>CM057455.1:640115000-645115000 GCA_016271365.2 Neoceratodus forsteri
AAGGGGTCCAGAACAGATTATTCAAAAAATGAAACTGCATCACTCTCAACCTATCCTGTCTAACATACCTATACATATGCCTCCAGACAACATCCCAGTCCCGCTCTTGCTCTCCCAAACAGTTAGTCCAATATCTAGGCTTATGATCAGTATCTGCAAGAAATAGGTCAAGAAGCTCCTTATATACTCTAGAAACCGCATGTGGCTCCCACACAACTTGCACTAATAATTCAAACCACCTCCCGTCTACACGCCCGTCCTGAAGATTACTCACCACCTGTGTTAATAAATGAGTGACTTGGTACAATTTAAAAACCTGCTTGACATCTATTCTGTACTTTGCCAGGATATCCCTAATTGGGGATACCCGACTATCCCCCATTAAATCCACAATTTGCAGTCCCTCCAACTGGGGAATCCACCTGCCCAGAATCATTTTCCCCCCAATCCTCAAATTCGGATTTTGGCATACCGGTTGATACTTGTCTCTGTCCGGCACGTAACCCAATTTACTACAAATCTGCCGATGAATACGCAGAAATTTTACTATAGGGTTAGCAACCAGCCTAGGGGGCAGTCTCTTGGGAATGGAATAGAGCAATGAGGTCGGATCCATACCTGCCTCCCTAATCGCTTCTATCTCTAATCTAACCCACAAGGGGACATAGGGCAAAGATTCTAGCTTGGTGGCGGGAGCCAACCATTTCAAATATTTGCACAGATTACTTGCCCAATAATATAATCCGAAATGCGGAAGTCTTAAACCCGCTTTTTCCCTAGGGGCCGCCAACTTACTATAAGCTCTACGGGGCCTTTTCCCTCCCCAGATAAAGTCCGAGATTAAAAGATGCAACTCTCTGAACCATTTTAGGGGCAACCAAACATTCAACATATTGAGTGGATAAAAAATCCTAGGCAGAATATTCATTTTAACTATACTAATCCGACCCCAGAGAGATATCGGCAACCCATTCCACCTTTGCAAATCCTGCTTTATAATATTCCTAATGGCGTTCAGATTATTGTAATGTGTTTTTTTTCAACTCCTATCCCCTTGGGGTCCAGCATGAGACAGGGCTGTCTGCTTTCACCCTTACTTTTTAATTTATATTTGGAGCCTTTGCTTTGAAGGCTTCATTGGTCCCCGGAAGTCACTGGTATTCCAGTAGGTCCTAATGTCTTCCTAATGTCTGTATATGCAGATGACATTCTGCTTTATCTCACTTAGTTAGACACCACTCTCCCAGCCACTTTAACTATTATCAAGGAATATGGTGCCTTCTCCCACTACAAGCTTAATATTACTAAAACAGCCATTCTTCCCCTTACGGTAACAGCAAACAGATAGTGTTACCCTTGGGTATGACATCATCCCCTCAGTCACTTAAGTATTTGGGGTTGTTTCTAGCCTAAGATTCTTCCCATATACGTAGGCTAAACCTGGAGGATTTGGTACACTGAGTCCAGCAAGACTTATCTCTCTGGCGTGCCCTTCCCCTTTCATTCTGGGGCCGGATCTCTATTATTAAAATGAATGTGCTCCCAATGCTTTTTTATCCCCTATACATGCTGAAATTCTGGTTACTGCTGCAGTGGTTCCAGAAATTGCATCTAATAATTACAAAGTTTATCTGGCAAGATAAGGCTCCTAGAAAAGCGTATAAGAAATTAGCAGCCCTAAAACACTTGGGAGGTATTAAGCTTCCTCACTGTCTGTTTTACTATTTCTCTAGTCATTTTATTAAATTACTACAATGGTTTCTCCCTTCTTCTCTGGGCCGCACAGTAGGATACCGACCTCCTTGGCTGGATCTGGAAATTCACCTGTTGCAACAGATGGGTTTCGACCTGTCCTCTTTAAAGTAAATCCCTTGGTCCAACCTTCTCACGGGGGTGAAGGATTTGGTTATGGGAGTTTCATTGAAAGTGTACTCTCAGTTCTGGGTTTTGATCAAATCCCCCTTATCAAAAGACATTTCCCAACCTGTGTGTCAGAATCCAAATTTTAAAATTGGGGGCTGCTCATCCAGGAAGGTTGGCTTCCTTATTCAGGGCCCTTGCTGGTCAGAGACCTGCTGGATACAGTGGTGTTAAAATCTTCAGATGCAATATTAAGACAGGTTTAGATCAAAAGCATATTTTTTAAGTATTTCAACTAAGGCATGCTCTAATTTATTGGTTTGGCCAAGGGTTGTGGACCACTTGTTTCTCCAGGGTTTTTTCTATGCTTCTCTCCCAAGTCTCCCAGAAACATACGGTGTCCTCCTTGTATGGGGTTTTGCTCTCCCAATATGCCCCAGAGATTGATGGCTCCTCTCCTTACTGGGATCAAATTTTTTCCCTTTCCCCACAATGCTGGTTGGGTATCTGGAAAAGTACCTACCGGTACATGGGACAAGATAGACTGCACCTTCTGCAGTTTAATATCCTGAATAATTTATACTATACCCCTCAAAAGTTAGCACGAATGGGGCAGTTACCATCACCTGTTTGTAATAGGTGTGGAGGTGAGGAGGGTTCTCTACTGCATATCTTTTGGTCTTGCCCAAAGATAGCTCCACTTTGGCACTTAATAGAAGGTAGAGCTGACCCCCTATTGGGATTGCAGGGGTTGTTTCATTCAGAAATTTGTATTCTGGGGGACTTGGCTTCTATTCTGATATTAGAACGAAGATATTTTATGACACTAATCTCTCTCTTATTGAAAAAAAGTGGTTCTTTGACACTGGTTGGACCAAACCATAATTTCTTACAATGAGTGGTTGCAAGAGTTGTTATTTAATTTACAGTTGGAACATATGATTGCTCACTTACATCATAATGTAAAAGGTTATGACAGAAAATGGGGTAAAATGTATACTTTATATACTGCTGGAGTTTGATAAGTATGGATTCAGGAGTGCCTCAGACCAGCCTATATGACACTATGTTCTTTTGTCAGTGCATCTGTAATATCTGGAATACCCACCCGTGTCACTTATGTATTTGGCAATTGGAGGGTTGCTACGGGGGGAGGGTAGGGGTAGTGGGAAGGAGTAGGGTTGGGGAGGCCTGCGTGCCTCTGAGGGAGGTATCTGGACACTAATGTAATTTCAGTGTATCTATGTCATTGTTGGTGATTCATATAATCCATAAAGTTTTTTAAATTTCAGAAAAAAAGATAGTTATAGTTTATAACATTTGACAACGTATCAGGTAGCATTCACAGATAACATACAATCATAAAACCCTTGAAAAATAGTCTTACAATAGGTTGTGCATACATAATACAGTTGGTATGAAGCATACCGAATGGTAACAAGCAAAAAAGGACCAACAAGGGTTGGAAAACCAAGTCAGTGTAACAATTAATAAAATAGTTTACCCTGGAGTAAAAGCATCTGGGGTAGAAGCATGTGGAAAGGGTGTGTGTATAGGTAGCAGGAGTAAGATGGCTGAGTGGAAAGCTTCAGAGGGTGCTTTGAGAGGAAAGAATAGGGGCAAGATGGGTGGGTCGTGCTAGAAGAGTATAGATTTATGATGAAGGTGAACAGGCCCCAGAGGTTGGGAGGGAACGGGAAAGGGCATGTTTGGGGTGTGTAACAAAGGAGATAAATAGATGGAGCATGGAAGAGAGTTCCAAATGTTGGGGAGGCAGTAAGAGAAAGCAGCCTGCCCCAAGTCGGAATGAGGACGGGGAAGAGTGAAGGTGTGAGGGTCTCTGGAGCGAAGTTGGTAAGAGTAGGGGAAAGAGGGGGATAGGAGAGATGAAAGGTAGGGGGTGAAAGTCCCAAACCATTATTTGGAGATGAGAGTGGTGGCATGGAGCTGGCAACAAAGGGAGAGGGAAGGATGAGAGAGGGAGGAGTAAAGGGTACAGTGATGCATGCGAAGGGGAGCATTAGTTGCAGATCGGCAGAAGGCATTGAAAAGAGAGCACAGCCTGGGGAGGGAAGAGGAGGGGTGGACCCAAAAACGATGTCAGTGTAGTCAAAGACAGGGAGGATCATTTTGGTGACCAAATCATGGTGGGTAGGAAGAGAGAGGGTGTTCTTGTTTCTGTACATAACACCTAGCTTTGGGCATAGTCTGTAGTTTTGCTTGTATATTTTCCAACAGTCAATAAATTGAACTTCTTCAACAAAGTCAAATGAAGATATAGACCATGGACCATTCTTGTAAAAAAACATGTTTCTATACACAAAAGGAGATTATCTGATTCCAGATTTCAAAAAAGATGCCCCCCTCCCCCCGATCCAAGGTCTGTCATGCCATTCTGAATTTTTTGGGGGTTAAAGAATGTACATGCAAATGCATAATTTTATGAACCTTGAATAGTTAAGTTTGTTATGTTGAAATAATACAGAAATCTAATATGTCATTTATTCTCCTTTCTTCTCAGACATATAGATACCCACTTCTGCCTGTTCTTTCTCTTTCAGTGGTCATACCCACTGGATGGAATCCAGAAGGACCAATACAATTTAGCTGATCCCCTAACAAACAATGTAATATTACATACTGTATAAATGATGGGTGACTGCAGGAGCATCTAACCAGTAACAACCTTAATTCACTTATTTTTATCTATTTTGGATGTGGCAGACAGTTGATGACCTCTGAAAGGGTATGGAATCTGGGAGTTATGCTTTATGGCATGCTGACACTTAAATCTCAGGTGTTGGCAGTCATCAAAACCTCGCTTTACCATCTGAGGAATATCACCCGAATAAAACACCTTGTTCTGCCTGATGATCTTCCAACATTGGTGCATACCTTTGTGATCTCTTGCCTGGATTACTGCAACACTCTTTACCTAAATAAAATCTAATTGAATTGAATTGAAAATTGAATCTCTAGCACATTTGTTTGATCCTACTATCCACAGAAACATGCATCAGACTTTTAAAAAAATAATGAACTGGTATACAGAATTTATGATATTTTGTAATGAAACAGTTTAACTTTTTATATGGGACTTAAAAATGCACTTTAATCACTACTTGCACCTGTTACCACATGTGCTGTATATTTGTGTTGGCTTATCCAATAAACTGTATGTAGGTAATACGCCTACATATTCTTTGAGTATTTAAGCCAGGAAAACCCTGCCACAATGACTCTTCCCCCGATGAAGACTCTGGCAAGAGTCAATGCACTAGGGCAGTTGGGAGAGAGATAGCCCTCTTTTAAAAATTAATGGTAATTTGCTTTGGAAGTCTGAAGAAGAACCATGCATAACTGATGTTGCAACTAATGATGTCATGTGGTAAGCACGTTTGTGTATAACAAATAAACATGGACATGTAGCATTTGAACTTTACTGCATGGTTCATCACTCAACTACTCTCTTGAGTGCACAGCTCATGATTGTGACAGGTGCCATTTTTTAAATCCTGGCCAAAATGTGTTTTTGCATTTGTGGCATGAAATGACGTTACAGTCAGTATAATATAAATAACACCTGTCATGTTCAGTAGAAGGGTCATAAAAAGTTTATGTTGAAAATTTGGGGTCAAAATGTTACAAAACAATGAAGTTATGAAGAAACATTGAATTTTGTCACCATTTACTCATAATATTGTGATGTATGCAGATTCTGACCCCCAGTTTTTAACATAGCCCACTTGTTAACCCACTCATGAACATAACATGTATCATTTTTCAAACCTCCCCTGAAACATGTTTTGTATTTACTCCACAAAGTCATCTTTCAAAGAGAATTTAAAAAATTTCACCTCCTTTTCTCATATGGTGGGGTCATAAAAAGACAGTGCCGAAAATTATGGGTTAAAATGTAAAAAAAAAAAAGGCGTGAGGAAACATGGAATTTTTTTTAACATTTACCCATAATTTTGTGATTTTGGCAGAGTTAGGCCCCAAATGTGTACATAGTTTTTTTGTTACCCCACCTGATGAACATGACTGGTGTCATGTTTCAAATCCCCTTTGAAATAAGTTTTCACAGTCCCTCTGTGAAATCACCTTAAAGACAGGGGCCCAGATATTCAAACTGCACCATTCTGAGGCACAAGCCTGTGCACTGCTCAAATTTGTTGCACAGGAGTGTGGCCAGGGCGATATTCAACGGAGTTGCGCTATGGTGCAACTGCTTTGAATATCGCCCCCTGGCCACTCCCACTGTGCGTGGCACAGTGGAACTGTGCCAGCGCAAGTGGTCAGAGTGGAGCATTGAGATGCAGTGGCGCAAGTGCCATTGCACCATGCACAGCACCTGCGATATTCAAAGGGTGACATGCAAATGGGGCCATAATTTATGCAAGGCGCACTGGGGGCCATTTGCATCTGATTACAGCCCCATTTACATGCCATTAGCATGCAGGTGTGCCGATCCCCGACAACTTGCACCTGGCGCCCTGCCAGCGCGGCAGCCATCAGGGACCGGCGCCCCCTGCAGCCTGATCGTCGGGCGACCGTGCGGGACAAAGAACGTCTCCTATACCTGGTGGTCCAGTGGACTGCGATTAGCCCGATCGCGGGCATAACTGTATCCCCCACCTGATTAGGCCAATCGCGGGCATCAGTACCCCTCCAAAGTCCAATATTCCTGGTGTTCCAGTGGACTGCACGGAGCCCGATCACGGGCAGCATTCCTCACCCCCCCAAGTCCGAAATCCCTGGTGATCTAGTGGACCCCCACCCACCTGTCAACTGGGCCCCCACCACCGCTCCCCCATCAGCGGGCGGGTGGCAGCATCTCACCCACCTGCGCCTGCGGCCGCCCCCGACTGACAGCTCGGTATGGCTGCATGCCCATTGGTTCAGAGCAGCAGGCCAAGGCGTGCAGCCCTGCCGCAGGGTCAGTCAGATATGTGAATGAATTAGACTGGCTAATGCGGTATGGGCTGCACGCCCATTGGCTCATATTCTGAACCAGTAGTGCAGCCATACAACTAATCGGCGGCGACGAGGCGGCGGGTGGGTGAGGTGCCGCCCGCCGGCTGGCGGGGAAAGCGGTAGTAAGCCTCAATGAGCCAGTGAAGTCACAAGTTTCGAACAAGAGAGGCAATGCACGTCCGGGCTCCATGAATCCACTGGACCACAAGATCAACAATTTAGAGGAGGATACTGATGCCCATTGAGCCAATCAGAGATACAGTTGTGCCTGCCGATTGGGTTAATCACAGTCCATTGGACAACAGAGGATATTGAACCTTGAGAGGGATGTCTGATGCCTGCAATCGGGGCATGGGGGGGCGCCATCAGGTGCAGCAGGAACAGGTGATGGCCACCCACTGGTGGCAGCTGCTGTGTTGCGCCCTGCAATGTGGCAGCTCACCTGTGGGTGGCCCTCGACTTGTTCCTTTATTTTTAGCGTAACTTTGTGCAGGCGCAGGTAGGGGTTGCGTCTGCATAACTCTGCATGGCCCGGGCTGAATATCGGGCTGTGCAGTTTATCCATGGGCACACCCCCCCACCTGTGCCTGCATACATTACTGATGCGCCCTGGCACATCTGGATTTGTGCGGTGCACTTTTCCCTTTTAAATATTGCACCAGGGCGAATCAGTGGGTTGTGCATGGCGCAACACTGTTGCACCATGCGCGACCCTTTTGAATATCTGGGCCAGGATTTACAAATGTCTACCTGTCTTGATCATAATATGGAGTCATAAAAACAATATGTTGAAAAGTTGCAGTAAAAATGTGAAAATCTGATAAGTTATGAAAAAACACTGAATTGTTCAGCATTTGCTCATCATATTTATTTTGCAGATTTTGGCCCTTAATGTTCAGCAAATCCCAAAATCCCATGTGTTACCCCACCTCATGAACATGACAAGTGTTATTATTTCAAATCCCCTCCAAAGCATATTTTCACAGTCACATTTTGAAATCACCACTCGGATAAGATTTAGAAAATTCCATCTGTCTTGATCATAATGTCAGGTCATAAAAAGACTGTTTGGGTCAAAATGTGGGAGCCCACTGAAAATTAGATATTGGCTCTCAGCAGGCCTATCTTGGGTAAGCACAGTCTTCAAATGTGTAAAAGCAGGACACCAATGAAAATGAGATATTGCATCTCACCTGGTCTATCCTAGGTAAATATATAGTAAAAATGAGTAAAAGCAGGACCCCAGTTGAGCAGATCCTACACTGAACTGTGCATCTATGCTGCTCTGTCCCAGGAAAAATACATAGCAAAAGCTGGATCCCACTGAAAATGTAACTTACCTTTCACTGGGGCTGTCCTTGGCAAATATATCAGAAAAATAGGTAAAAAAAGGGCACCATCAAAATGAGATATTGCATCTCAGCTATGCTATCCTGGGTAAATACAATGTAAAAACTTAGAAAAGGAGAATCTCACTAAAATCAAGATAACATATTAGCTGTGCTATCTTTGGTAAATACAGTACAAAAATGTGTCAAAGCAGGACCCCACTGAAAATAAGATATTGCATCTCAGCTGGGTTATCCTGGGTAAATATATTCCCAAACTATGTAAAAACAGGACCCTACAGCAGAACCCCACTGAAAAAGAGATGATGCATCTAAGATGATCCGTCTTAGAAAAATACATTATAAAAACAGGACCACACTAAAAACGAGATATCACATTTCACCTCTACTATCCTGGCTAAGTGCAGTACAAAACTGTGTGAAATCAGGATCCTATTGAAAATAACATATTACATCTCATCTGGTCTATCTTGGGTAAATATAAAGCAATAATGTCTACAAACAGGCCCCATTACAACAGCGAGGCTAGCAATTAATGTTCAGGATTCACAAATGCTTGTTTTTCTTATTTTAAGTATCTTTTTTCTTGTTTTAAGATTTTAGCATGAGTACCTGTTAATGTCAAAAATCAAATGCAATAGTTGGAGTAAGTTGCTTGCTAAAAATAAATATTCCACCCCCTGGAAATTTAAGATTAAAGAAAAATATTGCATGTTTCCTTATAGTAGGGGCATGTGTGTAATATGGCATGGAGCCCTCTTCCTTACTTAAACGCAGGCCCGGATATTCAAACTGCGCTCAAAAAGTGCGCAACAGCAGGAATCAAGTGCAAGTCCAATGCGCCCATGCACAAGAAGCATGATATTTAAAAACTGCACAGGTCAAGATGCACCTGCGGGACATGACTGAATATCATGCCACCTGCACCATAGCCCAACCAGGGATGTGCAGTTGTGCATTTCAGATGCGCCATAGCGCAACCAGGGATACTCAATGGAGCAGTTCAGATGCACCATAGTGCAACCAGGGATGCTCAGTGGAGCAGGGCAGCTGTGCAACAGAACAACCAGGGATGACCATTGGAGCAGGGCTGCAGTGCAACAGCACAACTAGGGACACCCCGTGGAGCAGGGCAACAATGCAACAGCACAACCAGGGATGCGCAGGGACAGGATGCAGGGGCCCACCACCCATGCCACAGATGGGCAGAGGAGCACACAGCAGAACAGACCCCCCACACCCCATGCACTGCGCAACTGGTGGAGAGCTGGAATAACCACTGGCCCATGGATACCAGCAACCAACCCACAGCCGGGGCATGGTGCACCAGCACACCCACTGGCAAGCTGTGACCAGCACACAAGGAGGGCTAACCACCCCATGCCACACCATCGCACCAATGCAGAGCACACCCTGCACCATGATCCCCATACACCCTGCCCAGGAGTAGCACCCAACAGTGCAGGACACCCCATTCATGCCACCACCCCCGCTGTGACAATGCAACCCTGTGCACCATGGAGCCATGCAAGGCAGCCCCACCATGTGCACCCTGCAGCGGGTGGCAGCAGACAGCGATGCAACAACTGCATACACAGTGCCACCCTGCACGTCCCCCCCAAGGTACAGCTGAGAGACCAACCATGCGTCAGCACACAAGGTACCCCACATGCGACAGGACATGCCCCAGACCCCACCACCAGTGGTACTGCACCCTGTACACCCTCCCAAAGACACATCCCATCCCAGCACTGGCCACAACAGCCAGCACAGACACACACAGTGTTGCATGGAAGCATGCGCCACATGGGATGCAACACAGTACATGGACAAACACACCCCATACCCAAGACGCGTCAACACAGGGACACAGTAGTGGGTCAGCAAAGCCACTGGTGTGTGGCCACAGCAACCGTGTACACAGCCAGCACCTACATGGCACAGGTGTGCCTAGCCACCCCTCATAGGTACCATGAGCTGTATGCCACCAGCATGTGGCCAGAGCACAAGTGACAGACAGTGGAGCACATCCCCTGCAACAGACACAAGCAACAGCATGGAGGGGGGACAACAACAGCGGAGGCCACAGTGCCACCGGAGGCAGACGTGCACCATACTGGTGACGGGAGGCAACCTGGCATTGTGCCGGGTACAGTGGTTGTCCAGCATGGACAGCCACCACTGACATGCCAGCAGACCGTGCATATCACAGACATGCAGGGGTGTCAGCTGCACAGGCCATGGACGGTCTGACAGGTGTGCCATGCACACAGTGCATGCACCATGCATGGCACCATGGACCACTGCTCACAGGCATCCAGTGCACAGAGAACAACACACAAACCACAGACAGTGACTGATCTCCCCACCCACACCATAGGCAGTTCCCTTCCGGACACACACACCCACCCATGCTAGCACCACCCTGACGCCATGCACACCACTGCAGCTGAGCACCTGTAGCCCACTGCAAATCAGAGATAACCACAGTTGTCATAACAAAACAAATGTATTAAAAAGAGGTAAGAAACAAAACTATTTACAAATATTTACAATGGGGGAAGGGCCACCTACCAGGTGGGGGCGAGTAAGGGGCAGGGGTGAACATATAGTTCAAGTTCAAGTTCAAGTTTATTGCAGGAAAACTCCATTGAGCAAGCTCATTCACAAGGAGGTCCTGTGACATAAACACTTAAAGTACAAACACAAATAGGTAATAACAGTATATACATGAAATGCACGTTACGTGATACAGGCTGGATATACATACAAGGGTACCACATAGGGTGACCGCAGGTGGCAAACATTGATATGAGACAGGGAAGCGACTTACAGGTTGCATACTGATAAATGAAACATGATGACTGGTGTGTGCAATACATATACAGTATTTTGGCAGCTAGAACAAACAACAGTCTACAACTGATATGGGGAGGTGATTTGATAGAGTAACAGTGGGCGTAAGCAAAATAAAGCCAGGAGTAGAAGGGAAGGAAAGCAGTTAATATGACAAATCAATTATACCTTACAGTGGATAAATATGGCACACATGGGGAAGGAAGAGACTTAATGACAGTTACAGGTGTCTTTTATTTTGGCTGAACTTAGCAATTTGTGGAAGTTTATTGAAACTGTGCTAGTTAGTTTCAGTACGGTTTGTAATTGGTTCCAAATGGAGGAAGGGCATATACAATATACGTTTACCAAAGGAAGTCTACGTCCTTGGTATTCAAGCATAATAAAGTCAGATTTTCTTAACGAGTATGCACTATGTGAGATACTAATAAGGAAGAGAGATAGCTTGGCAATTTCTGCAGGAGCAGTTTAAGAGTCCATAGCCCAGCATGGAGCAGGCGTCTAGTAGTAAGGGATGTCCAACCAACAGCTGCATATAAGTCACAGTGGTGCGAACGGTAAGGAGTTGGTAATGAACCGTAGACGCACGGTGATAAAGGATGTCCAGTTTACTTAGATTTGCAAGAGTGGTGGAGGAATAGATTACATACGCCATAGTCGAGTAGGGGAGAAAAGTGGCCTGTACAAGCTTGTTTCGAGTTTCAAGGGGGAAAAGGGGCCTATTTCTGTAGAAGAAACCTAACCTTGCTTTTAACCTTCTAGAGACATCTTCGACGTGGTCACTGAAAGATAATTTATTGTCTATCCAGATACCTAGATATTTAAATTTGGTTACAACTTCCAGAGGCTCGTTTAGCGTGGTGACAATGAAGTCTTGGGCAAGGGTATTGGGGGGGCCTGTGACAGCACTGCGGGAGAATATCATTGCTTTAGTCTTCTTAGCATTGAGCAGAAGCTTTGCCTTTATTAGATTATGCTCAAGTTGTGCGAAATCCACTTGAAGCACTCCCTTGACTTCAGATAACGATGAGCCAGAAGTATATAACCCAGTATCATCTGCAAAAAAGTGCAGATTGGACATAGATATGTTAGCATCTAAGTCATTAATGTACAGAGAAAACAAGATAGGGCCTAAGATGGATCCTTGGGGGACTCCTCTTGCAACTGGCAAGGCAGCAGAAAAAAAGCCTTCCGCCTTTACTTTTTGGAATCTTCCAGTTAGGTAGCTAGAGAACCACTGGGTGGTATGGTATGTGGCACCCAACTTTGCAAGGCAATTGACTAATAGTTTGTGATCAACAGTATCAAAAGCTTTGCTAAGGTCCAAAAAGACTGCACCAGTTACCTTCTTAGCATCTATAGCAGAGATCCAATCATTGGTTACTTTTGCTAGTGCAGTGATTGTGCTATGATTAGCCGGAAGCCGGATTGAGCTGGGTTAATGAGAGAGAAGGTTTCCAAGTGAGATTTTAACTGAATATGGATCAGTTTTTCGAGAACTTTAGAAAGGATAGGCAATATGGAGATAGGCCTATAGTTGTTTACATTGCATGGGTCACCAGATTTAAATAGAGGAGGATATGTGCTGATTTCCAGCAGGACGGCACAATACAGATGTAATGGAAAGATTGAAGATGTGGAGAATTGGGGCAGTGAGATGGGCGTAGCCTGACCTTAGGAAAAAGGGTTCCAAGCCATCGTCCCCTGCGCTTTTTTTGGTGTCTAAGTTAAGAAGAGAATCTTCTACTTCTTTATAAGTTATCTCGCGCAGTTGGAAGGGGCTGGGTGCAGGACTAGATGTGGCGGGAGGGGTATGCTGGCTCACCACAGCACCAGCATAAGGTGACGAGTCAAAAGCTAATCCAGCTGTGGCAAAGTGGGAGTTAAGTTCCTCCAGGATTAGGGACTTGTTTTCCACAATCTTGCCACTTGCAACCTATCTTTGCTGGGACAGAGGGGCCATGGGCCGTCCTTCTATAGCTTGATAGTCTTCCATATTTTATGAGGGTTACCTTTAGCTTGTTCGAGTAGAAATATAATAGTTAGCTTTAGTAGGCGAAGTTTTTCACACAGTTATTCCTGACTGTTCTAAAGGCCTGCCAATCCAAAGATTCTTTGGAATGTCTAGCTTTAGCCCAGAGCTTATCTCGAGCTATAAGGGCTGCCTTGAGATCTGAGGTGAACCAGGGGTTGGAATTGTTCCGTACCCTTACTTTGATGAAAGGGGCATGCTTATTTATTATTGTAGTGAGTTTGTCATTAAGGATGCAAGCTGCCTTTTTGACATCTTTGGCTAGGTAAAGATCTTGCCATCTGATCATGCTCAGGTCAGATAGGAAGTTTACTGCACTGAATTTGTGAAAGGATCTTTTTGTTATAAAGATGGGTTGCGGCTGGGCCTTAATTTGAGATCTTATGCAAGCAACAATTCCATGATCGCTCATGTCGTTGTGAAACACTGCCAAATGAGATATTTTGTGTGGATGGGTGGTTAGTACCACATCTAGAATGGAACTGTTGGAAGTATTTAGAGTGTTGTTCCTAGTAGGTTCACTGACTAATTGCCCAAGACCTAGCTCATCACAAAGGGATTTGAGGCCGTGTGATTTAGGTGACAGCCAGTCCATATTTAGATCTCCTAGAAATATTATTTCAGTTTTGCATCTCGAACATGGATTTCAAAGATTAAGGACTTCATCACCACCAGACGGGGGTCTATAGCCACCTAGGATAGTGATACATTCCGAGGAGGGGAGATGAAGGCTCAGCGAAACTAACTCAAATTCCTTGGCTAGAGATTTGCAACTAATATTGGTGACCAAGTACTTAGATTTGGCGTAGATAACCACACCCCCACCTCTAGACTCTCTATTTGCTCTAAATAAATTGTAGCCCTGCAGTGATATTTGTTGATCAATGTTCGTCTTTTTTAACCACGACTCAGTAATTATGATAAGGTCTGGGTTAACATGTGCAGCCCAGGCTTGCAGTTGTACAAGTTTTTTAGGCAGGCTTAAAATGTTGACCATCATCATTTTGAGACCTGTAGCCTCAGCAAAATCGATAGGCGAGGTAAGTTGTAGGGGGGGGCCAGGGTTGAGCTCCACATTTCCTGAGCAGAGAAGAAGCAGAAGTATAACTTTCTTTAAGGAGCTTATAAGAATGGAGACTGCTTTTTTATTTCTTCACGGCAACCCATATCGTGCTGCGCAAGAGGTGGCACCACTGTAATGACAGTTGATCGTGGTCAATGTAAGTGCTTGGGTAGACATAGGTGAGGACAGTAGCAAGGGGGTGTAGGCTAACCGGGGGGAATAGGCTAAAAGGGGAGAGGAGAATGACATAGTGTCTGCACAGTAGACTGTTATAACATTAGGTATTGATAAGGTACATTGGAGAACTGAATTGCATTGAGGTACTTGAATTGTACTGTATTCTGGAAACTGCACCTTAGAGCAATAAAAACACAATAAGAGCCATGGTCCCAGATTGAGTGGTCTCGTGATTTGTATTAGTGCAATAGGCAAGTAATTTGCCCACCTAGGTACTCACTTAAAACCTAGATGAGAAAATACAGCAGAAAGGGGAACAAGGAGAGCAGGAGCAGCTTAGTTAGTGGCCATCCACCCTTCAGACTCAAGTCCCCTTGTAGCAGCACCGGGAAAGAAGTAGAATGATAATGCAGGCCATATTGCCCATGAATGAATACAGTGATTTATGTAGAAGACCAAGAATCCCTCTAGTGGCAGGTCTGTATAACCTGCTAATGGAAAACTAGCCAAAAATATAGGAGCGGGAAGAAGGGGTGTGAGGGTGGGTCCAGGGGGGTAAGGTGTTCCCAGGGGCATGGAGGGCCTATTGTCCACCCCGCTCTTCAGTTGTGTGGTGCCGACATGTCCTCCTCCTCCTGATCTTGTGCTGGTCCATTCTCTGGAGGATCTCCAGGGTCGCCCTTGCCAGCTGCATTAACTCCTGCATTCCCCTCTCAATGGCCAGTAGTCGCTGTCCACCTAGGACAAGGGAGCAGAGTCAATACATGTGACTGTCCAGCCCCCTGCAGTCCACCCATTGTGCATGGCTTACAGCCATGTGCCACACCCCTGTGATGGTGTGCGACCACCCACAGTGACTGCATCCACAAGACCTGCCTACCCAGGCACCCACAGCCATGCGGACCACTGCACACACCCACCGTCTATGTCCCGCACAGTACCACTGTGGCTGTACAGTGGCATGGCTATGTGGTGTGAAGACAGTGGCACAGCCATGTATCGGTGCATGCATGGACCACCATTGATGCAATCCCAGACATGCAGTACCACTGGACAGTGCTGACTGTAACAAGTTGCATGCAAGCAGTGGTGTCAATGGATGGTGGCCATGCCCCGCTGCCCGCCCTGTTACACAGCATGCAATAGTAATCATGGATGTAAGGCACTCACCATCATCAGGCTGGTCCCTGCGCCTCTGTGAACCTGCATCCCTCCCATCCTTCTGGTCCTCCTGGTGGCGCCTCCTCTCTCACGCCCACCGGTGCTCCTCTGGGCCTAAGGTGCAAACATGGAGAGAGGAACATCAGTACAATCCGGCAGCAAAGTCCCCCCCCCCATGTGTGTGCAATCCCACACAGCTATACCCATCCACCCATCCACCCCCCACCCCGACACCACCACCATGGCCAACACTAGACGGCCCCTCCATGTGCTGGACACATGTAACCGTGATACCCGTATGGATGTTAACAGTGTATGGATGGGGCACCTACCTGGCGGTGGCACCATGCCCCTCCTGGCACGTCCCCGCAGGTGGGCAAGCATTTCCGGGTCCCTGCGCCTGAGGTCCCCGTACCGGTGGCAACACTGCTCAGCTGTGTGAATGATTACTGTGGCCTCCTCCAGCGCCACCACCACCTCCTCCCATACTGCACTCTTGGCCCTGTTCAGGGGTGCATCACCATAAAGTGCCCCAGCATGGGACTCTACAATGGCCACCAAACTGGCCTACTCAACCTGGCTCCACACAGCAGCCCTTCTCCGTGCCATCTCAACAGCTAGTTGGAGTCAAAATGGTGCTCAGCAGCACGGTCCATATGCAAATCAGCTAATCAGCCATTCGGGTGGTAGACCGTCACTGCATGGTAGGTCCTGGTCTGTCAATGGGGGGGACAGGGTAGGGCAGATACATTAATGCTACTGTGTTCCCTTACAGCTCCTGAGCATCTACATGAGTCAGCGGTGGTGGGCTTGTCCGCTGAGGGCGGTAGCATGGAGATAGAGGAAGGCCCATCCACCTCCACAGGCATATGAGGGTCAGGGCAACAGTGGGCCTGCCTGGACATCCAGAATGATGTTGGTGGAGCAGGTGTGGAGGAGGCCCTGCCCGTGTCCCAGTGTGCCAGCGTTCATGGATGCCAGCATGCTGAGACTCGGGCTGGTGCTGGATCCATCACTTATGATGATGGAGTTCACTTCATGGACAGTGATACGTGTGGGCCGCAGGATGGTTACACAGCAGGTGACATCACGGGCATGGCCATGGGTGGTGCCACTGTGGAGGTCTGCGTGACATCACAGTCCCAGCCTGTGCCTGTCTGCACCAGTGAGGCAACACTGGTGTGTGTCCAGGACAGTGGGGCTGTTGCGGCCACTGTGGCAGCACCATTGAGCCCTGGAGAGCGGCAGCCAGAGGGGCATTGTCAGCAGTCAGCCAATTGCCATGGGGGTACAGTGTTAGGGGGTGGTGCCAGTGCACTGCCTGTGGACATGCCCAGGCCTGTCCCTGGTGTGCAGTGCCCACCCTCAAGGGGTGCTGACCATCAGGGCTGCGAACATCGTGAGGGACAGCATGCCAATCAGGCAGATGACCTCTTAGATGAGCACACCCGCATACTCCAAGCATCAGTAGATCAGCAGGTGCAGCTTGTTACGGCAGTGAATGCACTCAGTGCGGCTCTGTGCCAGGCAGAGGAGTGGCACAGCAGAGACACTGCTCTGCTCCTGGCAGGGATGGACCGGATGCGGGAGGATGTGACCGCTGCCATTGACAGGCAGACACAGGCAACCACAGCTGTCATAACCACAATGGGCAAACAGTTATTTGCCCATGCATCACAGACACCGCGCAGTGCAATGTCCACCCCCCGTTCCCGGCATCATGTGACACCCTCCTTGTCAACACCAGGTTCAGCTGTGGGCATCCTGAGCACACCTGGCACAGGCATGTTCGGTGTGCTGCAGACCCCTGCGTGAGCATGGTCACGTTCACACAGTGGAACCCCTGGGGGACCGTCGGTGACACCCCATGAGGCCATTGGTCAGCCCGTCACTGCTGGCGGGTCTCGGCGGGGCCATCCATGCATCTGTGGTGGCCGTGGCACTGTGGCACGTGACTGACCTGTCTCCCAGCACGGCTACTGTCTGATGCTGCCCTGTGTGCATTGTGTTGTTCAACATGCAATGCACGGGTGGGGTACCCAGGCTTCATGCACACACACATTCCATCTGCACACCCTCCCGGCTGCTGTCCACTGTGGCGTGTGCGTGATGATGCCTGCATTGTGCTGTCCACAACTGTGCAATGGTGCCCAGCATCTGACACATGCACAATAACAGGCACTGGGTGTGGTGGATATGTGTGTGGCTAGGGGTGGTGGTTGGGGTCGGCGTGCCTCCTACCCTTTGTGCATCTCATGTGAGGTGTGTGTGTGTGTGTGTGTGTGTGTGTGTGTGTGTGTGTGTGTGTGTGTGTGTGACTGTGTGCCATGTTAGACCTTGCCCATCCCTGACAGCGTGTGTGGTTCCATGCTCGGCCAATTCCCTTAACGACATACACCCTTGGGGTTTGTCCATGCATGTTTGTGGGTTGTGCCTTTGCCACTGGTGGTTGCACATGGCCCCATGACTTACCTGGGTTGGTTGAAGTGCTCCTCTGTGATGGTGTCCCGGTGCAGCTGTGCCATCCAGATCAGTCAGGGGTCCCTTCGACCAAGGGGAGGCTGCCCATCACCATCTTCACCAGCATCCTCATCGTCCCCATCACTGTCCCCCTCTTCGACCTGTATGGCTATCCCACAGTCATTGGCCATCTTGTGCAGGATGCAACAGGCCAGGAATAGCCCACAGACCTTTGAGGGGCTATATTGTAGGGCATTGCCAGACGTGTCCAGGCAATGGAAATGTGCCTTCAGCATCCCGAACACCCGCTCGATGACATTGCATGTGGTGGCATGTGCCTTATTGTAGCATTGCTGCGATGGGGTTGCGGGCCACCGGTATGGTGTGAGCAGCCAGGGACGGAGTGGGTATCCACTGTCACCTGTGTGTAGAGGGAGGACATTAGTTTGGTGATCAGCGTTGCACTGCCTTGGGCCATCTAGGCCAATACCCATGTCATCTCTGACTATGCCCTTCCCAAGCTCCATGTCTTTCTGCGTGCTTTGCATACTCACCCACTAGGTGGCCAGTGGGGATGTCCCCACTCTCGAATTTGTGGCACAGTGCAGACTGGTGCCAGATGAAGGCATCGTGTGCTCCCCCAGGGTGCATGGCACAGACATTGATTATGAGCCCCCTAGCATCACACGCCACCTGGCAGTTGATGCTTGCATACCCCTTCCGATTCCTGTATGGGGCCCCTTCTGGGCCAGGTGCTGTGCAGATGGCCACATGGGTACAGTCTATTGCCCTGAGCATGCCAGGCATATGTGCTACCCTGTGGAACTCCTGTATGTTTGCTGTGCACTCCACCAGTGTGCTGGGGAAATGGATGTACTCTGCAGCATGTGGCAGCAATGTGCTGAGGAATTGGGTGAGGAGGTGTGACGCAGCTGACTGGGTTATGCCTGTTGTGTCCTCTGTTGGTCTCAGGAAGGTACCCGTGGTGAGCAGGCACATGCAAGCTGTCACTTTGGTCTCCACTGACAGAGCATGGCTCCGTCGTGTGGGTGCCCGCATCACATCACTGCACAGCTCAGAGAGCTGCCTCAGAATTGCCCGGTTCAGGCGGGACCGGCCCACAATCTCAGTATCAGTGTACAGTTCGAAGCTGGTGCAGGCTCGGTACTGCCTGTTGGGGGCATACCACTGACAGGCCCTTCCACGGCTGTGCCCCCCTGCTGCCTGCCTTCTCACCCCCCTCATAACTGCCTCCATCTGGATTGTGGCACTGGCCATGTCCCTGGCTTGTGTTACCCCCCCGGCAGCTGTTTCTGTGTTCCCCCCACTGTCCTTGCTGCTACTCTCTCTGCACTGGGAACACCTCCCTGTAGTGGTCTCAGTGCTGTGTGGCACTTCCCCCCTTTGGCCTGCACTGTGTCAGAGTCTCCCCACATCTTCCCTGTTCCTGGGGGTTTCAGGTGCTCTGTCTCTGTCATGCCCTGTCCTGCTTCCAGTGTTTGGTGCCTGTGTGGCTGCCTGCAGTTTAGCAACATGTGCCTTCCCTGTAGCGTTCTTGTACCTCTCTCTTGTTCCTTTTTATTTTGGCTCATTTCCGCTATCGCACAACTTCCACTTGCTCCCCTATTGCGCATGGCGCATGTTGTTGAATATTGCACTGCGCCATTTATGCATGGTTCCTCCCCCTTCAGTTGCGCATGCATTCATTATCATTGTGCTCTTGCACACTGTGATTTGGGGGGGGCACATCTGCCTCCCGCTGAATATCGCAGAATGGTGCATTTTCGGACTTGCGCTGGTGCATCCCTGTTGCGCATGGTGCAACCCTTTTGAATATATGGGCCATAGAGTACAGTAGCTAAACCCATTGTTTTCTTCACTTATACTAATAAATAAAAAACTTGGAAGGGGATTCATTAAGATGAGAAATATACACATAAAAACCTATAGGCAGAAAAAGACCTAGGGCCAGATTCGAGAAGGCATGGTGCAAGTCTCCGACAATTGCGACTTGCACCAAATACCAATGCGCCAGGGACCATGCACCCAATTCCAGAACAGCCGGGGTCTCCAACAGCTACATCTGCAACTTGTGCCAACCCAATAGGTATGCTAGAGGGTGTACCTGAACAGTGTGTCACAAGCCTATGGCACAGGACTTGGAAGAGCACAAGTGCCCCCCACCCTGATCCCCCCAAAAAACTGCATACAAAGCCCCACAAGGCAATGAGACCCTCCTGCCCCTGATCCCCCAATGTTCTGTATACAAAGCCCCGCTAGGCTATCAGACCCCCATGCCCCAATCCTCAATAATGCCCTGCAGGGCTAATCATGCCCCCCCAAGCTTCAATCCCCAATCACCAGTGCACTGGTAATTGTAATATGTAAGAACAACAGCACACTCATACACCCTGGTAGTCTAGTGGCCACCACCCCCCCAGCAGTGCCAGCCCACCCAGCTCCCTCCCCACTCATCCCCAGCCGGCAACTGGCACAGCCCACCTCTCACCACCATGGCCAGCAACCAATTGATCTCTGTATGAGCGCGTACTACTGTATACAGTAAGCGCTCAATGAATGAGCTGTCATTCATTGAGCACATACTGTATACAGTAGCATGCATTCATACGGAGCTCAGTCAGTGACTGGCTATGGTGGTGAGAAGTGGGCTGTTCCAGTCACTGGCTGGGGATAGGGGGAGTGGGGTGGCTGGCACTTCCAGGTGGGGGCCACTAGGCTACCAGGGTGTATGGGTGTGCTGTTGTTCTTACATATTACAATTACCAGTGAGCTGGTGATCAGGGATTGGTGTGCTGGAGGGGGGGACATGATTAGCCCTGTGCTGAATTACATGGGGATTGAGGCTTGGGGGTGCCAGCAGCTCACAGAGGGCTTTGTGGTGTATAGCACTATCATGGATTGGTGGGGGGAGCTTCTTTGGGATTGTGGGGGTGGTTGTTGGGTGCACATGGCACAGTGATGTACCCCCGGTGGACACAGAGTACACCTAGACCAGCTAATAGCTGGTCTAACTGTACTGTGCCGAATGTTCTCCTGGGATTCACTTGGAATAGCAAATGTGCTGTTCTGGCAGCCATCCTCCCAAAATAGGGCACAACTGCTGCCACAAACCCCCTTGTGCTATGTTGCAAGGGGTTTATGGCTTACATGGTGGTATAGGACTACCTCGGTGCAGGCCGCTTTCTGGAATACTGATTGTCATAACTCATGGCACAAAGTGCTTCTTGTGCCAATAGTTTTGGCACAAGTCACTTTGTGCCATGTATAAGAACTCTGGAATCAGGCCCCTATGCTCTATCCACTCTGGCCAGATACCTACAGTTGGTGTGGCATGCCCAAACTAGATGGAGCATCCTGTAGCTAACCCCTTTGCGGTACCATGTTCCTCCTTTATGCCCTCACTTCCTGCCACCACCACCTCCCCCTGAATCTGCCCCATCCTGACTTGAACTTGGTTGCAAACTTAGTGTTTGCCACACTGCTGGGCAAACTGGTCAGTTCATCCACCACATGTGTTATGAAGATATACTTCCTCACATTTCAACTGAAATGTCTCCTCTCCTACTAGTAATTATGTCACCTGGTATACCACATCTCATTTCTTTTGAACTGCTCTGTGGAATCTACCCTGTTGATGTCAAGTAGAAGCATGAACAATTCAATCATACCTCCTTTTTCTTCTGGCATCTTGGGAATTCTTATTTAGTCTTTGCAACATATCCTGGTATGATTTGTCCTGTTTCTTCAACCTTGCTTTGGGCTGTCACCAAACCGTTCTGGTCCTTCATTACATGTGGGTTCCAGAACTGATCACAGTACTCCAGGTGTGGCCTCAGCAGGGAACTTTACAAGGGAAGAGTTGCTTCCCTTGTCCCGCTGTTAAGTCCCTACTTATTTTCCCCTCAACATCCTACCGGCTTTCCCATAAGCCTTTCTTCAGTGGTGCCCAGTGTCAGGTTCCTTCTTTCCTAGTCCTGTCAATCAGATTCTTTAATGAATAACTGGCATGAATAGACAGAACCATCACTTGATAATTGCTTAATGGCTTACTGTTGCCAAACATTATGACTAGTCATTACTGAGGACATCATGACAGTTGTGTCACAAGGTCCTGAGACATTTGAGAAACTGAGCACCACTGTAAACTGAAAAGTGGACTGCATGGTATCACTGATGACAACCTACAAATCCTTTTTTTCTGTATTGTGTCCTACCCTCACTCCATCAATCTAGTCATCTATTTTAGAATTACAGGTAATTTTCTTTCTGTGCATTACCTCATATTTCTTGGAAATTGAACTTTAATGGCCAGATGCAGGACCATTTTTCTATTCTTTCCATATTATTTTGTATACAGTCAATCCCTTACTCTAGTATTCATTCTGCATCAGAGTTTGTATTGTATGCAAATTGACACACCTTCCCCCTCCCCTATATTACTGATGTACATATTAATGAGTGTGGGCCCAAGTCTGGCCGTAAGGGATCCCACTCATGACATCCCTGTATTGAGTGAATTTGCCATTTAGGGAATGATTTCTAAATTAGAGGGTATGAGTCCTCAAAAGTAATTAGTTACCTATCCACTTGATCAGGTTTTCCCCAATTTCGAGATGGCCCACCTCTTGATTAGTATCTCTCAGGCAGCACAGAGTCAAAGGCCTTGCAGCACAGAATCAAGGGGCTTGCTGAATTCCAGGTATAGTATATCAACTGCCTCACCCTTGTCCACTGCCTTCATTGAGAAATCAAAGAAATCTATCAGATTAGTTTCACATGATCTGCCTCTTCTGAATGATTGCTGCCTTTTGTCCTGTAACCTCTGTTATTCTAAGAAGTCTGCTATCTCTTTGATAATGGTCTTTATAAGTTTGTCCACAATGGAAGTTAGACTACCCAGTCTATAATTTTTGGGGTCATCCCTATCTTAACTCCTGTGCAGCAGAACCACATTGGACAACCTCCTGTCTGCCAGCGTGACATCTCTTCTCAGGGAGTAAGTTAAACTGGTCTTCCATTGGTTCTTCCAGGGCCATTCCAGTTTCCTTAAGAACCACAAGGTGCATACTATCATAGTCTGATGATTTCTTTACAACCAAACCACAGAAATCATAGGATAATGAGCAGTTGGAAATTATACAGGTCATAACAGGTAACCAGTCAGAATTACAATAGCATGTACGGTAAAATAAATGAAATATAATGTCTGAGATTCTTGGTCACATGGATAAGAAATAGGGCTATTAATGAAGAACTGACCTTTTTAATGATGTTCCCATTAATTATGAAAATCACAAAATATTTATGTGTTATACTGTTATTAAGAATTTTAAATGTCTGGTGAACACAACAATTTAACTTGTTTAGTAGAAACAATCAACTTGATAATTTAGACAACAATGATTTATGTACTGAAGATGTTCATGTGAATTGATCACTGTTGTCCCATGCTATTAATGTTAGAGAAAGGAAAATATATTTGAGTAAAAAAATAAATATAAATATTTTGGGGTTATTTTTATAGTAGGCAAATAAGAATCAAAACCAGAATATTGGCAATAATACTACTTGCATAACCACCTTGGGCATGCAGTATTGCAACATGCAAAATTTGAATGGCCATCCAGTATGTCCCTATGGCAGAAAAAGGAAAAGAAAGTCATTGCTTGTATTGTATGCCCACAAACAAAGATTGCCAGACGGAGGTTGCATACAACTGAAAATGTCTCATGATGCTGTGGCTTAAATACCTGCAGATAGTCAAGGGGAGGAGTATAATGACAATAACCCAATTAGATACATGAAACACTCTTAGGCATAAGCTCGACTACATGGTAATGGTAAGATTCAGCTGACGAAACGGCACCTAAAACAAAGGAAAAAAAAACATTTTGGAAAAAATAAAAACAGTTTGTCACTCATAAAATCCTAAAACAAGTTTGAGAAATAACTTGAACTCTATAACTAGTATTCTTAATTAGAAAACATAATGGTGCCATGAAGCTACAAAGTATGATTTCAGTTAGATTTAAAAAAAAAAAACATTAAAATAAGAAAATATACCATGAAATAAGCTTTTTATTCTTAAAAATAAAACAAGATAATTTGTCTTGATATTAGACTATTTTTCTTAGTGAATAAGAAAATTCTAGAGAAATATTCAGGGATTAAAATCAAGATTTTTAGTTTCAAGTATTAAGTTTATCAGTTTTTCGCGTATATGACAAAATATTAAAACATACATAAGAGTAAAAAGAAATCCTTATGACTTAAAGTGACATTATACAAATACATAACTATGATCTGACAGTCAGAATATTCAAATTACACAGAATTAAATAGACAACAGCCGTTGCAAAATCCAAAATGACTATTTCAATTGTAAAAAGAGTGATGAGATAAAACTTGTACCAGATAAGGTCTCCAGAGAAGTCACTATTAGCTGATGCCCCCAAAATACCCCAGGGATAAAACCAGTTCAAGATGGGGCTCAGGTCTGGTTACCTACACCCCCAAGGAACAGAGTGGGTGCATTCTACATGTAATAAAGCACTCCTTTTTTTTGTACAAAAAAAAAAAACATGTTAAGATTTTCACCAGGACCCCATATTACCAGAGTCTTAATGATTTTAGAAATTTAGTTAGGCAATGCAGAGGAGTGTGATCTGAAGAATTAAGTAAATGGGCCCGATTGTCAGATGGCTGCTAAATCAGGGCACATTGCACCGATCCATGGCTGCAGCAAATTCCAGATGCATCAGAAGCCCTGTGCCCTATTCCAGTAGAAAGGGGATCTCTGTGCCAAAGTCCCAAGAGTTGCTGCAGTTACAGTGTTGCAACAAAGAATTTGCATACTGGAGGGGTTTGAAGGAAGGTCCCAGTAAGCTACACCAGCCCAGTGCAATGCAGGTCCAGCCGCAAATTTGGGGGGAGGGGGGAGAAGAAGCCTGCAAGGATGGGGCAGTAGAACCTGTGAGTGTACATAGTGGGCAGTGGAGGAATGATGGCTGTGGCAGGGTACAGGGGGGCACTGGGCAGATGTGCCCTGGCCAGCTGGACTGAGCAACTTGGATCAGGTACACCATGGTAGACACACACAGACCCTGTCCTAGACCCCCATGTGCCATGAGCACTGGCACCTGTCCTGTAGCTTACACAGTTCCCAACAGTTTAGTAGAGCATCAGCATGGTGCCATGTAGCAGGCTGTTTAGCTTGAGAATGCTACCGGGGTGCCTGGGGGATGTCCGCATCCACTGACTTCATCTAGTACCCTGCAGCTAATGCCTACTGCCACATGTTGGGGACTGTGTCAGCTAAGGGACAGGTGCCAGGGCTTGTACAATTGGGGGTCTGGGACAGGGTGCATGCCTGCCCACCATGGTGTGCCCAGCCCAAGCAGCTCTCTCCAACTGGCCATGGCACAACTGCCAGGTGCCACCTCAGCACCCTGTCACAGCTGCTATGTCCCCACTGGCTAGTTCAACACCCCCACAGGTCCCTCAACCCTGTATCCAAACCATACAGGCTCCCCCCCAACTCACCTCCCTCCAGACCACTGGTACAGAGCCCTTCGACCACCTCCTAGCTGGTCTAACCTCAGCCCTATCATATGACCATGGCAGGGCTTTCAAAATCTCAAATAAGGGAAATGCTGCAACCCCACCATGGCAAAAGACCTCTTATTTCATGGTGCACCACCTCTTCTGGTGCAAAAGTGGTGCAGGGGGGGTTGATGCATGGCATCCTGCTTTTGATGCAGCCTGCATTTGAAAATTGGGATTGACGCAACATTTGGCATAAGTTGCCACTTGTGTCAATTCCTTTTGGTGCAGGCACCTTGCGCCAAATTTCTACATTGAAAATTGAGCCCAATATCTTAATATTTCATCTGGAGGCAGAGCAACTTTACCAAGTGAGACAGCCAATAATCCCTATCAAGTTTGTACAATAAATAGTGGAGTATAACATGCTGGAGATCGTCTACATTAAAAGCATTACATTTGCAGTAAGGTGTTACAGCATCAGGTCTCTTTTGTATATAATATACGTTGTTACTTTAATACAATTCTAGTCTGTACCTAGTTATAAGTCCTCATTCTTTACAATTTTTAATTGCAGTGACATAATATTCTATACCAAATTTATTGTTCAAAAAGCTGTACCATGAGTACATTTCGTACATAAATATATCAACCAAATCTGTTTGAGAAGTAGTATCTCTGCAGCGATATTTGATTTTGCTAATTATGTCTTCCTGTGGTCTATAGCTAATCTCCATCAACAAGTTTCCCAATCTGAGAGGAAATACCATATTGTAACGATAGCAAAAAGTGAGAAGACCATCGCCTGTGAGGAATATTCAGTTTGCTCTTCCAGACAGATTTTAGACAGATGTATTTCAGGCATTTGAAATAAATCTAAAATAGCTGGCCCAGTGGTGCAGGTGGTTGAGGTGCTATGTGCCTTACTTCTCACCATTCTTGGGACCTGAGTTTGGGAATGACCTCAGGGCACCAGGGGTTGAACGGGGGGAGAGAGAGGATTGAGCACCCAATGGACTGCTGTCCTCTCCAAGGAATGGGGATGGACACCGTCTCACCCCTTGGATGCCATCTGGTGGAGGCTGGGTGGCAGAACCAGAATCAGTGTGCTGTGTAAGGGAGGCACCACTGTTCTGTAGCATGTGTGCACCTCCATGCTTGTTTGCTTATGTGCCACCATGGCAAGGGCTAAAGGTAGAAAATGGAAAAATGGGAAGGCAGGGCTTCCTGCCCTGTTCCTGCATCACCTCCCACCCCACCCCCCATTCTGGCTGGGAGTCTGCAGGTGGGGAGAGGATGGCCCTCCCCTTCCCTGGCCCACCATGGAGGGCAATCCATGGTGGAATCTCAGGGTGGTTAGGTTGGGGGGGTACTGTACAGGAGTGGCAGGGAGAGGGCTGAATAGCCAGCCAGAGCTGACCTGATCGAAAAAAGTAATATGGAAATAAATCTAAAATAAATATTAATAATCTTTGTTTTATTATGGTATTTAAAGAAAAGTGTCCTTATTATGCCAATAGAATACAGGTTGAAATATATGTGGGAACCTGAAGTATGTAGCGATAGATTTATAGTACTCTCAAGAGACAAGGAATCTGTTATTCCCCAAATTTTGGATTCATAGAATACTGCCGTCTTGATTTTAGAACGAAGCCCTAATAACATTTTATTTATTTATTTAGTTTTTCTTAACCAGCTTAGGTGCACTAGCCAAAGTTAACTATTTTTAGGCATGACCTGGGAGAATACTTACATAAAATGAGATGAGATTATACAATACATAGTATATAGTACAGGTACATAGTATATAGTACAGGGAGGTTAGAATACAGATCAAGTCAGACAGTACTCGAGATAATACATATAGCTATGCAGAGATGACAAAAGTGACAATTAGTACATGCAAGTAACAACTGAAACTGGGCTAAGTGGCAACTATAAAGATCATTTATAGCAAAGCATGTTTAGAAGTGCAGCAGTGTCTTGGGCACAGAACTGCCAACATATCTATGGCTAAACCTTTTTTATAGCTCTTAGTGCCTTAGCCATTTTATTCTTCATTAGGTCTATCTATTTATTCCATTTGGTTTAGCTGAGTAGTGTGGACCAAGATAGTAGTAATGATCAACCATTTCTATAGGATAATTTTCAATAATCTTATCAGTTGACCTCTTTAAGGCTCCAGATATGGCTTATATCTTACTCTTATTAATTTCTAAATAATATTATTTGCAGAGTGGACAATATATTCACCGTTCTTTGTAAACCAAGTAGTGATGAGGATAATAATACAATATCATGAGCATAATAATAATAATAATAATTTTATTTGTAGCGTGCCTTTCCAAAACCAAGGTGCATAACAATAGATTAAAACAACACTTAAAACACTCAATATCAAAACAAATTACAACATAAAAAGGTAATAGCGTACAGATTCATATTAAATCAAATAGTGTAGGCATGATTCCACAGATAAGTCTTTAAGGCCAGTTTAAAGCATAATCAAGTAAATGTATAAATCTTCTTATAACTTTAGGAGAATGAAACTCTTGATCATAAAGTTCAGTTAGTATTCTATTTCAGTACAGATTAAATAAGGAGGGGTGAAAGCAGACCCTCAGTTGTACTCCTATATTAGTAGTTGTTTTTCTCTGTGAGGTGTCCTTCCTTATTATATTGGACTTTGGAGTTCAGGCCATGTAATCTTATAATAATGTCAAACAAGTGCAAAACAATACCTTGGGATATAATCTGGTTCCACAGAATCTTTCAGCTGATACTATTAAATATGGACCTCAGGTTTACAGCATTAAAGTTTTTTATTGTGTTAACGTATTGTGAATTATATGTGGCACAACAAAACAATACTGGATTGTAAAGTGAGATTTTTATAATCAATTTTGTGCCTCATCTGAGATATTGTTTTCTATTACCCATGGATTCGGTCTATCCAGAACTATTCATGAGAATGTTTTTGGGGTAGAGTGTAGTAGACGTCTTGATCTATACATTAGAGAATTCTGTACCGACCCCTTCTTGCGAATAGGATACATTAAATTACCTAGCCAGAAGGATGGCACTTTTTAATTTTGCAATATAGTGTTAAATAAAATAACTTATATTGGTAATCATCAGTCAAGATGAAATTTAAAGACATCAGCCACAATTGATGACGTTACAAACCATTTAGCCTAGGATTATTTTCAATGGTGTTCTTCATGAGAACTCAGTTATTTAGGTATAGAAGGTTACACAATACCTTGAAATACTTATGAAGGTTAACAATACTGTACCTCTAATAGATAACAGTGCAAGAATACTAATCTGCACTTTTATCTGTCCCTGGGGCCTTATTTAATTTAACTGCATTTACAGCTTTCCTAATATTCCTACTTGAAAAAGTAGGGTGTGGCATGTAGGGCCTAATAATTTATTTAAATAGGATATAATTCCAGGTCTAGATTATTCTGCTTTACTGGAGTACAGTTGTCTGAAATGTTTTTCACAATCAAGTGGGTGGATAAATGATTAAATGTTATTCAATGTTATTCATATATAAATTGCAGCTCCTGGCTACCAGTGACCAAAAGGTCCTGACATCTTTATTAAGAGCAGGCTGTCTTAATTTATTCTATGATTTAATACTGAATTTATGTTTTTCTTCCTCAAGAATTTTTCTGTATTCTTTTCTTTTCCTATTTAATACTCTCATGTTTCCTTATGTTGTATTACTTATAATTTCCCTTATCAAATTATTTAGGTTCTGATTTCTGGCTTGACATCTGTTATTAAAGCAAGTTTTGTCAGATGTATAGGCTTTCTGTCTTGCATATAATAAAGGAGAAAAATGATATTTGTTCCCTCAAATTTCTTTATACAGGTTTCATGGTCACTTTAATCAGTAATTCATCTTTAAGCAGTTGCAATGGATCTGAACTCAGTTGTAATTCCAAATATTTAACAGTATCATACATAGGTCCACTTAATTCTTCTAGAGTTATGTATTTCAGTGCTATTACTGACTAGATTAATGTCATGTATACAAGCTTTATGATAATTTAATAAGGTACAGATCTGCAAGCATTATGAGTCAGGTTTCTGTATTTTGTTTATGAGTGGATTTTATTCTTAAGTGTTGCTGTTTTAGTGTATGGCACCCTAAGCCTCAGGGGAAGGGCATCTGACAAATAAATTACTACTTGTACTATATTACTTGCATATCTACATTTTTATCAAGAACATTAATATTAGTCCACACCATATCAATTGTTGACCATGCATTTACAGATTGCTATGTAAATTCCACCTCTGAGTCCCCACTTGTCTTGTCATCGGGCAGGATTCAGTCTAGGGGCAGATTTTTAGTTGGTGAAATAAGTTATTTAGACTTGTCATATTATTTTTCCAGTGCATCTAAGGCTGGATTTTAGCCCCCCCCCAAAAAAAAAACTGTATGTATCTGTCAGTCCTCAAAATTTTAGGCACACATCCTTAAATCATGAAGTAAGGGTCTGAAAATATATTTGAACTCAGTTTTGCATTGCACTATGACTGGACTTCAGATACATTCCAAATGAGTTACAAAAATAATGCAATATGAGTTGCCAGTGCATTGCCAACTGTAAAAATTATGCTAACCCAGTTCATTGCTAGAACACTTTAAGGTGACTTGTACTGTAGTGCCCATATGTTGGTCTGAGCACAACATTTTGGCACTTTTTTTACACCTACTGCTGCCTTGTAAGTCCTATTTGTACTGTCTGCTATAAGCAATTTAACAGAAAAATATTTTATACTATGTAAACCCTTAAATGTTGGATTTTTCTCTGGTGAGGTGGTTGAGCTGGACTTTTCATGCTTGTGCTATGTTAAGTCAGTTCACATCATATCCCTTATTCCCTGACTCTGCAAAGCAATTATCAAAGGCATTAGCTACAGGTATAGTGAGTGGGTCACTAGCCCAAGAGTTATCTATGATGGTCGACGTGTGTACGGTTTGGCTGGTTTCGACATCCAGGGTTTTAATTAATTTCCAAAATAAAGCAGGGTTCTTAGCATGAGAGGTAAGGATTATTTACTTCTGCTTCTTTTGAGTGTGTGCTGCATAGCCTTTTAATATGTTGACAATCTACCAACAAATAGGTGCATTTTGCTTTTGTATAGACCATATTCCATGCATTCTGTGCTTTGAACAACTGAACAGTGAATTATGGGACATACTCCCAATTCTCATTCCCATCCCGTCACCCAGGACACATCTGTAGCTAAGATTTCCTTTACGTCTCTTTATGTTTCTCTTGGACTAAACAACTTGACAAACATGCATTCTACTTGAATCTTTCTTCTTGGCACTGGAGCCTAGTAGTTACAGATTTTGGTGAACTCTGCTTTGAAATATTGCCAGGTCATGACTATTATTGGGATCAAAGCCAATCTGTCCCAGTTGGCCTCCTCCAAGTCTGATATAAATGTAATTCAGTCAGAACCTTTGAATGATCTATAGTTTATAAATCTATGCTCGCTATATATCTTGTTTTTCTTGCTAATAAAGTAAGTGACCTGATGGTCAGGTAAACTGTCTGAGGAACTCTGACTTGCCCATATTTGGTCGTGCAATTAGTAATGATAAGGTCCAGGGTAGTGGCTATTGTGGGATCAGCCTAGTAGGTTCTTAAGCCCCATTTCATTTGCCACACATTCAAAAAAGTACCACCTATATCCCCCCCCCCCACAGTTTAGGTTAAAGTCACCAGTTAATAGTACTCCATGGCTGCCAATGAACCTGTTCGAGATATCACCTAAAGTTGACAATTTGGAGGGGTGATAGCAACTCACAACACATACTGTATTTGGGAAACGTAGAATTTAAGTTTCTGTAATTTTTTTTATTCTTTTGGTATCCAGGTAAGGCCCACTAGGCACAAGTACCTGTTTTCAGGGGCGACCCAGGATCACTGGGGTGTTAAGTGACTTCCTTGCTCAGGGTAACACAGTAGGTAAGTAGAGGTTATGGAAATAGAGCCTTCCATCTTTTCTTTTCATTTTCTATCTTCCTATTTACAGTGCTGATGCCTGGCTTTCTGTTGTTGCTGTTATGACCCATTCCTGTTCTTCATGTGCCCCTTGGGACACTGCATGATATGGAAGAGCCTGCAAGGCTCCATTCATGGGTTTTCTATGTGTAAATCTGACACCTGCTTGTTACATTGCCCTCACCCTTGTCTACAGTAGTTTAAAATCTGACTTGCTATAAAATCAAACTTCCGCTCCAAAGCAGTGGTACCCCATTGGCTTAGATGCAGCCAAACCTGAGCAAATAGCTGTCTGCCTTGTTAAAAGTTACCAAGCCTCCCTCCTAAAGTGCTCCTCCTCCTCCTCCTCCTCCTCCTCCTCATATGAACCCTAAACCTATATGTTAAACTCCATTATTTATCTCTATCTGCTCTGTTCTGCATATGGCACCAGTGGCAATTCTTCAACTTTCTGCCAAACTCCCTGAAGCTATCTTTAACCTATGGTTTGCCAGATTGTTGATACCTAAATGCATTTATTTTTATTTGATGATAAGTAATATTCTGGGTGCCCAGCACTGGGGTCTCCCCTGGGGTGGTGGGACTCCCTCCTCCCCTACCTTCCATCCACTGCAGTCCTTTCACCTGTGTGGATACAAAGTATGTGCTGGGGTGATGGGACTGTAGTCCCCACTAAGTCTTGTGTGATATTTTGCATTTCAGCCCTGAGGGCAATGCACTAGAGCTGTATGGAAATATTTTCTGCTTTTGAATTTTTGTGAGGTGTCAATTTTTCCCATTTACAAAATGTTGCAGTCACATACATTTTTCAAAATGTTGCTTTCACAGCAGGAAAAACCTTGCTGCAGAATTTTTTTTTTTACTGTACAGTACTTGCAGGGAAAAGTTGCTTGCAATTTACTCTACAGTTCTTACAAGGAAAAGTTTTTTTTGGGAAAAACATCATGTAACAAGGAAAATGTCCCATAAGACTGTTCACTTAGGAACATTTTGGAAACTGAAAACTGCTTTTTATTATACCCCAGTGGTGCCACTATATAATATACAGTATATTCCAACAGTGGACATGGTCCATATGGTCTCTTAGAAAATGTTGGGATACTGAAAACCATTTTTTAAAGTACTACAGTGATGCACACACTGGTGGAGCTACTATAAAATATTGTAAATATCTCAATAAGGCCCAACAGTCAGAAAACCCCATATGTTTAGTCATGAAATTCTAAGAAGCTAAAAAGTGTCTTTCACAGCACTACACTGATTCACACTCTGGTGGTACCACTTTAGAATAAAAATTTCACTGAGGGCCAACAGTGGAATAGACAGCCTGCAAAGAAATTGCAGCAGGTGAGAATTTGTTTGCGTCGCTCCTGGCTGCCTTAACTGGTTGAGTCAGCTTAGGTGGATTGTTCTGCCAGGGGTAGTACCAGGTAGGGCTAGCCAGGGGTTGTGGCCTCTGGCCAGAGAGGCAGAGCAAGGGGCCTAAATTCTACCACACAAGTCAGACTTTGCCTCTTGCTCATTTTTGCCAGTCAGAATTCCCACCTGCTCACCTTTGTAAAAGTAGGGTTTTGCATAGATAAGAAAGGGGTAGGTAATTGCCATCAAACTGGGGGAATTACCTTAGTGGTCAGGAAGGTATTTTCCCATTTTTTTCCCTTGAGGTTCTCTGGATTTTTATGTCCTCTGGTGGGTGCTAAGAATATAGTGTTAGGCATTGTCACAGTCATGTAAACAGGGCGGCCTAATGGTCTTACAAGAAGTTGTACAGTGGGGTAATAGGGGAATCTGTTTCTGTTTCAGACAGGTTTATCACCAGGCTCACATAAGTTGAGGCCCAGATGACCGGGAGTCCAACTCTGCTGGTCAGGTGTTAACCCCACTGGGCTAGTCTTATGTGTGAAGTCCCATCCTATCGAGTGTGGTGCACATCTTATGGCTCAGGAGCCCTCCCTATGCCTCGGGGGCTGTTGTCCCTCTGAAGACCACACTCTTTGGGAAAGATGGGTCCTTTGTGGTTGGTGATGGACCATTGTGTGGTGTTGACTGTGAAAAGACTTGCTAAGACTTCTAGGCTATGCACATCATGCTGTAGGATGTACTGTTCTCTTTAAATACATGGCTGTGGCTATTTCCTGCTAGACACTGTGTATGAGCATTTATTTGGGAAGAAGGGGTTATGTGGCTGAAAAAGATAAAAGATCTGTATGTTCACTCAGGAAATTTGGGGAACCTGAAAACTGTTTTTCACTGCACTCTGGTGGTGCCCCTACAGAGTATGTATTTCACTAAGACCCCAAAATGTAAAATGTCCATATGTGCATTTTGAAAATTTTGAGATTAAAAACTGTTTATTAAACAACTACACTAATGTTCAATCTCATGGTGCTACTATACATAAAATTATTCTGTAAGGCACAGCAGGATCAAATGCTCCTAGGTTCACATAGTAAGTGTTGTGAGGCAGAAAACTGTTTGTAAAGCATTATACTGACATAGATACATCGATATTGACAGCAGAAAAAAAGCCTACTGCCTCATGCAGTCTGACCACCACACGTAACTACACTGTACTGGCCCAAGTGACCATCACATCCCTTTCTGTCTGACCTTCCCCCTACTTCTGACTCCTACTGGGTCATAATGTCGTATGCTTAATAGCATGTGACATTGTAGCTAACCCGTAAAAGCGCTGTCTAGGACAGCGAATGGTACAATACTGTGTATACTGCTGTACACAGTATTGCACCATTCACACACTCCCAGGCAAAGGATAAGACCTCTTCTGTGTGTGGGTTTTGCTGAGCAGCTGCTATGGCTCACTGGACAGAGTCACCACAGCAGGAACCCAGGTACTGCGTCTGGGACTGGGTTTGATTCCTGGTCCCAGAAATTTTATTTTTTTTCGGTCTTTGTGTGCTCCCCGAATTAGACCCCCCCTGGAGTTAGAATCTTTAGTAGGGGTCTGGGCGCCACCCCCCGCAATGGAGCGTGGGGTGGAGCCCCCACAGAAAAGAGTTATGCAGAGGGCATAAATCGCACTGTATTGGCAAAAAGGATGAAGTTGGCGCGGCATAATGTCTTTGGGCGTACATTATGATCCCGTGCCTTCTGTCTAAGCCACGTGCCTGTTCCATTCCTGCTTTATACTTTTTCCTGCAAAGTGAGGCAAAATATGGTGGCACCACTTTCACTAAGGCACAACAGTAGCAAATGGCTCTATATTCAGTCAGAAACATGTGAGGAAGTGCAAATTGTTTTTTAAAGCATTACTCTGAGACTTTTTAGAAGTTTTGGCCAGGAAAAACACAATGAGCATTTGTTCATTTCTAGGAGTATCCCACAAGAACAGAGAGGTTAAGAGATATGCTCATGGTCACATAATATGCAGCCAGCACACAATATGGTGGTTGTGGGTTTCAATTTCAAACTTTGGTCAGCTTGGTCTATAGATTCGCTGATGACTTTCTGTCTAAGCATAACTTTTTCTGCCTTCACCCTTAATTTGCAGCACTGTCCATGTGTTATAAAGTCCCTATCCTTACACCCCCCTTCTGGCTACTATACTCTATTGCTACTCCTTCCTTCCCTAGCTCATCACCCCTCACCCTATTTTAGCCACATTGTACATATGTAAATGGTTTTGATGTATATGCAGAGAACTGTATTTGTTGATATTATTTTGCATTTTTTTTTGGCTTGTTTTGTCTTGATGTAACTTTGTCATTATAAAACTGCGTTGTATTCTTGACCTACCCAGGTCCACCCTGTAAATGAGTGCTCTCAATGGTGTTTCGCCTGGTAAAATAAAAATTGATTGATTGCTTGCTTGATTGATTCATAGCATGGTCCTCTAACATCTAAGCTGACTTGCTTAATCTAGTGGTGCCACTACTGATACAGTACATTCACTAAGGCCCAATAGTAACAAGCATTGTAAATGCTGAATGTTCACCACTGGTACTGCTGTTGCACCAGGTCTTGCTTGTGCAGGCAAGATGCAATCTGTCAGGATTGATAACTCCACCTCTGATCCCCTCCCTGTCTCATTGGGGCTGCCACAGGGCTCCATCCAGGGGGCCACTCCTGTTCTCTATCTTCCTAAATGACCTGCCATCTGCCTGCCCACACACCTCCATTCACATGTATGCAGACCACATGGTGTTGTATTCATCTGGCCCTTCTGCTACTGGTGTGGCTACCACACAGCACCAGGACTTCAACAGTGTCCCGCTCTGGCTTTACTCCAATCAGCTTCACCTCAATGCCAAGAAGACAGTCTCCATGCCCTTCGGTGTAAGGCAGAAACTCTCACGGCTCCTCTTCTCCCCGACCTTGCACACCCTAGATGGAACTTCACTGGAGGCATGCGCCTCCTTCAGATACCTCGGGGTCTTGCTTGATCAGCACCTTGACTTTTCTGTACACATCGATAACCTCCACAAAAAAATCCATCCTAGAGTGGGTGCACTTTACTGTAATCGTGGTTGCATCCCATTGCCAGTCTGCCAGGCAATTATACAGAAAAGGATTCTGCCAATTTTTGACTATATGGATTTAGTCTACAGTGGCACCCCCAAGTCCGCCCTGTCCAGACTGGACTCCCTCTTCCAATCCCTTCTGTTCTTTTGCCCTCGACTGTCCTTACTCCACCCATCACTGTACCCTTTATCAGTCCTTGGGCCTGCCCCTCCCTACAGAACCGCAGATCAGCACACTTTGCATGCCTCACTGCCAAGTTCTGGGACCAGCCATTGACCCCTGCCTTGCTTCGGCCCTGGCCACCCACTCCTTCCCAGCCTATGAGCTCAGGCAAAATGACACTCATCTTCTACGTATTCCCCATAGGTCCACCTCGAAAGCCCAAGCTGCAGTCAGTTACCAAATGCTCATTCTGTGGAGCCCCTTCCCAGACATTCAGCACACCTTTCCCTCTCAGCACCTCAACGGTCTTCTCTCAGCTTATTTCACCACCACCTGCTCATGTGCCTAACACTTCTATCTGCCCTTAAGCCAGTTACCCCTTCCTGTGCTTGCCCTGTGGCCATAACTCTATTCAATCTTATGTTGTCAAGCGCTTGACTCATGTGGCACTTTCTATATGTTTATGTACATCACTGTAATGGCTGAACTATTCCGTTTGTAGAACCATGCCCATATCCTTATTTTCACTGCTGTACCATATCGCTATGTGCCATGTTTTTTTACCACTGCTGTATTATTACTGTATTTCTCTGTATATTGTTTCTGTCCCCAGGACATATCTGGAATCAAGCAGTACTCTGCTCAGCATGCCTTCCTGGTAAAACTCTTAAATAAATAAATATATTTACTTAGAACAGGGCAGATGAGATGCAATGTTTCATTTTCAGTGGTGTCCTGCTTTTTACCCAGGACAGGGCAGCTGAGTGGCAATATCTACTTTTCTGTGGGCTCCCACATTTTGATCTAAAATATCCAACAGTCTTTCCATGACCTGACATTATGAACAAGACAGGTGAAAGTTTATAAATCCTATCCAAAAGGTGATTTCGCTGTATGGCTGTAGAAACAAGTTTCAGAAGGAATTTGGAAAAGGACACCTGTCATGTTCTGGAGGTGGGGTAACACAAGGGATAGGTTGAACATTAGGGGCCAAAGTCTGTGAAAAATAAAGTTATGAGTAAATGTTGGAACAATTTCTTTCCTCATAACTTAGATGGTTTTTCATATCTTTACCCCAAATTTTCAACATAATCTTTTTTTGACCACTCCTTCTGAGCATGACAGGTGTCATTTATAAAACAATGGTTGAAATATCATTTGTGAAAATGACAGCTGTCACATTCATGAGGTGGTGTGAAAAAATGACTATGTTGAAAAGATAGGGTCAAAATATTGAAAATTGCCACAGTTGTGAGCGTGCATTAAAAAATTGCAATGTAGACTCATAACTTTGTTGTTTTCTCATATTTTTACTCTACATTTTCAACAAAGACTTTGTATGACCCCACATAGCCTTCTTATGAGTCCACCTCATGAACAAGGGTGGATAAAATGTTCCAGTCCTGCCCAAAAGGTGACTTCTTGCCAGAAGAGTGAAAACACATTTTAGTCAGGATTTGAAAAATAACAGCTGCGCATTCATGAGGTGCGATGAAAAAATGGCTATGTTGACAAGCTCTTTTCAGAGCCAACATGGCTACGCAGGACTTTTTGGAGAGGGACAGTAAGGCAGAATGAGGGACATCCCTGAAAATCAGGTATATTTTAGAGTTATAGTTTATATTGAATCCTTAAAAAACACTGCCATAAAGGAGAAAATGATCCTGCAGTACTTTCCTTACATTGACTAAATACATCCAGGTGCAGTGCAATTAGAACGGAGGCTAATGGCTTATTACCTGACAAGGGCTAGCAATGAGTTGACTGGCTCTTTGTGAACAGAGACTGTGTTCGGTAAACTCAGGCTGTTTGGATTGCAGTAGGAGGAATGAGCGGCACTAGTAAATAACATAGAAACATGATCTGTCACACTAGCTGCAGCCGGGGAGTACGCAAGTGTGTGCGCAACAACAGTAGTAACAATGACAGCAGAGCTTTTTGGAGTGCCGCTGCACCACCAGAGTATAGCTTTTTGGAGTGCTGCCATGCCACCAGAGTATAGCGGCTATGGAGTATCCACAAGATGGAGGTGACTACAGAACTGCACATGTGCAATACTTGAGCATGCACAGTCTGAGTCACCATGCATGTTGTGCATGGCACCCGTCACTTCTACAATTGTGGAAGAAAAAGAAGTGCCCCCAAGAAGTGGGTGTGTTTATGTGGCCAGCGGAGGGGAAGTGCCACATAAACACAACCACTGAAAACTATGCTGCAGTACTGTGGAAGCACACTGGACAGCAGTCCGGTCACATGGTTCCACAGTGCTTCTCTTACATGATGATAGCACAATGACTGCAGAGCTCCTCCCACGTAGCTGTAAAAATTAGGGATCAAGATATTGAAAATTACCCAAGTTATGATCCTGCATTCATAAATTTTAATGCAGGCTCATAACTTTGTTTTAGTTTTTTTATATTTTTACCCTAAATTTTCAACATTGCCTTCATATGACCCCACCTCATAAACAAGGGTGGAAACAATTTTCAGCTCCTGCCAAAAAGGTGATTTCATACAGCGACTGCAAAATCACCTTTTGGGATAGATTTGCCCAATTTCAATGCCATTGTTCATGAGGTAGGGTCCCAGAAAAGGACATGTTGAAAATTTGGGGCAAAAATATTCAAAAAATGAATGAGTTATGCCAGTAAGTTCAAAACCCCATTGAGATACATTGAACCACATGACTGATTTCCACAGTTCACAGTCCAGTGTTGAAGAGATAAGACATGTCTGTGGTCCAGAAAAGGTCATGGTGTTGGACCCTGATGGGTAAGTAAGGGCTTGGGAGGGGTGTGTGTGCTGAGTGGGAGGGTCAGGTGGGGGGACAGTAATGGCAGCAACAGACATCAATGGATATTTTCCTTTTTTACAGGGTTTATTTAAAAAAACTATGAGTGACAGTTTTCTTTATTTCAGGTAGTGATACTGGGGGATTGGGCACCCCAAGTGTCAGTGTTGTGTTTGGCAGCACGGAAGTGGGCTCCTGGTGCTGCAAGTAAACAGGCAGGTGGGGGATAGCAGCTGGCGGGGAGGGATTGGGTATCCCGTGCCAGAACTATTAACATAGGTTGTGCCGGGGGAGCAGTTACGGCGGCAGTAAGAAGACATCGATGGATGGTTTCTCTTTGCAGGGTAATTTAGACAAAAAGCTATGATGGATGGTTTTCTTCGTCAGGTGGTGACACTGGGTGATTGGGCACCCCCAGTGTCAGTGTTTTGTTTAGAAGCACTGGGGGTCAGATTCCCAGTGCTACAGAAGTAAAACAGGCAGGGTGGGAGGTAGCAGCTGGAATGGAGGATTGGACACCCCTGTGCCAGAATATTAATATGTGTTGGGCTCAGGGTGCACAGTTAGGGTGGTGGCAACAACAGACATCAATGGATGGTTTTGTCTTTTATGGGTGTAGGATGGTTTTGAGCAGGCTGATCATGACAAGCAGTGCTTGATTGGCAGCGTTATATAGACCAAAGGAAAGAGCTGCCCTATAATTGAGTTGGCTCTCTCCTTTGAAATATACAAAGTTTCTGCCCAGCAAGCCAGAACACTGTCATGACCACCCTACAAAAAACATTCTTGTTGCAAGATGTGTGCTGTGCATGTGTGCATGATGAACATAACAAATGCAGGTAGGTTTACTTCAGAAATTTCTTGAGACTGAAATTTTTTTTAAAGCACTACACTGGTACACAAGGTGGTGCCACTAAGGCACAACAGTGGCAAATGCCCATAATGTTCACTCACAAACTTTTGGAGGACTAAAATTTGTTTTTTAAGCACTAGGGTAATGCACAGTCTGGTTGTATCAATGTCACCAAGTCACAACAGTGGCAAATACTGGTATGCTCAGAAACTGCCTGTGCATATTTGTGCATGTTGTCCAAGGGTGTAGGTTAAGCAGATAGACAGCACACAGCTGTATAAGATTCAACACACTGCTAGCGTGGTTTTATTACACAGGAAACAAAAAAAAAACTAAAATAACAAACATAAACCTGTCAAAAACAGAATTCCATCAGGTTAGGATCACAGGGCATAGGGGAGGGTATAAAATACCTGGTAGTCGGGCCAGTCAACAGATTGGATGTCAATGTAACCCTAGCCTGGAAAGGGGAAAGACATACTGCTTTTCCTAACCAGGGGTCCTGCATCTGGAAGGAGGTTAACCTTCCTTAAGGTAACAGTAATAGATTCAGGACTTATAAAGCCCTATTCTGTGATCCTAACCTGAGGGAATGCTGTTACTGATTGCTTTGCGTTTGTTATTTTGGTTTGTTATTTTTGTTTCCTGTATACTAAAACCATGCAAACAGCGTGTTGAACCTTATGCAGTTGTGTGCTGTCTATCTGTTTAACCCACACCTGGGGACATTTGGTGTTAGAGTGGGATACCGGTAGTCATTCAGGTTGAAGGGGAACATCATCAGTTAATACCAACCCTAGTCTCTAGATAGACATGTGGACACAAGGTTCAGGCACCAAGAGCACAGTCAGTTTGAAAGGTGCAGCAAGTGGCCATGGGGAGCTGAACCAGTCCATAGCTCAGACTCTTGGGGAGAAACCACTCCCAGGACTAATGGAGCCAGGAGCCATAAGAAAGATGAACACTGGCCTGGTTTTTAATACAAGTATGGATGAGAATGGAGAACAGTTGGTTGATAAACCCCTTTAAAATATAAACAAACTCATAAGATGACTTGCTGTCAAACAGGTGGAAATGGAGAGACAGAGGGAGAGAGAAAATAAAGAGAGAAAAACTGTACCTCAGAAACAAGTTCAGAGATGGGCTAGTACCCTGTGAGCCCTGCAAACAGTAGGGACAGGTCACACAACTGGAAGTTCTGGTACTTCTAAGGACATTAAACTAACTAAACTGACCAACACAGATTACATTAAGGCCTACCTCACAATGTCTGAGTGCATTGCATGGACTTGGGCTTGACCCAGAGAGCAGTGAGTGGTGCTGTTAGACCCCTATTTAACTGACCATTCCCAATGGTATACAGTTAAAACAATGACTGAATTTTGTCACCGCAACAAGGGCAATGATGACAGGGGTGATCTTGATTTTAGATCACCCCTCAGTCATGCCACCCTTTGTGTCCTCACAATTTCTGCCCCCTCCAGCGCATGCCTTTCCCAGAGGAGGTTATATTTAGTTGTGGGGGTTTTGGGGGAAAAGGACCCTGCAAAAACCAACTGTTTCCTGGGAGGGTGCTTTGATGCTTTAACGCCTGGGAGACATAATATCTGGCACTGTAATGCCAAACAGCATGTTGCCTGTGCGGTAATTGGTGTCAGCAATATGTTTTTCCCACCGACATGGTGCAACCATTTCCAACTGCCCTATAACCTCATGGACAGCAGAGATGCTGAAAATTATGACTTGGTTGAAAAGGAGATCTTTAGGCATTTCAACATCAGCACAGAAACCTACTGACAGTGTTTCCAATCCCTATGGTAACAAGTAGCAGACACTCCATGGGATATTTACACCAGACTAAAGGAATTATATTTAAAGTGGCTCCAACCCAAAGGCAAGACTGTGGCAAAGATAGCAGAGATGCTGGAGACGGAACAGTTCCTACAGATTCTACCACAGGAGGTCCAGATTTTGCAGGGTGAGCATAGACCCAAAACAGCAGAAAAAACAAACTCCCTTGCAGAGAACTTCCTGGCAGCTAAACAGAGGGTACTGAGGAACAAGATCACCATCGCCTTCTACTAATATGGTAAGAAGACCTCCTCCCATGCTTAATCAACCCCCAGTAAAGTCCACTGTAAAGCAAGAAGTGAAACAAGGAAAGGAAGGGAGAATCTTTCCTCCTGACATCATTTGCCATAAATGTCAAGGGGCAGGTCATATTGTCCAGAACTGTAATAAAAAAAAACTGGAGTTTACCCATTTAGCTTTAGCCAACTGGGGACAGTATTTAACTGATGTGGGGATTGGTTCCAAACAAGCCATGGGGCTTATTGATTCTGGGAGAAAACAGACTCTAATCTGGTCAGACTTCCTGGAGAATGTTCCACCTTAAGGGCTTTGTACAGGCATTGTATGTATTCATGGGGACACACATCACTATCTGCAACCCTAGTGAACATGACTGTTCAGGGAAAAACATCTTGTGCACCTTTAAGCCTTGTTCCCAGACTTCTTGTGCCATTGGTCATTGGGCATGATTTTCCTGGCTTTGAGACTTCACTAAAAAAGGATGAAACCCTCTCTACAGTGACTGTAAAGGCACAGGCAAAGTGGGAAGCCACCCTGCATGACATGTTTCCCTTTGGAGAGGATGCCATGGAACCTCAGGTAAAGACAGATGCCCCAAAAAAGAAAAACAGGAGACTGAATCAAATTTGGGCTAAAGAACATAGTGGACTCCAGTCAGAGTTACAGTACAAACTGAAAATATATTTAAGGCTTATAATAGTGGGACACAAAAGAATGATAACACATTATCCACTTTGATTCAATAGATGGAAAGGATACAAGTAAAGGTGACCCAAAGGCTATGGAAAAAGGGGGGGTCTCTTGTACATAGTGTGTGTCAGCCCCAATACATGGTAAACTGTGGAACAGCTGGTAGTCCCTGAATAGTTTAGCTCTCAGTTGTCGTATTTAGCCCATGAACTGCCGTTAGTGGGCTACACTGGGAGAGACCGCACTTTAACCCATTCATTACAAAGATTTTTCTAGCCCAATATACATAAGCAAGTAGCTTACTACTGTCAGGCATGTGTTGAGTGCCAAAAGGTTGCTCAATTTGGAAAAAAAGAATGTGGTATCTCTTATGCCTTTGCCTCTGGTAACCACACCTTTTGAAAGGATAGCCATGGATATTGTGGGACCTTTAGAAAAAAGCTCTCAGGGGGGTTGTGGGAATCAATTTATACTTGTTTGTGATTATGCCACTAAATATCCAAAGGCTATACTGTTAAGTACAGTAACTGCCCCTAAAATTACATAATAACTTGTGAAGTTGTTTAGCAGGTTGGGAATCCCAAAAAAGGTCCTTACTAACCAAGGGAGCAATTTTAATGCCATACTTCTTAAAGAGTTGTATTGATTGCTTGGGGTGGTGGCAGTTCAAACATCTCCATATCATCCTCAAACAGATGGTCTAGTGGAAATATTTAATCAGACACTTAAAAAATGCTCCAAAAGGTTGTGCCCCGGGAAGGGAAGTATTGGGAAAAATATCTACTGGATGGGCTGGTGGAAAGATATAATCAGACACTTAAAAAAATGCTCCAAAATCTTGTCCACAAGGAAGGGAAGGATTGAGGTAAGTATTTACCATTACAGGTATTTGCAGATTGAGAGGTACCCCAAGCCACAGCAGGTTATTCCCCTTTTACGTTGTTGTATGGGAGGAACCCCCAGGAACTCTTGAATGTGATAACAGAGTAGTGGGAAGAAGGAAAGGACATATGACCCACAAGCATGACAGATTACATGGTGCAGTTTAGAAAATGACTAATTAAGTATACTGAAGCTGCCCATAAGAATAGTGCAATGGCCCAGATGGAGCAAAAATAGAAATATGATCAAGAGGTCTCACACAGAGTGTTTAGGAGGGGGAAAAGTCTTGTTGTTATTACAATCCACTGAAAATAAATTACTGATGAAATGGCAGTGGCCCTTTCAGGTAAAGGTCAGTGTAGACCAAAGGTCCAGGAGACTAGCACCACGCTAACGCTGGGCAGTGAAAACAACTACTGCTGAGAATATCCACAAATAGCATAAACTGAAGTAGTGAGACTCACCAGTCTGTTTCTTTTGTGCAACAATGCTTTAATGATGTGCAAATTCAACAATAAATCCAGCATACATCCAATGATAAAAGGATAAAACAGACAGTATACATGCAACTGGTGTCTGGTGTTTCAAAAAATTCCTGCTCCACCCTCTCCCATGTGACAACACCCATGTGTCATTGTTTCATGAAAGAAACAGACTGGTGAGTCTCGCTGCTTCAGTTTATACTGTTTGTGGATATTCTCAGCAGTAGTTGTTTTCACTGCCCAGCCTTAGCGTGGTGCCGGTCTCCTGGACCTTTGGTCTACATTGACTTTTGCTGTTATTATTTGACCTGGCAAAGCACTTCCCAGGTGCAGCAGTATTCATAGCAATTTTGCCCTATCAGGTAATCAGCCAAATGGGACCTGTGTCATATGAGATAGAGATCCCAGAAAAGAGGGATCCTAGAAAAATCTATCATGCAAACCTCTTGAAAAAATGGCATGACCAACCCAACCCCTCCCTCCTAGTTTATCCTGAAAGGGAGTACTCTGAAATGGAGGTAGCCTATAGGAAGTTAGAGAAGCGTGGTGGTTTAGAGGAACTGGAAATAAATCCTGTTTTAGGGGTTACACAGCAAAAAGAGTCGCAAAGGGTATTGCAGACCTCTCAAACCATGTTCATGAGTATCCCTGTGAAGGCTTAAAGGAGTAGAGCACCAGATAGTGGTGACACAGAACAAGCCCATCCAGCAAAAGCCTTACAGACTCCTGGAAAGGGTGACAAGTGAAGTAATAGCTGAAATCAAGAGGCCAGAAAAACTGGACATCATCAAACCATCAACCAGTGCTTGGATCTCACCTACAGTGGTAGTACATAAAAAGAAGGGTGGGATATGACTGCGTCTGAACTTTCGTAAACTGAATGCTGTGTCCCTATTTGATGGCTACCCTATTTCAAGGATTGATGATATTATAGACAGGACAGGGAATGCCAAATACATCACCACATTGGACCTTACAAAAGGTTATTGGCAAATACCCTTAGAAAAAGAGTCCAGGGATAAAATAGTTTTTGGCACTCCTTTGGCTCTGTTTCAATTTGTTACTATGCCATTTGGTTGTCATGGAGCCCACGCTACCTTCCAGCACTTCATGAACCAAGTTTTGACCCCCCACTTGCAGTACTGCTCAGCATATTTGGATAATGTTGTGATATAGAGTCCAGACTGGTACACACCCCTCAAACACACAGCTGCTGTTTTGCAAACCATAAAGTATGTAGGACTAACAGTGAAACCCATAAAATGTGTGGCTGCCATGATGGAAACCAGATACGTAGGCTTCATTCTGGGTAATGGACAGATTAACCCAGAGATAGAAAAGGTAGAGGCCATAGCAAAATGCCTAGTGCTCCAAATCAAAAAACGTGTGAGATCTTTCTTGGGACTGGCAGGTTATTATCAGAGACCCATTCCCAATTTTTCTACAATTGCAAGTCTTTTGACTGATCTTACTTAGAAAAAGTGCCCTGATAAAGTTAAATGGAATGCTGAGTGAGAGGAAGCCTTTAGGACTATATATGGTGCCCCCTGTTCTTCCCCAGTCTTAAAATGTTCTGACTTTTCTTATATGTTTGAAGTCCAAACTGATGCCTTGGATACCAGCAATGGAGCTGTTCTGAGTCAAACTATAGAAGGGGAGAAACATCCTGTCATTTATATTAGTCCCAAACAACATGATAGGGAACAAAATATTTCACAATAGAAAAGGAATGTTGGCCACAAAATGGGCCATAGGGGCACTAAGGTTTTATTTTTGAGGTGCTAAATTTAAGCTCGTGACTGATTATAATCCTCTCTGTTGGATTCAGCACTTGAAAGATAAGAATCACAGAATTATGAGGTAGTATCTAACTCTCCAGCCCTATAGCTTTGCTGTTCACCACACAGCTGGTGCCCAACATAAAAAGTCAGATTTTTGTCCCGGTATGGGGCTGGTGTAGTGAATACAGGGTAAAACATATTGTGTCATTGTTGGCTGACAGTGAAATGTTCTGAAATATATGATGGGGTATGAACTTGTGTATTGCAATAAAAGAGTGGTACAAAGTATGTACTGACACCCCAGGGTATAAATGGTATGTATAGAACTGAATAGTCCTAAAGATAACTGAATCGGAAAAAATAATAGGGAACCCTGGGGTGGCGCTTCTGAAGAAGGGCGGGTAGAAGCTCTATTACCTCATCTCCTAAATACAAAATAAGGATGTAGGAAACCAGTATGCATGCTGCTAAATTGGTTTCCTCTTAAGTAGGTGTGTGTGTAGCAGGGTCTGATTGCCCTGTCTTATGGAGATTAGTGGAAAGCTGCCACTACAAGGCACTTTGTAATGGTGCTTGATATGGGACTGTACTACTTTAGTCAAAATAAAAGACGTAACAAAGTAAAAAATAGGGCTTTCTTTGTTTTCCTTAAGTCTGTTGCAACAGCATGCTTCAACCTTTGTTGTCCTTTACTATCTCCAACTTGTTCTGCTGGAATTGCCACCTGCATCCCCCCTTCTGTACTTTGTTTCTCCCCATGCTTCTTTACCTCTCTTCCTATATTCCCCATAGTCCACTATGGTGTGTAGTATCAGGTATAGCAATTAGAACAATCAAAATAATAAAAAAAATATCACATGCTGAAAATTGCTGAAAAGAAAGTATTGAAAAGTATATGGAGTCATAAGGGTGCCTGTTGATAAGTCTTTGTTTGCTCTGTTTTTCTCTCTGTCAGCATTTTATACAGCTTCAATTAAATACAACTGTTTGCAAAATACACGGTATAATGTGCATAAAGGACGCATGCCAGCATTCACAACTGTCCACTGTCAGACTGCAGCCCTGCCCCCTGGTGCGCAACAGTGTGGGGATGGGTAGGGCCACAGGGGCAGGCATTAAATGGAATGCTGATCCTAGGTCCTACAGCAGATCCCTTGTGCAGGCAGGAGGGGGACTCTAGGAAGTCACACACCCACAGGAACAAACAAGGGGCATTTGCCTGTATGGACACCCCAGACCTCCTGAGCAGCACAGTGTGCTGGTGCTGCCATGTGCAGGGAGAATCCAGTGCCGCTGTGCCCCAATGTTGACCTGTAAGTACTTATGCCTGGGTCCCCCCCATCATAGATATCCATCCCCGGCCCAGTGCACAAGTGCTTTAGTGCATAATTGCAGCTCAGGCACCCCCCCAGCATGCCCCCATCCCACCCCTGGCATGGAACTCCATGGCTGGCATTGGGATCCCTTGCTTGAAGTACTTGCATGCCCTTTCTGAATGCTGCCGGGGTGCGCATGGCACGGCTGCATGGCATTCAGTCATAAGAATGCCTATGCGCTGACCTTTCATGGTGTGTAGGCATTTGTGAATGGAGCCCGTGAGAATGTCAATCAACTAATGAAGGAATTACTAAGGAAAAAAGTGCTGAAATAAAGTGCAATATGACAATATGGGGAGAAGGGAGCAACAAATAAAAATAAAATATATATATATATATACTGTATATGTATATATATATATATATATATATATATATATATATATGGATATGACATGACCTGACTGAAGATATCATATTTATCTTCATGAGAGGCCAGTGATATCATGATATCTCACAAGTGGCGAAGCCACGAGTGAGATATCTTGATGTCACTGGCCTCGAGTGAAGATAAATATGATATCTTCTGTCAGGCCATGTCATATTCTGTTTATACAATGTATGTTTTGCCTCCGAAATGCAACCCACTGCATATCTTCTCAATGCAATGGCCACATAAAGGTGATGGTCCTAGCAATACAACTCCCCTTACAGGAATGCTGGCAAAACAACAGACGTCATTTGTTGTTTAAAAACATTTCTGATGGAGCTTGCTATTTATAGTTATTTTAAAAAAAACTAATCTGGTTTATCCTGCCATGCCCCCTCCAACACAGCCCCTCCCACCCCCCAAGACAACAAATGAGATAGGATCAACCAGATATTTCAATACCTTGTCGGTTTAAAGTTATTTAAAAAAATTATCTGGTTGATTCTGCCATTATTTTCGATGAAATTCATATTTTAAATGCTTATCTGGTTGATCCTGCCATTATTTTCCATGAAATTCATATTTTAAATGCTTATCTGGTTGATCCTGCCACTCTGAGCACTTTAACTTTCTGTGTAATGTACCGAGGTCGAGCGCTATTCTCACTGATGAGCGTTGTATTCTCTGAGGTTTTCTAGTAGTTGGAAAAGTCAGAAAATGATGTGCTTTATGCACAGGTTAGTGTTCTTTCTTCAGTGAGTAAAGCTGCTGACACAGGCTGAGCGAGTGAATTGCGGCTTTGGAACGGTAGAGCGAGTGTCTGTTGCCCAGCAACAGACACTCGCGCTTCCGTCTAGTGTTCCAAAGCCGCAAATTCACTCGCTTCAGCCTGTGTGCAGTCGACAGCTTTTACTCACTGAAGAAAGAACACTAACCTGTGGATAAAGCACAGTGTTTTCTGACATTTCCAACTACTAGAACACCTCAGAGAATACAGCTCTCAACAGTGAGAATAGCTCGCCACCTCAGTACATTACACAGAAAGTGAAAGTGCTCAGAGTGGCAGGATCAACCAGATAAGTATTTAAAATATGAATTTCGTGGAAAATAATGGCAGGATCAACCAGATAATTTCACAGAAGATTGACAGCTGGGTGGGGGGTTTGCTGCATGGGGGTAACGTAGACAGCCGCTGGCAGTAGACAGCAGCAAGAGATAATTTCAGTTTCGTTCTGATGACGTATAGGAACGTGGAGATAAATGTATGACGTATAGGAACATGAAGATAACAATGTTATCTTTACTGGCCAGCTCAGATATCATTTTTTACACTGTGATTTATCCCTAAACATACATTGTATAAATATAGATATATAGCTGCATAAAGTTTCACTCTGTCCTTCATAGTTTGCCCAAATTCCCAAGTAAATTTTCTTATTTTTCTTTTGTTTGTATTTTTCTAAACAAGCTATGTTGTGGTACTCACTTATTTTGTTTTTGTGTGTGTGACTGGCTACTTTCTGGTTTGTCCTGCCATGGTGGAGAATGCCTGTGTAGTTCTCTGTTCTCTGTAGGAGCCAGTGGGCCTTTGTGTCAGGATATTTTCCTTGTAGGTAAAGGTGGGAAGATCCATGACATCAGAGTCATGGAAGGAGCTGAACTTCATTAAGGCTTATTATATAAACATCTTCTTTATTTAGCACAATGATTCAATATTAGGAATGGGTTGAAAATGTGTACTGGATTATCAGTTGAAATGCATCTATTCTTTAGTTCTTGACATGTGAAAGCCAGCGGTGTATAAAATTAATACACTGTATTGTAAAAGGGATGGATCACATGACATAGGGGAGGGCATAAAACCCCTGGTATTTGGGCTGGTCAGCAGACTGGAAGTCAGTGTAATTCTAGGCTGAGAAAGGGAAAGACACGCTGTTCTTCATGTCCAGGAGCCATGCATCTGGAGAAGGTAAACCTTCCTTAAGTTAACAGTAACAGATTCGGGAGTTGTAAAGCCATGACCTGTGATCCTAACCTGATGGAATGCTGTTACTGACTACTTTATGTTTGTTATTTTTGATTCCTGTATAATAAAATCATGCTAACAGCGTTTTGAACCTTATATAGCCGTGTGCTGTTTATCTGTTTAACCCACACCCTGTGACACATGTCAAGTACCTGTTAATGTGACTTAGGAGGTCCTATGGATGTACTAAGTACATGATAAGTCTGTATCTTGTATCCACTGATTGGTTGTAGTCACCATACCTCCAATTCCTGTGACTGACTGTTTGCTGAGAAAGCATCATGCTCATATCTCCAACTGTTTCCCCAGGAATGCCAGCACCTGAGCACGCATTTCCCCTGTAGCATTCCTACTGTACTATATAAAGAATAACTCATAGGGAAGTGTGTGTAACCAGAATTTTATGCACACCCAAGGTGTGCATAAAATCTAAGTCATCACACTCTTCCATGTTTTATTTTTTATAATAAATGGCCCCATTATTCCTTTTGAGTTAATTATTTAGTAAGGACAATGTGAACAGTATGTCTGGCTGAAGGAATTTTATGCTGTATTTCAAAGTATTTAAAGCCCAGACTTGTTTTATTTTATTTAAAGCAAGCACAGTTTTACAGAATGTCCCAAAAGGTGGAAATTTGTTCTGCTGAGTCTTTTTTAAACTTTTACAAGCCTTATTAAGTCCTCTCTGACATAGCTAGCAATGTTACCTCGTGCTCACAGCTCGCGATCTCACCTCTCACTCTCAGATCGTGGTGTCAGCCCGCAGAGTGTAAGTGTTAGTTTTCCTGTTTGTGTCTCTATTTTCCTGCTGTCCAATGAATTTCTGTCTTTGAGTGTGAAATGCCCACAAGTCAGATTGCCAGTTGGCTGTTTCTGTCGAGACACTGAGAAGCAGTACAGAGCACGAGCTGAGAGCAGGAGGTGAGAGCGCGAGCTATGAGTGTGAGGTGACAGCACAAGCTAAGTCCAAGAGGACTTAGTAAGGATTCTAAAAGTTTGATTTTAGAATTTTTGGGAAATGTGGTTAATCAAACTGCATTATACATGGGTGATTATACACGGCCGTGTATAATGCAGTTTGCCAGTCACTGCCCACAGTTAATAAACATCACTAACCATTTATTATATTATTGTTCTACATGCACAAAGCTCTGCAGATATGAGAGACCATGCTAATGACAAGTGGGAACCCCTGAAACACTATATGATGCAGGCTGTGTTGAGATGCATTCATGCTGGGAAACAAGGGCAAGATACAACTATAGGTGGAGGCCGTGGAAAGGTCATGGAGAAAATAAGAGCATATGTTAAGTAGAAGCATGCTGGTGACAAAGCAAGGGATATAGAGTATAAGGCAGTACAGAAGGAACGTAGGCCCATGATACTATATACCCTGGGATGCTGTATCAATAAATAATAATTAGTGGTGTGTGAAGATTGCTAACTTCGCTTTGCAGATTGATTTACACATTTGCAGCAATTTGTGAAGTTAATCTGCCCTGCGAAGTTTCAATTTGCAGTACAGGGCGAACTTTGCAAATAACACATTTGGTGACTTTGTCAGCAAAGTTAGGCCCACAGGCAAAGTTTGCAATGTACCATGAGACTGAAGGTTACATGGTACTGAAATGAGCTGTATGCCATGAGGAGGCTGGTTTCAGTGCAGTATTATGAAGAGAAAGTTGGAGAGAAGTCTGTCCCTGTTTGTCTGAACAAAAACCTTTAGAACTTCTCCAAAAGCTGAGTGTTTTGAACCAAATTGTTACAAAAAAATATTAAGAGTGCCTTGTGCAGCTCAATTATCATTGTTGGTTTGAAGTTTTACATATTTATTTATTTGAAAATAGTGGCTAAGTTTTGTCCAGTGAGGAGGTACTGCGTGAGGGAGTGCAGGTGTTTGAACTAGTATGTAAGGCAGCCCTGTGATTATTAGTCTGATGTGTTTTCCTTACTCTGTCTTCTTAATTATTTTTGTCTGCAGTTTGAGATTTGTCTTTTTATTTCCATAATACTGTTCTGTGTGGTTAAGTGAATTATATTTAGCAGTTTATTTCCATAGTGACTGTAGTTATTTCATTGAGTTATTGAAGTGATGGTGTTACTTACAGTAACTTGTTTTGAATTACCCATGTTTTGTGTCTTGTTAATCCCCATCATGTTAAAAAACATACCAAAAACACTTTTTTGGGGTGGTTTTACTGTAGCTACTGTTAGCTCACTAAACTGTTCTGTTCTGATTTGGATCACACTGCTAATCTCTCTGAAGAGGTGTTGTCTGCTGCTACTGCTAGTATTTATTTTTACTGCAGTGTCTATTTTTTTTCCCCTTGCAATATAAAAAATCTAAATATATAAAATGACTGGAAAGTGATGCTCAAGTAAAGGGAGAGGTGCTGGTGAGGCAGCCAAGAAGTCATTGGGCACAAGTACCTGGGGTAGTATTTGAGTCTAGCTGGGGGTTGGGGGGAATATACTAAGTCCAGTTGCAGTGGCAGCAACACTCTGAGTATTTGCTAGCAAGCCATGCTGGTTAAGAGGCGTGTAACTGGATCACACACAGGACAGAAGACGTTAGAATTCCTCCTGACTGAGATTGAAAAGTGGACACAGCCTGTGGTGGTGGTACCACAAGAGAGGGCACAGTGGCTTCTGGCTGCTGTGAAGTGGGGACCTTGGGGAGCAGCTGCACAGCTGGGGGAGCTGAAGGCTGCTTTGAGGGTTCAGGCTGTTGTGGAGATGAAGATGGAGAGACTGTGACTGCTACACAGCTGGGGGAGCTGGAGGCTGCTATTGCAGTTGGGGCTGTTGTGGGGGGATGCTGGAGGACCCCCAAAAGAGAAACGCTTAAGGCAGATGGCACCACCCCCACAATTCCGTTCTCACCCAACACAACTCCCATGAGACTTTATGGCTCAGATGGAAAAATAAAGAGAGAGATAGATAAAGACAAAGAAAAGTTCCATGGAAAAACTGTGAAAAAGAGAGGCACAATAATGGAAAAAATATACAACAAATAGATCAGAAACTGAAAAAGAATTTACTACTAATAAGACAAAGACTGGACAGAGAAGGAGAAAAGGATAAATAAAAAGCTTAGAAAGTCCAGAAAATCTAGTTTTTTTAACAATTAAATTGTTCTGATAGCAGTCACGTTCTTCTCTACTCCACTGACTAACAATGCAAGCAAAACTGAATATGAAAATGTCTTAAGGCCAGTTTACATGGCTGCTTTTGTAATGCAGCAACACAACTGCTCCATTTCTATGGTGCAAAGGCGGCAATGGGACACTTACCCAGTCATAGTAATTCCATCCTTGCACCTCTCCCCCAACCCACTGCAGAGCTGGTGACATGCTCGGAATCAACCGGTGTAAGTATCCATGTGGAAAGGCTGCACCATTTGTTCTGAAATACATGGGATACTTCCAGCTCCCTCCTTTGCTATCCCAGAAGGAACTGGTGCTGTCCCATACATAATCGAGCCTGATCAGTAGTTTTTCATACATCAAACACTGCTTAACACAATCTGGAGCATGCCAGTTATGGGGCAGGAATTTTAAATGATTCATTTTAGCATCCACTAAATCACACATTACGAAAGCATTAGAAAATGCATGGCTTTCAAATGCATGGTTTAGCAACTGCTAAACTGGATCATCTGAATTCACTTCTGAAGAAATGAGTTGCTCAGGGAAATGCTGCTTGTGAGGCCTATCAGGGAGTTACATTTGCTTTCCCTTTTCTCCTGATTTGCTTTCCCTTTTCTCCTGATTTACTGAGTGCCATAATTCTCCTTTTTGTGATATCAGTCAGTTCATATGTCATCCAGCATGTCACCACTGACATTACCAGCTAGCCAACCACCCCTTGGACTAGCGGACCCTCTCCAGCGTGGATTGCATCTATGCTGAGAAGAGCTGTGTAGACATGAGACACATAATTGGCTCAGGAGATTGGGGCAGCACTGTAGCAGATTGCAATGTAGAGTGGAGCTGCTATGTAAACACACCTTTACTGTCTAGATATGTATAATGTGACCTGAATAAACTCTTCCATGTGACCCTGAGACACTTGTTTATCAGTAGCCTTATGTTGACTAAATTTCACCTTGGTGTACCCCAAGGATGAAGTTAAAGGCAAAGTTGCCAGACAAAGCTGCCAAAAGCAAATTTCCTATTAAACAGAAAAAATCTGCAAATGTATCAGAGAAATTGAATTTGGCAAACTCACTTTAACTTTGCCAGCTTATTAAAACTTCACGACATCTCTACTATAATGCATTAAGGAAGCAAATGCATTCAGCTTGTGATATGGAAAGTGTCCTATGTATGGAAGACTTTAATTAGCATGCGCACAGGAAAGGGGTTACTCAATGGAAATGGCAGTGCATTAAGTAATGTAAGAAAGCAGACCAACAAACCCCGCATTTGCCAAATACCCCATGAGTCAGATAGGGCTCACACCAGGAAAGTAAGATGAAAAAGCTTTATTACTTACAAATTCCAAAAAAGTACTAACAGTGCTGGGCATATTGCCAGAACAGAAGCAAACTCTCCGCAGTGGCCACAGATAATTACCCATCAGTGTGTATTGCCCAAATGGCATTCTAATCCACAGGGCATCAGTTTTATGGTCATTAAGTATTATTATAATAGTGAAATTAAGGAATATTAATGAAATACAAAGAATTAAAAGACTCACCTATAGGAAAAGGGTGATCCACATTTTATTTAAAAATGAATTACAATGGTTTGAATTTAATATACTGTAGATATTAATACATATTACCTCACATGGAAAACATTGATATAAAGAATATATTGCTGCAATTTTAGGGCTTTTTTTTCAAATGAAAAATGTTGCCGCAAGGCACCTGCGCTAAAGGTGTATGATGCAAGTGGTACCTTGCATCAAAGTTTGGAGCTATCCTAATTTTCAAATTCCAGCTGTGTTAAAATTGGGACACTCTGCAGCAAAGCTCCCTTGCACCACCCTTGTGGCAAAAATGCCTGTGCACCAGGTCGCAAGGGGACTCGCACCATGGCGAGGCTGTAACGTCCTATTTTTTGTTATTCTACAAGCCCCACCTTGGTCACAGCAAGTGGCTGCCCTTAGATCAGCCAGGAGGTAGTCTAAGGGCCATGCACCACTGCCGGGCAAGGTGGTGATGGTGGGAGCTGCAAGGAGGTGACTGGAGGCAGAAGCAGCACAGCAGGGCCATAGGGGGTGAAGGAGGCACAGTTACAATGAGCAAGGAATGAGGTGGCACCTTGTGATGGTGCCTGACTACTACATACAGCTGGATGGACCAGGTACAGGGGGCTAGCAGAAAGGGACTGGGACCTGGCCTCAAGAGGATACAGCCCTGGTACCTGCCCCATAGGTGCCATTGATCCCAACACCACTGGCAGGCAGCAGTGGCTGCAGGTTGTGGGGTGCAAGTGGTGGCTGGGAATGGTCCCCGGGCACAATGGCATTCCCCTGGTGCCAGGCTGCAGTGGGAATGGAGGCAGGCCATTGTCCACCAATAGTGTTGGTGTCAGTGGCATCCATGGGACAGGTATCAGGGCTGTATCTCCAGAGGCTGGGTCCCAGTCTCTTTCTGCCAGCCCCCTGTACATAGTCCAATTGGCTGTATGTAGTAGTGTAGGGTACCACTGCAGAGTGCCACCTCATCCCCTGATCATTGCCACTATGCCCCCATCACCCCCTATGGCACTCCTCATGCTCCTTCTGCCCTGGTCCTCTCCTGGCAGGTTTAGTTACTCACCCCACCTTCATGGCCACTCCAGTATTGCACTGGGTGGGGAAGGGTTGACATATCCTTCCATCAAACCCTGCAGGTGCTCCACTTCTTTGGTGCAACCCTGCAGATATGGCCAATACAGGGTCTTGGGTGCAGGGACTGTCATTGTTTTAAAATACAGCAACAGAGTCCACAAGTTATGGTACTCTAAGGGCTCTTTGAAAATTGAGCCCCTAATTTCAGATTAATCCCAAAACCCTGAGAAAGAAACTATAAAAGTTTTGAAATGTTAGTGACTAATTGGCATTGTTAAACCTGCTATGGTTTTGAAAATAAATTGGTGAGTGAGACTAACTGCTTTCTTTTTTAGTCTGCTACTTTGATGAAAACTAAGCACAATGGGGGGCTGCTCTATTTTTATTAATATAGCAACTCATAACAATAGTATTATCAATGTCAGAAGCCATGAATCAATCTGATCTGATGATGTCACTGGTTAGCGCATTTGTAGCGGTGCCATAAGGGCTCTACATATACAGCTGATTTTAATGACAAGGAAGACAGAAAACAAAAGACAGATGTACAGAAAGAGAACACGAGGTAAGTAATTATAAAGTTTTAATGCTAATGTGTTTCTTTTCCCCTTTAAGTTGTGGGTCTAGAACAAAGACCCTCCTTCAGTGTGAAACACACTGGACATATTACCTTCAGGCTTTACAGCCACTTAGGTTAAAAAAACAGTTGGACCTTATCCCATTTTCTGTAATTTTTTTCTTTGTATTCATGTCTTGCATATGTTAATTCCAGTAATGATCTGATAATGGACTGCTTGAATTTATCATGTACAGGAAGGGGGGGATGAAAGGGAAAGGAGGAAATGAGGGAAGGTTTGGTCTCATCGGTTAGGCAGTGATATGCGCAGATTGGATAGACCAAATGGCCTTCTTCTGTCATCAATTTCTATGTTTAAGTATTTTTGTTCTCCCCTCCGGTTGGGTTGGTAAACTATTTTTCTTTTGAAATTAATTCAAAATTAAGGAGTGTCAGAATGACATTTTATTTCACGTGGACCTTTAAATTTGCCTTAATTTTTTTTTTCGAATATAATCTTTATTAAACATTTTACATGTCTACAACTTCCAGCCTTGTATTTAATAAAATATCTTACAGAATCAACAGTATGGTGTTGAGTCTTCATTGTGTACATGTTTACTTGGTGAAAGGGATGACATATCATAGACTCTCTCTACCATCTATATCCAATATGTCTGTGTTCCTGCTGTGTTTCTTTAAACTTGCTGGCTCAGCTGTCATCCAGAATGACTTGTTTGCTCTCCTGTGATGTTGAAAAGTTCCACAATAGTTCGGCCCAGTGGTGTGAAGGGCTCAGGCACTGGTGCCTTACCTTTTACTGTGCCAATGACCCAGTGTCAGGAGCAACCTCAGATGTTGGTGAGTCAGCTGGGGGGGGGAGAGGATCAAGTGTCCCATGGACTGCTCTCCTCCTCTTGGGAGGGTGGGAGGGGATGACTGCTGAGCTACTGGCTCCTGGGTGTGGCTGGGGGCTGGTGCAGGTTCGGGGAGCACAAATGTGGGTTGGCACGGGCCGACGTTGGACATGCAGAATGCAGACATGTGCACAGCAGCAACCCTGATGCCATTGCATGCCTGCACCATGGTAGGACCATTACAGGGGAAAAACAATCCTCCAGCACGCATATGTGAAGGCTGGCCATGGCAGTGCAGCAGCAGACACATTCAAGTCAGCTCCCCCTGAGCCCAGCCCTCAGGTCTTTTGCAGTGTGCAGGGCAAATACCTACTGTGAAGCAGCCTGGGGAGGGCAGGTCAAAAGGGGTCAGAGCTCTGACTGCCACCAGTGCAGGGGCTGAGGAATCCGTGCTGGATGGGGGGAACCATAGGTACACCCCCCAAGCTGAGGAGGTATAAATAGAATAAGTAAAAAAAAAAAAAAAAAGAAAAGAAAAGGTCCACAAGAATTGTATGTTTTTGACCAACATGATTTGCTGGCTCTGCTGTGTCACAGTTTATCACCAGTTTGGCTGTGAACATATCCAGTAAGATTTGCCTTTTCGGTTTTGATGCTTAAAAGAGTTTTTTTACAAATGGCATGATTCTCCAGCATGACTTGCCTGCTCTGCTGGCATGCTGTGTACAGTCTATGGTAAAATATATATTTCTGACCAGCAAGACTTGCTGGGTCTTCTGTGTCATAACATTGGCTTCAATTATTTATGTGATGTTGTGCAATACTGTATATGTGTTGGTCCCTTGTTGTCATATAAAATGTGGCTACCCATATGCATGCTAATTTTTCACTTTGCACTTTAATACTTTTACTACAAGTCATAATTTTCACTTTTTATGTGGTGCAGGTACCTGGCTCTTTAAGTAGTTCACCTTTTTAAAGACATATGGGAGAAACCTGAATCATGCTCTTATGATGACGTAAGTCGGAACGCAAGCTCGTGATTTTCCACCTGGAGGGGACAGTTTTCATTGTGAGTTACAAGGTACTGTGTTCTGTTTGCTTTTTGTAGTTAGTTTTCAACTTCAAAACCTTATCAAAACCTGTCAGGTTGCTGTTGCTACCGAAACTTGCTTCTGTGAGTAGAAAGAGTTCATGTTGAACTGATGCCATGTACTAGGTTTCTGTTCAAAGTACTCATGTACTGTATGCTAGCCGCTAATTTACCTATGCAGCCATTTTGCCACTCAGGTGAGCTGAAAGAAATCGTACTTGATTCTACTGTTTTGCCTAGCAATTACTATCATTCGCAATTTTAGAAACTGTAATTCCCATTCCTTTGATGTGGGTGAGCTTGCCATTTTTGTCTGCTTTTATACACAATAAAGTAAGGCAAGGCAAAACAAATTTTATTTTTAGGGCACCCAATCCCTCAGGCTCTGAGCACCTAACAAATACATGAGAAATGAAACAACCATCAAAATCAAGAAATTACAAAAGCAAATAAAAATCAGATTCCAGTTTTTACAATCACCTATAATAATTGAAACAGTAGGGAGTAAGATCATTCTGTAAAAGCCAGGCTGAAAAGGTAGGCTTTTAGCCTCTTCTTGAAAATACCAATCAAGGGGTCCTCCCAGACTGCAGATGGAAGCGCGTTCCACAGGGTCAGCCAAGAGACACTAAAAGCTTGATCACCAGATGTCTTGAGCCGAACCCTGGGAACAACCAGGAAGCCCCTCGAAGAGAAGCAGAGGGAATAAGCAGAGGTCACAGGTGTCAGGAGCTCTGACAGGTAGCCAGGACCCAGTCTGTATAGGGCCTTATAGGTGAGCAAGCCCACATTGAAAAGGACCCTCCACCTGACCGGCAGCCAGTGCAGAGCACACAGGACTGGGGTCACATGACAGGACCTGGGCAGGCCTGTCAGCAACCGGGCCGCTATGTTCTGCTTCAGCTGCAGCCTGTGGAGGTTCCCTCTCATGACCCCAAAGTAAAGATCATTACAGTAGTCAAGCCTAGTGGTAACAAAAGCATGTACCAGTGTCGGCAGATCCTCAAGTGGAATGAGGGGTTTGATCCTGGATATGTTCCACAAGTGATATAAAACAGTCTTATATACAGACGAGATCAGATCTTCAAAGGTCAGCCTGCTGTCCAGGATTACACCTAGATTACGCACCCTTGGGGAAGCCACCAATGGAACAGACCCCAGGAAAAGACCTGTGTCCGCTCCAGGTTGCAACCCCTCATGCCTGCAACCCGGCTCAATCATTAGCACCTCTGTCTTATCCGGGTTAAGTCTCAACCAACTGGAAGTCATCTAGTCTTGATTTTAGCCAGACAGATGTTAAGCATGTTGACAGTGCCAGATGCTCTGGGTGTGAATGGCAAATACAGCTGGGTGTCATCTGCATAACAGTGAAACTCCACACTGTATTGCTGAATGATATCACCCAGGGGCAGCATGTACACAGCGAACAGCATCGGCATCAAGATCAAACCCTCTGGAATTCCACATGACAGAGGCATTGGGGAGGAGAAGAAGTTCCCTATCACTTCCCGCTGCACCCTTTTAGAGTGATAGGACTCAAACCACCTGATGACAGTGCCGGTGAGTCCACAACACTCACAGAGCCAATCAAGAAGTACAACATGGTCCATGGTGTCAAATGTTGATGAGAGATCAAGGAGCACAAGAACTGACCTGTATCCTCTATCTCTAGCCCTGAGTAGGTCATTATGCATCCTAACTAGAGCTTTTTCTGTGCTGCGTCTATCCGAAAGCCCAACTGAAATGGCTCATAGATGTTGAGGGACACGAGGCAATCCTCAAGCTGCTGTGCCACCAGTTTATCGACAACCTTGCCTTGCTCAAAAATGGCAGGTTCGAGATTGGATGGTAATTTGGCAGAATGTCTGGGTCAATGGAAGATTTCTTAAGGAGGGGTCTCATCAGTGCTTCTTTCAAAGCCACTGGGAACACCCCTTCCACCATCAAGCACCTGACCATTTTGGCGAACACCGGGCCAACAGCCTCAGCACATCCCATTAAGAAATTCATCAGGGCTGTGTCCAGTTCACAAAATGTGTGCTTCAGCTCTAAGATCACCCCAGTCACTTTGGACACCTCCACTGGCCTAAACTCCTCTCAGACATGCAGAGTGCCTCTGCTTCCACTAGTCCAGCCACTGCAAGGTGTGAGCCTCCCTGATGGAACCCCCGACCAGATAGATGACACTCCATCAGAGAAGAACAGAGCAAACTCTTCATACAAGGTGGGTGAAAAAGTCTACATTGGCTGTAGACAGGCAGGATAGAGAAGCCTATCCATAGTCCAAAAAAGCTGAGAAAGTCTGTTCTTCCCTGCTGCAATCTCCCTGGTTTATATATGAATATATGAGAAACATTTTTTTTTCCATATCCTTCTTGGTGCTGACCTGCATTCAGCATTGAAGACCACTTGTGCTGCTAACTGTATCCTACACTCCCAGCTATATGCACATATAGTCACATAGTGACTGTTTTTTAAGGTGAGCCACCTTCTCCTTTTGTTGCTCTAAAGCATGAAATTTCTTTGTTCCACTGCCAGAAAAAAAGAAAATGGTATATTTATAGGGATGTTATGGAACAAATACAGCACCCTAGGGATGACCATATGAGCTCTACCCTTCTCAAAAAACTAAGAGGTATAGTACTCCAGTGTGTGAGATCTTGAGTTAATTGCATGGTTAAGGGGGAATCATTGTTTTGGAAGGCCAAGGCTGGGGTTCTTGAAAGTTAGACACAACGGTCTGGCTTGTCCTGATTCCAGCAAAAAGGGTATCTTTGTATGATATTCTGGGATGGATGATAATGGAAGGTCAGCACCTCTGTTTTAGTTGTGTTGAACCTGTATCCAGAAACTGCCCCATAGGAGTCTACAATCTTGAACCATGCAGAAAGTGTCCTGTCAGGGTCAGCTATGTATATCAGTACATCATCAGCTTGTAGAGTAACACACTGCTTTACAGCCACTGCATAGACTCCTGTAATGCCTGTCACTTCATGGATAGCTTGGGCCAGGAGCTCGATGTAGACTGTGAAGAGAAGCAAGGATAGTGTACACCCCTACCTGGTGATCCAAGGTAAATAATTCAGAGTGATGCCCTGAGACCTTAACACAGGCCTGAGGGGCCTTAAAATTTTAAAAATGGGAAAACATTGATGGGGCCAGACTGTATCTCAGGGCAATTGTTATTTCTACTCAAGGATTGTGTAGTGATCCCCTAAAACTACTTTTTGAGTTATGTCTGTTACAGGGTTTTGTCCCAGTGCAATGGAAAACTGCTAATGTTGTCCATATATATAAAAAAGGTTTACAATCAGACTATTCAAATTATTGTCCAATTAGCCTCACATCCCCAAGCTGTAAAATCCTTGAAAGTTTAATTAAGGATGTACTAAGTCCCATCTTGAATAATGCAGATATGGAACAGCACGGATTTAAAAAAGGTAGAGGCTGCCTGTCAAATCTGATGATCTTTTATGAATGCATCAGTTCATTAGTAGATAGTAGAATACCTTGTGATGTTATGTTCTTGGATTTTAGCAAACTGTTTGATGCTATGGCACACTGAGCCCTAGAAATAAAGTTACAAAACTTAAAAATTAATATATGGATTAAAAATTGGTTAACAAATCGTACGCAGCAATTTCATATAAATGGATGTTTATCAGACATTGGCTGTGTTACCAGTGGAGTCCCTCAGGTCTCAGTGCTTGGTCCATGCTTATTTCAGTCTTTTATCTCTGACTTTACATCAAATTGCCAATCGACGTCTATTAAATATACAGATGATATAAGATTGGTGGTCCATGTTTAAGTGAGAAGGACTTGGACATAATCCAGCAGGATTTAGATAACATCTGTGAATGGGTTGTCTTGTGGTGTATGAAATTAAACAACTCCAAATGCAAGGTTATGCATCTGGGTCATACTAACCCATCTAAAATATATGTGTTAGAACAATATCAACTCAATGAAACTGCTGATGAAAAAGACCTAGGCATAATTATTTCTAATAACATGGATTTCTCTAACCATATAAGTGAATCTGTAAATAAAGATAACAGGGTTGTCTGGTCCATTAAACCTAATGTCTCCTCTAAAGACCCAGAAGTCTTGATGCCATTGTTTAGAGCATATGTTAGGCCTCACTTGGAATATGAGTCTCAGCTATGGTGTCCTTACAAGAAAACCAATATAAACCAAATAGAAAAAGTACAGCATAAATTTACTAAGCACTTGAGAGGCTCATACCATCTTCCATATGAAGCTAGACTTTATCATTTTAATCTGTTATCTTTAGAGACTTACAGGCTATGTGGAGATTTATTATTTTTATATGATGTTGTCCTGGACCCAGAGTTAATGGTTGACTTGGGATTAAAGTTTAAGGATTCTGACTATAACACTAGAGGTCACCCCCTTCAAATGATAGGTAAATATTTTAATTACATCTGGAGGAAATACTTCTTCACCTTAAGAGTGATTAAGCCTTGGAATAATCTACCTTTACAAGTTATTATTAGTAAGGATAAGGAACAATTTAAAGCAAGATTGGACAAATATTTAGTATCCTTTAAACCATTAACATATTATTGACTCAAGATTAGTATGTGAGCATTTATGGGTCTTTAGGCTCTCTTGCTTTCTATGTGCCTTAGTATGAACCTTAGTATATATATTTTGCAGGAGATGAGTTAGGGGAATTGGGAATCCAAGCCTGTCCATAACTGCATAGAAGAAAGGCCAGGAGACCCAGTGAAATGCCTTCTCTGCATCTAAGCTCAAGAGAACTGATGGACAAGAATTGCTCTGCATCTCATGGACAATGTGCAGTGTCCATCTTATATTGTTGGGTGTCATTCTGGATCATACAAAGACAGTCCAGTCCCATGCTACAGTACCAAGGTGGGGAGTACCTTGTCTAGCCTATGAGCACAGTGGTAATGAAAAGTTTGCAATTGGTGTTGAGTACCAATATGGGCCAATAAGATCCACCCAATGGGGGTTCTTAACCACCTTTGGGATCACTGAAATTTCTGCTTAGGCCCAAGTAAGGAATAGGGGGCCCCTGGTCATAACCTCATTGATTGTCCCTAGTGGGGTGGAACTAAATGTTTTGTGTTAGCCTAGTAGAACTCAGCTTTGTACCCATCTGGGCAGGGTGCCTTCATAGTTTTAACTTGCCAAAGGACTGTCTCCATCTTCTCATTGGTGATTGGGTCCCTGATATGTGCTGCCTGAAGTTCAGGAAGTATGGGGAGGTTTAGTGTGTCCAAAATGGAGTTTACGGATTCTGCAGGAATCAGGTTTTCTGGCATGTACACTAAGTGCATTTGATTTAATTTACAGTGCATTTTATCTAAAGTTGCTTTGGGTCTGTGCCTTTCATTTTCTTATTTTTGGAATGGGTGAATTAGTAGTCCTGTGCTCTAAACAGGAGCTTCAGCACAAGTGTTTAAGGTGACAGTGTCTCTTTCTATTTATTGTTGTACTTGATAGAATTACTTGTGAGTGCTGCATCTGTACACCAGTGTGAAAATGTAATGCAGACACAGCCTGCCTACTATATGCACTGTGTATTCAAAGTGTGATGTGTGTTGTAGGTCCCCTTTCCCCATCTTTCCATGACTGAGACAGTGCCACCACCTCAAACCCATTGAGACCCCACTTTAACCCAGTCACTGCTGACAGCTTTAGTCCAGCACAGAGGCCGGAGCTGCTGCTTCACTCTTTAGCAACTCCAGATGGCACCTCTGATAGAATCTCTGTTTTAGAACTAAGACTCTCCCCTATATACACTCCAGGTGGGATTTTCAAAAGGGTTGGACATAGACACAAATACATGCTGCATCTGTTTCTGTATCTATCCACTTGCATCCATGCAGCCCTGAAGCGATTTTAAAAGTTGCATCTGTTTATGACAAAATGCCCCAATTTGCAGTGGAAAATGGATGCAGTTGTGTGTTGCATCCAGTTTGGAAGCAGCTGCATCCAGTATGGATATAATTCTGTTTTGGGATGCAAACTCTGGGCACTATTAGGGTACCTAATAGATGGTCTAACAGGTCTGGGTGCATTTCTGATTTAACAATAGCAGCAGACCCATCCTTGGCAGGTCATTTTGAAAAGCCTGCCCTGCTCTGTACCAACTAGCCTGACTATGGGGGATGTTCTCATCTGGTACCAACAATCCACCAGGCTGGGGGGAGGTTAAATCTGTAGATATCATATCTATACTGTAGCTGCAGAAGTCATAGTGAAAAGTAACAAAGTCAAAAAGTAATATGTAGTGCTATCAGAATAATTTATTGCTATTCTAAAAAATGTAATAACCAACTGTAATCTATCACAAGATTTTTCAGCAAAGCAAGTCAATTTTATTTATAGAGTGCTCTATCCTCAGGACTTAGGGAACTTCACAAAAGAACATTAGAATAAATTATGCAACAAACTACATAAATAAATGAATACATCAGAATCAGTATAAAAAGCAACTGAGGTACAGAGTAGCTATAATATGTAGTATTACCTTTAAAACATGACTCCCCTGACACTGACTGTGGATGTACCCCATAATGTATTGTGCATCCAGATAAGCCTGATGGTTTTCTATGACATCTGCCACCAAGTGTGTGTGTGTGGGGGTACAGCAAAGGCCAAATTACATTACACAACTTAAAGACTTGTTGTTTTAGTATATATCCTTCCAAATCAAGCTCTAAATATAGGAGTCCTTGAATAATAAAATAGCATCTACACACAACATACCCATTACTTTTATCTGGGACTGGGACAGTTTCTGAATCAACAGAAGAATACCCCTGTCCTTTCCCTTCATTTCATGAACTCCCTGGCTCCATTAGATATCAGATGAGTCTCCTTCCCTCTGCCCTTGCTCCTGCATTCCCTCCCCTTAACCGCTTTCCATACAACTGCCTGAAAGTATCTTTTTTTAATTTGCATTTTCATTGTTTGTTCATTGTGCACTTCTTCTGGTTTCACTGGATTCTCCGTCTGTTTTTTGTAGCAGTGAATTGTGCCTGTACTATATATGAATATCCTCTGTTCCCTACCACCTGGTTGCACCTGGAAATGAGCCTGACTCAGTGTGCCTTTCCTGGTCTAAAAAACAACAAAAAAACTGTTATCTGAAATATGTCTTCTAAAGTAATGTCCTTTTTATGTTGCTTGCATGCATGTGCAACAAACATAGTGCCATCATCCGAGTTTTCGGAGGTGTGGCACCTGTCTTCCAATTCAGTCAGTGTGTTTGCAGGCGCGGCCCCAGTTCCCCAATCACTGCTGCAGCTGTCTATGACAGCAGTTAAAAATGCAGTGCCGTACAGTTGAAAGGGAGAGCTCCGCTTCAGTGAGCAGAGCTCTCCCCACACACACATGCAAGCACGCTACTGCATGCTGATGCTCTCCCTCCCCCACGCACATACTGTATGGCCAACGGGGTGCCCAATCCCCATTTTCTCCACACCCCCACAAAAGCTGTTCTGGTGTCATGCTGGGAGCCTACCCCAGTGTGGCAAAGCTTGTTATAGCCGACAGGGTGTCCAATCCCCGCTGGCTCCATGCCCCCCCAAAAGCTTTCCAGGTGCCACGCTGGGAGCCCACCCCAGCATGACAAAGCTTGTTATAGCCAACGGGGGTGCCCAATCCCCCGCTGGCTCCACGCCCCCCCGAAAGCTTTCCGGGTGCTACACTGGGAGCCCACCCCAGTGTGGCAAAGCTTGTTATGGCTGATGGTGGTGCCCAATCCCCCGTCAGCTCCAGCTCCCCCAAACAGCCTTTCCAGCTGCCATGCTGGGAGCCCACCCCAGCATGGCAAACGTCCTGCGTCATCTTAATTAAAAAAAATTTACCTGTAACCAAAAAAAAGGTCCCTCGTAGTCTCCCTGCCCCCCAACAACCCACACCCACCCACTGTGCACCCTGCCTCCCCACACCCCCCTCACCCCATACTTACCTCGACCTCGGCGCGATGTATTCGGTGGACCGGAACACGTCTGCACTCTTCAAAGCTGACTGCGAACTGAGGAAATGCCGTTAAGCTGTATAATGTAATGAATAGGGTTTTTTCAACTTTGTTGCATATCTCAGGCATTTTGGGGAATTTTGGGCCCAAATTTTCAACATGGAGTTTTTAGGACCCCTTCTCATGAATTCTTGCACTGTCATGGCATTAATCGGACACAAAGGGTGATTTCATGTTCAGTGCATGAAATCATCTTTCAGGACAATTAATGAAACAACACTGCCAGTGTTCATAAGGTGGGCTCTCAAAAAGTCTATGTTAAAAATTTTGTGAAAAGAATCCTAAAAATGACTGTTTTACGAGCGTGTGTGCATAGTTCTACATACTCGTAAGTTCTGAATTTTCAATATTTTCACTCCAGATTTTCAACATTACCATTTTACCACATCTCCTTTTGAGCAGTACAGCTGTTATTTTTCACATCTCACCCAAAATGTGTTTCCACCCATGTAGCGCACAATGGCGCAGTCGGTGTGCAAAATCAATGTATGGGACACATTAAGAAAATCACAGTGACACTGTTCATGAGCAGAAGTCTTAAAATGGCTATGTTGAAATTTGGTAAAAAAATTCCTAAAAATGACTGTTTTCTGATCGTGCATTGCATAGTTCCTCGTGCATTTCGTAAGTTCGTGAATTTTCAATATTTTCACTGCAGATTTTCAACATTGCCATTTTACCACACCTCCTTATGAGCAGTACAGCTGTCATTTTTCACATCTTGCCCAAAATGTGTTTCAACCCGTGTAGCGCACAATGGCGCAGTCGGTGTGCGAAATCAATGTATGGGACAATTAAGAAAATCACAGTGATACTGTTCATGAGCAGAGGTCTTAAAATGGCTATGTTGAAAATTTGGTGAAAAAATTCCTAAAAAGGAATGTTTTATGAGCGTGCGTTGCGCAGTTCCTACCCACACTCATAAGTTCACAAATTTTTAATATTTGCACTCCAGATTTTCAACATTACCATTTTACCACACCTCCTTATGAGCAGTACAGCTGTCATTTTTCACATGTCACCCAAAATGTGTTTCTGTGCATGTAGCACACAATGGCGCAGTCAGTGTGTGCAATCAATGTTTGGGACAGATTAAGAAAATCACAGTGACACTGTTCATGAGCAGAGGTCTTAAAATGGCTATGTTGAAAATTTGGTGAAAAAATTCCCTTCAGCTGTGGAATGTTATTATGCTATTAATGCTACTTCTGCAATGTTACTAATGAAGACCCTGCAGCACCCCACTGATCACCCCCTCTCCCTAGACTGCACCCCATTTACCACCACTCTCTGCCTCCTGTCTGTTAGCCAGTTTCTAACCCAGTTTACCACCCTTTCCCCCATACCCAGCCTACCCAGCTAGTTTATCAGTGTCCTATGTGAGATGGTGTCAAAGGCTTTGCTGAAATCAAGGTAAGCGTTGTCCACTGCCCCACCCAGATTCACTTCCTTTATCACCCAGTCAAAGAAATCAATTAAATTTGTCTGACATGATGTCTCCACTGTGAATCCATGTTGTCTATGGTCCTGGGCTCCGATGGCTTCTAGATGCCCCACTATCCTTTCCTTTAAGCAATGCCTCCATGATCTTCCTCACTACGGAGGTGAGGCTGAACGGCCTATTGTTCCCTGCCTCCTCCCTGCTGCTGCATTTGCGTAGAGGGACCACATGTGCCCTCCTCCAATTCACTCATGTTGAATGACTCAGTGAACATGGCTTCCAGAGGTACTGCTATCTTCCTTCATAGTTCTCTTAATATCCTTGGGCATATGCCATCTGGTTCCATTGCTTTGTCCACCTTCAATTTAGTGAGCTCCTGCAGGATGCTTTTGCCTTTGAATGGACTATTGTCCACCTCTTCACCCCCTTGGCAACTACTGTACTGCTGTGGCCCTTGCCCTTCCCACTCTTCTGTGAATACTGAGTGGAAAGACACAGTGGATGACTTGGGAGGAAGGCATGGAACTATCACTTTCAAATACATACACAGCACATACAAGCAAGCAACATTCGGCATTGACAAATGCTTGTTTTCCTAGCTGTAATCAACAGGCTCATGGAGCCCTTTTGAATGCTCTCTACTCTGTGAACAGTGAAAAAAAGTAGAAAGGGAAATCTTGTTCTGGGAGTATGACTTTCACAGCTGATAAATTAATAAAGAAGGTGGAGACATTGTGTGTTCATTATCAAAACTAAACAAATAAGGAAATAGAAAATACATTTTTCAATTATATTGATTACCTGACAAAATAAAACTATACCTTTAACCCACTCAAGTATAGCTTAAAGCCATAATCCCAGTCTAATATGACCTGAATAAGACTGTGAATAGTATAGGCTTTATGGATCTGTGGGATCACATGGAGGTATGCTTTATGAACACAGTGAAGGATTGGTAGGACAAGGGAGGACTGGGAAGATGACAAAGTAATTATTGGAAGAGGAGTAGATGATTGATGGAGGAAGGGGAATAAATGGGCAGACTGGAGGTCTGGCTGTATTGAAGTTAAGGAACTGATACTGTAGTCATTGGGGTAGTTATGAAGGCAGGTAGGATGCAGAATGCTCATGCAGAATAAGTATAACATTGGAGTAAACCCTCTCTGTCCCTGTTACGGAGACCTCCCCCATTTTAGGGTGCCATGCAGACACAGGAACCCTTTTGAGAAGACCTACACCTAAAAGTGCCCCAGGGACAAGGTTCCCTTGGACCAAAGGTATATTAGGGAAGAAGCCAAAAGCAATGTGAAGGATGAACAGAACACTTACTTTCCATAATGAGAGGTGATACAGCCTAGGGAAGGAGACACTAGTATGATGAGGAGATGCTAGTAAGGGTAATGAGACCGGCATCTAACTATAACTCTCGGTGGAATAATTAATTGAGTAGGCTAAGGATTACTTTTGCAAGGTTTTGCCTGAGGTTTGGTGGTGCTGGGGAAGATACGTGCCAACTACATAAATCCCCCATGCCACAAGAGTCCTTTGGACATTAGTTTCTTTTCTGCAGCCAAGAAAGGAGACAATACGTTTTTTAGATATATCAAAGAAAAGAAAAAAACGGGTGAGATTGTGAGACTTAAAAGAGAAAGGGGAAGTCAGCAGAAGGGGACCAGAAAAAAGCAGAAATCCTGAGCAAATATTTTTGTTCAGTATTTACAGTAGAAAAGGAAGGGGAGAGTCCACAGCTAGGTGGAAGATGCACCGGGGGAGAGGATATAGGTACAAGTCTGTTCACAGCAGAGGGAGTCCTAAAGTAAGTAGAAAAACTGAAGGTAGTTAAGGCAATGGGTCCAGATGGACTATAACCCATAATTCTGAAAGAGCTTAGAATGGAGCTAGAAGCACCACTGACAGCCTTGTTCAACAAGTCATTAGAAACAGGTGTGGTGCTGGTAGACTGGAAGAAGGCGACTGTTGTCCCTCTCCATAACAGCAGGAGTAGGGAGGAGGCTGGTAACTATAGGCCAGTCAGCCTAACCTCAGTGGTGGGGAAGTTGATGGAATCATTACTCAAGGAAAAGATTGTGACATACCTTGAATCCATTGAGCAGTAGGATCCGAGACAGCATGGTTTCATGGCAGGCAGATCTTGCCAAACAAACCTAATAGAGTTCTTCAACTGGATGACAGGGGAGATAGATCAGGGAGGGGTGGTAGATGTGACTTACCTGGATTTTAGTAAAGCCTTAAATACCGTCCTGCAAAAAAGGCTAATAAACAAATTCAACAGCCTGGGAGTTGGATCAAGAAACTGGTAAACTGGGTTAGACATTGGTTGAACAGTAGGACACAAAAAGTGGTAGTGAAGGGAGATCAGTCTGCAGAGAGGGAGGTGACCAGCAGGGTGCCTCAGGGATCAGAGCTAGGTCCAATCCTCTTTAATGTCTTCATAAGCAGTGTTGCAGAGGGGCTGGAGGGGAAGGTGTGCCTCTATGCAGATGACACAATGATTTGCAGGGTCGACATGCTGGGGGTGTGTGGAAAAAAATGAGAAGGGATCTGGGCAAGCTGGAAGAATCATCAAATACATGGCAGCTGAGATTCAATGTAAAAAAGTGAAAATGATGCACTTGGGGCACAGAAACCGAGGCAGGAGTATTCAATGGGGGGAGGTACTGTCGGCCACCAAACAGGAGCAGATATAGGATTGAGTATATCTGAGGTCCTAAAGGTGGCTGGACAGTGTGAGAAGGCAGTAAGAAGGGACAGCAGGATGTTGGAATGCATGGGAGAGGCATCACCAGCAGAAAAAGGGAAGTGGTGCTGCTACTGTACAGATCATTGGTGAGATCTCATGTGGAGTACAGTGTCCAGTTTTGGAGGCCTCATTTCAGGAAGGACATAGACAGGGTGGAGGCAGTACAGAAAAAGGCTGCATAAATGGTACAGGGGCTGTACCAAAAGTCATATGAAGAGAAGCTGAAAGACCTTAATACAGTATGCATTCTCTGGAAATGAGGAGGCAGAGGGAGGACATGATAGAGATGTTTAAATGCCTTAAAGGGAAAAATAAGTTATGTCGGTTAGCATCTTTTGGAAAAGATGATGCACTAGAACTAGTAGACATGACTTGAAGTTGGAGGGAGGCAGAGTCAGGGGCAATGTGAAGAAGTACTTCTTTACAGAAAGGATGGTGGTTGCATGGAATAGCCTCCCTGCAGGGGTGGGGAGCAAACATGGTTGGAGGAATCCAAAATGAGTGCGACAGACACATGGGAATACTAGAAACAGGGAAGGGTTGGAAAGCTGAAGATCAGCTACAGTCTAAAGCGTAGGTAAAGGTAGGAAAAATGGGCAGACTAGATGGGCAAGGAGGTCTTTATCTGGCAACAAATTTGATGTATCTATGTTTTTATGTATCGTATATCATACCTATCATTCCTACTTTATCTACTATTATCAAGCATATACTGTATATCTGTGACTACTGGACATATGCTCCAATGACAATAGGAGATATTATAACTACCCATGCAGGCAACCAAAAGAGACTCCTCATCTTGAGTTATTTTAGATTCTTTTACTTCACTTTCTACCCACAGCCACTGAACTGGGTACTCTGGGATGGTATTGTTGGTATGGACGGTATGGTGGGCTAACTCCCAAACCAGATACTTGTGGAAATCTGTGTGGGAGATAAGGCACTGTTCTGGACTTTTATTGGAGGCAACAGGAATTGTGAGACCTGGACAACCTTGAATTAAGACTTGGACACAGTTTTCTAGTGCAATAAAAGTAAAAACTTTACTTAGTTGATTCACCAATTTGACAGACTCAACAGCATTAAAATAAAACAGTACTAACTTTTTGCAGTAATTTCAATAATGATTTATCCTCATACTCTATGCATTAACATACTGCATACTGTATTCACTTTTCTTTACTGTAGGTCTGTACCTGCTAACCTTGGAGACTGTAGGCTATATCTCTACCCCCACCCCCTCTAATTATCAATAATACCAGGCCATCCCGGCCCTCAGTTGCTTCACTTCTACTTTAGTTGCCTTAAAGGTGTGCCGTACCTGTTGCACCTATACACACACACCAGTCAGCCCACTCACCCCTTTTACCCAGATGCCCTTCCCTGGTATCTGTACCACATGCATTTACTTGTACATCACTTCACTTGTACTCTATAGCTATTCACTTATATCACTGCATCATTAAATCACATTGGCTAACAATTACTTCTAAAAATTCATATCGATTATCCCCCTCAGTCTCTGAACAACAGTCTCTTTAAATTGCTGGATGATAGCCTTTTGTTGCAAACAGATCACACATTCCAGTATAGCAGATAAGTGTCCCTCTTGAACTAGTCCTGCAATACATTTATATGACTGCACCACTTTCCTTGAATGAGCTCTGACAATCACTGACAAAATCTGGACTTCCTGGAGAAAGGCAGCAAATCTTGGATGGTGATTCTTAGAGATGATGTCTGGTTTCTGGAAACTGTTTCTGGACTTGCTGGATGCATGCTGAAAACAGCTTTCCTGGAACAGGTACCACATTACAGCAGGCAATACTATGCTTTCCCTATATTGACTCATTTCCCTACTGACCCAGGCATTGGGATACAGGCAATCCCCTACTGGCTAGTATATTGAGTGAGAGCTAATTCAGCAGGCCCTATCCTGTAGTAGACCTCTATAGGTTGGATTCTTTCTAGTCTGGTCTGGTCTGGTGTGGTTGTTTCAGATTTGCCTCCCTGCTTGATCTCCCTGAAAACAAGCTATGCATCTCCCTTTTTTTCTCCATGAACATTCTGCTAAACTAAAATCTTGGTCTGTGAGTGGACAGCTAACCTGTTCCAAACCTCAGCATCAACCAGCTGTAATTCTAGGTTGGAAACTGCAGCAGGATGTGCCTCAATGGACTGCTCCAGTCTGAATCTCCAACTGTCATAAACATTCTGAGCCCTCTCTTCACTGTTCACATGAATTAAAATACTGTACACATTCTATAAATCACATTAAAATGTTATAAATATTAATTGTAAGAACTTTCTCACTAAGACAGCTGAAAATCTGACACTTTAGGCTTTCCACAGCATTTTTTATGTTTAAATTAGACCAAGGAAGCCCTGAGTCACTTTCGTTTAAAGTTCCCACTGCATGAAAATTACATTCTGATTTTTATTCTAAGCCACTTTCCCTGAGGAGAAAAAACTATTTATTTGACTCCATTCTCCATATCTGTCTAGTTTCATTTCTGTGTCTTTAATCTTATGCATGTAAATTTTCTGGTCCAAACTCCTCCTATGAGCTGTCCTAAGTGCTTCTGTTACATACTCCTGCCCATGAGTACACGCCATTCTCTAGGCTTCTTCTTTTATTTTCCATGCCTCTCAGAATGGCTTCTGGATTTTCAGCTTCACTCAATGACTGTTACACCTTTTCAAGTCAGCAACAACTTTTTTTTAAACTGAGTATATGTTATTGAAAAGTTATTATAAAGAAAAATACAATGAAGTGAAAAACATGTTGTACAGCTAAACATATAAAACACCCCCCCCCCATCCACCCCTGCAATACCTCCTCCCACCCCTTATTAAGCTTAGGATACAGGAATGAGCTGTACATACATAAAAGGTGAATAAAGTCCTTGGCACATGTAATAAAATTAATGTTCTAGGTTAGACAGCCAGACATCCAAGGGTCCCCAATGCCTAATGAATGATTGATAATGATTTCTCATGGAAGCCAGCATGTGTTCTACTCATAGTATCTCCAGCATTTCGTTATGGCATTCCACAAAGGATGGGATGGTCTGATCCATTCAATGTCACAGTATAATTTTCTTGATGGCCATGGTAATCAAAACAAAATGGTAGCACCAGGCACCTGTTAGGGCACAGATGTATAACCCCAGGATACAGCTACATCTTTCTTTTGTAAAGGCTTCAGTCAAAGCTAAATTAGGGTCTAATGACTCCTTTACCAGCAACCCCCTTGCCAAGGTCACATAGACAACTTGGACTACTTTTTCCTGCTAGAGCTCCCTTTAAACTATAACTTCACCCAGTGTGAGGAAAATCTGATGTGTTGTGGCCGAGTTACAGTAGTTAGAAAAAAAGTTGTGCACAAATTTGCAGTATAAATTCTCTACAATACTCTCTCACTCTCTCTCCTTCTTTGGATGTCTTTGTTTTATAACTGTACATATCTGGTTGAATTGAATCATGTTCTGTAGGTCCCAGACCTCAAGCCAGCCCTATGTTGCATTATCTGTTTGAAATAGCTGTCTATCTAGCTGTTTTCCTAAAGTATTTGCTTACTGTGCTATTTTTCTCTACATGTGAATGCCAAGCCTCACATTCGACAGGTCGCACAGGTCGCACAACTAGGAAGTTCCCAACCGGTTTCGTGCACAGCCTAGTTGTACGACCTGTCGAATGTGAGGCTTGTCGTTCATTTGTTATATTAAACTTATGCTTGCATTCATGCCAATTACAGAGTGCTGAGTTTTGCCTTTGCTGTGTTTCATGTTTTAACTCGAGCACCTGTATACACGGAGGAGCTGTTTTTTCGGTGTATTTATATTTTTCTCTACAGCCTGCTGCTGCTAGATGGCACCAATTCTATGCTGTTGGAGTTCATCCTCATTTTGTGGAGTGCTCTCTTATTTTATTTTATTGTAGTTTATTTTATTTCATTTTATTTTATTGTTTGCAGCCTGATCCCTAAAACCACATGTTCTAGGGTCTGAGGGCTAAATGGCTCTGCTGCCCTTCCCAACCCCCTCGCTGATCCCAGCATGGCAGAAGATCACCAGGAGAAAAGGTCTGAGGGCTAAATGTCTCTGCTGCCCTCCCCACCCCCTCACTGAGCCCAGCACTGCAGGAGACCACCAGGAGAAAGGGTCTGAGGGCTAAATGACTCTGCTGTCCTCCCCAACCCCCTCACTGAGCCCAGCATGGCAGGAGACCACCAGGAGAAAGGGCCTGAGGGCTAAATGACTCTGCTGGCCTCCCAACCCCCTCACTGAGCCCAGCATGGCAGGAGACCACAAGGAGAGAGGTACATAGAGCTAGCTCCAATTTGAACGTGGCACCAGTTTCTGAGCCGCCAGCGGGACTATCCAGCAGTGCTTTCAGCTTGCTCTCCATCAGGGCGCCCTGTGATTTCGCAGCATTTAAGCTCCCAAGGAGCTGCTGGTTACTCAAGCTGCTTCCCTTTAGAAGGATAATTTAGGCTGAATGCCATTTTATTTATGCCTCTGATATTAATCTCCTTTTTAGGCTGAATGCAAAATTAACTCCTGATTAAACTGGAAATCTGTCTGTAATTTTCTTAGTCTACTAGCCATCCTGATGCTGTTTGTAAAGCTTACCCTTGTCCATAAGGCACACTCTAAAAACAAATCCATTGCTCAATGACTAGCTAGCTTGTTTTGTTGTTTTCTTTTCTTTTTCTGTAGCCTGTTAGTGTAATTCAAATTGAACAATCTGAATCTAAAAACTAATGTTTGTGAATCAAATCACCGTATCACTGCCTATATTTTCCTCTTTCCTGCGCTTGCCTCACTCTCCATCTTTTCTTTAATTTCAGCCTGATCCTTTACTCTCCATCTTTCCTTTAATTTCAGCATAATACTTTACTCTTTTTTTCTTACCCACCCCCTCTCTGAGACTTTTTCAAACTGTCCCTCCCTCCACAAGTCCTTTGTTCTCTGCCCCCTCCTCCCTTATCCTGAGTCCAAAACCTGCATATTAATCTGGCTCCTCTTTCACTTATTTCTCCAGGGTCTGTGGGCTAAATGACTCTGCTTCCCTTCCCAATCCCCTCACTGAGCCCAGCACAGCAGGAGACCACCAGGAGAAAGGTATGAAGAGCTAGCTCCGATTTGAACTTGGCGTCACTTTTCTGAGCCACCAGCAGGACTATCCAGCAGAACTTTCAGCCTGCTCCCCAGCAGGGCACCCTGTGATTTCACAACATTTATGCTCCCTAGGAGCTGCTGGTTACTCAAGGTGCTTCACTTTGGAGGGATACTTTGTCCTACCCACCCTCCCCTACCCCTCACTGATTAAATGTGTTATCGCTCTGCCTCCTGTCTTCTGATTGGAGAACACAAATGATAAGCTTGTGATCTTTTGACTCTCAGCCTGCTTTAACCCATTAGCTGCAGGCACTTCTTTGATCATTTCTACACACTCCATTATAATACCTGTTCTACACTTAGCACACTATGTTGTCCTTCTGCTTAGCCAAAAGTTTATTGGCAAGCTGCTGCTTCCTGCTATGCTACCAGAACACAGTGCCTGCTTACAATGGGGCAAACCCATCTCCAATTCCCCTCTGCATGCCCATGAAGTACCTTGTTCTCTGCTCACCCTGTACCCCACCCATTCAGCACTCTCTCCCTGATATTCTAAGCCAGACCCTGCATTGTAACATCATTCTAAGTCAGCCCTGCATTACAAAACCTTACAACTCACTCCCAGGGACAAGAAATTACTTAAGTCTCCTTTCCTCCCACCACCCTCCATTCACACACTTACCTGCCTACTGATGTTATCTGGTGATATAGAACTGAACTCTGGACCCACCAGAAGGGTGTTGTCCCTTCCCCCCAATGACTCGCCCTGCATGGCCTCACACAAAAGATTCAAAGTAGCTCACATGACTCTACAGAGTGTCATAAACAAATTGGCTGAACTCAAAGCATGGGTTCTGCATTACACAGATACACAGAAATATGACAGCAGAGAAAGGCCCCATGGCGTATTTAGTCTGCCCAACACCTTACCTCCCCCTTCTGTTATGCTTCCACACTCTTTTCCCAACCCCTTAAATCTATCCCAAGCCCTCTTGAACCCCTCCACCATTTCAGTTGCCACTACCTCCTCCGGCAGCTTGTTCCAGGACTCCACCATCCTCTCCTTGAAAAATTGCCTCCTGACATTATCTCTGGATTGCCCACCTTCCAGTTTGAGGCTATGCCCCCTCGTGTTCACTCCCTTCTTCAATTTGAACAAGCTATCATCCTCCACCTTATTTATTCCCTTCAGATACTTAAAGATCTCAATCATGTCCCACCTCTCCCTCCTAGTCTCCAGAGGGTACAAATTCAACCCTCTCAATCTTCTCTCATAGGGTACATCCTGCATCCCTCGTACCATTTTGGTTACCCTTCTCTGTACCCTTTCCATCAACTCAACACCTCTTCATAGGTGAGGCCTCCAGAACTGCACCTCATACTCCAGATGCAGCCTGACTATGGTTCTGTATAATGGCATTAACACCTCCCTCTTCCTGCTAGTAAAACTCCTCACAATGCAGGCCAACATTCCATTTGCCTTTCCCACTGCCCTGCTGCACTGGCTGCCCACCTTGAGGTCACGTGATACCATAATCCCCAGGTCCCTTTCTGTTTCCTTCTCCTTAATCACCACCCCCCAAGGGAGTAAGTTTCCCTCCTATTCCTCCTCCTCCCCAGGTGCATCAGCGAGCACTTTTGTGCATTAAACTTCAATTCCCAGGTGTCAGACCACCTCTCCAGCCTCTTCAGGTCCCGCCTCATGGCTTGCACCCCACTAGGTGAATCCACCCTATTGAAGACCTTTGTTTCATCTGCAAACAGTCACACCCATCCCTCCAGACCCTCCGCTAGGTCACTAACTTAGATGTTAAAAAGTATTGGTCCTAGCACTGACCCCATGTGGCACCCCTCTGGTCACTGCCTGTTCCCTGGAATGTGTCCCATTTACCACCACCGTCTGACTCCTTTCCTTCAACCAGTTTTCCACCGATCTGGTGATCCTGAGGACCACCCCTAGTCTGTCCTGCTTATGCACTATTACACCATGTGGAACGGTGTCGAAGGCCTTATTGAAATCCAGATAGGCCACATCCACCACTCCTCCCTGGTACACTATCTGTGTCACCCCATTGAAAAACTCTATCAGGTTAGTCTGACAGGACCTTCCCTTGGTGAAGCCATGCTGCCTGTCATCCTGCATGCCATTCATCTCCAAGTATCCTATCAACCTGATCTTAAGTAGTGTTTCCATTACCTTCCCCACCACCGAGGTATGACTAATGGGACGGTAGTTTTTGACCTCGTCCTTCCACCCCCCCATGCAATGTGACCACCTCTGCCCTCTTCCAGTCCATTGGCACCACCCTTGTGACCAAGGACAAGTTAAACAGCCTCGACAGATGTGGCGTCAGTTCATCCTTCACCTCCTTGAGAACACTTGGGTGTATTCCATCAGGCCCCATTGCCTTGTCCACCCCAAGTCTACCCAGCTCTTCCCTTACTACTTCAGTTGTGAATTCTGCCACACCCACCTGCCTGTTGCTGTCTCCTTCCCCAGCCCATCCTGGTCCCCTGCCCTCTCTTCCCTCGATGAAGATTGAGGCGAAACAGCTATTTAATGCCTCTGCTTTTTCTAAATCCCCTTCGAGTAATGTCCACTTTCCCCCCTTATCTTCCCAGTCCCATGCTGTGCCCTCCTCTTTTCTCCAAAGTACCTAAAGAAGGTTTTGTCCCCCCCACTTTCCTGCTTCGCTGTCCTCTTCTCAGTGGCATCCTTAGTCCTCCTTATATTTTGCCCTGCCTCCTTTCTTTTTTCCCTGTAGGTTTCCCTGTCCTCATCCTTTTGTGTCCTCCTGTACTTCTTGAATGCTCTAGTCTCCTCCTTGACCCCTAACACCACCTCTTTAGTGAACCATAGAGGTCTTTTCTGTCTTTTATTCTTTCTTACCCTTCTAATACATAAGTCCATGGCTTTAAATACCCCTCTCTTGATGGCTGCCCATAATTTGTCCACCTCCTGCACATCCCCTATCCTCAACATTTCTTCCCTAACTACCTCCCTCATTTCATGAAAGTCAGCCTTCCTGAAGTCCATTACTTTGGTTCTCGTTCTAACCCTCACCATGCCTGCTGTCACCCTGAATCTGACAGCCCTGTGGTCACTGGTGCCAAGCTCTTCCTCCACCTCCACCTCCTCCACACTGTCCCCATTTGTGAGGACCACATCCAACAGGTCTACACCCCTAGTGGGCTCACTGACCCTTTTCTGCAGGAATATGCCCTGAAGAGGCTCTAAGATGCCCCTGCTCCTTGCAGAGATTGCTGTCTAGGCCTCCCAGTTGATGTCCGGAAGGTTTAAGTCCTCAACTAACACAATTTCCCTTTTTCATGCCATCCTCACTATGGATTCCACAAAGTGTCTATCCCCTTCCTCCCCCTGCATAGGATGCCTATAGACTACCCCAATGTGCAGGTTTTCCCCTGTCTAGGGTGACCCACATAATCTCTTTCCCCCCCTCCTCATCCTGCCCTTCCATGGCCCTAATCCCTTCCCTGACATATAATGCCACCCTTCCCCCCTTCCCTCCTGATCCTTCCTAACAAATGATACCCTGGGATCACCGTCTCCCAGACATGGTGCTTGTTCCACCAAGTCTCACTCACTACTACAATGTCTAGGTTCTCCTCCATCATGGTGGCCTCCAGTTCTCCCATTTTGTTCCCCAGGTTCCAGATATTTGCAACCAAAGCCCTCCAACATGTAACCCCATCCCATCCTTCCCTGCTGCTAACTGTTCCCTTGATGAGTGCTGTGACTTGGGGGGAGGCTGATAGCCTCTCTGCTCTGCCTCATGTAAGGATGGCCCTGTCCTTAGCCCGCCCATTTAATTTAAATTGAACTTCCTTGCCATGAAGTCCGCCAGTTTACTCTTTAGTGCATCTGTCCCGTAAGAGTTCAGCTGCAGCCTGTCTTGGGCATAAAGCCCCTCCTCTTCCCATGTAGAGCTTCAGTAACCTATCCAGCTGAACCCCATCCAACTGCACCAACCTTGTAGCCAATTGTTGAATGCCCTTATCTTCTCCTTTCTGGGTGTGCTCACTCTTGGTACTGGCAACACCTCAGAGAAGGAAATGGAAGGAAAAACAATGTTGCTTCTGCAGAACCTAGCGAGTGCCTCGAACCTTGCCTGTACCTCCATCAGACTGTTCCCCTCCAACTCATTTGTGCCCAGGTGGAACACCAGATGTGTCCTTTCATCCTGCTGCTTACCTCAGGAAGGAATATGACACCTCACCTCCAGTGCCGTCATCCCTGACATGCACTGTACCCATACTGCACTGTTTTTTGCTCTCTTCCTTCCCCATTTTAGCCCCTTAATTATTGAGTCCCCCAAGAGTGCCACCCTACTGCCCCCTGCTTCCTGGGTGTCCTTTTGTCCTCTATCTTTGTGTTGTGGGGTTAAGCTCCCTTTGGACTCCTCTTCATGTTCCACCCTGACTTGGTTTCTGCCCCTGCTCATCTTTTGTTCCCCATCACCCAACCTATCCTGATTTTTATCCACACCCAGCATCTATCTCTCTTCAACCTCTCCCTTTAGCCTTTCCTCAGACTCCCTCATCCTGTACCTCTTCATCCCATGTACTTCTGCCTGGCTTCCCTCATCCCTGCAAACCTCTCCTGTGTCACTGCTTGAGCATGAGCCAACTTCACCTAACCCCCTCTATCTGCTCCTGGACTTCCCTCGTCTGCATCACTGTACCTCTTCATCCCTTGTACTTCCACCTGGCTTCCTTCATCCCTGCAAACCCCTCTTGCATCACTGCTTGAGCATGAGCCAACTTAACCTGACCCCCCTCTCTCTGCTCCTGGCCTTCCCCGTCTGCATCACTGTGCAAGATTACGCCAACTGTGCTTGATCCCCTTCCAACTGTTCCTGTCCTGCCCATCTTTGCAGAAGGTTTTGAGCACTGTACCCCACTTGGGGAAGTCTTCCTCCTCACCACCTGTGCTGTCTGCATATTTCCCCTCTCCTGCACCCTGCCCGGCACATGCCCCAGCCTCCTACTGCAGCTCCTGCAGGGTTTCTTCCCTTTCATTTTCAGCTTCCCAGGAGGTCAACTCCAGCTCTTCCAATGCTTCCTTCCTGCCCCTTTTCTTATGCCACAGTTCCCCTAGTGCCACCCTCTGGTGTGTCTCTAATGTGCCCGTCCCCTCCTCCACCCCTTCCCCTGCATGCAATGTGCCTGCCCCCTCCTCCCCCCTTCCACTGCACCTGAGATCTTCCCCCCATGTCCCCCAGCCACTCTGCCCCCATTCCCTGATGGTTCCTGCCTGACTCCTTCCTCCAAAATGTCCTCGACTAGGATACCTAGGGGGGAAAAACTATTTGTTACTTCCACCCTCTGGCCCATTTCACCTATGCCTACATCATCTTTCATTCTGAGCATCCATCTGCCTTTTCCTAAGCCTACTGTCTTCCACACCTCCTAATACCCGGCTGACCCCTTTTCTCAAGCTACAGACATAATTTGTGTGCCTCTAGACCTCATGCTGTCAGTTCCTGCTGACCCCTTTCCTCCTGTCTTGGGCATCTCTGTCCCAACTCAGGACTTGCTGCTGTCTGTTACCACCTCTAGTCTATCCCCTCTGGATCCTCTCCCATCCTCTCCCTTCTAAGCCCTTGACTTCCAGAACAGTGCATCTGATCCTCCAGTGAATCCACTCAGCCCTTCAAACTCCTTCCTTGGCTTATACCATCCCTGTCTCTCTACTCCCTTTTCCTAGCTTCCCCCCATTTAACCCCCACCTTAGCCTCACCACTTCCTCCCTCAGCTGAGTGAGCTGCTTACATATCATACAACCCCTCATCCTCCAAGCCCAATTTAGAATCATAGCTGCTCCACCACCCTGCCAAAGATTCCCCTCCCTTGGTCGCCCCTCCCTCTGTGCTGCCCTACCATTTCTTCTGTGATACTCAGCTATAGTCCTAAAATCACACCTTATGTATTTTTGGGCCCCTGACCCTCACCCCTCCTCAGCCCCAACCCACAGTCAAGACTTTTTAGAAATAATAAAGCATGTGTAAACCATAGGCATCAAGAATTAATAACCATAGTCACTCAGTTCAAGTCCAAGACACCAAGTTCAAGTCCAAGTCTCCAGCACCTCCAGCATCAGTAGTCCAAGATCAAGTGACCTGTAGAACTGTGATCTGTTAGCTCCTCCACTTCATATATTGCTCCTCTTCCCCTCTGTATTTAATAGGGGTCAGGGAGGGAGGACAGGAACAAACACAGCTCTCAGCTCTGTAGTCTGGCTGGCTTTTTAAAGCCTGACCACCTTGACACCTCTCTCCATGATTGGCCCAATCCTACACCACAGACTGCAGTTGGCCAGCTGTCCTTGCTTCAGTCGCCTAATTGCGACCTGCGCCCCTTGCTAGTTCAGCTGCAAACAGCTCAGCTCTCCTTCCTCTGGTCACTGACTGTGACCAAGCTGCCGACTGTAGCCACAGCTCCACACAGCTCTCCGCTCTCCTTTCTCTGGTCGCTGACTGTGACCCATTGCCCCGCTGCCGACACAGCTAACAAACACAGCTCTCAGCTCTGTGGTCTGGCTAGCTTTTTTAAAGCCTTCCGCCTTGGCACCTCTCTCCCTGATTGGCCCGATCCGACACCATGGTCTGCGGTTGGCTGGCAGTCCTTGCTTCAGTTGCCAAACTGGACCTGCGCCCCTTGCTAGTTCAGCTCCAAACAGCTCAGCTCTCCTTCCTTTGGTCACCGACTGTGACCAAGCTGCCGACTGCAGCCACAGCTCCACACAGCTCTCCGCTCTCCTTTCTCTGGTCGCTGACTGCGACCCACTCCCCCACTGCTGACACAGCTAACAAACACAGCTTTCAGCTCTGCGGTCTGGCTAGCTTTTTTAAAGCCTTCCACCTTGGCACCTCTCTCCCTGATTGGCCCGACCCTACACCATGGTCTGCAGTTGGCTGGCAGTCCTTGCTTCAGTTGCCAAACTGGACCTGTGACCCTTGCTAGTTCAGCTCCAAACAGCTAAGCTCTCCTTCCTCTGGTCACCTACTATAACCCTGCTGCTGACTACAGTCACAGTTCCATGCAGCTCTCTGCTTTCCTTTCTCTAGTCACTGACTGTGACCCAGTTCCCCGCTACTGACACAGCTAACAAACACAGAAATGCACAGTCTGATTTCTTTCTGTGCCACCAGGGCTATTGGTACAATTCAAGACAGAGGTCATCCATTGTCACAGCTAGAAAGGAATTTGAGAAGAGGCTTTGGCTATGCAACAGCTTTCAGGCATGCACTCCCCTGCCCCATTACACTGACAGCCTGGAGCATACTTACTCAAGTGCAGGATGTGAAATTCTTTTGTCCTTATGCTTCCTTTGTTATTTAAAGAGGTTGTTTAAAAGCCCACAAACAGATCCCTTAGGAGCAAGCCAGATGAAAATGTGGATTCAAGCAGGACCCAGAGCCACTGAATTTGTCAGACTTAGTTGCTTGACTTCTGTTTTGCTTGGGATAGCTTCCAAAAAGTTGATTTTAAACTGAAAATGCAAATACCAGGTGGTAATGTTTTGCAGAAATCCAGTCCAGGAGACCTTCACAGATGTAGTGAGCAAGAATGGTGTAGTTATGTCAAGCAGAAAATCTTGTAAGTCCCCAAAAACTAAGCTACAGACACAGACAAACACAAACAGCCACCCACACAGATCCAGGAGGTGAAGGCTTGTAACCTTTACAAGCCGGACATCCTATGTGTCAAGGATCCCTGGCTTAAACCTTCGATTCTGTCCCATAAAATAGTCTTACCTAGATACTCCTCTTTTAGGAATGACTGACTAAAAGGGGATGGGGGTGCTTGTCTACATCAAGGCAGAGCTGACAGTCAGTGTACTGCCAGGATTTGAGTTTAGTTCAGCTATTGAACATCTTCTACTTACAGTCACCCTTGGGCAAGTCAAAAAGATAATCATAATCTGCATCTATATCCCTCCCAATATTGCTCCATCTTCTTACTCCAAGTTCCTCATAAAATTAGATACTCTCCCTCACAGGGACATTCTCATCTGTGGTGACTTCAATCTTAACTGGCTCTGATCTAACAAGAATCAATATCTAGCTGCACTCTCAGACATCAACTTAGAACAAGTAATCGACCAACCCACCCAACTCAGCATGAAGACAGGAAATCACAGTCTACTTGACTGGATGATTATGAATGACAAACACCACATCAAAGCCTCAGGGATCTTCCCAGATGCCATAAGTGACCACTCCCCCATCTACTGTGTCTGGAAGAAGAACCTACCACCCCCCCAAAACAATAAAACCTTGCAACCTAACAAATCTTAACCCTAATGCTTTTTTGAGTAGCCTGTACTCCATTGACTGGACCCCTATCACCTCCCTTCTGGATATTAATCTAGTCTTGGACTACTTCATTAAAACCTTCACCCCATCCCTGTCCCCCACACTCCTTTTAAACTAAGAGCCAAAGGTATCCATTCCCCCTGGCAAAATAAGGAAATAAGACACCTAATGCACACCCGTGACAGAGCCTGGAAAACCTTTAAAAAAATCAGGCCTTAGTACTGACTGGAAAACCTATAGCCATTTGTGGAATGTGTGCAAATCTAAACCCACCAAATCCAAGCGGGAGTAATTCTAATCTCTTCAAGTCACTTGTCTCACTAACCCCAAACACTTCTGATCCCAAGTTAATACCTTACTCAAGGGCAAGGACCGTACCATCCCTCAGGAGTTGATTAACAATGGTAAAACTTTAATCACCCACTTAAGAGATTGCCACTGTGATTAATACATTTTTCACGGACCTAGGCACTTACAAAACAGGCCTCCCTGGCAGACTACACAATTCAGTCATTGACAGCCCTGATTCCCTCCCAAATCCTTTCCACCTGAAACTCACCACGCACACCGAGATCCTCAAGCTCCTAAATAAACTTGATCCAAACAGTTCACTGGGTTTGACACCCTTCCCCCCCAAATTCCTCAGGATAGGCGTTGCAGCAGTTGATTATTCTGTTACCCTATTAATTAATAGATCTTTCCTCTTGCAAACCTTACCAGATAAATGTAAAACAGCAGTAGTAGTCCAAGTACACAAAAGTGGCACAACAAACCACATCAAAAATTACAGGCCCATATCTATACTATTTCCCCTAGCAAAAATTCAGGAAAGAATACTCTATATTCAGTGATACTCCCTACAACTGTCTAATGCCCTTTACCATCTTTCAACATGGTTTTCAGAAATTACACAGGACCGATACTGCTCTTTTGAGGGTCAATGCTGACATATTTCATGTAATGGATCATGGACATGCTACTGGAGCAGTATTTGTAGCTCTCACAAAAGCATTTGATCTGGACAATCACCAATTCCTAATAGCAAAACGTACTCATCTTGGTCACGACACTAGCTCCCTTTCATGGTTCTCTAAGTATCTGTCACACCGAATGCAATGTGTCAGGTGGGCTAGGATCACCACTCCCGTATCTCCCATCAATGATGGGTTCCCCCAGGGGTCCATTCTGGGTCTCCTGTTATTTTCCATATTTATGAACAAACTTCCCTGTAACTGTGGTGGTGTGTCGGTACAACTCTATGCCGATGATGCCATCCTCTGTAGATCAGACAACATTGTCTCCTCCTTCAAGTCCAACCTAGAGAAGGATTTCCAATCATTAGAATCCTGGTTCCATGAAAACTTATTGGTGCTTAACACCAAGAAAACAAAAACGATGCTGTTCCACGACACTTCTTTTGACTTGACCAACCAGCAACCCCTAGTAGTCAACAGCTCTGCAGGGGTGGCACTAAAAGGATTGAACACTCCTTTAAATACTTAGGAGTAACACTGGACAAACATTTCTCATTCAGTGCACACACTGATAGAGTAGTAAAGGCTACCCATCAAAAGTTAGGCCTGCTCTATCAAACTGCACCTTACCTGACCCTCCAATCCCAAAAACAATTACTTCAGCCACTCTTCTCCCTGGCCTTTTCTTTGGAGTCTCCCTATTTCTCTCAGCTAAGCAAACTGTCTTGTCCAAATTAAGGCAAGCCTACCACAGGATTGCCCAATTTGCAGCAAATGTTCTGGCTCGATCGCATCATTTCATTGTGCTCCAAGCCCTAGGCTGGCCATCCTTTGAAGCAAAGCTTGACTTCCCTTTACACTGCACCATGTTAAAACTCACCCACCTCCCCTCCCCGTCTATCCTCTCCAACCTGCTTGTGTTAAAATCCTTCTCATGGACCCTGCATTCCTCTTACCTCCCAATGCTTGCCCTTCCCAAAATATGGTTAGCCATAGGCATGAGATCCATCTCATTCTTAGCACCTCACAGATGGAATAACCTTACTCAGCAATTACTTTCCTATAAATCTCGCCCCTATTCAAAAAGTACTTAAAATAAATATTCTTTCCCCCTCCTAATTGCCCTTGTGTTTAAGCCCACCTCACAAATAAAGGGATCCCTTCTGCTGCAGAAACCCACCACTTTCCACCTCTGTCTCTCACTCACACTCTCTCTCTCCCCCTTAACTCCTGCTCAGTCTGTTGTATATTTTTACATTGTTGTACTGTTGTACATAGCTATTTATTTATACCTGTATATACACTGATTATGTGTAAATAATTTGCATATTATGTCTCCTTAGCCTAGTGTGAAATCAACTTATTTACTGTATATCTGTTCCTTGTATCATTTATTATAACTGTCCTCTCTGTAACCATTGCTCTGTATTGCTCTTGTTGGAATGTATTTTCCTGGGTCGCCCCTGAAAAAAGGATATGTATGTCCCAGTGTGTTTACCCAGTCATCAAAATTCAAATAAATAAATAAATAAAATAAATGCTGGCATTTGTCACCTGCCAAACTTGTTTTTTGTGTGTTTTTCTTTAAAACAATGCTCTCTGACCACTTATATTAATCCTGCTTTCTGGCAGGCCACAGCCTGACTAGCAATTGCAGTAGTGGTTCACTCTAGCCACTCCTTGACTTATTTAATGGTTCCATCCTCTCAGCATGGTGGCACTGATCTTGGGCGCTACAGCATGTGGGCACCACACAGCTACCACTCTGCATTAAACTTTAGAATGAGCAACTACTCCCTATTGTGGCATAGAATATATATTTATTTAGCAAGTACAGAAATGGCACAGAATATATAATTTGTTTGCAAATACAGAAATTAATATTATTTACAAATGACACTAGGCTGGCTGCTATATATTACCACTGGACCTCCAGACTTTGTAGTGTTTTCCAGGGATCACATGTTGCTAGCTCCTGGCTACCAAAATTAATGCATATAATTTTCTTTTTAAATGGTGCGGGGCACCCTTGTACAACTAATTACAGACTGTTTACATATGTGTGGGGTGTAGGCAATCCCTCCTCCTTCTTACCGTATTCATTCTATTTTTTTACTAATATGCTCATGATATTTCTATTTAAAAAGATTTACATCTTTGACCTCCTATATAGCAAGATCCCACTGCATGCTGGACCTCCCACCAGATGGCCCACAAGTAGAAGGGTAGTATCTGGTTTCTTATGGAACAGATGTTTCACAACTGTTACAATATATCTCAATGAAAATTGGACATTAGCCCCAATGATAATCAGACATATTACCCAATGAAAATTGGGCACACACCCCTCCAACAATCGGGCTAATGCCTCAGCAACTGCCCCTCAAGGGCTCAGTATGCTTTTGCCCTTTATTGCTGTGTACTGCAATGAACTGTCCACCTCAAGGTCTTGGCATATTTTTATTTCCATGAGTGTTGTACTTCAAAGGAGACTATTAGGGCTGCTAAGCCTGAAGTGGCTGTTATATGTCTTTTCCTTTTTCTTGTGGCTTTTCCATACTCTAGTGTCACTTTAGCATTCAGATTCAGTCCCTGTGCACTGCGGAATGGAGGAATCTCTTTATTCAGGGACTACTTTGGTTGCAATGCCATCCCCTTCCAGTACCTTCATGGAGTTTGCGAGTCTTGACAAGACAGAAGGAGAAGCTCACATATTCTTTAGCTTCGCAGTGGATTGTTGCTGGATCAACTTCACACTCAGGGTTTTTGATAGTAGTGAGTTAAGCCTAGAGGGTGGCAACCTAAAGCCTTGAATGCCCCAAAAATGTCCTCCTCAAGGAGGTTTTTTCTCTTCTGCATTCTGAAGGTCATAAAAGTAGTGAGATTTCATTCCACCAGAAGAGTTAGGATTCAGATGATCTCTTTCTCTCTCTCTCTCTCTCTCCTCTCCCTCTCCCTCACTCTCTCTCTCTCTCTCTCTCTCTCATTCCACTATCTCATTTCACTAGTTGTTTAAAGCTGTGGCCTTCCCTCTCTCCCTGGTAGAAGATGATGATTACCTTCATAATTTCATCTGAGAGCTGTACACTCGAGAAGCCTAGATAGACCAAAACGACCTGTTTCTACTGACATTTGCGAATGTTCATATGTTCTGATGGTTCGATTTATGCCTACTGCTTTGGAAGTTTCAGCTTCTTCCCTTAAATACTTACCTGAAAGGTCACACATAAGTAACACATCTTACCAAATGTTTCAGTCCTCCTTACCAAGTCAGTTGCATAAACACTATACTACATTGCACAAGTGCCCAAATCAGTGACTAATCAAGCAATAAACCAAAGTAGCTACTCCATACATAGTTGCCCTCTGAACTAGTGAAATTATTTCCCAGTGATGACTTCAAACATGCAGCTTTAGGAAGAAGATAGAGTGTCTCTTCTGTCTAAAGGCTTCCACCCTCCCAAATGTGTTATAGAGCTGGCATTTCAACTAAAGGAGCTCGCATGGAAGGACTACACCCCTGGTAAGTACTAGTAGCTGAGGCCAGTTCTAAAGGAATGATTGGATTATTGAAGGAACCCCAAGAAGAAGGAAGACTACTAACAGATAACTCAGGCTTGGCTGCCCAGATACTGTATATACTCAAGCATAAGTCTAGTGTTTGATACTAAAAAGAGCCTGCCAAGAAGTAGAGCTCAACTTATCTGCAATATCGACCGATTTGGGAGATTTACTATAGTAAGCCATGTCTGCAACTGTGTAACCTGATTGTGTGTCCAGTTCTAGCAACAAAGGCAGATTCTGTGACTGAAGTTGGTTTAAAAACTGATTTTACCATCCGATTTGGGCAGCAAAATATCTACAATTTGTCTAAAATTGACAAGGTAAAAGGGGGTTGACTTACAGTATATGTGAGGTTGACTTACAGGCAGGTATGTAGGATACTTTCCTCTTAACTCATTACTTCTGATAAGCTTTATATGAAGTCTGAACCTGAGACAAAATGGCTGTTTAAGACAGAGTGAGTTAAAATAAAGTTCACAGGATGGTTGGAGTCATGCCCTTGAGGTGAAAGGCCAGAAAGGATAATGTTGGAGACAAGCCCTTGAGGGCCAAGGCCCAGATGGATGAGCCCTTCAGATGAAGGCCTAGATGGGGACCGAGTTGGAGCTGAGCTGGTTGTTTGCCCAGGAACTGATAGAAGGAGGAAGAAGGTAAAAACAAGGTAAGAGGAAGAGGGTGATTGCCTGGGATGTAACAACATTAGTATGACAAAGAGGAATAATACCTTGGTAAGTAATCTGATGGGAAGACATAACCACGAATGGCTGCATACAGTAAGCACTGAGCCTGAGGAGAAGGTCTGAATGCTGGACATAGTAAAAAGGGGATCTGTCAGTCTGAGACCAGATCACAGACTGAGGGCCTAGTCAAGGAAGATCAAAGGAACAAAGGCAAAACCCAGCTGTGTAGCAGGCCAGCTAGGGGATCAGACACCAGTCAGGAGTAGGGGAGGGGCAGCAGGCAGGCAATGGATGAGGAGGGAACATACCATGGGGGGCAGATGCCCAAGACAGGGAGCGTAGTAGCCAAGTGGTAGAGGAGGGGTTCAGAAGACAAAGAAGCAGGCAAGGACTAGGGAGATGGGGGAGTGGGAGGGCATCTGTGTGAAGCCCCACAGGCAGCAAGGGGCACAGAGTGTGAACCATGAGAAAGGGCAAGCAGGAGTGGAAGGAGCAGGCAAGATTATAAACTGGACAGGAAAGGATGAGGGGTAGCACCAAGAAAGCAGGGAGAGGGTCAGGAAGACCAAACAAATGGTGACATAGTGAAAGCAACAAACGGAAGGGAGTCCAGAACAAGTGGGAGGGGTAAAGGGTGAAGAACAGGAAGGCAAGGAAACCATGAGTCACAGGAGAAGAAGAAGCAAAAAAACAGTGACAGGAACAAACTAAACCTACACGAGAAGGAGGCAGCAGAGGCAGACAACAGAGAGAGCAGGATGCACAGGGAGGGCAGCAGGCAGCAGAAAAGAATGGTGCAGGAGCAGAACAATGTCCACATGAGCCTAGAAGTAACTGCTTGGTAGGACCAAGAGGCAGGAGACCCAGAAACAAGAGACCACCAGAGGAGGGATCAGCCACCGAACTCAGCAGATGGAAGTCAGAGAGGCAATAAGCAAGGAAACCCTAAACTGTAGCCATGAGATGACAGTAGGCAGGAGGATGGGCAGGTCAGGAATTAGTCAGTGGTCCCATGGCTACAGCAAAGACATGCATGTCCAAAGGATGCTTAGGCATGTGTGGTTTAAATATTGCTTGGTAGGGGAGCATGACAAGGTTCAATCTCTGCACCACCAAACCATATGCAAGACCTAATAAGCAGTGCAAAGAATCATTTTCCTTCTTTCTCCTCAGTTAAAAGGGAATTTGCAATCAATAAACAGTGACACCTTAAGCTATACTGTCAGATTATCCAAGTCTTTTGGGTCTTATTGGGTAAAAATACATATCTAAAAGCACATTTTGTAGGATCCCCATCTACACTTATCTCAGAGGACATTTTTGTAGAAGCTCAAATATTTAGTTTTAAAGTTATTGGTTTAAAAAATGTATGTGCCAGCTAGTGGGCATGCTAGTGAAGTCAGTGGATGTTGAACGTTACTACCCCCCAACTCTTAAAGGATCAGTAATAGCTTACATTGCATTAATTTTGCAGTATAACTTATATGTTACATATGCAAATAGGTACATCTTCTTGGACTGGCTGTGTTGCATTAGCAGCAAAGCAATCACAGATTTGGAGGCAGTATAGCGCAGTGGTTTATGGCTCTGAGCTGCAAATCTGGAGACCTGAGTTTGAATCCCACAGCCCCCACTTGCGTACTGTGTGACTCTGAGCAAGTCATTTAACTTCCCTGTGCTCCCAGGTTGCACCTGTAAACAAGCTTTCAGCTTAGTGTGTCTCACCTGGTTAAACAATTGAAAAAAAAAAGATTGAACCATTGCTTCTGCTACTAGAAATTTCTGATGGGGCAATATGGTCTTTCTAATAAATGTGTACCCCCCCAGCCGCTTTTGTATATCCTTTATGTCAGAGTATGACATCAAAGACACAGAAGTTACAGTCTGAGCCAGAAATGAGACTGTTTAGTCAAGTTTCAGATACGCCAGTTATAGCAGGGCTATAGGGATTTACCCATGCTTCGAATTGTTGTAGCCTATATAGGACATTACAAACATTCATGTGAACTACTCATAAACCATGCAGTGATTCCCAAGTGGGATCACTGTAGTAACTGGAGTGAAGCAATGGCCAGAGTTACTTCCTATATCCCCTACCTTTCTGACCCCTCAAACATCCCACAGCCTCTATGGGACACCCTCCATGAATCTGGGTATCTTGTTGGTTATACCACCAACACTGCAAAGTAGCACTCCATTCCTCACGAACATGAAAATCCAACTCAAAAGATGAAATTCAGCTTTTTATTTAGCCTTCAGCAAGGTACAGTGCTATGCACCAGCATGTTGGTGCTTCGACCTTCTTCAGAGGGTGGAGTTACAGGAGCTTGGTTCTTTAATTTACACGCCCATTTGTGATGACATCATCAATATGCCATCAATTCAAAATTCAAATTAGTACAAAAAAATTGTGAGTGAATAAATGTATGTTGAATCAAGTAGTTACATAGTATATCTAATGTTTTAAGAATGTTCTCTTCTACTTCTCTTTACTATCACTTCAGTTTATAAAATAAATGAGTTTAAACTTGTATAGTCATGCTAGTGAGTCATCCTTAATAATAAAAAATAGAAAACTTATTCAGACACTTGAAACACTTTCACTCTCTCCTTTATAAACTGCTTGTCAAAAGCATAGACATTTCACTAATTACAGTGTAATAATAAAAAAAGATTATGCTTAACTTGTTAGAAAACATTGCAACAACATGGTAAGAAATTAAATTAATTTTTTAGAGGGATAAATCCCATCAACTTGATCCTCTGTAGCATTTGTCACTGTGGGCAACAAACAACAGGAAGTCCAACCCAGTGATCTGTTTCTCCCAAAATCCATAAGGGCCTATAATAGAAAAAGGAAGAAATTATACTTTCTATCTTAACCTCATTGTTTGAAAAATTATACCAAACAGAAGATATTTAACAATTTTAAGCTCCCCAATATTATTTCATTTTATAAAGGTACATTGTGTCTGGGGGGGATGGAGCAGAAAAAATGGTATTTACTTATAAATATACTTGGTCTATAGCTACTCCCTGGAAGATGTTGCGTCATCATCCATAACTATGAAAATAATAAATTAAATTAACTATATAAATATATATCCATATTTACAAATATTGTATCTGGATACCCCATCTTACATGTGCGGGACTCTCAGGTATATATCTATTTTTTTAAATGGTTTTAGATCCCAAGTTTCATTCAGTCCCTTAGGTTTCAAGCTTGACAGAACAAAAGTCCAAAATGTTTCCCTCTGTTACCGCCTGTTGGGCCTAGTCTCACACATTCTATAGCCATACACTTTAAACATTCAACATTACCACCATGAACATCTCTAAAGTACACACTGACAGGTGTTTTAATACTTGGATTCTTGATATTCCTTATGTGTTCCTGTATTCTTTCCCTGATGGTTCTAATTGTTCTACCAACATATGTTTTTTCACATGTGCACCAGAATACATAAACCAAATATTTCAAATTATAGTTGAGAAATTCCCTAACAGTAACTTTTTTCTTACATTTTGAGGCTCAAAGGTGTCTGCCTGGTTACAGTGTTCACAAATGTTACATCTGCCACGTTTGTACATTCCCTAAGATGGTGCTGAAAGACTCTGGGGAACTTCATAGAAGTCGACATAGAATAACATAGAAGTTGAGGGCAGATTAGGACTGCAAGGCCCATCCAGTCTGCCCATTTCTTTTTCTACCTTATAAATGTGCCAATGGCCTTTGCTCTTCCTGTGGTTCTGGTGGTTTCTTGTAGTAGCTATGGACTAAGCCGATGTTTAAGCTTTTGCCCCTCCTGAATGTAATTCTGGAACTAGGACCCACCGCTTCAGAGAATTCTTTGTCATTTTGGATTATTGGCCAGAATGTTCATAGAACTGAACCCATACTCCCACTTATACGAACATATGAATGTGCCAGCAGAAACAGACCAACCGGTCTATCTAAGTCTGCTCGAGTGTGCAGCCAACACCCTTAGTTTACAGCTGCCCCAATCCCCCCCCTTTTGTCATCCCACTGCCACCACCTACCCTCACTCTCCCCTGTACCATGTCCCATGCCCTTTTGAAGCTGTTCATAGATTTACATGATACCACTCATTCTGGTAGGGCATTCCATTTTGCTACCACCCACTCTGTGAAATAGCATCTTGTCATTGCCTTCCTAAATCTTCCCCCATCCATTCTTAGCCCATGCCCCCTGGTGACCCTCCCTTCCTTAACTTAAAGACCCCATCTGCCCCATTCTTATTGATTCCCCTCAGATACTTGAATGTCTCTATCATGTCCCCCCCCCCCTTCTATCCTCCAGGGTGTACATATTGAGGTCTCCCAGCCTGCTGTCATAGTCTTTCCCCTCCATTCCACATATCATCTTTGTTGCCCTCCTCTGCACCACCCCCCCAGCAGCCAGATATCATGCTTTAGGTATGGCCTCCAAAACTGCACAAAATACTCTAAGTGTGGCCTTACCAGTGATCTGTAGAGGGGCAAGATCACCTCACTTCACCTGGATGAAACCCCCTTTGCTATGCATCCCAGCATTTTGTTCGCTTTTGCAGCCACTCTCTTGCACTGGGCAGTGTTGTTCATGGTCCCTGTTATTATTACCCAAAGGTATTTCTCCTCCTCAGTGATCCCCAGCTTAACCCCCCCCCCCAGCCAGTATTCTCTCCTTGGGTTCTTCATCCCAAAGTGCATAACCTTACACCTCTTTGCATTGAACCCCAGCTGCCACCTCTCTGACCATTCCTCTAGCTTGCTTAGGTCCCCCTGCAGCTGCTTCCACCCTCCTCTCCATCCTCCACTGCTCCGATTTTGGTGTCATCAGCAAACAGACTTACCTTGCTCACCACCCCATGTCCAATGTCTGATATAAAGAGCCCAAACAATACTGGCCCCAACACAGAGCCCTGTGGCACCCCACTTGTCACCGGCCTTGAAACTGAGAGCTCCCCTCTCACCACCACCCGTTGCAGCCTCCCACTCAGGCAGCTTGTAATCCAGTTCATAACTTTTGCCCCTACTCCTACACCAGTTAACTTCCCCCCAAGCTGCCCATGAGGCACCAAATTGAAGGCCTTGCTGAAGTCCAAGTAAAGAACATCCACCGCATGACTCTAATCCAGTTCACCTGTCACCCAGTCATAATATTGTATCAGGTTGGTTTGTCAAGACTTCCCTGAAACAAACCCATGCTGCCTCACATCCTGGAGTCCATTGTCCTCCAGGTACGACACCAGTCTTTCCTTTAGTATCATTTCCATAAGTTTGCACACTATGGATGTGAGACTTACAGGATGATAATTTCCTGGTTCATCCCTTGGCTTGCTCTTGTATAATGGCACTACATATGCCATCTTTCAGTCCAGTGGCACACATTCCGACTCCAGTGAGGTGCTATACAGATCTGCCAGTGGCTCCGCTAACACCTCCACCATCTCCCTCAGCACCATGGGGTGGATACCATCTGGCCCTGGTGCCTTGTCTACATTCAGTGTCCTCAGTCCCTTGAGGACTCTACTTGCCTCAATTCATTCATCTGTCGCATCTTATCCTCCTGTCCCCACCCTCCCAGCTCATGCTGGTAGAAGTCACCCCTTTTCTTCCGTGAACACGGAACAAAAGTATTCATTCAGTGATTTTGCCTGCTACTCCCCCTTTTCCATCCACTCTCCACCCCTTTTTATCCTCACTATTGTCTCCTTGCACTTCTTTCTCCCTGATGGATCTGAAGAAGTCCCCCTCAATAATTCCTGTGCTAATCTCAGCTCCCTCTGGGCCTTGGCTTCTCTCACTGTTCTGGTCACCTCCTGGACCATCTTGCATATTCCTCCCTATCCACTTCCTTCCCTGTCCTCCTAAACCCCTGGTGAGCCACTTGTTTTGCCCTCACCACCTCCACAACCTCGCTGTTCAACCAGCATGGTTTTCTTGCTCTGCTTCTCTTACTCTGTGCCTTGGTGCAGGCTTCTGCTGCCTCTGTAACCCCCATTTAATAATATCCCATTTCAGCTCCACGTCCATCTCACACCTTACGCCCTCCAGTTTCTCTTTCAGTACTTCCTGCATCCTCCTAAAGGCCACCCCCCTGAAGTTTACCACCAGATCAACTGATTCCTCTGGCTCCCCATACATCATGATATTAAACCACACCGTTTGGTGATCGCTGTCGGATAGTGGGTCCTCTACCTTTATTTCCCTCACTGCCTCCCCATTCAACAATACCAGATCTAAAGTGTTCTTTAGCCTAGTAGGTACAGTAACCAACTGTGTCAGGAGACCCTCCTGGATTGTATCCAGGAGCACTTGTTCCCTAGCACTGGAGGTGACCGGAATGTTTCAGTGAAACCCTGGCAAGTTGAAATCACCCATGATGACCACCTTCCCTTTCCTACATACCTTTTTGATTTGTCCCGCTAGCTCCTTTTCAAGCTCCTCAGACTGGGACGGCGGCATGTATACCACCCCAAACCTTAGTTTCCTACCCCTTGAACCTAGGAGCTGCAGCCAGATTGCCTCTGTTCTACTTTCTTCTCCCTTATCCCTTGTGCATTTTTAATCCCGTCCCTCAGATAGACTACCACCCCACCCCCCTCCCCTCCTTATGGTCCTTCCTGTATAATTTGTATCCTGGGATTGCCAGATCCCAGTCCTGGTGCTCAGTTGTGCACTTTTATAGGACTACATTTTTTTATAAAGTTAATCTCCTTCTCAATAACACTGTTTTTTCTTAAATGGTTGTAATATTTATTTCTATTCATACCCCTCACTTTGTCTAATGCTTCATCTAGAACATATTCTTGAAAACCCCTACTGTATCTCTAAGTCTGGCATATTATTTCTTAGCCTCCAGTTCAAATTCCTCTTTTTCAGAGCAATTTATTTTCAATCTTAGGAATTAACAATATGGTATTGATGTAATAAGCTATTTGGGGTGTGCACCATCTGCCCTTAAAATGGTATTGGTGGCTGTGCTCTTTCTGAAGATGTTTGCTCTTATTTGTTTTTCATTTACTATAGATCTACTGTCAGTGTCAAATCCAGAAAGTTCAGTTCAGTGCGTGATGGCTGATTGTGTATGTGAAGTGTAGGTTCCAAACATTGGTATTAAGCCAATTAATAAACTCCTCTGCCTCAGCTTGTGTACCATCCCACACATAGGCCACATTATAAATAAAATGAAACCACTTATTTATGTGGCCTGTGTATGGGTTATTTTCTGCATTAAACACTACTTTCTCCTCCCTGTTGCCTACTACCAGGTTGGCATAACTTGGAGCCACGGAAGCCCCCATTGCCATGCCGTAGTCTTGTAAATAAGTCTCTCTGTTGAATTGAAAAATACTGTGTCTTAGAACAAACCATAAAGCCTCTAAAATGAAATCTCTTGGCATCTGTTTCTTTAACTCACTCTTTCCCAAAACATGTGCAAAGCTCCTGAGTCCCACCTCATTTTCAATTGAGGTATATAATGCCTCCACATCTATACCTATCAAGAGAAAATCCTCCTGCCATGTGATTTGTTGGATTTTCTGTATAAAATCTGTTGTGGCTTTCATGTAGGATGGCAACGTAAGTACACTTGGTAGCAGGAAAAAAATAAATTAGCTTAAATTATCAGTTAGGGAACTGATCTGTGCAACTATAGATCTCCAAGGTGGATTTGTTAGATTTTTATACATCTTGGGGAGTGCATAAAATATTGACATGACAGGATTTTCCTGCCATGTGAACTGAAGTTCATTTTCGCTTATTTGTACCAACACTTTGTTTGTTTGTAATAAATCTAATAAATCCTTCCTATGCTTATGCAATGGAGTGTATGTGAGTTTCTTGTAATGTTTTTCATTATGAAGTAGATTCATTACCATTTTCTCATATTGTCCTGCAGACATTACCACCACATTTCCCACTTTTCAGTTGATTTTATTACCAAATTCTGATTATTTTCTAGTTCCCTTAAAGCAGTTTTTTCTTCTTTGGTCACGTAACTATGTGGGGTCATGGTTTGTCCATAATTTTATCTGTCTCCCTCATCACTGCCTTCTCATATTATCTAATACAATTATTTCTGCTAGGTGGGCAAAAAGTGGAAACATTTTTTAAAAAATACTTTCTTGGCTTCACCAAAGTTATGTTTTGTTACCTCTTCATGTAAAGCATTATAGTCCAAGTCCAGTTGAAATAGATTACCAGTTCCTTCTTGTCTATCTATATTTTCCAGTAGCAATTCCTCTAAGGTATGCAGATTTGTTTTGTCAGCCTCACTCTAGAACTCACTCACATCCTGTATGAGCTCTTCCCTCAATGTTTGCAGGGATGCCCCTACATCAGGAGTCATTTGGAAATCCAAATGCCCCAAGTATAGCTCTTTCTTCCCTTTCCTTTTTTAAAGAAATAAAGTGGTCCTTTAGATGCAATGTTCTAAAGAACTTAAATAAATCAATTTTTGGTTTAAATGGGTCCAATTTACTGACAGGCACAAATGAACACTTTTCTGTTCTGTTGTCAGATCCTCACAAGCTAAATTTACAATTACTTTTTCTAATTCTTGTCTTCTTTTCTCAGGTTGTGCTGTCTGCTGTTTACTCCTTCTTCTTCTCCTTGTTTTCCATTTGTTTAGTTTTTGTATTTGTTTTTTTGTTTTTTGGAAGGCTCTTTTTTCCAGCTGTTTAGCTGACTTCCTTCTCTAAAAAAAACTTTCCTTGAATTTGTTGCACTCATGGATGGTCAATTTTCCTCCTCTGGGGTATTTATAGTTACTGTTTTATTTTTATTCTTGTTTCTCTGATTTTGTCTTGTCCAAGGCCTCATTGGCTAAAAGATCTGGGTTGTTTGGATCAAGTGTAAACCTCACCACGTGTGTAACTGCCAGAGTCTCTTGTGAGTTTTCTCTGTTTTCTTTCCACAATTTCTTCCTCATAGTTTAAGCAGTTTTATCTTCAATTCTTTGTCCAATTTGCCAAAATTTACATTCTGCTTATGCTTGATCAACTCCTTTTTCAGTTTGTCAGTCTCTTGGATTAATGCAAAATGTTTAAGTGTATCTTCTTTGATTATTAGTTCCACAAAGTCTTTACCACTTTCATTGGCTTTTTCCTCCCATTCCTCACAGTGTTTGATATTAATTAACCCACATGATGGTACCGTGGTGATCTTCAGTCGCCTCAGGATCTTATTTCTCTCCAGATACGTCTCCAAGATCATGACATTAAAGGCCAAGTTTATTTCAGTGAATAAAAATTTCTCTAATTTTATAAATAAGCATTTCAGTTCTGAATTGCTTGTTGTGCCCTCCTCCTCATTAACTGAGTACTCATTTATCTTTTGCTTAGTAATGGTCTTGCATAGATTTAAAACAGTTGTTCCACTTTTTCAGACACTTTCTTCAACTTTGTTATCTGCAGAACTACTAGTATCACCACTCATGCATAACTTCAGGTCAGTGATAATAAGTTATTTGGCTCCGTCTCTGAAAATATGTTGGTCCATTACAACTTGTGAAAACGTTGTGATGGTTCCAGTCAGTAACATCACAACCAATAACATCATGGCCAAACATAAAGTGAGGATTACATCACAGCCAACAATGTAGGCTTTCAATACCATCGCTTCCCCAAATCTCGCAGGCAGTATGAGGAATGAAACCATGGTGGCCTGTGGTTAGACATGCAGTGAATTTAAATTTCGCCTACGAAGTGCCCACTAAGTGGGCACTTTACATTGTCATTCCACTACGCAGAGCAGCCAATGCAAAAGACTCACTTCACCTTGTAATTATTCCTTCGTGTTGTCATTCTGCCTTAACGCAAAGTAAGGTGAAGTGACAATATTTGCAGCCCTTCAAACACACAGTTACCAGAATTAATGTGCATAGAAACATAGAATTTGATGGCAGATAAGGGCCGCTTGGCCCACCCAGTCTGCCCATTTCCCTACCTGATGGATAAGCTGCAGATCCTAGTTAACCAGCAGCCTACTTCTTCCTACCCCCACCCCCTAGAATTGCCTTATGACTGTCCCATGCATGCTTGAATTCCACCACTGTTTGTGACTCCACAACCTCCTCTGGAAGGCCGTTCCATACATCCACCACCCTCTCTGTGAAAATACTTCCAGCAAGTACCTCTGAGCCACCTTCTATCTTCAAATTATGCCCCTTGTTCTTGCACACCTCTTTTTTGAAAGATGCTACCCTCTTGGACTTGTTGATTCCCTTGAGGTACTTGAGTTTCTATCATGTCCCCCTCACCTCCTTTCCTCGAGGTCTATATATTAAGCTCCTTAAGTCTCTCTTCATATGTCTTCCGGTGCAGACCCTGCACCATTTTAGTTGCCCTCCTCTGGACAGCTTCCATCCTGTCTATGTCTTTGCGGAGATTGGGTCTCCAGAACTGCATGCAGTACTCCAGATGGGGTCTCACTAGCTATGTCTTGTGTCCAAAAAACTCCCCAGTGCTGATGGTGATGAAGTACAATGAGAGCACCAGAAAGGCAAAGTCTCCCAGAATTAATAGCACACTCAGATGTCATGACTGCAGTAGTCACATACAGTCATCAGAATAAATGTGCATCCCCAAAATGCTACTGTCTTGCATCCAGAAAATCCCCCAGTGCTGACAAAGTAAAATGAGAGTGTCACAAGAAATGCAAAGTCTCTCAGAATTAATGGCGCACTCAGTCATGTGTGCAATGGTCACACACAGTCACCAGAATTAATTTGCATCCCCAAAATACTACTGTCTTGTGTCCAGAAAATTCCCCAGTGCTGATGAACTGAAATGAGACTGTAACAAGAAATGTAGCCTCCCAGAGTTAATGCTGTACTGCAAATGCACTTAGACAGATTAAGATTGCACTGCGCACTCAAGAGATGCAGACGCAAAGGCACAACAACACCTAACCAGTGCTCACAAGTCACAAATCCAAATCAGGAAAAGAATAAATTTTGCTGGTTGGGGGTGATGGTAGTGTACGGCAGTAACAGTCCACTACCAGTAAAGATACCACAAAGCAGTATAAAAAATTAATGCAGGTGCGGTGGATAGCAGGTTCACACTGCTGCAATTACTCTGTGACACAATAAAAGGTGTCTGATTTAATGGCATGCATCACACACACACTCACACACGCTACAAGTAATGTGTAGCAAATTGAAAATCTTTAGTAATATAACCAAATATTTTAAACAAACTAAAATTATACACCGCTGCACTACAACAATCAGCAAAACAAATGTCAAGAATTGTTGCAAATATTACTGTGTACATTAACAGTCATATGAGAAAAATATAACTAAAACAGAAGACTGCCTTTTTCTCCCGGTTAATCTACTACACCACATATACACCCCTCCCCCAAAAGTACACTTCACAGTACACAGCCTGACTGTTCTAAATGAACATTCAAAATCCACACACAAACAATAAACACTCAATGTTATGAGCACAGGAGGATTTCCTACAATCAATGTACTAAATTGTGAGCAAACAAAATAACTCAAAAAGGCTTTTTTAACAGCTTTTAGAGGATTTGAATCGCTGAGCTCTGAGAGGAAAGCGTCTCCATCTTTCACCACACACACACTGCACAGAACTGAGGCTGTGTAGAACAATCTAGAGCCCATGTGACCTGCAATCCCATGAAGCACTGCAAAATTTGTCTTTGGAGCTCAAGAACAAGGTGAAGTGAGACGAAGTACATTGATTTCAATGCACTTTGCCTTAAAATTGGTGGAGAAGTGGTTTGGGGAAGGCGGAATAATGCAAAGCCATTGTTTTCAATGGACTTCGTGTTCCCCATTATATTGCAAAGTACTCCACTTCATGTTGCAGGCACTTCTCGGATTCCATATTACTCCACGAATCACTTTGCGAAGCTAATTTTGGCCACTTTGCCCACCACCACTACCTGTGGTTCACCTAGCCCACCTGCTGCATCTCTGTCCCAGCCACAGAAGACTAATGAGTGATCCCCCATGAAACCCCTCACCATCCCTGATCTCCGATCTGCCCGCCTGCACCACTGCCAAAGTATGCGATACAGTGTGACATATCTCTGGTGTCTTGTGGCACCCCAGGTAGTCTGACACCTACCCACTCCTGCTCCAACCCCTAATGGGTGATCAGCACAGCTCTCCCTCTCTACCACAGCCAGCCACTCCACCGAGATGCAATGCATGAGACCATACCCTCAGGAGCTGCATCATGCATTGCATCTCGACAGATATAACCAGCTGTAACGGAAAGTGGAGGAGCTCTTGTCACCGGTAGGGGATGAGCCAAGCGAATATGCAGACTGCGCAGACGGAACTCACCAGACACCAGGTATATACCCGCACTGTGCTGCATACTTCGGCAGTGGTGCGGAATAGTCGATGATCGAGATTGAGGAGTTTCTTGAGGATCCTCCATATGTCTTCTAATGGTTGATACTGGGATACGGCAGGTGAAATAAGAACCCTGCCACCATGGTTTCATTCCTCATACTGCCTGCGAGATTTGGGGAAGCAGTGATATTGCTGGCCTACATTGTTGGCTGCAATGTAATCCCCGCTTTATTTTTGGCCACGATGTTATTGGTCTCAATGTTACTGACCGAACCCGTTGTGGGAAAGCTTTTTACTTTGCCAGACTGTTGTACATGTCAGGTGTTGTGTCCATGAAAGAAGGCTGAAGGCTTTTAATTTTGCTTGCTCATTTCTATTTCCCAGGTGAAACCCTACCGGGCCATCTCTGCCTCAGCAACTGGCTGGGAGGAAGCCACTGGCCATATTCCCTGATGAAGCCACAGCCCTGAAACCTCATCTCCAAAGAACAAGCCACCAGGTGAAGCCCTACCATACCATCTCTGCCTCCACGACTGGTGGGAGGAAGCTGCCGGCTGTATCCCCAGTCTAAGTCACAGACCTGAAGCCTCATCCACAAAGAACAAGCCACCAGGTACGGCATCTCTGAACTGGACCCCAAGCTCAGGGAATGTCTGTCTACCAGCTGCTAGAGGAAGAAGTCCATTGGATGCTTTTAGCAACAGCCAGGCTGCAATTGGCAGCTGGACTTTCTGGCCTTTCCTGGTCTGCTTTTCCACGGCTTCTCTGCTTAAAGATCCTTTGCTGCTTTCAAGACTGACTAGCTAGCTCTTTTCTGGTTGCTTTTCAACCCTGTTTTTTTTGACCAGTTAATATGGATGGGGACATATTTTTTGGGACAGTTAATACTGTTGGGACTGTTTTTTGGAACATTTAATATTGTTGGGACTGCATTTTGAATCTGTGTGTTATGATCCTGCTACAAATGTTTCTGAAATGAAGCTGTTTTGCTTGATTCCTACTGAACCTGCTTTGCTCCCTTTCTGATCCTTCCCTCTAATTCTAAACTTTTAAGATGAACCTTCTAATCCATCCCTCTAAATCTAAATTTTAAACTGAGCCTGGGTTAAGGATTCCCCCAGTACCTTTCCTGCTTCATCTCTAATCCTTCTTTCTAACTCTCATTACTGCTCCATAACCCTATTCCGTTGCTTTCTGACACTTTCTTTATTTCTTTATTTCCTCCCATGGTACTAATCATATCTCTGGTATCTCTGAAACAATCTGTTTAGGTGCCAAACCAACAACCACCCACTGGGCTGTTTGTGCTCCCCCTCCCCACTGCCTACTCTCATTTAACTTCCCTCTAGATCTAAACTTTTAAACTGAGCCTTCTTATCCTTCCCTCTAAATCTAAACTTTAAACTGAGCCTGAGTTCAAAATTCCCCCAGTACCTGCATTGTTTCATCTCTAATCCTTCTTTCTAACTCTCATTACTGCTCCATAACCCTGCTCTGCTGCTTTCTGACAATTTGTTTAGGTGCCAAACCAATGGCCATCCACTGGGCTGTTTGTAATCCCCCCTCCCATCTGCCTGCTCTCATTTAATTTCTACACACACACCTCACTAATCCCTTAATCCCTGCCCTGCTGTTAAGCATCCCAGCCAAGTCTTCATCTCTTGGATATTATTGTAAAGTATTCTCTTTCTGTTGCCCAGGTGATGCCCTACCAGGCCATCTCTGCCTCCACAACTGGTGGGAGGAAGCCGTTGGCCACATCCCCAGACCAAGCCACAGCCCTGAAGCCTCATCCTCGAAGAAGAAGCCATCAGGTATGGCACCTCTGAACCAGATCCTGAGCCCAGGAAACAATTGGCTACCAGCTGTTAGAGAAGAAGTCCATTGGCTGCTTTTAGCAACAGCCAGGCTCTGAATGGCAGCTGGACTTGCTAGACTTTCTTGGTCTGCTTTTCCATGGCTTTTCTGCTGAAAGGTCCCTTTCTGCTTCCAAGACTGACTGGCAAGCTCTTTTCTGGTTGTTTTTCAACCCTGTTTTTGGCCCCCCCCCCACCTCCCTAGGCCTCCTTAAATACACATTGGTCCTGCCCCCTTTAAAGGATGAAATCTCTATTGGAAAATATTATTGTTCTAAATGTTACAACGTACTCTTAAGGGGACATACATCTATTCTCAAAGACTGTACATCTGCTCAGACTTTTAAGGTTATCCTCTATCATCCTTGTTGGGAACATATCATTCTAAAAATGTTGGTGTCCTCTACACTCTACTGTATCACTCTCCATATAGACTGGCACTACCTGGAATAATAAGGGGTGGTAGGGTGTTAAGCAAGCTGAGTGGTACACTCATCTTTTCAGTTCCAATTTCTTCCTTCCCTTCACCACTCTTCAACTGAGAACTGATTTGAATTGTACTGAGGTTGTCCTGAATAATATTTCTTGTCAGTGTCCTAATCAGTATTGTTCTGTGTTCTACTCTGTTTAATATTTAGTGGTAACTGTGAATTCCTTATCCTGCTTCCAGTAATAGGGGATAGAGAATCGTTCACGACTAATATTGTGTCTAGGCTCCAGTAATGAGGGCTGCTTACTTGTTATCCTGTTTTTCACTTATCCTGCTATGCTCCCTTGAATTTTACTCTATTCAATGTCAGTCTACCAGTAATGCAAATGAACCCTGCACTACATTGGATTTCCTGGGTACATCTGGCACAACAGAATCCTGTATGTGGATATCTAAGTTACCTCACTTGGAACTTTCTGTGCAGCCACCTTGACATGTTGGAACCCTATCTGTGAGGTCTATAGATTGCACAACTCCTTTTACAACTTCTCCATCCCCTCAGCTCTCCCTGCTTTATGTGGCTAGCATGCTCTTTTATACGACATTAGGCCCCCTTGGTATTCACCCCTTGACCCTCCCAACCTAAATGAATATCACTGCAAATGAGAACGGACTAGATCCCATAGACTGCTCATAGGTGCAATTAAAAAAACTCTTGATGCTTTTATAGGAACATAGAACTATGACAGCAGAAAAGGACTGCCAGGCCCACCCAGTCTGCCCAGAGAGCCCAGAATTCTACTAAGCTTTTGCTGAAGTCCTCCCCCCACCCCAACAGCCCCTTGTGTTTATCCTAGGCCCTTTTGTACACCCTCATGGTCTTCTTCCCCACCACCTCCTTTGGCAACCCATTCCAGTTGTCCACCACCCTCTCAGGGAAGAAATACTTCCTGAGGTTACGCCTAAATTTCACTCCCTCGATCTGATATTCATGACCCCTTGCCCTAGGTCTCTCCTTCAATTGGAAAAGGCTCTTCACATGCACCTTATTTATACGTTTCAAGTATTTAAAAGTCTCAATCATGTCTCCCCTCTCCCTCTCCCTCCTCTGCTTCAGACTGTACATGCCCAGATCACTTAGTCTCCCTTCATATAGCAAGTTCTCTAACCCCCTCACCATCTTTGTCACCCTCCTCTGAACTCTTTCCACCCTCTCCACAGCCTTCTTGAGGTAGGGCCTCCAGAACTTGACCCCATACTCCAGGCGTGGCCTGACCCTCTGTGTGTATAGAGGTAATATGACCTCTCTCTTCCTACTGAAGAACCCTCTCCCTATGCAACCCAATATTCTGCTTGCTCTTGCCACTGCCCCTCCACACTGCTTTCCCACCTTTAGGTCTTGTGACATGATGATGCCTAAGTCCCTCTCTTCTTCAGTGACCTGGAGGGGTCTACCTTCCAGTGAATACTCTGCTCTCCCATTCCTTTTGCCCACAACCATGGTCTTACATTTGGCCATATTGAATGAGAATTGCAACTCTGTGGACCATTCCTCCAACCTTTCCAGATCCCTGTGAATCATTTCCATCCCATCTGGCATGTCCATTCTATTACAGATCATTGCATTGTCCGCAAAGAGACTCATCCTCCCTTCCAGACCCACCACTATAGCCCCTATAAAGACATTAAACAGAAGAGACTCTAGCACCAACCCTCGGGGAACCCCACTGATGACCTCTGATTCCTCCAAGGGTGCCCCATTGACCAATACCCTTTGCGTTCGTCCCTCCAACCAGTTACCAACCCACTTTATTACCACCTCCTTCAGCCCCAAGCAGGCCATTTTGTGTAAAAAGTCTTTTCTGCAGCACCAAGTCAAAAGTCTTTCTGAAATCAAGGTAGGCCACATCCAATGAGCCCAGTGATCCACCACCCTAGTGATCCAGTCAAAGAACTCTGTCAAGTTTGTTTGACAGTATCTGCCCTCTGTGAACCCATGCTGCCCCGGGTCCTGAAGTCCATTTGCCTCCAACTAGTTGTTAATTCTGTGCTTGAGCTGTTTATCCATGAGCTTTCCAGCCACAGATGTCAAGCGTGCTGGCCTGCAGTTACTCACCTCTTCCTTCCCCCCCTCCCTTGTGCAGACGTATTACATCCACACACTTGCAGTCATTAGGTACTACCCCTGAACTTAAGGAGTTGTTGAATAGAGTGGTCAAGGAAGCAGCCAGTACCTTCTTCAGTTCCTTCAAAACGCTTGGATGCACCCCATCTGGCCCCATGGCTTTGTCAACTTGGAGGCAGTATAGCGCAGTGGTTTAAGCCTCTGAGCTGCAAATCTGGTGATATCCAGCAGACCAGACCTGGGTTTGAATCCCACAGCTTCCACTTGCATACTGTGTGACCCTGAGCAAGTCACTTAACTTCCTTGTGCTCCCAGGTCGCTTCTGTAAAAAAGCTTTCAGCTTAGTGTGCTACTCCTGGTTAAACAACTAAATAAAAAAAGAAAAAAAAAACTTTCAAGTCCCTAAGTTCCCTTTATTGTTATACTCTGGTGATGTTGAGTTGAACCCTGCTTCCCCTGCAGTTATTTAATCGCATGCCGATTTAGCCTCCATTAAAAGTGTGAGTTTTATGCATATAAATGCTTGCAGCCTCCTAAAGAAGTGTGCCTCTATACAGGCCTGGATTTGCCATACTAAGCCCGATGTCCTAGTGGTCTCTGAATCCTGGCTCAGACCCAATACCTCAGACTATGAGCTGAATATCCCATCTTATACCATATTCAGAACTGACAGGCAGGCAAGAGAAGGAGGAGTTACCATCTGTGTTCAAGATAAATTCTCAACCTCTGTCATTGACTCTATCTCAGTTCCTAAGGAGTTTGAAAGCCTGACTCTCAAGGTCAAGCTCTTTTCCTCAGTCTCATTCTGTGTCATAGGATGTTATAGGCCCCGTTTGGCGGGGTTACAGATATTAAACCACTTAAGCAGCTTACTGAGATCTCTTTCTTCGGAGATTAATATTACGGGATTCCTTAACCTTGACTGGTTTTCCAGTATCTCCAAACCCCTTAAATACATTTGCAAATCTTTCGGATTATCCCAACTTACTTCTGAAACAACGCGTGCAAATAAGAATAACCCTAACAATAGCACCATAGTGTATCTTATTTTAGTAAGCAAACCACATCTGTTTACTCATGCTAGTGTGTTCTTCACCGACATCAGTGACCACTGTTACATTGCCTGTGTGAGATCCATCACAAAACCAGCCTCTACCTCCAAATACACTGTCAAAAGAAGTTGTCATAATTTCAACCCTGGCACATTTCTCTCTGACCTGCAGAACTCATTGAACTGGTAGTATTTCTGTCTAGCCAAAGCAGTGAACACAGCTTATGATATTTTTCAGGAAATTGTCCTCGGGGCACTCAACAAGCATGCATCCCTGTTTAAAATCCATAATAATAAAAAATCATGCACATGATTTACAGTAGAGTTGAAGGCTGCTCTGCTTAATGGAGACTCACTATGGAAAAAAGCTTGGAGAACTAAACTTACAGCAGACTGGATTATATTCAGGAAGGCTAGGAATTACTCTACTAAGATGGTCAGAGAAGCAAAGGCAAACTATTTATCTGCAGAACTTGACTTTTCTTCCAAATGTTACACCAAATTCTGGAAAACTCTTAAGGATATCAAAGGTCACACATCTTCAAACTCCCTGCAAAAATCACTTCTGGTGACACCACAGTTACTGATAAACTGACAATACTCGACCATCTCAATAATCACTTTGCTACTGCAGGGTTAGCCTTTGGCACATCACCTGCCAATAATCTCCACTCACAACTCGGTGTACAGGACCCAGCAATGCCAGGTTACTAATGTTCCTACACATGGTGCTGCATTTTCCTTTTCAGCCTGTATCTCTGAAAGAAGTTGAAGAATTACTGGTACAATTGGATATTAGAAAGAGTACCAGAGCAGACCTCATAGACCCATATTTCTTAAAACTGAGTCACCACGTCCTGGCTGTGCCAATTACGCATCTCTTCAACCTGTCTCTCATGCAGGGTGACCTTCCAACCATATGGAAAACTGCCCATGTGATCACACTATTTAAATTTGGAGAGCCTAGTAATCTAAATAACTATAGACCAATCTCCCTACTCCCCATTCTCTCTAAAATGTTGGAGAAAATACTGAGCGCACAGCTCAGGGACTACCTGGAATCTGAAAATCTGCTAAATCCACTACAATCAGGATTTAGGCCATGCCATAGTACCATTTCAGCCCTTGCAAAGGTGACTAATGACTGGCAGGGCACCCTGGATACCAAGAATTGCATGTGTGCAGTATTTCTGGACCTAAGCAAGGAGTTTGACACAGTCAACCATGATTTGCTTCTAGTCTCTCTCCATAAGATTGACCTAGGCCCCCTTTCCCTGAGATGGTTCTCAAACTACCTCACAGATCATCATCAGCAGGTAAAAGCAGAAGGGGAATTCTCGCCACTGAATCACTTGTTGAGGGGCATGCCGAAGGGTTCCATACTGGGCCCACTGCTTTTCACAATTTACATTAATGGTATCAACACAGGAATCATATCTGCCAACATTCATCTCTTTGCTGATGATATGGTCATTACATTGGCAAACATACCCCTGAAGCAGCATGCACAGAACAGGAATTTAATCAGCTGCTATTAAACCTACTGAACCAGAAATGTCTCTTGAATGCCAAAAAAAAAAACAAAGGTGATACTTTTCTCACCCTTTATTAATGCTACTAATCCTGCTACCCAAGGATCTATACCTCGGATCACCACACTTCTAGGCGAACCCCAAGACTTCGCAACCAAATTCAAATACCTGGGGGTCTGGATTGACCACAAACTTTTCTTCTTTAATCACATCGAGGTACTGACAAAAAAGCTCAAGCAGATGCTTGGCCTCTTTTACAGACTCAAACACCTACTTACCCAGGATGCTAAGAAGAGACTGGTCCAAACCACTTTTCTTTCAATTCTGGGATATGTTCACTTCCTTTACTGCCAAGGCTCTGCCTCTGTGCTAGCCAGACTTGATATGCTCTACCACAGAGCCATAAGATTTATCTCTGGTGCTCCATATTATACTCATCACTGCTCCCTTTACTCTGTAGTAGGATGGTCATCCCTCAATTATAAAAGACAAAGAAAGGCTGCTCTCTGGACAAACAGAGCAATCACAAAGAAGCTGCCTCCACACATATCTGATTGTTTTCCCCAAAGTATGGTAGGTAAGTATGCCCTGAGAAGTTCCTCCTACATCTCCCTAATTGTACCCAAGGCCAAATTGCATTTTGGTAGGTCTTCAATAAGCCATGCGCTACCCCAACTCTGGAACAAATTGCAAACAACCTTGAAACTGGCCCACTCTATCAATCTGTCCACATTCAAAACACTATATGCATGTTCTGTCAAGGAGTCCGGTAATTGCTTCCCCTCATTGTTGCCTTACGTCTTCAGCAAACAGAGGCTCTTCACACTGTCCCCCAGCACCTTCAAACACTTTGTACTCTCTTCCTTCCTCCTCCTCCTCTCTTTGCATTCAAAACACTATATGCAAGGTCTGTCAAGGAGTCCTGTAATTGTTTCCCATGATCATTGCCATATGTCTCCAGCCATCAGAGGCTCTTCACACTGGTGTCCCCCGGCACCCACAAACTCTTTGTGTCCTCTTCCTTCCCTCTTCCTCTCTCCTGTGGATTGCTCCATGCTTAACCTGTTTATTAACTTTCTCCTTGCATGCTTATTTTAAGGTCTTTTCACACATGACTACCTGCAAACTCCATGTATATACTGAAATAGATATCTGCCATTTTTTATATTGTTTGTACATTGTATATTGTTACAGTTTCCAACAGTACCTTGTTTCTTTTGTATATATTCGATTTGTGTAACCTTATTCTGTGTATTGATTGTGTATACTGCCCAGGTCCACCTTGAAAATGAGTTTTCTCAAAGGTGTTTCACCGGGTAAAATAAAGATTTTGATTGATTGATTGTTTGATTGACCCAAATTATCTGTAGCTCATTGAATAAACAGTAAAATGGCAGATGCCATTAACCCTGGTCGTGGGGGTCAGCTTGAATTCCAAACAACAATAGAACAGTAGCCCTGCACACAGTGGAGTACTGTGGGTGCTGTCCAGGTGTACAGCCAGACCCCAAAAGTTCAACCACCAGCACTGCAAGGTAGCACTCCAATCCTCATAAAAATGAAAATCCAACTCAAAAGAAAAAATTCAGCTTTTTATTTCACCTTCAACAAGATACAGCGCTATGCCTCAGCGCTTCAGTTCTTCGACCTTCCTCAGGAGGTGGAGTTACAGGAGCATGGGTCTTTAATGTATACACCCATTTGTGATAGCATCAACACTATGTCATCAATTCAAAATTTAAATTAATACAATAAAAATTGTGAGTGAATAAACTTATGTTGAATCAAGTGGCTACATAATATCTCTGATGTGTTAACAATTTTTTACATCTCTTTACTATCACTTCAGTTTATAAAACAAATTAGTTTAAAACAAACTTGTATAGTCATACTAGTGAGTCATCCTTAATAATGAAAGATAGAAATCTTATTCAGACACTTGAAACACTCTTTTGTAAACCCCTTGCCAAGAGCATAGACATTTCATTAATTACAGTTTGATAAACAAAGGTTATGATTAACTTGTTAGAAAAACATTGCAACAGTATGATAAGAAATTACATTTGCTTTTTGCAGGGATAAATCCCATCAGCTTAATCCGCTATAGAATTTATGACTGTGAGCAATGATCAAACAGCAAGAAGTGCAACCCAGTGATCTATATCTCCCAAAATCCATACATGGTTATAAGAGAAAAAATGCGAAACTATTAATTTTATCTTAACATCATCTAAAACAAATCTCAATTTGGCAAGTTACATTTTGTTTGTAGCTATTCAAAGAATAGAAACCCCCCCCAATAGAACTGGTGAAAACATTGAGACCTCTCCACTCCCAACATTTGAAGCCTGTATCAGATTTTGCTGTACTGAAATCTGGATGCCACATAGTTGGGACTCAGTGTGACTGTTTAATTGGGGTAGAACGTTTCTGTTTATTTAGTTAATCATGAATTAGTATGGCCCTAAATAAATCCAGCAGACTGGTACTTGGTGTCCACCGGTGCACCCCTTTACAGTGACACTCCAACGGCGAAACAGGAAAAAAGACCATTACGGCTTCATTCACAGTAATGGTCCTTTTTCCATGTTTCGCCTTCCCCCAGTGTTCTGCCCCCTCCCCGTACCAACTTTGACCTGGGTTGGAATCTTAAAGCCAGGGGGGTGTGGGCACAGCCCCTGAAAACACCCCACAGAACAGGTGGCAAACTGCAACGGTATTGTGCTGTCACCGTGGGGAAGGTCGGCATTGTCGCAAAAGACAAAACATGGTGCTTTCAGTGCACACAGACTTACCCACACCTACGACCTTTATGTGCAAACCAATTGTCTTACCTTACAGGGTAGAGTGCACTAACAAGTTTGTCTCCTTGGGAAAAAAACATGCCTCAGCTTAATCCCACCAGCTATTCAGAACATTCTAAATGCAACGATCAATCCCCAACAGATGAGAAGTATGTCTGGACAATCACTGCAAGTCCCTTGCTTCTGAACATCACAAACACAGATGCCCTTTGCCTACCATGCTCCATGCTGGCTTAATGAACTCCCCCCAACATAATCAATGAGCCTAAGCTGGGGCCATTTAAGAGAAAAGTCCATCAACACTTAACCTCTCTAAGCAGCTGTGACTGCTAACCCCTCCTTTACTCTTACCTATTACCTCCCCACTGCTGTGTTACTTCCCCTCTGCCCCACTCCCTCTCCACCCCTCACCTGCTGGCTCAACCAATCTCTTCCCCCTGCCTTACCCTCCCTTGCCTATCCTATCACCCCACATTGTACTTATTTTCATCCTCACCCATCTCTTCCCTAACCCCCCAACACACACACTATGACTCCTAACAAAGCTCACTATCTGGCAACTTATTTTATGGATAATAAATATGCATCCAACTATATGTTTAATTTCGTACCCTGTAACACTGCACTTGTACTGTTTTCATTGTTTCATGTTCTACTTGTACTGTGTTTCTTTTTGCTTGACTTGATATGGAACCTTTGTAAATGACCTTCCAGCTCAAAGGTGTAATTCCAATAATTAATTAAATAAAAATAAAAAAAATAAATAAATAAAATCACTAGTCACTGTTTCAAAGTATGTTTGGTCCATCTATTTTTTTTAATTGATTAATTTCTGAGTGAGTATTAATCAACCAGAGTAGATCCAGAAGCAAATTATTTAATACCTTTTATTGGACCAACATACATGTTACAACAAAAGAACAAAGTGCTCGAGCTTCTGAATCAACCAGATCCTTCTTCAGAAGATTTATGACTGTTATTTAGAAAATCCCACACTATTAACACCCAGATAATGAATAAAAAACAGAAATAATTCTCACTGGTTTAACATATACATTTGAAACATAACAAGAGTATGTCAGAGAAGCTAATTAACACCAGTATGCTTTTAGCTGAGAAGCCCCTGAAGGGGAAAGGTTATCAAGAAATATCAACAAGCAGAGAGTTCTTCTCACATAAATTTTAAAATGTCTCAGTATATTTCAAGAAAACATTCTACTGATAACAAAACCTAAGGATACTATTCTCCGTAATACATGCAAGATGAACTTGCAACTTTTATTGCATGTGTCCCTGTGTTTTAAAGCACACAGTCAATGAAAGGCAACATGCCAAAATGAGGCCTAATTGCAGGTTTTTCTTGAAATATACTGAAATATTTTAAAATTTAAGTAAGAAGAACTCTCTGCTTGTTGATATTTCTTGATAACCTTTGCCCTTCATGGTCTTCTCAACTAAAAGCACACTGGTGTTAATTAACTTCTATGACATAATCTTCCATTATGTTTCAAATGTATGTGTTACACCAATGAGAATTATTTAAGTTTTTTATGGATTATCTGGGTGTTAATAGTATGGTATTTTCTAAATAACTGTCTTAAAGCTGCTGAAGAAGGATCTGGTTCGTTCAAAAGCTAGAGCACTTTGTTCTTTTGTTGTAACGTCTACGTTGGTCCAATAAAAGGTATTAAATCATTTGCTTCTGGATCTGTTCTTACAAGGAACAATAGGGCAACTACACTATTTGTTTGTCAACCAGGGTAAAAATTTCAAAAGTAAACACTGTGCTAAGATGCGTTCAGTTTGCAATCAAGATGATTCTGGTGAATGCCTCAATATTCCTACTACGTGTGTAACTTGCACAGCTTTGAAGTAATTTCTGAGATTGGGAAGCTCCAGCCTCTGTAACAGCTCCCAGTTCACTTTCAGCATTTTTCCACTCCAAATAAAATTTGTGGTTGTCTTTTAAAACTTGTACCAATCTCATCTAGGAACATTAAGAGGCAGCATTTGATAAAGGAATAACAGCTAGGGTAACACATTCATCTTTTAAGACACCAATGATACAGGTGAAGTATATGGTATGATATGGTTCAAGGTATTGAAGACAATGTGGTAACCAGGGAACTACCAATGGCCACATATCTTGGGATTGCCATAAGATAGAGAGAGAGAGACAGATAGAAGATAGACAGATGGACAGACAGATTGATAGATAGAGAGATAGATAGATAGATAGATAGATAGATAGATAGATAGATAGATAGAGGGATGGATGGCTAGATATATAGATGCATGGATGGATGGATGACTAGATGGATAGATAGATGGGCAGACAGACAGATGAGAACTGTGAGGGCTGGCTGAATGTCCATGGGAAGGCTATTCCTTAAATATGGGGCAGAAGATGAAAAGGCTCTGTTCCCAGTAGATTTTAGCCTGGATTTTGGAACAGCCAACAATTCCATACCCACAGATCTTAAAACTACTGTAGAGTATAATTCTGGGTTGCAAGGCATTCATTAGGATGATGGGATACCAGCTAATTTACCCCCCACTGAGGGGCTTCAGAGTGATATTGAGAGGTGGAAACTTCTTTACCTATCCTGAACAGGAAAGATTGCTGCAATCAAAATGGTGTTAGCAGCTAAAGTCTTCTACCTCCTACCTCATCTACCCATCAACATTTCCAATGTTTAATTTGCCAAAATTGATGCCCTGGGAGATTTTTTATTCTGTATGGGAGAAAGCAACCCTGGCTCAATAGGGCAATGTTGAGGCAGCACTGTTTCAAATGGTAATGGGGTCTCCCCAATTTCTCCCAATACCACATGGCTTTTGTACTAGCTAAAACAGCACAGTGGTTCCTCCCAGAATCAGTTCCCAACCCCTTATGGATGGCTATGGAAGCTATCCATGTGTGTCCCCCTCTCACAGAGTGACCCTGTATGACAAATTAAAGATTAGGGCACATCACCCCATCATCCCCATTTCATGTAGGTACTGGGCCAAGATGTCCCAGGTTCTGGGATTCCCCACTCCACCAGATACCTGTGCCACCCTATGGGACAATGAACACCTCAAGATAGGGAGACCCCCATACCTGGGGATATGTGGCAATGTAATGGGGTACTCTATGTCAAAAATTTCTGTCCACAAGGGCAATATTACATGCACTTCTTTGAGGATCTGAGCACTTTTTATTCATTACAGAGGACAGATTTCTGGCTTTCTTTGACTCTGTGGTCCCTCCTAGCACCCTCCCTTCAGTCCTTTAATAATGAAGGAACATCACATCCTCTAAACAAATGATTAAGTATGCCCAAAGGTGTGACAGGCAACATTTATAAAGCCCTTCAGTGTGCTTCCCCACAACAGCTGAGGGGTTACAGTGGAAATGGAAGGAGGCATTGGGGATAACTATCACTGAACTACACTGGAAGGTAGCCTGGTACCAGGTACATACTTGTTGTCTCACCAATGCCCAGTTCATACAGTGTAAAATATTGCACTGGTGGTACAGGAATCCTTGTATCTTAAAATCCATGGGTCTCCTTACCTCTGACTCTTGCTTACAATGCCACTCTTACCCAGAGAGCTTGTCTCACATTCTATGGCACTGCCCAGCTATTACAAAATTTTGGACAGATGCCCTTCGGTTCTGCAGATATGTCTGCTCACCCAAGACATCCCTAAACCCTATGCTTATTCTGTTGGGGTTATTGCAGAACCAGTTACCCAAGTCTCACCCTCTGCTGAAGTGGGTAATAGCAGCCACAGTTGTGGCTAAACACCTCTTGCTTAGATGGTGGAGAATACCAGACATCCCCACATATCAGGAATGGCTTATAGCCATGGGCCAGTCTTCCTCTTTAGAGTGCTTCTCCCATATGGCACTGGACAGTCTGGAGGCTTATAATATTGTCTGGGCACCATATCTCTCTGCCTCTCTAATGTTACTATAGTCAGAGAGGAGCAACACTCGACCTGGGGTGACATTGTAATTACCACAACAGGTACCTTAGTCTTGCATAGGGCTTGGCCAACATGACTCCATCCCCCCCTTTTCTTTTAACTCAGGTTTATTGTTCTATACCACTCAGGTGGGGATGTCCCAGTCATACAGGCATCTTCTTTCAGCACAAGGTGTTTTCATAGATTGGATGCACTATAGGAACTTGATAGATAGGCAACTGTACGTATTGACTGTGCTTATTGTCTTTACCCTATATACAGTACAGTATATGCTAAGTAACTCTTACTGTATAAATTCACACTGTATACGATCTATATATAATGTCTACTGTTTCTGTTAGATTTGTTTATTGTTGTTTTGCTTTATTGCTGTATGTTTGGAAAGTTCAATTAAAAATTCAATGATAAAAAAAGAAAGTTGCCTTTTCTTGACAAATTCCAATACCGAAAACAATAATGACCTATAAGACATGTTGAATTCCTTCCATTGCTGACAGCTTTGTATCAGTCATTGAAGTGTCATTGAGGTGTTTATGGAACACCATGTTCAAAGACAGTTTAACTGTACTTTTTTAGAGCTTTTAGAAGAATTCTTAGAAAAAAAAACACCTTTCCTGACTGCATATATAATACCAAATAACGAATATCCAAATACCTGAGATGTGGGTTCGGAATATTAGGCCAAATACATTGGAAAAGGTTTTCACACTACCATAACGGAGACTATAGTCAAGGAGTGGGTACTGGATTTTCTAAAGTGCATGGACTGCGGGACAAAAGGTGGTTTAAGTCTGTAAGGAATTGGTAATGTCAAATTAATTTAATAGATGTATTTAATTTGATGACACATGCAATTGGCAGGGGCAGGCACTGGATAACTATAGCTGTACTTCAGTGAGCTCTTCAGCTCCATGGCACACCAAAGACTGATTAAGAAGGTATAGAGCCTAGGCACTGAGAAAAAGCTGACAGAGTGGATGGAGAGTTTGCTGAATGGGTGGACCCTTAGAGTAATACTAAACAGCAAATGTTCAGGGGTCAAGAGCATCAGTAGTGGGGTGCCTCAGGGCTCTGTCTTGGGTCCAATGCTATTTAACATGTACATTTCAGATATAAGGAAAGGGATCAACAACAAAGTGTGTCTGTGAGTGACACCAAACTCTATGGGAAGGTGGATAGTGTGGAGGGAGTTAGGGACATGGTCAGGGATGTAGAGAGGACAGAAATATGGCCGAACATATGGTATCTCAGGTTTAATGCCAAAAAACAAGAATGTAAGGTCATGCACATAGGGAGGAAGAATCTTAAAGCAGAGTACTCAATAGGCTAGGCAAGGGTGGCTAAGACATCAGAGAACAGAGCCATAGGGGTCATCATCAGCGATAGCCTAAAAACAAATGCTCAGTGCAATAAAGCCTACAGAGGGCCAGTGAAAAGCTAGGATGTATATGGGGGGCCATCACTAGCCTTAGAAGGGAGAAGATCCTGCCTCTATATATAAAACACTGATGGTGACATCAGTCTACATACCCCACAAACTCACCAACCAAGGATTGACCTCCATACTGGACATCATTCACTCCCTAGAACAGAAATCTGAAACTATCATTCTCGGGGACTTTAATGTAAATTGGTCTTCTCCCAGTGCACATAAGTATAAAGATGCCTTGACAGCTGCCAATGTCTCCCAAATGGTTAAAACACCTACCCGAGTAAACTACAGAACAGGTACCTCAACTCTTCTGGACTGGGTTCTTACAAACCGCCCTAAACACATTACTAATACGGTAGTTCTTCCTGACTGTATAATTTACCACTCACCAGTCCTACTCTTGTGGTCCAACAAATTCATTAAAGGATCCCCCCCCCCCAAAATCATCAACAGTAGAAAACTACTGCCTGGCCACCTGTGGCTGCTAAAAACATGCCTACGAGATCATAACTGGTCACCTATAGATGCAGTTCCAGATGTGGACACTGCACTTGACTACTTTATCCAAAGCTTCAACACAGCCTGTGATGCACATGCACCCTTCATGAAATGCAAGATTAAAGGTGTTAACAACCCTTGGATCAACCTTGGTTTCCTTGAGCAAATGAAGGCCTGGGATTACCTCTGGCAATGTGCTAAGCTGACCAGAAACAGGGCAGACACTCAAGCCTTCAAAGCTGCAAGAAATGCCTGCACCAGCGATTCAAAATGAAAAGGTCAACTACTACAAAACAGTGCTAACAAACTCTTGGAAAGATGGAAATAAGTTTTGGACCAACCTATCGGAACTAACTGGGAAAAAAAAAAAGTCCCACCCGCTATGGTCCACCAAAATGGCCACATCATCACAGATCAAGTCACCATGGCAAATTCCTTTAATGCAGCATTTACCAACCTTAGCCATGTTCTACCACCAACTTTCTTTGATCCCCCTCAAGATACTATTAACTCAGTCAGAGTCAGAAATTTGGAGGGAAATCTGCCATTCTACTTCAAAGCCATCTCCGAGGACATCACAAAAAAGTACCTCCTTCGAGTACTTGGAAAGTCCAGATCAAGCAACGACTCCCTTGACCTGAAACTCCTCTCTCTTACCCTCAATGAAGTCCTGACCTCCCCTCACCAAAATCCTTAACAAATGTCTCATGATCTCACAGTTCCCCCCAAAATGGAAATCGGCAATGGTGACACCTATCCACAAAAGTTGTGATAAATCTGTTATAAGCAACTATAGACCAGCATCCATTCTCCCACCCTCTCAAAAGCACTGGAAAGAATAGCTGCTGACCAATTGATAGAATACCTTACTAAGTATAACCTGCTATGTCAAGAACAACATGGATTTCACAAGGGCCACAACATGACTACGGCATTCCTAGAGCTTACCTCCTACATCCAAAATGCCCTGGACCAAGGGGATCTCGTAGGTGCCACCTTCATTGACCTAACTAAGGTGTTTGCACCATCACCCAATGACTACTGCTTCAACAACTATTTCAGATAATTCTATCTCTGGACACAACTCTTTGGTTTCAAAGCTACCTCAGTGACCGAACACAGCAGATAAAAATTGGCGAATCCCTCTCAACACTCCTCTGGGTCCGCTCAGGAGTCCCACAAGGATCCATCCTGGGTCCTATGCTTTTCAGCATTTTCCTAAACAGCCTCCCTTCATCTTTCTCAGAAAAAATCCTACTCTATGCCAATGATGCTGTCATCTTCATCTCCCACTCTGACCTCTCCTTTCTTCAGTTGCTACTTCAAGAAAATTTCACTGATGTAGAGGCATGGTTTAAATCCCACAAGCTTATTCTTAAGTACAGCAAAACCAAATCAATGCTGTTCCATGGTACCCACAGCAAACATAAAAACAGAGTCTTCTCTATCTCAAACAGCAAAGGGGTCACCCTTGAACAAGTACATCTATTTAAATATCTTGGGGTGAGTCTTGACCCAACACTTGGATACTCTGAACATATCAACTACGTAGCAAAAACTGTGAATATCCGCATAGGACTGTTCTATAGACAAAAGAACTGCCTCATGGATGAAGCCCTAAGCACTGCCATTCACAGTTCAGTAATCTCTATAATAGACTATGGGCTTATGATCTATGGGTCTGCCATTGACACAGCTCTCCAACGCATCACCACAACACTAAACAAGGCATGTCGTCTCCAAAAATCTGTAAACCATCTTACACACACCTGAAAAATCTACAAACATGCAAACTGGCTCCAACTATCTGGCAGAATTAAATATCAAACCTGGATCCTAGCAAAAAAGCAAACATTGGACCCACTACCCCTGTATCACAGGTACTGCTGAGACCATATAGCAGCCCATGACAAACCAGAAATTCAAATAACCTCTCCTTCACTGTTCCTTTTTGCAAGACTACCCAAGGCCAATGATCCTTCTTTTTTAGAGCCTCTTCCTGGTTCAACACCCTGCCAGCAGAAGTTACCAGCAAAGCAACGCTGGGTGCCTTTAAGCTCAGCCTGCGTCAATACCTCATCTCCTGTGCCTCCTGCGACTGCTACAGCAAAATGGTTTATTTCCCCAACCCCCATACCCCACCCTTCCCTCTGTACTCCTTCCCTCCTCCTCTACACACCTCCTCACTGCCCCTGCCCCTGACCCACCCCTCCACTCCCTTCCTTCTCCCTCTTTACACCAGCCTCTGGCCTCACTTCCCTCTGTTGGATGGCTACATATATGAATCTACATTGTTTAAATTGTTATAGAAGTGATTTGCACAATTGAGATGTTTTGGTAATTGACAAAGCCCTCCGGCTGCTATGTTTATTTCTCTTTCACACAAAACCACTGCCTGTCCTAATATTTCAAGTAACCTGATGTGGAACCTTTGTAAAAGAGCTCCTGGCTCATAGGTGTATCTGATTCCCTTAAATAAATAAAAATATAGATCTCTGTTTAGACCACACCTAGAGAACTGTGTCTAGTTCTGATTCCTTCACCTTAAAAAAGACATGGATAATTTGGAATCAGTCCATGGGAGGTCAACACTGATCAGCAGTTTTCAGCATTGATCATATGAGAATAGGTAAAAGATCTTGAACAATAATTCACTGGGAAACATGAAGGGATGGGACATAACAGAAACATGCAAGTTTCTGCATTGGTGTAAACAGAGGAGACACAGCTGAACTGTTAACAATAAAAGTGACCAGAGCTATTAGCAGGCACAACTATAAGTTGGCATTGCATTAATTCAAACAAGACATGATGAAGTTCTTCTTCACAGACAGAGTGGAAGAGGGCTGTGATAGCTTGCCCAGTGAGGTGGTAAATGCTGCCAACATGACTGGGTTCAAAGCAGGGTATGACACATTCAAGGGGTTGTTGGGAATAGAGGGAGACTCAGTCTGGAGTAGCCAGATAGAGTTTTGAGTCATTAGGTAGGGACAAGACCAGACTGGATGAACCTTGGACCTTTTTCTATCCTCAGAATTGTATGTTTCTTATAGAATCCTACTTTTGTAACACTATGATATAAGCAGCTGAGATGTGCCTAGTATGATCACAAGACTACACTAATATCTAATCTCCTTCTTCCTTCTTGGTGGAACTCCATACTAAAAACCCTATTCAGCTATCCAATCCTACCTGACCAAGCCCAAACCACAGCTCTGTTCACTCAGCTACCCAATAAATCACCAGCCCATAGTCAAAATTACCCCTCATCTCCAGATTTCTGATTCCATCCTGTCCATGGAGTGGACACCATCAGGGATGCAGAGGAAAAATTGAGGGCAATCAAAGGAGCCATTCTTGAGCAACAAAGGCTTGCATGAGAATGGTAATCAAAAGAACTAGTTACAAGAGACCAATATGGTTCTCTGGAAAGGCCAAGGAAGAAGAAGAGAGAGCCCAAAAAGGCCTTCACCAGATACAAAGAAAAAGAAAGGAGGGAAAAATGGGGAGAATACCAAATGAGGACAATGAAAACCGAAAGTGGTGGTTAGAGAAGCAAAGGCTGACACAGAGCTGCATGTTGCAAAGAGGGTTAAGGGAGGGGAAAACAGTTCTTTAGATACATTAGGGAAAAAGAAAAAGAGAGGAGGAATTGTTAAACTAACAGAGGAAGGTTGGGTAATTGAGAAGGATGGGCAGAAAGAAGCCATTCCAAACAACAACTTGTGTACTGTATTCAAAAGGGAAGACAGTGGTCCTCTGCCAGAAAGTGGCATTATTTATTTTATTCATTTTTTTTTTGAATACTAGGAATAAAACCTTTCATCCAGAAGTTCATTTACAGAGGTTCTGCATCAGAAAATAAACAACGTGCAACATCCCAAATAGATAAAAAAAATTCAGCAAGATTCATAACAAAAACACAGAGAGCATTGTACTTTTGAGAAACAGTTACATAACATACATACAATTTGCATATTAAGGTAAGCAAAAATAGTGACAGATAAAGGGAATAAGGAAGTTAGACAGTAAGTATTAGAGAGCAGCTAGGTTCAAGCATTGCTAAGATTTGGGTGGGGCAGGGAACAGCCAGAGAGTGACTTTGTCAGTAGTGGAGAAGGGGGAGAGGAGGGGGTGGCAGGGATAAATGGGGAGGGAAGGAGGAGAGTGGGGAAGGGAGAGAGAGAGGGTATGGGAGGCCAGGAAGAGGGGGTCTAGGGTGAGAGAGTGAGAGTGGGTAAACTGACGGACACACTAGTCAAAGGGGATCTTGTGGACTATCTGGAGAGTAACGGGCTCCAGGATATTAAACAACATGGTTTGTGGCAGGGAGGTATGGTCAAACCAACATGATGGTATTCTTTGACTGGGTAAAAGGGGTAATGGGTTAGGACCATGCTAAAGATTTACTCTGATTTCAGCAATACATTCAGTTTGGTGTCTCACAGAAGGTTGCTGAAACTAGAGTATCTAGGTGCAGCAAAGGACACAGTAAAAGACTAAGAAACTGGTTGGAAGGAACACAGTAGAGGGTTGTGTTTAACTGATTAGAAGAGAAGAAAATTACCACTGGGGTACCACAAGGATCATTCCTGGGTCCAGTCCTTTTCAATATGTTCATTAGTGATATGGGATAAAGTATCCAGGGCAAGGTGTGTCTCTTCCCAGATGACACTAAGCTCTGTGTTAGGGTAGACAGAGAGAAGGGGGTTAGGGAGATGTAAAGAGACTTGCAAAGACTAGAGAGCTGGTCAAAGATTTGGCATTTGAAATTCAATGCCAAAAAGTGAAAGGTGATGCACATAGGAAACAAGAATGCCAGGACAGAGTACAGGGGGATCCGTACTACTTCCCGACATACTATTTCCCGAATATCAGTTTACCAACACTGAAATCCTGACTATAACATTTCCCACAATTACATGATCCCGACATACATATTCTCGACATTAGAAACAGCAAAATGAATAGCATTGCCCTGATGTGCCAGAATAAACGGCGGACAGATAAACAAGCAGCAAACAAAATAAAATCAGTATATACAATTTAAAGCTAGCTAATTGCAGGCTCTGACCCACCAACTGCACCAATTACAGCAAAGAATGTTTTTAACTTGGAGTTGCAAATTGTAACCACAGATAAGAATGTATGAAATATAGATACCAGCATTGGGTTGTTAATCCACACAACTAAAATCCATAATCCAAACATGATTAAAATCCACCAATAGTCTTTACTAAAAAAAGACTAAAATATCTAAGTTCGAGTTCACTTAAATGATGAGGTTGTGAGCAATTCCATTAAGAAAGTCCTCGCTTGACATTTGCTCCCTCTTGCTCACCACAATGCTCAGCTTTTCCTCACGCAAACCATATTTACATTTTAGTGGAGATTTTGGCAGTCCTCGATTTACGTTTTTGATTGAGGACTCTGTTGTCATTTGTTCTTTTCGTAGCTCAGCCACAAAACAATTGAAACCAACATGCGATGCACCAACAAGAGCCCCAAGCCATCTGTGCCATGCTTCCACCTTATTTTGAGTGTGCAGTATTTGGCTCATAATTGTTATATTAAACACAGCTGATGTAAATGAGCATGCTGGTGACTGGTGCAGGAAAATGTGTTGAGAATGCGGCAACAAATACTAGGCGCGATCAATTGTCGGTGAGTTGTGAATTGGGCAAAATTACCATCGGGAAGATACAAAGTTGGGAGAACTGATATGGGATGTTTTTAGTCAGGAAGTTAGTAGTTGGGAAATGATACCTAATCCAGTACTGGATGGGGGGTAAAGCTGGGAACAACCTCTGAGTAAAGGGAGCTAGTGGTCATCATCAGTGACTCATTAAAACAATCTCAAGTCAGTGTAACAAGGCCTACAGTAAGGCAAACAGGATGTTGGGTGCATAGGAAAGGGTAATGACAGCAGAAGGAAGAAGATATTGCTACCTCACTACAGAAAAAAATGTTTGTTGCAGTATTGGTCTTTGTACAACAAGATGCACAAATTAGGTGATTTGACACCTTTCATTGGACCAACAGAGGTTAGAAAAAAACCTTACGCTTTTGAACTCAGAGTTTTTCTTCAGAAGAAATGGCAGATCTTTTAGAAAACTCTCTTTTAAAAGCCCAGAGAAAAAATGTTTTACTCATGAGTGTGATAGATTAGCAATTAATTAAGAAATGCAACCAGAAATAAGCAGGCATCCATGACACTATAGCAGTGAATAAGTCAAATGTCACAGAATGGAATGTTATGTAGTAAATAACTTGATGTTACAAGTCTCGCTGAAACTAAGTTAAAGAAAATGTGTGTGTGTTCGCGCGTGCATAAGCATATTAATTACAAATATGTAAAACACATATTTGTGGATATTTGGAAAGAGTGTATATATGTGTGTATATGTGTGTGTGTGTGTGTGTGTGTGTGTGTGTGTGTGTGTGCGTGTTTGAACAGCAGTTTTGCATGTGTAAAACTTAAGTCTGTTTAGTTAAAATCAGCATTCTAAACCCAGGAAGCATAATGAGAAACTGTCTGTGTCTGTGTGCTGAGCACTTAATGAAATTGCAGACATGCTTTACTAGCAGAAAATGAGCTCACTCATGATTTTTTACACATATTTGCAATGCAGGCACTATGTAAACATGTTTCTGTCTATAACTGTGTTCATTTGTCAATATTATTTGTGAATATTTAAACTCATACTGTTTAAACATGTTCAATCTGCAACAAGTATTCATTAGTCAATATTGTTTGTGAACATTTAAACTGTAACCTGAAACAGGATCACCTTGTAAACAGGGCTGTGTTGCCCTAATGATGTCAATGCACTCATATATGCCTGTCTGAAACTAAAATCTTTTACTACTAAATAGCAATTCTGCATATGTGAAACAGAAGCCAAGGGAATCACCATCCACGAGTTAGAAACAAACCTATGAATCCACATTTGGCTAGAATAAATAGAACCATTTTATATTTAAGCATATTAAAACCATGTAAAACAAATAACTGTCCATGTGCTGTACCTGAAACCAGGGCAAAAAATCAACAACAGAAAAAAACAAGAGCACTTTATATATTATAGTGGGACATGAAACTGATGGCTATGTTCATGTCTTCTTGCACTATATTCCCCAAAAAATCAGTTTCTCCTCACATGCTCACCTCTGTTGTGTATTTTTAAAATGGCCTTTCAGAACCAGGACTGATAAGTCAGAGATGGAGTGATTGGGCTGTGAGAAATGTTGCCCAACAGGATTTTCAGTCTTCTTCATTTTAATATCATGTCTGTTTGAGTTCATATGGCTTCAAACAGTTTGTCCAGTCTCCCCCACATAACCTGTTTGTGGACAATTATTGCATTGAATGTAATAAACAACATTCCAAGATGTACATGTATAATTCCTTTGAATGTTGAATTGTCTGTTTGTGGGGGTGGATGTTGACAAAATGTGAAGTGGAAATGTGCTCACATGTATTACATCCAGAACAATTGCAGGGTCTTGTGACACCCAGTGTTCTGTTGTTCATGTTGATTATAAGTTTGCTCCTGACAATCAGGTTAGATTAGGTGGTTGCTTGAAAGACAGTAGAGGTGGTTCTTGGGAGATACATTTCAAGATGTCATCCTTACCAAATATTGGTTTGAGGTTGCTTAATAATTATATGTGACGGCTCTAGAGCTGGGTTGTTTTTAACAACCAAGGGTATTATGATGGTGGTAGTCTTCCCTTTTTATTGAAGTAGTTGTTCTCCTGGTATCTGCATATCACGTTACACCACTCTGTCAATTTCTCTAAAGGAGTACCCCTGCCCAGTAAATGTTTTTTTCAGTGTGGCCAGGTGTTCGTCCCTTTCCTCCTCACTTGAACAGATAATGTGATATCGAAGTGCTTGACTGTACATTAGAGATTTTTAAGTGTGTCTAGGGTGATTGCTGTTTCTATGCAGATACCTTTATCTGTCAGTTTCCTGTAAACATAGGTCTGTAAGGTTCCATCTTTGATGGTAACTGTTGTGTCCAGGAAATTAACACTGGTGTCATATTACTCCAGGGAAATTTAATGGATGAGAGGAGGTTATTAAGTTCCTGATGGAATTCTTTGAGTGTGCAGGTACCTTCTGTCAAAATTATAAATAGATCATGAATATAATGGAAATAAGCAAGTGGTTTTTGTGTACATTGTTTTAGGAAATCCTCCTCCAAATTCACCATGAAAAGGTTGGCATACGGTGGAGCCATGTTGGTGCCCATTGCTGTTTCCTTAGTTTGAACATAATATTTGTCATTAAAACTTAAGTTGCTGTGGGTCAGAATAAATTCAATAAGTCTAACAATGAATTTTGGGTGGATGTCGTGGTGCTGCACTCACTCCTGCAGGTATTTGAGACAGGCTGAAATGGAATCAGTGTGTATCTCTCTATAGATCACAGGTGAGGCCCCACTTAGAATACTGTGTTCAGTTCTGCAGTCCTCACCTAACGAAAGCTAAAGACAGACTGGAGACAATGCAGTGTAGGGTAAACAAAATGATTCAGGGACGGCACGGCATATCTTACGAGGATCGTCTAAAGGCATTGAACATGTACTTGCCTGAGGCTAGACAAGATAGAAGAGATATGATAGAGACCATCAAGTTCCTGAAAGAAATGAACAAGCTAAACTCAAGGAACTAGTCAGTGTAAGTAGTGGATCAAGAACATGGAGGCATGAGTGGAAAGTGATGAAGGAGTTCAAAAAGGAAGTGAGAAAATGTTTATTTTACAGAAAGTGTGTTGGGACCATGAAACAATCTTCCAGCTGATGTGGTGGGTGCCAAAACTATCAATGGTTTCAAACATGGCTGGAACAGAGTAAAGGGCTTAGTGGTTGCTCTGGGAGGTAACTATAAGGAGGGGATCATGTGGGTGGATAGTGTGGGTTAGAACCCATATGGACAGTAGGTGATAGGTCTGTTAGGGTTTTAAGGCCAGATTCGATAGACCAGTGGTCATTTTCTGCCATCATTGTTTATGTTTTTATGTTTCTATGTCCAAAATCAGGTGTCCCTGACCCAGACTCCTAATATCACAAAGTCTATACAAAAATATCACATGCCCCTGATAACCGGGAATTAATTAAGCAACAGGAGGCATTTGCATAAGTGTACAAGAAAGGGGCATGCTGTAGAAAGAAGTCCCCCAGAAGAAGGGGTAGGTAAGCTAGGGAAGCCCTCATAAAGGGTGGACATACTCAAGTAGTCTTCTCAAGGGAAGATGACCGGAGATCCCTTAGAGAATGGGCTAATTACTAAAAAAGACACTTGTGGGAAAAATACCAGGGTCTCCAGAAAGTGTGGTCAGTAACCCTACCTTCTCAAGAACACTGGTAGAAATTGGGAAGAAGTGTGGTATCAACAGCAGGTGGATGAAGGGAGTCAGTAGTACTCTATGAAGACTAGGGAGGAGGTGCTTGTGCACTGGGATCTAGAGGAAGCCTGAACAATCTGCATAACTGTTGGTGATCCAACGAAGCCCTGCTCAACCTGATGTGTATGCATTATAAAAGGTGCCACTTAGAGCAGCAGTGCATTGAAGGGGCCCTGACCCCTTTCAGACATGATCAGACTCCCTTTACTTTGTTTGTGTGGCTTTTTTGAAATCCTGCAGAAAATAATAGTTCTAATTTGAACTGTAACTGGATGCTGCTCCCTTACAGTACCTCTGCCTCACGTACTATTTATATCATAGGAGCATGGGCAACCCTATTAGTGAGTTAACTGCTTACAAGAGCACTCATTTAAAAACATGAACAAAGTTAGTAGCAGACTTTGATTTATTGTACGTATGAGGTGAATGCAAAATCAATCAAGTTTGGGCTTCAAGCATGTGTAGAATAGACATGGGGTGGATTAGAAAACAGGTAAGGAAGAGGATTACCAGTTAGGGTTTGTAGAGACAGATTAGACAGGGAACATCTGGGCAGACTGAGTGGGCCAAGTGGTCCTTTTCTGCCAACAAATTCTATGTTTCTATGATTTATGTAGTCATGGGCACTGTCAGCAATGGATACAATTTTCTACATTGCCACAAATGACTGGATAGTGCCTTCTAGGACATATTCTGATGAGCACCAGCTTATACCACAGTGCATCTGAAATACGTTTAACATACTTTGTGTGCCAAAATGTTTTTCAGCATTCTCTTTTCTCAACTTCCCAAATGCAAGGAACACAAACAGAAAATGCTGAGCATTAATTCCACTTCATGTGTGTGACCCCCTTCATTCAGAGTCAGGATGTTGTCTGATTAGACCGACCCTTCAGGAATTCTGGTTCAAAGCAGGGGGATCAGTAATAAATGAATGCTTTTAACAGCAGCAGTTTTTGAAACAGAACTATGTGGACTCCTTGGGGCTGAAATGTTGTGATCTCTTGACCTCAGGGATGGCCAACAAATAGGTTTCCTGGGTCTGGATACCACCACACAGTATCTGGCAAAAAAAGGTCTGTGCCTTTAGGAAACCTACTGAATATCGAAGGCAGTGAAAGGCACGTGATGGGCCAATGGGAACTATGCCATAGAGACTTGAATATAAGGTGGACAAGCAAGGAGAAGGTCAGATTTGTGAGGAATCCCAAGACATGTGAATGTGGTGTATAATTATGAGTGAAAGTATATCATCCTGTACCTTGCACATGGAAGTATCAATATTTTGAGTGGCATTTCTGTGCTGGCTAGTTGACAACAGCTGAAGATCAGAAGGTATCCCTCTGTGGAGGAACACAGACTCAGACTTGTCTTAGCTCTAAATGATGGTCACAAGGACAGTCTGTAGGTCTTGAAAGTGGTACAGGACCTGAATCATAGAGGCTGAGGGGACATAATTAATGTAGACAAGATTGCTGTACCCTGCAGAGCTGTTTCTGGTATCCATGAGTACCTACTGTGTTTATTCTACCCTATGGAACTGTGTGTGAGTACTAAGTTCGTTTACAAGTTGACCATTTATAGTCAGACATAAATATGTACAACAGTGCCAAGTCTGTTGCCCTATCTGGCAAAATAAACACAATTTATGTAGATCATCATGGCACTGTTTGTTATGTCCACCCATGCACAAGTAAATAGAGATGCCATACACTGCTACCTCAGACACCCACTTATCATTTCCAGTGACCATAATGTATGGTTCCTGTGATGCAAATACAGTCTTAGTGGCCAGTACTTCTAGTCTTCGCTCCCAGAAGTAAAATTACAAAAAGGATCAGCTGGTTTTGTGTTGTTTCTTGGAACAATGGCAGCACTGCAGAGCCTTGTTGTTGCCCCCCCCTTTAAATAAAATTGTACACTTTGGAGTACATGGAGCATGTTCTTCTACATCCATGAATATAGTACCTCATTTGCAGATGTAGGGAGCTATTTTAGAAATTGCATGGCTCTTTTTTTGGGGGGGTTGCAGTCCTTAAGAAGCCTGGTTGCTCCAGTATTATTAGTTAACTACACCAACACCAGCCAGCCTGTGACAACATCTACAGGCCTGCAATGTTCTAACACTTGGTACCCAGGAACTGCTGTGTAGGAGCTCCAAAGTTCATTCAAGGATCTGGTACCAGACACTTTATTCAAGGGTCTGGTATGGAGGAGAAGGTAGCGATCTCCAGTACAGGAGGATCCAACAGCACAGGAAAGTGTGTCTAAGTTTGCCACAACTTGGGTAAAGAGGGGCTGTACATAGTTGAGCATTGTTTTTGGCAGATGAGGTACTGGTCATTCCACTGCACACTCAGTATGGCTTGATTACTTGCAGCTTGGACATTTTATTTATTAAGTTTTTGTTTACCCGGTAGATACACTAGACAAGGATTTTGCATATTTTCAGGCAGGACCCAGACATAGACTGGGTCTCACCTATATAAACACTTAATTGGGACTAAATACTCTTAAGAATGTCTATGCTAACCTATTGATTGCATTGTAGGGGTCAGTGGGCTAATAAACATGTGTTTTATGCTCAGAGCCGTCATGCCTATAGAGTCGGGGGGAGGGCAAGTGACCCCCAAATTTCCATCCAAGTATTGCTTTTTGAATGGAAGAAGGGCTATAAAGGTATAACTTAGCACCCTCCCTTGATTAAAATTTTAATTGCGTACCCCTCAGAAACTTTCTTAGCATGACATCCCTGTTCATGCAATATGTTTATAGTTATTGTCTGCTTATCCACTGTGCATGAAAATATAGGAGGGATCATTATGCTGCAACAATAGGGAGAGGTGGGAGGCACCTTTCCTGGGGGTTGTACCAGACAGTCAGGAAGCCTACCACAAGCCCTCTGAGGGTAGAGGCACTGTTCAAGTTAGTCTCTGTGAATATGACCCTCCACACACTGGTACCATTCTCAAGGTGACCTCAAGGTAGCAAGGCAGTGAGACAAGGCAATAGGTTGAGTCAGTGGGATGCAGGGGTGCATAGGGAGGGGTATCATTAGCAGAAGGAGAGAGGTAGTGTTACCACTCTATAGACCATTGGTGAGACCCCCACCTGGAGTACCATGTCCAGTTCCAGAGACCACACCTCAGGAAGGATATAGACAAGGTAGAGGCAGTCAAAAAGGAGAGCAACTAAAATGGTGCAGCAGCTGCAAAAGCTCTATGAGGAGAGGTTGAGGGATCTCAATATGTAAACCCTAGAAGAAATGAGGGAGAGAGGGACATGATAGAGACCTATAAATGTTTCATGGAGTGAATAAGGTACAGAAGAGGAGTGTTTTTTCTGAGCAGACATTATACAAAAAACAAGGGAACTTCATGCAATGAAACTGGAAGGGGGGAAATTTAAGAAGGATGTGAAAAAGTACTTCTTCACTGAAAGAATGGTGGATGCCTGGAACAGTCTTCCAGCGGAAGTGGATGGGGGTGGGAGGTCCAGAACAATGGTGGTCTTCGAGCATGCATGGAATAGGTACAAATTAATATTGGTAAGAAAGCTGATTGGGGGGGCAGAGATCAGGTAAGGTCTGATGTGACAATATAGGCATGGAAAATGGACAGACTGAATGGGTCAGGTAGTCCTTATCTGCCAGCAAATTGTATGGTTCTATGTTTAGTTATGCAAAGAACCTAGAAGCCACTGTTCCATCTTCAGCAGCCCAGTAGTAGTGTAAGGTGGGGTCCTGTACTAAGAATAACCCCCTACATGTGCAAAGGCTTGTTACGGGAAGTCCTTTTGCATGCAAAAATACTATTTTTAAATAGAAAAATTGTAACTGTAATATTAAATATAGTCTCATTAGCAATACAAAAGTGACTCATCATGCCCGAGCTTATGATTTTATTCCCCTCAGTGGCAGCACACTCTATGAGGAGTAACACCCCACCTCATACACACCTGACTCATAGAGGTATATAAATGTTTTGCAGTATTAAGAGTTCAGACTTCCTAAACTTGCACCCTAAAGTATATGTGAGTAGACAAAATCCTCTTTGTGCATGGTAATATATACTGCAGAAGCCACTAGAAAAAAATGTGTACTAGCCAAAGCTTCTAAGATTGCTGCAGTGTCTTGTCAGGTATACTGCTCGCAAAGCAACGGCAATACTGTGAAGACCATTACAGTGACAAAATCTGAAGTTCTCTATAATGGTCCACAGTATTGCCGACACTGCTGTCTGCCGTGATTTCACCCCCTCCCCGAAACAACTCCGACATGGAGCTGATAATCTGAAATGTGGTGGGCACAGGGGGAAGAGCCCCCCACATGGGGTGCTTGAGGGGGTTAAGCTCCCTGCAAATAACATCTTCTGCTCCTGGTGGCACAATGCTGACTGTCGGCATTGTGCTGTCACTGTAATGCCAATTGACAAATTTCATGTCAATGTGGCATGGTGGAACCGTCTTGTCATTGTGCAAACTAGCCACTACAAATGTGTTATGGTTACTTCAACAATTGTGTCTAGTGATGATTTTCCTCTGGATTTTTTACATCCTGGTAGCCACACTGGAGAACATCCTTAAAATATTTTTAAATTCAAAATGCTGATCCTTCTGTATTTTCCCCTCAGAGTAAACATGTAATACTGAGAATTAAAATAGGAGTTTTAAAGTTATTTTTTCTTTAGTGGTTGGGCACGTTTGGTATTCTTTTAAAGTCAGACTTTGACTCTCAGCCCAGTAAAGAAATGTGACACAAGCCTACCCAGGACTTCAAAAGAAATACAGAAAATGTAGTGTAAACTGAATTTATTTGTTCTGCACTATATCAAAAAAAGCACAGTCATACCCCAAGATAACTATTTACATTCACAGTAAATATGAGTTATGAAGTAGTAGTGGTAGATTTTTTATTTGTTTGGGGCGCCCTTCCCCAAAGGTTCAGGGCGCCCTTACAATAAGATTTAAAAATACATACATACATAAATAAATAACAGAACAGGAACAGCTAATAAAAGCATGTATTTATAAAATCCCAGACACAATTAAAAATAGCTGAACCCATTCATAGTCTTAAACAGCACTCTCAGACCCAAAAACTTGTGCAAACAAGAATGATTTCAGTTGGAGTTCAAATATTTCAGTCGAAGGTGCCTCCCAGAGTTGCCCCAGCAGTACATTACAAAAGCAGGGGCAGCAACCTCAAATGCCCGGTCTCCAGAGCTCTTCAGCCTCACTCTGAGGATCTCCAGGAGAGCACCAGTAGCTGATTTGAGGGGGCGAGATGAGATGAGATGAGATGTAGGAATGCAGGAGATCCTTCAGGTAGCCCAGACCCAAACCATGTAGGGCCTTATTGGCCAAAAGACCTACCTTGAAAGTGATGCACCAATGCACCAACAGTCAATGTTGTTCATGTAGCACTGAGGTGATATGACTGAATCTGAAGAGACCATTCAACACCCATGCCACTGTGTTCTGCAGCAGCTGCAGATGCCACAACACACTACCTCCAACCCTAAGGTAGAGGGCATTACAGTACTTAGGTCTCAACATCATGAAAGCATGAACCAATGTGGCCAGGTCATCAGGCGGACAAAGGGCTTGATCCAGGTGATGTTCCAGAGATGATAAAATCTGGTCAGGACAACTGCCAATGCCTGATCATCAAATACCAGCTCACTGTCAAACACAATGCCTAGATTCTTCACCCTCGATGAAATCTCCAGTTCTGTTGGGCCTATAAAAAGGCCCAGCCTATCACCAGAGGTTCCAGGCCCAGCCTCTCTACCACCAGTACCTCAGTCTTCCCAGGGTTCAGTCCCAGTCAGTTCTATGCCGTCCAAGCCCAGATCTTGGCCAAGCATTTATTTAGCACATCGACAGCATCAAGTCTTCCAGGTATGAAAGACAGGTAGAGCTGAGTATCATCAGCGTAACAATGAAAGCTGAGCTCTTAGCATCTTATGAGCTTGCCTGGAGGCAGCATATACACTGCAAACAACATGGGGGAGAAGACAGAACCTTGGGGAACTCCACAGGGCAGGTCTCTTGGGCTCAAGAAACAATTTCCCAGTACTACCCTCTGAGACCTGCCCTGGAGGAAGGACTCAAACCATCTGATGACCTTGACAGTGAGTCTCACATACTCCCTCAGCCTGTCCAACAACACTCCATGGTCCACAGTGTCAAACGCTGAGGAGAGATCAAGGAGGGCAAAAATTGTACACTGATCCCTTGCCCAGAGCAAGTCATTCAACACCCTGACCAATGCCATCTCCATGCTATGCAAGGCCCTAAATTTGGACTGGAAAGGTTCATAAATCTGGAAGTCTATGAGGCAATCCTCTAGCTGTTCTGCTACCACCTTCTCAAGAATCTTCCCCAAAAAGGGAAGGTTCGAGATAGACCAGTAATTTGCCAGGATGTTGGGGTCCAGTGATGGTTTCTTCGGCAAGGGCTTAACCAGAACATGTTTTAAGGTGCTTTTACACTGCAGGCTCTGCAATGGAATGACCATCACAGAGAATGGTAATGTTTCTTGTTCTTGTGTGTAAATGCAGTCCGTTTCACTTCATAAGCAAGCATTTGTCTGATCAGTGAACTGCCTTTTGTATGGTTCACCAAGATGTGAGTCATTATACCCCACCGTGTAAATGGTAATTTTTGCTCCTACCATTTCAGAAACCACATGAAGTTCACTAGAAATATTGGGCTGGTAAAATGACCGGAAGATCTACCGAAATGCCGGAAGGTAGGTTATTTCAGTATTAGACCAAATGTATAAATACAGCACTAAAACGAAAGAATGTGCACCACATCAGACTCTGAATGAAATGAATGATGCATGTTATACAGTGTAAAAGTGCCTTTAGAGACTCTGGAAAAGCCCCAGCTAACAAGGAACTCCGAGCTATCCCGGCAAAGACCAGGCCCAGAACTTTGACACAGACAACTAGTAGCCATGTTGGGCCCAAGTCCAGGACACAGAATGTTGGTTTCAGCCTGAAGAATATCCCACAGATCTCCTGCACCGTCGCTGGCTGAAACTCACCCCGGTGTGGCCAAGTGGAATCGCCCACATAAGAAACACCACTGCTGGAGGATTGAATTCCACTTGGAGCAATCCTGGATCTCACAGAGAACACTCTGTCTGAGAAGAATCGAGTGAACACCTCACATTTGTGAGTTGAAAAGGCTCTAATGGGTTCCAGACAAGTTGGATGTAATAGCCTGTCTACAACCCAGAAGAGCTGAGTCGGTTGATTCCTCCCGGCTACAATCATCCTAGACATAAAAGCTGCCTTTTTCTGGATGATAACATTCTGATATTCATAATAATGAGTCATCAGAACCAGCTTGTCCTCTCAAGACCCAGTCTTCCTCCAGCATCTCACCAACCCCTGCCCCCGTCTTCAACTTCCTTAGCTTCCCATCAAACCAAGAGGAGCCAAGGTGTGAGACAAGGAGGCATACATGGATCAGCGCTATGCTGTCCAGGTACCTGGTTAGATTAGCGGTACCAGAATAGTGCCAGTCAACTGAACGCTAGTCTGGATAGTGTTATTTCGGACAGTGAGAGAAGATTTACAGTGCTTGCAGTGAGCGCTCCCCTCATCGCTAGCCATGGTGCCAATCAGGAACAAGAGCACCAGAATCCAGGAAGCTGGCCAAGCTGCTCCCATGGCGTGAAAGGCTGAGGCATAGAGCAGCTTGGCCAGTGCTAACAGATACCAGGATTCTAATCCTGGTCTCCATACATTTTACTCGCATTGGGACTTATTTTTATTTTCAAGGGGCCATAGAAACAGTATTCCATGTCCCCAGAAATTTAACTTGCCCCATGATCCAATCCCCCCTACCCCCCAGAGTGAGAATATTTAATTCTGGGAGGGTGTAGAAGGTGAAGCCCCCCCCCCCACAAAACAAATGGCACCATTTTGAACATGCACACCATGCCAACTATTGTTGTCAGCACTGTTTAGACCGAGTGCCAATGGTCCAGGGTCCTAACAGCACCACTATTTTAGGCCATCACTGGGTCTCTCAGGCCACTGGCACAAGCCTCTAACACAGATGAAATGTCTAGCTCTGCCAACAGTCCCTCTAGTTGAACATCCCTCAAAGGGCAGAACTGGACCATTTCCACAGGAGGTGGGACATTTAATTTTTTTTTAAAGCTGAACCCAATGGTGCAATGATCAGACCAAGTGACCCAATCAATCTTGAAGGTGTCAATTTCAAGCCCCAGTAAGAACACCAGATCAAGCGTATGGATGGATTGGTGGGTCCTGTACATGGAATGCAGGATCAGGCCCAGGGCCTCCATACTTATCAGGAGATCTCTGGCCTCAGGTGACATCACGTCATCCACCCAGGTGTTGAAGCTGTCCAGAATAATCCATCTAGGTGAATCCAACACTCTCTCATTGACAAAGGACGTCACCTCCTGCAAGATGCCCCGGTCCCACCCAGGTGGATGGTAGACTAGTAGCACTCTAAATTCCATGCCAGGACCACCCCCCCCTCACCGCTAAACACTCAAAAGAACTGGTGTCCCCAACTGGAAGAACAAGCAGCAATAGCTAAACCATATAACTGGTTAAGGACATGCTTGATTTTATTGCGAGTCCACGTGCTAATTAAACCCCAAACAACCCCAATTTCTACCTGCACTGCTGCTTAAAGAAGAAATGCCCTTAATCTACAAGTTAGTTTTCACAGTAGATGTTGTTTTTTTTTAATACTGGTTTAATTTCTGTTATTGCTCTAGATGTCCAGGCTTTAGTTATCCTAGTGGGTGTTTCTGATTTACATGCTGCTGGTAAGAACCATTCTAGAACTGTATGATGTACTTTCTGTCCCTGTTATACTCTTCTAGGTTCAATGCATCCATGTTCTACTATAGACCTCTGTAGCTGAGAGGGACATAATTGCATCATGCTGTTCTAAATTATACTTATCAACAGATTTTAAAGCAGAAACACCCACTGAGATTACTAAAAAGGTCTGTACAGACAGAGCAATAACAAAATTTTAACTAGTACTTAAAAACAGCTTCTATTGGGAAAAGCGACTTACAGGTTCAGTGCAGTTCTCCTTTAACTCTGATTTACCCCAAGTCATGTCACCTGGCAAAAACAGCTGGCATTCAGCAAGCCCAAAGGAAAATGCTCAGCAAAATAATGAGCTGCTTCAGCATCAGCCTTACTGCATTTATGGAACATGTTTGACATATTTATTTAAACTGTTTCATATATCTCACCAGTCTCATATTGCAGTCCAGCTGACTTTGAACTAAGTCTGTTCAGCCATGTATTTATTTTTAAGCTTTAAACTATAGCCCCAGCTTAGTCAAATAGTATTAACCACTTTGCAGCTTTCCTTTACATTGAGTCAGGCTTCAAAAAACAAATGAGATGAATTTAATATACTGCAAAATACCCCTGTCCAGGTCTACCCTTTTCTTTTCTGCTTTCAGAAGTTTAGATATGTTGTTTCTGAGCCTGCAAATCTAGGCTTTTTACAGCCTCAAAGTAACTTGTTCATTTTCAAACAGGAGTTTCTGTTACTGTACTAAATTGTGGCATCTGTAAACGTCTTTTTTACACAATCTGAAATCATCACTGCGGTCAAAATTTAAAACTTTATGATTTAAATTTAAAACATTATTTACCTGTAACCCACTAAATGTTGGTTAAAATAACATGCATATAATCTCAGTTTATGTCACAAGTTATGCCAGCAGGTCGTTCAAGCATATTAAAAATATAATCACTAATGTCAGTTCCACTCATAAAATTCAGGCTCCAGATTAAATGTCCTAGTGCCAATTCACTATATTTTATGAAAATAAAAACAGTCAGGTGGTTTCAATTGCTAGCACAAAACTTATTCACTATCCTTTACAAAAATGAAAGACATTTTCAAGGTACGCACAAATATGGTTATCAACCTCAGCCACCTAATATGCACACTTCATTTGATGATTTCACTTCTTACCCCATGTTCTACTCAAGGTAGAACATTGGCATGTGCACAGTGCCAAAGTCACATGCATGCATACATGATAGTTTGTAGAGACAATTGAAACCAATGATCATGGTAAAGCCATTGATAACTGATTTATTTGACAGTCATTTGATGTGCCTAATGTTTTATTGGCAAATTATGAAGAAAAAGAGATACTGTATTATGAAATGCTTAGTTATTTAGAAAAAGCTATCCATGACAGATCTGCGTGTGCCTTTTATTATATTGGAGACTATTTTCAGGATGCTGAGTTAGCAAGCAAACAGAACCAAGAAAATGCATTTTTGTTTGGCAGCGACAACAACTTTATTAGGCTAAGCAGTAGCTTATAGGGCCCTATCAGTAACCCCACCTCTCCTTTCTCCCTCAGACTCCAGCCCTTGACTGGGCTTGCTACTGCTGCCGGAGAGGCCTTGGCTCGAGAAGCCAGCCTCCCACCCTCACCAGCACTGGAGCTGCTCAGGAGCTCCACAAAGCCGGATAAGACTGCAGACTGGCCGGGACTGCTGAAAAAAGCACCCATTGACTAACGCTGTAAACTGCCACCTGTGATTGGACATTGGCTTTACGCCTTTTAATCTGATTGGATCGGCTTCCTAACACTGTCCTGGGCTTCAGCGCCCATTGTATTGCATAGGAAAGCACCAACATTTTACGCCCGCCCCCCCCACCTTAATTAACTAGACCCAAGCTCCTCCCCTCTACTCGAGCCACCTCCCTACCTTAACTCTACTGGGCCTCAATCTAAGACCTCCCCTCTCCTCCCACTCTAACTCTAGCCTATCCTCCCCTCACCTCCCTCTCCCCCCCAGTCACATAGCCACTGATCCCTCTGCGACCTTCCTTACCCACTCTATCTTACCCAATGACTACTACCTCCAATTTCCACTTACTCTCTGTACTCCCACCTGCTGTCCCCTCCTTGCTTGCCACCATCGGCTACTGAGGCTCTGTTCAATACTCCACTATGCTTCTTCAACTCCTAACTTTCATATCGCTACTTCAACTCTTTTACCTCCCTGGTGCCTGTTTTCCTTCCCCCCACCCTGCTATCATCTTGACCCCATCTATTTCCACCCTGGCACTCTCCCACATGAGCCTCCCCACACCCCCTCACCTACTGCAGGACATAATCAGCTGCCCTTAGGAACCCACGACCAAGGATCCTGGTCTCTCCCACTTCCTCTTCCCCTCTTGGGTTATACAACAACTTTCTGGGACCATCACCACCAACTCCCTCAACCCTACAGCAAGGGGCGGCCTCGCAAACTCTCTCTCAGGGTCCTACGCTTGTGTTCCCTGAAATTATTGCTCCTTCTGGTGTTGCTGTCTGGCAACATTCACCCTAACCCAGGGCCAAAAACTGCTGGGGTACTCTCCTTTGCTACACTTAACAACTGTAACCTTCTCCCAAAACTTGACGCCCTGCAAGTCTTCACCAACCAGCATAAACCTGATGTTACAGCAATTGTTGAAACCTGGCTTACAACTAAAGTCCCTGACCTGGCAATAGTCCTACCAGGCTACACAGTCTTTAGGCTGGACCGACGAAAAAAAAAAAAAGAGATGGGGGCTATGCAATATACCTTAAATATACCATCCTTGGCCATCCCATAATGGCCCCACCCACTGATTCTTCTGCTCAGATCCTTCCGATTCGGATCATCCTTGGAGCCCATGGCAAAGTCCTTACAATCACTGCAGTCTACATTCCCCCAAAGGAGCAAGTGAATGGGCTCAATGCCGCCCAGGACTTCACCCGAGCTCAACCTCCTGGATCTGAGCTTATCATGCTCGGTGATTTTAACATCAACTGGCTTGCCCCTGACCCTGCAGGCCTTAAGGATACCATCTCTGCTGTAAACCTTACCCAAATGGTCACCTCTCCTACCAGGTACAACTACAGAACATGAACCAGCTCCCTACTGGACTGGGTTCTAACCAGTCACCCTGCTTGAATCTCTAATATCTCCATCCTCCCAGATTCTCTTAGTGATCATTCACCTGTTATCAGTGAATGGTCTAATAAATTCTGTAAATCACCACCATTAGTCATCAGCAACAGAATCTTACCCTGAGGAAATCTGCATCTCTTCAAATCTTACCTCAGGCAGCTCAACTGGTCACCCATCTACAATGCAACAGATGTCAACTTGGCCTTGGATTCATTCATCTCCACTTTCAATGAAGACTGCAACCTCTACGCCCCCATCAAAAAGTGTAAAGTCAAAGCACAATGTAATCCTTGGCTCACTGCTGACCTTATAGCGCAGTTAAAATTAAGGGACCACCTCTGGCTCCTGTCCCATGACTCCAGGTCGCCAACAGATATACAGAACTACAAACTGGCATGCAACGACTGCACAGGAGCCATCAGACTCCACAAAAGCACCTATTACAGGGATGTCCTTACTAATACTTGGTGAAATGTAAGAGCTTTCTGGAACAACATCAAAGAAGTCACCGGTAAGCAGCCAAAAACATCCCCCACAATGCTCGTTGCTGATGGAGTTAAAACCCTGGACCCTATGGCTATTGCAAACACCTTCAATACCACCTTCACAGACCTCAGCTCCATTCTCCCCCCTGATTTCTTCAATGAACCTGACACATCCAATAACTCTACCAGCACCCACCACTCTCCTGCACATCCACCTTTCTACTTCAAAGCTGTTACGAAACACGAAGCCTTCAAATACATCAGTTAAGCAATTGCCAAATCAAGAATAAATGGGGAGTCTCTAGAACTAAAGCTGCTGTCTCTCTCTCTTGATGAAGTTATCAGCCCATTCACCAAGATCCTTAACCTCTCCCTCAGCCTCAGCCAGTTCCCGGACAGATGGAAATCCGCCATCGTTACCCTGGTTCACAAAAATGGTGACATGACCAACCACGCAAACTACTGACCAATCTCCATACTACCTCCCCTCTCTAAGGCTCTTGAACACCTTGTCACTGACCAACTCACTGTCTACCTCAACAACCACAATATCTTATGTTCGTAGCAGCATGGCTTTAGAAAAAGGCATAGCACCACATCTGCCCTCTTGGAACTAACTGGGGCCATCCACAGTTCTCTGGATTACAGTCATTTAACTGGATCTGTTTTCATTGATCTAACCAAGGCTTTCAATACAGTTCACCACAGGCTGCTACTCGACCAGCTTTCAACTGCTGGGCTCTCCCCTGTCTCCATGGCCTGGTTTAAAAGCTACCTGGAGGGCAGAATGCAATGGGTAAAAATTGCTGGTGTCCTCTCAAACGCTATGTCAGTTCACTCTGGAGTTCCTCAGGGCTCTATCCTGGGCCCTCTCCTTTTTTCCCTCTTCCTAAACAAACTCCCTCAATCCTGCCCAGAACAAATCTTACTTTACGCAGATGATGCCGTCATACACTCCACCCATAAGGACCCCCATTCTCTGCAAAATAATCTCCAGCTTGGTTTTGCATCAGTGGAGAACTGGTTCAGCAAACAGAGACTTATTCTCAACTACAAAAACACAAAGACCATGCTCTTCAGTAACGCTCATAATAAGCACAGGCTGCCCCCCCCCCCGTCCATCACAAACCGGCTTGGATCTTCTCTCGAACAGGTTCAATCCTTCACATATCTAGGGATTACCCTTGACTGCAACCTATCCTGCGGGGCCCATATTGATAACGTCACAAAGGTGGCTGGCATGCGACTCAGTCTTCTCTACAGGCACAGGTCCTGCCTAACCCCTGCAGCCCTGCGTATCGCAGTTCAAAGCTCCATTACCTCCATCATCAACTATGGCCTTATCATTTATGGCTCGGCTACATCAACTGCCCTCAGATGAATCTCAACATCACTCAACAAAGCCTGCTGAATTATTACAGGCTCCCATTGACTAACCCATACGTTGACCTATATGCACAAACTGGCTGGCTACAACTTGCAAATCACCTAAAATTCCAACCCTGTACTATGGCTAAGAAGATACCATTGGCCTGGCCCCCCCCCCCCAGGATCCAATCTCTTCTTCATGCAAGTAGTAACCCCTTTCACACTAGGGGCTCTGAATCTCAGTGCCTGATGGTCTTGCACTGCAGAACCTCCCTGGGTCAATGATCATTTGCCTTCAGGGCACCTAGCTGGCTGAATAGCTTCAGCATCAAAGTCACCTCCACTCCCATGATAGGTCTCTTGAAATCAAGGCTCTGAACACATCTCACCACCTCCAGCTCCTGTGACTGTCACACCTAGCCACCCCTTCTATCTATCTTCTAGTTCTGCTCTCCCCAGCACTGCACTTTACCCCTTCTCCACCTCTCCTCCCTCCCCCACCCTTCATCCACCCCCAGCTAACCCCACAAACAGCACTTATCTATGTCTTGACAATCGCCTCTGCAGCAATTCCCTCCTGCATCCTTCTGTACCCTACCTGTTTGTATCCATGTGTATGCTTTGTATTATCTAAAAATGTTGTGCTTTTTATGCTTTTTCCTTCATATTTGCATTTGCTCTGCCTTTGTTCTCTAATGTAATGTCTTAAACTGATGTGGAACCTCTGTAAAATAGCCTTAACTCAAAGGTATTGTAATCCTAGTATGAAATAAATAAAAAAATATATAAATAGAAGTGTCTGAGTCTCCTAAGGCCTCCTAAGGCCTCTTGGTTAAGTGTATCTATCATTTAAAGTGCAGTACTGGGAAGTGCCTAATCCAATTAACAGAAGCATTCTTGATAGGGGAGTCGATCCCAGTCCTTTCACAGAAGAAAGGGTTCTGCAAGAACTCCTAAAACTGAAGGTGGACAAAGCAATGGGGCCTGATGGAATTCACTCCAGAATTCTAAAAGAATTAAGGGGGGAACTAGTGAAACCACTGACTACACTTTTTAACAAATCATGGGAGGATGGTGTGGTACCTGAGGACTGGAGGAAGGTGGATGTGATTCCCCTTCACAAAAGTGGGACCAAGACAGAGGCAGGAAACTGCAGACCTGTCAGTTTGACCTCTGTGGCAGGGAAATTGAGGGAGTCACTTCTGAAGGAAAGAATTGTTGAGTACCTAGAGGCCAGTGGGGCACAGGACCAAAGGCAGCATGGGTTCACAGCGGAAAGGTCATGTCAGATGAATCTAATAGATTTCTTTGACTGGGTGACCAAAGTAGTAGACCAGGGAGGGGCTGTGGACATGGCCTACCTAGACTTTAGCAAGACATTTGACACAGTCCCACACAAAAGATTAATAGTCAAATTAGCCAGCCTGTGAGTGGGTCCCAGGGTGGTAGCCTGGGTAAAACATTGGCTGGACAACAGGACACAGAAAGTAATTGTAAATGGAGTCCACTCTGAAGAAAGAGGGGTTACTAGTGGGGTACCGCAGGGTTCAGTACTGGGTCCAGTCCTTTTTAATGTCTTTATTAGTGACATTGCAGAGAGACTGGAAGGAAAAGTATGCCTATTTGCAGATGACACAAAGATCTGCAACAGGGTTGATACACAAGGAGGCATGGAAAGGATGAGAAGTGACTTGGCAAGGTTGGAGGAATGGTCAGAAGTATGGCAGCTAGGATTCAATGCAAAGAAGTGCAAAATAATGCACCTGGGAAACAAGAACGTAGGGGAAGATTACACAATGGGGAGGAGGTAGTAACAACAACAAAAAAGGAAAGGGACCTGGGGTAATCATATCAGATGACTTTAAGGTTAGCAAGCAATGTAAGAAGGCAGTAGGGAGGGCTGGGGGTATACTGGGATGCATAGGGAGAGGCAACAGCAGCAGAAAACAGGAAGTTGTTATCCCTCTGGCAGACAGTTGGTGAGACCCCATCTGAGTACAGCGTCCAGTTCTGGAGACCCCATCTCACAAGGACATAGACAGGATAGAGGCAGTCCAGAGGAGGGCAACAAAATGGTGCAGGGTCTACAAGAGAAGCCGTCGAGGACAGACTAAAGGAGCTTAATATGTATACCCTTGAGGAAAGAAGGAGAGGGGGGACATGATAGAAACTTTTAAGTAGCTCAGTGGAATCAACAAAGTCCAAGAGGGTAGCATCTTTCAGAAAAAGAGACTTGCAAGAACAAGAAGACACAATTTAAAGATGGGGGGGAGGTTCAGGGGCAATATGAGGAAGTATTTTTTCACAGAGAGGGTAGTGGATGCATGGAACAGCCTTCCTGAGGAGGTTGTGGGGTCTAAAACTGTGGGAAAATTCAAGAATGCATGGGACAGACATAAGGCAATGCTTGTTGGGGGGGTAGGAAGAAATAGGTTGTTGGTTAACTAGGATCTGCGGCCTATCCTGTAGGTAGGGAAATGGGCAGACTAGGTGGGTCAAGCGGTCCTTATCTACTGTCAAAGTCTATGTTTCTATGTTTCTATTTAATGAATAAATAATTTTTGTTTACTTACACTCTTTTATGTATCTGGCAGTGTGCTGTTGTCCTCACTTAACCCCTACTGATACCCTACTGATACTCATTAACTTTATTGTCCCTTACACCAACCATGAATTTCTCATATTGGTTATTGGGAGACATAAACTGGGTTATGTCTCAACCATCTGCTGCTGTCTGCAACCTAGTGCATTAAAAAGAATTGTTTACATGCATGTGGCAGAAACCTTGTAATACATGACCACAAGTATACTGATACTTTGTGCAATTGAAAATTGCAATTATCTCATGTTTTCATTGTTTTATGTCTCCATACCTGTAATATTCATATTCAAGTGCCTGTCAGCCATGCAAACTGATAGTGACTAGTCTGACAGTCCGTGTTGTTCACAGATGTGGCAAATCTGAATGCTACAGCGTGATACTTTCATTGTTTCTGTATGGTTCTTGCACAAAATAGATGAATTTATTTATTTATTTATTGACATGTTTCACCAGGAGGGCACACTGAACAACAAGTTGCTCCTCTCACGGTGCAACCTGGGGGGAGGGGCTACATAGGGTTGTGAAGGATGATCAGTTACAATAGTATGTGGGTAGCACAAACAATACAACATTGCAAGATTGTGCAACGGTTGGAACACAAGATATTGTACAATAAACAGTAGTGGAACATTGGGTAAATTACATGTCCAAAATAATACAAAAGATCATATGAACGTACAAAACAGTAATAATGCGATAAAACCATTTCATCATCATCATCATCATCAAATCTTTATTTATTCAGGCGAACATCATTGAGCAAGGCTCATTTACAAGATGGACCTGATAAGGTCAAGGTTCAATAGTTGATACACAACAGATACATCATACACTTATATAAGACAGTTATACATACAGGGGAAAGTAACGTTTATAAACATAGTGATGTACAGTAAATTCACATGATAAGCAGTTACGGAAAGTTAAGCTAATATTTACAGTATGTACAGTATATACATATCCCAGTGGGGGACATGGCAGACACTCAACATAATGTAATACTAGGATGGTGAAGGTATTACTGGGTGCTATAAGATGGGGTGTCTGTCTGGAAGGAATATGCCATATATGGTTTGGAAGGGAGATTTGTGAGATGACAATGCAAGCTCTAGTGGTAGCAATTGCATTTCTCTTTGAAGAAGACTGTACAATGCTGTTTAAAGGATGCAAATGGAATGATATTGGACAGTTTTAAGGATTTTTGTAGGGTGTTCCATGCTATAGCTAGAGAATATCTGATTGCTAATTTGTAGTGCATGAGTGTACCAGGAGCAGGCTCGACGTAGTACGCAAGTGCTGTTGAAGTAAAAAGGATGGGGTTAGGCTGTGCACACTGGTGACCCAGAAGGGCAGGAGGAGAAGGGGGGGGAGGCAAGAACTGAATATGAGGAGAAGGGATAGCCATTTCCTGATTTCCCCCTTGAGGATGTTGAGAACCCTGCCGGGGGGGGGGGTCACATTTCTCTGTTTGTTTCACAGAATAAAGGTCTGATTGCAGGTATGACTGAGTAAAATCAGTTGATGTGTGCATTAGTTTACCCAGACAGATCTCAGTGCAGTTTGAGACGTTTCCTGAAATGCTGTGATAACAGGATCAAGTAGTACCTAGCAGAAACAAGATACATTCTCCATTTCACTCATTGCAATGCTTATGTTGATCTTGGTTAACTTAAATTTTTTGAAGCCTCTCTTTCCTCCCACTAGCCCACCTTCCCTACACATCTGTACTATGACCTTGGACCCTGTGGGATGCCTTTGATTACACTCTTCACAAATGGTGGCACACACTGCAACACCTAGGGAAGGGAGAGGGATCAGACTGTGGTGCAATCAGGTGAAAGAGGGTCGCTGCCTGGGAGGGTGGAGCATGATCAGCCTGGGCAGGTGGGTTGTGCAAACTCATTCTCTGGGATTAATCTGACAGTGTAATTTCCTTGCCTCCATTTACCTTCTCCCTATCTTTAATTGACAGACAGTCCCAGGCAACCCCAATGCCACCAGTCTACCTCCAGAGTCTGGCAATTACACCAAAGACAAGCTTTTCCTAACCCACCTTGGATGCTACTAGTTTGCAACTATAGAGTACCAGTACAGAATGAGGAGAAACAGAACTGGCTTGGAGGAAGAATGGAGAGAGAGAGAGACAGAGAAGAGACCAGACATCAGACCCAAACTCAGACTGGTGTGGAAAATGTATTTTAATACAGAGAGGGTTGGGGTGGGTGGGAAGAGGAGATGGACTGCTGAGGGGTATTTTTTTTTTGATCATTGGGGAATGATTTGCATGTCGCTCTTAGCTTTTATAGCTGGCTGTGCATTAGAATAGTTACTGCTCTCTGACATCATTCACAGTCTGTTGTTTTCACATATGTACTTTGAAGCAGTGTAGTAAACATGTTATAATGTGAACACTGATGACTGAAAATTTATAGACACCCCACATATTCTCTGCAACCTGCCTCACAGTACACTGATGCCCATTTATCAATATATGTGAATGGAATTTCTGAGTAAATTGTTTGATGTCAGTTCTATTTTAATTTCTATAATTCTCTAATTTAAATGTGAAACTTATATCATATTTGATCAATGGGCAAGACAGGTGTAATGTCCAAATGAAATCAGTGATTTCTATAACACCCTGTTGTTTAATTAGTTTTATTCATCATTTACTATCAAGAGGTGGAGTACCACTTATAAAGTTCAACATATTCTAATCTGCTAACTAGTTACATGGATTGCTAAGCATTCTGCACTTATAAGAAACATTGACCGTGATCTTCTAAGGGGTTGCGCATGGCGCAACAGTGTTGCACCATATGTAACCCACTGATGCGCCCTGGCGCGATATTCAAAAGGGGATGTTGCTAAATAATCTAAACGTAAAAATAGCTAAGAATACTGTAAATACCCAACTCTGGGGATCCCACTTTGATTTATGTTTAAAAGATTTCATTTCGGGAAACTCAAACTATTCTATCTCTACTTTACAAAATAAGTACAACATTCCTTCTAAATCCCTTTTTCAACTAATGCAAATATGCCATTGTATTAAACATTTTCTGGGCAATCCACCATGGTCGGATCAAGCAGGGAAAGTGTTAGCTACCCTTTGGGAATCGACCAAAGGTCGTAAGTCAATTGCTAAATTGTACAAAGGAATCTTAAGCCAGGCTTGGAAGAACCCTTCCCCCATAGCTTATTACTGGAAAAACAATCTTACCAAGACAAAATTTGGAAAACAATCTGGACAGACAACTTTGTTCTAATTAAGCAAGACCAACTGAAAAACATTCAGTTCAACATTCTACACAATATATATTATACACCTAGTAAATTATATCAGATGTCCAGGTTGTCCTCTGCAGAATGCAAGGATTGTGGATCCGACTTCGCTACACTACACAGCTTTGGTCGTGCCCCAAGATCGCAAAATTTTGGGATACAATCAAAAGGCGCACAGCACCTTTTCTAAGAATTGCTTCCTACTTCGAGGAGGATACCTGCCTCTTAGGAATGTATTCATCTATTCCCATGCTTTTTCAAAAAGTTCGATTAGCTTTGGTGGCCATGGTTACAAAGTTGTTAATTCTAAGGCATTAGAAAGAGGAATGGGAACCCTGTTTTGGAGAATGATGGGCTGAATTTCTTACCACTTTAAATGCAGAAAGATGTGTGGCTAAGTTCTCCCACTTCCAGGAGAAATTCCAGGAATGTTGGGGAGAGCTATTCTTAATCCTTACAGGTAAATTTGGTTATTGAACCAGCTCCCATCTTTTCCCCCTTTTCTTTTTATAATTCCTTTTATCCCCTCATACATTTATCCCACCTTGGGTTTTTCCTTTGGTTTGTGTCTCTCATCCTCACGTTTATTCTTGGTTGTTATCATCTCTTCTCTTTCTTCTTTCTCTTTTTTTTCTCCTCATTGTTTTCTCTTCTCTAGAGGGTTGTGCCTAATCCCCAAGAGGGTCCAATATATTATACTGCTATCCTTTTATGCGTAGTGTGCTGCAGGGTGGGATAAGGATGAGTAGGTATATAGAATTTTCATTTTTTTTGTTCTTTTCTGTTAGCTTATGGTTATGGGGCATGAAATATTTATTTGCTTGCTTAGTTATAAGGTGGAAATTGTTCTTTTTTTTTCCTGTACATGATAAGAACCTGTATTAAAATAAAGTTATTTGCAAAAAAAAAGGGGGGGATGTTGCGCTGCACAACTCTTGATGCACCAGGGCGCACAAGTAATGTATGCATCGCAAGTGTGGGGGGCTTGCCCATGCATATTTGGCACATCCCAATATTCAGCCCGGGATGTGCAGTGCATATGCATGCACACACCCGCTTTGCGCCACACGGGGGGGTGCAACGATCCGCTGGAAAAAAAGGAGCAAGGCCTAGCCACCCACAGGTGAGCTGTCATATTGCAGGGTGCAACACAGCAGCTGCCAGCTGTGGGTGGCTACCCGACCTCCAGAGCCATGGTCCATTGTCGATGCACCCCCCACCCGCTCGCTGGCTCCAGTAAGAAGAAACTCCTTGCTGGTCCAGTGGACCTGCCTCCCAGCCTGATTGCGGACTTTGTAATAATAATTTTATCCCTGGTGGTCCAGTGGACCCATTCCCAAGCCCAGTTGTGGGCTTTGTAAATTTAAAACTCCCTGGTGGTCCAGCGGTACCCCTCACCACCCACTCAGTTCCATCACCGCTCCCCCATCAGCAGCAGCAGCAGCTCCCCACCTGCAAGCCACCTGGCTGCTACCAACTGACAGCGCCACAGGACAGCTGTATGCCCATTGTGTTCACTGTGCGGCCAATGGACATACAGATCATACTATGCTAAACAGTAACATATGTGAATGACTTCCATTCACACATCAGGACTGTGAAGTGCAGTGCATGGTTCAGCACACCGCATGCGCCACACTGTGGACCAATCGGCGTACAACCATACTATATGCTGTCAGTCGGCGGGTGGCCAGGTGGCTTGTGGGTGGGGAACTGCCACCCACTGCTGATGGGAGGAAGAGTGGGGTGGTGGGACTGAGTGGGTGGGTCAGGAGAGGGGTTACTGCTGGACCACCAGGAAGGTTTAAATGTACAAAACCTGCAATCGGGCTTGGGAGTGGGTCCGCTGGACCACCAGGGATAACGTTATTATTACAAAGCCCGTGATTGGGCTGGGGTGTAGGTCCACTGGACCACAAGGGATACATTTCTTATTACAGAGCCTGTGATCAGGCTGGGGGGCAGTTCTACTGGACCACCAGGGATAAATTTCTTATTACAGAGCCCACGATCGGGCTGGGGGGGCAGGTCCACTAGACCACCAGGGATGAAATTATTATTACAGAGCCTGCGATCAGGCATTGGGGCACGTTGCCGCTGGGGGGAAGTGCATCAGTCCCCGACGGCTGCAGCCTGGCAGGGCATCAGGTGCATGTTGCTGGGGATTGGCTCACCTGCATGCAAAGGGGGCCATAATGACATGCAAATGGCCCCATTTGCACCTTGCATGCATGATGGCCCCATTTACGTATCCCCCTCTGAATATCACTGTTCCTGCACATAGCGCAACTGCACTTGCACTGGTGAATCCCCCTGCTCCTCTCTTGCCACTTACATTGGTGCAGTGCCACTGTACCATGCACAATGGGAGTGGACATGGTCCCATATTCAATGGTGCTGAGCCATGGCACAGCACTGTTGAATATTGCCCACTTCACGCCCTGGTGCATCCTAGTTGCACTGTGCCCAGTCTTGCACCCCTGCCTGGTGCAGTGTGAATAGCCAGCTCATTGAGTAAATTGTCTTTTAACAGCTGCCTTCTATATACTAACCATACCCTTGTCTTTTGAAAATCAGAAAAAAAAGTAGGGATGGGCTACCCGTTGGATAGCTGGATCGGGTAGGTAGGGTATTGGTGATTTTTGGATGGGAAGGATAGTTCAGGTAATTTACTACCTTACCTGACATACCAGTGTACTTAACGGGTTGGGTAGTTTTGACATGGGTAATGGGAAATGGGTATTTTTTTTAAACAGGCATTACAGGCTGCCTGTGGGGTCCTGAGACCCCTGCCAGGACTTCCTAGGCTGGAAACAGGCATGGAAAGGTTGGCTGTGGGGCCCTTCATGAGCTCACTGCAGAATTAGGAGCACATGACACCAGACTGACAACCTGATTGGTCAGTGGTGTCTGTGCTCCATCTGCTGTGAACCAATTGCACAGATAGCAGCCGGATTCTGCAGGCAGTGGAAGGAATCGGTGCTAAATCATGGAGAAAAAAAACATAATAAAAAAGTAAAAACCTCCATGAAGGACCAAAGAGAGTGGGGGTTGTGGCTGTGGACTGAAGCGATCTCAGGAGAGGGGGGATCAGGGGATCATCCTCTCAGTTGAGGACATAGATGGTGTGGTACTGGGGAGAGAAGCAGCAAGTTGGGAGGGGGGACAAATGGCACTGGCAGCTGGTTTGTGTCTCTGCAGCATTGTGGAAGCCATTTAGGCTGTAATTTACACTGTTTGTTAGGTGTCCAGAGCCCTGTCATTTATTACTGTGACATATAGCTACACTGTGTGTCTCTACAGCACAGTGAAAGTCATTTAGGCTGTATTACAGTGTCTGTTAGGTGCTCCAAGCACTGTCATTGATTTATGTGACATAGTTATACTGTGTGTCTCTGCAGAATAGTGAAAGCCTTTTAGGCTGTATTACACTGTCTGTTAGGTGCCCTGAACCCTGCCATTTATTACTGTGACATAGCTACACTGTGTGTGTGTGACGTCTCTCTGCAACATAGCAAAAACAATTGAGGCTGTATTACACTATTTGTTAGGTGCCCCAAGTCCTGTCATTTAATACTGTGACATAGCTACACTATGTGTCTCTCTGAAGCATAGTGAATGTCATTTAGGCTGTATTACGGTGTCTGTTAGGTGCCCTGAGCATTGTCATTCATTTCTGTGACATAGTTACACTGTGTGTCTCTGCAGCAAAGTGAAAGACATTTAGGCTGTATTGCACTGTTTATTAGGAGCCCTGAGTCCTGTCATTTATTACTGTGTGTCTCTGCAGTATAGTGAACTCCTTGTATGGCTTTGTATCTCACTGTTTGTTAGGTGCCCCTGGCTGAGCCCTGTCATTTATTACTGCAACATCGCTATACTGTGTGTGTCTCTGCAGCATAGTGAAAGCCATTTAGGCTGTATTACACTGTTTGTCAGATGCCCCAAATCCTGTCATTTATAAGTCTGTGACACAGTTAGCCACTGTCTGTCTCTGCAACAGATAGTGAAACAATATCCATTCCTTTCATGGCTGTGTCTACTATGTCTCATATTGCCCAGTCTAAGCCTACTAAAAGTATGCACAGCACTCCTGAGTTCCACCATTGGAATGTGCCCTCAATCTGGCACTGGAAAATTAGGGCACCAATTGACAATGCTGCCGATCATGTTTCTTGTGGGGGACTGTTCCCCCAACACCCTCCCTACTGATAAATTCCTACTCTGGGGGTAGGTGGACCTGGGAGAGGGGATGTGCATCCTGCATTTGGCACCCTGATTGTCCGGCGTTGTAATGCCGACACTCTGAGCATCATAAGGGGTTCTCCTGTATATGCAGCTGTTAATGATGTGGACAATTTGAATCATACCACTAATGAAGAACACAGTGACAATAATAATAACATCACCAGGACTGGCACTACATGTCCTCCTGAACCAAAAAAGCACGTTAGCAATGAAATAATAGTAGAGTTTCAGAAAGAACTGACTGGAATTACTCAAACATTTTGCCACATGTTCCAGGATACTTCCAAATGTTGAAGCAGCATGGAAAGAGGCATCCACCTTAAATATAAACTCAGATGCTGAAGCAGGGAATGCTGATTGAGATGGTGGTGATCGTGGGGGCTAGGAACAGGATAGCCCAGGCTATGTCTCACATGATGATGATGATTGCACTTCCAGTTCTTCTGAATCTTGTGGTGATGAGATCTGTAGTTTTGATGAGGGAGTATGACAGGATGTCACTGTAAGGCATGAGAGACAAGTGCAGAAAAAAATCATATGATAAACACAAAAATAAGAAGATAAGTACGAATGAGAACAATTCATCTCAACAAGGAAATGGCAGTGTAGGGTTTCTTCCAGGTCCTTTGACTGTACATGAAATAGTACCAGGAACTGTGGTACAAAGCAAAAAAGGTAAATCTTTAGTGTGGAATTTGTTTTATATTGACCCTGCAGACAACTGTAGGGAACTGGCAACAGTTCTGGGAGCGAAAGTTCTTTAAATTTGATGGACTGCATCTGACTAAAGAGGGAGTCAGTGCATTGGGGCAGAAGTTTGACGTCTTTGCAGAATATTTAAACTAGCAAATGGGGAGAGGGGTGCAGCACCCCATACGTCAAATGGGAAGAACACCCCCTCCCCTCAGCTAGTGGTCAAACAGGAATTCAGCGTGTTTGCCGTTCATTTGCATCACCGAGTAAGAAAAAAGGTTTGTCTCCATACGATGCACAGGGTAATGCCAAACTTCACCCAACAACTAACGCGCACAAAATCTGGCCAATGGAAAATCATGTACACAAATGCTCACAGCCTGGGAAATAAGATCCCAGACCTGCAGGCAATAATGTCAGAGGCTAAACTGGACATAGTAGCAATTAGTGAGACGTGGTTGCAGTAACCACACTTAGGAGACTTCAGTACCTGGCTATGTATTGTTCAGAAGAGACGAAGTGCAAAAGGGGAGGGTGGCCCTGTATGTTAATGAAAATATCAAAGCTACAGAAATTCAGAATACACATAAGAGCCAGAAGAACTGTGGGTCACCCTGAAACAGGAAATGGGACAGCCATAAGAACTGGGGTTGTCTACAGGCCCCAGACCAGAGGGAGGACATAGACACATTACTGTTAGAAGATATACAAAACATGACAGCTAAAGGGAGGTTCTGATAATGGGAGACTTCAACATGCCAGATACAGATTGGTCAATACCAGCAGGAACATCTGCCAGAACTAGACTCATAGTGGATTCCTGCAGGGAGGGCCTCAAACAACTGGTACAGCAACCCACAAGAGACAGGGCTATCCTAGATCTAGTACTGACTAACAAAGAAGGATCACAGATCTCCAGGTAGAAGGTCACCTGAGGGCCAGTGACCATCACATGGTATGGTTCAATTTGGCTACTACATCTAAATCATCCCATTCCAAAGCAAAAATATGGGACTTCAGAGGAGCTGACTTTGATAAGATGGCCAACAGAGTTAAGCTAGCCCTGGCAAAAGAGAACACAGGTGAGGAGGTACAGGCAAAGTGGGCAACATTAAGGATACAATACTTGAAGCAACATCCCATGGTGTTAGACAGAAAGGAAGTGCAAAAGAAGAAGGAAACCACTTTGGTTCTCAAATACAGTAGCAGAAAAGGTCAGAGCCAAAGGCTGGCCTTCAGAAAATATAAGGAACACAGCGGATGAAGATAGGGAGGCATACCAAAACTGCCTAAGGGAAGCAGGTAAGGCAGTAAGGCAGGCAAAGTCCCAAACTGAGGAACACTAGCACGAACAGTAAAAGAAGGTGACAAGACTTTCTATAGATACATTAGTGAAAGGAGAAAGTCCAGAGGGTATTGCTAAGCTTAATGGAGAAAGGGAGCATGTGAGGAGGAGGACCCTGTAAAGGCATCTATCCTAAATAGATACTTTTGCTCAGTATTTACTGAAGAGAAGGTAGGGCAGGGCCCACAGCTCAACATCATGGACACAGGGGAGGAGGTGAGCACTACTCCCTTCACAAAGAAAGGGTCCTACAAGAGCTTGCTAAGCTCAGGGTGGATAAGGCAATGGGACCTGATGGCATACATCCCAGGGTACTAAGGAGCTAAAGGAGGAACTAGCAGAGCCATTAGCAGAATTGTTTAGTGAGTCTCTGAGCACAGGAGAGGTCCCAGAAGACTGGAGAAGGGCTCATGTGATCCCACTCCACAAGAGTGGTAGCAGGGAGGAGGCGGGAACTACAGACCGGTCAGTCTTACCTCAGTAGTGGGCAAGATTATGGAGGCACTCCTTAAGGAAAGGATAGTGCAACACCTGGAATCCATAGGGGCACAGGATCCAAGACAGCATGGGTTTACAAAGGAAGGTCCTGTCAAACTAATCTCATAGATTTCTTTGACTGGGTAACCAGAGTGGTGGACCAAGGGGGCAGTTGATGTCGCCTACCTTGACTGGCAAAGCTTTTGACACTGTTCCACATAGAAGATTGATAAATAAGCTAGGTAGGCTCGGGTGGGGTCAGAAGTTGGTCAACTGGGTGGCAAACTGGTTGACTGGCAGAAAACAGAGAGTGGTGGTAAATGGTATACAGTCAGAAGAGATGCAAGTCACAAGTGGGGTACCTCGAGGATCAGTCCTGGGGCCAGTCCTATTCAACATCTTCATTAGTGACCTCGCAGATGGACTAGAGGGTAAGGCTTGTCTGTTTGCAGATGACACCAAGATCTGCAACAGAGTAGATGATCCAGATGGGGTGGGCAGAATGAGAAGAGATCTGGATAAACTAGCAGAATGGTCAGAAGAGTGGCAACTGGGATTTAATGCAAAGAAGTGCAAAATCATGCACATAGGGAAGAGAAACCCTGAAGCCACTTATAGGCTGGGAGGAGTTGCTAGCAGTCACAAAGGAAGAAAGAGACTTGGGCATCATCATCACTGATGACCTAAAATCATCCAAGCAGACCTCTAAAGCAGTAGGTAAGGCTAGGGGTGTTAGGGTGTATTAGTAGGGGTATCACAAGTCGTAAGAGGAGGTAATAATCCTCTGTACAAGACATTGGTTAGGCCCCATCTGGAGTACTGCGTGCAGTATTGGAGGCCACACCTTCACAAGGACATTAACCAAATTGAGAGCAGTCCAGAGAAGGGCACCAAAATGGTGCAGGGACTGCATCAGAAGACATATGAGGACAGATTAATGGAGCTCAATATGTATACCCTTGAGCAAAGGAGGAGAGAGGTGATATGATCGAGACATTTAAACACCTTAGAGGCATAAACAAGGTGAAAGAGTCTAACATGTTTAAATATAAGAAAAATAGCAGGACAAGAGGACACAGCATGAGATTAGAGGAGGCCGATTAAGGGGAATGTGAGGAAATTCTTTTCACAGAAAGGGTGGTAGATGCATGGAATGGCTTACCACAAGAAGTGAGTGGCTATGAATACAGTGCAGGGCTTCAAACAGGCATGGGATAGGCATAAGGGAGCAATACAAATGACTATGAATAGATAGGTCACTGACAGAGCAAAGGCCGATGGCACATTTATAAGGTAGAAAAAGAAATGGGCAGACTGGATGGGCCTTGCGGTCCTTATCTGCCGTCAACTTCTATGTTTCTATGTAACTCTCGAGCTGTATGCAGTTTGTGCAAAAAGAGCATCAGTTGTGGTGGCAAAGTGGGAAATTTTGGAACATCACGAATAATATGACATGCAAAGGCAAAACACCCAATTGAGTGGGGCAGGGCAAGGAGTGAGGATGGTAACGGAGGTGGTGGTGGCAGTGATGACCACAGTGACAATGAACTGACAATGAACCGAAAGCAGGAACTGACACTGAATCACTTGATGTGTCCTTGCAGTCTTCCCAGATAAACATAGATTGTTTTCTTCTGACACCATCAGGAACTGCAAAATCCCAAAGTAGTACTCCCTATGAAAAAGACATTATCAAAAATTTTTAAATATCTCGTGATTCTTGTCAACTAACATTAAAAGAAAACATTGTGAGGACATCAAAATTTACCCACAAGTATCCGACATGCCAACTGTTAAATAGAGCCATTTTAGAGCTGTTGGCCAATTGTCAACTCCTTTTTGCTTTTGTTGTCCAAAAAGGTTTCAGGCTATATTATATGTCAGTACTTTTGAGGACAACCACACTGCTGTGAATGTTTTACAGGAGTTGGAAGAACAATTCCAGAAATGTCTTACTCCGTATTCCTTATCTCCAGAGTTCATAGTATCAGATAATGGTGCCAACCTAGTCAAAGCAGTTAGTGGCAACTACCAACACATACCTTGTTTTGCACATTGTTTAAATAATCTTATCCATAGTTTCTTAAATGGAAACTGAAATGTTAAAAACGTGTTAGGTCTTGCTAGGAAAATGTGTGGGTATTTCACTCAATCTGTGAAAGCACAAAAAATCCTCTGAAGGGGCTGTAGAGGTCAAATAACTTACCACTGCATACATTAAAGCAGGAAGTTCCAACCCACTGGAATTTAACACGTTGGAAAGGCTTCTTGAACAGAGAAAAAGCTGTACATGACTACACCATGCAGAATCAAACAGGTAAAGTAGACATAATGCTCAGTTCCAGCAGCTGAACAGTACTCGAATCTTTGGTCATCGTATTGGAGCCATTTGAGGCTGCCACATGTGATGGTCATGCAGATAGTGCAACTCTGAGTTAAATTCTTCCTCAAATAAGATTTCTTCACTTTTTTTTGTTGATATAAGGAAAGACTTTTAGTCAAAAGAAGACACCACTGCTGTTATGCTGGCAAATGACTTGAGTCTCAGACTGTTGACTGACCACAGAATAAATGCCATGTTTAAGAATGACACCTATGTGTTGGTTACATTGCTATATCCCAGCTTTAAGGAACATTGAAGCCATCCTGGATATTAGAGAGATCATCTGCTAACCAAATGTGACATTGCCCCACCAACACCATTAACTCATGTACAGCAGTCAAACCCTGCTGAACCATCAGAGTGCACCTATGGTGCAAACAATAGCACATCTATTAATTTTTCACAATCACCAGTGTCATCAGTGAGGGAAAGGACATCTACAGCTACTATTCAAACATCCTATATTCAGGATCAGAAAGGCAAATCACTTCTGAGTTACCTGCAACAACACGGACTAGAATCCTGTAAAGTATGTGCAGCTGGTTCCTCTGCCAGATCGCTAACCATTTAATGCAGCGCAATTATCCTGGAGTATTTTGCAAACCATACTGTGACTGATCTTGAGGAAGATCCATTACTCTATTGGAAACAAAAGGGAACAATATGGGCAGATCTAGCATATCTTGCAATAACGTACCTCGGTTGATCACCTTCAAGTATATATTCAGAACCCATATTTAGTGCAGCTGGAGGAATAGGCATTGACTATAAAACACTGCTAAGTTCTGTAAATGACGAATGGCTTATATTTCTCCAAATGAATGCTGACAACTTCCCAATTAACCCAAACACTGAATTATACAATTCTGACCCTGAACTTGAACAACAGCCTGAAAACAGTGATACTGAATATGATGACTAGGTTGTGTACAAAATGAATAGAACAATTACCACTGCCAGAATGCAGGCCACATGTGGTATACTACTCTTACTGTAGATTTATTTTGTCAGTCATCAGTTTTATATTATGTAACTTTGATGTCCACCATGGGTATAATTTCTGGAAACAGCAGCAGCCTCATTCAGAACAGCTGCGCCTTTTGTACCTAACTCATCAGTGCTTGCCATGAGTATAATTGTGTTAACAGCAGCAGACTCAATCAGATCAGCTGTGTCTCTCATACCTATCATAACAATGCCCTCCATGGGTGCCTTTTTTGGAAACAGCAGCAGGATCACTCACAGCAGCTGTGCCTCTCATACCTACCTCAACAATGCCCACCATGGGTATAATTTTTTGAAACAGCTGCAGGCTCACTAAGAGCTGCTGTGCCTCTTGTACTTGCCTCAGCAATGCTTGCCATGGATATAGTTTTTGGACACAGCAGCAGGCTCACTATGAGCAGCTGCACATCTCCTACCTGCCTGAGCAATGCCCCCCCATGGATATAACAGCTAAAGGGGTACCTAACAAACAGTGTAATTAGTAATCAAAAAACATTCTTTCACATGATTTGTGTTATTATCAGGGTTGGGTAATTGGGTAGTAAAACAGGTCAGGTAGTAACTAACTGACCTGATCCAACTACATGTTTTTCATCTGGGTAGTTTAAGGGTACTTTAGAGGTAACCATGGCTAGTCTTAAGGGTCAGGTATTTTAGTACCTGTTCATCGCTAAAACAAAATAGCACAACACTTGGACTTATTTGAAGCATTACTACATCCAGCAACACAACAGCATACCACATTGATGTTATTTACAAAATAAACACTAAAAAAGCTATTGATACCCAGTCATAATCGGATCTGAGCTGGAGGACTGCGTAGCTGCACGCTGAGAAGCTGAAGAGGAGTACTCAAGCAGAAGCACCGAAAACACTTACCATTGTCTTGTAACAGTGGCCATGTCTGCATCAACAATCCCTGAAACCTCCACATGACATCATTCAGTAGGTTCTTTGCAGACATTATTGGCGGTCAGAAACCCGAAGGATTTACTTTCCAAAAGTGGTAGGCCAGATCTGAGTATTTTCAGGCCACCAAACGATACTCTGAACTTTGGCTATAAACTAAAAGGACTCTGATAGAAATCGTCATTGGTGGTAACAAAATCACATTGTTTACTAAGGCAATAAGGTGCTGAGATAACTCTATAAAGAACATTAGAGATTACCATAGCATATTTTCTTTATAAATTACACTCTCTTACTGTTCTGAACTGCTGTTTGCTTGTATTTTCTTGATTTTTGCACTTTATTCAAATCAAGCAGCTGCCTGTTCTATTTATTTAAAGCGACTAGCTGATAAGTGATTATTTTATTTTATTGCACTGCAGTTATATATTTGTGAATTACAGAGATATAGTGGTAACAAGGATACCTTAGGATTGATTTATATATTGTACATTTGAATATATTGCACATTGTATTCTTGTTTATGCAAATATTGCATAGAACTTGCATGCATACGTATATTCATATGCATACGTGCATACATGTGTATGTGTCTGTTCACATATATATATATAAATTTTACCTACATATTGTACATCTATTGCACATTTATTGCACATATTTATTCTTTGTATATCTTTTAGCGAGTAAAACATGGTCTTAACCAGAAGTGGTAAAGGAAATTCTCCTTCCAGGATTATTTTATTGGACGAAGTGGTGCAAGCATTTGTAATACCGGAATCTCAAGATGACCAAATGGAAAGGAGAACTAAAAATATAGGTCAAATTCAGAGTAAGAATAGAAAAAAGACAAGTAAAAATAGTAAAAAGAACTCAGAACCCATTGTTACATCCCCTGCAATTGTTTCTTCTAAATCCCAGAAGTCAGAATCATTAAAAGAAAATAGACAATTAAAATAACGGAACTATGGGCAGGTCTTAAAAAATATCCAAAGTACCTTTCTACACCCAGTTATTCTCAAATTCATAATTTAAATCAAGCAATTAAGACAGAAAATGTAACTGACCTAACAAACATCAAGGCTGACCCATTCAAACCTCAGGAGTTTCCTGATGAAATCTCCTGTGATTCCTGTGATTGGGAAACATTCACTCGAATGGAAAGTAGGGAAGATAACACAGATTGCTCTGAGGCTGTCTTTTCACCAGATCCTTATTCTGACCATTCGTATTTGAATAGGTTCCCCACCTCTAGACAGACTGATATCCAGAATTTAAAGGTTAACTCTAAAATAGGGGAGAAAAATGTGCCTTCTCTTCATTCTCCAGTTTAACTAATGAAGAGAAGACAGAACTGCAGGGCATAATTCAAGAAATCAGTATAACAATTGAGGGTTTGAAAAATATGGACACGGCACATAGGGTAGTCCCGGCAGAGGGTCTCAATATAAATAACAACAAATCTGCACAGACCTCTCAAATGAGCCCAGTAAAAAAAAAATCATTAGGGGTACATTTATTTATGACAGAGAACATTTTAGAAATGAGGGTGACATTACAGCAAGCTCCTCCATCTCAAAACAAATTCTTGAAATAATAAAAAACAGGTATTACACAGACATAGTAATCCTGGAAAATATAGCAGTTTTGAAGGACTAACTATGTAATCTAACAACAGACATCTTTCATAACCATGTACTCTTAGAAAAATTAAATGAGGACAGACAACAACTATTTTCAGATTTAGATAAAAGAGAACTTACTTCAGGATAAAAAATGAACAAGGGGATCCAGGCGAAGCTCCCCTCACCTTTTGATAAAAATTAAATCTGTACATGTTATCTGCAGAATCCAGGAATAGCTGAGTCAGGAAGATCAAAAGAGAAATTCAAATAAAAAAGATAAAATGAAACAAACAAAAGTACAGACAGAAATCCAAGCCAAAAAAGTTAGGAAGGTTTTTAAACAAATCACGTTATCTCAAATTGTAAGGAAAAATACCCATGATAAAGAGAACACAAAAGAGAGCCAGAGGGACTTAAGCTTGGACCCTAGAAATATAATTACACTTTCTTATGATGAAATTATAAGTAGAGATACTCTGGCAGGGGATATAAGAGAGGCTGGGACAACTGGCAACCCACCCACAAATAAGAATTATCCTGACCCCATAAGTAGTTTGAATACTGCTCCAAGCCTTAAAGAGGTAGAATATTTAGTTGAGATAAAGGGATTCCAAAGGCTAGAGAATGAAACTGAGAAGAAACTTTTTGAATGGATGGCATATCTGCTTCAAATTAATACAGATAAAGAGGAGATTTTCATTATGAGACCACCCAATTTGGATTATTAAGATACTGTACTTTTTTACTGTTGATCAGAATATATTGCCAAACATACTGTATACTGTCCAAGGGACCATTATTGAAAATAATTGGAATATAAATCAGCCCCCCAATGCTAGTACCCAAAAAATACATTTGGGAGACAGTAAAGACATTGTTGAGCCTGAGCTCCCTTCTCCTCCTAAACAAAATCAAAGTGAAGAAACTGAGAAGCAGAAGAAGAAATTGTGAACATTTTGGAGGTTAACAATGTACATGAACAAAGACAATATAAGGGCTGGTTATACAGAACTATTTCGGTCTTTGGGTGGGTAACTTCCAAGCAAGATTCAGTTAGGAGTATAAGAGATGAACTTCTTTCCTTTCTTTCAAGATTTTCTGGACTTAAAATAGCAAGAAATATGGTAGATCATATTAAAACTCAAAGGGAGGTACCCCTCTCCACTCAAATTGACATCACTTCTAAGAGCCCAGTAGTGGCTAATTCCTTGCTTTCCCTGGCTGGTAATTTGGATAATTTAGGAATATACATTGTACACCTCCAGGACCTCAGGAGAAAACAAGTCAGGCTTCAGGAGAAGAGTTGGGGGACTGAAAAGAGCAAAACCTGAGAAAGAGACCCCTCTAATTGATCTTGAGAGGTTGGTCAAAGCAAATAACTTTGTACCCCTTATAAATTTGGACCCAGAATGACACTCTGTGCATTATATGCCAAAAAAGAATAACGTGAACCTGTTCAGTAGTATCACAGTTCTCTCAAGGAAAATTGAGGTACTACATCTTAAATTAGCTGATCAAGAGGCTTAGAAATTCTTAGAAACTTTTGATATAAAAGACCAACAAGAAACCTGGCGCACTGATATCATAGCCCCTAGGATTTCTGGGTACACAGCTTACATGTTCCCCACTACTAGAGATGGGAAATACGGTAGATTTAAAGACAGTCTATCATTATTAGAACCAACTTAACTTTAAGAATCCTAGAACGTTTACCTAAAACTGATAATGTTCTCATTTAATACTAATGGACGGGACCCAAAAAAATCATATTATGTAATGTCTATTTTCCTCCAAGAACAAAGAACTAAGGCCCTAATAACCCCTATCTCTCTCACCATAAGCAGGTACTAGATAAATTAGTTGAAAATGAAGGAACTGTCCCTCAATTTATTATGGGAGATTTCAATGCAAGTATATCTTCTAGAATGACAGAAGGGACATTTTCTATCTTACCCTCATCTTATCCACTATAAACCCCATAATGGTATCCAGAAGGGAAGCTTTGGATCCTAACACTAATCCTAGAGGGAAAGAATGGCTCACAACAAAATGGCTTACCAACAATTACGGTGGTTGACACTTGTTCCTGTCACTAGAATTAAACGCTATTTATTTTGAAGTATCTACCACTGGCTGTAAAATGTTTTTGTGCTTTGAGCCCTGCTAACACCAGGAAGAGGAGTTACTGTGGTCCATGCCAGTGTTCTGGGGTCCACAGTACTCAGAAGTTATTTTAGACTTAACACTGCAAGTGTACTCTGAGGCAGACGTAGAACTAGTTCTGTAGACTTGTACAAGGGTCTTTATTTTATTTTATAACTATTTGTTTTAATTTTGAGAAGTTTGCTATGAGGAAGGTCTTGTGACCTCATCTGCACTTCGGTTTGACACACCATTTAAACTACTTTGTAGCCATGCTCAGATTCAATTTACCAACAATTACGGTGGTTGACACTTGTTCCTGTTACTAGAATTAAGCTATTTATTTTGAAGTATCTACCACTGGCTGTAAAATGTTTTTGTGCTTTGAGCCCTGCTAACACCAGGAAGAGGAGTTACTGTGGTCCATGCCAGTGTTCTGGGGTCCACAGTACTCAGAAGTTATTTTAGACCTAACACTGCAAGTGTACTCTGAGGAAGATGTAGAACTAGTTCTGTAGACTTGTACCAGGGTCTTTATTTTATTTTATAACTATTTGTTTTAATTTTGAGAAGTTTGCTATGAGGGAAGGTCTTGTGACCTCATCTGCACTTCCAGTTTCGGCACACCATTTAAACTCGCAACGCGGTGGGCGCTAGTTCAATTTATCAACAATTACGGTGGTTGACACTTGTTCCTGTCACTAGACTTGAACGCTATTTATTTTGAAGTATCTACCACTGGCTGTAAAATGTTTTTGTGCTTTGAGCCCTGCTAACACCAGGAAGAGGAGTTACTGTGGTCCATGCCAGTGTTCTTGGGTCCACAGTACTCAGAAGTTATTTTAGACTTAACACTGCAAGTGTACTCTGAGGCAGACGTAGAACTAGTTCTGTAGACTTGTACCAGGGTCTTTATTTTATTTTATAACTATTTGTTTTAATTTTGAGAAGTTTGCTATGAGGGAAGGTCTTGTGACCTCATCTGCACTTCCAGTTTAAGCACACCATTTAAACTCACGATTATGGCAGCGGTGCGAGCCAGCGAGAATAGCACATGGCAGCAGCATGTTAGGCTTGTGGGCTGCATATTGAGATTGTTCATTGGGGTCTATTTTATTCTATTTTTGTAGATCTCAGTATACCGAGTTGTACTACCCATTTTGGATTTTAATCTGTGAAAGGGTAAGGAAATGAATATTAACGAAGGGATAGTCACCTTATCTACTGGGGAAATCGCTATGACCTGCATTCTTTGTAATAATTTTTGTTTAGAAACTAGTGTGGGATTTGAAGGCCTAAAATGGTCCCAATGTACTCTTAATTTGGAGTTAAAGGTGAAAATAGAAGGGTTAGAAAATCAAGTTGTGAAACTAAAGAAACATAATGAGATACTACAGTTTGAGCTAGATGAGTTTAAGAAAACTAGTATTTTCACATTTAAAAATCAAAATAAGAGTAAAGAAGACTCATCTAAGAGAGCTAGAGAGGATTCTGGTGAAAGTAGCGATGAATGGAGTCCTGTGGTCAGGAAGAATAATGCAAAAAAGGGTAGGAGAGCAATGGAATTTAAAATTCCCTTGAAAAATAGTTTTCAGATTTTGGGGGAAAATGTTGTATTAAATGAAAATTGTGATGGTATGATCTGCACAAATACTATTAGCTTGAATGACAACTTAACTTTGACCCAAGAAGTAAGGGATAATACTGCATCTGATGTTTTAACTTTTAATGCATCTGATGCAATATCTATAACTAGTAATGTTCCCCTAATGCAGGATCTTACTTCAGAACCCATAGATGTAATTGAAAACCCCATCATGCATCCAAAGATTATGGATAGCGTAGAACCTAGACAGGTTATAGTCCTCGGTGATTCAATAATCAAATACATGGATGGACATATTTGTAACAGTGATAAACAAAATAGAATGTGTTCCAGCTTTAGGGGTGCTTGGATACGAGACATTGAGAGAATGGTTCCTAATGTCCTTAAAAATGGGGGTATAAATCCATTAGTGGTGGTGCATGTAGGAATAAATTACATTAACAAATTTACTGTCAATGACATAAAGAATAGCTATGTGTCTTTGCTCAGCACATTAAAATCCTTGAATTCTGAAATTTGTTTATCTGAAATACTACCTATACTCCGTGCATCTAAGAAAATTTGTTGTAAAATAAAAGAGGTGAATGAATGGCTACGTAAATGGTCTTTAAAAAACAATATTCATTGCATTACACATTGAGAAACATTCGATATGGATAACAGCCTTTACAGTTGGGATGTTTTACATCTGAGTAAAAAAGGAAGTCACCTCCTTGATAAACAATTTTCATCTGTCATAAATCGGTGTTTAAACTGAATAAGGGGGGCAAAGGGGGAGCATTAAAATGGAAATTGGCCTAAATTTGGTGGAGTACACTTTCTTTCTATGCAATGCAAGGAGCTTAAATATTTCTAAGTTAACGGAATTAGCAGGTAGAATCAAAAACTTTGATATAGATTTCATAGCTATTACTGAAACCTGGTGGAATGACGAGTCTCATTGGTTTAATGCTATTCCAGGTTACAATTTACATTATAAAAATAGGGGTAATAGATTAGGAGGAGGGGTATGTTTGTATATAAAGGACTCAATTTCAGTCATTGAATCAGCTATCGAATTGGTAAATGGGATACAGATTGAGGGGTGTTGTGTTCAATTTCAATATCAAAAACAAAAAACTATTTTAATAAATTTATATCGTCCCCCAAATGCTGACCTTGAGTATGACCAAGCAATTTTACATTACCTTGAAGGATTTTCTGAATCCTCCAGCCTTATTATTATGGGGGATCTGAATCTTCCAGGTATTGACTGGTTCAATTTTACAGCTACTACTAATATTGGTCAAAAGTATTTGGAGTTAATTACTAGTTTAGATCTTGAACAAATGGTGATGAAACCAACTCAGGGAAATAATACCCTTGATCTTATCTTGTCAAATATCCCTGATACACTAGATAAAATTGAAGTAATTGATCCTTTAGGCTCTAGTGACCATAATGTCATCACCTTTTCGTCAATTGGTAACAAAAATGGTAGTAGGGAAATTAAACATCGCTATAATTATTATTAGGGCAATTATAGAAATATAGAGGCTATACTATTGAATTCTGATTGGTCTTCTTTGTTCAATGATAAAATGCAGAAGAATCATGGTATATTCTTAGATTGATTCATGACCTCAGACAAAACTATAGTCCCACAATTAAAATTAATAACCAAAAAGGTAAAATTCCTTCTTGGTTAACACCAAAAATACAAAACCAGATAAAAAAAAAGATGAAAGCATTTAGGAAACTTAAGGTTTGTCCGGGTGAGGTAAATAGATGTAATTATAAAAGAGAACTTAAATTGACTAAATCACTTATCATTAAAGAAAGAAAAAGTATAGAATTAAAACTATCATCATTGGAATTTAACCCTAAGTCCTTGTTTGGATATATTAATAAAAATAAAAATTAGAATTCCTCACCGGCCACCATTATTCATGAAGGTTCAATCATACAAAGTGATGTAGCTGTTACTAATGTATTTAATAACTATTTTGGGTCAGTATTTACAGTTAATGTCACTGTAAATGATTTAGTATATGATTATTCCAGTCCCTATGAGGTAATCACTGTGTTAGAGATAAAGGATGCAATTAATAGCTTAAAGGCAACATCAGCTTCAGGCTCTGATAAATTAAATCCCTACTTTATTAGACAGATCTCTGACGCACTTTTATTTCCCTTATATTTGATTTTTAATAAATCATTTTTGTATGGAGTGGTTCCCCAGGATTGGAGGTTAGCTACTGTGCTACCTATATATAAAAACGGTAATAGAAGTAGGGTGGTTAATTATAGACCTATTAGTCTTACTTCGGTAGTGTGTAAGGTTATGGAGAGAATTCTAAAGGCAAGGATTGATCAAGAAATCCTAAAAAAGGGCCTTGTAGATAGTTCTCAACATGGTTTTGTGAAGGGAAGATCGTGTACTACTAATTTGATAACCTTTTTGAAAGTATAAGCAATAGTTTGGATCGGGGAATTCCGGTTGATGTTGTCTATTTGGATTTTAGTAGGGCATTTGACAAGGTCTCCCACAATTTGTTGGTTTTGAAATTAATTAAATTAAAATTTAATAGATACGTTGTTAAATGGGTTGAGGAATGGTTGAAGAATAGAAGTCAGGCGTTAAATTAAGACATGATTTCCTCAAGTATTTAGGTTACCAGTGGTGTGCCCCAGGGTTCGTGCTGGGCCTCTACCTTGTTGGAGTTTATATAGGGATCTTCAATTAGGGTAGTAAACCAGATTAGTAAATTTGCTGATGATACAAAATTTCAGCAGAAGTGGATTCAGAATTAAAATTAATCTACTAAAAATGGATTTGGTAATATTGGAAAAGTGGGTAAATAATAATAGTATGCTGTTCAATACCGATAAGTGTATTGTCATGCATTTGGCAAAAAGTAATCCATGTATTAATTATACATTATGTGGGACTCAGATCCCGAACGAACTCAGGTAAAAGATTTAGGAGTTATAGTTAATGACAAGTTTAATTGAGTAGTCAATGCATTGCATTTACTCAAACTGGAAATCGATTATCAATGGCATAAAAATCTTTCATTACATCGAATAAAGAGTGTATGTCTAAATTATATAAAACTTATATTAGACCTCACACTGATTTTGCATCTTCCTTTAGGGCACCATATCTGGAGAAGGATAAGAGTTTGATTGAGAGTCTTCAGAGAAGAATGACTAAACTTATCCCTGAGATAAAACATCTTTCTTATAAAGATAGAGTGATATCCTTGGGTCTGTATGACCTACAAGCAAGACAGAGACAGGGTGATTTGCTGCAACTCTTTAATATTTTAAATGATAAAGATTTGATGAAGTTATGTGGATTAACATATATGGATAGGTTTATGGTTTACGTGTAATAATAGACAAATCCATATAAATAAGGTATCTACCAACAAAGAAATATTTTTACTGTTAGATCTGCAGTCTTGTGGAATTCTCTGCCACAGTATATAGTTGATGCAACATCTCGAGATGCTTTTAAGGCTCAAATTGATAGATTAATTCTGGGCAGTTAAGAAAGAGACACAAGGGACTTAATTAAGTTATTCCCCCCACATTTGTGGGGAAAGTGGTCTCGATGGGCCTAGTGCCTTCTTCCACTTTAATAAAACTGAGTAATACTGAGTAATGTCTCACAAAAAGGAACTTTTGCATGCTGAATGGGAGAACTGATGGAGATAGACCTGGAAAGCTAACTTTTATTGGTGCCTCTGGTGCTTCCACATTGGATCTGATTTGGGCCAACTTGGAGGCCATTAACTTTGGTGCGGAAATTACAAATAGGTGAACGTATAGAATCCGCTCATCTTCCAATAATATTGAATATAGAAAATACCTATCCCAGTCTTCCACAAATTGAGGTACATGTGGGGGAAGAGGGGAAGAGCTAGAAATTATTAATGAAAGGAGGATTAAATGGGGTCCTATTTATTATGCACAACTTAAGCAAATCTTGTACACAGGAGAAGCATACAATATTCATAATCAAATTCTTGATAAAACTCAGACCTCAAAAATTCATGATAGTTGGGAGAATATTTGTACTATTTTGAGAACATTCTGTAAAACCAGTAAAATAGTAAATAATAAACAACATATTGTACTTGTTTGAAATCATGGTTTAATCAGAAATGTAGAAATACTAAAGCATGCTTTGGCAAGACTCTTAGACAATACAGATGGAAAAGGAAGAAAAAACAGATGGATCATATGATCCTGAAAAAAGAAAGAGAAAAATATAAAAAAAAATCTTGGAGGAAGAATGGAATAAATGCATTCATCACCTATGGGAAAAATTGAGACAAGCTGTCCTTAATAGAGATGGCAGACACTTTTGTAAATTAGGAGCACAGGGATATAATAACTATCAAACAAGGGTATATACATTTATTACCCCTCAAATGTGGATCCCTTATTTTTCAAATGTATACTGTTCTTTGGAAGAGGAAGAAATTGAATATAAAACCAATTATATGAGTGGGGTTACTTATCCAAGGCCTATTATGATTAGAGAGCATGCAATTTACATCACCCTTAGCTCCCTGAAGTGCAATAAAGCACCAGGCCCTAATAGGATCATTGGTGATGTATTTAAATAATTTCAAGATTGGTGGATTCCACTCCTCGCCAAGATATTTAATATGTTTGTACAAAGCTTAGAAGTTCCTTTCAGTTGGTTGGGTGGTGTCATATTTCCAGTTTAGAAAAATGAGAATCCCAATAATCCAAAAATGTATAGGCCCATTAGTCTGATCGATGTGTCACAAAAAATCTTTTCCTAAATCATTCTTGGCAGGCTTACGGACTGGGTAGAGGAGCACTCTCTTCTTAGTGAAGCACAGAATGGCTTCTGGAAAAACAGATCCACAGTACAACATTGTTATGTGCTTCAACATATAGTCCGGAAGCATACAAAAATCCCAAATGGTAGAATATTATGCTGCTTTGTTGATTTTTTAGCAGCCTTTGATAGTATCAATAGGAAGGTCCTTTGGACAACACTTGACGATCTGAATTTGGGAAGGACACTTTTGGACAACTTAATCAGACTACATGAACACACCTGGTTGAGAATACAGTACAATCAACATGGGCATGCTACTGATACATTTCAAACTAATGTAGGGGCCAGACAAGGATGTATACTGGCCCCCACCCTTTTTAACATCTACATTAATACTATCTTACAACAGATAAAGGATCCTGACTTTCTTGCACCAAAGGTTAATGAACATAGAATAGATAGCTTAGCCTACGCAGATGATTTAGTACTCCTTTCTAATTCTGCCCAAGGCCTCAAATGGCAATTAAGCCTCTTTGAGACACTATGTAAACAAAGGAAACTGAAGATCAATCAAAGTAAAATGAACATAGCAATTTTCGGAAACAAAGCTAGGAATACCCCAAGGTTTAGGATTGACGGTAACCCTATTGAGGTAGGAAATAGTTGTGACTACCTTGGGGTAAAAGTCACATACAATTTATCTTACAAAAATCATTTGGAATTGATACAGAGCACAATGTCCTCAGCAGATAATGTCCTTAAAATTTGTATGCCAAAATGGGTAAATCCTCGGTTAAAGGGATTTTAACGGTCATTATTGCCAGAATAAGACCTAGTATAATCTATGTAACAGAAGTCTGGGGCTTTACTAATATAAGCTCCCTACAAATTATACTCAATATATTGTACAGATATATCTTGATGTTACCTCAGGGAACCCCTAATTGTATTCTCAAATTAGAATTGGGATGACAATCACTATCTTCCTTAATAAAAGAAAGACAAATCATGTTTTTACTCAAAACATTTTTGCTTCTGAAATGATACCCTAGAATGTGGCTGGAGGAAGGGATTCATTTGGCTACACTGGGGTAACACATCTATTCATTCATTTAATTAAAAAAAACATTAATGACATCTGGTTTGGGACAATTATTATATACTATATACATTAGATCATGGAAGGTAATCAGCCTTGATGTCAAAATGAGGCTTACAAATCTGGATATCAATCTCCTATTTACTCAGCTAGCATCATTAAAACTTCATGAATGTTAGAAACAATTTACATAGAAACATAGAAGCATGGACTTTGATGGCAGATAAGGACAACTTGGCTCACCTAGTCTGCCCATTTCCTAACCTACAGGATAAGCTGCAGATCCTAGTTAACCATCAGCCTATTTCCTCCTACCCCCCCCACAAGAATTGCCGTATGTCTGTCCCATGCATTCTTGAATCCTCCCACAGTTTTAGACCCCACAGTCTCCCTAGGAAGGCTGTTCCATGCATCCTCCACCCTCTCTGTGGAAAATTACTTTGTCACATTGCCCCTGAGCCGTCCCCCCTCTATCTTCAAATTGTGTCCCCTTGTTCTTGCACATCTCTTTTTCTGAAAGATGCTACCCTCTTGGACATTGTTGATTCCACTGAGGTACTTAAAAGTTTATATCATGTTCCCCCTCTCCCTCCTTTCCTCAAGGTTATACATATTAAGCTCCTTTAGTCTCTCCTCATATGGCTTCTTTTGCAGACCCTGCACCATTTTAGTTGCCCTCCTCTGGACTGCCTCCATCCTGCCTATGTCCTTGCAGTGATGGGTCTCCAGAACTGGATGCAGTACTCCAGATGGGGTCTCACCAACTGTCTGTACATGGGGATAACAACTTCATGTTTTCTGCAGGTGATGCCTCTCCCTATACATTCCAGTATCCACCCAGCCCTCCCCACTGCCTTCTCACATTGCTTGCTAATCTTAAGGTCATCTGATATGATTACCCCCAGGTCCCTTTCCATTTTTGCTGTTGTTACTACCTCCCCCAACCCCCCATTGTGTAATCTTCCCCTGGGTGTTTGTTTCCCAGGTGCATTATTTTGCACTTCTTTACACTGAATCTAAGCTGCCATATTTCTGACCATTCCTCCAACCTTGCCAAGTCCCTTCTCATCCTTTCCATGCTTCCTTGTGTATCAACCCTGTTGCAGATCTTTGTATCATCTGCAAAGAGGCATACTTTTCCTTTTAGTCCCTCTGCAATGTCACTTATAAAGACATTAAAAATGACTTGACTCAGTACTGAACCCTGCGGTACCCCACTAGTAATCCCTCTTTCTTCAGAGTAGACTCCATTTACAATTACCTTCTGTGTCCTGTTGTCCAGCCAATGTTTTAACCAGGCTACTACCCTGGGACCCACTCCCAGGCTGGTTAATTTGATTATTAATCTTTTGTGTGAAACTGTGTCAAATGCCTTGCTAAAGTCTAGGTAGGCCATGTCCACAGCCCCTCCCTGGTCTACTACTTTGGTCGCCCAGTCAAATAAATCAATTAGATTCTTCTGGCATGATCTTCCCATTGTGAAACCATGCTGCCTTGGGTCCTGTGCCACACTGGTCTCTAGGTACTCAACAATTCTTTCTTTCAGAAGTAATTCCATCACTTTCCCTACCACAGAGGTCAAACTGACAGCCTGCAGTTTCCTGCCTCTGTCTTCCTCCTACATTTGTGAAGTGGAATCACATCCACCTTCCTCCAGTCCTCAGGTACCACACCATCCTCCCATGAATTGTTAAAAAGGGTAGTCAGTGGTGTCGCTAGTTCTCCCCTTAATTCTTTTAGAATCCATGGGTGAATTCCATCAGGCCCCATTGCTTTGTCCACCTTCAGTTTTAGGAGTTCTTTCAGAACCCTTTCTTCTATGAAAGGACTGGGATTGACCCCCCTATCCAGAGTGCTTCTGTTAACTGGATTAGGCACCACCCCCTTCCTCTTTTGTGAAAACTGAGCAGAAGTATTTGTTCAGTATCCCTGCTTTTTCACTGTCCCTCTCTGCCCACTCACTTTCCTTTCTAATAAGCCTCACTATCCCTCCCTTTGTCTTTCTACACTCCCTGATGTACCTATAAAAGATTTTATCCCCCTTCTTAACCAAGTTGGCTATCTTTTCCTCAGTTTGGGCCTTTGCTATTCTGACTTCCCTCTCTGCTTTCTTCTGCCTTAACTGGTACAGTTCTCTGTCCTACTCCATCTGTGTTTCCTTATACTTCCTAAATGCTATCTTTTTCTCCCTAACCTTCCCCACCACCTCTTTTGACAACCATAGTGGCTTTTTCTTTCATTTTGATTTGTTTATTTGTGTCACACAAAGGCTTGTTGCCTCTGTGATGGCAGTTCTGATGTTTCCCCATTGTTGGTCCACCCCTCCTTTTAGCCTGTTTGCTAGTGCTTTTCTAAGGCACTCTCCCATCTTACCAAAGTCATACCTCCTGAAGTCCAGTACCCTCATTTTTGTATGGCTTGACTCTGTAGCTGAGTTTATCATGAACCACACTGTTTGGTGGTCACTTGTTCCCAGATGGCTACCCACTTCTAGATCTGAGATCCTCTCACTGTCCCCATTTGAGAGTATGAGGTCTAAGATTGCTCCCTCATGAGTGGGTTCCAAAACTAGGTATCTGAGGCATGCTACCTGTAGGGCATTGAGAATGGCCCTGTTCTTGGATGTGGCTGCAGCAAAGTTGCTTCAGTTAGCATCTGGCGTATTCAGGTCCCCAATCAATAGTATGCCCCCTTTCTCTGCCATCCTAAGGATAGCTTCCTTCACATCCTTGTCCATTCCCTCTCCTTGTCATGGGGGTCTGTATACAACTCCTGTGCAGATTGTGGTGCCATTTCCAGTCTCTAAGGTGACCCACAGTGCCCCCTCTCACATAGAAACATAAAAAACATAGAATTTGATGGCAGATAAGGACCGCTTGGCCAACCCAGTCTGACCATTTCCCTACCTACTGGATAAGCTGCAGATCCTAGTTAACCAGCAGCCTACTTCTTCCTACCCCCACCTCCTAGAATTGCCTTATGACTGTCCCATGCATGCTTGAATTCCACCACTGATTTTGACTCCACAACCTCCTCCGGAAGGCTGTTCCATGCATCCACAACCCTCTCTGTGAAAAAATACTTCCTTAAATTACCTCTGAGCCGCCCCCCCATCTTCAAATTGTGCCCTCTTGTTCTTGCACACCTCTTTTTTGAAAGATGCTACCCTCTTGGACTTTGTTGATTCCCTTGAGGTACTTGAACATTTCTATCATGTCCCCCCTCTCCCTCCTTTCCTCGAGGCTATACATATTAAGCTCTTTTCATTTCTCTTCATATGTCTTCCGGTGCAGACCCTGCACCATTTTAGTTGCCCTCCTCTGGACAGCTTCCATCCTGTCTATGTCTTTGCGGAGATTGGGTCTCCAGAACTGCACACAGTACTCAGATGGGGTCTCACCAGCTGTCTGTACAGAGAGATAATAACACTGTTTTCTACTGGTGATGCCTCTCCTATGCATCCCAGTATCCCCCAACCCTCCTTGCTGCCCTCTCACATTGCTTGCCCACCTTTAGGTCACCTGATATGACTACCCCAGGTCCCTTTCCATTTTGTTGTTGTTAGTATCTCACCCCCATTGTGTACTCTTCCCTGGGTTTTGTTTCCCAGGTGCATTACCTTGCACTTCTTAGCATTGAATCTAAGCTGCCATACATTTGACCATTCCTCTAACCTTGCCAAGTCCCTTCTCATCCTTTCCACCCCACCCTGTGCATCAACTCTGTTGCAGATCTTTGTGTCATCTGCATAGAGACATACTTTTCCTTCCAGTCCTTCTGCAATGTCACTTATAAAGACATTGAAGAGGACAGGTCCTAATACTGAACCCTGCAGTACCCCACTAGTAACCTTCCTTTCTTCTGAGTGGACTCCATTTACTATTACTCTCTGTGTCCTATTCTCCAGCCAATTCTTTACCCAGGCTGTCATCTTGGGACCCACTCCCAGGCTGGCTAACTTGTATATTAATCTTTGTGTGGAACTGTGTCAAATGCCTTGCTAAAGTCTAGGTAGGCAATGTCCACAGCCCCTCCCTGATCTACTACTTTGGTCACCCAGTCAAAGAAATCTATCAGATTCATCTGGCATGACCTTCCCACTGTGAATCCATGCTGCCTAGGGTCCTGTGCCCCTCTGGCCTCTAGAAACTCAACAATTCTTTCCTTCAGAAGTGATTCCATCATTTTCTCTATCACTGAGGTTAAACTAACAGGTCTGTAGTTTCCTGCTTCTGCCTTGCTCCCACTTTTGTGAAGGGGAATCACATCTGTCCTCCTCCAGTCCTCCAGGTACCACCCCATCCTCCCATGATTTGTTAAAAGGGTAGTCAGTGGTGTCACTAGTTCTACCCTTAGTTCTTTTAGAATTCTGGGATGAATCCCATCAGGCCCCATTGCTTTGTCCACCTTCAGTTTTAAGAGTTCTTTCAGAACCCTTTCTTCTGTAAATGGGCTGGTATCAACTTCTGTATCCAGAGTGTTTCTACTGTTTGTTTTATACCCCCTTCATTTGCAAATACTGAGCAAAAATATTTGTTTAGTATCTCTGCCTTTTCACAGTCTCCCTCTGCCCACCCTCCCTCCCTTTATTAAGCCTCACTATCCCTCCTTGGTCTTCCTCCCCTGATGTACCTATAAAAGGTTTTATCCCCTTCTTAACTGAGTTGGCTATCTTTTCTCAGTTTGGGCCTTTGCTGTTCTGACTGCCTTCCAGCCTCTTTTGCTTTAACTGATACAGTTCTCTGTCCTGCTCCTTCTGCGATTCCTTGTACTTCCTGAATGCTCTCTTTTTCTCTTGAACCTTCACTGCCACTTCCTTTGAGAACCATAGTGGTTTCTTACATCGTTTTGTTTTGTTTATTTGCTTCCCACAAATGCTCGTTACCTCTGTGATGGCAGTTTTTATTATTCCCCATTGTTCTTCCACCCCTCCTTCCTGCCCATTTGCTAGTGCATTCCTTAGGCACTCACCCATTTTGGCAAAGTCAGCCTTCCTAAAGTCCAAGTACTTTTGTCTTTGTATGGCTTGATTCTATTGCTGTGTTTATTGTGAACCATACTGTTCGATGGTCGCTAGTTCCCAGATGGCTACCCACTTCTACATCTGTGATCCTCTCTCCATCTCCATTTGAGAGAAGCAAGTCTAATATTGCTCCCTCTTGAGAGGGCTCCAATACTAGTTGTCTAAGGCATGCCCCCTGTAGGGCAACTAGAATAACTCCACTCTTAGAAGTGGCAGCTGCAACTGCACTCCAGTTAACATCTGGCATATTCAGATCATCCATCAGCAATATCTCCCCTTTTTCTGCCATTCTAAGTATACTTTCTATCATTTCTTTGTCCATTTCCTCCCCCTGAGAAGGGGGTCTGTATACAACCCCTGTGCGGATTGTGGTGCCATTGCCTGTCTCCAAATTTACCCACAGTGCTTCTTCTTCTCCCTGTTTACCCTTTTTGTTCTGTTGCTTTTATTTCTTCCTTTATGTAAAGGCTACCCTCCTCCTCTTTTGCCCTCCTGTCCCTCCTGTAGATAGTGTATCCTGGTATGTTTTATGTCCCAGTCATGGTTTTGTGTGTACCATGTTTCTGTGACTGCCACGATATCAGATGTTCCTCCTCCATCAAGGCCACTAATTCAGGAAGCTTGTTACCCAGACTACGGCATTGGTACTTATTGCTCTCCATTTTTAATGGCTTTACCTTCTGTTGCAGCATCCCCCACTGACCATTCTACCTCGGTCTTTTTCTCATTTAGTACCCTGTTTTGTAGGGAGGCTGGGATTTTCCTGCTGCTTGTCAGTGCCTCCTCCTTTGACTAGTTTAAAAGCTGGCCAATGAAGCATTTAAACCGATTGCTCAAAAGACTTGTTCCTTCCTGGACAGATGCAGACCATCCTGCCAGTATAGGCTGGTGTCCTCCAGGTGGAACCCCAGTCCCCAATGAAGCGAAACCCTGTGCTGCACAATTTTTCAACCATTCATTAAACTGCATGGTGCTAATCCCTCGCTCTCCCCATGCCTTTGACAGGCAGCACCTCTGAGAAGGATACTGTGTGTGCTACTTGTCTTAGGCCCTTCCCCAACTCTGCAATGTCCTCCTGCACTGCTCTAATCTCATGATGAGCCAAGTCATTTGTCCTTAGGTGGACAATTATGTCCAGCTCAGACTCCCTTGCAGCTGTTCTCGTGATCCTGAGGAAGTGCTTCCTGTCCCTCCCTTCCTGTCCTCTCCTCCCTGTTTACTCTTTTGTTCCATTGCTTTTATCCCTTCCCTTGCATAGAGAGCTACTCCTCCCCCTCTTCTACCCTCCCTGTCTCTCCTGTACGTTGTGTACCCTGGTATGTTACCATCCCAGTCATGGTTCTCTGTGTACCATGTTTCTGTGACTGCTACGATATCCAGACATCCCTCTGCCATCAAGGCCACAAGTTCAGGGAGCTTGTTGCCCAGACTATGGGTATTGGTACTAATTACCCTCCATTTCTTGATGGCCTTACCCCTTTTTGCCCCATCCCTGTCCTTATTGCCTTTGTCATTTTCTCCATTTACCCCTACCCTTCTCCCTATCAACATCTCTATCTTAGTGTTTACCTCACTTACTACGCTGATTTGTTTTGGGGGGGCTAGGATTTCCCTGCTCCTTTCCAGTACCTCCCCCCTTGGCTAGTTTAAATGCTTGCCAATTAAGCATTTAAACCTATCACCTAGGATCCTGGTTCCCCTCCTGGACAGATGCAGACCAGTATGCCAGTACAGGCCTGCATCACTCCAGGTGGACCCCCAGTTCCCAATGAAGCCAAATCCCTGAGCTCTGCACCAGTTGTTCAACCACCGATTGAATCTCATGGTGTGGAGCACCCTAGCCTCATCCATGCCATAGACAGGCAGCACCTCTGAGAAGGTTACCATGTGTGCTACTTGTCTAAGGCCCCTTCTCAACTCCACAAACTCTTCCTGTACAGCTCTGATCCCTTTATCAGCCAGGTCATTTGTCCCTAGGTGGACAGTGACATCCAGCTCCCTCCCCCGTGCAGCTGCTCCAGTGATCCTGAGGATTCGCTCCCTATCCCTCCAAGCCATGGCACCAGGTAGGCACCTTACCTCCCTCTCCCCTTCCTTCACCAGTTCTATCCCCCTAACAATGGAGTCCCCCACTAGGAGTTGTTTCCTTCCCCTGTGGGGTCCCATGCCACCCTCCTGTGGGTTTCCTTTGTGGAGGTTCCCAGCATCCTCCTTGATCTCCACTGCAGGTGCCTCCATAGAGGAACCACACTTCACCGGAATGGCATATGAATTGTGGAGAGGTACAACTGGAGGGTTACACCTCTGTTCCACCACTCCACCCTCCCTGAGCCCACTGTGGTCCAACCACTCCTCTTTCTTGGCAACCTCTGAGGCAAAGGCAGTGGCCTTGGTGGTCCCTGGGTGGGAGAAGAGGTCCCCCAAATCCTGTACAACTCAGCCTGGAGATGAGCAACCTCCTCCCTCAGCCCAGAGAGGTGCCTGCAGATGGGACAACACTGCATCCTCCAGAACATCTTCTGGAAGACTGCTGGTCCACAGCCACTGCACTGCACTGCACTGCACCACTCCCATCATGTCTTATTTCTGGCCCCTTAACTGTTGTTTGGAATACTTACTCTTTCCAATTAGGGGCTTGAACCCTACCTTATATAACTGACTTTCCCCAAACTAAGAAAAATATATACTAGATTTAGAACAAACACTTATAATGCTCAGTATATTAAGTACAGGCAAAATTGAAATAGCACTACCTCTACCCTCTGCAAATACAGGACTAAGACAATTGATGACTTAAAACATGTTGTCTTATTATGTCCACTTTATGAGGCCAACAGAAGAAAGTGGTTGGGTGGGTTGCTAGGTGGTCTCAGCCTCCCTCCTGAAAAAATAATTGTGTATCTTTTCACTACACAAGAGAACTATATTCAAGAAATTGTAGCAAATTTCTGATAACTACACATTTATAAGACAACTATGGAATGAAATTATACCTAATGCAAGAATATACACAGAAATTGGGTAATATATCACTTTTTACTCTAATTTTAGTCTTTTTTCCTCAAAACACAATATGAAATGAATTGTAAAACTGTTATTTGATATTGTGTTGACTATGGGAAATTTTGACTGTATGACTGGAGTTGCACCTATCTAAATGTAACATAGGGTATTTGAATACCCATATTTTTAGCTTCATTCTATTTTTGCAGTATACTGTAACTGCTCTTTGTTGATCAATAAACATGTACTTGACTTGACAGTCAAAATCATATGCCTCCAGCTGATCATCTGAGAGAAAGTGACCATAGCAGACGTCATCATTCTAAGAACAGGGAAAGGATGGTGAGAGACTACTGGATCAGATTCTGAGCTGACTCTTAGTAAAATGTATGTTTTCGCACAGGCATGTATAGAAGTATATGCTACTTGTGCTAATTAGATATAAAAACACATAGCTTTCAGCTAACAGACATCAAGGAATACAAACAATTCCCTTTAAATCTAACTCAGCTTGTCATGGATGACAACAACAGAGTCAATGCTAAAAATCTTTCCAAGAGCTTCATACAAACAAAGAAACAAAAAAAATGATGGCAGCAAAAGATCAAAGGTTAATCCAGTCTCCCATAACACCCTGTCATACCCCAAGATCTATTGTCAGTATGTTTTTTTTTTGTCTACACTATTCAACCCCTTGTTCCTGTCTTACTACTCCCTGAGTACCTACTAAGCCCTTAGCTCTGTCCCAGCCATGCTTGAAACCATTAGTGGTTTTGGAACCCATCACCTCAGCTGGCAGACTATTCCATGGCTCAGCCATTCTATCTGTAAAATAAAACTTTCTGACATCCCTCTTGAACATCCCCCCACCCCCACCAGCTTCCTCTCCTGTCCTTGTATTCTAGATTTGCTACTCTTAGTTCCTTGCAGCTCAAGTTGTTCATTCCTTTCAGGAACTTGAAGTTCTCTGTCACATCACCCCTCTCTCGTCTGGCCTCAAGCCACTACATGTTGAGTGCCCAAAGCTGATCCTCATGGGTTTTGCCTTGCTGACTCGAAGCATTTTGGTTACCCTACACTGCATTGTCTCCAGTCTGTCCTTGTTCTTCCTTAGATGAGGACTCCAGAACTGGGCACAGTACTCCAAGTGTGGTCTCACCAGTGATCTATAGAGAGGGTATAATACCTCTTTCCTCCTGCTGTCAAAACCCCTCCTGATACACCCAGCTTACTGCTTGCCTTATTGTAGGCCTTGTTACACTGGCTAGATTGTTTAAGAAAGCTACTTATGATGACTATTAGGTCTGTTTCCACAGAGGTAGTTGCAGTGTCACAGTGTCAGTGGCTCGACAGGTAGCACCAGACCAGCTAATCATGGGTTCTAGCCCCACACCAGATATTTGGGGTATTACCCATAACTAACACTGTAGTGCTGTATGAGGGGGATGCTGCACTGTTCAGGTGTTTTCCTTCAGATGATATATTAAACTGAAGTCCTTACTGCCCATCTTGGTTACTGTCCAGGTGGAAGCAAAGATCCCATGGAGCTTATTGATGAAGAGTATGGTGATTTTATTAAAATAAAAGAAATCATGCAATCAAAAACAGTTACATCACTCAAAGAATTCCAAGGAAACTTAAAAAAAGGGAGAAAAAGAACAAAAATCTTAAAGCTTAAGAAAAATACAAAGCAAAACAAGAAAGGAGAATCAAAGCATAACAACAATACAAGATAACACACCCACCCCTTTCTGTATTATAGAGAAGGGAAAATTAAACCTAAACACAAAATTAGCTATGCTTATAGAAAAAAAATGTGCCAAACTAATATAATCTTAGTTATTATATGGTGTTGTTATCCATGGAAAACCTCTCCACATATTATGTAAAGGAAGCAGCTGTATTTTTATTTATTTTTTAATAAATAATGTTTTTATTATTTTTTTCCACTTAAACAATAAAAACACATACAGTTATAATACAAATCACTTAAAAGAGATCTCCTGGCTGGGTAAAACCTCTTGGGTATATAACATAAAATGTTACATCATTTTAACAAATCAGGGGCCCAATATTCAAATATGCACGAAGCACAGCGCAAACATTTGCTCCACGACCTGTGACTGCCTGGGTGCCCAAGATACTATATTCAGCCAAATAACACACTGGTGCTATTCAACTGAATATAGGGCCATACTGGCCCAACACTTAGCCACTTAGTGATGCCCTGACAGGGCTCCTGAAGTATGCCACCAGAATGGATAGTGCCAGAGCTCCGAGGGGCCCATGCAAATGAGCCCATTGTGCATGCAAGGCACTAGGGAGCCATTTGCATCCCAATTATGGGCTCATTTGCATGGGTAGCAAGGCAGGTTAGCATGGTGCTACCCCCCAAACTGCCCTGTCCCAGATGTGTACACATCCCTGGTGCTAGTGGTTCCGCACCACTGATCACTGGTCCATTCTTAGCATAAATATTATCCTTGGTGCTAGTGATCCCCCCACTGATCACTGGCCTGCTCTGTAATATAAAATCATCTCTGGCACTAGTTGTAACCCCCCTCTCTCTGATTGCCAGCCCAGGTGAAAAAAAAAACTATCCCTGGTGCTAGTGGTAACCTTCCCCCTTCCAGTGAGTGCCAACCTGGAAGCAAAAAAAAAAACTAACTGGTGTCCAGTGGCCCCCCTCCCCTCGGCACCAGGCATACCCCCCACTCACTTTTGCAATATCTGCAGTGCTGCAGGAGCATATGGCGACCAGCACAGCCATCCTCACACCTCCTGGGCCAGCTGCCATATGTGCTGGCAGGGAGCATTCCTGTTACAGAACATGGCACGTCACCCTGTCCTATAAATAAGAGGTGCACTCCCTTCTTTTACATATGGTGGCCAGCCAAGGAGGTGTGAAGAAGGCTGTGCCAGTCACCATATGCTCCTGCAGGATCACGGATATTGGAATGGTGAATGGGGGGTATGCCCGGTGCCTCGGTGGGGGCACTACTGGATGCAAGAGAGTTTTTTTTTTACTTCCAGGCTGACAGTTGACTGGAGGTAGGTTACCACTAGCACAAGGGATAGTTGTTTTCTGCCAGGGCTGGTAATCAGAAAGAGGGGGGTTACCAGGATGCCACTAGCATAATGGATGTTTTTTCCATCAGGGCTGGCAATTGGATGGAGGGGGTTACCACTAGCACCATGGATAGTTTTTTTTTTCTGCTGGGGCTGGCAATAGGAGAGAGGGGGGTTACCACTAGCATCAGGGATAATTTTATTTCAACCTGGCCTGGCAATTGGACGGAGGAGGTTACCACTAGTACCAGGGATCATTTTATTTCATCCAGGGCTGGCAATCTGAAGGAGGGGGGATACCACTAGCACCTGTGACAGTTTTTTTTCTGCCGGGGCTAGCAATCAGAGGGAAGGGGGATACCAGATTACCACTAGCACCAGGGATAGTTTTTTTTTTAATACCAGAGCCGGCAATAAGAGGGAGGGGGGCTACCACTAGCACCAGGAATAATTTCATTTCAGCCAGGCAGGCAATCAGGGAAGGGGCGTTACCACTAGCAACAGGGATAATTTTATTTTAGATGAGGCCGGCACTCGGAGGGAGGGAGGTTACCACTAGCACCAGGGATAGTTGTTTTTCAGCTAGGGCTGGCAATCAGAGGAAGGGGGGTTGCCACTAGCACCAGGGATAATTTTATTTCAGCTGGGGCTGGCAGTCAGAGGAAGGGGGGTTACCACTAGCACCAGGGAGGATAATTTTGTTTCAGCTGGGGCTGGCAATCGGGGAAGGGGCCTTACCACTAGCTCCAGTGATGGTTTTATATTACAGAATGAGCTGGCAATCAATGGGGGGGGCAATAGCACCAGGGATAATATTCATGTTAAGAACCAGGTGACAGGGTGATCCCCTGGCAGTGACCGCAGGCCAAAAACAACATTCATGATAGAAAAAAAAAAAAGAACGGACCAGAAATTGGCAGGGTGGACCACTAGCACCAAGGATAATATTTATTTTAAGAATGGGCTGGTGATTGGCGGGAGGGGGACCACTAGCACCAGAGACAATATTTATTTTAAGAACAGGCTGGTAATCGGCGGGGGTGGGAGGTGGGGACCACTAGCAGCAGGGATAATATTTAGTTTGAGAATGGGCTGGTGATCAGCTGGAGGGGGGACCACTAGCACCAGGGATAATATTTATTTTAAAAATGGGCTGGCAATTGTTGGGGGGTGCCAGGGACCACAGGGGGCAGTTGTGCTACCCCAGCAGCCAACTGACTCGGTGGCTACATTACCTCCAGCAGTTGCTACGGTAGCCAAATCAGGGTTTTGTTCAACAGTATTTGCGCTGCAGAAAAGGATTGCGCTAAACTGTTTTGCGCAGCGCAATGCTGCTGAATATGGGGCAGGGTGCATATTCATGGCCATGCCCCTCCCCTTGCCTGCGTGCATACATTATTTTTTGCACAGGAGCTAACTGTCTTTGCCTGAACATCAGCCCCTTTTGAAAATGGGGCTCCAACTCAAACCCCGGTTTGCACAGCAAAGAACTGTTAGTGCCCACACAAACTTTTAAATATCGAGCCTCAGAAGACTTAAACATCATCTAATGCATACCAACTGTAACTTAAGCCAGCAGTTCTACTTACTACTTAAATTACATTTCCTTCTATCTTAATTATTCTGTCAGTACTAAATAATTTTTAATAAATTCTGAATTTCTATACCTATTCTAAACAGACAGGTTGTAAACAACATGAAAAATTAATAATGTAAGAGCAAGTGTATAACAACACATTCTGACTCAATTTGAGCGAATCAGTAAAGTGACTGCCATTATAGTGACCAAGAATAAATGGCCAGGGTTAATATGAGGGATTGTACAGGTTTTTGAGTGATTGTGGAGGTGTGCAGTCCTGGAGCTAGTTATATTAATTAGGTGGGGTGGTAACCTCTGACGGGTGTTTGAGGACGGCTTCGACCGTATTCTGTTTTTGTGAGAGTGTTTAAAGTTATTAGCTTTAAAATGTCATACCTGTAAAGACATTTGCAGTTTATCTTCTTATTGTTTATCTTGTGAAGAGGCTTGGTGTTAATCTTTAAAGTGTTTTCTTGTGAGGAGATGTGCCTTTATTTGGTCTTGTTGCTACTGAGTTATTTGTTGTGTGATGTGCGTTTGTGTGATAATATGTGCTCCTTTGGTTCAGTTGCTGATTGTTCTTCTGTCGTGGTATAGTCGGTAGAGTAGGGTGCTAGGTAGGTAGGTTGGGTTGTCATTTCAAAGTTTTGCATTGGGTTGTGTCCTAGGTTCGAGTCCAGGTTTGTTCGTCTGTATAGTTGGATTGTTCCTTGTGGTTGCGCTGTAGTGGTGAACTGTTGTGTAGCTGTTGTTTTGGTCTGGCGATTAATCAGGTGTTGGCCATTTGTTTAGTTCTGTTATTTAAGGTGTTGGAGGTGTTAATTTGTAGTTATTTGTTCCTGTTGTCCTATTGCTGGGGTCTATAAGGGTTTTGTGTGTTGGCTGTGTTAGGTCCATTGGAGTTGTGTTGTAACTTATTGTTGTAAAGGAACAGAATTTGGAATACTGAAGCTGTGTGCTTACTGTATATTTTTGGGGGTTATTGTGTAGTTACTGTTTTGATGTTCGGTGTTATGTGCATTCGCTGTTTGGGGCTACGCTATTCTGTATTCACTTATATGGTTGGCGCTGTTTTGTTTTTTTTTGCCATGATGACATTGAACCGTAGTTTTCACAATTGGCTATAGTCATTGCTGTGTGTATTGGTGACATTCTTATTGTCTCTGAACTTCATGCATAATAAAATAAAGACCATGCACCAAGCAACATGCAGTTATACTGTAAAGAATCATGCGGGCATGCAGCCAAACTTCTACTGATGTGGAATCTATGGTCCTGTGCTGACAGTGTAAGGTGGTAGTAGTACTCTGCCTGAGGCCTAGAGTTGCCAAGCCTGCCTTGTACTTGTTCTGCTCTATCTTCCCTTATTGAGGAGGAATCCACACAATGCTCCCCTTCTCATGCCTGGAGGCATCCCATTCTGGGTGGTGATGGCATTTATCCTATGTCTCCCATTTTCTGCAGCCAGGGTGTCCAGGCTCTGGTGAACTTGGCAAGTGTGTCTCTGCGTCTGTATAGGACCATGAGTTATGATGCGTTAGTTGAAACCCCTTGAACCCACTGAGCCATGGTAGAACAGGCTACTTCCCTCAATTTTATGAGTAGCTGGTGTTTGACTTCAAGTACTGCTGTGTTCAGAATGGACTTATATATTTTCACCTGTGAGGGTATCATCTCTGGGTCCCCTAGAATCCAAAACTTTAGGGTGTGGGTAGTATTTGAGAGGTAATACATTCTAGCTGCTTGATAATAGTGAGCCACCAGATCTGCATGGCTTGACAGTCCCACAAAATGTGATAAATATTTTCGGGAGAGGCATTACAGCACCAACACACATTTAGATACCCAGGTACATATGGTTTAGCTTGTCCAGTGTCCTGTGCCACCTATTAGCATCCTCTTTTGGATTAGCTGCAGCTTGGGTTCTGGAGAGGCTGTATGAACCCCCAGCATCACTCTCAACATTCCATATCTATCATCACTTGAATTTCTGTTTCCTATTTTGTCCTTTGGGAGTCCCAGCATGGGCAGTTTTAGGCTTGAATACTATTATATATACAAGGTGTGTCCCAGTGTGAGCCAGTGCCTCAGTGGATGTCTTACCTGGAAATATTTTTCAAAGATCTTTGTTAGGTAACCCAAATTCTGCTTGAAATTGGACAAAGGATTTAAGAGTGGAAGTACTGTTGCATGGTCTTTGTCATACACTTTTCTCATGATACGATGCATCATTCTAACAACTGCATCAAAGGTGTTGTTTTTGCTGAATTCGTAGTGCACATGTAGTTTACCATAGGTAAAGTTTGCAACATACAAAACATAACTGCAAAGTGGATGGGTGAAACTTTTTCCATGAGGCCAGGTATAGCCCTAAAACAACTGATGTATAGTCTACTTTTGTAAACAGTGGCTCTTTATAAGTTTTTCTTAGGTACACCCAGAAACCCACTGTGTAATTGCATTCCAACAAAAGATGAGACTGAGTTTCCGGAATATCCCTGGTGGTTCAGTGGTTCCTACCTCCCCGCCCGTAACCCCGATTGACATTGTTATGTTTAAATTCCTTTCCCTGGTAGTCTAGTGGTACCACCCTCCCTGCCTGCAACCCCGATCACCATCGTTATGTTTAACTTCCTTTCCCTGGTAGTCAGGTGGTACCCCCCTCCCTGCCTGTAACCCTGACCAATGTCATAAAGTATCATTAAATTTCCTGGTAGTCCAGTGGCACCACCCACCCTCACTGGACCCCCAGCCCACCCAGCCCCCCTCCGGTCATCGGCGGGCAGCATACCCACCCACATACCTCCACGGCTGCCTGCTGAATGACAGCTACAGTACGTGCTGCAACCTCATTGGTCCAAAAGTTGTGAATGACTATTACAGTATGCATTGCAAGCCCATTGGTCCACAGTGTGGACCAATGAGCTTCACACATACTACAAGCTGCCACTCGGTGGGTAGCCATGGAGGTAGGCAGGTGGTATGCTGCCCGCCAATGACCGGGAGGGGAGCTGGGTGGGCTGGGGGTCCTGTGGGTGGGGGGTGGGGTGCTACTGGACTACCAAGGAATTTAATTATACTGTATGACAGAGATCAGAGTTACAGGCTGGGAGGGAGGTACAACTAGACTACCACAGATTATTGTGGGTGCTTGTGAACAGTGTTCTGGGGGAAGGGAAACCACCCACGGCTGGTGGCTGCTGTAATGCACCTTGCATCACAGCAGCTCACCTGTGGGTAGCTTTCACTTGAGCATGATTTATCCATGCTCAACTTTGTGCCAAGGTATGCAGCACATCTCCGGGATGTGCCGGCATATGCACTGCACATCTTGGCTGAATATCGAGATGTGCCACATATGCATGGGCACGCCCCCTGACTATGCGTTGCATGCATTATCTTTTCACCCTGGTGCATAGGAAATTGCTCTGCACAATTCCCCCTTTTGAATATTGCCCCACGGCACATTTCTGGGGATGTGCTGGTGCAACTCAGTTGTGTCAGGTGCAACTCCTTTGAATATCTAGGTCCCTATGTACTGTGAAGTATACATGTGCTCCCTTAACAGTACACAGGAGGTGTGCTCCCTATCAGCCCATACAGTGGACCACCATGGTGGTGAGAGGAGGGCTGTATCACTTGCTGTATCAGATCCATGCAGCACAGGTGACGGTGGTAAGGGGGGATGGCAGGGTGGTTTGCTCAGAGCTGGTGGTGTGGGGTCCACTAGACATCAGGGACAGCTTCCCGAGCATGGCGGCAGGTAATTGGAGGGTGGGGGTGCCACTACACACCAGGGACTACAGAACAGAGTATGGAGATGTGGATCAGAGGTTAGAGGGAGCGGCTAGACACTGGAGACTACAGAATAGAGTACAGAGACATGGATCGGAGGGCAAGGGGTACCACTAGACACCAGGGACTACAGAACAGAGTATGAGGATGGGGATCAGAAGGTGGGAGTGCCACTAGACACCAGGGAATACTTGTACATGTATGGGGAGGGGGTTTGGAAGGTGGGGAGTGCCAGCAGACACCAGGGACATCATTGCTTCAATGGGCCGGAGTGACTTGGTGCAGTTCCTTTGACCACAACCAGGATCTTGTGCCCCTTTAAGTCAGGGTTTGCAAAGACAGTAACTTGCACCCATTTGGGAGGCAGTTACCACCTGTGCAAACCTCTCAATATCCCACTTTGCCTGTATGCAGGGGACAACCTCCTTATTTGCTTGGGTGCAGCAGGAACTTTCGGGTACTAACAGGTTTTGCCCCTCCTGTGAAGGTTTCTGAATATAGACCCCACGGAAAAAATCAAGCGCAAAACCCGGTTAGTGCAGGCAGACACCTTTAGTGTCTGCTAAGTTTTGAATATCTGTTGCCAAGTATCTATCAACAATAACAGAAAAAAAGAATCCATGAAATACCCTTCCAAAGAGCATTACATTTATTTGAAAGAAGAACTGTTCCTTCAGATGTTGACATTCACTGAGCTCTTTTTCCACTTGTGACAGAATAGACATAGAAGTACACTCAATTTGTTGTAGCCCCAACTGGCATCTTTCCTGCCACAAGTAGGATTTAATGTAGCCGTAAAGGCAGAAGATACTCACCTAAGACTACATTTCCATAAGTGACTCTTTCCATTCAAGGGAACATCCATTCATAAGCTATGAAAGACTAAAAGGATTTTCCAAAGAAATAGTCAAGCAAAAGATGTTATAGGATCTCTATCTGCTCAATACACTCAAGCCTGGGGCAAAACCATTCTGTGAGTTTTTTATATTTATTGTTTCCCTTAATCCCTAACCTACCATAAGAGGACAACCAGAGCACTCCCACATTTTTCTGGGAATCCTAGAACCTAGTAACTGTGCCAAAACCAACTTGGATTTCCCAGAGAAACAGAATTTAAAAATTGGTTCTTGGGGTTGCCTCTGAGATAAATTTACTAGTATAATTGAGATATTGAGAGAAACATAAGCTGTTGTTCAGAGAGTTTGGATTTCGGAAGAAATTTCAAATGGAAAATTTACATAAATCAGAAAATTAATTGTCTTGCAGGTATTTGCAGTAGTGTTTGGCATTTATGCAAGCCCCCCCCCCCTTAGTTGTATCCATGTCCCTTCAGCACCCATGTCCCAACAGAGTACCTCTCTGCAACTCCTCTTGCATCTGATTTACATTTCAGCCTCATACTTCTTAACTGTCTGTCTTAGGAACCCTAATGCCTTGGTTGTTATCAAGGTTTCAAGCCTGTGTGGAAACTGCGCAATGCATGCTCATAACACAGTCATTTAATGGAATTTTCTCACCAAATTTTCAACATAGGCATTTTAGGACCTCCACTCATGAACAGTGTCACTATGATTTGCTTAATCTGTCCTGAACATTGATTTCCCACAGCAACTGTGCCATTGTGCACTAGCTATGCAGAAAAACATTTTGGCCAGTGTGTGAAAAATGACAGCTGTATTGTTCATAAGGAGGTGTGAAAAAATGCCAATGTCAAAAATCTGGAGTGAAAATATTACAAATTCTCAAAGTTAGGCGTGTGCATGGAAACTGGGCAATGCACGCTCGTAACACTCATATTTTGAAATTTTTTCACCAAACTTTCAACATAGGCATTTTGTGACCTCCACTCATGAACAGTGTCACTGTGATTTTCATAATCTGTCCTGAATATTGATTTCCCACATCGACCATGCCATTGTGCGCCAGATGTGCAAAAACACATTTTGGGCAGGATGTGAAAAATGACAGCTGTACTGTTCATAAGGAGGTGTGAAAAAATGGCAATGTTAAAAATCTGGAGTGAAAATATTACAAATTTGAGAAATTATGAGTGTGCATGGAAACTGAGCAATGCATACTTGTAACACAGTCATTATTTGGAATGTTTTCACCAAATTTGCAAAATAGGCTTTTTAGGAGCCTACCTCATGAACAGTGACACTGTCATTTCGGTAATCAGTCCTGAAAGGTGATTCCACACAGTGACCATGAAATCACCTTTTGGGACTGAATAATGGCATGACAGTGACAGAACACATGAAGTGGGGTCCCAAGAACCCCATGTTGAAAATTTGGTATCAAATTTCAAAAAAATGGCCGAGATATGCATCAAAGTTTAAAAAAAAAATGTATGCCGTTATACAGCTTACCAGCATTTCTTCAGTTCGTGGTCAGCTTTGAAGTGTGCAAACATGTTCCCGGTCTACCAAAGATCATTGCACCAGGCTCCAGAGGTATGTATGGGGTGAGGAGGGAGGGTGTGGGGAGGGGGTGCACAGAAGGTGGGCGCAGTTTGGGGGAGGGGTACCGGACTCAATGAGGGGCCGTTTTCTGTTTTTACAGGTAAACAAAAAATAAATAAATAAACTGTGGGAAGTTTTTGGCATGCTGGGGTGGACTCCTAGCATGCCACCTGGGTGTTTGTTAGGAGGGGGGCTGGAGCCGAGAGGGACTTGGCACCCCTATCGGCAACACAGTGTGTTGGGGGGTTGCATGAGCATGCTGGGTGGGCTCCCAGCATGCCACCTGAGTGTTTGTTGTGGGGGTTGGAGCTGATGGGGGTTGGGCACCCTGTCAGCCATACAGTGTGCTTGGGGAGGGGCATGTGCCAGGGGGATTTGGCACCCCCTTCAGCACACAATGTGGGGGGAGGCAGTAATGAGGGAGCGGGGAGGACAGCAGCAGAGGGAGGAAGCAGGAGGGATTTCGAGCAGAGGGAAAGGGTGATGTCAATATGTAAATACACACATTACAACTGCTGATTGCAGAGGTGGTTTTCTTTCGAGTGAAGACCACAGCAGCCGAACTGCTGTCATAGACAGCTCAGCATCTATTGGTGGGGTAGGGTTGTGCCTGTTACAGTGAGCACTGCATTGGATCGGAGGGTCACACACCTCCAAAAAGCCATACAGTGGCAAGACATTCCTTGCACAAGTGCGCAAGTGAATGCAAAAAGGAATGAAAAACACTCTACAGACCATCATGCCAAGGATAACAATGTGTGGAAAACACAGCCTTGATGGTGTTATGGTGAAAAATGGAGTGAAAAAAACCCAGAGGGTTAAGCATTAAAGGGAGCATAGTAAAGACAAGATACCCCTGCATCAAACAAGAGAGCAAAAGCAAGATGAAAAAGACTGCTATAATTTTCAAACGAGATGGCTGAAAATGTAAAGGCTAAATGTGCAGCACTCAGAAGGCATAAGGAAATGCAGAAGGAGGTGGACAGAGAGGTGTTTCAGAGGAAACAGAAGGAAATAGGGAAAGCAGTAAGGAGCACAAAGGTGCAAATTGAAGAGAGAATAGCCCAGGAGGTAATGAAAGGGGACAAGACATTTTTCAGTTATGTAAGTGAAAATAGGAAGACTAGGAGTGGGAATGTAAGGTTATAAAGAGAAGTAGGGACTGTGCAGAGGGAGACCAGGAAAGGCAGACATCCTGAACAATTGCTTTTGTTCATTGTTCACAGAAGAAAGGGAAGGGAAGGGGCCAAAAAAAAGTGACACAATCTTTGGGGGAAGGGAGGCTTACACCAGTCCTTTTTTGGAGGAGAGAGTCCTGAAGGGACTTGCTAATTTGACAGTGGACAAAGCAATGGGACCAGATGGGGTGCATCCAATGGTACTGATGAAGCTCAGGGAGGTAATGGCTGCACTTCTGACAGTCCTATTTAATAGCTCACTGGAACAGGAGTGGTTTCACAGGACTGGAAGAAGGCAGATGTAGTCCCACTTCACAAAAGTGGTAACAGGGATGAGGCTGGCAATTTTACGCCAGTCAGCCTGACATCAGTGGTAGGAAAGTTAATGAAATCACTGCTGAAGGAAATGATTATGGAATATCTTGAATCCAGTGGGTTACAAGACCCAAGCCAGCATGGGTTCATGGAGGGGGCAGGTCATGTAAAATGAATCTGAAGACCTGAGGAATCATGGGTTCATGTGGGGAGGTCATGTCAAACAAATCTGATAGATTTCTTTGACTGGGTGACAAAAGATTAAGATGAGGGTGGAGAAGTGGGTGTGGCTTTCCTAGATTTCAGTAAGGCTTCTGATATCATTCCACCTAAGAGACTAGTAAGCAAGCTGGGTTGCTTAGGAGTGGTGCAAGGGTGGTAAACTGTATAAGAAATTGGTTAGGTGATAGGCAACAGAGGGTGATAGTAAACAGAGTTTGCTTGAAAAAGAAACCATGGCCAGTGGGATTCTCAGGGATCAATGCTGGCACCGGTCTTCTTTAATGTCTTATAAGTGGCATGGAAGGAAAGGTCTGCCTCCTTGTGGATGACACCAAAATCTGCAATAGGGTGGCTGTCCCAAATAAATGGGAGGATGGGAAGGATAAGCAGAAACCTAAGAAAACTAGAGGAGTGGTCAGGGGTATGGCAGCTGGGTTTCAATGCACAAAAGTGCTAAATAATGTACTTAGGATACAGAAACCCAGGGGCAGAGTACAAAATTGGTGGAGTGGTAGTGATGACTACCAAGTAGGAAAGAGACCTGGGGGTAATCACATCTGATGATCTAAAGGTGGATAGAGAGTGTTATAAGGCACTTATCAGGGTTTGTGGGATGCTAGGGTGCATAGGAAGGTGTATTACCAGCAGAAAGAGGGAGGTGGTGTCGTCTCTGTTATAGATCGCTGGTAAGACCCCACCTAGAGTACTGTGTCCTGTTCTGAAGACCACATCTGTGGAAGGACATAGACAGAGTGGAGGTGGTTCAGCGGAAGGCAACTAAAATGGTGCAGAATCTGCATCAAAAGCCCTATGAGGAGACACTAAAGGACCTCAGTATGTACACCCTGGAAGATAGAAGGGGGGATAGTATAGAGACCTTTAAATACATAACACAAGTAAATAAGATACAGGAAGGGAGTATTTTTCAGAAAGAAAAGATGATCCAGGACAAGGGGACATGCAATGAATCTGTGGGGGGGAGGGATAGATTCTGAAGAGATTTGAGGGAGTACTTCACAGAAAGAGTGGTGGACACCTGGAAAAATCTTCCAGTGGATGTGATGGGAGCAAAAACAGTGGTGGGGTTCAAGAATGCATGGCATAGGCAAAAGAGAATCTTTTTGGAAATGAAATGGGTGGAAGAAGAGCTGGAGATCAAGTAGGACCTGCAATGACACTGTAAGTAGGGAAAAGTGGGCAGACTGGGTGGGCCAAGGGGTCCTTATCTGCTGTCAAATTTTGTGTTTCTGTGTTACCATGTTATGGTCACCTTGGGATATGGGCAAATAGGTTACTTCATGCTTGGCAGGGCTAAGGTGACTTCCCTATAGCAACTGAAGAAAGGGTTATAAATTTTTATGTTAAATTGCGCAGGAGGTGGGAAGACAAAACACAAGGAAGTCAATAGGGGACTATGAATTGTTTTATTAAATGAACTCTCTTCAGTTTGGAGAAGTTCCAGCATTTTCACATGCTAATTTTATGAGAACCAATATCTAATTTCTCAGACCGGTTCAGAGTTTGCAAGTTGATGGGACCAACATTAAGACAGAGAATCTTAATGGGAACATTGGATAAAGAAATTCCTTTAACAGCTACAGTGTCTGGGGATATACTACCAATACGATGACCCAAGCATTTAGACACATTTATTTGGGATCAACAAAGTTTTGAAAAGGAATCCAGGCCTTCATTGCTGCACTTCCTATGTCTGGATTACACACCACAAGACACAGGTCATTAGTATAGGCATTTGCTTTCAGTTGGCTGCCTCTTAGGAGGGGAGTGTATTTCGATAAAATTACAATTCACTGCAATGTTTGTTTTTTTTCTAGTTGTTTAACCAGGTGAGACACACTAAGCTGAGAGCTTGTTTACAGGTGCAACCTGGGAGCACAGGGAAGTTAAGTAACTTGCTTAGGGTCACACAGTATGCAAGTGGGGGCTGTGGGATTCAAACCCAGGTCTCCAGATTTGCAGCTCAGAGCCTTAAACCATTGCACTATACTGCCTCCCTGTAATGTGTTTAAGTAAAGGGTCCAATAGAAAAATCATATAATAAAGGGCTAACCCCCAAGGCCCGACTCCAATTATAGCTGCAAAACTAGACCATTGAAAGCCATTTGCCAGTGGAGTAAACACTGCCTGATAATAGAAAGCCTGAATCCATATAAAAAACTGAATTAGTATACCATCTGTAGATAAAAATCCAGAAGAGAAGAATGAGCAACTTTATCAAAGGCTTTGGTCTGATCTAAAGCTAATAAAACACTTTCCAATTTATTTTATTTACCCAGGTCTATAATGTCACATACAATATACAATTGACAAAGCCCTCCGGCTGCTATGTTTATTTCTCTTTTGCACAATACCACTGCCTGTCCTAATTTTTCAAGTAACCTGACGTGGAACCTTTGTAAAAGAGCCCCTGGCTCAAAGGTATATCTGATTCCCTTAAATAAATAAACAGTATACAAATTTTCATAAAGGAATACCCTGGAATTGAACTGTTCTGAGCAGGCTCAATGAGGTATTCAGCCACTTTGGACAATCTTCTCTACAGCAGTTTTGGAAGAATTTCATAATCCGAACTGAAGATACTTATCTGTCGCCAGTTTAGTATATCTAACTTTTCACCTTTTATATAGAGAAATATTAATAATGCTTCATTAAAATATGTAGAAGCAGTTTCTGAATCCAAAATGTAATGATAAACAGGTATGAGAAACTCTAAGAGCATGCGTTTTAACAGTTTATAAAATTATTTCGGTAACCCATCCACCCTAAGTGAAGCCCCATTCTTCATGGAACTTGTTACTTGAGCCAATTTTTCTGCTTCTAGTGGAGCTAGTAAAGATTTAGATAAAGGTGATGAAAGTGAGGGGCAAGGGTCAAGAGGAAAATAAGATAAATAATTTTCTGGAATACATTTTGTGCATGTGAAGAGTAGGGGAATTTTTTTATTTAAATTTCAAAACAAAGCTCTGGACATCAATCAACAATGGTAAAGCCAGACAAAAAAAACATATAAGCAATTAAACCCACCCACTAACAAAATAAAAACTAACTACAGCTGGTAACCGAGACTTACAGTCCTGTTAATATACCCCCATTAAAGCTTTGGTAATCTAATATATTACTTCTTCACCCTAATATCTTTCTGATAAATCACTAATTGACAGGTGGCTTGCCACATGAAAAATTTAATAATTGCGAACCAGACCATTAATGTTTTATAATCACATCTATTCCAGGATGGTTGTAAGAAAACAAAAACTAATTTGTCATGAGTAATAGAAAAAGATAGACTCTTGCCACTAAAAGCCTGCCTGTACCCACAATTCCTTTGCCAATAGGCATTCAATAAAGACATGTGCTTGTGTTTCCAGAGTTATATCACAATGTTCCCTAGGGCAAAATCAGTCCTCTAAGCTTTTAGGTTTATGATTGTTTTTAACCTGTAGTTTACAATGTGTGGAAAGCCACAAACATCATGCATTCTTGCAGGAATCCTTCTTTCAGTTAAGGTGGCTAAAACTGTCCTATAATGGGCCTGAGGACAATTTCCGAAGGTGAATGTTATGGGACAGGATTCACTTCAAATATACTGATGCAATATCCTCCTAGGCGTATCTTAGCAGAAAAGGGGACATGCCAAATCTGAAGTTTTTTCAAGCTACCCTTTAAAAGAAATCGGTAAGAACAGGCCTTGTTTTCCCAGTTTCATCGCACTGTGTATTCCCCACTTTCAATTTTTTTTTAAAAAGGTTCTAACAAAAGACCAAGACACTGCCATCACCTTTTCCTCTACCATTTATTAAGATGATAAAATTTGACAGGAAAATGTTTCCAAAAAAGAAAACTACTAGAGTAACCATTTGAACCTCCCTTCTGCAACTGCCAGCTAAGTAATATTCCTTTTTATGGGATTTAATCTACTACCTCAAAATAGATGAAAAAACAAACTGTATAATTTTACCTCCATAGATACCAGGGGGATATACATAACTGAGGTGCAAAAATATAAGTAATAAGCAGGTCTTTATATAATATACCCTCTTCTTTTTTGAAGCCAAAAGTTGTTTCCATCTGTGAACTTTCCCTTCAGTCTCCTAGTATTTCTGTACACAATTATACGTTCTATCATCTGAGCTACCAAACCATACTCCCAATAATCTAATAGGACCTGGAACTAAGGAAACATTAGCTAGTGATGGTCTTTTGTTGAGACTGTGCAGCACCACCCTCACACATTTTGATTAATCTTTGATCCTGAGCAGTCTGAAAATAATTCTAAATCAGCATTTACTTCCTGCCCTGGTGCAGCTGAATCTATAAGCAAAGATCATCTGCATAAACCAAGATCTTACTCACTGGTACACCCAGCAAAATTTAAGTTCCTCCTATTGCACAATTTTGATTTCTTTTTTGCAGTATCCCTAAAACATATAAGAGGTGACTCAGAGGACAGCCTTGCCAGACCACTTTCAAACTGGAATTCCATTCCCCATCTGTCAATTAACATTCAAAGTTACTACAGCCTTACTATAACAGGTTTTGTTCCATGAAATGAAAAGATCCAGAAATCCATAATGCCGAAGAACTGAAAACAAAAAGAAATGGGATATGCTATCAAAGGCCTTGCCTTGGTCTAATGATAGAAGATAGCTCTGTATCTGGTCTCTAGATCTGGCTTCAATGATCTCCCATAACAAATGCTCCAGGATTTTTCTGTGAGGAATATCACACACATGTGATGGGTCATTGATAGTTCCCAGAATCAAACTTACACATACTCCCAGTATTTCTGACAACATTTTAAAATCTGCATTCAAAAGGTTGATCTGTCTCCAATTGCCTAAATCATTTTAGGACCCTTCTTGTGAATGAGCGCCAACACAGCTTCATACATACTATACAGTAAGAGCCCAGAATAAAGGCATTCATAAGTCAGCCAGATCCTGTGCTATAAAATCAATTAACTTATGCAATTCCACACATAGTCCATCTTTGCCAGGTGCTGTACCTGAAGAAAGAGACAGCACAGCATGTTTTATTTCAGTAGGCAAAACAGGCTGAATTAAAACCTCACCTAAACCCGGATCCAATGTAAGACACTGTAGGGAAGCCCATAACTCCTCTTGCCTGTCAGAGCTTCCTGTTTGTACACAAAAAGGTACACACATTGGAGGTAAGACTGACAGGTCTGTAGCTGCCCAGCTGCTCTTTGTCCCCACCCCTCCCCCGTTGTGGAGCAGAACTATGCCCACTACTCTCCAGTCTTTCAGAACCACCTCTGTATGAATAGAGCTATTGTATAGCCCCACCAGGGGTTCAGCTAATTCTGATTCCATTTCACTGAGCACCCTCATATGCATGCATCCCATCTGGCGCAGTGGCCTAATCATTCTTCAGGACTGCTAGAACAATTCTGACCCTTTCACTAATAAATACCTGCTGTCTCATTTCTAGGACCCTCCCTTTTAGCAGCCTTTATGCCACTCTATAGCAAAGGCCAGCCATCCTCTCTAGGAAATACTCAGCAGAAGTAGTCATTCAGAATGTTTGCTTTCTGCTGGTCCTCCTCTGTTACCCTGCCCCCTCTATTAACCTAATAAATCCCCCTCCCATCTTTCTTTTTCCCCTTACATGCCTGAAAAACTATTATCCCGATCCTTGACTCCCTCTGCAATATGCAGCTCTGTCACTGCCTTTGCATCCCTGACTGCTCGCTTGGCTTGTCTAGAGCATACTTGGTACTCCTCCCATTCTTTATCCCCCTGCTGATCTTTGTGCCTGATAAAGGCCTTCTTTGTGGCCCGCACTGCCTCCCTAACCTTCTCAGAGAACCATATTGGTCTCTTGTACCTGTTGCCCTTGTTAACCAATCTGAAGCATGACTTAGTTGCCTCACGACTGACCCCTTTTATTTTCCCCATCTTTTCTCCAATCCCCTGATACTGACCATTCCAACTAACCTGTCCTGACTAATTCCCTTATATGTTTGAAGTCTGCACTTCTGAAATCCAGAACTTCAGCCTTTTATGAGGATAAATGGTAACAAGTGCCAGCTCTAACCATATGGTGTCTTGGTACTGAACCATAGTTGTTCCCCAACCCACAATCTGCCTACCACTTCGGAACTGATGAGTACCATGTCATGACTGGCAGCCTGACTTGTGGGTTCCTTGACCAGCTGCACCAGCATGCAGTATTGCAATTTGTCTAGCAGGGCCTAACATTTGGTGCTTCTAGCTGCTTGAATGTCCCAATAAATATCTGGCAGTTTGAAATCCCTCACTATTATCAACTCATTATTTGTGATCCCACTCACTTCTGTCCCTACTTCTCTATCACTCTTGTCCCCTTGCCCCAGGGGTCCATATACAATTTCTTACCTGATGCCACTGCAAGCTGACTCAACAGTGATTCTATTTCCCCATTTCCTTTCCTAAAGGATCCATCCTCTACTGCCTCAATACCTTTCCTGACATGGAGGACTCCCCCTCATTTTTACCTCTCCCTCTATCTTGCCTATACATGGTGTAGCCCAAGTTTCTGTAATGACTATGAAGTCTAGCCCTGCATCTATTACCATCACCAGGAGCTCATTGATTTTGTTTCCCAGGCTCCAGGTATTAAGGCACTCCATTTTCCTTCCTGTGCCCAAACCACTTTTGTTTTTTACGAGTCCTCTCCCTCATTTTTCCCTAGCATCCTTAAGTTCTTGTTTTTCCTGTTTTTGTGAGAATAGTTAGCCCCCTCCCTGGCAACTTTCTGTACCCATTTATGAACTCATGCCTTGCTGCTCCTTCCCCTCCCCGATGTTTCTAGCCCCAGTTCAGGGAGAACCTTAGCTAAGTTCTTTACTTCCTCTTCCTTCTCAGTGGTTTCCTAACCTCAGGCTACCCGCAGTCATTTTAACTGTCCACCAATGTAGATGACAAACTTCTGCTCCAGCACACTGGTCTCCTCTCTTATCTGGTGAAGACAGTCACCCTTAAATAGCCTCCTGTCCTAGAAGCCCCCAGTCCCTTCAGCATATGCCAATGATATTATACTTACAGCATTATCAACAAGCATTTGTCAATGTCAAGTGTTGCTTGCTGTCATTAGTAGTGGAAGTGCAGGAGTTAGACAGATGCAGTATAGGAATGGCAGTGAAGTATTGAATTGATGCCAACTCTGCCCCCACCCTGCAGAGATGGACAAGCATTGGGGTGTGTCTTTGGATCATCACCCATAACGGTCACGACATTTCACCTCACCCTACCCTGCAGACATAAGTGCCGAGGTGTGCTTTGAAGAGTTCGGCTTTACACTCACCTCATTCCATAAGGAAATACACTGAAATGGGTGCAGTATAGGAGAATCGGGTGAACTCTGGAGCCAAAGGGTCCAAGGCATACCTTGATGCCTGCCACTGGTTGCAGGGTGGGGATGGAATGGCATGAGCATTACTGTCAACAATCCCAAGTCACACCCTTGATGCCTGTAAGTCCCTACAGGGTAGGACATTATGGTCGAAAACCCTAACACCCTGGGTGTTTCTTGGTATTTTTTACTCCAAGTTTTCAACATGGGCTTTTTGTGATCCCACCACATGAACAGTGACACTATCAGTTCGTTAGCGGAAAGGTGATTTTTGCACAGTGACTGTGCCATTTGATGCCACAAGTACGAAAACACATTTTGAACAGGATGTGAAAAATTACAGCTGTACTGTTCATGAGGAGGTGTAAAATGGCAATATTGAAATCTGGAATGAAAATATTAAAAACTGGTGAAGTCACGAGTGTGTCGTAGAAACTGTGCAATGCACACCCGTAATGTAATTAGTTTTGGAATTTTACAAGATTTTCAACACAGGCATTTTGGGACCTCTGCTCATAAACAGTGTCACTGTGATTTTCTTAATCTATCCCGAACACTGATTTCCTACAGCGACCATGCTATTCTGCGAAAACACATTTTGGCCAGGGTGTGAAAAATGACAGCTGTACTGTTCATAAGAAGGTGTGGAAAAATGCCAATGTTGAAAATCTGTACTGAAAAGATTAAGAATTTGTGAACTTCCGAGGGTACATGGAAACTGCACAACGTATGCTTGTAACACAGTCATTTTATGGACTTTTGTCACCAAATTTTCAACATAGCCAGTTTAAGACCTCTGCCCATGAATGGTGTCACTGTGATTTTCTTACTCTTCCCGAACATTGATTTCACACACTGACCATGCCACTGTTCGCTACATGTGCGAAAACACATTTCTGGTGAGATGTGAAAAATGACAGTTATACCGTTCATAAGGAGGTGTGGTAAAATGACAATGCTGAAAATCTGGAGTGAAAATATTAAAAATGCTCAAAGTTATGAGCGTGCATAGGAACTGTGCAACACACGCTCGTAAAACAGTCATTTGGGGGCATTTTTTCACCAAATTTTTAACATAGGGTTTTTGGGGGCCTACCTCATGAACAGTATCACTGTGATATTCTTAATCTGTCCTGAACATTGATGTCACACCCAACCGCGCCATTCTGCGCTACATGTGCGAAACCCCATTTCAGGCAAGATGTGAAAAATGACAGCTCTACTGTTCATAAGAAGGTGTGGTAAAATGGCAATGTTGAAAATCTGAAGTGAAAATATTAAAAATGCTCAAAGTTACAAGTGTGCATAGGAACTGCGCAATGTACACTCATAAAACAGGCATTTTGTGGAATTTTTTCACCAAATTTTCAACAAAGGGTTTTAGGGTGCCTACCTCATGAACTGTGACACTGTTGTTTCATTAATTGGTCCCAAAAGGTGATTCTGCACAGTGACCGCAAAAATCACTTTTCAGGAACAAATAACAAAATGACAGTGACTGAGTTCATGAGGTGGGGTCCCAAGAACCCCAAGTTGAAAATTTGGTGAAAAAATTCCCCAAAATGGCTGAAATATGCACCAAAGTTTAAAAAAAACCTAATTTATGCCATTATGCAGCTTACCGGAATTTCTTCTGTTCGTGGACGGCTTTGAAGAGTGCAGACATGTTCTCGATCCACCAAAGATCATCGTGCCAGGCTTCAGAGGTAAGTATGGGGTGAGGGAGGGTGTGGGGAGGTAGGGAGCGCAGAGGGTGGGCGCAGGTTGGGGGAGGAGCTATGGACACAATGAGGGACCATTTTCTGTTTTACAAGGTTAAAAAAAAAAACTTGTGGGAAGGTTTTCTTTTTTGCAGGGACATTTAATTTTGGCACGCTGGGGTGGGCTTCCAGCATGCCAACTGAGTGTTTTGAGGGTGCTGTAGCTGAGGGGGGATTGGGCACCACCATTGACACATACTGAGTGCTGGGGGGAACAAGAGTCAAGGGAGGATTGGGCATCCCCCACAGCACACAAGAAATTGGGGGGGAGCATTATGCCGATGGGGAGTGGGCTCCCCTGTTGTCAAAATTGCCAGCAAGGGGGCATGCTGACAGGGGGATTGGGCACCTCTGTTGGCACATATAAGTGCAGGGGGGTGGCAAGAGCCAAGGGGGATTGGGCACCCCCGGCCGGCTTTCTATTTATTGAAATGTTTCACCAGGAAGGCACACTGAATGGCAGGTGGTGGCTTTCCATCGGCTTTGTGGGGACTGTGAGAGGACGATGGAGAAGCCATTGCCATGGAAACACAGCACAATGGAGCTGTGTAATTGGCTGCTGCAGTCAGGAGGCCCCATGTACAAACAGCTAATTGCATAGTGACTGGGCGCTCCCTGATTGCAGCAGCTCAGTTACTTTGATCTACTGGCCTGCTCATTTACTGCCGGTGATCGACAGCATGCTCCTCTATTGGCCGAGGCAGAGACCAGCCCCTGAATGGGCTGCTGCCATTCAGCACAACACTGCCACACCTCCACAACCCACTTGTGAAGAAAACCTGATGCAATGTGTTTCTTGCACATGCGTGCAAGCAACACAAAAAGTGGTCTGCAAAAGAAATTAGACTTTCTAGAAGACAAAACAAAAAAGCTAAAGTTATCTGTTAGCTATTCAATAACCTAAACAATGATTATGAGTACAAAAATCAGAATTGGGTCTTTCAAATATCAATGTCACTCTTGATACAAAAAGGATTAACTTTTGGATGAGACTTGCCAACTTAAATCGGTACAGACTACCAGTAAAATGCCTGAAGGAGAAAAAAGACTGGATAGAGAGAGGATGTTATAAATCTCCCTGGTATAACAATATAGTAGAATGTCTCAAGAAATATGATCTATTCTATCTGTATAATTATGTTAAAAAGAATATAAAAATTAGCTTAAAATACAAGAAATGCATAAAAAAACAAAAGAAACATTTTTGGATCAAACATGACCTAGAAAAATTAGAAATTCACATTATTCACCCTGGTTTGTGGTTTCAAATGATAACTATGGATATAAAGAATATTTGCATGTGTTGACAGAACCAAACTTAAGGAAAAGGTTCATCCAATATAAAGTTGAAAGAGCACCAAGCAATATACTCACTGCACGACATAATCCACTTCCACCTTAAGCACAACTCTGTTCTTGTACAAATAATGGAAAGGAAGATTTACTACATATACTTTGGAAGTGTCACTGTTATATAGGACCAAGACAGTTCTGGCTTATCCCTTACCTTCATTTCAGGGAGGATTTAGATGATAACATGCTAGCTAGTGTATTGTTACACACTAAAAATAAGCAAACTGTAATTCATATGGCTAAATATTTCTCCCAGGTTAAAAAAATCAGGAGATCAAAACTCAAACAATGACAGAGTATGCTGATTATGTGATGAGAGATAGTTTCCTTAAGCCTGGAGGAGAAGAAAAATTGTGTTCAAAAATGGATTTCCAAAAGATCAAAAAATTATTTCTGTATAAAATCAAGGTCTGCCTTTAAACAGCAGGGGTTTCTCTTTGATTGTATTGTATACTTCATTGTAATGTATTTATTGAACTGTATTGAATTGCAATTATTCTGTGTGTATTACTGTTGGAATTTTTAAAATTGTAAAAGACTTTTTAGTCAAGCAATAAAGATTACTACTACTACTACTACCCCTCCTACTGACAGCATCCTTTCAATCACCCATTAAACTCATCAGACTTCTACTTCCTCACATTATCCTGTCCATTCTCCCTAATCCACACAGGAAGGACCTTAGAAAAGGCCAAGGAAGCAAAGTCTGCCTTCAATCTGTCCCCCAGGCTTTGACAGTTATGCTTCACTGCCTCCATAGGCTGGTTTGCCAGATCACTGGTACCTAAGTGTACCAGCATCCCCTGCTCCCCCACACCCTCCTCTACCATCCTCCCTATCCTAGCCACACTCATTCACCGCTCATTACTCTAACCTCTAGGCTATACTGAATTGCCAGTCCTCTGAGAAAACAGCTGACCACCCCCTTCGCTTTCCCACTCCACCTACCACCTTCTCCTTCCTTCTAATCATTGAGTCCCTTCGATTAAAATATTTCTTGCTAACTTCTTCCTGCTTTCACTCCCAGGTGCCACAAAATCATCCCGTCCTCTCTTCCTGATTGACTGAGAGTCCCCCAGTAGAGTCAGGCACCTGTGCCTTATCAAGGGTGCAAAGCGATTTGCTTTCAGGATTTCATGGGTTTGGTCAACCACCCTGTGACTGCTCCTGCCACCCTTTTCCCTCCCTCTCCCCATCACCTTCCAACCTCCCAGACCAGTGGGCTTCTGGGAGAGTGGGGGTGTGAGCACCAGCTCAGATGGTGGCACAGCTGAGATATCTCCTCTCTTGCTGCTACCAGTTGAGCATGGAGCTCCCCAAAGGTCCTGTATAAGAGGCAGTGCCCCACTCCAGAGCATAAACCTGGAGATGAGCACCCCACAGTTCCTGCAGCTGACCATCTCCTCACTGTACCTATGCTCCATACTTTCAGCTATCAGTCTATATGCAATAACTGCTAGATTATCAGTATTATCCTTTTCCCTTCTTCCTGCCTATTACCCTTTAACTTAGACCCAAACTGGCCTCCCCTATGTAGGGAATTTTGCCAAAGGTGCTGCTTTACAAAGTTACCTGCCTGACATGCTTTTAGCTTGTTCCATTTTATCCCTACTCTAGCTAGGTAGTTGGCTAGAGATAGGTCTATAGCTATAGTACTTGTCCATTTACCTTAATACACATTCAAATTCGCAATATACTGTGTTTGGTTGCCCCAGAGAATTCCTAGGTTCTCTTGACACAGCCTACCTAATACCTATCAGGTACCTGTTCTGACCTCCAGAGTCCCCTGCAGTCTTCCTGCAAACTCACGTGCTGATACCCTGTAGATGTCCCTAGGTCAAACACCAATTCAGTTTCTATGTCTTTCAACCAATGGGACACAGTGCGAAGGGATGCTTCTGTAGATTTCAATAGAAGGCGTTAGTCTTATATTCAGACCTACTTGCCACCCCTTCTCTAATTATTACCTGGTTTAGAGACCCCAAGCAAGACAATTATCATCCAGCCGCCAAACTACAGGGCAACACACAGCTCATTAATATAAAACTTAAAGGTGGGCTACTGTGGCTGCCCTCAATTTACTCCACAGACAGTAATTAAGACACCACTTTAACAGGTTTCCTCACAACTTACCCCATCTATGTTGTCTCAAAAACAAAAACCTTTTCCATTCCTGTTTGTGATCAAAATAGACAGATTCTGCTAATTTATCTAATCATCACTTCTATCTCTGGGCCCTAGCCATAAGTATCCAATAGAAGTGTTTTGGCCAGGTGATAGTGATCATTGTTACATTGCTCTAGGTATGGCCATCATCCTGTAGTATGTACTAAAACTACCCTGCAATCTAACATCAAGAAATTCAATGCACAGGCTTTTCTGTCTGATTTGGCTAAGCTGCATTAGCTTCATATGTACCTCTGCTCCTCCTTTTATGAAGCCTTCAACTTTTTTAAACATGCTCTTTTTGTAGTTACAGACAAACTTGCCTAATCCCCCCATGCTCTAGAATATATAATTAGTTCTGCCTGTATTAACTGTGAATTTTCCAGTGTTATTAAAGATAAAAACAAAGCATGAGTTGCTGCCCATATGTCCAGTCTGGAAGCTGACTAGCTCTAGTTTTGTATACTCTGCAACCAATGTGCCACTTCTATAAAAATGGTAAGGGGCACTTCTACCAGTTCCATCTTACTTCAGAAAATTCTGAGCCTGAAAATAAATATCCAGCGAGCCACCCCTGCAAGAAGACAAAAAAATAAGACAATATCTCCAAGTTAGGAAAAGAAGACTCATTCTCCATGGAATAATGATGGTCTTCATTTTATATATATTAGTGCATATGAGCCATAAACTTCTGAGGAGCCTCCTTCCTAACAGCCAACATTTCAAGGTTATGCCTGTTCTTCAGGGCTTAAGCAGTATAGCAGTACAGCTGTAAATAATAATAATAATACATCTACTATAGTATCCATATGACACATACAGAAATATGTAAGCATTTGCAATAGCACCCTAAATGCAGATAAAACTGTTCCAGGAGACAATCATAACCATTACTATTACTGCAATTTTCCATGAGTGTCATATGAAGTATCAAAATAAATATATATAAAAAGTGCTGTGGTAATCAAGCCTACAGTACCTCGGGGTGTATGGTTTCCTGTATGACCATAGTTTTAAAAAGAATTTCACTAGCAAGATAGATATATATTTTAAACCGAGTGCTTTGCCTACTAGTGCCTAATGCTGTTTTATATAACCACCCTAGCCTCACTATACACATTAATTCCAATTTCTCTTTGACTCATAGCAAGCAAGCTGGGGCTTTCTTAAACCAGAAAAAAAACAATGTTTTGCCATGTACCAAAACAACCATTTTGTATAAATAAATCTGTCATATTATAAGTTTCTCACTAAATAAAGCATACCCCATTACGTTTTGAACAGTTTGCAGTGTGTAATAAGTTCAAACAAAACCATGAGAGAATTCAAAAAGTCTCAATGAGCCATCTAGTCAAGTAAACCAGGATATAACAACACTTAGGGCTCGATTCTCAAAGGTCAGTGCGAGCTGCACCAATGGCAGCTTGAGCCAACTCCTGGTGCACCAGAGACCCTTCGTCCAATTCTTTATCAGGTAGGTTCCCCGGCTGCAAAGTCCAGCAGCTTACAGCAAAGGTGCCCATGAGCCAAAGAGAGAGCACACCTGAAAGGTTTGGCACAAGCTGCTTATGCTGTCAAGTGGCACTTAGACCAGGGCTGGATACAGTCCCTGGTTATGCCAACCGCACAATGACACTGTCACAGCAAAGACCATCACAGTGACAGAATTTAACGAAAAGCATTGGGTCACTGTGATGGTCCCCACAGACACCGGTGGTGCATCTTCCAGTGTTTTGTCCCCTCCCCGAGACAACTCTGACTTGGAGTTATATAATTAGAGACCGAGGGGTGTGGGGTGTGGAGCCCCCCACATATGGGGTTCGTGGGATGCAGCCCCCCAAAGAAAACACACCGACATCCCTGACAGCACAATGCTGACACTTGGCATTGTGTCTGTCACTGTCAGGGATATCGGGCAGTTAGATGTCACAGCACTATAGGTAAACCCAGTCCCTGGTGGCCTAGTGGTCTCTCCATCCCATATCCCCTTATAAATAAATAAAAAATCTTGCCCAGTCCCAATATAATGAAACCATATCCCTGGTGGCTAGTGGTCCATCCATCCCAAATCCCCTTATAAATAAAATAACTCCTGCACAAGCCCCCATGTAATAAACCCTGCTCAAAGGTGGCTAATGGTTTCCCAATATCTGATCCCCTCATACAGTAAATAGGTCCTGTCCCTGGTGGTCTAGCCCCCCCCACCTCAGTCTCAATCTGCTCATATTAGACTGGCAATATTTCTCTAGTGGGTTAGTGTCCTACCCCATCAAGCAATGCCCCACCATCCCGCTCCCTCCGCTCCCTATCCCAAGCCAGTGACTGGGACAGCCCACTGCTCACCACCACGGCCAGCCACTGACTGAGCTCTCAGTCAGCCCATACTATGTATAGTACGCACTCATTGATTGGCTACTGAGCATGCTTGGAGGTTAATAAGTATAAAAATATTGCCCAAAAAAGAAAATGATAGTACAATAATTATTTTATACGAGTATAAGCATATACCGTACTACATGAACTGATCAATACATTTAGTCATAAAAATTACAGTAGCTATTATTAGCCCTGTTTTGCATTAGGTTCCACTTCCTTTGAATCAAACTGGCTTGGTAAGTGAAAATAGCTACTTGTTTCCAATAATTTACAATCTGTGTGCTGAATGAAAAGAAACATATTAATGATTTAATGTTAGGAAACGTTTGCCAATATTGAGCAAGAACCGTATGTCTTATTTCCTTATATAGTGAATAAAGCAGGAGACAATGCTTTAAAGTTTCAATTTGTTTTAAGGGACATGGACAAATCTGTATTCATCTGAAGTTTTATTATAGTGGCCTGTCAGCATTGATGTTAGCTTTTGTTCAGCTCATAAGTTTAGAAAAGCAATTCTTTATTTGAGGGAAGGGGGCTTTGCCTGAGATTCACTATGGGGGAATAACTCCTCCCACCATCCAAATAAAAGCGTTCCTGTCCGAACTTTCCACGGTTAGTGAATCTTGACCACAGAGCTGCTGTGTGGTCCATGTGGCTGTGCTGCTTTCACTGCTCATTTCTCCATTCTTCTCATTTCCCCCTTCCCCTTGTGTGTTCTTCATGCTCATTTTGGCAGTTCACCACTCCCCTCCTCTGCTGCCTTGCCTTGCTTTGTTCCATGTTTGTGTCCATTCTCTGCCCTGCTCCTTGCTTGTGCCCTCTCTCTCCCTGCTCTGCCTGGCTGCCACCCATGGCTTGTCTGCAGTCCTCTGCCACCCACCTGTACCTTTCCTTGTCCTCTTGTCCCTTCCTCCATCCTTGTTTTGCTTGTGCTAGCTCTCTTTTTTTTGAGGGGGGGGGTCCTCTGTTTTCATTCTGTCCTCAGAGCAGTTCCCTCCGTTACTCTATACTTTCAAGTGTGTGACATGTGGTGACATCACCACCCAGCTTAAAGCTGCAGCTCTGCTTTGCTTGTTTGCTTTCTCTCTTCTTCTCCATATTCAGTCATTCTCTTGATACTGACTCCACATCCCTGATTCTGATCTAGCTCTCCTCTCTGCCCCATCATTTATTGCCTTCATTCTCCTCCAGCTTTACTGACTCCTATTCTGCCTCTCTAGCAGCTTCCCCTACAGTTTCTTTGCCTCTCCTCTCTTCAACATTCCTCACCAGCAGTATGTTCAGACTCAGTCTCCTGAACGCATACCTTCCGGAGGTTATGAGGGTAGGTAGGGTATGATTTCATCCAACAAGAGATAGGAGGCTTTATCCTTTATTTCATCAAGCAGTTTAATTATTGTCTGCTGTCTATAGCAGTATTGACACCATGGCCTCCACTCCTACTGTTCATTCTTCTCCAGATTCTGAAGAAGTTCCTTCAGAGTTCCCTTGGACTTCTTTTTTTTTTTTTTTTTTAACTTTGTCTTTTTCCTCCTTACCGCACCATCACTCCACTCATTCAGACACCCTCTATTACGGCCATCCACACGTCTTCCCACGGTAACCCCAGGAGTCTACTCCTAGTGTGGTCACCTTGCTTGGTAAATTCCATTGAAATTCTGCACACCCCACGGGCGGGGCAGAGAAGGAACAGCCCAATCCTCTCCCTACCAATGGTAGAGCTTGGCGATACACATTGGAGTCTGCCCCGGTGAGCGCCTGGTGACGTGGTCTGGTGTCGGAGGAGTCGTCACCTAGGAGTGATGGGCTCCACTTTTCTCCTATTCTGCCCTATCCCCCTGCAGTGCTGGCACACTAGGAGAGCCAATGAGGAGGCAGGTGTACACACGCCACTCCTCCTCAGGTTCTCGGCCAGCACAGCCCCTTCCTGTTGTGCGTCCCAACCCGCACCGCCATTCCCGGGTTCACCCAGGAGATGGCGATATGGCATCAGGACAGACTAGTAACCCTCCCCAGAGAGGGAGAGCTGCCGTTGGGTGCTCAATCCCTTCTCTCCCCCTGCCGACCCCCGATGGCCCGGGCTCGTTCCTGAACCCAGGTCACCAGCATGAAGCGAGGTGTGGCGTCTAGTGCCTCAACCCTCAGTGCCACCGGGCCGGCTCCTTGGACTTCTTCTGACATGCAAGCACCTCACAAACAATCCTCTCAATTGAAATATTCCTTAAAGGACTGGACTGTTCCATGTGTGATTTCTGAAGTACAAAAACTTAGCACTTCTTATTCAGCATCCACTCGGAAACAAAAACTATTCAATCTATTCATAGCAGGTAACTCAAAGCCTGTTGGGACTCCTGCTCCTAGCCAACCTCCTTCCACAATGGTATCCCATGTACAAGGTGACCATGACTGGGTGCTTTCAAAAAGGGTGACTCAATCACAGTGCTTGTGCACAGGGCTACCTGGCAGGGTAGTGACTGGATATGTGGGGGGTAGGCAAATATAGCGACAGGATGTCACTATGTATACTCCCGCATGGGGGGGACAACGCTGTGCCATGGGTGGAAGAGAAGGGAGGGTTTGTGGGGTGTAGTGTGGTGGTGGTGGGTTGCCGAGCTGGCCGTGTGCCATGGTGGGTTGGTGGCAGGCTGGGGTTGAGAGGGTGCTGGGTTTGGTTCTGGGCACTTGTCGTGTTTTGCACCGGTCAGGTTTAAATTTTTTTAAGTTTTGCCCCCACCCCGACATGCACCACTCTGGAATTGAGAATCCTTTATTAGGGGGTGCAGGGGTCATGGCCTCCCGCATAACATACTTATTGGGTGCCCTCTTGCAGTTTTCCAAGGGTGCGCATTGCCAAAATTAATTTTCTGCAATGTACACTCGCCCAAACAGCAATACCTATTCCGTGATCGCCGTTATCACATGTAACCTTCTACAACCAGCTTCTGCTACTTTATCTGGAATTCAAGACTTCATGGCTCAGCTTGCTACCTCAGCATGAGAGTTACAATCTCGTATCATTCACAGTCTACTCCAACTTCAAGTTTGGCAACATGTGTTATTCTTCCATCCTCCAGCCATTCCCAAGATGAGGCTGCCCATCCACGTGCTTCTCCACCCATAAGTGCTCCATCTACTTCAGATCTGTCAACTTGGCAATATTCAGGTACTTCTTCCACCGCCACTCATCTGCCATTCATATCTCCTATTCACTTCATCCCAAGTCACCTCCACAAGGATATCATAGATGGGAAGGATGTAAACCTGATATCTCTCCTCATTTCATCCCATATCAGCATAGAAAACAGAACAATATCCTGCAGAAATGTTTCCATCATGTTGAAGTTGAAAGATCCTAGACTTATGAAGAAACAAACTATTCCTGAATTTGTTCTCCCTTTCATCTTATGTTGTGATGTCATTTGCTCTGCATTTCCTTCTAGGTGTGAAGAACTGGACTCATATTTATATCTTTTGATTGATCTAGGCATTCGATATGTAGGGATGCAGTTCTATGATTATCACTGTCCTTCTTTGTAATGGTAGTAGCTGCTTTAGCTGATTTTAATAAAAAACTGAATTGAGCCATCCTGGATAACAAGCTGTTTTGTCATTATTTTGCTGGGCAGCAAGCAAATTCTTGCCCCATGTGTGGCTCCTTTTCCCATTTTGCCTCCCTCTGCCCTTTATCAGTATCCACGATCTCCTCATCATTAATTCCAGCTAGAAAGGATACATCAGCCAAATCAACTTTCCATTCCTTTTCTTCTTCAATATTGACTTGCATGATTACTAAACCTAATGCTTTTGTCCACTCCAACTTGAATAGACAAGGCAAACAATTTAAATACATAGGAAACAAGCTGATCTGAAATAACGTCAATGACAATGGATGCTCTGGCTGTCAGTTGCTTCATATCTCTAGCTTTTGAGGTGACGCACATGCATGAATCATTTGTCTGAAAATGTCTCAGTCTAAACAATCACAATTATTACATCCCTATACCTCCCTTTATGTATGTACCTTGGTTCAAGTTCTAGCCTCTCATCCTTCACACTCAGTGGTGTGCTTTCTATTTCTAGCTTCTTCAAGTGTTTCCATATGGGCATTATAGTACTCCCCTCTGACTCATTCATATGTAAGAATTTACAGTCCACTCTAAAGGAACCCGAACTTGTTCAGTAACTACTGCAAAAAGACTACAACAAGGATTTCTCATTGGTCCTTTTATGTATCCACCATGTCTGTCCTATTGGATTAGTCCTATTGGTGTCGCTACCAGATAGTTTTCAGGCAACAAATGACTAATCATCGATTTATCAGCTCCTCATTCAGAATCCATTCCTACAGGTAGCATCAATTCACTGATTCCATCTGATGAGTACTCTCCCTCTCTTATGCTCATAGTAATGATGCAGTTACCATCATTAAATGATTTGGCCCTGGCTTTCAAAGATGGTCATTTCAGATGCATTTAAATTGCTGCTCATCCTTCCATCTCTGTGGCATCTGTATGATATCAGATAAGAAAATCACTACTACTTTGCTGTTCACCTGAACTTCAGTTGTAAAACTAGCCCAAAACTATTTTACATGGTATTCTAGATGCTTTGTTGGCTATTGCTCAATGTTTGTGATCATCTAGCTGTTATTCATTTTCTGGCTGACATCCTACTAATTGATCTTCCTGATTCATCTCCTGCCGCTGGCATCACTGCACTCATCCAATTTTTTCAAGAATTAGTTGTACCTTTATCTAAAGAGAAAATACTTGGTTCATTGACATCTATCAAATTTCTTGGTGTCAAACTGGACACAACATGCATGGCGGCCAGATTGCCTCCTGATAAACTGCACAGGATTCAAGCTCTTGTGAAATAATGTTATGTTCATTTCTCCTGTACTAAACAATAACTTTTCTCACTATTAGGGTATCTCAGTTTTGCAATGTAAATTATTCCACAAGGTTATTCCTTTATTTCATACCTCCTTACATTGGCTTCATCTGTCTCTGAACTGCATTATCATATCACCATTACTGCTGCACCAAATTAGATCTAGCAACATGGTCCCATTTTCTAACATTTTGGAACAGATGTTCTATGTTTCACAAAGATCTAACTCCAGATTTGCATCCTGGAATATACACTGATACATCTCCTAACTATAGCTCTGCTGCAATTTTCAAACATTCCTAATTCACTGCTCCTTGGCCTCCTGCAATATATAATCTTTGAGACTTTTCTATTTGAAATCTACCCAATTGTAGCTGTTGCTTTTGTATGGAGCCATCATTGGTGTCTGCAGACCATCAGTATTCTCAAACAATTAATCCAGTGTTGATAGTAATAATAAAGGCAGGTCTTCATCCCATTCCATCATGTTGTTTATGTGGATGCTGACTTGATTATCATTGTACCATAACTTTACTATAAAATGCTTTCATATTCCTGGTTATGCGGATGAAGCTTCTGATTATATATCTTAATTTCACTTCACGAAATTCCACCATATGTGGCCCTCAGCATATTTAGCCATGACTTTTCCTCCTTGATTTTCCAATCACATGATCTAATATACTACCATCAACCAGCTGAAGTCTTTAGGTGGTCAGCATTAGCACCTGCTACCCAAGCTACCTATATTATGTATCACATTAGCACATTGACACCAGTACAGTGATACCCCTTACAGCAACACTTTCAAACAGTTTTGCAGTTGTCGCTGTAAGGGTCCCACTGTACAGTGGCACCATTTTTGCCAGTGTTTTGCCCCCTTCACAAGCAACTCCAACTTGGAGCTGATTATATCAGTAATGGGGATGCGGGAGCAGAGCCCCCCACATGGTGGGTGGGGGGAAGCAGACAATGGCAGATACCGATGGGCGAAATTTCACCGGTCAGTAGCGGAGATTTTGCTTTGCTGCATGTCAACAACTTTGTTGTTGATGCAGCTTGGTGAAACCTCTATACTGCTTGGAAGAAATATTCCTCGTTTTGTGCCTTCCAGACACTTCTTAGGAATCCTTTCTCTGTCGATCATGTACTGGCTTTTATAATTTTCTACCATCAGGCTTTGAAATTATCATATAGGACCATAAAGCAATACTTATCTAGAATACAGTTCTTCCTATCGCAATCAAATCCATTTATGTCTGCAGTTCTATCCAATGTCTCTGTTAAACTCCTCATTCTTGGAATTCTTGGAGCATCTCTACCAAAACCTCCTAAATGTCTTCTTATTAATGGACCTATATTTTGAAAATTGTTGGACTTCTTGTGTACTAGTCCTCTTGACCCTATTGAGGGTGTAGGTGAGACAGAGCAGCAAGATGGCTGCACTGCTACTCCACTCGGCACTATGCTCTGCAGCATGCTGAATCTCTGTTTCATTTTTTAATGTATTTTAAAACTTTGTCCACAATGATATTGATTGCGGGCAGTATTGCTGCTCCTATATTTTCTGTTTTTGAGCTTTGTTGAGTTGGGCTTTTTGGGAATTCTCGTTCCCAGTTGCAGATCATGAGATATGACTGGCATACAGCATGGGTTTCAAACAGAAGTCCGTTTGAAGTTGCTAAAGGCATTTGGAGTTTTAAATGCTTTTACTTTTTGGCCGGCTTGATATATATTAAGCTTGTGGCTCCATTTTACACTCCTACCTTGGTTTTGTATTCATCTGCCCACCTGCAATAAGGTGTTTGTATGTAATTGGTGATTCAGGTGTTTACCTACTTTATATCTGCAGTGAGAGTGCCGTGCAGTGGATTTGGTGCAGTCTACGGAATTGGTTCAAAGTTGAACATGCTCTTCGGGGAGAAGTAGAGCTGGGAAACATTTTTCATTTGTGAATTGAGAAGCCTTTGTTATGGCATGTGAGAACTGGGTCCCCAGCAGGGTTGGACTTAGTAGGAACAAAATATAGCAGCAATGGGTGCAGAAGGGCTTCTTTTCTTCCTTTTACAGGTTCCACAGAGGTTTCCTGAGAGGTGAACTAAATGTACAAAATTAACCAAGGGAAGAACCTGCTCATAATGCTGAAAATGTGAGAAGATTTTTGTGGCTATGGAGGTGAACCTCTTTCCTCTGATACTTACCAAGGGATACAATTTATTTGAGGGAGACTGCCTGAGGTGTGGTAAGTCTATTGAAGTAGCAACCCCTTGGGGATTATGGAAGCAGGAAAATTGTGGCATGTGCAGAATTTAGAATTTTGTCTGTGAGAGTCTCAGAGGGGTAAAACTGTGATAGAGCTCTATCTTTGACTGCAGTCCCCATTGAAAGGGTCGGGCTGCTCGTCATATGGACACTTTAAATACACTGTAAGTGTACAAGCATAAACTTGAATGGCCTACTGTGCATTCCACATCTTCAAAACTTTACTCCTTCTTATTAAGTTTTGGATGTTATAAATCATGCTTACCTAGAGGAGAGTGGAGAGTGGAGAAAGTGACTCCAATGCTATTTTATTTTATAGCACTTCTAATTCTTCTCTCTGAGCAATGATTCCTGATTTAATTTTAGTTTTACCGAGCAGCACACTCTAGGAACCGGCTCTGAACCTGCTAAAACAGATTTTGAGTGGGAAATGTTTAGTAAGCAGGACTCTAACTGAACTTGAAAAACACTTCTTAAGACATAAAAAGATTCTCTTAAAGAGATACTGCAGTACTAATTTTTATTAGACGCTATATGACCTTTATATGAGTTATGTTTTTTTTGTGTGTTTTAATTAGGATTTGTATATTTTGATATGTCTGCATTTATGATTTCTTATAGTTTGTTTAGAATTTAACCATGGCTATTTTACAGTATATTGACATTTTTATAGATTAATCATATGGACAATTGTTGCGAATTAAAATACATTATCTGTGATTAAGTTAAAGCACATTTTCTTGACCTGGAAGGACACTACTTGTTTATTCAGCTGTGAGCTGTGTGAGAAATTCTATATTGCACTTGATATCTGCAACAAGCGTGCACTCAAAATTAATCCAACCAGCAGACATAGTTGTTTAGTGTGTAGGACATAGTTGTAAAGAGTGTATAAATTGACTCTGCATAGCCATTAGTCCTGAATTAAGCGCTTTACTTTTTTTATCTCAACCTGTAGTCTGATCGCCCTCCCCCCCCCACACCTGTGCATACGTGCTACACACTATTTAACCTTCCCTGTCTCTCCCTCTTCTGCAGATCCACACCCCCTCCCCCGAGGACGGAGGTCGCGAGGGCCATTGTTTGAAGCCCTCCCTGCCAAGGACAAAACCAGCCCCCCGCAGCACAAACGAGGTAATTTTACCAAAATCAGAGCAATCGCGACCGGAGGAAAACAGCTTGCCTTCCCTGGACTTTGGCCCCTTTTTTTTTAAAATTAACGGCTGCCTGCGCCCCTCCTCATGGCTGAAATCTAAGTGTCTGGTGCCAAGGTTGGCCCGCTGAACTATGCGCTCGGCTCCCCACCGCCCCCACCACCACCCTTGGTCGGCATTCAGATTTATAGGGAAGGGGTGGTCAGGTGATGAGCTGAAATAACCTATCAGCTCACTTTTCCAGCTGCAGGTTATACTAGGTGACCACTAGAGGCCACTGTTATTTATATCCATCACTATCAACTTCAGTATATTTTCCCTGCTACTAACTGCCCTCCTGGTTTCCTGGATCCTACACTATGATCAACACCCCCCCGGAGGCACCAGAACCACAGTGCCATAACATTTCCACTCTTTACTTCCTCACCAGTATTGACCTTAGACGCTGTCTCAGCAGCACCTCTCATGCTAACCAATCGGGGCCAGCTGGCCTATACCCTTATGCCCTCACACTAGCTCTCACACTTCATATGCTGCTCACTGCACCTCAATGCTCCTCCTCCTCAGCCCAAGGGAACAACCCCCCACCGCCGCTGCTAACACCACAACCACCCCCCATACCTCCTTTGCCCTTCATGCAGGAGTATTTCACAGTCTCCCTGTCCCTACCTCCAATAACAAAAGCCCCTCTTCCTACCAATCCCAACGACGCTCATCCAAACTCTGCAGGTTGGCCCTCCTACGGCACACCCTCCTACTTCTACTATTATCTGGCAATATCCACCCTAACCCTGGACCTGCCAGCACAAATGCCACTTCACACCACCCTAGGGGTAGACTACTACTAGCAACACTGAATATCTGCAGTCTACCCAAAAAACTCACCTCTCTCCAAGATTGGGTTGCTCAGCGTACTCCTGACATCCTAGCCCTTTCTGAGACATGGCTCTCTCATAAAATACCCAATAATGCGGTACCCCTCAGTAACTATTCTCTCTTCAGGACCGATAGGGCCTGCAAGAGAGGTGACGGCTGTGCTATTTATGTTAAATCCCCACTGCTTGCCACAGAAGTTTCCACCCCTGTGCCAGAACATGGCGCACAGACCTTAGCAGTGAAAATCAGTCTGGGCACAAAAACACTGCATATAGTTGCTGCCTACATCCCCCCAAGAAACCAAAAACTAGCCTTTGATTCTATCCTCCGGACAATCTCCAACCTACCCAATACTAGTGAACTCATCTTATTGGGAGACTTCAACGTCAACTGGCTATCCCCTACCTCATCCAGCTACAAGGACACTGCTCTGGCTTATGATCTAACCCAAATAGTCACCTCTCCTACCAGAAGGGACACTAGAACTGGGGCCTCCACTCTCATAGACCTTATATTCACAAATAGGCCTCAGAACCTCTCTCAAGCCTCAGTGCTCCCAGACTCAATTAGTGACCACTCTCCAGTGACCTGCTGGTGGACTGGCAAATTCCCCCCTGCCCACCCGCAAATCTCCATGCAGAGACAGCTAAAAAGAGGGGGTCTACGTAAACTCATAGCCCATCTAGTTACCTGTGACTGGTTTCCTATATACACCATGCAATCTGTTGACCTAGCGCTTGATCACTTCATTACCACCTTTAATAAGGCCTGCAACATTTTTGCACCCCTCACCAAACGAGTACAGAAAGCCAGAACCACCCCTTGGTTCTCATCCTCACTACTCAACATGCTCCAATCAAGGGATAACCTTTGGCATAAGGCCCTTGATTCCCAAAGCACACATGATAGACAATTATACCGAGAGGCCCGCAATAAATGTACTTGGGCCATACGGCAGGCTAAGGCCTCATACTACCACCAAACCCTTACCTCCTCCTGGGGAGATGGGAAAAAATTCTGGAGAAATATAAAAGAACTAAATGGGAATTCCCATCTCCTCACAACTCACCATAGATGGAGAAGTCAACAAGACCCCTCCGCTATAGCAGCAGAAACCCTCAACACCACATTCTCGGACCTCTCCATATCCTCCCGCCTAAATTCTTCCACCCTGTCCCCCTCCCTCCCCATCACTCCTTCTAGCCCAGGTCCACTACCCTTCAGACTGAGAATCATCTCCAATCTGGAAGCAAAACATTACATTTCCAACACAATTTCCAATTCCCGGTACAGCAATGACTCACTAGATCTTAAACTTCTTCAGCTGACTCTGGATGTCATACTTCCCCACCTTACTAACATTCTCAATCTCTCTCTCTCTCTCTGCCTTGGTCAGTTTCCCTCAGCCTGGAAGAGTGCTTTAATCACTCCCATCCTGAAGAGTGGTGACCCCACGATCTCAAGCAACTATAGACCTATCTCTATACTTCCTCCTCTCTCTAAAGCACTGGGAAAAAATAGTCTCTGACCAGTTCACTGAGCACCTAACTAGATTCAACCTCATTCATACACAGCACGGTTTCCGACAGTCATAGCATCACACGGCTCTTTCTGAGCTCACCTCATTCATACATGAGTCCCTTGACCAAGGAGACATTGCAGGTGCAATCTTTGTGGATCTTACCAAAGCCTTCGACATGGTTAGCCATGACCTGTTGCTTCGTGTTATGCCACAGCTACACGTGGTCCCCAAGACAATGGCCTGGTTCAAGGACTACCTCTCTGGCCGGTCTCAGCAAGTTAGGTTAAATATTACCATTTCCTCTCACAAAGCAGTGGGCTCGGGGGTCCCCCAGGGGTCTATCCTTGGCTCTCTTCTCTTTTCCCATCTAGCGACGCCCATAGCAACCTAAAAAAAGCAACCGGAAGATTGAAACGGATGTTTTTTTTTGCTTCTCTTTGCTGTTAAAGTTAGTTAAATTCCCTCTGTAACAGTTGTAAAAACTTCTTATGCTTACTTTATGGTTTTTCACTCGTTACAAACTCCACATTTTAACAAATGAAGAAAATCCTAGAGACAAGGTAAAACTATGTGTTTCATTCATTTTCATACCTCTCAATGAAAAATTGAACCCCTTCGATTATATAAAATAAGTATAAGTGCAGTGTGTTTTACTCAAATTTAACACACACCCTCATTGTTGGATGGCTAGCATAAACCCCTTGGGCTTTGCCCTCGGGGTTTATGTGCCATCCAACAACTCAGGTGTGTGTTAAATTCTCATAACACACTGCACCCCATACTTTATCCTATATATAATTCTATTTTGGGGACAGATTATTTCTTCTAAAAGTGTAAGTAGCCACAGCCCTTGTCTTGGCACTACAAGTGGTCCATGTATAAGCATAGAGATTGTTTTCAATCTGAAGCTAGATTAAAAATTGTGAATTTGATGATAATTCCACATTTTGATTATGGTGATGTTGTGTATATTGGGGCAGCTATAAGTACATTGGGAAAGTTAGATGTTGTTTTCAATAGATATGCACATTTTGTCTTAGATGCACCCTGGCATACACATCATTGTACCCTCTATAAGGCTTTGAATTGGATATCTTTGATGGATCGGCATAATATCCATGTGTAGTGTTTGGCCCACCGTTGTTACTTTAAAAAAGCACCAGAATACTTAATAGCGTTCCTGGAGGAGTGGAATGTCAAGGAGGAATTACGATCTGCAGGAGAAATAAACTTTAGGGTGCCATTTATGAGAACAACGAGGGGCCAACATTGCTATGTATATGAAGGCCCAAAATGATGGAATTCATTGCCAGGTCACCTGAGGTCATGTAGTAACAAAATATCTTGGAATGTATTAAGAGCATGGCTTGAAAAGGTGGCATTGTCTCCAAAAAGTTGTTGTATTTGAAAGATTTGCACTTACTGTAAAAATTGTTGTTTTGTCTATATATGAATCTATCTATATGTATGTTATAGTATTTTTATAAAGTGAAACTGGTTCTGGTTCTCCTTCTGTACAGTAGGACCCCATTGTAAATTAGCTTTTTGCTAAATTTGGTTATCCTGTTTCTGATATCAGAAATAAACTTTTTACTACTACTACTACTACTGTATCTCTCTGCTCATGCCAGCCTTGTCACCTCTGCCATCCCTGTCGACATAACCAAAGCTTTCAACACTGTTGCCCATCCCAGTCTCCTGGGCAACTTTAAGGTAGCTGGACTCTCTACCTCCACAATTGAGTGGATCCTCTCCTACCTTGAGGGCAGGGTACAAGCTGTCTGTAATGGAGATTCCATGTCCCCCCTCCTCCACTCCCAATCATTTCAGGCATCCATCAAGGGTTTGTCCTTGGCTCAATCCTCTTCTCTATTTTTTTCAAGTAACCTTCCCACTGCCTGCTGCTCTGTGCCCATTCATATGTATGCAGATGACATGGTTCTCTTCCTCTGGCTCCTCTCTCTGACCTTATGAACCAGCTCCAGCTGGACTTTAACATCCAGCACTGGTTCTGAGAAAATCAGTTATCTCTCAGTGCTAAGAAAATGGTCTCTATAACTTTTGGTACCAAGCAGAGGATTGCTAGAGTCTCCCTGTTTCTTCCTTTTATATCTTTGATGAAACATCTATTGAAGCTTTCTCCTCCTTCAAGTACCTTGGAGTCTGTCTGGTTTGCCACCATGATTTTCTATTCATGTGGCTATATCCTCAAGAAGCTCTACCCCAAACTTGGTTTACAGAAACAAGAGAAGCATCCTACCTCTTGTTGGAGAGAAATCTCACAAAGTTGATTCTCCCCATTTTTGACTATGGAGATATTGTTTACAGTGCTGCTCCAAATTCACCTTTAGCCAGACTGGACCTCCTTTTTCATTCCTTCTGTCATTTGCCCTTGACAAACCCCTGCATACTCACCACTGTTCTTTGTATACCTCTCTCTCCCTCCCCCTCTGGATGCCAGGCACGTTTCCCACTGTGCCTCATTTATCTCCAAATTTTGGGTTTTCTCCCACCCCCATATCTTGCTTCTCTCCTGTCTATCACCCTTTTACCTCTTAGACCCTTTGCAATGCTTGCTTTTGCTCGCTTGCTCTCCCTGAAATGAAATCTACTGATAACAAAGCTGCCTTTTCTTTCTGCTTGCCTAAAATAAGGGTCACTAGCTCACCCACCCCCCATTTGCTCTGCTCCTTCCCTTCCTGCTCCAAATCTCCTCAGTGATTTCTCTATTCACCCTGCAGTTGTTACTGTTTTAGGGAAAATTTCTGTCACCTGACTTCCACATTACACTGACACTAACGTAGCCCTTCTCCTCCAGTTCATCAATCATTATCCCACGCTCTTCTTTTAAATATTTTGTTGCTCACTGTTTAATTATTCTTTTGTCTTTTTTCAAATTTTAATGCATGGTAATTAACTGTAAGCCAATTATTTTTCTTGAAGCTTTTTTTTTGTAATTTATATATTTTGTCATACTTATTTCCATATTATTGTACTATTTTTTTACATTGTATTTTGGATCTTTTCTGTTCTCTTTTCTTTACTCTCCTCCCAGGGTGTATCTGGAAATGAGCTGTTACCAGCTCAATATGACGTTCTTGGTAAAACTTTTGAAATAAATCGTCTGGAACAGAGACCATGACTGCATCTCTCAGAGCTGGGGGTGGGACACACAGAGCCCCTCAATCCAAATTTGCTTCCTTAATGCCAAGAGAAGACCCTTCTGCCACCACAACCATCATTATCACATACCCAATAGATCAGATGGCTGCAGATATCCTGCTAATTTAAAAAAAAAACACTTTTTTCTGGCTATTTATTTCTGGTCTAGCCATGCCACCTACTCCGCTACTACTAACTGTTGACCATCAACTCCTGTTCTAACTCTGTAACAGTAAAAGCATGCACACTGTCACAATGAGCCATTATTAGAGCTTGAGTGGGAGTCTCACTCAATCTCCAACAATGGTTCAGTGCACATGACTGCAGTACTGCTGTGGAGTAATAGTGGCATGCCTTTCCATTCTGTGAAAGACAAACCAGCAAGGTGAACCTGGCAGTACAAAAAACATGCACAATACAATCACAGCCAGAACTCAGGCACAGCCAAGGTACAACAACATTTTTCAAGCACATGTGGCCTTGCAGATCATGGCCTAGTGCTGCTGTTTGGCAAACATAATCAGAACAGTTCAGTTCATAAATGGATGATGGTGACTCTGTCCCCAAGCCCAACAGCTGATTCCATTAAGACAAAGTTCTGATTTTAGGATCCTTGTTGCATTTTAGCAAGAACACGTCCATATAACAATTACTTATCATGGCCTGTAGTATACTTCATGCTTTCCAATTGAAATTGACCCTGGGTAGAGTTGCAAACAATGACAAGTTGCATATGTCCATATATATTGTAATATATCACAGGGAATCTGATTCATTTCACTAGTCTTTCCTGTGATAAATCACAATATATCTGGATATACTGCAACTTGTCATTGACTACAACTGTACCAGAAGGTCTTTCCTGTGCCCACAGCAGTGCTGTCCTTAGACATCAATTTGTTCCAAACACATTCAGAGTTCCTTTTAAGGTTTGGTAGTCTTGGTGCACACTTCCAAAAGAGCTGCTATGCCAGTTGCAGTTCCAGAATGTTCACTCAAGGTTTAAGAAACATGCAGCCCCAAGTCCCCCTTGGTGGTGGAACTCCAGGGCTGGGGTGTTCAGTTGAAAAAGTGATCTCTTCAGTCTTACAGTTAAGGGTGGTGGCTTGATCTGTCAGGGGACCCTGTGTGATACTTACTTTTGGAGCATCTTGGTAACCAGTCTTTTCTCACTGTATCAGCAGGGTGCAAGCCTCTGGCAGAAAGATGAAAACAGACACACTCTTAGATAAAACACAATGACATTCTCAGCACTTATTAGCAACATAACACTCTCAGACAAGCTTGGAGATTAATGGAAGTACAGATATACAAAGTGAGGTTCTATCACAGAGAGATTTCAAGTATTTTATGGCAAAAAAGTTGTAACAATCCCATATAATGGCCAGCATCAAACATGCAAAATGACTCATATCAGTCATACTCCTGAGTGTTCATATGAAATAAGGTTTGCACAGAGCATATCCATTAGTAATCAGTCCATCATCATCATGCAAACAGTATTGAATAAGGACACCAAAGACCCTCACTGCCAGCATCCTACCCCATGGAGTATGCAACATGGGTAGTCTTGTATAACACAGTTCCATGGAACTCTTTAATCAGGACCTGCATGTTCCAAAATCAGCAGGATAAATTCTGAAAATGTTATGTTTCATCAGGTACAAGTCACAAAGTCTCAGTACATTACCTTGGGACCACAAGCCAGAAATTAAAGTCAGGATGCCCTCCACGCTGCTGGCCTTGGTTTGTTGATCCCCAGGCAGAAGCCTGGCTTGGATGGAGATGTTATGCCTGGGTGACTATCATAGCTGTAACATGGAGGCCAATGTACTGGTGTGGTGGACTGCTTAGGAGCTCACTGTTCTCATCCCTTTCATCAAAGTGGAAGTGCATCCATGAAACATCAGAATGTTTCATGCTGTGTCCACAAGTCTGTTGTACTGTGGATTATTCAATAAACCAATATTTTTACTTGTGGTTTTGCAGTGTTGGATATTACAGCCAAGTGTCTTTTCATTTCTGATCTCTGCCACTTTTGTGTAGATTTTACTTGACTGGTTTTTGAGTGTCAACAGTGGGTAGTTCAAGGGCATGGCTGTTTTGTTTGGAGTTTTGCACCTTAGATCTGTGCCTGTCCTGAGGTTCCCCAGACAGAGCTCCAATGACACTGCTGATTGCAACTAGGTGAAGACTACCCCGCTCCACAAGAGTGGCAGCTTCTTCAGTCCATTATGACAAACTGGACAACTTCTTCTCATTCAGGAGACCAGGGGCCCCTGTATACATTTTAACCCCATACAGTCACTTCTTGTTTCAAAGGCAACCATGGCCAGGAAACCACTCTAACTTAAGGTGGGTTTCAATTGGTGTCCTTGATGGCCCTGTATGGTCCGCCATTCTTCAGCCCAATGGAACAAGTGAAACACTGAGCCACCTAACTCCCAGAAGCCACTTGGCCTGGGCCAGGCCCAACTGTCACATATCAGAAAAGCAAGCAAGCAAATTTTCTTTTATATAGTGCCTCATCCCAAAGGCTCAAAGCACTGTATGTGTATATTCAAATAAATCAATCAATTTAAAACGTTAATAAAACAGATGAACAAACAAGCACAGCAGTACCCCTCTCCTAAATACTATAATAAAAATGAGCTCTCAAAAGGACATGGGGACATTACAGCATGGGAAAAAACCATGCACAGAAGAACTGCCCTATTACAAACAGTGTGTGGCAAGACCCATAAAAATTTCATTTGTTTTACAAAGAGCTTCACCCCCCAAGCCCCCCACACACACCCCAGAACTATAACAACCAACTCCAAGGGGATGTGGACACAGGGGCTTGAAAAAAATAGTAAAAAAAAAAATTCCCTTACAGGGAATCAAACCACTTTCCCCCCAACCCCATTGACTGCAGGGTTGAGTGCTCTAGCCACTCCACCATGGGAGTGGCTCGACTGAGAGCCCGACCTGCAGTGGCCACATACACATCCTTCTTCGGGGTGAGCAACGGGGGTAGCAATACTTTCCTATCACTGTAATTCCCCTGACAGTATTAAGCCGTTTGCACTCTTCACTGTGCGGTCTTGCTGTGCATGGTTTTGTCTGTGGTATTCTCACCTGGTACCCCTCAAAAGGCACTTTTGATCCTTCTCCCAGCTACTCGCAGTCACAGCTGAGGGCAAACTGCTCCAAACTCACTCATTCCCTTCCTCTGGAACCTTCAACAACTTAGAACTCTTTCAGTTACATAACATGGGGTGCCTACACTTATGTCCTGGCATGGAGCAAATCACTCCTTGTGTGCATCTTCTCCAGCCAGGGGAACCTGGGCATGGACCACTTGTAGTGCCAAGACAAGGGCTGTGGCTACTTACACTTTTAGAAGAAATAATCTGTCCCCAAAATAGAATTATATATAGGATAAAGTATGGGGTGCAGTGTGTTATGAGAATTTAACACACACCTGAGTTGTTGGATGGCACATAAACCCCGAGGGCAAAGCCCAAGGGGTTTATGCTAGCCATCCAACAATGAGGGTGTGTGTTAAATTTGAGTAAAAACACACTGCACCCCATATTTTATTTTATATAATCGAAGGGGTTCAATTTTTTCCATTGAGAGGTATGAAAATGAATGAAACACATAGTTTTACCTTGTCTCGAGGATTTTCTTCATTTGTTAAAATGTGGAGTTTGTAACGAGTGAAAAACCATAAAGTAAGCATAAGAAGTTTTTACAACTGTTACAGAGGGAATTTAACTAACTTTAACAGCAAAGAGAAGCAAAAAAAAACATCCGTTTCAATCTTCCGGTTGCTTTTTTTAGGTTGCTATGGGCGTCGCTAGATGTTGCTTAGCAGTGGGGTCTTGTAACCTGCAGAGGGAGGGGAAAAGGTGATAGAAAAGTTGGCAGAAAGCTTCTTTTTTTTATTTTTTTTTGAGGTAGTACGAGAAAAGAGAAAATATCTTGTCGTTTCACAGCGGCTCAGGAGATGAGTGTATATGGCTGACTGAATTCATGAGGGACACCGTTTGTGACAGTCTCGAGCTGCATTGCATCTCAAGCATTTTCCAATTGAAAAAAAGGTACATGAATGCCGTAACACCTACTCAGGTGTTACAGTATTTAACACACGCTTTTTTCAATAGGAAAAAATGGAACCCATTAATTATATAATAATTTATGTTCATTTCACAGTTGAGTTCTTATAACTGGTAATCCCACCTGTGTATATCTCATAACAAATCCATACCTGTGATGTCACACTGCCCATTGTGGCCATCTGTTGTAATAGTTCAAGCCAGTTTTTCATCCAAAACAAGTAAAGTATTTAAATAAAATCAAATATGGGTAACATATATTTTATACTCTCAGTAGTGAACTTGAAGTGAACTTGAATGTTTTGTGTTGCAGTGAGATAACACCATACCTAAGATGATTACAGCATTTGACTCCCTTTTATGCGTTCACACCCTAGGTGTACTGATATCTTATAATAGCACCACACCCCTCAAGTCTTGATATTTAAATAAAATAATCTAATTGGAAATAGCATGTTCTAGGTAACATTAGCCTTTTTCTCACACATTTTTTTGTGGAGAATAGCCCTCCACTAGATAAATTATATTATATGACAGAAGTGTGGATATAGCCTTCTAATAGCATCATAATTGTTGAAATATATGTGTTCTGCCAATACTGTACTAGTATATTCAGTCAGTTGGTTTTCTTGTATAGAGTGGCTAGGCACTTGAACAAAAAATCCAAAAATAATTAATTAAAAACCACAAACATAAGATACTTACATTTTCTATGTCAGACTATAATATTTGGTTATCTGCTTATCTCCAAAAGCATGTCAAATTATCTCTCAGCATACTTAACGTTATCACACATCAACCTTGCATATCAGTCTGCTGCCTTCTCCTTATATAAACTCCTCATGTGTAAGCTCTCATTGCCCTTCTTTTCTGTGTTCATCCCTGGCATCAACCACCACCCTAGTACCTCTGACTCTTTTTTACACCTCCTGCAGCAGAACTGCTTATTTTCACTACAGTTTAATTTTGCTATATGCATGGACAGCTGGTTGTCCACAAAAATAAGATGGTGAAAATTTTAAACCATAGTGTCTTTACACTATAGTGTTATCAATGAGCCCCCCCCCCCCAGCTATATGTCTTAATATTCTCATACAATGCCTGCTTCTGGTTTCCATGGAGGGGGAGTCAACTCACTAAAACACATACTGTACATGCACAGTATACAGTACATGCATTACCTCGCCAGACACTGGGCAGAGGCGGAGGGGGCAGATACACCAGAGTGGCACAAGTAAAATGAACTAGCAGGAAGGAGAAAGACATGGCAGAGAAACCACAAGCCAAAAAAAAATGCATTATAAACAACTCCCTAATGCCAGTACCAAAGCAATCAGGGAAGCCAAATTAAATCAGTTTGTCACAAACCTCCAGAATAACCATAGGTCTCCCTCAAAATTCTGTAAGATAATGTATTCTGTTTTAGATTCCCCAAACCCAACCTACCACTCCAGTCCTCAAGTCCAAGGGCTCACCAATCTCTGACCCTCTTGCTGTTTTCTCTTCTTTAATAAGTATTTTACCCCCTAGGTGCTATCCCACGTCCCTATGCTCCACTCATAACAAGTCCCCATGCCCCTCTCATCTCCCAAATTCTGCTCTTAGCTTCCAGTTTCACCTACACCCTCCCTCACCTACCCTTCCCCACTCTTTGCCCAGTCCATTCTCCTCCTCCTTCTATGGTTGCAACACTCTCTGTCTATCACTTCCTTAGTCCCTGTAAAGGTAGCAGCCTGGATTATCTCAAACCCAAACGCCTACACTTCTCTACTAACATAGAAACATAGACTTTGAGAGCAGATAAGGACCACTTGGCCACCCAGTCTGCCCTTTTTTTCCCTACCTACATTGTTACTGCAGACCTACTTGATCTACCGCTCTTTCTCCCTCCCCCCCTTCCTTTCCACTAGGATTCCCTTGTGCCTTTCCCATGCATTTTTAAACCCCACCACTGTCTTTTCCCCCACTATCTCACTTAAGGATTGTTCCAGGAATCCACCACTCTTTCTGTGAAGAAGTACTTCCTCACATCTCTCCTGAAGCTACCCTCTCCAGCTTCATAGCATGTCTCCTTGTTCTTGAGTATCTTTTCTTCTGAAAAATACTTTCCTCCTATACCTTATTTACCTCTGTGAGGTATTTAAAGGTCTCTGTCATACCCCCCCCCCTCTCATCCAGGGTGTACTTATCAAGGTCCTTTAGTCTTTCCTCATAGGGCTTTTGATGCAGACCCTGCACCATTTTAGTTGCCTTCCTCTGGACAGTCTCCACTCTGGCTATGTCCTTCCAGAGATGTGGTGCCCAATTCTCAACCAGGTTAGACTGCTGCAAGCCCCAGGTGCACCAAACACATGGTGCATGTGGCTTGCGGCAGTCTCTGGCTGGCAATCAGGATTCTTGATCCCATGTACCACATGGCACAAGTTAGAACAGCTTTTGCTGGTCTAACATCGTGGACCTTTTTACCAGGTTTGTGCCACATATTTGGTGCAAGCTGCTCTAAGGGGGGTAAAGTGCTGCAAATGCGAGAGACATTTGAATTAGGTACAAGGTGTGGTAATGTGTGCAGTGTAGCACTGCATCAAACTTTGAGAATCGGGCCCGTGGTCTCCTGAAATACACTCAGTACTCTAGGTGGGGTCTTAACTGAGATTTATAGAGATCAATATAAATGGTTTGGCAAGAGGTTATGGGATGACTGCATGATCAGGTACATCTCTACACCTCTCCTGTCCTCCAACCACCAAAAAACTCTTTTTTTGCCTGCTTTTTCCTAAAAGTTCCAGCCTATTTGCTACTTGGATTGTGGGGGAACCTCTTCTGCTTTGCCTACTATTGTTTCCACAGCTCAGAATGGACACAGAAATGAAAAATCTGCCTCCAAAGCACACCCCATCAATTACACCAGACAAGGCCTCGAAGCTGCTTAAATCCCAGGTGGCCAGCAAATCTACCTCTACTGTTGGGGCGCTCATGGAGGAACAGTTCCTGGAGGAGATTGAGCCACTGAAGACGGCACTGCTTACCACCACCAACTCCATTCAACAGTTCCAGGGGTCAGTAGAAGCATTGTCCCTATTGGTGGGTGACAACGAGAACTGTACATCCTCCCTGGAAGACTGGAGGGCTAAAGCAGAACTGGAATATATGGATCTCCAGCATTGCTGCAAGAAGCTCAAGGAGCAGCTAGAAGATCTGGAAGCGTGCAGCTGGCATAATAAACTTGTTGTCCTAGGGCTGCCAGAATGGGCTGAGGGCTCCAATGCCATACTGTTAGCTCAAAAACTATATCAATAAATTGCAGGGCCCTCAACCAATGGCCCCACATATGTCATCGAATGAGCCTGTAGATCATTGTGCCCCGTACCTGCTCCTGGTGCTGCCCCCAGGCCCTTTATCTTCTGTTGCCTAAACTTGCTTGATAAACAGCATCTCCTCACCAAGACCAAGGACAGTAAAGAAACTTCCTGCAAAGGGGCCCAACTCTGGCTTGCTCCAGACCTCCCGACCACTGTGTGCCAGAAGAGGCATGATTTTTACCCCGTAGTATCAAAGATCTTAGCTGTCGGCATTCACTTCAGGATTCAGTTCCCTGCTTTGCTCCAAGTTCAGCGCCAAGGGGAAAGGCCGGGCTTTGAATCCCTGGCTCAGGCTTCCAAGGAACTAAGCGCCTTATTCCTCAGTCTTTTTAAAACCACCTGATTAGGTATCCTAAGTCCTCTCTGTGGAGTTTCCCTCCCTACTTGATGGCTTTCTGAATGCTGCCCTGAACTGGAACTGCTGTACTCATCCCTGGGCCGGGCAATGGTTCCTGCTGCTCACTGGTTATCCCTTTGTTTGCTTCTGGATGGACTGGGTTTTTTTGTCAGGCCCTCCTTCATTGTTTAGCTTGTGGCGATGATGGCTCTACTGTCTGAGTGCCACATCACCTATGGACTCACTCTTCCTGTCTGCTATTGCCCATGGTCCACTCACCTTTGTGTTGCACTGAGCTGGACAGGGCATGGAGTCATTATTGCTGGGTGTTTTGGCAATCGGCCATCTCCTCCAATATTTTATTAGCTCACCCTAGACATGCCAACTCTGTCTGCTCATCTGTCAGCTGGCCCTCTGGACTCTTCTGTTTGTTGGAGACTGCCTGCAGAACCTCCTGGTAAGTGGACACATTTAAATACCTGGGAGGTCCCTTAGTACACTGCATACTGTGCGCTCAGCTATTTCTGCCTCCCTTCCCCCTTTTTGGTTCATCGGACAGTTCATTCTACTGGCTGCCCTTATGGACAATGATTGAGTTAAAGGGCCAACTGTGCTGCGCCTGGAGCAACTGAGGACTTCAGCAGGTTTCCTGTCCTGTTAGTGCCTGCTGAAACTGTGAAGTCTATTGTAGTACCCTGGACTTTGTTATGTTATCCCTATTGCCAAGAGCACCGGTGGTTTTGGTCCACTCCCTTCCCCTGGGACCCCTGTCTCCTTTTTTTTTTCTCTTCTGCTCTTCAACCATGGACTTCTGGCTCTGATTGGCTTTTGACCCATACATCACCCTTCTTGGAGTGAGTCCCTGGTTGCTGCTGTATTGTTTCCTGTTTAATATGTACCGCTTTGGGACTCTACTCCTTATACTAAATTTTCAATGTTATAGTGTTACTGTTCATGTGGTTATGATGTTGAATGGGGGTGGGGGTCCCTTCTGGTATTTATCTGACTTATGTGTGTTTTTTGCTCTTTAATTTACTGTTTTGATTGGTGGGTGGTTGTGGAAGGGGGTTGGTGTTTGATAAAGTAGTGTTTGTTTGTTTGTCACAGGCTGGGGGACGTCTGGAGTGTGGTCTCAGGGACTGGTGGATTAGTCTGTTAATAGTTTTTGGGGGTTAGGATTTGTTCTTATATTGTTTGTTAATTGTTTTGGGAGGCTCTTTTGGAAGTGGGGAGGGATCCTAGAGCACGTCTGGTCTGTTGGGCTTTTATTCTCTATCCTCTCTCTCTTGTTATCCTACACTATGACTAATACTGTATATCTTACAAATTTATTACTTGGAATGTTCGGAGAGCACAGAGTAAGCAGAAGTGACAGATGGTCTCATGGCACCTCTACAGGTCCCAGGATAATGTCACTGTGATACAGGAATCTCACCTGTGGCAGGATGAGGTGCACTTTTTCAGGACACAATGGGTTGGCTGGGTATTTGGGGGCGGGGCCAGTTAGAAGCGTGGGTGGGGTGGTGATCTTAATTGCCAAGTCTGTCCCTTTCCAGGTTTTTCAAGAGACTGGGGACCCTGAATTGCGCTATATGTTTCTCCATGCCAGGTTGGGTTTAACAAAGCTGATTTGAAGATCCATTTATGGGCCCAATAGTGACATCCTGTTTTTTTTTTTTTTCTATTTTAGGAACACAGTTGACTCTCTACCAGCTTGCCTACTTGTATTGGGGGTATACTAAAATCTTGTTTTCCGGACTGAGCTTGATAGATCAGGTTTACTTCAGCATGGTCTCTTGCCCGCTCAGTGTGGTCTACGAGACCTCATGGACACCTATGGTCTCACTGATCCTTGGCATTTGTGTTGAACCCTTCTTACCACCAATATACCTTTTATTCTCACTCACACAATACTTCCTCCCTTATTGATTTTTTTCCTGCTCAGTAAACCTTCCCTTCCTGGGCTCATTGCATGTGACATTCTAACCCTAGTTGTATCCAATCATGCCCATCTCCCTAACTCTTCTCCTAAACCAGCTGGAAGTGTGGGATGGGATCTGGCACCTTAATACCCAGCTGCTTAAAGACCCCTCCTCTAGACAAAGAATTCATGACTACCTCACAGATTTCCTAGTCATCAATGATGGCTCTGTCTCTTGCCTCAATACACTGTGGGGTGCTGTTAAGTGCAGTGCAAGGGGAGAATGCATCCACCTAGTAACCCATCAGAAAAAGAAACTAACAGGAAAGAAGATTGTCTCCTCATGCAGATCCAGGCGAGGGAGAAGAATCTTTCCCCATCTGTCTTGGCTGACTCCTATGGGCAATTGTCTGCCCTTCGGGCTCGCTACCATGAGCTCCTGGCTGAAAAGGCAAATCTGGCCTTGTTCTGCACTAAGTCCAGGTACTTGCAGTATGGGGAGAGAGCTGGGAGGCTATTGATGTGGCCCCTTCAATGCCTGGAGGCCTCATGAGCTGTACCCTGTCTTCAGCCGTCCCCTTCCTCGGCCCCTAACTCACCCCTGGGATATTATGGAAGCTTTCCGTGACTACTATGCTGACCTGCATTCTTATCTTCTGACTACCCAGGATCTGGATTCTAAAATCCGGAACTACTTGGTCAATCCCCCCCTTTCTACCCTGGATTCAGCCCAGAAAGCCTCCCTGGAAGGTCCTATCTTCTTGTGGGAAGTCGCCCGGGCTCTCGACCAACTCCCTACAACTAAATCCCCAGGCCTGGATGGGCTATGTAATGAGTCCTATAAAACTTTTAAGGTAGAGCTCTCTCCACTCCACACAAAGCTTTTCAATTGTCTTCTTATAGAGAGGCTTGTTGAGCCCTTCTTTAGCAAAACCTGGATCACCTTAATTCCCAAAGAAGGGAAGAAACCCCTACTCCCCTCAAGCTATCAGCCGATATCCCTCCTGAACTTGGACGTGAAGCTGCTGGCCACCCAGCTTTAACTGTCTGGGATTCCCTGATCTCTCCAGCTCAAGTCAGCTTTAAGATGAATCGCTTTTCCAGTGATCACCTATGGAAGTTGTTATATTTGACCTTTGCATTTAGGGAGATTGGGGTTTCAGCAGCCCTACTCTCCCTGAACATGGAGAAAGCATTCGATCGCATTTCCTGGCCATACTTATTCATTGTCCTTCGTAAATTTGGTCTCCCCATAAATTTTTGTACGTGGATCTGAGTCCTATATGATTCTTTGTCTGCCTAAGTTCAGTGCAACAGGCTGTTTTCAACCCCATTTTTCCCTTCAATGCAGCACCTGTCAGGGCTGCCCGCTCCCCCTTTCCTCTTTAATTTGTATTTGGAACCCCTAATACTCTGTCTAATTATTAACCCCCTGGTGACTAGAATTTTTGAGGGGATGGAAAGATATGCCTTATTGGCCTACGCCAATGATGTACTTCTCCACTTAGAGCATCCCAAGATATCCATCCCTGCAGCCCTTGCTGCGATCCAGAGGTTTTCCTCTATTTCTGGATGCAAACTAAATCTGGACAAGTCCCAGGTACTCCCCTTAAACCACCTGGTCTCCAGTCTCGAGATGCAGCACTTAGGTCTTGCTTGAGCTCCTAAAGAGCTGGTCTATCTAGGGATTCAAGTTCCCCGCTTCCTCACCTACCACGGCAATTCCAACCTGGTCCCCCTATTGTGGATTTGACAACAAGATCTCCAGAGATGGTCGATCTCCCTTTATCCCTCTGGGTTCAGGTGAGCATTATCAAAATTAATGTCCTACCCCACCTACTATACCCTTTTGGGATGCTCGGTACTTATCTGCCCAACTCCTGGTTTGTGAAGCTCCAGCAATCACTTAATCAGTTCCTTTGGAAGGAAGGCTTGGTGCGCCAAGCCTATACTTAATTATCTCAGCCAAGGGACCATGGGGGACTTCATCTCCCCAACTGTTTTCTTTATTATTTAGCCCTTCATAGCTCTAAATGGCATCAGTGGGGGAGCTGTATGACAGCGGATGCCATGGAGGGGTACCGTCCCATCTGGCGCCATATTGAAGAAGATCTCTGTAAGCAAGAGGGCTTGCATCTTTCCAGTCTCTTCTATCTTACCCCCATCTTTTGCCCTGCAACCTCCACTACCTCCCTCTGGTCTGGTCCCTCGAGGTCAGTGTGCAATTCTGTCAGCATATGCACGTCGAATGGATCAAAGACCTCTCCCAGCCTGTTTTGGGCAATCCCCACTTTATGGTGGCTGGTTGCCCCATACTGAGAGCTTTTTGTCCTTGATTATGGAGTATTCTGGCTCACCAACTTCTTCGGAAAGGGAAACTTATGCCCCTGGATTACCTTTTGGAGATTTTCCAGTTCCCACTCTTTCCTAGTTTTCGATATCTCCGGCTCTCCAGGGTCATGATGATCTTTTCTGGCTCACTCTTTTGACTTCCACTGGAGGGGGAGCTTTAGCAAACCTTGATATACCTCTCAATGCAGCCCCATGCCACCTCATGCCTCTACTCCTTATTCCAATCTCAAGACCCCAATGTGTTGACTGGGACTGTGTTCTTTTGGCATCACAAACTGTCCCTGGATTTTCCCCCTAAGCACTGACAAGGTATCTGATGAGACCTTTATAGATTCCTGAAAAGAGTCAGACATAGGTGGATGCAGTTCCAGATACTGCAGGACATGTACTTTACCCCGCTTAAGCTTTTCCAGATGGGGAAATCCTCGACTTCGTTGTGCCCACAGTGTCGCTAGATTGACAGAGACCTTCTACATATGTTTGGGCTTGTGCCAAGATCCAGCCCATCTGGACCCAGATACGAGGTTATCTCAATCCGCTACTTGGACTTGAGTAGGCTTTTATGCTGGAGATCTGTATCCTTGGTGATTTTTCCTCTCATTTCCATCTCCTTGAAAATTCTTATTCTGCGACACTGGCTAGTGGATAGCCCATGATGAATGGTACAGGGAGCTCCTTCAGGCCTTGGCCATCAAAAAACAAAATATGAAGTGCAACCAAGGAGGGAATACCTACACCCAAAGCCTAGACATGTTGTACACTTTATTATCACTTACAGATGAAGCTGTCTCCTAACATGGCCCTGTCCGTGTGCCCTCTTACCCTATATCTTTCAACCATGCAGCCCTGAGACATAGTTTTCCCTTCATGATACACACTAGCACCCTATTGTAGTCAATCTGGGGGACACAATCTGGTTCCTCCTCAGGATTCCTCTGCTGTCTCCTCTTATTTCTGCACTCTTCCCATTATTAGCTCTGGAGGACCTTCTCTCTCATTTTTCTGATCCTTTCCTGTGCTCTAGGATTGGGAAGGGGGTGGGGGTATTGGGGATTGTATTTTCTCTGTTGTTAATATGTGGGATTTGTGCTGTTGTGTATTTTGTTGCTTGTTCATGTTTTGTGCTTTTTTTTTGGAAACTCTAATAAAGCATACTTAATTAAAAAAAAAAAAGGGTTTGACAAGCTCAACCCCAGCATTTACAATACATCTTAATAAAATCTGTGGGGAGGCTCCTGGTGTGTGACCAGACAAAAGCATATAGTTAAGGTATCAGAGCTCTTCCACCCCCTCTCCCCTTTGCTGCTTCAAAGCCTGCAATTTTTTAAAGTAACTCCAATGTTCTAACTTGCCATACATTCTGGAGGGGTTCTTGGTCTCATCATTCAGCTGAACCATGTTTAAGCCTGACCACTTCAGCAATAATCTAATTGGAAATAACGTGTTCTAGGTAGCATTAGCCTTTTTCCCACACCAAAAATGAAGCCAGGGCAAGAAAAGCAAAAACAAAATGAAATCATTCATTGACGGACCTGGGAGTGGTTATGAAAATGAAATAGAAGGCACTCATTGTACACAGGATGACAAACAAATGACATAATGAGCAAATACAGAGAGGCACTGCGGGAAAGTATGAAGGAGTTTAATCAGGCTGGGAGTTTTTATCAGAACAGCACTGGTAGCAGTAAGTAGGTACACTGTAACAGATATTATAGGAAAGAGAGCAGGCCCACTTTGTACGGGGACCAGAAAGGCAGTTTTGCCTAGTGGTTAGAGCTCAGAGTTATAAACCTAGAGAGCTGGGTTAGAATCCCACAATTACATTTTACTCACGTGTGACTCAAAGCAAGTTATGGTACTTAACTTCCCAGTGTTTTTTTGCAATTCAAATTTTCAGCTTCCCAGTGTTTAACCTCTCGGTAATCTCTCTGTAATCTATCTCTGTGCTGTCTGAATGTGTGTGTGCAAGAAATGGCAATATCATTCTTTCCCTCTCCTCTCTTCTAGACTATGAAGTGCTTTGGTGTAACGTTTGTATGAAAGGCACTCAAATAAAAAATGATTTTCCTTTATAGAGTCAACATTGTAGAGGAGTTAAAAAAATGTCTTTGACTCTTTTTTATGACTCATATAGATGGGACAATGCCAGACACAAAGATTTTATTTGAGGGAACAACTTGAAAAGAGTGATGGGATATGTAAACAAAAAGACATGACAGTGTAGGACTTATTTAGAGACTGACAAATACCCAGGGGTGTGCTAAGGCACATCACTGCAAGCAGATGGCCTCACAGTCACTAGATGTTCAGTAATCTTAGTGTAAATCCAACCCTAAAGTGTTTTATTGTGCTTATAAAATGGTGTTTGTGTCAAATTGTTAAAAAATAAATATAAAAAGCTTTTAAAATGTTTATAAATGTATTTTTAACTAATTAGTATTTTTACTGAAAGACCTGCCAAAGGGAGCTACAGGAACATTTTCTGTTTCTTGGATTGTGGTGTGTCTTCATTAGTGTGCCATTGTTGGTTTTAATTTGTTTTTCTTTTTGTTTCTTTACAGTTTTACTTTTTTTATAGAGCTGATGCTGAAAGTGCAGGAAGAATACAGTAAGCAAACCACCTATACAAAACGTAACACTGCATTTGTGTGTTTTCCTTTTTTCTTTACCATGCTTTGTGGTACTAGAAATTCTGAAGGCAAACAAATCTGTTTGGTCATGAGGCAGTCTGGCACCAGTACTTTTTCTTTCAGGGGGTCAATGCAGAGAACAGAGTATACTGTGGGTGATAGCCTGCCTCTGTCAATCAGCATCCAGGATTTAACTGCCCATTTTATAAAACATAGTAACATACCATTATGGTGGCCAAAAGAAATTAGTCTGCTTTTTTCCATTTCCTCTAACTAACAGACAACAATTCCAATCTAGGATAACCAGGGTACTTCTCAAGAACCATGTAATTACGTTGTTCTAACATTAAAGATGGTCTATTTAATGTTGCTACTGATAAGTGCAGCCAGATTGTAGTGCTCACATGCTTCTGACTCAAGTGTTCTGATCTGACAAGCACATCTACAATGGCAGTGAGCTGATTTGATCACATAGCCAGCAGCTGAGCTCAAGAAATAACAAAATGACTCTGTATTCCTTGTGAATGCAAATTTCTATGCAACTTGCACAGGACTAGGGTAGCTGAAGACAATCAAGTAACATAGAAGGAGTTTGCATGTCATTGATGCCATGTTATACTACACCATGCTCTACTACAGTTAATATGTAGCTAATACTGTATGTGTCACTTAATTTCTACCAGGTATTTTAGAAAAGCTTTGAAAACTGGCATCATTTAGCAGTTATGTTTGTTCATATTGATGCAGCTTTACAAGCAGAATTCCATTCAATGTGTTGTGAAAGACTACTGTATTGCTCTTTAGAAAAAATAGTGGTCACAGTTTTCATTAAATGTCAACATCAAGCACCTGCTGATACGTAGTTGACACTGACTGACAACTGCAATTAATGTTTCAGTCTAATCAAGCATTGGCCTGTGCCAACACTATTTGCTTGCATGTATTTGCTATGTAATTGTTGGGCATAGACATCACAGCAGTTACAATTAACACATTAATAACACAAGTTATAATAGAAAAATTATCACAAGTTAAAATTAACACATTAAAAACATGTTATAATAGTGAAATTATCATGACTGGGAAATTAAGAGGTTCGCACATAATGTTGTTGTTTCCTTAGACAGTGACCCCAAATTTTCAAGATAGTATTTTTATTTTCTCACCATATTAGCATGACAGATGTCATTTACCAAGCGCCAGCCAAAATGCAATTTTGTGAAAAAGGCCACTAAAACAGTTTTGGGATGGGAGATTCCATCTCTGCAAGGACATAGACAGGATGGAGGCAGTCCAGAGGAGGGCAACTAAAATGGTGCAGGGTCTGCACCAGAAGCCATACAAAGAGAGAGAGAGACCAAAAGAGCTTAATATGTATACCCTCGAGGAAAGGGGGGGGAGGGACATGATAGAAACTTTCAAGTACCTCAAGGGAATCAACAAAGTCCAAGAGGGTAACATATTTCAGAAAAAGAGATTTGCAAGAACAAGAGGACACAATTTGAATATAGAGGGGGACAGCTCACGGGCAATGTGAGGAAGTATTTTTTTATGGAGAGGGTGGTGAACACATGGAACAGACTTCCTGAGAAGGTTTGAGGTCAAAAACAGTGGGGAAATTTAAGAATGCATAGGACAGACAGAAAGTTATTCTACTGGAGGCTAGGGGGAAGTTGGCTATTGGTTAACTAGGATCTGCAGCCTATCCAATAGGTAGAGAAATGGGCAGACTGGGTGGGCCAAGCGGTCCTTATCTGCCATCAAAGTCTATGTTTCTATGGGAGGGGGATTTGAAAATAACACCTTCCATATTCATGATATTGGTTCAAGAATGGCTATGTTGAAAATGTGGATTCAAAATGTAAAAAAATTGCAACATTATGAGTAAACAGTGAAAAAATCACCATTTGTTCATAACTGTGTTGTTTTTTGAGATGTTGGCTCAAATTTTCAACATAGTCTTTTTATAACCCCACCTTATGGACATAGCAGCTGTCATTTATAAAATCCAGGCCAAAACACTCATTGCTGCATGAATGTGTACTATACCGCTTGCCCTGCCAGTGACCAGGGTTTGGGAACTAACACAAAATGCCAGGGTTGGCCAGGGAGGAGTGGCCTGAGCATCTGATGGACTGCTCTCCTCTATGGTATACCATCAATAGGGAACAGGAAGCCCAAATGGTGGAGGCTTTTAAGGGGGGCCTAAAGACCTATCTGTTTAAAAAAGCTTTTCATGACAGTTTTTAACTTAATTTTAAAACCTTAATTTTAATTCTGATTTTATTGAAACTCTGTATGTTAATATTTAACAATGTCTGTTGCTATATTGTTATGCCCTGCATGAACTATAATGGCACCCAGAGCCTCCAGGGTTAGGCGCCACAATAAAATAAACTTTTACTTGCTTAGTAGTGTGAAAAGATGTTTTGGGCAAGATTTGAGAAATTACACCTGTTGTGTTTATGAGGTGGGGTATAAAAAGGGCTACTTGAAAATTTTGGGTCACAATCTGCAAAAATAGAAACGTTGTAAGTAAAAATTGAAAAAACAAATATCAACTTTTTTTTTATAAACTTGTTGTTTTTTGAGATTTTGACCCCAAATTTTCATCATAGTTCTCTTATGGCCCCACTTTACAGTCAAGACAGGAGACATTTTTTAAATCCTATCCAAAAGGCAATTTTGTGGAGCAACTTTGAAAATGTGTTTCAGGCAGGATTTGAAAAATTATAGCTGTCTTGTTCATGAGATGGCTATGTTCAAAATCTAGTACAAAAATGCTAAAAAATGACAAGGTTATGAGTAAAAAATTCAAAAAGCATTCAAAAATTATTAATCAGAGTTACCTTGTTTTCCCTCAAGTCATGGTCAGACCATGCAGAGAAAAGAGCTTCATCAATCATGAGAGGATTATTTTGTGGGACCTTTCTTTGGTAAGTGAGGGGTGGGGGGATGCCTGCTAAGAGGAAGGTCAGATTGGGGCTAGGAGACACTGTTGGACAGTGGTTGTTTCAGGGTGTAAAAGCAACAAAAGGGTTGATGATTGACCTGTCTAGTGGCATGGACAGCTGAGGCATTGGACACTATCTATACCTTTTGCCCTGCCAGTAATCAGGGTTTGGGAACTAACACAGAATGCCAGGGTTGACTTGGGAGGGAGGGAGTGGTTTGAGCATCTGATGGACTGCTCTCCTCTATGGTATGTCATCAATAGGGCACAGGAAAGAGGGCTCCGTGATGTGAGTATTCGGGAGTTTGAGGTGTGTTGCACTGTGTACGTGTTGCTAACTTGAATGCTAACCCACACCTGTGAGAGTGAGATGTGCAGTGAGTTGCTATGAGTGTGGGACTGTCTCAGTGGGAAATGGTTCTGCAGGTGATCTCCTTTCTAATAAAGTCAGCACAGACATTTTTCCATTGCTGCTGTTCCTTCTTTTGTCTCCCTTTGAGTATTTGTGCCTCTTTCTAAATTTGCCTTCTCCTCCCCCATACGAGTCAGTTGGAGGTGATTATATATATTTTAGGGGAGGGTTCAGTGGGGTGGAGCTCCCCGCATAAAAGCCACATGAAAGGTGCAAGGTGGAATGGTACAGTTGATGTGGCATTGTATGCTGTGTCTCCTATTTGGCATGCTTGCTCAGAGGGGTTAACTGACTGGTGTATGTGCAGTGTGTGTCAGGTGCCAGTATTGATTGATGGTGTGTTTCCTGGCAGCCTTTTGATTCGCTTTCATTTTTGAGGCTGCAGTTGTTTTCACACTAAAATGGGTAACACCTCCTCTACCAGGGGTGGGAGAGTCCTCTGTTCTGCCATTGACTGTCACCAGGTAGAAGCCTAGTGGTGGTGCAGGCAGAGAGTCACATGTAGGGCTGGAACTGATTGTTTGATGCACAGTGTGTGACTCCACATGACACATGCTGATGTAAATGCCACAAAAGTGGGGGGGGGATTGGAAACATGGCTGAGCAGCATATGACTGCCACCCGGTGGAAGCCTATGGACAGTGCAGTACAGAGGGCAGAATGAAGTGAGGATGTTGTGGGAACACAGCGTGCATGCATCTCCATGCAGGTACATGCATCCACAATAAGAGGAGGATAGAAAAGCAGAAAATGGGGCTGTCAGGCTTTATGACAGCCATGACTGTGGCCCCTGAATTTAGTATCCCTGGAATTTTGGATTGTGCTGCAAGGGAGAAGAGAAGCCAGCCTCCTTCCTCTTGCCCTGCCATGGGGGGGAGTGCCTGGGGGAAGCTAGATCATGGGGTGGGCCATTGGTTAGAGAACTGAGCCCCCTGAGGGGGGGGGAGTCAGAGCTGCATCTCAGCCCTGTGGGTAGAAAAAGTAATTAAAAAAAAACTGGCTGAGCAGGTTTTTTGAAGCCCCATCTACCTGTCTCCCCATCCACAACATCACAAAGGACCACTGGCCCAAAATCTGGTTGAGTATCTCCAGGAGGAAGACAGCTCTCTCCATTCTGGCCCTACCATGGGGGGAATCCATGGGGAATTCTGCATAGCCAGGTGGGGAGGCAAGGATGGGGCTGATAGCTGCATGCTCAGGCCATGAAGGATATGGAACAAAAGGGATGAAAAAACACAGTTAAGATTTTTACAGGAACTTATCACTGGGGATTGGGAACACCAGTGTCAGTGGGTTGTTTGGCAGTACCTGGAACTGAGCACCCACATTGGTGTACTAGTACCACACTGCAGAACATCCCTTGGGCAACAGTCTTTCCATTATTGTGCTCCACTATGGCTAAACAACCTACCATCAACAATCCCCCTTACTTCCGATATCAGCCAATTTAAAGCTGATCTTCGGACTTTATAGTAGAATGGGGTGAACTTTGGGGCCGAAGAGTCCAAGGCATACCTCGATGCCTCTCACTGGCTGGAGGGTGTGGAATGGTATGAGCATTACAAGCAAGAAACCCAAGTCACATCCCTGATGCCTGTCATTCTCTACAGGGTTAGGCGTTATAGTTGGAAACCCTAATACCTCAGGCATTCGTTGGTATTTTTACTCCAAATTTTCAACATGGTTTTTTTGTGACCCCACCTCATGAACAGTGGCAATATCAGTTTGTTAGTCAAAAGCTGCTTATGCACAGCGACTATGGCATTTAGCACCACAGGTGCAAAAACATTCTAAACAGGATGTAAAAAATGACAGCTGTACTGTTCATGGGGAGGTGTAAAAAATGGCAATGTTGCAAATCTGCAGTAAAAATATTAAAAAAACTGGTGAAGTCATGAGCATGCATAGAAACCGTGCAACGCACACCCGTAATGTAATTAGTTTGGGAATTTTTTATAGCAGATTGTCAACACAGGCATTTTGGGACCTCCGATCATGAACAGTGTCACTGTGATTTTCTTTATCTGTCCCGAACAATGATTTCCCACAGCGACCACGCATCTCTGCTCTGAAAGTGTGAAAACACATTTCGGCCATGTTCTGGAAAATGACAGCTGTACTGTTCATAAGGAAGTGTGGAAAAATGCCACTGGTGAAAATCTGGACTGGAAATATTACAAAGTCATGAACTTACGAGTGTGCGTGGAAACTGTGCAATGCTGACTCGTAACACAGTCATTTTATGGACTTTTGTCACCAAATTTTCAACATAGCCATTTTAAGACCTCTGCTCATGAACAGTGTAACTGTGATTTTCTTAATCTGTCCCAAACATTGCTTTCGCACACCGACTGCACCATTGTGCTCTACATGTGCGAAAACACATTTTGGGCGACATGTGAAAAATGGCAGCTGTACTGTTCATAAGGAAGTGAAATAAAATGACAATGTTGAAAATCTGGAGTGAAAATATTGAAAATTCGCAAACTTACGAGTGTGCATAGGAACTGCGCAACGCTCGCTCGTAAAACAGTCATTTGTAGGAATTTTTTCACCAAATTTTCAACATAGCCATTTTAAGACCTCTGCTCATGAACAGTGTCACTGTGATTTTCTTAATGTGTCCCATACATTGATTTCGCATACCAACTGCGCGATTGTGTGCTACATGGGTGGAAACACATTTTGGGCAAGATGTGAAAAATGACAGCTGTACTGCTCATAAGGAGGTGTGGTAAAATGGCAATGTTGAAAATCTGGAGTGAAAATATTTAAAATTTGCGAACTTACGAACGTGCGTAGGAACTGCGCAACGCACGCTCATAAAGCAGTCATTTTTAGGAATCTTTTCACCAAATTTTCAACTTAGCCATTTTAAGACTTCTGCTCATGAACAGTGTCACTGTGATTTTCTTAATTTGTCCCGTACATTGATTTCGCACACCGACTGAGCCATTGCACGCTACATGGGCAGAAACACGTTTTAGGTGAGATGTGAAAAATGACAGCTGTACTACTCATAAGAAGGTGTAGTAAAATGGCAATGTTGAAAATCTGGAGTGAAAATATTGAAAATTTGCGAACTTACGAGCCTGCATAGGAACTGCGCAACGCACGCTCGTAAAACAGTCATTTTTTGGAATTTTCCCACCAAATTTTAAAAATAAGCTTCTTGAGAGCCCACCTTATGAACACTGTCAGTGTCGTTTCATTAATCAGGCCCAAAAGGGCTGCAAAATCACCTTCCGGGCCCGAATAATGCCATGACAGTGACATCATTCATGAGAAGGGGTCCCAAAAACCCCATGTTGAAAATTTGGCGCAAAAATTCCAAAAAATGCCTGAGATATGCAGCAAAGTTGAATAAACCCTCTCTACCCCATTATACAGCTTACCGGCATTTCCTCAGTTTTCGGTCAGCTTTGAAGAATGCAGATGTGTTCCCGGTCCACCGAAGATCCTCGCACCGAGGTCCGGAGGTAAGTATGGGGTGAGGGGGGTGGGGAGGCAGGGTGCAGTGGGTGGGTGAGGGTTGTGGAGGGAGGGCAGGGAGAAGCACCGAGGGACAGTTTTTATTTCAGGTTTTTTAATGACGACGCGGACATTTGCCACGCAGTGGGCTCCAGCCTGGTACAAGGACGCTGGTTCGGGTCATGGAGCTGACGGGGATTGGCACTTCGCTATATAGCATTAGTTGCCATGCTGGGGTGGGCTCCTGGCGGCACCCTGTACTCTGGGGAGGACAGGAGCAGACGGGGATTGGGCACCCCGCCGGCGTATACGATGAGTTGCCACGCTGGGGGTGGGCACCCAGTGTGGCATGTGGAAGGCTTTTGGGGTACAGCACAGCCGATGGGGGATTGGGCACCCCCGGCTGTACAGTGTATTCATGGGGGGGCAGCACACAGTATGCGTGCGTGTGTGTGTGTGTGTGTAGGAGGAGAAGCGCGCATGAGCAGGCGATATCTTATCGCTGCTCACTGAAGCGTAGCTCCCCCTTTCAACTGTACTCCACTGCATTTTGAAGCTGTCATAGACAGCTCCAGCAGGCATTGGAGAACTGTGGCCGCGCCTGCCAACACACTGACTGAATTGGAAAAGGGGGTGACACACCTCTGAAAACTCGGATGATGGCACTATGTTTCTTGCACATGCATGCAAGCAAACATAAAAATTAGAAAGCATTACTTAGAGGGTGTGTAACATATAGAATAGCCTACCCTGTGACCATGAGGTTCTGGAAGTTACAGCAAATCTGTTCTTGATCTTAAAACAGGACCAGACAGGTATCTGAATGAGAATAAAACTGAAGGTTACACAGCATGAGAAAGTTACATTTTTTGGGCTTCAGTTTGGTTCAGTGTTTGTGGAATAGCAATAGGGTATATAGTGCTAGTGTAACTTGTTGTACTTTTTGTGGCTTAACTTTATTCTCACCCTTGAGTAGTAGGCATGTAGGTAGGAGTTTTTAGGGAATAGAAGGCTCGTGAACAAGGGTGAGAAAAACACCAGAGAAGGAGGAGGAGAGGATGGAGGTGGACAAAAAACACTCCCTAAGCAAGGGAGGAGTGTTAGTGGAGGGCTTTAAGTAGAGGTTGTGGGAGGAGCTATTCCCCCCACATTGAACCTCAGGCTAAGCTCTTCCATTCAATGTTTGTGGAATAACAATGGGGTATATAGTGTTTGTATAACTTATAGTACTTATTGTGGCTTAACTCTGCTCCCAGCCTTGAGTAGTAGGTATGTAGTAGGAGTTTGTAAGTAATAGAAGACACAAAAAAGATACCTCCTCCAACTCATGGAAAGTATGACCCCTGGTACTCAGGAGAGGAACCCCCCAGGTGGAGGAAACCTCTGAAGACCCATGACCAAAGGTCTGCATGTCCTCTTGGCATATTAAAAGGAGAAGGACCTAGGTTCTAGTAACCATAGCTAATTGGAGGAAGGTTAGCCTCTTGGAGAGGTTGGCCATCCTCAATCTATGGATGATGCAGATTGAATGGTGATCCTGGAGTTGAAGAGTAGGTCTTTTCTGAAGGAGCAGTAGAATCCTATGTGTAAAGTGGATCCAATTGAAGAGGGGCAATTGAGGTCCAAGTTTCCATGCAGATGAATGATGCTTGTCCGAGGGGATTGCATGGGTGTAATGAGCAGAGAGAGCATGTATTGATCAATAAGTTACTAGACAGTGAACGGTGGACATGCTATGATATGAGAAGTCATGGATGAATGATCCAACTTATGTAAGGTTTGACTTTCAAGGTATAGTCTGAAGGCAAGGAATTCAGTAGTGAGCGAGGAGTCACTAAGAAAGCATCCATGAAGTAGAAATGAGTAGAAGGGAGTCTTTGAGTGCCTTGGAGATGATGGTCCATCCTCAATCCATGGACGATGCAGATTGAATGATGATTCTGAGGATGAAGAGTAGGTCTTTTCTGAAAGAGCAGTAGAATCCTAAGTGCAGAGCAGATCCAGTTGAAGGAAGTGCGAATGCAGTCCAGTTTTCCAAGGAGATGAAGGATGTGTGTCCAAAGGGGTTGCAGGGGCATAATGGGCCAAGAGAGCATGATTTGATTGATATGCTACCAGACAGTGAATGGTGGGAAGTGTGATGATTTGTAATGTCATAGGTAAATGATCCAATTTATGCAATGTCTAACATTCGAGGTAGTCTGGAGGTAAGGAATTCAGGAGTGAGTGACCGGTTGCTAAATAAGCATCTGTGAAGTAGAAATGAGTAGAGTAGAGTTTTTGGTTGCCTAATGGGAATAATATCATAAGTGATTAGTAGATGAATAAAGGAAGATGTGCAGATGGTAATCTAATATACATGGAGAATGATTGGAATTTCAGTATAAGGGATTGGATGGCTTCTTTGGGCATGCTGGCATGACTGTACTTGTGAATGATCTGCTGGTATGCTGACTGAAGTAAATGCGAAGATTTATGTGGTGATTGTCCAGGAAATGCACTTTGGTGACTTATGGTTTATTAGGTTTACAGGTAATCCGATGTTGAAATACTTGAGGAGCTTGAGGCGTGTATAACAAAGAGTCTGTAGGCTAGATTGGTAGGTAGGTCGATTGGTGTAGAATGCTATAGGATCTTAGAGCTATAGTTAATTATGACCGGTTAGGAGGCAAGACTGGGATAGCGAATTTGTCTTAATGGTTGTGGGTTTCCAGATAGTGAATTGGAAGAGCCTTTTCTTGGTAATAGTCTTTACTGGATAGGTTAAAGTAGATGATCTGTGGTGGATAGGTTGGGAGACCTCTGAATGGGTGGTCAACTTGATTAATGGTAATAGACGAAGAAATGCCACAGATTGAATGAGATATAGAGATGTCCAGGAGATAGAAAATGGTGGTTTGGATAGCATGACATTAGTAAGCAGCTAGACACTGGAGATCCAAAATGAATGTTCTAGGAAGGCAGCAAAGAAGGTCTGAAGATGAGCAATGTCTGTTGAGGAAGAAGGAGTCGAGTAATGTGGTTGACAGAGTCAGTAATGTCAGAAGAGGCTGCAGAAAGTAACTGGATGATGTCCAAGGTAGAATGAGATATCTTGCGCGATTCCCCATATCAGTAGCAATGAAAAAGGATACTAAGTTGGAGCATAATGGAAGAAGTTAAGTCCTTTCTGTGTAGAAGAATAGCTTGAGATGCATGGTAGACATGGACATTCACGGCGACTACATAGACAAGATTCGTGGGGAGTATCCAGTAGAGAAAGATGGGAATTATTATAATGTCCAGTCGAATGAGATTCTGGAATGCTTGTGAGGAATTGATTGGGGAGAATGGAAAGCTCTATGATGACTTCAGAGTTTATGAGGCATGTTATCCAAGGGATGTGGATTAAAAGTAGTTTCCCTCAGGTGAAATGTATAGTGATCCATTAAATAGCAGATGGGAGCTGTTAGAATGGCCAGAGTAGGAGTATGAGATGAATGAATGGGAGAAGTAGTGGACTGGGGAGAAATACTGGCCAGACAAGGTAGGGTGCTCAAAGGAGTGACAGCAACAGGATTAAGCCCTGAGTCAGCAATGCTGAGATGAAAAGCTGCTATCTGAAGATGAAAGAAAAGTCCGGATTGAATCCTGATAGTCCAAAGGACTGAACTAGGAAGGAGTTGGACTAGTAGAAGGCAGAAGAAGAGTCACTAGAAGAATGATGGGCAAAGTCATGCACCAAGAGCAAATGGGTTGACGTACTTCAGTCCTACATGCAATGAAGGCAGCATTTATAATGGAAGGGACGGAAGGTACTGGACCGCAAAAGGATGGAGTGCTCATGTCAGATGAAAATGAGCCCATGCATTAACTGGAACAGGTGACCTGCAGCAAGGAAGTCTGACACAGGCAAACTGGATACAGATAGATGTCAGACTAGCTGGCAAGATCCATTTAATGAGGTGAGATGAAGGGCAGCATGCTTCAGAATGATTAAGGGTGAAGGCACAATTAGGAGATGCTTAAGTCCAGGAGGGAGCAGCAAGTGACAGTCCGGTGGAGAGCAGGTAAGAGCGAAATGGTTGATTGTAGAAATGAGTGTCCAGGCATGGTAAACTGGGGGGGAAGAGAACAAGCCTTCAATATCACTCTGCAGAGGTAGGACGATGGAGGCAAATGAAATACAGAGGTGTTCCTCAGATGGGAAATGGCTACAGGGTAGGAGACAGAGGCTAAGAAAACCCCAGGAATCCAGAGACAAATGAGTCCATGATGTCAATGAGATGATGTGCAGTCATGGCAACAGCCAAGGCAAAGGTGGGAGGCAGGTGGAGTGTGATGGACCCATTGCAGAAGGGAAGCAGAGACCTATATTGGGCAAAGGAAGCAAAAGTGGAAACAGTGATGCAAACTCAGGCTGTAGATCAGGTAAGTTAGTGCGATGAGGCTTGAGGGAAAGCTGCAGGCAAGGGAGAATGGAGACTTCAAACAGGAGGTGGCCCAGTTCCAGAAAGGTTGTGGCATCAGATGCCTGTTGAGAATAGTCACATATGAAGCAGTGGAATGGAAGCTCAGGCATCCAGGCGTGACTGCTGAGGTGAGATGATCCTGACTGGATGCAGCTAGGAGAGATACGATGATGAGTACATATATGGAAAAGTTCAGTTCCCGAGGGAAAGTGGCAACCTGCATCAGGAATAAGACTCAGGCAGTGGAAACAGCCAAATATGGATTGAGGCTCCAGGTCATGGCAGTTAGCGGGCCTGAACCGTGAATTGAAACTGCAGACTAGGTAAGATGGAGAAGGCAAGTCAGGCACAGTCAAGGTCCCAAAAGTAAGCAGCAGTCAGTATCATGCTAAGAATGCATAAGTGCAGCAATAGAATGAAGACTCAGGCACCTGTTGGGGACAGCTGAGTTGGGATGATGGTGACATAAGGCAGCCAGGCATAGGTAGGATGACGAAGGCATATGGAGCAAAAGGTTCTGTTCCTGAGGGGAAGTTGCAACCAGTATGCGGTAGAGAAGTCGTGGTATGTCTTAGTAGATTGTGAACATGGCTCCCATCCCTTGTAGTCAGGGAGGACTAACCTGCACTCGATGCTGTCAGCAGAGTTAGGGATGGAGGATGTCACGCTGGCAAGTAGTAGGAGGTATGGAACATAATGGACTCCCATCCCCAGTAGACAGGGGAAGCCCACCTTCGCTCAGCACCTCAGAAGGTGCGAGTTAGGCACAGAGTCTGGAATATTGCTGGTACGAGCTGGATGAAACACAAATACTGTTGTAGAGAAAGAGTAGAAATAGGTCATATAACAGGAATGGAATAATAAAGGAACAGTTGACATTGAGCTATATGAAGGGTGGTAAGAATGGTAACACCAGGTAGGGATGACGATGAGGGAAGTGCCTTGCAGCATAAGTAGGAGGAAGGAACTATGCTGAATGAAGGCAGCATAAAAGGGGGGGATTGGTCATGGAATGCAGATGCAGGAGCAAGGGAAGTAGAGGCAGTAAGTGGTATAGCTGAATGACTGGATATCATTGCTTTCATTCTGAAGGGAAATCACCAATGATCCAAAGTTATGGGAGTGGGAGCCACCTGAAGAGGGACTGAGTGAGGCATGGGAGAGCTGAAGCAGTTGGAAGTGATTTACACATGAACTTTAACCCCCCCCCCACATTCCCATATACTCCTCCCCATTGCCTATATTCTGTAGGAACATGGCAAGTGCCCCCCCCCCACCACATAGCTGAGGTGAGTACAGGTAATATAGAGTGCATGGAGAAGTAAAACAAGTCCAGGGCATATGCGGAGCAAAGAGTGACAATGGCTAATGTAACCCACACCCACCGGCCACCCTTGTTCAACTAGCAGGGCTGCCCCTGTCACACAGGGCACCAACAAGAGGGATGGAGGTTGCCCACTACAAACAGTTCAGTTTACTAATACTTCTACTTCATAGCCTGCCATCCTCAGACAGGCAAAACAAGTGTGGCAACTACCTGGCTCACATCTGTGGGGCCCATTTATCATGGCCATCAACCTGGGTCCCTGGGAGAAGACATTTGCTCAGCATTATACTAGGTTTGTACTTCTGGTCAGGGGCACCCAAGTAAATCCAAACACAGTGGAAGCAATAACAGTACTGTCCAAACCAGGCTGGGATTCTAGAGTGCGACGTTTATTCACATACACAGAGAATAATACAAAGTGAAGATGGACCCCCACAGGTCTACTCCCACTGGTAATGCAGATTACTGAGATACAGAGCACACACACAGTGAACCCTCAGGTTCTGAATGGATCTTGGCACACATGGCCCGAACTGGTACACTTCCCTTGAGTAGGCACCCTCGGCCAGTACTAGGAGACTTTGCCATATTTCATGAGAAGTTACTGTGGCACCCTCGACCATCACTGAGCACACTCAGGCTCACAGAAAATCCAAAATCCCATGTCTGGTTATTTTCTTCAGGCACTGGCCAAAGGCACTGAGAGAAAATAAAGGTGCCCAAACTGAACCCAGAGAGGTAAACATGGTTACTTCAGATGGGGGGGTCTCTGACCTTTTGCTTCCAGATTTATACTCGGCCATTCATCTGGTTAATAACACCCTTCTCAGAAAACTTGTAGATGCTATCTTGAAATGTCTTTCACATTTAACATACTACTTTACACACCTCTGAGGTGTCATGAAGTCAAAACTTCTGTAATTGTCAATGTCTCTTCACTAGACCCCCATTTTAGCAGACACTTTTAAATCAGACATGAACTAAAAGTTCTGTACTTAGCAAGTCTCTCTCCGGACCCCATAGTAGACAGGCACTTTAAACAGAAACAGTCTTGGTGACAGAGTCCCTTTGTCAGAGAAAAACTCACCACAGGAATACAGGTTCCCCAGGGCTTTTTCCACACAAAAGTCTCGGGTACTCACAGAGCGGATGAATCACAGGCAGCTTCAACATAGTCCAGACTGGACCAGGGGATTGCCCCATAATCCTGGAATCCCTGGAAAATCCTCTAGGAATGGTCTCTACCACTTCGCTCTCTAGTCTTCTATGTTCTTCCTCTAGGGGGAGAACAAACTACCCAAACTACAGAGGTAGCTCTCTGTCAGAGCTAAAACTGAGGAGCTGCCCAGGCAGCAGCCTCCTCCTCACTCTCCACTCTACAGACTACTGAACTCTAACTCAACATTCTACAGCTAACTCCCCCAGCTAGCATTCCAATGTGGCTTATGCTGCTGCGACAATTCTAAAGTGACATCATCACTCCAGCTCAGCTGAGACTGAACACAGAGTGGGACACTGTGAAATCCATTTAACTGGCATCTCACAAGCTACCTCTCCCTGCCTGTCACTGATTCTAAGTGAGATTCTAGTAACCCCTGGGAACACGAGGGTTACACTAAGAACTAGAAATTGACTGAAAACTGCATGACAGAAAGTTATCATCCATTCTGTTGTTTGTTTCCCTGATGTGGAACCTATATAATTAACTTGTCAAAATATGTGTAATCTAAGAACTCAAATGAATAAAAATAAATAAAAATCATCCAAGTTCAATGTTTGGGGATAGCCTCTGTCCTGGAGGTATGCTAGTTAGCCTCATAGCTTGTAGGAAGCCTCAGAATGTAGGCTACACATTTTGCAATGAATCTGTGTGGTATAAGATATGCAGGTTGGTGAGCTGAGCAAGCTGTCGTCCCAGGACAGCATATGCTAGTGAGATGTGTAAGGTGAGCTGTAGAGCCATTTATCCCACTGGTGGTAGCATGTACGCAGAGAAGAATGGGTGCAGCATTATGGGATGGAAAATGATGTACCTACTGCAGAGAGCACTGGAAAGCTGCCAGCAGAGTCCTTTCGTTGTTGTAGGGGAGAAGGCCAAGGAGAATGGAACTGGAGAGCCAAGCAGAGCCAGATGCCACATGGGGAGATGGAGCCATGGGAGGTAATACTGAAAGGACAGAAGGAGAGTGGGAAGGATGAGAAGTAGGAGCACACTCTAAGGGAGAAGAGGACTGGATAGGAGGGAGGAGCGGGGATGCCCTTAAGCGCCAGTAGCTCGGATGCGGGCCCGGGATGTGGGCCAAGTGGGGAGGCTTCAACAGCGTCAGTGGTGGGGAAATGAAAGCCCAAAAAAGAAACAACAAAACAAAAGAACCCCAGGATGCCCAGGAGGGAAGGATCAAGAAAAGGAGGAGGAAGGCGGCCGGGGTGGCCTCGGGCAAAGGAAGGAGACACAGCCAGGAAAGAGCAACACAGGAAGGAGGAGAAGGGAAAACAGAAAAAAGGACAGGACAGAAGAATGAGGGGAGCACAAATGAGAGCAGCAACACAAGGCAGCACAGCACTCGAGCATTGCAGGGAGCCCAGACAAGAAACAATCCCTAAGCAAGGGAGGTGTGTTAGTGGAGGGCTTTAAGTAGAAGTTGTGGGAGGAGCTATTCCCCACACTGAACCTCAGGTTAAGCCCTCCCAATGTGTGTCTATTCTCAAATAGTATTAGGAATCATTGCTGTGCAGCAGGAGGCATGGAGAAGATGTGCCTTAGGTTCATTCTTTCATCTCAGTACTATGTTAATATGTTAACTCAGTGCACCCACTTACAAAGGAGTTTGTGTGCCAGGGGGACTACTGGACAACAGAAAAGACTTATGAAAGGAGGGGTCATTGAAAGTGGGACATGGTCAGACAGGTGGGGTCCACCTAAAACAAGGTCAGATCTTCTACCAAATGGGAGAGTAGGAGAGGGTACCATTTGACCACATAGAGAGTCATGATGGGGGTCTATCTTATGGGTTGAGAGGGAATGTACCATCAGGCACCACAGAGTTGCTTCATTATGGTGTCAGGGGGTGAAGGTGTCACAGAAGTAGCTTCTGTATATGTAAGAAGTAGACCAGCACTACATAGTGTTACTTCTGTGTTCATTCATTGGGATGGGAAAACATTGCCACGTCCCACACAGCGACAGCACAATATCAACACCAGTATTGTGCCGTCACAAAAGAAAGTGTTTTTTAAGGGGGTCTATGCCCCCCCGCACCTTTCATGCAAAGGGGATCTGCCCCCTGCACTCCCCACATTTATTTATAATCAACTCCAGGTCTGAGTTGTTCTGCGGAGGGGGAAGACCACTGGGAGAATCTGCATCAGTGAAAACAGACCATTACAGCGACTGTCGCTGTAATGGTCTGTTTTCGGGTTTTGCTGTCAGGGTGTCACGCTAGAGTGGCCACCACCTATAATACCCCATGATCACCTCTGGGGCTGGATGAATTGATCAGATGGTCATGGGTCCTAGTTCAACCTCAGAAACAACAGAATAAGAAACTCTAACAGAAGGAAACTACTGAGCATTTAGGGTCAATTAGCCTCTGATTAGAGTCATACCCTTTAATTCCTTTTGCCTCCATGTATGTGTCAAGTTACTAAAAAGAAACTTGGGCTAACTAATACCCCATAAAGACACTGTTATTTAGAACTAGGGAGTGATATACAGTACAGGTGCCATCCTTCAGATAAGATGCTAAACCGGTGCCCATTCTACCCATCTTTGCTCGCTGCCCAGGTGGAAGGCAAATATCCTATGGCACTAATTGTAAAACTAGGAGATTTGTCCCTGTATCATGGCCCATATTTCCCTTGTTAATAAAATAGGTCAGTGTCACCCACACTCTCAGATGCACCTAGAAATTAGCTGTCACAGCTTAGTGTTCTTTGCTAGTCAAAAATTACAAGAAAAATTAATAATGTTAGCTGGTATATCTGTGAGAGTGATTAGTGGGGTATCACAGGGTTCGGTGCTGCGGCCAGTCCTCTTCAGTGTCTTCATAAGGTATATTGCAGAGGAGCTTGAGGGCTAGGTGTGTCTCTTTGTGGATGATAGAAACATGGAAACATTGAAGGTGGTGGCAGAAGGAGATCATGGGTCCATCGAGTCTGCCCAAGGGTTACCGAGACCTTCTGTGGGTCCCGTGACCTAGACCCCCTACCCAATTCAGGTACCCTCTGTGCCTAGGTGAGCTCTTACCCTGTCCCACCCTCTCTTGAATACTGCAATGGTTTTAGTACCCACCACCTCAGCAGGCAGTTTATTCCAGGGTTCAGTGACCCTTTCTGTGAAGTACTATTTCCTCAGATCGCTTTTGAAGTTCCCACCCCTTAGCTTCCATTTGTGTCCCCTAGTGGTTGATCCTTCTGCTCTATTAAAAACTTCTGATATGGCACTTTATTGATTCCTCTCATGAATTTGAATGTCTCAATCATATCACCCCTCTCCCTTCTAGTTTCAAGAGAATACGTGTTCAATGTCTTTAGTCGCTCCTCATATGAGAGCCCCTAGAGGCTGTGCACCATCTTAGTCACCCTTTTCTGCACAGTCTGTAACCTATCCTTGTCCTTCCTGAGGTAAGGGTCCAGAACTGGACACAGTATTACAGGTGAGGTCTCAGCAGTGACCTATACAGTGGGAGGATTACAGTGCTTCCATGTCCCTACTGTCAATGCTTCTCTCAATACACCCCAGCATTTTATTTGCTTTGCTGTAAGCTTTGTTGCATTGGCTTCAGTACTTAAGGATGTCACATATGATGACCCTTAGATCCCTTTCTTCATGTGAGGTGTTGAGGTGGACCCCATTAAGCCAGTATTCAGCTCTGAGGTTCCCTTTACCTAGATGCAACACCTTGCAATTTCTTGCATTGAACTTCAACCGCCAAACATTGACCATCTCTCCAATTTTTTCAGGTATTTATGTAGGTCCATCAGGCACTAGGTCCATACCATGAATTCAACACAAGCACAGCCAAAATTCATGATCACAAAAAAAAAATAAAACTTGGTGGGGGAAAAATACAACAATCAGGAGACCAGGAACAGAACCCTGATCTGCAGGATGATTCCCTACCCTAGCTGCTTGGGAGCTTAGCCCCCTTCACCATGGGAGCAGCTCAGCAGGGCACCATGCTGCTGGATACTTCTCCTCTCCTTCACTGTGACTAGACAGCTACAGGGGTAGCGTTAACTGCCTTACACTATGCTGTCCTTTAGCTGTCTAGGCAGATGCTATTCTGGAAATGCGATTTTGACAGTGCTTTTCTGAAAATGCCATATTCATCCACCACCAGCACATCACTGTCTCAGCACTGTTGATCCTACCACCTAACTTAGTGTCATCTGCCAAGAGGGCCATTTTGCCTTGAATGCCTTCACCAATGTCACTATCGAACACAGTAAAAAAGACTGGACCCAAGACTGATCCCTGTGGCACCCCATTAGAAACATCCCCCTTACTTGACTTCACCCTACTGACCACTACTCGCTGCTGTCTGTTCTTTAGCCAGTTTCCCACACACCTGACTATGCTTCCAGAAGTGCCAAGGTCCATTAATGAGTTCATCACTTTTCCAACTATAGATGTGAGGCTCACCAGCCTGTAGTTGCTGGTCTCCTCCCTATTCCTTCCCTTGTGGAGAGGTGCCACATCTGCTCCTCTCCAGACCCTAGGCATGGTTCCCATCTGTAACAAGCTGTTGAATAAATGTGCCAAGGTGTTTGCCAATACCTTGGCTAGTTCCCTTAGTACCCTCAAGTGCAGTCCATCAGGTCCAGGAGCTTTTTCTGCTCTGAGGTGCACCAGTGCTTCGCTGACCCTGTCCGTGGTGAATGATGGTGTCTCCATTCTCAGGATCCCCCTATCTTTAGCCTGTACACCACTATCTGGGATTGGACCATTGTTGTCCTTGTTGAATACTGAACAGAAGAAGCTGTTCAGAGCAGCTGCCTTCTGTTCATCTTCCTCAATGGCACTATCCCCATATAGCAGCTTAACTATCTCCCTCTTTTTTCTTCTTCTCCTGAATGTATCTAAAGAAGTGTTTGCCACCTGATTTGACCCCCCCACCGCAATCCGACGTTCAGCTGTTGCATTTGCAAGTCTCACTGCCCTCTGAGCTATTTCGCTTTTCTGAGTGTAGTCTCTCCATTCGCAATCCACTTGGCTCACCTTATATTTGTGAAAAGCCTCCCTTCTGCTCCTGATTGATTCTCTGACTTGGCCCATGAATCAAATCTGTCTACTGTGCCTATTCTGTTTTGTCACAGTCCTATTGCACAGCTTAGTGGATCCTAGAGTGGCTTATTTAACCTTCCCCCAGATATCCTCTACCACCAGTATCTCATGGATCCCTGACAGTTTTTTCCTTACTAGTTGTTTCATTCTCTTGAAGTTAGCTCCTCTAAAATTCAAGACCTCCATTCTAAATTTAGATTTTACATCCTCTTGGTACAACTTGAACCAGGCAGAGTTGTGGTTGCTATTTGCCAGTGGCTCCCTCACCTTAACAGTGCCAACCTCCTCCAAGTTGGTAAGGACCACATCAAGGATGGCATCAAGCCCTATAGGAGTGTTAACTAGTTGGGTGAGTATGCAGTCTTGTAAGGCCTCAACCACTTTTTGACTTTTTTGAGGATCTAGCCAAGGGGATTCCCCAGTCAATGTCAGGCATGTTCAGATCACCTACTATTACCATTTCCTCTTTCTGTGTCATGCCCCTGATCTCTTCCAGAAGTACCTCATCTCTATCCTCTGCTTGTAGTGGTTCACAAATTAGAGTAAACTACATACTAGAACTTGGCTAGTGAGTTAAATTGAGGGAGCTAGTGACTTCCCACAAGATGGTGGCAAGCAGCCTTGTAAAAAGGAAGCTACAGTACAGGTTTTACAAGCTGAATTTAACTATTTGAAGGTGCATGAAAAAACAACTTTTTTGGCATGAAAATGCTAATCAGAGGCTTTACTGCTGGTGTGAGAGACTGATTCAAAATCACAAATCTAAAGAAGAAACAGGGTGGACACTCAGTAATGGGTGGAGAAAATGCAAAGGAATCTGAGGAAACTGGAGGATTGGTCTAGGGGTGACAGCTGGGCTTCAATGTCAAAATGTGCAAGGTTATGCACTTGCAACTGCGTAACCCAGGGCTGCATATAAGATGAGGGGAATGGAGCTTACAGTCACCGAGCAAGAAAGAGGCCAAGGAGCCATCATATCTGATGATCTCAAGGTAGGTGGGCAGTGTGACAAAGCAGTGGGAAAGGCTAGCGGGATGCTGGGAAGGGGGGGTTTAGCAGGAGAAGGGAGATGTTACTGCCATTGTATCACTCACTAGTGAAGCCCAACTTGGAGTACTGTGTCCAGTTCTGGAGGCTGCATATCCACAAATACATAGAAAGGGTGGAGGCAGTGGAGAGGAGGACAACCAAAATGGTGAGTGGGTTGCAGAAGCAACTATGTATAGAAAGGCTGCAGAAACTTCAGGAGATACGCAGAAATACTTCTCCATGGAAAGGGTGGTGGATTACTGGAACAGTCTGCCAGAGGAGGTACTGGGGACAAAGATTGTAGGGAACTTCAGGCATGCATTGTAAAGACACAGGGGCATACAAAGTAGAGGAACAGTGGGGAGAAAGGGAAAGGAGAAATTGTTTAACCAGGAAAGGCACACTATTGCAAGCCGAATCTTGTTTTCAGGTGCGACCTGGGAGCACAAGGACATTGTCTGACTTGCTTAGGGTCACACAGTATGCAGGTGGGGGTTGTTCAATTCAAATCCAGGTCTCCAGGTCTGCAGCACAGTGCCCTAAACTACAATACTATGCTACTTCCTTGGGGGGAAGGGAATGACACCTATAACCAACTAGGATCAGGGATGATGGGATAGGCTGGGATGAGGGGCAGACTGGATGGGTTTAAAGGTCATTTTCTATGTTTCTGTTTTACTTTCTGATCCTTAAAAAATGTAAAACATGTTTAGGCTTTATGCTAATAGTTCTCTCTTATCTGTTATATCTCATTTTCCACAGGTTTTGCCCTTGAAGTAGTATCAGCAATTCTATGAGCCACTATTACTTGAACTACTGTCCCATTCATGAATTATCTTTGAAAAAAAGTTGCCCTCCTTCATGTAGATGGACAGAAAACAAGAACTATTATTTAACTTTTATTAATATTCATTTTTTGACTAGGGGTACTTTTTCTATTAATTTAGCATTGTTCGGTAGTTAAACTTGAGTTCTTTGCAGATTTTGTTTTGTGAGCTTTCTCTTATTATTGCACTTTACTTTTAATTCACTACTATTTAAGTAATATCTATAATGGGAATCTCCAACCCCTCACCCCCCAGAAAAATAATGTAGATTTAAAGCACTGGGCAGTTCTAATGCTCTATCCCGATTTATTTATAAAATGTCCTGTGCATTTCTTCAGCCGTGCTTTGTTACTTTACCTAATATGCACCACAACCTCTGTTTTATTTGTAATAGTCTTGAGTGGTTGCTGCAGTGTCCATGGTAAGTGCACTCAGTATTTCTTTATGTTTGTGATTTTGAATCATTCTCCCATGCCAATAGTAAAGCCTCTGATTAGCATTTCCATGCAAAAAAAAGTTATTTTTTCATGCACCCACAAATAGTTAAATTCAGCTTGTAAAACCTGTGCTTTAGCTTTCTTTTTACAAGGCTGTTTGCTGCCATCTTGTGGGAAGTCACTAGCTCCCCCATTTTAACTCACGAGCCAAGTTTTGGAATGTAGTTTACTCTATTCTATGAACCACCCCCCAACTAAGCCAATTACCCCATTCCTCAAGCTTACAAGCCATACTTTCTCTGACCCTAAGGTTGTTGTGTCTTTGTGTCTTTCAGTACCTTCTCCAGCTCCTGAGTATACTCCCTTGTTACACTCGCCCACCCCCCCCCTTCTCCTGTAACATTGCCTTTATTTTAAACTAAACAAAGCACTCTGTAAGGGGTCATGTGACCTCTCTCTTACTTCCGGGTTCTTGGGATTTAAGCTAGCTCCATGCGAGTTGCTGGTTTCATTATCTCTGTCCATATGCTGTGTGACACTTCAGTGTGAGACAGATTTGGCAGAGTGGAACCTGCACTTTGAGATTTAGAATTATCTGACTAAACTGATTGGCTTTGTGCCCGTAGCTGTGGAGTGTGTCTTATGTTGTGGGGTCTTAGCGGACATACCACTGCTTAAATAACTGGTTGGACCAGCGTGAATCTATCAACCTGTAACATTGCCTTTACTTTAAACTAAATGAAGCACTCTGTAAGGGGTCAGGTGACCTCTCTCTTACTTCCGGGTCCTGGGGATTTAAGCTAGCTGGATGCAAGTTGCTGGTTTCATTATCTCTGTCCATATGCTGTGTGACACTTCGGTGTGAGACAGATTTGGCAGAGTGGAACCTGCACTTTGCGATTTAGAATTATCTGGCTAAACTGATTGTGGGGGACTGTCTTTTTAAACTGTGTATAGGTCCATATATTGGTTTGTGCCTTAGCCATGGAGTTTGTCTTTTATTTTGTGGGGTTGTAGTGGACATACCGCTGCTTAAATAGCTGGTTGGACCAGCGTGAAACTATCAGCCTGTAACATTGCCTTTACTTTAAGCTAAATGAAGCACTCTGTAAGGGGTCAGGTGACCTCTCTCTTACTTCTGGGTCCTGGGGATTTAAGCTACTTCTGTCTGAGGCGGGCGTGGCACAGTGTGGGTGAGCGCACATCTGCCGTGCGTGAAGACATGTGCAAAACATGCTGCCTCTTGTGATATACACATGTTAAGCAGTATAAACTGTGTAAAGAGTATGCCAGTGGATTATAGGTACATTTCCTGCTTGCTGAATATTTGCTTATTTCTTAGTGACTAGAGAGTATTAGAGAAACCTACTTTGCAGTGTGTGTGTCTTTCTCTGTACTGTTTTGACTTAAGAGTTTTGGTCACAGCGTGAAGACTGAAGGGGGAATTGAAGCTTTTTGATATTGAGTACAGAACTGTGACGCTGGGGACAGGAAAGGAGTACTCCATTTTGTTGTCTGCTCCCTGTTTGGATATACTGGACTGCAGGATTCAAAGCCAAACTCCTGGCTGGGGATTTTGGCCGTGAAATTATGTTGGGAAGGAAGAAAGAGGAAGAAAGACCTGAGAATTAGCCTAACTGTCCCGGAGGTGGGTGCGGGGTGCTGGTGTCTGTACCTGGGAGGGCTGGGAGTACCTGCCGGTGGGTTGGTGTTCTCGGGGCCTCCGGGTGATGCCAGAATAACCTGGCAGAGGCCGGGCTGTGTCTGGCATCCCATGTAGGGGGGACAGTCTGCATATCCGCGCCCTCCTGCAGTTCACTAGGTGAAGAGTGCTTCCTCCCAGGCGGCTGAATGCCAGGAATATGAAGAAAGTGTACTGACTCCGAAACATTATGAACTTTTGTTATGTGGGGCTTATGATTAAATTTTATTAAGCTTAAGGACTTTTAGTTAGGGTTTTTTAAATTGTGTGACATCTCCAGATTTATGCTGTTTGTTTTATTTGTTTGTATGTGATTTTTATTTTTTGTATGCAGTGAGAGTGCTAAGATTGTTTTTCCCCTTACCTTTGCTGTGAGAGAGCTGAAGGGGGGGGATTTTTGTATTGGGGTAGGGAGAGTTTTTATCTTATTTGTTTTGTTTTGTTTTATTCTGTTTCGTTTTGTTTATTATTTTATTTTACTTACTTATTTTTTGTGGTTTTGTATGGGTTTTGGTTTGATTATATGATTCTTTTTTATTTTTTAGGTTTTCTTTGGTTAATAATATTATTTGTTAACTAATATAGGTTGTTTAGTTGAAAGTTATTGACATTTGCCATCAATGATGTGTTTGATGGGGCTTAAGACAGTCAGGCGCTATTCTCCCACTCTGATCCGGGACCTCCGTCCCTTTCACTGTCCTTGGTTATCTGATGACGTCTTTAACAACTGTCAAAAAGCAGGGATAATGAGAAGGCGTTTAGGGGATGGATGGGCTAGACAGAGTGGGAGAATGGAGAGGGGTGGGCAGATAGGGATAGTTGGGTCAAGGAGACACCCTGGGGTGAAATGGGTTCAGGAGAGGGGTCCTCCTTGCCTGATTCCCATACCCAAGGGCCCCACAGATTGTGGGCAGGTACTGCGATCCTCTTTGAAAACCCATCCAACTCGGGCGGTGTTATGTAATGCCAGGTCGATTAGGAACAAGACTGCTATTATTGCAGATCTTGTTGCAACATCTGACCTGGCATGTATTACCGAGACCTGGCTGGATGAGAATGCAGGTCCTATTTTAGACTCTGCTGCTCCAGCTGGATTCTCGGTAATGCACCATCCGAGAATGGATCGTAGGGGCGGGGGAGTGGCCATCTTTTTTAGATCAGATCTGAGTCTTGTGGAGGTGCCAGTGGGTAACACCTGATCCTTTGAGTGTATCCTGGCAGCAGGTGCAGAGCTCAGGATTCTCCTCATCTACTGTCCACCCGGTGATGGTGGTGAATTCCTGAAGGAGTTCGTGGACTTCATCATTGACATGGCACTGGAGTCGCCTAGATGGCTAATACTGGGTGACTTCAATGCCTGGGTCGACGATGAACTCTCGCACTTTGGAAAGAACTTCCTCCAACTTATGTCTATGTTGGGCCTGTCACAGGTAGTTACCTCTGCTACCCCTATAGGTGGATACTCTTTGGACCTGGTGTTCCTACTGGATTTGGATATTTCACATTTGGAGGTGGAACCAAATGTGTGGACAGACTCATCACACCATAAGATTCAGTTTTGGGCACCCCTAATAGGTCTGCCCCTATGGAGATGGTCAGTATAAGCCCTTTAAGGGAAGTAACCCAGAGGGCCTATTGCGGTACTGGACCTATCGGTGTTCGGATGAGCATGGGTCCAGGGACCTGGTTGTACCTATAACAAGCGTGACCAGGGCCCTGGAAAAAAATCTCCTGTTAGGTCGCCCACTCACTCAGCGCCCAAAGACTCCTTGGTTTGATGGGTCTTTGAAGGAGCTGAGGAGAGTGGGGTGAAGGCTAGAGAGGGCATGGCAGAAATCGTGCCTGGATGCTGACAAACTTAGATTGATGGATCATTATATTATCTATCAATCGGCAATATCCGTAAGAAGGCAGAATTCCTGTCCAGGAGATTGCTGCTCTGCAAGCTCGACCGGCTCAACTCTTTCGGACTGTTGACAGATTGTGCAATCCACTCTGTCTACAGTCTGGAAGAGACTCTATCAAATAAAGTGTGATGAGCTTGCTCGATTTTTCGCTGATAAGATTGCCAGCATTAGGTCGGATATCAGCCAAGCTCACTCTTCAAGGGTTTGCAGTGATCGGCGAGGGAAGCAAACACCTGTGTCACCTGGTCTGACTTTGGTAGGCGGAATTCATGGACATTATGAGGATTGTCCAGACTATGCGTCCAGCCAGTTGTAGTTTGGATCCAGACCTCGCCTCTATTATTGGGTTGCGTAGATATTATCTGTCCGACCATTGCTGAAATTGTCGGAAATCTTTGGAGCAGGGATCTTTCCTGAACCCTTAAAGGGCGGTCGTTCTACCACTCCTAAAAACCTTCATTGAATCCGGACTGTCCAGCTAACTACAGACCTGTCTCTAACCTGCTCTTTTGGGTAAGGTTATTGAAAAGGTGGTTGCACGCAACTGGATGACCATCTTACAAATCATAATGTCTATGATACTCAATCGGATTTAGGAAAAGACATAGTACTGAGACTGCTCTTGTCCGGGTTCTAAATGATCTCCTGATAGCGAGGGATCGAAAGGCTCGTACTATTCTAGTCCTTCTTGATCTCTCTGCAGCATTTGACACTGTGAACCATGGTGTGCTTTTGGAACACCTGCAGTTTTATTGTGGACTGTCTGGTACGGTTCTGCAATGGTTTCAATCTTTTCTCACAGGGCGGAGACAGGGGGTTATCACTGGAATTTATTCCTCTGACGCTGTCTCTTTGCCTTGTGGGGTTCCGAGGGTTCCATTTGGCACCCATGTTGTTCGCTGTCATATGCTGCCATTGGGAGACACTATTAGGCAATATGGCTTGGGTTTTCACTGCTATGCAGATGATACCCAGCTATATTTGTCCTTTAGTCCCGGGCAAGAAGATGCAGTCTCTATACTTAACAACTGTCTATCCGAGATCAATGATTGGATGAGTGCCAGCTGGCTAAGGTTAAACCCGGATAAGACTGAGGTGTTGGTGATGGACCCAGGTCGCCTTGAGGCGGGTTGTAGGGCTGGTCTCCCTTCGGGCATATGGATCGATGGTGCCCAGCTCTCGACCTCAGACCGGGTGCGTAACCTGGGCGTTATTATTGACGACAGTTTGACGCTGAAATTTCAGGTGTCTTCTGCTGTCAAATCTTCCTTTTACCATCTGAGGAATATTGCTCGGGTGAAACACCTTGTTCCTCCGGCTGACCTTCCGACATTGGTCCATGCCTTTGCTTCGCCTTGATTACTGCAATGCCCTGTACCTAGGGCTGCCGGGTTGATATCCGCCACTTGCAGCTAGTGCAGAATGCAGAAGCCAGGCTTTTGACGGGGACATCTATGAGGAATCATATTATGCCTGTGCTGCGCGAGCTGCACTGGCTGCCGGTTCAGTGGCGGATCACCTTTAAGGTCGGGTTACTGACCTATAAAGCCCTACACGAACAGGGACCACGGTATCTTCAAGATCTGCTTGTTCCCTACTGTCCCTCTCGCTCACTCCGCTCCACTGGTGAGGGATTGCTAGAGGTTCCCAGGGTTCATTTAAAAACATCGGGAGCACGGGCATTTTCTTATGCTGCCCCTACCCTGTGGAATTCTCTACCTCGTCGGATACGAAGCTGCCTGACCGTTGAGAGCTTTAGGTCAGAACTAAAAACTTATTTATTTCAAATGGCATATGGGGAGTGATTTATTGTATTTTATTGTAATTATATTGTTATTGCTGCTGTTGTGTTATGTGCATGTATTTTGTATGTATTTAAATTGTTCTATCTGTACAGCGCTTTGATATCGAAAAGCGCTTAAAAAATAAATTTTTACTTTACTTACTTACTTACTTACTTACATACTTTGGTTTAAAATGCCAGATACTATTAAAACAGTACCCCTTCCCCTTTGGTAATGGCTTAAGCCCCTGAAAACATATCTAAAGTATGTAATGAAAGTAACCTTAGAATTACTGATTCATCCACACTTAGATTTCCACTCAAATAGGTGAAGGTAGTAAGAGAAAGAGAGTATGTGATGATGACCCTTGCCACTTGAATGATGAGGGTTGGTATGACTTTCAGAGTAAAAGAGTGACAAAGAAAGGACAGAAAGCTGAACATTTTGTATTATCCCTTTTAAATAGTTTTGATCCCCTTAGTTTTCAGGACCCAGATATGGAGACTAATAATGATGTATCAGACCAGCCAAATCCTAAAAATGACCCCAGCTGGTTTCTATTGCTGTACCTGAGGGAAACTGTATTGAGATAGGTAACACAGACAAAGTAATACATTGCTCCCTAGCTGATAATAACTTAAGTTACAGTCAATCAGTTAAGGTAGTTAGACCAAAATTGGATAAACAAAATTCCACAGATTTGTCCATTCCATAGAACTATATGGAACCCACAGAGTCTGAGGTTTTAAACCACTCTGTGAGCGCTTTAAAAAAGCAATATTATATCTTGGGTGACTCAATTGTATGTTACACAGATCGTTTCTCTACTAGAGGAAATAAATTAAATGTCACCAGTTGTAGTTATAGGGGTGCCACAATCAAAGATATTTCTGATATGTTGCCAGGTATATTGAGTAAAACTGAGGATCATAATACTGTGATACTACATGCTGGTACGAATAATATGAACAACTCTGATATGTAGGAAATAATAAATGAAATGACTGAAGTTGTGACTACCTAAAAGGGTTTAAATGCAAATTTTATTATTTCTGAGATGTTACCTGTACCACGAGCATCTAATACAACAACGAAAAAAATTAAAGTTTTTAATTACTGGCTTCACAGATGGTGTTTGGAAAATAACATCAAATGTTTAAGGACCTGGGAAAGTTTCTATTCCAATGAGTGCCTGTTTTGCCCTCATGGTCTTCATCTGAGCAAAAATGGTTCTAAGCTATTGGGTAACATTTTCTATCAAGCAATTAATAGCTCAAATGATGTACCAAAAAACTAGAAATTGAGGGGCGAATAGGGGTAAGTAATAAATCAGAAAAGAAATCTGCTCCCCCTAGGAAACAGGGTGCAAACATTACTAAACTTACGAAATATAAATTAAAAGTGCTGCTTACTAATGCAAGAAGCCTTCATTACATAAAAAAGATGAACTTGAGCTAATGTTAGTACAAAACGACATTGACTTTGCAGCCATTTCAGAAACCAGGTGAGATGAGACTACTTCTTGGAATAATTCTATTCCTGGTTATAATCTTGTTCATAAAGATAGAGACAACAGAAGGGGTGGGGGGGTGACAATTTATCTAAACAAAAATATTGATTTTAGACAATTTAATACCCTAAATGAGACCAATGAAGTTCTATGGGTTGAAATAGAGACTAAAAATGATAAGAATCTTTCGTTAGGAATGTGTTATAGGCCCCCAGATATCATCCAGTCTGAACATTCTTCACTATTAAATGATAAGGACATCTTGCTACTTGGAGACTTTAATGCTCCTGGGATTAATTGGACTGACTATACTGCATCTACCCTCCAGGAACATTAATTATTGGAGCTCTGTTTTTCAAATGGCTTACAACAATTAGTTGATAAACCTACAAGGGGTAAAAATATATTGGATTTGGTCCTTACTAACATTTCTGAAAAAATTGTTGATCTGGATATTTGTGACCCGTTGTTTTTTTTTTTTGTACTTCATATTTTATTGAGTATCCATTATGTCATCTTACATAACATTACGTAGTTCCATTAGTTGGACTTTTCTTAATGCGTCATTTCCATACAAGAAAAAACAACTTTGTCAATAAGATCATCGGGGAAGTGCTAGACAATTTAAAAAGTTCCTGTCAGTCTCAGTAAAATTATACCAATGTATATGTCGTATTTATTTGACATCCCCTCGTTCTGTCTTATCCCTGACTGAGATGTCCCTTATCTACTTCCCAGACAGGGGAGGCTATGCCTCTTGTCACTAATCTGGGCGGACTTGTCTAGTTAACAGAGTTCAGAACTGTACTGACAAATGGATTATACATTTGGATAACTGGTATAACATTCATAACTCAACTTCGGCATCCTGATACTTCCTTCAGATTTTAGCTTAGCTTTAATACAATGGCTCCTTATGAAATCTTACTGTGTAAAAGAAAGAGGTCTTCTAGGCATTATTTTCTTTCTTTAAAAGAAATAAATAAGGCTTTTAATGGAATGTCCGGGGCTCCCTAATCCGACTCCAAGGCTTGCCAGGGGGACCAAATGGCACCGAACTTCTCCCCACCCTGTCTTAGACTGTAAGTAATTTGTTCCATGGATTCCAATTGCCTCATTCTGACCTTCCATTCCTCTATTGTTGGGGGGTGAGGGGGAAGCCATCTCGATGTGATCGACTTCAACACAGCCACTCTCATGATCCCGTCTAGGTCCTGTGACCAAGCAGAAAAGCCCCAGCACCATCTCCTCCCCTCTAAAAGGGATCTGTAGACCAGATACTCTTTGCATATACCCATGTACTTCTTTCCAAAAATTGCTAATTCTGGAACATTCCCAAAATATATGTGTTGGAGACCCCCGGCCCCGTCACATCTCCAACAGATCTCTGAACTTCCCACTTTAAAATGTTTTGTTTTAGAGGGTGTAAGAAAATATCTAAGAAGGACTTTCCAGTGAAATTCTCACCAGGAAGGAGAGCTTGTCACCTGCCACCCCTTGTTCAGTCTATTGTCCCAGGTTTGTTGTGGGATCGAAATCTCTAGCTCTGTTTCCCATCTCTGTTTAATTATTTCTAAGCCTGGATTGTTTAGATTAATTAAGATATCATACAGCTGAGAAAGAGGGTGTGGGATATTTTTGATCATGCTATTACAGTAGAAAAACTCCTCTAAGGGGGTCTTTCCTCTAATTATTTTCTGTAGCCTGTTTTCGGAGGTGATATAGTGTTGGACTTGTAAATATCTATAATGGTCCTCACGACGGAGGTGAAATTTGTCTCTTAAATGAGTAAAGGAGTAACAATTGGTCCTCTCAACACATTGGGGGAAAGTGGAGAGTCGATGTGCAGCCCAATATTGATATCCTGGATCTCCTCTCGGGGGAATAAATGAGGCTTCAAATCTCATTAAGGAAAGCAGACCGGTTCCCTCTGGGGTGCCGGTGACCCTTCTCAACTTCTTAAAAATCCAAAGCAAGTGGAGGATCCATGGGTTGGTGATCTCTCTAATCATGGGTGTAGGCATACTGCCCGTAGGAATTGCCCACAGGGCCCATTTTCAAACTGCGGCTTCCTCTAGGTGATACCATCCGGAGTCAACCCGGCGTTTTATCCAGGAGTACATCTGTGCACCTTGAGCTGCCAGAAAGTAATAATAGAAATTTGGGAGGGCCAAGCCTCCCCTGTCCCTAGGGGTTTGTAATAACTTCCTGGCCAACCTTGTTTTTTTTCTGTTCCAAATAAAGTCTTGGACCTCTTTTTGTAAGTTAGCCAAGAATTGTCTAGGGAGTTGAATTGGAAGGGTTTGGAATAAAAACAGAAGCCTAGGTAAGGCATTCATTTTAAGAGTTTGTGATCTACCGTACAGTGACAGGAGAAGTAGTCACCACCTAGCTATGTCGGCCTGTAGGGTCTGAAATAGTTTGACATAGTTGTTTTTATATAAGAGGGAGAGGTCAATTGGAATGTGTATGCCTAAATATTTAACTGTATTTCTTTTGGCCCACGCAAAAGGGAAGGATTCTTTAAAGGCCTCTGAGGGGGTCCCACTGAGGATCAGTGTTTCAGATTTTTGAAGGTTAATTTTATAACCTGCTAATGCACCATATTCCTCCAGAGAGTGAATTAGGGTGGGGACAGAGGTTTCTGGGTGTGATAAAAATAAGAGAGAATCATCTGCATACAATGCGATTTTTTGGGTGTGGCCCTCAACTTCCACACCTTGGATCAAGGGGTAGCTCTAATTTCTATAGCAAGAGGCTCAAGTGACAAGGTGAAAAGGAGTGGAGAGAGTGACCCGTTGTTTAATAGTGATCATGACATCATTATATTCACTATTAACAATGAATACATTAAACAAACTGGTATTACAATAGTAAAGGACTTTGATAAAGCCAACTTTGGAGCTATAAATGATGAACTACAAAATTGTACTTGGAGTGATAATTTCACCTCTGTTAATAACTTATGGAACAACTTAAAAAATAAGATAAATGAGTTGAGTGGCAAATATATCCCAAATCGTACATTGTACAACAAGAAAGGGAAATTGCCTATGTGGTACACAAATAAAGTACGTAAATCAATATCAGCAAAAAAAAAAAAGAGCTTATAAGGCTCTGGAAAGAGATAATAATGATTACAACAAATACAAATATAAGAAGGCCTTAAGATCCTGTAAAAATAATATAAACAATGAAAAACGTAACATTGAACGCAGACTGGCATATATAAAGGATGGTGAGAAATCATTCTATTCCTATATAAACAACTAGAAAACTGATTCTAACAGAACTGGTCCAATTAAAGTCTCGAATGCCATCATTAGTGAATCACCTGACATGGTTAACAAATTTAATGAGTACTTTTGTTCAGTTTATGCACATAAGGATAAAGATTGTACACTGGACCTTGACAGTACCCTTTCTGAGGAACTACATATCACCAGGGAAGAAATTCTTCATAAATTAAATAGTATGAAAGTAAATACTTCCCCTGGGCCAGACTCACTCCGCCCATGTGTTCTGAGGGCAATTAGATGGTGGCTGGTTGAACCATTAGATACTCTTTTTAATAAATCTTTGCTCACTGGGGAGGTTCCGGATGACTGGAAACAAGCATTAGTGGTCCCTATTTATAAAAAGGGAGAACATAGTAATATGACAAATGATAGACCAATTAGCTTGACTTGCATTCTGGGGAAAATTATGGAGTCTGTTATTAAGGATAAGCTTACTTCTGATTTAATATTAAAAGGCTTTGTCGATGACACACAACATGGCATTAAGCCTCAAAGATCTTGCCTGACTGCAAATATTTGCTTTTACAAAAAAGTCTGTAAATTATTGGAGGACAAAAGTCTGTGGATATAATATTTCTTGACCTCTGTAAAGCCTTTGATAAGGTTCTTCATGAATCCCTTACTAAGAAAATGGGAAACCTAGGGATAAATGGTTTTATACCTAGATGGGTAACTGCATGGTTGACAAACAGAGAACAAGTTGTCAGAATCAGAGGCTTTACTTCTGTCTGGGGTAGAGTGACTAGTGGGGTCCCACAGGGGTCAGTGTTGGGCCCATCTCTTTTTTCTATTTTTGTCTCCGATCTTGATAGGGATAAAAAGGGATATACAATTAAATTTGTTGATGATGCTAAAATTGCAATGGATATAAGTAAAAAGGATGGCTACTTTGACCTGTGTTGTGATCTTTTGTCAATGGAGTCCTGGGCAGATAGAAATGGTATGATGTATAATTTAGATACTGTAAGAGTGTAGTTGTGCACTTGGGAAATAAAAACCCTTCTTACAACTATACTTTAACTGGGAAGTTGTTACAGGCAGTGGATGAAGAAAAGGATCTGGGGGTTCTGATCTCAAAGGATCTTAAACCCAGTATTCAGTGCACAGAAATAACCAAGAAGGCTAATAGATTAATTGGTTGCATTAGACTCTCTGTTACATCTAGAAATAGGGATTGTTTAATTCCTCTGTATAGGGCCTATGTAAGACCTATTTTGGGTTATTGTTCCCCTTTGTGGAGTCCTTTCTTACATAAGGATGTAAAGAAAATAGAAGGAGTTCAGAGGAGAATTACAAAAATGGTCCATGGGCTTCATAGGGTTGACTATGGCTCTAGATTACATTCTTTAAATCTCTATTCTTTGGAGTTGAGGAGAAACAGAGGTGACCTTCTTTTAATGTTTAAAATCACAAGGGACCCGACACTATTTGCTGAATTGGGCTTCACTGGAATCCAAAGAGACTTTTCATTAAGAAGCCACAGTGATCAACTAAAACTTACTTACCCAAAAACTCAGTTAAGAAGAAACTTTTTTACACAATGGTCCAGATATTCAAAAGGGTTGTGCATGGCGCAACAGTGTTGCACCATCCGCAACCCACTGATGCACCCCGGCGCAATATTCAAAAGGGGAAAGTGCGCGGCACAAATCCCAATGCGCCGGAGCGCATCAGTAATGTATGCAGGTGCAGGTAGAGGGGACGTGCCCATGCATACTCTGCACAGCCCGATATTCAGCCCAGGATGTGTGGAGCCATGCATGCGCAACCCCTACCTGTGCCAGCACAAAGTTGATCCCACCAAAAAAGGAACAATGGATGGCAACCCACAGGTGAGCTGCTGCATTGCAGGGAGCAACACGGCAGCTGTCATCTGTGGGTGGCCACCCGGCTCTGGCTGCACCTCCGTCGTGGTGCCCCCCCCATGCCTGATTGTGGGCATCGGTAGAAAAAGATCAATCCAAACTCCCTGGTGGTCCAGTGGACCACTGCCCGCCCGATTGCTGGCTAAGTAAATAATGAAAATCCCTATTATCCCTGGTGGTCCAGTGGACCTGCCCACCCGATCACAGGCTATGTAAATAAATGGTAATTCCTATTATCCCTGGTGGTCCAGTGGACCTGCCCGCCCGATCGCGGGCTATGTGAATAAATGGTAATTCCTATTATCCCTGGTGGTCCAGTGGACCTGCCCGCCTGATCATCAGGCTAAGTAAATAATGTAAATCCTCATATCTCTGGTGGTCAGTGACCTGTTCTGCCCCATCGTGGGCTGCAGTAGAATTTAAAGAAAACCTATCATCCCTGGTGGTCAGTGGACCTCCCGCTCCCCCATCAGCAGCGGGCGGCAGCACCACCGCCTGCCCCCAAGCCGCCACCAATTGACACTGTCCAGTAGGGCTGTCGCCCATTGGTCCTAGCGTGAGCCAATGGTCATGCAGCCATACCGTATACACATTCCGGATATGTGAATGGGGAATGTGTGTCAGGTGTAAACTACATGCTCAGCTCACGCTGTGAACCAATGAGCGGAGTCCCTCGGCGAGCGGCGGTCGGGCGGCTGGCGGGTGAGCGCTACGGTGCTGCTCACGAGGCGGAGGGCAATCGAGATCAGTGGCGGGTGGGAAGCGGGTCCACTGGACCACCGAGGGATAATAGGTTTTCTTTAATTCTGCAGCCAGCGATGAACAAAGTCACAGACCACCAGGGATAATAGGATTTACAATTATTTACTTAGCCCGCGATCGGGCAGGCAGGTCCACCGGACCACCAGGGATAATAGGGATTTATAATTATTTACTTAGCCCGCGATTGAGCGGGCAGGTCCACTGGACCACCAGGGATAATAGGAATTGCCATTTATTCACCTAGCTCGCGATCGAGCGGGCAGAGGTCCACTGGACCACCAGGGATTTAGGATTATACTATCCTTTACTGCAGCCCGTGATCAGGCTGTGGGGCACATTGCCAACGCTGCAGTGGGCATCAGTCCTCGACGGGTGCTGCCTGGCAGGGTGCCAGGTGCAAGTCGTCGGGGATCGGCGCACCTGCATGCAAATGGGGCCATAATGACATGCAATTGGCCCCATTTGCACCTTGCATACATTATGGCCCCATTTGCATGTCAACTTTTGAATATCGTGGTTGCTGCACCTTGTACAATGGAACTTGCACTAGCACATCCCCATGCTCCACTCTGGCCACTAGCGCTGGCTCAGTGCCACTGTGCCATGCACACTGCAGGTGGCCAGAGTGTGATATTCAATGATGCTGAGCCATGGCGCAGCTCCGTTGAATATCGCCCGGTCAACACCCCTGAGCAGCCAAGTTACGCTGCGCCCAGGCTTGCGCCACAGCCTGGCGCAGTTTGAATATCTGGGCCAATGTGTTATCCCTATGTGGAATACCCTACCAAGGGATATCATACAAACTGACTCCTATGACTCTTTTAAATCTAAACTTGATAGATATCTATTGAATGCAGGTAAAGGGGACTGACACCTGTGATTGCAGGAGATGTATATAAATGGGCTGTTAGCCTTCTGTACATCTACTTCTCCTAGTATGACTCCTAGTAATGTGAGATGCATCCTGAAAAAGCTGCAGTATCCCCTAATCTTGGATTTAGGAAAGTCTCCACAGTAAACTTGGGTCCATCTAAGTCACCACCACTTAGACTAAGGAGAAGGTGGTCTAAGTGCACTTGATTATATGAAGGGGCAGTGCAGCACAGTGCTAGACAGACACCCCAGAGCTAGCACAGTGCAAGCCAGGAGTGTTATATTCAAACAGGACAATCATGCCTGCACCAGTAGCCCTACTGGGCATCATTTTGGCAGCAGAAGGGTGGTGGCTACAGAGGTGGCAGAGGCATAGGAGACATCAGGTTGGCAGGATGCAGGGGCATGGCTCACCACAGCAGCACTGACCAGTCAGGCAGTCTGCCCCTGAGTGATATGTGTGAAAACATTTTATGAGGATCACATGGAGGAGCAGTACACAGCATGGTACCACCTGAACAAGGCTGCCATTAGGATGCGGTGCCAGGATTTGGATGAGGAACTGTGCAGTGCAACCCAGAGGAGGCATGCAATACCTGTAAAAGAAGATTCATATTTTGGTGAAGGACGGGGGTGGGGGCATACAGTACACTTACAGATGGATATCAAAACCAGATCACAATATGCTGAAATTCCTGTTTTTTCAATAACCGACATGGCCTTGACAAAAAAGGAACCTCTTCCATCCCCCTACCAAAAAAATTCTCTGTGAATCCACTACTGTTTCCAGTAACCACTGGTTATTGTGGCATAATTTATTTGTGCTGATGTAATAACCACTTTGCCACTGATGATTAAATGTTGGTATGCATTCTCTTTCAAATGTTAATCCTTGAAGAATTTTCAGCAAACTTTTAAGTTAACTCTAAGCTCCATTACCCAATACATCATAATAATAGCTTTCGGATAATTTATTCATACTTGCTGAAACATTTAAAAATACATAAAAAATGTAATGATCTTCAAAGTCATGCATTATGATGTGATTATTTTTAATTTAGTTTGTCAGTGTGGAGAAATTTCTTTGAAGCTTTTATTTTGTTGTTTTTAGTTATGGGTAAACTATATATTTGGAGTCTTTCAAAAGCATATTTCTTGAGGAGCTCAGAATGAACTTAAATTAAAAATTCTAAACTGTTGTCCAACTGCAAATTTGTTAATTATTTACAAACAGTTGACTTGTCCTCATGTCATTTTCATGGTGTTCATCCAACAGTATATGCAAATATCAGGGAGTTACACAACAACCCTGACTTGCAAAGGCCCCATTTAAACAGAAAACCCCACAGACCTTGAGTAATCTCTCCTCCCCAAGCAGGCTAACTTGTTTATTTGTGTTTAATTTCAGGATGGACATCAGTGCTTGAGAAAAATCATGGTATGTTATACTTGACTTTGGTTCCAGGAGAAAGCCTAAACACTCCTTTTCTAAAAAGAAAAATGTTTATATATTGCATTGGTACAAAGCTAGCAAAAAGTCACCTAGCCCTCAGTGTTGTTTTTGTCTATTTTGGTAACATCCATGTTTTTCTTCCTTTTACAATGTTTCAAAGACTCAGTCCATCAGATGATATCACATATGAAACTATGATTCACCATTTATACAAAGAACTCTTGTGACTTCAGAACATTTAGGCCTCTTTTATGTTGTCTTGTGCACACAGCACAGACAACATATTGTGGTTGCTTCAGTCGAGAAGCAGCTTTCGGAGGTGCGGTCCTGGTGCAGCAAATGGTGCCACTGCTTTTTGAGGCTGGGCTCTGTGGCACAAATGGCATAGTACATTGTCTATGACAGCAGCTGAAAAACATTCCACCACCTTCAAAGAAATTAGCCGCTACAATCAGGGAGTGCCACGGAGCAGTCCCCGATTGCAGCAGCCAATTACTGCTTGCCTGCTCTGGGCAAGCAACATTGTGGCAGCTTCCCCTTCAGCTTCTCAGTACCCAGAGAAGCTGAGGGACAGCCTCCGCCTTTTACCTGTGAGAGCTGATGGGAGTGCCCATTCCCCATCAGCATAATGGACCCCCCCATTTCTTGTGTGCTGAGGGGGTGCCCAATCCCCTTTAGCTCATGCCCCCTCCTGAGGTAATTTGCGGATTGGATGCCCAATCCCCATTGGCATAATGTACCCTACCATGTCTTGTGTGCCGAGGGGGTGCTCAATCCCCGTCAGCTTATGCAACCCCCTCACCACTGTATGGCCAGCAGGGGTGCCCAATTCCCCATTGGCTACAGCACCCCCAAACAGTTAGGTGGTTCACTGGGAGCCCATCCCAGTGTGCTAATTGCCCCTGTAAAAACAAAAACTGTCCAGCAATGTATTTTTTTTTAACCTTGTAAACCAGAAAACGGCCCTTGTCGAGTCCGGCGGCCCATCCCCCAACCTGCACCTACCCTCTGTGCACACTGCCTCCCAACACCCTCCCTCACTCCATACTTACCTCCGGAGCCCAGCACGATGATCTTCGGTGGACCGGGAACATGTCTGCACTCTTCAAAGCCAACCGTGAACTGAAGAAATACTGGTAAGCTGTATAATGGCATAAATAGAGTTTTTCCAACTTTGTTGCATATCTTGGGCATTTTTGGAATTTTGGCACCAAATTTTCAACATGGGGTTATTGGGACCCCTCCTCATGAATTCAGTCACTGCCGTGGCATTATTCAGTCCCAAAAGGTGATTTCGTTGTCACTGCACGAAATTACCTTTTGGGACCAAGTAACAAAATGACAGTGCCAATGTTCATGAGGTGAGCTCTCAAAAAGCCTATGTTGCAAATTTGGTGAAAAAAATCAAAAGAATGACTGTTTTACAAGTGTGCATTGCGCAGTTTCCATGCACACTCATAACTTCGCAAATGTGTAATATTTTCACTCCAGATTTTCAACATTTGCATTTTTCCACACCTCCTTATGAACAGTATAGCTGTCATTTTTCACATCCTGTCCGAAATGTGTTTTCGCACTACCGGCGCAGAATAGCGCAGTTGCTGTGAGAAATCAGTGTTCGGGACAGATTAAGAAAATCACATTGATAGTGTTCATGAGTAGGAGTCCTAAAATATCTATGTTGAAAATTTGGTGACAAAATTCCACAAAATGAGTATGTTACAAGCTGCGTTGCGCAGTTTCCATGTGCACTCATAACTCCGAGATTTTGCAATATTTTCACTCAATATTTACAACATTGTCAATTTTGCACACCTCCTTCTGAAATGTACAGCTGTCATTTTTCACATCCTACCCAAAATGTGTTTTTGCACAACTGACACACAATGGCGCAGTCGCTGTGGGAAATCAATGATCAGGAGAGATGAAGAAAATCATAGTGACAGTGTTCATGAGCAGAGGTCCCAAAATGCCTATGTGGAAAATGTGGTGAAATAATTCCACTAAATGACTGTGCTATGAGTGTGCATCGTGCAGTTTCTACGTATATTTGTAAATTCGAGCATTTTTAATATTTTCACTCAAGATTTTCAACACTTCCATCTCTTCACACCTACCTATGAATGGTATAGCTGTCATTTTTCACATCCTGCCTGACTGGTCTTTTCCCACATCTGGCACAGAATGGCACAGTGGTGGTGAGAAATCAACGTTTGGCACAGATTAACAAAATCACAGTGCCACTATTCATGAGCAGAAGTCCTAAACACTTTCATGAGGTGGGGGTCACAAAAATGTTGTGTTGCAAATTTGTAGTGCAAATATCAGCAAACAGCAGGGGAATTTGGGTTTCTAACCATAACATCCCACACTGAACAGACTGACAGGCATCAGGGGTGTGACTTGGACTCTTCGTCCCCACTGTTCACCCCATTCTCCTATGCTGCACCCATTTCAGCATATGTCCTTATGAAATGGGGTGACTGTAAAGCTGAACACCCCAAGGCACACCTCAGCACTTGTCAGTGTCTGCAGGATAGGATGAGGTAAAATATCATGAGCGTTATGGCCAATTGGGGTGAGCGTAAGGCCCAAGAACCCCAAGGCACAATGCAATATTTATTTATTTTATTTGCTTTTGGTAACGGGTTGGGTGCATTAGGTATAGAAAATGCCTATTTTCAGGCACGACCCAGGAGGATACAAGAGAACATACATAAGTATACATGTGATGCAGCACATGAGATAATGTAACATAGTAAGGATGAGGACCACATACAATCAAATACAAATTTGGAAAACATTTTTAGCATGATACAGTCAATACAGTTTTGACAATCAAAAGAAAGCAAGAAATTCAAAAAGCATGTGAGAGAAAACTGATACTCTAAAGCATGTGCAGTATACAATAAGTATCATTATATGACCATTAGGCTTAGGGAGAGTAGAAGCTGGGAGGAGAGGGAAGGGGAGAGTGGTGGGAAACAGAGGAAAAGGGTAAGGTATGATTGAGGGATTAGAATAGTCATGAGAGAGGCGGACAGAGGTGTCAGAGAATTTGTTGCCTCGGGTCGCAGAGGGTAGGAGAAGGATAGTCCATGGAGAATGAAAGCATGTGCAGGGACTAGTAACCCACAGATGATCATGGTGTAGTTTCTTGAAACTAGCAGTAGGAGCCTGACAAATAGTTTGAGGAACAAAGTTCCAGTACTTTGGAGCCATGTGTGAGAACCCATATTGGTTTTGCATCTGGGGATATGGAGAGGGGCTTGGTCAGTAGATCAAAGCCCACAGGAGAGGGGTTGTGAGTGAAGTAGAGAGGTGAGAAATTGGAGGAGGCCTGATCTAGCAATACCATCAATTAGAGAGCCATAAGACTGAAGCTGATGGGCAGAGGTGCTGGGCCAATTTAAGTCAGCATAGAGCTGGCAATGGTGCCTGTATCATGGAGATGCAGAGGCATAACAACAGATTGAATTATAGGTAGTGTCCCATTTGTGGAGGGAGGTCTTTGTGGCAGAGAGGTAGGTGGCTGAGCCACAGGCCAGGGCAGGGAGCAGAAAGCCTTGTGCCACGGCTAGTCTTGCCAATGGGGTGAGGGCATAGCGAGTACGGTAGGCACCTCCTATCTTGGCATTGACGGATTTACAAGTGGTGGTGATGTACAGATCAAAGTCTAGAGATTCATCAAGAAGAATGCCCAGATATTTACAGTATAGAAGCTAGTACTAACCAGTGGGGAACCATCAGCACATGATAATTTGAGGGAGCTTTTGTTTGCTTTAAGTCTGGCAGGTGAGCCAAAGAGCATGGACTGTGACTTGCTTATATTGAGAACAAGGTTTTTCTCTGTTAGCCAGGACTGAATACTTAAGAAATCCAAAACAAAAGAGTGGTTTATATCAGAGATATTTCTTGCACTGTGGTAGAGGACAAGGACATCCATGTAGAGTAGAGATTAGCAGGTTGGTGCGAGCAGTGGGAGATAATTTATGAAGACTGAGAAAAGAAGGAGCCAAATATAGAGCCCTGTGGAATGCCAACATGTATAGGCAAGAGGTTAGATATGGCTGAGTCAAAGACTACAGCCAGTTTCCTATCGGACAGATAGCTATTAAACCAGGCCACTACATTGGAAGAGAAACCTAGGGAACACAGTTTTGTGAGGAGAAGGGGGTGATTAACCAGATCGAATGCCTTAGTTAAATCGATGAAAATCACGCCTGTGAAGAGGCCAGAATCCATAGAAGCATAGATGTCATTTGTGATTTTTAGGATTGCAGTGGAAGTGCTGTGGCTTTTGCAGAAACCATACTGAGAGCAAGAGAGAAGATTGTGCTTCTGAAGATAATCTATGGATTGAGTTGCCACTAATTTTTCCAAGATTTTGCTAAGCACAGAGAGGATAGCTATGGGATGGTAATTATTGATTTCTTTAGGATCACCTTTTTTAGGAATGGGAGTAATTTTAGCTATTTTCCAGATATTAGGAACTGTGCCATGGCATAGTGATAGGTTGAAAACTTTTGTTAGTGGGGAGGCTATGAGAGGTACAACAGCTTTCAGGAGCCTTGGCTGCAAACAATCGGATCCCAAGCTGGTATTCTCAGGGATGGAGAGTAGCAGCTGTAGAACTTCAGCTTTTGTGATGGTCCAAAATCTAAATGGAGGATGTGTGAACAGAGGTTCAGAATCCCCAGGGGGGGAAACAATGTGTACTGATGGGAAAGAGACCAGGTAGGTAGAGAGGACAAAAAATGGTGATTGAAGAAGTCTGCAATGGTGACAGGGTTATTGCAGTGTATGCCATTTAGCAACATATCACTAGCTTCAAGGAGGGTTTTTATGGTTGACCAGAATTTCTTGGAGTCACCGGCAGCTTTTATTAGTAAGTTAGTGCAGAAAGAGCTTTTTGCTAGTCGAATGTTTCTTTTGCATGTATTTCTCAATTGTCTGTAGCCATTGTAGTCAGACTGATGCCCTGAGGCTTTAAAATGCAGCCATGTTTTGTCCCTTGCTCTTATTTGGATGAGAAGATCTTTAGTTAACCATCTTGTTTGGGTTCTATGAATGCAATGTGTGATGCAGGGAGCATGGCTGTCTTGGAGAGGACCAAACCTGTCTAGGAAGAAGTCTAGGGCTGCCTGGGCATTAGTAGAGGTATAGATGGCTGACCAGTCAATCATGGAGAGATCATGAATGAACTGAATAAGGTTAAAGTTAGCCAGGTTATGGAAGGTTATAGGTTTTGGAGGAGGACATGGTCTACTGGTGGAGTGCCAGATACAGTAGATTGGTGAGTGATCACTTATTGCATCAGCAAGGGTACCTGCACAGACTATACTATCCATGCAGTTTGTAAGGGCCCAGTTGATGAGTATGCTGGACCGGATCCTAGTTGGGTCAGTAACTAGCTAGTGGAGATTGTGGCATTGTACCACTGTGTGAGAGGATTGGTTAGATCTGCCGATCCAGTTTAGGTTAAAGTCCACCAGTATGAGGACTTTGTTCTGGCCAATGGTGTTATCCACTTGGGAGAGGAGTTCCTTGAGTCTAGTGATACCACCACCAGGAGGGTTGTAGGTGGAAACAATGAGAAGTTTCTTAGGGCCAAGTTGCAAGGTTGTGTGGATTGCTTCACAGTGTGGGGGGGTAAGATATTATGAGATAGTAGCAGATGAGCTTTGTGGAAAATAGCAACACCACCTCCATGCTTGATGAAGGCCTGTCTTGCCTAATTAGGTTGTAATTCTGTATAGAGCAGAGGTGATTGGGGTTGGAGGGATTTAGCCATGTTTCAGATAGGTAAAGGATATCAGGGTTATAGTGAACAACCCACACCTCAAGTTCAGTGAAATTTTGAGGAAGGATCCTTATATTCACGTGAACTACGCGGATGTCCTTGGTGTCCCTCCTGGTTGAGTCAGGGTGAGGTAAGTTACTTGTGGGCCATGAGTTTAGTACAATGTCCCCAGCTAACATTAAGGCTAGGAGTAGCTGTTGCCACAATTTGCGGTGGATGAAAGGGGTAGACAGGGCACTGAGGTGAAGTGAAGATTTTTGCAGGGTAAAAGGGGTGGTAGATGAACTTATAGTGGGCTAATAGTGGTGAGGTGGCTATGGGCATGTGCGATAGAGTGAGCTTGTTGGACAGCCTTGAGTACTCTGCAGAGGTGTTGTGAAAGTACATGGAAGGTGGGCAGAATAGTAGAAGGAAACAGATGAAGGTAGCAAGGACAGAAAGAGGCATAAAGATTACACATGGCTTTATAGACATGTAGTTATTTGATGAGGTAGCCATTTGTAAGTAGAAGGGTAGACTTGGCTAAGAACAGCAATATTAGATATGATAGGTTGAGCAGGGTAGGGTGAGCTGAAATGCCATGAACATTATGGCCAATGCCCAAAGGCACACCTCAGTGCCTGCCAGTCTCTGTAGGGTAATGTGGGTGTGACATCACTTTCTTACTTCACTGCCATTCCTATTATGCATCTGTTCAGCTCCTGCACTACCAATGCCAATGTCAGCAAGAAAACATTCGGCACTGACAAATGCTTGTTATTTATCTGGTGTACTATGGAGACATCAGAAGTGAATGTTCTCTTTTGTGCAAGTGCATAACTGTGACATTTTTAACCATGGCTCAAATGTATCCCATGCTCTGCTCTGAGATAAGAAAACATGATACTCTACTTATCTGCTGTACTTATATACTGTATAAAGAACTATATCTCTATATTTCTTCTGTGCACTGCTGTATTATCATAAATTATTGACTTCTATGAATCCACTGCATTACTATGGCATCAAAACCTCTAGCGCTCTGTTTATTCAGTGTACTTCTGTAGCATCAGAACATACAGCCATTCATTTATCCATTGCACTACTGACCTGGAGGAACCATTATAATGTAGTTCAGTATCCACAGTATCCATATTTATTAAATTTAAGCACATCCAATCAAATCAGATTGTGTCACAGTGTGTTGTATTGTGATGTGAACTGCAGCTGCCATTTACTAGAATCTGAGTTTATAGTAGGTTTAGCTCATTTCTCTAATGACTGGAGCCAGTGGCCAAACCCAGAATTCCAGCAGTGAAAGTCTATTGAATTACCCTCTAAGCCTGCTATCCCCTGCCAGACCCACTATTTAAAGCTGCACATTTAAACAGGAGCTTTGAGAGCAATTTGTTCTGCACTTTCACCAGATTAGGCTTCCAAACCATTCAACACATGGGATTAACAGAAAGTCTGAGCAAGAGCAAAACAAAACTATATCACTACCTGACTCCATGCAACTGCTCTGGTATTGTCTTTCCTGCTGTGCAAAAATGTAGCAATGCAAAATAAACTGAGGTAAAGTAGTGTGGGCAAGACAATTAGCAAGCAAAACAAACCAATGTCTCATTGGCAATAATTAAGTTAATACTCTTTAAGTATACACTGAGATATTTTTACATAGATCAATCCTTTTTTAAGTTTCTATTATTAGGTTTAGAGTCACTGTTGATCTACTGCACAATAAAGATAACAGCCCATTTTCTCCCCTGGAGCCAAGTTGTCGAAATCACAAACCCCACACTCATCTTGGGCAAAGTCCAGATGGGCTATGTAAGCCCCTTGTCCCTGAATGCACAGACAAGCACACAAGGTTGGCACAAAGTTCTAGTTTCTGTCTATGGATTTGGTCAGCCAAGGACTAAGCAAGAACATTTTGCCCCTAGGCTGACTTGCAGTAGTCACTCTAAGAAGGTACATCCACAGTTAGATGCATGCTGTCAGAAACCCCAGCAGAAAGCCCCTGATCAGAAGTAATTTCAAATATAGTCCATGTGAGTCATGGATGCAGTGCCACATACACTGCTCATAACATGAACATTTTAAGGGGCTAGTAACACCTCTGTCTGACTTGAGGCTCACTGGGTGACCAAGAAATTAGATAAGGGAGGAGCAATGGACATGGTCAACTTAGATTTTAGTAAGGCATTTGATACCATTCCACATAGGGGACCAGTAAGCAAGCTTGGTAGCTTAGGGGTGGATAAAAAGGTGGTAAACTGGGTAATAAATTGGTTAGGGGATAGGCAACAGAGGATTGTGGTAAATGGAGTTCGCTCTAAGAAAAAGAGTGTTATCAGCTGGGTACCTCAGGGATCAGTGCTGGGACAAGTCCTCTTTAATGTCTTTAAAAGTGACATTGTAGAAGACTGGGAAGAGAAGGTATGCCACTTTGTAGATAACACCAAGATTTGCAACATGGTGGACTCGCTGGAGTTCCAAGTCACTGCTTTGACAGCAAAGTTGTCAACATCCCCCACATCGACATGCATTTGCCTACATCGACCACATCGACTGTCAAATCCGTCAATGGACCACCACGGTGACGGGGCATCTGTACATTATTTGTGGGGATCGTTGCTCTCCCCACACTACTCACATGGGGGGCTCTGACCCCACACCCACTGAACTGATAGATAATCAACCCAGGGAGAGGTGGATTACTGGGGAGAGTGGCTAACAGTGCAGTCGCTGCACTGGTACATTGCTCCAAGAACCCATTTAGCACTGTGGATGTTGAATGGGTTGATGTCGATGTAATGGTTTCGCTGTTGGTGGTTCACTGTCAGAATGGTGCACCACACCCGGGGGGGGGTGGAAAGGATGGGCAGAGATCTGAGAAAATTCTAGGAGTAGTCAAGAGTATGGTAGCTGGGTTTCAATGCGAAAAACTGCAAAATAATGCACTCAGGGCACAGAAACCTAAGGGCAGAGTACAGTATGGTTGGAGTGGTATTAACAGCAACCAAGCAGGAGAGAGACCTGGGGGTAATCATGTTGGATGATCTAAATTTGGTCAGGCAGTGTGACATGACACTCAGAAGGGCTAGTGAAATGCTGGGGTGCATAGGGAGAGGTATCATTAGGAAAAGAAGATGTGGTTTTGCCCCTGTTTAGATTGATAGTAAGACCCAACCTGGAGTACTGTGTCTAGTTCTGGAGACCACATCTCCAGAAGTCCATAGACACAGTGAAGGCAGTTCAATGGAGGGCAACAAAAATGGTGCAGGGTCTGCATCAAAAGCCCTACAAGGAGAAACTAAAGGACCTTAATACTGTATGTACACCCTGGAAGAGAGGAGGGAGGGAGGGAGGGAGAAAGAATATGATAGAGATGTTTAAATACCTTACTGGGATAAATAAGGTACAGGAGGGAAGCATTTTCAGGAAAAAAAAAGTGCTCAAGAAGAAGGGGGCATGCTATAAAGCTGGAGGGGGTAGCTTCAGGAGAGATGTGAGGAAGTACTTCTTAATAGAAAGAGTGGATGACTTCTTGGAACAGCCTTCCAGTGGTGGTGGGGGCCAAAAACAGTGGCCGGGTCCAAAAATGCATAAGAGAAGCACAAGGGTATCATAGTGGAAAGGAAGTGGGGAAGAGAGAAAGAGCTGTATATCAAATAGTAACTGTGGTGAGAATGTACGTGGGGAAAAATAGGCAGAGTGGGTGGGCCAAGTGGTCCTTATCTACTATTAGATATTATTTTTCTGTTTGTGTAAGACATTGCACCCTGGCTCTAAGTGATATATGCCCACAAGAAAGTGCATATCCAGATGGTTCAGCAATAGTATGGCTCCTTTCAGGTAGTGCACTGGAACATGAGATGACTGGTGAAAATGGTAGTCCTCACAGTGTTGGTGAGAAGGCAATGCTATTTTGCAGAAGAAGAACCTCACTGGGAAGTGGAAGTTGCTGCATTTTGTCACTTCATGCATAATGGCCAATATTCACTAATATTAATTCTAGCAGTAAATTGTTTGCAGCCATATTGGCCCTTGTCTAAACAGATGAACAAACTGGGTGATTTTATACTCATTGCTGGATCAACAAGAAATTTTCAGTACACAAGCTTTCAGACTTATACAGAGCCCTTCTTCAGGTGAAAAAGGGCAATGTGAGGCCTAAAAGCCTGAGCACTAAACATAATCTTGTTCTGTTCACTGTATACAAATCATACGCTCAGAAGTTGGTACTTTGGGAATAGAGGGCTGACCGACTGAGCGAGTTTGTGACACATTGGTTGGCAGTGGTGGCATAAAAAGTTTGGTGGTATAAGCTTCATTGTTTAGTGTGTCAGCTTGAAACCGTTTAGTTCACTTGAAAAAAGAAAGGCAGTGTTTTATTTCAAAAAGAAACAGAACTATATCCCTTGTCTTACAGTTAAGTTCCCACTCATTTTATTTTTTTTCTGAAGTGCCAGTCAGAATAGTATTAGTAGTGAGGGAAGAAGAAAATGGCTTCCAACTACAGCAGACACACTTTAGATTTCTTAAAGCAGTTGTGCGGGGACAGGGGAGTCCTGTTTGGGGTGAAAGCCAGTAAGCAGAACCTCATAGAGACCCTGACGGTAGAAGATACCCAGAGCAGAGAGTCACAGACCATGACTGAAAGGGACCAGACCTTGAGTGTGGCAGAACTAGCAGCCAGTGAGGGGTCCCAAGCCAATGAGGAGGACAGCAGGGCCACTGTCAGTGAAGGGCCACAGCAGCAGGGGATGGTCATCAGTATCCTGAATCCAGAGGTACTCAAACTGCAAATTCGCAGAATGCGCAGGATGGAACTGGAGGCAGAGCGACAATAGAGGGAGGCAGACCATGAGAAACATTTGCGCCAGCGAGAGGCAGAGGAGAAGAAAGTTTGAGAATGCAGAGAGGTAGAGGACAGGAGAGAGGAGTGCCAGTGGCAACGCGAACTGGAGAAGCTACGACTCCAACCAGTGGCACCAGGGCAGATAAGTGGCTTGGGTTTAACTGGGACTGCAGAACTGGGTTACAAATTGAACTCCAAATTAATAGTCGAGTTTAAGAATGGGGAGGATATGGATGCCTTTTTAAATTCTTTTGAAAAAGTTTGTATTCAGGCTAAAATTCCTAGAGTTCTGGAGCTTCCAGCTATCCCCACTACTTACCGGAAAAGCTCAGGATGCATTGGGTCACATGGACAATGAAGACAGCAATGATTACAGCAAGTTAAAAGCTGCACTGTTAAAAAAGTTTGAATTAACTGCTGAATCATACAGAGCTAAATTCCATAAGCTAAGGAGAAGCCCTGATATGAGCTACAAGGAGCTAGCCATGAAGCAACGTCAGTCTTTAAAACGTTGGTGGGAAGGAATTGAGGCAAACACTGTTGATAAAATTGAAAATGTGATTTTATTAGAACAGTTTTATTGGGCATGCCCAGCAGAGTTAAAAACCTGGCTAGAGGACCGAGATCCAAAAACAGTGCAAGAGGCTGCTGAACTCTCGGACTGCTATGCCAAGAGCAGACCTGCTCTGAGAGCGAATGGGGCAAGTGTAGCAGTGCAGAAAGGGAAAAGCTCACCTTCAGGGCAGCTAAAACCATCACTGCCTCTACCGAAACCAGTTAGCCCCAGGTTTCAAAGAAAAGATTTCTCTGAAGTAAGAAATGTTTGTTGGTTATGTAAAGAAACTGGGCACATTGCCAGACAGTGTCCAAGAAAGGCAAACAATAATACGCAAAATAGTACCAGAAAGGAAGTGGGTTGTTTGTGAGTACCTGGAAGCATGCCAGTGAACATGAGGGAACACATGCACCCAATCATGGTAAATGGCGTACAGGATCAGGGGTTAAGGGACACAGGAGCACCCCTGACATTGGTAAAAGAGGATCTTGTACAGCCTGGTCTGCTTATACCCAATAAATATGTGACTGTACAGGACTTTGCGGGTGAAGAGAAAACATTTCTACTTGCCAGTGTTCTCCTGGACTAGGGTGAAACAGGGGGAACTGTGCAACAGGTGGCTGTAGCTAACACATTAGCAGTGGATGTGATCCTGGGTAACAATCTCCAGCAGGGGGTAGTATGTGCAGTTACTTGTAGTCAAGCAGCCAGGGAAAATTGTAGTTCCCTGAGCCTCCCAGAAGCCATTGGGGAAGATACTGAGAGGCTGATTCCCCAGCCTGTGTCTCCAGAGGGGGAGAATGATAAAAAGAGGGTAGAAATTTCCCCAGTAGCAAGTAACCACATAGCTACAGAGGGTTACTCCAAAGAGGGAGGGGTTACCTCTTGTAAGAGGGTTGGGATTGATAGTGATCCTGAGGGCCCTGACGCTAGCACTAGGGACCCTAGTTTAGCTACTGAAGGGGACCTGTCCCATGCTTTGGGAAGGTGTGTGGGGTTGGCAGCTGCTCAGAGAAGTGACCCTAGTTTAGAGAAGCTGAAGGCTTGGGCAGACTCGGACAGTGCACAGGGAGGTGATGGCAGACATAGGGTTTATTGGGAAAATGGACTTATGTATACACAGGCAGTACAGACAGAAGGAGGGATGCTAGGCAGGCAGCTTGTCGTTCCCCAGGGATATCGTGAGCAGTTGCTCAAGGTTGCCCATTATATTCCCTTGTCTGGACATCTGGGAATCACGGGCACAATGCAGCGGTTGGACCAGAATTTCTACTGGCCTAACTTCACCCAGCAGGTGAAGGAGTATTGCAGGTCTTGTCACCGGTGCCAAGAAATAGGGAAGGCAGGCAAGAATACCCAAGCCACCCTGATCCCCTTGCCCATAGTGGAGGAGCCATTCCAGAGGGTGGGAATGGATATTGTGGGGCCTTTAAATACCCCCAGCTCCTCAGGGAAAAGGTTCATCCTGACTGTGGTGGATTATGCCACCCGGTACCCAGAGGCAGTAGCCCTTTCCTCACTGAGGACAGACAAAGTGGCAGATGCCTTGCTTGGGATTTTCTCCCATGTTGGGTTTCCGCAGGAGGTAATCGCCAATCAAGGGGGTTCCTTCATGTCAGACCTAATGAAATGTCTATGGAAGAAGTGTGGGGTGGTGCAGAGATGCATGACACCGTATCACCCACAAGCCAATGGGCTTGTGGAACGCTTCAATGGTACCCTAAAGTCAATGCTCCAGGCATTTGCTGAACAGCATGGGAGGAACTGGGAGAAATACCTTCCCCACCTGTTGTTTGTATACAGGGAGGTGCCCCAAAGGTTGACAGGATTTTCTCCCTTCGAGCTCTTGTATGGATGCCGGGTACGTGGGCCCCTAGACTTGATCTGGAAGGACTGGGAAGGCAAGCACACCACTCAGAGAACTCCTATTGTGGATTATGTCCTAAGGTTTAGGGAAAGGCTGAAGGAGCTTATGGGGACAGCCCTTAGCAACCTGGCAGCTGCTCAACAGAAACAAAAAGTATGGTACGACTGCAGAGCCAGAGCTTGCTTGAATATGGTGGGTCAGGAAGTCATGGCCCTTATTCTGGTCTGGAAAGACAAGCTGCAAGCTGAGTGGGCAGGACTGTACAGAGTGGTTAGGAAGGTAAATGATGTAAACTACATTGTGGAGTTATCCGACCGTAGACAGACAGAAAGGATGTACCATGTCAACATGATGAAGCCATATGCAAATAGGGCTGACATGGTTTTCGCAGTGTGTAGTCATGGGAAGGGGACAGACGAAGGAGACCCCCTTCTGGACTTGTTGGAAGAGAGTAAGTGGGAGTCTCTATGGAGGCAGTAAAATTCTCTCACCAGCTGAACCCAGACCAGATCCAGAAAGTGAGGGAGGTTTTAGCAGACTTTGCCCCCTTGTTTAGCACCAAACCTGGACTAACCCCCTTAGCGACACATGATGTGGAGACAGAGACACAGACGCCCATGCGGCGAACAGCATATCGGGTGTCAGAGGCTGTCCAAAAGGACATTAGAAGGGAAGTGGAGGAGTTGCTGGATTTAGGGGTAATCCAGAGATTCCACACTCCCTGGGCCTCACCTGTAGTCCTTGTACCCAAGCCAGATGGCTCGACTGGATTCTGTGTAGACTATCATGGACTGAATGCAGTCACAAAGTGAGATGCCAACCCGATGCCCCAGATGGACTAACTCCTGGACAAGTTGAGGGGGCGACCTACCTTACGACCATTGACCTGACAAAGGATTATTGGCAGGAAGAGCTGACAGACAGAATTAGGGAGAGGTTGACCTTCATCACTCTGATAGGCTTATTTGAGTTCAAAGTAATGACTTTTGGAATGAAGAACACCCCGCCCACTTTCCAAAGGTTGGTGAATAGGTGTTAAATGGTGCTGAGGAGTATGCCGTGGTGTACCTGGATGACATTGCCATCTTCAGTACCAGCTGGGAGGAACACCTTTCATACCTTAGGGAAGTGCTGGACAGGATACAGAGGGCCAGGCTCACTGCCAAAGCCGAGAAGTGCCAGGTGGCCATGGGAGAAGTGGCATAACTCGGGCATGTGGTAGGCCGGGGACAGCTCCGTCCTAACCAAATCAACATAGAGGTAATACAGGCATGGCCCAGACCAGAAACTCAGAAGCAGGTCAGGAGTTTTCTCGGGACAGCAGGGTACTATCGAAAATTTGTACCAAATTACAGTGCCCTGGCTGTTCCCCTATCTGACCTGACAAAGAAAAAAATGCCAAGGAAAATCACCTGGGGTCCAGCCTGTGAGGAAGCCTTTACCAAACTGAGGGAGGCACTGTGCAGTACTAATGTTTTGACAAGTCCCAACTATAAACCTTTATAGTTCAGACAGACACCTCAGACATGGGTATTGGGGCAGTACTGAGTAAGATATCCAGCGAAGGGAAGGGTCACCCCATAGCCTACCTGAGCCAAAAGCTGTTCCCCAGGGAACAAGCATACTCCACGGTGGAAAAGGAGTGTCTTACCCTAGTGTGGGCCCTAAAGAAATTGGAGCCATACTTGTATGGGCAGCCTTTTGTGGTGCAGACTGACCACAACCCCCTGGTTTGGCTAACACAGATGGGGAAAAATAATGGCAGACTGCTCAGATGGAGTCTTGCTTTACAAAGGTATGATTTGAAAATTGTACATGGGGCCAGAACCCAGAATCAGAACTCAGATGGACTGTCTAGGGTCTATGAGGAGTGAACTGATTTGGGAAGCTTATCCCATTTAGGGGATAGAGCTCCCAAATTCAGTCTAGGTGGGGAGGAGTGTGACGTAGACAGCCAGCTCTGATTGATCTATCAATTTTTTTATTATATATAAAATATGTGATGGGAAGGTCAGTTTGAGGAAACTACTGTCTTACTGGAACTGACACATCAAGACCCCCTAGGGATAAGTTCAAATGACAGAACATAGCTAAACTACAGATATCTGGGGTGCAATTACCTTGTCAATTTGCTTTCATCCGAGGAAATAAGATTAGCCATTCATAATTCCCTCAGGGAAAATCCTTTGACTTACAATAGTTGTCAGGAAGAACTTGAGAGGGAGGAGTGTCAGAGAGAAGCCAGAATGGACATTGAAGAGAGGTTGATGTCTGAGCCAGGGAGGAACCAGATGAATTTGGAAGGTCCAATATACTTTCCCAGGGAACCCTTGAATTACATCAGAGAGACCTTTGAGGTGTAGATTCCAAGATCCAGAAGGGATTAAAGAGGCAAATACACTTTTGCTTGAATACAGTGACTTATATCAAAAAAACTTTTGAGATGTATGTGTAGCAGAGCACAAACCAGTTTGGTCTGGTTAACCTGAGGGAAGAAAGGCAGTGAGGTCACCTATTATGTTTTTTTCAATATTTTATTTGGACATCCTGTGAGATAAAATATAGATGTTGTTACACCAAGGCGGAGTTAATGACCTCTTGAGAAGGTCGGCTCAGAACTGTGTTTAATTGCTGAGAGAACCTGGACAGACACACAAGACAATATTTCTCACTGAGAGAAGACAGACCCTCAAAGCACTGAAAGAAAGTAAGCATTAGATTAGACCAGTCTGAATATATGTATTGTAGGAACTGAACTTTTACCTGTTTGTTTTAAGGCTGTATGTGTTGGGATATTTTTTGTTCTGTATTTATTGTTCTGTTTTGATATTTTAAAGTAAAGAGATATTTTTACAATGGAAACTGTCTGGAGTGCCTTGACATTTCTTTTTATTTTAAGTGGAGTTTTAAAGGTTATAAGTAACACTGTGTGTGAGCTTATTGTATACCAAACTGGGAAATGGATAGAGTTCTCTAAAGTCTTGCATAGAGTTCTAAGGGTTCATTTGAAAGACCTGGTTGGGTGCCCATAGGCAAAGATATCTTGCCCCCGAAGACAGAATTATCTGATCCTGATAATTGGGTACACTAACAAGAGGTTATCAGTTTGAATCCCTCCAGAGCTAGAGACTAAGGTGACTTGAACCCACAAAACAGACAAGATGGTTACCTTGTTCTGTTCACTGTACACAAATCATATGCTCTGAGGTTGGCACTTTGGTAGTAGAGGGCTGACCGGCTGAGCGAGTTTGTGACAATGTTCATTAGAGTATGGAGCTCAGTACTGATGCCCACACCTCAAAAACCTGCTGGAGAAGGTCCAGAGGAGGGCTACAAAGATGGCAGCTGGTCAGCAGGGTAAGACATATGAGGAGAGGCTAAGGGCACTGAACATATACTCCCTGGAAGATAGTGGGGGGGACATGACTGGGACCTTCAAGTACTTGAAGAGATAAATAAGTTTGATAAGGAGAGTTTCTTTAAGCTGAATGACAACCATAACAAGAGGGGGCATAGTCTTAAATTGGAGGGTGGGAGGTTTAGGAGGGAGGTCAGGAAGCACTTCTTCACAGAGAGGGTGGTGGACACTTAGAATGCGCTGCCAGAAGAAGTAATCTCACTGAAGACAGTGGGCAACTATAAGAGATGCTGGGACAGGTATAGGGAAAGGGTAAGGGTCATGGGTAGGGAGGATGGGAGGAGTGGGGAGAGGGGGAAGGGACTGTAACTCAAGCTGTGGACCCCACGACTTGAACAGACTTGATATATCAAATGGCCTTCTTCTGCAGGCTTCTTCATAAGTTTGTATGTTTGTATGTTTCCATTTTTGGAATTTTTTCACCAAATTTCCAACATGCCCTTTTTCAGACCCCACTTCATGAACACTGCAACTGTCATTTTGTTAATCGGGCCCTGAAGGTGATTTTGTGGTCGCTGCATGAAATCACCTTTTGGGACTGAATAACAACATTTGACACCGTGTTGATGAGGTGGGGTCCCAAAAGGCCATGTTGTAATCTGGTGAAAAATTCTAAAATGCTCTGAGTTATTTAATATTTTGACTCAAATTTTCAATATAGTCATTTTTCATGCCAACTCATGAACAGTATAGCTGTCATTTTTCACATCCTTTCTGAAACATGTTTTCACACCTGTGGCAAGGAATACCGTTTGACACAGATTTGAAAATTTTCACCTATGGGGTTTATAAAGTGGGGTCATAAGAGGACTATGTTTAAAATTGGGGGTCAAAATATGAAAAAATATCAGTTATGACCATTCATTGCAATTTTTTTTTCATTTATTTTAAATATCGGATTTACAGACCTTTGAGTCAAAGATTCATTCACAAAGGCACCTCATCATAGAGAACAATGACAGATGCCTTTACATAGATCGATACACAGTAATAGTTACACGTTTCAAACAATAGTTACAAGGTTTCAACAGGTGTTACATGAGGGCAATGCCTCAGTGATACATGAGTAGCATACAGTAAACAGAGTACAGAGATATATGGTGCCTGGTCAACAGAGCTGTTAAATACTGAGCAAACACAATGTGGTGCCAGGAGTCAACAGCAGATATGGGATGCAAGCAATACAGCCCAGTGGAGACAGCAGTATTCGCGCAGGGGAGAGGAGTGGACATGTGGTAAGGCATAGGTGCAAATAAAAGCAGTCCAAGGGACATTGTCATAATCCAAGGTAGATTGGACATTAGACTTGGCAGATTAGGCCCCACAGGGGAGGTCCAGAGGGAAGGGAGAGACTGGAATTAGGTACACTTACAGCAGCGGGTGGTGAATAAGTGGCTCCTGAGGGCAGCCTTGAAGGGACCGATTTTAGTGATGTTGGTGACATTGGCTGGGAGGGAGTTGAACCAGGAGGGCGCTCTGTAGCAGAAGAATCTCTGGGCTAGGGACGTCCCGGTTCTGGGTACTAGTAGGGTGGCCTTACAGGTACTACGGGTGGAGACCGTAGGGGTGGCCTGGTGAAGGGAGGCAGTTACCCCGGGGGGGAGAGCCCAAGGAGTGGGTTTGTTTTGGCTAGCAGGCAAATCTGGTAGAGGAGTCTCTCCTCTTGGTTGAGCTGGTTGGTGGTGGAGTACAGCAGACAGGTGTGAGTGCACCTGGAAGCTCCGTTCAGGTGCCTGCAGGCCTTGTTAATGGAGAGCTGGATTTTGGCCAGTGCAGTATTGTCAGCAGCTGCATAGATAGGCAGACCATAGTCCAGTAGCAACAGAACAGATGAGGTGATGGCCAGCCAGAGAGCATCAGGGGGAAGGCAATTCCTGTGATGGTATAGAAGCCTGATCCTGAAGCTGGTGGTGGCAGAGGGCGCTGATGTGAGAGTGGAAGGTGAGGGCAGAGTCGAAGGTGATACCCAAGTATTTCTATGAGGACACTTAAACTAGGGGGTGCAGAGTGCTGGGTAGTATCAGGAGGGGGGTATTTCTGGCCCTGCTTTGGTGGTGTGTGAAACGCATTGCCGTAGTCTTTTTTAGGTTCATGACAAAACTATGATCGGTGAACTATTGTTCTGCTTGGTGAAAGGCATGCTGGAGGGAGGCCTGTAGTCAGGCAGGGTTGGGGTGTGAGGAAAATAATACTGCAACATCCGCATAGAGGAGTATTCTTCTAGTATAGGCAGTGGGGAGTGTGTTAAGATAGAGACTGAAAATAAGGGGTCCCAGGATGGAGCCCTGGGGTACTCCGGAGTGGACAGGATGGGTGTTGGATAAGGAGCTGTTGATTTTGCTATGCTACTTTGCTATGCCCACTCATAACTTTGGAAATGTCAAATATTTTAACTCCAGATTTTCAACATAGCCTTCTTATTATCCCACTTCATGTATATCACAGCCGTCATTTTTCAAATCCTGGCCAAAATGTGTTTTTGCACCTGTGGCAGGGAACGGCATTGCACAGAATTACATTTTGGTGGGGATTCAACCACTTTCTGTTCTGGTTACTTGAGGTGGAGAAATAAGATGGCTATACTGATAATTTGGTCACTGTTGTCATATAAATGGAAGGGCAGGGCCCGAAGGTCCCTGTGCTTCCACCGCGACATACATATATGCATCTACAGAGGGATGGAAGCCCAGGGTCAGAAAGACCATTCACTCCCAAAGTAAAATTAGAATACTATTATACTATCTCAAAAGGTAAGGGAAATATGTTGCAAACAACTTTGTTAATGCTCCAGTTAGGGTCAAAGCAGCAACAGTTGGAAAATGAGGTGTTAGGGATTCCCTAACACCCCACCCTCCCAAATCAGGCAGGAGAGCATGTGTGGGGTGTAATTTGGGCTTCTCAAGCCTAAAGTCCACCCCATTTTCATAATGTATACACATCTGACCTTATTTACAGATGGAATGGGGTGAGCATTAGGTTTGAGAAACCCAAGGCACACCCCTACACCTGCTCTCCTACCTGGTTTGTGAGGGTGGGATGTTAGAGAAACCCTAACTCCTCATTTTCCATCTTTTGTCACTTTGACCCTAACTGGAGCATTAACAAAGTTTTTTGCAATGCATATATGTTATGGGGCGAGGTTGCACCCCTATAGTCAAGGCCCTGATTTTTCTTCGATTCCATTGTCGCGGAGAAATTGGTGCAGAATTTAATGTAAACCACAGAAAAAATGCTGAATATTATTTCGCAGTTTCCATGAACTGCACAATAGTATGCTGCAGTTTACATGAACTGCGGAGTATTATTTAGCAGTTTACATAAACTGTGGAATATTATTCTGCAATTTACATGAACTGCAGAATATGATTCCGTGGTTTACATGAAATGCAGAATATTATTCCACAGTTTATACTGAAGAGTCAGTACTTAACCAACCTGTCATTACATGGTACTGCTACCGCTTATGATGATGATGACCTGGGTTTGGGAATGAGCCTAGGAAGTTGAAGGGCTGGCTGTGGGGATGAGGATCAAGCATCCTATGGACTGCTCTTCTCCTCTGGGGGGATGAGGTAGGGAAGTCACCAGTTTTCGGGCTTACCCCATTTTCATTAAATCTATACATCTGACCTTATTTACAGATAGAATGGGGTGAGCGTTAGGTATGAGAAGCCCAAACCACACCCTACACCTCCTCTCCTGCCTGGTTAGGGAGGGTGGGGTGTGAGGGAAACCCTTGCACCTCATTTTCTAACTTTTGTTGCTTTGAACCAAACTTCAGCATTAACAATGTTTTTTGAAATGTACATATATTATAGAGTGCAGTTGCACCCCTATAGTCAAGGCCCCAATTTTTCTACAATTCCATGGTCACAGAGACTGGTGCAGAATTTAATGTGAACCACAGAAAAAATGCTGAATATTATTTTGCAGTTTACATGAACTGCAGAATATTATGCTGCAGTTTACATGAACTGCAGAATATTATTCAGTGGTTTACATGAACTGTGGAATATTAATCCATGGTTTACATGAACTGCAGAATATTATTCCATGGTTTACATGAAATTCAGAATATTGTTCTGCAGTTTAAACAGAAGAGACAGTATTTAGCCAGCTTGCAGGCATGGGGTACTGCTTCCGCTCATGACGCCAACGACACTGGTTTGGAAATGAGCCTGAGAAGTTGGAGGGCTGGCTTGGGGGATGAGGAATGAGCATCCTATGGACTGCTTTCCTCCTCTTGGGGAATGAAGTGGGGAAGTCACTGGTGTTAGGGTAACCCCTCATGGTGGCCTGGGGTATGACAGCCAGAACAGACATTTGGGAGGCATGTCAGACATATGGCGTGCCACCACAACGTCATTGCACAACATGCCTCCTGGGAAGAAAATGGAGGTTCTACCACTGCGCAATGATGTCCACCCCAATGCTGCAGACTCCTCAAAAAAACATAGAAACATAAACTTTGACAGCAGATAAGGAACGCTTGGCCCACCTAGTCTGCCCATTTCCCTACCTACAGGATAAGCTGCAGATCCTAGTTAACCAACAGCCTATTTCTTCTTACCCCCCCACAAGAATTGCCTTATGTCTGTCCCATGCATTCTTGAATTCTCCCACAGTTTTAGACCACACAACCTCCTCAGAAAGGCTGTTCCATGCATCCACCACCCTCTCTGTGAAAAAATACTTCCTCATATTGCCCCTGAAGTGCCCCCCCCAATCTTTAAATTGTGTCCCCTTGTTCTTGCACATCTCTTTTTCTGAAAGATGCTACCCTCTTGGACTTGTTGATTCCACTGAGGTACTTAAAAGTTCTATCATGTCCCCCCTCTCCCTCCTTTCCTCAAGGGTATACATATTAAGCTCCTTTAGTCTCTCCTCATATGTCTTCTCTTGCAGACCCTGCACAATTTTAGTTGCCCTCCACTGCACTGCCTCTATCCTGTCTATGTCCTTACTGAGATGGGGTCTCCAGAACTGGACGCAGTACTCCAGATGGGGTCTCACCAACTCTCTGTACAGAGGCATAACAACTTCTTGTTTTCTGCTGATGAGGCCTCTCTCTATACATCCCAGTATCCCCCCAAGCCCTCCCTACTGCCTTCTCACATTGCTTGCTAACCTTAAGGTCATCTGATATGATTACCCCCAGGTCCCTTTCCATTTTTGTTGTTGTTCCTACCTCCCCTCCCCCACTGTGTAATCTTCCCCTGGGTTTTTGTTTCCCAGGTGCATTATTTGCACTCCTTTGCATTGAATCCAAGATGCCATACTTCTGACCATTCCTCCAACCTTGCCAAGTCCCTTTTCATCCTTTCCATGCCTCCTTGTGCATCAACCCTGTTGCAGATCTTTGTGTCATCCGCAAAGAGGCATACTTTTCCTTCCAGTCCCTCTGCAATGTCACTTATAAAGACATTAAAAAGGACTGGACCCAGTACTGAACCCTTCGGTGGCCCACTAGTAATCCCTCTTTCTTCAGAGTGGACTCCATTTACAATTACCTTCTGTGTCCTGTTGTCCAGCCAATGTTTTACCCAGGCTGTCACCCTGGGACCAACTCACAAGCTGGTTAATTTGATTATTAATCTTTTGTGTGGGACTGTGTCAAATGCCTCGCTAAAGTCTAGGTAGGCCATTTCCACAGTCTCTCCCTGGTCTACTACTTTGGTCACCCAGTCAAAGAAATCAATTAGATTCATCGGACATGACCTTCCCACTGTGAACCCATGCTGCCTTGGGTTCTGTGCCCCACTGGCCTCTAGGTACTCAACAATTCTTTCCTTCAGAAGTGATTCCATCACTTTCTCTACCACAAAGGTCAAACTAACATGTCTGTAGTTTCCTGCCTCTGTCTTGGTGCCACTTTTGTCAAAGGGAATCACATCCATCTTCCTCCAGTCCTCAGGTACCACACCATTCTCCCATGATTTGTTAAAAAGGGTAGTCAGTGGGCCAGCCCGGTGGTGCTGAGGGTTGAGGCGCTGGACACCTTACCTTGTTCCATGCCAGCAACCTGGGTTCGGGAACGAGCTTTGGCTTCTGGGGGTCGGCAGGGGAGGGAGTGAATTGAGCATCCTATGGACTGCTCTCCTCTCCCAGGGTCGGTCTGGGTACAGTGTCCAGCGTAAGTCTGACACCTAGTGGAGGCTGGGTGTCAGCACATCTGGCCTGGTAGAATGGGGGTGGTAGGCGGGGCAGCCGGTGGGTGCACTGCATGCGGATGTGTGCACAGGGAGCCCTTGTTGGCACTGCACACCCTGCCTCCAACAGAACATGGAAAAAAAAGGGGAGTGCCCAGCTGTTGTGGCTTCATGGCCATCCGCGATGTCCTGTGCTGCTCCGAGGGACCACCGTGAGCAGATCCATTGTGTGGTGGGGGAGTTGATTGACCCCTGCCACCCCCGACACTGGGGGTAAGCTGTGGGGTAATCGGTGGTTGCCCTCAGTAGGAGACAGCGCAGGTCAGACGGCGGCCGGATCACAGGGGATGCAAGGATGATGAGGCCAGCTGGGACCCCCATGGGAAAAAAAAGTAATCCAAAAAAAAAGGGTAGTCAGCGGTTTCACTAGTTCTCCCCTTAATTCTTTTAGAATTCTGGGATGACTTCCATCAGTTCCCATTGCTTTGTCCACCTTCAACTTTAGGAGTTCTTTCAAAACCCTTTCTTCTGTGAAAGGACTGGGATCAACCCCCCTATTGAGAGTGCTTCTGTTAATTGGATTAGGCACCTCCTCCTCCTCCTCTTTTGTGAATACTGAGAAGAAATATTATTTCAGTATCCCTGCCCTTTCACTGTCCCTCTCTTTCCACCCACTGTCCATTCAATTCAGCTTCACTATCCCTCCCTTTGTCTTTCTACACTCCCTGATGTACCTATAAAAGGTTTCATCCCCTTCTTAACTGAGTTGGCTATCTTATCCTCAGTTTGGGCCTTTACTATTCTGACTTCCCTCCCTGCTTCTTTCTGCCTTAACTGGTACAGCTCTCTGTCCTGCTCCTTCTGTGTTTTCTTATACTTCCTGAATGCTATCTTTTTCTCCCTGACTTTCCCCGCCACCTCTTTTGAGAACCATAGTGGCTTTTTCTTTCATTTTGATTTGTATGTTTGCTACACACAAAGGCTTGTTGCCTCTGTGATGGCAGTTCTGATGTCTCCCCATTGTTGCTCCACCAGTCTTCCTAGCCTGTTTGCTAGTGCTTTTCTAAGGCACTCTCCCATCTTGCCAAAGTCAGCCCTCCTGAAGTCCAGTACCCTCACTTTTGTATGGCTTGGCTCTGTAGCTGAGTTTATCGTGAATCACACTGTTTGATGGTCACTTGTTCCCAGATGGCAACCCACTTCTAGATCTGAGATCCTCTAACTGTCCCCATTTGAGAGCATGAGGTCTAAGATTTCTCCCTCATGAGTGGGTTCTGAAACTAGCTGTCTGAGGCATGCCACCTGAAGGGCATCGAGAATGGCCCTGCTCTTGGATGTGGCTGCAGCAAATGTGCTCCAGTTAACATCTGGCATATTTAGGTCTCCCATCAACAGTATCTCCCCTTTTTCTGCCATCCTAAGAATGCATTCTATCATATCCTTGTCCATTCCCTCCCCCTGACATGAAGGTCTGTATACAACCCCTGTGCGGATTGTAGTGCCATTTCCAGTCTCTAAGGTGAACCACAGCGCCTCATCAACTCCCTGTTTACTCTTTTGTTCAGTTGCTTTTATCCCTTCCTTTACAGAAAGAGCTACTCCTCCCCCTCTTCTCCCCTTCCCTCCCTGTCTTTCCTGTAGGTTATATACCCTGGTATGTTAACTTCCCAGTCATGGCTCTCTGTGTACCATGTTTCTGTGACTGCTACGATATCCAGGCATCCCTCTTCCATCAAGGCCACCAGTTCAGGGAGCTTGTTGCCCAGACTACAGGCATTGGTACTCATTACCCTCCATTTCCTGATAGCCTTACTCCTTTTTGCCCCATCCCTGTTCTTATTGCCTTTGTCAATTTCTCCATTTACCCCAGCCCTTCTTCCTATTGACACCTCTGTCATGGTGTTTACCTCACTTACTACCCTGACTTTTTAAGGGGGGCTAGGATTTCCCTGTTCCTTTCCAGTGCCTCCCCCTTGGCTAGTTTAAATGCTTGCCAATGAAGCATTTAAACTTATCAACTAGGATTCTGGTTCCCCTCCTGGACAGATGCAGCCCATCATGCCAGTATAGGCCTGCATCACTCCAGGTGGACCCCCAGTCCCCAATGAAGCCAAATCCCTGAGCTCTGCACCAGTTTTTCAACCACTGATTGAATCCCATGGTGTGGAGCACCCTAACCTCACCTCTGCCATAGACAGGCAGCACCTCCAAGAAGGTTACTGTGCATGCTACTTGTCTAAGGCCCCTCCCCAGCTCCACAAACTCTTCCTGCACTGCTTTGATCCCTTTCTTAGCCAGGTCATTTTTTCCTAGGTGGACAATGACATCCAGCTCCTTCCCCTGTGCAGCTGCTCCAGCGATCCTGGGGATTCGCTCCTTGTCCCTCCAATCCATGGTGCCAGGCAGGCCCCTTACCTCCCTCTCCCCTTCTTCCCCAAGTTCTACTTTCCTAACAATGGAGTGCCCCACCAGGAGTTGTTTCCTTCCCCTGTGGGGTCCCATGCCACCCTCCTGTGGGTCTCCCTTGAGGAGGTTCCCAGCCATCCTCCTTGGTCTCCACTGCAGATGCCTCCATACAGGAATCACACTTTGCCAGAATGGCATAGGAATTGTGGAGAGGTACAACTGGAGGGATGCACCTCTGTTCCACCACCCTCATCCTCCCTGAGCCCACTGTGGTCCAACTGCTCCTCTTTCTTGGCAACCTTTGAGGCAACGGCAGTTGCCCTGGTGGTCCCTGGATGGAAGAGGAGGTCCCACAAATCCTGGCCAACTCAGCCTGGAGATGAACAACTTCCTCCCTCAGCCCAGAGAGGTGCCTGCAGATGGGACAACACTGTATCCTCCAGAACATCTCCCAGAAGATGCTGCTCCACAGCCACTGCACTGCACCACTCCCATCATGTCTCATTTCTGGCACCTTAACTGTTGTTTGGATTCCTTTCTCTTTCCTCTGCTTGTTTGTTTTTTTCTTCTCTCCCTACTTACATACTGCCTCTGTGCCCTTTAAGCTCCTGATCATCCTGTTCTGAGATAAGAAGATCCTATATTTCTCAATAGACCCTTTACTTGCTCAAAGACAGACCTCCAGCAGCTGGCCGGGGGGGGGGCAGAGAGCTACTCTTGCCCTTCTAGGATGGTGAATCTTTGGTGGCTCTGTGATCACTCACTTCCTACTCCCAAACAGGAAGTTCCTGTTGTCAGTTAAATCCTGTGCCTATAAAAGTAGAACTAGCTTTGAGTGGATGGGAGGGAAGGAGGGCAATATAGACCCAATAGAGAAGTCCAGTCACACAGCACTCCTTCTTCCTGGTGTTCTCTGCTAAGCCTCTGGCAGAATCTATCTAAGGCAGTGTTTAAATCTAGCTTCCTCACCACCAACTGGACTCTCATTCCTGTTCTACTGTTCAGTCTCTATCAGGGGAAGGGACTCACTGGTGGCCTTGCCCCTGGTGGTAAGCTGGGGGTGTTTGGGAGTGAGGTAATTACCGGTGTGTGAGGCAGGGCTCAGCTTGTGTAGATCAAACTAATGAGGGCTGGCAGATGAGGAGATAAAAGCATAACAAATAAAAAAAATGAAGAGTCAGTGTAAACTGTGAGTAAAATAAATCTTTAGTTTACATTGACTCTGACCAAGGAAAATTATTACATGGATCATATAAACCCTGGAAAACTATTATGTGGTTTATATTAAATTATGCAGAATGTTTTTTTGGAATTCTGTGAAATTTAAAACCAAAAATCTGCAAAGCATTTTGGAACAGCCCCTGCACATTAATGTGTCTGCTATGGCTTTGTCTTACAAATCAAAACTGGTAGATTCTCCCCCCAGTCCAGCTCAGCCCCACCACCCTCCCTACCCCACCCTGAGAACCTTCTTGAGTCCATTTATTTGAAGTAGAAATATAATTTTTTTATATTAAATATACTTTATTAAAATTTTCCAAAAAAGAAAGAAACATTAAAAATAGAACTGTTCAAAGATGCAATCTGAAGGCAGCCTCAACCCCTGCTTCCCCCCACCACTGTCCATCCTCTCCCCCACCCCTGGAATAACAGAGTAGATTCAAAACAGTTTCCAGAAAGATACAGTGATGCCTGCACCCTCCTCCTCCCTATATCCCCCGACTCCACCTCATCACCCCATCCCCAGAGTCATACCAACATTTTCTCAGGCTCTATCAAATAAGCAATAATGCTTTTCTTCCAGACAGGGTCCGCAAAAGATAACCAAGTAGCCAAATCTCAGACTCATGACTGGATAAGGAGGGTGGGAGGATACATAAGCTATGTTCTTTCTGAGTGACTGTTCCGACTCCCTGCAATATATTGGAGGATAGGCTCCCAGAGCTCTTCAAATTGCACCAAACTATGGTTCTGATTAACAATGGCTCTCTCTGCATTTATCACAGTAATTAATTCCTGGGTCCATTCTCATAAGGACAGAAGTGAATCACTTACCCAGTTTCTCATTAAAACTAATTTAGCAACTTAAGAAATTATAGCCATATATGCCTTATGTCTGTTAGACTGTATTGATTGGTAGTTCCCTATAATACACACTTCTACTGAAAAAGAGTTTAAGCTCCCAAAGAGTGATGAGAATTTGCACTTAATGTCCTGCTAACACCCTTCCACCTTAGGACATGTCCAAATCATACGCAGTAGGGAGACCTCCTTTTGGGAGCACCTGGGACAGCGTACCTCCGTCAACTTGCCTATCCTGAAAAGCTTAGACAGGGTATAATATAAGTTATGGAGAATATTATGCTGTATAAGTCTTAATCTGCCCTGTTTAATAAAATGGTAAAGATCTACCCATAACCGCTTCCAAATGTTTAAGTCATATGATAGTTGCAAGGCTTGTTGCCAATAAAAGGCTGTGGGTGAACATTTATCCCAAAGTAGAGCTCCTAATACTTTGTAAAGCCTTGAAATTGGAAGTAGAAACATTTTTACCAAGTCCCATAGTCTGCAGCAATCTTCATCCTTCTAATTTCACTGCCAGGACTGAATTCCAGTTTGTTGTTCCAGAAGTGCTTTGAGCATAGCCGCACAAAGCACTACTGGAATGAGAAAATGACATTCTGGCCTAGTGGTAAAACTAGAAGGATGAGGATTGCTGTGCAGTGTGGTAGTTGCTAAAAATATTACTCATTCAAATTTGGTGGTCCTGTGGACTCTCTCCAGCAGGGGTGGGGAGGGTGATGGGGCTGATATGGATGGGGTGGATTTTTTACTTTCTAATACTAAGAACTCATGAGTTAATTGATAATCTTCTCTGGCCAGTCCAAAAACAAAAATGTTCCCCTACCTGGGTGCTTGTGGGGGGTTACTGACAACTACCAAAGCTCCCAGTTGCCACTGCAGAATTTTCACAGAAATAGGAAACTAATGCCACAAACATTCTGTGGCAACAGGGGAATTTGTCACAGAATTCAGACCCAAACTGCTGCAGAAAACTCAAGGTCTTGCCTATAGCAGGTTGAGCAGGACTTTCTATGTTTGACCTCATATTTTACACATTAATAACTTTGCAACCATTCAATGGATTCACATGAACCTTTGCATGTGCGGTCTAATGTATCAGATCTCTTGACATGCCAATATTTGTTCTAGTCAGATATATGGATTCCAAGCTACACGTAGTAAAAGAACATAGACAAAATCAGTTTTTTTGTGCTTTTGGTCTGAAATTTTCAGAGTAGAAAGTGCTTGCCCCCACAGAAGTGTCTTTCACTGGTTGATGAAAAAATATTAATCTGTTCCAAAGTTATTTAATTTTAAAGTTCTGGGTTCTGAGCATGCTCAGTACAGTTGTTTTGGATAGCTTCCTGGAACGAAAAAAGAATTTAGTCAAATGAAAAGGGATTATTTTTTGTGAGGGGCCAATCCTTTTTCGTGAAGGAAAATTTCTTTTTTATTTGCTGCCATCTTGTTTTCCATTTTAAAAAAAAGAAATTGAAAACCCGCAAATATGAACTCCTCCAGAGACATCAACGCATGTATCTTGTTCATCAGGACTCCGTTAGGAGAATTCTGCAATTATCTGGTGGAAAATGACTGTGCAATACTTTTTTTAACATTTAAAATCCTTTTTCATGACTTATCAACACTTTTCTCTTGAGTCCTTTTTCGTTCTCATGAAAAAGGATCACATCTCATGAAAAAGGATTTCAGACTTAGTTTTTATTTGACATTTTTTGTGAGTCCTTTTTCGTGAGAATGAAAAATGATCACTTCTCATGAAAAAATAAACCCGTCTCACAAAAAGGATTTCAGACTTAGTTCTCCCCGATTCTTTTTTTATGAGAAGGGATCCTTTTTTGTGAGTTTTTAGTTATCACAAAAAAGTATCCCTTCTCATACAAATGGATTTCGTACGTCATTTTTCTCTGATTCTTTTTTCATGAGAAGGAATCCTTTTTCATGAGTTTTTTCATTCTTAGGAAAAAGGATCCCTTCTCTGGAAAAAGGATTTCAAACTTATTTTTTTCCAATTCTTTTTCTGTGAAAAGGGATCCTTTTCCATGAGCTTTTTTTCATTCTCATGAGATTCCCTACTCACAAAATAGATTTCAGACTTGTTGTTTTTCCCCGATTCTTTTTTTGTAAGAAGGGATCCTTGTACATGAACTGTTTTTGTTCTCATAAAAAAGGATCCCTTGTCATGAAAATGATTTCAGATGAATGTGTTTCAATGGGATTTTCAACATTGATGTATAACTTTGCCATTTTTGCATATTTTTATACCATATTTTCAACATGGCCTTCTTGAGACTCTACCTAATGAACAATGATGGTGGAATTATGCAAATCCATCCCAAAAGGTGATTTCACGGTCTATTGCTGAGATCATCTTTCAGTTAAGACATGAAAATTTTCACCAGTCCTGTTCATGAGGTGACATCATGAAAATGATATGTTGAAAATTTTGGGTCAAAATGTGTAAAAATATCAAAGTTATGCTATATATATTATAGTGGCACGGTAGTGCCACTATAGTTAGGGTTGAGTACCCCATTTGAGGTTAAATCTGAGATTTGGCAGCTTAATAACTTTGCCACTGTACCACAGATGTGCTTGAAATTTGGTGTGCATAGTCTGGTACCATAGATCTCTGCATCTGCCAAGTTTCATTATGGTCAGATGTATGGTTGCAGAGCAACTGAGCACTGAATAATGCACAAATTACGCATTTTTGCTCATTCTTTGCTCATGCCTACCGGTCTCACGGTTTGTGCGACCAGTCCAAAACCTTCAGAGAACATGCAGCCAGGGTCCCCGATGTGTCTTTCAAAGATTTCATGGAAAAATATTAACAAGTTCAAAAGTTATTCAAAAAACAAGTTTCCTATTATAGTCAAAGGGAAAAGTTAAAATATGTGAAAGTGTCACAAATGCTGTTTTTAGTGTCGCAAATGACCCTTGTAGTATCGCAAATGAGCCATCTTGTTTTCAATTGGTGGTCACAGAAATGCTTGACATTTAAATTTGGAACCCTCTAGGGACACAATTCTTGTTGTGTTCACCTAGTCGAGTCCCGAGGATGTTAGCCATGTCTTTTTTTGGGGGTAAAACACCCCAGAAATATGTTTTTTAAATTTTTGTAAAAAGTAGTGTTGCAAAGTAGTGTCGCATATGAGACACTTTCGTGATTTCATTTGCAAAAGTGTCGTGATTAGCGAAAGTACTTTGCAACACTATGGCCAAAACAATAGGGCATCTTTGCCACCCTGCTGCAAAAGAATGGTTTGGTCTTTTGGGCTGAAATTTGGAGGGAAGAAAGTCAAGATCCCACAAATGTGCCTTTTTGTGACTTAGTGACAAAATAGTAGAGGGTTGCAAAGTTACGGCACTCCAAAGTTGACAATCTGTCCCTTAGGCTAACATTACAGTGTCCGCATCGCGCCTTTTGGGGCCCGTATCTCAAAAATAGTTTGAGATATGGACTTTTCTTTGGAAGAAAGCTTAGTCCTCCACTAGTGGGCTAATTGCAAAACTAGACTGGAAAGTCATAAATAATATGAGATTTTAAATTTTTTTCTACGTTGTACAGTTCCTGAGATACAAGGAATTTAATATTGCAAGTGCTGATTTTCTGCTCCAAGGGCCATTATTATGCATACATTCTTTGTATTCACTGTGCTTTTCAATGCATCTTTTGGGGAAAAAAGTGTGTGCGTTTGCGTTACTGTTACTGTTAGTGTTTCCGCTTGCGTTTCCTTTACCGTTTATGTTAGCGTTTTTGTTTACATCACAGTGTGTGTTACCCTTTGCGTTTGCATTTGCGTTACTGTTACCATTTGCATTTGCGTTACTGTTTTTGTTTGTGTTTACTTTTGCTTCACCATGTGCATTACCATTTGCGTCTGCATATGAGCTTGTGCTTGTCTTTACATTTGCATTTGTGTTTCCTTTGGCATCATCGTTGGTGTTACCATAAGCATTTGTGTTTCCAATTGCGTTATCATGACCATGTGCATTCCCATTTGCATTTGCGTATGCATTGCATTTACATTCGTGTCACTGTTTGCGTGTTCATTACCATTTGCGTTTGTGTTTCCGTTGGCATTATCGTTTGCGTTTTTGGTAGCATTTCCGTTGTTGAGTGTGTTACTGTTTTCTTCTGCGTCACCATTGCCATCACCATTTGCATTTCTGTTTGTGTTTGTGTTATCGTTTGCATTTTCATTACCATTTTCATTACCGTTTGCGTTTCTGTTGCCGTTAACGTTTACGCTACCATTTGCATTACCATTTCTGTTAACAATTACGTTTGCACTTGCGTTTCTCTTAACATTTGCATTATTGTTTCCATTTGCATCACAATATGTGTCACTGTTTACACTTGCGTTTGCATTACCTTTAGCATTACTATTTTCTTTTACCTCACTGTTTCCATCACCATTACCGACTGTGTTTTTGAGTTTGTGTAGTGCAGTGCAAAACATTATGTTTTTGCTATTTTCCTGCACTGTCTTCCATGATGCATAGTGCAGCCAGTGTGTGGCTGATTGGTATTAAACTTGGCACATAGAAAGACCTTTGTTCTGGTGAAAAAAACTTTGTTCTGTTCCAGAGTTATTGCCATTTGATGTTGGGCCACTTTGTAGTTACTGATTTTTCTGCCACCAGGTCTGCCATCGTAGTGCATTTTCAGCTGCGATTTCTGCCATTTTGTGGTGGAAGACTTCTTAAAGGTGCAGAAATGTAAAAATTGAATATCTCTAGAATGGTTTGTTCTTTTCACATGAAATTCTGAGGGTGTTGAGTGGATGTCCTGAAGATGTGACTTATGTTGTTTACATGTTTGAAAAATAATTTGCTGCAGAGATACTGTATTACACAGTTAATGTTTTGTGCATAGCATTCTGCACGGTGCTACTAGCTTGAAATTTATAGTGTAGGTAGCTCTAGTGGTATGAAGATGCCTTGCAGTGGTTTGGTGGGTAAAACATTAACAAGTGCGGAATTATGACACTCCAGTGAATGAAAATTTGGTTCATTATGCTTCAATAATTTCGGAATTGTATGCCGATTTGCCTGGCATTTGGAATGTGCAGAGATTAATAATACATCTTTGACTGTGACAATTTTTGGGTCACTGGGACTTACAGTTGCTGAACTGTGCATGTTACGTTGTTTGCTCATGGAGCTGTGCGACCATTGAATGGATGTATACACAATTCTGGACACACATTCCATTCACTATTTATAGTGCATATTCTCAAAAAGAAGGGGAAATTCATGCCAAAAAAATAGTCCTCTGGATCAGCTTATTTACCTGGCTACCAAAGACATACATACATACATACATAAATAAATAAATAAATAAATAAAATTAATTACACTTTCTCAAAAAGTAAGGAAATTCATTGCAAAAAACTTCAATAATGCATCGGTTAGGGTTGAGGTGACAAAGGTAGGGAAATGAGGCATTATGGTTGACACCCTAACACCCCCATACACCCTGCAACTGTACCCCCACCCACCATAGATCAACAGGTGACAGGGTGGGCCTTAGGGTCATTAGGCCTAACTTGCACCCCATTCTTCTATACTGTATCATGTAAGCTTTGCTACACATGGAATGGGGTGAGAGTTAGAGCCGAAGACCCCAAGGCACACTTCATCACCTGTTGGTCTGTGCTGGGTGGGGGTGGGGTGGTAGGGCGTGAAGGGGTGTTAGGGTGTCTACCCTAATGCCTCATTTCCCTACTTTTGTTACTTCAGCCCTAACTGATGCATTAACAAAGTTTTTTTTTGCAATGAAATGTAGAAACATAGACTTTGATGGCAGATAAGGACCGCTTGGCCCACCTAGTCTGCCTATATATATATGTATATATTCATGACAAAAAACTCTGTTTAATGCATCAGTTAGGGTTATTCCACAGTGATAAAAGTGAGGAAATTTGATGTTAGGGTTGCCACCCCTCCTTGAACCCCACCCCACCCTGCCCCTACCAATAGGCAACCGGGTGTGCATTGGGGTCATTGGTCCTAACTCTCACCCCATTGCATGTGTAAACAAGCTGAGGTGATGCATTGTAGGAGAATGGGGTGACAGTTAGGACCGATGAACCCAAGGCATACCCCGATGCCTGTTGGTGGGGGCGGGGTGAAGGTGGGGTTCAAGGCGGTTGGCAACCCTAACATCGAATTTCCTCACTTTTGTCACTGTGGAGCAACTCTAACTGATGCATTAAATGGAGTTTTTTATCATGAATTTCCCTTCTTTTTGAGAATAAGGACTATAAATAGTGGAAGGAATGTGGTGGTGGGCGCGCAGGCCCTTCATGCCCCACGCTCCCAATGCATAATTTTTGTCACATAGTAGCGGTAAGTGTGACACAAATGCAAGAGCTAACGGTAATGCACATGGTGATGCAAACATAAATAGTAACACAAACGGTAAGAGAAATGCAAGCGCAAACATTAATGAAAACAGAAATGGTAACGCAAACGGTAATGGCAACAGAAACTCAAATGTTAACAAAAACAGTAACGTAAATGGTAATGCAAATGGAAATGCAAATGGTAAAAGAAATGCAAATGGCAACAGAAAGGCAAACAGAAATGCAAACAGTTAAGGCTACGGCACCAGAGAAGGGAACAGTAATGCAATCAACAACAGAAACGCAACTGAAAATGCAAACGCTAAGGGCAACAGAAACACAAACGGTGACGAAGATGCAAACAGTAACAGTAATGGAATTGGAAATGCAAAAACAGTTACAGCAACAGAAACAATGATGACAAAGTGAACAATAATGCAAATGGAAATGGAAACGCAAGCACGTACAGAAACGCAAATGATAACATGCAAGGTCACGGTACTGCAATTGGAAACGCAAATGCTAACGGTAACAGCAACAATAAAGCCAAAGGAAACAGAAATGGAAACGGAAATGCAAGCGCATACAGAAACGCAAACCGTAACGTACACAGTGATGGTAATGCAATTTGAAATGCAAATGGTAACAGTAACAGCAACGATGATGCCAAACAAAAGAGAAACACAAATGGAAAGGCGGCCACAAACACAAATGGAAATGCACACGGTGACGCAAATTGAAACACAAACAGAAACAGTAGTGGAAACACAAATGGTAACAGTAACTCAAGCGCAAATGAAAATGCAAAGGGTAACATACACGGTGGCGTAAACAGGAACGCTAACGCAAACGGGTATGGAAATGCAAGTGGAAACGCTAACTGTAACAGTAATGGAACCGCACACCCTGGTTTTCCCCAACAGCTCCATAGAGAAACACAGTGAGTACAAAGAATGTATGCATAGTAATGGGCCTCGGAGCTGAAAATTAACACTTGGAATACTAAATTGCTTATATCTCAGGAACCGTACGACGTAGAAACAAAATTTAAATCTCGTATTATTTATGAGTTTCCTCGCTAGTTTTGTGCTTAACCCCTCTAGTAGGGGCTAAGCATTTTTCTGATGAAAAGTCCATATCTCTGACCGTTTCTGAGATACGGGCCCCAAAAGACGCGGCAATGTTAGTCTATGAGAAAAAGCATCAACTTCAGAGTACCATAATTTTGCATCCCTGCAATATTTGGTCACCAAACCACCAAAAGTTACATCTGTAGGATGTTGGCTTTCTTCCCTCCACATTTCAGCCCAATAGAACAAACCAGTGTTTTGCAACAGTGTCACAAAGAATTCCTGTTATTTTGGCCATAGTGTTGCAAAGTAGTGTCACAAAACACAACACTTTAGCAAACAAAATCATGAAAGTGTCACAGGTACGACACTACTTTGCGACACTACTTTTCTCAAAAATTTCAAAAACACATTTCTGGGGTGTTTAACCCTCCAAAAAGACATGGCTAGCAGGGCTTGACTAGGTAATCACAAAAAGAAGCGTGTCCCTAGAGGGTCTCAATTTTAAATGCCAAGATTTTCTGTGAGCGGTAACTGAAAAGAAATGGCTGACTGATGACACTACAGGGGTCATTTGCCACACTAAAAACTGCATTTGCGACACTGTCTAATTTTTGTTAACTTTTCCCATTGACTATAATGGGAAACTTACTTTTTGAATAACTTTTGAACCATTCAATATTTTTTCACGAAATCTTCAAAACGCACATCAGGGACCCAGGCTGCATGTTCCCTGAAGCTTTATAACTCTGCAACCATATATCTGACTAGTACGAAACTTGGCAGATCCCAAGATCCATGCTACTGTTCTGTGCCTGCCAAATTTCAGGCAAATCTGTCCTACAGTGGCAAAGTTATTAAGGCACAAAATGTCATACTTTAATCTTAAATGGGGTACTCAACCCTAACTATAGTGGCAATCCTATATATGTATGTATATACATATATGTGTGTGCATGTATACATATACATATATATCTATATATCTATCTATATATATGTATGTGTATATATATATGTATATGTGTATGTATATATGAACACCACATCAACACCCTGCTTGCAGCAACAGGTGAAGGGTGTGCGTTGGGTTGTCAGCCCTAACGCTCACCTATTCTCATATACTGTGGCCATATCAGCTTACATACACATGCAATGAGGTGAGCATTAGGGCTGACAACTCCAAGACACACCCCACACCTGTTGCTGCCTGCAGGGTGGGACTGGGGTGTTACAATTGGAAACTCTAATGCCACATTTCAAACTTTTGTCTCTTTGCCCAGCTAATGCATTAATGAAGTTGTTTACAATGAACATATCAATCGATCAATCAAAGTCTTTATTTAACCAGGTGATCACCGTTAAGCAAGTTCATTTTTGAGGTGGACCTGGGTGTGTGTGTGTATATATATATATATATATATATGTATATATATATATATATATATATATGTATGCATATTTATACAATAGATGTGAAACAAATGAGTAGTTGATAAATCCATGTATCTTACACACAGTAATGTAAATCCTGGTAGAAAATCATACTGATTTTTTTTTTTACCAGGAATATTATCAAAGTGTGATAATATTTTACATTTATACATATTGTGCTTACTTCACAGGCTGATATTATCACTGTGCTGATGTCAGGCTGAAACCCTGCCTAAAACAATCACTGCCCTGATCTTTTAATTACATCCTGACCAATCAGAAAACTCAGCTGGACTCTGCTGAAGTAGATATTGTCACTCTAGGCAGGTTTCCCTAACAAAGCAATCAGGAAGGAACTCCACCAAACCTTCAGTAGCCTAGGAAACTAATCAAGTATATCAGTTCCATCCACAATTCATCTGCTAGCCCTAGAAAAGCACACTGTGTTCCTGAAGAGAACCAAAACAAGCCAACCTCAACCAGTCTCATACTGACAAGAAGCCAAAAAAGAGCAAAGCCTTTCACATACATGAATACCTCAGCTACCAATGAATACAGCCTGCTTCATCCCAAATGGCAAATTAGTGTTTCAGTTTGTTTTAGAAGAAGTTTCTTTTTTTGTCCTGTGTCTTCTTTGTTTATTCCACAAGATAAAGTGAACAAAAAAAATAAAAAGTTCTGGAAACCTCTATTGTATATATCGAATACATGATGTGCAGTTGTGTGCTATGGAAAATATTTTCACTCCTGCATTGTGACCTTTGGATACTGTCACTCGTGCCTTTGGCACTTGTGAGTATCAAGAGCTCACTATGCAAGATTGAAAATATTTTCCATATCACACTCCTGCCCATCGTGTATCCCATGTATATATATATATATATATTGTTTTGGGATAAATGCTTGTATAAAAAAATTATATCTCAGCTGCCCAGTGAAGATGTCATTGATATCTCAATGTTCCTATACATCATACATATATCTTCACATTCTTATATGTCATACCTAAGACAATTAGTGTGATTACAGCACCTTCCTGCATGTCTGAACGTGTTGCTTCATCTCTTCACTTTTAAATCTTGCTCATGCTCCAGCTACACTTGGACTCTCACATTTGTCTCATTAAAGTAAAAATCACATCAAGAAACATACATTTCCATGCTGCCAAACTAAAAAAGAAAGTACCTTTTCATTTATTACGTCCATGCTGTCCCTGAACAACATTCATCCTGGTTTCAATAACATCATGGAAACTAAAGGGCTCAAAAAAGAATTTACTGTACTCACAGTAATTCACTTACTCACATCCAACAACAACTTATGAACATATACCCTAATGATTTCAGAGAGGCTTCCCCAATAACAAATCAACAGATACACTTTTCTATCATACCCGAACACTTCCTTCCACTCCGAATGACCTTCCCCCCACCATGACACTCACCACACGTACATTAACCCTTGTCTGATCTTCAATCTTTCCCTCTGACAGTCCACAAAACTCCCATATACAGTAGCATCAGTTTTTCACCACATTAATACATTTTCCATGTCTGAAAAAAAGCAGCATAGCAAAATCATGTACTGTGTCTCAATTATTCGCAGTGTTTCACCTCACGATCGTGCGCACATCCTCACGTAGAAACACTTGCTAAGGCAGCAAGTGTCTCTTTCTTGCTTTCTTGCTTCCGCAATTCCCCATCACTCAGTTAATGTACTGAGACACTTCCCAAATATAGCATCACAGAATATCTTCTGCAAAATACACAGCTAATTCCTCTGCTTCTCCCCAAAAATAATACTTAAATGACTACAGTGGAAATCACTCGCTCCCTCTAATCTGCACATCTCAAGCTGAACTGCACGAGTGATAAAATAATATATTATTCCCTGGAAGTCTACTGGTCTCACCCCCCTCCCCTGATGTCCAATTGCCATCCCTGTATAAAAAAAGATATTTCCTTGGTAGTCCTGTGGTCCCTTCCCCTAATGTCTGATCACTGTCCCAATATAAAAAATATATTTTCCTGGTAGTCTAATGGTCCTTCCCCCTCCCTTGATGTCTGATCACTGTCCTTGTATAAAAAAATATATTTCCTGGTAGTCTAGTGGCCCCTCCCCATTCACCAACCCCTGACTCCAGGTAAAATAATATATTATTCCCTGATAGTCTAGTGGTCCCTCCCCTCCCTCCCTGAAGTTGATCCCAGTCCTGTTAATTATTTTTATATTTCCCTGGTAGTCTAGTGGTCCCTACCCATCCCTGATCACCATCCTGTGAAAACACAGTTACAGATCCCTGGCGCTCTAGTGAACTTCCCACCCCCAACCTGTCAGGTAGTCACTCACCATCCTGCTCCCCCACCATCCTAACTCCCAGTCAGTGACCAGCACTGCCCTCCTCTCACCACCACAGTTGGCTGCTGACCTAGCTGAGAAGGAGTGTGTACTGTATACACTTTTATGTTAAACTGAACATTTTACACTTTAATAACTTTGCAACCATTCAAGCAATTTGCATGAAATTTGGCATATACCATCTGGGACCACAGATCTCTTGATGTGGGAAGTTTTGTTCTGGCCAAATAGGTGGGTGCGGAGATACTGTTTATCATAAAATGTTTAAATTACCATTTTTGTCAAATTTATTGTAGCTGCATTACACACAAACTGTGTGAAATTTTGGTTTGATATCTTTAGCGTATATCGGTCTTGGATCGCAGTAGTGCCTTTTGAAGGTTTGGTGAAAAAATTCTAATCCATTCCAGAGTTATTAAATGTTAAAGTCTCCCATTATTTCCTATGGGAAAAGTGAGATGTGAGGCTCAAAATAGGATTCTTGATCACAAATGAGGAATCCTCATTCACAAACATGGAATCCTTTTCTGTAAATGTGGAATCCTAGTTCATGCTATCACCATCTTGTTTTCACTTAGCGAAGGAAACAAAAATAAATTACAAAAATACTAGAGGGGTTTGGTAAACACCAACACCTGTGTTTACCTAATTGGAATCAGATTCTGGAATTATTTTTTTTGTATTACCTTCTCAGCAATGTGTTTTTTTCCTGCTGCAGAAATATGATTTTTAAATTGTGCAATTTGTGGAACAGGATTTTCTTTTACCGCAAATTGTGAAAAATGATTTGCAAACAAGGATTCTTTTCTGCAATTTGTGAAAATGGAAATTTAATATGGTTGTTTCTTTGTCACTTTATATCAAAGAAACTGTTGGAATGTTTGCTGAAATTTTCAAGGTCTAAAGGTCTTGCCCCACAGACGTGCCTTTTGCTGTTTTTGGTGAAAATATATTACTTTGACTTGGAGTTCTGTGGATTTAAATTTTGCTATATTTCCCATAGGATAACACAGTAATGGGAGGTTTATGGAGTTAATTCTTTGCCACTATGCTGTTAAGAAATGGTTTCAAATTTTTGTCTCAAATTTCCAGGCAACAAGGGGTGTGTGCCAATGATGTGCCTTTTGGTGGTTTTGAGAAAATATATTCATTTGGTGTCAAGTTACACAGCTTGCCAATTTTGCTGTGTTTTCTATAGGAGAACATTGTAATGTGAGGTGTTTTTGTATGCTGTACTCTACAGGGTGGGAGCATCTGAAAAATTATGCATGCATGGGTGTGCAGAGATTGGAGGGCCATGTGCTCCCACATGTATATACGGATACCATTATAGACTGATGGGAGCACAGGACCCAGAGGGCCCTGTATTCCAACAGGGAAATAAGGATACCATTGCAAGCTATGTACATTTATGGATGGATGAGAGTGCAGGGCCCTGTGCTCCCACAAGCAAATAAGGCTATGATTATACTTTCTCAAAAAGTAGGAAATTCTTTGTAAAAACTTCATTAATGTATAAGTTAGGGTTACAGCAACAAAAGTTTTGAAATGTGGGGTTAGGGTTTCCATCCCTAACACCACACCCTCCATGCAGGAACAGACCTTGAGGTGTGCCTTGGAGTTGTCAGCCCTAACGATCACACCATTCTCCTATACAGTACCCATCTCAGCTTATTTAATCATGGAATGTGGTGAGCATTAGGGCTGACAACCCCAAGCACACCCCCAAGAAAGACTCCACCCTTGATTTGCTTTAGTGGTGGTATTTGGGGTTTTAGGGTTGGAAACCCCAAAGACACATTTCCCTACTTTTGACACTTTAGCCTCAACCCTAAATGTTGCATTAATGCAGTATTTTGCAAAAAGTGTCCTTACTTTTTGAGATACTGTAATCATATCTTTACTTCTCTGATGGAGTGCAGAACCCTCTGGGACCTGTACTCCCATCCCCCCATAGATGCAAATTTGTATCTTTATGGGGAAGCACAATGCCCTCCAGGCCCTGTGCTTCCATTTGTAGGACAACAGCAACCAAATTGTCAACATAGCCTTCCTATTACCCCACCTCATCAACCTGATTGTAAAAATCATGAAATCTCCACCAAAACATCATTCTGCACTATTGCAGCATCATTGCACACCAGGGGCATGAAAATACATTTTAGAAAAGATATGAAAAATGACAGCTGTCACATTCATGAGGTGATGCAAAGAAATGGCTATGTTGATAATTTTGGGTTAAAATATTAAAAATTATGAAAGTTACAAATGAGAGTAGCAAAATGTCAACACATGCACAGAACTTTGTTATTTTAGCATATTTTGACCCCTAATTTCCAACATATCCTTCTTATGACCCCACCTCATGAACAAGTATGGTAAACATTTTGAAATCCCCTCCAAAAGGTGTTTTCACCAACTGACTACAAAATCCCCTTTTGGGCAGAATTTGTGAAATGACACCAACATTGTTCATGAGGAGAGATCTCAGAAAGGATATGTTGAAATTGTAGTGTCAAAATATGCAAAAATGGCAAAGTTATGCACCAAAGTTGAAAACCCCATTGAAATACATTAAACTGCACTTAAATTACTTTCTCTTACTTTACAGCAGTCAGTGTTTCCAGCAGCAAGACGTGTCTCTGATCATACAGTGGATCTTCACCATAGCACCTGTTCAGGTGAGTGAGGGTCTGTGGGGGCTGTGGGATGGTGGGTGCTGAGTGGGAGGTGGGGGTGGAGGGGCAGATTGGAGAGGGACCATTTTTTTTAAAGGTTTAAAAAAATAGACATCAAGTGACCATTTAGTTTATTACAGGGAAAACAACCAAGAAAAGGTGCAGGGTGCCACAAGACACTATAGAAATTATGTTCACATGGGGTACGGTGAGCAGAGGGCAAGGGGTGCCACTAGACACCAGGGAAACTGATATTACAAGGGAGATGGGAATCTGAGGGTGGGGTGCACTAGACACAAGGGAAACTACAGTATATGAACAATGGGGATAGAGACTGGAGGATGGTGGGTGCCACTAGACACCAGGAAAAATTAATTAGCGATGGGGATTGGAGGGTGGGAGTGCCACTAGACACCACTGAAACAATATAAACAAGGATACAGAGACTAGAGGGCAGGGGGTGCCACTAGACACCAGGGAAAATCCATATAACAAGGGGGTTGGGGATCAGAGGGTCAGGGGTGCCACTGGACACCAGGGAAACTATACAAGCAATGGGCACAGCAATTAGAGGGCGGGGGTGCTACTAGACACCAGAGAAATTATACAAACAACGGGGAGTAGGATCTGATGGAGGGTGCCACTAGACACCAGGGAAAACAACTATAACAACAGGGACAGCAATTTGAGGGCAGGGGTCACAACTAGACACCAAGGAAATGAGTTTGCCCTCATGAAAAAGGATCTTTTTTGTCACTCATGATATGAAAAAAGATTATTTTTTCACATCATGCAATATGAAAAAAGATTTTTAAGCTTACAAAAGAAACATTTCAAGGACATTACTTCAGCACTAAAGTGAAGAATCCAGCAAAGAGAATCCTGATAAGCAAACTACATGTGTCAGTTGCCCCCCTGCATCTCATTTTTGGGGGTTCCCAAATTTGAATTTTAGGAAACACCAAAAACAAGATGATTGCCAAACAAACAAGCATTTGTCAATGCCGAATGTTTGCTTGCTGGCATTGGCATTGGAGTGTAGAAGTTACAGAACTGCATAATAGGAATGACAGCGAAGTATTGAACTGAAGCCAACCCCACCACCACCCTGCAGAGAGTGACAGACATTGGGGTGTGCCTTTGGGTCGTCAGGCATAACAACCACGCCATTTCACCACACCCTACCCTGCAGACACTGACAAGTGTCACGGTGTGCCTTGGGATTTTTGGCCCTTATGCACACCCCATTTCATCAGGAAATACGGTGAGATGGGTGTGGTATAGGAGAATGGAGTGAAGTTTGGGCCCAAAGAGTCAGAGGCACACCTTGATGCCTCTCACTGGCTGCAGGATGTGGGTGGGGGTGGAATGGTATGAGCATGACAGGCAAGAATCCCAAGTCACACCCCGATGCCTGTCATTCTCTACAGGGTGGGGCATTATGGTCGGAAACCCTAATGCCTCAGGCATTCGTTGGTATTTTCACTCCAAATTTTCAACATGGTTTTTTTGTGACCCCCACCTCATGAACAGTGGCAATATCAGTTTGTTAGCCAAAAACTGCTTTTACACAGCGACTATGGCATTTGGCACCACAGGTGAAAAACACATTCGAACAGGATGTGAAAATGACAGTGGTACTGTTCATGGGAGGTGTAAAAATGGCAATGTTGAAAATCTGCTGTGAAAATTTTAAAAAACTGGTGTCACGAAGGTGGTATAGAAACCGCAACGCATACACCGTAATGTAACCAATTTGTGATTTTTACAGCAGATTGTTAACACAGGTATTTTGGGACCTCCGATCATGAACAGTGTCAGTGTGATTTTCTTTATCTGTCCCGAACAATGATTTCCCACAGTGACCCGCATTTCTGTGCTGAAAGTGTGAAAACACATTTAGGCCATGTTGTGGAAAATGACAGCTGTACTGTTCATAAGGAGGTGTGGAAAAATGCCACTGGTGAAAATCTGGACTGAAAATATTACAAATTCATGAATTTACCAGGGTGCGTGGAAACTGCTCAATGCTCACTCATAACACAGTCATTTTATGGAATTTTGTCACCAAATTTTCAACATAGCCATTTTAAGACCTCTGCTCATGACCAGTGTCACTGTGATTTTCTTAATCTGTCCCAAACATTGTTTTGCACACCGACTGTACCATTGCGCGCTACATGTGCGGAAACACATTTTGGGTGAGATGTGAAAAATGGTAGCTGTACTGCTCATAAGGAAGTGCGGTAAAATGGCACTGTTGAAAATCTGATGTGCAAATATTACAAATTCGCAAAATTGCCAGCGTGCGTAGGAACTGCGCAATGTGCGCTCCTAAAACAGTCATTTTGGGGAATTTTTTCACCAAATTCTCAACATAGCCATTTTAAGACCTCTGCTCATGACCAGTGTCACTGTGATTTTCTTAACATGTCCCATACATTGATTTCGCACACCGACTGCGCCATTGTGTGCTACATGGGCAGAAACACATTTTGGGTGAGATGTGAAAAATGACAGCTGTACTGCTCATAAGAAGGTGTGGTAAAATGGCAATGTTGAAAATCTGGAGTGAAAATATTGAAAATTCGCAAACTTACGAGCGTGTGTAGGAACTACGCAATGCACGGTCGTAAAACAGTCATTTTTAGGAATTTTTCCACCAAATTTTCAAAATAGGCTTTTTGAGAGCCCACCTTATGAACACTGGCAGTGTCATTTTGTTACTCATTCTAGAAAGTTGATTTCATGCAGTGGCTGTGAAATCACCCTTCAGGCCTGAGTAACGCTTGCAGAGTTCTTACGCACTCTCGTAAGTTCGCACATTTTCAATATTTTCACTCAATTCAGCAATTTCCCTTGTTGTTCAATAGCACAGTGCTGAATTGGTTTAGTTAAGGTTACATTAAGTGAGATTAATGGTGGAGGTAATTTTCATGAATACAGGAGGCTCAATTTTCAGTCATCCCTTAGATCACTGCAATTTGCACCGATCTATGGCTATGGCAAACCCTGGGTGCATAAGGAACTCTGCATCCTATTTTATAAAAGTGGGGGTCCCTGCACCAAAGTTCCAAGAGTTGCCACAGCTGCAGGGTTGTGCCAAACATGTGGCACACTTGAGGGGTTTGTCATGGGGTCCCATCAAGCCCCCCCAAAAGACACAAGCCTAGATGAGCTGTGGAGCTTGGGAGGGTTACTATGCCTGGAAGATGGGGACTGGGGCTAATGGAACAGTAGGAGTACCATGTGGGATGATAGGGGCGTGGTGGCAGTGAGAGGGATGTGAGAAGGCACCTGGTGGAGATGCCATGCAAAGTGGCAGAGAGCCGATCTGTCAAGGTGGGGGGGTGGCATGGCTGAACCATCATGACCCATACCACAGGATGCAACAGCCCAGGAGCTGCAACACAGGACCTACAGTACCCAGCAGTGTAGTTGAGCATCCACTGGCTGCCACATGGGGGAGCTGTATACCAGTAGGATGTCATGGCTCCCAGAGCACATATCCATCCACACAATGCATCCCACAACCTGCTTCCATTGCTACCTGCTCCATGTAGGAGACTGTGGGTCCAGTGGGCAGGTATCAAGGCTATTTCCACCTGAGGTCCAGGTCATGATGGTCCAGCTGTGACACCCTCCACCTGTGCCAATCAGCTCTGTGCCACTTCATATGGCACCTCTGACAGGTGCCTCCTCACATCCCTCTCACTGCTGCCATGTCCTCTGATGGCACCCCCAATGCTCCATCAGTCTCCAGTCCCTACCTTCCATGTCCTTCCCAATCTCCACCTTACCAGACAGCAGCACAGGGCCCTTAGACCAGCTCCTGGCTGTTCTAACCTGAGTCCCCTCTTGCTACCATGGCTAGGCTTCTGGAATTCCAAATAAAGGGATGGCACAAGCCCCCCTTGTGAACTGGAATAAGGGCACTTCTGCCACAAGGGTGGCATAGGACAGCTTTGGCACATGGCATCCCAACTTCAACGCAGCCTGCATTCAAAAATTGGGATTACAGTAAACTTTGATGCAAGGTGCCATTTGTGCCACAGTCGCTTGGTGCAGGCAGCTTCTGACAAAATTTTCCTTTTGAGAATCGAGCCTAGGATATTTACTGCAGGGAGTAAAACAGAAAAGGATGTGTGAATTTTGTGAGCAGGCTGAAAAGTGAGCTATGTAATGTGACAAATCAGAGAAGATGAGCTGCTGGCATCAGTCTCTCAACTTTCATCTTGTTCAGCTGTTGGCAGAATCAAGCAGGACTGCTGCTACCATTCTGCAGGACTTTAAATTGAATGCACTGCCTCTGGGGTGATGTGTGTGTGTGTGTGTGTGTGTGTGTGTGTGTGTGTGTGTGTGTGTGTGTGTGCATGCGTGCACGTGTGTGTGTTATTCTTTTATTTCTTAATCAGCAGCAAACAACATGCTGTGCTCATCAGATAAAATGACATTTAGTTATTTAGCAAATACAACTAACCCAGTGTGGACCCATACATTATACCCTCAACCAACACAGCATCTTCTGCTTCATTGTATCCCTGGCTAGCTATTTATCATAATTGAAATCAATACCAAATTGAAGGGTCATTTCAAATACACTGCATTATAACCATGTGCTAGACATTCATTGATTTGACCAAATTAAATAATGTATATCAAGCTGTCACGTTATCTGGTGATATTAGTTCTTGCAAAGACAAGCAGTGTACTTACAAATATTTTTTAACTCTAGTGTTTGCTTGTATTCCGGCAATAAATGCATACTTGGCCACATCAATAATGTCATTTTGTTGAAATTAATAGGCTTTATTAAGGAAGTGACCTTATTTAAACAAAAAATATAATTAAAATATCTTCAGTATATCTACATAATAAACATGCTACATTTTAAAAAGGTAATAACTCATCAGCCATGGCTGTTTACAAATCTCATTCTGCAGTTCTACTGCTGTAACATCATGGAAATGGAGCTGCTTCCCTCCAACATGCCATCAGAAATCAATCTGGCATGCTTCTTCATGCATTTTCTGAAAGCACTCCATGACACCACATGCTTACATCTGCATGCTGATATCATAGCATAGACATGGTGATGTCATGTACCTTCACACTGAGCTTGCACTCTGGGCTTGCGCCTTATATATATGATGTGGCATGTGTAACCACCCAGCCCCCTGGGGTTACTAGACTCATATAAGTATTATTATTAGGAAGGTAACAGGCAGCAGGTAAGGATCACATTAGGGGCGTCTTACGTAATGACATCTTTGTTTACTCAGCTAGCCTGAGGGAAGAATGACTAGGTTATTCAAAACTCTTGCAGCAGGAGGGTCACGTGATGGCAGCCTAAGCTGAACCAGCAGTTCCCTGGAGCTCCGTTCTACACCTGCAGATTTCCTGGCAAATACTTGTAACAGTAAACTCCATCGTCTTAATTTCTGTACAGGAAGAAAGCCTACCTAGCTTGGAAAATCTAGCCTGAGTGCAAAATGGATGTCTATATGAAAAAAGCGCCACCAAGGCACTCTCCGCCGCGTACTCCAGAAAAGGACAAGGCCGCAAAAAGGCCCAAACAGCAAGCCGTTGGTCTACCGAATACGCCCGAAATAGCAGCAGCCCTCTCAGAGGAGAAATTCTTAGAAGTTATGAAACCGCTACAAACAGCGATCGCTACCATATTGGAAGATCTTCAAAAAATTCAAACCTCAGTTGAATCCCTAACAAGAAGAGTCGGAGACTCCGAAAATCGAATAATTTCCCTAGAGAAGAAACAAGATAAAAATGATTTGGAGAATGTGAATGTGGCACGAAGAATAAAGAAACTAGAAGAGAAACTGGAGGACCTGGAGGGACGTAGCAGGAGAAACAACTTAATTGTTATCGGGATTCCAGAGAAAGAAGAAGGGAACGCAGCTATATTATTTCTGCAGAAGCTCTGCCTTAAATTAGCTGGGCCACCACCGCATGGAGGAGAATACATAATTGAAAGAGCGCATCGAACTCTGCGTCCTCCACAAACCTAGGGCCAGCCACCCAGACCAATGATATTTAAACTTTTAAATTTTTTTGACAAACATATATTGTCCAAAGTTAAAGAAATGAATGAAGTGACATGGGAGGGCAGGAAAATCCGTATTGCACAGGATCTCCCTTATTCGATGCGAATGCGGTGGCAGGAACTTCACCCCCTGGTCTCTAAATTAGTGGCTGCAGCTAAGGCATTCAGGGTTAAATACCCTACGACTTTAATGGTCAGGCATGGGGAAAAGTGGTTGTCATACGACTCTCCAACACAAGCATTGGTAGGACTAAAGGAAATTTACCCAGAACTGTACAAATGAGACTGGCGGAAATTCTCTGGGTACACAGCAGAGGCTTAATTTTAGCCAATGATCTGATCAGCAGTTGTGGCGGGCTTTGAAAGTAATTACCAGAACAGTTTATTAGAGTGCTTCTTTGTGAGTGGATTTTCTAACAAAACAAGCGAGGCAATGATGCGAATTGCTGTTCGAGTTATTGGACTTCTTGAGAGAGTGTGCTTTGTATAGCGTGAAATGTGTTTAAGCAAAGGAGGGAAATCTGGTTTTGTAGAATTCCTCGGTTCAAAGGGAGATGCGAGTGATATGCCTGCAAGAGTGAGGATCTGCCGACTAGACGATCTCGGCCGAGGATAATTGAAGACTTTTGTTTTTGCTTTAATTTCTTGCTCCCATATCGCAGAACTGGTCAATTAAGTTTGACAATGTTACGGCACGTACTGATGCATTGTTGCATATACGCTCAGGAGTGGGCGTATTACAATAGCGAGAACTGAATGGGAGTCAGATTGGTTTCCCGAGAACGATCTCAATGTTGGATATAATTAGTTGTGTGGGCATAAGAAATCTAATAGAGGCAACGAATTTATTTACACTCAGCAGTCTTTGAGTGCGAATTTGGTTTACAATAGGTTTAAACCAAAGAGGCTGTTTAGGGCGTTATGTAATACCTAGGCAGGGGAATTCTAAGGACTGTTCTCCCTACCTCTCTTTTCTCCTAGCTCTCTATCAAAGGTTATGTTTTAAGGGGCTATTTGCTTTGTGTTTATGGTAGGATTTAATTAATGACCTGTATGTGCAGATCCAGTTATAGTCCCCAATTAAGTTATCACTGTATTAAAAATGAGCACTTTAAATAGAATAGTGATATGTATGGTAAAGTTTTAAGGTGGTCAAATGTTAGTATTTAGTAGGGTTAAGTTTAGAGCTTACAAGGTATAGAAAAGATACTGTTAGGCTTAGAACTGCTGTGTATCAAGGTATTATACTTTCTCAGCTACATATGCAGAGGGACAGGTGTGGGGGGGCTTCGGGGAACAAACTGTTAGGCTGGGTTATGCTTAAGTATAAATCATGTGGCATATGGGATTTTGGAGTGCAGTAAATCAGAATTGGGTTTTTTGTTTTAAGTTGGGTATTTTTACGAGTTATGAGGTTAATAACTATAGGGTGTCACTCTGTGGGTTGGGGTTAAGACTACACACTATCAATATGTGGTGGTCCAAGGTATGCCTAAGTATATCTTGGCTCTTTCAATTAGGGTTGTACTGTGACATTTCCAAGCTGCCATTGTAGAACATGGATAGTTGTTACCGTTTTGTAAGTTGGAATATCAAAGGAGCCAAAGATAGGTCAAAAGGCAAATAATTTTGAAGCATTTGCGCAGTTGGGAGCACAAATAGTTTTCTTGCAAGAAACGATTTGAAGAGGGAAGATGTAATCCTTTTTAGGAAGTCATGGGTTGGGCAAGTTTTTGGATCGGGGGCAACCATGAATAAAAGAGGGGTAGCCATATTATTAGCGAGGAACATCCTCTTTAAAATGACTCAAGAAATTTGGGACCCAGAAGGCCGATATATAATAATTCACGGCTCGCTGGAATCCTGTCCGGTTCTTTTGGGCTCTATTTATGGCCCTAATAGTGATTCCCCATCCTTTTTTGTAAATTTACTTAATGTTGTGTCGACCAATCCGCCAAAATGTACTATACTGGGAGGAGATTGGAATTTAGTGCTTCAAACAGATTTAGATAGGTCTGATCGTGTAAGACGGGGATTGTCTCCAGCACAAAGGGCAATAAAGGAGCTTATAAGCAGTGTTGCGCTTGTGGATGTATGGAGAGTTCTTAACCCCTCAGAAAGGCAATATACCTTTTTTCTCAGCGCATAGAACATATTCTCGAATTGACTACCTACTCATAAGCTCTTTTGCATTGCCTGGAGTCTCTCAGGTAGAAATATCAGCTAGAGTATTGTCTGATCATGCACCAGTCAGCATGGAATATTGACTAAGTGCAGGAGGTAAGAGATCTCCACAATGGCGGCTGAATAGCCAATTACTGCAAGACAAAACCTCTTTAGAATACGTTGCCGATTTCATTGCTTCTTTCCTTAGTAGAAATCAAGGATCAGTGACTAAATATGACTTCATTTGGGCAGCTTTGAAATGCTCTTTAAGGGGGAGTTCATAAAAATGGCTTCCAATAGAGTTAGGCATCAGAGGGTGCAGATGGAGGATCTTCTTGTATCCATTAAAAGCCTGGAACATAGTCTATCCCATTCATCACCGGTAGAGATGTGGACTAGACTACATCAACTGCAAGCTCAATACACAGGGCTGGTATCTCAAAAAGCAGAGTTGGCCCTGCAAAGAACCAAATGTAAATACCTAGAGATGGGGGAAAGGGCAAGTAAGTTACTAGCTATGCGTATCCGTCAAGTAGAGGCTTCACAATTTATTGCAGGAATTTATACAGGTCAAAATGGTCAAGTTTGCACTGAATCTCAGGAAATTGCGAAATTGTTTGGATCTTATTTCCAAGATCTTTACACAGTAGACCCGGTCCTGCGCCCCACTAGCGAAGGAATAAACTCTTATCTTAGCTCTGTAAGTCTGCATAAGATTACAGGTGCAGAAGCGGCCCTCTTAGGTGCCCCAATATCCCTAGCAGAAATTCAGTAGGCAGTTCAGAAGCTACCTCCAGATAAATCGCCCGGGCCGGACGGATTACCGAGCAACTTTTATAAAGCCTGTCAGTCTATAATAATACCGGTATTAAAAGATGTGTATAATTATTGGTATGATAATGGGATATCAGACCCAAGTTTTCAGGAGGCTGTAATATCCCTGATTTTAAAACCAGGGAAAGATCCACTAAGTCTTAGTAGTTACCGCCCTATATCTTTATTGAACACGGATATTAAAATATTAGCAAAAGTGTTAGCAAATAGACTCTCAAAAGTTATGGGTACTCTCATAAGCCATGAGCAAGTTGTATTTATGATGGGAAGATCATCTCAAGATCATATGAGGAAATTGTTGCATCTCCTTTCAGTATCCAGGGACTCCAGCACGCCAATGATGTTGGTCACCCTGGATGCCAAAAAGGCGTTTGACAGAGTCTCCTGGGACTTTCTGTTTGCTACCTTAATCTCAGTTGGACTACCCAAAGAATTTATAAGATGGATACAACTTCTATATTCCTCCCCCACGGCCAAAGTCAAGTGCAATGGCTTATTTTCCCCCCTCCTTCAACCTAGCTCGGGGCACAAGGCAGGGATGTCCATTGTCCCCCCTGCTGTTTAACATATACTTGGAGCCTCTGATCCTTAGACTGGTGGGCAATATTAATATTAAAGGAATCCAAATAGGCACTGTAAGATATTCCATCTTGGTGTATGCAGATGACATATTATTACATGTGGAGAGGCCAGGCCTTTTAGTCCCAGCTATTCTAAGTGAGATAGAGGAATATGCTAAAGTCTCATTTTATAAACTAAATTGGGCTAAAACTAAGGTCTTACCTTTAAATAGTAGAGTAAATAAGGTAGAACTCTCATTCCTTGGCATCTCTTGGGAGACGAAGCATATAGTATACTTAGGAATCAAGATCTTTAGAGATCTTGGTACTATAATAAGAGACAACCTGGATAGCTTAGTCAAAACGATAGCCCGGGATTTGGAAAGATGGCGATTGCTTCCTATTTCTTTATGGGGTAGGCTAAGTACAATTAAAATGAACATTCTACCAAGGATGCTGTACCCATTGGGTATGCTGGGCATTTATTTGACAAAAACGTGGTTCCTTAAATTGCAAAGGATAGTAAATACTTTCTTATGGAACAAGAAAGGTATTCGCAGATCCTATCTCAAGTTGACAGCCCCGAAACACAGAGGAGGTCTTGCGGCCCCCTCTTTCTTTCTTTCTATATTATTTAGCACAACATATGAGCAAGCTGGCCTTTTGAAGTAAGGAGAGTGGGAATTCAGAATATCTCCCTTGTGGCTCTCTATAGAAAAATACTTAGCCTCCCAAGCGAATTGTTCATTGGGGGCGCTCTTATATGCCTCGCCATCTCACACCCCTAAGTCAATTAAGAATAATCCCATGGGTTGGTCGTTGAAGGCTTCTCACCAGGCCCAAAAATACTTAGCAGTGAAGTGGTATCAGTCTTTAGATCAACCAGTTATTGGCCACCCGCATTTTAAGATCAATAATGTGCCAATATCCCTCAATTTCTGGCCTCGGCTAAGCCAATGCAAAGCATCAGACATATGGTCGGATGGAAAACCACTTTCTTTTGCTCAATTCTGGAAATTCCATGAGGCATTAGATAAAGAAGCCTTTAAATATATTCAAGTTAGTAAGGCCCTTGCATCCTTTTTCTCCCGGTTCCCACCAATGGATCCAGAGGGAAAAGAACTAGCTACGCTTTTTAAGGTAGCCTCCCAATCACACTCAGTTTCTAATATATACAAAACTTTACAGGCATGGGATAGTAGGTTACCCTCAGGAGTTTGTCTTTATTGGGTAAGAGAGCTAGGAGTGTCAGAGGACCCTGATCTATGGAGAAACTCTGGTTATCAATGTACAAATTCATGAAACAAGACAGAATCAGATTAGTTCATTTTAACATTATAGAATATCTATCTCCGCCAGCTAAGCTCTTCAAGTTTGGGACATTAAATACTTCTATATGCAGCAAATGCAAGGGGACATCGGCCCCTTTATCATATGATGTGGTTGTGCCCCTACGTGCAGACCTTCTGGCAATCCGTTAATAGTGCTTTAGATCCTATCCTTGGTTTGAAGACCTTATTTACCCCTGAAATCTGTTTAATAAATTATTTCCCAGGTGATATTCCCAAAGTTAGGAAAGCACATATGATACTTATCTTTGCGATAGCTAAGCTTATAATTATGAGGCATTGGATGGAAGATAAGTCTCCTAATGTAATGGAGTGGTACACGGAAATTGGCCAGGCATTACAATTGAAAGACACATTGCATCTATGCATAATAGATTAGAAGCTTATTTCTCTCTGGGGTAGCCTAGAGACTCTACTGATAGTTTGGAAGCCATAGTAGCGTGTAGTCATATTATAGGTGAGATATACTAAAGATATTGGATAGTGTGTAGCCAAGGAGGGGGGGTAGAGATGGGGGTTTTAAGTTATGGTATGTATTTTAGCGCCTATTACTTTGGTATGTTCATGTACTATCTAATGTACTTTGACTGGTGCTCAAACTAATAAAACTTGTTAAATCAAAACTCTTGCAGCAGCATAAGCCACACTGTGTGGACAGCTGCTCTGGGGAGTTTCGACTGCTCAGTTGGTAGTTGTCAGTTGTTCAGTGAGGAGGTGAGAGTAACAGAAGAACTGCCAGCTGGGCTCTGAGTTGAGGGCCCAGCATTTCTCACCCTAGTGAAGTGTCATTTCCAGCTTCCACTGAAGTGGTGGAGATCAGTGCTACAGCAGGATTTCCTGATTTCTACTCCCAGTGAAGTAGAAGGAACTGTTTGTTCTCAGGGGACTAAATAGGCAACACCCTGAAGGCTCTGTGTGTTTCAGCTGCCTTGAAAAGGACTTTAAGAGACTGTACCCAAGAGAATGCCTTTTCTTTTGTTGTTCCATGCCCAGTGGATGGGACAACTAGTTTGTGTGTACTGCACTGGGAGACAAGATCTCCACATAATTTAGGGGAATCATAGTCTGGGGTGTGTGTGCCAATAGATAAGGCTGGATAATACCTGTCAGTGCCCCTAGTTCACCCAAGAGTGTAAATTTTCTGTTAAACTGTTCATCCAAGAGATTGCAGTTTGTTCTTTGGTCATTCCAGTGAGTGACAGATTTAAAGTGTGGGACCGCTAGCATTTCCATGGGAAATGAGTGTTTCAATGGTGTAACCTTGAAGAATAGCAGAGACTGTCAGTTGGGGCAAATGGTGGGAGGAACACCATCTGAAAGCTTACAAGGCAGGGCTTCCTGGTTTGTAAAGGGCACCAGTTATACCTGAGCAAGGGCCAAGCTGCAGGTTTAGGTGTGTGGCTAAGTTTAGAAACATGGAAAAATAGAAGTTGTCAGCAGATGGGGAACGATGATCTATCAAGTCTGCCCTTGGCTTCCTACGCCCCTACTTAGCTACCTGCTTGTGTATCTCACAGTGTCTGTCCCCACTGTCTTGGCTCCCACCACCCCCTCCAACAGGCTATTCCAGGGTTCCACAACACATTCTGTGAAGAAGAATTTCCTCATATTGCTTCTGAACTTTCCTCCCTTACATTGAAGGTTGTGCCCTCTAGTTCTGCTGTACTCCTTAACTTGAAAACGGTTCTGCATGTGCACCCTATTGTTGCCTTTAAGGTATTTGAATGTTACTATCATGTCCCCATGATTCATGCGTTGTTCTAGGGAGTATAATTTGAGGTAATCCAGTCTTGGTTTGAACCATTTCTGATGCAAGCCCTGCACCATCTTTGTTGCTCTTCTCTGTACCATCTCCAGCCTATCTATGTCCTTCCTGAGGTAAGGCCTCCAGAATTGGACACAATACTCTAGGTGAGGCCTGACCAGTGACCCATACATGGGCATGATTACTTCATACCTTCTGCTCGTGATGCCCTTCCCTATACATCCCAAGATACCACTAGCCTTTAGTGCTTCTTTTCACATAGTCTACTGACCTTGAGGTATCTGAAATGATTACCCATAGGTCTTTCTCCTGCCTGGTAGCCACCAGCTGCTCCCTTCTCATTGACTACAGTTTCCATGGGTTATGCTTTCCCAGGTGCATGACCTTGAATTTGCTTGCCATTAAATTTTAATTGCCAGGTCTTGGACCACTCCTCCAGTTTTCGAAGTTCAGCTAGCATGCTTTTAGTTTAGTTTATAGTCACTGGGTATCATACACTCAGAGAGTGTTATTTATAAAATAAATATGTTACTAGTTCAATAAAATTAAATGAGTATATGATATAGACTACAGTGGCTATAGGACACTTTTTTGTTAAAAATTATTTATTTGTATGTTTTTCCTATCTAACAACACTGTTTGATTGTGTTACAACAATTGATTGATTAACAATTGTGGGGTGTATTTAAACAGTCTGTTGGATGGCTAATTCCACCCCTGAGGAAGACCCATGTGATAGGGTCGATACTTAGGGGTGTTAGCCCAGGTGTCTGCTATGCTTTTGCAGTTTGCTATAAAATAAAAATATCTTCTATTTTCTCAAAAATCATGTGTACATAGCTTTGTTATTTTTTCTAATATTTTGTGACTGTTTTGGGCTGTAGCACCTTTATGGAAACTGATGTGCATTCATTTGCTATGTTTTTTTGCAAGTACCTTAACTTTGTGAACAGCACTCCAGTAATATTGTGTTTCCCACGAAGGTTCGATTTCCAAAATCTTCTCATCATAAATAAGAGATTCTGATTGCTAGATACAAAGACCAATGAGTTGAAGAAAGATGGCAAAAATTAGGAAACTAGATGAGGATGGAGAACCTACAAACATGTTTGAGAATGAAGAGGATGAGGAACAAGGTTTTTTTTTGTATCGCAGACCCTGTGGAAAGTGTAAGATGCAAGCATATTAAGGACAGACTCTGTGCTCCAGGTACAGGTACAGGTAACAAGGAAGCTGCAGCTGCTGCATTTGAAATCAATACTACTTTGTGGGACTTGTTTTTGGAATTCGAAAAATGTGGTATACATGAGGTTAATGTTTGGTTTGCTCTAATTACACCTGAGAAATATAAACAAGATGGAATGGTGCAGAGAGGTGTCAGGGTATCCAGAACACCAGCCTCAGGTGTTCTGGATGATGACCTTACAGTACATTGGGAAAATGCCCTTGAGGCTAGTTTGCAAACACTGGTTAAAATTTTAATAGAACAGGACACCTGAAATCATAAGAAAGTGGAAATGGAATTAAAAAACTAAAAAACTGAACTAGAACCACATCATAATGATACTGAATTTAAGATTTGGGATGAATAACTTAAAAAGAAAATTTGCAAAGCTGAAAATCAGTTAGAACAATGTAAAAAAACAAAGCTGGAAAGAGACCAAAGAGAATATGCAGCAAGCCATGTATTTAACTGGAAGAATTCAGCTTGATCATGGTCCTGTGGATGCAGTAGATCACGTGATCGTGGTCAGTCACAGTGAGGCAAATCTCAAGGGGAACAGAATAATCGAAACAAACAAGTGTCTTTTTTTTCAGATGGAAATGTGCAAACCAACATAGAGACAGAGAATACACAGATACTGGGACCACCAATACTTGTTACAAACCGAAAAAGAGGCACAAGAAGATGCGGAGGAGCAAAAAGAACAGATGGCCCTGAGAGGGAACTCTGGAGTTTGAGCAAAATGCAACACTAAATGAGGTACATCAAAGTATAAACATTTCTAGTTATTCACTGACTGAACCCCAAAGCAAGGTACTGTCTAAAGGTCTTTCATTTGTGCCTACGATTGGTATAAATGCTTTTGATCTAGAAGTGTATTTATTCAAACCTTAAGAAAGTTGGACCTTTGGGTACACTTTAGTGAAAGAAATTCGGGACATACGAATTTTGAAACAAATGAATCTCGGACTAATGGGGACTTTGAGGCTGTTCAAACCTCGTATGCTGATACAGGTGCTGAATACTATGTTAACAATAAGTTTGAAGTGCTTTGTGATTCTGGTGGGGGGAGGGGGTTGCAGCGCAAGATGAGATTGGATTTCATGAAGACATCAATTTTCTAATTGAATAAATTGAACTTAATGAGGTGAATGACCAAAGGGCTAATACAGGTCTTAAAACTAAGAGTTGTGTCAGCTGGATGGCTGGACTTAAGAGGTCTATTGAAAAAAGTAAGATACAGAACAAAATGGTGTGTATTAAGTGTCAGATGTTCAAAACAGGGGTAGATCTAATTGAATACGTATGTGAGAAATGTCTGCTGATAGAGGAACTTCGGTTAGAAAATGACATTCTAAAACAAAGGATCAAAACTCAGGTAGAAATAACAACATTAGAACAATTTATTGACTCACTGGCAGAAGGAGCTATAGAAGCAGGCCTACATGAAACAGTTACAATAACTTATTGTCCAGATACACAAACAGTTGAGGAATGGAGTATAGTAGGCAAATCTAACAATAATAAAAAAGGAAGAAGGAATATTGGGGGTTCCTCAAACATTCTCACTCCAAATAGATATCAGGCTATTGCACCAACAGAAGTTGAAGAAGAAAACATTCCACTTCGTGATAGTATGAATCCTGAGATACAGCAAACAGCTTGCACACATACGAATTTAGTTCTGGAGGGTGACAAAAACAATACAAACCCCAGAATACAAAATAAGACACCTAGGGATTTGTTGTATATAGGGGATTCAATGCTACGTAATACAGACAGTATATTATGTAAAAATCGAAATGAATTCACTACTGTCAGTGTATTGCCAGGTGCAGTTATTAGGGACATCAAACGGCTGTTACCAGGTTTCTTGGAAAATACAGTTACACCTGTGGTGGTATTACATATAGAAATTAATGACATAGGGAAAATTGGAATGCCAGAGATTCAGAGCAACTTTGAGTATGTGGGTACCTATTTGAGTAATAAGGGATGTGATTTGATAATCTCAGATATATTACCTGTTCCTAGAGCCAACCAGATGTTAAATAATGACATCCAGTGATTAAATGGATGGTTAAAAAGGTGGTGCTATAGGGAAGGGCATGCCTATATTGATCATTGTCAAGCTTATAAGGACTTTAACCTGTTTGCACAAGACGGATTACACTTAAATAAGCATGGGAAAAGGGTGTTGGCTCAAAAATTGAGACATATTGTAAATATTCATTTAAACTGTCTTCAGAGGGGGGAGGGGGTCTCTCGAATCGGAAGCCCATTAGCTCCAATAAAGTTACACAAACATGCTGGAAATTTCTATTAGTCAATGCAAGAAGTTTAACTAATAAAGTGGACGAATTAAATTTAATATTAAAACTTCCCAAATACATGTATGTGCCATTACTGAGACATGGTGGAATGGAATGATACCTGGGAAGGAAATAAATGGATATACATTGTATTCAAAGGATGAAAAATTATCCAGAGGGGTGGGGTAGCTGTATATGTTTTGGACAGTATTACATCTACAAGTATAGAAACAGACAGATGGGGCAGTTCAGAAATATTATGGATTAAAATCACACCACAATGATTCTACTATTAATCTGGGGTTTGTGTACAGACCACCATCTATTACCAAACCTGATGACATCTCATTGTTAGATTTCATTAAACAGCTGACAGAAACAAAAAACGTCATATTAATGGGCGATTTTAACTTACCGGGAATTAAATGGAATACATTAGAAGCCCTATCACCTATGGAAACTAGTTATCTTGAGACTTTTACACTAGATGGACTTGATCAATATGTATCTGACAGTACTAGAGGGGACAATACACTGGATTTGATGTTAAGCAATTTGAGTAATAATATTCAAGACTGTAAAACACTACCTCCATTGGGTTCTAGTGATCATGCCATGGTTAGTTTTGACTATGTGGGGGATTTGGATAACCTTACAGGGAGCACATTAATTCACGTGTACAATAAGGTGCACTTTGGATCAATGAGAAATGAAATGGGAGCCTGGAATTGGAAAGAAGAATTTGCAAATATATCTGCATCAGAAATGTGGAGTAGGTTGAGTATTATGGTTGGTTCACTGGTTCATAGGCATGTACCATCAAAGAAAAAATATAAGGGATTTAAAAAAAAACACTTCCCTTATGGTTAACCACCCAAGTAAGGAAATTGATTAAACATAAAAATAAAGCATATTTGAGGGTAAAAAAAAGTAATAATAAAACATGTTGGGAGTTGTATAAAAAATGTTTAAAAAAATCTAAATCAGCAATAATTTGTGCAAAAAAGTTATATGAGCACAAATTAGCAAATAAGGTACCAAATAATTATAAATCTTTCTATACATACATTAGATCCATAAAAGGTACTAACGGTAGTATTACATCTCTAAAGGACCCAGATGGTCATATAACCTCAGACAATCAGGAAATGGCAGATACGTGTAATCTTTATTTTGCATCTGTCTTTAATAAAGCCCAGCCAGTAAAATTGAATCAGCAAATTACGACACAGGGTTCTACCATTACATTAAACATTCTTGATGTTCTAAAATGACTCAAGGATATAAACCCCAACAAAGCACAGGGACCGGATGGGATACATCCAAGAGTAATTAGGGAACTGGCATATGAATTAGCAGGGCCAGTAACCTATATTTTCCAAAAATCCTTGGATACATCGGCTGTACCTGATGACTGGAGACAGGCACTCATTATACCAATATTTAAAAAAGGTTCTCAACAACAGGTTGAAAATTACGGCCCAATCAGTCTGACTTCGGTCTTGGGCAAGATTCTGGAATCTATTATTAAGGAATATATTCTTGACTTTATGAATACTAATGGCATTATAGATAGGTAGCAACATGGGTTCACCAAAGGCAGATCGTGCCAGACAAACCTTTGGAGTTTTATGGCAGGGTTGGCAAAGCCTTGGATCTGGGCAATGCGGTCGATGTTGTATACCTTGACTTTGCAAGGCATTTGATAAGGTGCGCATGTTGAATTAATAAAGACCCTCAGGAAATAGGAGTACATGAAAAACTCTTCTCTTGGGTGGAGTCATGGTTGGGAGATGGAAGGCAGAGGGTTTGTGTGAGGTGTGTATGCTCTGAGTGGGCTGAGGTGTCAAGTGGAATACACTGAGGGTTCAGTGTTGGGACCATGCCTTTTTAATATATATATTTCTAATATGAATATAAGTAAGAAGTATGGCTAGCAAAGTTTATGGACGACACACGCTGGGTTACCCAGTCAACAATATAATTAAAGCCACTATGTTGCAGACAGCACTTATAGAATTGGAAGAATGGGCAAACAATAAGGGCTCATCATTTAATATAGAAAAGTGTGTTGTTATGCACTAGGAAGGAACAATCTACATTTTAATTATAAACTATCAAATAAGGAATTAAGAATCATGCAGGAAGAAAGGGATTTAGGAGTGATAGTAGATAATGAATTAAAATTTAGTCAACAATACTTCCAGACGATAAGGAAGGCCAAGCGGTATTGAACACTGTATACGTAAACACATCACAAGCCATGAAAGGGCAGTGTTGTTGCCTCTCTACACCTCACTGGTGCGCCCCCATGTGGAGTATTGGGCCCAATTCTGGTCACCAGGCTATAGGAAGGACATGGCTGCCCTGGAGCGGGTGCAGAGAAGGGCAACAAAAGGCATGAAGGAGGTTCAGGGTCTGAAATATGATCAGAGATTGGACATACTAGGATTATTTTCTTTGGAGTACCGTAGACTACGCGGGGCCGTGTGCCAAGTATATAGAGTACTCAGTGATGAGAAACTATGGGAACAACTGGACATAAATATTAAAAAACAGAGTCATGATACTAGGTCACATACCTATCAGCTGTATAAAGATAAATATAACACCAAAAAAAGGGGAAATTGGTTCACTATAAGAGTAACAGGAATTTAGAATTCACTACCAAATGAAGTGGTGTCAAGTTCTACTATGAATACCTTTAAAAATAGGTTGGATTCTTACTTGTTTAGTAAAGGTATTAGCGGGTATTGTTAGTAAATCAGCGAGCTATATGGACGCACGTCTTCTATGCTCTGAAGTACCTATGAACCTAAATTCTGTGTAAGTGGACCGAGGAATCATTTTATAAAGGTGTTTGAAACATTAGTGAAAAAAGACATCCAACAGCTGCTGCAGTCTCCTGGACCACATAGCTATAATAACCTTTCTTCTGAGGAATGGAATGCTGTTCTTGAGTTAAAAAAAATAATAAAACCATTACAATTAAACAATCAGACAAAGGTGGCTCAATAGTGGTCCAGGATACTTGTAAGTATGTAACTTAAACAAAAAGACAGCTTTCTCACACCTAGCGTTATAAAATGTTGACATTCAACCCTACAGCTCCTTTTAAGAATATACTATACGATCTAGTGGATAATGCTTACTGGAAAGGGTGGATAGACAGTGATGAGATGTCTTTTTTGAAACATGATTTTCCTATATGTCCAATGCTGTACACTCTCCCCAAAGTTCACAAGAGCCTTCTGGACCCCACGGGAGACCCATTGTGTCAGGCATTGGGTCTCTCAGTGAGGGTCCGTCAAAATTTGTGGACCATTATTTGAAGCAGATAGTTCCAAAGACCCAGAATTATATCAGAGATGCAACATATTTGTTGAATAAAATAGAAGGACTTACTGGCAGTACAATTATTGTTGGATAGCAACTGATATTACATCATTGTAGATGAGTATCAGGCACAGGGATGGAGTGAAAGCAAGTGAGGAATTTTTATTCTTTGATATGGAATTGAAAGGTGCCCCTAAATCATTAATTTTGCAACTATTGCTTTTTGTTCTGGAACACAACTTTTTATGTTCAATGAAAGGTATTACCATCAAACCCACGGTACAGTGAAGAGTGCTTTGTTAGTGCCATCTTATGCAAATTTGTTCCTAGCATGGTGGGAGAAACATATCGTGCTGTCTGGCTTGAAGCCCTACCTCAGACACATAGTCAAATGGTATCACTTTATTGATGATATCATTTGTGTCTGAAGTGGGGGTTCGAGCCTGGCAGAAGAATTCCTCAGCTGGCTAAATGAAAATGACCTGAACATCAAATGCACCCACAGAATAGATTCAGTTAAAGTGGAGTTTGTAGATGTGAATTTGTGCATTGCAGATAATTGAGTAATCTGTACTATTTACAGAAAACCAATATTAGGAAATAATGTACTTCAATCAGAAAGTTGTCATCCTAGGCCGGCCCGTCGGCGCAGCGGTTGGATTTCCGCTTGCGACGCCGGCAGCCCGGGTTCGGGAACGGACCAGTCGTCGGAGGAAACTGGCGGGAAAAGGATCAAGTGTCCGATGGACTGCTCTCCTTCTCCGGGGAGGGTTGAGGGCAGCTACCGGGCGATGGGGACTCTAGCGGAGGCTGAGGAACACCGCAGCTGCTGCGCTTACGTCAGGGGGAGAGAGGCGGGGCAGAAGCTTCGCGTCATTACCGTCCGCCTCCTCGGGGGTGAGGATACAGGGGGGCATAAATTCGCCCAGCGTCTGGATGGCCAGCTCTGCCCGGGGCGCCCTGATTGGTCACGGTGCCGTTCCCCGACCAGTTATAAGGCCCACGGTCCGGTGTGGGGAGGGTCGAGCCACGGCCCCGCTCTCTGGGGGGTAAGCCAGGGATGACCGAGGGGAGTCGGTGATATCCGGTGACCGGGGCTCCTGGGGTCCGTGACCAGAGGCAGATTGGTAGACGAGAGGCGTGGGGCCAAAAAAAAAAAAAGAAAGTTGTCATCCAAGATCACTTGTCCAGAATATTCCCTTTGGCCAATTCCTTCAGTTGCACCAAAATTGTACCATAGATAATGATTCTGAAAGGGAAGCAGCACTGTTAACACAATGTTTTAAAGAGAGAGGGTACAATGCTCACACAGGTTATGATGCCCTCAGGAAAGTTAGGGGTCTAGAGAGAAGGAGCCTGCTAATGGAGAAGTAAAAAAAATCTGCACAGATCACAAATAAAAGGCATATTTTTGTTATTAACTTTAATTCAAGATCAAATGAGATCCAAAATATTACAAGAAATAGGTGGTCATTGCTATAGGCAGATGAGAAGATAAGTTCAAATTTAGGTGGTTCATATTAAGGTGACGTAACTATGATGTCATACCATAGGGGTCCAAATCTGCAAGACCTTGTGACTGCTAGTCATTTTACTAACCCAGAGACTGTTAAAAAACCCATATCAGTGTATAATGCTTTCTTCAAATGTAGGTCCTGTAACATTTGTGAATATGCTGCCATGGGGGAAAATTTCATTCACCCAAGAACAGGACAGAAATTTGCCTTAAAGAAATATTTGGACTACAAAAGTCCATTTACTGTGTATGCAGTTTGTGTGACTGCAAACATCTTTATGTGGGAAGGACAATCCGACCATTGAAGAAGCATATTCAGGAACACAGAAGCATAGAAAACATAGAAATTGACAGCAGATAAGGACCGCAAGGCCCATCCAGTCTGCCCATTCCTTTTTTCTACCTTATAAATGTGCCATCGGCCTTTGCTCTGTTAGTGGCCTATCTATTCATACTCATTTGTATTGCTCCCTTATGCCTATCCCATGCCTGTTTGAAGCCATGCACTGTATTCATAGCCACCACTTCTTGTGGTAAGCCATTCCATGCATCCACCACCCTTTCTGTGAAAAAGAATTTCCTCACATTCCCCTTAATAGGCCCCCTCTAATCTCATGCTGTGTCCTCTTGTCCTGCTATTTTTCTTATATTTAAACATGTTAGACTCTTCACCTTGTTAATGCTCTTAAGGTGTTTGAATACCTCGATCATATCACCTCTCCCTCCTTTGCTCAAGGGTATATATATTGAGCTCTGTTAATCTGTCCTCATATGTCTTCTGATGCAGTCCCTGCACCATTTTGTTGCCCTTCTCTGGACTGCCTCAATTTGATTAATGTCCTTGTGAAGGTGTGGCCTCCAATACTGCATGCAGTACTCTAGATGGGGCCTAACCAGTGTCTTGTAAAGAGGGATTATTACCTCCCTCTTACGACTTGTGATACCCCTACTAATACACCCTAACACCCCCCTAGCCTTACCTACTGCTTTAGAGCTCTGCTTGGATGATTTCAGGTCATCAGTGATGATGATGCCCAAGTCTCTTTCTTCCTTTGTGACTGCTAGCATCTCCCCTCCCAGCCTATAGGTGGCTTCAGGGCTACTCTTCCCTATGTGCATGATCTTGCACTTCTTTGCATTAAATCCCAGTTGCCACTCTTCTGACCATTTTTCTAGTTTATCCAGATCTCTTCTCATTCTGCCCACCCCATCTGGATCATCTACTCTGTTGCAGATCTTGGTGTCATCTGCAAACAGACAAGTCTTACCCTCTAGTCCATCTGCAAGGTCACTAATGAAGATGTTGAAGAGGACTGGCCCCTGGACTGATCCCTGAGGTACCCCACTTGTGACTTGCATCTCTTCTGACTGTATACCATTTACCACCACTCTCTGTTTTCTGCCTGTCAACCAGTTTGCCACCCAGTTGACCAACTTCTGACCACCCAGAGCCTAGCAGCTTATTTATCAATCTTCTATGTGGAACAGTGTCAAAAGCTTTGCTGAAGTCAAGGTAGGCAATATCAACTGCTCCCCCTTGGTCCACCACTCTGGTTACCCAGTCAAAGAAATCTATGAGATTAGTTTGACAGGACCTTCCTGTTGTAAACCCATGCTGTCTTGGATCCTGTGCCCCTATGGATTCCAGGTGTTGCACTATCCTTTCCTTAAGGAGTGCCTCCATAATCTTCCCACTACTGAGGTAAGACCGACTGGTCTGTAGTTCCCCGCCTCCTCCCTGCTACCACTCTTGAGAAGTAGGATCACATGAGCCCTTCTCCAGTCTTCTGGGACCTCTCCTGTGCTCATAAGGGCAATTATAAATGTTAATTGTGAGAATGTACTAGGGGCTCATTTTTTTGAAAAGCACAACAGTAATCCTAAGGGACTGAGGGTTTGTGCCATTGATCATATCCCACCCCCAGTTAAAGGAGGGGATAGGAATAATTTACTAAATCAATGTGAAACAAAGTGGATAGTGATCCTAGAAGCATACACACCATTGGGTTTAAATGACCAAATTGATTTTAGTCCTTGTTTATGATTTGAGCTTTTGCAACCCAGTTGACCGCCTGTGTTTTTGATAGGGTGAATGTAATTTATGCAACAGGTGTCAGGATAAAAACTGACACATAATTTCAGTTATCTGAGACACTGTGTGAATAAACAGGTGGTGATGTAATCACTATGGGGATAACTTCAAGTTATCCCCATAGTGATTACATCATCACCAATTTATCCACACAGTGACTTCATCACTAACCACCACCACCTGTGCTGCCTGCTCAGCAGTACTGCCTGCCAGTTTAACTTTCACCTTCTCACAGTGCTCTTTACAACCCAAGCTATCACAGTCCCAAACACTCACAAAATGCACACCCTAACCAAATCCCGCCCCCCCCCCAAACCGGAACCACATTTTAAATGAAAACACTTTTAAGAAAAAAAAAGCATTTTTTCCTCTTTCTCAGCACAGAGAAAGTCCAGAGGGGGTATTGCTAAGCTTAATGGAGAAAAGGGAGCATGTGAGGAGGAGGACCCTGTAAAGGCATCTATCCTAAATAGATACTTTTGCTCAGTATTTACTGAAGAGAAGGTAGGGCAGGGCCCACAGCTCAGCATCATGGACACAGGGGGGAGGGAGGTGAGCACTACTCCCTTCACAAAAGAAAGGGTCCTACAAGAGCTTGCTAAGCTCAGGGTGGATAAGGCAATGGGACCTGATGGCATACATCCCAGGGTACTTAAGGAGCTAAAGGAGGAACTCCAGAGCCATTAGCAGAATTGTTTAGTGAGTCTCTGAGCACAGGAGAGGTCCCAGAAGACTGGAGAAGGGCTCATGTGATCCCACTCCACAAGAGTGGTAGCAGGGAGGAGGCGGGAACTACAGACCGGTCAGTCTTACCTCAGTAGTGGGCAAGATTATGGAGGCACCTTAAGGAAAGGATGTGCAACACCTGGAATCCATAGGGGCACAGGATCCAAGACAGCATGGGTTTACAAAGGAAGGTCCTGTCAAACTAATCTCATAGATTTCTTTGACTGGGTAACCAGAGTGGTGGACCAAGGGGAGCAGTTGATGTCGCCTACCTTGACTTCAGCAAAGCTTTTGACACTGTTCCACATAGAAGATTGATAAATAAGCTAGGTAGGCTCGGTGGGTCAGAAGTTGGTCAATTGGCAAACTGTTGACTGGCAGAAACAGAGAGGTAAATGGTACAGTCAGAAGAGATGCAAGTCACAAGTGAGGTACCTCAGGATCAGGTCCTGGGCCAGTCCTATTCAACATCTTCATTAGTGACCTCAGAGATGGACTAGAGGGTAAGGCTTGTCTGTTTGCAGATGACACCAAGATCTGCAACAGAGTAGATGATCCAGATGGGTGGGCAGAATGAGAAGAGATCTGGATAAACTAGCAGAATGGTCAGAAGAGTGGCAACTGGGATTTAATGCAAAGAAATGCAAAATCATGCACATAGGGAAGAGAAACCCTGAAGCCACTTATAGGCTGGGAGAGGAGATGCTAGCAGTCACAAAGGAAGAAAGAGACTTGGGCATCATCATCACTGATGACCTAAAATCATCCAAGCAGACCTCTAAAGCAGTAGGTAAGGCTAGGGGGGTGTTAGGGTGTATTAGTAGGGGTATCACAAGTCGTAAGAGAGAGGTAATAATCCCTCTGTACAAGACATTGGTTAGGCCCCATCTGAGTACTGCGTGCAGTATTGGAGGCCACACCTTCACAAGGACATTAACCAAATTGAGGCAGTCCAGAGAAGGGCAACCAAAATGGTGCAGGGACTGCATCAGAAGACATATGAGGCCAGATTAACAGAGCTCAATATGTATACCCTTGAGCAAAGGAGGGAGAGAGGTGATATGATCGAGACATTTAAACACCTTAAGGGCATAAACAAGGTGAAAGAGTCTAACATGTTTAAATATAAGAAAAATAGCAGGACAAGAGGACACAGCATGAGATTAGAGGGAGGCCGATTAAGGGGAATGTGAGAAATTCTTTTCACAGAAAGGGTGGTAGATGCATGGAATGGCTTACCACAAGAAGTGGTGGCTATAAATACAGTGCAGGGCTTCAAACAGGCATGGGATAGGCATAAGGGAGCAATACAAATGACTATGAATAGATAGGTCACTGACAGAGCAAAGGCCGATGGCACATTTATAAGGTAGAAAAAGAAATGGGCAGACTGGATGGGCCTTGCGGTCCTTATCTGCCGTCAACTTCTATGTTTCTATGTTTCTATGTTACAGCAACCCTGCAAACCAAATACAGCAAACAGACACAGAGAAAAAAACATGGAAAGGAACTTAAGAAAAAAATAAAATATAACAAAACTGAACCCTAAAAATCCTGTTGCATAAATCAAATATGCGTGGGGTGACTGTGGGATAACAAGGTTATTTGTACAGCTGCCAGTGACCACTCATAACCCTCACTTGTGGCTTCACCACTCGTGAGGTTACTCGAGGTCACAGGCAACTGTACAAATAACTGTGTTATCCCACAGGCACCCCCTGCATATCCCATATATATTGATGTGAAATATAATGGATACTGCATCCAGGATTATACTGTACATATCATTATGATGATATGATTATATTGAATCTAGCTTTTTCTAGAAAATGACCATTTGCACTTTGTCTGATCTTCTATATTTGTTGTACATAAACTTCTTTTTAAGCGTGAACTAATAGAATTGAATGTATGCTGGTAATGAGAGATATATAAGGTAATATTAAAAAAAATTACTTTTAAAACTATCACTTGATATTTGTAATGAAATAAAAATGTGTTTATGTTTAAAAGTTTAGTTTATGGCCACTATGTATCATATACTTGGAGAGTGTTATTTATAAAATAAATCTGTTACTATTTCAATAACATTAAATGAGTTTATGATATAGACTACAGTGGCTATAGGACACTTTTTTGTTAAAAATTATTTATTTGCACAGTTTTTCCTATCTTATAGCACTGTTTGTTTAAATGTGTCACAATGACTGATTGAATAACAATTATGGGGTGTATTTAAACAGTCTGTTGGATGGCTAATTCCACCCCCTTAGGAAGACCAATGTGATAGGGTCAATACGTAGGGGTGTTAGCCCAGGTGTCTGCTATGCTTTTGCAGTTTGCTATAAAATAAAAATACCTTCTAGTTTCTCAAAAACAGTGTGTGCACAGCTTTATTATTTTTTCTAATATTTTGTGACTGTTTTTGGCTGTAGCACCTGATAAGTGTTCATTTGCTATGTTTTTTTTTCAGTGTCCATGCTTTGCTGTCCCTCTGTTGTGTCTACCCTGTTGCCGATTTTGGTGTTATCTGCAAACAGGCACACCTTCCCTCCAGTTCATCCACGATGTTGCTGATGAATATATTGAAGAGGATCAGCCCCCGAACGGAGCCCTGCGGGACCCCACTAGTCACCGTCCCCTCCACAGACAAAGTGCCATTTACTAATACTCTCTGAGTTCTCCCATGTAATCAGTTTCTGACCCAGTTTGTTACCTAGGGCCCAGTTCCTATGGTCTCCAGTTGTTTGACTAGTCTGCTGTGTGAAATGAAGTCAAAAGCTTTGCTGAAGTCCAGGTAAACCGCATCCACTGCCCCACCCTGATTCACTGTTTTGGTGACACAATTGAAAAAATCAGCCAGGTTTGTCTGGTAGAACCTTCCTGTCATGAAACCGTGTTGATTTTTGTTGAGCTGATCAGTTTGTTCCAAAAAAGCTATGATTCTTTCCTTCAACAGGGACTCCGTCAGTTTTCCCATGACTGATGTTAGACTAACTGGATGGTTTCACTTAATTGCACCTATGTTTGAAGAAGCATTCTGAGTGTGTGGCTGAGTTTCACTAAATGAAACTCATGGGAGGAAAATGTTCAGGTGGGTGGCCAGGTGTCCTCTAAATGCACCATTTGGGAAACTGTGAAGAAGACATTCTTTTGTGTGTTCATGAACTGTACTGCATGCAAGGAGAGTTCATGAAATGTACCTATGCTGCCTAGACTGACCTTTGGGAGTCCACTTCTGCTTTAAATTTCCATCTGTTGGATAAAGCCTTGCTGTACAATCCCAGTTACTATTCTGGACATTCTGATTATTGCTTCTGGTTGTGTGGATTTACTAGGCCCCCCTCAGCAAGTTAGATCTAGCATATGCCTAGCTGCCTCCACCCAGGACCTGGGTTGTAATGTTTACACAAGATTCAAGCTGTTTTGTTTCTATACCCCCACCCCTCTCTTCCTCTAGAAAATGAGTCAGGTATGCAACCTAACGCCAATGGTGATATCAACCTTTTGTAAAGTAAAATGGTGTGCCAGTATTTGGGTACCAGTGTCCAGATTTAATGGGGAGTACTAATTTGTTAAAAAGTAGCCTGTGGGGGTTACAAAAAAATGGGGCTCATCTGGGATACTGTAGAACTAGTTATTTTCATGCAAAGTACATTTATCGCAAACTCAAATGCGACCATAATTGTGTTAATTTATTTTAGTTCTAAGTCACAATCACCACAGTCACTATAATGGAAAATTATTATTTTCATGCAAATTAGTGCTTCAGAGAAAATAATGAAAATTATTTGACAGTGAAAATTTCAAGTTCTACAGTATTTAGTTTGGGTGAGTACTACAAAAGATATATGCCATCTGGTGATATTTAATTTGGGCAAGAGTCACAAAGAATGTGGCTTGTCCAAAAGAAATATGTTTTTTGGCGAGAGACATGCTGAGGGTATGTCTAGGATCTTTCGGTCTAGTGGTGGTGCACCCAAATGAAAGATTGTTTACCAGAAAGCAAAGTTGTGCCAAGAAAAATGCCACCTGAAAGTCTTTTGCTGCCCAAGTTTCTGTGGAAAAGAATGAGGAGAAATGTGCTGCTTGAGTGTTTACTTTGGAAACGTGGACTGAGCAATGACAATGATTGCCCTTGTCTTGTAGTAAAAGCACTTAAAAACTGTTTAAAGTTGCAAATCTCCAGAGTAAAGTATTTGTGGACTTAAAAGACAGTGTTTTCTAAGTGCTCAGAAAGTTTCAAGTGTGTACAGTGAAAATTGGGGGAGTTTCTAAGGAAAATGCACCAAGTACTGAATGAAAATGCCTCAAAATGCTTGCCCCACTGAAATTTCAAGCCAAGGAAAAAAGTGACAGTTTGCAGTTTAAATGTTGCCTTTTTGATGATCGCTGTGCAGGAGTGCAGCAAAGAGAGAGAGCTCATTTGCATGGTGTTGTGTGATTGGTCCCAGTGCACCTAATCCCCACCCTTGCCTGAGTCTCAGCATTGTGGAACATTCATGAAGGAGCAGCCTTCAGTGTGTGAGCAGCATGTAGTTCATGCAGCAGGCAGGAGGAATCGTACACAGCAGAAGCACTTTTCTAGCAGCAGTTTTTTCCTTTTTTTGCAGTTAAACCATGATCTACCCATATTCTGACAGACTGGAGAGTGATTGAGGTGATCATCATGATGATCGGTGGGACCACCAGCCCATTTCACCCCAGAGGTCTTCCTTGAGTCAGCAGCAGGCTGTAGTACATCGGTGGTGGAAACCCGCTACTGCCTGTAAGTACCCTGTGCAAAAGTAAATGAGTGTGGTGCTAAGGTCGGAAAACTGTGTAAGAACTTGAGCAAATGCAGCAAAAGTACTGAAAGAGAGAGTTTTGTGAACAGTTAAATCTTAGACTGTGTGTGTGCTGTTTTCAAAGAAAGTGAACTTTAAGACAAATTATCCTTCTGGTCCAAATACTAGTAAAGTAATGGACTGAGAAAAAGTAAAGTGAACTTGTGCTTGAGAAAATCAGTTGAAATGCAAAAGATCCAGACAGAATCCTAACAATTTTTAACTGATTATGATGCAAAGTTACAGTCACCATACTGGAGTGTAGTCAGCAATGCAAACAAAGCAGCACCATTTAGACCAGTGTTTTCAAACCCAAAACCAAGTTTCAAATGGCTTCTTGCTAAGTGCTGTGAAATACAATTGTAGCAGCTAGGCAGCCTGTTAGTGAATGTTTCCAGTGTGTAAAAACCAAATCTCAGAGTGATTACAAAAGCAGTAATTCTGGGACTTGAGTGTTTAATTTGCAGAACATGGCTCAGCAACTCCCTAGCTAACTGCTCCATGCCAGGGTGTGGGTAGCCCAACAAGAACAAAAACTAGCTAATTCTGAGAAATTGTATGACTGTTCATCAGCACCCACCAAGGTGGCTTTGACAAACTATCTGGTTAATGTGTGTGTAGTATGCCTAAAGCCAGGAAGAGATGTTTTGCCAATTTCACATTGCACAGACTGTAGAATGTGATTTGGGATGAGCATGTCAGGTGGCACAGGGGGTAGCTAAAGCAAAACACATACGTTTATCTCCAAATTGGACACAGACAGGGGACCCTGTGGAATCGGAACAACAGCAATAAGCTGGGTCAAGTGAAAAAGACCCCATAGAGTGTGTAAAGGAGTTCTTGGACATTGCCTGCGTCGATGCTTTGCAAAGCCTAGAGGAAGTTAAGGACTGGAGTTAGTTAAAAGCAGCAAAGAGGAGAGGATTGTTCATAGTCGAGTTGTTGACAAGTATGGACATTCGTACCCTTTTTGCCGTCAGCAAGTATAGGAAGAAACTGAGAAAGACAGGCATGCCTGGTTGTGGGAGGAAGTTTGTTCCAACCTGCACCCTAGAGTAAACAAGTGGGTCTGAATTAAAGCATGTGATGAGAGACTGCAATTCTGGAAGTGTGGCAGGACCTTGTTCATTAGCTTTGTGAGTGTAGTGGACAAAGCTGGCCAAGAGACATTCTACAATGTTCCTATGGTGTGTTCAGATGGGGTGACAGTTTATGCCCCAGATCCTGAATGGTACTTCCCCTGAAACTGGTGCTATTTATCTGACACTGTGTCTGCTTGCCAAAAGTGAATGCAGCCATGCCAGCTCAGCCATCTGCCACTGAAGAGGCAGCAACCCAGGATGGAGGTGCCTTTATTCTGGTGATCCAGGTTCATCTGCAGCAGCATCCATGTTTAGCTCCAGCAGCATCCAGGTTCATCTGTGGTAACATCCAGGTTCATCATCCCAGCAGTCGGAGAAGATTTCCAGTCTGGGTCCAGTAGGAGGTCATGGAAGCATCTGATCCAAAGATTTTGTCTACCGAGCAGCTGAAGATCATCAGTCCACAGGTCCAGAGAGGTGACGTTGACATCCTTTTGTCGCCTAGAACTGATAAGAAACTCTCTTCATTTTTAATTTGACTGTTTTCCAGCAATTGAAGATGTCCGTGGAACTGTACTTTCCAATAGACTATCCATCTAGACTGCAGTGCTTGCAGGCCTTGAGCCTGTTCCAGAACTGTGCTTCAGTAGGCTGTAGCCTAGGGGAGACTTTTTCTGTAGTGCCTTGACACTCAGAACTCTTCCCTAGATTTGGACATTGCAGGGCACCCCCCCCCCCAAATGTTTTTGCAAATGTTTTTATGTTTTCCATTTTTGTACTTTTGTAGAAAATCCTTTTAAAAAATGCTTTTTGAGCTTGTGCAGTATCCAGTGGGAGGGCTTTGGTCACTGTTTTTTGCTTTTACAGGTTGTAGCAGTGTGCAAAAATGTGTTTTTGCAGGTGTTCCTGGAAGAAGACAAGAAAACCTGAAGAGGATTTATGGGACTCACCTGAGTCCTCTTTTGTGCAGAATTGTTAGGCTTGTGTTACTGTGTAGTACAATGTCTAACCTTTTTTCATTTTACAGGTGTTCTGGTATAAAATGGTGTTGGGTTTGGGCACCTTGTAGGTAGCATTGGTCAGATAGAGTTTCCCTAGAGGGTTAGAGGGGGAAGACAGGTTGGTGGTCCTGATTCATGGTAGGGGTCACCAATATTGTCTGTTAGGACATGCTTCAGGCAGTGTCTTGGAGCAACTGAGAGTCCATAGCTAGTACAGTGGTAGGATAGGAACTGAAGTTTCTTCAATGGGCCTCTGTTCTTTAGTGTTACCTGCCTGTGCCTGACACATGGTAGGGGAAAAGATGAGCAACCTCCCCATAGGTAACACAGAGGGTAGGATGGTCTGGTGCTGAGTGGGGATATGACTGCGGACAGTCATTTGCCTGACTGGGGTGAGTGTAATCATCCAGTCCCTTGGGGTTAGTAGAAGCCTATCAGTATTATTGTTTGGAAAGTAGCAGGCAGCTGGTAGGGAGCTCATTAGGGCAAGGCCCCTTGGTTTCCACAATTCTGCAGCCGCAGAGATTTCTGTGGAATTTAATGAAAACTGTGGAATAATTATTCTGCAGTTTACATAAACTGTGGAATAATTTTCCATTGTTTACATAAACTGCAGAATAATTTCTGTGGTTTACATAAATTGCAGAATACTGTTCCACAGCTTACATAAACAGAGGAATATTGTTCCGCAGCTTACATAAACCAAGGCAAAATGTTCTGCAGCTTACATAAACTGAGAAATATTGTTCCACAACTTACATAAAGTGAGAAATATTTTTACTCAGTGTTCCACAGTTTGCATAAATTGAGGAATATTATTCCTCAGTGTTCTGCAGCTTACTGTACATAAACTGAGGAATTTATTCTGCAGCATACATAAACTAAGGAATATTATTCTACAATACACATTCACTCTTCACTGCAAACTGAAGAAAAGTATTTCATGGTTTATATAACATTCTGCAGAATGCTTTTTGGAATTATGAGGAATTTATAAAATATTCTGAAAAATATTTTTGAACAGCTCTTGCTTCTTAGTGTGCCTGCTACAGCTTTAATTTAAAGTCCAAAATAAACTGGCCCAGTGGCTTGTTGGGCTGAGATACTGCTTGCCACACAGGTGACCCAGATTCAGGAATAATATTCTGTGATTTACATTAAATTCTGCAGAAATCTCCATGGCAGCGGTATCATGGAAAATGAGGAGCCTTGGTGGGACTTCTAGTTCTCTGAAAGCATGGAGTTCTCCTCTGTCTCACAACACTGAGGCCTTAGACACTCTGGTGGATGGGTCTGTTGGGCAGTCTACTCACTCTGGCCAGTCATCTGCAAACCCTCTACAGTCTGTCTGCCTTGACCAGCAGACATTCCTAGTAGTGAGGTTGCAGCTATACTCTCCTTTTGCTCTGGTGGGCACCTCAAGTTCATTTTCTGGAGCTGCTCGTCAGTTGTCACAAGTTCATTTTCTGGTGCTGCTCATCTGTTGTCACCATTTGTGTTGACAACACAGAGGGTGGCATTGAAGACAGTGTCAGGCCTCCTCCTGTCACTGTTCTCCGTGTCAGGAGAGGGACTGGCACCGAAGCTGTTGACCATTCTATTGCCAGTTTGGACATTGTTCCCATCCAGTGTGTTGCTATGGTGATGGATATAGTGATGGCAGAGGTGCTGATCCTGAGCCTGGCTCTGACAATGATGTCTTCTTGGAAGTCATCCCTAACTCTGGTGTCCCCTGGGACACAAAGGTGGTTGATGGCACCAAGCACAGTGTCAAAGTCAAAACCAAGAGAGGGGTTGATGATGGTGCTGGTCACCTAATGCTATACCTAATGTATACTTAGTTTCAGAAATCTCCGAGGGATTGTTCTTTGCCTTTCTGTACTGCTGCACCATTGATCAGAGTGAACTTTCCATTGACATAAGAAAGGCCTCCTTAGCAGACATTTTTAAGGCTCATTTGAAAACTGATTTATTGTTGTTATTATGATTTACTTAAGCCCAACATGTACCATGTGATTTCATTAATAAAAGAAAATCAGTTTTGGAGCAGTTTACATGCACAAGTCACCTTATTTATGTGCTGCAGAACTTTGCCCACCGCCGCAGAAGTAGGCCTAATGGTGCTGCAGAACTTCATAGTCCCTGCCACAGAAGTTAGGCCTACTGTGACACCACAGAGAACAGGGGGTGTTGTCATTAGGGGCTTTTTACATAATGACATCATTGTTTACTCAGCTAGCCTGAGGGAAGAATGACTAGGTTATTCAAAACTCTTGCAGCAGCATAAGCCACAGTGTGTGGACAGCTGCTCAGGGGAGTTTAGACTGCTCAGTTGGTAGTGGTCAGTTGTTCAGTGTGGAGGTGAGAGTGGCAGAAGGACTGCCAGCTGGGCTCTGAGTTGAGGGCCCAGCATTTCTCACCCTAGTGGAGTGTCATTTCCAGCTTCCACTGAAGTGCGGAGATCAGTGCTACAGCAGGATTTCCTGATTTCTACTCCCAGTGAAGTGGAAGGAACTGCTTGTTCTCAGTGGACTCAAAGGGCAACCCCTTGAAGGTTATGTGTGTGTTTCAGCTGCCTTGGAAAGCACTTTGAGAGACTGTATGATCTGCTACCCAGGAGAATGCCTTTTCTTTTGTTGTTCTGTGATCAGCGGACGGGACAACCAGTTTGTGAGTACTGTTCTAGGAGACAAGATCTCCACATACTTTAGGAGAATCATAGTCTAGGGTGTGTGTGTGCCCATAGATAAGGCAGGATCGCACCTGTCAGTGCCCTTAGTTCACCCAAGAGAGAGTGAATGTTCTGTTAAACTGTTCACTCAAGAGAGTGCAGTTTGTTCTTTGGTCACCCCAGTGAGTGACAAATTTAAAGTGTGGGACCTCTAGCATTTAGTGGGAAATGGGTGTTTCAATGGTGTAACCCTGAAGAATGGCAGAGACTGCCAGTTGGGGAAAAGGTTGGGAGGAACGCCATCTGAATGCTTACAAGGCAGGGTGTCCTGGTTCATTAAGGGTACCAGTTATACTTGAGCAAGGACCAATCTCTGGTTTAGGTCTGTAGCTGAATTTCACTTAATTGCACCTATGTTTGAAGAACAGTTCTGAGTGTGTGCCTGAGTTTCACTAAATGACACTCACTGGAGGAAAAAGTTAGGGTGCATGACCTGGTGTACACTAAATGCACGTTTTGTGAAACTGGGAAGAAGATGTTCTTTTGTGTGTTCAAGAACTGCACTGCATGCAAGGAAAGTTCATGAAATGTACCTGTCCTGCCTAGACCGACCCTTGGGGGTCCACTTCTGCTTTAAATTTCCATCTGTTGAATAAAGCCATACTGCACAATCCCAGTTACTGTTCTGGACATTCTGATTATTGCTTCTGGTTGTGTGCATTTACTGGGGCCCCCTCAGCAGGTTAGCTCTAGCATATGTCTAGCTGCATCCACCCAGGACCTGGGTTATGATGTTTACACAAGGTTCATGTTGTTTTGTTTCTGTACTCCCACCCCTCTCTTCCTCTAGAAAATAAGCTAGGTATCTGAGACACTCTGACATAACTTAATTATACTTAAAGAAACTTACATGGAACTTTTGAGAGAGAAAGTAGAACTAGTAATTTTAAAAACTAAGGCATCGTATACAGAACAAGGGGAAATGGTAGGTCAATTGCTAGTGCTAAGAATAAAACAGCAGGAATCCTCTAGACTAATTGCAACAGTTCATTCATTGAGAGATGGTTCCTTAAAAATTTCCCCAATAGACATCATTACTGAGTTCAGTGTTTATTAGAAACAGCTATATGGGCCTATGTCCCATATACCATCTATTCATCAACTGGATAATTATCTAACAAATTATAGCTTGCCCTTTCTTACAGAGATGCAGCAACAGTTCTTGTCATCTGCTATCTCACATGCTGAATTAATAAAAGTTATCAAGGACGTCCCTTCAGATAAAACTCCAGGGCCATACGGCTTTTTCCCTAACTTTTATAAAAAAATTGCCAATCAGTTGATTTCCCTACTTCTTCCCCTATATCAGCATATTCTTTTGGGTCTAGATACTGACAAATCACAGTTTGAAGCTTTGATAGTTCTTCTACCCAAACCTGATAAAAGTCCCGATTTAATGACAAGTTACCAGCCAATATCCCTTCTTAATCAAGATATCAAAATTCTCACTAAATTATGAGCAGACCATATCAGTGTAGTACTGCCAGATTTGATAGGTCCAGAGCAGGTGGGATTCATGAAGGGCAGTTCTTCCATAGATCACCTACACACTCTGACCCACGTCTTCTCAGTCTCCAGGGATGCATCTTTTCCAGCAGCTCTAATTTCCCTGGATGCTGAGAAGGCCTTTGATAAAGTTAACTGGAACTTTCTCTTTCAAACTCTTAAAGCTTTTCATTTCCCCTTGGAATTTCAAAGGTGGATACAGGCACTTTACAAATCTCCGACTGCCTGTGTATCAGGAAATGGGGCTATTTCTGAGTTATTTCCCTACAATTGGGTACAAGACAATGTTGCCCTTTATCACCCCTACTTTTTAATCTCTACTTGGAACCTCTCATAAGCAGACTAGCCAACTGCTGGGAAATCCAGAGAATCACTAGCCAGGGACATGAAGTTAAGGTTTCAGCATATGCGGATGATCTGCTCCTTCAGGTTTCCAACCCAGTCACATCTATCCCACCCATGCTGGACATTATCCAGGAATTTAGTGCGCTCTCAAATTATAGGTTAAATATTGATAAAACAGTTGTATTTCCACTAAACCATAAACTTCTAAAAAATGACATCTTAACTTTGGGACTTTCCTGGAAGTCAGATTCCTTGAAATATCTTGGAAACAATCTTACAAGAAACCCATTACACCTTCAAAAACTCAATTTAGATTCTCTTGTACATGTGTGTACATAGGATCTCAAAAGGTGGTCTCTTGTTCCAGTTTCCGTTTGGGGAAAAATCAAATTGGTCAAGATGAATATTTTTCCCCATCTCTTTTATCCTCTTAATTTATTGAATATTTGGCTTCCCCTCTCCTGGTTTAAAAAAGTTCACAATCTTATTACTGATGATGGGACCTGATGGCATACATCCCAGGGTACTTAAGGAGCTAAAGGAGGAACTAGCAGAGCCATTAGCAGAATTGTTTAGTGAGTCTCTGAGCACAGGAGAGGTCCCAGAAGACTGGAGAAGGGCTCATGTGATCCCGCTCCACAAGAGTGGTAGCAGGGAGTAGGTGGGGAACTACAGACCGGTCAGTCTTACCTCAGTAGTGGGCAAGATTATGGAGGCACTCCTTAAGGAAAGGATAGTACAACACCTGGAATCCATAGGGGCACAGGATCCAAGACAGCATGGGTTTACAAAGGAAGGTCCTGTCAAACTAATCTCATAGATTTCTTTGACTGGGTAACCAGGGAGTGTGGTGGACAAGGGGAGCAGTTGATGCCTACCTTGACTTCAGCAAAGCTTTTGACACTGTTCCACATAGAAGATTGATAAATAAGCTGGGTAGGCTCGGGGTGGGTCAGAAGTTGGTCAACTGGGTGGCAAACTGATTGACGGGCAGAAAACAGAGAGTGGTGGTAAATGGTATACAGTCAGAAGAGATGCAAGTCATAAGTGGGGTACCTCAGGGATCAGTCCTGGGGCCAGTCCTCTTCAACATCTTCATTAGTGACCTTGCAGATGGACTAGAGTGTAAGGTTTGTCTGTTTGCAGATGACACCAAGATCTGCAACAGAGTAGATGATCCAGATGGGGTGGGCAGAATGAGAAGAGATCTGGATAAACTAGCAGAATGGTCAGAAGAGTGGCAACTGGGATTTAATGCAAAGAAGTGCAAGATCATGCACATAGGGAAGAGAAACCCTGAAGCCACCTATAGGCTGGGAGGGGAGTTGCTAGCAGTCACAAAGGAAGAAAGACACTTGGGCATCATCATCACTGATGACCTAAAATCATTCAAGCAGACCTCTAAAGCAGTAGGTAAGGCTAGGGGTGTTAGGGTGTATTAGTAGGGGTATCACAAGTCGTAAGAGGGAGGTAATAATCCCTCTGTACAAGACACTGGTTAGGCCCCATCTGGAGTACTGCGTGAGTATTGGAGGCCACACTTCACAAGGACATTAACTAAATTGAGGCAGTCCAGAGAAGGGCAACCAAAATGGTGCAGGGACTGCATCAGAAGACATATGAGGACAGATTAACGGAGCTCAATATGTATACCCTTGAGCAAAGGAGGGAGAGAGGTGATATGATCGAGGCATTCAAACACCTTAAGGGCATAAACAAGGTGAAAGAGTCTAACATGTTTAAATATAAGAAAAATAGCAGGACAAGAGGACACAGCATGAGATTAGAGGAGGCCGATTAAGGGGAATTGTGAAATTCTTTTTCACAGAAAGGGTGGTGGATGCATGGAGTGGCTTACCACAAGAAGTGGTGGCTATGAATACAGTGCAGGGCTTCAAACAGGCATGGGATAGGCATAAGGGAGCAATACAAATGACTATGAATAGATAGGCCACTGACAGAGCAAAGGCCGATGGCACATTTATAAGGTAGAAAAAGAAATGGGCAGACTGGATGGGCCTTGCGGTCCTTATCTGCTGTCAACTTCTATGTTTCTATGTTTCTATGATTTTATTTGGGCCAGTAAGAAACCGAGACTAGCTTTCTATAAGTTAGCCGCATCAAAGTCCAGAGGAGGCTTACTCCTTCCACATATCGGTCTTTACTACTGGGCCAGCCATGCTAACAAATATCTTCAGTGGCTTTCAACGACTGAAACTCAGTCCTCCACCTCTTTCACTCCAGTATGGCTAAAAATTGAGCTCAATGTAATGAAGTTCCATAATCTTTTACCCTCTCCACTTTTGTGCACACAACTAAAAGCTCTCTCTCCCATCTCTACATAATTCTCCTATAGCTACCTCTATAAAAGTCCACTCTCAGCTCTGTTTTTTTCTTAAATATAATCATGTTCAAGATCTGGCACAGACTATATGGGGTAATCCCAACTTCAGGATAGATAACGCAGTGTTATCTGCGACATGGTTGCCCTAACTAGGATCCTGTCCACTTAATTTAATGGTTAAGAACGATGGGGCATGGTTGTCATCCACTGAAATTATGGCCCAAATCAATCTCCCTAATTCGATGACTTTTAAAATTTTCCAAATTAGACATCTCCTAGTGAAGGTGATGGGGAAGATCCCCCCAAACCAGCTAAGATATATTTTGATTCAGAGTTAACCCCCCTAGCAGGGTTACCTAAAGCTGTATCTAATATATACAGTTCTTTATTTGATTGGAAGTACCCAGACTGTTCTGGTCCAATTACATACTGGTCCTTTTATGTTCCAGAATTAACTAAGATTGACAGGCTTTGTGGCATTATTGCCATATGTTTGTGACCCAGGAGAGGCTTCACTTAATGCAATTTCATGTTAGAAGCATAGAAACATAGAAACACAGAAACATAGACTTTGGTGGCAGCTAAGGACCACTTGGCCCACCCAGTCTGCCCATTTCCCTACCTACTGGATAAGCTGCAAATTCTAGTTAACCAACAGCCTACTTCCTGCAACCCCCCACTATAATTGCCTTATGTCTGTCCCATGCATGTTTGAATTCCCCCACTGTTTTAGACCTAACAACCTCCTCAGGAAGGTGGTTCCATGTATCCACCACTCTCTCATGTGAAAAATAAATTCCTCACATTACCCTTGGGCCGTCCCCCCTCTATCTTTAAATTGTGCCCCCTTGTTATTGCACATCTCTTTTTCTGAAAGATGCTACTCTCCTGGACTTTGTTGATTCCCTTGAGGTACTTGAAAGTTTCTATCATGTCCCCCCTGTCCCTCCTTTCATCAAGAGTATACATATTAAGCTCTCTCAGTCTCTCTTCATATGGTTTCTGCCACAGACCCTGCACCATTTTAGTTGCCCTCCTCTGGACTGCTTCCATCCTGTCTATGTCCTTGCGTAGATGAGGTCTCCAAAACTGCACACAGTGCTCCAGATGGGATCTCACCAACTGTCTGTACAGAGGGATAACCACTTCCCTTTTTCTACTTGTGATGCCCCTTAATATGCATCCCAGTATCCCCCTGGCTCTCCTTACTGACTTTTCACATTGCTTAACCACCTTTGGGTCATCTGATATGACTACCCCAGGTCCCTTTCCATTTTTATTGTTGTTAGTACCTCCCCTGCTATTGTGTACTCTTCTCCTGGATTTTTGTTTCCCAGGTGCATTACTTTGCACTTCTTTGCCTTGAATCTAAGTTGCCATATGTCTGACCATTCCTCCAACCTTGACAAGTCCCTTCTCATCTTTTCTACCCCTTCTTGTGTATCAACTCTGTTACATATCTTTGTGTCATCTGCAAAGAGGCATACCTTTCCCTCCAGACCCTCTTCAATGTCACCTATAAAGATGTTAAAGATGACTGGACCCAGTACTGAGCCCTGAGGTACTCCACTAGTAACCCCCCTTTCTTTGGAATGTGTTCCATTCACTATTATCTTCTGTGTCCTGTTGTGTAGCCAGTTTGCTACCCAGGCTACCACCCTGGGACCCACTCCCAGGCTGGCTAACTTGATTATTAATCTTTTGTGCGGGACTGTGTCAAATGCCTTGCTAAAGTTTAGGTAGGCCATATCCACAGCCCCTGCCTGGTCTATTACTTTGGTCACCCAGTCATGTTCTTCACAACTTGTATTATTCTCCACAAAAACTGGCCAAATGTGATGTAATTTCCTCATCCTCCAGTACCCAATGTATGCAAGATGAGGACAATCTGTTTCATATGTTCTGGTCCTGTCCAAATGTGGCCCCCTCTGGACTAGTATTAAGCAAAGAGTGGACCCTCTGCTGGGTTTGGAAGACTTGTTCTCAGCAGAAATGTGTCTTTTAGGAGATTCTATAGGGGTCTCAATCCTAAACCACAAGTACTGTATTACTTTAATTTCAATGTCAGTCAAAAAGTTGGTAGTAAGACACTGGAAAGACAGCAAAGTTATTACTTATAACGAGTGGCTCCAAGAATTACTGTCTAATTTAAGAACTGAGAAAGCTATAACCAGTCTCCATAACAGGTTAAACAGCTTTACCAAAATTTGGGCCCCCTTCTATACCCTATATTCCATATAAGACAGGAGATAGGTACCTTATATATATTTCTTGATGTAATACTATGTACTCTGTGCTCGGGGTTAGGGAAACCGGGGGAGGAGTGGGTGGGAGGGAGGAGAGGAGAGATCTGCAAAACGTTTCATGTACAGATGTGTGGAATTTTTGTAAATGGTGCAATCTCCCTCTATATTGTATAACTTTAATAAAATCTTGAATGACAAAAAAAAAAAGAAAATGAGCCAGGTATACATCCTAACGTCAAGGGTGGTACCAACCATTTGTAAAGTAAAATGGTATGCCAGTATGTGACGCCAGTGTCCACATTTAATGAGGTGTGTCCTAACTTGTTAAAAAGTAGCCTGTGGGTGTTAAACATGCAAAAAAGATGGAAAGCTGTAATTACTTCCCAAAAGTAAAAGGATGGCTATGCAGACATAAATTATATACATTTACCATCCAAATTCTGTGAATCAGATAACTTAATAATCTATCTCAAACAATGATCCTGCTGCTTAGTAATAAAAAAAAAAGAAAAAATATACCCATTACTCCTTAACCCTGGTTCCCAGAAACCAGGCCAACCAGGTAATCCAGGACCTTTCTCACTCAAAACACTTGAACAGTGCAGACAAACCCTAGGTTCATAAACAAGCATGATGCTATAGCAGTCCATGCTGGTTTCTCCGCCCTGAGATGGAAACACAAGGTGAGTTTTGTATGGTTGCCCACATTTTATTTGTTATGGCGTATGGTTTTAAAAATAAAAAAGGCAACACTATTATAGAGTTGCTAAATTAGTTTACTATAATAACAATAACAGCAACAAAACAAATTAATAGTAATAGTTGTTTTAACCTGAAATAGATACAGTATATACAGTAAATAGGAACTGTTAAATATTCAAGTAAGTTCTTAAATTAATTTTTTTTTGTTAGGTTTGTGAGTCCAACATTAACTAGCATTTAGCAGTCCATTGCAAACAGGAAAAAGGAAAGATCCTACTTGTTGTAGTGTTATGGGATGTTTGGGAACTGATATTTGGCAGCCAAAGTTATAAGCTGAGATCAGCAATAAAGATGAAAAATAGAAAACCGTAGCTGGCATGTCTTTTTTTTTTTTTACACGGTTACAATAATGCTGAGATACAATGAGCAGAGAACATTTAACCAGGCAGCAGCAGTCAGTGTGAGGGAAATGCAGCTGCAGCTAATGGTAGAACATGCACAGTAAGGTTTTTAAAATGTGTACAACTTTAGAATGTGCACAACAAGGTTTCTCAGTTCCTTGAATTACGTGCAAAATAAGCCCTAACTGTACACTATATTAATATACTTTATTCAGCTTACAAAATGACTAGACTACATAGAGGGAAGATAGAGGGGGGATGGCTCAGAGGTAATGTGAGGAAGTATTTCTTCACAGAGAGGGTTGTAGATGCATGGAACAGCCTTTCCGAGGAGTTTGTAGAGTCAAAAACAGTGGGGGAATTCAAGAATTCATTGGACAGACATAAAGCAATTCTAGTGGGGGGAAGGAGGAAGTAGGCTGTTGGTTAACTAGGATCTGCAGCATATCTGTTAGGTAGGGAAATGGGCAAATTAGGTGGGCCAAACATTCCTTATCTGCCATCAGATTCTATGTTTCTATGTTACATCAACAAAAAAGAAATAACAAATAAGTAAATATCTAATGCTACCACACATTGTTAAAACAGATTGTTGTATTTCACAACACAATGTGAAAGTAGTTGGCTGTAGCCAACTTTTGTTTTACTTGTAGTATATGTCAACTCATATGAGCTTTGAAACCTCTCTGTACCACTGGAACTTTGATCAGTATTATGTATACAATGCCTCCTCTTCAACCAATATGGTTTATATAAAATTAGTAAAAAAATCTATGTAATATAAAAAAAAAATTTTGAAAGGAGGCAAGTCTGGTTAAGCAAATCTCTGTGCCAGAAGATTCAGAATGTATAGGTTTTTAGGATGTGTATACAAGTCGTCGGAACAGCAAGGGTTAAGTACTATGTAATGTGTTTTTGGAGTATATTATGGAGTCAATAGGCAGTACTTACTTAACTCATGACATGAGATGTGGTGTCCCTAAACTATCACCATGACAGCAATATGCCTCCTCTTTTACCAATCTGTTGCATGTAAACATATACGTTTATAAAAAAGTGTAAGTACAAAAATTATTTCTTAAGTAAATACTACAGTTTTGTTAAGTATTTCTGTTGTAAGCACTATGTAGAGAGAGAGTGATATTCTTGCCTTCAATATACTTTGTTTGGGTGACTGCACATCACAGCTCCTGCTACTGACTGAACCTCCACAGTTTTGCAGAGATGTCTCACAATTACTATATCATTTTACCCACTGATATACTGATAGAGTATATATTTGCATTAGATGTCAGATGGCCATGGAGATAAGAGGAGGTTTGTTCCAGTCATTTTAATGGGACCAGGGTTCGGGGTGTACTCAGGGAGATTTCCATACACCAGCAACAAAGGACATGGGTGTGGGGAGAGGAAAGGTGATTCCACTTGAAACCAGTGAACTGCAAAAGGGGTACAGAGTGAGGAAGGGACAGCCCAAGTCCTCCATTCACTCTGCTGACCAATTTGCCATGATAATGACATGTAGATTGACAGTAACGGGGTTTTAGTACCTTCTGTGCTGAGTAGGGTCATCAGCATTTTCAGTACGAATATTGCAGTTCAGCTCTACAGAGGTAATGGGTTTATACCTCTTAAAGCATTCTGTTTGCTCAGTGTGGAGGTGTTTAGCATATGTGGACACTCCTGTGGTCTGCCCTCACACAAGGTTAAGTTTTTTTATTTGTGCAGTTGTCACAGTAGGTATATTGGAAACCTATTAGCACTGCCCATGGTTTTAGCACTTGGTTTGCAACACACCTCCTTTTATCAAAAATCAAAATAAAAAAATCAAAATCTTTATTTATTCAGGCGAACATCATCGAGCATAGCTCATTTACAAGATGGACCTGATTGGTCATAAACAACAAAATGGTTTAAACTCACAAATATACAAATATAGAATGAGTACAGTAACAAAGACTTTTTAAGAATAAACAACAAAGAATGAGCAAATGCAATAATATACACATATATACAAGGCAAGTAAACAGTGGTATTGGGCACCAGAGCAAATATAGAAAAAAGTAATGAGTTGGGGTTTAGGAGGTAGATAATATAGAAGTTAATGGATGAATGCATGAACAGATAAGGGAGGGAATCTAATGGGGGCAGGGGTGAAAAGGGTTCTGAAGAGGCTAGGAATTGTGGAAGCAGTTGCATATCTCTGGGAAAAGATTTAGGTACAGCTTTTGAAGGAGACTACAGGAATGAAAGTGTTCAGCTTCAGGGTCTTTTTGTAGAGAGTTCCAGATGTGTGCTAGAAAGTAGTTGATTGCAGCCCTTCCATGTCAGGTACATGCCTTAGGTAGATTCAGCAAGATGAGGTGTTATTCTTAGGGCATATGGCCTTGGAGTAACAAGAGAAGCAATCAGAAATGTAGGATGGTAGTTTGTCAGAGCTTTGTATATCCAAAGAGCAGCATTTTGTTCCTTCTGTGATGTAGGGATGTCCAGCCAACTGCAGCATAGAGAGAACTGTGGTGGGTAATGAAGGAAGGTCAGTGATGAACCTTAGAGCTCTATGGTACAGGGTATCCAGTTTATTTAGTTAGGACAGGGAGCAGTGGCCATATAGGAAGTCTGTAATCAAGGAGGGTTATAAATGAAGCCTGGATTAATCTCTGCTTAGACTGTTTAGAAAATGTTTGATCCTGAAGAATAGGCCAAGCCTTTGCCTTAGTTTTTTCAGGAGCTCTTCAATGTGCTGGGTGAAATCAAGCCTGTTGTCAATCCAAACCCCCAGATATTTGAATTTATCTACATAATCAAGGCTCTCACCAAGGACGGTAGAAAGTTGGGGAAGAATGTTCAGTGAGTAGGTATTGGTGGAGATGAACATAGCTTTAGTCTTCTTGGCATTTAATAGAAGCTTCTTTTCAAGTAATTTGTGTTGCAGTAAGGAGAAGTCAGCTTGTAGTAGATCATAGGCCTTTTTGGTGATGGATTGCTACATAAAGGACAGTGTCATCTGCAAAGGTGAACATTAGAATTTATGAGGCCTGAGTCAATGTTATTGATGTAGATGGCAAAGAGGATAGGGCCCAAGATGGAGCCTTGAGGAACTCCTCTTAAGAGTGGTTTTGAGGAAGAAAGGTTGCCTTCACTTTTTACCGGCTGCACCCTACCAGAAAGGTAGCAATTGAACCATTTAAGAGAGATAGGGTCTAGGCCTAGGGAGTGCAGTGAGGAGATTAGAAGATCATGATCCACAGTATCGAATGCTTTACTTAAATCCAGAAATACAGCACAGGTATTATTTTTTTTATCTAGTTCAGTCTGCCAGTCATTTGTAACTTTTGCTAAGGCAGAAATGGTGCTGTGCATGGCTCTGAACTCAGATTGAGCAGGGTTAAGGAGGTTGTTAGCATTGAGGTAGTCATTTAGTTGGATGCTTACCAGTTTCTCTAACATCTTGGACAGCACTGGAAGAATGGAAATAGGCCTGTAGTTGTTGAGATCCATGGGGTCCCTGCTTTAGAGGAAACACTTGTGCTGTCTTCCACAAAGAAGGAATAGAGCCAGTAGATAAGGACATGTTGAAGAGGTGAGTTAGGGGGGCTGCGATGGCATGCAGTGCAATTTTTACAAAGAAAGGGTCCAGAGAGTCTGCACCAGCACTTTTAGTTGTATCCAGGCGGAGCAGTAGGTCTTCTACTTGTTTTAATAAAATTGGCTTGAAAGAAAATGTAGAGGTAGCCTTCTGAGCTTCAGTGGAATGGAGAGTAAGTTGAGAGCAGCAAGTTTGCTGGAGATGAGTCAAAAGCTAGGCCTGCTGTAGTAAAATAATTATTGAAAGCATCTAAAATTTCATACTTGTCAGTAATGATCACATTGTTGAGGTTCACTTGAGATGGTAAAGAGGTGCTAGAGTCTTGCCCTAGGATTCCCTTGATAGTGCCCCAGAATTTGGCTGGGTTGTGGTAGGTGGCATCCAGCTCTGCTGTATAGAAGGCAGCCTTAGCATCTCTCACTTTTTTAGTGCAGCTGTTCCTGGCTTGTCTGAATTGTACCCAGTCATTTGGATCTTTGGTCTTCCTTGCCTTTTTCCAGAGCTTGTCTCTAGCAAGCAGTGCAGATTTAAGTTCACCAGAGAACCAGGGACAAGATTTGCGTTTAATTCTGACACTGGTGACTGGTGCATATGTATTGAGAGACCCTAAGATTATGTCATTTAGCACCTGCAGTGCTGACTCCACAGAAGCTGAGAGGTAGAATTCTTGCCAGTGTTTGAGTGACACAGATTTTGAGATACTCTGCAATGTTAAAGTTCTTTTAGACCTTCTTGGGAGGAATTTGCAGGGTTAGCAGGCTTGATTGAAGATCTTATACCAGCTATGAGGCAGTGATCACTTATATCACTGAATAGCACTCCAGCGTGTGAATATAGATGGGGCTTATTAACTAATATAACATCAAGTAAGGTGCTGTTACTTTTGTTTTTTAGGTTAATCTTTGTTGGTTCATTTATTAGTTGAGTAAAGCCATGGGAGTCACAGAAAGATACTAGGGGTGCAGAAACATTGGATAGCCAGTTAAAATTCAAATCGCCTAGAATAATGGTATCCTCAGGACCCAGTTTAGTTATAGTCCCCAGGTGGGTAAGGAGTTTAAGTCCGGCAGAGGGGGGCCTGTAGCAGCCAACCAGTTGAAAGGCTGACATGTTGGGAAGGGATATTTTAAGGGATAGGCATTCGAATTCTTTAGGCTGAGATGAAATATTGAGGCAGGAAGCAGAGATATTTGAGTTAACATAAATGGCCACACCACCACCCCTGGATGGACGGTCTGCTCTGAAAAGCTGGTAATTAGGTATACTTATTTCACTGTCATTTGTTGCTGGTTTAAGCCACGTTTCAGAGAATACAAGAAAGTCTGGCAGGGTATGGGCAACCCAGGCTTGTATTAGTGAGAACTTTTTTAAAAGGCTGCATACATTGATGTGGAGAAAGCTTAGGCCTTTCATAGAGACTAAGATCTGTTGGTGAGGTGAAGTTTCTAGGGTCCAGGATTGAGTCAACAGTGCCAGCACAGATAACAGAAAGAACAATAGTTTGGTAAGTGCTTCAAGTGAAAGGAGGAAGGAACAGACAGAGGGCTTTCTCTTACTCCGGGTCCAATGATCAGAGAATAACGGGCCTGCCTTATGGCTTGTTATAATATCATAAAGTACCAGCTTGATGGACAGAAATAGGGGGGCATTGAAGGGCCATGAATGGAGCGTGGGGTAAAGGAGGTGCAAAACTGGTTGTGAGCCTTTTTCTGGGATACCCCAAGGATTTTGGTAAAGCAACGGTAAGGTATACTTGAGGAAATGAAATAGTATATAGCCACAATAGCCATGTGCAAAATAGTATGATCAAAAAGCCCTTTGAACATCACTTTGTGTGTGGTTTGAATATAAAGCCCTTAGACAGGGCCTATTTTATGAACAATTATTAAACAATATCCATGGATCAAAAATATCAATTCCTTTCATTATTTTTAAGATTAATATTACATTCCCTCAAAGTCTTCTTTGCTTAGAGGGAGATCATAGAAACATAGAAATTGTTGGCAGATAAGGGCCACCTGGCCCATCTAGTCTCCCCATAAGCCCTTATACTGGATTATTGCTTCTGACCCACTCACTGTTGTACCTCTGTGGTTTTCCTATGGCTGTCCCAAGCATGCTTGAATCCATCCACAGTGCTCACTCCCACCACCTCCTGAGGCACACCATTCCATGTGTCCACCATCTCCCTCTTAACCTCCCACCTTCCAATTTCATGTCATGCCCCCTCATTCTTGTGCTCCTCCAGTATTGGAAAATGTCTCCCCCTTGTACCTTGTTTATACCCTTGAGGTACTTGAATGTTTCTATCATGTCCCCTTATTCCAGTGAGTACACATTGCAGTCCCTTAATCTCTACTCATAAGTCTTGTGTTGCAAGCCCTGTGCCATCTTATTTGCCCTTCTCTGGACCATCTACAGCCTGTTAATATCCTTACAAATGTGTGGCCTCAAGAACTGCATACAGTACTCCATGTGAGGCCAGACCATGGTTTTATATAAGGGCATCACTACCTCCCTCCTTCTGCCGGTGATACCCCTTCCTATGCACCCCAGCTTACCACTGGCCCTATCAGCTGCCTTAGCACTCTGCTTTGACATTTTCAGGTCATCTGAAATAATAACCCCCAGGTTCCTTTCCTTCTTTGTGACTTTCAGCAACCCCCCCCCCATCCTGTAGCTTTCCCCAGGGTTTCTGTGTCCCAGGTACATCATTTTTTACTTTTTTGAATTAAACTTCAGTTGTCAGTCCTCTGACCATTTTTCAAGCTTCTCCAGGCCCCTCCTCATTTTCTCCACCCCCTCTGGGGTATCCACTCTGTTACAGATCTTGGTGTCATCTGCAAACAGGCAGACATTTCCCTCCAGCCCATCTGCAATGCTGCTAATGAAGACATTGAACAGGACTGGCCCCAGGACTGATCCCTGAGGCACCCCACTGGTCATACCCCTGACTGGACCCCATTTACCACCACACTCTGCCTCCTGTCTGTTAAGCAGTTTCTAACACAGTTTACCACCCTGTCCCCCATGCCTAGCCTACCCAGCTTGTTTATCAGCCTCCTATGTGGGACAGTTTCAAAGGCTTTGCTAAAATCAAGGTAAGTGAGGTCCACTGCCCCACCCTGATTTACTTTGTTTGTCACCCAGTCAAAGAAGTCAACCAGATTTGTGTGACATGACCTCCCCACTGAATCCATGTTGTCTATGGTCCTGGGCTCCAATGGCTTCTAGATGCTTCACTATCCTTTCTGTAAGCAATGTCTCCATGATCTTCCCCACTACTGAAGTGAGACTCACCAGCCTATAGTTTCCCGCCTCCTCCTGGCTGCTGGATTTGTGTAGAGGGGCCACATGTGCCATCCTCCAATCCTCTGGTACCACCCCTGTGTTGAATGACTCGGTGAACATGACTTCCAGAGGTTCTGCTATCTCTCTTCGCAGTTCTTTTAATATCCTTGGGTGTATGCCATCTGGTCCCATTGCTTTGTCCACCTTCAGTTTAGTGAGCTCCTGCGGTACTCTTTCCCCTGTGAATGGACTATTGTCCACCTCCTCACCCCCTTGGCAACTGCTGTACTGCTGTGGCCCCCTGCCCCTCTCTTCTGTGAATACTGAACAGAATTATTTATTCAGTATTTCTGCCTTTTCCATCTCACCCTCCTTGCATTTCCCTCCCTCTTCCTTGAACCTTGCAATCTAACCCCTCTTATTTTAACTCCTTTCGCTGATGTACCTGAAGAATGTCATGTCCCCTTTCTTAACTGACTGTGCTAAACCTTCCTCAGTCTGTGCATTTGCTCTCCTTACTGCATTTCCCACTTCCCTTAGACACTCTAGGTACTCCTCCCTGTTCTCCTCCCTTTGGGTCTCCTTATATTTCATGAACCCTTCCCTTTTTGCCCTGACCTTTACTGCCACCTCACTCAAGAACCACAGTTGCTTTCTCCTTCTCTTACCTTTGGATACCAATCTGATGCATTGGTTTCTTACTTCCAGTAAGGCTTCCCTTAGACACTTCCACTGTTTTTTCCACTCCCACTCCTGCCCCCATTCTCTCCAGGGCTCTATGGATACCCCTTCCCATTTCAGTGAAGTCAGCATTTTGGAAATCCAAAACCTTTGTCCTAGTATGACTTGAGTGAGTCTCTGTCCCTATGCTGAACCATACGATATTGTGATCGCTGTATCCCAGTTGCCCTTCTACCGGGACATCTACATTTCAATCCCCGTTTGTCATTACCAGATCTAGAATTGTTCTGTCTCTGGTGGGATCAATCACATGCTGCCTGAATCTAACCTCCTGGAGTGAATCAAGGATGCCCCTGCTTCTGGCTGAAGCAGCTACACTGGTGTTCCAATCCACGTCTGACATACTGAAATTCCCCATCAGTAGATTTTCACCTTTCATTGCCATCTCATGTATTTCCTCCACCAGCTCCCTGTCCAAATCCTCTCCCTGTCCTGGAGGCCTGTATATCACCCTTTGGCATATTGCTGTACTAATTCCAGGTTGAAGGGTGACCCACAGTGTCTTAGCCTCCCCCTGCCTACCCTGTACCTGTGTTGCCATTATACAGTCTCTGAAATACAGGGCTGCTCCTTCTCCCTTTTTGCCCTCCCTATCCCTCCTGAATAGAACATATCCTGGTACATTTGTTTCCCACTCATGATTAGCTGTGTACCAGGTTTCAGTTATTGCTGCTATGTCCAGGTCTCCTTCAGTTATTAAGGCCTCCATGTCTGGGACTTTATTTCCCAGGCTGCATGCATTTGTAAACATGACCTTCCAAGTTTTACTGCCTGACCTCTCTCTCTTCCTGTTTTTGATCCCTTGCAACTTCCCCCATTCCTGATATTTTTCTCTTGTGTTCCCAATTCCTTTCCTACTTCATTTCTGCCCAACACCGATGACCTTGATATCAACTCCTCTTCCTGCTCCATTGTTCTGCTTTCTCTACCATGTGGTGGTGGGCTGCCTGAGTATCCCTGCTGCTATTGCCCCCCCGCTGGCTAGTTTAAATGTTCATCAGCAAAGCATTTAAACTGTCTATTCGGGGCAGCCTTCTCCTTGCTGAACAGATGCAGTCTGTTCCCACTGTACAAGGCTACATCACTAAATCTGTGCCTTTATTATTCCTTTTCCCTTCAAAGTTACTGGTGCACTGTATTAGGCACTTATCGTATCGCAGGATACTACTCTCTGAATTTCTTTAAGATATTCATAGCTGTTAAGGAATGTACGCCTCAGTATTCTGGCAAGGGTCAGGTAACTATTGGTTCCACCTAGCTCACAGGCTTGGAGGTGAGTGGAATTTGATCACCGCTCTTGGAAAGTCATGTCGGGTAATACTAGACAAGGTGGAGGTGTGTCTCTTGGAACATTAAAGGGCTTAATCATCCAGTGAAGCATATCAAGGTGATACAGCATCTCCATTCCTTGGCATGGCAGACATTGCCCTCCTCCAGGAGACACACTTCACTGCCAGGATGGTACAATGGCTTAAAAAATTGTGGGTGGGTAAGGTTCTGACAAGTTCTGCTCCCAAGTCAAAAGCAGTGGCTATTTTGATTCACAAATCTTGTCCTTGGGGTGAGGAAGCTGTTAAAATGGATATCCAAGTTCGCTGGGTTGCAGTCTGTTTCTCGTACCCAGGGGAAGAGCTATAGTTGTGACTTTATATGGCCCCAACTCAGACCCTGCTGACTTTCTTGCTGAGATTGGTCAGGCACTTGCTTCCCTTTCTGATGGGCACCGAGACATACCGATTATACTTGGAGGTGGTTTTAATCTGGTAACATATCTTTCTGGATAAATCTCACCCCACTCCTCAGGTGCACCCCAAGGTTAGAGTAGCCTCGAAGAAACTAACAGATGAATGGGGGCTGACGGACCCCTGGAGAAGGGACAATCCCACAGGCCAAGATTACAGATTCTTCTCTCCTGTTCACAATACCCATAGCCGCATCGATTACAGGCTGGCCAACCGGGAAGCTGTTCAGGGCATAAGTGACAGTAGAGTGGGTAAATATCCTTATCTGTGACCATGCACCAATCACCTGTAGTTACCTCCCACCCAGACAAGGCTCATCTTCCACTAGGTGGAGATGCAATCCTCTACTTCTTCAGGATATGGAGTTCCACTCGGCCATAGTGGAAGATGCGAGGACTTACTTCCTCAACAATGCCAGGGAGACATAGGAGCTGGTACTGTTTAGGAAGCCTTCAAGGCGGTGCTGCGTAGCTGTATCATCTCATATGTGGCTGCTAAAAACAAGGCCCGCAAGGAGAAGATCTCTAAGCTGCAGGTGGAGTTAACTGGCCTGGAATCAAAATTACAGTCCTCTTCCTCTCCGAACATAGATCACTCCCTTCTGACTTCTATATTGGGGCTCAAGTACCGCATTAATACCCTACTGCAGCATACGGCTGAGTGGCAACTTCTTAGGTCCAAGCATAAATATTGGGAGGGCGGTGACATGGGCGACAAATTGCTTGTCTATCAGCTCAGGAAGTAGCAGGCTGTATTTCACATACATGCTTTGTGGGACTCCACTGGGAAGGTGGTCTCAGATCCTAGAGGCATTAATGAGGTCATGTGGCTCTTTCATCAGTGCCTATGCCAACCAAAAACTCTTTTGGATGACTCAGGTATATCAAAGGAACTGGAAGACTTTTGTTGGTCCTTTGATAGAAACATAGACGTTGAGGGCAGATAAGGACCACTTGGCCCACCTAGTGTGCCCATTTCCCTACCTACAGTATAAGCTGCAGATTCTAGTTAAACAACAGTCTATTTCTTCCTACCCCCACAAAAATTGCCTTATGTCTGTCCCATGCATTCTTGAATTCTCCCACAGTTCTAGACCCCACAACCTCTACAGGAAGGCTGTTCCATGCGTCCACCACCCTCTCTGTGAAAAAATACTTCCTCACATTGTCCCTGAGCCGTCCGACCTCTATCTTCAAATTGTGTCCCCTTGTTCTTGCACATCTCTTTTTCTGAAAGATGATACCTCTTGAACTTTGTTGATTCCACTGAGGTACTTAAACGTTTCTATCATGTCCCTCCTTCCCTCCTTTCCTCAAGGGTATACATGTTAAGCTCCTTAGTCTCTCCTATATGGCTTCTTTGCAGACCCTGCACCATTTTATTTGCCCTCCTCTAGACTGCCTCCATCCTGTCTATGTTCTTGAGGAGATGGGGTCTCCAGGAACTGGATGCAGTACTCAGATGGGGTCTCACCAACTGTCTGTACAGAGGGATATCAACTTCCTGTTTTCTGCTGGTGATGCCTCTCCCTATACATCCCAGTATCCCCCCAGCCCTCCCTATTACCTTCTCACATTGCTTGCTAACCTTAAGGTCATCTGCCATGATTACCCCTAGGTTCCTTTCCATTTTTATTTGTTGTTACTACCTCCCCCCATTGTGTACTCTTCCCCTGTGTTTTTGTTTCCCAGTTGCATTATTTTGCACTTCTTTGCATTGAATCCAAGATGCCATACTTCTAACCATTCCTCCAACCTTGCCAAGTCCCTTCTCATCCTTTCCATGCCTCCTTGTGTATCAACCCTGTTGCAGATCTTTGTATCATCTGCAAAGAGGCATTCTTTTCCTTCCAGTCCCTCTGCAATGTCACTTATAAAGACATTAAAAAGGACTGGACCCAGTACTGAACCCTGTGGTACCCCACTAGTAGCCCCTCTTTCTTCAGAGTGGACTCCATTTACAATTACCTTCTTTGTCCTGTTGTCCAGCCAATGTTTTACCCAGGCTACCACCCTGAGACCCACTCCCAATGTGGTTAATTTGATTATTAATCTTTTGTGTGGGACTGTGTCAAATGCCTTGCTAAAGTCTAGGTAGGCCATGTCCACAGCCCCTCCCTGGTCTACTACTTTGGTCACCCAGTCAAAGAAATCAATTAGAGTCATCTGACATGACCTTCCCGCTGTGAACCCATGCTGACTTGGGTCCTGTGCCCCACTTTCCTCTAGGTACTCAACAGTTCTTTCCTTCAGAAGTGATTCTATCACTTTCCCTACCACAGATGTCAAACTGATAGTTCTATAGTTTCCTGCCTCTGTCTTGCTCCCACTTTTGTGAAGGGGAATCACATCCACCTTCCTCCAGTCCTCAGGTACCACACCATACTCCCATGATTTATTAAAAAGGGCAGTCAGTGGTGTCACTAGCTCTCCATTTAATTCTTTTAGAATTCTGGGGTGAATTCCATCAGGCCCCATTGCTTTGTCCCCCTTTCCGTTTTAGGAGTTCTTTCAGATCCCTTTCTTCTGTGAAAGGACTGGAATTGACCCCCCGATCCAGAGTGCTTCTGTTAATTGGATTAGGCACCACCCCCTCCTCCTCCTCTTTTGTGAATATTGAGCAGAAGTATTCATTCAGTATCCCTGCTTTTTCACTGTCACTCTCTGCCCACCCACCGTCCTTTCTATTCAACCTCACTATCCCTCCCTTTGTCTTTCTACGCTCCCTGATGTACCTATAAAAGGTTTTATACCCCTTCTTAACTAAGTTGGCTATCTTTTCCTCAGTTTGGGCCTTTGCTAGTCTGACTTCCCTCCCTGCTTTCTTCTGCCTTAACCAGTACAGTTCTCTGTCCTGCTCTTTCTGTGTTTCCTTATACTTCCTAAATGCTATCTTTTTCTCCCTAACCTTCCCCGCCACCTCTTTTGAGAACCATAGTGGATTTTTCTTTCATTTTGATTTGTTTATTTGCTTCACACAATCCCTCGACTTTCTCCAGAGTTAACCAAAGAACTGGACAGTCCCATCACTGCAGAGGAACTCCACACTGCCTTGTCCCAGCTGGCCAAAGGGAAGTCACCTGGACCGGATGGTATGATGATTGAGCTCTATCAACTGTTGTGGGATGAAATTTCAACCCCACTTCTCCAAGCCCTTCATGAGACTCATGATAAGGGTTCTCTTCCCTCCACCATGAGTGAGGCATTAGTCACTCTGCTTCTCAAGAAATCCTCAGATGCCCTAGACTGTGCTAATTTTCACCTTATTTCACTATTGTCGGTAGATATCAAGATAGTGGCAAAGGTGCTCGCCAACAGAATGGTAGACATATTGCCTACTCTAATTCACCCATCCCAGGCAGGATTTATTAAAGGGAAGTCCAGGTCAGACAATCTGAGGTTGGAACTCAATCTTAAATGACTGGCATTACAGTCTTTGGTGCCCCTGGCGGCCCTAGCTGTTGACTTTTCTAAAGTTTTCGACTCTGTGGAGTGGACCTATCTACACAGTGTCTTAAGCCTCTACAACTTCAGACTCTACTTTCAGGGATGAATATCTGTTCTATATAATTCACCCTCTGCCAGGATTCTAACCAACAAAGATATATCATCCCCTTTACAGCTACAGAGGGGCACCATCAGTGCTGTCCCTGCTCCCCTTTACTTTTCCTCGTTGTCCCAGACCCCTTGGCAAGGAAACTTATAGCCACCACAGACATCTCCGGAATCCAGGTGGGAGAACACTCTTACTTGATCAACTCATATTGAGATGACCTTCTCCTTACTATGTCGGATCCAGAGAGGTCACTGCCTAAGGCCCTTGCCAAACTACAGGTTTTTGCTAGACTCTTTGGTCTCCAAGTGAACCAGAAAAAGACTATACTCTCTCCCCTGAACTTGGCCTGCTCCAAAGATTGTCTGAGGGGAACTGCCATATCCTGGGCCCCGCCAGGGCTTCTCTTGCTTAGGGGTGATTATCACCATTAGATGGAAGGAGCTGGAAAGTGCTAACTTTACTCCCCTACTTGCTTTGCTCACAGCAGAGATTGACCGCTGGTGCAGGCTTAACCTTTCCTTGAAGGGCAGGGTTGAGGCTATGCAGATGTTTCTCCTTCCCAAGGTCTCTTACCTCTTTCACAATCTCCCCATCCGCTTATCCTCTAAATTATTTCAATCCCTGGATAAATTATTCTCCCTCCTGCTTTGGGAAGGCAAAGCTGCTAGCTGGGGTCGACCTGAACTTCGGGTCCACTGGTCTGGGGGGGCCGTGGCCTCCCTTGGTTCCAGGGGTATCAGTTAGCATACCTCACAGCACAAGCAACTAAGTGGTTTGTTCCCTCCTCTTCCCAGCTTCCTCTATGGGTCAGACTAGAGGCCTTCCTGGCACTGCAGGACACCCTATGTTCACTTCTTTCCTCAACTCACTCTTCACTCCCCCATACCACCCCAGTCATGTTGGAAATGGGGAGAGCTTGGCGGACTGCCATGGCTGCCTCCCATATGCAACAGCCTGCCTGGCACCCTCCCCTTGACTATACTCATCTTTGGAACAATTAAAGTATTTCCATATATAAAAGGCTGATCCACTGGCCAGCATGGACTAGTAAAGGTATTAGGCTCATCTGGGGCATCTACATACCTAATACCAAAATGCTGATGTCCTTCAAACAGCTAAAGGTCCAATTTAATCTCCCAGCCCAAGGTTTCTTGAGATATCTTCAAATTCAGAGTGCTGTTCATACCTTCCAGCCCCGGTTGGTTCCAGACACCAGATGGGATTGTCTGAGTTCACTCCATAAGCCAGATGCACAGCGGGGCCTAGTCAGGATACTCTATCATACTTTATGATACTCTCAGCCAGACTTCACTGAGAAGTGCACACAGCAATGGAAGTCGGATACTCAGGCGACCATCTCTCAAGAAACATGGGGGTCGCTGTACTAGGACCACCCACACAGCATATAAAGACGCCAGAAGCCAGGTTATTCAACTTAAGATCTTACAGAGGTGGTATAGAACCCCGGCTGTACTTCAATCCATGGGGCTTCTCAGTCACTCGCAATGCTGAAGATGCCAACAGAGTCCTGCCCACCTATTACATGTAATTTGGCATTGTCTGCTGCTGACTCCATTTTGGTCCTCGGTATTTGCGGGCCACTCTAGAGTGGTTGGCAGACCAATCAACCCCTTTGTTGCTATTAGGTGACTCATCACCTCTGAATTCCCTCCCACCTCCTCACAAGGGCTGGGTTCTGGCTGCTCTTCTCGAAGCCAAACAGGCAATCCTGATGAAGTGGAGACAGCCCCACCCACCCTCACTTATGATCTGGCATTCTGCACTGGTGAAACTGGCCATATTTGAAAAAATCTCCTTCTCAAGCCAAAACCAACTGCATAAGTTCCACAAGAAATAGGATGCCTACTTACATTACCATCTGTGCTCTGTGCCACCAACGCCACCTGGCAACCCCACTGTTTGAGGGTCTTCTTGATCTATTCCACCATATTTAAGATCTGTTAGCTTTCCAGTGGCCCTTGGCCCACAGCTTGTTGTGGACTCTGCCTGATGGCTGCACTCCAACCCTCCTTGCATTCCCTTTTGGGAAGGCAGGAGGTGTCCCTCTCAGTCCCTTTCTCCCCTTGGGGTTAAGGAAGGGAGGCTTCCATAGACCCCCATCAGGTACATCGAGGTGCCTGTAATCCTATAATAACCTCTTGAAAGCATGTATCTCACTGTCTTTATCCTATGTACATGTCTGATTCAATACATTGTTATGTTATATCAGAATCCATCTAGGTGTATGGTCCCTCAGTTTTGGAGGGTAGAAGGCTTTACTGTAACTGCTATGTGTTTCAATGCTGTCCTGTAATCCTGTGATGTCAGTTAAAAATAGAAAACACTAAAATCTTTCACGATAAAAAAAGGGCCTCTTGCAGTGATGGCAATCCCAGTGTGCCAAGGTGTATACGCTTGACTCAGGTACAAAAAAAAGTCCCCAAAAATTATGCAAGACACATGCTGCATCATTAATATGGCACAATGGGTGAAAATGATACAAGCTGCACCAAAAAAAGTAACACATGAAAATGGCAGCAGAAATGATAGGCTGAACGATGCAAGCAAGGAAAGGCAAGCACAATTTTACCAGTGGTTGGAACTGACATGCTCATAAAGGAGGTTGATGCACAAGTAGACCTGTGCTATCCGGAGGTGGGGACAAGGAGCTGTAGAACCATGTGAAGTAGGCCCTGACTAAGGTTGCCACAAGGGTGAATGCTGTTGGTCCTGTAAGGCACAGCATAAGTAGGTTACAGAAGCAGAACCATAACATCAGGCAGAAGTCCAAGGAGAAGCTGACTCACAACTGACATAGCACCTCTGCCATGGGAGGTGAATCAAGCCAAGCTATACCCCTGAGTAGCCAGGAAGATCATGTAGTGGCACGCTTTAGCAGCCGCACCAGCAAGGGTGACAGCAACCTGGACCGGGTTCAAGTACAAAGTTCAGCAGGTATGCAAATGTCTTGGTCACCACTATGGTATAAGGTAGAATGGCAAGGAACTAGTAGTGGTAGATGTTGGCCCTCCAACCCACACAAGCATGGATGTAGCAGAAACACAAGTGGGGCTGTGGAGGCCACAAAGCTGCAACAGTGCTGTGATGGCAAGTAACACATACCATTTGCAAAGTACCACAGGAATGCCCTACACTGGAGTTGACAAGCGCAATTAGGTGTGTAGTGGGCCTATATGTACATACTGAATACCACACCTGCTACCTGGAATGGATGTAGTGACAAAGAACCCCTACAGGGCTGTTGCTACTGCTATAACACAGTGCTGCCAATGGTATATGTTGTGTGCACATGCCACTATACACCTTGGAGGCATGAGGGTGTTGCATGCATATGTGTAAGATGCACACATCACAGCAGTACCACACATACATAAGGCAAGACGACGGCCATGGCACGGGAGTGTGCACCGTGACAAATGCCACATCCCTGTAGGCCTGTAATGATGACAGGCGGAGAGCAGCTGGACAAATATGTATGCTCAGCAGGACACCAGATGCAAAGTACTGTCAAAATGGCTCTGGGAACATGACCTGTAGCAGAAGCAGGTGGACTCTGCACCCCAAAGGTGCAAGGTAAAAGTTGGACATCATTGCCACTGTGATGTCAGCAGACTAGTGGAACTGATAGGCCTCGGGAATGTGTAGGGTGGCATACTTGGCCATGGGTTGCAGCAGGGGTCAGAAGACACAATATACAGCTAAGAAAAGGGCTTGAGGGTGTAAGTACTGAGGGATGTATGGGACAGTGCATATGGTGTAATGTGAGGAGGGGTGTCGGCACAGGAATCAAATGGTGCAAGACCATGGCAAACTGTGCGCCTGGGTACATGCAATGGATGGTGGGGGCCCAGACATGTGTAGGCTAGGCAGTGCTGCCTGCAGGCAGTGATACCCCTTGTGGCATCCTGGACTGCCAGCAGCCCACTAGTACATTGTACACAATTGTAAGTGGCACCAGCAGTCCACTGAGGAGTCCCACAACAGTGTGCCTGGTAGTGACTATATTTGCTACATCATCCAAACCTGGGCACACAACAATGTGCCCCACCCTGCAGGTACTGTGACTGTCCAGTGGCCTACTGACAGGTAGGAATGACACATTGCACATGTATGCACAGCAATGTTTTGTGTGAGCATCTGTCTGCAATTGATGTGGAGCACCATTTGGGGGTGCCAAGCAGGTGGTCAGGCCGTTGTAAACAGATGTGCCAGGACATGCTGGTCACTACTGCAGTCTTGTGGGCAGCAAAACACTGCAGATACGACAGGTGGAAAGCCATGATGACCAACACTGCATTCCAGTTGGGATACAACACACCCCACATCATACTGATACTGGCGATGTCAGCCAACCTGCAGTGGCTGCATAGAGTACCACAGCAATATGCAATGCAGACATGAAACACTAACATACTGATATGGCCATGCAGCACAGCAAGTAGCCACAGATATATTGTGTCACCACAGGTACCAACTGTAACCAGCCTTAACCGCAGCACCCAGCACTGCAAGCACTTCCCAAGAACAGTGTCATCATGGAGGGGAGTTGGAGGACACAGACACTGGGGCCTTGGATGACACTGAGGAATTGATGGTGGAGGTCAGAGAGGAGCAGGATGGCAGTGGCCGTAGTACTCACCCAGAGGTCATACAACACCACTCTGAAAGTGAGGACACCACAGGAGCCACACAGGACATCAGTGGGGAGTCAGACCTGATGACAGGGACACAGGCCATGTGAATATCACTTGTGAACCCAGCCAAATTCAATCAGTAAGCCTGGTGGTGTCAACACAGCAACTAGAGGAGATGTTGACAACAGAGCCCTCACAGGATGATGACCTGATCAGGTACTTTCAGGATGTTATTGACACCCAGGAGGGTCTGAGAAAGGAGTTAACTGGCATATGGGTAGCCATGGATGATCATAACACCACCACTGTTGCACAGCTCATCCACGTGGAGGATGTATTCAGTGGTCTCCATGATGCCCTGCAGACTGGAATTCAGTACAGTGCATCACATCATGCAGATGTCACTGCCATATTGCACAGGATCTAACTATGTGCACAGAGGCAGACAGATGCACTGGAGTGAATGACAGTAGTGATGGAGTGCAGTGTAACCCAACAACAACAGCAAACCAACATCATCACTGCCATGGCTTGTGCTCGGTAGTCCATCGCACAGGCCATGTGCCACATCCAGACTCCCACTGCCACGGGACAGCACAGCCATGGACCCACTGTGTATAGGACAGAGGGGAGCATTGACCCAGGACAACATTGCCATGCCGCACATGGTACGCATACACACAGAGGACACATGCATCTAGTGGCCAAGGAAATATAGCCGCCATGGGCAACGCCAACTGAAGCTCCACTGGGGATGGACCAAGTAGGCCCACTGAATATGGCTACAGAAGCTGGGAAGGGACTGGATATGAGCCACACAGTGGACATGGGTACAATGTGCAAGATAGTATTACAGCAGACCTAGCCAACAGGTTCCCAGCACACATCATGCTGACACCCTCAGCGCAGAACCGTCACTGACCAGCAGAACTCCTAATGCCCGGGACACTGCTGAACCCACAAACCAGGCCAACATTGCAGTGCATGCACCCCCATCAGGTCAGCAAGACAGAGGAATCAAGCCACTATAAGACAAGAGTCCTTGATTTCAAAAAACAGACTTTGCCCAAATGAGAAGTTGCTTCAGAGCTAACTTCAAGAAAAAGGCAAAAGTAGGGGTGGAAGAATGATGGGCACGCATAAGGAAGATCCTGGAAGAAGTAACTGAAAAATGCTCCAAGCTGGTCAGTAAGACAAGAAAAAGAAGAAATCCGCTATGGTTCACAAAAGAGGTAGCAACTACAGTAAGAGAAAAGAGACAAGCATTCAAGAAGTACAAGAGCTCTAACAGTGACAAGGATAGGGAGGCATACAGGAGTAGCTTGAGGGAGGCAAGCAGGGTGATCAGACTAGCAAAAGAACAAACAGAGGAAGACTTGGCGGGGGGAGAGTAAAGGAAGGCAAAAAGACCTTTAGATACATAAGTGACAAAAAGAAAAACAAAGGAGGTATTGTCAGGCTCTTAAACAGGAATGGGAAAAAGGTGGAAGAAGTCATAAAAAAGACAGAGGTCTTGAATGAGTACTTCTGCTCTGTCTTTACAAAGGAAGACCATGGCAATGGACCCACCCCAAAGAGGGGCAAAAAAACAGAAAGGGGGGTGGACACAACCCCGTTCGTGGCAGAAAGGGTAAAGGCAGAATTAGAAAAACTGAACCTGGATAAACCATGGGTCCAGGCGGAATCTACCCACGCATACTACGGGAACTGAGTGATGAATTGGCTGAACCCCTGGCAGACCTATTTAGTAGATCCCTGAGGGAAGGGATGAACCCACAGGACTGGAAAAAGGCAATAGTGATCCCGATCTACAAGAGTGGTAGCAAGGATGAAGCAGGGAACTGCCGCCCAGTTAGTCTCACCTCAGTGGTGAGAAAGTTGATGGAATCGCTGCTCAAGGAAAGAATAATCACATTTCTGGAGGAAATGGAACAGCAGGATGCCAAGCAGCTTGGGTTCATAGTGGGACGGTCTTGCCAGACAAACCTGTTTATGTTCTTTGACTTGGTTACTATGGTGGTGGACAAGGGGGGTGCCGTGGATGTCCTCTACCTAGACTTTAGTTAAGCCTTTGATTCTGTCCCACACAGAAGGCTGCTAAATGAACTCAAGAATACAGGAGTAGGGAAGGAAGTGGTATCATGGGTAGGAAACTGGCTTTAACAGTGAACCCAAACAGTGATGGAAAATGGGGCAGCATCAGAAGACAGTGGAGTGACCAGCGGTGTGCCACAGGGGTCTGTCCTGGGACCTCTGCTCTTCAATGTGTTCATCAGTGTCATCACAGATGAGTTGGGGAGGAAGGTATGTCTGATTGCAGATGACACGATGCTCCGCAATAGATGGATACAGCACAGGGGTTGAAGCAAATGAGAAGTGATTGTCTCAAGCTCGAAAAATGGTTTAGTATGTGGCAACTAAAATTCAACCCAAAAAAATGCAAGGTCATGCATCTGGGTAAGAACAACTGACTACTGACTACCACCAGCAGGGGGAGACTAGCAATCACCTGGCAGGAGTGAGATCTGGGAGTTATCATTTCAGATGATTTAAAAGTGAGCAACCAATGCGAAAAAGCAGAAATAAGGGCCAGCAAAATGATAGGATGCATAGGTAGGGGCATCTCAATTAGAAAAAGAAAGGTGATTGTTGCTCTGTACAGGTCCTTGGTGAGGCCCCACCTTGAGTACTGCATCCAGTTCTAGAGGCCTTACCTCAGGAAGGACATAGACAGACTGGAGACAGTGAAGAGGAGGGTAACTAAAATGATTCACGGTCTCCATGAGTTGTCTTATGAACACATATTAAGGGAGCTCAACATGTACTCCCTGGATCAGTGCAGAGATGGGGGTACATGATTGAGACATTCAAGTACCTAAAGGATATAAACAGAGTCCCCACCCAGGAGCTCTTTCTCATTAACAACTCCACGAGAACAAGAGGCCACAACATGAAATTGAGGGGTGGTAGATTCAGAGGCAACGTGCAAGTTTTTCTTCACAGAAAAGGTGGTTGATCCATGGAATGGCCTACCTGTTGAAGTCATTGAATCCAAAACAGTATGGGGATTTAAATCAGCTTGGGATAGGCACAAGGGGATAGTGACAAAAGGTATCTGAGTAAAGGGGTAGGATCTGGGTAGACTAGATGGATCTTTGGTCCCCATCTGCCCTCACTTTCTATGTTTCTGTGTTTCACCATGGGCACCAACAGCCCAGATTCCAAGCACACATGTGAAACACCACACCTTGGACCCTGCAGCACAGGCTAGGGACAGCAAACAGGGCTACAAACTAGTGTCAAGCTCCACCCAAGACACCAGTATGCACCTGGACAACACTCTAATGACACCACAACACAGGCCAGAGACACCTGCAGGACCCATCTCAAGGTCCCTGCATCACTATCGTCTCCACCATGGCATTGGCAGCACAACCTGGCACAGACAGGATTCAGTGCCCTACAACTATGCAAACCCCCCAAGCTTGTGTACAGAGCAGCCAGGCTGTGAACACACATGTAGCCCCAGGAGCTGGTGCCCTCACAGGCCATGCTACAAGTGCCACGCAAGTTGCAGGACTGTGTGCTGCCACAGGTGAGGCTTCCATCACCGTAATGGCTTCCAGCACCAGCAGTGGAATCACTATGCTCACTGGGGGTTCTGCCCACAGGCCACAATTACTACAGAACACAGTCAACCCACAGCATCACATCTCAGGAAACAAGGTAAAAGACAAAAGATGAGTGGAGGTGCCAGAATAGCAACTGACATGGCCACCTGCATCAAAGGGCTAGCCACATGAAGATCCCAGAGGCTGACGTTGCATGGCTCCCTGAGACCAACAGGTAACACTACCAATGGCAGGTCACAGATGGACACCTATGTGGCATTTGCTCCACAGGGACTGGTAGCACAAACATGACAGCATGGCAGGAAGAGGAAGGGCAGACCAGCTGCATAGTAAACAACACAGTTCACACAGCATAGATTATAGAGCTATGCACCCTCAATCAATCAATCAATCAAGTCTTTATTTAACCAGGCGTTCATCGTTGAGCAGAAGCTCATTTGCAAGATGGACCTGGGAGGAGCATGAACAATTGTATATACAGTTCAACACAGGTATTTACAAGGCAATACAGATAATACTCTTTACAGAGAGGAAGAAAAAGAAGTTCATATGTACATAGAATTATACAGATATTGTACAGATTACACGGTATTTACATACATAGAAGTGTCTATAGGAAGATAAAGCAGGTTATCTAAGGTTGCAGGAGGAAGTAACGGAAGAAAAAATAAAAATAAAAATATACACCAGGTAGAGGTGAAGGTAGGGAAGAGAGGAGGGAAGTAGGGGAGAAAGGCTAGGAGGGCATGGTGCACAGAAAGGAGTTGGTAAAGCTGGATGTAGAGAAGGTGGATGGAGAAAGGAGTATGTGAGCCCGGGACTGAATGCTATAAAGTACGGGCATGGTAGGATGTCACAACCCAGGGTAGTGAGCTCCTATCCGAGGTTGGAAAAGGAAGAATAAGGGATGGATGGGCCTAGTGTTGATAAGACAGGGGATAAAGAGAGAGAACAAAATTAGGCTGTTGAGGAGCAAGCTGGGGGTCAGTACTAAAAATTGGGTCTAGGCGTGGCTATATACCAGTGCAGACACGGTGCACTGGTCTGAGTGGGTGAAGCAGTTACATACTTCTCTGATTGTATGGAATAAAGCATCTTGAAAGCATTTATACCGATTAGAGTGCTTAATTTGAGGGGTTTTGTAGATCGTTCCATAAGGTAGGTAGGCAGAAGCTTATGGCTGCCCTACTGACGGGATTTTTGCTTTGGGTACTTTAAGTGTAATAGCTGAGTAACTTAGCAGCGTATTTCCCAATTATACTCAGGGGAAGACAGCAGGAGATATAGTAAGGCAGCTTATTAGAGATGGCTCTATAGGTCCAGAGGCGGCGTTTCTGTGGCGCCTGAACTTTAGTGATGTCCATCCCACTGCGCATATAGGGTGCAGTGATGTGTGTTGAAGGAGTCCCATAAACCTCAGTGCTTCGATGGTAGAGTGTGTCCAGTTTAGCCATGTAAGAGTTGGGGCATTGGCTGTAGAAGTCAGCGTAATCAACCAATGATAGGAAAATGGATTGGACCAGTTGTTTCTTGGCATTTCTGGTGAGAAATTGGCTGATTCTAAAAACAGTCCAAGCCTTTGCCAAGTCGTTTTAGCAAGTCCTCGATATGTTCAATGAAGGAGAGTCTTTGGTCTATCAAACTCCCAGATACTTGAATTTTGTAACAAATTCTAGTTTTCACCTAGAACTGTGGTAATTTGGGGAACTGTCCCACTGGACACAGGGTTAGCTGTGCGGATAAAAGGAGAGGACCATTGCTTTAGTTTTTTGGCATTAAGGAGTAGCTTTTTGTGGAGAGTTGGCTTTGCAAAGGTTGAATTCTGACTGTAGGTCATTGCAGGCAGCTTCAGGTGTTGGGCGACTCACGTGAGAACTGTATCATCTGCAAACAGATGGATGTTGGCTTCTTTTATACAGTAGTCAATGTTATTAATGTAGATTGCAAAAAGTAAGGGCCCTAATATAGAACCTTGAGAGTACCCCTCTTTGCAGAGTTTTTAAGGGGGACAGGCCTCCTTCGGCTTTAACTTGTTGAAGGCGACCTGTAAGATAGTCAGTGAACCAACGCAGAGAGGAGGGGTCCACACCCTGCGGTCAATGGCAAAGACGCTGCCATGTGGTCAGCATTAATCCTGCCTCGAGACACTATGCAATGCCTGGACCTGTGGCCCAATGTATTGGTGGAGCAGTACTTCACCAGGGTGTGGCTGTGAGTGACCCTCAAGGCATATGTACACACCACCAGTGGTTACCCAAGGATGATGGGGTGGTACATACAGGTAGGTTGAGGCCTTCACTACACTGCAGTATGTTACAGTATGGGTGGCCAACTGAATCCTGGCTGGACCCAGCATCCCTGTGCCCATGATGTGCGCAGTGTGTTTCAGAGCACTGTTTGTCATTGCTATACTATTTTGTAGCATGTGGGAGGACAAGCATGCATGTGTGACCACAGATAGCCCTCATACCACAGCTCTCAGTCCACGCCTGCACCGGATGCGGTGAAACACATTAATATTGGCCTCACCACTTCCATTGCACTGGGGGACCGCTGCATACATAGGATATGGGAGGGAGGACCTGCGTGCCACATGTCCTTCCCCCTGGGCACTGATCATGTTGTAACCCAGTAGAACAGAGAACAGAACCACTCATCAGGACATTATGTCCTGCAGTGCAGGGTACACAATGCCTGGCTGTGATGTCACAGTCTACCCCATGTATTCTGTGTCCTCATAATAGAGGTACAGTAAACCCCCTCAATCATATGTCTCTGTGATATATGACATGATCCTGTGACCTGGATGTACCACCCAGAGTGGCCAACACTGACAGACCCCAATGTGTGGGAGTTTGACTCCTGGTAACATCACTGGTGTCTACATGGTGCCGTGCAGGCCCCCTGCAACCCCGCATATACACTGCCCTCCCCCACCCTCATAGGCAGGGCCCCATGTTTTCTGCAATTCTGCGGTTGCAACAGTGGCTGCAGAAATCAGGGCTGACCGCAGAAATCAGTGCTTGACACAGAAATCAGGAAAACCAGTCACAGAGCCACAGAAATGCTAGCTATGCTATGCGATCACACAAGGCAAGGGTTTAGCTATTGATATGTTAAGTATGCCATGGCAAACAAGCTCATTAGAGGGCAGCAAACTGATGCCATCCACTACAAAGCTGAAAAAACTAGAGGCTGCATGGCATCTTGACTCTTGCTGGCTCTTGTTACATGACTCCTTCCAGCCAGTATTGTTGGGGGGGGGGGGGACTGACGCAAGAGTAGCAGAGCTTGATTGGGTCCATGGCAGTTATGATTTGCTGCTGTGTAGGTGTGGGTAGCTCAGCCATGTTAATTTTTCATTGTGAGGCTGCTCAGGGTGCATGCTGAATCCTTGGAAGATGAATTTGGAAGGAAGAACTGGAAGGTGAGCATTAGTCAAGAAGTGAGAAGATTCAGTGGTGCCCATGGAGGTGGAATCAATCTTGGTGTGGTGACAGGTATCGGAGGAGCTGATTGCAGAAACACAGGGCTGGCAGCTGACTGAGCAGATGACTTGGTCTCCACTGGTGGACATTTATCACAGTTTTGATTTGTGGGCTGCAGCTGTGTACCTGCAATGGTGAGAATAATTTCTTGGCAGATCTGAACCTGCAGCCTAATTGGTGGCATCTAGCTCAATTCTTAAGAAGAGTCAAGTTGCCCAGCTGCAGAAGAGTTGGGCACCAGGGTATACTAGAACTGGAGCAAGCAGGCAGGGGGGAAAAAAATCGGAATGGAGAGTTTGATTGCTGCTATACATAAGTGAAATGAGGGTCACTGCCTGAAGAACACCACAACCCCCTGAGTTGAGAGGAGAAGCGAACATGCTAACCAAGGTTATTCCAACTTAATAAGAATGACTTGCTTACACTTTTTTAGTGTGTCCCCCAAAAGAAAAATCAGGAATCAACAAATCCTACAGACACTGCGAGTTACTCTCTCCTTCACTGTTATAGGAAGACAATCCCACCCCCACCTCCCACAACACACAGATTTGAACACTGCACTCAGCAGGTTTGCTGCAAGGCAGTTAGGGTATTCCTAGTTTAAAAAAATAATTTAAAAGAACATTGATCAAAATCAGAAAAAAGGTTGGAGTCTCTCTATATCTGCTAACTATAAGTATAAACCAGAAGAAATCCAAGCAGGTTTTGCCTTCTGTGTAGTTTTAGCTGAGCATGCATGTCCTCTGATTATAACCTTGGAGAACAGCAAATGCCACCAATTTCCAGAGGAAGAACAAGTAAGCTTCAAATTCAGGGTTGGAGGGAAAATTCTTTAAAAGGGAACACTGATGCCCATGGCTGTGCCAGGATTGGTTTATTGCTGTTCAATATTTGCGATAAGAAGACTACATATCATTAAATGGCCTGCTGTTCCACTTTCAGTGTACCAGAGTGGTTGCACGAAGGCAGTCAAAGGGTTAACTAAGACTTTATCCTTTTGAAGGTATACTGTTTAGCCACAACTTATCTCCTGCAGAATGGCCCCAGAATCAGCAGTTGTTCTGCCGCAGAAAGTATGAGGTCCTGCTGCAGAACGTAGGTCGACTTTGCCCCAGTAAACACGGGGCCCTGCTCATAGGGTACCTGTTGCACATTGCGGCACATTCCCGTGGTGTCTAACACTGTATCCCAGGAACATGACATGAACCACCAACACTGAGATGGGTCATGCAGCAAACACAAAACCTGCATAGTGTGCCAAGAAGTGTGCATCCATGTGCCATCTCGTGGCACACCAATGTGCACAATGTCCTCTGGGTAGCATTCTGCATTGTGTGCCATATGTGTAACCTTGTGTGTATGTAAATAAAGGCCAGCTGTTATATGCCACCAACATGATTGTCTTCTGTAAAGACAAGTACAAAATACAACACAGACAAATGGTAGTGTGGGCAAACGGCTGGGAGTGCCATAGTACCAAGGCAATCTCCTCAGGATGCTGTCCACACAATATAGGACAGCTTGGTGTGTAGCTGTACGGAAATGTGACCCCATGAGTGGCTGGCGGACTGCATGGGAGCTGCAGCCTGGGTGGGTAATGGTCCTACAGTATGTAGATCCCCCACTTACCACCTGTCACTAGTACCTGTCCAGCCCTCCTAGATGGTTGTCACAAAACACCACGCCTATCACAAAAATGTGTGCTGGCCCTTCCATGCCACGGTTGTGTGCATGGTCCAGCTGTAGCCAGGAGATGTCTGATGTGTGCACTGGGGTGACAGTGGGATGAGTTGTTACCCAGGCCTACACGAGGACTCTGTGGGTGAGCATGTGACACAGCCGCCCAGCACACCAGTGCGCTGATTGCCCACTGTCCATCCCCTGGGGTGTGCAGCACTCAGGTGGTGTAGCATGGTTCAACAATCAGAGGCCTCTGGTTACTGGTGCTGTCACAGATCCATGGCATGGCACACCAGTGATGCAGGCTGGGCTGCCATGGCTGCCCACCTGGGGAGTGGATTTGTGCTGCCACCAAATTACTTATACAGCCATAGCCCCAGGAGGGTATATAGTATAGTGGAGTGCAGCATAATTTCTCCACCCTCTGGATCTCACACATGCATGGCGTACAATATGGCAGTGTGATGCAGTCATCCACAGTGGTGGCAGTACACCCATACCCTGCCACACTATAGGCCTTGTGGCACACCTGGGCCATTCTGTGGAGCCAGGGCCACGCAGCCCAGGGGGTGCAACATGAAAAATACACTGCATACACCCTATAGCATTTAACATACAACATTTATTGTGGGAACATCAGAAAGCTGGGACACTAACACTGGGGGGGTGAACAACAACATTTAGAACAGGTCAAACAGTCAGAAATACAACAGTAAAGAAAACAGCAGTGCCACATCACACACAAAATGGCACTGGAAAAAAAATCTGTTGTGGAAATGCAGAATAGGTTAACTTGGCTGCAGTGTTTGGTAAGTGACTTTTTCTATTACTTTCTATTTCTTTTAGAAACTTGATCCAGGAAGCTTTGTGCAGTCAACAGCAAGGATGGAGAAGTACTAGAAAAAGTAATACACCTGACAGTTAGTTATTTCTTTTTATACAAAAACAATACACAAATAATAAAAAACTATAACATGACATTTATTTGAAAGTAATAGGTTAATTACTAGCTACTTTCAAATAAATGTAATCGGTTACAGTTACGTAGTACTTGTGTATAAAAAGACATAAGTAATTGTAACTGTAAGATGTATTACTTTTTCCAGTACTTCTCCATCCATGCTAGTGACTGCACAGAGCTTTCTGGAACAAGTCTCCAAAAGTAATAGAAAGTAATAGGAAAAAGTAACTTACCCAACACTGTGCTTACCTATCCGAAAAGGAGTAGTTTGTCATGGATGAGGTTTTAATAACTCATTGGTTGTTCATGGAATCTTTAGTAAACTGCCTAGCACTGTCATCGTTGCTACTTTTTGATGACAATAGTGAAAGTCATGAAAGTCCTGAATAAAGACCAAACGTCATGGAATACATGATGTGTATGACTGCCATGACAAACTTACATCCCTACACATAGTCCAACAGGGCATGGAGGGAGATCTGAAGCCAATCAACAATCTGCACCACTGTGCGGAGGTGCATATCAACCCCCCCCCCCAACGAAGTCATGCAGCATTCAACCTTGTGGGGCATCCTCCTCCATGTCCACCAAGTCCGGGTTCCCTGCACCATCCCTCACATCTGGGTCCTGGAATGGGTGCCTCCTCAGGGGTTGGCACCACATGGTCCATCTCCACCTCCCCCATGTGCGGGACCCTCCACTGGCTCGTTAGCAACCTGCCTCTCTACTTTGGCCATTGGGGCCCTGTTGTCATCAGCTGCCTGTGCCCCACAGCCATTGGCTGCACACACCGTACCATCACTAGCCTCTGGGAACTCCTGCTGCTCTTCATGAACATCCACAGATCTGTGCTTGGGTCTTGTCTGTGCATCACCAAGTCCTACTGGTAAATGCCCTGGCCTCCTCTATCTTCTGACATCGCATGGCCCATTGCAGGGCAAGTAATGTTGGCGTAGACACAGGCCATGTGCACACAGCACCCCCAGCAGCACCTGCAAGGTATGAAAAAGCACAGCAGCAATGTGGATACTGGAGGAGGCACATGATTGTAGATGTGGACTATGGGAATGGGACATTATACCCCATGTGTCAGCTGCACTACCCTGGACATGCTCTTGGTGCACAGGCAGGGCATGCAGCTGTATCGTCACAACCCCTACCATGCACTAGAGGGTCGCAGCCAGCACCCTCAGCACACACACAGGGCCTTTGCACTGGTACATGTGCAGCCATGCTATCTAGTGACACAAAACACAGCATGGTGGTGTATCATGCAAGTGGCATCTGATCATGTCACTGGTGTCTGCTCATGACATCTGTTCTGTATGTGACACATTGCACCATATCCTCGTGCAGTGTGCTATGCTCCCATGTGGTCTGCTGCATGGTCTGCCCTAGCCTGTAAGATGTACCTCACAATCGATGTACTCTACAAAGGAACAGGTGAGGGGGGGGTGGGGGGAAGCAGTGGTTGACAAGGGCCATGACAGGCCAATGGAGGGGGTCCCTGCCTATACTGGCAGAGGTGATATGGGGTGAACTGGAGGATGGGGGCCAGGGGTGGTGTGTGGCCTGGAGAGGTAGCTGGGCTAGTGGTGGGGACCCAAATCTGCAGGTGTGGTCTGTAATGCTGTGGCCCCTGACATCAATTGCCACCACTCCAATGACATGGCACAGTGGCTCTGTTCGCTCACCTACCCAAATGGGTGAGGGTGTTACTGTGGTGCCTAACACCCCATCCTGCATCACAAAGCATATGTCACAGATTTTGAGTGCCAAACTGCTGTGGCTTCTGTGTGCCATGACTGAGGAGAGGTGTGTGGCCTTGGCTGGGTGTTCAGCCCTGCAGCCAGCAAGGGGGTGGTCCACAATCATCATGCTCTTCCCGCCTACTGCTAAGTACATCAGATGCGAGTAGGTGAGACATGTGACTTACACAGTAACAGGTCCCCAGGGCACACTGCAGTGACAGTGATCTCAGTGTGTGGGTGTAGGCCGCAGTGTGTGGCTGCTACAGGGCCATGGCAGGCAGATGGACATTGTCCCCCCGTATGACATCCAGAGGTGTGGTAAGGATGTCATCATCCTGTGTCAGCCACAGGAGCAGAAATGTTGTTGCTGGGAATGTGTCACATATGAGCCACACATATGGTGCATGTTGTATGCAGAATAGGTGGGGTTTTGGACTCAGATGCCTGTCCCCCACTGTGGGTTGCCAGCCCAGGAGTGGGGGCCCATCATGCAGGGGACCGTCAGGGCACCATGCTTGGATGGGAGCATGTAAACTGCTACCCTTAATGGGCAGCGCCTGTCACACACACATAGGTGGTGGGCATGGGGGAACCTAGGGGGCTGGCCAGTGGGCCCCAGAGCATTGTGGGGATAGCCTAAATCAGATAGGACTCTGTGCATGGTACCTCTGCATATAGGGCTCTGCATGAGGGACACCGCTGTGCCTTACTTGACACATACCATACAACCCCTTTCAGCCCACAACATGCAGGCCACATGCCTTACTGGGTCTGGCACCCAGTGTTACAGCCTCATGGTCCCACGGGCCCCCATCATACATGCCTCAAGCCCTCTGTACCATACTATCCTGGTGGCTCTCGTGCCCACTGTAGGGACTGTGTATGATATATGGTACACTATGGCACACAGCCATCCATCCATCCAGTGCCCCCTTACACAGGGGCACAGGCACATGTCCATTGACCAGACATTGTCCGTCCCACTGCAGCTGTGTCCCTGGAGTCACCACTGTGGCATGGCCACAGACAGTTCCATCCCAGTGTGTGGCATAAAGGCGGTGTGTATATCACAACATCCCGCCACCACCTCCCACCCAGCTGTGGTTAGCGGCATTCCAGTGGCTGGAAGCATGTTGCTGTCCCTGTCCTGTTGGCTCCAAGGCCCATCAGAGACCCTAGTGACCACAGTACTGCACTACTTGACCTCTTTGCAGATTACACTAAAATCTGCTATAGGGTAGACATTCCGGTGGTTGAAAAAAATGAATGAAGATCTAAGAAAGCTAGAAAAGTGGTCAAGGGTGTGGCAGCTAGGTTTCAATGTGAAGAAGTGCAACATCATGAACTTGGGTCGCAGAAACCCAGAGGCAGAGTACAAAATGGAGGGGTATTAACCACCACCAAACAGGAAAGGAACCTGGGGTAATCATATCTGAGACCTAAAGGTAGCCAGACAGTGTGACAAGGCGGTTGGGAGAGCTAGTGGGATGTTAGGGTGCATAGGGAGTGGTATCACCTGCAGAAAGAGAGAGGTGGTGTTACTGCTGTATAGATCACTGGTGAGACATCACCTACTGTACTTTGTCCAGCACTGAAGACCACATCTTTGGAAGGACATAGAAAGGATAGAGGAAGTCCAGAGGAGGGAAACTAAAATAGTGCAGGGTCTGCATCACAAGCCCTATGAGGATAGAAAGAAAGACCTCAGTACATACACCCTGAAGGAAAGGAAGTGGGGGGATATGATAGAAACATTCAAATAACTCAAGTGTATAAATAAGGTTCAAGACAGAAGCATTTTTTGGGGAAAAAGATGCTCAAGAATGAGATGGCATGCTATGAAGCTGAAGGGGAGAGACTCAGGGGAGATGTGAGGAAGTACTTCTTGACTGAAAGATTGGTGGATGCCTGGAACAGCCTTCCAGTGGAGGTGGTGGGGGAAAACATGGTAATGGGTTTCAAGAATGCATGGGATAGGGGTTTCAATAACGCATGGAACAGCCTTCCTGAGGAGATTGTGGGGTCAAAAACAGTGGGGGAATTTAAGAGTGCATGGGACAGACATAAGGCAATTCTTGTGTGGAGTGGGAGGAAGTAGGCTGTTGGATAACTAGGATCTACAGACTCTCCAATAGGAAGGGGAAATGGGCAGGCTGGGTGGGCCAAGTGGTCCTTATTTGGCATCAAAATCTGTTTCTATGAGAGAATCTTAGAGGTAGGGAAGGGGGGGGTAAAGCTGGAGATCAAGTAGGGTCTGCAGTGCTACAGTAGGTTGGGAAAAAGGGCAGACTAGATGGGCCAAGCAGTCCTTACCTGCCATTAATATGTGTATTCCATGTTTCTATGTTTCTATGTGTGTCACATAGCTGGGGTCTGCAGTATGGCAGCAGCCATTGTCCCTAGTGGGTGGCTGGGACACCACTGTTACCATAGGGGCTGCAACCACACCCTTCCTTGTACCTCATATCCCTCCAAGTTGCAGCCCTACTGCCCCTCAGATGTAAGGGACCTCGCGTACTGGTACAATGCCTGTGCAGTCCCACTTGGCACATACAGAGCTGCTGCAGGACCCCATCAGGTGCCAGCTGCTTTTCACTGCCCTGTGGTACTCTCCACCTGGTTGTGCATTGGCATATTTGCTATATTACAACAAGCTGCCCCTCACATGTGCCACTTTCAGGTTGATACCCTTGTGTGGCATGAGAATGCACAGTCTCATCACATGTCCCACGGTGCACGTTCCCCACAGAGGGGGGGCAGACGGCATGGGGCCTGGCTGCTGTCATGCCATAGTGGTGGCCCTGATGGTGTGGTATATATGGTGCTGGGCCCAGGGCCCAGTACTGTGGGGCTTTGCACACTCATTTTGCTCTTGTGGCCCAGTCAGCTACCCAGACCACATGGTGGGGCCATGGCAGTCCTATGTGGTAGCATGCCATGTAAGTATGTGTGGCAGTGACTGGTGTGTCTTCAGCGGCAACAACAGTGCAGCATGTGCAGCACTGGCCTTTGTATACTGCCTGCATCATCCTTGTCATCTGTTGGAGGGCGTGCTGGGTCACCCCCCACCACAGCCCTGGTGTGTGCCACACCCACTGTGCTGTATCACATGCCACCCCTATCTGGAGCTGTTGTGCTACCCCAACTAGGTGGGACAGGAAAGTGTACAGGCACCCTGTAGCACATCTGTGCAGTGCATAGCATGGCACACTGTTGCTGATGGCTACATGGCTCATGTACAGCACATTCCAATATAGGGACACTATGGTGGGTTTCCCAACACCAACAGTATAGGCAGGCCTCTTGTGTAATGTACTTATTGGGATGAAAACTCTGCATGTGGCCCATGCACCACCTTGCCCAGCAGCATGTCATTTCCAAGTCATGTGACGTGCCTTGGTGGCTGAGTTCAGGCAGCTTCTGTTTCGCACCCCACTCATTGGCATCCCTTCCCTCCACACTGGATTGCCTGCAAGTGCAGTTGCCAGATATCCCATGGAGAGAGTTGAGGGGAACATGTAAGTTACACTGGGGCCATGCTATGAAATTGCAAAATGCTGTATACTGTTCTTACTGGTGTGTGTGCCAACACTTACCTGTGGCCTGCCGATGTCCTCGCTGCATCGCCACATCTGCCTCTAGGGCCATGCCCCTTAGATGTGCAAGGACCTCTGGCCCCCTCAGTGACAGGTTATTTCTCCTGTGTTTCACTTGTCTTATGCATTGCACACTAGACAGGTGTAATTTTATGGCAATCACTCGCCACACTTTGTCCCGGGCCTTGGGGGGTGTGCTTGCAGTGTCCTTGACCACTGCTTCACCTGCCTGATAAGGAAAGCAGTCCCCTTATCAGCAAAATTTGGTGACCTACTTCAAGAGGTCATTTTGCAAAATTTGAAAGTTTATTTGAGCTCTGCAGACAGTTTAGCACTGCTGGACATCTTTGGTGTTGTATAGCCCACTGTTGTATGTGTGTGCTGACCTAGGTGATGCCAGGCACATTGCAGGCCCGCTGAGTGCATCACACACATTCTCATGCATCAGCTATGTTTCTGAAGTACTGCACATTGCATCATTTTCATTGGAGGCAGCAGCTTGCATTAAAATTCCACCATTTTCTGATGCGGCTTGTCGCATTTTCTGCCAGTGCCATCAGTGTGAAGAGCTTCACCTTCTTACACTTTCTGGTACCACAGGAAACACATTGCATGCCAACTGACATGGCATGGGTGTCCCACACCCTGTGCTACCCTGTCACCCCTACTGTCCACCAGCTGCCTCTCCCTCACCTCTAGATGGCACCACACTACTGCCACAACCCTCTGACATGTCTTGATTACACAGTGGTGGCTGCCATCATCTCCCATGGCCCATAGCACTGTTGTCTGGGCCCAAATCACTGACCTAGGCTGCTCATTTTCACCTACACTGTGCTCCCTCACAGCACTTTGTAGCTTGTAGCACTGTGGACAACCATGTGACAACACCACAGGCTGGCCCTCTTGGGCACAGTACCGCTGCCATCAATAGGCTTCTTATGTGCCACACCCATCAGCCTGCTGGGGGAGCCTTGCATGCCCAAGAGCCCATATCATGGTGGCCGCATCATGTGTTTGGGGGGGGTGTGATAGTGGTTATCTGTGGGACAGTGTGCTCCATTCTCTGGGGTGAGATGTAGTGGGCAATTGGGGCCTCTGTACCTGCAGGGCCACTGGGCCAGCAGCCCATGCATTTCTGCAGCCATGGTGTGTCTTCCTCCTGGCATACAGGCTATGGCTGCCCGCAGGCACTCACCAGGGAGTGGTCATGCAATATGAATTCTGCCCCCAACCGCCCTTCCCTTTGGACCCACCACCAGGTGTCTCATGCTGCATGTGGGACTTGTGCCTCTGCCACTCTGACTTGGTTTTCCGCCTCCAGCTGCCATTCAGCCACTTTGTGGGTGACTGGGTCCCATGATCTTCATTCCTTCTCATACAGCACCAGGCTGCTTCCATGCACCACCTGAGATGCATGTTGCCCTCTCTGTTGGCTGCCTCATTGCATGCATGATAGTGCCACCAGGTGCTTACATACAGGCAAAAGGCACATATATGTAAAAGTGTTACCATTGCCTGTAGGGAGCACCATGAAGCCACACCACTGGCTCAGCTCTGCCTGGCTCACTCCCATGAAGTTGTAGTTGGGTCACTATGTCCTGTGTTGCTCTCGGCCATGTGCCTTGCATGACTGCAGCGTCACCATCATCTGCATGGGACAGTAGTTAGCCCGGTGATGCTGTGTGAGCATTACTGTGCTTACCATCCTAGCATGGGGCTGTGTTTCTCTGTAGGCTGGCATCCAGCTGGCCGAACACTTTGGTCTGCTGCTGACCACCAGCTGTGTCCTTTGTAGGTTCTCCACTCCATATGGGTGTGCTGCTCAGTGGTGGTGTTGTCTGTTCAGCTGAAGTGGCTGGCAACTAATTGGGCTCTAGCACAGTGTTCAGCTACTGCAGTCTGTGTCCTCGCATTTTCCTGAGCAGGTCTGGTATCCATGTTATTGTCTCCACTCTCCTCATCTACACCCTGCTCAACCTTTAGCATTGTGATCCTGTGTGATATTGTGATGTTGTGCAGTATGCAGCATGCCATAAAGATCTTGCATGCCATTGCTAGGGTGTACTGCTGAGCTCCCCTGATCTGTCAAGACACCAGAATCTCATTTTTAGGAGCCACGCAGTCCTCAGTCACAGACTGTGTAGAGGCGTGTGCCTCATCATAGCGCATCTTGGCCTCAGTCTCTGGCTGTCTCAGTGGTGTCATTAGTCATGGCTGTTGAGGATATCCAGTCACCTGTGGAAATACAAAGCATTTGCTACTCCAAGTAGCATGTGTCTATTGTGCCACACGTGAGCTGCAATGGTGGCTGCTTGGTAGCAGGCTGGCCTGCCCACAGGGCAGGGTGACCCACCTGTGCTATCAACTTTGCTGCCACACCCACCCATGAGCCATCTGCCACCCAACCCTCAATCTGCCACATGCTGTGTGTGCTGTCCCATGGCCACTGACACCTACATAGAAACATAGACTTTGACAGCAGATAAGGACCACTTGGCCCACCCAGTCTGCCCATTTCCCTACCTACTGGATAAGCTGCAGATTCTAGTTAACCAACAGCCTACTTCCTGCCACCCCCCACTACAATTGCCTTGTGTCTGTGCCATGCATGTTTGAATTCCCCCACTGTTTTAGCCCCAACAACCTCTCCAGGAAGGAAGTTCCACGCATCCACCACTCTCTCCGTGAAAAAAGATTTCCTCACATTACCCCTGAGCCGTTCCCCCCTCTATCTTTAAATTGTGTCTCCTTGTTCTTACACATCTCTTTTTCTGAAAGATGCTACCATCCTGGACTTTGTTGATTCCCTTGAGGTACTTGAACATTTCTATCATGTCCCCACTGTCCCTCCTTTCATCAAGGGTATACATATTAAGCTCTTCAGTCTCTTCATATGATTTCTGATGCAGACCCTGCACCATTTTAGTTGCCCTCCTCTGGACTGCTTCTATCCTGTCTATGTCCTTGTGTAGATGAGGTCTCCAAACTGCACACAGTACTCCAGATGGGGTCTCACCAACTGTCTGTACAGAGGGATAACCACCTCCCTTTTTCTACTTGTGATGCCCCTTCCTATGCATCCCAGTATCCCCCTGGCTCTCCTCACTGACTTCTCACATTGCTTACCCACCTTTAGATCATCCGATATGACTACCCCCAAGTCCCGTTCCATTTTTGTTGTTGTTAGTACCTCCCCTGCTATTGTGTACTCTTCTCCTGGGTTTTTGTTTCCCAGGTGCATTACTTTGCACTTCTTTGCATTGAATCTAAGTTGCCATATGTCTGACCATTCCTCCAACCTTGCCAAGTCCCTTCTCATCCTTTCTACCCTTCCCCTTGTGTATCAACTCTGTTACAGATCTTTGTATCATCTGCAAAGAGGCATACCTTTCCCTCCAGACCCTCTGCGATGTCACCTATAAAGATGTTAAAGAGGACTGGACCCAGTACTGAGCATTGAGGTACTCCACTAGTGACCCCCCTTTCTTCGGAATGTGTGTCACTCACTATTACCTTCTGTGTCCTGTTGTGCAGCTAGTTTGCAACACAGGCTACCACCCTGGGACCCACTCCCAAGCTGGCTAACTTGATTATTAATCTTTTGTACGGGACTCTGTCAAATGCCTTGCTAAAGTCTAGGTAGGCCATATCCACAGCCCCTCCCTGGTCTACTACTTTGGTCACCCAGTCAAAGAAATCTATTAGATTCATCTGACATGACCTTCCTGCTGTAAATCCATGCTGCTTTGGGTCCTGTGCCCCGCTGGCTCTAGGTACTCAACAATTCTTTCTTTCAGAAGTGATTCCATCATTTTCCCTACCACTGAGGTCAAACTTACAGGTCTGTAGTTTCCTGCTTCTGCCTTGCTCCCACTTTTGTGAAGGGGAATCACATCTGCCCTCCTCCAGTCCTCAGGTACCACCCCATCCTCCCATGATTTGTTAAAAAGTGCGGTCAGTGGTGTCACTAGGTCCTCCCTTAGTTCTTTTAGGATTCTGGGGTGAATCCCATCAGGCCCCATTGCTTTGTCCACCTTGAGTTTTAGAAGTTCTCTCAGGACTCTTTCTTCTGTAAATGGACTGGTGTCAACCCCCCTACCCAGAGTGCTTCTATTGTCTGGTTTAGGTAACTCCTCCTCATCTTCTTTTGTGAATACTGAGCAAAAGTATTCATTCAATATCTCTGCCTTTTCACTGTCTCCCTCTGCCCACCTCCCCTCTCCCTTATTAATCTTCACTATTCCTCCCTTAACCTTTCTATGCTCCCTAATGTACCTATGAAAGGTTTTATCCCCCTTCTTAACTGACTTGGCTATTTTTTCCTCAGTTTGGGCTTTTGCTATTCTGACTGCCTTCCCCACTTCTTTCTGCTTTAATTGATACAGTTCCCTGTTGTGATCCTTCTGTGATGCCTTATACTTTTTGAATGCAGCCTTTTTCTCCTTAACCTTCCTTGCCACCTCTTTTGAGAACCATAGTGGTTTTTTTACTCCTCCTTGTTTTCTTTATCTGTTTCACACAAAGGCTTGTTGCCTCTGTGATGGCAGTTTTGATTTTTCTCCATTGTTCTTCCACCCCTCCTTTTTGCACATTTGCTAGTGTATTCCTCAGCTATTCACCTATTTTGCCAAAGTCAGCCCTTCTAAAGTCCAGCATGCTTGTTTTTGTATGGCTTGTCTCCATGGTTGTGCTTATTGTGAAGCACACTGTGCAGTGGTCGCTTGTTCCCAGATGTCTACCGACTTCTAGAATTTCGATCCTCTCTCCATTTGAAGTACCAGGTCTAGTATTGCTTCCTCCAGAGTGGGTTCCAACACTAGCTGTCTAAGGTCTGCCCCCTGCAGGGCATCGAGAATGACCCTGCTCTTGGATGTGGCTGCAGTACATGTCATCCAGTTAACATCTGGCATATTCAGGTCCCCCATTAACAGTATCTCCACTTTTTCAGCCATTTTGAGAATGTTCTCTATCATTTTCTTGCCCATTTCCTCCCCGTGAGATGGGGGTCTATATACAACCCCTGTGCGGATTGTGATGACATTCCCTGTCTCCAAGAATGGAATGGACCTCAGAATGTTCTCCCAGCATATAGCATCCAGGTACCATGTATGTTACTTTTCCCTGCAATTTGTGGCCCCACAAGCTATGGCCACATGCCTCACATGTGACACACCATAATGTGTGCCCTGTGCACATGCTGGGTTGTTAGTGTCCCTGCCATATCCGCCCCTGGAGGGTCATACTTTTCAGGAGTGTGACTCATGCACCTACCTATGAGCAATACATCATCTGCCCATCTCACACAGGACACAGTGCCTGAATATGTATGAGTCATTGTAGGATTCAGAATACTGGGTGACTACATCCAGGATAAGGCACTGGCTGTCACATATGACCTGCATGTTCATTGAGTAATACCCCTTTCTGTTGACATAGGCATCCTTCTCAGTAGCTAGTGCTTTTATATCAGTATGTGTGCAATCTATGCACCCAGTACACAAGAGAACCATGCTATCCTGTAGAACCCCAGGTTCACAGCTTGCCGCTGCTGTGCATTCAGTGTGAAGTAGATGTACCTCTGTATCCTGTATATCAGTGCCTCCAAGAATTGTTTGAGGCACTTTGAGATGGACAACAGTAAGATGCCCACAGTATCTCCTGTAGGGGTCTGGAAACTTCCACTAGCTAGGAAGCGCAGGGGAGCACTGATTTTCACATCACCTGGTGAAGCATGGGCTCTCTGTGTTCTGCTCTACAGGTCACCTCTCAGATCCTGGTACAGACTTGTGATGGCAGCCTTGTTCAGCTGGTAGGATGCCGTGCATTGTTCCTCAGTCAGATCCTGGTATGATGTTTTCCTGTGGTATACCCTTACTGCATATCACCTGGTGGTAGTATGCTGTCATTGTCACCTGGCCTGCTTTCGTGCCCTGACAGCCTGCTGCCAGGCTTGTCTCTGCCTTTGTAGCATGGCCAGCCTGATACCCAGTATGGCCATGGCCCCTGGTATTTTGTACTGTCACTGCTCTGCTGCTTGTACTGCTATACTACAGCCTCAGTAGTGACTCAACTGGAGCTGCCTGTTGTGGGCCTCATTATATGCTCTACTGTCATTTAGATGACCTGTGGCTGGTGTAACAGGTGTCTGCTATCTTCAGCACATTGTTAACAGGTTCCATCTCTGAAAATCCAAAAAATGGGATGGTGCATCTTTTTTTGATGCAAGGCCCCTTGCATTATGGCACACCTTTTTTTTTGATGCAAGACACTTTGTGTAGGTGGTGACTGTTTTGACACAAACTGTGTGCAAAAATCAGAACTGATGAAAATTCTGATGCACCACCCTCCTTGCATCAATTTTTTTATGCAAGCACCTTGCATCATTTCTCTTGCATTTGAAAACTGAGCCCCATGCCTCCCCCCAACCCATACTTGTGGGCCCATAAAAACTCTCCATTGATCTATCCTTAGCCACTTTTGCTGGCCAGTCCATGTGCCCTCAACAGAAACTCTGATGCCCTCCTGTCCCAGGCAGTCTTGTGATATGACTGCCTAATCCTCATTTCCACAAGCACAGCCAGTCTGTCAAATAGTCATATGATGATTGCAGTCCACCATCATCTGTGAGCAGCACACAGCACTTAGACAACCCCCTACCCCCAACTTTTATGCATGGTAATTAGGGGCCATTGCAAAAGTGTTGTGACAGGTGTGCCTGGGCAAATGGCTATGTTAATAGCACTGCGTACCATTTGTATGCCAAGCCCACACATGTCAATGATATGCTGTGGCATGGAAGGCCCTGGGTCTCCCTCTGAGAAACAGCAAGGAGGCTGCAGGCAGGTAATGGTAGCAATACTGACTTGCACAGATTTTGTGGCAATCCCTTATGACTGATCATTGAACCAAACATTTTTGGGCTGGTTCAGTGGTGGATAACTATGCACTGTGGTACCACGTAGAAGAACCTGATTCATGTGCAAGACCACAGAATCTTACAATGCGGCAAACTGGGATCAAGAGTGTAGCAAAAGAAAGGTGTAGCATCATGGGTCTGACATGGCGTCACTCAGTATAATGGTGTTTTCATGGAAAGTGCTAACAATCATGTTGTTGTCATGGAACATGTCAAAAATCATGGTGTCACTATAAAAATGAGAAAAATACTTTTGTGACTTTTGTGAAAGTATAGCTCTACTGATAACTTGGGCTGTTGTGACCTGTGCACCATGTACAATAGTTGCCCTACATTGCACCCTCCCGGGCAGTAATGCCATGCCTTTAGTAAAGTTTCCCAGTAATATACAGTAGTATACAGAATGCCACATGGGGTGTAACCAATGCCTTATATAATGATAGCATTTCATCTTTTGTTCTATCTGCTGTCCTTTAGCATATTGACCTAGAATTACATCTGCTTTATTCATTGCCAGCATGCACTCTTCTGAGGGATCCACATTTTTTCTGCAATATAGCCCTCAAATCTTTATGATCAATTCATTTAACACAATTTCCCTTTTTTGGTCCTCCCCCATCCGTTTTTGTGTCAGAATGTTAGAGTCTGCACAAGACTGATCTACTATATCTAAAAAGGTTATTATGCTATGTCATGCTATGCAAGTAGTAAAATTATTCAAGTTTGAAGACATTTATATGAGAAATGCTTGTTCTGAACTGAAAGACCATAACTCACAGGGCATCAATTATCAAGCCTTTTGAAGCCACACAAATGCTATAAAAGCACAAAAGGCTTGTTTACATTTCTTCAGTGGTCTTGTAGTGCCCATTTTAAAGTTAACTTAGCAGCCAGCTGGTGGTTCCCATTACAGTAACACCAAAAGGGTAGGTGTCTTGGCATGAAAGCAATAATACTGTTACATTTAAGAAGCAGAATTGCTGTTTTTGCAACAGCTTTAAATAGGAGAGCATAAGCAGAACTTAGTCTCGCTGCAGAATATCAGGTCCAAATACTATGCCAGACCATCGATCCTGGTTTGTGGGCCAAACTCCCTGATGCTGTTCGCCAGGATGGGAATGCTACCTTTGATGAGGTTGCAGCTGAGCTCATTTCTGCTCGCAGTCCAGGGCTAATAGGAGTGATGCTTGCATACCCTGTGAAGCAGAATGCAAAAGAAAGTCCAGCAACTTACCACCAGAGACTCTGGATGATCTACTGAGCAGGAAAGCACCTGATGCAAGAAGCTGCGGATGTAGATCTTATTGAATATAAGACCCTGTTCCTTAGGAACATGATTCCAGCAGTAAGAGAAAAGGTAGAGCCAACCACCTACCCTAATATGGATAGGTTTGCCGACATCCTTCAGAAAACTGAGAGAGTGTATCAACTCTATATCCGTGATCTGGACTCCGGTTCCAAAAAGGTAGCTGCCATGGAACCTGCCTCGGAGGCCATGACACACTACACAGTGGAAGGGCAGGCTCAACGCCAACAGGCCCAACATCAGCCGGCCCCTCCAGCTGATAATCAACACCCCCAACAGGCCCATCAACAGCAGTGTGGTGGGAACAGGAATTGGCATAAGAACAGGAAGGATAAGGGTAGAGGTAAACCACAACAGAGAATGTGTCCTTCATATAGGGAGATAGCTGAAGAGAATCGGAAATTTTGAGAGCTCCTGGGACAAGTGCGCTCTGTGGTGGATGCTGTTCCCGCACAGGCCCTTGTGGTGGTACAACCGGCAACCCAGGCCCCAACAGGCCATGGGGACACCGGCGGTACAGGCCCTCAGGCCCATACAAGTCTGAACCCAGAAGCTCCTCCCTATATAGCATCAGTACAGCACGGTGAAGTGATTCACATGAGCCAGGCCCAACCTCTGCATGTTTCCGGCAGTAAGGATTGACAATTACAGGCCCCAGTCCATATTGTAAACAAGCTAGTCTTGGATACAAATGGAAGGCCCTGCACCGAGGCTGAGGTCAGGGGCCGCCTACTAGTAGTTTTGCTAGATACATGTGCAGCTGTATCTGTGCTACATGATGAACACCTGGACACATCCCCTTGGTCCACCGGACGGAGGACCAACATGTCAGGAGTCGACGGTACTAGGCTACCTGCATACCATTCCCTACTCTTGCCGGTAGAGCTAGGCCATTTAAAGGCCTCACACACTTTCCAACTAATGGTACTGCATGATCATCCTAGTATTACAGGGACTGACTTCCTTACAGCGCACGGCTGTGTGGTGGACCTAGCTAACATGCTACTGATACAGATTCAGGGTCAATATCATACCATTTTGATTCCTGATTCACACATTGTGGCAACGATATCTGCCAGTGACAAAGAGTATGATGTCATAGATTTGTTCAAGAATCATGAACTTTTTCCGAAGATCCTACCCATCCTGCAACGACATTTGGAAGCGTTTGCAGTCAACAAGCATGACTGTGGTAGAATGCACACCGTCATTGAAATGCCAGGCCCAGCACATGAGAGGCAAAGACAATATCCTTTCCCAACTGAGGCCTTGCCTTCCCTCAGAGAAATGATCAAGTCACTCCTCAAGCAAGGAGTAATCAGAACTTGTGTTTCCACTGCCCATGAAGAAACCCACAGGAGACCTGAGTGACCCCAAGAGACAACAGAGAAACCTCGAGGTGTAGGGAACGCTTAGCACTGGCTCCCAGTTCGTATTGGTAAGAACTGCTTAGGGCAACTGTGATTTATCCCTTGGTAGTAATAAACTTGTTTATTACTCTAATGCAACGTGTCTGTGATTACTTGCATTCCCAATATCGTCAAGAATCTGAAAGTGAGGTTTAGACCTCTCAACAAATTGGCGACCATACAGCACCGATACATACAAGATTGGGTTAACAGAAGCCCGGCAGGAACACAGGTAGGGCTGGAGGAGGAAAACTGCCCAGGGTGGGTATCAGCATACCTGGCATTAGGGGGCAGGAAGGAATATGGGCAATTGCAAAACCCAGTGGTGATGGAGATGTTAGAAGTATAGGAAACCATTAAGAGGTGAAGGGGGATAGAGAGAGAACACACGTTACTAATACAGTGGCGGGGAACCCTGGATTCCTACCAGGTTTGGAGGACTCAGGATTTTGATTACGAGAAAAGAAAGGAATCAGATGCCTAGGAGACCTGTATAATAGTGAGGGGATTCAAACCTTTGGAGAAATAAGGCAGATGCTTGGCATCCCACACTCACAACAATTTAGATACTTTCAAGTTAGGCCATACGTGAGGGGTCAGCATGGAGACACAGGAGAAAGGGCGGCTATGGTGGGAATAGAACAAGAAATACTGTATATAGAGCCAGGACAAATGAGAAAGGGTTAATAGGCAGAGCTGCAAGGCAGAATAGACACTTTTTCCCCAGACTTTTCTGAAAAGGTAAAGCTGCTGTGGGAGGTGGACCTGGGCTTGAGAATAACAGAAGAAGACTGGACCACAGTGCTAGGTACACATATGGGGCTCCTGGTATGTAATAAACACAGGGAATCACAAAATAAGGTATTGCACAGGTTGTACTATCCACCTAGCATAGTTCATAAGTTTCACCCGGAGATCTCACCGACATATGGGAGGTGTAATATGAACATATGAACATACAAACATACGAATGTGCCAGCAGAAACAGACTACCCAGTCTATCTAAGTCTACTTGAGTGTGCAGCCAACACCCCTAATAAAGTGAGAGGCATGTACTTCCATTATTTCTGGGAGTGTAGCATGTTCAGGGACTTTTGGAAAGCGGTGGCTTTGGAACTAACCGAGATATGGGGGAAATAAATTAAAGACACCCCACTCTCATTATTATTTGTAATGGAAGAAATGGGGGAAGAGGGATGGGAACCATATGGAAGACCAATAAAAATAATTCTAACTGAAGCAAGACAGTGCATACAGAATGCATCATGTGTGGCCCCCACGATAGCACGGTGGAAGAATCTCAGCATACAGAACCTGGCAGTGGACCGTCTGACGTATGTCCTTCGAGAGAAAAAAGATAGATTTGTGCAGGCCTGGGGGAAGTTCCTAGACTCTTTGATGATGACAGAGGCAAAACTGCTGAGGTAAGGTGTCACCTAAAGCATAGCGATATTCTCAGAATGTTAGAGTGAGACAGGATACAGCAGAGAAAAGAACTGGAAATGAAGGCGCAGGAGCAGTACTGGTGTGATAAAAGGATTTAGGCAGTGAAATGGGGGAAACAGAAACAAATGAAACTGTAGAATGATTTATAGTTCAAAGGCAGAGGTTAAGGATATTTAATAAAAAAAAGTATTTTGTAGTGTGTTACAGGATACTGGAGATGGAACATGTGTGTAAAATAATGAATTATGTTATGTATCTTGTTTGAAAATCAATAAAAAGATTATACAAAAAAAATTTTATGATTGCTCACATTCTGTAGAGATTACTGATGTAGCTGGTAGTTTGATTCTGATTCTGTTTTTCTTTTAAAAGTAAAAACCAGACTGTTCACCATACTAGTGTTACCACACAAAAACATGTTTGTTTACAGTCCTTGATCAACTTCAGCTGCATCTTTTCTGGAACTGGGAATACCTCCAACACAGTCTAGTCAATCAGGATGCAACTGGAAGATAGGAAACTATTGCATCATGAGTAACTGCACTGTTTTGGGGTGTTCTTAATGTTCCGGAAGTATGCACTCAGAGTAGATCAAGGACTTGAAACAAAACACGATTTGGAAAAATGACACCATTAGCATGCATTTCATTTCTACTAAGAAAGAAAGCACATAAAACAACTAGCAACATCAATGGATTTTAGAAAAAGTAAGCTATCAAAAAAATGTGGGGTTTCATCCAAAAATAATAAGATGAAACAGGGGTGACAGTGGCGGTTCAATAGGTTTGATTCTTGACCAAGGCAACTGTAAACAGTTTACAGGAACTTGGCTAATCACTTCATGTCAACATAATATAATTTCCCTTAGAAGTTGAAGCAAAAGGTGGCATGTTCTGCGGTTCACTTAATTTATTGTTTTGGTGGAAATAAAAAACGTCCATGGATACAAATTTGGAAGTAATTCCAATTTCTGGTTCCTTGAAAGTCAGAATACCTCCCAACTACCATATTTTGGAAGTCAATATTCTAAGAGAGGCAATGTGGTAAAGTGCCCCCTCTTTCAGCTAAATCAATGATTATTTCACTTCCAAGCTTCCAAAACTGGATGTTACCTTTGTCTCCTTGCATCCTTTTTGAGAGTTAAATAACTCCACCTCTGTTTTGGAAATTTTTAGCATTATTTTGGAAGTCAAATACTTTCCAAATCAAGTTGACTTAGAAGCCTTGTGTAACTTAACTGAAGTGTCAATAACTCACGCTTGCCCTCCAGAATATCAGCACAGAGGACATTCCTTCATTGAACATCATCTACAGTGAAGGCACTCTACTATTTAGATAAAAAAAGGTAGATGACCATTGTGTAAACTGGCTCTTGAAAAATGTATCACAAGAGTAAACACAAAAGGCTATGCACTCATGTAAAGGCAGAAGTAGGCTACAGTAGGAGAGCTCAGGTAGACAAAAACACAACATCGGCATGCTAAAATGCTTTGGCAAACAAAAAGCTGTTATCAAAATGTATTAACAAGCACACACTTGTCAGGTTGAAAAGGTTGTACTCACCCTGGAACTCTATGTCCCCAGATTGACACTTCATCACATTTTTGGAGATTTTTTGAGTGCATCATTTTTATGATGATTGCGCGCATGCACAAGAAACATATTGAGGCAGCTTTCTCCAGAAGCAGGTTGCAGAGGTGCGGCACAGTTGTGGCCAGTGCCCCCACAGCCTTTAAAGGCCTGTTCCGCTTCCCCCAATGCCGTGGCACGCTGCTGCTGGCACTAGTTCAGCCAGTGTGCCACCGACTTGTAAAATTTTAGTCGCTGCAATCAGGGGCCGCCTCGTCATTGCAGCGTCAACCATTCGCTGCAATGAGGGAGTGACCCATCATTGCAGGGTGGAACCTTGAAACACTGATATTGTTTGTGAACATGGTGGTGGCTTGCCGCCATGTTTACAAACAATATTAAACCTCCCCTGCCGAGGGGGTGCCCAATCCCCGTCGGCAGCATGTGCCCCCCCACCGTGTTTGTTTGCCGATGGGGGCCCCAATCTCCATCAGCTTCAGTGCCCTAAGGTTTATGTTGCTGACGGGGAAGCCCACTCCCCACTGGCATTATGTAACCTCCCCGCTTTGTTGTTTGCCAATGGGGTGCCCAATCCCCGTCAGCATAATGTCACTCCCCCCTTTTGTTGTATGCCGATGGGGTTGCCCAATCCCCCATCAGCTACAGCTGCCCCCCAAAAAATAAGACTCCGTTGGCATGCTGGGAGTCCACCCTAGCATGCCACATGCCCCTGTAAAATCAAAAACAGTCCCGCGATGTCTTTTTTTTTAACCTGTAAAAAAGGAAAAGGACCCTCGGCAGTCTTCCTGACCCCCTCCCACTACCTGTGCCCACCCACTGTGCACCCTGCTTCCACATACCTCCCCCTCACCCCATACTTACCTCCGGAGTCTGGTGTGATGATCTTTGGTGGACCGGGAACATGTCTGCACTCTTCAAAGCCGACTGCGAACTGAGGAAATGCCGGTAAGCTGTATAATGGAATAAATAGGGTTTTTTCAACGTTGATGCATATCTCAGGCATTTTTTTGGAATTTTGGCACCAAATTTTCAACATGGGTTTTTGGGGCCCCTCCTCATGAATTCTGCACTGTCATGATGTTATTCGGCCCAGAAAGGTGATTTTCCGGTCACTGCGCAGAATTCCCTTTTGGGACCGATTAATGAAATAACAGTACCAGTGTTCATGAGGTGGGCTCTCAAAAAGCCTATACTGCAAATCTGGTGGGAAAAATAAAAAAAATGACTGACTGTTTTACAAGCGTGCATTGCGCAGTTGCTACGCACGCTCATAGCTTTGTGAATTTGCAATATTTTCATGCCAGATTTTCAACACTGGCATTTTTCAGACCTCCTTGTGAACAGTACAACTGTCATTTTCCACATCCTGGCCGACATGTGTTTTCACACTTGCGGTGCAGAATAGCATGGTTGCTGTGGGAAATCAGTGTTCAGGACAGATTAAGAAAATGACAGTGGCACTGTTCATGAGCAGAGGTCCTAAAATGTCTATGTTGAAAATTTGGTGATGATACCCCCATAAAATGACGTGTTACAAGCATGCGTTGCACAGTTTGCACGCACGTTCGTAACTTCACGAGTTAATAATATTTTCACTCCACATTTTCAACATTGCCATTCTTCTGCACCTCCTTGTGAACAGTACAGCTGTCATTTTTCACATCCTGGCCGAAATGTGTTTTCACTGTTCCAGCACAGAATAGCGTGGTCGCTTTGGGAAACCTGTGTTCGGGACAAATTATGAAAATGACAGTGACACTGTTCATTAGCAAAGATCCTAAAATGCGTATGTTGAAAATTTGGTGATGAAAGTCCATAAAATGAGTGTGATATGAATGTGCATTGTGCAATTTCCATGCACACTCGTACCTTCGCAACTTTGCAATATTTTCATTCCAGATTTTCAGCATTGCCATTTTGCCACACCTCCTTATGAACAGTGCAGCTGTCATTTTTCACATCCTGGACAAAATGGCCTGGATATTCAAACTGCGCCATTCTGAGGCGCAAGCCCTTGCGCTGCTCAAAATAGTTGCGCTGGGGTGTGGCCGGGGTGATATTCAAAAGAGTTGCGCTATTGCGCAACTCCTTTGAATATCACTCCCCAGCCACAGCACTTGCGCATGGCGCAGTGGAACTTATGCCACCGCAAGTTGCCAGAGATGAGCATTAAACTTGCGGTGGCGCAAGTACCATTGCACCATGTGCAAATGTCTGATATTCAAAAGGTGGCATGCAAATGGGGCCATAATTTATGCAAGGCGCAGGGGGGGCCATTTGCATCTATTTATGTCCCCATTTGCATGCCATTTGCATGTAGGTGCGCCGATCCCCGAGGACTTGCGCCTGGCCACCCTGCCAGGCAGCAGCCATCGGGGACCGACGCACAATGCAGCCCGATTACGGGCAGTACAGGTACATGTAACACCCCCCCCACACATATTCTGAAGCCCGATCGCAGGCAGTACAGGTACAGGAAACACTCCACATGCACACACACACGTACTTCAAGCCCCGATCGCAGGCATAACGTGTATGAACTCTCAGTGCCCGATCAAGGCAGAATGCAAACCCCCCAACCCCGAATATTCTCCTGGTGGTCCAGTGGACCGTGAAGCCCGATCATGGGCAGAATGTCACATCACAAAACCCCCCAAACATCTCCATGGTGTCTAGTGTCCCCCTACCACGAAGCCTCCACCCCGCCCCCGCAGCCGCGGGCGACAGCATCCCACCCGCCTGCCACCGCCGGGCCGCCGATTGACTGTCCGGGTAGGGCTGCACGCCATTGGTGCAGAGCTACAGCCAATGGGCGTGCAGCCCAAACCGTACATGACAGTCCAGATTTGTGAATGAGCTTGTGAGGAAGGGAGTGAGTGAGCTCAACGGAGCTCTGTTGGGACTGCTATAGATTTCTTTGTGGGCAGAAAAAGGCAGCAATGCACACAGGGGCCCAGTACAAAAGGGCAGCCTGCAGTGGCAAGAGAAACAGAACGAATGAGTGAGAGAGGGGAAGTAAGTGAGCAAGCTCAATGGAGCTCTATCGTGACTGCTGCAAATTTCTTTGTGGCCAGAAAAATGCGGCAATGCAGGCAGGAGCCCAGTACAAAAGGTCAGTCTGCAGTGCCGGCAGAAACGGAACGAGCGAGTGAGAGAGGGGGAGTGAGCTACCTCAACGTACCTGTGTCAGGACTGCTGCAGATTTCTTTGTGGGCAGAAAAAGTCGCCAACAGAGGCAGGAGCCCAGTACAAAAGGGCAGCCTGCAGCGCCAGCAGACACAGAATGAGTGAGTGAAAGATGGGGAGTGACCCACCTCAACAGAGCTCTGTTGGGACAGCTGCAGATTTTTTTGTGGGCAGCAAAATGTGCCAATGCAGGCAGAAGCCCAGTTCAAAAGGGCAGCCTGCAGTGCTGGGAGAAACAGAATGAGTGAGTGAGAGAGGGGGAGTGACCCACCTCAACAGAGCTCTCTCGGGAGAGTTGCAGATTTCTTTGTGGGCAGAAAAAGGTGCCAATGCAGGCAGAAGCCCAGTACAAAAGGGCAGCCTACAGTGCAGGGAGAAACACAACATGTGAGTGAGAGAGGGGGAGTGAGCAAGCTCAACAGACCTCTATCGTGCCTGCTGCGGATTGCTTTGTGGGCAGAAAAAGGCAGCAACGCAGGCAGGAGCCCAGTACAAGAGGCCAGCCTGCAGTGCCGGCAGAAACAGAATGAGCTAGTGAGAGAGGGGGAGTGAGTGACCTCAATGGAGCTCTTTCAGGACAGCTGCAGATTTCTTTGTGGGCAGGAAAAGATGCCAACGCAGGCAGGAGCCCAGTACAAAAGAGCAGCCTGCAGCACCGGGGGAAACAGAACAAGTGAGTGACACGGGCAGTGAGCGAGCTCAACGGACCAACGCAATCAACATTCGGCATGGACAAATGTTTATTTTAAATGTGCCTGAATACAGATAATAGACCCAAATAACAGGAGGTAGCTTTGAAGGCTGCAAAGTAAACATTAGGCTATAGCACTAAATTAAATAGAGTAGCTTTTAATGATAGAATTGAGGGGCTTTAGCAATTCCAAATCCCCTGAAGAATGTTGTAATGTCTCAAGAATTGTCCTTGATTTTATTTATTTATGATATTTATCAGGTAATCCTACAGAGATCCACAAAATAATACTGTTTTCAGATGCGACCATGGGGGCAAAGAGACAAGAAAGCAACAATACACAGCAGTTATACAGGCAGATGATACGCAGCATTACACAACATTAGAAATCCCAGCAATTGTATGAGATTAGCTGCCAAGGCAGACTCTATACAGGATTACACAATAAGTAGATGAAAAAGCAGACCATGAGCAGATTACAGTAGATACGTACTGTATATACAGTTCAGAATCTTGCATTAGTGTGATAATGGTTATATCTACAGATGCTGCATCAGTCCACAGGGGGACTTCTATCTTGGAAAACTTCTCAAGAATAAACCACAGTATGGTTTTTTGTCTGCTCCCAACCAAATTAGTGGCACATGGGTGCACTGTCCTAAAGATGGAAACACAACAAGCACTATCCTATGTTGGTCTTGTAATACAGCAAATAAGCAGTTGTGTTCCTTTAGAAATATTATTTCTCATATCATGGGGCTCATGGGGAAAAATAATGGACTCTTGAAATCAGAGTTATTTCAATCATAATGTCAAAATGACTAAGATATATGAGAGTAGTCTAAAACCTGGTTATGGTACAGATTACAACATCCATGGTACTTCTTCTTCCCACAGTGTGGTAATGAAATGACTCATAATTTTAACGTTAGCACAGTTTACCAACTTCAGATTCACAGTACCTTCTTTTGTTCATCATAAGTCCCACAATTGGCCTTAATTTGTGATTTTATGAAAAACTAACTGCTTCAGTGCTTTATTCAGTACACTACAATGAAGGCCTGAAAACAATAGAAATGAAAAAGGGAAAGCATGAAGTGCCTGTCAGATTTTTCATCAGTGTAATTGCTAACAGGCATTGTCATATGTTCCATCTTCTTGGCCTGGAAATATTACAGTGCAATTTGAGAAATGGGATAGGGCTAAGTACTTACTGCCCCCTACTTCCAGAGTGGCAATTTTTTCATTGGAAATGTCAAATGCCCTTCTCCATCATTTTCCCCATCATTACGTGTGTCTCAGCTGCGGCTTATGCCATGTCTGGGAAGGCTTATAAAGGGCTGCAATCAGTGTCAATTAGATTGTTAATCCATTCTTTTTTCTTTATTCTAAGTGTTTGCACTCCAAGATATCTGCATCTGATTCTCGTGACGGTCTTGGGTGGGGTTGGGAAGGCAGGAACACATTTTCTCATTAAAGGACACATACATTAAAGTAATAAGGTACAGTAACTGTAAGATGCACATGCAGATGATGGGCCGGCCCGCTGGTGCAGTGGTTGGATTTCCACTTGCGACACTGATGACCTGGGTTCGGGAACAGACTCGGGGAGTCAGAGAGCCAGCCAGGGGAGAAGGATAGAGCATCCTACAGACTGCTCTCCTTCTCTGGGGGAGGGATGGTTAGACTATCCGGCACTCGATAGACCCCTAGCGGAGGCTGTGGGATCTGCGAGTGACCAGGCACCAGTACGTTGAGGGGTGGGGCGGATGCTGGATGTCATTGCAGTGTCAGTGGCTCAGTAGATAGCATACTCGCCTCTGAGGCTGGGAGATCAGAGGGCTGTGGGTTCAGTTCCCACATCTGGCACTTGGGTTAATATCCCAGTACTGACACTGTAGTGCAGTATGAGAGGGATGCTGCACATCTGAGGTGCTGTCTTTCAGATGAGATGTTAAACCGAGGTCCCATCTGCCTAGATTAGTGGTAGTTCAGGTGGATGTTAAAGATCCCATGGCACTTATTGAAAAAGAGTAGGGGAATTTCCACGGTGTCCTGGCCAAATTTCCCTCATTCACTGAAAATACCACCAACAGCTTAATCTGGTTCAAAGTCAGTTGGCATTCATCTGTATCCCCTTCCCCCGGGTCGTGCCTGAAAATAGGCAGGATTTGTCTAGTGCACTTACTGGTCAACAAAAATGAAATAAATAATTAAATAAAATTGCATGTCCCCGCCCCTGGGGCAGCATACGCAAAATCACTGTCTGCTGAGGATGAAGCCTGCACCGATGCCTGGCCTCTATGGTTCCCTGTCTCCCTGCCAATCAATTCCTGCCCTGCAGCACCACCGACCCCGAACCCCACCCGGGGGGGGGAGCCAGGAAGGCAATGTCGGTGGTCTGCCAACACCTTTTCCCATCATAGACGGGCTGGTTCAATGTCTTGGCCTGACCCTGGGGGTTAAGCCAGGGGGTATTTGCAAGGGGAATGGCAATTAAGGAAAAAGGCAGGCAATCGAGGCTGGAGCAGAATGCGGGGTGGATGGTACAAAAAATAAAGTATAGGCAGATGGCTTTATTGAAACAGTTGACATTAGCCATTTACAGTACCACAGGATAAAGCGCCCTTACCACAGTTCCTCCCAGTGATATTTAAGCAATATACCATGACAGGGTGTGGGGTAGTGCTGGATTTTCCCATGCCTGGTGTGTTGTTTGGTCACGAGGTTGCAGGCCAACTGTCCAGAACATACCAGGCATTGGTAAATTCAGCATTACCCCCCACCTTGGAGTGGGATATTGAGGTTTGTCAGATTCAAGGGGCAAGCCCTGTTGTCCCCTGGGCCTTAGCTAATGGGGATTTGCCCAGTGGCAGCAACAGAAGGGGACAGGAGGGGTTGGGGGGAGGGGGTAAGAATTGAGACAGAAACATGGGAAGAGAGAGTGACCTCATAAGTGAGGTCACAACAGGGGAGGGAACATGGGGAGAGAACAATGATGACTGGACAATGGTAGGCTGGAAGGTGAGGGAGTAAACTAGGTTAAAAGGCAGCTACACTGGGTCCTTGACCTCACTTTTGCTGCTTTTTGGAATTTAGGGATCTCGGGGGACAATGTGATTATGCAATTGTCACCATATTAAAGAAGTGGAGTCAAGTTAGCTTTTTTCTTTGAAATGTTATTTTTTTATTGTAGAAATGAATAAAAGTAATTTGTATTGTTACGCCACAAAAAATAGTGCCATGTTTCCCATTGAAGTCTATGATAAATATAACGTTTATATAGGTTACTGTTTGTAATCAGGTTGTAATTTGCAAAAAATGATTTTCTTAACTGTATATAGTAATACAGTTTCATCTTAAAGTACTTTATAACTTGATGATGGCCTGATACTGTTAAGTGTTAAGTAAAACAAAGCTGAAATTGGCGAGCATCAGGAAAGAACTCAGTGCGCTTACACTGAGAGCCAGTTTGCAAATTATAACTACTGTATCACTGACTAAGAAATTGACAGTAAACTCAATTAAACAGTCCATGTTCACCATCAGAGATCAAACACCAGCACCTTGGTGTTGCCAGCACCTTACAGGGAGATTAACAAAAACATCCGAAAACAACTCTGACAGCTCGGTGGCAGTGCCCATGGAGTCCCCAAAAACTATGTACAGTACAACGACAATGACAGTTTCAAAACTGAAATTGTGTACTAGGTATATGCAAATGACTAATAATAAAAAAACACCAGCTTGCAGTAAATTTGCCAGATAAGATGTTTATTTATTTATTTATTTATTTTATTTTATTTTTGTTGACCGGGTAAGTGCACTAGACAAATCCTGCCTATTTTCAGGCACGACCCGGGGGAGGGGGATACAGATGAATGCCAACTGACCTTGAACCAGATTAAGTTGTTGTGATGTGATGTGTTTGCTTAGGACATATCAGAAATTCCTTTCAGATCCTATATTCCAAGGTTGGTCAGCCTTGACATGCTAACTTCGGCAGCAGTCATTGATTCACACTGCAGTGAGGGGGTGGCACTTGACTGGCAGCAGCTTTGAAGCGGAGCGGTATGTCAGTGTCTGGAGGTGGAACTGTGACTGGAGCGAGCATCGCTGGATTAACGGGAAGTTCACGGTCATCAGGTAAGCTCTGGTAGTTGGATGGCTCATTTTCGATGGGGAAGATACCCTCTAATTTTTCTGTATGTACAAGCGCAAATGAAGTTTGCAATTTTTTACGGTTTTAAAAAGTTCCATTTAGCCAGTTGGTTTGGTGAGATTTTGAAGTGAGTGGCAAGATGGCGGCAAACGCTTTTGATCTGTGGCATTGGATGGATACTGTTTTTGGGGGGCACCAAGCTAGGTTGATTGGCACCTTTCCCCATGGAATGAGGTTAGATTTTACAGTGGGGCGATGGTGCTAGTTAGCCAGTGAAGTGGCAATGTTTTTATACCCATTGTATAATTATAATTTTATATAGAATTGTTGCACACCAGGATAGCCTCATTTAGGTGCAGCAGCTACACTGCAAGAGTGCACTGTGGGAAAGTAACAGCAGCAGAGTGGATCACGTTCATAAATATTATTACAAAATAAGATACAATAGAGACAGAGTAATAGCACTGATTATTAATAAAATGTCACTTATGGTAGAGAGCAACAATATTAGCTACCACAGATGAGAAAACAAGGTCAGGTTTTCCTTTGACTGGGTGGCATAGGAGTTAGTTGTTCAGTAGGACAGTTGCTTGATAACTGCATGGTAGTCTGGGTGATTGTTCTGGTCACAAGATGCTAGAAAAGAGAAAGCCCATCTTCCATAATACATTTTGTCTTTGGTATTGTGGAGTGAAGAGATCTGTGGAGTGAAGGAAATGGTTGCACTTGAGAAGAGTGAGGTGGTTTTGCAGATACTCATGAGTGTTGCAGTGCACACATTTTATCATAAATGTGAGACAATTGTATTTTCTGCAAAGAGCAGGGTGGAACCAGTTCAGATTAGTGCACATTTTGCAAAGGTGTGTTCTGAGGTTACAGGCTATGACACATCCACATATTTTATTGTACTGACTGTCAGGCTTTTTTTGTACTGATTCTGATGCAGTGAAAAAGATAACATCACCACAATCTATAATATATACTGTTGCAGAATCACTTACTTTTCGACTGTTAAACTAAAGCAGCCTTTCCTTCTGTAAATGCTATAGCACCCAACTTTTGTCCAGCTGTTTCAAGCACATAATTAATGTGATTCCCATGTGAAATGGTTGGATCTGGCTGTATCGCTAATGCACTTTTCAGGCTGTACATTGTTTCTGGTTTTGAGTAATAGTGGGCCAGGTTGATTATTTAGCATGTATGAAGTACTAATGACTTTTGTCTTTGTCAGGTTTAGGACTAGACTGTTCTGAGAGATCAACATATTGATTTTGATGAAATCACATTGCACTCAGTGGTTAGGGAGCTGTTGTACAACATAGTACCATCTGCATACATGACACAACTCACGCTGCCTAACCAAGTCATTGAAGAAAACATAGTAATTTAAGGTCATAAGGTATTCTAGGTCTAGAAATATAGAAAAGTGACAGCAGAAGGGGACCTTACAATCCATCTAGTCTGCCCATTGTAGACTAACTACCCCCCACAATTACTGTCGAGTGCTATGATGCCTTTATATTTATCCCATGCATGTTTGAAACTTCTGATCATCCTGACCCCTACCACCTTCAGGGGGAGACTGTTTCATGGGTTCACCACTCTCTCCATGAAGAAGAACTTCCTTGTGTTACCCAGTATCTTCCCTCCCTCAGTCTTCATACCATGCCCTGCTTTTTGTGTAACTCCTACCCAGGAGCAGGTCTTCTACTTGAGTGTTGTTGATGTTGTCTAGTAAGTCTCCCCCTCATTTCATATGTAGAGAAGAAGAAGTACAGTACACTATACAAAAATATTTTTTGCTTTTCTAAATTGCAGTGCTCCGAACTGCATTCTGTGTTTTACTGCTTGCCTGTTGCTATTTTTTAAATGTGTGATTTTCTGTGTGCTGACTCTGCTAGGGGGCTTTGAACTTGCAGACCATTAAAGGCACTGCAAATCAGTGTTCAAGAAGGGTTTTAATCAAACTGCTAGAGGATCTCAGAAGTAATAGTGGTTCCACGTCATAATAGCGAACGCGAAATGGCAATTGCTATTATGGAAAGTGTATATCGCTGAAAAGCAATTTGGTGATGTACACTTGCAGGCGACCGGGCACACACAATAGATTAAATGTGTTTGTAGGGGGGCTGCACCCACCCTCATGGGGGGCTGTTCCCCACGCACACCCCTGATTATAGACTGTCAACTCTGGGGGGGGGCGCATGTCAGGGAGGGGGCACAGCCCGGTTTAAAAAAAATGTAAGTCCCGCAGCTGCAGGAACAAAAAAACTCTTTCCGGCCCCCAGCCCAGGACCTGCTCCATCAGAGCCAGCCTCCCTTCCCACGACACCACATGGTTTGCTTGGCAGAGCAGGCACACTAGATGGTAATAACCTCTCTTCCCTGTCCCTCCCCTTCACCTCGCTATTTTTCTTTTCCACTCACCCTTCCCTCCCCTTGCAGTCACAGTCCTTGCTGCCCTGGCAGGTCACCCATGATAACAGCACCATAATATGGGTCGCCATTTTGACGGCTGCCCATATATGATCCCTATTATCACTGGATACCAGTAATAGTGTACGGTGGAACTCGATTGTGTATGGAAAATGGAAATCCATACACCATAGAAAGTCATTCTGCTGGAGTTGACATTCACATTAACACAGAATGACTTTTCATTCTGCATTAGTGAGGACAACATGATACAAGCAACCCCATCAGCGCTTCATCATTGGTCAGTGGCTGGTGGAGAGTTGCACACGTGTGCTGGCTGGTGGGAGGTTGTGGTCAAGTGTGGTCAGTGGAGCTGAAACCCCCCAAAAATAAGTGACTCTGGACTGTCTTATAGTTTTAATAAGGCTGCTGCAATTGTGGTCCACCATACACTATATAGAACAATGTATGGGAAACCACACACAAGGCTAACTTCCCCCTAGTGGTTACCATGATAACTGAGCAACGTCTCGCGCTTCTCTCTCAAGGTCATCAGTTGTCATGGTATCCACTTGGAGGAACAAAGCCTTGTTGTATATGATTTTCCATACCCTATCCTATATGTTCTAAAAGATTAGAACCCTTTTAGAACCTTTGGGTTAAGCCTAATTTAGAACCAGAAAGCCCATGGGTTCAAAGTAATAAAGATTCTATATATACTAAACAAAATGTTTTTTTTTTCATGCATTTAAAAACGCAGAATATGTAAGTCTGGAAAACAAATTATTAATCTGGTGTTACATTCTAAAATGTTTTAGTGTGACACATTCTGTATATGTAAACATGCTGCTCATATACCTATGTATTCAGCTGTGGCAAACAACAATCTATTCATTGAGACTCTTGGCATTTGCATTTTGGATGATGCATTGTTTTCTCTTATTTCTGGATATGCAGTGAAACTGAATATTATTGCTGTGCTGAGAGAATAGGTCCTTTTCTCCTCTTTGTAGCGCTCTGTTTTTTTTCTCCAGTCCTACACACAAAATATTTCAAGTTCTAAAGCTGATTAGAACTATTCATCAATAAGGCATGATGAGGGTTATGTTAATGATTTGTTAATCACCCTCTAGGGGTGTAATGTGGCACGAGGTGTATCCATGTGTTACATGCACCTACAGGGTGATAAACTATTAGCCCGACCCCTAGGAGTGCCTTATCACTATTATAATGCAAATGTTTTTTTCAATAGTGTTAAACCTTGTTCAGCATGTGATTAGGCTCCACATGAATGCTAACCCAAGATTAACATAAGACTGATAGAATGCTTTCAAATAACCAGAAAGTTATATTTTTCTGAAGCTTTTTATAATTTGAAAAGTACTATACCAGAACCCAGCTGGTTCTGACAACCCTAATCACCAAATAGTTTTAACACACAAGGTTGCTTGTTTTTTTTTTATGTTTGGTGTACTTCAAAAGGTTCAGAGAACTGTTTTCACTATGGTTCCATACTTGCTACCAGTATCCTCATAAGTTTTTTAGGCACAGGGCAAAGAAACATGGAAAACTTATGTAAATCAAATGCAGAGCATGCCACGTACAGTTAGTCCCAGACATATCAAATGCAGAGCATACCGTGTACAGTTGGTCCCAGACATATCAAATGCAGAGCTTGCCATGTAGAGTAAGTCCCAGACATATCCTGTGATTCATAGTGTCGGTGGATTGGACCGATAGGCATGTATGGGCATGTGGAGAGGTTCACAGTGAGTAGGGACTAGATCTCTGACATCACAGACACAACCCCAGAATGCCCCATTGACCCACCATATAAGGAGATAGAATGCTTGCATCAAACATTGTGGAAACATCACCTGAAAATAGCAGCATAGGTGTAGAATTGGCAAAGTGTGGTGAAAATCCTCCTGGTGCATGGCCAAAAGAGATGCTGCTACCACTACCTGATCTACCACAGTCTGGGCTGGTGAAGTGCTTTGGCATAGACATCACGCTTGCATTGTCCATGTGTGCTGAATTTTACCACAGAGGAGGCAGTAATCATAGCCTCAAAGGTCTGCTATAGCTACTGGACACAGTTTGGTAGCAGTGTTTTCAAGGGGATACTGCCCTACAAGCAGGTGGTGTGGAAAAAGATACAGGCCACTGTCAATTCAACTAGTAACACCCTACACACACAAAATCGCTGCTGTCAAACACAAGTGGCATGACCTTTGTGGCATAGGTAAAGAGAAAGGTAGTCTTTAATCAACAGGCCCATTTATACATTCATGGAGGGGAACATGAGGACATCCATGACCCATCTCCAGTAGAGGACGTAGTGGTGAACACATGCAGCCAGCAGTCCATCGGTAGGTAGGTCACTGGAACTGAGATAATATACAGCAAGCAACACTATATATGTATTGTATGTGTATTGTCAATATGAGATTTATGTGATATGTGAACAACTGGCCTTCCTGACTTTCCTCTGCAGATGTGACCCCTGTTTTGACTGAAGCTGTGGGAGGGTAAGGACCATGTCCAGAATCACGTCTGTCTGGATACTGAGACAGGACCCAGTGGCATTCCCTCAGCAGGCCATACAATGAGTATCTACATGTGTGATGGACATGTATCAGTGACACATGTACAGTTCCTACCATGGTACACACAGACTAACAGTACACATCCTACATAATACAGGGCCATGGACAAAGAACCCTACCATACCACTACATGAAGATGGTGGACCAGAAAACAGCACCCCACCACATCAACACCAGAGACAGCATAGTGGTGACAGCAGCATTGCTGAGATAAGACAAAAGGGTCCAGCCACAACACACACATCAAACGCAAACATCTGTACAGTGGACTCCCCTGTACTGGCTTAGCAACCCAGTGTCACAACACCAGTGCCACCCACATGTACACCTGACAGTGTGACCCACACCAGCCTGCTGGTACATCACTCCAGCACACCCCAGAACATGCTTAACATATTATGGGACACACCAGGAACCACACATACACATGCAGGACTGCAGTGACCCCTTGGAGGTGCCATCAGGGACTATGCCTGCACCCAGTGCAAATAGGAGGCAAGGCCTGCATTCTGCCTACTCTGAAGTGCAGCAGATGGAATAGCAGAGGCTATGTCTTGCAAGGACTGGCCAAGCTGTGCTGCAATCAGCCAAGTTTGGGAGGCAGTATAGCGCAGTGGTTTAAGGCTCTGAGCTGCAAATCTGGAGATCTGGGTTTGAATCCCACAGCCCCCACTTGCATACTGTGTGACCTTGAGCAAGTCATTTATCTTCCCTGTGCTCCCAGGTCGCACCTGTAAACAAGCTTTCAGCTTAGTGTCTTACTCCTGGTAAAACAACTGAAAAAAAAAAAGTTGTTTCTGTGTACAATGATGTGGTGAGTGTATACACCCAGCTTGGTACTCCTGACTCACAACTGTGAAACATGCTTGAACATGCCTTAACAGCCCTCACACAAGCTGTCTTGGCAAGCCAAGGTCCAGTTGAGTTCCTTGGGGTCATCAGGCTCTTTGACCACTGTGCATGCCAGCACACACTGAACTTATACAAGGAATACAGTATTTATGATGACTCCTAGGACCCTTTCCTCAGAAGTAGTGCCTAGCTTAACCCTTCCCCTCCGATACTGCCTTCTGGGGTTTGTGTTTCCTATGTGCATTATTTTGTACTTTTTGGTTTTGGATTTAAGCTGCCAAGCCTTGGACCACCTCTCTAGCCTTTACAGGTCTTTCTGCATCTCCCTTACCTCCTCCTCACTGTCTACCTTACCACAGAGTTTAATGTCATCTATGAAGACACACATCTTGCCCTGAATTCCTTCTCTTATGGAAGTGATGAACATACTGCAAAGGGCTGGACCCAGGACTGATCCCTGTGGCACCCCACTGGTGACCTCCTTCTCCTCCGATCTGACTCCATTTATCACCACCCCTTGTTGTCTCCCTTCCAACCAGCTTCCCACCGATCAAACTATGTCCTTTGCTCTACCCATATCTTTTAGCTTCTTTAACAATCTTCTGTGAGGCACTGAGTCAAATACCTTGCTGAAGTTGGAGTTAATCTACTGCATGGCCCTTACCTACTGTCCTAGTTACCCAGTCAAAGAATACTATCAGGCTGGTCTGACATGACTTCCCTGCCCCAAATCGGTGCTGTTTATTGCACTGGAGTCCATTTTTCTCAAGGTAGTCCACTAGGTCCTCTTTCGCTAGTGTCCCCATCAGTTTGCCCACAATAGATGAAATACTGACAGTTCTGTAGTTACCTAGCTGTTCTTTGTACCCACCCTTGTGGAGCAGATCTACGTCCACTACCATCCGGTCTTTAGGAAACACCCCTGTTTGAATAAAGCTATAGAAAAGCTCTACCAGTGGTTCAGCAAATTCCAATGCCAATTCCCTGAGCACCCTCGGATGCATCTTGTCCAGCCCTGGGTCCTTATGTATCTTCAGGGATGTTAGGCCTTTTTTGACCCTTTCACTAGTAAATATCTGCTGTCCCATTTCCAGGATCCCACTTGTAGAAGTATTTATGCCACTCTCTGGCAAAGGCCACTGTCCTCCCTAGTGAATACTGAGCAGAAGTTGACAGTCAGAATGGCTGTTTTCTGCTTGTCTCCCTCTGTTCTCCTGCCTCCTTCTGTTAGCCTAACAAGTCCACCTCCCATATTTCTTTTTTCCCTTAGTTACCTGAAAAACTGTTTTTCCCCACCCTGAACCCTCCACTATACACAATTCTGTATCTGCTTTTGCATCCCTGATTGCCCTCTTAGCCTCCCTAATTGTTACTTGGTACTCCCACCATTCTTCATCCCTCTGCTTCTCCTTGTACCTGATGAAGGCCTCCTTTTTGACCCTCTCTGCTTCCCTGACCTTTGCAGAGAACCCTATTGGTCTCTTGTAGCTGTATCTCTTAGTAACCATTCTCAAGCATGACTTTGTTGCCTCGAGAATGGTCCCTTTTATTTCTCCCCATCTATCCTCCACTTCCCTGATACTGTCTACTGTAATTAACCTGCTCTGGACTAATTCCCCCATCTGGTTGATGTCTGCACTTCAGAAATCCAGAACTTCAGCCTTTCATGAAGGGTTACTGTTACCAAGGGATAGCTCGAATCATATTGTGTTATGATCACTAGACCCCAGTGGTTCCTGCACTCTGCCCATCCCTTTCTGAGTTGGTGAGCATGATGTTGAGAATGGCAGCCTACCTTGTGGGTTCCTTGATCAGCTGTACCAGCATGCAGTTCTGCAATGTATTTAACAGTGCCTGATTTCTGGTGCTCCTATTTATTTTTTATTTATTTTATTTATTTAGTTTTTGTTAACTGGGTAGGTGCACTAGCCATAAAATGACTATTTTCAGGCACGACCCGGGAGAGTACAACAAAAGGAGAACAGTTGAACAACAGCAACATGAGTACAATAGTACAAATAGAGGAACAGTATAGCAGTGCTACAAAAATACAATGGGTAGAAACAACAAAAAATAATGGCAAGCATTATACAGATAATGGCAGTAAGATATATAATAAGTGCAGAAACCATGGACCCGACCCGTGGAGTGAAAGGGTTAATAAGATAGTAAGGTTATATAGAGAGAAATGTGAGGAATGTTCAAATATAACAAGAAAGACTGACAGAAGGAAGGTCAGGGGTGGTAATTGGCAAAACAACAGTGGATGGTCAGCAACAAGGTTCAAGAAGGAAGAGAGCTAGTAGTCAAGAAGTCATTTACAAAGAGAAGGAAAAATATGGGGAGGGGAAGAGGAGACAGTCTTGGAGCTGGATTAGAGCAGGGGTGACATTACTAGTAAGTCTCAGGAGCTTCAGTTTGGGACAAAGCATGTAAAAGCATCAGCTAAGGATAGATAACGACGATATTCACTTTTAAATCCAAAGTGAGACTGAGACAGATGGAGGTTGAGTGGAAGAGCATTCCATAGCCTGGGAGCAGAGAATTGGAAGGCCCCTGTGCCTTTAGTCATCCGACATCTCGGAACATAGAGCAAGGATTTGTCAGCTGATCACAGGCCATGGGAGGATGGTTGAGGGACCAGCAACGCCGCCAGCTGGGACGGGTTTTTTTCCCGGATGATCGAGTCCATTAGTGATCCAAGGTAGTATTGTCTACTGGCAGAGGGTGAGAGCCAATTCAGATCCTTATAAAGAAGGCAGTGATGTTTGAGTCGAGGTGACGAAGAGGCAAATCGGCATATATTGTTATAAGTTATGTCCCATTTTAGCAGGGAGGTTTTATGGGCAGAGATAAGAATAGAGGCACCATAGGTAAGGGTTGGGAGCAGAATACCTCGGGCAATTGCTAATTTGGCTGAGGGTGTAAACATGTAGCTCGTTTTGTAAGCTACTCCTAGTTTCGAGTTTACAGCTTTGCACGAGGACTGAATGTGAAGATTAAAATCCAGGGACTGGTCCAGGAGGATCCCAAGGTACTTGAAGGAAGTAACATTTTCAAGGGAAATCCTCCTGGGTGAAGAACCTCCAGCAAACTAGAACAGGTCTTAATCTTTGGTGCAGAACCTAGGAGCATGGCTTTCATTTTCTTTTCATTTAGTACAAGCTTACGGTCTAGTAGCCAGTCTAAGACCTTATTGAAGTCTGAAGTAAGTGATGTGTTTATGCAGGCAATACTAGAAGAACTAGTATAGATGATCAGGTCATCAGCGTAGAGAATAGATGAGCAGGATTCCAGGACCTCAGCTGCATTGTTGATAAAAATTGAGAACAGAAGGGGCCCAAGGATAGAGCCCTAGGGGACCCCAAGGTTGATAGTAGATATGTTGGACAGGGAGGAGTTAAATTTGACAGCTTGCGACCTGTTTGACAGGTAGCTACAGAACCAGTCCACAACAGGGGTAGAGAAATGGAATTTATGGAGAGTGGAGAGAAGCAGGGGATGGTCAACAAGGTCGAAAGCCTTAGTGAGGTCAATGAAGATGGCACCTGTGAGTTTTCCAGAGTACATGTTGGACAGAATATCAGTAGTTAGTTGAAGAAGAGCCGTAGTGGTGCTATGACCTTTTCTGAAACCATGCTGAGTGTCTGAGAGGAGATTGTAGCGTGTAAGGTAGTCAATGGTCTGTGATGCAACTATTTTCTCTAGGATCTTGTTAAGGACAGAGAGAATTGCTATAGGTCTGTAATTGGCCATGTCCTTTGGGTCACCTTTTTTAAAGACAGGTGTTACTCTTGCAGATTTCCATAGGTCTGGCACAGTGCTATGGATAAGGGAGAAAGTGTAGATTCTGGCAATCGGAGAGGCAATGAGTGAACAGCCAGCTTAGGAAGACGAGGTTCCAGTGAGTCAGAACCAGAGCTGGTATTGGCAGATATGGATCTCAGTAATTTCAGAACTTCCGCTCTTGAGATAGCCTTGAAATAGAATGGTGGTGTCGCTGGAGAAGCATCATACGATAGGGCAGTATGGTTGTCTGATGGTAGTGTGGTAGGTAGATTGGAGTGCAATCCACTAGGTTGTAAAGCCAAGGTATAGTATGAAAGATCAGAGAAAAGATTGTTAAAACTGTTTGAGATGGTCCTAGGGTCATTACAATGTGCCCCATTTATGATCATTTCATCAGGAGGACCGATTATAGGTACCGAGAAATGTTTGACATGGCCCAAAATTTCTCGGTCGCAGGCTGAGCTTTGTAGAAGGTCCTTGCAGTATTTGCTTTTAGCAACTCTAACTTGTCTCTTACATCTGTTCCTTAGTTCACGATAGACAATAAGATCTGACTGTAGGCCAGTTTGTTTGTAGCGAATCCAAAGCTTGTCCCGCTGGCTCAGATTAGCAAGGAGGTCTTTATGCAGCCACCTAGTCTGTTTTCCTCTGACCCTCCTAGTAGTCTTGGGGGCATGTTTATATTGAATGGCAAGAAATTAATTTATGAATATCTGTAGAGCAACCTCCACATCCTTTGTTTGATAGATACCTGCCCAGTCGATATTGGAGACATCATAGAGAAATGCATCCTGATCAATATGAGCTAGATTTGTAAACATGATTAGTCTTGATGGAGGAGATGGAGGCGCAACCATAGATAGGATACAAAAAGTGGGTGAGTGGTCTGTTAGTGCATCTGCAAGGATTCCTGCTTTTGACACATGTTCCATATGGTTAACCATCACCCAGTCTAGAGTGTACCCGCTGATGGGATGACGTGGCTCTAGTTGCTTCAGAGATCAACTGGTGAAAATTATAACTAAGCGTGAGTGATTGTAAGGATATTTGAGCTGACCCTAACCAATTGAGGTTAAGATCGCTTAGGATGACAGCCTCATTATGATTTACAGTCTGGGAGGTGATGTCAAGGAGTTCTTGAAGACCTACTATTCCCCAGCAGGTAGATTATAGGCACAGATAATATGAAGCTTCTTTTCCCAATACAATAGTTGCCTGTATGAATTCAGCACACGCGGGAGAGGCAGATGCTGGGACAATAGAGATGTTGAGGTGGTTTTGAAGAATAGGCAACTCCACCTCCACGCTTGGATGAGGATCTATCCCGCTGGAACAGAGAGTAGTTAGGCAAGGAGCATACTTCATCAGGTATTCCGGGTTTTAGCCAAGTTTCTGTGAGACAGAGTACATCAGGATTGTAGAGTTTCACCCAGGCCTCGAGTTCCGCATGGTGACAGGTAAGACTTCTGTTATTGATATGGGCAATTAATAATCCTTTCTTGGACATGCCAGATAACTCATTTGGGGAAAAGAAACAGGTAGATTGGATTTAGTTTGACATCCCCAGATAGCAGAATAATGATCATGACTAGGAACCAAAGCCTTGCACAGTGGCAGGTTAGGGTGAAAGCACATCTCCATGGCAGCTTCCTCCTGGCATGTAGAAGGTAATAGATGCTGCCTCTAACAAGGAGGATAGGGTTAGGTTGCACATCAGGCTTTGTCTCTGCAATCAAGTTAGAGAAAATATAGTTGCGGTAAGCCTCTGAGGAGTCTTTTGCCATTTGGTTACATGGGAGAGCCCATGTGGCAGTGTCCAGGCTGAGTAAAAGGACAAATGACAAGAGTGCCCACAGCAGACTATACTTCGCCATAGTGTTACTATTTCACTTGGGTAGGAAGGCTAGTGGTATACTGAGACAGAGGATTAGCTCTTAGGGATAAAGAGATAGCGTGTGTAAAATTAAGACAGCCAAGGGTGACCATGTTCCAACGCTTTAACCCTTGGCCAAAATTAGAGATAGAGCAAAAACAACGAAGTGTTTCCTGCTAGTGTAGCAATTATTTAGAAGAAGTGGATCAGAAAAGCAGAAAGTAAAGCCCCACAAAGGTTAATTGGGAAAGCAGACCAGCTGGAGGCTCTACTTGTGGTAAAGATTACAGTGAGGAAATGAAGACCTATTCAAGATATGTTAGATGGCACCCCTAGTGGCGGAATTTTATAAGGAACCAATGGGAGACTAGACAGATAGCAGTAGTGTTCCTCAAGAGTCAATACAAAGCAGAGGGCACCAAAGCCCAGAGACTGATAATCCAACAGAGAAAAGGCAGCACCAAACAGTGGCTAAGCAGAAAGCAGCAGTCCAATTAGAGGAGGGTGGTAGCAGGTGGCCTCCTATCAAACCCACACAGTGCTAGCCCGGACACTTAACCGGATTTGAAGGTGTCCTTTTCGTTAGGACGATAGAGGTACGGGCAGCTAGCAAGGATTAGCCGCGCCGCTCACTGGGAGCACGATCAGGCACAGTGGATCTATTTTAAGATATAAAATGTAGGTTAAGATAGGAAGTTATTAGCTAGGGCAGCGGGTACCAAGGCAACTTGAAAAATACTCGGGGTAGCAAGAGAGGAAGCCCAGGTATGGAACTGCACAGTAGATAGCAGAGCAGGAACTAAACAATGCTGATAGGCAAGCAGATGGTGAAAATAGGAAGATGACTTTAAAGGTAAGACAGAACAAGTGTTAGGCCTAATAGCTGCACTCTGTATCTTTAAGAGGAGTTGCAATATTAGAGAGAGGGAAGGATGAACATTGCTAGGGGTGGTGCCGAGGGGGGAGGGAGAGTATTTAATAAAGGCTGGAGGTGGGGAGGTGGGGATGGGAGGGTGGGAAAAATTCAAGCAGCAAGGAGACAGAAGGACAGAAAGTGAAAGAGAAATTGAATTATTTGCAGGGCAAAGCTTACAACTGTGACCCAAATGGAATCTGGTCTAAACAGAAAAAACTGTATCACTTTAAACTTACTTTCTGATCCAGGGTAGCTTACTACTGGACCTTAAAACAAAGAGAGCTGTAATATTTTACAATCTACAAACCTGCAGCTTAAATGAACTTGCACTTCAAACTACCCTTAGAGTGCAAAATTGCTTGTAAACAGGCTTAGGTTCGCGTTTAAGTTAGGATTTACAAGACAATTTGGAGAGAATTAACAAGTACCACAATCAGAATATAACATTAGCTTAAGGTCCAGAGAGGAAACAGCAGTAGCAAAGAATTAAAGAACTACAGCAGCCCATCAGCAGGCAGAGTCAATAGTTCTGGACAGTCCAGTTTCTGCAGCGTACCTTTGGTCTGGTGATCAGCGGGCAGTGCAGCGAGGAAGGCAGCCGGCAGACAGAAGGGGTCCGCCTGGCTGCTTGAAGCAGCAGACGCACCCGTGTCAAGGGTGAAGCTCCGGTCTGGTGATCAGCGAGCAGTGCAGCGAGGAAGGCAGCCTGTGGACAGAAGGGGTCCACCCGGCTGCTTGAAGCAGCAGACACACCCGTGTCAAGGGTGAAGCTTCGGTCTGGTGATCAGCGGGCAGTGCAGCGAGGAAGGCAGCCGACAGACAGAAGGGGTCCGCCCAGCTGCTTAAAGCAGCAGACGCACCCGTGTCAAGGGTGAAGCTTTGGTCTGGTGATCAGTGGGCAGTGCAGCGAGGAAGGCAGCCGGTGGACAGAAGGGGTCCGCCCAGCTGCTTGAAGCAGCAGACACACCCGTGTCAAGGGTGAAGCTTCGGTCTGGTGATCAGCTGCTGGAATGTCCTAGCTGCTGGAATGTCCCAATCAGTGTCTGGCAGGCTGAGATCCCCCACTACTACCACAAGGAACACAAGGGCCCATGAGCTCAAGCACTAACAACTGGTGCAGACAAAAAAAAAGGTATCTTAAACATACACAAAATAATGCTGCACTCAGTCCTGAAAAGAAGCAATATACCAAATATATGAAGAAACCCATGGTTTCTTGAGAAACTACAACTAGTATTCAAAAATAGCGAAAGGGTTCTGGGCATCAAAGTGGGGAGCCACCTGGGAACCAGGGACCATCGCATGGTATGGTTCAAGGATAACAGGACTGAGGATTTCAGACACTCTATGCTGAAAGTCCTTGATTTAAGGAGGGCAGACTTCACAAAAATGAGGACCAGCCTGAAGGACAACCTTAGTCACACATTAGAGGGGAACGTTGAAGAGTGCTGGACTAGGTTGAATCAATCAATTGATCAATCAATCAATATTTATTTATCAGCACTCTTCCAAAAGATCAGAGCACTTTAAATCTAATTACAAACTAAAATTTTATACAAACATAAAATAAAAATCATACTTTAAAACACATAACCTTAATAAGTATAAATGTATAGTACCAGTAAACCTAAATTTAACTATCATCAGGGAATGCCTAGCTTTAAAAGTAAGCTTTCAGATCAGTTTTAAAACTATCAGTGGTCTGGAACTCTCTAACCTGACAAGGTAGAGTGTTCATAAGGATCGGGGCTGCAAAAGCAAAATTACGCTCCCCAGAAGTCTTTAAATGGACCCGGGTAATATCTAGCAATCCATTGTCAGTGGAATGGAATGGAGTGGGCAGGGAGCAGTAGGGCGCAGAAGATCTTGCAGATAGCTGAATCCCTGTCCATGTATGGCCTTACAGGTCAGCAACCCAACCCTGAAGGTGATTCGCTAGTGTACCGACAGCCAGTACACATAACGGAGCACAGGCATGATATGGCAAGATCTTGGTAAGCCAGTCAACAGCCTGGCTGCCGCATTCTACACTAGCTGCAATTGGCAAATATCAACCTCTGGCAACCCTAGGTACAAAGATGTTGCAGTAATCAAGGTGAGAGGTTACAAAGGCATGAATCAGAGTTGGCATATTGCCAGGCAGAATCAGGCACTTGATCAGAGTGATAGAAACATAGAAACATAGAAGTTGACGGCAGATAAGGACCGCAAGACCCATCCAGTCTGCCCATTTCTTTTTCTACCTTATAAATGTGCCATTGGCCTTTGCTCTATCAGTGGCCTATCTATTCATAGTCATTTGTATTGCTCCCTTATGCCTATCCCATGCCTGTTTGAAGCCCTGCACTGTATTCATAGCCACCACTTCTTGTGGTAAGCCATTCCATGCATCCACCACCCTTTCTGTGAAAAAGAATTTCCTCACATTCCCCCTTAATCGGCCTCCCTCTAATCTCATGCTGTGTCCTCTTGTCCTGCTATTTTTCTTATATTTAAACATGTTAGACTCTTTCACCTTGTTTATGCCCTTAAGGTGTTTGAATGCCTCGATCATATCACCTCTCTCCCTCCTTTGCTCAAGGGTATACATATTGAGCTCCGTTAATCTGTCCTCATATGTCTTCTGATGCAGTCCCTGCACCATTTTGGTTGCCCTTCTCTGGACTACCCTCAATTTGGTTAATGTCCTTGTGAAGGTGTGGCCTCAATACTGCACGCAGTACTCCAGATGGGGCCTAACCAGTGTCTTGTACAGAGGGATTAATACTTCCCTCTTACGACTTGTGATACCCCTACTAATACACCCTAAAACCCCTAGCCTTACCTACTGCTTTAGAGGTCTGCTTGGATGATTTTAGGTCATCAGTGATGATGATGCCCAAGTCTCTTTCTTCCTTTGTGACCGCTAGCAACTCCCTCCAGCCTATAGGTGGCTTCAGGTTTCTCTTCCCTATGTGCATGATTTTGCACTTCTTTGCATTAAATTCCAGTTGCCACTCTTCTGACCATTCTGCTAGTTTATCCAGATCTCTTCTCATTCTGCCCACCCCATCTGGATCATCTACTCTGTTGCAGATCTTGGTGTCATCTGCAAACAGACAAGCTTTACCCTCTAGTCCATCTGCAAGGTCACTAATGAAGATGTTGAAGAGGACTGGCCCCAGGACTGATCCCTGAAGTACCCACTTGTGACTTGCATCTCTTCTGACTGTATACCATTTACCACACTCTCTGTTTTCTGCCCGTCAACCAGTTTGCCACCCAGCTGACCAACTTCTGACCCACCCCGAGCCTACCCAAAGCTTATTTATCAATCTTCTATGTGGGAACAGTGTCAAAAGCTTTGCTGAAGTCAAGGTAGGCGACATCAACTGCTCCCCTTGGTCCACCACTCTGGTTACCCAGTCAAAGAAATCTATGAGATTAGTTTGACAGGACCTTCCTTTGTAAACCCATGCTGTCTTGGATCCTGCCCCTATGGATTCCAGGTGTTGCACTATCCTTCCTTAGGAGTGCCTCCATAATCTTGCCCACTACTGAGGTAAGACTGACTGGTCTGTAGTTCCCGCCTCCTCCCTGCTACCACTCTTGTGGGCGGGGATCACATAAACCCTTCTCCAGTCTTCTGGGACCTCTCCTGTGCTCAGAGACTCACTAAACAATTCTGCTAATGGCTCTGCTAGTTCCTCCTTTAGCTTCTTAAGTACCCTGGGATGTATGCCATCAGGTCCCATTGCCTTATCCACCCTGAGCTTAGCAAGCTCTTGTAGGACCCTTTCTTTGTGAAGGGAGTAGTGCTCACCTCCCCCGTGTCCATGATGCTGAGCTGTGGCCCTGCCCTACCTTCTCTTCAGTAAATACTGAGCAAAAGTATCTATTTAGGATAGATGCCTTTACAGGGTCCTCCTCCTCACATGCTCCCTTTTCTCCATTAAGCTTAGCAATACCCCCTCTGGACTTTCTCCTTTCACTAATGTATCTATAGAAAGTCTTGTCACCTTCTTTTACTGTTCGTGCTAGTGTTTCCTCAGTTTGGGACTTTGCCTGCCTTACTGCCTTACCGATGTTCCTCAGATGGTAAAACGAGGTCTTTACAACAGCCTACACTTGAAAGATGCAATAACATTGGTCACATCACAGTGTGTCCATCAGATTAGTAAGAATAAAAGGAGAAAGAAACAGCTATGTTTTTCAACAGAAGTGGCAACCATAGTGAGGGAAAAGTGCAAAGCCTTCAGAAAGTACAAGTCAGGGGAGGAGGCTGATAAAACAGAGTACGAAGATATATTAAAGGAGGCAGGGAAAGTGATAAGAAGTGCAAAGGCCCAGACAGAGGTAAGGATAGTTCAAGGGGTGAAGAAGGGTGACCAAACCTTCTACAGGTACATACGGGAAAAAAGGAAGACCAAGGGAGGAATTGTTAGAATTACAAAAAAGGATGGGCAGCCCCTAGGAGCAGGACAGAGAGAAGGCAGAGGCACTCAGTGACTACTTCTGCTTAGTCTTCTCACATGACGCAGATGGTGAAGGACCAACAATAGGTAAAAAGGATTGTCCAGATGGAGAAATAGACACGGGTTCCTTCACAGAGGAAAGGGTCCTAGAGGAACTCAACAAGTTAAAAATGGAAAAAGCAATGGGGTCAGATGGGATATACCCAAGAATACTAAAAGAACATGGGAGGGAACTGACAGCCTCCCTAGCAATGCTCTTCAAATGGTTGATGAGCGGGGAGGTTCCAGAGGACTGGATGAGGGCAACAGTGGTGCCGCTCCACAAGATCAGAAGCAAGGAAGAGCCAGGAAACTACCATCCAGTTAGTCTCACTTCAGTCATGGGAAAACAGATGGAGTTCTTGCTGAAGGAAAGAATAGTAGCTTTTTTGGAGAATAGTGATCAGCTCAACACAAAGCAACATGGTTTTACAGCAGGGAGGTCTTGCCAGGCAAACCTGGAGGATTTATTTGATTGTGTCCCCAGAGCAGAAGATATGGGTGGGTCCATGGATGTGGTTTGCCTGGACTTCAGTAAGGCCTTTGACTCAGTTCCACACAGGAGACTGGTCAATAAACTGGAGAACATGGGACTCTGATGTAAAGTAACAGGCTGGGTAAGAAACTGGTTGAATGGAAGAACACAGAGGGTAATAGAGAATGGCACACCATCTGAGGAGGGCAGGGTGACTAGTGGGGTGCCACAGAGCTCAGTACTTGAGCCAATCCTTTTCAACATACTCATCAGTGACATTGCTGATGGACTAAATGAAAAAGTGTGCTTGTTTGCAGATGACACCAAAATCGGCAACAGGGTGGACACACCAGAGGGGCAACAAAGCATAGAATCTGATCTCCATAAGCTGAAGAAGTGGTCAAGGGTCTGGCTATTTAAATTCAATGCCAAAAAGTGCAAAATCATGCACCTGGGAAAACATAACCTGGGGAAACTGTACTGAGTGGGAGGGGAGCAGCTGGTGTCAAAAAGGCAGGAGCGAGACCTGGGGGTGATCATCTCAGATGACCTAAAGTTGAGCAAGCAATGCAAGGAGGGAGCACTAAAGGTAAGTGACATCCTAGGATGAATAGGATGGGGCATCATGAGCAGGAGGCATAAAGTGATCATGCCTCTGTATCAGTCCCTGGTAAGGTCCCACCTGGAGTACTGTGTCCAGTTCTGGAGGCCACACCTCAAAAGAGACATAGATATGCTGGAGACAGTGCAGAGAAGAGCAACAAAGATGGTGAAGGACTTGCATCAGAAACCACATGAGCAAGACCCAGTGAGCTGAAACTATGCTCTCTAGAGCAGTGCAGAAATTGAGGGGATATGATACAGACTTTTAAGTACTTCAAAGGCAACAACAGGGTACAGGTGCAGAACTTCTTTCAAGTAAAAGACTACAACAATGTTTCTTAAGCTTTGGAGTGATTTGTAAAGAGAATTATAATAATATTCATCACTCATCAGACTTCTATGTGAGTATTTTGTATTGTAGAACTTCTCCAAATTACATTACTGGTATGTTGTAATGAAACGTGTAATCTTTTCTGCCCAATGTCTGTAACGAATGATAAGAAAAATCTTCCTAACAATAAAACACAGTCACTCTGTAAAAAAGACTACAACAAAATAAGAGGCTATGACCTTCACCTTCAGGAAGGTAGGTTCAGGAGCAATATGGGAAAGTTCTTCTTCACAGAGCATGTGGTTGAACCATGGAATAGCCTGCTAGTGGGGGTGATGGGAGCGAACTCGGTGGGGGAATTCAAGCAGGCATGGGACAGACACTGTGGGAATACTCAAGCAGGCAGCTAAGTGGGGGAGGGAGGAAACCACAGGCAGACTTGATGGATCATATGGTCCCCATCTGCTGACAACTTCTATGTTTATGTTTCTAAGTAAGCAAAAAGTTAAAAAGTTACAGCAGCAAAAGAGGCCTAGTGCTTCAGGTCCAAACTGGACCCTTCTTCAGGAGCACACTTTGTTATTATGTTTACCCAGCTTCTCAATAAACAGTGAGTTTTTCCATGTCTTTGGTATACTGCTTTTTTTTTCAGTACTGAGTGCGGCATTATTTTGTGTATGTTCCCTACTACTACCACCCTCCCCTTTTGCACCCCTTTTCTATTTCTACCCCTGGTTTCCTATCTCTCTTGTCCCCCTGCCCTGCTGGGCACACCCATATTCAATTTCTTACCTGATGCCACAATGAGCTGAACCCATAGCAATTCTATTTCCCTATTTCCTCCCAGGATAGATCTGTCCTCTGCTGCCTCAATGCCTTCCCTGACATAGAGGGCTACCTCTCTTCATTTTCCTTTTCCCTATCTCACCTATACATGGTGTATCCTGGGACCAGTAGTCCCCAGTTGTTATTTTCTGAAGCCCAACTTTCCATAATGGCTACAAGGTCCAGTCTTGTGTCTAATACCACCACCTGTCGCTCACTGATTTTGTTTCCTAGACATTAGGGCAGATCACTTTCCATCTTGTACCCAGGCATCTGTTTCACAAAGTCTAGTCACAAACCTGCAGCAGCTGTGGGGAGGCAGCCTTCAGAGAGACCTTCTGGAGACTGCAGTGCTGCCCCATCTACAGGCACCTCTCTGGGTTATGGGAGGAGGTTGGCAGACTCAAGACTGAGATGCCATAGGTTAGGAAGACCTACTCTGCCACTCAGGAACCACTAAGTCCACCTCTGCTGCCTCAAACAGTGCCAGGTAGGAGGAGCAGCTAGGCAATGGTGGTCTTGGGGAGGGTTACGGTGGTGGAGTGTAGGCACATCCCAAATCCCATATCACTACAGAACTCCTATGCCACACTGGCAGGGTGGTACTGTCCTACGGAGGCACCCAAAATAGTGGTTGGGATGGATGTGGAGGTCCTCCACGGTGGAGACCCCAAAGGGGGGGTAGCAGAGAACCTCAGAGGAGGAGGAAGCAAATCCTGGTAGGGGACTTGATAGTAAGGGGGATACAGTTGGGGACATATAGGGATGAAGAGAGGGTGGTAAGGTGCCTTTCTGGTGCCACAACTCATAAAGAAGGAAGGAGGATCCTATGAATTGCTGGGAAGAGAGGGAGGGAGGGAGAGCTGAATGTCATTGTCCACTTGGGAACAAATGACCTGACTGGGAAGAGGCCAGAAACAGTTTAGGAGGAGTTCAGGAAACTGGGGAGGGATCTTAGGCAAGTGACACAATCTGGTATTTTCTCAGAGGTGCTACCACTCCAGGACAAGAGGGATGACAGGAGGCTCCGCAGCAGGGACTTCAATGTATGGTTAAGGAAATGGTGCAGAGAAGAGGGATTTGGATTCATTGGGACTGGGGCTCCACCTTGAGGGATAGAGGACTGTACCGGGGTGATGGCCTGCATCTCTCCAAGAGGCGAACCGAGATCCTCAGTGAACAGTTTAAATGCTACATTAGTAAACATTTAAACTAGTCGAGGGGGTGGCAGAATAAGGCAGGAAAGACATAGTCTGTCCCCCCCCCCCACGCACTTACAAGATCAGCAGTGGGAATCCTGATGGTGAGGAGCCCCAAAAGGAACAAACAGAAATAGGTGACTAAGAGGAAGAGGGAAGCAGCAAGAGGAAAGATGATAGTGGAGGAAACAAGAGAGTGCAAAAGGGCAAGATGAGGGGAGGTGGCAGTACAAAATAGAGAGCCATGTGTGCAAATGCTTGAAGTCTGGGCAACAAGATGGCAGACAAAGAGGCCACCATGGCAGCAGAAGACCTGGAAATAGTAGCAATTACAGAGCCCTGGTGCAATGAAAACCAGGACTGGGATGTAGCCATATCAGGGTATGCTCTATTCAGGAGGGACAGGGTAAGAAAAATTGAGTAGGGGGAGTGCTTTTTTTATGTGAGGGAGAACATAAAGGCCACAGAAATACAGGGAGGACAGGGAGAAGTGGAGGTACTGTTGGTCACTCTGGAGATAAGGAGGTGGGGACTATTTGAACAGGGGTGATCTACAGACCTCCAGCACAGCTGGATGAGGGAGATAAGGATATGATAGAAGAAATCCAGGGGATGGCTAACAAGGGTGGGGTATTGCTGTTAGGGGACTTCAGTCTACCAAATATGGATTGCAGCCTCCCTGCTGCAGCAACAGTTAGAAGTAGGGAAATCCTGGACTCTCTGCAGGGGGAGTTCCTCAGGCAACTAGTTAAAGAACCCATTCATGAGGGGGTGATACTGGATCTGGTACTGTCAAACAGGGATACTGTTGCTGACATCACAGTGAGAAGCCATGTGGGGACCAGTGATCATTGTACAGTGTAGATCAAGATAAGGACCAGGCAAGAATCTAACCACACTAAAACGAGGGTCCTGGACTTCAGGAGGGCCAATTTCAAGCAAATGGGAGTATGCCTCAAGGAAGCCCTAGCAGGAATTGGGAAAATGGGTGGTGTAGAGGAAAAATGGGCAAAAATGAAGAAAGCCATTTAAAAGACAACTAACCTCTGTGTCAGGCAGGTTAAAAAGAGCAAGAGACCGTAGAGACCACTATGGTTCTCCAAGGAAGTAGCAGAGATAATAAAGGAAAAGAAGCAGGCATTCAAAAGGTACAAGTTGACGCAGAAGGAAAAAGATAGTTATCAGAAAACACAAAGGGAGGCAGGGAAAGCAGTTAGGAGAGCAAAAGCATGAATGGAGGAAAACATTGCCATGTCAATTAAAAAGGGGAATAAAACATTCTTTAGGTACATAAGCAAAAAGAAGAAAAGCAAGATAGGGATAGTGAGTCTAAAAGGGGAAAGGGAGGAGTGTGGAAGAGGACCAGAAGAAAGCAAACATATTAAACTAGTACTTTTGTTCAGGATTTACAAAGGAAGGGGTAGATGATGGTCCACAGATAGGAGAAAAGGGCATTAGAGGAAGGAAGGTGGACACTGGCCATTTTACGGAGGAGAGACTCCTCAGGGAGCTAGCTAAACTAAGAATAGACAAGGCAATGGGGCTGGATAGGGTTTACCCCAGGATACTGAAGGAACTAAAGAAGGAACTTTCTGCATCTCTGACAGCCCTTTTCAATCTATCACTGGATATGGGGGAAGTTCCAAGGGACTGAAAGAGGGTGGATGTGGTCCCACTACACAAAAGTGGGAATAGGGAGGGGGCAGGACATTACCAACTTGTAAGCTTGACTTTGGTGGTGGTCAAGGTTATGGAAACACTAGTTAAAGAAATGTTTGGGGAACACCTTAAAACCAGTGGTTTGTAGGATCTGAGACAGCATGGGTTCATGAGGGGAGATCTTGCCAAACAAACCTGATAGAGTTCCTTGACTGGGTTACTAGGGAGGTGGATCAGGGAAGAGTGGTGGATGTGGCCTATCTGGATTTCAGTAAGGCCTTCAACACTGTTTCACACAGAAGACTGGTAAACAAGCCTGGCAGCCTGGGAGTGGGTCCAAAGATAGTAAGATGGTACAAACTTGGCTAAGTAACAGAACTCAGAGGGTGGTGGTGAATGGAGTTCACTCAGAAGAAGGTAAGGTAACTAGCGGGGTGCCTCAGGGATCAGAACTTGGACCAGTCTTCTTCAATGTCTTTATTAGCAACATTGCAGAGGGGCTGGAAGGAAAGGTATGCCTATTCATGGATGACACAAAAAATCTACAAGAGTGGACACACCAGGAGGGGTGGAAAAAATGAGGGAAGATCTGAAAAAGCTGGAAGACTGGTCAAGGGTTTGGCAACTGGGCTTCAATGGCAAAAAGTGCAAAATTATGCACATGGGGCACAGAAACACAAGGGCAATGTATCATCTGGGGGAGAGGTGTTAACAACTACAAAGCAGGAAAGTGATCTGGGGATCATCATATCAGATGACCTAAAGGTAGCAAAGCAGTGTAATAAGGCAGTGGGAAACACTAGTAGAATTCTGGGGTGCATAAGGAAGGGTATCACCAATAGAAGCAGGGAGGTAGTGTCACCACTGTATAGATCAGTTGTGGGCCCCACCTTAAGTCCTGTGTCCCGTTCTGTAGGCCCCATCTCAGGAAAGATATAGATCAGGTGGAGGCAGTACAGAGAAGGGCAACCAAAATGGTGCATGGCCTACATCAGAAACCCTACAAGGGAAGACTCAGGGAGTTAAATATGTACTTTCTAGAGTAAAGGAGGAAAAGGGGAGACATGATAGAAACATTCAAATTTATTTTTTTATTTATTTATTAAATCTAGGATTACAAGTACCTTTGAGCCAAGGCTGTTTTACAAAGGTTCCACGTTAATTACAGTACACACAATTATAACATGGATAAAAATATTGCCAAGGTTAGGAGAAGCTGTACAATAGAGATATTACATAGGGGAACACAATGTGGAAAGTGGAAGGGGAAAACATAGAGGAGGGTGGCTACCATGGTGGAGAGAGCAGCCAAAGGCAGTTGTCAAATATACAGACGGGGGTAGTGTATGGTATAAAAGGAGCAGAGTGGGGTGAAGTAGTGGGATAAGTGCATGGTGCTGATTAGCAGAAGTTATGGGGGCCAGTTATATGAAACAGTCACATGAGCTGGCTGCAATGAGATGAAGGCAAAGTTTGGCTTTGAAAGGGCTGAATTTAATCAATGGTGCAGGAGGATGGCATTTTGCACAGAAAGAGATGCTCTAGGACAAGGGGGCATGTTATGAAGCTGGAAGGGGGAGACTTACAGGGAATGTGAGGAAATATTTCTTTACGGAAAGGGTGGTGGACATCTGGAACAGACTCCCAGCAGAGATGGTGGGTACCAAAACTGTAACAGGTGTCAATCATGCATGGGACAGACACAGGTGATCCTTAGTAACAGGGTTGGGGGGGAAGGCCGATGACAAGTTAGGGTCTATAGTAGCACAGTAGGTAGGGAACTTAGGGCTGACTAGGTAGGCCAGGAGGTACTTTTCTGCCGACAGCTTCTATGTTTCTATGTAAACCTTCATGCAAAAAAAGGAAACTGAGTGTACTCAGTCACATCCATCTTCTGATGCTCAGAAAAGATATGCTTAACACACCATCTTTGTGTCAAGTCCAATTTAATTCATGATAATTCAGCAAAAATGCAGGCCAGCAATCCAGGTGCAACAAATGCCTAAACGTTTCACGCTTGCGTGCTTTTTCAAAAGGCTACCGTCTCTGCCACACAATGTCACTTTAAAGACCCTTCTAAAAGAAAGCTGTGGAAATCAGGAGTCCCCTCACCCAAAGTCTTCAATTAAGATTAATAAGTGAAACACAGTTTTTCACTTACTGAATTATTTTACTTTGTTTGAAAGTCCAGTGCTCTACAAATGTCAGAACCAGCGTGGATCCATTTGACCGGAAAGTGTGGCGCCACACCGCTTGCCTCCATATGAGTGTATTGAAGCAAGCAGTGGGGCGCCAACCTTTCTCGTGAAATGGATCTGCACTGGTTCAAACATTTTGTAGAACACTGGACTTTACAAAACAAAAATAAACTGCATTCCTATAAGTGAAAAACTGTGTTTCACTTGCGAAACACTTAATCGGGGGTAATGCTTTTGGGGGAGGGGGACTCTCGATTTCCACAGCTTTTCTTTAAAGTGACAGACATGGAATGCAGTGCAAACGGATTCAACAGTACTAGTGAAGAGTGTAAGTGCAAAATTAAAAGGTGTCAAGTAATACATAAATAAATTGATCGTAACAACATATACTGATGCGCGCAAAATTAAAATACTGACAGATAACTGTCACAGGATCTAGATTAAAGCATGATGCAGCAAAACTCCCATGTACACATTTAAACATTATTTTAAGCTCAGGAGACAATGATGTTTAATATTAGTAATTCTGTCCGGCAATGAGAATGTCTTGATCTGACTCTAAGGTTTTGGTAAGTACCCTCTACATGATTAGTATTGGGAGTTTATGGCGAAGCTGTGGTTTACCCTGCCTACTTCCATGCTATGTCTCTGTATATGTAGAGTCCTTAGCCCACTTGAAAGTACAGTAACCTCTATTTTGTAAGGTGAAACGTTAAGTGTATGTACTCAATTCCTGTGTTAGATCCTTCTGCATTTCCCATGATTATTGTACTGGTACACTACCCCTATAAGTGTGGGTGGGGGGGGTTATATATATATATGTATTTTCAATACCTAGCACTGTACACTATTGTGATTCTATGTTTCGTTTCCTATGTTTTGGAAAATAATAAAAATTATTACAAAAAAAAAAAATATTAGGAACTCAATAGGATCACAAAAAGGGAGTGATTTCAGCTGTATCATCAAGCCCTGGATGGACCATGGTGAACAGTCTACGGATCCAATAGGTTTCCCTGCGTGCCAAAAAAAGATTGATGATGCTGCCCCTTGTTCCCACTCTAATCTTCTCAATTCCCACAAAACTCCAACAATGTGGGCCTATATTACTGGAATTCATGGTGTGCTTGACTATCACAAAGTCCAAATTCTTATTTGTGACATCCTGCATATATATTCTCCTACCACAAACAGTCATGTCAGTTCTGTACTAACTTCCATTTGTGCAATTATCAAACTGGGAGCTGGAGAGGCCCGAATATCTTAGAGAGTTGCAAGATGTCTGGAAATTTGTGCTGATAATCTGTGTACAGGTAACTCCTACTGTACATTATATGATATGTAAATGATACAGAGCCAGTTCAAAATATCTTGGGACAGACATAGTGAAACATTGAAATAAGGGAATATACATTGGGGGGGGAGTAGGTCAAATAACTGGCAGACTAGATGAATCACACGGTTCCCATCTGCCATCATGTTTTTATTTTCTTATGTTCTTACTAGGTGAAACAGGCAATAAGGGGAGTAGATGACACATTGCACCACCAGGAAAAACAGCATTTACATGGCTCTGAGAAGCCATCAGGTGGTGGGGGAATCACTATAGCACCAGAGCTTAGTTTACACTGTAAGGAATTCTAGGTGGCTGCAACACCCCATGCAAATGAGCCCATCATGGACATGCAAATGGACCCTTAGTGCCTTGCATGCCCAATGGGAATTTGCATGTTTGGGCTAAATATAGCCCACAGGGGTCTTGCCCCTATTCTGTTTCAGGCAGCGCTGCTCTTGTGGGCTATACACAGCAATGGTCCATGTCAGGGCAGTGCAGTTACACTTTAGGCAGTTGACTCGCCCAATATTCAGTTGGTTAGTACCACTCGTTATCCAATTAAATGTCACAGCAGCCCAGGTAAGCAGGGGTGCAATCACAGGTGCAAACATTTGCGTTGTTCTTGCACATTTCTCTGAATATGGAGCCCCGAAGATTGCACAATGCAATTGAAACAAATAACTTTACAAGGACAAACTCCGAGAGAGCAAACATGAAATTAGGGAAGCAAAGCAAGCAGCAGAAGACCAGATAAAACTGAAAGTTTACATAGAAACGTAGAATCTGTCCGCAGAAAAGAAATGCTTAGCTCACACAGTCTGCCCAAATGTCCCCTGCCTGTTCTACTTCCGCAGATCCTATCTCTGGTGACCCTCCACCCTCACTGTGTCTCTTCTAATATACCCCTATGTTTATCCCATGCATGCTTGAAGCCCTCCACTGTACTAGCCTCTACCACTCCATCCGGCAGTCTGTTCTATAAGGCTACCATTCTTTCAGTGAAGAAATATTTCCACACATCCCTCCTAAATGTCTACATTCCAGCTTTATCACTTACTCCCTAGACCTTAGCTTTCCCTCATTTGGAAAAGGCTCCCTTCGTACACCCCCTTTACTCCTGTGAGGTACTTGCAGATCTCAATCATGTCACCTCTTGTTCTCCTCTCCTCCAGGGTGTATGTGTTTGAGATCCCTCAACCTCTCATTGAAGGGCTTCTCTTGCAACCTCTGCACCATTTTGGTTACCCTCTTCTGGACCACCTCCACCCTGTTTGTACACTTTCTAAGGTGCAGTCTCCAGAACTGGACACAGTACTCCAGGTGGCGGCATACCATAGAATGATACAGCTGCAGCACCAACTCCCTTTTCCTGCTGGTGATGCTCCTCCCTATGCACCCAAGTAGATATACAGTAGTACAGCACACTGAAATGCCCAAGCCTGACACCCAGGAGCCTGAAAATTATATCCCAACAGTCAGTATCCCAACTGTTGGGAATTGCCCCTGATGGAGTTTTTTTCTATGTTTCGGGGGGCTTCGCCCCACCCCTAATGCAGGGCCTTCGGCCCATGCACTCCCCTTATTTTTGATTGCCAACTTCGCTGCAGGCAATTCACGACTGTCAGGATATCGTCTGTTGGGATATAATTTTTGGGCTCCTGGGTGTTGGGTTTCAGCATTTTGGGATGCTGTAATGCTCCCACCCTAGCTTCCAATTAACCCTTCCCATGGCCTTGTCACACTGAGCTGCTACCTTGAGGTGCTCTGATATACTGACTCCAAGGTCTCTTTCCTGTCCAGTGACTGCCAATAACTCTCCCCATCCTTTACTGAGCACTGGGGTTCCTATGCCCTAGGCACATGATTTTGCACTATTTGGCATTAAATCCCAACTGCTATGTCTTTGACCACGCTCCAAGTTCCCTAGATCTTTGCACATTTTCTCCACCTCTTCCAAAATGTCTACCCTATTTTAGACTGTGGTGTCATCTGCAAAAAGGCATAGCTTCCTATCCAGTTCTTCTGCAATGTCCCGTAAGAAAACATTGAAGAGGACTGGCCCCAGTACTGGCCCCTGTTGTATCCCTCAAATCCCTCACCCATCTTTAGAGTGAGTGTCATTAACCGTCACCCTCTGTCTTCTATCCATTAACCAGTTCTGAATCCAATGTACCAGTTTGGACCCCAAAACCAATAATAAACTTTTTTTTTCCAAATACAATATGACAGTGAGAAACAAAAATCACAGGAAAGGTTAGGTGCCTTAAGGATTACAAAAATGGTGACACAATAGCAAAGGAAGAACATATGGTGTAGTGCCCAAGAATATTTTTCACATCAGAGTTTTCAGAGGAGGAAAACTGAGCAATAATTGAAAGTAAAATGTTATTCAAAGGAACGCAAAAAGATGCACTACACTACAGGATATACACATAACGAACAAAGGAATTGAACAAATGCTGAAGATGATTAACATAAACAAGGTGATTTGCCAAGACGGAATGCATACAAAAATACTAAGGGAGTTGGCTAAAGAACTAGCTATTCAACTGACAATGATATTCAATGAGTCAATGAGATATACCTATGTACTAGAGGAGTAGAGAGTAGCAAACAGGTGCCAGTATTCAAAAAGGGCTTCAAATCTGAGACAGGGAGTTATAGGCCAGTAAATTTTATATCAATACTAGGACAGCTACTGGAAACACTCATTAGAATCAAAATTATTCAGCACTTGAAGAAAAACAACTTTGATTCAAAGTGCAGTAATGATTCAGTAAAGGGAGATTAAGATAGTCAAATCTTGTAGACGTCTCCTAGAATGCTACCAAGGGACTAGAAATAGGAAAACCACACAAGAGACTTGTTCACAAAATGGAAAATCTACTGTAGGTATACCTGGTTCAGTAGACAATGAGTTAGTAACTGCAGTTGCAACACAAGACATGGTCAGATGTTTCCAGATATTTTGCGACATTTCTAAAGATATTCTCTCTAGTGGTCCTATTGTGAGAATGTAGGCAGGTGGAGAATTTCTCTGCTGATATCACAGCAATTTTAAGAAATATCTGGCCATGTCTTTTGCTGTAGCTGTAGCAGTAGGACAGGAAACAGCTGTAATTTATCAACATGGAAACTAGTTACCAGGGGTGTCTCTCAAGGGTCTGTACTTGGACTAACATTATTCAATATATTTCTAAGTGACTTGGAGGTGGGTACCACTAGCTGGGTTGCCAAGTTTGCTGATGACACCAAGATGGATAGAGTAGTTGCCACACAGGACATACTGCATATAAAAAAGGAAATTGGAATTATTGGAAAAGTCCAAAGAATATGAATAATAGTGATTAAGGACTTGAAGAACCTAAGCTATGACAACCAACTGGCAGAACTGGGACTGTTCCAACTGGAAAAGATGAGACTCAGGTGAGACTTGATGATGGGTTTAAATACCTGAAATGATAACATTAGTTCAAAAACAGCTCCTAAGAAAATCCAGTGATGAGAAAAAGAGAAAGCAAACATTTTCAATAAAAGGACACTTCAAGAGATAAATGTCAAGAAGAATTACTTCTCAGCATGCGTGGTGATTGTGTGGACCAGCAAGAAACTGTTGTTACAGGGTATTCTCACTGAGTTGAGTGGGGAAAGAACTCAGTGAGCAAATTGTCTTTTTTCCTCTAAACTTATATGTCTGTATGTCTCTATTGGAAAGCTGGGGCATAGGTTAACCAAGCTTTGGGTGAAAAAGTGCCTCCTAAAATTACCCCTGAATTTACCACCAGTTATTTCAGGGCAGGTCTCTGCATGCTACTAGGGGACACCTGAGCAGACATCTCTGTCTGATCTCAATTCACAAAATGAGAAAAGAACAGGGGGTCTAAGATGGACCATTGTGGAACTCCCAAAGAAATCTCTCTCGGGTGAAATGATAGTACTACTATGATACTATGACTACTTGTGACCAACCATCTTTGAACCAGTTTGCATGCTGACTAAAGTTTTTGGAACAGAAAGTTGACCAGTGTGTGTATGTGGGAGGGAGGGATTCAAAGTAACACACATACTCCCTCCCCTAGAACCAAGTAAATCACCTCCACTATGCATCCAGCCTTCTGCCCAAACCAGGGTATGACAACGTGGTCTTCACACAAAACCAGGTCTCTCAGCATTCTTCCACCATGCCACTGGGTCCAGTAGTATGCTATTTAAAGATGTGTATAGATGTACATGAGCTGCTGCAGACTGGGTGCTACACCTAAATGAATATATTCTCGTATTCAAAACTTTACATAAACAAACATATACATTTGATTTTTAAATGGTGGTCATTTATTTGAGTCAACCAAATGTCCTGATTGCCTGCATGCAAGCAATCTCATTTTGTTTCACACACAGCCATTGGGATCAAAGGACCAGAAATTCTGTCAAAGAAGCTGCTTTCATGATGGTTCCAGGCCCTTTAAGAGTATGCTGATAGCAATGTTCATAACACATTGTAAAATTTGGTTGGTCACTGGTGATCAGGGTTGGTTGGGTGGGTAGAAAAAAATTGTCACTGTTAAAAATAAACTCTAGCCATGGCCAATATGGCTGCAAAATGATATTATTGATGGTAGTGAAAAATGCTCAAGAAAGACGGTATCATTAACAGACACATACTATATGTATTTTTGAGCAGCACAAGCATTTGGACATTAATCAAAAGCTTGCATCCATGAAACTCTATTTCCTCCATCCAGACTATATCCCCACTTCACAAAATAGTGGCATTTTTAAAGTGATGAGATTTTCATCATGTGATTGATTTGCACATTCCAGCCTCTTTTTTCCGTTTTTATGTATGTACAGGAGGGAGGGTAATCCCCCCCCCCCCCGGTGCAACAATCCAGACTGACTCGGGACTTGAGTACACCTCAGGATGGAACCATGGTAGAAGCATCATGGGGCCTTCTTCTGCTTCCAGTTTTCCATTTTCTGTCCCCATCCCTGCACTGGGGCATGCATGCCAGACATTCATAGATGGAGGCCTGCACACGCCTAGGGAATCCTCTAGTTCTCTCTTTTCTCTTCCATCCTCATACCCACATTACCACCACACCTTCACCTGGTGGCAGTCATTCAGCAGGAGAGACAGTCCTCCCTCCCTGGGAAAGAAGAGCAGTTCAGTGGATGCTCAATTCTTTCCCTCCCTGGCCAACCCCCAGTACCCCAGGCTTGTTCCTGAACCAGGGTTGCTGGTGTGGCAAGAGATAAGGCATCCAGTGCCTCAGGCCTATACACCACTGGGTCAACTGCTAATGTTATTTCTTTACCGAACTATAATTTAATTACATCAACAATTATGAGCACATAATCAATTTCAATGGACTAGATAGGTTGGGCAGTGAATATAATTAATCATGTTTTACTTTTTCATTTTATATGTTCTCTCTGTTCCCTGTCAATACAGTTTGTAAGGCTGTGTGTTAATTTGAGCTGCATTATGCTTGTATACTAATATGTGTTGGAGGTCAGCTTCTCAAATCAGGTATTAATCCCCCCTAGACTCAGTGACCTCCATCACTTCAATTGTCTCCCACTGCCAGCAGACATCTATAGGCAATGCAGGGCATTGGGGATAGCTTGTGGGAGAAGGAAAAGGAGGTTGTGGGGTCTTTTGTGGGGAATATAGCTAGGGGGAGGGGTGGATTGGGGTGGTGGGAACCAGGAGGTGCCTTGGGGTAAAATGGGTCCAGGAAAGGGGTCCTCCCTGTCTGTTACCTATACCAAAGGGCTCCACAGTTGGTGGGCAGGTAACTGGACCAGCCTCATCTGCCTATCCTTCTCGGGCAGTGATGTGCAATGCCATATCTATTAAAAATAAGACAGTAATTATTGCCGATCTTGTTCCATCATCTGATCTGGCTTGCATCAACGAGACCTGGCTGGATGAAAATGCTGGTCAAATTTGGGAATTGGCAATTCCAGCTGGCTACTCGGTGATTCACTGCCTGAGAAAGGATCATGGTGGTGGTGGTGGGGGGGTTGCAATGCATTTCAAATCAGACCTGAACCTTACAGCCCTCCTGGTAAGAACAACAGGGTCCTTTGAATGTGTGGCTGCTCAATGGGCTGCAGGTGTGGGTTGCAAGATCCTTCTCATCTACTGTCCTCCTGGAGATGGGAAGGAATTCTTGCTGGAAGTTGTGGATTTCATTGTCAAACAGCTGTTGGAGTCACCCAAATGGATTATTCTGGGTGACTTCAATGCCTGGGTCAATGACAAACTCTCGCAGTTTGGTCAGAACTTCCTCCAACTGATGTGTTTGTTCAGCCTAACACGGGATATTGACTCTGCAGCCCATATACACAGCCATTCATTGGACCTCATCTTCCTACTGGGAATGGAGGTCACTGACCTTATGGTGGAACCAGTCATTTGGTCAGACCACCATACCATGAGGTTCTCATTTGAATCCCCTAATAGATATTCACCTATGGAGATGGTTCAGTACCACCCTATAAGGGGTTTGATCCCACAAGGTCTGATTGAGGTGCTGGACCTATCAGGTATGACAAGTGTGTGTGAGGAGCCGGGGAATTGGTTCAATCCTATAACAGGGCAGTTACTGAGGCCCTTGACTCCATTGCACCTGTCCATGTTTGACCCCTTAATTCACACCAGAGTTCCCCTTGGTTTGATGGGATTCTCAGGGCGATAAAGAGGAGGGGTCAAAGGTTGGAGTGGCGCTGGCAGAAATCCAAATCTGGTGAGGACAAACTTAGATTGATGTACCATTATAGAGACTATCAATCGGCAATCTCCTGCAAGAAAGCAGAATTTCTGTCCAAGGAGATTGCTGCAGCAATTAACAGACTGGCTCAGCTCTTCCGCACCATTGACAGGCTATGTAATCCTGCCTGTCTTCAGTCTTGGGGAGCATTTTCACAATCAAAGTGTGATGAGTTTGCGTTGTTTTTTGCTGATAAGATTGCCACCATCAGGTCAGAGATCTAGTCAGCACCCTCTAAAAGAGTGTGCAGTGATCAGCTGGAAGTCATAGGTAGTCAATCTGTCTAGTCTGACTTCAACCAGCTGGCTCTTGTGGATGTCATTAAGGTCATCCAGGAGATGAGGCCAACCTACTGTGATTTGGATCTGAGACCAACATGCTTCCTAGTGGGGTGTGTTGAGGTCATCGGCCTGGTCCTAGCCAGGATAGTCCAGTGTTCCTTGGTGACAGGGTCTTTCATGAGCCTTTAAGGGGACGGTGGTGAGACCCCTTTTGAAAAAAACTCCACTGGATCTGGACTGCCTGGCTAATTACATACCTGTCTCTAACTGTTCTTTTGTGGGTAAGGTTATTAAGAAGGTGGTGGCTCATCAAGTGGAGACCCATTTATTAGCACACGACATCTACAACCCTCTCCAGTCAGGTTTCAGAAAAGGGTGTAGCACCAAGACTGCCCTTGTTCGGGTGCTAAATCATCTCCTGGTGGTGAGGGACTGAGGGAGTATTTCCATCCTTATTCTCCTTGATCTCTTAGTTGTATTTAACTCCATGGACCATGGAGTTCATTTGGAGTGCCTACAGGTTTGTTGTAGACTGATTGGTACAGTCCTCAACTGGTTTCAGTCTTTCCTCACTGGCAAGACACAGAGGGTGGTGTTTGGGATTTTTTCCTCTGCTCCCCTGCCCCTATCATGTGGGGTTCGGCAGGGTTCCATTTTGTCCCCCATGTTCTTTGTGGTGTATATGCTGCAACTAGGAGACATTATACTGTAAGATGGTATGGGCTGAGTTTTCACTGCTATGCAGATGATACTCAGCTATACTTGTCTTTTGGGCCAGAGCAGCAAGAGATAGTGTCAGTGTTTAATCAGTGCCTTTCTGAGATCCAAGACTGGATGACAGCCAACTGGCTGAAATTGAATCCGAATAAGACTGCGGTACTAGTGGTGGAATCTGGTTGCTCGGGGGTGAAGGTGCAATCTGATCGACCCTCCTGGTTGATGCTCGGTGACTCCCAGTTGCTCACCCTAGCCAGTGCAAGGAACCATGGCACTGATCTGGACTTCAGCCTGACACTTAAATTACAGGTATTGGCTGTGGTCCAGAGTGCTTATTACCATCTGAGAAACATCACCATGATCAAACATCTGGTCCCCCTGAGTGATCTGCCATCTCTTGTGCACACCTTTGTGACTTTGCAGCAGGATTACTGCAATGCCCTTTACCTAGGGCTACCGGGGGTTGATCATCACCAACTGCAGCTAGTGCAGAATGCGGTGGCCAGATTGTTGACCGTCTTCCAAGATTGTGTCATATTACACCTGTGCTGCACTCTCTGCACTGATTTCCACTTAGGTGGCAGATCACCTTCAAGGTTGGCTTGCCGATCTACAAGAAACATAGAAACACAGAAGCTGAAAGCAGATAAGGACCACAAGGCCTATCCAGTCTGCCCATTTCTTTTTCTGCCTTATGAATGTGCCATCGGCCTTTGCTCTGTCAATGGCTTATCAATTCATACTCATCTGTAGTGCTCCCTTATGCCTATCCCATGCCTGTTTGAAGACCTGCACTGTATTCATGTCCACCACTTCCTGAGGTAGGCTGTTCCATGCATCCACCACCCTTTCTGTGAAAAAGAACTTCCTCACATTATCCCTTAATCAGCCTCCCTCTAATCTCATGCTGTGTCCTCTTGTCCTGCTATTTTTCTTATATTGAAACATGTTAGACTCTTTCACCTTGTTAATGCCCTTAAGATGTTTGAATGTTTCGATCATATTACCTCTCTCCCTCGTTTGCTCTATGGTATGCATACTGTATTGAGCTCCTTTAATGTGTACTGCTATGTTTTCTGATGCAGTCCATGCACCATTTTGGTTGCCCTTCTCTGGACTGCCTCAATTTGGTTAGTGTCCTTGTGAAGGTGTGGCCTCCAGTACTGCACGCAGTACTCCAGATGGGCCTAATCAGTGTCTTGTAAAGAGGAATTATTACTTCACTCTTACGACTTGTGTTACCCCTACTAATACACCCCAACATCCCCCTAGCCTTACCTACTGCTTTAGTGGTCTGCTTGGATGATTTCAGGTCATCTGTGATGATGATGATGCCCAAGTCTCTTTCTTCCCTTGTGACTGCCAGAAACTCCCCTCCCATCCTATAGGTGGCTTCAGGGTTTCTCTTCCCTATGTGCATGATCTTGCACTTCTTTGCGTTAAACCCTAGTTGCCACTCTTCTGACCATTTTGCCAGTTTATCCAGATCTCTTCCCATTCTGCCCACCACACCTGGATCATCTACTCTGTTGCAGATCTTAGTGTCATCTGCAAACAGACAAACCTTACCCTCCACTCCATCTGCAATGTCACTGATGAAGATATTGAAGAGGGATGGCTCCAGGACTGATGTCTGCGATACCCCACTTGTGACTTGCATCTCTTCTGACTGTATACCATTTACCACCACTCTATGTTTTCTGCCCATCAACCAGTTTGCCAACCAGTTGACCAACTTCTGACCCACCCCAAGCCTACCCAGCTTATTAATAAATCTTCTATGTGAAACAGTATCGAAAGCTTTGCTGAAGTCAAGGTAGGTGACATCAACTGCTCCCCCTTGGTCCACCACTCTGGTTACCCACTCAAAGAAATCTATGAGATTAGTTTGACAGGACCTTTCTGTTGTAAACCCATGCTGTCTTGGATCCTGTGCTCCTATGGATTCCAGGTGTTGCACTATCCTTTCCTTAAGGAGTGCCTCCATAATCTTGCCCACTACTGAGGTAAGACTGACTGGTCTGTATTTCCCTGCCACCTGCCTGCTACCACTCTTGTGGAGTGGGATCACATGAGCCCTTCTCCAGTTATCTGAAAAACCTCCTGTGTCCCCACCACTCAGTCCACACACTCTTCTCCACTGATGAGGGTTTGCTGGAGATTCCAAGGGTTCACCTTACAACATCTGGTGCTCATGCTTTTTCCTTTAGTGCATCAACCCTGTGGAACTCCCTCCCTCACTATATAAAAGAGAATCCATCTCTGGGAATCTTATAATGAGAGTTGAAAATGTTTTTGTTTAGTCAGGCCTTTTTATCTAATTAGTTAGCTGATCTATTATCAGTTTTAATGCTTCTTATTACATGTTTTTATTGTTTTATTGTCTTGTGAATTTATCTTTGTTAAGCGTCATGAGTCACAATCTAAACTGTGCGCTATACCAAATAAAGAATAATTGATTGATATTCATAACCTCACAGTGGGAGGTTATGGAGGTCACAGGAGTACTGGTGAGCTCATGTGTTTTAGAAAGAAAACTTCTCTCTTGATAGAATTATCATCCTGAAATTTAAAGGGGCACTGTCAGCTTTGCCCGCTTGTTTTTTGATAGAGGAGTAGGCCTCTGTGTTATCATTCCATACAGTTGGTTGAGAATGCCCCTACGTGCAAGAAATATGCCTTTTTACCTCATTTGGTAATTTTGTCCACAAAAATATTCCCCTCAGGCTGACAGTAATGCACCCATGTCCCAGAAGCACATCTAGTTAGGGAATGTGGGTCTGCCATGAGTGCAGTCCCAAAGTGCAATTTTTGCACATGCCAACAGTAAATGCATGCTAATCCGGTCCTTTATGTTAGAAATAAATGCTGCTGGCATCTTCAATGGTAAACCGAGCACTGCGAGGATTACAATTTACAGTTATATCGGAGCCAAAATCCCTCGCATGTGCTCGAGAGGCATTAACAAAAATCTTGCGCATGCGCAGGAGTGTGCCATTGGTGCACATGCACAGGATTATGGCTCCAATTTAAAACTGTAAATTGTAATCCTCGCAGTGCTTGGTTTACTTTCAGAGATGTCAGCAGCATTTATTTCTAACATAAAGGACCGGATTAGCATACGTTTACTGTTGGCATGTGTAAAAATTGTACTTTGGGACTGCGCTCATGGCAGACCCACGTTCCCTAACTGGATGTGCTTCTGGGATATGGGTGCATTACTGTCGGCCTGAGGAGAATATTTTTGTGGACAAAATTACCACATGAGGTAAAAAGGCTTACATTTCCTACACATGTGGGCATTCTGCAGTAGCTGTATGATGGGTGTGTGCCTAGAGGCACACTTTTCATTTTTGTCAAAAAACAAATGGGCAAAGCTGACAGTGCCCCTTTAAACAACCCCAGTTACACTATACAGTTTATATCTGTACCAATATTAACCACCAAATGAGATATTTGCAGAAGTACTGTAGTGCAAGAAACAACTACAGTATATCACATCTCCATTCCGTGCCAAGCATGTGCACTCACCCCATGACAGAATGTTCTATAATTCTTTAAAAAATATTTTTCTAAATCTATTTCAGTGAACTTCACTAAGCGGCAAGATGACTGCACTCACTATCGTAACCTAGTAAGTGCGCAAAAGTTCTCCTTTAAGAACTGCACTAACAGGGTCCACAGAACCCAATAAAAAGGGGGGGATAATGCAACAGGGTCATGGAGCCACATTATTAATATACCTGTATTGGGTACTGAGGTTTTGTGAAAATAGTTTAAAAAAGAAGGTACTAACAAGTGTGGACTGTGCACTTAGTGCAGTTCTTGAAAGAAAACTTTTGTGCTCTTTATTAGTTAATGGTTGCCAGTGCTGTCACCTTGCCCCTTAGTGTTCACTGAAACGGATTTAGAAAACAGTTTTTAAACAATTATAGAACATTTTGTCATGGGGCGAGTGTAAATGCATGGCATGGAATGGAAATGTGCGATATACTGTATTTGTTTCTTGCTCTACTTTTGTAAATGCATTGCAGTCCAAGAAAGCAGCAGCAAAGGCAAACAAGATGCCGGGATCCATATCTAGGGGGATCAGTAGTAGAAGAGGAGGTTATACTGCTCATGTACAGGTCACTGGTAAAGCCGCATCTAGAGTATGGAGTTCAGTACTGGTGCCCACACCTCAAAGGAGATTCTCATCCGCAGAGACATGGTTTAAAAAGCATAGACTAATCATGAACTGTAAAAAAACTAAGACAATGTTGTACTCCAGTACCCAGAGTAAGTTCAAAGCATTACCCCTTGAGATCAGAAATGAAAGCAGTGACACCCTGGAGCACATCCAGTTTTTCAGATACCTGGGCATCACGTTAGACTCCACTCTCTCTTATATCCAACACATTGATAACATTGCAAAGGTTATCAATACAAAAATGCATTAACCTATGAGGCATTGAATCTGGCCATCAGCAGCTCAATAGTCTCCCTTGTCAATTATGGACTGGCTATCTATGGATCGGCAACTGACACTGCCCTACAATGCATTTCCATCATGCTTAATAAGGTGTGTCACCTTCTCACAGGTGCAGAAAGACTCAGGTGCACCTGTGACCTCTACTCACAGGCCTGTTGACTCCAACTAAAGGAAACAATAAGATTCGAATCTTGCCTCCTTGCCAAGAAATGCTCTCTCAATCTACTACTGGCAGTGGTCCAGAAACTCCTAACCATGCACTCAAGCTCCCATTTCACAAGGAACTCTGCCACCCAGATTTACAAAATTCCTAGACTCTGCACTGCCTTGGCACAATGTTCATTCTGCAACCGTGCTACTCAATGGACTAATGTCTTACCACCTGACATTTCTGGGGCTGCAACTATTGGTGTTTTCAAATACAAACTATGACAGCACCCTATCTCAACCAGCAGCTGTGGCTGCCTCCACTAACACTTCTTCTGTGCCACAAGGGCACCCTAGCACTCTTATCTCATGTCTAACCTACTTGTCTGATGTGACCTATCCTTAGCACTTCAGGTCACCACCCTACCTCACAACCTTTGCCACCTCTACCCCACCCATTCTGTATACTCCCCCTACTCCCTACCCACCATCCAGCAACCTAACCAATATCCTCCTACTATCATCTCCTCTCATGCAACCCAATAGGGTGCCCTAACTTTGACTCAGGCAAATTACTTGCTGCCTATGATCCTAAATTTGGTGTGTTCATTATAGGAACTCTGTCTAAAAATGTACTACTGTATTACTGTATCTTAATGTTACCCTGTATAAAACATGTACTACTATTTTGATGTACTTTTGTCCTTGTAACTGACGTGGAACCCATAAATGTGCAACCACTCACAGGTGTAATCCAAGAAAGCAATACATAAAAATAAATATATAAATAACTAAATAAAATAAAATAAGGACATTAACCTGCTGGAGAAGTTCCAGAGGAGGGCTACAAAGATGACAGCGGGTCAGCAGGGTAAGGCATACGAGGAGCGATCGAGGGCACTGAACATGTACTCCCTGGAAGACAAGCGAGAGAGGGGACATGATTGGGACTTTCAAGTACTTGAAAGGGATAAATAAGGTTGATAAGGAGGATCTCTTTAAGCTGAGTGTCAACCATAACATGAGGGGGCACAGTCTTAAGCTGGAGGGTGGGAGGTTTAGGAGGGAGGTCAGGAAGCACTTCTTCACAGAGATGGTGGTGAACACTTGGAATGCACTGCCAGAAGAGATCATCTCATTGAAGACAGTGTGCAGCTTCAAGAGAGGCTGGGATAGGCATAGGGGGGAGGTAAGGATCATTGGTAGGGAGGATGGGAGGAGTGAGGAGGGAGGGCAGGGACACTAGCTCAAGCTGTGGACCCTGAAATACGAGCAGACTTGATAGACCAAATGGCCTTCTTCTGATGGTTTCTTCACATGTTCTCATGTATGTAAAAATCTCATTTTGTGGTTAATATCAATACAGATATGAACTGTATAGTATAACTGTGGTTACTTAAATTGCAGGATGATAATTCTATCAATCGAATTTTTTTTCTAAAACGCATGAGCATATCTGTCCCCCTCTGACCTCTGTGACTTCCCAGTGTGAGGAGTCACAAAAGTAGTGTGAGAAACAACTACAGTATGTCACACATTTCTGTTGATGTAAAAAGCAAACTATTATTAGCATGACCTCATAACCACTAGTCATTTTTAAATATAATTTGTTTCACTAGGATAGCAAAGCTGAGATATAATATCTCACTTTCAGTGGGGCCCTAGATTTGTCCATTGTTATAGCTTAGTGAACTGAAGCTCTGAGAGGTTAAGTGATTTGCTCAGGGTCACACAGCAACTAAGTAGTTCCAGTACAATTTGAACTGTGATCTCCTTGTTCTAAAACCTGTGCTCTAGATTTTATTTTCTGCACAAAAGTCCAGGGCCCTGTGTGGATCTTTTCCCCATTCTCACCACTTGATAAAAATGGATAGCAGTAGTGTTTCACTTCTAGGTCACATGTTCAAAACTAATCCAGGTTATGACATCAATGCATAATGGATGACAACTGTTTTAAACTATACTGCTCCACTTCGCTATGGCACACTGAAAGAGGCAGAAAGAAATCAAGGGTGTATGAAGTCTGCCTGTCACACTGTTTTTATGCATAAAGCATTAAGTAATTAAACATTAAGTAATATTGCACTGCAGGATCAATACTGATTCAGCTTTCATGTTTTTTTTATTTCTGTTTTGTCTTGGTCTTAAGAATGTTACAGGTCGTTTTCTATACAAGGCACAGCTCTTGTAGGACTTCATTACATCCAGTGTAACCTCTCAAATCTTTCAACAGGATTGTCAGTACAAACTGGGCAGAGGATTACATGATTTTTACTTACCTTGGTAGGGAAAGTATCTTTAACTTAGCAAACAAACATATACTGAAAAAATGAAACTGCCTGTTTTACTTAATTGGTGAATCATGATAATCTCTGCCTGCCTGTCACAGCCCAGTGGCCCTACTGCCATAAGGCAAAACAAGATGTCTGAGCTGTTACACTCCCCTGGTTGTAATTTGTGCTGGCAGAAGAATGCTACATGTAGGAAAGGAACACTTTCTCCCCCCCCCCCCAGTGTATTGATTTAAGGTAGTGGAGGGATCATACCTGATGTCCACGCAGCCTTAAAATGAAAATGAAGTGAAAAAAATACAGTTCTTTGTACAAGTATGTGTCATGATAATCTCTGCCTGCCTGTCACAGCCCAGTGGCCCTACTGCCATAAGGCAAAACAAGATGTCTGAGCTGTTACACTCCCCTGGTTGTAATTTGTGCTGGCAGAAGAATGGCTGGCAGAAGAAGGGGTGAGAATGGTGCAGAAATGGACACAAGTCCCTTTACACGAGAAAGGGTCCTGATGGAACTGGAAGTAATAAGAGCTGATAAAGCAATGGGGCCAGATGGGGTGCACCCCAGGGTCCTTAAAGAACTAAGAAAGGTGGTGGCTGAACCTCTGGCTATCCTGTTCAGCCAATCACTGGAAACAGGGGAGGTACCCAAAGACTGGAGGACAGCAGATGTAGTCCCCTTATACAAAAGTGGGAACAAAGAGGAAGCAGGGAACTACAGACCAGTCAGCCTCACCTCGGTAGTGGGAAAGATCATGGAAGCACTACTGAAGGAGAGATTGGTGGAACATCTGGTTGTCAATGGACTACAGGACCCAAGGCAGCATGGTTTCACCAGGGGAGGTCATGTCAGACCAACCTCATTGAATTTTTTGACTGGGTGACTAGGGAGGTGGATCAGGGAGGGCAGTGGACATGGCCTATCTGGACTTCAGCAAGGCCTTTGACACTGTGCCACAGAAGACTATTACACAAACTGGGGACTATGGGTGTGGGCAGGACAGTAGTGTGGTGGGTAGGTAACTGGCTGGGTGGCAGGACACAGAGGTGGTGGTAAATGGCTGTCACTCCACAGAGGGAAGAGTGACCAGTGGGGTACCACAGGGATCAGTGCTGGGACCGGTCCTATTCAACATCTTCATCAGTGACATTGCACAGGATATAGAAGGCAGAATTTCACTGTTCGCTGATGACACAAAGCTCTGTAACAGAGTAGACACACCAGAGGTGTAGACAGAATGAGAAGGGACCTGCAGAAACTTGAAGAATGGTCAAGGGTTTGGCAGTTGAAATTCAATGCAAAGAAGTGCAAGATAATGCATATGGGGCACAAAACCCTGGCACAATATATCAGTTGGGGGTGAGGATATAGCATGCACCAAGCAGGAAAGGGATCTTGGGGTTGTCATCTCTGATGACCTCAAGGTAGGGAAACAGTGTGACAAGGCATCAGGTAAAGCAAATAGGATGCTGGGATGTATAGGCAGGGGCATCACCAGCAGGAAAAGGGAGGTCATAATTCCGCTATACAAGACACTAGTGAGGCCCCACCTGGAGTACAGTGTACAGTTCTGGAGACCATACCTACATAAGGACATAGACAGGGTAGAGAAGGTTCAGAGGAGGGCAACAAAGATGGTGCATGGGTTGCATCACAAGTCCTATGAAGACAGGTTGAAGGAACTGAACATGTACTCCCTGGAGGAGAGGAGGAGAGGGATATGATAGAGACATACAAGTATCTTACAGGGAGGAACAGGGTGCAGGAAAACATTATTTTTAAGCGAAAAGATGTTTCAGGACTAGAGGCATGGGATGAAGTTGGAGGAGGGGCGATTCAGAGGAAACATGAGAAAGAATTTCTTCACAGAACGGGTGGTGGACAAGTGGAACACCCTGCCAGAGGAAGTGGTGGGGGCTGAAACAATCACGGGATTTAAGAATGCATGGGATAGACATAAAGGAATTCTAGAGGTCAGGGGTAAGGGGGAAATAGACTTCTAGGAAAACAAACTGAACTTACAAGCTCAAATGGGCAGACTAGGTGGGCCATAGGCCCTTATCTGCCGACACTGTCTATGTATCTATGTATCTATGTATCTATGTATCTATGCATGTGCAACTTACAGGGTGGGGAAGGAAGAAGCTGCCTCACTGAAATTGCTAGGCAGATTGATTGGTCAGTTTGCCTAGCATCATATATGATGCAAATCATACCCTCTCCTTCCCGGTCACCTGCTAATAAAGGCATTTTTCACATTGAATTTGAGCTACCAGACACCAAATCATTTTTCTTCAAACTCTGTAGGTCTGTTTTCATTTCCTTTACTCCCTCCTCCATATCTACACAGCCAGATATTTTTTTCCATCTGCAAACAGGCTAATCTTTCCCTATATGCCCTTTCCAAGTCACTGAACAACACATTGAAGAGCACCAGTGCCAGAACTGAGCTCTGAGCACCCCACTACACCATCCTGACCTCAGTCACCACTACGCTCTGTGTCCCCCTCCCAACCAGTTGTTGATCCTGTTTGATGTAATCAACAATACCCAGATCCCTGAGCTATTTCACTAGCCTCATGTCTGGTGGTGTTGGTCCAAGCATTTCTCGATGGCAGCACTGTGGTAGTAACTGCTTGTAAAATAATAATATTGAGCCATTTGGAACACATCTTTGTGTTGTGAGCATTTCATTCCAAGCCCATGTTCTCTGCAAATACACAGAATTGTTTTTTTGTCCAATTCTAGGATGTCTATGGCCTAACAACTGTCAACTGTTTGTGACACTGAGTTAAAAAATCAACAAGGTTCCTTTTAACATGACTTTCACTTTTTAAAGCCATGCTGCCTCAGGTTCTGTAGTTCATTCTTCTCAAGGAAATCTACCATCTGCTCCTTGATAGCAGTCTGGAGTAGCTTCCCCACTATAGAGGTCAGACTTATCAGCCTGCAGTTATCTGGGTCCCCTCTTTCCCTACATTTATGAAGAGGGACTACATGTGCCTCTCTCCAGTCACATGGGACCACTCCTGATGCCAGACAGTTGTTAAACAGATCTGGCAGCAATCCCTCCAGTGCAACTCTACCCCCCTCAGTATCCTGGGTTGGAGTCCATCTGGCCCAGATGCTTTGTTTACATTCAATCTCTTTAGTTTTTGGAGTATCCAATTGGTACTCCAAGGTATTCTCTGATTGGTTCAGTATTCTATTGTGAAGTACCCAACCTACAAGATTGTAAATGTGACTTACCCAGCAATAAACATATCATGATATCATAAGAATTGCTGCAAGAATTTCACTTCTTATCTTTTCATCTTTCCTAGACTTGGGCAGAACAAAGCTGAATAGGTCAAATGAACAGAGAAACAGTTGCAACCAGAAAAGACATACTTAGCAAACAAAATTCCAGAGCCTTGTGGTAGCCTGTAGATAGTAGATAAAACAAAAGGGTTAGATGAAATGCAGACTGAAAAAAAAAAGTTAGGCTTGAGGTTTCAACCATTGATCGTCTGAGGGAATTATCTATACAGAAAATAATAAGAATAGTTACTAAAGTAGAAATTTATCGATGTGGTAGGGAGAAAGCACAGATACACATAATGATGTGGAGAAGGCAGATAGGTAGGTGGATCATGAAAAATAAGTGATGACGCAAGTTAAGAATAGAAGCCAGGAAACAAAATGTGAGCCTTTCTTAGTAGTGAAAGAGATGATGAATCATAACATAGTGTATAATCAGCAAGTGAAGTTAGAAGACTGAAAGGTGAGAGCTGTAGGTGTGATGAGTCAGGGAAAGCCAAGGAAAAAGGAAATATGGATACAGACACATAGCACTAATAACCATAAAAATATGTTCCACATGCCCTGTAAAGACAGTTGAGTCCAGGAATGCCCTCATGTTAATAAAGCATATCTTTTTTGTTGCCATTAAACTCAATGGGTGAGTCTGCACCATAACAGTACCTCATATGCAGCCAAGGGGTCTTCACATGCAACTGTTCTCAGCAGTCTTTAAACTCCAGCTTCTAACTCCTAGTTCTACAGTTTTTTTGTTTTTTCGTTGTTGCTTGGTTTTTTTTGTTGAACCTATTACATTTAATGACTGAGTGCTGGATGTGACTATGTTTTAATCGAAACATTAGCAATAATACTTCATCGACCCCCCACAAAAAAACAATTACTCATACAACATAAAAATTAACAATTTAGTGATAGTAAAATAATAAATACATATTTACACATAACAAAAAGCTGGCAGAAGTTCAATGGTGGACTTGTAGGTGGCAGGCATAGTCACAACTCCCACTGTCTTCATCTTGTCACTGAACACCTGAACTTAACTCAGAAAAACTACTTTTCAGTTAACATTTGATTAGGGGTTTTAAAACATGCCCATGTTAACACATTTATACAATGATGTGAACTGATAAGCCAAAGGTGTGGGCAGTCAGTGGTGCCAGTTGAGAGAGCCTGTGCAGGACACAGCAATAAAAATTATTTTACTTCTCTGCAATAATAGTATTCTTGCTATTTTACTGGTTGCCAACCCATACTCAATAGATACAAACATCGAAGTGTCTGTTCTGCCCAGGTGTGCTTGACAATTGCACAAATTCTACACAAAGAAGACATTCCTAACACAATGTTAATGGGTCTTTTGGGATGTCTTTTGGCTTATCAAGAGCATCTTCGCATGTCTACTTAGGCTTTACAGTTCTAGAACCCTAAGAAGCCAAGAGATGACATGCTTGGTTAGCCAACAAACATCTCAGAATCCAATCTACTTACAACACACGTACCGGAGAGGTTAAGAGAAAGGAAAGATTGTAGTGGTAAAACATGAAGGGCTGAAAGACATGTTAGTAGAAAAAATATACTTGTCATTCAGTCCTCCACTTGAATACTGTGTGAATCTAAGCAAGCCACTTAACCAAGCTAAAGCTCCTGGGTCACCCCTGAAAACAGGCAATTGTGCCTAGTGGGCCTTACCTGGTTAACAAAGAATTTAAAAAAAAAATCCAGAAGGGCAGGTAAGAACCCACATGGAGCATAAACTTGGTTTTGATGATAGTTTTTCTTTGGTTAGCATCCATCCCAGACACATAACTGAAGGATAAAACAGAATGATCTTTAACATGATTGTTAGAAAGAAATTAGGATGCAATGGCCAGGATTTTTAAACAAAAACATCCAGCATCCATTTGCTCATATTTTTACCAGTGGGCTTGCATCTTTTTGTTTCTTACATGAATTATGACATTTTGTCATAAATGTCGAAACCACTGAAAATCGTCTGCCCAGCATTTGAGTGCACATTTGCATCTGCGTCCACCTGGTTTTAAATTTTATCTCAACTGGTTTATTAGTAACAACATTTTGGAATGCTATTTCGTATTCCTTGGAACAGCCAGTCAAGCATCTGCCAGTTTCTCTGAAGTAAACAGTGTGGCCCTTCCTGCTAAGAATATGTAACCCCCTCCCAAAATTACAGGTTAGGGAGTGGCCTGAGATTTCTCCTGCTAGGGGTCTCTCTCCTTGTTTGATCTGAGGGAGGGCATAATAGAGTTCCTGCAACATTCCAAAGAGTTCTAGATTCTGGTCTAGGTTCCAGGTCCTGGTTCCAAAGTGTGCATCTAGAGCAGGGCATTCATACAGCACATGGGTCTCCAGCCCTAGGTCCCAGTATGGCCTGGGGTTCCCCACACTAAATCAGAATGCATGATGTGGCTTCAGTAAATCCCATGGCAGGCCTGTGACCTTGCTCTCCTCATCTGGGAGGGTCACCAGGGGCCTTAATTCAGGCCCACACCACATTATATAGGAGGAGCATCAAGGCCTTCAGCCAGGGAAGCACCTTTAGAAAACAGGGATATGTTAACCCTTGGATCTGGGAGGAAGTGTTTGCTTCCCAGATCAAGCAAGGAAAGGCAATTTTATTTCTGTACTGCCCGATCCCAAAGGGCTCATGGTGCTTAACAATACATAAAACAATATATAAATAAACCATAGAAATTACTCCTCAGAACGTAATTATTTAAATACATAAAAGAATAGCTAGAGATGTGGGCTATTTAAACAGCTACAGATGAAAAAATAATTAAGAACTGTCACTGAAATGTCTGTCACAAAAGGTACATAGCCCCTTTACAAATGCTTGCATGGAGAAAGCAGTTTGAAGGCCAATGGGGAAGGTATTTCAAATAAAGAGAACAGTCACTGAAAAAAGCCCTAGCCCCCAATTGTCATATGGACTCACTTGAAATCAGCCACACCCACATCCTTTAATGGTTCAACAGCCAACGTTTATTAAGTAGATTCTCAGATTCCAGATATTTTACCATATTCAAAAACCGTCACCATAACAACCTTTTTATTTACATAGATTCTTTGGGGGTTCTCTTTATTTATATTTCCATACTTTCACCACCATATAATATATCTTCAACATTTTGTTCTTCTTGGGCTTGGACGTATCCAACCTGATGCCCCCTCACCACCTTATTCTTCTTTTTGGGCTCAGGTGTCCCACCTGATCCCCCAGCTCTGTCCCCCTTGAAGTGAATACCCCATTGGGAGCCCTCTCCTGCCCTACCTCCATTTGGCTGGGCCGTCCCCCTTTTTCCAATGCCATACATCAACGTTTTTTTGCTCTCATTCAGCAACCCATCATTGACACCTCTCGTGTCCCTGTTGCCCTCACCCAGCAACCCTTATGGCCAAACATGTTAAACTGCCCCATCATGTACTTGTATTCAGGGTGGGAGGGTGGGTGGGTGAGTGGGAAGTTTGATAGATAACAACTACAGGAGACAGACAGGGATTCTTTCTCTCTCTGCAGCCCTTTTCTACCCTATGTAACCCCACCTGACTTCCCTCCAGCCTATCACCTATGCTGCCAATCATCCCTACAACCTGCCCACTGTGTGACCTCATACTCCCTCCCACCCCTGTGATGTCATCTCCCCGCCCTACCCTTCCTCCTTGCTACCTGACCCCCAACCCATTCCCCCACTGCTTCCTTTTTTGCTAAACCTAGAGAGCCAGTGACAACTTGGGCTGCTCTTTAATAGGGCATCCCTTTTTTCCCATGGACTCACTTGAAATCAACCACACCCACATCCTTTAATGGTTCAACAACTGAAGCTTATTAAGTAGATTCTCAGATTTCAGATATTTTACCATATTTCAAAAACCATCATCATAACAGCCTTTTTATTTACATAAATTCTTTTGGTAGGATTTCGCATTATTTACATTTCCATACTTTCACCACCATATAATATATCTTCAACATTTTGTTCTTCTTGGGCCTGGACGTATCCAACCTGATGCGCCCTCACCACCTTATTCTTCTTTCTGGGCTCAGGTGTCCCACCTGATCCCCCAGCTCAGTCCTCCTTGAAGTGAATACCCCATAGGGAGCCCTTTCCTGCCCTACCTCCATTTGGCTGGGCCCCCCCCCCTTTTTCCAATGCCATACATCACCCTTTTATTGCTCTCATTCAGCAACCCATAATTGACACCTCTCATGTCCCTGTTGCCCTCACCCGGTAGCCCTTATGGCCAAACATGTTAAGCTGCCCCATCTTGCACTTGTATTCAAGGTGAGTGGGTGGGTGAGTGGGAAGTTTGTGAGATAACAGCTACAGGAGAGAGACAGGGATTCTCTCTCTCTCTGCAGCCCTTTTTCTACCCTATGTAACCCCACCCCTGACTTCCCTCTAGCCTATCACCTATGCTGCCAATCAACCCTACACCCTGCCCACTGTGTGACCTCATACTCCCTCCCACCCCCGTGATGTCATCTCCCCGCCCCTACCCTTCTTCCTTGTTACCTGACCCCCCAACCCATTCCCCCACCTCTTCCATTTTTGCTAAACCCAGAGAACCAGTGACAACTTGGGCTGCCCTTTAATAGGGCATCCCTTTTATCCCATGGACTCACTTGAAATCAACCACACCCACATCCTTTAATGGTTCAACAACTGAAGCTTATTAAGTAGATTCTCAGATTTCAGATATTTTACCATATTTCAAATACCATCATCATAACAGCCTTTTTATTTACATAAATTCTTTTGGTGGGATTTCCCTCTATTTACATTTCCATACTTTCGCCACCATATAATATATCTTCAACATTTTGTTCTTCTCAGGCCCAGGTGTATCCGACCTAATGCCCCTCACCACCTTATACTTCTTTCTGGGCTCAGGTGTCCCTCCTGATTCTCAAGCCCTGTCCCTCTTGAGGTGAATACCCTATAGGGAACCATCCCCTGCCCTAGCTCCATTTGGCTGGCTCCCCCCCTTTTTTCCCTCTAGCCCATAGGCCGACCCCTGGTTAGGCCTCTGGGCTTCCTCCTACTAAAAATTAGCAAACAACCCTCCAAAACCTTGCCACTTCTCGACTGTCTCCCTGATTGCCCCATTTAATGTCACGTTCCCCACTACAGATGTGTGTACCCCATCTGTGTGGTACATGCCTATTGTATCATGTATTATTAGGTCGAGCTTAATGTATAAACCCCCTGACTTCTTCACCCATTCTGCCATTTGTCTGTTAACCCTTTTTCGGGCCCTATCCACCACCAGGATATCCCTAGCATGCCTCCAGCACCTACATGGTATCATCTCAGACCATGCCAATATGGCATGTGGCCACCACGACTGTATGACTTCAAAGTCATTTTTCATCCTGCGGATCAACTCCACCCAGGACACATTGCCCAAATCATTCCCCCCGCATGGATAATGATCAAATCTGGTGCCGGCAGGTCTTTGCTGCTCTCCTCCAATAATGGCAAAAGCTGCTGCCATCTTAGGCCCCTCTTTCCTTGCCACTCTATCACAGTCTTCCTTGGGTCCTGTCCCAGTTGGCGACCCTGGTCATGTTAGCTGCCCACTTCTCCACCCAATGGATAAATGAATGGCCAACAATCTACACCACCCTATGACATCCAGTCCCTGTAAGACAGCAAAAGTAAACGTTAACAATCATTTTCTTACGTATCTGTTGTAGGCCTGGCAAGACCACATACCCACTCTCTGAACCTCTGCAGAGAACCCTCCCAGTCTAGCCACCTCTGAGGCTGCTCTGATCCTGAAAGAATGCAATGCAAATTCTTGTAGGGTCCTCACCGTGTAAACCCATTCCTTTCTTGAGGACTGCTGTTACCTGGACAGCAGTCACAGGCTCCCCATTACCATGCCTAAAGAAACTCCCCCCCCCCCGCAGTCGTGCTGCCACATACTCCTTAATGGCCTTCAGCACCACCTCCCTTGATCCCGCCATGCTGGTGAGGTCCACATTGCTTCTCTGACCCACCTACATAGAAACATAGAAACATAGAAGTTGACGGCAGATAAGGACCGCAAGGCCCATCCAGTCTGCCCATTTCTTTTTCTACCTTATAAATGTGCCATCGGCCTTTGCTCTGTCAGTGACCTATCTATTCATAGTCATTTGTATTGCTCCCTTATGCCTATCCCATGCCTGTTTGAAGCCCTGCACTGTATTCATAGCCACCACTTCTTGTGGTAAGCCATTCCATGCATCTACCACCCTTTCTGTGAAAAGAATTTCCTCACATTCCCTTAATCGGCCTCCCTCTAATCTCATGCTGTGTCCTCTTGTCCTGCTATTTTCTTATATTTAAACATGTTAGACTCTTTCACTTTGTTTATGCCCCTAAGGTGTTTAAATGTCTCGATCATATCACCTCTCCCTCCTTTGCTCAAGGGTATACATATTGAGCTCAGTTAATCTGTCCTCATATGTCTTCTGATGCAGTCCCTGCACCATTTTGTTGCCTTCTCTGGACTGCCTCAATTTGGTTAATGTCCTTGTGAAGGTGTGGCCTCCAATACTGCACACAGTACTCCAGATGGGGCCTAACCAATGTCTTGTACAGAGCGATTATTACCTCCCTCTTACGACTTGTGATACCCCTACTAATACACCCTAACACCCCCCTAGCCTTACCTACTGCTTTAGAGGTCTGCTTGGATGATTTTAGGTCATCAGTGATGATGATGCCCAAGTCTCTTTCTTCTTTTGTGACTGCTAGCAACTCCCCTCCCAGCCTAGTTTAGTTCAGTTTAGGATTAATTCATTTGAGTCAAGGACTAATTTTCAAAGGTTCCGAATCAGTTAAACGAACAGATACAGACAACATAACACATAGCACAGCAGTGGATTACAAAATAAGGTTACAGAGGGTTGCACATCCTTTTAAGTTTAACTAATACATAGGAGTCTAGGTTTCACTAGCAGACAGGAGTTAAACATTGTAAGTTTCACTAGTACCTAGGAGTCTAACATTGTAAGTAACATCACTAAATGCGGGCATAGTAGTGTTAGAAACAGGAAAGAGGGGGAGAGGCCAGGGACTGAGTCTCCGCTGGGTAGTAGGGGGCAAGTGGGGGTGGGGCATGGACAGTTGCCAGAGTGGTAGGCTGAGATCACCAGTGGTGGCCAGGACTGAGAATGGGGGTGGGTGGGAAGCAACCCAAGGTGGCATTGTCAGATGATCACGTCGTAGTTGATGGAGTAGGTGATATGTGGGGGGTTGAAGTTTATTGTAGTGTAGACTATGCAAGGTAGGTGTTTTGCAGGTAGGGGGATTTGTTGAAGAGAGTGGGGGGGAGAGTGCAGAGGCAGTGGTTGGATGGTTAGAGCCAAAGAGTGGGTGGGATTGCTGAGGGGCCCTGAGCATGGGCTAAGTGTGGCAGACACAGATTTTTTTTTAGTGCTAGCTGGGAAGAAAGCCCACCTGATCAGTCTTGGAATGCCTGAGCCACACCGTGGCACTGCCCTCTTACCAAGAGATCTCATAGTCCTGCAACCCCTCTAGCTTGTCACCCTTCCCCTTTTCCACCACCTCACTAATCCAGAAAGCCCCTGTTTGCATCACCATAAAGATTTGCTGCAAACAACCTAGCCTCATAAGCTGAGGAGCATATGCATGGCAGGCAATCCAACAACCTCCCCAGCAAGGCGCTTTCTATGGGTCCGTGTCTGTTTAGCCACTGCCTCAGCAACCTAATCCAACCCTGCTGCATCCTGCGTGTGGCCGGGGCCCAGGTGGATGCCCCCAGTCCTGCATTTGTCTGACCATGCCAATGCTTGCTAGGTGTATCCTGATGGTGGCCCCAGATGTTCCCCCTTCCCATTTTTCCACCATGAACCGCATGACCTGAGCTTCAGACACTGGGTCACTTACCTCTAACCCAGCTCTTTTCTACAACCCCTGGAAACTCCTTCATGCTGCTTTGTAGGCCCTCAGCATGTTCGGGACCCAGGCACTCTGAAAGAGCAGCTGGTCTCGGTCCATCTAATTTCCCAAAGGTATGCTAGCACCTGTGTTCTCTGAATGGTCATCTCCGGGGCTAAAGCCCGGAATCTGTCCAACTGTAAACATGAAATGCTGTCAGCTGTTTCATTCTTGACCACTTCCATGTGCCTAGCTTTAAAGGACAAGTTCAGCCTCAAGCCCTCCCACACCAGCATGTGTGCCACTCTTAGGACCACCTCCGTGGTTCCTGATTGCTGATTTATGACTGCCACCTCAGCCATGTTATCACATCTAAATAACACTTTTTTGTTCTTAAATGTCTCTCCCCAGACTACTAGGGCTACCCATATGGGGAACACCTCCAGGAACGTGATGTCCATTGTAAGACCCAATTCCACCCAATGAGCAGCCCCTTTTGTTTCAATCTTGACTTTGGAATGACCATCGGGCTTCCCTCGTTGGAGCAAAGGGTGGTCCAAAGCATAAAAAGTAAAGAGGTCCCCAAGGTAGTCAAAATCCAGTCAATGCAGGGCTTTATAAGTTACTAAAGTAACCTTAAAGGTGGTGCACTGCTGCACTGACAGCCAATACAGTTTGAACAGCAGTCATGATATGCTCTGAGGGTTTTGCTCCAGCAATCAGCCTGGCTGTGGTATTCTGGATCAGCCTCGGGTGGTGCACCAAATTACTGGTTAGTCCTAGGTATAGATCATTACAGTAGGTGAGCCTCAGAGTCACAAAGGCATGTGCCAGGGTCATCAGATCCTCATGCACTAGACAAGGGTTTAATCTGGGAAATATTCCTTGATTAGAAAACTCCATCACAGAACTCAGCCACTACCTGATGTGATAGTGAAAGTTTGTAGTCCAGTATGATCCTTAGATTCTTACTCCTATCTACAGCTTGTAGTTCCACAACATTAAAGGTGGATATCTCGGTGGTATACTAGTCATTGCTGACCCACGAAGACCCAGTTCCACTAGTAACACCTCTGTCTTGCCAAGATTTAAGCACAGCCAGCTGGAGGCCATTCAGTCAGACATTTCACATAGGCATTGATCTAGCACAGATATTACATCATGCCTGCCGGTGTAAATGATAGGTACAGTTGGGTATCATCTTCATAGCACTGCAAGTTCAACTTATACAGTCCAATGATCTCCCCAGTGGCAACTTTGTACATGGCAAAGAAGATGGTGCAGCATTAACGCCTGTAGCACTCCACAGCTTATTGCTGCAGGCTGTGACGAAAAAGAACCTAATGTAACCTGCTGCCATTTGCCAGATAGGAAGAATTCATGCCACTTATTGGTTGACTCAAAGAGTCCTCCATATTGCCTAAGGTGACCCATCAAACCCCTATGTCAAATGCTGATGAGAGATCAAGGAGAATAACCATAGAGCATTTCCCTCTATCTCTCAACAAGAACAGTTCCTTTAGCACCTTGACAAGTGCTCTCACAGTACTGTTCCAAGCCCTGATACCAGACTGGAATAGTTCATAGATGTTATGTTTGAAGGTGAGCCTCAAGCAACATTACAACTTCTTACTCAATGACCTTTCCCTAGAAAGGAAGATTTGAGAAAGTCCTGAGGTTTGCAAGGAAGTCAGTGTCCAATGATGACCTTTTTAAGATATTTCTCACTTTTTTTCTCTTCAGGGTGGAGGGGGAGCATCTCTCCTCAAAGAAACACCAGACAGTTGTAGCACTCATTGAACCCAGGACCTCCCGACAGGCTACCAACAATTGGGTTGGTCCTGTGTCAAAAGAACAGAAAGTTGGGCACATCTCAGTGATCACCTGAAGTACATCCTCATCTGATATTGGCTGAAACGCACTCCAGGACCATGGAAGGCTATTGGATACTAAAGGAGGGACTATGTTGGTTCCTGACATGCCACTTGCAAAGATCCCAGCCTGAATAGATGACATTCTGTCTAAGAAGGATTAATTTATTCTTGTTACGAAGTACAAAACTTCTATTATCTTCTATTATCTCAAACATTTTTGCTTCCATTGATTGACTATGGCTTACTATTTTATTTTGCAGCTTCTGAAACTGAGACCATGAGGGCTGAAGTTTTATATAACCAGGTGGATAGATTTGAAACCCAAATTTGTTTCTGTATTCATCACTGTGAACTTTAAGAATGGTTCAATGGCCCTCTCTGTCTTCTAGATTCAAACTTTGACTTGGCATTGCTGCTAGAAAAATTATTTTAAATAAGGCTCCGACTATTTATAATGCACATTTTCAACTTGAAGTATCTTTGGTACATACTAGAACTTTTTCACCTACTTTTGTCAAAATCCCCACATTAAAAAACAGCTTGGGTCAAAGATCATTGCTGTTTCAACTTCCCAGTTTCCAGAACATCCTTCCACAATACCTTACTGATATGTCCCTGGGCTTTTCTACATTTAAATTGAAGTTAGGAAAGTTTAACAACTTTTGATAATTGTAATTGCTTGTAAGTTTGTGTCTCTTAATAATTGTTTACATGTTTTATTATGTGGTTGTGTTTATGTTGATATATGTATTTTTATTACTTTATCATTTATATGTGGTCACCCATGAAAATGGGCAGAATATGCTCATGGATTTACCAGATTTCAAATAAATAAATAAAGCAAACCTAAATAAACCAAAGAAGAACTGGCCAACTTCCTTGCATTTAACAGCTGACACCTCTCCCTGGACTGTACACAGGGCAGATGCAATAATCTGTCTACAGTGTGAAAGAACTGGGCTGGTCAATTCTTTCTTGAGGCAATCATATATGACTAGAACTCTCATAGTGTGATTGCCCTCTAATACTCCTGATAATGGGTTCTCAGAACTGGCCCCTCATCCTTCTTGTCTTCAACCAATGCAAGTCATATCTATGCCAAGATGAGCAATATCAGGAGATCAGTGGTTGGAGACAGAATGGTGCAAGAGTGTCCCGAGCCATTGAGATGACTAGGTTACAGCCATCTATGATTACGCCAGCATCACTCTCTCATGCCGTTGCCATAGCCAAAATATCCAGCACCATCAAAAGCTTCTCAGGCCCAATACTGCATTTAGGACAGTAATGGACCATCTAAATGTGGGACTTGGAGGACAGAACTGGAGGAGAGGCTCCAACCAAGAACTTCCTGGCATGATAATCCAACCAACCAACTGGATCAAACCTGACATCTGTAACATCAAGACCCAGTGAGAGAACAAGGTCCAAGATGTGGACAAGCTGGCAAGTAGCAGTGGAAATCAACTAAGTGAGGCCCAGTAATGATCTCAACTGGAGGAACTGCTAAACAAATTGAGTTGTTTTTTTCATCCAGCACTAACAGGCTGGGAAAGTCCAACACCAGTAAAACAACAAAATCTGCAAATTCCTGAAGGAACTCCTGCTCCCATCATGGAAGAAGGTATACCACAAGAATACAACACCCCACCCCTGCCTGCCAGTATGGTAACACATTCAAACAACCTTAACTCACCCACTGGATATGCCATGAGTCTTAGGCTGGAATTAAAACAGATAGCAATCCCACCCCACCATCCCATGCAATCCTACCTTGAGCAGTGCACCACCAAGAATCCAGCTGGGGTAGTTACCTCCCAGACTGACCCAGAGTTATCACCAAGCCAGGTCCCAGTGATGCACACCAGATAAGCTGAGGAGTCAGTGGTGAACATTATTGACATTTTATTGCTCAACAATCTGGCATTACATAGAATTGCCCAAAGGGGAGAAGAATGGTCAGATGATCCTCTAAACAACTGTCCTCCTTTACAAGAAGATCCCTTGGAATAGGAACTAAGCAACAGGAACTGCTATCCCTGTCTCTGCTTAACCTGGGGTATGTATTCAGCCTAAGACTCCAGATCTGATACCCCCAGATCATGCCTATGGTTAGTGCTTCTGTCTCCTTAGGATCCCCAAAGCCCTGTAGGTGGGAAAGTTTATCTCAAGATTCCACCAAAATGAAGACATGCACGAGCTGCGGTCTGGAATGGAAGCTTAAACCCTAAGCTTGAGCTCCCCAGCTGAATTTTAAATTAATATCTGTTTACCAGTCAGCCTTATCTGTGTAGCTTAATTTTGTTTTGGGAAGACTTCTTCTAATGAATTCTGGTGGCCACTGATCTAGAATTTTTTTTTTAAATGAAGTTGTGTGGATATTACCAGCGGCAGCAAATCAGTCCCTTCTCCTCACCATGGCCAAAAGCATACCAGCCAGATCTGCTAACATGGACACACAGGAAATTAAAGAACTGCTCCAACAAGTTTTAAAGGACATTACCATGTTCAAGTCCTCAGTAGCCACACTAGAGGAGAAAGTTCAGGACTTGCAGCAATGCTCCAGGGACACAGAGACTTTCTTCGCCTATATAGATGACAAGGACACCAGGCATGAAGCCCAAATCCAGGACTTGGAGTGTGTGGTATCCTTATTGTGGGCTAGAGCCAAAGATGTTGAAAATAGAAGCCACAGGAATAACCTCTGGATTGTTAGTTTCCCAGAAGGTTTGGAAGAACAGGATCCTGTTGGCTTTTTACAAAAACGAGCTCTCATGGCTGTTGAGATACAACTGAAGTGCCCCACTAGAAATTGAGAGGGCACACTGCTCCTTGGACCCCCCCTCCCGGAAGCCAGATGGCTGCCCCAGACCCTTTATTATCAAGCCTTTCTCAGTATTCTGACAGGGTCCGGATTCTGGAACTTGCTAGAGACAGGGGTCCACCGGTGTGGCAGAGGCATAGAATTCATATCTTCCCTGATTACTCTGTGGAAATATCTCAAAAACAGAAGGAATACCTGCCACTTAAGAGGGCGCTACATGCACAGGGGGTCCCATATAAAATGGCATACCTGACAAAGCTCTCCATCTCTCACAATGGGGCCTGGCTTATTTTCAACAATCTCCAGGAATCCAGGACCATCATCCAACAACACTGGCCTAATGCTGTTAAGCAACAGCCACCCAGTTCCTGCCAAACTCCCCAACCCCCAAGCTGGTCAAAGCTCCCGTGGCAAGAAGGACACCACCCTGCTCGGAAATAGCACCATTGGATTCTGGTGCCCATGCCATGGACTGGCAACTAGTTAAAGTCAAAAGAGCAGATTGTCATGGGAGGAGTCATTGAAGACAGAACCAATGGCCACCTGGGACACCCCATTGGGACATCAGCAAGGATGCTAGGGCCACCACAAACAGTAAAGACTCCAATGGTGAACCTGCACCCAAACACCCTGGTATACAACAATCCTCTCTGACAAAAACACCTCTCTCGGTGCCTCCATCCTAAGAAGCAGTCCCAACTTTTACCTCTGAGGGACAGGAATATAACAGGTCATGGGCGGACAGGGCTACGAACTCAGACCTAGGACACTTAGAGCCCTGCACTACTAAGGACACTCCAGCCCCACAGAATGGCTGAATTTGGACTTCCATATTTAGACTTCTTTTACCCTTTTTGATAACGCTGGTCCTGTATGTTGTGGCCACTTGATAGCAGCATACACAGTAGGCAGACATGTGCCTGTTATTTTCTGACTTTGAGAATCATATGATTTGCTATGTAGAGACAGACTCCACGCTGCTTTAGAAACAATTCTTGTCTTACTCCTCCCCCATCTCCCAACTTTCTCTACCTCAGTTAGGAGTTCATGACCTAGCCTTCAGAAGGCTACTGACCTATGTACTACTGCTGTGGTAAATTTTTAATGCCAAGGGACATTTATCTCTGGTGATTGTTGTTTCTGTTTCCTCCCTTGTCTCCGAACTGTGCTTTGCCTACACTGTGAGAAATGGGATCAAGCACCTTGCAGCTGTGTCACCATTTGTAGCAGTGTATAATATTTTCTCCTTGAACTGGAGCCTAGATTTGGAATTGAGAGGTGACATTGTATTTAATTATTTCTTCCTAGTCAGGTGATTATTTAGCAAGTACTGTAAAAGCTCCCCCCTCCCTCCCTGTCACATACGCAAGATTACTGCTGTCACTCCTTGATGTATTTTATTTTTTTTATTTTTTATTTTTACTCTTATCCTCTAACTCCAAGTTTTAGCAATACCCGAAGGAGTCTCTCTGCTAGTCATAACATTAACATGGTGACTGTTTGTACTTACTGCAGTGATGTAGCAGTTTACTTTTCCTTCTCCTCTCTGCTGGCATGGCAACTGCTCACACGATGCATACCCCTTCATGCTTGATGCACTGCGATCCAAAGCAGCTCGAACTTTCTCTCTATACTTCATGCAATTGTATATGTGGGCACTTGCATCTTTCACCGTTCATTGCTTTTAACTCACCCTCAAGCCTCTCTTCCATACACACCTTTTTTCTTCTCTACTCACATGTTTTCCCCTCAGCTGCATATACAGATATGATGTTAACAGCTATCCCTTTGCTTTTTTCCCCCTCTCTATTAGCAATGGCTCCCTGAACTGTATGGCTACTTGCCCTCCCTTCTTTTCCCTCCCTCTTCAGTATGGGACCCATCTTTCTTCTTTGACTCTCTGCAAACATGGGCTACCTGCCTCCCTTCCCCTCTCCTCTCCTTACTATGCACCTGTCACCAATCACCAGTCAATATTCATTTTATTGTTTGACACAAGGTCATTACAATTTTTAACATACAAAATAGCCACAATAAATATATTCACAGTAACATATAAAACAATTGGTCTATTCTAGAATATATATATATATATATATATATATATATATATATATATATATATATAAAAATACATAGTTATATATCAATTTTAATGATAGTAAAAGATGACTAAGTCTGAGCAAAATCATTTCTCTTGAGAATTAAACAAGAAAATTAAAATTTGATCCAGGGGGAGACTGAGATTTGACAATATTGGCCCCAACCAGAACCTCCTATGTTTCTCATACAAGGGACATATTAAGAGGATGTGCTTCAAGTCATCTGGGACCTTCAAGTTACATTTACATAATCAATCATTAATATCTTTTCATTTTTGGCAGAAATAAACAAATCTACAATTACAGATTTCTAGTCTGACTCTAGTAATTATCCTTCTAGCCTCAGGATATTCCAATAAGGCCAGATAGGGTTTTAGACCATGTACTGTTTTGATTTTCTTTTTTTATACCAATCAAAATTTTTATATGTTTGCAATAGTTCCAAATCTCTAGAGACGGATGTGTCTTTAACCCTAGTTTTGACTTGGAGCACAATCTCTTCTATAGGTCTGTAATATAATTGGGATAGTAGATGGCTCAGTCCCATAGGATATATATATATAAGTAGCAATACATGGCATCATTGGAAACATCAACCCTATTGTTGTGTAATCAATCTCCTCCTCTAGACACATTCTGGGTATTCTGTGTTCCTGGAGAAGAAACAACCTTAATAAAAATATTATTATTCTTTCAATAACATATGTTATAAATGAATATTGTCCCAATTTTGCCTTAAGTATTGGAGTGGGAACTCCCTGTGGGACTTTTAGAATATCTCTAAACAATTTGTTTAACTGTATTTGTAACATTTCCAAATTTTCTGGGGCCCATATTTCTGATGCATATAGAAGACTTGCTTTTATTTTGGCTTCCATAACTTTCAATAGTCCTTTTACTGACCCATTCCCTGTTTGTATTACAAACCTTTTAAAGGCGTTGGACGCTGTTTTTAGATTATGATATATTATTTTTTGATGTTCTACCCATTTAGTATCCAAAGTAGAGATAACTTTTAACGGTGTCTTTTTATTATCAATATATAATCTTGTAAGTTTCTTCTTTTTGTATTCAAACACTAGTAAATTGGTTTTACTTTTATTAATAATTAATTTATTTTCTTTACATACATATGAAAAGCAGTCTATTTTCCTCTGTAACCCTAGTACTGAATTTAATATTAATACAAGGTCATCTGCAAATGCTAAAACTCGTATTTTCCTATTTTGAATACTTGTTGAATGAAATTCCAGTTTGTATAGATTTTCAATTAAGGAGTTTATGTACAAATGAAATAAGGCAGGGGCCAAAAGGCAACCCTGTCTAACCCCTAAATTTGTTTTAACTTCTTTTGTTAGATCACCTTTTTGGTTATATTTTACTTTTAACCAAGTATCCTGATGTAAACTTACTATCACTTCAAAAAGTGTATTGTCCATTTTATATGATTTCAGTTTACACTATAAAAGAGTCTGGCTAATGGAGTCAAATGCCATTTTCAGATCAACAAAATGGCAATACAGTTTTTCCCCTTTCACCTTTACATATTTCTATATCAAGTGAGAGATGTTATAACAATGCTGGATCATGGATCTCCCCTTCTCTGAATCCATTTTGGAATTCACTAAGTATATTCGACTCCTCTATCCAATTCCAAAGACTATCTAGAATTATTTGGCAGAATAACTTCTGTGATGTGTCCAAAAGATTTATCTGTCTATAAATTTGTGTATCAGAGGGGTCCACTTTCTTTTTGTATATGAGGCAAAACAAGCTTCCTCTTCAGCTGCAATGTATCTCTTTCCCTTGTAATATTTTGTTAAATATTATGCATAAAATGGGAATCCACCAATCTTGAAAATATTTATAGACTTCAGCCACTATTCGGTCTGGGCCTGGAGCCTTATTATTTTTTACACCTTCTAGGGCTATTTGTATTTCGTACTGACTTATATAGATTGGATAAGGGTAGTATTGCTGATTTACACTTGCAGTCATGGAAATGTTTTCTTCATGGGAATAGTACAGATTTTGAAAAAAAAACTCTTCCCATCTATTGGGAATAATATAGGCCTCTATTCCCTTACTATATTGTTTGTACCCTTTACTAACCATGGTCCAAATTTTTTTGTTATTTCTCTCTAGTACTGCCTGTCTTAACTTATTCCATCTTGTTAACTGATATTTCTTCCTTTCCTTCTCCAACAGTTCTTTATATATTTTCCTTTCTCTATTTAATTGCTTCAAAACTTCTTTATTTGGATTTCTCTTTACTATTTTTATCCATTTATTTAGATCTTTTTTAGCTTTCTTACAAAGCCCATTAAACCAGGTGTGTTGCCTTGGTTTCTTTAAATTTGTCTGGTATATTAAGGGTCTTATATAAAGTATTATTTTCATCCAGTTATCATAAATGTCTTCCATATTTTCAGTATTTATTATTTCCTGCCTATTATCACATTGACAGCCTGTATATACAATCTCTTTTATTGTATTTGTAGAGTGGCTTTCCCCATCTTATTTTCTTGCTGTTTATTATTTCACTATTTTGTGTTTCAAATTGTTTTTCCATATCTACAGTATATTCCTGGTCTTTTTTGACCATCAATACAAGGGGTAGATGACTGGATTCAGGTCTTCCCAGGACTGTCAGGGACTCAGCTATTTTAGCTGCATCCAAATTGATCCACACATGGGCCCAAATATTAAAAAGGGTTGCGCCATGCGCAACAGGGATGCGTCAGCACAAGTCCGAAAATACGCCATTGTGCGATATTCAGCAGGAGGCAGCTGCGCCCCCCAAATCACAATGCACAAGAGTGCAATAGTAATGAATGCATGCGCAACTGAAGGGGGAGGAACCATGAATAAATGGCACAGTGTAATATTCAACAGCATACGCCACACGCAATAGGGGAGCAAATGGAAGTTGTGCGATAGCGGAAATGCTCCAAAATAAAAAGGAACAAGAGAGAGGTGCAAGAACGCTACAGGAATGCCAGATGTGGGAGCGAGCTGACAGCAACTAGGCACACAGTAGCTGTGAGCAGGACAGGGCAGGAGCAGGACAGAGCACCTGGAAACCACCAGGAACAGGGAAGGAGTGGGGAGCCTGTGCCACTGTGCAGGTGGAAAGGGGAAGTGCCACATTGGACTGAGGGCACTGACAATGGGCAGGGCATCCAATTCTGGGAGGTGTTTCTGGTGGAGGGGGAGTAGCACAAAGGACAGTGGGGGAACAGGAATACAGCTGCCGGGGGGGTAACACAAGCCAGGGACATGGCCAGTGCCTCCATTCAGATGGAGGCAGTAATGAGGGGTGTGAGAAGGCAGGCAGCAGTGGGGCATGGTTATGGAAGGGCCCGTCAGCGGTATGTCCCCAACAGGCAGTACCAAGCCCCGCACCAGCTTCAAGCTGTACAGTGACACCGAGATAGTGGGCCGGTACCGCCTGAACTGGGCGATACTGAGGCGGCTCTGTGAGCTGTGCAGTGATGTGATGTAGGCACCCACATGACGGAGCCATGCTCTGTCAGTGGAGACAAAAGTGACAGCTGTCATGTGCCTGCTCACCATGGGTACTTTCCAGAGACCAACAGGGGACACAACAGGCATAAACCAGTAGGCCATGTCACGCCTACTCACACAATTCCTTAGCGCACTGCTGCCACATGCTGCGGAGTACATCCATTTCCTCAGCACACCGGTGGTGCGCACAGCACACATACAAGAGTTCCACAGGGTAGCACGTATGCCTGGCATGCTCAGGGCCATTGACTGCACCCATGTGGCCATCCACATGCCACCTGGCCCTGAAGGTGCAGCATACATAAATCAGAAGGGCTATGCAAGCATCAACTGCCAGGTGGTGTGCGATGCTAGGGGGTGCATAACCAATGTCTGTGCCATGCACCATGGGGGGGCACATGATGCCTTCATCTGGCACCAGTCTGCACTGTGCCACAGGTTCGAGAGTGGGGACACCCCCACTGGCTACCTAGTGGGTGAGTATACAAATCACGCAGAAAGACATGGATCTTGGGAGGGACATAGAGGTGACATGGGTACTGGCCTAGATGGCCCATGGCAGGGCGACACTGATCACCAAACTAATGTCCACCCTCTACACACAGGTGACAGTGGATACCCACTCCGTCCCTGGCTGCTCACACCATACGGTGGCCTGCGACCTCAATCCAGCAATGCTACAATGAGGCACATGCCACCACATGCAATGTCATAGAGTGGGTGTTCGGGATGCTGAAGGCACGTTTCCGGTGACTGGACACATCTGGCGGTGCCCTAAAGTACAGCCCCTCAAAGGCCTGTGGGCTATTCCTGGCCTGTTGCATCCTGCACAACATGGCCAATGACTGTGGAATAGCTGTACAGGTCGAAGAGGGGAACAGCCATGGGGACGATGAGGACATTGGTGCAGATGGTGATGGGCAGCCCCCCTTGGTCGAAGGAACCCCCGACTGATCTGGATGGTGCAGCTGCACTGGGACACCATCACAGAGGAGCACTTCAACCAACCCAGGTAAGTCATGGGGCCATGTGCAACCACCAATGGCAATGGCACAACCCACAAACACGCATGGACAAACCCCAGGGGTGCATGTCATAAACGGGAATTGGCTGAGCATGGAACTGCACACACCGTCAGGGATGGGCAAGGTCTAACACAGCACATGGTCACATACACACACACACCACAAGACATGCACAAAGGGTAGGAGGCACACCGACCCCAACTGCCACTCCTAGCCATACACACATCCACAGACCACTACGCCCAGTGCCTGTCATTGTGCGTGTGTCAGACGCTGGGCTCCATTGCACAGTGGTGGACAGTGCAACGCAGGCATCATCATGCACACACCACAGCGACCAGCAGCCGGGAAGATGTGCAGATGGAACGTGTGTGTGTGTGTGTGTGTGTGTGTGCAGGGCCGGGTACCCCACCCGTGCATTGCACATTGAACAACACACTGCACACAGGGCAGCATCACACAGTAGCCATGGTGGGAGACAGGTCATTCACGCGGCACAGTGCCACGGCCACCACGGATGCATGGGTGACCCCACTGAGACCTGCCAGCAGTGACAGGCTGACCAATGACCTCATGGGGTGGCACCGACGGTCCCCCACGGGTTCCACTGCATGAATGTGACTATTCTCGAGCAGGGGTCTGCAGCTCACCGAACATGCCTGTGCCAGGCATGCTCGGGATGCCCACAGCTGAACCCGGTGTCGACAAGGAGGGTGTCGCATGACGCTGGGAATCGGGGGTGGATATTGCACTGCGCGGTGTCTGTGATGCATGGGCAAATAACTGTGTGCCCATTGTGGCCATGACATCTGTGATTGCCTGTGTCTGCCTGTCAATGGTGGCGGTCACATCCTCCCTCAGCCGGTCCATCCCTGCCAGGAGCAGACCAGTGTCCCTGCTGCGCCACTCCTCTGCCTGGCACAGGACCGCACTGAGTGCATCCACCACCGTCACAAGCCGCAACTGCTGATCTACTGAATCATGGAGTATGCAGGTGTGCTCATCTAAAGAGGTCATCTGCCTGATCGGCATGCTGTCCCTCACAGTGTTCACGGCCGTGATGGGCAGCACACCTTGAGGTTGGGTGCTGCACACCAAAGCCATGCCTGGGCATGTCCACAGGCGGTGCACTGACGCCACCCCCTGACACTGTCCCCCCATGGCCATTGGCCAACTGCTGACATTGCCCCTCTGGCTGCCACTCTTCAGGGCTCAACGGTGCCACTGCAGCAGCCGCAACAGCCCCACTGTCCTGGACACACACCAGTGCTGCCCCACTGGTGCAGACAGGCACAGGCTGGGACTGTGATGTCACGCAGGCTTCCACGGTGGCACCACCCATGGCTATGCCCGTGCTGTAACCTGCTGTGTGGCCATCCTGTGGCCCACACTTATCACTGTCCATGATGTGAGCTCCATCATCATCAGTGACAGATCCGGGCACCAGTTCGAGTCTCAGCATGCTGGCATCCATGGATGCTAACATGCTGGGACACAGGCAGGGCCTCCTCCGCACCTGCTCCACCAACATCAGTCCAGCCAGCCAGACACTGTTGTCCTGACCCTCAGACACCTGTGGAGTTGGATGGGCCCTCCTCTGTGTCCAGGGTATCGCCCTCAGTGGACGAGCCCACCACCGCTGACCAATGTAGATGCTCAGGAGCTGTAAGGGAACACAGTAGCATTAATATATCTGCCCTACACTGTTGCATCCCCCCCGTGACAGATCAGGACCTACCATGCAGTGACAGGCTACCACCTATCTGGAATCCAACACCTGGAACACCCTTGATGGCACAATGACACATGCTGCCAGCAGCCCGCTCTTCCTGTGGGGTCAGGTGTTGCATGGCCGGCTGTCCCCCACCGGTCGCAGCCTGTGCTGCCCTGATGGCAGCCATCTTATCCTTAGTTCTTCCCCTGTCCATGCCCACCTTCTTCTTGCACTCCTACATGGACCGCTGGTGGCTGCCATGCTGGTTGATGGCACGCGCCACCTCTCCTCATGCAGCAGCACGGGCCTGTGGTGTTCCCCGCTGTCCGCTGAGCAGCGGCTCCTGGTCAAGGTAGGCCTTAAACAGGGTGTCTGTTTCTGTCTTGGTGAAGTTTGGCCTCCTCTTCCTCCCACCTCTCTGTTCCTCCTCCTCCACCTCACGATTGCTCATCATTGATCCTGTGGGAATGACAGGTGTTACCTCTGACTGTGCAGTCCTATGCATCTCCCACACACCACAGTCCACACTCGCAAACAGCATGCAACTCACCACAATAGACTGCAATACTAGACTATGGCCTCTGCAGCCCAATGTCACAGCAATGCATGCAAATGAGGCAAGGTGCAATTTTAAGTGGATGCTAATGCAGTAGCTGCGCTATTGAATCACTGCTTAGCTGATCTGCATATGCCGGTGGAATATCACGCTGTTGCACCTTGCAAAATTGTGTTGAACGTGCTCAGGCAAGGGCGCAGTTCTGTGACATGCGCAGTGGACACTGAACGACACATGCCTGGGGTGCTGATGCCGACGCCTGCCACGCTGCTGATGTGCTGTGCACAGGAGGCAGTGCAGGGCATGGCCACCATTGTGCCAGTGGCGCTACTGCGCTGTTCACATGTATTGGCGCTCTTGCACTGCGGCGCTATAGGCGCAGTGGAGCCACAGTGCGGTAAGCTGCTACAGGATGTGCCACATGGGTGCCCTACCACGCTACATGTGGTGAGTACCAATCGCACTGTGGTGGTCCATGCACGAGGGACCCCTGACCCTGTGCCAACCTTTGCCCCCTAGGAGCCATGTGTCCACATGGGTGCACCTCTATCATGCTGTTCGGTGACAGCGCAATGGGGAATGGCAGTGCAGTACCGCGCAGCATCCGCAGGTGGTGGATGTGCGCTATGGAGTGCCATTTTGATACTCAATGCTTGTAAGATGGAGATGGGCACCAATCTGGGAGCCGGGTCGAACTGGCTAACCTAGTGTCCCTGGTTGAGCCCCATGCTGCTGCTCTCTTTGGGGATGCACCCCAGGACAGGGCCAGGAGTGCCATGTGGGAGGAGGTGGCGGTGGCCCTGGAGGAGGTGATGGGCATCCAGTGCACGGCAGAGCAGTGCAGGCACCAGTATGGGGACCTCCAATGTTGGGACCAGGACAGGCTTGCCCGCCTGCAGGCACGCGCCAGGAGGGGTGCGGTTCCACAGCCAGGTAGGTGCCCCATCCATACACTGTTTACATCCCTACTGGTATTGCGGTGGCATGTGTCCAGCACATGGGGGGATCAGTCCAGTGTGGGCCGTGGTGGTAGTATGGAGTGGGGGCAGATGGGTATGGCTGTGTGGGATCGCACACACCTGGGGGCGGGGGGCCTTTGCTACTGGATTGTACTGATGTTCCTCTCTCCATGTTTGCACCCTAGGCCCTGAAGAGCACTGGCGTGCCAGGGAGGGGTGGCTGTGGCATGAGGCATGTCAGGATGCAAGTGCAACCATACCAGCCCAGCGCCGGGACCAGCCTGATGATGGTGAGTGCCTTACATCCAGGATTTTTTGTGCATGCTGTGTAACAGGGTGGGCGGCGGGGCATGGCCACCATCCATTGACACCACTGCCATGCATGCAACATGGTACAGTCAGCACTGTCCAGTGGCACTGCATGTCTGGGAGTGCGTCAATGGTGGTCCATGCGTGCACCAGGTACATGGCTGTGCCACTGCCTTCGCACTGCATAGCCATGTCACTGTACAGCCACGGTGGTGCTGTGCAGGACTTGGGTGGTGGGTGTGTGCAGCGGTCCACATGGCTGTGTGCACCTGGGTGGGCAGGTCTTGTGGACACGATCACTGTGGGTAATCGCACACCATCACAGAGGCATGTCCCACGGCCATATGCCATGCACAGTGGGTGGGCTGCAGGGGGCTGTGCATTCACACCTATTCACTCTGCTCCCTTGTCCTAGGTGAGTGGCGGTTGCAGAACATTGAAAGGGTACTGCAGGAGATACTGCAAGTGGCCAGGGACTCCCTGGAGATTTTACAGTGCATCGACCAGCTAGGAGTCTGAAGGAGGCATGGCGGGAGGCGCCTTCAGAGCAGGGAGCGGGGCTCCCACTGAACATCTTGCACCCCAAGATTTCTCCTACCCCCAGACCCACCCTCACACCCCTCCTTCCCTCTACCATTTGTTCACCCCTACCCCTTACCCACCTCCACCTGGTTTGTGGCCCTCACCCCCAACCTTTTGTACATATTTGTAAATAGTTGTTTTCTATCTTTTAATATACATTTGTTTTGTTATGCCTACTGTGGTGGTCTCTGATTTGCAGTGGGCTACAGGTGCTCAGCTGCAGTGGTGTGCATAGCATCAGGGTGCTGCAGTCATGGGCGTGTGTGTGTGTGTGTGTGTGTGTGTCCATAGGGGAAGTGACTATGGTGTGAGAGTAGCTATCAGTCACTGTCTGTGGTTTGTGTGTTGTTCCCTGTGCACTGGATGACTGTGTGCAGCGGTCCACGGTGCATGTACTGTGTCCATGGCACACCTGTCAGACCATCCATGACCTGTGCAGCTGACACCCTTGCATGTCTGTGACCTGCAGGGTCCTGCTGGAATGTCAGTGGTGGCTGTCCATGCTAGACAGCCACTGTACCCAGCACAATGCTGGGTTGCCTGTTGTTACTGGTGTGGTGCATGTCTGCCTTGGGTGGCACTGTGGCCTCCGCTGTTGTTGTCCCACCTCCATGCTGTCGCTTGTGTCTGTTGCAGGGGATGTGCTCCACTGTCTGTCACTTGTGCTCCAGGTACATTCTGGTGGCGTACAGCTCCATGGTGCCTGTGCAGGGTGGCTGGCACTCCTGTGCCATGGAGGGGTGCTGGCCGTGTGTACATGGTTTCCGTGGCCACACGCTGGGGGCTTGGTTGACCCGCTACTGTGTCCCTGTGTTGGTGTGCCCTTGGGTATGGGTGGGTGTTTGTCCATGCACTGTGTTGCATCCTGTGTGGTACATGCTTCCATGCACCACTGTGGGTGTCTGTGCTGGCTGTTGTGGCCAGTGCTGGTTTGGGGTGTGTCCTTAGGAGGGTGTGCAGGGTGCTGTACCACTGGTGGTGGGGTCCGCGGCATGCCCTGTCGCATGTGGGGTACCTCGTGTGCCGACACATGGTCGGTCTCTCAGCTGTTCCTCGGGGGGACGTGCATGGCGGCACTGTGTATGCAGTCATTGCATCGCTGTCTGCTGCCACCCACTGACAGGTGCTTGTGTTGGGGCTGCCTTGCATGGTTCTGTGGTGCAAAGGGTTGCATTGTCACAGTGGGGGTGGTGGCATGCATGGGGTGTCCTGTACTGGAGGGTGCTGCTCCTGGGCAGGGTATATGGGGATCACGGTGCAGGGTGTGCTCTGCATTGGTGGGATGGTGTGGCACAGGGTGGTCGGACCTCCTTGTGTGCTGGTCACAGCTTACCAGGGGGTGTGCTGGGGCACCATGCCCCGGCTGTGGGTTTCTTGCTGGTATCCATGGGCTGGTGGTTATTCCAGCTCTCCCCCAGTTATGCAGTGCATGGGGTGTGTGGGGCAATGTCTGTTCTGCTGTGTGCTCCTCTGCCCATCTGTAGCATGGGTGGTGGGCCCCTGCATCCTGTCCCTGTGCATCCCTGGTTGTGCTGTTGCACTGCTGCCCTGCTCCACTGAGCATCCCTGGTTGTGCTATTGCGCATCTGAACTGCGCCACTGCACAGCCCTAGTTGCTCTATGGCGCAGTTGGCATGATATTCAGTCATGTGCCACAGGCACATCTTGACCTGCACAGTGTTTGAATATCGCACTTATTGCACATGGGCGCAGTGGACTTGTGCTTACTCCTGCTGTTGCGCACTTTTATGGCGCAGTTTGAACATCTGGGCCATGATCTACTGTAGATGAGCCAAGTTGGGCCCATAAATGTAACTTCCCCTTGGAGGTCACCAACCATTCTTCCATTTAGCAAGCAACAATTTACATCTTCCATTGCTTGTAATAAATTGTGCCCTTGTTTGTTTATCTTTTTGTCCTTTGCATTCCTAATTTACCTAAGATTTGAGTTTAAATCTGGTACATTTTGTAAGATATCTCTGTGAAACACTCCAAATGTGGATTCCTTAGCCACTTTGGCATTAAAATATCCTAAGATTATCATGGGGTGAGTGGGATATCTATCATTGAGCCCTTCAATAAATTCAATAAAGGCAGTCCAGTTATGGACAATGTACAACTTTTCTCTTACTGGTGGTGTATATGTATATATATATATATATATATATATATACACATATATACACACACACACACACACACATATATATATATATATATTTAATATTAAAAGATATAAGTCTTCTGACTCTAGCACAATGGGTAGGACTGACTTTAGTTTGCATAGTAGCTGTTTTATCTTACGATTTAGTGAAGTTTTTATGTAGATTACTAGTCCCGCCCATACTCTACCACTTTTTTTTAATCCTGTGACTGATTGGGAAAACCCCTCATAGCATCGGGGGAATATATTCATCATTACACCAGGTCTCTTGTAGACAAAGAATATCATGCTGCACCAAAAAATGTCTGCATTCTAGATCTGCTAGTTTCATTACAAGGCCCTCAATGTTCCAAGACAGAATAGACAATTGTTTTATCTGCTGGATCATATCACTTGTCACCAGTCAATTCTCCTCCTCCACTGTTTCTAAATGTTCAAACCTATTTGCTACTAGTTCTAGCTTCTGCCTTCTTTGCCTTGTATAGTTGGTCCTTAAAGTTTGGACTTCTGCTATGATATATCCTATTTTGTCTAGTATCATTGATTTATCAAAGATTAATTCTACAAGTTTTGAATTTGTAAAGCTGATGTCAAATTGTGTATTATCATTGGTTTGGTCATGTACCTTAACCCACTCTATGTTTTTCCTTGCTAATGGTACACCTACAACTCTTGAGAAAAAGGTGGCTATTTCTGTTTTAATTTTGCCTCTTGTATCCCTTTCTGGGACTTTTCATCTAAACATGGAGAGTGTTTTGGTTTCCCATACTACTTCATCTGAGTTAACGCAGTCAAATATTACTTCTATCGTAGTCTTATATCAATCAGTAGGATTATCAACATTATTTCTTTTGCAGCCTTAAGTTTGTCACTCCGCTCCATGAGGACCAAGTGTGGGGGTAACATTTGGATACCCTTGGCACTTAAGTCCTTTTCCTTTTCCCAAATGTTATCTGCTATCTCTTGGGTATAGCAATATATAAGGACACATTTTTGGAAATACAAGTTCGGTGGTCTCTTTATGTAAATATTTTTCTGTATATTTGTAATGTGCAACAATTTGATTATCCAATCTTCTAGCACTTGTTGGGTTTCCTGATATAATTTATTCATACCATATATTTCTATTAGGTATTCTATGTTACCCCCTTGTTCCAAACTCTTGTTTTTTTGTGGTTGCAAAACATTATTTGCCCTCTCTCATTCATTGTTATCTATGGTACTAATAGGGTTAAGATTATTGTTAAAAACCTCCATCTCCCCTTGGACTTCTAATACAGTACTTTCCTGTTGGATTCCATTTCCCTTTATGGATGTTTCTGGGATTTCTAGTCTCATTTCGGCTCCTAGTGCCTTTTCTATTTCTGTTGTTTGGTTTCCAATAGCTGTTGGCCCTAAATTTCATTTTCTTTTTGCCTTGATTTTGCCCTTTGTTTTTTGGGTCTGAACTTTTTTAGTTGAATTCCTTTTGTTTGTTTTAAGTTTGGAATAAATTTTCCCATTATATTCTCCTTTTAACAAAGTCTTTCTAGAGAATGGTGCTGGTAGATTCACTTGTAGGGCTTTATTACTTTTAGAAATATTTATTCTGCTGGTTTCCTGAACTAGTATTTGATTTGATAATTTACTCACCTCCTTTTTTGTCTGTGTTAATATATTTAGTAATGTTTGATTATAGATTATATCTGTCCTTAAATTGGATATTTCATCTTTCAGAATTGCTATGTTCTTGAGAACTGCTATATTACTGTATTTAAATAAGGGTTTTTTAGAAGCTCTACAGTTTGTTTAGACAAAATGGAAGTGGAAAGAAATGTATTTGCATCAAAACCCGCTTGCTCTCCTTTTGAGCATGTGGTATTTTTTTCTGATGAGTACTGCCAATCTGAGCAGTTACTGTCATGATCATTGAAATCCCCATTCAGTTCCCTTACTATTGGGATGTAGTCATTACTCAAATTATTTGGCTAGAAACACGGTACCAATGCTTTCAGACCCTCAATAGCTAGACGCATATCCTGTATAACAGAGGTCATATTGTCTTTTACTTTAGTCTGCTTATTACCATTATCCATTGTGTTATAGTATAATTCCCCTGGTTTCTTGCTAGTCCTACGTTCTTCCCTACCAGACTGCAAGACTGGAGAAAAGTTGCCTGTGGGACCTTAAGAAGGGGTACTCTGACTAAATACTGAGGGGCCATTCATTTCCCAACTGTATTCCGGTATTGTTAAGCTCTCAGAATATGAGCCATATAGAGACAACTGTAATTCATCTATTGTACTGTATAGTTATCCTCTGTTTCCTCATTACATCTGTCCATGTTGTTTCCTTGCTCCCTGTCTTGGGCCTTTGATAAAGATAAATTCCTTTTGTTGGGGCAACACTTTAGAGTTGGGTAAAGAATAACTTCTTTGAAGAAAGTTGTAATTTTTGGTTGGTTTTTTTTTCCTCCTTTTCCATTAAATTTATATGTTCCACTTCCGGAGTCATATTTTTGTTTTTCTTTTTACTCAGTTTCCCTTTCTTTAGTGATGATGTATAAGTTGGTATCACTAGTGAGGGGAATGAACCAACTTTTCCATTCCTCGTTGATACCATTTTCCCAATACTATGATGCTGGGATGGAATACAATGGGGGAAAAAAATAAAACACTTAGAATAACCTTTTGGCTATAACCACTAAGCCACTTATTGAGCCTTAATTTAGTTCTTCATCACCTTACCAAAGAACTAATACAGGCTCAATTGCCAAGTCACACAGCTCATCGCACTCCTGCTTGTTTTATAAATTTGATACTTATTACATATAATTTTCATATAGTTTTCTTGTAAAAGGCTCTATGGTTCTATACCTAAGGTGCCGGTGCACTTTGTGGCCTAAAAATAGTGGCCTAATTTCTAATTAGCACTGACTCAAACTTCTTAATGGCTAAAAATGTTATAAAAATAAAATAGTCATACAAGTTTGCTGACCTACAAACAAAAGTGCTCTATTGCTTTTGGTGCTTTATTTAAAGTGCCTTAGTGTTTAAAATGCTTGAAGAAATCTCCTTAAAGTTAGAGTTTTAATGGTTCTATTAATCAAGCTTGGAACGTAAATCACACATCTGCTCTGGTTAAATGCAGTTGCATTTTTTATAAATAATCAGCTAATTCAGACTGGCAAAAAACTTTTCATTCAAAACAGCTGACAATTTAAAACCAATACAGTAACTGATGAAAATATAAAATATTTTAACAGGTACAGCTTTCCAATTCTCTAATTCCACTTGTTTTAACTCTCAAAATAAGCTCAGAGTTAGCCTTGATAAATCCCTCCTAAAATTAAATTAATCCAGCTGAACATACAAGAATGATCGAGAATATTTAAAGGATATTTAAAGGATTTAAAAAAGTCACTGAATGACCTACCCAGATATATTTTGTAAGCTTTTTGTATGTGCTCTTAACTTCATTATCAACACACTTGTTTTATCAATTTCCTAACATTTAAGTCAGCAACTTATCATAAAGTGCAAAGCTTTGCAGGAAATTTTCAATATGAACGCCATGTCTTAGTGGTATTATGAACAGTCAGTCATACAATACAGGCCAATCCCTACTCTTTGTTCTACTTTTTACTAAAAATATTAAATGTACCTACAGGTGGTATTAAAAAGTTTACCACACTTACGGCTCTGGAGCCTAGTGGCTGGTCAAAGCAGCAGATACATAGGTATGGCGGTTTAGTTTCTTTTTGATGGAGTTATTGTTTGATCTGAATGATCCGCCATTCTGGCTATTTTCAGGAGCATTCAATTGTAGTTGACAAGTTCAGTGTTCTGAGTTTAGCATTCAGCATTTGCCAGTTAGTGTTCAGCATTCAGTGTTCAGTGTTTGGCAGTTGGAGTATAGCATTTGCCGTACTCTCCCTCTAGCAGGCCTCCATCTCCGTGTGCTCATTCTGTAAAAACTCTCCTTCCTTCTGTTGCTTCTTTTCTCCCTGCCTCTCCTCTTTCTCCTCGGTTTGATGGCATAGGCTCCAGCCTTCCCAAAGGGCCCCTTGATATCCCCTCATCCTGCCTCCACCAGCAGCTCTCCTTCTAAAGGGACACAAAGAAAAGGAAACCTATACCGGCTTGCCAACCAGAGGCTTGACACAGGATACACTGTAAGAAACTGCTAAATTAATGTAATGGTGGCTGTGGTAGGGTCAGTGACCCCCCCACCCCCGAACATTGATATGCTCTTATGGTTGCAGAGAATATGTATTCACCTGCCTGTGTTAATGGAGGTGGTCTGAGAACATTGTGGGCTAAAATATTGTTCCTTTTAAGAAAAACACCTTGAAAAATCTGTTGCAACAGTCTTCTGTATTCTGTTTCTTCCTTTCACTATCACTCCTTTTCTGTCATTCCCCTACTCAAGCTTGGCCACCTTTGAGTAGTCTTACTGTCCCTTTCCTTAATTCCAGCTTGTTTTCTTTAATATTTAAGCCCCAGTGTTCAAAAACATTCTAGGCTTGCAGTACAAGCCGTATAGATTAATTTTCCTTCACGAATGTGCGCACGTTCGAGCAGTGCGACTGTGCGAATGTGCGATCGTGCGATCGTGCAAATGTGCGAATGTGCAAAGACACCAAAAAGAGAGTTGTTATAGCGTTTTCATTGTTTGGTGAATTTATGAGCAAGTTAACAGTCTTTACTTTACTTTACATGTACTTTGCTTAGTTTTTAGTAAGAGAAGCTCAAAGTTAAGTTAAACCAAAAATGCTAACTGAGGATCATTGTAAAGTAGCGTTTGTTTGTTCCTTAACTCAAAATGCTAAATAAGTACTTTTAAAGGGGGAAGGTAAATAAATGCCACTATTAAAAGGAGATAGGTGAAAATATAACTCAAAAGGACCAAAATTAAGACTCCTAATGTGGTAGAAGGAAGGCATGGACATAAAATCTTACTTGTAAAGTACTTCCAGACTCCTCACAATCTAACTCCTTATAGGGCTGGGCGGCCCTTGTTGTCTCCCTTTTATAATGCAAGTTGAGGGAGGAGTTAACTAAGTCATGTGCTCCTCCACTTGTATAAAAGAGAGTGAATGTGAAGTGTTTAGTCAGTGTGTGGTAGGAAGGCAAACCTACCAGATGCCTAGCCAGGTTCTAGGTGCCTTTATGGCAGGAATTTTTATTTCTTGTTAAAGATATGATTTCCTGTGCCTTATTCTTTGAAAGTTATGTTCAAGTTCCACTTTAAGTTCATTTTATTTTTTTCTGCTTCTAATAAATTTTGAAGTATTGGATCCTGACTGCTTTCTGGACTTTATTGGACACCCCCATGTGCACAGTGGCATATCTTTTAAAAAGGCAAAAAAGGCCTTTAGCAGATCCTGCTGCCTGCACTCCTCACACAGTAGCATGCAGCCTCACCCCTGGTACTAACACCGGAAATGGAAGTTTCAGCCAGTGAAAATGTCAGCTCCACCAAATATGCACCTGTCAGTAATAATGAGGCAGAGCACCAGAAAAGTTACTATGCACCTCTTGTCTACAGGGGCCCTGCATGATGGTCTACTCTATCTTTCTAACACTACAATCTGTCCCTTTAGCTGTTCTGCTCCCCCCCCCCCATGTTATAGTCAACTGGATCTTCATTTTCTAAACTGAAAACACTGCATATATCCTAATTAACTACTGTAATTGAGGTACTGTATGCTGCAGTGTCTTGAGATGCCAACATCTGCTTGCCCATACTCACTGCACAATGGTCCCCCTGCAAGGCTCCTTACAGCCCATGGGCATCTATTGGTGTGCCACAGCCCCCTCCTCTTCTCTTCCTAACAGGACCATTATCTCCTATCTGCCCTCTGAAATGTGTCCCTAAGGGCTGCCTGTCATACTCCCCCTCCCCCCGTTCTTTACCCCTCAACCCACCTTCTCCCCCACTGGCTGACACATGCAGGCTGACACAGCATATAATCAGACTGGATGGCTCTTGGGCTCCTGCTGATCACCTTTCCCTTCCATGGGAACATTGAAAAAAGTTTGTAAATGGAGAAGTATGGCTTTCTCATTTAGCTTGCTCCCCACCGGTTACCTGCACATTGGCTGGGGACCACACCTTGATTAAGCCAATTTTAGGCTGCTGCACCCTATAAAGGTAAGCCATTTGAGGCAGATGCAGTATAGAGAAGGGACCCAGCTGATGGGTGGTCTACCTCAATGTTGGTAGTTGGGTGACTTCACAGCAGGGCCCTGAGGTGGATACCAAGAGACCTCCACTCCTTTTGAAATTAAATTAGTAACTTGCCAATCTAGGCTGAAAAAATGCTTATTGTTACACTTACCTCTTTGGGGGGGAGGTGTCAGGGTGTACTCTGACTTTGTTTTTGAAAGACCCAGAAGACTGCTAGCGTATCAGTTAAAAAAGGCAAGAAAGATCTCAAATCCCTGGAAATTGTGATTCTGCCAGGAAACTCCATCCAAGCCAGGCCGGCATCAATGAGGCATTTCAACAATTTTTCAAAACACTCTATCAGAAAGAAGCTTCCCCTTCCCAAGGCTCCTGTTGGCATCCACCTGCCACTGCTTCTCAGAATAGTCCCCCCCCTTCCATCCTTTCTGCTAACCTGTTGTTCACCCACTTCCCCCCTGCTCCATACCCCCTTCCCATCTCCCCCACTCACCTATCCCTTGGCTCTCCAGCCTCTGGTGTACATCAGCAGCTACTTATCCTGTACACTCTGTTGATATGTTCTTGCACTGATCCTGTTATTCCGTCCTCTAACTGCTACCACTTTGTGTATTTTTTCAAATGTATTTTTGTAACCATTTACGTTGTGTACATGCTCTTCTGCTCAATGTTGTTGTTTTTAGATTTACCCTGTGCCACTTTACGTGGCCCAGGTTGTGTCTGAAAACAGTCTCTGGGATCAGTGCACTTACCAGTTTAACAAAGTCATAAATAAAAATAAATAAATAAAAAGAGGACTTGAGTGCTTTTAGCACCTCATTGGGACTCCCCAGACTTAGAGACTTATGCACTACTGAGCAGGAATTATGCGCCGGAGGCAAGTATCCCACCTGTGTAGCTCTGCATCTGCAGACAGATTTACACTGGCCATATTCATCAATGGCCATCACCTGTCCACAGCCCCCCCCCAGCATGCACGTCTGCACAGAGCGGCCATGGGCAGAGTCGTGCACCCAACTGGGCATCCAATTGGATGCCTGGCATGTGTCCCACAGTGGATCCTTTGCTCGTTACAGCATGGGTCAGGGTGCGTGAATGCCTACCACAGGCACCTGGACAAGTGCAGCAAGGCTCCAATGTCCTGTGGTCCTCCCGCGCCAGCCTTTAATGCGGTGCACAGAAGGACCCCTGGCAGTGGGACTCTGCCCTCATCCTGCAGTCTGCCCCCCACACAGATGTGTCCCAACCCTGCTGTTGCATACCCCTGAGGCCTCCATACCCTGTCCCTGAAGGAGGAACCCCCTCCAAGAGCCCCAGTGTGACTGCTGAGACAGGAATACCACATTTGGTATCACCCCTGACCCTGTTTCCAGTGCCCCCATGCCCCAATGGTGGTCAGTGTCCCAGTGCCCCATCCTTGAATGGCCATGACCCGCCCAGTCCCCCCTGCCCCCACATTGGTGATCAGTGTTCCACCCACTCACCATGGCACTGATAACCACTGCCCCTGTACCTTCCTGTCAGTGCTGTGGCCAGGAATAGCCATCGGTGCAGCCCTCCTTACACTTCCTCAGACACCAGCCATCCAAGTGATGCCGGGAGCACACTGCCTATTTATAGGGGCGTGCTCCCAGCACCACTTGAAGGAGGGCTGCACTGCTGGCCATTCCTGGCTGTGGCACTGACAGGAAGGTACAGGGCAGGGGGGGAGGAATTGTCAGTGCTGCAGTGGGTGGGGGCAGCACTGACCACCAATGTGGGTGGGGAGGACCAGAGGTGGGTGGTGGCCATTCACAGATGAGGCACCTGTGTGTGGGGGGTTGTGTGTGGCACAGTGCAGGGGCAGCTCTGTGTGTAGGGGGGTGGCATACACTGCAGGGGGATGGGGCTGACACCTGCAGGGGGTGAGATTATGAGTGGTGCTAATGCCGAGGAACAGGACTACAGCTGTTGGGTGGTGGAGGGTATGTCTCCTGCCATGGGGGGGTGATAGCATCTCGACTGGGTGAGTGACTACTGGTGTCAAGGGTTGTGTCCCTAATACCCACCAGGACATTTGCAGGATACCGCTGTATGTGGGGCTGGGTGTGTAGGGCACTTGCAGCGAGGTTTCCCCTAGCATAAACGGTGCTCTCCTATGTCTCTCGGTGCATGGCACTGCACCCCATAGTGCATGCCACATAATGCTGGCATGACCCCTGCAAGCCCCCGGCATGTTTCTGTCCATGCAGCCAGGGAATTGGGTGCATAGGAGCTACATGACCCGTTTTGTGCATCCCACCGGGGGGGCGCAATAGGTGAGGAGTGGCTAAATGCTGCAGATGCGCGGCATGTAGCCACTCTGCACATTTGTCCATAGGGTTCAATGTGCAGAAAGTAGCCAACAGCTAGAGTAACTCTTCACTCACAAGAAACTTAAGGAGGCTCTCCACTCCATGCCTACTAAGAAAGCTCCAGGAGTTGACGGGCTGCCAGTTGAATTTCTCCAGCACTTCAGGAATGGCCTTTTGCCTCCCCTTATGGATGCTGTTAATGAGACTATCCAAGGAAGATCTCTCCCCTCTTCAGTGTGTATGGACCTAATCTTTCTTCTTCCCAAAGCAAGTAAGTACCCTCTACAGTGGTGGAGTTATCAGCCAGTCTCCCTTATTATGGCAGATTGCAAAGTTTTTGCTAAGATGCTGGCCACACGAATTCATAGGGTACTCCCCACCCTCATTGACAAAGATCAAGTGGGCTTTGTGCCCAGTAGGTGAGGTACAGACAACACCCACCATCTGATTAATCTCACTTGGCAAGTCACATACACTTACTCTTCAGCTGCCCTCCTTTCAATCAATGCAGAGAAGGCATTCAATAGAGTTGAATGGCCTTACCTATTTCACACCCTGCAGATCTTCGGCTTTGGGAAAACATTTAAAAGCTACATCCAAACTCTCTATAAGGGTGCTGCTGCCTCTGTTCTCACCAATACCACTACTTCTCCACCCTTCCTATTGGAGAGAGGCACCTGGCAAGGCTGTCCCCTCTCTCCTATAGGAGGAATCTGAGGCTGAAGATTGGAGACTGTCCAGTATATTGGGTGGCTTGGGCCTCCAAAGACATCTCATTGCTTTCTCATCTACTTGATGGTACTACAGGATACTTGAAATCCTTTGCACACATGCAGGTTAAGTTTGGCCTCGAAAATAGAGATGTGTGAAACTGGCAAATTTCATTAAGTGAAATATTTCACAAAATTCACCCGTTTCGCAAATCTTTTTGTGGAAGTGAAATTTGGAATTGTGCCTGCGTAATGCGAAATTCCACCTGCAGAAGTTAAAATATTTCCCACGAAATGGCAAAATTCATCTTTTGCAGATGAAATTTTGCTGCTTTTCCAGTGAAATTTCACATTTCACGGGTGAAATTCTACATTTCGCACCCCGTGAAACATTTCACGTAACGGGCAAATTTTGTAAACTATTTTGCGTGGTGAAATTGCCAATTTTGTGGGAATTTCACCTGTGAAATATAATTTCACAGCATCTCTAGTCGAAAACCATCGACACTGTCAATGTCTTCAGCTTTGCTCAGCCCTGGTTCATCTCCCAGCCCCCAAGCTCCAAATGTCTCCTAATCTCAATCCTAGTAATGAGGCGCTAGTGACCCCTAAAGGCAACACATCGCTTAGGGCCAACTTGATATACAAGCAATTAAATCTTCTTGGCAGCCCTCCTCTAGAGACCTTTAGGGATAAATGGAATGCAGTGCTAGGCATCAGAATGGACCAACCTACCTGGAAGTCCTGCTGGAAGCACCTTCGTTATGCGCTAAAGGACACCCATAGCCGATTAATTCAATTTAAAATCTTACACCAATGATATAGAACCCCAGAGAAATTATACAAATGGGGTATCATGTCCTCTGACAAAAGTTGGAGATGCTTCTCCAAGACAGGTAACTTTTCACATATAATTTGGAGTAACCCCTTATTACAATCTTATTGGTCAAGTGTACAAGAAGTAATTGGGATGGTTGCATGTTCCACCATCACCCATACCCTTACTGCAGTTGTACTGGATCTCCTGCCTGAAGAGATCAGCTCCCCTTTCAAAACGGTTCACATAAAATGATGGGTCCTGAGAGCCTTGGTCATGGCCAAGAGAATCATACTCCAACATTGGAGGAATACACCCCACACGTACTGTCAGAATGGCACTCAGAATTAAGCAAGATTGCCTGCGATGAAAGGGTCCATTATGTTATCACACACAAACTAGATCTCTACGATAAAATCTGGCAACCCAATCTATTTCTCCCCTATTGCAGAACATCCCAAGGTTGTTATCTTTCACATGGGCGTTAGACTTCCATGGCTCATAAATAAGGTACACAGATGGTTTATCCTCTCCCCTCATCTCCTGGCTAACTGATATTGATACTTACATGCTTCAGTCCACATTGACCACTAACGGTGAGATCAGTGTTCCTTCATAGCCCCCATCTTCCCCTCCCCCCAGTTCCTCACCTGCCCCTCATTTATCCTTAAGAATGTTTTTGGTATACAATTGTAACCAGTTAACTTTGTATATATGGATGGTTAATATGTTAGTCTTTCTTCCAAAATTTCTCTATTTTATATGTACTACTTGTACTGTACTTATGCAATTATCTTTTGTTGCATTGTATACAGAGTGGCTTTTCATACCCTCCTCGCACTAGGTATTATGTTAATATGCCGATACTATTAGCTTGTATGTTGCTATTGTTAAAAGACCTACTGATGTCATGTGGTCTATGTTTTACTGAAATAAATAAAATGTTAATTCCAAAAAAAAAAGGATTCTACCAAAATCTGCCACATAACTTGCCTTAACAAGGACTGTCCAGCCTCTCTGTGCCTGAAAAGCTCCACAATATGGTCCCCTTGGTCCTCTCCCACAAGATCAGGTTTCCAAGCCAGAAGTTTCCATAGAAAGGCCAACAAACTGCTCCTTCACAGCAGCATAAATAAAGGAGGGGTTACCTTCAGCTTGCCAAACACTGGCTCATAATTCAGAACAAGATAAAACAAGCGTTGTTCTCTCACATTGGTTCTGGGTCAGTCTGTGTAAGCTGGCTTTTACAACTCCCACATTAATTGACTAGCCAGATGGTTCTTCACCTTCAGTGGTTGGCAGAAGCAGACTCTCCACTCTGGAATCTACAACTTGAGAAATGAGTTGTACACTCCAGGGATCTCCCCTTGTCAAGCTTGAACCACAGCATGTAGCCATGCAGTGAACACAGCTGGATAGTATCCCAGGGAGGACAGACCCTTATTGTTAGGCAATCAATTGAACAGAATGGCAGTTATACCTCACCTGAGAATATTGAAATGTTGGTACAACGGAGCAACCAGTTAAAAGTATTGAATATCATACATACAGTACATTAAGCACTGAACTGTAAGCAAAACTGAAGAGCAGGGACTGGGGAACTAAAAGTTACCCCAGTCAGTGTCAGAGGCAACTGAGGCAGCATGCCTGCACTAATAAATGATGAAGGGCTACTGTATCTTTTTTTAAATTTAACTTGCTTAGCTAACTTACTGCCTAGCAGTATAACTACTACACTTACCCTATGCTATAGTAAAATTTGGAAAAGCAAAGCAAGCACCAAGTAGCTTATGCATAGAATCAAACAGACAAGCAGCCTGCCCTCATGAAGTTTTCACTAGATTACATTTTTGTATTTTACTATTATCGTGAACTTAACTACCAGGTTTTCATTCAAACAATCAACCCCCTTTTTTCTGCACTATATTTTTCTCTTCCTTTTTGTCTTATTTTTTCATCTTTTTTCATTATAGCCTTTTGATATTCCATTCTGTAGCATCTTTCACATAGGAGACTCGTAAACAGGCTAGGAATCCTGGGAGTGGATCCAAAGGTGGTAAGCTGGGTGAGAAATTGGCTGTGGGATAACAGACAGAGGGTGGTAGGAAACAGAGTTTACTGCAAGGAAGGGAGGGTGACCAGTGGGGTGCCACAGGGATCAGTGTTGGGCCTGATACTATTTAATATCTTTATTAGCGATATCGCACAGGGGCTAGATATGAAGGTGTGCCCTTTGCCAGTGACACTAAAATCTGCAATAGGGTAGACACTCCAGGGGGATGCAAAAAATTAATAAAGATCTAAAAAAGCCAGAGGAGTGGTCAAGGGTGTGGCAGCTGGGTTTCAACGTGAAGAAGTGCAAAACCATGCACTTGGGGCACAGAAACCCAGAGGTGGAGTACAAAATGGTGGGGAGTGGTATAACCACCACCAAACAGGAAAGGGACCTGGGAGCAAATCATATCTGATGATCTAAAAGTGATGAGACAGTGTGACAAGGCAGTGGGGAGAGCTAGTGGAATGCTAGGGTGCATAGGGAGGGGTATCACCTGCAGAAAGAGAAAGGTGATGTTAGTGCTGTATTGATCTGGAGACCACATCTCTGGAAGGACATAGACAGAGTAGATACAGTCCAGAGGAGGGCAAGTAAAATGGTGTAGGGTTTGCATCACAAGCCCTATGAGGAGTGACTGGAGGACCTCAGTATGTACACCCTGGAAGAAAGGAGGGAGAAGGGACATGACAGAAACATTGAAATACCTCACGGGTATAAATAAGATTCAAGAGGGAAGCATTTTTCAGAAGGAAAGATGCTCAAAAACAAGCATACATGCTATGAAGCTGACAGGGGGGTGGACTCGGGAGATGTGAGGAAGTACTACTTCACTGAAAGAGTGGTAGATGCCTGGAACAGCCTATCAGAGGAGGTGGTACTGACAAAAACAGTAACAGGCTTCAAGAATGGATGGGATATGCATAAAAGAACCTTAGAGATAAGGAAAGTGGGGAGGTGTAAAGCCAGAGATCAAGTAGGGTCTGCAGTGATACAGTAGGTGGGGAAAATGAACAGATTGAGTGGGACAAGTGGTCCTATCTGCCATCTATGTTTCTATATTTTTATTTATGCTAATTTTCATGTTTCATTTTTTGATACAGATTGTGATACAGTGTATTGTTAGCAATATAAAATGTAAAACATTAAGGCTTCATGTGTGTTTGAAAGTATTATTTTATTAAAAGTTTAAAATCGAGATGACAACAACAATTTATCATTTGCTCAGCATCACATAAAAGAAGTGGCTCATCTGAGGATTGAAGATCCATGTTTCTTCAATCTGAATGTTGCAAATGAATTCTTTATATTCTTTAAAGATATCTACCCTAGAAGAACAGGATGTAGCCCTGACACCGACCAAAAATAGCTATAAGTTGGGGGTTAATTACACAATAATGCACAGCAGGGTAGGGTTGTTGTGGGATTTAACAATGACTGGTGTGGTTTGGTCATGAGACAGACAGCCGAGTGTCTTAACTACACCAGGAGTGGTAAATTCCCACTGGAGTGCATTACTGTACTGTAATGTTCCAAAGTGCTGATTTGTTACTTGTTGAGATGTATTTTTCTCCAGGCCATCTTGTAAATGAGCCTTGCTCAATGGTGTCCCACCTGGCTAAATAAAGATATTGATTGACTGATTGATTACTGTGATTATACTGTCAGTCGTCTTGCAGGTAGGAATAGAATGGAAAATTTGTTATGAAAATCATACATTTATAGATTTTTTTTAAATGACCTTTTGGATATATTGTTTCTCTGTTAGTAAAGTACCCCAGTAGCCAGGTAAAAGACAAGGATGCTTTCTGTTCCTGAATGCTGCCCAAATGCAGCAGTATTGTAAATTAAAAAAAAAATTGATTGACTGGATCAATGCATTGCTTTCTGCCATGAATGGTACATTGAAACAGAGCAGACAGCTGAAAGTAGGAGGGAGGGAAATAGGAGCTGAGACGTATCAGTGTGTTGCTGTCCCTCCTCATGCTACCATCTTTATTTTAAAAATATTTATTTAAAAATCAGCTTTTTCTCTCTCTTGCCACACATATGAAAAAAATACTCTTGTATATACTGTATCTATAAATAAAAAAGCTGCTCTGTTTGTAATTTAAACTTGCTCCTACTCTGTACCCGAATGCCTGCCTACTCTGCACTCCACCCGTCTGATCACACTCTTTCTCTTTGATCCACCAGATTTCTTCACCTGACTCCATTATGGTTTCAAAGACACAAAAAGAAAAGAAACTTTATTGTGCTAAATCAGTCAACATCTTTGCCTCCAGATTGCTCTGCACTCGCTCTTTAACCTGTCCATTCATTTTTCTGCTCTCTCTTGGTTCTCCACCCCCTGATTACGCTCTCTCTCTTTCTGTGACCCAACACAAGAATGGTGCACATCCCATTGAAAACAATGGGGATTTGTTTTTCTATGGGAGGGTGGCTTTGCTTCCTGCACCCCCCCCCAAGACTTTAAATAATTAACTCTGGGGAATGTGTAGAATTTGAGGATGGGGAGAAACTTGGGTGGGAGGAAAATCATTTTTTAATTTAAAAAAAAGTAACACCAGGAGAACTGGGGAAGAACTGAACCACAATCCCATGTCTCCATCACTGCTGTGTCCTGGTGCCTTAGCTTCTTGACTCCTTCCTGAATGTGGATGTCAGCAACAGGGGTAGCGGTACTTACTTTCCACTTTTATACATCTGTCGCAGTAACTGTGTTCACGCTTCATGCAGAGTGGTTCTTCCTGTTTTTGAAGCGCTATATTCACAGGGTATCCTTCAGTATGCTGCTTTTGATACTGTGTATGCACCAGTAACTGCTGCTATATATAGAAGTATGTATACTAGGACCACAGGAGTTTGTTGAGAAGGTGAGAGAGTCATCTGCCATGGCTTCAGCAGTTTTCAGTCCGGTGAATGTGTAGCCCTTTCATGTGTGGAATTTGATTTAGTTTTGTTTACTGACATGTTTTGGGGTCATAATGTTTACCATTTAGCTACTAAGGATGGAGCTGAACTTTAGCTGTTAATGTTCATTGTGTTTGCTTGTAGATTTGAGATTTAGTTGTTAGGGATAAAAATGGAGGCTGAAATGTTTTTGAAAAGGGTACATAGTGTAGTGATCTTAGATGATGTTTGTGAACTGGTCAGCTGGTTGGCTCATACTAGATGCATAGGTGGTGATGAAATTTGCTCTCAGCCAGACAGGTGTCCCTGCCAATTAGATTGTAGGATTTGTGATGGCCATGGTATAATTTGATATTACTGATTCATCAAATATTTCTGTGTCAGTACCTCAGTTCAAACCTGAATCCATATTGACACTGGATTGTCAGAAGAGCAATGTGTTATCTCTGTACCAGCAATTAGTAACTAAAGAATTCTTCAAACTTACAGAAACATACTCCAACTGCAACAAACACCAGTTTAAACACAAGAGAGAGCAGCCCTTGATGAATTGAAAAACCACAAGGGCACCATCATCAAACTATCTGACAAGGGTGGAAACATTGTACTGTTGAGGGAAGTGGATTACATTTGAGAAGCCAAGAAACAACTCCATGATCTCTTTAGCTACAGATGTCTGAAAGAAGATCCAATCTTGATTTCTAAATACAAGTTAATGTCTTTCATTGGGCTCTATTTAAGAGGCACATTATAGGCACGGAGAATAAATTTCTGGAAAATAAAAGACCTGTTACACCAACATTTTACCTTCTGCCCAAAACTCACAAAAATCCCCAGACTCCCCCAAGTCACCTAAATGTTTAAGGCAAAGGATCTCTTACAGGGAATCTGTCCAAGTATGTAGACCACTACCTTAAGCAGATTGTGCCCTTACTCCCATCCCATTTATGAGACACAAGTGATGCATTGAACAAACTACAGAATGTTGTGTGGCAAGATAATTTTCATTGCATCACAATAGACATCTCTTCCTTATATACCCCATAAAACACATACTTGGAGTTTGAGCAGGACTTCAAATGTTGGAACATTTCAATGCACAAGTACCAGAAGTATCAGTTGAATCCATTGTACATGGCATTGATTTAATTTTTCAAACTATTTTCTTTTCAATAATATCTTTTATTTGCAAGTACAGGAAACAGTAATGGGCACAGCGATGGCCCCCTCCTACATCAACCTGTTTGTGAGTTGGTGCAGGGGGCCATCTATGATCCCATGTTCAACTCCTTTTTTTCACCACATTCTATTTATTCCTGATACATTGATCCACCATCAAAGAGTGATGCCTTTATCTCATATCGCAGTATGAAAGAGTCTGGCTTATATTTCACAGCAGTTTCCAGTAAAGATGTTATTACCTTTTTTGGACTTGTCTGTCCAAGGCATAGCAGGAGAACCCATAAAAACATCTCAGTTTAGAAAAGATACGTTGGGCAATTCCTTATTACATGCTAGCCTAGTAGTGCACCTTCCTTTCATGTAGTGAATATTATTTCCTATGGCCACATGATCTGCCTTAAACAGAATTGCTTGGAAGCTGAAACCTTTGAATCACAAGCTGCTTAAATGCAGTCCAGGTTTCAGGACTGAGGTTACAGTCAGAAATTACTTCAAACAGCCATGACAAAAACAGTAGCCAGGGATAGGACTGAACTCTTGACTACAAACACCACAGCCCTGAACACTAAAAGGCTCATATGTGTTGCTGAATGCAATTTTATTTATTTAAGGTCTTACCAGGAAGAACATACTGAGCAGTAAAGCTTATTTCCAGATGCGTCCTGGGGGAGAGGGAAACAGAATGGGATACAGACATACTTAAGAGTACAGCATTAGAGAATCAAGAATACATAAACTATAGCTCAAATACATGACATCAAATACAGAATAGGGAAACTATACAGAAAATTCACAGCAAAAAATAAATACGCATGTTATAACATGAACAAACTCAGATTTTCAAATATCTGTGTTACACATTATATAAATATGAATACAGAGAAATTTCTGAGGTAAAGGTTAAGAAGAGAAATTGTAGGCCTATAGCCTGAAAACACCAGTGGCAGACAAAGACGGGCAGGATAGGATGAGTAGTATATATAAAGACGGGGGGGTTAGCAGGGAAGGATGAGGCAGGGGATTAGAAACAGGTGTAGGGACAGTGGAAGTGGTTTTAATGAGGTAATTGAAAACCATAGAGGAGAGGGCAAAATGTTTGTGGTGTGGGAGGGAGTTCCACAGACTTGGAAACCTGTAGGAAAAGGCAGTCTGACCTGCTGAGCAGGTATGACGAGGGATGGTTAAAGTCAAAGGGTCAGAGTTTCTGAGTGAATAAGAAGGAGAGGGAAGGGTGGAGAGAGAAAGGAGGAGAGATAGGAAGACAGGGACTGGGACCAGAATTTGGCCAAGAAGCTGGTGCAGTGTGCGTGCCTTCTGTCCTCATGGGAGGGGAGGGACAGTGATTGGTAAAGGGAACAGTGATGGGTGTGAGGGGGCTAGTCAATGGTGAAATGCCAGAAGGAGTGAAAGAGAGTATCCAGTCTGGTTAAGGAGGAGGATGGGGTGGCACTGTATATTTATTTATTTATTTTATTTAGTTTTTGTTGACCGGGTCAGTGCACTAGACAAATCCTGCCTATTTTCAGGCACGACCCGGGGGAGGGGGATACAGATGAATTCCAACTGACCTTGAACCAGATTAAGCTGTCAGTGGTATTTTTAGTGAATGAGGGAAATTTGGCCATTGCACCAGGGAAATTCTCCTACTCTAGGCCAGTAGGGGGACTTGCCGTCCGTTTGCAGTATGGCCACTTGTGCTGGAGCACCGGAAAGTGCAGACGTCGTGGAGGAGAGAGACTTGGCCTCATCTCCCTTCTTGTTTCCACCGGAGGCTGAAGTAAATGTTGAAAGATTATTTGATGAAGAAGACGTTACGGACATCTACATTTCTACAGAAGATTTAACCTCACATCCCATTTTGGTAAATGCGACTAATTTCGAGGATAATTTAAATTCCAAAAAACAAGAAGTTGGGGAGTTACTTGTGGCTATGGAGGAATGTCCACAGGAGGAGAAAGACCACTCAGTTACCTGGCTTGTTTCATTACAACAAGAACTCGTTCCTGTTATTTCAGACGCCCGGCCTGTCAAACCAGGGGATGGCGTCACAGCTCCTGTCACAGCGCTGAGGTTGGATAAGTCTGAGTCAGGTTTAAATGACATTTCACAGTTACAGGCTGGCAATTCAAACACGAACGCTCGTGTGTGCCTACAGCTTACTGTTAAGCTTTCACCTCCACTGCTGCCTGAAACTCATTCCTCTAAAGAACACAATTTAAACTGCAATGTAGCAGAGAGTACTGCTTTCACCTCTCCCGTAGCTACTCTTTCAAAATCGACTGGATTTGTCTTCAAGCAGCAGCAAGTAGAGGGAGATGCAGCTTTGATTAAATACCAAGCCCAACAGAATGACCAAAAAGGATTTACTGAATTTGTTTTCTCTGGAGCAGGGAGTAAAACAGGGATGCAGACTGAAGTAAAAACTAAACGGGATGAGTTTCTCCTCGCTCACAGGAATCTCAAACCCTGTGTTGAGACAACACATAGGACAGTGCCATCTGCTTTTCAAACAAAGTTAAAGGCCTCTAATGATCAGTGGTCTCAAAGTGCATCATTAACTAATGCAGGATGGAAACAGGGCCCCGGGGGAATTTGGATCCCTGATGCAGCTTGGGACTGTCCTTTTCCTTTCTCTCCTGAATGGAAACCAACTAATACTGTTACCCTGAAAGATGCATCACCACAGCATCCTGTTGCTTCTGGCTTATCTGAAAACACTTCTTATACAGAGACTGTTGCAGGACAAGATTTACAATCTTTTCCCCCTTTGAAGTCCCCTTCTCATAACAACCTTCACATCCCTGCAGCATCTAATACTGAACCTACTTCTGAAAAAAAGCCTCTGTTATCTGACTTATTTAATAAAACAAAAAAAGAAGCAGCTCCTCGATAAAATGCTGTAAGGATACGATATAAAGGGGGGCTGGCTGATTGGCCAGACAGATATCACGTGGGAAAAGTATTACTTAAAGATTCATTGCATTTCTTCCCTAGGGAGGTGTACGCATTTATAAACATTTCTGGGGAGGACAATTTTGATGTCAGTTTTCGAACTGCATATGCTCTAGACTTATTTTGGGAAAGATATGGACAGGTCAAGTTTTCTTCTACATAGACTCCTTTTGTAGTAATTCCTTTAACTAAACCACTCATCAAGTATGTTACAGTCATGTTTCGTAATGAAGGAACCCATGTAGATGACATTACATACTGGCTCTCTCAAAAATGTGAGGTCATGGGAGCACCTGAAGCCATTTTAGACAGCAAGCTTTTTTGGACTGGGGGGTGGAAATATAAGATTAAACTACACCAGAATGCCTCGGGCATTGAGCATATTCCAAATTCTTTTTTGCTTGGTAGAGATCGGGAGGTGTGTTTTTATGCAGGGCAGCCATGAGCATGCTACAAATGCGGATCCCAAACACATCTATCTAGTACATGTGATCAACCCCGATGCAATAATTGTGGGGAGGTAGGCCACATTACATTGCAATGTGCTAATCACACTAGATGTGATCTGTGTGAAGAATATGGGCATGTCTTTGGGGACTGTCCTTGGGCTGCTCAGAATAAAGCATCCTGTATGGGCCTGGAGCTTCTTATCCAGCAAGCACAAGATTCAGCTAGTACTGTTCCCGTTGATGCTCAAGGCCCTCCTTCAGGACCTCCCCCTCCCTCTTCTGACTCTTTAGTGGTTCCCACTACTGTGCTTCCAGATCTCCCTGTTTCGGGCCCAGACCTTTCTCAAGACCCTGTGGATAAATCTACAATATCTGCATCCTTGGTTCCTGTTTGCTATGAGGATCCAGTTATGGTCCCAGTGATGAACCTGACCCAGATCCTTTGCCTCAGAGATCCTCTCGGTTCACCAAACCTGCCATTCCTGATATACCCCCCTCCCAGTAGAGTCAAATAATTCTTATGCTGCCCTTTTTACAGTCTGGGGTGATTCGGAGATGGAGGTTGGGGATTCCGACTCACAAAAATCTTCCCTAGGAAAAGATTCACAGGTTTTGGAACAAGGTACTTATAAAGGAAAGAAAAAGAAAAAGAGGAAAAGACTTTAGTCCTTCTTCTCTTTATTGTTGTAAATGGGTCAATTTACTTCAGGTTCATTAAATGTGCATAGTCTATTGAATATAGATAAGAGACAAACAGTTTTCCAATATTTTCATGATTTGGCACTAGATGTTTCTATCATACAGGAAACATAGATGTATTTGGAACATCATATTTGGAGTTTTAAAAGAGAATGGACATGGGGCCCTTCATATTGGTCTTTTGGTCTTGATAAAGCGGATGGGATAGGGATTCTTTTTCACTCCTTTTCCTTTTCTCTCCATAAACTAATTGACTTAGTGCCAGGCCGAGTTTTAATATTAGATGGCCTTTGGAAAAGTATGAACTGTAGGTTCATTGAAGTATATAATTCACAGGCGAAAGCAGATAAAGTTCTTCACATGAAGCCATTTTTAGTTTCCACCTACAAAATTTTTTTATGTGGGGATTTCAACTGCAGCCTCATACAGGATAAAAAAAAGAAGCGGGATGAGGGACGGAAAATTTAGTGTGACTCTAATGCACTTAATAATCTTATAACTACAGCGGGCTTAATTAATAGCCATGTTTATCATACTAAGGGTCCGAATTTCACTTATATGAGAAATTCTTACACTTCCATTATTGATTATATTTTTCTTTCCCCTAATTTATCCAAAGGTACTTTAGATATTAGTCCTGTAGAATTTTCAGAACACTTATTATTAATTCTGTGTCTGGACCAAGAAGTCAAAAGACCTGCGTTTCGAGAGAGATGGAAAATGAATAGCTCGGTTTTGTCTGATTCAGCTGTAACTCAAGCCATGGGTCATTTTTTTACTGCTAGATCATCTGTGGAATGTTTATATCAGGACAAGGGTGAATGGTGGTCAGATACAAAAAAGGGTATAAAATGCTGGTTTATGAGATTTGGTAAATCACAGGGTAATAAAAAGTTTTTACGTTATCTAACTTTACGGAAACAGTTGCAAAAAATATTTTCTATAGCAAATCTTTCAACACTGGATTATTCATCACAGATTGATTTAATAAAAGCTGAAATTAAAAAGTTCCAATATGACAGGGCTCGGACTATCCAAGGCATGTTACGCGCTGGTACTCATAATACCCCGATAGGGGATCCTTTTGAAGCCTGTAAACAGATAAAAGAAAGTATGACTATGGAATATTTGATCTCTGCCGCTAGTCAAAGGGTGAGTTCTCCTGAGGATTTGGATAAATTGATACAACAGCATTTTAAAACACTTTTGCCCACTTCTCTGATTTCTCAAAATTATATTATTACTTTCCTTCAACCAATCATAGTCGACGATTTTCCAGATGATGTGTTACATTTACAGACCCCCATTACTAAACAGGAGATTTTACAGGCCTTTTCAACCCTTAAAAATAATGCTTCACCAGGTTTAGATGGTATCCCTCATCTTTTTTATAAAACATTTTGTCAACACATAGCAGATAGTTTAGTATCAGTGTATAATTATTGGTTTACTTCTGATACAATACAACCTACCTTTGCAGAAGGATTGCTGGTCTATCTTTTTTAAAAAAGGGGATAGAAGTCTCATTAGGAATTGGAGACCCATTGTGTTGCTCAACACTGACTATAAGATTTTAGCCCATATACTGAATAACAGATTAAAATCTTATGCTTCATTAGCGATTTCACCACAACAGTATTGCGGACTTCCTGATAGGAAGATACAACATGCCTTAATGATCATTAGGGATGTGATTGAACACTGTAATATGGCAGGATTATCAGGATGGGTGGTAGCAGCTGACCAAGAAAAAGCATTTGATAGGGTTTATCACCCCTATTTGTTTAAAGTTCTGGGAATTTATAAGGTTCCTTTAGCTTTTATAAAACAACTAAAATTACTGTATTCTTTTTTTCAGTGTGAACTTTTTTGAATGGATTTATTGGGCAGAGTTTTGATATTGGGATAGGGGTTAGCCAGGGATGCCCCTTAAGTCCACTTTTGTACATTTTTTCACTCGACCCTTTGTTGAGACACATTGAAATGCATCCTTTTTGGGAAGGGGTGTCAAGTATAGGGATCCCACGAGGCATTCGGATACAGGCATATGCAGATGATATTTGTGGGTTCTTTTTAAAACAAGAGCAGATAGAAATTTTTTTATATGAAATACATAAATACCAATTGGTTTCAAATGCCAAATTAAATGTTGATAAGAGTAAAGGACTTTTCATAGGCAATATTACAGATTTGTCAAGTGAAATAGGGGGCATTACTATTGATTGTGAGCCATTAAAAATTTTAGGAATTATTTTTGGACCCCAAAACCTTCCTGAGGCTAACTGGGAGTTAATATTAAGAAAGGCAGAATTAAAGGTGCTCAGATGGAAACACTGGAAATTCATGAAATTTAAAAGAATTTTAATTTAAAAAAAATTCATTTTGCCGCTTTTACATTATGTGGCTATGCTGTACCCAGTTCCGAGCAAATTTGAAACTAGATTATATAGTCTTTGCTTTCAAATATTGTGGGGTAATAAACTCAACATCAATCAAGTGCTGTTACACATATCTAGGGGTCAAGGAGGGGGGTTTGGGAATGATTGAACCAGTGATTTTTTTGCATGTATTATTTTTTAAACACACAATCGGCAATGCCCTTTCTCAATCAGAATTGGTGCACAATATTTGGCTTCAGAACTCTTTAAATAAATATATCGCAGTCTGGAGTACTGTGGCCCCTAAAGTACACCCTCACATTAATATTCCTCCTTATTTTAAATCAGCTGCACAAAAATTATATAAATGGAGGGTCTTGAAACCTGACATAGTAACTCAGTCTGCTAAGTCTTTATATCAGACTATTTTTTCTAGAATATATCCGTTGGAACCAAGTTTTAAAAATTGTCCTTCAACAGATAACAGTCTAATTCTCAGAAAACTCACACTTAATAGGATTCCTCGCAAGATGTGGGAAAATCTTTGGCTTATTGCATATGGCAGATTGAACGTAAGAGGGAATGCCAAACATAAAGTAGTTGAAGAAAGAAATTGCCCATACATGGATTGTATTTCATTACTTGAAACTATGGAACATTTTCTGTTGGAATGTTCATATGTTATAGCTCTATGGTTTTTTTTGGTCACAAAGTGGCAGATGGATTGGTTAAAACATTTAGATTATTATATTTTAGTGGTGGGGAAATATGGGGTGGGATTAGCAAAGTATCACCCTGACACCTTATCTATTTTTCTTTGTTGTATTAAATTTTACATTTGGCAAGCAAGATGCCAATGAGTATTGCATCAAAGAAAAATGTCTTTTGACTGTCTTAGTAATTTAGTCTCAACTGAAATGATGACTGTTTATAAAAAAGATTGTGCTATGAGCACAACAAGTGTCACATTGGTGGAGGGGTTTCACATACTTCATCAAATATAAATAATGAAAGTTGGGTTGGGGATAGGAATTATGCTTTGATTGATTTATTGTTTATTTTTCCTCTCTTTGCCCTGATGTTTTCATTATAAGAGAGTCATTTTTGAGTTTGTTGTCACAAATTGAGTTATGTTTCACTGTTTGACTCTGTATCTGTACTATTTTTATATATTTTTTTTCAATAAAATCTCCTCTACTATTTTTGATAAGTGCCATGGGATCTTTAACATCCACCTGAACTACCACCAATCCAGGCAGATGAGACCTCGGTTTAACGTCTCATCCAAAAGAAGGCACCTCAGAAGTGCAGCACCCCTCTCATGCTGCACTACAGTGTCAGTACTGGGATATTAACCTAAGTGCCAGATGTGGGAACTGAACCCACAGCCCTCTGATCTCCCAGTCTCAGAGGTGAGTGTGCTACCTACTGATCCACTGACACTGCAAGGTTGTGACATCCCCATAGTCAAAGGTGGGGAGGATCATTTTCTGTACAATGGCCCAGCAAGTCAGCAACAGGATGCATCCCCGGTTGTGGTACAGGGAACCCAGTTTAGGGTGCAATTTCTTATGGATGGCCTTTAAATGTACAGAAAAAGAGAGGTGTCAGTCAAGCCAGACACCAAGGTATCTAAAGGAGGAGCAGTCTTCAAGCATTTTCCCATTCAGAGTGTGGAAGGAAGGGATGGAGGGGAGCTGAGAGAGTCTCTGCTTTGTGCCAAAGGTCATGGAGACTGTTTTCTTGGCATTCAGGAGAAAATGATTTGAGAAGAACCACAGCTGAACATTATTGAAGTCACACTGAAGCCTGGTTGCCACATCGGTGATGGAGGAGCCAGATGCATACAAGATGGTGTTGTCTGCATACATATGGATAGAGGTGTGTGAGCAGGCAGAGGGTAGGTCATTTAGGAAAATAGAAAATAACAGAGGGCTAAGGATGGAGCCTTGGGGAACACCAGTGGTTATGGGGAGAAGGGGGAGAGGGAGTTGCCAATCCAAACAGATTGTGACCTACCTGCTAGGTAGGAATGGAACCAACTGGTGGACTTAATGGAGAGCCTTGCTTTGGAGAGATAAGATGGGAGATGGGGATGTGACATAGTGTTGAAAGCCTTTGCAAGGTCAACAAAGATGGCAGAGGTGATGTGTCCCTGGTCCATGCCTGTTTGGATGGACTCAGTGATCCTCAACAGTGAGGTAATGGTAGAATGGGATCTCCTAAAGCCAGACTGGTAAGAAGTGAATAAGGAAGTTGAGTCAAAGAAGGAGGAAAGCTGAGCTAGAACTAGACATTCCTGCAGTTTAGTGAGAATTGGGAGGAGGGAGATTGGGCGGTAGTTTTCAGTGAAGGTGGGGACAACAGTGGCATGTTTCCACTCAGCAGGAACAGTAGCGAGGGAGAAAGAGATTTAGAAGAGAGGCAAAAGAGGCAGCGATGGCAGGGGCAGATAAATAGAGCATTTTTGCATCCAGCCCTAAGGGGCATTTGCCGTTTGAGGGATTGAGTGAAATAAGAGCATTGAAGACTTCCTTAGCAGTAACTGGGATGAAAGCAAAGAAATGTGAGGAGGATGGAGATTGGGGGGAAATGGGGAGGACAGGATTTGCAGGAACCGAGGGGAGAGAGGACAGTAGGGAAGATGTGCATGTGGTAAAGAAGGAATTGAACTCTGTTGCTACAGATTGAGGGTCTGACAAAGTGTTGTTTCCAGTGTCGATCATGGGTGTGGGGGTGGGGACTGAGGGTGTAATAGTGAATTTACCACTTTAGAGAACTTGGAGGGGTAATTTATATTTGTAAGGAAGGTGTATTTAAAGAATTCTGTCTTAGCCTTTTCTGGTTACCCTGATACAGGCATTTCAAAGCATTTTATATTCCTGGAGATCTGTTGGAAGGCCGGAAGATTTATGAGTCTTCTATGCTTGGTCTGTCTCATGAAGACAGGGTAAGAGATCAGCAGCGAACCAGGGCAGGTGGTTTCCATGAATGCAGATTCTTCTCAGTATGGCATGTTTATCCCAGGAGAGAAAGATTGACTTGAAGTATGCAAGAGCAGAGTCAATGGAGGGAGCACTGGTGATAAAGGACCAGTCTATGTTAGCCAGATTGTTTAGGAGAGAAGTGATATCTAGAGAGTTGTATGACCATAGCAGCAGTGGGTTTTTTTTTTGGGGGGGGGGATTTAGGGCAGTGGATTTTCTGAACTGCATAGATCAGGTGTGGTCACTTAATGAGTCCAGGAGTAGACCATCTGTTATTACACGATGTGGGTGGGAAAAGAGGATCCGGTCTGTCAGAGAATGGTTGAGGGATTTTGAATTTAGATGGGAGGGTTCGTTGAGCATTTGAGTAAGGTTTAGGGCAGCAATGTCTTGCCAAATTTTGGATTGAGAAGAGGCGAGCCAGTTTATATCGAAATCACCCCAGACATGGAATTCGCCACTAGCCGCACGTGTTTGTAGGGTGGCTAAGAGGTCAGTAATTGAGGATATTGGTGTGCTTGGACAGCAGTTGAAGCCTGTGGTGATGAAGATAGGTAAGGAGCAAGAAAAGGTGAGTTTCACCAGCAGAGACTCATGTGTCTGTGGGATGGATGTAGCAAGTATAGGGGTAAGTGTGAAGGAAGATGTTACATACATAGCTACTCCTCCACCCTTACCATTTCTAGGCTGGTCCTGGTGGATGTGGAAGTATCCAGGGATAGAGACACAGTTATTTTGGATGTGAGGTTTTAGCCAAGTGTTTGTGGTGATTTGAGCACCAGGTTTGAGGGAGAGGGCTAAGGGCTGGAGCAGCAATATTTTACAATTCCATAGCCATAGAGTTTGAAAAAGCTATTTTAAAGTATTGGCCTCTTCTAACTTCATCTCCTGACTTATCTAGAATCAGGGCACAACCTCCATGTGTTTCTTTTAACAAGAGATCAAGTTTGTCAGACCTTTTGACAAAAAGCCACTTTGTGACTATGAAAATTCCACATACCTGGTTACCTGAAAAACAATTGGGTTATTTTCTTGCCATCACTATAACATTTGCAAATTTGCAAAGAAAGGCAAATAATTTGTTCATCTAGTATCTAGTAGAGAGACTGAGATTTGACAACTCATCACTTGTACTACATCCTGTGTAGCATATATGATGGAGTGGCGTGTGGGCTTATTTATGTGAGTCGCATCATCAGACTTCTTATGGAGTGACTGCAGTAACACTGCAGAGCAATGCCTAACCCATGACGTGACAGTCCAATTGCCAGACATTGAACAATTGCACATCAGGGAGATCTGAGATTGTTTAGCTGCAGGGGTATGGGTGTCACTGTCACATTTTGGTGGTGACAGACTGGGCATGTTAAGAAAGGAATGCCAATGGATCTTTAATCTAGGAGCCCCCAAACCTCATGGTTTGAATGAGGAGTTGGACCCTACACCATTCCTATGAAATTCTATCTAGGTTATTTGGAATCTGTTTTCACTAAGATTTAGTTTTTTTGTACATTAATCCCAGTTTTATTATTTACTCCTTGACTTTTTTAAGTGTTCTGTTTCCCAGTCTTGAGTTTAATATCCTATTTAAAAAATCTATTGCATTATGTTTCTACTGTACCTTCCATATACCATTTTTCATAATTAGCTAATTTTTCACAACAAAGAATACCCACAGTTTTCTCCATGCCATGTACTTCTTTCCATCTGTTCTCCACTAGACTGCCCCATCTCCCAGTGTTCCGCTCCCCCACATCTGTCTCCCCACCACTCCCCCCCCACATACACACACTTGAAGCTGTTTGGCTCGGTTTTTACTGTAATATTAGCTTCCATTTGGCTACTTCAATAGGTATTTTCTATGCTCCCCAATTACAATTTCCTATTTTGTTGTTTATTTTCACTTCTACAATTGTTACTTTTTTGATTGATCATCCTCCACCTGTGCTCCATTCTGTCACTGGTACTTACTGGGTTGTATAATACAGTTAACTTTAACCATACTTAATGTTATTTCAGCACTGTGTATATTTGCCCACACTTTCTGCATTATAGTGTTTAGGAGACACGTGCTGGGAGACATTAAGACAGTTGCAGGACGTTCCTGCCATCGCTTTTTCAAGTTTCACCCCCCTGAGCTGCTCTTAAATATTTTACTGATATATTTTTTGTAATCACTTATTTTTTCACCTGCTTGTATTCTCTTGGGTTCTTTTTTTTTTTTTTTTTTAAAGCTGCGGTTATTTGTCTCTTTTAAATTTTCTGTCATTCCTTCACAAAGTTTTCACTAGATCACATTGCTGTCTTTAACTGTCATCCCAACAATGTATCTATTATACTGGAAGAGTGGAGGGAATGAAGGGGTATAATAGAAATCTTCAACTATCTGAAGGGTATTAACAAGGTGCAAGAGGGCAACATCTTTCAGTAGAGGAGAAGTACAAGAACAAGAGGGCACAACATGAGATTAGAGGGTGGCAAGATAAGGGGTAATGTGAGGAAGTATTTTTTCATGGAAGGGGTGATGGATGCATTGAATAGCCTACCCCAGGAGGTGGTAGGAGTAAGCACAGTGGGGGTTTTAAACATGCATGGGATAGGCATAAGGGAACCCAACAGGTGGGAAAGGAAAGGCTAATCCAATGACCAGATAGGGTCAGAGGCCACAAATAAAGGTAGGGTATAAAGGCAGACTGGATGGGCCTGTTGGTCCTTATCTGCCATCAATTTCTATGTACCTATGTAACTTAACTACCATTTTTTTTCAAGAAACAGTCCCTCCCCCAATTTTCTGCACCATATTTTTATCTTCACCTTTTTTTATTCTAGCCTTTGATATTATGTTCTGTGGCATCTCTTTTTTTTTTGACCATGAGTTTTATTTGGCAATCTATAATGTTGTTTAAAGGGTCTGTAAATTGGATGGGGATACATTGCATTGTTAGCAATAAATGCAGAATGTAAAATATTAAGGCTTCATATGTGTTTAAAAGTATTATCATTTTACTAAAGGTTCTAAACAGAGACAGCAGCAATGTATCATTAGCTCAACGTCTTGTAAAAGGAGCTGCTTATCTGGGAATTAAAGATCCATGTTTATGCAATCTGTATGTTGCAACTAAATTCTTGTATCTTTTTTAGAGACATCAACCCCATGTGAGCAGGGTGTAGTCCTGACACTGACCAAAAATGGCTAATAAATTTGGGGTTAATTTGAGCCCAGTTTCCCTTCTACTAACCCATTGATTTATTATAGTCCTTAATTTGGACCACCCATATAAATTTATTCCTCATACTGTTTTATGGCCAACAGTATTGGACAACCCTGTCCCTGATGAAGATGTTTTGTTTAGCCTTGAAGCACCAGGGATTCCTTCTCCTGATTCCAGTTTCTGTGCTCTGTTTGTTGTAGCTTCAAATGAACTGATGCCTCAATAAATAATTCAGCAAACAGCTTTGATGTTTGAGTTCTTCCTCTTGTTGCAAATCATTCTTCCAGAACTTATTTCAGGATAGCACCAGGACCTGCCAGTGGCATGGCTCCCTGACCCCCTTGGAACCTGGGACAGTCTGTAGCTGGCCAGTCACCAAGTTGGCTTTCACGGCTCCCACAATCACTGACTAATGAGTTGGCTCTTCACCATCATTTATAGGTAGAAGAATACTCTCTATCACTATGATCCACTGACTCAGAAATGAGCTCTGCACTCCAGGGATCCCCCAACCCCTGGCAAACAGACCACATCTTATGGCCCTGCAGTGTAATAGTAGTAGTAGGGTTTATTGGTCCACAGTTTAAAAACATTATAATATAAAGCATAGATGAGCGCTTAATTACAGAAGTGTCATAATTCAACATTTAAATTTATAATGGCCAACTACTCATACATAGGCAATATATAATGTGTAGGTATATATTTCATCATAATGTAATTCTCATTGCAACCAATCATTCTACCAGCTCATAACAAAAAGAAAAACTGTTGACCTCCATGAGACATGGTAAAGTGGTTGCATTAGCACATACCATGCAGTACTAGGTATGTAAATTGAATAATTCCTCTCTGCTATCTGGATCTTTAGCCAGTTATGGCATTTGAATATTCAACATTTTCTGTACAAACAGAAGCTGCAAAACATAAAATGCACATCATTTACCATTTATCAATTTTTCTAAGCAAACTGTTCACATTTTCTAATGAACACATTCATGAATTTAACAATTGCTACTACATCATCATTTTGTCAAAGGATATAGTAAAATGAAAAGAAGATTGAATAGACATGATGAATGCATTTCTAATTTCTCTTTTAAGATGTGAATCTGCCATTGGTGGTATAGTAGACACTGTATAAGGATGTGATAAAGGGTTTCCTGGAAACCTTTCATACAAGGGAAAACAAGTTCTCTATTTTAATTTTGATTACCTTTGTTTTTACTATAACGGGTCTACAAACTTTCTGTTGCTAATAATTCAAACCTTTCTAGAGTGATGGATCTTCTATTTTCAGCCAAGGAAGAGAATGTGGGTGTGTGCCTTTTGTATAAAGTAGACCAAATGTTCCTATTGGGGGCTGGTTGAACAGTTGACTTCAATGTAGTGAAAAAAAAATAAGTTTCTGGAGACCAGCCACTCAGTTCATCATAAGAAATGTAGTTTTATTTCAATATTTTCTTAGAACACCATGATCCCCTAGGTATGCTCAGCGTTTCACCCAACACCAGGCTTCCTCAGGGGCTTAGGATCTTGTGTTCCTAAAAAATTCTTTCATTATTGGCTTTAGAACAACTAGGATTCAATTTCCTGTTTGTTTCTAGCTTCAGATTATAACTTTTATCTGAAGCAAGTTACAACCACTTGGAGTCTGTGTAAGCATTATTTTCAGACCACTAATATTCATCTTCACTAGATTTCTAGCATTACAATGCATTGTAATGCTAGAAATCTGAGTGAAGGGAAGTTTGGAATGGTTCCCTTGGGTGGTCTGAAATGAAATTAATAGCTAATAGCTAATAATGAAAGAATTCATTTAGGAACACAAGATGCTAAGCCCTAAGGAAGCCCGGTGTTGGGTGAAAACATTGGGCGTACCTAGGGGATCATGGTGTTCTAAGAAAATATCAAAATAAAACTACATTTCTTGTGATGAACTGAGTGGCTGGTCTCCAGAAACCTTTTTTTCATTACATTGAAGTCAACTGTTCAACCAGCCCCCAACAGGAACATTTGGTCTACTTTATACAAAGGACACCCACCCATGTTCTCTTCCTTGGCTGAAAATAGAAGATCCATCACTCTAGAAAGGTTTGAATGATTATCAGCAGAAAGTTTGTAGACCTGTTATAGTAAAAACAAAGGTAATTAAAATAAAAATGGAGAACTTGTTTTCTCCTTGTATGAAAGGTTTCCAGTAAACCCTTTATCACATCCTTATACAGTGTCTACTATATCACCAATGGCAGATTCATGTCTTACTGAGTGGCTGGGCTCCAGAAACCTTTTTTTCACTGCATCTTCTATTTTCAGGACATATTGTGAAAGTTACATAATCCCCTATACAATGTGACATGTCGTTCATAGCCAACCATGCAGCTGTTTTGCTTGTCTTAGTATTAACATGTAATTTGTTTCACTTTGTTAAAATATTTTGCCTTAATAGAGATTCTTCTTTGGACTTATTATTTATACCATTTTTAGTATACAGAATATTTAATAGGATACTTCCATAATGTCTGCTTTGTTCAAATTCAACTGGGTAACATCCGCAAAAAGTAAAGAGTTGAAATACAGAAAAAATATTCTTACTTCATAGGCCAGCTAATGTTCTTAGAGTAGGTATAGAGGGAGGCAATGTAAGGTTATCATATATGCTAATAAAAAGTAAGAAACATGATACAGTGGGAGATGGCAAAAGTAGAATAATTCAACTAATCAGAGATATATTTATATAATTCTTAACAACTGCTAACCCACAAATCTAGAAAACAGACTACTACAAAAATGTTTATATATTTTACATTACTATTGTAATTCCAGCTAATCAGTGTGCAGAGCTACTGTACCTCATATTCTGAGTACAGTGTGCTCTCATGCAGGAACACTAGGAGGGAGAGCTCTACTTTGATGCTAGGGGGAAGATGATCTGATAAAATTAAAAAAATAAACTTATTAAAATAATTTGAGTTAAACTGGAGTGATTTATAATAAGAAAATAGGGCCTCTGAGTGATGTCTCTTATAGTACTGTATAAGAGACTAATCTCATGAGGTTTGGGCAGACAGAACTGTTCAACTTTGCTTCACTGTTCTGTTGCCCAAACCTAACACTCGGCGTCTCTTATACCATAAGAGACATCCCTTAGAGGCCCTATAAACTTATAGCATGACAGATCTACAGTACATATTTTGCTTAAACTGTCGAGGCATAGCATGACAGATTTACATATTTTGCATGAACTGTCAAGGCATAGAATGACAGATCTATATATTTTGCTCAGGCATATTCAACAATTCTGATGGGAATTACTTTCATAGTTAATAAATTGTTTTTAGCCAACACAGACAAGTAAGGTAAAACCCAATGCCATTTTTTTATAAACTGGAGCCTATGACACAGAAATTAGAATTATAGAATTTAAAGAGAAATGGCTTACAAAAGTACAAAGTTAATCAATCGAAAGAAACATTTGTTTCTAAGTCCAATGAAAGGAATTTACATGACAGTGGCACCAATACATAAGCCAACTCTGTCCATTTCAACTGAAATCAACAGTTTATTCCCTTTTCAGTGTGTTAAAACCACTCATGTGTCAGCTGTCAGAGTTGGAGTTAGACAGGATTGCTCAGTTGTGGTAGCAATGAGAGCATCAGTGTCATAATCCTGAGAATCCTCCAAGGAGGGTTTCTCGTGCTGGTGACCTCCCAATGCCCATTTCCTTAAAAATTCATCAAGCTGGTCCAGGTCAAAGAACTTATTTCTGTTGTCAGTCAGGATCACCCAGGATTTGCTTGGGTACAAAAGTGAAAAATGGCTCCAACCTCTTGCATTTCAGCCTGATATTGCAAGAAACATCTTCTACTGGCCTATGTCTGAGGGCTGATACTGAGTACAAATACACCTTAGTGTTGTGGAAAAGAAGAGATCTGTTGAATTGCACTTGTTCAATGGTATCATCATGGTCATTCTTCAGCACAAACTGGATCAGGATAGTAGGGGGTATAGTGGAAGCGTCAACAGCCTCTGGTGCCACCGCAGTATTACAAGCACATATAGGCTAAGACTATCTAAAGCAGGTAGGGAGTGTTTCTATCTGCATTTGATATTCTGATTTTTTTGTATAATCTGATCATAAAATAGTTAACTATATTTCCATAAGATAGTTTTCATTAAATCTTACCAAATCGATGGTCTTTTAGTGCTCTACCATTTGATTTTTTTCTTTCAGACAAAGATGAGGAAGAGGGTTTGTTCAAATATTGATTATTTTTAACTATTAGGGCATCAAACAAAACTTAATATGAGTTAAAATATCAATTCTCCCAAGTTCTGCCCTTACCATGTGGACCAGGGTCACTTGAGGTACATACAATGAAGAGCCACACTCATCTGGGTACTCACAGTAAATAGCGATGTACATGAGTAATAAAAAGTTGGGCACTTATCACCAAGAGGAACAGTCCAGCAGAAATTTTTAACTTCACTTTATACTTCATTTATAATCCAAGTATAGTTAAAAAGTGCATGCAATTTCCTAACAAAAGGGCAGACCCCACACATACTGTATTTATTATGGTTGTGAAGTCTGCACTTTTGCTTGGAAATTACTTGCACTATTTAACAATACTTGGATTATGAACAAAGTACGAAGTGAAGGTAAAGATTTCCTCTGGACTGCCACCAGTGCTCTTTGAAAGGTGAACAACAGTGTTTCCAGGTCTATTTTATTTTAATCTCCCCAGACTTCTGAAGCATACAATAGTACTGGGTTGATTTTCATCTCACCAGCTGACAGGGCATCATTAGCTGTGTTGCCCCCATATTTTATATTGAATTTCAGAATAGCATTCATCAGCTGGCTTAACTTTGTTTTCTGACCTGTAATGTGCTTTGGGCAGTTATAGTTGTTTAGATACTATTACTCCAAGGTATGCAGTATATAGTCTTTAATGACTTCAGTTTTCATTTTTCTTTTGAAAACAGATTAGTGTGATTCTCACCAAAGACTATATTTTTGTTTAACTAGAATTATTTTTTTAAATCAAAAGTATTGCATGATGCCTTAAATGTATTTAATTTATGTTGTAGCCCTACTGCCAATAGAGAATATAGTGCCATATTATCGGCATTGGCCAAAACAGGACATAAGAATATAGTTACTTTTTGGAAAATGAAAGTCCATATCTATGATGTAGTATACTGTTTACATATATAGAAGAGACAGAGTACAAGCAGATAACTCTGTTTAGCTCCTTTTGTTACTTGAAATTAACTAATCAGGTTGCCACTGTTATCATACCATGCTAAAGTTATTAGAATATAACTGGATAATGGGAACTAAAATAGTACAAGTACAAAATGTATTTAATTATGGACTACAAGTCATTACAATAATAACACACAAAATAAAAATACAATCTTATAAAAAGTAACCCCATATAGTGCAACATTTTCCAAATGTACAGTCATTAAAATTACTAATAAGGCATCAATGCATTACATGCTGTACAATAATTAGAAATGTACTAATTGGTTTTCCTAAATACTGGAGATCAGAGGTGCAAAGTTGCTAAAAACTGCTTAACTTGTGCAATACCTCCAGATTTTTGGAGGTTATTTGATCAGGGGGAGCCAAGGTCCCCCAAAACCAGGCCTAACCATTCTTTCCATCTTGTTTCATAAAGAGGACATAACAGAAGAATGTGTTTTAGATCATCTATAGTATTAGTATTACATTTGTAATAGGGAGTAACAAAATCTGTCCTGTTTTGTCCACTTAAAATGTAATTTGAGTTATATAGTTCCAATCGATAGTAGGTCAACAGATGTCTCTGATTTGGGTCTGATATAATTTGTAGGTATGGTTCTAACTGGTGTTTATCTTTCAGTAGTTTATACTGTTTGTAGTGTTTAGTGCTATAATCCTTTTTAAGTCTGCTGCTGTAGATAGTTCCCTTTTCCTTTCTTTAATTTTAATATTAACTTCCTGTCTTGGCCTCAGATATATTTCATAAAGTATTTGTCTTAGTTTCATTGGATAAATAGATTTTTTAATTATTTATAAGTGTGGGAAAACAAAACCTCCTGGTGAATAGTTTATTTGTTCCTCTAGACGTATTCTTGACAGACAAGAATCCACCAGAAGAAACAGTGACAACAAAAAAGTTAATTGTTTCTTTACCATTTGTGTTCAAAGGGATAATTGTCCCATTTCTGATCTTAGTACCTCTGAAGGTATAGACTGAGGTACCATTAGTAAATATCGGTAAAATTTGTTCATGTGTTTCCCTAATGTTTTGCTCTGAATATCTATTTCTGTCTGAGCTCATATTTCAACCCTGTAAAGTATGCAAGATTTAATTTTAGTATTTACCACTTTTAGTACACCAGGTATTGATCCCTTTCCTAACTTGAAGTTAAACCTTTTGACTGCATTAAATGCTGTTTTTATTTTAGTCAGAAGAATATTTATGTGTTGTTTCCAAAAACAGTTAGCTGCAAAGCGTATCCCTAGATAATCATAGAATTTGGTTGTTTCAATTGGTTCTTTACCGAAAAAGGTTTTTTAACCTTTGTACTTCTGTTCCCAAATATAACCATTTTGGTTTTTTCTCTGTTGATTCTAAGATTATCTTCACATAATTTAACAAACTTATCCATTTGTTTCTGCAGACCAAGAAAATATGTTGAAAGGAGTACAATGTCATTGGCATAGGTCAGACAAGAAACTTTTTTATTAAGTATGGAGGGCAAGTGGAAATTTGGATTTTCCAGATTTTATATGATAGAATTAATGTAGACATTAAATAGCATTGGGGCCAGTAAGCAACCTTGTCTGACTCCACAGCTAACTTTGATCTGGTTGGTTATCTCCCCCTTCCTATTGTACTGTACTAGTTATCATTATGAAATCTAATTAATATATTTAGCAATGCAGATTCTAGCCCTAACCCTGACAGTTTTCTCCATAGGATAACTCTACTTATGCTGTCAAACACAGAGCTGAAGTTTATGAAACAACAGAAAAGTTTGGACTTTTTGATCTTAGTATATTTCCAAATCAGATGTGCTAAAACAAAACAATGCTGAATAGTTGATCTTTTTTCCCTGAAGCCATTTGGAAACTAAAATAGCATGACTTAGCTGTAAATCGTAAGGTTTTTTTTCCATAGTATCTCCCTATTAAGAGTCTGTACAGTGGTAGCAAAGTCTATAAAATGTCAAATAATTTCATTTTTTGTAATCTAACATATTTTACGGTAAGATGATGAATATCATAGATGTGATCAATGGTCAGGAATTCAACAGAAAAATTAGCTTGAAATTGTAAAATGATGTTGTTATTGTCCAGTCAGTTTTGTAACCTATCCAACAAAATGTTTGAGAATATTTTCAAAATGGTGACAAGGAGGTTTATATGATGACAATTCTGTGATTCATACACAGAGCCTTTTCTTTGTATAGGAACAAGGATGCTTTTCCACCATGAATCCAAAGTAAATCTATACGTTAAACACTTACTAAAAAAATCTGTCAGTACAGGCATTCACACAATGGCATTGCTTTTCTATAATTCCCCTGGCATGCCATAAGGTCCTGGTGTCTTTTTAAAAGCAAAAGAACATATGACATCTTCTACCTCACTGACTGCGTAAACCTGTGGAGAGCTTGTGAAATCTAAGTTGATACTATTAAGCCGCTTAGTTACCACAGGATCTTCACTTTTTAAACTTTTCCTATAATATGCAACCCATTTATCCTCTGGCACATATAGTAAATAGACAAGTGTGACTGGTATGAATTAGTTTGCTTTACAATCAATGTCCTAAGGTTTTCTTATTATTTTTATTTTTGCCATGCACGCAGGTGCACAGCAAACATCTTGCTATGATAATACCTTTTAAGGGTGTTTGACACTGTCCATCCAATGCAGAGCAGTATTTAAGGGATGAGTCAGTGCCACACCAATCATCAGACATGCTGATTATGACAGAGTTTTGACTTGCTGGGCAGAGACAGCATGTACTTAAAAAGGAAAAGCCAACCTAATCATGGGTCACATCTTCCCTTTGATCTAGGCTGCCCAGCACGCTAATCTGTCATGAAAGCCTGCTGAGAAATTTGAAACATCAAGGAGTAGCCCCACTGTTACAGACATAAGCTGTAACAAGGAAAACTGTGTATCAATGTCTGTTTCTGGTGACCCTGTAACTGCCCCCACCGCCTCTCCCTCTCAGCACCCATCACACCACCCCCACAAATATAACACTGGCACTGGGTGTACAATTCCCAGTGTCTCTATGCTGCCCTGCAACAAATCACCACAGTCCACTACCATGCCAGCTCCTAATGCACAATCACATCTGTAAATGGCACTGAAATGCCAGAAGGCAATTTCACAGCTGAGCACACCCAAGTTCATCTAAACAGATTTTTTTAAAGTATTAAGAAAGCTGAACTTGGGAAAGTGCAAGCCAACATGAAACAAGGCCTTAAAGTTATAGAAATCAGGATATTAAACAGAAGCAGCGATATGGGGGATACGTGAATGCATATGCATATTCCAGTTTGGCATCGCAGTTTGAGTTAAAATACTTCAATTTTTATCTGTTCTTGCTGCTCCTGTAACTGTCCCATCCACCCAACCCTCCTTCTCAGCACCCACCACCTCACAGCCCCCCCACAAGCATAACACTGACACTGGGGGTGCCAAATCCTCAAGTGTTACTTTCACTCTCTGTTGACACTGCCCCTGTAACTGTCCTTCCCACCTGACCCTCCCTCTCAGCACCCCCCCCACAAACAACACTGCCACTGAGGGTGCCCAATCCCCCAGTGTTGTGAGCTGAAATAAAAAAAAACTACCCCTCATCATTTTTTTTAAAAGAAACCCTGTAAAACAAAAACTGTCAATCAATGTCTGTAGCAGGTGTTATTGTCCCCCCACATGATCCTCCCACTCAGCACCCACAACCCCACACACCCCAAAGTCCTTACTTACCCACCAGGTGTCCAACGCCATAATCATCTGTGAACCGCAGACACATTTTCACTTTTCAAAGCCAGACCATGAACTGAGGAAATAGGTGTATTGCAATTGGGTTTTGAACATAGTGGCATAACTTGGCCTTTTTTGCATATTTTTGCCCCACATTTTCAGCATGCCTTTTTTGGGACCCCGCCTCATGAACAATTGCAGTAAAATTAGGCAAATCTGCCCTGAAAGGAGATTTCATAGTCCCTGAGCAAAATCTCCTTTTGAGTAGGAGTTGAAAACTTTCTCTGCCCTTGTTCATGAGGTAGGGTCATAAGAAGAATATTTTGAACATTTGTTGTAAAAAATATTAAAAAACTATGTTGAAAATATGGTGCAAAAATATTAAAAAAATACAAAGTTATGAACCTACACTACATTTTGCAAACACAAGCTCATAACTTTGTTAATTTTCAGTGTTTTTACCCCAGATTTTAACATAGTCATTCCTTCACAGCACCTCATGAAGAAGAAGAAGAAGAAGAAGAATCTGCATTTACATAGCGCTTTTCATACATCCAAAGCGTTTTACAAGCAATGCTAGACTGGTAGTGAAGTGACTGAATGTGTGGTGGCGGCGCCATATCGCACATCATCACCCACACACAGCCTGGATAATTGCATGAACTGGTTTATGGGAAGGGGAATGTTGGCCAGGACACCGGGAATGTTCCCTACTCTTTGCGAGGAGTGCCCTGGGTTCTTTTACTTCCACCTGGACACCCACCAGGACAACACCAGGATGGGTAGAAGGGACCTCGGTTTAATGTCTCATCCGAAGGACGGCACACCCCAGCAGTGCAGCACCCCCCAATACTGCACTCAGATGCCAGCAATTTTTAGGTGAAAGTCCAATCCCGGCGTGGGATGAGAACCCACGACCTTATGGTCCAGAGGTGGATGTGCTACCAACTGAGCCACGCTGAAAGTGACAGCTGGAATTTTTCAAACCCTGGCCAAAATGTGATTTTGTCTCCCCTAAAGTTGATTTTGCAGACCCTGCATGACATCACCTTTCAGACAGGAGGTGGGGTAATATGAAAGCTATGTTGACCATTTGGGACAAAACTATTACAAATTAATACATTTATGAGCCTACATTGAAATTTACAAATGCAGGCTCCTAACGTTGGTAATACATAACCCACAAAGTGCACCATAATGCATTTAGTATTCCAGATCTTTTATACCAGTGGGGAACATCCAGCATTGACAAATGCTTGTTTTATACCTGGTCCTGGAGTGGATACAGCTGGATAACATTCCAGGGAGAACAGACCACTTTGCTAGGCAATCAGTTATTGAAAACAGCAGTTATACTGCGCAAGACAGCACCCAACAATGAAACATTAGTACAATGAAGTGACCAGTTAAAAGTATTGAGTATCAAACATACATGAGGCACTGAATTGTAAGCAAAATTGAAGAGCAGGGACTGGGGAATTTGAAGTTAACTCCTGTCAGTACAAGAGGCAACTGAGACAGTGTGCCTACAGTAAAAGAATAATAAAAGACTACCTCCCTCAAATTGTACTCACTTTCTGAGCCTGCCTAGCACTAATACAGCGACTACTAATCTTACTGTAAGCTAATAAAATTTGGAACAGCACAAGCAAGCACCAAGTAGTTTATACATAGAATCAAACAGACAAGTAGCCTGCCCAGTACAGTGGCAGCTTTAGCAGTCAGTTAGTAGACTTTAGTTAAGAATTTCACATTAAAGGGTCCCCACATGGGAGAAGAAGTTGTTGAAAGGGATATCTGCCAGTTTTTTTATACCACTGTTCCAGCATAGAGCACCTGCTAATCTTGTTTCTGGGCCAGTGACATTAAATTTCTATTGCCATCATTCTTGCTGTGAAGGGACCTCATGCTACTCTATCAAATTTGGGACTGCAGGTTAATATCTAGCAGGATTACAGGAAGAAAGTATTTCACTTAAAGTTATGTCAACTCTTGTCTGAGAAATATTAAGTTCAGTGCCACAGCCTCAGTCAAGTGTAAAGTGTACCTTTGATGCACTGACTACATGCCGAACCAGAATGTTGGGGTATAGGCCTGCAGTTCACTTTTTCCAACTATCTCTTCAGACTGTCTTGTTCTAGACAGTAACAAGCTTTTATCAATGCCAAATGTTCGCTGCTTGCATTGCTGTCATACTGGGTCTGGCTTGTACACATTTTACTATATATTTAATCAGGATAGACCAGATGAGATGCAGTACAGAGGACTATGGATGGACAACAGTGAACAATAACACTGTTATTCACTTTGAGAGGCTGTTATGACACTCACATAAACCTTGAGAGCAAAGTTCAAGAGGTTTTCGGTTGTGCGCAGTAAAATCAACACCTGCTCACTTAGTGTTGAGCCATGATTTCAAACTTTGTCCCAACCACCCCCAAACCCAATAGCAAGCCTCACTCCATCCTGCCCCCCACCCCACCCCCGGCTCTCACACGGTCACATTTTTTTAAAATAGATCTAAAGTGGCTGATACGTTGTTTGTTAATGCAGTAAATCATAAATATGCCCTTACTTTGACAAATTAGCTAAGCGCAGTTCTGTTTCAGGGCTGGCACTCACTGTGGCGACCATTTCAAGAACTTCAGCACATTGCAATCTGCGCATGTGCACTGACGATCAATGCTGTCATACCATCGATGTGACATACTCAAGATGGTACAACAACATGTTGACATCACATCGATGGTACAACAGCATTGGTATTCCATTGATTTTCATTCATAAAAGCCCTCCTCCATACACCATATCCCATTTTCAGTGGTAGCCTGCTTTTACATATTTTTATATTGCATTTACCCAGAATAAGTCAGCTGAGAGGAAACATCTAATTTTCAGTTGGCTCCCACATTTTTACCACAAATATCCAACAGTCTTTATATGACCTGACATTATAATCAAGACAGGTGGAATTTTTTAAATATCATCTGAAAGGTGATTTTGCAGTGTGACTGCAAAAACAGGTTTTAGAGGGGATTTGAAAATGACACCTGTTATGTTCAGGAGGTGGAGGAACACAAGGGATATATTGAATATTAGGTGTCAAAATCTGCAAAACTAAAGTTATGAGTAAATGCTGGAACAATTCAACGTTTCCTCATGACTTAGTTGTTTTTTCACATTTTGACCCCAAATTTTCACCATAGTCTTTTCATGACCACTCCTTCTGAACATGACAGGTGTCATTTATAAAACAGTGACTAAAACATCATTATGCACCACAAGTGTGAAAAGGCATTTTGACCAGGATTTGATAAATGACAGCTGCCATGTTCATGAGGTAGTGTGAAAAAAATGTCTATGATGAAAATGTTGGGTAAAAATATTGAAAATTACCAAGTTATGAGCATGCATTGAAACATTTCAAAGTACGCTCAGAACTTTGTTGTTATTTTTTAAATATCTTTACTCCAAATTTTTAGCACAGTCTTCTTCAGACCCCACCTCATGAACAAGGGTGGAGAACATTTTCAAATTCTGCCCAAAAGGTGATTTTGTACCACAAGTTCAAAAACATATTTTGGCCAGGATTTGAAAAATGACAGCTGTCAAATTCATGAGGTGGTGTGAAAAACTGGCTGTTGAAAATGTGGGATCAGCACATTGAAAATTACCAAAGGTACAAGCATGCTTTGAAAATTTGAAATGCTCACTCATAATAACTTTGTTGTTTTTAAATATTTTTACCCCAAATTTTCAACATAGTCTTCTTATGACCCCACCTCATGAACAAAGGGTGGAGAACATTTTCAAATCCTACCTGAAAGGTGATTTCACACTTTGTCCATGAAATCACTTTTTGGGAAGAATTTGCATAATTCTATTGCCTTTTTCATGAAGTGGGATCTCAAAAATGCCATATTAAAATTTTAGGGGAAAAATATTTTAAAATGATCAAGTTATGAGGATAAGTTCAAAACCCCTTGAAATACATTGACTTGCATACCTGATGTCCTCAATTCCCTGTCCGGTGATGAAGAAAGAAGACATGTCTCTTATCCAGAGAGGATTAAGGTGTTGGACCACCGGTAAGTAAGTAAGGGTTGGGAGGGGTGTGGTGGGTGTGAGGTGGGATGGTAATGGTGGTGGTAGGCCAGTGGCAGCAACAGACATTGATGGACATTTTTCCTTTTCACAGGGTGTAAAAAAAACAAAAAAAGGATGCAGAATGGGTTTCTTTATTTCAGGTACACACACTGAGGATTAGGCACCCTAGTGTTGGTGTTATGTTTGGCAGCTCCAGGAGTGGGGTCCTGGTGTTGCACAGTGAAAACAGGTGGGGTGGGGATTAAGGGATTTTTTTTTTATTTCAGGCATTGACACTGGGGATTGGGCAACCCATTGTTGGTGTTATGTTTCGAGGTACAGGGGTGGGCTACCAGTTGTTGCACAGTGAAAATGAGTAGGTGGAGAGTACTAACCATCACTGGAGATTGGACACCTCAGTGCTGGAAAATTAAGAAGGAAGGGCTGGAAGGAATTGAGGGACAGTTTTCTTTATTTCAGGTACTGATACTGGAAATTGGGCACCCCAGTGTCAGTGTTATGTTTGATCACACTAGTGTTGGGCTCTCTGACATCACAAAGTGAAAATGGGCAGGGTGGGGGCATTAGCCGGCACTGTGGATTGGACAGCCCAGTGTCAAAAAATTAAGAAGAAAGGGGTGGGAGGGATTGTTTTTATGTTAGGTGGAGGACCACAACAGGATGATCATGACACTGATCAGCTCTGCTTGTTGGGTGGCATTATACAAATCAAAGGAAATAGGTGCCCAATGATTCAGGTGGCTCTTTTAAGTTTCCTCCTAGCAAGACCAGAAGGGTGTCACAGTCAGTCTGGCTGATGATTGGTCTAACACTGTTGAGCACCTTGCAAACTACCCTGCATTGGACCAACAGTGACACACTTCTCAAAATCCACTATCATGCCAGTATGTTTGCTTTGCACAAGGGTGGACATAAAAAGAGAACATGTGTGAAGTGACCATTGGTGTCTGTGTCCAGTGCTGGTCTCTAGCTGTGAAGGCAACATAAGAGGGTTTCAGTTTGAGAGCCTTCCCTAACAAGCAAGTAAACTAGCAAGTACCCCTACAGTGCATTTGTGATTTCACCTAGGTTACAGCATCTGTCAACTATTGCCTTTGACTCTCCCATCCCATATTCAACCCCACCAAAGCAAGTAGTAAATGAACCACGGTCAGTCACGTTCCAATGTGGAGAGTTATATAAAAATTCCATTACTACCTACAGTCCCTACTGCTTATATTTCATATACCCATTCTTTACTTGCTGTAATGCGCAGGTAAACAATGGGTGTATGAATGATAAGCAGGAACAAAGGGGGAGGGGAGGTAGACTCAAGACCATTTTCAGAGGAAAGAGTCCTGAAGGGACTTGCACCTCTGAAAGTGAACAAGGCTATGGGACTGGACAGAATACACCTAATGGTATTGAAAGAACTCTGGGAGGTGGTGGCTGCCTGCTGACGGTCTTATTCAAAAACTCATTGGAATCAGACATTTCTCCAAAGGACTGAAGGAGAGCATACATGGTCCTACTACATAAGGGTGGCAACAGGGAAGAGCTAGTAACTCTAGGCCAGTAAGCCTCCCCTCAGTTGTGGGGAAATTAATGGACACACTATAAAGGAAAGGTTGGTAGAGTATCTCAAATCCAATGGCCTGCAAGACCAAAGGCAGTATGGACTCATGGAGGGTGGGGGTGGAGAGTGGGGGGAGGAGATCATGCCAGAAAAATCTGATTGAGTTCTTTGACTAGGTGAACAGGGAAATAGAGCAGGGAAGGGCAGTGGATGGGGCTTATCTGGACTTTAGCAAGGCCTTCAGCACTGTGCCACACAGGGGGTCAATTAAGAAACTGGGTAGCCTAGGGGTGGGGTCAAAAGTGGTGAACTGGATTACAAATTGGTTAATGGGTAGGTCACTGAGGACAGTGGTTAATGGCAATCTTTTAATGGTGGGAGAGGGACCAGTAGGGTGCTACAGTACTCAGTGCTGTGACCAGTCCTCTTCAATGTCTTCATTGCAGAGGAACTGGAAGGGAAAGTATGCATTTTTGCAGATGATACCAAAATCTGTAATAGGATAGACAATAAGGAATTTGTGGAAAGAATGCATAGGGAACTTGGGAGACTTAAAGAGTAGTCAAGAGCAGTGCAGTTGGGGTTCAATGTCAGAATAGGGCATAGAAACCCATGACAAAAGTACAGGATTGGTGTGGTGTGGTGTACTGCCAGTCACTAAACAGGAAAGGGACCTTGGGGTTATAATATCTAATGATCTCAAAGTGGCAGGGCAGTGTGACAAAGCAGTTGGTAGGGCCAGTCAGATACTGGGATGCATAGGGAGAGATACTATATCTTCAGCAGAAGACGGGAGGTGGCATTAACACTATATTGCTCACTGGTGAGATCCCACCTGGAATATTGTGTCCAGTTATGGAAGCTGCACCTCATGAAGGACATAGACAGGCTGGAGGCAGTCCAGAGGAGGGCAACAAAAATGGTGTATTTATTTATTTATTTGAAAATTGATGATTGACAAAGGCACACTGAGCAAAGGCTTGTTTCCAGGTGTAACCCAGGGGGTGGAAAAGAGGAGATGCAGATGCATAGCACTGACGTGGTTCACAGTCAGCAATGCAAAATAAAATGGCACTGACATAGTACACCTTTACAATAAACTGCAAAGGCATACACAGTTTAAAACAGCAGTATGTGTAATAACAGCAAGAAGCAAAATCAGACATAGCAGTCACACCTAAACTTGCATAGTAGGCAAATATAAGGAAAGCAGTCAGGTAGGGAGAAAACAGGGGAGGGAAGGAATTTCAGCTGGTACCTGAGAGAAGCAGGGGAGGTAGTGAAGAAAAGGGAGGATGGAAGTAGGCTCCAGAGTGAAGGGAGATGATTGGAAAAGGTGGATTGCCCAGCAGAGGAGCAGGGATGATGAATGGTGACAGTTTGAAGATCCCTGTAGTGGAGAGAACAGGAGGCATAGGGGATGGAAGAGAGGAGTGAAGAGAGGTGAATGGGCAGGGACCCAAACCAGTATTTGGATATGAATGAGGCACAGTGATTCTTGCAACATGAGGGTTGAGGAAGCATGAATAAGGAGGAGAGAGCAATGCTGGGTATGAGAGGGGGAGCTGGTAGCAAAATAGCAGAAGAAGTTGCAGAGGATGTCCAGTCTGGCTAAGGAGATAGAGGGAGCGGTACCATAGACCACTTCCACATAGTCAAAGACCAGGAGCACTATTTTAGTGACAAACTCACTCTGTACCTGCAGAGACGGACAATTTTTATTGTGGTACAAGGCACCAAGTTTGGGTGGAGTCTGCTGGAATTGCATCAATGTGGGCAGAGAAGTCAAATCTGCTGCCTAGTGACACACCAAGGTATTTGAATGATTGAGCCACTTTAAGACAGATGCCATCCAAGGTGGAGAAGATGGGCAGAGTTGGGAGTCCGGCCAATTTTTGGCTAGTGCGAAAGAACTTGGACATAACTTTTTTGTGTCGATCTGGAGTTGGTTAGATTGAAACCAGTGCAAGACATTGTGGATGTCTTGCTGGAGGAGACTTGGTGTTGCAGCAGGGGTTCCACCGAAAGTGGAGAGACTGGGATCTCAACATGTGCACCTTGGAAGACCAGAGAGTGAGCGGAGACATGATAGAGACCTACAAGTACCTCACAGTGGTGAAATGGGTACAGGAGGGGAGTCTCTTTCAAATGAGGAAGATCACCAGTACTAGAGGGCATGCAATGAAGCTGGAAGGTGGGAATTTAGAAGGGATGTAAGGAAGTACTACATTACTGAAAGAGTGGTGGATACCTGGAATAGACTGCTAATGGAAGTGGTGGAGAAGGAAACAGTAGGAGGCTTCAAGCATGCATGGGCTTGACATAGGGGAATATTAGGAAATGGGCAGGGAAGAGGGAGGGTCACCGGAGACTAGTTAGGGTCTGCAGAGACAGACTAGACAGGTACAATCTGGGCAGACTGGTTGAGCTAAATGGTCTTTTTCTGCTGACAAATTCCATGTTTGCAAAGAGAATTGATGCCCATGGTAAAAATTAGTTCATGGGATTCACTAAATTGGAACCTGTAAAATAACTGGAGAGCATGGCTAGTATATTTAGAAGTAGAAACATTGACACTGTTGACAAACAAAAGACCATTGGTCCATCCAGTCTGCCCAAATAGGTATCCCTACCTCATCCCAGTTACTTAAAGTCTTGATTGGGTTTACACCCCTGCCACTCCCCTTGAAGCCCCTCCTTCCTAGTTCCCTTTGGTGGAACAATCAGTCCCTGTGTACTGTCTCAGCTGTGTTTGATCCTATTTATGGCCCCTTCCCCCACCTCTGCTGACAAACTGTTCCATAGCTCAACAACTTGCTCAGTGAAGTAGGACTTCCTCAAATCCCTCATGAACATCTCCCACCAGCTTCCATTTAAAACCCACATTACTGCCATCCCATTCCTGTTGAACTGGTCCTCACTGTCTGTTGTATTTATTCCCATAGGAACTTGTAGATCTCAGTCATGTTGCCCTTCTCTCCTGGCCTCCAGCAATACATGCTCAAGACAGCTAGCTGTTTCTTATAGGATCTGCCCTGCTGGCCCTTAATCATCTTGGTGACCCTATTGCTTCACTGTCTCCAGTCTATCCCTGTCCTTTCTCAGGTATGGATTCCAGTACTCCACATGGGGCCTCACCAATGACCTATACAGTGGTAATAACATTTCCTTTCTCCTATTGCCAAAGCCCCTTCCAATATACTCCCGCATTCTTGTTGCCTTATGGTAATCCTTGTTACACTAACTGGTTTGTTTGATGCAGTCACTGATAATGATTCCCAGGTCCCTTTTCCTTAGCTGTGGTGGCCAGCCTCACCCCTCCCATTGAATACTCTGTCCTTGGATTCTTCTTCTGTATGTGCATTACCTTGTAGTTCCAGGCATTAAATCTCAACAGGAATGTAATCTATTCCTCCACCACTCTTGAAAATCTAAGTAAAGTGGACATCCTTTAGCACCGTGCATTACGGTTCATTACCAACTCCCCTTACCGTTCGCATCACTGTGACTTATATGTAGCTGTTGGTTGGACATCCCTTACTACTAGACGCCTGCTCCATGCTGGGCTATGGACTCTTAAACTGCTCCTGCAGAAATTGTCAAGCTATCTCTCTTCCCTTATTAGTATCTCACATAGTGCATACTGGTTAAGAAAATCTGACTTTGTATGCTTGACATACCAGAGACAGCAGGACCTCAGCACTAGTAGCGTGCTGTGCATATGCCTTCCCTCCATTTGGAACCAATTACAAACCGTACTGAAACTAACTAGCACAGTTTCAATAAACTTCTACAAATCGCTAAGTTCAGCCAAAGTAAAAGACACCTGTAACTGTCATTAAGTCTCTTCCTTCCCCATGTGTGCCATATTTATCCACTGGTAAGGTATAATTGCTTTGTTATATTAACTGCATTCCCTTTCCCTTCTACTCCTGGCTTTATCTATGCTTACGCTCCACTGCTACTCTATCAAATCACTCCTCCCCCCCATATCAGTTGTAGTCTGTTGTTTGTTCTAGCAGCCAACATTTATGTATTGCACACATCAGTCATCATGTTTCATTTATCAGTATGCAACCTGTAAGTCGCTTCCCTGTGTCATATTAATGTTTACCACCTGCGGTCACCCTATGTGGTACCCTTGTATGTATATCCAGCCTGTATCATGTAAATTGCATTTCATGTATATACTGTTATTACCTATGTTTGTACTTTAAGTGTTTATGTCACAGGACCTCCTTGTGAATGAGCTTGCTCAATGGAGTTTTCCTGCAATAAACTTGAACTTGAACTTGAACTACCATCTCACCAGTCTTTGATGTACTGTAGGAAGAACATGATGTGACATGTGATCTCAAGAGGCTATCTAGAAAAACATAACTGTGAGATGTGGGGAAATGCAGGCTGACATTCATTTAATTTATTTATTGAAATGTTTCACCAGGAAGGCACACAACAAGTTGCTCGTCTCCCGGTGCGACCTGGGGGGTAGGGAACAATGGGATAGAATACAGAGAAATGTTACGATGTTGGAATACAATTTGCTTACTTGCATACAATGAGAGCAGGTGGGATTACAGGTGGATCACATTGGCTAACAATGCAACAGTTAACTATAGTAGATATCAAGACACATATAGCAATACGGCAACAGTTGGTGACAGTTGGTAACACTGGAACACATATAATAACATGGCAACAGTATGTAGAAATAGATGGTAAGGTGACACAATAGTAATTGGTAGCCATTAGTGTAACATAGATATTCAACATTTACAGTGATTGAAGTAAAGAGAGGAAGAATGGAAGAAGGGAAAGAAAAATTGTGGAGGGCAGAATGGAAGAAGGGAAAGGAAATTTACGGAGAGATGCAGGAAGAACACGATTTTTGAGGCAAACAGAGACAACAGGTTGGACTCAAGTGTATATAAGATGAGTATAAGAGGTAGGATATAAGTGCTTAATTGAGTGTAGGAGTAGGCCATTGTTAGGCTATGTTAACCAGAAGGGAGGTAGGAGGAGGGGAGAGGTAGAGTGTGGCAGGATGATGAGAGAGAGGTATTGTAGGTGGGGGTATCCAAGGGGGGAAGGGGAGTTGAAATTCAACAGTGTCCTATTATCCCTATCTGGGCAGGGCAGTGGACAGCCCTACTGGTAGGACACAGGTTATAGGCGATGAGAGTTATTTATATATAGTGATGCAAGAGATGGGGGTGTTGGGAGAGGAATGTTGTGAGAGGGGGTAGCAGAGCTCAACTATAGTAGGGGGGTAGTACACCACCAGTGTGCTGGGTGATCCTGCCTGCACAAAGCAGTGATCTAGCAGTGACTGAGGGGGTGCAGTAAAAGGAGAAATAGGGGAAAGGGGGTAAATTTGTTGCCCACCATGCGCTATGGATCCTGCCTGCACAAGGCAGTGATAGAGCTCACAGGAGGGAGATAGATTAAGGGTAGAGAAAGAAGGGGGAGGAACACTTTAGTAGGAGGGAGAGTGAGAGGGACTAGGAGGAGCACAATCAGAGGGAATTAGGAGTGGTGGGGAGTAGGCATATGGTAATATGGGCTAGGGGAGATGGCAGGGGATTAGGGAGGGTCATGGTAGGCACAGGAAGGGGCAAGGAAGTTCTTGAGGGCAGGGTTAATGAAGTAGCAAGAGGATAAGTGGTGAATTTGAGGAGGAAATAAATTCCAGATTTCTGGGAGGTGATAAGAATAACCTGATTGGCCAATAAGGGTGGAGCGGCATGGGACCACCAGGGTTCATGAGTCAGTAGATCTTAGGGAGTGGGAATGAGTGGGGCAGTTATAAAGGCAGGGGAGAGATAGGAGGGAAGTTCACCCAACCAGTGCTTGGAGGTGAATTTTACACAGTGAGAGAGACGTCGGTTTGTCAGAGAAGGGAAGGACAGGGCATAGTAGAGACCACAATGATGAGTGCAGAGGGGGGTGTCAAGGACAAAATAGCAAAAGGAGTTGAAGAAGGTAATCTAGTCTGGCCAGGGAGGACTTAGGGGCTGCACCATATAGTACGTCACAGTAGTTGAAGATAGGTAGGATCATCTTCTGGACAATCTCACGCCTAGTCGTGGGTGGGATGCAAGCATTGTTCCTGAATAAGGAACCAAGCTTGGGATGCAATTTTTTCTGAATGGTGTTGATATGACCAGAGAAGTTCAGGTGTTGGTCCAGCCAGTCACCTAAATACCTGAGGAGGATATGCCCTCGAGTAAAGTCCCATCAAGGGTGTGGAAGGAGGGTAGAGAGGGAAATCTGGTAAGTCTCTGCCCTGTGCCGAAGGTCATGGAGATTGTTTTTTTTTTTGCATTGAGAGATAGCTGGTGGTTTGCAAACCAATGCTGAACTTTGTTGAAGTCGTGCTGCAAGTTGGATGCAACCTGAGAGGAGCAGGAGCTAGATGCATGCAAGACTGTATCATCAGTGTGCATGTGAATGGAGGACAAGGGAGCTCAGGTGGATGGGAGGTCATTTAGAAAAATAGAGAATAGTATCAGGCCTAACACTGATCCCTGGGGGACACCAGTTCTTATTGGGAGGGGTGGGGAAATTGTATCAGAGATCTTGACTGATTGGGTTCTGCCAGTGAGGTATGCCTTGAACCAATCTGTGGCTGGGGGGGGACAGCACAGCTGTTGATAGGGGGTCAAGGAGAAGGGAGTGGGATACTGAGTCAAAAGCTTTGGCCACATGAACAAAAATGGCTGAGGTGATTTGGCCATTGTCCATTCCTATGAGGATAGAATCAGTGAGTTGAAGAAGGGAGGTGGTGGTGGAGTAAATTTTCCTGAAGCCAGATTGATAAGGAATGAAGAAGTAGGAGTCATTGAGCTAAGTGAGCTGGGAGAGGGCTAGGTGTTCCTGAAGTTTGGCAAGGGTAGGGAGAAGAGAGATCGGGCGGTAGTTGCCAGGGGAGGTGTGGTCTCTGCCTCTGGGAAGGGGAGGGACCACTGCGTGTTTCCATGGGGAAGGTACTGAGGCAGTTGAGAAAGAGAGGTTTAGGATAATAGAGAGTGGGTGGGCTATGGCTGGGGCTGAGAGGGACAGTAGTTTAGGGTTAAGGCCATCCAGGGAGGAGCCTTTTGAAGGGTTGATTGCTAGCAGGGCATTTAGGGTGTCATTTGGGGAAATAGTAGCGAAGGAGAAGGGGGCATTGGAGGGGAGTCATTCATAGACAATAGGAAGGGGAGAGGGAGAGGCATTGCTTGGGAGGGATTGGAGTAGCTCATCAGCACAAGTGGTGTAATAGGATTTGAATACAGTAGCTACTGCAACTGGATTGGCAAAGAGGGTGCTGTTTATCTTAAGTATAGGAGTGAGTGGCAGGATGTGGGGTTAAGAGGGTGTGGACCACTCTCCAGAACTTGTAGGAGAGTTGATGTTAGTCGCGAAGGTAGATTTGAAGTATTCTGATTTGGCTAGCCTGGGGGTCTATGTGATAATGGCGAATGCCTAAAGGCAATCACCGTTATCACTCAGTCAAAGTGCCGAACACATTTTCGGTACTCTGATGACTCCAGAACACCAGAACAATGGTGCCAGGACAGATTTTGCTGCTTTCTGTGGAGGCTGCACCCCTACACCTCCCCTCATGAGGGGTCTTAGCCCATGCACCCCACTAGGAGTTTATAACTCCGAGGGGGTGCCATGTCGGGGGTGAAAGCAGTAAAAAAGGTTCAGGCTGGGCGCAATAAAAAATCGCACCAGCGCCCGGACCCAAACCCAGTACCTCAGCCACCCCAGCCACTAGCCAATCCCCTACGCCATGACGCAGCTCAACCAGCAACTACAGTGCAACCCCTTACAGCCTCTCCACACCCTCCCAGCTCACACTCGCTGTGCTCGCTCCCACCTCCCCACGCACGTACATATAGTGACATCCTGTCGCCTAGTTCGCCCAGCCCCTCATCCGGTCACCCTACCTTTCCATCGCCGTGAGTGGATTATGCTGGGAAGGAGTCACCATAATGGATGGCACCCTTCCTCATGCTCCCACTTCATGGGTTACCCTAGCCTGGTAGCCCAGGTGCAGGCATTACAGAGTTTTTGGTAAATAAGAAGATCATTTGGAAATTGGGAGACTTTGTGCCATGTACAGGCCCAATCTCTGGCTCTGTGGCAGGCTAGTAATTCAGGGGTAATCCAGGGGCGGTGATGACCTCTAACCCTTGTTTGTTTCAGGGGTGCGAAGGCATTTCAATTTGCTAAGTAGATGTCTTTAAAATAAATTAGGGCTTTATCAACTGAGGAGGTGCTTGCTAGAGGGGATCAGTTTGAGAGGGCAAGGCTATGCAGGAAAGGTTCCAATTCTAGGGATTTATAAGTCCATATTTGTAGCGTTTTATGTGGGGATTTAGGGCTGTGAACTTTTCTGACCAGGAAAACTGGGTTGTGGTTGCTGAGAGCATCCATAAGGATGCTGGAGGTGATGATTCTATGGGGTTGGGAAGTTAGGGCCCAATCAAGTAGGGAGTGGTTTAGGGTCTTGTGATTAGGGCGGGTGAGTTCTGTAATTAGTTGTGTGAGGTTGAGGGCACTGACAGCATTTCTTGTGGTAGATTTTGTGGGGGACAACCAATTTAAACTTGAGATTGCCAAGGATGTAAAGCTCACTAGATTGAGAGAGGGAAGTAATTGAAGTTAGGAGGTCATGGGAGACAGCGGGCTGGACATTTGGACGGCAATAGATACTGGCTACAAAGATAGGGAGTGAGAAAGGGAGGGATACATTGATGCCTAAGGCATCATGGGTTGCTGGACTAGAGGAGGAAAAGACGGGGAAGTATTGGAGGGAGGCGCAGATATACATGTACGCTCCACCAACCCTGCCTGCTCTGTCTAACCTTAGGATAGAGTAACCAGGGATGGAGACCGAGTGGTCAGGAATTGTGCTTTTTAGCCATATTTCAGTCATAATAAGAATGTTTGGTTTCAGGGCAGCAGCCATGGCTTACAGGAGGTCTATTTTTTGAAGTAGGCTATGAAATCAAATCAAATCAAATCAACTTTATTTTTATAGTGCCTTTCAAAGCCAAGGCGCTGTACATAAAAACATATACATAATAATAAGAATTTAAAACAAACGTTAAAAAGTATCATCCATAACTAAGAAAAAGCTAAACTAAATAAATATGTCTTTAAACCAACTTTAAAACTATTGATGATTGGGCATTCTCTCAACCAACGAGGTAGAGAATTCCAAGGGTTGGTGCTGAGAAAGCAAAAGCACGGGATCCTGATGTCTTTAATCGAACCCTGGGAATCTCCAGCAATCCCTCGCTGGCAGAATGGAAAGGACATAGGGGGCAGTAGGGAATCAGGAGATCTTTCAGGTAACCAGGTCCCTGATCATGTAGGGCTTTAAACGTTAGTAAACCAACCTTAAAGGTGATCCACCACCAAATAGGCAGCCAGTGCAGTTCACAGAGCACAGGTGTAATGTGACTGGTTCTAGAAGTCCCAGTCAAAAGCCTGGCTGCCGCATTCTGCACCAGCTGCAAGCAGTGGATATCAACCCCAGGTAGCCCTAGGTAGAGGGAGTTGCAGTAATCAAGATGGGTAGTGACAAAGGCATGGACCAATGTTGGAAGATCACCCAGAGGAAACAGGTGTTTCACCCGGGCGATATTCCTCAGATGGTAAAAAGAGGATTTGTCGACAGCTGACACCTGAGATTTTAGGGTCAGACCGTCATCAAAAATAACACCCAGATTACGCACCTGATCGGAGGTAGAGAGCGGCATACCACCAAGTGACAAACCTGATGGTTGTTCAGCTCCCAAACCCACACCTGGACAACCTGCATCCACTACCAATACCTCAGTCTTATCCGATTCAGTCTCAGCCAGCTGGAACTCATCCAAAGTCTGATCTCAGCAAGGCAGTTATTTAGCACGGAGAGTGCATCATCCTGACTGGGCAGAAAGGACAAATATAGCTGAGTATCACCTGCGTAGCAGTGAAAACCCAGACTGTATCGCCTGAAGATTTCTCCCAATGGCAGCATATACACTGCAAACAACATGGGAGCTAAAATGGAACCCTGCGGTACCCCACAAGGCAGGGAGTGAGCGCCAGGTGAACAAATCCCAGTGGCAACTCTGTGGGACCTGTCCATGAGGTAAGAATGAAACCATTTGAGGACTGTACCAGTCAGCCCACAAAAAACCCGCAGGTGCTCCAACAGCACAACATGGTCTACAGTGTCAAATGCAGCAGAGAGATCGAGAAGGACCAGAATGGTACATGCCTTTCAATCTCTAGCCATTAGGAGGTCACTCAATACCCAGACAAGGGCAGTCTCCATGCTATGCTTCTTCCTAAAACCAGACTGGAGAGTAGCATAGACATTGTAAGTTATAAGATGATCATCCAGTTGCAACGCAACCGCCTTTTCAATAACCTTACCAACAAGTGGCAGGTTAGAGATAGGCCGGTAGTTAGCTAAACAATCTGGATCCATGGAGGGTTTTTTAAGGAGTGGTAGAATGACTGCCTCCTTGAGGGGGTCAGGAAAGACCCCCCCCTCTCCAAAGACTTCCAGATAATGTCAGCAAGGATTGGGCAGATAACTTCTACACATCCCACTAAGAGAGGTGTAGGGCCCGGATCCAAACTACAACTAGTTGGTCTCAATGTTTGGATGATCTTCACAATGTCACTGAACTCCAGCCGGCAAAAATCTGACCAGACAGATGAGTGCATGCCACTTCCTGTTGACCACTGCAGTCCCCCATAGGAGAGGTCGGACCGATGCCAGACCTGATGCTGGCAACCTTATCTGCAAAAAAACGAGCGAACTCCTTGCATCTCAGCTGAGAAAAAGCTTCTCTGGGCTGGAGACAGATTGGATTGCACAATCTGTCCACGGTCCGGAAAAGCTGAGCCAGTCGATTCTGTACAGCAGAAATCTCCCTGGACAGGAACTCTGCCTTCTTACGGGTGATTTCTGATTGATAGCCATCATAATGTGCCATCAACCTAAACCTGTCAGCAACATGGCCAGACTTCTGCCAGGCTCTCTCCAACCTTCGGCCAACTCGCCTTAACTCCTTCAAGGAGCCATCAAACCAAGGGCTCCTTAGACAGAGGGCGAGAGGCCGAACAGGAACAGGAGCAATTTTGTCCAGAGCATCTCCCACAGCCTTGTTATAGGCTAGTACGAGATCATCTGGACTCATGCATTCACTCGGCAAGCCCGATAGATCCAGTACCGCCGTTAGGTCACTGGGGGTTAATACCCCTTAAAGGATGGTACCGAACCATCTCCGTAGGGGCAGACTTATTAGGAGGGCCCTGAAACTGAACCTTATGGTGTGATGGTCAGACCAGCTGACTGGTTCCACCCCCAAATCAGCGATCTCCATACCCAAAAGAAAGATCAGATCCAATGAATGACCCCCTACATGGGTCGAGGAGGTAACCACCTGTGTTAGGCCCAGCGTCATCATCAGCTGGAGGAGATTTTGACCAAAATGCGAGAGTTCATCATCGACCCAGGCATTGAAGTCCCCCCAGAACTATCAATCTGGGGAACCTCAACACCATGTCGATGATGAAGTCTGCTATCTCCTGCAGGAATTCTCCACCATCACCTGGTGGATGACAGATGAGGAGAATCCCATAGCCTACACCCTCTCCCAGAATATATTCAAAGGATATGGTACTTCCCAATGGCACATCCACAAGGCCCAGCTCAGTCTTAAATATAATGGCTACACCCCCGCCCCTATGATCCAACCTTGGACGGTGTATGAATGTTTAAGTGTGATATCTTGAAACCCTTTATGAGGGCTGTTGGGGGTGGGGGTATGGGCAGCAGCAGTGGGGGAGATGGCAGGGGTGAAGGAAGTAGCAGGACCGGGGTTGGGGTGAATGTCCTCTGAGGTGAGTAATAGTAGAGCTAGGATGAGGAAGTGTAGTTTTCTTGGATTTGGAGTGATGGAGCTTGGAGGCCAAGTGAGTGAGGTAAAAGGGAGTGGTATAGTGAGGAAGCAAGAGGTGGAGAACAGCAAAGAAATTTGGTAAAGTTAGTAATGATGCATGTGGAATGAGGAGGGAATGAAACCAGACTATGTTGGGGGGGGGAGGAGTAATAGCATGAATATAAGTTGGGGCCTGGAGACAGGGGGTTTGGATAGATTTGGAGTTATAGGGCCCTGGGCTGGCAAAAGCAGGAAAGAAGGGGAGGGAGAGGGAAGAAATAAGGTTGGGGAGGAGGTAGAAGGAAGAAGGATTTGAGTGGAGAGGAAACATCCTTAGAGCCAAGGAGCAGCAGAGGTGGTGGACTTTGGTAGACAGTAGACTTCAACAAGGGGGTATAGCTGAACAGAGATACTTTGCTACCAAGGGGAAGGGGTGCAATGCTTATAATAATGCTCCCTCAGGTATCCAGCTGAATAGCCTGTAATAGGGAAGTAGAAAGTGAAGGACACATGCTAAAGTATACGTCCTCTAGTGGAGGAGCTGTATAACCTGCTAATAGGGGAGCAGGTACTTAGTAAGTTTCACCTTGTGTACCACGTGTTAGTAAGCAGCAGCTCCAACAGCAGCTCCCAAGTACTGGTAGGAGAAGAAGTTGCCGAGTTAATGAGCAGAGTGAGTGGATCATCATTAGAAATTATGTATGCTGTTAGTTTGGAGAACATAAGGGGAACTGGATAGAGACAGACAGGGAAGTGACCAAAACAAGATAACGAGGAAGCGTGAGCAGAGTGCAGTTTGTGCAGCACTACAATTCAGTTTTAACAATTTATAAGGATTAATTCAAGAATTTAACACAACATAAACAGCGCTGTAACAATAACTGTAGTCATTGTGTCTGAAGGAAGGGGCTAATAGTGGAGTTTATTCTAATAGAGAGGTAAAGAAATCCTGGTGTTGTGGATCTAGGTATCACCACTTTAAGTGCTTTGTGGTAGCTCTTAGGTGCTTCCCTTTAAGAGGGAAAGTGAAGTATAACCAAATAGGAGGCAGGCACATCTCTCAGCTCTGGTAGTGTATTTAATAAAGGAAGGAGGCGGGGGAGGCGGGGTGGGTCGAAAAATCACTAAGAAACCAGTTCAGGTTAGGCAAATGCTGAAAACAGTGCAGTGAAGGATTGATCAGTTCAGCAAAAGATACAAGTCAGGCTGAGATTCAAATCAGGCTGTGCAGCCCTGAGGACTGAGCAGCTGACAAGAAAAACAAGCAAGTTGAAGATCTGCACTGTACAGCTCACAGAACTGTGCAACTGAATGAACCGTGAAGCAAAAAAGATCAGAACTTCACTACGCAGCTGCTAAAAGAAGAAAAGTAAGGTCAGTGTCTCTCTGCAATCTTATGCCCTAGTCCAGTGATTTCAGCACTGGCTGCAGCGTTGGGCAGGAAACCAATGACAGCACTCTGGGGCCATCTGGAACCATTCAGTTCCCACAACGATGGGTGCCAGGTATTCAATTAGAAAGGGAGGGAAGCTCCAAAATCCCCCTTTCCCTTGTCCTGAGTCAAGGACCAGCCGTTACTTTGTGAGTCAAGGAGGAGAGTGGAAGCAGTAGGCACCTTCTCGCCCGGTCCTGGGCAGGCAGGTTGCTTGTGGAAGGGACCATATCCATGGTACCAGCCTGGTGGGCTCCAATCAGCCTGAGAGAGAGGAACAGAAGAGAGGGCAGTTATAAGCCTCAGTGGTGGTCAGCGGAGGTTTCAGAGCAGGGAGGGGTGAGAATAATTAACAGTTGAAAAGGGGGCTTAGGATGAAAGGGAGGGGCTCTGTTACAGACTTTGGCAAGGTGCCAGCAGCAAATTGCAACAGGGAGCTAATATAAAAAAGGATGTTAATTGGGAAGCACCAAGGGAGGGCAACAGTGAAAATGCTGATCTCTAGCACAGCGATGGCATCAGAGCAACGCAGGTATTGTGCCTCCCATTCTACAAGTGTTTTCTGTGAGAGGCTGCACCCCCCACACACCCCCATGCAAGGGGCTCTGTCTCTGGCACCCCTTGAACTTTAGGATTATCAACTCCAGGTCGGAGTTGGTTCGGGGAGGGGAAAGAACACTGGGGGAAAGTGAAACACAGAAAAAGGACCATTACAGCGATTGTCGCCGTAATGGTCTTTTTTCGTGTTTCGCTGTTGGGGTGTTGACCTGAAGGGGTGCGTCAGTTAAATGGGGGCATGAATCTGACCTGATCATTTGGTGCCAGAGTCAGGGGAAAGGTCTAGTAGCCAGACAGATTAGAAATGCAGAATCAGTCTTAAACTTTAAAATACAAGTGAAAAAATTGCCGTCAATAATCTAATATGCAATGTAAACACTGTTCAACTTAAAATTAATTCAGAAAATAAACTCTACAGTCCAGTTAAGGAAACCCTAGCAGTAGGATCACCATGAATAATACAAAAAATCACTAAGAAACCAGTTCAGGTTAGGCAAATCCTGAAAACAGTGCAGCAAAGGATTGATCAGTTCAACAAAAGATACAAGTCAGACTGTGCTGTCCTGAGGACTGAGCCACTGACAGGGGCCAGGTGTACCTGTTTTATAGGAAATACAAAATCATACATGCCCACACAATGCAAAGCATCATGGGCTGCACATGCAAATCACCACAGACTATTATGCTGGTTCAACTTAAAGCAGAATTGCACGGTGTCGAAAGGCCTCTCACACAGTTTGCAAAAGGTGATAACAGATAACATAGACACATGTTTTGTCCTACCAGGACTCAGCAGTATGTCTCATCTGTTTGACACCCCAGTGGAATGAACCAGCTACCCTGAGACAGTCTGTCTGGGTTATGTTGTGGTGAACCCCATTAAAACAAAAAACTATTTAAAAGACAAAGAACCTCTGTGCGTAAACACTGAGGCTATGGTTACCTCAAAGGGCATTTATCCAAGTTTCAAGGAAATACAAAATCACACATGCCAACACAATGCAAAGCATCATGGGCTGCACATGCAAATCACCACAGAATATTATGCTGGTTCAACTTAAAGCAGAATTGCATGGTGCCGAAAGGCCTCTCACACAGTTTGCAAAGGGTGCTAACAGATAACATAGACACATGTTTCGTCCTATCCCTGTTTTATATGTTCATATGTACATTAACAGTGTCTCATATGATAGTAAGAGTGACTTTTCATGTTCTTTGAGTGAGAAAACTGTGGAGTGAGGCTAAGCAGTTCTGATACAAAGACCTTGAGGAGACATTCTTTTGACCATAACAGATGCCATAATGGTACTTATAAACATATAAATCATCTTAAAGATCTCTGGTTTTAAAAATGAACTTAATTATAAAATCTAAATGTTAACTTTGCAGAACATTAGAAAAAAAATCCTTGAATGGGAACTGGACTATGTCAACTGAACTTAGAAATTCTAAATTGTATATCTGTTAGCATAAGATACCCTCTTAAGGTTATAATAGTACCTGCAGTGTTTAGAAATAAATAATCCTGGTGACTAGGACTAAGATCATGACTCATAGTGAGGATTTTGGGAGGCTATAAATCCTGGATGTCTGAGAAAGTTAAATTGTGAGTCTCTGAAGATGTCCCTTTTCTGTAGCTGAGGTGATGGTGGTGGTGACAGTGAGCAGTGAGGCCCTGTGGAAGAGAAGAGTAAAAGGTGGTGTCAGAGAGTGGCCTTATGGCTTCAGTGATGTCTAATTGCTTATATGAGACCAGAACAGACTGCCTCTCAACTGTTTTGATACAAAAAAAGAAATTAATTCCTGTTACAGATACATGAGGGCAGTATATTTACTAGCTGTTAAGTTAGGATAATAGCTAGCACCTGGAATGAAAATAATATTTGTGTCTTTTATGTATTGGCTAATTAAATAATCCACAGCAGTGAAACAACCTGGAGGTGAAGACAGTGTACTTTTGTGGGTGTTGATGTTGTTAATTATTCTGGTAACAGCATCATCATCATCTGCAGGCAGAAATGTTTCATTCAAAAGACGAGAAGGCATGCAGTAAAGCCCAACAGGATGCAACTCCATACCACAGAATTCAGCAAACAAGGAACGTTTAATGGCAGTTAATCCCTTCTGTCATGTAGGAATCTGTGACACTGCATTGCATTCTGGCAGGCTCCACTGTACTCTGGTATAAACATGCTCCAGACTGACTTGGTCAGGGGGTACTATATGTCAAGATGTCTTGGGTGGGGTAAAAAAGAGGGTTCTTGCTGAGGAGAGATATGACTTATTGAGTCACAGAAGAGATATGGAGGAATGCAAAACACCATTAGACAGTATTTGAATGGAAGGCTTGTGTAGGTTATAGACCTGTTGACAGGGAGATTAGAGTTAGCAGATGTTGCACTTTTGAGAACCTAAAGGAGAGTGGCATTGAAAAGCTAGATGCAGTTCTTCATAAAGCAATGTTATGAGGAGCTGTGCATTAAAAAATAATCTTTCTGATTCTGGATAGTCTGGTGTATAGGGATCAAACTGCAGCAGGATGTAGTAGAAGAAGACACCTGAGGTATTGTGTGATTCATTCCCATGTACATGTGTAGGAACACAGTTCACTGGTATTGTAGTTAATTCCTCTGACACGAAGGGTTCAGCCAGTTCAGCCCCTTTTTCTTAGTAAGGAAACATGTCCTTGGATGTATTTTTAATCCCAACAGACATCATATAGGAATTTAGAAGCTTTAATATTTCATCCTCTTCACAGTAAAGCTATCACTGGGAAAGAAAATACATTTTTGAGGAATACTTTATTAATATGGACTAAAGCAGAACCAGAACTTAGTATTAAAACAAGAATCAATAAACTTTCATCTAAGTGAAATAATAATGTTCACTCTGCTTTAAAAAAACTATTAAGCAATGGAGTACATGCAGAATCACATTATAAATGATTTATATACAATATACAGTAGGTATTGATGTAAAATCTTTCCAGCAAATGGAGGCATATTTCTAACTACCTAGAACTATTTTTTCAGCTACTTGCAAATTAAAACAGTTCTTATGAAACTGATACCTAAACATGAACCATATATTTTAGGCAATGAGTTATTAGATCTTATCTCTACTGTTCCAGATAGATCAATGCTGATATTATGTAAAAAATAATAATAAAAAATATATATATATATTTTTTTAATGGATAATCTGAAGGTGGAAGTGCAGGTCCTGAAAAATATATGGGAAAGGGATTTACAAATCATTATTATGATGAAGTAATTGGAATCAATATGTACATCTTGAAATTTTACAATTAATAATAGATTAAACCAAGTCCAGTTTTATATACTTTTCACTGAATTTACTAGACTCCATATGTTCTTAATAAGTTTACTACATCTGTTTTCCCATACTGTAATAGATGTCTTGATGGTGTTGCCGCCACACTGATACACATCATAGCTCTCTGTCATAACATTGAGACTTTCTAAGATAAAATATTTATCTCAATTAACAATATTTTAAATATTATTCTGAACTATGTTTAACTGAAATATCACCATATCAAACTCTCCCAGAAAGGCAGGGTCTAAGATTACTCAACATGGCAGTGATAAACTCGAGACACTGCATAGCACGCATGGGAAAGATCTAATTTCTCCTGTATGTGGACTGTGGAGAAATCTTCTAGAATGAAAGGCTCAGAGAAAACCTATTGCCACACTAGTAAGCAGTTAGAAAAGTACTGGGAAACATGCTTGCACTTCAGAGAGCAGTAGAGCATGGTGTTGTTTGGCACTACTATCTCAATTGTATCTTGAATCTACTATAGTGTAATTCATACTGGTTAAAGTCTGTGGGGGATTATTGGGTTTAATGTCTTAAGAGAACACTGTATGAATAAAATTTACATCTTAGTGCACTTTATATTAGTATTCATTGGAATGTATAAGTCTGTCAACTAAATTATGAAATTGTATGAGCAATGTATTTCTAGTTTTGCATTAAAAAAAGGTTTGTAGAAGTTGATCAGTGTCTTTATACATTTGCTGCCTGGATTTGGTCCTTGTGAGCTCATTTGAGCCAGCTCGATGATGCTGTTGTAGAACTACTACTTATGATGCTGAAGACCTGGGTTCAGGAATGAGCCTGGGCCATCAGATGGCCAGCTGGGAGAGGGGAGTGAGCATCCCAGAGAACACTCTTTACCTCTGGGGAGGGATGGCTGATGACACTGCTGCAAGACACTTTCTGTCTCAGTTTACCTAACGTGGACGTATCTTGTATGCTCGTTGTTGATGTAAACTGTATACTTGTATCTTCTGTACCTGCACATTCTTATTGTTTTATCCACTGCCTAATTCATGATGTCCTTTTATTGTAACTCTTTGATGACATTGCTATAAACTGTGTTACTGTTAGTCTGTAATTCTCTCAGGCCCGTGCCTGAAAATAGGCATCTGTATGCCTAGTGTATCTTATCTGGTATCAAAAACAAATAAATAAGACTCTCGCCTGGGGGGCCACAGGTGGCAGTGCAGTTAGACAGGTGCTGTGGGAGGGAGGACATCAGCCTAAGCTCATGGAATGAGAACATTTGTGTGCATCCACATGGGCTCCCTTGTGTGCTGACATCTTGCACACATCTTGTGGCCATACAGGGAAAAGCTCCAAGTATCAGGATCCACTGGCGCACTCAGGCCTTAACCCTAGTTACTGTCTGCTGTGAAGCCACCCAAGGAACCTCTACCCCTGTAGCTCCGGAGGAGGTGGAAGGCTGCTTCCAGCTCAATTGGACCCACGTCACAAGGGGGGTAAGCTCATGGGGTTGAAAGTCTCACAGGTAAGTGGCAGGGACATGGGGGAATGGGGGTGGGTCCTGGGGGAAGGTTAAGCCGGAGGCAAAAAGTATAAATAAAAAAAAAATAAAAGTGGGACCACATGTATCCACTGTTTTCTTAGCTCTGCTGTCAGGACTACTAACACCTTTGTAAACACTCACAAGCTTAGGCTAAACAAAATGATACAGTTTGGTACTGAAAGTGGTGACCAAAAATCTGAAAACTAAATGCAAAAGGTAGCACTGCCGGTAAATGTCAGTAGCCACAAAAACTGAAGAGCTGGGCAAACTGACTATGATTGCTGATGACCAGCATAATATCGAAAAAGTACATTTTTTGGTGCAAAACATTGGCAGCACTAGGGTGGTGCTACTGCTTGATCGAGATGCAACAAAAGTTTTAATTCACCGGCGAATTTCCAGCAAAGTTACAAAATCTGCCTCCACTGATCATTTTGCAAAGTTTCGCTGTTTGATAGGAATTTTGCCACCTCTAACATTACCTTGCTTTTGTGTTTAAATGCAAATTGCCTTTAAAAATCCAAAAGCAAGGTGAAGCTACAAATGATGACCCCCCCTTGCCAATCGCAGACCAGATCTTTCCCTGGTGTCTAGTTGCCCCACCTTGCAGATCACCAGCCCGACATAGAATGAAATTCCCTGGTGTCTAGTTGGTCCCCTTGCCTGCTGATCATCGATGTGACATAAAATGAAATTCCATGGTGTCTAGTGCCCCCCCTCCACTGATTGCTGGCTCCATGTAAAATTAAATTCCCTTCTGTCTAGTGGTTCCCCCCCACCCCCCACTGATTGCCAGCCCAATGTAAAATGTATTTCCCTGGTGCCCCTTCCCCACAGATCATCATCTCAATGTAAAACTGATTTCATTGGTATTTAGTGATCCCCCCCTGCTAATTGCTGGCCTGATGTAAGTCATAAAGTTTCCATGGTGTCCAGTGGTCCCTCCCCCCACCCGCACCCATGTCAAATCAAAACATATTCACTGGTGTCTTATGGACTCTCCCACCACCTGTACCCATGCCCAATGTTTCAAAACATATTCCCTGGAGTCTAGTGGACAACCCACCCCAGCAGGTAGTGCCCAACCACACAGCTCCCCACCACCCTGACCCCGACTGGGTGATCAGCACAGCCCTCTGCTTTCCACCACACTGGTCACCCGAGTGACCTGTCAATGAATGAGCATGTACTTGTACAAGCACGTGCTCATTCACTGACAGGTCAGCTCATGCTGTGGGCAGCCACATTGTGTCAGTGGTACAGACAAGAGCAGAGGGCTGTTCTGGTCACCATCTGGGGGGGTGGGAAGGGGAAATGGCATTGTGGACCTGCGTTGGTCAACAATTATATTTCTCCCCATCCAACCACCCTGCCAGTGACCAGAACAGCCCTCTACTCTTGTTTGTGCCGCCAACAGAATGCAGGGGTCCACACCACTAGTTAGCCTGTCAATGAATGATCATGTGCTTGTACAAGTATGCACTCATTCATTGACAGTTCAGTCAGGTGGCCATCTCATCATTGGTCAATGAGAGGGGGGGACCACTACACAGCAAGGAAATTAATTTTACATGTGGGCTGGTGATCAGTGGGGGACCACTAGACACCAGGGAAATTAATTTTACATTGGGCGGGTGATCGGCAATTGGTGGAAAGGGAATTGTTGTGAGACCACTAGAAATTAGGAATGTAATTTTACATTGAGAGAGCAATCGGTAACCATGGGGGGGTCACTAGACACCAAAGAATTTAATTTTACATTGGGCCGGCAATGGGTGTGGGGTGGGGAGAGACCACTAGACACCAGGGAATTTTATTCTACGTGGGGCAGCTATCAGCGGGGGGACTTCGTATGGCAGATTAACTTCATGAAATGAGGGAAATTCGTGAATTAATCTGTGGAGCTGAGTTTCCTAGCTTCATACATTTCTACTGCTTGGTATGTGACTTTTTTTCCCTAATATTTTTAATCATTGCTAAATATTGTGTTGGTCATCAGCAGTCTTAATCAGTTAGCCTGGCTTTGTAGTTTTTGAAGTATTGAGAATCTGAAACCTGAGATAGTTGTAGTGGGCTGGTCTAATGAACCTGGCAGACCTTCTTACACCGTCCATCTCAGTCTGCTCCCTACGTTCCTCCTCCAGGGGCCTCCTGGCGATTCCCAGGATGAGGTTAAAAATGGACAGTGACAGAGCTGTTGGTGTCGCTGGCCCCATCCTGTGGAATTCACTTTCACCACGTGTAAGGGAGGCCCCTTCAGTTGAGGTGTTTAAGACCCATCACAAGGCCTTCCTGTTCGCTCAGGCATTCCCTGACTACACTATATAACATCTTTTGATGACCACCATAAAGAATTGTTCCTGACTTTTTGTTTTCTTTAGTTAGTTGTTTCTCTAATTTATTTATTATTTTTGATATTTATTATTTATTGTTGTATTAGTGTAATATTACTGATGCTGTGTTTTAAGTTTTGGACGGCGCTCAGAACCTCGTTGATTGGGCGTCTTTTAAATAAGACTTGCCTTGCCATGTGCAAGTATGTGTCCTTTATGTCATTGGATGAGAATAAATCTCTTTTTTTGATGGTTCAGATGGTGGAGTGAATTGTATCCATTTTGAATTTTCTTTTCTGAATGTGTAGCTTGACAGACTTGATTCAGTACTGGTCTGAGGTTCCCTGTTTTCTTTGATACCAGAAAGAATATAGAGTATACACCCTGGTTTCTTTGGTCTGGAGGAACGTGGGCTATGGCTTCATTGGATAAAAGGCTGTTCAGTGTCTTTCTGATACCTGATATGTGGATGTTTTGTTTTAATATTGGTGATATTATTGTCTGATTTATTGTGGGCTTGATTGCAAATTTTATTTGGTATCCTTGAGGTATTACTATACTTCTCATACCCATCTGTCCGACGTTGTCTGGTACCACTGTCGAATGCATTCCCATGAGTCTGCCCATTGTGGAGAGGGGTTGTTTGGGTTTACAAGCTACTTGTGGGTGACAGTCATTGTCTGTTATGTTTTGACTTTAATCTCCCTGATTTAAATTTCTCTCTGTTGGAAACATTTTTTGCTTTGGAACTTATTGCTTTGGGGGTTATAGGTTCTTTTGACATTGGAGTCCCTGTATTTGTTGCCTTGCTGCCTCTTTCCTTAGTTATTTATTTTGTTATGGAACTTGTTCCAAAAGGACGGCAGGTAAGATGGTCGGCCACACTTATCTTTCATTAGATTCTTCCCTTCCTCCTTGAGTTAGACAAACTGTTCGGGACCATCTCCAGTTTGTTTCCACTGAATGGTAGCTTTTGCAATAGATTCTTAGACTCTGTGTCTGCCTGTCATAATTTGAGGACCCATCCTGCCCTGTTGGAAATGGTCACCAATTAAGCAATAATGCACAACAGGGTGTGGGTTATTGAGGATTTACCCATGACTTGTGTGGTGTATCAAGAGGCGCAGCTGAGTGACTTAGCCTCACAAGAAGCGGGTAAATCACTCAATAACTCACTCCCTGGAGTGCCTTATTGTGATTATACATTGGAAACATGTAAAATAAATTTAAAATGTTTTTAATTATGCTTTTTATAAATGTCATTCCTCAGCCGTGGGTTATGCAGTATTTACCCACAGTCATGTGACATGTTTTGACCAATGAGGTTACAGGATTTTCATACACCATTGTATAATCTAGTGTTAAATTTCAGTGTCCACAGCCACATCTACCAGATACTTTGCTGTTTGCAAGGTGCTCTGTAGTCCAAGAGCTCTAGCTATGTTGATTTGGGTGGCAGGGTCTTTGCTGGATCTTTGAGCCAAGTCACCTGTGCCCTCGTGGCATAAACTGTTGCTTTGGTCACCCTGGCTGTCATTCCCACTAGTGTATAAGACTTCCTTATCATTCCTTCTACTATTTTGATCAATTGGGTCATTAAGTGGAGTTGAGCCAGCAGCAGTGTATTGCAGCTGAGCACTGCTATTTGTGGGTCTGCTGGAGGTGCATGGCACCATGCCTTCTCATTGTCCTCTGAAATAGGCTTTGTTCTATCCTGGAATTTTCTCTCTCATATTCTGGCTGGATCAGGGGCTTCTCACTCTTTGTTTTTAAGGTCCTCTATTGCTGGACATGTTGAGAAGAAACCCTGTGCACTTGGCTTCTGTCAAGATTAGATTATGTGCCTTAATGCCAACTGAGGTCTTTATGGAGTGAATAAGTTCAACAAATGAGTCTGGGGTGCATAGCTTGGAAGTTGACAATGGTTCTTCCTAAGGTTCTTCCATCTCCTCTTTGTTCTCAGAATTCTTGTCCTCTTGACCATCTGACTCTACTCATTCCTCTTCCTCTGGCTCTACATCCGCCAGGGTAGGAATGATAGGCTAAGGTAGTGGATTGTGAGAGGTAGGCTGGAATGCATTAGTTGGTTCCACTGCTGGTATTTTGGGGTTCAAAAGAGCCTCAGTGTTCTCCATCAATTGTAACATTAGAGCTGGTTGTTTTTTGCAGAAATGGCTGTTGATTTTGCATGACTGTTGCAACCTGGGGATCGACTGGTCAAGGTTTCTGGTTGGATGCATTAGATTATGTGAATGGCTTATTACTCTTGTTGAGAACTTTGAGTTCACTTGACAGGTCTGGTGACTCTTTGATGGTGCACATTAGATAGCCCAGTCCTGTTTATTAGGAGAGGAGGGCCACTCCGCTGGATCTGCATTTCTTTGCTTTCACCATTGTTAGGCCTGCAGGTCATACAAAAGAAAAAAAAGGGCCTTTAATGTGTGAATGACCCTGGGTATGATATGCACATGTTGGCCCTGTAACAGGGATGCCTGTGACAGACAAAATGTGAGGATAATGGCTTGCTTGCAGCAACTCCTTTTCTGTTATTACTTAGTGTGGGAGTGTATATCAGATTGTGCACCACCTCTGTTCGTGTTGGTCTACCTGGGAATTAGCAGCCTAGGTAGGCAGTGGCACCTGATGCCTTGTTATCAACTGGAAAAAGCCAGTGCAGTCTGTAGGACTGATTGGTACAAACAGATTCACAGAGGCACTTGTATGTATGGTATATACTATAGTAATTGGACCATGGGCCCTGAGTGTTGTGTTCAAAAGGCAGTAGGTCAGAATAGAGCCACTGTAAACAGCTCAGTCAAAAACAGTGCCATTCAAAATGCCACCATTTTATGTTTTGCTCGGGGGGGGGGCTCCGCTACCTCACCCCCAGGACTAATAGATCCTGACTCCAGGGGAGCTGATCATGGTGCAAGAAGACAATTATGGGGCCGTAGAAATACTGTTTCCACAGTCCCTTGTAAACAAATTAAGTACTAATAAAGGCAAAATCTAGGGAGAATCCTGGTCTCCACTACCACCCAGCAGAGCTGATCTATGCCTCAGCCCTCCATGCCATGGGAGCAGCTTGGCCAGCCTCCAGAATTCTGCTGCCCTTGTCCTGTGGCAACACCATGTACAGCAACCTGAGAAGTGCTTACTGTAAGTACTGCCAATCTCCTCTCGCAGTTCATGGCAGTGCTATTCAGACTAGTGCTCTCTTGACATGTGCTATTCTGGTAGCACTATTTTGACCGGGTATAGTTCAAAATAGCCATCAAGTGACACACATGCAAAGATGGAGTGTATCGCTGAGAAAGTGGTGCTGGTACCAAAATGGTGCCATGCATGTGCTGATATGCCTGTCACGCAATGCCATAACCAAGACAGTTGCAATGCTAAAGTGTGTCACGTGTGCACTAGTACTGTGTCTAAGATGGAGCTTCACATTTGCAGAGCGAGTGAATCCTGGCATGCTCAAGATGGTGCCGCCACATGTGCATCATGAGAGCAACATGCACAAGATGGCACTTGGCACTAAAGGGAGTGGCTATGCCAGACAAGAAAGGACAGCTGCAATAGCCCAGAATGCCAACTCAGAAAATTGCCTGCACCCAGCAAGCTGACATCAGCCTAGAGGCTTCAGATTTGGCAACAATACCTGCCTGAAGAGCTCCAATTATTAGGACCATGAGCTAAGGAGAATCAGTATGGCTGGCAGTCCCAGATACAGGTGCTTGGGAGGGGCCACACAGGAGATATAATGAATGTAAGGGAAAGACAGCCCATTTGAAAGAGGGCTGACTTACTCAGCTCATTGTTTGCTGAATTGTCGTCTCTTGGAAAGGACTACGGTAGCCAAAAGAAATAAGTCACTAGAATAATAACAGAGCAGACCAACCAAACCAAAATGAGTGCAACATGAATGAAACAGTCAACCATGCCCATTATGGTGGCCAGAAGGTGCTCAAGTTTTTAAAACTCTGATGGTGCGTTGCTGTACTGAATAACCAGAAAGGGCTTACAAAAATTACAGAGTATTATTAGTTGAAAACAGCCTTCTTTAAGCTATTCTCATAACAATTTAGCTCCCATACAATCCATCATGATGTTGAACCAAGCGCTCAGAGCCAGAGGCTAAAAGATTTATTATTTTCCAAGTTAATCTGCTAAGTTGAATTAATTAAATGTTAGTTCCAGAGTAAGATAAGGAAATATATGTATTTATTTGTTATTTTTTGTTGACCGGGAAGTAGGACTAGGCAATTTTTGCCTATTTTAGCCTTGTCCGGGGGTGGGGTGGGGTGGGGTGGAGGGGATACAGATGGATGCCAACTGAAATTTAACCAGATTTTTTAAGTTGTTGGTGGTATTTTTAGTGAATGGGGGTAATCTGGCCAGGACACCAGGGAAATTCTCCTACTCTGCAGTAGGGGGAGCTGTTGTATCCATGGACACTGACCTGAAATCTGACCATTTTGCTGGTGTACCTGCAGTGAAGCAGATCTCCCTCCCTGCAGGTCCAGCAAAGGAGATCGAACATATTGAAATGGAGGTTACTATGATAGAACTTCAGCTGCAACATGATATGGCTATGTCTCTGCAACATGCTGGTATGGAAGAGGCCTGGTTGAAGGCTTTGGTTAAGGAAAAAAGGACTATCATTCTGTCTCTTCTTAACTCAGATGGGGCTTCAAGTCTGGATATTATTCGTATGCCTGATGTTTTGGAAAATGGTCAAGACTCTGCTATGCACTTGAAAGAAAATGCTTTAACTCCTCTGGATGCTACAGTGGATCTTAATTTGCTGAATACCACTGTTTCATTGGCTTTGAACTGGTCTGACTGATCAGTCTTCACTGTCAAAGAACCCTTTGAAAGAAGTGATACACTATCATCAAAGGAGCCACCACCCTGTGAGTCAGCATCCGAAACTACACTGCTTTTTCCTGCACTACCTATGGTTTCCCTGAAGGATAAACATACTGCATCTGATGAATGACAGCAGCTCTCAGTACCTGTAAGTACTGTTGATGGGGAAAATTTACCTGTGCGGTCCACTTCTTCTGCGAGTCGAGAACTGGGGTTAAATCATGGGAGGGTGGGCTCCTCTGGAAATGCGAATGTAGGCCCTATGCAAAACAAAACTCCATGGTCTCTGGAGCATTCCTTCTTAACACAGGGTGGAAGAAAATGAGTTCTGGTCAATGGTTGCCAGACCCTGCACATAGTCCAATACCTGGTTTAACAGTCCCTTCTGCTATAACCCAGAACATTAGCACTGCTAAGGAGGGTATTGTCCCAGTCTCAGAAAATTTTGCCACTGAGTCTGATTTAGATTTACATGCAGAGGACGTGGTTCATGAATCTCCTGAGCCCATGCAAACTTCGCTTACCACCTCATCTTCTGACTCAGGGGATGAAGGCCCCAGTCACAGGCCACAGACATGGGGGGAACAAATGGAGACTGAAGAAGTGTCTAACACTACTGTACCTTCTGTAACTGAACAATCTAAAATGACTTGGGCAAAATTTCATAAGAAGGACACTTTCACACAGCAACCCCCAACCCCCAGCACAAAGACATAATGCTGTCTGGGTACAATATTTGGGAGGTTTGGACTATGCACCAGATAGGATTTATGTGGGCAGAAAATTGATCAAAGAATCTATAAGCTTCTTTATGAATGAGATATATGCTTTGATTCACATTTCTGGTGACACTCTTTTTAACATCAGCTTTAAAAACCCACAGGGGTTGGATAGATTTTGGATAAAATATGACAAGCTGTGTTATTCAGCATTATGGCTACCATTTAGAGCAGTCCCTTTGACAAAACCTACTATTAAAAATATAACAATTTTATTTAGGAATATAAGTGTGGCAGTACACGATACTACGCACTGGTTCAGCAGCCCTGAAAAGTTCTGGGTTCACCCCAACCAATTTTTTTTTTTTTACTTTATCTTTTTATTGAAATTTGAGTATATAAGAAAGCACACATCTTATACAACAGAAGACTATCCTTCATGTAAGGTATAAAATATCACTTAACAAAACACAGTACTTAGGGTAAACATATTGGAGAAGTCTTATGTACAGGTATTGATAATAAAACACAAACCTAGACAGGATGTAAGTGGAAAGCAGAAGAGTTACAATCAATAGGGTATTATAGGATCAGAAATAGCAACCATGTATGAAATACATGCAAGGGCAGGCTATGGCAAGGCATTCAGTAAATTGAAAAAAGTGATAAATGTGATAATATGAACAATGTTCAGTAATGGAGAGGTGAATGTAAGAGAAAAGTGTTCAAGGAAAGAAAGAAGAGAGAAAAAGGCAAGGAAGAAGGGAAGGAGGGAGGGAGAAAACAGAGAAGAAGGGGAAAAAAAGAGGAGAAATCTGTGCACAAAAGTTTCGAGAAAACCTAATCTAAGAGCAAAATAAGAAGAAGGGCTAAATATCCTTAAGAATTAGGGTTTAGAAAAACTAGGTTCATGTACTTTAAGTAATCCTGCCAACATCTGTCATATACAGTGAATCAGTTATGAGTAACATGAGATAATCTGTCTAGAGAGGTATACTGAGAGAGGCATTGAAGAACATCTGAAAGAGAAGGCACCAGGGCTGATTTCCATTTCATAAGAATCAGACATTCGATCAGAAGAGAAAGTATATTTAGCCATCTAAAATGTGCAAGTGAGAGGAGAGAGCTATTGGGGATAAAGATGCCTAGAAGGAATAGCTTGAGGTCAAAAGGTAGTTTTTGTCCTGTTACTCTGGAGACAAGTAAAGAGACTTTATGCCAGAGCTTATTAATGGGAGCGCAAGACCACAAGATATGAAGTATATCCCCACTGGCCAAATTGCAGCGCCAGCAGTTATTATTATTTAATAGGCCCATTCATTGAAGCACAGAGGGGGTTCTATATCAAAGATGTAGGATTTTAGTTTGTATTAAAGAACTATGGACATCTTTAAAGGTATTATGTGCAATACACCAACAATTACTCCATTGCGTGTCTGAAATATTGTAGCTAAGATGATCACTCCATTTATTTTTGGCCTCTATAGACTGATCAGGTAGATTATCAATAATGTCTTTGTAAATGGAGCTATTTAATTTTGCTGATAAATTAGTGCAGTGTGAGATGTATGGGTTTAGAAGAGTATGCCTATACACTAAACTAGAGAGAGAGAGAGAGTTATAAACTGCCTGAATTGGTAAACACTTCAGGAAGTCCTGTTTAGGAAGTTTCCATGAGACCTGCAAGTCTGAGAATGATCTAAGAGTAAGTGAATTCTGGTCCAAGATATCTCCGAGAAAGAAAATGCCTTTGTTCCTCCATGTGCGACAAAAAATTGGGTGATCTTCTAGAGTGAGCCATGGATTGCCCCATAAGGGGGGCATAAAACCTGGGTGTTGAAATGGATTTCAGGAATTTGTGGGTTAGTTTCCAATAAAGAACAGAGGTGATATAGTCGGTGAGATTTTAGTTTAGAAGAAATGAGCTTAAAAATGAAGGAAGTGGGAACTCCTCCCAGGCATAATGCAGATTCCATTGCAACCCATAGTGGTGAGTGAGGGGAGGGTTTCTGAAACCATTTAATGGTTTGGGTCATTTGGAAAGCCCAGAGGTAACCTTTGAACCAGGGGAGTCCAAATCCCCCTTTTTTATAGTGTGATCGAAGCTTGTTGTGGTTAAATCTCGGTGGTTTCCCATCCCAAATAAAGTTACCTATTAATTTATCAATTTTAGCAGAAAAGGAGGATGGTAAGACTAAAGGAATATTGGCAAAGAGGTAAAGAATCTTGGGAGAAATGGACATCTTAATGGCTGCAATTTTCCCCATGAAAGAGAGATTAAGAAGCTTCCATCTGTTCAGAATTGTTTTGATGTTATCAAATAAGGGGTTAAAGTTAATGTCTCGTATCTTCTCTAAGTGACTAGTAATTTTGATTCCTAGATATGTTATACCCTGTGGTGATCAACGGAATCCAAGAGGTATGTTCATAAAGTCTTTACAGTGGTCATTAAGGGTCATAGTTTGTGATTTGCCATAATTCAAAGCAAGGCCAGAAATTTTAGTAAAATTATTAAGCAAATCAAACAACAGGGGCCCAGCCTCATTCAGGTTTTCAAGTAAGATTAAAAGGTCATCAGTGTAGGAGAGAGAAACATATTTTAAATTGCTCACAGGTATGCCCATAACGCCAGAAGTTTGATGTAAACAAGCAATCAGGGGTTCCAAGGCTAAAATAAACAGGGATGGTGACAGGGGACAGCCTTGTCTAGGTCCCCTTGCTAGATGAAAGTAAGAGGAAAGGGTGGAATTAGTAAGTACTTTAGCAACAGGGGAGTTATATAATAGCTTGATCCAGAAGCAAAAGGTATGAGAAAGACTGAAATAAGATAAAACTGGATGAAGGTAGTCCCAGTTTAAGGAAACAAAGGCCTTCTCGAAATCAATAGATATGGCTGCAGCTGGTGTCTTGAGGGATTTGGCTTTATGGATTACATTAAACAAGGAATGTAGGTGATCAGAACCAGATCTATGTTTAATAAAACCAGCTTGTGAACAATGAGTTCGCTTGGGAACCAAGGATTCTTGTTGAGAAGTTAATAGTTTAGCAAATATCTTCCCATCCGTGTTTAATAAAGAGATGGGTCTGTAACTAGCAGTGTGAGTAGGGCCTTTTTCTTTCTTAGGGATTAGGGTTATGATTGCTTCAGTGCAAGATGGGGGAAGCTTGCCAGTATTGGAAGCTTCATGATTAACATTAAGAAGAAGGGGACATAAAGTGTCGGAAAACATTTTATAGAAATCGACAGGGAATCCGTTATCCCAAGGGGATTTGCTGAATTTCAAGGAAGACAAAGCTTTCTGGATTTCCTGAAGCAAGAAGGGTTCATCTAAAGAATTTTTTTCAAGAGTAGAAAGATGAGGAAGATGTAATGATTTAAGGAACTGTTGAATTTGTAAAGTAGATGGAGGATTTGTGTTAGAGTATAGTTTTTGATAAAAAGGTTTTCATGGTACGGTTTATAGAAGGGTTGTCGGAGTGAATCATACCCTGTTAATCTTTTAGGCTTAAGATGTGCTATTTGATTTGTTCTGATTTGAGCTGGTAAGAGAGGAGTTTCCCATTTTTATCGCCGTGTTCCCAAAACTTATATTTAAGTTTAAACAAAGCCAGTTCAGTTTTACGAGAAATGAATTTGTTAATTTTAACTCTAAGTTGAAGAATTTCAAGATGAAGTTGAGAATCAGGACAGTGCTTATTAGAAGAAAAGTATAAATTCTCTTTAGCCTTATGAGATTTTTCAAAGTCGGCCAGCTGCTGTTCTCTTTCTCTTTTCCTACATGCATCATAACTGATAATTTTCCCTCGGATCGTAGCTTGAAGTGCTTCCCATACAGAGGACATAGAAGATTCGGTTGAAGTATTGTGAAAGAGGAAGTCCTGAATTTGTGCTTTGATCATGGGTAAGAAATTGGGGTCCTTGAGAAGGAGATGGTCCAGCCGCCAGTAAGAAAATTTAGGTGTTAATGGGCCCCACAAAAGTTGCAATTTGACAGGGGAATGGTCCGAGATTATGATGGGAGAGACGGATGAATTAATAGTTTTTTCCATTATAACAGGAGAGGCTAACCAGTAGTCAATTCTACTGTATGTCTTATGTAGAGAGGATTAAAAAGCAAATTCTCGATCATGGGGGTGAAGGAGGCGCCATACATCAGCTAATCCAACATCTTGCATTAGTAATGAGAGGAATTTAACACTTCTCGGGTGACCCCAACCTATTTTTGATTATGACAATTTTTGGACTGGGGAGTGGTGGTATAGAGTCAGGCTATGAAGTACAAATTATGGACCTCAACATTTACCAAACAGTTTCTCTCTGGGGAGGGACCAGGGAAACTGTTTTTATCCAGGGCAGCCAAAGAATTGTTTCAAGTGTGGGTCTCTTACCCGTTTGAGTTCTGTTTGTGATCATTTAAAATGTAACCTTTGTCTTTCTTATGGACATACTGGGTCCACCAGCCAAAATGAGTCATTCTGCAATCTCTCTGATGATACAGGTCATGCCTACTGAAATTGCCCCAGGGCCACCCATAATCATGATGATAGGTCTAGTTAGGAAGTTTTATTGAATGAGGCCTAGAAAAAATGTATTACTGAACAAGAAATACAACAGTCATCAAGCTTGGCTGCAGGCTTTGTTCAGCAGCAGGTCTTTTCATACCCCTCCACAGTGTTAGTACAGCCTAGTTCCTCCCACCCCCCATGGAGGTTCTTGTTACTCCTCCAGTCCACGCATTACCAGTGGTAGAAAATGTGGCACCTTTGCCTGGTTTAAGCCTGGTACTAGATATAAAGGAAGAAGATATTTCTCAGTCTGTAGCAGTAGCTATGGCAGCTGGCCCTTCCGATCCCATCCGTGTGAAAATGCCACCTCCTCCTCCTTTGGTGACTGTCTCAAAGAAAAGAACAATGAAACAGTTACAGCCCAAACACAAAATAGCTAAGGCTACAACACAGGACCAACTGATTCCTATGTCTAATAAATATGAAATCCTGGCAACTGAACATGATGACTCAGATCCAGGGAGGGAATCTGTGTACTCTCCTGAACCTTTGCTCAGCTCAGAATCAGAGGATAAAACCCCCCAGACATCCACAACTAAAAGTCATAGACAGAAATTAGGGATAAGGCCTAGGAGAAGTAAGAGATTAGGGAGCCAAACTTAACCCCTCTGTTTCTGACCTTGTTTTCTAATTTTGTGTTAGTAGCAACTATTAATGTTAATAGTGTGAGGAGTACTACGAAGCATTTAGTAACCTTTTCTTTACTTAAAGACTTGGATGTTGATGTTCTCTTCCTGCAATTCACCAGACTGAACACCTCTGCGCTAGTACAGATGGCAAAAAATTATGGTGCTGGGGTCCATCCTTCTTTTCCTTTGGAACCGATGTATGTGATGGTTTGGAAATATTATTTCAATGGGATGGTTTTCGGGCATCTAGAATTTTAGATATGTACTCAGGGCGGGCCCTATTGATTGATTTTACTGTACATAACACAGCTTGGAGCAATCAATGTGTATTCTCCCCAGACCAAAAAAGAGAGAGAGTGGAGTTGTTTAACTCTATAAAACCATATCTTCATACTACAAAAACCTGCTCTGGTGTGGAGATTTCGATTGTGTTATTTCTAAATAAGATAGAGGGGCTAAAACTGTTAAAGAGTTCTGTGACACAAACTGTTTAAAAAATATTATTCATACGTATGCCCTGCAGCATTCCTAATGTGCACTACATCCTCGGGGGGGATGTACATTCTACAAGGGCAAACTTAACTCCCATATAGGTTTTATCTTTACATCTCAACATGTGTCTATGTATGATGCAAAGACATTCCCTGTTGAGACTTCAGACCATGCTATTCTGATGGCTCACATTGGGTTAGCTGAACAGGCCCCGTTTGGGTGGGGCTATTGGAAACTGAATAAAACACTTCTAGATATCCCCCAGCTGGATTCACAAGTACAAGACTTTCTTGTAGCTAGAATGTCCATTGCTGGACTTATGGATGATCTTATTACTTGGTGGGTAGATACCAAAAGCGAGTTAAAATCTTTGTTTATGACAACAGCAGCCACACAGCATTCAGAACTTATAAAAGATATCTTACTTTGTGCTCCCAGTTAGAAAAATTGTACTCTTTAATTAATATAGGGAAACTTGCTGTCACCTCTCAAATTAAAAATACCAAAAAAGAAATGGAACAAATTCAATATTCTAGAGCTGCTTCTTTGTTAATGGAACATTGTATCTGTACCCCCGGAAACATACATTTTGGAGTTGTTTTCAGTAGTTGTAAGGCCAGATGAGAAGCTAGGATAATGACCTCCCTACATACAGAAGAGGGTGCTGTCTTCACTACAACACCTGTGATACTGCAGGAAATTAAATCATACTTAACAAAAATGTACACAGCACCTTTATTATCTGAACAGGATATGCAGGTGTACCTACAAGGTATCCAGATCCCAGAATACTCTCAGGATTTAAAGGATGATCTAATAGCTCCACTTACTAAGCAGGAAATTGAACGGGTTATTTATATATTAAACAATGACACAGCACCAGGTCTTGATGGTCTTACCTCAGAATTTTATAATCAGTTCAGTTCTATATTGGCAGATATTTTGGTAATGGTCTTTAATCAGATTTTAATTTCAAGCAAAATGGACTTTCATATGGCGATAGCAATTCAGATTTTTTTATATAAAAAAGGTGATCACAATAATTTAGATAATTGGAGACCCCTCAGTTTGTTAAACATGGACTTGAAAATTTTGATGAAAATGTTGACCTTGAGACTCACAAAAATTGCTCCATATTTAATAAACCACACTCAAACTTGTTTGATACCAGGTAGGACTTCTGACTTACAAAGCCCTACATGGACTGCGCCCAGACAACCTGAAAGAGCTTCTGGTTCCGTACTGCCCCAGGCAATTGCTCTGCTTGGCTGACAAGGAGTTGCTAGAGATCGCAAGGGTTTGTTTAAAATCTTTGGGAGCCCGTGCATTTATGTGCATAGCCCCAGCCCTTTGGAATTCTCTACCCCATCAGCTTAGGGAGTGCGCAACAATGGAGGGATTTAAACAGGCCTTAAAGACCCACTTGTGGCACTGAGCCTACTCTGTATGACATTATTTATATTTTGTACTTTATAGAATCCTGTATTTAACTGTTTTATTGCATCCTGTTTTATTTCATTTTATCTTGCTGTAAGGCACCTTGATTTTTAGAAAGGCACCTTATAAACAAAGCATTATTATTATTAGGACTATAGTTGAGAACCTTTTGTTAGTTAGGGAGTTGGTTGAACAAGGAAAAGAAGATGATCTTCATGAGTATATTATTACACTAGATCAAGAAAAGGCATTTGATAGGGTTTCACACACCTATATTAAACAAGTATTAACTGTATATGGGATTCCCTTAATGTTTTGTAACTGACTCCTTAATATCTATAGTTAAAGCTATGGCTGTACTCTTGGTAAATGGGTATCTTGGTTCTTATGTGGCCATGAACCCTTTACTTTATGGCTGGGATATTCAAAGGGCCACATTGTGCCCCAGCAGGATATTGAAAGAGCAGCCAGGCACAGTGCAAATCCTGATGCGCTGGGGTGCAATGTAATTGTATGTGGCACAGATGCAGGGGGTGTGCCCATGCATATGCGGCACATCCTGATATTCAGCCCGGGATGTGCGGTGCATATGCTGGCACAACCCTGCAGTGCACCGCATGGGGGGGCTCAAAGTTGAGCCCATGAGGAGTTGGAACAACTCCCGGCAACCCACAGGTGGGCCACTGTATTGCAGGGCACAACACAGCAGCCGCCAGCCCTGGGTGGCCACCCGCTCACGCAGAACACCATCCACAAGCACATGCATATCCCTGGTAGTCCAGTGGACCCCCCTCCCAGGTCCCTGATGCCCCAGAACTGTAATCATAGATATTCCCTGGTAGTCTAGTGGCCCCCCTCCCTCCTGTGTCCCCGATCACCAGAATAAGACTGTTGAGTAAGTCCCTGGTAGTCTAGTAGCACCCCTCTGCCCATTGCTGTGATCATGGTACAGAGCCATATCATAATTTTCTGATGATCCAGAGGCACCCCCACCCTCCCACCCACCCACACAGCACTGCTTGCCCACCCACTCCCCTCATTGGCGGGCAACTCAACCCACCCACAATGTGCCTGGCCACCCACGAATGACAGATACAGTATGGGCTTGCAGGGCATGCTGTGTACTAGACAGACCCATATGTGAGATGACTTCATTCACATAGTGGGAACTATCTAGTAGTTCCATGCCACTAAGCCATTATCATTCGGTGGGTAACAGTGTTATATGGGCAGGATGCAGCAGCCCGCTGATGAAAAAGGGGGAGCAGGGGGGGCAATGGGTGCTGTGTGGGTGGAAGGGGTTGGGATACCGCTGGATAACCAGGGAATTATGATATGGCACTGTACTGTGATCACAGCAACAGATGGGGAGGGGTACCACTGGACTACCATGGGCTCAATCAACGGTCTTATTCCAGTGATCGGAGTCACGGGAGGGAAGGGGGCCACTAGACTACCAGGGCTATCTTTCGTAACTGATACCATGCAATCATGGCTATGGGGTGGGGGATGCCCTGGGATCCCCACAGCACATGTCATGCTATGCAGGACTCCAGGTGCAAGTCGCTGGCCTGCCCTGCTCAAGGCATGCAAATAGGGCCATAATGACATGCAAATGGCCCCAGTTGCACCTTGCATATTTTATGACCTCATTTGCATGCCCCCTGCTGAATATCATGGGTGCTGCACCTAGTGCAACTGCACATGCGCTGGTGTATCCCCATGCTCCCTATTTGTGGCTTGCACCAGTGCAGTGCCACTGCGCCAGGTGCAGTATGTGCACTGACCTTGACATATTCAATGGTGCTGTGCCATGGTGCATCACCGTTGAATATCACCAGGTCCTGGCCGCGGCGCATCCCAGTTGCGCTGCGCCCTGGCTTGCACCCCTGCTAGGTGCAGTCTGAATATCTGGGCCTATGTGTTTTGTTTTGACCCCCTATTATGTCACATACAACAAGATGGTTTTATTTCTGGCATAAAACCGCTAGACCTCTCTTTAAAGGTTAAAACATCAGCTTTTGCTGATGATGTATGCCTCTTCATAGCTAATACAGCTTCAGGTACATTAGCAATGGGCCACACTCAGCAGTTTTCTAAAGTGGCAGGGGCGGCTATTAATAAAACCAAAAGTCGGGTATATATTCTGAGCCCATCCACTACTTTGGTCTAGCAATTGCATGGTATCCATGTTTTGGAGGACCCATTTAAGGTCCTGGGGTTGATTTTGGGAGAGGGGATAATTACTTACTGAATTGGACAGTAAAATTAGAAGTGGCGAAATCCAAGGTGCAGTTATGGAAATCGTGGCAGCAAACTAAAAAGAAAAAGGTATTATTGGTTAAAACTTATCTATTACCCATTTTCATATGCCTAAGTGCTACAGTAGATATCCCATACCATTGTCAATAGAGGTTACTGTCCTAAGCTTAGTGTTCCAGATAATTTGGGGGAGTAAATTAAATCCCATTAAAATGGAAGTTCTATACTTTCCCATTAAGTTAGGAGGTTTGAACTTACTAAACCCTGTAGTTATTTTCTACAGCATATTTTTCTATAATAATATTGTGGATCCTGGAAAACCTTATTTGACTAGTTGGCAAAGTTTTGCTACAAAATAGCTGGTGCCCCTTTTCCACTGGTAGAAAGAGACACCCAAACCTCTAGATCAACTCTGATATTTATACCAGGATATTTGAAACCTGTGATAACAAAAATCAGTGCAGAACTCTAAACAATACATCTATCACACCATACAAGGTCAGGCATTTTTTTATGGAACCATCTTTTAAAGGGGTACCTAGTATTTATACAGAGAGGATTACTCAGACTTTCCGAGACCCCAGAATACCCCATCGACTGTGGGATGTGTTGTGGCTGTGCTGTCATGGGCATTTAAATGTAAGGGGTAATGCAAAGCACAAAAGTCAAGATGAATGATTGTCTAGTTTGGTTTACACTAGACTACCAGGACATGGAAAATGCTTATTTATTTTATTATGATGGGAGGGGGCACTAGACTACCAGGGATATGAATAATAATGATAAAGAAGTACAGATCGGGGGCACTAGACTACCAGGGATATGAAAAAAGATATAAATGAACACACATGGGGGGGCCACTAGACTACCATGGATAAAAAAAATATTAATTAGATACTAATTGGGGGGGGCACTAGACTACCAGGGATACAAGCATCATTATTTACATTACAGTGATGGGGAGGGGGCTGCTAGACTACCAGGGATAATGAAAAGTAATGTTTTTTTATTCAGATGGGGTAGAACTAAGCCCCCTGAGCAAAACCCACCCTTATATAACTTTATAGGGCACCCCTCGGCTACAAAAAAATATTTTGAAATCTGGCCATCTCGTCCCTTGCTCTTTGTTCGCGAGCGAGCAATTTCTTTGATCGCGGGCCTGCAAATTCTTTGATTGCGAGATTCTTTGATCATGATCATGCATTGCGAGCGAGGGACGAGATGGCCAGATTAAAAAATCAATGTTCTCAACTCAGGGGTGTCCTAGAAAGACAAATGAGGGTGGGTTTTACTCAGGGGGCTTTGTTCTGATGAACCATAGTGGTGGTTTACCGCAATTCTTTGAATTTCGTAAATTACACAAGTTTTTATTCTTTGGTCATGACCCTGCAAATTCTTTGATCACGATCATGCATCCTGAGGGTGGGATGAGATGGCCAGATTAAAAAAAATAATTTTCTCAGCTCAGGGGTGCCCTAGGAAGTCAAATGAGAGTGGGCTTTGCTCAGGGGGCTTCGTTCTGTCAAACCATGGTGATGGTTTACTGCAATTTTTTCAATTTTGTAAATTACAAAAGTTTTAATTCTTTGTTCATGAGCCTGCAAATTCTTTGATCACGAGCCTGCAGATTCTTTGATTGTGAGATTCCGTGATCACCATCTTTGATCGTGAGGGCAGGACAAAATGGTCAGATTTTTTATAATGGAAGTAGATAGGGAAATTTTACCAAACTTTAAGACAGAATATCTCGGAAATGGTTTGGTCTTTTTACTTAAAATTTGGAGGGAGTTTATGGCATGTCCTGCGCATGTAAATTACACTGATTATGTGTCGGGAAAAAATTTTTTGCCAGAGATATGGCGTGACACAGTTTACATTCTGTGGACAGCGTTTTGCTTGTGGTGGTGCCTTGAAATTGATAGGATACCTAGCCTTAGTGTCATGGATGTAATTGCCAGTTGTTATAATTGTTAAATGTCAACAGGTGTGGAACTGTGCCAGTCTGATGAATGAAAATTTCAAAGTGTAACATGTTATACCTCGGATACGGTTTGGTCTTTTCACTTGAAATTTGGAGAGTGTTGACGAGATGTCTTGTAGATCTGAATTGTGGTGTTTACTTCTCGGACAATTTATTTTTTGCAGAGAGATTGCGGGGCACACTTAATGTTTTGCGGACAGCATTTTCTATTGTTCTACTACATTCAGATTTGTTAGTGGCTGGTTGTGCTGTTGTCACTGTACTTTTTAGTCATCAGCTGTGTAATTTGGTCCAACACTTACAAGTTGGTGGAAGCATGAAACCCAAAGGGCCCCGCGCTCCCACCAACTTGCACAACTTTCTACTTTTTATTCTTTCTTACAAAGTAAGGAAATTCTATGCAAAAAACTTAATTAATGCATCCGTTAGGGTTCTTCTACAGTGAAAAAAGTGAGGAAATTCAATTTTAGGGTTCCCACCACTTGCACCCCACCCCCAGCCTGCTCCCACCAATGGGCATCGGGATGTGCATTGGGGTCATGGGCCCTAACTCTCACCCCATTCTCCTACACTGCACCACCTCAGCTTGTTTACACATGGGATGGGGTGAGAGTTAGCCATCGACCCAACGCAGCACACCCTGATGCCTGCTGGTGGCGGCTGTGGGGTGCAAGGGTGGGAACCCTAAAATCAAATTTCCTACTTTTTATTGTAGAAGAACCCTAACTGATGCATTAATTAAGTGTTTTGCATAGAATATATATATATATATATATTATGGGCTACCATAGTTAGGGTTGAGTAGCCCTTTTAAGGTTAAAGGGTCAAACTTTGCACCTTAATAACTTTGCCACATTTGCCTGAAATTTGGAATGCATGATCAAGAATCATACATCTTGGGATCTGCCAACTTTTGTAGTGGTCAGATATACAGCTGTGGAGTTATCAAGTGAAATCTGTGCACGCATTTACAATTTTTGGTGAATTCTTTGCTCGCCCCTATAGGTTGCACGGTTTGCGTGACCAGTCTGAAAACTTCAAGGAACATAGAAACATAGAAACATAGACTTTGATGGCAGATAAGGACCGCTAGACCCATCTAGTCTACCCATTTCCCTACCTACAGGATAGGCCGCAGATCCTAGTTAACCAACAGCCTATATATTCCTGCCCCCCACAAGAATTGCCTTATGTCTGTCCCATGCATTCTTGAGTTCTCCCACAGTTTTAGACCCCAACTTCCTCAGGAAGGCTGTTCCATGCATCCACTACCCTCTCTGTGAAATAATACTTCCTCTACATTGCCCTGAACTCCCTCCTTCTATCTTTAAATTGTGTCCCTTGTTCTTGCAAGTCTCTTTTTCTGAAAGATGCTACCCTCTTGGACTTTGTTGATTCCCTTGAGGTACTTGAAAGTTTCTATCATGTCCCCCCTTCTTTCCTCAAGGGTATACATATTAAGCTCCTTTAGTCTCCTCATCGGCTTCTCTTGCAGACCCTGCACCATTTTAGTTGCCCTCCTCTGGACTGCCTCTATCCTGTCTATGTCCTTGCGGAGATGGGGTCTCCAGAACTGGACACAGTATTCCAGATGGGGTCTCACCAACTGTCTGTGCAGAGGGATAACAACATCCTGTTTTCTGCTGATGATGCCTCTCCCTATACATCCCAGTATACCCCCGGCCCTCCCTACTGCCTTCTCACATTGCTTGCTAACCTTAAGGTCATCTGATATGATTACCCCCAGGTCCCTTTCCTCTTTTGTTGTTGTTATTACCTCCCCACCCATTGTGTATTCTTCCCCTGGGTTCTTGTTTCCCAGGTGCATTAATTTGCACTTTTTTGCATTGAATCCTAGCTGCCATACGTCTGACCATTCCTCCAACCTTGTCAAGTCCCTTTTCATCCTTTCCACGCCTCCTTGTGTATCAACCCTGTTGCAGATCTTTGTGTCATCTACAAAAAGGCATACTTTTCCTTCCAGTCCCTCTGCAATGTCACTGATGAAGACATTAAAAAGGTCTGGACCCAATACTGAACCCTGTGGTACCCCACTAGTAACCCCTTTCTTCTGAGTGGACTCCATTTACAATTACCTTCTGTGTCCTGTTGCCCAGCCAATGTTTTACCCAGGCTACCACCCTGGGACCCACTCCCAGGCTGGTTAATTTGACTAATAATCTTTTGTGTGGGACTGTGTCAAATGCCTTGCTAAAGTCTAGGTAGGCCATGTCCACAGCCCCTCCCTGGTCTACTACTTTGGCCACCCAGTCAAAGAAATCTATTAGATTCGTCTGACATGAACTTCACACTGTGAACCCATGCTGCCTTGGATCCTGTGCTCCACTGACCTCTAGGTACTCAACTATTCTTTCCTTCAGAAGTGACTCCATCACTTTCCCTACCACAGAGGTCAGACTGACAGGTCTGTAGTTTCCTGCCTCTGTCTTGGTCCCACTTTTGTGAAGGGGAATCACATCCGCCTTCCTCCAGTCCTCGGGTACCACACCATCCTCCTATGATTTATTAAAAAGAGTAGCCAGTGGTTTCACTAGTTCCTTCCTTAATTCTTTTAGAATTCTGGGTGAATTCCATCAGGACCCATTGCTTTGTCCACCTTCAGTTTTAGGAGTTCTTGCAGAACCCTTTCTTCTGTGAAAGGACTGGGATCGACCCCCCTATCAAGAGTGCTTCTGTTAATTGGATTAGGCACTTCCCCCTCCTCTTTTGTGAATACTGAGCAGAAATATTCGTTCAGTATTCCTGCTTTTTCACTGTCCCCCTCTGCCCACCCACCATTCATTCTATTCAGCCTCACTATCCCTCCCTTTGTCTTTCTACGCTCGCTGATGTACCTATAAAAGGTTTTATCCCCCTTCTTAACTGAGTTGGCTATCTTCAAGCCAGGGTTTCCGATGTGCCTTTTGAAGTTTTCGTGAAAAAATATTGAACGGTTCAAAAGTTATTCAAAAAACAAGTTCCCAGTATATGAGAAAAGTTGACAAAAAGTTTGACAGTGTCGCAAATGCACTTTTTAGTGTCGCAAATTGCCCTAGCAGTGTCACAAATCCACCATTTTGCTTTCAGTTGGTGATCATAAAAATGTTTGGCATCTAAAATTGGGACCCTCTAGGAACACAATTCTTTTTGTGTTCACCTAGTCGGACCCTCAGGATGCTAGCCATGTCTTTATTTTGGAGTTAAACACCCCAGAAAAATGTTTTTCAAATTTCTGGAAAAAGTAGTGTCGCACTCACGACACTTTTGTGATTTCATTTGCAAAAGTGTTGTGATTTGCAGCACTATTTTGCGACACTATGCCCAAAATAACAGGAATTCTTTGCCACCCTGCTGCAAAAGAACAGTTTGGTCTATTGGGCTGAAATTTGGAGGGAAGACAGCCAACATGCCACATATGTGTCTTTTTGTGATTTGGTGAAAAAATATGGAGGGCTACAAAGTTACGGCACTCCAAAGTTGACACTTTTTCCCATAGGATGCCTTTCGGGGTCTGTATCTCGGAAATGGTGTGAGATATGGACTTTTCGTCACTAGCCAGGAATGTCATAATTCATGTAAAATTTTCTTTTTTTTTCTATGTCATACAGTTCCTGAGATATAAGCAATTTACTATTCCAAGTCCTCCTTTTCTGCTCCGAGGCTCATTATTATGCTTACACTCTTTGTATTCACTGTCTTTTTCAATGCAGTTTTTGGGGAAAAGAAGGGTGTGCCCAATTGTTACTGTTCCAGTTAGCATTTCCAGTTGCATTTGCATTACCATTCACATAACTGTTCCCGTGTACGCCACCAAATGTGTTACGGTTTGCATTTTCGCTTGCGCTTCTGTTTGCATTACTGTTACCATTTGCGTTTCCATTACTGTTTATGTTTTCGGTTTTTTTTTGTATCAGCCTGTGCATTGCCATTTGCGTTTGCGGTCTACCTTCCGTTTGCGTGTGTCTTTTGTTTTGCATCATTGTCACAGTTACCGTTACCACTGGCGTTTCCAATCGCGTTACCATGACCGTGCATATTATGGTTTGCATTTCCGTATGTGCTTGCATTTACATTTCCGTTTCTGTTTCCTTTGGCATTACTGTTGCTGTTACCATTACCATTTACATTTCCAATTGTGGTACCGTGACCGTGCGCATAGTGGTTTGCATTTCCTCACATGCTTACGTTTGCGTTTCTGTCTCCTTTGGCGTTATTGTTGCTTTTACCGTTACCATTTGCATTTGCGATTGTGGTACCGTGCCCGTGCGCATTATGGTTTGCGTTTCCATACTCACTTCCGTTCATGTTTCTGTTTCATTTGGCATTATTGTTAATGTTACCATTACCATTTGCATTTACAATAACAGTTCCGTGACCATGCCCATCATGGTTTGCGTTTCTGTACGCGTCTGCGTTTTGGTTTCTGTTTCTGTTTTCTTCAGCATTATTGTTGCTGTTACCATTACCATTTGCATTTCCTATTGAGCTACCATAACCATGCATGTTACCAGCTGCATTCCATACGTGCTTGCATTTGCATCTCCCTTTCCGTCACTGTTCGCTTTGGCATCACTTTGCACTTGTGTTTCTATTACCGTTTGCATTACCATTTATGTTTGCATCACGACGTGCATAACCCTTTGTGCTTGTGTTTGCATTGCACTTACCATTACTATGTCACAAAAAATCACATGGTGAGAGTGAGGGGCCCGAAGGTTCCGCGCTCCTTCCACCACATTACATTCACTATTTATGGTCCTCATTCTCAAAAAGAAGGGAAATTCATGGCAAAAAACTCCATTTAATGCATCAGTTAAGGTTGTTCCACAGTGAAAAAAGTGAGGAAATTCTATGTTAGGGTTAAAGGCCCCCCTTGCCCCCCCAATCGGCATCAGGGTGTGCGTTGGGGTTGTCGGTCCTAACTCTCACCCCATTCTCCTATACTTCACCACCTCAGCTTGTTTACATGGAATGGGGTGATAGTTATGGCCTGACAACCCCAACGCACACCCTGATGCGGTTGGGGGCATAGTGGGGGTGCAAGGGGCGCTCAACCCCTAGCACTCTAATTTCCTCACTTTTGTCATTGTGGAACAACCCTAACTGATGCATTAAATTGATTTTTGCCATGAATATATTATATATATATATATATATATATATATATATATGTTTATGCAACATGTGTTTTGAAAAAGGTAGGGATAAAAAGTGATAATTCAGGCAGGCAGTGGAGATATTGATATCTCCATGTTCCTACATGTCATAGTGATATCTCCATGTTCCTATACATCATGGTGATATCTCTATGTTCCTGTGTCACACAAAAGAAAGTGAAAACATTTCACTTTCCATCCAGCAGTTCGCTCTAGCACCTGCACCCTCCACACATACACCTGTGACACCTCAATCCAGCCACTATTTTTAATTAAAAAATTATTTAAAAACATATTTGATTGATCCTGCCACTTTCTATTATCCTAACAGTACTTTCACTTCCCCGAAATGTAGCATGACCAAGCATTATGAACAGTAACACAATACATGCTTATAGAGCTTTAGCTGGGTTTTTTAAGAGTAAACATAGTGGTTTATTTGCTAAGAGATTTGCATCATCTTTTACATGAGAAGCCTCACATTCAGTTGGAGCTCTTTTCATCAGCATTCGGGGGCTGGTTTTCTTGCACACAGTATTACATACAGCCTGCCCACTGATCTTTTGTCTGTATCTCCCCAGGACTGAACGCAGAACCACAGTCGAGAGTGCAGTCAACCATAGCTTTCTCTAAGTTAGCCACCAGGGACTCCCTGCCACACCACAAACCTTGTTTTTTTTTTTTGTGAAAAACCATATTGCAGCATAAAGCTCCCTGCTCAAAAGTGGTGCTTAAAAATCTCAGTGCATTTTCTCTTTTGAAATAAAAATACAATAGTTGATAGTTCTTTGTAAAGTGCAATCTGCAGCAAAAAACTTGTAGTGTAATGTCTGAATTAAATTGTACTGAACTGTTTGTGATAGCTAAGTTGGGCAAACAGCAACTTTAATAGGAGTTTTAAGACAAAAAAACAACGGATTGTTAAAGTTGCAACATTTCTTAAATGAGAAACCTCACAGACACTGGAGGCTCTTTTCTTTGGCAAACTGATCCTTTTAGCCTGCTCACTGATCTGCTGTCCTTACATCCACAGAACTGAACACAAGCAGATGCTCACACTTCATCTGCTGTTCAGAAACTGACAACTCAATCACTGTCCTTTCAGTACAGTCGGAAACGTTTAAAAAAAAAACACAACTTCAGCAAAAAGACACACTTTTCTAAGTGTTCTAACACAGACTCCCATGCTGTAAAGCTCTGGTAGCCCTCATGTGTCACTGCTTAAAATGCTGGGTCATGCTACATAATTGAGAAAAGTGAAAGTACTATAAGGATAACAGACTCTGAAAGTAGCCAAATCAATCAAATACATTTACAGTTATTGTTTACAGATAATTGCTGGATCAGTCAGATAGCTGTCATAAAATAACTTTAAACTGGTTGCATCAACTAAAATCATTTTTTTAAATAACATATGTAATCTGTTGTGGGGGGGGTGATATGGAGCGTTGTGTTGGGGGTGGCCATGGCTCGATCAAGCAGGCTCAGAAGAAGTTTTTAAAAATAGAGTGGCAGGATCAACCACATTTTTTTGTCATCTGTTGTGTTGGGGGGAGATATGGAGAGTTGTGCTGAGATGGTCATCACCTCTTTACTGGGGATTGTATTGAGGAGAGTATGTCGGGGTTGTGTTGGGTGAGGACCAAAACACATGTTGTATAAATAGAACATGACATGGCTTGACTGAAGATATCATATTTATCTTCACTCGAGTCCAGTGACATCAAGATATCTCACTCGTGGCTTTGCCACTCGTGAGATATCAAGATCTCACTGGCCTCAAGTGAAGATAAATATGATATCTTCAGTCAGGCCATGTCATATCCCATATTTATGCAATGGGGGTGAGAATAAAAATTGACAAATAACAGCAGTATTTTTGCTTGGTCAGACCTACAGTGAGAATATCATATTTATCCTCACTGTAGATCATTTATTGTCACTGTAGGTCATACACAGGCACTATCTGCTCTTCAGCACAACTCCTCATGAAGGTTTTGATTGGTGGGAGCTGGCAGCATGAGCAGTACAATCAGAATGCACCTGCTCACTTACATGCCAGCTCCCACTGGCAGTTTCATTTCTCTCCAGCAGCACACAGAACACTTTCATTTTCTCTCCTGTTCTTTCACTGTAACTTATTTTAAAAACAAAACTTTCAGCTTCACACAATATTACCATTTCACCTAAAGGTCCAAAATACCACACAAAACACACTGAATTGTTTTCATTGTCTCCCCAACCCCATGTTCTTTCACTTCAAATATTTTAAAAAAACTTTTAGCCTCATGCAAATGTTCACTTCCTTCAAACCCCAGCACACAAAAAAGCAACCGACTCTCTCTTTTTTACTCTTACCACTCTCCCCAGCAGCACAATGTCACAGCACATCTCTCTAATTGGCTCTCAAGTTAAACAAATGCCAACACCATGCAACAGAATGCCACCTCGTCTTTCCGATTGGCTCTCTAGTTGAACTAATGCCAACATTACAGAACTCATCCCGGAACTCTCCCTTAGGCTGCACTGTTCACCACATTTGTTTCTTGTGCTGCCACAATCTACACTGTATGTCTTCTTCACACAACAATGTCCTGATGCAAAAGTTCAGTTTTACAGAACACAACACTCAGTCATATGGAAACAAAAAGAAATAAAAAAAGACATACACTACCTATTTTTAAAAACTAAACATTACACCGATAAAAAAACTTGTCTTGTTGCATAAATGGAACATACAATGCCCCCATCAAAAATATCTCTGATATTTTCCACTCAAACAGTTTGACCTATGGCATCACTCGTTGCTTTGCCACTCGTGATATCAAAGATCAAACTGCAATCAGGAAAAATATCAGAGATATTTTCGATGAGAGCATTGCATATCCATACACATATATATATATATATATATATATATATATATATATAGATATATATATATATATATTTATACAATGTATGTTGACAGATAAATGGCAGTATAAAACATGATATCTCAGATGGCCAGTGAAGATAACATTGTTATCTTCATGTTCCTATCGTCATATGTTATCTCCACGTTCCTATCGTCATATCGAAACTTATCTGGTTGATCCTGCCACTCAGAACACTTTCACTTTCCCTACAAGTGTGCCAGTGACCGGCGCTATACACTGATAAATTTGTATATTGCCGAATCTTCTGTAGGAGAGTGCCCCTGGGTCAGTAACTCAGAAAAGCGCCGTCATTTCTGTGTTAATTACTTGTATTTCCTTGTAAAAACCTTGAACTGCACATAGAGTGCAGCAGTAACCGAGGCAGCGGCTTTCAACAGTAAAATGAAAGCGGCGTCTATTTGCCCAGGCAACAGGCGCTCGCGCTCATTACTGATGGCTTTCATGACTCAATACTGCACTCTGATTCAAGCTTTACAAGGAAATATAATGGTCTTCCTAGAAAATAATGAGCACTCAATCTGATTACTGACCAGAGAACTCTCTAAAAAGACTGCCAATATAAAATCGTCAATCTACATAGCGCTTCAGTCACATACTGTAAGAAAATAATAATAAATGGCAGGATCAACAGACTCTTTCATTAAAAATAACGTTTCACCAAAGTAATACCAGGATCAACCAGATATTTTAGTAATTTAAATTGACAGGATCAACCAGATATTTGAAAACTCTATGTAATCTGTTATGTTGGGGGCATTGGACCTCTGTTGGGGGGGAGGGCATGGCAGGATGAACCAGATAAGACTTTTTAAAACTAACCATAAATAGCAGGATCCACCAGATATTTTTTAAACAATAAATGACATCTGCTGTTTTGCCAGCTTTTCTGTAAGTGGGGTTGTATTGCTAGGGCCATCACCTTAATATCACCCATTGCATTGAGAGGGGCATGTGGTGAGTTGTATTGCGGGGGTGGGGGCAAAGCATACATTGTATAAACCGAATATGACATGGCCCGACTGAAGATATCATATTTATCTTCGCCGAGGGCCAGTGATATCATGATATACACTGGCCTCTCGTGAAGATAAATATGATATCTTCAGTCGGGCCATGTCATATCCCCTATATATCTATCTCTATATCTCTCTCTATATATACATATATATCTTTGTTAATGTATCAGTCTTACTAAAGTGACAAAAGCAGGGAAATGTGGTGTTAGGATTTCCAGCCTTAACACCCCATGCCCCCCCTGCAGACATGTGTGCCTTGGGGTCATCAACCCTAATGCTCACCCCATTTCTTAAGTAAATAAGCAGAGATGGAGCAGCATAGAAGAATGGGGTAAGCATTAGGGTCAGCAACCCCAAGGCAACCTCCGACACCCGTCAGTGTCTGCAGGATGGTGGCGTGGTGTTAGAGCAGGAAACCCTAACACCACATTTCCCTGCTTTTGTCACTTTAGTGAGAACTGTAACTGATGCATTAATGAAGTATTTTGCAATGAATTTCCTTACTTTTTCAGATAGTATAATCATATCCTTATGTGTCTGTGGGAGTGCAGGGCTGTCTGTATCCTGCACTCCAATCCCTCCATAGATGTACATATGTATGCAGGTGTGGAAGCATAGAACAACAGTGATCAAATTGTCAGCATAGCCATCTTATTATCCCACCTCATCCGCCCTGGTACAAAGTAATTGTCAAATCCAAGCCAAAACATAATTATGCGTAACTGCAATGCCATTCTGTGCCACAGGTGTGAAAACACATTTGAGGCAGGATTTGAAAAATGACAGCTGTGACATACATGAGGTGGGGTAATAAGAAGGATATGTTGAAAATCTGAGGTAAAAATATTTAAAATTTCCAAAGTTATGAATGGGCATAGCAAAATTGCAATGAATGGTCATAAGTTTGGCACATTTTCATATTTTGACCTCATATTTTCAACACAGTCTTCCTAAGACCACACCACATAATCCCTGTAGGTGAACATTTTTATAATCTGTGCTGAAACACCATTCTGTGCCACAGGTGTGAAAACACATTTTGGGCAGGTTGGGAAAAATGACAGCTGTGCTGTTCATGAGGAGGTGTGGAAAATGGCTATGTTGAAAAGATGGTGGCAAAATAGTGAAAATTACCAAAGTTATGCATTTGTATAGAAAAATGTCAATGGACACATGTAACTCAGGCATTTTTAAGAATGTTTTCACCAAATTTTCAACATGGCCTTTTTGGGACCCCACCTCATGGACACTGGCACTGTCATTTCGTTAATCAGTCCCAAAAGGTGCTTTCAAGCAGTGACCGTGAAATCACCTTCTGGGCCCAGTTGGCAAAACAACAGTGACAGAGTTCATTAGGTGGGGTCCTAAAAAGGCCATGTTGAAAATTTGGTTAAAAAATACCTAACAATGTCAAAGATATCAACATTAGTTCAAAACACCTTTGAATTACATTATACGGCACTTACCTTGATTATTCAGTTTTCAGTTCGGCTTTGAAGAGGGCAGATGTGTCCCAGTCCACAGAAGATGACACCTGATGGCTTCCAGTGGTAAATATAAGCCAAGGGGAGATGTGGGGTGGTGGGTGCTCAGTGGAAGGGTCGGGATGAGGGAGGGGACGGGGGAGATGACAAGGGGTCATTATCATTTTTTCAGGCTGAAAAAGACATCTGGGGACTGTTTTGTTTTTTACAGGTGCAAGTTTAAAAATATTTGGAGACACTGGGGTGGGCTTCCCAGTGTCTGACACTGCTGGAGGCATAGCACATATCTGGGGTCACTGTGAGTTGGGTCCCCAGTGTCCCACACTGGCAGAGGGGGCTTCCAGTACCAACATGGGGATTGGGCACCCCACTGTCAGCAAATCATTCAAATACATTTTTTGCTAGGGGTGTAGGACATATCTGGGGACACTGGGAGTGCACTCCCCAGTGTCCCACACTGGCCAGGGGGAGAGGTTCCTATACTGCCGACATGGGGATTGGGCACCCCGATATCAGTACATATATTTTATACACATATTTTATATCAACATGCCTCAGCCCCCTTCCCCTTAGAGGCAGTAAAAGGTGGAAAAAAGGCTGGATTTAGGTAAACACCAACAGGTGTTTACCTAAATGGGGGTCGTAGAATTGGATTCTGGGGTCTGATTTTACCTAAAATGACCAGAAAATGTTTTAAAAAGTAGTGCATAGAATTGCATGCCCCATATTTTCACAAAACCATGCTGAAATTTGTGGCATTAGTGCAGTGTTTTCACAGAATAGTGCCATAACTTGTGGCGCTTTCGCAAAAGTAATGCCACAAATTGCAGCAGTAGTGTCACAATTTGTGGCATTAAAAATGGGCCTATTAAAATAAACATATTTCTGGGCACTAGTTTGTAAAACTAACCAGAGAGGCATGTTCCTCGTGCCCCAATTAGGTAAACACAAGTGTTGGTGTTTACCAAGGGGACAGTATTTTTTGAATTTTATATATTTTTTTCCCCGTTGCTACTGTAACTGAAAACAAGTTGATGAAACCTCAACACTACATTCCACATTTGCAAAAGCAACTACTGCTTTCATGGCAGCAAAAAGTGCTTTTGCATGGCACATCTAATTTTTCCCATAGGATACAATGGGGAACTTCAAAGTTTAATAACTTTTGAATGATAATAATAATAATAATTTTTATTTATATAGCGCCTTTCAATTTTCCAAGCCACTGTACAACTTAAAACACTGCAAAATCAGTACTAAATTCAGATATCAGACATAGATAAAACCATCATATTCAAATACATTCAATTTTCTGTAAAAGCCATTTGCCAAAGATGGGTTTTCATACCCCTCTTGAATTCTTCCTTGGAGGTGCACTCCTGTAACCGGAGTGGTAGAGAATTCCACAGAGTGGGTGCAGCATAAGAGAATGCCCTGCAGCCATATGATTTGAGATTCACTCTTGGAATCTCTAGCAACCCCTCATTGGCCAAGTGTAGTGGTAGACCAGGACAGCAAGGAACCAGAAGTTCTTTCAGATAGGCCAGACCCTGACCATGAAGGGTCTGAAAATCTGTAGACCGACTTTAAAGGTGATCTGCCACCGTATAGGCAGCCAGTGCAGCTCGCGCAGGACTGGGGTAATATGACAGGATCTAATAGAGCCTGTCAAAACTTGGGCCACTGCATTCTGCACTAGCTGCAGGTGATGAATTTCAACCCCTGAAAGCCCAAAGTAAAGGGAGTTGCAGTAGTTCAGACACGAGGACACAAAGGTGTGGACCAACGTTGGAAGGTTGTCAGACGGAACCAGGTGCCTAACTCTGGTGATATTCCTAAGATGGTAAAAGGAAGTCCTGATGACAGCGGACACCTGTGACTGCAGTGTCAGTCTGTCATCCAGGACAACCCCCAGGTTACGCACCCATTCAGAGGTCGGAAATAAGACGCTACCAAGAAAAATTCCTGAGGGCGTATCAACGACCGACCCCTCTATCTGATGACCAGGATCCACGACCAAAACCTTTGTCTTTTCTGATTTCAACTTCAGCCAACTAGAATCCATCCACTCCTGGATTTCTTTCAGACAGTTGTTAAACACCAAGAGAGCGCCATCCTGGTCAGGAGCAAAAAACAGGTATAGCTGGGTATGACCTGCATAGCAGTGAAGCCTCAGCCCATACCACCTTACAATATCTCTGAGGGGCAGCATATACACTGAGAATAGCATGGGAGACAGCACTTAACCCTGAGGTACCCCACACAACAAAGACGTTGGGCCCGAGGAAAAAACCCCAGGCACAACTGTTTGTGCTCTCCCCGAGAGAAATGAAGTGAACCATCTGAGGACGGTTCCTGATATTCCACAAATATGCCTCAGGCGTGCTATCAACACCATGTAATCCATGGTGCCAAAAGCTGAGGGGACATCAAGAGAATGAAAATAGAACATCTCTTCTGATCTCTCACCCTCAGAAGATTATTGAGCACCCGAACCAGCGCTGTCTCGGTGCTATGGCTTTTATGAAAACCCAGCTGGAGGGGTTTGTAGATGTCATGGATGGTTAAATGGTCCTCCAATTGGGCTGCCACTACCTTCTCAATCACCTTCCTAATAAAGGGTAGGTTGGAGATAGGTCTGTAGTTTGTGAAACAGTCTGGGTCCAAGGTACCTTTCTTCAAGAGTGGTGTCACCACCGCCTCTTTCAGGGAGCTAGGGAACTCACCTGTCTCCAAGGAGCACCAGACTATTCACGCAAGGACTGGACCAATGATATCACTACAACCCAAAATTAGGGAAGCCAGTCCAGGGTCCAAACTATAGCATGTAGGGCACACACTATGGATAATCCTCATGACATCCATGAAATCAGGTCGACTGAAGGAACTCCAAGAAAACTGAGGTACTGTGAGCTCACACTGTTCAACAGCATCTCCCCTAGAGAATGGATTGATATTTTTTCACCAAATCTTGAAAAGTCACATCTGCGATCCAAACCCCATATACTCTCAAAGGTTCAGACCAAACCCCCAAGCCATTTTGGAGAAATGGCATGAAAAAGAAATTGACAAAAAATTGTTAATTTTCTCGTTTTTTTAAATTCTGTATCTCTGCACCTGCATATCTATCTGGAACAAAACTTGCAAAATCCAGAAATCTGTAGTACACAAGGGAGCATACACAATTGCAATCAAATTGGTTGAATGGTTGCAAAGTTATTAAAGTGCAAAATTTGGGGTTTAACATAGAAATGACGACTGAACCCTAACTATAGCGGTGCTACTGTGCCACTTCCCAATTCCAAGAGTAAGTAAGCTAAGATGGTTACAGAATTTGAGAACTGGATGAGCATTAGGGTTCACAACCCAAGGCACACCCCTTACACCTGTTCTTGCATACAGGTTTGGGGTGGGGTGTTAGGGTTAGAAACAGAGGGTGGGGGTGGGGTCTTAGGGTTGGGAACCCTGAGATGTCATTACCCTACTTTTGACACTAGGACCATAATGGTCCATTAACAGAGTTTTGTTGCAGAGAATTTCCCTATTTTTTGAGAAAGCATAATCATAAGGAACCCTAATGGTGCATTAACAAAGTTTGTTGCAGAGAATTTCCTTAATTTTTGAGAAAATATAATTAAAGGCTTATTAGCTTGTGGGAGTGCAGTGCCCTTTGGGCCCTGAACTCCCATCACTCCATACTCCTCTGCATAGTAGCAGGTTATTTTAATGCGATTAGTAAAGTAAAGAAAAGAATGCTTATAACTGTATGATTATAAATGGAATATATGCTCATTATAAGTAAGCATATACTTTGTGTATTTCTAATTCAATGATAGATAAGACAATGTTGTCTAAAGTACTTAGTATGAAGAAAGAAGCCCCAGAAATATTAATTATTAGGAATGTGCAATAGAATTTGTATGTGAATAGCTATAAGTTTTTATACCATGTTTTAAACTATTTATGGTGTATTATATTGTAATAGCTAATTGCTACACAATGAACTTTGTTTGATTGCATTTCTCACAATGCATATTTGTGTGTGGGAGCACAGGACTCAGAGGACCCTGTGTTGCTATCCATCCATCAGTCCCTAGTAGTACCTGTATTCCTCTTTGGTAGTGCAGTGCCACCCATGTATTACTCCTTAACAGTATCCATATTTCTCTGTGAGAGTGCAAGGCCTTCTGGGCCCTGCACTCCCATCCACCTATCAGTCTTTAATAGTATCCGTACTTCTGTGTGGGAGCGCAGTTTGCATGAACTGACAAAGGAATGCTTGCATACACCTCACATTGCAATATTATCCTATGGGGAAATTAAGCAAAATGTAAAGTTGCAAAACTCCAGAGCAAAGTAATATATTTTCATCAGACGACCAAAAAGCACATCTATGAGGCATGCCCTCGGCACCCAAAAAATGTTGCAGCAAAATTGCAAACAGTTTCTTACCACCATAGTGACAAAGAGACGGCTTTGTAAACTTCCCAGTACAATGTTATCCTATGGGAAATCAACCAAAATTCTAAACTGCAGAACTACAAGCCACAGCAATATATTTTCAGAAAACCAGTAAAATGCACAGCTGTGGAGCAAGCCCTTTTGACCCTGAAAATTTCAGTCCAAAATTCCAAACTGTTCCTTTGCTATGAGGTGACAAAGAAACAGCTACATAAAATGTCTTTTTTCACAAATTGCGAACAAGAATCATGTTTCATGAAACAAGAATAATGTTTTGTGAAACAAGAATAATGTTTCACGAAACAAGAATCCTGTTTTACGAAACAAGAATCTTGTTTCACATGGCACATCTAACTTTTCCCATAGGAAATAATGGGAAACTTTTAAAAATGTAATAATTTTTGAATGGATTGATATTTGTTCACCAAACCTTCAAAGGGCACATCTGTGACCCAAGACCTATGTACCCTGAAAATTTCAGACCAAACCCCAAAGTCATTTCTGTACAGTGGCATGACAAAGAATTCAACAAAAAGTGGTAAATAAGCTGAGATGTGCTGGGCCCTGTGCTTCCATTTATAGGACGAGAGTAACCAAACTGTCAGCATAGCCATGGTATTACCAAACCCCTCATGTACCGAGTGCAGAAAATTTTCAAATCTCCTCCAAAATGAAACTCTGCACAACCGGAATGCCATTCCACCCCACAGTTACGAAAACACATTTTGGCCAGGATTAGAAAAATGACAGCTGTGACGTACATGAGGTGGGGTAATAAAAAGGCTATGTTGAAAATCTGGGGTCAAAATATTGAAAATTCCCAAAGTGTGTGTAGCGAAATTGTAACAAATGGTCATAACTCTACTAATTTTAATAATTCTGACCCCAAATTTTCAACATACCCTACTCATGACCCCACTTCATGAACAATATGACTGTCATTACACAGATCCCTTCAGAAAGGTGATTTCGCCAGCTGACTGTGAAATCACCTTTCTGGTGGGAGTTGCATAACGACAGTCCTATTTTTCATGAGGTGGGGTCTCCAAAAGACTATGTTAAAAATTTGGTGTAAAAAAATGTAATTTTGCCTAGGCTGGCAATTTCGGGTAATGTGACATTTAGACAAATTTTGCTAATTTCACCAATGCTTTTCAATTTCACCTGCAAATTTGCAATACATTGTGGGTAACTAACTGAAATATCACATGCGGGCTGTGTCCTGCACAGTATATTGTCTGCTTTATTTTTGTATTGGAAGTATTCGTGGAGACTGAACACTTGTCCATATCTAGGTAAACTGCACTGTTGAACTGCTCAAAGAAATTAATAGTGTGATCTATTCTTGGCATTGCAGTGTTCCTGTTTTTCAGTTTAATTTGCTTACCATATCAACCCTTTCCCTCCCTTTCCTCCCTGTTACACCATTGGTATTTACCACCTGATCTGTACTATATAAAAAACTACATAGTTTTCAAGAAAGTGGTGGTCCCTGCAAGATTGTTAGAGGTGACTTTGTTTGTTCATTTCAAATCTTGTTGTCCATTCTGTCTGATATATTTATAAGCCAAAACTGTATTTAGTAAGTGCTAACACATCGCAGTACTTGCCTTCTCCACATACCACTTATCCGGATCGTAGATCGTATTGTGATTGTGAGGTGTTCTGTGTGGTTGGTTGCCAGCAAAATCAAGGTTAGAAGTAGCTTCAAGTCTGTGACTCATTTTTTTACTGCCCAATCTGTAGCTAGCATGCTTGTTGTGGAAGATACTGGGAATAAGGGAGGCACTCACACCAGCGGAGGCACAGAGGTCCAGGAGGAGGTGGAAAAAGTTGTCAGTGTGACTGTTGTTTCTGATCAAGGTGGAGCTGATGGTGGTGGTGAAGGTGATACTATCCAGCTTCAATCTGTTTCTCCTTGAGAAGGAGATAAGGAAAGTCAGCGCACCCCAACCCCACAGAGAGGAGGTGCCAGAGAAGGGAAACGTTTCTCTGGAAGCAGACGATGATAGGGAGGAGGAGGTGGAGGAGGATGTAATATGTTTTGGTACAGATGATGATGAGGTGTTGGATCCCCTGTGGGAGTCAAGTGAAAAAACTGAAGAGTGATGAAGTAGCCCATTTAGATGCCAAGCCTAAGGGTGTAGAAAACAACAGATTTCAGTCCTGGTGGTGGATGTGAACCATCTAACAGCATGACTGACACCAGATTTCTGTCACAATTTATTGTAACATTTTTGGGGAAACATTTCTGGAATTCTGGGGCATGTTCAGCAGTGGCAGCACCAAGAGTAGGCCTGTAATCTTTTGTAAACAGTGGCAGAAGCTTTAGTTTTGGGTCCAGGAGATGGGGGGGCATCATCTACCAGCATGACTTACACCAGAGTTCTGTTTCAGTTTACTGTAATATTTTTTTGGGAAACATTTCTAGACTTCTGGGGCATGTTAGGCAGTGGCAGCACTAAGATTAGGCCTGAAAACCTTTTTAAATGGTGCAGAAAACAGAAAATTTATGTCCTGGTGGTTGTTGTGAACCATCTAACAGCATGACTGACACCACATTTCAGTCTCAATTTACTGTAACATTTTTTATGAAACATTTCTGGACTTCAGGGGCCTCTTCGGCACTGGCAGCAACAAGACAAGGCCTGAAATCCTTGGTAAACAGTGAGCCAAACAGCATGTTTTGGTCCAGGTGGATGGTGGGCTCCATTTAACATCATGACTGAGACCTGATTTCTGTCTCAATGTAGTGTAACTTTTTTTGGGAAACATTTCTGGAATTCTGGGGCATGTTGGCAGTGGCAGCGCCAGATGTGTTACATCTTTAGAATGTTGCACACAACAATAAGTAATGCAACATAACATAGCATTGTGAAACAATTTTTTTAATAGGCACAATACTTGACATTTGTGGATAGGAGGAGTAAACATGTTAAAGAGCAGGTGATGCCTTCAAAATAACTTTCATGAAACATAACATTGACCAACAATTCAGTTGCATTCCCCATATATGGAGTTTGCAAAGCAAAGGATGGCACCTGTCAAAGGCTGTCGGCCTTCAGGGTCTTGTGCACAGCATTTGTACTTTATAATTTAAATACTTCATGTGAGTTGCTTCAATTCAATGTTAGAATTACTTACCACATCATATATCCATAAAGTGTTCTTTCTTTATTCCAGTGTAGCAAGTAAACAATGTAAAAAAATGCTTCCATATAACTAAGATAAAAACGCCTGCTCCCTCAAGGCATCATACTTCATGATATATCAAAGGTTATGTCACATCTGATGCGTTTCACACATGCATGCTTTCTCACACACAAAGCACACATGTGAAAAATGTATGTGTCAGGTGTGAGATAACCAGTGACATATATGGAATGATGGTGCCTTGGGGGAGCGGGTGTTTTTATCTTAGTTATATGGAAGCATTTTTTACATCGTTTACATGCCACATTCGAGATTCGAATAAAGAACAAGCACTTTATGGACATGTGCTGTGGTGAGTACTTCTAATTTTGAGTTAAAGAAACTCACATGAGGTATTTGAATTAAAAAAAAATGCACTCTGTGCACAAGACCCAGATGGCAGACAGCCTTCGGCAGAAGCTGGCCTTTCATTTGCGAACTCCATATACTGTATATGGAATGCAACTGCCTTACACATCATTATGTTGTTAAAAGTAATCTTGTAGGTGTAACCATCTCTAAGAAGTAACACACACCACAAATAATAAGGGAATACTGTGTTTATTAGGGGAGGGGTACACAGACATGGCACAGAATAAGCTTAACAAATGAAAGGCAGGATCAGGAGGACAAGGGTAATATAACAATGAGTTGGGGGAAGTAATAGAGAGAGAACAAGAAAAGTAACTGAATTATACACAGTAGGGAGCATAAGACAGTAACAAACACAACAGCAATGGTCAAACAAATTATTTTACATACAAAATAAAGTAACAAGAGGACTTAAGGATGCAGATTAAAGAGGACAGAACATATTTTTTTGCTTAGTGGGGAACATGCAAACAACAGAATAGAGGATAGAAAAAATGAAAACAAAAAAGATAAATTAGTTTTTGCTGCCACATTAACTTCCAGTGGGGCCACCACTCAGTTCAGACAGAATGCCCATGATTTTGTTGACATCACACTGGAGTTTAGCAATCTCCCCCTCGGTATCACTAAATTTCTGTCTGAAATCATTTAGTTCCTGTCAAAGATGTTGGACTTCTGACAGGACAGCTGATAAGTTCGCATGTGTCACTGGCACTGCTGGTGGAGAGGGGGCTGCCTGTGGTGCTGCTGCCGGCTCTGGATAGGGGGACTTGGAGGGGTGTCACCAGCACTGCTGGCAGGATGGGGGCTTCCAGTGGTGCTGCTGCTGCTGGCTCGGGATGGGGGGGAACTGTCAGGGTCTTGATGCTACTGCAGTCTGCTACTGTTGTCTAGTCTGGTGAGCCAGGTGAGGATGCTTAACAGGTCTAGCCATGTCACCCTCCTGCTCACCCCATCAGTGCTCATACCTGCACTTATCTCCACAGCTGCAGTTGATGCTGCTGCCACCTCCAGCAGTTTGAGGTCCCATTTAAGCAGGTGGTGGTACACCATGTGGCTACCCTGACCAGTTGTCCCAAAGTGGGAACCCCACTTTCCACAATGCACTTCGGGCCTGCATAGATTGCAGGTGACCACTGGGTCACCTGCTGACTTTGCATAAAAATAAATCCTAGATAGGAGAACTTCAGGGATGACAGGGCTGTGGGGGGCAGATGATGCCCCAGGCACTGACTCCTCCTACTGCTTGGGAGGGGGCTCAGTCTCTTGCTGCCAGGGAGGAGGAACAATATCCTGGTGCTGGGGAGGGGGCACTGTCTCCTGCTGCTGATGCTGCTGTGGTGGAGGGGCCATGATCGCCTCCTGCTGCTGGGGAGGGGGAACAGTTGTTTGCTGCTGGGTGCTGGTGCTGGACCCAAAAGCCTCCTGCTGCTGTGGCATTTCATTTTTAGTGGTCATCTGAAACACTTGCACAGGTGCCCCATTGCCTCTACCCTTCTCCAATATACCCACCAACACCACCAAAAAAAGGAAAACAGAGGTAGAGACTCTGAGAGAGAGAGAGAGCCGGTGGAGGTGGGGGGGTCACACACACACACACACACACACACACACACACACAATATACAGGTACTAAAATATGAAATAGGACAAAGACAAACAAGAAAAAGTTAGAAAAAAATAGCACAAATTAAGTAGTTTATGTATAAAATTGCACTCTGCAGTCACAGGGAGGGCAGGGTCTGCACCAGAAGCCATACAAAAAGAGACTGAAGGAGCTTAATATGTATACCCTTGAGGAAAGGAGGGAGAGGTGGGACATGATAGAAACTTTCAAGTACCTTAAGGGAATCAACAAAGTCCAGGTAGGTAGCGTCTTTCAGAAAAAGAGATGTACAAGAACAAGGGGGATACAATTTGAAGATAGAGGAGGGATGTCTCAAGGGCAATGTAAGGAAGTATTTTTTCATGGAGAAGATGGTGGACACATGGAACGGCATTCCTGAGGAGGTCATGGGGTCAAAAAAAGTGGGTGAATTCAAGAATGCATGGGACAGATATAAGGCATTTCTGGTGGGGGTAGGAAGAAGTAGGCTGTTTTTTAACTAGGATCTACAACTTATCCAACAGATAGAGAAATGGACAGACTGAGTGGGCCAAGCAGTCCTTATTTGTCATCAAAGTCTATGGTTCTATGTTTCTATGCTGCCTGCTTCCTCGAGATGTGCAGCATAGGAAATTAACCAATCACTTCCTGCCTGTTTAGACTCAACCATGTTACCACCAGCAGAGAGAAAAGCCCAATTTCACCTAATTTCACCTTATAAAAGTACAAGGCAAAATTCAAGGCAAAATTGGGTGGTGAAATTTCACCAAAAGGCCATAATTACATGTAATGTTTCAGTAGGCGAAACTGGCAATTTTGCCATAATTTCCCCAGTGAAGTAAAATTTTGCTGCATCTCTACCCGTGGGATCCAGAGGCTTTCAGTTTTCCTGGTAGCACAGCTGGTAGTGCAGTGGAAGGGCATCTCTAACAGGGCCTGGTTCAAGTCCAAGCTAAGGCATTTATTTTTTCTCTCTTCTAAATTGCCTATTTAATAAGTCTGAAGTATTACAGCCACAGCTGGTTGTGACAGGAACTGTGGCAGTAGGGAGAGCTGCCCTGTAAGCAAATGAGTTGACATAGATGATTTCAGAACTCAAATTTCTATCCAGACTTGAGTTTTGCACCATTTCTGGTGATGCAAACCCCAATCTTAATTGCATCCTGTATCATTTAGTGATGCAAATAATTGTGCTGACAAGCAGTTATTGCACAAAAGTTAAACAGAACTATTTACCAAAAGTATAGTATTAACAATTGTAGCAAATCTTTTATACAACTGCTGCTTCATTGCAAAACCTTTGTAATAATTAACATCAATCATTTTTATGCAATAACAGCCTATCTGCAAATGTTATATGACAGTTGCTCAGTTTCTAATGTATAAAACTTTTGAAATAGTTAACATTGTTATGGCCTTTGTAGCTATTACTGCACCTGTGATACATGATGACTGTCTTGTACATTTGCCAATGTACAAAACTTTTGAATGTTTTTTTTTATTTCTTGATGGCAAAGCATATTGCATTGTCATTCCATTTTCAAACGCATCTCAGGAGGTGCACAACAAGCAAGCATACAATACAGAGAAGTAATCCAACAAAATACATACTGCAGACAAGCCCCAATTATGGGCAAAGGAATTTAATTAGTAGCAAAGGCGATGACAATAGCAGCGCAAGGCCATTTCCATCACTATTAATAACAAATGAAAGATTAAATGCAGCTGCTATTATCAATTTTCTGCTTCTGCTGCTATGGTCAGTTGATCATATTATTATAGTGGCTAAAACAGACTCATTGGATAGTGGGAGAAATTTTATTGGACAAACATAAATATTGTACGTACTTTGCAGCTGCTAATGTAACAAACTCTAGCCAGAGCTGATAGGGCTGTGAAAAGCTACCTAATGACCAAAGTTATTTTCTTGTTGGTGCCATATAGTGCTGTTTAGTCACAATTATCAGAAACTGCCATGCTGCTAAACCAGTCCTCTTAAATTTATTTAGTCAGAGTAAATGCTGCTTGAGGGTGTGTGTATGTGTGTGTGTGTGTGTGTGTGTGTGTGTGTGACTGCTCCCAGATTGAGTTTGCCTTTTTCCTGTAACTGCAAGGCAATTTTCCAATGTTTTCCTGCAGATTACATTATTTCCAATGGAAGCCAAATTCCTCTGTTTTCCCATATAACTAATGCAAATCTATGGGAAGAATTTCCCTGTAGATGGCTCCAAATCTCTGTAAAATACAGGAATACATGTAGATCTGGGAGTCTGTGTGTGTGTGTGTGTGTGTGTGTGTGTGTGTTTGGGCTGTGAAGAGCTACCACATGACCAAAGTTATTTTCTTGTTGGTGCCATATAGTGCTGTTTAGTCACAATTATCAAAAACTGCCATGCTGCTAAATCAGTCCTCTTGAATTTATTTAGTCAGAGTAAATGCTGCATATGTGTGTGTGTGTGTGTGTGTGTGTGTGTGTGTGTGTGTGTGTGTGTGTGTGTGTGTGTGTGTGTGTGTGTGTGTGTGTGTGTGCTTGTGTACAACCTGTCCTTCCCTAGGAATGACAGCTAACAGACTGCAATTGCACTGTGAGTCTGACTTTTGCTTTCACAAAAGCCAGAGAAAATGAGTTAACCCATAGGTTGTTGAAAGAAATAGAGCAAATCTGTTAGACTGAGCTGGACAGATGATAGCAACAGCAGTTTAAAAGGTTTTTCTGTTAATATCCTGAGAAGTTATGAGGTACAATACAGTAGCATCCCCACCCCCCTTCAGATGCCTTTAACATAGAGCAGAAAATAGTACAAATCAGAGGGGGAGTGCACTACTTTGCAGCTGTGGAGGAATACATCCAAATATCTTAAAAGAGAGTTCCACGAAAAGCCATTTTAGAGCTACAGTCTGATCGATGACAGAAGGGCTGTAGGCTCCAACCTTGGCCCTAAAAAAGGAGAGTTTGGTTAACCTCTGCCTGGTGCCAAAGTTCACATACACCATTTTCTTGATATTCAGTGAAAGTTTATTTGCCATGATACAGCTGTGAATGTTGGAGTAATCCAGCTGGACCCAAGCAGCCAGGTCAGGGATGAAGGCAACAGAGGAACAGAGTACCATATCATCCACCTATATGTAGATGGCTGCAGAGGTACAAGAATTTGGGATGTTGTTTAGTATAATAGAGAAGCGGACTGGGCCTGGAACAGAGCCTTGGGGCACACCTGAGCAGATATTGTGAGGAGGAGGAGTGTGTCTCCAATGCGGACAGATTTTGACCTGCCTCAAAGCAGAAGAGTAACCAACTAACTGAAGGGTCAAAGATATCTGCCCTTTTAAAGGGGAACAGTCAGCACTAAGGGCCCAACACTCAAATGTGGGCCTGGTCTCAATGTGCACTTTGTGTGCAAAAATATTTAGGTTTACTTACTGTTTACTGTAGTATAGTAGATTATATCAGACTAAGTTTGCTAATTTCTAGGCTGACTTCTGTAAATACAAATGCCAGAATCCCATGCAGCTCACATTTATTTATTTATTGAAGATATCGGATAACATACCTTTGTGTCAAAGACTCATTTATAAAGGTTCCACGTTATTATTCTGTATACAGAGACATCAGATACAATGGCAACAAATAAGACACAATAGTTACAAAGAAGCTTGAACATTAGCAAAAGTGGTTACAGAAAGTTGCAAAAACAGTTATAGAGTAAAGACGGTAATCAGTTAACAAGGTACATACACTTCAGGACGGTGGCACCACGCCATGCCCTGGTCTTTATTTAGTAGTCTACACTGGACTGGAGGTGTCCATTGTCCAGGTATAAGAATGCCCTGGGATGGCAGGACCAGGGTGAGGTCCAAATATGAGGGGGAACATGGGTAGAGCAAAAAATCAAGGATAGTCACAGGCTGAGCCTTGCGAGATTAGTCACGTAGTTGGGACTTGAACCAGCCAAGTCTGGGTTCTGAGAGGAGGGAGTTAGGGAAGGAGTTAAGCCAGCTATGGGCCTGGTGCCTAAATGTTCTTTGACCCAAGGAGTCTTGCAGAGTGGTACCCGAAAGTGGGTTGTTGTAGATTGCTGGGTATGGCGTGACGACAGGGGGGCCTGGAGTAGGGGGGTAAGGCAGGTGGGAGTAGACCTGCAGTTACTTTTTTAGCAAAGAGGCATGTCTGATATTTGAGCCACCCATTGAAGTTAAGCCAGTTGGTGGAGGCATACAGGGTGCAGGTGTGTGTACGTCTGGTGTAACCGGAGGCTAGTCTGCAGGCCTTATTAAGAGCCAGCCTGATTTTGTTTAGGTGTGTGTTGTCAGCTGCCGCATAGATTATGATACCATAATCTATGAGTGAGAGTACTGAAGCTGAGACAGCTAGGTGGAGGGCTTCAGGTGGGAGGCAGCTCTTGTACCAGTGCAGTAAACCAATGCACACATTAACAGCGGTGCTCAGTTTTTGGATGTGGTCATGGTAGGTGAGCCCTGAGTCTAGGGTGATACCCAGTTACCTGAAAGAGGTAACCTGCTCAAGTGGGTCATTGAAAGAGTTCAGTATGCATAGGGGTAGCCCACTGTTCCTGCTTTGGGGGTGAGAAAACACTATAGGCTTCATTTTTATGTAGTTTAGGACTAGCCTATGCCAAATGAACCAGGATTCTGCTTCTGTAAAAGATTTTTGGAGTGCATTATGGAGAGCGATGGGATCAGTGTGGGGACTGTAGAGGACGGCATTGTCTGCATACAGGAGTAGTTTGCCAGAGCAATCCTTGGGTAGGGAGCTGAGGAACAGGGAGAAAAGTAATGGGCCAAGGATAGAGCCCTGAGGGACTCCCGATCTGACTTGGAGGGGGGAGGACTGGATTTTTGCAAGTCTGACTGTCTGAGTTCTCTCAGACAGATAGCTGGCGAACCAGCCAGTGGTCTCAGAGGACAGACCAATTTGCGTGAGGAAATCCAGTTGTAGTATGTGGCGCACCATATCGAACAGCTTGGAAAGGTCTATAAAAACAGCACCAGCAATGTGGCCTGTGTCCAGAGATGTGTGGAGGGCATTAGTGAACTCCAGGAGAGCTGTAGTAGTACTGTGGTTGTGCCTGAAGCCATGCTTCTCAGGACACAGAAGGCTGTATTTGGAGAGGTAGTCCATAAGCTGGGTGGCCACAATTTTCTCCAAAGCTTTGGAGAAGGGGGGCAGGATTGAGATGGGGCAGTAGTTCCCAGGCTGGGTGCAGTCACTACTCTTAAAGATGGGTATAATGAAAGCTGATTTCCATTTAGATGGAAACTGGCCCAGCGATAGGGAGTGGTTCAGGAGCATAGTGAGTGGGAAAAGAATTTCATTAAAGGTTAGCCTAAGCAGCTTAAGATCTAGTGTGTCACTGCTGAATCATGACTTGCTGAAGGCCTTGAGGAGAAGGAGGGCAGCTTCATGCTGCGATATTGTTTTAAAGTGTAACGGGGGTGCTGGGAGAGGTGGGGGGTGCTGGGGGGTGGGGAGAAGAGATTGGGAGGAGAACACTACTAAGGTCAGAGAAAGAGGTATTAAATGTATTTGCAATCAGGGCAGGGTCTGTGGTGATAGATCTATTTGCCCAGAGTTAGGAGGGAGGTGCAGAGGAGGCTTTACCACTGAGCTCTTTGAGAGAGTCCCAAAACTTGAGCCCCGAGCCTCATGTGGCAGTAAACGAGGCTCGGTAGTACTCAGCTTTGGCCTTCTTAATATTCCAAGTGCATTTATTACACACCTCTTGGTAGTGCTGTCTATCAGAGGGTTTATATGCCATCCAGGGCAATATGCCATAGATTGTCATGATCACGCATTTGGTCTAATAGGGCTTGTGACATCCAAGGTGTGTTGACCCCTTTGACAACCTGTTTGCTTAGGTGTGCATACCAGCCACAGGCAGAATTGAAGGTGTCAATGAAGTGGTCAAGAGTGGTGTCAATGTCCAAAGCGGCTGTAATGGAGGACCAGTCACTGGTTGAGAGGTATTGTCTAAGGGCCTGAAGTTTGCTAGGTTTGAGACTGCTTTGGAGGATAGTTTTGGGTGGCGGGCTTTCTTGCAATATATGACCAGTGACAAACCACTGGGGAGTGATCACTCAGGGCATCAGGTAAAACCCTGACCTGTGTAGCTTTATGGGGTGCTTTGGTGACCATCAGATCAAGGACAGTGGCAGTGCCAGACCTCTGGTTCAGTCTAGTGGTGGTGGTCACAAGTTGGGACAGGTTTTGAGAGGCTGCCACATCCCTAAAGGGTGCCAATGTGTCAGCTAGTCAATTTATATTAAAGTCCCCAAGGGCAATGATTTCTGCCTTGTCAGGGAGAGACTGTAGGTAGGTGAGGACAGTGAAAAGCACTATTCTGATTCCTGGGAGGAATGTATATAGAAGAGAGGAACTGGGGGACTCTGTTAGGTGCAATAGTGATTTTCAGATTGAGGGCCTGGGCCCCATGCCCAAGGGATGGAGTGGGAGGGAAAGACTTTGTAGTGAGTCCTGGATGTATAGCGCACATCCACCACCTTTTTTAGAGGTACGGTCGGCGTGGTATAGAGTAAACCCGGGGAGTCAGACCATGGAGTCTGGGGTATGGTCACTGAGACAAGTTTCTACTACTGAGATGATATGAGGGTGATTCAGGGCAACCCAGCCCTGAAAAGAGTCAAATTTGTTGAGGAGGCTGCATATATTGAGGGAGATGATTTTAAAAACCTTAGAGCAGTAGCCTGGGGGGTTGGGTGGGGCCAGGGTTGGGGTGGACGTCTCCTGAGAGGAGGAGGAGGAGGAGGAGAAGGAGCAGGAGGATATGCATAGATGCTAATTTTAGTCGCTTCTGCACCAGTTTAAGTGCCATCAGGAAGGGGGAGGAGCATTGCAAGAATGTGGGGATGGGTAGCTGCTGTAGAGCAGGAGATGCAAGGCAAAGTAGAGTCCACTGCCTTAACGTGGCAACATCAGTGGATGGGATATGGGTACAGCCCATCAGTGGAGTGAGAGTGGTGGCCCCATGGTAGATGTGGGGGGTTAGGGTGAGAGGCCTGATGAGAGGTAGTTTCAACTCATCATGAAAGCAGTACTGCAGCAGTGGGAGATTCAATAGCCTGCAATGCATACTAGAGATTCGCCACTTCACTGGCAGCCAGTGCAGGTCATGCAGGACAATAGTCACATGACATGACCTGAGAAGGCTTGACAGTAACCTGGCTGCTACATTATGCACTAGATGCAGGCATCATAGGATCCCTCCACTCACTCCCAGATACAGACCATTACAGTAGTTGAGCCTGCAGGTCACAAAAGTATGCACCAGTGAGACCTGGTCTTCCAGTGGGATCAAGATTTTCATCTGGGACATGTTATGAAGATGTTAAAAGCCATTCCACAGGAAGGATGACACATGAGCCTCAAGTGTCAAATGTCAGTCTTTCATCCAGAATGACACCCAGATTCTTCACTTTGGTAGAAGCCACCAGAATAGAGGAACCAAGTACCAAACCGGTCCTCTCCGCTGTTGCCCCCACACCCTGTTCTCAACCAGGCTCAATCACTAGTGCTTTCTCTTGTCTGGGTTGAGACACAATCAGTTAGAGGACATCCAGTCCTGGATCTCAAGCAGACATAAATTCAGTACATAGACTGTGCAGGCATCCAGTTTGCAAATGACAGGTACAGTTGGGTATCATCTGCATAACAGTGAAAACCCAAGCCATGCCATCCGATGATGTTGCCCAGCTGCAGCACATATACTGCACACAACATAGGTGAGAGAATCAAACCCTGGGGTACACCACAGAGAAGAGGCTTCTGGAGTGAGGAAAATATTTCCCATCATCACTGTCTGCATCCTGCAGCTGAAAAAGAACTGAAACTAGCTGATGACCCTCCCAGCAAGTCCACAGTAGATCCTGAGATTATCCAACAACAGCCTATGGTCCACAGTACCAAATGCTGATGAGACATTGAGGTGTGACCATTTTGGTGGGCCGAGTAGTAACCACTTGTGCAAGGCCCAGTGATAACATCAACTGGAGAAAATCTTGACCAAATTGCAAGTTTGTCATTTACTCAGGCACTTAAGACTTCTAGAATCAACCATCTGGGCAAATCCAACACCTTCTCTGCAACAAAGTCCTTGATTTCCTGCAGGAAACCCTGGGTATTTGAACCAACCACATCAGGCCCCTCCCTTGGTCCCATTTTGCCCTGGGGTGTCTCTTGATCCTCACTACCCTTATAATGTCCCCCATTAGAAACCCTCACCCCAAGCTGCCTACCATCCTGCCTCCTCTTGATGCCCACCACCCTACAGCTTCTATATGCCACCACTGATGGGGGGGGTCATCAAAGGGGCAGAAGTCCAGCAGCTAGGACAGGAAGTAACTAAGTCTGAGGGGCCCCAGACCCACACACATTACCCCACCAATGAACAAAAACCCACTGCCTAACCAACACCAAAAATTTAAAATACCCCCTTAAAAAGAGCATGCAGCTGGAACAGAACTCTCAACTACCCTAACCCTAAGCCCTTGAGGAGATTTTTTTCACAAATAAAGTGTAATGAGCTCACTCAATTTTTTGCAGATAAGGTTGCCAGCATCAGGTCAGGTATCAGCCCAGCTCTCTCTCTCTATGAGGGATTGCAGAGATTGGCAGGAGGCAGCAAGTGCCTGTTCTGCCTGGTCTGACTTTAGCTGGCCGGAATTCATGGTCATTGTGAGGATTGTCCAGATTTTGTGACCAACCAGCTGTAGTTTGGATCCGGGCCCTACATCACTATTAGTAGGTTGTGTAGATGTTATCTGCCCGATCCTCGTAGAAATCGTCTGGAGTTCCGTCGAGATGGGGGTCTTTCCTGATCCCCTCATGGAGGCGTTCATTCTACCACTTCTTAAAAAATCCTCCTTAGATCCAGACTGTCTAGCAAACTACAGACCTGTCTCTAATCTACCCGTTGTGGGTAAGGTTATTGAGAAGGTGGTTGCGTTGCAACTGTGTGATCATCTTACAACCCACAATCTCTATGATGCTCTCCAATCTGGGTTTAGGAAAAGACATAGCACTGAGACCACCCTTGTTCGGGTTTTAAATGACCTCCTAGTACCGAGAGATCAAAAGGCTCATACTCTCTTAGTCCTTCTTGATCTCTCAGAGGCATTTGACATTGTAGACCATGGTGTGCTTTTGGAGTGCTTGCAGCTTCTCTGTGGATTGTCTGCAACAGTCGTAAGTTGGTTCCAGTCTTTCCTCTCAGGCAGGTCTCAGAGGGTTGTCACTGGAATTTATTCATCTGATGCCCTTTCCCTGTCCTGTAGGGTGCTGCAGAGCTCCATATTGGCACCCATGTTGTTTGTAGTGTATATGCTGCCACTGGGAGATATCATTAGGTGACACAGTTTGGGTTTTCACTGTTATACAGATGATACCCAACTGTATTTGTCCTTTATTCCCGGACAAGATGATGCGATTTCAGTGCTTAACAATTGTCTGGCCGAAATCAAGAATAGATGAGCACTATCTGGCTGAGGTTAAATCCGGAAAAGACTGAGGTGTTGGTTGTGGATTCAGGTCATCCGGAGGTGGGTCTTGGGGTGGGGCACCCTTCAGGCTTATGGCTAGAAAGTGTCCAGCTCATGACCTCAGACTGGGTGCATAACCTGGGCATTATTTCTGACAGTGGTTTGACCCTAAAATCACAGGTGTCTGCTGCTGTCAAATCTTTCTTTTACCATCTAAGGAATATCACCCAGGAGAAACCCCTGGTTCCTCTGGCTGACCTTCCTACATTGGTCCACACATTCATAACCACCTGCCTTGGTTACTGCAATAACCTCTACCTAAGGCTTCAGGGGATGATCTCCATCACTTGCAGCTAGTACAGAATGCGGTGGCCAGGTTACTGACTGGTACGTCTAGGTCTAGTCATATAACGCCTGTGCTGCACAAACTGCACTAGCTACTGGTATAGTGGCGGATCACCTATAAGGTCAGTTTACTGACCTATAAAGCCCTACATGAACAGGGGCCCCATTACCTGCAAGAGCTCCTTACTCCCTACTGCCCCTCCCACTCACTCCAATCCGCTGATGAGGGATTGCTAGAGGTTTCCAGGGTTTGGTTAAAAACATCTGGGGCACATGCTTTTTCTCATGCTGCCCCAATGCAGTGGAATTCTCTACCTCGTTGGTTGAGGAAATGCCAGACCTTCTCCAGTTTTAAAACAGAGCTTAAAACATATTTGTTTTATCAGACCTTTTCTGATGGTTTTTAGAATGTTATTGTTATTGTTATATTGAATGTTTACTTTATTGTACAGCACCTTGATATTTGAAAGGCGCTTGAGAAATACATTTTACTTTACTTTACTTAGTTTACCATATACACCAGCACTCACTATGCACCTAATAAGTGTCTCCATTTGAGTGGGGTTTCTTTGTGTTGGCTGTTCACCTTTAAAATTGTCCAGGAGAAAGGAATGTGCAACAGTGTTGAAAGCTTTATCGAGGTCAACAAAGACTGCAGAAGTTATTAGATCTTGGCCCATTCTGGATGGGATGGAGTCAATCAGCTGGAAGAAAATGGTGGAGGTAGAGAGGGACATCTGGAAGACAGACTGGAATGGGTGAAGACGAAAGAGGAGTCGAGGTAGGGGGAGAGTTGTGAGAGGATTAGATGTTCCTTGTGTTTAGCCAGGGTGAGAAGAAGGATGATTAGGTGACAGTTCTTAGGAGAGATGGGGTCACCCCCTTTGGGAAGGGGGATGACTGTTGCTCATTTCCAATCATCAGGGACAGCAGCTAAGGAGAAAAAAGAATTTGAGGATATTTGAGACAGGGATAGTAAAGGCAGGAGCAGAGAGGTGAAGGAGCTTAGGGTCAAGGTCACCAGGGTTCAATTCCTTGAGGGGGTTTAGAGCTAAAAGAGTCTTGAGTAAGGCAGCTGGAGTTGTGGGTAATAGTCAAAAGGAGGTGTCAGCACTCCCAGGCTTCCAAGGGTGCAACCATACCATGGACAACACAAAATCAGAAACAAAAAATGTTGTGCACACCAGAGACATGAGGCTAAATAAATTTATTTGTGCAAGCTATGAACCACCAACCAAATACCCTACTGTAGGTGAAAAGGAGAAGGGGGGAGAAGGATGAGGGAGGGGGATGGGCAGAAAGAGGGTTGAAGGAGATGAAGGGGGAGTGAGTACAGGAGGTGAAAAAAGGAGCTGAAAGAAGAAGCAACATTAGCAGGGTCAGAAATAGGGGAGTAACTCACCTTGAGTACTATATGAGGAGACTGGATTAGACATGGGGATAGGGACTGGTTAATATTCCAGAGCCATAGCTGACTCTGTGGCATGAAGGACTAAAGCACTGGACTTCTAATCTTCTGCCAATTCGGCAACCCAAGTTTGTGATCAAGTTCAGGCCACCGGGGGTCGGCCAGGGTGTGAGAAGATGGAGTATCAAGGGGACTGCTTTTCTACCCCAGGGAAGGAGAATAAACTGCCCTGCTCCTAGACTGTCACCATGTGGAGGCATGGTGACAGGATAATCAGCACATCTCCATGGGGGATGTCCGTTGACAGGCACTCCTTTACACACATGCACACCTGCATCACTGAATGCCATCAGGATGAGCAAGAAAGAAACAAGTGAAATCCCTGGCTCCAGATCATGAAGCCTGACCTGCCACCCAACCTGTGCTGCCATTCAGGACCACCTCTGATGGACTGTGCTCCAGGGTGAGGACATCCCTTCTCTGCTGGCCCCATGGGGAGGGATCCATGGGAGTAATTGAGATAGGTCCCTGGGGAGGCAGTTGCCAGTGGAGTGGTGGTAGGGACTAATAGCCCTGCCAGAGCCAGGGCCAAGAAAATGTTACAATGGAGCCAGCCATGCTGCACTGCAGTAAAATGCAGTAAATTACAGGTCACAAAATAATGCAGTAAGAAAGGGCTTAATTGCTACTGAGTTACACTGTTCCCTGCAAAATACTGCATCATTTTATGATATACTGCAGCATTGCTGCATTTGCATCCTGACTGGTGCCACATTTTATGAAATAAAAAGGCTTCTCCAACTTAGAGGGACAGTTTGAGAGTGCTGGAAAGTGTATGCAAAGTTAGCCAGGTAAGTAGATTAGCCAGGGAACTGGTGGGTCCACAAAGCTAGGTCTCTAATACAGAGGCAGGCCAGCAGCTCAGTTGAGAGAGAGTAAATATAGCACATTCCTTAAAGCAACAATTTTAAAGCCAAATGTAATGTTTGTAATTCAGCAACCCATACATGACAACAGGGGGAGACAAGTGAAAGTTAGCACACTAGAAAACAAAAAAGAAAAAAGGCTGCATCAAGGGTACTCCTTATGCCATGGGCCATCACTATGAGCATGCTCCTTCCCTTGGAGTCTTTCAGTGAACACCAAAGCAAAGTATCCATTCAGCATCTCAGCCATTGCCCCAACTCACTCACAGGCCCCCCTCAATTCCCTTGTTTCTTAGGGGGCAAATCTGGTTCTTCACCTTCCTCTTTCCATTTAAGGTATCTACAGGAAGACAAATTTAGTGTCCACAGTTGCTACTGCTGTTCTGGCTTCACCCCTCCATTTTTGTTGTTGTTTTGCAGTCCCTCGGTTCTGCTCTGCACTCTTCCCTGTCCTGGAGGCAACTTGCTTCATTCCATCAATTGTAGACATGTTTTGTTGAGTTAGGAGGACAACCTTTTGAAACGTTTCCCTTATTGCTTCTAAGATGCAAACCTCTGTGGTTGCTTCAAGAACATTCTACAATGCACCCCACATATACTCAGAACTGCAGTCACATGCAGCTCCACCAGATCAGTGGACACCAGATCTCTCATTTTGGCAATCTCCGCCTTTCTGAATTTCCAGGCCCTGATGGCTCAGGCCTAGCTATGGTCACTGCCTCCCAGTTCCTTGACATTCACAATGAAGATGACCCACTGCTGAGAACAAAGTCATGGATGGCCTCAAATCTAGCCCTTTGGTGAACATGCTGCTTTAGAAAGCTGTCCTGGAAGATGGACATGAACTTGGTCTCAGATCTGCCATTAGCCCTTTCAAGATGCTGGTCTACAGTATACCTGGGAGATTGAAGTCCCCTCACATCCAGTGTGTTTGCTTGCATAATTCGCCAACAAGCAGGCAATCCTGATATGTTGAGGCCTGTAGCACCCTGCCATGGTGACTTATTTGCCCCACTTTCCCACTAGCTTAATCCAGATGGACTCTGTAGCATTGTTTGCCCTGATATCCTCTTTGTCTGCCATAGTGACTCCTTCCTTTATGAAGAGAGCCACTCACTTCTCTTTTCTGTCAGGTCTATACTTTTGGAATAGTCTGTATCCCTCTAAGCACTTGTCAAGGTCATTCTCTCCCCCTCCCCTCCCACCATGCCTCTCTTAGTACAATAAATATCCTAGAATTCAAAGTGTAGCAAGGAATTAGGGTGTCTTAAAAAAAAGCCACAGGTCTTTCATCTCAGATAATAAGGGCATGGCTGAGCACTATAACATTTATATTTCTTCTGTTTTTAATACAAGAACAAAAACCACTAATAAGCATTTAACTAGCTATGACAAGCATAGAGTACAGTTGAGGGAATCTGACATAAGAGACAGATTACAGAAGATAGATCAGAATAAGTCACACAGCCCAAACGGACTGCACCCTAGAGTTATAAAGGAACTCGCAATAGCCCTGGCACCCACCTCCCCCTTAACTTTTTTATTCCAGGAATCCATTAACCAGGGAGAGGTTGTAGAGGTTTGGAGACAGGCTGAGGTAGTGCCAATTCACAAAAAGGGTTCAAGACAGGAGGTTGGTAACTACAGGCCTATGAGTTTGACTACTGCACTGGGTAAAGTTTTGGAGGTGTTATCAAAGATCATATTACCAAATTGTTACATAAATCAGGAATAATTGATCAGTCACAGCACAGGTTTACTAAGGGGTGTTCATGCCAGACAAACCTTTTAGATTTCTATAGCAGGGTCAACAAGGCACTTGATGATAGAAACTCTGTGGATGTTATCTTTCTGGACTTTGCCAAGGTGTTCCATAAGGTCCCTCATGGAGAATTAATTGATCAGGGTATTCCAGGAAACCTATCACACTGAATCGAGGCATGACTGTCCAACAGGTCACAGAGAGTATGCATCAAAGGAGACTACTTTGACTGGGTGGAGGTGCCTAGTGGAGTTCCACAGGGTACCGTGCTGGGCCTTTGCTTGTTTAATGTATATATATCATACATGGGCTCTGAAACAGGGGCATGGCTCTCTAAATTTGCTGATGATACTAGACTAGGGCTGGTGGGTAATACAAAAGATGATGCACTGACCTTACAGGCAGCATTTAAGGACCTCAAACACTGGGCTATAAGTAAAAGGCTGACCTTTAATAATGCCAAATGTACAGTGATGCATCTGGGTAAGAGAAACCAGATGTTTATGTATGTATTGGGAGGGGCTGATTTTAAATCAGTCTTGGATGAGAGGGAGCTACGCATCAGAGTAAGCAATGACCTTAGCTTCAAACTTCATTGCAACCAGGTAGTCAAAAAAGCTAGTGGCATTTTGCATTGCATTAATAGGCATATTAACAGCAATGCCAGGGAGGTATGGCTCCCACTGTATACATCACTGGTAAGACCCCCATGTTGAGTACTGTTCACACTTTGGGGCACCGGGGGCTAAAGGGGACATAAATGCTCTTGAAAGGATCCAAAGAAAGGCAAAACACTGTATCAATGAAATATCAGGCAAATCTTACCAAGAAAGATTACAAACATTGGGGTTGTATTCCCTGGAATATCGTAGGCTCAGGGGGGATATGTGTCTCATTTTCAGAGCACTGACAGATGCTCTGTTATGGGAGCAATTAGGTTTGGTGCTAAGGAATATGGTATACTGCACAAGGGCTCACCCTTTGCAATTATATGGAGAAAAACATAACACCAATAGAAGGAAGCACTGGTTCAGTGTTAGGGTGGTAAGGTTTGGAATGAGCTACCAGTTGAAGTAGCGGCAAGCAAGACCATGGCTGAATTTAAGACCAAATTAGATAACCACCTGATTGCATATAATATTACAGAGTATAATCAGAACTATTGACAAGCTATAATGGACCTATCGGTCTTCAAAGGGGCCTGTACGCTTCTATGTCATCTATGTAATCTATGTATCATGCTGTTAAGCTTGCCATTATGCTGGGTGGGCTCCTTATATTGTCCAGTAAGCATAGTTGTCCCTCTTTGTTTCCTTGCCTTCTAAGGTGGTTCCCTTCTTTGGTACCCCTCTACTCTTCTGTCTATCCCTCAGTAATCCCCTGCATCTGCTTCCTGCCTTTGATGATGCCCTTCACCAACCCTTCCACCTTTACTCTAGCTTAGATTACTCTTAATTGCCATCTCTGTTCTCCTGTCCAGTATCTCTTGTTCCTGCTAGTGTAGGTGGAGACCATCCTGGGCATACAGACATATTTTGTCCCAGCAGGCCTTGCAGTTGTCGAGAATAAGAAAACTCTCAATTTTGTACCAAAACATTAATCAAGTATTAGCCTGCCTAATGGACTGCTACCACTCCTTACTAGCCTCCAGGACCTGGCGAGCTTAGAAAATATTACACTGGATACCTTTCCCTTTAGAAAAATTCCTAGTTCTGTGAATGACCTCTTCTTGTCTTTAATACTTGTGCAATGATGTTGTTTATGCCAACATGGATAATGAGAGTCTACTCTTGTCCAAGTTGTGTTGCTTGGCCCTGGATAGAACTAATTTGATCCACACTCCACCTAGGCAGCACGTGCAGCCTATCCCAGGCATACAGGCATCCTTTGTCTCAGAAGGCCATAATGTTTTTCAGTAAAAGAAAATTCTCCCTCTTGCACCACACCCTTAGCTAAGCATTAGCCTGCCTAATAGTCTGCCATTGCTCCTTAATACTGTAGCCCTCAGGACTGGGAGTATCTTGGAAAGATCACCCAGGATATTGTTCCCTAATCCCTAATTCCTCATATCTTTGGAACTTGTGCCCCTCATGTTATTCATGCCAACATGGATGATGATGGTTTGCTCCTCTTCCAGCTATGCTGCTTGATCTTGGACAAAGTAGTTGAACCCACACTCCAGGCAGGCAAACCAACTCACACAAACTACCATCCTGGTCCAGCAATGCACCCTCTTTCTCATTCACTACTTTTACAATAGAGTCCTCTAGGGCTACTACTTTCTTGCCAGTCTCCCCAGCTTTCCTCTTCCTTCTCCTTGGCAAAAAGAGAGTGCTTATACTTAGACTGTTCTCACCATCCCCAGATACCCATCAACTCCCATCAATCAGACAGCCAGATGCTGATACTTGTTGCTGTTGTCCACTCACAATGGTGCTCCCTTGTGACCATGCCCACTATTTCTATTCTCCACTTTTGATCCATCCCCATCCCTATCATTAGAGATCAAAGCTCCTTCCACCCTCCTCCTTGCCCATCTGTCCCTAACAACCTCCCCCAGGCCAGCCTCTTGCATCCTGCCTCCCTATCTTCTTGTCTACTTGGTCATCCCCATGTTCACAATGGTGCCTCCAACTGGCACTCAAGCACAGCAATGTACTTCTTGAAAGCATCAACCACCTGTAATGGATACAGATGTATCCCATCCTTTTCTGGCAGAATGGTGTGCATTACACAGCCCTGGCAGTAAATCAGGTGTGCTTCCTTGTCAGTGTCATGGACATTAGCCTCCTCACCCCTTGCTCCCACCCAGGGTCACTACAGCTTCCATTCCTTCTTCCTGTGCGCCACTGTGAAGGCAGCTGCTTTTTGTTAAACTGGCAAAAATGTTTCTTCAGAGCAATGACTGGCATAAATGGGCGGTGCATGTACCCAAGACCCTCTGTAGGCAGGAGGGTATTCCTCACCCAGCCCTGCCAGTGCACAAAGTGCACTTCCTTCATCCCTGGTAACCTGCACTGTTGGAAACAGTTTTTAGCTCTCTAGCTCACTTCTTGTCAGTCAACTTTGTTGGCTTAATGGCTGATTTCCACGGGGATCATTCACTGTTGACTCTCAAAATGTCTGATTTATAAGGCAGTGAGGCACAACAGCACTGGCTTCATGTAACTGTTTTCAGCTGTTTGCTGAGTCTCTGGCTATTTTGTGAACACTTGACCTGATTCACCATGGAGTTAAGTTAGAGTTAAATATCCTAACCACTTATGAAACGCACTAATCCTGTTCAGCTTCTCCCACCATCAGATATCTCATTCACAGGTACTACTCACTCAACTGCAGTAGGCTATAATATTCTAAACAGGTTGTTCCCCAGAACTGTCTACTAAAATTTAAAGTATTGCCCCAAGAAATGTTGAGCAGAAACTCCCCTCTGCCTACCCACATAACCATGTTAAAGCAGCCACATTTGTCAGTCAACAAAAAATGTCATCTTATAGTTTTTTAACAAAAACTTATAAAATAACAGTGGTGATAAATTTTCTCTGACAAATTTGTTTATGTAATACATTGTCTAATCACATTCTAGGAACTACATCCTCGATTGTAACAAAGTCTTATTATGACCTCCATACTCTGTAACTCATTTGTATACGCTCATTGATGATCATCTGTCCTGTGTTTTTGCACACTGTTTCACTGATGTGGAGCCTTTGTAAAGGAATCTCTAACTCAAAGGTTTGCAATTTTGATATGTTTAAGTAAATAAATAAAATAAATAAAAATGTGGATACAAATCCAGTGTCATAAAAAAATTTTTTATCTCTACATACAGTGGGCAGGATTCACTGAAGAGATGTACCCAGTGCGTCCGAGATGCATTGGGGCATCCACAAAATGCACCCAAGGGCGATTCTGGCAGGGTGCCTATTCAGCAGCGCAACCCCGATGCACTGCATACCACCAGTAATGCTATGTGGTGCATCTGGAGGGGCTGTGACAGGGGCGTGCCCATGCATACCGGGCGCAACCCCATTCACAGCCTTATTCTGTGGCACAACCCCAGGGCAAGTCCGGGGATGTGCCACAGAAAGATAAGTCTAGAAAATCTTTGGTAACCGGGTAAGTCTAGAAAATCTAGACTTAAGTAAGTGGTCACCTACAGGCAGGTTGCTGCACTGCAGGAAGCAGAACTGCAGTCCACCCACCCTGGCAGTCCAGTGTGCCCCCCCCCCAAGCCCTGATAAAAGCGTCACTTCCGTGGCAGTAAATGTAACGATGACACCCCGAGCCCCATGATGCCACTCTGGAGGCAATAAATGAATAGAAGACACCCCGAGTACCTGTATAATGCTGCTTCCGGGCGCCGTGAGTGGAAGAGGAACCTCCCTCCAGCCCCAAACCCTCAGTAAAGCCACCTTCCACAGCAGTCAGCTGGTGCAGACAGCCCTCCAAGTGCCCCCAACCCACCCCTCTCCCCCACCCCAGCAGGGTCCCACTGTCGTCGGAGAGCTCAACCCACCCGCATACCACCATGGCCGCCCACTGACAGAGTTGTCTGAGAATGACAGCTATCATACAGCCTGAAGTTTGTGGCTGGGTGTCATCTTTACCTTTACTGCTACCGGGTTCAGCACTGTATGGGGGCGGGGGGTGTCATCTGTTCTCTTACTGCCGCCAGGAGCGGCATGTCTCAGGCTGGGGTTGGGCCAGGGAGTGGGGGTGGCTACAGGTCAGCACATTCTGCTGGGGCATCCCTGCAGACACAATGTAAATGGGGCTTTAATGGCATGCTAATGGCCCCATTGCACCATGCATGCCTAATGTCCTCATTTGCATGACCCTGGCTGTGAATCGTGTTTTTGGGCACAGGGCATCCTGAGTTGCCCTACCCCAATGGGTTCACAGCCTGACATGGAGAATGTGCCGGCGCAGCCAGGGATGCTCAGGGGCATCCTAGGCCGGGCGCACCTGTGCTATTCATAGATGGGATGCACTGGGGGCTCCTCCCTGTGCCTCCTCTGTGAATTGCCCAATATGCACTCAGTAAACATCAAAGCATTGTGCCAGGATAGTTAGTTAGTTTGTTTATTCATTTGTTTTTATGATGGACTTGGCATAGGAGCAGAATCTTTTAAAAACTTCAAAATGTGATATCTTAGTTTGGGAATGAAAGAAAACAAAAGGAAAAATGTGTATTCTAATATTTTTGTCAAAAAAATATCATTGCTGAAAAAAAAACTACATGTTGACTAACATGGAGGAGTTTTATTCGGCCCTGGCCCAAACCTAGTGGTGTGTGGTAAGGTTTGCTGCTGTTGGTGGCTTTCCTTGCTATACTTCCATTCAGTTGCTCAGTGGCTGGTGAGCCGCTGTGGTAACGAACAGGTCTGGGGGGTTTGGGGCTGATGAGACTCTCTAAGCGCCTGGCTGTGGATTCAGTAACCTGAGTGTCTGTATTGTAGTGGATGTCCGATTCCTGCTCAGTGAAGAACTGGTCGATACAGAATGTTGGTTTTCTAACTACTCTGTTGCTCTCCTTGCTTTCTGTTAACCTGTGTATTGATGATCAGTGTGGGGAGAGATCATATGCGTTTTGGCCTAAGGATTTGATTTAAGGAACAGTTCTCTGTTGTAGAACCAACTGCTCGTTGTGACTTGTGTCTGCTCGTTGGTCCTGGGTGTAGTTGAGAGCCCACTGGAGAGACCTAATGACATTGCTTTTGGGTCCCTGGAGGTGTGAGCTCCTGGTCAAGAGAAGAATTGCAAAAAGTTACTTTGAGACTGGATTTTAGTTCTTACATTTTTATTTATTTTCATCTGTTTTTCCCCTTCTGTGTGAGAGACAGTGTGTGAGACTATATTTGTTGACCTCTCCCTCTATTTCTTTTACTCTGTGAGAGAGAGCAGAAGAAGAAATTACTTATCATCCTAGAGTGGATTGGTCTTGTTTTGTTTATTTTTATTATTTTATATTATTTTATTTTAATCCTGTAGTTTTATTAAGATTGATTCACCTTTCTAGCTGGGTTGGTTGATTTTAATTATTGTTTTGTTTTATAATGTGTTGGGGAGGCTTAGTGTCAGTTGGGCATTACTCCCCCACTACACTCAGGGAATTAAGCCATTTTGAGTGCCCCCTGATGCCATCTGACACCTATTTTAGGTGTCGAGCTTTGGGCATACTAAGAAAATGGAACAGGAAGGAGGAGCTGGTCCTGATGGGGGACAGGAAGGGGGAGGGCGGATTGGAGTTGTGAGATCCAGAAGATGATCTGGGGTGAAATGGAGTCAGGATAGTGGCTCTCCCTGTCTTGTCCCCATAACCTAGGGCCCCGATATAAATGGGCAGGTGCCGAGGTCTTCCTCGACAGCTCATCCTGCCTTGGCGGTGTTATGCAATGCCAGATTGATTAAAAACAAGACAGCTGTTATAGGTGATCTTGTTGCAACAACTGATCTGGCTTGCATCACTGAGACCTGGCTGGATGAAAATGCAGGCCCCATATTGGCCTTGGCAACTCCAGACGGTTTCTCAGTGATACATTGTCCAAGGTTGGATCGTAGGGGTGGGGGTGCGGCCATTATGTTTAAGACTGAGCTGGGCCTTATGGATGTGCCATTGGGAAGCACCAGATCCTTCGAATATATCCTGGGTGAGGGTGTAGGCTGTGGGATTCTCCTCATGTACCGTCCACCGGGAGATGGTGGAGAATTCATGCAAGTGATAGGGGGGACTTCAATGCCTGGTACGACAATGAACTCTTGCACTTTGGTCAAAATCTCCTCCAGCTGATGGTGATGCTGGGCCTATCACAGGTAGTTGCCTCCTCAACCCATGTAGGGGGTCATTCATTGGATCTGATCTTTCTTCTGGGTGTGGAGGTTACTGATCTGGGGGTGGAACCTGTCAGCTGGTCTGACCACCACACCAAAAGGTTCAGTTTCAGGGTCCCCCCTAATAGGTCTGCCCCTATGGAATTGGTTCAGTACCATCCTTTAAGGGGGATTAACCCCTGTGATCTATCAGCGGTATTGGACCTCTCGGGCTTGTCGAGTGAATGCATGAGTCCAGATGATCTTGTTCTAGCCTATAATAAGGCTGTTGGAGATGATCTGGACAAGATTGCTCCTGTTTGTGTTCGGCCTCTCACTCTTCGCCCAAGTAGTCCCTGGTTTGATGGCTCCCTGAAGGAGATGAGACAAGTTGGTTGAAGGATGGATAGAGTTTGTCGGAAATCCAGCCGTGATGATGACAGGCTTAGATTGATGGCACATTATGATAGCTATCAATCAGAAATCACCTATAAGAAGGCAGAATTCCTGTCCAGGGAAATTTCTGCTGCAAAGAATCGACTGGCTCAGCTTTTAGGAACTGTTGACAGATTGTGCAATCCAATCTATCTCAAGCACAGATAAGTTTTTTCTCAGCTAAGATGCAAGGAGTTTGCTTGATTCTTTGCAGATAAGGTTGCCAGCATCAGGTCTGGCATTGGTTCATCCTCCTCTATGAGTGATTGCAGTGGTCGACGGGAAGTGACTGGCCCTTTGTCTGTCTGGTCAGATTTTCACCAGCTGGACTTCAATGACATTCTGACGATCATCCAAACATTGTGTCCAACCAGTTGTAGTTTGGATCCGGGCCCTACACCCCTTTTGATGGGTTGTGTAGATGTTATCTGCCCAATCCTTGCTGACATTGTCTGGAAGTCCTTGGAGAGGGGAGTCTTTCCTGACTCCCTCAAGAAGGCAGTTGTTTGACCACTCCTTAAGAAATCCTCCTTGGATCCAGACTGTCTAGCTAACTATCGACCTATCTCTAACTTGCCATTTGTTGGTAAAGTTATTGAAAAGTTGCAGTTGGATGATCATCTTATAACTCACAATGTCTATGATACTCTCCAATCTGGTTTTAGGAGGAAACATAGCACGGAGACTGCTCTTGTCCGGGTATTGAATGACTTCCTAATGGCTAGAGATTGAAAGACATGTACCAGTCTGGTCCTTCTTGATCTCTCTGCTGCATTTGACACTGTAGACCATGGTGTGCTATTAGAGTGCCTGCGTTTTTTATGTGGACTGTCTGGTACAGTCCTAAATTGGTTCCACTCATACCTCACAAGCAGGTCTCATAGAGTGACTACTGGAATTTATTCCTCTGGTGCTCACTCCCTGCCTTGTGGGGTGCCGCAGGGCTCTATATTAGCCCCCATGTTGTTTGCAGTGTATATGCTGCCATTAGGAGATATCATCAGGCGATACAGTCTGAGTTTTCACTGCTATGCAGATGATACTCAGATGTATATGTCCTTTCTGCCCGGACAGAATGATGCAGTCTCCGTACTAAATAGTTGCCTTGCCGAGATCAGATCTTGGATAAGTTCCAGCTGGTTGAGACTGAATCCAGACAAGACTAAAGTGTTGGTTGTGGACCAAGGTCATCCGAGGGTGGGTTTGGGGGTTGGACAACCATCAGGTTTATTACTTGGTGGTGTGCCATTCACTGCCTCAGACCAGGTGCGTAACCTGGGCGTTATTTTTGACGATGGCTTGACCTTAAAATCTCAGGTGTCAGCTGTCGTCAAATCCTCTTTTTATCATCTGATGAATATTGCCTGGGTGAAACATCTGGTTTCCTCGGATGATCTTCCAACATTGGTTCACGCCTTTGTTACGACCCGTCTTGACTACTGCAACTCCCTCTATCTACCAGGGGTTGATATCTGCTGCTTGCAGCTGGTGCAGAACGCAGCGGCCAGGCTTTTGACTGGGACATCTAGGTCCAGTCATATTACACCTGTGCTCCGCGGGCTGCACTCGCTCCCTATTCAGTGGCAGATCACCTTTAAGGTTGGCTTGCTAACCTTCAAAGCCCTACATGATCAGGGACCTGGCTACCTTAAAGATCTCCTGGTATCTTACAGCCCCCTCCACCCTCTCCATTCCACCAATGAGGGATTGCTAGAGATTCCCAAGGTATGATTAAAGATGTCTGGTTCTCATGCCTTTGCTTTTTCAGCACCAACCCTATGGAATTCTTTACCTCGTCGGTTGAGAGAATGCCCAACTGTCAGTAGATTTAAAACTGAGCTTAAAGCTTATTTATTTGACCTGACCTTTCCTAGTGATTGATAATGTAACTTTTATGTTTTAATGTTATTTATATTGGTTGGTTGTTTTTATGTTAAACACCTTGGTTTTGAAAGGCGCTATAAAAATAAAGTTGAATTGAATTGAACAAATACTGCTGCCTTAAGAATTTATACCTTTCCTATGTAGACTCTGAGCTGCTTATTTGCTCTGTGTCAGTTCTCCTAGCCTACTGAGCTGATCTCAACTCAGGAGTACATTGCCTGACACTCCCTGCACTTGACTTTGCCAGTACTACCTGGGTTCTTTGCTGTGATGATTGTCAATTATTTACTTACCTTGGTATCTGGCAAAATCTCTTGCTATTGTTTGTATTTTTCACTTTACCATTCAGCCTGGTGTTCCCTGGTCTTACTCTTATCTCTGATGACAGTGCTGCACATCCCTACAGTGCTGTATTTCATGACCCTGCCCTCATGTTCCAAGCTGATCTGATCTCACACCAACAATGCCTGTCCATCTTGTCTCAACCAATGCTGCCTATGTTTCATTCACTGGTGCAGTGGATGTCTCCTGCTGAGTTGCCGTATTCTCTGCCAAACATATCTAGCCTTATCTGTACTCATCAGTACTGAGAGTCACTGCTGACACTGCCTACTAGTCCATATATTCATTTTTGATGACATTGCCTGTACCCCCACCCCGCAATGGTGTATTTGAGGTTCCCTCTTGTGCTTATCAGATCTTACCTCAGATTGATATTGACAGACCATCCATGTGTTTGTCTCTGCTGACATTGTTTGACCTTCTCTGAACTCACACAGCCTGCCTTACACATATTTGCCATAATTGTTGTCTTCTATACTAACAACGTCGTAAAGTATAGCTTGCTAGCACTTCTATGCAGCACTTGCCACCTATGAGAAATCAGCATAGCTTGACCTTCTGTGTGTTCCTCCCTGTCAATATTGTACCAGCCCTTCTTCTTGCATTTGTGTCTGTGTGCTTGGTTGGTTGATTGATTGCTTGCTTGATTGATTGATTTAATAACCAGGTAGGTGCACCTGGCCAATAGTTAGCCTGTTTTAAAGCAGGACCCAAGCTATAAGGGAGGGCACTGTTCATCTATTTTTGTCAGTTGGCTAACAATAAAGGCTGCCATAATTATTTCACAGCGCCTATGTGTCATTTTCCATTACCTCTTAATTTTTCAACATTACATTTGTAGGCCTGGATACTTCAATAATGCAGTTGAGCAGATAATGAAGTACCTGTCTAAGCTTACAGTAGTCAGAGTAGAAAAAGCATCAAATCAAGTCTGCTGTATGGTGCAGAATTCTCAATATTTATGAATCCAGATAATCTTAAACCAGTTCATAATACATTATATATACTTCTTCTAGCTCTTCTAGGTTACATAGGAGCTCCATTTTTGAGATCAACATTAGGACAATATTCACTAAAATGTTAGTAAAAGAAAGAATAACTACTTTCCATTTGAATATAATGAATATGTCTGACTCTCAAGATTTTCAAAACTCTGTATGGAGGAGAAAATAACCTAATACCACCAAAGGAATAACTTTCTCTTTTTTGACTTCATTAACATGGTTATTTATCCTAATGGACTTGGATAAATTGTTATGAATGCTTCTCTTTCCACGAAGAGAGCCTTATCCAAAAAATAAAAGAAAGATATCATGACATAGCAGCATAATTACATTTGGCAGTACTCCAATTAACAAAACTTTATAAATGGTATGCCACTATAAAGAAAGTCCACGGAAGAGAGTTATACCTTTCTATCATTCATAACCCAAGGGATATGAAAATGCTAACAAGGTTCAGACTGGAAGTCTTTCATAGTAATTACTTGCTTCATACTCAAACATGAAACATAGGCAGCATTGGTTGAGACAAGATGGACAGGCATTGATGGTGTGAGATCAGATCAGCTTGGAACATGAGGGCAGGGGCATGAAATACAGCAAAAAAGATCTCAGAACATACCTCTCAAGTGTCCCTGATTTTCAGGGATGTCCCTGATTTTGCCTCTGAAATTTCTTCTGTCCCTCCTAAATTTGGCATTTCTGTCACTGAAAAGGGGTATCTGAATCACAAAATAATGCTAGCCATTGGTGTTACAGTCTAGTTCTCATTAAGAAAATGCTATTCATACTAAGAAGCATGTTGTACACAGCTTCTGGAACTAATATTACTATTTTTTCAGATGTGTCCCTTATTTTGGTCATTTGTCCCTGATCATTTTAAGCATTGTCCCTGATTTGTGATGAGGGAGGTTGAGAGGTATGCTCAGAACCAATCTCCATTATGTAACTGAGGCATGAATGAACCTGATATTTTACTCTAAAACGTGGTTATTCTACGTCCAAAATATAAAGAGTAAAGGAAAAAGTGGTTGGGACCTTTATTAGCAAATACTTATGAAACAGTAGATAATATCGCATTCCTTTTAGATGTTCACTTTGCCTTTTCAAAGACAGTTGACTTTAAGTACAGAAACTGTTTTATCAATAATTCTGATGCTGAAAGGTCTTGTTTCATTTTATGAGTCTTACACTCCTTTTCTTATATAGGGATTAGGATATATATACTGGTTTCATATATTTTGATGTTTTCTAATGCATTTTGAACTTTCAGTATCAGCAAGTGCAATATTTAAATGCAATGTTTATCTGAAGATTGTGATGTTTTAAATTGTGTACTTCTTTTACAGTATACCTATTATATGTTATTTATATTGTTAAGACTTCTAAAAGTTGAACAATAAAAAAACATTTGATTGAGTACAACCAGAAAGCTACCTGAGCAGTGTTTATTAAGGCACTTGATTAAGGCAACTTTGAACTCTTGTAGTATGGGAATTTTTGCCACATCTGGTAAGGTGTTCCAGCTAAAGGAAACAGATCAGAAGTATGCATTTTTATGAATGTATCATGGATAGAGATCGTCTGTCTCTAGCACCTTTCATAATCATTGAAAACGAACTACAATATAATAACTTTCAAAAGTGCCCTTTATATAATGGTATTGTAGACAGACATAATGGTAGTCTGCCAAATAAGACAATTTAAAGAAGTATTACAGTCAAAATTTGTGAAAAACATATGCTGTGCAGAGTGTTTTGATTTATGTGTCTTTCCCTTTGCTGGCTATTAGGAGTTTTTTTTTATCAGTTTGCCTACTAGTTTCATGGCCTCTGGGGATCTCCATCTTACCATGGTTTATTGCTCTTCTTTTTCCTGCAATGCCTCCTGTCCCATGTGACAGTGATGTAGCCAGGTTCATAGATTCAGCAAGTACTGGTTTACAGTCAATTTTAAAGCAGTACAGCTGTGATTTTAATTCACTTCCCTTATCCAGCAGGCACTGAATGCTACATTTACAGCTTAGCAATCACGTGAGCAATCTCTGCATTTCTTTGCTGATTATACTGTACTGTATACTTCAGGCCCTACACTGGCCAAAATGAGGGATGTACTCCAAGCCGACTTTGCACAAGTAGAAATCAACCTAATCAATGCCAAACTTCTCCTTAATGCCAAGAAAACTAAGGCACAAAGAATTCATCACTACCTCCCTAGCTGAACCCCTTGAAATCACCTCCAAATTCAAATATCTTGGTATGTGGCTAGACAACAAGCTTTCCTTTCATGACCACCTCGACGATCTAGCAAAGAGGCTAAAAATTAGGCTAGGTTTCTTCTTCCAAAACAAGTCCCCCTTTCCACTGGATACCAGAACTAGGCTGGTCTAGGCCACTTTCTTGCCACTACTCGACTATGGAGATCTAATCTAGTCCTCTGCAGCAGCCTCAGAACTCAACAAACTAGACGTTCTCTACCAACGCACTATATAGTTCATGACAAACCTACCCTACCAAACCCACCATTGTGATTTGTACCTAGCCGCTGGCTGGACATCACTCTCAACTAGATGCACACTTCATGCTGGTATCTGGACTCTTAAGCTACCCATGAACAAGCTCCCGAACTATCTCACAACCCTTTTCCATATTTCCCATAGCGCCTACTATCTTAGGAAAAATGACCTCCTCCTCCTCGATGTACCAAAAACTTGCACCTCACTCAGCAAACAGGCCATATTGAGCATACTCCCAACTATCTGGAACCAGCTCCAAGGCGTACTGAAGCTTCCCAGTACTGTCCCTGTCAGCCTATTAGGTTGGCTGCAGCAAAAATAAAAGATATGTGCAGCTGCTTCTAAATCCTAGCTCTCTGCTCTAACCCTAGCCCACTGCTAACTCTTACTTACCTATAAATTAGCTGCCTTGATACTCTGAAACAAGCACTTTGTACCTTTTTTCTATACTTGTATTTTTATGTCATTGTCATTTTTATGAAACATGTTAATTAATGCTTGTCCATAATTCTGTACTTGAATTTGTACTGTTTTTTCGATTATGCAGCCTGTAACTACATGTCTGTGTCAAAGGACCTCCTTGTGAATAAGCTTGCTTAATGGAGTTTTTCTGCAATAAACTTGAACTTGAGGTATAAAGTGGGCATTCTGTAAAAAACAGCTGGAGTCTTTACTAATTCTGGCATTGACAGAAACAGAGAAACATAGAAGTTGATGGCAGATAAGGACCACAAGGCCCATCCAGTTTGCCCAATTATTTTTCTACCTTATGAATGTGCCATTGGTCTTTGCTCTGTCAATGGCCTATCTAATCATACTTATTTGCATTGCTCCCTTATGCCTATCCCATGCCTATTTGAAGCCCTGCACTGTATTCATATCCACCACTTCCTGAGGTAGGCCGTTCCATGCATCCACCACCCTTTCTGTGAAAAAGAACTTCCTCACATTACCCCTTAATTGGCCTCCCTCTAATCTCATGCTGTGTCCTCTTGTCCTACTATTTTTCTTATATTGAAACATGTTAGACTCTTTCACCTTGTTAATGCCCTTAAGATGTTTGAATGTTTCGATCATATCACCTCTCTCCCTCCTTTTCTCTAGGGTATACGTATTGAGCTCTGTTAATCTATCCTCATATGTTTTCTGATGCAGTCCCTGCACCATTTTGGTTGCCCTTCTCTGGACTGCCTCAATTTGGTTAATGTCCTTGTGAAGGTGTGGTCTCCAGTACTGCACGCAGTACTCCAGATGGGGCCTAACCAGTGTCTTGTAAAGAGGGATTATTACCTCCCTCTTATAACTTGTGACACCCCTACTAATACACCCCAACATCCCCCTGGACTTACCTACTGCTTTAGTGGTCTGTTTGGATGATTTCAGGTCATTTGTGATGATGATGCCCAAGTATCTTTCTTCCCTTGTGACTGACAGCAACTCCCCTCCCAGCCTATAGGTGGCTTCAGGGTTTCTCTTCCCTATGTGCATGATCTTGCACTTCTTTGTGTTAAACCCCAACTGCCACTCTTCTAACCATTTTGCCAGTTTATCCAGATCTCTTCTCATTCTGCCCACCCCATCTGGATCATCTACTCTTTTGCAGATCTTGGTGTCATCTGTAAACAGAAAAGCCTTACCCTCCAGTCTGTCTGCAATGTCACTGATGAAGACATTGAAGAGGGCTGGCCCCAGGACTGATCCCTGAGGTACCCCACTTGTGACTCGCATCACTTCTGACTATATACCATTTACCACCACTCTCTGTTTTCTGCCTGTCAACCAGTTTGCCACTCAGCTGACCAACTTCTGACCCACCCCGAGCCTACCCAGCTTATTAATCAATCTTCTATGTGGAACAGTATCAAAAGCTTTGCTGAAGTCAAGATAGGAGACATCAACTGCTCTGCCTTGGTCCACCACTCTGGTTACCCAGTCAAAGAAATCTATGAGATTAGTTTGGTAGGACCTTCCTGTTGTAAACCCATGCAGTCTTGGATCCTGTGCTCCTATGGATTCCAGATGTTGCACTATCCCTTCCTTAAGGAGTGCCTCCATAATCTTGCCCACTACTGAGGTAAGACTGACTGGTCTGGTGACCTAGGGTGATTTGTGTGCTTTTTATGGCTGCGTGTAGTTGGAGGAAATTAAAAGCTATAAAAACAAAACATTTGTTCTTGTTGGCTAGACCTAGACAAGCATATAGAATACAAAAATACTGAACTGGAGTTTAGTTGTGGCCAGAACATCAAGCTTCTATGTTCAGAGTACTGCCATAATACTTTCCCTCACTGAATCAGTGGTCCCAGATACATCACTATCACATGAGGCAGAAGACACTGTAGGAAAAAAAGTGCAATAAACCATTCTAGCATAGTGATCCCCAGAAGCCATAAAACTAGTAGGGAAATTAAAAAAAAAACTCCTAATAGCAGACAAAGGGAAGGACACACCAGGACTAAACACACAAATCAAAACACTCTGCACAACATATATTTTTACACATTTTGAATGCAGTACTCCTTCAAGTTCTTTTGTTTTTTCTTGTCTCTGTCTTATGCACTAAGTAGGGAGAGCAGGTGATTTGGGGAGTTGTGTGAGGAAGTGAAAATTGTTTAGATGTGTTATCTGCAGGTTGAGTTTGGATCTTGTCCTTGAAGGCAGGGAAATGCTGAGTGGAGGTGGGACTTAGTGATGTCTGTAGTCATGTGACATGGCAGTGCCTATCACAGGACTCTCGTAAGGTTAAACAGACAAAGGAGAGCATTTATTTTTATATTTCTTTGTATGGTGTGCTAACTGAGGGGACAGAATGATTCAGGGGAGGATGGTGTCTGAAGAATTTTAGGTGCAATATCTGCAGGTTGAATTTGAGTCTTCATCCCTTGGAGAAGGGAAATGCCAAAAAGAAGAGAGACCTGATGATGTCTATGGTCTTGTGATGCAACAGAGCCTATTGGAGGGCTCAAAGAAGGGGAACAGCCAAAGGTGAGCTTTTAAACTCCTTTTTAAATTGTATTTTCTTTGTATGAGGTGCTGACAGAGGGGAGCAGGTGATTCAGGGGTTGTATGGGGAAGTGAGCATTTTTAGACACAATATCTGCAGGCTGAAAGGGAACATTGTTTAAGCAGGAGTAGTACACTAAGCCAAAGCTTGTTTCCAGATGCGACCTGGGAGCACAAGGAAGTTAAGCGACTTGTTCAGGATCACACAATATGCACCTAGATGGCTGTGGGATTCAAACCCAGGTCTCCAGATCTGCAGCTCATAGCCTTAACCCACTGCACTATACTGCTTGGCTGAATTTTGGTCTTTGTCCCTGAGAGAAGAGGAATGCCAAGAGGAGGGTGGATGTGGTGTCACTGCACAAGGGGCCAGTAAGGAGGTGGCAGAGAACTATTGCCCAGTCAGCCTCACCTTGATGGTGGGGAAGGTGATGGAGGCACTAATAAAGGAAAGGCTGTTGGACTACCTGGTGGATAGTGGCCTGCAAGGTGATAGGCAGCATGGCTTCATGAATGGGAGGTCATGCCAGACAAACCTGACAGAGTTCTTCAATTGGGTGATGCATATGATTGACCAGGGAGTGGTAGTGGACATAGCCTATCTGGACTTCAGTAAAGCCTTCTGCATCGCCCCTCACACAAGGCTAGTAAATAAGCTGGAAAGCTTAGGGGCAGGACAGAAAATAACTAGGTGGGTGGAAAACTGGTTGGTGGGCAGAAGCCAGAGAATGGTGGTAAATGGGGTGCACCTCAGGGTGAGGGGGGTGATGAGTGGGGTGCCCCAGGGATCAGTACTGGGACCCCTCCTTTTTAACATCTACATCAGTGATATAGTGGATGGGCTGGAGGGAAAGGTGTGCCTATTTGCATATGATATGAAAATCTGCAATAGGATGGACACCCCGGAGAGGTGGAGGCCATGAGGCAGGACCTGAAGATTCTGGAGGGGTGGTCAGAAACTTGGGAACTGAAATCCGATACCAAAACTTAGGGAATAAAAACCTATAAGCAGCTTACACTCTGGGGGGAGGAAATCACAGAAACAGAGCAGGAGAAGGATCTGGTGATTATAATAACAAGCAGTTTTAAGGTAGGCAGCCAATGCAGCAAAGCAGTGGGGAAGGCAAATGGAATCCTGGCATGCATTGGGAGAGGCATTACTAGCAGAAGGAGGGAGGTACTGATGCTTCTTTACAAAGTCATGGTGAGGCCGCACCTGGAGTACTGGGTCCAGTTCTGGAGACCACACTTACATAACGACATAGATGGGACAGAGAGGATTCAGAGAAGGGAAACCAAGATGGTGCACAGTATGCAGAAGAAGCCATATGAGCTGAGATGTAGGGAATTGGAGCTGTACACACTGCAGACTAGAAGGGTGAGGGGGGACATGATTGAAACTTTTAAGTACATGAAGGGGATCAATAAGGTGAAGGAGGGGAGCTTAAAATAGCTTCTATGAAATTATGTAACTCTGTGTTTATCCATGGAAGTATGTAACCCTGTGATTGTCTCTGTATTCTCTGATGAGGAGCCTTTGGAAATGAGTCCATGACTCAAAGGATTGTAATTCCAATATGTACAAATAAACAAACATAAGACTGGAGGGAGGAAGATATAGAGGCAATGTGAGGGGCCGATTCTTCACAGAGAGGGTGATGGAGGCCTGAAACAAACTTCCAGAGGAGGTGGTGGTGACTGAAATGGTGGAGGGATTCAAGAGGGCATGGGACAGACATATGGGGTTGGTAAGTGGAGGAAGGGGAAGGCCTGTTGAAAAGGAGATGAGTGTGGGGAGGGGCAGACTCGATGGGCCATTGGGGTCCTTTTCTGCCATCAGATTTCTATGAGTCTGTGAAGAGGAAGTAGGACCTGGTGACGTCTGTGGTCATATGACATGGCAGAGACAATCAAAGGACTCCAGGAAGGAGGAAAAGCCAAAGGTGAGCTTTTAAACTTCAGTTTTTCTTTTTCTTTTTTCTTGACTGAGGGCAGTGGTGTGATTCAGGGGGTTTGTTAAGGAAGTGACCGTTTTTCAGGAACAGTATCTTCAAGCTGAGTTTGGGTCTTTGTCTCTGAGAGCATAGAAATGATGAGAGAAGGCAGGACCTGGTGACTTCTCTTTGCTTTACTACGGTTTACTCTAGTTTTACTGTTAGAAGCGGGTCAGCACAAACCTGTTAGACTATCACCCACTTCACAGTGGTAATAGTTTGAAAGTCTACCCTCCTTGATGAGTTTATCAGTTTTGCTTGTGAATATGTATTTATTATATGTTGTGTGAGGCTGCTCCACAATCCAGCAACCCATTTGAGTGAAGAAATGATCTCTCCTAGTAGTTTTAAATAGTCCCTTTTTTAACTGATTAAAATGCCCCTTGTTATGACTGTGTTATCTTTTGTTATAAAATCAGCATCTAAAATAAAGAAGTCTCATTGGTCAAAATATATCATGTGGCTGTGCATGAAATCTGTTTCATGCACAGTCATCCTGGTCCCAAACCACATCACACAATGAGCAAATCAGTCCTCCTACAACCAGAACTATCTTTCATCAGTCCCAGTACAACCAGAATTGATCTTCCATCACAAACATGGCTACTACCTTTACACAATAACAAACCTTCAACTGGGCCTTAAAAATAAAACTACCTTAAATAAAAAATAAATTAAATGAATTAAATATTGTTTCCCTGAGCATCACACTTCCCTTAACCATATAAACAAATTAAAAACATTAAGTATTGCTTATAGTTTTCATTACAGCTGTTTCTTTGCTGACAATGAAAAATTGCCATTCTATCTTTACGTGCTAATCAGGGAAACCTCTTCTCCTTGCCCTGACAGTGAGATAATTGAGTATCTGGCTGAATAATAGGCCTTTGTTGTGTGTGTGCACAAATTGTTAGGAGAGGGACATCCTGCCAGTGGAACTGAGCAGAATTTTGAATTAATGTATTCAATGGTAAACATTCCATGATAGACATTCCATGTACTGAATCTTGATGCCAGCAAAGGACAAACTTTGTCCAATGGTAATATAATGACATCATCAATGACATCATTTGCAGTGGGCGGAAGAACTATTTTATCATAAATGCACACAAGTAAATCTATTGTTTCTACATATAAACATGCTTTTCCCAACTTTAAAAAGTTAAAAAAGAGCCCATTTATAAGGACAATAAGATACTCTGGGGGTATGCACAGAACAGATTTTACCGCACTTCCAGGGGCTAAAGACCCATGTCTGTGGCCTCGTGCCTCACAATGTCCCTGGGCATTTCATAAGTTTCATAGGTTTTTTTCAGAGCTAGACAGGCCATCATCCCTAATGCTCGCTTTATGTCTAGAATGTAAGATATCCCTGTTTATATAGATTATCCAGTTTTAATTTAAAGTTGCCAATGGACGTACTTACTACTGTCTCCAGAGGCAGATTATTCCAAATTTGTATCACTCACTGAGTAAACCAGTTTAATCTCCTACTGGTTTTACACTACTCTCCTTCCAGCTGTAGTAGATGACCTCTAGTGTTGTACGTTTGCTCTCTTAATCTTAAACCTAATCCCATAGATCATCATCAGTAAATGCTTTAAAAAGCATACACATGTCCCCTCTGATCCTTCCAGCGGAAAAGATCCAAGTCCAATAATCTAGACTGGTAATCCTTCCCCTTTTGCCCCTTAATGGCACGTGTGACTTTCCTCTGAACTTTCTCCAACATGTCCCTTTCTGTTGCTTTATATGGTGACCAAACCTGCACCCCATACTCTAGCAATGGTCAAACCAAAGATCCATACATGGGCATAATAACCTCTCGCCTTCTGCTAGTAATATGCTTCAGGATACAATTTAACACCTTGTTGGCCTTTTTGCTAACATTTTTACAGTGTACCTTGAATTATAAGTCATTCGTTATCGTAATTCCCAAGTCTTTTTCCCCAGTTACTTCTTTAAGAGTATCATTGCCCATGTAATATGTGTGTTTTAAATTATTTTTCCCTATATGCATAATATCACATTTCTTAGTATTTAGGTGTAATTTATGCTCATTATACCACTCACAGATGTGGTTTAGTACGTTCTGAAGTACTTTTGCATCTGCAGCATTCTGAATTCTCGGCCCTACTCTACATTCATCAGCAAACTTAGTCAACCATACGTTCTGGTGTTCATATTGCAGGGATGATCCATCATTATTAAAAAGGCATGGGCCCAGCACAGATCCCTGGGGCACCCCACTCGTAACCTCTGTCCAGTCTGATAGCACCCCCTCATGCTGACCCTCTGTCTCCTTCCCATCAGCCATGAGTCAATCCATGCTACAATACTCTCATGGATGCTTGTTTGCTGTGGGACCATTAACAATTCTGAATGTGGAAGCTTATCAAAAGCCTTGGTGAAATCCAAAAAGATAACATCCACTGCTTTTCCCCAGTCCAACAATCTACCAGCCCTATCATAAAATTCCAACATATTTGTTTGGCAAGATCTGCCCCTGGTAAAGCCATGTTGTGTGCTGCCATTCAAATTGTTCATCTGTAAGAAATCCACCAAATAGTCCTTTATAATACCCTCTAAGGTTTTACACATGACCGAGGTTAGGCTTACCGAGCGATAATTGGCTGGATCTGATTTGCTGCCTTTTTTAAAAAGTGGTATAACTGAAGCTTCTTTCCATTTGTCAGCAGCTTTACCTGTATTTCAGGAGTGCTGAAACAAGAAAGTCACAGGGGGCGCTATTTTATTTCCCAACTCTTTTATGAACCTTGGATGGAATCCATCTGGTCCAGGGGATTTATTAGGGTTTAATTGACTCAACCTTTTTCTGATATCCTCGAATTCCACCTGTATCAGACTGGTTGAGTTACAACCCTGTCTCATACTGCTTCCCTTGGCTTCCTTCTCACAAAACACTGTGGCAAAGTATTTGTTATACAGGTCCGTCATTTGCTTATTTGAGATGGCCAGTAAACCATCTACATCTCTGAGTGGTCCTAAGGAATTTCCTCTCCCCTTCTTGTTATTTATATAGTTACAGTATAAAAGAATTTAAAATTATCCCTAGTTTTGTTTGCTAGCCTGAGTTCATAAGCTGCTTTGGCTTTCTTAATTTCCCTTTTATGGTGTGCAGTAAAATATGTTCCATACACACCCCATCGTGTCTTATTGCTTACTTAAAATTCCCATCCTATCCTGCATCTCACTGTCATTCATGATGCCAGTCATTAGTAACAGGACTTCTCCTTTCTTCCTTGTTTGCAGGTCTATTAAAGCAGTCTGTTTAAGCCTTCCTCTGTATTCTAGGCTTTTGATGCTGCCTATTAGTTTGTTTTTTGCTGCATCCTCTTCAGAGTTCCTTTACCTTTCTGTAGGTAGGGGCTCCAAAACCATGATGCCTAGTCTAGTTGGGGCCTCACATAATTCCTATAAGGTGGCTTCATTACTCCCATACTTTGTGATATGAAGTTCTTTCTAATATGACCAATTATCCTAGTATCCCAACCAGCTACCTCTTCGCATTGTCGTGTTACTCATGTTGCTTGTTATGATGATTGCAGTTTTTTTTTCACCTCAGCACATTGTAATTTAGTACCATTTAAGAAATATTCATGTTTACCTTTTCTTGCCCCTAGGTGTATGACTTTACTGTTTGTTTACTCATGTCTCTAGTCACTTGATGTGGTGAAGCCTACCATAGAGGTTCAGGAAGTGGAAACAGCCATATAAAAGTGATAGTAAATTCAGCAGCCATGGACCATGATGAAACCTACAACATGAGGATCACAGAGCTGGAGAATGGCACCTATAGGGCATCTACAGAATGGCATCTACAGAACTTGCTTGCTAATAGTGTAAATACTGTGTATAGCTCTGTTCTGATACTTGCATGGCATTAACAAAGCACCATTGCTCAGCAATGACTTGCAATTTGATGTAAACCTTGTACATATTCCCTTGCTTCTCCTGTTTAATAGTTTGTACTGTTTCAGTTTCCCTAGGCTTACCACCTGTCCTGATTTTCACAAGGCAGCCCTGATTTGGGCAGCTGTGTCCTGCTAAAAAACATGAAAAATACTACATGTCCTGACCTTATAGTAGATAAAAACATATGCTAACTTTCCTCTAAATGTTGCAGAAAACTATAATGCCTTAACTAAAATACCTTGATAAAATGATAAAAAAACAACGGAAACAACTAAAAGCCTCCAAAACTTTCTCTTAATTCTAATTATTTAGACAAAACAAATATGTTGCATCGGTCAAGGTTACATATTGTCCTGCAAAAAAATCATATTTCAGTAAGAAACGTCCCAATTTGGGCTTCTTAAAAGATGGTAACCCCATGTTCATTCACCTGAACCAATCATGTAGCGTGTAACTGTATATATGTTGAAGTCTCATCTTTATGGGTAGAATTGCTAGGTAGCTTCTGCAGAAGGCCTGGCAAAAACCTATCTGGGGTGGAGTCTGTCACGAACCCACTCCTGAGGGTCACGTTCACTGACCTCACAGTGCCCACCACTAAGTGCAATCCATAACAGGAAGGGGGAAAACAGGGGATACTCTCTTCAAGTCCCTCTAGAGTGCTCACTGGCTTCGCAACTGAACACTTGCCACGAAGTCTCAGGGTCCCCTCTTTACTTTGGATAAGGGCACAATACCAGTCTTGATTCTTGCAGCCAAATGAGAACCCCTTCTTGGCTGTTACACAGAGGGGAAGATCCAGGCATTGCAACCTCTTTAGGGTAGCGTTGTAACCCTGATTCTGCCTTCGCCCACAAGTGTGTATATTGCAAAGAACCACACTCCTCAGTTGGATTGGTGTAGAATAACATCCATATTTATTATTTAATAAAACACCATCCACATGGAGCTGGCTCAGTAAGCTGAAAACCTTGACCAGTTTCATACAACCTAGTACGTCATCCTCCTGATAACGTACTAGGCTGTGCAAAATCAGTTGAGGTTTTCAGCTTACTAAGCCACCTCCATGTGGCTGGCATTTTTTTAAATAATAAATATGGATGTTTTTCTACACCAGTCCAACTGAGGAGTGGGGTTCTTTGCAATACACTTTGGGACCATTTTGGAACTTGCACCCTCATAGCTGCTGAGCTGTAATTGTTATTTCAGACCTTTGCCCACAAGGTGTGCAACAACCTGATTCAAATCCCCACAGACCCTTTTGAGACTTTTGTATTCTCCCTGTCTTTATCCATATTTTCCCTGTTACAGATCTTTGTTCAATCTGGCAGTTTATGGTGGCAAATCTTTTGGCAATAACTGTTTGTCACAGATTATTAATAACTGCCCCACAATTCACACACAAATATGAAAATCTCGCTCAGGCAGATTTCTTAAAAACAAAGGTTTTTACTAAAAATACTTAATTAAGAAACATACAGTTACAACTAAAATATGCCCTAATTTGGTCACAAGATACCAGAAAATGACATGCATTTGTCAATGCTGAATGTTGCTTGCTTCTATCTGCTGTTTAGGTATTTGGAAGTCATTGGAGTGCAAATATTGAAAATTCACAAACTTACGAGCGTGCATAGGAACTGCGCAACGCACACTCGTAAAACAGTCATTTTTAGGAATTTTTTCACCAAATTTTTCCATATAGCCATTTAGGACCTCTGCTCATGAACAGTGTCACTGTGATTTTCTTAATGTGTCCCATACATTGAGTTCGACACTGACTGCGCCATTGTGTGCTACATGGCAGAAACACGTTTTGGGCAGGATGTGAAATATGACAGCTGTACTGCTCATAAGGAGGTGTGGTAAAATGGCAATGTTGAAAATCTGGAGTGAAAATATTGAAAATTAGCTAACTACTACGAGCGCATGGAACTGCATAACCATCGCTGTAAAACAGTCATTTTAAGGAATTTTTCCACCAAATTTTCAAAATAGGCTTTTTGAGAGCCCACCTTATGAACACTGGCACTGTCGTTTCATTAATCATTCTGGAAAGGTGATTTCGTGCAGTGCCTATGAAATCACCCTTTGGGCCCGAATAACGCCATGACAGTGTCAGCATTCATGAGAAGGGGTCCCAAAAACTCCATGTTGAAAATTTGGTGCAAAAATTCCAAAAAATGCCTGAGATAGGCAATAAAGTTGAAAAAACCCTATCTATCCCATTATACAGCTTACTGGCATTTCCTCAGTTCGCAGTCGGCTTTGAAGGGTGCAGACGTGTTCCCAGTCCACCGATGATCATCACGCAAGCTCCAGAGGTAGTAGGGTGAGGGGTGTAAGGAGGCAGGGTGCACAGTGGGTGGGTGGGGTTGTGGGAGGGGGCAGGAAGACTACGAGGACTGTTTTTATTCACAGGTTTTTTTTATGAAGACGATGTGGGGACGTTTGCCACACTGGGGTGGGCTCCCAGCATGGCAGCAGGAAAAAGCTGTTTGGGGGACATGGAGCTGACAGGGTTGGGCACCCGTCAGCCAAAACAAGATTTTGCCATGGTGGGGTGGGCTCCCAGCATGGCAGGAAAGCTTTTGGGCGTGCAGCCTTGGAGCCGATGGGGGATTGGGCACCCCCATCAGCTATAACAGTTTTTGCCATGCTGGGGTGGGCTCCCAGTGTGGCACCTGGACAGCTGTTGGGGGGGGCGTGGAGCTGACAGGGAATTGGGCACCTCCATCGGCCATACAGTGTATGCATGGGGGGGAGCACATCAGCATGCAATATGCGTGCTTGCACGTGTGTGTGCATGGGGGGGAGAGCTCTGCTCACTGAAGTGGAGCTCTCCCTTTGAACTGTACGCCACTGCATTTTCAGCTTGTCAAAGACAGCTGCAGCAGTGATTGGGGAACTGGGGCCATGCCTGTAAACACACTGACTGCATTGGAAGACGGGCTGACACACCTCCGAAAACTTGGATGATGGCACTATGTTTCTTGCACATGTGTGCAAGCAACATAAAAAATGGAAAAATATAAATGAAGAAACACCTTAAAACTGTTAACTAAGTTCTACCTTAGTTACACAGATTTCAAAGTCCAGAGAATCACTGGGTTTGGAAAATATGTCAGTCTTTCTGTAGCAGCCTTTAGTTCTTAGTCTCTGTGCTTCTGGTCAGAAAAGTGTCCCACATGCCCTGAGCTGAGGGCTTTAAATACCTCCTGTAACTTGCAGTGTCAGCAGTTATCTCAGTTGTAAAGAACTGGTCTAGTTGCCTATCAAGTGAGTTAAAGCACCTACTCCGTTTAGCCAGGAGATGTCACTATTCCACTGGTTCTAAAATTCCAAGAATTCCAAGAAGAAAAAATAAATTCTGACACATAGAATTGACAGGGATATAACATTCAGACATTAAGTCTTTTGAAGTCCTCTGTAGACAGTTTTGCACCCATAAGACAAAATTCACATTGGCCTATCAGAATGGTCATTTGCTCCTCAAATCCTGGCTAAAACATCCTGGCCTTTGAAATGGCTTCCTTCCATTAAGTTACAAGGAAGATCCTGTAAGGTTTATGACTATATGAGCTGATTTTACTACCTCTGTTCAGCTAGTCAGGAAATTCAATTAGCTTCTTGCCAAACCAGCTGCTTTGCAGATTACAGGACTATCAGCCATTAAAAAAAACATTTCCTTCTATTCACATTGGAATTTACCATGTGGCAATTTTTTAACATGTACCAGAATATAACAGAACATAACACCACACATCTGTCCATCTGACTGGCAGGGCATATCTTGCCACATCCCTCCCTCCTAAACTGAATTTGAGGGAATCCATCCCAATGCTTGGTATGCTTTTCACAAATTCTGTTTACTGCTCTAACTGGCGAGATAGGCCATCTGTGTTGGCATTCACCTACCCTGTCCTGTGTGTAATGGTCATGTTGTATGCTTGTAGAGCAATACTCCACCTCAAAGGATGACCATTTGTCTTACCCATCTGATTCAACCACACCAGGGGGTTATGATCGGTCTGCACCTCGAAGCATCTCCTTTAAAGGTAAGGCTCTAATTTTTTCAGGGCCTACACCAGCGCAAGCCATTCCTTACTGACTGTGGAATAGGTCTGCTCTCAGGAAAGTAACTTCTTACTAAGGTACACTATTGGGAGATCCTTTCCCTGATCAGATGTCTAGCTGAAGATTGCACCAATCCCCACATCTGAGTCATCTGTCTGAACTATGAAGTGCTTAGCGTAATCTGGACTGGCCAATGCAGGGGCACTGCACAGTGCTTCCTTTAACTGTCCAAAGGCTCGTTCACAATCTGGCACCCAGTTCACCCTTTTGGGCTTCCATTTCTTTAGCAGGCTAGATAGAGGAGCTGCCAGGGTACTGTAATTTGGTACAAACTTTTGATAGTACCTAGCAGTCCCTAGGAAGCTCCTAACCTGCTTCTGGGTTTCCCATTTAGGCCATGCCTATATTGTCTCAAACTTGGCTTGATTAGGGTAAAGCTGCCCCCATTCCACTACATGGCCTAGGTATGCCACTTCTACCATAGCCACCTGGCACTTTTCATCCTTGACAGTGAGACTGGGATTAGGACCATGACTTCCTGACCTACACTGTATGAGTAAGCCCTGGCTCTGCAGTTGTACCAGACCTTTTGTTTTTGTTGGGTAGCTGACAGGTTGCTTTGGGCCACTCCCATAAGCTCCTTCAGATTCTCCTTAAACTTAAAGACATACTCCACTATGGGAGTTTCCTGGGCGGCGTGCTTGCTTTCCCAGTCTTCCTGGATCAAGTCTATGGGCCCATGCACCCTACATCCATATAAGAGTTTGAAGGGTGAAAACCCTGTTGACCCTTGGGGCACTTCCCTGTATGCGAACAACAGGTGAGGAAGGTATTTCTCCCAGTCCCTCCCATGCTGTTCAGCAAACACTTTGAGCATTGATTTTGGGATACCATTAAACCTTTCCACCAGCCCATTGGCTTGTGGGTTTGTAAGGTGTTGTGCATCTCTGCACCACCCTACACTTCTCCCACAAACAGTTCATCAGGTCTGAGATGAAGGTACCCCCTCGATCAATGATAACCTCCTGCAGAAACCCAACATGAGAGAAAATCCCTAGCAAGGCGTCTGCCACTTTGTCTGTCCTAAGTGAGAAGAGGGCAGCTGCCTCTGGGTATTGGGTGACATATTCTACCACTGTCAGGATAAACCTCTTCCTGGATGAGCTTGGGGTACCCAAAGGTCCCACAATATCCATTCCTACCCTTTGGAATGGCTCCTCCACAATGGGCAAGGGAATTAGGGTGGCTATGGTTTTACTACTTGCCTTCCCTATTTGTTGGCACCAGTGACAAGACCTGCAATATTCCTTCACCTGCTGGGTGAAGATGGGACAATAGAAATTCTGGGTCAATTGCTGCATAGTGCACATGATTCCTAGATGTCTAGACATGGGGATATTATGAGCAATCTTGAGCAACTGCTAATGGTACCACTGGGGAAGGACACGTTGCCTGCTCATCACCCCCTCTCTCTGTCCTTACATCCTGTGTATACAACAGTCCATTGTCCCAAAATACCCTTTGTCTCACATCACCTCCTTGTGTTCCATCAGATTCTGCTCAAGCCCTCAGCCTCTCCAAATTAGGATCAGTCCTCTGAGCAGCTGTAAATTCTTTACACTTTCCCAAGGCATGGGACATGTCCCCTTCCATTCCTAAACTGGGATCCATAGCTCTAGCATCAGGGCATTCAGGGTCACTACCATCCCTAACTTTCTGACCATTGGTTACCCCTCCCTCCTCAGAGTAACCTTCTGTAGCTGTTTTGTGAACTGCTACTTGGGGAAGTCCTACCTCCCTTTCACCACTCTCCATGTCAGGAGACATAGGCTGGGGAACGATCCTCCCATTGTTTTCCACAGGGGCTCCTATAGGGTTCAGGGAACTACAATCAGTTATTGCCATCTGTCTGCAGGTAACCGCACACACCACCCCCTTCTGGAGATTGTTCCCTATCATCACATCCAGGGCAAGATTGTCTGCCAATGCCACTTTTTGCACCATCTCTCCTGTCTCACACCAGTCCAAGAGAATGCTAGCAAGTGGCAGAGATTTTCCTCCCCAGTAAATCCCTTCACCATTACAAACTGATTAGCTATAAGCTGTTCAGGCCCAACCAAATCCCCTTTTACTAAGGTAAGAGATGCCCCTGCATTCTGTAACCCATGGGTCTGCACCTATTTACAGTAACTGGGTGTATGTGCTCCCTCATGTTTATAGGCATGCTTTCAGGGATACACAGTGCACCCAACTCTGTTCAAGCACCACCTTGTCCACCCTGTGCCTTTTTAGGACACTGTCTAGAAAGATGCCCTGGCTGTTTACAAAACCAACAGTCATCATTTCTTTAATTTGAGAAATCTCATTTTTGTAACTTGGGGCTTCCCCGTTCTGTGGAGACAGTAAGGATTTTAGCTGCCCTGAAGGTGCACTTTTTCCTTTCTGTGCTGCCACACCCACTCCACTTCCCTTCAGAGTAGGCCTGCTCCTGGCATAGTGATCTGAGAACTCAGCAGCCTGCTGCATTGTTTAGGGGTCTCAGTCCTCCAACCAGGTTTTTAGCTCTGCTGGGAAAGCCTAAAAGAATTGCTCCAAAAGTACAACCTCCTCAGTTTTCTCCACAGTTTTCCTCCACTCCATCCCTCCCATCAATGTTTCAAAAACTGACATTGCTTTGTAGTGAGTTCCTCATAGCGCATGTCAGGGCTTCTTCTGAGCTCACGGAACTTAACCCTGTATGCTTCAGGAGTCAACTCATACTTTATAAGCAAAGCAGATTTAAGTTTCTCATAATTGCTACTGTCCCAATTGTCCATTTGACCCACACATCACGCCCTTTACCTGTAAGTAGCGAGGATAGCTGGAAGCTCCAGAACTCCCTGGTTATTTTACCCTGGCTACAGACCTTTTCAAACAAATTCAAAAATGCATCCATATACTCCCCCTCTTTAAATTCAGCTATTAATTTTGAATTTAACTTATACATCAGCCCTGAAGTTTTAGGTTCACCCCTGCTACTTACCTCCTCTGGCGTTGATCATTGGAGCAGTAGCTTCTCCAGTTCAAATACTCTCTGCCACTGTTTTTCTCTTTTCTCAGCATGTCTCTGAAGCTATTTTTCTCTTTCCTCAGCCTCTCACTGCTGCTGCTTTTCCTGCAACTCCATCTTGAACTTTTTCTTTTCAAATTCTCTTTGGTGCTGCGCTTCAAGCCTTTTCTGCTCGAACTCCAGTTTCCTCAGCTCAAACTATAGCCAGATCCCTTCCAGCTCCAGCTCTGTGGTGACCTTCCCCTGCTGCTCTGGCTCTGGGCTTCTTCTGGTCTCGCTGTCCACCTCCCTGGTATTAGACTCTGTGATCGACCTTGGCACCCCCTTTTCTGTCACTGGCTATGACTTGAGGTTCTGGGCAGTCACTTGCTCATTGGCTCTCCTCACACTGGACCCCTCTTTCCTGACACAACTGCTTTAGGTAGTCTGCAGTGTATTTGCTGTAGATGGAAGCCATCTTCTTCCCTAACTACTGCTACACTAACTTATACCCGAGAGCAAAAAGAAAATAAGTAGGAATCTTCATACTGTAATCAATTTTTTTTTCCTTCCAAATCTCTGCTTTGATTGTGTGTGGATTTCTTTCAGCTTATCAATCTGATACACTGGCCTCAAATTCAACTATTATGCCTGTACCACCAATATTTCTCGAATCTCCTGTTACTAGATCTCTCGGATCCCAATGCTGTGCACCAAATCTGTCACAACCCCTCTACTGAGGGTCAAGTTCACTGAGCTCACAGTGCCCACCCCTAAGTGCAATCAATGACAGGAAGGGGGAAAACAGGGGATACCCTCTTCAAGTCCCTCTATAGTGCTCACTGGCTTCACAACTGAACACTCACCATGAAGTCCCAGGGTCCTCTCTTTACTTTGGATAAGGGCTCAATAACAGTCTAGAGTCTTACAGCCAAATGAGAACCCCTTCTTGGGTTGTTACACAGAGGGGAAGATCCAGGCATTACAACCTCTTTGGTGTAGTGTTGTGACCCTGATTCTGCCTTCACTCACAAGGCATGCAACAACCTGGTTCAAATACCCATAGACCCTTTAAAACCTTTTGTATTCTCCCTATCTTTATCCAAATTTCCCCTGTTACAGACCCTTGTTCGATTTGGCAGCCTATGGTGGCAAACCTTTTGACAATAACTGTTTGTCACAGATTATTAATAACTGTCCCACAGTTCACACACAAATATAAAATTCTCACATAGGCAGATTTCTTAAAAACACATAATTTTAGTAAAAATACTTAATTAAGAAGCATACAGTTACAACTAAAATATGTCTTAATTTGGTCACAAGATTCCAGAAAATAAGAAATGGAAAAATATACAAGAAAAGAAATGCTTTAAAACTGTTAGTAAAGTTCTACCATAGTTATGCAGATTTAGAAATCCAGAGAATTGCTGGTTTGCAAAATATGTCAGTCTTTCTGTAGCAGCCTTTGGTTCTTAATCTCTGTGCTTGTGGTCAGGAGAGAGCCCAGATGAAAAGTGTCCCGCATGCCCTAAGCTGAGGGCTTTCAATACCTCCTGTAACTTGCAGTGTCAGAAATTATCTCAGTTCTAAAAAACGGATCTATATACCTATTAGGTGTGTCAGAGCAACTACTCCATTTAACCCAGGGATATCACTGTTCTGCTGTTTCCAAAATTCCAAGAATATCCAAAATTAAATTCTGACACATAGCATTAACAGAGATATGACATTCAGACATTAAGCCTTTTGAAGTTCCCTGTAGACAATTTCACACCCATAAGACAAAATTCACATTAGTCTATCAGCATGGTCATTTGCTGCTCAAATCCTGGCTAAAACATCCTGGCCTTTGAAATGGCTTCCTTCCATTAAGTTACAAGGAAGATCCTGTAAGGTTTATGACTATATGAGCTGATTTTATTACCTCTGTTTCAGCTAGTCAGGAAATGCAATTAGTTTATTGCCAAACCAGCTGCTTTGCAGGTTACAGGACTATCATCTATTAAAAAAACAAAAACATTTTCTTCTCTTCACATTGGCATTTACCATGTGGCAATTTTTTTAACATGTATAAGAATATAACAGAACATAACACCATACATCTGCCCATCTGACTGGTAGGGCATATCTTGCCACAGAGTAATGTCATGGATTGTAGTCAAGATTGTTGGTAGGTATTTGGGAAAGCCTACCAAAACTCTGTTTAAAGTACAGCTGTGCAAGGATTGAAACCCAGGGCCAGTTAGTGAACAATAGCAGGCAGTAGATAAATCCTTTGTAAGAGGGTATTATCACTTGTGAGAGAATCACAGATGGGACCTAGAGCAGCCGTGAGCAACAGTCAGATGAGAAGACCTTGCAGTAGGTATTTAATTAGTTGCTAGACCTGGGAAGTAACACTCCACCAGGGCACTTTGTGGAGGTATCAAGGATGCCTGTCCTGCATGAGGTTTGCAGCACGCCACTCTGAGCTGGCTGCCACAAGTACCATTATAGGTCAGTTGCACAGGAGTTTGGAATGGGGGCTGGGGGTGTCTTCTGCCACTCCTCTCCCTCAGTATCCCACAAACAATTACAGCAGGGATTAGAAAATTGTCGGCTAGGTGTTGGCAGCTGGTTACTACCTCTGGAGAGACAATGTGGAATAGCAACAAGCAACCACTTGTCCTCCTTGAGGGATGAGGTGCATGCTACTCCCACTGTCAGGTAGGGTTACCACCTGTCCAGGTTTTTGCAGGACAGTCCTGATTTGGGCAGCTGTGTCCTGCAAATAATTATGAAAAATACTACATGCCCTGACATTTTAGTAGAAAAAAATGTTTCTGACTTCCTCTAAATGTTGCAAAAAATCTATAATACTGTAATTAAAATACCTTAAAATGAAAAGAAACACAAGAAACAACTAAAAAGCTACAACATTTAGTCTTAATTCTGATTATTTAGAGACAACAAGTCTGTTGCATGCATTGAGGTTACATAGTGTCCTGCAAAAAATCATGTTTCAGTAAGAAATGTCCCACTTTGGGCTTCTGAAAAGGTGGTAACTCTACTGCCAGGGAGGAGCACACTGTTGCACCCCTCTTGGGCCCCAGCAGCAGCTATGCCTGCTGTGGGGGGTGCAATCAGGAGGGCACATCTAGAAAGCTTGTGCTAATAGTGGAGGATTCCATAGATGGAGCACCAAGATGGTGGTTAGCACCACAGACCAAGTGAGGATGGTGGTGTGCTGTCTCCCAGGGATGACAGCATATACAGTACACCCTAGGATAAATGGGCTGGTTAGAGAAGTCAGAGGTCCGAGGCTTTCATTTCATGGCAGTTAAACTAGTAGGGGGGAGGCTGGGGCTAGGATCATATATGGGGTAAACTCTGTTGAATGAGACCTAGCTAGCACTCCCCCAACTCAAGGGGGCAATCAAGGTGCAAGGGATGAAATAGACTGGGTACATGGCAAAGTCATGTACCTAAAATTGAGAACCATAGTAGATGGTGATAAGGTACAGATAAAACTAAACCACAGGTATTGAGTAAAATAGGTTTGGACAGTGGATGGGAGAAGAGTAGGAGGTAGGGTTCTTGGTTGGTGGTCTACTTAATTGCCAGAAGACTTGGAAAGAAAATTAGTGATTTCCAGTCCATGGCATGCAGGTGCAGGGTTAGAACCCCTGTTGACTCATGGTTCTGATGATCTCTGATGGAGGGTCTCCCTCCGAACATCTCTGCTGCACCGGCAGTGACCAATGTCACACCTCCCTGCTTAACTGTGTCTCCATCTTTCTCTTTCAAGATTATGGATCACCTCCTTTCACAGGACTGTATCAAGATTTAGTTGGTCTGGATCACTTCTCGGAAGAATGAAGCTGCACTACAGTAGCCATGGCCCACAACTTCCTTGTGAGGCAAGGTCACTTTCTTGGAGATCAAACACCAACCCCTATGGTTGTGAGGGATTGCTGGCACTGGCTCCCTGCAGTAATTGTGAATGGAAGCCAAACACAGGCCATCCCTTATCTCTTGTCCTCCAGAGCTCTCACAGGAACCCTTTCTCATCTAAGGTGGTGACCCCACAGTCTCTTGGCATATTGCACTAGAAAATCCATAACTGGGAACAGTTGCTAAGTAGTGCTTGCCTGTTCACCAACAAGGGCCTCTTTACCATGCATCTCAGAAGGAACACTCAGTCTATATTTAATAAACTACAAAGTTCAGTTCGCAGGGGCTCCTCTCAGACTACCAGGCATATGGAGCCTTGGAAGCTGCAGAATCTCTGCTTCTGTCTCTGTTTCTCTCACTCACATACAGCCTTCTGGATGTCAGACTGACCCAGATTGATTCAAACTTCCTTTCAGCACTGTCTCTTATAGGGCGTGAAACTCAACACCTGATTGGTTGACAGATTCTATGCTTCTAGTTTGATGGTCAGGTCCTTCAAAATCTAAGCTCCTGACAGGGAAATTTGTGGGTAGAAACATCCGAGCACCTCTGATCCCTTCTTAGCAGCCCTCGTGAGATCAGATGCTACTGGCTGCATGGTGGCTGCCTAATTTGTTGACATAATTTGTGTGCTGCTTTCTGCTTGTTTGCAGCTTTCTACTGCATTACTTAGTGTCCTTCAGGGCTTTATTTCCACATATCCCAACACCATTGCCTTTTCTAGGGCTGGGACTTATGCTGGAGTGGCTAGAATGCCACCTGTTTCATGACTGGTACTCCAGTTCTGCTTTTTCTCTGGTGCACATGCATACTGTGATCAATAGTGCATGCTCTGACCCCAGTGCCAGCACTGGGACTGAGAAGCACATTGTCCTTTGCTGAATGGTGCATTTTGCCTGGACTTGGCCAGCTGTAATCCCATCTGGGACTGAGATCATAAGACCAACAATATGACTGACAGCCAAGAAGATCAAGAAAGCCATGGTTTGCCTCCCACCATGGACTCTTCAGGATTGCTCCTGATGCCTGCATGGTCCCATAGCTGCAGTTCCATGGGGGCCAGTGGTGAAGAATTCAGCTGGAGGCAGATGGGAGCTGATGCTGGGGCCCTAGAACCAAAATGTAAGCCACTAGCATTGGAGGAGATTTGTATCTGCTTCACTTGATTAGCTGAAAAGGCCACCCCCAGCTCCCCCAGTGCTCAGACTGTAACTTTTATATAACAAGGTTAGGGCTCAGCCAGTCTAGGGGGCTTTCTGGCGTGGAATATTTGCAAAAACTCCAAAGCTTTTGGGAAAGAGTATATTACCTATAAAAAAAACTGCTGATGGTTACTTAGTGTGGGTCATTCCAGCATGGGGTGGATCCATGCTGGCTTGCAGTGTTTCTTCCTTTGTATAAAACATGTTACAGTAGACTGAGTATAGATAGCCAGAGTATCAATTCCTAACATCATAAGCAAGGCCACTGATTTAAAATGATTAAAATAATGAAATTCATTTTTTAAAACTTGAAATTATGGGAACTAAACTGGTGATTGTTAGTCTAATTTCCAGATTTTACTAGGATTCTACTGCCATTCTTTTTGTATGTGTATAAATACCGGTAATCAGAATAAAAGAAGGCTTAATATACAGAGCATTAAATGAAGTAAACTGAAAATAGTAGAGGAAGCAATTATAAGCAAAATGCAAGTTCTGTAGATACATAGATACATATATTTTGTCGGCAGATAATGGCCTTGTGGCCCATCCAGTCTGCCCTATCCGTCTTTCTAATGCTTAAGGTACCATAGATGCTACAAGTCCCCCCCCCCCCTTTGCCCTAGCTTGATAATTCCCATGTGGCTATCCCACACATTCTTGAATCCCTGAACCATGGCCACCCCACCACTTCCTGTGGGAGACTATTCTATCTCTACACCACCCTTTCATTGAAGTAGAATTTCCTCAAGTTCCTTCCAAGTTTTCCCCCTTTTAGTCGCATGCTGTGCCCCATTGTTCTGCTATTTCCCTTCATGTGAAAGATGCTCCCCTCTGGTATCCTGTTGATCCCCTTTAGATACGTGAATGTCTCTATCATGTCCCCCACCTGTCTCCTTTCCTCCAGGGAGTACATATTGAGAGCGCTGAGTCTCTCCTCATACAACTTATGCTGCATCCTGGACACAATTTTCGTCACCCTCCTCTGTACTGTCTCCATCTTGTCTATGTCTTTTTGGAGATGGGGTCTCCAGAACTGAATACAGTACTCCAGATAAGACCTTATTAGGGAGTTGTACAATGGTACCACCACTTCCCTCCTTCTACTTGTTATACCCCTCCCTATGCACCCTAGTATTTTGTTAGCCTTTCCAGCTGCTTTGTCTCATTGTTTAGCCACTTTGAGGTTGTCTTCTATGACTACCCCAGATCTCTTTCCTCTGTGGTGGCCTCCAGTGTTACCCCATCTAGTTCATGCTTGACCCTAGGATTTCCTCTCCCTAGGTGCACAATCTTGCACTTTTTTGCACAGAAACCCAACTGCCATTCTTTGGACTACATTTCTAACCTCTTCAGATCTCTCCTCATTTTTTCTATATCTTCCTGTGTATTTACCCTATTACATACCTTTTCGTGTCTGCAAACAGGCTAACCCACCCTTCTAGACCCTCTGCAATATTTCTTATGAAGACATTGAAGAGCATTGATCCCTGCACTGATCCCTGAGGTATGCCACTTGTTTCCCATCCCTCCTGTGAGCTAACCTCATGTACCACCACTGTTTGTGTTCTATTACTCAATCAGTGTCTAACCCACATGACCACCTCAGTCCCCACCCCCAAATTTGCCAGCTTGTGGATTAGTCTCCTGTGTTGGACTGTGTCAGAGGGTTTCCTGAAGTCCAGATAGACCACATCTACCACTCTGCCTTGGTTTATTTCCTTTGTCATCCACTCAAAGAAATCAATCAAGTTGGTCTGGCATGAGAGTTACTGATCTGGTCAAAAGTGCCAAATTCTGTGAAATTCTTTGTTTTTACCAGTGTGCAGGCAGTCCAGTTTATAGAATGGTACCAGGTATTCTAGTAAAAACCAAAAACCAGTGGCCTTGACCATAAGAAATCTATAACACTTGATCCTTGTAAACCTCTTCAAAAATGATGTACTGCATGTTTGAAAACCTTAGTGAGACTACATTAATTCTGGATGAAAACAGGGATATTACTATCGTTTTACCAGTGTGGGACAGGATACTACAATAGAATGGCCATTGGCCAGAGTAGTGTATAACCTGGCTTCAGAACAGGTTATGGGTGGTGAAGTTAGAAGAGGTAAAGAACCTCTGTGCGCAAACACTGAGGCAAGGGTTACCCCAAAGGGCATTTGGCTGGGAAGCCAAGTTTCAAGAAAATACAAAATCACACATGCCCACACAATGCAAAGCATCATAGGCTGCATATGCAAATCACCACAGAATGTTATGCTGGTCCAACTTTAAGCAGAATTGCATTGTGCCAAAAGGCCTCTCACGCAGTTTGCAAAGGGTGCTAACAGAAGACATAGACACGTGTTTCATCCTACCAGGACTCATCAGTATGCCTCGTCTGTTTGACACCCCAGTGGAATGGACCAGCTACCCTAAGATAGTGTGCCTTGGATATGTTGTGGTGAACCCATTAAAATAAAAAACTATTTAAAAGACAAAGAACCTCTGTGTGCAAACACTGAGGCAAGGGTTACCCCAAAGGGCATTTGGCTGGGAAGCCAAGTTTCAAGAAAATACAAAATCACACATGCCCACACAATGCAAAGCATCATGGGCTGCATATGCAATCACCACAGAATGTTATGCTGGTCCAACTTTAAGCAGAATTGCATGGTGCCAAAAGGCCTCTCATGCAGTTTGCAAAGGGTGCTAACAGAAGACATAGACACGTGTTTCGTCCTACCAGGACTCATCAGTATGCCTCATCTGTTTGACACCCCAGTGGAATGGACCAGCTACCCTAAGACAGTGTGCCTTGGATATGTTGTGGTGAACCTATTAAAATAAAAAACTATTTAAAAGACAAAGAACCTCTGTGCGCAAACACTGAGGCAAGGGTTACCCCAAAGGGCATTTGGCTGGGAAGCCAAGTTTCAACATAATACAAAATCACACATGCCCACACAATGCAAAGCATCATGGGCTGCATATGCAAATCACCACAGAATGTTATGCTGGTCCAACTTTAAGCAGAATTGCATGGTGCCAAAAGGCTTCTCACGCAGTTTGCAAAGGGTGCTAACAGAAGACATAGACATGTGTTTCGTCCTACCATGAAGAGGTAGTAATATAATGAAAAAATTTCTTACAGGGCATGATGTGTTTCTATGCTTCTGATAATCTTAACTGACAGAAACCTTATCTGTATCACTTGCAATTTAAAGGGACAAAATCTTCTTTCTTTACTGCTTGTAAATAAAAGGGACTGAAGTCTATTTTTCTGAACTGCCTGTTATTTAAGGTGATAGAAATCTCATTTCTATACTGTCTGTGCTGCCTTTAATTTTCAGCCAGAAGTCTCATATCTGTTCTGCTGCCTTCCTCCATAAAGTCATGATTACACCTACAGTAGTTTGAAGGCTCATCCTTTTCTTCCTTTCAGTGCCAAGTAAATAATACAAAATGCAAGTGCAACAGTTGGGCGGGAGGGATATTGGTCACTCTGTCACCATGAAGATGTGAAAAAGACAACAAGATGTCAGCGAACATGTGGAGTCTAAGCTGCATGGTACGCAACTATAATTGAAATGCAAACTGAGCTCTAAAGATTGCTTCTTGAGCAGAGGCCTTACAACAGTCTTCTTCAAGGCTGCCAGAAATATCCTCTCACTCAAAGAAGAATATACAATGCTTACTATGACTAGGGCATGTTTCCTGACCCCCAGCTTTATTAAACTTAGTTGCAGCAGAATTAAGCCTACAAAGTACAGAATAGCCAACCAATCAGTCAGGCAGTCTCTTTCACAACCAACTGGTTGAATTAACTCCATGATACCAGGAACCTTTTTTACTGTAGATAATGGTTCAGTCATGTTTCTTCTCACGTCTTTACTGAAATGAACTGTACTTGGGCCTACCTTCTGATTAAATCTAATGCCTGCTGTTAGAGTAGAATGCTGCAGCATTGCTTCTGAGCTGCACTGGCTGCCAGTAAAGCAAAGGATTGACTATAAGCTCATTATGTTGACAATAAAAACCCTTACTGGTCTGGGCCCTGCCTATCTCTCCAAGACGCTGATCCTCCCTCCTGTCATCATCCTGAACAGTCCTCCATTCCATGTACCAGGGTCTCCTGAGTGTTCCATGATCACTGTTAAAATCATCCAGGATAGAGCATTCTCAGTCACAGCCCCTGTTGAGTGGAACCTCCTCCTACTAACTGTGTGTAGAATCACAATTGAGAGCCATTTCAAGGCAGAAGTCATTAAGTAGCTTTCAAATCATACCTATCCTTGGCCTATTGCTAGATGTACTTAACTGACTAGTTCTCTGATTTAACTGTATTATGCAAATTGCTGATTTTCTCTTATTTTCTGACTGTCATAATTTATTCATTTATTCATTTATTTAAATTTTTTATATATTATCTAGATAGAGCTCTGATTTGAAGATGGGTGCTATATAATAATTCTGCTGTATCAGTCAGCCCAGTGGCCTAGAGGGTTGAGGCGCTGGATGCCACACCTGCTTGTGAAAAAGGGCAATTTAAACTCAGTGTAATCAATAAACTGAAACTGAAACACCCATTGGAATGGGTTGAACGGATCTCGGACCTGATGTCAGCAACCTTATCTGCAAAGAACTGAGCAAACTTGTCAGATTTCTCCTCTGACAATGCTCTCTGAGACTGCAGAAATGCTGGATTGCACAGTCTGTCCACACTTCGGAAGAGGTGAGCTGGTCAGTTCTGTGCAGCAGCTATCTCCCTGAGCAGGAACTCTGACTTCTTATGGGAGATAGCTGATTGATAGTCCTTATAATGGGCCATCAATCTAAGTCTGTCAGCATCAAGGCCCGATTTCCACCAGCACCATTCTATCCTTCGCCCCACTCTCCTCAATTCCCTCAAGGTCCCATCAAACCAAGGGGACCGAAGGTGAAAGATGAGGGGACGAACCTGGACAGGAGCTATGGAATCCACAGCCTCAGTCATGGCCTTATTATAGGCCAGTAACAGATATGTCCAGCACCACCATCAGGAAATTAGGGGTCAAAATCCTTAAATAGCAGTTCCAGAACATCTCCTTAGTGGCAGGCCTATAGGAAGGAGCCTGGAAATTGAACCTTATAGTGTGATGATCTGACCAACTGACCAGCTCCATCACCAAGTCGGAGGTCTCCATAGCCAGTAGGAAGACCAGGTCTAACAAATGACTGTACTTATAGGTAGCAGATGTAATCACCTGTGTGAAGCCCAGACGATTCATAAGCTGGAGGAAGTCCTGTCCAAACTGCAAGAATTATCATCAACCCAAGCATTAAAGTCCCCCAGAACCACCCATTTGGGAGACTTCAATACCATGTCAATGAAGAAGTCTGCAATTTCCTGCAGGAATTGCTTCCCATCCCTGGGAGGATGGTAGACAAAAAGAATCCTGTACCCCACACCTGCACCAATGATACATTCCCTGGGTGCTCATTATTCAGGAGGGACAGAGGAACAGGTAGATGGGGAGGAATATCCATTTTTGTCATGGAAGCCATCGAGGTGGTGGAAGATAGGAGCATTAGGGAATAGTAAGGAGGAGACAGAGTTGATGTGGGTGCAAACAAAGCAGCCTCAGGCAAGAAACTGCGCTTGTGGGTGATCTATAGACCTCCGAGGCAAGGGGAAGAGAGGCAGAGAGCTCAGGGAAGAACTTAAAAGAGAGCTGGCAAAGAGGGGTGTGGTGATGGTGGATGATCTGAACCTGCCAGACATCAACTGGGATGTTCCCGTGGCCAGAAGCACCAGAAGTCTGGTTCTACTGGATGCCTTCCAGGACTGTCTATCGGTGCAGCTACAGTAGTTGAGGAACCCACCAGGCAGACTGCAATTCTCAATGTGGTGCTCACCAACTCACAGGCAGAAGGACCTGTCAGAATAAGGGAGTCACTGGGAAATAATGACCAAACCAGCCATAACTCTATTTGGTTCGGACTGGCCCTTGGATCTAGAAAACCCCGAGACCAGCAAGTCCTTGATTTTAGAATGGTAGACTTCAATAGGCTGAGGGAGCTGGTCAGGGAAAAGTTACTTAGGGTGGACAACATAGGTGGGTTGGGAGAGAGATGGGACAATTAAGAGGGCCATTCTCGAGGCATTTAACTTAATCTATGAGAATGGCAACCAAAAAGAATTGGTTCAAGGAACTGTTATGGCTCTCGGCAAGGGTGATGGAAATGGTGAAGGCCAAGAAAAAGGCCTTCTAGAAGTATAAAGAAAAGCAGGGGGAGGAAGAATGGGGAGAACATTTAATGAAAAATAGGGAGGCAAAGAAGACAGTTAGGGAAGCAAAAGCAGACACAGAGCTGTGTATTGTGGAGGGGTTCAAGAGAGGTGAAAACATTTCTCCGATATATTAGGTAGAAAAGGAAGAAAGAAGGGAGAATCATAAGGCTATCTGGGGGGGGGGGCAAGGTGATAAAGGAGGATGGGCAAAAGGCCACTGTCCTCAATGATTACGTTTGTTCAGTTTTCACTAAAGAGGATGGCAGGCCGTGCCAGAGAGTGGTATCCTGGTACCATACACCTCTATCCGAGATCTCCGCTCCTCTAGTGGGGGCCTCCTCAAAGTTCCGAGAGCAAGGTTAAAATCTGCAGGGGATCGTTCATTTGGAGTTGCTGCTCCAGCTTTCTGGAACTCATTGCCAGTTGTAGTGAGAGAGGCTCCCACTATAGAGGCCTTTAAGAGTCGTCTGAAGACTTTTTATTCATGCAGGCATTTGGTGACTGAGTTTTATATATTTTATATTTGTATGATATTGTAATTGAAATGTATACAGTATGACACACTGTACAGATTTTGTGTGGCGCCCAGAGCCTTCGGGATTGGGCGGATTTTTAAATAAATTTGATTTGATTTGATTTGATTTGATATCAATGCGGTCACTAAGGGAGTCCAGAAGATGAGGCAGTCAACATTTACAAATGAAAGGGTTCAGAAAAGGCTGTTAGTCCTAAAGATAGATAATGCCCCTGAACCAGATGGACTGCATCCAAGGATACTCAGAGAATGGCCTGAACCTCTGGTAGGTCTATTCAACAGTTCACTGGGGACAGGAATGGTTCTAAAGGATTGCAGAGTGGCAGATGTGGGTCCACTGTATGGGGTGGAGGTAAAAGAAACAAGCAGGGAACTACAGACCTGTCAGTCTTACCTTTATTGTAGGGAAGCTGATGGAGCCACTGGTAAAATAGGACCATGTGGACTACTTGGAGAGCAATGGACTCCAGAATAGTAAGCAGCATGGATTTGTGGCAGGGATGTCTTGTCAGACTAACCTTATAGTTTTATTTGACTAGGTGATGAGGGAACTGGATAGGGACCGCACTGCGGATCTGCTCTACTTTGACTTCAGCAAGGCTTTCAACTTGGTGTCTCACTAACACTTATTGAAAAAGATGGAGGATCTAGGTGTAGTGAAGGTCATAATAAACTGGGTACATAACTGGCTAAAGGGAAGGCATCAGAGGGTTGTGGTCAATGGGGTCAAATTAGAAGAAAAGGCGGTCACATGTGGGGTACCACATGGCTCTGTCCTGTTTCTGGTGCTCTGCAACATGTTCATCAGTGACATTGGTGAGGGACTCCTGGGTAGGGTGTGTCTCTTCAATGATGCCACTAAGCTCTGTGGGAGGGTGGATAGCGATGAGGGATTCAGGGAAATGCATAGGTACTTACAAAAGCTAGAAGGGTGGTCTAAGGTTTGGCAGTTTAAATTCAACCCCAAGAAGTGCAAGATAATGCAGTTAGGGAATGAAAATCCCAGGACAGATTACTGGATGGGTGGGGTAAGACTTAGCACTATGGCTGAGGAACGGGACCTTGGAGTTATCATCAGTGACTCCCTCAAACAATCAAGTCAGTGCAACAAGGTACTGTATATAGCAATGTGAGTAGGATGCTGGGTTGTATCAGGAGGGGTGCTGATAGCAGATGGGAAGAGGAAATATTTCCCCTTAGTAGATCCTTAATGAGGCCACACTTGGAGTACTGCACCCAGTTCTGGAGTCCTCACCTCAGGAAAGATAGAAATAAGTTGGAGACCATGCAGTGCAAGGTGACGAAAATGATTCAGGGCTAACAGGGCAGGTCCTATGTGGAGCGCCTCAAGGCACTGAACATGTATTCACTGGAGACCAGATGGGAGTGGAAAGATATACATACGAACATACATATGAACATACGAATCTGTCAACAGAAACGGGCCTCATGGTCTCTCAAGTCTGCTTGAGTATGCTGCTAGCACCCCTAGATTGCAGCTGCCCCACCCCCTCCACCCCTCACCTCCAGGAAGTTCTCAGCACTACTTACCCAGACTCTACCCATGCCCTGTCCCATGCCCTTTTAAAACTACCCACTGTTTTACATGAAGTCACCCCCTCTGGTACGGCGTTCCATTTTGACACCACACTCTCCATGAAGTAATGTCTCATCTCTCTCCTAAATCTGCCCCCCTCCAATCTTTCCCATGCCCTCTAGTGTCCCTTCCCTTCCTCAGCTTAAATAACCCATCAGCTCTAGATTTGTTGATCCCCTTCAAGTACTTGAACATTTCAATCACATCACCCTATCCCGCCTCTCGTCCAGGGTGCAGAAACTCAGGTCCCTCAGCCTGTCCTTGTAGGTTTTGCCTTTCATCCCCCATATAATTTTTGTCTCCCTTTGCTTCACCCCCTCTAGAAGTCTAATACCCTTCTTCAGATATGGACGCCAGTACTGCATGCAGCACTCCAAGTGCAGCCTGACCAAGGACCTGTAGAGGGGCAGGATCACTTCCCTATGCCTGGATGAAAATTCCCTTGCAATACACGCCAACAACCTATTAGCCTTAGCTGCAACTTTCCTGCATTGAGCAGAGTTGTTCATGCTTTCCATTACTATCACTTCTAAATCCTTCTCTTTCTCGGTGACCCCCAGCCTCACATTCCCCAACTAATATTCCTTCCTCGGGTTCATGGCCCCGAAGTGCATAACCTTGCACTTTTTCGCATTGAAGCCCATCTGCCACTTCCCCGACCATGCCTGCAGTTTGGTTAGGCCCCTCTGTAGTTGTTTCCACCCATAAAACTTCATCCACTACTGCCCCTATTTTAGTATCATCTGCGAACAGACTGATCCTGCTCTCAACTCTGTGTGAGATATCCGATATGAATAGCCCAAACAACACTGGACCCAGCATAGATCCTTATGGCACTCCACTCATCACTAACCTAGGAGCTGAGAGTTACCCCACCACCACCACCCATTGCTGCCTCCACTTCAGCCAGTTCACAATCCAGTTAACCAGCTTCACCCCAACCCCCACAGATTTCAGTTTCTCCCCAGCTGTCCAAGAAGCACTGAATCAAAGGCCTTGCCGAAGTCCAAATATAGGCTGTCCACTGTGTGGCCCTTATCCAGGTCACTCGTTACCCAGTCATAATACTCTATTAGATTGGTTTGACAAGATTTCTCCAAGACGAACCCATGCTGCTGCTGCTCATCCTGGAGGCCATCCACCTCAAGAAATGACACCAGTCTCTCCTTCAGTATCGCTTCCATGAGTTTACCCACTATAGAAGTGAGACTGACAGGTCTGTACTTGCCTGGCTCATCCCCTTGGACACTCTTGTGTATAGGCACCACATGGGCCATCCTCCAGTCCTGTGGCATGCATCCCATGTCCAGGGAGGTGCAGAACAGGTTTGCCAGTGGCCTGGCCAACACCTCCGCCATCTCCCTCAGCACCCTGGGGTGAATGCCATTAGGACCTGGTGCCTTTCCACCCTTAGTGTCTTCAGACCTTCTAGTACTCTACTGTTCTCAATCATTCCATCAGTCATCCCCTCCACCCCCAGCCACACCTTCCCAGTCCATGGAGGTAGTGGACCACCCTTCTCCTGTGTGAACACAAAGCAGAAGCATTCATTCTGTGCTTCTGCTTGTTTCACTCCCTTTTCCACTCACCCCCGGCCCCTTTTGATCCACACTATTCGGTCCCTGCACTTCCTTTTTTCCCCTCACGTATCTAAAAAAGTTCTCTCCTCCCTTAATGCCCTGAGCCAACCTTAGCTCTCTGGTGGCCTTGTCTTCCCTAACCAGCTTGGTTACCTCCTTGAATGAACTTGCATACACCTCCCTGTCCTCCCATCTCCGTATCCTCATGAATCTCCAATACACAACTCTCTTTGCCCTTACTCCCTCCAGCACTTTACTGTTTAGCCAACATGACTTCTTGGCTCTGCTCTTCTTGCTGAGAGTCCTGGTGCAAGCCTACGTAGCTTCTGTTAGAACAAGTTTAATGATATCCCACTTTTGTTGTGCACCCATCTCTGGCCTAATCCCCTCTAGTCACCCTTGTGGTATTTCCTGCATCATCCCGAAGTCCGCCCACCTGAATTCCACCACCCTTCTTTCTGAGCCTACAGACTCCCTACTCAACCTAAGCATGATCCACACCAATTGATGGTCACCCCGATCTAGTGGGTCTTCCACTCTTAGTTCCCTCACAGCCTCCCCATTTGATAGTACCAGGTCCAGTGTATTACCAAGCTGAGTTGACATGTTGACCAGTTGTGTCAAAAGACTACCCTGGAATGCATCCAGGAGTACCTGCTCCCTGGCACTGGAGGTGGCTGGGGTACTCCAGTCTTCCCCAGGTAGGTTGAAGTCCCCCACAATCACCACACTCCTCTTCCTACCTAATCACCTAGTCTGTTCCGTTAACTCCTTATGCGCTCCTCGGACTTGGCTGGTGGTCTATACACCACCTCCAGCCTCAGCTTTCTACCCTTTGAGTCCAGGAGCTGCATCCATAGTGCCTCTGTCCTTCCTTCCCCATCCTCTTCTCTTGTACATCTAATTCCATCCCTTGCATAGACTTCCACCCCTCCCCCTCTTCCCACCCCTCTGTTCTTTCTATAAATTTTGCACCCCGGGATTGTCAGATCCCAGTCCTAGTGTTGGGTGGCCCATGTCTCAGTGACGGCTGCGACGTCCACCATCCCTTCAGCTATGAGAGCCTGGAGCTCAGCTGTTTTGTTACCCAGGCTCCTCGCATTCAGAGAAACCACCCTTCACCCATTCCCATGCATCCCTCCACTCTGTGGTCCCTTGACCTGCCCCCCCTCACCCTTCTGTGGCCCACCCCTACTGCAGTCACTGTTGTCATGGGGGGTCAACTCATTAGGCTCCCCTTTCTGGTGACCCTGCATACTAGTTGCACAGTCGCTCACCTCCCCCATGCATCTAGTTTAAAAACCCACTTGTAACTGTATATTCCTCCAGCTTTCATTTCAACACCACCTGCCCCACCCTACTCAAGTGTAATCTGTCCCTTGCATATAGTTCGCTGTTGTTCCATGTATGTCCCCATCCTCCTACCTGCCAATACCCATGAGAGTTACACCACCCTCCCAGCCAGGAGCTGAACCCCACTATCCTTTCCTTTCTCTCTCTGCTCACCCTTGGAACTGGTAGCACCTCTGAGTAGGCCACTGAGCTCCCAATTTCTGAACACAACTTTTCCAGCTCCTCAAATCTCTCCCTGACTGACGCCACTGTGCAGTCCCTTAGGTCATTACTGCATACATGTACCACCACGTGAGGTTTTTCCCTTCTCCCCCAACACACCTAAGCAGAGCCTGCCCTGCCCTGTCCACTATCAAGCCTGGTACAGGTTCCACCCATATCCGACTGTGCTGTTCACCCTTCCCTGCCCCACATGATCCCTTTCAGGGTAGAATCCCCTATCACTACAACTCCTCCCCCTCCACCCCCACTTTTCGGCTGCACCTTCCTCCCATCCCCATACTTCCCATGATCATTGGCCGTTCCCTGTCCACCAGCTCTTGGACATGGCCCCCCTTCTCTTTCCCCCTCCATTTCCCATCTGCTCAATTCATTTCAAAGCTAGCCACCCCTCCCTTATTAGTCAGTCCACCACCTGTGACAACCCTCACCCCATATGTACCATGTCACCCCCCCTCGGGTTGCAACCCCCATCCATTGTCCTTGCTCTATCTCCCCTCATCGCCCTCCTTCCCCTATCCATTATACCTTTTTCCCCCAATGTCCTGTACCCATCCCACTCTGGATCATTTGCCCCTGCACACCTCCTATCCTCATGCCCACCTGCCCCATTCCAGAGAATCCCACCATCCTTGTCCACTTCTGATGCCAGTACCGTGTACGCAAGCAATAATACCCACCAGGCTGGGCGGTATTGGGCACTAGCAGACTGCCCAGGGGCGCAATGAGTCCAGATGCCGCAGGCGGAAGGCCTTATAGCCTCTGGAAGGTCCAGTATTGCCCATTCCATCTGAACTGGAGGGCATTATTACGCTTAGAAAATGGGCTACATGTAGTATTTCTGTATGGGATTTAATTAAAAAGATTTAAAAAAAAAAATAATAGGAAAGAAATTAAATTGAAGTGTGTCTGTTGTAAAGTAGTCCCTTGTGTCTGTGCTGTTCTATTGCTATTCTCTTGTACTCCCCACCCTCCCCTCCATGATTTTCTCAGCAAAGCATTACATTTTTGGCAATTTCCCCCAATACTTGTTTTTGAAAAAGAAACATTTGTTTTTGTTCTGTCCTTCCTGGTGGAGCGTTTTGTTTGTTTTGTTTTGGACGTTGTAATCTTGCTCGATCAAGTCACGTGCAAGTATGAAGTATTGAGCGGGAAGAACGAGGTGGCAGCGCAAGCGGACTAAATGCTCTTTTTTTTGTTATGTTAAAAGCTTGGCATTAGTTTTAAATTTAAAATGCACCAAAACCCACTGTGACTGCAAACGGTGTTGAGTTTTCTTTGGTCATGGGGAACAGAGAGCCAATGCGGGAGAAGTGCTTTTTAGAGGTAAGTTACCAGCTTGTTGGAGGAGGCAGGGACAATTACTATGCTTAACAAAGTTTTATTTAATATGGGGCGATCGCTATGCTGGACAGTTTTTTTTGTATTCAAAAGGTGAAGCGAGGGACCGCTCACTATTGAAGAAAGTGTCCTGCTTTATGGAGAAGGCACAAGAGCAGTGTAGGGAGAGTGTTGCTCTTGCCATTGAGGGCGGTTCGCAGAAACACTCATTTTTGTTTTTGCGTGATGCCACAATAAAGATACACTGTTGTCAATGGTTACTTTATTTCTTTTTTTTTTTTACAGATGCTCCTTCACATTTGGTGGCATTCTGTTAGAGGACCGTGCCAGCCCAGTATCTGTCGCTTAGCGAGAGAAAAAAATGACAGCAATTTTAAATGTTATTTGTTTGTTTTGACCAATTATACAGCAGAGTGGACAGCAGGATATTTCACAGGGTTGGCATGGATAGGACTTTTAACTTACAGGGCTCTCACTGTAAATTAATGTACCCCATGCCAGTCAGTTAGATTACTTTATTTCTAAAGCCCATTTTCAAACTGTTGTTTGAACCTGCCCGCCACCACTAGTCCTTGCCCTTGTTGCTGTTTCAATACCGTCCCATATTGCTACTCAACTTCCTCATCCCCTGTAATAGGTCCTGCTATCACGTCTGCCCTGAACACCCGAGGGGGTGCCCAGCCTACCCCTACTCTCCTCCGCCCTTCATCCTCCTTAACCCCCCCCCAGCCTCTGGATCTCTACCTGCAGGTCCCCTAGCCTGCAGCATATGGGACACTCCCATAGCCTCCATTATGTGCCCATCCATACTGCCATCCCACAGCCACAGCAGTTCATTAGTCTGTCCCCTCTGGTTCCTCTTTTGCCCCCGTTCCCCTGGAACCAACTCCATCCCACCCTCTCTAGCACCCACCCCTGTCCTGCCACCCATCTCCCCCTCCTGCTTGGCCCTCGAGCCCTAGCAGTACATAGTGTAACTGCACCCACCCTCAGTCAATGTCTAGGGGCCCTGCCTTAATTCCCTGATGTATCAATCATGAACACGTCCCACTAGGTAGGAATCAAACCCTCCACTCAAGACAGTTGTGTTTAGCCCAGCAGTAAATTATCCCTTATGCCAGGAAAATACCCCTCAATATCAATGATATCAGATACAAATCAACCCCCTTCAAGACAGATGCATTCTGCTTACGTAGAACTTGCCCTTTAGGACAACTGCCCCAACTGCCCCCCTGCCCCAGCACCAGTAGTACCCACTCCTTTAGGCTCGTGCAATCCAGCCTAACAAAACTTTTAGCAAAGTTCCTTCAAACAACATGAAGTCTTGCTGTATTCTGACTATTGCAGTTAGCCCCAGCACTCAAACTGCCCAGGAGAGTAGAGGGTTAATTTCTATGCAGAGCATAGAACGTTGAGCTCGAGCTTGGTTCAAACCTCTGTCTGCTGCACTTTGAAGTGCAACCGTCAGAGTCTTTACTCCACCTAACTGAACGGTCGCTCCGGAGATTTCTCCCTTGCTCGCGGTTCGAAAGTCGGTTAAAGTCCTCGATTATACCGATTATTTTTTGCAAGTTTCGGTTCAGATCTCTGTCTGTGGTACAGTAAGTACTAGGTAGTGAACTAGACATAGTAAACTTGTGGAAATTGTAAAAACTGATTTTTCGACTGGTTCGTCTGAACCGGCCGTTTAGTGAATTATGTATTCTGTCTTTATTTCTAAACTTAGAGTGTGGTTACCGGTCCTTATCAGTTTAAAAAAAAAACACATTTTATTGTGTTTTTTACAATACCTGTGACACGGTATAAGGGTGACTTGCCTGGTTGTTTGCCATAAAAAGGGTAAGTTTGTGGTTAGGATGGCTATGTCTGGGAAACCCAAAAGAAAAACCGGGTCCACTGGGTTTCAACACTGCAGTGTGTGTGGTGAGATCTTTGCTAAGGCTGACCCCCACACCACCTGTGTTTATTGTCTGGGGTTTGACCACCTCGATTCAGACGGCCAAACCTGTAAAAATGTTTCTAAGTCTACTCTGGAAAAAAGATTAGGTAGGCTTAGGGATAAGGAGGCCGAGAAGTCCGCTGACCCAGATGGCCAGCCCAGTTCGGTTCTGACCGAACCTGAGGGAGTGCCCTCTGACCAGGACGATACTTCCTTGGGCAAGAGGAGAGCTGATCCTGAGGGATCGGTTCCTACAAAAAGAAAAAGAAAAGAGAAATCAGCTGGTTCTGATCCAGAGACCCATTTTCCGACCGCCAAAGAGATTGCCAAAGCGATAAGGATTGTAGAATTGCTTCGCCCGGTTCCGTCTGATCCGGCACCTTCTGACAGGTGCTCGGTTCAGTCATTTCCTCCAGTTCAAGATTATGCCCCTGAAGATTTCTATGAACTGGATTTGAAGGGGGATGAAGATTATGATGATGATGATGATGATGATGGTGTGGAAGGTCTGGATGAGCCCATTGAACCGGACATCTCCCCAGACAGGCCTTCTGGTGTTTCTCCTCCTAGGCTTTCTGAGTCCCCTTCCCACTACATGTTTTACAGGAAAGTGGCAGAAACCCTCCAGCTCCATGTGGAAGAAGCTGTAGAGGAACAAGAGGAACTTGATTATGTGGAGATGATGGACATTCCAGAGTCCAAGAGACTGTCTATTCCCCTTCTTAAGTCTTTTGGGAAACAGACACAAAAGATTAAAATAAACCTCCAAATTCTGTACCTCCTGTCGACAGAAGGATGGACAAAAGGTACACCTTATCAGGTTCAGGTATAGAGTACTTGTATCAACATTGCAGCCATGTTGGGGTTGTGCAGGTTGCAGCCTGTGATAAGGCTAATATACCCCGGCTTAACACCCCACCCCAGATAAAGATTCTAGGAAGCTGGATGCCATGGCAAAGAAACAGTACATGGCATCTGCCTTGGGGACTCAAGCAGGCTAATTATATGGCCTATGCAGCCAGGTACCAGAAGTCCAGGTGGGACATTGTACTGGCACTGGCTAAGCAGGCCTCCCCCCAGCTAGCCTTGGAGCTGGAGGGGGTGGCTGCTAATGGGATTGAGGCATCTAAGGTACAGTTCCATGCTGCTGTGGACTTCAATCATGTGTCATCTAGAGTTATGGCTACATCTGTGGCTCTTCGGAGAATGGCTTAGCTCAGATGTACTGTACTAGCCTCTCACAGGACATCCAGGCTAAGGTCATGGATTTCCCCGTGGTGGGTAATTCTCTGTTTGGGGAGCAGACAGAGAATTACATGAAAAAGATGGATGAGTATAGGACCACCTATAGGAGTGCACAGGCCAAGGAAAGGCAGGCAACTCCTCAAAGGCAGCAAGCTAGGGTCAGGCCTTTTCATATGCCTTTCTACCAAGCATAGACCTCTTCTCCCTTTCCTCAGAAAGAGATCTTCAGAGGGAGAGGCAGAAGGGGGATGAGTAGGGCTGCATCCACCCCTCACCCTAAGGCTTCTGCCAAGCAGACACCCTGATGTGGCAGCCCGGGTCGACTCCCCCATTCCTGTAGGAGGCAGGCTGGCTTACTTCATCCAGGACTGGATGTCTGTTACCTCAGACAAGTGGGTCCTGGAGGTGGTAAGCCAGGGGCTGGTTCTCAGCTTCAAGAAATTTTCAAAGCTGAGGGCTAGATCTTTTCCACCTGCAAGCATCTCTGAAACCATTGTGCTAGAGGCAGAGGTTTTATCTCTTCTGGCTCTAAAGGCTGTAGAGAGAGTTCCTACATTGCACAGGGGTGAAGGTCTGTACTCTAGGTACTTCTTTACCCTAAAAAAGACAGAGGAGTGGTGACCCATCCTAGACTTAAGATACCTGAACAAACATCTTTTAAAACCAAAATTCAAAATGGTGACTCTGGGAATAATCCTTCCTTCTGTAAGGCCAGGGGACTGGCTAGTCTCCCTGGACTTAAAAGATGCCAACTTTCACATTCCCATCAGGTGCTCTGACAGAAAGTACCTCAGGTTCGAATTGCCTTCAGGCTATTATCATTTCAAAGCTATGCCCTTCGGCCTGACATCAGCTCCAAGGGTATTCACAAAATGCCTAGCAGTAGTAGTGGCCTTTTTAAGAAGGAAACATATTTCCGTATTTCCATACCTGAACGACTGCTCATTGTTGGTCAGTCCCCAGACCAAGTCAAGTCAGACCTGCAAGTGATTCAGCAAGTGTTCACTTCCCTAGGATTCCTTCTCAATCTTGCCAAGTCAGTTCTCGAGCCTGTACAGCTCCTCCCCTTCATAGGGGCAGAGTTGAATACAGTCAAAGCAAGAACTTTTCTTCCCCTGGAAAGGGCATTGGCTATAGAAGAGCTGGCTTCTTCATTCCACCTTCTGGTCTCTTGGCCAGCAAGGCACTTCCTTCAGCTTCTGGGCCCCATGGCAGCTTCTACAGCAGTGGTCCAAGGGGCCAGATTTCAGATGAGGGACATTCAGTTTCACCTGAGGGCCTTTTGGTCTCAGAAGAAAGATTCTCTAACCAAACTAGTTCCAGTGACTCAGACTCTGATCCAGGCTCTCCAATAGTGGCAGGATCAGGGCAACCTCAGGCAAGGAGTCCCATTCGTCACTCAGTCTCACTCTGTGGTCCTAACCAAAGATGCTTCTCTATTGGGGTGGGGAGCCCATCTGTGGGCTCTCACAACCCAGGGACTGTGGTCCCCTCAGGAATCCCTTCTTCATATCAATCTCTTGGAACTCAGGGCGGTCTTTCTAGCCCTGCAAGCTTTCTCCCAGTCAGTGCAGAACAAGGTGGTTCAGGTCAGGACAGACAACACCACCACCATGTGGTACATCAACAAGCAGGAAGGCACTTGGTCCATGGCCTTGTGCACGGAAGCCATGAAATTGTGGTCCCTAGCTTATTCTCTGCAGACCTCTCTGATAGCAGTCCACCTTCCAGGTAAGGACAATGTGCTAGCAGATGCATTGAGCAGGATCTCCCAGCCAGGGCCATCACGAATGGTCCCTGGACCCTCTGGTGTTGAAAGTGATTTTTTTTAAGAGATAGATCTCTTTGCAGCCCCAGACAATCACCAACTTTCTCTGTTTTGTTGCAGACCCCAGGATGCTCTGATTTTGAGCTGGGAAGGGAAATTTCTATATGCCTTCCCTCCCTTTCCTCTACTGTTCAAGGTTCTGGTCAAGATAAGGTCACAACCCTGCAAAGTGATTCTGATTGCTCCAGACTGGGCCAGGCAGCCTTGGTACCCCCTGTTGCTGTCCCTAGCAGTCCATCTTCCCCTGTCTCTTCCCAGGAATTACAACCTGTTAACCTCCTCTGGGGAGGATTTTGTACCCCAATCTTCAGTCTCTCAATCTCAAGGAATGGCTCTTGAAGAGATAGAGTATGCAGATTTGTATCTGTTCCAAGGGGTTCTGGATATTCTCAAAGCCTCTCAAAAGCCTGCCACCAAAAAAACTTATAACTCCAAATGGAAAAGATTCAGCATTTGGTGTTCCAAGAAGCATATATCCCCAGACACTGCTGACTTGTCTACAGTTCTGGATTATATGGTTCATCTTAATGGCCTAGTCCTCAGACCAGCTAGTCTCAAAGTACATTTGTCAGTTGTTTCTGGTTTTCTGTCAGTGGGAAAGCCTTCCTCACCGTCATCTCACCTTGTATTCTGTACATTTTTCAAGGGATTGCTTTATACCATTCCCCCCCTTTAGGGATCCTACCCCTGCTTGGGATCTTAATGTTTGCATTGCTCAGCTTATGCAACCCCCTTTTGAGCCTTTGTCTTCAGCAGAGCTTAAGTACTTGACTTGGAAAATTGTGTTCCTGGTAGCTATTACCTCTGTCAGGTGTATCAGTGAATTGCAAGCTCTGTCAGTGGAGCCTGATTTTATCTCATTCCATGGAGATAAGGTGGTCCTTAGAACTAATAGGAGGTTTTTACCTAAAGTGGTTTAAGATTTTCATCGGAACCAATCTATGTCTCTCCCTGTGTTCTTCACTGATCATTCTTCTTCAGGAGAAAGAAGTTTACACAGTTTGGATATTAAAAGAGCCCTTAGGTACTACATTGAGCATACTAATGCCCACAGGTTTGACTCCCTCCAGTTGTTTCTCATTTATGAGGAAGTGGGGATGGGCAAACTTGCCACTAAGAGAACTATTGCCAGGTGGATTGTCTCTTGCATTCAATTCTGCTATGAGAAGCTAGGCAAAATACCTCCCTCAGGCCTGAGGGATCATTCGACTAGAGCTACAGCTGCTTCCCTGGCTGCGACCAGGGATATTTCTTTGCTAGAAATATGTAAAGCAGCCACCTGAAAAACAGTCCATACATTTACTAAGCATTACTCCCTGGACATACAGGTTAGGAGTGATGCTCGGTTTGGTACAGCAGTACTACACAGCCTATTCCCAAAGTAGGTTTGAATCCCTCCTCCATGGAGGTACTGCTTGGTAGTCTGCAATAGTCAGAATACAGCAAGACTTCATGTTGATTAAAGAAAAAATTACTCACCTTAGTAATTATGTTTTTTTCTAATGGAGTTTTGGTGTATTCTGACCTCCTTCCCTGCCTCTCCTCTCAAAACCTGTTTTTTGGGAAGTGGGCTGGCAGGTGCAGTGTTGCACCCCAGGAGTGCATTTGGGCACTCCCTCCTTTTAGAGAGGGGGAGTGGGTTATATTATTAATTTAACAGTCTTAAGTTGTTCACTACCTGGTTTTTGATTTTGGATTTCTTGACTTGAGTCTTTTGGGGATCGAAAATACTTGGTTGCCATTTGGCTAGCAAAAATTTTACAATTTCCACATAGTAGTTAGTATTAGCTCTTAAGAATCTGATGGTTGCGCTTCAGAGTGCAGCAGTCAGAGGTTTGAACGGAGCTCGAGCTCAACGTTCTATGCTCTGCATAGAAATTAACCCTCTACTCTCCAGGGCAGTTTGAGTGCTGGGGCTAACTGCAATAATCAGAATACAGCAAGACTCCATTAGAAGAAACATAATTACTAAGGTGAGTTATTTTTTCTTATTGTCCCTTGTTTACAAATGATCCTTATAGCCCATTTACACCTTTTCCCAGATTACAAAACATTTAACAACACTTCTCCATTTACAAATAGAATAATGGATAGTTTACAGTGTATTACCGGTCAGTAATACCATCGAGAGGTTCAGGACATGTAAGAACCTCGAGAGCGATGCTCAAGAGGTTCCTACATGTCCTGAACCTCGAGATGGTATTCTGAGCAGTTACACACTCTAAACTATCCTTTTTTTTTTTTAATATATGGATCCAAGTTTTTTAGTCTGCGGTCGGCTGCTGCCATGAAGGATTGTGTCAGTCGTAACCGACCAGGGCACTGCCTCTCTCAGTCTGTTTCTCCCTCTCCCGCTTGCCCACATAGAACATTGCCTCGCTCCATCTCTTTCTGCTCTGCTGGCTTACACACACACACACACACACACACAGGGCAGTAAAAAAACCTACCTTTTTTTCTTTTTGTTGGGGGGTGCAGGATCAGCCAGATAAGTCCTTTTAAAAACAAAAATGGAAACTGCCGTGGACACTGCGCTCTCGCTAAGCGAGAAATGACCACCATGTTTTAAAAACTGTTTTGGCTGCCCACAGACAGAGAGCGGCCAATCATTAGCTGCGTTTGTGAGCGTCAATGGTTGAGTGACGTTTTAAAGATTTACTAATATGGGGAGTTGTGGGTTTGCGCTGTTTAACTTGGCTAGTAATACTATCATTCAAGTCCCAAACAATACTATTATTGGATGTGAATGATAGTATTATCACTCTTGAAGTGTGGTATTATCACTTCAGGAGTGATAGTATTACAGAAAAAAAAAATGTATGCTTTAGTAGCATATTAAATCTGCTATCCATATATTAGAATTCAATTGCTTATGTCTACATCACAGTGATCCCCCTCCCAGAAGATGCATACAACAGACAGGCTTCAACATATAGTAGAACACAACCCTATCACACAATCCTAAGTACCTTCTCCCCCCAGTAGACCAATAAGAAAGATCATCCCTGAGCAGTGTGCTTGCCAGTCCCACCCACAGAGCATTTAACAGAGTATGACAGAGACCTTCAAGTTCCTAAAAGCAATTAACAAGGTGAACTGTGGGGAACTATTTAACTTGAATACTAGCTCGTGGTCATGTGGACATGAGTGGAAACTAACAGGAGAGAGGTTCAGGGTGGACATGAGGAAATATTATTTGAAACTATGGAATCATGTTTTAATTGTGTTTTAATTCTTTATGATTTTATTATTACTTTTTGTACAGCGCTTTGATATATTTTGAAAAGTGCTGTATAAATAAAGTTGTTTATTATTATTATTTTACAGAAAGGGTGGTGGAGCTGTGGAACAGACTATCAGCTGAGGTGGTAGGTGCAAAAACCATTGGTCATTTCAAGCATGCTTTGGGCAGAATGAAGGGTATAGTGCCTGCACAGGATGGCAGAAACTGGGAGGAGAGTGGGGGGAGGTTGCAGAGGACTTGGATCCAGGAGGGACAGTTGGTCCCATGGCTAAATAGAGAACTGGGCAGACTGAATGGACCACAGGTCTTTTTTGTCATCATTGTGTACATTTCTATATTTCTATGGAAACAGAGCACAGCAGGCTTAAAGAAGATGGGAAATGATTTTTACATAGTTAACTGCCCTTTGATCTTTCTTTCCATTCCAGTTATGTATGCTTTGACCAATTTTTGGTAAACTTAGACACTGACAGAAGATATGTACTGCTAGGCCTTCCCTGACTGCCCATTTTCCCTATCTGCTGCAAAAACCACAGACCCTACTTGATACCTGGCTTTGTTCTCTTTCCTTTTGCTAGGGTTTCCCTACATCTATCCCATGCATTTTTGAATCCCCCTACCAAATGTGCCCCCACCACCTTCACTGGGAAGCTATTCCATGCACCCACCACCCTTTCCGTGAAGAAATACTTCTTCATGTTACCCCATAGTCTACCCTCTTCCAGCCTCATGTTATGACCCCTTGTTCTAGAACATCTCCTTTTCGGAAAGATTCTACCCTCATGTACCATATTTATGCCATGAGATATCTGAAGGTCTCTATCATACCCCCCCCATCTCTCCTCCAGGGTATACATGTTGAAGTCCTCCAGTCTCTCATCATATGACCTTTGGTGCAGGCCCTGCACCCTTTTTGTTGCCTTTCTCTGAACTGCCTGTACCCTGTCTATGTCCTTTCAGAGATGCAGCCTCCAGAACCGGACATAGTACTCTAGATGAAGCCTCACTAATGATTTGTACAGTGGCATCGCCACCTCCTTTCTTCTGCTTGTGATACCTCTCCCCATGCACCCCAGTACCACACTCGCTCTCTCCACCACCTTGGCACATTGTTTGGCCACCTTTAAGTCATCTAATATGATTACCCCAACCCCTTTCCTGTTTAGTGACCATCAGTATCTTCACTCCCATCTTATAAGCCTCACCTGGGTTCCTGTGCCCCAAATGCATGATTTTGAATTTCTTTGCATTGAATCTTCACTGCCACACTCTTGACCATTCCTCCAGTTTATCTAGGTCCCTCCTCATATTTTCCACCCCTCCGGGGATGTCTACCCTGTTGCAGATCTTAGTGTCATCTGCAAAAAGGCCATCTCCTTCCAGCCCCTCTGCAATGCTGCTTATGTAGACATTGAATAGGACTGGCCCCAGAACTGATCCCTATGGCACCCTGCTGGTCATCCTCCTTTCCTCTGATTCAGCTCCATTTACTACCACCCTCTGTGTTCTATCCCTCATCCAATTTCTGACCCAGTTTATCACATTGGGACCCATTCCTAGGTTGCCTAGCTTGTTTACAAGTCTCTTATGTGGAATGGTGTTGAAGGCCTTGCTGAAATCCAGGTAGGCCACATCCAACGCTCCCATCTCATAAACTTCCCTGGTCACCCAATCAAAGAAATCTTTCAGATTTGTTTGACATGACTTTCCCACTGTAAATCCATACTGCCTTGGATCCTGTGTTCCGCTGGATTCAAGATGTTTCACAATCATTTCTTTTAGCAGTGATTTCATTATTTTTCCCATGACCAAGGTCAGGCTGACAGGTCTATAGTTTCCAGCCTCCTCCCTGCTCCCTCTTCTGTATAGAGGGACTACATCTGCTGTCTTTCAGTACTCTGGAACCACTCCCATTTCCAGCAATTTATTGAATAAAGCTGCAGTGATGCTGCCAGCACCTCCCTAAGTTCCTTTAATATTCTAGGATGTATCGTGTCTGGTCCTATTGCCTTGTCCACTTTCAGTTTTGTGAGTTCCTTTACAACTCTCTTCTCCATAAATGAACTGGTGTTCAACCCCGCCCTTATGGCTCCTGCCACTTAATTGTGGTCCTTCACCTTCCCCTTCTTCTGTGAACACTGAACAAAAACATTTGTTCAGGATTGTTGCTTTTTCCAAGTCCCCTTCAGCACACTCCCGTTCTTCCCCCTTAAGCATTACAATCCCACCCCTTGTCTTTCTCCTTTCACTAACATACCTATAAAATGTCTTGTCTCCTTTCTTTACTGACTGGGCTATTTTTTCTTCAGTTTGCACCTTTGCACTCCTGACAGTCTTCACTGCTTCCTTCTGCCACCCCCCCCCTCGGCTAGTTTAAATGCTTGCCAAGGAAACATTTAAACGACTCAATAAGGACAATGACCCCCTCACTGGATGGATGCAGGCTGTCATTAGAGCCAGGGTTCTTCTCAGAACCAAACCTGAACCGAACCAGAACTATTCGATTTATGCCCAATTTGAACTGAACTAGAATCCTAAAAATAAAAACAGATGGACCCGAACCGAACCTGAACCCAGACCATGTGAAATGAGGAGAACCCACATGAAGGCAGTGGTCTGTCCATGCTATTCTACACTTCTCCAGCTGTGTGAAGTATTGCCTACAGACTGTGAAATGATTTCTTCATTGAAGTTAGTAATGACTGTCAATATCAAAGCAAAATCCCAACAAGCATTTGTCAATGCCAAATGTTTGCTTGCTGGCATTGGCATTGGTAGTGTAGGAGTTACAGAACTGCATAATAGGAATGGCGGTGAAGTATTGAACTGAAGCCAACCCCACCAGCACCCTGCAGAGACTGACAGGCATTGGGGTGTGCCTTGGGGTTGTCAGGCATAACGGCCACGCCATTTCACCACACCCTACCCTGCAGACACTGACAAGTGTCATGGTGTGCCTTGGGGTCTTTGACCCTTATGCGCACCCCATTCCATCAGGAAATATGGTGAGATGGGTGCAGTATAGGAGAATGGGGTGAACTTTGGGGCCGAAGAGTCCAAGGCACACCTTGATGCCTCTCAGTGGCTGCAGGGTGTGGGTGGGGGTGGAACCAAATTGCATGCTTGAAACCCTCTTCTATTTTTATTTTTCATGACTCCATGCTGTTATTGTGGCCATTTTTCAGCTGCAGCCCACATTAGTGCCCTCTTTTTCCAACAGGGCTGCTTGTCAGACCTGACTTTTTCCCCCTGGTTTTTATCTTTATATCTAGTAAAATAGTGTGCCACTTTTGATTTGTGGTGGGTTGGTGAATGGCTTATTCCCTGCCATGTATCCATCACAGTCTGTTTTGTATGGAATTTGGTCATTCGGACCAGTGCACCTTGGGGATCTTTTTGTTGGATGTTCTTTGGGAGTTTCTACCACTGGTTGTTAGGGTTCTTTGTTTTTTATTTCTACTGTTGGATTTGTTTGGTTTCTGGGATGGAGGGGAGGGCTATGGTGACCTGTATCCCTTCAGAGGCTATGAATGTTGTTTTGGACCCTATTACATCGCCTATGTGTATATTAAAGGTGATGCCTATATTACCTACAATCATATCTTGAAACATTAAAGGGTGCCAAGCTATGGAAAAATGACACTATATTCTGAAACACTTGCATCGTCTAGGATGCTCGATTGCCTGCTTGCAGGAAACACATTTGCCGAGGGACCAGATTCAAAGATTTTGTAGGGAATGGGTGGGTCAAACCTATGGGGTGGCTAACAATTCCAAACAGTGGGGAACCTCTTTACTTATTGCCCATTCAGTGGCCTTTACTGTGCTTTAAGAGGTAGCTGATCCAGAGGGGCGCTATATCCTCCTTAGAGGATTTTTATATCAGACAGAAGTGGTGCTGGGCTCAGTTTATGGCTCAAATGTAAATTCACCAGTTTTTTTATGTCTTTTGCCATGGCCCTACAGTAGCACCCTTCGTATCCCTCCCTATTATTTTAGGGGAACCTTGTTCAGACACCAGACCTAGACAAATCTGGGACTTGTAAGGTAGGGTTGTCCCCAGGCCAGAGAGCCCTAAGAGATTTAATGGCTGCTTTGGGACTCCTGGACCTGTGGAGGACCCTTCATCCAACTGGAAGAGCTTACTCCTTTCATTCCCATCAACACCAAACCTTTTCCAGAATTGACTTTTTCTCAATTTCCCATGAACTTTTGTCTCAAACACAGGTTTGCAACATTAAAGCATTGGTCCTCTCGGACCACCATCCTATTTGCCTACAACGTGACTCAAGCCATGGGACTCTTATGGTCAAAACCTGGAAACGTAACACTAAGCTCCTAAATGATCTGTTAATAATAAAGGAACTTAAAGAATCAATACAACATTATTTTGATATGAACAAATACACAGTATCTAGAGTAGACACCTTGTGGAGCATAGTTAAACGTGTCTGGTGTGGAGAACTGATACTAACAAAAGAAACAGAACGAGAAAATGACTCAGTCTCTCCTATCAGACATTTTGCAGATAGAATCCACTCCATTTAAATCTACCCCAGAAGCAACTTGGTGCCATTTAAATTCTTCATGGTCACTTTATGCCACTTTGCTACAGGAAAAGGCCAAATAAGCCACTTTTTGGTACCAGGTCACATATATAGAACACAGTGAGAAAGCTGGGAAACTTAAGGCACTAAGGCTAAGACACTACAAAGCCAAAAAAATAATTAAAGGAATCCAGAAGGATAGCACAGGCACCCTCATGAGTGACGCCAGAGAATTAGCTGAAGTTTTTAGGGATTTTTATCGGAACCTCTATACTACACACCCTGAGATTGTTGACATGGATCAGGCGCTTACAACCTTTTTAAGCCCCATTGAACTACCTTGCCTTAGTCAGGTACAAAGTACCCTTTTAGGTGGTCCAATACAAAAGGGAGAGGTAGAGTTAGCCATTAAAAGTCTTAAACTCGACAAAGCCTAAGGATCTGATGGGTTCACTTACAACTTTACAAAATATTTTGTGTGGAACTCACCCCCCACTTGACTTCTATTTTCAATAAGTTTTTTGAAGAGGGCATCTCAGACCCCACTCTCACAGACGCAACCATTTCACTCATTCCCAAGCACAGTCGTGATGATACCCTCCCAGAAAATTGCCATTCCATATCACTTACAAAAGTCAATTTCAAAATCCTCTCTAAAGTTCTTGCTCAGCAGCTTGAGGGAGTTTGACAGGATCTAATCAGTCCTGAGCAGGTAGGCTTCATGACCAAGTGCCTTTCAAGTGACCACCTTCATAAAATACTCTACCTTATCTCGTCATCCAGGGAGACCAAACTGGCTGTAGCCTTGGTCTCCCTGGATGCCGAGAAAGCTTTCGATTGAGTGGCCTCGGACTATTTGTTTATGGTACTGGTAGGTATGGCATACCAGAGAATTTTATTAAGTGGGTTCCGGTGTAATTCCAGTCCCCATCTGCATGTATCAGTTGCAATTGAGTGCTCTTGCCTTCTTTCCAACTGACTAGGGGTATGCGACAAGTTTACCCCTTATCCACCTTTCTTTTCAATCTTTATCTAGAACCACTCGTTCTAAAGCTCAAACACAGTAAAGGGCATAACAGTAGGGTCCCATAGCTACTCTATCTCTGCATATGCAGATGATCTTCTACTCCATCTTATCAACCCCCAGATGACCCTTCCACACGATCTTGCTATCACTAATAACTTTAGTCATCTCTCCTCCTATAAGATAAATGTTCATAAAACTGCAGTGTTCCCTCTAGACAACCAGGAGGACAAGCAAGTATTGCTTTAACTAGGGTTTAAATGGGAAGCCATATGTCTGACTTACCTTGGCATTAAAATTTCTAGATGCATTTCTGAGCTTTGTGCATTAAATATTGATCCCTTGATTAAACAAATTGACCAGGGCCTTTCCCATTAGTCCTCTCTTCCTCTGTCCCTGCTAGGCCATATCAATATAATCAAAATGAATGTGTTTCCCTGAGCATTATACTCTCACAGTATGCTTAACTTGGTCCTTCCGCTTCAGTGATTTACCACATTTCACAGCAGAATTGCCAGATTTCTTTGGCAAAATAAAGTGACCCAGTGTTTTTATAAATGGCTGAGAGGTCCAAAACACATGGGCAGCTTGCACTTACCTAACTTCATGCTGTATTATTTTGCCTCACATTGGTGTGAATACCTCCACTGGCATGTTTCTTCTAACTCAGATTCCAATGTATATTATAAACCACACTGGCTCACTATTGAAGAAGAGCAAGTATGGAACTGTAGCCTCCAGCCTTGCTCCCTTCTTTATGCAAACATACGAACATGCCAGCAGAAACAGACCACCCAGTCTATCTACGTCTGCTTGAGAGTGCAGCTAGCACCCCCAGTTTGCAGCTGCCCCACCTCCCTCCCCTTTGTCATCCCACTGCTGCCCCCACCCTCACTCTCCCTGCTCCCCCTTTTAAAGCTGTTCACAGATTTAAATGATACCACCATTCTGGTAGTGTGTTCCATTGTGCTACCACCCTCTCTGTGAAATAGTATCTCCTCATTTCCTTCTAAATCTTCCCCTCTATTCTTAGCCCATGCCCCTGGTGTCCTTCCCCCTCCTTAGCTTAAAGACCCCATCTGCCCCATTCTTATTGATTCCCCTCAGATACTTGAATGTCTCTATCATGTCCCCCCATCCCTTCTATCCTCCAGGGTGTACATATTCAGGTCTCCCAGCCTGTTCTCATGGTCTCTCCCCTCCATTCCACATATCATCTTTGTTGGCCTCCTCTGCACCACCTCCAGTAGCCTGATATCACGCTTTAGGTGTGGCCTCCAAAACTGCACACAATACTCCAAGTGTGGCCTTACCAGTGACCTGTGGAGGGGCAAAATCACCTCTCTTCACCTGGATGAAAACCACCTCGCTAAGCACACCAGCATTTTGTTCACTTTTGTAGCCACTTTCCTGCACTGGGCAGTATTGTTCATGGTCCCTGTTACCATTACCCCAGGTCCTCCTCCTCCTTCTCAGTGATCCACATCTTAACCCCATCCAGCCAGAATTTTCTCCTTGGGTTCTTCACCCCGAAGTGCATAACCTTACACTTCTTTGCATTGCACCCCAGCTGCCAACTCTCTGATTACACCTTTAGCTTGCTTAGGTCTCCCTGCAGCTGCTTCCATCCCTCCTCTCCATCCACCACTCTTCCATTTTGGTGTTGTCTTCGATCAGACTTACCTTGTTCACCATCCTGTGCACAATGTCTGATATGAAGAGCACAGACAATACTGGTTCCAGCACAGAGCCCTGTGGCACCCCGCTCATCACCGGCTTCAGAGTTGAGAGCTCCCCTCCCACAGCCAGTCATTGCAGCCTCCCACTCAGCCAGCTTGTAATCCAGTTTGTCATTTTTGCCCCTACCCCTACACCAGTTAGCTTCCCCCCAAGTCACCCATGATGCACTGAATCGAAGACCTTGCTAAAGTCCAAGTAAAGAATATCCACCGCATGACCCTTATCCAGCTCATATGTCACCCAGTCATAATATTTGTATCAGGTTGGTTTGACAGGACTTCCCTGAAATGAACCCATGCTGTCTCACATCCTGGAGGCTGTTGTCCTCCAGGTACGACACCAGTCTTTCCTTTAGTATCGTTTCCATAAGTTTGCACACTATGGAGGTGAGACTTACCGGTGATAATTACCCCATTCATCCCTTGGTCCACTCTTGTGTAATGGCACTACATGTGCCATCTTCCAGTCCAGTGGCACACATCCTGACTTCAGTGAGGTGCTGTACAGATACACCAGCAGCTCTGCCAACACCTCCGCCATCTCCCTCAGCACCCTGGGATGGATACTATCTGGCCCTGGTGCCTTGTCTACCTTCAGTGCCCTCAGTCCCTCTAGGACTCTAGCTCCATCAATCCTTCCATCTGTCGCCTCATCTCCCCTGTCCCCACCCTCCCAGCCCATGGTGATAGCGGTCCCCCTTTTCTTCTGTGAACACTGAGGCAAAAGTATTGACTCAGTGCTTCTGCCTGTTCCTCCCCTTTCTGTCCACTGCCCACCCTTTTTTATCCTCACTATTGTCTCCTTGCACTTCCTTTTCTCCTTGATTTATCTGAAAAAATCTTTCTGCCCCCTCCCTTAATTCCCAGTGCTAATCTCACCTCCCTCTGAGCCTTGGCTTCTCTCACTTTTCTGGTCACCTCCCTGGACCATCTTGCATACTCCTCCCTGTCCTCTTCCTTCCCCATCCTCCTATACCTCTGGGGCACCTCTCATTTTGCCCTCACCACCGCCACTACCTCACTGTTCAACCAGCATGGATTCCTTGCTCTGCTCCACTTACGCTGTGTCTTGGTGCAGGCTTCCATTGCCTCTGTAATCCCTTGTTTAATAATATCCCATTTCTGCTCCTTATCCATCTCCTGCCTTATGCCCTCCAGTTTCCCTTTCTGTACTTCCCACATCCTCCCAAAGTCCACCCCTTGAAGTTTACCACCCAGGTTACTGAGTTCTCTGGCTCCCTGCACATTGTGATATTAAAACAAACCGTTTATGTACCTGTGACATGGGTCCCTTTACTACTCCACCCCACCCCTATTATGTGGTATGTCAGAGCCCATGCTCAACTCTGTAAACAGCTTGGTCTACACCTTTTAAAAGACAGCTCCCAACTCCTTTTACATAATCCCAACTTTAAGATTGGGGGCAGAATCTGTTTATCTGTTTTTATTAAGATTTTGGTTAAGACCTTTGAGCCCAGGGCTCGTTTACAAAGGTTCCACATCAGTCATAAACATACAGAAGCATTTTTAGAGAAAACAAAGGTACAGAAAGCAATTGGTTACAAATTATCAGGAGCCACCAGAGGCTTGATCATTTACATAAATTACAGTACATAGTACAACATACAAGTGGGGGGTAGGCCATATGGCAGACCCCATACAATGAGGGGATGGTAAAGTGCCACTGGGACAATTAAGAGAACAAGGGAAAGCACGTAGTAGGGAGGGTGAGGGGAGATCAGTACTTAGCAGGTACAAATAGAGGGAGAAGGTGGGAGTGGTAGTTGGGTGGGTTGGGGGGAAGACCCAGGGAGAAAAGAAGGGGATGGGGATGGGGTGGTAGAGTACAGAAAAGAGGGTGGAGAGGCGAGGCAGTGGGTGACTGAATGCTGTAGCAAATGAGGCTGGGGAAGAGAAGGAGATGAAGAGTAGAGCAGGCATGAGGGAAGAGGTGGTGTAGAAGGGGGGGTGTTGGGTAAGAGAGGTAGTGTGGGGAGGGAGTAGGGAGTGGCAACAGATTGTGGGGGGAGTTTAAGCAGAACAGGGAGGGCAATGCAGGGCCATTTAAGTGTAACAGTCACAGAATTGTAGACCCTAAACATTGGAGTAACCTTGATATCCCTGCCGTAGATTATTTCTTAACTAATATTTTCAGTCCTTTTTGGAGCATATAGGAGTCCTGGCCCCTTTTGCATATAAATTCTCACATTTAAAACATTGCCTTTTACAATATCTGGGCCAGCCCCCATGAATGGATGCTGGAGACTCCATACTTCAGCATTTGGCGGCCTCTTGTACTCAACCTCATTCCATCTCTACTTTATACAGTACCCTACAATCAGTGAACCTTGCTCAGCCTTCCGCTAGCTGCAGTTTCTGGGTTTGAGAATTAGGCCTCATCATGGAAGGCACAGATTGGCAGCAACTTTGGAAAATTCCCTATAAATATGTTACACATGATTGTTTTAGAATACAGCAGTACAAGAGCCCACATAATTTGTACTATACACCGAAGAGGTTATATCAAATGCATAAGTTGGATGCTGCAAAAAAATGTTGTAGGTGCCGTATTGGTCCTTTTAAAAACAGAGCCAGAAACAAATGATTTGATACCTTTTATTGGACGAACATGGATGTTACAGAAAAGAACAAAGTGCTTTAGCTTTCGAACCAACCAGGTCCTTCTTCAGAAGCTTTGTGGCAGTTTTTTCAAATATCCCATACTATTAACACCAGGTTATATAGAAAAAGCAGAAATAATTCTCATTGGTTTAATATATACATTTAAAACATAATAGAAGATTCGTCAGACAAGCTAATTAACACCAGTATGCCTTTATCCAGGAGCCTCAGAAGGGCAAAGGTTATCAAGAATTCTCTACAGCCAAAGAGTTCTTGTCACATAAAATTTAAAATGTCTCAGTATGCCAAGAAAGCATTCTAGTGATAAAAAACCTTGGAGTGGCATTCTCTCTAATTCATGTAAGATGAGCTTACAACTTACATTCCAATTGTCCTGGTATATTAAAGGACAGATAATGAGAGACAAAATCCTGAAATTAGGTATAACTGCAAGTTGAAATCAAGCCTCAAATTAACCTACACATATAAACATGATGCATGAAAGTATCACTTGTAAGTGTAAGTGCAAAAAAAAACAAAAAAACTTGTCAATGACCCCCAAGAAAACGAGACCTTAAGCCTGATAAATGCAGATTTCAACACAGAGTCTGTGTATAACAAAATGCACAGAATCCGTCACAATCTAAATGAAAACCCAAAGGAATTACACCTTTAATGAACCCCTCAAGTAAAATGAGATATGCATCTTAATATGAGCAGTTAAAGATGTGACAGTGTGAAATCCACCCACTGACAACTAATAGAAGGAAATAAATGCACACTATGTGAAAATTAAGTGTTCTAGCCACATAACAACTGTCCCATGCCTCGCTCCACCCACACATATGTGTGTATATACACCACACCACACCCCCCACACACACACACACACACACCTGCACACCCCCACACAACAAATGTAGCAAACACATTCCACACACACCACACCACACCACGCACAACAACACACATACACACCATACCTACAACACAAAAAACACACACCAAACACACACAAAACACACACATACACACATACATACATACATACATCAGTATACACACACACACACTCTCAAACGCACTCATCACAGTGTTAAGGTGAAATGTCAACAATGTAGATAACCATAAACTTACAAAATCAAAGGCCCATTGAAGAACTAAACTGTTCATGTCCATCTTTTAAAGTAAAGGTCTGTGTAAGTTTATGGAATAATGTCATGTACCCAACATCAATGTTCAATCCATCTGCCACCATATTGAGAAGTAAAATAAGTCTAATTTCAGAAGCCCGTCTCTATTTGTATCTGTTGAAATGTCCTTTTAAGACCATCACAGACATATCTAGATTGAGTGGACATCCTGGGAGAAGTGCTGGGCTACTGGTTTCTCAATCATCTTGTGATTAATAGAATGTCTGTGTGAATTCATTCTAGTCTGGAGTTGTTGCTTGTCTCCCACATAACCTGTCGAGGACATTTCTTGCATTGGATAAAGCAGACCACATTACTTGATGTACATGTATAATTCCCTGTATCCTGAATAGTCTGTTTTGTGATGTAACCACACAGTCTGAAGTGGAAATGAGGTTACATGTCTTACATGTGCGTTGATGACAGGGTGGGTGTACCATATGATGTCATGGTATTCCGTTCCGGTTCAAGTTGACTCTCTAATAATCAGGTTGGCTAAATTAGGTGGTTGTTTAAAAGATAGTAGTGGTAGTTCTTGAAAAATACAGTTAAGGGTTTCATCCTCACTAATTATTGAATGGAGATCCTTAGTAATCTTAATGAGGAGTTCAAGGTCAGGATGGTATGTGACTACTAAGGGTATTCTGCTGGTAGTCACCCGTTCCTTATATTGCAGTAGCTGTTCTCTTGGGACCTGTGTTGCACGTTCCACTGCTCTGTCAATTTCCCTGGATGAGTGTCCCTGCTCAATAAAGGTGTTTTTCAACATCGCCAGATGTGTGTCTCTGTCTTCCTCATTTGAACAGAGGCGGTGATACCGAAGTGCTTGACTATATATAACAGATTTCTTTGTGTGGCTCGGGTGATTACTTTTCTTGTGTAAGTATATCTGTCTGTCTGTTGGTTTCCTGTGAGGACAGGTATGTAGGGTACCATCCTTAATAGTGAAAGTGGTATCCAGAAAATGTACACTTGTGGCAGAATATTCTAGGGAAAGCTTTATAGTTGGGTGGAGGTTATTAAGTTCTTGGTAAAAATCTTTAAGTGTGTCAGTGCCCTCTGTCCAAGTTATAAACAAATCATCAATGTAACGGAAATAAGCGAGTGGTTTATGTGTACAGTGCCTAGAAAATCCTCCTCCAAATTACGCCTATAAAAGATTAGCATACTGTGGAGCCATCCTGGTTCCCATTGCAGTTCCCATAGTTTGAACATAATGTTTACTATTAAAGCTGAAGTTGTTATGCGTCAGAATGAATTCAGTGAGTTTACCCACAACTCCAGGGTCAATGTTGGGGTCCATCCTTTGTCATGCAGATATTTGAGGCAGGCTGAAATGCCATCTGTGTGTGGAATATTAGTTTAGAGGAGGTTACATCCATCGTGGCTAAAAGGGTATCAGGTGGTAAGTCCTTAAAACCAGAAAGTTTATGTAGGAAGTGAGTAGTGTCCTTGATGTAACTATCCTTTGTATAACCAGCGGTTTGAAAATAGCTTCTACAAACCCTGATATCCCTCTGTCAGGGTGCCATTACCAGAGACTATGGGTCTACCGGATTACCAGGCTTATGTATTTTAGGAAGCATGTAGAATGTCCCTGGCTTAGGTTCACTGGGGACGAGGTCCTTTAGTTTGTCTTGGACATGCTCTGGAAATGTTTTAATTAACTTCTGTAGTTCTCTTTTATATTCTGTAGTTGGGTCACTTCCCAGTACTTTGTAGTAAGGTCACTTAGCTGCCGGTTGGCTTCCGTAATGTAATCTTCCCGATTCAATATCACCACTGCCGAGCCTTTATCAGCTTTTTTTATGACAATGTTATGGTTTGATTTTAGTGTTTGTATAGCCCTACGTTCCAATGGAGAGAGGTTGTAGTGGGCCTGTTTCTGACTATTAAGAATCTCACCAGTAACTCTCTGGCGAAAGCAATTAATGTATTTGTCCAGTTTCTTGTTACGGCCACTTGATGGGGTAAACTCATATGGTTTCTTTTTCTTATCCTTAGTAGTTTTACTGTTTGTGATTTCTTCCCTGTCTGTGATGTCTTCTACCATGAAAAATTCCTGAGTCTCAATCTGCGGAAGTATTCCTCCATTTCACCACAAAACTGTATTCTGTCCAGTGGTTTAGTTGGCAGAAATTGAGGCCCTTAGAAAGTACATTTAATTCCCCCAGTAGTCAGTGTGTGGGTGGACAAATTAACAACTGAAAGGTGCCCATCTGTGTGGCTTAGTTGTTCAGTCACTCTGTTCTGTTCTTCTTGGTTGTTAGGAAGTATGGTAAGTTGAAGGGCATCTAACTTCCTGTTTTTAATGAGCATGGCTTTTCTTAAGGTTCTTTGGTAGTTCATGTCTATCTCATGCAAGATGTCCGGAATAGGCTCACCAGACATCCTCTCCAGTGTGGTAGCTATTTCATTAAACTGTTTCTTCAAAATGCTTTTTGGCATGAGCTGTGGATTCTGTGATTTCTCAATTTCTCAGAGGTCCCTACGACAAAGTTGTTCAGCATATGTAGAATTATCTGTGTTTCTCAGTGGATTCAAATAGTTAGACCTTTAGGGATAATGTTATTCCTTTTGCACTGGGATAAAAAGTAGATGTCACTGTCTAGCTGTGCTAGTTTCTTCTTGATGTTATGCAACTGCCATGTCCCATGCGGCGAATTTCGTATCTTCCATGATGCAAAAATGTTGTAGGTGCCGATTGGTCCTTTTAAAACAGAGCCAGAAACAAATGATTTGATACCTTTTATTGGACCAACATGGATGTTACAGAAAAGAACAAAGTGCTTTAGCTTCAACCAACCAGGTCCTTCTTCAGAAGCTTTGTGGCAGTTTTTTCAAATATCCCATACTATTAACACCAGGTTATATAGAAAAAGCAGAAATAATTCTCATTGGTTTAACATATACATTTAAAACATAATAGAAGATTACGTCAGACAAGCTAATTAACACCAGTATGCCTTTATCCGAGGAGCCTCAGAAGGGCAAAGGTTATCAAGAATTCTCTACAGCCAAAGAGTTCTTGTCACATACATTTTAAAATGTCTCAGTATGCCAAGAAAGCATTCTAGTGATAAAAAACCTTGAGTGGCTATTCTTCTAATACATGTAAGATGAGCTTACAACTTACATTCCAATTGTCCTGGTATATTAAAGGACAGATAATGAGAGACAAAATCCTGAAATTAGGTATAACTGCAAGTTGAAATCAAGCCTCAAATTAACCTACACATATAAACATGATGCATTAAAGTATCACTTGTAAGTGTAAGTGCAAAAAAAACAACAAAAACTTGTCAATGACCCCCAAGAAAACGAGACCTTAGCCTGATAAATGCAGATTTCAACACAGAGTCTGTGTATAACAAAATGCACAGAATCCGTCTAAGCAATCTAAATGAAAACCCAAAGGAATTACACCTTTAATGAACCCCCAAGTAAATGAGATATGCATCTTAATATGAGCAGTTAAAGATGTGACAGTGTGAAATCTACCCACTGACAACTAATAGAAGGAAATAAATGCACACTATGTGAAAATTAAGTGTTCTAGCCACATAACAACTGCCCCATGCCTCGCTCCACCCACACATATGTGTGTATATACACCACACCACAACCCCCACACACACACACACACCTGCACACCCCACACAACAAATATAGCAAACACATTCCACACACACCACACCACACCACGCACAACAACACACATACACACCATACCCACAACACAAAAAACACACACCAAACACACACAAAACACATACATACATACATACATACATACATACATACATACATACATCAGTATACACACACACACACACTCAAACGCACTCACCACAGTGTTAAGGTAAAAAGTCAACAATGTAGATAACCATAAACTTACAAAATCAAAGGCCCGTTGAAGAACTAAACTGTTCATGTCCATCTTTTAAAGTAAAGGTCTGTGTAAGTTTAAGTGGAATAATTTAAGTTGGATGTAATAATGTAATAATGTAAGTTGGATGCTGACACATGTAATAAATGTAAAAGTGAGTTTAGCATGATTTACCATATTCTATGGTCTTGTGTTAAAGCACAACCACTTTGGTTGGAGATTCAGAACAAATCAGACCCATTACTTGGTCTTCAAGAGACCTTTACCCCTCAGATATGACTTTATGCATGTATGACAACACTATGATTAGTTTCCGGAGAAGACATGTAGCACTTATTGCTTCCATTGGTAAATTGATTATTCTCTAGCATTGCATGGATGATGACACCCTCACATATGTAGAATAGCATCAGGAGATATGATTCACTCTTAATGATGAGCATACTATTGCAATTACTCACCACAGATATCCATCCTTTCGTAGAAGATAGAAAATGTTGCTACCCTTACTTACACTATAACGATAGCATTCCTGTATCTGTCTTGGTTCTTATTAGATAGCTTATGTATAGGCCCACTATAGGGATATGGTTAGCCATCTATGGGCCATCAGGTATAAGTATCGTTTTCAGTGATAACCACGCTATCTGTAAATAACGCCATATCTGTCAGCACATGGCCTTGTAAGGTCTCAGCTTAATAATGTTATTCATTATAGTGCTTGATTTTGCAACACAGGCATACTTACGAAAAAGACATGGAAGAAAGTAAAACAAGTTCCAATGACAAAGGATCAGTGTCTCAGTTCACTGATCAATTAAAACCTTTTGTGTTTTTGTGATAACAAGGGTGACTTTGATTTTGGAACTGCCAGCAAGATCTAATCATGTAATAGCTGAATTGGCTGTGACTATCTTTCTACTATTTGATTTCAGGTTGAGACAGTACAAATGTACTAAATAATGCACTTAGGCCATAGAAACTGGGGGGCAGAATACAAAAATGGGTGAAGTGATGCTAACAATGACCAGGCAGGAAAGAGAATGGGGTAATCATATTAGAAGATCTAAAGGTTGCTAGGCAGTGTGACAAAGCAGTCAGGAGGGCTAGTGAGTAGCTGGGGTGCATATGAAGGGGTATAACCAGCAGAAAGAGGAAGGCAGAGTTGCCCCTCTATAGATCGCGAGTAAGACCCCACCTTGAGTACTGTGTCCAATTCTGGAGACCACATCTCAGGAAGGATATAGACAGAGTGGAGGTGGTCCAGAAGAAGGCTACTAAAATGGTGCAGGGTCTGCATCAAAAGCCCTATGAGGAGAGGCTAATGGAGCCTGATATGTACATCTTGGAGGAAAATGAGGAGAGGGGATAGGGTAGAGACCTTTAAATACCTTAAGGGGGTTATTAAGGTACAGAAGAGGAGTATTTCTCAGAAAAAAAGGTGCTCTAGAACAAGGTGATATGCTATGAAGTTAATGGGGGGTATATTCAGGAGAGATGTGAGGAAGTATTTCTTCACAGAAAGAGTGGTGGATTATTGGAAAAGCCTTCCAGCTGAGGTAGTGGGGGTGAAAACAGTGGTGGGATTTAAAAAATGCCTTGGACAGAAACAAGGGAATTGCAGGGGTAAAGAAGTGGGGGGAGAGGCAGTGCTTAGAGCAAGTCAGTTTGTAGCAAAAGTTAAAGTAGATAAAACTTTGGACAGACTGGGTGGGCTATGTGGCCCACATCTGCTATCAGATTCTATGTTTCTATGTTTCTAAATACATAACCTTACTTACAACATTAAGTTTCCTTATACAATTGAAATGGTAGATTTTTCTGAGCTTTGGCATATTGGATGGGGGAATTACTGGTATAAAGTTTAATACTTTGGGTATAAATGCTAACTATTAACAAATACAGATATTTGGCCAACGTAAGTAATACAATGGGAATAATGGCAAGTTACTTACTTTAGCAATATTCATTCCATGGTTATAATAGCACAGGATTATCTATGCAACAGAGCATGTAAAAATTGACATAATGTTGTTGATCGAGAGACATTTTGATTAAGGTGACTAGTTACCTGTACACTAGCTGCCTGCAAAATGATCACCAATCATTATCTTCTCAGGAGCAAAGGAACACATCAAGTTAATGCAGAAGACCAGTCACTGTAGGATGATACAATATGTTCTGAGTACACACAGAACTGGGACAATAGTAAGCTTTCATTCATGAGATGTAACATAATTATACTAGTGGAATTTTCTGATTAATTAATTTTATTGATTATGATCTATACCAACAGGGACATACTTAAGCATAATGACTGAGAAGCCAGTAATTTCTGATGGAATAATGACAGGTGGGGAGAATGGGTAGACTGAGATGCAACTGAGGGGCACTTGCCTCCAATTGGTCATTAATCCAAGGAAATAATGAATTTAGAGGTTGTTATTGTTGTTATAAGTCTAATCGTAATAAAAACTTTTGATTTTACTGTTTTTTTTATTTACTTTTCTGTTTCTAGAGGTGTGCCACAACCATGTGTGCCACACAGCAGCAGCTGGATCAGACATTGCTAAGACATTAATGACCGAGCCAATAGCCAATCAGGAGCTTCACTAGGTTCTTGAATATTTAATTATATTTTTAATCAATGGTTAAAGAGCTACTGACACCATCTGGCCAAAAGCGCTACATTGCAGAATTAGAATAAGCATATCCCCAGTAAATTTCATATCAAAAAGTAGATTTCTATGTTACTTCATTTTAAAGTTATTAGCCATTTTGCAACCCTGATTTCACTACCTGTTTGAAAAAAACCTGTTTCAGTGAAGAGCTGCTACTGATGTCATCTAGGGACCTCACAGTCTAGTATCCCCTGCCAGCAAGCTTATAGGACCTGTTTCTCTAAAGTTGAAAAGATCATGTATAATGGTTTTCATAAGTAAAACAGGCAGCATGAGTCAGTAACCATTGCTTTAAAAACTTTGTGTTTCAGGTTTTGTAACAAAGCTGACAATATTTTGTCTGGGTGCCTTTTTGTTGTTGTCCTTTTTTCCTGTGTTGCTGGATGCTGGGTCACAGCACACTGCTGAGAGGTCTGCAGACTGAATAAGCTTCTTATGTGGTGAAAGACTGAGATCATTCACACCTATCAGTCAACTGAGGTGATTTCTAAGAATGGCAATTTAAAATAATTATTCTATCTCCTTATCAATGGTGTGGAGCAGACTAATCTATGTCCTACTCTAAATTACAATGATCATTTTATCAGAGCTTACACTTCCACCCCAGTAGGAATTAACACATATAAGGCCCCAAGCAATGTGAGAGGGCAGCAAGGAGGGCTGGGGGGATTCTGGGATGCATAGGGAGAGGCATCACCAGTAGAAAACAAGAAGTTATTATCCCTCTGTACAGACAACTGGTGAGACCCCATCTGGAGTACTGTGTGCAGTTCTGGAGACCAAATCTCCGCAAAGACATAGACAGGATGGAAGCTGTCCAGAGGAGGGCAACTAAAATGGTGCAGGGTCTGCACCGGAAGTCATATGAAGAGAGACTTAAGGAGCTTAATATGCATAGCCTCGAGAAAGGAGGAGAGGGGGACATGATAGAAACTTTCAAGTACCTCAAGGAATCAACAAAGTCCAAGAGGTAGCATCTTTCAAAAAGAGGTGTGCAAGAACAAGCGGGCACAATTTGAAGATGGGCGGCTCAGAGGTAATTTAAGGAAGTATTTTTCACAGAGAGGTTGTGGATGCATGGAGCGGCCTTCGGAGGAGGTTGTGGAGTCAAAATCAGTGGGGGAATTCAAGCATGCATGGGATAGTCATAAGGCAATTCTGGGGGGTGGGGGTAGGAAGAAGTAGGCTGCTGGTTAACTGGGATCTGCAGCTTATCCAGTAGGTAGGGAAATGGGCAGACTGGGTGGGCCAAGCGGTCCTTATCTGCCATCAAATTCTATGTTTCTATGTTTATTAAAACATATTGTAAAGCAGACAATGACAAACAACAGTGACGTTATTAACATTGCTAGCAGCAAATACAATTTCCTAACATGCACAGCAGAGTAATAGAAACATAGAAACATAGAGTGGAGTACTTGGAGTAGCACTCCAAATGGCTTCAGCAGCCTGGAGGCATGCTGACTCAATATTCAGCAACCCTGGAGAAATAGACTACACCAAAACAGCATTGAAGGGGACAGGAAATTTGTGTTAACTGGCAACTGTTCATAAAGTTCTTATTCTAAGAAACAATATGCAGCCCCCTAAATTATCCACATTTAATTGTATCTGAACTGTATTTTGCATTGCTTTGTTTTTGTGGGCAGCATTCTGTTGCAGTTCTTTTCATGGAACCAATAACTTGGAGTTTTTACTGTGTCACGATTTGCTCACAGAATGCTAATTATGAGCTGTTGACCTATCGGAACAATGCTTAGAGTTTGATAACACAAACCGTGACATAGTTAAAACTCCAAGCTATTGGTTCCATGATGAGAACTGTAACAGAATGCTGCCCGTAAAAACAAAATGATGCAAAATACACTTTTTCATATCACTTTTTATTTAGCTACAGCTAAATGTGGCTAATTTAGGGGAATGCATATCATTTCTGAGAATAAGAACTTTATGAACAGCAGCCAATTAGAAATGATTTCCTGTCCTCTTTAAATAATACAATTTTATTAACTTTGTTACAAAACCTGAAACATACGTAGTTTTAGAGCAGTGTTTACTGACTGATGCTGCCTGTTCTGCTTGTGAAAACCATTGCACATGATCTTTACAACTCTGGAGAACCAGGTCCTATAAGCTTGCTGACAGGGATTACTAGACTGTAAGGTCCCTAGATGACATCAGCAGCAGCTCTTTATGGACACCTGCTTTTATTGCACAGGTAGTGCAGTCAGGGTTACAAAATGGCTAATAACTTTAAAAGGAAGAAACCTAAACATCTAGTTTTTGGTATGAGATTTACTGGGAGTATGCTTATTCGGATTCTGCAATGTAGCACTTTTGGCGTCAGCTGCTCTTTAAATTGGAAATGCTCAGGTGCAAGAACTCACATCTAGAGTTCAAGCTGGTGGAACTGTCCTTTCTAGGTGGGGGAATCTCCTACAGTAGTCAATACAGAAAGATAACAGAGGTGGTGGAACTGTCATACAATTTTGTATGAGGTGGTGGAAATGAGTTTATGTGGGTTCCTGCTCAGTTTAAGCCCTGCTTTTAATGTATAATCAACTATTGAGTGTGACACAAAACCTGATTAACAGAGAATCAGGTAACTGAATCCTTTCAATCTTATGATACTCTGGCCTGGATATTCAGACTGCGCCATGCAGGGGCGCAAGCTTGGAAGCAGTACAACTGGGCTGTGCCAGGGCATGGACCAGGCAATATTCAGTGGTGCTGTGCCATGGCTCAGCACTGATGAATATGGCACTGAGGGTGCATGCACAGCACAGTGGCACTGCAACAGCGCAAGTGGTAGAAGGGGAGCAGGGGAGATGCGCCAGCACAAGTGCAGTTGCGCTAGGCACATCAACCATGATATTCAGCACTGGACATGCAAATGAGGCCATTATGTATGCAAGATGAAAATGGGACCATTTGCATGTCATTGTGGCCCCATTTTCATATGGTGCACTGATCCCTGGTGACATGCGCCTGGAGCCCTGCCAGGCTGCAGCTGTCTGGGACCGACGCCCTGGTGACCCTTGGCAGTCTCCGCTCCTGTTCGCCCGATCACAGGCATAGGAAAATAAAAGGTCCCTGGTGGACCTGTGGATCCCCCCTTCACCCAGTCACAGGCATCTGTGTCCCAAAGGGCCCTGGTGGTCCAGTGGACTGCTTTCCATTGCCCAGTCATGGGCATATATAAACATTGTCCCTGGTGGTCCAGTGGTACCCTCTCCCCCCACCCACTGAGGTCTCCTGCCACCCAGCAACCCCCCCAGTCAACAGTGGGCAGCTGGGCAGCATGCGGGCAGATTGCTGCCACCTGTTGCTGACTGGGGGGGTGCTGGGTGGCAGGGAACCTCAGTGGGTGAAGTGGGAAGGGAGTACCACTGAACCACCAGGGTGTCTTTCAGTAATTCTGCCCATGATTGGGTGCTGGGGGGGTTCCACAGGGCCACCAGGGATATAATTTATGTATGCCCATGATCGGGCAATGGAAAGTGGTCCACTGGACCACCAGGGATGTAATATACATATGCCTGAGATTGGACAATGGTGAGCGGTCTACTGGACCACCAGGGATATAATATACATATGCTCTCGATCAGGTGATGGGCACACAGAATGCTCCCTGGACAGGGAACATGTGGACTGTGTTCTGGGTGGGCGGGTGGCCACCCACAACTGACGGCTGCCGTGTTGCACCCTGCAATACGGCAGCTCACCTGTGAGTGGCCAGGACTTGTTCCTGGTTTTACCAGGCATAACTTTGCACCCCCCTGAGCAGCACAAGGTGGGTTGTGCCAGCATATACAACTGCGTCCCGGTATGAATATTGGGATGTGCCGCATATGCATGGGCATGCCCTCACACTTGCATTGCATACATTACCAATGCACCCCAGCGCATTGGGAGTTGCACAGCACAACTTGCCCCTTTGAATATAGTGCTGGGGTGCATTGGTGGGTTGTGAATGACACAGCTCTTTTGAATATCCAGGCCCTGATGTATTGCAGATAAAATGATGGCTACTGATTGACATTTTATATAAATTAGGACCAAGAGGAGTGAGCAGCAGTCTAGCTATTGAGGAAACAGGGAAGGGACAGTATCTCTGTACCAACTTTGCAGTTCTTCCCCTTGGTCCCTACCCTGCAACGGACATTTAAGAAAGGGTGTTACAAGTATTTTGGATAAAAATTAAAAAAAAATAAAGGAGGATCTTCTGGCAAAAAGAGGTGAATGAGGAAACAGGGAAGGGACAGTGACACTGACTGTATTTTGTGGATTTCTTCACTCAGTCTCTGCCCAGCCTTGCAGCAATCATCTGAAGGGGGAGTTTGAGAGAATTTAAGTGCTTCTTAGGACTTAATATATTTTAAAAAGTCTACTGTGGTTTTAACCAATTTTAAGAAGACTGCTGGGTCCCTGAAGGCTGCAACTGTCAAACTGTCAAGCTGTGCAGCTCTGGGAACTGTCTGGCCCACTCTCCCATCCCCAGCCACCACACATTCTTAAATGCTCAGCTAAACAGGGAAGACCAATTAGAAACCACCCATAGGCGGTCCTTGTAGTTGGGAAATGTTTAAAGTTATAGGGGAATGTTTCAGGGATCCAAATTATATCTTTCTTCATTCACATTAAATTACAAATACTTGTTTCATGGAGCATACAGTTGTGTGGTAAAGATAAATGGAATTGGGAAAAGAAAAATTGCATGAATTTGTGGATTTCAGGGGAGGTAAATTGGGTGCTGGGGCATTATTATTATCAGTGTGGGATTATACCAAAATGGGCTGTGACGATGGGTATGGCAAATTGAAAAGAGGTACTGTCAATACTGTAAGTTTTAAGCACATAGTCACAATGGTAACCTGTGAACAAGGCAACCGCAACTGAGCACTTACAAAAATGGTGACTCGCGTACAGCACCTGTGTTCAGGGCTACCTGACAGGGTAGCACCCAGATACCTGGGTGGGTGAGGTAGGGTGACGGGAAGAATATAGGTATGGGGGAGAAGAAGGAGAGGGAAGGTATGTGGGAGGGGGTGTGGCAGGCAGCTGCCAAGCTGGTCCACTAGCATGGTGGACAGGGTGCTTGGTTGGGAGGTGCAGAGTTCTGGTTCAGTGTGGCATGTTTTTTTTTGCTGGCAGGCGGCTTTGTATTATGGAAGTATTTCACCCCCAACATGTACCCCCCCTGGAGTTGAGAATCCTTTAGAGGGGAGTGCATGGGGCAATGCCCACAGTGGGGGGTGTGGGGGGCACAGCCCCTCGCATAAAAAAAAATCCCGTACATCTTGGGGCCCTCTTTCCATTCACCATGAGTGTGCATTGTCGAAATTCAGTTTCGGTGATGTACACTCACCTAACAGAGATTGCTATTCCACAATTGCCATTATGACATAGAACCAATCTCAATTACTCTCTATTAAGTGAGTGGTGGATGGGGGGATTTAAAATACATTTAAAGATAAGAATGCACTTAAAAGGGTGTATGGTGGTATGAATTTACTGTTAGTGATATTAGAGAGGGTTACATATTAGTAAAAGCTCTTTTATTACTAACTTCGAGGTAACATTTAAGAGAATATATGATCTAAGAAATATAAAATTTAGGGTTAAAATAGGGTAGAAAATAGTTAATACTTTTTAACATATTTACATTTTAACTGAAAATAAAAGGAAAATTGGCAGGGGTTTATAATGCAGTGGGAAGGATATAATTTTTATAGAAAAGAATATTGGGGGAATTCCCTTCCCCTTCACCTTTTACATTTACAGAGCTGGTCCTGGGTTTTTCTGCCCTGTTACTGGTAAGGAGTCAGGCAGTAAAGTTAGGGAACATTTTATGAGTGGGAGCTCTTAAATGCATAACGGTAAAATGGCTATCACAGGACCCTCCTGGGGTGAATCAGTGGCTGTCCTGGGTGGCGGAGTTGGAGCGTATGGAAAGAATAACATACACACTATGACTAGAATTTGAGAAGTTCTTAGCCATCGGGTGCTCATGGCATGAAAGGATGGTAGAGTACAATATGACAGCTACCCCTTAGGCTGGTCATGACATGAGGAGGAAGGTCTGTAGATAAAGCTAGGCCCTTAAGGTATTGACCACATAGGTTCCCTGATGGGTGGCTCAGGGGTTTGGTCTAGAACATTTAGAAGATGGGGGGAGGAAATTACATGTCAAACCATTTGTTGGGTTTAGACTAAGGTTATCTTATGTTTGTGTTTGGATTTTTAACTTAACGTGTACCAGAATATACCCATTACCCATTTACATACCGCTGAATATTGTAAGAGTTTTTTTTTTCTCTTTCCTTGTATATAAGGATTTATTAAGGTTATTTTTCATGGTTACCAAGGGCAGACAGGATAATACCAGAATGTGCATCCTCTAACGTGAATGGCCATATGTGCTTATAGTTGCAAGTTTTTCCCTTTTAGAGGTCCTCTTATGGTATGTAATATCTACTGTAAGTTGAATTTTGGATAACTGGATTTGTGATTTTTTGTAAGTAATGCCAGAGATGTATCTGATGGTTTGATTTGTTTTGAACTGATCAATTTTAATCAATAAAAGACATTCTGAGTTAAAAAAAGAAAAGGATATTGGGGACAGGAGAGATGCTATGATAGAGGATGGGAAATATGGCCTAGTATCAGGAAAGGGCAGAGGGGTGGAGGAGAGGGAGGTGGGTCGAGTAGGTTAGTGAGATGTAATGGCTGCAGTGCTGTAGTACATATGTCTATGTTGTGGGAATTGTTTTTGTGCCCTATGTGTAGAAGGTTAGCTAGTAATGGAGCATGAGATCATCCAGATGAAAAAGGAGTTTGAATCATGTTGCAAGGGAGGGGGTATATATGGGTGTGATCAACAGGGGAATTTACATAGGTGCAGGGTAAATGGTGAGAGGAGTTGGGGTAATGTTGGAGTCACACACAGGGAGATAGATATGCCAGGATGCCACAGGGATTTAGGAAGTAGGGATATTGCTAGGAATTGGGGTGGGGTATCTTAAGGCAAGTAGCATGGGTGAAATGAATGGAAATGGAAGTGTTTATTGTGGAGGTGGGGTGGAATATAATAGGAAGAGGGAGGGAGAGAAAGGTCATGCAAGGAGTAGCAGTAAGGGATATAACAAAACAGAGAGTAATAAGTGATGGGAATGGTAATGTCTTCAGGAAAAACAATAGTAGTTGTGTGATAGAGAGGAAAGGGATGGAAGTGAAATATGTATCTCATCAATGAGGAAGAAATAGATAGGGAAGGGAGTAACAAGTTGTTGGGGTTCAAAATAATAAGAGTAAAGGGAGCATTGCTGTAAAGGGTATAGAATAGAGCAAGTGGAAGAAGGAGGGGTTATCTTGAGAAATAAATATTTACCTTTGAGGAATTTAATGGACTCAGGTGACAAGGGGGATGATGGGTGCATCACAGAACAGAATAGAGCATGGAAGCAGGAGGGGAGTTGGGGGGGTGGGAGAACAAAAGGAACAGGTAAAATGGATGCAGAGCTTGAGATGGGAAAGATGGGGGAGGAGATGCAGAATACCCCTGAAATTAAGCTGAGCATGGGTAGGGAAGGGATGATATGTAAGGAAGTGAGTATACAAGATGGTGATTATAACAAGAACACAAGGGGGAGAGGGGAAAGTATGAAGGAGAAGGATAAAACTGAGTAATCAAAAGGGGCAGAATCAGGTGGTGTACAAACTGATGGGGGTTTGGTGGGTTGCAAGGAAGATGGGGGAAGCACATTACTTATACTGGGGGATTCCATAATTAGAGGAATTCAATGGGGGAAGTTAGGTGAAAGAAATACAAATATTAAGATTGAGTGTACAGTATGTCTGGTATGACAGCACTAAAAGCCTCATGTCTAGTTTGCCTACTATCCGGGAAGCATAGAGGGATCTCCCACATTGTGGTTCATCTGAGCACAAATGACCTGTCTAATAGCAGTCTCATGGAAATGCAAGCTAGATTCAAGGATTTTGCAAGAGTCTGAAAGCTGGACAAGAAATGTGTCTCTTTTTCAGAAGTTCTGCCGGTGCCAAAGGCTAACATGGATGGGAAGGGGAGAACTGAGGAATTCAATGCATGGTAAAGATGGTAGTGTCATGAACAGGGGTTTGGTTTAGTGGGGGGATGGGGTAGGATATGGGACAATGCAGAACTATATGCTCCAGATGGATTGCACTTAAGCAGAATGGGCACACTTGTCCTGAGTGAAAAACTAGATAGATATGTAAATTAAGAGTTACATTTAAACTAATTAGTGGAGGGGGCAGCAGGGAACAGCCCAGCTAGTAATCCTCCTGGAAATGGAATGTCTGTAAATGCAAGGAGCTTGGGGAATAAAACAGTGGACCTGAAGACCATGATGGTGGATGAAGGCCTTGATAGTGTGGCTATAACGGAGACCTGGTGGTCAGACCATCATTCCTGTGAAGTCAGTGTTCCGGGTTACAGGATATTCAGAAGGGATGGAGAGGGCAAGAAGGGGGAAGGTGGCTTTGTATGTCAAAGAGAATATTAAAGCAATGGAAAAATGGGCTGATAACGGTGAGACAGAATTCTTGTGTGTCACATTAGAGAAAAGGCCTATCTCTTCATTAAGAATAGGAGTGATCTATAGACCACCAAATCAGGGGGTGGAAGCAGATAGGCAAATATTGCAGGTGAACAAAATGATGTCAACAAAAGGAAAATTTGTTCTACTGGGGGACTGAAATATGCTGAATGTAGAGTGGGGAATCCCCAAGCCAACATCAGCCAGGAGCAGGGAGGTACTCAAAGCACTAAAAGGATAATTTCTACAACAGTTGGTTGGGGAGCCAACAAGTGGGGGAAATATACTTGACTTGGTACTTACAAACAGGGACAGTGTGGAAGAAGTGGTTGTGGGAGACTTCCAAGGTACAAGCGATCATAACACAGTGAGTTTCAAAATTTAAACAGGGAGGATAACAAATAAGACCTGTACAAAGGTTCTGGACTTCAGGAGGGTAGACTTTGATAGAATGAGGGTGATTTTCTGAGAGGAAATAAATTGCAAAGATAGGACAGTGGATGTGGAGGAATTGTGGAGACATATTAAGGGGGCATTACTAAAAGCCATTGAACAATGCATAAAAAGGGTAGGGATAAACAAAAAAGGAAAAGGTTGCTTTGGTTTAATAAAGATGTTGTAGGGGCAATAAGGGATAGAAAGAGTGTGTTCAGAAGATATAAGAAAACTCAGAGTGTGAACGACAGAGTCATTTAAAAGGAGAAACTGAGTCGGACAGGGAAAGTGAGTAGGACAGCAACATCTGAAACAGAGTAAAGAACAGCAAAACATGCCAAAAGGGGAGATAAAACTTTTTTAGATGCATTGGAGAGAAGAGGAGGACAAGACAGGGGATTGTGAAGTTGAAGGGGGAGTGGAATATAAAGATTGAGGGGGATTATGAGAAGGCAGAGGTTCTAAATGGTTACTTTTGCTTGGTATTCACAGTGGAGAGGGATGGTAGGGAAGCAGAATTAATGAGGAAAGGAGGAGGTTTTTATGAAATTGATTAAAGCCCATCAAATGAGGACAGAGTAAAGGAAGAACTTGGAAAGTTAAGAGTAAACAAGGCAATGGGGCCAGATGGTTTGCATCTGAGGATTCTGAGAGAGTTGAGGGAGGAGCTGGTAGATCCTCTGGCAAAGTTATTTAACCTGTCCCTGGATACAGGGGTGGTTCCAAGAGACTGGAAGATGGCTGACATGGTGCCAATACACAAGGGTGGTTGCAGGGAGGAAGCAGGGAATTATCACCCAGTCAGCCTCACATCAGAGGTGGGAAAGGTGATGGAGGTGCTAATAAAGGAAAGAGTGGTAAAATATCTGGTGGAAAATAAACTGTTAGATGACAAGAAGAATGGCTTCATGAGTAGGAGATCTTGCAGACAAATCTGATTACATTTTTTTGATGGGGTAAAAGAAGTGATTGATCAAGGTCAGGCAGTGGATGTGGTTTACTTGAAATTAGTAAGGCGTTTGACTCTGTTCCTCACCATAGGCTGGTAAATAAGACAGACAGTCCAGGGGTGGGACAGAAAATTACTAGATGGGTAGAAAACTGGCCGAAGGATGGAATTCAAAGGGTAGTGGTAAATGGGGTATATTCTAGTGTAATGAGGGTGACGAGCAGTGTTCCTCAAGGATCAGTGCTGGATCCAATCTTTTTAACATATATATCAGTGATATAAAAGAGGGACTTCAAGGGAAGGTGTGTCTTTTTGCAGATGATGCAAAGTTATGTAATACAGTTGACATAGCAGGGGGGATTGAGGCCATGGGGGGGGTCTGAATATTTTGGAAAAAGTGGTCTGACACATGGCAGCTGAGGTTCAATGCAAAGACCAAGGATGGGCTGTGGATGTGGCCTACCTAGACTTTAGCAAGGCATTTGACACAGTCCCACACAAAAGAGTAACACATAAGATAAATAAACAAGTTAGCCACCCTGGGAATGGGTCCTAGGGTGGTAGACTGGATACACAATTGGCTGAACAACAGGATGCAGAGGGTAATAGTAAACAGAGTCCACTCTGAGGAAAGAGGGGTTACTAGAGGGGTACTGCAGGGTTCAGTACTGGGACCAGTCCTCTTTAATGTCTTCATAGGTGACATTGTGGAGGGGCTGGAAGGAAAAGTATGCCTCTTTGCAAATGACACAAAGATCTGCAACAGGGTTGATACACAAGCGGGGTGGAAAGAATGAGAAGGGACTTGACAAGGCTGGAGGAATGGGCAAAAGTATGGCAGCTTAGATTCAATGCAAAGAAGTGCAAAGTAATGCACCTGGGAAACAAAAACCCAAGGGAAGAGTACACAGTGGCGGGGGGGGGATTCTAACAACAACAAAAATGGAATGGGACCTGGGGGTAGTCATACCAATGACCTAAAGGTATGCAAGCAATGTGAGAAGGCAGAAAGGAGGGCTGGGGGAATACTGGGATGCGTAGGGAGAGGCATCATCAGTAGAAAACAGGAAGTTGTTATTCCGCTGTACAGACAGTTGGTGAGACCCCATCTGGAGTACTGCATGCAGTTCTGGAGACCCATCTCTGCAAAGACATAGTCAGGATGGAGGCAGTCCAGAAGAGGGCAGCTAAAATGGGGAAGGGTTTGCACGAGAAGCAACATCAAGAGAGAGACTAAAGTAGCTTAATATGTATACCCTAGAGGAAAGGAGAGAGAGGGAGGGGGCATGATAGAAACATTCAAGTACCTCAAGGTAATCAACAAAGTCCAAGAGGGTAGCATTTTTCAGAAAAAGAGATGTGCAAGAACAAGGCAGCACAATTTGAAGAAGGGGGACAGCTCAGGGGCAACGTGGGAAGTATTATTTCAGAGAGAGAGGGTGGTGGACACATGGACCAGCCTTCCAGAGGAGGTAGTGGGGTCAAAAACAGTGGGGGAATTCAAGAATGAATTTAATGTTTTAATTAAACAGTCGGATTCCCCTGATCCACACCAGTTCTAAGTCAGCTGCTAGCTGCCAGACGATGCGGGATGCCGGTCAAGACCGGCGCCCGCCACAGCCAGGGCGATCCACAGGAAGGGCCCTGCGCGCGTCCAAAGTCACCGCCACGCGTGAGGCTAAGCTCTTCCAGCTGGGCGCTGCTGCTCAGCCCCCGCTTCACGCCCAAGCCCGACCGACCCAGCCCTTAGAGCCAATCCTTATCCCGAAGTTACGGATCTGGCTTGCCGACTTCCCTTACCTACATTGTTCTAACAACCCGTGCCCAAACTAAACAGGAACAACAATGGGCACAACTATTCCCATTCGATGATGAGGTGAATGGAGAGCCTGGCAAAACACCGAAGTCTCGACGAGAAAGGAAGAAAGCAAAATATAAATGGACTCAGAGACACACTAAAACTGTGAATGTGACAAACGATAGTGATGTATTGTCTGATATTAAAAATGATGGGTTTTGTAAAGAACAAAAGAAGGATAGTTCCCTGACACCATTTATGCAGTTGGTAGGGGTACCAGTGAAAGGAAATGAACCATCCTATGTCATGAAAGATGACTTGTTATATAGAAGATGCATACACCCCACCACGGGTGAGCAAATAGACCAATTAGTAGTGCCCAGTAAGTATAGAGAGAAACTAATGCATCTGGCACATGAAATCCCATTGGCAGGTCATTTGGGTAGGGACCGCACCTTGCAGAGGCTACTATTAAGATTCTATTGGGCAGGTATACACGCTCAGGTAGCTGACTACTGTTGGAGTTGCCCAGATTGTCAGAAAGTGGCTCCTGTGACACAAAAAGATACAGTTCCCTTCCAACCATTGCCCCTTATTACCACCCTTTTAGCCAAGATCGCCATTTATGTGGTAGGACTCTTTAAAAAATCTAAAAGGAAACAGGTTCATTTTGGTAATATGTGATTATTGCACAAAATATCCTGAGGCTATCCCCTCCAACTGTGACAGCAGAGAAAGTTGCAGATGAGTTAATCAAGCTGTTCAGTCAGGTCGGGATACCCAGGAAATACTGACAGACAGAGGAGCAACTTCTGTTCTAGGATGTTAGCCCGGCTGTATGAGACATTAGGAGTGGAGGCCATACACACCACACCCTATCATCCTCAGACAGATGGTCTGGTTGAGTGATTCAACCAGACCCTGAAAAGAATGCTGAAGAAATATTTAGAGGATGAAGGAAAAAGGTGGGATGTATACCTACCGCTCCTTTTATTTGCATACAGGGAGGTACCACAAGCCTCCACAGGATTTTCCCCCTTTGAATTATTATATGGAAGAAATCCAAGGGTCCCCTGGATATTGTAAGGGAACAATGGGAGGAGAGAACAAAAGAGAACCCAAGTACCACCCTTGATTACCTGATAGCTTTATGCGCAAAGTTGCTGAAGTTTACCCAGATGGCACATCACCATAATTTGTACCAACAAAGTGTACAGAAGGGTATTATGACCAAGGAGTAGGTACCAAATCATTCCAAGAGGGGATAAGGTACTATTGTTACTTCCTTCTACTCGGAGAAGCTTATGATGAAGTGGCAAGGTCCTATACCATCTTGAGGCAAACAGGTCCTGTTACCTACGAGCTTGACTTACCTGATAGAAAGCAAAGGAAAGGTATATATCATATAAACCTTCTAAAAAAATGGGTGGAAAGACCAAACCCCGGGTATTTTGTTTGCCCTGAGACCCACACCAGTGAAATGGAGGTAGCCTATGACAGGCTAGAAATCAAAGGAGAAGTGAGTGATCTAACCATTAACGCCACTCTGACTGAACAACAGAGGTCAGAGCTGGACCTCCTTCTTGCTAAGTATTCACAGTCCTTTACCTCTAGGCCTGGGTTAGTACATAGCATTAGGCACCATATAGAGGTCACTGCCAATAGCCCTATCAGGCAGAAACCTTATCGCCTACCAGAGAAAGTGAGAGGGGAGGTAATAAAGGAAGTAAGAAAAATGCAAGAGCTTGGGGTGATCGAACCCTCTGGTAGTGAGTGGGCATTCACAATTGTAGTGGTGGAGAAAAAGGAAGGCGGCATATGCCTCTGTCTTGATTTTAGATGCCTAAATGCTATCTCCAAATTTGATGCCTACCCCATGCCTAGGATCGATGACATAATGGACAGACTGGGCAATGCAAGATACATCACCACATTCGATCTTACGAAGGGGTATTGGCAGATCCCTTTGGATGAGGCCTCTAAAGAGAGGACAGCATTCAGCACTCCCATAGGGCTGTATCATTTCATTACCATGCCCTTCGGGCTACATGGTGCCCCTGCCACATTTCAGCACCTAATGGATCAGACTTTACATCAACATGAATCCTATTGCGCTGCTTCTTTAGATGATGCGGTGGTGTACAGTCCTACATGGGAGGTCCATTTACAACATCTCACTGCTGTTCTAGACTCTCTGACGAAAGTGGGTTTGACAATCAATCCATCCAAATGCAGTATAGCAATGCAGGAAACCAAATATCTTGGCTTCATTATAGGTAATGGGCAAGTCAAACCAGAAATCGAAAAGGTTGATGCAGTGGCACAATGCCCTAGACCCCTGACAAAGAAACATGTTAGGTCATTTCTGGGGTTAGCAGGGTATTACCATAGGTTTGTCCCCAACTTTGCCACAATAGCCACCCCTCTAACCAATCTTACGAAGAAACACTGTCCCACTAATATAAAATGGACCCCTGACTGTGAGAAGGCCTTCTGTACCATAAAGGCATACTTGTGTGCAGCCCCAGTACTGAGAAGTCCTGATTTTACTCAGCCTTTTAAGGTACAGACAGATGCTTCAGACTCGGGTATAGAAGCTGTTTTTTCCCAGATGGTAAATGGAAGAACATCCATCATCTATTTAAGCCGAAAACTGCATGAAGAGAACACGCTATTAGGCTATAGAAAAAGAATGCCTTGCCATCAAGTGGGCCATCGAAGCCCTTAAATTCTATTTATGGGGAGCGGAGTTTGAAGTAGTAACAGACCACAACCCACTCTGCTGGCTCCATGTAATGAAAGATAAGAACCCCAGAATAGTGCGGTGGTATTTGGCCTTACAGCCATATAAATTCACTGTACACCACCGACCTGGTACTGCTAATAAGAATGCAGATTTCATGTCCCATTATGGGACAGATCAGTGTGCACAGTCAGACCTCAGGGAAAATGCAAGTGAAGTGAAAGGTTCGTTATAGCCTTCATATGTTGTTTATTTTGTTTCAAAGGGTCCCTGAGGTGGAGCTTTGGGAGTGGGTGGGCTAAAGCTCCATCTCTCCCTCCTTGGAGAGAGAGATCTGATGATTGTGCATAAGTTTTACCAAAACTGGAAACTATAAAGGATTAGTACACTAAGGGTATAGTTTCCTCTTAAGTGGGGAGGAGTGTGAGAGAGCACTAGTACCCTTCCATAACTCTGCTCACTTTGTATGTGTGAAGTCTACTGCAGTAGCATATGTGTGTGACCATGCTATTCTTTTTCTTTCTGGTCTATCCCTCGTTCCTTATTTCAGACTGGCCACCTGGAATGGGACATCTCCTTTCTTGCTAAATCCTTCACTGTCTTTCTGCAGGTGTGGAATTGTGGTGCTCGACCCCCAAAGCAACAAACCATAAATAATGCTGGTGCAGCAGTCTGCAGCCTTAAAACATTTATTTATTGAGGCACAGGAATGTCTGCTCTGATTTTGTTTTTGTTTTTCCAGTTTGTTTATATTTTTTGTTTCTATGAAGAAGAAGAAAGGTATAAGATGTAGTGCACTAACAGTTTAGTACCAGACTAGGTTGGTTGTCCAATCCAAACAGGTTTTGCTGCTAAGTACAGTGCTTTTCATAGCAATGCTACTAAACAAACAAATGCAGCATTAAGTATTTTCTTTAATATATTGTGACTGAGGCTGAGTGAGGTGAGCCATGTAACAACTGCTGTGTGTGCTACTTGCTAGCCCTGCCCTGTTTACTAGTTCAAGTTAGAAATTCAGACAACAGTTGTAAACAGAAGCTCAAACATGTTGAAAATGTGTAAGTCACCTGCCTTAGAAACAAGTGTTTGGTCTCATTTCTAATACATGAAGTAAGCAGTTCTTACCCAAATAATGAGAAATCCAAGCCTGGTAACAGAGGTAGGTCTGTTTGGGACCTGTTCAGATCCTGCTATGTTCTGCTAGGAGCCAGCCATCCCTCTCCCTCCATTTTTATGCTGTGTGTAAGTGGAGGAGGGGCTAGTCCAGAGATAATGATGTTAAAATTGTTCAGGCTTGCTTCTTTTTGATTCTATGAATATATTAGATGTATAAATATGCAAGGTAATGCGTGCACACTTTGGACCTAACAAAGAAAGGTATATTTAAAAAATATGTTTAAGGTTTAAAAGGCGAGTCTGATGTGGTCACCTGATGGGTTCCTAGTATAAAGGGAACACATCCTGTGGATTCATTCAGATTTCGTTGGAGGATCAGTAGGTGCTGGTCCAAAGTGTTAGTCTGCAACTCTTCAGACTAAGATTCTTTTTGAATCCAGGACAGCTCATTGCTGGAATAGTCCTTGGAAGACTGGTGTATTGTTTGGTTTTTTGTATCTTTTGTATTTCTTTTCACGTTGCAAGTTCGCAAGTTTTATTTGGTTATTTACTTGTCTCCACTTAATAAAAGATTTGGCTTGGTAACATTAAGCCTTGTCACCTTACTGTGGTCTCAGTGTCCATCATTGTACCCACACCCTTTGACAACAGACATAAGGCAATTCTAGTGGATGAGGGTAGGAGGAAGTATTTTATTTATTTATTTATTTATTTGCTTTTGGTAACAGGGCAAGTGCACTAGGCATAAGAATGCCTATTTTCAGGCACGACCCGGGAGAACACAACTTAAACATACATAATTATATATGTGACGCAGCACATGAAAAGCAGCACAGTTCAGAGTGAATCAAAACTTCAGGTATGGGGAGACATTTCTGCAACAAACCAGGAGTAAGGTTAAACGGTATGATGCAGTTACAAAAAGTAGGACAAGTAAACACAAGATCAGTACAATGTAGGAAAACAGGTATTGCAAGAGAGGGCATACATAAAAACAATATAATAGTAGGTTGTTGGTTAACTAGGATATGAAGATTTTCCAAAAGGTAGAGAAATGGGCAGACTGGGTGGGCCAAGCAGTCCTTATCTGCCATCAAAGTCTACGTTTCTATGTTTCAAAGAAGTGTGCAGTGATGCACGTGGGGTGTAAAAATCCAAAATCAGAGTACTCACTGGAGAGAAAGCAGATAAAGCAAACAGAACAGGAAAGGGATCTGGGGATTCTAATCTCAAACAACCTTAAGGTTGGAGACCAATGTAGTAAGGCAGTGGATGAAGTTAATAAAGTGTTGGCATGCATAGGAAGGGGCATTACAAGTAGAAAGAGGGAGATACGGATGCCTTTACAAAAGACAATGGTCAGACCACCCCAGGTGTATGGTGTATAGTTCTGGTGGCCTCATTTAAGAAAGGATATAGATGGGCTGGAGAAGGTTCAGAGAAGGGCAACAAAGAGGGTACAGGGAATGAAGGATAAGCCATGTGAAACAAGATGGAGAGAGCTGAATCTTTACCTGCTTGAGGTAAGAAAAGAAAGAGGAGACATGATAGAGACTTTTAAGTACATGAAGGGGATTAATAAAATAAGTGAAGGCAGCTCATTTAAAAGGAAAGTAAGAGTTAAAACAAGGGGTCATAGTTTAAGATTGGAGGGTGGAAGATTTAAGAGTAATGTAAGGAGACGTTTCTTCATAGAAAGGGTAGTGGAACCCTGGGACATATTAACAGAGGAGGTGGCAGGTGCAGCAACTGTGGAAGAATTTAAGAGAGCATGGGACAGACACAAGGCATTGACTGGTGGGATGAGGAAAATTACCCTGATTGGTGGTAACAATTAGCAATGGGTGGGAAATGGGCAGTCTAGATGGACCAGAATGGTCCTTTTCTGCTAACACATTACTATAATACTATGATACCACTGCTCATGACTAAAGGCTCCATCTGAAATGTTGAGATTAGATGACCCTATACTGCATAAAACTGGACCTTAAACAAAGCTAAGATGGAGTCAGGTCTTATTCTTTTTGGGATTTCTCATCAGCTGTGTGAGCCTAGTTCTTTATTGTGTACATCCAGTCTAGTAGGGATGTTTGGTGTGTGTACTGCACAGTGTGCTAGCATAGGCTGTGGTACCCTCTTATGTTGTCATGTTTTCCAAGTTGACAACAATAGCCAACAAGTATGTATCCTGTCTTTGCAGGAGGCAGCATAGGATCATCCCTAGGACATCCATCTGGATGGTTGCACATTCACCCAACTCAATACCTACAGTGATCATGAAACAAATTAATTTCTGTTACAACTGTGTCATCTGCATGACTGTGTTCCATTGGAGATGGCCAATGGGACTGGGGCTGTGTGTTGGGCTGTTACTCAGTATATGATGCCCATAGTATTCTGGGTCTTGCAGGGTTCCTGTGCAGTGTGTGGCATGTGCCATGTTGTCAGTGTGGTGTGCGTCATACAGTATGGTGTGATCTTCATACAACAAAATTTCCTCTTGTCTTGAACCCATCTGTACAGTCACCTTCAACATGCACATTCTTGGAATGATACTCCATGACACCATGGCTATTTTGCAACACGTGTGGCTTAATTGTTTGGCCTTACTGGATATATGACCAAGATGGCAGCAAGTAGAGGACCACAGTGCCCCAAATACTTCACCATAGCTTACAGTGTTGGATGCTATATATGCACAACATACACAGGTAGCTCAGTCATTTTGTGCAAGACAGCCCTTGACAATGTCAAATTTGCTACTGTAGTCTGTGAACTAAAGGCAACTCATGGAGCTCCATGAGATACACTTGTGGGCAAGGCTGTTGCTTGGCATCACAGGTCCTTCATGATGGATGGTACAAATCTACCACCATAGCTCACCTATGTACAGTAGGAAGAAGGGGGGCCCCATGTTAAGTCATTGGATGTATAGTCTAAAAGTAATAATGTGACTACCATGGCCACTAGTAACACTTAACAAGGTGACCAGGGTCTAGGTCCTAGGATCGCAAAATTGATTTTATTGGTAAATAATACCTTATAATATGTATGATATTTTAAATTGTGAGCATTGATTACTGGTTATAGTTCCAGTAATTTATGGAGAAACTGCTGTAATGACATTTACATAGACAGTGTTGGCAGATAAGGGCCTATGGCCCACCCAGTCTGCCCATTTGAGCCTGAAGTTCAGTTTATGTTTTCCTAGAAGTCTGTTGCCCCTTACCCCTGACTTCCAGAATTCCTTTATGTCTATCCCATGCATTCTTAAATCCCGTGAATGTTTCAGCCCCCACCACTTCCTCTGGCAGGGTGTTCCACTTGTCCACTGCCCGTTCTGTGAAGAAATTCTTCCTCACATTTCCTCTGAATCATCCTCCCTCCAACTTCATCCCATGCCCTCTAGTCCTGGAACATCTTTTTCACTTAAGAATGGTGTATTCCTGCACCCTGTTCCTCCCTGTAAGATACTTGTATGTCTCTATCATATCCCCTCTCTCCCTTCCTTCTCTCCTCCAGGGAGTACATATTCAGTTCCTTCAACCTGTCCTCATAGGACTTGTGATGCAATCCATGTACCATCTTTGTTGCCCTCCTCTGAACCTTCTTTACCCTGTCTATGTCCTTACGTAGGTGAGATCTCCAGAACTGTACACTGTACTCCAGGTGGGGCCTCACCAGTGTCTTGTATAGTGGAATTATGACCTCCCTTTTCCTGCTGTTGATGCCCCTGCCTATGCATCCCAGCATCCTATTTGCTTTACCTGCTGCCTTGTCACACTGGTTCCCTACCTTGAGATCATCAGAGATGATAACCCCAAGATCCCTTTCCTGCTTGGTGCATGCTATATCCTCACCCCCCCAACCGATATATTGTGCCAGGGTTTTTGTGCCCCATATGCATTATCTTGCACTTCTTTGCATTGAATTTCAACTGCCAAACCCCTAACCATTCTTCAAGTTTCTGCAGGTCCCTTCTCATTCTGTCTAAACCCTCTGGTGTGTCTACTCTGTTACAGAGCTTTGTGTCATCAGTGAACAGTGAAATTCTGCCTTCTAGGTCCTGCACAATGTCACTGATGAAGAATAGGACCGGTCCCAGCACTAATTCCTGTGGTATCCCACTGGTCACTCTTACCTCTGTGGAGTGACAGCCATTTACCACCACCTTCTGTGTCCTGCCACCCAGCCAGTTACCTACCCACCACACTACTGTCCTGCCCACACCCATATTCCCCAGTCTGTGTAATAGTCTTCTATGTGGCACAGTATCAAAGGTCTTGCTGAAGTCCAGATAGGCCATGTCCACTGCCCTCCCCTGATCCACCTCCCTAGTCACCCAGTCAAAAAATTCAATGTGGTTGGTCTGACATGACCTCCCCCTGGTGAAACCATGCTGCCTTGGGTCCTGTTGTCCACTGACAACCAGATGTTCCACTAATCTCTCCTTCAGTAGTGCTTCCATGATCTTCCCCACTACCGAGGTGAGGCTGACTGGTCTGTAGTTCCCTTCCTCTTTGTTCCCACTTTTGTATAAGGGACTACATCTGCTGTCCTCCAGTCTTTGGGTACCTCCCTGTTTCCAGTGATCGGCTAAACAGGATAGCCAGAGGTTCAGCCACCACCTCTCTTAGTTCCTTAAGGACCCTGGGGTACCCCATCTGGCCCCATTGCTTTATCAACTCTTATTGCTTCCAGTTCCTTTGGGACCCTTTCTCGTGTAAAGGGACTTGTGTCCATTTCTGCACCATTCTCTTCCCTTGTACTCCCTTCAGACCCATTACCCTCCTATTCCTCAGTAAAGACTGAGAAGAAATACCTGTTCAATATGTCAGCTTTACTGTTGTCATCCTCCATGCGGCTCTCATCCTCCCCCTTCAGTCTCACTATCCCTCCCTTTGCCTTTCTTTTTTCACTTATGTACCTGTAAAAGGTTTTGTCCCCTCTACCCACTGATTTTGCAATGTGTTCTTCTGTCTGAGCTTTGGCTTCCCTTACTGACCTCCCTGCCTCACTTTGCTTCTCCTGATACTTCTCCCTAGCCCCTTCTGCCTGTGTCTTTTTGTATTGCCTGAATGCAATCTTTTTGGTTTTCACTTTCTTTGCTACCTCTTTGGAAAACCATAATGGTCTCCTCTTCCTTTTCCTCTTGCTAACCTGCTTAATGCATAATTCTGTTGCTCTTGTAATCCCCATTTTAAATACTACCCACTGTTCCTCAACCCCTGATTCCTGCCCCATTCCCCTTAATGCCAGTTTCAAGTATCTCCCCATTTTCCCTAAGTTTGCCCCCCTAAAATCCAGGATACGTGTTTTTATGTGGTTTGGTTCTGCTCTTTCTGTGATTTCAAACCACAATGACTGGTGGTCACTGTTCCCCAGGTGCTCCCCCACTGTACCCCATCACACTGTCCCTGTTTGTGAGTACAAGGTCCAGTATTGCCTTCTGCCGAGTTGGTTCCATGACCAGTTGCTTGAGGAAGGCACCCTGAAGGGAGTCCAGGATAAATCTACTCCTAGTTGATGCTGCTGCTGGGATGCTCCAGTCCACGTCTGGAATATTGAAGTCTCCAACCAGTACTACCTCTGACCATCAAACAGTGTGGTTCACATTAAACTCAGCTACAGAGTCAAGCCATACAAAAGTGAGGGTTCTGGAATTTAGGAGGGCTGACTTTGGCAAGATGGGAGAGTGCCTCAGAAAAGCACTAGCAAACAGGCTAGAAGGAGGTGTGGAGCAACAATGGGGAATTATCAAAACTGCCATCACAGAGGCAGCAAGCCTTTGTGTGAAGCAAATAAACAAATCAAAATGAAAGAAAAAGCCACTATGGTTCTCAAGAGAGTGGCTGTGAAAGTCAGGAAGAAAAAGATAGCATTCGGAAGTATAAGGAAACACAGAAGGAGTAGGACAGAGAGCTGTACCAGTTAAGGCAGAAAGAAGCAGGGAGGGAAGTCAGAATAGCAAAGGCCCAAACTGAGGAAAAGATAGCCAACTCAGTTAAGAAGGGGGATAAAACCTTTTATAGGTACATCAGTGAGCATAGAAAGACAAAGGGAGGGATAGTGAGGCTGAATAGAATGAACGGTGGGTGGGCAGAGGGGGACAGTGAAAAAGCAGGAATACTGAACGAATATTTCTGCTCAGTATTCACAAAAGAGGAGGGGGAAGTGCCTAATCCAATTAACAGAAGCACTCTTGATAGGGGTTGATCCCAGTCCTTTCACAGAAGAAAGGGTTCTGCAAGAACTCCTAAAACTGAAGGTGGACAAAGCAATGGGTCCTGATGGAATTCACCCAGAATTCTAAAAGAATTAAGGAAGGAACTAGTGAAACCACTGGCTACTCTTTTTAATAAATCATGGGAGGATGGTGTGGTACCCGAGGACTGGAGGAAGGCGGATGTGATTCCCCTTCACAAAAGTGGGACCAAGACAGAGGCAGGAAACTACAGACCTGTCAGTCTGACCTCTGTGGTAGGGAAAGTGATGGAGTCACTTCTGAAGGAAAGAATAGTTGAGTACCTAGAGGTCAGTGGAGCACAGGACCCAAGGCAGCATGGGTTCACAGCGGGAAGGTCATGTCAGATGAATCTAATAGATTTCTTTGACTGGATGACCAAAGTAGTAGACCAGGGAGGGGCTGTGGACATGGCCTACCTAGACTTTAGCAAGGCATTTGACACAATCCCACACAAAAGATTAATAGTCAAATTAACCAGCCTGGGAGTGGGTCCCAGGGTGGTAGCCTGGGTAAAACATTGGCTGGACAACAGGACACAGAAGGTAATTGTAAATGGAGTCCACTCTGAAGAAAGGGCGGTTACTAGTGGGGTACCGCAGGGTTCAGTATTGGGTCCAGTCCTTTTTAATGTCTTCATCAGTGACATTGCAGAGGGACTGGAAGGAAAAGTATGCCTTTGCAGATGACACAAAGATCTGCAACAGGGTTGATACACAAGGAGGCATGGAAAGGATGAATAGGGACTTGGCAAGGTTGGAGGAATGGTCAGAAGTATGGCAGCTAGGATTCAATGCAAAAAAGTGCAAAATAATGTACCTGGGAAACAAGAACCCAGGGGAAGAATATACAATGGGTGGGGAGGTAGTAGCAACAACAAAACAGGAAAGGGACCTGGGGGTAATCATATCAGATGACCTTAAGGTTAGCAAGCAATGTGAGAAGGCAGTAGGGAGGGCCGGGGGTATACTGGGATGTATAGGGAGAGGCACCAGCAGCAGAAAATAGGAAGTTGTTATCCCTTTGTACAGACAGTTGGTGAGACCCCATCTGGAATACTGTGTCCAGTTCTGGAGACCCCATCTCTGCAAGGACATAGACAGGATAGAGGCAGTCCAGAGGAGGGCAACTAAAATGGTGCAGAGTCTGCAAGAGAAGCCGTATGAGGAGAGACTAAAGGAGCTTAATATGTATACCCTTGAGGAAAGAAGGAGAGAGGGGACATGATAGAAACTTTCAAGTACCTCAAGGAAATCAACAAAGTCAAGAGGGTAGCATCTTTCAGAAAAGAGACTTGCAAGAACAAGGGACACATTTAAAGATAGAAGAAGGGCGGTTCAGGGGCAATGTGAGGAGTATTATTTCACAGAGAGGGTAGTGGATGCATGGAACAGCCTTCCTGAGGAAGTTGTGGGGTCTAAAACTGTGGGAGAATTCAAGAATGCATGGGACAGACATAAGGCAATTCTTGTGGGGGGCAGGAAGAAATAGGCTGTTGGTTAACTAGGATCTGCGGCCTATCCTGTAGGTAGGGAAATGGGCAGACTAGATGGGCCTAGCGGTCCTTATCTGCCGTCAAAGTCTATGTTTCTATGTTTCTAATATTGAAGTCTCCAACCAGTACTACCTCTAACTTGTCTGCCATCCTTTGGATGGATAGCATCAGCTCCCTATCTGTTTCTTCCTCCTGGGCTGGTGGTCTATAGACCACACCTGTGCGGATGGCTGTCCCCATTTGCTTTTCCAGCTTAATCCACAGTATCTCTCCCCCATTTTGTTCCTCCTGGATCTCTGTGGCCCTTATGTCATTTTTCACATACAGTGCCACTCCTCCTCCCTTCTTACCTGCCCTGTCTCTTCTGAATATGTTGTAGCCAGGTATGGCCATCTCCCAGTCGTGGTTATCATTATACCAGGTTTCAGTGATGGCCACAATGTCCAGGTCTGACTGCACCATGACAGCCTCCAGATCTTCCATCTTGTTGTTAAGGCTCCTGGCATTGGCACACATTGCTTTCCGTGATTTGACCTCCCTAGACTGTTTCGCTGTTCTGCTCTAGCCCCTTCCTTGATTGTCCTTTATCCCTGGTTCTCCTTACTGTCTGCCCTTCTGCTGAATTTTGCCCCTTTTCTGCCTATCCACCTCTCGGGTGCTAATCTCCATCTTTTGCACACTGCTTTGTAGAGATAGCCACTCCTCCGGTTCACTTCTTCCACTGCTAGCTGTGGGGGGTGAGCAAGTAGGTATCCTCCTTGCTGGCCTGCCACCCCCCTTTGCTAGTTTAAATGCTTGTCAATGTAGCATTTAAACTTCTCATTGAATGCTTGGATTCCCCTCCAGGATGGATGCAGGCCGTCAGGCTTGAACAAACCTCCATCCCTCCAAGTGGGTCCCCAGTCACCAATGAATCCAAACCCTTCCTCACAGCGCCAGTTCTTCAACCATGAGTTAAAGTTCCTGGTGCATGCACCCCTATGCTCTCCCTTGCCTCTCACAGGTAGTACTTCTGAGAAAGTGACAGAAGTAGCTACTTGCTTGAGACCCTTCCCCAATTTCCTAAACTCTTCCTGAACTTCCTTTCACTCCCCATTTGCCACGTCATTAGTACCAGGTGGATAATGACATCCAGCTCACCCTCCCATCTTGCCTTCCCAGTGATCCCCAGGATCTTCCTTCCATCCCTCCATGCTGTGGCACCTGGTAGGCACCTCACTTCCCTGTCCTCCCCCTCCTGTGTTCCTAGCTGGATCCCTCTTATGATGGAGTCCCCAACCAGGATTCACTTCCTCCTCCTCTTCCGGGGTCCACTGCTCTCCCTGCTGAGGTCATCTCCTTGGCTAACCTCCACATCCTTTCCTTCCAATTCTCTGTGTACCTCTATTTGGTTGTCCCTGTTTGCCAGTGTGGCATATGAGTTCTTGAGTGGAATAGGATCTGGGATGTGCCTCTGCCTGACCGCTCTAACCCTTCCTGAGCCCACTGTCATCCAAGTGCTCCTCGTTCTCGGCATCCTTTGAGGCAGTTGCATTGGACTGGGTGGTCTCTGGATATGGGTGATGGTACTCCTGACCCAGTTTACTTCCGCTCTGAGTCTGGCTACCTCATCCCACAGTCCAGAGAGATGCATGCAGATAGGGCAGCACCTCAGTGTCCAGAAGGTCTGCCTGAATATGGCTGCCCCACAGCCACTGCATTGCACCACTCCCCACATTATACTGCAATTATACTGTTATTCCACTATTTGTCTGTTACTAGCTCTCCAGTTCCCTTTTATTAATTTTTCTGTCCTAAAAATCCTGCCACTGATCCTCAGATACTTTTCTTTTTAAAAAAAGAAAATAAACAAGTAAATAAATAAATGAGTCAAAACATTTGTCATGTCGAGGGTGGGCTTCTTCCCCCTTATGCCCCTCCTACTCCACACCCCATACTATCCCGTGTTTAGCTCCTGTCAATCAGATTTAACAGGGCATATAATTAAGAGTTGGGGGAAGGGGGGGCGAAAATTTGCAGCAATTAAAGTCAGCAAAGAAATATACCACCACTATGTTTTAAATTTTCAACAGCCCTAAAACAATTCTAAGTAAAGACAGCAAAGAAATTATAGTGTCACTAAAAGCCCACAATCTAAGTTTAAAAGAAAAATAGCAATTACCAGTTACTGTAAAGCACTGAATTGAATATGTTTCCTTCCCCTTCTCATTTCATAGACAATATTGCTTGCTGAATAATTTAAATCTTATCATTTTTAGCCTTTAAAACTGTGGTTGTCTGTTGCTTGTGTGTCTTTCATATGTTGTTTTACTCTTTTATAACAGCAAACCCATGCACACCTTCCCCCCTTCTTAGCCTGGACCATCCTAACACACACATCCACACCCACCACCCTAACCATAAACCCACTTCCACCTCCCCCTGATATCCCCCTTATTTGGTTGGTTGTTTATTGTTTGTCATTTTACCTCAACATTTATTAGTACTGTTGCACTTTAATATTTAATATATATTTAACATTACAATGCCTGAGAATAAGCATCACATATACATATAGCAGTTAATATGTTCTGTCATCTTAAAGATGCATTTTAAAATGTCTGTGATTGCACTGTGATGCCATGCCATGCCATGAGAAAGCATAAAGGGAGGCTGTGTGAAACATTGGTGGGGGCTGGTTCAATGAGTGCCTGCTTATGCCAATAAAATTCAATTTTGGAATCCTACAACTAAGACACTGTCTCATTTTTAAGTGTTACTAGGAGTCTGTGGTAGCCAGGCTATTGCTTTTGAACTTTGAATTTCTTGTGCATTGGCTGCAGATGTGGATTCCCTTAGCTGCCTTGTTGCCTTTGTGACTTGTATAGCCACAAAATGGGATGGAGACAGCATACTGAAATATGGATGTATGAAAGAATTATGCCCCCATTGTATCTTAGAAAATCATAAGCAAAGGCCTACCCCGAAATATTGCAAAAACTATTATGCCAAACTCCCAATAAATTAAATGTCCATCTTTAAATCACTTCTGTTTGTGATTTACATTAAAAAGAAGTAAGCAATTGTTAAAGCTCCAGAAGGAATCTATAATATTGCATAAATGCAGACTTGTTTCGCACCAGCCAACTCTTGTTATTAATTCAGTTTCAACTGTGTATCACTTGCAGCCATACTGCTGTTAGCCATAATTCTTGTTTTTAGTAGCAGGTGCTCTATAATCATCATCATGAACTGAGGATCATAAAAAGAGGAATCTGATTGGCTGAGAGCTCTTTGAAGCCATGATGATATTGGGCTCCATCATCACGGCTTCAGAAAAGTTCCGGTGCCACCAGCCTCCTTGCTCTCTACTGTATGAGAACTATTTTTTCAAAATATACTCCTACACCACCCAAAAACTCATTCATAAAACTTTTTAAAACCTGTTTCTTTTATTTTTATTTTATTTAAAAAACTTGAAACTCAGTTCATAATAGCAATAAGTCACTCCAGGGTAAGGTATACCATGAGATATTGTCACTTCTTGGGTGGTTGGGCACACTCGGCCTGTGGCCTCATGCCCAACCACCCGAGGCATGATGACATCTCATGATGTACCACACCCTGTCATGTCTTATTGCTTAATTATAAAATGGATAGAAACCATTCTGAAAGCTGATTGGTCTAGAGGCAAAACTAGCCATGATTTTATCTCAGTGCAACATCATGATCTGAAATAGATTGTTTTTTAATTCCACAGAATCCATTTTATAATCACAGTAAGGCACTCCAGGCCGTCTGTATGCTGATTCTGAGGTGGTTAAAGTGACTAAGCTGTGCCTCAAGCCTCACAATATACCCAGGGAAAATTTTCAAAGGTAGGAAAATTGCACACATGTGACAATAAATGTTGAACATGGGAGGTTACCCTTACAAAACCATAATTTTTCCACATGCATATTTTTTTTTTAAATAGCTTGTCTCTGCATAACCTTTTCCACACTTTATGACAGCTTGAGAAAGGAAAGTAAGCACAGAATTGTTTGCACACCTAAATCAAAAGGGAAAATTAAAGCCATGCACAAAAATTGCACAAAATAGTATTTTTACCAGTACAAGAATGTTTCCATGCATCAACAGGTTGCAGACAAGGACTCAGGAACTGGGGTATTCAAAGCCCTTTGACAATTGGACCCCTGATCCATGATATTAACCTAGTATAAAACATATCCTTTCATACCTTACTGCTTAAATTTTAAAATCAGCAGCATCAGTCAAACAATTCTCTTGTAAAATGATCACCTAGACTTTTTTTTATAGTCTAACAATTTTCTGCCCATTAATATTTATTTATTTATTTATTTATTTATTTATTAGCTTTTGGCAACCGGGTAAGTGTGCTAGGCAACAATTCTGTCTATTTTCAGGCATGACCTGGGAAGAGTACAAAATTGAGAATACAGAAATGACAACAGTACAGTGCAAAAACAACTTAGGTACAATAATTACAGTCAGGGATGCGATACATCAGTGTTGAGCTCACAGACAGTAATACAAAGCACAGATAATGGTAAACAATAATATAACAATTCAGAAGTAGGATAGGATTGAGGCAGATTCTTGCAGTGTTCCATGCAACTAACTTGATTTTGTCCATCTTGTGTTCGCAGATGACATTAAGGTCTGTGATAGGTTTGAAAATGAGGAGGGGATTAAGGAGACGCAGATGGACTTAAAAGGTTAAAGTCCCCAGTCTTGGGTAGAGGAGTGGTAAAATTGATTGAATAGCAACTCACCGAAAAATGCTAAACTAGTGAGTTGGAGGGACAGCAATGTATTATTTGAGCAGTTTGGGTCTGCCTCTGCCTATGTAGCTGTGTTTTCATATCTTCTCTCTGTTTATAAAGTATTACTGTAGTGCCTACTTTCTTCATCCTGTGTTTTTTTCATATGTTTTTCCCTCATTCAAGACATAGAATGTTTATCATGGAATGTTTACCATGAAATACAGGGAATCAACATTCTGCTCAGTTCCACTGGTAGAAAGTTACTTTCCTAACATACTGTACACACAGACAACAAAGGCCTGTTTTATCTCACTGTTGGACAAGCAGAAGAGATTTCCCTGATGAGCAGGTAAAGACAGAAGGGGAATTTTTCACTGTTAGTAAAGAAACAGTTGTCATGAAAACTATAAACAATACTTAATGTTTTTAATTTGTTTATGTGTGTAAGGAGAGTGTGATGATCAGGGAAACGTTTAATTAATTTGTTTAATTTTTTATTTACGGTAGTTTTATTTTTAGGGCCCAGTGGAAGGTTTTTACAGTGTAAAGGTAGCAGCCATATTTGTGATGGAAGATCAGTTCTGGTTGCATAGGGACTGATGGAAGATAGTTCTGGTTGTAGGAAGACTGATTTGCTCATTGTCTGATGTGGTTTAGGACCAGGATGACTGTGTGTATATAGAGACTTAATACAGTCAGCTGATGTCTCTTGGCCAATGAGATTTCTAGATTGTTTCTTGCTATTTTATAACCCTTGATTAAGTGCTGTGAGAGTTCGAGATGCCATTGAGTTGTTTATTGGTACACTGTGGGACTGCACCTTTTGTGCATATACCCAGCACCTTAGCATTAATTGTACTGTGAGTTTAATATTTATTTTTCACTACTTGATGCTGTAGGTCTAATCTCTTGCATAGATATTGTGAGTGTGAGGATTGCATGGTTGGGCTTGGTTTTGAATATTACCTTGCAAACCACTACCTCATGGGAGACCCTTTTTCTGCTTGTTGGTGCCAATATCAAAAAAGCTTTCAGCAATGCAGACAGGATGCTGGTGCATCAGGAGATGCATTGACAACAGCAGAAGAGTGGAATTATTACCTTCTATAATGAGGCCACATCTGGAGTACTGTGCCCACTTCTGGAGTCCTCACCTGAGGAATGATAAGGACAGGCTGGCGACGTGGCAACCTAGGGTAACTGAAATTATTTAGGGCTAGCAAGGCAGATCTTACAAGGATCAGCTTAAGGCACTGAACATGTACTCACCGGAGGCCAGGCAGGAGACAGAAGATACGATAGAGACCTTCAAGTTCCTAAAAGGAAGGAACAAGATGAACTATGAGGAACTATACAGCAGGAATAGCAGACCAAGAACATGGGTACATGAATGGAAAATGATGGAGAGAGGTTCAGGAGGGACATGAGAAAAGTTTATTTTGCAGAGAGTGGTTGAGCAATGGAATAGTCTGCAAGCTGATGTGATGGGCACCAAAACCAGTAATAGTTTCAAGGATGGCTAGGACAGAGTGAAGGGCTTCGTGCTTACTCAGCATTGCAGCATAACATGGGGAACATGTGGGTGGACAGCTAAAACCCTGATAAGACAAAAGGTCTTGGAGTATGATAGGGTGTTACAAGCAGACTGGGTGGACCGAAGTCTTTTTCTGCCATCATTGTCTATGTTTCTGTATTCTCCTAAATGCCTTTTAGTGTAACATACTTTAGTATAACATCTTTAAAACTTCCTTCACACTATAATCCCATAAATTGTCTCCCATTGTAAATGTAATTTATTACTTCTGATTCTCAAATAGATAAATGGATGGTTTCACTGCTCTAAGTAATTCAACTTATTTTTGTGATGATGTATTTGCCAGTTTCCTTTACTGATGTCCCAGACATCCTATACAAATGGGTCCACTGATTCAAATACTGTACAGTGTAATTATTCGGTGTATTCCCCCTCCCCCCCCCATTTCTGCCTCCCTCCAGTCTTCGGAATTATCATCTCCTTTGAGCTCATAGACTATTGTTGCTGGAGTAGTTTAAACCATTATATGTTGCCATTTTAGTTTAGTTTAGTTTAGTTTATTGTTCTAGGAATTACTACCTTTGAGCCAGAGGCTCTGTTACAAAGGTTCCACGTCAATTAGGTACAGTACAAAAGGTTACATAGATAACACAACAATTTGTGTTGTGTCAAGAGCAAGAAAACATATATAAATACATATTAAATCACTTGTGCAAAAGGACATGAGATATCAATAATCACATTATTATTACAAGAAAGAGGTCATGCCAGATTAGGAGAGACAAATAGGGAAAAGTCCAGAACAGAAAGGTTAAGTGAAAGGTGTGGGAGCAGACAATAGCAGGAGAAAAGGTTTCCCAAACATGTCTTTGTCGAGATAACGGAACAGGGTGGGTAGTGAGAAAATAGGAGGTTTAATCAGGGCAGTCACAGGAGCTGAGGTGGCAAGGTGAGAGAAAAGCCTTGATTTGAAAATACCTAGAGAGGTGGAGGCAGTAATATGAGTGCTGAGGGCATTTAGCCAGCTGGGGGCACAATAGGCAAATGATCTTTGTCCCTGAGAAGTCCGGCATTGGGGGACTTGGAGAGGCTGGTGTTCTGATCTTCTGGTAAAACGGGTGCTAGCGCTCGGGCATAATAGGTCTTGGATATAGGGTGGAGTGAGGCCCAGAGTGGATTTTTTCGTCATCAGGCAGGTAAGGTACTTTATCTGGTTTGAGAGTTGCAACCAACCTGAGTCAGCATAGAGTTCACATGTGTGGGTACGTCGATGTGCACCAGTAAGCAGTTACAGGCCTTATTTAGGATGTTGTAATGCTACTAAGTGCTGTAGTAGGCAGATCCATATATAACTAAGCCATAGTCAATGACTGAGATGCTAGAAGATTGGATGGCAATTCTCAGTGCAGAATGGGTAAGAAGCTGTCGGTTCCGATACAGAATCCCAATTCGCTGATTAATAGTTTTTGCTGTACTATCAATGTGAGTTGCAAAGGTTAGGCCTTGATCAAAGTTGATTCCAAGATATTTGAAAATTGGCACTTGTTCAAGGGTATTTCCCAGGTATGTATTAATGGTGAGTGGGACTTGCCGTTTCTTGTTTTGTGGGTTAGAGAAGAGCATGGATTTAGTTTTTTTGTGGTTTAGAACCAGCTTATGTTCAAGGAACCACATCTCAACTTTGGTAAAAGCATGCTGAAGGTTGAGGCGTAAGAGGTTCGGATCTTTATGAGTGGCAAGAATCACGGCATCATCGGCATAGAGGATTAATTGTTCAGGGCAGGATTTGGGGAGGGAGTTTAGGAAAAGGCTGAAAAGGAGGGGGCCCAGGATGGATCCCTGGGGAACTCCTGAGCGAACCGGTTTTGAGTCTGAGAGAACTCCAGCTACTTTTACAGATTGAGAGCGCTGAGCAAGGTCATTTTTGCCCAGTCACCAGGACCCTGCGAGAGCCCTAGGGATAGAAGTTGTTTGATAAGTAGGCCATGGTGAACTGTATCAAATGCCTTGGTTAAGTCAATGTAGACTGCTCCAGTTAGGGTTCCTTTGTCCATGGCATTGTAGATTGCTCCTGAGAATTCAAGTAGGGCAGTCGATGTGCTGTGCCCTTTCCTAAATCCATGCTGCTGAGTGCATAGGATGTTGTGCTTTTCCAGGTAGTCTGAAAGTTGGTCCGCCACCAAGCGTTCAAGGGCCTTAGAGAGAGGTGGTAGTATTGATATTCGAGGCGATAGTTACCAGTGGTGACTTATCACCCACTTTTGTGCACCGAGTGACAACTGCAGCCTTCCATTTCCTAGGGAACTGGCTGTAGCAGAGGGAGAGATTGAAAATTTTTGTGAGGGGGAGCAGTACTTCCTCCAGAGTGAGGGACAGAAGTTTAAGGTCAATAGCGTCGCTGCTTGCTCAGAACTTAGAAATGGCCTTCTTTACATATTTATAGACTTCATGTGCCTTTACTAGTTTGAAATGGAAGGATGGTTTGGTTGGAGAGGCAGTAGTAGAAGTAGAAATTGGAGGGTCAGCATCAGTAAAGAAATCAGATGAGAGACACCACTAAGGTCCGTGAAGGTATCATTTAGGTGTTTGCAATGATCTCTGGGTCTAATGTAGTGGTTCCATCCACATTCATTATTGTAGGAGAGGATTTGGACTGCTGACCCATGATATTCTTTATGTTGTCCCAGAAGGATTTCCCTTCGCCCCGGGAGTTGGAGAGGGCATTCTTGAAGTAGGAGCTCTTCATCAAGCAGATCTGTTTAGTACAGTGGTTGCGAGCCTGTTTATACTTTTGAATGTCCAACAGAGTGCCAGTAGCTCTTGCAGTGGCCCAGAGGTGACCCTTACTTTTGAGTTGTGCCAATAGCTTTGCCGTGAGCCAGGGATTTGTGAGTGCTTTGATTTTTCGCTTTTTTACTGGTGCATAGGTGTCACAGGCAGTGTTGAAAGTAGTAATAAAGTAATCAAGGGCTAGGTCAACATCTTGAGTTTTGTAAATCAAGGACCAGTCTATCTGCCTAAGACAGGTCTTGAGATGAGTAAGGTTGCCATAAGGTAGGACTCTGCTATAGACGGTTTTTGGAGGCGGCTTACGAAACTTATTTGTCCAGGTACATATTATTGGAGAGTGATCACTGAGCGAGTCAGGGAGAACACTTACATTGGTTATATGGGTAGGGTGGCTGGTAAGGATCCAGTCAGTGAGGGTGCTGGTCCCTGATTTGTAGTTTTTCCTGGTAGGGGAGTTTACCACTTGTGTTAAATTTGCTGCAAGGATGGCATCTTTGTTTGACCCTGCATCAGGTGCAAGCCAATTTATATTAAAGTCCCCAAGGAGAAGGAGTTCAATGTCAGAAGGTTGTGTACTTACGAACTTGAGGACAGCCTGTAGGCCGGAATCAGGATCTTTTGGTGGGATATAGACAGCAGCAATCATGAGGACTTTGTTTTGGGCACCAAGTAGTATCTTGATAGGGAGGAGTTGCACTGAGGTTTCTGTGGTGGGATAAGAACCAGGGAGACAGGTGAGGTAGTCCTTTATGTAGATTGCACATCCACCACCCCTTTTTGAGGTCCTATCCAGCCTGAATATCTTGCAGCCTTGTGTAGAGATGGCATGATCTGGAGTATTAGGTGTCAGCCAAGTTTCAATGATGGCAAGGATATCCGGGTTGTGTTGGCTGGCAAAGATTTGAAGGGAGGCCAGTTTTGGGAGGAGACTGCAGATGTTTAAGGTAGCAATTTTGAGCCCCCCCCCCCTCCATTTTGGCAGGCTTTGTTGTACTGTAGGAGACAGGGCCAAGGATTTGAGTGGACACTTCCTGATATCAAGAGGAGGAAGAGTAGGAGTTTAGAGACAGTTGCTGTACTTTGTAGTCAATTGAATTACACTTTGAGGCTTATGCGGCTTGGACCAGTGCAGGCGTCTAGGGACCCAGAGCAAGGAGGTTGTTAGTAATAGAGGACGATATGCCCATTTATCCTTATTGTAGCTTGTCAGTTGCACCCAGTTGCTTGCAGATAGGTACCTGGTGGTTAAGTCAAAAGCCAAAAGAATGATCAACAGCTGAGGTCCAGAGTCACTGAAATGTTAAAATTCCTGAAAGTGATTAACTGTGCCTGCAGATATGCAGGATGTGAAATCCCTTTGTCTATATGATTCTTTGTCATTCAAACAGGTTGCTGAAAGGCCCACATACAGATCATGGAGCAGGCCAGATGAAAATGTGGATTTCAACAGGACCCAGAGTCACCAAGTTTGTCAGATGTAGTTGCTTCACTTGTGTTTTGCTTGGGATAGCTTCCAAAAAGTTGATTTTAAAATGAAAATAAAGATACCTGATGATGATTTTTTTTTTGCAGAAATCCAGTCCAGGAGACTTTCACGGATGTAGTGAGCAAGAATGGTATAGTTACCACAAGCAGAAAAACATGTAAATCCACAAAAACTAAGCTACAGACACAGACAAACACAAGCAGCCACCACACAGACCCAGTTCCCTTAAAGTTAATTTCTTCTTTGCTATTTGAGCTCTTGCAACATCTGCTCTTTTAGCTGAAATATCATGGGTTATTTTTATTCCATATGTTTTTTTTTTGTTTGTTTGCAATGAACTTGCCTTCTTAATTATATCTCATTTCAATATATGGTTGTATGGTTGATTACCACAAGATGTATCCATCCCACTCTTGGAGGGGCTTGATATCTGTAAATTGATATTATTGAGTATCTCCTCATTTAAAATTGTATTGTATCCAATCACAGTTCTTATTAAATTAAAAACAAAGCCTTCAGCAAGGCAAACAGGATGCCTTTAATGTTTATTTTGCCTCAAATTATGCAGCTGGCAGGTCTTTATTGTAAATTAAGGGGGCTATGCCTGGGTTTTCTCTTTTACTTCAAGGATGAATGACTTGTACTACACAACTGTTCTCTTCCACAACTGCAACTGTTTATTTTGGTGGTTTAACATACAATAGGCAGTCTGTTTGGCCCTATCCTTTGTAGTCATCCCTGATCTTTTGAATTCTACTTTATTTCCGCAAGGTTTTTGATTGGCTTTTTTTCTGTGTGTTTTCTACTGTGTTTATCTTTGTCAGTCTTTGCAAGTTCCTCTATTATGCCTTCAATTAAATGTTGTTCTCCACTGGCAATTTTCTTTGCAATCTGTTTGACCTACTAACATTTGGGTCCCTTTCAAAAGCCTTTTCTGTTAAATACGCTTTAACTTCACCTATAATTTGTGCTAACTTTTTCTCCTTTCCTATTTACTTGTTTCTCAGCCAGCTGGTCAGCTTGTTGCTTATTGTTATATTTGTCTCATCCAAGGTTTCCTTTGAGGCTCTATTACTAGCAATTTTTATAATGGTAGAGTTCAATTTTGAACACTTTATTGCATTTTTTTGTTTTGTTTTTTCCCCTTTACCACTTTTTTCTTTTTTGAATTTCCCACCATAACTCATTCAACAGTTTGTCATTCATTTGTGATTTCTGCCACATTTTGTTTATCAGTTTGATTATAGGCTAAGATGCCATTTAAATTTTTTTATTGTTCTTTGGTAACCACGAATCACCATTTTCTTTCATTATTAACTTTTTTCCAAAATATGTCTTTTTTTATTTCCCTTCTTACTTTTAACTCTATTCCTTCTGTTTCTATTTTCTTTTCTCCTTTCTCGTCTTTTCCTTGCTGACATTATCACATTATTAACTTCCCACAATAGGTGTAGCCTTATTTCTTCAACTTTAGCTTTCTGTTTTGTCTTCTTCCTGTACTGTATTGTGTTAAAACCATATCAAAGTCTTTAAGGAAACCATTAAGCATTTCTGTTTTCTTTTTGTGTTTCTACTAAGCAAAACCAAAGTTTACTTGGGTGCTCCAAGGGGTCTTTTTCTGTTGATAAATTCCATATTTCTATGTTGTTTTTATGTTTAACCCCCTTCTCCCATTATCTATCACTATTTGTATACAATTCCTTCTACCTGCTGCTTTATAACTGCTGACTTTGTGTGATCAATTTCAGTTTTCCCTACAGGCTCCTCTTCAAATGTGATGTATTTCTAATGCAGCATTTTATATTGTTTCCGTGTGTGTTTCATTTTGCTGGGTCTCACTACTTCATCAACTACTGCATTCAACTTCTCTTCAGTTCTAATAGGGGTATCACCTAGATACAATATGTTGTCGTTTCATGATTTCTAACTAATTTCTTATTTTGTCCTGCTTTTTCTTTCTCCCTTCCCTCAGTAGAGTAATAACCTCTGACTGAATCCACAGAGGAACTGTGCAGAGGGGGGAACAGGAAAAGACAGACATCTTGAACAAATACTTTTGTTCAGTGTTCACAGTGGAAGGAGAAGGTGACAGTGCCACAAAAATAGTACTAGGATCTCCAAAGGGAGTAAGGAGGACACTAGTCCTTTTTCTGAGAGTCCTAAATGGACTCACTAATCTGAAAGAGGTTAAGGCAATGGGATCAGATGGGGTATTGAGGGAGTCCAAGGAGGTACTGGCTGCACCTCTGACAGTTCTCTTTAACAGCTCACTGGAAACAGCAGTAGTTCCTGAGGACAAGAGGAGGGCAGATGTAGTCCCATTTCACAAATGTGGTGGCAGGGAAGATTGTAAGGAACACTTGTTTGATCAGTTGCCATTCCCCTGAATTCAGCTTTGCTGGCTGAGCCAGTCTGTCTGCTTATTTAACTACCCGGCTGAGTGAATGGCTGACAGACTGGCTTTTTCTCTCTCTTTGTGCAGCCTTGCTTGCTGATGTAAGCCATCATGACCCTCTTGTATGTCCTCATTTTGATGTGGTGACCTTGTAACTTTGGCTGGAATTATACTAGAGCTAGTCTAACCACCCTGGTTTCTAAAGCATTGATCAGTAGCCTGACTTCTGCTATCAGTCACTTTCATTGCACCACACTAGTAGTTGCATCAAGTCCCATACTGTTGACTAGTTGCAGGCTAACACCCTGTTGCAATGGCATTTCAGATTGTTGATGTGATCATCTGATGGTCATACAACTTCTTGTGCTGTACCAAGCACTGCCCCCAGATGTTCCAGTGTTGATGTCAGGTTGAGATTGCTTTTTGTTCTGTTTATTATCCAGCCATGTTGAGTCAGTATTTCTTGGGCTCTGCATGTTGCTTGCAGTGCTGCTATCTTGGACCTGGCTCTTATCAGTCAGTCATCCTGTTATGTGATGATGTGCATGCCTTTCTTTCTCAGGATTGTGACCAGGACCATCATAGCTTTCATGAATACTCTTGGGGCAGATGCTAGACCAAAAGATGAGCATTTGTACTAGATGTGGAGGCCAAGAATACAGAATCATAGAAACTCATGTGTGTCAGACATAGTGGGATGTAGAGCTATATATCTTAGAGGTCTACTGATGTCAGATAGTCCTCCTTTCTGACTGTCACAATTGTTGTACATAGGGTCTCCATCTTGAATTTATTGCACTGGACAAACTGATTGACAAATTACCAATACAAGATGGGATGGAAAGCCTCCATATTTTTTGGCACCAGAAAGAATAGGGAGTATACGTCAGGTTGCTGCTTTTGTGTTGGTACTGGTACAATGGCGCCATCCTTTAAAGCAGCAGTGCAATGAACCAAGTTTTTCCAAAAAGCTAATTTTCTGCTATGGCTATGAGAAGTATTAACAGAACTGTTGATTTGGGTTTTCTGGATGCGTCCTATGCTGTGTACTGTACATTTGTATTTTTGTCTGAATTCTTGCCCTCCTCGGGTCTTCCAATATTGTTTCTATGCAAAAATGAGGTGGACAACTTTTTTTCTTGAGAATTAATTATTTTACAACTTTCATAAAATTCTAAAATGATAACAGAAAATGAAAATGTGACCACCAAAATAAACTGGAAGACATCTGGCATCAATTAGGAAGAAAAAAAGGTTGGGTCAAATACTAGCCCATTTTCATTGCACTGCTGCTTTAACAGTTTGTTTAGTAAGACACTGACTTGTGGTAGATGTGACCTGCTTGTAGATATTCTGGACTCTACAAATCTATTGTTTCTGGGTAACTGGTTGAACTCTATGGCATATCCACTTTTGATGACTTCCACAGTCTGTTATTGAGATGTCCCAGATTTTGGCAAAAAGTTGGAGTCTTTCTCCCACTGACACTTCTATTCTCTGGACCTTGTTCTCCTCATTCTTGAAATCCCATTTTGCAAGAAGGTTAATTGTTTCTGCTTCCTCTGGCCTGCCCTTCCCAGCTTCTACTGTTTGAAACATCTCCTTGTTTGTTGAAAAAAATTTTATTTAAATCCAAAATGTTGGGATTCACCATTTTGGAAGTAGTTACTCTTGCAGCCACTTTGAAAATTGTTCTGAAATATGTTCTTCCTGAAGCTCGTAAGATGGCCTGATATGCCCCAGGCCAGATATTTGCCTTCACCTTTGTGTTTGATGTACTTCTCCACTCCTGGTCCAAGCACCATAATGGCTTTGAACAGAAGTTTCATCAGCTTGCTCTTGGACTCCTGATCAGCTTACCATGGCTTCAGCTGCAAATCTCTTCATTTTGAAGGTATCCCTGGCTGCATGCACCACATACTAATGGCCTGCATCAGTATACTCCACTGTGGCTTTGTATTCACTCACCTTGGGAAAATCATCCTGGATGGCCTCTAACCCCCTCAGAATGGCTTTAGTGGTATATATGGATGCTGTAGCTGCCTTAGTTGCCATGCTTAGCATTCATGTATCTTTTTGATGGTGTCATCTGCTTTTTTTTATCTTCTTGGTCCATCAAGGCCATATACTCTTCAGAAGGCTAATACATTGTGATGACTTAGTGAAGCTATCTGTGAATCTACTTTGGGGAGAGACCACAACTCCTGCTTGTCTTATGGAAGGGGATACCTCCTGTTGATGGCTACTTATTCTCTCATTCTGGCTGAATCTGGAGCATCATATTCTTTGAATAGCAGGCTCTCAAGCACCTTACACACCAGAAAAAAGGTGGATGCTTTCTTCCTTCCCCTCACAAGTGGAGCTAGTTGTTACTCTTCTTGGGGAGCTGGCTCTTTGAATTTCAGAGTCTCACCTACCACCCTAATGATTTTGGAGGCAGTATCATAGGGACAGTGGTGAGCAGCTAAGTCCTCTCTACCTTCCCTCTTTCTTTGTCTGCATCTTCTTCCTCAGAGGAAGGTTGATTGTCCATGTCATCTGGGTTTTATCTCCCTCTTGTCTGGGTCTTTTAGCTTTCTTCTTTTGCTTCTCTGACTCATCTCTTGGTTTCTTGGGGTTTGCCATGATCTCAGTCATTTCCAGCAGTTTTTGAAGCATTTCTGTCATTAAGGACTGAGGCAAAGCAGAGGCTGAATCTTCCAGTCTGTCCTCAGCTGATGTGCCTGAAGCCAGATTGTCCTCCTGCAGTTCACTGTTGACCATGCACATGGAACATAAGTCACCAGACTGTCCGGATAGCAGGAGGTTGGGGCATGTCCTGCATAATCATCTCAGAAAAGGTGACAATTCTTGTAAATCTGAGATAAGAAAGAGATTCAGCATTCCAGACTAGTCTGGATTGATAAAGAGCACAGGAGTACACCAAAAACAGAAGGGATATGATGAATTAGGGAACTTACAACATGCAGTGGAGGAACACACAAGTCAAGATGACCTCCCCTGATGCCAAGACTTGGAATCTTGTAAACCAGGAACCTCCCCCAAAGCATTTACACACAACCAAAATCAAATGGCAAATGTGAACTCCATAAGCCAAGCAAAAAACCTCATCTATCAGTCAAAACAAGACATGTGCTATCCTTTAGCACACACGAAACTAGACAGCAACCAACTAGCTATGCTATGCAGGAGACCCTCATATGCCTACTGTATATGATCTTACACGTACTGTAATCCACTAGAAAATAACCAAAACTGAACCAGAAATCTCAAAATGGCTGCTAGCTAATAGCCTTTTGGAACCACAGGCCCCACAAAATGGTCATCATTACTTTGATACAGAGACCACTGTATGATGATAGACACCATGTGGTCCCTCACAAGGTCCCCAAAAGAGAACAAAAAGAATGTTGGCATCCAACACATTCTGTGGTGCAGCCCAGACATAGAGGGTGGCAGATCACCAGCTAACCAAAAACTGCAAACTCTGAGATGGGTGGTCCAGATTTCAGCACTCCAAGCAGAGAGCATGATGTCTGCATATAAGCTGGCAGTCAAAATCTGACAACCTTACAAGATCTCAGTAGCATCCTGGATCAGTACCCCAAGCAAAATGCACTATGTCCCCACATAAGATGGCCACTGAGATCTGATACCCTGTGAGATCTCAGTGCCATCTTAGAACCACTCCTACCATGTACAGGAGAAAAACAAAACAGCATCTGCTTAGTGTTTTCAAGACTTATTTTAAACATCATTCTAAAGTCTGTGGGGCCAGACCATCACCCCGAGTGGAACCTGTGGTCATTCTTCACCACTAATCAGACCCAGCAAAAATCAAGCATTACAGCCTCTGCCACCCAAATGAGCCATAGCTTATCAAAAGCAAAAGGGAAACCCCAGTAGCAATCGCATAGTGTACAGAAGCAGGGGAGCAGAGAGAACTATGCCTCTCATGCTCCTACACTCCAGGATCCCAAAACAAATGTAGACACAAACCCCTGAGCCACAGATGTGAGGTTCAAGCAGCAAGACAAGAAAGCAGTGGTGGGAAATCAATTGGCAAACCACACACACAGTATCTGTATAGTGGAGGAGCAGCAAGGATGCAGGCTCCTGAGCTCCAACATGCCAATCAGCCACACCATATCAGATGGGAACCCCTGAGCCACAGCTGAAAAAAGGTAAACCTATGACTGAGCCCATAATCAAAACAGTAGGACAGCAGCATCTTACAAATAGCACACAGAGCAGGTAAATGTGCAGACAAAAAATAAACTATAAATCACGATACATGCCAGCAGCTACGGAAAATCTATCTGAACCAAGCAAAAATCTGAACAAAATCCAGGAAAACATTAAAAAAATAATCTAGCCATGGAATAGAAGGGAAACAAGAAACCAGGGAGGTGAGAAGCCCTGAACAAGGGAACAACTGCTGACCAGAACCAACAAAGCCCACACCCTGAGAGACTCGGGGGGAGGATTATTTAAAATTAATAAAACACAAAAACTGAATTTTAAAGAAACAGTAAAAAAGGGTGCCCTATATGGCAGACATACTTTAACAAATTGAAGCCCAATAAAATAATAAAAATTCCAATAAATGCCTCAGATCTTAACTAAAGAAGGTTAACTGGCAAAGAGCCAACCTACTATATAAATTAATTTATTAGAATTCTTCTCAGAAGGAAAGAGTTTGTATTTTTCTTTTTTATAGTACACAGATTCAATTGTCTTGTTAAATAATACAACAATGTTGGCAGTTTGGTTGGGGTCTTGATACTGGTGGACAATCTCTCAGTTAATCCTGAACATCTATATATAGAAGGAGAATTCACTTATAAGATAGAACTATAATAGAAAGTTATAATGAAGCAACACTGAAAGGCTCTATAACAAGGAATATAGACAATATGAAAGTATGGCAAGGTCAAATTCAGGCTGATTTGTTAAATAGTGAATTTGAGACATTATTGGTAAAGTGGGCTTGTGTTACTAGTAATGTATTGGGAGGATGAGGAAGAATGAACTCCTGGAAGATTTTGAAACAAAAGGAAAATATATCAGAGACAGACAAACAAAATGAAGAATGTATAAATTGTGTAAATTAATGGTAATCTTAGGTTTGATAATGAGTGGAGACATTCATCCAAACCCTGGGCCACAATTTAATACCCATGTAGATTATACCACTGAGATGTTAAAGGAAAAGAGATTTAGGATTGTGCATATTAACATATGTAGTTTATACAAAGAGACTGCACAGTTGAGAGAATGAGTAAAAACATATAAACCAGACATACTAGTAATAACAGAGCAATGGTTCAACTCATAAATTACAGACAATAATATATCATTAGAGAATTTTAACCTGTGGAGAAAGGGCAGAACTAAAAGAGGGGAGAAGTGGTTATTTATGCTAGAAAATGGGTTGAAATAAATGAAATGGATAGGCTGAATGTATGGACAGGAGCAGAAATTCTTCCCATGGAAATAAAACTATAATTTTCAAAAACAATGTTGCTTTTCAGTATATACTGCCCACCCCAAAAAATGTTCAAGTGTTTGAAGAACTGCAAGAGACATTAAAGGGCTATCTCACATCACATGAGCTAATGTTGATAGGAGACTTTAATGTCAGTTGGGGTACAATAGATGAACATCATAGTTTAAATGATATGGCTACCATATTAGGGCTAATGCAACCAATAAAAGATATAACTAGATTAAATGCAAAAAATCCAAATTCATCAACCATATTGGATCTAATTTTTACTATTAAACCAGATAAGTATGTGGCAAGTGGGGTCTTGCTGGACAGAATGTCTGATCATCAGTTGATTTTTTGTATGAGAAACCAAAACATAAGGAGGGGCCTCAATAAGGTTATACATACTAGGCCATGAAAGCATTCTGATTACATAAAATTTATGTTGGACCTAGAAGGGTATAATTGGGAATGGTTGGACTTGGTCTCAAATGTGGGCAATGCCTGGGCTTTGTTCCAGAAGGATTTCACACAGATTTGTAATGCACATGTGCCTATAAAAACTAGACAGGTTAAATCAAAAAATACCCTGTGGTATGGCCCTGGATTATTCAAATTCAAAAGAATTAGAGATAAGGCATGGAAAAAAACTAAAATGAAAAATGAAAATCAGGACTGGTGCATTTATAATCAATCACGAAATCTATATATCAAAGAACTAAGGAAAGCAAGAAATGTTTATTATAATGAGCAACTCTCTAAAGATGTAACAGACACCCCAAGGTCATTCTGGATTACAATAAATAAATTGCAAGGGGGACAGAAAGTGGACTATCCAGACCATTTTATGATAAATGGAAATAAGATGGAAATGTGTACTACAGTGGTGAATGAATTAAATGACTTTTTTGCTAGTATGGGCATAGATGCATTTAAGAGTAGCTGGAATGGCACACTATACTCACCCCAAATAAAACCTAGTGGGGATGGAACAGGAAGTAATAATACATATTTGGGGAAGGAAGTGGAATTTAGATTTGCCGCAATAACAGGTAAGGAAGTAAAATAACTATTATTCAAAATTAAAATAAATAAAGCAGAAGGCCTAGATGGAATAACAAATGCCTTATTAAAGATAGCAGCCCTCATTATAGCCCAGCCAATGGCCAACTTATTAAGCATGTCACTTACTTATGCTGAGATACCAACCGTTTGGAAAACAGCAATGGTGGTATCAGTTTATAAATCAGAGTCTAGGACACAATTAGAAAATTATAGATCTATCTACTTATTACCAACTATTTCAAAAATTCTGGAAAAAATCGTGGCAAAACAAATGTAGGCCTTTCTAACCAGGTACAACATTCTTAATAAATATCAATTAGGTTTTAGGACAATGTATTGAACCACAACAGCCCTATTGAAGATTACTGGGGATATTGTCGAGGGTCTGGACAGGGGGATGCCAGTGGAAACAATATTTGTTAATTTTTCCAAGGCATTTGATACCTGGGACCATGGCATCCTCCTGTCCAGACTGAGATCCTGTGGTGTATCCGAGAAGGCTACTAAATGGTTTAGGAAGTATTTGGAAAATAGTCAACATCAAGTGACCATCAATGAATGGTCTTCTAGTTTGAAAGTGGAGGTCTCGGGTGTACCACAGGGATCTATACTTGGACCAATACTATATAATTTATTCATGAATGATTTGTTTTTTTCTCAGCAGGAGGTGGAGTACCACCTTTATGCTGATGATACTATCATTTATGTAGAAGGGACATCTGTGGTATCTATTCAGCTGTTATTACAAAAAGCCTTTGATCGTTTACAGGATTTCTTGCTAAACTCTGAACTAGTCCTAAATGAAAAAAAAATGCAGGTCATGATATTTCAAAGAGGTAAAAAGGTGAATTCAGAGGAAAATAAATTATGACTTATGACTCTTACGGGGGTTGAATTAGAACAAATAGATAGCTCTATATACTTGGGAGTTAATTTGGATAAACACCTAAAGTGGGATGTCCATATTGACGTAACATTAAAAAAGGTAGGGAAATGTTTAGGATCCCTGTATAGAACCAGAAATTGCATGTCATTTGAGATTAGAAAGCATATAGTAAATGTCATGGCATTACCCACATTAGAATATGGAAATTTGATATATGTAGGTGCAACAAAAATGCAGTTACACAGATTGGATGTTATGTATAATAAATTAGCCAGATTTATCCTAAGTGCACCAAAAAGGACTCGTAGAATAGATACATATAAGGAACTGAATTGGATTTCTCAGTCACAAAGGAGAGACTTAAACATTGTGATATTCATGGCAAAGTGTATCCTGGGGAATGTTCCCGATTATATTTCAGAAACTATCTGTGTAAAAACACCCATAAATGGCCCAAGATCAGCTGAAGGTCTAGAATGTATATTGCTCAAATGTAAAACTGAAATAGAAAGAAACCATTTTACATACATTGGACCAGTTTTGTGGAATAAATTACCATGGTGTTTCAGACCTCTGAATAGAGAAATCCATATTAATAAAATAAGAAAGTGGTATCTTGAGTGGCTAAAACATGATGGAATATCAAAATAGGAAAATATATATAGATTAGAAAGTAACTTACTATGATAAGAGTCAAGTATTGTCTTAAACAAAGATATGATAAGATGGCACCTTACTGAATCTGTGTATGTATTTTACTTTGTACCAATTTCGAATTGGTATTGTGTATTGTTGCATTGAAGTATATGTTGATTTATCTATGTGATTAATGTATAAGTAACTGGAATTGAATTCTGGACCTTGCTGTAAATGAGCCTCAGCTCAGTGGAGCAATCCATATTAATTTTTGTATGAATAAAAAGTTTTACTACTACTAATATATGATCAGCCTAGCTCGATGCATAAATTGAACTGAGGAATGTCTAACAGGAAGCGGCAGAGACAGGATCAGATTCAAAAGTTCTGTTTGTGCAACTGCCTATAACAGGACACTGCTATAATCTAGTGGTCATAGCTGGGAGTGCTGTAAAAGGTGCAGTGGATAATCATAAACTTGGCAAAATTAGAGAAGTGCAAATTTCTGTGAATTTGGGTCAACTTTGTTGATGAATTAAAACTTTTCTGCATCTCTAGTGTTCATAGTCTAGACTCAAAAAGAAGTACACTCCAAAGTGCAGACACCTGAGTGTGACCACTCCTGTGGTGTGGGATTCTCTGCATCACAGCGAATCCCTCCTGTGACAGGGGTCAGGGATATCCTTTCTCAGTCCATTAGATACGCTCGCTGATTCACAACTGAACATATGCCAGAGGATCTTAGGGCTCCCTCTCTCCATGTAAGGGGGTGCAAATACAACCTCAAGTCTGTGTTTCTGGGATATAGTCCTCTTGCCACTGCACAATGAACCAGAAAAGCCGCAAGCATGTATAGGCTGCAGAGGGCCCTTTACACCCTATTGTGTGTCTTTCCCCAGAAATGCAGAGACTGGTTCAAACCTCCACAGTTTTCTCCTGAGACCTTTCATATTTTTTCTTCTCCTTTTTGTTCACTGAGTCTCTAGTGGTATTTCACTTTGGTAGTGTTTGGCCCTTAAAACAGTCATACAGGCGTGGTATAGTTTGAACAACCTTCCCCAGGGCAACACACACAAACAACACTGGCAGAATTATCTTAAAAGTAAGCCAAAGGCTTTGCTAATTAATTAATAAATGCAGTAAATAACATAAAGACAGATAATTGTAGACATCGTTTACAGGACATGGAAAATAAAATGGAAGTATACAAAAAACTAAACTTTCAGAATTCTAGTTTGAAAGTTCTTCCTCAAGTCCTTAGTTGCTGAATTTGAAGTGCAAAATGTTCTTAAAATTGGTAACTGAAGTCTTGGCTCTTGGTCCCGGAGAAGTCTTGAGAAGAAATTGTCTGTCTCTGCTGTCTAAGTAGACAGGGTTCCCAAATGTAAAAGACTCAGTTACAGTCTTGCACCCTTGTTTTATGGGGTTTCTCAAAGCGTAGGTCCAGTGAACATTGACTTACTCTGCAATTGGCTGGTATTCCATCTCCATGGCTACACAACCAATCAACTTTTAGTATTTTATTACAAAACAACAAATCTGCGTTTCTGAACATGAAAGGAAAAAAGGCTCAGAGGTCACATATTGTGAACCAGAATTTTAGGAAACCATCCAGCCCCCCCCCCCTTTGAAATGGCTGCAATTAAGCTAAGCTCAGTACAACCATTTACTTAAATGGTAGCCCATTCAGCTGTAATGAGATTAAATCAGTATAGACTGGCAGAGACAAAAGGAAGCCAGACAAAATGGCACCGTAGATGTTGAGGGATATTCAAACACAAATGGATGTGCCAGCTTCCAGCTCTGCTTAATTATTCTTTTGTCTCCTTCTAAATGATTTAATTAAACTCTAGTCCCTGACTAGCAGCAAATAGCTTCTCTGCCTAATAACAAGAAATTACATAATTCTCTTTGAGCCCATCGCTTTTCTTTGTATCCATGATCCCTTGCAAGTTGCACTGGGCCACCATGGGCATCTCTGATGCATTTTGCACACAAAATACCATAAAATATGATTATAACAATAAAGTATGGCCTTATCTCACCATACTCTCCTCCCTCCTTAACAGAACCTGGGGGGAACATGCCCCATTTAATAAGAGTTTCCACCAGTTCTGTCCCTCATTCTGATTGGTGGGATAGGCCATCTGCATTGGATTAGCAGACCCTGACCTATGTTTAATGTCCATGTCATAGGCCTGTAGTGCAAAGCTCCATCTAAGGAGTCTCCCATTCATCTTTCCCATTTGGTTTAGCCACACCTGAGGATTGTGGTCTGTCTGTACCTTGAAGGGCCTCCCATAGAGGTAGGGCTCTAGCTTCTTAAGCAACCACACCAGGGCAAGACATTCTTTTTCCACAGTGGAGTATGCATGCTCCTTAGAAAGTAGCTTCCTACTTAGGTACACAATTGGGGTGATCTTTTCCCAGTTGGGATGTCTGGCTGAGGACGGCACCAAACCTCACATCCAAGGCATCCATCTGCACCACAAATGGTTTTGTGTACTCGGGGCTGGCCAGCACAGGGGCACTGTACAGCACAGCATTTAGCTGGGTGAAGACCCTGTTACATGCTAGGTCCCATTTTACTTTCTTGGGTAGTTTTTTCTTGAATGAGCTAGACAGGGGAGCTGCCAGGGTGATGACATTTGGTACACATTTTCTGTAGTACCCTACAGTCCCTAGGAAGCTCCTGACCTGCTTCTGGGTCTCCAGGGTGGGCCATGTCTCTATCTTGGCCTTGTCTGGATGTAGTTGTCCCCTCTCCACTACATGTCCTAAATATGATACCTTAGCCATGGCCACCTGGCACTTTTCAACCTTTACAGTAAATCCAGCCTTCTATATCCTGCCTAACACTTCCTTCAGATGAGACAGGCATTCTTTCCAGCTGGTACTGAAGATGGGAATATTGTCCAGATAAGCCACTGGGTACTTTTCAGTACCCTGTAACATCTGGTTGACCAACCTTTGGAATGTGGTAGGGGCATTCTTCATCTCAAAAGGCATCACCTTAAATTCAAAGAGGCCTATTGGGGTGATGAAGGCTGACTGTTCCCTAGCTCTGGCAGTCAACTCCACCTGCCAGTACCCCTTTGCCAGGTCTATGGTTGTTAGATAGGCCCCCCCAACTTGTCCAACAACTCATCTGTCTGTGGCATTGGGTGGGCATCGGACTTCATGAATGGTTTGAGTCCATGATAGTTCACACAAAAGTGGGTAGACCCATCTGGCTTGGGAAAGAAGACTGTGGGTGAGGCCCAGGGGCTGTGGGCTTTCTGGATTACCCCATACTCCAGCATTTCCTCCACCTCCCTCCTAATGTCCTTTAGGATGGCTTCAGACACCCTGTAAGCTGTCCATCGTATGAGTGTTTGTGCCCCTGTGTCCACATCATGGGTTGCTAAGGGGGTTTGTCCAGGCTTGGCTGTAAATAAAGAGGCAAAATCCTCTAAAACCTTCCGCACTTCCTGGGTCTGTCCCAGGGTCAACTGGGACAGCAGCTTGATTGTCTCCACTGGTGACTCCCACTTGCTTTCCTCTAGCAAGTCCAGGAGGGGATCTTCTTCATCCATTTCCTCCCCAGGACTACAAACTGCAAACACCATGTCAGCCCTATTTACATATGGCTTCATCATATTGACGTGGTACATTCGATGGGTATGTCACCTGTCAGGCAGTTCCACAATATAGCTCACATCATCTTCTTGTCAGACTACCTTGTAGGAACCCACCCACTCAGTCTGTAGCTTGTCCTTCTGGACTGGAATGAGGACCATTACTTCCTGGCCCAAGCTGTATGAGCGAGCTCTGACTCCATGATCATACCAGACTTTTTGCTTCTGCTGGGCAGCTGACAGGTTGCTTTTGGCCACCCCCATAAACTCCTTCATCTTTAACTTAAGGACATACTTCACTATGGGAGTTCCCTGGGTGGCATTCTTGCCTTCCCGGATCAAGCCTAGGGGTCCATGCCCCTTACGTTCATATAAGAGTTTGAAGGAGTAAAACCCTGTAGACTCTTGGGGTACCTCCTTATATGTGAACAACAGGTGGGGAAGGTATTCCTTTGAGTCCCTCCCATGCTGTTCAGCAAATGCTTGGAGCATCATTTTTAGGACACCAATAAAATGTTCCACAAGCCTACTGTCTTGTGGGTGATAAGGTGTCTAGCATCTCTGCACCACTCCACACTTCTCTCATAAAGACTTCATCAGGTCTGACATGAAGTTACCCTCATGATCAGAGATAACATTCTGTGGAAACCCAACATGGGAGAAAATCTCTAGCAAGGTATCTGCCACTTTGGGTGACTTAACTGAGGAGAGGGCGACTGCCTCTGGATATCGGGTGGTGTAATTGACCACCATCTGGAAAAACCTTTTTCCGGAGGAGCTTGGGGTATTTAATGGTCCAACAATATCCATTCCTACCCTCTGGAATGGCTCCTTCACAATGGGCAAGAGAACTGGGGCAGCTTTTGTTTTACTACCTGCCTCCCTATCTGTCAGCACCAGTGACAAGACCTGCAACATTTCTTCACCTGCTATGTGAAAATGGGCAAATAAACATTCTGGGCCAATCTCTGCATGGTGCAAGTGATGCCCATATGTCCAGACATGGGGATATCATGGGTGATCTTGAGCAACTGCTCACGATACCTCTGGGGAATGGCACGCTCCCTGCCCATTACCCTCTCCCTCTGTCCTCACGTCCTGTGTGTATAACAGTCTGTTGTCCCAAAATACCCTATGTCTCATGTCACCTCCCTGTGTCCCATCAGATTCTGCACAAGCCCTCAGCCTCTCCAAACTAGGGTCAGTCCTGTGATCACCTGCAAAATCTTCACATTTTCCCAAAGCATAGGGCATAGCCCCCTCAGTTCCTAAACTGAGGTCCATAGCTCTAGCGTTAGGGCATTCAGTCACTGCCATCCCTAACCTTCTGACCATTTGTTACCCCTCCCTCCTCAGAGTAAATTTTTGTAGCTGTTTGGTGAATGGCTACTTGGGGAAATCCTGCCTCCCTTTCATTATTCTCCATTTCAGGAGATACAGGCTGGGGAACCAGCTTCCTATTCTCTTCCACAACGGCTTCTGCAGGGTTCAGGAAATTACAAGAAGCCTTAGCCATCTGACTATGCCATCTGAAACTGCACACATCACCCCCGTTTCAGATTATTCCCTATAATCACATTCAGGGTGAGGTTGCCTGCCACCGCCACTTTTTGTACCCTGTCTCCTGTCTTACCCCAGTCCAGAAGAACACTACCTAGTGGCAGGGTTTTCTCCTCCCCAGTAAATTCCCTCACAGTTACAAACTGATTAGATATAAGTTGTTTAGGTTCAACCAAATCCCCTAATATCAGGGTAAGAGATGCCCCATGTCTCTTAACCCATGGGTCTGCACCCCCTTTACAGTAACCAGGTGTATGTGCTCCCTCATGTTCACAGGCATGCTCTCAGGGATACACAGTGCACCCACCTCCTTTTGAGGTACACTTTGTCCGCTCTGTACCTTTTTAGGACACTGCCTGGCAAGATGCCCTGGCTGCTTACAAAGCCAACATTCATTTTTTTTTTCCAATACATCCCTTCTTGGTAACTTGGGGCTTCCCCCTTTCTGCAGAGACACTGAGGGTTTTAGCTTCCCTGAAGGTGCACTTTTCCCTTTTTGCCCTGCAGCACCAGCTCCCCCCACTTTCTTTCAGAGCAGCCCTGCTCCTGGCATAGCAATCCGAGAGCTCAGCAGCTTGGTGTGCTGTTTTTGGATCCCGATCCTCCAGCCAGGTTTTCAGCTCCACTGGGCAAACTGAAAAGAACTGTTCCAATAGTTTAACCTCCTCAGTTTTCTCCATAGAGTTTACTTCCACCTCCCACCAACATTTTAAAAACTGCAGTTGCTTTGTGGCTAGTTCTTCAAAGCTCATGTCAGGGCTTTTCCGGAGTTTACAGAATTTATCCTTTTAGGCCTCAAGAGATGGTTCATACTTTTTAAGTAAAGCAATTTTAAGTTTCTCATAGCCTCTACTGTCCTCATTGTCCATTCGGCCTAATGCCTCATGCCATTTTCCAGTAAGCAGCTGGGATAGCAGAAAGCTCCAGGCCTCCCTAGGTATCTTGGCCTGGATACAGACCTTTTCAGATGAATTCAAAAATGCATCCATACAGTCCCCCATTTTAAATTCAGCTATTAATTTGGATTTTAATTTATACCCTAGCCCTGGAGTTTCGGGTTCCCCCCTGCCACTTACCTCCTCTGGCACTGGTTGTTGGAGTCTTAGCCTCTCCAGTTCAAACTCTCTTTGGCACTGCTTCTTCTCTATAGTGAGATGCCTTTCTTGCATGGCAAGTTCCCTATGATGCTGTCTTTCTTGTATCTCTGCTTCATGCTCACTTTGAAGCAGTTTCTCAGCAAGCTCCAATTTCCTCAGCTCAAATTGTAGTTTTAGCCTCTCTAGCTCACTATCTGTGGTGGATTTCACTTGGTTCTGCAGTTCAGGGTCATCTCTGGTCTCACTGCCCTCCTCCCTGGGACTAGACACTGTGATGTCCCTTTGCATCCCCACACCCAAGATCTGTTCCCTCTCAGTCACCAGCCATGACTCGAGGTCCTGGGCTGTTGCTTGCTCATTGGCTGACACAAGAGCCTCTATAAGGTTCTTTTTGCTTCACCCTTTATAATGGACCATTCTCCCCTGACACAGCTGCTTTAGTTCTTCTGCACTGTAGTTGCTGTACTTAGAGGTCATCTTTCTTCCCTACACTACCACTAGTATGTCTTTACTTGCCAAAAAAACAAACAGGGTAGGGAACTATATCTTGTAACCAATTTTCCATTTTGCAATTTCTGCCAGCTTTGTGTGTGGTTGTTCAAACAGTTCACCAATCACACCAGTGGCACCAAATCTGTCACAAGCCCACTCCTGTGGGGTAGGATTCTCTGCATCACAGTGAAATCAACAAAGTCCAAGAGGGTAGCATCTTTCAGAAAAAGAGACTTGCAAGAAAAAGGGGACACAATTTAAAGATGGAAGAAGGGCGGTTCAGGGGCAATGTGAGGAAGTATTATTTCACAGAGAGGGTAGTGGATGCATGGAACAGCCTTCCTGAGGAGGTTGTGGGGTCTAAAACTGTGGGAGAATTCAAGAATGCATGGGACAGACATAAGGTAATTCTTGTGGGGGGTGGGAAGAAATAGGCTGTTGGTTAACTAGGATCTGCGGCCTATCCTGTAGGTAGGGAAATGGGCAAACTAGATGGGCCTAGCGGTCCTTATCTGCCGTCAAAGTCTATGTTTCTATGCAGTGACTGAATTTTGGCCTCAGCTGTGCTGAGCTCACTTAATGCATGCAGGTTCAGCAGTCACACATATGGAAGAAGATAGCTATTCAATCACAATATTTGCTAGTACCCACAGTGCAAAGCCCTAGGAAACACTTTAGGATACCAGTCAGGAGGACAGTGAGTGGGCACAACTCAATTCCTCCCTGAAGGCAAAGTAAAGTAAGAGGACTAGACAACAGTCTCTGTCTGCAGAAACTCTCCTAAGCTATTATTTTATAAAGGCACTTGAGGCTTTCTTTGTAGACCCACAGTGCTAACGGAGCAGAAGACTAACATCATCCACTCTGTTGGCACAGTTGGCAACTGAATATCTCTTCTCCCCTCCCACTAGTGTGCTCTCTGTGAGAATATTCAGCACAGCTGGGGATGCGTTGAAGGAGCACTTGTCAAAACTGTACCCATATTTTTTTTCTGTCTTCTTTATAAAACTAAATTTAGTGGTGCTTGGGTACCAGTATACTTTTCCAATTGACATTGTGAAGGTGGTCGAACTTGCTTACAGTCCTGTTTTTGATCTGGTCCAATATAAGTTTAGGCACTGATCTGAGCTTACATCATATATTCCTAGTCTTACCTTGTCCAGCAGTCCATGTGCGACTAAAGAGGGATGGATTGTTGGCTGACCACCGCTCTTCCTTTGGTGGTCAAATAGGACATTTCTACCATCTAGTGGCAGTTAATGAGTGCCCTCCCTTGAGGTTCTCAAAGCAACAACACTAGCCACATATGGTGCAGATAGATTGGTACCAGGGCCCCTGAGTGTTGCCTAGGGAAGTCACTGTCACAGTTGCATGAAGGCGAGGAGGACAGGATTTCGGTGAATGTCTGGGCATTTTGAATGCAGTTTATGCTGTATCCACATTCTCAGTCTGTTGGTCACAAGTACCTTAAAAATACAGCTATGGCTGACAATAGCACTATGACCAGTAGTGACCAAGGAATTGTGGACATTTCTGCCATTCTATCAAGTCCACATACAAGCTCTGCCACGTGCAAGAGCACTTTCATCTACACCAGCATTGCCTGTTTTAACATGTTATGACATGGTTAGACTTCACATACTTTATGCTTCTGATTGAGAGTCCTGGAGCTTTTTGACTGACACTGAGGTAGTCTTAGGCTGACAGGACAGGTCTGTGATAGAGGGCATGGTAAAGGTGCATAGCTGGGTGGACTGAGTCACAGGAAGGTTAAGTGACTTGTCCAATGCTAAAGAGTGGGTATTAGGCTCTAGAGGAGTTTGAAGCTGTGCTAACCTGGTTCCTTAGCTGATGTTCCACCTGAAACCACTAGTCGATGCCTCCTGCTATTTCACTGAGTCTAATGAGGCTTTCTTAGTCTTAGTGGATTGCCCTCTGAGAGAAAGGTCTTGACAGTCAGGGATATAGTTGAGTCTTAGTTGCCCGTGAGTTGTGTACTGAACTCGGACCAGTGCACATCCAGAGGTTTTGAGCTCTGATCTTGTTCTAAAAAATACCACCCCTAACTTACCCTGTCCTACAGTCCATGGGTGACCAAGGAGGGCAGGGTAGTTGGTTTACAGACTCTCTCCCTCAGTGGTCACATGGAGCTTTTTCTACCCTCTGGCAGCAACTGCATCTGTGGCCTCCCTCATGACTCCTATGAGCTCTGACACTGGCCACACCTGGTGTTGCTAGGATTGTGTTGGGGACCCTGAGTGTACCTCGTAAGATCATGCTCACAGCCTCTGAAAGGGGAACAGGTCACAGTTTTAGTTTGGGAGGTGTTCACACTGGCCACAGTTATACTGCCAACAGTTGCTGACCCTGCCATTTCTTGCTGTTCTGCAAGCTACAGTACCAAAACCTAGTAAGGGTACCTTTTGTATGTGTGCAAAAAGGATGCTGCACTCAGGTCTGATGGTGCCAAAAGAGTGTTGTTCATGGCCACAGTCTGGGTGCAAGTGCTGCTAGTGTCCATTGAAGTAAAACTGCAGTTAATGTTCATAAAAGACAATGGGACTAAGATTATATATTGTGGTTCCATGTCATGTGCCTGTCATCTCCTCTTCTGAAACCAGTGGTCTACCTAATCCAGTAAGCAACAGTGGAGATGCTGTTTCTGAACTGGAGACTGCCTTCTGCACCCTCTACTCTGGTCACATTCAGTCTAACCACACCAGCATCACCCAGAGTTTGCAGTCCCTAACTAAGTTCCATAACAGCTTCCTGTTGTCTCTCCAGACTAAGAAAACCCCATTCCTTCCTGAGTTCATGTATGACCAAGGAGGGCAGATGGCCGACTGCCTCTCACCCTCCCCCATTGGACAGGACATGTTACAACCCCTGGTGACTATTTCAAATGTGACCTTCCTCAGTGAACCTCACCACCCCAACATGAGCTACATGCTGTGCAGCTTTAGTAGGTTGGTGCCAGACAAACAAGAGTACATGGGAGGACTTTTGCAGCTGCCGGGGTGGGGGTGGGTATGGGATTTCTGATCCAGTCTGAGGGAATCCTGAGCCACCATTACCTGGATTTAGAAAATGGGCTTGAAAAATAAAGCATGCTGTCTGGCTAAAAGCCTACTCAGTCATGCATTTATTTTTCAACAATGCCTGCTAAATAACAAGTGCACTTTGGGGAGCCCCATATCCTCGGGCCACCCGATTTTCAAACTTGACTACCACCATTTTTTCATGCTTGCTAGCCTTGAATTAGCAGCCTATCCTATCACCCCTTTTTTCTGTAAAAGTCACGGTTAATAAGCCACAATAAAGTTTCTAAATGAATTCACCAGACTTTATTTAAAAAATTGCAGCCATGCTCCAAATGTCACAGAAATAGTGCTCACTACAGCACCGCTACGTTGCATGAGAGGGCCGGTACTTTCTTAGGTCTCTGTGCCACAGATGGATGTCCATCTGAAGTACAGAAACCTAAGAAAGTACCACTCCTCTCACTAAGCATACCACCTTCAGTCCTTCCAGACACAGAGCTCACCCGGTCAGCATGCCGCCCTACTGCCTCCATCCCATCACCAATCCAGTGCAGTAACAGCACTCAGAAAACAGCTTCAAAACTATGCAGTGGCTAAAAAGAAGAAAAGAAAAACTGACCGGAAACAGTTACAGCAACTGGATTCAAAATTACCATTCTTCCTCTCCGACCGCGATCCCAACAAAAAAAAGGTGGGGATGATGACAGCAACTCCGGGGTCATTACCAAAATCCCTAAAATACAGGGTTTTTGTTTTTACCAGTGTTTCTCTGTGTGTAGGGGGTCTTTGCATAATCATTGTAAGGAACAACAAGAGAAAAGTGAAACAGAAAGTGGGAAAAAATAGCAAGTCTTAATAGCAGCAGTGCCCTCGGCTGGCACAATGAAAGGAACTACTTTAAAGTAAAACTGACTTCATTCCTTTCTTACTTGCTTTTAATTTTATTCTTATTTTTTTATATATTTTATATAACTATTACCTATAGCCTATTTTCTAAGTGCAATAATACCCTCCAGTGTGGGCGTTATGGGATATAACGGACCATCCAGGGGCTATGAGGCCCTCTACCTGCGGTGTGGGGCCTCATTACGCCCCTTGGCGGTCCATTATATCCAAAAAATGCCCACCCCATCAGGTATTATTGCTTATGTGATAGAGTGCATGGTGAAGGTGCTTGTCCTATTTGAGAGGGGCACCCATGGAACCATTCTGCTCTTGCATTCATGAGTCAGGTGATCTCTGTGGTACAAAGCCTGAGGCAATTTGCAGATCAGCCTGTCAATAATCCACACCAGACTCCACCATAGGTAACCATACTTATCAAGCACTTGACCAATAAAATGGGGAATTGGTATTGCTGAGTGTGGGACAATGAACACAACATTTTCACCACCCTGCTGGAACCATGTTTTAAGTGTGAGGTACTGCACTTCATGATGCCAGGCCACAGGTCAATCTCAGCTACAGCATACATCTTTTCTAGCATTTATTCAATATATTACGAGTACACAATGACATATACTGTATCGTCATGATAGAGGGGTCAGTACATATAAGCCCAGCTAGGGGAGTACTGAACCCTCAACAGTGTTCTTCCTCCCCCCCCACCGCATTCACAGTGAAGCACACCCATGGTCACTTATGGCTTTGACACCTGACCAAAATGTAGTCCTTTTGCACAATGGTGTGTGGAAAGCAAGTGGCTCTAGTTCTCCCCTTGAATCATGATATCTGTCTCTCAATAACCCTAGACTTTGAAATGAAAAAATTGTGTGCAACCACGAAGGGCAGTTGGCTGACTGCTCCTATCCACTGATGGTTGTATAGGACATACTGAACCCTCTGTTAGCTACTGCCATTTTTCCCATCAAGAAACCTTACAGCAGTGACACTGGCCACATCTAGTGCAGCTAGGCTACTGCCAGGGCCTGTGAGAGTACCTGGGGGGTCAGTCTAGTAGATTCTGAGGGGGATGGGTTTTGCAAATCGGGAGGGCAGTTACTCTGTGGGTTGTGTTTTCAAATGCACATCTGGTGTATGAGCAAGCAACCATTCCAGTCATGTGCACCTGTCCCAATCTGTGCACTGGTGTGTGGAAAAAACACTTTCTATTGCATCATCACTATTGCCACCATCCACATGTGCCACCACTACTTCTCCGGTATTAGTGACCTAGACCACTTAAGTCACCCATGCCCATAAATGTAGAAGTAGTACTACTAGTAGTAGATCTTTATTTTCTAAAGTGCCCTTCCAAAGCTCAGAGCACTTCATAATAAATACTACATACAACAAAAAAACAATGTAACAGCAATAGCAAGAGATAAAAACATACAGCTGAATGAGCAGACACTTCAGAGGCACCACTAGGAAATAGCAATTAGTCTGGAAATGACTGAATTCTGAGATTTTCTGGCAGAGTCTGCTCTTAAACACAACAACCTGTGGGGCACTTCTAATCTCCCACGGAAGATAATTCCATTAAAAGGGCACAAACAACAAAGTCCCTGTTCCCCACTGATTAAAAGTGGGAGTCAAATACCCAGAGCTGACCTTGTTTTGAAGTTCTTTTACCAGCTATTAGGGGCCAAAAGGCCATGGAGTTATTGGGGAGGGGGGCACTGATCATTCAGGGCTTTAACACTTAAACAAAGAACCTTGAAATCAACCTGCCACCTAAAAGATAGCTAGCCCAGAGCATGTGGCAATGCAGTGATATGCTCTGACCTCTGAATGGAGGTCAGTGACCTCATAGCCACCTTTTGCAATACCCGAAGATAGTGCAGTAATCCAGCAGGTATATGTGTATCTCATCCTCAGATGTTGGTGACGATTAGCACTCATGGAGGTCTAAATACTCTTCAGACTTAAAATCCTCCATTCCAGCCTATAGGTCATGTACAACCAAGAGGGAAGGATAGTTAGCTGACTGGCTCTCTCCCTTGACAGCTGCACAGGCTGTGTTGCTCCCTCTTGTGGCTATGGCACCTGTAGTCACCCTTAGGGAGCCTAACAGTCCCAACATCGGTCACATCTGTTGTGGTTAGGTTGGTGACAGGGCTCTTGAGAGTACCTAGGCAGGTAAGTACCTCTAGTGCTAGACTAGGGAAACAGGCTTAATAGAGCAGACTAGGTGGGCCAAGACATCCTTATCTGCTGACAACTTCCATGTTTCTATGTAGGGTTTCTTACACAGGATATTGGATCTCAAGAGTACCTGTGCTGGTCACTACCACTACTGCTAGCATGGGGAAACAGAGTTTATTATACAGGATAATGGACGGAAATCCACGGCACTGCCACCATCTGAATCTGTGTTAGAGACTGATGTGCCCATCCTTGTGATTCCCCATACCTGAAATGTGAGTATTTCATCCTCAGAGATGTAGAGGAGCACTTACGGTGTTCCAAATCATTCTCAGACTTAAAAGCCATGTGTCCCAACCTGCAGTCCATGTGCAGCCAAAGAGTGAAGGATGCTAGCTGACTGCCACATTCCCTTATCAGTCACACAGGGCATCCTGTATTTCTACCCTGTAGTACCTATTGCACTTGTGTCCCCCTCAGGAAACTCACAACACCAACAATGACTACATTTACCCATTCGATTCAACCCAAGTGGAGTCAGGGTCTGTGAAACTACCTGAGGATGTAACTCCTGCAGCTGCAAAAAGTGGGGGTAGGGGTTTCAGACCCATTTTGGGGAAGGGCGCCACTTCAAAAATAAACACGTGACCCCAACCAGAGAGCATATTCAACAATTAGTTTTCATGTAATCAACAAACCAGTCCAAGGGTAACAGTATGATTTCAAAATTAAAATTGATTGTGTGGAACTGCCACAAGGGTCACTGGAGTAGATGGCAGCCTGAAGCTACAGCTCTCTAGCCGAGAGGACCTTATCCAACAGAATCCAACATTTTCATGTTCAGAATAACAATTTCAAGCCTATAAAGATGTCCAGCACATCCTAAGGATCTCGAAGGTACCAAACTTAAGCCTCTAAGCAAAAGATATCCGAATTTATCAAGGACTTACTTTTTTTTTTTTTTTAATTCAGTATGTTTTATTAATTATTAATTATAACAATATTGTATTGGTATAAATCATTGTTCCAGGATTTCCTAATACATCAAGAACTAATAACAGAGAACCTACAAAGAGAAAATAGGTATCTGTTGTTTAAGTATTATTACTACGAAATATAACAAGACTAACCTTCCTTCCCCTTTTCCCTCCCCCCTCCCCTATCCTGTGGTGCATATTAGTCCATACCAATATCATTAAGGTAAATGCTTATATCGTGTATTGATACCAAATAAATAAGATTCCAGGGACTAAATAAACAAAAAACCCGAAAGAGTCAGAAATATACACATATTTTAAGTTAAACACGTGCATAATAGACGAGAAAAGGAAAATGAGTACAGAGTACAGAGGAGCCCGCAGCCCATCATATCTCCTAGTGTTTTTTTAATAGCAAGGTATATAACTTACCCCATTTTTTTGTGAAGGAAGGTAAGCATCGGTTCACCTGCGCTATCAGGTTCTCGACACGGAGAGCAAAGGTAATCTCATGTAACCATTCTGTGTAAGTTAACACAGAGTGGTCCTTCCAGTGTCTGAGTACTAGTTTTTTAACCGCCATTGATATTAATGCCAAATGATATCTCCTTTCCTTTACCTGTATTTCGGAGTAATCACCCAAGATGCAGGCTTTGGGGGAAAAGAGACCTTGTAACCCTAGTAAAGGGTCGAGTGAAGTTTCTATTTGAGCCCAGAGAGGAGATACTGACCCACAAGACTAAAAAATGTGTGTATCGGAGAACCCTCCTCTTTGTTACATCTAATACACATTGTTGAGGCAACACGCTTCATCTTTGCCAATTTAACTGGGGTGTAATACAGATTATTTAGTATACAATATTGTGTAATTCTATACCTGTTCTGTGTATGGTAAATATGTAAATCCTTCCAAATGGTCTGCCAATTAATATCTCCATCTGAATATAGGTCCTTCCAGATATTAGGGCCGACATTCGGTGGGGTTTCCGGGAATCTATGTAATAAGTTATACAGCCCAGAAATACTATGTGGTTTATTAATGATTGCAGTGACTTGAGAAAAAAAGATTTGTAAGATAGGAGATTTTGTTGACACTCCCAAATTTTTTGTACAAGAGATGCCTCAACTGATACACCCTAAAGGCCATCTTTGTTGGCCATTGAAATTTATCTAGGATCTCGCTCATATCCAAAATACGATTAAATGAGTAAAAGTCTTTCACGCTACATCCAGAGAGAGATGGTAACCACTTTTCAGTTATCATAGAGTTACCTATTCGGAGATTAGGGTTTAGACAAATAGGTTGAGAGAAGTCCCTAGTCTGAGAAATCAAGGACTTACTTACCAGCTGACAAATGTGGCCTATAGCTCTGGCATGGAGCAGCCTCCACCTCCAGTAGTTTGGGATCCGGCTTCTGTGGAATGAATGTTTGGGCAGCTGCTATCACAAATGGCCAAGTCACCATGGCCACTAATCACACCGCAAAGGTCTTGCAGTCTATGGAAGCATGGCTTTTTCAGAATGAGAACCAGCTGAAGACAATGGAAAGCTGCCTGCAAGATCACAATGCCACAGTCAGGGAGCACCAGGCTACACTGATTAAGACGCAACAAAAAATTGATGACCTTGAGAACCGTGGGAGAAGAAACAACCTCCGGTTCTTGGGGTTCCCCAAGCAGGTGGAAGGATGGAGTACAGAAGCTTTCCAGCAGGTGGCACTGGTGGAAATTCTACAACTTGATCCCGGGCACAAGTTGCAGGTGGAAAGGGCCCACCACACTCTTGCACCTATGCCCAAACCTTCTGAGAGACCCAGGCCTATCATTGCCCAGTTCCTGGATTACCGGGATAAGGAACTGGTAATGGCAAAGTCCAGGGAGCTGCAATCTATTATGTGGAGGAACCATCGAATAAATACATATCCAGATTATTCCAAGGACTTATCGGACTGAAGGCAGCTTTTACGGAGGCCCTCCATGCATGCATCAAATCGGTCTCTCCTTCTCCCTCCACTACCCAGCCACAATGTGGGTACAATATAATGGTGTTCTACTGTTTTCACATCTCTGGAGGCTGTGATGGACTTTCTCAACAGAAAGTGGCCAGGAGAATCCCAGATACAAGCCCAGCAGCAGCAGCACGTATCAAACAGTAAATCAGGAGGGCTGGATCGGCTGTCTGCATTAAAGCAACAGGAATATAATCCTGCCCCTCCCTCTGGACTACATTACCCAGGACATTCAGATAAGTAGCTCCAGTAACTGTCTTTCAGGGGTTTATTTCAGCAGGTTCTTGGAGCAGGGGTTGTGGGGGTGGCTGGATCAGAGTCAACTCATGTGGCTATGAACTGAGTATTTCAGAAAGCCCAAGTGCAGGCTACCAACCAGCTGCGTGAACCCGATCCCCCCCCATGCCCCCAGGGAGTCCCCTGCTTCGAATCTCATCCAGGCCTCCCAGGTTCACCCAGTCAGGGCAAATATTCAAGTGCAAACAGCAGCCCAAGCAGGTGACTGGCAATGAGGAGATGGGTGCCTACTAAATAAAATGGCATATAAGGGAGTTGCGACACTCACCCCCCCTTTTTTACTTTTACTTCTCCTGGCTCGCCCTTCCAACATGCCACCCCTGAACTATCGCAGGTGGATTAGAGAGTTGAGGGGCTCGATCTCAGTAGGCACTCCACGCTAACAAAGAGCAGACCAAATATCTGCAAGGCCAGTTAGTGTAGGCAGCTATGCATGGAGGGGAAAACAGGTGCAATGGTGAAGGCGCTTCTCCTTAACCTTGAGGGAGGGAAGGGGGTAGGGTGCACCTGATAAAAGCAAATGTCTTTGGAAAACTGCGATCCCCCCCCCCAGATGCAGATGCCCCCTACCCAGCCAGAGGCACCCTGTCATGTTCTTTCGGCAATAGCAGTCCTGCTCACAGAACTGGGGTAGCGGCAAGTGGATTAAATGGGATGCTGGTAATCCTTGGGGGTAGGTGACCCCCATTAGATAAACTTCCTGCACTGAAAGGCAACTAGGACTCACAGACCCCCTGCATCCCAGCACTCAGTGAGGAAGCCCCTCACTCTGACCATGCTTACAGGCCTAGGATACAGTCCCAACAGGGCCTGACTCCCAGATTGAGAGCCTCCCCCCCTCACTTTAAGGCCTGGTAGTCCCCCTCTCATTCCTGTATTTGCTCTGCTTTGGGATGTCTCCCCCTTCCCATGTCACCCCTTCAACACGAGCCTCCCCATGTGTGGGGCCATAGCATGGCCCACTGACCCAATGCACAGCTATGACAAAATTCAAGACCCATCGTAGGCTGATGTAGCTGTCCCCATCTCCATTATGGAGTGTACTCCCCTTCCCCCCATCAGCGCCCCAGGAACAGAGGTGGGCCTTCAGTTAAGTGCTGCGGCCTATGGCACACCTCTGCCTCATAGTGTAAAAGGCTGATAATATTCTGTTATGGTTGTGCTTACATGTTTGCAGATAAGGTAATAAGTAGCTTGACTAGCCCCTCAAAGCTGGGTTACATACTGATTGCACCTGCTCCATGTCACAATACCCCACCAAACAGCTTACGCCTGATAAGGGCCAATGGATCTCAGCCCTCAGTCTCGAATGAAACTCGACAAATCTGCCTGACACTGTCTCCTCCCAAAGACGCTAATGGGTGATATTACAGCATACTTGTGGAATGTGTGAGGGGTGAACACCTCCACCAAAAGGAGGCAGGTGATCACTCACCTGAGTAGTCTGAGATCAGACCTGGCTTTCCTGCAGGAAACAAAACTGTACAAGGGGATCACGACAGGCTAGAAAGGGACTGGGTGGGTCTGGTAATACATGCTTCAGCCCTGACTAAAAAAAGAGAAGTGGCCATTCTAGTCAGTAAAAAGTTCCACTGGTCGGTGTCCAAAGTGGTCACTGACCCTGAGGGAAGATAGGCATTGGCACACGTAGAAATTCCCGAAGGGCCCATGCTGCTGGGAAACATCTACAGTCCCAATGGGGATGCCACCACTTTCTTTCACTCCTTGGCCCAATGGATTGGGGATTTGGCAGTGGATGGCACCCCCATGCTTCTGGGAGTGATTTCAACCTGACTCTAGATCCATTCGTAGATAGGTGCCCATCCAATGTAGAGCCTCACAACAGAGGCGCTGCAGCCCTAGCATTACTCATGCAAGACATGGCCGTCACTGACATATGGACATATGTATCCCAGGGACTGAGATTGCTCTTTACATTCCCGGGTGCACAACTCCCACAGCTGAAATGACTTTTGGATCACATCCCCAGACATTACCAAGGCATTCCTGGGAGCCGTTATTCACCCAATTATTATCTCAGACCATGCCCCAATCCAGGAAACCTTCACATTGTGCCCCCTTGCCTTCTTCTCCAACTCCTGGTTGGCTGGACCCCCTCCTATTGAGGGACCCAGAGTTTGCTCCCTGGCTACAAAAACAGGCTAGCCAATTCTTTCAAGAAAACCCTATAGCAGACTGCCTTCAAAGCCACCCTCAGGGGAGCAATAATGGGCTTCAAGCACAGATGGAGAAAACAAAGGGAACAGCAGCTTCTGGAGCTGGAAATATCATTGGGGGAGGCTGAAGCCCTTTTCAAGGCCTTAGCTCACCTCTCCCTCCAATCACAGGCTGGTCAAAAGGTAGCAGGCATTCAGTTGGAGATAAACGAACTGGTGGCCAGTAAGGTGGTGGTCTCTATTCTCCATCTTAAACACAAGTATTGGGAGGCTGGGGAGAAGGGGGGCACGGTCCTAGTGTACCATCTGAAGAAGCAACAGGCAGACAGCTATATTGCAGGCCTGGCTGATGGCACAGGAAGACACACACTACCCCGGACAAAATAAACAAGATTATGGCAGACTACTATGCCACTTTATATACCTTTTTGAGAGCCCCGCATCCGGAGGGTGTAGCCTCCTTCCTGCAGAGGCTGAACCTCCCCAAGCTGACCAGCCAACAGGCACAGGCTTTAGATGCCCCTCTAACTCCGGAAGAAGTGGCCGCTACCCCCGATCGTTGGAAACAGGAAAGGCCCCAGGTGGGGATAGCTTCCCCATGGAAATATGGCAGTTCCTTCACCAGACGGTGTCCCCAGTTCTCTGCCAGGTGTACTCAGAAGCCCTGGGGGCTGGCTCCTTCCCCCCATCTTTCCAGTAAGCAATAATAACGGTCCTCCCCAAAAAGGGTAAAGACCCCCATAAAGCCTTGAACTATAGGGCCATATCCCTGCTCAATGCAGACAGCAAAGTCTTGGCCAAATTACTGGCTTCCAGACATAATCCCCTCTTGCCCCACCTCATCCACCCTTCTCAAGTAGGCTTCATAAAAGGCAGCTACAGAATGGATCATATTAGATCCCTGATTAATCTGATGCACACTGCTAAGTCACTTCCCTCCCTGGCTGTAGCAATGGCTACTGATTTTGAGAAGACGTTCAACTCACTAGAATGAGATTTTGTACAATAAGTCCTGCAACCCATGGGTTTTGGTCAGGGGTTTCAGGCCTGGGTAGAGGCTATGTATCACCTCCCCATGGCCAGGGTTCTGATGAATGCTTTGCTGTCCCCGCCTCTTCCACTAGGGAGGGGTACCAGCCAGGGTTGCCCCCTCTCCCCATTACTCTTTGTTTTGGCAGTGGAGCCTTTGGCCACAGCCATAAGGCAGGACCTAGGCATCAGAGGAGTACAAATTGGAGAGGTGAAATATAACGTGCTCGTGTACATGGTTGACCTTCTCCTATCACTGACAGACATCGAAATATCCGTCCCCCCTTCCTGGTCACCCTATCTGACTTTGCAGTCTTTTCAGGGCTCTGCCTTAACCAGGCTAAAACCGAGGTTCTCCCTCTAAACAATCACTGCACCCCCCCAGATGGCCACAGCTCACAATCTCAGATGGGTGCCGAATGGCATCACATACCTGTGGATACTAATCATCCCACACTTCTCAAAAATTGGGGAGACTAATCTGAACCCCCTACTAGCCACTATACATACAGAATTGGACAGATGGAAGCCCCTCCATCTTACATTAGCAGGTAAAATCTCTGCCATTAAAATGGTCACTACCCCCAAGATTCTGTACATCATATCCCACCTCCCCCATAAACTGACCCCCATGTGGTACAACAGGACAGACGCATTGGTAGGGCAGTTTATATGGGAGGGAAAAAAGCCCCTGTATGGCAGGAATAAGCTGCGGGCACATTGGTCAGAGGGAGACTGGTGCATGCCCTGGTTCGAAGGATACAAGTGGGAATTCCAAGCAGCGCAAACTTTGAAGTGGTTCCCAGTTCCCCTCAAGAGGGCACCACAGTGGCTGGACATGGAGCATGTGTACAGCAGAGTGACCCACCTTTCTTTGCTATTGTACAATAGTCCCCCCCCCCCCCATTGGGAATACGTCAACACCTCACAATAGGAACCTCTATAGAATACTGGAGCAGACTACACAAGAAATTGAACTCGGACCCAACCCCCCTTAATCATACCCCATTGTAGGGTAATGCAGATATCACAATAGACCACTGCCTCATTTTGTGGCTGCAATGAGCCAGAGCAGGCCTACAGTTTTAGGAGGACACGTACAAGCCAGACACCACCACACTGGATAAGTACAAGGGAATCAGGGGACACTATGCTATTCCATCTATGGACCACTGGAGATACTTGCAAATCAGGACTGCCATATAAGAGCACATCAAGAAACACCCCAGGGAGGCAAAAATATCCCCAGTATAATGCTGGCTCTCACTCAAGAGGGGCCAATTCAGTGCAGTATATGTGGCTCTTAGAACTCAGATCCTCTCCCAATACCTGGAAGCTAAGATTAAATGGGAGACAGCCCTAGGAATCCAAATCACAGATAAGGATTGGGCAGTGAGTTGGAGGTTTGCACACAGGGCCTATTCCAACCCCCGCAGTGCACTAATCTAGAACAAGATAGTGCAGTCCTGGTACAGAACCCTGGCAGTGCTTCACAAGGCGAAGTTCATGCCGGATGACAATTGTTGGAGATGCCAAATGCAAAAAGGGGATTTATTGCATATACTATGGTACTGTCCCTTAATCAGGCCACTATGGCAGCACGTCTGCTCCCTAGGGTCCCAGATACTACAAAAGCCAAGCCCCCTCACACCAGAGGTACTGCTTTTATGCCTCTATGGAATCCTCACATTTTACCCTCTAGGGGCAGAAATGGACAGCTATCCTGAGTATGCTTGCAAAGAGGCTGGTCCTCTGTAGATGGAGGACACAAGACTTCCCCTCCATCACTGAAGTGTTGAATGCCCTGGCCCAAACAGCCACCCTGGCACAAATGACCCATGTGGTGGCAAAGGTTCCATGTCATAATAGCAATTACAAAACAGCGATCGCTATTATGGCATGTGTATATCGCCGAAAAGTATTTCGGCGATATACAATTCTCGGCGACCCCACTTCCGGTACCACTTAGTGTTTTTGCGGGCCACACCACCCCGCTATTATGTTGTCCACTCCAGGGGGCTGCATGACAAGGAGGGGCAAAACTCAGTGGGGTGAAAAAAAGGCAGCCACAAGCAGCGGAAAAATACTCGCCCCCGGTCCATCCCCAACCCAGTAGCCAGCCACCCTCCCCACCACACCACAGGGTTGGCTCGGCTGCCGCAGGCTCTCCTTCCCATCTTAACCCTCTTTCCTATCCCTCCCCTCCACCTCTGTATCTCTCCCCTTCTGGTCACTTTCCTCACTATTCCATCACTACCTTTACAGGGTAGCTGACGATGATAGCGCTATAAATGAGCCGCTGATTTTACAGTCGCTCATTTATTATCACTATCATCACTGGATACTGGTGACAAACATGCTACCTCAGCATAATAGTTTCTGGACCCCTTTCCTCGTCCTACTGAAACCAAAAGAGGGGATTGACTGAGGTGGAGGTGAGGGGCACTCTCTATCTGGCTCCCCCCCTCCACTGCTGATCCCCTCCGCAATCCATCCTATAGCAGTCAGGTTGTGAGTGCCTAGTCATAGCTGTCAGAGCAGGTCTTCAGGTCATGTTGTAGACTAAAAAGTGTTAATTTTCATGATTACATATACCACACCTTTAGATCCTTCAAGATTCTTTGTGTGTATGTGTTTATGTTCATACAGAACCCCCTAAGGATTCTGAACCCAGTTGGCAGTTTCGGAAGCACCCCAAGAATCACCTCTTAGAGATGATGCTCCAGGCAGCTCCAGGTATGCAGTTTCTTAGTATGTTAGTAAAGATTCTTTTAGTCACATTGGTAGCTACCTCCTTCCCTCATGTAACAAAGGCAGATGTTGGAAGCCTGAGGCAGTATGAGTAGCTCCAGAGCATAAGAGTATACGTTTTCCTCTGCTCAGTGAAATGTCCAACATTAAACCGGTGCTGACTGCCTTCTGCACAGCACACATTTGTGTATGTTTGTTGTTTGTTTGTTTGTTTTTCACCTGGAAAATAAAAAACCTTTAACAAAAAAAAAAGATTAGGTGACAAAACTTCCTTTCATGCATGTTTTCTGCTCTGCCCATTGTCTTTGGCCTACAACTACATGCTGATGAATTTGACCTCCAACATTCCTGGGATTAGGGAAGTAATGTTTGGGCCATGCACACCCCAACGAACATGACTGATCCTGGCTGCATTTGCCCATTTGAGTGGGGAAACTACAGTAGTGGTGCTATTGCTAATATTTGTGGTGGTCAGGTGCAGGGTTTCTATGGATCCCCTGGCCATCTTCAATAATAAGTAACACAAATAAACAAAAGTATTTTGAGATACTATTTCTCAACATGTCAGTTTCAAAACAGCCAGAGCCTCTTCCTCATTCTATTTTGCTTGTTTCCTAGTTGCCTCTTAGGATTGTCACCCTAGACGTAGTGTTACAGCATTTAGGGCAGTCTGCCCACTGTTGTGAGCCTGGCCAGTCTTGACTGAGGAAGCTGGTCTGACTTCCCAGGGCACATATTTTGTCAGTGTGGCCATCCACCATTAGCAATTACCTCTTTAAACCTTCTTTAGCCTCATACTCTCATCACTGTCTTCCTACTACAAGCTTCTTATCCTTGGAGAGTGTCTCCCTTTTGCTCCATGTCAGTCATGTCTCTTGAAAACTCCAATCACCAAGATTCTTACTAGGATAAAATAGAGTCTATGTCTTTGGGAGCCTTTTGTCAATGGTCAGGAAAATTTCACTTAAAGTCTCAATTCCATATTAAAGAATGGACTGTACTTAAACTTATGGAGACACTCTGAGCCACAAGTATCCCTAATTTGTCTTCAGCTAAGAAAACACAACTGTTTGATCTTTATACTGCAGCTGTCTCAGACAATCCTGACATGGAGCCAACTTCTCATCTGTGTGTCTGCCCACTCCAACCCAATTTGCGGAACTGAGAAACATCATACCTCAGGTTTATGCTTCAGTTGCTAAACTGTACTCAGGAGTTGTGGCCATCAATACCTGAGGCCTCCTAGATCCTGCCATCCCCAGTCCTTCTGCTGTTAAACAGATTGTCCTCATGCATCATCTGCTCCACCACTCCCTCCAACTCCTATGTCAGGTCCATCTATTCCTACTCCATGGAATCCTCTGCCCTCCCTTTTCAGCTGCCTCAGAATCCTACTCTAGGTTCATTCATTCCTATTCCATCAAGTAACTCCTTTCCAGCTGCTCCTCTATCACTTCCTTCCATGCCTTCAGTTTGTGCCACCCACCATAGTATCCAGTCACCTCAGGAAAGACATCACTGAAGGGAAGGACATCAAGGTGGTAGCCTTGCTTATTTAATCACATGATAAATTAAAAAACTAGAGTTATTTCTTTTGGAGCCATGTCAGTAGTCCTTAAAGTGAAACATCCTGAGTTTTTAAAAAACTCATGATTCCTAACTTTGTGCAGCATTTAGATTGTGCCATGATATCCTCTGTGAAGCATTTTCTTTTCATCAAAAGGAGTTTAATTCTTACCTGTATCTCACTAGAGACTTGGCCATTCATTATTGAGGAACATATTTCTATAACTAGCATAAACACAAGAAGAGAATGTGCTCATGCAAGGAGCCGATGCTGACAAATAGGCTTTTTAAGAAAAACACATAAACTGTCATTCTCCAAAGCATAAATGAGAGGTGCCAAAAAGCCATTCAAAAGTGACATTTCCTGGAGCTGAACCAATAAAGACCAAAGTGCAGCACTAAACCCTTGTGTTTCATATTCAACAAGCATTTGTCAATGCCGAATGAATGCTTGCTGGCATTGGCATTGGTAGTGTAGAAGTTACAGAGCTGCATAACAGAAATGGTAGTGAAGTATTGAACTGAAGCCAACCCCACCACCAACCTGCAGAGAGTGACAGGCATTGGGGTGTGCCTTTGGGTTGTCAGGCATAACGGCCATGCCATTTCACCACACCCTACCCTGCAGACACTGACAAGTGTCACGGTGTGCCTTGGGGTCTTGTCTATACACCCCATTCCATCAGAAAATACAGTGAGATGGGTGCAGTATAGGAGAATGGGGTGAACTTTGGGGTCAAGAGTCCAAGGCATACCTCAATGCCTCTCACTGGCTGCAGGGTGTGGAATGGTATGAGCATTACAGGCAAGAATCCCAAGTCACACCCTGATGCCTGTCATTCTCTACAGGGTGGGGTGTTATGGTTGGAAACCCTAACACCGGCATTCGTTGGTATTTTCACTCCAAATTTTGAACATGGTTTTTTTGTGACACCCACCTCATGAACAGTGGCAATATCAGTTTGTTAGCGGAAAGCTGCTTATGCACAGCGACTACGGCATTTAGTACCACAGGTGCAAAAACACATTCCGAACAGGATGTGAAAAATGACAGCTATACTGTTCATGGGGAGGTGTAAAAAATGGCAATGTTGCAAATCTGCAGTAAAAATATTAAAAAAACTGGTGAAGTCATGAGCGTGCATAGAAGCTGTGCATAGAAGTTGATTTCACGCAGTGACTATGAAATCACCCTTTGGGGCTGATTAACACCATGACAGTGAGATCATTCATGAGAAGGGGTCCCAAAAACCCCATGTTGAAAATTTGGTGCAAAAATTCCAAAAAATGCCTGAGATATGCAGCAAAGTTGAAAACCCCTTGTCTATCCCATTATACAACTTACTGGCATTTCCTCAGTTCACGGTCGGTTTTGAAGAGTGCAGACATGTTCCCTGTCCACCGAAGATCGTTGCGCTGGAGTCCAGAGGTAAGTATGGGGTGGGGGGTTGTGGGGAGGCAGGGTGCACAGTGGGTAGGTGCGGGTGGGGACAGAGACACCGAGGGACCGTTTTTGAGTTTCAGGTGTTTGTTTTTTTTAAATAACGACAACGCAGGACGTTTGCCATGCTGGGGTGGGCTCCCAGCATGGCACAAGGATGGCTGGTGGGGGGGTCAGAGCCGACGGGGATTGGGCACCCCATTGGTGATAGCATGTGTTGCCACACTGGGTGGCCTCGCCATGGCACCCTGTACTCTGGGGAATTAGTGGAGCCAACGGGGATTGGGCACCCCGCTCGGCTATACTGATATGTAGCCACACTGGGGTGGGCACCCAGTGTGGCATATAGAACTCTGTTTTGGGGGCACAGCACAACTGATGGGGATTGGGCACCCCCATCAGCTACACAGTGTGTGGGGCGAGCGTGCAGTATGCGTGCGTGTGTGTGTGTGTGTGTGTGGAGGGGAGCACGATGAGCAGGTGATATCTTATCGCTGCTCACTGAAGCATAGCTCCCCCTTTCAACTGTATGCCACTGCATTTTGGACTGGTCATAGACAGCTCGAGCAGGCATTGGAGAACTGCGGCCATGCCTGCAAACACACTGCCTGAATTGGAAGAGGGCTGTCACACCTCTGAAAACTCGGATGATGGCACTATGTTTTTTGCACATGTGTGCAAGCAAACATAAAAATGACACCTCTTTGTGTCTTCATATATCTATATTTTCTGCTGAACCTGCTTGTCATGCTAACCAGATTCATTACTAGACTTAATTTGGCTGCTCTTGATAATAAATAGTATTGTAGACTCTGCCAGCAAAAAAAACTTTCTCATGTTCCATTTGCAGTTCATTTTCCTATCTGGCTACCCTGTAACCACTTATTATTCAAGACTCAGAATCATCTTCTTCATCTACCTCTTCACTCCCCACTGCATCATCACAGGTTTTCTGTACACCTAAGAACCTGAAGGACCATAGAGGTAACCAGATTGTATTTTCACCTGGACATACTATCTGCAAAAATTTTAATGAATCCTGTTGTTCTACTTCTCATGCAACCTCTTTCACATATGTGGCCATGGTGAAACCTAATAAAAAATTGCCTGCCACTGCAGACGTTGCCAATTATTACCACCATCCTACAAATGACATTTACTGCACTTGATTATGCTGGTAGACATCTCCTGTCTGGAACTCCTTCTGGTGTTCCATCTTTTTTACCACTATCTGCCTTCTTTCCTTGTAGAAGGCCTTTCTCAGAAATTTCATACAGCAGTTCATGCCCTTACATCCACATTGGTCATTTGTCAGAATCTGCTATCTGTGAACCAAGATCTTGAAGCCGTCCAATCCCTCCTAGGAAAGGAACTCAACACATAATTCATAATTACCTTCTCTTTTATTTCCTAAACATTGGATTAGTACAATTGACTTCATCACTAAAACATTTTCAGAGAAGAAGCAATTAATTATGGACATCTCTTCCCTGATCTACCCTGAGCATTAATTACCTTATTCATTCAGAAGACAATTCACTGGATTATGCCTGCATTGGCAATGTAAATGTGGTGGATGAGCTGTGGTGGTTCATACCCCTATAGTTTAGGGTGATGCCAGATAAATCTGAAAGGAGAGGCTGGAGGCATACTCTAGAGCCATGATGCAAGGTTTATTAGCAACAGTTGGAGCACACAGAAAATATTTAGCATTCACTAACACTATCACACATGAGAAAGAATTAATAAGATTACCGGGACCACAACCTGGCCCCACTAATGTTAAAAGTCCAGGTTATTCAAGTCCTAAGGAAGTAGCAATCCGATGCACCAAGTTTGGGTTACTAATATTTTGGTTGGCCGATTGCTGAGGGTGAACCTAAGGAAGCGCTTCCTATATAGGCCATAAAATGGGGTGTCCCCAGTGAACCAGCAACAGAGTAAAGCACTGTAGGCCTCCTGGCCCTGTGAAGAAGGTGACTCCTGGTGCCAGTGAGGCAACATTGAAAGGGAAGTGCCTGATTGAGGATGGGTGTTGACGCCTGGTTGTGGATGAAGAGAACCCTTATCTGGAGTTGTCAGCTGCAGTGACCTTGGGCAGGTGATCTCCAGTCAAGGAAAGTATGCTGAGTGCGATGATCCACTGGACAACCTCTGGGTAGGTCCACAGAACCCTTACCACCTCACCCCTGCAGCTTCAGAATCCAGAAATCTTCGGTGTGATCTCTTGATACATCACTGGAACACGAGCCACCTATGGACAGTATAATTAAGAGCATGGTGACCCTCAGTGTGGCCTCTTGTGTGGACCACCAGAACTTATGCCACCTTGAGGGATGAAGCACAGAGCCTGGCAATCCTTGGCAAGGCCTTGGTATAGACCACCGGTACTATTGCCACCTTGGGACAATGAATATGTGGGAGAATGGGCAGCGTGACTCCAAGTTCAGCAGATGACTTGAGTCCCTCAAGCTAGAGCTGGGGTGGCCCCTTACCTGACTCACTTTGGTGGGCCATAGCTACCAGCTGGCTACCACTTACAACTGGCAACACGAACCTGGGGTGTCGTGGCAAGCACTTGGAGTTGGTGGAGGTCGTTGGAGGTGAGTGCAGGTGATACTGGGCTTCCCAGGGACCCTCCTGAGTCGAGGAAGAGGCACCGGAGGAATCCTAGATGAGGTGTGAGGTGTGCGCAGGAGTCCCTGGAGTTCAACAAGGATTTCTGTACCCTGGGAATACACAACCACAAAGGAGTGTTAAGGCCTCTTCTCCTGGAGACTGCTGCATAAAAGGTTCACTGGGTCTGTTTCCCAGCCAAAAAGACTGACTCGCCGCACTGGGGGACCCGACTAGATGGCAAAATTTCTGCAAAAAAATGACTGAGGCTGCTACTGGAGATCTTCTGGAAGGAGTTACACTGAAGGGACCCAGGGGATTCACTTCAACCTCCTAACAGGGAAGCCAACATCCATTGCCTTACTGTCCTTCACCCTCCCTGGTCAAACCCTTTCTCTTGTCTCCAGCCTGTGCAGAGCCTCCTCTAGGCTGGGGCAGTCCTGGCTACCTGCCAGGGGATTGGCTCCTTCATCTAGAGGTCAGCTTACTGAGGCTGGGTCAGTGACTTAAAAAAATAAGTCTCCAAATTTGAATCCACTATGGCCACAGGGATTGGCTGAGAGGGCTCAGCCTGGCTTCTTTCTTCCCTGTGGGACAGGAATGTGGCCCAATTGGTTTGGCTTTGGCTGACTAGGTGTTGTTCTTGAGCAGGGGGGAAGGAAGAACAAAGGAGAAAAAGAAAGGTTTTCTTTTAAAACCCTGAATTTAGACTGCTATAATTGTCTGCTGTAGAGGTGGCTGTTCTGTGTTTCAGAGGGTCTCTTAAGTTTTTCAATGGTTTCTCATTAAGCTGCCAGACTCCCCATAACTGTCTGACCCCTCATGTCTCTGAGGATCCCCTATTTTCTGTGATGCCCCCAAGTCCACTATTTTCTGTGGTGCCCCCAATTTCCCTGTGGCACTACATAAACCAATTCATTAAAATTGTGAGTTGACATGCCTGGCTTTATAAGGCCAACCTTTCTGTTGCCTTCAAGCTCATACATGTTCATCCCTCTTTATGGCATCTGCACCACACAGACTGGCTAACCCATTCTACTAAGCTGTTCTTTAACTTCTGGACGTAAAAGCAACCCTAATTTTTATTTTATCAAGATCCATTCAGTTAGTTGCTTCCATTCAGGTTTTGGCCACTATCCAGTCCTATCAACTGGCCCTGCTAGCCCAAAAGTCCTTCATAGTAAGGCTAATGGAGGGGTATCATCAGGCATTCCTGAGCTTGATTGTGCCAGTGCCCCATCATCCTTAGTGGCTGACATTGTCCACATATTTCTTCTCCCCTCCTCCTTGTGCCTTGCTGATGATGTCATTATCGGAGGCCTCCAAGTGTGCATGCATGTCAGAGACCTGCTGACATGGAGAAGATGTCTCCAGCTCAGCATGTTGATGCCCTGCTTCTGCTTCTCCCGATCCCCAGGACACAAGGAGACACTGAAGGTGGAAATCAATAAAGGGAGCAAAGGCCAACTTAATGTTTCACAAGTACACCATTATCAGTTGCATATTGAAAATGTTTTCCGCAGATTCTTTTGGCAGCTGACCAAACACACACTGCTCCTCCTATTTAATCAGTGCAATACCATACATCTATGTCCTAGTTGCTTCAAACTACTACCTACAACTCCTCCTTCTGCAGTGCTGTTTGGTTTGCTGTGACCCTCTTTGTTCATTCTTCTCCTTTAATCTAGAGAATCTGCTCTCAGAGTCTCTAAAAAGGGTATAAATATATCAATAAAGAGAAGAAAGGCCAAGATTATGCTACTGCACACAATCAAATCATTGTTCGCTGCACATTGAGCTGGTGAAGTTGTACCTATTTTTCAGCTGAGGTACATTTCTTGGTATAGAACAACTTAGCCTGAATAAACTGTGTGAATTTTACAACTATGTCATGCATATGAGACCATCCATCAAAGATTTTGAGTAAGCAAAGTGTAGTTTTATTAAAGCTAAAATTGACATTACTGGCATGAACAGAAGAGGTCCAATCATTTCCAGCATGCACTCTTGTCTAGTCATTTCAAGACTGCCCTGGTCAAGTCTATGGAAAAGGAATGGGAGAGGGATATAAACAAGGTTGCACTTCAAAGCTACGAAGTATATTTAGACCTTGAGGAAGAATTATTTTTATTTTAAATGAAGAGTGGTCGTGTTATTCAAAGCACTGTTGCACAGCATAGGTGCTGCCATGAAAAACATAACATTTGGGTTGTACTACATTTGAAACATGATTCTCAAAGGCAAGGGCCAAAGATATTGTGAGACCAAATGGCATGGATATTCTAGTCTGTGTTTTAATATGGTAGAACGTCTTCAAGGTACTGTATACCATGATAATAGGTTAAGTGGCAATGTGTGGACCCAGGTCAGTAGCATTAACAATCAAAAGTACGGTATGTGGATATCTATAGCCTTGCTACAAAAATAGGAACTGACTTTTACTCTGTTCTCCCTGCAATTCATGTTTTATTCTGGCTGTTGTTACACTGCTTTATTTATGTGCAATGGAAAAATACACCCATATAAGATCATGGAAAAGGCAAAAGTTGTTTCAGATGCATTCATAAAGCTTGGAAATTATTGAAAGTTCACCCAATATAGTTGCTGCAATTGAAAGATTTGTCTGAACTCTATAGGAAGGCAAACATGAGATGTGTGAATAATGCATAATTTGCCTCATTCAGACAAAAGAATGCACACAATAATCCAACAGATCCGTTTCAGAGAATCAAACAATGTAACCAAAGTCTTTTGTCTCCATGCAAACCAGAACCAGTAGAGAAAATCAAATGCATAAACTGTATGTAGCATCAGTTTCAAATAATGTAGATATACTGTACCAGATCCTGCCAAGTTCCAACCAGAGGGCAATGGGTGGGTACTTAATGAAAGCCAGCATGCATTGAAGTGGTTTGATGGAGAATGTATCCCTTAGGAAATCTGTGTGGAGCTTGATGAAACCACCCTACCCAGAGATGATGAAACTCATGATGATTGCAGCTATCATTCATCTGATGATTCAGATGCATTATAGCTATTATTCTTCCTCTGATGATTCAGATTCAGAATTGGACAGATCTGATACTGAAATCTAACTTCACTGATATAAAATTGTTTATTATATTGTGGTTATATAAGTATTCAGGACATTGTCTTTGTTAAAACATGTATAACCATTAAAATAAATTAATCTGGGAAAAAAACATAATACATTTGTGACCTAGGCATACGATTGATTTTCACCACATTTTACATTCCAATAAAACAATACCATAACTGTTGCAAGAAAAACTAAGACAGATCCTACTGTACTGTATGCATACATCCATGTATTCCTCTATCCTTTCCTTGCATTTTGAAACCCAACTTACCTTTCCAGCTTTATTAAGTTATGTGCAGTATACTAGAGTGAAATTAGCTGTTATTTCAGTATAACTCGATTTTCTCAAAAATGAATTTGCTGTATAATCCTTTCTCCCTCTCTTACTCACATTAAATACAAGGATGGAGCCAATAAGAAACATTGATATAAAGTCTACACATAAAATGCTAACAAAAAAGAATAAATCTTTTGGCATAAGACACAAGATAAAATATTTCTGAAGCTATTGAACTAGTTTTGTATTTTATATCATTGTTGTTATTACCATTGTTCTTGGTGCTATGATTTTGTATTAACATTATTATTATTACAATTATTATCATTTTTATTATTATTAATATTTATCTTTTGTATTAACTGGGCTCTATATGTGGCTGCAAAAAAATATAATTCATATAATTTTATAAAACTGGGTGTTGTCCAGGTAGAAATGACTCTCCAAATTTTGCTTTCTCCAAATGTTGTGGTTAAATAAGCCAAACAAGATGTGAAGAATTAGTATAAAATTAAAAAGATCACCAACTCATATACAGAAAGCAGGATTTTCAAAAGTTCCCAAAAGTCTTGCTAGTTCTGGCTAGAGAAAAAACATTTGCAGACATTCTACTGAGGTGAAGTTTTTCCCATATGGGGTCATTTTTCTGAAATCATTTAAATCAAGAAAAAAACACTTGACATTTTTCAAGGCCATCATCCTGCAAAAAGCCAGAAAGTAACACTGATAGTAGATGACTTTGTGTGGAAGGATTAACTATATTTTATTTATTACATTTTTGTTGACCGGGTAGGTGCGCTAGTAGTAGAAGTGACACTCTTGAGGCATGACCCAGGAGGTTACAGAGTGGAATTACATAAAACATAGAAACAAAACAAGGTTTTATAGTAAAAATACAGCAAGGTACAAAACAGTGTGATTCATAACAAAACATGCGATAAGGCAATTTGTTGACAGGTGCAGAACATAGATCACATACTGTATTTGCAAGGAATTATCATGATGCAAAGTTCGGTGAGAGGTTCATTGAAAACAAACAACCACATACTTACAAGGAACTATCAGGTATAATGAGCTTGGAAAATGACAAAATAACATATGGTATGCATATCCTCAGGGGAGAAACGTATTCACATGGTTTGGAGATAGGGTACAGAGTATTGCAAGTAAGAGCTTTTCAGCAATGGTTTCAAAGATCTAAGGAGTAAAGAATTAGTTATAGTAGGACAGGCAAGGAGTTTGAGATAACAAGCCAAAGAGGAGATGTGCACCAAGTTGGGAGGGGAGACAAGTAGACAGGCGGGGGGGGGGGGATTAAGTTCAAGGCATTAAGTAGAGAGCAGATCAAGTGCACAGCAGTGAGAGTATGAGAGCTGCTAAGGGGGGGTTGAAGCAAGAGCATCGATTAGAGGAGATGAGGTAGCTACAGAGCTCCTTTTTAATGATGTTATGTGAGGGTGCTTGGCAGATCGTTAAAGGGAGGGAGTTCCATAGCTGAGTAGTATGGTGGGTGAAAGCACTGGTACCTTTAGTGGTGTTACTTTTCAGGACACTTAGAAGAGATTTTCCAGCTGAACGTAGGCCATATCTGGACATCTGAGGAACAAGTAGATCAGATAAGGTTTTTCGAGTCTGAGACCACATAATACTGTTGACAGTCAACCCAAGAGAGTAAAGTCTAGCAGCATTTGGTGATAGACAGTTTAGATCTGAGTAGAGGAGGCAGTGGTGTTTCTGCTGATGGGAGGAAAAGGCATAGTGACAGATATTATTATAGGTGATGTCCAATCTATGGAAATTGGATTTAGGTAAGGCAGCATAAGTCACAACTCCATATGCAAGGGTGGGTAGAAGAATACTATGAGCAATGGCAAGCCTCGCAGCAGGGGTTGGTGCATATCTGGTCTGGTACGCTATACCTAATTTAGAGTTGATGGATTAACCCGAGTTCTGGATGTGAATATCAAAGTTTAGGGATTGGTCTAGTGTTACCCCTAGATACTTAAACGAGGTCACTGAACCAATAGGGGAGCCATCCAGGCAAGAGATCATGAAATTATTTTGGCAGATTTTAGAAACGTAGAAGTTGACGGCAGATAAGGACCGTAAGGCCCATCCAGTCTACTCATTTCTTTTTCTACCTTATGAATGTGCCATAGGTCTTTGCTCTGTTAATGGCCTATCTATTCATACTAACATAGAAACATAGAAACATAGACTTTGACGGCAGATAAGGACCGCTAGGCCCATCTAGTCTGCCCATTTCCCTACCTACAGGATAGGCCGCAGATCCTAGTTAACCAACAGCTATTTCTTCCTACCCCCCACAAGAATTGCCTTATGTCTGTCCCATGCATTCTTGAATTCTCCCACAGTTTTAGACCCCACAACCTCCTCAGGAAGGCTGTTCCATGCATCCACTACCCTCTCTGTGAAATAATACTTCCTCACATTGCCCCTGAACCGCCCTCCTTCTATCTTTAAATTGTGTCCCCTTGTTCTTGCAAGCCCCTTTTTCTGAAAGATGCTACCCTCTTGGACTTTGTTGATTCCACTGAGGTACTTAAAAGTTTTTATCATGTCCCCCCTCTCTCTTCTTTCCTCTAGGGTATACATATGAAGCTCCTTTAGTCTCTCCTCATATGGCTTCTCTTGCAGACTCTGCACCATTTTAGTTGCCCTCCTCTGATCTACCTCTATCCTGTCTATGTCCTTGCGGAGATGGGGTCTCCAGAACTGGACACAGTACTCCAGATGGGGTCTCACCAACTGTCTGTACAGAGGGATAGCAACTTTCTGTTTTCTGCTGCTGATGCCTCTCCCTATACATCCCAGTATACCCCCAGCCCTCCCTACTGCCTTCTCACATTGCTTGCTAACCTTAAGGTCATCTGATATGATTACCCCCAGGTCCCTTTCCTTTTGTTGTTGTTACTACCTCCCACCCATTGTGTATTCTTCCCTGGGTTCTTGTTTCCCAGGTGCATTATTTTGCACTTCTTTGCATTGAATCTTAGCTGCCATACTTCTGACCATTCCTCCAACCTTGCCAAGTCCCTTTTCATCCTTTCCACGCCTCCTTGTGATCAACCCTGTTGCAGATCTTTGTGTCATCTGCAAAAGGCATACTTTTCCTTCCAGTCCCTCTGCAATGTCACTGATGAAGACATTAAAAGGACTGGCCGATACTGAACCTCAGTGGTACCCCACTAGTAACCCTCTTTCTTCAGAGTGGACTCCATTTACAATTACCTTCTGTGTCCTGTTGTGCAGCCAATGTTTTACCCAGGCTAGCACCCTGGGACCCACTCCCAGGCTGGTTAATTTGACTATTAATCTTTTGTGTGGGACTGTGTCAAATGCCTTGCTAAAGTCTAGGTAGGCCATGTCCACAGCCCTCCTGGTCTACTACTTTGGTCACCCAGTCAAAGAAATCTATTAGATTCATCTGACATGACCTTCCCGCTGTGAACCCATGCTGCCTTGGGTCCTGTGCTCTACTGACCTCTAGGTACTCAACTATTCTTTCCTTCAGAAGTGACTCCATTACTTTCCCTACCACAGAGGTCAGACTGACAGGTCTGTAGTTTCCTGCCTCTGTCTTGGTCCCACTTTTGTGAAGGGGAATCACATCCACTTCCTCCAGTCCTCGGGTACCACACATCCTCCCATGATTTATTAAAAGAGTAGCCAGTGGTTTCACTAGTTCCTCCTTAATTCTTTTAGAATTCTGGGGTGAATTCCATCAGGACCCATTGCTTTGTCCACCTTCAGTTTTAGGAGTTCTTGCACAACCCTTTCTTCTGTGAAAGGACTGGGATTGACCCCCTATCAAGAGTGCTTCTGTTAATTGGATTAGGCACTTCCCCCTCCTCTTTTGTGAATACTGAGCAGAAATATTCGTTCAGTATCCCTGCTTTTCACTGTCCCCTCTGCCCACCCACCGTTCATTCTATTCAGCCTCACTATATCCTCCTCTTTGTCTTTCTACTGCTGATGTACCTATAAAAGGTTTTATCCCCTTCTTAACTGAGTTGGCTATCTTTTCCTCAGTTTGGGCCTTTGCTATTCTGACTTCCTCCTGCTTCCTTCTGCCTTATCTGGTACCTCTGTCCTGCTCCTTCTGTGTTTCCTTATACTTCGGAATGCTATCTTTTCTTTCCTGACTTTCTCACAGCCACCCTTTTGAGAACCATGGTGGCTTTTTCTTTCATTTTGATTTGTTTATTTGCTTCACATAAAGGCTTGTTGCCTCTGTGATGGCAGTTTTGATGATTCCCCATTGTTGCTCCACACCTCCTTCTAGCCTGTTTGCTAGTGCTTTTCTGAGGCACTCTCCCATCTTGCCAAAGTCAGCCCTCCTAAAGTCCAGTACCCTCACTTTTGTATGGCTTGACTCTGTAGAGGAGTTTAACATGAACCACACTGTCTGATGGTCACTTGTCCCCAGATGGCAACCCACTTCTAGATCTGATCCTATCACTGCCCCCGCTTGAGAGCATGAGGTCTAAGATTGTCCCTCACCAGTGGGTTCCAAACTAGCTGTCTAATGCCTGCCACCTGTAGGGCATCAAGAATGGCCCTGCTCTTGGATGTGGCTGCAGCAAATGTGCTCCAGTTAACATCTGACATATTCAGGTCTCCCATCAACAGTATCTCCTTTCTCTGCCATTCTAAGAATGCCTTCTATCATATCCTTGTCCATTCCCTCCCCCTGACATGGAGGTCTGTACACAACCCCTGTGCAGATTGTGGTGCCCTTTCCAGTCTCCAAGGAGACCCACAGTGGCTCCTCTCCTCCCTGTTTACTATTTTGTTCAGTTGCTTTTATCCCTTCCTTTACATAGATAGCTACTCCTCCCCCTCTTCTCCACTGCCTGTCTCTCCTGTAGGTTATGTACCCTGGTATGTTAACATCCCAGTTGTGGGTCTCTGTGTACCATGTTTCTGTGACTGCTACGATATCCAGGCATCCCTCTTCCATCAAGGCCACCAGCTTAGGGAGCTTGTTGCCCAGACTATGGGCATTGGTACTCATTACCCTCCATTTCCTGATGGCCTTACTCCCTTTTGCCCCATCCCTGTTCTTCATGCCTTTGTCACTTTCTCCATTTACCCCTGCCCTTCTCTCTATCAACACCTCTTTGTTGGTGTTTGTTGCACTTACTACTGTGATTATTTGGGGTGGGATAGGATTTCCCTGCTCCTTTCCAGTGCTTCCCCCCTTGGCTAGTTTAAAAGCTTGCCAATGAAGCATTTAAACCTATCACCGCGGATCCTGGTTCCCCTCCCGGACAGATGCAGCCCATCATGCCAGTATAGGCTTGCATTACTCCAGGTGGACCCCCAGTCCCCAATGAAGCCAAATCCCTGAGCTTCACACCAGTTTTTCAACCACTGATTGAATCCCATGGTGCGGAACACCCTAGCCTCTCCTATGCCATAGATGGGCAGCACCTCCGAGAAGGTTACCGTGCTTGCAACTTGACTAAGGCCCCTCCCCAATTCCACAAACTCTTCCTGCACTTCTCAAATCCCATTCTTAGCCAGGTCATTTGTCCCTAGGTGGACAATGACATCCAGCTCCCTCCCTTGTGCAGCTGCTCCAGCAATCCTGAGGATTCGCTCCCTGTCCCTCCAAGCCATGGTGCCAGGCAGGCACCTTACCTCCCTCTCCCCTTCCTCCCCCAGTTCTACCTTCCTAACAATGGAGTCCCCCACCAGGAGTTGTTTCCTTAGCCTGCAGGGTCCCCTGCCACCCTCCTTGGTCTCCTTTGTGGAGGTTCCCAGCATCATCCTTGCTCTCCACTGCGGGTGCCTCCACAGCGGAACCACACTTTGCCAGAATGGCATAGGGAGTGGAGGATACAACTGGAGGGATGCACCTCTGTTCCACCACCCTCACCTCCCTGAGCCCACTGTGGTCCAACCGCTCCTCTTTCTTGGCAACCTCTGAGGCAACAGCAGTGGCACTGGTGGTCCCTGGATGGAAGAGGGTCCCACAAATCCTGGCCAACTCAGCCTGGAGATGAGCAACCTCCTCCCTCAGACCAGAGAGGTGCCTGCAGATGGGACAACACCGCATCCTCCAGAACGTCTCCCGGAAGACTGCTGCTCCACAGCCACTGCACTGTACCACTCCAATCATGTCTTATTTCTGGCCCCTGAACTGTTTGCAATCCTTACTCTTTCCTCTGTTTTTGTTTTCTCTCTCTCCTTACTTTCTGCCTGAGTGCCCTTTAAGCTCCTGATTGTCCTGTTCTGAGACAAGAATATCCTATATTTCTTAGTAGACCACTTACTTGCTCAGAGGCAGACCTCCAGCTGCTAGAGGGGGCCGGAGAGCTACTCTTGCCCTTCTAGGATGGTGGGTCTTTGGTGGTTCTGTGATCACTCACTTCCTGCTCCCAAACAGGAAGTTCCTGTTGTCAGTCAAATCCTGTGCCTATAAAAATAGAACTAGCTTTGGGTGGGGGAAGGAGGGCAATATAGTCCCGGTAGAGAAGTCCAGTTACACTGCAGTCCTTTCTCCTGGTGTCTTCTGCCAAGCTATTTCATACTCATCTGTATTGCTCCCTTATGCCTATCCCATGCCTGTTTGAAGCCCTGCACTGCATTCATATTCACCATTTACTGAGGTAGGCCGTTCCATGCATCCACCACCCTTTCTGTGAAAAAGAACTTCCTCACATTACCCTTAATAGGTCACCTCCCTCTAATCTCATACTGTGTCCTCTTGTCCTGCTATTTTTCTTATATTGAATCATGTTAGACTCTTTCACCTTGTTAATGCCCTTAAGGTGTTTGAATGTTTCAGTTATATCACCTCTCTTCTTCCTGTGCTTTAGGGTATACATATTGAGTTCAGTTAATCTATCCTCATTTGTTTTCTGAAGCAGTCCCTGCACCATTTTGGTTGCCTTTCTCTGGACTGCCTCAATTTGGTTAATGTCCTTGTGAAGGTGTGGCCTCCAGTACTGCATGCAGTACTCCAGATGGGGCCTAACCAGTGTCTTGTAAAGAGAGATTATTACATCCCTCTTCCGACTTGTGATACCCCTACTAATAGACCCCAGCATCCCTCCAGCCTTACCTACTGCTTTAAAGGTCTGCTTGGATGATTTCAGGTCATCGGTGATGATGACGCCCAAGTCTCTTTCTTCCCTTGTGACTGCCAGCAACTCCCCTCCTAGCCTATAGGTGGCTTCAGGGTTTTTCTTCCCTATGTGCACGATCTCGCACTTCTTTGCGTTAAACCACAGATGACACTCTTCCGATCATTTTGTTAATTTATCCGAATCTCTTCTCATTCTGCCCACACCATTTGGATCATCTACTCCGTTGCAGATCTTGGTGTCATCTGCAAACAGACAAACCTTACCCTCCAGTCCATCTGCAATGTCACTGATGAAGATATTGAAGAGGACTGGCCTCAGGACTGATCCCTGAGGTACCCCACTTCTGACTTGCATCTCTTCTGACTGTATACCTTTTACCACCACTCTCTGTTTTCTGCCCATCAACCAGTTTGCCACCCAGTTGACCAATGTCTGACCCACCCCGAGCCTACCCAGCTTATTAATAATCTTCTATGTGGAACAGTATCAAAAGCTTTGCTGAAGTCAAGATAGGCCACATCAGCTGCTCCCCCTTGGTCCACCACTCTAGCTACCCAGTCAAAGAAATCTATGAGATTAGTTTGACAGGACCTTCCTTTTGTAAACCCATGCTGTCTTGGATCCTGTGCTCCTATGGATTCCAGGTGTTGCACTATGTTTTCCTTAAGGAGTGTCTCCATAATCTTGCCCACTACTGAGGTAAGACTGACTGGTCTGTAGTTCCATGCCTCCTCCCTGCTACCACTCTTGTGGACCGGGATCACATGAGCCCTTCTCCAGTCTCCTGAGACCTCTCCTGTGCTCAGAGACTCACTAAACAGTTCTGCTAATGGCTCTGCTAGTTCCACCCTTAGCTCCTTTAGTACCCTGGGATGTATGCCATCAGGTCCCATTGCCTTGTTCACCCTGAGCTTATTGAGCTCTTGTAGGGTCCTTTCTTTTGTGAAGGGACTAGTGCACACCTCCCCCGTGTCCATGGTGCAGAGCTTTGGTCTCTGCTCTACCTTCTTCAGTAAATACTGAGCAGAAGTATCTATTTAGGATAGATGCTTACATGGTCCTCCTCCCACATGCCCACTTATCCCTTTGATCTTAGAAATACTCCTCTGGACTTTCTCCTTTCACTAATGTATCTATAGAAAGTCTTGTCACCTTCTTTTACTGTTTGTGCTAGTGTTTCCTCAGTTTGGGCCTTTGCCTGCCTTACTGCCTTCCCTGCTTCCCTTAGGGAAGTTTGGTATGCCTTCCTATCTTCATCCTGCTACGTTCCCTTACATTTCCTGAAGGTCAGTCTTTTGGCTCTGACCTTTTCTGCTACTGTGTTTGAGAACCAAAGTGGTTTCCTCCTTCTTTTGCATTTCCTTTTCTGTCTAGCACAATGAGATGTTGCTTCAAGTATTGCATCTTTAATGCTTGCCCACTTTGCCTGTACCCTCTCACCTGTATTTCTTTTTGCTGGGGCTAGCTTTACTCTGTTGGCCATCTTATCAATGTGAGCTCCTCAGAAGTCCCATATTTTTTGCCTTGTAATGAAATGATTTTTTTCTAGTTGACAAATTGAACCATACCATGTGATGGTCACTGGCCCTCAGGTGACCTTTGACCTTTGACCTGGAGATCTGTGATCCTTTCCCTGTTAGTCAGTACTAGATCTAGGATAGCCCTGTTTCTAGTGGGTTGTTGTACCAGTTGTTTGAGGTCCTCCCCCTGCAGGGAATCCACCATGTGTCTAGTTCTGGCAGATGTCCCTGCTAGTATTGACCAGTCTGTATCTGGCATGTTGAAGTCTCCCGTTATCAGAACCTCTCCTTTAGCTGTCATGTTTTGTAAATCTTCTAACAGTAATGTGTCTATGTCCTCCCCCTGGTCTGGAGGCCTGTACACAACCCCAGTTTGTATGGCTGTCCCATTTCCTGTTTCCAGGGTGATCCACAGTTCTTCTGGCTCCTTATGTGTATTCTGAATTTCTCTTTGATATTTTCATTGAGATAAAGAGCCACTCCACCCCTCCCCTTTCTGCAGCTCGGTCTCTTCTGAACAGTACATAGCCATGTACTGAAGTCTCCCAAGTGTGGTTACTGGTAAACCATGTCTCGCTAATGGCTACTATGTCCAGTTTAGCCTCTGTCATTATTGCTTGCAGGTCTGGGATCTTGTTTCCCAGACTGTGAGCATTTGTGTACATGATTTTCCATTGGTCAGGTTTTGGTGTGTTCGTTGTTGTGCGAGGTCCGGCGTTTCCCCTGTGCATCATATGGGGAGCCAGACCTTTTGGAGTTTAGAATTTGTCCCAAATAGCATGGATTGGGTTTTGGCCACATTAAGGACTAGGTTATGATGTGAGAGCCAGGCTTGAGTGTGCTGAAAGTCAGTGGAGAGCCACATATTGATGTCAGAGATGTTTTTTGCACTGGTGTACAGGACTATATCATCAGTGTAGAGGAGGAAGGAGGTGGCCGTAAGATTGGAGGTGATGATATTGATAAATATAGAAAATATCAGTGGCCCCAAAACTGAGCCTTGTGATACACCAATATTCACTTTTGCCAGGTCGGAATAGGTAGAATTGTATTTTACAACCTGGACCCTATTTGACAGGTAACTATTGAACCAGTTGACAACATTATGCACGAAGCCCAAAGACTTCAGGGTGGCAAAGAGAATGGAGTGTTTCACCAACTTGAAGACCTTTGTCATGTCTATGAAAACAGCTCCAGTTAGAAGGCCTGAGTCCATAGCAGTGAGTGTGTCAGTAGTAAACTTAAACAGGGCCGTGGAGGTGCTATGGCCCTTGCTGAAACAATGCTGGTAATTTTTGAGAAGGAATTCGATGGTTTGTGTAGCAACTAATCTTTTCAGGATTTTGCTCAGAACTGAGAGGATGGCAATGGGGCTGTAGTCAGATGGGTCTTTTGGGTCACCCTTTTTGAAGACAGGAGTGACCCTAGCTATCTTCCCATATGTCAGGGACACTACTTTGATATAGAGAGAGCGTGAAAATTTTGGCTCAGGGAGCAGCAATGAGCAGCGCTGCTGTTTTTAGTAGTCTTTGTTCAAGACTGTCCTAGCCTGTTACTGTGCTGTCTGAGATTGAGCTAAGTAGTTTAGAGACCTCCTGTCAAGTGATAGCCTTAAAGTAAAAGGATGGGCCAATGACTTCTTGGCTGGAGGTCACAGGAGGGTAGTGGTGTTATGAGGCAGGGAAGGAGGATGTGTATTTATTTATTTAGCTCTGAGAATTGATTATTAAAAAAGTTAGCTATGATCTGAGGATTGTTACAGTGAGTACTGTTGAGGATCATGTCATTTGAGGTGGCAGAGCAGGTATACCCCAGGAAGGTTTTTATTGTGTGACCAGAATTTTTCGGGGTCGACCAAGGCATTCACTAGTAAGCTTTTGCAGTATGAGCCTTTGGCCATTATTATTTTTTTTTATGCAGGCATTCCACTGCTGCCTGTAGATATTATAATACGCTGGCAGGCCAGAAGACTTAAACCAGTTCCAGCTCTTGTCCCTTGCTCTCAGCTTAGCAAGTAGTTCCTTTTTTAGCCATCTGGTTTGTTTCCATTTAATTCTGTGGGTAATGAGAGGGAAGTGTAAGTCCTGCAGTGCCATGAATTCTGTCAGAAAAATGTTGAGGGCAGACTATACATTATTGGCATTGTAAAGACTGGACCAGTCAATGTTAGATATATCATGTAGAAATTGTTGTGTATCTAAGTTAGCATAATCCAGGAAAGTGATGTAATGAGGTTGTGAAGGGGGGATGTGGCCAAGCCTCAGATGCAAAAGATATGGGAATGGTCAGTGATAGCATCTGTGAGTGTGCCAGCAACTTGGATGTGTTCAGTATGATTTGTTAGTACCCAGTCGATCAGGGTGCTAGAGGTTGAGTGAGGAGCAACTCTACTGGTTGTAGTGATCAGCTGATGCAGATTATGGCTCTGAATTTTGAAGATGGATGAGGCTTGGCACTTCCCTAACCAGTTTAGGTTAATATCGCCGAGAATGAGAACTTCATTTTTACCAGAGAGTTTGGACGTATGGCTCAGTAGTTCATCCAGACCGGCAAGGCCACAGTTGCCTGCTAGTCTTTATGCAGGAATAGACTCTTGATCCCTTGTATGGGATCAAGCGGGGCAGTGAAGATCCCATACTCAGTGTCATCCTAGAAGGTAGACTCCTTGGGGAGTACAAGGCCAGCTCCATGGAAGGCAATCTAAGATTCCTAAGCTTCTAAAAGTGCTATGGCTCTCAGTATATTACTGCTCAGAGCCAATCGCTTTGAAGAGTTATGTGGAAAATCACTACAGAGACTAAAGTGTTATAAACTGTATATACAGTGGAGCCAGCTGGGATGAAATGCAATAACGCAATATACTGCAGAATTCAGTAGCACAGTTACTGCAAAAGCAAGCAGATTTCAATCCCCTTTTGCCATGCAGTAATATGAGACACTACACTGTATCCTGACAGGCTCCATTGCATATGTATGTATATAAAAGACAAAGAATCTCTGTGTGCAAGCACTGAGGCAATGGTTACCCCAAAGGGCATTTGGCTGGGAAGCCAAGTTTCAAAGAAATACAAAATCACACGTGACCCCACAATGCAAAGCATCATGGGCTGCATCTGTATATATATATATATATATATATATGTGTGTATATATATATATATATATATATATATATATATACTGTAGAGGACATTCATTTTGTGGACCAAAATGTTTGCGATGTCAGGTGTGCATCGCGATTCACAGGTCATAAATTTTGCGCACCTGAAAACTGAAAAACAGATCTAACTCAACTGGCATTGTTTGGCAGCAAAACAGTGAAACACCAACTGTTAAAATAAATTTGCTGCATGTAGTTTAAAAGAAGCTCGTCTAAGTCTATATAATCTGTCTACCAGCTCGCAAGAGTTTGTAGCAGTTTGTGGCAGTTGTTAAAGCAAGAAGGTGAAGCAATTTTTCAAGAAGACAGACAGCCGCCTAAGTTATGTTTACAGGACAAGTTGATTGATGCTGTGATGTTAGACGTCAACCCTACCCATGCAGCTGATTCAAAAGCGGAAGGAGAGATCAAGTAAAGTTAATGGATTCTGCTCACATTTAAAATTTCTGTTAAATAATACAGTAAATGTTAGTTTGTATCATCGATACAACCCAAATCTCTGTTTTGTCTTTTAATCGCACATGATGTTCGATGATGTTTCACTGCCAACTGGCGATCCTGTGATCCAGTAAGTCAGTGCTGTACAGTAAATAAAACAGAAAGTTACAAACTGAATATACAGTAGCCATCTCTATTTTGTTAAAAAGAAACTATACATTATGTACTAGACCCGGGAAATCGAGCTATGCTCGGCTCTCTACTCAGACACCCATTTTAAAGTCCAGTGTAGCACTGATACAGTCCCATAATTTTCACTGAGGCATAAATTTTTGAATTAGTGAATACAGCAAAAGTTCTGTCACAGTGAAATATATGTAGTCTACAGTATATATATATATATATATATATATATATATATATATATATATATATATATATATATATATATATATATATATATATACACTATACTATATATATATATATATATATATAGTTGAAAGAGCATAAAGTGCACAAAGTAGGTAAATGAAAAAACATTAGGGTTTGGGTCTCAGAGCACTGACAAATCAGTGGTGGGATCTTCCTTGGGTTGTTGACCCTAATGCCCAACCACTCCTCCAGCCTGTAGCCTCCTGTCTAAAACACAAGGTACAACTCTAAGTCAGTGCCTCATAGTGATACACTCTTCAAAGGTAGAGAAGAATGTCTTGCCACGTGTCGCCAACAGAATCTGTTGTAGCTTTCTTCAAGCAGGGCTGGGCCCTGAATGAAGAAAAGGCATCACATCTGGCCTTGTTTGCTCAGGGGAGAGGGTAGGCATTAGTATTAACAACCTCAAGGAAGACCCCACCACTGATTTGCCAATACTCTGGAGACGCAAAGCACTATTTTATTTTTCATTTCTCTACATTGTGCACTTTGCATGCTTCAACCCTAATGTCTGCATTTATGCATTTTTTTGCAATTAATTTCCCTTCTTTTTCTGAGAGTGGACTTGTATCCTCATGTACACAGGTCCCTTTCGGACCTGAACAAAATGAAAAAAAAAAATACAATATTGGAGACAGTTCTAAACCAGTGCATGGGCCCATCAGGCCTTGATATGCAATCAGTACCTTGTGACTTACACACATGACACACATGTCAATACCTTGTCAATACCTACCACAGGATGTCGTGTCTGTGCCAAAACACTGCTCGGACCTTACCCAGGCTGGGGCTGGTGCTGCACACTGCAGTGCCTTCTCCACCAGTCTTGGCCCATTAAACTGGCTCACTGAGTCCATACTCAAATTCAGGTCACTGGCATGGAAGGCAATGTGGTCCCCCATTGAGCCAGCGGCATCCCTGCAAACAACATTACTTCGTAATTTTTTATGACATTCTGACCCCAAAATTTCAACAGTCTTTTTATGACCCCTCCTTCTTAACATGACAGGTGTCATTTAATATTGTACTGGACAAAATGTAATTTCACGCCAACAGTGCAAAATCACATGTTAGCCAGGATTTGAAAAACAACAGCTGTCACATTCATGAGGTGGTGTGTCAAAATGGCTATGCTGAAAATCTGGGGTTTAAATATTGAAAATTACCACAATTACAAGCATGCATTGAAAAATTACAACATACTTCAATAACTTTGTTGTTTTGTAATATTTTGACCCCAAACTTTTAGCATAGTCTTCTTATGACCCCACCTCATGAACCCAGTAGGTAAAACATTTCAAATCCGCACTGTGAATGTGGGAACAAGTGGAGTCCAGCAACAGTGTCAGGATGCAAAAGTCCAAAAATGTATTATACAGCAGGATAAAATAAAATAAAATGGACTGAGAACAGAAAATAAAGAACCAATGCAAAATAAACAGGTCTATTCCATAGTTAGCAGCACTAATGGAAGACAAAACAAAAATTCCTCCTAGAAACAGGCTAGGGGACTGGTAGGTTCGACCTCCTGCCACCAACTGATCTGTAAGTCCCATTCAGAGTATATTTATACTGTTGTTGGGTCACATGACACAGCAAACTCCTCCTCTACAAATACTTTAACTTTAAATTATTGCAGAGGAGCTTTAAATTTTGCATCACAACATGAAATCACACATTACTAGAGCCTTTTAATGTTTTACAAATGTTCATTTCAAATAAAACACAATAAGAACTAGAAATGCAAGATTCGGAAGACACTCAGGCTCCTCCCAGCAGATACTGTCATTAAACAAGCATTTGTCAATGCTGAATGTTGCTTGCTTCTATGTGCTGTTTAGGAATTTGGAAGTCATTGGAGTACAAATATTGAAAATTCGCAAACTTACGAGCGTGCGTAGGAACTGCGCAATGCACGTTCGTAAAACAGTCATTTTTAGGAATTTTTTCACCAAATTTTCAACATAGCCATTTTAAGACCTTTGCTCATGAACAGTGTCACTGTTATTTTCTTAATTTGTCCTATAGATTGATTTCAAGACAATCGATCATGCGCCATTGTGCTACATAGGTGGAACACATTTTCGTGAGATGTGAAAAATGATAGCTGTACTGCTCATAAGGAGGTGTGGTAAAATGGCAATGTTGAAAATCTAGAGGAAAATATTGAAATTTCAAACTTTGATGAGCGCATGAGGAACTGCTAATGCACGCCGAAAAACAGTAATTTTAGGAATTTTTCACCAAATTTCAACATAACCATTTTAAGACCTCTGCTCATGAACAGTGTCACTGTGATTTTCTTAATGTGTTCATGCATTGATTTCACACACCAATTAAGCCATTGTGCTCTACATGGGCGGAGACACATTTTGGGTGAGATGTGAAAAATGACAGCTATACTGCTCATAAGAAGGTGTGGTAAAATGGCAATGTTGAAAATCTGGAGTGAAAATATTGAAAATTCACGAACTTACAAGCGTAGGAACTGCGCAACGCATGCTCATAAAACAGTCATTTTTAGGAATTTTTCCACCAAATTTTCAAAATAGGCTTTTTGAGAGCCCACCTTATGAACAGCGGCAGTGTCATTTCATTCATCATTCTGGAAAGGTGATTTCATGCAGTAGCTGCGAAATCACCCTTCGGGCCTGTGTAATGCCATGACAGTGCAAGAATTCATGAGGAGGGGTCCCAAAAACCCCATGTTGAAAATTTGGTGCAAAAATTCCAAAAAATGCCTGAGATATGCAACAAGTTGAAAAAACCCTATCTATCCCATTATACAGCTTACTGGCATTTCCTCAGTTCGCAGTCGGCTTTGAAGAGTGCAGATGTGTTCCCAGTCCACCGAAGACCATCGCCAGACTCCAGAGATAAGTATGGGGTGGGGGTGTGTGTGCAGGAGAGTTAGGAGTGCGCAGTGGGTGGGTGCGGGTTGTGGGGAGTGCGGGTTGTGGGGAGGCAGGGGAGACTGCATGGGACCGTTTTTTTTCTTCCAGGTTTTTTTTTTAAATGATGATGCAGGATGTTTGCCACGTTGGGGTGGGCTCCCAGCATGGCAGAAGGATGGCTGGGGGGGCGTGGAGCTGACAGGAGATTGGGCACCCCCGTCGGCCATGGCATCTGTTGCCACGCTGGGGTGAGGTCCCAGCGTGACACCCTGTACTGGGGGGAGAGGCAGTGGAGCCGACGGGGGATTGGGCACCCCCGTTGGTGACAGCATTGGGGGGAGAGACAGTGGAGCCAACAGGGGATTGGGCACCCCCGTCGGCCATAACATGATTTTGCCATGCTGGGGTGGGCTCCCAGCATGGCACCTGGATGCTTTGGGGGGGCATGGAGCCGCCGGGAGATTGGGCACCCCCATCGGCCGTACAGTGAGGGGAGGCTCATGAGCACGCGAGTGTGCGCGCGCAAGGTAAGGGGGAGAGCTCTGCTCACCAAGCAGAGCTCTCCTTTCAACTGTATGCGACTGCATTTTCAGCTTGTCATAGACAGCTGCAGCAGTGATTGGGGAACTGGGGCGGCACCTGCAAACACACTGACTGCATTGGAAGATGGGCTGACACACCTCTGAAAACTCGGATGATGGCACTATGTTTCTTGCACATGCGTGCAAGCAACATAAAAAGGAGGAGAAACGGCAGTCCGGCTCTAAAAGACGACATGTATGCTACAGGGAGGCCCTGATCACACCCCAAACACTAGACAAGGCTTCAGGTGAATATACATCTATTCCAGAGTTTTGCCACCAATATTTCCTTTGAAAAACATTCTTCTAGCTTCTAGCAACAAAAATGCTGTGGCTTTGTAGCTTTTTATTAGCATGCATGCATTTTATTTCATTTTCACCCTTGCAATGCAAACAACAATATTTCTGTGCTGTAGCTGCCTGTGACAACCTTTGAGATCCCATAGGAAAGCAGTGTACTCTTTCAGGCTTCCTAGTACCCAGTTTGGGCTTAAAGTCTTGTAGAAGGCATAAAATAAAATTCGGTTTAAACCCTGCTCATTCTGAAACGAGCAGAATGCAGGCAATTTGGGCAAAGGGAGAGTCAGAAAAGAGTTTCAAGAGATAGAGGAGAATACCTACAAGTGACCAAGATGTAGGTAGGGAAAATAATAAAGTGCAAAGCAGCATTATAAAATGGGTCAACAAAATGCCTCAAACTGATTGGCTGAAAGGACCTACTAGCAGTGTCCTTATCAGCCGCTATTTATGCCAACCGGCACTATTCTTCCCTGGGGAACCTAACAACAACTATAAATCAATAACCTAACTTAGCTTCAAACTGTTTTACAAGTGGCACACAACCAGCCTTGCACACCTCACACTGCAACATCTCCGTGTCCAAGCTGCCGGTCTGCCTGCCCCCTTCTCAACGTCCGTTACTTCAGCAAAGAAACAGAACAACAGCACAGTAACACATTTTAAATATCTTTTCCCTCGTTTAAAAATGTCTCTCTCACCTCTGGTACTCATCAAGCTTGTACGGGCAGGACACAGCTTTCAAAAAAAATATTATCACCCGCTCCTCCACAACTCCCCAGACCCATGCCAGTTGAAAGACTTTTAAAAAAGTAAGCCCCCCAAAACTCTTAATTTTGAGTCATGCAAAGATGCACACAACTACAATACCAGAACCATGTGATTTGCAAACTAGGAAGTCAATGTGTACAGCGACTGCTGAGGGACATGTTCGGTCACACTCAACATGACGCAATCAATGTACTGTACAGTAAATGAACACAGAAAAAAGTAAAAGTAAAATTAAAAAAAGTGTGCATATGTGTGTGTGTGTGTGTGTACACATCTTCCCATAATGGAGTGCCCCCCCCCATGGCTGCATACTAGTAAAACTCCAGCTGCCTGCATGTAAAGAAAACTCATCAGCAAGATAACAAATATTAAAGAAAAAAAAACATGTCATGCAGTGTTTCTGTGTGTGTGTGTGTGGAGGGGCATTAGAAATACAGAGGAACAGCAGTCTCCTCTAATAACTTTTATTGAAAAAAAAAAACATTCCAAAGCAGTAACAGGGACTATTTTTTCTTATTTTTTCAAATTATATACTCATATTTCTTTCTGTTTTTTATTTACACTTACCAGTATGTACATTTTTTTTTATCAACCAAAGTCTTTAACGTGGAGACCCATTTTATAACCGCAATAACACACTCCAAGATGTGGGTTACATGCTGATAAGAGCACGCCCAGGGGCATAAGGCACTCGGCACAAGCACCTTGTGTCTTAGTACACCCCTGGGTGTGCGCTTATCAGCATGTAACCTTCACTTTGTCGTGTGTTATTGCTTGCTTAAGCAGCAGAAAAGAAAAACGTAAACACAGTAATACTGTTGCAACAGATTTTAAAGCTTTTTAAAGGGAAAGCATCACTCAAACTCAGCCCAAAGCAGCAGTACTCTTGTTTATTATTAAATCACCATTTTTCTTCCATTTTAACCAGTTTTGGTGATTTGTTAGAACACTGAGGCTTAAACAGCAGAAGGAGTGTATGGGGGGGGCACCAATATGACCCCTATCACATTCTCCTCTCCACCTAAGAGGAAACCACAGGTTTCCATGGCTACCTATCCATCAGAAAGATCCAAAGGTAGACAGGTTATGTAGACCTCTCTCAAGGAGAGATGGAGCTCCAGACCATCCAGCCACCCTGCCCAACTGTAGCCATCCCTGAAATGCACTGTGGAGTGGGTCACCATTATTGTAGGCACCCATTCCCCAGCAATAATATCACGGGATACCATGCAGGGCATAAACCGGCCTGCATTTCTGCATCTGCCCATACAGGTTCCATAGTTACCTGCATGAATGAGTATATGATTCCACAATCTCAAAAAAGAAAGGAAATTCTTTAAAACAAAAACTTCATTAGTCTTTCTGGTAGTGTGAAGGGCAGAGGTATCCATGCCTCAACTGTTGCCATGCTGGTGACCCCAGTTCAGGGATGAACTCAGGCCGCTCAGGGGTCAGCCAGGGGGAGGAGGATTGAGCATCCCAGAATATGCTCTCCTCCTCTGGGGAGGGAGGGAGGGTAAACTGATCCACTTCACTACCACCACCTAGGTGACTGAGGGTGGCAGTATGAGTTGGAACACCAGTTCCTGGTGGGGGTAGCTCCCTGATGGTAGATGTCAGCACATCCTCTGACATGTGTAGGTCCTGCAGTTGCCTCCATGAAGTGCCCGTGGCTCAGAGGATCTAGGAAAATGGAAATTCCCCCCTGGCAGCAGGATGCTGCACTGCAGAACCCTGTCAATCTCACACCACCTACTGGGCAAGGGACCACCAGACTAAGCATGGCACTGTAAGGGGGTTTGTGAGTCCTCCGATGGCTCCACCACAGGGGGAAATCTGTGGAGGACTAGGTGGCACCCCAGGTAAGTCTCAGAGATGACAGATGATGGAGTCTGCGGGAACCACGAGGGTCAAAAAGGGCTTGCCAGTTGAGTGAAGGAAGGGTAAAAAACCTTCAAAATTGCACCAGTTAGAGTTCACATTAATGCCACAAAAGTAGGGAATGTGGTGTTAGGGTTTTCAACCCTAACTCCCTGCCACTGCCCCAAGCATAAAAAGTTAAAAACACAAGGGTTTGGAGTTTCCAGAGTCTTGGCAAATCAATGGGGTCTTCCTTGGAGCCAACCCTAATGCCCCCCATTCCCTGAACAAACAACATCAGATGTGATCTGCTGAGTGGGCTCTGCACGAAGAAAACTACAACAGATTTTGTTGGCAACATGTGGTGAGACATACATCTTTACCTTTAAAGAGTGTATCACTATGAAGCACTGACTTGAAGCTGTACCTTCTGCTATGGACAGGAAGCTACTGGCTGGAGAGAGGGGTGAGCATTAGGGTCGACAACCTCAAGGAAGACCCCACCACTGATTCACCAAGACTCTGGAGACCCAAAACCCTAATGTTTTTCCTTTTTGCTGCTTGCCATGTGGGAGTGGGGAGTTAAGGTTGGAAACTCTAATACCACATTTCCCTACTTTTGTGGTATTATCTTGAACCCTAACCAGTCTATTAACAAAGTCTTTTGCCAAGAGTATATAATATATAGGTAGTACTGTATATATTTAGTGCTTGTCAGCTAGTAATGTCTTATTAAGGTGTTAATAACACATCAATACACTGTAATCAGGGCCCCTGGTGTTCTGCAGCAGAATTTTCTGATTTCTGCGGCATGGCTCCTCGACTTCTGAGGCAGCATTTTCTGATTTCTGCGGCATGATTTATTCATTTCTCTGGCAGAATTCAGTCTTGTCATTGGCTAAATATGATGTGATGTCATTGATGACATCATATGCTGAGCATAGAGGAGGGGGCTTCAGGATAAATGAGGCAGGAAAGAAAGCCTGACACTATGGAAAAACAGTATATTTATATGAAAATTCACCAAAAACAATGAATTCTGCGGCACTACATATATTCTATGGCATGATGAAAATTCTGCGGCAAATTCTGCAACTGCAGAACAGCAGAATTCCAGGGGCCTTGACTGTAATTAGCTAACTGATATCATAATATGTTAATTGACTACCATCATATATGGAGAAATATATGATGGCTTTCTCTATGGGAACAAAGGCCCAACCATGTGCACCCCTATACTTAGTGTTGAGTAGGGTGTAAAATGTTGAACTCCTAGATTTTCATGTCACTAACTTTGATGCCATGCGACAGAAAAGCTTAAAAACTTTGTTTGCGCAGTCAGGGTTGCAAAGTCTCGAGACGTGAAATGTTTCATGTCAGCATGTTTTGTGGTTTTCGAGAATTTTTTTTTTTTTTTTGCTCTCACACACAACCTAGACAGTATAGAATTAGTAAATGAAACTTTCAGGGTAAAAGCAGCCTGTACAAAGGCAGTGCCATTTACAGGTTTATGAAAAAATAGTAAACAATTCCAGTGTTATAAGGATTTGAAGTTTGTTTTTGGATAACCCTCTGATACAAGCAGAAAAAAACCCATCAATCATGAGGGTTTTCTTTTAGTGACTTATTTGTCACGAGAAATGGTTTACTTGTCATGAGAAAAAACATTGACTGTGAGACCCGCCAACTTATTTTTTTGTTAACTAAAAAACATTGAAAATACTCAAAAAAGAATGCATTTTGAAAAATAGACACCTGGACCTAGATAGACAGGACCCATTTAGCTTGAGGCTGGTGTTTGTTTTTTGAAAATTGCCATGGACATAACATTTCTGGGCACCCAAAAATCCTGGTTGCCCAGTTTAGTGAGAGAAGCCGCTCACCTATGTTCTCAGTATGAGAACAGTGGGACTTTCTTGAACTGTAAAACTATAGCTGGGGTCATGCTACTGGCTTCAGTTGGAGCAGTGAGAGCTTGAATTCCTGCTCTCTCTGTGACACTCACTCTAACTCTCTCTCTCTCTCTCTCTCTCACTCTGTCTGCCTGTCTGTCTCTCTCTTTATCTATCTAAACATGTGCAGAAGGAGTTGGAATACAACATTACAAGTTTTAGAAGTTAATTTGTTAAACTTTAATGAGACACCAGATTTCAAAACCAATCATGATGCCCTCATGAAATCATGAGAACAATATAATTCTCACATTCAGGAGAATAAAACAAGGAAATCTGAGAGAGACACAATGTCTTATGCTAACAATACAGTTTTTAACTGGTTGGCTAAAATAGAGGGGGAGAGGGATACATCCAGATCTATCTTAAAGAAATATATTTCACGGGCTTCTGAATCTAACCATGGAGTCAATGACTCTGACATAAGCTTGGAAGAGGTCTTACCTGATTTTTTGGGGAAGGACTCAGTTTCATATGAATCCCCTCAACTAACAATATCAGAGCACCAGGCTTTTTTTTTCCAATGACCATGATTACCCAGATGACAACCAGTCAGCATCGATGGTTAATAATTTTCCCCAAAGTGTTTCTTTCCAAAGGTGGCTGGGTTGTCCTCCCCGGCACTACTTGCCAACCCACCTGCAGGTCACCCCCCCAAAAAAATAATTGGTGACACCAAGATGCCCACCCCCAGTGCCAGTGTGGTGTTTAGCCAACACTGGGGTGACCAATCCCCAGTGTTGGATCCAATAGTGATTATTTTTAAATCATGAAAAAAGAAAACCATTCCTCTATATCTTTATTTTTCTTTTTTGTAAAAATCTAAAAAAAAAAGAAACCCATGATGTCTTAATTTTTTTCACCCTGGAAAAAAGAAAGTGTCCCTTACCATTCTGACTCCCCCAGACCCAGCCCACCTCACTCCCTCTGCCACTCAGTACCCACCACCCCACACCCACCCCCAGTCACCTGAACATGTCCCACGACATAGTTCCACTCTTTGATGACTTTGTCATTTTTAAATATTTTTACACCAGATTTTCAACATGGCCTTTTTGGGATATCACCTCATGAACAAGGGTGGTGAAATGCTTCAATTCCATCTCAAAAGATGATTTTGCAGTCACTGCATGAAATCACCTTTCAGGTGGGATATAAAAAATCTAATCAGCCTTGTTCATGCATAGGGGTCATATGAAGGCTATGTTGAAAATGTGGGGTAAAAATATTTAAAAACAACAATATAATGAGTGTACATTGACCTCCCCAAACAGAAAAAGGAAAAAACTTTAGGGTTTGGGTCTCCGGGGTCTTGGCAAATCAGTGTTGGGGTTTTCCTTCAGGTTCACAGCTGTAATGCCCACCTCATTCCCTAAGCAAACAAGGTCAGTTATTATCTCTTTTCTTCACTTAGAGCCTGTAGGACCCTATGTGAAGACAGCAGGACAGATTCTGTTGGCAACATGTGGTGAGACATGCTTTTCTACATTGGAAGAGCATATCAGTATGGGACACTGACTTGGAGCTGTACCTTGTGCTTTGGACAGGAGGCTATGTCTGGGGGGAAGGGTGAGCATTAGTGTTGACAACCCCAAGGAAGACCCCACAACTGATTCACCAAGACCCAAAACACTTAATTTTATTTCCTTTTGTTGCTCTGGGGATGGGGTGGAAAGTTAGGGTTGGAGACCCTAATGCTACATTTCCCTGCTTCTGTGGCGTTAACTTGAACCCTAACTGGCACATTAACACAGTTTTTTGAAAAGAGAATATATATATATATATATATATATATATATATATATATATATAATAAAATACATACACATATCAGTGTCAGTAGGTAGCTTGCTCGCCTCTGGGGCTAGAAGATTGAAAGGCTGTAGGCTGTAGCTTCCCACAAGATAATTGAGTTAATAACCTAACAGGCACTGTAGTGCAGCATGGGGAGGGGTACCACACTGGTGAAGTGCCATTCTTCAGGTGAGACATTAAACCATGGTCCCTTCTGCCCAATCACTGGTCATCATCCAAGTTGAAGTTAGAGATCCCATGGCACTTATCGCAGAAGAGTAGGAGGAGTTTCCCTGATGTCACAACCAGCTTATCCCCTGTCAGTGAACAGGTCCATGTAACCCACCTAATTCAAAATATTCAGTTTAGTTTTAAGAGTGAAGTGGCATGACCGTAACTATGAGTGGCAGAGCCATGAGTGAGTTATAAAAGGCCTATGAACTTATGCACTAGTTTGTTTTATACACTAACAACTCCAGGCCAACCCCCTAGGTACCCACATCCCACTACCACCCAGCTCCCGACCCACTTACTCCCTTCTGTTCCTGAACTCTGCCTCTGTCGTAAGACCCAAATGCTTGACCAAGATGGGTTAGCAGGCATTTTCTTCATTTGTTCCCAAGTACTGGAACTCACTCCCCCCAAATGTCCGCAGCTGTACCACCACGTCTTCTTTTGAATTAGCCCTCAAGTTCTACCTATCTCAATCCATGACCTGCAACTGTTTTCAACCCCACTGACTACAACCGCATGTACATTGCTTAATTTGATTATTGCACCTCAGAATGTACTTGTCTCATCCTACTTTGTTACTTAACTAATTGTCAGCTTGTAATATTTTCATATTGTACTTTTCCTGACCATTAATTTTAATACTTGCTTTATCTTAATTTAATTATTCTAATTGTCAGCTTGCAATATTTCATACTGTATATATCCGTGCCCCAGAACTGTTAGCTGTCAATGGGGCCTATGCACTAAGGTGCGGAGTGGGTACGCACCATGTAAAACCAGCGCGTATCCCACCCCACACCTGCCCATACTCTCCCATGGCCTCTGTGCCCCCAGGGCGGTATGCTGTTAGCAACTATGCCCCCTACATGCCTGATCCCTCAGCTGATCACGCAGCTCCACACTAGGGTGGGGAGGGGGATGTGTGCAAGCACTCCGTGCAATTCACTAAACCACGAGTGCTGCTTGCAGTGTGTCAATGGCTACATGAATTAGGAGCAATCATAAACCTGGATGGCCAGTTATGCACCCCTTGGGGATGCATCTGTCAGCAGTGGCAGTGATGGCAGTGGGCATCGGTCCCCCTGACAAGGATGCCCCTGCTGTCAGGACACACTGGGAGGGCTGGAGGTGGTCTACTGAGGCCCCTCTCACATCACGGCTTGTGCACTGTGTGCCAGCTGCCAACATGGTGCCCCATGGGTGCACAGGATCCACTGTGGGGTCCGGGTCAGGCAGCTGATTGGCCATCCACCCTGATCTGCTGCTCCACACCAGACTGCCCCCCTGTGAACCTGCATGCTGAGGGGTCAGGGCCATGCCAGGGAAATGGGTGGAGATGGGTTGTCATGAATGCGGTCCCCACATGGATCTCCCATGGGTGCAGAGCTACATGGGCAGAATACATGCCTTTGGCACATATGTTCCACCCATTGGTGAATAGTCCCCTTTATTTGTATTTTGTCGACTTGATGTACTTGTGCTTTTGACCCTGTTGCATCTTGTGCTTTGTACTCTCATGGGTCATACCTGCAAATAGGCATTCAGTTGTCTAGAGTACCTACTCAGTCACCAAAAAAACAAACAAATAAAAAATAAATAAATAAAAAGTCTTGTCCTCACACAAGTGATGATTGACTGTGTAGTTTGAGTCAGGCTATTGCATATTCGATATATACTTCACTTTGCTAGATGCACTTTTAGATAGTCTGTTTGTTTCAAGATTAAACTGTTCCTCTTTGATTTCAAATGCAGGCATCAGTGCTGCACTGGACAATTGTGATATCATCAGCATTATGAAAGCTGTTCTTTGAGTGGCCTAGTATTCCATTGTGATGATTCTAACCTTCAAAATACCAGGGCCAGGATATTAGTAGGCCCAGATTAGAGCCCACTAAATGTTTGCTTCAGGAGCAAATTAGTGCCTGGATCAAACCAGAGGTATATTGAAACATTTTAGGGCACTTTGTGAGTGTTAAAGGCATATTCCAACATACCTGTACAAGTCAGGCACTATCCCAATTAGGATCACAAACCCTGGCATCCTACTGGCCATAAGAGGTATGTGGTCAATAAGGTGCTATGGGAAATTGGGACTGCAACCAAAGCTGTAAGCATCCACTACAGGTGATTGCTCATCTGGTGCAATTTGCCATAATAGTACCTTTATATGCAAATAACCCCATAGCAATAGCAAGGTACTATGGGGTCTTTTGTATCTAATTGGGGCCTCATTACAGGCCAAAAACACACACTATTTGTGACTGTCCCCCCATTTAAGAGCTATCATCAGTTCAGTATGACTGTCCTGTTACACAGTAAAGTAATACTACTGTACCATGTCCCTGGTGTCTAGTGTTCCCTGATCTCAACTCCTGCAAATTCCAGGCATGCTTTACCTTTGATATTCCTTGGTGGCTAGTGGTTCTTCTACCCCACAAACACTCCACTAGTATATATTTCTAATTGCTCTGGGGGGCTGTGGTCCTGCCACCCCCGAATATTAATCTCTCTTATATTTTACATAACAACAATACATATTTCTATAACTACAAAAAGCAGACATAGCAAAAATATAAAATATGTTATCTTCTGTTGACTGGGACTCCGTGTTTTTAAACTGTGACACTGAGAATATGTGGTGCCACCTAAAAAGGACTATTTTTGCAGTGTGCAACACTTGTATTCCTCAGTATAAAAAGTCTAATGGAAATTATAAGTCAGTACAAAGATGGCTTAATCACAAAATTAAAAAACTCATTAGAAAAAAAACAAAACAAGAAAAGAAAACAGATGGATATTCCGAGAGATTTTGAGCACATGGGAGAGGCATTGAAGGCTAAAGGATGTGACATATTAATCTCTGAAATACTCCCAGTCCCAAGATCAAGTGTAACAAGAACTAGGACATGCTACAACTAAATGACTGGCTAAGAAGATGGTGCCACAGAGAAGGGCATACTTTTATTCAGCATTGGGACAACTTCCATGACACAGACTTATTTGGGTTGGATGGGTTGCACACACAAAAAAAGGGTAAAAGAATTCTGGCACATAAACTAAAGCAGGAATTAGATAAACATTTAAAGCTCATATGGGGAGGTGGGGGTGGAGAAATGTCCTCAGGAGGGGGCCAAGTCACTAGCAGGGCACCTATCACACCCAGGGAAACTTCCCAATGGAAGTGCTTACTGCTGAATGCCAGGAGTCTAACAAACCAATCTGACGAGCTCATGTATACTTTAAGAGAGGATAGTATCCAGATCTGTGCCATCACAGAAACAAGGTGGGACAGTGAAGATTCATGGGATAGGCAGATTCCTGGGTATACTATGCACTGTAGGGACAGGGTGGAGGTAAGAGGTGGTGGGATGGCTCTTTTTGTAGCCGACATGATTGTTTCAGAATAGACAGATACCACCCATTGGCAGAATTTGGAATTTATCTGGATTAACCTTAACTCCCTACATGGAGCCAAAATTTACATTGGTGTAGTGTATATGCCCCCCTCATATTCAATCTCAGAAGACATTGCGCTTTTGGAGAGCTTAAATGCACTAGCATCAGTCAATAATTGTATACTCCTAGGTGACTTCAACCTGCCAGGCATTAGTTGGAAAACCCATAATACAAGTATAGCAGTCAAATTACAATACATGGAGACCTTCAACCTGGCTGGGTTGGAACAGCATGTTAAGGATAACACCAGGGGGGAACATGTATTGGACTTAATTCTCTGCAACATGACTAATTCTATACAGAGTTGTAAAATATTGACACCACTGGGATCCAGCGACCATAGCATGGTGGGTTTTCAAGGGCGACATTACAGGGAACACCATTATCAATAACTATGACAAAGCAGATTTCAACAATGAGAAAAGACTTGGCAGACTGGGAGTGGGAAGATGCTTTCAAACATCAGACATTAAACCAGATGTGGGATATATCTGAGAATAAAATTACCACCCTAGTGCAGAAGTATGTGCCAAACAGAAGAAAATATAACAGTTCGGGGAATTCACCAGTACAGATGACAGCCAAAAAAAAAAAAAAAAAATGTATAAATAGGAAAAACAAAGCTTATGCTAGGGCCAAGAGAAGTGGGCATCAAGTCTGCTGGACTTTATATTGAAAAGCCCTGAAGGTATCAAAAAAAGCTATAGTACAGGCTAGAAAATCCCATGAATTACGATTGGCTGGCAAAGCTAGGGACAACTGCAAGTCTTTCTACTCATATATAAATAACAAAAAGAGAGGAGCTAAATCCATCAGGCCATGTAAACATAGGGAAGGTACATAAGTTACCGATAATCAAATGGCCAAATACTATAATGATTTTTCACATCAGTATTTAATGCCAAATCCTGGGGAACCAAGAATCATTTACCAATCACAAGTGAAAACCATCTGGTATTAGATACTCTGAACACCAGGGAATGGTTACTTAAACTGGACCAGAATAAGGCACAGGGACCAGACGGGTTATATCCAAGAGTCATCAAGAAGCTTGCATATGAAATGGTGGGTCCATTTACAGCAATGTTCCAGGAATCCCCGGACCAAGGGGAGGAGTTTTGGAGACAGGCAGATGTGGTGCCCATACACTAGAAGGGCTCAAACAGGAAGTGGGGAACTACAGGCCTGTCAGCTTGACAGCCATATTGGGAAAGGTCCTGGAGGTGATCATTAAAGATCATATTATACTCTCTATGCTGCAAAATGAAGACATTGATTATACTCAGCATGGCTTTACAAAGGAACGGTCCTGCCAGACTAACCTCTTAGAGTTTTATGGTAGGATCAGCAAAGCACTGGACAAGGGGGACTCTGTGGACATTATATTTTTGGATTTTTCAAAGGTGTTCGATAAGGTCCCACATGGAGAGCTTGTCAATTCTTTAATTAAGGGTTCAGGGTAGCCTTTCAAAATGGATAGCTTCCTGGCTGACCAATAGGAAGCAGAGGATTTGTATCGGGGGTTGTACTCCAATTGGTCTGAAGTTACAAGCAGGGTGCCCCAGGGATCCATGCTAGGCCCTTGTTTATTTAATATCTACATCTCCTTCTTGAGGGCTAAGGTGAAAGTATGGGAATCCAGATTTGCAGATGACACCCAGATAGGTTTATCAGTAAATACCATCGAAGAAGCAAATATTACAGACAGCATTATGTGAGTTTGAGGAGTGGGCAGCAACTTTCAAGTTAACTTTCAACACAGATAAGTGTACCGTGATGCATCTTGGGAGTAAGAACAAGAAACACGAGTACAGGCTAAATGGGATTACCTTGAGGGAGGTTGCAGATGAGAGTGATCTTGAAATTAGAATAACAAATAACTTTAGTTTCAAGTTACATTGCAACCAAGTGGTAAAAAAAGCCAGCTGCATACTAAATTGTATTAAAAGACATATTAAAAGCAGGGATAGTTCTGTGATAATTCCACTGTACAGCTACCTGTTGAGACCGCACAGTGAGTGTTGTGCTCAGTTCTGGTCACTGGGAGGAAAAACTGAAATTTTGAGCACTCAAAAAAGTCCAGAGAAGGCCAACAAAACTGCTTAGTAAAGTAAAGGATAGGGAATATGATGAGAGATTGACGGAACTGGGGATGTACTCCCTTGAGTTCCTTAGATTAAGGGGGGACATGTGTTTGATCTACAAAGCTGTTTCAGATGTGGACCTATGAGATCAGCTGGGCCTAGAGTTCAGGGAGCAGAAGTACTGCACAAGAACATATCCTTTACAAATAACCAATGAGAGATACCGGGCTAACAAAAGAAAACACCAGTTTTCTGTAAGAGTGCAGAAGGTTGGGAAAGATCTACCGGTAGAAGTGATGGCAAGTAACAGTATGGAGGAGTTTAAACACAGATTGGATAAGTACTTAATACTGAGCAAGAGCAAGGGGTACAACTAATACAACCTGCGAGCTATATGGACTTAGGTCTTCTTCACTCTGAAACAACCTTTGAAACCTATGAAAAAAAAAGTTTAAAGCAAATCGCAAGGTCCCGTCAGCCTATAACTGGAATAAATACCAACAAATCCTTAAGGAATGCAAGAGGGAAATTAGAAAATCTAAGATGGCCACACAGCAATACTTAGCAAAATGTGCTACTAAAGGTAATAGCAAAGCCTTTTATGGCTACCTCAATTCCTTGAAAAGATTGGCATGTAAGGTAGGACCACTGGTTCATGAGGACCAAGTGGTACATTACGTTAACAAAACAGCAGAACTTTTCAATAATATTTTAGTAGCATATATGGCAGGAAGGCAAAATCATATCCCTTATCAAATATTGCTGCATCTGAAAACTTAACAATTACAATCCAGGAAATTAAAATCAGAATAGATCACATCACGGAAAGTTGCTCACCCAAGGCTAGACCTTATAACAGGAAACCTGATAAAACATATGGCTCAGTATCTGATATACCTAAACTTCTGTTTGAGAGTAGTTTGAATTCAGGACAAGTTCCCAGTGATTGGAGGTCTGCATACATAATGCCACTATTTAAAATAGGGGATAAAAACATGTAGAAAACTATAGTTGTATTAGCCTGACTTTACTAGTTGGGAAGATCTTAGAGGGAATTATAAAGGGAAGATTTGAAAGACAACTAGGAGTCATAGACAATTATCAACACAGATTTTCCAAAGGCAAATCATGTCTCACTAACCTTCTCTGCTTTTATGAGAAAGTAAGCAGAAATCTCAACAAGAAAATTCCCTATGATATTATTTATGTGGACTTCAGGAAAGCCTTTGACACTGTGCCACATGATGTTATTTCTACAAAGTTAGTGCAAAGAAGCATAGACACTAAATATGCGACATGGATTTCCAAGTGGTTGGAAGGTAGAACACAAAGGGTACTATTTAATGGGTGTCTGTCAGGGGAGGGTCAGGTGACTAGCGGTGTGCTGCAGGGCTCAGTTCTAGGCCCTTATATCTTCTGTGTATTTGTTTCAGACATAGCAGATGGCTTCATTAATGAGCCTATTAAGTATGCAGATGATCCCTTAATTAGGTGGTACATGTAAAACCATAGAAGAAACCAAACTATACAAGCAGATTTGGATGATATTGCTGTGTGGGACAATAAGTGGGGGATGCGTTTCAACTTAGAAAAATGTAAAGTCAGGCACCTTGGTCCAAACAACAACAAACATAGTTATTACTTAGCCAACAGTAAATTGTCAGTAACGGTACTCTAGAAAGACCTTGGGGTACACATTGCTGACAAATCAGACTTCTCAAAACAAACACGAGACTATAAGTAAGACTAACAGGATTATTTGGGCAATAAAAAACAATATAAGATCTAGAGACAAAAACATTCTCCTCCCACTATATAGATCATATGTCAGGCAACACATTGACTACTGCTCACAGTTCTGGTCACCATACAAACAAATTCTGGTCAGAGCCAATATGGCTGTGGAAAGCTTTTGGTATGCTTTTACCCATTATTTCTAATGAATTTGCGCAATGCAGATCTGTGGAAAGGCAGTTTCAATGTGGTCTTCCTTTTACACATTTTTACAATATGTTTTCCTAGAATATGCCTGCGGATTGCTATATATTTAGCCTAGATAGTTCACAGAAGAAATGGCATCTTATTTTCAGTGGGGATCTAGAAACATAGAATTTGATGGCAGATAAGGACCACTTGGCCCACCTAGTCTGCCCACTTCCCTACCTAATGGATAAGCTGCAGATCCTAGTTAACCAACAGCCTACTTCCTCCTACCCCCAGTAGAATTGCCTTATGTCTGTCCCATGCATTCTTGAATTCCATCACTGTTTTTAACTCCATGACCTCCTCAGGAAGGCTGTTCCATGTATTCACAACCCTCTGTGTGAAAAAATGCTCCCTCACATTACTCCTGAGCTGTTCCCCCCTCTATCTTCAAATTGTGCCCTCTTGTTCTTACACATCTCTTTTTCTGAAAGATGCTACCCTCTTGGACCTTGTTGATTCCCTTGAGGAACTTGAAAGTTTCTATCATGTCCCCTTCCCCTTTACTCGAGGGTATACAAATTAAGCTCCTTTAGTCTCTCTTCGTATGTCTTCGGGTGCAGACTCTGCACCATTTTAGTTGCCCTTACTTCTACACAATATTATGCTGCATTGTGTAAAATCAGAACGCACTAAAAACAATATTTTACATCTGGGGGGATATATTATGTGCCAGATTGATGCACGAGCAGAAAGATGCATTGCACAAAGAGGGCGTGCCGATCGGCACTGAAACATAGAAACATAGACTTTGACGGCAGATAAGGACTGCTTGGCCCATCTAGTCTGCCCATTTCCCTACCTACAGGATAGGCCACAGATCCTAGTTAACCAACAGCCTATTTCTTCCTACCCCCCACAAGAATTGCCTTATGTCTGCCCCATGCATTCTTGAATTCTCCCACAGTTTTAGACCCCACAACCTCCTCAGGAAGGCTGTTCCATGCATCCACTACCCTCTCTGTGAGCCAATACTTCCTCACATTGCCCCTGAACCGCCTCCTTCTATCTTTAAATTGTATCCCTTGTTCTTGCAAGTCTCTTTTCTGAAAGATGCTACCCTCTTGGACTTTGTCGATTCCACTGAGGTATCAAAAGTTTCTATCCGCGTCCCCCTCTCTCTTCTTTCCTCAAGGGTATACATATTAGCTCCTTTAGTCTCTCCTCATACTGGCTTCTCTTGTAGACCCTGCACCATTTTAGTTGCCCTCCTCTGACTACCTCTATCCTGTCTATGTCCTTGCGGAGATGGGGTCTCCAGAACTGGACACAGTATTCCAGATGGGGTCTCACCAACTGTCTGTACAAAGGATAACAACTTCCTGTTTTCTGCTGCTGATGCCTTCCTTATACATCCCAGTATACCCCAGCCCTCCCTACTGCCTACTCACATTGCTTGCTAACCTTAAGGTCATCTGATATGATTACCCCCAGGTCCCTTTCCTTTTTCGTTGTTGTTCACACCTCCCCACCCATTGTGTATTCTTCCCCTGGGTTCTTGTTTCCCAGGTGCATTATTTTGCACTTCCTTGCATTGAATCTTAGTTGCCATACTTTGACCATTCCTCCAATCTTGCCAAGTCCCTTTTCATCCTTTCCATGCTTCCTTGTGTATCAACCCTGTTGCAGATCTTTGCATCATCTGCAAAAAGGCATACTTTTCCTTCCAGTCCCTCTGCAATGTCACTGATGAAGACATTAAAAGGACTGGACCCAATACTGAACCCCAGCGGTACTCACTAGTAACCCCTCTTTCTTCAGAGTGGACTCCATTTTACATTACCTTTCTGTCTCTGTTGTGCAGCCAATGTTTTACCCAGGCTACCACTCTTAGGACCCACTCCCAGGCTGGTTAATTTGACTATTAATCTTTTGTGTGGGACTGTGTCAAATGCCTTGCTAAAGTCTAGGTAGGCCATGTCCACAGCCCTCCCTGGTCTACTACTTTGGTCACCTAGTCAAAGAAATCTATTAGATTCATCTGACATGACCTTCCGCTGTGAACCCATGCTGCCTTGGGTCCTGTGCTCCACTGGCCTCTAGGTACTCAACTATTCTTTCCTTCAGAAGTGACTCCATCACTTTCCTACCACAGAGGTCAGACTGACAGGTCTGTAGTTTCCTGTCTCTGTCTTGGTCCCACTTTTGTGAAGGGGAATCACATCCGCCTTCCTCCAGTCCTTGGGTACCACACCATCCTCCCATGATTTATTAAAAGAGTAGCCAGTGGTTTCACTGAGTTCCTTCCTTAATTTCTTTAGAATTCTGGGTGAATTCCATCAGGACCATTGCTTTGTCCACCTTCAGTTTTAGAAGTTCTTGCAGAACCTTTCTTCTGTGAAAGGACTGGATCACCGACTCTATCAAGAGTGCATCTGTTAATGGGATTAGGCACTTCCCTTCCTTTTGTGGAATACTGAGCTGAAATATTCATTCAGTATCTCCTACTTTTTCACTGTCCCCTCTGCCGCACCCACCGTTCATTCTATTCAGCCTCACTATCCTCTCTTTGTCTTTCTAATGCCGATGATGTACCTATAAAAGGTTTTGTCCCCTTCTTAACTGATTTGGCTATCTTTTCTCAGTTTGGGCCTTTGCTATTCTGACTTCCTCCTGCTTCCTTCTGCCTTAACTGGTGCAGCTCTCTGTCCTGCTCCTTCTGTGTTTCCCTTATACTTCCGGAATGCTATCTTTTCTTCCTGACTTTCACAGCCACCTCTTTTGAGAACCATAGTGGCTTTTTCTTTCATTTTGATTTCTTTATTTGCTTCACACAAAGGTTTGTTGCCTCTGTGATGGCAGTTTTGATGATCCCCATTGTTGCTCCACACCTCCTTTAGCCTGTTTGCTGGTGCTTTCTGAGGCACTCTCCCATCTTGCAAAGTCAGCCCTCCTGATCCAGTACCCTCACTTTTGTATGAGCTTGACTCTGTAGCTGAGTTAACATGAACCACACTGTTTGATCACTTGTCCCCAGATGGCAACATACTTTTGATCTGAGATCCTCTCACTGCCCCGTTTGGAGAGTCACGAGGTCTAAGATTGCCCCTCATGAGTGGGTTCTGAAACTAGCTGTCTAAGGCCTGCCACCTGCAGGGCATCAAGAATGTGCCCTGCTCTTGACGACGTGGCTGCAGCAAATGTGCTCCGTTAACATCTGGCATATTCAGGTCTCCCATCTAACAGTATCTCCTTTTCTCTGCCATTCTAAGAATGCCTTCTATCATATCCTTGTCCATTCCCTCCCCTGACATGGGGGTCTGTATACAACCCTGTGCAGATTGTGGTGCCCTTTCCAGTCTCAAGGTGACCCACAGTGCCTCCTCTCTTCCCTGTTTACTCTTTTTGTTCAGTTGCTTTTATCCGTCCTTTACATAGAGGGCTACTCCCCCCCTCTTCTCCCCCTGCCTGTCTCTCCATAGTGGGTTATGTACCCTGGTATGTTAACATCCCAGTCATGGTTCTCTTAGTACTTGTGTGTTCTGTGACTGCTAGTGATATCCAGGCATCCCTCTTCCATCAAGGCCACCAGCTCAGGAGCTTGTTGCCCAGACACTAGCATTGGTACTCATTACCTCCATTTCCTGATGGTCTTACTCCCTTTTGTCCATCCCTGTCCTTCTTGCCTTTGTCATTTCTCCATTTACCCTGCCCTTCTCCCTATCTCGACACCTCTATGTTGGTGTTTTTGCTGCACTTACTACTGTGATTATTTGGGGGGCTAGGATTTCACTGCTCCTTTCCAGTGCCTCTCCCCCTTGGCTAGTTTAAAAGCTTGCCAATGAGCATCTAAACCTATCACACCTATAGGATTCTGGTTCCCCTCCCAGGACAGATGCAGCCCATCATGCCAGTATAGGCTTGCATCACTCCAGGTGGACCCCAGTCCCCAATGAAGCCAATCTCGAGGGTCCACACCAGTTTTTTCAACCACTGATTGAATCCTATGGTGCGGAACACCCTAGCTTCTCCTATGCCATAGATGGGCAGCACCTCCGAGAAGGTTACCGTGCATGCTACTTGACTAAGGCCCTCTCCCAATTCCACAAACTCTTCCTGCACTTCTCTAATCCCTTTCTTAGCCAGGTCATTTGTCCCTAGGTGGACAATGACATCCAGCTCCTTCCCCTGATACAATATTCAAAGAGAATGCACCACCAGTACAGGGTGTGCATACAGTGAAGCCCACCAGAATGAAGCACAGAACTGCAGAATTCTACAGTAGAGTTACTGCAGCAAACAATACAATTTCAAAGGGAGTTAATCCTTTTTGTCATGCAGTAAACCTGTGACACTGTGCTTCATCCTGGCGGGCTTCATCTTTCCTGTTGAAAATGTGACCCTGGATGGGAGTCACAGTGCAGGCAGATGCCAAGTGCATCCAGGGTGACCCCAACTGAATACCTTCCAGGGGGAATGCATGGCACATACCATTATGCGCCACAGTCCCCATGGGCAGTATTCACCCAGGAATGCAAATAAACTAATTGAGCATGCAGGGTGCAAAGGGGCCTTATGAATGCTCATTACCAGCCCACTTGCATGTTGGCATGGGGATGAATGCACTGGAGCAGCTCTCACCCACAAGCCCCGACCCCGATCACTCCCATGTGGGACAGGCCCTGAAGTCTTTGGTGGTACAGTGGCACCCCTCCACCCATTCCACCATCCCCAATCATACCAGAGTCCAGGCTCCTTCAGTTCCATATTGTAGGGACCCCAATGCCATCCCTAATTGCGCCCGAATACAGCCACAGTCCATGTCCATAGTGTAGTGGCCCCCGCTCCCCCTCAATGGTGCACAGACACCCCCTCTCTGCTCCCCCAGTCCATCCCGTTGCAATGACTGGCTCTGTAATGGTATTGTACCACTCCATTGGCAGGTGGCAGAGCACTCACAGTAGGATGCTGGAATGTGTTATACATAGGCACGAGCTGTGTGTGGGTGATAACACCCAGTGGGCATACACCTCAGGCACTCATATGCAGATCCATCATCCCAGTGCCACTGCACTGCTCAGTGTGGGTGATGGCTGATGCTGTATCCACTCACACAGGTCCCAAAACAGGCATGTTACAGCTGACCTCCCATTCATTTGTACAATTGCGAAACTGCAGATGAACGATCCATAGCCTGACACATACACTGCAAATGGCATTACAGGATACCGGACCCTATGGCACCTGGAGCTTTCAGCAATCCAGAGGGTGGCATGTTACAAAAAGGAACAGGGGAGAGTGTGGACTTGCAGTTGTGTATGACAGCAGGAAGATACATTATTGGCACTGCATGCATTGGAGGTATGTGAATTTCCTCTTCAGTTTTCTAGGGACATACACACGTCTGTGTACACTGGTGGAGTCACAGCTGGTGCGATGCCCCAATGCACAGTACAGCCAGTTGGGTCATTCCAGAGTGCAGGTCCCCAGCCCGGGTTCAGTGCAGTCAATGGCTGGCCATGGCAGGGAGTGGATGGCAGTGCCAGTCTTTGCAACTGGTTGGGTATGGGGGGAGTAAGGGTGTCTGCATATGAGGCAGTGGATGGGAGTCCTCTAAACTATGGATATGGACCATGGTTTTCTCTGGTGCAATCAGATCTGGGGGGCCCTACACTATAGGGCTCTTTAGGGATGGAGTTGGCTAGATTGGAGATGGAAAGAGGGTACCTCTTGTCCACCAGGGCTGTCAGGCTGCTGTGCACCTGGGTGCACATCTGCAGCCTGCCTGTGGGTGGCTGGCCAGGTTAGGCCAGCTATTCATGGCCTACCAGTGGACCGCAGTGCTCTGGACTGCAAGGGTCACATTCCCACTGAATATGCTGCAGCATGGCATATGCATGGGATTGCCCCCTCGACTTGAACGGCATACCATTTGTATGTGCCCTGGCCTATTCCCTTGTGGCCAGTGCATCCCACATGTTTGAATATCATGCTGCTGCGCATTGTTGAAATTGTGCGGCACATCTCCTTTTTCCACTGGGATGCACTGCTTATCTCCTTTGAATATGGGAGCCCTGGACTAGGTACCCTGAATAAAGACATTATAAAAATGGTAAAATCATGACCCCACTGAAAACAAGATGTTGCATCTAATCTGGGACAGCCTGAGTAAATACAGTGCAAAAATGTTTAAATGAACATCCCTGTGACAATGAGATGTGGCATCTCCCCTGCCCTATCCAGGATACAAATTATAGGATAAGACACATTCAGTGCTCCGAGATCCAAATAACCTTTACCCTGTAAGAAACCCTCATTTTCCCTGTGTTTTCCCCACAGTGGCAGAATCAAATCCCTGTATAAATCCTAAGCCACTGATTCCTTATTTATGACTTTGTTCTTTATATATTATATTAGTAGCCTTTATTAGGAAAGAGCTCTGATTTGCTGCTCAGTATTATATGTCACAATGGCCTTGGAATGATTTGGATGTATATGCTATGCATAAGGCATAATGGGGACTATATGAAATAACAAATATCAAGCTCATTATTTCATGAACTATACTCAAAATTAGTAATAACAAGTCAGACAGTCTTTCAAAAGATAGTAGTAATGCCTGTAAACAAATTAGATATATATATATATATATATATATATATATATATATATATATATATATATAAACTCTGTTTAATGCATCAGTTAGGGTTGTTCCACAGTGACAAAAGCGAGGAAATTCAGTGTTAGGGTTGAAAGCCACCCTTGGACCCCCACAGCCCACTCCCCCAACCAACATCGGGGTGTGCATTGGGGTCATCGGTCCTAACTCTCACCCCATTCTCCTATAATTCTGCTTCTTTACACATGGGATGGGGTTGAGAGTTAGGGCCGATGACCCCAACGCATACCCGATGCCCGGTTGAGGGGTGGGCTGAATTACACTTATCATTAAATTTCTTTTGTCGTTGTGGAACAATTCCTACAGTATTAATGGAGTTTTTTCTTTATATATATATATATATATATATATATATATATATATATATATATGTATATATTAGAGGCAAAACTGTTTAATGCATTAGTTAGAGTTGTTTCACAGCGACTAAAGTGAGGAAATTCGGTGTTAGTGTTGAAAGCCCCTTGATCCCCCAGCACATTAACGGTAACAGTAATGGTGTAACAGGTCTGAAATCTTCAGGAAACATGTGGCTGGGGTCCCAATGTGCCTTTTGAAGATTTTGCGAAAAAATATTAAACGGTTCAAAAGTTATTCAAAAAACAAGTTCCCATTATAAGTCAATGGGAAAAGTTAACAAAAAGTTCGACAATGTTGCAAATTCAGTTTTTGCTTTCGCAAATGGCCCTTTTACTGTCGCAAATCTGCCATTTTGTTTTCAGTTAGTGATCAGAAAAATGCTTGGCATTTAAAATTGGGACCCTCTAGCAACCTAATTATTTTCGTATTCACCTAGTCGGATCCTGAGGATGCTAGCCATGTCTTTATTTTGGGGTAAAACACCCCAGAAACATGTTTTTAAAATTTCTGAAACAGTACTTTTGCAAAGTACTGTTGCATTTATGACTGTCGAATGAATTTGCTGAAAGTTTTCTAAACTTCACAGTACTTTTCTAGGCTGTGGGAAGATGACAGCAATTTTTGGCACCCTGCTGCAAAAGAATGGTTTGGTGTTTTGGCATGAAATTTGAGGAACGTATCGACATCTCACAGATGTGCCTTTCAGTGCTTTGTTGTAAAAATATTACATGGTGGTAAAGTTACAGCACTCCAAAGTTGATGCTTTTTTCCATAGGATAACATTACGGCATCCGACGCATTACAGGAATCCTTTGGCGCCCTGCTGCAAAATAACGGTTTGGTCTTTTGGGCTGAAATTTGGAGGGACGACAGCCAACATCCCACAGATGTGCCTTTTGTGGTTTGGTGAAAAAATATTACAGGGAGCCAAAGTTATAGCACTCCAAACTTCTTTTTTTCCCATAGGATAACATTACGGCGTTCAGCAGTACTTTTCAGGGCCCTATCTCGAAATGGTGCTTTACGGACTTTTCGTCAGAGAAACAAAACTAGCCAGGAAAGTCATAAATCATATGACTTTTACATTTTTTTCTATGTCGTACGGTTCCTGAGACATAAGCAATTTAGTATTCCAACTCCTCATTTTCTGCTCCGAGAACCATTATTATGCATACATTCTTTGTACTCACTGGCCCAGATATTCAAAAGGGTTGCACATGGTGCAACAGTGTTGCACCATGCACAACCCACTGATGCACCCCAGTGCGATATTCAAAATGGGAAAAGTGCACGGCACAAATCCCAATGCGTAATGTATGCAGGCGCAGGTGGGGGGGGGCATGCCCATGCATACCCTGCACAGCCCGATATTCAGCCCGGAATGTGCAGAGCAATGCATGTGCAACCCCTACCTGCACCAGCACAAAGTTGATCCAAAAAAAAGGAACAACTGATTGCCACCCACAGGTGAGCTGCCGCGTGCACAGCGCAAACGCGACAGCTGCCACCGTGTAGGTGGCCACCAAGCTCCAGCTGCACCTGGCGCGCCCCCATGCCCGATCGCAAGCATTTGAAATAAAACAAAGAAGAATTATGTCCAATATCCTGGTGGTCAGTGGACTGCTGTGTGCCTGATCGTGGGCATTAGTAATAAAACTAATAATATGTCCAATATCTGTGGTGGTCTTGGTACCCCCTCCCACCCATACAGATCCCCACCACCCCGTCAGCGGTGGGCAGCACCACACCCGCCTGACCACTGACTGACACCGTCGGTGAGGCTGTACACCCACTTGATTCTGAGCATGAGCCAATGGGCATGCAGCCCGTATCCTTCACATTCCGGATATGTGAATGAACCATATCTGGAATGTCGAATACTGACTCTGAGCTGCATGCTGTCCGCTAACGGTGGGCGTGCAGCCACGGTGGTGTCAGTCGACAAGCGGTGGGGGCGGCAGGTGGAGGGGTGCTGCTGCATGCCAGCTGACTGGGGAGTGGGGCGTGTGGTTCAGTGGGCGGGTGGGAGGGGTACCCCAGACCACTACAGATATTGGACATATTATTAGTTTTTATTACTAATGCCCGTGATCGGGCAGAGAGCAGTCCACTGAACCACCAGGGATATTGGACATAAGTCATCTGTTTTCATTACTAATGCCTGCGATCGGGCACACAGCGATCCACTTGACCACCAGGGATATTGGACATAATTCTTCTTTATTTTATTTCAAATGCCCATGATCGGGCAGTCAGCGGTCCACTGGACCACCAGGGATATTGCACATAGTTCTTTTTTAACAAATGCCCACAATCGGGCTGTGGAGCACATTGGCAGCTGCAGGGGGTGTTGGTTCCTGACGGCTGCTGCCTGGCAGGGCGCCAGGTGCAAGTCATCAGGGATCAGCGCACCTGCATGCAAATGAGGCCATAATGACATGCAAATGGCCCCATTTGCTTGTCAGTTTTGAATATCATGGTTGCTGTGCATAGCGCCAATGGAACTTGTGTTAGCTCATCCCATGCTCCACTCTGGCCACTAGCGCTGGTGCGTGCCACTGCGCCATGCACACTGCGGGTGGCCAGGGTGCGATATTCAACACTGCTGAGCCATGGTGCAGATCCGTTGAAAATCACCCAGTCCACACGCGCATCCGGTTGGGCTGCACCCAGCTTGCGCCACAACTGGCGCAGTTTGAATATCTGGGCCACTGTCTTTCTTTATGCAGCTTTTGGGGAAAACCAGCCTGTGCGCTTACATTACTGTTACCGTTTTCCCTTGCGGTTCCATTCCCATTTCACTTACCGTTCACGTCTATGCCACCATGTGCGTTACCCTTTGCGTTTTCATTTGTGCTTGCATTTGCATTGTTTTTAACATTTCTGTCTACACTACTGTTTCTCTTTCTGTTTCGCTTTGCGTCACCATGCGTATTACTATTTGCGTTTGTGGGCACAATGTTACTATATGACTAAGACATCATGTGGCGCCCCACCACCACATTACATTCACTATTTCTCATTATCATTCTCAAAAGAAGGAAACTAGAGGCAAAAAACCATTTAATGCATTAGTTAGGGTTGTTCCACACCAGCAAAAGTGAGGAAATTCAGTGTTAGGTTAAAAGCCCCTCTTGGCCCCGCCCCACACCCAACCGGCATCGGATGCATTAGGTTGTCAGTACTCAACCTCACCCCATTCTCCCACACCCTGCTTCTTTACACATGTGATGGGGTGAGAGTTATGCACACAACCGTGACGCGCACCATGCCAGTTAAAGGGGCGGGACGGGTCCAAGGGGACTTTCAAATTGTAACACCGAACATATATATATATTTATACATATATATATATATATATATATATATATATATATATATATATACTGTACATGGCAGTGTAGTGCCACTATAGTTAGGGTTGAGGAGCCATTTACATGTTAAACACAAAATTTTACACCTTAATAACTTTGCAACCGTTTGATGGATTTGCCTGAAATTTGGAATTCTCGATCAAGACCCATACACCTTGAGATCTGCCAAGTTGTATACTAGTTGCGTATAATATGAGTTTATTAAGCGCCAGTCTGCTGCAGCGTTTAAGCACTACCAGTTGTCACGATTAAGTGGCTACAGGTCGGTACGGTTTTGTGTGACTGGTCCAAAATCTTCAGGGACATACATGGCAGGAGTGCAGGGCCATGGGGCCCACACTCCTGCTGGTGTATCACATTGAGTATTTTTCTGTACTGTTTATGTTTGTGTTTTGTGTGGTGGAGTGCAGGGGTCAAGGGCCCCACACTCTGTCACTATCACATTCAGTATTTTCCAGTACTGTTTATCTTTGTGATTTGATTTGTGCTATGTTGCATTAACATTTGCGTTTGCTGGCACTGTGTTAGTATGTGTGAAGACATCCGTGGGCGGGGAGCAGGGCCCCTGCTGTATCACCATTCAGCATTTTTCTGGGCCCGCGCTCCCGTCACTATCACATTCAGTATTTTACAGTACTGTTTATGTTTGTGTTTTGCATGGCACTCCTGTCACTGTATTACATTCAGTATTTTTCTGAATTGTTTATCTTTGTGTTTTGATTTGTGCTACCATGTGCATTGACATTTCTGTTTGCTGGCAATGTGTTAGTATGTGTGAACACATCACATGGCACTATTTTGCAATACTCTTCATGTTTGTGTCTTCTGTGGTGTGTGAAGACATCACGTGGTCCCTATCCCTCCTGATCAACACTGCCACACAGACAAACAGACACACATGGAAGTAGGGGGGAGAACCAAGGTAACAGAAGCAATCACAGACAATCAGCAGGAGGTGTTAGCGATAATATAAAACTAGTCTACATATTGCATAGTGAGTGGAGAGCCACAGCAAAATATACACCTATGGACATGAATAGTGTAGCTCTGTCATTGCAGCTGTGGAGAAGTTAGCACACTTAGGAGTGTCATTGCAGGTGTACAGAAGTTAGTACACTTAGGAGTTGCACAGTCTCATGAGGTAGAAGACTACACCTCCAGACTACTTGCTGCATGTTAAGTGAAGAGCCACAGGCAAAGAAGGGTTATGCAGATCACTTGTACACTTCCATGATTACAGGTACAGTGTTGTTAGTACAGTTATCACTTTAATGACCTCAGCCAGGAATGCCTCTTCAAACTGTGACACCAGGTACTGGATCCTCAGTAGAGACCCACAGCACAGCTGAGGATATGGACATCAATGGTAGACATCAGTGATTGCAGGGACACTCAAGTTAGCACAGTTAGTGTTTGTGTTGGCTGAGACAGGTAATGCTCCCCCCAAACAAATTTGTACTGCATCATGAGTAGTGATGGAGAGCAAGACTGAGGCAATGGACATCAGTGGTACACCTCTGTAATTGTTGGTAGACACAAGTTAGCACAGTTAGGATTTCTATGGCCTCACCCAGGCAATTTACCCACGCATACCAGTTACTGATCCTGACTGTACAACTGCATGTCCTTTGGTAGAATGTCACACAGCTCTCTACACCAGCTACTGCACTCTGACTGTAGACTGACAGTACATGTAAGGGCGGTACATGCTTGTTAACTTAGTTAGGAATTACAAGAGGTCTGTAACTCAGTGTCTGAACCCATAGCCCACATATTGCACACTGAGTGGAGAGTACAGAGCAAACAAAACCATGGAGGTGAACAGTGTGATGGGAGAACTGCACTTCCACACCACTTGCTGCATCCTAAGTGAACAGTCACAGGAAAAGATAGGCAATGTACATCAGTTGTACAGCTCTCTGATTACAGGACCAGTCCAGTTAGCACAGTTGTCACTTGAATGGATTCAGGCAGGCAATGTGTCTCCAAATGTGACAGCAGATACTGCATTGTCAGTGGAGATACACAACACAGGTGAGGAATGAACATCTAAGTGGAGATACACAACACAGGTGAGGTATGTTCATCAATAGTAGCCAACACTGATTGCAGGGATACTGAAGTTACCTCAATTAGGATTTGCATGGATTTGACAGCTAGAGCTCCTGCCCCCAAAAAATTTGTAGTGCATTATGGTGGTAATCTATAGGAACAATAGGGAATAGAGATCAATGGCACACCTCTGTAATTGTAGGTACAGTGAAGTTACCACAGTTAGGAGTTGCATGAGCTCAGCCAGGGAACTGCAGTAGACATAGCAGTTACTGCATCCTAACTGTATAGCCACAGCTGCATAGTGTTAGGTAGTGATGACCGACACCTTGCTACAGTAATTATTACATGCTGAGTGGAGGCACAGGAAAATAGTGTGTTGCAGACTTCTTAACACTCTTAGGAATTATGGGAGGTGTGACAAGCAATGTGCCACATCGTAGCCTATGTTGTGGATAGTAGTGAGACAGTCATAGCAAAAAATAAATCCATGGACATGTAGTTGTGGTACCATTTGTTGCAGTTGATTCATATGCTTAATTGAAATAACAGTTACATTCTAATGTCATTATGCTATGTTTCAGTAAAGACTCAACACAGGTGGTTATGTTTTAAAAAGATTTATTGCCAATTGGTGAAACTGAAAAAGGGCTAATTAAGATTTTATTTTTTTACAAAATCAGTGTCACAATACAATCCTTGCATGTGTGTAATCATTGCTTGGAATATATCTAAATGTGTCAGATTTATAGCAACTAGATTATATGAATTGGAACAAGTATGTACATATTGTAATACAGCATAGAAAGAAGGCAGCATAAGAAGGTAATTTGGTCTATTAAGTGTGATTGTGTTGCACGGTTCACATCTTGAGGTAATGTATCAGCTATCCCTGCAGTGTCCTCCCATCTTCTGTTGGCATGCTTGTTATCTTCCTTCTATGCATATAAGTGGTTCTTTAATAGCTGGTCACTGTCTTTAATGAGGTGACCTGTTTTAGCAGTGAAGTTTGAGTGTTCACTACTCTTTGTGAGAAGAAGTGCTTTCTGACATTCATCCTGAACTTGTGACTCTCAAGCTAAACCTGTGGCTCTTCATTATACAGTATATTTGCTACTCAGCTTGAAGAGACTTTGGTTAACAATATTATTTATGTGTTTTAAGTAGTTGAATGTTCTAATTATGTGTCATCCATTAGTTGTGTCCTGTATTAATAAAGTATGTCAGGAGCTTCTAAGCAGTGATTACACACATGAAACAGTAATGTTTAGTTGCTATTGTGTGACTGATAATGTGTATGTTCCTGGGGTGGGCGAAAAAACAAATGCTAAGTGTTCAAGTAATAGAAAATAAAGAAAATCTGATTTCAGTGACATTAGATAACTGGTATGTTGTTAACTATTTTAAGATATATTACTGACTAGGCACATATGGAAAATTCCCACCCAACCCCTCAATAGAGGCGATCATAAATATTGTCAGGAACAGGTATGAAGTGCGTTGTGATCAGTAACAGTGTCTGATTTACAATTTTCTGTCTTTTTACCATAGGTTACAATTACTTGTATGACAAGTACAAAAGATTTCATATTATTACAGGTACAATATACATTTCTTTCAATTGTTACATTAGTTTCTATGTTAGCTCCGAACTAGTAAATAAAAAAATATGTGTGGTACGCTGTTTTCATCAAAGATATAGGTCACTGAACTTAATCAGTATAGTACTGTATTATATGTTAAAGATTTATTGTTACTTGACTCTTATAGTAATACTTTTACTAGAACAATAAAACTAGTTAGCAAAAATGGTGAGATGGAATAAGAATGTAAATATTATTTACATGTCATTACAAAGGTATGTCAAAGTCAGTTGATAATAAGATGCAATTGTTCAGTATTTACACTTGCTTCATTTAACTTGTTGCATTATGACTAAAGAGTGTTATTTTTACTTATGTACAGTTTCAGTGTAACAAATAAAGCAAGCGTAGTTCAACACTGTTGCATGGTGACAAATGAAATTCTGAGAGATATAATAATAAAAGATTATGAAATGGAACATGGAATTATGATATACAGATAAATTAATTGCCAATCTGAGCACAACAACAAACAATGGTCTTTGTCTTTTGTGAGGGAAAAGGGGGGAATTCAGGACAATAGTTATTTTGTGTAGTGATTGCCAGCACTTCTTTTTACCCATGCATTGTGCCCTCTCAGTGCATAGAACCTGACCAATCAGAATGCAGTATTTTCCCAACCCATTTTATAATTAAGCAATAAGGCACAGTAGGGTGTGTGTTAGTGAGTAATAACATCACTCACCATGTGGTTTAATCATGAGGTAACATGCTGAACATGTTCAATACTCAAGAAGTTACATTACTGCACATTATACAATGGCAAGAAAAAATCAAGGATGCTGACTGGCTGTTGAGCACTAGACATAGTGATGTTATTACATGATAACATCACTGTATAGTGGGTGAGCAGCTAAACAACCACATGACCAAACAGAAATCACTACCCACTTCATGCCCACACAACCAAACATTGCCCTTCAAGGCTTTACCCCACACACACACCAGTTCATCCTAATGTATGCCTCCACAACAGACGGACACACCTACTCCATTCCTCATCTGTTCTGTTCCTTCCCTTGTCCTCTTCCTAATCCATCACTCCACAAGTAAATAAACAGTCCACATATTTATTTAAAAAAGAAGGTTTTTCTCCCTAGCACCGAAGTCTATGGCTCCCACTGTGGTTAAAGCCATTTACTATGCACATGTGCCCACTCCACTGTAACCAAAAAGAAACTGCCACCAAACTGCTAATGTACTTCTCCCCTGGCTGCAACTTTCTAAAAGCATAAATCGTACCTGCATGGCTTTTATGTCCAGCTCCATGAATTGCATAGGGCAGTAAAGGGATGCTCATACTCAACCACTTGCAAAGCACCATTTCCTACTTAAATAAAAAAGCATACAAAGTAAAGTAAAACCCAACAGTCTTAAAAAAAAAAAAAAAAAAAACAACAGCTTTTCATTCTGCCTTTCAGTGCAAAGGCTGTGTGGGGGGGGGGCAGGGAAAAAAGACCACAAAAGGCATGGCATAGCGCATGAACAACTGGACAGTTATGATCATTCAGTCTGCAGTGCCACCTAGTGCTGGAAAATATTCTGGACTTTTTTTTTTAAATGCTATAATTCAACACACAAAAATCAAATCTAAAATGCTTAAAAAATATTTGTTTTTCTTTTTTCTTCTTTTATTAACAAACAAGTCATTGTATAATAGCAATAAGGCACTCCAGGGTGTGTGTTATTGTGTAAATAACACACATCACTGGAGTCCCTTATTGCTATCATACAATATACTGTAATTGCTATAAAAATAAAATAAAAAATATCATTAAAAATATGTTTTAGTCAGTTTTATTTAGTGGGTAGGTAAACAAAGTAAAAAAGTAGTGCTGCAGTATTATTTTTTGCCCGTAGGTGGAGCTGCTGCTTTTTGGTTATGCATACTGCCCCTTCCCCACCCACAGAATGACTCTTCTTTGGTAAGCTGTCTCTGCTAGTTCACTGTGATTGATGCTGTCCCACTGCCTTCCTTGCGACTGGGTAAAAATAAGTGCTTTTTTTTTCAAATTATTTTTCTTTAATGGAAAAAGTCAGTATACCGCTTGAGTCAAAAAGAGCCAGGTGGAGACTTTCACTGTTCCATTCCCACTCAGTAAGCTGGCATGTAACACAATAATGCAGTAGATGACTTGGAGCTTTTTTAATTTAGTAAACTCATTTTACATTTTTTATGAACAGCTGCTGCGTGTGGCTTTCTGGAAAAAAAGGCCAAGTGGTGAGGAGTGATTGTGCACTGCAGGCAGGGAGAGTGAAGCCAGTTGCATGCAGCTGACAATGGAGCAGACGTTCCTTGAATTAAGATCACACTGCTGAAGGTGGGAGCTGACCTGAGTCACAGCTTTCTTTAACATTTATTTATTTAGTTATTTGTGAATCATGTCAACTGCTTACAAATTGGCAATGGCACCAATGTATGGCCAAAGCAATGAAGGTGCACAAGTTGGATCTGTAGCTAGTAACAGGGGTTGCTGCTGCAAACAGGTAGCATGTGCGGTTTGTTTCAAGAACCACTTGCTCGGTCCCTCCTTCACAGAAGCTGGACTGCTACATTTAAAAAAAAATTAATACTGCTAGTTAAGAGAAAGTCCTTATAGGAGAAGAAAACAAGTACCAAACGATGGAATGTGTGTGTGTGTGTGTGTGTGTGTGTGGAGTCGCGATGGCTTACAAAGGCAGTAATCTGTGGAGTGGTGGGATGATTTCTCTGTGTGTTATGTGGTCATGTGTGTACTGTATGTGTGTGCCTGGACTTCAAACAGTGTTATTATTGTGAAATTACATCACTGTTCCAGGTACCCACTGACCAATCAGAATACAGGACATTTCCTTGCCATTGCATAAGATAAACTAAGTAATTCTTTTTCTTCTATTTTATTATACCACTACCTTCCCATTGGTCTACTATACTATTCATTTCAACTTAAAAATAAAAGCAGGTGGCACATTTGGTGAGAATGCAACTCTTTAAATAACTGGCATGAGGTAATCACATGACCAAATGGTACTATTTTAAGCAAACAAAGGAAATCACAAAAAAAGTCACATAAAAGTTTGAAAGTCAAACTGTGATGTATTTTATTTCTCTTTTTCAGAAGTGCTGAGATGGCAGGTGATATCAAACCAAACCCAGACCTGCACAATCAACTGCTTATTCAATCCTGCTACCACTCTTTTGTTGATACGCAATGAAAAGACACTGAGCCAGGAGGAGCTTGTTATGTAAACAAATGATTTCTTCTCTGTCATTCAACATGAAACTAAATTCACCCTTCCCTGCAGTGTGATGTGCTGGGCTGCAAGTATTCTTTTCCAAATGATACTGAAGGGTTTCTTGCAGTTGTAAGTTAATAAAATATTCCAAAGTAGAAATAACAGGATCTTTTTTGTTACTTGAAGGTTGTGAAGCTCTGTTTTCCAAAAAGGCGTTGAAGTACTGCTATCTCTTTTGAGATCAGCATCCTACTCAACAGTAGTCAGACCATCCAGAGTATTCCCCTGCAACCGGTGTCTTAAGTTTGGGTCTTCTCCTAACTACAGTACTTGTTAAATGGACAGGGAAAGGAAACTGTGCATGCTACCATCCCGACAAGGAGGAATAGATCACAAAGCCTTTAAATCAGGGTGCACAGCATACTCAGTATATAACCTTTGTTCTTTTTCTACCCAGTCATTTGCACCTGTGACTTGCTTATAATCCCATCATAATCGATAAAGTGCATAGGATGCAAGATGAGAACATTAAGTTTTAGGCATACCAAGACCACATTGACTAGATTGTTATGGTCCAGTCATGGCTGTTCCTCTCATGTAAGAAACATTTGAAACATTGATCTATTTCAGCAAGTCAGGAGAAAGAGATTTAATATGGAAGAACACAGCTGATGTATAGCAATCTAGGGAGGACATTTCTGTATGTTGCATAAATTCTGACCCCTAGAGATGGGGTTAATACTGTCCAAATCTGGTCAAGACATATGTAGCATCTTAGGCCAATATACTAAACAGTTCTTTACCATATCTCATATCCCCATAAAGGGAGCTGTGGGTCCACAAACATATACACAGTGCTTGCTGGCTATAGGCTTAACATGACTTTGGTCATTTTTAAGGGGATACCCCTACTAAGGTTATTATTCTGGTTTTCAAATGCCTATGGTTCCAAAGCTAGGACAAATTAAAGAGGGGAGAGGGGTCACCCAATATGAGTACACTGCTGGTTCATGACATGGGTAAATGCTAACCCATTTACTCTAATTTTACAAGTAGGGGACTCAAAATATAGATCAACCTTGACTCAATCAATTTTCTATGTGTATAGGATCAGATTAATTTAGAAAGAACTTACCAGCTTGTTGTAAAATTGATGAATACTGCTTAAGAGTGACCTTGGGAAACCCTCTTCTCCTGGCAGGAAAATATATAGTGCCATGGTACTAGGCTAAAAGCCATAGAAGCATCTTTTACATTCAATCACTTATTTTAATGATTTTATGCCAGATCTTTTTGCATTTGTGTTTTCCTCATTCCATAAAAATGGATCTTCCTTTTTAAAGCCAGTTTGGTTTTCATATATTACAGTTGGGATATTATTCTAGACAGGAGACTGACATGTTCACAATGTGATTAAGGTCATAAGATGGATAATACTTCAGTTGAAAATTACACCATTACAAATTTAATAATGTGTAGTATTACCAAACTCAGAAAAATAATAGAAATATTTGTATTTATTTTTTAAGCTATGTAATTTATAGAGTCCATACAAAAAACAGTGTTTGCATATTCTAATGGCATTAAAAAAACTTATTGATATGCTATATTTTTAAGAGGTAAGTTCCGATGGCAAAGTGGGGGTCCTAGGAGAGCAGGGGCTGAGCCTTCAGTGGATTGCAATGAAAAAACATACTAAATAAAAAAATCAAATGGCAGTTCGACTACACATCACCACTGGTGTGAAATAAAAGCATGTTGCAGTCAGGTTATAAGCAAAAAGGGAAAACTTTTATTGCACCAGATGCCAGTACACAGCTAAAAACATGCCCCTCCCCAAACAACCGAACAATTTCACGCTAATCTCGCACTTTTTCAAGGCTGAAGCAACAATGGTGAGAGTACCCCATTTATACAGCAAGATTTAAAGTGACAGTGCAAGTCATCAAGCATAAATTAAACACCAAAGTGCTCACAAGACATTAATAGACTTCCTATAATACAAAATACCATCATAAAAAAATCCTCACAAAGAGAATAAATCTATACAACAAATAAATAACCTTCTCAATTTCTGAAAAAATCACTTTTACATATAACAACAAATTCATAAATATGGAGATAGCTGGAAAAAATAATTTAACCCTGGTATTATATACAACTTAGTTTTATTTTTTTTTTATAGCATAATATTTTATTGAGGTATTTTAAGTATTTTCATACAGTAGAAAGCAAGCAGTACAGCCAACCAATTACTGAGTATGATACATTTCCAGAAGGCAAAGTGGTAGTAGAAATTAACCTTCAATAGACAATTGGTCTCACTACAAATCATAAAGGACAAAATATCCAAATTCTCCATATTGCAATTATCTTAAGAATGTAGTACTTTCTATGAGCATAATGCAAAGTGAGTGAGTAAGTCCTAAATCAAGGCAGATGATTATATCTTATGACAAGTGCATAGGTCCTTATGACATAATCCATACAGAAAATAGAGGATTACAGGCAGTCCATTAGATAGGAGGGTTGGAGGGTGGCTCCAGGATTTTGCAAAAAGTGGAGCAAAGATATTTTTCCCTTTTCTGATAGTAATGATGGAGATTACCCCTCTGAAGGTGAGAAAGCCTTTCGAAAAGAGAGAGCCTGGCCAAAGCTGCATGTCAGGCATTGTGAGTGGGGATAACTGGTTGGTGCCAATACTTAAAGAGAAGGCATTTGGCCTCCAAGATAGCTACCAGAGTCCAGTCTTTAAGGAGTTTAGGTAAATGTCTCAATGCGGTAGTATCTCCCAGACACAGTTTGACATTGGCCAGAACAATTGGTTGCTTAAGTACTAAGGAAATGTCCGAGGCAACCAACTTCCAATAGGTTGACAACTTAGAACAGGACCATAACATATGAAGAAAATATGCCTCCTCCTGGGAGCAGCGCCAGCATTTGTTATGGCTAAGCAAGCCATGGGAGTGGAGAATTACTGGTGTACGGTGCCACAACAACAACATTTTTAGCTGCAAAAAGTGACTATTGGTGTCACTGTATGTATGACATATACCCTTAAGGGAGGAGGTCCATTGGTTGTCAGAGATAGAAAGCTAGTATATAATTCCCATTTCTTTTTACAGGCCCAGGTTGCTTTGGATTATGAGTCTCTCCAAGAACTATAGAAGCGACTCATAACCCCTTTGTTGGATGAAAGCTGATGCAAGCCAGCTATCCATGTTCATTGTGTGATCTCCTGGGATTTAGGAAGAAGGGGATGTAGGGCACTGCAAATTTGTAAATACCTCCAAAAGTCTTTGTGTGGTAGGGATAACTACCTTTGTAACTGACTGAAAGGGAGCAGAGGGTATGTGCCTGATGGAGAGAGGTCCTGTACGACCTGAATCCCCGCTTTGCTGTATTGGTACCCCATCTATTTGGATAAGATTATTGTACCATAAAGGAGCATATTGTAAGGGAGGGTTCCAGGATTGTGTAGGCAATTGAGATTTGACCCTAAGACGCTTCCAAGAACGGGCTGTGCATAACACTGTGGGTGGGAGAGATTGAGGCAAATGTGCCTGTGAGGTAAGAAGCGTATAAAGGGGTATTGCACCTGCCAAGTCAGTTTCTAATTGGGCCCATACCGGGGGATCCATAGCGTTGGGCACAAACCATTTAGTTGCCTGTGCAGCTATGCATGATAGATGATAGCCAAAGTACCAGTGGGCATTAAGGCCTCCATGGGACCCGTGTGCTCTCAGTTTATGCTTAATCCATCGAGGCAGCTTAAAGTCCCATAGGAAATTCATCGTTAGTTTCTTTAAGGACGTAAAAAGCTTAGATGATAGAGGGATGGGGAAATTGTTGAAAAATACAAAACCCAAGGGAGCAGGAGCATATGAATAGCCGCTATCCTACCTGGTAGGGAGAGTTGCAATTTACGCCACCTCTTGATTTCCACAGATAGTTGGGCTAATAATGTAGAAAAATAGGCAGATTCAAGTTCCTGCCAGTCAGTTGGTATACAGACCCCAAGATAGTTGAACCCAGTACTCGCCCTGGGCAGATTGGTTCCTTGGATGCATGCCTTGGTACAGTGATTGTTCAGGGGAGCCACGGTGTTTTTTTTTTATTAATACATAGGCCGGAGATTGCACCAAATTCATTTAAAATCTGAAGTACCTGTGGTTGAGTTTGTTGAGGGTTAGAAAGGGTTAGCAGGAGGTCATCCACATAAGCCACTACCAGATAAGGTTGGTTGGTGACTAAAATGCCCTGGATTTGTGGGGAGGTAATGAATGTCCTAATCAAAGGGTCTAGAGCCACTAGGAATAATAAGGCGGATAGGGGATAGCCTTGTCTGGTGCCCAAGTGTAGCACAAAGGGTGAGGAGATCTCACTATTAATTAATATCCAGGCCATGGGGGAGCAATAAATGGTACGTATCTACTGCCTAAATGAAGGACCAAAGCCATACCTGAGAAGGACTTCATAGAGCTATTGCCATTCAATCGAGTCAAATGCCTTGGAAAAATAATTAGCTAAAGCTGCAAAGGGAAGGGAGGATTTTTAGGCAAACCATTTAAGATTAAGGAGAAGTCTGGTATTGTCCATCCCTGATTTTCCCCACATTGAACCAGTTTGGGAAGGGTGAATAACTGAGGGGAGAATAGATGTCAGACTAGACGCCAGTGCTTTGGTCAGTATTTTTGTGTCTATGAACAGAAGAGATATTGGTTGGAAATTGGCGCAGTCTAGGGGATCAGATGATTTTTTCGGTAGGAGGGAAATTATTGCCTCCTTCATAGTAGGGGGGAGAGATCCAGAAGTATGTGCAAAATGTAGAGCGCTCTACAGTGGTTGAATAATGTCTGGTCCAAGAGCCTGGTAGAGCTCCACAGACATACCGTATGGGCCTAGAGCCATTCCCAGTGCCATCTGAGATAGTGCCAGTTGGAGCTCTGCACAAGAGACAGGTGATGCACCAACATAGAGGTGTCGATAGGGAGAAGGGCAGGGGTAAATGGAGAAAGTGACAAAGGCAAAAGGACAGGGATGGGGCAAAAGGGAGTAAGGCCATCAGGAAATGGAGGGTAATGAGTACCAATGCCAGAGTCTGGGCAACAAGCTCCCTGAGCTGGTGGCCTTGATGGAAGAGGGATGCCTGGATATCATAGCAGTCACAGAAACATGGTACACAGAGAACCATGACTGGGATGTTAACATACCAGGGTACATAACCTACAGGAGAGACAGGCAGGGGAGAAGAGGGGAGGAGTAGCTCCATGTAAAGGAAGGGAGAAAAGCAACTGAACAAAAGAGTAAACAGGAGGAGAGGAGGCACTGTGGGTCACCTTGGAGACTGGAAAGGCACCACAATCGCACAGGGTTGTGTACAGACCCCATGTCAGGGAGGGAATGGACAAGGATATGATAGAAGGCATTCTTAGAATGGCAGAGAAAGGGGAGATACTATTGATGGGAGACCTGAATATGCCAGATGTTAACTGGAGCACATTTGCTGCAGCCACATTTAAGAGCAGGGCCATTCTTGATGCCCTACAGGTGGCAGGCATTAGACAGCTAGTTTCAGAACCCACTGATGGGGAGCAATCTTAGACCTCAGATCTCAAACGGGGACAGTGAGAGGATCTCAGATCTAGAAGTGGGTTGCCATCTGGGGACAAGTGACCATCAAACAGTGTGGTTCACGTTAAACTCAGCTACAGAGTCAAGCCATACAAAAGTGAGGGTACTGGACTTTAGGAGAGCTGACTTTGGCAAGATGGGAGAGTGCCTCAGAAAAGCACTAGCAAACAGGCTAGAAGGAGGTGTGGAGCAACAATGGGGAATCATCAAAACTGCCATCACAGAGGCAACAAGCCTTTGTGTGAAGCAAATAAACAAATCAAAATGAAAGAAAAAGCCACTATGGTTCTCAAAAGAGGTGGCTGTGAGAGTCAGGAAGAAAAAGATAGCATTCCGGAAGTATAAGGAAACACAGAAGGAGCAGGACAGACAGCTGTACCAGTTAAGGCAGAAGGAAGCAGGGAGGGAAGTCAGAATAGCAAAGGCCCAAACTGAGGAAAAGATAGCCAACTCAGTTAAGAAGGATAAAATCTTTATAGGTACATCAGCGAGTGTAGAAAGACAAAGGAGGATAGTGAGGCTGAATAGGATGAACGGTGGGTGGGCAGAGGGGGACAGTGAAAAAGCAGGGATATTGAATGAATATTTCTGCTCAGTATTCACAAAAGAGGAGGGGGAAGTGCCTAATCCAATTAACAGAAGCACTCTTGATAGGGGGGTCGATCCCAGTCCTTTCACAGAAGAAAGGGTTCTACAAGAACTCCTAAAACTGAAGGTGGACAAAGCAATGGGTCCTGATGGAATTCACCCAGAATTCTAAAAGAATTAAGGAGGAACTAGTGAAACCACTGGCTACTCTTTTAATAAATCATGGGAGGATGGTGTGGTACCCGAGGATCGGAGGAAGGCGCATGTGATTCCCCTTCACAAGCGTGGAACCAAGACAGAGGCAGAAAACTACAGACCTGTCAGTCTGACCTCTGTGGTAGGAAAGTGATGGAGTCACTTCTGAAGAAAGAATAGTTGAGTACCTAGAGGCCAGTGGAGCGCAGGACCAAGGCAGCATGGATTCACAGCAGGAAGGTCATGTCAGACGAATCTAATAGATTTTTGACTGGGTGACCAAAGTAGTAGACCAGGGAGGGGCTATGGACATGGCCTACCTAGACTTTAGCAAGGCATTTGACACAGTCCCACACAAAAGATTAATAGTCAAATTAACCCACCTGGGAGTGGGTCCCAGGGTGGTAGCCTGGGTAAAACATTGGCTGGACAACAGGACACAGAAGGTAATTGTAAATGGAGTCCACTCTGAATCAAGAGAGGTTACTAGTGGGGTACCGCAGGGTTCAGTATTGGGTCCAGTCCTTTTTAATGTCTTCATCAGTGACATTGCAGAGGGACTGGAAGGAAAAGTATGCCTTTTTGCAGATGACACAAAGATCTGCAACAGGGTTGATACACAAGGAGGCGTGGAAAGGATGAAAAGGGACTTGGCTTGGTTGGAGGAATGGTCAGAAGTATGGCAGCTAGGATTCAATGCAAAGAAGTGCAAATAATGCACCTGGAAACAAGAACCCAGGGAAGAATACACAATGGGTGGGAGGTAGTAACAACAACAAAAAGGAAGGGGACCTGGGGTAATCATAGCAGATAACCTTAAGGTTAGCAAGCAATGTGAGAAGGCAGTAGGGAGGGCTGGGGTATACTGGGATGTATAGGGAGAGGCATCAGCAGCAGAAAACAGGAAGTTGTTATCCTCTGTACAGACAGTTGGTGAGACCCCATCTGGAGTACTGTGTCCAGTTCTGGAGACCCCACTCGGAAGGACATAGACAGGATAGAGGTAGTCCAGAGGAGGGCAACTAAAATGGTGCAGGGTCTGCAGGAGAAGCCAGATGAGGAGACCAAGGAGCTAATATGTATAATCCTTGAGGAAAGAAGGAGAGGGGGGACATGATAGAAACTTTTAAGTACCTCAGTGGAATCAACAAAGTCCAAGAGGGTAGCATCTTTCAGAAAAAGAGACGTGCAAGAACAAGGGGACACAATTTAAAGATAGAGGAGGGCAGTTCAGGGGCAATGTGAGGAAGTATTATTTCACAGAGAGGGTAGTGGATGCATGGAACAGCCTTCCTGAGGAGGTTGTGAGGTCTAAAACTGTGGGAGAATTCAAGAATGCATGGGACAGACATAAGGCAATTCTTGTGGGGGGTAGGAAGAAATAGGCTGTTGGTTAACTAGGATCTACGGCCTATCCTGTAGGTAGGGAAATGGGCAGACTAGATGGGCCAAGCGGTCCTTATCTGCCGTCAAAGTCTATGTTTCTATGTGATTTCAGATGAGTCACTTGTTCGGGAGTGAGAGCTGGCAGCGGGGTTTGTAGGCAGAATTTGGCAAATTGTTCCTGTAACTCTTGAGCAGTATGAGAAGACTGAGTCTGACAGAGAGATTGGTTATATTGCTGCATAATAGTGTTAGTTTGTTTGGGTTTGGTCGTTATGGAGCCTGCAGAGGTGCGGAGGGCATGTATTTATGTGGCTGCCTGTTGTTTCTGTAGGCAAAAGACAAGTAGCTTCCCTGCTCATTTGGCCCCGGCCGAGAAGGCCTGTTTCAATCTCAAGAGGTACCATTCAGCTTTTTGATGCAGAATTGTATTAATTTGGTATTTAAGACCGACTATTTGCCTATGTAGGGCATTATCTGGGTTAGCTCATGGGATAGACTTAAAACAGCTCTCCAGGATGGCTAGGTCTGCTTGAAGCTGCTTCAGGGCTTCCTTACATTAATGGTCCCAAGCTGCTGAGAAGGCAGTGATGTGTCCCCTTAACACCACTTTCAACACTTCCCAGACAGTGCATGGTGAGACCCCACAGGCAGCATTCAGAGAAAAATAATCTTTTGTGGCCTGCACAAGGTATGGGTGAAAATCCAGGTCTTGTAATAACAGTGAATTGCAATGCCAATGATTTCCAGGGGGGCGAGGTTCCTGGGGAGTGAACCTCAGTGAGACGGGGGCATGGTCTGATATTAAAATTGAGCCAATGCTAGCTTCAGAGAGGCTTCTGGCTGCTAATTCAGTAGCTAGCCAGAAGTCTATACTACTATTGGACTTATGGGGCACAGAGTAGAATGAGAAGTCTTTGCCAGTAGGGTGGTCTCTATGCCAGATATCTGTGAGGGCCCATTCCTCTATCATATATTGAAGAGATTGTCTGGTTTTGGTATTAGTATGTGGGGTTGGGTAAGACTTGTCCAAGAATATATCCCCCACCATATCAAAGTCCCAACCCAAGATTACAGGGAGTGGTGACCCCTCTGGTTGTAAATCTGACAGGGCCTGGCCGATGGCAGGGAAACAATTGGCCTGTTCAACATCGGGAGCGTACCTAGAAGGATAGTGCCTAGGGGGAAAAATGTTTCTCTACCAACCAATGAACCTTAGCATCTTTTTTGACTTCTTTTACCACCCGGGGGAAGCACGATGGATGAGAATGGCTACTCCCTTGGATTTAGTGGTGGAGGAGCTGGCCAGTACTTCTCCCACCCATAGTTTTTTTTTAACCAATTGGTACAATTGGGTAGTAGGTGGGTTTGTTGAATAAGGGCAATATCTGCTTGCAGGGATTTCAAGTGTTGTAAAACTTTTGTACATTTAATGGGATTATTTAATCCTTCCACATTCCAGGATATCCAATGATATCCCTGATGGGCATCAGGGGTAGTAGGCATCTTCTCACACAATAAACAAGAGGAGTTACTTACAGAGCTTCCAGTTAAATGGAGAACAGGGAGGTCACCAAATTGCTGGGTCACTAAATACCTGAGGGAGGATACGGTTATCAAAAGGTGTACTAGCATTGGAAGGGATGTAAGCATCGCCTGTGACCTCGGGACTATGAGTTCTAAGTTATAGATAAGGCCGTAACTGCAAATCTAGAAGTAAAAAGCAAAAAAGTCAGTTAGTACTTGAACACAGTAGGTCAATTATCAATGAGGGCAACTAGCCCGATACTGAACACAGAAGTGCCAAAGAGAGACACAACAACAGTGATATGAGACTGGGGATCAACGCAAATGAGGGTAATATATGTATACACTCTGCAGCTATGTTATCCCCAATACTCAGTTCAGGAGGGTCTTGTGAGGATGATACAAAGAACTGACTCATCCTAGATCCACCCTAACCTTTGGTCGGATGACCCAAACCATGTGGGGGGCATGGGGGAAAAGGGGGGTGGTGGGCATACCCTCCTGCTGGTAGCTAGACTGGAGTGAAAGACCATCCTGTGAAGGGTGTGCATGCATCAGGCCTAGGAGGCAGAGTACAAGAACTTAACTGCTAAACATATAAAGAATGGGGAGGGGGATTTCCGCCCAAGTGCTCTGCAGCTAATAATACAAAGTTGTCGGAGACTGTATCTTAGCATCTATCAAAACAGCCCTTAGTCATTCCATCGATGGGGGTACAATGGGCACCTTGAGAAACGTCAGCTTAAGACATCATACATATATTGTAGTCACACCAATTCCATGGCATACGGTGGGGGGGGATGAGGGACTAGCAGGGGAGGGGGGAATAGGGAGTAATAAACTCATCCCCACCACCAACAGATTATGGGTACAAAATTAAATAGTTAGTCAAGTTCCAGGAAATCCAGCAGGTTGTCCTTCGACCATCTCGAGGGAGCCCCATGGGGTACATCCAGGCTCCAGGGGTGTCTTTGCAGCGGCTGCCACATAGCTGATGAGGCCCAGTCAAACTGGTGAAAGAGTGTCTACCAATTCTACTAGTGATGTTTCAGGAAAATCAGCCCAGTCCATTAGTTGCTCAGTGTCCATATCTTGGGTTCCAGTAGTAGGCTGGCTTAATGTAGGAGAGAGGTCGTCTCTTGAGATCTTTGCAGGTGGGGCTGTGGTGGATTTGGAGGGCGAGTGTTGTGGACCACTCCGAGGTCTCTGCCTTGACTTGGGTGATGAGTATATTCCCCGATGAGGAAGGGAGGATTGCAGATTAGACATCTGCAGAGCCATTGATAGTGTGTTGTCATTGGAACAAGCAGCTTGAGAGGCAATCTTCGCTGGGGGACCAGTTTGTTGTGGGACCTGTCCGGCTGAAAAATGGGATGCAGGGGAAGCATATGTAGAAAAAAGGTTCCTACCAAGAGGCAGAGCTGGAGGTGGCTCCCATAGCTTCCTGGGATTTGTATTAGGGCACTGGAGTTCAGGCCACAGTCGAGCAATCCATCATTCAATGTCCCCTGGATGATCAGCGATGAGCACATGACCCTCCTTGACAACATGTAGTCTAGTAAGATTCTTGAATTTAAATTTGAAGTCATGTTGGTAAAGAAATCTGTTAATGGTCCCAAATATTCTTCACTTTGCAACCACTTCCTGAGCGAAGTCCCTGTATACTGGTTCCCTGCCAAGAAAGTTCCCCCAAATCTCTGGCTGCTTGAAAGAATCTCTCTTTAGTGGTGTATCTTAACAGGTAGGCTGCAATTGGCCTAGGTGTGTTAGAATGTGGGCTGTCTCAATTTCAGTAGGGCCTCTCCATCTGTCCCCTAGTATGCAAGGGAGATTTTCATTTAAAAATTGCTCCATTGACTGCCCTTTGGCCCCCTCCGGGAGTCCAACAATCTGCAAATTGTTGCAGCGGCTGTGGTTTTCATGATCCTCGGCTCTCTCCCAAAGCGCTGCAAGCCGCTGCTCGTGCTGCTGAAGATGCTGCCAAAACTGGGCTTGTTGAGCTTCACATGCTTCAGTCCTTTGCTCTGCCACATTCATTCTATCTTGTAAATTTTGTACATCCTTAGAAGTACCAGTCAGAGTTAAGCTTATAACATCAACCTTAGTGATAAATGTTTCCAGGAGCTTGGTAATATGTTGCAGGGACTCCCCGACAGCTACAGAGTCATCCATTTGTAGGTGGTGATCCTTCAGTTCCTGGGACGACATAAGGGGTCTGGATTATGGCCAGCAGCATAGCAGGGAGGACTCATTCCTGTAACAACCTCCGTGGGAGGGGGAGTGGAGGCAAAGAAGGCCCGCAGAGTGATAGGCCTGTGGTGCAGGGAATTGAGACCTGTGCGGCCTAAGCCTAGGTGAGTCAGAGTAGGTTCAAGTCACAGCACAATCAAAAACATGTATTTGCTCTGAAGCCCGCTGAAAGGACACACCACCCAGCAAGTAGGGTATCACCCGTGCATTGAATCGCAGATTAAAGTAGGAGACTCCATGGGATCGTGGCATCCGAGTGTGGATGGGCTAAGGTCTAGTGACAGCTTCAGAACTATGCTGCCATCTTCCCCGGTGGCTAGACCATGCCCCTTCTATGACTTAGTTTTAAACTGCCAATAAGATTCTTTTTGTCTCAATTTTTTATCCAAATCTCCTCCACGAATATGTTCTTTCAATAATTCAAGCATCTGAAAAGTGAATTGATGTTTCTTCCCCTTGACTTTAACATGTTGAGCCAAAGCACTAACATCATCCTGGTTCTCAATACGTCTTATATGTTGGCCAGTTCTTAGTTTAAATTTCTGCAAAGTTTTTCCAATATAAAAGCTAGTGCAGCTGTCACAAACAGCTGCATAAACTATGTTTTAGTGTTACAATCACAAAAGCCCTCTATCTGGTATGTGAGACCAGAAACAGGGTGCCTAAAAATTCACTCTTAATGTATTTGCAGAAGGAGCAATTTTACATTGGAAAATGCCATTGGGCAAAACTAGTTCTCTTTCCTCAATCCATAAAAATGGATCTTCCTTTTAAAGCCAGTTTGGTTTTATATGTTACAACTGAGATATTGTTCTCAGTTATTTTTACAATTCTTATCTTGAAACAATTTTGCAGGCAAATCCTGCCAAAGCAAGGAACATAAGGTACTGCTAGACAGGAGACTGACATGTTTACAATGTGACTAAGGTCATAAGATTAATAATACTTCAGTTGAAAATTACACCATTACAAATTTAATAATGTGTAGTATTACCAAATTCAGAAAAATAATAAAAATATTTTTATTTATTTTTTAAACTGTTATGTAATTTATAGAGTCCATACAAAAAACAGTTCTTACATATTCTATTGGCATTAAAAAACCATGTTGATATGCTATATTTTTAAGAGGTAAGTTCCGATGGCAAGGTGGGGGTCTGGGGAGAACAGGGGCTGAGCCTTCAGTGGATTGCAATGAAAAAAAGATACTGAATAAAAAAATAAGTACAAATTAGAAGCTGTCACAACTAAAAAAAGTTGTTTTAACAACTTTGCAGGAAAGTGGTTTCAGATAGTCTTGACATATTCACAATATTATTTGAAAAAAATATTGTTAGTGCACCAGTTAGAGTTCAACTTAACACCACAGAATGAGGGAAATGTGGCGTTAGGGTTTCAACCTAACCCCCTCCCACAACCCCAAGCAGCAAAGGAAAAAAACATTAGGGTTTTGGGTCTCTGGAGTATTGGCGAATCAATTGTGGTGTCTCCTTGGCATTCTTAACCCTAATGCTCACCCCCCAGCCCATAGCCTCCTGGTCAAAGCATGATGAAAGATCCAAGCCTGTGTTTCATATTGATACACTCTTCAAAAGAAGAGAAGTATGTTACCAACACAGTCTTTTGAGTTTTCTGCATGCAGGGCTCTAGGGGTTCTGGTTGAAGAAAGGAGATCACATCTGGCCTTCTTTGCTCAGGAATGGGGTGGGCATTAGGATTGACACCTCCAAGGAAGACCCCACCATTGATTCACCAAGACTCCGGAGACCCCAAACCCTAATGTTTCTTCATTTTGCTGCTTGAGGGCAGTTAGGGCTGGAAACCCTGTTGCCACATTTTTCTACTTTTGTGGCATTAAGTTGAACCCTAAGTGCCGCATTAACAAATATTTTTGCAAAGTATGTCCTTTCTTTCTAAGATAGTAGAATCATAACCTCATTCAGGCAGGTCCCTTCAGGACCTGTGTGAACAAAAGCAGATGCAAAGAACTTTGTCAATGCAGTGATGGATGTCAAGAATTTATGGGGCTGTCTGGTGGGCTGCAGAAGTGCAAGGCCTTCTGGTCCCTGCTCTTCCATGTGGCTATAGATACAGATGCACAGGGCAAAGAGTTCATCTATCAGCCAATGCACAGTGTCCTCTGCCACCCAGGGGTGCAGAGGTGCAGGTCCCTATGCAAAGGGAACAGTTTTCTTCACTATACAGTACCCAGGCCCATGTGGACAAACCTGCAGCTTTCATTCCCTGGCTGAGGGTGGTGTTGCATAACAGCAGCAGCATCCCCCACCCTCAACCCATCCAGCTGGGTCACTGAGCTTACCCTTGAACTTGGCTCACCAGCACGGTATCACAAAGCATACTCATTGGGGTCATGAATGGTGCTACACACAACATTCCCTAACAATTATATTGATTTATTTAGACCCCAAATTTTCAAGATAGCCAGTTTATGACCCCGTTACAAACATGACATGTTGCATTTATAGTATATTGTCCAAAATGTCATTTCACACTGCAAGTGTGAAAACATGTCTTGTGTAAAAGTTAAAAAATTATATCTGTCATGTTTATGAGGTGGTGTGGAAAAATGTCAATATTGCAAGTCTGGAGTTGAAATACTGAAAATAGTGAAATTAGGCGCGGACATTTAAATAATGCAATGTTCACTCATAACCTCCGAATTTTACCATATTTGTACACCAAAGTTTCAGCACAGCCTTCTTATCCCCCCCTCCCACCACCACCACCACCACGAACCTAGTAGGTGAACATTTTGAAATTCATCATTTCATGACACAGGTGGGAAAACACATTTTGGCCAGGATTTGAAAAATTACAGCTGTCATGTTCATAAGTTGGTATGAATAAATGGTTATATTGAAAATTTGGGGTCAAAATATTGTAAATTACCAAACTTATGAGTGAGTGTAGAAAAATGTCAATGTACAGTCATAACTTTGTCATTCTTAAATATTTTGACACCAAATTTTCACCATATCCTTCATATTATTTCTTTCTCACACTGCTTCCCTAAAGTTTGGAATGCCCTCATTCCTCCCATCCATCATGCTGCCTCCCCCATATCCTTAACTCCCTCTTCAAGGACCAATTCCCTTTCCAGTAATTGTGTTTAACTGTTTTTTTTTTTACTCTTACCTACTTGGACCTGAGCTCGTTGAAGATTAGTACCTATCCTATAAAAATAATAAAACTGTTCTTATTATTTTATTATAATGTAGCACATACATACATACATGTTTGCTCATACTGTGTAAGTTTGTATTCTAATTTCCATTATGCACTGTCTTGACTTTTGTTGCTGTATTACTGTGTATCCCTTTTCCCCCTCTCCCCCAGGACGCATCTGGAAATGAACATGTCTACTCAGTATCTCTTTCCTGGTGAAACTTTTAAATAAATAAATAAAATAAATAATACTTTACCTCAGGAACAAGGGTGGTGACATTTTTAAAAACCTGCCCAAAAGGTGATTTCGCAAAGCAACTGCAAAATTGCTTTTCAGCCAGATTTGCATAATTCCACCACCATTGTTCATAACATGGAGTCCTAAAAAGGCCATGTTGAAAATCTGTTGTAGAAAAATGCAAAAATATCAAAATTGAGAATAAAAGTTCAAAACCCTGTTGAAATACATTAAACCGCATATACCTGATTTTCTCATAGTGCAGTCACTGGTTCCAGCAGCAAGGAATGTCTTTGACTGAGAGTGGATCCATGCTTTGGGACATGTTCAGGTGGTGAGGTGCATTGGGGGTGTGGGATGATGGGTGGGTGCTAGGAGGTCAGGGTCAAGGGTCAGATCAGTGAGGGATCATTTTCTACCCCTTCTACTTATATTAAATATAAAAAAAAACAGTGGGAAGGCCGGGTGGGTGACCTGGAGAGGATGGGGGAGAAAGAAGCAGTACCGGAGGTGGGCACCCCAGTCTGCTTAACAAATATTTTAAGATAGATAGATAGATAGATAGATAGATAGATAGATAGATAGATAGATAGAATTGGATAAATTGGCAGACAGACAGATACTGTTCTGTAAGCTGTGGGTAGAAATTGAGTTTTTGTTTTCTTTTTAAATTGGATTTTAGGGTTTCAAGCAGTGCACACTGCTAACAGTCGTACTGGGTTCTGTTTAGGTAGAGTGTAATGTGCATCATGTCCCACTCAGTAAGTAGCACAATTAGACATACCTGTAGTGGACTCGATTTTCAAAGCTCCAGGGAGCAGCACAAGGGGCTTTTATTTATTTTGTTCTTATTTAGTTCTCGGATTATAATACCTGAGTCAAAGACTCTTTTACACAGGTTCCAAGTCATTTTGAACAATACTGTACATACAGAGAAGCAAATCAAGACAGGTTACATTGTTAACAAGCATACATGTTGCAGTATGGACAGCAAACCGAAATTAGGATAGACAGTACACAAAAATTAGAAGATCATTAATAATAGCCAGTTGGTGTCAGTGTATCAAACATAAAGAGATCTGCAGGACTGTAAACAAAGGTGAGCAGCCAGAGGGTGGCTTTTGTCAGCTAGGTGGGACAGAAAAAGGTTGGCTTAGTTGAGTGGGGAGAGCCCTTGGTACCATGAGGATGGAGGCAGTTCTAGGATTAGCAGGGCAAGTAGAGGGAACGATACTGGGCAGGCAGTCTGTGAATAGGAAATGGGTGATAGTAGGGTAGGGAAGGGAACATAGGGGAGGGAACGAAGGTCAGTTAGGGGGCTATGTCAGGGAATCACAGTGGCAGCACATGACCAGGTATTGTCTAAGGAGAAGCTTGAAAGGACCAAGCTTGGGTACCTCTAAGGTATCTATCGGGAGACTATTTAGCCAACTGGGAGCTTGGAAGCTAAAGGATCATTGGGCTTTCAATGTGCGGCAGAAGGGGATGTGGAAGGCGTGTCTTGATGCACTCCTAGTGCTATGTGAGTAAGGGGCATGTGTGTGAAGGTGCTGAGGGTTTGGAGGAGTTAGGCCTATATTGATTGTCTTTGCATATAGGCAGACATGATACTTAATCCTGTCTTTGAGGTTCAACCAGTTCATGCTGGAGTACAAGTCGCATGTGTGAGTGCGGTAATGGGCACCTCAGACCAGGCAACATGATTTGTTGAGGACAGTGCTAACTCTTTTAAGGGCCGTGTCAGTGGCAGGGCCATAAATGACTAGGCTGTAGTCCACAATTGAGAGAATGGAGCTGGTGACTGCAGTTACAAGTGCTTCTTCAGTCATACTGCATCTGTGCCTATAGATGATCCCTAGTCTACACTTAACCTCCTTGGAGACCGCATTGATGTGTTCAGTGAAGGACAAAGTGCTGTTGAGTGTAACCACAAGGTATTTAAAGGTCTGAACCTGTTCAATAAGGGCATTGACACTGTTGAGTATGGCAAGCGGGGCTGATTTTAATGTGTTGTGGGGGTTAATGAAAAGCATGGACATGGTTTTTTTTATAGTTCAGGATCAGTTTGTGATGTAAACCACTCTTCAGCAGCTGGGAAATTGTGTTCTAGACTGTTAATTAGGAAAAGTGGTTTTGAGTGACTGCAGAATAAAATTGCATCATCTGCATAAAGGAGTAGATCACCAGAGCAAGCTGAGGGAGGAAGGGAGTTCAGAAACAGACTGAATAATAAGGTACCCAGGATGGAACCTTGGGGAACTCTGTATGGACAGGTTGACTGGAGGATAATGCATCACTGATTTTAACCTGTTGTGATCTATCCTCAAGGTAGTTTTTGAACCAACCCACAGTCTTGGTAGAGGACCCAATAGTACTGAGGTAGTCAATAAGGAGAGGGTGATTAACCATATTGACAGCCTTAGTGAGGTCAATGTACACTAACCCCGCTAAGTGACCATGGTCAAGGTCTTTGTGGATAAAGTTAGTATATTCTAGCAGGGCAGAGGTGGTGATGTGACTTTTCCTGAAGCCATGCTGCTCTGGGCATTGGACGTTGTTTTGGTCAGGTAATCCAAGAGCTGGTCAGTGACTATCCATTCCAGGGCTTTCAGAGGTGAGGGAGAATCAAGATCATTCGGAAGTTTGAGTGAAGGGCTCTATCACCACTCTTATGAATATGGGTCACTACTGTGGCTTTCCATCGGGATGGGAATTGCCTGAGACAGAAAGACTGATTTAGTATTTTTGTGTGGGGGATTAGGACTACATCCAGAGACAGGCTTGAGTCCCAAATATTAGCACAAAGTGCCCCTTGTGCCAAGGAATGCGCTGGTAGTGATTCACAAAGGCAGTCTGCATCTACCATGGGTTGCCTGACCAAAACAGGGCTTGTGGCACCTGTGTGCCACAAAATGTGCTGCGTCAAGGCACTGGGGGCATGCAGCAGATGCAGGCTGCCAAAGCCCCTCAAATGGTATTCACAAATCTCTCCCATAGGGCAAATTTCTAAGTGCCCTTAGACAAGCCAGGGCTGGTCTAAGGGCACTTAGAAAATTCTCCTCTGGGAGAGTAGCCTGGTTATGGTAATGTGTCATAGTCTTCCCTCCCTGATTCCTGATGTCCCCGGTAATATAACAATAAAATATACTCCTTTCATGGGTGGTCTAGTAGCCCCCTTCCCCGATCCCAGATGTTCCCTTTAATATAACATTAAAATATGCCTCTTTCATTGGTGGTCTAGTAGCCCCCTTCCCCAATCCCCAATGTCCATGTTAATATAGCATTAAAATATGCCCCTTTCATTGGCAGTCTAGTGACTTCCCTGATCCCCAATGTCCCCATTAATATAATATTAACATATGTCCCTATCATTGGTGGTCCAGTGGCTCAACACTCCCCCACCCCAGCAGGTAGTGCCCACCACCCTGCTCCCTGCCAATCCTGTGACAGAGCTGGTGACCAACAGAGCCCTTATCACACCTCCTCTGCTGGCCCCCAACTGAACTGTCACTGAGGACATTCTGTAAAGTGTACGCACTCACTGATTATTCAATGAACATGTACACTTTACAGTACTCACTCAGTGACAGTTCAGTTGAGGTCTGGCTGCTGAGGTGTGATGAGGGCTGTTCCTGTCACTGGCTCAGTCACAGGATGGCGGTAGCAGAGTGGTGGGTACTACCTGTTGGTGTGGGGACCACTGAACCACCAATGAAAGGAGCATATGTTAATGTTCTATTAATGGGGACATTGAGGATCGGGAAATGGGGTCACTAGACCACCAAGGAAAGAGGCATATTTTAATGTTATATTCATGGGGACATCAGTGATTGGGGAGGGTACCACTAGACCATCATGGAAAGGGGCATATTTTAATGTTATGTTAATGGAGACATCAGGGATTGGGTAGGGGAGCCACTAGACCACCAATGAAAGGGGCATATTTTAATGTTATATTAATGGGGACATCAGGGATCGGGGGGTCGCTACACCCACCAGGACAGGGATGCTTAAAAAACATATTAATACTCAGCCAGCATCATGTATCAGGAAGGGGACTGCTTGCCTTTGTGGCAGGAGACTGCAGAAAACCCTTCCCATGTGCCAGGTGTTTGGTGCATGGGAGAGATAGCCACAAGTGTGAGTGCTTAGGCGCAGGACCCTTCCTGTTCCAGAATCTGGTGCAGGGTGCCTGACATACTGGGCTTTGGTGTAAGCTGCTGTTTGCTGCAGGTTGCGCGGGTCTAGCCACTTTTGAGAATCAAGCCCCATGTGTTTGTCAGGAGGATTCACACAGGATGAATAAATAACTTAATGTTGTAGTATTTACAGAATGTGTTTATGAAGTGGTTTGAAGTTTTAATTACTGTTTTCTGATTGTGTGCATGTTGAACTTCATTTTGGTATAGTTTCTGTATACAGTGCAACACACTTAAGCTGCTGTAAATGATCCCTCTTTTAGGCAGCCCCCACCCCCCTCACATTTAGAAAGGCTTTTTCAAAGGTTTTTTTTCAGCTGGTATCTCAGCCCGGCTCCACCAGGCTCTGATACCCGATTTGTGAAATGGCCCCTCTTTCAGGCAGTCCCCATCAATTCAGCACAGCTTTTCAAAGGATTTTTTTTACCTTTATATGGCTGCAGTGGGCATAGCCCTTCAGACGTTTGCTTTTGAAAATGACTCCTCCATAAATTATCTATCAAACAACATGACAGAGTGTTAAAAATAGTGTCCTCCTCTGAAGCCTCATTACTAGCTGCCTGTGTGTGTATGGCAGCTGGAGAGACTATTTTTCTCTGGCTTGAGAAGATAATTGAGCCCTCCCCATTACTGCCTTTTTTTGCAAGTTGAAACCTCCTCCATAGTGTTTTATGGGCATTTCCTGTGGCTTGAGAGAAGTCAATTGAGCCCTCCCCAGTACTGACTTTTTTTGCAAGTTGAAACCTCCTCCATAGTGTTGTGTGGGCCTTTTCTTTCTTTGTTAAGATTCAGTGTTTAATTTACTACCATCTGCAAGCTGAGAAACTTGTTTTGCCGGTATCCTCTCTACCACTCATCCAGAGATTTGAATTTCTTTGTTTCCTAAGCATGCTGGTTGATTTTACTTGCTTCCCGCATAGTAAGAATGTGAAACAAAAGTTGGGTTATTTTAAATGATTGATAATATGACATGTCCAGTTTACATCTCTTGGTGATGAACTGTATCCCGTTACCTTTATGGAGTAATTCACTTGCCACTAACTTTTAAGACCTCAGCTGTAAGATACATCATGCATCTAAGGTGACATATGAAATCAAATTGCATTCCCTGAAAAACAGTTAGGTTTGTTTCTCTTCCCTACATCTGCAGCCACACAAAGCCAACCTCTTATCTCTCTCTCTCTCTCTCTCACTCTCACTCTCTCTCTCTCTCTCACTCTCCCCTCTCTCTCTCACTCTCTCTCCGATACCTACTGCTGGACAACACAGCTGTCTAAACAAACTAAGCTGTTTTTTTCTTCCTTAAAAAGTAGGAGCATTTTTTCTTGCTTGTTTAACATGCCTGGGTAAGCCACAGGAAGACATTTCTACTGCCAGGGATGTATAAAAAGTCACAAGATATCTACAGAGAGAAGGGAATACAACACTTTAATGGTTACAACTGCATTAGACTACAAATGCAGACCATGACACAAAGATTTCATGAACTAATTCAACATTAAACTAATTGAGTTTTTATTCTTTATGCTTCTCTTTTTCTTGATGTTACTATGATCCCTATTTGTTGTTCCTGTTACAAATATGTGTTCTGGAGGTCCCAGCCATCTCAGATAAGATATAGATTTGGTGAAAGCAGTACAGAGAAGGGCAACCAAAATGGAGGATGGCCTGCACCAGAAGCACTATGGGGAAGAACTCAGGAAGTTAAATATGTACTCTCTAGAGGAAAGGAGTGGAAAGGAAGACATGATAGAAGCATTCAAATACATGTTCAGCTTGCAGCTCAGCTTGGCCCAACCGAGCTATCACACTTAATTTGTGAACTCAGACCAGCTCCTCCCCCCTCTCTCAAGCCATTGTCAGACCTGCATTGTAAGTTGGCAGGTTTATTAAAAAGAGTAAGCACTATAGGGGTTTACTGCAAAACTGACTGTATGGTTCAGGTCAGTACCACACAGGTTGCTGGTAGAGAACAGGTGTTGATGTAGTAAACAGGAGATCTTATCAAAAACTATATGACTAGTGGTTTTTGGGAGGTGGCTCAGTTCCACTCCTGTCAGTTGACACAAATGTGGTTCCAGAGGTAAGACTGATAGCAAAATTACAATCCTGAACTGGGGCATGTTGCTGGTGGAGAACAGTTTGGTGTATTATGTGGGAGCCTATGCTGGCTTAAACTCCATCTCACTGATTGTGAGAGTAGTTGGATATGACTGTAAGCAAGGGTGGAGTAGGGTTTGATTGTTTTGTCATCAGTTATGTTGCACCCATTTGTCATTATAAGAATTTGTCAGATACTCAGCACACCATTATTATGACAAACATCTTGTTTTTCTGAATTTTCCATATCTGTTTTATGACTTTATTCTTCTAGTAGATAAATGATAGCATTTTCTTTTAAGCAGCACCTTTACCATTTTGTAGCTGCAATATCAATTTTGGTGGGAAGATGTGTGTGTGGGGGGGGGGGCACCTGGTGCTCTATATAACAGATATCAAAAATTCAGCAAAACAAAATGCATGTTCTAATAATGTGATATGGAGCATCTGACAGATACTCATAATGACAAATGTGACAGAATTGTCTATACAACATAATGGGCTCAATTTTCAAAGGCCTGTAGATTAATGCAAGTTGCAGCAAACAGCAGCTTGCATTGAAGCCCATACACTGTCGACAAAGACCACTCACATGCACCAAACAAATGGTGGATTGGAGGGTTTGATGAAGGCTGCCTGCAGCCCCTGGACTTGGGAAGCTGGCAACAGGGAGTGAACTGTGGGGGCACCCCAGAACTACACAAAGGGTACTATGGTGGCAGGTAAGCCACTGCTGGCCACCACACTCTCTCTGCTCAGTGAAGGCAGCCATTCTCAGACACCTACATCAGATGGTCCTATGCAAGTGCCACCATGGCACTGGATTGGATAGGGCTCTGTGTCTCTGCCAGTGGGTGCAACTCTCACGAGATACAACAGGGCAGCTGAAGTCTGCATGCTACTATTGCAGAAGGGTATCCCATTGTTGGTCAGACTCATGGGACAGTTCCAAAGCTATGGAGTGGGTAGCCCACTGTCCCCTGGCAGTTGTCAGGTGGCAACCTTGCAGACCCCATGTTGCCACACCACAATAGTGGAGTCCATGAGTCTTCTGTAGGGCATTGTGGCATGCAGTGACTATGTGGGGTTGGGCAAGATCCATCCAGCTCCACACCCTCCACCCCTGTTGGCTGTCCACTCACCTCCCTGTACACAGTAGTCAGGCTGTACCTCTGTTCATGCCAGCAGTGAACATGGCATGCTGCCAAAATGAGTACCTGCAAGTGGGCAGTAGGAAGGCTTCTCTGTGACTGTTAGTGCCATCAGGCTCTGAGTTCACAAGTTAATTACATGCCCTGTTCACAAAATGTTTGACAGGTTCATTCGTACCTTGTAGGCATTACAGCACACTAGAATATTTGGGGAGTGTGCAGCATCTGACATGGAATAAAATTGTGCCAGTACTCCCACTCCACTGTGCTTCCACTGTGCTGCCAGCCTATCTACCATGTTCCCCTGTGTGAGACAGTACCGGCTCTAGTGCAGTAGCTCTGTGCATCTGTGCTGATATTGTTTCATTGTCTATCTCATACAGCCTCCAAGCAACAACTACTGTATGCATGACAACAAACATAAAATGCCCACCTGCTCCATCCAGCTTTGGCAACCAGGCAGTGCTGTGCTGTGCAACCCATACCAGTGACATAGGATTTCAACTCCTGTATTGCAGATCACCAGCTTCAGTTTGCAAGCTATCAGTGCCTCAGAACATATTTTTCAAGGCGACCATACAGATAGCCTGTTATGCCAAACAACAGGGACTCACAGTGATAGGTCTGGGGGGACAGTGTAACAGTGTGGACATGAAACCAGCATACCTGCAGTAAGCAACTGTTTGTTGTTGTTTTGCATGTAGTCTGCTTGGATGTTGCTGTTGGCATGCTTGTTGTGGAGGGAGTTGTGACTGGGAACACACCAGCACAGCACAGTGTGACACCAATGCACTGCACAGGTGGGGTGGCAGTTCATGGTGCATTGATCAGCTCTGCCCGTCTACATACTGCCCAGCACTGTACCCTTTGTAGGGCTTCCAAAATCCCATATTAGGGATGCTGCAACTGGTTTGCTGCAAACCCCCTGTCCACCATGGCACATCCGGCATGCTGGCACAGGCATGCCACAAGCCATTTTGGTACTTCCATCCACCCGTCAATGCAGGCACCCTTTAAAAATTGGGACTGATGTATGGTATGGCACAGGGAGTCCCTTGCATCAGTTCTTTTTGGTGAAAGCACCATACGTCAGTCACAGGACTTTGATAACCAAACCCCATGTGTTTACATTTATAAATGGAATTACGTTTATAGCAGAAACCCGATTAGACTTACGGCACTTTATTTTGTAGCAAGTTCATTAGTTAAGCAAAGGTAAAACTCATCTCATGTATTGTCAGCCTGTTCAAAATGTGGAGCATAACTATGGATTTGTACACTCATCTCATTGAGCAGCGCTGACAGACACATCAGAAAGATTTTTGTATTCAGAAATGAAGTTCAAGATACACAGTCAGAGAAAAATAACACTTCACTACCACTTCACTTCATTAAGCAATAGATGGGTTGGTAGGTAATAGATAGATAGATAGATAGATAGATAGACAGACAGACAGACAGACAGACAGACAGACAGACAGACAGACAGATAGACAGATAGACAGATAGACAGATAGATAGATAGATAGATAGATAGATAGATAGATAGATAGATAGATAGATAGATAGATAGATAGATAGATGAGACAAAGATCTCACTTGCTGGCTCACTGGTGAAACTGAAGCCAGCAACAGGATGTTAAGAAAGTTCAACTGTTTCTCAAATGGAGAATACTGGTGAATGTCTCCTCTCACTAAACTGGACAGCCTGGATTTTTGGATACCCAGAAACGTTATTCCCACTGCATTTTCCAAAAAATAAACGTCAGAATCCAGCTAAGCAGTCCTGGTTACCGATGTTCAGGGGTTTGTTTTTTGAAAATACATTATTTTTATTAGGATTTTAACTTTTTTTATTGTATGCACTCATGACACATACACACCTGTCTCCATCACATCGTAGTTTTTCTGTTACTGCAATGGGGGTGAGCATTGAGGCTCACAACTCCAAAGAAGACTCCACCACTCTTTCACTTCAGGGGTAGAGTAGGGGTTTTTGGGTTGGAAATCATAATGTTGTAGGAGTTTTAGGGTTGGAAGCTGTAATGTTATATTTCTGTATGTTTGTCACTTTATCTTCAACCCTAACTGATGCATTAACATAGTGTTTTGCAATGAATTTCCTTACTTTTTGAGATATTGTAATCATAACCTTATTTGCCTGTTGAGAGTACAGGGCCCTCCAGGCACTGTGCTCCCACCCATCCATAGTTTTTGAGATAGAATAATTGTATCCTTATTTGCCTGTGACATCTTATTACCCCACCTCATGTACCAGGTACTGAAAATTGTAGAATCCTGCCAAAACATAATTCCACGCAACTGCAACACCATTCTACACCACTGGTGCTGAAACACATTTTGATCAGGATTTGAAACATTACAGCTATGTTGTAGGGTAATAAGAAGTCTATGTTAAAAGTTTTGGGTCAAAATATTTAAAATTTCCAAAGGTACAAGTGTGCATAGCGAAATTGCAACAAATGATCATAACTCTGCCATTTTTACATATTTTGACCACTTATTTTTTAACATAGCCTTCTTATGACCCCACCTCATAAACAAGGGCAGGAGAAATTGTCCAATCCCACCTGATAGGTGAATTTATCATGGGACAGTGAAATAATCTTTTGGTTGGGAGTTGCATAATCACAGTCATATTATTCACAAGGCATGGTCCCCAAAAAGCCATGTTAAAAATTTGGTATCAAAATGTCAAAATAAAAAAGAAGAAATTGATAAAAACACTAACCAAGTAACTGGTCTTGAGGCTATGACAGTGAATCTTATCAGAGATAACTACAATATGACAAGAAAAATTGAAACACTGGAAAATCAACACTGTTACAGAAACCTTTGAATTGTGGGTTTACCCAAAAGTGTTGATCAGTTCTTTAAAGCTGTTTGAGATATGTTAAAAGATGTCTTTGTTTCAGCTTTTTGAACTACCTGAGGAAAATGTACCTTTCATTAGTAAAGCATACCATATAACACTTAAACAAAGTACCCCGAATGCAGATTCCAATTCCAAATCAGAATAAACCAATAGAAAATCAACAATATTTGTGTCCTTTGCATTTGAATCACACAGAGACCTTGTTATGAGGGTTTCCAGAATTAAAGCACATTTAATTTATAAAACATTTACATTTTTGATCTTTCCTGACTATGCATTTACAACACAACTGAATATGTCAGATGTTAACTGGAGTGCATTTGCTGCAGCCACATCCAAGAGCAGGGTCATTCTAGATGCTCTAATGGGGCATGCCTTAGACAACTAGTGTTGGAACCCACTTGGGAGGGAGCAATCTTAGATCTGGTACTCTCAAATGGAGATAGAGAGAGGATTACAGATGTGAAGTGGGTAGCCATCTGGGAACTAGCAACCATCGAACAGAATGGTTCACGATAAACACAGCAGTAGAGTCAAGCCATACAAAGGCAAAGGTCCTGGACTTTAGGAGGGCTGACTTTGCCAAAATGGGTGAGTGCCTATGGAATGTACTAGCAAATGGGCAGGAAGGAGGGATGAACACTCCATGTGCTGATTGGGGAGTGGGATTACCTACAGCTGACTCTGTTTCTCATTCTGCTTTTCTTTTTTCTTTATTTTTTCTGTACTGTTTGGCACTTGCATAGTCCTGGGGGAGCCCTCAGAACAACAGGCTTGTGAACCCACTACAGTTGTCATCTCTGGCCATGTAATAAGATGATTTCATGTACTATTTTAATTTATATCCTCTCTTCCCCTTTGATGCTGGCCAGCTTCTGGCTGTGGGTGCCCAAACAGATGCACTTACTATGGACCTTAACTCTTTGCAGTCTTTACAGTTCAAACAGTAAAGTTTGAACTGAAAAGAGCTGCAAATGGTTGTTTTCTGATCGAACGGTCCTTAACCAATTGAGTGATCAGCAAAATTATTTTGGCCAGACTAACTGATACTTCCAATGTTAATTCCAAAATAGTAATAAAATAATCCAACAAAGTATGTGTAGGAGACCTAATGACAGATCTTGTTCATTAGCTATGAGGCAGTACTTGGGTAGAAAAAGTCTGTTAACACAGGAAAACAAGATGGCTGACATCACAAACAGTATTTGTTTGAGGACAAACAGTAAATTTACAGTTTGAACAGTAAATTTACAGTTTGAACTGTTTTCATTTACTTGCCTGTCTCGCATCTATCTCAAACACTGTTATAATTCAAAAATGGTAAAATATGTTTTCACCAAACCATCCCAAGACACACCCTTGGCACAGACCCCATCATCCCTGAACATTTCAGAGAAAAATGTCATTCTGTAGATGATAGCAAAGAACCCAATGTTAACCTTAGCTTTAACCTGTTAAGATGGTGGTCTGACGCTATGCAGGTTGTGCAGCAGCTGCAGTAGCAGGAATTCCACAATGCGTATCTGGTATTTGGAAAAGGTATACCATAATTTCCTGGAAATATCTGCATATAATTCTTTCCAGACCATCTTTTATAATTATTTTTTTGGAGCAGTGGACAGTTTTCTCCCTCTGTTTTTTTCTCCACGCAGGTAAGGAAAAAGAGAATTCCTGCAGTGGGGTATCCCCCTGAACCCAGTGGAGGAGACAGAAGCCTTGTGGAAGGTGGGAGGAACTCTGGTGTCACTGCAGCAAGCCAACAGAGGTAGTGATCCATGGAATCGTGGGTGCCATTTAGTTCCATGGAGTTCTGAAGAGTTTACCGGAGTACACTGGTGGATTGTGACTGTGGACTGTTGGCTGTGTGGGAGTGGAGGGAGGCACTAGTGGTAGCCAGATAGATAAGCAAGTGCTTGTGCATGCTGCAAGCTGTAAGAATGGTTGCAGGGAGGAAGGACAGAGGATGGAGAACAGAGACTAGAGAACAGAAAGGCTAAGCTCATACACCAGGAACAGATTAGAAGTACAGTGGTATAGCAGTGGTATACCACAGTGGTATAACAGAGAATTAAGGTGGTGCACAACAGTGCTCCATATGAAGGAGTAGTAAGATGTGGTGCTGAAAGTTTGTAAATAAAAGGTAATAACATTTTTCAGTTCCATTTGGGTTTGGTGTCTTTCTATGCCTAGTCATAGAAGCTGCACTAGTAGGTATTTTATAAGCAAATGGGGAGTAACTGTTTGTATGTAATATTTTAAATGCTAGATGCAAAGTTGCGCTAAAGGTTTTAAAAAAGGTTTACGTGATTAGATAAAGGGTATGTCTATTTACATGAATAAGAAAGTACCTTCACCTAAATGTAGGTGTCTTTAAAATCACTAAAACCTTTAAAATGTAAAGTAAACACATTTAAAATCCCCTGCTGAATGTGAGAGATAGTCAAGTGAGCATGATCATTTGAGTGTGTGTTTAAAAGGCACATGCATTGGCATTCTCTAGCGCAATTGCCATTTTACTTCAGATCCTCTGGTGTGTCCCCGGTTCTCCTTGTAATCTCGAATGAAGCCCTACTGCTAGATTTAAAAGAAATCAAATCAAATCAGTTTTATTTATAAAAAAGGGTCCTTTCTGAAACCAAGGTGCCTGTACAATAAAATACATAAAATAAAATAAATTATTATAAAACAAGCATACAATTCCACAACAAGCAATATAATAGCAGCATAGTAAAATAAAATAATCCCTTTAATCAGCAAAATCCAGGTTAAATAAATAGGTTTTTAAAACAATTTTAAAACTCTGGATGGTTAGGCAATCTCGTACCCAATGAGGTAGAGAGTTCCACAGGGACGGAGCAACAAAACTATATGCCTTGCTCCCGATGTCTGAAAATGTACCATGGAACCTCTAGCAATCCTCATCAGTGGATCAGAGAGGACGGAGGGACAGTAGGGACAAAGGAGATCTTTCAGGTAACTTGGTCCCTGGTCGTGTAGGGCCTTATAGGTTAACAAAGCAACCTTAAAGGTGATCCGCCACGGTATCAGCAGCCAGTACAGACCACGGAACCCAGGCATTATATGACTGGCTCTTGAAGCACCAGTCAGCAACCTGGCTGCCGCATTCTGCACTAGCTGCAGGTGATGGATATCAACCCCTGACAGCCCTAAGTAAAGGGCATTGCAGTAGTCAAGGCGTGAACCAACATTGAAAGATCATCAAGAGGAACCAGATGTTTCACCCAGGTGATGTTTCTCAGACGGTAAAAAGAAGTTTTAACAACTGCTGACACTTGCAATTTTAAAGTCAGACAGTCATCAAATATAACGCCCCAATTCTGCAATCTGTCTGAGGTAGCTAGCTGGACACCTCCAAGCCACAGACCCAATGGTGAACCTGCCAGCATACCCACCTCATGATGACCAGTTTTCACAACCAACACCTCAGTTTTTTCAGGGTTCAACTTTAGCCAGCTCACATTCATCCAGACCTGAATTTCAGTTAGACAGCTGTTAAGCACTGAAACAGCATCATCTTGTTCAGGGACAAAAGACATGTATAGCTGAGTATCATCTGCATAGCAGTGAAAACTCAAGCTATACCGTCTAATAATCGCTCCCAATGGCAGCATATACACTGTAAACAACAGGGACACTAAAATGGATCCCAGCAGAACCCCACAGGGCAGGGAGAATGGAGCTGAGGTACAAACCCCAGATATCACTCTCTGAGTCCTGCCCATGAGGTAAGATTGGAACCATCTGGGAACAGTCCCCGAAAGTCCACAGATAAACTGCAGGTGATCCAACAGCACACCATGATCCACAATATCAAATGCTGCAGAAAGATCAAGAAGGACCAAGATGGAATGAGTCCTTTGATCTCTCGCTATCAGGAGGTCATTTAGTACCCAAACAAGAGCCATCTCAGTACTGTGTCTCTTCCTGAAACTGGACTGGAGAGAATCATAGATGTTGTGGCTGGTCAAATGGTCCTCCAGCTGTAAAGCAACCACCTTCTCAATAACCTTACCCAAAAGGAGAAGGTTAGAGACCGGCCTGTAGTTTGTAAGACAGTTGGGATCCAAGGAGGGCTTTTTAAGAAGAGGCCGAACCATGGCCTCCTTAAGGGAAGCTGAAAAATTCCCTCCAAGGATAACCAGACTATCTCAGCAAGGACCGGCCGATGATCTCAGTGCAGCCAACAAGCAAGTGCGTAGGGCCTGGATCCAAACTACAGTTGGTAGGTCGTAAAGACTGGATAACCATGACAATATCACTGATTGTAGGCTGGCCAAAGTCATACCACTCAAACCGGGAGTCTGACATCTCCTGCCAACCACTGCTACTCCCTAGAGAAAGGATCAGGTGGATGTTAGACCTGATCGTGGCAACCTTATCTGCAAAGAAATGAGCAAACTCCTCACACTGCACTTGTGAGAAAGCATTTCTGGGCTGAAGACAGAGTGGATTGCACAGTCTGTCCACAGTCTGGAAAAGCTGAGCTGGTTGATTCCGCACAGCAGCAATCTCCCTGGACAGGAATTCTGCCTTCTTATGGGAGATTGTTGATTGATAGATCAAATAATGGTCCATCAAACTAAGCCTGTCACCCACCAGGCTGGACCTCCACCATCACCTTTCTAGCCTTCGTCCAACTCTCCTCAACTCCTTCAAGTCCTCATTCAAAATCCTTTGAAATGTGGAAGTTGTCAGAGTTTTCTGGAGTTTCTGCAGAGATGCAGCAAGAGATAAAATAAAGTAGCTGCAGCAAAATGGCAGGAAACATAATCCAAGGGACAGATACCTTCAAATAAAAGTAGGCAAAATAAAAAAAAACAAATAAAGACAAATAAAAGTTACAATAAAAAGATTCTCTGGTAAAAAGACAAAGGGGATAAAATAATAATTCCTGTAATGGTTTTCTAGATGATAAAATGTAGGAAAGCAGTGAGTGTGAATGAGAGCTGGTATACAGGACAGAGAAATGATGGCAACAAATGGGGAGCTGCAAAAGGCATTAAAAACAAATGCTTCCTTACCACCACTGAAGTTTTCTTTTCTTTTATTAATATTGTGTCTTAGTCTTATGGAAATGTAAGCCTTTTACATATAGTATAAAGCAGAGTTTTATAAACATTTTAAACAAATGTCTTTCAGAAAGAAAGCTTGAACCTGACTGTAAAGTGTTTAATGTGCCTATAAAAAATATAAGAAAAGGAAGGCCAAAGAAGCAAAGATTAAAAGCTGGAGAAAATGTTCTTCTCTGGGAGTGCAGACAAATGAGGGGAATCTTCTCTGTATTAGAATGGATTATAGTTCTGGAAACTAAAGGACTACTATCTCTTACTATTTCAGTATAAAGGAGTGAATAAAAGAGCCAAGTATATAATACTAATATTATCTTAGGCCCTGAGTGACATACTAATTGGTTTGACAATCTGTTTAAAAACAGTGAAACTGGGCGTATGTAGCTAGTGTGGTATAAATTAAAGCCCCAGATCACCTAGAAGTGACTTAAATGAAAGCAAGTGTGGGATATATTTTTGAGAAAAGATTATAAGAATAATTCAAACAAGACAGACAAAAAAGAAAATGACAGCTAATTCTAGAAGTTACATAAATAAGAACTAGAATAAAAAGGTATTGGATATGAAAGATGGAGTAAAAAAATGTGTGAAAAAAGCATTAACTGATATGAAAATTACAAGTTGCATATTAACACCAGGTAGTCAAATTAAACTGGAGGGAAGGAAAGAGGTGTTTAGAATTCTAGGTTCATCATTACCCCCACTTAGTTCATCACCAATAAATAAAAATAGTGGAAATAATTTTTAGGATTCTCAAAAAGAACATCCACTATTAAAGACTATTAGAGATATGGAAAGTAGAGGGGAAGAAAAAGAGAATAGAGATGTTAAAAGTAAGAACGGGAAAAAAGAAAGACAGGAAATATCAACGGAAGATTTAAGAAAACATAGTGAAATAATCATACAGCTGGAGATTAATGTTAGAACCCCAACAGGAATAAAAAATTAGCATGTGAAAGAGCAGGAACAGAAAAATCCTAGTAAAAAGTTGGTTGATAAATCTCATCAGTGCCGCAGTGCCTCCTTTTTAGGAGAATTTGAAGTATTTCAGATCCTGTATATATTGAGACCAAAACTAGATCCCCAATGGAACATCCCTTGGATATCTCACATATAATAAAATGTAATATAGAGGTGGGAGAGGAAGCTAATGAACACTCAGAACAAAACATAATGAAGGAAGGAAAAGATGGTATCAGAAATGTTTTATTAGAAATAAGAGATAGAATACTACTTAACAATGAATTCTTGGTCAACTTCACCTCATTACTTAGTGTATTCCTGGCAAAAGAGGGGGACAGCATGAATAGAAATATAAAAGGGAAAACAAAAGAAAATAGAATCAATGGTAAAGGGATGGAGAAAACAATTCAACAAGTAACAAAGGAAATAAGGGAAAAGGAAGAGAGGGAGACAAGGAAATTGGTAGAAGAGTTAAATGAAAAAAAGGTAAAAATGAATTGACAAAGATTAAAGGAAAGAATCAAAAGATGGGAAAGGCATAAGGAAGAGTGCAAAGGAAAATAGGCATGTAGGAAAGAAGTCAAATCAAGTTTGTATATGAAAAATCTTAGAAATTGAAGAGGAAGGGTAGTGAAAAGTAAAAGATCATAGAAGAGCTTAGGCACAAGTAAATCAAAAGAAGTAGAAGGAAAAGGAAAAGTGTAGGTAAATTAGGAGAAGGATCTAGTCAGAAACAGATGATCCATGAAAACAATAAGGCAGAATTAGTAGAAAGGGGGACATCTTACCCTGTATTTTCCTAAAGGGAATCCCAAAGAATAAAGATGAAAACAGCATGACGTTGAAATTAAGTGTGTATAATATTTGCAAATGAATTCTGGGAAAACCTTTTGCATGGAATGATATAGGATCAACGTACAGATATCAGAGTAGAAAGAAAAAGGGGTGGATTTGTATGGTTTTGAAGAACATAAGTACCAGACAAACCATCCTAAAAGAAAGAAAACACTTTAAAGAAATTGGAGTTAAATCAGAAAGTACAAGTTTGATGGATCAGGATGATAAAGAAGTAACAGAAGAACACAAAAGAGAGGATACTAGAAAGACAGGAAAATATCCTGAATGTAGGAAAACAAATGGAAAATACAACAAAAATTTCTTGCTATATGAAGCCAGTAGAACTGAAACATTCCCTACCCCTGATGAAAGTATACTGAAAGATGGAACTATAAGGGAAATCAGAGGTAGATTAAAGAAAGGAGCAAGAATAAATAATAGTACAGTTTTAGAATATTCAGAAGAGTCAGGAATGACCATAAATGTAGGCTCTACAATAGGAAGTGAAAGTGGAAAGTAGTCTAAATCTAGAAGATAACCAGTACTATGTCTTGATGAAACACAAGAAGAAATTGAGCTTAGACTGAAAGATCTGACCTGACAGTCCGAAACATTGAGATTCTCAGTTGCAACATAGCTGGGTTGGCAGGGAAAATGAAATATATTGTAGCTGTAAAATGTTTATCAAATTTTCAAATAATTGTGGTACAAGAAACCTGGGCCCTGAATACAGAAAATTGCTAAGTAGAAAGATACCAAAGCTGGAGTATCCCAGCAAAGAAGCTGAGTAAATTTGGAAGAGCTTCTGGAGGGATCTCAATGTTCCTGAAAATAAGTCTGGGGATAACTGCAAAATGTATTTGGAACAATGATAAATATTATATAATGGGAATGGAACTATTATATGAAATCTATGTAAAATGTGTATTGGTAAATGTGTATTTTCCACCTGACACTGCAGAAACACCAATATTGGGATGTATGAAAGCTTTTGAGACCATCATTCAAAACTTACAATTAGCATACTCAGGAAAATGTTAATAATTGGTGGTGATTTTAATGCCAAGATTGGAGAAAAAATTGAAGACTATAGTAATAATTGGAATTTGGATGATCTTTTTAATATTCCTATTAAAGTTTCAACAGATAGGAAAATAAACAAATGTGGGAATTTCTATTAGATTTTATGAATGAAATGAACCTTACAGTTCTAAACGGAAGATGTCATGGTGACAGAAGTGGAAACTCCACATTTGTGAATAACAAAGCACATAGTATATTGGACTATATCACGGTTGATGCATATTCTTTTAGTAATGTAACAAACTTCGAAAAAGTAAATAACTGGGATAGTGATCACCACCCTCTGAAGGTGAAATTTAATACAAGTTTAGGAGCATACTCAGAAAATCAAAATAAAAGTTTGCATGCAGATAACAATATGCAGATTAAGAATATAAAAGAACAGAAAGAGATGGTTGTGAAAAAGCTTAGCTTAAATGTAACTCAGAAGGATAATGTAAGGCGTATAAGGGGAATGTTTAAAGAATATCAACAAATTGAGCAAAATATTGTGAAGGAAGTGGAGAAAAGACAAGGGAAAAAGAAATGTGTAAACAGCAACATGGCAAAATGGTTTGATAAAGAATGTTTAGAGAAAAGAAAGTTAGTAAGGAAGATGGGAAAGAGAATAAATAAGTATAACAATGAGGAAGATAGAAAAGCTATAAGCTGCTTAAGGCAGGACATAGGAATTTATTAATATTAAAGAAGAACAGATATAATAATGACCAGTGGAGTTTATTACAGAATGTCATACAACAAAAGGACAATGTTGCCTTCTGGAATTTAGTAGCACTGGGGACAGATAAAATTAGATACAATGTGACAGCAATTATCGCAGCTGGAGAGTGGAAAGAATTTCTCCAAGATGTTTTTAATAAACCTCAAAAAAGTAACATGGAAACTTTAGAAGTGAAACAACCAAAAGAACACATTGAAAATTGTGCACAAATTACAAAGGATGAAATAATAATGGCAGTTGCGGCACAAAAAAAGGAATAAAGCTTCTGGCATTAATGAAATAGGTGCAGAGTTGTACCAAGCAAATCCTGACTGGTGGGCAGAGCTATTGCTAATGTTTTTTTTTTTTTTTAAATATTGTAAAGCATAAAGAGATTCCTGAAAACTGGAGGATTGGAGTAATAGTTCCTTTGCATAAGAAAGGATGGGTGTTATTACCTGAAAATTATAGATATGAGAAAGATGGGGCAATAACCGAGGAGATTGAGGTCGATAATGGTGGAAAGCAGGGTTGCTTACTTGTCCCAAGTATTTTCAATCTGTACATAGTGGAGATTGTGGAAGGACTGGGAGATATAGAGAGTTTCCCAAAAAGAATAAATGGAATCCCAATAAAAGTATTACTTTACGCAGATGATGTGGTTTTACTTTTGCAAACCCCATTAGGTTTAAAGGGGGCCATAATGGAAACAATGAAAGTGGGATGGAACTCAATTTAGAAAAAAAAATAATGGAGTTTGGTGAAAAGAAACAATGTAAGACATTTTGGGAAATAAAGGGAGAAAAGCTAAAGACAGTAAATGAGTTTCAATATCTGGGTGTTACTTTCAATAAAAACTCTAGCAGGAAATAACAGGTACAGAAAATGAAAGAGACTATGATTAAATCTTTAAATGATATTACACATTTTGCACATGTAGTGCCCAAACATTCATAATTGGCACAGTACCGATGTATAATGGCAAAAGTGAACCCGCAATTAAATGTATGGGGCTGAAGCATGGGGGTTGCTTTGTAACATAAAGGAGGTTGAGGTAATACAAAATCAATGCCTAAAAAAAGTTGCTGGGGGTCTCTCAATGACAGCTAATGCAGCAGTTTGTGCTGAAACTGGCATTGTGTCAATATATGCTGCAATACTAAAAAAATATTATATTGGATATAATGAATAGTATATCATATTGGAAAAAAAATCAGAACAGCACCTATGAGCAGTGTCAGTGGCTCAGTAGGTAGCACACTCGCCTCTGAGGCAGGGAGATCAGAGGGCTGTGGGTTCAGTTCCCACATCTGGCACTTGGGTTAATATCCCAAAATTAACACTGTAGTGCAGCATGAGAGGGGTGCTGCACTTCTGAGGTGCTGTCTTTCGAATGAGATGTTAAACCGAGGTCCCATCTGCCTGGATTGGTGGTAGTTCAGGTGGATGTTAAAGATCCCATGGCACTTATCGAAAAGAGTAGGGGAATTTCCCCGGTGTCCTGGCCAAATTTCCCTCATTCACTAAAAATACCACCAACAGCTTAATCTGGTTCAAGGTCAGTTGGCATTCATCTGTATCCCTCCCCAGGTCGTGCCTGAAAATAGGCAGGATTTGTCTAGTGCACTTACCCGGTCAACAAAAACTAAAATTAAAAAAAAAATATTGACAGCCTAGTATACAATTGTTGGGTAGAAATAACTCAATAACAGAAGCATACTAAGCTAGAGTGGTTTGGAAGATTAAATGAAGAATTAAACAGATTTGGACTTCAATATAATGCTATTTTGGATATATCAACAAACCGAAACAGTTTTGCACAGGAAGTAAATGAAAGGGTATATGAAAATGTAAAGCAGGAAGACTTAGAATTGATAAAGGCTGCATGGAATTGTGAAAATTTGAGGTATATTAAAAAGTTCTTTAAAACTGAAAAATACCTGATTTCCTATAAAACTGGGAAATATAAGAAAGCTTTGAGCTGTTTATGAGTTGGTCAATATGCACAATGGGGAAGAACAGAATATAATAGAAATACAGTACAGCTATGTAATGGGTGCAATAACGCTATGATGAATATGATGCATCTAATCTTGGAATGCTCAGCATTTCAGAAGGAAAGACATAATATTATTTATAGTGTTCTTACTAACTTAAATGCTCTGTCAAAAGGGAACAAATTGAAAATATATGCAACACCTAAAAATGAGAACACATCTTGCATTGGCCAGTTTTGCATATAAAATTGTTAGAAATGTAAATGGAAAATCTGATTTAGTAGGTACTTTATAAAGAAATCAGGCAGAAAATGGAAAAATGAGATTTTCGATGTATTGTATGTGTGTATGCATGTGCAATTTAAATATTTAGTGTCTATGTGTGGAAGATGTTCATGACATTTTTAATATTGTATGTGATGATATATTTATACATGCAAAAACAAATAAATTTGACTTTGACTTTGACTTTTGACAATGTTAACAATGTGAAAAATTGTGTTTTTTCAGTTTTTACCACTTTATATCCCAAAACCATAAAAGATGCCATCACAAAACTTTTCACATCTTGAGACTCTGGCAGAATGACTGTGATGTCAATTTTGGGCTGTTTTGGCAAAGTGTGCCAAAGTTATTAAGGTGCAACATTTTGACTTTAATATTGAAGTGCTGTACCAACCCTAATTATAGTGGTGCTACCTTGCAAATATAATATAAAATACTGTATATATGGTTCACAAACATTTTAACATCCTGTGAGTTTTAACAATATGAGAACTGTATCATTAGGATTTATAAATGTTGATCAGACTCTGAGCTTTCATTTAAAAAAAATAAACTTAAGTTTCTCCAATTAACAGTTCATATGTTACTGCTTTTGAAATATAATTTCAAGCAATATAATATCACAAAAGATTGTTTTTGAAATGGTCAGAAAATACTACTGTTTTTCTGTCTAAGAATTAACACATTGGAGTGGATTTTCAAAAGGTCTGGATTGCCACAAACCAGAGGTGCATGTGGCTTGTGGCAGTCTACTGGAATTTTCAATCCCATGCAGCAATTGTTACAAGTTACACCAGATATTTGTGGTCTAGCTTGCATCAATCTGAAGGACCCCTTTTATTGTGCTTGTACCAGAAATATGGTATAATCTACCATAAACTGGATAAATTGTTTACAACTGCATCTGGCCTACTGAAGTCAGATGCAGTTGTGGCATACCACCTGTTCAAAAGTTAGGCACAGGGCTTGATCCCGCCTCCACTGCTCTTTGAAAATCTGGACCCATTCATGATAACAAATGGTTGGTAATTTAATGGTACAGTAGGTTTTTCGTTTTGTTTTCTTTTGGGATTTACCATCTGGAGGAGGCCTGTAGTAGTTATTTGTAATTGCAGCAGTTTCCATAGTCAGATGTTTCCTGAAATGTCTGTGATGTCTCTGGAGAAATTTTCTGCCTGCCTGAAGTACCACTCTAGGGCCACCAAAGAGAATCTCTATAGAAATACCTGGAAATATCTGAGCATGTAATTGCTACAATTGTGAGCACTGCAATGCTTTTTGCCATTTCTTGTATTAGGATTGTGAACCAATGAGTGATAACATGAAGGTACCGGGGAGAGTGATTGAGCCAAAAAACAACTTACAGGCAGAGGTGGTGGGACCAGAAACCATTAATGAGGTCAAACATGAATGGGGTGGAGTCAAGGGCTTGATAGTTACTAAGGGTTACTAAGTAGTGATAAGGCAGGGAGTTTGGGGAAGGCAAGACAAAAACCCCATTTGACAATAGGTCACAGAGTAAAGTAACACTGGTCAGACTTGGTTAATCCAATCGGTTGCATAGCATCACTAAATGATTATACTGCCCTGTCCCTTCCTTGGATTTGTGTGCCCTGGAATACTGATTGCCCCTAGCTTCCCAATCAAGGTAAGAGGTCAGGGGCAAAAATAAAAAAATATATATATATATATATATATATATTATATGTATATAAAAGAGAAAGGGAGAGTCTGGCTAGGTGTGTTTATCTTGCAAAAATGCTGTTGGCTTTCTCCTAGTGCCAGGATCTTTATCTCTGGCACTCTCTGGGGCAGCAAGGAAAGGGGAGGTGGGTTGGAAATTATTGGAATGGTCTGGGGAAGGTTGCCAGGAGATTAGCATTGGCCACAAGGTGTGAGGATAGTGTTATTTTATGCCCTCCACACATACACAAACTGAATGCCAAATAATGAATACCTATTTGGGGACATGACAATAATATTCGTACTGTCTATTCGAGAAAATGTATTCATGTAGCCTTAGTGCAGAGTTACAAAAGGCCAACAATGCTGAAGCTGAAGTTATATCAAAAGAATAAAGTACATCATGTAGTGTACACAGATGGACCAACATAAGTTCCTTGAAATAATGTGTGCATATTAGATTCTGGGAATTTGCTGTAACAGTCAGGAACAGGGTATTGACAATTACTGTATGAAAATTGAAGAGGACTGCTGCACAGAGAGTGTCGGAGGCTACCATGAACTGAGAGTGACACTATGCATCCAAGGAGTTCTGGATCTACACTGTCCCAAAGGGGTTTACTGGAAAAGAATATTTGCTATTGTGAGTAGAGTGTACTGTTTGTGCAACATAATTTGCTCTTTGCTGCAAGCCACTAGAGTACAGTACATTATGACAGGCCCACTGAGTTTACATGAATTTGTTTTGTAAGGCAATGATGGCAGCATATGTTCCACAGTGACAGATATGTTCCTGTGGGATGAGTTACACTGTCTGCCAGGGTTACAGATCCAAATGCTACCACAGAGGACTGTGGTGTCTGAGTCTGTGTGGAACCAAGTGAGACAGCCACCCACAATAACAGAACGAGCTGAGGCAGGACTGGATCATGCAGAGCAGCACAATAAAACAGTACTGTATGCATTGCTGACACACAGCAATATATCACTGGGTGCCCAAACATAAGCTGGTACTGATAACCTCTTTGCCCTTTGTGTCCTCCAGATGGACAACAATAGGTGAAAGTCCTGACACTCCAGTCTTACAGTGATTCACCATCCTCCCAGTGACCTTCCAGTCTTTGCCTCATAGGTACCTTCCAGCCTCCAAATGAACTTAAAAAACATCTATTAAGTTTTATCAGCCAGTCTAAGTGTATCTCTTGTGTGCTGCATTATGTACAATAATATTGTATCCTAGTATAATAAGATCCCCCAAATGGGTTGTGTGTTCTACAGAAGACAAACTCCTCCTTTACCACACACACACACACACACACACACACACAGGCACACACAGACACACACACACGCTCATGGGAAACCTAGTTCAGCCCTAGTGAAAGAAACTTCTGGACTCACATTCACCTATTCCCCCACCAAGCCTACAGCAAGATTTGATTCTCATCTGACCTTAGGCAGTGGAAATGACTTACACTCTTCCCACCATCTCGCTTCATTATACCTAGCATCCCCATTCAGTAAAAGGTGAGATCATGTTCTCTAGCTGGCCCTTAATAACATGTGAAAAGGCAGGTATTGCTGTCATGCTTCGTGAATATGCTAAGGGAAGTATCACTTCTCAACCCCGTACTTTGGTGCAAATCAAAAATGGTAATGTATCATTTATATCCTCCTGTAATTTAGCATCAGTGACTTTTTATGCCAGTAATGTAACCCCAACAGCTATACAATATTTCATGAAATTAGCTACAATGACTGAAGCAGGTGCAGCACAGGAGCCCATAAGACATTTTACTGTTCCTTGGTCCACAGGAGTGGGTGTTCCCACCCAAAGTCAGTGGCAACTGGTGTATGCTAGATTGAGTAAAACTTGAAATATGATTTAAAGTCCTTTAGGATAGTGTCATTTAGCAATAAATGATGGATACACTGTCATATCTATAACACCCATCTCTATATCATTTGAGGTTGCTGAGGAATGACCTCACATAAACTGAGGTCCCACCACGGAGGAGAGGAGCATTGCATTTACTAAGGGATGGAATCTGACTACCACTCTGGCTGGTGTGGAAGGCTGAGAGGCAGTGAAATGTCAACTCTGTGACTGGCCTTGGGTGCTGGATGGGAATCAAGTGTGTCAGCAAAAATACATACTGTACAGTACTGTCAATGCAATCAACATAGAGGATAATAGATGGGCATCAGTTAATAACCACACTGTATTCACTTCACGAAGTTGCCAGGGCAGCATTTAAACATTGAGAGCAAAACTTGAGGGGTTTTCATTGCTGCAAGGCAACCTCAAGAAGTGAATTCTGTGAGGTTATTAACTGATGCCCATCCATTAGCTTTCATAGTGTACGGGCCCCAGTTACTGTAACTAATGACTGAATTCACTTTTATCATTATTAAATGCTAGTCGAGAATTCTGCTTACCATCAGTAGACAAGAATCAGGCACCATATTGGGAACAGTATGTATTGGTGATATGCTGTAGCTACAAAGCCAGCAGTTGAGAATTTACAATTACTATGGCACTATTTAGATTGCACCCAGACACCAGTGAATTTGAATACCCCCAAGTTCAATCTGTGATGGTATTAGTCCACACAAGAAGTAGCCACAAGCTATGAGAGATGTGCATGTGCAAATGCACTGAAGATGTTATGGTATCGATGTGGCATAGTCAAGAGGGTATAACAACCTCTTGACGTCACAATGATGCCATAACAAGGATAGGAATTCATTGAATTCCACCCTTAATCAGCCTCTCCCATACATTAAAGTTCAATGTTCACAATACTAAAATGTGCCTTGTACATTTGTGTCTCACAGGTTAACAACAATGGCAAGGTTGATGTATACAGTGTGGAGTGCCTGAGGACATTCACAGCACCCCCCAACCTGCAGATTTATTACAGTAATTGAATGTCTCTAACCACTGTTAAATGCACCTAACCACTGTTAAATAAATGTTGAAAATTGTTTTGACTTGTTTTTGTTGTGCTATATTCTGCTATGCATACACTGTATTGTGTGTGGCTTTGTTACTGACAATGCACACAGAATAATTTTCATATGCTGCACTGTAATTGATGTACATAATAAGGATACTGTTAGCATGCAGTTATTTATTGTGACCCCAACTCCTCTGTATATGGGCTTCGTGTCCATTGGCACATGCCTAGGCAGAAAGCTGAAAACTTTTGGTGGCTGAAACATTTCAAATTAAAATTTTAAATAGACTGGGACTTCTCCACTACATACAGTACCTACATCTAGTAGTCACTGTGTACACAGGATGGTTGACTTTTGTTATAGTACAGTACATCATTTCACTTTACAGCATGCAACAATAACACCAATAACATGCTCTCACTGTCAATACAGCACAAAACATTCCCTGTACCAGCATACAAGCAAATGCATGCCCATGCTACTGTACATGCCTGCAACTAGCAGTCATTGTATGCACAGAGGATTTGGCTTAAAAGGCCACCTACTAGAAGTAAGGTGAAATAGGATAGAAAGCATATGAAATAATTAAGAGAATCATAGAAGCCTAGAAACATAGAATTTGATGGCAGATAAGGACCGCTTGGCCCACCCAGTCTGCCATTTCCCTACCTAATGGATAAGCTGCAGATCCTAGTTAATCAACAGCCTTCTTCTTCCTACCCCCACCACATAGAATTGCCTTATGACTGCCCCATGCATTCTTGAATTCCACCACTGTTTTTGACTCCACAGCCTCCTCCAGAAGGCCGTTCCATGCATCCACAATCCTCTCTGGAAAAAATACTTCCTTAAATAACCCTGAGCTGCCCCCATCTTCAAATTCAGCCCCTTGTTCTTGCACACCTCTTTTCTGAAAGATTCTACCCTCTTGGACTTTGTTGGTTTCCTTGAGGTACTTGGAAGCATCTCATCATGTCTCCCCTCCCTCCTTTCCTTGAGGCTATACATTAAGTTCCTAGCTCCTCTTCATATGTCTTCCAGTGCAGACCCTGCACCATTTTGGTTGCCCTCCTCAGGACTGCCTCCATCCTGTTTATGTCTAGGTGGAGAGTTGGTTTCAGAACTGCATGCAATACTCCAGATGGGGTCTCACCAGCTGTCTGTACAGAGGGTTAACAACTTCCTGTTTTCTGCTGGTGATGCCTCTCCATGCATCCCAGTATCCCCCAGCCCTCCTTTCTGCCCTCTCACATTGCTTGCCCACCTTTAGGTCATCTGATATGACTAATCCCAGGTCTCTTTCCATTTCTGTTGTTGTCAGTATCTCACCCCCCATTGTGTACTCTTCCCCTGGGTTTTTGTTTCCCAGGTGCATTACCTTGCACTTTTTAGCATTGAATCTACTGTAAGCTGCCACACATTTGACCATTCCTCCAACCTTGCCAAGTCCCTTCTCATCCTTTCCACCCCACCTTGTGTATCAACTCTGTTGCAGATCTTTGTGTTGTCTGCAAAGAGACATACTTTTCCTTCCAGTCCCTCTGCAATGTCACTTATAAAGACATTAAAGAGGGCTAGCCATAGTACTGAACCCTGCGGTAACCCACTAGTAACCCACCTTTCTTCAGAGTTGACTTAGTTTGCTATTACCCTCCGTGTCCTGTTCTCCAGCCAATTCTTTACCCAGGCTACCATCTTAGGACCCACTCCCATGCTGGCTAACTTGTATATTAATCTTTTGTGTGGGACTGTGTCAAATGCCTTGCTAAAGTCTAGGAAGACCATGTCCACAACCCTTCCCTGATCTACTACTTTGGTCACTCAGTCAAAGAAATCTATTAGATTCATCTGACATGGCCTTCCTGCTACAAATCCATGCTGCCTTGGGTCCTGTGCCCCTCTGGCCTCTAGGTACTCGACAATTCTTTCCTTCAGAAGTGATTCCATCATTTTCCCTATCACTGAGGTTAAACTAACAGGTCTATAGTTTCCTGCATCTGCCCTGCTCCCACTTTTGTGAAGTGAGATGGTAAAGCCCACTACTAAGGTCAATCTTACCTTAGTAGTGGGCAAGAGTCAGTCTTACCTCAGTAGTGGGCAAGATTATGGAGGCATTCCTTAAGGAAAGGATAGTGCAACACCTGGAATCCATAGGGGCACAGGATCCAAGACAGCATGGGTTTACAAAAGGAAGGTCCTGTCAAACTAATCTCATAGATTTCTTTGATTGGGTAACCAGAGTGGTGAACCAAGGGGTAGCAGTTGATGTCACCTACCTTGACTTCAGTAAAACTTTCGACACTGTTCCACATAGAAGATTGATAAATAAGCTGGGTAGGCATGGGGTGGTCAAGTTGGTCAACTGGGTGGCAAACTGGTTGACGGGCAGAAAACAGAGTGGTGGTAAATAGTATAAAGTCAGAAGAGATGCAAGTCACAAGTGGGGTACCTCTAGGGATCAGTTCTGGGGCCAGTCCTCTTCAATATCTTCTTTAATGACATTGCAGAAGGACTAGGGGGTAAGGCTTGTCTGTTTGCAGATGACACCAAGATCTGCAACAGAGTAGATGATCCAGATGGGGTTGGCAGAATGAGAAGAGATCTGGATAAACTAGCAAAATGGTCAGAAGAGTGGCAACTGGCATTTAATGCAAAGAAGTGCAAGATCATGCACAAAGGGAAGAGAAACCCTGAAGCCACCTATAGGCTGGGAGGGGAGTTGCTGGCAGTCACAAAGGAAGAAAGAGACTGGGGCATCATCATCACCAATGACCTGAAATCATCCAAGCAGACCTCTAAAGCAGTAGGTAAGGCTAGAGGGATGTTAAGGTGTATTAGTAGGGGTATCACAAGTCGTAAGAGGGAAGTATGAATCCCTCTTTACAAGATGCTGGTTAGGCCCCATCTGAGTACTGTGTGCAGTACTGGAGCCACACCTTCACAAGGACATTAACCAAATTGAGGCAGTCCAGAGAAAGGCAACCAAAATGGTGCAAGGACTGCATCAGAAGACATATGAGGACAGATTAACGGAGCTCAATATGTATACCCCTGAACAAAGGAGGGAGAGAGGTGATATGATCGAAACATTCAAACACCTTAAGGGCATTAACAAGGTCAAAGAGTCTAACATGTTTAAATATAAGAAAAATAGCAAGACAAGAGGACACAGCATGAAATTAGATGGAAGCCGATTAAGGGGGAATGTGAGGAAATTCTTTTTCACAGAAAGAGTGGTGGATACATGGAAAGGCCTACCTCAGGAAGTGGTGGCTATGAATACAGTGCAGGGCTTCAGACAGGCATGGGATAGGCATAAGTGAGCAATACAGATGAGTATGAATAGATAGGCCATTGACAGAGCAAAGGCCAATGGCACATTTATAAGGTAGAAAAGAAATGGGTAGACTGGATGGGCCTGGTCCTTATCTGCCATCAACCTCTATGTTTCTATGTAAAGCCCCTGGTAACATGATGGTGATGAGACTGCTGGGGGACAAGACGTTTTACATTGTTGAGGTCCTACCATGCTGGGTCATGACAGAGTCCAACATGCTGCTGGCCTTGACTATACATGTTTTTTTTTCCGTTTCCTCTCTTAATTTTTATTGCCACAGCTGTGGTTTTACATCTTTCCTTTTCAAGTGTTATCTCTCCTTCCTGCATAATATTTTTTTCTAATACCTTTGTATCCTGTTCTAATATAACTTCCTGTTTTTTTTCATTTGTCTGCATACTTTTATCTCATATGTGACACTGTGCCTTCTGAGGACCGACTTAAAAGTGTCCAGATCTCTGATGCCTGCAGCAGTCCAGATAAATTATTCAATCAAAATTCCTGAATTAAAATTGTAAACAAGTGGGGAATCCAGACCCCATCCTACACCAAAGAAAACAGTGGCAGATAGGCCCAAATTTAATATAGTACAGTGGCAGAAGCACTTGTGGTTTATTATGTCACCTAGCCTCTGTTTGGTTACAGTACAGCACACCATCCCACCATACAGCATACAGAATGCTGCATAATGTCTCATTCCAACACAGCATGATACACTCACCCTGCCAGCATACAATAAGCAAATGCATAACCATGCTACAGTACATTCCTGCAACTAGTAGTCACTCTATGCACAAGAGAGTTGATTCACAATGCAAATTACTGTTAAGTAAAGTGAAATAATGTGGAAAGTAGATGAAATAATTAAGAGAATTAAATGACCAAGCTCCTGGCACCATGAAAGTGACTAGACTGCTGGCAGTCAAGATGTGCGTCGTTTTTGAGGTGCTGCCATGCTGGGTCATGACAGATTCAAACATGCTGCTGCCCTTGACTATTCATGTTTTTTCTGTTTCTTCTGTTAATTTCTGTTGCAGTGTGGTGCTCATGAAGAAATCAAATACACGTAGAGCACAAATTCAGGCACTCATCACCTGCATTGAAGGACACCACATAGCTCTTAAAACTTGAAGTCGGATCTCATTTTATTAACAGAGGCATAACATCAAGGGTGTTTACAGACACCCATGCTTGCACAAGTATGGGTGTCTGTGTATACCCTTGATGTCATGTCTCTGTTAATAAAATGACATTCTACTTCAAGTTTTAAGAGCTGTGTGGTGTCCTTTAATTTAGGTGGCAAATGCCCAAATTTGTGTTCTACAATCATTTTTGTTGCAGCATCTGTGTTTTAACGCATTATTCCTTTTCAGGTATAATCTCTCCTTCCTCTATATATTTTTCTAATTCCTTTAGCTCCTGTTCTAATATAACTTCATATTCTTTCATTTGTCTGCATACTTTCATCTCATGTGTGACAATGTGTCTTCTGAGGACCACCTTAAAGTGTCCAGCTCTTCAATGCCAGTTACAGTCTAGGGAAACTACAAAATAAAAATTCCTGAATAGCTTGTAAGAATTGTTGAAGCACCATTCTTTTATTGTCTTTTTTTTCTAGAAGGAACTGTAGTTATTTTTAATAATGAATGATCAGATAAACATCAAAGCACAACATCTACTGGGCCATTTTGGAATTGTTTGTTGGACTCTATGTTACCTGTGGGTCCCTGAACCTCCAGCTAGGATGTGTGTCTTGTGTGGGTGGTGCTTAACAAGTGAGCATCACAGCTTTCAAAATCTGCCTGTGAGGACGTGCTAATGAGCTGTAGTGGTGGGTGAGGTGGGTCAATCTGCTTCACGAAGTGATTTGCGGAGCAAAAGCTGATTCGCGGAGTGTTCCACAACGCGAAGTGGAGTACTTCACATTATAATGCGGAACGGGAAGTGCACTGGAAACAGCTACTTCACGTTACTCTGCATCCACTGGTCACTTCTCTTTCAATTTTTAAGGTGAAGTACATTGATGGCAGTTCACTTGCCTCACTCGCCTTGTTTTTGAGCTCCGAAGGTGGATTTTGCAGTGATTCATGGGAGTTCAGGTTACATGGGCTCTATATTGATCTGCACAGCCTCAGTTTGAGGTAGTATGAGTAGGAAGGAGTAGGAGACAGTGTGTTCTGATAGCTGTCTGTAGGAATCTTTTAAAAGCTCTTCAAAAAGCATTTTTGCTTTTTTGGTTGGGGGGGGTCCAACTGTAGTTCATCGATTGTAGGAAACCATCCTGTGCTCACATCATCGAGCGTTTTTGTTTGTGTGTGGATTTTGAATGTAAATTTACAACATTGAGTGTGTGAGGTGAAAGACAGTGAAGTGGCTGTGTGGGGAGGCGTATCTGTGTGTAGGTAGATTTAAGTTGGAGAACTAGTGATTTCTTTGTGTTTTGGTAATATTTTTTGTCATATAACTGACTGTGTTACTGTACTCATAGTAAACTTGTCAGTAATAGTACACATTTTCTTGCTGCTTGTTGTGTGAATGTGGTGCAGCATTTCATAAGGTCAGGTTGTATAAATTACAAATTTACATTACGTGGCACTGACTACGCTGAACTTTTGCATTTGCGTCACATTCCTCATTCAGCATTGTACACAAAGGCCCAGATATTCAAAGGGTTGAGCATGGCGCAACAGTTGCAAGCCATGCACAACATACTGATGCACTCTGGCGCGATATCTGTGGGTAAGTGCGCCGCACAACCCGATGCGCCTGAGTGCATAATGCACGCAGGATGGAGGGGGCGTCCTACATGCATAACCTGCACAGCCGCTATTTAGCCTGGGATGTGCAGAGTCATGCATGTGCAACCCCTACCTGCACCTGCACAAAGATACACCCCCAAAAAAAGGAACAAGTGATGGCCACCCACAGGTGAGCTGCCGCATTGCAGGGTGCAACACGGCAGCTGCCAACTGTGGGTGGCCACCCGAGTTCCTGCCACACTTGGTGGTGCCCCCCCATGCCCCATCGCGGGCATCACTATAGCCCCCCAAGTCCAATATCTCTGGTAGTCCAGTGGACCGCACTGAGCCCGATCGTGGGCTTCATGAATAGAACCCCCCCAAGTCCAATATCCCTGGAGATCTAGTGTTACCCCACCCCACCTGCCTACTGGAGCCCCACCACCCTGCTCCCTCCATCAGCTGGTGGGCTGCAGCACCCACCCGCCTGCCCCCCCTTCCCGCTGACTGACAGCTCGGTAGCTCGCTCACCCATTGTTCACAGCATGAGCCAATGGGCGGCAGCCATACCGTACTACTCAGTCCAGATATGTGAATGAATTCGTTTGATGGGATGTTACTGGGAAGTATGACATCATCTACGCTGTCACTCACTTGCACTGCTTCACACTCAGTATGTCCCCAACGGCTGCTGCCTGGCAGGATTGCCAGGTGCAAGTCGTTGGGGATCGGCGCATCTGCATGCTAATGGCATGCACATGGGGCCATAATGAGATGCAAATGGCCCCCTGTACACCTTGCATATAGTATGGCCCCATTTGCATGTCCCCTTTTTCAATATCGCAGGTGCTGTGCATGGCGCAATGGCACTTGTGCCAGCCCATCTCCATGCTCCACTCTGGCCACTTGTGCTGGCACAGTGCCACTGCGCCATGCACAGTGGGGGTGGCCAGGGTGCGATATTCAAAGCTGCTGCACCATAGCACAGCTGCGTTGAATATCGCCCAGGCCACACCCGTGCGCAACAAAGTTGAGCTGCGCCCAGGCTTATGCCACAGCCTGACGCAGTTTGAATATCCCGGCCAAAGTGTTCTGTGTTGTGTGTGCAGTGTTGCGTGCATCAAATATAATACACCTTTTAAAATTTGTGACATAGATCAGTGTAAGTGCAACTAAGCGCAGCAGTGTGAACCTGCTATCCACTGCAGCTGCCTGATTTTGTACTGCGATCGTGTTCTCTGTTCTTAGTTTTGCTGCTTGTAGTGCCGTAAAAATCAGCACTGTCTGCATTCAGTGCCCCCCCACCCCCACATTGAAAAGGTATTTTTTAACAGACTGGATTATTTTTGTGACCCCATCAGCACCACTGGTTACTAAAGTTGTTTTAATTCTGTGACAGTGTCACAACACAGTAGTCTCTTATCTGTTGCTGAAGCCACAGTTGTTCATTTTGCTTCACATCCAGCTAGTGAGTAGTGACCCTCCAGTCAGAAAGTGAACGTATTAAAATCTGAATTTGGTAATAATATTTGTGGTTGATCCCCCAAAATGCCTGCAAAGGGACGTGCAAGTAAAGCTGTTTCTGGCCATGGCAATGTTGGCAGTAAGAGGGTCTGTGGGCATGGTAGTAGTACGTGGATGGAGATGTGCCTTGCTGATGTGAGGAAAGGTATTTCTCCTGCAATGTTTTTTACAGCCAAATCAGTAGCTTCACTGATAGTTGGAGGAGATGATGTTTTCCCAGCTGGTGGTGTTACTGTTAGTGGTGTTAGTGGTGGTGGAGGTAGTATTAGCATTGTTGTGTCAAGTTCTAATTCCGACCAGTGTACCATATTCAAACATACTGAGTGTGAAGCAGTGCAAGTGAGTGACAGCGTGGATGATGTCATACTTCCCAGTAACATCCCATCAACTGAACCTGATTCTGATGATCATGTCAACGATAGCATACAATGTGATATTCCATCCACCGTGGCACTTGCGTCACTCATTTTCCATGCAACAGTGATTCACAGTGTGGTGAAAAATATCAGGTGATGGTGGGGTAGATGCTAATGATGGAGTGATGAGTGATGATGATGTTGTTGTTGTTGCAATATGCAGTCCACATGTTAGCATCCAAGCAGAAGATGTGGATGTGTGTGACAGTGACGTTGATGAATATGATGATTTAATTGACCCCAGTAGGGCACCGGAGAAAAAGAAATTAAAAGTGGCTGTGTCTGAATCTGTTTGCAGGAACCCCTCCCCTGTAAAAACTTGTGATTTACTGGTTTTAGTGGATGATGATGATGATGATGATGATGACCCAATACTTAATATGATAGGTAGTCGGGTGGTCAGTTGCAGTCCAGGTGTGCAGTGCCAGAACATCACGTGGCCCCCACTTCAGTGCTTAAAATAACAGACTTAAAAAGCCACATCATCATGGACATGCTAAAAGCAGAGCATCACAGTCCCTTGTTTGGGATTTTTTTGTTCAAGATGCAAATGATGATTCAGTTGCAATCTGCCAGGTTTATCATAAGCGTGTGAGTCGAGGTAAAAAGGGGAGCCATCTTGGGACAAGAGAACAGCGTACACATCTTAAGAACAGGCACTTGGCTCTGTGGACCCAGCACAAGCTGGCAGCTAATACCAGACTTGGCTGCTCACACGTATCACCATCGGCAACCATAGCCAGCATGTTATCCCTTCCATGACTGTTAAGCCCAGTAGGAAATTAAATGTGCAGTAGTGCAGTAATAAGAGCAGAGGATTGCTATAGGCATGATGAGGTGGAGGACCATAATGACTTTGAAATGTTGTCCAGTGCTGGTGAGAGTAGCAGTTTTTGTGGTGGTGGTGGTGGTGGTGAATGCAGTATGTCTAGTGCAAGTGGTACATCAACCCCGGTTGGCAAATCAGGAAAAATAACATCATTTCTGGGTTTGTCATCATCACCTGTGCAACCATCTTCACCAAATGTCCACACTCCACCCCCTGCCAATGCCATTCATCACAGAGTACAACCATTTGTGGCCAAAAACACACCCCGTGTAAAACGTTTAAGTCAGCCCACATTGCAGAGTGTTTTTGCTCATAAGCTGAAGTACCCCCCCCAATCACACAGTGTCATGTAAACTTAATGCTGCTGTAGTGGAAATGCTGGCAATCGATCTTTTGCCCTTCTCCTTTGTGGAGAATTCTGGGTTCTGGAGGTTTGCTGCCCATGCCTGTCCAAAATGGAAAGTCCCACCCAGGACATACTTTTCTACCCGTGCTGTTCCCAAATTGTTCTGCACTGTCTCAGACTCAGTAAAGACATGCCTTTCAACATTCCTCCTCTCCATTCATCCATTTGAGTATGGACATGTGGACAAGTGGCAAAAAAGTGGGGAGTTCATAACTGTGTATAACTGCACACTGGGCACAGGTGCCAGGGTTGTTTGTGATGCTGGTAGTGTGAATAATCAGTGCAGGAAGGTGGATGGTTGCAGTAGCAATCTTCCGAGAATTCACCAGCATACAACAATTGCTATGTGCAGTGTGACCTGTTCACACACTGGTGAGAACATGTTGGACATGGTACTGACTGAAATTGACAGATGGCTAAACCCTCTATCTCTGAGAGCTGGGTTCATAGCAAGTGACAATGGGTCAAATGTGGTGAAATGCATCACGAATGGTGGTTTATTTCATGTTCCATGCATGGCCCACTGTTTAAATCTTGTGGTTCAGGAGTTTCTGCAGCACCCTGACATAAAGGAAATGCTGACCATTGCACAACATATCTGCTCTCACTTTTCAAGATCTGGAAAGGCCCGTGACTAGCTGTGGCAGTTGCATATACAAAACAGTCTGCCTCAGCACCGCTTGAAGCTGGAAGTTGTCACCCGATGGAACTCCACATTATACATGACAGAGAGGCTGTATGAACAATACAAAGCCATCACAGAATATCTTGTTATACACACTAGCCATGACAGTTCTGGGGCCTACATGTCTATGACGACTGAACAGTGGTGCCTCATGGACTCTGTAATAACAATTTTGCGGCCTTTTGAACATGCCACACAGGCAGTGAGTGGTAAGTCTGCCTCCATTAGCCAATCAATTCCACTGCTGCGGTGCTGAGGCAGACATTGGTGAATGTACAGCATCACCTTGATGTTGCCGGAGACAGTGGTAGCAGTATGTTGCTGCAACACGTGCTGACAGTATTCGACCACAATCATCAGATTGTGAGCATTCAGCGTAGTGACAGCTTTGCCATGGCAACAATGCTGGACCCACGATACAAACATGGAATTGCATCAGTACTGGAGGGAGGGCCTGAACAGGTAAAACATTTCTGCGGTGAGTTGGTTCGCTTGGTTCATGGGGCACAGAAGTCACGTGCCAAGGTTTGCAAACCTCAGCAGCATAATCCAGCTGAAGGTGTAGCTGGAGGACCAGCAAGCATATCATGCAAGAGTAAGGGGACTGTAGTTCCTGGTGGTCTGTCATCCAAAGTGGCTGGCGTCAACTCACTTTGGGAGGCTTTGTCCCAAGTGGGTATTTGTGAAATCAACGATTCCGGGGAACAGGTTGATGCATCAACAATCGGACTTAGTGCACAGAGAATGGTTGAGTTATATTTGTCTGAAAACAGGCATCTGACAATAAGTGAAGATCCTCTTTTATTGCTGGAGTGGAAAGGTCAGTGAATGGTCAGAGCTGACTACAGTGGCACTGAAGTACCTCACATGCCCACCCTCCAGTGTAAGTGTTGAGAGGGTATTCAGCTCAGCAGGTGCAATAGTCTGGGATCGTCGGACAAACCTGTCTCCTGCAAATGTTAGTTTGCTAACATTCATTAAAATGAATGAGAGACACATACCAGCACAGACCGCAACCTCAGTATTCGTACCCCGGCCTAGTCATGGTGGTCTTGCTGATGTGGAAATGGAGCATCCTGGTGGCACTGGCAGTGGCTGCCTGAAACGGCCCACCACTGATGTAGATGATGACACAATGTATAAAGAATTTCCCAGTGGTTAGACTTCACATTGATGACTGTGAGGGCAGTTTTCTTTATGAGGATGATGATGGTTAATGTTGGCAGGTTTTAACTGCAGTATTTAAAAGGCGATGTGCCCCTCCACCCTGGACCACGACCACTAGGACTGATGTTATCCAAGTCTGCTGCCACCATGAGTCTGTCTGCCCCCATGGACCACCACCACCGGGACTGATGTTATCCAACTCTGCTGCCACCATGAGTCTGTCTGCCCACCCTGGACCACCACCACTGGGACTGATGTTATCCAAGTCTGCTGCCACCATGAGTCTGTCTGCCCACCCGGACCACCAGTCCACCAGTGCACCACCACCACCAGCTTCTTAATATTTAAACCATAAAGTGAGTATGTGCACTCATATTTGTTATGCTGCCTCACTTCCTTAAGTTGTCTGTTTTGTTTTCGTTAGCTTTTCAGAGCTGCAGTGGCAAAGCACATACAGTACACTTCTTTTGTTTCTTTTACAAGAGAACAAAAACAGGCTTCATCGCTATTACTCAGGAAAGATGCTGTAGCTATACCGTACAGAGAGGAAGCAATGTAATGTCCATGTGAAATCCATTCTGGTAAGTATGAAGATTTTATTTCATCCATTTCATTGCTTTGTAAAGATTGCTGCAAATATTGCACACAACAGGTTGTCTTAGTAGTTGACAAGATGAGTCTCTGAAATGTAACTTGACAATAGGGATTGAGATTTGAGAACCAGGGAGGGACACATAACAATGAAGTTGTAACTTTGAAGAAGTCTTTCATTTCTTTTTTTAGGAAAATTTGCGATACGTTGTTGTTCTGTCAAAGTGGCCTTATCCAAAAAAAGTTTGTCAACATGATCAGGCACACCCTTCCCCCAACCCGAGCTTGGGCACACATGCAACATGCAGAAGTAATTTCATTCAATGACCATGACCATCATTAGCAACCGGACTCCAGAAGGATGCTGATTAAATCTGTGAAGAAATTCAAAAAAAAAAAGAAGAAAACCAAATATTCTTCAGGTGAAGCGATCTCTGGCTGGAAGCTGCAACACTGGACTTAGGATTTGCAAGAAAGCGAGTTGTGCTCACAGCAGAGGGAGGTGAACCTTACAGTTTAAGATTGTCTTTAGCTTGTTGCAGATTCATTAGGAAAGTTAATATTCTTCAGGTGGAGGCTACTTCTAACTGAAAGGTGAGATAAGGAACTTAGAATTATCAGAAAAGACAGTCTTTCAATCAACAGAGGGAGGTGGACCTTGCTTTACTTTTGTTACAATTGTTAAGATTTTCAGTGCAGGAAGAGTTTAATCCCAGAGGGACTGAATACTGTTTACTGTGTCTGTCCTTGTGCACAGCTGATGTGTTTTGGGGCTGACTGCTTTCAGAGCACAAGTCACCAGGCTGTTTTGGGGCTGGGGAGGTTTACCTGTGTCTGAAATGGATGTTTGGATTTTTCTCTGTTTGATTAGTAGGGTATTTTCTCTGTCAAATAGTCGTGTAGGGCATCCTGCTGACAGTAAGGCACTCATTGCGGCGGTAGATCAGAGCATTTACAGTAGTTGATTGTTTCATGAGGGCACAGTTTAGATACACCATTCTGGGGGAGCATAGTTCCCCAATGGATGCACCCTCAGAGGAGACTAAGGAGGTTGCAGACAACTGTCACAAGGGAGGTCCTCAGGAAGGAGGCAGAGGACACCACAGGGAAAGGAAGCAGCTGCTTGTGGGGGACTCAATAATTAGGGGGATAGAACTGGGGGGAGCAGGAAAACTGAAGTAAGGTGCCTGCCTGGTTCCATGGCTTGAGGACAGGAAGCGATACTTAGGATCACGAGAACAGTTGCACGGGAGTCTGAGCTGGATGTCATTGTCCACCTAGGGACAAATGACTTGGCTCATCATGAGATTAGAGCAGTGCAGAAGGACTTTGTAGAGTTGGGAGGGGCCTAAGACAAGCAGCACACAGTCTCCTTCTCATAGGTGCTGCCTGTCAATGACATGGGTGAGGCGAGGGTACTTTGCACCATGCAGTTTAACTAATGGTTGAAAAAATGTGTGTGGAGTACAGGAGTTTGGCTTCATTGGGACTGGGGTTCCACCTGGAGGGACATCAACCTATACTGACAGAATAATCTGTATCTGTCCAGGAAGGGAACAAGTCTTTTGGGCGATCGGTTTAAATGCTTCATTGGCAAGCTTTTAAACTAGACAAGGGGTGAGGCACTGATAAGCAGCAGGAAAATCCCAGCCTCCCCCTACAAAATAGGGTACTAAATGAGAAAAAGGCCAAGGTAGAAAGGTGAGTGGAAGATGCTGCTAGAGAAGGTAAAGCCATAAAAAAATGGAGAGCAATGAGTACCAATGCCCGTAGTCTGGGTAACAAGCTTCCTGAATTAGTGGCCTTGATGGAGGAGGAACATCTGAATATCGTGGCAGTCACAGAAACATGGGACACAAGAACCATGACTGGGATGTAAACATACCAGGATACACTATCTACAGGAGGGACAGGGAGGGTAAAAGAGGAGCAGGAGTAGCTCTCTACATAAGGGAAGGAATCAAAGCAACAGAACAAAAGGGTTAACAGGGTGGAGAAGAAGCACTGTGGGTCAATTTGGAGACAGGCAATGGCACCACAATCTGCACAGGGGTTGTATACAGACCCACTCTCAGGGGGAGGAGATGGACAAGGAAATGATAGAAAGTATACTTAGAATGGCAGGAAAAGGGAAGATATTGCTGATGCGTGATCTGAATATGCCAGATGCTAACTTGAGTGCAGTTGCAGCAGCCACTTCTAAGTGGGATTATTCTAGATGACCCAACGGTTTTAGACTACTAGTATTGGAACCCACTCAAGAGGGAGCAATCTTAGAACTGGTTTTCTCAAATGGAGATGGAGAGAGGATCACAGATGTAGAAGTGGGTAGCCATCTGGGAACTAGTGACCATTGAACAGTATGGTTCACAATAAACACAGCAATAGAGTCAAGTCATACAAAGGCAAAACTACTGGACTTCAGGAGGGCTGACTTTGCCAAAATGGGTGAGTGCCTAAGGAATGCACTAGAAAATGGGCAGGAAGGAGGGGTGGAAGAACAATGGGGAATAATAAAAACTGCCATCACAGAGGTAACAAGCGTTTGTGTGAAGCAAATAAACAAAACTAAACAATGTAAGAAACCACTATGGTTCTCAAAGTAGGTGGCAGTAAAGGTTCAAGAGAAAAAGAAAGCATTCAGGAAGTACGAGGAATCACAGAATGAGCAGGACAGAGAATTGTATCAGTTAAAGCAAAAGGAAGCTGGTAAGGCAGTCAGAACAGCAAAGGCCCGAAATGAGGAAAAGATAGCTAACTCAGTTAAGAAGGGGATAAACCATTTTAGGTACATAAGGGATCGAAGGAAGACCAAGGGAGGGATAGTGAGGCTTAATAAAGGGAGGTTGGGCAGAGGGTGACTGTGAAAGGCAGATATACTAAACAAATATTTTGCTCAGTATTTACAAATGAAGAGGGAGATACCAAAACAAACAATAGAAACACTCTGGATACAGAAGTTGATACCAACCCATTTACAGAAGAAAGGGTTCTGAAAGAACTCTTAAAAGTGAAGGTGGACAAGCAATGGGGCCTGATGGATTCATCCCAGAATTCTAAAGAACTAATGGTAGAACTAGTAACACCACTGACTACCCTCTTTAACAAATCATGGAGGATGGGGTGGTACCTGCAGACTGAGGAGGGCAGATGTGATTCCCCTTCACGAAAGTGGGAGCAGGGCAGAAGCAGAAAACTACAGACCTGTTAGTTTAACCTCAGTGATAAGGAAAATGATGGAATCACTTCTGAAGGAAAGAACTGTTAAGTACCTAGAGGCCAGAGGGGCACAGGACCCAAGACAGCATGGATTCACAGCGGGAAGGTCATGCCAGATGAATCTAATAGACTTCTTTGACTGGGTGATCAAAGTAGTAGATCAGGAGGGGCTGTGGACATGGCCTACATAGACTTTAGCAAGGCATTTGACACAGTCCCACACAAAAGATTAATATGAAGTTAGCCAGCCTGAGAGTGATCCCAGGATAGCCTGGGTAAAGAATTGGCTGGAGAATAGGACACAGAGAGTAATAGTAAATGGAGTCCACTCTGAAGAAAGGGGGGTTACTAGTGGGGTACCGCAGGGTTCAGTATTGGGACCGGTCCTCTTCAATGTCTTTATAAGCGACATTGCAGAGGGACTGGAAGGAAAAGTATGTCTCTTTGCAGATGACACAAAGATCTGCAACAGAGTTGATGCACAAGGTGGGGTGGAAAGGATGAGAAGGGACTTGGCAAGGTTAGAGGAATGGTCAAATGTATGGCAGCTTAGATTCAATGCTAAGAAGTGCAAGGTAATGCACCTGGGAAACAAAAACCCAGGGGAAGAGTACACAATGGGGGGTGAGATACTAACAACAACAAAAATGGAAAGGGATCTGGGTGTAGTCATATCAGATGATTTAAAGGTGGGAAAGCAATGTGATAGGACAGTAAGGAGGGCTGGGGGGATACTGGGATGCATAGGGAGAGGCATCACATGTAGAAAACAGGAAGTTGTTATCCCTCTGTGCAGACAGCTGGTGAGACCCCATCTGGAGTACTGCATGCAGTTCTGGAGACCCAGTCTTCACAAGGACATAGACAGGATGGAAGCTGTCCAGAGGAGGGCAACTAAAATGGTGCAGGGTCTGCACCGGAAGACAAATGAAGAGAGACTAAAGGAGCTTAATATGTGTAGCCTCGAGGAAAGGAGGGAGAGGGGGTACATGATAGAAACTTTCAAGTACCTCAAGGAATCAACAAAGTCCAAGAGGGTAGCATCTTTCAAAAAAGAGGCATGCAAGAACAAAGGGCACAATTTGAAGATGGGGGCGGCTCAGAGATAATGTAAGGAGTATTTTTCACAGAGGGTTGTGGATGCATGGAAAAGCCTTCCAGAGGAGGTTGTGGAGTCAAAACTAGTGGTTGAATTCACATGCATGGGACAGTCATAAGGCATTTCTAGGGGTGGGTAGAGAAGTAGGCTGCTGGTTAACTAGGATCTGCAGCTTATCCATTCGGTAGGGAAATGGGCAGACTGGTGGGCCAAGCGGTCCTTATCTGCTGTCAAATCTCTATGTTTCTATGTCATTACAGACAAAACTGAAAATATGTCCCCCAAAAAAAAAAAATACTTACCTTCATGTACTTGAGAGTTATCCGTTTCCATTTAGTGCAAAAATTCTCATTGAGCACTGGAAGGCGACAGCAACAGTTTGGAGATGGAGTCACCTGTGTGATGCAGAACAATAGCATGAGTACATGTCCATGTCAAGTTCAACCCCCCCCATCATCACCTACAGAATACACAACCATATATCTATATATATATACTGTATATATCTACTCACTAAGGCTATTCTTACTGTACTTCCAAAGGGCACCTTTCAATACAGTTGTGATGATCACTTTTCTCTTTTCTGCACACAAGGAGGATGCATTGTGGGCCTGCAGAAAAAATCTGGGGACTCTGCCATTTTTGTGCACCTGACTGAGTGTACCATTAATTCTGGGGGACTTTGTATGTGCTGAAACCGTCTCATTTCGCTCTGTTACCACTTGTCAATTTTCTGGACACATGGAGGATTCATTCTGGGCCTGCAGAAAAAATCTGGGACTCTATGCCACTTTTGTGTGCATGACTGAGTGCGCCATTAATTCTGGGGGGACTTTGTATGTGCTGAAACAGTCTCATTTCACTGTGTTACCACTTGTCAATTTTCTGTACACAAGACAGATGCCTTTTGCAGATGCAGAAAAATGAGGCACCAAAACAGCGCACACACACAAAACACACAGACACTTAACTGAAGGAAGGGTCCCCAGAATACTGTACAAAGTGTAACGCATACTGAAGACAACAAAAAAAGGGCATAATTACATACAAGGGTCAGGGATGGTGGAGGAATACATTTTATGACACAGCAAGGAAGGTTTCGGGGGGGGACATGGTGTGAGGAAACAAAACTAATGTGGGATCCCATGGTGATCCAGCAGCAGTTCCAGCATGGACATAATTTGAAGCTGAAGTCCCTCTATGTCATCCAGCTGCTGCTCCACAGCACTCATCCTCTCACTGTTCTCCCAACAGCACACCAGAGAACTGTCAAGTCAGACAGTGTTACACGCACTTCTCTGGTGTCCACTTGTTTGACAGGCTAACCTGCTGGTGGTGGTGATGGTGGGGGGTGCTGGTGGAGCAACAGGTGCTGCTGTGGCCTCCTCTTCTTAGGGATGCTGCATGCACAGCAGCACCCTCTGCCACGGAATGGCCAGCAGGTGCAGACATGGTCCGTTCTGTGGCACCCTGCCATTCAAACTGGTGGTGATTAAGCATATGGGTGCACTGGGCCCCAGTCCCCAGGTGACTCCCCCGGGGGCCACGGCACACCTCCACTGCACATAGGCGACACTTCACCACACTGCTGCCCCCCCAGCACAGTCAAAAAACTGCCAAACAACAGAGGTGTGGGGAGGAACAGGCAGGGGAGGGCCAGATGAACTGGCAGTAGGCTGCTCACACTGCTCAACACTGATGAGATCCACACCTGGGCCTGGGGGAGCAGGCACATCTTGCTCCAAAGGATATTGTGCTGGACTTGGTGGTGGTGGTGGTGGTTGAACTGCCTCAGAGTCAGGAGGCAGTGCTGGTCCTGCTTCTGGGGGTTAGACACTCACAAGTTTAGAGCAGTACAACACAAATGGGTGCCCATGCCCCCACGTGATGAGCATGGTACGACACGTACTACCATGCCTCCCAGAGCTGCCCCCGTCCCAGACATTCCCTCACCCTGCTCCATCTCTCCCTACTGTGCTCCCTCAGTCCGAGCAATCACTACTCTGTCACACGACACAAGCACAACACACACACAGTCACACACACACACAGACAAACAACTAAGTAAGTATAGAGGTAAGAAAAATAAAATTTACAGAATGAACAAATTAAATGAAAACACTACAGAAAAGGCAAAAATGTAGCTTTTAAAAAAGCTGTTGGGTTAACAATCACATTTTAACTCTCCTCCTCTGCAATCAAAACACTCCTCTCTCTAGTACACACTCCTCTCTCTCAGTCTGCACAGAAGAAAGTGAAACTGTCTGTGTGACTCACTTCCTTCCTGCCTGGCTAGACAGCATGTGACTTACAGTACTGTAAGCCATGTGATGTGTGGGGAGGCTGCCAAGTCTGAAACACCGAGTGGATCACTTAGAATCATAATGAGGAACGCGAAGTCCATTGAAATCAATGACTTTGCCTTACTTCGCGTTGTCATTCAGCCCAACGCAAAGTGGTAATGACAATGTGGAGTGAGCACTTTGCATTGCCTACTCTGCGTAGCAGAGTGGCAATGCGAAGTGCCCACTTTGCGTGCACTTCACCAGCGGACTTTAAATTCACTGCATCTCTAATGAGCTGTTCCTGTGAGAGTTGACGCAGAGGGATCAGTCAAGCTCTGTGCACTGTTTGATGGACCCTGTGTTGACTTTGGAGCCCTGAACCTACAGTTTGAGTGTATGGAGTGCATCTGGTGTTTGCAGACCTCAACAGCACTATTGCAGGAGGATTCTCGCAATTGCTCCACGCAGTTATCCATAGTGCAAGAGCCAGAGCATAAGGATACCACACTGGGTGTGTTGGCATGGGCCAGCAGTCAACAGGAGGTGCTTCTACCCATGTGTGACACAGTTAAGTATCTTAATGTACATTTCATTAGAGCAATGGTGATATGTTAAAAGGAGATTGTGTAACCTATTGTATGTATTAAGGTAAGAGGGCTATACTACATATATGCCTGTTATAGGGTGGTAAGTAGGGAACTGTACTGGGAACTTACCATTGCAAATCTGCAACTGTCTAGCTGGGGTAGACCTTTATAACAGACTTTTAAGGATATTGTGCATCTTATTGCATATATTAGGAGGGCAGCTGCGAGTAGGGTGCTAGTTGCAAAATCGAGCAGACTGGGTAGACCAAATGGCATTTTCTGCTGGCAGTTTCAGTATGTTCATATGTTCACATCACGGTAAGGGGTCTATGCTATAAATACTCCAGTTTTAAGTTCAAGTTGTGAAATGCATAGTTAAGCTTTCTTCAAAACTGCAACAGCCTATCTGGGGTAGGCCTTTAGGATAGAAAATGAAGATAAAGGGGAAGACAGACTAACACTCTGTCTGATGTAGGTTTGTGAGACAAAGCAAAGAAGGTATAATATGTTAAGGAGCAACACTTCCACTAGATTGCTGTCTACGCTCAGCCTATAAAGAGGTTGGTTAGAACAAAAATGTGAGAAAAGACATACATGGATAGTACTGCACCCTATGTGTGTTAAAATGTACAAGGTGGGGAAAAGTGGTGAACAAATAATGAAAAAACAAGTAAACTAAAAGTCTGGAAGTAACGTGCTGAAATAAATGAGTTTATTGAGCTAACAAAGGAGAACACACAATCCCTGGTGCTTTGAATCCCATGGATTCTTCTTCAGGGAGCCTTCATGCTTTTCTTCATTTTTAGCATGCTACTTCCTGAATTTCGGTTTACTTGTTTGTTTGTTTCATTTTTTGTGCACCAGTTTTCTCCTCTGTGCACTTTGTATTTAATTTATTTGTGGTTGCTGCAGTCTCCCATTCCTGAGCCACTCTAGTCTTTTTTCTTTGTTTGGCTATCTGGGTTAGGCCTAAAAAGGTAGGTAGTATTATGAGTGGTAATAACACACATAAGGCCCTACACCCTATTAGCAGTAGACCTAAAAGGGAAGGCAGAAGGGAAAGTGGGGAAAAACACATAAGGTGCTACTCAACTTCTGGTTCAGGCCTATAAGGGAGTGATTTTACTTGAAAAGCACACAATGGCATGGTAGGACACATACACCCTATCTGGGTAAGCCTTCTAAACTTATGCATTATACTGTTCCTAGATGTAAAAAAGAGTGTTGACTGGATTGGAGTTTGCCAGCTGTAGGGACTGTGGGGCAATCATTCCTTGGGCTATACCTTGGAGGGTAGATCTCTGCGTCATATGTAGGAGGTTTGAGGAGCTCCACTCTCAGCTATGGGCAGGAATGGGAGAAATACTCCTGATACACAGACAGCTAAGTTGGGTTCCAAAGCCACTACCCACATCCCCTTTCAACAAGAGGCCCAGTGGTCCAGGGGTCTAGATGGTGGTGAGAATGGGAAAGGGGACTAAGGAAGCAGTTTGTGGGAGTAAAGCAATCCCCTCCATTAATGACTGCAAATAGTTTTGCACCATGCTGGAAGAGGTAATACCTGACTGAATGATGGTAAGCTGTGAGTCAATCACTAAGAAATGACAGATAGGGAGGAACACTAATTGGGTCAAGAGAAAAGTAAGGCAAAAATCATGGAAATGGGTACTTATATTTGAGGACCCTAAGAATAGGGAGTGAAAAAGGTGGTGTGCAGAGATGGAACAGTGAGGGAGACAGATCAAATGCTTACCAGGCATGTCAGCCATGAGGCACGAAGTCAGGACAGGGAGAATGATAGACAGGATGGGGGAGGTGCCTCATGTCATTGTGCTCTTGGATACAGATGACTTGGCAAATAAAAGTCTGAGGAAGATAACTCTAACTTCCAAAGGCTGAGGGAAGTTGAAAGGGAAGGCAGGTCCTTTGCATTTTTAGAGGTGCTACAGTGTGGGACAGGGAAGAGAATGGGATGAATAGGATCACACAGGGGGAAATGGAAGTATTCAATGCCTGGTAGGAAGGCTGGTGTCAAGAAGGGAGGTACAGATTGGTTGGTGACTGGGGGAACTTCTGAGATGGAAGGCTGTTTAAGGTGGGTGGCCTTCATCTTATGATGGAGGGGACAGATAAAGTTGGGCTGAAGGAAAATGTCTATGTTGACCATCATGTAAACTGAATGAGAGGGTGGAGGATGTTGGGAATTCCCTAGAAATAGAGGGGAAGGGTCAAGCTATCAGAAATTCCCAAGAAAAACAAAAATGTCAAATGTTTGCTCATATTGGTAATGGTAGGGAACAGGAAATTTATAAAATTGGTGGAGTGAGAATGGTATGGTAGAAAGTAACCAAGATACAGATAAGGAAGAGGAGATAAGGTGTGTGCATAGAAAGTTGTCTGTCTGAATTCTAGATGCCTAAATAAGAAGATTAGTGAGCTACAAGTGAAGGTGTCAGAGGTTAAATTAGACCTGATAGCCATCATGGAGACATGGGCCTCTGAGAACAATGACTGGGATCTAGGAGTTTCTGGTAACTTCTTGTATAGGTGTGATAGGAGCAAGGGTAGCCCTCTATATCAGGGAGGGTCTTGAAGCTACAGGACAGAATAATTAAGGAGGAAGGGAAGTGAAGTCAATTTGTGTACTACTGATTACAGCTGTTGGAATGAGCTGTAGACTGCTGGTGGTCTATGTACCATCGGGAAAAAGAAGAGGAAGACAAGCGTCGGGTGGACATCATGATGGGGACATCAACTGGTTAGGTAAAGCTTGGTGAATATATACCAGATAAAGGAAAAGAGGGAAAGTGGAGGATCAAGGGATAATTATAAAGGTGACAGACTCCTATTTAAGAAGGGCACCAGAATAAAAAAAAAAAACACAAAAAGGCTATCTAGTCCTTAGAAGAACAGAATGTGGCTGCAAGGGTGAAATAATCATGCTTTTAGAAGGTACACGGTGAATGGGGGAATGAAGAATGCAGGAATACCATACCAGGCATTAATAAGCAAAGGTAGCGGACAGGAGGGCAAAGGCAGATATGAAGCTTCAGATTGCAAAGAGCATGAATGAAGAAAAAAGGATTTTTAAGGTACATTTTGGACAAAATGAAAACTCAGGGTTGTCACGTTATCAGGGGGATAGAGCAGCACAAGACGATAAGCAGAAGGCAAAGGTACAGAACAATTATTTTGCTTCTGTTCAGTATTTACTGTTCAGAATGTTGGACCTCTTCAGGAGAATGGGATCAATGCAGCCACCAAGGGAGGGTGCAGTAAATGGGGAGGATAATAACTACGGCTGAAATAGCAAGAAAAGGGCTGCAAGACCTCAAGGTGGATAAAGCACCGATCTGGATGTTCTGCACCCAAGGTTACAAAATGGAACTGGCTGCAGAACTTGCTGAAACCTTCACCCAAGCAATTTACCATTTCACTGGAGTCTGGAATAAGGTGGGATGATTTGAGCTTAGCAGATGTAGTCTCACCCATATGGGGAGAACAGGCAAGCCCAGTAAACTACAGTACAGGCGGTCAGTCTTACCTCCATAGTAGGCAAGCTAATGAAGGACGCCATTTGGGAAGATCTGGTGGTCTGCATAGATGGCAATGGCAGCAGGATGCCAAGCAGCATGGGTTTGCATCTGGGAGGTTATGACAGACCAACCTGACACTGTTTTTCTGACTGGGTAACAAGGGCAATAGATGAAGGGAGGTGATAGATTTGCATTACTTTGCATTCATCAAAGCCTTTGAATTAGTTCCACAAAGAAGGCTGTTGAAAAAGCTGGAGAACTTAGGAGTAGAGAAATGTTTAATTAGTTGGGTAGGAAATTTGTTAAAAGAGAGGCAACCGAGGGTAGTAGTGAATGGGGACAAATCAAAGGACAGTGACATCATGAGCAGGGTGCCACAGCAGTAAGTCTTGAGACCCGTACTATTCAATATGTTCATTAGTGGCCTAATGGAGTATATCCATTGCAAGATGAGTCTCTTCACTGACAACACAAAGCTATGTGGCAGAGTAAATGACATAACAGTGGTATGGGAACTTCAGCAAGACCTAGAGAAGCTGGAAAGATTATTAAAGATCTGGCAGTTGAGATTCAATGCTGAAAAGTGCAAGGTAATTCACCTAGGGGAAAGGAACCCACAAGTGGAATATTGAATTGGAGGCTTAGGCTGGTCACTACAACAGAGGAGCAGGATCTGGGTATCAACATCAGTGACTTCCTCAAGCAAACCAGCCAATGCAACAATTCATACAGTAAGGCACTGAGGATGCTGCAGTGTACTGGGAGGGGTTTTGATTGCAGGAAAAGCAAAGTGATACTATCTCTATGCAGATCACTTGCAAGCCCTCACCTGGAATACTGTGTAAAGTTCTGTTAGCCTCACCTAATAAAGAACATAGACAGACTCGAGTCAGTACAGAGATGTGTCACCAAGATGAGCCAGAGCCAGCAGGACAGATCCTGTGAAGGAACCCTGGCATTAAGTATAGGTTAGGAGGGTGTTGGCAGCCACTAAGCAGGAGAGGGACTTTATAGTTATTCCACAGGATGTTAAGGTAACAGTGCTGTGTGACAAGGCCATAGGAAGGGCTAGTAGGATGCTGGGGTGCATAGGGAGGGGAATCACCAGTAGGAGAGGAGAGAGGGGGATGATGCTACTGTACTGCTCTCTGCTTCTCCCCATCTGGAATATTATGTCCGGTTCCATAGACCACACCTTGGCATGACATAGATGGGTGGAGTTGGTCCAGAAAAGGGCAACCATGATGGTACAGGGTTGCAAAGGAAGCCGTATGAGAAGATAATGAGGGCTCTCACTACATACACTCAGGAGGACTGGGTGAGATGCTCACGTATCTCAAAGGGGTGGACAGAGTGCAGGCAGGGAGCCTCTTCCATAAGAGGAGGCACTCTAGGACTGGGGCCATGCAGTGAAATTGGAGAGTAGAAATTTCAGGAAGGATCTGATGAAACACTTCTTCACAGAAGGGTGGTGGAAACATAGAAACATAGACTTTGATGGCAGAAAAGGACCGCTTGGCCCACCTAGTCTGCCCATTTCCCTACCTACAGGATAAGCTACAGATCCTAGTTAACCAACAGCCTAGTTTGAAACAGACTGCCACCCAAAGATGTGGAGTCCAGAATGGTGGAAGACTTCAAGCATTCACAGAATAAACCCAAGAACATATTAGTACAGTAGAAGGAGGGTGTCTCAAGAGATCAGTTAGGGACTGTCGAGTGCATTAGGAGAGGAACCTGTGAGCTAACTGGGTGGACTAGAAGTCCTTTCTGCAAACAAATTCTATTTTTCTATGTTTCTATGTACTCTCTGGAGGCTGGGGGGACATGATAAAAGAATATATATTTTATTTCTTTATTTCAAAAGTTGTACCTGGAAATACATAATGATGTATAGCAGCGTGTTCTCAGATGCTTCCTGGGGCAGGAGATGAGAGTATGCAGCAAGAAGTTGCAACAAAGTGGTTACAAAAATATAATACAAGTTATACAATAATAAATAACACAGTGATCAAGTTGTGCAGAACAGTAGCAAAAGAGCAACATAGCAGTAAAGTGCAGATTGAAGAAAAATGCAGGGTAAATAGGCACTACAGTGTACAACAAGGAGAAGTGGCCTAGACTGGGGGGTGCTGGGGGGTAACAATAATTAGTAGGGGTGCTAGAACTGGTGCAGCAAAATCCGAACTATCCTGAACAAGCTGAAATCTTTGAAACGAACATCTTCCGAATACTTTGGCTGTTCGGATTGGTTCAGGCAGCTCCCATCGTGGGACTTGAGATGTGCAAAAGCACAGAAGGGACCAGAGACAAGACTCTGGTTCCTCATTGGATGGAAGAGAGGTGTCAGTCTTCCTAAGGTGGCACCTGACTGGGTTTGCTCTGTAGCAACCCACATGGTCCACCTTAGGAGCTGGTGCAGAGGAACACAGAACAGAGAAGTAGCAGCAGCATTTACTAGCTGCTCCACGTGTGATGAACATTCCGTAACTGTTGCAAGTGCAGCTTGCTTGCTGTTTTATATTTTTGCCGGTTGGACCGGGTGGTTGGGAGGGACTTGTCAGACTCTCAAAAAAAATCAAATTGAAAAGAAAAATATTTTTTTTTTGAAAAGCAACACAAACAAGAGAATCAGAAGGAAAAATAATGTGTCAGAGAGGGTTTGTCCAGGTTCCTGAATCTCTGTGGGTAGCAGCATCTGCAGCATCAGCTATAGCCTAGGTGCAATGTGTGAACTACTGTGTGTGTGTGAAACAGAATCTGACAGTCAGCCACCAGTGCCACTTCTTGCACTGCATACTGTCTGTGTGACCCCCAAAGAAGTTAGTCAGCTCATCTCTTTCTTTCCTGTGTCCGTTGGGCAAATTGCAAGCTTTGGCTTAGTGGGCAGGGCATTCTGTCACATGGAATAAATAAAATAAAAATAAATAATCCCTGAAGGAAAAATAAATTGCTGTGTCAGACAGGGTTAGGCCAGGTCCCTGAATTTCTGAGTGTTCCAGCTGCAGCACCACCCCTTATAGTCTACGTCCAGTGTGTGTGTGAACTACTGCATGTGTGAGTGTGACAGACTTGTGTGGGAATTAATCTAACAGTCACTATCACTTGCTTTTGACCCTGAACAAACTACAGACTGGCATTATGAGTACTCCAAAAAATAGTAACGTAAAATCCAAGGGCAAAGGAAGTAAATGTAAAAGTTTATTCAAGAGCCAAGAAAGAAATGGCATAAAAAGTTAAATAAAAGCACCACAGTCTGTTGAAGGGGCTGAGCTAAATGCTACTACTATTAATGTGCAGGCTAAGTTTCAAAATATTGAAAACTCAGTTGGGGGGGGGAGGGTGGACTCTCTATGTCCAAAGTGCTCAGTACAGCAAACAAAGTTTCGAAAGATAGTATCAAGTCATCTGAGGAAAATGCAAAAACAATGAGTATTCCAATTGTGCATAAAGTTAAAGGACTTACAGGTACAACTCACAGTGGGTGGCTCGATTTACAACACATGCATAATGAATAACTTAATTCACTGCAAGTGTTAGCTCTACTGAAGATGATGATGATGATGATGATGATGATGATGATGATGATGACGACCACCATGGTCATGGTGAGACTAATGATGAGCTTGTGACTTTACCTTTAGTTATGTCTCATTCCAGTTCTGACAGTGACAATGTGGATAAAGATAAAGACAACAGTAGAGTGTCTAAAGGAAAAAGGAAAAAGTCAAAGGCACAAGCCACACAAAGTGAAATTAAGTCTGACAGTAGTGATAATGGCAATGGTGCTACAGAGGATTCTATGATTGTCTCACTTGCTGAACCTGAATCCTCTGCTGATATGTCTTCCCCACTTAAACTCATCCAGTTGACTCCTACTGAGCTCATTACTAGACAGAGACATTCCACCTCTATTGTTTGGAATCATTTTATGTAAACCCCAAGGATGCTTGCCAAGCTATATGTGTGCATTGCAATACTTGTTAGTAAGGGAAAAATAAGGGCATCATGGAACCACAACAATGACGTGACACCTAATGCAACTTCACCCTATCGTTATACGGTTCAAATAAACAGTCTAACATTGGTGCCTGGACACACAGCAGGACTCTCAGTGAACAGGAACATTCTTCTGAAACAGTAGGCAGACAATCACCAGGCAACATCCAAAAGTCCACGTTCATCTTAAGATAATTCTGTAAGGTCCTCTGTTTTACCAGGCATGGCATGTAGTCGTACAACACCCCCAGGCAAATCTAACTTTACCCCTGATAAGAGGCAAATGAAGTTAAAAGAAGTTTTTTGAAAGAAAGTCTAAATATTCACGTACCCACCCCACAGCACTGGCAATAAATCGTTAAATAGCAGAAATGATTGTACTTGATTTGCAGCCATACCCTATTGTGGAAGATATGGGTTTCAAAAGACTTATTTAATGGCAAGTAGGAAATATTTCTCAGTAACTGAGTAACTGCTATGCCCAGGATGTATGACAGCATAGTACTTCAAGTGAAGCATGCTCTCCGAGAGGCTGAGAACAAGGTATTTCACTTTATTATTGATGCGTGGACCAGCACCCAAACCATTGCCTATCTTTCTCTTACTGCACACTTGGTCACTTTTGAGAGCAACTCATCATCATCCTCACATAGCAGTCTGTCTGCTACCCCTACCACTTCAACCAGTACTACTACTACCACTACTATAGCTCAGAGCTCAAAAAAACTCATCACATTTCAGAAAATGGCAGTTCTCCATGTATCTCACTTTCAAGACACACATACAGCACAGCACATTCAGCAAAACTGGAAAGACCAGTTACTGCTTGGGTCACTTCACAGGGTTTGAACGTTGTTTTTTTATTGCCAACAATAGTTCAAATATTAAAAAGCACTTCATGATGGCAACTATGACATATATGCTGTTTTGTACATTTTTGTTTATTTATTTCAGTTTCTGATTCAATACTTTTGAGCCATAGGCTCTTTTACAAAGGTTCCAAGTCAATACAAAAAATAGTAGACAAGACATGAACAATACTGAGCAAAAACATTACAATACATAGGATTACAGTCATGGCTGAGTAAATTTAAGACTCAGACAAAAATGAAATTGTTGACAATTTGGATATTGAGCAAAACAAATAGCCTTAGAATTAATCATGAAGGCAAACAGGATTACATTAGATAAACATATCAGTGACAACACTACTTGAGTGTGGTGCAATGCTTGAGTAAGTGCAGAGTACAGTATGGGGACAAGTAAAGGTTGCAATTTATTAGAGGGAAATACAGCTATCAGTTTGGCTTTGTCATGGCAACATTTGTATGTTCATATGGGTAAGAATGGTGGTGGAGTGGGCTAAAGGGAGGAAAAAGTAATGGGTGGGAAGGTATGAAAGGTGAAGGAGGGAGGGAAGGTGAGGAGGTGGGAGCTTGGGAAAAGGATATGGAGAGAGGATGGAGGGTGGTTGGCAGCAGGAGTGTGAGGAGGGTGTGCAGGGTTTTAGGAGGAGCAACCACATACATTGGCGAGGGCTAACTGAGAGTGGAGCCCAACCCCGAACTAGGCACTCTTATCACACTCTAATAGGGCAGTAGGTAGGTCATTTATCCACTTAGGCCCCTGAAAGGAGAGGGATCTGGGCCAGCTTCATCCACTTAAAGGCACAAGTAGCCCACCCTTCAGCAGCTCTTCTGGTATTAATGAACAGTTGAGAGAAATGTAAAAGATTGGAGACAGAGACAGGGGTGAGCCCAAGCATGGATTTCTTAACCAGCAGGCATGTTTGATATTGTGTTCTGAGGTGAAGGGGGAGCCAACCTGTCCCTGAATAGAGAGTGCAGGTCTAGGTACTGTTGTCAGCTCCCAGGACCAAATGCAAGCCTTATTGAGTAGGGTTTTCACTCTTTTCAGGGCGGAATCTGTTCTAGCCCCATAGATCACAAGGCCATAATCTATTGATAAAATTGAGCAACTTGTAACAAGCTTCAGTGCGTCCTGGGTCATATAATGTCGGTATCAATATAGGACACCCAATTTGGCATTAGCTGTTTTGACAACATGGTCAACATGAGCAGTGAAAGAAAGGGTATCATCCAGGTGCACACCTAGATACTTAAAGGTGGTGACTTGATCTGTTGAGTCTCCTTTATTTCTGAGCAACTGAAGTGGACCATACTTTTTCCTGTTTTATGGGACCATAAAGAGCATGCTCTTAGTCTTTTTATAGTTGAGTAAAAGCTTATTCTTTGTGAAGCAGATTTCAATCTTATGGAAACTGGCTTGCATCTCAAGTGATTATAGATTGTTTACTACCCATACTGAAATGGCTGCATCTTCTGCATATAGTACGATATGTGACTGGCAGGCAGATGGTAAGGGGTTTATGAAGAGGCTAAAAAGTATTGGCCCCATATTGGCCCTTGGGGAATCCAAGGCTCACCTCCCTGGGTGCAGAGAGCTTGCCACTTATTTTGACTCGTGGTCTGTGTGAGAGGTAACTGTCAAACCAGGTTAACGTGTCTGGGGACAGATCTGTATATTTTAGATGGTTTAGCAGCAGAGGATGGCTGCCAGTATTGAATGCCTCGGTGAGGTCTATAAAGATAGACCCCACTGCCAGTCCATTGTCTAAGGCATCATAGAGTTGTGAGGTGCAGTCAACCAGGGCTGTGATGTTAGAGTGGTCTTCCTGGAAGTCATGTTGCTAGACACTGAGTAGGTTATACTTTACCAGGGAGGGAGTCAGTGCATTGATCAGAGACCACTCATTCTAAGGCTTTAGAAAGGGGGTAAGGATGGAGAGTGGCCTATAATTGGACATGTAGGTAGTGTCACCAACTTTAAAGACAGTGGTGACAAGAGCTTCCTTCCATTTATCAGGGAACATACCAGATCTTAGTGATGCATTAAATAGTTTAGTAAGGGGGTCTGCAAGCTCATTAAGGATGAGGGCTATAAGCTTCATGTCAAGAAGATCACTCCCCATCCTTGTCTTCCCTAGTACTCATTTGACATACCTTATTGTTTCAGTTCTAGTGATCAGCTTGAAGTAGAATGTTGGTGTGCTACTTTCAGGTGGTGAGGGTGGGTTTGGATTGAGGAGATGACCATGACATGGGGTGAAGCAGTGAGGTAGTCACTGGGTAGCATCACTGAGGTCAGCGAAGGCCAGGTTGAAAGAATTGGCGATTTCACTGGCTTCTTTGAGTACTCCATCTGTTCTAACAATCAGATCAGGACCAAAACATCACCATCCTGGGGGTGAGTGGGAGGTGCAGCCAGTACATCACTTGCTTGCACTGGTAGCAAAGCAACTGGGGCAGATAAATCCCTGTTCTCACACACACAGTCACTTTTTCATTCTAAGGAGATCATTTAGCTAAATATGGCCATAACCACATTCATAAGTTTTATTATTAGGATTAGGACTGCTATGGACCAGGACAGACGTTCTGGGGCCATCTTTATTGATCTCTCTAAAGCCTTTGACCTTGTTGACCATGCCTTACTGTGCTGTCAACTTAGGTCTTTGGGCTTGTCCCCTCCGGTGCTCAGTTGGTTCTCCAACTACCTTCAATGAAGGTAGCAAATAACCAAATATAGTAAGGTGCTCTCGGACTCCAACCCTGTGTCCTCAGAGGTTCCACAGGGGTCAGTCCTTAGCCCCTGCTCTTTCCATATTCATCAATGACCTTCCTCTCTCGGCTGCCTCCTGCAGGGCTCTCCTGTATGCCGATGACCTAGTTATTCTCATTCATTCCAGAGATATTGAAGTCATTAACCACCAACTGAGTGAGGGTTTCAGGAGTGTCCATCCTGGATATCGTCCCACAAGCTGGTCCTAAATCTTAAAAGACCCAGGCCATGCTGTTCAGTTCCTAGCCAGGTTAAAGGCCATCCCCTGTTCCTATGTGTGCATCTTGGGTATTGATGGTACTCCTGTTCTCACCACCACCGATCTCATTAAATACCTTGGGGTGACACTTGACCCTCAGCTCGATCTTGGTCACCGATCCAAAATGTGTGCAGAGCTGTTAACTGGAAATTGGGTCTGACTTACAGGGCAAAGAATAACCTTACTCCAGCTGCTCACCTTAGTACTGGCTAGAGGATGTTTCTACCATCTCTGTTGTTATGGGCCTTTTGTTTGCCCATAGCTCCAAGGTCCACCTCTAGGTGGACCGTAGGCCTACACAACATCTGCCATTTTGATCTTGCAGTCCTCGCCTCACTGTCCACCGTGATCTGTACAGTAAGCTCAACTGGCTTCCTCGGCCCAATCTATATGAATTTTGTTGTGGGCAGTTTCATGGGTAAGATTCTGGGTACTGGCACCCCCCCGGACTGGCAGAGCTCCTTTTTCCAGCAGCCTCCACTACCTACACCCTAAGGTCACTGGGCCCCGCTATCCTTAAGGTTCCTGCTACATGTACCAAAATGGGAGACAGGGACTTTGCATCAGGTGCCCCTAGATTATGGAACTCCTTTCCTGTCCAGGTCCAGACCTCCACTTCCCAGGCATGCCTGCACACCTCCCTGTGGAACCATTTGAAGGTCTCATCAATATGTGGCTGTCCTAAACCTCCCTGATTAGCCTGGTCCTCTGCACAGTATTTCTGAGCATATCATCCCATGTATCTTGCTTAGGTCCTGCTGTGGTCTGCCTGCCTTCCTGAGTATTGCCCTGTGATAAATGTGTAAATTCTGTATATATATCTGTATATATATTGCTGGTAACGTTGTGTCAGTGACTCTGTACTTCTTACATTGACTGTGTTTACTGTTGTAACCTGAGATATCTTATATGTATGTTGTGCTTCTTCTGACATCAGTGTATCTGCCCTACTTGCTTCAATTTGTACTCTGTATGTTCTTTGATTTTCTGTACTCTCCTGGGTCGTACCTGAATATAGGCATGTGTTTGTCTAGTGTACTTACCTGGTTAACTAAAGCTAAATAAATAAAATAAATAAATAAGTGCTGCTAGCTCTGTTTTGTTTCCCCTTGGTAGTAGTGGTAGTAACTAGCAAGAGTGGCAAATTGGCTACTTTTTGACTGCCTGGTGTTCTTCTCTCACATTGCTTCACTTTGCATTCCATGATGAGAGATATAGTCTTTTACAAATGAAACACATGTTGTTCCTGTGACTGAGAAATAAAACTGGTAAACTACCAATACAAAGTACAGTTATACACACTATCCCCATCTAAAAGTCTGACTCAAGAGGAGACTATTTTGGAAGGCTTTGCTTGTGGTTCAAGGGGGGGACATGCTCCTCTTCTCTACTTAAATGTCCTCCTTCCATTCCTTCTGCTTTGAGTGAGTCGTACTAGCTCCAGTGCTGTGTGGCTCTGGGGCTGGCTCTCTCTCTCTCTCTGTGCCTCTGGTGCCTCCCTTGACCTCATCCAGTTGTTCATCCCCTTCCCTTGTTTTTTCTGTTCTCCTTGTTCCTCTACTTTTACCTGCCCTCCTGTTCTGTCCATACCTTGTTATCCTCTTTCCCTGTTTTCTATTGGGGTTCTTTCATTCCTCGCCAGCCTCTGAGTCTGCAGTGCTGTGCTATACTGAGGTCCCTGCACCCTAATTGGTGCCCTCAGAGGTACACTGTAGACAGCTAGCACTTAAGTATGTTATACTAACATAAGGGCTAAGGGCATCTACCGTACAAGAGTAGATGTCAGGATATGAATGCATATTGTTGTAATATGCTTTGCTTGCTAATACATATATTCTGCTATGTATTTTCTTTGTATTTTTTACTTGTAAGATGCCAAGACACCTGTGTCCTTGGAGTAATATAATATGTAAGACGGCATTGCCACCTTTTGGTGATTTGTACTACTACACTGAGTTATGTAAGACTCTGTATAAGAACTCTTTTGTTCTCAAACTGATGACTTTACAGAATTGCATAATGTTATCTTGGACCATGGAGCCACCTCTAATTTAACCAGTAGGGCTCACCTCTGTAACTAGAAATGTTTCTATCTTATGGTAACCATAGTAATTATCATATGTATATAATGTAATGCACAAGCCTTATACCTCAGAGACAGGAGAGACCCCAAGAGACACAGAGAAACCTAGAGGTATAGGGAATGCTTAGCACTGGCTCCCAGTTCGTATTGGTAAGAAGTGCTTAGGGCAACTGTGATTTTTCCTTTGGGTAGTAATAAACTTGTTTATTATGCCAATGCAACATGTCTGTGATTACTTGCATTCCCAATATCATCAAGAATCTGAAAGTGAGGTTTAGACCTTCTAACAAATTGGCACCGGTGCAGGCTTATATTTGGTGTTTGTAAGTTTTCACTTGTTGCTTAAACTTTTCCTTTTCCCACGGGACAGTAGGTGTACACTCCCTTACCACCTCTTCCATTTTAAAACCAGTTTGTAGTAACTTGCAAAGTCTGGCTGTCTTTTTGGTGTGGTTGATGCCGCTGGACCCACTTCTCAGCAGTTTTTGAATTGCAAGCCTACAACTTATACAGTAGTCGGCTGTGTATAAAGTGCTCGTGTGTGGATTGATATGCAGCACGGTGCCCTTTTCACAGTTTGAATTTTCATTCCCTCCCACACAATGGCCACCGTATCAAATATCTGCGCAGAACTGAGACTCGATGTCTCAAACTTCCTTGCCTCCCATGGAGAATGGGCTGACTTCACGCGGGATGCAAGTCAATCCAAAAACCCTATACTGGGGGTTTCAACCCAGTACATGGAGAAAGACAATCAGCCAATAAGCGTCAAGCTAAAGGGTTGATGGTCGCGGCTCTCTACACTGCTCTGGAAGTCTTCAAAGCGAGGTTTCAAACCCTTGATCTGCAGATTTCATCTCTTAAGCAACAGATGGGTTTGCAGGAAACAGAATGTATAAGACTGCAGCAGAACTTGAAGTATGAACTCCAAACTCTGAGAAATGAAAAGGATTCACTATTGTATCATTCAGCTCAAGCTGGAGAAAAGGAACTGTGTATGTTGAAGCAGGAGTGTGAAAGTTTGAGACAGGATAAGAGTCAGGCGTTGCAGATGAATGATTTGCTGAGTGCTGCAAATGCTCAGTTGAGAGGCGAAATGGGTGAGCTGCAGGACGAGATAAACCAGGTACGTAATGACTTAGAAGTGTCTATCAGGAACAATCACGAATTGAGCGCCACGTACAGAGTGTTGCTAAAGCAAAAGCAAGATGAGGTTGATATGGATGTTGCAAGTGTGAGTCACAATGAATGTAGAACTAAGATGGCGAAATTGCGCCATCAGCGGGAGGTTCTGGCTGGACATGTTAAGGCAATGGGAGGCGTAGCCCCTGCCTTACATACATCATCAGAAGGGGAGTTGTCCGATTATGACATTTCACAGTACAATGCCCAGTCACACCCCTACTATGGCCCAGAGACCCCACCCAGCCATCCACAACGTGGTGGGTCCCCACCCCACTCTTCCCATGTCATACATCATCGACGTTATGGCACTCATCATGGGAGATGCCAACATGGCAGCCCCCATGATGGGGGAGCAGGCCCAGGCCTGGTCCCGCTGCACCTTCGTAGCCATTATTAATGTGGAAGACAGGCAGGAGATAGAAACCATGATTGAAACTGCAATAGGCAATGACCCTTCCTGAGAGGAGTAAACAGGCTATTAAACCCCGATTAGGCAGCTTCTGCAAGAGGCTGGCACTCAGGAAGATATTGTCCGCACTGTGGCCGAGGCTGCAGCTCGGGCTGCCCTGGATGGTGCTCGAGACAATCTACCTCTGCCTGATTGACCCAGTAATCCCTACAAATGGCCTACTCTGTTCAGAAAATTGCTGACAGCATTGGTCGGATGAACCCGTCCGACAACCTCAGCTGTCACTTGGAAAAGGTGCTTTCTAAATGCGAGCTGCTTTGACTCACTGCAGAATATCAGGTCCAAATACTACGCCAGACCATCGATCCTGGTTTGTGGGCCAAACTCCCCAGTGCCGTTCGCCAGGATGGGAACGCCACCTTTGACGAGGTTGCAGCTGAGCTCATTTCTGCTCACAGCCCAGGTGTAGTAGGAGTGATGCTGGCATATCCTGTGAAGCAGAATGCAAAGGAAAGTCCAGCGACTTACCACCAGAGACTCTGGATGGCCTACCGAGCAGGAAAGCACTTGGCACAAGAAGCTGCGGATATAGATCTTATTGAATATAAGACCTTGTTCCTTAGGAACATGATTCCAGGAATAAGAGAAAGGTGAGAGCCAACCACCTACCCCAATATGAATAGGTTTGCCGCATCCTTCAGAAAACTGAGAGAGCTCACTAACTCTATATCCGTGATCTGGGCTCCGGTTCCAAAAAGGTAGCCACCGTGGAGCCCACTCCAGAGGTCATGACGCACTACACAGTGGAAGGGCAGGCCCTTCGCCAACAGGCTCAACATCAGCAAGCCCCACCAGCTAATAATCAACACCCCAACAGGCCTATCAACAGCAACCACAACAGCAGCAACAATGGGGTGGGAATCAGAATTGGCATAAGAATAGAAAGCATAAGGGTAGAGGTAAACCACAACAGCAAAGAACAGGCCCTTCATATAGGGAGATAGCTGAAGAAAATCAGAAATTCCGAGAGCTCCTGGGACAAGTACACTCTGTGGTGGATGCTGTTCCTGCACAGGCCCTTGCGACAGTACAACCGGCAACCCAGGCCCTAACCTGTCATGGGGACACTGGTGTACAGGCCCTCAGGCCCATTCAGGCCTGAACCCAGAAGCTCCTCCCTATATAGCATCAGTGCAATGGTGAAGTGATTCACATGAGTCAGGCCCAACTCTACATGCTTCCGGCAGTACAGATTGACAATTACAGGCCCCAGCCCAGATTGTAAACAAGCTAGTCTTGATACAAACGGAAGGCCCTGCACCGAGGCCGAGGTCAGGGGCAGCCCATTAGTAGTTTTGTATAGATACAGGTGCAGCTGTATCTGTGTTACATGATGAACACCGGGACATCCCTTGGTCCACCAGATGGAGGACCAACATGTCAGAGTTGATGGTACTAGGCTACCTGCATACCGTTCTCTACCCCTACCGGTAGAGCTAGGCCATCTAAAGGCCTACACACTTTCCAACTAATGGTACTGCATGATCATCCTAGTATCATAGGGATTGATTTCCTTGCACCACACGGCTGTGTGTGGACCTAGCTAACATGCTATTGATACAGATTCAGGGTCAATATCATACAATTCTGATTCCTGATTCACAAGTTGTGGCAACTATATCTGCCAATGACAAGGAGTATGACATCATAGATTTGTTCAAGAATCATGAACTCTTCCCAAAGCTCCTCCCTATGTTGCAACAACACTTGGGAGCGTTTGCAATCAACAAGAATGACTGTGGTAGAATGCACACTGTCATCAAAGTGCCAGGCCCAGCACATGAGAGGCAAAGGCAATATCCTTTCCCAACTGAGGCCTTGCCTTCCCTCAGAGAAACAATCAAGTCATTCCTCAAGCAAGGAGTAATCAGAACTTGTGTTTACACTGCCAACTCCCCAGTGTGGCCCGTGAAGAGACTCACAGGCACCTGGAGACTTACTACTGACTACAGGAAACTGAATGGTCACCCCCAGTTGTTCTCCAACTGTGGCATCAGCACCAGATGTGCTACAACTTCTGACCCCTGATTTGAAATGGTTCAGTGCCCTGGACATCTGCAATGGTTTTTGATCATTTTCATTGGCCCTTAAGAGTCAATTCAAGTTTGCCTTCACCTTTGAAGGAAGACAGTACATGTGGACTTGCTTGCCACAAGGATTCCATAACAGTCCATCCCTGTTCCATCTCCACATGATGGATGCCCTCTAGAGTTTCTCTACTCCCCAATGTCTCTTGCAATATGTGGATGACCTGTTGCTAGCAACAGCCACTCAGGAACAACATTTGGATCTCTTGGATGAACTACTGACTCTCATTCAGAGAGCAGGCCTGAAATGTAACCCAGCAAAAGCACAACTGTATCAGAAAGAAGTACTCTTTCTGGGTCTAAAAATAACTGACCAAGGTTGAAGCCCTACCTAGAAGAAGGTACAGGGATTGTAAGACTTGCCATTACCCACCAGTGTGGCAAGTCTTCGAAGGTTTCTAGGTATGGTGAATTATTCGAGATATTTTATTTGTGATTTTGCTCAGAAAGCTGCTCCTCTGTATGAGTTATTCAAAAAGGATGTACCATGGACTTGGGACCCTATATGCGCCCAGGCTGTGACGCACTGAAGCAGGCTCTGGCCTCTGCCCCAGCTCTGGTCAACCCCAATCCAGCAGTACCATTCCATCTCGAATCGCCCACCTCTGACATTGCCATGTCAGCAGTGCTGGTCCAGAAGGTGCATGGTACCTTGAGACCCATTGCATATGCCTCACAGCTCTTGACCCCAGTAGAACAGAAGTATGGCCTTTGTGAAAAGAACCTTCTGGCCACCTACAGGGCTGTCAAGCACTTCCTGTATATCATTGGGTACTCATCACTGATCATCAACACCAACCACACCCCAACTACCTTTCTGCTCTCAGATAGAGTGAAGGATGGATCAGTCTCTAATACCAGACTGACACACTGGTCTCTTCTTCTCCAGGACAGAGACATACAGGTACAACCGACTAAAGTTCCATCTATGGATATGATGGATATGATGGAAGGCATTCTTAAAATGGCAGAGAAAGGGGAGATACTGTTGATGGGAGACCTGAATATGCCAGATGTTAACTGGAGCACATTTGCTGCAGCCACATCCAAGAGCAGGGCCATTCTTGATGCCCTACAGGTGGCAGGCATTAGACAACTAGTTTTGGAACCCACTCGTGAGGGAGCAATCTTAGACCTCGTACTCTCAAACGGGGGCAGTGAGAGGATCTCAGATCTAGAAGTGGTTGCCATCTGGGGACAAGTGACCATCAAACAGTGTGGTTCACGTTAAACTCAGCTACAGAGTCAAGCCATACAAAAAGAGGGTTACTGGACTTTAGGAGGGCTGACTTTGGCAAGATGGGAGAGTGCCTCAGAAAAGCACTGCAAACAGGCTAGAAGGAGGTGGAGCAACAATGGGGAATTATCAAAACTGCCATCACAGAGGCAACAAGCCTTGTGTGAAGCAATAAACAAATCAAATGAAAGAAAAAGCCACTATGGTTCTCAAGAGAGGTGGCTGTGAAAGTCAGGAAGAAAAGATAGCATTCCGGAAGTATAAGGAACACAGAAGGAGCAGGACAGACAACTGTACCAGTTAAGGCAGAAATAAGCAGGAGAGAAGTCAGAATAGCAAAGGCCCAAACTGAGGAAAAGATAGCCAACTCAGTTAAGAAGGGGGATAAACCTTTATAGGTACATCAGCGATAGAAAGACAAAGGGAGGATAGTGAGGCTGAATAGAATGAACGTGGTGGGCAGAGGGAACAGTGAAAAGCAGGAATACTGGAACGAATATTTCTGCTCAGTATTCACAAAAGAGGAGGGGGAAGGCCTAATCCAATTAACAGAAGCAATCTTGGATAGGGGGGTCGACCCCAGTCCTTTTCATAGAAGAAAGGGTTCTGCAAGAACTCCTAAAACTGAAGGTGGACAAAGCAATGGGTCCTGATGGAATTCACCCAGAATTCTAAAAGAATTAAGGAAGGAACTAGTGAAACCACTGGCTACTCTTTAATAAATCATGGGAAGATGGTGTGGTACCGAGGACTGGAGGAAGGCGATGTGATTCCCCTTCACAAAAGTGGGACCAAGACAGAGGCAGGAAACTACAGACCTGTCAGTCTGACCTCTGTGTAGGGAAAGTGATGGAGTCACTTGAAGGAAAGAATAGTTGAGTACCTAGAGGTCAGTGGAGCACAGGATCCAAGGCAGCATGGGTTCACAGGAGGAAGGTCCTGTCAGACGAATCTAATAGATTTCTTTGACTGGGTGACCAAAGTAATAGACCAGGGAGGGGCTGTGGACATGGCCTCACCTAGACTTTAGCAAGGCATTTGACACAGTCCCACACAAAAGATTATTAGTCAAATTAACCAGCCTGGGAGTGGTCCCAGTGGTAGCCTGGGTAAAACATTGGCTGGACAACAGGACACAGAAGGTAATTGTAAATGGAGTCCACTCTGAAGAAAGGGCGGTTACTAGTGGGGTACCGCAGGGTTCAGTATTGGGTCCAGTCCTTTTTAATGTCTTCATCAGTGACATTGCAGAGGGACTGGGAGGAAAAGTATGTCTTTTTGCAGATGACACAAAGATCTGCAACAGGGTTGATACACAAGGAGGCGTGGAAAGGATGAAAAGGGACTTGGCAAGGTTGGAGGAATGGTCAGACCTATGGAGCTAGGATTCAATGCAAAAGTGCAAAATAATGCACCTCGAAACAAGAACCCAGGGAAGAATACACAATGGGTGGGAGGTAGTAACAACAACAAAACAGGAAAGGGACCTGGGGTAATCATATCAGATGACCTTAAGGTTAGCAAGCAATGTGAGAAGGCAGTAGGGAGGCGGTATACTGGGATGTACAGGAGAGGCATCAGCAGCAGAAAACAGGAAGTTGTTATCCTCTGTACAGACAGTTGGTGAGACCCCATCTGGAATACTGTGTCCAGTTCTGGAGACCCCATCTCCACAAGGACATAGACAGGATAGAGGCAGTCCAGAGGAGGGCAATCAAATGGTGCAGGTCTGCAAGAGAAGCCGTATGAGGAGAGACTCAGGAGCTTATTATGTATACCCTTGAGGAAAAAGGAGAGGGGGACATGATAGAAACTTTCAAGTACCTCAAGGGAATCAACAAAGTCCAAGAGGGTAGCATCTTTCAGAAAAAAGAGACTTGCAAGAACAAGGGACACAATTTAAAGATAGAAGAAGGCAGTTCAGGGGCAATGTGAGAGGTATTATTTCACAGATAGGGTAGTGGATGCATGGAACAGCCTTCCTGAGGAATTTGTGGGGTCTAAAATGTGGAGAATTCAAGAATGCATGGGACAGACATAAGGCAATTCTTGTGGGGGACAGGAAGATATAGGCTGTTGGTTAACTAGGATCTGCGGCCTATCCTGTAGGTAGGGAAATGGGCAGACTAGATGGGCCTAGCGGTCCTTATCTGCAGTCAAAGTCTATGTTTCTATGTTAGCTCATGGCCTCCTTTCCAGGGAGAACCCCATGACTGTACACTACAGCCACCTGATCTTCCAGATCCAGGTCCTTTCCTCCTGCCACAAATACTTGACAACACTTCTTTGTGCTGTCTTCACTGATGGTTCAGCATCCTACTATCAGGAGAACAAATTGCAGGGATGGGCATTCTAGTGATCTACCCTTATGGGAACACTGTCAAAATATTTAAACGCTGTAGTGTAGCATCATCACAATATGCAGAGATGGCAGCGTGGCCTGTGCCCCTTGAGTTCATCCAGCATGGAACCGAGGACACCATCATTTTACAGACTCTAACTGGGTTTGTTGTTCTCACAGAATTTCTTCCTTCTGGCAGAAGAACTCCTTCCTCTCCTCTGATGGCAGCCCAGTGAAATACAAGGAACTGGTAATATATACATTCACTGGCACAAAAATTTGCACACAAACTCTATGTACACAAAGTCAAAGCTCATTCTTCCGTGTGACCCCTACCATGCCTTCAGTGACACAGCAGACACCCTTGCTAAGGAAGGGGCCTGAGGCAGGACATCTAGATGATGAACCATCCAGAGGCCAATGCAACTGTACAGATTGCAGCCTCAGGAAGAAACCTGAGCCTTTTTCCCTTGACCTCTCCGCAGCCCAGCACTTTGATACCGAACTTAAAGAGGTGTTCAAATTCCTTGACAAAGGTACCAAGAGAAACTTTCCACACACAACCCCTTATCCAGGCATGAAGGTAAGCTATGCTTGTCACCAGATGACAAGCTCACCTGGTTTCAACTAGAGATGACTCCACCACCAAGTTGTGGGTGGTTCCTGACACTTAAAATCTGAATTCTTGCACAAAGTGCATGACACTCCCACCGGTGGACACCAGGGAGTAGAAAATATCCTCCAAAGACTCAAGACCACTGCCTGGTGGCCTGGTATTACCAAAGATGTTAAACAATACATAGACAACTGTCTCGTTTGTGCACAAAACAACCCCATCACTACCAAACGAAATGCCAAACTCTTACCACAATGACATTCTGGCCCTTGCATGCCATACAGATTGATTTCATTGGTTCTCTGACCAACACCAGCAGAAATAACAAGTATGCTCTTGTGGTAACTGATCTCTTCTCTAAGTGGGTTGAAGCTTTCCCCACTAGGACGTGCACTGCGAAAACTACTGCCAAAATCCTGGTGGAACAGATTTTCTCCAGGTGGGATCTACCTCTAAAAGTAGACTCTGATAAAGGAACCAGTTTTACAGGTGAGTTGATGAAAGAATCCCTTGAACTCCTTGAAGTTCAACAGAAGTTCCACATACCCTACTACCCCCAATCTTCAGGTCAAGTAGAGAGAGCCAACAGATGGATTAATCAAATGCTTTCCAAATTCATTGAGGATAATCACAAAACCTGGGATTCCCTATTGGCGTTACTCCTTATGACAATTAGTACCAGCCACCACCCAGCTTACACCCTTGAGGTGATGACTGGCAGACAGAAGTTATTACCTGAACATCTGCTGTTTGACCTGCATACCCCACTGCAGACCACGTGTCTGTGGACCAATATGTGGAAAAACTCAGAAAAGACCTCTATACACACACTTGTATGCTGCCAACTGCATGGAATGGCCCAGCAACAATCCAAAATACAGTTTGACAAACACACACAAGAAGTGGATTGACAAGTTGGAGATCAGGTAATGGTACTTGATTTGCACATCCCACCCACTCCTTCTCCAACAAGTGGAAGGCCCACACCCCATTGTCAACAAGCTCAGTCCGGCAGTGTATCAAGTTAGACTACTACATAACAACAAGTTGACTGACAAATGGTTACATGCAAACCAGCTGAAACTGTATAAAGGAACTTAAATTACTTTTCCTCACCCCATTGGGTGGAATAGTACTAACATACTAATCTTTGATCTTCCTTTCCAGTTACACTGACAAGATGGCTATCTTGTTCCATTATCTCCTCATCTCAGGAGTTATCCCCTACATCCAATGCACGATATCGGACCTCCTAAGACACCTAGATCCTCCAGCGCCTCCTTCAGAGGGAGTATCCATCAATATACCAGATAATATGATCACTGTCCAGGAAGGTTCCGATGCTTACCTCACTGCCTCGGTTGTTGCTCCTGATAAATCTACCCTTCAAATTGAGTGGCAAACCACATCACAAGGACAAATCCTCCCTGTAGCCAAACTCTCCAAAGGAACTTTCCAAGGTTGGCACAATGCTAAATTATCCCCCAATGGTTCGCTGTCCCTGTTACAAACTGCATCAAGACATTCTGGTTTGTACAACGTAACTACCTTAATTGATCCTTCATATTGTAATTCTTTGTCCAGAGATGCTGCTTGCAAATTTTGTGCTATACACCACATGGTTTCTGCAGCCATGTACCTCTCTGTGTTACCACCCACTGATAAACAGCTTTTGGAATGTCCAAAGCATACCCCTGGTCCCCGTAGTGGTCTAACAGCCACTGCCCTCCCAGGTTCTCTGATTAATAACTTACAGTTTATGCATATACCTGTTTTGTTTAATCTTACTTACTGGAATATGAAAGAATTTGGTATGTGTCACAATACTAACACTTCAGCATTTTATAGTACATTATTGCTTGATAGTTTAGTTGCATTTCAGATTCGTACTCAAGACCCTATTGCTGGGGTAGATTCTACTGAGCATAGAGGCAACCTCAGGAGGAAGCCCTCTCCTGATGATCTCACTTGTAAATGTAAAACACGTGAAGTTGACAGTTCTGATGTTACAGGTACAACTGGTACTGTCACAGGCCTTTTTGGTACAGCTATGTCTATTTGGAATAAAGCAGACATTGCCGCTATCAAAGCTCATTCTGTCAAGTTCTCCACTGGTTTGGTCAACACCATACCACCCCCATTATTGCATGGTGTGGATGGCCTTAGTCAGGAAGAAAGATACACCTTATACTACATGCATGACATTGCTAAGGCATTCACTGATTCAAAAAATAAGATTAACACACTCATACAACAGAACAATAAAGAAGCAGATAAACAATACATTGCTAGAGAAATACTTTGCTCTGCCTATGGCTCCTACATTATCACTACCATCGACAACCTCTTCTGTGATCTAGAATCTGGAAGAATCCCTGACATTATACATGACAGACGCATCTCCAAATGGTATTGTCCACGATGTAAAACCACTAGCTGTGTTTCAATGTGTATGCAACAAACTTTAACTATACCTCTTTCTACAGCTAGGAATTTGGGGTTTGTGACCAGACACCCTAATACTGGTCCTTGCTTTACTGCTAAGAAGTGTTCCATAACAGATACCATGTTTGTTTCCTTCACTGTCTCTTTACCACGCTTTGATCCCACTACAGCTTTGTTCGACAAGCTTGCACTGGTGCACTCGATTGGGGGCACTTGGATGAAGACATCTACAGAGAATGCTTGGATCTACTGCCTCTACTGGTTTACCATCCTTTCCTGGATGCCTGGGTGGCTCTGCACATGGACTGCTGTGCGAAAAAGCAATACATTTACTTGTGCCGCTGTGATGTATTTGATGTTATTCAACCTGTTTGTGGTTATTCTCCAGACAGCATTGATTGGACTTTCACTACGGATGATGATATCACTGCAAATGGCACTGACTCCTTTGACTCAACTCTGGCTCTGAATAAGCTCTACCAATCATATCATGAGGAGATTCATCACCTGTCAACACGGATTTTGAAGACGACCTACACCTGCCCTGTCCAGTTGCAAAAGTGGAGACTCCCTACTGTGCGCTCACAGTATATTTCCAATGGAGAGTACTGCGTGGTCACCAACTACAAGTCCTACACCTATGGATCTGTCACATGTGCTACTGATTACCCCAATTTCTGTTTTGTTCCCCACCAGAAGGCTGTCATTGGACATACTGTTATAACCCCTGTCCCCCCCTCCTAGATGCAGACATTATTGATTATAACCCTGATTATCTGCTCACACTGTCAGAATACTTGCCATACTTTAATGTACACATAGACCCACTCACACTTACATTAAAATCACTTTTAGACAGGAAGGACACACACCTCATCCACATCAGCAATAATATGACCAAAGCCAATGAAGCTGTTCTCTCATTAATTAATGATGGTGACATGAATAACGCATTGACTAACACCTAGTTAGAGATTACTTTTAAAGGTTTTGTTATTATACAAGCATTTTTAATATTTATTTTAATTATTATGCTCTGCTGCCTACAGCGCACACTGTGCCAACACCGTGAGCAGCTCGAGTTCCTTTACAAAGCTTGCGTGTTGGGTTTGTAAACGACCACTGCTCCTGTCCTTTCCCTAGAAATTAGCCTGTGTTGCCCTTAGAGGCAACAAGGGTGGAATGTTACACGAGGTCCCTGCACCCTAATTGGTACCCTCAGAGGTACACCGTAGACAGCTAGCACTTAAATATATGTTCTACTAACATATAGGGTAAGGGCATCTACCAGTACAAGAGTAGATGTCAGGATATGAATGCATATTGTTGTAATATGCTTTTGCTTGCTAATACATACATTCTGCTATGTAATTTCTGTGTATTTCTTACTTGTAAGATGCCAAGACACCTGTGTCCTTGAGTAGTTATAATATGTAAGATGGCATTGCCACCTTTTGGTGATTTGTACTACTACACTGAGTTATGTAAGACTCTGTATAAGAACTCTTTGTTCTTAAACTGATGACTTTACAGAATTGTATAACGTTATCTTGGACCATGGAGCCACCTCTAATTTAGCCAATAGGGCTCATCTCTGTAACTAGAAATGTTTCTATCTTAGATAACCATAGTAATTATCATGGGTATATAATGTAATGCACAAGCCTTATACCTCGGAGACAGGAGAGACCCCAAGAGACACAGAGAAACCTCAAGGTATAGGGAACGCTTAGCACTGGCTCCCAGTTCGTATTGGTAAGAACTGCTTAGGGCAACTGTGATTTATCCTTTTGGCAATAATAAACTTGTTTATTACTCTATTGCAACGTGTCTGTGATTACTTGCATTCCCAATATCGTCAAGAATCTGAAAGTGAGGTTTAGCCCTCCTAACAGCTGCTTGAGCCCGACCAGATGTCACTCCGGAGTTCAGTCAAACTTGTTCTCTACTCCAGGACTCCTTCCTCTGCGCTCACGACTTCCACTCTAGCTTCCTGCAGTGCTCCTTGTGGCTGATGATGCTAACAACTGCCTTCCTGCCACGTCTGCTGATGCATCACTTCCCTTGGCCAGGTACACTCAGGGCTTCAGCGCCTCTTGACTTGTGGCTGGTGCACCGCCACCTTGCTGTGCTTCCCCGCCCCTTCTCCTGCAGCTCTACGAGGTGGGGAATACTGGATTGCTTCTTTCTTCATTGTCTGCTCACACCTGCTACAGCAGCTGCTGCCACTTGGGAACTCTTTCAGCTGTTTGGATTCCTGCTTGCCTCCTTGCCACCATTCTCTTCACTCAGACTACTGTGCATATTAGGCATGGACTTCTCAGTCACTGGACGTCTCCTCGTACTCAATGGGAGTTCCTTCCCCTTCCATACTCGCCCACATTTTGCAACTGTTACCTAAGGCTCAGTTCCTGTATTGTTAAGGCATGACTCATTGTTTCCATGGTGTACCTAATCTGCTTCATTGCTGATCGTACTGATTCCTTCCTCAGTTGTATACGCCGCCTTGCTCTGCCTGTTGCATACTCTGTATGGTCTGTCAGTATGCTTGTAACTGCTATCTCTTGACACTCCTCATACATTTGCTTTGGACACCAGTCCTTGGGGTCACTGTACCACTATTACTGCATACCCATGCTTATTGCACACATCATTACTGCCTGGAGAGCCCAGGATATCACTCTACAGGATGCAGGAACTTTACTCTGCTGTTTCAGCATCTGTAACTCTCTTTGTTTACCAACTGCCTCATTAACGTCTCCTGCTAATGAGCCGCTCTGTGGCATCCCTCCTCTGACAGGCATGGTTGAGGCCGCTATACTGCCAACCTAACTCATGCTGTCCAGACAGCCTACATGGAGGTCTGGCTCAATTCTCTTACTTCTATTCCTTCTAAGCAGACCTATGTGGAGGTCCTGCCAGTCCAGCTAGCCTATGTGGAGGCCTGGCTTGACTCACTAACTCTACTCCTCCCACAGGCTGACCTATGTGGAGGTCCAGTCAGTCCTGCTAGCCTATGTGGAGGTCTAGCTTGCCTCACTTACTCTTCTCCTTCCTCAGGCTAACCTGTGTGGAGGTCAAGCCAGACCTGCTAGCTTATGTGGAAGCCTAGCTCAACTCATTCACTTCTACTACTACTCAGGCAGACCTACATGGAAGTCCTGCCACTCTGGCTAGCCCACATGAGTGCCTAGCATGCTACTCGATCACCTTACTATATGTCCTGTAGTGAACCTTCTTGGAGTCCGCTAGCACATCGGCTTGAGAACTTCATCACAGCACATACTGCAACTCTGAATCCTTTAATCCTGCGGCCTTAGCGTCTGACTGCACATGTTATTATTCATGGCCTCCTGACATGCCATTCTACTCCTCCAGTCCTCCTGCATGGGATTCTGCTGTTCAGTGTGGCTTCAAGGAAACCTTGAACAGCTCATTCATCTATGCTTACTACTGTGTCAGCTGACCACTGTTCCACCATCCCAACAAACTGTGTTCAAGAGGGACATCTACTCATTGCTCACAAATTCCTTACATGCTACATGTGGATCCTCTAGGGGTCTTGTCCTCCTTACATTGGATTGTATGCTAATCTTGCAATGGCAGACCATGGGGGTCCGCCATCCTCAAACTTGACCAACATTCCATGGCAATGGTGACCACATGAGGTCCCAATATATCAGCACTACATGCCGCACAAGGAAGTCCTACCATAGCTCAAACATACTTCAAGTCATTGCAGGCAGATTCATGCAGAGGTTTTGTCACACCTTACCTTGGAGCATTTCATACAGTAGTGACGGTGAACCCACTTGGAAGTCTTGCCATCCCAAAACATTTGTGCACTCAAGAAGCATTTCCTTCCTCAACCATATCTTCATCCTCACTACAGCAGACCTTTCAGGATCTTGTCTTCCTTAGACTGAAACTGAGACTGCTAGATCACTTGAGCATTTGACCGCTGCATACCCAGAACTGCATCTGGTCCATGATCCAGCTAGCCCACGTCTGGGCCTACTCTACTTTACAATTCATTTATGCTTCTACTGCAATCCACCTTCTTCTGGTCCAGTTCCAACCCAGTGTCTATGCCGGACATCTCCATAGAATATACCTCAATTCTTGGACATCCTGAGACAATTCTCCTTTCTGACAAAGAACTCAGCTGCAACCTGTTTCACAGGATTATGGTCTCGTACAAGCCTCCCAATCACATAGACTCATACCTCATCATCGTTCCCCTGCTGGGCAACACTCCCAACCATTTCATCTTCTTGATCCTATGTCCTCAAACTATTTGCTATGTTAACACTCATTCCTTACCTATGCTGACTGTACTTACATGCTTCTCAACTGTTTCACTTATTGCTACCATAGTCATGGATTACCAATCATCCTTCATTCCGACATCATTCCTAGCTGGATCTTCATCTGCCGAAACCATCATCTTCAGCATGGACTTCTTGCTCATCATCAACTTTGAAACAGGACTGGGAATTCTACCAGTGACTTCTGGCTTCTCCTGCAGTCTACATTTGCTGTGCATTGACAGCTGCCTTACCTTTTGCAAGCTCACGCCTGTCAAGGAAACCATTTACTGATCCTACCTCCGCTCCCCTGCTGCTATAGCATCAGAGGCATTCGCTCCATATTGGTCTCCAACACGAGCACTACTATGACATATGATCTCAGCATTGTCCTGGAAGAAATTTTTCTAAGTAGTGCTTTGTCTCTGCAAGGGGCCTAGTCCTTTCTTAACGCATTCCTTCTCACCTTGGCTGATCCACCATGGGGTCTCACCTTCTTACTGTAACCTATGCAATGACAGACCACGTGGTCCCACCATATATCTGGCTTTGCCCTGCATAGGGCCTGCCTGCTTGGTCATCCACATGCTGTCTCATCTTGGCTGACCCACATGGGGGTCTCGCTGGCTCTACGAGAACCTATGCATGGCGGACCATGTGGATCCGCCTTGTTCCCATCTTCACCCCACAAGGGGGCCTGGTTGCTTGCTCATTGTTCCATCACCTAGGCTGACCTACATGGAGGTCTCACCTTCTCTACAGTAATCCATGCAATGGCGTGCCATGTGGTGTCCCACCATTATCTTGCTTCGCCCCACACAGAAGCCTGGCTGCTTGCCCAAACGCATTTCATCATTACCTTGGCTGATCCTCGTGGGTGCTCTCACCTCCTCTACAGGACTCTACACAATAGCGGACCATGTTGGGTCCTGCCATTATCACCAATTCACCTACATAGGGCCTGGCTGCTTGCTTGACTGCATTCCATCATCATCTTGACTGACCCAAGGAGGGGTCTCACCTTCTCTGCTGGATCCTTTGCTCCTTACCTTCTTTTCCATCTATATCATGGACTTGGATTAACCAACCTCATATGCCATCATCTCCATGTTGGACCTTCATCCACCAGTACCTGGTTCTTCAAGATTGCTCTGCTCATCATTGACATTAAGGATATGCCTCTACAGTCATTAACCAGGATCTTACTATGATCAACATTTCAGTACTTTAGTCTAAATAGGATTACTCTCCTTTAGTATGCCCAGAAGATGGGCAGATCAGTAGTCATGGGTCCTTGGAGGTTCCCCCTAAAGGGTTTTTTCTTGTCCTGCATGCTACTGGCCACACTTTCCAGAGTTGGAGGAGGTAATCACAACAGTAATTATGTTTCTTTTTGGGCCTTCAATCCTACACATATCCAACATCCCACAAAATGTGGGATAAAGTGAAAGACCAAAGATCAAGTTTCTAATCTCAACTACATCTCATCCGGCTCAAACATATCTAAGCATCAACCATATCTCATCCAATTCCTACATATTACAAGCACTGAGCTGTGTACCACTCCAGTTTTAACATGTCTAAGCACCAGCCATTTCTCATTCAGTTCTTACGTATCACAAGCACTGAGCTATGTACCACACATTGAATTGAAGGCTTTGCCTGCAGTTCAATGGGGGACATGCTCCATTTCTCTACTTAAACTTCATACCTCCGCTCCTTCTGCTTCGAGTGAGTCGGACTTGCCCTCCATCCTCCCATGCCTCCTCCTCCTTCCCCGGCATTCTTATCTCACCTTGTGCTGGGCCTTCAATCCTACACTTTTCCAGCATCCTGCAAAAGGTGGGATATAGAGAAAGGCCAAATATCAAGTTTCTAATATCAACTATATCTCATTCAGCTCAAATGTATCTAAGCATCAACCATATATCATCCATTTCCTACATACTACAAGCACTAACCTATGCACCAAACAAAAAATTTTAACATATCTAAGCACCAGCCATACCTCATTCAGCTCTTAAATATCACAATCAGTGAGCTAGGTACCACACAATGAATATTTACAGACTAGGTAGATCTGTGGTCTGGTACTTGTTCGTCATCACAGTCACCTTCTCATTCTTTTCTAAGCAGTCATTTTTGGTAAATGTGCCTTAATCATACTGATCTCAGTGCTGGTAGACTACTTCTGTTTTTCGCTGATTGTAGTAGGTGGGGGTAGTAGCAGTCTAGAAGTGGGAGCTGGTTGACTGGCTCTCTCTGACTGGCTGTCTGACTGGCTTCCATTTGCTCTGGCCTGGTGCTGTTTTTGTGTTCCTGTCATAACTATGAGACATTCACAGTGGTGCCTGTTGAGAAATAGAAGTCACTACTGTTAATAACTTATACACAGTATTGGTATTCCTTTCTTAAATGCCAGAAACAAAAGAGTGATTAGAGAACGTTCTGGGAGTTGCATGCCTTGTGACAAAACAGTGACACAGACAGTATGTGATGGGTGGCTGTCAGAGATTCGTGGTTTACACTTGAGCTTTAAGTACTATGCTATAAGGGCTGGTCAGCATTCTGGGGCTTGCCTGCCTTGGACAAAATCATCATCATCATCATCTTAGAGGTCAGTGCCAATTGATAGGTTCAGCATGTACATATTGCAGCATTGGCATTTTCAGTAAGCACATCCACAGTCACATAATTCACTTCTCATCTCATTTCACTAATCATGCTGTTTATTACTACTAAACAGTGGTTTAATTGCTTTTTTCTACAGCTATGTTAAAATAAATTTAAAAATATTTTTTAACAGGCAGTTATCATAAAACAATAATATTAAAAAGGTTTGGATAAGCATCCAAACCTTTTCTTGCTTATCAGAACCTTTAAAAACCTCAGAACTGTTTGAAGTTTTCCCATCCCTAATAATTAGGCATGAGTACAATTAGATGGGAGACTGGAATTTGGAGATGGCAGACAAAAGCTGAACCCTTGATCAGAGGCAACTGCACCAATGAGCAGTGAATTCATGGAGGAAACATTTTTGTGTGTAGGAGGGAGGAGCAGTATGAATAGTAAGTACGGGGTGTGAGAGATCCAAAGTTTTGGGCAGTGGAAGGAGAAAGCTGCTTGACCAGCAGAGGATTCTACTGTAGGGACAACAAGAAAATGAGGCCCAGAGTTGCGAAAGGAGTGGGAGATGGAAGGAGGGGAAGTGAAGAGCGAGGAAAGATATGAGAGAAGGGAACCAAGAAAGAATTTCGAGAAGAAGGTGTCACAATGAATGATGCACCTGGCTTCAAGGGAAGGAAATGAGAGGGGGAAACCAAGTAAATAGTGATGGGTTCTAGAGGGATAGTCCAGGGCAAAGCAGCAGAAGGAGTGAAAGAGGGGGTCCAGTCTGGCTAAGGTGGACTTTGGAACAGCACAGTAGACAATGTCTTGTCAAGACACTGGTGGCATTTTAAGCCTTTCCCCATATTATTATATTTATTCTGGAACATCATCTATCTCCAAGTCTTTTAACTCCTTCTAGTTCATCTTATCTCTTTTCTGTTTGGCTTTTTCCTTTCTGGCTAAGATAAATTCCCAGAGTGAGTTTGGATTATGAAATATTTTTTTTATTTTCTGCCAAGAAAACTAAACCTATATGCAGTATGTATGTACACTTTTTTATTTATTTTTATTTTAGTCTTTGGTAACCAGGTGAAACCCACTAAGCACAAGTGCCTTTTTTCAGGGGTGACCTGGGAGCACTGGGGAGGTTATGTGACTTGCTCAGAGTCACACAGTATACAAGTGGAAGTTGTGGGAATCAAACTCAGGTCTGCTGGATGTACCAAACTTATTCACAGCTTGTTACTCTAACCATTAGACTATACTGCCAGACCCTTTGCAGGGAATGGTGTATTGTCTGCTCCCCAGCTTTGTGGGTGGAGTTGGTCCAGAGAAGGGACATCTGTAAAATGAATTTCACATGTAAGGTTTGAGCATTACAGCACCAAAACCTGAGGATTGTTTCTTTGCATCCCTTGTCTCAAAGAAGTAGCTCTAACCCTTCAGATAAATGTAAATGTCTTTTATCAAAGGTGTTAGAATGGCTCTTGTTCTTGAATGCTGCAATCTTTACCTTCTCTACTAGATGGTGTTCTGCAGCTGGTTACTGATTTAGTATTCATTACAGAGACTTAAAATGATGCCTCCAGGTCTTGTAAGTCTTCCTAGAAAGCATACAAAATGTATCTGGTGTTGTTGAGATGTCAGGGTAGCTGTGGAATTTAAAAGTATTTATATTGTAAAGCTGCTCTCCACCTGGCAGACTGAATTAGTATGTTTCTATTGGTACATGAATGCCTGCAGCCTCAGGCCCAAAGCACATGAGTTCCAGGCATGGGTAAACCTATACTGACCTGATGTTATAGGGCTCACTGAAACCTGGTTAAACTCCAATCCTAAATCACAAGTTTGATCTCCTGGCTAGAGCACCTTCTGGAAAACATGTTAGGCAAAAGAAAGGTGCAGGTGTATTAATCATTGTTAAGAGCTCCCTAAATGTAGGCAGAATCTTAAAAACGGCAAACAGAGACATAGTAAAATGTTATTTACTTATTTATTTAAAAGTTGGTAACCAGGAAAGGCACACTGAGTCAAGGATCATTTCCAGTTGTGACCCAGGGAAGGGGTCGTGGGGAGTAACAACTTACAAAACAAATACAGATGCAGCATTATATTACAGGATAACGGGTACATACAGAGGCATCAGTAAATGTGCTAACATAATATAATAACAGCTCTTATGTAGCAATGAACAGTGAACAATCGTATGAGGCAAATTGCACAGTGTATTTTGGGGTAGGGGTAAAATGGATAAAAAAGAAGCTACTAGCTTAGACTCTTTCTGACCCAAAAAACTTTTGGGAACAGATCAACTGTCTCCTGAAAAGGTGCTCAGAAGGTACTGCACACCACATTATAGCAGATTTAAATGTATCTAAATCTTTTGCAACAACTAATGCTTTTCATAATTTTCAATAGACTGGACAAGTAAATAGCACCTCAGACTGGGAATCTGAGCCATTCCATAATTTAAATCAACCTTCTTCTCAATTTCACTTCCATGTAATCTCCAGACAGGAAGTGCTTACCCAACTAAGAATGATCAGACCATATGGCTTAACAGGTTTTGATAAACTAGAACCAAAGTGTGTGTGTTTTTTTTTATTTATTGCAGCTCCTATTAAAGCCACTCCTCTCAGAAACCATTTCAATAAATCCCTTCTACTTGGTTCCTTTCCTGTCAATGGAAAACTGCCTTAGTGGTCCCCATCCATAAAGGTGGTGTTACAGACACAGTTGAAAATTATAAACCTATATCTCCTTAGCACACTGGCTAAAATTCAAGACAAGTTGGTGTACACCCAGTTCCAGGAGTAGTTGGAGCTATACCACTCACTTTCTCATGCTCACCATGGTTTTAGAAAAATGATGGTATGGATAATGCTCTGTCCAGCTCACTTCCAATATACTTGGCACTATGGACCATGGGCTAGTGACTGGAGCAATCTTCATGGACCTAATCAAGGCAGTTAACCTTGTAAAGCATGAGCTTTTGCTGTCCAAACTCAGTCATATTGGACTGGGTGATTATGCATGCAACTGGTACCAGCACTACCTGAAAAAACAGAATGCAACTTGTGTAATAGAGACAACATGTATCTGACCTAAAGCTTAAAACTACAGGGTTACGCCAAGAACTGTGTGGTGGGGGCTTAGCTACAATTGTATGTGGACAATGCTGTACTGTACAGAAGCTCAGCAGATGTAAATCGATAAACTTGAACCTAAACACTGATTTTAGGAAATTGAGGGCTGGCTATTAGACAATAAGCTAGTCTCAAACCTCAAGAAAACCAAAGACATGTTGGTTGATCCCAGGCACCTGGGTAAATTGAGTCAACTTTTTCTCCAGCTATAGTATTATCACTAGCTGGTACGCAGCTGGAAGGACTGGTTCTTGAAATCCTTGAGGTTCATCTTGACCAGGAGCTCACACTGAAACCTCTTGCTGAGGTTGTGATGAAATCTCTGCATCAGAAGATTTGTCCTCTGTACAGACTTAGTGGGTACCTCAGTAATGAAGCACAACTGACCATTTCTACTGGCACACTACTGCTTGTTTTATTTTATGAAGCCCCACTCCTGCAACCCCTCTGTTATTCTGAGCAAAGCAGACTACAGGCATTATATCACAAAGTGGTACATTTTGTGGCAGGAACACAGTCCAGAAACCATCACTGTGATGTGCTGTCTACCCTAACCTGGCCCTCCTGTGAAGCAATATTAACCTATATGGTCCTTTGCCTAGCCTTTCAGCTATTCAACATTGATGCACCTCCCAGTCTTCATGGTATCCTCCAGGCTAAAACACAGAAAAGGGCACTAAGACCCTCAACATGTCCACTGCTGGAGGTCCTGAGGCCTTGGCATCTGCAAGTGACAGGTCTTTTCCTATTTCTGTCCATCACTCTGGAATAGTGTACCACTGGAATGTTCAACTGCTTCTCTGCAGCTGCCTTCAAAAATACCCTCAAGGTTCATTTGCTTGTGGGCAGTCATTGCAGCTGTAATCGATGAATCTGCACTTACTTATTCCTAATTTTTATATTTAAAATGTTTTATTAACATAGAAACATAGACTTTGATGGCAGATAAGGACCACTTGGTTCACCTAGTCTGCCCATTTCCCTACCTATTTGATAAGCTGCAGATCCTAATTAACCAACAGCCTATTTCTTCCTAACCCCCACCAGAATTGTCTTATGTCTGTCCCATGCATTCTTGAATTCCCCCATTGTTTTTGACTCCATGACTGCCTCAGGCAGGCCGTTCCATGCATCCACCACCCTCTCTGTGAAAAAATATTTCATCACATTGCCCCTGAGCCATCCCCCCTCTATCTTCAAATTGTGTCCCCTTGTTCTTGCACATCTCTTTTTCTGAAAGATGCTACCCTCTTGGACTTTGTTGATTCCCTTGAGATACTTGAAAGTTTCTGTCATGTCCCTCTCTCCTCCTTTCCTTGAGGGTATACATATTAAGCTACTTTAGTCTGTCTTCATATGATGTCTGTTGTAGACCCTGCACCATTTTAGTTGTCCTCTTCTGGACTGCCTCTATCCTGTCTATTTCCTTACAGAGATGGGGTCTCCAGAACTGCACGCAGTACTCCAGATGGGGTCTCACCAACTGTCTGTACAGAGGGATAACTACTTCCTGTTTTCTATTGGTGATGCCTCTCCCTATACAACCCAGCATCCCCCCAGCCATCCTTACTGCCTTCTCACATTGCTTGCTTACATTTAGATAATCTGATATGACTACCCTCAGGTCCCTTTCCATTTGTGTTGTTGTTAATACACCCCCCCTTTGTGTACTCTTCCCCTGGGTTTTTGTTTCCCATGTGCATTAATTTGCACTTCTTTGCATTGAATCTAAGGTGACATGCTTTTGACCATTCATCTAACCATGCAAGTGTGTTTTCATCTTTTTCACCCCCCTTATGTATCAACCCTGTTGCAGATCTTTGTGTCATCTGCAAAGAGGCATACTTTTCCTTCTAGTCCCTCTGCAATGTCACTTTTAAAGACATTAAAAAGGACTGGACCCAGTAGTGAACCCTGCGGTACCCTGCTAGTAACCACCTTTCTTCAGAGTGGACTCCATTTACTATTACCCACTGTGTCCTGTTGTCCAGCAAATGTTTTATCTAGGCTGCCGCCCTGAGATCCATACCAGGCTGGCTAATTTGTTTACTAATCTTTTGTGTGGGAATGTGTCAAATGCATGCTAAAGTCTAGGTAGGCCATGTCCACAGCCCCTCCCTGGTTTACTAAGGTACGCGCCACATAGCCGGAGGAGCCCACCACTCAACTACCAAGAGTTACCCATGCTGACTAGTCACAACTGCACCAGGGCAGTGTGACTTTGGACACGTCACCCTTGGACAAACCCCTACCGTCCCTTCCCCCTCACTGCCCATTTTGTGTACTGACTCAGAACCAACTCAGTTACATTCAACACCTCACCTGCCATAGCAATGGTGGTCCTATCCACTGCATACTACCCAAAAGGCAATGTATTGCTCTTGCTGCTTACACCTCCCAGGTTTACATGGGACTCTGAGTCCACAATAGCCATGCAAACCTTGTTAATGGACCCTCTCAGTGTATACACATAATAACCTCCACACAGCCATTTTTCACTGCTGTCCACTATATGTGTGTGGATATACCACCACCCTGTAGCTGGTGGCCATTGGCTAACTGCTCCTCCCTAACACCACCTCCAGTGCTCCACTCAGGACTAATCACTTTTCAGGTAAACTGTAAATCATGCCATAGTTGGCCTAGATTTCACAAATTCAGTAGCAAGCAATTTAAAGAATACCTATGGAGACTTGCAATGTTATTGCTGCTTCTTTTGGGAAACATACATCTCAACCCTGCCCCCCCCCAAAACAGCAGTTTGCCCCTCAGAAGGAATCTGGATCACTTAATTTTGCTTCACTTAATATTCACAGCCTCCTCTCTAAGATTGACAGCTTACAAGTCTGGGTTGCACAGCACAATCCTGATGTTCTCTCCCTCATCAAAACCTGGCTCACACCCAAAATACCTGACACTTCAATCTTAATTCCTGGCTACACAGCTTTTAGACAAGACAGATTAACTAATAGAGGTGGTGACTATGTGATCTACCTTCAGAACAACTTACAGGGCCTAGTCATGCAGCTGCCCAACACTGGTGATGACATGCAAGCCTGTTGCACCTGGGTTATGCCCCCTATCATCCCACATTCACCTTACACTGTATTCCTGGTCTGTTATACTGTGATACTGCTATTTTGCACTAACATGTAGATTTTAGGTATCCATCATATAAGCATGAGCCGCCAGGAATGTTCTTTGCTGCTCATATATGCCAGTGTTTACATCCTTCATAGGATTAGATATGCATGACTATTATACCTCACTATAATGCATTATGTTTGTCTTTTACATATATTCCATATATAATCTACTTAATCACTGATAGGATGACTCTAAAGGAATCATCAATGATTATTGTATACCTATATTCTCATATAATTGTATGTAGTGTGTTTTACACTCAGACAGATACATCACATGTAATAGAGCCCTGTCAGCACTTCTTTGTCTCATTAGAGAGAAACTTTGTTATGTCTTATATTATACATAAGCAAGAAATGCCACATGTAATAGAGCCAAGTCAGCATTTCTTTGTCCAAGCTATAATGCTAACTGAAGCATATTATTGGTCTCATATGATACTCATTAGTAATTCTGTCTCCTGTTATCATACAATGGAGAATGACTTAGGACCAATACATATTGTTTCTCATATCTGTAACTATGAGGTAATCTCTGTTGCTATGCTGTTATCTGTAGTATTTAGCCATCTGCAACCCAGTTCCACGGAGAGAGAGAAAGAGAACAAGATCTTGGAGAACCTATGATCGTAGAAATACTGGTGATTATGTACATTCTTCAGGAGAGTGGTGAGAACTCCATCTCCTTATGATTTTCTTTTCACATGCTTGGTGTAAGTAGTAGAATAAACATTTATTGGTATTCTTGCTTGTTTATGAATGTTTCTTGGCAGACTCAAAGACATAAGAATCTGTATTATTAGTATTATTTTAGCAATAAACCATGACAGTGTGGGTGATGCTGGGTTTACCCATGTCTGGAGTGGTTCAGTCATGGGCCACAGGCCAAGTGACAAAACCATCCAGGTGTGTGTAAATCCAGCATCACCCACACCCTGGAGTGGTTTATTGTGATTATACAATGTCCCCTTAATTATTTGTTCAAAATGAAGAGAAAATAATAATTTTTAATTTTTATAAGTTTGTATTTAATTTGTTGTTATGCTACAAAAATAGTCCAGTGTAATTGGGTTAAAAAGTGTAGGATTAGGAGCCATTTGATTTGTGCTGGCTAGTAAGATCAAGCATGCTGCAGGGCGAGAGACAGAGAAAGACTGTGAAGGTTTGTTTTTAAAATATTTGTGTTCTCCGATGGAGAGAGAGTAACTTGTACATGAGACAGAAAGACAGGGCTGTAATGGACAGCAAATGAGAGGTCAGCGGGTGGAGCTCAAAAGCGAGAGAGGCTGTGAGCTTTGTTTCTTTAAACGTTTCTGTTCCCGGATGAAGGAGAGAGTGCAGTGGAAATTAACTGTCCGTTGCTGCTCAGTTAAAGACAGAAGGCAAGGTTTGGGCTTTGTTTTTGGTTTTTTTAAAGTTTGTGTCTGTCAGCTTTGCTAGCGTGTTGCGAACAGGTATCGGGCTGAAATAGGCAGAGAGTGGGGTGTCTTCAGCGCTGCGAGTGGGGCATCCGAGATCGTGGTTTTCTGTTTAGCTTCCAGGTATGCAGCTAGAAAGGCATAGGGGGAAATGTATTGAAAAGGTTTTTTTTCTGTCAAAATTGACATTTTTTTGTTTTTTATTATGAATTATGGGGTAACGGAGTGGCACAGCAGGCAACATTTACCGAAGAAAACAAGATGGCGGCTTGGAATGATTTAAAAAAATTTTTTTGCAGTTAGTGACATGCGGCTGGCTGGGACCTTTTGCATTGGTAATGCTGAATTTTACAATGCTGTAAAGGTGCCAGTCAACCAATCAGATATCTTGAGTTTGAGGCACCATTGTATAATACTATTTACCCTACACACTAAGAATGTTTAGGCAACATAAAATGGTGACCGTGAATGGAGTCTGGGTGTTTGCTAAGTTACATTTAATTTCCTCTGTAAATTAAATCACTGGGTGAGAAATCCTCAGTAATAAGCAGCTGAGAGTCTCTTCTGTTTAACTTTTGGTCTGTTGTGCATACCATAGTGCAGTCAAAACAATCATTTGGCAGATATTTAATCTCTCTGTAATGAGTTGTTTTATTTTTTTCCTCCTCTTTCTGTGGGAACACACAGCTGTAAAGGGATCTGAACAGACAGATAGGCTGCTTTCATTTGCTGTTTCAAATCCTAATGGGTCATATCATCTAGGAGTCCACGTATGCTAAAGGCTGTTTGTGTCCTGTCATGAACTTTGGTTGCAAACAAAGTTTTTGATCCATAGACAGCTAAGGGTTTCTTATCTTAAATGACATGTCTAAAAATATCAGTAGTGAGTTGAGGCTGGATGTCTTAACATACCAAACTGCTTACAGTGGTTTAGAAGATTTTGCCATTGGTCACAAACCAGAAACAGTCCCATGAGGGAGGTTTCTGAACACTATGGTCTATTAGAAAATGGTACCAAAAGAGTTGATCCTGAAGGATTATTAATTGCAAAGTTGTTTAAATGCTTTGATGCTGTTTTAAATAAACTTTCTGTTTTGAAATCTGAGTATACTGCTTGCAAGCAGGAAAATAGTCTGAAAAAGACTTCTCATAAAGAAAGGATAGATGGACTGCAGTCTCAGCTGCAGTCTCTCCATCACGAAAAAGAGTTTCTTTTAATGACAGAAGCAGCAAAGACCTGCACACATTAAGAGATAATGCTGAAAAGGCAAAACTTAGGAAAAACATTTTTCAAATGAATGGTGTTCTGGCTAATAACACGGATTCCTTAAGCTTTGAAAACAAGGAACTTAGGGATGATAAGTCTGAAGTAATTACAGGAAGAGTTAATGTGCTGGTATTTCAACACCAGACCTTGACTTAACTGCATGATTCATTATATTTTCAGTACAGCAGACTTGATACACATGTTCTGAATCTGAACTGTGACACGGCTTATGTTGATAAAAGGCAAGTTTTACAAGATGAGAATGTCTTACAATCTGAAAACAATTCCCTTTACAGCATACTAACTCCTGTATCTGAGCAGTTAGAATGTAGGAGTAAAAGGTTAGATATGGTGAACTTGCACTGTCAGCCAGAGGTATTGGCAGGGCATACTAGCTTAATGCCCAAAGACCTTGCCTTTTCTGATGTTGAAGAGTTTGATTCTGAACACTCACAGTATGCTGTGGGGTGAACTGGAACAAAGGCTAGCCACTTGTTTTTCCTGTGATTCACAGAATGGGAATTGTGAGAGTCTCAAAATGGTGAACACACATGTCATCAGGTTGCATCCCCATACCATCCTCAAGATGGTCACTCATGGTCATGTGATGATGGTCATAACATAGTATCCCAAGATGCCCATAAGGTAATCCAAAATGGCCGACCACCACATCACGGAGGTTGGATCATGCAGTCAGAGGGACTTGGGATTGCTGCCATAACCAAACAAAACATACCGGAGGTTTTTGGCATGATAAATAATGTTAACAGTAAGACTAGTGTTTCTGAGGGACAGAAGATTATCATTGAAAATTATGTTGATGTACTTTTGAATGAGGCTGGTATGCAATCTGTCATGAAGTCAGTGTCTGACACTGCAGAAGAAGCTTCTGTTAGCAATATTTACTATACTGCAGCATCCTCAGTTAAGGAACACATTGTGGCTAATTACATGAAATGTTGTGATTCTTCCCTGCGTAATTTAAGGATCCACGACAGGAGTCTGACAGTATTTCTGTCGAACGCCCTGTCAGCGACAGCGGCAGGTCAACCGCATTCTGCAGTCGGCTGCTGGTTTGCTATAGTTTTCTTTGTTTTCTTAGGGGGTCTTCGCCCCCTCACCCCCCCACTTGAAGATTCTCAACTCCAGTTGGAGCTGATTGGGGGGATGCAGGACCCCTGACAGGCAGGGCAGGGTTCCAGTGGGTGTCCCACTGTGGCTAGGCGCTCTGAGTCGCTGTGGGGGCCCTGCTGGTGAAATGTCGCTGCAAGGGGGGAAAACATAATTTAACTTCTGCTTTCCCTGAGAAGACTGAATGTACTGTTTCTAACCCTAACAGCACTGGGCATATGCAGACCATTAATACTTTAAGCTGTAACATTAGAAACAATGTTGCTACCATCCAGCAACCTTCTGGTGGGGAAACCCACTTTACATTTGATGGAGGAGGGGACAACCCTGATTCTGAAAGCCCCATGGCTATGATATTTTCACCATCACAGGCCACTTTTGGGGGGAGGGTTACAGGTTTAATTTCTGAACCTGGGCTGACAACTGCTAGTACTATTTTCTCCACCCTGATGGCTACTGAACTACAATCCATAGCTTGAGAAAACTACGTGCAACTTGCACACCACTTTTCTCCACTGTGCAGGCACCCCTGATAGTGCCAGCTCTGCCAGTACATGATGCAGAACCCCCTCCACCAGTGACACCTGGATCATCCCTCACTGTGGCTGCAATAGCAGACACAAGTCAGAAACAGACTGAGTTATCCTCAGCACAAACAATAGCTGCCACTTCTGGCACAAAGGTGCAATGCATCATAATGTTAATAACATTGGCGTTTCTTTTGAGATCACTAACCATGGTCCCAGCACTTGTTAATCTTAACACAGTTTTAGGGAACATTGAAATTGCTACATCAGATATAGCAATCTCAGCAGTTTTAGCCCAAAAATTCAATGAACATATCAGACCCACTGCTTGTGCATTCCAGATGCTTGCCCCAGTGGAGTTGAAATACAACCTTTGTGAAAGGAATCTTTTGGCTACATACTGTACAGTTATATACTATATGTACATCATTGGAAATGCGCCCAGTGTGCTGCATTCCAATCATTTTCCAACTCATTTTCTGTTGCTAGACAGAGTAAAAGATGACTCTGTATCCAATGCCAGACTTGCACACTGGACTCTCATTTTACAGGATCATGACATCACTGTCCTTCCTATCAAAACTCCATCCTTGTTGGCCCATGGCCCATAATTTACAGGAGAGACCCATGATTGTTCACTCCAACCCACTGACCTACCTGTCCCAGGGCCCTTTCTGACAGAACCTCAGAAACTGTTAAAAGACACCACTGTGTGTCATGTTTTGACTGATGACTCAGCCACATATACCAACAAGGGTCAGATAGAAGGTTTGGAATTATTTACATTCTGCTGATGACAGAGTATGCATATCTAGTAATTGCATCATTGTATATGTATGATTCACAGGCAATGTTAAAACATACCTAGTAATAAAATGAAAAGCAGGGAGGCGAGGAGTCTCCTAATTACCACAAATGTTTGTGGATGGTTTAGAGAGCTGGTAAGTCCTTGAGTGAAACAGGTTGTGATAATAATGAGGAATAAAAGATTTTCCTTCCGTAACATTATACCAGCACTCCACAAGAGGGTTAGGTTCTGACGCGTTTAAAAATGTCCTGATCTAATTACAAAAGCACTGCAGAAACTGTTTTTTGTTTCATTACAGTTTCTAATTGTGTATGTTTCTCTCTAACTGAATTTATTTGGGAAGAAAACAAACTTCTGTTCCAATACTCCTAATATTACCCCTGTGAAATACAGAAACTTGTTTGTGTACATCACAACACTAACCTAACCAGTTTAAGTACAAATTGTGCATTCAGAAGGTTCAAGCATATTCTAAAATGTAAACCTCATGCTCCAAAAAAAGGACCATCATTTGAGGGCAGTGTATAGGTTCCTTAATAAAGGAACTGAGGAATAACTTCCAGAAATAAGCCAAAATAAGAAAGTGGAAAATGGCATTCACCTATCCAGTGATGGCCTACTCATTTGGAACATCACTGTTGTAACACTCATAAAAAGTTGCAAGTAATTCCTGAACATCTGAGAGTAGATTTTATCTACTGTACCAAGTACATAATACTACACCTGGTGGACACCAGTCAGTCAGTAAAAACACTAGACAGGCTGAAATCCTCTGTCTGATGACCACATATGAGAAATGATGTAGAACACTACATTAGTAACTGTTTGATCTGTGCACAGAACAATCCTATACCAGCTAGGAAAAATACAGTGTTACCTCAGAGGCAATAAGTCCCCTGGAACAACATCCAGATTGACTGCAAATATCTTGGTAAACCAGCTATTTACCAAGTAGGGCTTTACCTAAAGGTAAATTCTGATTACAGGATCCAGATTTATAGCCAAAGTAATGCAGGAAACTCTGGATTTGTTATGGGTAAAACAAAAGTTTCATATCCTTTACAACCCACAGTCATCAGGACAGGTGGAATGGGCTAACAGGCAGGTCAAAGTTATGTTATACAAACTTGTTCAGAAAACCCCAAAGAACTGGGATTCATTATTGCCTTTACTCCTTATGGCAGTAAGAGGGACACCCTCTGCAGGTACACAGTGTACCCCATTTTTGAAATCATGACCGGACAGCTCATGAGACCCCCAGAACATTTACTTCTGGACCTGTGTACTGCCACTGCTGATGGAGCATCAGTAGAAAAATATGTTAGCTCAAACAAGACATCCAAAAGGTACACTTGTTTGCTGCACAATGTACGGACAAGGCCCAACAACAGGCCTTATTGCAGTGTAAACAAACTCAGTCCAGCAGTCTACCAAGTTAGACTGCCTGACAATAACAATCACTGATAAATGGCTACATGCCAATCAAATGAACCTGTTTAAAGGAGATTAAATTACTTTTCCATACCCCGGTGGGAGGAATAGTACTAAACTAACTATGTTTTTCTTTTCTCTTTCATTTTAGGTTCCAGAGAGAGAGAGAGATGCTTGCTTTTATGCATATTATTCTTTTTAAAAGTATGGGTCTTCTTATGAGCCCAAACTTCACATTGTATTGCAGATAAGAACCAGTGACCTAATCCTAAACAGCTTGTTCAAGCAGAATAACTCACAAGCCCACATGATTTAATTGCATCCTGTGGAATTCACACTAAAGTCCTAAAAGATATGTTCATTGTCCAGAAGGGTAATGAGGCCCTACTGAATGTTATGATCATTGCTTTGGATCAATTCTAGCACCTAGACTTGATCATAGAAACATAGACATTTTCTATAGAAAACATAGAAATCATTAGAAACATAGAAGTTGATGGCAGATAAGGACCGCAAAGGCCCATCCAGTCTGTCCATTTCTTTTCTACCTTATAAATGTGCCATCGACCTTTGCTCTGTCAGTGGCCTATCTATTCATACTCATCTGTATTGCTCCTTATGCCTATCCCATGCCTATTTGAAGCCCTGCACTGGACCCTTGTTTATATTTATTGATAATCAGGAATTTTGCATCCAAATTTTTGTTTGGTAATAAAAGCCATATAGACCTTAAGGTTTTACCCAATGATGCCCCATAATTTGTGACACTTAATACTGACTGCCCAAAACAGGAACCTGGCTCACCCAGTGCTCTAATAGTCATTTCTTAACCAGGTGTCCTAGTTAATAATGTGCAGCTCAAGCACACCAGTGGTTTAAATCTCACCCTTTTAAACTTGAAATGATTTGTTAAATGTTTCACAGCAAACAATTCCCACTTTTTTTTAATAATGATGTGATTGGATACCCAGGCAGCATACCAGGTAGCCATTAATGACCCCCTACACAGGGACTGATAGTAATACACACACACAGAATTTTCATATACTGACTGTTAGTGGTACATCTTATGACTGTAAATCTACCCGAACGCACTAGGCATTTTTTTATTATTTTTTTTTTGTTCATTTGTTTTAAAAAAAAACAACAACACATGTTTAGACACAGGCCTATTTGGCTCTGACACATCTATTTTAAATAGGGCTGATATAGCCATTCTTCACACATATGTTAAAGGTTCATGATAGTATGAAATATAATATCATACCCCCCCCATTACATGGTGTACGTGATTTTGCTCATGAAAAGAGTGATTTAAATTTACAATATTAAGGATATTGTGAAGGACTTAGACCTGGCAAATGTTATTAATTAATTAATTGCTGCTCACATTAAGGAAGCAGATGAGCATCACATAGCTGGGAAAGTCCTTTGTACTGCCTACAGTTATTATGTTCTTACAACCTTTTGGTTCTCTCCTCTGGGATCTGGAATTAGGACATATCCTTTGATCTCATACATGACAGAAGTATGGGTCAGTGGCATTGCCACATTTTGCACTTCTATTGCATGTGTTAACAAATGTTTATTTGAATCTAGCACTATTCCCTTGTCAATGGCAAGGAACCTTGGATATGTCACCACACACACCAGTATTGCTACATGTTTTGAAACTTACTCCTGCACAATTCAGGAAGCCATGTTTGTGACTCTCACAGTCATTGCTGTATTTTCATCTGGCAACATCCATCTCTGATTGTCTGGCAACCATCCATTCTATTGATCATCTTGATGGAAACTTTTATCATGAAAAGTTGAAACTACCTCTGTTCCTTGTTTACCATGAGGTCTTGGAATTGTGACTGACTCTGAACATCAAATGTCGTACATGAAAATATCACCACCTTTTATGCAGATGTGACATCTTCCAACTTGTCTTACCAACTTGTGAATACTGGCCTAATAAATACAATTATGCTTCCTCTTGTGAACTCTCAAATAAACTGTATTCAGTCCAGACAATTAAGATTCTACAATCAAGCTCTTTGTTATGCATACTATGAAGCAAGTCTGGGGTAGAGGCAATCTCCTAACTTCAGCAAGAAGACTCTTCTTCATTTGCGCTACAGTCAAGAAATCCATTTTCTTCACTGCTTGTTTTCCAAGCCTGGCTGGCACCTGATACAAACTGAGTACTGTTATAAACTATTACACTTTGTGCAGCCGTGTGATCATCTTCAACTGAACACTGTTGGTATTCTATTGTAAAACTTGATGTGCAATCTAATGCACCCCCCCGCTGAGGCCTCTGAAAATACTGCTGCCTCCTGAACATTTTGATCTACCTTTGGAAAATCTGAATGCATCTAATTTGAACTATGAATCTTCATCTAACACTTGAAGAAACCCTGGATTTATCCCTGGAATAGTTCACAGTTCATAACTTGTGGACGTTGACATTTAGTGTCCTGTTCAACTTACCGACTGAAAAATGCCATCGTCCAAGGTGGCATATTCTGCTGATGTTTAACATTGTGTGGTGACCAACTATATATTCTTCTGATATGGACTAAAAGTTATGCAAAGTGAATTTTTCTAACTTCTGTTTTTACTCCCTAAGCAGGTAGTCATTTATATGGTAATCACACCTGTTGCCATCCCTGAACCAGCTATCATTATGTCTAGTCCTAACTGTCCTGATGCTCTATCTTGATTTTTACTTATTTTTAACATCCATACAGGCAACTTAAGTTTGTCTCTTCAATTTCTTCCCAATAGGACAGATACACACCTGATACATAGCAGTATTTGCTGATTGTTTTGATAATGGAAAACCCCATTGTGAAGTTTTATTTCAAATGTTTATAGTAATATAATAGGTTTACTAACATTTTCCCTTATAATTACATTTTTTTGTTTAAGGAAAACCCTGAAATGCTACTGTGACCAGTTAAAATTCCTCTATCAGGCTCGTGCCTCAGGCCTGTAGATGAATGGTGCCTAGTCATCATCTTTGTGTTGTGTTGCCTGCTTTTGCAATTAGGGCAACAAAGAGAACTATTGCACCTGGGTTATGCCCCTATATTCCACATACAACTTACACTGTATTCCTGGCCTGTTATACTGTGATACTGTTATGTTCCACTAACATGTAGATTTTGGGCATCCATCATATAAGCATGAGTGCCAGGAATGTGCTTTGCTGCTCATATGCCAGTGTCTACATCCTTCATAGGACTGGTTCATGCATGACTATTATACCTCACTATAATGCATTATGTTTGTCTTTTACATATATTCCATGTATAATCTACCTTATCACCGATAAAGATGACTCTGAGGATCATCAGTGATTATTGTATACCCAAATTCTCATATAATTGTATGTAGTATGTGTTTACACTCACGCAGATATGCCACATGTAATAGAACCCTGTCATCACTTCTCTTTGTCTCATTAGAGAAATCTTTGTTATGTCTTATATTATACATAAGCAAGAAATGCCACATGTAATAGAGCCCAGTCAGCATTGAATTTGTCCAAGTTATAGTGCTAACAAAAGCATATTATTTGTCTTATATGATACTCATTAGTAATTCTGTCTCCTAAGTCATCATCAAATGGAGAATGACTTAGGACCAATATATTGTTTCTCATATCGGTAACTATGAGGTAATCTCTGTTGCAATGCTGTTATCTGTAGTATTTAGCCTTCTGTAGCCCAGTTCCACAGAGAGAGAGAGAGAGAGAGAGACAGAGAACGAGATCTCGGAGAACCTAAGATCGTAGAAATACTGGAGATTATGTACATTCTTCAGGAGAGTGGTGAGAAACCCATCTCCCTTGTGATTTTCTTTGTCACATGCTTGGCGTAAGTAGTATAATAAACATTTATTAGTACTCTAGCTTGTTTACAAATGTTTCTTGGCAGACTCTGAAGACATAAGAATCTGTATTATTATTATTATTATTATTATTATTTTATTTACCCTACAAACTAAGAGTGTTTAGGCAACAAACCCTTGCCATTAAAGTCCTCCTTAGTGCCCACAACAGAGCATTTACTGTGCTCTCTGTTTATCTGTTTATATCATGCCTAGGAAGACATCACCAGGCTTTGACTCACTCATGAACTGTCTAGACAACCTGAGTCTAAACTCAGCAGTCATCATGCAAGGAGACTTCAATGTCAGTTGGCTCTCCCCTGCAGCAAACTCCTTCAAAGATGCAGTTTCTGCTGTCCACTTCACCAACTTGTCAAGTCCACTTGACAGGATGGGAATACCTGTGCATTAATAGATTGGGTGTTCTCCTAATCAACCTCGCTTATCTCAATATCACGGTTCTCCAGATACCATCAGTGACCACTCCCGTACTGTTCTGTTGGTCAAATAAGTTTTCCAAGTCCTCTGTTAGAACTATCACTAGCAGAGTCTTGCTTAAGATCACCTTGAGCTCCTGAAATCAGACCTTTGCCTCCTAGACTGGACCATAGTCTACTCCACCCACAATGTTGATACTGCACTGGAACAGTTCATTTCAAAATTCAACACAGCATCGACAAGTATGCCCCATTCAAAAACACAAAATTAAGGACAGTGTAATCCTTGGATCACCCGACCTACTTGAATGCCTACAACTCAGGGACATTCTCTGGCACAGGGCTCGAGCCACGGGCAAACAAGCTGACCTTCAGGACTACAAAAAATCTAGAAATGACCGCACAAGGGCTATCTATGCAGCTAAAAGCCAGCACTACAAGGAAGGCGTCTCACGATCTTGGAGCAATTGAAAGAAGTTCTGGAATAACCTGAAAGAAGTCACAGGGAAGGACCTCAAGCTGGCCCCCTCAATACTCAACATGGATGGTGTCCCCTCCCTCAACTCAAGTCACATTTCTAACACATTCAGCAAAGCATTACCGATCTCAGTAGTGTCCTTCCCTGGATTTCTTTAGCCACAGATCTACAAAGTCATCCTTGGGAACAGTGACTGTGCCCCACTCACCCACCTTTCCATTTCAAAGTTATTTCACAAAACAATGCCAAAATATTTCCGTGAGGTACTAGGAAAAGCTAGACATAGCGATGATGACCTCAGTCTCAAATTTATCGCTCTCACCCTGGATGAAATCATGGCTCCACTTGCCAATATAGTTAATTTATCCCTCGTGTACTCTCAATTTCCACAAAAAAGGAAGTCAGCAGTAGTGATGGCAGGTGGAAACTGGAGGAAGGCAGCTTGGGCCAAGCTGGTTGGGAGATGTGGCAGATGTTGGTGTACATCATGTGGGAGAGGGTGGCATGCAACATGATATCATTGCATATTACATCTCCCATGGGGTGAAAACTGGAAGAAAAAGGATGATGACGAATGCCTGTAGGCCCCATACCCAACCAGCTAGACAGGCAGACCAGAACTGGATCCATTCTGTAGTGGGGCTTTGGGGACCCCACCAACCCCGCAGTGGGGGGGCAAGTTCTAGAGGAAGACGGCCATCGGGTAAGTCACAGTAAACTGTTGGGTGATGGAGCTGGGATGCTCATTGGAAGGAGTGCCAACTGGGGGCTAGTTTTGGGGGGGTAGGCTAAATCATATGCTATAGCTCTAAGTTGAATAACATGTACTGGAGATAACTGTCAAATGGCTATTGTCACCCATGCATGGTCTAATTATTTCTGTTGTGAACACGTAAACATAGCAGTTTATTTTATGATAGCTTTAAAATAAAATACAGTCTATGTTAAATAAATTATTTAATGTGAATTATGTTTGTTTCAGGAATGGTTGCTGGGGTTTAGGTAGCCACACACAAAATGTCAGCCAGTAGGCTACTTATAGACACAGCTTCTTTAAGTTTGGGAGATTTTTTCTCTCCCTTGTCTTGAGGGAGATGCAGAACAAAGAACTGCATTTGGGCTGGAGCCCCTGCCAAATAAACTGGAAAACTAGTCTGTTCCAAGGTTGAAGTAGAAATGAGATAGCATATGTGATAGTGTACAGTATGTAAGTAATAAAGCATTTGTGGAAAGATATTTTGTCTAATAGCGTCTATTTTGGGGAAAAAAGTCCAGTTGGAGTTGAGCCAATTTTGACAGGTTGCTGTAACTTGGGTTAGTGGTTCATATTAAAGAAGTTCCATGTGATTAAGATTTTTAGTCAGTTTAATACCTAGGTATTGAATAGCTCCTTTATTTCAGTTGAAAGGGTATGCTATCTTTAATTCTTCTGAAGGGGTGTAATTATAAAGTAAAACTTCAGTTTTCTGTGCATTTGTTTTGTATCCTGCTAACTCTCCGAACTTATATAGGATTTCCCATAGCACTCAAATAGATTCTTCTGGCATAGTTACTAAAATATCATCTGTGAAGAGTGAGAGTCTATAATCTTTCCCTCCAATTGGTATTCTCACAATTTTAGGGTCAGATCTAATAGCCGCCACCAGAGTTTTCTAGGTACAGGGAAAACAACAAGGGGGAAAGTGGGCAACCTTGCTGGGTTCCCATTCCTAATGTAAAATGAGTAGTTAAGGAACCGTTAATATGAAGGTACACTTGAGGGAGTGTATATTCCTGCAGCATCTACATGACTTGTTCTGGAATGCCAAAGTTCAACAGGGTGGACCAGAAGAAGGTCCAGACCACCATGTCGAACACCTTTTCTGCATCCAAACTGAGCAAAGCTGCCAGGGATTTGTATAGATATAACATGTTCTTTAAACAGTAGTGTATGATGGACACTATCATGGGCTTGGTGCCTTCTGATAAATCCTAAATAATTTTTGTCAATAAGAGTGGGCATTTGAGATTCCAGAAGGCAGGCCCAAACTGCCATAAATAGTCTATAATCACAGTTTAGTATGGATGATGGGTGATGGGAAGCCAGGAGATGAGGATCTTTGTCTGGTTTTAGTATTGCAGAGATCACTGCATAATTCCATTGGCTGGGGCAAATACTTTCAGTTTGTAAGCCTGAATGCTCTCTAATAGTTGTGGGAGAAGGATGTCTCTGAAATGCTTATAAAATTCTGTTGAGTATCCATCTCGACCTGGACATTTCTGGGATGTTTGCCTCCTTGAGGACTACAAAGACTTCTACCATAGTTACAGGAAGCAGCAATTTCTCGGCTGCTTCTACCTGTAAAGTTGGGAGAGAGAGAGAGAGAGAGAGAGCTTCAGACAAAGCTATGGATCATGCCTGGTGGGGATTGCTCTTTTTAGGTATATAAGGAGCAATAATAGGAAGTAAGAATACTGCATATGTCACAGAGGTGTCCTGTGTATGTCTGTGTGTGAGGGTAGATCACTTGTAAGATACAGGTCTGAGCTTCTCGTGCACATATGTAAGTGTCAGGCTAGGGTTTTATCACCCCTCGATCCACCTTCGTAGTTAGATTCCTTAAGATAGAACAAAGTTTGTTGTATTTGGGCATCAATAATCTTAAGCAAATCCTACATAACTTTAGCTAATTGAGACTTGATCAACAAGTCTCCTGGCTGAACTAATGTCTGTAGGGTATGTAGGATCTGCTGCAATTCCAGGTATCAGGCATCTCATTGTTTTTTTTTTTTTACTGTCTAGATGAGCACGCTATGAGATCTCTGTGTAGTACTGTTTTTACTGCATCACACAATATTGGAGCTGAGATGTCCAAGCTAGTCTTTTGGATGAGACGTTAAACCGAGGTCCCATCTTCCTGGATTGGTGGTAGTTCAGGTTGATGTTAAAGATCCCATGGCACTTACCGAAAAGAGTAGTGACATTTCTCCGGTGTCCTGGCCAAATTTCTCTCATTCACTAAAAATACCACTAACAGTTTCATCTGGTTCAAGGTCAGTTGTCATTCTTCTGTATCCCCTTCCCCCGGGTCATGCCTGAAAATAGGCAGGATTTGTCTAGTTCACGTACCTGGTCAACAAAAACTAACTAAACTAATAAAACCCCTCATAAAGAAAGGGAGAGAATTTCAAGGTTTATCAGTGGGTTATTTTTCATTTAAGGCAATAACAGTTTATTGCCAGGCAGTTAGAAATAAATTGATTAAGCTTAACAGTTTGAGCATACTATATAGTCCAACTTCAAAGCCACTCATGAATGAACCATTGTTTCTGGGAACCTCCCACCCTCAGAAGCCCCATACTGTACCTCAATTTTTAGGCCTCAAAATAAAAATGATTATTTATTTCATGCTGTTGGCATCCATTGGAATGTATGGAGCAATTGTTTGATGTCCTATAGGGTGGCTTGATTGTGAGAGCTCATCTCAACTGCCATTAGTAACTTTATGCTAGGTAGTTTGGTGAGACTTGGAATCAGTTGATGGAGTGGGTCGATGTGGTAGGGGTACTTCAATGTTTCAGGACTTTAGCTCCTAGGTGGCATCTTTCTGGGGATGAAATTGTCCATGGACCATATGGAAACATTACCACCAGTTTAGCAGGGTAAGGAGCCTGGAACTTCAACTGCCAACCTCTTAACATTCTGAGTACCAAAAAGTAGACCTGTCATTTAGCTGATAAAGCAGGGGAATAGTCATTATCAAAGAATAATGTTTTTCCTTATAAGAGCCTGCTTCATTCTCTGGGCTCTAAAAGTAAGTCTTGTTTCATGGCATAATTAGGAAATCTGAGGACACCAGATCTAGGGCAGTCAAACAAGAGGGTTGGTTTTGCAATCAATGCCTGGTGAGCCGATTCTATGCCTAGTGGGAGGGTTGGGTGAGCTATAAAGTTGATCTTAAGAAAGAATCCATGAAGGTGATTATGTATCTTCATCTTCATCTTCATGAACTCCATTATTATGCAGATTATTTCTTTGGGAACACTTCTCCAAACTGATGCATTTTCATTGATCTGCTTGTTTTCCTCTGATATATGTACCATTAAATGCTCAAGTCGATCGGTGTATGTACAGATGTGACAGCCAGGATGCAATGCAGAAAAGCTGCAGAATTTCACAGAATGCTTCAGTTTACTGCAGGGGTCATTGTAAGTCCATGGCAATTAAGCCCTTTGTCATGCAGGATTTTGTGACGTGTCATTGCAAGTCAGTGGCATGAGATTCTAGGCCATTCCCTTGATTTTAAACATCAGTTAAATTGTCTCTGAGATTTTTATATAGTGTCCAATTTTCAGTATGAAACTCACAAAGATCTGTGAGTATAGCAGCCTTGGTGGTCTGGATTGGCTTCAGCTGGATAGCAAGCCTCTCTGCCCTGTCAAGTGATTGTTAATCTCTCTCTGTGTAGCAAGTTGTAATCCTGCAGGATCCACTACTATCACTGTATCTGCCACTTTTTTTTTTTGCTTGCCCATTAGTTTTAAAAGATTCCCATAGCATCAGAAGGCAACTTAGTTATTGCAAGGGTTTACTTTCAGGAGTTAGTTTTAACCAGGAGTTGGAGCTGGAGCTGCAGGTTTAGGCTTGCATCCCTGTTGGTGATGCCACCAGAAATCTGTACTTCCTTATTCCTGTCTATGTAATTCCTCATGGTAACAAGTGATCTCATTTGGTGGTTGTTTGAGTGGCTGACCTTGCAGACAAATATGCTGTAACCTTGATCCTTGTAACTGTTACCATTTCATGCAATGTAAGTTAAATATAATTAACCCTGGATGCGTTCTTCTTCTATAGCACATGCTTTTCACATGTGTGATACTGTAATTTCTAGTCTGTCTTCTGTATATCACAATCCTGTATGTATATTTTTTCTGTTACTGTTTTGTGATTAATTTCTAGGTTGCCCCTGAAAAAGGGACATTTATCTCAGTGCACTTAAAAGATTAACAAATTTCAATACATACATAAAATTAAAAGCCCATGAGATTATTGCTGCAAAGCCCTTTTGATATTTTTGAGTCTGTCTTTTAGTAAAAATTCCTTCTTGGTTTTATTCTGCTTTGTTAGTGGCTAAAACACATTTACAAGAGCCAGGGAATAAATTCAGCTTTTATGGCTTTTTAACTGAGATACAAAACACTTTAATAAGAAAAGCAAATTCTCCTTCAGTAGCGGAATGGCTCATTAAAGATTTCTTTAACTATTTAACAAAGTGATTTATAATCAATTTTAAGTCCATTCAAGCCCCTTACTATAAGTTTCTGTGTCCAGTTAGATGGCATCTTATGGATTTAAGAGTGTTACCTTGTGTGTTCTTAGGATAAGAGGACTGTGAACTGGAAGTTGAGCAGTTCTGTCATCCTACGGACATAAGAGGCACACCAACCCGTCCCATAAAATTAGTGTAACTTTTTAATTACTTTTTTGTTCCCAATGTTAATGGTGTGATTGGTCAGCAAGGAGCCCATTACAGTACAGTACCTCATGTACAACAGAAGGAAGTAGTGTAATTGGTTGAGGGCAACACATGATGCTTCCGCAATCTATATTACTTTATGCAACTTTTTATACTTTTGATTATTCTCTAACAATTCCAGCATTTTTGCATTGTAATTTAAGAGCATTTATAAAAAGTAGCTAACATATCCATAGATAGTATTTTGTTTCTTGTTTCTTTTAGCTTTTTCCAGAGTTCCCCTTTTTCTTTAGGTAAGTCCATTTCATTTTGTATCCCTTTATGTCACTTTCCACACTTGTAGTTAATTCCATAATTGACTCCAATGTTTAATCCAACTTGGTTAGAATGGTACAAAGACCTTGAAATGATAGGCTCCTCTCTTTAATAGTTATGGCTTCATTTTGGGCAGTTAATTAAATGCAACCAGTGAGATTTCTGGGTCAAAAGAGTCAGTTCAAGATTTCCCTGCTTTGCCTTGAATTTTGTATGATGATCTCTCTTTGCCAGGAGGTTTGGAGGCAGTAGACACCCAGGCTACTGACAACCTAAGCAATTAAGTCACCATTGACCAATTGGCATCAACTTTATTATCTGAGTCATTGGGTAAAGAGCTCACAAAGAATCACTAGGCCCCATTTTGTAGATTTGCTGAAGATGATGATTAATTCTCCATTACATCTTGTCTTTTTGAGCAGAAGTCACCTTTTCATCATCAAATCAGACTAAAAGGGTATAAGCAAGAGCATTCTCTCAGAGCAGCCAACTTAGAATCGATTCTTCAGTCTGATCTTCAGTAAGTCAACAGATGTGGATATAGGAGTGTCACTTGGAAGTGATTTTCACAGATCAGAAGCCAGCAACCACAAAAGTATGGTCTTCAGTAGATTTTAAATGTGAGGGGGTACCCTGAAAAGCATTGGTTCCATGGATCTCGTTATCCTTCCTGGTGAGTAGGGGGGGGCCAGGCACTCATGAACATATTAGTTAATTTGTTTAATTTGTTAGAATTTAACACACAAGGAAATCCATGTTTTTTATTCTTTGATAATCATATAATGCCCACGGGGCACAAGGCCTATTTACAGGGTGTACCTGGGAGCATTGAGGAGATTAAGTGACTTGTTCAGTCCCACAGTATGCATGCAGAGGTTGTTGGAATCAAAACCAGGTCTGTTTAATGAACAAAGCTCTTAACAGCTCATTACTCTAACCTCTAGGCTATAATACAAGCCCCAGTTTATAGTGCCTATTTTTTCAAGTGGGTCCCAGGAGCTGTTACAGTAGTGGGGTATCATCTAGCATTTAAGAGTAATAAAAAGAACTAGGCATATGCATAGATACAACAACAAAATTATGCCATTGGAAATGAAGGGTAGATTATTGACAAAAATAATAAATAATAGAAGTCTTAGGATAAATCATCAGGGTATTCCAAGGTTCATAGTTTTATGGTAGGTTTCACCACTTATTTTAACTAGCCACCATATGTCTCAGATAAGATTGAAATTGAGCCAGAGAATTCTGAGAAAAAAAAGCTACAGTAGCTGGCTTGCCATTAGAAGAAGGAGATTGCAATCCATGGTGTCATGACTGGGTGGTGGAGGATAGTGCCAGACTGTGCAGGGGACTGAGGGCAAAACACATCAGACACGATTCTCAAAGGGTTATGCCTGGCATAATCTGACTTGCGCCAAAAAAAATGGTGCAAGTAGCAGTTTACTCGAGGAGTTGCAACATTCGGTATTCTGCAAAGCAGCCTGCAACATGTCACAGGCTGCTTGCACGAAAGTGGACTTATGCCACCAGTTACGCCATAAACTCCCTGTGACACACCACTAGGGGTTTATGTAAACAGTTGCACCCTATTCTGGAATGTCAGCCTCCAAGTCCCGATTTTGTTATTCTAAACAACCCCAGAAATCCATCAAAATACAGTTATATCAGCTAATCGCTGGCATAAGTGTACTTAGTATCCACGAGGTTGTACTAATGTGCCACCAGCCCCGGTCCCCAATATATGCAACACCCCAACCTCATCTTCCAATCACTAGAATAAGCCATGCAGGGTTACAAACCCCCTGCCCCCAGTATCCCTACACTGTGTCATAAAAGCCAAGCAGGGCTATGGGGACTCCCTGCCCTGATCCCCCAATAATGAATAAAAAGGCCCTGCAGGGGCTATCAGACCCACCCCAGGTCCTGGTTCCCCAAAATGTTTAATTAATAGCCCCTCAGGACTGACTCACACACACCCCAAGCCCTGATCCTCAAACCCAAGTCCTGGCAGTATTGCAAACAGTAGAAAAATAAAACATATCCCTGTTATCCATGGTAGTCTACTGTCCCCCCACCTGGCTGCCCCAGACCACCCCCTCCCCCCCCACTCCCAGCCAGCGACTTACACAGCCCAATTCTCACCACCACTGACCACCTGCTGACTGAGCTCCATATGATCACATACTACTGTAAATAGTATGCGTTCAATGAATGAGCAGTCATTCATTATACATTATCAGGATCGGGACTTGGGGGGCCCTATAGCAGCTTTGAGAACTTGTTTTTCTAGTGCCTGAAGATGGTTTTCATTTCTGGTTCCACCATCTTCAGGGCACTAGAGAAACAAGTTCTCAAGGAGGATGTTTTGGCATAAGACTACCTAGAGGCTTATCTCACAGTTAAATGTTTGCCACAGGGCCTGTGCATTACACAGAAACCAGCCCATGATGCAGATGATGTGGCTTTTATTTTAAAATGGTGCAATAACATGGAAAAGCCTCATTTAAAAATATTGAGCTGATTTTAAACTACTGTATGTTAAGCTGGCTAGAGACCAGCTAACTGCTGAAATAGCCAAAATGGAGACATTACTAAAATCCAAAGCTACAGTTGAAGAATTTGAGAAATACAATAAGACATTATTTGATAAAGTTACACGGTATGACATACAACTAAAAAACCAAAAACAGCAGATGTTTGTTCAAGATGAAAATGACTATAACAGAATCGTGTTGACTGGTTTCTAAAGGAACAGCTGCAAAGGCCATTGACGCCTATCCTAAAGCAATCAGTAGGAACTCTGAATAGAGGGGGTGGGGATACTGGCACAGTGTTAGATTACCTTCAGACACTGATGGGTTAGAGACAGACCCTTTAGGGGAAGACAACTTGGGGGAGACTTCACAGAGCCCCCCGTACACACAGCTGTCATGGAATACCCGGAGCAACAAACGAGTCACCTGGTTTCAGGACACTTACCAGCCATGAGGAAGAGGACGGGGGTGGCTGGCATGAAAGAGAAAGAAGGACAGGTTACTAGTTAAAGATCAGTTAGCCAATGTCACCCCTCCCCACTGCTATTCGTGCTTCTAACCTTATACCAATTTAGATTTGACAAATTACATTTTAAGCACAGATGAGGAGAAAATACTAAGCAAAGACCTCTCCTTTTAACACAACAGACATTGATTTTCTAACACTTGTATTGAGTTAAATAAATTTTCAAGAAACCTTAGGTTCAAATGTATGTTTCAGAACAGAATATAGATGCAGGTGAACATAATGATTGTGCTAGTGAACTGTTACTGAGAAAAGTGTTACATTTAAAGCTAACTCTCAGTTTTGCCCTATGCTTAACCCTGTGGTATCTACATTTGTTAAGAAATGTGAACTAGATCTCAAGTTATTAAAAGAAAGGAATGACTGGCCTCCTTACCACAATTGCAGTCAGACTGAGACTGCAGCCATTAAAAACCTGTCATGCAATAAGGATATTATAATTAAACCCGCTGACAAGGGAGGAGGATTGTGGTAATGAATGCAACAGATTACGTTGCAGAAGTATACCATCAGTTGGTTGATACAACATACAGTACTATATTAGAATTAGTAGGAGTTGTATTATTGAATTCAAACAAAAAGCTGATGAGACTTTGAACAGGGGCTTTTGAAAGGGTATATCACAGGCGTAATGTACAGGGCTATGACAGTAGCATGCCAGTTCTGCCTGTTATTTACATGTTACCCAAAATCCACAAAGGGCTTGAAAAACCTCCTGGGAGCCCTATTATATGAGGCAGAGGGTGTTTATCTGTGTTTGTGACCAATTTTTGCAACCTATAGTAAAAGAATTGTGCTCATATGTCCATGGAGAACATACATATGGAGGAACATTGTTTTTTGCAACAGTGGATGAAAATTCACTGTATACAGTTATTCCACATGGGGAAAGCCTTGAGACTATGACATTTTTCCTCAGTATGAGAATGGAGGAGCAAATTGTTTAGGTACCAACAGATTTCCTGGTTGATCTAGCTGATCCAGTTCTGTCTAATAATGCTTTTATTTTTCAGAATAACAATTCCTACAAATTAGGGGAACAGCCATGCGGACCACTATAGGCCCCTAGTTATGTCAATTTGTTTATGGGCCGATGGAGCTTGAACATCTTTGCAGCACAGCCACAAATCCATATTTTTATCTTATGGATTTGTGGTGGCCCTTTATTGATGATGTATTGATTATATGGAAAGGTACTGTTAGTCAATTTGAAGAATTTAAAGGCTGGATGGAAAAAACAAGTAGCTACCATAGATACAAATATACCATCCACCAACAAGAGATTATCTTTCTTGATTTAAAAATCTTCTGTAAGGAAAATGGAGATATTTGTACTACCCTATTTCAGAAACCCACAGAGCATAACAGCTTGCTATGGTTTGAGAGTTGTCACCCTTCCCACATAAAATTTAACATATCAAAGGGACAGATGATACACACATTAAGAAATTGTTCTGAAAGAGATTTATTTAACATTAAGTGCAATGAACAGATTAGATGCTTTAAGGACAGAGGTTACAGCAATAGAAGCATTGTGAATGCACTAGAGAAGGGCTCATGTAATCCCGCTCCACAAGAGCGGTAGCAGGGAGGAGGCAGGGAACTACAGACCAGTCAGTCTTACCTCAGTAGTGGGCAGGATTATGGAGGCACTCCTTAAGGAAAAGATAGTGCAACATCTGGAATCCATAGGGGCACAGAATCCAAGACAGCAATGGGTTTACAAAAGGAAGGTCCTGTCAAACTAATCTCATAGATTTCTTTGACTGGGTAACTAGAGTGGTGGACCAAGGGGAAGCAGTTGATTTCACCTACCTTGACTTCAGCAAAGCTTTCGACACTGTTCCACATAAAAGATTGATAAATAAGATGGGTAGGCTCGGGGTGGGTCAGAAGTTGGTTAACTGGGTTTGCAAACTGGTTGTGGGTAGAAAACAGAGAGTGGTGGTAAATGGTATACAGTCAGAAGAGATGCAAGTCACAAGTGAGGTACCTCAGGAATCAGTCCTGGGGCCAGTCCTCTTCAATATCTTCATTAATGACATTGCAGATGGACTAGAGGTAAGGCTTTCAGATGACACCAAGATCTGCAACAGAGTAGATGATCCAGATGGAGTGGTAGAATGAGAAGAGATCTGGATAAACTAGCAAAATGGTCAGAAGAGTGGCAACTGGCATTTAATGCAAGAAGTGCAAGATCATGCACATAGGGAAGAGAAACCTGAAGCCACCTATAGGCTGGGAGGTGAGTTGCTGGCAGTCACAAGGAAGAAAGAGACTTGGGCATCATCATCACCAATGACCTGAAATCATCCAAGCAGACCTCTAAAGCAGTAGGTAAGGCTAGGGGGATGTTAGGGTGTATAGGTAGGGGTATCACAAGTCATAAGAGGGAGGTAATTATCCCTCTTTACAAGACACTGGTTAGGCCCCATCTGGAGTACTGCATGCAGTACTGGAGACCACACCTTCACAAGGACATTAACCAAATTGAGGCAGTCCAGAGAAGGGCAACCAAAATGGTGCAGGGACTGCATCAGAAGACATATGAGGGCAGATTAACGGAGCTCAATATGTATACCCCTGAGCAAAGGGGGGAGAGAGGTGATATGATTGAAACATTCAGACACCTTAAGGGCATTAACAAGGTGAAAGAGTTTAACATGTTTAAATGTAAGGAAAATAACAGGACAAGAGGATACAGCATGAGATTAGAGGGAGGCGATTAAGGCAGAATGTGAGAAATTCTTTTCACAGAAAGAGTGGTGGATACATGGAGCAGCCTACCTCAGGAAGTGGTGGCTATGAATACAGTGCAGGGCTTCAAACAGGCATGGGACAGGCATAAGTGAGCAATACAGATGAGTATGAATAGATAGGCCACTGATAGAGCAAAACCATTAGCACATTTATAAGGTAGTAAAGAAATGGGAGGACTGTAAGGGACTTTGGTCCTATCTGCCATCAACCTCTATGTTTCTACAGTCAGTACAAATGAAATGGAGAGGATGCAAGCTCTCACCTATAGAGAACATAGGAGGAGAATGTTCATTTGTGCCTTTGTAACTGCTTATGCCTATAGAGCTGATAGTGTGATGGGCCTAATAACTAGTAACTGGTCAGTTTTGTTACTTAAACCCAAACTTAAAAATGTAGTCCAGGGAGGACCCAAAGTAGTGTACAGAAGCTGTAGAACATTATGAGATATGGTAGTGTCTCACATTTTACCAGGTCCAGAACCCATCAGAGCCCACCTGTCTCCCCCCCCCCCGCACATATAGATGTGGTAGATTTATGTACTGTAGCTATGTCACACCAGGCCATACATTCCCCATCCACGAATGGGAAGTGAGGACAAAGTAAAACACTGTATCGACTGTGATACAAAGGGAATTGTAGACCTATTGAAGTGTAGCTGTGGCTCCTTCTATATAGATCACACAACTTGTAGTTTTAAAATCAGAATTGGGGAACATATTCGTGCACTATCCGGAGGTGACAACACATGTTATAGTTAAACATGTAAAAAATAACCCTGGTGGAATACATAATATTCAGTGTATGGGTATTGAAGCTGTAACAACAGGACCGGGGGGGGGGGGGGATTTAGAGAATAAAATAGGGAGACATGAAAGCTTTTGGATCTAAGAGTTGGGAGCAAGACATTTAGGATTGAGTGAGAGCATTGATATGGCAGCATTATTTAAGAAGTTTAGCTGTTGAATATGTTAAAATATATTGAAAATAGGAGTGTTGCTCTGCACTTTACAATATGTTCATTACACAGTTCCTGAAATCAATACCAAGATTAGGGCCTGGATTGTAGCACACTGCCATAAAGGACCCAAGTGTATACAAGACAGTTCTAGAAAATGTGACATAGGATAATATATAGGTACTAACTAATATGTAAGGTCCCTATAACCCACATTAACGCACATACCATGTTTGTTTTAACTTTGTAGCACTTTAAACACTTCATAAGCTGTTTCAACCATAGTTTCCAATATAACATTAAATGGATGCAATTGTTGCTTGTTAAACTATTTATTGCATTCTGGATACGATTGGATGTTTTTGTCACATGATTTGCTGTGTATCACTATATAGATAGGCATTCTGGTGTAACCAGTTAGTTAGACTCTGATGATGCCTAGCAGTTGCTAGGGAAACGTTAGTCATTGAGCTTTTGCCCCACTAGTTTTATGCTCACTTATTGGGGTGCACTTTGCACTTTATATGTGAATAAAGGACTTGCTTCACTGACTTTTGAACCCTGATGCCTATCTGCCTCATGGGTGCTCTCTATTGCTTCCTGTCTGCTTCATTTTGTTTAGTTGAGTACCGTACAGTTGGTCCTGGTGCTCTGACCAGCCTTGCCTTGTAGAGGGGAGAAACAGAGACCATATGATTGAAAATGGTCATTTGGAGCAAAGCAGGAAGCTCCTGGCTGTATAAAATTGTTTAACTATTTGTTTCTGGGTTCTTTGCGTGGAGGTGGGCAGTGCTTGTCTGTGCAGTGGGAATGAGGGAAAAACACATAGGACCTGATTCTCAAAGGGTTACGCTTGGTGTAAATTGACTTACGCCCAATAAAATGGTGCAAGTAGCAATTCTATGCCGGAGTTATGATATTCGTTATTCTGCAAACAGCCTGTGACATGTCACAGGCTGCTTAGAGCAAAGTGGACTTGTGCCACTGGTTATGCCATAACCCCGTGACATGGCACTAGGGGTTTAAAGCAGCAATTATGCCAGAGTCTGGAAGGGCAGCTGTAAGTCCCTGAATTTGAAATTCTGGAACAACCCCCAGAGGACATAGAAACATAGACTTTGATGGCAGATAAGGAGGCTTGGCCCACCTAGTCTGCCCAATTCCTACCTACAGGATAAGCTGCAGATCCTAGTTAACCAACAGCCTATTTCTTCCTACCCTCCACAAGAATTGCCTTATGTCTGTCCCATGCATTCTTGAATTCTCCCACAGTTTTAGACCCCACAACATGCTCAGGAAGGCTGTTCCATGTGTCCACCACCCTGTCTGTGAAAAAATACTTCCTCACATTGCCCCTGAGCCGTCCCCCCTCTATCTTCAAATTGTGTCCCCTTGTTCTTGCACATCTCTTTTTCTGAAAGATGCTACCCTCTTGGACTTTGTTGATCCCACTGAGGTACTTAAAAGTTTCTATCATGTCCCCTTCTCCCTCCTTTCCTCAAGGGTATACATATGAAGCTCCTTTAGTCTCTACTTGTGTGGCTTCTCTTGCAGACCCTGCACTATTTTTAGTTGCCCACCTCTTAACTGCCTCCATCCTGTCTATGTCCTTGGGAGATGGGGTATTCAGAACTGGATGCAGTACTCCAGATGGGATCTCACCAACTGTCTGTACAGAGGGATAACAACTTCCTGTTTTCTGCTGGTGATGCCTCTCCTATACATCCCAGTATCCCCCAGCCTTCCCTACTGCCTTATCACATTGCTTGCTAACCTTAAGGTCATCTAATATGATTACCCCCAGGTCCCTTTCCATTTTTTGTTGTTGTTAATACCCCCATTATGTAATCTTCTCCAGGATTGTTGTTTTCAGGTGCATTATTTTGCACTTCTTTGCATTGACTCCAAGCTGCCATACTTCTGACCATTCCTCCAACCTTGCAGTCCCTTCTTATCCTTTCCATGCCTCTTTGTGTATCAACCCTGTTGCAGATCTTTGTATCATCTGCAAAGAGCATACTTCCTTCCAGTCCCTCTGTAATGTCACGTATAAAAGACATTAAAAGGGACTGGATCGCTCTGAACCTACGTTTCCCACTAGTAATCCCTCTTTCTTCAAAGTGGACTCCATTTACAATTACCTTCTGTGTCCTGTTGTCCAGCCAATGTTTGACCCAGGCTACCATCATGGGACCCACTCCCAGGCTAGTTAGTTTGATTATTACGCTTTTGTGTGGGACTGTGTCAAATGCCTTGCTAAAATCTAGGTAGGCCATGTCCACAGCCCCTCCCTGGTCAACTATTTTTATCACCCAGTCAGAGAAATCAATTAGATTCATCTGACATGACCTTGCCGCTGTGAACCCATGCTGCCTTGGGTCCTGTGCCCCACTGGCCTCTAGGTACTCAACAATTCTTTCCTTTAGAAGTGAGTCCATCACTTTCCCTACCACAGAGGTCAAACTGACAGGTCTGTAGTTTCCTGCCTCTGTCTTACTCCCACTTTTGTGAAAGGGAATCACATCCACCTTCCTCCAGCCCTCAGGTAACACCGTCCTCCCATGATTTGTTAAAAAGGGTAGTCAGTGGTGTCACTAGTTCTCCCCTTAATTCTTTTAGAATTCTGGGGTTAATTCTGTCAGGCCCCATTGTTTTGTCCACCTTCAGTTTTAGGAGTTCTTTCAGAACCCTTTCTTCTGTGAAAGGACCGGGATTGACCCCCCTATCCACAGTGGTCCTGTTAATTGGATTAGGTACCTCCCCCTCCTCCTCTTTTGTGAATACTGAGCAGAGGTATTCATTCAGTATCCCTGCTTTTTCACTGTCCCTCTCTGTTCACCCACCGACCTTTCTATTCAGACCTTTTTACCCCCCTTCTTAACAGAGTTGGCTATCTTTTCCTCAGTTTGGGCCTTTGCTATTCTGATTTCCCTCTCTGCTTCCTTCTGCCTTAACTGGTACAGTTCTCTGTCCTGCTCCTTCAGTGTTTCCTTATTCTTCCTAAATGCTATCTATTTCTCCCTAACCTTCCCTGCCATCTCTTTTGAGAACCATAGTGGCTTTTTCTTTTATTTTGATTTGTGCATTTTTCACATAAAGGCTTGTTCCCTCTGTGATGGCAGTTTTGATGTATCCCCATTGTTCCTCACCCCTCATTCTAGCCTGTTTGCTAGTGCTTTTCTAAGGCACTCTCCATCTTGCCAAAGTCAGCCCTCCTAAAGTCCAGTACCCTCACTTTTGTATGGCTTGACTCTGTAGCTGAGTTTATCGTGAACCACACTGTTTGGTGGTCACTTGTTCCCAGATGACTACCCACTTCTAGATCCGCGATCCTCTCACTGTTCCCATTTGAGAGTACGAGGTCTAAGATTGCTCCCTCATGAGTGGGTTCCAAAACTAGGTCTCTGAGGCATGCCACCTGTAGGGCATTGATAATGGCCCTGCTCTTGGATGTGGCTGCAGCAAAGGTGCTCCAGTTAACATCTGTCATATTCAGGTTCCCATCAACAGTATCTCCTCTTTCTCTGCCATTCTAAGGATATCTTCTATCATATCCTTGTCCATTCCCTCTCCCTGACATGGGGGTCTGTATACAACCCCTGTGCAGATTGTAGTGCCATTTCCAGTCTCCAAGGTGACCCCAGTACCTCCTCTCTTCCTGTTTACTCTTTTGTTCCATTGCTTTTATCCCTTCCCTTACAAGAGGCTACTCCTCTCCTCTTCTACCCTCCCTGTCTCTCCTGTAGGTTGTGTACCTGGGTTGTTAACATCCCCATCATGGTTCTCTGTGTACCATGTTTCTGTGACTGCTATGATATCCAGGCATCCCTCTTCCATCAAGGCCACAAGTTCAGGGAGCTTGTTGCCCAGACTACGGGCATTGGTACTCATTACCATCCATTTCTTGATTACCTTACCCTTTTTGCCCCATCCCTGTCCTTATTTACTATCATTTTCTCCATTTACCCTGCCTTTCTCCTATCGACATTCTCTATCTTGGTGTTTACCTCACTCTACTCCTGACTTATTTTTGGAGGAGGCTAGGATTTCCTGCTCTCTTTCCAGTGCCTCCAGTGGCAAATGAATTGTGAGAGGTACAACTGGAGGATGTGCCTGTGTTCCACCACCCTCACCCTCCCCAAGCCCACTGTGGTCCAACCGCTCCTCTTTTTGGCAACCTCTGAGGCAACAGCAGTGGCCTGGTGGACCCTGGGTGGAGAGGAGGTCCCCAAATTCTGGCCAATTCAGCCTGAGATGAACAACCTCCTCCTCAGCTCAGAGAGGTGCCTGCAGATGGGACAACACCGCATCCTCCAGAACCTCTCTCGGGAAGACTGCTGCTCCACAGAAACTGCACTGCACCACTCCCATCATGTCTTATTTCTGTCCCTTAACTGTTGTTTGAATACTTACATTTTCCTCTGTTTATTTTTATTTTTTCTCCTACTTACTTAGTGCCTCTGTGCCTTTAAGCTCTTGATATTTCTGTTCTGAGACAAGAAGTTCTTATATTTCTCAGTAGTCTCCTTACTTGCTCAGAGTCAGACCTCCAGCAGCTGGGGGGGGGGAGAGCTACACTTTTCCTTCTAGGATTGAGAGCCTTTTGTGGCTATGTGATCACTTACTTCCTGCTCCCAAACAGGAAGTTCCTGTTGTCAGTCAAATCCTGTGCCTGTAAAAGTAGAACTGGCTTTGGGTGGGGGTGGAGAGAAAGAGGACATCCTCCAAGGTACAGTTACACCAGCTATTAGCATGTGTAAGTGTACTTTACAGCCACTGGCAGTTACCACAATGTGCCACCTGGCCATCCCCAGTACATGCAGTGCCCCATCCCCCAATAGTGCTGGAGTTCTACAGGGCTTGCTTGCCCGCGCCTCCCGCACTCCCACTTCATTCCAGCGATAAAGGTATGGGAAACTGCAGTGATCTCCGTGCTTGCTGCTTACAATGAGGATTTCAGCCTGCTGCTGCATTTTGAATTGGCACCATTTTACTGTCGGGCGATATGTGAAGATAGTCTTTTACAGGGCTCATTTTACCAGTGTTGCCAGTTATTCTACTTAACTGAGTGGTGCCTTAAGACCTGCTCATTTTGTATTCAGACCATAGCGAGTGCTGTAGCAGCAGTTACTATTTCATTTTAGTGTAAAAGCCACCGAAGTGACTGGTGCCTTAAGTCTACTTTATTCAAGCATTACCTGATAGTCAGAGCCATAGCGAGCGCTGAAGCAGCAGTTACTATTTCATTTTAGTGTAAAAGCTACCAAGTGACTAGTGCCTTAAGTCTACTTTATTCAAGCATTACCTGATAGTCAGCTTAACTGAGACCTGACTGCTTGAATCTCTTGGCGCCATTTTTTCAATGAATGCTCTCTAACTGCCCCTTTCCCATTGTTCCTCAACAACCTCCATATAAATATTCTTACCTGTCCTTTCTTTCTCCACAGACGATTTTGGGAGGTCGAGAGGGCCAGAGACAACAGAGCCCTCCCCACCCCCCGATTCCAGCGATAAAGGGACGGGAAACTGCAGTGATCCTCCATGCTTGCTGCTTACAACGAGGATTTCAGCACTGCTGCTGCATTTTGGCCCCGCAGACGCAGGGTGTCGGCTCCCCACCACCCCCATCACCACCCTTGGTGAGCACTCCCTTTTATAGGCTGCTTTAACCAATCAGCCAAGTTCTCCATTAGCAGCTTATATTTTTCAACCACTAGAGGCTGCTTTACTGATTGATCTCCTGTTTCACTGCCACCCTAGACCGTTCAATCTCTTAGTGTCAGGATCATTTCTATTATCTTGCTGCTTTGCCATTTGCTCTCCCTGCCCAGTCCCCTCCCTGTCATATCCTGATATACACCTCCCCCTCCTCTGCATCTGCCCACATTCTGAGACGCTGGCAGCTAGTGACTTTTGGATAACCATAGAGCCCCCATGACCCCGTTATAGGGTTTGGTGGATAGATTACTCTCCCTTACTCACCTCAATTGCCTGTCTAGCCAGTCCACCCCTGGCCACTCCCAGGGGCTGTTCTGACTCAGCTACCTGAACATGTAACACCATTGGCCACCTTTGACTTTCATTACCTCCTTCAGGCCTACCTGAATGTACATGCACTACCCATTCCTACCGCCCCACCACCAAACCCCATACCCTGATATCCCTCTTTAAAAAGAGGAAATGTTCCAGGTACCCCTTCTATAGATTCCTGCTTCTCCTCCTTCTCTCGTCTGGGAACATCCATCCTAATCCTGGACCACCAATGGTCAAGTTGCCTCCCCAATTTATCCAGGGTCAGCAGCGCATTGCATTTTTCAATATTTGTAGTATCCTAAAAAAGTGGGACTCCTTCCAGGGTTGGGTACTGATGCACCAACCGGATGTCATAGCATTGTCTGATACCTGGCTCACCCCTCGGACCCCGGGCTCCTCCGTATCACTGCCTGGGTTTACCCTTTACCGTGCAGATCGATATGGTAAGAGAGGGGATGGCTGTGCCCTCTACACTAAGGATACCTTACAAGGTCACCTTCTCCATGCCCCTCAGTTGGGGGCTGGCACACAGGCCCTCACTGTCAAACTGACTCTGGGAAGAGCCCATAACCCTTTATACATAACAACAGCATACATTCCCCCAAGGGACCAAAAATCTGCTTTCCAAGCATTACTGTCATATCTGGACACACTACCATCACAGTTGGAACTACTAGTACTTGGTGATTTTAATATCAATTGGCTAAGTAATGATGCCATCCTATACATTGATCTTGTCACAGCCCAAGACCTTACTCAACTGGTCACTTCCCCCACTCATCTGGATCCACGTACTGGATCCTCCTCCCTACTGGACCTTTTTTCTCCAATCGCCTGGGCAAGATCACCAACGTGACCATCCTTCCAGATGCCCTCAGACCACCTCTCCAGTGCTTTGCTCATGGTCCTGTAAAATCCCAAGATCCCTCCCAAAATAATTGTGCAATGTAAACTTGGTCCTGTAAATTGGCACAATTAAAGCACACCTCTGAGCCGTGGACTGGTCCTTCATCTCAAACACAGTAAACCTAGACAGTGCCTTGGACCTATTTACCTGGTCCTTTAATAATATATGTGACTCTATGCACCTTTCACGAAAAGAATGGTGAAAGGCAATCATGTATCTTGGTTCACTGAAAGGCTCAAGTCTCTAATGCTGAACTAGAGACTCATTATGGCATCTCTCCACAGAGTCTGGCCTCCCCATGATAGACAGAATTACAGAATGGCTCAGAACAATTGTACTTGGGCTATTCGCAGTCAAAAGCTGAGTACTATAACCAGCTTAACTCGGCCTGGGGCTCCGCCGTAAGTTTTGGAACAACATCAAGGAAATATGCAGTAAGGTCCCCAACCTGGTCCCTCCTAGGTCATGTCAAATGGGTCCCTGACCTCCGACCCCACTTCCATTGCAGCAGTTTTCAGTGATACCTTCTCCAACCTCAGCCATGTTCTCCGCCCTAAATTCTATGACCCATCAGCTCCTAGCACACCCTCCCCGCACCCCGGTGCCCCCCCTTTCTACCATCGCCACATCTCTCCCAAGTCAGCTGAACCATATCTTACTGCTGCCCTTAGTCATGCCTCCTCCAACACCGACTCCCTTGATCTCAGAATTCTTAGGCTGTCCCTTAAGGAAGTCCTTGCTCCTCTCACCCACATTCTAAACCTCTCCCTCTCACTAGGTAAATTCCCCTGCCATTTGGAAATCTGCCTCCATCACACCCATATTTAAATGTGGTGACCGTGACCCTCCAAACAATTACCACCCAATCTCCAGACTTCCCCTCTCCAAGGCCTTAGAGAGAATAGTTTCGGATCAGCTCACTGACCACCTCAGCAAATATGACCTTCTCTGCAAACAACAACATGGTTTCATTAAAGGTCACAGCACGGCCACTGCCTTGCTTGAACTAACATCACACATCCATACTGCATTGGATAAAGGCCACATCACAGGTGAGATCTTCATTGACCTCACTATGGCCTTCGATATTGTCCACCATTCACTACTCCAAACCTCCTTACTTAACCTAGGTCTCTCACAGGAAGCAGTGGGATGGTTTGCAGACTATCTTACCAACCGGACTCTTCAAGTTAAAATTGGCAATACCCTATCCTCCAAATCTCCTGTCCTCTCAGGGGTCCCTCAAGGGTCCATTTTGGGTCCCCTCCTCTTCAGCCTCTTCCTTAACTCCCTCCCCGCATCCTGCGCCACCAACCTATTACTATATGCTGATGACGCTGTCATTTTCTCCTCCAGCCCAGACCCCTCTCAATTCCACCATTCCTTCCAGTCCTCCTTCAAAGCTGTCGAATGCTGGTTTGTCTCACAACGCCTTATTATTAACTGTAAAAAAAACAAAGGTATGCTTTTTGTGCATCAGCAGAATTCCAGGATAGGGCGTTTTCCACAAATACTATCTGCGTCTCAGAACCCCCTGGAATTTGTGCATTCCTTTAAATATTTGGGCATCACTTTGGACTCTGGCCATACCTATCACGAGCATATTCATCAATTATCTAAGGCCCTAAATATTAGATTAGGGCTTTTGCACCACTTTAAACATTGCCTAACCCCTGAGGCCCTTAAGCTTGCTATCTCCTCCTCGGTACTTTCCTTGCTTGACTATGGTCTTCTGACTTTTGGTGGGGCAAGCTCCTCAGCCCTTGATAGTCTTAGACTTGTCTAAACAAGGCCTGCCATCTTATATTAGGGTGTGACAGGCTTACCCATACCTGTGCGCTATATCAGGACACCAATTGGCTTAACCTGGACAACAGAATCAAATTCCACACTTGTGTCTTAGCAAAAAAATCTCCATTGGCCTCTCCCCTGCAGCACTCACCCCTTTAATCACCATGGACTCAAAAGCTCAGTACACCCATAGCTCAGACACCCATCGTCTCTCCATCCCTTCCTGTCACACAACCCAATTCCAAAGATCCTTTTGCTACAGGGCACCCTTGTGGATGAATACCTTACCCTCATCCTTGCATCTTGATCAAAGAATTGGTCAATTCAAAATGCACCTTAGGGCCCATCTTCAGTCCACAAGTATCTGCGACTGTACGTGAACCAGTACCCCCTCATCCCTCTACTACTTTGACAATGGCCTCTGGCTGGCCTCTTCTTACAGCTCTTAACTCTGCCTTCTCAGGGATGTTAAGTTCCCATTATTTTCTAACTGTCTCAAACTGCACTAGCTCAGAAGGTTAGCCAATTATTTCCTGTAATAAAAATGTCTTTACTCTGTAACATTTACTGTATTGTGTATCTGCACTAACTGTATTGTGCATCTGTATCTATTACATGTGACATGGAACCTTTGTGAAGGAGTCTGTAACATTTACTATATTGTGTATCTGCACTAACTGTATTGTGTATCTGTATCTATTACACGTGATGTGGAACCTTTGTAAAGGAGTCTATGACTCAAAGGTATTTCTGATCTCTGAAATAAACAAAACACAAATAACCCACAATAGAAAAAGCCCTTCAGGGCTTGCTCATGCCCCCATCCCCCAGTAACAATTAAAGCTCCTCAAGAGGGTTTGCTCATGCCCCCAAACCTCCAATAATGATTAAAAAGTCCTTGCAGGGCTTACTTATGCCCTGGTGATCCCCTGAAATGCACAAAAGCCCTGCAGAGCTATCTCATGTTCCCATCCCTGATCCCCAATATTATCACAAACACACAGATCCCTTTAACACTGGTAGTCTAGTGGCTCTCCCACCCTCCCACCTGGCAAAGCCCAATGACCCTGCTCCCCCAACCTGTTTCATGCTGGTGACAGACACAGCCCACCTCTCACCACCATGGACAGCCACCGACTAAGCTTCAATGACCACATACTATTTATAGTACTCACTAGTGAATGATAGCTCATTCACTGAGAATGTACTATGTACAGTACACTCTCATTGAAGAGCCAGTTGGTGGCTGGCCATGGTGGTGAGAGGTGGGGCTGTGCCAGTCACCAGCTTGAAATGGGTTGGTTGGGGGAGTGGGTTTGTCAGGTGCTGCAGGGTTGGAGGCCACTAGACTACCAGGGATAAAGGGATCTGTGTGTTTTGTGGATAATATTGGGGATCGGGTGATGGGTAGAGCTAGCCCTACAGGGCTTTTTGAGCATTTAGGAATGGAGACATGAGCAATCCCTACAGGGCTTTTTGTGCATTTTGTGGGATGGGGGGGGGATGAACAAGCCCTGCAGGGATTTTTAATTATTACTGGGAGGTCGGGGCATGAGCAAGCCCTGCAGGGCTTTCATATTATTAATGGAGGATCGGTGGGCACTTGCGCCCTTCAAATCCAGCATTGTGGCTTGTGACAAACCCTTCAGGTATGCCTTCCATTTGGCGTACCTGTGAAATTGTTGCGGGTCACAGGAGTTAGTCATGGGGACCCTGTCCCATACAGAAATGGGCACAGGGTCCTTTGCTCAACTTCACCCCTCACATGTCACAACTTGTGACATGCGTAGGGGTGCATCTAGAATTGGTCCCATTGTCTTTCAGCCATTTAATTAAGACAAACTTGTTTTATGGCTTCAGTTTGTTTTCCAAAGCACAGGAAAAAGAAACAGAATCATTTTGGTGGAGGGGAGAAACAAAGACTGCGTGACTGACAACAATCAATCATAGCAAAGCAGGAAGGTCCTGGCTGTATACAATTGTACAATTCTTTGTTTCTGGATGGGTTGGGTGAAGGAGGGCAATACAAGACTGTGCAGGAGAACTGAGGGTAAAACATTCTGTCTACAGTTTGTTTTTCTGGGCACAGGAAGAAGAAACAGAGCCATTTTGGTGGAGGGGAGAAACGGAGACCATGTGATTTAGATTGACAAGTCATTGTAAAGCAGGAAGCCCATGCTGCAGTATAAATTAACTCCTTCCTGCATGTCCCAGCAAGAGAATGGAACAGCAAAAGTATGGAACCGGTATAAGACTGGCATCTTATTGATCGGCAGGAGGAAGCAGGGAGCAGGGGACTCTGCCTCTAAACTAAGGTAAGACAACTGTACACTCCTGTTGTTACATTCACTGCTGGGCAGTGCAGAAAGTAAAAGGTAGGTCTAAACTGGGAATAGGAGCAACAACATCTCTAGGATAAGAGATTAAGGGAATTTAAGACAGGTACAGGAGAACACATGCCGCCAAAAATAAAAAAAGCTAGAAACACCTTTTCAGGGATATGGTCCATAAGTAGTTCCTGGTAACACAGGGAGAACTGAAGCTGGGAATGCTGTGAGTGGAGCAGTGCAGTGGCTGTGGGTTGGCAGTTTTCAGTGGGACCTTCTGGAGACTGTGATGCTGCCCCATTTGCACGCACCTCTCTGGGTTGAGAGAGGAGGTCGATATACTCCAGGCCTATATTTAAAAAAGGTGACAGGTCAGTGCCAGAGAATTATAGGCATATTTCTTTAATTTGCATACCTGCAAAAATCTTTTCAATGGTATTGTTAGAAAGATTCTTAGGATGGATGGAAATAAGGGGTGTGCTATCAGATAACCAATTTGGTTTTAGGGAAAATAGGAGCACAATAGATAATATATTATACTAGACTATATGGCAAATAAACTAATTAAATTGTAGAAGGGAGATTTCTCTGGATGCTTCCTGGATTTAAAAAGCATTTGATAATGTTAGTCATGAGACATTATGGAAAATCTTAGAAGCCTGGGGAATTGACCCTAAACTTCTGGACCTAATTGTAATGTTGCACACTAACAAATCTTTTAGTATAAGGTACACATGGGATGGAAAATTTACACAAAAAATATTGGTCAATAGAGGAGTTAAACAAGTCTGTTTATTGGCCCAGGCCTTGTTTAACATACATACATATATATATATATAGACCAAATTATTAGACACCTAAATACATATGATACTGATGCTCCTAAAATTGATGGCTTTGAAGTCAGTATTTTGGCTTATGCAGATGATGCCGTGTTTATGTCAAAATCAGCAGCTGGCTTACAAAACGTGATAGATATAATTACAGTGGTTCTTGAAAAGTTAGCCCTCTAAGTAAATAGTGAAAAATCCAAAATAATTAAGAATGGGAAGGTTTGCAAAAGAAGATGTATATGGAAACATAAATATGCCAAATTCCAAGAAGTGAAAGAATATAATCACTTAGGTGGATTAATAAATGATAAAATGGCAAGACCATAGAAAATAAAAGTAAAGGGAGACAAATTGTATTAGGTTTAAATAGATTTGGCAAATCATTTGCTGGAAATTATTTTTATGCAATGAAAGAAGCATATGTTGCAAAGAAAAATCAGTTATGTTATATGCAGTAGAGGTATGGGGTATTCGAGAGAAAATCCTCTATATTGGAATAAGTTTAAAATCTATTTCTCAGAAATAATTTAGGCCTACCTGTGGCAGTGGCAGGTGCATATCTGAGAGCAGAAATGGGCATGATGTCTCTGTTTTTATCTGCTAAAATTAGATGCTTGAATTACTAGCAAAGATTAATAAAAAAGCCTGATATTATTTTTAGATATGTGTTGTGGACTGAAGCAAGAAGATATCATAGTGAAGGGATTAGATATGATTCATGGTATAATCAGTTAGATACTGAAATAGAAGAAACACAGAATGAATTCACTCTTTGACAATAGAGCAACAATGGATATTGATCTCTATGTTGAACAAATAAAAATCAGATGGAAAGATAACAAAATTCAAAGGGATGCAGCAAGGATTGTCACTTCTAGCACTTTCACATTGCATCAAACCATTAATCTAAGAACTGGTAGTCAGGACTATTTGATATGGTGCCAAAACTTTTTACATAGAAAAATTCTAGCAAGAATGAAATTTGATATACATTTACATTATCAAGCACAAATGATACCGTGGGAAAAAATTAAAATGCAATTGTGATGAAAATTGCTACTTATCTACTAGTCACTTATTGTTAGACTATAAATTGTTATCTGACCTTAGAACAAAATGGATTAATCCACTAATCTGTAATATCTCTGGCAAAAGAAATGAAGATATTGTACTAAAGTTCATTGAGGGTAGTGATCTGTTATATTCCTTTGCTGCTATCCATTTCTGTCTGAGAACATGCAATATTATGTCACTTTAGTCTCAGCTTAGATGAAATTGCTGAATGTATTTTGATTTTAAAATGTCTTCATGTTTTCGTGTACATTGTAATTTTTTTATTTTATTTTACAAAATCAAAAGGTTTTGTCTCCCCAATATACACTTGTAATCAATAAAATGTACTTACTTACTGCACTCCAGGCCAAGTTGGCAGGGATTCAAGTGATCTCCTCTCTCACCCAGGGCCACAAAGTCTGCCAGCATTGCCTCAAAGGATGCCAAGGAGGAGGAATGGCTGGACTATGGTGGGCTTGGAAAGGTAGGGGGGTGGGTCATGGGCAGATTGCTCAACTGATACCTTTATGCAATTCCTTTGCTGCTATAGTGAGGCAGGACTGCCAAGAAATGGTAAAAATGATAGGGGCCAGGGAGGATGTGTGGTACTCTGTAGCAGAGACTTCAAGTATCAGGCAAGAGGATCCCAGAGGAGGAAGAAGCAACTTCTCTGGGAGGGGTCTCGATTGTGAGGGGGATAGATCTGTTAATAGGAATGTGGGTGAGAGGGAGATTAGGTGCCTATGAATTATCCTGGCTCAGATAGATTGAAAGCAGATACTGAGGATTGCTCGGGCAGCAGGACAGGAGGTAAAGCTGCATGTCATTGTCCACCTGGGGACTAATGACCTGGTTAGGGATGGAATTGGGATAGCAGAGGGGAAGGTTCAGGAGCTGGGGAGGAGTCTTGACAGGTAGCACACTCAATGACTTTTACTAAGGTGCTGCTTGTCTACAACAGACACATCTGGACAGAATGACTAACACCAGGAAAAAGCTGAGTGTTCTAATGCACATAAATGCACCAAAACCAAAGAGACATAGATTACCCAAAGCAATGACTCCACACACTACAGGATTTAATAAAACTCTCAGCATTTATTGCAAAATATGAAGTTTACATTTCTCTGCCATCAGTGTCTGGACACAACCCACCAAGCGTCAAGATGATGTCACAGCTGCGCCACCGAATGCTGTATCACTTGCACACTCCCAAGCTTCTTCAGAGTGACCCTTTTTTGAAAACGGTGCCCCTTTTATAGTTATAAATATGCAAATTACCCACATTGAATGTATACAGACACAGAAAACATGGTTCAAACCAAGCACTCCATACAGCACTGCTACACCAATTTCACAGCCCAAAGGCACAGCATAGAGGTATATAGCCAACAGGCTGGTTTGCAAGCTGCTAAATAAAAGCTCGATTTAATGGTCTGCTAATGTGCATTAATAGCAGACAACCCAAAACCTGATGCTGACAAGAATCCTGATACTGTGGCTGTCCAGGCACTTTAATATGCAGACAATGATTCCACTTTGTTAATGCAAAATAAATAATAACTAATTTGTTATGGACAGCTATCCAAGCAATCTAATATGTGAACATGAATTCCATCAAGCTGATGCTGTTCAAATAATAAATATTAATACCTTTGGATCCCCCTCACTTTCTTGTAAAAAAAACAAGGTGCAAAAGATGCATGAAAACATTGGCATATGAAACACGCAAGGGGGCTTAGTAAAAAACACTGCATTTTTTTTCAAAAAGCACAGTAGTGCAATTGGTGTATGTATACATTGGCAAGCATTCACAGAGACTTGGAGTACTCAAGACATCCAGGGATAAAAAATATTAATAACTTCAGCATCCATAAGCCCAGAGAAAAATTAGCTAAGCAGTTAATTTCCTAGCTATATTCAGAAAAAGGGAGGTACAGATAAGAACATACAGTAGTACAAACAGGCTAATTTACAAAGAAAAATACATGTTCATACTCAAAAACAGATGAACTACCAATACAGCAATGAATGAATGAATAAAGTGAATTGATCATAACATTACAGGAAGGCAGACAAATCGATATTATCATTCAAACCCATGGTCACCCATGCTCACAATTCATAAATCCAGTAGCACTCCTAATGCCCAATTACTTTTTCCAAGTCTCCAACCCTGGGACCCAATACTACTGTCTCAATACCAATAAAATGAATGTTATGTACAGTATCAGGGTGACCATAGAGTAACTGTCATCCCCACATTGCAGTTCTCTTACGTGTTCACACATACACCTTTTTAAACTGGTGCAAAGTATGCCCAATGTAAAATGCATTACATCTACACTTGTAGAGGTAAATCTCCCCAGAAGTGATGCAATTATTGAAGTGCTTAAGGTAAATTTTAACACCAGTGACAGGGTGAATTAAATATTTAGCTTGCTTAACATAATCACAGTAAATACACTTCCCACAATTGAAGGTACCAACGAGGGGGCAGAGGCAATTGGTATCGCATCAAAAGGATGATTACAATTGAGCGACTCACAAATGAACGGGTCATATTTGCCGAAATGGTTAACAACTACCCTGCAAGGGTTACATTCTGGTTGAAGGTGACCATGCAATAGGGCAACCAGAAGGAAGGAATAGCAAGGGGAATGGGAGGGAATAGGATAGAGGGTTTCTGTGTGGCAGTGTCCCTGGTGCTGTTGAGCCAGCCTGTATGGTGTATTGGTGAGGGTGGCTTGCTCCGGCATAGAAGGATATGGGTTCGGGGATGGGACAGGAGAAACATTTTCCTCTTCCTGTGGCTCTTGTTTTTTTTTTTTTTTTTTGGGAATCTTGCCCCCCTCCTGACATGCACCCCTCTGGAGTTGATAATCCTTCAGTAGGGAGGTGCGGGGGTGAAGCCCCCTATGAGGGGAGGCGCATGCCCCCCACCCGCAAAAACATTGAGAAGTACTGGCCAGATGTAGTGCTGCCATTATGTGTATATTGCCAAATTGTTTTGGGAATACACACTCACCATCTGATGATCGCTCTTTTGTGTATACTATTGACATGGAACTGAGGCAATCATACTTCTGCTTCTCTCAGGGTAAAAGTAGATTGGGGCCATTATGCCATGTATTGTATGAGGCCTACAAAAAACTGTTTGTGGCCCTTTACTAACCAGTTCCTTAAGTTTAGGATCAATGTTCAGAATACGCCAATTTTTATTTATAATCTCTCTCACCCTACCAGACCATGATGAAAATGTAATTATAAATGGACAAGTGCTGAGAGACTTGTTACTTGCAGCCCCCTCAGTTATCAAAGTAGCGGCCCTGTCCATATTTTCCACCACAATGATGTCTTCCAGAATGCAGCAATTGCTGTAACCGTGTTGTTAGAACTTCTGAATCTGCTCAGTCTTTTAAATCTGTTATTCATTCCTATCAGTGCAATTGTGTAATGTGTGAACTAGTTGCCCTTTTGAAATGTTGTGGGTTATATGCAGGGGGAGACAACTGTTAAACAACAACAAGCTGTTGTGATCAGTGTGCTTCTGAAATTGAATTTTGTGACACATTATTGCCTCCATTTTGTAAATCCTGAGATCCATATATGTAATCTCATGTGCATTAATAACATACTTGAAAGTAAACAATTACTAGTACTTTCTAGTCAGGTAACAAAGCTCTAAAAATGTTCCAATGTACCCTTTCACGCAACCAGTACATCATCAATAATCATATAATAAACATCTAAAAGTCGCTGCTCTCCCCCCAACTGGAACTGACTCCTGTAATTAACATTTCTTATTATGACTTGACATCTGCTGAGGAAAGTGTTTTAAGTAAGGGTTGTCCTTTTTTTTCACAGTGGACATACATTTCCTTTCCACTATGGTGAATCTACACAGATTCACATGGAATCTTACATAAAAGTGTATATATTCCAGCACTGATATTACTGGGGAGACTGTTGATAGTGATTAGTTGGACTATATGGATATGTTAGAGACCCTTCGACTGAAGTTATGTTTTGTCCTGTGCACAATACTACTATCTTTATGTTTGTTAAAAATGGGAATATGATCTTGAGGTTATCAGGAATACCCCCTCACCCAACACATCAGAATTATACTAGGTTGGAGGCGAGAAGCATTGTATAACCTTGCAGGTAACACTGAAATCATGATTAAGACTGCTGATAAAGGTAGTGCGGTCATGGTTATGAACATGACTGACTATATTATGGAGGCTAAATGACAGTTATCAGATTCCAAGTTTATGAAAAGCTACCGTAATCAAGCGTCAGTTTTCAAGTCTCAAAATGATAGATGTTTGGTGATGGATTTCTTAGTGGGTATTTGTTTGATGACACCTATGGGACACTCGCTGTTCCACATCCAAAAATTCAAACAATCTATATCCTCCTAAAATACATAAAACTTTAGAGCAACGGCGGGCAGGCCTATTATTTTTGGTACAAGGTGGATAACGAACTCCTCTCTAATTTTTAGACATCCAACTACAGCCTTTTTGAGAGGCCTATGTTCATATGTCAGGGACTCCACATATATTATCAACATTGCTTAAAATCTATATAAGAGAGACGGGTGTTCTTTTGCCACTTTAGAAGTAGAGTCCCTTTACAATGTAATACATCATGCTGATGGACTGGAGGCATTACATTATTTTTTTGATCAGAGGGAGGAATATTCTCGTGTTACTCTACCCACCTGGCATTTACTAGAATTGGACAAATTGGTTCTGGAAAAGAACATGTTCATTTTTCACAATAGATATTATATACATGTGAGGGCATGGTAAAGGAGCCACTCGCACCCTAGCTATGTCAACCTGTTCGTTGGCAAGTGGGACTCTAAAGTACAGTATGATGTTGGCAGAGATCCACCCTTTCATGTTTGGATTGGTGGGGCATTTCATTAATGATGTACTGGTTTTGTGGAAGGGCACATTGGAAAAATTTGAGAGCTTTGTTACCTGACTAGAGAGTGCCAGTAATTGTTTATATTTCAAATATGTTATTAATGCCCTTTGGATAGTATCTTAGGATTTAAAAATGGAGATGGTGATGGGTGCACAACCCTGTTTCAGAAACCCACTGATTGCAACAGCTTGTTGCTGTTTAACAGTTGTCACCCCTGCATGTGACCACATTTCAAAGGGTAACTAGTTTGCACACTATGCAATTGCACTGATAGGAATGAATATCAAATAAAAAAAGCTGAGCAGATTCAGAGGTTCAAACAACATGGTTACATCAACCACTGCATTCTGGAAGCCCTCAATGTTGTGGACAATATGGACAGGGCCAGCACTTTGACACCAAAGTTATCTGCAAGTAGTAAGCCTCCCAGCACTTGTTCATTTGTCACTACATTTTCCTCATGGTCTGCTTAGGTGAGAGATTATAAACAAAAATTGGCACATTCTGAACATTAAACCTAAATTTAGGGAACTGGTTAGTAAAGGGCCACAAATAGTTTTTCATAGGCCTCATAAAATACATGAAATAGTGGTCCCCAGTCTACTTCCTACCCCTGAGAGAAGCAGAAGCAGTTGGTTGCCTCCGCTCATTGGTACCTATAAGTGTGGTAAGTGTATTTACTGTAATTATGTTAAGCAACCTAAAGATTTAGTTTACCCTGTCACTGGTTATCCTAGATCTGGGCTATCCTAGATCGAGTGCTGACTAACAGGGAAAGGATTACAGATCTCCAGGTAGAAGGCCACCTGGGGGCCAGTGACCATCACATGGTATGGTTCAATTTGGCCACTACAAGTAAATCATCACATTCCAAGGCAAAACTATGGGACTTCAGAGCAGCTGACTTTAATAAGATGGCCAAAAGAGTTAAGCTAGCCCTGGCAAAAAGAAATACAGGTAAGGGGGTAAGGGCAAAGTTGGCAAGCATAAAGGATGCAATACTTGAAGCAACATCCCATTGTGTTAGAGAGAAAAAAAAGTGCAAAAGAAGAAGAAAACCACTTTGGTTCTCAAAAACAGTAGCAGAAAAGGTCAGAGCCAAAAGGTTGGCCTTTAGGAAATATAAGGGAACACAGCAGGATGAAGATAGGGAGGCATACCAAACTTCCCTAAGGGAAGCAGGGAAGGCAGTAAGGCAGGCATAGGCTCAAACCAAGGAAACACTAGTACAAATAGTAAAAGAAGGTGACAAGACTTTCTATAGACATATTAGTGAAAGGAGAAAGTCCAGAGAAGGTATTGCTAAGATCAATGGAGATAAGAGGGGCATGTGACGAGGAGAACCATGTAAAAGCATCTATCCTAAATAGTTACTTCTGCTCAGTTTTACTGAAGAAGGTAGGACAGTGCCAACAGCTCAGCACCATGGACACAGGGGAGGAGGTAAGTACCAGTCCCTTCACAAAAGAAAGGGTCCTACAAGGCTCGATAAGCACAGTGTGGACAAGGCAATGGGACCTGATGGCATACATCCCAAGGTACTAAAGGAGCTAAGTGTGGAACTAGCAGAGCCATTATAAGAACTGTTTAGTGAGTTTCTGAGCACAGGAGAGGTCCCAGAAGACTGGAGAAGGGCTCATGTGATCCCATTCTACAAGAGTAGTAGCAGGAGGAGGCAGGGAACTATAGACCAGTCAATCTTACCTCAGTAGTGGGCAAGATTATGGAGGCACTCCTTAAGGAAAGATAGTACAACACCTGGAATGCATAGGAGCACTGGATCCAAGACAGCATGGATTTACAAATGGAAGGTCCTGTCAAACTAATCTCATAGATTTCTTTGACTGGGTAACCAGAATGGTATCCAAGAGGAGCAGCTGATGTAGCCTACCTTGACTTCAGCAAAGCATTCAATATTGTTCCACATAGAATATTGATTAATAAGCTGGGTAGACTCTGGGTGGGTCAGACGGTCAAGTGGGTGGCAAACTGGTTGGTGGGCAGAAAACAGAGAGTGGTGGTAAATGGTATACAGTCAGAAGAGATGCAAGTCATAAGTGGGGTACCTCAGGGATCAGCCCTGGGGTCAGTCCTCTTTAAACTCTTCATCAGTGACACTGCAGATGGACTGGAGGTTAATGTTTGTCTGTTTGCAGATGACACCAAGATCTGCAACAGGAGTAAATGATCCAGATTGGGTGGGCAGAATGAGAAGAGATCTGGATAAACTAGCAAAATGATTGGAAGAGTGGCAACTGGGGTTTAATGCAAAGAAGTGCATGATCATGCACATATGGAAGGCAAACCCCGAAGCCACCTATAGGCTGGGAGAGAAGTTGCTGGCAGTCACAAGGGAAGAAAGAGACTTGGGCATCATCATCACCGATGACCTGAAATCATCCAAGCAGACCACTAAAGCAGTAGGTAAGGCTAGGGGGGATGTTAGGGTGTATTATTAGGGGTATCACAAGTCAGAAGAGGGAGGTAATAATCCCTCTTTACAAGACACTGGTTAGGCCTCATCTGTAGCAGTGTGTGCAGTACTGGAGGCCACACCTTCACAAGGACATTAATCAAATTGAGGCAGTCCAAAGAAGGGCAACCAAAATGTGCAAGGACTGCATCAGAAAACATATGAGCACAGATTAACGGAGCTCAATATGTATACCCTTGAGCAAAGGAAAGAGAGAGGTGATATGATCGAAACATTCAGACACCTTAAGGACATTAACAAGGTGAAAGAGCCTAACATGTTTTAATATAAGAAAAATAGCAGGACAAGAGGACACAGCATGAGATTAGAGGGAGGCCGATTATGGGGTAATGTGAGGAAGTTCTTTTTCACAGAAAGGGTGGTGGATGCATGGAACGGCCTACCTCAGGAAGTGGTGGTTATGAATACAGTGCAGGGATTCAAACAGGCATGGGATAGGCATAAGGGAGCAATACAGATGAGTATGAATAGATAGGCCATTGACAGAGCAAAGGCCGATGGCACATTTATAAGGTAGAAAAAGAAATGGGCAGACTGGATGGGCCTGCTGGTCCTTATCTGCCATCAACTTCTATGTTTCTATGTTTTTCATGTTTCTGGTGCTAAATTTTGTCTTAAGCACTTCATTAAAAGCAACACTTCCAGGGTGGTTTACTCCTCAGGTGTGGCTATAATGTGTTTTACATTGAGCATACCATGTGCCAGTTTAAAATGCTTATGGGTGAACATGTAAGAGCACTGCAATGGGGAGGACAGCTATGCTAGTGTAAAGCATGTGAAAGGTCACCCTAATACAGTACATAATATCCATTTTATTTGTATTGAGAAAGTAGTATTAGGTCCCTGGTTGGAGACTTGGAAAAACTAATTGGGCATAGGGAGTGATACTGGATTTATGAATTGAGAGTATGAGTGGGCATGGGTCTGAATGTTACTATCGATTTGTCTGTCTTCCTGAAATATTATGATCGACTAACTTTATGTTTTCATTGCTATATTGGTAATCTGTCTGTTTTTGATTATAAACATGTATTTTTCTGGGTAAATTAGCTGGTTTGTATTATGTTCTGGTCTGCACCTCCCCTTTTCTGCATACAGCTATGAGATTAACTGTTTAGCTAATCTCTCTGTGGATTTATAGATGGTGGGGTTTATTAATATTTTTTTATCCCTGGGTGTCTTGCATACTCCAGGATTTTAATATGTATATGTGCCTGGTTTTTACCAAGTCTCCGTTTATGCTTGCTGATGTATACATGCACCATCAGCACTGCTGTGCTTTTTGAAAAACAAAAAAACAAGCAAACACAAAAAATGCAGTGTGTTTTAATAGCCTCCTTGCTTGTTTCATATGCCAATGTTTATATGCATCTTTTGGACCACGGTTTTTCACAAGAAAGAAATGGGGATCCAAAGGTATTAATATTTATTATTTGAATGGCATCGGCTTGATAGAATCCGCATTAGCACATTAGAATGCTTATATAGCTGTCCATAGGAAATTCATATTTATTGTCTAATTTGCCTTAGTGAAGTAAAATCTTAGTCTGCATATTGAAGTGCCTGGATAGTAATCTGTATTCTTTTCTGCATCAAGTTTTGGATTGGCTGCTATTAATTCACTTTTTGCAGGTTGTTGAACTGAGCTTTCATTTAATAGCTGGCAAACCAGCCTGTCGGATAAAAGCCTCTATGTGGCACCTTTGGAGTGTGAAATTTGTGTGTCAATGCTGCACAGAGTGCCTGGTTTGAACCATGCTTTTTGTATATATTCATTCACTGTGGGTAATTGGCATATTTATAACTATAAAAGGGGCACTATTTGTGAAAAGGGGTCACTCTGAAAAGCTTAGGGGCTCCCAAGTAAATCTTCAGTCAGTGGTGCAGCCATAGCATTATCTTGTCACCTCAGTGGGCTGTTTTCCCCCACACTCTGCTGGTAGTGGAATGTACACTGCACATTTTTCAATACACAGTAAGAGTTTTTATTAAAAACCATAGTTGTGTGCAGTCATTGCTGTGGGTGCTCTGTTTTCTGTCTACAATGGAAAGAAGGAGAAGGATCTTTATACCAGGGCCTTCAACTGGTGATTGGGGGAATTGTGCAGAGGGGATGGGTTTAACTACATTGGTGATTGGGGGTCCACCTGGAGGGATAGGGGCCTTTACAGGGATGATGGACTGCATCCATCCAGGAGGGGAGCCACTGTCCTCAGTGGATGATTTAGGTGTTACTTTTATGAACACTTAAACTAGTCAAGGGAGTGGGTAAAGAGATAAGGGAGCAGAAACTGCCCAGCCCACAGGCTGAAGTACTGTATGCAGTAGGGAGAACCTGAGATGAGTGTACTCCTGTGGTGTGTAAATTAATACAGGAAGCAAGGTGGAAGAAATGAAGGGTGATTGGCATGGGAGCATTACAAAGAGAAGTGGGGAAGTAGGGAAGGTAAAAAGGAAAAATAGGGGGTAACAGAGAGTGGTAACAAAATCTGGAAATCCATGTGTTTGAATGCTAGAAGTCTAGGACATAAGATTCCAGACCTAGTTGCCATAATGGCAGATGTCAACCTGGATATTATGGCCATTACCAAGTCATGGTGCACTGAAAACCATGACAGGGATCATAACCATCACCTAGCCATATTAGGCTATACTGTGTTCAAGAAGGCAGAGTGAGAAGGAAAGGAGGGAGTATGGTGCTTTAAGTGAGAAAGGGCATGAAAGTGATGGATACACAGGAAATACAAGGGGCAGAGTTACTATGTGTCACTCTAGAGAAGGGGAATGGAGCCTCTGTTTTCACTGTTGTGATCTACTGACCTCCAGCACAGGGGATGAGTTAGATGAGGTACTGATGAAAGCCATCAGCAAGATGGCAGAAAAGGGTGAGGTGCTGCTAGTGGAGGACTTCAATCTGCCAGATGTAGATTGGAGCATCCCAGCTGTAACTTCATCAAAAAGTAGGAAATCCTGATATTGGAGGTAGACAGAGAATTTCCTATTTATCACAGAAATTTTGGGAAATATCTACCCATGTCTTTGGCTTCCAGTTTGTATGTATTCTACTACTGGAGAAGAAATCATTAGGAAATAAAGCACGAGGTTTCATTGTTATGCAGATAATACCCAGCTATGCAGTTGTGCCAGCTAGGATGCCATGCAGTAATGCTGTGGTGTATCACAAAATGTTGCAGTATACTGCAGGGAAGAGTGTAATTCAATGACAATTAAGCTCTTTTGCCATGCTGTATTTTGTAACAAGTAATTTACTGAAAGTTATTGCATTGCATTGTGGCTGCCTCCATAGAATATGTCCTTTGCACTGCATCTGACCTCCTTGGCACTGAGATTTGAGCAAAGTCTGGAGGAGAGTAGGACCTGAATGGCTTCCAGTTGGTTAGTGCTCATTCCATGGAAGACAGAACTATTCATTGTGGGATTGGATCAGCATTTATCAGTGCAATGAGGTTGGCTCTAGCTTCCAATGTTAGATGAAGTTCAACTTGAGTTGGCAAGTGAACCTGGCAATTTAGGTAGTAGCTTGAGCATTAGGTGTTGGCAGTTGCTAGCAGCTGCTTTTATATTCTAAAAGCATTGCAAGACTGTACCCTTTGCTCTGTTTTGCCAGACAGTGAATCTTGCTGCAAGCCTTTGAGACCTTTGTTTAGAGTATTGCAATGCACTCTTCAGGTGCTTACCTTGTGCCCAGATTCATCACCTGCAGCTTGTTACAAATCTGGCAGCAAGGTTTCTGGCATCTTTTCAGAAATCAGATCATGTTATACATTCACTACATGCTCTGGGATGGCTGAATGGTAGGTGTCAGATTGCTTAGAAGATGTTTTTACTTACTTAAAAAAAACCAGAATGAGTTGGATCCTCACTGTCATTACTTCACACCTATCTCTGCCCACCCTGTCACAGCTTCCTTCACATGCCACCTCCACTTCCAGCTCCCCCAGCCAATTGGGTTTCCCATCTCCCTTTACATCATTTAACTACAATGACATCAGCCAAACTGAGGTTCACAAATTACTGAACAAACTCAATATCACGAACAATGCTGGCTTCAATGGCATCGAACATTAACTCCAAAGGCAGGCACCAGTGGAATTGTTCTACACTGTTACCACCCAATTCAACATTTCCCTATGCACAATGGCAAACTCCTGTCTAAAAAGTAATCACTGTCAGCCCCCTCTTTTAGTCTGGACTGCCATCTGATCCAATAAGTTACCACTTATTTTAAATTCTCTCAGTCCGCAAACAAATTCCTGGGACAAACAAACAAAACAAAAAACTAGTGAATAAACACCTACTGGATCACATCATGCAACATGATTATCTACCAGATGTAGTATCAGGCAAAATTACTCCACCATAACTGTCATCTTAAAGGTCATGAACTTCCTGTTCCTCTAAAATTGATAACAAATATCACATGGGCACCATCTTTTCTAACCTCACTAAGATGTTTGAAACATAGAAACATAAAATTTGCCAGCAGATAATGACCACTTGGCCCTCAGTCGCCCATTTTCCTACCTACGGTATCACTGCAGATCCTGTTTGATCTTCGCCCATGTTTCCTCCTCTTCCTTTCCCCTAAGATTCACTTATGCCTATCCCATGGATTCTTGAATCTCACCACTGTCTTTGGCCAAACCAGCTCCAGTAGAAGGCTGTTCCAGGAATCCACCACTTTTCTGTGAAAAGCATTTCCTCACAAATCTCTATAAATCTACCCCTCCAGCTTCATAGCATGTCTTCTTGTTCCTGAGCACCATTTGTTTCTGAAAAAAAAACTTCCTTCTTGTACCTTTTTTACCCCTATGAGGTATTTAAAGTTCTTTATCATATCTTCCTCTCCCTCCTCTCTTCCAGTGTGTACATATTTAGGTCCTTTAGTCTCTCCTCAAGGGCTTCTGATACAGAACCTGTACCATTTTAGTTGCCCTTCTCTGGATCACCATCACTTTGTTTAGGTCCTTCCAGACATAAGGGGCTTGATTTTCAAAGAACCCTTAGAGCAAAGCAAGTTGCGTCACTCCAAGGCTGCAGCAAATTCCAGGTGCACCAACAACCCCATGCACAATTTTAGAAAATCAGAGTCCCAGTGCCAAACTCCCTGGGTTTGTTGCAAGTTGACAGCTGTGCCAAACAGTTGATGTACCTGCGGGATTGCCTCCAGGATCCTGCCCCTTACCTGGTGCAACACTGGAGGTACTAGGATGCTTGGGGTGAATCAGCTGGTGTTCACATTTCTGTGTTCTGTAAAGGGGTTGGGAGAAGATGGGACATGGGAGGTGACATGTGGGTTCGTGGAGACAGCTAGGCAAAGGAGGAAGTTTATTAAATAGAATTTCAATATAATACATATTGATAGATGTACTTTCATGCTGTCTAGGCTGTGCATGCAAAGAAAATTTTGGAACAGATATTGATACAGATATACAGGACTTAATTTACATCCCAGGAAAAGCCCTTAAAACAAAGCAGGAGGGAGCAACATCAGTTTAAAAGAAGATGTAAAATGAATAATGCTAATACAGTATGAGGTTAGCCAGTAGAGTACTTCCATACTAGTTATTTTTATTTTTTCATTTAAAAATTGCCAGTTTTCAGAGTAGGTTCCATAAGAAACTAGTCTCGTTTACAGAATGTCCCAAGTCATAACTAACAAAATAGACTTATAAGTGTCAAGTACATTATAAACAAGTACACAAACAACATTCATTATTCAGTGTAGACCATAAATACAATAATGGTAAATACAACAATTGGTCATGAACATTCTATTAAACCAGGTGAGTTAGAAGAATCAACATATATATCAGTCCACAGTTAACCCTGAAACTTACTATGAATACTAAATAGTTGAAACTGAAACAAAACTACAATACTCTGCTCCAAGAAACTTTAAAACACTATCTCCAAGTGGTTATATTTTTGCACAATTCAGTAGAGGCATACTAAATGCTGTTAACCTGGAGCTAAGCCAGTGCCGCATAGTAAATGTCTTGCAATTGCATGATAGTCATATAAGAAAATAGAAACAGTGTAATCTAAAGACTCACAGAGGTCAGAATTTGTAACCTTACAGCCATTTAAGTAAGCTGGTACATTTTAAAAACTTGAAGTCCGATACTATATTAGTATATTGTTGAATGTGTCCATTTAAACATACATGTAAAGGGTGGGTTCTATGGGTTTATGCCCATTTTAGGTAGTTTTTCCACAAGAAGTTCATGAGGAACTGCATCAAACGCCTTCCCAAGACCTAATAAAAGCACATTGGCAGGTTTCCCACAGTCCAAACATTTACAATCATGGTTATAAAAGGCTATTAGGCTTGTTGTACATGACAGGCCCTTTAAAACCATGTTGTGTGCTATTTACCAGTTCTAGGGCTTCTACTTCCTTATCTATGATTACTTTTATTAATCTCTCAGTAAATTTACTATATAGTGAAGTTAGACTAATAGGTCTATAATTAGCAACATTGTTTCTAATTCCCTTTTATGGAGCGAAATCACAACAGCCACCTCCAGCCACTTGGAACATCCCCTGTAGTAGAGACCTATTGAATAAAGAGGTATGCTCAGTCATCTGCCAAATCTCTAAGGAACCTGGGATGTATCTTGTTAGGCCCTGGTGAGGTGTTTCCTTTAATATTCTGTAAAACAGCCTTGACCTCAAACTCTGTCAAACACTGATCATTTTCTCAGAAAATGGAAATTTGTTTTGTCTGATACTCTACATATTGAGCAAAATATGAATTAAAAAGGTCTGCCATTTCCTTGTCCTCAGTTCTAGTTTCTCCATTTTGAAACTAGTGGTCCAACTCATACTTTGATGGTTTTATTCTTATTTATGTATACATAAAAGGGTTTATTATTGTCCTTTATATGTGACAATCTAAATTCAAGATTAGACTTCCTTTTTGTCATACTCTTTAGCTTCCTTAAATCAGATTTATATTTGTTCAATGGCACCTCTGATTTTTTTTTTTTTTTTTTAGTTTTGCATAAGCTTTTTCTTTTTGCCTGATACATTTCCTAATTTGGCCCGTTAACCACAAGAGTATTTTTCCTTTTTTGTTATATTTTGACCTACAAGGAACATATCTGTTTTCCAAATCCAGTACAGTACTTTTTATTTTATACCAGCAATCCTGAGGGCACTGGTTCATTATCCATGAAGACATATTGCCTCATAGCACTATGTCATTGTAATGCGATTAATGCCATAAGGCATCATGTCTTTGTTCTGTGAGGGCTCTGCCCTCATTCCCCCCATTATGAGACTCCCCCAGATCCGCCACTAAAAGATTTCAACTCGGGGGCAACTCAAAGGAGAAACACAGGTCGTGTTTCGCCATAATGCCGTACTCTATTAAGCGTACAACATTATGACCCGTTATGAATCCTTAGTATCTGTCACAGACTGTGGGTACTGATGGACCAAAGAGGCATCTTTGAAGTAGAAAACTTAAAATATTTATAAAAAAAATAAATAAATAAGAGTGAACTGAAAATGACAAAATTAAGAGGAGCAAAGCAAATACATAACAATAATCATAGGCTAGCAGATACTAGCTTCCTAGGATGCTTATAACAGCATATCTAGGTCTGATCTCTTAAGATCAACTGATCTGAGCTAGACTGAGAACACAAGTTTTTATACTGTTCAGGGGTTATGTGACCATTCAGCTCCTCCCCTGAGCCTTTTCTAGAACAATATTTCTTTAATTACAATACATTTAAATCATTTCCATCATTACAATACTTTCATTTCAATACAGCATTATTTTATAAGACAAAGAAATGATGTACAGCCCTTTTCAAGGGATTCTGGAAGTAATGCTAGCTGAAGCAAGCACCGCCTCTTTTAGCCAGCATAAAAACAGCAGACTCAAGGCCAGCCAGCTCCTAGATGGCTTGCTGCAGCAGGGAGAGACACACAGAGGTACCTGGAAAACCAACAACACCACAGAGCCCTCGATCCTCAGAACGTCCCAATGTGCACTTCAATCCTCATAATCCAACTCCTAAAGGTATGCAAAGACAGTTTTAAGCTGATTTACAGCCGCATACCTCAAATTTGGCTATTAGAAGGCAAAACACCTTCACAAATGTGTGCACGATTGCGCGGTAACTTTATCAGCGATCACAAGACCGAGAAGGACTTCAGTGGCAAAACTAGGCCAGGACAGCCGCATTCAGAAGCGCTCTTATGGAAAAGAGCTTTCTGGAGTAAAACTAAAGGGCTACAGACTTAATTATTTCACCAGCCTAAAATGAAAACGGCATAATGGCTATTCAGAACCTGATACAGGGAAATCTTAAAGAGGCAGTGTCCTGCCATACTATTAAATGAAAGGCTTTATTATACTTTTATGGTACTTTCTCTTGCCTAAAGTCATTCTAATTTATACTAATGAGTGTTTGTACCATATAAAGGGGGTTTGTAAACCCTATATTACAATGAAAGTAAAACGTTTCTGCAGAAACCATCTTTTATAATTATTTAAGTATGTATGAAGTCTTTTAACACAGATAATGTATATATAGTATAGTCCTGACGTCAGCAACTGTTTATGACTGTGTTGAATACCACTTTCCTTTAATATAGGCATGACAATGGGACCTTTATGTACTGGGGAAAATACACAGATACAAACAATAGACAAACATACATATAAAACAAAGTGGGTGGCCAGCCCAACAAACAAACATACAACCAACAAGACAAGGACAAGAAGCAGAAGTACATTCCAGACCCATTATCTTTCCTATAAATAAAAAAAAATTGTGGGAGTATTTCCTCTTTCATAATATCCAAATTTAGTGGGTGGAATCCCAATCCAGAGATCCTAGAGCAGTGATTCTCAGACCATTGCTCTAGAGCCTCAACTGGATCTTTATCTTATCACCTGCTGCACTTCCCAGTAAGCAATGCAAATAGCTCCATCACTATACAGTATCAACCAGCCAGGATGTACTATAATACCACTGCATTGTACACCAGCAATCATTATTTGCAAAGTTTATTGCAAATTTTCTTGCAAAGCTGCACCCTGTCAGACTCTACAAATGTTAACTAATGTTTAGTAAATGAAATAACTTCTTTTTACACTGGAGTGTGTTTGCCAAAATTTACTAGGAGGTGTATGTTGTGGCTCCTTGGCAACCACTGACTGCTCATGTGGCTCCTGAGCCATTCAGGACTGAGGGTCACTGACCTAGAGAGTTTTTAGTAGCACCCATATCTGCATGATTATAATCAGAGAAGGCATTAGAATTCATCTGTATACTATTACATGCTGTTAGACTGCATATAATCATGGAGTGAATTGGTCTGGTGGTGTTGAGGGTTGAGGCGCTGGACGCCTTACCTCATACAACACTGGTGACCCAGGTTCAGAAGCCAGCTTGGGTCATCAGGGGTCGACTGGGAAAGGGGAAGATTGAGCATCCAGAGGACTGCTCTCCTCTCTTGGGGATGGTGGGGATGCATATCCAGGTACTTAACATCTCCCAGTGAAGACTGGGAGGGCTGCAGCTGGGGACACCAAGAATGGTGTAGAGGCAGTGGCAGATATTGTGTGGGTGGGTGCAGGAACATGCCCCTCATGCCCTGACATCATTGCACATCTGTGCCTTGAGGACACAAAAGCAGAAAAACCCTCACAAGCGAGTGTTATGAAGCCCCCAATGGACTCCTGCTCCCGCCAACCAAACAAAGCCCACTGTAAGTCAGGGCAGGAGCTTAAGGGTGATGTCAGTCTCCCCCATTCCCCTCTGGGGGGTCCCACTTGGGGGGGTAATCTCTGTCCCTGCAGCTGTAGTGGAGGCCGGCCAGGGGACTGTTGAGTGTCCATGTACAGGGTGGTCAAAGGATAGATGCCATCCCCAACGCAAGTGAGGTGATAGAGTTAAAAATTAAAAAAATAATAATCATGGAGTGGTCACTCATGCCTAGTGGGCTCAAGGCCACAGGTTGAGATATTTCATGTTCTATTTTGGTGACCACAGGGTCTAGTGTATTCTTGTCCCTTGTGGGAACTCTTAGCAATTGTTCAAGGGAGTTTATACAGTATTTAAGGTATCCAGAAGTCCTTCACATTCTGTTAACCCTATTCGTGGGTCCCATGAAATGCCTGGTGTATTAAAGTCCCCAATATTATTATAGAGTCCCATAGACTAGCAGCTACATGTATCTCTTGTAGTAAAGCACTATTATACTCTCTACAGCTTGCTGGGGGCCTATAACAATCTATAAGAATTAGTTTAGGTCTAGTCCCAAACTGAAGTTATAACCAGATTGATTCAACGTCTACTTAAGTAGTTTAGATGGGATTTATTTGTATGCACTTGATTGTATTTTTATGGCTGTGGGCACAACATTTTGGGGTTTTTAGTGTATCCTTCCATGACTACAAATCACTGCGCTGGGTGAATAAAATACTCTCGTCTCTCTGTTGAGTAGACCAGTTACAACACTATTTTTTCAGCTTGTTTGTCTCTCTCTCTTGTCTCTCTCCTCATGCTTGCTTTAAGTGACCTGACAGCTAGTACATATCTGATTATATGGGATTTTTGTAGATTTGTTTCCCTCTTTTATATTCACATACTCCCTTCACAGCTTTTCTAAGCTGAGGACCTTGTGTTTAAGAATCACATTTCTGCTGTGATGTGCTGTGCTATTCTATGATATGCTACTAGTCAGTGTACCTCTCCCTCATTACTGACATTCCAAAGTTGAAGTAATTGAAGAACAATGCAGAGAAAGGTCTTCAGTCAAATACCTAATAAACCAATTAGTTAAGTGAGATTTATTTTTCAGTTCCTCTACTTTGTCTTGTGATGTGAAGCTAAACAGTTTCTTTTGTGAATGGTCACTTCTGGTGTGGGTGGTGAGGTGTGATCCCTGTGTTTGCATGGAGAGAAAGAGAGAGAGACAGATAGAGAAGGGGGAGAGAGACAGCTAGCATTTTGCAGTTGGTAAGTTTAACCCATTGGTAACCTAACAAAACAGAGCACATGGCAGGTTGCAAATAATTACCCAAAAATGAACACACGGTACAAAAAAATTCACAGATAATAAGGAACATCCTTGTTTGTGTCATTAGTATGTAGACAATGTATGGATTATTTAAAATAAATAAATAAAATCCAATAATATAGATAACTCAACATTGATATACAGTTGCATACCATTATAATGCAGTAACTTCATACAATATGTACCTATCATAGATTCCTGCTCACAGTTTTGGGGAGCTTTTAATATTACTATTACTAATAGGAAGATAATTGTATTTATTTGGAGGAAGGCAACAAGAAAGGGTTTGGAACATACAGAAAGGCATATAAGGAGCATTTGAAACTGCTCAGACTTCATTATTTATTTATTTTGAAAAGTTTCACCAGGAAAGGCATACTGAACTTGTTTCCAGATGCATCCTGGGAAAAGGGAATACAATTTTGAGTACAGTCTCCAAATAAAAATACACATAGAGCTAAGTCCGTACATACTACCGAATACATTTAAAGCTATACCAACTATTTCTGTGGGATAGGCAGGCAGCACTTGCCATCCAAAATATAGTTGATATACATATATGCATTATACATATACATATATATGTTTTAAGCATATACACACACACTTACTTTCTTACTCATATACATATCATATACATATGCACAAAGCATTTCAACACAGATACATTTTGCTTTTTAGCACTTGGGGTAATAAGTAGCAGTGTCAGTGACTCAGCAGGTTGCACACTCACCTCTGAGGTGGGAAGATTAGAAGGCTGTGGGTTCAATCCCCATACCTGGCACTTGAGTTAAATTCCAGTACTGGCACTGAAAATCAGGGCTCCCAGATCTACAGGGATTTGAAGCCATCTACAGGAAATTCTTCCAATAGATTTGCATTGCTTATACAGGAAAACAGAGCAATTCTGCTTCCATAAGAAAGTATGTGTAATGCAGGAAAATTGCCTTGAGTTACAAAGAAAATGCTGAATCAATCTGGGAACAGCATGAGGCAGGTGCTGCACTCCTGAGGTGCCATCTTTTGGATGAGATGTTAAACTAAGGTCCTGTCTGCCTGTTCTGGTGGCTGTTCAGGTGGACATTAAAGATTCCATGGCACTTCTCCAAAAGAATAGAGAATTTTTATTTAAAACAAAGAAATATACCAGGATACAGAAATAAAAATAGGAAAGGGGTTAAAGTATCAGCAAAATAAAGGAAAATAGATATAGCATTCAAAATCATATCAAACATCAAAGAAAAATGAACAGCTTCTTATAACTTTACTACTTATCATATGATAGATCATATTCCATAACCTTAGGGTGGCCTATAGATAGAAAAATAATATGCTTATAATGCAAACAGTTTTTTAGATGATTGCTTCTTGAAATCAAATAAGAAAACTTCCTGTAGTGCTGAATCTACCAGAGAAACAAAGATGAATATGGCATCCTAAGTTGTAGCATTAACTTGCATCTGGTTTGCCACAAATACAATTTTAGACATGCCATGAACACTTGAAGCATGCTTTACTATACTTCCTTAGTGTCATTGGGAAATCATCTAGAAACAGACATTTATAGGCGAGTCATTCCAACCAAGGAAAATTCCATTTCCGTGCAGCTTATACCCTCTACTATAAGTACAATCTAAAAGAAATGTTCCATTGTTCTAAATCCACTGAACATTCAAGAAAATGGTAAGATCTCTCACATAAAGCTTTATGCTTATAGTTCCCTTGGAAGTTCAGCCTGCCATAGGCACAAAGGCATACAACATCCCACATCCTCACTGGGATACATGGATCCTGTAGTTTTTCAATAACAAGATGCTGTTTCCCCATGTGGCAAAATCTGGTTTAGATAAACATATTTCTTCTAAAACAATATTGTACAAATATTGGCAACTATATGAAGTCCTCTACTCTTTATTTTACCAGTTTCTGGATAGTAGGTTTCACAAAATCTGGTACGGTAAGGTGTTTAGATAGTTTGAGGGGTATCTATCCAAATGGTCAGATAGTTACCCATTAAAAACCTTAACCAAACATTATCAGTGGTATACTGTTCCAGGAGAGCTAATTTCAGGGAACTGGACCAAAAGATTGTATGAAAAAACAAAACAGGGTGAAGCATACCCACTCCTTCTTTGTTTTCTGGAAAATACAAAAAATCCTGTTTAACTGTGTTCAATCGACTGCCTCTAAAACATTTGAAAAAAAAAAGACACTATATAGGGTGGTTTTGAAGCGGGATGGTAGAGAAAATGCATAGCTTACATATAGTTAGATTAGTACTAGAAATTGTTTAATAATCCAGACTCTTTTCTATTTAGAAAATGGTCAGATTTTCTACGTTTGAACTTTTGTCACACAAGCTCCTAGTTTCTCGGTCCAGTTTAAAAAGCCATATCACCCTGAAATTTTATTCCTAAAATTGTAATAGGTCCCAGAACTATGGTAATACCACTGATATCAGTTTTACATTCAAACTATCCTGCAAGGAAATCCCCACACTCTAATGGATATTTAACGTGTCTCCTAAAAAAAGAGAAAAATCATGAAATACCTGGATCAAAACTTGTCCACTACAATTAATTTTTAAAAATATACAGATATAGTCTGCATCAGCTAAAATTTTCATTGTTCCTATGTTCCTAGGCCAAGGAAAACCTACTATACCTTGATACTTTATAATTCTAATCGGAGGGTCTAGAGAAAAAAACATACAACAAAGGGTTAAGTGGGCACCCTTGCCTCACACCCACTGAAATTCTTATCTCCATACCTACCATCCCTCTGTTGTAAATGGACAGAAAAGCATATTGGCACAGTTTGGCTATCCATTTTACTAGTAATGATGGTATACCATATTGTCGTAATACTTCCCATTGATAATGATATTGTACCTTGTTGAAGGCCTTAGTTTGAGCTAATGATAACCAAAAGCCTTCAGTCGGGTTCCATTCATGATAGGTAAGTATATCTCAAACAACACATAAATTATTCCTAATATTACTCCCAGGCATGGAACATGTTTGTGCTGAGTGGATAAGTAATGATGCTACCCCCCATTAGTCTGGTATTCAGGGGATTTCTGTAAAGATTTTGTAGTCCAAGTTTAAAAGACATATTGGTCTCCAAGTATTCAGATCTGATCTTTCACCTGATTTATACAAATAAATTATTAAGCCTTTGTAGGAAGAAGATATTCTATCCAAGGCTAATAATGCGTTAAAATGCCTGCCAGCCATGGAGCCAGCACTTCTGAGAACATTTTATAAAAATCAAAGGTAGTCCATCCCATTGAGGGAGGCTCCTGATTTCAAGGTTTTTAGAGTTGCTATGACTCTGATGCCAAATTGGTATTTGTAAGCATTGTTTTTCAATGTTTGACAATTTCAGAATTTGTTTTGCGAACCAGTCTCTAGGACAGGGTTTTTGTTTCATGGGTTTATTAAATTTCTTCTCTGTATATCCATCTAATACAGTAGTTTTGAAATATTTTAAAAGACATCACAGTGTTATCAAAACTATTAATTAAACTAGATATTTGTGAAAAATCCACTTTATCCTTGAATCACACACAGGTGTCCCCACTGGGACTTTTCTGTGTCCTGTACTTGGTTGCCTGCTAAAATGGCTGCCCTATCATATTGATATATTTTATTTCAGACTTAATACATTTAATTTGTTGTGTTACTTCTTTATGTACTGCATTTAAGTACGTCATAAGTTTTTGTAAATGATTTCTAAGACAGAGGTATTTAAGGTAATCTGTATTATTTTTTTTTTTTGGTTTACCAGTTTTAGAAAACATTTTTATCTCTTTTTTAGTGTCTTCCCACCACTGTACTTTTGATTCATAAAGACATTGTACTGACTCTCTGCTGGCAAAGAGATTCTGCATGCCCTGAAGCATGTCATTATTTTTCAGAGTGGCTGTATTAGGTCTGCATATCTGCAGTGGGTGGTAGGATATGTTTTGAGATCCAAACCATATATATTATAAAGAGTGGTATGAAAATTCAGCTTCAAAAGTATTCAAACTGGGTGTTATAAACACATACTCAATTCTGGTGTGAAAGGATGCATGGGAAAACGGCAATCCTTCTGATGGATATACTTGACTATAACCATCAGTTACTACTGCTGTAGCAACCATATTTCTCAATGAGATTGCATCACAATAGAATTTTTTCCCACATGCATGTTTAAGTGCAAAATCTAAGGAGTAGTTAAAATCTTCCCCAAAAGTACAGAAATTAAATGAAACAATTCTATCTGATTTAACCTGAGGACTGTAAACATTTATACTTGGAAATTCTGGCCCTTATATTGTAAATCAAACAATAATGCCCTATCAGGTACAATGTCTACCAGTCTAAGCACCTGAAGAGTTGTACTGTTAAACAGAATTCCCACTCCGTCCACCTTATTTTGTCTGAAGGACCAGATGAAGAGGCCCCACCACCAGTCTCTCTTCATGGATTGCTGATCCATGAAAGAAGCTGCCCATGTTTCTTGAAGTAAAATAATATCGAACTTCTCTTATCAGAAGAGGGCATAGATTGCTGAGCACTTATTTTTCTCTTTTAGGCTATGTACATTTAGGGAGGCAACCTTAAACTGCTTCATTTATTTTAAGAGAAGGAAGAGGAAAAAAAGGAAAAAAAAGCTTTTATACACATCATCCACAAGGGCCTTAGTAAAATCAAGTAACCCCTCTCCCTCCACTTTTCCCTTTAGCAAAACATCTTTTCCTCTTCTTCTTCTTTTGACCATGAGATATCACCTCCTTCTGTGTAATGGACTGGCTGGAGGCCTCAGAGTCCATAGCACAGACTATGAAAAAAGGGGACAAGACAGTCTACAGGTACATCAGCAATGGAAGAAAAAACAAGGGGGGGATTGTGAGGCTTAAAGGGGAGGAGGGAGAGTGCAAGGAGGGGGATCTCGAAAGGCAGAAATACTGAACAAATACTTTTGTTCAGTATTCACTGAGGAGGGAGAGGGTCAAGGTCCACAGTTGGGGAGCAGAGGCAATCGGGGGGAAGAAGTGGACACCAGTCCATTCTCAGTGGAGAGAGTTCGGGAGGAACTCACAAAGCTGAAGGTGGATAAAGCCATGGGACCAGATGACATACACCCGAGGATATTAAGGGAGCGACGGAGGGAACTAGCAGCACCTCTGGCCACCCTGTTCACAGAGTCACTAAACATACAGTGAAGCCCACCAGGATGAAGCACAGTGTCACAGGTTTACTGCATGACAAAAGGGATTAACTCCCATTGAAACTGCATTGTTTGTGGCAGTAACTCTACTGCAGAGTTCTGCAGTGCTGCACTTCATCCTGGTGGGCTTCTCTATAGGTATGGTTCCAGAGGACTGGAGGAGGGTGCATGTAGTCCCACTGCACAAAAGTGGCAGTAGGCTGCAAGCGGGGAACTACAGGCAAGTCAGCCTCACCTCAGTGGTGAGGAAGATCATGGAGACACTGCTGAAGAAAAGGACAGTGGCACACTTGGAATCCATTGGTGCCCAGGGTCTGAGACAACACCAATTCACATCAGGAAGGTCTTGTCAAATGAATCATAGAATTTTTGATTGGGTGACTAGGGAAGTGAATCAGAGAGGGGCCAAGATGTTGCCTACCTGAATTTCAGCCAAGCCTTTGATACTGTCTCACCCAGAAGGCTGGTTAACAAGATGAGTAGTCTGAGCATGGAGCATAAGATGATACAGTGGGTTAGAAACTGGTTGATGGACAGAAGACAGAGGATGGTGGTAAATGGAATCCAATACGGGAGAGAGCAGTGACCAGCTGAGTGCCACAAGGATCAGTACTGGGACCAGTCCTGTTCAATGTCTTCATAAGTGACATTGCACAGGGGCTGTAAGGAAAGGTCTGCCTATTTGCAGATTACACCAAGATCTGCAACAGGGAGGATACTCCAGAAGGGGTGCAGAAAATTAAGAGGGACCTGGAGAAGCTTGAAAGATGGTCAGAGGTGTGGCAACTGAGGTTCAATGTGAAAAAGTGTAAGATAATGGACCCGGGTAGGCGGAATCCTGGGGAGAACTACAAGATGGGGGGAGGTGATGGAGGTGCACCAAAGAGGAGAGAAACCTAGGGGTTATCATATCTAATGACCTTAAGTTATCAAAGCAGTGCGTAAAGGCTGCAGGGAGGGCCAGTGGCATGCTAGGGTGCATAGACAGAGGTATTACTAGTAGGAGGCGGGAAGTAGTGTTTCCATTATATAAAACACTGCTAAGGCCTCACCTGGCATACTGCATGCAGTACTGGAGACCACACATGTGTAAGGACACAAACAACATTGAGGCTGTAGAGAGAAGGGTGACAAAGATGGTGCATGGTTTGCACCACAAAACATATGAGGAGAGACTAAGCGACATCAATATGTACTCTCTGAAGAAGAGGAGAGAAAGGGGCGACATGATAGAAACTTTTAAGTACCTCAAAGGCATAAACAAGGTGCAGTTTGGAGATCTTTTCCAATGTAGAAAAGATACCAGAACAAAGGGCATGATATGAAATTGGAGGGGGGGGGGATTAAGAGATAATGTGAGGATGTTTTTCTACACAGATTGGGTGGTGAATCCTTGGAATAGTCTGCCACAAGAGGTGATAGGGGCAAGCACAGTGGAGAGGTGTAAACATGCCTGGGACAAGCACAGTAGAACATTGGGTGGGAAGGAGTGATAAAAAGCCATTGACCACTTAGGGTGAGTGGATGCATACATGTATAGGGCCTATGGGCAGACTGGATGGACCTAAGCGGTCCTTATCAGCAACAATTTCTATGTTTCTATTCTATCACCTCAATCTGAATTCCCACAGTTTTATGCTGACTTCATGACTTCAAACTTGTTAGTCAGGGGCAATGGAGTGACTTGTGGTGCCTGCTTTGATTCCCTCATACTTCTGCGCATTGGTAATGGTTGGTCCTTCTGAAAGGGGTATACTCATCCCCTCACGGATAACTCTGGATGATCTGTTATGGGCACTAAAGTTCCTTCTTCAGGAACCATTGGGGGATTACTACTGGTGGTGCAGAACTTACAGGGGAGTTCAGGTGGACCTGGCTGCTTTTGTCCTGGTGATGTCAGCACTGGCAGGGCTGTCACTGAGAAGATGGAGTTACTAGGGAGGTTTAGGAGACCCTTGCAACTGGAACAAGAGGATGTATGGGCACTGGCCTTGAAGGTGGCCTAGAATCTTTGGGCCTGATAACTGAGCTAGCTTGTTGAGCTCTATGAATCAAATCAGGATGATTCTGTGGAGCAGTGTGATTAGCTGTGGCCCAAGGGCATTCCTGAAACATATACCCTTTTTCATCGCTCACATTACTGGTGTTCCATTCGGTACAGGAAAGACTGATGTGCCCAAATCCTCCACACAACCCACATTGGAGTTTGTCACAGGCACTCGATAAATGTGAGCGTGCTCCACACTTGTAACAGGCCTTTGGCTGGCCAGCATAGAAGCAGACCCGCTTTCTCTGTCTAGAAAAACGCTGTTTGGGATATGGTTAATCCCATGTGGTCCTGATCTCAGGTGGACTTTAATATGCCAACCCCCAGTCCAGAAACACTCTGAATCTATGACAGCTTCTGTGGTCTCCAAAATGTCACATCTATTGCTCAGCCAGTGGTGAATGTTATTTATGTTCACATTTTCTTTCTGGAATATTACCGTTACTGTTTTTACCAGGGGTTTAGTCAAAAGAATGGCTATTAACGACGAACACACTGGTGTCTGTTTTAATTTCTCATAAAAGTTCCAGAACGTTTTCAGACCTGCCCCAGTTGAGAAGCTAACATCAAAATGCTTCTCTCCTGAAATATATATTAGAGCAAATACCTCTGATGGTATGATTTTCAGGGAGTCCTTCAATAACATTTTCCCACATAAGCTCTGGCAGGTTTCTCAGGTAAACCCCAATATAGCCAGCCACACAGCATTGTGGTGAGGTAGGATTTCAGGTCTTGCTTAAAATAAGTCTGCAAATTGCCTGCCTTGGGGGAGGGGTGGCCTTGGTCTTCCTGCAAATCTGGCTCTTCAGTTACAGGCCCCACACGTGTTCCTTCAGCATTAGTGAAAAGCTTGGTTACACTCTCTGCATTATCTCTAATAGGACTCTTTTGAAACACAGCCACCCTTTGATTTACAGGAGACCCCTTTTGATGTTTCCCAGTCTGTACCTCATTAGTACTTACTGCTGACAATTTTTCAGGAAATTCTGTGCTGATTGTACTTTTCCCTCCAACTGTATCAGGCTCTGTCCCATATTTCTGAACAGTTCCCTCTCGAAGATTGCTGCGTGCCTTCTGCTGTCACACTGGGTTAGGAATCCACTCTCCTGTATCATCTTGCATCCAGTCCGTGGCATGTAATGCCGCCTCAGGTGTCCAAGATCCTGCTCCTCCATCCAGCATTGGAACCCCAATCGCCTCTTTGATTCTGGCTGCTGCCAATCAGAGTGTTTCCTGCTCCACCTGCAGGTGATGTACAGGAAGAATCCTGGGGTTTTCTAGTTGATGAGCAGTGGCATTACTCGCCAATGTGTTTTTCTCTTCAGGGTCTGTTCTTTTCCCTCTCTGGGTTCCATTGTGACTGCCTCTGGTACTTCTGATTCTACTTCACTTACAGACATGGAGTCCGCTGAGGAAAAACATTTCTTTTGATTCCTCTTCGCCTCGGTCTCAGTTTTCTTGTTCTTCCTCAGAAAAAGCAGCACCGGAGGCAGAGAGCAATCCTCCAGCCTGCTGACCTCTGTCCTCCTCTTCTAGCGGATCGTCAGCCATCTTGGTTGGGAGCCAGCAGTGCCCCCTACTAAGAGTAGTGGGCTTTCCCTGGGGTCCTGGCTAAATTTCCCCCATTCACTAAAAGTACCACCAACTGCTTATTCTGGTTCAAATTCAGTTGGTTATATAGACAAAAGAAACATGAGCGGTTACCATCTGTATCCCCCGCTGGTTCCCTGAAAAGGGACTTCCAGTCTTAGTGGGCCTATCTGGTCAACAAAATTCAATAAATAATTAAGTGAGAAACCTTGTCAGAATAGCGGGATGGGGGAGAGGGAGATGGTTGGAGATTAATTGAGCCTTCACCCCTCCAGAGTGCATACTCTACAAATGGGATTGGAAGGAGATAAAGGGGGAGCGGTGAAGGATAAAATGGGGAACAGAATATTAGCACAGAAGAGGTGGGTGTAGCTAACCTGCGGAAATGGTGGGGGGAGGACTGGGAACAAAAGGGGGATGGGAGGAGGTTATATGAAATTGAGAAAGGGAAGAATTAAAGAGGACTGAAGAGGAAAGGGGGAGAGGCAAGCCATACCCAGGAGTGGAACACCAAGGATATGAACACTACTTGATGTAAACCCAGCTAGTGCCATAGGCTATCAGCATGCCTAAGGAGGGATAGAAGGGGTATAGTAGTGGAAATAGAACAGAAGAGAGAGAGGGAGGGGTAATGATGGTAGTAATAATTAGTAGTCAGATTTTATGACTGCATGGGCCAAACTCCATGAGTTATGCCATCATCAGATTTATATAAAAGTACTGTGGAAGCACATGACCGGACCACGGTCTGGTGCGCTGCCACAGTGCTCTGGCATAGTTTCCAATGATTCTGTTTATGCAGCCCTTCCCCTCTATGGGCCGCATAAACACACCCCCTTCCCAGCTCACTACTTTTCCTTTCCACAATTGCAGAAGTGACATCTGCCATGTGTGACATGTTGGTGCTGACTTAAACTGCGCATGCGTTAGTATTGTGCATACGTAGTCATGTCAACACTGCCATGTTGCGCACAGTTGACTGGAGCAAACTGCACATGTATGAGTATCATGCATATGCAATACTGTAATCACTACAATATTAGTTACAGCTGACTCTGGTGCAGTGAGAGAACGGCATATTCTTTTCAATGCACTTGCCAATCCTAAGAGCTCTCTACAGTCATATTGGATCTAACCAGAACTTGTTTAACATAGCAGCACACTCCCCCATCCCTTTCTATTAGTTCTGTTTTATGAAAATGCTGGTAACCTTCTATTTCAGTCATCCAGGAGCTACAGTTGCCCAACCATGTTTAGTCTATAACAACGTCTACTTTATGATCGCATATATGAGTTTCAAGTTCAGCCTTTTTTACAATATTTAAACTCTTTGCATTTGCCAATAAAATAGTGAAAAATGCATTATTTTTACCATGCTGTTTATTTCTGTGGGTATAAATTAATACCATGCCCCCCTTCCTACTCAGTTTAAAGACTCTGAGATTATTCATTCAAGTTTATGCCCTAAGAAATAACTGCCCCTATGACTTAGATGGAGACCATCCCAGCAAAAGAAACCTTAATTGTTATTGAATGTTTCCAAGTTGGTTATACAATGAAATCCCTTGTCCAACGTCCACTTGCGTAACCACTCATTTACTGACTTAATTTTATTTTTTTTACTTTGGTTCACCCTGGGGACAAGTAAAATTTCTCAGAAATGAATCTCATACTCCCTTGCAGACAAGGTCTCACTAAGTTTGATATAATCCTTTTTAATGTCATCAATATTTGACCAGTTGATATTATTGGTGCCCACATGAATGATCCTTATTGTTTTTTTCTCCAGTATTTTGTAAGATATCTCCCAACATGAGAGTAATGTCATTTGTTTTAGCTCCTTTGAAATTGCTACACGTTCTATTGTTTATCAGGATTACACATGATTTTGTCCGCATATTTTATTATCAAGTCCCCTAAGACAAATGCCTGTCTAACTGGCTGTGTGGACTCAGGTGCTGTAAAACAGGGTACCCACAAGACAGAATCATCAAGATTGTTTACTCTCTCATCTACAGTTTGCTCAGACACCTCAGATGTTAATACTTCTTCAATTGAATCCATAGGTAGAGGATTTTGGTCCAAGGGGGCTGAATTGCTTATATCAATAGTTTTTAATGCCTCTGTCTCACTGCATGGATTATCCCCCCTCTGAGTCGGCAGGAATCAATAGATTTTCATCAGACAACCCAGCTACTGCTTTAAACCTGTTTTCTGTGCTTAGCTCAAAAGCTACGGCCTTGCGGCCTTTCTTTAGTTGACTTTTTTTTGTTAACAGTAGCCCACCCTAGAGAATAATTTCCATCTATGTCAACCCTGATTTCTGATACATTTTTTGGGAAGGTTAGTGTCAGACACTAAATGTTTAGCTATTTCTCCCTCAGTAGCCTGTATTACTAGTCCTGAATTGCTATCATCATCCTGCATATTTATACTTATAGTGCCTTCTAAAAGTGTTGCCTGTATACAAGTCAGTGAATGAGCTGTAATATCAGTAGACGGGGGTAATTTATGACTAGTCATGTTTAATTCTTTTATTTTTGATACCATTACATCTTGACTCTTTTCTAGGAGTTCTAGTCATTTGTAAAACGTTTTTATGTCTTCCAATAAGACACTGTTTGTAATGCATTTGTCGCAAACAAAAATTGCATTACTAAGTGTCATGTTGAATAGTTTATATATTTTGCAACTAGAGTACCTGATGCCAATATTCCCATCCAAGGTCATTATTTATCCCTTATATTTTGTTTTTTGTTAACAAGCATGTAGTGAACTTGCTTACTATAGATTTAGCTTGGAATCGTACTATGCATATATAATTATGAACCTTTAATGTAAGAATTCATAATGTTTTGATATCAACAAGCATACAACTCTGCACACTGATTTTAACACACAGCAATACTTTGCTCTAGTAAATCAATGTTACCTGAATGGCAGTAGTCTTATTTTGATACTGAACAGATACTAAGGAACTATAGTACTAACTTTATAGTTTCTGAAGACACAAAAATAATCAGTTACAACCAGTCACTTATAACTGGGTATTATTTCTCAAGGGAGCACTGGACCCACTTGCAATCCTTATGTTATCAAGTAAAACAACAGAACCTTGGCTTGTGTCCTGCTGTCCCCACTGGACATGCTAGATATGTCGCTGCATGCAACATATGCGTGCTCACCCCATTTGAGCTCACCCCAGTCACTCAGGGTGCTCTAGTTATATAGAGCGACCCAGATCTCCTTTTAGGCCCACCTGCCTGGTCTGCCCCACCGGCATAGACTTTATCATAGCTTTTTAGTCTAGTAATCCAACTCCATTCTGAGTCCAGCTTCTAATGATTCTTCCAATTGAAGGACCCAACCAGCTTGGAAGGGATTTGTTAATACTGGTTGCATGCCCTGCACCTCCAGCTGGAGGGTAAAGTCTGACAGGTGGCCTGAAAAATGTTTTATGGAAATATTAAACAAGACTGTTACCGCCTGCTCCATTTTAAAATGTTACATAACCTCTGTTTTACACCCTCCAGGCTCTACAGGATGAGAAAACTTGCTTTGCCTACCTGTTCCCTATGCAGTACAGTAGAAGGTCACTTGAAACATGTCCTTTGGGACTGCCTGAAGCTCACTCCCTTCTGGACAGACATTTGGTGCTCCCTCAACCCTTTGTTAGAACTGGACACTTTCTTTACCCTAGAGGTCTGTCTGGTTGGTATTTTCCCAGTAGATATGTTAAGACCCCTCCAGGCTTATTTGTCCCTCATATCGATTATGGCAAAATTGATTATCTGTCAGCACTAGCTGGATGATCTTGGGAATGGCATCAGGAGATCTTGTTGGCACTTGAGATGGAGAGGCAGCTTGCTCATCATCAAGGTAGGCCATCCTCTTAACAATCACAATGGGAACCATTGTATGCCCTGCTGACCATCTCGGCCCCTCCTCAGATTCACTAAGTTGTGTTCTTTCCCAATAGTCTTCCTCAACAGCCCACTTCCGGGTGCCCAGGTAGCAGCTTTACTCTGCCTTCCTCAATTTTTTATGAAAGTGCGGTGGTTTTGATGATGTGCACCAGGGTTTGGGGTGTCGGGAGGGTGAGGAGTGTTTTTTTGGGGATTTTTTTGGTGGTGGGGGTGGTGGTGGGGAAGCTGTTTTGGGCAGCATGTTTCCGTGTCTGGTTGTATGTCATTGCCCTACTTCTGCTGTTTTGTTTTATAGTTGTGTCTTTCAAAATGTAAATAATGTTTGTTAAACTGAAAAAAAAAGACAGATTGTGAGTAAGCAAGAAAAACAATTCTCACTGTCTCTGGGTGTTCTAGTTATACTGTGTGATCCAGAAGTATATCATGGGTCATGTGTCCTGTTGCCCCACTCAAGTGACTAGTTATATTTCTAAAATCACAAAAAATACACTGCTGCTTAGTGTTTACAGATAAAATGGCTCTTCACAGCCTCACAAAGTACAAATGTGCAGCCCAGAAATGTCTGTAGTTCCTTAGGATGATCCCAAGACCACACTCCATAACAACACTTCCTGTCTCCTGCACCCTGGCTTGGTTTCCAGGAGATGCCCTCCAAACACAATCCCACTGCACCAAATACTAATGTCCACCTCCTTCCCTCCAATGGTTCTGTTACTTCTTTGTAACCCCTCTCCTTCTCATTCCTTTGTGAACACTGAACAAAAGTATTTATTTAGGATATCTGCCTTCACCTGTTGCCCCTTTGCAGAGTCCCCCCTTCCTTTTTTAACCTTATGATCCCACCCCAATCTTCCTCCTTTCACTTATGTATCTATAAAGTGTCTTGTACCCCCAATATCACTGCTTGGGCTATTCTCCTTTTAGTTTTATTTATTTATTTATTTATTGAGAACTAGGATTAAACACCTTTGAACTGGGATCTCATTTACAAAGGTTCTGAGTCACTGGGAGGGAAGACAGTATTACAAAGGATTATACAACAGAGAGTATAAAACATGGACAATAATTACAGCAGTTTATACAAGCAGGTATGTACATACAAGACATAACAATAGAGGTAAGATACTCTCAGTTTGCATATATAGTAAGTTAGCAGAGAGAATAGTTGGAGGTAGGCAAAAGGAGGTTAGAGAGGGGCTAAGGTGGCAGTAGGTGGGGGAGGGTGGTGAGGTGAGAAAGAAGTGGCTGCAGTCATAAACATTGTCAAGGGAGATGGGTGTGGGTGGGTGGGTGAGGGATGGTTGGAAGGCAGCAAGTGGCCAAGCCAAAAGCAGAGAGCCACTAGGTGGCAGGGTAGCAGGGGGGACAGGTGTGGGGGAGGGTAAAGGTAGCAGGGACCATGCCAATGCAGGGAGCTGCTAAGAGGTAAGGCAGAGTCTACTAGCAAAGGGACTAGTGGAAGCAGTCACAGGTGCTGGATGTGGAAAGATGTTGGCACAGCAGTCTCTTGAAAGTGCCCAGAGTAGGTTGGTTTGAGATGTCCCAGCTCAGGGCATTAAACTAGAGGTGCTCTAGGCAAAGGAGTGTTGACCCTGCGTCATTCGAAGACGAGGAACATGGAAGAGGTGAGTACTGGCACTTCTTGTCCATTGCCAGTTGCTTCTGTGTGGTTGAATTAGGTTAGCTGTGCCATGAAGAAGAATACCAAGTAGAGCCTTTTTGGCCAGCAAACAGGTTTGGTAGTGTAACCTTCCACTGAGTTGGAGTCAGCCCATTTGAGCTTAGAGGTCACAGGTATGGGTGAGACATTCGGCTCCTGTGAGCAGTCTGCATGCCTTGTTCAGTGCCACTGATATTCTGCCGAGGGCGGTGTGGCAAGCAGCACCATAGGTAATCAAGCCATAGTCTATGACAGAAAGGCTGGAGCTGCTGATGGCTAGTCTAAGGGTGTCTGAAGTGAAACAGTGCTTGTGCCTGGGAGGAGACTGATTCGGTAGTTGACAGTCCTAGAAACATTGCTGATATGCTGGTCATAGGCCAGACTGCTGTCAAGTGTGACCCCAAGATATTTAAAGTGCTGGGTATGTTTGAGCACAGCTCCAGATTGGGTACTGATGTTGAAGTGTGGGATTTGTGCTTGTTCCAAGTGCTGCAGAACATCATGTTTTTTTTGCTATTTGGAATTAGTTTATGGTTTTGGAACCATTCCTCAAAAATTCTGAAGCTATGTTGCATATTATCCTCAAGTTCCTCTGGGTCTGGGCAGCTTGTGAAGATTACTGAATCATCTGCATAGAGTAGCATCTGCTGTGTGCAGTGGCATGGTAGTGGCATGGTAGATTGTTGAGAAAGATGCTGAAAAGGAGTGGTCCCAATATGGAGCCTTGGGGGCACCAGATCTTACAGTCAGATGGTCGGAGAGGACATTGTTGATTTTCACTTTTTGTGTACATTGTCTAGGTAGCTTTTGAACCAGAGAGTTGATTTTACAGAGAGGCCAACGTAGGTTAATTGGTTTAGGAGGAGGGTGTGGTGGACAGTATCAAAGGCCTTTGAGAGATCAGTGAATACTGCCCCTGCTAGGGTTCCTTGGTCCAAATACCAGTGAATAAAACCAGTGAGTTCCAGTAGTGCCGTGGAGGTACTATGTCCTTTACAGAAGCCCTGTTGCTCTGGGCATTGGATTGAGTATTTTACAAGGTATTTGACCAGCTGGTCAGCCACTATGCATTCTACTGATTTGGAGAGCGGTGGTAAATTGAGATGGGCCTGTAGTTTGAAAGCGATGCCCTGTCACCATTCTTGTGCACAGGAGTCATGAGGGTTGATTTCCACAGCTGTGGGAATTGTGTTTGCAGAGTGACAGGTTCAGGATCTTAGTTATTGGGAGGAGAACTTCTTTAACAGTGAGTGCAACAAGTTTGAGGTCCAGTGCATCTGCACTTTGTTGTGATTTCCCAAGCACCTTGTGAAGGCATTTTCTGACTAGCGAGGGAGTTAGCTACTTGAAGTAAAAAGGAAAAAGAGGGGGGCAGGCTGATGGTGATCATCAGTAGTAGAGATGTTGGAGTGTGGCGAGTCCTTGAAGAAGTCTTGGGGAGTGTCCGGAGAGGTCCGAGAATGCTTCATTGAAGGTGTTGGCTAAAGTCGGGGTCCTGTGTAGGGGTACCCTGAATGTTGATTAGGTTCGGTGACAACTTTACATCCTTCCTAAGACTTCCTTCATGTTGGTCCAGAAGTTTTTTCCATCACCCCAGGAAGCAGTAAGCGACTCCTTGTGGTGATTTGATTTGATTTAGCCTGGCATATTTCCCGAGTGCAGGCATTTCTGGCTCGCTTGTAGGCTAGTATGGCTGAGGGTTTACCTGGCTCTCTGGCTAAGTGCCATAGGTGATCATGCTTCTTCAATTTGCTTATGAGGTCAGATGATAACCATGGGTTAACTGACCCCCATCCTTTGACATTTTTGTGGGGTGCATGCAAGTCACAGACTTTTGTGAACTGTTTGATAAAGTATTACAAGGCAGTATTGATGTTGGTAGCATGGTCAATTAGTGACCAGTTGGTGTTGGCAAGATCATGTTTCAAGGACTCAAGATGCCCATGCTTTAGTACCCTACTAAAGGTGAAGTGGGGAGGTGGCTTGAAGAATTTGTTTGCCCAGCTACAAGAGACTGGGGAGTGGTCACTAATCATGTAGAAGACTTGGTTTGCTGGCCAAGACACCTAGCTTAACCTGAGCTCTTTCCTTCTAAGACTGCTTGAAAGGCAGAGTAGAGAAACTTACCAGAGCAAGGGAGAAGGATTAAGACTTAGTTTGGCTAAGCAGATTTACTGTGTGGTGGTGTTTTTATTTTTTACTCACAGGGATTGCTACTGTTTGTTGCTAACATTTCATTGCTTTATTTTTTCTCTGATTCAAATTGTTGTTGCTGGTATACCTTCTTCTGCATTATTACAAGGTATGCCTACAGGTGTGTGCTAACAGATTACTGCTGTAATCTTCTGATTCAAATTGTCTTTTGCAAGGTATATCTTCTGTTACTGCTTTATTTTTCTCTGGAGCAAGTGTTTCTTACAGGGTATATCTTCTCTGAAATTACTGTATTACAGGTGGAGCTTACATTTTGTGACTTTTTTATCATTGGGCTAACAAAATTACTGTTTGACACTGTGTTTTATTTTATTCTTGTTTGTTGAAAAGGTTTGTTGTCTCAGAGGTGTTTCAGTCTCCTTCTCACATTGAAGGAGCTAATTGCTTTTCCTCCCACAGCTCTTCCAAAGGATTAGGTGTGTATGTGGGGTGGGCTGGCAAACTGTCAATAATTTCCAACAGAAAGAAGGGTTAAAAAGTCAGGTTAGTTGATATCTTGGAGGTAGAATACTCGGTTTGCTGGCCAAGGCACCTAGCTTCACCTGAGCTCTTTCCTTCTAAGACTGCTTGAAAGGCAGAGTAGAAAACTTACCAGAGCAAGGGAAGGATTAAGACTTAGTTTGGCTAAACAGATTTACTGTGTGGTGGTGTTTTATTTTTTACTCACAGGGATTGCTACTGTTTGTTGCTAACATTTCATTGCTTTATTTTTTCTCTGATTCAAATTGTTGTTGCTGGTATACCTTCTTCTGCATTATTACAAGGTGTGCCTACAGGTGTGTGCTAACAGATTACTGCTGTAATCTTCTGATTCAAATTGTCTTTTGCAAGGTATATCTTCTGTTACTGCTTTATTTTTCTCTGGAGCAAAATGTTTCTTACAGGGTATATCTTCTCTGAAATTATTACAGGTGGTGCTTTACAGGTTTTACAGTTTTATCTAACATTAGGATAAGCTTTCAGGGTTACTGCATTTGTTGTTGACTGATTGTTTCTGCTCTTACCTCCTTATTCTTTCATCCGTGGTTCTTCTTTTTAGGCAGGGGAAGGGCCCAGCCACCCACCCCATCCCCAACCAGCCCACGCTACACTCCTTTTATAGGGTACCACAGTTGTGACATTTCCTGTGGCAGAGCAGGAAGGGGCGGATCAGTGGGGCCTCCACAAGGTGATCTCATTTACAGGGCACTAGTAATTTAACTTGTTATAACAAGTTAAACAAAGCACAATTAAACCATTACTTGCATTTTTTCTTTTTTTCCTTCTAATTACTCTGACTAGGTTACAAACCCAGCAACTTATTTGGAATGGATTTCATTAACTGCAGGTACTGTGGAACAATTTTCAGAAGGACAGTCTTACAGGATTTGGACACTGTCCTACATGCTGGGCTTTGGAGATCTTAGGGCTCAGCTCCGGGCAGCATGGGCAGAGATTGCACACCTCAAATTTCATATTGAAGAGGAAATACATTATAAGAACCACCACCATTTCCCCAGCATCCAACAGAAAACCTCGACCACAGAGGGTAGTTGGTCCAGGAGGTTGGCAGGTGGTTAGGAGGAGCAAATCAGGTGCCCCATCACTCTCTGCTCTCCAACACATTGCCTCCAAAAACCATATAAACACTACAAACAGGTATCTGCCTCTATCTCTGAAATCAAATAAAGAGGCAGAAGACACTGCAGAGCAAGACACTGCGGCACAGGAGCTAGCACAACAAAACTCACCCAAATCAGGAACCAAAACTAAACAAGCACAAAGGAAATCCAAAAAACTTCTGATCATAGGAGACTCCATGATTCGGGAGTTGATACCCATCTCCAGCCAGGGGTGATGGTCAGATGTCTCCAGGTACATCAGCATGGAGAGACACTGACCGCATTACTAAAATTGTTCACAAAGCAGGAGAAAACATTGATGTCCTAGTACACATAGGGACTAATGATCTAGCCAGCCGGTCAGTTGTGGAGACCAAGGAACACCTGTCTAGGCTGGGTACAACTCATATCTATTTCGTCCGGCATCTCCTTCTCTGAGATCCTGCCAGTCTGAGAGAGGGAGCAGATGGACGGAAGGTCAGAGAAGGGAGATAGGGGAGCTAAACACGTGGCTCAAGGACTGGTGCCAGGAAAAAGGACACAGATTTGTAGGGAACTGGCAACAGTTCTGGGAGCCAAAGTTCTTTAAATTTGATGGACTGCATCTGACTAAAGAGGAGTCAGTGCATTGGGGCAGAAGTTTAGCGTCTTTGCAGAATATTTAAACTAACAAATGGGGAGAGGGTGCAGCACCCCATCGTGAATGGGAAGAACACCCTCCCCTCAGCTAGTGGTCAAACAGGAATTCAGCGTGTTTGCCATTCATTTGCATCACCAGGTAAGAAAAGGTTTGTCTCCCATACGATGCACAGGGTAATGCCAAACTTCACCCAACAACTAACACACCAAAATCTGGCCAATGGAAAATCATGTACACAAATGCTCACAGCCTGGGAAATAAGATCCCAGACCTGCAGGCAATAATGTCAGAGGCTAAACTGGACATAGTAGCAATTAGTGAGACGTGGTTTACCAGTAACCACACTGAGAGACTTCAGTACCTGGCTATGTATTGTTCAGAAGAGACCGAGGTGAAAAGGGGGAGGAGTGGCCCTGTATGTTAATGAAAATATCAAAGCTACAGAAATTCAGAATACATAAGGATCCAGAAGAACTGTGGGTCACCTGGAAACAGGAAATGGGACAGCCATAAGAACTGAGGTTGTCTACAGGCCCCAGACTAGAGGGAGGACATAGACACATTACTGTTAGAAGATATAAAACATGACAGCTAAAGGAGAGGTTCTGATAATGGGAGACTTCAACATGCCAGATACAGATTGGTCAATACCAGCAGGAACATCTGCCAGAACTAGACTCATAGTGGATTCCCTGCAGGGGAGGGCCTCAAACAACTGGTACAGCAACCCACAAGAGACAGGGCTATCCTAGATCTAGTACTGACTAACAAAGAAGGGATCACAGAGATCTCCAGGTGAAAGGTCACCTGGGGCCAGTGACCATCACATGGTATGGTTCAATTTGGCTACTACATCTAAATCATCCCTTTCCAAGGCAAAAATATGGGACTTCAGAGGAGCTGACTTTGATAAGATGGCCAACAGAGTTAAGCTAGCCCTGGCAAAAAGAAACACAGGTGAGGGGGTACAGGCAAAGTGGGCAAGCATTAAGGATGCAATACTTGAAGCAACATCCCATTGTGTTAGACAGAAAAGGAAGTGCAAAAGAAGAAGGAAACCACTTTGGTTCTCAAATACAGTAGCAGAAAAGGTCAGAGCCAAAAGGCTGGCCTTCAGGAAATATAAGGGAACACAGCGGGATGAAGATAGGAGGCATACCAAACTGCCCTAAGGAAGCAGGAAGGCAGTAAGGCAGGCAAAGTCCCAAACTGAGGAAACACTAGCACGAACAGTAAAGAAAGGTGACAAAACTTTCTATAGATACATTAGTGAAAGGAGAAAGTCCAGAGGGTATTGCTAAGCTTAATGGAGAAAAGGGAGCATGTGAGGAGGGAGGACCCTGTAAAGGCATCTATCCTAAATAGATACTTTTGCTCAGTATTTACTGAAGAGAAGGTAGGGCAGGGCCCACAGCTCAACATCATGGACACAGGGGAGGAGGTGAGCACTACTCCCTTCACAAAGAAAGGGTCCTACAAGAGCTCAATAAGCTCAGGGTGGATAAGGCAATGGGACCTGATGGCATACATCCCAGGGTACTTAAGGAGCTAAAGGAGGAACTAGCAGAGCCATTAGCAGAATTGTTTAGTGAGTCTCTGAGCACAGAGAGGTCCCAGAAGACTGGAGAAGGGCTCATGTGATCCCGCTCCACAAGAGTGGTAGCAGGAGGAGGCAGGGAACTACAGACCGGTCAGTCTTACCTCAGTAGTGGGCAAGATTATGGAGGCACTCCTTAAGGAAAGGATAGTGCAACACCTGGAATCCATAGGGCACAGGATCCAAGACAGCATGGGTTTACAAAGGAAGGTCCTGTCAAACTAATCTCATAGATTTCTTTGACTGGGTAACCAGAGTGGTGGACCAAGGGGGAGCAGTTGATGTCGCCTACCTTGACTTCAGCAAAGCTTTTGACACTGTTCACGTAGAAGATTGATAAATAAGCTGGGTAGGCTCGGGTGGGTCAGAAGTTGGTCAACTGGGTGGCAAACTGGTTGACTGGCAGAAAACAGAGGTGGTGGTAAATGGTATACAGTCAGAAGAGATGCAAGTCACAAGTGAGTACCTCAGGGATCAGTCCTGGGGCCAGTCCTATTCAACATCTTCATTAGTGACCTTGCAGATGGACTAGAGGGTAAAGGCTTGTCTGTTTGCAGATGACACCAAGATCTTCAACAGAGTAGATGAGCCAGATGGGGTGGGCAGAATGAGAAGAGATCTGGATAAGCTAGCAGAATGGTCAGAAGAGTGGCAACTGGGATTTAATGCAAAAAGTGCAAAATCATGCACAGGGAAGAGAAACCCTGAAGCCACTTATAGGCTGGGAGGAGTTGCTAGCAGTCACAAAGGAAGAAAGAGACTTGGGCATCATCATCACTGATGACCTAAAATCATCAAAGCAGACCTCTAAAGCAGTAGGTAAGGCTAGGGGTGTTAGGGTGTATTAGTAGAGGTATCTCAAGTCGTAAGAGGAGGTAATAATCCCTCTGTACAAGACATTGAGTTAGGCCCCATCTGGAGTACTACGTGCAGTATTGGAGGCCACACCTTCACAAGGACATTAACCAAATTGAGGCAGTCCAGAGAAGGGCAACCAAAATGGTGCAGGGACTGCATCAGAAGACATATGAGGACAGATTAACGAGCTCAATATGTATACCCTTGAGCAAAGGAGGGAGAGAGTGATATGATTGAGGCATTCAAACACCTTAAGGGCATAAACAAGGTGAAAGAGTCTAACATGTTTAAATATAAGAAAAATAGCAGGACAAGAGGACACACAGGAGATTAGAGGGAGGCCGATTAAGGGGAATGAGGAAATTCTTTTCTACAGAAAGGGTGGTGGATGCATGGAATGGCTTACCACAAGAAGTGGTGGCTATGAATACAGTGCAGGGCTTCAAACAGGCATGGGATAGGCATAAGAGCAATACAAATGACTATGAATAGATAGGTCACTGACAGAGCAAAGACTGATGCACATTTATAAGGTAGAAAAAGAAATGGGCAGACTGGATGGGCCTTGCGGTCCTTATCTGCCGTCAACTTCTATGTTTCTATGTTTCTATGTTTCTATGTCCTTGTGCACTGTCACATTGGTAAGTCATTCTGGATTGCTTGAAAGTATCCAGTCTAGGAGGTGCTGTTGCCAGTTTTGTAATTAACCCTGGTGGGGAGGAGACAAGCTGGGTGAGGTGGGCTGCAGAGATATCGTCCCTGTATGTACCTGCAACAGGTGAGAGCCAGTTGATGTTGAAGTCACATAGTAAGATGGTCTCTGAGTTAGAGGGCAGGCCACAGCTGAAGTCCACAATATCCTTGAAACCCTTTTGTGTTCATTGGGGAATGTAGGCAGAGGCGATAGTTAGGACTTTGTTGTGTGCCCCAAGTAAGGCTTTGATTGATAGCACCTGGGCATTGTGTCCTATATCCGCCTGGGGAAGGATGCCCTTGATGGAGTCCTTCATGTAGATCGCACAACTGCCTCCTCTCTTAGTAGTCCTGTCAAGCCTGGAAAACATTGAAGCCTGGGAGAGCAACCTCATTATCAGTGATCTTGGGTGACAGCCATGTTTCAACTACCGACAGAATGTTGGGGTTGTGCTGTCTGAGTGCAGTCTTGAAGTTGATCCAACTTGCTTGTGAGACTCTGGATGTTTATTGATGCTATCTTGATTGTACCATAGGTTGGGTGTTTTAGTGAGTGAAGTGGACTAGATGGGCTGGGGTTTGAGTGCACATCCCAGCCCTTAGCAATAGGAGTTAGTGGGCAATTAGCTGGTAGCCACACAACTTATTACAGAGGCAGCTGCTTTTCTTCCTAAACATGGACTGCATGCAGGACGTGGAGAGTCAAGATGGTTTAGTGCATAGAATTTGGTTAGGGTGTAGGTTGCAGGTTCTCAGTGTTAGCCACCACTGCGGTGGTAGGAGGAGCTAGTGAGCGGACCAGGCTCCCTTAGTAATCACGCAGTAGTGCCCAATGACACAGTAAGGTTCATAGTGGATATTTGTGCCTGGGTACATCGGTAGCTGGGGAGCCTTATGACATCTTGAGATATGGCCTTGGCATAGGATTGCTAGGAGGATGAGCTGCTGCAGCAGGGTGCAAAGACTGGTCATGTTTTTTTAGCCTGGGCAGCCAGTTAAAGTCACCACTTGGCAGTGTGTTTGAATATGACTAGGAGACCAGGCAGTAGGAGTAAAACAGTTGCAGAGCCCCTAGTGGTGGCAGGTATAGTTGATGCTTAGTAATTTACAAGACCTCGTGATCACTCTACCCTATAAAGCAAAGTGTTGAGATAGGGTGGGAGGAGCCGCGACAGAACCAGCGGGGTTGCACTTGGCGGCAAGAGCTGTACCTTGCTGGCCTTAAATCCAGGCTGGAGGTCTTGGGCAGCCTGAGAGGTGCTGGCAATCCAGGTGCTGCAGCAGAGCTGGGGATCCTTGTGGAAGGGGTCCCGCTGCTGAAAGACAAAAGAGGCGAGGATTAAAGCTGACTGAGGGACAAAGTGGCAGACAGCACAGTGGGGATAGATTTAAGAGACAATGAGAGTGGTTAGTTTGGGTGTCAAGTCTGGTTCCCATGGGAGAAAAATTTCAAGAAAGGCTATAATCACTTTAAATTATGCAGGTAACACAGTATCAATAAGGATTACACTCTTTTCAGAACATTTGTACAATTAAACATTAAATTAGGAGCATAGAAAGCAGGTTTTAGTGGAGAATACAGTGGGAAGCTTGAGAAGAAGGTTTGGACCAATTGGACATACCAGAAAACAGCGCTCACATTCCGATTGGCTGGTGGCAGGAGCTGTACCTTGCTGGCCTTGAATCCGGGCTGGAGGTCTGAGGCAGCAGCCTGAGAGGTGCCAGCCATCTGGGGAGCCGGAGCGGAGCTGGGGGATCCTTGTGGAAGGGGTTCCCGGCTGCTGGAAGACAGAGAGAGGGCGAGGATTAAATGCTGGCTGAGGGACAAAGGGGCAGACAGCACAGCAGGGTATAGATTTAAGAGACAATGAGAGTGGTTAGTTTGGGTACCAAGTCTGGTTCTCAAGACAGAAAAAATTCAAGAAAGGCTGTAATCACTTTAAATTATGCAGGTAACACAGTATCAACAAGGATTACACCCTTTTCAGAACATTTGCATAATTAAACATTAAATTAGGAGCCTAGAAAGCAGGTTTTAGTGGAGAATACAGTGGAAAGCTTGAGGAAAAAGGTTTGGCCCAATCAGAGCAGGCCAGAAAACAGTGCTTGTGTTATGATTGGCTGGTGGCAGGAGTCATACCTTGCTGGACTTGAATCCATGCTGGAGGTCTCGGGCAGCGTCCTGAGAGGTGCTGGCCGTCCGGGGTGCCGCAGTGGAGTTGGGGGAGCTCTGTGGAGGGGGGTTCTGGCTGCTTGCTGGCCTTCAATCCAGGCTGGAGGTCTCGGGTGGCGGCCTTCCTACTGCACTCCTGCTTCACTCTGTTTCCATGATACACCTCCTATCCTCCTCCTCTGCATCTTCTTATACCTTTAGATACTACCCTTTTAGCCTTTACCTTTCAGCACCCTCTTTTAAGAACCATAGTGGTCTTTTCCTCTTGCTTTTGCTTACTTGCTTGAAGCAGAGGTTTGTTGCCTTCAGTATGGTCCTTTTTAGCTTCACCCACTGTTCCTCCAACCCAGTTAGGTCATCCCCTCCCAGTAGGGCATCCCTTAGGCATTCACCATCTTTTTAAAATCTGCCCTCCTGATGTCCATGACCCTTGCCCTCATGTGGAATGATGCAGCAGCCATCCTTATCTTGAACCACACTTTACAATGATCATTGTTTGCCAAGTGGCCTCCCACCTTGATATCTGCAACACTGTCCCTGTTAGTGAATACCAGGTCCAGTATTGCCCCATTTCAAGTGGGTTCACTGACTAGTTGTCCGAGGAACACTCCCTGCATGGAGCCCAGGATGTTCCTGATTCTAGGTGAAGCTGCAGCTGGGAGGTTCAATCTACATCTGGCAGACTGAGACCCACATCATCTGCACCTTTCCCTTTTCTGACATCTTGCCAATGGCTTACATAAGTACCCTATGTAGTTCCTCCCCTTATGCTGGAGATCTGTAGATCATGCCAGTGCAAACAGAGGTTCCATTCCTCATCTCTGTGGTGACCCACAGTACCTCTGCTCACTCCTGTATTCCCTGTATCTCCATGCTTTTATGCCTTCAATTACATAAAGCAACATGCACCTGCCTTTCTTTCCTACCCTCTCCCTTGTGAACAGAGCATAGCCTGGAATGGCTATGTCCCAGTCATAGTTTTCAGTGCACCATGACTCAATAATGTCCACGATATCTAATTTGGCCTCTGCTGTTATGGCCTCTAGGTTCAGAATCTGATCTCCTAGACTTCAAGCATTCACACTCATGGCCTTCCAGATTTTGTTTCCGCTCTGCGTGGTATTCCCTTCTTTCCTTTTGCCCTTGCTCTCTCTTTTTTTAATGCTTCCATTCCCATCTGTCTTCATTTCTAACACCCTGTTTCCTTTATTAATTTCCACCCTGGGCCCATTCCATTCCCCACGGTTTCTCCTACTTTCTGCTTCAGCTTGTGGGGGGGGGTAGTTACTGCCTCCCCCATCTTCTACCACCCCAGTTAGTTTAAATGTTCATCAGAATAACAGTTAACTTGTCCACTGAGGACTGTAGTTCCCCTCACAGATGGATTCAGGCCATCACCCTGAAAAGGCACTTGTACCTACAGGTGGATTTCAGTCATTATTGACATAGAACATGTTATTTCATTTATAATATATAAACATATGAAAGAGCCAGCAGAAGAGACCACCTGGTCTATCATATCTGCTTGTAATGATGGAGGGTCTGGTCTTACACTTCGCACTGACCATGCCCCCTCAACTGCCCCTCCACCCCTTCCCCCTTTTTTGGTCCCAAGGGTTCCTTTGTATTTGGCCCAGGCCCTCTTGAATGGTCCCACCATCTTTGCTGTTACCACCTCCTCTGGCATCTCATTCCTTGTGGTCACCAGAAATGTTTGCTTATGTCACTTCTGAATTCCGTCCCCATCAATTTTAGGCTGTTCCCCTTATGGTGTTGTTTTCATTCATTTTAAGAGATCCTCCATTTGCACTTTGTTAGTTTCCTTCATATACTTGAAGGTCTCTATCATAGCCCCCGCCTCCTCTCCTCCAGGGAGTACACCCCAGGGTTCCTAGCATCTCCTCATAGGACTTATCCTGTAGCCCTTCTACCAGCTTGGTTGCTCTCCTCTGGACCCCTTCCAGCATGCTAATGTCTTTCCTAAGGTATGGATGCCAGTACCTCACCCATATTCTAAATGTGATCTCATGAATGACCTGTACAGTAAAATGACTTCACTGCACCTGCTACTGAATTCCCTTGCAGTACGCCAGCATCCTGTTAGCCTTCACCACTGCCTTCTTACACTGGGAGGTGTGTTTCAGGTCACTTGTAATCACCACTTCTAGATCCTTTTCCTCTTCAGAAGGATTTTCTTGAATCTGAGATGGTTTATTTTGTAAAGCTGAATGCAAACAAAATGATAAAACCAGTAACAGAACATGAAGTTCTGTAGTCAATATAAAATGTAAAAATAATACTGCCCATGGAATAACAGCTTGCCTTTCGAGTTATAAAATCTCAGCTCTACTAGCTACTATGCACTATGCTTTATTTAATTATATATTAGATTCAAGGAGGCACCAAATTCAAAGACTACATCATTCTTACAGTTATTGTTTGAAAAAATGAGAGATTTGATCTGAATAATTGGAGGTCTATAAATTTAATAAATGTAGACTAAAATGCCTAAATCATGGTTCCTAGGTTGTGAAGATATTCTCAGGGTTCATCTTCCCATACCAAACCTGCTCATTGCCAGGAAGAAATATATGAATCTGATTGTTTCAAGAAAAATTATGGAAAAAAGAATTGTTCTATATTAAATGGGTCTGTATTATCAATTGACCAACAGAAAGCTTTTGACAGGATACCTCACAATTTTTGTTTCTAATATTGGAAAGCTAAGGACTTCCATAGGTTTTATTAGATAGTTAAAACTAGTTTAGGAACAGACTTAACTTAGCAAAAATGTTCTTTTGAAATATTTACTTTTCTCCACCATCTACTTCAACTGCTCAGTGGCCTGCTAATATTTCTTATCTAAGGACACCTTATCAAGGCAGATGTGGACTACAGTTGTAGTAGTAAGCTTTCAGTACAGTTCAACATAATCATTTTATAATCATAGTGGTGAGGAACTGCCACTATAGTTAGGGTTGAGCAGGGGTTTCTATGTTAAACCTCAAACTATGCACTTTAATAGCTTTGCAACTGTTCAGTGGATTTGCATGAAATGTTGCATGTGCAGTCTTAGGGGATAGATCTCTTGACATGATATGTTTTTTTATGGTCAGATGTGCAGATTCAGAGACCTGGATAGTGAAAAAAGTGAAACAAAAATCAAGATTTTCTTTTCTCATCACCTAGAGCTCAAACGGTTTGCAATTTTGGTCTGCAATTTTCAGGGTAAAAAGGGACTGGGCCACAGTGGTGCCTTTTGCTGGTTTAGTGACAAAATATTAATCTGTTCCAAAGTTATTACATGTTAAAATTTAAGTTCTGATTATGCTCAGTATGGTCTTTTGGATAGCTGCTTGGGATGAAAAAAGAATTTAGCCCATATGAAAAGGAATCATTTTCCATATAGAGGTAATCCTCTTCCATTGGGGAAAAATATTTTTTCATGTGGTCACCATCTTGTTGCCATTGTTTAATTAATATTCTTGAAAACCCACAAAAATGCTATCCTACACACCCACCAACACCTGTATCTTGCTAATCAGACCCGTTAGGTGGATTCTGCACTTACGTCTTGGAATAATGACCCAAAAATGTGTTTTATACATTTTAAAATACTTTTGTGATCAATTTCCTTTTTGCATGGCCATACTAAAAGGAATTCACCATACAAAAAGATCTCTTCATATGAAAAAATAATTCAGACTTAGTTTGTTTCTAATTTTTTTGTGTGAAGGCATCCTTTTTTGTATGAACAAAAAAAAAAACATACGGAAAAGGATCCCTTCATATGAAATAAGAATCAGAAAAAAACCTAAGTCCAAATTCTTTTTGCGTATGAAGGGATCCTTGTTTGTATGTTTTTTCTCATCATATGAAAAAAGGATGCCCTCCAATGGAAAAATATTTTTGCACTTTTTTTTTTCTGATTCTTTTTTTGTATAAAGAATCCTTTTTTGTACATTTTTTCATTCATATAAGAAAGGATGCCCTAATATGAAAAATATTTTTTTTACGTTTTTCTGATTCTTTTTTCCACTGCTATCAGGGTTTTCTGGTAAATGTGTTATATGCATAATCTGGGTTAGACCTGTTATGAAAGGATGCTTAGGAGGTGAATGCCACATTGGGCTGTGTATATGACAGGCTGTCCCTTAGCCCTTTTCTTTATATAGTATGCATAGATCCCCTGATAAGAAGAATAGAGGGGGGCACTGTTGAGCAGCTTAACCAGAGGCAGCATGTTTGGACAGCTCCATGGAAAGTATAAGTTTAATGATATAAAGACTGCTCTTTTTGAAATTTTGCTCTGGTTTCTATACCCTACTGGGTTCAGTAACCTACAGAGGAGGTCATGGGGAAAACCAAAGGCAATGTGGCTGCCTCTTTGGAATTTATTACACCAAAGGTCAATGGGATGTTGGGCCTACTGGAAGTGGTGCAGCAGGGACTTCTGTTGTGGTGAATACTGATGAGATCATGCTTGCCACTGTAAACGCTTCCCTACTAAAACTAGTTGCCTACAGTCCAAGAGCTGGACAAGAAATTCGATGTCTTAACACCACGGGTGCCCGCTTTGGAGATTAAAGTGGACATTACCCACCAAAAACTGGCTAAAATGGATGTTATCCTGAATAAAAATAGAGATGTCTCTACTAAGCTGGTTTATGATAATATGTGGCTGAGACAATGGTTAGAAATGGTGGAAAACCAGGTTCGTGAGTGGAATCTACAGATTTTAGGATTACCTGAAGCTGCTGAAGGAGATGGCCCATTGGGCTTTATGCGCACCCTTTTGCCAGGAATACTGGGGTTAGGAGAGGAGGATTTGCTGCTATCGTTCAAGAGGGCCTTCTGGATCACCCGCATAGAGAGCTCGACAAATCAGTCTGGGCCTCACACTCTTGTGGTGATATGTTCCAGGATTGGAGATTGAGACAGGGTGTTATCGAGGCCAGGAGGAAACATCACTTGAAATATGGAGAGGCGGACATATTGATGTTCCCAGATTTGTCTTTCAGAACAAGGCAGTGATGCAAAGCATACGACAGGGTGAGGAGTCGACTTCGTAGCCTGGGGTCCAGCATCAGATCATTTTCCCCTGCATGTCTCAAACTTTCATGGCAGGATAAGGCGTACCTGTTCGGTACCCCAGAGGAAGCAGAAAAAATTCTTCTGATTATAGAGCAGGAGGTACTTGAAAGCCAGGATGATGGGGACTGAATGGCTATGAGTGCTATATCTGTAATGTACTGAATTTATATTTACTACCATGGCTCTAAGCCTCTGATTTCCTCGTATGCGAAGACTGCTATTCTTGTTTTGCTGGGGGTAGTAATGTTATCTTAATAGCCTGTTGCATTTAAGGACTGACTACTGGCTGGATACCACTGCTAAATGCTTAAGGGCTGATGTTTTCCTGACTTATGTCTATAGTTCTATGTTATAAATCGCGGGCATTGACCTAGTACTAGAAACCTATAACCTCTGTTTTTAAGAGCATAGAAGCTGTAATGGTTATTTCATTTTATTCTCTGGAGCTGTTAATAAATGAAAGGGAAAATATCCTCAGGGAAAGTGGGTCATTTGACCTACTTACTGGCTAGTTTAGATTGCTAGCCAGGTAGGCAGTTCCTCTGAGCTACTCTGTGAGCAGTTTACTAATGACATATTCTAAGACTATTTTTTCATGTTTTGTACTTCCCCAATGTGGTGAGTAAACCTCGAGGTGTCTCCTTAGCCCATTCTACAATATTTGGAATTCTGTTTACAACATCAGTTATTGTATGGATTCATCTGTGTATCTATGCTTTATGTGAGCTGGATTTTGCAACAAAGCTTAATAAAATATTATGCAAAAAAAAGAACAATAGAGAAGCAATCCAACATTAGAGGGCTGATGCCACTTTTAGGGCAAAGGGTGTAGAAATCATGGTCTATGCACACAATGTTAGTCTGCATTGATATCATGGTATTCAGAAGGCAGCCTTGTCCAGTAAGTTTAGCAGATACAAAACAGTCTCAGGATCACAAATAAACTATGATAAAAGTAAATGTATAAGCATTGGAAATAAGGCAAAATGTACAACTTTTTCTGTTATTTATATTATGGAAATCTGTGAAAATATTTAGTGGTACAGTAGGGAATATGGCTGTGGCAAACTCAGACACTCTATTTCTGGCTGCATTAACCAAAGTCAAATATTGAGCGCATAAAGACTATCCAATAAGAAGAGAATAGTCCTGATCAGAATGTTCTTTGTTAATACCCATATTTAATTTTATCAGAGATATCTATCTATCTATTCATTGCAAAAACGTTGTCAATGTACCAGTTTAGTTAACTCAATGCCACAAATGTGAAATGTGGTGTTAGGGTTTCCAACCTTAATGCCCGTCCACCAAGCAGCAAAAGGATATAAACATTAGGGTTTAGGGTTTAAGGTTTCCGAGTCTTGGCAAATCATTTGTGGGGTCTTTTTGTTAGTTGTCAGCCTAATGCCTACCCCATTCCATGAGCAAAGAAGCCCAGATATGAACTCCTTTCTTCATGCAGAGCCCACAGGGTCCTGTGTGAAGAAAGCTACAACAGATTGTGTTGGTAACATACTTCTCTACCTTTGAAGAGTGTATTAGTATGAAGCATAGGCTTGGAGCTGTACCATGTGCTTCGACCAGGTGGCTACTCGCTACCGCAAAACTACCATGATACATAAATACCTCTGTGCCTTTTTCAAAATTTACTCTGATACCCAATAACTGAATACACACATGAGCTTACTATGCATTGTGCATAGAAGTGAGATGATTAAGACATTCAATTGACAGTGATGGAAACCAATGTGTAAAAGAGACAGCCATTGGTCAGTATTCTATATATGTCATGTTCTATTTTTGAACCATATTGAAATGTCATTTGTGAATACAGTATTCTACAAAGGTAGGATATGCAATCTTCATTTGTGAATACAGTATTCTGCAAAGACAGGATAATCAATGGCAACTGTGTTAAAAGGGTTGTGTTCTTTCAGTGTGACTTAAAATAAACCTTGAAAGTGTATCCATACAAGCAAACACAATACGTGAAGGCTGCAAGGTGCTTTTAATTTTTTTAAATGTAGCATACCGGTAACTAGTATATATCAGGTCTATTTCTCTCTGTTAATGTGTCACTATAACAAATAGTTTGTTTCATATAACTAGGTATTAGTCAGTCCTTTCTGGGCTGTATAAGTGCAAGGGAGGATAGATAATTAAGCAATAATGACCAAGAAACTGGTCATTTCCAAAGGACTAATGACTGGTCAGGGGGATGGGTGGCCTGAGGTGTAGCTGATGTGTACTAGTTACCGGTATGTTATGTTTAAAAAATAGAAAGCACTTTGCAGTCTTCACATCTTGTGTTTACTAGTATGGATAAACTTTCAAGGTTTATTTTAAGGCACAGTGAAAGAACATTGATATGTCCCTGTGGTCAGCTGACAGCAGCTCAGTCATGGTAGCACAGGGCTCTCATCAGCCCCAGGTGAGCAGCCGAGCAGGTTAAATTGTTTCTTCTTATGAAAACATTCTAAAAAAAAAAATACAGAAGGTCAGGTATACACTGGTCTTATTAACTGCTGTTTTAAAACTACCTTAACTGTTTATGCTCTTTAGACATTCTGTCTTGGCTTCTTGAACACATCCACTCATTATGTAGTGTCCTCCTACCAAGACAACTACACTTAAGGTGCGAGAGTTGGATGCGATTAAGTGCAAAGTAAGTGCAAGAAAATGTTATTACATTCAGATTATTGTGGGAGGGGTGCATAGTTTACTGTGTAGGTAAATACACTTATTCCCATTTGTATTACTCTATCAAGAACCTCCCTCACTCCATGCATAATGTAATGTTCAACCTCTAACCTCAATAAACAGGATAAGTCCTACAGAGAAGAGACTGTATATTAGATCTCTATGATGCAGTAGGACCACCAGCTACAGAATCTGCAACAAGTGTCATGTCTTTCTAGGATCAGGTGAACTTTTCATTCTTCAGTGCCTCTATGGAATGGATGATCATCTTATCTTGTTTGTTTATTTATTTAGTTTTTGTTGACTGGGAAAGTGCACTAGACAAATTCTGCCTATTTTCAGGCATGAGCCACGGGAAGGGGATACAGATGAATGGCAAATAACTTTGAACCAGATTAAGCTGTTGGTGGTATTTTAGTGAATGGGAAATTTGGCCAGGACACAGGAAATTCCCCTACTCTGCCAGTGGGGGCTTGACTTCCTGCAGAGTGGGAGCTCAGTTGGAGCGGACAGCAGAAGAGGAGAGTGCTGACATGGCAGTGGTCTGAGTTCTGTCAGATTATTGCAGAGTTGCTGGAGAAAGGACGTTCTGGAGGCAGGGGTCTGGGCCTTTGCCCCAGTCTTGGCACAGTGTTAAGAGGTCCCTGAAATGATTGGAAAATGTTGGTTCCAGAAGAAGAGAGAGTTGGTGTAGCGATGGAAGTGGAGTGTGATGCACGGAATGAGCTAGAAGTTGCTGAGCTAGAAAAGCAAGTTGAATTGACCAGTGCACATTCCGAGGAGTTGGGGAGTGCAGGTAAAAGAGAAATCAACAAAATTATCTCAGGGAGAAAAAAGTCTGTAAAAAAGTATAAGGGAAGGTTAGCTGCTAGAAGTAGAGCAGAGCAAAGCAGAAGAACTGGGCACAATGAAAGTACTGTGATGGACTGTCAAAGTCAGCCAATGGAGGCTGATGTAGGAACATCAAAACCAAGCTTGAAGGAGAAAAGCCGGTTTTAAAGAGACATTGTGGAAAAAATAAAATGAAAAGAAGCCTGACAAGAATGGCCTTATAAAGTCGAGAATGCTGGCCTAGAAGTGCTTCTGGTGAAGGGACTTCTAGCATGCAAACTGAGAAAGTAGAAGAAAGAAGCAAGTGTAGATGAACAAAATAAATTAAGAGCTGTGCAGGAGGGACCTGATGTTGAAAAAGCCCTGGAAAATGCAGATGACTCTGGAGGTGGCAAGATAGATGCAACAGATCTAAAAGACACCCGGAGTGGGTTGCACAAGCCCTGTTAGATGCAGAGTGGAATAAATCTGAGGATGGGAAGGGATGGGACCCTAATAGGCCCAGTGGATCAGTGGCCCAAGAAAACCCTAATCTTTAAGGGACTAATATAGAGTACTCAGTAAAGAGAATGAAAGGACCTCAGACTGATCAGGAAGTTATTGATGAAGGGGCAAGAAAATATAGAAGAAGAGGCAAAAAGTGGAAACTGAGGGCCTACAACCTGAGGAGATTTAAATGCAACAGTGGAAATAGAAGAAGGTCTGCTTCACCTGGAAATATGCAAGGGAAAATGAGGGCTAATCAAAAGAAAAACCCACTTTTTGGAGTGAAAATGATAAAGAAAAATTGTTCCCAGAAGTCATGAACAGATGAACAGAGCCTGCCAAAAAGAAAAATGCAGTGAGGCTAAAATGTTGAGACCTAGCTGAGGACACCCCAGATAGGTTGTTTGTAGGTTGACAGCTCTTGAAAACCAGCATGAAATACTATGATATGAAATCTATGCACTGATACACTCCCAAGGGGAAACCACGTATGATATAAGTTTCAAGCACCCCTCAGGTCTCGACAGGTTTTGGAAGCTGTATCATCAAATCAAAGCCATGCCTTTATGGAAAGATTTTCTTGCAATCCTCTGACCAAACCTGCATATAGAGTGGCAACCATTTTATTTAAAAATGAAAGGTGTTAATGTGGCAGACATCTCTTACTGTCTTAAACAAGGTGTACCCTAAATGGACCCCTGAACCAATTCTGGATGATGAGAGTTTGTGGACTGGTGGATGAAGTTTACAATAACTCTCAGCCAAAAGGAGGAGAAATGCAGCAACTCCCAAACTGTTTTCCTGGGTAAGGATAGGGGTTGTTTTCTATGCTGCCAGCCAGCTAAGGGCATGTTATGAATGTGGGAAAAAGGTCACCTAAGTAACTCCTGCAAAAGATTAAATGTGGCTTATGTGGGCAGCTGGGACACCATGGGACCATATGTAGAAATCCTATTAAATGCAGCCTCTGTGAGAGCAGGCCACTATATTCAATAGTTGTCCATGGGCTACACACAACAGCACAAACCCCTGGGGAAAGCTGAGCAGGATGTTTATCTTGTAAGAGCCCAGAAGGAAAAAAAAAAGAAAAAATATTACAGAAACAGCAGAAATGAAAGCCTAACCTTGAGAAAGATGGAACTACAATAGTAAAAGGAATGTAGCCAATGGGAGCATGAGAAACCAGGATGAAGTCGCTAGTCCAGCAATACCCCCAAAAAGAGAGTAGAAAAAACAAACAGAAGATGGTTACACAGTAGTCACAAGATCTAAGATGACAGGTAATGCCCACAAAAAAACACCTGGAGGAAATGTAAAGAGGACATAAAACTGACTAATAAATATACTACTTTACAAGATAAGGAGTAGTCCACAGTAGACAAAGGCTCAGACACCACATTACCTGAGCACTCTGGGGAGAGGATACCTCAGACTATGAAATAACTGATACACAAGCTTGCAAAGAAGAAAGAAAATTCCTTAAAGAGACTAAATGACTAAAGGATGTTTTTGAACTCTACACACTAATCCCAAAATGGCAGTCTTAAATTGCATCACTAATAATGTGAACAGCATTAAGAATAGAAAAAAGCGGATGGTTGCTTTTTCCTCTTTAAGGAATTTGAAAGGAGATGTTTGCTTTCTTCAAGACACTAGGTTGCACACTTTAAATGAACTAAGGAAGGTGCAGAAAGACTGGTGATAGGGTCCTTCACTTTGGTCATAGGGGAAGAGACTTGCTATGGAATTGGAATTGGGTTTGGAACATCAGATGTTAAAATTATTAAAGTGGTAGATTTGGTGCCTGGCAGGGTAATGGTAGTTGATGCCGAAATAAGCGGGACAAATGTTAGACTAATGAATATTTATAACCCACAAAGTAAATCCTCCAGATATAACACTATGAGTCAAATAGAGCCCTTCTGCACACATCCAAATTAATATTATGGGAGGGGGACTTTAATTGTGCCTTTCAAAAAGACTGAGAAGGAAAACAGCTAAGCTGTTCTGTGATACTAACTGTTTAAAAAAATATTGGCAGGGGCAGTTCTGGAGGATGTTTATAAAATCAGTAATACAATTCCTGTACATACCTTCTATAAAGGGATATTATCAACCCAGATTGATTTTGGTTTGTGCATAAAAGACAAAAATTAATGAGGTTAAAACAATATCATTAGAAACATCTGACCACATGGCTGTCACTTAGAAATTAACCTAAAGACAGCCCCTCCTTTGGTAGGGGACTATGACAAATGAATACAGAAATCCTGCAAGAAAGATATATTAGAAAACATAAAAGATTTATTGGCAGCTACAATTACAGTACTAGATATGTATGAAGACACTCTAGAGTGGGGGAAGATAAAAAGAGAGATATTAAGCCAATGATGATCACAGAATCCCAGAATAGGGGTAAGACAAGATATCATAAGAACCTGGGTCTTAGAGCAAAACTATATAAGGAAATAACAAAGCAAAATGAAATTAGACAGGATTGTACTGAAATTTTTTCCAATTTGAAAACACAGATGTGGGAATATCAGTATAGCAGAGAAAAATCATTGCAAATGGAGCAAAGATGCAGAGCACAAGGGACAAAAGCCAGAACCAATCCCTTTGAAAGTAATAAGGAAAGACTAGAAAATAGGATAATGTACAGTCTCAAAGATGCAAAAGGAATACAGTATACTGACATAGATAATATGAAGCAGATAGCTCAAGATGTCATGAAAAACAAATTTTAAAAAGGGAAAATAATTGGGAGAAGCAAACTATGGGGGCAAATTAAAGTCCCAAGAATTAATAAGCAAGATATAGAATATTCTAAAGAACATATTACAGAATATGAAATTAAAGAAGCAATTACCTCACCTACAAATAATACAGCCCCAGGGGTGGATGGTATACCAAATTGCTTTTACAAGCTGTTGGAAGAGCAGATTACTCCTATGTTGTGTATAGTATATAACTATATATTTGAAGAAAAAAGATTGCCCGAGAGTATGAAACAGGGGATAACTATATTTCTTTACAAAAAAGGGGATAAGGAAGAAATAAAAAATAGGAGGTCGATCAGTCTTTTAACAGCAGATTATAAAATCTTGGCAAACATTATAAATAGAAGAATGATTGAACATGTACACACTTTGATACTTTCAACACAGACATGTGCAGTTCCACGGCATGACATATGACAGAACTTGATATACATAACTGAAGTCTTAAGTATGGGGACAGGTGGTGACTGAAGTGGATTGTTAAATTTAATAGACCAAGAAACTGCATCTGACTCAGTTAAGCATGGTATAGCTGCAAGTGCTAGAACAATATGGGTTCCCAGAGGAATTTTAGGATTAATTAAAAGTCTATATCATGAAGCACAAATCTGGCCATGATAAATGGGCATATGTGCATTCCAATGTATATCCATAATGGGATGTGTTGGGGTGCCCTCTGAGCCCACTTTTGTATATATTATGTTTGGACCCAATGCTAAGGAGAATAGAGGCAGAGGAGAACATTAGAGCTATAAAAGATGGTAAAAGTGTTATTTATAAGAATTTGGCATATGCTGATGACTGTATTTTTTTCTAAAGGATCAAAGCTCAGGGGAAAGAATGTTAGAACTGTTTCAGGAAAATGAAAGCGTGAAAGGAATAAGGTGAACAATAAGAAAAGTAAAATTTTAACAATGGGAAGGGCAGAGAACCAAAAAGTATTGAATTCATGCAAGGTAGTACATAAATTCTAGGGGTAATGTTTGGAGGTCAGACCATATGCAGAAAATTAGGAAAATAAATTTAATATAGCCCAGAGGAATGTGGAAAGATGGAAAAACTGGAGCATGGCCAAGCAAAAAGGACCTACATTATAAAACTTTCATAGTACCCATTTTTTATATATAGCATATGTCTTCCCTATTCCTCTTTGGAACCGAACAAAAATATTAGGACTATTTTTTCTACTTTGTAGCATAATAGGCTGAATCCCATTAAAAGGAATCACTACGTATAGGCCAATAGTGGAGGGGCTAAATATACTAAACCCCATGTTGTATTTTTAAGTATTTTCACTATGCTATTATAGTGCCTATGTTGCAAGGTAAAGATAATACTGTACATGGAACTCTTTGTTATACAAATGGAAGGATAAAATGTTGGAAGGATGGGGGAAAAAGAAAAAGAAAGAAGATACTGGGAAAATACCAGAATATTTCAATACAGCAAAAAAGTATCTGGAGGGGTGGAAGGTGATGGTAGATACTCTTTTATTAAAGAACATGAAGCAAATGCACAAAGAAGTACTATGGATGAACTACTTTGAATCACCTGTTTTTAAAACAGCACAGGGAATAGAAGAGGCATTTATTCTAGAGGCCACACTGGCAAAACGAATACCACATAAAATGAAAGAAACCATCTGGTTATGCAGTCATGGAAAGCTAAATATTAATGGGAATCTTAAGCATAAAAAGGCAGAGGAAAGGATGTGTTTAGAAGCTGCATGTGTGAGTGAAGAAGAGACAATGAGACATTTATTTTTGAGTGTGAATATATCAAAACCTTTTGGAAACTATTAGCTGAGGATGTGGGGCATCAAACTGTTTGAAGAATGACATATGAAGTATTAATATATGGGAAATTGTCAACATAATGGAGTAAGTGGGATAAGGAACATTATTTGTATTTACAATTGTTAAATGGGCCATTTGGCAAGTAAGATGTCAGAGATTCATCCACAGCAAAAACTGAAAATCCATGATCTATATTTTAAGATACAAGCAGAATTGGATGAAATATTTAAAAAAAGCTCAGTTATATGGAAAAAAATCACATGGGGCAACTATGGAGACATCTAGAGTTTATTGGTTAGGCTAAGAAAAATTTTCTGGAATGTTATGATGTAAATATTGTACATAATTTCTTTTTTCTCTTACTTTTTCATTTTTTGGTGTAAGGTATTGTCTATGGAGAAATGAATATTGTTTCTGGTTCTAAATAAAAACTTCCCCTACTCTTTTTGAGAAGTGCCATGGGATCTTTAAAATCCACCTGAACTACCACCAGGACAGGTAGATGGGACCTCAGTTCAACATCTCATCCAAAGAGGGCACCTCAGGAGTGCCAGGTGTCAGCCAATGGTACTTACAAATAATTGATAAAATAAACAAAGAGAAGTCAGAACAATTAAACATCTACAAATATTACACATGCCAATAATAATTACTTTAGATTTAGAAAGTGTGGCTGCCATTCCAATGACTTCTCCAACTGGTATTTTATTGTTGCATTTAATTCTGAAAGTGACATACTGTGTTTAAGATTAGGAAAGGTGCACAGAATGGAGATAAGGGCGGCTTCCTGGGACTGATCTCACATAAAGCATGAAGGCAGAAGTGATAAAAGACATAAAGGCTGCCTGCTCTTTCATCTTCCAGTGTGGTATTATTATTATTAGAGCAGCAGCACCACTTACTTGGGCACCACACTGGATATCAAAACGACATTCAGCACTTAATTTTTCATTCAGAGTTGCCTGTAGCAGTAAGCCCTCAGCAGTAACAATAAGAACTGTACTGTGTTTTTGTTTACTCCTTAATATCCCTGTACCCATCTCTGTCATAGATTCTAGCCTCAATAAAAGACTCGCTGCTATATGACTACTGTATTTTCAAACACCTGTAGGGTGAGTTTTCAAACAGAAGAAAAATACCTTACTCTGCGAAATTGCCTTCACTCAGGTTTGCCATAACCATAAGACCTGCACAGTTTACTCAGGCAGCAATTCTTTCAGTTTTTATGATCCCCACATCAAACTGCCAAAAGCAGGAGTTTCAAACAGAGCATTTACTTTTAGCCAAGTTGTGACCTGAGGTAAGCATCAGAGAAATGGCTGGGAGGAGGTGCCACTAGACACCAGGAAATGGCAGCTCACTTCTGTCACTGCAGCCCATGGCCGACTTACAGCTGCAGAATCAGAAGTCAAGAAAGTCATGCTGTTCTCATACAGAAGCGTAGGTCAAGGGCTCCTGTCACTAAGCTGGACATCTGGGATTTCTGTCCCATATTTTATAAAAAAACATCAGAACATAGTTAAATGGTGCCCATTTAGCTAAGTTCTAGTGTTTGATTTTAAAATGCCTCAGTTTTATGTATTTTCCATGCTTGTTAGTGCATGGAGAAAAGCAATCTGATGACATTTCTCATCACAAAAACTGTTTGGTGCTTTGCCAGGCAAGTGGTGAGAAACCTAAAAAGCGTACACAACATCCAATTTTTAATTTTGCACCAGAATGTTATTTCAAAAACCCTTCTGCGCATGCTCAAAATGGAAAATATTAAACTTTAAAGCCTTATAGCTCAAGAACCATTTAATATTTTTTCACCAGATCCCTCAAAGGCAATACCTTAGGGCATACCACATCTGCCCTGCAAGTTTGGGTAACAATTCCATTCTATGTAGGCTGTAGATAAGAGCAAAAAAAAAATTAACTATAGTAAACAAATGAGAAGTCAGAATATGACATATGCCTATCTCAGAAACCCACACAACTGCCACCACAAAAAATTCCACTGATGAAGACCTTGACCCTAGAGAATACCTGCAAAACTTCAGCTCATTTTGTTGAACGATGCCGGAGATATTATTGTGCAAAATCAGGGGCTTAACATTGAATAGGCTATTCAACCCTAACTATAGGGGCACTACCATGCCACTATAATATATATATAGGGGATATGACATGGCCCAACTGAAGATATATTTATCTTCACGAGAGGCCAATGATATCATGATATCTCATGAGTGGCGAAGCCACGGTGAGATATCTTGATGATCGTGCCTTGAGTGAATAAATATGATATCTTCAGTCAGGCCATGTCATATTCTGTTTATACAATATGTGTTTTGGGCCACACATGATAGAATGTCTTTAAACATAATTCTCAATATCCCCCTCCAAGAGGCTCCAACACAAAAGATGAGCTACAGTATGTGTTCTGGAAAAAAAAAATATTTGGTGGATTTTTGTAGTTTTAAAGACATTTATCTGGTTGATACTGCCATTATTTTTTACATAAATAATCATTTAAATAAGGATTTAAAATGTGAATGGTTGATCCTGTCCCTGTGAGTTTTGTTAGCCCACTAGTAGCCATATTGGTAATTTCACTGTTTTCCTGTATTATTCCCCTTCAACAGAACTGATGACATGTTGCATTAAAAAATTTAAGCTGATCCTGCCGTATTTGTTTAGGTAAATACTGATTTTAAACACTTATCTGGTTGATCCTGCTACATTGCACTTCGGCAAGCATAGGAGGACTTTCACTTTCCCCCAGAATTGTAGCGTGTCCAAGCGCTAGTAAGAGACTCCCATAACTCGCTCCCAGACCTTACATGATAAAGCAGTCTCCATGAGCTAAGTTAGAAAAAATGTGGACTTCTGGTCATTTTAATTGAATTTCTCCACAAAAAGCTGCTGACTGTATCGAGAATAGAGAGGCAGGTCAGAGCTCAGAGGAGCAGAAGGTAGCATGAGTGTTTGTTGCTATAGCAACACATGCTCCTCTTTCTATTGCTGCTCAAAACTCAGACCCTTTCTTTCTGTGTACAGTCAACAACTTTGATGTAGTCAACTAAAAACCGAGAAAAATCCATTTCTAACAGCTCATAGAACTACTAACTCAAGCTGAGGAGATAGGAAGTCTCTTACTAATCTTCGACCCTTCATTCTCAGAGGAAAGTAATCAATACTAAAGAGCAGGCGGCAGCGTCAAGAAGATAAGTGTTACTATAAAAGCAAATCGTGTCACTGTTTATTGAGATTGGACATTATTTGAAATGTATGGCAGATTAGCAGTAGTAATAGCGCTCTGTCACGCTACACTGGGGAACAAAAGTGAAAGTTGTGACTGTGAGAATGACAGTTTCAGTTTCAGTATGGCGTAGAAGGATGGAGATAACAGCATGACTTATAGGAACATGGAGATATCAATGATATCTTCACTGGCTAATCAGATATCACTTTTATCCTGTCATTTATCCCAAAACACACATTGTATAAATGTGTATATATATATATATTTATATATATATATATACACATATATACATATATACACACAGTATGTAAGGTATCAACAGGATTAGAGACAAATGTTTTGAGTATTTTCTTTACATTTTCTGGCTAATAGACTAAACACAATAAAAAGAGATGTAACCTTTTGTAGTGTAAAAGAAAGAAGAGTGAGAGTAAGGCATTCCATTGTGTTTTCTTTCCTACTTACATTACTGCACATTTTCAAGCAGTGTGCATGAGGTGAAACATTTTTGGTACCATGGGTGGGATGGTTAGAACCTTATTTGGTAGCATGGAAATGAAATGTATTAAACTACCAGAAAGGTTTGATGATGTATGTCTCCCTTATTTTATTCGAGAGCCACTAGATATAACAACATAAACTTCCATGTGGGTCTTTGATGGTTTATTCAAGCTACAGTATGTCTATTTGGTAAGAACTGGAGGTTATAAACCAGTAAATGAATAAAGATTATCTCCTCTTCCCCGATGTGGAATCTGGTGTGGCTGTATTGTCATGGGAGTCTAGGGGTCCATGACACAATGAAACATATGAAGAAAGAAGAAAGGTACTGTCTTAGACTAATGTGCAAATCAATCATAGAAACACAATCACACTTAATTCTGGAATACTCTTTTGTTCAGTGTTTCTGAAACTATTTACAAAGTAGGTGGCAGGAACCTTTGTTTTCCACACTGTCATACCCAATATATCTCAGAATGGTGTAAGTATGATAATTTATTTATTTATTTAAAAGTTAGTAACTGGGAAAGGCACACTGAGCAAAGGCTCATTTCCAGGTGCAACCCGGGGAAGGACAAAGGGATTAGCATATATCAATAAGCATTAGCACATAGTACTACAGAAGTTACACAGCATTAAAATAAGTACAGTAAAATAGCAGTGATACATGGCATAACAGGTGGTAATACAATCTAGATTAAAACAACAGGAATGGCAGTGGTATAGGGATGCAGGAGCAATGCAATTGGTGCAAAACAAGTAGTTACAGTAGTACATTAACAGTAGTTCATATTACACAATAGACAATAAGAGCTGACATTAATAGAATGGGATGAAAAGAGTATGAGAGGGGTATGGGGAACTGGTAAGTTAAGGGGAGTGAGTGGCAGAGACATGGAGAGAGGAAGACACCTAAAGTATTTTTGACAGCCACTGTGGTTGGCAAGCCCTGAACTGAGAGGGATAGTGAGTTTCATAAGGTGGGTAGCCAATAGGCAAGTCTTGTTTCCCAGCAAAGAGGTGTGGTGTAGCTAATGAAAAGGAGTGTGGGTCATGAGAGCACAGGGCATAACCAGAGCTGGGGACAGGGGCTATTAGGGAGGAGAGGTTGGAGGGAGGGTGCTGAGCCAGAATTTTGTGATGAAGGGCACACAGTGAGCAAGCCAATGATTGGCTAGAGAGGGAAGGGATACTGATTGGTAAAGGCTGCAGTGATGTGTGCGGTAGGGAAGATTTGTGGTGAAATGGCAGAAAGCATGGAACATAGGATCTAGCTTGGCCAAGACAAACTGGAGGGCAGCACAATAGACCATGTCAGTGTTGTCAAAAGAAGGGAGGATGAGTATGGTTATGATTTCTTTCCTGACTGGGAGGAGACTGAATTTATGCCTGTGTAGTATGTCTAGCTTTGGTCGAAGTTTGTTATGAATTGCAAGGAGGTGAAGGGGCGTCTAATTTGGGGTCAGCCAGACTCCCAGGTACTTGTAGCTATCCACTACTGAGGTTTGACCCATCAAGAGTGTAGAGAGAGGTTAGGACAGCTTGGACAGCTTCTCGGCAGAACTGAGATACCATAGTGACAGATTTTTGGGTTGCACTTAGAGATTTAGTATCTAGCCAATGCAGTATGCTCTGAAATCAGACCGAGTCATCGATTCAACTTGGTCTAGGGAGGGTCCTGAGGAGAAGATCACTGAATCATCCATGTACATTTGGATGTAACGAGGAATGGCAGACAGATAGCAGGTTATTTATGAAGATGGAGAAGAGGGTGGGGCCAAGGATTGACCCTTGCAGAACTCCAGCAAGGATGGGAAGGGGAACTTAGTTTCACCCAGCTGCACAAACTGAAACCTGTCTGAAAGATAGGCCTTGAACCAATCGATGGCAGGTGAAGGGAGGCTTGTTGAAGCAAGGTCATCTATTAGGAGTTTATGGGCAACAGAGTTGAATGCTTTGGTCAGGTCCATGAAGATGGATAAAAGAACACCAACTGTTTTGTTTGCTATATTGAAGTATTATGTATGGCAAATAATGTATTCTATGATTCATACTAAGATTCATACTACATGAATATAGATGTACAGAAGGCTTAAAAGCCCATTCATATATATCTCCTACCATAGCAGGATTAATACCTTCCCGCAGAGTTAAGTAGGAAATCATCTAATTTTGTTTTAAATTTATCGAAGGAGCCAACTTTTACGATATCCTTTGGAAGGGTATTCCACAAGGGAAGAATTATTTGAATGAAACATTTCTTCTCATCTTGCTTTTAGGGTAAGTAAGTTTAAGTTGGAATCTATGGCTTCTTAGAACGATATTCCTTTGAACACAAACTAGGCCTAAGTCTGTTAATAAGGATATATCCCTAAAATTTTGAACATGAGTAGAAGGTCTACTCTTTGTCTCCTAAGTTCTAAAGGGTAACGATGTAAGGTACGTAGTCTAGTTTTATAATCTACTTTATGAAGGCCATCAAACATTCTAGTGATTCTCCTCTGGACTCCCTCAATTTTATTAATGTCTTTACATGGGGTCCACAATGGGGAACAATAGTTCAAAATGGCTGTACATTTGCTTTATATAAAGGGATTAAGCAAGCCCTATTTCTTGAGGTAACTGATCTCCTAATCGCCCTATAAGTTTATTTGCCTTTTTAGTTAATTCCATTACAGTGTATACCAAACTTAAAGTCATAGATATGATTACTCCCAAGTCCCTTTCATTGTTAACAGACTTCAGGGTTTGCCTGATGATATACAGTTGTAAGATGACACTTTTATAATTTCTTAGTTTATGATACCTCCCTGCAGCTTCATGACTGCTATTTTAGTGTCATCGGCAAATTTGATGGCAAAGCTATTTAGATCTTTATTCAGGTCAGAGACAAAGATAAAGAACAGGGAGGACCCAATACCGACCCTGGCACCCACTTGTTACTTGCCCCTGTCAGATATAAAGCCTCTAATTCTTATTACCTGCTCTCTGTCCCTTAACCATTCATTAACCCATCTAATGAAGGTGTATTTCTCTGAAGTTTAACATTTTCTCTATCAGGGTTGGATAGGGGACCTTATCAAAGGCTTTAAAGAGGTTGTGATAGACAATGTCGACCAATTTTTTTATCTTATAAAAGGGCACTTACTGATTCACAGAAGACCAAATTGGCAGTTAAACATGACCTATGAGCAAGGCCACTGGTTTTTGGTTTTTACTGGGAAAACCTGGTAAAACTCCGGAATTCGGGCTGCCTAAGCACCGGTAAAAATAAAGATTTCATGGAATCTGACATTTTATATCAGATCAGTAAATCTACAAAATTTGTATTTTTCTTATAATAACTTCCTGTACTATTTTCAATTTGCTTTTTTTAATGCTCTGTATACTAAGCCTTCTTTCATTCTGATTTTTTATGCAAATGCTAAAAGAATGATAGCAGAATCCTGGTAAAATCCAGAAATTAGAGTAACAATCACCAGTGCAATTCCAGAATCTGAAGTCTTAAAAACGGAATTTCCTTGTTTTAATCACCGTAAATCAGTGGTCTTGCCTATGAGCATTAAAACCATGTTGAGATTTATCAATAATGCATCTTGAATCCAGTTGAGTATCTAATTTATCCTTGATAATGGACTCCATCAATTTCCCCAGGATACAGGTCAGCTGATAGGTCTGTAATTTGTAGTATTACCATGTACACCATTTTTATAAATAGGCACCACCACTGCTCTTTTCCAGTCACTAGGCACCTCGCCAGAACTCAATGACTTATTATAGAGTGTGTACATTGGTTCCACTAACCATAATTTTATAGCCCTCAGGACACAGGGATGAAGCGAGTCTGGGCCAGGGGAGGTGTTTGTTTTAATAGTCTCTAATTTACAGACTATTTCTTCCCGTTATTTCTAGCTTCTGGGTGACAGTATTTCCTAAATAGGATGTGATTAAGTTGTCTGTATAAGTAAACACTGAACAGAAATATCAATTTAATTCATTGCCCATATCTAAGGGTTCATTTATAACGGTGATAGATACCTTAAGGGGACCTATTGTGCTCGATGCATGCTTCTTTTGTTTAAATAAGAATAGAAAGATTTTCCACTGTCTTTCATATGGGCCAGTTTAAATTCGATCTTCCATTTTTCTTTGTTAATGTTGGCCTTACAAGCTCAAAGGCCCTCCTTCTATTTGTGTTTGTTATAATCATTATTGTCTCTTTTGATAGCCTTGTAAGCCCTTTCCTTAGATAAGATGGATTTTTTAACTTTTTTTGTGTACCACATTGGTAATTTCCTTTCTATTATACAGAATATGATTTGGTATGTATTGATCACTTAGCTCATGAATCTTGTTTTTGATGTTCGTCTACAGTTGATCAACTGATGTGCTTTCCTTATCCCAGTCCCAATCTTATAATTCTTGATTAATTTCTATGAAGTTGGCTCTCCTGAAGTCCTTAACTATGGTTATACAAGTCTCTTTAGTATAGTCATTACTTACAGAGAATGTAATCATGTTATGATCGCTATTAAATAGAGGATCAGATATTTCAAGATCCTTCATTTTGTCAGGAATGTTAGTGATGACAAAGTTGAGTATATTACTGCCCATGTCAGTTTGTCAAATAATTGCTGCAGCACATGTATTAGGCAGAGTTCTAACAAGGCTTGTTCTTGTGAGGAGGATGCAGAGTAATCATTCCATTTTATCCCTGAAATTAAAATCTCCAAGCAGAAGGATGTCCTTATTATTTTGTTTACTTGAGATGTCGTTTAGCAAGGAACTGTGGTCAAGCTGGCTGGTGTCAGGAGATCTATAACACATACCCAAACCTAGGTTCTCACTATTTTCATTTCAATTTCAACCCATATAGTTTCCTTAAACTCGTCAATACTATCATTCAGTTGTCTAAATTTAATATTATTTCTCAGATAGACAGCCACACCACTGCCCCTTCTATTGACCCTGTCTCAACAAACAAGATTATATCCAGAGATAGTTTTACTCCAGCTACAAGTCCCATCCTACCAGGTCTCTGAAATAGCAGCAACATCAATGTTTTTCCTTAACAGTAATAACTTGAGTTCATCTTTTTTTATGTAGTTAAAAGTTCTTACATTAGTGAGTAACACATTTAGTTTCAGTTTGTGTGTTCGGGTAGGTTTATCGATAGGTGTGGTGGTAGTAACTTGATTCGATATTGCCTGTCTAATAGCCCTATTTTGCCCTCTACAAGTAAGTTTTTGGCATCCCAGTGGGACAATTAATAGCCTGATGGAAGATATTTCCTAGCACTTTAGCACCATTGTTTATTTAGATGAAGACCGTCATGGCAAAACAGGGAATCATTAGAAGCAAATATATCCCATGTACTTAAACAGTTTATTTTATTCTCCAAGCACCATCTATGAAGCCAGTTATTATAACTCTTTATTTTTTGAGTTTTAATTTTTGAAGCTTGGTGTACTGGTAAGATTTCAGAAAGGATAATATTAGCATTTAAGCTCCTCAAAATTGTGACAGCCTCTGCCACTTCTTTGATGATGTCCTCTACTTCAGTTTTTTTTTATATTGTTTGTGCTAGCATGTAAAATAACTGTCTTTTGTTCATCTGTTTTTTTCAATATGCTTGGCAACATTGTGGAAATATCTTTTATGGTGGCACCCCTATAGCTACAGCTTGTCACATTCAATGTATTACCTCTGGTGGAGTATCTTTCAGTGTACCTGATTATCGAGTCACCCAGAATATAAAACTGTCCATTTTTAGAATCTTCAGGATTGATCCATTATCATACGCCTGAAGGTCCCTAGCCAAGGACCTTCTAGATCGCTAATTGGTAGTACTGCTGAGGTAGGACAATCTGGGCTTGTCAGAGTATTAGGATCATTATTGTCTGCATTACATAGAAACATAGAAGTTGACAGCAGATAAGGACTGCAAGGCCCATCCAGTCTGCCCATTTCTTTTTCTTCCTTATGAATGTGCCATCTGCCTTTGCTCTGTCAATGGCCTATCTATTCATACTCATCTGTATTGCTCCCTTATGCCTATCCCATGCCTGTTTGAATCCCTGCACTGTATTCATAACCACCACTTCCTGAGGTAGGCCGTTCCATGCATCCACCACCCTTTCTGTGAAAAAGAACTTCCTCACATTACCCCTTAATCGGCCTCCCTCTAATCTCATGCTGTGTCCTCTTGTCCTGCTGTTTTTCTTATATTGAAACATGTTAGACTCTTTCACCTTGATAATGCCCTTAAGGTGTTTGAATGTTTCGACCATGTCACCTCTCTCCCTCCTTTGATCTAGGCTATACATCTTGAGCTCCGTTAATCTATCCTCATATGTTTTCTGATGCAGTCCCTGCACCATTTTGGTTGCCCTTCTCTGGACTGCCTCAGTTTGGTTAATGTCCTTGTGAAAGCATGGCCTCCAGTACTGCATGCAGTACTCCAGATGGAGCCTAACCAGTGTCTTGTAAGGAGAGATTATTACCCCCTTCTTCTGACTTGTAATACCCCTACTAATACACCCCAACATCCCTCTAGCCTTACCTACTGGTTTAGTGGTCTGCTTGGATGATTTCAGGTCATCGGTGATGATGACGCCCAAGTCTTTTTCTTCCCTTGTGCCAGCCAGCAACTCCACTCCCAGCCTATAGGTGGCTTCAGGGTTTTTCTTCCCAATGTGCATGATCTTGCGCTTCTTTGGGTTACACTCCATTTGCCACTCTTCTGACCATTTTGCTAGTTTATCCAGATCTCTTCTTATTCTGCCCACCCCATCCAGATCATCTACTCTGCTGCAGATCTTGGTGTCATCTGCAAACAGACAAACCTTACCCTCCTGTCCATCTGCAATGTCACTGATGAAGATATTGAAGAGGACTGGCCATAGGACTGATCCTTGAGGTATCCCACTTGTGACTTGCATCTCTCCTGACTGTATACCATTTGCCACCACTCTCTGTTTTCTGCCCGTCAATCAGTTTGCCACTCAGTTGACCAACTTCTGACCCACCATGAGCCTACCCAGCTTGTTAATCAGTAGTCTATGTGAAACAGCATCGAAAGCTTTGCTGAAGTCAAAGTAGGTGAAGTCAACTGCTTCCCCTTGGTCCACCACTCTGGTTACCCAGTCAAAGAAATCTATGAGATTAGTTTGACAGGACCTTCCTTTTGTAAACCCATGCTGTCTTGGATCCTGTGTGCCTATGGAGTCCAGGTGTTGCACTATTCTTCCCTTAAAGAGTGCCTCCATAATCTTGCCCACTACTGAGGAAAGACTGACTGGTCTGTAATTCTCTGCCTCCTTCCTGCTACCACTCTTGTGGAGCGCGATCACATGAGCTCTTCTCCAGTCTTCTGGGACCTCTCCTGTGCTCAGAGACTCACTAAACAGTTCTGCTAATGGCTCTGCTAGTTTAACCCTTAGCTCTTTTAGTACCCTGGGATGTATGCCATCAGGTCTCATTGCGTTGTCCACCCTAAGCTTATTGAGCTCTTGCAGGACCCTTTCTTTTGTGAAGGAACTAGTGTACACCTCCTTCCCCACTGTGTCCATGGTGCTGAGCTGTGGGCCCTGCCCTACCTTCTCTTCAGTAAATACTGAGCAGAAGTATCTTTTTAGAATGGATGCTTTTACATGGTCCTCTCCTCACATGCTCCCTTATCCCCTTTGATCTTAGCAATACCCCCTCTGGACTTTCTCCTTTCACTAATGTATCTATAGAAGGTCTTGTTACCTTCTTTTACTGTTTGTGACAGTGTTTCCTTGGTTTGGGCCTTTGTCTGCCTTACTGCCTTCCCTGCTTTCCTTAGGGAAGTTTGGTATGTCTCCCTACCTTCATCCTGCTGTGTTTCCTTATATTTTTTGAAGGCCAGCCTTTTGGCTCTGACCTTTTCTGCTGCTGTTTTTGAGAACCAAAGTGGTTTCCTTCTTCTTTTGCACTTTCTTTTCTCTCTAACACAATGGGATGTTGCTTCAAGTATTGCATCTTTAATGCTTGCCCACTTTACCTGTACACCCTCACCTGTATTTCTTTTTGCCAGGGCTAGCTTAACTCTGTTGGCCATCTTATCAAAGTCAGCTTCTCTGAAGTCCCATATGTTTGCCTTGGAATGGGATGATTTAGTTCTAGTGGCCAAATTGAACCATACCATGTGATGGTCACTGGCTGCCAGGTGACCTTCTACCTGGAGATCTGTAATCCTTTCCCTATTAGTCAGTACTAGATCTTGGATAGCCCTGTCTCTTGTGGGTTGTTGTACCAGTTGTTTGAGTCCCTACTCCTGCAGGGAATCCACCATGTGTCTAGTTCTGGCAGATGTTACTGCTGGTATTAACCAATCTTTCAATTCTTACCAATTACCCTTTTGTGGTTAATTTTACTTTTATTTTTAATACTATGGGTGCTTGGTGTAATTTCAGTTTCATAGCTGGTTGATATATGGTTATCATCAGAGATATCAGTGAGACATAGCTGAATATTGATACCAGAATTTGACTGCATTGCAGCAATATTATTATCCACTGTATCAGCCTCTTAGAGACCAAGTGAGTCCAAGCTATTGAAAAGGGGTAAGACAAATTGTTCTGCTTTCCACCCTTTTTTTGCCACCCTCCTACTCTGGATTCCATACCATTCCCCATCACCAGAAATGCTGGGGTCTTCTTCCCTACCTCTTTTCCTATTGCTATTTTCCCCACTCCTGCATTGTATAGTTAAGTAATTGAGGGGTATCAGTTGTGCTAGCCTTGTTAACACTGGTTAGTTTAGAGGGGCTATGTCCAATTAAAAGGCTATGCACTGAGGTCTGAGGGCAAACTGAGTCTAAGAGTAGGAGAATGGAATTTGTCATTGTAAATATGGGCCTGGTAATGGTAGTCTGATGCCTTTTGGCTAGCTTCATTGCCATATTTTGCTGACTGAGTTCTAAACTCTTGAGCCCGTTGTTGAGGTTTGTAAATTATTTCAACATGGCTTCATGTTCAGTGCATTTTGTACAGGAGTAGGGCATTTGTGGTAAAGGTGCAATCATTAATCCATACATATTACAGTTTGAACATCTGACACCTCTGCCCCCTTCCAATGTCACAATGATATCTGCCATTTGTCAAAGAGGTTTAACCAGCAGACCCCCAATTCTGCTCTGCAGTTCTGTATCGCAAGAAGCCCTGACAAATCAGACAACCATTACCTTAGATACTTCTTAGAACTTCTTCATTGCCTCACTGCTTAACACGCATAACACGAGCTCGGACATGTGTGTCCTTGTGCACGTCTTTGTGTGCTTACCCACACTGTGCTCGCTCCGCTCTCATGGAGCGTTCCTTAAATCCTTAGACCCAGGCGTGTCAGAACAGGTCAAGTGACCTGCAAAGCACTTGTTTCCCCACTCCACTTAAAAGAACAGTTTGTAATAAACAAACTAGCTGTGTTGATAAGCACGACATTTAAATGTATGCCTTAAAAACAAATTAGCTAAATACTGGATGGTGCAATCTATAGGTTTCACAAGCACTACTGACTCAGAAGGGATGCTGTAGTCCTTAGTGGCTTACAGGACTACAATCCCCCTAAAGCTTCTGCTTCATCCCCAGGACAACTACCTTGTATATACTGTAGATAGTGAGCAATCTTTCCATGCAAGGTGGCCTCTGCCAGGTCTGTCTCACACCGAGAGGTGTCTCACAGCATGTGGTCAGAGGTACAGGTACATACTTTTTATTACAGGAAAAAGAGATAACCTACATTGAACTTTTTATCTAAATTTCAGGTACTATTCAATCTCATATCAGAGAGATGTGAACACTCTTCCAACACCCACTGTTAAAAAGATATGGAAACATTGTTATAATACAGTATTGCCGTAGTGCTTAAATAAAGGAAAAGGATGAAATCATGTTACATCAAGAATTTATTTCTTCTTTTTTTATGAGCTCTTTTTGAATGTCATATTCTGAATGGTTTTCTTTTAGTGGCTTTTTTGTATTAATCTTTACATTAATATTGTCCTTTTTTTTGTATATAATTGAGTTCACTGTATATTTTTGTGCATCTGTTCTCATATAAAAAAAATGTCCCTACTTTTTTCAAGAAGTGCCATGGGATCATTTATGTGCACTTGAACAACCAACAGCACAGGCAGACGTGATCTTGGTTTAACATCTCATCCAAAAGATTGCACCTCAGGTGTGCTGTACGTCTTCCTACAGCACTACAGTGTCAGTTCTGGGCATTAACCCAAGTTCCAGGTGTGGGGGGGGTAGAACCCACAACTTTCCTATCTTTTGGCCTCAGAGGTGAGTGTGCAACCTGCAGAGCCACTGACATTGATACTTACACTAATATTTACAGTAGTATTCCAGTTTTCTAAAGAAATGTGAGCAATACAAGTAACTAAAACACCAAAGCTAATTCTGTATTATCACATTGAAAGAAAAATGTAACACTTTGCTGCTGGGGGTCATATATAAATTTCCATGCCCTGTTCTCATTTTGCTTATTGGAGCAAATAAAGTAATTTTACTATGTTTTAGGGCTGGGTGAAATTTACCTTTTGCCAGCAAAATGCTTTGGAAATTCTGATTTCGCTTCCATGAAATGTCATGAAATTTCCATGAAAATGTGAAATTTTGCCAAATTGTGATTTCAGCTATTGCCATCTACTTCATAAATTGTCCAAATGAAATCATATAGGGTAGGATGCTTTACTGAGACCCATACAGAAGTACACCAAGTGGCTAATCTCTGTCTATAAAGGTGACTGAATTAAAATCCGCTTAATGTTTCAAAATTTTTAAATTACATTTTGCAATTATGTAGACTGCAGAATTTTAAGCCCTTATAACTTTAGCACTAGAAACTGGAATATCACTAATTTTGTTAGGTTCATTGACCCTAAATATGAGGCTTTGAGGCCATTCCCATGGTCCAGCAGCAAAGTGTCATGCTGCCATGCTGATGACCCAGGTTTAGAAGCCTTGGAACTCATGTCAGGAGGCAGGCCATGGCTGAGATAGGGGCCACCCGGCAGTGCATCTAGGTCTGAGATGATTGGCAACAGGTTCTACCAATACAGTGAACCCTGCAGCAGAGCCAGGGAGCCTGCTTCTGCCACAAGGGAAACTGTGGCTGCGTGAGGCTGACAGAGGCGCCTCACCCTCCATGGGTGGCAGGAGGGAAAAATTGTAAAGGAAAAACCCAGTAGCCATCTGAATGGTTGCCTGCTTCAGCTTGATCAGGGTACATCCCTCTGAACAGGCTATAGCCCTGAGAGATGAGCTGCTGGCCAGAAGAAAAAACAAAATGGGGGGGAGAGGCTGTGTGTGTGTGTGTATGTGTGTGTGTGTCCTTTAATCTCTTCCTCAGAGGCTGGCTCAGTGATAAGGAGCCAAAGATTCCAAAATATCATCAGCAATTAAAGTTACATTTCATGAACTTTTGTGAAATTGTGGAATTTTGTGATATTTTTGTCAAAGCCATATCCATACATTTTGCCAAGACATGCACTTGAGCTGTCATTGCATAGGAAGGTAAAGGCTAGGTAAAGTGACAAAAAGGGAAAGGGGAAACTGTTTAATCAGGAAAAACACAGTAAGCCAGTGCTTCTTTCTAGGTGTGACCTGGGAGCACAAGAAAGTTAATTTAGAAACATAGAAACAGAATTTGATGGCAGATAAGGACTGCTTGGCCACCTCATCTGCTCATTTCCGTAACTAATGGATAAGCTGCTGATCCTAGTTAACCAACAGCCTACTTCCTTCTACCCCACACTACAATTGCCTTATATCTGTCCCATACATTCTTGAATTCCTCCACTGTTTTTGACTCCACAACCTACTCAGGAAGGCTGTTACATGCATCCACAACCCTCTCCATGAAAAAATATTGCATGTTCTTGCACATCTCTTTTTCTGAAAGATGCTACCCTCTTGGACTTTGTTGATTCCCTTGAGGTGCTTGAAAGTTTCTATTATGTTCTACCTCTCCCTCCTTTCCTCAAGGGTATACATCTTAAGGTCCTTTAGTCTCTCTTCATATATCTTCTGGTGCAGACTCTGCACCATTTTGATTGCCCTCTTCTGGACAGCCCACTCCCTGTCTATGTCTTTGGAGATGGGGTCTCAGAACTGCATGCAGTACTCAGATGGGGTCTCACCAACTGTCTGTACAGAGGGATAACAACTTCTTGTTTTCTACTGGTGATGCCTCTCCCTATGCATCCCAGTATCCCCCCAGCCCTCCTTACTGCCTTCTCACATTGCTTGCCTACCTTTAGGTCATCTGATATAACTACCCCCAAGTTCCTTTCCATTTTTGTTGTCAGTATGTCACTGCCCATAGTGTACTCTTCCCCTGGGTTTTGTTTCCCAGGTGCATTACTTTCACTTCTTTGCATTGAATCTAAGCTGCCATACATTTGACCATTCCTCCAACATTGCCAAGTCCCTTCTCATCCTCTCCACCTCACCTTGTGTATCAACCCTGTTGCAGATCTTTGTGTTGCCTGCAAAGAGACATACTTTTCTTTCCAGTCCCTCTGAAATGTCACTTATAAAGATATTAAAAAGGACCAGACCCAGTACTGAACCCTGCAGTACCCAACTAGTAACTCTCCTTTCTTCACTGTGGACTCCGTTTACTATTACCCTCTGTGTCCTATTGTCCAGCCAGTGTTTTATCCAGGCTATCATCCTGGGACCCACTCCCAAGCTGGCTAATTTGTTTATTAATCTTTTGTGCGGGACTGTGTCAAATGCCTTGCTAAAGTCTATGCAGGCCATTTCCTCAGCCACTCCCTGGTCTACTACTTTAGTCATCCAGTCAGAGAAATCAATTAGATTCATCTGATGTAACCTTCCTGCTATGAATCCATGCTGCCTTGGGCCCTGTGCCCCACTGGCCTTTAGGTACTCAACAATTCTTTCCTTTAGAAGTGATTCTATCATTTTCCCTACCACTGAGGTCAAACTGAAAGGTCTGTAGTTTCCTGCCTCTGTCGTGCTTCCACTTTTGTGAAGGGGAATCACATCCCCCCTCCTCCAGTCCTCAGGTACCACACCATCCTGTTAAAAAGGGTAGTAAATGGTGTTACTAGTTCTCACCTTAGTTCTTTTAGAATTCTGGGGTGAATCCCATCAGGCCCCATTGCTTTCTCCTCCTCCAGCTTTAGGAGTTCTTTCAGAACCCTTTATTCTGTGAAAGGACTGATATCAACCCCCCTATCCAGAGTGCTTCTATTGACTGGATTAGGTACCTCCCCCTCTTCTTCATTTGTGAATAATGAGTAGAAGTATTCATTCAGTTTCCATGCTTTTTCACTGTCCTGCTCTGCCCTCCCACCCTCCTCTTTATTCATACTCAGTATCCTTCCCTTTGTCTTTCTTCACTCCCTTAATTACCTATAAAAGGTTTTATCCCCCTTCTTAACCGAGTTGCCTGTCTTTTCCTCGGTTTGGGCCTTTGCTGTTCTGACTGCCTTTCCCAATTCCTTCTGTTTTAACTGGTACCGTTCTCTGTCCTTCTCCTTCTGTGTTTCCTTATACTTCCTGAATGCTATCCTTTTCTCCCTAACCTTTCCCACCACCTCTTTTGAGAACCATAGTGTTTTTTTCTTTCATTTTGATTTATTTTCTTCACACAAAGGCTTGTTGCCTCTGTGATGGCAGGTTTGGTTTTTCCTCATTGTTGCTCTGCCCCTCCTTCTTGCCTGTTTGCTAGTGCTTTTCTGAGGCACTCTCCCATTTTGACAAAATCCGCTCTCATGAAGTCCAGTACCTTCACTTTTGCATGGCTTGACTCTATAGCTGAGTTTATCATGAACCACACTGTTTGGTGGTCACTTGTTCCCAGATGGCTATCCACTTCTAGATCTGAGATCCTCTCTCATCTCCATTTGAGAGTACCAGATCTAGATGACTCCCCTCCGAATGGGTTTCAATACTAGTTGTCTAAGGCATGCCCCCTGTAGGGCATCTAGAATGACCCTGCTCTTGGATGTGGCTGCAGCAAAGGCACTCCAGTTAACATCTGGCATATTCAGGTTTCCCATCAGCAATATCTCCCCTTTCTCTGCCATCCTAAGCATGCCTTCTATCATTTCCTTGTCCATTTCCTCCCCCTGAGACAGGGGTTCTGTATACAACCCCTGTGCAGATTATGATGCCATTTCTAGTCTCCAGGGTGACCCACAGTGCCTCCTCTCCTCCCCTGTTTACCATTTAGTTTTGTTTCTTTGATCCCTTCCCTTGGATAGAGAGCTACTCATCCTCCTCCTCTTCTACCCTCCCTGTCCCTCCTGTAGATTGTGTACCCTTTTATGTTGACATCCCAGCCATGGTTCTCTGTCTACCATGTTTCCATGACTGCCACGATGTCCAGGCATCCCTCTTCCATCAAGGCCACCTCATGTTCCCCTCCTGGACAGATGCAGACCATCATGCCAGTGTAGGGCTGCATCCCTCCAGGTGGACCACCAGTCCCCAATGAAGCCAATTTACTTGCTCAGGGTCACACAGTATGCAAGTGGGGGCGGATGCTATTCAAACTCAGGTCTCCAGGTTTGCAACCTCAGTGTCCTTAATCACTACACTATACAGTCTCCTAAGGTAACATTCATAAGAGGCTCCAGAGTAAAAGTATCAGGATATCAAGTGTCAGATCACTATCTTAAGTGATGAACAATGAAGAATAAGTCATGCACATCAAATCAAATCAAATTAGTTGTATTGATAAAAGGTGCCTTTCAAAACCAAGGTGCTTGTACAATAAAAACATATTATATAAATAACCAAATAAAATAAGACTAAAAATACAATAGCAGCTTTAGTAGTTGGAAACTGCCAAGCTAAAAAGATAGGTCTTTAAAACAATCTTAAAACTCTGGACAGTCAGGCAGTCTCGTACCCGATGCACTTCACTGCGCACTTGGCTGTCTTCTTGCAATATGCCTGTTAACCACTAGAACTCACTGACTAAATGACTTGTGGAAGCAGATGCATGAGCAGCAATATTTTATTTAATGCATCCTGCTGATTCTGTAACAACTATGTAGATAACAATGTATATTTTATCATTTGAAAATAGTGGGGCCGATTCCAGGACAAATGTAATAGCAACTTGCAGGCATATGCAAAGTTCGCGACATTCTGCTACCGGGGACCACAGAGCTATATTAAAGAGTGGCGGGGTCGGCACTATGACATGCAACTTGCGACACATGTAGGCTAATGCCACTAGCATAGTCACCCACATGTTGCAAGTCACAGCCATGCTGCTGACTGACCCCGGATTCCCCACCCTGGAACACCACAGCATGCATTGAGGGGCATGTGAGGGGCTGGGCAGGTGGCACAGGAGTCCATGGGGGCACAGTAAGAATGGATCGGGGTCCCCACCATTCAGGGGTGGGCAGGCATGGTCAAGTCCATGGGGCACGAGGAGCACAGTGAGACCTTTGTCGTGGAGCTGTGGCATGGGCATCCATTGAATGGCAATGAAGGATGACCCTTAGAATCTCTGAGATGCTTGAAGATAGCCCTGCCAGTGCAGCTACTTGAATCATGGATGTGGGTTATGGCAGCCGCTCTTCTGAAATCAGGCGAAGGCTGCTATATACCACCCTTGCTTCATGTTGCTGTAGGTTGCAGCATAGTGATTGGCATATCCCATTGTTGGTATAGTCCACAGTTGACATGGCGAAGGTGCCTTTTGGAATAGTGACTGTTGTAACACAAGGCACAAGTCGAGTTACACCATGGGGTTTGGCATAACTCAGCTTGCACCGGCATCGCCATCCTGGAATTGGGTCCAGTGGCACCAAGTGATGCCAAGCATTACAACTAGTTGTGTCTTAAGCCATTGTGACTAAAAGTATCTGGATATCTTTAGTCATAATGGAGTATTATGCTGGCATAATAGTCACAAGATCACTGGAGACCATTTCCAGTTCATGATGCTAGTGCAGGTAAGGTGGTTTCTTTGTTTAATTTTTGTTGACCAGGAAAGGAGAACTAGACAGTTCTGCCTATTTTCAGCCTTGTCCCTGGGGGGGAGTTTACAGATGGAAACCAGCTGACATTGAACCAGATTAAGCTGTGAAATGGGGGAAATTTGGCCAGGACACTAGGAAAATTCCCCTACTCTTTTGAAGAAGTGTCATAGGGTCTTTGATACCCACCTGAACAGGCAGACGAGACCTTAGTTTAACCTCTCATCCAAAAGATGGCACAGCAGGAGTGCAGCACCCCCCCAATGTTGCACTACAATGTCAGTATTAGGATTTAACCCAAGTTCCAGGTGTGGGGATGGAACCCACAGCATTTTAATCTTCTGGCCTCAGATGCAAATGTGCAACCTGCTGAGCCACTAAAATGGATTTATTCATGAAAGTGCTTTGTGAAAATTTAATTCCATAGTGGAATTCTAGTGGCATTACCTAGTACGTGTCTATGAATTGTTGAGCAAAGTATGGCAATTAGTAATTTTGGCAATTAGTAATTTTGAAAGTATCTACAATAACTTTTAACAAACTAAATGACTTTTATCCAGTTGAATTAGAGTCCAGGACATATATACTTTGGTATGCGTGCCACATGCTGAGTGTATACCTGAAACAGCAGTGGAGCTATACACATCCAAATATTTTGAACATTTTCACATGATATAACAAATAATTAAATTGTGAAATTCTGAACTCCTGTAACTTACAATTTATGTAACCAACTAGGTCTCTATTTAGCAGTTTCTAAGGCTCGTCCAATAAAGTATGCATATACATTTTTATGTTTGCTTGCACGCATGTGCAAGAAACATAGTGCCATCATCCGAGTTTTTAGAGGTGTGGCACTCACCTTCCAATTAAGTCAGTGTGTTTGCAGGTGCGCCGCGGTTCTCCAATGAATGCTGCACCTGTCTATGACAGTGGTTGAAAATGCAGTGCCCGTACAGTTGAAAGGGAGGCTCTGCTTCAGTGAGCAGTGCTCCCCTCCACACACACGCACGCATATTACATGCTCATGGGCTCCTCCCATGCACACAGTGTATGGTTGTGAGGTGCCCAATCCCCAATCGGCTCCATGCCCCCCAAAACAGCTTTCCAAGTACCATGCTTGGAGGCCCACTAGCGTGGCAAAATTGTTATGTACGGGGGTGCCCAATCCCCAGTGGCTCCCAGACCCCCCAAACAGCCTTCCAACTGCCACATTGGGGCCCACCCCAGCATAGCAAAGCATCCACCAATCTTCAGCTGCCATGCTGAGGCCCACCCAACATGGCAAACATCGCGTCGTCTTCAAAACATAACAAAACCTGTACCTCGTCAGTCTCCTGCCCACCGCACCCACCCACTGTGCACCCTGCCTCCCCACACCCCCTCACCCCATACTTACCTCTGGACCTCAGCTGCTTGATCTTGGTGTATTGGGAACACGTCTGCACTCTTCAAAGCCGACTGAACTGAGAATGCGGTAAGCTGTATAATGCGATAAATAGGGTTTTTTCAACTTTAATGCATATCTCAGGAATTTTGGGGAATTTTGGCACCAGATTTTCAACATGGGATTTTTGGGACCCCCTCCTCATGAATTCTTGAACTGTCATGGTGTTAATCGGGCATGAAGGGCAATTTCACAGTCACTATGTGAAATCACCTTTTGGGACTGATTAACAAAACGACAGTGCCAGTGTTCATAAGGTGGGCTCTCAAAAAGCCTATGCCTCAAATTTGGTGAAAAAATTCCTAAAAATTACTGCTTTATGAGCGTGCATTACGCAGTTCCTATGCATGCTCACAAGTTCACAAATTTTTAATATTTTCACTCTGGATTTTCAACATTGCCATTTTATCACACCTCCTTATGAGCAGTATAGCTGTAATTTTCACATCTACTTAAAGCTGTGTTTCTAAACGCGGTGCCAGATAGGCATGATTGGTGTCTTGAAATCAATGTGTAGGACACATTAAGAAATTACAGTGACACTGGTCATGAGCAGAGGTCTTAAAATGGCTATGTTGAAAATTTGCTGACAAAAGTCCATAAAATGACTGTGTTAGGAAGCGAGCATTGCTCTGTTTCCACACCCTCGTAAGTTCATAAATTTGTAATATTTTCAGTCAAGATTTTTCACCAGTGACATTTTCCACACTTCCTTATGAACAGTACAGCTGTCATTTTTCACAACATGGCTGGAAATGTGTTTCACACTTTCAGTGCAGAAATGTGTGGTTGCTGTGGGAAATCATTGTTCAGGACAGATAAAGAAAATCACAGTGACACTGTTCATGATCGGAGGTCCCAAAATGGCTGTGTTGAAAATCTGCTGTAAAAAATCCCCAAACTAATTACATTACGGTGTGTGTTGCACAGTTTCTATGCACGCTAGTGACTTAACCAGTTTTTTTAATATTTTCACTGCAGATTTTCAACATTGCCATTTTATACACCTCCCCATGAACAGTACAGCTGCCATTTTCACATCCTGTTTTGAATGTGATTTTGCACCTGGTGCTAAATGCCATAGTCACTGTGCAAAGCAGCTTTCAGCTAACAAACTGATATTGCCACTGTTCATGAGGTGGGGTCACAAAAAACATGTTGAAAATTTGGAGTAAAGCTCTGTGAATGCCTGAGGTGTTGGGTTTCTGAACATAACGCCCCACCCTGTAGAGAATGACAGGCATCAGAGGTGTGACTTGGGATTCTTGCCTGTAATGCTCATACCATTCCACACCCTGCAGCCAGTGAGGAGGCATCGAGGTGTGCCTTGGACTCTTGACCCCAAAGTTCACCCCATTCTCCTGTACCACACCCATCTCACCGTATTTCCTGATGGAATGGTGTGTGCATAAGAGGCCGAAGCTGGCACACCGTAACATTTGTCAGTGTCTGCAGGGTAGGTGTGGTGAAATGGCATGGCGTTATGCCTGATGACCCAAAGGCACACCCCAATGTCTGTCAGTCTCTGCAGGGTGGTGGTGGGGTTGGCTTCAGTTCAATACTTCACTGCCATTCCTATTATGCAACTCTGTAACTCCTACACTACCAATGCCAATGCTAGCAAGCAAAAATTCAGCATTGACAAATGCTTGTTAATTATCTTACTCCATTGGTAGCTAAGTTGTAAGCATAGAAAGATTTTCCAAACATTTCACATGAACAATAAATTGCCAGATTTGGAGCATATATAACTTCCACACCCCACATTTAAATGTCATGAAACTTGGCATACTGCTAGGGACTTATACAAATAGTAGGCATGCCAAATTGCAAATCTCTTGATGTAAGACTGCATTAAGACCAATTAGAGAATTTTGGAAAATTCCACAAAATTCTACGAAATGTTATTAAATTTCACAAAAATTCAGCAAAATCAGAATTTGCTACTTTTTCCCAGCCTACCATGTTTTGATTCCTCTGTGTGCACTAAAACAAATTGATTGTCGTTGTGCTTTCAGCTGGGAGTATAAAGACACTTAGTTTTCCCAGGCTCACACTGTCAATCATAGTAGCAAAGTCACATGTTATTACTTTGTGTAGCTGCATTGGAATCTAATTACGCCTGCTAAAAGGTAAATGAGGTGGGCCTTGACTTACTTTCCTGTTCATACATATAACAACATGGCATGTAGATGAAAACAAAACAAATGGTACTCATTCTATAGCTGGGTAATAAATGTTATTTTAATACTACATAGAAATCTATGTGGATGCCACACCAGAACTGGAAGCAACCCTACCTAACACTTCCTCACAGAGGCTTCATCAGGGGTAGAGATGTGCGAAATTGGAAAATTTCCCCAGCAAAATATTTTGCATGATTAGTGCATTTTGTGAAATATTTTGCTGGGCAAAATGCAATATTTCGCCTGCGGTTGCAAGGAAAATTTCACCCCCAAGCCAATGAAATTTCACTAGCAGGCAAAATTTCACACCCACGGTTGAAATTTTGCCACCCGTGGTGAAATTTTGCCACCTGCTGGAGTAATTCCACCTCCCATGTTGAAATTTTGTGGCCACTAGCCAAAGTGCTCCCTGGTGTATAGTGGTCCCCACGCCCCTCCCCCCAGCTGCTCACTGGCCAAAATGTTTTCCCCTGGTGTCCAGTGGTTCTCCTCAGCTGATAACTCAGCTGAAATTGCATTAAATAAGCATGCCCCAGCTACTCTGGCCTCCCCATTTGTTTTATTAAAAAATAATTTCACCTTCCACTCCCTGGTGTCTACTGGCCCCTCCGGCTGATCACCGGCCATAATTGCATTAAATAAGCACCCACCCAAAGTTACCCTGCCCCCCATTTGTTTTTTGTTTTTAAATTCACCCTCTACTCCTTGGTGACTAGTGGACCCCCACCCCCAACTCCATCATTAAGTAGCAGCACCCACCTCACTCCTCCCAGTATCCCCAGTCAGGCCACGGCATAGCCCTCCATTCACCTATGGCCAGCAGCCTGACTGAGTGCCACTGAGCATACGCACTCATTCATTCAAGCACTTAGTAGGGCTGCCAGCCATGGAGGTAGTGGAAGGCTGTGCCAATGGCCTGATTAAGGTACTGAGGGTGGAGTGAGTGCTGCCTGTGATAAGTCCTAGACACCAGGGAGTGGAGAGCGAATTTTTTAATAAAACAAATGGGGCAGGGTAACTTGGTGTGGGAGTGCTAATTTAATGCAATTATGTATTGATCTCCTGGGGGAACACTAGACACCAGGGATTGAGGGTGAATTAGTTTTTTAAATAAACAAATGGGGGGGCCAGAGTAACTGGGGTGCTTATTTAATGCATTTCGCCGGTGATTGGCTGGTGGGGCCACTAGACACCAAGGAGTGGGGGTTGACTTTTTTGTGTGTGTGTGGTTCAATTTGTGGACTTGTGGTGGCTGGTGGCAGTGGGCAAAATTGCAAAATTCCGCCACAATTTCGTGAAACATTTTCCCTGACAAAATTGCCAATCTCACCACAATTTCACTAGCAAAATTTTATTTTGCTGCATCTCTAATCAGGGCTCAGTGTGTTTGCTGGTGAGGCACATGTTCAAATGCAGAACTGCATAAATATTCATGATCTCTTGGTGCATAATTTAACAGGCATATGCCACACTGTTTGAGAGAGCTGTAAGAGTGCATATTTGATTTGATCTGATTTATTTATTCTGGTTAGTCCATGAGCCAAATACCTATTTTCATGGTCAACCAGAGTGCCATTCACGTAAAATATAATAATTACAGACTCAACATTAGCATACCATAAAAACAAAGAAGAGTAATAATAATAATAATAAAAGGTAAACAAAGTGCACATAGTGCAAACATGCTATAGAAAATGGGCAATAATCACATAAATTGGCACTGCTATAACATGATCATAAACAGAGCTATTACATAATGAACTAACTGTGGAAATGATGGCTGCCTTGGAAAACAATACATGATAGGAAATATTTTTTTAAATTATGAGCTTCACAAATGGAGTCCTATCACAGTGTCCCTCTCAAGAGTGAAATAACTACATCCCACAATGGGTGGTAGACATGTTGCAACACTAACAGACTAGTACAAAACCTTTCTTGAAACATATATAACCTTTTAATTATCACCTGGATCAGACTTACATATCAGCACCAGTTATGGGATAAACAGTTGCAGACAGTAACAAGAACACATACATATTAACAGTAATATATTTATATGTACTTTTGCCTCTTTAAGACCATTTTATAAATTTAGTGCCAGTTTGGCCAGACTTTTCCCTCTGAAGAACTGTTTGCTTCGAAGTGCAGGGGACCTGTGCTGCCATCTTCCAGCTAGCCTGGCTCCTCAATAAACCAACTTTTCACTGCACAACTTTGGTTACATTTGCTTTTGGAATATGGTTTTTGCCTTGTTCTCTGGTTTATTTTGTTACCACAGCTCCATCCTGGCAGGTACATGCTGAGATCATTTTTGTGGTCAGCGTCCTCCTCGTGATGCATTACGGTATCAGTATTGGAATGTTAACATAGGTTCCTGGTGTGGGGACATAGGCAAGTGTGCAACCAGCTGAGCCACTGACACAGATATGACTCTTGGTTCTTCATGTAGGGAGGAAAAAGGGAGACCCTCATCCAGAATACCGGTCAGGGATAGATCTGTTATTTGGGGGGGGCTGAGTTCCTTAGATTTCCACCTGAACTATCTACATACTTCCCATGACTGGCCTAAGAATTCCACCTTATGCCCCCACGGGTGGGAAGGGTACCCATCTGGGAGTGATGGGCCTCCCACAAGGCTATCAGTCAGGAAGCAGCTGCCATATCATGGCAGTGCTTGGAGGCTTCCTAAGTAGGGACACTCATTGGTGTTACCAGGCTTGCCAGTATCCAGCTCATCATGCCCCTTCATAACAGGCCACCTTGAATCACCTTCACACAGTTAAGAATCCATATTCTTGTACAACTCAATACAGAAACCTGAATCTGCTGTGGTGTCTACCTGAAAAGTCACAATAGACTGTGATGAACATTTACAAAAAGTTCAAAGGTAGCTGGCCCCCTGGAGGACCCAGCCAGGCGTCCGCATCTGACTCCAACTGATTGCCCACTAGGAAAACCCCTGAAAACTTGAGGGATAGAGGAGAACTTGTTTTGATCACTGCTTCAGCCCCTGGCTGCCTTAGGCCCACAGTAGTCGGAAGTAGGAAGGGTCCTGGCCAGAAGGCCCTCAACCGGTGCATTGGTTCGCCCAATCTTCTGGGCCTGCTGGCTACATTGTCTACTGAGCAACTCATCCTTCCCTTTATGTGCCTTATCTTAGAGGCCATATGGCCTCCTGGTTACCTTACCTATGGGGACCATCAACTCCTCAGAATAGCATCTCTACTAAGCAAACCTCTATAAATCCCCATCCTTCCTATCATGCAATGGCTACAGCTGCTCCTCTAGCACCCCATCTGGTCTCAGATCACCATATGCCTGTCTGCTTCTGGCCCATCATACTACTAGAATAATTGAAACAAAAAAGCTGCTGTGTGCAGCAAGAAAGCATTCATTATTAATGTGCTCACAGAAATTAATCTTGTCTTGTTGCCTATCCCAGGCTCACAGGGATGGCCTTGCTTCGCAATCTGGCATCACCCTTTTGTTCCCCTAGGATCCCTATCACTTCATATATATATATATATATATATATATATATATATATATATATATATATATATATATAGTGGTGTCTGAAACATGGAACTGTCAGAAGATAAGGACTGCCTGGCCCATCTAGTCTGCCCGTAAGCCCTTGTACTGGATTACTGCTTCCGACCCACCTGCTGCTGTACTTCTATGGTTCTCCTATGCCTGTCCCAAGCATGCCTGAATCCATCCACAGTGATTGCTCTGACCACCTGATGAGGGAGACCATTTCATGGATCCACCAACCTCTCTGTGAAGAAGAACTTCCTCACATTCCCTCTTAATCTCCCACCTTCCAGTTTCATGTCATGCCCCCTCATTCTTGTGCTCCTCTTGTATTTGAAAATGTCTCCCCCCTGCACTTTGTTTATACCCTTAAGGTACTTGAATGTTTCTATCATGTCCCCTCTTTCCCTCCTCTCTTCCAGCGAGTACATATTGAGGTCCCTTAATCTCGCCACATAAGTCTTGTGTTGCAAGCTCTGTACCATCTTAGTCGCCCTTCTCTGGATTGTCTCCAACCTGTTAATATCCTTATGAAGTTGCAGCCTCAGAACTATACACAGTACTCCATGTGAGTCCTGACCATGGTTTTATATAATGGCATCACTACCTTCTCCTTTTGCTGGTGATACCCTGCCTATGCACCCCAGCATGCCACGGGCCCTCTCAGCTGCCTTAGCACTCTGCTTTGACATTTTCAGGTCATCCAAAATAATAACCTCCAGGTCCCTTTCCTCCTTTGTGACTGTCAGCAACTCCCCCCTTCATCCTGTAGTTTTCCCCATGGTTAATGTGTCCCAGGTGCATCGTTTTGCACTTTTGTGAACTAAACTTCAGCTGCCAGTCCTCAGGCCATTTTTCAAGTTTCCCCAGGTCCCTCCTCATTTTCTTCACCCCTCTGGGGTATCCACTCTGTCTCTCCAGCGCTTCTGCTATGTTGCTAATGAAGACATTGATCAGGACTGGCCCCAAGACCGATCCCTAAGGCACCCCAATGATCACCCCCATCATCCCAGACTCCACCCATGTACCACCACCCTCTGCCTCCTGTCTGTTAGCCAGTTTCTAACCCAGTTTACCACCCTGTCCCAATGCCTAACCTACTCAGCTTGTTTATCAGCCTCTTATGTGGGACAGTGTCAAAGGCTTTGCTGAAATCAAGGTAAGCAATGTCCATTGCCCTACCCTGATTTACTTCCTTTGTCACCCAGTTGACAAAATCAGCCAGATTTGTCTGACAAGACCTCCCCGCTGTGAATCCATGTAGCCTATGGTCCTGGACTCCGATGGCTTCTAGATGCCTTACTATCCTTTCTTTAAGCAATGTCTCCATGATCTTCCCCACTACTGAGGTGAGGCTGATCAGCCTATAGTTCCCTGTCTCCTCCCTGCTGCCAGATTTGTGTAAAGGGACCACATGTGCCCTGCTCCAATCCTCTGGTACCACCCCTGTGTTGAATGACTCAATGAACATGGATGCCAGCGGTTCTGCTATCTCTCTTCCCAGTTCTCTTAATATCCTTGGGTATATGCCATCTGGTCCTATCACTTTGTCCACCTTCAGTTTAGTGAGCTGCTGTAGGACTCTTTTCCCTGTGAAAGGACTATTGTTTAACTCTTAATGCGCTTGGCAACTGCATACTGCTGTGGCCTCTGCCCCTGCACCCCCCCTTCTGAGAATATGGAAAAGAAATATTTATTCAGTATTTCTGCATTTTCCATGTAACCCGCCTTGCTTTCCCCTCCCTCTCCCCTGAGTCTTGCAATCCACCCCTTGTTTTTCCACCTTTCACTGATGTACCTGAAGAATGTCTTATCCCCTTTCTTACCTGACTATGCTAAACCTTCCTCAGTCTGTGCCTTTGCTCTCCTTACTACCTTTCCTGCTTCCCTTAGACACTCTCAGTACTCCTCCCTGTCCTCCTCCTTTTGGGTCTCCTTATATTTCCTGAACCCTTTCCTTTTGGCCCTGACCTTTACCACCACCTCTCTTAAGAACCACAGTAGCTTTTTCCTTCTCTTGCCTTTGGATACCAATCAGATGCTTTGGTTTGTTACTTCCTTTAGATGCTTCCGCTGTTTTTCCACTCCCCATTCTGCCTCCATTCTCTCCAGCGCTCTTTTGATATCCCTCCCCATTTCAGCAAAGTCAGCATTTTTGAAATCCAAAACCTTTGTCCTAGTATGACTTCAGCGTGTCTCTGTCCCTATGCTGAACCACACAATGTTGTGATCACTGGATCCCAGTTGCCCTTCTACCCGGACATCTCCAATTCAATCCCCGTTTGTCATTACTAGATCTAGAATTGTCCTGTCTCTGGAGGGATTAAGCACAAGCTGCCTGAGTCCAGCCTCCTGGAGTGAAGCAAGGATGCTTCTGCTTCTGGCTGAAGCAGCTACATTAGTGTTCCAATCCATGTCTGGCATATTGAAATTCCCATCAGTAGAATTTCACCTTTCATTGTCATCTTGTGCATTTCCTCCACTAGCTCCCTGTCCAGTTCCTCTCCCTGTCCTAGAGGCCTGTATATCACCTCTGTGTGTATTGCTGTTTTTAAGGTTGAAGGGTGACCCACAATGCATCAACCTCCCCCCCTGCCTACCCTGTTACCATTATACCCTTTCTGACATACAGGGCTACTTGTCCTCCCTTTTTTCCCTCCCTACCTCTCCTGAATGGAACATATCCTGGTACATTTGTTTCCCACTCATGATTAGCTGTGTACCAGGTTTCAGTTACTGCTACTATGTCCAGGTCTCCTTCAGTTATTAAGGCCTCCATGTCATGAACTTTATTTCCCAGGCTGCATGCATTTGTCTACATGACCTTCCAGATTTTACTGCCTGACCACTCTCTCTTCCTGTTTTTGGTCTCTTGCATCTTCCCGCCTTTCCTGATATTTTTCTCTTGTGTTCCAGATTCCTTTCCTACTCCATTTCTACCCTACTCCAATGACCTTGATATCAACTCCTCTTCCTGCTCCATTTTTTTTGCTTTCTCTACCATGTTGGGGTGGACTGCCTGAGTATCCCTGCTGTTGTTGCCCTCCCCCTACCTAGTTTAAATGCTAGTCAGCAAAACATTTAAACTGTCCATTGAGGGCTGCCCTCCCTTGCTGGACAGATGCAGTCCATCCCCACTGTACAAGGCTGCATCATTCCAGATGGGTACCCAGTTCCCCAATGAAGCCATAACCCTTCTTGCTGTACTAGCCTTTCAACCATGTGTTTAAGTTACTAATGTGGTGATTCCCCCCCCACCCCACTGTGGACTGGCAGCACATCCAAAAATGTCATGGAGCTTGCTACCTTCCACAGGAGACCTCTCAACACTGTAAAGTCCTCCTTCACCTACTCAGAGCTTGCCTTATCCTTGGATAGGTAATTTATCCCCAAGTGGATAATGACCTCCAGTCGGCCCCTCCTTGCCATGCTTCAGCGATACTCTGGATGCACTCCCTATCCTTCCAAGCTGTGCCTCCTGGAAGGCACCTTAGCTCCCTTTCTTCTCTACTATCTGTGCCCAAATCTATTCCCCCAAACAACTGAGTCCCCCAACAGGAGTAACATCTTCTTCCTATGGGGTTCTCTTCCTCGCACCATTGAGTCTCTCTGCTGAAGGATCCTCACGTCCTCCCTGGTCTCAGCCTCGGGTTACTTTCCAGGCTGTCCCATTCCTCCAACACCGTGAAAGGGTTCATGAGCTGGACTGGATGGGGGATGTGCCTCTGCCCTCCTCCCCTGAATCTTCCTGAGCCAACTGTAGTCCATCCTGCCATCTGCCTTGGTGGCCATTGTGGCATTTGCTGGGGACCTGGTGACCTCTGGATGGGCGCAAAGGTCCCTACTATTCCTGCCAGCTTAGCCCAAAGACTGGCAACCTCTGCCCTCAGCCCAAAGAGGTGCCTGCAAATGGGGCAGCACTGCAGTAACCAGAATATTTTTCTGAAGACTGCTGCGCCACAGCCATAGCACTGCACCACTCCTTGTATCATCCTGTGCTTGCTGATATTCCTCCCTCCTAACTCTTTTCCTTCTCCTCCTCCTCCTGTCTTTCTCTCATTCTGTAGTGACTAACGCTTCTCTCTTCTCCTCTTGTATGTGCCCTTGTGGACCTAGCTGCTAGCTACACCCTTTGTAATTCTGCTTATATATCAGCTAGGCTATTGCTTGTGCTGTGCTGCCTAACTGTTCCTGTGTCTTTAAGTAGGTATGGCCTGGCCTTCTGCTATAAAGGTAGAGCAGCCGGGGTGACTGAGGAATTAGGGAGGGTGGGGGATTGTCTTTGGTACTTGGCATCTACAAAACCAATCAGGTAAAAAAAGACTTTCTTCTGTAAACTACAGGGAAAAACACATCTCTAGTTTAAGATGGTTGGTAGCTGCTCTCTCTCTCAGCTTTTGCAGCAAACAGAGTCTACAGGCAACTCCTGTTTGTAATCCACAGTCCCTCAAGCCTTTTCAGCCTTCCTTTATCAGACACCTCTTTCATAGGGTTTCAGTAGCAGCTCTAGTCACAAATGGCTGCAAATATTCTCCCAGCTAGATTACCTCCCTGGCCAATTAAAGTTACACTCGTAAAGACATCCCTAAAAGTGAGAACCAGAACATTGACTTCTACTTAATAGTTCAGGCCCTGAATTAAGAATTCAATTAAATTTACTCAATAAATCACCTCCTTGCTGTAGGGTAGCTGGTAGTTGCTCTTTCTCTCAGCCTCTGTAGCAAACAGAACCCACAGTGAACTCCTGTTTGTAATCCACAGTCCCCCAATCCTTCATCTCCTACCTTTATAAAATACTTCCTTAACAGAGTTTCAGTAGCAGCTCTAGTCACACATGACTGCAAATATTCTCTGAGCTAGATTACCTCCACGGCAAATTAAAGTTACAAAAAGTAAAGACAACTCCAAAAACAGAAACCAAAAACATTGACTTCTACTTACTATTTCAGGCCCCCGAATTAGGAATTCAATTCAATGTACTCTGTAAATCACCTCCTTGCTGTAGAGTAGCTGGTAGCTGCTCTGCCCATCAGCTTCTGCAGCAAACACAGTCCACAGTCAACTCCTGTTTGTAATCCACAGTCCCTCAAGCCTTCTTCAGCTCCTCCCCTCATCAGACACCTCCTTAACAAAGTTTCAGTAACTGATCTAGTCGTAAATGACTGCAGATATTCTCCCAGCTAGATTACCTCCCTGGCAAATTAAAGTTACACTAAATAAAGACAACCCCAAAAACAGAGAACCAAAACACTGTCTTCTACTTACTATTTCAGGTCCCTGAATGAAGAATTCAATTTAATGTACTCAGTAAATCACCTCCTTGCTGTAGGGTAGCTGATAGCTGCTCTCTCTCTCTCTCTCTCTCTCTCTCTCTGTTTCTGTGCATATATATGTGTGTGTGTGTGTATCTTATAGAGGTGCAGTCGCACCTGTATATTGGGGTTAATTAAGCACTTCAACGTTAAACCCCTGTTTATGCACAGTAATAACTTCCCACCTTTAAACTGATTTCCTTGAAATCTGCAAAGTACAGACATGGTGCCAGGTTCTCTGGATCATAAAGCTTTTGTGGCAATTAGTTTACCAGGGACAAAGTTACAGAGGGCCAAAACACCCCCAAATTACATCAATTATGTCCTTTTGTTTACTCATCTATTACTAAAAAACTAGGAGTATTTGAAACCTGAACCTTGCAGGCTTGGTAAAGTTTGTCCAAATGTGTGTGGTTTTGTTGTTTGTATCTCCCAAACTTAAGTAGTTTTTAAAATATTTAAGAAAAACAGTTCCATTTCTGAACACTTTTAAAAAAATCAGTGTTCTAAAGGTAACTGAATGTTTACAACCACATTGCTTTATGTGGTCATATTATGAGAATACATTGATATATCATCTTGCAGGGGTGTTTCCTTGTGTGCTTATAATGAGTTTGTGCGTGTTTGTTCAGCAGGGATGGGGCTACACTGGGGTGCCAATCCCCATTGGCGGGGAACCAGAAATAAAGAAAACCATGCCCTGATGTATTTTTCCATGTTTTATTTTTTTTGTAGTAAACCTGAAATAAAGAAAATGGCCTCACACTGTCTTTGCCGCTGTGCTGCTGACCCCCCAACCTGATCCCTTACTCAGCAACCACCAACCATACCTCCCTTACTCTATACTTACCTAGTAGAGATCCAATAGCATAATCCTCTCTGGACAGGAGATACATTATCTCTCCAATGCCATAACAGAACTAAAGAAATCAGGTAAGTGATGTATAATATATTTCAATGTGCTTTGAACATGTACTATAATTTTATCATGTTTAAATATTTTCATTCCAAAATTTCAACATGGACTTTTTGGGACCACACCTCATGAACAAGGTAGGTGAAATGATTCAAATCTGGCCCAAAAGGTGATTTCTAAGTTGCTCTACAAAATCACCTTTTGCATAGAATTTGAACATTTTCACCTATCAGGTTCATGAGTTGGGGTTATAAGAAGGCTATGATGAAAATCTGGGATAGAAATATTTAAAGACAACAAAACTATGAACATAAATTGCAACTTTTCAATGGCAACTCATAACTTTGGTATTTTTCAATATTTTCACCCCAAATTTTTAACATAGCCATTTTTTCTCACCAGCTCATGAACCCAATAACTGTCATTTTTCAAATATTGTCAAAAATGTGATTTTGCACGTATGGTGTGCAATGATGTTTCAACCAGTGTTTAATGAATGACACATGTCACGTTTATAAGCGGTGGTCATTAAAAGATTGTTAAAATTTGAGGGGGTCAAAACTGCTACAAAAAAAAAATGAAGTAATGTTGTTTTCTGGGATGGCTGTTGGCCCTGTGGGGACCATGACTCCTTCCCATGCCAGTAACATGAGTTTGGATGTGAGCTTAGTGAGCCACCTGAATGTGCTGAAGGTGGGTGAAAGGCATTGCAGTATGCAGCACTGGCCCAAGCCTGGGGGTGGGGGACAGTGAAGTGTTCTGATACATACACAACACCATATGACTTGCCAGGGAGCTTTCACACACAAGGGGTTGATGTGCATTTTGAGACATGATGGGCCAATGCAGTGCATCTGCACAAGTAGGGTGGCAAGAAATACTTGGGAAGTGTACTTGGTGGGATGAATATTGGGTCAGTGCTGGCTCTGCACAGCAGGTCCTTGTTCTGTTGTTAGCCACCCCATCCCTTCACCTTCCATCTCAGGAAAGTACACTGTATCTTTGGTACCACCCAGATTCCCCATGATGGGGATAAGAGGTGATGGATGTCCCCATTTTATACTCTCCCACTCCACCTGGCCTGACCCCTTTGGCCCTGAAGGATCCCCACCCACATCACCTACCATCTTTGGGATTTACCTGGTGGCCACCAAGTTCTCAACAGATTGACTGCTGTGGCAAGGCAGTTGGGGTCCCCAAGCCTTCTCCAGTGTCATGCTTAGTTCAGTGGTTCCTTTTCCCAGTAGATGGTGTTGGGTTTGTAAGGCTCCATGGAGCATCATCCTGCCACTGGTGGTATTTTCACTGTTCTTGTCTCTCTTTCCTAAGGACACTTTGCAAAGGCAATGGCTGGACATATGAATGTCAAAGGATGTGTTGACATCTTTCATCAGGGAGTCTACCTCATCCAGAACTGCTGCTCTAGCTTGCACCACTACCTATAATGCAGCATTTACTCCTTGTGCAGAAACGCTGAGTGTGCACAGTGCCATTTTAGTATTTACCACATTAGTTAAATGAAACTTATTGTATTGTTGATCTAAATGCTCAAAATTGAATTGATTCTTGCACTTGACTGAAGTGCTCAGGAGCCTGCTACAGGAAGCAGGAAGAATGGGTTGTTAGTCCTCTGTATACTTGGGGACTTCAACTCAAGCAGAGATGGAACAGCTAAAATTTGGACACTTTTCCAGCTTGTGTCTGTGTTTAGTATACTACTTTAGTGTTAACTACAATTTGGGGCTTTTTAATATATTTTATTGCTGGTTACAGTGAAGAGCACAGATTGACTCCTTGTTTGCCTTCCGGGTCCAGCTGAGGCTTTAAACAATACCTGCAATGAGCAGGGTGAGTATGGGCAGGGCGAGCACACTCTGCGCATGGGAAGACATGCGCAAAGACACGCATGTCCAGCATGCATTATGCATGTTTGGCATGGTAGCGAGGTGTGAGCTTAAAATAAGAATATTTGGGTAGAAGTTTTCATTCATGTGCCAAGTACTGAAAGTGAATAACCTTTCTAGGGCATACTACACCTAAAGTACTCTGGATTCTATAATCATTTAACAACATGTATTATAAAGTTGTTATTTAAATATAAAGTTTTGTGTTTGTAATTCCTGGATATTTCCTTTCCAATATGGCTGAGTTTATAACTACCTCAAATGGAGATATAGGCATTAAATGCCCTTCTTGTAACATGTATTCTCTTTCTGCTGACATACTGAATAATAAAACAAGTTATATATGTATTAAATGTACCATAAATGAAGAATTGCAACATGAAATAAGTACATTTGGGAAGAGATTACAGATATTAGAAGCCAGCCAAAAAATTATGGCCAATAGATTTCAATCTAATACACATGCAGAGGGGCCATCTTTGATAGTTCCTAATTGTGAAACATTGAGTCCAGGGCACACTTATCTAATTAGTTTTCAAGTTGGTGACTCCATATTAGAACCAGATACTACTCAATAATCAATTATAGATTTAAAATCACAGACGGAGACTTTGTATAATAACAAAAAAAGACCTAGAGAAAACAAATTTAATAATAAAGAGGGCTACTGGACAACTGCAAAATGTTCTAGGGCAGCAAAAAAGGGATGTAGAGCCAATGTCTTTGACATGCCCTTATCAAATCATTACACTTTATTAGGTACTATTGATGAAAATGAGGCTAGTAACAATCAACATATTGTTGAAAACATCTCTTGTGCAACACTCAATACACAAAGTAGTAATGCTAAGCCAGTTTCACCCACTAATATCTCTTTGCTTCATACACCATGTGAACCTAATTTGATGGATTTTGATCAGGAATCATTTGTTAAACCACTGTTTGTTTTAGGTGAATCTATAGTAAAAAAATTAGATAGGTTAATATGCAACCCTGACAAGGTATCTAGAACATTATCCTCCTTCAGTGGAGCAAAAATAGGTGATATTACATTAATGCTGGATAATATCCTGACAAAATCTGAAAATCCTTCAGTTATACATGCTGGGGCAAACAATGCCTTTAAAGAACCTTTAAAATCAAACAAGACATTATTGCAATGACTAATAAACTGACTGAATTAAATTGTAAAATCACCTTCTCTGAAGTATTACCAATTCCCAAAGCTGTTGAGTTTAATTAAAAAAAAAATTAAGGCATTAAATAATTGGTTGAGAAAATGGTGCTTAAAACAACAGATAGGATGTATAACTCACTGGGAGGATTTCTTTCTAAAGAAGAACTATTTTCATGGGATGGGATCCATTTAAGTAGGAGGTGAAATGCTCTGTTAGGCAAACATATACTGACATACATTCAAAATACTTTAAACTAAATTATGGGGGAAGAGTTCCACTATTGTGGATTCTCTTAATAATAGACAGGAATCAAATAAAAAATAGTGGCTAATTTATCAACTACTAATTGTACCAGCTCTATGCCAGTTAACAGTACTAAATTCCTAAACTGTAAACAATACTTGGAAAATAATTTAAATATTTTACTTCTAAATACAAGAAGTCTTTTGAATAAAATAGATGAACTATCATATTTTTGGAATCTAACAATATTGATATATGTGGGATGACTGAATCTTGGTTTAAAAACGATGATTGGGCAGCTGAAATATCAGGTTATACAAAATTTATAAAAATCTTGAATTCTAGATGAGGAGGAATTGTACTGTATGTAAAAAATAAGTTTAAAAGTTATTTGGCAAAAAATGATTCTCATAACGATAATATAAGTGAACTACTTTGAATCAAAATTAAGCTTACATTGGATCATTCCATCACCATAGGATTAGGATATAGAGCTCCAAATGTAAATAAAGAAGAAAAGGATCTTTTCATGGCTAATATTAAAGACAACCTAACTGACAAAACGGTATACTTATGGGTGACTTTAATCTCCCAATATAAACTGGAGTAACTGTAAAGGCAGCTCAGCACTGGATTTCTTTTTAGATCTTATGACCATAAATAACATGGAGCAATTAGTTAAATCTCCTACTAGAGAGAAAAATACACTGGATTTAGTTTTTTCAAATATTGAAAATACAAATTTACAAGTTAATATTATGCATCCATTAGCAAACAGTGATCATAATATGGTCCTCATAATAATGAACCTTTCATATTTTTCAGAAACAATTGGTTGTACAGTATTAAGAAACTTTAAAAATGCAAATTATCCTAAAATAAAGAACATTTAAGAAATTGGAATTGGGCTACTGATCTTACAGGAAGTGATTTAACGGCATCATGGAATACAATTGACAACAGACTTCAAGTTTGTATTAATTCTTGGGTTCCAATTAGGAAAAAATACAACAAGAAAAGAAGATCTGATGTGGTGGAATAATAACATAAAGAAAATCTTGTAAAAAAACAGAAGCTGTATAAAAATATAGAAAAATATGACATCATTTAATTGAGTTTATACAAAAGACTGCCAATAAAAGTAAGAACATGATAATTAAGCAGAAAAGGAGCCTAGAAGAAAACTTGGCTAGAACTGTTAAAGATAACAAAATCCTTCTTTAATTATATTGGCCCATTAAAACAAAATAGTCCTCGATAGGACCTTTACACACCTCAGATGGTATTTTAACAGATGAAGTAAAATGCATATAATTTGAATAATTATTTTATAAATGTATCAAACCTAACACACATATTATTTACCTAATAAAACTATGGACACTTCCTATATCCCTATATCTGAACAAGAAGTAATGGAAGGGATAAATGTATTAAAGAATAGTGGGTCTCCCAGCCCAGACAGTATTCCTCTGATATTTATAATAAGTCTGAAGGAATTATTGATTGTTCCTATAACAATATTATTCAATTCATCTTTAAGCATGGAAACACTGTCCCAATATGGAACAAAGCCATAATTATTCCATTACATAAAGGCGTCAGTAAAAGCCTACACAAAGTTACAGACCTATAAGTTTAACTGCTCTATTTTGTAAGCTACTTGAAAGGATATTAAAAAATAGAATAACTAAAGATTTGGAAGATATAAATTATGTGGACATTTACCAGCATGGTTTTGTAAAAAGCCATTCATGTCAAACAAATCTTTTACACTTCCTTGAGCCTGTCAGTGAAGCACTAGATAAGGGTCTATCAGTGGATAAAATTTTTCTAGGCTTCTCTAAGGCCTTTGATTCTGTATCCCATCAAATACTTATTGTTGAACTTGAGAAGTTGAAAATTCACCCAGCAATTATAAACTGGATATATGCATGGCTATCTAATCGGGCACAACAGGTTTCTGTAAAGGGTCATCTGTCAGCATGGGGTCAAGTGACCAGTGGTGTACCTCAGGGTTCTGTGCTGGGTCCAACTATTTTTAACATTTTGATTTCTTCCAAGAATCCTTTAACAAATTCTTGATGGCTTGCAAAATTTGCCGACGATTGTAAATTAGGAAGCATTATTGGCAATGTAAAATCTGCTCTGGAGCTACAAAACAACTTACCACACCTTGTTGATTGGTCTAAAAAGAAGGGACTCTTGTTTAACAAATCAAAATGTAAGGTCATGCATTTAGGTAAAAATAATCCTTGCTTTGCATACACAATGAACAACATAGATTTAGAAATTACAGATCATGAAAAGACCTAGGAGTAACTCTTTCCAAAGATTTTACTTTTAATATGGATACAATTAACACTGTTAAAAAAGGGAACAGAATATTAAATTGCATTTTAAGGAACATTAAAAGTAGAGACATAAATGTCTTGATCCCCTTGTACACTGGTCTTGTCAGACCACATTTGGAATATTGTTCTTCAGTAGCTGCACCTAATTTAATAAAAAAATAAGAAACTAGTAGAAAATATTCAACATAGAACTACAAAGAAAAATTTGCATTAAAAGAACTCAATTATGAAACCAGATTAAAAAAGGTAGGTCTTTATTCTATTGATTATAGAAGATTGCGTGGCGATCTATGCTTGACATATAAAGCTATACAAAATGATGCAATACTAGAAGCAATAGGTCTACAAAAGAACTTGTCAATTGTTAATACTAGAACACATTCACTAAAACTAAAAGGTACTCAAAATAACAATTCAAAAAGGAATAACTGGTATACACAAGGGTGATAAATATGGATAAACTTCCTGCAGATGTAGTATTAAGTACCACTATGGTATCTTTTAAACCAAATTAGATTTATATATGGGTGATGCAAAGTTTAAATTCCACCTTTGACCTTCTGGTGGGGAGTTCATAAAAGGTAGTAATACCTACTGAACTCGTATAAATCCTATGAACCTATGAACCTATTTACCACTGTTTTTAAAAGGCTATGGATTCTGTTTTTCTGTGTACGATGTATGTATTTTTCTTACACTGCCACTTAAAATTCACCATGTTTATTCTCTATAAAAAGGATCCATATGTTTGATTTGCTATCCTCCCGATGATGCATGTTTGAATGCAAAACTGGTTGAGAGCTGTAGCTGCATCTCTGATGCATTTTGATTTACTGGTGGTGTAATTTTATACTATTTCTATTAAAAGCTGCTATACTGAATTCCACTCCAAGTGGTGCAGTTTCTTGTTGCCCCTTATAATGCAGCAGAGCAGTCTGCGCTGCTTCCATGGAGGAGGGGAGCATCTATTGGGGTGCTCAATCCTCTTCCCCCTGCTGACCCCAAGTTATTTGAGTTAGTTCCTGAACCCAGGTCATTGGCATGGTGGCAAGTGAGGCATGGGTGCCTCTGGCTTCCATGCTACTGCTCAGTGGATGTTCCCCATTAACTGTCAGCCACTCTGACAGTTTGTCAACCTGTCAGTGTTGTAGGGTGTACAAAAGTGGTGGTTTCATTGTGCCCTAGTGGTAGTCAGTAAGCAGAGCAGCTTGTCCCCACCCCTTGAGGAAAGTGAACACAGGGATGCAAATCCTGTCCACATCCCTCACTCTGGCCTTTGTGGTGACACAAGTCCATTCACAAACCTGAGTCACTGCTGTGGTACTGGTATATATACCCTACTGAGCAACCCATTTTAATCCCATAAAATAAAATTACAACCTTTTTCCACCCTACACAGCTGATCAGTATTTTTATTGCTTATATTAACCTGTTTTCCACGTTATGGCTATAGGTCTAGTAGATATCAACACTGACATCAGAAGACACTGGCCACGAGTATTGGATAAGTATTATTTCATATTTAGAGTACCGTATTTGTCCTGGTTAGGTACTAAAGAGCTGCAGATCCTTTGAGACCCCATTGCTATTCATATTTTACAGGTACAACTAGATGTTCCCAACAGCATCCCACAATCCACAGAGCCCACGTAAAAAAATATTTTATGTTATTACTGTATCTAAGTAAGTAGTTATAATGCTTCTAGTTGCACTAGTACACCATGCCATTGTACAGTGTAATGGTGCAACTACAAGTATTAAGATGCTGTTTTCTTCCACTTGTTACAGTAGTTGGTTGGTAAAGCTGGGCTAGGAATAACTTCAGTATTCTATTTATTTAATTTTGCACAGATTCTAGAAGGACCTACATAAATGATGGTATGATTCCACTATCAGAACAAGATCTGGCAGAGCCACTACAACTGTGAATGCATTGACTAGAAAAGGATGTTTTATGGGCATAAACATAAACATGTATTTATTTATTTATTTAAAAAATATCAGATTTACAAACCTTTGAGCAAGCTAACTGGGGTTTCTGTAAGACAACAGCTACTAAATAGCTCTAATTCACTATTTTTGTTTTTTTATGCATCAGGTCGAGCTAGCAGGAGTGTTTTAACATCAAAAACACAAATAATGAATTAGAGCTATTTAGCAGCTGTTTTCTTACAGAAACCGCAGTTAGATAGCTTTCAGGTATCTGCTAAACTAACTATTGACATTTGTGCTCCCTGGATAAGAACAGTTACAAGACTCTGCAGTTGCTAAACTAATTTTAAAACAGTACACATGCTAAATCTAAGGGCATGTCTACATCACTGTCACATGAGACAGGAGGCATCCTAGGAAAAAGAAAGCCAATAAAACTATTTGTCATGGAGATACCCAGGGGTCGTAAAACTACTATACAGCTAGCAGGCAATTTAGGAAAAACTCCAAATAGCAGACAGAGGAAGGACACACTAGGACTTAACATACATATCAAAACACTCTACATAACATATGTATTGCATTCTGGGAAGATTACCTTGGCAAGAATGCTTCAAAAACCTAAAAAACAGGTCTAATGGAGTGAATGGTGACATCCTGTTTCTAGTGTCCATGATAAAATAAAAAATAGTTAAGATGTTTTTTTATGTCAGCTCTGATCAGAATAGCTTTTAAAATCACCACTTGTTTTCTTGTTCAAAGTTTTCTAATACATCTCAACTTAAAAGAAAAACACACACTTTATCATCAAAGTCTGTTTTTGGCTTCCTACCATACTCTTCATTTGTAAAAAAAATGATCTTGTCACAGACCACAATCAGCACTAACTACTAACAGAATGCCGATTCTACATTTACAACTTAGCAAATACTTGAAATCTAACTGAGTGGGGTTTCTGTAAGAAAACAGAGTCTGTTAATTATAGCATTTATAGCATTGATGATCTGGGCCATTAGATCTGAGTTTGAATCCCATAGCCCCCACAAAAAAAAAATGAAAATTTTCTTACAGAGTTAGATGTGTGTCTAGGTCTCCTTCTGAGGTCCCAGGTGGCTCTGATAATCATTTGCTCCAAATGATTTTTAAGTCAGTTTGAAGGCATTAAATATATTCTTTTCAGTTCTGTTCTCCACTGCCAAGGCATGTCTGTTGGTTGATAAGGTCCCAAACTAGTGTATCTCATTACAGCATGCTAGAGCTATCTCATGCCCCTCCCACATGAATCAGAAAAAAGTTTGGGGTGGAAGCAGAGGTGGATCTTACTCAAAAAAAAAAACTAATGCTGCCTCCCACTACTCAGGTTCCAGTTCTTGCACCACACATTTAAGAAAGAAAATAGTACCCTGCATGCATTGACTAACATGAAAGCATATTTATTCCAGGGTGGAAAACATTGCTTGGAGGGTAGGAAGGCAGGAGACTATTACACCTTCAGTCAGTTCCATGGACAGAAAAGATGACATCACTCCTTTTGTACATGCAATACTCCTGTTGGTTCCACCTGCAGTCATAAAAATGAAGGGAAATCAATTGCCAAAAACTATGTTAATGCAGACATTAGGATTGAAGAATGCAAAGCACACAAAGTAGGGACATGAAAAACATTAGGGTTTTGGGCCTCAATATGGTATCTTTACTCAACCTTTGTGATATCCCCTATATCTATCTATCTATCTATCTATCTATATATATATATATATATAGAGAGAGAGAGAGAGAGAGAGAGAATAAATGATGACAAAATGTTATATATGAGGAAATAATACCATCGAGGATTGAACAAGCCATGAGCCAGAAGGGTGAGTGACCATTATGTGCTTGTCCAACCCTAAGATGGTATTATTTACTCACACAGGACTTTGACATCTTTTATTTTATATATTACATTAGGTTGGTCAGTTTTACTTTAAGAGAAAGTATGCTGGTTTATTTTTTGCATAGCTTGTTTAGTGTAATTGCTTACAGGTAATAGGAAATGTAATTGACTATTGAACTTCATTTACACAAACCAGGCCATGTGTGAACACTGTTGTGACATTATGTACTATGTATTTTCAGTACTTTTACTGATTTTTAAAAGTGATTTTCATGCTCCGTGTAAAATGTTTACTGTACCTGATTCATGCTGAATCTCAGTTACTGACCGCAAACAATTAATTCTAACTTTGACATCAACACCTATTTGAAGCATTCCTCTGTTGTTCAGTTTCAACCGCAGAACTGATAAGTTAATTTGATGTTACTCTCAGCCCGTAGCATATTTGATCATTCATAGTTACAAGTGTTCAAGGTATTTTTAGTGAATGCTAATAAAACAAGTCATAGATGTACTGACACAACAATGAGTATTGTGTTATTTGAATATGAAGCAGTCTAGTCTGTTATAATTTCAATAGGCTGTGTCTGTGCCAAAGAGTGAACGGGAACGGCAGACAGAGAGTGTGAGAGGCAGAAATCCCGGGTCTTTTTTTTTTTTTTACATTGTCCTGTGAAGCTTTGTATACTTCTTTGTTTTTAAACTATGTCTGCTCACAACTGGCTTATTATTATTATTTTTTTTTTTTACGTGTGTGTGTATTTACAGAGCATTGTCAGCATTAGTGAAGCAATATGAGCCTGCTAGTCTTTTATCTCAATGTTTTGAAATGATCACACAATTTTTAAAGTTTAAAAAATAATCACATCTATGTTATGGCAAGTTTTAGTAGTCAGTGATAAACTTACATTGTGTGATTCTGCATGCTGACAGATGACTCCCTTTTTGCCCTCCTGGTGTCATGCCTCCCTATTACCTGTTCATGAATCTACCTAATTTGCCTAAAGGCATGGATCATTTTTTACCTCATTCCCTTCTATCTATGTAGTCTTTTCTTACTTGAGGTCAAAGAACAGTAACAACAAATTACAATTCCTTCATTGTATAGTGTTCACCTGCACTCTCCGGTATGTTGCAGATTCATTATAGATTGTAGCATTTTTCCCCTCCCCCTCTCTCCTCACATCTAGCCCATCGCACAATGTTCTCGCTGCACCAAAATTATTCTAAATTTATTTTCCATGGTGTTGCAGTCACCCTCATCTTCTCCCCTAAGTTTGTGTTTTGCCACAGAAAATTCAGAATATGTTTTCACGATGGTATATTGTCCCCACACACAGCACCCATTAGCTTCCCTCACACGATGTTACAGTAATAAATTAATCTTCCCTTCTCCACAGTGTATTGGCACCCAGGTAGCTAACCAAATGTGTTACAGGGTCAATTACATATTAAAATATCCTTCCACTAATTGTTTATTAATAACCAGGTCCCTCTTTTATTTATTGTGCATATGTGTATCTTGCATATATAAGAAAGGAAGGCACGCAAAATCTTTGACTATGTGACATTCCAGGTCCAGAGGAGAAAGGGATAGGCTACTGTGGGCCAATAGAGTTCAGGAGTATAGAAAATTCCCAACATATTTTTTTTCTTATCTTTTTTTTTAATGCCTTCAGAAAGTGTAACTGTGTGTGTCTATGTATACGAGAAAGGGTAGGCTGAAAAATATTTTCATCTTGCCTGATACAGAGGAGAGAAGGAGTGATTATAAGTGCACAGTTAAATTTAACAATTATATTAAATCCATTTTTGTTTTACTTGCTTCAGTGTGAATGTGTGTACATGGCAAGGGCATCAGGGTTGCAAAATAAAGACTTGGTTTGTGTCATCAAATCATACTCATTGATATTCATGACCTCATCCAGGTGGAAGTGAGAGACTGCTGGGGCTGTTGATGATAACAGAAACAGACCTAGAAATCAATTTTTCCACTGTCTTCAGTGTGTATGTTTCTAAAGGGCAAGGTTAGCAGGGCTCGGAATAAATATTTTACTGTGATGTTCAGATGGTTGGGAGAGATACAGAGAATGCAGTTGTCACACAATAAATATAACAGTCGTAGGAATCCCAAAATTATTTTTTCAGGCACCTGGGCTGCAAAATAAATATTTGACTGCGATGTCCATATGGGAGACAAAGTGACTGAAGTGGGTGCTGACAATAAAGTTTACAGTCCCAGAAATCCCAAATACAATTTATTTTCCTAGCTACAGTGCATCTGTGTGTACATGGCAAGAGAAGCATGGTTGCAAAATAAATATTAGAATATGAGGTCCAGATGGAAGAGAGAGAGAGAGAGAGAGAGAGAGAGAGAGAGAGAGAGAGACTGTGGTGTGGCCTATTTGTAACTGCCACATGAACACCCCTATTTATTTATTTTTTTTACCTGTTTTAGTGGGTTTGCATGTTCAGGTCAAGTGCAGTAGTGTGGCAAAATAAATCTTTAGCTGAGATGCCTTGAGTGGAGAGTGAGAGCAACTGCATGCAGACTTACAGTAAATGTAACAGACCCTAAATAGAAGCTATTTGTCTTGCTTCTGTGTAGCTGTGTTTACAGGGCATGAGAAGCAGGGTTGCAAAATAAATCTTTGACTGTGACATCCAGATGTGAGAGAGAGAGAGAATCAGATAGACTGTAGTATGGGCTACTATAAATGTAACGGTCAAAGGTATATCAAAATACAGCATGTTTTTCCTCACTTTAGTGCTTATGTGCACACAGGACAAGGACAGCAGAAGGTCTGCAAAATAAATATTTGAATGTGACATCCATATGGGAGTGAGAGAGAGACTAAAGTTGGCCTCAAAATAAATGTAACAGGCCTTGAAATATTAAGTGAAATGTATTTTACTGGCTTCAGTGAGGCTGTGTGAACAGGACAAGGATAACAGGGTTGCAAAATATATCTTTGATTGGGAAGTCCACATGGGAGAGTGAGAGTGACTGTAGGGAGTTGTCTATAAAGGTAACAGTCACACAGTTCACAAAACCAATTCCCTTTCCTGGCTTCAGAACAACTGTGTGTATTAGTCAATGGCAGCAGTTTGGTAAAATAAAACTTTAAGTGTGGCTTCAAGACAAAGGAGAGAGAGAGAGAGAGAGAGAGAGAATGAGAGAGAGAGAGAGACAGAGAGAGATAGAGTTTGCAGTGTGTCCTGCAATAATGTAACAGGGCCCAGAAATCCTAAATGACATTTCTTTCATGGATTCAGTGCAGCTTTATGTACATGATAAGGCCAGCAGGGTTGCAAAATAAATCTTTGTCCATGACTTACATGTGTGTGAGAGAGACAGAGAGAGACTGCATTTTAGGTGTGTGTGGGGGCAAAGAAAATGTAACAGGCCCAGAAATCCTAAATTAAATTTATTTTCCTGGGTTCAGTGGGGCTGTGTGAACAGTACAAGGGTAACAGGGTTGCAAAATAAATATTTGACTGTGAAGTCCACATGAGAGAGAGAGAGAGATGTGCAGGAAGGTTGTCCATTCAGGTAACTGTCACACAAAAAAAAAATTTTTCTTGGCATCAGTTTGGCAGTATGAACTGGATAATGGCAGCAGTGCAGCAAAATAAATCTTTGATTGTGGGTTCCAGGCAAGAGAGGAGAGATGCACAGAGAGCAAGAGCCTGCAATAAATGTAACAGTCACAGGTATCCCTCAGTAAAACATTTATTATAGAATGAGTCCCTAGAATCCTGTAACCTCATTAGTCAAAACATGTCACATGACCATGTGTAAATCCTGCAACAGACAACCAGTAAAGATCCTGGTAATAAAATGTTTACTCTTTAACCTAATTCATTTTTGTTTTATTACTAAATACAGATTTGTTCTGTAACTGCAATAATGCACTTCAGGGCATGTGTAATTGAAGGATTTACACACTTCTTGTGTGGTTAAATCAATCTGCAGGGCCTCATGACACACCACAAAAGGTGTGTGTAAATATCACACCAACACATGCTCTGTCATGCATTATTGCTCAATGTTTTCTGGCTTTAGTGTGGCTGTGTGCACAGGACAATGGTAGCAGAATGTGTGCAAAATAAAACTTTGACTGTGGCATTCATATTGGATATAGAGGGAGACTGGGTGGGGGGGAGGCCAAAGATAAATGTAACGGGCCCAGAAATCCAAACTGAAACTAATATAACTGGCTTCTGTTGGAATGTGTGAACAGGACAAGGGCAGCAGGGTTGCAAAATAAATCTTGGACTGTGATAACAACATGGGAGATAGAGTGAGATACTGTAGGAAGGTTGTCCATACAAGTAATTGTCACACAAATCAGAAAAACTATTTTCCTAATGTCAGTGTGGCCTTATGTATTGGGCAATGGTGGTAGTGTTTCATAGGTTTCATGGAGAAACTGGGCATTATAAAGACTGAAGTTCATTTAGCTCTCCATAACATTGACTAATACCGAATATATTTTACTAAGTAGGTAACAGTATGTCAGCACTCTCCACTCTGTAACATTTGCAGAACATGTCAGCACTCCCTCACACTGTAACATTGGCAGAACATGTCAGCCTCCCTCACACTGTAACATTGGCAGAAATGTCAGCCTCCCTCACACTGTAACATTGGCAGAACATGTCAGCACTCTCACATCGTAACATTGGCAGAACACTGTCATGCTCCTCACACTGTAATATTGGCAGATCATGTCAGCACTCCCTCACACTGTAACATTGGCAGAACATGTCAGCAATCTTCACACTGTAATATTGGCAGAAAATGTCAGCACTCCTTCATCAACCTGATATTGGCAGAACATGTCAGCACTCCCTCACACTGTAACATAGGCAGAACATGTTAGCACTCCTCACACTGTAACATTGGCAGAATATGCCGCACTCCCTCACTCTGTAATATTGGCAGAACATGTCAGTACTCTCACGCTGCAATATTGGCAGAACATGTCAGCATTCCTCACACTGTAACATTGGTGGATATGTCAGCACTCCTCACTCTTGTATTGTTACAGAACATGTCAGTACCCTCACACTAACATTGGCAGAAAATGTCAGCACTTCACACTGTAACATTGGTGAACATGTCAGCATCACACTGCACATTGGCAGAACATGTCGGCAATCCCTCACACTGTAATGTTGGCAGATCATGTCAGCACTCCCTCACACTGGAACATTGGCCCAGAACATGTCAGCCTCTCACACTGTAATATTGGCAGAAAATGTCAGCACTCCTTCAAACTGTAATATTGGCAGAAATATGTCAGTACTTTCACACTGTAACATCGCAGAACACAAGTCAGTACTTCTCACACGTAACATTGTCTGAGAGACATCTCGGCCTCCTCACTCCTGTAATATTGGCCAGAACATGTCAGCACTCCCTCACACTGTGGCATTGGCAGGAACTGTGTCAGCACTCCCTCACACTGTAATATTGGCCAAAACATGTCAGCACTCCCTCACACTGCAATATTGGCAGAGACATGTCAGCACTCTCACACTGTAATATTGGCAGAACATGTCACCACACTGCACATTGGGCAGAACATGTCAGCACTCCCTCACACTGTAACATTGGCAGAACATGTCAGAACTCTCTCACACTGTAATATTGGCAGAAAATGTCAGCACTCCTTCAAACTGTAATATTGGCAGTACATGTCAGCACTCCCTGACACTGTAACATTGGCAGAACATGTCAGCACTCCCTCACACTGTAACATTGGTGAAAATGTCACACTCTCTCACACTGTAACATTGGCAGAACATATGTCAGCACTCCCCTCACACTGTAATATTGGCAGAACATGTCAGCACCCCTCACACTGTAACATTGGCAGAAAATGTCAGCACTCCCTCACACTGTATCATTGGCAGAAACATGTCAGCACTCCCACACTGTAACTTTGGCAGAACATGTCACAGCATCACACTGTAATATTGGCAGATCATGTCAGCACCTCACACTGTAACATTGGCAGAACATGTCAGCAATCTCCCTCACACTGTAATTTTGGCAGAAATGTCAGTACCTTCAAACTGTATATTGGCAGAACATGTCAGCACTCCCTCACACTGTAACATCTGGCAGAACATGTCAGCACTCCCTCCACACTGTAACATTGGCAGAACATGTCAGCACTCCCCTAACTCTGTAATATTGGCAGATCATGTCAGCACTCCCCTCACACTGCACAAGTTGGCAGAACATGTCAGCACCCCCACACTGTAACATTGGCTGAATATGTCAGCACTCCCTCACACTGTAATATTGGCAGAACATGTCAGCACTCACTGTAACATTGGCAAGTATGTCAGTACTCCCTCACACTGTAACACTGGCAGAAATGTCAGCATCCTCACACTGTAACATTGGCAGAACATGTCAGCACTCCTCACACTGTAACATTGGCAGAAAATGTCAGCACTCCACACTGTAACATTGGCAGAACATGTCAGTGCACCTCACACTGCAATATTGGCAGAGCATGTCAGCACTCCCTCACACTGTAACATTGGTAGATCATGTCAGCACTCCTCACAATTGTAACATTGGCAGATCATGTCAGCACCACACTGTAACATTGGCAGAACATGTCAGCACCTCTCACACTGTAATATTGGCAGAAAATGTCAGCACTCCTTCAAACTGTAATATTGGCAGAACATGTCAGCACTCCCTCACACTGTAACATCGGCAGAACATGTCAGCACTCCCTCACACTGTAACATTGGCAGAACATGTCAGCACTCCCTCACTCTGTAATATTGGCAGAACATGTCAGCACTTCCTCACACTGCAATATTGGCAGAACATGTCAGCACCCTCACACTGTAATACTGGCAGAACATGTCGCTACCCTCACACTCCTCGCAATATTGGCAAGACATGTCAGCAATCTCACACTGTAATATTGGCAGAAAATGTCAGCACTCCTTCAAACTGTAATATTGGCAGAACATGTCAGCACTGCTTCAAACTGTAACATCGGCAGAACATGTTAGCACTCCTCACACTGTAACATTGGCAACATGTACAGCACTCCTCACTCTGTAATATTAAGAACATGTCAGCACTCCTCACGCTGCATATTGGCAGAACATGTCAGCACTCCCTCACACTGTAACATTGGCAGAACATGTCAGCATCCCGTCTGTAATATTGCCAGGAACATGTCAGCACTCCCTCACACCAATATTGGCAGAAATGTCACACTGTAACACAAGCAGAACATGCTCAGCACTCCCCCACACTGCACATTACAGAACATGTCCTCACACCGTAACATTGGCAGATCATGTCAGCACCTCACACTGGAACATTGGCAGAACATGTCAGCTCTCTCACACTGTAATATTGGCAGAAAATGTCAGCACTCCTTCAAACTGTAATATTGGCAGAACATGTCAGCACTCCCTCACACTGTAACATCGGCAGAACATGTCAGCACTCCCTCACACTGTAACATTGGCAGAACATGTCAGCACTCCCTCACTCTGTAATATTGGCAGAACATGTCAGCACTCCCTCACACTGTAACATAGGCAGAACATGTCAGCACTCCCTCACACTGTAATATTGGCAAAACATGTCAGCACTCCCTCACACTGCAATATTGGCAGAACATGTCAGCACTCCCTCACACTGTAATATTGGCAGAACATGTCAGCACTCCCTCACACTGCAATATTGGCAGAACATGTCAGCACTCCCTCACACTGTAACATTGGCAGAACATGTCAGAACTCTCTCACACTGTAATATTGGCAGAAAATGTCAGCACTCCTTCAAACTGTAATATTGGCAGTACATGTCAGCACTCCCTGACACTGTAACATTGGCAGAACATGTCAGCACTCCCTCACACTGTAACATTGGCAGAAAATGTCAGCACTCTCTCACACTGTAACATTGGCAGAACATGTCAGCACTCCCTCACACTGTAACATTGGCAGAACATGTCAGCACTCCCTCACACTGTAACATTGGCAGAAAATGTCAGCACTCCCTCACACTGTATCATTGGCAGAACATGTCAGCACTCCCTCACACTGTAACTTTGGCAGAACATGTCAGCACTCTCTCACACTGTAATATTGGCAGATCATGTCAGCACTCCCTCACACTGTAACATTGGCAGAACATGTCAGCAATCTCTCACACTGTAATTTTGGCAGAAAATGTCAGCACTCTTCAAACTGTGGCTGTGCAGAACATGTCAGCACCCTCACACTGTAACATTGGCAGATCATGTCAGCACCCCTCACACTGTAACATTGGCAGAACATGTCAGCACTCTCTAACTCTGTAATATTGGCAGAACATGTCAGCACTCCCTCACACTGCAATATTGGCAGAACATGTCAGCACTCCCTCACACTGTAACATTGGCTGAACATGTCAGCACTCTCTCACACTGTAATATTGGCAGAACATGTCAGCACTCCCTCACACTGTAACATTGGCAGAACATGTCAGCACTCCCTCACACTGTAACACTGGCAGAAAATGTAGCACTCCCTCACACTGTAACATTGGCAGAACATGTCAGCACTCCCTCACACTGTAACATTGGCAGAAAATGTCAGCACTCCCTCACACTGTAACATTGGCAGAACATGTCAGCACTCCCTCACACTGCAATATTGGCAGAACATGTCAGCACTCCCTCACACTGTAACATTGGCAGATACATGTCAGCACTCCCTCACACTGTAACATTGGCAGATCATGTCAGCACTCCCTCACACTGTAACATTGGCAGAACATGTCAGCACTCTCTCACACTGTAATATTGGCAGAAAATGTCAGCACTCCTTCAAACTGTAATATTGGCAGAACATGTCAGCACTCCCTCACACTGTAACATCGGCAGAACATGTCAGCACTCCCTCACACTGTAACATTGGCAGAACATGTCAGCACTCCCTCACTCTGTAATATTGGCAGAACATGTCAGCACTCCCTCACACTGCAATATTGGCAGAACATGTCAGCACTCCCTCACACTGTAATATTGGCAGAACATGTCAGCACTCCCTCACACTGCAATATTGGCAGAACATGTCAGCACTCCCTCACACTGTAACATTGGCAGAACATGTCAGCACTCTCTCACACTGTAATATTGGCAGAAAATGTCAGCACTCCTTCAAACTGGAATATTGGCAGAAAATGTCAGCACTCTCTCACACTGTAACATTGGCAGAACATGTCAGCACTTTCACACTGTATAATATTGGCAGAACATGTCAGACTCCCTCACACTGTAACATTGGTAGAAAATGTCAGCACCCCTTACACTGTAACATTGGCAGAACATGTCAGCACTCCCTCACACTGTAATATTGGCAGAACATGTCAGCACTCTCTCACACTGTAATATTGGCAGAAAATGTCAGCACTCCTTCAAACTGTAATATTGGCAGAACATGTCAGCACTCCCTCATACTGTAACATTGGCAGAACATGTCAGCACTCCCTCACACTGTAACATTGGCAGAACATGTCAGCACTCCCTCACACTGTAACATTGGCAGAAAATGTCAGCACTCTCTCACACTGTAATATTGGCAGAACATGTCAGCACTCCCTCTCACTGTAACATTGGCAGAACATGTCAGCACTACCTCACACTGTAACATTGGCAGAACATGTCAGCACTCCCTCACACTGTAATATTGGCAGAACATGTCTGCTCTCCCTCACACTGTAACATTAGCAGAACATGTCAGCACTCCCTCACACTGTAACATTGGCAGAACATGTTAGCACTCCCTCACACTGTAATTGTGGCAGAAAATGTCAGCACTCCCTCACACCGTAACATTGGCAGAACATGTCAGCACTCCCTCAAACTGTAACATTAGCAGAAAATGTCAGCACTCCCTCACACTGTAACATTGGCAGAACATGTCAGCACTCCCTCAAACTGTAACATTGGCAGAAAATGTCAGCACTCCCTCAAACTGTAATATTGGCAGAACATGTCGGCACTCCCTCACACTGTAATATTTCCAGAACATGTCAGCACTCCCTCACACTGTAACATTGGCAGAACATGTCAGCACTCCCTCACACTGTAACATTGGCAGAACATGTCAGCACTCCCTCACACTGTAATATTGGCAGAACATGTCAGCACTCTCTCACACTGTAATATTGGCAGAAAATGTCAGCACTCCTTCAAACTGTAATATTGGCAGAACATGTCAGCACTCCCTCACACTGTAACATTGGCAGAACATGTCAGCACTCCCTCACACTGTAACATTGGCAGAACATGTCAGCACTCCTCACACTGTAACATTGGCAGAAAATGTCAGCACTTCACACTGTAATATTGGCAGAACATGTCAGCACCTCACACTGTAACATTGGCAGAACATGTCAGCACTCACTCACACTGTAACATTGGCAGAACATGTCAGCACTCCCTCACACTGTAATATTGGCAGAACATGTCTGCACTCCCTCACACTGTAACATTAGCAGAACATGTCAGCACTCCCTCACACTGTAACATTGGCAGAACATGTCAGCACTCTCTCACACTGTAATATTGGCAGAAAATGTCAGCTCTCCTTCAAACTGTAACATCGGCAGAACATGTCAGCACTCCCTGACACTGTAATATTGGCAGAACGTGTCAGCACTCCCTCACACTGTAACATTGGCTGAAAATGTCAGCACTCTCTCACACTGTAACATTGGCAGAACATGTCAGCACTCCCTCACACTGTAACATTGGCAGAACATGTCAGCACTCCCTCACACTGTAACATTGGCAGAAAATGTCAGCACTCCCTCACACTGTAACATTGGCAGAACATGTCAGCACTCCCTCACACTGTAATATTGGCAGAACATGTCAGCACTCTCTCACACTGTAATATTGGCAGAAAATGTCAGCACTCCTTCAAACTGTAATATTGGCAGAACATGTCAGCACTCCCTCACACTGTAACATTGGCAGAACATGTCAGCACTCCCTCACACTGTAACATTGGCAGAACATGTCAGCACTCCCTCACACTGTAACATTGGCAGAAAATGTCAGCACTCTCTCACACTGTAATATTGGCAGAACATGTCAGCACTCCCTCACACTGTAACATTGGCAGAACATGTCAGCACTACCTCACACTGTAACATTGGCAGAACATGTCAGCACTCCCTCACACTGTAATATTGGCAGAACATGTCTGCACTCCCTCACACTGTAACATTAGCAGAACATGTCAGCACTCCCTCACACTGTAACATTCACAGAACATGTCAGCACTCCCTCACACTGTAACATTGGCAGAACATGTCAGCACTCCCTCACACTGTAACATTGGCAGAAAATGTCAGCACTCTCTCACACTGTAACATTGGCAGAACATGTCAGCAGTCCCTCTCAGTGTAACATTGGCAGAACATGTCAGCACTCCCTCACACTGTAACATTGGCAGAAAATGTCAGCACTTCCTCACACTGTAACATTGGCAGAACATGTCAGCACTCCCTCACACTGTAACATTGGCAAAACATGTCAGCACTCTCTCACACTGTAATATTGGCAGAAAATGTCAGCACTCCCTCACACTGTAACATTGGCAGAACATGTCAGCACTCTCTCACACTGTAATATTGGCAGAAAATGTCAGCACTCCTTCAAACTGTAATGTTGGCAGAACATGTCAGCACTCCCTCACACTGTAACATTGGCAGAACATGTCAGCACTCCCTCACACTGTAACATTGGCAGAACATGTCAGCACTCCCTCACACTGTAATATTGGCAGAACATGTCAGCACTCCCTCACACTGTAATATTGGCAGAACATGTCAGCACTCCCTCATACTGCGATGTGCGAACATGTCAGCACTCCCTCACACTGCAATAGTGTCAGAACATGTCAGCACTCCCTCACACTGTAACATTGGCAGAACATGTCAGCACTCCCTCACACTGTAATAGTGGCAGAAAATGTCAGCACTCCCTCACACCGTAACATTGGCAGAACATGTCAGCACTCCCTCAAACTGTAACATTAGCAGAAAATGTCAGCACTCCCTCACACTGTAACATTGGCAGAACATGTCAGCACTCCCTCAAACTGTAACATTGGCAGAAAATGTCAGCACTCCCTCAAACTGTAATATTGGCAGAACATGTCGGCACTCCCTCACACTGTAATATTGGCAGAACATGTCAGCACTCCCTCACACTGTAACATTGGCAGAACATGTCAGCACTCTCTCACACTGTAATATTGGCAGAACATGTCAGCACTCCCTCACACTGTAATATTGGCAGAACATGTCAGCACTCTCTCACACTGTAATATTGGCAGGAAATGTCAGCACTCCTCAGACTGTAATATTGGCAGAACAAGTCAGCACTCCCTCATACTGTAATATTTTTTCCCCTTTATTTTGCTCTAGTCACCACTCATGGGGGCCTCATCAGTCACTCCATCTTATCCCACCCTGCTGAGACTTTCTTTGCCAGTGATCCTGTTCCTCCCTCCCACCCGTGGCATACCTACCTGACACCCCTCAGTCATTACCCCCTGAGGTAGGTCCACTTTCAGCGCCACAGTGATCATCACTCTTATGTAGTGCCAAGGCAGATGGAGGTGTAGAGAGAGGCAGTCAGGTCCCAGAGAGGAAGATCCAGCGTGGGTGTGGTGGTGGAAGTAATGTCTTCCTCCCTGCATGTGGGTTTTTTCCTGGTTTCCTTGAATACCCCCTGGAGGTGCAGATGTGCAATGATATCCAGCATGGGCACAAGCACACTCCCTCACCCCCACCCGAACACGTCCTAAGTCACCTCCCCTGATCCTTGCATGATGCCAGCTGTTGCTCTCCACACCTGTGCGTGGTGTCACTGCTTCCAGAGAACCATTGCCCACCCCTTCCTGAGAGAGGAGAGGTGTCCCTCGGATACTTGATCCTCTCTCCCCGGCCAGCCCATGGCAATCAATGCTCGCTCCCGAACCCTGGTTGCTGGCATGGTGTGAGGCAAGATGTTCAGTGCTTTAGCCCTCTGCACCACTGGGCTGGCTTTCAAACTGTAAAATTGGCAGAAAATGTCAGCACTCCCTCAAACTGTAATATTGGCAGGAAATGTTATCACTCCTTCAAACTGTAATATTGGCAGAAAATGTCAGCACTCCCTCACACTGTAATATTGGCAGAAATGTCAGCACTCCCTCAAACTGTAATATTGGCAGAAAATGTCAGCACTCCCTCAAACTGTAATATTGGCAGGAAAATGTTATCACTCCTTCAAACTGTAATATTGGCAGAAAATGTCAGCACTCTCTCAAACTGTAATATTGGCAGAAAATGTCAGATTTTTCTCAAACTGTAAGACTGGCAGAAAATGTAAACACTCCTTCAAACTGTAATATTGGCAGAAAATGGCAGCACCCCCTCAAACTATAATATTGGCAGAAAATGTCAGCACTGACTCAAACTGTAACATTGACAACAAAACGGCAACACTTCCTCAAACTATAAATATTGGCAAAAAATGTCAGCACTCACTCAAACTGTAATATTGGCAGAATGTCTCATGGTTGAATTGCTGTTTTCTCACCCAAAGAATGCACATCAAGTCACATTTTATACCACAATGTGTGACTCCCTGGAACATATTTACACACAAGGTGGCCTCACAGGTAAATCTGAGGATTTTGAGGAAGATGCATATAGTTCTGTACGCCAGTGGTCCAAATACTACCTCTCTTGAGTCTTACATTTAGTCTGGCCTAGTTGCCATTCAGCTGTGGATTCACTCAAACCAGCTGAACCTGAATGCCAAAAATGAACAAACAAAAACCAAAAAACAACCAAACAAAAACATGGCTGTGGGCTGGAGTCCTACCCACCCATTAAGCAAGTGATGCAGGTGATATCAATGTAGAGAGGACATGTGTCTCCCATTGTGGATGTCACAATGGGCCTCCATGGTATGCATCCTGTGTGTAGAGGGCCCTTCAAATGGGCTGGGAACTATTTGAGGATCAGACTTTAATTGTAGAAAGCCTCTGTCCAGTAGCATTTCTTACATTTCATATATGTTCTGTATTTAATCTATCATTTTATTTCTTTTAAACTCTGTGCATTAACAGAAAGACAGGTACAGGCTCAGGGGCAATGTGACAAGGTATTTTTTTCACAGAGAGGGTGGTTGACACTTGAAACGGCCTTTCTGAAGAGGTTGTGGGGTCAAAAACTGGGGGAATTCTAGAAAACATGGGACAGACATATGGCAATTCTGGTGGGGGTAGGAAGACGTAGGCTGTTGGTTAACTAGCATCTGCAACTGATCCAATAGGTAAGGAAATGGGCAGACTTGGTGGGCTAAGCAGTCCTTATCTGCCTTTAAAGTCTATATTTCTATGTTACATACCCACTTAGATTTCTCTTTCAGTGACCTGGCTGCTTGTCTGCACCTGAAACCCCAACATCTTACTTGTGACATCATAATCATTTCCACACAAACAGATTGTGATCTCACAAGCAGAGATTTGTGACATCAGAGTTAGAAAAATGGGCAAACCAGATGAAGTCTAGGGGCATGTATCCTGTTTTTATGTCAGTATGAATAGTTACAAAAGAAAGTACAGAAATGCTTTAACTACCGTAAGTTGAAATGCTTCAAGACTTTCCATTCTGGTGAAAGAGAACAGGGCTAATGATTAGTAGCCACAGCTTTGTAATACTCTGCTCTGCTCTGTATTGCTAGCTAAAATGCTGACGCTAAGTACAAGTACACATCAGAGCTTTTACTTAGCCTGAGCAACCGAGTAATTGGAGAATACTTGAGAAATGGGCAGTATTCTGCTAAAAGCTCAAAAAAAAAAAAAAATAGGTATAATAATAATAATAATAATAACAATAACTTTATTTTTAGGGCACCTTTCAAAATATCAAGGCGCCTAACACATTTAAAAGAACACATCAAATATCCAGGTCATAAAATAATATAAAATAGATAATCCAGTACAAACTTATTCATTCACTGAAAGCTTGAACCCACAAGTGTGTTTTTAAAGCTTGCTTGAATCCCTCCACGGTTGTGCACTCCCATAACCGACGGGGTAGAGAATTCCAGAGGGTTGTTGCCATGTGCATAAATGCCTGGGCCCCAGAAGGTTTCAAACACACCCTCAGAATCTCTAGCAACCCCTCGTCAGCTGAGCAGAGAAATCGTCCAGGGCAGTAGGGGACCAAAAGCTCTTTCAGATAATCCAGGCCTAGTCTGTGTAGGGCTTTAAAAGTCAGAAGACCAACTTTAAAGGTGATCTACCACTGTAGCGGCAGTCAGTGCAGTCTGCACAGCACCAGCATAATATGACAGGATCTAGAAGTTCCTGAAAAAAGCCGGGACACAGCATTCTGCACTAGCTGGAAGTGGCGGATTTCCACCCCAGGTAGCCCTAGGTAAAGGGTGTTGCAGTAATCAAAGTGTGAGGACACAAAGGCATGGACCAGCATAGGAAGTTCACCGGACAGAATAAGGTGCTTGATCCTGGAGATATTCCTCAGATTGTAAAAAGAGGATTAGAACAAGTAGAACAAGATAATTTGTGACCACACCTAGGAGCGTGGTGGTGCCTGGCAAAAGTTCATAGAGTTTCACAGTGCCTGATCAGCCGGCACCAACCAAAAGCCTGAAATCCTGCAAATCAGACTTCCAAATCCACAAATAGTTCCCTGTTTCTCTTTTTCCAAGGAACGATTGTAAGCATCCAAATGGTGCAAAAATTAAATCTGTATTCCAAACTTGTGCAAATAGTGCAAAATACAAAATGGTATATAAACAGGATATAAAAAAAAAACACTCCCTCAGCAAGCAGCTCCCAAACAACTGGGTGGTTAGTCAGCTAAAATGTTTTGCACTGATACGTACTTTTTCAAAGCCTGTGCCTGTTTGCACAAGTTTGGAATAAAGATTTAATTTTTGCACCATTTGGTTGCCTACAATCGTTGCTTGGAAAAGGGGAAACAGGAACTATTTGTGGATTTGGAAGTCCGATTTGCAGGATTCCAGGCCTTTGGTGGGTGCTGGCTGACCAGGTACTGTGAAAAAACATATATGGGTGCAGCTTTATAACTGAGTGTATGTACTACAAACGACTTTGAGATGTAATTCTGAGCATACAGTCAAGATGTTTAAAACTGCCGGCTCCCAGTGTCCTGGTGGTACAGAAATAACTGTGAAATAGAGAAGTGAAGGCGAAGCACTTGAATGAGAATCTTAAACAAAAAGTTTATAAAAACACCACCAGTATTTATTTTCTGCCACTTGGCAGCCCTGGACTTCTACACCTTCAGCTATATAGTGAATACCCCTTTGAACTGAGGTTTGTGGTATGAGATTCATAGATGTGGGGGAAGACTATCCCCTACAAGCTACCTGGTTTGCATTTAGTGGGAGCTAGGAGATCGAGGAGATTAAAAAACTTCAGCCAACACCTGTAGTCCTTTGAGTACTTTAAGTAACTTAAGCACTCTGGGAAATTTGAAATTATTGGCTTCTTTGGGACTATTTTATCAGTGAACTGTGAGTGGCTTAACACTATTATAATATTTATTGAAGGAAAAATTATCTGAGCTGATAATCTCTTGGGAGCTGATTCAATGGTGGCTCCTGTCTAATGTAGTCATTTACTCCAATTATTCATTTGATTGTATCAATTTTAGGGTTTAACACTAATTTGTTAATAGAGCTAAGATGTCCTTCCACAACAGAATAATTAATGGTCTGAGTTTATTTTATTAGTTAAATTTATTACATATACACTCTGACTAAAAGTGGGGACTCTCCCCACACATTAATAGTCTTCTGGATTACAGTATTATTGCTTGATTGCTATTGCTGAGCTGCATAATTAATTATTCATTGTATATCCCTTCTCTTTAAATTAAAGTTAACTGGTTTAGGGTAGAACCATGTATACTAGAAGTGGCAAAGTAATGCATAATTTAGAAAAAGAAAACAAGAAAACATACAAGAATAAAGGTTTTGTTTAGAAGGAAGAACTCATGATTACTTTCACCCTGACACAGAATAAGACAATCAAACCATTACTTATGCAGAAATGGTGAAATTGAGCTTAGTTAAGGAAAAACAGACTATAAAGAAACAAGACCCCAAAATGGATCCGAATTTAGAAATGGAGGGGAAACACAAATGAAAATGAGATTGCAACATAGATACATGTTAGAAAAAGGGTTTAGCAACTTAGAGGGAGAAAGAATTGGTGAACCAGAAGTGATCAGTAAAATCCTAGGTTTAAAAGATAAAAAATGGAAAATCGGAAAGGGAAAAAAGTTAGTGACAAGAAAACCACAGATACAACAGATTACTTCCAGATTAAGGTTGGGAAAAGAAAAAGAAAAGAGAAGACTTAACATTGAAGAGAAGCCTCTATAAAAATCTCCACTACTAGCCCCTTGGGGAAGGAGAATACTCCCCTAATTCAAAATTGGAGTCAGTTGAATAATCAGAAAGAGGGACAGACGGTCTTACAACTCTTTAGCCCTTTACAATATTCAGAAAATTCCTGTATTATAGTGTCCAAGGAACGGGATGGTTTAAATGACTCTATACCAGCAGGGTTGTCGGAAACAGTGTTTAGAAACCTAGATAAGGAAGTAGAACAAATAGAATTGGATGAAGACATTTTAGAGCAATGCCCCAATATGTTATCTAAGTACACAATCAAGGCATTAGCATACCCAGTGATGGGTAAGATAGTATTATTCAAAGCCCTGAATGACATCAGAAACAGACTTCAAAGTCTAGTCAGTCAAATATATTTCATTTTAATTTCATTTCATTTATTAGTTTCATCATGAAGGTAGACTGGATCCAAAGACCCTTTTTCACCCACGCCTGGGGGAGGGGCTACAAAAGGTAAAAATTAAACAATATATAGGATAGTGGATGCCCGAATGGACACAACAAGGTTATTTGTATGTGAGTGGTTGCTATGCCAATTGTAGACCTCGAGAGCGCAACTTGAGAGGTCGTCAGTTGACATAGCAACCACGAGTGTAAGAACACATCTTGTGTCCATTCGGGCATCTGCTATTCTGTATAGTGTATGTTGCTGACATACAAAATACTAGAGTGCGCTACAGATAAAAAACTTTCAGAGATGTAACTTGGGTTATATGAAAGCTTTACTGGAAGAACAGGGAAAAAAAACACAGCAAGTACAGAAACAGTAACATGCGGTTCTAGTCTTCTGAGCAGTTAGATTTCACAATCTGGCCCTGCAGATGGGGAGGAGAAAGAAAACATTTTTGTTACTCACTCTGCTTTTTACTTTCAGCTGCTATTTCATATATTTCCCACTCAACATTACGTGGTCACTGTGCTGCACATTTTACCTTTGATCCCTCACCCATTACCCCTTGCTGAGATTGGTTCTCCTGCTCAATGATGATGATCCGACATGGTACACACTGCGGCTGACATGGCAATTAGTTGCTCAAGTTAACAGTGGCTGCCAGGACCGCAACATTACCACATGGATGATGTTTTCAAATTGCCGTTTGGCGGGTGAGGCAGTACTGTTTACAGTTGCCATGACAAAAGTTAGTGCTTGTGATGGAGTGTGTATGACATCCGTACTGAAGCAGAACCAGAAGTCATTCTGCTGCAGTACAGACGTCACTACTGAAGCAGAACCATGTTTTGATTGTCTCAGAAAAATAGAACAACGTTCCAAAATACACTATAATAAATAGAATAATAGATAGATAAGTATCTATTACAAGGCAGTAAGACCATTGAGAGGCTTTGGGGACTTGGAACCTCGAGAGCGAAGCTCGAGAGGTTCCCAAAGTCCCAAAACCTCTAGGTCTTGCCTTGTAATAGATACTTATCTATTTGTTATTTTTTGTAATATATGGATCCAGTTAGAAATTCTGTGGGTTTTTTCTGTGAGCTGGCCAGCCGATCGCAACACTGAAGACACGCTTGCGCTCCGCCGACTGTCCCATCGGAGACTGACTAGGTTGCCCTCATCCTCCCACCACTCCCTCCATATCTATTAATATTTTACTTTTTTAGATTTGCGGTCATACCTTTTAGTTTCCCATTCTTCGGGTAATGCAGTATTAACCAGATAATCCAAAGACAGAAGAAAAACAGCTGAAGAAACGATGCGCAAACATTTGACTCACTAAGCAAGACTAACCAGCCGCCATGTTTTCAAAATTGCTCTGCCCATTCACAGTGGAAAAGTGGCCAATCACAATGCATGCTGTGCAGGAAAGGACTTGAGACCATGGCAACTGGGTTAATATGTCCATCAGACTTGTGCAGCCGTGATGGCATTTCTGTGATAATACTATCATTCAGAGCTCTGAATGATAGTATTACGGGCTCTGAACGATAGTATTATTGGTCAGCAATGATGGTATAATCACTGGGGCTCCGGTGTATTACCAGGAATTTTTTGTATGCTTTTCGATTATATTATTTTCATTATCCATATATTACAATATAATTAAAATTGCAAACACAACATGTAACATATAATCATTAACAACACTTACAATATTATAGTCTAACATACTTTCATTCATAAAAACATTAAAGAACATACATTACATACAAGACACCATTAAATTATGTTAATTCTGATAAAAAATTTTACCATGTGACCCCATCACACTTACAGCTTGAAGCACCATCCAAATAATTCCCTAAAGTTCTCTTAAAAACATTTATTTTGTTGCTTATGTCCAGGTTCATTTGAGATAGATTATTAATCATTTTTGGTTTTGGACCATCAGTTATTACTGAACGCTCAGCTACTTTTGTGCTTGTTCTTTGTTCTGTAAATAGTTTGGTCAAGGACATCCTCAGTGCTCTGACAAAATGTGTGCTCTGAAAGTGTTTCAACAGAACTAAAGGAATCTGTGTTTGAAGTAATTTGTGCAAAAACATATATGCTATTTTAGTAACTCTCTGTATTGGTGGTAAAGTCCCAAAGGTGTGGTATAAATTACAGTGGTGTTCCCTTTTATTTAGACAGCCTGTTGCAAACCTTATAATGTTGTTGAAGGTTACTGTATATCTGTGAAACAAAGTCTCAGGGGCATGTATTAATAAGATGCTGTTATATTCTATTGCTGGTAACAAAACTTGATTAGCTGTTGTTTGTTTTGCCTGTGCAGGTAAACAATTTTTATTTCTGTATAAGAATCCCAGTTTATTGTTTACTTTCTGTGTTGCTTTTGATACATGTTCATTCAGTGTTAGACTGCTGTCTAAAATTACACTTAAATAATTAAACACCCCTACTTGCTCCAACTTAACACCATTCTTTCCAGTTATATTCTAAGTGTTTCCTTCTAGTCTATGTGAAAGATCAAATAACATTGTAACTGTCTTTCTCATTTAGCAAAATTTTGTTTTTCATGAACCATTTTTGGAGGTTCCAGTATATGGGTTGTAGTTTCACCTCCAGGTCCGCTCCTGTTCTAGCTCTACAGTAAATCACAGTGCCATTAGTGTACATAGTAACTGATGCATCATTACAGATATCTGGTAAGTCATTTATAAAGACAAAGAACAGGAGTGGACCCAGAACTGATCCTTGCCGGACCCCAGTGTGAACATGTCTCAAAGCTAATGTTTCTGAGCCAGCCCGGTGGCGCTGAGGGTTGAGGCACTGGATGCCACATCTCGCACCATGCTGGTGACACAGGTTCTGGAACAGATTTGGGTTGCTGGGGGTCAGCAAGGTAAGAGAGGATTGAGCATCCAGAGGACTGCTTTCCTCTCCTGGGGTGGGTTCTTGGGGACGCACCGCTCTGCAGTGGCCTCCAGTGGAGATCGGTGGCAGTACAGGAGCACAGCCACAGTAAGGGAAGGGATGCAGTGGACGTCTGCATCGTAGGGTGCGTAGATGTCATTGCATGTCCATGTCCCTGGGGGAACCACAAGAAAGCAAAAACCCCATACATGACAGGATGATGCCTCTAACAGGGTCCTGCCCAAGCCATCACCAAACAATGCCCATCTTGAGGGGCAGGGTTCCAAGGGTGATGCAGTCTCTCTCCCCTGTACACCTCCCCAGGGGAGGGCCCCTCTGGTGAGGAGTAAGCCACTGTCCTCCATGCCTTCGCCGAGGTTGCAATGGAGGCCGGCGGTTGGCAGGTATGAGACCCCATGTAAAAGGATGGATAGAGGAGTAGTTCCCCATCGTGACCACAGGAGATAAATAGAGTTCACAAAAAAAAGTTTATGTTTCTGAATCAGTCTTTACTTGCTGCCTTCTATCTGGTAAATAATGTTCGAACCATAGGATTGCATACTTCCCTACCACTAGGTGTTTTAGCTTAGATTTCAGAATAGGGTGGTCCACCAGGTCAAAGGCCTTGGTCAGGTCAATAAAAATCCCTCCTGTTAATAGACCTTTATCCATATTATTGTAAATGTCACTAGTTAACCTGACCAAGGCCGTCCACGTGCTGTACCCCTTTCTAAATCCATTTTCATTTAGTAAACATTTTTTCTCTAAATACTCAGTTAGCTATTTGGTAATAATTTTGTCTAGCATTTTTGCTAATGCTGGTAATACAGACATAGGTCTGTAATTAGTCATCCGATGCTTATCGCCTGACTTAAAAATGGGAGAAATTATAGCAATTTTCCATATGTCTGGAATTTTTTTAGTACATAATGAAAGATATAAATGTTTGGATTCCTTAGAGAAAAGATCGAAAAGAATATGAAGTCAGTTAAGCCTTATAGAGTCTCCGTCTCTTCCATTGATATACCAGTTTCCCCTAAAGTGAAGGGGGTAAGGAAAAGGAAACATCTAACAAAGAGAAAAAAAAGAATAAGAAGGGAAAGAATAAATCTGAAGTGGAACCTCTGAATGAAATATTAAAAGAGGGAAAAACCAGGAAAAGTAAGACCAGCCAGATTGCCCCTTTAGAACCATGGATTTTAGCAGAAAAGAAAAAAAAAAACTATAGATAAGGAAGAAATAATGGGTGATAATAAAAATATGAGGAGAAAGAAAGTGTTATTCTGGCCCTCCAGTGCAGTGGCAGTGCTACTGCTTGTGGCACCAGTGACCCGGGTTTGGGAATGAGCCAGGGGAGCTGGAGGGTCAGCCAGGGAGGGGAAGTTTGAGTGCCCAATGGGCAGCTCGCTTCTCCTGGGAGGGAAGGGGTTGAGGTCCTGTGCTGTCCTGACCTCTGGTGGAGGCCGGAGGTACAGTAACTCAAAGCTGTACATGGGAGGGGGGGCGACGTGGTAGGATATAGGTGTATATGCCTTGACATCATGGAGCAACCATGTCCCAGGGCTAAAAGGGGAAAAATTGGAGCCGGCTAAGCTCCGCCGATGGAAGAGGTGCCTTTCACTACTCTACCTTTGAGGCTACAATGGGGAGCCCAATGAGACAAGAAGGATATGGGGGTTCCCTTCACCCCATCCTCATCTGGGCAGATAGCCAAGGCTACATGGGACATCTGACCAGTGGATCGCGGTTTGAGATGGGTCGGGGGAAGCCCATCTGGATCCAATGGAATAAAGAGCAAAAAAAAAAAAAAATTGGTATTAGTATAGAAAGAAAAGGAAAAAACAAAATCCATAGTACAACATCTGTGACTGAAACGCTAGTAAAATTAAAAGGTACTGAAGTGTACTAAAAATAGGAGGTATTTTTTTAAAACCTAATGTGACTAGAGAATATAAGAGAACTGATAGAATATCTCCTTTCAGCCGAACTCGAGGTTACTTCAGAAAAAGATAAAATTGTTTTGGTGTACCGAGATAGAAATGATGAAGAAACACCAGTTTATGTAATGCTCGAGAATATGGAAATTGCAAAGAAAGTCTGGGCAAGCCAGTCATGGCTGCAGTATTTGGGACTACTGGTGCCTCCTCTAATAACATGGGAAACATAGAAACATAGAAATTGTCAACAGATAGGGACCGTTAGACCCATCCATTCTGCCTGTATGCCCTATACATTGTATGTGGCCACTGACTATATGCGATCAATGGCTTTTCATCACTCCCTCCCCTCTCAAGCTTCCCTTATGCCTGTCCCAAGCATTTTTAAACCCCTCCACTGTGCTTGCCCCCACTACCACCTGTGACAGACTATTCCAAACGTTGACTACCCTTTCTGTGTAGAAAAAAGTCCTCACGTTACCTCTTAATCTACCCCCTTCCAATTTCATATTGTGCCTCTTGTTCTAGTACTTTTTCTACATTGGAAAAGGTCCCCCATCTGCACCTTGTTTATGCCATTGAGGTACTTGAAAGTTTCAATCATGTCCCCCCGCTCTCTCCTCTCCTCCAGTGAGTACATATTGAGGTCCCTTGATCTTTCCTCATATGTTTTTTGGTGCAAGCCCTGCACCATCTTTGGTGACCTTCTTGGAGACAATTAATAACCAATTAATACTGGAAAATGAGATAAAGGGGCTGATAACTCAAGGAATGTTTAACATAAAACTCTCCACCATAAAGTGGACCTTTCATCAGAGTACGCAAACAACTTGCAACAATGGACATTTACTTTCAGTCTCTGGGATAGAGAGGCTGTTGGGTGAAAATAAAGAGATTCTTACAAATTATGTGCTAGCCCTTTTTTCCTAGTAACCTGGGGATAGAAATCCCAAAAGAAATGGGAGAAAAAATAGAAAGAGTTCTTACTAAAGAGATAGTTACTCAAATAAACCTAGTCTGTATGACACAAGATCTAGTGCTTCAGATTTTGGAGATATCTGGTAAATTAGATAAAGCAAGAATTCTGGTGGTTGACATGATTGACTTGATTGGGAACCAGACTACTCATATAAGGCAGTATACTGGAGAATGACTGGATGTTTCCATCTCTGTGTCTCTAATAGAAGGCAACATCGGCTCAAGTGCCTGGCAATACAAACTTTCTATCATGGAACATAACTGGACTATAGGGGAAACTTGTAGATCAGGAGTGAATATTGTATGTGGATAAATTTGAAGTTATCCTTTTTCAAGAGACATGGGGCCCAATTCCAAGACATTTATGCCAGGCATAAATGCAATACACCAGTCCTGATAGAGCAAATCGCAAGTTACACCAGCAATTTGTGACATGCACAATTCCAAAAGAACACTTACACCGCAACCCACAACTGCTACAACAAATGCAAGTTACGCTGCAGTTGTCCCAAAGAATGCATACACCACTGCGTAATGTGGCTTACGACATGCGTAGCACACCAGCACCACAGAACTGCTATTCCAGAACAAGTGGCGTAATGAACCATGCCAAAGGATGGTAACGTAAGTTACAACATGGAAAAGCTGTCTGAACCAGAGCACAGGCCATAGAAACACCCCCCCCCACAAAACCAGACTGTAGCATACCTCCAACCAGTAGGCCCCGAATGTGGAACTAATGGGCATACAGTGGAACACCCAAGCAAACGTGCCCTAGGAAGCCCAGGACACAGTGAAATAGGTAGCAGCATGGCCAGACAGGCTAATAGTAAGTGAAATACATACCTGGTGCAACATATACCATAGCATGTAGCACAATAGCCAAACTCAGACTGTGGGACAGGGCATCACACTGTGGAACAGAGAAGTGATGGGACGTACAGTAGGGAACAGTGCCATGTACTGTGGAACAGTCGAGAGGTATGTACAGCTGACAGTATTGCGAGTTGCGACGAGCGTACTGCTATGCTGCTATTGCGAGTTACGTCATGTCTTGTGGGCATAACTTGTGACATGCATAATTCTGCATTTTCTGTTGTATCTGGTGATTCTCTTGGAATATGGTGCAGCTTGCATGTCATAGGGATTTTGGTGTAACCTTACACACTGGCATACTTTGCACCTTGCTGTCATCGCTGTCTTGGAATCAGGCCCATGGTGCACAGACAAGATTGATATACATGGCTTTTGAGGATTATTTTCTCCTGCTGTTAATAACAACAAATATGGGAGAGCAATGGGGGGATTGGCTATTTATATTAAGATTCATAATGCAATTATGTTAAAAAAAACAATTAAAATAACGCAAAATTATATAATCATGGAACTCAGATAGTATAATAGAAATTATACTATTATAAATGTCTATATCCCCCTCCCCCCAAAAAATTGGATGCTCAGAAAGTATCTGGGAAATAGATGAAGCATTCAAGAACCTCCTGAATAATTTTCTCATAGCAGGAGACTTTAACTCCAGAATTGCCAATTATGGTAATATAAGATTATTAGAGACTCAGATGGATTTGGATAACTGCTTGGATAGATATAGTATGGACAAGAAGCAATAAGAGAATGGAAAGAAATTTCAGAGATTTATTGAAGATAGCATTTTATATATTTTAAATGGAAGAACTGAAGAGGATTTAATGGGAAGCACTTCTTATTTATCTGCAAATGGACAAAGTCTGATAGAGTACATCTTATGCACTCCTGAATTTTATTACTTATTTGAAAATTTAAAAACTGAAATGTGCACGGAGAGTGATCATGTGCCCTTAGAATTACAAGTGAAGTCCCTGGGTGAAAATCCATCACAGAAGTTCCTAACAATCCACTATCAATTTTAAGCACAACAGGAAAACAAAAATGATTGGACGGAACATAAACTCTAGTGAAGTTAATAAAATTCTACTTAACTGGGATATATTACTGAAAGAAATGGAATTATTAGACCAAATCTCTCTCTCCAGACTTATGAACAATATCTAACCCAAATAAATAAATAACAAATAAACGATATGTAACTGAGAAGAATGCTAAAACTATATTATATGATACTTGGTTTGATCAGTCATTTAAAAATGCAAAGAAAGAGCTAAATAAAATAATAAGATCATATAAACAAATCCATCAAGGGAAAAAGCAATTAAATTAAACAGAGTAAGGAAAAGTTACAAAACATCCTGGCAGAAAAAAGTAGAATTTCAACATAAACAATGGCAAGAAATGTACAAGAAAAATACAATAAGTTCTGGAAATTGGTAGCGGGGTGGGGGTGGAGTAACTCTTTTCAACCTTCACTTGCAGTTTATGTTCCTAAAGAAACTTGGGTAGTATACTTAAAAACAATTTTTAATAATGCTGATGCTATAGGTATAGAGGGAAATTTATCCAAACTTGTGAGGAAAAATAGTAATACATTAAAGTTCTCTGAAGAAGAAGTGGAGTTAGCAATTACAAAGTTAAAAAAATAATAAGACAGCTGGGCCAGGATGTATTACTTCCGAATTTTACAAAGAGTATAAAGATTTCTGGACTCCTTTGCTTGCACACTTTTTAATGTATGTTTAAAACATAAATTCATTCCCATATCATTGACAAAGAATATTATAGTTCCAATATATAAGAAAGGGGCTATATAAAAATGTCTGGCCTTTAAGCCTTTTGGATACAGCTCTAAAATTTTCCTCCAAAATATTACTAAATAAATTAATTAATTGTTTAGATAATATTACATTTTTTTCACCAACCCAAGCAGGATTTAGCAAATTGATCATATTTTTTGCTTTTCACATAGAAAAAATATGTCCAGAAAAATTAAATTCTACACACTATATGTGAATTTTAGTGCTGCATTTGATTCTATTAACAAGGACAGTCTTTAGGAAACTTTCAAAAAATGCAGATTGACCATGCTGTCTTATGGCCATTTGTACAATTATATGCACATACAACTACCGCTGTAAGATACGATAATAAAGGAAATATCACAGACTATTTTAATTCTAACAATGGAGTTAAACAGGGTTGTCTTCTTGCCCCAACCCTGTTTAACATCTATGTAAATTCTATTTTGGAATTTGAGGAACCAGACCAATCTGACTCACCTAAAATATTTAATATACCTCTTCACTCGCTAGCACATGCGGATGATGTTGTTTTGTTTTCCCTCACTCAAGCTGGTCTACAAAAAAGATTAATAAATTTCTCTAAAAGTGTCATCAACTGGAATTAAAAATAAGCATAAGCAAAACAAAAGGTATGGTGTTTGGACAAAACTCAAATAAACATTCAAAAACTAAAATATATTTAGGGTCTCAAAAAGTGGAGGTAATGAAATAATATACTTGTCTCAGCATTAACATGGCCTCTTTCACTAGTTGGGGAAGGCATGTCAAACTGCAGATTATAAAAGCTAAGATAACAGCAAAAGCCTTTCTTAAGTTTAATTACCAATATGGGAGTAATTCACTGATACCAGCTCTAAAGGCCAGAGAAGCTAAAATCAATCCAATTCTATTGTATAGTGCCGACGTTTGGGACATGTATGACTCCAATAATTTGGAAAATCCTTGCCTTATTATTACAAGGCTTTGTTGAAGATGCCGACTGCCACATCTAATGCCATGGTCAGGGCAGAACTGGGAAGGGTAATTATTAACATTATAAAATAATTAAGATTGGTAGCAAGCCTGGTAGTGCTGAGGGTTGAGGAGCTGGATGCCACACCTCGCATCATACTGGTGACCCGGGTTCGGGAATGAGCCCAGGTTGTCAGGGGTCAGTAGGGGGGGCAGGGGTGAGGAGTGGGACTGAGTTGCTGAGAGGTGGCTCTTCTATCCCAGGGAAGGATGTGTGCTTGCCCCCCCATAGTTCCTCTCCCATCAGGTGGAGGTCTGATGGGAAGTGTAGGCAGAGGGGGCAGCAGGTGATAGCTAGGGGTGGGGTAGAAGGGGCTAAGCTGGTACCAGGCATGTATGCATGCTTCCACATGCACACATGTCCATGTCTGCCAGGGTCCAGGGCAGGGAGAAAATTGGGGAGAAAAATACTAAAACGAAATAAAAAAAAAAAAGAATTGAGATTGGTAACATACTGGCTCAAAATAATCAATAATGAACATAATGGGCCAGATATTCCAACTGCGCCCAAAAAGTGCGCAATAGCAGGAGCAAGTCTATTGAGCCCATGCGCAAGAGACACGATATTCAAAAAAGGAGCAGACCAAATTGCTCCTACAGCCAACGACTGAATATCACACCACCTGTGCCATAGCGCAACTAGGGAGGGGAAGCTGAGCAGATCTGATGCTCCATAGCGCAACAAGGGATGTTCAGCTGAGCAGTCCAGAGGTGCCATAGCACAAGCAGAGAGCCCTCCCAGCTGCAGAGCAATATAACTGCACAATCAGGGAGGTAGGGGCCCACCACCCATGCCACAGATGGGCACAGGAACACACAGCAGAATAGACATTGTCCCCCCACACCCCAAGCATATCACAACCAGGGGAGGGCTGGAATAACCACTGATCCATGGAGACAAGCAACTAACCCACAGCCTGGCCATGGTGCCCCATCACACCTACCGGCAAGCTGTGACTGGCACACAAGGAGGGCAGACCACCCTGTGCCACACCATCCCCCCCAGTGCACAGCACACCCTGCACCGTGACCCCCAGACACCACCCCATGAGCAGTGACTACCACAGCAGGAAACCCCATGCATGCCACCACCCCCACAGTGTCAATGCCACCCCGTGCACCACAGAACCATGCAAGCCAGCCCCACCATGAGCACCCATCAGCAGGTTGCAGCACATGGCAATGCAACAACGGCAGACACAGTGCCACCACCATGCACAGTCCCCCGAGGTACTGCTGAGAGACCGACCATGCGTTGGCACAAGAGTTACCCTATATGGGATGGTCGTGTCCTTGACACCACCACCAGTGGTACAGCACTCTGCACAGTATTCCAGTGATGCACCCCGGCTCACCACTGGCCACAACAGCCAGCACAGACACCCACAGTGGTGCATGGAAGCATGCACCACACCGGATGCCACACAGGGTCTGGACAGACACCCATCCATACCCAAGGGCACAACAACACAGGGACACATTGGTGGGGCAACCAAGCCCCCATTGTGTGCCCATGTAAGCCATGTACACACAACCCACAGTCCACCATGGCACTGGAGTGCCAACCACCCTGCGTAGGCACCATGGACCCATACACCACCAGTAGTCACCCGGAGCACAAGCCACAGACAGTGGGGCACATCCCCTGCAACACACACAAGCCACAGCATGGAGGTGGGACAATGACCATGTTGCCCATAGTGCCACCTGAGCCAGGCATGCACCACACCAGTGACATGGGCAACCCAGCAAAGCGATGGGTACAGTGTCCGCCCTGCAGGAAATGCCACCACTGACATGCCAGTGGACCATGCAGGTCACAGACAGGCATGTGTTTCGGCTGCACAGGCCATGGATGGGCCGAAGGGTGCACCATGGACACAAAGTATGCGCCATGGACCACTGCACACAGTCATCCAGTGCACAGGGAACAACACACACAACACAGACACTGATTGATATCTACCCCCACACCATAGACACCTCCACATGGACACACACACACATACCCATGACTGTACCACTCCTGATACCATGCATACCACTGCAGCTGAGCACCTATAGCCTGCTGCAAATCAGAGACCACCACAGTATTCATATAAAAGTCAAATGTATTGGAAAAATAGCTCAACTATGTACAACAATAAAAACTATTTACAAGTTTGTGGTGGGGGACACAAAAATGGTGGGGGTGGACAGGGGGAAGGGGTGGACAAATGGGATGGGATAGGAGGGGTGTGAGGGTGGGTCCAGGGGGGTAGGGGAAGTCAGGGACCAAGGGACTATTGAAGGCTCTACCGTTCCTGGCTTTTGCTCCCTCTGGCTCTGTGTCGCCGCAGAACCCCTGACTCATCCAGCCTCTGCAGTATTGCCACCGTCTCACAGGCCAGATTCAGGAGCTCCCGCATGGTGTCTCTGATCTCCCTCAGATGTCTCGCACCTAGGACAAGGGAGCACAGTCAACAGGTGTGAATGCACAACCCCATACAGCCCGCCCACTGTGCATGGCATACGGCCATGGGACATACCACTGTGATGGTGTGTGACCACCCGCAGTGATCACGTCCACAGGACCTGCCCACCCAGGCGCATACAGCCATGCGGAACGCTGCACACATCCACTGGCCAAGTCACGCACAGCACCACCGTGGCTGTCTAGTGACATGGCTATGTGGTGCAAAGGCAGTGGCACAGCCATGCATCTGGTGCATGCATGGACCACCAGTGACGTACACCCAGAAATGCATTGCCACTGGACAGTGTTGACTGTAACAAGTGGCGTGCATGGCAGTGATGTCAATGAATGGTGGCCATGTCCCGCTGCCCACCTTGTCACACAGCATGCAGTACTAATCATGGATGTCTGGCACTCACCCACATCGAGCCGGTCAGGTGGGCGTTGCTGGTCCTCGGCCCGCCTGGCTGCGGTTTCCACTCCCCTCCGTTCTGCCCGCGCTCTGCGTAGTTCTTCTGGGCCTGTGGGGACAAAGGAGAGAAGAACATCAGTACATTCCCAAGCAAAGATCCCTGCCCCAAGGAGTGTGCCCTCCCAGCCAGCCAGACCCACCCACCCCACACCTGTGAACACCACCACGGTCAACCCCATACGGTCCCTCCCCTATGTGCTGGACACATACAACACTGTGACTCATATGGACAATAAAAGTGTGTTGATGGAACCTCTACCTGGACGTGGGACCATGCCCCTCCTGGCATGTGACCTCAGTCGGGCCAGTAGTTCTGGCTCCCTCCTGTGCAGGTCACCATAGCGGTGCATGCACTGCTCAGCTGAATGGCCCCTGCCTGTTGCCTCCTCCAGGGCAGTGGCCACCTCCTGCCACACCTGGGTCCTTGCCCTATCCAGGGGGGACTCCCCAAAGAGAGGCCCATGGTGTGGCTCGACTATGGCCACTAGATTTGCCAGCTCAATGGCCGTCCAAGGAGCAGCTGTTCTCTGCGCCATTGCAATAGCTATAGTAGGCAATATGGGGCTCTGCAGTGTGGTTCCCCAGGTGCAGATGCTGCGCGGTACAGCGCTGCAATTCCCTATCGTGCTGTTACTGAACAGCGCGATAGAGGTGCACCTATGCCTGACGCATGGCACCAAGGGGACAAAGGTCGGGCACAGGGTCAAGAGTCTCTGGCGCAAGGCCACGCATGGCGCCATCAGATGACAATGCGTGTAGCGTGATTGGCTGCCTGTGTGCCAGCGCCACAACAGACAATCGGGCAGTTGGGCCATTGCGCCTATGAAGGCCCATTGCCACAGCGCCATGTAGTGACCATCACTATAGCGCCACTGGCACAATGGTGGCCGTGCCCTGCATTGCCTACCATGCACTGCACGTCATCAGCGTGGCAGACGCCTGTGTCAGCAACCCGGACATACTCAGTGAGGGGTACTACGCATGCCACAGAACTGCGCCATTGGCTCAGCACGTTCAACACAACTGCGCAAAGTTCAACAGCACGATATTCAGCCGTCATATGCAAATCATCTGATCAGCCATTCAATGGCGCAGCACTGCAATTTGCATCTAATTAAAGTTGCTTCTCGCCTCATTTGCATGGATTGCGCTATAATAGTGCGACAATGTGCTGCAGTGGCCATAGTCGGTTACTGCAGTTTATTGGTGAGTTGCATGCTGTTAGGGAGTGTGGACTGTGGATTCAGGGACATGCATGGGACTGCACAGTCACAAGTAACAACTGCCATTCTTACAGGCTACATAATGACCGAGCACGTTCTTGGAGAGGAGGACAACAGTGGTGGGAGGAGGAGGAGGAGGCCAAATTTTACTAAGGCCAAAACCGAGGCCCTTTTCGAGGCCTACCTGGATCAGGAGCCACTGCTCAGTGGATGGCGGGGCACCCCTCAGGCCCGTGCTACTGCATGGGAGGATGGCATGTGCCGTGAACCTGCATGGCAGCCACCAGCGCTCTGTGCAGGAGTGTAAGAAGAAGATAGGCACAGACAGGAGGAGGGTAAAGGAGAAGGTGGCTGCCATCAGAGCAGCACGTGCTGCAACAGGTGGGGGACAGCCGGTGGTGGTACAGCTCACCCCAGCGGAGGACAGGCTTGCTGCAAGCATGCACCGAAGTGCCATTGAGGGTGTTCCGGGTGGTGGCTTCCAGACGGGTGGTGGCCCATCACCGCATGGTAAGTCATGGTCTGTCTGGGGGGGGCAGGGTAGGTCACACGCAGTAACGCAACTTTGCTTTCCCTTACAGATCCTGAGCATCTGCATGGGTCAGCGATGGTGGGCCTGTCCACTGCGGACAGTTGGATGAAGTCAGAGGTGGGACCATCCACCTCCACAGATAATTGTGGATCAGTATGACAGTGGGGCCGCCTGGCTGTCCACACTGATGTCATTGAGACAGGTGTGGAGGAAGCCCTGCCTGTGTCCCAGCGTGCTGGTGTCCACGGATGCCAGCACACTGTGGCTGTGGCCAGGGCAGAGTCTGGCACCAGTGATGATGACATGACTGTCTTGGGCAGTGACACGTGTGTGCCACAGGATGGACACACAGCAGGGCAATTCGTGCCCATGGCTGTTGGTGGTGTCGCTGTGGAGGCCTGCGTGTCAGTACAGTCCCAGGCTGTGCCTGTCAGCACCAGTGGAGCAGCACTGGTGTCTGTTCAGGACAGTGAGACTGTTGCGGCCACTGCGGTGGCACCACTGAGCCCTAGGGTGCGGCAGCCGGAGGGGCAGCAACAGCAGTCGCCCACTGGGCTTGGGGGTACAGGGTTCAGTGGCAGCATCTGTGCACCGCCTGTGGACATGTCCAGACCTGGTTCTGGTGCACAGCACCCACCCTCAAGGGGTGCTGAACATCAGACCCTTGCACACCCTGAGGGACAGGATGCCAAGGAGGCTGATGACCTCTTGGACGAGCACACCCACCTACTGCGAGCATCGGTCCAGCAGCAGATGCGGCTTGTGACATCCATGGATGCACTGCGTGTGTCTCTGGAGTGGGCAGAGGAGCGTCGCAGCAGGGACGCTGAAATGATCATGGCACGGATGGACCATTTGCGGGAGGATGTGACTGCTGCCATTGACAGGCATGCACAGGCGTTCATTGCTGTCATGGCCACAATGGGCACACAGTCAGGTACCCATGCATCGTGGACACCACGCAGTGCACTATCCACCCCCCATTCTAGGCGTCGTGCGACTCCCACCCTGTCAATGCCGGGTTCAGCTGTGGGCATCCCGAGCACTGCTAGTGCAGGCATGTTCAGTGTGCTGCAGAACCCTGCGCGGGCACGGTCGCGTTCACGTAGTGGAACCCCTTGGGGACCATCGGTGCCACCCCATGAGGCCAGTGATCAGCCTGCCAGTGCTGGCGGGTCTCGGCGGGGCCACCCATGCATCCATGGTGGCCATGGCACTGTGTCACGGGACTGACCTGTCTCCCAGCATGGCTACTGTCTGGTGCTACCCTTTGTGCATTGTGAGTGTCAGTGGGCAGTGCACGGGTTGGTACCCGGCCCTGCATGCGGACACACAGTCCACCTGCACACCCTCCCGGCTGCTGTCCACAGTTGCATGTGCATGATGATGCCTACATTGCACTGTACACCAAAGTGCAATGGTGCTCAGCATCTGACACATGCACATGGACAGGCAATGGGCATGGTGGCCTGTGGACATGTGTGTTGCTAGGGTGTGCGTTCTGGGTCGGTGTGCCTTCTGCCCTCTGTGCACATTTGTTGCGTTGTGTGTGTGTCCTTCGGTGTGGCATGTTAATCCTCACCTATCCCTGGCTGTGTGTGTGACTCTGTGCCCTGCCACTTCCCTCGACAGCATGCACCCCCAGTGTGGGTTCCTGCGTGTTTGTGGGTTGTGCCTTGGCCACTGGTGGTTGTGCATGGCCCCATGACTTACCTGGGTTGGCTGAAGTGCTCCTCCGTGATGGTGTCCCAGTGCTGCTGTGCCAGCCGGAGCAGTCGGGGGTCCCGTCGGCCATGGGGGACTGCCCATCACCATCGTCACCAGTGTCCCCATCGTCCCCATCGCTGTCCCCCTCTTTGACCTGTATGGCTATCCCACATTCGTTGGCCATGTTGTGCAGGATGCTACAGGCCAGGAATATACCACAAGCCTTTGAGGGGCTGTACTGCAGGGCACCGCCAAAGGTGTCCAGGCAACAGAAATGTGCTTTCAGCATCCCGAACACCCGCTCGATGACATTCCGTTTGGTGGCATGTGCCTCACTGTAGCATTGCTGCGATGGGGTCATGGGCTGCCGGTAGGGTGTGAGCAGCCAGGGACGGAGTGGGTATCCACTGTCACCTGTGTGTAGAGGGTGGTGGTTAGTTTGGTGATCAGCATCGCCCTGCCCCAAGCCATGTAGGCCACTACCCATGGCACCTCTGGCCATGTCCCCCCAGGCCCTATATTTGTCCATGTGGTTTGCATACTCACCTACTAGGTGGCCAGTGGGGATGTCCCCACTCTCAAATCTGTGGTACAGTGCTGACTGGTGCCAGATGTAAGAATCGTGTTCTCCCCCAAGGTGCGTGGCACAGACATTGATGTTGCGCCCCCTGGCATCGCACACCACCTGGCAGTTGATGCTGGCTTAGCCCTTTCGATTTATGTATGCGGCTCGCTCGGGGCCAGGTGGTGTGCGTGTAGCCACATGGGTGCAGTCTATTGCCCCTAGCATGCCAGGCATACGTGCTACCCTGTGGAACTCCTGTATGTTTGCTGTGCGCTCCGCCGCTGTGCTGGGGAAATGGATATACTCCTCAGCATGTGGCAGCAGTGCGCTGAGGAATTGGGTGAGGTGGCATGACGTGGCCGACTGGGTTATGCCTGTGGTGTTCCCAGTTGGTATCTGGAAGGTACTCGTGGCGAGCAAGCACATGCAGGCTGTTACCTTGGTCTCCACTGACAGGGCATGGCTCCGTTGTGTGGGTGCCTGCATCACATCACTGCACAGCTCACAGAGCCATCTCAGAATTGCCCTTTTCAGGCGTTACTGGCCCACAATCTCAGTATCTGTGTACAGCTCAAAGCTGGTGTGGGCTTGGTACTGCCTGCTGGGGGCATACCGCCGACAGGCCTCTCCACGGCCACGCCCCCCTGTCGCCCGCCTTCTCACCCCCCTCATTACGGCCGCCATGTGGAAGGAGGCACTGGCCATGTCCCTGGCTTGCGTTCACCCCCCCTGGCAGCTGTTACTTTATTCCCCCCGCTGTCCTGGCTGCTACCTCCCCTGCACCGGGTACACCTGCCTGTGCTGGCCTCTGTGCTGTGTGGCTCCCCACACCTTCCCTGTGCCTGGCTGTTAACTGTGGCCTTTCCCTGGCCTGCCCTGTTCGAGCCACTTGCCCTGTCTGTGTGCCTCTGCCTCTGCTTCATGTGGCTTCCCTGTAGCGTTCTTGCGCCTCTTCCTTGCTCCTTTTTATTTTGGCTCATTTTTGCTACGGCGCAACTTCCGCTTGCTACACTGTTGCGCATTGCGCAAGTCTTTGAATATAACACTGCGCCATTTATGCATGGTTCCTCCCCCTTCGGTTGCGCTTGCCTTCATTATCATTGCGCTGTTGCTCAGCATGATTTCAGGGGCGCAACTGCCTCCTGCTGAATATCGCAGAATGGCGCAATTTCTGACTTGCGCAGGTGCAACCCTATTGCGCATGGCTCAACTCTTTTGAATATCTGGGCCAATGTTTTTTTCCAAAACTTTGTCAAATGGAAAAAATAAACTGGTTTAGAGAAGGATTAAATTTGCAATGGATAGACAAGACTTTGGTGAAGATCAAAATGCAACACCCTTGGCTAGATTACAATAGGAATATTGTGATTGCTCCAGCCTTTAACACTTTAATTAAAAAAACAACAACTGATTAATCAGGCACAGAAAGTGAATGTGGAGAAAATTGGGAACCAAAAGTGTGCACAATGGTATAAACAAAATAAAATACTGTACATCTCTCATTAGAAGAATAAGTAATCATGCCACTCCAACCAGAGTACAGGAAATTACTGACTTGGGCCAGATTTGAGGTTCTTTACCGCAGCTAACAAACTGCTTGACTGACCCCCGGACAGATTGAGACAGACCATCTGCAGGCTTCCCAAGCTGCTCCTGTGGCCCTGGCTCTCTTGGAGCAGGCCGAAGCTAACAGACTGCCTGACTGACCCCTGGACAGATTCAGACAGCCCATCTGCGGGCTTTCTAAGCAGTTCCTGTGGCCCTGGCTCTCTCCGAGCAGGCCACAGCTAACAGACCACGCGACTGACCCCTGGACAGATTCAGGTATGTACCAGACCTCTGAAACTTGTGGTTTTGAATGCTGATGTTTTGACTGGACGCCCAGTGGAGGAGCCAGGCACTGATTGGCAGTTTCTGCTCCTTGGCAGATTTTCCAACACCTGGCGCTTCCCTGATCTCAGGGAAATCTCTTTCTGTGCAAAGCTGAGCTGTTCTTACTCAAGCTGAAGGCATGTGAAACAACTCTGATACAGGAAAGAGTGGCAATGAGGGACGTATTAACATATATTCCTTATACCACATTCATACTCCTCTGTCATTGTTACATCATAATCTGTGAATATGCAGTCTGCTTTAAAGGACATTTATTAATGTCTTTATTAACAGGAATGTCATATTATTATAATATTATTTACATGCACCCCCCTGGAATTGAGAATCCTTAAGTGGGGGGGGGGCGGTGAGAGGGCAGAGCCCCACATGACATAAAAATGAGAGTCCTTTCGCATGGTGCTTTTTTCTGCCGATGGGACATCGCCATAATGACGATCTCCTTCGTGATCGCCTTTATGACATGGAACCCCTAGTGGCCTATTGAGTCTGCTCAAATGTGTAGCTCTCAGTGCTATGCTCTGATGCTGGCTCTTCAACCCTCACACCCCTTTCCTTATCAACTGATCCCACTGTTTTACCATTTCCCACTTCCCCATATTGATTCTGCCCTTAAGTTTATCCCACCCGCCTTAAATCCCCCCACCAATGCCCTCAAAACTAGCTCCTCAGGCAGAGCATTCCATGCTGTCACTACCCTCTCAGTGAGAAAGTGCCTCCTCATCTCCCTTCCTGAACCTCCCCCCTCCAACTTTAGACTATGTCCTCTTGTAATTCCCTTCTTTCTAATTTTAAACAGGCCCTCATGACTTAACCTATTAACTCCTTCAGTCCTGTATCCACCATATGGTACTGGTACCATCCATTGCTGAACAGGATCCAAAATGGCCACCAGGAGAGAATGAGTTAATGCCCTTCAAGTATTTAAAAGTCTCAAGCATATCCCCCCTGTCCCTTCTGTCTTCAAGATAATACATATTGAGCATCTGTATCCTATCCTCATAGGGCATTTCCCTCAACTCACTCAACATCTTGGTAGCTCTCCTCTGCACTTCCTCCAACAATCTGATGTCCTTTTTTAAGTAGAAACACCAGAACTGTACATAGTACTCCAAGTGAGGCCACAGCAATGCCCTGTGCAGTGTCAGGATCACCTCCTCACTCCTTGAGGTGATTCCCCTTGCTATACACCCCAGTATCCTATTAGCCTTCTCTGCTGATTTCTAACACTGTGCAGAATGATTCACATATGGCCTGTGACTAGCACCCCCAGATCTTTCTCCTCAAAGTATACCAGTAACTGAACTCTTCCTAGTTTATAGCTAAATTCAGGATTTCTGTTTCCAAAGTGCATAATCCTGCATGTCATAGCATTGAAGCCCAACTGCAAGGTACTTGACTACCTCACCAAGCTTTCTTGGTCTTTCTGCAGCACCCCCCCCCCATCCTCCCCATCCACCACTGCACCCAATTTGGTATCATCAGCAAACATATTTATCCGACTCTGAGACCCCAACTGACATATCAGCTACATAGATGTTGAATAACATTGGTCCCAGCACCGAACCCTGTGGGACCCCACTGATGACCTCCCATGGTGTTGATAACTCCTCTTCCTTATCATCACCCTCTGCTGCCTCTTATCCAGCCAGCTGCCAATCCATCTGACCACCCTATCACTAATCCCTAGGTTCCTCAGCTTGCCTATCAGTCCCCTTCTGTGGTAGAGTCGAAGGGCTTGCTGAAATCCAAGTACAGAACATCAACTGCCTTACCCTCATCTAGAGCCCTAGTCACCCAATCATAAAAATCCACAAGACTGGTCTGACAAGACCTTCCCTGTATGAATCTATGTTGCCTATTGTCTGAGACAATTCTCCTCCAGAAATGCCATTATGTTTTCCCTCAGGATCATCTTCAATAATTTAACCACAATTGACGTGAGAGTCTCCAGCCTGTAGTTCCCAGGATCATCCTAAGAGCTTCTTTTGTGGATGGCCACCACATGTGCCACCCTCCCGTCATGGGGACACAACCTCATCGAAAAGATATGTTGAAAACATCTGTCAGTGGCTCTGCCAGCACCACCGCAAGTTCCCTCAGAACCCTCATGTGTATCCCATCTGGTCCCGGTGCTCTATCCGTTCTCCGCGCCCTTAGACCCTCCATTACCCTCTGACTACTTATCTCCTCATCTACCACCTTTGCTCCCTCAACATTCCACTAATTTCTCTGCCCATGCTGATTAGATAGATCCCTCTCCCTTGTAAAAACTGAACACAAATATTCATTAAATATCTCTGCCTTTTCATCACCCTTATCTACCCATCCCTCCTCTGTCCTAATTCAAGAGGTCTGCTCACTGCACTTCCTCCTCTCCCTGATGTACTTGAAGAACCCCTTTTCACCCTGCCTGATACCTTGAGCAAGCCTTATTTCCTTCTCAACCTTGGTAGCCTTTACCACCCTTGTAACCTCCCTGATACTCCTAATATAATCGTCCTATCTGATTCCTTACTGGTCCTCTTATAGTTCTTAAAAGCAATCCTTTTTTTTCATCACTCTCATCTGCACTTCCCTGGTTCACCAGCTTGGTTTATTAGTCCTTGCCTTCTTACTTTTCTACACAGTACAAGAGTTAGTGGCCTCCACCAGTCACAATCTTATGATACCCCATTTTTGTTGGTGTCCATGTCAGGTTTTACACCAGCCACTTGCCTCCCTAGTACTTCTGCCATCCTACTGAAATCAGCCATTCTAAAATCAATAATCTTTGTGGCAGTATTTGTCTCCTCACTATCCAACTCAAGTGCAAATCATACAGTGCTATGATCACTCCCCACTATGGGCGCATCCACCATCACATCTCTTACTTGATCCCCATTTGTCAAGACAAGATCAAATATATTACCCTGTCTCATTGGATCTCTTACCAGCTGAGTCAGGAACACATCCTGAAATGCATCTAGAAGAACCTACTGCCTGCTGCTATTAGATGACATGGTGGCCCAATCTGCCCCTGTTAGGTTGAAGTCTCCAACCACCACTGTGTTGCCCCTTCTACAGTTCTGCTGAATAACTCCAACTAACTCCTTGTCCTTCTTCTCTGGCTGGGATGGAGGTCTATACACCACCACTAGCTTAACCCTTTTGGTCTTTAACATACATAAAGTAATCCACAAGGACTCTGTATCCCCTTTCCCACCTCCTTCACTGTGACAATCTATTCTTTCCCTTATTTAGATAGCCACTCCACCTCCCCTACCAGATTCCCTAGCCAACTTAAATGACCTAAAGCCTGGAATTATTAAATCCCACTCTCTAGCCTGATTTGCCAACATTTCAGTAATGGAGGCAACATCTACCTCCCCCCTTCCTCAGAAGTACCTGGACCTCTGGCATCTTATTATCTAGGCTCCTCACATTCATGGAGACAACCACCCATCCCATTCCATGACCCTCATCCCTACTACTTCTTCCCTCATAGATCTCACCAGTACCATCCCTGTGCCCTACATCCCCCCCCCTTGCGGGGTAAGCAATGGCCCACCACAGGCTCTGGCCTACAAATGCTTTATATGTTCTCCCCTCAAAAACCAAAATAAGACGTCAGAAACTCCTCGAATTAGTGTTTGAGAACTGCTATACCATCTTTACTGAGATGCAACCTGTCTGTGACATACAAACTACTGTCTGCCCATGTCTACCCCCAATTCCCTACCAACCCAAATCCCATAGATTTACACCATCCCCTCAACCATTCATTAAAATCACTAATTTTCTGTTTATCATATAAACTAGCTCTAGGCACAGGCAGTACCTCTGAGAAGGCAACTGACATTGCTTCGTTACGATATACTCTTGTCAGTTCCTTAAACCTCACTATGAACTCCTTAAGACTGTTATTCGCTAAGTCATTTGTGCCTAGATGTACTATAAAATGAGATTTTCAAACCTCTGTCTCCTATCCCCTGCAGGGTTGATATGCCTTGCTCCGTGTGCCGGGGAGTTCAGTTGGATATGGCAGTCAGTCAGAACAATGTTGGCAAAAAACTTAAAAAAAAATGAAATAAATAATTTATGACTGAAATAGACTGACACTTTTCAAAATGTAACACAATCTCAAAATAAGCAGAACTGAGAATCTGGAACCTACCAACTTAGAGGGCAAGCCCTGGATCCCAACCCACTATGGTTCCCAAAGTGAGGGTCCACTACATGGCTGCAATGCGTTCACACTATTGAAAGGCAATATTTCATCCTGAGGGGGTGTTTATTTCCTTACTATATCCCAACACAGCTCTGGTCAATCTCTGTTTTATTATATCTTCTCCAAGTTACCGGAATAAGAATGGGCAATAACTGAGATGACTGTTGCCCTGTTCTAATGAAGTGCTGCCTGATTCTTTGTTTTGAACTAGGCAATAGTTCAAAGACCTTGTATGTATTGTGGTAGGCTCTAGTCCAGTCAGCAATCAGTATTTTTATGTTTGCTTGTGCGCATGTGCAAGAAACATGTGGCAGCTTAGGAGAGAAGTGGATTGTGGAGGCGCAGCACTGTGGCAGCCAACGGAGGCACTGAATTTGGGGGCTTGGCACTGGTGGACCAATGGAGGCACAGTGTGCTGATGACACTGGTCTCCAAAAGTGCCACCAAGTTGAAATGTTTTTGCCGCAGCAATCAGGGGCCACCTCATCATTGCAGTGTCAGCCATTCCGCTGCAATGAGGGAGTGACCCGTCATTGCTGGGCAGAATGTTGCTTATTGTAATATTGTTTGTGAACATGGTGGCAAGCTGCCACCATGTTCACAAACAATATTACCCCCCTGTGCCGAGGGGGTGCCCAATCCCCCTCGGCATCATGTGCCCCCAAGACATTTTTTTTTTGCCGACGGGGGGCCGAATCCCCATTGGCTTCATTCTCCCCAGTGTAAGTTGCCAATGGAGGAGTCCACTCCCCATCGGCATAATGTCTCCTCTCCAAAGTTCGGTTTGTGCTGAGGGGGTGCCCAATCCCCCTCGGCTCTTGCCTCCCATGTGCCGATGGGAGTGCCAAATCCCCCATCAGCTACAGCCCCCCGAAAAAAATCACTCAGGTGGCACACTGGGCGCCCATTCCAGCGTGCCAATTGGCCCTGTGAAACAAAAATATATATATTTTTTTCTTAAACATGCAAACCAGAAAACAGTCCCTTGTCGAGGCCGGTGGTTCTCCCGCAACCTGTGCCCACCCTCTGTGCACCCTACCTCCCCACACACCCCCTCATCCCATACGTACCTCCGGAGGCCAGCACAATGATCTTTGGTGGCCCGGGAACACGTCAGCACTCTTCAAAGCTGACTGCGAACTGAAGAAATGCCGGAAAGCTGTATAATGGCATAAATAGGGTTTTTTCAACTTTGGTGCATATCTCAGGCATTTTTAGGAATTGTGGCACCAAGTTTTCAACATGGGGTTATTGGGCACCCTCCTCATGAATTCAGTCACTGTCATGGCGTTATTCAGTCCCGAAAGGTGATTTCATGGTCACTGCGTGGAATCACCTTTCAGGACCAGATAACGAAATGACAGTGCCAGTGTTCATGAGGTGGGTTCTCAAAAAGTCTATGTTGTAAATTTGTTGGGAAAATCAAAAAAATGATTGTTTTACGAGCTTGCATTGGGCAGTTGCAATACACGCTCACAAATTCGTGAATTTGCAATATTTTCACTACAGATTTTCAACATTGCCATTTTTCTGCACCTCCTTATGAACAGTACAGTTGTCCTTTTCCAAATCCTGGCCAAAATGTTTATTTTGCACTTCCGTCGCAGAATTACAAGATGTAATAATTACAACCAAAGCAACACATAAATTCTATATCTCTCGTAACATTAATCCATTAGCAGCCATTTCGACTCTGGCTTAGCTGTTCCATAACCCAGTGACATCTGTTGTGTTGAAGAGTACAATGAAGTGGAATGCAGTGACTCAAGGTTAGCTGATGTCTCTGGGTTCTGCTTAATTGCTGCCTTCAGCTCTACTGATGTCACTGAGTTCCAGAACTGCTAAGTAATTACAAAAATGAATATTGAGGCTAGCCCGATGGCACTGAGGGTTGAGGTGCTGGATGCCACACTTCATGCTACACTGGTGACCCAGGTTTGGGAACAAGCCTGGGACACCGGGGGTCGGCTGGGGGAAGGAGGAGCTGGACTGAGTCACTGATTGGCAACTCTCCTTTCCTGGGGTTTGTTGGGCACCATGCCAACTAGTGGATGGTGTTGGGAGGGGAGGGCATCATTAGGTGAGTGGCGGAAGCCATGTCTCACCACGGCTTACTGCTTGGACTGCAGTCCTGTTCCCCGGCATCCTCGGAGGCGAGAATGGGACAACATAGCTACTTTCAGCAACCACAAAAAATCCATCCTCACTGCCGTGCAGAGTGATCCCCGATTGGAGGAGATGGAGCCCCGGATAGGCGGTATGCTGCCACCGAGCCCTAGAACCCCAGAAAAAAGATAATATAAACAAATTAATTGGGGGGATGAATTTTGAGTTGGGGGAAAGGCCCCCAAAAATTATCGGTTTCCTCCAAATGCCAAATGTGCAGCCCTAGGACCAGGAGTCAAACATTACCCCTACTGCAGGCACAGCATATCCACATGTTTGGTAGCCTACCCCAAGAAAGGTGCAGCCTACACCAAGAAGCATGCTTGAATGACATGAAAAATATCCACCCAATCATGCAATAGCAAGACAGTGGAATGTAGCAACTGCTAAAATATTGTCAACTGATCTCCTACCATACTCCTTTGTTGAGAATGAGGGTTTTTAGCAGTGAATGGCCTGCGTCTGTCCCAAATGGCAGATTCCAACATGCACCATTTTCTTATTGTGTGTCATGCCAGAACTGCATGGAATAGTATCACATGCCGTGATCCATGCCCTGCAGCATTCTGCATCCCAATACATATACCTTAGTAAGGATATGTGGACTATTGGGTTAGTGCTGATAGTTCCTATATGTGCATTATAGTACACTGATCACAGGTGATGGGGTGTCAGGGTCGGGGAGCATGTGCACAATGCCAAATTGCAGTGGTAGCAACACTTCTGGTATTCACAAGCATGCCACACTGGCAGTGAAAAATCTTGCTGGAGCACAAACTGCTCAAGAAATCTTGCCAGAACTCCTTACAAAGACTGACAAATGGCTTCACCCCTTTTACTCAAGGCATGATTTCTTGTGAGCGATGATGACTCCGGTGTTGTAAAGTCCATCAGCAACGGTTGGTTTTTCAGGGTGCCATGCCTGGCACACTGAAGCTTGTTGTGCAGGAGTTTCTGTCACATTCCGACATTAAGGCAATGTTGACTGTGGCCTGTTAAATCTCTGCCCATGTTATCAGTTCTGAGAAGGCCCGTGATCAGCTGCAGCAGCTACAAACATTGAACAAACTGCCTCATTACTGTATGAAGTCGGAAGTCATGGCAGGATGGAACTTGATACTTTACATGATAGAGTACTCATATCAGCAGTTTAGTATAAAGCTGTGTTGAAATACCTACTTATCCACACAAGCCATAGCAGTGCTGGAGTATTCATGTCTCAGACAACAGACCAGTGGTGACTAATGGGTGGCCTGATCATGAGTCTCAGGCCACTGGAGTATACGACACAGGCAGTGAGTGGGGACTGCCTGTGTATGTCAGGCCATACCTCTTGTATGAGTGCTGAGGCAGGCTCCTCTAAGTGTACAGCAGTAACTGGAAGCAGATGGTGTTTATGGCAGTTGTGCCTTGATGGAACACATACTGTCTGTGTTGGACGGTAATACACATATCCAGTATCCTGCAGTCTACCAAGATTGGGATTGCTACCATGCTTGACCCATGTTGTGAATGGGGCCTTGCAGCTATCCTTGTCAGTGGCTGGGATCAGGAGCACAGCTTGACTGGGTTTTGGATTAGATGGGTATATGGAGCACAGATGCTGAAAAAAACAGTTATCAAAAGCACAAAAGAGACCAAATGTTTCTACCACTGCACAGACAAAACCAGAGGCAAGACTGTCAAAGGGCAAAGTCAAAATTTCAATCAATCTGCTGTGGGATGTGTTGCCACAGGTTGGACTAGAAGAACTGGAGGAGGAGAAGGCAGATTCTGATGCAGGATTAGACGTAGCCAAAAAAATTGGTAGATGTCCATTTGCCAGGCAATAGGCACCTTATCATAAATAATGAGCCCCTGTAGAACTGGAGTGGCAAGGATGCTGACTGACCAGCACTGACATCAGTATCCGTTAAATACATGACCTGCTCACCCATCAGTGTCAGTGGTGAGTGCATCTTCAGTTCAGCAGGGGCCATAATGTCACCAAAAAATGTTGGAATGCAAACATTTATGAAAATGAATGCCTACCAACACATTCCACAACAGCCAATTGTATTTCCATTCATGCTACATGAGCTTGTAGTGGTGATGATGATGATGATGACTGTAGCACTGGGTGTACTAGTGTGACAGTATGGGAGGTGGATAAAATTCCTTATGGAGCAGGAATTTCCAGGCCGTGACAGTGTCAGTCTGGAAGGCTGCTTTCTCATTAATCATCAAATCAAATCAAACTTTATTTATAAAAAGCACCTTTCCAAAACCAAGGCACTTGTACATAATTTATTAAAATAAGTTATTAGATAGAACAATTAATTAAAACCATAAATAAACAAGATACAACTCATGACAGCAGCATTAGAAATTCATATACACTTGACTAAAAATAAATGTCTTCAAGGCTACCTTAAAACTTTGGACGGTCGAGCAATCTCACACCTGATGAGGTTGAGAATTCCACAGGGTTGGGGCCATAAAACTAAAAGACCTGGCCCCAGATGTCATTAAACGAACCCTGGGAATCTCTAGTAATTCCTCGTCAGTGGATCGGAGAGAGCAGGAGGGACAGTAGGGATGAAGGAGATCTTGCAGGTAACCAGGTCCCTGGTTATGTAGGGCCTTATAGGTCAGCAAACCAACCCTGAAGGTGATCCACCACCGTACTGGCAGCCAGTGCAATCCGCGAAGCACAGGCGTTATATGACCGGTCCTAGACAAACCAGTTGATAGCCTAGCTGCAACATTCTGCACAAGCTGCAGGCGGCAGATATCAACCCCTGGCAACTCAAGGTAAAGGGTGTTGCAGTAGTCAAGGTGGGAGGTAATGAAGGCGTGGACCACAGTTGGAAGATCGTCGGAAGGAACCAGGTGCTTCACCCGGGCGATGTTCCTCAGATGATAAAAAGAGGTTCTTGACAACTGCCGACACCTGAGATTTAAGGGTCAAACATTCATCAAACATGATGCCCAGGTTCCACACCCAGTCTGAGGCAGTTAGCTGAACACCCCCAAGCCATAGACCTGAAGGTGATCCCGCCAACACACCTGCCTCTCGACGACCTGGGACCACAACCAACACCTCAGTGTTTTTCTGGGTTTAAACGCAGCCAACTCACATTTATCCAGTCCTGGATTTTGGTGAGACAGTTGTTAAAAACTGAAACAGCAGCATCCTGGCCAGGCACAAAGGACATGTACAGCTAAGTATCATCTGTGTAGCAGTGAAAGCTCAAGCCATACCGCCTACTAATCACTCCTAATGACAGCATGTACACCGCAAACAACATGGGTGCCAAAATGGAACCCTGTGGCACCTCACAGGATAGGGAGAGTGATGTCAAGGAAAAAATCTCAGACACCACCCTCTTACCCTCAAGGAAAGATTGAAACCACCCGAGGACTGTACCAGACAGTCCACAGATGAACCGCAGGTGCTCCAATAGCATACCATAGTCTACGGTGTCAAATGCCACACAGAGATCAAGAAGGACCAAGATAGAACAGGTCCTTCGATCTCTCACTATTAGGAGGTCATTTAGTACCAGGACAAGGGCTGTCTCAGCACTATGCCTCTTCCTAAGTCTGTACTGGAGAGAATCATAGACATTATGGCTGGTCAAATGATCATCCAGCTGTGATGCAACCACCTTCTCAATAACCTTACCCACAAAAGGCAGGTTACAGACCAGCCTGTAGTTAGCTAGACAGTCCGGGTCCAAGGAGGATTTTATAAGGGGCCGAACCACGGCCTCTTTCAGAGGATCAGGTAGATCTCCCTCTCCAAAGACATCCAGACTATCTTGGCAAGGACCGGACTGATTTTATCCACACAGCCCACTAGTAGACATGTGGGGGCCCTGGTCCAAACTACAGTTGATCAGAGGCAAAGACTGGATGATCATCACAATGTCACTGATCGTGGGGTGGCTGAAGTCACACCACACAAACTGGGTTTCCAACATCTCCTGACGACCACCACAGCTCCCATTAGGAAGAGTCAAGTGGATACCATACCTGACTGTTGCAACCTTACCTGAAAAGAATAGAGCAAACTTCTCGCACCGTTCTTGAGAAAAAGCACTTCCAGGCTGAAGACAGATTGGATTGCACAATCTGTCCACAATCCGGAAAAGCTGAGCTGGTCGATTCTGTGCAGCAGCAATCTCCTTGGACAGGAATACTGCCTTCTTACAGGTGAGGAGAAGAAGCACTGTGGGTCAATTTGGAGACAGGCAACGGCACCACAATCCACACAGGGGATGTATACAGACCCCCCTCTCAGGGGGAGGAAATGGACAAGGAAATGATAGAAAGTATACTTAGAATGGCAGAAAAAAGGGAGATATTGCAGATGGGTGATCTGAATATGCCAGATGTTAACTGGCGTGCAGTTGCAGCAGCCACTTCGAAGAGTGGGGTTATTCTAGATGCCCTCCAGGGGGCATGCCTTAGACAACTAGTATTGGAGCCCACTCAAGAGGAAGCAATCTTAGACTTGGTTCTCTCAAATGGAGAGAGGATCACAGATGTAGAAGTGGGTATCCATCTGGGAACTAGTGACCATAGAACAGTATGGTTCACAATAAACACAGCAATAGAGTCAAGCCATACAAAGGCAAAAGTACTGGACTTTAGGAGGGATGACTTTGCCAAAATGGGTGAGTGCCTAAGGAATGCACTAGCAAATGGGCAGGAAGGAGGGATGGAATCACAATGGGGAATAATAAAAACTGTCATCACAGAGGTAACAAGCCTTTGTGTGAAGCAAATAAACAAAACAAAACGATGTAAGAAACCACTATGGTTCTCAAAGGAAGTGGCAGTGAAGGTTCAAGAGAAAGAGAAAGCATTCAGGAAGTACAAGGAATCACAGAAGGAGCAGGACAGAGAACTGTATCAGTTAAAGCAAAAGGAAGCTGGGAAGGCAGTCAGAACAGCAAAGGCCCAAACTGAGGAAAAGACAGCCAACTCAGTTAAGAAGGGGGATAAAACCTTTTATATGTACATCAGGGAGTGAAGGAAGACCAAGGGAGGCATAGTGAAGCTTAATAAAGGGGAAGGGGCGGACAGAGGGTGACTGTGAAAAGGAAGAGATACTAAACAAATATTTTTGCTCAGTATTTACAAATGAAGAGGGGGAGGTACCTAAAACAAACAATAGAAACACTCTGGATACAGAAGTTGATACCAGCCCATTTACAGAAGAAAGGGTTCTGAAAGAACTCATAAAACTGAAGGTGGACAAAGCAATGGGGCCTGATGCGATTCATCCCAGAATTTTAAGAGAACTAAAGGTAGAACTAGTGACACCACTGACTACCCTCTTTAACAAATCATGGGAGGATGGGGTGGTGCCCGAGGACTGAAGGAGGGCAGATGTGATTCCCCTTCACAAAAGTGGGAGCAAGGCAGAAGCAGGAAACTACAGACCTGTTAGTTTAAACTCAGTGATAGGGAAAATGATGGAATCATTTCTGAAGGAAAGAATTGTCGAGTATCTAGACGCCAGAGAGGCACAGGACCCAAGGCAGCATGGATTCATAGCAGGAAGGTCATGCCAGACGAATCTGATAGATTTCATTGACTGGGTGACCAAAGTAGTAGATCAGGGAAGGGCTGTGGACATGGCCTACCTAGACTTTAGCAAGGCATTTGACACAGTTCCACACAAAAGATTAATATACAAGTTAGCCAGCCTGGGAGTGGGTCCCAAGATGACAGCCTGGGTAAAGAATTGGGTGGAGAATAGGACACAGAGAGTAATGGTAAATGGAGTCCACTCTGAAGAAAGGGGGCTTACTAGTGGGGTACCGCAGGGCTCAGTATTAGGACCGGTCCTCTTCAATGTCTTTATAAGCGACATTGTAGAGGGACTGGAAGGAAAAGTATGTCTCTTTGCAGATGACACAGATCTGCAACAGAGTTGATGCACAAGGTGGGGTGGAAAGGATGAGAAGGGACTGGGCAAGGTTAGAGGAATGGTCAAATGTATGGCAACTTAGATTTAATGCTAAGAAGTGCAAGGTAATGCACCTGGGAAACAAAAACCCAGGGGAAGAGTACATAATGGGGGGTGAGATACTAACAACAACAAAAATGGAAAGGGACCTGGGGGTAGTCATATCAGATGATCTAAAGGTGGGCAAGCAATGTGAGAGGGCAGCAAGGAGGGCTGGGGGGATACTGGGATGCATAGGGAAAGGCATCACCAATAGAAAACAGGAAGTTATCATCCCTCTGTACAGACAGCTGGTGAGACCACATCTGGAGTACTGTGTGCGGTTCTGGAGACCCAATCTCCGCAAAGACATAGACAGGATGGAAGCTGTCCAGAGTAGGGCAACTAAAATGGTGCAGAGTCTGCACCAGAAGACATATGAAGAGAGACTTAAGGAGCTTAATATGTATAGCCTCGAGGAAAGGGGGGGGGGTGCACATGATAGAAACTTTTAAGTACCTCAAGGGAATCAACAAAGTCCAAGAGGGTAGCATCTTTCAAAAAAAGAGGTGTGCAAGAACAAGTGGGCACAATTTGAAGATAGAGGGCAGGTGGCTCAGAGGTAATTTAAGGAAGTATTTTTTCACAGATAGGGTTGTGGATGCATGGAACGGCCTTCCAGAGGAGGTTGTGGAGTCAAAAATAGTGGTGGAATTCAAGCATGCATGGGACAGTCATAAGGCAATTCTAGGGGGTTGGGTAGGAAGAAGTAGGCTGCTGGTTAACTAACATCTGCAGCTTATCCATTAGGTAGGGAAATGGGCAGACTGGGTGGGCCAAGAGGTCCTTATCTGCCATCAAATTCTATGTTTCTATGATTGCTGATTGATAGACCACAAAATGCTCCATCAAACTAAGTCTGTCACACTCCAGGCCCGATTTCCACCAACGCCTCTCTAGCCTTTGTCCCACTTTCCTCAACTCCCTCAGAGTCTCATTAAACCAAGGAGACCTGGGGCGAAGAGTGAGGGGGCGAATACAAACAGAAGCAATGGAATCCAGGGCCCCAACCACGCCTTATTATAGGCATGTACCAGGTCCCCTGGATCCATGCATTCACTCGGTAAACCCGATAGGTCCAGCACCGCCGTCAGGCCATGTGGGGAAACATCACTCAGAGGGCAGCACTGGACCATCTCTGTAGGGGCTGGCCTACTAGGGATGGCCTCAAAACTGAAACCAATGGTATGATGGTCAGACCACCCTACTGGTTTCACCAACAAATCAGATATCTCCATTCCCAGGAGAAATACTAAGTCCAATGAATGACCACCAATATGGGTCGGGGAGGAAGTAACCTGTGTGAAGCCCAGTGAAATCATTACTAACAATCTAACATACTAAAATGCCAGCAGAATAGGCCTAACGGTCTTTCGAGTCTGCTCGATTGGTCAGCCCCCACCCTGGCTGCTGACCTTGCTGCCCCCCTCACCTTCTCTGGCTTCTCCCTTCCCAGTTCCGGATATTCTTGCTGCATTGGATTTTGCTTCCAGAACCCTTCCCCTGTACCTGTCCCAGCACCTCTTGAGCCCCTCCACCATCTCTGCCTCCACCAGCCCCCTCGGCAGTGCATTCCATGGCTCCACCACCCTCTCAGTGAAGTAGCATCTCCTCCTTTCTCCCCTGAATGTTCCCCCCCCTCCAGCTTCCACCCATGCCCTCTAGTGGTTTGGAACTGGGCCTAATGGAGGTTCCAGTGGGAACTACCAACTCCTTTGAATGTATCATGGGTGAGGGTGTGGGGTGCAGGATACTTCTCGCCTACCATCCACCCATCTACCGCCTGCCATTAGTTGGAGGAAGTCCTGACCAAACTGCAAAAGTTCATCATCAACCCAGGCAATGAAATCCCCCAGAACCAACCATCTGGGGGATCCCAATGTCAGGTCAACAATGAAGTCCATGACTTCCTGCTGGAAAACATTCCCATCTCCTGGTGGATGGTAGGCGAGAAGTATCCTGCACCCCACACCCTCACCCATGATACATTCAAAGGAGTTGGTAGTTCCCACTGGTACCTCCATTAGGCCCAGTTCCAATCTTAAAACAAATGGCAACACCCCTGCCCCTCTGATCCATCCTCGGGCGTTGTATCAGCAAGCACCCAGCCGGAATTGCTGATGCCAAAACTGGGCCAGCATTCTCATCCAGCCAGGTCTTGGTGATGCAAGTCATGTCAGATGATCCAACAAGATCCGCTATTATAGCGGCCTTGTTCTTAATAGACCTGGCATTGCATAACACCACCTGAGTAGGATGAGAACCCGAGGAAGACTGTGTTACCTGCCTGCTACAAGCAGAGCCCTTGGGTATGAGAACCAGACAGGGAGAACCCCTTTCCTGGACTCATTTTGCCCCAGGGCATCTCCTTGTCCCCACTATTCCTATCCGCCCACTCTTTTCCATTCCCTCTCCAGGCCCAGCCCTTGTCCCCCCCCCCCCAACAATCCCCAAAGCCCTACACTGTCTATACACCTCTGATGACAGTGAAGGACAAGAAAAAGGACAAAGGTCCCTGAGCCTGGAGGGGGAATAATACCCGACCATCTTTGTGCCATCCCAACACATCTTTACCACACTCAACAAACAATCCCAAAATACAAATATAACCCACACCCCACTCAACACTCAACACTCAACACCCAAACACACAACACTCAAATCAACTTACAAACATCCACACCACACCCCAAACTAAAACAAATACAGTAATATAAAGTAAATGAATAAATGAGACAGCAAACTATTAGGCAGGTTTGTTTCAGCAGATCAGAAAAGCAGTTTGATTGACAGTTCAAAGTAAAAAGCCACAGCAAAACTGTTCACAAATAACGGAGGATACCAGTCCAGAAAATGTAATACATATGGTTGCTGGAGCTCTCACCTCCTCAAACCTATTTCCAATTTACATACAGGTTCTGTAGTACTCTCACTACTACTACCACATATAAAGAAATTATTAAAACAAGTGAAAACTGAGATTAGGCACTCTCACTGCCCTAATACAGTAAATCAACCAACCCTGCCTGCTGAGGGTCCCAGTCAATAATGTTCTCCTTCAACTGAATGTAAGTCCCACCACTCTCACGTCTTCTCTGCCTCCTCACCACTACAAAATCCTGTGCAAGCCACATAGAGTCCAAATTAAATCAGGTAATACATGGACCAGTGCAGCACTCCTTGGCAGCTGGATCTTCCACAAACAACTACCACAGGCCTCAAATAAGGTACCAGGCAGACCCAAGGATGCCGGCCTCACCCGCCCACAGCAGTGCCCAAATTCCGGCCTACCCCAATCACAACCCTGGAAGAAACAGCACCTGTCCATCGACAGACACCGACAGTAGATGTACTGGGGAGCTCAGGACACCAACACTCCAGTCAGAACCACTGCACACCCACAGGGAGCTGAAACAAGGTAACCACAGCAGGGGAAGCAAACTGACCCCAGGACCCACTGCAAGAGCAAAGCAGTCCATGGGCAAATGATTCCAACAGTCAGCAATGGCCAGAACTCCAGGAGACACCAAAAGTAATCAGCTGTGGACTCTGCAGAGCAAGCCAAGATGATGGAAGCTTACGAGACCTTACTGCCAGGCTACCTTGCTCTGCACAGGGTTTGAATCGAGACCAACTGCAAGGCAAAAGTCCAGGATCACACTTGGGTAAGAAAAACTGAATGGCAGAAAAGCAGGGGTACAGTCAGGGTAGAGATGGCTGCAGCAATTCTTCAGAGCCCTGTCAGGCCCCTTCGAAAGTTCTTTCACACGACAAATCAGCAGAGCCCCCATCAATTATATGTGGAAGAGGAAGCCTAAACAACTGTATATTGTCCCAAGTCCTAATTCCATCTCAGATTATTTCATTCTCATTCTCATTTCCTCAAGTGGCTGTATAATCTTCCCTGGCTTTGCATTACTAATAATTCTTATTTTTTCTTAATTTATTGTTTGTTCACCTCAGCCATGGCTTTGCCCCCAGACCTTACCTGATGCCTGGCACGCTCCAACCATGGGACATCGAACCCATAAGTTCACCTCCTTGTGGTTGGACCATCCTGAGGGATTGCTCCATATCAAGGCATTCCTGTGGTGGCCAAGCCAGGGGTCAGGGGGACCACTGATCTAGGAGGTCCTAACACTTGGGGTAGTTTCCCTGTTAGGTCCCACTCCCCGAGGACAATGGAGGGCATGGGAGCCCAAGGAGACAGGCACATGCAGAGACGTGCTGCCACTCTGGACTCCAGCCAACATCCTCCCCTCCTTAGTCATGGTGCCCCTAACTGCACCGCCATCCATGGTCACTGGGTGGCATAATACAGCAGGTGTGGCAACCCTCCCTTCCCAGAGGAGGAGAGCAGCCTTTGGGTGCTCAATCCTACTCCCCCCAGCCATCCCTCTGGCGATCCAGGCCCATTCCTGAACCTTGATGGCTGGTGTTGCAAGTGATAGCACTGCTGGTGGGCCAGCGCCATGATTATTCTTACGTAGTACTGGCCAGGATGCAGCACAATACTGCAACAGAGTTACTGTAGTAAACAAGTCAATTTCAGTGGCAGTTAATCCCTTTTGTTATGCAGTAACTCAAGACACTGTGTTGCATTCTGGCAGCCACCACTGTATTTCTTTCTCATTTTCAAGGTCTTAATAAATATTTTGGTATCATGTTGCTAAGGGGTCTCACACACTATAGGTATAAGCCGGGGTTTATCACAAATTAACAGAGTAGACCCTCTCCCTCTCTTCCTCATTACATAATGGCCTATTATAACCCACCATATCCCTTTTCTCCTCCAAATGCACAGATGCAACATACATGCAAGTAGAGATGTTGCAAAGTTTTAATTCACTGGCAATGTTATGGCAAATTCACCAACTTTGTCTTCCCAGACCAAGTCATCAATTTTTTCTGTTGAGTATGAAATTTGTCTTTTGCAATGTCGCATGGCAACTTCACCTGCAATGTCACCCTTGGGTGGCACTCATGTGAAGTTTGGTTAAAATAAGACTACTGGTAAACAAATGTCACATGGAAGAGCTTCTTTAGGTCACATGGTACATCTGTACGTAAAACTGGTTCACTTTAGGTTTTGCAGTGTTAGTCAGTGGAGGACATAGGAGCCTGACAACTTTCAGTGCATGAAACTGTGACAGTCAAACATGTTTTATGGTTGTTATTCTTTTTGAATTCTTTATCTTCTTAGTACTAATTTAGTTTATGTTTCATATATATTTTGCCATTTTTGTAGTTATTAGAGAGCTCTATTTTCCCCTTTTTTATATTTATGTTTGCTTGTACATGCAAGCGCAACAACATTTTGTTATGATAAATTGCATTTTCAGAAGTGTGTCACTGTCATGTCCAATGCAGCTCAAGCTGCACTGGGCTTGGCAGTGACAGACCAATGATCAGGCAAGCTGATTATGACACTGATCACTGTTTGCTGGGCAGAAACCTTTTGTAGTTGAAAACCAAAATGCTCCTATGAAAGAGTGCGTCACTTCTTTTAGTTGCATGAAGGTGGCTGGCAAGCAGCTGTGTGGCTTTATGACATTTTGTTCTCATGCCGTGTTTTTTTCTGTAGTCAGTTGCAACATGTATTAATGCTGCTCTTATGATGTGTGCAGTCATGAAATTATTTCTCAAAACATGAATGCAACATAATATGCAATATGTATTGTTTTGTAAATAGTTCTGGTTAGAAGAATTGTCCTTTTATATTAGAAGTGTCTGTGGCCCCTCTGCACAGTGCTGCTTTGGCTCAGGTGCATGCCCCAGCTGCTGAAAGGGGATGACAGCTGAGATGTGTCCGCCCTGCAGCTGTTGGGGGACTCTCTGTGCATCCTGACAGCTGGCCATAGGTGTCTGCTGATGCACATGTGTGGCAGCAATCCTTGGGGATGGGGACGCCAAGCTGTTGTGGAGGTGGCACTTTGCAGCGGGGCAGGCAGACTGCAGGCAATGCTTGAGCAAGGTACTGACTCACTGAGTGACTGATCATGGCTCTCTGCCTACCGGCTGCTGCTGGTCCCTAGTCCTGGACTGACTCGGTCATGCCTCCCTCATAGACTGTTACCGACAGCTTCTCTTGGAACTACTCACCTCGTCTGTCAGCCATTTGCCAGGTAAGCCAGCATGTTGCTGCTGCTGCTTGATGAAGTTGGCAAAGTGATTTTAATTATTATTATTTATTATTGTTTCACTAACTGAATGTGAAAATGTTTAAACAAGCAGATGTGGGATGAACTTGTCATGCAAGCAACTGTTTGTGGGAACTGCATGCATGATGAACTGCTGCTAACAGTTTTTTTAAGGAAAAATAGCAGATGTGGGGGACGGAGCCCTAAAGTTTTGATTCTTCTTATTATAATAATGAAAATAAAATCCATTACACAGTGAGAAATGGCTATTTAAATTGCATTGTGGTGGTTGCATGAAGACATTGAGCAGCACTGACAGGTTACCTGGATTAAGTTTACATTCTTTGGCTGATGTCCAAAAGTTTAAAAGTCCTCTACCACACAGACTCTGTATATGCATATGTCTACATTTACCTCTCAACCTCCTGTCTTGCAAACCAGGGCCAGAAATTAAAACATCAAGGACAATAACCAAAATTAGGGACAAATCTTATAAAACTGCTATTATCGGCTTATGAAGCCTGTTGCAATGTGTGGCTAAAAGCATCAGTACTAGTAAACAAAAACTTCAGTTATTTAGTTGGCAGTTAGGACATACCATAATATCAATATATCTGATTTTCTTTTTGCTTTATTTCATTCCTGAGACAAGAGAGAGGATTCTGAAGTTTGCAAAAGTTTGTGCTCCTTTGTCAGGTCCACCATCGTGGATGTAAGCAGATCAGGGTGGTGTTGTGCTGTTGGCCATCAGAATAATTTGCTGGTAAAACCATAACATATCAGCATTATGACTACAGTCAGTGTTTACTTAGTCTGTATGACCAGAGAGACTACAAGACAGAGACTAACTGGCTACCAGGAGACTGCAGTCCTGGTAGGCCACTGAGTGTGTGCACACTTACATTTGTGGAGGAAGTGTAATACAAAACTGAGCAGGAGAAAAGACATTTCAAGTGGAACTGGCTGAGTTTTGCCCAAGGATATGTCCCCTTTAGGAAATAACTCAAGACATCTACAACCTTTGATGCGATTGCCTGAGTGATGAGTTCTTTTGGAACCCTAACACAGCACATCAGGATGACAAAATCATATACTGCATGACAGAATGACTGATTACCAACAGAGTCAGACTCAGAGAGAGGTGACAGAGTCCCTGTGATCGGGATGGGAACAGCGGGAAAAGGTGAGAGTGGAGTAACCCAAGAGTGCAGAGAGAGGATGTGAGTGCAGCTAGAACTGAAGAAAAAGGAAGGGGGAAAAGAGTCAACCGATCGGAGACAAAACAAGGTTGCTTGAGCTTGGTGAAAAGGAGGAAAGAGCCTTGACTGGATTGGAGACAAAGTGAGACTGCTTCAGCACAGGTTTTTTACTGGAGCCTGGGACACAGAAGCACTTTTCTTACTTGGTGAGCATAGACGGGAAGCATAATACACATGGATATCTTCCTTGAACTGGCATGCAGATCCAAATAATCCGAAAGTGGTAAAGTGGGTACAGAATTGGATGCAATACAGAACCCAGAGGGTGCAGGCAAATGGAGCACTAACGTCAAAGGGCAGGGTGACCAGCGGAGTGCCCCAGGGCTCAGTGCTGGGGCCTCTGCTCTTCAGTGTTTTCATAGCTGGTATTGCTAAAGGACTAGAGGGAAAGGTGTGTCTGTTCACAGACAACACCAAGATATGTAATGGTGGACACCAATGAGGGAGTAGGCATGATGGAATCAGACTTAAAGAAACTTGAGGCGTGGTCTGGAGCATGGCAGCTGAGATTCAGTGCCAAAAAGTGCAAAGTCATGCACACAGGAAAGAGAAATCCAAAGAAGGCATATTACCTGGGAGGGAAACAATCAGTTTCCTTCAGCCAGAAGCGTGATCTGGCAATCGTGATCTTAGAAGACTTGAAAGTGGGAAACAGTGCGAGAAGGTGGTACTCAAGGGCAGTGGAATGCTGGGATGCATTGTAAGGGCAATCGCGAGCAGTAGGAGGGAGGTGGTCCTGCAACTGTATAGGGCACTGGTCAGGCCACACCTCAAATATGGTGTCCAGTTTTGGAGGCCTCGCCTTAAAAAGGACATCAACCGCATGGAGACAGTCCAAAGAAGGGAGACAAAAATGATACAGGATTTGCACTAGATCTTATATGAGGATAGACTGAGTGAACTGAACATGTATTCCCTGGAACAGAGATGGGAGAGGGAGACATAATCGAAACATTCAAATACATAAAAGGTGTGAAAAAGTTGCAGGCGCAGGAACTTCTTCACTTAAGGGAGTGCAGTAGACCTAGGGGGCATGATCTTAGGCTAAAAGGAGGGAGATTCACTACCAATGTCAGGAAGTTCTTCTTCACTGAGAAGGTGATGGACGCATGAAATGGTCTGCCCCCAGAGGTTGTGGTGGCTAACACGGGGGAGAGATTCAAGAAAGCATGGGACAGAAACAAGGAAGCCCTCACACTTAAGGGCAGCAAGGGGGTAAGAGCAGATTAAAAACACAGGGCAGACTAAATGGACCTGGTGGTCTCCTTCTGCTGTCATCTTCTATGTTTCTAGGGAGTGGATTAAAGCAGCCTGGCTGAGGTGATATTCTAAAGGTGTAAGGAAAAAAGCCTCTATGATAATTCAAGAAGCTACGGATTACTTAGGACTGCCCAGTTGGGGGCGACACTGAAATAAAATCTATGCAAGTGGCTAACCAGCTACAAAAGGAACCTTGATTTTTGATATTGAATACTGAATACTCACTCTAGAGCAATTATTTCTGTTTTAGAAATATACAAAGAGTTTACTTCTATGCTTGTGAATACAGGGTTATTGTGGTATTTATTAAGAAAGAGTGATATTCATTAGGATAGCTATTTTAAAAGTAAAAGAAGTATGGATACTAGACAGATAAAGAAAATAATTTCTGCCACAAAAAAAAAAAACACTAAAAAAAAGAGGTATAGGCAATAAGAAAAAGGATTAGGCACATTAAAGAGAAGGATTGCATGTCTCTGTCAATGCAGGAAGCCGTCATCACTGTCCTGCCTAAGCCGAATAAGGATCCAACCATATGTGCCAACTATAGGCATATTTCATTACTCGATGTGGATTGTAAAACATTGGCCAAGATTCTGGCATCTCGACTTGATGCCGTGCTTCCATTTTTGGATCATAAGTCACAGTCAGGCTTTATCAAAGTAGGTAGGGCAGTGATAATCTTACGGCAGTGATGGATCTCATCCAACTGGCCACTAGAGGCCAGGAGTCAGTGGCCATAGTTGCAATAGATGCTGAAAAGGCATTTGATTCCCTAGAATGGAATTACTTGTTTCACGTTCTCTCGGCAATGGGTATTGCAATGATTTGTCAAGCTTGGGTCCATTGTCTGTATGCTTCCCCTAGGGTCAGAGTTATAGCAAATGGGGTATTATCTGAGTCCTTTTCCTTATTCTGGGCTCCAGACATGGGTGTCCCTTGATTCCTTTACTATTTTTATTGGCTATGGAGCCACTAAACGTGGCCACTTGGGAAACATCCAGTGATTTATGGCATTGCTGTGGGCTCCCAGTCCTTTAATACTTTACTATATGCTGATGATTTGTTGCTCTTGCTTTCCAAAGTAGAACACCCCCCCTCACACACTCAAAGCTTGAACAGTTTTTAGATGTATTCAATGCAATCTCAGGCCTGAAAGTCAACTGGGCCAAAACTGAGATCCTACCTCTCTTTCAAGGGGATCCAAGCTGGGCGTCTAACTGCATACCATCTTTAAAATGGTCACCTGAAGGGATAAAATATTTGGGTATGCACATTTCTAGTGATGTGCAAGATATGTGCTCTAAAAATGTAACAATTATCTTGAACAGTCTGAGGCTAGATCTGAATAAGTGGTCGAAAGTGCACTTAACCCTTCCAGGTAAGGTTGTTCTTCTATAAAGTTAATGGCATTGCCCAGACTGTTTTATTATCTGAGGAACCTGCCTATGCCTATCACTCCTGGTCTCTGGGATAGGGTAGGCTATTTTTCAATTTTCTTTGGGAAGAAAAAATGCCTCAGTTTGCTAGAATGACATTAAGGGCTCCTGGGACAAATGGTGGGTTGAATATGCCCTGGCCTTGGGCATATCATATGGGGTTAGGTGTGAAACACATTGTTCAGTGCACATCCTCATCCTCTAGGACATCACCACTCTGGGTAGACATTGAACTGGAAATTGTCGGCGAAATACCTCTGGTAGTTGTACTCCAGAATCCTAGATATGGATCTAATAAATTCACTCTTTCTGTGATGTTTAAACAACAGAGCTCAGAGCACCTAGGCCCTTTAGAGCTTCTTTGGAATAATCCTCGGATCCAGATCGTGGCTCTCAGATTCACTGGTCATCCTGGATTTCCAAAGTGCTGCATATGGTGGGAGACTTATTTGATCCTCAAACAGGCGTTTTTAAGGCCTTTCACCAGTTACAGCAGGAGTTTATTTTACCTGTTCAGGATCACTGGAGGTTTTTACAACTGTGGCATGTTCTAAGGCCTTGGTTTGCGAAAGATTACACATTACTAATAAAACACAGAGAATGATATAACTTCCGAGAGGGTTGGTAAGTTATATTTACAAATTAATTCAAGATTTATATTTGCCCAATTGGGAATCATATAGACTTAGGTGGTCCTTAGAGTTGCAGTGTCAAATAGCGGAGGAGGATTGGGCATGGTGTTGGGGTGCAGCACACAGATCTTTGCCAGACCTAAAAATGCAGCTTATACAAAAAAAGGTTCTTAGTCGCTGGTACAGAGCCCCTTTTAGATTGGTATCCATGGGCCTGGCCACCTCTAATCTCTGTATCCATGGGTCTGGCCACCTCTAATCTCTATTGGAGATGTGCAGGAGCTCCTGGCACTTTGTCCCACGTATTATGGAGCTACCCCCCACTCTTACAGTGGTAGGGCAAATTTATACACACAACTGAGGATATACTTGGTTTGTCTGTACCATAGACGCCATGTTTTTGGATTTTAAAGCAGCAGTACAACAAAAAAAGTTATTCAAAAAAAGATAATTTTCTGCTATGGTTATACAAAATATTAGTAGAACTGTTGATTTGGGTTTTCTAGATGCTTCCTATGCCATGTACTGTACATTCACATTTTTGTCTGGTTTGTTACCCTCCTCAGGTCCTGAGTATCATTTCTATGCAAAAATGAGGCGACCATCTTTTTTTCTTGAGAAATAATTACTTTAAAACTTTCATCAAATTCTTAAATGAGAATGAAAACTGAAAATGTTGCCACCAATATAAACTGTAAGACATCTGGCATTAATTAGGAAGAAAAAAAGGTGGGGTAAAATTTTAACCCATAATTTTTGTTGCATTGCTGCTTTAAGGGACCCACTCTCACTTGATCAGGGTTGCCACCTTTTCAGAAGCCCAAAGTGGGACATTTCTTACTGAAACATGATTTTTCGCAGGGCAGTACGTAACCTCGACCAATGCAACATACTTGTTTTCTCTATATAATCAGAAATAAGGCAAAGTATTGTAGTTTCTTAGTGGCTTCTATTGTTTCTTATTATTTTAAGGTATTTTAGTTAAGGTATTGTAGTTTTCTGCAAAGTTAGAAAATATTTTTTCTACTATAAAATCAGGACATGTAGTATTTTTCATGTTTTTTTGCAGGACACAACTGCCCAAATCAGGACTGTCCTGTGAAAATCAGGACAGGTGGCAACCCTACACTTGATCAGCTGGCCCTTAAATATAAATGATTTCTATATTCAGTTGCTTTGGAGGCTAAGAGATTCATTTTACAGCAATGGAAATCTAGGTCTCTTCCTACATTTACACACTGGTAGCAGGCCATGTTGAAAACTGCCTCATTCCAGAGAGTATTGTTTTGGAGGAAACAACAACTTACAATATTCTGTAGAGCCTGGGTGCCAATGGTTCTCTCATTTTGGGGTGGATAAGGTGTAATTCTAGGACAGTTTTTTATGATTAATAATAATAATAAATTTATTTATTAAGCGCAATTCAACTAGTTCAAAGCGCTATACAAGACACACAATCTCTAAAATATTATATCACAGATAAAAATATAAAAACTTAATAAAATATACCAATCAAATAGTCCACAATTAAAAAGCAGGAAAGGCACACAAATATAAGAAGGTTTTTAAAGCAGTTTTAAAACTCTCCACTGTCTGACACTCTCGTATCTGATGAGGTAGAGAATGCCACAGGGTGGGGGCATTTTAGTGGATTAGTTTTTCTTTTTGTTTGGATCTGTTTAATGTCTTTTTTTCAGTTCTCAGATACAAAATGGCTATTCAGGCAAGTGAAAAAACAATGAAAATTGAAGCTCAAATGAATTATATTAATCAAGGGGACAAAAAAAGAGGACAAAGATAAATGGGAAGAGAAAACTCCCTTCAGTAAATAAAAGCTTTTCTTGATGATTTTGAAGCTTTCCTGACACCATATACAAACAGATTAACTTTAGATCTGCCATCCCCAAGGTACTGGGTGATTATAGCGCAGACTTGGCTATGCATGAAGAACTCTACGGTCTGTAGCATGTAGTGCTTCAGAGTGACAAGGGCATATGAGCGATATGCAATTATTGCTACCCCTGTCACTCTGCACAGGAATGGGAAGTGCATGTAGTGACTGCTGGTTGGGTGCTTGGTCAAGTCACTCCCATGGTGGAGTGGCTAGAGCACCCAACCATACAGTGGGCAGCAGGGCAGGAGCAGGCTTTGAATCCCTAGTGTGGGAATTTATTTTGCGATTCCCGTCCGTGCATCGATGGCTAAGTGCTGTGGTGAATTTTTGTTTTGCCCCTGTGTCCACACCCCTCAGAGTTGATTATTAATAGTTGTGTGGGTTTGGGGTGTGCAGGGGGTGAAGCCACTCACAAAAACAATAAGACCGTTCAGGTGTGTGGCATTTCTGTTGCGGTCGGCATTATGTGCTGCCACTGTGTTGCTGTATGCTGTGTTTGATGCATGGTTTTGATGTGCGTTATAACATCTGCGATATTATGGCCCAGTGCCCCATCTCAATACCCTCCAGATATACCACACCCAATGTGGAGTGATAATAAGCTAACTATAAATAATAAAGGTGAGGTGCAAGGCAAAAAAATTAATAGGGAAGAAGGCAGTGTGAAAGATAAAGACAATGTTGACTTCGATACACAAAGCATTACTATATCAGATGGCCTTTTGGATTTTGATAAGGAGATTGCTATCAGAAATCAATTATTAATAAAAGTAGTAATATTGCATTGGAGAGTGCTTCTTAATGAAGACATAGAGCAAAAATACTAAGCTCAAATTCAGACTCATGAGGACAGTGATGTAGGAAGGAAAGAGGATAGAGAAAAAAAGAATAACAACTATTAGAAGCATAATAGAGGATATAGGGAGAAAAGAAGTAAGGGTAATGGCCAAACTGGTGGAGTAGTTGAGAGCTGACAGGTTGAAATGGGGAATAGGATTTCCCTAAGAATAAATCAGAAAGGTTTGGAAGGTAAACAAAACACAAAACAAAACAACAAAAAAATACAGTTAATGGTAAAAACAAAATTAAGGAAGGAAGAAAGGTTTGGAGGAAAAGGCAAAAATAGGGGAAAGAGATAAAATAATTATATTTGAGGAAAATGGTGATTTGATGAAATATGAAGTGAGAGACCAAAAGACTGGAAACCATTCAGGGGGAAAATAAAGGCATATATAAAAAGGTACAAGACAAGAAAAAAGACAGATAATTTGGAAAGAAATCAAGGGAGTGTTGCAGTGAAAATAAAAGAGGCACTATTAGAAAGGGGATTTATTGTCCCATAAATTTACTTTAAGGGAATTCCCAAAACGAGAAATGAAAACTGTGCCACTCTGAAAGTAACAGTATATAAGTTATGTAAAGGTATATTGAGATTCAAATTTACCTGGGTAGATATGACTTTGGTATATGGATACCAAGCTAAGTTAAATAAAAGTTGGGCTTGTCTAGTAAGACAAAATAAGATGACAAGAAGACTTATTTTAAATGCCAAGAAACCGTCAGAGCAAATAGGGAATACAGTGGAGAGAAAAATCACAAATAGTTTAAATCAGCAGGGAATAAAGGCTCAAAAACAGATGTAGAATGATTATAGAAAAAAACAAGTTGAGATTAAAAGCTAAACAAAGCCCAACATTGAAAAATCAGCAGATAATAACAAATAACATGACCCCAGTGGAAACCTAAAGGCAGCATCCACTAAAACCTGATGATAACATTTTATATCAAGAAAAATCGCAAAGTTATGACAGGTTGCTAAGCAGATCAGATGTTGGGGTGCATTGCTAAGGGGGATAGCAGTAGACAAAAGAAGGTCATTTTACCTTTGTATAGGTCACTGATGAGGCCTCATATGAAGTATGGAGTACAATTCTGGCACCCTTACCTTAAAAAATACATTATCTTGCTGACAAAGGTACAGAGGAGGGCAACGAAGATGACTTTAGGTCAGAAAGGGAAAACCTATGAGGAAAGGTTGAGAGACCTAAACATATACTTGCTAGAGTAGAGAAGGATAGAGGGAATATGATGGTGACTTTCAAATACTTAAAAGGAATATATATGGTTGATAAGAAGGCTCTCTTTAGGCTAATTGGAAACCATGATACAAGGGGGCATAATTGGAAGTCAGGAAGTTTAGTAGGGAATTTAAAAGGCAATTCTTCACTGAGAGAGTTGTGGACAGTTGGAATGCACTTCTGGAAGAAGTGGTTTCATTGACAACAGTGGGCAGTTTCAAAAAGGGGGGAGATAGACATAAGGGGAAAGTAAAAGTTACGAGAGCGGTGGGTGGAAAGGTTGGGAGGATTGGGGAGGGGGCAGGATCAATAGTTCAAGCTATGGACCATGCATTTACAAGCAGACTAGGTAGAACAAATTGCCTTTTTCTGCTGGCTAATTTACATGTATGTATGTGCGTGTATATGGGTAGGTAGACTACAGAAAGGAGAAATAATTAATAATAGCTTGGTCTTAGAAGAGTCAGAGGAGGAAAATTCAGTATTTGTAGAAGAAGAAGATTGTACAGAAAATCTTAACAATTTTAATCCTAGGGAAAGTAATATATATTGGCCACTGGAGTCTGAAGTAGAGCTGGAATGACTAGAGCAATCAAAAAGTAACTGAAGATGAGAGACGCTACAAATCTTGTGTTGGAATATCGTACAAGTAGTAAAGAAACTTCAGGGCTTGGGATACACTGATTTTATGAAAAGAATCTCCCATAATAATACTACAAAAACATGGTTGAACGATTCATGTGGGTGTGTATTGGAAGGTTTCCAATCATGGGAAATAAAAGCCCATAAAATTGCAAAATATGGGAGGGTTTCCAGAAGAATATGTACAGTAACAAGCTCCCGGAACTGGTGGCCTTGATGGAAGAGGGATGCCTAGATATTGTAGCAGTCACAGAAACATTGTCCACAGAGAACCATGATTGGGATGTTAACATACCAGGGTGCACAACCTACAGGAGAGACATGGAGGGGAGAAGAGGGGGAAGGGTAGCTCTCTATGTAAGGGAAGGGATAAAAGCAACTGAACAAAAGAATAAACAGGGAGGAGAGGAGAGGAGACACTGTGGGTCACCTTAGAGACTGGAAATAGCACCACAATCCACACAGGGGTTGTATACAGACCCCCATGTCTGGGGGAAGGAATGGACAAGGATATGATAGAAGGCATCCTTAGGATGGCAGAGAAAAGGGAGATACTATTGATGGGAGACCTGAATATGCCAGATGTTAACTGGAGCACTTTTGCTGCAGCTACATCCAAGAGCCTAGCCATTCTTGATGCCCTACAGGTGGAATGCCTCAGACAGCTAGTTTTGGAACCCACTCATGAGGGAGCAATCTTAGACCTCATACTCTCAAATGGGAACAGTGAGAGGATCTCAGACCTAGAAGTGGGTAGCCATCTAGGAACAAGAGATTACCAAACAGTGTGGTTCACGATAAACTCAGCTACAGAGTCAAACCATACAAAAGTGAGGGTACTGGACTTCAGGGGGGCTGACTTTGGCAAGATGGGAGAGTGCCTTAGGAAAGCACTAGCAAACGGGCTAGAAGGAGGGGTGGAGCAACAATGGGGAAGCATCAAAACTGCCATCACAGAGGCAACAAGCCTTTGTGTGAAGCAAATTAACAAATCAAAAGAAAAGAAAAAGCCACTATGGTTCTCAAAAGAGGTGGCGGGGAAGGTTAGGAAAAAAAAAGGCAGCATTCAGGAAGTATAAGGAAACACAGATGGAGCAGGACAGAGAGCTGTACCAGTTAAGGCAGAAGGAAGCAGGGAGGGAAGTCAGAACAGCAAAGGCCCAAGCTGAGGAAGAGATAGCCAACCAGGTTAAGAAGGGGGATAAACCCTTTAATAGGTACATCAGGGAGCGTAGAAAGACAAAGGGAGGGATAGTGAGGTTGAATAGAATGGACGGTGGTTGGGCAGAGAGGGACAGTGAAAAAGCAGGGATACTGAATGAATACTTCTGCTCAGTATTCACAAAAGAGGAGGAGGAGGAGGTGCCTAATTCAGTTAACAGAAGCACTTTGGAAAGGGGGGTCAATCCCAGTCCTTTCACAGAAGAAAGGGTTCTGAAAGAACTCCTAAAACTGAAGGTAGACAAAGCAATGAGGCCTGATGGCATTCACCCCAGAATTCTAAAAAATTAAGGAGAGAACTAGTGAAGCCACTGACTACCCTTTTTAACAAATTGTGGGAGGATGGTGTGGTATCTGAAGACTGGAGGAAGGCGGATGTGATTCCCCTTCACAAAAGTGGGACGCAAACAGAGGCAGGAAACTACAGACCTGTCAGTTTGACCTCTGTGGTAGGGAAAGTGATGGAATCACTTCTGAAGGAAAGAATTGTTGAGAACCTAGAGGGCAGTGGGGCACAGGACCCAAGGCAGCATGGGTTCACAGTGGGAAGGTAATGTCAGACAAATCTAACTGATTTCTTTGACTGGGTGACCAAAGTAGTAGACCAGGGAGGGGCTGTGGACATGGCCTATCTAGACTTTAGCAAGGCATTTGACACAGTCCCACACAAAAGATTAATAGTCAGATTAACCAGACTGGGAGTGGGTCCCAGGATGGTAGCCTGGGTAAAACACTGGCTGGACAACAGGACACCGAAGGTAATTGTAAATGGAGTCCACTCTGAAAAAAAAGGGGTTACTAGTGGGGTACTGCAGGGTTCACTACTGGGTCCAGTCCTTTTTAATGTCTTTATAAGTGACATTGCAGAGGGACTGGAAGGAAAGGTATGACTCTTTGCAAACGACAAAAATATCTGCAACAGGATTGATACACAAGGAGGTGTGGAAAGGATGAGAAGGGACTTGGCAAGGTTGGAGGAATGGTCAGAAGTATGGCAGATTGGATTCAATGAAAAGAAGTGCAAAATAATGCACCTGGGAAACAAAAACCCAGGGAAAGATTACAGAATGGGGGGGAGGTAGTAACAACAACAAAAATGGATCGGGACCTGGGGGTAATCATATCAGATGACCTTAAGGCTAGCAATCAATGTGAGAAGGCAGTAGGGAGGGCGGGGGGATACTGGGATGTATAGAGTGAGGCATCACCAGCAGAAAACAGGAAGTTGTTATCCTCTGTACAGACAGTTGGTGAGACCCCATCTGGAGTAATGCGTCCAGTTCTGGAGACCCCATCTCTGCAAGGACATAGACTGGACAGAGGCAGTCCAGAGGAGGGCAAGTAAAATGGTGCAGGGCCTGCAAGAGAAGCCATATGAGTAGAGACTAAAGGAGCTTAATATGTATACCCTTGAGGAAAGAAGGGAGAGCGGGGACATGACTGAAACTTTTAAGTACCTCAGTGGAATCAACAAAGTCCAAGAGGGTAGTATCTTTCAGAAAAAGAGATGTGCAAGAACAAGGGGACACAATTTGAAGATAGAGAGGCGGTGTTTCAGGGGCAATATGAGGAAGTATTTTTTCACAGAGACAGTGGTTAACATATGGAACAGCCTTCCTGAGGAGGTTGTGGGGTCTAAAACTGTGAGAGAATTCAAGAATGCATGGGAATGACGTAAGGCAATTTTTGTGGGGGGGGGGTAATAAGAAATAGGCTGTTGGTTAACTAGGATCTGCACTTTTTCCTGTAGGTAGGGAAATGGGCAAACTAGGTGGGCCAAGTGGTCCTTATCTGCCATCAAAGTCTATGTTTCTATGTAAGTATATTGATGGACACCATCCTTGGTCTATGTAGTAGATGTTTTTATATGGATGATACCTATTTCTTTTTATGTACATAACTTTCAAAATCTGATGTGCTTATATGTATACATTATTCCACATTCCTGGAAAACTCCCATTGAAAAATTCCTTGATGCCTTGAAAGAGTTAATTTTAAAAGTCCAGTCTGACTACCAAGGGTTACTATACTGTTAGGTGGAGATTTCAGTGCAAGGGTGGGCAGAGTCCCACAAGATACGGTAAATAATTGGAATCTGGATTATGCCCTTAGCATACCTATAAGGGAATCAGCAGACAAAAAAATATAAAACAAGGGGCTTAGTTGTTGGATATGTTAAAAATGTTAAATCTTAGAATTGTGAATGGGAGATTTTCTGGAGATCAAGAAGGGACTTGTACATATCTCACCACTGAGAGGGCAGTGTTTTGGATTATTATATATTATACAACAGGAATCTTTTCTCAACCAATCACAGAACAAAATACCTGTTGGTTATTCCCTCACAAACTGCAAACCACCCCCCCCCCCAGAATCATTTATTTACTCAAATCCCGCCCACAGTCTTTTAATGAAACAATAACCCTGCCCACGGTCATTTAATGAAGCAATAACCCCGGCCACAGTCGTTTAATGAACCCCAAGCATGCTCACAGTCATTTAATGATACCTTGAGCATCAGAACACTCAAAAAAATGGCGTCGCAACAGCCGTCCACCTCAGCAGCAACTGCAATGCTCAGTCCCCCCACAATATTTTTTTCACCAGTCCCCCTCGAACAGCTGAACTCCTGCTCCAAAATATATTTCAGACTGCAAAAAGCTAATTTTCTTTTGGTGGGTCACATCGCAGATCACAGCCCCCCCCCCTTCTCTGCACATCACAGACTTCAACAAGACTGCAGCTGTGGCTACATTCTCTTCTCCTGACATTCCCCACACGTCTAATCAACTCACCTGCTTTCTTTAACCTGAACACTCCTTATGAATTCTTACAGTGTGCCACAACAGGCAATAACCTGCCAATCTCTCTCAAATCCTTCTCTCCCGCTTTCTCAGTTCTTCGTAGACAGACACCAACTGCCACGTGTGCTAGCTTGCACTAACTCTCCAAAAGAAAGCTTAGCAAGACACAGAATGAGACATTCAAAACCAAATACAGGAATGTGTTCTTTGCCTTCTTTTTTTTAATGCTCATGCTTATACTGCCCAAAGATTAAAATACATTTTTAAACACACTCCAACTCGTATAATAGTAACAACCAGGTTGAGATACTGCATAACCGGCTTCTGTGGGATTAAATGCCTCGGCTTCGCCTCTGAGTTTAATCATCCACAGAAGCTGGTTATTGCTTTGTATACTCCAACTTACTGAAAGTTATCACTTACATACACACACTTTCATTCACCTGGGTTAAAGATGTAAGAATATTAAAGATTTGTGACAGTGATTACCTCCCCATTGTGATAGAATTAGACTAGTATGTGGTTACAAACAGAAAATGTACAGAACAGAAAAGAAGTGGAAGAATATATGCAAATACGCAACCATAAAAGGATAAGATGGCCTCCATACAGTTTATGTAACAGTCAATACTGGAGATGTTGGAATCTATAGAAACAGCTAAGGTTAAGCTGGAGTGCATTCCGATACTAGAACATCAGGAAAAGGGAAGTTTATCTACCCTTAAGCCGTGAAAATGAATCGGAGCCGCACTTGTGGTGCTCCAGAATGTGTCCACTCACCTGACTTTGCAGCGCATTAACCAGTGTGCATGGGTTGATGAGCTGCAAAGATAGCGATGTAAATTAGGCTTTAGTATTAAAATTTTTAGCTAAAATTGAAAATATTATAATTAGCTGTTTAAGTCAACAAGGTAAGAGTGTGTAAGTTTCAAAATAAGACAAAATGGCTTGATTTAGAATGCTATCAGATGAGGAAATTAGTATTTTCACAAGGAAGAAGAATGAGGAAGTCTGCTCTATTTGAAGATAGGATAGCATTTGTAAACCTCAGGGAATAATATAGACAATATAGATTGACATAAAAAGCAACATACAGTACATTTCTATGGGATACACTGCAACAAGCTGTAAAACAAAAGGACAATAAAACTTTCTGGAGCTTAACAACATTTGGGATGGATAATCAAAGATATAATTTAGAAGCAATTATACATCCTGATGACTGGGTAATACATTTTAAAAAATATATTTAAGGTTAATCAGAATTCAAACCAGACAAAAGAACTGACAGAGGGCCAGATGTTAGAGACCCACTCAAATATTACAAATAGCTGCCTTTTTTTTTACTATGAGCAAAGTTGTTTGGGCTATAAATGCACAGAAGAACAGTAAAGCACCTGGCTGGATGGGTTGACAGCAGAGATATAGCAGTGAAAAGCAATTGGTGGACAGAACTTCTCATACCTCTATTTAATTTTATAGCAAAAAATGAAGTTTGTCCTGAAAACTAGTTGCTGGAGGTAGTTGTGCCCATCCACAAAAAGGGACAAAAATGGATCCACAGAATTACCACCCAGTTACACTATACATTTGTCTGAACATCTTTACTATGTTAATCTTGACAAGGCTAATGCAATGGCTTGAACAATTGAATAGTTTGTCAATATATCAAGCAGGTTTCAGACAAGGGAAGTCCACGTTAGACTTGCTCTTCATTTAAAAAGATATAATTAACAAATACAGTATGTTACATTTAAATAAGGAAGATATACGTGTCCTCTATTGATATAAAAGTGGCATTTGATAGTGTAAATAGAAAAACTTTGTGGAATATATTGAAAAGGAAAAATATAAATGATAATCTTCTATCACAAAATTATTGTATTCAAATACCAAAATATTGATAAACTATCCCTGGAGGAGAGGAGGGAGAGAGGGGATATGATAGAGATATACAAGTATCTTACATGGAGGAACAGGGTGCAGGAATACACTATTTTTAAGTGAAAAAGATGTTACAGGACTAGAGGGCATGGGATGAAGTTGGAGGGAGGACGATTCAGAGGAAAAGTGAGGAAGAATTTCTTCACAGAATGGGTGGTGGACAAGTGGAACACCCTGCCAGAGGAAGTGGTGGGGGCTGAAACAATCACGGGATTTAAGAATGCATGGGAAAGACATAAAGGCATTCTGGAGGTCAGGGGTAAGGGGCAACAGACTTCTTGGAAAACATAAACTGAACTTACAAGCTCAAATGGACAGACTGGGTGGGCCATAGGCCCTTATCTGCTGACACTGTCTATGTATCTATGTATATGAAGGATGGAGCATTAACTGACCACTTTACAGTTAAAGCTGGAGTAAAACCAGGTTATCTGCTGGCCCCAGCACTGTTCAATGTGTATATAGATAACTTTTGCTAGTGCATTACAAAGAGTAGATACATTTGCCCCTTCTGTAAACAGCATGCCAATTAAAATTCTTATGTATGCAGACAATACAGTAATTCTGTTACAGACTCCACTGGGTTAAAGAGAGCTATAAAAACAACCGTGAATATCTTGAAAAAGTTAGATTTGGAACTTCATATCTTAAAAACGAAAATTATAGTATTCGGGGGACAATAAGTATGACCTAAAGCCCTGGGGCATAAATAATGAAATAATACAGGAGGTGGCAGATTCCTGCTATTTAGGTGCATGGTTCAATAGAAGACAGAGCTGGAAAGATCACATTAAAAAGGTGAAAGACTCAGCCATAGAAACTGTTATGGCAATGAATCACGTTGCACATATATTTGTCAAAAAATACATACTTGCGCTGAGGGTTGAGGCAATGGCACCTTACCTCACACCACACCGAGGCTGAAGAAAATATAGTGTGCTGGGCTGCCTCCACCAGTGCCTTCCTTCTCGGAGGATAGGGACCCACTCGGCGTAAGGATAATGTCGAGTTACCTCAGGGGTCAGCTGTGATATGAAGCAAGGACTCGAGGGAGTTAATGGAGGAGTGCCGGTGAGTTAGGCTGCCTGAAGGAGAGGCGGATCTGGAGCATGGTAGGGGAGAAAATAGATAACTCAAAGAAAACAAAAAAACTCATACTTAGTGCAAAAAAGCTGTTTCGAGGCTAAGGTAACTAACATTCGGGCAGAGGCAGAACAATTAAAAAGGAGCAGACATGGCTTGGCAGATTCAATTTGGCACTCAGTAGATAATGGGCTACAAAAAAATGAAATCTTTAAACCACAGGGACAGTTGAAGTGTGTGCTTGTGTGTATGCGTGTGTGCGCGCACGCACATGGGTGTACGTGTGCATGTGTGCATCTGTACGTGTGTACATGTGTCTGTAAGTGTTTGTGTGTCATGGAATGTGTGTCTGAGTGATTGTGAGTGTCTGTCTATGAGTGTTTATGTAAGTGTGTTTCTGTGAGTGTATGTGTGTCTGCGTGACATTATTTAATATACCTATTGATAGGACATTGTGTTTGTATTTTTTTGATTCTAAAAGGAGGCACTAGATGACTCATTAAGGGGAGATGGAATTGAAATGTATCCTTGTAACTGGGGGAATATAACATATCATTTTGGGACTCAAAGAAACAGCTCTCTGATGTAACTTTGAAAGGCACTTACAGAGATAATACATTAGATAGAAAAATTCTAACTGTATTGTGGTAGGAGTTTTGTTTTGTAATCTTCCCTTGTTCTTTTATGTGATTGTGAGCTCTTTGGATGGATGCAGGCTGTCACCCTTGTATAGGCTTTTATCCCTCCAGGTGGGCCCCCAGTGACATCAGCAAAAACTCATTTCCCAAATTATGACAGTTTTTAATCAAGCCTTTTCTTTGAACTGTTGACTGATTCCTGTTTTCTCAAGGAACACCAAAGGGTTTTACAACTCTGCAGTTTGTCACCTAGATGTGAGATAGCTGACAGGAATCAGCTAAGTGATGTCCTGTCCTGTAATAAAATGTACATGTAACTTCCCAACTTCAAAGCAGCTACAGGTCATAAAAAAGGCCATAAAATGCAGTTTCTCAAGGAAGTCAATTACATTACAGAGATCTTCTGGTCAGTGTAATATATCCTGTAGCTTCACTGAAACCTGGGGAAGGGGCACCCATGGAAGCACAGGATGTCTTATGTGAGACAATCACATACTATATTTTTATATTACAAATATCATACAACAATCATAACCAGCTGGCCAAGTGTCACCCTCCCCCACCTAGACTGAATTTGGGGTCTCTACCCCTGCATGGGATGAGCTACCTAAGTCAGTTCACTCCTCATATAGACATGACAGGCCATCTGTGTTCCGACTGGTCACTCCAGCCCTATGTAAGATAGTCATGTCATACCATTGCAAGGCAAGACTCCATCTTAATAGTCTACCATTAGTTTTTCCCATTTGTGTCAGCCAAACCAGGGGGTTGTGGCCAGTCTGTACCTCAAAATTCTGCCCATATAGGTATGGCTCTAACTTCTTTAGGGCTCACACCATGGCAAGGCACTCTTTTTCCACAGTAGAGTAAGCCTGCTCCCTGGAAAGTAACTTTTTACTCAGGTACACTATGGGGTGATATTTCCCTTGGTTGGATGTCTGTCTCAGTACTGCCCCAATATCAATGTCTGAGGCAACAGTCGGGACTATAAAGGGTCTGCTATAGTCATGACTTGTCAACATAGGAGCACTGCACAGTGCCTCCTTTAGTCTGGTAAAGGCTTTTTCATAGGCTGGTTCCCAGGTAATTTTCTTAGGCATCTTTTTCTTTACCAGGTCAGATAGGGGAGCAGCCAGGGCACTGTAATTGGGTACACATTTCTTATAGTACCCTGCTGTCCCTAGAAAACTCCTGACCTGCTTCTGCATTTCTGGTCTGGTCCATGCCTTGATCACCTCTATTTTTACTTGGTTAGGATGGAGCTGTCCCTGGCCTACAACATGCCCAAGGTATGCCACTTCGGCCATGGCCACCTGGCACTTCTCAGCTTTGACAGTGAGCCCAGCCCTCTGTATCCTGCCCAGCACTTCCCTAAGGTGGGACAGGTGTTCCTCCCAGCTGGCACTAAAGATGGCAATGTCATCCAGGTACGCCACGGCGTACTTCTCAGCACCATTTAACACCTGGTTCAATAACATTTGGAAAGTGGCCAGGGTGTTCTTCATTCCAAAAGGCTTTACTTTAAAGTCAAATAAGCCTATTGGAGTGATGAAGGCCGACCTCGCCCTAGTTCTGTCAGTTAACTCTACCTGTCAATACCCCTTTTTCAGGTCAATAGTTGTAAGGTAGGTCACCCCTCCCAACTTGCCCAGGAGTTCATCCGTCTGGGGCATCGGGTGGGCATCTGATTTCGTGACTGCATTCAGTCCATGATAGTCCACACAGAAATGAGTAGAGCCATCTGGCTTGGGCACAAGGACTACGGGTGAGACCCAGGGGCTGTGGGATCTCTGGATTACCGCTAAATACAGCATTTCCTCCACCTCCCTCCTAATGTCCTTTTGGACAGCCTTTGACACCCAATATGCAGTCCGCCGTATGGGTGTCTGTGTCCCTGTCTCTACATTGTGCACCGCTAAAGGGGGTAGTCCAGGCTTGGTCCTAAACAGTGGGGCAAAGTCTACTAAAACCTCCCTTACTTCTTGGATCTTATCTGGGGTGACAATTCAACTGCCTCCACAGAGGACTTCTGCTTGCTTGCTTCCAGCAAGTCCAGAAGGGGGTTTCCTTTGTCTGTCCCTTCCCCAGGACTACATACTGCAAACACCATATCAGCCCTTTTAGCATATGGCTTCATCATTTTGACATGGTATATTCTTTCTGTATGTCTTCTGTCAGGTAACTCTATGATACAGTTCATGTCATTTACCTTTCTAACTACTTTATACGGTCCTGCCCACTCAGCCTGCAGCTTGTCTTTCTAGATCAGAATAAGGACCATGACTTCCTGACCCACCGTGTACGAGCGAGCTCTGGCTCTGTGGTTGTACCACACTTTTTGTTTCTGTTGGGCAGCTTCCAGGTTGCTCTGGAATTGTCCCCATAAGCTCCTTCAGCCTTTCCCTTAAACCAAAGGACATAATCCACTATGGGAGCTCCCTGGGTGACATGCTTGCCTTCCTAGTCCTCCTGGATCAAGTCTAGGGGCCCACGTACCCAGTATCCACACAAGAGCTCAAAGGGGGAAAACCCTGTTGACTCTTGGGGCACCTTCCTGTATGCAAACAACAGGTGGGGAAGGTATTTCTCCCAGTCCTTCCCATGCTGTTCAGCAAACGCTTGGAGCATTGACTTCAGAGTACCGTTAAATCTTTCCACAAGCCCATTGGCTTGTGGGTGATAAGGTGTCATGTGCCTCTGCACCACCCCACACTTCTCCTACAAACATTTCATCAGGTCCAACATGAAGGACCCCCCCTCGATCGGTGATAACCTCCTGTGGAAACCACACACGGAAGAAAATCTCAAGTAAGGCATCTGCCACTTTGTCCATCCTTAGTGAGGGTGTGGCGACTGTCTCTGAATATTGAGTGGCATAATTCACCACAGTCAGGATGAACCTTTTCCCAGAGAAGCTGGGAGTATTTAAAGGCCCCACAATATCCATTCCCACCCTGTGGTATATGGCTTCTCCACTATGAACAATGGAATTAGGGTGGCTTGGGTTTTCTTAGCTGCCTTCCCTATTTCTTGGTACTGGTGACAAGACCTGCAATACTCCTTCACCTGCTGGGTGAAGTTGGGCCAATAGAAATTCTGGGCCAGCCACTGCATAGTGCGTGCAATTCCCAGATGACCAGACAAGGGGATATCGTGTGCAGTCTTGAGCAACTGCTCACGGCACCCCTGGGGAATGACAAGCTGCCTGCCTATCACCCCTCTCTTTGTCTTCACATCCTGAGTATACATCAGTCCATTTTCATAATAAACTTTAAGTTTTCCGTCACCTCCCTGTGCTCCATCAGAGTCTGACCAAGCTCTCAGCTTCTCTAGACTAGGGTCAGTTTTCTGAGCAGCTGCAAACTCCTTATACATTCCCAATGCATGGGACAGGTCCCCTTCAGTTTCTAAACTAGGGGCCCTAGCAATAACATCAGGGCAGTCAGGATCACTGTCATTCCTAACCCTCTGACAATGGGTCACCCCTCCTTCTTTGGAGTAACCCTCCATAGCTGTGTGGTTAACTGCTTCTGGAGAAATTTCTACCCCCTTTTCATTAGTCTCCATATCAAGAGACACAGGCTGGGGAGTCAGTCTCCCAGTGGTTTCCACAATGACTTCTGTGGGGTCCAGAGAAATACAATTTTCCCTTGCTGCTTGGCTACAGTAACTGCACACACCATCCCCTGTTTGAGATTGTTGCCAAGGATGATGTCAACTGCTAAAGTTTTGGCTACAGCCACCTGTTGTGCAGTTCCCCCTGTTTCACCCCAGTCTAGGAGAACACTAGTGAGTGGCAATGTTTTCTCCTCACCAGTGAACCCTTGCACAGTTACAAATGTATTGCATATAAGCTGACCAGGCTCTACCAGATCCCCTTTTACCAATGTCAGGGATGCCCCTGTGTCCCTTAACCCTTGTGTCTGTACACCATTCACCATGACTGGGTGCATGTGTTCCCTCATGTTCACAGTCATGCTTCCAGGGACACATAAACAACCCACTTCTTTCTTAGCCCCATGTTGCATATTGCTCATCCTTTTGGGACACTATCTGGCAATATGTCCAGTTTCTTTACAAACCCAACATTTGTTTCTTTTCTCAGAGAACTCTTTTTTTTTAAGCCTGTGGCTAACTGGTTTCAGTGGAGGCAGAGAGGGTTTTAGCTGCCTTGAAGGTGCGCTTTTCCCTTTTTGCACTGCCACGTACACCCATTCACTCTCAGAGCAGGTCTGCACTTGGCATAGTGGTCCGAGAGTTCAGCAGCCTCTTGACTTGTTTTGGGATCTCGGTCCTTCAGCCAGGTTTTTGGCTCTGCTGGGCATGCCCAAAAAAAATGTTCTAACAATATAGCATTTTCAGTTTTATCTACAGAGTTTGCTTCAATTTCTTCCCACCAATGTTTTAAACACTGATGTTTTTTCATGGCTAGCTCCTCGTAGTTCAAGTCAGGGCTTCTCCTGCACTTACAGAATTTAGCTCTGTATGCTTTTGCAGTTAAATCAAACCTTTTTAAAAGTGCAGCTTTGAGTTTGCTGTAATCATTACTGTCCTCATTGTCCATTTGACTCAGTGCATCCCAAGCTTTCCCGGTAAGTAGCGGGGATAGCTGGAAGCTCCAGGACCCTCTAGGAGTATTTTCCTGAATACAAACTTTTTCTTAGGAATTTAAAAAGACATCCATATCCTCCCCCTCTTTAAATTCAGCTATCAATTTGAAATTTAATTTGTAACCCAGTCCTGTAGTTCCAGTTAAACCCAAGTCACTTACCTGCTCTGGTGCTGGTGGCTGGAGTCGTAGCTTCTCCAGTTCATGTTGCCTGTGGCGCTCACACTTTTCACAGTCTGCCTGTCACTGTTCTCACTCCCTCTTCTCCTCTGTGGCTCACTGGTGCTCACGCTCTTCACAATCAGCTTCTCACTATTCTCGCTACCTCTTCTCTGTGGCTTGTTTCTGTCACTCAGCATCTCTCTGGAATTCCAGCTTCATTCTGCGCAACTCAATCTACAGCCTGATTGCTTCTGGCTCCAGAATGCTGGTGACCTTCCCCTGCTGCTGTGGCCCTTCACTTGCACTGGTCCTGCTGCCTTCCTCACTGGATCTGGTCACTGCACTGGCCGCTGGCCCCATCATGCCTAAGGTTTGGTCCCTTACAGTCACAGTCTGTGATTCGATGCTCTGGGTATCTGCTGCCATCAGGGTATCCACGAGGTTCTGCTTGGTGGCTCTCCCCTAATGCAGGACTCCTCTTTCCTGGCACAACTTCCTCAAGTGGTCTGCAGTGTGCCTTCTGTAGTTGAAAGCCATCTTCTTCCCTTACTATGGCTACTCTAACTTGCACTTTAAAAAAAAAAATAAAACAGGTAGGAACTTGATTGTAAGCAAAATTATGTAGTTCTGTTTCCTTTTTTAAAAACAATTAATTGCCTTCTTTTGCAAGTGAGCTATACAGTACTAAGCTGACACACTGAACAGTTAAAGCTTGTGTTACCAAAATTATCACACTGCTGCTAACCAAATCTGCCACAAATGCACTCAGCAGGTCAGGCACTCTGCTCCCACAGTGTCAACCTCAGAGCACAATAGTGTGAACAGGTAACAGACAGGGTAACCCTCCTGTCTTCTTTTGGGTCTGAATCACCTTTAGTCTCAAGTTCAGGGGGATTCAAACTGTGAACCTTATGCTAGTGTACCAAATGTACAGGCTCAGATACATACCCTCTTTGGGGACTGCAGTACAATCTTTCACCAGGGGCACCAAGCCAGGCTTCCAAAATGAACACTTTAAACTCTATTAAAGACCTTAGGTATATTTTTACCTTTTCCCAGTTTGGTAACACCATCAGGCCTTGGAAACCTTCTCTCTCATTAACCCAGCTCAATCTGGCTTCCGGGCTAATCATAGCACAATAACTGCACTAGCAAAAGTAACCAATGATTGGATCTCTGCTATAGATGCTAAGAAGGTAACTGGTGCAGTCTTTTTGGACCTCAGCAAAGCTTTTGATACTGTTGATCACAAACTATTAGTCAATTGCCTTGCAAAGTTGGGTGCCACATACCATACCACCCAGTGGTTCTCTAGCTACCTAACTGGAAGATTCCAAAAAGTAAAGGCGGAAGGCTTTTTTTCTGCTGCCTTGCCAGTTGCAAGAGGAGTTCCCCAAGGATCCATCTTAGGCCCTATCTTGTTGTCTCTGTACATTAATGACTTAGATGCTAACATATCTATGTCCATTCTGCAATTTTTTGAAGATGATACTGTGTTGTATACTTCTGGCTCATTGTTATCTGAAGTCAAGGGAGTGCTTCAAGCGGACTTCGCACAACTTGAGCATAACCTAATAAAGGCAAAGCTTCTGCTCAATGCTAAGAAGACTAAAGCGATGATATTCTCTTGCAGTGCTGTCACAGGCCCCCCCAATACCCTTGCCCAAGACTTCATTGCCACCACGCTAAACGAGCCTCTGGAAGTTGTAACCAAATTTAAATATCTAGGTATCTGGATCGACAATAAATTATCTTTCAGTGACCACGTCAAGATGTCTCTAGAAGGTTAAAAGCAAGGTTAGGTTTCTTTTACAGAAATAGGCCCTTTTCCCCTTGAAACTCGAAACAAGCTTGTACAGGCCACTTTTCTCCCCTACTGACTATGGCGATGTAATCTATTCCTCCACCACTCTTGCAAATCTAAGTAAACTGGACATCCTGTATCACCGTAGTTACGGTTCATTACCAACTCCTCACTGCTCGCACCACTGTGACTTATATGCAGCTGTTGGTTGGACATCCCTTACTACTAGGCGCCTGCTCCATGCTGTGCTATGGACTCTTAAACTGCTCCTGCAGAAATTGCCAAGCTATCTCTCTTCCCTTATTAGTATCTCACATAGTGCATACTCGTTAAGAAAATCTGACTTTATTATGCTTGACATACCAAGGATGTGGACTTCCTTTGGTAAACGTGCTATTGCATATGCCCTTCCCTCCATTTGGAACCAATTACAAACCGTACTGAAACTAACTAGCGCAGTTTCAATAAACTTCTACAAATTGCCAAGTTCAGCCAAAATAAAAGACACCTGTAACTGTCATTAAGTCTCTTCCTTCCCCATGTGTGCCATATTTATCCACTGGTAAGGTATAATTGATTTGTCATATTAACTGCTTTCCTTCCTCTACTCCTGGTTTTATCTTTGCTTACGCCCACTGCTACTCTATCAAATCACCTCCCCCATATCAGTTGTAGACTGTTGTTTGTTCTAGCTGCCAAAATACTGTATATGTATTGCACACACCAGTCATCATGTTTCATTTATCAGTATGCAACCTGTAAGTCACTTCCCTGTCTCATATCAGTGTTTACCACCTGTGGTCACCCTATGTGGTACCCTTGTATGTATATCCAGCCTGTATCATGTAACGTGCATTTCATGTATATACTGTTATTACCTATCTGTGTTTGTACTTTAAGTGTTTATGTCACAGGACCTCCTTGTGAATGAGCTTGCTCAATGGAGTTTTCCTTCAATAAACTTGAACATTTATTTTATTTATAAGCCCTTCAGAACAACTGTCAAACTTAACCATATATACATCACATGCAAAAAGAACTTGGAAGACACACCCAGGCAGTATATTTCAAATAAAAATTTTACTAAAAGATGATAAAAATAGAAAAATGTAAACACAGAACAATATATCAAAGAGCTCACAATCACATAAAAGAACAAGGGAAGATTACAAAACAAAAACTCCTACCACAATGCAGTTAGACTTTTTCTGTCTAATGTATTACCTCTATTAGTGCCTTTTAAAGTTAGATCAGAGAGCTGTGTCTTTGAGTCCCAAAATGATATGACATATTCCCCAGTTACAAGGATACATTTCAATTCCATCTCCCCAACCCCTTGGTGAGTCATCTAGCTACTCTTTTAGAATCAAAAAATACAAACATGATGTATGGCAGAGAACACCAGGAGGAAGGAGTGCTGTGTGACTGGACTTCTCTACTGGGACTAAAGAAGTAGAACTCTTCTACTGGGACCTTCAATTTAGGGTAGAAAAACACAAACAAAAAAAAAAGTTACTGTGTTTGTCTGAGTTAGCTGAAGTGAATGGTTATCTGAAGCAGTTATTTAGGTATAAATCTCAGGTGGCTGAAGGGGATTGCTATCTGTGAAATTTAATCACATGTAGAAAGATCTGTTAAGTAGGGGAGTGGCTTAGCTAGAAGGAAGCTAGATTTAAACACTGCCCTAGATAGATTCTGACAGAGACTTGGCAGAGAACACCAGGAGGAAGGAGTGCTGTGTGACTGGACTTCTGTACTGGGACTATATTGCCCTCCTTCCTTCCTCTCCTCCTTCCCACCCAAAGCTAGTTCTACTTTTATAGGCACAGGATTTGACTGACAAAAGGAACTTCCTGTTTGGGAGCAGGAAGTGAGTGATCACAAAGCCACCAAACACTCACCATCCTAGAAGGGCAAGAGTAGCTCTCCATCCCCCCCCAGCTGCTGGAGGTCTGATTCTGCGCAAGTAAGGGGCCTACTGAGAAATATAGGATCTTCTTTTCTCAGGACAGAATGATCAGGAGCTTAAAGAGCACAGAGGCAGTAAGTAAGTAGGGAGAGAAGAAAAAGAAAAATAGAAAAAAAGGGAAAGAGTAAGGATTCCAAACAACAGTGCAGGGGCCAGAAATAAGACATGATGGGAGTGATGCAGTGCAGTGGCTATGAAGCAGCAGTCTTCCGGGAGACGTTCTGGAGGATGTGGTGTTGTCCCATCTGCAGGCACCTCTCTGGGCTGAGAAAGGAGGTTGCTCATCTCCAGGCTGAGTTGGCCAGGATTTGTGGGACCTCCTCTTCCATCCAGGGACCACCAGGGCCACTGCCATTGCCTCAGAGGTTGCCAAGAAAGAGGAGTGGTTGGACAACAGTGGGCTCAGGGAGGGTGAGGGTGGTGGAACAGAGGCACATCCCTCCAGTTGTACCTCTACACAATTCCTATGTCATTCTGGCAAAGTGTGGATCCTCTATGGAGGCACTTGCAGTGGAGTCCAAGGAGGATGCGGGGAACCTCCACAAGGGAGACCCACAGAAGGGTGGCATGGGAACCCACAGGGCAAGTAAACAACTCCTGGTGGGGGACTCCATTGTTAGGAAGGTAGAACTGGGGGAGGAAGGGGAGAGGGAGGTAAGGTGCCTGCCTGACACTATGGCTTGGAGGGACAGGGAGCGAATCCTCAGGTTTGCCAGAGCAGCTGCACAGGGGAAGAAAGGGACCAGAGCAGTGCAGGAAGAGTTTGTGGAGTTGGGGAAGGGCCTTAAACAAAAAACACGTACAGTAACCTTCTCAGAGGTGCTGCCTGTCTATGGTGTTGGTGAGGCTAGGGTGCTCCACACCATGGGATTCAATCAGTGGTTGAAAAACTGGTGCAGAGCTCTAGGATTTGGCTTCATTGGGGACTGGAGGTCCACCTGGAGTGATGCAGGCCTATACTGGCATGATGGGCTGCATCTGTCCAGGAGGAGAACCAGGATCCTAGGTGATAGGTTTAAATGCTTTATTGGCAAGCATTTAAACTAACCAAGGGGGGAGGCACTGGAAAGGAACAGGAAATCCTAGCCACCCCTAAAAAAGTCAGAGCAGTAAGTGAGGTAAACATCAAGACAGAGATGTCGATAGGGAGATGGGCAGGAATAAATGGAGAAAGTGACAAAGGCAATAAGGACAGGGATGGGGCAAAAAGGAGTAAGGCCATCAGGAAATGGAGGGTAATGAGTACCAATGCCTGTAATCTGGGCAACAAGCTTCCTGAACTGGTGGTCTTGATGGAAGGGGGATGCCTGGATACTGTAGTAGTCACAGAAACATCGTACACAGAGAACCATGACATAACAGGGTTAACATACCAGGGTTCATAGCTTACAGGAGAGACAGGAAGGGGAGAAGAGGGGGAGGAGTAGCTCTCTATGTAAAGGAAGGGAGAAAAGCAACTAAACAAAAGAGTAAACAGGGAGGAGAGGAGGCAATGTGGGTCACCTTAGAGACTGGAAATGGCACTACAATCCACACAGGGGTTGTATACAGACCCCCATATCAAGGGGAGGAAAAGGACAAGGATATAATAGAAAGCATTCTGAGGATGGCAGAGAAAGGGGAGATACTGTTGATGGGAGACTTGAATATGCCAGATGTCAGCTGGAGCACATTTGCTGCAGCCACATCCAAGAGCGGGGCCATTCTTGATGCCCTACAGGTGGCATGCCTCAGACAGCTAGTTTCGGAACCCACTCATGAGGGAGCAATCTTAGACCTCATACTCTAAAATGGGAACAGTGAGAGGATCTCAGATCTAGAAGTGGGTTGCCATCTAGGGACAAGTGACCATCAAACAGTGTGGTTCACGATAAACTCAGCTGCAGAATCACGGCATACAAAAGTGAGGGCACTATACTTCAAGAGGGCTGACTTTGGCAAGATGGGAGAGTGCCTTAGAAAAGCACTAGCAAACAGGCTAGAAGGAGGGGTGGAGCAACAATGGGGAAACATCAAAACTGCCATCACAGAGGCAGCAGGCCTTTGTGTGAAGCAAATAAACAAATCAAAATGAAAGAAAAAGCCACTATGATTCTCAAAAGAGGTAACGGGGAAAGTCAGGGAGAAAAAGATAGCATTCAGGAAGTATAAGGAAACACAGAAAGAGCAGGACAGATAGCTGTACCAGTTAAGGCAGAAGAAAGCAGGGAGGGAAGTCAGAATAGCAAAGACCCAAACTGAGGAAATGATAGCCAACTCAGTTCAGAATGGAATAAAACCTTTTATAGGTACATCAGGGAACATAGAAAGACAAAGGGAGGGATAGTGAGGCTGAATAGAATGGACAGTGGGTGAGCAGAGAGGGACAGTGAAAAAGCAGGGATACTGAATGAATATTTCTGCTCAGTATTCACAATAGAGGAGGAGGGGGAGGGGGAGGTGCCTAATCCAATTAACAGAAGCATTCTTGATAGGGGGGTTGATCCCAGTCCTTTCACAGAAGAAAGGGTTCTGAAAGAACTCCTAAAGCTGAAAGTGGACAAAGCAAAGAGGCCTAATGGAATTCACCCCAGAATTCTAAAAGAATTAAGGGTAGAACTAGTGACACCACTGACTACCCTTTTTTTAACAAATCATGGGAGGATGGTGTGGTACCTGAGGACTGGAGGAAGGTGGATGTGATTCCCCCTTCACAAAAGTGGGACCAAGACAGAGGCAAGAAACTACAGACCTGTGAGTTTGACCTCTGTGGTAGGGAAAGTGATGGAATCACTTCTGAAGGAAAGAATTGTTGAGTACCTAGAGGCCAGTGGGGCACAGGACCCAAGGCAGCATGGGTTCACAGCGGGAAGGTCATGTCAGATGAATCTAATTGATTTCTTTGACTAGGTGACCAAAGTAGTAGACCAGGGAGGGACTGTGGTCATGGTCTACCTAGACTTTAGCAAGGCATTTGACACAGTCCCACACAAAAGATTAATATTCAAATTAACCAGCCTGGGAGTGGGTCCCAGGATGGTAGCCTGGGTAAAACATTGGCTGGACAACAGAACACAGAAGGTAATTGTAAATGGAGTCCACTCTGAAGAAAGAGGGGTTATTAGTGGGGTACCGCAGGGTTCAGTACTGGGTCCAGTCCTTTTTAATGTCTTTATAAGTGACATTGCAGAGGGACTGGAAGGAAAAGTTTGCCTCCTTGCAGATGACACAAAGATCTGCAACAGGGTTGATATACAAGGAGGCGTGGAAAGGATGAGAAGGGACTTGGCAAGGTTGGTGGAATAGTCAGAAGTATGGCAGCTTGGATTCAATGTAAAGAAGTGCAAAATAATGCACCTGGGAAACAAAAACCCAAGGGAAGATTTCACAATGTGTGGGGAGGTAGTAACAACAACAAAAATGGAAAGGGACCTGGGGTAATCAAATCAGATAACCTTAAGGTTAGCAAGCAATATGAGAAGGCAGTAGGGAGGGCTGGGGTATGCTGGGAAGTATAGGAACAGGCATCACCAGCAGAAAACAAGAAGTTGTTATCCCTCTGTACAGACAGTTGGTGAGACCCCATCTGGAGTACTGCGTCCAGTTTTGGAGATGCCATCTCCGCAAAGACATAGACAGGATAGAGGCAGTCCAGAAGAGGGCAACTAAAATGGTGCAGGGTCTGCAAGAGAAGCCACATGAGGAGACACTAAAGGAGCTTAATATGTATACCCTTGAGGAAAGGAGGGAAGGGGGGACATGATTGAAACTTTTAAGTACCTCAGTGGAATCAACAAAGTACAAGAGGGTAGCATCTTTCAGAAAAAGAGATGTGCAAGAACAAGGGGACACAATTTCAAGATGGGGAGCAGTTCAGGGGCAATGTGAGGAAGTATTTTTTCACAGAGAGGGTGGTGGACACATGGAACAGCCTTCCTGAGGAGGTTGTGGGGTCTAAAACTGTGGGAGAATTCAAGAATACATGGGACAGACATAAGGCAATTCTTGTGGGGGGTAAGAAGAAATAGGCTGTTGGTTAACTAGGATCTGCAGCTTATCCTGTAGGTAGGGAAATGGGCAGACTAGGTGGGCCAAGCGGTCCTTGTCTGCTGTCAAAGTCTATGTTTCTGTGAAGGTATATTAAATAATGTGACATCAGCAAAAACTCATTTCCCAAATTATGACAGTCTTTAATCAAGTCTTTCCTTTGAACTGGTGACTGATTCCTGTTTTCCCAAGCAACACCAACAGTTTTTACAACTCTGCGGTTTGTCACCTAGATGCAAGATAGCTGACAGGAATCAGCTAAGTGATGTCCTGTCCTGTAATAAAATGTATATTTAGCTTCCCAACTTCAAAGCAGCAACAGGTCATAAAAAAGGCCATAAAATGCAGTTTCTCAAGGAAGTTAATTACATTACAGAGATCTCCTTTTCAGTGTAATATATCCTGTAGCTTCACTGAAACCTGGGGTGTACCCATAGAAGCACAGGATGTCTTATGTGGGACAATCACATACTATATTTTTTTATTACAAATATCATACAACAATCATTACCAGCTGGCCAAGCATCACAATCGGCATGGAGACAGTGTAATCTGCCCCTGCACTGGCCCCGCAGGGTGCTGCCCCTATGGATGGGCAGGTCATGACCTGGTTTGCTCAGTGTCCTCAGTGACCTGGGAGTCCTGGATGTACTGGGCATTCTCACTCTGGCACAGCGTGGTGACAGTGTACACTGTGGTGTCTGTTGTGGGATGGCACTGCTTCCTCTGTGTAGGCCATTGCTATGGCTGGCCCTCACAGTGCCTGCCACTATAGCTGCAGCCTCCCACACAGTGGCACATAGGTTGCATAAGACCACTATATGCTCTGTGTGCAGTACCTCTGACAACAGCTTAGCATGCTGCATGTACTTGTGCAGCATGTGATGGAGGCATGTAAACCCCTGCTTCATGACAGTCTTTGACTCCACGATGGACCACAGCAGCTGCTGGTTCTTGTTTGCATCTAACTGTCACCAGGAACTGTCCATTTGGACAGGGTTGGGCTGCACCCACAGCTGTTGTATGGGCTAGAGCTGACAGCGGTATGGGCAGCAACTCGTAGTGGGTGCTGTGGGATGGCAGTGGCCAGCCCTGTGCATTGGGTGCAGTGTGGCAGGGCTGTAGTCACGACAAAGGGTGCATCATGGGGAGGTGCAGTTGTGGCTGGCCCTACAGTTTCGATTGGGGATGGTAGGGTAATGGCTGTGCCACAGTTGGGGTCCTGAAGTGGCACAGTAGTGGCTGTGCCAGGGGCAGTGATGGGCTGCACCCCAGTGACTGCTGGGCTGTATGGGGACAGCATCTGGTCCCCAGTGGTAAGGGGGTTGGTGGGGGGGGGACAGCATCTCCTGGTCTGGGATGGACCCTGCCTGCCACTTCCAAGCTCTCAAGGTAGGTCTCATCATTATCCTCATTGCATCCTCCTCACTGCTGTCTACCAGCAGGCACAGACTGGTTGGAGACATGGGCTGCACGCAGCAAGATGTGCCTGGGGCATTCACCTCTGTGTCTGATCCAATGTGCTGTACTGTAGGGAGAGGTTATACAGTAGTGTACTGGACACAGCAGCGTATAGGCCAAGGCAGCTTTCATGTCTGGTGTATGGTGCCATATCATCCAAGCTGTGTGTGCAGTGCATCACTTGTACCCAAAAGTACTGGCAAACCCCTACACCAGTGAGCACACACACACTGTCACCATAGGGCACATAACCCAGCACAATTGTACACACAGCCCTGCACCAGTGTGCTCACACCTCCACATGTGTAAATACCTTCAGTATCAGTGAGAACACACGCCACCACCAGTGGGCAGACACCCCAACACTAGGGAACACAAACTCAGCACCTGTGGACACATTCCTCAGCTAAGCAAGCAAGCAAACAAAGCTTTATTTATAAAAAGCACCTTTCTTACAACCAAGGCGCTTGTACAATACAATAAATAATTAAAAAAAATCTATAAAATAAGTACAAGGATTTAAAAATCAATAGATACAACAGCGGCCTAAAAATCAGGGAAAGTTAGGCTAAATAAATACGTTTTTAGTGCAGATTTAAAGCTATGGATGGTCAGGCAATCTTGCACCTGAAGAGGTAGAGAATTTCAGAGAGTCGGGTCCACAAAACTAAATGACCAAGCCCCAAATGTCTTCAAATGGACCCTGGGAATCTCTAGTAATCCCTTGCCGGTGGATCAGAGTGAGCTGGTGGAACAGTAGGGGCAAAGGAGATCTTGCAGGTACCTAGGTCCCTGATCGTATAGGGCTTTATTGGCCAGCAAACTGACCTTGATGGTGATCCACCACTGAACTGGCAGCCAGTGCAGTCCATGAAGCACTGGCATCATATGACTGGTCCTAAAAGTACCAGTCAATAGCCTGGCTGCCGTGTTCTGCACTTGCTGCATGCGGCAGCTATCAACCCCCTGTAGCCCTAGGTAAAGGGCATTGGAGTAGTCAAGGCGGGAGGTAATGAAAGCATGGACCAATGTTGGAAGATCATTGGGAGGAACCAGATGTTTTACCCGAGCGATGTTCCTCAGATGGTAAAATGAGGTTTTGACAACTGCTGACACCTGAGATTTAAGGGTCAGATAGTCATCCAAAATCACTCCCAAGTTCTGCACCTGGTCTGAGGTAGTTAGCTGAGCACCTCCAAGGCATAGGCCAGATGGTGCCCCTGCCAACAATCCCGCCTCCCGATGACCAGGGTCCACCATCAACACCTCCGTTTTTTCAGGATTTAACCATAGCCAACTCCCACTTATCCAATCCTGGATCTTGGCCAGACAGTTATTAAAAACTGAGACAGCATCATCCTGACCGGGCACGAAGGACGTGTACAGCTGAGTATCATCTGCATAGCAGTGAAAATTCAAGCTGTACCACCTAATAATCACTCCTAATGGCAGCATATACACTGCAAACTACATGGGTGACAAAAGGGAACCCTCCGGTACCCCGCAGGATAGGGGAGTGGTGCCAAGGAAAAAAATCCCTGACACCGCTCTCCGAGTCCTACCATTGAGGAATGACCAAAACCATCTGAGAACTGCACCCGATAGTCCACAGATAAATTGTAGGTGCTCCAGTAGCACATCATGGTCTTCAATGTCAAATGCCACAGAGAGATCTAGATGGACCAAGATGGAATGGGTCTTTCGATCTCTCACTATTAGGAGGTCATTTAGTACCCAGACAAGAGCTGTCTCTGTACTATGTCTCTTCCTAAATCCAGACTGGAGAGAATCATAGACATTGTGGCTGGTCAAATGATCATCCAGCTGTGATGCAATCACCTTCTCAATAACCTTACCCACAAAGGGCAGGTTAAAGATCGATCTGTAGTTTGCCGGACTGTCCAGGTCCAATGAGGGCTTTTTAAGGAAGTGCTGAATCATGGCCTCCTTCAGGGGGTTCGGAAAAGTTCACCTTTCCAAAGACCTCCAGACTATCTGGGCAAGGACTGGGACAATTTTATCCACACAACCTACTAAGAGGCATGTAGGGCCCGGATCCAAACTACAGCTAGTTGATCGCAATGACTGGATGACCATCACAATGTCAGTGATTGTGGGAAGGCAGAAGTCACCCCAGACAAACTGGGCACCCAACATCTCCTGCTGATCACACACTATTCCCATTAGAGGGAGCTGAATGGATGCCGGACCTGATTGTGGCAACCTTATCTGTGAAGAATCTAGCAAACTCCTCACGCCGTTTTTGTGAAAAGGCAGTCCCAGGCTGGAGACAGATTGGATTGCACAATCTGTCCACAGTCCAGAAGAGCTGGGCTGGTCGATTCTGTACAGCAGCAATTTTTCTGGACAGGAATTCTGCCTTCTTACAGGTAATTGCTGATCAATGTCTGTCACACTCCAGGCCAGACTTCTGCCAGTTCCTCTCTAACCTTCATCCCACTCTACTCAACTCCCTTAAGGACTCATCAAACCAAAGAGCCCTTGGGTGAAGAGTGAGGGGTTGAACACAAATAGAACCAATGGAATCCATGGCAGATACTATTGCCTTATTATAGGCAAGTAACAAATCCCCCGGATCCATGCATTAGTAAACCTGATAGGTCCAGCCATTAGGTCGTCTGGGGAAATACCCCTCAAAGGGCAGTGCTAAACCATCTCATAGATACATAGATAGTGTCAGCAGATAAGGGCCTGTGGCCCACCCAGTCTGCCCATTTGAGCTTGTAAGTTCAGTTTATGTTTTCCTTGAAGTCTGTTGCCCCTTACCCCTGACCTCCAGAATTCCTTTATGTCTATCCCATGCATTCTTAAATCCCGTGATTGTTTCAGCCCCCACCACTTCCTCTGGCAGGGTGTTCCACTTGTCCACCACCCGTTCTGTGAAGAAATTCTTCCTCACATTTCCTCTGAATCATTCTCCCTCCAACTTCATCCCATGCCCTCTAGTCCTGGAACATCTTTTTCGCTTAAAAATAATGTATTCCTGCACCCTGTTCCTCCCTGTAAGATACTTGTATGTCTCTATCATATCCCCTCTCTCCCTCCTCTCCTCCAAGGAGTACATATTTAGTTCCTGCAACCTGTCCTCATAGGACTTGTGATGCAATCCATGTACCATCTTTGTTGCCCTCCTCTGAACCTTCTCTACCCAGTGTATGTCCTTACATAGGTGAGGTCTCCAGAACTGTACACTGTACTCCAGGTGGGGCCTCACTAGTGTCTTGTATAGTGGAATTATGACCTCCCTTTTCCTGCTGTTGATGCCCCTGCTTGTGAATTCCAGCATCCTATTTACTTTACCTGCTGCCCTGTCACAGTGTTTCCCTAGGGGCCAACGTAGGGGCCAACCTACTGGGGGGGGGGCCACGAAACTGAACCCAATGATATGATGGTCAGACCAACTGACTGGTTCCACTACCAAGTTGGATATCTCCATCCCTAGGAGGAACACCAAGTCCAATGAATGACCTCCAGTATGGGTCGAGCAGGAAATAACCTGTGTGAAGCCCAGAGAACTCATTAGCTGGAGGAAGTCTTGACCAAATTGCGAGAGTTCATCATCGACCCAGGCATTGAAATCCCCCAGGATCAGCCATCTGGGGGATTCCAATGTCAGGTCGACAAAGAAGTCTGCAACTTCCTGCAGGAAAACTTTCCCATCTCCTGGTGGATGGTAGATGAGCAGAATCCTACATGCCACACCCTCGCCCATGATACATTCAAAGGAGTTGGTGATCCCCACTGGTACCTCCTCCAGGTTCAGTTCCGATCTAAAATAGATGGCAACTCCCCCACCCCTACAATCCATCCTCGGGCAGTGTATCACTGAGTACCCTGCTGGAATTGCTGAGGCCAAAGCTGGGCCAGCATTTTCATCCAGCCAGTTCTCGATGATGCACGCCAGGTCCGATGACCCAACAAGATCCGCTCCTATAGCAGTCTTGTTTTTAATGGACCTGGCATTACATAATACTGCCTGAGTTGCATGAGTCACTGAGGAAGACTGAGCTATCTGCCTGCTACAAGGAAAGCCCTTGGGTATGGGAACCAGGCAGAGCGGACCCCTTTCCTGGACCCATTTCGCCCCAGGGCATCTTCTTGCCCCACTACCCCAATACACCCACTCCTTTCCATTCCACAAACAGGCTCGGCCCCTGCCCTACTCCTCCTAACAATCTCCAGAGCTTGACACCATCTATATACCTCTAGGGGCAATGGGGGACAACAAAAAGGGTGGAGGTCCCTAAGTCTGGAGGAAGAATAATGCCTGACCATCCCTGCACCTTCCCAGCACATCTTTACCACACTCTGAAGCACCCAAACCAACACAACTTAATCCACACCACAATCACAACCCAACCACTCAATCCTCTTACCAACCTTCCACACACCATACACACCTCACAAAATTAATAACAATGTGAAATAAAACACAGCAATATATCCAAAAATAAGACCAGCAGATAATAAAATAGTGGGTATCAATTGTGCATCAAAAGTCTGTCCAATAAAATAATTGTCAAAACTCTGGTAGCTCTCACCTCACCAGAGAAATAAAAGTACTGACTCCCAACCTATCTCCCAGGTAGGTCGGGAGCACACTAAACAGATTAACCAGCTTATTCAAGTCAAAGAACAGGCACTCTCACTGCCCACCAGGTCCAAAAATAAGGAGAGGAAAGTGTCTGACCATATGGTTAGAAAGAATCTTCCATCTGGGGCCCCACACAACACCTCTGGTCCTTGATGATGAAGGAACCTCACACTACCTCGAGCTGCCCAACCTTCCCCCAAGAAGAATGCCACCAGGAGGCCAGGGTGCAGTTAGGTCTCACTGTGGGACAGGCTCACCAGTCCGTCCCTCCTAGAAACCAGTGGGACCCGGCACTATAATGCTCACCCTCCGATGGCAACAGACCCAGTCACTTGCACCACCAACCATCCCAGCAGCCCTCCCCAGGTTCAGGTCAGAATAAGCTCCAAAGGTAGACAGGGTCCACAGGCAAGTCTCCAGTCCATCGGCAAAAAGTATCCAAGTGATACTGCCAAACAGTTCTGGTTTTGTTCCATGCCAAAAGATGTAGCCAAAAACAGGACTCCCACAAATCAGTTCCTGCTGTTCCAAACACTATCCACAGCTGCAGCTCTCATTCAGCTCCCATACTCCAGTGGCTGTGGGCAGTCAAAGCTCCTTCTCGACTCTTCTACCTCCACTCAAGGAACTCTACCATCCCGAACGACAGAATCAGCTCTCCCCAATAACTCCTCATCTTGGAACCTGGTCCAAAAATCAAATAGCCTGGTAAAATGGACCAAATGAATGAACAAAATGCTTAAATGCTGGAAATAAACTAACCTCAACAGCAAAATGTAAGCCACACGGGGAAAAGGATTTCATAATTCGGTGAATGACAACAGGTTAAAACACCAAAAAAGACACTCCTGGCACTAGAGACTCACTACTTCAGTCCTAACTAACTCAACTCTAAAATGATATAAAAATAACATAAAATAATGTAACATTAAACAATTTAAATAAATGATTTAACCAAAAAATAACTCCTGGATGCTGCTGTGTGCAATGGCTAGCTCGGTGTGGCCGCCATCTTGCCCTCACACATGGTCTACTTGAGGCTGGGCAGCAGCTGCGAGCACACTCACCCTTCCCAGGGAGCACGCATCCCAGAACTGGAGAACCCATGAGCAACACCACATGGGGCACAAACTTGGACCTGCACACAGAGGACTACATGCTAGGTGACAGGGAAATCGTAGTGTGGCCTATACCCGATGTGCTACTCTGTACTGGCATATGCATGCACCCATATCACAGACACCCAGACATACACGTGGCCTATGGTACATCACACTGGAGTCACTCACAATGCTAGGCAGGTCCCACTTGGCTTTCATAACCACTACCCAGCACTCCTGTTACCTCTACTGGCCATAGAGTGGATGCTATGACTTCCTCCACAGGATCCAGGGCATGTGCACCTAACAATACCTGTGGACCCCTGCCTGTGGTATGCAGCTTCCTGCACTCTGTTGCCATGACCTTCTTCATTTGCCTCTTCATGTCTGTGAAGCACTTTATCACTGCTTTCACAGGCCTGTTTTGGCTGCCAACGGCATTGACCTCCTCAGTGATCTTATTCAAGGCCCGGCGTACGCAAAAATCTTTGCTGTTGCACAGGACATGACCTTCTCCCTGGTCTTTCAGGCCTGTGTCAGTGCATGTAACTCCTCCACAGTGAAGTGGTGGGCTCGAATCCTGTTGGTATCTTCTATGGCACCTGCTGGATAGGAGAGTGCAAGACTGGTGACTGGGGAATACACACAGTGGCACACAGATGAATGGGACAGTGGTGTATCCCCCACCCCCCTGACCATGTGGGAGCCCCAGCAATGTCTGCCCTCGCACAGTTATAGGTTGACCAACACCAGGCTGTTCATGCATGTCCCCAGTCATTGTGACTGGCACAGACAGGTAGGGGTTGACAAGAGCAGGGGCCCACAGACCCCTGAGGTGCTGCCACTAATTCATGCCTGTGAAGGGGCGACCCCACTGGCAGCGTGCTCTAAGGACCAAGGGAGGGGGGGGGTACCACCTCCCAGGTACAGCAATGCCTCCACCGCTAGATGTGGATGCCATCAGCCACCACCGCCATATGTCCACAGTACTACTGCACACAGCATACATGCAGGGGTTACATTGAGCAGGAGTCACACAATCACCATCTAAGCAAGTCCCCAGCATGTGTGACAGGCCAACCACTGCCATCATTCAGCCCCACACAGATCTATTGTTGACTACCACCACCACCACCACCTCCACAGTACACAAGCCACCTAGAACTCAGGATAAGATGGGTTCCCCACCTAAGCAGTACCTAGGTAGCAAGGCCCCCAGCTGTAGAGGGCATCCTGTATAACACAGGGCAAGGGGGACATGAACAATGTGTCCATGGTATTACATTGGGTACATAGGAAAACTGGCTACACTCTCTTCCATATTATCTATTGAAAGGTTCCCGAACATTGTGCATCCTGCCCTGGAAACACAGTGGCAGTGCTCCCGGGTTGCTGTGGTATGTTCCCTGTGGCTCCATAGCATGAGTCCTGTGTTTCCCTCCAGTGTACTGTACATCATAGTCTATGGAAGCAAGCAGGCTGTGTTGTCCCATATAATCATTGCACAGCTGTAGGGACAAGTGTCCTGTACATGGCTCCATTTCACTGTACAGTACATGATGCCCTGTATATCTGGAAGCCTTGCCTATTAAATGCCACATGCATCTGGGTTCCATGCTGAAACCAATGCATGCACACAGTCCACTGTACACCATCCCTTTCTAGGGCTTCATACAGGACACTTACCTCTATTCATCTGCAGTTCCCCTTAGGTATCTAGGTGGTGTAATGTGCTCCCTTATGTAGGCCATGCTTAATCTGGCATGCTGGTGTATGCAGACCTGCCTGTAATGACATGCAAATGTGGTTGTTTGCCCATGGACTGTAAAATGGCCTCATTTGCATACCCTGGCTGAATATTGCATTGTTGCCTGGCATACAATCCTGGTTTTTGCTTGCACAGTGCCTGTGGTTGCATGTCTTAGGGCTGTGGCATAGGCATGATGCAATTATTTTTTTTTGGTTAACATTTTTTATTGTTTCCTTTAAAGAACCAAGAACAAACAATGCAGTATGGATGTGACACGGCTTAATCCTATAACCCCATATTTACAAACATCTGCCTTGTTCATGAAGTCATATAGGACAGATTATGCAAAAACATGGCCTACCTGGTATTTCCTGAAGTAATCAGCTCTAAGAGATGATTCCTCCTTAAAACATAGGCTTGCATCGGTACCGTACTTTATCATGCTGGACACCCGGTTCTGTAACAAAAAAAACCCATAACATACACAAAGCATCTAACGGATTAGCATTACCAAGGAGAGTTACATACCTTATCTACACTTCTAGCTCACTTCCTTACCTACTCATGCACAATGGATAGGGGGTGACCAAGCTGGCCTTACTGGTCAGCATGCTGATGCGGGGTCAACCTATCCCAGCTCTGGGTTTTGAGAAGTTGATGAAAGGTTGCCAGAGTGAATAATATTTTGGAAGGGCATTGGCCACCACTTGTGTCATCCGGTCCAAGCTGGCCATTTGAGTCAGGGCGTTTAGCACCTCTTGACCAGAGGGGACCAGCTGAGATCTCCACTTACACACGATGAGCCTCTTCACCTGCGTCCTAAGTATGGCAGCCCACTTCGGCTCCAGGGAGGTCAGCTGGGAGGTGGAAGTATAGATTCCCAGCAGCATCACCTCTGCAGACTGGGGCACCTGATTGTGGAGGACGTCAGACCCCAGTGCACAGATTTGTTGCCATAGCAGCCTGATTGCTGAGCTGTCCCACAGTATGTGGAGCAGGTCTCCCTTTTGGGTGAGGCATCTCCAGCACAGCTTGTCCTGGATGAGTTTAGCTGCATAAAGAACTGCTGGGGTCCTGTACCATGATTGCAGGATTTTATTCTGAATGAGTGCAGTTTTAGTGTCTGGGTATGCCTTGTGGGCCGGCCTCCAACAGGCCCCCCATTCCTGGTCAGTTATCTGAATCTTTAGGGCTGACTCACTTCCTTTTGGCCTCCTGAGACTGGGAAGGAAGTTTGTCCCTTAGTGCTGTGTAAATGATACTGGCCTTGCCTCTTTCTTTCGCCAACCATTGGGGAACTGGGGAAGGGAGCTTGCATTTACTAATTCAGCAAGAATGGTCATTAATGGCACTTCTGACCTGGGCGTATCTCCAGAAATCCTTTGAAGGAAGATCCCAGTGGTCCTGCAACCTTTTAAAAGTGGCCTCTGTCTTGGCTGTGGGGTCCATTAAGTCCTGAAGATGATGGATACTCTTTCTGGCCCAGTGTTCCCATTCCAATGGTTTACGGTCAACTATGATATCCCTGTTGCCCCATAGTGGGGTGGGACCCAGGGTGGAAGGGTTGGTGCCTAGCTTCTTATGCATTCTCACCCAATATTTTATGTAGGGTCCCATAGTGGGTTGGAGGAGAAACTCCTTTGGGGGGTTATTATACAGCAGTATAAATAAGTAAGACACTTTGCTTTGAGCCTCTTCCATGCCTAACCACTGCAGGGCTTCAGATCTGTATCTAGGGAACCATTTGAAACATAGAAACATAGACTTTGACGGCAGATATGGACCGCTTGGCCCACCCAGTCTGCCCATTTCCCTACCTATTGGATAAGCTGCAGATTCTAGTTAACCAACAGCCTACTTCCTGAAACCCCCCATTATAATTGCCTTATGTCTGTCCCATGCATGTTTGAATTCCCTCACTGTTTTAGACCCCACAACCTCTCCAGAAAGGTGGTTCCATGTGCCCACCACTCTCTCCGTGAAAAAAATTCCTCACATTACCCCTGAGCCGTCCCCCCCTCTATCTTTAAATTGTGCCCCCTTGTTCTTACACATCTCTTTTCTTAAAGATGCTACCCTCCTGGACTTTGTTGATTCCCATGAGGTACTTAAAAGTTTCTTTCATGTCCCCTGTCCTCCTTTCATCAAGGGTATACATATTAAACTCTCTTAGTCTCTCTTCATATGGTTTCTGATGCAGACCCTGCATCATTTTAGTTGCCCTCCTCTGGACTGCTTCCATCCTGTCTATGTCCTTGCATAGATTAGCTCTCCAAAACTGCACGCAGTACTCCAGATGGGGTCTCACCAACTGTCTGTACAGAGGGATAACCACTTCCATTTTTCTACTTGTGATGCCCCTCCCTATGCATCCCAGTATCCCCCTTGCTCTCCTTACTGACTTCTCACATTGCTTACCCACCTTTAGGTCATCTGATATGACTACCCCAGGTCCCTTTCCATTATTGTTGTTGTTAGTACTTCCCCTACTATTGTGTACTCTTCTCCTGGATTTTTATTTCCCAGATGCATTACTTTGCACTTCTTTGCATTGAATCTAAGTTGTCATATGTCTGACCATTCCTCCAACTTTGCCAAGTCCCTTCTCATCCTTTCTACCCCCTTGTGTAGCAACTCTGTTACAGTGCTTTGTGTCATCTGCAAAGAGGCATACCTTTCCTTCAGACCCTCTGCAATGTCATCTATAAAGACATTAAAGAGGACTGGACCAATACTGAGCCCTGGTGCTCCACTAGTAACCCCTTTCTTTGGAATGTGTTCCATTCACTGTACCTTCTGTGTCATATTGTGCAGCCAGTTTGCTACCCAAGCTACCACCCTGGGACCCACTCCCAGGCTGGCTAACTTGATTATTAATCTTTTGTGCGGGACTGTGTCAAATGTCTTGCTAAAGTCTAGGTAGGCCATATCCACAGACCCTCCCTGTTCTATTACTGTGGTCACCCAGTCAAAGAAATCAATTAGATTCGTCTGACATGACCTTCCTGCTGTGAATCCATGCTGTTTTGGGTCCTGTGCCTTGCTGGCCTCTAGGTACTCAACAATTCTTTCTTTCAGAAGTGATTCCATCATATTCTCCACCACTGAGGTCAAACTAACAGGTCTATAGTTTCCTGCCTCTGCCTTGCTCCCACTTTTGTGAAGAGGAATCACATCTGCCCTCCTCCAGTCCTCAGGTACCACCCCATCCTCCCATGATTTGTTAAAAAGTGTAGTCAGTGGTGTCACTAGGTCCTCCCTTAGTTCTTTTAGGATTCTAGGGTGAATCCCGTCAGGCCCTATTGCTTTGTCCACCTAGAGATTTAGGAGTTCTTTCAGGACTCTTCTGTAAATGGACTTTTGTCAACCCCACTACCCAGAGCATTTGAGCATGTGAGTGGCTAGGAATGTCCAATTGTACCCTTCGAACCAGGGCAGACACCATCCACCTTCTTTCCAGTGGGCATGCAACTTGTTCTGGCTATACTATGGCATTTTCCCTTTCCACAGAAAATTACCTGTAAGAGTGCCGATCTTTCTGTACCAACAGGGGGGATTTCCAAGGGGAGGAGGGGCAGGATATATAGAATCTTGGGGGCTGTGACCATCTTTATGGCTGAAATTTTCCTAGCTAGGGTAAGTTGGAGAGTTTCCACCGGTCCAATTCTGTCTATATGGCCACTAAAAGAGGTTTTGAATTCATTTCCCATAGTTTACCAATAGAGGGGACTATTCGGATCCCTGGATAGGTAATATCGTCTTGGACCCACAGCAGCTTGTGAGTGTTTGCCACATTGGGCAGGCATCTGGCATTTAGGGAAGGACCTCTGTTTTAGTTTGGTTAAGTCTTAGTCCAGAATATATGGTGAAGTCCGAGAGGACCTTAAGTGTGGGGAGGAGGGAGGCTTCTAAATCTGCCAGTGGTACCAGGAGATCATCTGCATACATTAGAGTGCAGTAGCAGCTGTGATCTATCTCAATCCTCTTGATGTCAGAATGCTGCCTGAAAGCTGTAACAAGTGATTCCACTGTCAGGATGAAAAGTAGTGGGGATAGGGGCAACCTTGGCGGGTCCCTCTTCCAAGAGTGTGAAGGAGGGTTGGAATATTGTGGAGTTAGTGAGTACTTTGGCCATGGGAGAATGGTATATCGCCTGCACTCATGCCTGGAACTTGTTCCTGAATCCCATGGTGATCAGGATCTGTCGGACAAAGTCACATTCAAGGGAATCAAAGGCTTTTTCCAAATCTATAGCCAGGGTTGCTGCAGGGGTAGGGATAGCTTTTGCCAAATCTATGGCCAGGGCTGCTGCAGGGGTAGGGGTGTCTTTTTCCCTCTGGATGAGATTCAACAGCGATCTTTTATGGTCAGTGCTGTACCTGTCTTTTACAAAGCCAACCTAGGAGGTGTATCAGGTTGGGCAAGAGGGGGTTAAGCCTGGTTGCTAGTATCTTTGCCAGAACTTCATTGTTGGCATTGAGGAGCAAGATAGGTCTATAGCTGTATGCTTGAGATGGGTCCTTCCCTTTTTTGGCGAGTATGGTTATGATCACCTCCCGAAAGGAGGGGGGAAGTATGTTGTTCCCTAGTGCCTCGGTACAGACCACATGAAGGACCGGGGTAACTGTTGGGTTAAGTATCTGCCAGACCTCCAGCGGAAAGTTGTCCCCTCCTGGGGCTTTGGCCTGTCTTTAGGGATTTAAGCATTTGCCACCTCCTTGATACTGGGGCATCCAGCACTTGAGCTTTCTGTCTGGAGAGCCTGGGAAGGTTCAGGAAACTTAAAATGGAGGTTACCTCCTCAGGGTTTGGAGCTCTGGAGATGGTACAGAGTGTGGCATAGAAGTCCTTAGCACTGGTACAGACCTTCCCTGTAGGATCTGTCAGCCCCATGATATGCCTTTCTGCTTGTTGTTTCCTTAGGCGGTGAGCCAAGACTTTCCCACACTTCTCTCACCCTTCCCAGTATTTGTGCTTTAGGCAGATGATAGCCATCTTCACCTTGTGGGATAGCAACTCATTGACTTCCACTTGGAGTCCAGTCACATTGTGGCCTAGCTGGGACTGAACAGAGGGACTGTGTAGGGTCTTAAACTGAGTCTCTGCTTCTTTCAACTGTTTCTTTAGGGCAGCCAAGCACTGCCTACGTCATGGTCCCTGGGGTGAAATGTTCTCCAGATATCTGATAAGCCCACATCCCCCATCATTTCGGCTAGTGCTCTGGCTCCCCTGGGGTGGGGTTCGGTATTGGAGGGGCTTCTGTCTAGGAAGGGATCAACAGTGAGATTAAAATCCCCCCCTAGGAGTATGGGGGTGTTAGCAGTGCTCAGATTCCTTTTTCCTGTGCCACAGTGTGGAAGAAGGTGGGGGTGTCTTCGTTGGGGCCATAGATGTTTGCCAGTAACAGTGGCCCTTCAGGGGTGCTCATCAGAGCAAGAACCCATCTTCCATTGGGGTCACTGATCCATTTAGAGACTGTCCAATGGAGAGATTTGTTTATGAGGATAGCCACTCTTCTGTTTCGGGAGGAGGCAAATGCATGGATGACCTGGCTCACCCATTCTATTGCCAGCCTATCGTGGTCTGTGGAGTTCAGTTTGGTCTCCTGCAAGAAGGCCAGACTGGTCCGTAGCTTCTTATGGTAGGACAGAACCTGTTTATGCTTGACTTGGGTATTCAGACCCCAAACATTCCAGGTGTGATACGTAATGTCACCCATTGTCACTTACTGCCACTATCATGATTCTGGAGCTGTGTATAAAAGGGGTAGGAGCTGCTGGCTGGCCATGGCAGCTGAGCAGGAGAACCACATCCTGGGCGTGGGTATTGTATGGAGAAGGGTCAGCAGGATCCTTGTTACAGTCACTCTGAATAATGGTGCAGCACTTAAGTATAGACATCTCTCTAGGTGCAGAATCATACAACACAGAACAAGCAAAATAACTATATATACAGTAGTCCAATAGACAAGATGGGCTTAATAGGTGCATTCATGGCTGCAGAAACCTGTCTGAGGGCCACCTCATTGCCCTGGGTGCATGCGGGTATGCTTATGCAGTCTGCTTCCCAAGGGGGACATGGAGGGAAAACCTCTCTGGATCATCCCCCCTTTGCAGGAAGAAGAGCATGGTGAATTTGGTGGGATACTCTGCAGTCCTCAAAGTCATGTGTGTGGACTGTGTCTCTACGGTCTTTGTTAGGTGCTAGCACTTAGGAGAGATTGCATAGGTAGACTGCAGGTAATAATTTCCTCTGCCTAGCTGGGGGAAGGAGAGGTGGGGGACATGAGATAGGGTGGGCTATGAGAACAGAGAAGTCAGTATAGAGGCACTGGTAGTTGGAGTCAGCAGCAGATGAATGATCTGTTTCTGTCAATGATGGGGTGGGGGAAGGTCAGTCCCAAAGTCAGAAGGTCTCCAAGATCTGGTGAGTTGACAGAGCTTTGAGGGGGAAGACAGTATTCCCTGTGGGCAGGTACTCAGGGGTTTTAACGTGGCCTAGGAGTCCGTCAGTCTTCAGGTCTGTAAAGGGGTGCTGGGAGTTATAGTATGACTGGGGCCTCATCTGCCCTCATAAAGCTTCATAGGGTGGGGGTAAGCCAGTATCTAGACCCCTTTTCCTGCCACTGACAATAGACATTAAACATTAGAAGACTTAAAAGCAGGCACATTGTTATTTTGAGTCTCCTTCCATGGTTTGTAGTGCCTAGCTTGAGCCTGGACTGACATGAATGAGGCCCTGGGAGAGATGGGCCATTAAAGTCACATCTGGGGTTTTAGCTTTAGTCAGCCCCACTAGTGGGCGATTGCTGCCTCCGGAGGTATCCCCAGTGTCCAAAGTGGTCTGCAGTCTTCCCAGCTCAGTCAGCTGGCAGTGATGTGTGGAAAAGTTCAGGCCCTGTCACTTCTCTGTTGTGGGGGGGCGGGGCCTGAGTCCATAACTTTGCATCCAAGTCAACATGACTTTGGGGGCCTGCTCAAGTGTTGGGATCATCCCCCCACCGCTCTAAAACCCTAAACCCCCCTTCCCACCAATAAGGAAGTTCAGAGAAAACAAACAAAAAAAAAAACCATTAGGGCTTGACCTCTGATTCTTTGTGCAGAGTGTTGAAGTGCTCTGGGGAGGTAGGCCGCTGACTGCTGGGTGGATCAAACTTCTTAGGTGAGGAATTTGGTGTGGGCCTCTCTGGCGTGGTGATCAAGCTCACTGCAACTAGAGCCACCCATGAGCTGGTAGGAGTAATTTCCGGTGAGTGCTGGAGCTGTGGTGAGGCCTTTGAGCCTCCAGAGGTCTTCAGATGCTGCTCTGGGGGGCGGGGGGAGGGGTGTAGGGCTTTGTAGCAATTCTCTGTGAGAAATACCTGCAAATCTCTAGTGACGGCGGTCTCCATCTGGCCTTCATCCGGGCTTTCTGATCATCCTCTTTCCGTCAGATGATCTTGTTTCCCATGCCTATGGTTGGATTACCTTTTCCTGTTGTAGGGATTATTGCCCACATAACTTTGGCTTTGGTCTGCCAGTCCCCCTGTCTGTTCAGATGTAGAGAGGATTATCTGTCCACCCCCCCTCCCCGGTCCAACACCACATCAGCTGGAGGGGGGACAAGGAGGCTGAAGAAAGTCCATGAGGGCATAAGGAATTGAGAAGAATATTGGGATCTCATCATGCACTACACTCATGGTGGCCAGGTAGCGGAGGGAGAATGGTAGGCCCAGTTTATGCATAGTGTGGTGGGCCTCAGTATAGGCTCTCTGTCTGTCAGACAGTTCTTGGGAGCATACCTCTCAACCTTTTGTCCCCCAAATGTGGAACATTGCCTCTCAAAATGTGGAACAAATGAACAAAATGTGGAACACTTAATTAAATCTTTGCCTAGGAGGCTCAGAACACTGTTAAAATGTTTGCATTTATGTTCAGAAAGTCTGTTATTAATTGAATAATATATTTTTTACATCATTTACTATAGATTTTTGCTTTAAAATGTCAATACTGAATGGGGAACAAGTCCTCACAATGTGGAACAGGGAGCTTTTGTGAAGTAAAATGAGGAATGTTCCTCGTAATGTGGTACAGTTGAGAGGTATGCTTGGGAGTAATACGAGTAGACATGGATTCTATGCTTCTGCCAAAAGATATGGCTCAACTCTCAGACCTTTGCCATGACCATTTCTATGTCACGGAAGTCAAGGAAGCAGGCAGTTATAGGCCAGGGTTTCTCTTTGGTTTTAGGGAGTGGGACTAGTGATCAATGAGCCTGCTCGACCTGCAGCACCTGCGATGGTTCAAGATGTAACATTTCAGATGGGCATGCTGCAGGAAGCCTTCGATGTCTCCAGCTTCGTCTCTTTCAGAGAAACCTAGGAATTGGAGGCCGCTTCTGTGCCACCAGATCTCTAGGTCATCGATCTTATCCTGCATTTTTAGGATTGTCTTTTGTTGCTACCATAGGGTTGCAGACAAGCCTTGAGCCACTGTTTTGTTTGCTGTCACTCTACGCTCCATTTGGAAAAGCCGAGCCTACTGTGATTGCACGACTTGCACCATATGGTTAGACACAAGGGTGACCTGGGCCAGTTGCTGCATTAATTGCCTGAGCATCCCCTCTATGGTTGCATAGTCCCACACGGCAGGGTGCTGAAAAGCCATGCTGGCAAGCCAGGTAGGCCATGGAAAAAAGTTGCCTTGGATGGTGCAATTGTAAATAATGTTTCCAAGTCAAAATATGCACACCTTTGAGTACAATTGTCTTTTAGACTGTCTGAGATATTTAGTTTGTTGTAAAAGTTCAATGTACTTGCAGATAGTGTATGATTCAGTCTTCCAGGAGAGAGAGAGAGCCACTGTCTTACGCTGCCATCTTGTTGAGCGCCCCTAGTGGCCTGACCAGGCATGAAGTAATTTGCCGCCTATGACATCATCACACTGCGCAGCCATGTACACTGCATCAGTGCAAATATGTTTTTGCACTTTACCACTGGTGGGTTAATATCATTTTAACTGACATGTGTAAATGAGAGGTATGTTTGTCACTCCTCAGATCCGTCCCCTGAGGAATACCCTGCGAAAGGTTGAAGAGCTGGGGCTGTAGATCTTTGTGTGGGCTATTTGCCACAATAAACCCTGCACTGAGCACTATTACAGAACTGTTCCACAAGTGCTGAGTAATTTTTTCTTTGCTAATTAAACCGTCAAGGATATTGATGAGATAGAGATGAAGAAAAATTACAAGTTTAAATTACCAGCTCAGCATAAAGAAAAGAAAGTGAAAAAATATCTTAACAGTGATCTGTTTACAATGTTAATATGAACTAATTTTGTATAAATAAAGTAATTTATAGTGTACAAATAAAGCAAAAACAACACACTAGTCACTACTGTAGATGTCCATGAAATTGTACTATATGTGCAGAATTGGCTACACATAGGAAGAGAAACTATTGAAACCTCATGCCTTACTAAATATGTACCACGTGCCACATTGCTTAATCTATTTGCAGCAGGAGTAAATCTCTGATTTAATAAACTTCTCATAGAGGATCCCTGTTTTATTGGACAAGGTAAACGTAAGTAGCCATATTCTTATGTACTACTGTAGTATGTGTAATGGTTTAGATAGTGAATTGGTATGACTGACAGATATTGATGCAGATGTTATTATGAGCACATCTAATTTTAGAAGGGATGCTAGAATTCTGTATACAGTACTTTTTAAAATGTTATCAGTCCTATAGCAGTAAGTGTTAATGTAGCAAGTGCATAATGCAAGGGCAGCACAGCAGTAATTATCGTGTTAATGAACTACCGTTTCCAAATTATGCAACAAGACTTCTATCTTAGTCACAGGATCTCATGTATCCTAGCACTCACATCTGACCTTTTCACAGGTCCTAGTTCTTTGTCTTGTATGTAAATTAGTAGTCACTGCTTCTTATGATCGATTTTGAATATTAAATTTAGAAACATAGACTCTGTCAGCAGAAAAAGGCCTATTAGCCCATCACATCTGCCCTTTCCTATCTGAATTGGCTAAAGAGAGAGCCCGCTCTTCACTACCCCTTCCACCTTGCCTTTATGCTGTGGTCTTTACCAAGCCCTTGTATCTATCCTATCCTTTTCTGAATCTCCACCTTGATTTTGCATAGACCACCTCCTCTGGCAGTCTATTCCATCCTTCCACCACCCTCTCTATAAAACAGAATGACTCAATATCTCTCTGAAACTTGCACCCTGCCAGCCTCATGGAGTTGTCTGTGGTGCTAGTGTCCCCACAAAGTCTGAACAATTCCCTGCTACCCACTATATTTAACTTATAGAGGTATTCATATGTTGTAGTCACATCTCCTCTTTCTCTTCTTGCCTTAAGCATGTACATGCTGAGATCCGATCTCCTCTCCTGCTTTGTCCATTCCTGCTGTCCCTGGATCATCATGGTCACACTCCTCTGAGCTGACTCCACCTTGTTTGACAACTTACTTTTGCAAAAACAAACATGGGTCTTGGTGACATTGAATCTATTCAGCTTTTAGACGAGGATCTGCAGGCACTTTTTGATCTTGTGGCAGAATCAGGAGATACCTTTGATCCTATTAATGACTCACACACAAGTCTAAAAGAGTACACAGGGACACCACAGCAACTGGATTTTCAGTCTTTCCCTTGGAAAATGAATTTCAAGCCACAATCTAAATTCAGTCCTGCAACTAGTAACTGCAGCACTAGTAACTTCAAAATTTGGTTTTGAGAGATATTAATAACCTTTTTTTTTCTCTAGTTGGAGATATCATAAACCAAATCTCACCCAGGAAGAACACCTAGCTATTCAAGAACTGAAGACCAATGACTCCATTGTTGTTAAGGAGGCAGATACGGGGAGAAATCATTATTTTGAGTAAACAGTATCCTGAGCAGGAAATGTACCGCCAATTGAGTAACACAGAGTTACAAGAACTTACAAGGGGATTCCAACAAGTTCTTTAAGAAACATTGTCAGTTTTCTGCATGAATCTTTTCAGGGGGATACATAACTAAGTCAGAATTGGAATTCTTGCAAGTGGATTTTCCCACAATTCCCACCATTTACATTCTCCCCAAAATTCAGAAGGATCAGATCAGCCCACCGGGCAGACCCATAATTTCTGGTTGAGGGTCTCTAACAGAAAAAAGATTCAGTTTTGTGGATTACTTTCTTAAACAGCGTGTCCAGATATACAGTAACCATCTTATATATGTGACACCAAGCACATTCTATCAAAACTGAATAGTCTGGTCTGGTCTAAAAGGGCATTGGAGTATCATATCCAAAACTCTGCTGCTGCCCAGAACTTTCCTATTTCATTTTATATGTGGTGGAATTGATTCTTACCACAAATTACTTTTTATTTGATCAAAAGTATTATCTGTAAACACAAGGCATGGCCATAGGGACTACGATGGCCCCATCCTAAGCCAATTTATTTTTGACTTGGTAGGAGGGAACCATAGTATTTAACCATGAGTGAAATCCTTTCCTCCCCCATATATTTCTATGGGGAAGACTTATTGATGACATATTATCTGAAGGGTGATGAACAATTTGTTAATTGTTTTGTGAATTTTTTGAACCCTTAACAATTTAGGTCTGAGTTTTACACACTCTAGTGACCCTAATACTATTAAGTTTCTTTACCTTACCTTAAGTGGGACTAATGGCTTAGCAATACATAACCAAACCTTTAGAAAACTGACTTCAGGCAATTTGCTTTTGCATATCACAAGTGCACATCTGCCCATCTTAAAAAGGGCATGCCATATAGCCAATTTGTTAGAGTTAGAAGGAATTGTTCCATGTTGCAATCCTTTGAAACCCAGGCACTTGAACTTAAACATAATTTGTTAAACTGTGGGTACTTTGAACAGTCTTTGGATGAGGCCTGTAACAAACCAAGGAACCTAGCAGATCTAATTTACTCAAACCAAAATGTACATCTCCCAATGAAAATCAGCCTGTCACTTTTGTAATAACATATGACCGTTTGACCCCAGAAATTGCTGCAATTATTAACTGACATTGAGATGTTTTACAGGGGGATCCAGCTATGTAAACCACAATCGGGAACAGGCCAAGAGTAGCCTACCATAGGAGAGAGAGAGTTTAAAAGACTTGCTAACCAGTAGTCTTTCTTCTAAAAAATAGACCCACAAACAGACCAGGTTGGATGCCCCTACCCCCTCTTGGATGCTTCCAATGTGGAAGATGCCATGTTTATCAGTATTGGATACAGGGCAATCTTTTTACATATCCTAGCCTTGAGAGATCTATTTCTATCCATCATTTCTTTACATGAACCACAAGTTTTGTGGTCTATGTCTCGGCAAGTTCATGTCTTATGATCTACATGAGGTGCACCATTTGTGCACTTAATGAACGGATCCAAGAGCACATTTGCTCAACACTGCAAGCTGAGAGTGATACTTCAATAGGAGCACAAGTTGCAGAATTTCACAATAGCAGTCCAAGCTGTTCCCATTTTGTGGATTTAGAACATGTGCCCTCCAACCCAAGAGGAGGTGATAGACAATATAAATTGTTGCAGTGCGAAACAATGGATCTATATCCTTAAGGTGCATTCATGCCTAAGCCTGAACAGTACTATCATTGACATTTCCCCTTACTTGTAGATAACAGTGCATTCTATATCCCCCCTTATGGATTCGCCTGACATGTTCAGCGTTATTTATAACAGGGATTATTTATAACAGGGATTGATTTAAAATATCTGGAGGGTTATATCCAATATATTTATCCATGTAATATGGCTGCTATTTTTTGCATTTATTGCTATGTCCTAAATTGTATAGATGGGGGTTCTTTGGGTAAAAGTGCTCTTACGGGTTTTGTTGTGGTTGCTGTTATATGCACATGTCTCCTGGGGGGACAGTTAATTTGAATTAACTAAAATTTAACTTCATTTTCTATGTAATGTCAGCCCCAACTCAATTTGGGCAGCCAGCATATATTTATAAATGTAACCCCCCTCTGGGGGCTTTCCTGAGGTTGCCCACGACTTCTCCCATTTCTCCCTTTTCCTGGTTCTCCTTGGTTTCTCCAGGATGGCCCCACATGTTGTTTTGCCCAGTTCAGGCCTGGAATCTTGTCTGTGAGCTGTCGGCATGCTTGCTCTTGGCCAGCACTCGAACATGTGCAAGAGGCGCTTTTGATGTGCCGATTCATGATTTGCGGGCAAATGGAGAATGGCATAGTGTTCCAGCACCTCTTCCTTGCTAACAGATGGCCAGTGACCTGGGGAATGAGGCAGAGAAGCTGCTTGGGGGTTTACAACTATGAGTTTGAACTTGGGTCAGAAAGCAGGGCTTATAAATATTAATGTGTCCCGCATGAATATTAATACTGAGCACTATCTGCCACCTGGGGGCAGGTTTTGGCGGCAGTGACAGAAGAATCCCAGGGATCAATAGAATGAGAGTGGGCTTGTTGGACAGGGAACAGCTGGCACTGTAATCCAGTGGGGTGCTTGTTTGAATAATGCATTGTGCTAGGCTGCACTGGACTTCTGAATGGGAGAAACTGCACTAAACTGTATGGGTCTCCATATAGATAAATGGGAGCTGACATGTTTGTGACACATGACCCCAAAGTTGCAGCCAATCAGTGTTCTAGGCACCCAAAACAGGGACAAAGGGATTTCTGGGAAAAAGAGGGGACTAATTTAGGCACCTAGATCATGCCCCAATAAACGATCAGAAAATACTGTTCACTATGGATATAGCTTATTGATGGGTTTCATCAGCTAATGAGGACTCTGGATTTTCAGCTGAAACTGTGTGGACTTTCTGGGATTTAGTAGGTCTGTTCCCAGGCCCTGTATGATTTAAGAGGATCCTGTGAGAGTGGATTTGGGACTTCAGGAGCTTACCAAGGCCCTATTTGGAGATTGCTCCCCCATCTCCCCTCCACTCTATATTACATTCTCAAATCTTGCTAATTTGAACATAAGTGCCTTTCTTCATGACATCTCCACTATAGACTGGTCTGAAATATATCAATCAAGCTGCATTGAACATGCACTAAACATCTTTCTTACCAATTTCAATGATGTACAGTCTAGGCATGCTCCTAAGGACACCAGAAAGAATCAGAGGAAAACAAACCAGCTGGCTTAATAAGGAACTACTAGCTGAATTACGTTTAAGGGACAAACTCTGGAAGAAGTTTAAACAATCTGGGCATTCTTCTGATTACCACAACTATAGGACCCATAGAAATACCTGCAGGAAAAAAATAAGAATAGCCAAAAGCAAGTACTGTAGGGATCTACTTACCAGCTCTGCATGTGACCCCAAGAAACTCTGGGCACACATCAAATCCTTCCTTGGGTCCTCTAAGCACAACACACCAACTGACATGTTATTAAATGGGGCAAACTGTAATGACCCTGATACAATTGTTAATGCTTTCAACAGGATGTTCTCTGATCTATCTCCATATACCTCCTCCCTCAAACCTCTGGCAAATCAGCACCACCCGGGGAGTTTGATAAATGTGACTGATACCGTCACCCTCTCCCCAAATTCTGGTCAAAGACTACCCTTCTATTTCAAAGCTATAACAGCCCCGGAGGCCCTAAAACTCCTTCACTCTATGTCTGAGAATACATGTGTTGGGTCAGACCACCTTGTGCCCCGCCTCCTTAAGCTTGCAGCCTACTACATTGCCTCACCATTGGCTAAAATATTTACCCTGTCCCTCTCTGGCAGCACTGTCCCTGACATCTGAAAAATTGCTCGGACAACTCCGGTCTTTAAAAAGGGTGACATAAAGGACATAAAATAACTACAGACCCATTGCCATTCTCTCTGTCTTGTGTAAACATCTTGAAAAGGCTGTTGCCTCACAAACACTTGACTATCTCTCTAAGTTTAACTTTACCCTCTGATGCTCAACATGGTTTTAGAAAGAACCATAGAACATCAACGGCGTTGTTGAAACTTACCTCTGACATTCTCTTAAATATGGATGCAGGGCACCTTACAGGAGCTGTTTTTATCGATCTAACTAAGGCCTTTGACCTGGTAGACCAACCTTTACTTCTATCTGGCCTCACAAAACCTGGGTTTCTCTACTCCAGCTGTAACGTGGTTTAATAACTACCTATCCAACAGGTATCAGATGGTGGAATTTGACTCAGCAATATCTGCCCCTACAGCTATGAGTGTTAGTGTACCCCAAGGATCCATCTTGGGTCCACTCCTCTTCTCACTCTTTATTAATAATATTCCTTGTGCCCTTAGAAACTGCTCATCTCTCCTGTATGCTGATGACCTGGTCATATACACCAGCACAAAGTTGATGACCTTAACACCGTCCTCTCCCACGACTTCAAGAACATCCAAATCTGGCTCAATGATCACAAGCTGATCCTAAATGCAAAGAAGACAATGTCAATGCTGTTTTGTTCTGTCCCTAGACTCAGAACTATGCCTTCATCACTGACAGTCCTCGACATTGGTGGATCTCAATTACAATCTGTCTCATTATTCAACTATCTTGGGGTCCTGCTAGATCAATCCCTGGATCTCAACCTGCATATTCAAACTACCTGCAAAGCAGGTAATAACAAACTGGGTGCTGCGTACAACACTAGTTACATGCTAACACCATCAGCTAAACTGGCCATTGCAAGAGGAATTCTGTTGCCGACCCTCAACTACTGTGCCCCCCTTCTTGGTATTGCCCATAAAACATCCCTACAGAAGTGGGACGTTAGTTACAATAATGCATGCCGCTATGCATCCTCTTCCCCCTCGACTCAGGCACCGTTGTCAACTTTATGATGACCTGAGCTGGCTCTTCCCTATGGCTTCTAGGCAATACTACCTGGGCTGTCTGGTTGATTCTGTCATCAGGCTGAAAACCCCAACTACACTGATGGAGATGTTCCTTCCTCTCACCTCCCCTCATGAATTGAGATCAGTTAAAAAATCCCTGCTGAAAGTCCCCAGATGTCTTACCTCTAAAGGTACAGGTGCCTTTGGTTATGTGGCTCCTAAGTTCTGGAACACTCTCCCCCTGTAGGTCAGACAGACAGGGACCCACCTTCACTTCAAAACTTTGCTTCATCACTATCTAATGTAGGCTGACTGTTGCATCTGTTTTGATCCTCCCTTATTCCTTCCTGTCATGCCACAATCTCCTGTCCCCTGTGTCAGTATCCCAAGCACTTATCCATAACCCTTCAATTCCCCCAGGCTCGGGTAGACAGCTTGTCTTCTTGCATGGGCTGCTCCCTCTACCCTCACCTATATTCTAACCTATACTGTTTAAACACACCTAGATTGTTTACTGCTCTGTTATGTGTTTGTACTTTCCCTGCAACCAACTCACTATCAATGCTTGTTTAACTGCTGTGATTGTGTTCTTCCTCCACAAGGTCCAACTCCTACTCTGTATATGTTAATTATACTGCACCCCTATGTTTTCGTGCTCTAATCACCATACAAACTATGTATAAAGATTTGTTTACCCTGACATGTAATGTTTTGTTCCCATTGTTATATATGTTCTGTACCTACTTGTCATGATGTTATGTACTCTCCTGGGTCGTGCCTGAAAATGGTCACACTGCTGGCTAGTGCACCTACCCGGTTAACAAAAACTAAATAAAAATAAAAATTGCTGTTGGCCGAATTGGATCGAGTAGGGGAAAGAGAAAAAAGACTGAACTGTAATCCTGATTCCCCAGGTACTGAGGATCGAGAAGGGGAAAGAGAGAAAGAGACTGGACTATGATTCTGATTCCCCAGATACTGAAAAGTTACTTGAATATTGCTGGAAGGAATTAGATGCTGCAGAAACCCTGCACTAGCTGGCTGAAGTGACTGAGAGGACTGTGTGAATTATCGTAAGGTTTCAGTTGCTACTGAGCATTTCGTTTGGTGGTGTGGGACTACAATTGTGATTTCGAAGAGGTAAACTGTCTCTGGTCGTCTGGGTGCTAGCCAGGTGCTGTACATGTCCTGAGTGAACTGGTTAAAGTGACTGAGAGCTGTGCCCCAGCTACCGTCGAAGAAAAGGGTGTGGACATTACTTAGCTGGAAAGTGCAGACTGGTGTACAGGGGCTGATTGTTTTGGATTGCACCTAAATTTCTTGGAACTGAAGTTGCACCCACTTAAATTGGCACTGGACTTTATTGGAAAAGCTGCCTGTGAACTGTTCATGCTGAGAGCTCAGTGCAGGGAGTGCCGGAGGACCCCCATCATTTGGGAGTTCTCACCCAGAGCCAGAGAGGGAATCTGCTAACCTCTTCCAAGTGGGACTCACTGTCTCAGGGAGTCACCGGTGCTTGCTGTGGTGCTAGGGCACCCAGAATCCATCGGGGGAGCTAGGCTGTGGAGCCACTCCCGGGTCTGGGCCTTCTGGGGCTGGTGTTGTCCTGTCACAGAGCTCTGCAACAGGCCAGAAGCAGATGAAGGGGACAAGCAGCCAGAACTACAATCAAGGTGAAGGGCTGCAAGGGCATCGAGCAAGTTCCATCCTGCCTGAGGGAACAAGGCCTGCCCATTTTCTGTTCTGCTGTACCAAACAAGGAGCTCCATACCCCAGGTGTTGAAGTCAACAAACCATGAGTACTCAGGACCTGGGTCCTGGAAAGGAAAAGGGGAACTGGTGTGCTTTTCTCAATTTAAGTACTTTACAACCTTTCAGGGCCCCAACAGCCAGCCAACCAGCGGCACCGATCAGGCCTGCACCTAGTGGGTACCCAGAGGGACTAATTGGGCACACTGGTACCAGTGGGAGTGGGTTCAGCCTACGGGCCCAAAAGTTTAATACTGTTGCTTACCTCACTAACTTTCCTTCTCTTCACAGCAATCCTTTGTCCCCGGTATCCCTTCCTTAGTCCTTACCTCTGAATAAAGCTGTGAGTTTGTTTGTTGCAATTACTGTGTTAGTGAAGTTCATTGCATTTATTCAGTGCTGAGATTTATGGTTTATGGTGGAACAAGGTTATTGGGGATACAGTGTGCAGAGTGGTTGGTCAGGGGAGGTGGTTAGGCACAGTATCCCAGGGGGCTGTACCAGGCAGAAAACTGGCCCACTAATACTTTACTCTGGGTGGAGGCACTGCACTTTTATCAATATTTCTGGGAATGAACTCCCAATTGTCACCATAGCAGGACCCAGGCCCCTGCCTGGTATTAGGGACAGCAGACAAGGGGGTTAGCTCACTGGCATATGGCGCCTGGGCTACATATAAAATGTTCCCAAGGAGACATGCTGCACTTCTGTGTTTTTTTAAATGGGTTAGTCAGTGTGTTTACACTGAATTTTGCCTATGTCTGGTGTGCATTTTTGCTATGGTTATAATACCTTGAATTTTTCAATGCATTCATTAGGCACTTTACTTTTTTAGTAACCTACAGAAAAGTTTTTTAGGGATTTATGCAACAAGGGTTTAAGGCAGAACTCAAAACTTTTTTCTGCTGTTTTTTACTCCTGTTTTAACTGTAGTAATATGCAACATATTATGGGGAGCACTTTAGGGGCCAGATATTCAAAAAAGTGCAAAGCAGAGCACAAACATTTATTTAATTTATTTATTTACTTAAAGTTCGGAAAAGACCTTTGAGCGCAAGCTCTTTTACAAAGGTTCCACGTCAGGTTAACATAACAATAGATGATATACGGTACATAGTAGAGTTATAATACAATTGGGTTACAAATACTACAGTAATTATCACTAGACGAGGTACAGTACATGACACAGTTATAACACATGCATTGAGGTACAATAATACAGTGGAATATCACTAGTACCATGGGTTTGGTACAGTGTCAATAAGTGGGGTAGGGAGAAGCGGTGTGGATACATGGGAGGGGACCCCTATCGTGTTGAGGGTAGGCTTTGTAGAGGAAGCAGACTCAAAATCGGGGCCTTATTGAGACAGGAAGTCAAAAAATGTGGCTGGTGGGCCGGGGGGATGAGAGGAAAGGAGGCACCAGTGGAAGAAGTGCTTGACTAGACGGGTCATACAGGGCATGGTGTGAAAGAAAGTGCTTGGCTAAAAGTTCATACAAGGCATGGCATGCAAAAAAGAGGGGATGAGTAACTCTTACAGTGGTTAGACACAAGCTGATCGGCAGGGAGCAGTGCTGTGGTGCTGCCTTTAAGGGCAACTTAGGGGACTGGGGAAGTGGAGGGCTAGTCTTCAGAGGCAGTCACACTCTGTGATGGACCTAAGGTGCTGTCTGAGGCCAGTTTTGTATTGACCCAGGCATTTGGAGGCCATTATGGGCACAGGAATTTAATTGAGCCACTAGGGGGCCCTATAAGTGAATGCTCATTTTCCAAGTGTGGTTCGACAGAAGGGTGTAAACAGGGCCATCTCATCCTACTTCTGGTGACATACATGTTGGTGGTCAGCGAGAAGGTGTTAGTTACATAGGGTGGGTTTTGCCCAGTAATGCCTTCTTACCCAAGAGACAGGTTTAGAACTTGATCCTGATCTTTAGCGGCAGCCAATTATTTCATTCGTACAGAGAGCAGGTGTGCGTGAGGTGATCTGCAGCCAAGGTGAGCCTGCAGGCTTTATTGAGCACAGTCTGAACCCTCTTGAGTGCTGTATCCATTGCTGCTCCATAGACCACCAGGACATAATTGATGGTTGAAAGGATGGAGCTGGAGACTGAGAAGCAGAGGGCCTCTGGTGTGAGATATCTCCTGTGTCTATAAAGGACACCCAATTTGGTGTTTACCGCCCTAACCACTGAGTTGATATGTTGCGTGAATGTGAGGGTGTCATCTAGGGTGATCCCCAGATACTTGAAGGAATGCACTTGTTCCAACGATTCGCTGACTTTGTTGGAGATGACAAGGTGGGAGCCTCTTTTTGTTCTGGGGACTGGGTATAAGCATGGCCTTGGTCTTTATATAATTTAGTAGGAGTTTATGCTTGCTGAACCAATCCTCAAGTTTGTTGAAGGAGTTCTGTAGCTCAGATTGGAGGGCGCCAGGGGATGTGTTGCTGTTAAAGAGAACAGCATTGTCAGCTTTTATGATAAGCTTAGTGTCACATACTTTAGGAAGATTGTTTAAGAAGAGGGTTAAATGTAGGGGCCCCAGTATTGACTCCTGGGGGACCCCTATGGATACTTCTCTGGATCTGGATACTGTATGCCCAGTTTTGACATGTTGGCTTCTGTGAGTCAGGTAGTCCTGGAACCAACATGCAGCATTGACTGCGACCCCATTGGTTTTGCAGCTGTTATGCACTCCATCTTGCAATAGCACTCGTGGGCAAATATGCTATATTCAGAGGAATAACACAGGATGCTGTTTGTCTGAATATAGAGTCATTGTTGCCCTGCACTAAGCCACTTAGTCCTGCCCAACAACACCCCAGAATAGGACCCCTGTAATGGCTAGTGCCGGAGCTACATTTGCAATATTCAGAGGTCCCCATGCAAATGAGCCCATTAGGCATGCTAAGGGGTCATTTGCATGCCCATTATGGACTCATTTGCATGGGGTTGTAGGCCCTTTAGCGCCAACAATTGCCCATCCTGTGAGCTGTCCCTGGTACTAGCAGCTTCCACCCTCCCTGCAATCCCAGTTACCCATAGCCAGATAAAACTTCCCTGGTGTCTAGTGCCCCCATTCACCGATCGCCATCCATTATTGAATGTCCTAACAGTTCCCTGGTAGTCTAGTTGTCCCTCCCCCATTCTACAATCACTGTCCCCATATAAAATAAATAATATATTCTCTGGTAGTCCAGTGGTTCCTCCCCCATTCATGATCACTGTCCCAGTATAAAACAATCGATTCCCTGGTAGTCTAATGCCAACCCCGAATGCTGATCACCATCCCATTAAAGAATTTCCTAACATTTCCCTGCTAATCTAGTGGTTTCTCCCCTGTTCTTGCCCCCTGAGGAAGAGGTGGTTTTACCTCAAAGCACTGGGGCTCATTGGGTTTGGTCCTCGGATCTCTGTTCTTCACATTGTGTGTTTTAAATGAACAGTTTGCACATTAAATCTATCATTCATTTTTGATGCAGTGGAGTGCTTGTTTTCTTTGGCTTGCTGTTATGTTTTTTTTTACAAGCACCATGTTTTAACTGAGAGTGCAGCTTTTTCTGTTCTGAGGGACCACTGGACTACCAGGGAATATATTATTTATTTTATATTGGGATGGTGATTGGGGAATGGAGGAGGGACCACTGGACACCAGGACTGGGATCGGAGGGAGGGGGGCACCACTAGACACTGGGGCCTACTGTGTTGAGGGGGCACCGACACACTACTTCCAGCAGCCACTAGGGTTGCATTGTGTTAAGACCTGGTTTTGTTCCGCAGTATTCGCTCCATGCAAAGGGGCCACACCAGGCACCCTTTTGCAGGGCAAATACTCTGACTATCAGACTGTGCTGATATTCAGGTTCCCGCCCTCCCATGTGCAGTTTTGTCTTGCACTCCCCTCCACTCTTTGCTCCGGTGCAAGCCCAGTGCACTACAGCTATCTGGGGTTTTGAATATGGCACTTTCAGGCAAAACATGGTTTGTGCAGGCAAACTGGGTTTTGCACTGGGGCACAGTTTTGAATATCTGGCAGCAGGTGTTTTATTATCACCTTGACACTGTTTTGTTCTGTGTCTTGCTGTAATCAGAATGCCGATTTTATATACTGTTTCTTTAAGACCCATAATGGTATAAATTATGAGCAGCAGCGTCCTGGCTCCTCCTCCTCAAGAAGCATCACATTTCCGATTTGAAGCGTTGAAGTGTTTAGTGCCAGCTGTGGATTTCAAATAAATATTCACTGGGTGGCTTGAACATTACTTCTGAGTTAGTCTGCTCCTTTTATTTATAACCAAAAGAGTGCAGGCTTTTGAGTTTCAAGATATGGTTTGGTTCTTGGCTCGCACCTGCTCCACTGTCTCTATGAGTGCAGTTAAGTTTGTGTCTGCGCTCCATTTGGAATGACCTCCCTACACCCATATGCCTGTACTCCTCTTACCTCTATCTGAAATCCCTCCTAAATCTTTATCCCCACTTACACCTGTCCCTACCTACTCTAAGGATCTCATCTACAATTCAAAGCTTTGCAGACCATTTGTATTTGTATTTTATATCATTTCTATACCATCATTATGTCTTAATTTACGTTTTGTAAATATTTTGATTTTGTATTTTATCTTTCCTTAACTGTTCATTATATATTTATGTACCATATATAAATATTGTACTATAATATCATTGTTCCTCCTGCAATTAATTGTACCAGATTTATACTCTTGTTCTCCCAGCTGTTACCCCTCTCCTGGAATGCACTTGAAAATGAATCTCTGGTTGGTGTGCCTTTCTCAGTTACCAATTTTCAAATAAATAAATTGTTGCAAAGAATATAAAAAGAATTATTCCTGAAAATAATAATTAAGTGCAATCAAGTGTGCTAGCATTGATTTGTTTTTGTTACTTTTAGGGGCTAGATATGGGGGAAAATTCAGACATTTTTATGATTTATGATGGAGTATGATAGTGAATTTTGAGAGGCATGTCATTGTTGGTCAGTGCAGGGCAGGGCAGAGTGGTCTGCAAGGGATTCAACAGTGTCAAATCAATCATCAGTCAGGCTGATCATGACACTCTTCTGGTCTCACTGAGTGGAAATTTCATGTAGTTCAAAGAAAAAAGCCACCCCAATCATAGGGCGGCTCTTTTCTTTGATCCGAACAATGCTGCTCAGCAAGCAATGCTGATCAGTGTTATGATCAACCTGCTGTGACCCTCCTCCCAATGAAAAAACAACCCCTCCCACCGTCTACTGAACAGCTCTCCCACCTCCCATTGCTTTCCCCTTCATTCTTAATCTTCCAACAGCAGGGTTCCCATTCCCTGTTGCTGGCTAGAACTCCCCTTCCCGGTATGTTTTCTCCATGTGACATCAGGAAGTCCACCCTCAGTGCTGCCAAACATAACACTAGCACTGCAGTGCCCAGTCCTCGGTGTCGGTATGTCACATGGGACCAGCACCAGAATCAGATCTGGTACTGGAATCAGACCCCTATGCTGGGGTTCAAAAAATACAACAATATGAGAACTCGGTTCAGAAGCATATTATAAACCAAATCTGAGATATGTTGGCAAAACTCCAGTTGTTTTTATTATAAAATATTATTATATTAAGCTTGCAAAAATATAAAATGTATATCGAAGCCTGTCTACAGTTTCTCGGTAAAATTATTTTTCATAAAAGAGTATTACAAAGTCATTCTTCCTGTTGACCCAGATAAGCAGTGTGCAGTTTCCTTTGTGCTAAGCTCAGAGGTTTCTGTGTACATTTCCGTTTCTGTCTGTTGGGCATTTTCTTACATACTGTAACACTTTTAGTCTAAAACATGAACCTAATCATACTAACACATTTGAAACCATCTATGTTACAGGCAGTTATTCAAAACTGTACCTAACATATTCTGATGCAAAGCTCCTGCTAATTTGCTGCAAAGCTGTTGTAGAACTTCTAATCATTCATTGCAAAGATCTGACTATCCGTTTTGCAACACTTCTACTCATTCATTGCAAAGCGACCCCCAAGAAAAGTAGTCTTTCATGGCCATATGGCCTATGGCAACTAGTAAATTACATCTGAGACTGTCAATGCAGGAGGCAAAAGAGCATGACCAATACTTTACCAATCCGTGGACTCTGTCAATGGGTCTGGGCTATACCCCCCGGACACTCAACAGCCTCTTCCTAGAAACATGTCAGGAGTGTCTTCCCAAGGGATGAGGACTCTGGAATGTTATAGTCTTACTGGAGAGGTTTTTTCCAAAGGCAGCAATCCCATCATAGTTGACTGACTGGTTGCTGTTTTCCTACCTATCAGAGTTGTGCAAATGAGTGTTAGAAGGTTTGTCTCGCAGGGCTAGCAGTATAAAAATGTGGTTACATAGGTTTGTCTTTTAGGGCTAAGAGGTATAAAAATATGGTTACTGAGGTTTACCCTGTAGGGCTAGCAGGTGTAAATTCACTGCTAAGCCAAAAGACTATAATATTTTCCAGAAATACCTACATGATTTTCAGCAAGCTTGCTTCAGCTTGGGTATTGTTTGTATTATTCAAAAATAAGGGAAAGGAATGTTTCTGGGTCTTGTTCAGCTATCAAGGTCCCTTTGTCCAGTGTCTCTGCTTGAATTTGTCCAGGTCCCTGGGAGAAGGCTTTTCCAGTATCATTAAAACTGTCAGCTTTATATTACCCACAGCTACGCCTTTTAGTTAGTTTTGGCTAGAAGACTTTTGCCTGGACAACCACTATGCAGGCTCATGTCATGGGGAAAAAGTCCCCCAGTATCAAGTGCCTGAAATAAAGAAAACCGTCCCTCGTTGTCTTTTTTCACTATTTTTTTTACTTCCTGTAATCCCACCCTCTGCCAAGTATCCCTCCCACATCCCCGCCGCCTTCTGTGCCCCTAGAGGTTAAACTGACTCCGGGGTGCCCAATCCCCAGTGCTGATACCTGAAATAAAGAAAATTATCCCATATAGCCGTTTTTTAGACACCCTGTAGAAAAGAAAAACATCCATCAATGTCTGTTGCTGCCACTGGCCCACTGCCACCATTAACCTCCTCCCAATAGACCCTCCCTCTCAGCACCACCACTCCACACCCTCCATCCCTTACTTACCTACTGGGGGTCCAATGCCATAATCCTGTCTAGACCAGAAACACGCCTTCAGTCTTCAATGTCAGAACAGGAACTGAAGAAATCAGGTATGCAGTTCAATGTATTTCAGTGGGTTTTGAACTTGTCCTTACAACTTGGTTATTTTTTCCCAAAAATTTGAACTTGACCTTTTTGGGACAAAACCTCATGAACAAGGGTAGTGAAATTATGCAATTCCATCCTGAAAGGCAATTTTGCCATTGCTGTGAAAACTCGCCTTTTGGGCAGGATATGAAAAATGTTTCCACCCTTGTTCATGAGGTGGAGTCAAAAGAAGGCTATGTTGAACATTTTTGGAGTAAGAATAATAAAAAACAAAAAACAAAAAAAAACAACAAAGTTATGAGCCTACATTGAAATTTTTCAACACACACTCGTGACTTTGTTAATTTTCAATATTTTGACCTCACATTTTCAATATAGCCATTTTTTCACACCACCTCATGAACGTGACAGCTGTCATTTTTTAAATCCTGGCCAAAATGTGTTTTTGCACTCGTAGTGCAAAATCACCTTTCAGGCCGGATTTGAAAATTCTATCTGCCCTTGTTCATGAGGAGTCTGCGTAGTGCTGTGGTTTAGGGAACTGAGCTGCAAACCTGCATACCTGAGTTTGAATCCCACAGTCCCCACCTGCATACTGTTTGACCCTGAATAAGTCATTTAATTTCCTTGTGCTCCCACGTCACACCTGGAAACAAGCTACGGCTTAGTACGCCTTTTCTGGTTAAACAGTTTCCCCTCCCTCTTCATGAGGTGGGGTCATAAGAAGGCTATGTTAAAAATTTGGGGTACAAATATTAAAGAGAACAGTGCATGCTTGTAACTATAGTGATTTTCAATATTTTGACTCCAGATTTTCAACATAGCCATTTTTTACAACACCTCATAAATGTGACAGCTGTCATTTTCAAATCCTCACCAAAATGTGCTTTTGCACTTGTGGTGTGAAATCCTCTTTCAATCAGGATTTGAACATTTGCTCTTCCCGTGTTCATGATGTGGGGTCATAAGAAGGCTATGTTAAAAACTGGGGTAAAAATATTAAAAAACAAAAGTTATGAGTGTACATTGACATTTTTCAGTGCACACTTGTAGTTTTCAACATTTCTACCCCAGATTTTAACGAAACTATTTTTTGACACCATCTTATGAAAGTGACAGCAGTCATTTTTCAAATCCTGGCCAAAAATGTGTTTTCACATTCATGGTGCGAAATTACATTTCAGACACTATTTTATAAATGACACCTGTCATGTTCAGAGAAAGGGGTCATAAAAAGACTGTTGAACATTTGGGATCAAAATGTGAAAAAACAACGAAACTATGAAGAAATATTGAATTGTTCCAATGTTTATTGATAACTTTATTTTTGCAGATTTTGGCCCCTAATTTCAACATATCTCTCATGTTACCCTACCTCCTGAATAGTGATGTGCAACATTAAAACATTCTGCCCAGCAAAATATTTTGCTTAATGCCCGCATTTCATGAAATACTTCACCGGTGTGAAATGCAAAATCCCCCCTGATGAAATGCGGAATTTCACCACCCGTGAGCGGAATTCCACATTTAGTGCTGGGGGGATGATATAATAATGAAAAAAAAAAGTGTTTTCTCCCCTACTGTCCATGTCAACATTAAAATGTTTATCCCCCAAGACCCCGCCACATCCCTGGTGTCTAGTAGTCCCACCCCCTGGATTGCCAGTCCACAATAAACTACCCCCCACCGCCGAGATTGAACTATGTCCCAATCCATAAAATTTGCAATAAAAATTAATTTCCTTGGTGTCTAGTGGCCCCACCATCCTGGCCAGTCATGACACCCCCTGAGATTCACACCCTTCCCCCTGTTGCCCATAAGTGCCATCACTCTGGCCACTGAGGCCAACATCAGTTGTCTTACTGTAATTAAAAAAAAACTTTACCTGGTGTCTAGTGGACCAACACCTCCCCACCCTGTCCATAGTAACCCCACCCCACCCCACTCAACCCCATCTATGACCCCTGTGGGCCACCAGCACAGCCCTCCACTCACCTCCATGACTGGCAGCCTGACTGAGTGCTTTTACAAATGAGATTGATGTCCAAGTGAGCCCATTCAATGAATGAGCATGTGCACGCACTCATTCATTGAATGGGCTCACTTGGGTATCGGGCTCATTAGTAAAAGAGCTCAGTTGGGCTGCAGGCCATGAAGGTGAGAGGAGGCTGAGCCGGTGGCCCATGGGGGGCTGCAGATGGGCGATGCAGGTGGGTGGTTAACAGACAGGGTGGGGGTGAGGGGTCCACTAGACACCAGGGAAAGTTTTTGTTTTTTAATTACAGTAAGTCAACTGATGTTGACCCTGGTGGCCATGGTGACAGCACTTATGGGCAACAGGGAGGGGAATGGGTTTGAGTCTCTGGGGGGATCACGATTGGCCAGGGGTGTCTGGCTACTAGACACCAGGGAAATTAATTTTTATTGCAAATTTTATGGATGGGGACAGTGCTCAATCTTGGTGTGGGGGATACTTTATCGTGGGCCAGCTATCCAGGTGGGTGGGACCACTGGACCCCAGAGATGTGGTGGGGTCTTGGGGGGGATAAACATTCCAATGTTGGCATGAACAGTAGGGGGGGAAACACTTTTTTTATAGCAAGTCACAAAATTCCACATTTCACACCAGCAAAATTCCGATGAAATGTGTGAATTTCACAAAATATTTTGATGGGCAAAATTCCTAATTTCACTGGAATTTCATTGGCGAAATACAATTTTGCTGCATCTCTACTCCTGAACATGACAGGTGTTATTTTTAAAATCCCCTCTGAAACCTGTTTCCATATTCACACTGTGAAATTACCTTTCGGATGGCATTTAAAAAAATTCACCTGTCTTGATCATGATGTCATAAAAAGACTGTTGGAAATGTGGGGTCAAAATGTGGGAGCCCACTGAAAATTAGATATTGCCTCTCAGCTGGCCTCTCCTAGGTAAAAATAGTCTAAACAAACTCTGGTCAGAGCCAACACAGCTACTATGCATTAACCTGACAAAGACTGGTGTGTTGTTTTCTTTTTTTTTTTTTTTTACTGAAGTCCTTCAAAACATGTAATGCTTTAATTGATATAGTCTACTTTGGCTATTTTTGTTATTGAAGTGTGAGTATACATTTTAGGGGTGCAACTGCAGAGCTATTTTGTCAAGTATACATAGATTTTGATACAAAACCACCTGGTTATCAATGTTTTGCAGGGCTTGACCTTTGATGGTAAATCATGCATACATCAGTGTGTGACTATTATTATATTGTATTTGAGGAGATCCACAGCTTTGCAGCAGCAGCAACACAATGCTACTCCATCAGACACATTTGCAAATACAATATAACACTAGTCACACATCGATGTATGCACCATTTACCATCAGAGGTCAAACCCTGCAAAGTACTCGATAACCAGATGGTGTTGCATCTAAACCTATGCATACTGGAACAATAGCTCTGCGATTGCACCCCTAAAATGTATCACATCACACTTCAATAAAACAGCCAAAGTAGACTATATTGATTAAAGCATTGCATTTTTTGAAGGACTTCTGTAATTAAACAATAAATGTCAGGTTAATGCATAGCAGTCGTGTTGGTCCATAAATGTGATTTGACTTTGAGGGCTTTACGATGCTGGTTCGACAACCCTTTTGTCGACCGGCATCTCTCTGACAGAAATCATGTGAACCACAAGTTATGGTTTACATGATTCCTGTGTGTCTCCTGGTCTGTTTTCTTTATCGAGGGGCTTCACCCCAGAACCCCCCATGTGGGGTGCTTTGCCCCCCATCTTCCCATCTTTAGGATTATCAACTCCAGTCAGAGTTGATTCATGGTGGGGGTGCAGGACCAGGAGACAGTAAGCCCCTGTCTTGGGCACACCAACACAGCAACCTGTCGGCAAAGTGTCGATTTTGCCGACAAGGTTGTAATTCACTGTGTTGGTGTCACCGTACGTGGGCATACCGACTTTGAGAACTCAGCCCAACCATTTTCATCACTTTGGTCAGCAATGAATATCAATTACTATAGCTTACCAGACAGGTGATGTTGTTATGTACCTGCTGCAGATTACTATCTGTGGTGTTGTGGTACAGTCAGCAAAATCCACTAAATCTGTCACAACCTATTGTGAGTCACAGTAGTAGTAGTTATTTTTCATTGCTGACCTCAAGATGTATGCTTTCTACGCCAATTACATTACTCCCTCTGGCTCCATTTATTTTGAAATTCTATGATAACCACTTCCTAAAACAAAGAAATCATGCTTAAAAAATTGCATGAAAAGACATTAAATGAGGGGTATTACATTGCTCTTCACAATATTTTCCATCCATGGGTGGATACACATTTTTGTTTAATGTTTCTTTTTTATATTTTGCATGTTCTTATTTTTCACCTTAGACCTTGAAGTAGTTTGAACACAGACACATCCCATTGTCAGCAAAAGCTGTAGTAGGTAACTAGTGACTAGTGGTCAGACTAACAAAGTCTCATTCACAGTGGGTGGAGTGACGAGTATTATTTAATGATACAATCTTTGTGTGTTTAGTAGCACACCTGATCAAACAATGGGTGTCACTTATATCAGATGCAGGTATAGTAGATAGCTGCCTTGTGTGGACAAATCTGAGCTGCCAGAACCACTTCCTATACCAACAATACATAATTCAGCAGGCTGAAAATGTAATAACACTCTCTGCTATCTGTTAAGAGACATTACACAATGGCAAAGAAAAATCCTGGGCTCCGATTGGTCACTCTGGGACTGGACCCGTGATGTTATCCCAGTACAACATCATGACTCTAGTCCCAGCACACACACAACCACATCAACCAGCATAAAAATTACTCCACGCAGCCTGCATAAGTGATCCCCTCTCTGTCGCTCGCTTCACCCACTCGCAAGCTGCATTACCGACTCCCGAGTCCTGACTCTTTCACTAGTCAAAGTAAGATAACCCCTCTTAACACTTCCCCAGCACTGATCATTCCCTAAAGAAAACCTCACCTTCTTTTTTTTTATTTCTCACACACTGCCGTAGCACCCGCTTCACTTTCAATCGCACAGGCACAGTGTCACAACGGAGCACGAGGTCAGCCGTTCTCTCACAGAGCAGCAGATAGTGGCTGGCACTGAAAGCGGCAAACTTTACTTAATTTGGCCGTGTTCCTCATAGTGCCCTCTCCCAACACCTAATCCAGACCCCAAAACATCACCCATCCAAACAGCTGCTCCACGAGTCAAGATGACTTACCATTCACAGAAATGGGAAAGTCTCCACAAGTCGCGCTTCCTTCATATCACGGTTTCTTACGAGAAAAAAAAAAAAACAAGACGAACTTAATCACATCGGAGGAGCAGTAGTGCTGGGGGGGGAAACTACAACACAAAAGAAAACATCTTTCTCTACAAAGAATGGGCAGGTAGAGCAAACCCACAACAGCAAAAAAGTAGCTAACTAGCAGTAGCACCACCTACTGCACATAATAGAAATTTGACTTTTTTGTTACAAAGTATACCTCCACACACAAAAAACTCAATTAAAAACTTAAACAAAGATATATTTTTTACATTTTTTTTTTAATTTTCACAAACAAGCCATTGTATAATAGCAATAAGGCACTCCAGGGTGTGTGTGTTGTGCTGGGATAATGTCACTTCTGGGGTGATTGGATGCACTCTGCCTGAGGCCTTGTGCCCAATCACCCCAGGCGTGATGTTATCCCAGCACAACACACACCCTGTTGTGCATTATTGCTTAACTGGTCGGCACATCCAATTCAAATGCAGACACTGAACAGCCTTACCATACCACAGCCAGTAGTATAAAATGGATCATTTTATTATATCTCCATTTACTGTATCCATACTGCTGCAGGACAGCATACAGTACAACAGATGATAGTTGTAAACATAATCAACAGATCGCAAGCAAACAGCAAAATCAAGTTTTCTAGTACAGCTGTGATACAACTAAATATAAGTGGTTGGAAACCAAAATCATTTTTGCTAGTACAGCTGTGATAATCATACAACTCGAGGGACTGGAGAATAGCAAACATGAAATTAAGGCAAAGCAGTCCACAAAGCAGTAAATATAAGGAACAGATTCTGCTGACCATCCGAAGCACCATGTGCACATGCCAAACCAGGCACTAATGTTTCTGCATCTATTGATGCCTTCCTTAGAGTGGCATACGTGAAGGTAGACAGCGTTTAAAGAGCACTTACAGGAAGTTAAACAGATCTGCACAAGAAAATGTATTTAAAGCAGAAAAAGCTGAAAGACTACCACCACAGTGAAAATTAACTATAAGCACAGGGAAATGGGCACAACAGAGCAAAGGGATAAAAGGCTTCTGTTATTCATTTTCAACATAGATCAGGAGGATCAAAGTGCTAGGGCATAGAGGGGCAGTGTGGTGAGACACTTGCATTGAGGACAGCATGTATGCTTTTAGAATACCATATTGATTTTGTACTAGTCAGCACTTTGCACTTTGAATTTTGTGGCAAATAAATTGTTATATCTTTGCAGCTGAGAAAAGTGGTTGAACAAGTGACTGAGAAATGAAAAGCAAATAGAAAAGCATGAAGCTGGAACAAAATGTTTTTTGTAAGTGAATCTTCTTTGTGAGAACTTTTTTGCAATTGTCGAACACCTGAGTAAGTGCAGCAGTGTAGAGTTTTTTGTTTAGCATTAGTGGTCTAGCTGATCCAAACTTGCTGCACTGTCCAGTGCATTATGAGATAAAGTGGCTTACCATCACAAACTTGTTTTGGACCTGTATATAAACTGATATTATTACCTTGAATTTGAACTGATACTTGGGCTGTGATATTGTAGGTTTGGGGATAGATGTTTGGCAGGGAAAATTAGAAGGTAATTTAAATGTGTTGTTTGCCTGGTGTTTGGAGGAGGGGACATTAGCTGCAATTAACTTGTCTTTAAACAGGAATTACTGTGGCTTTCATTGTTCACTTGGAAGCTTAAGCAACAGGTTGGTAGAAAAGAGGCCAGGAGTTATATTTTGTTTTAAACTGAAATATTTGAATAGTTGTAAGTGAAATTAGTTCTATGTGTTAAAAATTATTACCTTGAATTTGAACTGATACTTGGGCTGTGATATTGTAGGTTTGGGGATAGATGTTTGGCAGGGAAAATTAGAAGGTAATTTAAATGTGTTTGTTTGCCTGGTGTTTGGAGGAGGACATTAGCTGCAATTAACTTGTCTTTAAACAAGGAATTACTGTGGCTTTCATTGTTCACTTGGAGCTTAAGCAACAGGTTGGTAGAAAAGAGGCCAGGAGTTATATTTTGTTTTAAACTGAAATATTTGAATAGTTGTAAGTGAAATTAGTTCTATGTGTTAAAAATTATTACCTTGAATTTGAACTGATACTTGGGCTGTGATATTGTAGGTTTGGGGATAGATGTTTGGCAGGGAAAATTAGAAGGTAATTTAAATGTGTTGTTTGCCTGGTGTTTGGAGGAGGGGACATTAGCTGCAATTAACTTGTCTTTAAACAGGAATTACTGTGGCTTTCATTGTTCACTTGGGAGCTTAAGCAACAGGTTGGTAGAAAAGAGGCCAGGAGTTATATTTTGTTTTAAACTGAAATATTTGAATAGTTGTAAGTGAAATTAGTTCTATGTGTAAAAATGATTACCTTGAATTTGAACTGATACTTGGGCTGTGATATTGTAGGTTTGGGGATAGATGTTTGGCAGGGAAAATTAGAAGGTAATTTAAATGTGTTGTTTGCCTGGTGTTTGGTAAGAGCCCTCCCTCCCACCCACCCTGTTTTGTAGGCTTTCTTAAATACTGAAAAGCCACTGGGGGTTGGGATTGAAGAGCTGAGTATTTCTGTTTGGGACTGAAATTTGAAGCAACAGAAGTTGGTGGGCCTGTGACATCATACGGTACCTGGTGTCTGCTTACACACACTGTTAGTGGGACTGAACACATACTGGACTGTATGTGTTTGTGAGACTTGGGAACTTTGTTGGTGGGATTGAAATTGGGTTTGTAAATAACTACAGTCAGTATAAAGAAAACTGTACTCAGGGAAAGGGACTGAGAAAGGGGGTGTGCTATTATAAACAGAGGGGATAATCAGGGTGGCCATTTTCCACCATGGCAGGCATCTTGGAAGGGTTGTAGGCTGCACAGGCTGTGGGATGGCAATAATTCTAAATTGGGCCTGGAGAGAGGGAGGCTGCCCACTCTGTAGACAGCTATCTTGTATCAGGAGTGAGGTATATTGGTTAAGGAGTAAGCTGTGGGAGCTGGGGTGGGTGTCCAAGGATAAGGGGTGTGGATATGGGCAGCAGAAGGGTGGGGCTGAGGGGAGGCTGGGGCAACGCTCTGAAATTACAGGACATTATGCTACAGCAAGCAGAAGGGGGGATATTAGGGACAGAGGACCCTTAGATAGGGAAGTTGATGCTAAGGGGAAAGCGTACAGGGTGAAAATTCTGAATTCAAGGAGACTGGAGGGAAGAGTCAGGAGGGCTGTTGTGCAGAAGCCTAAAACAGCAGACTGTGGGAAAGGAGCTCCTAAGGTGAACAGTGCAAGAGAGGAAGAAGAGGTCAGTTTAGAGATGCAGTCAGGAAACTCGGGTTATTGATGGAGGCTGACATAGAGTGTCACAATAAATTTGAGATACTAAGCATCCTAGAGGGGAGGAAGGGTTGGTGGAAATGAGGAAACTTATACAGAGGCGGGGAGAGTCAGATACCCATAGGGCATCACAGAACAGCTATGGAAAGGATAGACATAGTCCCAGAGGAGAAGGAAACATATATGTTAAGCAAATGGGGGAGATGCAACATATTCCAGACATGAGGGAGGAGAGCATGATTGGAAGAAACTGGGGAGACAAGGAGGTGGGAGAGAGCCCCCTTCAGCAGGAAGGTCAGTACCAAGGATGGGGCCCTAGCTAAAGGGGACCCACAGAGAGCCTCTGGAGACAGGGGTACTATTACAAGGGGGATGGGGTGGGGAAGGGGAACCCATCAGGGCCAGGATAAATGGTTCAGATAACAGAGGTTAAAGGGACACCTATTCAGAAGGGGTTTGAGTTAAGTGGGAAAAATAGCAAGGAGGCAGAAAGGGAGGGTGACAAGGGGTCTCTAATAAGGCAGGAAGACTCCCATGAAATTGCGATCATATGAATAAAGTGGGGAGGGGGGGCTGAGAGGGCATAGTGGAGGTAACCATAAGGATGATGGCGGTGTTAAGGTTCTGTTACTGGGAGACTCGATGATTAAGGGTATCCATTGGGAGGGACAGGGGATGGATGCCATAGCCAGGTGAAGGTAGTGAGTATCTCTGGGCTGACAGTGCAGAGCAAAGTTCATGGTGTATGAAATGGTTAGGGATTGTGGAGGAAACCGGATTTCCTGGTGCATTTGGGAACTAATGATCTAGAGGAAATAGCATTATGGAAATCCAAGCAAGGTTCCAAGAACTTGCCAGAGTCTGTCGGGATAATGGATGCAACATTTCCTTTTCGGAGATATTGCCAGTACCAAAGGCCTCAGTGGAGAAAAAAATGAAGCTCACAGAGGTTAATAAATGGCTCAGGAAGTGGGGTGAAGAGAATGGGTTGGGGGTGTTAGGGAACTGGAATGGAGTTTGGGAGGATAAGGGACTATATGCCAAGGACAGGTTTCATCTTGCCCCATTAGGGAAGGAAGTCCTTAAACAGCGGATGGCTGACTACATACAAGAAAGGTGGGGTTTAAACTTGTAAGGGGAAGGGATAAGGGGGGCTGACCAGAAGCCCTCCCTCCAGATGAGGGGAGTAGCCTTCAAGCCCAAGGGGGGGAGGGAAACAGACTGGAGGTGGAGGTTTCAGGAGGAGCAGGGGAGGATGGAAGTATAAGGAATCTGGGTGGGGTTTGACAAAAGGATCAGGGATAAGGGGTTGGGGTTAGTGTTAGTAAATGCCAGGAGCTTGGGAAACAAGTTGCCAGAGTTCCAGGCCATGCTGTTCGGGGGTGGATGTGGCAGCAGTCACGGAAACGTGGGGCCAACAAAAACCATGACTGGGACCTAAATGTACGGGGGTACACTATGCTTAGGAAGGATAGAAAGGAGGGCAGAGGGGGTGGAGTGGCTATGTTCATTAGAGATGACATAGAAATTGCTATGGTAGAAGAGGCAGAGGGAAACGTGGAGGCCTTATGGGTCACCTCGATCCCCAGCAGGAGATAAAGTCAAGCTGGGAGTAGCATATAGGCCCCAGGATGAGTGATGATTCTAGAGGATGGTTTGCTGGACAACATCATTGCCCAGTGTGGTCCAAAAGGGAAGGAGGGTGTTGATGGGGACCTTAACATGCCAGGTACAAACTGGGGAACCATGTCCTCTAAGGTGGCCAAGGGCAGAGAGGCTGCTGGATGGCTTCCAGGATGTGTTCTTAACACAGCATGTGATGGAGCCCACAAGGGAGGGGCATGTCCTGGATGTGGTTCTGGCAGATGGGGATCTGGTAAGGGACATGGTTGTACAGGACCCCCTGACTGGGAGTGACCACAATACTGTCTGGTTTCAAATAAGCATTGGGGGAGTGGGGGTGAGATCTAGGACACTGGCAGTGGACTTCAGGGGCAGACTTTATGGGCATGGAAATATTCTCAAGGATCACTTGAGAGGATTACCCAGCGACAAGTGTGGAAAGGAGATGGAGGTCATAAACGGGACTTCATGAGGCAGTCAGGATCTGCGCTAAGTTGAAACGTATGGGAGCAAGGTCACATAAACCATGCTGGTGGTCCAGTGAGGTCCAGGTAGCAGTCAGAGAAAGAAGGCGACTTACAAAAATATAAAACAACAAGAGGGGATAGGGATAAGGAAATGTACCAGCTTGCATCTAGAAAAGTCACCCGGATGGTGAGGGGAGCAAAGTCCAGTAAAGAGCAACGGCTGGCACAGGGGATACATGGAGGGGAAAAGGGGTTCTTCCGGTACATTGGGGAGTGGAGAAAAACTAAGGGCCATCTCAGCAGATTGAGATCAGAAGAAGGGTGGGTGGAAGAGGCGAGGGACCAGGCAGAGGTATTTAACGAGTACTTTGCCTCTGTGTTCACTAGGGAGGGGGATGGGATATCTACAAAGCAAGGCACAAAGGGGATAGAAGCGGCAGGGAGTGGGATCAGGGGAGCAACAGAAATGGAGCAAATGGGAGGGGAATGCCCCAGGGGTGTCACATCTGGATAAGGATAAAAAGACCAGTAAGGTGGAGGGGACAGATGATGCCATCCCCACCAAAAGGGTGTGGTTTGCCCTCAAGGCCCTAAAGAAAGACAAATCTCCTGGGCCGGATGGCATTCATCCGAGAGTACTATGGGAATTGGCAGACATACTGGCTGCACCCCTGGCGCAGCTTTTCAACAGGTCACTTGAGACAGGGAGGGTACCTAGGGATTGGCGAGAGGCACATGTGGTACCAATCCATAAAGGGGGGTCAAGGAAGTACCAGGAAACTATAGACCCATCAGTTTAACTCGGTGGTGGGAAAATTAATGGAGAGTATACTAAAGGAATGATTGGGGGTTTACTTGGGGAAGTGGGAGGTCTGGATAATCGGCAGCATGGGTTTGTGCCAGGTAGATCATGTCAAACAACCTTGTGGAGTTCTATGAATGGGTAACATCAGAACTGGACAGGGTAAGCCTGTGGATGTATTATTCTTGGACTTCAGCAAGGCGTTTGACTCTGTCCCCACAATGGTCTGGTGGAGAAACTGATGGGGTTAGGAGTAGGCCTTTGATGGTCAGATGGATTGAAAACTGGATAGCTGGACGCACTCAGAAGTAGTGGTCTGTGGGGCTCTCGAACCCTACAGAGGTTGGTAGTGGGGTACCACAGGGCTCAGTCCTGGGTCCAATCCTGTTTAATGCACTTACATATCAGACATCAGGGATGGTATAGGGTGTGAAATGAGTCTCTTGTGGATGACTCCAAGATGGGAGCAGTAGTTGAGGAGAAGAGGGAGGTTGGCCCTGCAAGGGACCTGGACACCCTGGAAGCTGGGCTCACACATGGAAATTAAATTTCAATATCACCAAGTGCAAGGTGTTGCATCTTGGTGGGAAACCTAAACACAGGTACACCCTGGGAGGAGGTGCTGGAAGCCTCAACAGGGGAAAAGACCTAGGGTCATGGTGGATACATGTATGAATAACTCTGAGCAGTGCAGGAGAGCAGCTAGCAAGGCAAACAGGATGTTGGGATGCATCATAGGGGATCACCTCAAGGAGCAAGGAAGTGATTCTGCCGTTGTACAATGGACTGGTTAGACCACACCTTGAGTACTGTGTACAGTACTGGAGACCACACTTGAAGAGGGACATACAGCTCCTGGGAGGGTACAGAGGAGGCAACAAAGATGATCACGAGGGCTGGGGATTTGACTTACGAGGACAGACTTGAGGAGCTCTGCCTGTTTTCATTGGAGAGGAGGAGACAGGGGACATGATTGAGGTCTTCAAGTACCTCAAGGGAATAAATAGAGATAAACATGGAGGGATCTTTAGACTAAAGCAGGAGGCATCACCAGAGGGCATGGTTTGAAGTTGGAAGGTGGAAGGGTGAGGGGAAAGAGAGGAGGTTTTCACTGAGAGGTGGTGGACCCTTGGAATGCTCTGCCTGGTGAGCTGGTTCAGAGATCCACAGTGGAGGGCTTTAAGAGAGGGTGGGACAGACACAGAAAGTGGATGTATCAGATGATGGCCTGTCCTGGCGGGGTGGGGATGGATGATAGGGGTTTCTGGAACACAAGGGATGGGAGGGTCTCTGCACCCAACTAAGGATCTAGGTTCGAGCAGACTTGATAGACCATAAGGCCTAATCTGCTGGCAAATAGTATGATATGGGGTATGAAGTATGCCTTAGTTTGATACCCTGTATTGCTGGAGCATTTTTAAGTTTGAGGATTAAAGACTCTAAATAGAGGTTGAATAATAATGGAGAAAGGGGGCACCCTTGCCTGGTCCCTTTTGTGGAGTTTCATGGTCTCTGAGAAGACTCCATTGCAGTACACATGGACCATGGCATGTGTGTATGGGACCTTGACCCACCAGATGAAACTATCTGGAAATCCTAATTTCCTAAGTACTGCAGAAAGAAAATTCCAGGATACCCTGTCAAATGCCTTTTCTAAGTTCAACAAAACCAGGGCTGCTGGGGTTCCGGGTTCCCTCAAAGTGTAAAAGACGGCAGACAACTTATGGAGATGGTCTAAGGAGTTCCAGTGAGTCATGAAACCACCCTATTCAGGACTAATGATGTATCCTCATAGAGAATTTACACATTTTGCCAGGACCTTAGCCATTATTCTTATGTCCTGATTGATGAGGGAAATTGGGAAGTAGTTGACTACTTTGTTCTAGATCTTTACCAGGTTTCGGGATCAGTGTGATTATGGCTTCTATAAAGATAGTGTCAGAGATACCCTTTATATGCATGAAATTGAAGGCCTGTTTGTGGAAAGGAATTAGGTCTGCAGCAAATGTTTTATAAAAGTTGGCTGTAAAGCTGTCTGGTCCTGGAACTCGGTCTAAGGTAAGAGACTTGATTGCTTCTAAGTCTTTGTTTTGGAGATGGGCGCTTCTATCCTAGTTTGATGTTTGGGTGACAGATTTGGTAAGGGAACCTGATCCAGCTAGTTCTGGATGGTATCCTCATGGGGAAGAGTGTAGAGGTTTGGCATAAAGTGTTTGATAGAAGATGGAAAATTTCTTTGCTACTTCTCTTGCAGATGCCTTAAATCCATTATCGGTTTTTGATCTGATCCTCTTAATGAATCAGTCCTCTTCCTGCTTTTTAAGCTTGAGTGTCATTAGTCAGCTTGCATTATCCCTTGATCTAGATATGTTGTGCAGGTTTGGGATATGTTGTGCAGGTTTTGAAGAGGGCATGTTCCGCCTGTTCTCTTACGAGAAGCTCATATTTATTCTGCATTCAGTGTAGCTCTGCCAGGGTCTTCTCCAATGTGTTAGGCACCATGGTGGATTCTGTCTGTTTGATTTTTGGAAAACAATTCTGTGGCTTTTTTTAGTCCTTTCTTTTTCACTCTTAGAAGCCAGGTGGATGAATTCTCCTCTTATGTTACATTTAAATGCTGCCCACTCAAGATCTAGCTTCTCAGTGGTCCCAATATTGTGGGTTGCAAACTGCTGAATTTTATCTTTGATTTATTCAACAATGGTTTAATCATTTCCGATTAAGGTTCTATGAGGAGTCCCTGTCAGAGCCTTGTGTGAAAGCTTGTTGCATGAGTGAGGGAGTGATCTGATATCACCTGGGCTAGGATCTGAAATGCGTGGAGCCCGTGTAGGAGTGACTGACTAAGGAGGAAGTAATCTATTTTGGAAAGGGAAGAATGTGATGTTGAAAAGAAGGTGTAGTGTCTGGTTGAGGGCTCCAGTGTCCTCCAGGGATCAAACAGACTTATGGGGCCCGATTCCAAGTAGCATGGCGCAACTCACAGGCGTATGCGAGTTGTGCCATATGGCACTACGCTGGGACCCCCTGCGCCCTATTCCAAGACAGGCAGGTTCCCCAGCACCTATGACCCATGACTTGTGGCAGCCACAGGCTTGCGCCACAGGAATGGTGCAGCAGATCTGGGGGCCAAAGGTCACAGCCTGCACTTGACTGTCCCCCCAGAGCCCCCTGCCCTGTAATACTCTCGCAGTCCTCTGGGGTCTTGGGGGGGGTTGGCCAGGTGGCACAGGTGCATGGGGGGCACATTACAAAATGAGCCTGGGGACTCATCAAAAATCGGGGGTGAGGGGCAGCACTGTGTTAGAGGGGTGTGTGAGGCACAGCACTGTATCTTCCGTGGCACTGTGGGGGGGGGCATCCGTCGTTTTGCCAGAATAGATGCCCCTTAGGCCACCTCCATGCTGGTCTAACCCACAGCACCATTGCGAGTCTTGTAATTGCATACTTGGGTTACAGCAGCCACCCCTTTGGAATAGGGTGCAGGTGCTGCCGTAACCCATCCTTGTACCATACCACAGCAGGTTGCTGGCATAGTGGGTGGTGTAGCCCACCTTTGGTGCAACCCGCATGTGGCATGGTGCAAGTCGCATCTTAGAATGGGTTCTTGTGTATTGCATGGTACAAGGTACGATTTAAGCCATGGGGTTTGGTAAAATCGCCTTGCACCAGGCGTACGACGTCCTGGAATCGGGCCCCTAGAGTCCATGAAGTTTTGCATTGCTCTTTGGCCTGGTGATTGTCCCATTTTCCTGACTCCAGATCTATCCAGCACATTATTCACTATCAAGTTTTAGTCTTCGGCAAGAATCAGTGGAATGTGCAGACAGAGGGGAGATGGCATTGAGTAACTCTATAAAGATGGCAAGGTTGTCCAAGTTGGGGCCATACACATTTCCCAGGATCGCTTCAATATTTTCTAGGTGACCTTCTAGTAGCAGTTATATGCCATTTGGCTCTGCTATGGACTGGTTTTGTTGAAATCTAGTGTTTCTTCCAATAAGTGTTATGACTCCTGTCTGCCTGGGACCATCTCTGGCCCTGTAGGCTTGCCCCACCCACTCACATCTAAAAAAGAATAGATTCCTCTTTGTGGAGGTGTGTTTCCATGAGCATGGCTATGTGTGCTGAATGCTTTTTAATATGTTTTAGGATTTGGTGGTGTTTAGCACCTTTTACATTCCACATGATATATTGTATTTTACCATACTACCCACTGATGCCCAAAAATGATCTCTGTTATAGCACCTCTGTTTTCACAGTTCATTGTTTCATCATGTTTACACTGTACCTTTCACCCATGGTCCTCCTCCTCCCTCCCCACACCCTTCCCCTTTGTATGATGAGCTCTGCAAACACAACACATATATCAAACCAATAGGGCTTAAAATACTCAGAGAGTAAAGGAGATAAGTATGAGGGGAGGAAGGGGCAGACTTGATGGGCTGTTGGGGTCCTTTTCTGCCATTGGATTTCTATGATTCTATGAGTAGCAAAAGCTCACCCCTACACCAAGATGTAGAGAGAATAATGACAACGTTTAACACTTAACAATAATCTCACCACTCATGGGAATTGTTGCACCCTAATCAGTGTAGGTTAGGATTCCTTAGTCCTTGTGACCACTACTCCTTTGATTGATCTGCAAGCTTGGCTGGAGGCCCATCTTGCTGGCCACTTGGGAAATCTACCTTACCAGCTTGGCTATGTTCTAAAGAACCAATATCCCACCCACTCTATTCTTTCCCTGAAGCACTCCAACACATTAGATAGCTATTTTGATATCATAGCATTAAAATAATAAATTTACCAAAGTTGTTTGAGTCATGACCATTTTGGCCTAGATATAGAGGAGATAGTAATTATTCTAAAGCTATCCCTTGTTAGCTACATCACATGAGGGGCTGCGCAGGCAATCAAATGAAAAGTGGTATTGACATAATTAGTGTCCAAGTACAGCTAACATTTTTTCAAGTCAAACTATATCTGGCTGGAAGCTGCAATACTGAATATAGGATTTGCAAGAAAGTGAGCTGTGCTCATAAAAGAGGGAGGTGAACCTTACAATTGTCTTTGGTTTGGAGCAGATATTCTGCAGGTGGAGGCTACTTCTAACTGAAAGGTGAAATAAGGAACTTAGAATTATCAGGAAAAGACAGTCTTTGTTACAATTCTTAAGATTTTCAGTGCAGGAAGAGTTTAAAGCACAGCTGCCTTATTTTACATAGATACATAGATACATAGACAGTGTCGGCAGATAAGGGCCTATGGCCCACCCAGTCTGCCCATTTGAGCTTGTAAGTTCAGTTTGTTTTCCTAGAAGTCTGTTTCCCCTTACCCCTGACCTCTAGAATTCCTTTATGTCTATCCCATGCATTCTTAAATCCCGTGATTGTTTCAGCCCCCACCACTTCCTTTGGCAGGGTGTTCCACTTGTCCACCACCGCTCTGTGAAGAATTCTTTCTCATGTTTCCTCTGAATCGTCCTCCCTCCAACTTCATCCCATGCCCTCTAGTCCTGGAACATCTTTTCGCTTAAAATAGTTTTCCTGCACCCTGTTTCTCCCTGTAAGATACTTGTATGTCTCTATCATATCCCTCTCCCTCCTCCTCCTCCAGGGAGTACATGTTCAGCTCCTTCAACCTGTCTTCATAGGACTTGTGATGCAATCCATGCACCATCTTTGTTGCCCTCCTCTGAACCTTCTCTACCCTGTCTATGTCCTTACGTAAGTATGGTCTCCAGAACTGTACACTGTACTCCAGGTGGGGCCTCACTAGTGTCTTGTATGGTGGAATTATGATCTCCTTTTTCCTGCTGGTGATGCCCCTGCCTATACATCCCAGCATCCTGGGGCTGACTGCTTTCAGAGCACAAACCACCAGACTGTTTAGGGGCTGGGGAGGTTTTACCTGTGTCTGACTTGGATGTCTGGATTTTTCTCTGTTTGATTAACAGGGTATTTTCTTTTTCAAATTGTTGTGTAGGGTATCTTGTTGACAGGAAGGCACTCATCGCAGCGGTGGGTCAGAGCTCTTAGCTGATTGTTTTGTGAGGGCACAGTTTAGGCCCAACTCCTTCGCACCCTCATCCCACCCACCCCTGAAATAGTTCCTTTATACCTGGGGTTCTGACATCATTTCCTCACTGTCATATCCTCTCTAGCACACTGCACTGACAATACAAGCATACACATTGTATAATATATATACAGTATATGTATATATATATATATATATATATATATATATATATATGTATATATTTCTATATAACAAGCCAATCACATATACAAACACACACAAATAACAACAACAACAAAAAAAAGTAGATAAACATGTGGGGAGTAGTGCAATGTAATGGCTGTGGGGCAGCAGTCTTCCGGGCGTCTTTCTGGAGGCTGAGATGCTGCCCTATTTGCAGACAACTCTCTGCCCTGAGGGAGGAAGTTGCTCGTCTTCAGGCCACACTGGACAGTAGTAAGGGAACCTTCCCCCAGGCCACACTGGACAGTAGGAAGGGAACCTCCCCCATCCAGGGAGCACCAGAGCCACCACCACTACCTCAGAGGTTGCGAAGAAAGCACAGTAGTTAGACTACAGTGGGCTCAGGGAGGGTGAGGATGGTAGAACAGAGGCACACCTAGTCAGTTGTTCCACTCCACAATCCATACACCATTCTGGGGGAGCATAGCTCCCCTATGGATGCACCCACAGAGGAGACTAAGGAGGCTGAGGACAACTATCACAAGGGAGGCCCACAGGAAGGAGGCAGAGGACACCACAAGGAAAGGAAGCAGCTCCTGGTGGGGGACTCAATTATTAGGGGGATAGAACTGGGGGGAGCAGGGAAAACTGAAGTAAGGTGCCTGCCTGGTGCCATGGCTTGGAGGGAGAGGAAGCGCTTCCTCAGGATCACGAGAACAGCTGTACGGGAGTCAGAGCTGGATGTGATTGTCCACCTAGGGACAAATGACTTGGCTCAACATGAGATTAGAGCACTGCAGAAGGACTTTGTAGAATTGGGGAGGGGCCTAAGACAAGTAGCACACACAGTATCCTTCTCAGAGGTGCTGCCTGTCAATGGCATGAGTGAGGCAAGGGTACTTTTCACCATGCAGTTTAATGAATGGTTGAAAAAATGGTGTGGAGAACAGGGGTTTGGCTTCATTGGGGACTGGGGGTCCACCTGGAGGGACACTAGCCTATACTGGCAGGATGGTCTGCATCGGTCCAGGAAGGGAACAAGTCTTTTGAGCAATAGGTTTAAATGCTTCATTGGCAAGCTTTTAAACTAGTCAAGGGGGGAGGCACTGATAAGCAGCAGGAAAATCCCAGCCTCTCCCTACAAAACAGGGTACTAAATGAGAAAAAGACCGAAGTAGAAAGGTCAGTGGGGGATGCTGCAACAGAAGGTAAAGCCATCAAAAAATGGAGAGCAATGAGTACCAATGCCCGTAGTCTGAGTAACAAGCTTCCTGAATTAATGGCCTTGATGGAGGAGGAACATCTGGATATCATGGCAGTCACAGAAACATGGTACACACAAAACCATGACTGGAACGTAGACACACCAGGATACACTATCTACAGGAGGGACAGGAAGGGTAAAAGAGGAGGAGGAGGAGTAGCTCTTTACATAAGGGAAGGAATCAAAGCAACAGAACAAAAGGGAAAACAGGGAGGAGAAGAAGCACTGTGGGTAAATTTGGAGACCGGCAATGGAACCACAATCCGCACAGGGGTTGTATACAGACCCCCTTCTCAGGGGGAGGAAATGGACAAGGAAATGATAGAAAGTATACTTAGAATGGCACAAAAAGGGGAGATATTGCTGATGGGTGATCTGAATATGCCAGATGTTAACTGGAGTGCAGTTGCAGCAAACACTTCGAAGAGTGGGGTTATTCTAGATGCCCTACAGGGGGCATGCCTTAGACAACTAGTATTGGAGCCCACTCAAGAGGGAGCAATCTTAGACCTGGTTCTCTCAAATGGAGATGAAGAGAGGATCACAGATATAGAAATGGGTAGCCATCTGGGAACTAGCGCACCATCGAACAGTATGGTTCACAATAAACACAGCAATAGAGTCAAGTCATACAAAGGCAAAAGTACTGGACTTTAGGAGGGCTGACTTTGCAAAATGGTGAGTGCCTAAGGAATGCACTAGCAAATGGGCAAGAAGGAGGGTGGAAGAACAATGGGAATAATAAAACTGCCATCACAGAGGTAACAAGCCTTTATGCAAGCAAATAAACAAAACGAAACTATGTAAGAAACCACTATGGTTCTCAAAGGAAGTGGCAGTGAAGGTTCAAGAAAAAAAAGCATTCAGGAAGTACAAGGAATCACAGAAGGAGAAGGACAGAGAACTGTATCAGTTAAAGCAAAAGGAAGCTGGGAAGGCAGTCAGAACAGCAAAGGCCCAAACCGAGAAAAGATAGCCAACTCGGTTAAGAAGGGGATAAAACCTTTATAGGTACATCAGGAGCAAAGGAAGACTAAGGGAGGGATAGTGAGGGCTTAATAAGGGAGGGAGGGTGGCAGAGGGTGTCTGTGAAAGGCAGAGATACTAAACAAATATTTTTGCTCAGTATTTACAAAGGAAGAGGGAGTACCTAAAACAAACAGTAGAAACACTCTGGATACAGAAGTTGATACCAGCCCATTTACTGAAGAAAGGGTTCTGAAAGAACTCTTAAAACTGAAAGTGGACAAAGCAATGGGGCCTGATGGGATTCATCCCAGAATTCTAAAAGAACTAAGGGTAGAACTAGTGACACCACTGATTACCCTCTTTAACAAATCATGGGAGGATGGGGTGGTACCCGAGGACTGGAGGAGGGCAGATGTGATTCCTCTTCACAAAAGTGGGAGCAAGGCAGAAGCAGAAAACTACAGACCTGTTAGTTTAACCTCAGTGGTAGGGAAAATGATGGAATCACTTCTGAAGGAAAAAATTGTCGATTATCTAGAGGCCAGAGGGGCACAGGACCCAAGGCAGCATGGATTCACAGCAGGAAGGTCATGCCAGACAGATCTGATAGATTTCTTTGACTGGGTGACCAAAGTAGTAGATCAGGGAGGGGCTGTGGACATGGCCTACCTAGACTTTAGCAAGGCATTTGACACAGTCCCACACAAAAGATTAATATACAAGTTAGCCAGCCTGGGAGTGGGTCCCAAGATGACAGCCTGGATAAAGAATTGGCTGAAGAATAGGACACAGAGAGTAATTGTAAATGGAGTCCACTCTGAAGAAAAGGGGATTACTAGTGGGGTACTGCAAGGTTCAGTATTAGGACCAGTCCTCTTCAATGTCTTTATAAGCGACAGTGCAGAGGGACTGGAAGGAAAAGTATGTCTCTTTGCAGATGACACAGAGATCTGCAACAGAGTTGATGCACAAGGTGGGGTGGAAAGGATGAGAAAGGACTGGGCAAGGTTACAGGAATGGTCAAATGTATGGCAGCTTAGATTCAATGCTAAGAAGTGCAAGGTAATGCACCTGGGAAACAAAAACCCAGGGGAAGAGTACACAATGGGGGGTGAGATACTAACAACAACAAAAATGGAAAGGGACCTGGGGGTAGTCATATCAGATGACCTAAAGGTGGTCAAGCAATGTGAGAGGGCAGCAAGGAGGGCTGGGGGATTCTGGGATGCATAGGGAGAGGCATCACCAGTAGAAAACAGGAAGTTATTATCCCTCTGTACAGACAGCTGGTCAGACCCTATCTGGAGTACTGCGTGCAGTTCTGGAGACCCAATCTCCGCAAAGACATAGACAGGATGGAAGCTGTCCAGAGGAGGGCAACTAAAATGGTGCAGGGTCTGCACCGGAAGACATATGAAGAGAGGCTTAAGGATCTTAATATGTATAGCCTTGAGGAAAGGAGGGAGAGGGGGGACATGACAGAAACTTTCAAGTACCTCAAGGGAATTAACAAAGTCCAAGAGGGTAGCATCTTTCAAAACAAGAGGTGTGCAAGAACAAGGGGGCACAATTTGAAGATAGAGGGGGGTCGGCTCAGAGGTAATTTAAGGAAGTATTTTTTCACACAGAGGGTTGTGGATGCATGGAACGGCCTTCCGGAGGAGGTTGTGGAGTCAAAAACTGGTGGAATTCAAGCATGCATGGGACAGTCATAAGGCAATTCTAGGGGGTGGAGGCAGAAAGAAGTAGGCTGCTGGTTAACTAGGATCTGCAGCTTATCCATTAGGTAGGGAAATGGGCAGACTGGGTGGGCCAAGTGGTCCTTATCTGCCATTAAATTCTCTGTTTCTTTGTTTCTAAGTAGATCCAGAGATCGGCCGATACCATATGCCCTCCATTCAACTCATATGAGTATTGCTGCTGCCCCACCCCCAGGAGAATGTGTCTCAAGCTGCCCACTATCCACCCTGTGTGAAAAAGGATATATCTCAGGAGGCCAGTGTCTCCCTTGTTATACTACAGCTGATGATGGGTGCCCAATATCTAATCAGGCTGCTTGTCCCCTGCTTTATTAGAGTAGAAAGTGGGGAGGTGGCATACTTCCTGTCTGACCAGAGTTACCGGGTCTTCAGTGAACTGGCTCCCCATCTATGAGATATTGAAACCATGGACTTCACCATCCCCTATTTAGTACCCTGCTGTGGTCATTACAATGTCAGGGAGACACTAAATGCCCTTTACTCGTCCATGTCAATGGGCTCTGGTGGGTGTGGGTTGCCTCAGATCCCACTTGTTCCCTTGTTTTTTTTTTTCTTTTGTAATAACAACCATGATCTGCCAGCCCACCCTATTGGACTGGGTCGAGGAGAGATGGTGTTATGGCTGGTGGGGGAGACAGGGATACTTATTTGAGATGGACCCAAATTTAGCTACTTACTGCAACTTCCCACGTGATAGTGTTTCCCAACTTTAGGTTGTGAACATTTGACTGCCCATCTCAGATATGGCTTTCAGGCAGTTCCAGCAGTTCATGGTATATTAGCCTGTATTTGTTTTTTCTTTTTAATCCCTCAGGCTCATGGGTGGACATCAGCATGGATCACTTCCTGTGTTTTATATTTTGACTCCTTTAAGCCAGTCAGCACATGCACAAGGAGTGATGTCATCACTTAGGACTTCCTAGGGGGAGGAGCTCCTCAATCTTAAGTGTGCTCTAAGTTCTTCTGTGAGGCTTGGACTATCACGCAAGAGAATCCTCTTGGATGTGATAGTTCATGTAGGCATTATTCGAATGGCATGTTTCAAGTTGCGTGGTCAGCACTATTTTGTTAATGACTGACACAATATTCACGGAGGTCTTGGCCATCAGTGGAGGTACTCACCCACACTCTAAAATCTTGGAAGGTCCTTATATTGTTGACTGCAGGAATGAAGAAGATTATCCTCAATTTACTGGTATATGTTAATGCTGCCATTCATAGTGGGGCATGCTGCTTTACTGAGGTGCTGTTACAAAGTTGTAGTTCTCCTGTAGTGGGGCAGTTTTCCATTCTGGGCATTAAGAAGATAGTTGAGCATTACACAGTGGGGACGTCTTCCACAGTGTTGTTCTTCAGCTCAGTTAGAAAAAGAAAATGCAACAGACTTGCTTTATGATATTCTGCGTGTTTACTTGTTAGCAGGATCCAAGGTTTACTCAGAAGGGCTGCTTTCTAGGCAGTGTGAAGGGATTCAGAAAGTGTTAGTAGAACTCTGATTTGGCTTCACTTGTGGAGGCAAATTGCAGGGTGTCTTTGTCTGTAGTGATGACCAGCTTAGCTGGGTAGACTACATTGAATGTGATAGAAGAAGAAGAATCAGCATTTATATAGCGCTTTTCCATACATCCAAAGTGCTGTACAAGCAATGCTAGACTGGTAGTGAAGTGACTGAATGTGTGGTGGCGGCCATATCGCACATCATCACCCACACACAGCCTGGATAATTGCATGAACCGGTTTATGGGAAGGGGAATGTTGGCCAGGACACCGGGAATGTTTCCTACTCTTTGCGAAGAGTGCCCTGGGTTCTTTTACTTCCACCTGGACACCCACCAGGACAACACCAGAATGGGCAGAAGGGACCTCGGTTTAACGTCTCATCCGAAGGACGGCACACCCCAGCAGTACAGCACCCCCCAATACTGCACTCAGATGCCAGCGAATTTTAGGTGCAAGTCATATCCCGGTGTGGGACGAGAACCCACGACCTTCTGGTCCAGAGGCGGATGTGCTACCAACTGAGCCACACTGAGTCGAGACAGTATACAGTTTTGAACTGATTTCTTTATATTCAGCCTGCTTAGCCCTTGTTTCAGGGCTTAAGTCACTAAGAATTATAGACGCTGGCCTTGTTGGTTAATTTCTTTGGTTGCCCTAACTTTGACTTGGATGTGTATTCTGTCCAGTAGTTTAACAATCTAAAGATTATAGAGCATGGTTTTTCTCCAGGAAGTGGAACAGGACAAAGTGCCTGGTGTGCTCTTTAGATTACCTTGGTGGTCCTGTTTGGTGACAGCACTACAATTTTTTTCACACTGTTTTTGGATAAAGTGGGCCATGTCTGTTCCTTCTGCATGTTCCAGGATGCCAGTCTCAACAAGACTATTCCTGTGGCTTCTGCTTCGTGGTCCTCTAATATCTCTTCCAGTTTTGCAATTTTCCACTACATTTGAGTGACCTCAGTGTCTTGATGGGTGGCTTGGTCTTCTAAGGATTCGTACTTTGGTGTCAGACATATGTGTAAGTTCTGTAGTTGCAGTTTAGTAGTTTTAAATTTCCCAGATAGGCCTAGCCAGACTTCTTTAATGGAAATGATCTCCTAGGAAAGTGATCTAAAGCATCTGGATCCACTGATTTCTCTGGCACAGTTGATGACAGGAGTGGAGAAAAATTGACATTGTGCTTCTTTGTGACCTGCAATCTGTTCAATGGTTGTGTCGATGTTCTGTAGAAGTAGGGTCCATCTGATCAGCTTCTGGGTCCATATTAGGAGATTGCCAGTTGTTAGCTAGTTTTTCAGATCTTTAAAGTCTGTTTAGTCACTTTTAGTGTAGCGGGAATTTGAAAAAAGGTGCCTTTCGATTAATTGATTGCTGATCTCCTATGGAGCAGACACAAAGGCTGCTGTTCACCAGCTAGGCATCACATGACTCCCAGGTGGCTGGATCTTAAACTTTGCTGTTGTTGCCATTGCTTTGTTACAGAATTACACTGAATATAAGTCAATTTAAGGTGTACTGTACACTTAAGCAAAATTGGTGACTGTCTCTTTAAATGTTCAGCTTTCCTAACAGTTTAGTTTTGTAAGCATCAGCTCTTCAAACACTTTTGTTTTGAAAGCCTGCTTCAGCCCAATTTATCTTCCCTTTACTCTCTGTGCTGTGAAAGAAGTTGCTTTACTTTTTTCTTTTAAACAATCTGCCTCTTCTGCACCCATCTGACTACTGGGAGGGAAGGAGGGAGGAAGGGAGAACCAAGGCTGATTTACTGCAATATCCTCCCCCCCACCTGAGAAGAAAAGTAACCTTGGCCTTACTGGCTGGCTGTGCCTCAGTTCTGATCCTGCTACTGCTTTTTCGCTCTCTGGTGGTGCTGTTTTTTGCTGCTGTTCTGCTTCTTGTCCTGTTGGCAGGCTAATGCTCCAGCTCTTGTTCCACATCTGTTGATAGCTTGGCTCTCGCTCCGGACCACACTTTACATGCACTCATAGACTCCACCTTTTTCTTTACAAAAATAATAAAACCTTCTGCAACTCACTCGTGTAGGTACCTACAGACTCTCAAATGAAGGACTACTCGAGGGCTTAGGATTACAGATGGAGGCTGATTCTGATCACTTCTGACACCATGCCACGTGTATTGTTAAGAACCATGCTACAGTACACACATGTGGCACATCTTGATGGGAAGACAGCAACTACTTTATTAACAGGCAGTTCCTTTGGATAGTTCCTCCCAGAGGTCACATAGTAAACTAGATGACTGACTTAGCTATAGTGCCACCTATCACCATAGGAGGGAGTTCTAGAACCTGAGTGCAGAAAAGGGGAAGGCCTGTTCCCCCATTATGAACATACGAACATACAAAATTTGCCAGCAGATAAAGGCCTAGAGGTCTACCAAGTCTGCTCGAATGTGCAGCTAGCACCCCTTATTCTGCAGCTGCCCCTCCCTTCCACCCTTCCCCTTCATTAACCCTCCCCCTTGTCCTGTCCCATCCTCGTTTGAAGTAGTCCACTATTCTACTGCATACCACTACAGCAGGTAACACATTCCACCCAGCCACCACCCTCTCTGTAAAAAAGTGTCTCCTCATCTCCCTCCTGAACCTTCCTCGCTCCAGTCTCATATCATGGCCCCTGGTGGCCCTCCCCTCCCTTACTTTGAACAGCCCCTCTGTACCCATCTTGTTTATTCTTTTCATGTATTTAAAGGTTTCAATCATGTCATCCTGTCTCTCCTCTCTCCAGTGAGTACATGTTCAACTCCTTCAACCTCCTCTCGTATGATAAGTCCCCAGCCCCTTGATCATCTTTGTCACTCTGCACTGCACCCTCCAGTAACTTAATGTCCCTCTTCAGATTCGGATGCCAGTACTGCACGCAGTACTCCAGGTGTGTCTAACCAATGACCCATACAGTGGCAGAATCACCTCCTCCTCCTCGAGGATATACCCTTGCACACAACCCAGCATTTTGTTGGCCTTTGCAGCTGCCTTCCTACACTGTGCCGAGTTGTTCATTGACCCTGTAATGAGCACACCCAGATCCTTCTCCTCCTCTGTCTGGGCTAGCTGCACTCCCCTAGCTGGTAACTCCTCCTTGGGTTCTTCATCCCAAAATGCAGCACTTGCACTTTTGGCATTAAAACCCAGTTGCCAGGTGTCTGTGAAGGTTTCAAGCTTTGCCAGATCATCCTGCAACCCCTGCCATCCCCCTAAGTCATCCACCTCCACGCCTACCTTGGTATCATCAACAAACAGACTGATCTTGCTCTTGATGTCCCATGATATGTCTGCAATGAATATCCCAAACAACACTGGTCCCAACACCGAGCCCTGTGGAACACCGCTCGCCACTGCCCTTGGGTGTGAGAGCTCCCCACCCACAGCCACCCTCTGTTGCCTTCCTGCAGCCAGTTTCCTACCCATCTCACCAGCTTTGCACCCGCCCCTGTGCCTACTAACTTCCTTCCCAGCCTTCCATGTGGCACTGAGTCGAATGCCTTACTGAAGTCCAGATACAGGACATCCACTGCATGGCCCTGTCCAGTTGCCTAGTTACCCAGTCATAGAACTCAACCAGGTTGGTTTGGCAGGATCTGCCACATATGAAGCCATGCTGTCTGCTGTCCTGTAGTCCTTTGGCCTCTAGGAGGGCCACCAGCCTCTCCTTCAGGATAGTCTCCATTATCTTACCCATGATGGATGTGAGGCTCACTGGTCTGTAGTTTCCTGATTCATCCTTGGGGCCACTCTTGTGGAGGCGCACCACATGAGCCATCATCCATTTCTGAGATACACACCCTGAATGTAGTGAAGCATTAAATAGGTCTGCCAAAGGTCCTGCAAGGACCTCTGCCAGCTCCTTTAGTACCCTGGGGTGGATGCCATCTGGGCCTGGCACCTTGTCCACCCTCAGTGCCTTCAAACCCTCTTGAACTCTGCTGTCCATGATTTCCCCATCTGTCACCACTTCCCACCCTGCTTCTGCCATTTCTCCCACCTTGGGTGTCACCCCCCCCTTCTGTTTAGTAAATACTGATCATTTAGTGCTTCCGCCTTATCACACCCTGCTTCGACCCAACCCCCCCTCCTTCCTAATCCTTACTATGTGGTCCTTACAGCTCCTTTTCTCCCTGGTGTACTTAAAGAAGTCCTTCTCCCCTTCTTAATGCCTTGTGCCAGCCTGAGTTCCATAGATGCTTTGGCTCCCCTTACTGCCCTTGTCACTTCCTTCGATTCTGTCAAGTACTCCTTCCTGTCCTCCCCCCTCCCTGTTTTCTTGTACTTCCTAAAGGCAGCTCTGGTGGTATTTCTTGAAACTGTGAGGGGAGAGACTTTGGCGGATCTGTGTGAGTAGTTCTGATATGTGCTGTGAAGCAGAGATATGGTGGCTGCTGGGGTAAGGGACCTGAGGATTCTGAATAAGAAGCAACCTAGCAAGTAAGAATGGACATCTGAGAGGGCCAGCCAGCCCGGAGAGGAATACAGTATACAGTGATCTGTAAGACAAGATGAGGATAGGAAGAAACAACCAATATTGTTATGATAACATCCCATATATCAAGTGCAGATTTGGAGGCAGAGGAGTAGACCAGTGAGCCATATTGTAGGCTGGGGAGCAGGACTCCTTGAGCAATGGATGATCTTGCCTTGGGAGTGAGCAGGTGGTGAATACGGTAAGCAAGACTGAGCAGGAAGTTGACAGCTTTGCTAATGGAGGAGATGTGGCTGGAGAAATCCAAGCTATGTCCAGGGTAATTCCAAGATATTTGAGCTCACTGGCAATGGTGAGGTGGGAGCCATTAGAGCCTGGGTGTTAGAGGCATTGAGGACTAAGTTGTTATGAGACAACCAGCTCTGAATCTAGGAGAAGTCGGGGTTGAGATGCAAGTTTAGAGAGTCTGTCAGGGGGCTGGGGGTTGGGGAAGTTGTAATAAAGAGATATACTTTATCATCAGCATAGAGGATGCTGGGGACAGAGTAGATTATTAAGGAATGAAAAAAGGAGTGGTCTGAGAATTGAGCCCTGGGAACCCCGTGTTTCATAGGGGCCAGGCTAGATGGTATGCCACACAATTTAACAAATTGCTGCCTGTTAAGTACAGTAGGCAGTTGGAGAACCATGCCATGGCAGGAGAAGAGAGACAAATTTTGCACAATTTGGAAAAAAGCAGGGCATGTTCAACAAGGAATAACTACGGTGCCAGTAAGTGAACCGTTGTCTAGAGCTGTTTTTGTCACTAGACAGCCAAAGCAAGGCCATGGAGGTGCTGTGGGCTTTACAGAAACTGTGCTGGCAGGGAGTAAGCAGATTATTTTTAAGCAAATATTCCATCATTTGGGCAGCTGCAACCTTTTGAAGAAGTTTACTAAGGACAAGGAGGACAGCAATGGGACAGTATCAAGTAAGGAGCTTAATGTCCTCTTTATTTGGCACAGGGACAATTTTGGTAATTTTCCAAACACTGGAAATAATTCCAGAGATAAGAGACAGGCTAAAAATGTACAATGTGTGTATGTGTGTGTGTGTGTAAGAACAGAGGCTCAGAGGTGGAGAATTCGATGGTCTCTATCATCAGAGCCTGAGCTCGTGCCCATAGGGAGGGACTTAAGTAAGCTGAGAACTTCCCTTGTGAAGACTACTTTTTTGAAGGAAGCTTGGATGTTGGAAGCAAGCATGGGCATATCTAGGCCCATAGGGAACAGGCATAGGAGAGGGGCTAGACAGGTATGCTCTAGATCAGTGAAGAGTATATTAAAGATATCATCTATAGTTGCAGGGCTGTCACAGTGGACACCATTTATAACCATGTCATGTCACTCCCTCTTAGTGGAACAGCCCATGAGACCTTTAAATTGACCCCAGAAGCTTCAAGGGTTCCCAGCAGATGCTAGCAGCTGTTCTTTGCAGAAAAGGCTCTTAGCTGCTCACATTGGATTTTTTTCATTGGTTTCTTAACTTGCGGTAGTTGAGCCAGTCATAGAAATTAGAAAACATTTTATAGTTAGCCCACTCTCTGTCTCTAACTTTAAAGAGGGATGGGGTCACTGTGCAACAAGTGTGTTTCTATACTTCCAACATGCCTGTTTGTAAAGTATATGAGTCTGTCTTTAATGGAGGTGATGATAGGCTGAAACAGGCCAAGGGCTTTGTTGGGGTTGGTGGAGGTGAGGATAGGAGACCAGTCTGTCAGAGCCAGCTCAGCTAGGAGCTGGGAGGTGTCCAAGCATGAGAAATCACTGAGAGAGAGAGAGAGAGAGAGAGGATTTTTTGGGGCGATGCCCACCTTTGACGGAGGGGCAAGAGGGTTTGGAAATGAGTTGAATTAGGTTGGTCTTTCTAATGGTAGACTCAAGTTTTGAAGTGGGGATCCAATCAGTCAAGGTTGGGATTTTTATTTTATTTATTTATTTAAAATTGGTAACTGGGAAAGGCTCACTGAACCAGAGCTCATTTCCAGGTGTGACCCGAGGGAAGGATAACATGTGCAAAGAATGGATACACACAGCAAATCAATATAGCATAGCAGCAAGTGTCGATAATAAGGATTCCCCCATAATAAGAATGAATGCCTTATTATGGGGGAAAACCTTATTATTGATATTAACAGGCCTTGGGATATTGGTTTCTAAGAGGGCAGAGAGGCAAGTGTTGCCACTCTTTGGGGGTCTGCATGTGTAGATGAGGTGTAACTTTTTTGAGTGACCCAGAAGGACCCAATTGCTGATCTACTGTTGATTTATTGCTTTAATGTTTTATTGTTTTTCTAAGTGAGTTGTTTTTAATATATGATATAATTTTATGCTGATCGCTGCACTATGTTAAAAAGTGTGTTATGTGCCATGTTTATTGATTGTTTTTAAGATTTTGTTAAGTGCTCCGAGCCTCCGGGAAGGAGCCCTATATAAATAATGTTTCTTTCTTTCTATCTATCTATCTATCTATCTATCTATCTATCTATCTATCTATCTATCTATCTATCTATCTATCTATCTGTCTGTCTATCTATCCATCAGTCTATCAATCTATCAATCTCTCAATCGCTCTATCTGTCTATCTATCTATCTATCTATCTATCTATCTATCTATCTATCTATCTATCAGAGGCATATGGAATCATGGAGACATTGAGATGGGACTTACAGTAACTTTGCTTACAGTTGCAGCCAAAGGGCATTCCCTGCACTAGAACCGTTGTGTTCCTACCATGAATATCAGGCATTTTTTTGTGAGATTCCCTCACTGGAATGTGGACACAGGCATCTTTCAGATCCAGTGAGGAAAGATAGTCTCCTTACTGAAGCAACTGGACCCCTATGTGCAGGGTTACAGTTCTACATTTTTCTTCCATTATGTGCCTGTTTAGATGCTTTAGGTCGAGAACAGGCCACCCCTCTCCTGATTTCTTTCTTGCTAGGAAGTACCTGTAGAAGAATTCCTTCCCCTTTTCTATTGCTGGTACTTCCTCTATTGCATTTCATGACAGCAGTTTCTGAAAGCCCAATTGTAATTCCTGCTGTTCTTATGATTGTGCTTTGATATTTTTTAGTCACTTTTGTTTTGGCTGTTTTAGGAAGGCTAAAGGAAGACCCCCCCCCCCCCAACCTCCTGCACCTATTGGTCTGTTATTATAACTTGCCAGAGTTGGAGGTGGTAAGAGAGGCATCCCACTAAGGTTTCTGTTTTTGTTCTATTTTTTTCATTTTATTAGGGTTGTAGCCATCGAGCATAGCTCATTTACAATGGTGACCCAAGGGAGCATAAACAGTTACCATAAATAATTCCATATAGCAATTCACAACATAGTCACACATACAGTTCGCATAAAAAACGAGGTACGTTACAACGATAACTCCCTTGTGCAGTCCTTGAGTCTAAAAAACAATGTTTCAGAACTGTAGCTGATGGAGGAGTTTGGACTACAGAATGAAATTTAGCTGGAAGTTGGTTCCAGAGGGTGGGAATACACTGGCTGTAAAAGTACATAGACCTATGAGTTTTTGTTCTTGGAACCACCATTTCCTGGAGAGGATGAATTTTCCTGAATAGCAACCTATTACCTAGATACTCAAGCACTTTTCCCAGCATACTCCTATAGGCTAATATTAGTTTATATAGCCTTCCACTGTCAGGAAGGGAGATCCGTACTAGTTTACTGTATATAGCCTTCCTCTGTCAAGAAGTGAGATCCACACTTGTCCCAGTACACTCTTGTGGGCTAACATCAGTTTATATAGCCTTCTTCTGTAAGGAAGAGAGATCCACCCTAACCTTTTATAAAGGTCACAAGGGTCTATGACCTAAGGGCACTTAAGAATTAGTCTGGCGAGGTGATTAAACAGGACCTCAAGTTTTTGTAGTCTATCACTTGAAGCGTAGCCATACAAAATATCAGCATAATCAAATAATGGAAGGAACTGCACCTGGACTAACTTTTTAACTGTTTCTGGGTCCAGGCAGTTTTTGTTCCTGTACAACAGCCCAACCCTCTTACTCACTTGCACAACTAGTTTGTCCATATGTTTGTTAACTGAGCCTAAAGGGACAAGCCAAAATCCCAAGAATATATAGATCTCGACCAATTTCATTGGGTTACCAATCTTATTTTATACTGAGATAATACAGACCTTAACTTTAGTAGTTGCCCCAAAAAGCATAAGTTTAATTTTGGAAGAGTTTAGCTTCAGTTTTGAGGTGCTGAGAAAGGCACGGAGCCCATCAAAACTGTGCTGTAAACTATCTTGAACCTCCAAGACTGAGGAGCATGTAGTATTGACTACAATACCATCCACGTATAGATGATAGAGCAAGTCCCCACACTGCTCTCCAGCCCTCTGAAATAGATCAGGAAAAGGGGAAGGACCAGTACTGATCCCTGGGACACCCCTCTCAGGATAGCCAATGGCAAAGATGCCACTCCATTAACCATGGAGGTCTGACTTCTTTGACTTAGGTAAGAGTGGAACCAATTTAGTGTCTCCCTATTTAAGCCCACCTCAGCTAATCCATCCAGCAGGATTTGGTGGTGAACTGTGCCAAAGGGCGTGAAGTGATCAACAAAGATGGCCCCAGTAATTTGCCTGGAGTTCATTACTTTGTTGATGTCATCCAAGATTCTTTTTTTGTGTGTTATTTCTTTTCCTCCCCTACATGCTACTGCCTCAGCCACTCCTTCAGGCTGTGCCAAGGTGGCATCTGACCCATCTTGTTCCCAAGCTCTGACCTTCATATTGCAGTCAGCCCCAAGGTAACCCAGACATAATCCTTCGCTGGGCGGGTCCCCCTCCTCGGAGGGGGAAGGCACCAGAGGCAGGGCAAGCACAATACTTGCCCTGGGGAACTACAGAGGGACCAGGAGCTCCAGGACATTGATGGCCTCAGATCACCAGGTGGCCGTCATACGGCTGAATGAGGAACCATTTTCCGTTTTTCTGGTGACATTCCCTGGCATTGTGTCTGCACTTCCCCAGGTCTCCACTGGAGGTCACTGTAGAGTGATGCCTCCCCACTACCCACCCCAGGACAGGAGAGCAGTCTTTACAGACGCTCAATCCTCTCCTTCCCCTGCCAGCCCCTGGTGTCCCGAGTCACTTCCCGAATCCGGGTTGCCGGCGTGGCTTGAGGTAAGGCACCAGCACCTCAGCCTTCTGCACCACCAGGCCGGCATCCAAGATTCTAGACATGGAGACTACCATACCACGATTCTTCTGAAACCCTAATTGAAACTTGTTGAATAATCCTTAATCGGTCAAGTGTGCTACTAACTGCTGTGACAGTAGTCTTTCCAGTGACTTAGAAACCAGTGAGAGTAAAGAGATGGGGTGATAGTTTACAGGCTGGCTAGGGCCACCCCCCCTTTACACCTGGAATAACCCTTGCCAACTTCTAAGCTTGGAAAATATTACCAGAGGAAAGAGACCAATTATATAAACAAGTAAGGGGCTCAGCTATGTGGAAAGCAGAATATTCCAGCATAAGAGGAGTCAGTCCATCTGGGCCACAGCTGTTGTTTTTTTTTTCTAAATCCAGTAGATGTTCAAGTACTTCAAGTATTTCTATCTTGTTAAAGGAAAAAATGAGATTATATCTTGAGTCACCACTGTCCCAGGGACTTAACAAAGTTTCTGTTGACTGACTACCCCCAAAATTCCCAGATTCAACAAAAAAATTGTTAAATCTGTCAGATAAAGGAGTCCCCAACTCAAAGTCTTCCTCCACTGAAATTTGGATATTTGTGTCAGTTTTAGCAAGACTATGTACTGTAGGTCCCTCATAATGGATACCTTTTTTTTCAGATCTCCTGTAGGCTCCAAAGTTTTCTCCTTACAGTATAAAAATCATGTTTGACTTTTCTTAACCCAGCTACATATCTATTTCTGGATTTTCTGTAATACTCCCAGTCCTGCCGTACCCTAGCAGCTTGAGCCTTCTCCCATGCTTTGTTTTTCAACCTCTTTAATTTCATTAAGTAAGATGAATACTGTGGGGTGGAGTTACATACATATGAACATACAAAGAAGCCAGCAGAAGAAGGCCATTTGGTCTGTCACGTCTACTCACATTGTACGGTCCACAGCTTGAGCTAATGTCCATGCCTCCTCCCTCCCTCCCACTCCTCCCATCCTCCCTTCCAATGATCTTTACCTTCCTTATGCCTATCCCAGCCTCTCTTAAAGCTGCCCACTGTCTTTAACAGGTTGACCTCTTTTATTTTTGTCTTTAGGGGAAAATGTTTGTTAAATATTGACATCAATTCTGATACAAAGTATGACCACCCCTCATCAATGTCAAAGATTAACTGCAGTCTCTCCCAGTTTAAGTTTTCCATATCTAACATGAAGGCCTGATAATCAAAGTCTTTAAAGGATCTAAATTTAATAAATCTAGGCAGACTTTTTACCCTTTGTCTGCCTCTAATCCAGTACACCACATTATGGCCACTAAATAAGTCAGTCATCACACCCGACTCCTTGTGTTGGGAATTTAAGATCAAATCAATGATCACTAGCTACCTAGACAGATAAATAAAATGCAATTTGTATACAGGCAACATGTCATTAGGGAAAAGTGTCCTTGTTGACATGACAGTCCTGTGTAGTAGACATTCCAAATTACTATAAAACAATGAGAGAAGACTCCTCAGGGTTTTTGTAATTTACGCAGGTGGGGTTCAAGATCTGTTGGTCCAAACCTAGACTTAGAGCAATTGATGTAACATGTTTGGATTTTTCTTACTTTAACCAATCACTATTAAAGTACCCAAAAATCAATAGCTCATGGGAGGAAGAGAAGGGAAGCAGAACATCTAATAGTCTCAGCAAATTCTACATTTGGAATTTTGGTGGTGTAAAAACTCCAAGCAGTGACAGTGGTTACCCAGTTGGGAATTTAACTTCTAATGCAAAATATTCACAACAAGAGGAGTCAACTTTTAGATGAAACTGGTTGGATATGAGCCTGTCTTGGTAATACACTAGTACTTCACACCTTTTTTTATTCCAGTCGGCTCTAAACAAATTGTACCTTTGGATAGCCAAGTCAGTATTTTCGTGTCTGTTGCTTAACCAGGTTTTGGTGAAAATCATAAATTCAGGGACACAGTCTATTGCAAAGTCTCTGATTAAATCCATTTTAGGGAGGACGCTTTTCACATTTGAGTGAATAAACAGAGTACCATTCCTATTTTTTAGGGTGCTAGCATCTGGGCTAGGATTAGGTGACTATGATTAGGATTAGGCCAGAACTGGTTACCTTTAGCTCAGCAGGGCTTAGTTTTTGGCAGTCTGGGTTTAGTGCTAGTGCCTTGTCTCTTGCTGTTGTAATCCCTTGCTTTGTAGGAGCATTTTTTGAGCCTGATATGGCTGAGGGGTAAACTTAATTTGAAAAACATCTTCCCATACCTCTCCTTCTATAGGGCCTTTTATAACCCCTTGTTTTCTTTCGTCTTTCTGTTAGGTTTTTAAAAGTTGTTTTACTTTTGTCAACTTTATCCATGTAACTCTCTGGTTACTAAAGAATGAAGTTCCCTCAGATGGGAAGTTAGCAGCTTTGCTCTGAGTCATGGGAAAAGGCCAGTAGTTCTTAACCAGGCGTAAAGTACCTCCTAGTGACCACTCCATTTTTTAAGGCCTTTGTGGCAGTGCTGTTCATTTCCACTGGCATTTGGAATTTGTGCTTAGCAGCATCCAAACCATTATGAACTACCTGCAGTGCCTGTGACCAATCCTTAGAAGGCAGTCTATCACAGAAAGTCAATATTTCTTTCTATAAAGATTCCTGATACTGGGCAGTATAGTATAGAAAGGCAGCCTGTCTCATAATTAAAGATAAGTATGAATGCTCTCCTAATGCAAATGTCTTTCTGATGTCTTTATCAGGGGTGCTGTTGAAAATTTTGTCCTAGCCTTTTCACAGGCAGCAGCTTGGTTGAGCAACTCAGGGTTTGTGTATTTGTAAAGATAGTCAGATCCACCTCTAGTTACCTGGTATTTTGCTCTACTTACTTATCAGTTGCATTCCAGAAGATGGCAGTTCCAGAATTTTACCAGTCATCATTTTAACAATGGCTGTATAGGTGCATTAACTCTCTTTGCAGAGGTTAGTCCTAGCATGCTAAGGAATGCAGACCCAGCTTCATCATCCTGAGTCTCCTCAGTGGGGATGTTTATGGTTTCAGCCATTCCTCTTATCAAACGCTGGTCAGAGACACCACAACTGCTAATGCATTAATTTGATATGGGCATTTCATGTACTTAAATGTAAAGATAAATTGCTGTAGGCAGCTTTGTGTGTAAATTTCATTTTCGGTAAAGTTAGATAATTTATCTGGTTGTTCCTGTGTAACCCATGTATTTAAACAGTGAGCAGTGAATGCACCTTGTACTATGTGGGGAAGAAGATGGAACTCTGCACTAAGGCCTTCAAGTTATGGTAGAAGAAATAGTGTAGAGAGGAGAGGTATGGCTACAGTGGGGACAAGGGGCCACCCTGGCAGGATACGAGCCTATAATGAGGTGAATGCCAGCTTCCATTAAGGTGGGAACCATCATCCTCGGTGGACATTTTAAAAGTTACTTCGATAGACATTTAAAATAGCCAAAGGGGGTGATGGAACAAATAGGGGAGGCAGAAAGTGGATCACCACAGGCTGAGCTAGAGAGTAAGGAGATCCCAAGCAGGGGGTTAGCAAAGGGAAAAGAGGAAGGGGGGAGCAGCAGTCAAAGAAGAAAGGTGAGGAATGAGGAACAATGGAAAAAGGAGAAAGTGACAAAAAGAAAGCTGAGGGGTAGCAAAATGGTGCAAGGTCTGCATCAGAAGCCATATAAGAGGAAATTAAAAGAGTTCAATATATACACCTTGGAGGAGAGAAAGGTGAGTTGGGATATGATGGAGCTCTTTAAATACCTCATGGGGGTTAATGAAGTACAGAAAGGAGGTATATTTCAGTGGAAAAGGTGCTGTAGAACAAGGGGTCATGATATGAAGCTGGAAGGAGGTATTCAGGAGAGGTGTGAAGAAGTACATCTTCACAGAAAGGGTGGTGGATTCCTAGAACAGCCTTCCATGGGAGGCAGTGGGGGTGAAACCAGTGGTGAGTTTCGAAAATGCCTCAGATGGGCACAAAGGAACCCTTTGAGGAAGGGGATGGAAGAGAAAGTGCTATAGATCAAGCTGGGTCTCCAGCAAAACTGATTATAATTAGAAATGGGCAGACTAGATGGGCCCAGCGGTCATTATCTGCCATCAGTTTCTATGTATAACAGGTTAGACCATTCAAATGGATAAAGTGTAAAATTATTAACATGCACATTGTTGATACTGTCAGCTGTGTGGTACAAAAAATAATGTTGTAATATGCTACACATACATGATAATCAAATCAGTAATAATGTATGCATTAATCAAGGCTGACAAAAACATGGGGAACATGTGTGAAGGAATATACTGCTCATAGAGTTGTGACACCATGATAGGTACGCACTGTATGAAGTTGCTGTATTATGATGGTACACAGCTGTATACCAATGTTGAGCAAGCTACAATATGGGATTTTATTTTTGTTTTATTTTTAATAATCCAGACATTGTCTATATTGTAATGACAGTCAATTTGTGACTTTTTTTTTTTTTTAGTTAATTCATTTTTGGAAAATCACTTGTAATGAGACTGTAATTCTGTTCAACCAATTAGCTTTTGGTTTGGAGGGTGGAAGGATGAGGAAGAGACAGTGCTGTAGATCATGTTGGGTCTGCAGCCAAAGTGAACATACTGTAATTAAATAGAGGCAGACTAGACGGGCCCATCAGTCATTATCTGCCATCAGTTTCTATGTTTATATGTATGATAGGTCATGTGATTTGAGTGGCTACAGTGTAAAATGATTAATATGAGCAATTTTGATACTGTAAACTGTGTGGCGCACATAATTCATTTTGTACTGTGCTACACAGACACGATAATCAAATGGGTCATAGAGGACAGAGAAGTTGCGACTAGGTTTGAAGCTAGGTGAGGCTAGATGTTACAAGCTCAATGACAGCTGGTCACACGCATTTTCCTGTGGACAGAGTGCAGAGGGATGCCCGGATACCTGCCAGCCATGTACAGTCTGATGTCATGCCTCTACACAATGTTGTAGGTATAAAACTGATAAGAACATACTGTTTTCCTGTTTCCAAAGCTGTTTTCTCTAATACTTGGAGTCACTACTAGGAATTCTAAGAGAACAGGAGACATTGTACGTCCATATATTGTTCTCTCATAATCATGTAACATGGTCATTTAGTTATCCCTCATGCATACATGTGTGTAGTTTTCTATAGGTTTCTTATTCTCACCAAGGGCTGTGATAAGGAGTAAGAACGTATAGAATTTTTTTTTTACTTTCATTATGCTCCCCTCTCTGGTCCCTTAGGACTCTTTCTTGTGTGGTATCTTGAACCACCCAACTCCCACTCCACCTAAGCTCTCCCCAGACAGAATCTCTCCTCACCCTACTACCAATCCCCCAGCTTTGAGCCCTCCGAGGTGAAACACAGAAACATAGACTTTGATGGCAGATAAGGACCGCTTGGCCCACCTAGTCTGCCCATTTTCCTACCTACAGGATAGGCCGCAGATCCTAGTTTACCAACAGCCTATTTCTTCCTACCCCCCACAAGAATTGCCTTATGTCTGTCCCATGCATTCTTGAATTCTCCCACAGTTTTAAACCCCACAATCTCCTCAGGAAGGCTGTTCCATGCATCCACTACCCTCTCTGTGAAAAAACACTTCCTCACATTGCCCCGGAACTGCCCCCCCCATCTTTGAATTATGTCCCCTTGTTCTTGCACGTTTCTTTTTCTGAAAGATGCTATCCTCTTGGACTTTGTTGATTCCACTGAGGTACTTAAAAGTTCCTATCATGTCCCCCCTCTCCCTTCTTTCCTCAAGGGTATACATATTAAGCTCCTTTAGTCTCTCCTCGTATGGCTTCTCTTGCAGACCCTGCACCATTTTAGTTGCCCTCCTCTGGACTGCCTCTATCCTGTCTATGTCCTTGCAAAGATGGGGTCTCAGAACTGGACACAGTACTCCAGATGGGGTCTCACCAACTGTCTGTACAGAGGATAACAACTTCCTGCTTTCTGCTGGTGATGCCTCTCCCTATGCATCCCAGTATACCCCAACCCTCCCTACTGCCTTCTCACATTGCTTGCTAACCTTAAGATCATCTGATATGATTACCCCAGGTCCCTTTCCTTTTTGTTGTTATTACTACCCCCCGCACTGTGTAATCTTCCCCTGGGTTCTTGTTTTCCAGGTGCATTATTCTGCACTTCTTTGCATTGAATCCTTGCTGCCATACTTCTTATCATTCCTCCAACCTTGCCAAGTCCCTTCTCATAGTCTTTCCACACCTCCTTGTGTATCAACCCTGTTGCAGATCCTTGTGTCATCTGCAAAGAGGCATACCTTTCCTTCTAGTCCCTCTGCAATGTCACTTATAAAGACATTAAAAAGGTGGGACCATCTACTCCTCTTTGGCTTTATCTAGAATCTAGTAGGGCAGCTGGAGCGGGGAGTACATTTGGAGGCTGGCTGGGGTAGACCCGGCATTGAGCATGTGGGCTGACCACTGGACCCACCTTCACCTTCCTGGGTGCTAGGGTCTTTTTCCTTGTTTTGAGTTCCTGGAGGCACGGACGTGCAATGACACCTAGAGCATGACTATAACCTTTTGAAATCCTGTTTCATGACTGTTATGGTATATTTCTGCTGGCACTGTGTCACCAGTGTGTTATCTCTCTCTCAGAGTTCCTGCCTCACAGAAAAGCGCACTGTACACTGTTCTGCACTGTACTGGTACCAGCTGGCAACACTGATCCCACCAGTCTGCCACCAATGTGATGAAAATCCCTTCACCAGGGACTTCAAGTTCACTGCCACATATGGGTTTTTTTTACCCAAAGGAACCAGGAAACCTGTTTCTTACCTCCTCCTCCTCCTTTGCATAAGGTCAGGAAGGTCAACACAATAACTGTGGGTAGAGTGCCCCTTCAGAGATGGACTGCAAACAGAGTCCAACAGAAATAAGCAAATTACCTTAACAAATAAACAGGCAGTCACTTGTTCTACCAAAAATAGTCTTTACTAGAGGACTACAAGTATTTACAATAGGATTCAGGTACAGTCAGACAAAAGGATTACAGTTTGCTAGAAATCAAAATAAATGAAGTTAAACCAGACAGTTAGCAGGTAGAATAATCTGGACTTTTTCACTCTACAACCTGTAAATTTACCTTCTGCTGTCTGAGGAAACACTATCCACAAAGCTGTATTTCTCTCCGGATTCTGTAGCTGCAGGGCCCTTGGTTTTCAGGTGTCACTGAGTCCAAAGAGAGTGAACTGAACTTCATCTCTCTGTTTTATTTTTTTTGACTATGGGAGGTGATTTCTCCCCTTTGAGTGACTAGTTACCCTTCACCCCCCTCCCAGATGGGTGGGTGGGTGGGTGTATGGAGTGATGACATCATCCAGGCCAGCTGGCTTCCTTTACATCCACCCCTGCTCTGCCCACTTTTACAATTCTGTTTTGCAGGATGCCCGAGGTATGCAACCCCAATCCCCTGTCTTTTAGTATGCCTGAGGAGTTCAAAATGGCATGCTCACATCTGCCTTACAGAATCTTGTGGCTGACTGCAAGGGAACATGTCCCTGAGTAGATCTGGCCAATATTTCCCATAAGACCTGTTTGGTCCTGTGACCTTGGAAACCATGTTTCTGTGTTTATTTATTTATTCATTCTCAGATTACAATACCTTTGAGCACAGAAACAGCTCATTTACAAAGATTCCACATCCTTAAGGGAGGAGTAGTAAAATGACACAGGGAAAAACAGATTATTTACAATGTACAGTAAAATTCATTAATACAAGTTGTTCATAGTCAGAGTTTAGGGAGGAAGACAAGTAGTTACTGGGAGGGAGAAAGTTGCCGTCAGGTGGCAATTGTCAAGTGAGAGACAGGGAAAGACTTGTGGAGGGAAAGGAGTGAGGGAGTACAGAGAGGGAGAGGATGGTGGAACGTGAGGAAGGAATGGAGAGAGGGAGTACAGGGTAGGAAAGGATGGTGGGATGGTGCTAGTGGAACCAGGAAAAGGGTGAGTAGAGGACATTGGGGCAGGGGGGTCAGTAGCCAATGAATGCAGTATAAATGGTGGCTAAGGAGAGGGCAGTACTATCTGGAAGGGGAGGTGCTGGCAAGGAGGGGGGAGGAGAATAGGCAGCCAGAGGCTTTGTCATAGAACCAGTCATTCTCTGGGCACAGAGTGCTAGTAGTGTGATTATATGGGGCAGTCACAAGTGTTTTCATTCATAATATGCTGATGTAGGAGACATTTGAACTAAGTAGGATGAGGAACATAAGTAAGATCATGGCCCAGACAATTCAGCCACATAGGGGCTTTGTACAGGAAGGATCGTTGGCACTGGGTGGTTCTGAACCTTGGTACGAGAAAGAGGTCTGAGTCAGAGGTCTGAGTATGGCGAGCCTTTAGGGATCTGGGTAGAAGACTGGAGATGCCAGTTGGCAGGGTTCCTTGTAGCACCTTTTCTGTGAGTATACATGAATAGTACTTGCTTCTACCTTGTAGATTGAGCCAGCCTGTTTGCGTGTAGAGATCACAGGTGTGGGTGCTGGGCTCAGCACAAGTGAGTAGTCTACAGGCTTTGCTCAGTGTTGTATTTAGCCTCTTTAGAGAAGTGACAGAGGCAGCACCATAGATAACCAATCCATAATCTATGGTGGATAGAACTTGAGCTGCTGATAGCAAGTTTAAATGCTTCAGGGATCAGACTTTTTCGATGCCTGAATAACAGACCTAATTTTGCATTCACTGTTTTGGCGACAGTCTCAATATGTGGTACGTAACAGAGGTGATTGTCCAAGGTAACCCCAAGGTGTTTGAACTGTTGTAGTTGTTCAAGAGGGACTCCAAGCTTATTTTTGACTGACAAGGCAAACGCTTTATGCTTATGACGGAAGGTTGAGAATAGTAAGAGTTTGGTTTTTTTATAGTTGAGTACAAGTTTATGTGAATTGAACCATTTTTCAATTTCAAGGAAGACAAGCTGGAGGTTGCGTTCCAGAACAGAGGGATCAGAGTGGTTAGTAAAGATGATGGCATCATCAGCATATAGGAGCGTCCTTTGCTGACATGCATTTGGTAAATTGTTTAGGAAGATGGTAAACAGGAGAGGGCCTAAAATTGATCCTTGTGGAACACCTGACCGGACAGCTTGTAGTTTTGAAACACTATTTGCTATCTTTACTCGTTGGGACCTATCTGACAGGTAGCTCCCGAACCACTTTTGAGTGTCAGGTGAGAGACCAATTTTTGTGAGTTGATCAAGGAGGAGTCGATGATTAACAGTATCGAAGGCCTTTGAGAGGTCGATGAAGGCTACTCCAGCGAGGTTGTTTTTGTCGAAGTATTTTTGTATGAAGCTAATAAATTCTAGCAGGGCTGTGGTCGTGCTGTGATTTTTTTCCTGAAGCCGTGCTGTTGAGGACATTGAAGTGAATACTTCTCTAGGTAATCACCAAGTTGGTTTACTACTATACGTTCCAGAACTTCAGATATGGGGGGAGGATTGATATTGATCTGTAGTTGGAAGGTAGAGTATGGTCACCGGCTTTATGCACTGGGGTGACCAGTGCGGTCTTCCAGATGTCAGGAAACTCTGATAGAGAGAGGAACAGATTAAGTATCTTGGTAAGAGGCAGGAGAACTTCACCCAGGGTGAGAGAGATGAGCTTAAGATCGAGGGAGTCCCCACTATGTCTAGATTTTCCCAAGACTTCAGTCAGGAATTTTCTGACCAGGGCTGTAGAGACCTGCTTGAAGTATAGTGGTGGGTGGTCAAGACTTTTGTTATCAGTGGGCCCAGTTGTCATAGAAGGAGCATCATCAAAGAAGTCTTTAGGGAGAACATTGGAACGATTGGTGAAAGCTGTGTTAAAAGTATTGGCAATAGTGACTGGGTCAATGATGGTATTGCCGTTGTGGCTTAACATTTTTGGAGAGATCTTTTCTTCTTTGCCAGTTATGCCTTTTATATTCAACCAAAATTTCCTAGTGTCTCCCCAGGAGACAGATAGCAGTTCTCTGTGATGCTTTCTTTTTGATTGGCTGATTGCCCTCATACAGGCATTCCTAGATGCTTTGTACACCTGTAGATCACATTGTTTCCCAGAGGCTTTGGCTACCTTCCAAAGATGGTCCCACTGTTTCATTCTGTTTACTAGATCTGGCATGATCCAGGAGTTGACCGTCCCACGGACCTTCATTTTCTCAGTGGTGCATGGATACTGCAGGCCAGGGTGAAAATGCTGATGAAGTATTCCAGGGCCACATTAACATCATCAACAGAGTCAAGAAAGGTCCAGTCTTGCAATCAGAGTTGTTGCTTTAGGAGATCTAGGTGATCATGCTTTAGCATACGGTTGTAGATTATAATAGGTTTGGGGTGGGCAACTTATTTGACCTCAACATGTGATAGGGGAGTGGTCACTGATAGAGTCTGGGTGGACAGTGATATTAGAGATGCGGTTAGGGTGGTTAGATAAAATCCAGTCAATAGTGGTGCTGGTCTTGGTTTTGTAATTTATTCTAGTTGGCAGGTTGATAAGTTGGGAGAAGTGCAGTGATGCTAAGGAGTCCTTTATAGTCCCATTTACTGGAGATTGCCAATTTATGTTAAAGTCACCCATTATGATCATCTCAGAAAGCTGTTTTGTGCCAGTAGATAATCCAAGAGACTGTATAGGTCAGGAGACAGGTCCTTGGGTGGTATGTACACTGAGATAATGGTGAGGCCTTTGTTGTGTGCACCCAGGAGTACTTTTATGGCTAATATTTGGGCAGGACCACTGAGATCCATAGATGGCAGGGCTAGCCCTCTGATGGAGTTTTTTACATAGACTGAGTATCCACCCCCCCCCGAGGTTCTATCAAGCCTGAAAATTGAGTAATCTGGCAGTGCAACTGCTGAGTCCAGAATTATGGACGATAGTCAGGTTTCCACAGTCATTAACATGTCCGGGTTTTGCACTGACACCCACACTTTAAGAGTATCCATTTTGAGTAGGAGACTACAGACATTGATTGTGGCAAGCTTAATGGACCCTTGTTTGGTGTGCTCATTATTTGGGGTTGTCCCATTAGGACCTGGATTAGGGTTAATGTTGCCTGATAGCATAAGTAACATGAGAACTACTCTCCAAAGGTGCATTCGCATCAGTCTGTAGGTCCGCCTAGTACAGCTTCTATTGCAGAGTTGTTAGATCGTATTTTTATTTGACATGTTAAACAGGAGTATACCTAGTGAGATAAAGCAATCTCCATGCTTGCTGTGGGTTTACCAGCTGAGTGACATTGATTGTGTGTGGAATGGAGACCAAGGTCTGTTGTTGTTGACTAAGAAATTTCCTGTTGAGCAGTGAACAGTGTAGTGTGGGCTATAGCTGAAGTCACAGGCTGCAAGGTGCATCCTACTGCAGGGCACAGAGTGGCTAGTCAAAAGGGAGACAGAATCACATAGGCAAGTGCCATTTGTTTGTAAGGGTGCAGGATTGACACAATATACTGTGCCATGTGGAAGGGGCGGCTTGATCTGGAGCAATTGTAGGAGGGGATGTGAGAGAAAGAGGGGGAGAGGGAGAAAGCAGATAGCCAATAAGTGAGTGATGGGTGGAGCCTAACTGTATTTAATATCGGCCAGGGTTCGGGCTGGTGGGTGGGAGAAAAGCCCAGGTTCCCAAAAGTCGTCAGCATAGGCAACAAGTCCAGATAAACAGAGTTGTCCAGGCAGCTAATCGCTGCCGAGCTCAGACAGGGTGCCTTACAATCATCGTGCAGGTGAAGGGAGATTCCACCAATCAGAGGCTAGCCAAGAGTAGCTGAAAGTAGCCAGCGGTTTAATGTACCATGCTGATCCGGGCGGCAGTGCTCCTAGTCCGGCTTGCGAGGAGGCGTCCGCCTGGTGGATGGAGCAGGTCCCGGATGTATGAAGAGCCCAAGTCTCAGGCCGAACTCCTGTGGAAAAATAGATGCCGCGTTAGGCAGATAAAGCCCAGGTTGGGGGGGGGGGGCAGAGGTTAGGAACAAAAGACTGGGAGGGGGTGAGAAGTTTTAGACAGAACATCGATGTGCAGACAGTGGGGGGGGGGTTCACAGTAGAGGTGCCAACAGAGATAGCAGTATACAAAAGCGGGAGGGCATAGTAATTTTTAGCAAGTTGTTTGAGAGGAGAAAATTGCAGAACAGAGGAGGGAGGGAGGGGTGTCGGTGTAGAGAGCGCAAGGACTTCTGACTGGTACTATGGGCTATAGGGATGGGATTGCTCGAGTCACTGAGTGAGAAAGTAGCAGTTAGGTGGGGGCGGAGTATGAAGCTGGTATGTGGATTTAGGCGAGGCAGGGAGAAAGGAAAGCAGAGTAGCTACTGGAGAAGCCCATAGCTATAGGAGCATACAACCAGAGAGACAAACATTGACAGGCAATAGTGCTTTGTAAATTAACCAGTCTTTAACAACGGCCTAGGCGCTCGGCCGCTAAACTTTCAAGAAATGTGTTTTAAATACACATACACTCTAAGTACACTTATGCACTTTAAACAATGAGAAAAAAAGGCAGCTGCTACACTTTGAAAATCCCAGGTTCCCAAAAGTCGGCAGCCGTAGGCAACAAGTCCAGATAAACAGAGTTGTCCAGGCAGCCAATCACTGCCGAGCTCAGACAGGGTGCTGTCCAATCGTTGTGCAGGTGAAGGGAGATTCCACCAATCAGGGGCTAGCCAAGAGAAACCGAGAGTAGCCAGCGGTTTAACATACCTGGCTGATCCAGGTGGCAGTGCGCCTGGTCTGGCTTGCGAGGAGGCATCCGCCTGGTGGAGGGAGCAGGTCCCGGCTGTATGGGGAGCCCAAGTCTCAGGCCAAACTCCTGGCTGATCCAGGTGACAGTGTGCCTGGTCCGGCTTGCGAGGAAGCATCTGCCTGGGGAGGGAGCAGGTCCCAGCCGTATGGGGAGTCCAAGTCTCGGGCCGAACTTCCAGGGGGAATGTGTGTTCACATTGCAAATAGCAGAACTTATGACAGAAGTATAATTACACTAGCAAAATACATTAACAAAAGGAAATTAATAGATCTGTCTGGTCATACGTCTGTCACAGCCATCCTCTGGGTCTTTCAGTCCAACCAGCTCCCAATCCATTTAATCACCCTTTCACCTAACCCCAGGTCACTCACTTTTTTTTTACTGCACAGTACAGATCAAAGGCCTTGCTATAGTCTAGGTTTCAGAATCAAAGACGTCTACTAAATTTGTTTGATATGAGCTACCCCTCGTAAATCCATATTGTCTTATCTTGCAGCCCCTGTGCCTTATGAAATTTTATATTTGTTCCTTGATTATGGTTCCTACTAAATTACCTACAATAAATGTCAGTCTTATTGGCCTGTAGTTCTCTAAATTGTCTCTATTCCTATCGTAGTGCAGAGACATCATGTCAGCAAGCCTCCAGTCCAAAAGAACTTCACCCTTTTTTGGGACTTGTTGAACAGGTTCACTAGAGGAGGCACCAGTTCCAATCTTGTCTCCCTATGCCCAGGGTGTTTAGTTAAGTATTAGCACCCCCTTTAAAACCCTAGCTACAGATATTACCCTAGTTTCCAATATTCATCTTTTGGGACCCTAGAACCTTGTTTTTGCACTCCTTCGCCTAGCTGGTCCCTATCCTCCGTTACCCCTTTGTCTCCACAACCTAAAGTCTCTGGAACTTAGCCACCTACCTCTAATGCCCTACCCTCTATGAGTGGGCCTTTGGAGTTCCCTAAGCCTCTCAGGAGTTTAGCCCAGATGAAGGTATGACACCCAATAAGTGGTATGGGGCCTGCAGAAGTTAACCATATTATCCTACTCAGCCCCAGGTAGCATTTTCCTATGTTCTGTTCCCTGAACCCCTGGGTGCCTTGTAAGCTAGGATGGCAAGTGACATGAGCATGCTAGCATGCTCATGTCACCATCAGGAGGTGCTCATCCACCAGCTGTGGCTCCAGCTTGCACTGCCACTTATACCCAACGGATGGTGGCATAGCAGAGCTTGCTAACCTCTCTTCCCGGAAGAGGAAGAGAGCATCCTATGGAACTCTTAATCCTCCTCCTCCTTGCTGGCCACTAATGACTTGGGCTCCCTTCAGAGCTTGGGTTATTGGTTTTGTGAGTGGTAGCACATCTGTTGCCCCAGTGGTCCAGCTTAGGACCCCCAAACTGAATTCTACTGTTACGTAAGGGACCTGAAGCCTTGGCCATAGACACAGAACTAAAATATCTATCTTTCCCATCTCATCTACCACACTAACCTTACCCTTCCTCATTCTCTCAATGCTTTCTCTAATCTGTTTTTTTCCCTTGATATACCTACAAATGTGTTATTGTTATCCTTTACACCCTACCACTATCCATAATTCTGCATTAACCTTAGTTTCTCTGACAAGTTTCTGGGCAGTCTCTTATTTTACTTTGTATTCCTCCATTTGATCCACTTGTAGGACCTAAACACCTTCTTCAATCATTTATCAATATTACCACAATTTGTAAATAGATCCTTTGTACAGCAGCTAAGATTCCTATTGCAAAACATTTTATTCTTAAGACTTCTTACATTCCTATAAGCACATTTCCAAACAAATCTATCTGACCCTTTTCATTTCATTTCATTTTACTTTAGGAATACTACTGAACTTTTGTTAATTTCCAATGGCATCCGTATGTTTGCTTAGTACATAAACCTATTATCAAACATTACAAATAGAATAACACATGGGCATCTCTGTTAGGTGCTGTAATACTATTGAGGGATCTATTGACATCACTCTCAAGGCTTATGATGTCACTGGAATCTCGAGATAGTGTTGCAGCACCAAAACAGATAGAGGCCCATGTGTTGTTTGTTTATAGTGTATGGTAGAATCATCATTTCCTAAGGTTGTTATACTATCGCTGTGAGGTAGGACTGTTGTTAACCTATCGATGCTAGGTCACATCGATAGGTTAACGATGGGGATCGTTTTGCATGTGCACTGCATGGCCCCACAACCTTTCAGAAAGGGCCACGGCGATGAAAGCATGACCTGGAATGGATGCAGCGGTGACTCAAATGTAAAAAGTAAGGATCCTGATTATTGTTTCACCCTGATGGTGGACAACACTGGACCACCGCTACTTGTGGAAGAAAATGCGTAAGTCGAACAGGTGATGTGCGCGAGACATCGGCACCTGAATCAAACTCGGCACTAGTTGATTGAGTTCAGTAGCACTTCTAATCTTACAGTTGGGTGAAATGTTGTATTAGTTTATTTGAGTTGGGGGGCTTTTGCCCCAACACCCCCATTTCTTTTTTTAAAGGGGGGTGTGGGGGATGAAGCCCCCCTACTCAAATAAACTAATACAAAAAAACAGAACAGAACTGTAGTTCTGTGAGAATAGGGTAATGCTAGCTGTAAGTACACTCTTACCTACTATTCATAGTCTCCCAACAAAATATGTACAGGTGGTCCGATGTTCTCCACTATTGCCATTTCCATTAGAAATGCATGACCATACACTATAAAATATAATGTATGGTCAAACATCGGCAACCAGTTTGGTGAACCGGCTCCAGGATGCCATGGCGACATAAACCTCTCGAGCTTCACTCTCGAGGTTTACATGGTCGTCATGGCAACCTCTCGCTGATTAACAAACCGATTACCGATGCATGCCCATACATTATCTTCTATGTAATACATAGGCCTTTGTCTGTTCATGGAAAAGGTTCACTCTAGCTCTCTTTAGTTTTCAATGTTATTTTTTTCAGTCTCACTCTTCTTATTTTGCTCCACTCATGCAATGGCAGCCATTGTAAAACCAACTCCCCTTCCCTTACCATGGCAATGGCATGGGCACCTGGTGACAGCAGCCCTCCTGGAAATCATGTCCGTTTGCAATGCAGCTCTTGGAGACACCTCTCTAGCCATCTCCCACCAAATTAACCATTGGCGTTAGTGGTCAGCAACTTTTTGTTTTGTCTTATGGGACTTGTAACAAACCATCCTGCTCATCTTGTTGCCACAAGTTCCCTGTGAGCTGAAATAAAGCAGGTGAAGCCGTGATTTTTTTTTTATGTTTCAGATGTGGCTGCCAGGTGGTTGAGAATGCCAGTTTTGAATACCGTGTGCACCTTTCAGCAGGATTCTAAGTCATAATACCATCGATCTGACATCTGATCGATGGTATTATGACTTACTATTATCATTGCAGTACTGTTACAAGTTTTGATTACACAGATATTCCTATTGAAAAATAGCAACCATGTATTACATAATTATAATTACTGGTGACTTCCTTTCATGCATGGAGTTGAGCTCTTTAAAACACTGTAATAACCAGTAGAACTGATTATTACAGCATTTAGAAAAACTGTCCTGTCAGTCACGAATGTTACACTATCTCATTGGCTCTTGTTCCATGTGTGGATGGGCTGAAGAGTTCCGCAAACATGGCGGCTCCATTTTTTTTATGTTACTGAGGACTGCAATGATCCTCTGCCTTTCGGTGTCCTTGCAGGTAAATTATTAAACCTTTTCAATACTTATGTGGTTGATTCTGCCTTTACAAGTTTAAAAATCTATCTGGTTGATTCTGCTACTTGTATCCTTTGTGGGGAGCTTCAGGAGTCAGTGACTGGACAGTGGCTAACTCCTGAGTCTGACTAGTCTCCCTCCTTACTCACTGAGAGTCCACAGTTTAAATTAGCAAACAAATTCACTGGAAAGGAAGAGACATAGTGTGATATGTGTGTATGTGTGTGTACTTTTGCACCAGTAATTATTAAAAATAATGCCTGTGCAAGGTTTGTGTTATGAGGATTTTTCACACACTCTCAGTATGTGATAATGTCATAAACCCCCCCGAGCTTCGCTCTTGGGATTTATGGATTATCACACACCTCGGGTGTGTGAACAATCATCATAACACACTTGCACAGGCATTATTCTCTGTATAACACAATTAAAATATTACTTGCCAGTTCAGCAAATGTTATAACATTCACGTAAAACATGTCTGTCCCTGAATATATATAGTATTTATTTAAAAGTTGGTAACTGGAAAAGGCATACTGAGTTGAGGTTCATTTCCCAGTGTGACCTGGAGATATCTAAGAAAAATGAATGAAGTGTGTTTTCAGAAGGTAGTTTCCTTGAGACCTTTTTGAACTTTTATAAACACACCATAGTTATAACACAATTAAAATATTTCCACTTCAGTGAATATTATAACATACATTTAGAACATGTCTAGCCCAGATGATTCTCCAAGAACAATGAACAAATTGGGCCTGATTCCAAGATGGGTTACACATGTCGCAAGGCAACTTGCGCCAAACCCAATGGCGCGAGTCACACCTTGCAACATGCGTTATGCTGCCGTGACTGAAGGCTGGCCTGCCTATGGCATAGGCTGCCTGTGAAACAGGTGGGCTATGCCACTGGCTATGGCAGAAACCCCTTGTGACATGGTGCAAGGGGGTTTCTGGCATCAGTTATGGCCATATTCCATGTGCCCAGCTGATGCAATGACAAGTTTCTATTCCAGGAGGAACCTCGGCAGACAATGGCATAAGTACGATTAGACCAGCTATTAGCTGGTTAAACTGTACCCTACATCCACTGGGGTTGCACCTCCATGCCTGGCGCCCCTACAGCCAACTCCCCATAGTCCCACATGGGTCCCCACCCCACTCCCAGTGGCAGGGCTGCCCTCTGTGGGCATCTGACATTTCCATGCCCCCATCCTCAAGTGGTGCCCCACAGGGCAATACATGTCCCCCACTTGCCATGCACCCCAAGGTTGCCCAGTGGCACCCCCAGCCCCTCCCCAGCCCTGTGGGGTACTGCCGTGGTGTTCTGGTGCTGGGCTTTGGGGAGGCTGTGCCATGCATGGCTTACACCCTGTGGATGGGCATTGCTGCAGCTTGCAGCACCCAGGTCAGGTGCACCCTTCCTGTGGTGCAACCTTGAAGCTGCCACAAGTTGCAGGGTGTAGGTGCCGGGGACCCTGCCTGTTCTGGAATCTGGTGCAGGGTTCCTGGCATAGTGGCATATGTTGCACCTTCCATGCACCAGTGAGTTGCCCCATATGTTTTGGAATCGGGCCCACTGTGTTTTACGAAGAGAGTTTCCTTGAGACCTTTTGGAACTCTGCAGGAAGAGCATTCTATAAGGAGGGGACTATGTAGCAAAAACATAGGATTCATGACCTGTACTGACCTTGCAACTACTATATTCAAGAAGATCTGCACCTTGAAGTGTCCTAGTGTGTGATTGTTTAACCAGCATAGAAGTCAAATAGTCAACAGTGCCTTGTGCAACACATTTAACAGCAAACAGAATTTTTGACAATGTCTGATATCATCTACTGAAAATCACTTTAGTATACAGACTACAGTTGGGGGGACATGATAGAAATGTTCAAGTACCTCAAGGGAATCAACAAAGTCCAAGAGGGTAGCATCTTTCAAAAAAAGAGGTGTGCAAGAACAAGAGGGCACAATTTGAAGATGGGGGGGGGGCGGCTCAGAGGTAATTTAGAAATACTTTTTCACAGAGAGGTTGTGGATGCATGGAATGGCCTTCCGGAGGAGGTGTGTGGAGTCAAAATCAGTGGTGGAATTCAAGCATGCATGGGACAGTCATAAGGCCATTCTAGGGGGTGGGGGTAGTAAGAAGTAGGCTGCTGGTTAACTAGGATCTGCAGCTTATCCAGTAGGTAGGGAAATGGGCGGACTGGGTGGGCCAAGCGGTCCTTATCTACCGTTAAATTCTATGTTTCTATGTTTCTAGTGATGCACATGTGCAGGGGCTTCTAAAATACAATTTGTTAGTTGGTTGCAAAGGATGTTCTGTCTATTAAGTATAAATTTAGATACTGAATAATAAAATATCTGCATCATTTGTAACAGGGACAGAGGATAAATGTACGTATGTACATCCAATTTGGGAGAAAGCTTATATTTTTGTTCAGAAACCCCGACTTTGGACCAATAGATTGTATGAAGTGCTCCACATTTGTTTCTGAGGATTTTCTACCTGGTTTACTAATCTGCACAGGAATGCTACTTGCTGCGTGTTTCTGAGTTTTCACTCTATTATCTGGTAAAGCTTTCACTGGCTTCACCTACAAAAGCAAGGAAGAGTAGAAGTTGCTAGAGGTGACAGGAAAATGCTTGTGATTTCATAATGATTTTAAGGTTAAGGGATGTAAAGTTATGAGTTTCTCAAAATATTGGCTGAAGTCGAACCAAAAATTAATATTTGTTTTAAAACTGCGGTTCTAAAAAAATTGTTTCTTTGAGAAACTGTCATGTGATTTTCTGTATTGATACAAAACAAGTATTAATACAATCTGTCAATAAAAAATGCTATACATTTTATTTTTATTTATTTATTTAAAATAGATTTACCAGAAAAGACATATTGAGCCATAAAGCCCATTTCCAGATGTGTCCTGGAGGAAGGGGAAGGAGATAAGTACATAATAACAAGTAAAAAGCATACATAGTGTGTTTACCATTTTTGCCTATATCACAGCAAAAAAATCATATTGATAATACATTCAAAAAATAATTTCAAAATAGTACTGATACCATACATACAAAATTGTATTGACACATAAACACTGTATCAGTAGCACTTACCGACCCTACTCCAAGCTTTAAATTTAAACAATGAATTTGCCCTGACAGTTCAAAAGTTAAAACTTTTAAAGATGATATCCTTAACTCTGATTAACTTTGGAACTATTAGGGCTATGAACTTACTTTTTTTTATTAAAAGCTTGTATTGAGCTAGACTGATATATCGATATGACATACCAGCACCATTTCTATTTCTCAAATATAAAATGGTTTAAAGCATTTTAAAAACTCTGTTGATTTTACCAACAAGTTATAACAGGATACATGATATCTAAACTGTAGCAACAAACTGAGATTTGGAAGATACTAGTGGCTGTTCCATTAAAGAACAAACACACCTTTTCTCCAGTTTATATTTGTTTCCTGATATGATAGGTTTGCTTGCCCTTCTCATCTGCCTCTACTACTCTCTCACATTGTTGAAACATTCCCCCACCATCTTGTCCATTCTACTCACCAGGATATCAGTCCCCTTAAAGGCCCTGGACACACTACAGAACTGTTTTTGAAAACTGTTTTTAAAACCAGTTTAGCTAAACCATTTCAGTGCTGCCTCACTACTTAGTAACCATTTTTATGTTTGCTTGCACGCATGTGCAAGAAACATAGTGCCATCATCCGAGATTTCGGAGGTGTGTCACCCCCTCTTCCAATTCAGTCAGTGCGTTGGCAGGCGTGGCCCCTGTAAGCCAATGCATGCTGGAACTGTCTATGACAAGCTCCAAAATGCAGTGGCATACAGTTGAAAGGGGGAGCTACACTTCAGTGAGCAGTGATAAGATATTGCCTGCTCATGCGCAGCTCCCCCTACACACACACACACACACACACACACACACGCTACTGCGTGCTGCCTCCCCCACGCACACACTCTATAGCCGACGGTATGCTGCGCTCCCCCCCAAAGCCTTTCAAATGCCATGCTGGGTGCCCACCCCAGCATGGCAACTAAATAGTATAGACGATGGGGTGCCCAATCCCCCATCGGCTTTACTGTCTCCCCATGCTATCACCATTGAGGGTGTCCAATCCCAAGTCGACTTCCTGCTTACCCAGTACAAGATGCCACGCTGAGGCCACCCAGTGTGGCAACAAATCTCATAGCCGACTGGGGTGCCCAATCCCCTCCAGCTCCACGCCCTCCAGCCGTTCTTCTTCCACGCTGGGAGCCCACCCAGCGTAGCAATGTCCCGCTGCCGTCTCTTTTTTTTTTTAACCTGTAAAGCAAAAACAGTCCCACGCAGTCTCTCCTGCCCCCACAACCCACACCCACCCACTGTGCACCCTGCCTCCCACACCCCCCAACCCCACATACTTTTACCCTCCGACCTTGGCGCGATGATCCTCGGTGGACCTGGAACACATCTGCACTCTTCAAAGCCGACACGAACTGAGGAAATGCCGGTAAGCTGTATAATGGGCTAGATAGGGTTTTTTCAACTTTGTTGCATATCTCAGGCATTTTTTGGAATTTTTGCACCAAATTTTCAACATGGGGTTTTTGGGACCCCTTCTCATGAATGCTGTCACTGTCATGGTGTTATTCGGGTCCGAAGGGTGATTTTGCAGTCACTGTGTGAAATCACCTTTCAGGACTGATTAACAAAATGACACTGCCAGTGTTCATAAGGTGGGCTCTCAAGAAGCCTATTTTGAAAATTTGGTGGAAAAATTCCAAAAAACGACTGTTTTATGAGCGTGTGTTGCGCAGTTCCTATGCACGTTCGTAAGTTCGTGATTTTTCAATATTTTCACTCCAGATTTTCAACATTGCCATTTTACCACACATTCTTCTAAGGCAGTACAGCTGTCATTTTTTTCACATCTAACCTTAAAATGTGCTTCTCCCATGTAGCTTATAATGGCAGTCAGTGTACAAAACCAATGTACAGGACAAATTAAGAAAACTACAGTGACACTGTTCATGAGCAGAGGTCTTAAAATGGCTATGTTGAAAATTTGGTGAAAAAATTCTTAAAAATGACTGTTTTACGAGCGTGCGTTACGCAGTTCCTATGCACGCTCGTAAGTTCACTAATTTCCAATATTTTCACTCCAGATTTTCAACATTGCCATTTTACCACACCTTCTTATGAGCTGTACAGCTGTCATTTTTCACATCTCACCCAAAACCTGTTTTCACCCATGTAGGGCACAATGGCACAGTCGGTGTGCGAAATCAATGTACGGGAAAAATTAAGAAAATTGCAGTGACACTGTTCATGAGCACAGGTCTTAAAATGGCTATGTTGAAAGTTTGGTGAAAAAATTCCAAAAAATGACTGTTTTATGAGCGTGCGTTGCACAGTTCCTACGCACGCTCATAAGTTCGCAAATTTTCACTATTTTCACTCCAGATTTTCAGCATGTCCATTTTACCACACCTTCTTATGAGTACTATAGCCGTCATTTTTCACATCTTGCCCAAAATGTTTTTCTTCCCATGTAGCGCGCAATGGCGCAGTCGATGTACTATAGCTGTCATTTTTCACATCTTGCCCAAAATGTGTTTCCGCCCATGTAGCGCGCAATGGCACAGTCGATGTGTGAAATCAATGTATGGGACACATTAAGAAAATCACAGTGACACTGTTAGTGAGCAGAGGTCTTAAAATGGCTATGTTGAAAATTTGGTGAAAAAATTTCTAAAAATGACTATTTTACGAGTGTGCATTGTTCCTATGCATGCTCATAAGTTTGCAAATTTAATATTTTCACTCCAGATTTTCAACATTGCCATTTTATTACACTTCCTTATGAACAGCACAGCTGCCGTTTTTCATATGCCGCCCAAAATGTGTTTTCGCACATGTAGCACACAATGGTGCTGTTGGTGTGCGAAAGCAATGTTTGGGACAGATTAAGAAAATCACAGTTACACTGTTCATGAGCAGAGGTCTTAAAATGGCTATGTTGAAGATTTGGTGACAAAAGTCCATAAAATGACTGTGTTACGAGTGAGCATTGCACAGTTTCCACGCACCCTCGTAAAAGTTCATGACTTTGTCATATTTTAAGTCCAGATTTTCACCAGTGGCACTTTTCCACACATCCTTATTTACAGTACAGCTGTCATTTTTCACAACATGGCCGAAGTGTGTTTTCACTCTTTCAGCGCAGAGATGCGTGGTCGGTGTGGGAAATCATTGTTCGGGACAGATAAAGAAAACCACAGTGACACTGTTCATGATCGGAGGCACCAAAATGCCTGAGTTGACAATCTGCTGTAAAAAAATCCCCAACCTAATTATGTTACAGGTGTGTGTTGCACAGTTTCTATGTATGCTCGTGACTTCATCAATTTTTTAAATATTTTTACTACAGATTTGCAACATTGCCGTTTTTTACACCTCCCCATGAACTGTCATTTTTACATCCTGTTCGAAGTTTTGCACCTAGGGAAGCAAATGTCAGAAGTCACTGTGCATAAGCAGCTGCTAACAAACTGATATTCCCCTGTTCATGAGGTGGGGTCACAAAACCATGTTGAACATTTGGAGGAAAATACCAACATGAATGCCTGCGGTATTAGGGTTGCCAACCATAATGCCCAACCCTGTAGAGAATGACAGGCATCAGGGGTGTGACTTGGGATTCTTGCCTGTAATGCTCATACCATTCCACACCCTACAGCCAGTGAGAGGCATCGAGGTATGCCTTGGACTCTTCGGCCCCAATGTTCACCCCATTCTCCTATATTGCACCCATCTCATCGTATTTTCTAATGGAATGGGATGCGCATAAGGGCCAAAAACCCCAAGGAACACCGTGACACTTGTTAGTGTCTGCAGGGTGGGGTGTGGTGAAATGGCGTGGCCATTATGCCTGATGACCCAAAGGCACACCCCAATGCCTGTCACTCTCTGCAGGGTGGTGGTGGGATTGGCTTCAGTTCAATACTTCACTGCCATTCCTATTACGCAGTTCTGTAACTTCTACACTACCACTGCCAATGCCAGCAAGCAAACATTCGGCATTGACTAATGTTTGTTGATAATGGTTTAGTGTGGCCACACTGCTAGTGTTAGATCTCTTCTTCTTGTAACTATTTTGTGTTAAGTCCAACACGCAGAACTATGCTTGCCTGGACACACTGCAGCTAGAACTGTTTAAGGCCCTGTCCACACTGCAGCATGAAAACCCTTCTGTAACGTTACCAAGGGTGTAAACCGCATCGGTAACGGCGTGGGTTACACTGGTAACGCTACAGGAGGCGCTTTAGTCTATTGTGGAAACCACATATGAGGTGGTTTCCACAACGGTTATGAAACCGGTCCCGCCCTGTTACCGTTACCGGTGGTAGCGTGGACTGCTGGTAACAGTCCCCTGCAGGGCATAAAGCGCAGTGCGAGCTGCATTGTGGGATCGGGCACCACTGTAACAGTCGCCTGGATCCCGATGTGTGGACTGGCAGTGCCAGTCCCATAATGGGCACCGCTGAGGTGTGGACGCACTGCACTGCTCCGCAGCCATAAAAGATTGCATCCGTTACCGGGTGCAAGTGGTGAAGTGTGGACGGGGCCTTAGTTAAACCATTACAGCTTAAAACGTTTTTACTCCTGGACAGACCTGTGCGTAAAACCATGCTGGCTCCAAAACATTTTTAAAAATGGTTTTAAGACTTGGTATCTAGCAGGGTTTAAAACACTTTTGATAAAATGTTTTAAGGGGCTTCTAGTCTGTCTGCAAACAGTGCTAGGGGGATTTAAACTGTTTTAAGGCACGTAAACCATTGTAAGTTCCCCAGTGTGTCCAGGGCCTTATTCAGTGGAACATATCCCTTCTGAATAGGCTACCCTTGCTACAAAAGGTTACCCAGTAGCTTAAGACTGTCAAATATGTTGGTACTTTACATTCATGATGGATTTAATCACTGTTATGACTGAATTGTCTCATACTGTGCAAAGGGATGAACTGCTTTTATTTGAGATAATACACAAACTGGAAGATGCAGTACTGGAACGTTCCTCTATGAAAGCTACTACTGGGATGTATGTCTGAAAGCTTGTAATGAATGAAAAAGGAGAATTTCAACGGGTAAAACTTTTTGAGACCTTACAGCCAAAATTTCAGGACCAGTAAAAAGAAATGATTGATGTTGTTACTGAGCACACTGCTGTTGGATTCAATAGACTACAGCAACCACCATTTTCCTGGTTTCAGTGCCTTGACCCCACTCAGTGGCCTACTGATAAGAATTGGCCAAGTATTGAATGAACATTCTGAATGTCTCCTAAATCATTTTACAGCAGTCATAGCAGAATAAGTAAAAAAGAAAGCCATGCGCCAGTGGTTGCCTCTTAAGTTACAGCTGCCTATCACCACACAATCAGATACCCAAAAAAACAGTCTAGCAAAGCTTTTGGCAAGTAGACTGCTAGCATTTAAAGATGCATTCCTTGTGGTGGAGTTACTTTCACTTTATCATGTAGCACTGCCATTGTTGAACAAGGATTTTCAGCAATGAACTTGACTAAGTCTAGTGCCAGAACAAACCTGCAGCCAGGCACACTGCAGGATTTGGTGTCCATATATGTAAATGGTCCTAGATTTGATGATTCCCAACCGCATGAGACTATTTTGTGTTGACTTGCAGACAGACCTGGAACAACGCCATTCGTGGCCATTTTCTCTTAAGCAACAGCTCCAGTGTTAGAGCTTCATGTTCTACTGAAGGTATTAATTCTAGTAGTATTATTCTACTCTGATATTTTAGTTTAGTTAGTGATGGTTCTTGTTCTTCCAATAGCAGCACGCAAGTACAGTTAAATCTCCCTTTCCCTCTCCCTCTCTCTTTCGTCTCTCTAAATAACAGAAAACTCCATCTCTCCTCATCTCACCTACCTGGCTACCATTCAGCTTGCTAACTTCAAGATTCTACAATGAAAATAGAAAAATATTACTAACACTGCTTTTACTGCAAATATATGCTGTCTGAGCTCATGAGCATAGTTCTTATTTTTCACTGCATATGTGTTGTGTACTTGTACTTGATGAGTTTGTTGGACATTGTTCCTCCAAGAGTAAGTTACATTATCAATAGGCTACTTATAAATATCATGAAATGCACTGCTTTCTACATCAGAAAGCAAGATCACAGGTGGGTGTTGTTCTATGTGTGTGTGTTTGCATAATTATTAGAATTTATTTTGAAGATAAGGGGTCATGAGCCAACAAAATTAATAACACTAAACTCATAAACTGAATCTGCTTCAAAATTGCAGGACAACAGAAAATGTGTGCCATGCAACCAAAATTAAGGTAATGGTTTTCCGTGGGCAACTTATTTAAAAATAAAAATTCTGTTCCCCTGGGGAAGTAACCAGTGAGGTACCTCGGGGCTCAGTACTGGGACTGCTCAGACCAGACCTCTTCAATGTCTTCATAAGTGGCACTGCAGAAGAGCTGGAAGGGAAGGTATGCCTCTGCAGATGATACCAAAATTTGCAATAGGGTAGATGCTCCTGAGGAGGTAGAGACAATAAGTAAAGACCTGAGAAGACTTCAGGAGTGGTTGGCGGTATGACAGCTGGGTTTCAATGCAAAAAAAAATGTGGACTTGTGCACCTAGAGCACAGAATCCCAGAGGCAGTGTATAAAATTTAAGAAAAAGTATTGATGTCCACTAAAAAGTAAAGGAACCTTGGAGTTACCATATCTTTTCATACGTTTCAAAAGTTTGCGTACAAGTCAATAGCTTTCGCCAAAATAGTCTAGCCACTTAGGACCTAGTTGTTCCAAATGGAAATTGCATAGCTGCATAATATGAATCTAACTTATGTTTAAATACAGTAATAGAGTTGCTATTCACTAAATCAGATGGAAGTTTGTTCCAGGGTGACACCACTCTTTGATTAATCCATGATTGTCTGCTGTTGGTTTTGAAGTGTTCACCTATTAACTGATAGATGTGGGCTCTAGTGTATGTGTCTCTTTCTTTTTTTTTTCTAAGCCTACACACTCCCAGAGATCCTGATTCTTAAATGTGGCATATATCAGGCAGAGATCACCTCTTAAGCAATGATATTCAAGTGTGATTAATTTTAGATTTTCAATTCTTTTTTCATACTTCAGATCATGATTATTCTTCGTTTTTTTCATTGCTTTCTTCTTTACTCTCTCAAGCAATTTCACATCTCCCTTGTGGCAAGGACTCCAACATTGTACTCCATACTCCAAATGGGTCTCACAAGTGCACCATTTAGTGGCAATATTACTGAGCTATCTCTGCTTTTAATGTGTCGCAATATACAGGTGAACATTCTATTGGCTCTTTTAACTACTTCCATTGTTTGGTGTCTAACTGTGAATTCATTAGTAACCAAAATTCTTAGGTCTTTCTCACTTTCAACTGTATTAGCGTTATTCCATTTAAAGTATAGTTAGCTAACATATTATGTTTTCCAAAATGCATAATAGCACATTTATCGATGTTAAATTTCATTTTATGTTGATCAGCCCACATGCCCATTTTGTCTATATCTTTTTGAAATCTTATATCTCCTTGTTGCTGTATTATGACACCAACCTTAGTATCGTCAGCTAATCTTGTAATCCATGAATGTTTAGAAGTGTGTAATGATGATACAAAGATACTGAACACTATTGGGCCCAGGACGGAGCCATGTGGTACCCCACTATTCAACTCCCCCAGTCTGATACAAATTTCCTGATGGTAACATGCTGTTGTCTATGATTTAACCAAGTTCAATCATAGAAACATAGAAACATATAAGTTGACAGCAGGTGCTTTGTCCACCTTGAGTTTTAAGAGTTCTTTCAGAACCCTTTCTTCTGTAAATGGACTGGCATCAATTCCTGTATCCAGAGTGTTTCTATTGTTTAGTTTAGGTACCTCCCCCTCTTCATTTGTGAATACTGAGCAAAAATATTTGTTTAGTATCTCTGCCTTTTCACAGTCACCTCTGCCCACCCCCATTGCTCTCACTATCCTCCCTTGGTCTTCCTTCGCTCCCTGATGTACCTATAAAAGGTTTTATCCCCCTTCTTAAGTGAGTTGCTATCTTTTCCTCGGTTTGGGCCTTTGCTGTTCTGACTGCCTTCCCAGCATCCTTTTAATTTAACTGATACAATTCTCTGTCCTACTCCTTCTGTGATTCCTTGTACTTCCTGAATGTTTTCTGTTTCTCTTCAACCTTCCCTGCCACCTCCTTTGAGAACGATAGTGGTTTCTTACATCGTTTTGTTTTGTTTATTTGCTTTGCACAAAGGCTTTTTGCATCTGTGATGGCAGTTTTGATTATTCCCCATTGTTCTTCCACCCCTCCTTCCTGCCCATTTGCTAGTGCATTCCTTAGGCACTCACCCATTTTGGCAAAGTCAGCCCTCCTAAAGTCCAGTACTTTTGCCTTTGTATGACTTGACTCTACTGCTGTGTTTATCGTGAACCATACTGTTCAATGGTCACTAGTTCCTATATGGCTACCCACTTCTACATCTATGATCCTCTCTCCATCTCCATTAGAGAGTACCAGATCTAAGACTGCTCCCTCTCGAGTTGGTTCCAATACTAGTTGTCTAAGGCATGCCCCCTGTAGGGCATCTAGAATAACCCCACTCTTAGAAGTGGCTGCTGCAACTGCACTCCAGTTAACATCTGGCATATTCAGGTCTACCATCAGCAATACCTGCCCTTTTTTCTGCTATTCTAACTCTACTTTCTAACATTTCCTTGTCCATTTCCTCCCCCCAAGATGGGGGTCTGTATACAACCCCTGTGTGGATTGTGGTGCCATTGCCTGTCTCCAAATTGACCTACACTGCTTCCTCTCCTCTCCTCCCTGTTTACTCTTTTGTTCTGTTGCTTTGATTCCTTCCCTTATGTAGAGAGCTACTCCTCCTCCTCTTTTACCCTCCTTGTCCCTCCTGTAGATAATGTATCCTGGTACGTTTACATCCCAGTCATGGTTCTGTGTGTACCATGTTTCTGTGCCTGCCATGATATCCAGATGTTCCTCTTCCATCAAGGCCACTAATTCAGGAAGCTTGTTACCCAGATTATGGGTATTGGTGCTCATTGCTCTCCATTTTCTGATGGCTTTACCTCTTATAGCAACATTCCCCACTGACCTTTCTAACTTGCTCTTTTCCATATTTAGTACCCTGTTTTGTAGGGGAGGCTGGGAATTCCCTGCTGCTTATCAGTGCCTCCCCCCTTGACTAGTTTAAAAGCTTGCCAATGAAGCATTTAAACCGATTGCCCCGAAGACTTGTTCCCATCCTGGACAGATGCAGACCATCTTGCCAGTATAGGCTGGTATCCCACCATGTGGAACCCCAGTCCCCAGTGAAGCCAAACCCCTGTGCTCCACGCCATTTTTTCAACCATTCATTGAATCACTTGGTGTGAGGTACCCTCATCTCACCCATGCCATAGACAGACAGCACCTCTGAGAAGGATACTGTGTGTGCTGCTTGTCTTAGGCACCTCCCCAACTCCACAAAGTCTTCCTGCACTGCTCTAATCTCATGATGAGCCAAGTCGTTCATCCCTAGGTGGACAATGATGTCCAGCTCAGTCTCCCATGCAACTGTTCTCGTGATCCTGAGGATGCACTTCCAGTTCTTCCAAGCCATGGTACCAGGCAGGCACCTTACTTCAGTTTTCCCTGATCCCCCCAGTTCTATCCCCCTAATAATTGAGTCCCCCACTAGGAGTTGCTTCCTTTCCCTGTGGTGTCCACCGCCTCCTTCCTGCGGGCCTCCCTTGTGACAGTTGTCTGCAGCCTCCTTAGTCTCCTCTGTGGGTGTGTCCATAGGGGAACTATGCTCCCCCAGAATGGTGTATAGATTGTGGAGTGGTACAACTGACTGGGTGTGCCTCTGTTCCACCACCCTCACCCCCCCCGAGCCCACTGTGGTCCAACTGCTGTGCTTTCTTGGCACTCTCTCAGGCAGTGGTGGTGGCCTTATTGCTCCATAGGTGGGAGAGGTTCCCTTACTACTGTCCAGTATGGCCTGAAGACAGGCAATCTCCTCTCTCAGGGCAGAGAGTTGCCTGCAAATAGGGCAGCATCTGAGCCTCCAGAAAGACTCCCGGAAGACTGCTGCCCCACAGCCAGTACATTGCACTACTCCCCATGTTTCTGTCTATCTTCCTGTTTATCCTGTGCAAGTATTTTGTTTATATCATTTCTTTTTCTCTCTCTCTCTCTCTCTCTCTCTCTCTCTCTCTCCTTCCAGTTATTGTTTTGTTATATATAAGTATACATATATTATATAATGTGTACACTTATATTGTCAGTGCAGTGTTCAGGAAAGGATATGACAGTGGTATGCACCTTGCCCTCTTGAGGAAATGATGTCAGAACCCCTGGTATAAAAGAAATGGTACCAGGGGTGGGAGGGGTGAGGGGAAGGGGGATTTAGTCCCAAATTGCCCTCTCGAAGCAATCAGCTGAAAGCTCTGACCCACCACTACAATGAGTGTTGACCTTCCTCTCAGCAAGACAACTTACACAACAATTTAACAGAGCAATCACCCTGCTAAACAAGCAGAGAAAAATCAAACAGCTGAGTCAAACACAAGTAAACCTCCCCAGCCCCAATATAGCCTAGCGATTTGTGCTCTGAAAGCAATCAGCCTCTAAACAAGTCAGCTGTGGACCAGGAAAGAAACAGTAAACAGTTATTTCAATCCCTCTGGGTTTAAACTCCCACTCTCCAAAGCAGTAGTGAAAAAATCCACCCAGAAACCCTTGACTGACTAGTACCACACCTGTGATGCAAGCAGACCTTTTTGTGAAGATAGTCTGCTCTGTCTGGGTTGAATACACAATCCCTCCACTGAACCCAGGAATAATAATTAAATCAAACCTCAGCCAAGTACAATTCTAAAAGGTGCAAAAATATCCTTACAAATACTAGGTCTCTAGTCCAGTGATCTATCACAGTGAAAAGCAAATTCAATAGTAGTTTACTCCCTCTGCTTAAAAAATTAAGACTCCTGAAATTGAATCCTGCAAGCCTCTTCTGAATTCAAATAAGCTAAAATGAAAGTATCAGTAAAATGGTGTTTCAAACCTTCCTCACAGGTCCCAATCAGTATTATGCCTTTCCAGGCTCCCAGTTCTGAAAAATAAGCATGATTGTGTTCTTTGCAGTATAGAAAAGTCTTCCAGCCTCTTCCAATAAAAGGTCAAGGCTTGTCTCAATGGGCATATTCCAAAAGCGCCTTTCTTTGGATTATTTATATAACTGAAGAAGGTTTTTCTATCTGCTATCAATGTTTTTTGCATTTTTTCAATTTCTTTAAAGTTCTGCCACTTTTTCGTTAGATGGCTTTTTCTTATACCTAGAGTATGTTTTTTTTTTCCTTTTGATACACTTATTAACTTTATTGGTTAGTCATGATGGAATTTTGCCCAGATTAATATATTTTGTTTTTTTCTGGAACAAATTGTTTAGAGTAATACTCTACTTTATTTTGATTTCTGTCCATATTTCCTGTACACTTAGATCTCTCAGTTCTTTATCCCACTTCCATCCTCTCATATAGTTCCTCACTGCAGTGTAGTCTGCTTTGTTCCAGCATTTGACTCTGGTCACGCCTTTATCAGTAGGTTTATTTCTCATGATCTCAAATTTAACCATGTTATGGTCATTCAGACCTAGGGTTCCCTAACTATACAGTCAGTTATTTCATTTTTCATATTGTTTAGGATTAAATCCAGTATATGTTGTCCGCTGGTGCTCTGGCTCACATATTGTTCTAAGTTGTTACAGACAGTTAAGTCAGTAAAATCTTTTCTAGTTCTGTAATTCCTGTTGGCTGCTTCAATTAATATTGGGAAGATTAAATTCACCATAATAAGCATCTTACCCTTAGACCATGCTTTTAATGGCTTGCAGAAAAGTCTTATTATCATCAGTTCCTAATTCCAGGTGTCCTATAACATACCTCAATCATTATTTTTTTTACTGTGGGTTGTATAATCTTTACCCAGAGTTGTTCAACTTTCTTCTTGTTTCCTAATTTGGGCTTACTTTCATGGACCTCTTATGTGTCCTTAACATATAATGCAACAACAACCCTTTTTTCCTACATGATTGGTGTTAAACAGATTATAACCTGAGATATACTGGCCCCAGTCATCGTCCTGCCACCACGTTTCAGTAATTGCACAGAGTTCTGTATTTTCTTTCTGTAGCGGGAGCTCAAATTCATCATTTTTATTAACAAGACCTCTTACATTAATTAGGATTCCCTTGATTTCCTGAGGCTGCTCTAACTTTGTAGTTCTGTTAATCTGACAGATAGGGCATTGTAAATCATTAAGATCTTGCACAATAGTTGATGGTATCTCATCCCCTCTCCTGTATTCAGTTTAAAGGCTCACCTGAAATGGATTATTTAATGATCTTACCTAAATATCTACTACCCTTCTTGTTTAAGCGCAATCCATCATATGCAAATACCGTAGGTCAAAGTGCCCATCAAACAATTGCCAGGTTTTTATACATAGTACATTTTCATACAGGCACCATTGCCTTCATTTATTATTAATATGGTTTATTTTCCTGGTCTATCTTGGACTTGCTTTAGGTACTGGTAATATTTCTGATGTAATTAATTCAGCCTTCTTATCATCACTGAGTTTTTTAAAATCTCCATATTCCTCTAGAATTTCTTCTACTGACTGCCTTTTTGTATTATTTGTTCCAGCATGTAATACAATCAAGGGCTTTTCTCTTACTGGTTTTAATACATTTGGTAACATGTGTGCAATATCTCTTATTGTGGCACCTGAAAAGCTACAGTTTGCAGTGTGTTTCTTATTACCTTGTGTGATATAATAGTCTATGTATTTATCATAGAGTCCCCTAGGATAAAAATATGTCTGTTTTTATAATTGTTATCCCCTGTATCTGTTTTAAATCCTTCTTCATTACCATTCTGTGTTTTGTTCTGCTCAGATACTAGGTTCAGTAAATCTTCTATTTGTCCTTGTTCAATATGTACTCGTTCATTTTTACCAATATCTGCCTCTGTAATAGTTTTCTTGTTTTCCCCTGCAACATCTTGATATTGTTCTTGCTCACTTACTAAATGTAATAAATCACCAGTTTGCCCATCAGTTTGATCCATTCAGTTTATTAATGGTGTACATCTATTATTTAGTTATGTGGTATGTTTCATTTCCCTTCTCTCTCCTTCCTTTTCTTTTTATGAGTTTTGTTGCTGTGCACATAGCATCAGTCCTCAGCATCATCAACCTCTCTTCTACATTTATTTGTGTGGTCACCTCTATCTTCCACTTGGGCTGCCTCTTGTTCTGGTCCAATGTTTACATCCATGAATTGTTTTAGACTTTTAATATGGAGTTCCAGCCCACATATCTTAGATTTTAACTCCTTTATTTCTTTACACTGGGGACACATATATGGGCCTAGTTCCATGCATAACTCTGTAGTAACATTCCCACAGCTAGTACACTTTGTCCGCAAGGTTCCATCTTTAAATAACATTGTTGTTTTCTCCATGTTATACTCAAAGCCCAGTAGAGTTATTATAGTTTCAGATAAGTTATGTCAATGTTTGTTATTGAGATAGTGAACACTGACTTACTTCTCTGCTGTTCCTGCGGTCCCCTGTAGAGATGTACACAAAGACACTCACCCCACTCACTGAGGGGTGAGTTTAAATACTAGTGGTTACCTGGAAGTCATCCTGGGGTCACAGAGCTACTTTGCAAAGTCAAACTGCCGGAATTGATTTAAAATGAATGTCCATGACCCCAGATAGAGTCTATAAAAGTTTCAACAGGCTATGTTGCCCTTAAAAGTATAAATATAACGGATGTCCTTGTGCTATAGTTCATAGGGGCTCACCCATGAACTACTGAAGTTCTCCCCTTCCTGTCCCCTATCTCCTGCTTCAGCAGTTTTGCAGGATGTTCCCCCAGGCACCACAACATACAACAAGAGAGACAAATAGCACAAATATGGTATATTAACTGCTGGTGCCTGTCTCACTGCAGGAGCAGTATCACAGGTCAGCAATTAGGTTATTAACACAGACCCACTTTCTGAGGGGTGAATTTAAATGCTAGTGGTGACCCAGAAGTTGTTCCAGGGTCATGGAGTTAGCTTGCAAAGTCAGACTGCCAGAATTTATTTTAAACAAGCATTCATGACCCCAGATAGAGTCTATAAAAGTTTCAATGGGCTACAGTGCCCTTAAAAGTATGAATCTAGCAGCTGTCCTCATGCTGTAGTTTGTGGGGACTCATCCATGAACTACTGAAGTCCTCCCTTTCCTGTCCCCTATCTCCTGCTTCAGCAGTTTAGCAGGACATTCCCCCAGGCACTACAATGTACAGCAATAGAGTCAAATAGCACACATATGGTATATTAGCTGCTGGTGCCTATCTCACTGAAGGAGCAGTCTCACAGGTCAGCAGTTAGGTTATTAACAACATCTAATGACCTCAAGGTGGCAGACAGTGCAACAAGGCAGTAGACAGGGCCAGCAGGAAGCTGGGGTGCATAGGGAGGGGAATCACCAACAGAAGGAGAGCGGTGATGTTACCACTGTATCGATCATTGGTGAGACCTCACCTAGAGTACTGTGTCCAGTTCTGGAGACCACATCTCAGGAAGGACATAGAGAGGGTAGAGGGTGTGCAGGGGCTGCTTCATAATCTCTGTGAGGAGTGACTGAGGGATCTCAATAGGTACACCCTTGAGGAGAGGTGGGGGCATTATAGAAACCTATAAGTATCTCAGGGGGCTGAATAAGCTACAGCTGGGGAGTATTTTCTGGAAGAGAAGGTGCACAACAACAACAAACAAGCATGCAATGAAACTGGAAGGGGTGGAATTTAGGAGGGATGTGAGGAGGTACTTTTCCCTGAAAGAGTGTAAGGCATCTGGATCAGTCTTCCAGCAGAGGTGGTGGGGGCAAAAACAGTGATGGGATTCATGCATACACAGGATAGGCACTAAGGGGATACATGATGTCAAGGGATGTGATATGAGATATATCTTAACAAGTGGCAAGTTAGCTCAGGGAATATCACAAGTAGCTCTGTGTAGCTGAGCCATGAGTGATTAATCGTGTAGCTCACTTATCACAAGTGAAAAGATATGTCTCATATCACATCCCTTGCCATCATGTATGCCTTTTATAGAATAGGGTGTTTCATGTCATGTGAGTTTTGGTGCGTTATTTTATGGTTTATTTGTTAATTTTCCCCTGCAGTTTGTTGTGTTTGCTTTTGCTTTGGTGTTCTTCCGCAGTGTTGATATTGTTTTTTTGAATGGGGCTTCCTAGTATTGTTTGATTGATTCGTTTGCTGAATTTTTTTTCTTTGGTGGCATTTGATTGGGTGACATCATAGAAACATAGAAACATAGAAACATAGAAGTTGACGGCAGATAAGGACCGCAAGGCCCATCCAGTCTGCCCATTTCTTTTTCTACCTTATAAATGTGCCATCGGCCTTTGCTCTGTCAGTGACCTATCTATTCATAGTCATTTGTATTGCTCCCTTATGCCTATCCTATGCCTGTTTGAAGCCCTGCACTGTATTCATAGCCACCACTTCTGTGGTAAGCCATTCCATGCATCCACCACCTTTCTGTGAAAAAGGAATTTCCTCATTTCCCATAATCGGCCTCCCTCTAATCTCATGCTGTGTCCTCTTGTCCTGCTATTTTTCTTATATTTAAACATGTTAGACTCTTTCACCTTGTTTATGCCTTAAGGTGTTTGAATTTCTCGATCATATCACTCTTTTCCTCCTTTGCTCAAGGGTATACATTGAGCTCGTTAATCTGTCCTCATATGTCTTCTGATGCAGTCCCTGCACCATTTTGGTTGCCCTCCTCTGGACTGCCTCAATTTGGTTAATGTCCTTGTGAGGTGTGGCCTCCAATACTGCACGCAGTACTCCAGATGGGGCTAACCAATGTCTTATACAGAGGATTACCCCTCTTACGACTTGTGATACCCTACTAATACACCTAACACTCCTGCTAGCCTACTCTACTGCTTTAGAGGTCTGCTTGGATGATTTTAGGTCATCAGTGATGATGATGCCCAAATCTCTTTCTTCCTTTGTGACTGCTAGCAACTCCCTCCCAGCCTATAAGTGGCTTCAGGGTTTCTCTTCCCTATGTGCATGATTTTGCACTTCTTTGCATTAAATCCCAGTTGCCACTCTTCTGACCATTCTGCTAGTTTATCCAGATCTCTTCTCATTCTGCCCACCCCATCTGGCTCATCTACTCTGTTGCAGATCTTGGTGTCATCTGCAAACAGACCAATTACCCTCTAGTCCATCTGCAAGGTCACTAATGAAGATGTTGAATAGGACTGGCCCCAGGACTGATCCCTGAGGTACCCACTTGTGACTTGCATCTCTTCTGACTGTATACCATTTACCACCACTCTCTGTTTTCTGCCAGTTAACCAGTTTGCCACCCAGTTGACCAACTTCTGACCCACCAGGCCTACCCAGCTTATTTATCAATCTTCTATGTGGAACAGTGTCAAACTTTGCTGAAGTCAAGGTAGGCGACATCAACTGCTCCCCCTTGGTCCACCACTTTGGCTACCCAGTCAAAGAAATCTATGAGATTAGTTTGACAGGACCTTCCTTTGTAAACCCATGCTGTCTTGGATCCTGTGCCCTATGGATTCCAGGTGTTGCACTATCCTTTCCTTAAGAAGTGCCTCCATAATTTTGCCCACTACTGAGGTAAGACTGACCGGTCTGTAGTTCCCGCCTCCCTGCTACCACTCTTGTGGAGCGGGATCCATAAACCCTTCTCCAGTCTTCTGGGACCTCTCCTGTGTCAGAGACTTACTAAACAATTCTGCTAATGGCTCTGCTAGTTCCTCCTTTAGCTCCTTAAGTACCCTGGGATGTATGCCATCAGGTCCCATTGCCTTATCCACTCTGAGCTTAGCAAGCTCTTGTAGGACCCTTTCTTTGTGAAGGGAGTAGTGCTCACCTCCCTCCCTCCCCTGTGTCCATGATGCTGAGCTGTGGGCCCTGCCCTACCTTCTCTTCAGTAAATACTGAGCAAAAGTATCTATTTGGATAGATGCCTTTACAGGGTCCTCCTCCTCACATGCTCCCTTTTCTCCATTAAGCTAGCAATCCCCTCTGGACTTTCTCCTTTCACTAATGTATCTATAGAAAGTCTTGTCACCTTCTTTTACTGTTCGTGCTAGTGTTTCCTCAGTTTGGGACTTTGCCTGCCTACTGCCTTACCTGCTTCCCTTAGGGCAGTTTGGTATGCCTCCCTATCTTCATCCGCTGTGTTCCCTTATATTTCCTGAAGGCCAGCCTTTTGACCTTTTCTGCTACTGTATTTGAGAAACCAAAGTGGTTTCCTTCTTCTTTTGCACTTCCTTTTCTGTCTAACACAATGGGATGTTGCTTCAAGTATTGCATCCTTAATGCTTGCCCACTTTGCCTGTACCCCCTCACCTGTGTTTCTTTTTGCCAGGGCTAGCTTAACTCTGTTGGCCATCTTATCAAAGTCAGCTCCTCTGAAGTCCCATATTTTTGCCTTGGAATGGGATGATTTAGATGTAGTAGCCGAATTGAACCATACCATGTGATGGTGATCTCATTTACAGGGGCACTAGTAATTTAACTTGTTATAACAAGTTAAACAAAGCACAATTAAACCATTACTTGCATTTTTTCCCTTTTTTTTTCCTTCTAATTACTCTGACTAGGTTACAAACCCAGCAACATATTTGGAATGGATTTCATTAACTGCAAGTACTGTGGAACAATTTTCAGAAGGACAGTCTTACAGGATTTAGGACACTGTCCTACATGCTGGGCCTTGGAGATCTTCGGTCTCAGCTCCGGGCAGCATGGGCAGAGATTGCACGCCTCAAATTTCATATTGAAGAGAAATACATTATAAGAACCACCGCCATTTCCCCAGCATCCAACAGAAAAACCTCGACCGCAGAGGGTAGTTGGTCCAGGAGGTTGGCAGGTGGTTAGGAGGAGCAAATCAGGTGCCCCATCACTCTCTGCTCTCCAACACATTACCTCCAAAAACCATATAAACGCTACAAACAGGTATCTGCCTCTATCTCTGAAATCAAATAAAGAGGCAGAAGACACTGCAGAGCAGGACACTGCGGCACAGGAGCTAGCACAACAATACTCACCCAAATCAGGAACCAAAACTAAACAAGCACAAAGGAAATCCAAAAAACTTCTGATCATAGGAGACTCCATGATTCGGGGAGTTGATACCCATCTCCAGCCAGGGGTGATGGTCAGATGTCTCCCAGGTAAATCAGCATGGAGAGACACTGACGCATTACTAAAATTGTTCACAAAGCAGGAGAAAACATTGATGTCCTAGTACACATAGGACTAATGATCTAGCCAGCCCGGTCAGTTGTGGAGACCAAGGAACACCTGACTAAGCTGGGTGACAAACTATCATCTATTTTGTCCGGCATCTCCTTCTCTGAGATCCTGCCAGTCTGGGAGAAGGAGCAGATGGACGGAAGGTCAGAGAAGGAGATAGGGGAGCTAAACACGTGGCTCAAGGACTGGTGCCAGGAAAAAGGACACAGATTTGTAGGAACTGGCAACAGTTCTGGGAGCGAAAGTTCTTTAAATTTGATGGACTGCATCTGACTAAAGAGGGAGTCAGTGCATTGGGGCAGAAGTTTGACGTCTTTGCAGAATATTTAAACTAGCAAATGGGGAGAGGGGTGCAGCACCCCATACGTCGAATGGGAAGAACACCCCTCCCCCCTCAGCTAGTGGTCAAACAGGAATTCAGCGTGTTTGCCATTCATTTGCATCACCAGGTAAGAAAAAAGGTTTGTCTCCCCATACGATGCACAGGGTAATGCCAAACTTCACCCAACAACTAACACACCAAAATCTGGCCAATGGAAAATCATGTACACAAATGCTCACAGCCTGGGAAATAAGATCCCAGACCTGCAGGCAATAATGTCAGAGGCTAAACTGGACATAGTAGCAATTAGTGAGGCGTGGTTTACCAGTAACCACACTTAGGAGACTTCAGTACCTGGCTATGTATTGTTCAGAAGAGACCGAGGTGCAAAGGGGGAGGAGTGGCCCTGTATGTTAATGAAAATATCAAAGCTACAGAAATTCAGAATACACATAAGGAGCCAGAAGAACTGTGGGTCACCCTGGAAACAGGAAATGGGACAGCCATAAGAACTGGGGTTGTCACAGGCCCCCAGACCAGAGGGAGGACATAGACACATTACTGTTAGAAGATATACAAAACATGACAGCTAAAGGGGAGGTTCTGATAATGGGAGACTTCAACATGCCAGATACAGATTGGTCAATACCAGCAGGAACATCTGCCAGAACAAGACTCATAGTGGATTCCCTGCAGGGGGAGGGCCTCAAACAACTGGTACAGCAACCCACAGAGACAGGGCTATCCTAGATCTAGTACTGACTAACAAAGAAAGGATCACAGATCTCCAGGTAGAAGGTCACCTGGGGGCCAGTGACCATCACATGGTATGGTTCAATTTGGCTACTACATCTAAATCATCCCATTCCAAGGCAAAAATATGGGACTTCAGAGGAGCTGACTTTGATAAGATGGCCAACAGAGTTAAGCTAGCCTGCAAAAAGAAACACAGGTGAGGAGGTACAGGCAAAGTGGGCAAGCATTAAGGATGCAATACTTGAAGCAACATCCCATTGTGTTAGACAGAAAAGGAAGTGCAAAGAAGAAGGAAACCACTTTGGTTCTCAAATACAGTAGCAGAAAAGGTCAGAGCCAAAGGCTGGCCTTCAGAAATATAAGGGAACACAGCGGGATGAAGATAGGAGGCATACCAAACTGCCTAAAGGAAGCAGGTAAGGCAGTAAGGCAGGCAAAGTCCCAAACTGAGAAACACTAGCACGAACAGTAAAAGAAGGTGACAAGACTTTCTATAGATACATTAGTGAAAGGAGAAAGTCCAGAGAGTATTGCTAAGCTTAATGGAGAAAAGGAGCATGTGAGGAGGAGGACCCTGTAAAGGCATCTATCCTAAATAGATACTTTTGCTCAGTATTTACTGAAGAGAAGGTAAGGCAGGGCCCACAGCTCAGCATCATGGACACAGGGGAGGGGTGAGCACTACTCCCTCACAAAAAAAGGGTCCTACAAGAGCTTGCTAAGCTCAGGGTGGATAAGGCAATGGGACCTGATGGCATACATCCCAGGGTACTTAAGGAGCTAAAGGAGGAACTAGCAGAGCCATTAGCAGAATTGTTTAGTGAGTCTCTGAGCACAGGAGAGGTCCCAGAAGACTGGAGAAGGGCTCATGTGATCCCGCTCCACAAGTGGTAGCAGGAGGAGGCGGGGAACTACAGACCAGTCAGTCTTACCTCAGTAGTGGGCAAGATTATGGAGGCATCCTTAAGGAAAGGATAGTGCAACACCTGGAATCCATAGGGGCACAGGATCCAAGACAGCATGGGTTTACAAAGGAAGGTCCTGTCAAACTAATCTCATAGATTTCTTTGACTGGGTAACCAGAGTGGTGGACCAGAGGGGCAGTTGATGTCGCCTACCTTGACTTCAGCAAAGCTTTGTACACTGTTCCACATAGAAGATTGATAAATAAGCTAGGTAGGCTCGGGTGGGTCAGAAGTTGGTCAACTGGGTGGCAAACTGGTTGACTGGCAGAAAACAGAGAGTGGTGGTAAATGGTATACAGTCAGAAGAGATGCAAGTCACAAGTGGGGTACCTCAGGGGATCAGTCCTGGGGCCAGTCCTATTCAACATCTTCATTAGTGACCTCGCAGATGGACTAGAGGGTAAGCTTGTCTGTTTGCAGATGACACCAAGATCTGCAACAGAGTAGATGATCCAGATGGGGTGGGCAGAATGAAAGAGATCTGGATAAACTAGCAAAATGGTCAGAAGAGTGGCAACTGGGATTTAATGCAAAGTGCAAAATCATGCACATAGGGAAGAGAAACCCTGAAGCCACTTATAGGCTGGGAGGGGAGTTGCTAGCAGTCACAAAGGAAGAAAGAGACTTGGGCATCATCATCACTGATGACCTAAAATCATCCAAACAGACCTCTAAAGCAGTAGGTAAGGCTAGGGGGGTGTTAGGGTGTATTAGTAGGGGTATCACAAGTCGTAAGAGGGAGGTAATAATCCCTCTGTACAAGACATTGGTTAGGCCCCATCTGGAGTACTCAGTGCATTGGAGGCCACACCTTCACAAGGACATTAACCAAATTGAGGCAGTCCAGAGAAGGGCAACCAAAATGGTGCAGGGACTGCATCAGAAGACATATGAGGACAGATTAACGGAGCTCAATATGTATACCCTTGAGCAAAGGAGGAGAGAGGTGATATGATTGAGACATTTAAACACCTTAAGGGCATAAACAAGGTGAAAGAGTCTAACATGTTTAAATATAAGAAAAATAGCAGGACAAGAGGACACAGCATGAGATTAGAGGGAGGCCGATTAAGGGGAATGTGAGGAAATTCTTTTCACAGAAAGGTGGTAGATGCATGGAATAGCTTACCACAAGAAGTGGTGGCTATGAATACAGTGCAGGGCTTCAAACAGGCATGGGATAGGCATAAGGGAGCAATACAAATGACTATGAATAGATAGGTCACTGACAGAGCAAAGGCCGATGGCACATTTATAAGGTAGAAAAAGAAATGGGCAGACTGGATGGGCCTTGCGGTCCTTATCTGCCGTCAACTTCTATGTTTCTATGTTTCTATGTTTCTATGGTCACTGGCCCCCAGGTGACCTTCTACCTGGAGATCTGTGATCCCTTCTTTGTTAGTCAGTACTAGATCTAGGATAGCCCTGTCTCTTGTGGGTTGCTGTACCAGTTGTTTGAGGCCCTCCCCCTGCAGGGAATCCACTATGAGTCTAGTTCTGGAAGATGTTCCTGCTGGTATTGACCAATCTGTATCTGGCATGTTGAAGTCTCCCATTATCAGAACCTCCCCTTTAGCTGTCATGTTTTGTATATCTTCTAACAGTAATGTGTCTATGTCCTCCCTCTGGTCTGGGGGCCTGTAGACAACCCCAGTTCTTATGGCTGTCCCATTTCCTGTTTCCAGGGTGACCCACAGTTCTTCTGGCTCCTTATGTGTATTCTGAATTTCTGTAGCTTTGATATTTTCATTAACATACAGGGCCCTCCTCCCCCTTTTGCACCTCGGTCTCTTCTGAACAATACATAGCCAGGTACTGAAGTCTCCCAAGTGTGGTTACTGGTAAACCATGTCTCACTAGCTACTATGTCCAGTTTAGCCTCTGACATTATTGCCTGCAGGTCTGGGATCTTATTTCCAGGCTGTGAGCATTTGTGTACATGATTTTCCATTGGCCAGATTTTGGTGTGTTAGTTGTTGGGTGAAGTTTGGCACACCCCCATCGTATGGGAGACAAACCTTTTCTTACCTGGTGATGCAAATGAACGGCAAACACGCTTAAATTCCTGTTTGACCACTAGCTGAGGGGAGGGGTTCTTCCCATTCGACGATGGGGTGCTGCATCCCTCTCCCCATTTGCTAGTTTAAATATTCTGCAAAGACGCCAAACTTCTGCCCCAATGCACTGACTCCTCTTTAGTCAGATGCAGTCCATCAAATTTAAAGAACTTTCACCCCAGAACTGTTGCCAGTTCCTACAAATCTGTGTCCTTTTTCCTGGCACCAGTCCTTGAGCCACATGTTTAGCTCCCCTATCTCCTCTTCTCTGACCTTCTGTCCATCTGCTCCCCTCTCCCAGACTGGCAGGATCTCAGAGAAGGAGATGCCGGACGAAATAGATGATAGTTTGTCACCCAGCCTAGTCAGGTGTTCCTTGGTCTCCACAACTGACCGGCTGGCGAGATCATTAGTCCCTATGTGTACTAGGACATCAATGTTTTCTCCTGCTTTGTGAACAATTTTAGCAATGCGGTCAGTGTCTTTCCATGCTGATGTACCTGGGAGACATCTGACCATCACCCCTGGCTGGAGATGGGTATCAACTCCCCAAATCATGGAGTCTCCTATGATCAGAAGTTTTTTGGATTTCCTTTGTGCTTGTTTAGTTTTGGTTCCTGATTTGGGTGAGTTTTGTTGTGCTAGCTCCTGTGCTGCAGTGTCCTGCTCTGCAGTGTCTTCTGCCTCTTTATTTGATTTCAGAGATAGAGGCAGATACCTGTTTGTAGTGTTTATATGGTTTTTGGAGGCAATGTGATGGAGAGCAGAGAGTGATGGGGCACCTGATTTGCTCCTCCTAACCACCTGCCAACCTCCTGGACCAACTACCCTCTGCGGTCGAGGTTTTTCTGTTGGATGCTGGGGAAATGGTGGGTGGTTCTTATAATGTATTTCCTCTTCAATATGAAATTTGAGGCGTGCAATCTCTGCCCATGCTGCCCGGAGCTGAGCCCTAAGATCTCAAGGCCCAGCATGTAGGACAGTGTCCTAAATCCTGTAAGACTGTCCTTCTGAAAATTGTTCCACAGTACCTGCAGTTAATGAAATCCATTCCAAATAAGTTGCTGGGTTTGTAACCTAGTCAGAGTAATTAGAAGGAAAAAAAAGGAAAAAAAATGCAAGTAATGGTTTAATTGTGCTTTGTTTAACTTGTTATAACAAGTTAAATTACTAGTGCCCTGTAAATGAGATCACCTTTGTGGAGGCCCCACTGATCTTCCCTTCCTGCTCTGCCACAGGAAATGTCACAACTGTGGTACCCTATAAAAGGAGTGTAGCGGGGTGGGGGGATGGGGGTGGTGGTCGGCCTCCCCTGCCTAAAAAGAAGAACCAATGGATGAAAGAACAAGGAGGTAAGAGCAGAAACAATCAGTCAACAACAAATGCAGTAACCCTGAAAGCTTATCCTAATGTTAGATAAAACTGTAAAACCTGTAAAGCACCACCTGTAATAATTTCAGAGAAGATATACCCTGTAAGAAACACTTTGCTCAGAGAAAAATAAAGCAGTAACAGAAGATATACCTTGCAAAAGACAATTTGAATCAGAAGATTACAGCAGTAATCTGTTAGCACACACCTGTAGACACCTCTGTAATAATGCAGAAGAAGGTATACCAGCAACAACAATCTGAATCAGAGAAAAATAAAGCAATGAAATGTTAGCAACAAACAGTAGCAATCCCTGTGAGTAAAAAATAAAAACACCACCACACAGTAAATCTGCTTAGCCAAACTAAGTCTTAATCCTTCTCCCTTGATCTGGTAAGTTTCTCTACTCTGCCTTTCAAGCAGTCTTAGAAGGAAAGAGCTCAGGTGAAGCTAGGTGCCTTGGCCAGCAAACCAAGTCTTCTACATCTGTTGTTTGAGGGTGTGATATTGTCTGTCATTGGGTACTCAGTGTGATACTGTGGTTGGTTGAATGGGTTGTGTGCTACTTTTTGATTGGATGTCATATGCTGTAGTGTTATATGATTGGTAGTCGTTGGTGATGGGTGGAGTTTGTCGTTCGGATGTCAGCGTGGAGTCTTGGAGGCATTTTCTATTATTTTTATTTTAATGTTATTTATTTTATGCCTGCTTTTCTTGGAATTATGTGAAGCTGCATTTAGAACTGTTGCTTGTATAGCTACAGATTTCTTTGCTTATCATGTTGAGGCTTTGGGAGTGGAAATGTGAGGTACACTATGTTTCCTTTAATTTTGAAGTATTTCTTTATTTGGTGGTATTATGCATTGAATTGTTGGGTATATACCGTAGTTGTTTTCTGGTTTACATTGATGTCTGCTTTACGGTGAGCAGAAGAAATGGAAGTTCTGCATTTTACTTTAATTGAGCTCAGGTGTGTTACTGTTTTTTTCCTTTTTAGATGAAAAAATATAGTTTGGCTCATCAGCGTTCTAACGTGTACACGGTACTGATATTTGTAAGTGACATATATACCATTTGTATAACTTTTCATGGTGTACACGTCAGCATTTCAATATCAGTCAGTGGTTGTGATACTGAAATTTACCCGATGCCATATCAGTTCACCCTTATTGTATAAGAAGGAATCTTAGTAGGAAAGCAGAGGGATGAAAGTAGCAAGAGATCAGTTAGGATCTGCAGTGACAGTATCAGCAGGGACAAAATGGGCAGACAGGGTGGGCTAAGCTATCCTTGTCTGCTGCCAAATTTTAAGTTTCTATGTATTGGGAGAGGTTTTCATCACAGGAGAAAAGAGGTATTACTATCTCTCTATAGCTCACTGGTGAGGCCACACCTGGAGAACTGTGCCCAGTTCTGGAGTCCACACACAAGGAAAGACAAGGACAGGTTGAAAACAGTGCAGCATAAAGTTACCAAAATGATTCATAGGTTGCAGGACACCTCATGCGAGGACTGTCTTAGAGCACTGAACATGTACTCACTGTAGACCAGAAGGAAGAGGGGCGATATGATACAGACCTTCAAGTTCCTGAAAGAAATGAACAAGGTAAACTGTAGGCTACTCAGGAATAGTTAATTGAGAACATGGGGTCATGAATGGAAGCTGAAGGAACGGAAAATCAGGAGAGACATGAGGAAGTTCTGTTTTACACAGACAGTGGTTGAGTCATGGAACAACCCGTTGGCTGATGTGGTGGACATCAATACCAGCAATGAGTTCAAATATGGTTAGGATAGAGTTAAGGGCTTAAGGTTTAATAGTGATCCAGGGGACAGCAGTAAGGCAGGAAACATGGGAGAGGGTAGAGTGAGCAAAAAACCCATATTGACACTAGTCTTGGGTAGGTTCAGATATACAGCTAGACTAGACAGACCATGGTTCTTTTTTTGCCATCATTTTCCATGTTCTGTGCTTGGTGTCCTGCATCTTATTGGTCTCCAGGTATTCCACTACCTTTTCCTTTACCACCATTTCAGATTATCTACAATTTAGGCAAGACTAACTGGCCTGTAGTTACCCAGATCTTCCTGGTCCCTCCCTCCTTCTGCAGTGATTCTACATCCATGGATCTCCAGTTGACGGGGACTTCTCCCCTCTCCAGGGAGCATCTGAATAGATCCACCAGCAGTGCTGTCAATTGCAGTCCCACCTCCTTCAGCACCTTGGCATGTAGACCATCTGACCCCGGAGCCTTTTCTACCTTAAGGACTACAAGATCTTTGTAGACCCTGCTGTCTGTGACCTCCACTCTGTCCATGTTTCCTATGCCTTTTTCTGATGCCTTCACCTCACCATCTGGCAGTGGCCCAAATCATCCACTGTAAATACTGAGCAGAAGTTATTCAATGCCATGACCTTTTACCCATCATCCTCCAACACCCTATCCCCTTTTTCAGCCTTATCCTCCTTTTGTCTTCCTCTTTTCCTTGATTTACCTAAATAATTCCTTGTTCTCCTCTTCCAACCTTTCTGTTATTCATACCTCTGCCTTCCTCACTGTTCCTGTTGCTTCCCTTAGTTTCTTCTGGTAGGGGACACCACCCACACTTCCTCCTGCTGCATACACTCGTACCTCTCGATGGCCTTTCTCTTGGCCTTCACTGCCACCCCAACCTCCCTAGAAAACCAGACTGGTCTCTTGTGTTTTTTTACATTTGGGAACTTTCACTTTGCAGGAGTCTATTTCCTCCCTTGTGGCCCCCTTCACTATTCCCCATTTAACCTCAACCCCCACTGTCCCTCTCACCCTCTCTAGTTTGTCACTGATCAGAGTTATCATAACCTTGAAAACTGTCATTGTAAGGTCCAGTGAATCATTAAGTGCGCAGCAAATAAAATCAACCAGAACCAGTGCACCACACCACCCTCCAAATGCTGCTTGAATGCATGCAAATCATGTAAACATTTAATTTCCTTGCTGACTTTCTCTCTTCATTCCATAATTTTAAAAGGGGATTCTTAGTCAAGAGAGATATATCCTCCTTCTATTTAGCAAGCTCCCCATTGGCCACCTGTGAACTTGTTATGGGTTGGCACTCAGTTTCACAAATGCAGACTGAGAGTGGTTTCCCCATAAAGCAAACAGAGAAAGCAGTGTAACCACAGATCATATTGGTATGTTAAAACTGAAAGAGTAGGGACCTGACCTATGAGTGGATCTGCTTGACATCGGAGGTCAAGCTAATCATGGTTTAGTTGAATGAGACCAAGAATTCCCTTTTTAACATGTTGGGATGAGGACTGAACATGAGTAAGAAAATAAAATTACTTTAAATGATTTGCAGGCTCTTTTATTTATTGAATTTTGCTAACCAGTTTCACTCACTGAGGCTAATGTCCTTTTCCAAGAGTGACCTGGGATTGAGTACATTTAATTGGAGAAAGAAAGTAAAAAAAAAAAAAACTACTTTTACAGGTGTATATAGTACAACTGCAGTAACAAGCTACCAAAAAATTAGTTACATTCAATAAGAGGAAAAAGAAAAAAAAAAAAACTTTTACAGGAATACTCAGTACAACAAGAGAGATAGACAGTACAACAGTAACATGATTGTAATAGGTCCTGCACATTTAACATTTATACCAAAAGGGGGCTTGTATGGATCCCCTATAGGGGACCGTTGTTAAGGTTCAGTGCTTGTGTAAGACAATGGGTAAGTGAAGAAGAGGGTCAAGAAGGGGGGCAGTCAGTGGGTACAGGTGTATGCATTCTTTGGGAGAGAGGGCACTTTAAGCAAATATTTGAATGACAGTAGAGAGGGGCTGTCCTGGAGAGGGGGGAGTTCATTCTAGAGCTGAGAGACTTTATATGAAAATGAATGCTGGCCAGCAGCTGCCATGGCTCTAGGAACTTCCAGGAGAGGTTGGGTAGAGGAACAGAGGATCCTTTTGTAAGTTCTCCATACCACTATGTCCACCTAAGGCCTTGTTCCCTTGTTGGTGGCAATCATTAGCGACTCCATTCTGTCCATGCCCAACTTTGTGGACCCAAAGAGCACTGATTTAGTTTTCTTAACACTGAATAAAAGTTGATTAGTCATGAACCAAATTTCCAGCAGTGCAAACTTTTCACTTAGTTCAGTTTTTATTGCTTTTGTGTCAGAGACTCTTCTGTACAGCACAGCACTGTCTGCATACAGTATTGCTTTGACTTTACCACAGGTGGTGGACAATTCATTAATAAAATGGGAAAAGAGTAAGGGCACTTGGATACATCCCTGTGAAACTCCATCAGTCATCTCATGTCTTGCGGAAAGGCAGGATCCCCATTTAACACATTGGTTATGACTTGCAACATAACTTCTAAACTAGAGGAAGGACAGGTGATCTAGGCCTAGGCTCACTAGTTTAGCTAGCAGGAGTTCATAACTCACCGAGTCAAAGGCCTTGGTTAAATCAGTAAATATGGCTTATGTGGCCTTAGCATCATCAATAGGGCTGAAGGCACCTGTAGTGAGACATATGAGGGCTGTGTCAGTACAATGATGTTTTCGGAGTCTGTGCTGGACATCGGTGAGCAGGTTATTTCACTCAGTATAGGCTGCCAGCTGATTATATATTAGCCTGTCCTGGATTTTGGTCAGTGTACTGAGTATTGATATGGGATGATAATTTTCATTTACCTCCCTGTCTCCCCCTCTGTGGACAGGGACAACATGTGCTGCTTTCCAGTTTTTGGAGAACCTCCCCATGAGGCACAGACATGTTGTACCAGGGTGACAAGTTTCAGGATTAGTCAGCAGTGAATCGCCATGCACTCCAGAAGTGAAAATGTAACAGCAATACAATTGTTGTGGCAAATTCAAAGGCAAGTTTTATTTTTTGCAGCTCCAAATAGGACTACAACAGTGTGCGTACCATTACCCAGCAGTCTTAGCACGTCGCTTCAATCAGCTTTGTCAGGGCAGGTAGCATACTCCACTACACTACATGGCCAGCTTGGCGGACTGCAGCAAACCATCATCCCATACCCTGCGGTAGTGAGTGTAGCTCCTTGCTACACTCACACTGCAGGATATAGCACCATTTTTAACCAGTCACTGTCCTTATGAGTGTTATTATTTAGTTGTTCATCTTGAGTCGCTCAATAATAGTCACTCATATTGAGTGTTATCCCTTTGAATAAATGGGGCATGTTTCTTTTATTTTTGTTTTATTTATATTTTATGGTATTTTTTCCCTGGTTTATGCCCACTGTCTTGGGTGCACACGTGTGGAGGCATGCACACACCATGCTTCGAGATGCCCTCCCTACTTGCCACCCCCTCCTGCCTACACTGCCATTGGACCACCACCCGGTGGCAGTGGAACTATGGGGGGGGGCGACAACCTTCCCAAGAGAGGAGACCTGCCAGTTGGCTGCTCAATCCTGCTCGCCCCCTGTGCCGGCTCCCTGATGACCCAAGGTTGCTCCAGAACCCGGGTTGCCGGTGTTATGTGAGGTAAGGCATGATGCCTCAACCCTCTATGCCACCAGGCCGGCTGGCATGTTTATTTTCTATGACTATGAAATTATTGATTAAGAATTCAAGGGCATGGTTGACATTCTGCTTGGACCCTATGTCCTCACAATTTACATTGGAGAGATCATTCAAAAAGGAATTGCTATTTAATCTTGCATAGTTCCTTGGTGTAGTGACCCTAGGGGAGACTTTGAGGAATGTATTGCTCCAGGTACAGAAGGCTAGGGAATAGTTGCTCAGGGAGTCAGAGGAAATTCACTAATTGCTCAACCTCTCTCTTATCAGCTCTCCCGCTGGCCCCACACCCTCCTGCGACCGCATCCCTACCCAACCAAACCCCCCACCCAACCTTCTCCTTTTGCCTGGTTACTCCATCCAAAGTACTCAAAGCCCTGCTTGCCCTCAATCCCTCTAAGTGTAACTGTCTCTCGGGTTTGGATGCCAAAGTGCTCTACCTTTCAGTCCGTGCCATCGCCATTCCCCTGGCATCCCTCTTCAACCCCTTTTTCTCTCTCGCCACTACCCCTTCAGACTGGAAACATGCCACAGTCATCCCCCTCCCTAAAGGCAGTGACTCCTCCTCCCCTGGCAACTACTACCCCATCTCCCTCCTCCCCATATTAGCCAAAATCCAGGTGCACCTTGTCCTCTTTCAACTCTCCTCCTTCCTGAACTCTTCCTCTTTCTTTACACCCTACCAGTTGGGATTTAGGAAATCTCACTCCACTGTCACTTCCCTCCTACGACTCACCAATTCCATTCTTACTGGCATGGACAAAGATCACATCACCTTTGCCATTTTTGTCGCTCTAGCAAAGGCATGTGGCACTGTCTCTCATGCCCTTCTCCTGTCCAAGCTCTCCCATGCAGGGATCTCCAGTGTGGCCCTCAGCTGGTTCAAATCATACCTAGCAGGCAGGTTCCAATCAATCAGAATGGGCACCTCCACCTCCGACCCCCTCCCTGTCACCATTGGAGTGCCTCAAGGCTTAGCCCTTGGCCTGATCCTGTTCTCCATCCTCCTGAATGACCTGCCATTGGCCTGCCCACACACATCCATTCACATGTATGCAGATGATATGGTACTGTATACATCAGGCCACTCTCCCCTGGAAGTGGCATCCAAACTCCAGCAGGATTTCAATGATGTTCAGCTCTGGTTTCACTCAAACCAACTTTTTCTCAGTGCCAAGAAAACTGTCTCCTTAACCTTTGGCATGAGGCAGAGACCTTTCCGACTTCCTGCCATACCCACCTTCCACACCTTAAATGGGACTTCCTTAGAGGCTTGCACCTCATTTAGATGTCTAGGGGTCTGGCTTGACCAGCACCTAGACTTTTCTGTACATATCAATGCCATCCATAAAAAACTGCACCCCAGACTGGGCACCTTATACAGTAACCGTGGCTGCATCCCTCTGCCAGCTCACAAGGCAATTGTACAGAAAATGATCCTCCCTATTTTTGACTATGGGAACATAGTCTACAGTGCTGCCCCTAAGTCCACTCTGGCTAGATTGGAACCTCTCTTCCACTCCTTCTATCATTTCGCTCTGAACTGTCCTCCCACCACCCACCACTGTGACCTCTACTGGTCCCTGAACCTCCTCTTGCTCCTGGATTGGCGTCAGTCTCACTGTGCCAGGCTCACGGCCAGTTTCTGGGCTCAGTACTTGCCCCCTACCTCGCTTCTACCCTAACTGCCCAACCCCCCCCCGCATATTCACTCAGGAACACTGACTCCTGGCAGCTGCATATCCCATACATGGCCACCTCTGCCGGCCAGTCAGCCTTTAGAGTTCACATGCCAAAACTATGGAACTCCCTGCCTGAGGACATTCGGCACACTCACCCCTCTCAGCAACTCAACCCCCTCCTCAATGAGCACTTCTCCTCCACCTGCATGTGCAGTTTAAGTTCACACTAGACCAAGGGCTAGCTCCCCCATCCGTGGTTACTCTTAATGTTGTATCTCTGATCATGAGTGGTTATTATTTGCACTTTCCACCAATTTGTAACCTTACTATCTCTGTTTGTTCTGTTTGCTTGCTACTTGTAAATATTCTCGATATGTATTCTCCCTTCCCCAACACCCCCCAGGACGCATCTGGAATCGAGCGGTAGTTCGCTCTGCATGCCTTCCTGGTAAAACCTTTAAATAAATAAAAAATCCCAGCTGCATGTATTCTTTCAGATCTGCTTACTAGATCCTAGTCAATTAAGGAGTGGTTACCGGATCTGGTGTTTAGCCTTGTGGGTTCCTCAGTAATTTGGTGGAGGTTTGCATCACTGAGTATGCTTTTAAAAGTATACAGGCCTTTGTTAAGCCAGTTTAGATTAAAGACCCCTAAAAGTATGAGCTCACTGAGGGATAGTTAACATAGGCAATCTAGAAGCTTGCTGAGTACAGGTCTAGCTATAGTGGGAGGACTGTAGTTACAGGCAACACACAGAGATTTAAGTGTTGCCAAGGATGATTTTGAAGAGAAAGCATTCACATGCTGTGGTATACAGGGATGTCCTGGGAACCTCGGTGGTGCAAAGAGAGTTCCTTACACATAAGAACATATTCTTTTCTTTTTCTCTTTCCCTTCCTGTCTTTTCAAAATACATTAAAGCCAGGGATGTAAATTCCATTGCTTAATACATGAGTCCTGATTCGTGTTTTGGAGACTGTAAGTATGTCTGGGGACTATAGACTCACCCAGATCTCCAGTCCAAAGATCATAGGGTGCAAGCTATTGATATTCATGTGGACTGTTTCTACTCCTTTTCTACAAGCCCACATGGTCAGTAGGGGAAGTAATTCTGGTATTGTTCAGATTAGGGCCCGGGCTTGGTTCAATGTCTCCTGCAGTTAACAGCAGGCATAGTATTGCCAACCTTAATAGGGACCGGGGGAGTTTGGATTTCTTATTTTAGAGACTGTTCTAGATGGTCAGCCAAGATGTTGCTAGCAGCTTTCTGTTTACCAGCATATAGAGCCACCATATTGAGGTATATGTTAGTGAGGTTTCAGCACAGATCATGGATGGATAGAGCCAAGCGTGAGGTCCCACTGGGGAGACTAGAAGCTCTCTCACCAATCTGCTGGAGAGAGCCAAGAGGCTGAGACTAAACAGACCAAGGATTGCACCTATAATTGCCATAGTTGCTAGATTGTAAATTGGGGGAGGAACAAGGTAGCAGAATACGCTTTAGCATGGGACATTAGACGTACATCAACATCAAATCGCTTAGGTAGGGAGGGGGTGTTGCAGCCAGGAGGACAGTGGATTAAGATTGCAATATACAGTCCACCCAGGAAGGAACTTGGGGGGAGTGGTGATAATCTGAAGAGGGGTTTAATCAAGCATAAAAAAAGTATATCACAGTATGTAGAATCCAGCCAGATTTGGATTATATGGAACTTGGAAGTAGTTTTATTAGCAGAACAGGTGGCTCAACCAAAAATGATGTCATTATATTATTCAGTATTTTAGATACACTTTAGATAACTTAATGCAATATTGCAGGGGGATTATCGGAAGGTCATTGCAAAAGTGACTTAAGGCAGAGATCCTGAGGAAATTCTAGGTAAAACCTGGGGCTGGAGTATTCATGCAAACATTGCTAAGGGCTATTAGAAACAGATCACAGCAATTTACACTGTTGTACAGGTCCTAGGCTCATCTTATGATATTGTAATGCAAAAGAATTACTATAGTATGTCACAGGACCACTTACTAGAGTGAGATATGAAGGGATCTCGATTAAATTCTAAGTACAGAGTACACAAGTTTTGTACAGTACCTGGAAGTCCTATTTGCAGATAGCACAGGCATGTCCAAGTGGTTTACTGGTGCTAAATTTGAGCAGAGCAAGTGGCTACTAGCTGCCTCCTTAGGCTGACTCCCTAGGGCAGACTCCCATGATACCCTTTGCATTGCTGCCTTTCACATAGAAGACCACAACGCAGTGAAATGCTAGGAGAGATCTGTGTGTCATAGGGGGTACAGGGATCCAATTGACTGCAAGTTTCTGTGGGGAGGTGTGGCTCTGGTGAGGGTCCCTGAGGATAGCACATAGTTTCAGTGGCAATCAGCAATGGGGTGGACAGGGTAGGAAGTCTGCTAGCCCTCAGTATCCCGGGTGTGTCTTCCTTGGTGCTCTGGTGGCATGGGAAAACAAAGGAAGCTGCTTGCAAGTTTTGAATTTGGCAGGCTTTCTAGCACTACCTGCTCTGCAAGTGGACGGTTCCAACTGGCTGTAAGTTTCTGTGGGGGCTGTGGCTCTAGCAAGAGGCTTCAGAGGACAGCACATTGTTTCTGTGGGAGCCGTGGCTCTGGCAAGAGGCTTCAGAGGACAGCATATTGTTTCTGTGGGAGCCATGGCTCTGGCAAGAGGCTTCTGAGGACAGCACATTGTTTCCACGGTGATCAGTGGTGGGGTGGGCAAGGTAACAGAAACATAGAAATATACAATTTGATGGCAGATAAGGACTGCTTGGCCCACCCAGTCCACCCATTTTTCCCCTGCCTGTTCTGTCACTGCAGACCCTACCTGATTTCTGGCTTCCTCCCCCCACTTCCCACTAAGATATCCTTGTGTTTATCCCAAGCATGCTTGAAGCCCATCACTGTTTTCACCCCCACCACCTCCACTGGAACACTGTTCCAGGCATCTATCACACTTTCTGTGAAGGAGTACTTCCTCACATCTCTCTTGAATTTACTCCCGTCTGGTTTCATTACACATCCCTTTGCTCTTGTGCATTTTTTCCACTCAAAAATAGTCACTTCCTGTGCACCGTGAGGTATTTATAGGCTTCTGTCACATCCCTTCCACTCTTATCTCTTCCAGGGTATACATACTGTGGTCCTTCAGTCCCTCCTCATAGGGTTTCTGCTGCAGACCTTGCAACATCTTAGTTGCCCTCATCTGGACTCATGCAGGAAGCAGTGCACACATTAGGAAGCACACATAAAGGCTAAAAGTTGCAAAATGCAAAATGGTAAACTCTACTAAGAAAAACTCTCAATGCAAGTGTTGGCATAAAATGTACCCCCTGATGAAACTGTAATGAGTAAAGTGCTAGGGCATCCACACAGTGGGTACACTGTATGTCAACACTTGCATTGAGATTTTTTCTGAATAAATGTTGTCATTTTGCAACTTTTAGCCTTTATGTGTGTTTCCTAATGTGTGCGCTGCTTTCTGTAACATGTATGTGTGCTGGGCTGTCCAACCCCTGTGGTAGCACCATTCACCAGTACTGTGAGTGCCAGCCATTTTGTTGGTTGCCCTCCTTTGAACTGCCTCCACTCTGTCTATGTCCTTCCTGAAATGTGGTCTCCAGAGCTGGACACAGTACTCCTGGTGAGGTCTCACCAGTAATCTATACAGTGGCAATAACACCCCCCTCCTTCTTCTGGTGATACCCCTCCCATGGCACTTCAACATCCCACTGGCACTACTCACTGCCTTGACTCCTTAAGATCATCAGATATGATTATCCTCAGGTCCTTTTCCTGTTTGGTGACCATCACTACCTTTTAGTAGTAGTAAAATTCTTTATTTTTATACAGGATAAGTTGGTACAACACATCATTAGGTCCTGAAGGTCCTATTTACAAGATGGCCCTGTGTATATTGAAAATATGCAAGACAGAAATAATAAAATGTATAAGTTTCACTGTATAATATAAAACATGTAAAATCTAAAAAGATATAGTGTGTAATCTTAAATGTTCTATTAAACTTTAGTACAAAGTATTATGAAGACAATTCATGCTTATTTCTGTGTGTAAATCATTCATATCAATATTATCCATTACACATACAGTGAATTCTTAATTCATGTTTCAATGCTCCAATAAAAAGTTTTGGATTTCTACTAACACCCTTAATAGAATTATCTAAAGAGTTCTACGGGGACATAGCAATAACAAAAAAGGTCATGTCTCCATATTTATTTAGGGGCTTTTGTGTTTTAAACTCTCTCTTGTTAGTGTTTCTTAAACTATATGCATGTTCAGTCTTCCCCAATTTTTCATGTAGGTACAGTGGTTGAATAAAATTTAATGTTTTATAAATCTGATTAGCCCAAATCAATTTCCTTCTGTTCTCAGGAGTTACCCAGCCAAGTTCACTGTATAATTTATGGTGATGTGTTCTGTAATCACATCTCAGGATAATCAACTGCAACTGAAAAAAAGAGTAAACAGGGAGGAGAGGAAGCACTCTGTGTCACCTTAGAGACTGGAAATGGCACCACAATCTGCACAGGGGTTGTATACAAACCCCCATGTCAGGGGAAGGGAATGGACAAGGATATGATAGAAGGCATTCTTAGGATGGCAGAGAAAGGGGAGATACTGTTGATGGGAGACCTGAATATTCCAGATGTTAACTGGCGCACATTTGCTGCAGCCACATCCAAGAGCAGGGTCATTCTCGATGCCCTACAGGTGACCTGCCTCAGACAGCTAGTTTCAGAACCCAGTGATGAGGGAGCAATCTTACACTTTGTACTCTCAAATGGGGACAGTGAGAGGATCGCAGATCTAGAAGTGGGTTGCCATCTGGGAACAAGTGACCATCAAACAGTGTGTTTCACAATAAACTCAGCTACAGAATCAAGCCATACAAAAGTGAGGGTACTGGACTTCAGGAGGGCTGACTTTGGCAAGATGGGAGAGTTTCTTAGAAAAGCACTAGCAAACAGGCTAGAAGGAGGGGTGGAGCAACAATGGGGAAACATCAGAACTGCCATCAAGGAGGCAACAAGCCTTTGTGCCAAGCAAATAAACAAATCAAAATGAAACATCAAAACCGCCATCACAGAAGCAACAAGCCTGTGTGTGAAGCAAATAAACAAATCAAAATGAAAGAAAAAAACACTCTGGTTCTCAAAAGAGGTGGTGGGGAAAGTCAGGGAGAAAAATATAGCATTCAGGAAGTATAAGGAGACACAGAAGGAGCAGGACAGAGAGCTGTACCAGTTAAGGCAGAAGGAATCAGGGAGGGAAGTCAGAATAGCAAAGGCCCAAACTGAGGAAAAGATAGCCAACTTGGTTAAGAAGGGGGATAAAACCTTTTATAGGTACATCAGGGAGTGTAGAAAGACAAAGGGAGGGACAGTGAGACTGAATAGAATGGATGGTGGGTGGGCAGAGAGGGACAGTGAAAAAGCAGGGATACTGAACGAATATTTCTGCTCAGTATTCACAAAAGAGGAGGGGAATGTGCCTAATCTAATTAACAGAAGCACTCTTGATGGTGGGGGTCAATCCCAGTCCTTTCACAGAAGAAAGGGTTCTGAAAGAACTCCTAAAACTGAAGGGGGACAAAGCAATGGGGACTGACGGAATTCACCCCAGAATTCTAAAAGAATTAAGGGGAGAACTAGTGAAACCACTGACTACCCTTTTTAACAAATCATGGGAGGATGGTGTGGTACCTGAGGACTGGAGGAAGGCAGATGTGATTCCCCTTCACAAACGTGGGACCAAGACAGAGGCAGGAAACTACAGACCTGTCAGTCTGACCTCTGTGGTAGGGAACGTGATGGAGTCACTTCTGAAGGAAAGAATTGTTGAGTACCTAGAGGTCAGAGGGGCACAGGACCCAAGGCAGCATGGGTTCACAGTGGGAAGGTCATGTCAGATGAATCTAATTGATTTCTTTTACTGGGTAAACAAAGTAGTAGACCAGGGAGGGACTGTGGACATGGCCTACCTAGACTTTAGTAAGGCATTTGACACAGTCCCACACAAAAGATTAATAGTCAAATTAACCAGCCTGGGAGTGGATCCCAGGGTGGTAGCCTGATAAAACATTGGCTGGACAACAGACACAGAAGGTAATTGTAAATGGAGTCCCTCTGAAGAAAGAGGGTTACTAGTGGGGTACTGCAGGGTTCAGTACTGGGTCCAGTCCTTTTTAATGTCTTTATAAGTGACATTACAGAGGGACTGGAAGGAAAAGTATGCCTCTTTGCAGATGACACAAAGATCTGCAACAGGGTTGATACACAAGGAGGCATGGAAAGGATGAGAAGGGACTTGGCAAGGTTGGAGGAATGGTTAGAAGTATGGCAGCTAGGATTCAATACAAGCAAGTGAAAAATAATGCACCTGGGAAACAAAAACCCAGGGGAAGATTACACAATGGTGGAGTAGTAACAACAACAAAAATGGAAAGGGACCTAGGGGTAATCATATTAGATGATCTTAAGGTTAGCAAGCAATGTGAGAAGGCAGTAGGGAGGGCTGGGGGTATACTGGGATGTATAGGGAGAGGCATCACCAGCAGAAAACAGGAAGTTGTTATCCCTCTGTACAGACAGTTGGTGAGACTCCATCTGGAGTACTGCATCCAGTTCTGGAGACCCCATCTCTGCAAGGACATAGACAGGATAGAGGCAGTCCAGAGGAGGGCAACTAAAATGGTGCAGGGTCTGCAAGAGAAGTCAAGTCAAGTCAAGTCATGTTTATTTATAAAGCGCCTTTCGAAATCAAGGCGCTGTACAAAAATAAATAGAACAGCAAAATCCAAGCATTAAACAACCATAACTATAAAGAATAAGCCAGGGTAAAAAGATATGTCTTTAAAGCAATTTTAAAGCTGTCAACGGTCGGGCATTCTCTAAACCAGCGAGGTAGAGAATTCCACAGGGTTGGAGCCGAAAAGGCAAAAGCACGAGATCCCGATAACTTCAAATGAACCCTGGGAATCTCTAGCAATCCCTCACTGGTGGAGCGGAGAGGACGGAGGGGGCAATAGGGAGCCAGAAGATCTTTCAGGTAACCAGGTCCCTGGTCGTGTAGGGCTTTAAAGGTTAGTAAACCAACCTTAAAGGTGATCCGCCACCGAACAGGCAGCCAGTGCAGTTCGCGAAGCACAGGCGTAATGTGACTGGTTCTAAGAGTCCCAGTCAAAAGCTCTGGCTGCAGCGTTCTGCACCAGCTGAAGGCGGCGGATATCAACCCCTGGTAGCCCTAGGTAGAGGGAATTACAGTAGTCAGACGGGTAGTAACAAAGCGTGGACCAAAGTTGGAAGGTCCTTCCGGGGAATCAGATGTTTCACCCGGGCGATATTCCTCAGATGGTAAAAAGAGGATTTGACAACAGCTGACACCTGGGATTTCAGGGTCAGACCATCATCAAAAATAACGCCCAGATTTCGCACCTGTCAAGAGGTAGAGAGCGGTATGCCACCAAGTAATAAACCCGATGGCTGTCCAACACCCAAACCCCCAGGACGACCTGGATCCACAACCAATACCTCAGTCTTATCCGGATTAAGTCTCAACCAGCTCGAACTCATCCAAATTCTGATCTCATCCAGGCAGTTATTAAGCACAGAGAGCGCATCACTCTGATCAGGGAGAAAGGACAGGTACAGCTGAGTATCATCTGCATAGCAGTGAAAACTCAAACTGTATCTCCTGATGATTTCTCCCAATGGCAGCATATACACTGCAAACAACATGGGAGCTAAAATGGAGTCCTGTGGTACCCACACGGCAGGAGAAGGCGTCAGAGGAATAAATTCGGTGACAACTCTCTGAGACCTGCCAGTGAGGTAAGAACAAAACCACTTGTGGACTGTACCAGACAGCCCATAAAAAACCCAGTCAGCTCCAGTAGCACCCATGGTCTACAGTGTCAAATGCAGCAGAAAGATCAAGAAGGACCAGAATGGTACAAGCCTTCGATCTCTGGCCATTAGGAGGTCACTCAATACCGAACAAGGCAGTCTCAGTACTATGCCTTTTCCTGAAGCCAGACTGGAGAGTATCATAGACATTATGAGAAGTAAGATGATCATCCAATTGCAATGCAACTGCCTTTTCAATAACCTTACCAACAAATGGCAGGTTAGAGATAGGCCGGTAGTTAGCTAGACAGTCTGGGTCCAAGGAGGACTTTTTTAGGAGCGGTCAAACTACTGCCTCTTTAAGGGGGTCAGGAAAAACCCCCTCTCCAAGGATTTCCAGATAATGTCAGCAAGGATTGGGGAGAAGCCATACGAGGAGAGACTAAAGGAGCTTAATATGTATATCCTTGAGGAAAGGAGGGAGAGGGGGGACATGATAGAAACTTTTAAGTACCTCAGTGGAATCAACAAAGTCCAAGAGGGTAGCATCTTTCAGAAAAAGAGATGTGCAAGAACAAGGGGACACAATTTAAAAATGGGGGGGCAGTTCAGGGGCAATGTGAGGAAGTATTTTTTCACAGAGAGGGTGGTGGAAGCATGGAACAGCCTTTGTGAGGAAGTTGTGGGGTCTAAAACTGTGGGAGAATTCAAGAATACATGGGACAGACATAAGGCAATTCTTATGGGGGGTAAGAAGAAATAGACTGTTGGTTAACTAGGATCTACAGCTCATCCCGTAGGTAGGGAAATAAGCAGACCAAGTGGGCCAAGCAGTCCTTATCTGCCGTCAAAGTCTATGTTTCTATGTTTCTATGTTTAATCTGACTAAGCAATTATACGTTACATCAACCTTTTACAACAAAGCTTTACTTGCAAGGCCATATACAGTATATGGCTTCCATAATCCAGAATGGGTGTAAGCAAACTGGTTAATTATAGAAGTTCACATATGTTTGTCAATACAATAACCTGAGTTTCTGAATGCCCCTAATCTATTTATCCTTCCTAGTGTACCTTCAATATGGTAATCACATTTTAAACTTTCATTGATCCAGATGCCAAGATACTTGTATTTGTTTACTGTTCGTGTGCTAATATTTTATTTTTATTTGTTTTAATTTGAATTTCTTGGTTTTTATTTTCAATTTTCTTTTTCGTAGTTTAAAAAAAACAATTTTAGTTTTTTTAATTATTCAAGATCAAACTATAATTTTAGCTATTTTTAATTGTTCAAGACCAATCTGGATTCTGAGAGCCATGTACACAGCCTTAAAAAATTGCATTGTAATTTTGATTACATTTCTTCCATAGTATTCCCGTCTTCCACAAATATGGTGTCATCCAAATAAAGTCTTATTTTGGAATAAGTAACTGTGTCAAGTAGATGATTTATATAGACCAGAAACAAAGTGGACCCCAAAATAGAGCCCTGGGGAACACCCCTTTGGGCCAAAACTTTGTCAGATAAATCTTTTCCAACTTTAATCTGTTGTGTTCTATCATTTAGATAGGATTTAAACCATCTATAAGTATCTTCTGATAGCCCAGTATCTATTAATCTCTCCAACAGAAGCTCATGGTCCATGGTATTGAACACCTTTGACAAGTCCACAAACACTGCACCCACCACCAATCCCTTTTCTAATTGGGATGCAATGATGTCCACCAGGCCAGAGTGCACGGTGTCCATGGAGTGTCCCTTTTGAAAACCTGACTGGTATCAGAACAGCAATAAGTGCCTCTCCAAGTACCAACTCAGCTATCCCTGCACCAGTCTCTCCAACAATTTAGAAACCACAGAAAATAGAGAGAGATGAGTTGGTAGTTTGTGGGTTCTGTAGGTGAGCCACCTTTATATATTGGTATGATTGTTGCTTTTTTTTATAGAATAGGAAAGAGGCCCTCTATCAGACCTCAATTGCAGAATTTTTTCAATACAGGAGCAATAATATCTACTGAGTCATTCAAAAATCTGATTTCAATTCTGTCCAATCCAAAATATGTCTTAGGTTTTAATTTCCTAAGTTCATCTTTCACCTCTTTGCGTGAAATGCATTTAAATCTGAATTTTGGAATACTTTGTGGCATTGCATTTACTCCTCTTATATTAAAGTGGAGTTCTACTGGAGGAATCTCAATGTCAGACAGTGTCACAAAGTATTCATTCAGTATACTTGCTGAAATGTTGGCAGTTCGAGGTATGCAATCTCTTTCCATCGGTATGGGTGGTAAGCTTATGACAGGTTTCTCAAGTTATCTCTGAGTGACCAATATTGGCACAAATCAGTGGTCTCAGTGGATTTGGTACCGCAATACTTACGTTTTGAATTTCTAATTGTTTTCTTCAGAACATTTCTTGCCACTTTATATTGTCCTAATCCACTGGGTCCAGTGTTCTTTTTGCATTTTCCACAACCTATTCCCAACACATATCTCTTTTTTAGTTTGTCAGAAATTCAGGGGACATGTTCCTTCCTTTGTGTTAATAAGGGTGCTATCTCATCACAAACTGTAATAAACAACATTGTGAATTCTTGAACAGCCAGGTCAAGAATTCATATCAATAACAACCTGTCCCATTTAGCTTCAACTAGCTTTAATAAAAATTTATCTTCATTATAGTTTTTAAATGTTCTACATCTAATTTTTAAAATACCTGTTTTTGGGGTTATACCATTTTCTATCCAGAATCTCAAAAATACAGTTTATGGAACTGTGGTCTCCCAAAATTTGTTGGCTTACTGAAGCATTTAACACTCTAACCTTATCTGAAATAAAAACTAAATCCAATATATTTCCCATACTAGATTGAGTAGTTTCCCTAGTTGCTGTGGATATCACATGAGCAAGCTCTAACAGTTTAAAACTACTTTCCAAGGCCCTTCCTCTCAATTTATCCCCAGGCTGCATTACAGTCTCCAGTTAATATCAGATCAGTAGCCATTTGTACTGTTTTGAATGACTTGCGGTAGTTTGTCAGATTCACTCATCTTCACTCTATGGGGGGGGGGGAATAGACTATGCCTATGGTCAAATTTACCTTTTGTGTATTGACCAATAAGCACTCTAATAAGCCTATTTGGCCAGAAAAAAATAACTTTTATTTGACCCAGTTCACATTTTATAAATAATAAGAAATCACCACCTCGTCATCCCACCCTATCCAATCTATGACTATAGAAACCTTCCAATTCAATTTTATTGGAGTTGATCTTCTGAGTTAACCATGTTTTCATTAATGCCACCACATCTGGGTTCTCCATAACTGTCCATGATCTTATAGATCAGTTAATTTTTTAGGTTTCTAGCATTATATATAATTTTAATTTTACTTTGTTCATTTGGGCCTGGGTTCAACTCAATATCCCCTCCAAGTAATAGGAATACCTGCAGACAATATCCCTTTCTTTTTAAATTCAAACTTAATTTAATACTACCTCTGTATTGTGTGAATATATGTCTTCAAATTATACTAAATGGATTTCTTCTTTTGTATAAGCTATGAATGTCTATAGTTGATTGTACTCTTTCTAAATTTTGAACTGCCCTGAATTCACAGGCCAATGCACTTGAATTGTCAAAGTGACTAACTGGTGAAGATTTTAGTTAAAGTGCAGTGGCAATAATCACAGTTGTCAGTATCCTATTAAATATCTTCATTTTAAACCTACAGTAAAACTCAATTTAAAATATGTTTTTTAAATAAAAGAGGAAGAGGTTTTCCTCATTTTAAAGGGGAACTGTTATCAACATGGTTTCTTAATCTCTAAATACCATAAACAGCTAATTTGAGTGAGCCATTGTGTTAATCTGTAAATATTTGCAGTCCAGAGTTATTCATATGTAAATTAGCCTGTAATTAAGGGCTGGGGCAGCCATATGTTTTAGGCTCCTGACAGGAAATTATTTATTTATTTTAGTTTTTGTTGTCCGGGTAAGTGCACTAGACAAATCTTGCCTATTTTCAGGCACGACCCGGGGGAGGGGGATACAGATGAATGCCAACTGACCTTGAACCATATTAAGTTGTTGGTGGTAATTTTTATTGAATGAGGGAAATTTGGCCAGGACACTGGGAAAATTCCCCTACTCTTTTCGATAAGTGCCATGGGATCTTTAACACCCACCTGAACTACCACTAGTCCAAGCAGATGGGACCTCGGTTTAACTTTTCATCCAAAAGACGGCACCTCCGAAGTGCAGCACCCCTCTCATGCTGCACTACAGTGTCAGTACTGGGATATTAACCCAAGTGCCAGATGTGGGAACTGAACCCACAGCCCTCTGATCTCCCAACCTCAGAGGCAAGTGTGCTACCTACTGAGCCACTGACACTGCATTATGTCACCAAGGATCTTGGCCCTTCATTGACTGTAGGTTAAATAGGACATTGTCTGTTTTATTAAATGTCTTTTAAGGTGTTATTACAACACTTTCTACATTTATCATACTTGTTTTGTTTATGCATTGAAACTAGTGAGTTATCACCTTTACATTTCAAACTCTTAGTAAAAATAATCCGTCTTTAGAATTGCTTTAATCTCTAGGCTATACTGCCATCTGATCATCAAAAACTACACATCTCAAGGCTGGCTCTGTGGTGCCACCAGGTATTGGGGCCTCATATCAGGATTTCTAAACCCTGTCTGTGTTCATATCAGTACAAATTTCTGGGGCTGCCACAGCACCAATTCTGCCTTTTTTCCATTCCCTCTCTTATAGCCTTTTCTCTTACAATTTCAGGTGTGAACTCAGGTCTACAATATGCAAATGTGGCTATGTACCTACTGGCTTAGCTTCATGGGTGTGTAAACTTTTGATTACACACACACACCACATATATTATTCTATATTTTAATAATGCAGTTCAGACTATGCTTTTTTTAAACAATGTTGTCCATCCATGTGTTTTTGCAAATAATAAACAATTAATGATGTCCTATTTTTTTCTTTTCAAGTCAAATCTGGATAGAAAGAGCATAATGTTTTCAGAATCATAACACATGCTCAGATTGTTTTTACTGTCTTTGTACAGGAAAGGCACACAGCTGCAGCTTGTTTCTGGGCATGTTTTGAGAGCACTGGGAGGTTAAGTGACTTACTCTGGTCATACAATATACAAGTAGAGCATGTTGGAATCAAACCCAATTCTACTGGATGAATGAAGCTTGTTCATAGCTCTTTGCTTTAACCTCTAGCCTGTACTGCCAGCTGTTAATCAAAAACTACACTGTTCAAGGCTGGTTCAATGATACCAGGCCAGTAGGTACATAACCACATTTGCATCTTGTAAACCTGAGTTCACACCCAAAATTGTAAGAGAAAAGGCTATAAGAGAGGGAATGGAATAAGATAGAAGTTAGTGCTGTGGCAGCCTGAGAAATCTGCACCGACATGAACACAGCCAGGGTTTAGAAATCCTGATACAGTATGGGACCCCACTATCTGCTGGCACAAACAGAGCCAGCTTTGACATGTGTAGTTTTTAAAGATCAGCTGGCAGTATAGCCTAGAAGTTAAAGCAATCCCAAAGATGGATTATTTTTATTAAGAGTTTGAAATATAAAGGTGATAATTCGCTAGTTTAAATGCACATACAAAACAATTATTATAAATGTAGAAAGTGTTATAATAACTCCTTAAAACCAGCCTAATAAAACAGTTTCCTATTTAACCTACAGTCAATGGAGGGTCAAAATCCTTGGTGACATCATTTCCTGTCAGGAGCCTAAAACATATGGCTGCCCCCAGCCCTTAATTATGGAATGATTTACATATGAATAACTATGGACTGCAAAGACTCATGCATAAACACAATGGCTCACTCAAATTAGCTTTTTATGGTCTTTCAGACATTAAGAAACCCTGTTGATGACAGTTCCCCTTTAAATGAAAACAATAACAAACAAATTAGCTAATTTAACATTTAGCACAACTATTTTGTCCTTTAATGTACTACAAATAGGCCTTAACAAATCTTAAACATTTCTAAAAACTACAAAGAATTACTAAAGCAGTATCAGAGCTTCTTGCAAGACTGAAGATTTTTCTCTGAGTGGTGCTCGTTCCACTCATTTTCGTGCCCAGCGCATGCGTTGGAAAGTGGGCAGACTTTTAAATGGTGACTTCCCCACTCCCTCAGTGACTTTTCCAGTCGCTGGCTCACCCCCAAACCCCAATGCCTGCTGAGGATGTTAATATTCACTTAGTCCATACAGCCTCTGAAGCAACAGATGTTCGTTTGGGATGCTAGGAATTGCCACTCCCCCTCTACAGCTGCAGGCACCATTTCCCCTCCAGCAGCAGTGCAGAAGCAAATCTGATACAGGGAGAGCAGTGCAGGCTTTTAAATGGTGACTGCCCCACCCCGTCAGAGACTCTCTCAGCTGCTGGCATGCCTCCAAGCCCCCGTAACTGCTGAGGATGTTAATATTCACTTAGTCCACACAGCCTCTGTAGCAATAGATGTTCAGTTGGGGTGCTAGGAGTTGTTGCTCACCCCTTCTGCTGTAGGCACCTTCTTCTCTCTGCCAGCAATGCAGAAGCAAATTAATTCTGCCATATTGTACTCTGCCTGTGGGTTTCCATGCCCTGTGTTCATTATGTTGCATTTTTTTTGCACTGAAACCCACAACCATGCCCTTGACCACCCCTTGAGTTTTCTCAGGTCTCTTCATATGCTTTCCACCTCCTCTGGTCTGAAGTGTCCACCCTATTGCAGATTTTGGTGTTGTGCACAAAGAGGGAGACCTTCTCTTTCAGCTCATCTGCAATGTCACTTATGAAGACATTAAAGAGGACTGCTTCCAGTACTGAGCCCTGTGGCACCCCACTGGCTATCCTCCACTCCTCGGAATGAACTCTGTTTACACTACCCAACTCTAATCTATTTCCCTGGTCAGCAAGTCAAATAAATGTATTAGATTTGTCTTATATGGCTCCCCCTATAAATCTGTGTTGCCTTTGGTCTTGTAATCCACTGGATTCAAGATACTCTACAATCCTTTCATTTAGAAGTAACTCTGGCTGGCCCGGTGGTGTAGAGGGTTGAAGCCGGGCACCTTACCTGGACCCATGTCAGTGACCCAGGTTCAGGAATGGACTCAGGTCACCGGAGGCTGGCTGGGGCAGGAGAGGATTGAGCATCCGTAGGGACTGCTCTTCTCTTCCAGGGGTGGGTTGGGGAGTCGTTGGTCAGCAACGGCCTCTGGTGGAGACCAGGAGCACTGCATGACTGCAAAGGAGGGACGTACATAGGAAAGCATGAAAAACGTCCCGTGTCATGCCTGATGATGACTGCCTGGCTCTCTGAGCCAATGCCTCCGAAGCCTTCTGCCTCAGCAGCATCTCCCTGGGCCAAGATGATGTGCTGGTCTGCATCCCCCTGGCTGGTGCTTTCCCCCTCAGAGGAGAGGGACCTGTCCGGTGAAGGGATACACCGGGTTACCCGGGGAGATGGCTGTCATTTGAGAGTGGAGGCTCAGGGGACAGGACGGGTCAGTAGAAGCCTTGGCTCATTGGAAGGAGAGGCTGGTGTGAATGCAAGTAGGGGAGAAAAGAAATAATACAAAAAAAAAGAAGTAACTGCATTAGATTCCCCACCACTGGTGTCAGGCTGAGTGGCTTATAGTTGCCAACCTCCTCCCTGCTACTACTGTTGTGAAGACAAACTACATCTGCCCTCATCCAGTTCTCTGGAACCAGTCCTGTTTCCAGTAAGTTGTTGTAAAGGACTGTCGGAGGTGCAGCTGGTACCTCTCTGAGCTTCCTTAGTACCTTTGGGTGTACCCCATCTGGCCCCATAGCTTTGTTCACTATCAGATTTGCAAGTTCATTCAGGACTCACTCCTCTGTAAAGCTACTTATGTCTATATCCCCTGTTGTTTTTATGAGGCCCATCCCCTTACCTTACAATTGTGAAGAGTGAACAAAAGCATTTGTTCAGGATATCTGTTTTTTCTTGATCCTCTTCTACATGGTCCCCACCTTCTTTTTTTTTTTTTTTACATTTCTTTTTCCCTCCGGTCATGGCCTGTGAAGCCTCTCTCAGCCATCCTGCCTGTTCCTGTCTGCCTGAGGTCCTCTCAACCCTAAGCCTCCTGTCTCTCCCCTCCTCCTTCAGCCAGTACCCCTGGCTTAACCCCTCTGGGGTTGGGGGCCCCCCTCCTCATTGGGCACTCTTAGAGACAGACCCTGGCTGCAGGTGAGGGCCCGAGTGGAGGAACTGGAACACCGGGAGAGATAGATCCAGTGGCGGGCATGGGGGTCAGGTGCCATTACCTATCCATGCAGATCTGGGTTTTTCCTTGTTCTGGTGAGCTTCCTGTCCTCCCTCCTCCTTGCATGGAGCACTCCTGGTGTCATGGCACACGGCAACCCTGCCAACTTCAGCCACACTGTGATGTGTGCTGTCCGCATTCTGTAGCACCCCCAATCTCCACTGGGGGTTGCTGGAACACCAGACAAATCCCAGCCATCTTCCTGAGAGAGGAGAGAAGCCCAGCTGGTGCTCGATCCTCGCCCTCCCCTGCCGACCCCCAGCACCCGAGCTCACTCCCAATCTTGGGTAGCTGGTGTGTTGTGAAGTGTGACGCCCAGCGCCTCAACCCTCAGTGCCACTGGGCTGGCATACCCACCAGCTCTTCTTAACCTCTCAATCCCTTCTGAGGTTTTCTTCTTTTCAGTTATGTACCTTAAAAATGCCTTATCCCCTATCATTATGCCTTGGGCTGTTCTTTCCTTAGTTTACACCTCTGCACTCCTCACCACTTTCCCTGTCTGCCTTTGCTTCTCCTGATACAGCTCCATGTCCTCTTCCCACTATGTCTCTTTATACCTACTGAAAACTACCCTTTTAGCAACCTTTCCACCACTTCCTTTGAGAGTCACTACAGCCTCCTGTTAATGGTTGTGGATGGAGTCTACAGCCATCTTGCTGTCTGTAGCTGGAAAAATTGAATACAGTGGAACACATTTTTGGAGTTTTCACTGTATCCTTCTATACCTACAAATCATTATGCCAGTTGAAATAAAATATTCCCTTCTTTCTGTTTATCATGTTGGATACAGGACTCCAAGCTGCTTATCAGATGGCCATTGGGAAACTGAAACAGCTTGTTAAATATTAGTTGCCTATTAAACTGGAGATTTGTTTACCCCATTCGAAATGCAACAACTTGCACATTTAAATACTTAGCATTTAAACATTTTCTTGCTACTAGCTTCAGTGGGACAGGTATAGTCATTCAAGAAAGATTCATACTTCATAAATATCACCCTTTCCCAGCAACAAATCTAAAAAGATTTACACTGTTAATTTAACCTCTTAAAACACTATCTGATAAGAATTGTCTCAGACATATGCCAGGTAGCCATCTGGGAACAAGCGACCACCAAACAGTGTGGCTCATCATAAACTTAGCTGTAGTGTCAAGCCATACAAAAGTGAAGGTACTAGACTTCAGGAGGGCTGATTTTGTCAAAATGGGAGAGTGCCTCAGAAAAGCAGTAGCAAACAGGCAAGAAGGTGGGGTGGAGCAACAATGGGGAAACATCAAAACCACCATCACAGAAGCAACAAGCCTTTGTGTGAAGCAAATAAACAAATCAAAACAAAAGAAAAAACACTCTGGTTCTCAAAAGAAATGGCAGGGAAGGTTAGGAAGAAAAAGATAGCATTCAGGAAGTATAAGGAAACACAGAAGGAGCAGGACAGAGAACTGTACCAGTTAAAGCAGAAGGAAGCAGGGAAGGCAGTCAGAATAGCAAAGGCCCAAACTGAGGAAAAGATAGCCAACTCAGTTAAGAAGGAGAATACAAACTTTTATAGGTACATTAGGGAGCAAAGAAAGACTAAGGAAGGGATACTGAGGCTGAATAAAGAGGAAGGTGGATGGGCAGAGAGTGACAGTGAAAAAGCAGAGATACTGAATGAATACTTCTGCTCAGTATTCACAATGGAAAAGCAAGGGGAGATACCTAATCCAGTCACTAGAAGCACTTTGGATAGGGGGGTTGATATTAGTCCTTTCACAGAAGAAAGGGTTCTGAAAACTCTTAAAACTGAAGGTGGATAAAGCAATGGGGCCGGAAGGGATTCACCCCAGAACTCTAAAAGAACTAAGGGAAGAACTAGTAACACCACTGACTACCCTTTTTAATAAATCATGGGAGGATGGTGTGGTACCTGAGGATTGGAGGAGGGCAGATGTGATTCTCCTTCACAAAAGTGGGAGCAAGACAGAGGCAGAAAACTACAGACCTGTCAATTTGACCTCTGTGGTAGGGAAAATGATGGAATCACTTCTGAAGGAAAGAATTGTTGAGTACCTAGAGGTCAGAGGGGCACAGGACACAAGGCAGCATGGATTCACAGCAGGAAGGTCATGTCAAACAAATCTAATTGATTTCTTTGACTGGGCGACCAAAGTAGTAGACCAGGGAGGGACTGTGGACATGACCTACCTAGACTTTAGCAAGGCATTTGACACAGTCCCACATAAAAGATTAATAAACAAATTAGTCAGCTTGGGAGTGTGTCCCAGGGTGGTAACCTGGATAAAACACTGGCTAGACAACAGGACACAGAGGGTAATAGTGAATGGAGCCCACAGTGAAGAAAGGAGGGTTACTTGTGGGGTACTGCAGGGTTCAGTGCTGGGGCCGGTCCTTTTTAATGTCTTTGTAAGTGACATTGCAGAGGTACTGGAAGGAAAAGTATGTCTCTTTGCAGATGATACAAAGATCTGCAACAGGGTTGATATGCAGGTGGGGTAGAGAGGATGAAAAAGGGCTTGGCAAGGTTGGAAGAATGGTCAAATGTATGGCAGCATAGATTCAACACAAATAAGTGCAAAGTAATGCACCTGGTAAACAAAAACCCAGGGGAAGAGTACACAATGGGGGGTGAGATACTGACAATGACAAAAATGGAAAGGGACCTGGGGGTAGTCATATCAGATGACCTAAAGGTGGGCCAGGAATGTGAGAAGGCAGTAAGGAGGGCTGGGGGGATACTAGTATGCATAGGGAGAGGCATCACCAGTAGAAAACAAGAAGTTTTTGGTCCTCTGTACAGACAGTTGGTAAGACCACATCTGGAGTACTGTGTACAGTTCTAGACCCCATCTCTGCAAAGACTTAGACAGGGTGGAGGCTGTCCAGAGGAGGGAACTAAAATGGTGCAGGGTCTATACCAGAAGACATATGAAGTAAGACTAATGGAGCTTAAGATGTATAGCCTTGAGGAACGGGGGGAGGACATGATAGAAATTTTCAAATAATTCAAGGGAATCAACAAAGTCTAAGAGGGTAGCATCTTTCAGAAAAAGAGATGTGCAAGAACTGGGGGACACAATTTGAAGATAGAGGGGGGACGGCTCAGACGTAATGTGAGGAAGTATTTCTTCACAGAGAGGGTTGTAGATGCATGGAACAGTCTTCCTGAGGAAGTCATAGAGTCAAAAACAGTGGGGGAATTCAAGCATGCATGAGACAGACATAAGGCAATTCTAGTGAGGGGTAGGAGGAAGTAGGCTGTTGGTTAACTAGGATCTGCAGCTTATCCGTTAGGTAGGGAAATGGGCAGACTAGGTGGGCCAAGCGGTCCTTATCTGCCATCAAATTCTATGTTTCTATGTCTTCTGTGAACTATCCAGGCTAAATATATAGCAGTTAGCAGGCATTTTTACTATGCATTTTGGAAAAAAATATATATTGAACTACAACAAACACACACACACACACACACACACACACACACACACACACACATCATCCTCATGGCCACAACATTCAAAATAAATACTGCAATCTAATATGTTATAAAACAATAAAGAAACTGTTTGTTTATGTCAGCAAACACAGTGAAGTTCAGTTTACATTAGATTTCATTTAAATATTTCTTAGCCTATATTTTGTATCCTAGATAGCGCAGGGGAGATGCTACATCTCATTGTCATAGGGATCTTCATTTTACACATTTTTGCACTGTATTTATTCAGGGTATCCCAGCTTAGATGCAATATCTTGTTTTCTGTAGGGTCATGCTTTTACCATTTTTATAATGTATTTATTCAGGGTAGCCTAGTCCAGATGTAAAATATTGTTTTCAGTGTGTTCTAATGTTACACAATGCAGTATAATATTGTGTAGATGTAGAGCCCCACTGAAAATAAGATGCCATATCTTCTGTGAACTATCCAGGCTAAATAGATAGCAATCAGCAGGCATATTCTAGGAAAACACATTGTAAAAATGTGTAGAAGGAAGACCACATTGAAAGTACCTCTCAGAAGATCTGCATTGTGCAAATTCATTAGAAATAATGGGTAAAAGCATCCCAAAAGCTCTCCACGGCCATATCGGCTCTGACCAGTATTTGTTTCTCTTGTTTTTACTCACTCCCTTTTCACAGAAGTTTGTTGCCTTCACTCTGAGCTTATCCCACTGTTCCTCCACCCCATGCAGGTCATCTCCCCCCCCCCACTAGGTCATCTCTGAAGCATTCATCCATTTTTTTAAATCTGACCCTTCTGAATCTAGGACCCTCATCATTGTGTTGTGTGGTTTCACCACCATCCTTCTGTTAAACCACACTGTACAGTGGTCGCTGGTCCCAGGATGGCCTCCTACACTAATGTCTGCAAAACCTCCCTGTTTGTGAGAACCAGTTCCAGTATTATGCCATTCCAAATGGTCACCCTGACTAGTTGGCTGAGAAATGCCCCCTGCAGGGAGTCCAGGATGCCCCTACTTGTAGCTGAAGCTGCAGCTGGAAGGCTTCAATCTACAGTCAGCGGACTGAAATCACCCCCCCAACAGCAGCACCTCCCCTTATTCTGCCATTGTGCCAGTGGCTTCCACCAGTGCCATATCTAAATTATCCTGTGTCGGAGGACTGTAGATCATGCCAGTGCAAACAGTGGCTCCATTTCCCATCTCCAGTGTGACCCACAGTATCTCCAACCCTTCTATTCCCACTAGATTCCATGTCTCTGTCACTTTGGCACCTTTCCTTACATACAGCAAAACCCCTCCTCCCTTCCTTCCCAGCCTGCCTTTACTGAACTGAGCATAGCCTGATATAGTTTTGCCCCAGTGATGGTTTCCTGTGCAGCACTACTCATTATTTATTATGATATCCAGGTCAGCCTCTTCCATGGTGACCACTAGATGTGGAATTTTATTTCCTAGACTTCTTGCATTTCCACACATAGCCTCCCACATTTGGTTACCACTTCACCTGCTTCCCATCCCTTTGCTTCCTTTTAGCCCTGCCTCATCCCCCCCCCCTCTTTTTACAACTCATGTTCCTGACCTCTTTCATTTCATGCTTTTTTTTGTTCATTTTGCATCCCAGGGGATTTACCTCCCTCAAGTCATCTCTTCGGTCTGCTTTAGTCTGTGGGGGAGCAGTTTATGCCTCCTCAATTTCTTCCGCCACCACCCCCAAGCTAGTTTCAATGTTCATCAAACAAACATACCATTTAAACTGTCCACTGAGGAATGTGATTCCCTTCCCAAATAGATGCAGGCCATCACCCCCATATAGGCCCTTCTCTTTCCAGATTGGTCCCCAGTCCCAGTGTAGCCAAACCCCTCCTCTCTGCACCATTCCTTCAACTACGAGTTGAAGCTCCTGGTACAGAGGTCCCTATCTTCCGCCGTGCAGTAGACTTGCTTAAGACCCCCCTTCCCAGTGCCCGAAAAATCCTCTTACGTAATTCCAGTCCCATCCCTAGCCAAGTCATTTGTCCCCCGTGAACAATAGCATCCAGCTTCCCCTCCTGCCTACCACCCTAACAATCCTTAGGATTCACTTTCCATTTCTTCAGACCAAGGCACCAGGTAAGCACCTCAACCTCCTTCTTTCCTGTAGGAAGTCAGTGAGCCCTCAGCACCCCTGATGTGTCTCCCACGGTGTTCTGGTGGTGTGGTACTTCAGCAGCATTTGGGTGTGGGAAGTGCACTGCTTATAAGATCCAGTATCATGACTCTGGATGATGACCGGTGACTCCCTTTGGCTATCTCATACCACACTAAGCCATGATCCTTGAACCCCAGGGAATTCCCAACCCTGACTCCCCCATCATCTCAGTGTTAGAAAGTACCATATCTAGAATGGTTTCTCTCTGTTAGGCTTCCCGACCCATTGTACTGGGAAGCAGTCTTGCATAATTTTTAGCAGTGACTGACTCCCCCCACTTCTGCTTGCAATTGCCTACTAGTCTATGTCAGGGATATTAAGGTCTCCCATTATCACGACTGCTAGATCCCTATCCCCGTTCTCATTCTGACTGGGTGGTCTGTAGACCTCTCCTAGCCTGATATTCTCATAGCGTCATGTCATGGGCTCATGTTCCACTGCACTTCTCTGCCAGTACCAGCAGAAGCACAAGAACCAGTGTCCTGGCACTCATTTCACAACTCTTTGCAGCACCATGATGGCTCTTGATCATCAGTCATTCTCCCTTGTAGAAGACACTGACTGCCGCAGAATATTACTTCAAGAACTGAAGCACAAATGCAACATTGCATCATACTTCACAATGCCTAAACATGCCAGACCCAGACAGCACATATGGTGGTGTGTGCTTCAAAAGTGGATTTCAAATCTGCAGCTACATGAACAGTCCTCCAAAGTGCACAATAAGCAACCCTTTCCATGGTGCTTCCCCTGGTGAGGCCAACTGAATGCCACTCACTCCATTATTTACTGTATGATCTTCTACTGCAACCCAATGAAGCATATTATTATACTATCATACAACAATATTTCTTGGTATATAGAAACATAAAAATTGACAGCGGATATGGACCAATAGGCCCATCTAGTCTGCCCATATACCCTACCTGCATCAGTGGCCACTGACCCTACTTGGTCATTGGTTTTAGCCTCACCTTCCTACCTCTAGGTTACCCTTATGCCTATTCCATGTATGTTTAAGTCCCCCCACTGTGCTTGCTCCCACCAATTCCTGTGGTAGGTTATTCCATGCATGCACCACCCTTTCCATGAACAAAAACTTCCTCACATTTCCCCTTATCCTATCCCCCTCCAATCTCATGTCGTGACACATCGGTCTTGTACCTCTCATATACTGAAAGATGTTGCCCACCTGCACCTTGTTTATGCCCTTAAGGTAGCAATATAGTGCAGTGGGTTAAGGCTCTGAGCTGCAGACCTGGAGACCTAGGTTTGAATCCCACAGCCGCCTAGTTGTATACTGTGTGATCCTGAGCAAGTCACTTAAAGGAAAACTGCACCCTCATAACTTCTAAATGTCATTTGTTTCCATGTCAACAGGCAACTCTTTTCATGTAGCTGTTTAAGATGTATGCAACTGCTTCTGTTAGTTTTCACACTTCATACTAGGCCCTGTCACTGTCCTGGGAGGATCCATTTCATGGTTGTTGAAATCTCATTGTTCTTGAGAACTGCATTAGGACATGAGAATGTGATGTGTACTCAGCCTTTAAACTCCCCAATATGCCTGTCTGCTGAAGTAGTTTTAAAAGAAACAAGCTGCAAGAAGGTGTGAAATACTACATTTACCTTCAGTGAGTTTTACAAGCTATCTGAGTTGTAATGCAGGTTTTTCCCCTTTAAACTCCATTTGGTTTACAAGTTTCCAGAGAGTTTTTGCAGAGTATTTGTTATTTCAGCATAGAAATACATGATATAAATGGTTGATCTGACATCACGGTCTCATACGCTAATGCAGCTCTCAGGGACAATGAGATTTCAACAGCCATGAAATGGGCCATCCCAGGACAGTGACAGGGCCTAGTATGAAGTGTGAAAACTAACTGAAGCAGTCGCATACATCTTTAACTGCTACATCAAAAGAGTTGTCTGTTGACATGGAAACAAATAACATTTAGAAGATATGAGGGTGCAGTTTTCCTTCAACTTCCTTGTGCTCCCAGGTCACATCTGGAAACAAGCTTCGGCTTAGTGTGCTACTCCTGATTAAACAATGGTCCCTTTCCCCTTTCCCTTAAGATACTTGAAGGTTTGCATCACATCTCCCCCGTTTCCTCCTCTCTTCCAGTGTATCCGTATTGAGGTCTTTCATCTCTCCTCATTTGTCTTCTGGTGCAAGCCCTGAACCATCTTAGTCACCCTTTTCTGAACTGTCTGCGCCCTGTCTTTGTTCCTATGAAGATGTGGCCTCCAGAACTGTATGCAGTATTCCAGATGAGACTTCACCAGTGTTTTGTACTGTGGTATCACCACCTCCCTTCTTCTGCTAGTGATACCCCTTCTTATGCGCCCCAATACAACTTTTGTACTCTGCTTGGTCACCTTTAGGTCATTTGAAATGATAACTCCCAAATTCCTTTCTTCCCAGGTGACCATCAGCAACAGCCCCCCTTCCTGTAGCTCTTCACAGGGTTTCTGTGACCCAGGGACATGATTTTGCATTTTTTTGCATTGAACCTCAGTTGCGACACTTCAAACCATTTTTCCAGCTTCCCTATGTCCCTATTCATTTTTTCCACTGCATCCAGAGTGTCTACCTGTTGCAGATCTTGGGGTTCATCTGCAAATAGGCAAACCTTCTCTTTCAGTCCCTCCTCAATGTCACTAATGAAGACATTTAAAAAGACTGACCCTAGAACTGATCCTTGAGGTACCCCACTGGTCACCCTCCTTTCCTCAGATTGGATCCCATTTAACACCAACCTCTGCTTTCTTTCCCCTAACCGGTTTCTAATGTAGTTCATCACTTTATGGCCCATGCTAGGCTACCCAACTTGTTTACTAGTCTTTTATGTGGAATGGTGTCAAAGACCTTGCTGAAATCAAGGTAGAAGACATCCACCCCCACCCCTATCCACTTCCCTCATCACCCAGTCAAGAAAATCTATCAGATTTGTTTGACATGATCTTCCTGCTGTGAATCCATGCTGTCTCAGATGCTGTGCTCATTGGATTCCAAATATTCCACAGTCCTCTCCTTAAGCAGTGCCTCCATAATCTTACTCACTATTGAGGTGAGGCTGACCAGCATACAGTTTTCTGCCTCCTCCCTGCTTCCACACTTGTGAAGAAGGACTAAATGTGCCCTCCTCCACTCCTCTGGAACCACTCCTGTATTGAGTGACTCACTGAACATGGCTGCCAGTGACACTGCTAGTTTCATCCGTAGTACCTTTAGTATCCTGGGATGTATGCAATCTGGTCCCATTGCCTTGTCCACCCTCAGTTTTGTGAGCTCCTCTATGACTCTCTCTTCTGTAAATGGACTGGTGTTCACCTCCCTCCCCCCTTTGTATCTGATGCCCAGCTGTTGTCCCTGTCCTTCCACTTCTTCAACGAATACTGAACAGAATTATTTATTCAGTATTGATGCCTTTTTCAGGTCTACCTTTATACCCCCCGCCCCTTCATCCCCTCTGAACCTTACACTACTGCCCCTGGATTTCCTTCTTTCACTGAGAATGTATCTGTAGAATGTCTTGTCCCCTTTCTTCACCATCTGTGCTAATCTTTCCTCTGTTTGTCCCTTTGTACTCCTAACAGCCTTCCCTGCTTCCCTCAGACAGTTTAGGTACACCAACCTATCCTCTTCCTTCTGTGTCTCTGATATTTCCTGAAAGCCAACCTTTTCAATTAATCAATCAATCAACCAACCAACCAATCAATCTTTATTTTACCAGGTGAAACACTGTTGAGTAAGACTCATTTACAAGATGGACCTGGGAAATGTCACAAGATTAATAAGATACGTGGTAAATGAAAAAGTCACAATGACAAGAAACAAGAATACGTACAGTAGTACAAGTATACATAAAAATATAGCAAGGTAGGACAAAAATGTACAGCTTATAATATACAAGGTACAGTATACAAATAAATACAATATATACACAGTGGTACAGGATATCACAGTACTAGGTGGGGAGAAGATGCAGAATATTTTTATCAAGGAAGGAAGGAAGAATCAGGGACCAGTGAGTAGGAATGTAGGCAGGGACTGTAGGTCAATGCTGGAAACAATTATAAGACTCAATGAGGGAATGAGCCAGCAGAGTTTTAAAGGTCGGCAGTTTGACAGGGATAACTAATTTCAAGGGTTTTGGATGCTGTTCCAAAGAACAGGCAGAGCACGACTTATAGAGGCCTCTCTGAGTCATGTTCTAACTCTGGGGACGATTAAGGAGAAGAAGGAAAGGCTTCTAAGAGGGTAGTTCTTCCCAGTACAGGCAGGCAGACAATCAGAGATATACTGGAGCAGCTTTTTGTCACTTGTTATCGCTCAATAAGTCCAGGTGATTACTTTTTTTGTCTTCTAAGCTTGAGGGATAGCTATCCTAGTTTAGAATATAGATAGCAGTGGTGGGTGGAGTAAGAGGCATCGGTAATGAATCTTATTGCTCAGTGATAGAGAGTGCCAAGTTTTGCCAGGGTAGTACTAGGGCCTTGACCATAGAGGAAATCCACATAATCGAGGCGTGGAAGAAAGGTGGACTGCACCAATCGAGTTTTTGCTTCTTGTGTGAGGAGGTGCCTAATATGGAAGAACAGCCCAAGCCTTTGCTTTAGTTTTTTTTGCTAATTCTTCAATATAGTCAATGAAGAACAACTTGTGATCAATCCAGGAACCCAGATATTTCACTTTTGCTACAAATTCCAGGTTTTCCTCCAGTAAGGTAGTGATTTGAGGTGCCGGGTAGGTGCTGGATAATTTGGCTGAAGGTGAGAGAAGCATTGCCTTAGTTTTTTGGGCATTTAACAAGAGTTTTAGATGAATCATATTTTGCTGCAGAAGGTTAAAGTCTAGCTATAAATGTTGCAGGCAAGCTCCAGGGTAGGTCTGTCAATGTAGAGGACCACATCATCTGCAAAAATGTTGATGTTGGCAAATTTAATACCAGAGTTGATGTTATTAATGTAGACCACAAATAATAATGGACCTAAGATAGACCCTTAGGGTACATCTCTTACAAGTGGTTTCAGTGGGCAGAGGTTCCCATCTGCTTTAATCTGCTGTTGATGGCCAGTAAGGTAACTTGAAAACTAGTTCAGTGCCTGGGAGTCCAAACCAATGTTTTGCAGGCAAAGCAGGAGCAGATCATGGTCCACCATATCAAAGGCCTTACTAAAGTCAAGAAATAAGGTGCAGACATAGTTCTTATCATCCAGTGACCTTAACCAGTCATTGGAGACTTTAGCAAGGGCAGAACCCATACTATAACATGGCCTAAACCCAGACTGCAATGAATTCAGAAGGTTAAATGTTTCCAAATGCTTTCTGAACTGGGCATTGACAATTTTTACAAGCAGTTTGGATAGGATGGGAAAAAGGGAAATGGGTCTGTAATTGTTTAAGTCACTCGGATCACCCAACTTGAAGAGGGGAATAACATAGGCAATTTTCCAAAGTGATGGAAAAACACCCTATGTGAGGGACATATTGAATAGGTGGGTGATGGGAGCAGACAGAACATGATAGCCTATTTTTAGATAGCAAGGGTCAATAGGGTCAGCGCTGCACTCTTCCTGGTGTTGAGTCTCAAAAGAAGGTCCTCCACTTGTTTAATTGTGACTGTGCTGAAGGAAAAGGGAGTATTATGGGGTGGAGAGGCCAGGCTAAGATCAGATGGGCCCTGGGCAGTGAACTGTGCACGTAAATTGTTAGCAGGGGAGAAGTCCAGTGCTAACCGAGCCATGGCAAAGTGGTCATTAAGGAGGTCTAATATAGTTTGCTTGTTGGTAGTATAGGAGCCAACAGTGCAGATTTTTGCAGGAAGAGGGTTAGCTTGATGGTGTCCTTCAACCTCCTTTAAGGTCCTCCAGAATTTAGCTGAGCAATTGGAGGTGGATGTAAGCTCATCTCTAAAGTATCTAACTTTTTTGGATTGGATAAGTTTGGTTCATTGATTTCTTGCAACTCTAAAGGCAGTCCAGTTAGTGGAAGTTTGGTTCTCCATGCTTTTTTCCAGCGGGAGTCCCTATGGTTCACCATAGATTTCAAATTAGTGATGAACCATGGGCAGTACTTTTTCCTGGTGCATGTTTTAACCAAGGGTGCATGCTAATTTATGGCATCAAGGACTATGTCTGGAAATAGTTCATTGGCTTCAGCCACAGTGGTGGCCAAATAAAAGACTTGCCAATGGGAGTTTTGAAGGTTGGCAATGAAGGCATAAAGGTCAAAGTTATGGTGGCTTCTTTTAAAAATGTATCTAGAGATGGAAGTTGGTTTAGGGATGGCCCTCACACAAGCAATGGGGCAGTGGTCACATAGGTCATTGTGGAATACACCAGAGTGAGAGATATGGTGAGGTTTGTTTAATAAAATTAGATCTAGTAAGATACTATGAGTAGGGTTTTTGTGTTCAGACAGATAGTTTTAGTAATAATCTGAGTAAGGCCAAATGAGTCACAGCAATCTTTTAGGGGTGAGGAACTTGGGGAGAACCAATCAAGACTAAAATCTCCCAGGACTAGGACCTCTGAGGATAACTAGTCCAAGATGTTGGACACATGCTGTAACACCTTAAGCTCCACAGAGAGGGGCCTGTAACAGCCAATGATTGTAAGGGATGTTGAAGGAGGAAGTAATACTTTTAATGTCAGATATTTAAATTCCTTTGGTAAAGTGGTGGAGTCAACTACTGAGACAGAGAATGTATCGCAAATATTGATTGCAACCCCTTCCCCTCTAGAATGCTGGTCAGCTCTGAAAACATTGAAAGATGGGAGGTTTATTTCATAGTCTGGGGTGGAGGGTCTAAGCCACATTTTGGTCACCACCAGGACATTAGGCGTGGTGTGACAGGCCCATATCTAAGGTGGCCCTGAAGTGCAAAACACTAGCAAAAAAAAAAGTCAAATGTAATCAAATAAGTTAAGCAACAACCAAAAATGGAATACAAGCAAAAATGTAAAGAAACAAAAACAAATATAAAGTCTGATGCCACAAAAATAGAGTAACAAAATAAATAAAATGTAAAGTGCAAACATAAGAAAATGACAAATAAAAAATCCAAAGCAAATCAAAACAGTAACGTGCATCTAAAAATGATGAATTTAACAAAATATATTAGCATGGAATAACTAAAAAGTTCATGCAAACAAAAAAGCACAACACAACTAAAAAGTAAATGCCAACAAAAAAGCACAGCACAACAAAAAAGTGAATGCAAACTAAAAAGCACAGCACAACAAAAACATGAATGCAAACAAAACAGCACAACACAACTAAAAAGTGAATGCAAACTAAAAAGCACAGCACAACAAAAAAGTGAATGCAAACAAAAAAGCACAACACAACTAAAAAGTGAATGCAAACTAAAAAGCACAACACACAACAAAAAAGTGAGTGCAGACTAAAAAGCACAGCACAACTAAAAGTGAATGCAAACTAAAAAGCACAGCACACACAAATGTGAATGCAGACTAAAAAGCACAGCACAACAAAAAATTTAATGCAAACTAAAAATCACAGCACAACAAAAAAGTGAATGCAAACAAAAAAGCACAACACAACAAAAAGTGAATGCAAACTAAAAAGCACAGCACAACAAAAAAAGTGAATGCAAACTAAAAAGTGAAGAACTTAAAATCCAAGAGTTGGCTTGGCCATAAATAGCTGGCCTGAAAGGGTAATTGCAAATGAATGCATCCAGCACTAAGCATTCCCTGGTGTCCATTGACACCCTCCTCCATTACATGATCCCTTGTGAAGGACTCCCTAATACCAAGTACTCTGTAGTATCCAAAGGCAATCGGTTCCTTCCCCATCATTCCCTGCTGTCCAGTGACTCCCCACTTTCGCCACCCCATCTCCATGCCAAGCAATTTTAGATGTCCAGTGGCATACTCCTACCACATCTCAGTGCTGTATTAATCAGTTCCTGGCATTCAGTAGTACCACCTCCCCTTTCCTATTCTCTGCCAAGCATGCCCTTGGATCATAGACCTCCTCCCTCAGCCTGTTCCATGCCAAGCCCACCTGGGGGACTATTGGTAACCCCCTTTCTCATCAAACCCTGTGTCAAATGGTCTGTGGTGTCCAGAGACACTGCTTTTGCTCCCTCTATACCTTGCTAAGAATTCCATAGTTTCCAATGCCACCTCCTTTGTCACCCCACCCTGAGCCAAGCAGTCTGTAGTGTCTAGTTTGCACCCAAACCAATGGATGTCAGCACAGAGCATGACAGAACATCTATGCAGGCGTTCTCCTTCCTGTGGAGGGTCAAAGTGCTGTCCGCTCTTGAAGTGGCTCCTAGTGGTTGCATAAGGTAGTGTGCATGATGTGAGTCACCACATGTTGAGAACACTCCTGCCCCAGGATGCCATTGTAGATATGTCTTGGGGATGAAGGCAGTGTCACAATAAAGTGGCAAAATGGCTGGCTCAGCTTTTCTGGATGATTGTCTCCACACATCCAGGCCATCAGACCCAAAACCAGGTTGTGCCACATTTTAAAAGTGGGCTACTGCTAACAGACCCATGTATTTTGTATGCATTTCCTTGTAAGGAGAAGCACATTATGCATTAGTCTAAGTTTCATTCATCTCATATATTGAATACAGCATGATACCGCCCCTAAGTACCAGCTATCAAATTGTTAGATATCAAAGTGATAAAATGTTGCCACCCATATACACACATTCACACACAGTCCAGGTTTGTAGACCATGCAATACTCTCCGCCCCCGGCCCCCACAATCAAGCCACAAACTCAAGGCTATAAACAAAATGCTAAGGACACACTCACACAAACACACACCTGAACAGAAACAGCTATTGCCCTTAGCACTGCCCCTACAAGACAGCAGCTGTTCAAGTATAATACAGATGTGGTGTGTGCACCCTAGACTGCCAACACACACACACACACACACACACACACACACACACACACCCTTCCATGGCAGGTATTGACAACAGAACCTCCCCCCCCATCACAGTCAGAAATCTACTGCCTATTAACAAATTTTTGCAGAGTATGCATTCTACAAACACACACACACACACCGGTAGCAACTGTTAAGCTTAGCATACATTGAACCTAACAGCTAGTATAAACAGCTAGGATAAAGGTCCTAGATTTTGGGAAAGCTAACTTTAAGGAGATGGGTAGAAACCTCAAAAGAACCCTAGCAGCAGAAGGTGCAGGGGGAGATGTGGAAAAACAGTGGTCTAGACTCAAGAGAGTCATAATAGAAGTAACAAGTCATTGTTTCAAAATGCATAACAAGAGTAAAAGAAAGAAAAGGACATTATAGTTCTCAAAGGTAGTGGCCGAGAAAGTAAAGGAAAAGAAAAGAGCCTTCAGAAGATACAAGGAAACACAAAAGGATAAGAGCAGAGAACAATATCTGGAAAAGCAGAGGGGAATTTGGGAAACAATTAGAAGGGCTAAAGCACACATAGAGGAAAGTGTAGCCCAGGCTATTAAGAAAGGTGACAAGACCTTTTTCAGATACATTAGTGAGAGAAAAAACACCAGAAATAGGATAGTTAGGCTAAAAAAGGAAGGAGGAGGAGAAAGGGTGGAGGATGATCTAGAAAAGGCTGAGATACTGAACAAGTACTTTTGCTCAGTATTCACCAGGGAAAGGGAGGGTGAGGGACCGAGACTCATTAAGAGAGGTATTTAGGGCAGGGAGGTAGACATCAGACGATTTCACAGTGGAAGCAGTCCTAGGAAAACTCTGAAAATAAAAGCAAATAACGCAATGGGGCCAGATGGCATCCATAACAAAGTACTAAAGGAAATCAGGGAAGTGCAGGCGGAACCACTGTCTGCCCTTTTCAACACATCACTAGAGATGGGAGGTACCTAAGAACTGGAGGAAGGCAGATGTGGTCCCTCTCCACAAGAGTGGAAGCAGAGAGGAGACAGGCAATTACAACATGTAAGCCTGATCTCAGTAGTGGGGAAACCAATGGATTCCTTATTTAAGGAGAGGATCGTGAAGTTTCTGGAGGATAGCAGAGCACAGGATCCAAGGCAGCATGGATTTTCAGTGGGAAGGTCCTGTCAGACGTATCTTATAGATTTCTTTGACTGGATAACCAGGGTGGTAGATCAGGAGGGATGGTGGATGTAATCTACCTGGATTTCAGCAAGGCCTTCAACAGCGTCCTGCACAGGAGATTGCTAAATAAACTGGGGAGCCTAGGAATGTTTCCTATAGTGGTAAAATAGTTTGGGAACTGACTAAGGGGGCAGGACTCAGAGGGTGATGGTAAATGGCATGAAATTTGAGGAGAGGGAGGTGACCAGCAGGTACCACAGGGGTTGGTGCTGGGGCCAGTCCAATTCAATGTTTTCATTAGTGACATTGCAGAGCAACTGAAGGGAGAAGTGTACCTCTTTGCAGATGACATCAAGATCTGCAACAAAGTGCACACACCAGAGGGGGTGGAAAAAATGAGAAAGGACCTAAGCCTATTAGAGGAGTGATTGGGTGTCTGTCAGTTGTGTTTCAATGCTAAAAATTGCAAGATCATTCACCTGGGTCATAGGAATCCAAGGGAGGAGTAAAGGATGGGTGGGGAAATTCTGGCCACCACAAATCAGGAGAGAAACCTGGGGTTGTCATATCTGACGACCTGAAGGTGACCAAACAGTGTGAAAAGGTGGCGGGGAGCGCAAACATAATGTTGTGGTGCATAGGGAGGGGCATAACAAGCAGGAGGAAAGAGGTGGTGATGCCACTGTACAGATCACTGATGAGGCCTCAGCTAGAATACTGTGTCCAGTTCTGGAGACCACATCTCCGGAAGGACATTGACAAAATAGAGGCAGTCCAGATAAGGGCAAAGAAAATGGTACATGGACTGCACCAGAATCTCTACCAGGAAAGACTTAAGGACCTTAACATCTATTCACTGGAGAAAAGAAGAGAGGGGAGATAGGATAGAGACTTTTAAGTACCTTAGGGGAATAAACAGGGTACAGGTGGAAAGGATATTTTATTACCTTATTTTATGCTGTTTTTACTGTTATTTGGAATTTATCACCCTGTATTATGTTTATGGACCTAATACTGTCATAGTCTATTGTTGTATTTTATTTTATCACTTTTGTAATTCGCTATGTAAACTGTTTTTTCCATGTTACATGTATTTTTTTTCTTTTGCTATCGTTTGCTCCTGTGCCATTTTTCTTGGCCCGGGTTGTGCCTGAAAATGGTCCCTGGGATCAGCGTACTTACCTGGTTATCAAAGTCATAAATAAAAAAATAAAATATTTCAGAGAAAAGTGTGCACAAGAACAAGGGGGCATGATATGAGACTGAAGGTTGGAAGGCTCAGGAGTAATGTTAGGAAGTACTTTTTCACTGAAAGGGTAGTGGAGCCATGAAACAGCCTTCCAGCTGAAGCGGTGGGTGCAAAACAATATGGGGGTTCAAGAGTGCATGGGATAGACATAAGGGTATCCTGGAGATGTGCAGAGTAGGAGAGCTGCAGATCAAATAGGATCTGGGGCTGCAGCAGTGAGTAGGGAAATGGGCAGCCTAGTTGGGCTGTATGGTCCTTATCTATCAACAGATTCTATGTTTCCAGGAAACTAAAAATGACTGTGTTATAAGAGCTGGCCTTGTAGCCGTGGGAAGTGCTGTGAGGATGCATGCTGACTCGGCCCTAGGCTGTCCCCAGGAGGAGGCCTGGGGGTTGTAGTAGTAGTAGTAGTACAGTATGCGCCAGTTGTAACAGACGCAGCTGTAACGGACAGACGCATGTAATGGACAAATTGCACTTGCCAAATACCACTTGCTATCTTCAGTGTATTAAATTTAACTGATGTAGCGGACCTGCAATTCTGCATTTAACGTCCGCCTGGGGGAGCAGTTCACACTTAGTTAACGTTCTCCACACAGATTCTAACAATGCTTTTAATGGCTGGTAAATGAACTGATTAACACCAGGTGATAATTGTTCAGTTAATACTACTTAAATAGCCCACTAGCACTCACAGATATGCTAATTATTTCTTTAAGATCGAGCTGTGTACCTGTACCGTGTCTCCAGAGCTGAGAAAATGCTCCCGGGTAAGAGAACTTGTCTGTCCTTGTCAAGAAAAATCGAGATTCTAAATTAAATTGATAAGCTCCCTGAACTAAGCATGAGAGATTTAAGCACTCACTTTGCTGTTCCCAAGTCTACAGGTTCAGATTTGTTAAAAAACAAGAACAAGTTGATAGCTGACTGGCATAGATGAGGAGAGCACCACTTTTGTGTGTAAGGAGGATCAACCTGCTGGATGCAGTGCGGCTAATCCAGAAAGCATGGGACAAAGTCTCACCTGAGACTATCCAGTCATGCTTTTGGAAAAGAGGATTTGCCAATGCAGATGCCATAGGTTTCGTTCCTGAAGAGCCAGAGGAATCGGTGGAACAAGATCACCCCCCTACACCAGAAATGCTCAGGAACTGTCACCCAAAGTGCTGGATGAGATCTGTCGCCTTGGCAGCGACGTAGAACCATCTGCTGTTGACGACATCACTGAGGTGCTGGCAGGGCTTCTTTCTGACTCAGAGAAAGCAGAGGACACCCATTTGGATGAAGAGAATGAGGATCGGCACATGAAAGCTCGAGTAATGCCAGCTGATGACAGAGGTGCCTTACTGAAACTGCGTCGTGCTGCAGAACTGCAAGAAGACCTTATTCCGAGATGGGACCAGCTCTCGCTAACGGAGGCTTTCTGGATAAGATATACCACAGCCAGCACAAAGCAAACCAGTATAGCCGACTACTTCAAGCAGCCCGGCAGCGAACTCAAAATTGGAGCACGGTACAGCACATTGCATTTTATTTTATTTTATTTTCAAAATAAAGGTACAGTGTCTGGTATGGCTTCCAGTGCTAAAAAAAAAGCTAACCACACAACCACAAAAGAGCTGTAAATCCTTAGATTTGTTAGCGTGTGTCTCTGTATTTCTGTTTGTTTGTCTCTATTTTACTTTTTTTCAATGTTTTGTCTCTATCTGTGTTTTATAGCTTTTCGATGTAGCGGATGCCACTTGTAACAGACGAGAACACTAATGCCATTTTAGTCCATTACAAGCGGTGCATACTGTAGCAAAATTTTTACTTATACAGAGATTTCACCATTAGGGTTATAATTACCCTTTTTACAAGGTGTACCCTTATTATTATTATTATTACCCTTACTGTCGTTATAAATACCCTTTTTTAAAGGACAGCACAGGACGTTTAAGCAACATCGAAGGAAGTGGCCACGGTTCTGTAGTATGTAGGCACCACCATGCATTCACGATTATGTGCTGCCATGGCAGTGGATTCAAGTGGAGAAAATGGAACCATTGTTGACACAGGCTTCATGAATCCCTGCCCACCTACATCCTTTTCCTGACACCACTTGGACTACCAGGCCAATTCTAGCCATGAGTCACTTGGAGTTGGGAAGAATGGCCCTTCCCTTTCCCACTCTGCCATGGAGGGTGCAATCTATGGGAGACTTGGTGTACAGTGGTTCTGGGTGAGGTGAGAACAAGGCTGATGGCCTGCCTGCATTGACCCTCCAAGTCAAACAGCTTTATTAAAAAAAAAAATGCTGTAGTATGTGTCACCTTAACAAACACACACACACACACTGTAACAGGCGTGGCCACACTGTTACAGTAAACATAACAAGTGCTGGAAACATGTTAATGTCTCTTACCTGGGTTCTAGGGATCCTGATGTGTAAATGGTCTCTTACCTAGGTACCAGGGATCCTGATGTAGGAGGCTTGAATGGATGACATTCGTTGGACCTGTAAAATAAAATATAGGAATGGGATTACAAAGGATCTGTGGTTCTTAGGGAGTAAATAGGAAGTATAGGACAGTAGAAGTAGAGTAATACTTATCTGATGGGGAAGAAGTCAGTATCCTGTCTGACACGTTAAACAGAAAAATAGGTTAATATTGAGAAAATAAAGTAGTAAGAGCAGAGACAGAAAGCAGAAAAAGGGTATAGGACAGCACAGGAGTTAAAAAAAACGGGAGCTTTAGATAAAAAAGTTACAGTTAGGGCAAATCAGGAAGATACAGATATAGAGAAGGAGACAGAGATATAAGGAAAGAAATACAATTAATAGGAAAGGAGAAGAGAAGAGAAAGTGTTGTTGGGGGGCACTGCAAAAACACTTATCACCCCCCTCCCCCCAGATGGCCTAGTGGCCAATAAAGTAGTAGCTCAGCTGCTGTGCTGATGACATGGATTCAGAAGTAAGCCTGAAAAGTCTTGCCGGAAGACCATAACTGAGCCAGCTGCCACTCTGCAGTGCATCTCAGTTGGGGAGGGTTGGTGTCTCACTCCCCCACCACAGGGACCCTTGTGACTGGGCCAGGTTACATGCTCCTGCTGCATGGGGGACACTGCGGCTGTGCACAGCCATAACAGGCACTCATTCCTGAAAGGGGTGGAAGGAGGAAGTTAAAAGAGGAGAAAAAACCTGGTAGCCATTTGAATGATGATCAGGTTTGACCTGATCAGGGTATATTACTGCACTGATGAGCTACCAGCCAGAAAGAAATATCTCTTAGGAAAAAGAAAACTGTAGGCTGGGTGGGCTACTGGGAACTCTTTTGGGCTAGTGGTCAGGCATTATTAAAATAATTTAGCATTAGTGGTGGGGGGGCAAAGTTGTCCCAGGGAAGTCAGAGATTTCTGTAATACCCCTGATGAGCTAGTTTCCCTGTTGGCCAGTGACCAATTTGTTTACACAAATTAAGAATCTATTCCCTGGGGTCGGGAGGTGGTGAGGAGGTGGGGGTCACTGGGCCTCCGATATCATTTTAGCAGGCAGCTAGGAGGTGGAGTATTAGCCAGGAGTGTAAGAGGACGAGCTGGGGCTGCTGCTGCAGGTAGCATGAGCGACCATGATAAAAGTCAAAGTGCCAAGGGACGCTTTCTACTCCCAGCCCCTATGGAGCTCTAGCTGTGGCCTACTCCATGCAGACAGGAGATGGAGAGACAGGAGCTTGTCTGGAGGTGAAGGAGGCCAGTGCAAGAGCACCTCCCTCCACCTACCCAAGCTGTTGCTCCAGCTCCAACCAAATTTGCCCTGAGGGGCTTGTGATCAGGACAGACGTTGGAAGGCTGCCAGATAGCAAGCCACACTCATGGTTGTTAAAAGCTCCCAGCTGGGAGTGGCAGGTGCGCTAGCAGCTGAGCTGCACCACAGCTTGTAGCTAAATAGCCCTGGGGGCTTTATATACATGTTCACTGATGAAAAATAATTGATAGAAACTTTCAAGCATCTCAAGGGAATTAACAAAGTACAAGAGGGTAGCATCTTTCAGAAGAAGAGATGTGCAAGAACAAGGGGGCACAATTTGAAGATAGAGGGGGGACGGCTCAGAGGTAATGTTAGAAAGTATTTTTTCACAGAGAGGGTTGTGGATGCATGGAACAGCCTTCCTGAGGAGGTTGTGGAGTCAGGGACAGTGGGAGAATTCAAGAATGCATGGGACAGACATAAGGCAATTCTAGTGGGGGGTAGGAGGAAGTAAGCTGTTGATTAACTAGAATCTGCAGCTTATCCATCAGGTAGGGAAATGGGCAGACTAGGTGGGCCAAGTGGTCCTTATCTGCCATCAAATTCTATGTTTCTATGTTCGGGGGGGTGACGCCAATCATGTAGGGTTTTGAAGCAAGTACAAGGGTGAGTGGCAGGGGTGTAGCCAGCAAATTCAGCTCTGTACACAGTACTCCATTTTGTAGTACCCCCACACTACTTTTCTTATTTTGTCCCATCTCCTGCCCATGAAGCCATACACAGTGAGGTTGCTTGGAATCACCAACCAGTACAGTAATTAATTCATCAGATTCTAAGCCTAAATCCAAATTCAAAAAATCCTTTTCAGATGCTAAATTGGAATCAGATTCTGATTCAAATTCAGCATCAGACTGTAGTAAAAGCCCTCCCTCTCTTACTTGCTGCTGCTGGGGTCCTTCCTGACTCCTGTCTAGCATGGAGGAGGCTCAGGTGGCTGTAAAGAAGTGGCAGTCCAGCGTGGTTCTGGTGGCAGGTTCCTGGAGGCTTCATTATCAATAGTTATTTTCTTGACAGAGATACTGTAAATCCATTCATAACATTGGAAAATGACCCCGTCCCCGAGTCCCACATCAAGTCTCCAGAAGTCCAAGAGCATAGAACACAACAACCAAGGTCCACCAGCCCCCTTCCCCTGACTCCTTCAGCTGCCCGTAGTCCAATTCCACATGGCACCTTAGAGTCCCCCTCAGTTCCAAAGTCTAGTACACGGTGTTCTCCATTTACTAACAAGTGCTTTAAGCACACTAGTCTAGTAATACCATGTTCTAGGATTCTGCATGCTCTCCCTGCTCCACAACCTGCCATTATTTGATCCAGAATCCCTCAGTTCTCCCAGAGTTATTCAGTAGGTGGCTGGACTAAACAAAGGCTTGGGGTCAGGTTCTGCCAGACTTTTCTTTACTATATGCATCTAGCAGAACCTGCTCCCAGGGTTTTGGCTAGGTTTGCCACCTCCTGGGTAACTATGGGAGAACCAAGGGATTCTGTATCAAATAATGGTAGGTCAAAGAGTGGGGAGAGAGAGCAGAGCTTGGCAAACATAATATTACAACTGATTAGTGTGTGTAAATTGCTTTTTAGAAAATGGGGGACACCAGTCCTCATCAAGAAAATGAATTTGTCCTCCTCATGCCACTATAAAACATATACAGAAACCAACCATAAACCAAATTACCTACAGTTTGCATTTCCCCACTATACACCACACCAGTGATGAAATATTTGCAGACTAAGAATGCCAAAATACTCAGAGTCCTCCCACTGCAGTCATAGATGACTTGCTGAAGGTCAACAGCCTTACATCTACAGCACCCCTTCCCCAGCACCAGACATACTTCTAGGTTCAGCATGTAGCCTACCCCTACACCAGGCACATTTAGAGGCTCAGCATGGCCCCACCACCATACAGGCTAACTTTGTCCTCCCAAACACATGCCAGATTATCAGCAGTTTACATTCCTCACCAAATACTGTACTGGAAATTGATGGTAGTTTGGCATGTATAAAGTGCAAAGAACATAAGGAATTATACAAGGCAGCAAATATGTACATTACATTAGTGGAGGCAGTACATGAGCACATAAGATGTATAAATACAGTATGTATCTGTGACTAATCAAGTTCCTGGACATTTCTTTTGGTCACTCACCCCTCGGGATTCTTGAGGTTACTATCAGAGTTGTATTGAAGATGCAGTGAGAATCACTACAAGGAGAGGCTGGGGGAACTCAATATGTATTCCCTGGAGGAGAGGAGAGAGAGGAGAAATGATAGAAACTTTCAAGTACCTCAGGGGTATAAACAAGGCACAAGATGGTAGCATCTTTCAGAAGAGAAGATGTGCAAGAATAAGGAGGCATGATATGAAGTTGGGGGTTCAAGGGTGACATGAGGAAATACTTTTTCACTGAAAAAGTGGTGGATGCTTGGAACAGCCTCCCAAAGGAGGTGCTGGGGGCAACAAAAAGTTAAGAAATTCAAGAATGCATTGAATAGACATGGGATACCCTACAGACAGAAAAGAAAGGGTGAGCTGCAGATCAACTAGGAACTGTGGTTTGAAATATGTGGGTGAAATGGGCAGACTGGGTTGGTCACACAATCCTTATCTGCCATCAACCTCTATGTTTCTATGATTTGGAAAAGTTGGCCAAAGGATAGAAAATGTGCCAGAAAATTAGGGGTTTTGCAAAAAAACCTTTGATAAGTTTGGTGAGTTAAATTTTTTGGGGGGCAATTCTTTTTACTCCCATCACCAGCTACTAGGACCCCCTCAGGCGAGACCCACCCAAGTAGCTCTGCCGCATTGCCTGAATCCCTCCCGGTGAGGAATTGGGGACAGAGTCCTCTCCTACCAGACCCCATAGAGGAGAGGACCCGAGAGAGTCAACCGGGAAGGGACTGGCAGTGGACTTGTCAGCCACCACCTGGGTCCACCATCATCCTCCTAGCAGCCAGGGTTTTCCACCTTGCTTGTTGCATTTCCCCTGAGGCGTGGATATGCAATGACGTCACCCCACATAGAATGCGCACCCGCCCCTTACCACCAATGTCCACTGCCGGCTCCCCGATTCAAGTCTCTGCCTGACTGTAGTGCTCCCGGTCTCTACCGGGAACTGGTACAAGGCGGGGAATCCCCGGAGCCCACCCCACAAGAGGAGAGCAGTCCTCCGAAACACACACACATTCTACCAAAACTATAGTAAAGCACAAATGAAAAAATAAGACAATAATCCTAAATTTAAATAAAATAAAAAATGTAAGGCACAAATGCTAAAATAACTGAAAATAAAAAGGTAAAGCAACAAAAAAAATTTAAAGCGAATCTGAAATACTGTATGTAATGAACCAAGACAAAAATAAATGTGAACCACAACAAAAAAGTGTAAAACACAAACAAACAAGTGCAACTAAAAATTGAATGCAAAAAAAGTACTGTGTATAGCAGACAAAAATGCATGAATAAAAGCAAAAATCATAAAACAAAAAAGCTTAGTCAGTGTTAATTTATAAATTACAACCAAACATTTTTAAAATACAAAGCAACTGCCAAACCAAAGCCTAACTGAATAGTCTGAAAAAACAACAAAAAATGAAGGGCACTTACAAGAAAGGAAAGCAATGAAATGCGTGCAGCAACCAAAATAATATTGTAGACTGAAAACCAAAAAAAACAGACGGGCAACAACAACAACAACAGTAGACAAAAAACAAAATGCAAAATAAATTGCTAAGGGAAGTTGTTTCCACAACGGAAGTGACATCGTCTTATACACGGGGATGGGAACTTGTCACTTGCTGTCCAGAAAATAAACTGTTCAGAAATATTTTCTCAGACTGCTTCAACTCTGATAGCTCTAATATGATTAGTGTCTTTTTTTACAACTAAGCACCACTGAATGCCTCACCGGTACTGTAGGCAAACTGCCTTTCAGTGCTAGTGTCTAGCTAGCTTTTTATCTCTTAGATACAGAATATTTCCATTTTTATTCTTTTAGGGGCTGATAGAGAAGTTATTTGGTAAGGTCAGTCTAGCTTTTTCTGATGGTTACAGTGCTGCCTTACCTCTACACATTTTGGCAGGGGGGTTCACTATGTGGCAGGAGTTATCCACAAATAAAGTTGAGCTTGTTGATGTGTTGATGGATCCTGCTGTCAAGCAAGACTGCAGCATTAGCATGCGAGGGGGGGGGACCTCTGTAGTGAAGATGGAGTTCAGAAGCCCCGAACACTCCCGGACCTGCATCATGATAGTACAGGTGTATGGACATCGGATTCCTTCAGTTCTTCCAGTTCTATGATAGTAAGCGTGGTGGGTGCGTTGCGGCCAGATGCAGCTGTTATTACCTAACTGCAGGTACATAAGTGAATGCGAGTGAGGGAGTAGAGTGAAGGGAGACGCTCCTGGAACTCCAATTCTTCAGAGCGGTTGCCATTGCAAAGGAGATATATACAGTATATATATATATACCTGTATATATATATATATATATATATATATATATAGAGAGAGAGAGCGAGAGAGAGAGAATGGGACCAAGAGAGAGACCCGATGGAGCAGCTGCTGTTGCTGAGGGCAGAGAGAGTAGGGAAAAAACAGACATTTCAGAGCGGTTGCTGGTGCTAAGAATAGAGCTAGACAGTCAACTAAGGATGGCACACTGCATAGGAGGCACAGTCCGTGGGAGGGGTTCAGTGGGGGTGGGTCTCTTTCCCAAATCTACCAAGAAGTGCCACAGAAAAAGAATACAAAGATTAGAACAGCGGGGGGTTGGATACTATCTTCTGTTGCATTTCACAGCTCTGGTTGTCCTGTATCAGGATTGCAATTCATTACAAAAAATATTGTGGTTTTCTGAGCTTTTTCTCGTTTGGATGCAGTGGCTCCTTTCAAATAGACCATTTAAACAGTCGTCTTTGCTGCTGAGATTTTGCTATTACTTATTTTTTTTAATTCCAGTATCGAAAGATGTTGAATTACAGAGGCAGTCTGACAACTCGAATTCACTACTTATTTAATTAAAACAACAGAACATTCTCCTTCTAGTGCTGTTAATATATCGGTACCAGTGTTAATTATACAGTAAGTGTTGTGCACTTAAATGTATTGTCTGTTTCTGTATAAAGCAGCTATTGTTCAGGTTCTGAGTGGGGGGGGGGTGTTCTAGCTATGGTAAGGTGCCCAACTCTTTTTGGGGGGGGGCTGGTCCATGATCAGTTAGGGTGATCCAGGTGGTGGGTGGTCCAGCCCCAAGGAGGGTGGTCATCAGGGGATGAGACTGATTTGAGGGTTGGAGGGAGTGGTTTAGCTCCAGAGAGAGTGCTTAGCTTGGGTGTAGGTGGCTGTTCAGTGGGTGGTAAGTGTGGTCCTGGGAAGGGGGGCCAGCTGCATGGAAGAGGGTCTGATGGGGTGGATGCAGGTTCTGGGGTTGTGGAGTGGTCCAGGAAGGATGCGTAGCTGCTCCTGGAGTAGAAAAGGTTGTTCAGCTGCAGGGAGGTTGTTTTGTGGACTGGAAGGGTTGTCTGTGGGGTGCTGTCAAACTACATTAAGGGTGGTTGGTTGGGGGAAGCAAGTTAGGTGGTTGTGGAGTGGTCCAGGGAGGGTGCTCAGCTTTAGACAGGCTGGTCCAGGGACTAGATAGATAGTCCAGCAGGAGCAGGGTGTAGTAGTTGTTCCAGCTCCAGTGATGCGTCAGCAGATGGTGTGTGGGGGGGGGGGTTAGTCTGTGGGCTACAAAGGTTGTCTGGGGAGGTCCAGGTGCAAGAAGGGTAGTCTGCTGGGGGTGGATTAAGGTTGAGGGACGTGGAGTAGTCCAGGGAGGATGCTCTGTTTGGAGGAGGCTGTTCTTGATGAACGAATAGTGGTCCAGCTGCAGCGAGGCCTCTTTCTCACACACACACACACACACAGACATGCTTGGGTGGGGTCAGGCTGCAGTGATCATTATGAGCAAGCTTCCTGGCCTTCACATGGGTTTCTAGAGTACTTAAACACAGTGCTTACCCTCAGCAGAGATACCACACAGTACTGCTTGATAGTGTGCCTTTGGCCACCCACCCAGTTCCCAAGTTCAATCTAAATCCAGCTTGCTTGGACGGCAGCACAACTCGGTGTAATTGGACAGCCCCAGTAGAGAAATTGTATTTATTTTTTAATGTGACAGTTTTGGCTTGAGTAAATCAGCCACCCCCCCCCCAATGTATAATAGTTCCTTTTATGTGTTAGATTACTTTCTCAGGTTGTGCCTGAAAATAGCCATGTTATGTTTTGCAGTTTTAGATACTTTCACACTTGCACACTATTTTGTCACAAACAAGAATATACAAAAACTGTTGTACATACTGGCTTGCAATTGAAGGAAAAGGAGACATCTGTTGGGATCATAGATGCTGGAACCTCTACATATCGCCGTAAGGTTCATCAGGGGGTTTATTGAAGTTTTAATAATAGTAAACATTTACCTTCTCTTGAAATCCAGTGTGTTTGCCAGTTTTCTTGTATTTTTGTTTAGGTCTCACTTGCGGTAGCCAGGGTTGCTGTTAGTATGTGCTGGGCTTTGACAGCTATGACTGTGAAGCTGTGTTTGCCCAAAACCTGATGCTGTCAACTTCATGCTCTTTTGGCCTCCTCAAACTGCAGAATGGGGCCTGTATGGGAGAATCTGTATGGTGCATTTAGAAGTCAATACTGATCCTGTGTGTGTATGTGTGTGTGTGTGTGTGTGTGTGTATGTGTGTGGGGGGTGATGCCAGTAACAGCAGGAGGTGTGTTTGAGGCATGATGCTTTGTGGGAGTTAAGGCTGATGACTGCAGGTGGTGGTGGTGGTGGTGGTGGGGGGGGGGTGTTGGGGCTGTGATACCTTGGCATTTATGGTTCATGACAGCAAGGGAAGATTTCAGTTGCTGGGGTGGTCCAGCTGAGGGTGGGTGGCTTCAGCTGCAGGAGGGAAGGGGTTATCTGTTCCAGATCAGTTTTTCATCTGAGAGGAGATGGCATGAGGAGGTCCAGCTCCAAGGAAGCTGTTTTGAGGGTGGGATGGGCGGTCCTGGGAGATCCAGCTGCAGGGAAGGATCATCTAGGGATGGATTCAGGTTCAGGGGCTGTGGAGTGGCCTTGAGAGGGTGCTCAGCTTGAGGAATGCTGCTCTGGGGGCTGGAAGGGTGATTAATGGGGGGTTTAAAGCTGAAAGGATATGTACTGGGGGCTTTAAGGCTGTTGCAGCTGCAGGGAGGGTGGTGAGAGTTACACCTGCAGGGAGATGTATCAGAGGCTTTAAGGGTGGTTCAGCTGTGGGGGTTGTTCCAGCTGCAGGGAGATTGGAGAGCAAGGAGGGGGAGGGGCTGATCCATAGATAGAAGTGCACTAATTAACATAACCAGATCCTTATGTGCACAAACAGTCCCTGATACACTCTGTCACCGACACATGCTTATAGGTGTACAAATCCCTACATACACTTAGACCCTGACATACCTTAGTATGCACACACAGATGCCAGTACACACAAACTCTAATATGCACAAACATAGAGGCATAGCCACAGTGACACCCACACACATTATGACATATTCAAGCTCACACAAAAACCCTGACATATACACTCACAGACTAGTGCACTTGCACACACCCAGACCTTTATAATAATAAGCACACAGTTCACAACATATGAACAGATGTCAGTGTGCCCAAAGAGACCACAACTGTTGTGTGCACACACGTAGGCCCCAATGTGTGCCCACACACACAGCAACATGAGTACATTGACCTTGATGTTGCACCACACTCTAGTTAGCCCACATTTACACATCTCTATCTCCCTCCAGTCATCATCTCACTCAGCCTCTGCAATTGGGATTCCCAGATTTTATCATGATGGCGAGCTGGACATGCATTGCTCTCATGTTCTAAGGATACTGTTCTGCTCCAGGGACTGGATGTCAGATTCCCTGGAGCCCCTCCAAGCTGATCTACTTTGCAGTGTTGCCAGCAGCTAACCCTGAAATTCTCTGACCACTTCACAGTTGCTGTCCCTAGCTTTCTGCACTTCTGGCTTCGTGATGCTGGCATTTTTTCAGGATGAACTGGGAAGAGCAAGGGGTATATTACTAGCCATAAGTGACTGAGCAGAGCTGCACCTCCCCAAGCCATGGAGACAGTCTCCAGAGACCCATCCACACATAACCATGTGTTTATGCTGAAGAACCCAAAAACCTGGACTCTGACTCTCAAACTCCACCCCCTCATCAAGATCCCAGCCCACTCACATCCCCCTTACAGTACTGGGTTGCACTGTTGGGAGGTCACGTGATGCAAGCTGCCTGAAAGCTGTGCCTACCCTGGGCTCCTACCAACCATCCAACATAATCAGTCCTTAAACTAGATTCAGAGCTCTATTTTCCACAACTGAAGTGGTTGAAGACTTCTCATCCTCTGCCTATCGTTTTGATCTGCGTTTCTCGGCATCGCATAGCTCTACCACGGCGATGGAGGCAGAGATGAGACAGGCCGCAATGCGGCACACCCCGTCTAACATGCCTGAGAAGCTCACCAAGAAAGTGAGAAGCCAGGCCTCCGGGAGTCCGAACAAAGCGGGTAACTCTACTTCCCTGATGGTGCTCTTAGCTGAAGAAAGATTCCTTCAGGAGTTCTCACCCTTCCGAGAGGCACTGAATAATATTACCTCCGATCTCAAGGTTATTAAGGGAGATCTTGCTACACTAAGCACCAGAATGAGCGACTCGGAGGCCAGAATCACCTCCCAAGAAAGATGGCGTGAAAAAACTGACCCAGAAATTCTCTTGCTGAAGCAGCAAGTTCGGAAGCTCCAACTCAAAACGGAGGACTTGGAAGGGCGTAGTAGGAGGAACAACCTCCTGATTATTGGGCTACCCGAAATGGAAGAGAGCTCGGATGCCATTCTATTCCTTCAAAAGTTCCTCCTCAAAGTCCGGGGGCCCTTGCCTTTGAATCCTCAGTATCACATTGAGAGAGCACACAGATCTCTGAGGCCGTGGCCTCACCAGATCCGCCCGATCATCATCAAGTTTCTAAGCTATATTGAAAAACAGCATGTCCTCAACAAAGCAAGAGATCTGCAGGCCATTACCTGGGGCTTCTCCAAAAATCTGAATACCCAAGACTCCGCTGAAACCAGGCAGAGGAGAACTGCCTTTCATCCAATGTGCACAAATTAATTGTGGCAGGCATCCGATTCAGAATGCTTTACCCTGCCAATTTCAGGATCACAACTGACGGATCTTCTGCCACTTATGAGATGCCTGAACAAGCCATCAAGGACTTATCTGTTAAGCTCCCCAACCTCTTCAAAGAGGGATGAACTCTGTACAGCATCAACAAAAGGCTATAACTGCTATGTCTTTTCTATATTAGTATACTGTTATTTCTGCTAATTACCTCCATGTTTCTGTTGAATATAGTTGGCCCAATTTCTTTGTGGGGGGTGAGTGCCTCTTAGATCCAGATTTTAAGGGCCCGTTGATGCCCTGATCTCCCAGGGCCGTTATAGGAACCTTGGCGCTGAGTGATGCTCCGGAGGGCTGTTTTTTGTATCGGACCGCTTGTCCCGCAGTAGGAAATAATATGCCCTGAGTCCTGTAATGCAGAGGTGCTTACTGCCTAACCGCCACCTCGAGATGTCACTCCCTGGGTCTGGCCATAACCATAAATGGCTCACAACTCGGTTCTGAACTTGCATATGGTGGTAAGCCCCCAATTTTCAATGTTATGAAGCACATGACTGAATTCCCATGATCAGGCTGGTTTCTAATCGTTGGCTTGCCACTTTGTTGGAGGGCTCCTCTCAATCGCGCTAAGGAGTAGTTCCCAACTACTATACTAAGAGAGGAGGGTGGGGGGTGGCCCGGGGAGGGGAGAGGCTTGTAGGAAGCTGCCTCACGATCTGAGAAAGGGGGGGGCGGCGATCCACAGGGGACCTCTATGGGGGTTTGCTATATAATCTTATGGATGACACAGTCAGTCAGTTTACTTCCCCACCCTTGCTGCACAAACATATTAGGAAGGTGCTGGTGCACTGTGCTCCTGGGATCTGCCAATGGGAAGTTTGTTCCAGTTACTTACTACTGGGTACCTCGTTTCCCATTTACCCATATCTGGAACTACTTTGTACATAGTTTATGGGGTTATTTTTCTCATGGGGGGGGGTTTATTTTTGGCCTCGGGTCACGATGCCTCGATCACATTCTAAAGGTTCTAGCTTTTCCCTGATAGATCTTACATTTCAGGGGTCTGGCTGTTACCTTTCATGCGAAGTTTGCGTGTTTATTTGGGGCTCCAGAGTGTGCTATTGCTATTTTTCAGTTTGGTGGTTCTCAACTTCCTATCTAACTAATTCAATTGTTCACAACTGGTCAAGATGGTGATTAAAGTAGCTTCTTGGAATGTGCATGGGCTCAGAGACAGAACTAAAAGACACCAAGTTTTTAAACATTGTGACCTACTTGGGATTGAGGTCCTCATGTTTCAGGAAATCCACTTGATTAACAAAGAAGTAACCTGGCTACTCAAATCTGGCTTTTCCCAAGTCTTCTCGGCATGTGGATCTGAATCTAGCAGGGGAGTGGCTATCCTAATTAAGAATCATGTCTCTTTTCTGGCTGAGGAGAAATTAGTCGACCCAGAGGGCAGATATATTCTGGTCAAGGGCTGTCTCAACAACTGTAGTATAGTGCTGGGATCTATCTATGGTCCAGTTGAAGGGAGTCCGGATTTTCTCATGACATTGGCAAATAAGATCGGGAATTTTCTACCCTCGTATTTAATATTAAGGGGGGACTGGAATGTCCCACCATCCCAAAATCTCAATAAAACCTATACGTCAACAAGGCCAGCGTCCCCAGCTCAAAAAGCTCTAGTGGATCTCATGCTGCTTCTGGGGTTATGCGACCCCTGGCGGCTTGCCAACCTTTCACTCCGATCTTTCTCTTTTTTTTCTCAGGTAAACAACTCATGGTCTAGACTAGATTATATCCTGATCAGTAAGTCACTCCTCCCTGGCATCTCCCAATCAGGTATTGAACCGATAGTCCTGTCAGACTATTCAATAGTCTGGATTAGGATCTCACCAAACCCTAACTTTCAGCGAGACACCATTTGGAAGCTAAACACCCAACTTCTTAAAGATAATTAGATCATCTCTCACGTTAAAGACCTGATCTCAAATTTTATGGTCCTAAACAAAAACTCCACTCCGAGGATAGACTCGATATGGTGTGCCTTGAAATGCTACCTCAGAGGGGAATTAATCAAAATTGCCTCAGCGAGGAAGAAACGCAGACTGGTCCAGGCTGCTTCACTGCTAATTAAAATCAAGGAATTAGAGCAGTCCCTTCCCTCTCCCCCCTCTCAGGCCCATTAGAACCCCTACTAAAGCTAAAAAATGAATATACAGACTTATTAAAAGAAAAAGCCTAATATGCCATGTTAAAAACCCAATCCAAATACATTGACCACGGCGAAAAGGCCGGTAGAGTACTAGCTCTCAGATTGCGTAAGACAGAGAGCTCGAGATTGATCCCGACGTTGCAAACCCAGGAGGGTGTGGCTAAGACGACTCCCAGAGAGATCGCCCAGATCTTTGAGGAATTCTACAGCAAGCTCTACAGCAGACACCCCCCCCCCCGTGTCTCCGGTTGGAATTTCCACTTATTTAGATGATCTTGACCTCCCTCTCCTCCTCCCACATCACAAAAGCTCCCTCACCTCTCCCATCACTTTACTCAAAGTAGAAGAGGCGATTGCCTCCTTAGCTCCTGACAAGGCACCGGGTCCAGATGGCTACCCGTCTAATTTTTACAAGATCTTTAATAAGGAATTTGCCCCTCTTCTCCTTCAGCTTTATGAATATATATTTGAAGCTGAGGTTGTGGATTCCACACTACTAGAAGCCATAATTGTCCTGATCCTTAAACCAGACGAACCACCTATGGATCCCGCGAGTTACCACCCCATTTCTCTTTTAAACTGTGACATTAAGATCCTGTCCAAAATCTTAGCCGAGAGAATTAAAAGATCTGGATCCATCTTCTTAGTCCTGAGCAGGTTGGGTTTGTGCAAGATCGTTCCCCGGCCGAACACCTTAGGACCCTCTCACACATCTCACACACAGCCCAATCATCTCATACTCCATCGGCCTTAATCTCCCTAGACGCTGAAAAAGCGTTTGACAGAGTCAATTGGGACTTTTTATGGGCAACGCTAGCAAATATGGAATTCCCAGCTTCCTTCATACGGTGGATTCAGGTTATTTATAAATCTCCCTCAGCTAAGATCTATTGTAATGGCGTATTCTCTTCACTTTTTTATCTATTTACAGGCACTAGACAAGGCTGCCCACTTTCCCCCTTTTTGTTCAATCTATATTTAGAACCTCTCCTCCATAATATTAAAGATCCCTCATATCCAGGGCTGCAGGTTTCCGTCACGTGGACAAATATCCTCCTCCATGTCGCCCACAAAAGTCACTAGCATATGCCTCCAAGTATTATTAATACGCAATACGACCGCCTCCTATTACAAACTGAATCTAGCAAAATCAGAAGTGCTCCCATTAAATTCCTTCACGCACAAAGGTAATCTTGCTAGATTCGGAATGAGGTGGTCCCTCAAATCGATTAAATACCTGGGCATCCACTTTACCAATGATCCACTACTACTTAGGAAACTTAATTTAGATGACCTTGTTACCAACATTCAACTAGACCTCCAAAGATGGTCCAAACTCCCTATATCTCTCTGGGGCAGAATTAACATCATTAAGATGAACGTCCTGCCCCGGATTTTCTACCCTCTTAACTTACTGAACCCCTGGTTACCCCTTTCATACTTGCAGCGCCTACATTCTACTCTCTCTCAATTCATCTGGCAAAATAAAACTCCCAGATGGGCTTTCTCCAAGCTCTGTCTCCCCAAGAACAAAGGGGTACTTCGTCTCCCTAACCTACTTTTTTACCACTGGGCTTCTCACCTCTCTAAACTGAGCAGATGGCTGTCAAATAGGGCAGAAGAACTCTCCCCGATTTGGCTCCAAATTGAAAGACAATTACTTGTAGAAGCTAATCTCTGCTCTCCGACCATATTTTTTCTTCCCATCTCAGCACTTCCACCCTCATTATCAAACCCGGCCATCCTCACTTCCCTTAAAACCATTTCTCAGTGCCTGCAGTACCTCAAAATTTCCCCAAAAAGGGACTTGGCACAGCCCCTTGTCCTCAACCCTAATATTCGGATGGGAGGCTCAACGATTACCTTAGAGTGGCTCCCTCAAATCCGAGAAGCCGTGGTCGAGGTCCTATATTCTCGGGATTCCCTCCTATCTTCTCCGGACATAATGGCCAAGTTTAATCTCCCTCCAAGGTACATTTTCAAGATATATCAACTAAGGCACCTCATCAGTGCCAATTTCGGGACGGAGTACTGCCGATCACAGGTGGGCCCTTTTTTCTCCCAGGTTCAGGATTTAGTCTCTAAACCCCATGGAATTTTCACTATTTACTCTTACCTGATGGGTCTCAAATTTCCAGACTCCCTCCCAGGCTCTAGTGTCTGGACTTCTCTTCTGCCTTATCTCGTTCCCAACTGGTCACGAATCTGGAAGGATCTACACAGATACCACACTCAGGATAGGTTTAGACTTGTCCAATACCACATTCTAAACGACATGTACTATACACCGGTCAAATTAGCTCATTTAGGGCAATTACCTCTCCCTCTTTGCACCAGATGTTCACAATCAGAAGGAAACCTTCTTCATATTTTCTGGCAATGTGAGAAAGTGACCCCCCTCTGGTGTTCCATTCAGTCCAACTTGGACCATCTCTTGGGTCTTGATGGTCTTTTTATCGCAGAAATTTGTATCCTGGGTATCTATTCCAAAGTGGAGAACCAGGAATGCAGATTTCACATGGCACTTATTTCTATGGTGGTCAAAAGACTGGTACTCAAACACTGGCTGGACCAGCTAACCTTAACATACGCAGAATGGCTGAAAGACCTATCAACCAGCTTTAATATGGAGAGACTCATGGCCAGTTCTCATAATCGCATGAACTTGTTTCATAAAAAATGGGATAAGCTATACACGTTGTATCTACACTAGAGTCTATTTGGTTCTGTCTCCGATGCTCTTTTTCCTCACCTATTTTATCACCATCCCCATTTGCCCATGGTATTAGGTAAATGGCACAAGATTTACCGAATATGCACACTCGGGGGGGGTTGAGGGTGGGAGGAGGGAGGGTGGGGGCAACAGGGGTGTTTTTTTTTTTTATTTCTCTGACCTCATAGTTCATTTCACATTTTGGTCAAAAATGAAGTGTTACCTAGTCCTATGACAGTCTCGATGTTAACTTGTGTATTGGTGTAATCTTGTTAAACTAATAAAGTTAAATTTCAAAAAAAGTACTGGGTTGCACTGTTGCAGTAACCTGATGCTCTCACCCAGCCTGGAAGCAGGCTAACAAGTACATATGTGTTCTGTGATTTGTGGGGATAGGTGGTGTGCCCAGTGGGCATGAAGGGGGTCCAACTACAGGGAGAGTGGTCCATGGCACCAAAAGATTGTCCAGTGACCTTGAATGTTGATGGCTGGAAAGGGATGCTGTTATGGGTGCTGGAAAGGTGAAACAATCAGTCACTTGTCTTTTTTTTGGTCACAATAAAGCAGTAATTCTCAATTGTTTTGTTTTGTGTTATTTTATTGTGAAAATCTATACATTATCTATGCAGTATGTAATATGTTTTATGTGTTGCTGAATTTTGCCTGTTATAATGATTCTATGAATGCAGTCGTGGACTGTGACTTGGGTACACAGCATGAAATGTGATGTTGCATATTATGAAATGGGTCCAAAAATCAAAGAGCTTTAATTGGTTAAAACCAGTCAGGTGACTATGTATTATCAGAGTCTAAAGCACAGTCCTGGTCCTAAACAACATCACACAATGAGAAAATCAGCCCTCCTCCAACCAGAACTGTCTTCCATCAGTCCCAATACAACCAGACTTGATCTTCCATCACAAACATGGCTCCTACCTTTACACTGTAAAAAACCTTCATCTGGGCCCTAAAAATAAAACTACTTTAAATAAAAAATAAACAAATTAAATGTTGATTCCTTAATCATCACACTCTCCTTACACACATAAACCAATTAGAAATAGTAAGTATTGTTCATAGTTGTCATTACAACTGTTTCTTTGTTGACAATGAAAAATCCCCCTTCTATGTTTCACTGCTTATCAAGGAAATCTCTTCTGCTTGCCCTGTAAATGAGATAATTGAGTCTCTGGCTACAAAAGAGGCATTTGTTGTGTATGTGTACAGTGTGCTATGAGAGGAACATTCTGCCAGTGGAAGTGAATAGAATTTTGAATCCCTGTATTCCATGGTAAACATTCCATATCTTGAATGTGGGGAAAAGACAAAGAAAAAAAAAACAGGATGAAGGAAGTAGGCAATAATACTTCATAAACAAGGAGTAAGGTGGGAAAGCACAGTTACTTAGGCAGAGGCAGACCCAAACTGCTCAAATACATTCCTGAAGTTTATAAAACCACTTACATTTGAATCGTATATGGGTGTTTTCAGGTGAAATCTTTCACCACCCCACCACCATCACCACCAAAAGAAAGCAACATGGCAGGTTTTAACATTTTGAACACATTCCATTAACAAACAGTACTTGTATTCATTTGAAATGCAAGTTGACATTTTTTTCTTATAAAAATGTGTGTCACATACAGTTTTCATTATGTTTTATGTTTTTAGCTTACCCCCAACCAGAATAAGGACTATTGTTTGTATTCAGAGTTAAACTGCAAGCACTATTCAATGAAATGTCACATTCTTATCTTTTTAAAATACTTTCTTCTTATTTTCATTCATTTTAAGTCATGTATTTAGATGTCACTTTATAAGAGCAATACGACACTCCAGGGTGTGCTGTATGGTGACATAATCGCACTTCTCAGGTGCATTAAGCAGCACTCAGCTGCACCTTGAGCCTATCAACGCACCTGAGGTGTGCAATTATTTCACCATAATGTACACCTTAACAAGTCTTATTGCTTATGTATTATATGATGGCCTGTGACCTGTATGCATGTATGAGTTCTGTGCTATGTGTGGGTAAAGGAGGGGGGGGCTGGTGTATGTATGTGTTCCTGGATGGATGTGGGTGGAATGGGGAGCATACAGAAGTATGTATATATGCTTTCTGTGTTGTGTGGATGCAGTGGTGATATGCCCTCTGTGTGTGTGTGTGTGGATGGATTCTGGGATATGGCTGGGAGGGGAAAGTATGTCATGTGTACATATGTGTGTGTTCCAGAATATTGGTATGTGAGGGCTTGTACCGGATGTATGTATGTAGTCTGTGTTGTGTGGGGGTAGTGGGAGTGCACATAGTGTATATATGTATGTGTATCCGAGATATGTGTTAGGGGAGGGAGTGTGTTAGATGTATGTAATTGTGTATGCATGCATTCCATGATGACATAGAAACATAGAAAGTGTCGGCAGAAGGAGACCAAGGGTCCATCTAGTCTACCCATGGATACCCAGGACCTAATGTTAATCCTAGTGTCTAAGGAGTGTGCCTTGTGTATGTATGCATTCTGTAATGTGTGGGGACTGTGCTCTGTGTATGAATTAGGAAGTTTGCAAGGTGTCTTTATGTGTGTGAATCTTGTATTTTGTCTGACACAGTTTCTCAGTGTCAACCTTACAAATAAATCATTGGTGTTTGCTACTTACAGCTGTGGGGTACCGAGTCAAACTAGCGCATCAGGAAGAGCGCTGCAAGAACCGTGCTGTGTAAAGCATGAAAAGATTTAGAGCAACAGGGGTAAAATAGCGGTATGGAATTACCACTACCCCTGTTGCTCTGCGCCTTAGCTGCAGAGGGATCAAGTTGCGATGTGCTGGGGTGCCTAGTCGAGCCACTCCCATGGTGGAGTGGCTAAGGAACCAGCACATGGTGTGGTAGGAGACCTGGGACCACTGTTCACTTCCTAACAGGTCTTCTTACTAACATACTAAAATGCCAGCAGAATAGATCTTTCGTGTCTGCTCATTTGGTCAGCCCCCATCTTGGGAGCTGACCTTGCTGTCCCCCTCCCCCTCTCTGGCTTCTCCCTTCCTCGTACTGGATATTCTCACTGCACTAGTTTTTGCTTCCAGAACCCTTCCCCTATACCTGTCCCACCCCTTCTTGAACCCCTCCACCATTTCTGCCTCCACCAGCCCCCTGGGCAATGCATTCCATGGCTCCACCACCCTCTCAGTGAAGTAGCACCTCCTCCTTTCTCCCCTGAATCTCCCCCCCCAGCTTCCTCCCATGCACTCTAGTTGCCCCCCCTTCCTTCGGAACACCCTGACTGCTCTTCTCCTATTTACCCCCTTCATGTACCTGAAGACCTCTATCATGTTCCCCCGGTCAATTCTGTCTTCCAATGTGTACATATTTAGCTCTTCAAGCCTCTCCCAATAGGTCCTATACCCCAAGCCCCAAATCATTTTGGTTGCCCTCCTCTGGACCCTCTCTAGGAGTTCAATGTCCCTCTTTAAATGTGGCCTCCAAAACTGCACGCAGTACTCGAGGTGCGGCCTCACCAAGCAGTTATACAGTGGGAGTATCACTTCCCTCCTTCTGGAGGTGAGTCCCCTAGCGATGCATCCAAGTATCCTGTTGGCCTTTGCCGTTGCCCTCCTACAAGTCTCTGAGTTGTTCATCTTGACATCCACCACCACCCCCGGTCCCTCTTAGCCATCGAGACTTGCAGCATTCCCCCCCCCCCAGGGTGTACACTTGGCCCTGGTTTCTGGATCCCAGGTGCAGTACCTTGCATTTACCTGCATTGAACCTCAGCTTCTGCTTTCTAGACCACCTTTCCAAAGCCTCCAGGTCCCCTTATAGGGCCACCCTCCCCATCTCCCCATCCACCACCGCCCCCAGTTTTGAGTCATCTGCAAAGAAACTCAGCTCACTCCTGATACCCTCCCTTATGTCAGAGACATAGGCATTGAACAGGAGGGACCCAAGGACCGATCCCCGAGGGACTCCACTAATGACCCTCCTTGGGGATGAGACTATCCCGCCAACCATGACCCTCTGGGTCTGGTTCTGGAGCCAATTTCCTATCCATCTGATCATCTGGTTCCCCACCCCCATTTCTCCCAGATAATCCAACAGGCCCCCATGAGGAACAGAGTCAAATGCCTTGCTGAAGTCAAGAAAGAGGATGTCCACTGGTCTACCCAGGTCCAGGGCACTAGTCACCCAGTCATAGAACTCCACAAGGTTTGTCTGACATGATTTCCCCAGGACGAATCCATGCTGTCTATCATCCAGGCACCCCAACTTTTCCAGGTTCCCCCAGTTTCTCCTTGACAATACCCTCCATCACCTTGCCCACCACCGATGTCAGGCTGATGGGCCAGTAGTTCCCTACCACCTCCCTTGATCCCCCCTTGTGGATAGGCACTATATGTGCCACCTTCCAGTCCTGAGGCACCCGCCCTGTCCTCAGAGAGATGCTGAAGAGCTCTGCCAGGGGTTTCACCAGGACATCCGCCAGTTCCTTCAGTATTCTTGTGCTGCAACTTTATTTTTTTTTAAGTAATTTTCCTCCCTTCTAATCTTCTCCCCATACCAGAAATCCACAATCCACTGGAGTTGATTATTTTAAGTCCGGGTGGTGTGGGGGATGAGGACCCTCACATCTGGGGGTGTGGGGGATGGAGCCCCCCACAAAATAAAGGAGTCCCATTATTTTCAATGGGCTTGCGTTGTTGATGTTGGATCAGTGTTTTACCCGACGTTTCGGAGGGCAACGTTCTGCTTACGGCATGTATTGTCACTTGGTTTTTGTTTTTGGCAAAATTATCCCACGCCAGCTGTGGCTAGAGCAGAGTTGAATGCTTTGCAGGTAGTACACTGTAAGGTGTGCTGCATTAATCTGTGCTATTTCATGTGTATGTATGCATTCCTGGACATGTAGTGGGAGGGGGAGTGTACCCAGTGTATTTATGTATGCATTCCAAAATGTGGTTGGGAGGATGAATATGTCAGGCATATATATGTACTGTATGTGTGCATTCCATGTTGTGTGTGGGTAGGGGGAGTGTGCCCAGTGTATGAATGTGTTCTTGAGTGTGTCATATTGTGGCTGGACTTCTCTACTGGGACTAAAGAAGTAGAACTCTTGTACCGGGACCTTTAATTTAGGGTAAAAAAAAAACTAACAAACAAAACAAAAAAAAGTGTGTGTTTGTCTGAGTTAACTGAACCGAATGGTAATCTAAACAGTTATCTAGGTGTAAATCTCAGGTGATTGAAAGGACTTGATAGCTGTCCAGTTTAAATTACTTGTAGAAAGATCTAGTAAGTAGGGGGAGTGGCTTAGCTAGAAGGAAGCTAAATTTAAAGACTGCCTTAGAAAGATTCTGCTAGTAGCTTGGCAGAAGACACCAGGAGGAAGGACTGCTGTGTGACTGGACTTCTCTACTGGGACTAAAGAAGCAGAACTCTTGTACTTGGACCTTTAATTTAGGGTAAAAAAAACAAACTAACAAACAAAACAAAAAAGTGTGTGTTTGTCTGAGTTAACTGAACTGAATGGTTATCTGAGCAGTTATCTAGGTGTAAATCTCAGGTGATTGAAAGGACTTGATAGCTGTCCAGTTTAAATTACTTGTAGAAAGATCTAGTAAGTAGGGGGGGTGGCTTAGCTAGAAGGAAGCTAAATTTAAAGACTGCCTTAGAAAGATTCTGCTAGTAGCTTGGCAGAAGACACCAGGAGGAAGGACTACTGTGTGACTGGACTTCTCTACAAGTCTTTGTGTGAAGCAAATAAACAAATCAAAATGAAAGAAAAAGCCACTATGGTTCTCAAAAGAAGTGGTGGTGAAGGTTAGGGAGAAAAAGATAGCATTTAGGAAGTATAAGGAAATGCAGAAGAAGCAGGACAGAGAACTGTACCAGTTAAGGCAGAAGAAAGCAGGGAGGGTAGTTAGAATAGCAATGGCCCAAACTGAGGAAAAGATAGCCAACTAGGTTAAGAAGTGGGATAAAACCTTTTATAGGTACATCAGCGAGCATAGAAAGGCAAAGGGAAGGATAGTGAGGCTGAATAGAATGAACGGTGGGTGGGCAGAGGGGGACAGTGAAAAAGCAGGGATACTGAACTAATATTTCTGCTCAGTATTCACAAAAGAGAAGGGGGAAGTGCCTAATCCAATTAACAGAAGCACCATTGATAGGGGGGTCGATCCCAGTCCTTTCACAGAAGAAAGGGTTCTGCAAGAAGTCCTAAAACTGAAGGTGGACAAAGCAATGGGGCCAGATGGAATTCACCCCAGAATTCTAAAAGAATTAAAGGGGGAACTAGTGAAACCACTGGCTACTCTTTTTAATAAATCATGGGAGGATGGTGTGGTACCCGAGGAGTGGAGGAATGTGGATGTGATTCCTCTTCACAAAAGTGGGACCAAGACAGAGGCAGGAAACTACAGACCTGTCAGTTTGACTTCTGTGGTAGGGAAAGTGATGGAGTCACTTCTGAAGGAAAGAATTGTTGAGTACCTAGAGGCCAGTGGGCACAGGACCCAAGGCAGCATGGGTTCCTGGCGGGAAGGTCATGTCAGACAGATCTAATAGATTTCTTTGACTGGGTGACCAAAGTAGTAGACCAGGGAGGGCTGTGGACATGGCCTACCTAGACTTTAGCAAGGCATTTGACACAGTCCACACAAAAAATTATAGTCAAATTAACCAGCCTGAGAGTGGGTCCCAGGGTGGTAGCCTGGTAAAACATTGGCTGGACAACAGGACAGAGAAGGTAATTGTAAATGGAGTCCACTTTGAAGAAAGAGGGGTTACTAGTGGGGTACCGCAGGGTTCAGTACTGGGTCCAGTCCTTTTTAATGTCTTTGTAAGTGACATTGCAGAGGGACTGGAAGGAAAAGTATGCCTCTTTGCAGATGACACAAAGATCTGCAACAGGGTTGATACACAAGGAGGCATGGAAAGGATGAGAAGGGACTTGGCAAGGTTGGAGGAATGGTCAGAAGTATGGCAGCTAGGATTCAATGCAAAGAAGTGCAAAATAATGCACCTGGGAAACAAGAACCCAGGGGAAGACTACACAATGAGGGGGGAGGTAGTAACAACAACAAAAAAGGGAAGGGACCTGGGGTAATCATATCAGATGACCTTAAGGTTAGCAAGCAATGTGAGAAGGCAGTAGGGAGGGCTGGAGGTATACTGGGATGCATAGGGAGAGGCATAACCAGTGGAAAACAGGAAGTTGTTATCCCACTGTACAGACAGTTGGTGAGACCCCATCTGGAGTACTGCGTCGAGTTCTGGAGACCCCATCTCCGTAAGGACTTAGACAGGATAGAGGCAGTCCAGAGGAGGGCAACTAAAATGGTGCAGGGTCTGCAAGAGAAGCCCTACGAGGAGAGACTTAAGGAGCTTAATATGTATACCCTTGAGGAAAGAAGGGAGAGGGGGGACATGATAGAAACTTTTAAGCACCTCAGTGGAATCAACAAAGTCCAAGAGGGTAGCATCTTTTAGAAAAGAGACGGCAAGAACAAGGGACACAATTTAAAGATGAGGGATGCGGTTCAGGGGCAATGCAAGGAAGTATTTTTCACAGAGAGGGTAGTGGATGCATGGAACAGCCTTTGTGAGGAGGTTGTGGGGTCTAAAACTGTGGGAGAATTCAAGAATGCATGGGACAGACATAAGGCAATTCTTGTGGGGGGTAGGAAGAAATAGGCTGTTGGTTAACTAGGATCTGCGGCCTATCCTGTACGTAGGGAAATCGGCAGACTAGATGGGCCAAGCAGTCCTTATCTGCCATCAAAGTCTATGTTTCTATGTTTCTGTACGTATCCATGTATGCATTCTGGAATGCTGTTGGGAAGTGGAGTGCGACAGGAGTATGTATGTATGTATTCTGGAATGTTGGTAGGAGGGTGTGTGTGCCAGGAGTATGCATGTTTGCATTCTAGGATGTTGGTGGGAGTGTGCCAGCTGTTTGTTTGCATGCAGCATTCCTTAATGTACGTGGGTAAGGGGTAGCCATTGGGCATGAAGGGTGGTCTGGTTGAAGGGTTGTCCAGCAGCATTGAGTGTGGGTGGTTGGGGAGGGAGACTGGTATGGGTACTGAAGAGGTTGCATCAGGAAAATTGTTTTGATCAAGTAGACAAAGTTAATGGTGGGGGGGGCATAACGCAGGCAAGCTTAAACTATTGAATACTATCATAAGGCTATGCAGCCCCTCCACAAACTTCCATTCATGCCTCCATGTTCTAGATTCACTATTCCTGTGAAAAGTTCCTTGGAGTTTACCTTGTCCATTCCTTTAACGAACTTGATGGTGTGTATCATATCGTCCCTCTCCACTGTGGCCTTCAGTGAGTACAAATTCAGTGGCTTTAACTAGTCCTTATAGGAATGGTCCTGTAGGCCATGAATCATATTGGTTGCCCCTATCTTTCCTTTGGGGAGGACTCCAGAACTGGGGACAGTACTCCAGGTGTGGACTCACCAGTGATCTAAGAGAAGTTTTAATACTTCTCATGCTATCAAAACCTCTCCCAGTACACCCCAGCATCCTGGTTGTCTTGAAGTAGGTCTTGTTACATTGACTAGACTGTTTAAAGGAGTCACTTTTGATGACCACAAGGCCCCTTTCCTCAGTGGTAGTGCTCAGATTAACTCGTCTCATCCAGTATTCCATCCTGGGGTTTCTGTTCTCAGTGTGCATCACTTTGAACTTTTTAATATAGAACTTCAGCTTCCAAACCTTGGACAACCTCTCAACCTTTGCACATCCATCTCCAACTTCCTTACCCCTCCTCACTGTCTACCCTACCACAGAGCTTAGTGTCAACTGGAAAAATCACTCAACCACCACCTCTCTCTCCTATGACTCACAGACTCCATCCTAACCGGGATGGACAGTGGGCAAATTACCTCTGCCATTTTGTTGACCTGGCCAAGACCTTTAACACCGTCTCTCACTCCCTCCCTCCTCCTCAACGCACTCCCAGCAGCTGCCCTATCTCCATCTGTCACAAACTGGTTCGAGGCCTACCTTATTGGTAGAACCCAATCAGTTAATATATTGGAAGCCACTTCCCCTTCCCTTTCAATTAGCACTGGAGTCCCAGGGCTCGATATTAGGGCCCCTCCTATTCTCCATCTTCTTAAATGATCTTCCCTCTGTTTGCTCCGCATCCTCCACTATACATATGTATGCCAATGATACAGTCCTGTATGCATCTGGCTCCTGTCCTGTTGAGGTTACAACCAGCTTACAGCAAGACTTCGACAAGGTTCAGCTCTGGTTTGCTAACCATAAACTTTTCCTCAACGCCAAAAAGACAGTCTCCATGACCTTTGGCACAAGGCAAAGACTCTCTAGGCTTCCCTTCCTACCCACTTTTCACACCTTTGAGGGGACTTTACTTGAGGACACATCCTTTTTCAGGTACTTAGGTATTTGGTTGGACCAACACCTAAACTTCTCTTGACATATTGACGCCATCCAGAATAAACTGCGCCCCAAGCTTGGTGCCCTGTTCAGGAACCATAGTTGCATCCCTCCTACGGCTAGGCGTGAACTTGTTCAGAAGATGATACTGCCCATTTTTGACTACTGTGACATGATCTATGGTGCTGCCACTAAGTCCTCCCCGGCCAGACTGGACACCCTCTTCAATTCCTTCTGCTGCTTTGCCTTGGAAGTCCCCCCCTCACACCCATCACTGCGATCTTTATCGTGCCCTATCTTTCCCTCTTTACAAATAGGCGACTCTCCCACTGTGCTAAATTCACCTCCAAGCACTGGTTGGGTGACCTCCTTCCTACCTCACCTCCTCCTTTATAACCCCCCCACCCTCCCATTCCCTTAGATCAACAACTCCTGCACCCTGGTTGTCCCCCACAGATCTACCCAAATTGGCCCATCTAGTTGCTCTCACTGCCTCCCAAAAATTTGGAATCTCCCCCCCACCAAAATCTGGCACTCATCCTCTGCCTACTCCCTCAGCTCTCCCCTCAATAATTACCTTGCACCGAGCTGTTTCTGCCATGTCTCTCCCTAATTCCCTCCTCTAAGCCCTGGACAAACCATGCCACCCTACTCTCACCTTCATTTTACCCTGTGCACACTTACCCTCAAACCTCTAGGCCTTCTCCCCTTTCTCCTAATTGCCCCCTCTTTACTGGCATCCCTTAATCTCTCACAGAATACAAAGGACCCTGAATGCTCTCCATGGGTCCCTCTCCTTACCCCCCATGGGGCTTGTATCTCTCATCTACTCCCTTCCCCCACCATCTTCTAGGAATCTCTTAGGGACACTGCCTTACCCCCTTCTCTCTGGTCTCTCCAGTCCTCTTTCAGGGTTTCTCACATCCTGAAAGGGTCTCCAGGGGCACGACTCTTCTCCCTCCCCCACCTCACCTCTCTGTCCCCTTCCTCCTTTCTTTCATGTAAGCACTTGTTTACTTATAAACCTTGCACTTATTTTTGTTCACTCTTTCTACATGTTATGCTCAACACTGTTGTAACACTGTTTATAATACCTGCTTTACAACTGTATGTTAATGTTGATCTTATAACTTGAATGTTTCATGTCTCATTCCAGTTGTATCCCTTCCCCCCAGGCCGCACCGGGAGACGAGCGACTTGTTGCTCAGTGTGCCTTCCTGGTGAAACATTTAAATAAATAAATAAATAAAACTACATCTTATCCTGAATTCCCTTTGCTATGCTGCTGAAGAACATATTGAAAAGGACTGGAACAAGACCCGAATCCTGTGGCACCCTATTTATGACCTCTCGCTACCCAAATTTGATTTTATTTGTCACTACTCTCTGATGTCTCCCTTCTAACCAACTACCAACCCATCTAACTATGTCCTTTACTGCACATAGATGCTCTAGTTGTCTGATTTTTCTCTCAAATCAGCAGCTCCCGAATCGGTGGCCCTGCATAGGAGGTTTGTTTTTGTGCCACCTGATTGATGGCTCTGTATCCCCTTTAAGACATTTGTTATAAAACTGATGTTTCACTGCTTTGTGCCTCCTGAATGGCTAAGCTAAGACTGAGAGTTTAGTGGCTTTGGAGTCAGAAAGAGTTGCACTGGTAGCATGATCTGAAGAGATGAGGGGCATAGGCCTAAATGAGGGGACTGGGGTGTGGGTCTTGAGCCTGAGTGAGAGGAGTGGTGGGGAATCCCAAACTTGTGAGGACTGGGAAGGGGTGTAATGCTTGAATTAAGATACTGTGGGGGTAAAGTTTGAGTTAGGAGACTGGAAGTATTGAGCTTGACTTAGCAGACTGGCGGTCTACAGCTGGACATAGGGGATGGAGGATTGAGCTTGAGTGAGGAGACTGGGGGTGTTGAACTTGAGTAAGGAGATTGTAAGGTGTGTCTGAGTAAGGGAACTGTGTGGGTGAGTAAGGGGATGAGAGGATCTTGAGTCTTGAGTGAGGGGATGGGTAGTGTTGTTCATAAGGAATCTGTAGGGGCCTTGATCCAGAGTGAGGATACTAAGGGCATTGAGCCTGAGTAAGGGGACCTGGGGAGGATATCTCATGTACTTTTGTTAGGGCTGGTCTTCCAGTGGCACCCCCCATACCACCTCAGCCTGCCACTGGCTACCCTTGCAGGTTTAATATGGGCACAGGTTCTGCATGCATAGTAGCCCACTCCCCAAGCCCAAGACATCAGGAGCAAAGGTTGGCAAAAAGAGCCATGTGCTTCTGCTCTCCTGGGGATGGGTGGGTCAGTATGCAGCTTACTGTGTGATACCTAGAGGTGGCATGGCAGGATGGTCCCCTGGCAGCACTGTTGTCTCCACTCTTGGCAGTCATGACTGTGTGCCCACTCAGTGTCAGGGAGGTGGGTGGGTCCAAAAGAAGGGACACAAATTTCCTACTGGCTGCAGAATGCATATGGCCAGTGTTAGTACTACTTCATGGATTATGCAAATGACCAACTCCTCCCACTGGGCACCAGTGTGCAATGTGTGATCAAGGTCCTCTCCTGAAATAGGTCCTGACCAGTATGACAGGAGTACCCAAGGTGGTCTGAGCACTAGAGGTTCAAGAGTCTAGAGCAAAAAATTGGTCTTGGCTAGTAGGTTGAATCCCAAAGTAGGATAAGGCAGGACTGCAGAGCAGAAGAGAGCCTAGTAAGGCGGACCATTAAAAATATAGATAATATATATATTATAGGTGCACAGTTGTGCTCCTATATTTAGGGTTGAGTAGGTACTTTAATGTTAAACCTCAAATTCTGCACTTTAATAACTTTGCAACTATACAATAGATTGGAACATAATTTGGCATGTGCTGTTTCGAGGGGCAGATCTATTGATGTGCAGAGTTTCATTCCGGTCGAGTGTGCAGATTTTGAGATCCAGATAGGGCAAAAAAACTTAAAATGTACCCTTTTTTGCACTTTCCTTCTCATCACCCTGTGTACAGATGGTATGGAATTTTAGTATGAAATTTGCATGGTAGAAAGAGCTTGGATTACAGAACAGGCTTGCACTTGTTTGGTGAAAAAAAGATGAATCCGTTCCAAAGTTACTGCATTTTTAAGGTCCAATTATTTTCAATGGTAATTTCACATTCCAGGATAGTGGAATGGAATGAAAAAGGATGTTGGTCTCATGAAAAAGGATTCTTTTTCTTGAGGGGCCAATCCTTTTTTGCCATGAAAAAATTTCTTTTTCATGAGCCGCCATCTTGTTTTCTTTTTTTTTTCACACAACAAATTGTCATAACACTATCCAGGGATATCTTTTACAGGCATTCAAACATGTAGCTTGCTAATCAGGAGCTGATGAGCTTCACTTAGTATTTTTTACACTTCCCATTGCCTCTGAACATTTTTTAAAACTATTTAAATCGTTTTTCGTCACTCACTAAGAATGGATCCTTTTTCATGAATCCTTTTTCATTCAAATGAAAAAAGATCATGAGTCACAAAAAAGGATTTGGGACACACAGAAAAATGCATTTCCCTGTAATTTTACATACTAACATACTAAAATGCCAGCAGAATAGGCCTAATGGTCTTTCGTGTCTGCTTGTTTGGTCAGTCCCCAACCTGGGTGCTGACCTTGCTGTCCCCCTCGCCTTCTCTGGCTTCTCCCTTCCCAGTTCTGGATATTCTTGCTGCATTGGATTTTGCTTCCAGAACCCTTCCCCTGTACCTGTCCCACCCCGTCTTGAACCCCTCCACTGTCTCTGCCTCCACCAGCCCCTAGGCAGTGCATTCCATGGCTCCACCACCCTCTCAGTGAAGTAGCACCTCCTCCTTTCTCCCTAGATCTTCCCCTCCAGCTTCCAGCCATGCCCTCTAGTGGCCCCTTCCTTGAAGCTCCCGACTGTTCCTCCTATTTACCCTCTTCATGTACCTAAAGACCTCTATCATGTCCCCCCGGTCCCTTCTGTCTTCCAATGTGTACATATTTAGCTCTTCGAGCCTCCCCTCATAGGTCCTGTCCCCCAAGCCCCAAATCATTTTGGTTGCCCTCCTCTGGACCCTCTCCAGGAGGTTAATGTCCCGCTTTAAGTGTGGCCTCCAAAACTGCATGCAGTACTCAAGGTGCGGCCTCACCAAGTAGTTATACAGAGGGAGTATCACTTCCCTCCTTCTGGAGGTGATCCCCCTAGCGATGCATCCCAGCATCCTGTTGGCCTTGGCTGCTGCCCTCCTACAAGTCTCAGAGTTGTTCATCTTGACATCCACCACCACCCCAGGTCCCTCTCAGCCATCAAGACTTGTAGCATTTCCCCAGGGTGTACACTGACCTGGGTTTCTGGCCCCAGGTGGAGTTCCTTGCATTTCCTGCATTGAACCTCAGCTTCCACCTTCTAGACCATCTTTCCAGAGCCTCCAGGTCCCCTGTAGGGCCACCCTCCCTCCTCCTATCCACCACACTCCAGTTTTGAGTCATCTGCAAGAGACTCATCTCACTCCTGATTCCTGTCCTTATGTCAGATACGTAGGCGTTGAACAGAAGGGGCCCAAGGACTGATCCCTGTGGGACCCCACTAATGACTCTCCTTGGGGATGAGACTATCCCACCAACTACGAGCCTCTGGGTCCGGTCCTGGAGCCAATTGCCTATCCATCTGATCATCTGGTTCCCCACCCCCATTTCTCCCAGCTTATCCAACAGGCCCACGTGAGGAACAGAGTCAAATGCCTTGCTGAAGTCCAGATAGAGGACATCCACTGGTCTACCCAGGTCCAAGGCACTTGTCACCCAGTCATAGAACTCCACCAGGTTTGTCTGACATGATTTCCCAGGATGAATCCATGCTGTCTATCGTCCAGGCACCCTGACTTATCCAGGTCCACCCTAGCCTCTCCTTGACAATGCCCTCCATCACCTTGCCCACCACTGAGGTCAGGCTGACAGGCCTGTAGTTCCTACCACCTCCCTTGATCCCCCCTTGTGGATAGGCACTATATCCCACCTTCCAGTCTTGGGGCACCCACCCTGTCCTCAGAGATGGTGAAAAGCTCTGCCAGGGTTTTGCCAGGACATCTGCAAGTTCCTTCAGCACTCTGGGATGTAATTTATCCGGCCCCGGTGCTTTCTCCGTCTTAAGGGGCTGAGGGCTTCCCTCACTCTCAGCTGTGATTTCCACTTCTGGTGCCCCTTCTCCCTACTTAGCCCTCCCCCACCTGCCAGTGATGCCTCCCCTCTCCCCAGACCTGCCCGATCGGTGGGGCCCCCTCCTCAGTATCTCTGTCTCCTCCATGTATGATGCAGCACCCCATTTTCCTGAGTGAAAACTGAGTGAAGTACTCATTTAGTACCTCAGCCTGCTCCCCCGGGTCTTGTGCCCATCTCTCCCCTGATTTAATCCTGCTAATCTGCCCCTTCACCCTTCGTTTTTCCCCAATGTATCTAAAGAACCCCTTGTTCCCTCTCCTAATTTCCCAGGCCAGGTTCTGCTCCTTCCTTGCCTTAGCCGCCCTCACCACTCTAGTGGCCCTTCTAGCCATCAGCTCATACTCCCCTCGATCTCTTTCACTCCTTGAGCACTTGAATTGCTTATAGGCTGCTTTCTTTCCCCGCACCACCTCCTGGACCTCCCTGGTCCACCAACAGGGTTTTTGGGCCCTACTGCATTTTCGTCTTACTCTTGCACAGGTACTGGTAGCATCCTGCACCCCTCTCCTGATGATTTCCCACCTACTATCAGTGTCCATGTCTGACCCAATCCCATCCAAATGCTCCTTAAGGATCCTTCCCATTTCCTTAAAATCTGCCCCCCTGAAGTCGGTTACTTCCGTCTTTGTGCAGCCTTCTACCCCTCCTAGGTCGAGGCAGAACCAGACCGTGGCATGGTCACTTCCCGCCAATGGGTCCCTTACCTCCAGGCCCCAATCTGGTCACTGTCTGCCAGGGCCACATCCAGTACCGTGCCTCCTGGTCGGTTCCCTCACTTGCTGAGTTAGGAGCAGCGTCTTGAAAGACATCCAACAACCTCTGTTCCCTGGTCACAGAGGATGTCATAGTCTCCCAGTCTGTTCCTGGCATGTTTAAGTCCCCAACACCACCACCGTTCCTCTGCCCAGTCTGCAGTGTCTCTAACATCTGCCACCAGACTGTCCTCCAGCTCCTCCGCCAGGGACAGGGTCTATCACCACTCCTATTTTTACTCTCTCTGCCTCCTGTTATCAAGGTGACCCAAATCGCCTCCCACGGTTCCCTCCGCCTCCTCTACTCCCCTATGCCAATGCAGTTTTGACTATCATTGCTACCCCTCCTCCCCTTCTCTCCCCCCTGTCCTTCTTGAACATAGTGTATCCCTCCAGGTTCAGGTCCCAGTCATGTCTTGCAGTGGCCCAAGTCTCAGTGACCGCTGCCACATCCACTGCTCACTCAGTTAGCATCGCCTGGAGCTCAGGCATTTTATTGCCCAAGCTCCTGGCATTTAGCAGGACTAACTTCCACCCCTTCCCTATAGTTCCATTTCCCCTGCTCATGTTCCCATGGGGATTCTGTTTTCCCCTGGTCTGCACTTTGCCAGTCGGCCTTTTCCTGCAATCCTCCTGGTCCCCAAGGGGGTGGAGACAGAGCCCCTCCTTTATCGGCACCCCCTTGACAGCCTTTTCTCCCATCCCACCCCCCTTCACAAGTTTAAACCCCACTTTTCACCAATGAACCCCTCTATTTTCAACTTAAGGATTCCCCTTCCCTCCAAATTGAGATGTAGTCTATCTCTAGCATACAGCTCCTTATCCTCCCAGGTCTCCCCCCAATCCCCCATCAACCCATACCTCTGGCCTCACACCACTCCCTGAGCCACTGGTTTATCTCCTAATTTTCCTTTGTGTTCCCCACTAGCCCTTGGCACTGGCAGGATTTCTGAAAAGGAACTGCATCCTATGTCACGACAGACCCTGGCGAGCCCCTGAATCTTGCCTGTATCTCTAGCTCGCTATTTCTCTCAATGTCATTTGTACATGAGGTGGACCAGTATGTCTGGGGTACCCCACAATCCTTTGCCAGCTGATATACCTCGTGCTTAGCCCTGTGCACTGTTGGTCCAGGGAAGCATCTTGTTCTAACTGGCCAGGCTTCTCCTCCCTATCCCATTTGATACCCGATCATAGAATTCCCAGCAGGAGCACTTGACCACCCTTTTCCTCCATTCCCCCTTCCATGTCCTCATCCTTTCTACAGGCTCCTCCACCCAGCTGGCTCCGTGTTCCTCCCCTTTCTGGGTGCCATGCAGCCCCCTCCTCTCCAATCCTATGCCTCTCCTCCTCCTGAGTATCCTTCTGTTCCTTGCTAATTCCCCCTCACTGCTTCCAACTGGTCCTTCTCCCCATCTGCTAAACTAGCCTGGCTCATCCTCCTTTCTTCCTGTCTCCATTTAGTTCCTCCTTGCTAGTCGTGCTCCCTGGCCTAAACCCTCAGCTCCCTTTACTGAATCCTCCTTGTACCTCTGGTCCTTCTCCTTTACCTTTCCTCCCAACTGGTCCTTCTTGTGCTTTCCTCCCTCTCCTCCTGCCCTCCTGCTCTGATTCACTGCTCCCCATTCTCCTGCATTCCAGGTCCCCCTGTTCTTCCTGCTATCTGGCCCCTGCCTCTGCCTCCCACTCCTTTCCATCTCTAACTACCCTGTCATGGCTACATCACCCCCTCATCCTTGAGCAGAAGAGGTGAAGCGGTTACTGAGTGTAAGGTCTGATCCACTTCCCGCCTTGCTTCCTTCTGTCCAGCCTGACCATCTGCCTATTTCCCTGAGAATGTTGTCCCTCCGTCCCCTTTGTGAGGGCCCCAGTTTCCTGCCTGCTTCCTTGGTAGTGTCCTTTTGGACCCCTCTGCCAGGTTCCCTATGTGACCCTAGTATTCTTCTGCACTCCTTTCCTATGCCCCACCCCTAGTGCTTGGTGCAACCCTGTGGGAGATTCCGCCCCTTCCCCAACCATACCACCCCCTTCCCCAACTTTCTCCTAATCCCCACAACCTCCTCCCTAGCTGTAACGCTGGTAGCACACTGGGCAACCACCGAACTTTCAAGCCCAGTCCAGTATCATGGCTGCTCCACACCCTGTGCACCCCACCACCCTCCCAAAGATGCCGCCCTAATGATGTGTGGTTCCATCCCTTCCAAATAGGTTTCCTTGGGTGAGCTACCAGGTTCCCCCTAGTCCAAGATACCCCTACTGCCTAATCAGGTCACCCACTAATCTTACAGACAGTCCACTGTACACCAGTAACCCTGTTACTAGGTGCAGTACAACACATTAAACTTATAAGGAAATGAACAACTCCCAAAGCTCCTCTCCCAGCTTTTAAATCCTACCCCCAGTGGCTAGAACTACATGAGCTGCACCTGCAGCCTCTTCCTCCAATTGCAGGGCAGGTGCTCCCCTATAAATTTGCAGACTTCTGGGGAGGGAGGGGTGGGGAGGGTGGGTCTTGGGCAGACACCTGACTCGAGAGAGAGTGTATCAGCCCTGTGTCTCCCCTCCAAGCCCAGCAGCCAAAGAACTAGGCCCAAGCAAATCCCACCAAATAGGTTTTAAATCAGAAGAAATAGGCCTCTACCAGCGCAGCCTGTTACACAGTGAAACATCCACAAAATGAGCCCCACTTACAGCCACCAAATCAGTTTACAAACATCCAACAGCACCCAAAACAATACCCTGCTAGCCCCTTAGAAGTAAGAAAGAAAAGAACTAACCTACCAAGTAAAATCCACAAGAACCCTGTGAAAACAACAGCAGCAGCTACTGTCCTGGAACACAACTGATCCTGTCCCCTTCCAGTTCTTTCTCTATTCTGTAGTGTAGAGGACCCTCCCCGGTCACCGAGTATTAGTTTTCCATAGTGTAGTGGTCTCTCCTTCCTCCCTGGTCACCGATCCCAAATGAAATATACATTTTCCATAGTTTAGCAGTCCCTCTCCCCTTCCCGGTCACTGATCCCATACTAAATATTAGTTTTCTGAGCTGGCCCGGTGGTACAGAGGGCTCAGGCATCCCTGCCTTACTGCCCCTGCCATGCCGGTGACTCACATTCAGGAATGACCTTGGGTCATCAGAGAGCCGGCATGGAGGGAGGGGAGGGTGGGAGCAAGATTGAGCTGCCTTGCAGTGGCACTCCTCCCCTGGGGAGGGAGGGAGGTAGCCCTCCCACAGTCTCCCTGTCACTGGGTGGAGGTCCGGTGGCAGTGCAGGTGGGCTTGGGTTACTAGTAGGGTGGAGTGTCCCGCAGTGCATGGCGTGCACATGCCTCCACACACGCGCTCTTGCACTAAGAACGTGAGGGTGGGGAGGGGTAGAAAACTGAGGGAAAAAAACAACAAACAAATAATAGAAAAAAATATTAGTTTTCCATAGTGTAGCAGTCCCTTCCTGATCACTGACCCCATAAGAAATATGTTTTCCATAGTGTGGTGGTCCCTCCCTTCTCCTGGTTGATTTTTTTCTCTTTTCTTGCAAAACCTGTAAAAAAGGAAACAGTTTCTCAATGATCAGCCCCCCACCCACACCTCCCACTCAGCACCCACCCCCAGTACACCCCCACACATCCTCACTCATCTGAACAGATCCCAGGTTCAAGAGCCACTCCCCCATCAAAGACTCATCTTGCTGTTGGAATCAGCAACTGCAATATGAGAAACTAAGGTAAATGCAGTTCAACGTATTTCAATGGGGTGGGGTCAACTTTTAAGCATAACTGAGTAATTTTTTAGCATTTTGACCCCATATTTTCAATATGGTCTTTTTGGGACCCCACCTCATGAATACAGAGGCAGCAAATTTAAAATCCACTGGAGAAGTGCATGCGAAGTGGGCACTTCGCGTTGCCACTCCACTATGTGGAGTAGGCAATGCAAAGTGCTCACTCCGCCTTGTCATTACCACTTTGCATTGAGGCTGAATGACAACGCAAAGTAAGGTGAAGTCATTGATTTTAATGGACTTCCCGTTCCTCATTATGATTCTAAGTGATCCACTTGGTGTTTCAGACTTGGCAGCCCCCCCGCACATCACATGGCTTACAGTACTGTAAGTCACATGCTTTCTAGCCGGGCAGGAAGGAAGTGAGTCACACAGACAGTTTCACTCTCTCCTGTGCAGACTGAGAGAGAGGAGTGTGGACTAGAGAGAGCAGTGTTTTGATTGCTGATAGTTTGAGATCAGAGTGAGGAGGAGAGTTAAAGTTTGATAGTAATAACCCAACAGCTTTTTTAAAAGCTACATTTTTTTGTCTTTTCTGTGCTGTTTTTTACTTAATTTGTTCTTTCTGTAAATTTTACTTTTCTTACCTCTATACTTACTTAGTTGTTTGTGTGTGTGTGACTTGTGTTATGTGACAGAGTAGTGAGTGCTCAGAATGAGGAAGCACAGTAGGAGAGACGGAGCAGGGTGAGGGAATGTCTGGGGCTGGGGCAGCTCTGTGAGAGTGTGGTAGTACACGTCGTACCGTGCGCATGCTTGGGGGGTATGGGCGCCTATTTGTGTTGTACCGCTCTAAACTTGTGAGTGTCCAACCCCCAGAAGAAGGACCAGCACTGCCTCCTGACTCTGAGGCAGTTCAACCACCACCACCACCAAGTCCAGCACAAGGTTCTTTGGAGCAGGATGTGCCTGTTCCCCCAGGCCCAGGTGTGGATTCCATCAGTGTTGAGCAGTGTGAGCAGCCTACTGCCAGTTCATCTGGCCCTCCCCTGCCTGTGCCTGGTCCTCCCCGCACCTCCGTTGTTCGACAGTTTTTTGACTATGTTGGGGGGGGGGACAGCAGTGTGGTGCAGTGTCGCCTATGTGCGGTGGAGGTGCGCTGTGGCCCCCGGGGGAGTCACCTAGGGACTGGGGGATAGCGCACCCATATGCTTAATCACCACCAGTTGGAGTGGCAGGCTGCCACAGAACAGACCATATCTGCACCTGCTGGCCATTCCGTGGCAGAGAGTGCCGCTGTGCATAGCGGCATCCCTAAGAAGAGGAGGGCCACAGCAGCACCTGTTGCTCCACCAGCACCCCCACCACCAGCACCACCACCAGCAGGTCAGCCTGTCAAATGAGTGGACACCAGAGAAGTGCGTGTAACACTGTTTGACTTGGCAGTTCTCTGGAGTGCTGTTGAGGAGAACAGCAAGAGGATGAGTGCTGTGGAGCAGCGGCTGGATGACATAGAGGGACATCAGCTTCAAATTATGTCCCTGCTGGAACTGCTGCTGGATCACCATAGGATCCTGCATTAGTTTTGTTTCCTCACACCATGTCCCCCCTCACACCTTCCTTGCTTTGCCATAAAATGTATTCCTCCACCATCCCTGACTCTTGTATGTAATTAAGCCCTTTTTTTGTTGTCCTCTGTATGTGTTACACTTTGTATTCTGGGGCCCCTTCCTTCTGTTAAGTGTCTGTGTGCTTTGTGTGTGTACGCAGTTTTGGTGCCTCATTTTTCTGCATCTGCAAAAGGCATCTGTCTTGTGTCCAGAAAATTGACAAGTGGTAACACAGTGAAATGAGAGTGTTTCAGCACATACAAAGTCCCCCAGAATTAATGGCGCACTCAGTCATGCGCACAGTGGTGGCACAGAGTCCCCAGATTTTTTTCTACAGGCCCAGAATGCATCCTCCATGTGTCCAGAAAATTGACAAGTGGTAACAGAGTGAAATGAGACTGTTTCAGCACATACAATGTCCCCCAGAATTAATGGCGCACTGAGTCATGCGCACAAAAGTGGCACAGAGTCCACAGATTTTTTCTGCAGGCCCACAATGCATCCTCCTTGTGTACAGAAAATTGACAAGTGGTAACAAAGTGAAAAGAGACTATTTCAGCACATACCCCAGCATAAAATGACTGTGAGGTTCGTGTTGCTGGTCCAATGTGTTGTGCGAGACAGTTCCACCAAATGAAATGTGATCATCTCAACTGGATTGAAAGGTGCCCCTTGGATGTACACTAATAGTAGCCTTGATGAGTATATATATATATATATATATATATATATAGTTGTGTATTTTGTAGGTGATGATGAGGGGGGTTGAACTTGACATGGACATGTACTCATGCTATTGTTCTGCATCACACAGGTGACTCATAAACTGTTGCTGTGCACATTCCAGTGCTCAATGAGAATTTTTTGCACTTAAATGGAAACGGATAACTCTCAAGCGCATGAAGATAAGTATTTATTTTTTTTGAGGGGGGGGGAATCATATTTTCAGTTTTGTTTGTAACGGTTACTTATTTTTACTTCTTCACAGATTTCGTCAGCATCCTTCTGGAGTCCGTTGTTAATGATGGTCATGGTCATCTAATGAAATGACTTCTGCATGTTGCATATCTGCCTAGCCGGGGTGTGCCTGATGTTGAAGAACTTTTTGGATAAGGCCACTTTGACAGAACAACAAAGCATCGCAAAGTTTCCTAAAAAAAGAAATGAATGACTTCTTACAAGTTTCAACTTCATTGTTATGTGTCCCTCCCTGGTTCTCAAATCTCAATCCCTATTGTCAAGTTACATTTCAGAGACACATCTTGTCAACTACTAAGACAACCTGTTGTGTGCAATATTTGCAGCAGTCTTTACAAAGCAATGAAACGGATGAAATAAAATCTTCATACTTACCAGAATGGATTTCACATGGACATCACATCTGTTACTCTCTGTACGGTATAGCTACAGCATCTTTCCCAATGAGTATTAGTGATGGAGCCTGTTTTTGTTCTCCTGTAAAAGAAACAAAAGAAGTGTACTGTATGTGTTTTGCCACTGTGGCTCTGAAAAGCTATAGAAAACAAAACATACAACTTAAGGAAGTGAGGCAGCATAACAAACATGAGTGCATATACTCATCTTGTGGTTTAAATATTAAGAAGCTGGTGGTGGTGGTGCACTGGTGGACTGCTAGTCCAGGAGGGCGGACAGACTCATTGTGGCAGACTTGCATAACATCAGTCCCAGTGGTGGTGGTGGTGGGTGGTGGTCCATGGGGGGCAGACAGACTGATGGTGGCAGACTTGCATAACATCAGTCCCGGTGGTGGTGGTGTCTGGGGAGGGCAGACAGACTCATGGTGGCAGACTTGCATAACATCAGTCCTGGTGGTGGTGGTGGTGGTGGTGGTGGTCCGTGGGGGGCAGACAGACTCATGGTGGCAGACTTGCATAGCATCAGTCCTGGTGGTGGTGGTGGTCCGGGGGGACAGACAGACTCATGGTGGCAGACTTGCATAACATCACTCCCGGTGGTGGTGGTGGTGGTCCAGGGGGGCAGACAGACTCATGGTGGCAGACTTGCAAAACATCAGTCCCGGTGGTGGTGGTCCATGGGGGGCAGACAGACTCATGGTGGCAGACTTGCATAACATCAGTCCCGGTGGTGGTGGTGGTGGTCTGGGAGAGGCAGACAGACTCTTGGTGGCAGACTTGCATAACATCAGTCCTGGTGGTGGTGGTGGTGGTCCGGGAGAGGCAGACAGACTCATGGTGGCAGACTTGCATAACATCAGTCCTGGTGGTGGTGGTAGTGGTCCATGGGGGGTAGACAGACTCATGGTGGCAGACTTGCATAACATCATTCCTGGTGGTGGTGGTGGTGGTCCGGGAGAGGCAGACAGACTCATGGTGGCAGACTTGCATAACATCAGTCCTGGTGGTGGTGGTAGTGGTCTGTGGGGGGTAGACAGACTCATGGTGGCAGACTTACATAACATCAGTCCCAGTGGTGATGGTGGTGGTGGTCCGTGGGGGGGGAAGACAGACTCATGGTGGCAGACTTGCATAACATCAGTCACGGTGGTGGTGGTGGTCCATGGGGGGCAGACAGACTCATGGTGGCAGACTTGCATAACATCAGTCCCGGTGATGGTGGTCCATTGGGGCAAACAGCAGACTCATGGTGGCAGACTTGCATAACATCAGTCCCGGTGGTGGTGGTCCGTGGGGGGCAGACAGACTCATGGTGGCAGACTTGCATAACATCAGTCCCAGTGGTGGTGGTGGTGGTGGTCCATGGGGGGCAGACAGACTTATGGTGGCAGACTTGCATAACATCAGTCCCGGTGGTGGTGGTAGTCTGGGGGAGGAAGACAGACTCATGGTGGCAGACTTGCATAACATCAGTCACGGTGGTGGTGGTGGTCCGGGGGGGCAGACACACTCATGGTGGCCGACCTGCATAACATCAACCCCAGTGGTGGTGGTCCATGGGGGGCAGACAGACTCATGGTGGCAGACTTGCAAAACATCAGTCCCGGTGGTGGTGGTGGTGGTGGTCCATGGGGGGCAGACAGACTCATGGTGGCAGACTTGCATAACATCAGTCCCGGTGGTGGTGGTAGTGGTCCGTGGGAGGCAGACAGACTCATGGTGGCAGACTTGCATAACATCAGTCCCGGTGGTGTTGGTGGTCCGAGGTGGGGGGGGCACACCACCTTTTAAATACTGCAGTTAAAACTGCCAACATTAACCACATCATCATCCTCATAAAGAAAACTGCCCTCACAGTCATCAATGTCTAAAGTCTGACCACTGGGAAATTCTTTCTCCATTGTGTTATCATCTACATCAGTGGTGGGCCATTTCAGGTAGTCACTGCCAGTGCCACCAGGATGCTCCATTTCCACATCAGCAAGACCACCATGACTAGGCCGGTGTATGAATACTGAGGTTGCAGTCTGTGCTGGTATGTGCATCTCATTAATTTTAATGAATGTTAGCAAACTAACATTTGCAGGAGACAGGTTTGTCCGATGATCCCTGACTATTGCACCTGCTGAGCTGAATACACTCTCAACACTTACACTGGAGAGTGGGCATGTGAGGTACTTCAGTGCCACTGCAGTCAGCTCTGGCCATTCACTGACCTTTCCACTCCAGTACAAAAGAGGATCTTCACTTATTGTCAGATTCCTGTTTTCAGACAAATATGAGTCAACCATTCTCTGTGCTGCACTAAGTCCAGTTGTTGATGCATCAGCTTGTCCTCCAGAATCATTGATTTCACAAATACCCACTTGGGACAAAGTCTCCCAAAGCAGGTTGATGCCAACCACATTGGATGACAGACCACCTGGAACTACAGTCCCCTTACCCTTGCATGATATGCTTGCTGGTCCTCCAGCTACACCTTCAGCTGGATTATGCTGCTGAGGTTTGCAAACCTTGGCACGTGACTTCTGTGCCCCATGAATCAAGCGAACCAGTTGACCACTGGTATTTTTTACCTGTTCAGGCTCTCCCTCCAGTACTGATGCAATTCCACGTTTGTATCGTGGGTCCAACATTGTTGCCATGGCAAAGTTGTCACTACGCTGGATGCTCACAATGTGACGATTCTGGTTGAATAATGTCAGCATGTGTTGCAGCAACATACTGCTACCATCGTCTCCGGCAACATCAAGGCTATGCTGTACATTCACCAATGTCTGCCTCAGCACCCGCAGCAGTGGAATTGATTGGCTAATGGAGGCAGAATCGCCAGTCACTGCCTGTGTGGCATGTTCAAAAGGCCGCAAAATTGTTATTACAGAGTTCACGAGGTGCCACTGTTCAGTCTTCATAGACATGGAGGCCCCAGAACTGTCACGGCTACTCTGCATAACAAGATATTTGGAGATGGCTTTGTATTGTTCATACAACCTCTCTGCCATGTATAATGTGGAGTTCCTTCGGGTGACAACTTCCAGCTTTAAGCGGTGATGAGGCAGGTTGTTTTGTATCTGCAACTGCCGCAGTTGGTCACGGGCCTTTCCAGATCTTGGAAAGTGAAAGCAGATACGTCGTGCGATGGTCAGCATTTCCTTTATGTCAGGGTGCTGCAGAAACTCCTGAACCACAAGATTTAAACAGTGGGCCATGCATGGAACATGAAAAAAAACAACATTTGTGATGCATTTCACCACATTTGACCCATTGTCAGTTGCTATGAACCCAGCTCTCAGGGACAGAGGATGTAGCCATCTGTCAATTTCAGTCAGTACCATTTCCAACATGTTCTCACCAGTATGTGAACAGGTCACACTGTGCATAGCAATTGTTGCATGCTGGCAAATTCCAGAAAGATTTCTACCATGACAATCCACCTTCCTGCACAGATTATTCACACTACCAGCATCACAAACAACCCCCGGCACCTGTGCCCAGTGTGCAGTTATACACAGATATGAACTTCCCACTGTTTTGCTACTTGTCCACATATCCATACTTAAATGGAAGAATGGAGAAGAGGAATGTTGAAGGGCATGTCTTACTGAGTCTGAGACAGTGTGGAACAACTCGGGAACAGCAGTGGGTAGAAAAGTATGTCCTGAATGGGACTTTCCATTTTGGACAGGCACGGGCAGCAAACCGCCGGAACCCAGAATTCTCCACAAAGGAGAAGGGCAAAAGATAGATTGCCAGCATTTCTGCTACAGCAGCATTAAGTTCACGTGACACTGTATGATTGGAAGGGTACTTCAGCTTATGCGTAAAAACACTCTGTAACGGGGGCTGACTTAAACGTTTTATACAGGGTGTGGTGTTGGTCACAAATGGTTGTGCTCTGTGATAAATGCCATTGGCAGGGGGTGGAGTGTGGACATTGATGAAGACGGTTGCACAGGTGATGATGACAAACCCAGAAATGATGTTATTTTTCCAGATTTGCCAAATGGGGTTGATGTACCACTTGCACTAGACATACTGCTTTCACCACCAACACCACAAAAACTGCTACTCTCACCAGCACTGGACAACATTTCAAAGTCATTATGGTCCTTCACCTCATCATGCCTGTAGTAATCCTCTGCTCTTATTACCGCATTACTGCACACGTTTAATTTCCTACTGGGCTTAACAGTCATGGAAGGGGATAACATGCTGGCTATGGTTGCAGCCTGTGATACAGGTGAACGCCCAAGTCTGGTATTAGCTGCCAGCTTGTGCTGGGTCCACAGAGCCAAATGCCTATTCTTAAGATGCGTATGCTGTCCTCCCTGTCCCAAGATGGCTCCCCTTTTTACCTCGACTCACACGCACATGGCAAACCTGGCAGATTGCAACTGAATCATCATTTGCATCTTGAACAAAAAAATCCCAAACAAGGGAGTGTGATGCTCTGCTTTGAACATGTCTATGATGGTGTGGCTTATTTAAGTCTGTTATTTTAAGCACTGAAGGGGGGGGCACGTGATGTTACTGACACTGCACACCTGGACTGCAACTGACCACCATGACTACCTATCATATTGATTACTGGGTCGTTGTTATCATCATCATCAACTAAAACTGGTAAATCACAAGTTTTTATGGGGGGGGGGGTTCCTGCAAACAGATTCAGACACAGCCACTTTTAATTTCTTTTTCTCCGGTTCCCAACTGGGGTCAATTAAATCATCATCATATTCATCAATGTCACTGTCACACAGATCCACATCTTCTGCTTGGATGCTAACATGTGGACTGCATGTTGCAACAACAGCAACACCATCATCAGCAGCAGCATCACATTCATCATCAGCATCTACACCACCATCACCTGATACTTTTTCACCACACTGTGAATCACTGTTGCATGGAAAATGAGTGACGTTAAGTGCCACGGTGGATGGAATATCACATTGTATGCTATCATTGACTTGATCATCAGAATCAGGTTCAGATAATGGGATGTTACTGGGAAGTATGACATCATCTACGCTGTCACTCACTTGCACTGCTTCACACTCAATATGTTTGCATATGGTACACTGGTCAGAATTAGAACTTGACGCAACAATGCTAATACTACCTCCACCACCACTAACACCAGTAACACTAACACCACCGGCTGGGAAATCATCATCTCCTCCAACTATCAGTGAAGCTACTAATTGGGCTGTAAAAAACATTGCAGGAGAAATACCTTTCCTCACATCAGCAATGCACTTCTCCATCCGCGTACTACTACCACGCCTACAGCCCCTCTTAATGCCAACATTGCCATGGTCAGAAACAGCTTTACTTGCACATCTCTTTGCAGGCATTTTGGGGGATCAACCACAAATATTATTACCAAATTCAGATTTTGATACGTTTACTTTCTGACTGGAGGGACGCTGGCTGGATGTGAAGCAAAATAAACAACTTTGGCTTCAACAACAGATAAGAGACTACTGTGTTGTGACACTGTCACGGAATTAAAACAACTTCAGTAACCAGTGGTGCTGATGGGGTCACAAACACAATCCAGTCTGGTAAAAAATACCTTTTCAATGTAAGGGTGGGGGGGGGAGCACAGAATACAGACAGTGCTGATTTTTACGGTACTACAAGCAGCAAAACTAAGAACAGAGAACACGATCACAGTACAAAATCAGGCAGCTGCAGTGGATAGCAGGTTCACACTGCTGCGCTTAGTTGCACTTACACTAGTCTGTGTCACAAATTTTAAAAGGTGTACTATATTTGATGCATGTAACACTGCACACACAACACTGAACACTTTGTGTACAATGCTGAATGAGGAATGCTATGCAAATGCAAAAGTTCAGTGTACTGCCACATAATGTAAATTTGTAATTTAAACAACCTGACCTTAAGAAATGCTGCACCACATTCACACAACAAACAGCAAGAAAATTTGTACTATTACTGACAAGTTTACTATGTGTACAGTAACACAGTCAGTTATATAACAAAAATATAACCAAAACACAAAGAAGTCACTAGTTCTCCAACTTAAATCTACCTACCTTCACACAGATACGCCCCTCCCCCACACAGCACACTTCACTGTCTTTCACCACACACACTCAATGTTGTAAATTAACATTCAAAATCCACACAAAAACAAAAACGCTTGATGATGTGAGCACTGGAGGGTTTCCTACAATCGATGAACTACAGTTGGATCCCCCCAAAAAGCAAAAATGCTTTTTGAACAGCTTTTTAAAAGATTCCTACAGACAGCTATCAGAGCACACTGTCTCCTACTCCTTCCTACTCATACTACCCCAAACTGAGGCTGTGCAGACCAATATAGAGCCCATGTGACCTGAACTCCCATGAATCACTGCAAAATCAGCCTTTGGAGCTCAAAAACAAGGCGAAGTGAACTGCCACCAATGCACTTCACCTTAAAAATTGAAAGAGTAGTGACCAGTGGAGGTGGAGTAACGCGAAGTCGCTGTTTCCAATGCACTTCGTGTTCCTCACTATAACGCGAAGTACTCTGCTTTGCATTGCAGGGCACTCCGCGAATCCACCTGTGCTCTGCAAAATGCTTCGTGGAGCAGATTGAGCCCACTTCGCCCACCACTACTCATGAACAATAGGACTATCATTATGTAACTCCCACCCAAAAGGTGATTTCATGGTTGCTTGGTAAAGCCATCTTTTGGGCAAAATTTGGAAATTTATTTCTGCCCTTGTTCATGAGGTGGGGTCATAAAAAGGCTATGCTGAAAATGTGGGGTCAAAATATGTAAAAATGGCAGAGTTATGACCATTCAATGCAATTTCGCTATGCACACTAGTAACTGGAAATGTTAAATAGTTTCACCCCAGATTTTTATTTATTTTTTATTTATCTATTGAAGGCATCAGAATTACAGTCCTTTGAGTCAGAGACTTCTTTTCAAAGGCTCCATGTCAGAAAACAACACAACAGCAGTACAAGTATAGTATATGTAGGTAACATGATGGTACAAACAGTGGGTAAAATTAAGAGTATATACAATTGTCAAACAAGTGGGTGAGGTTCCAAATTATATAATAGGCAGAAGGTAACACAATATATGTAAGGAAGAAAGTGAGACGTGCAGTAAGGGAACTGGGGGACAGAGCAAGGTAGGAGGTGGCAGAAAAGAAGGATGCAGGGATGAGCCCGTTGTCATACTGGAGGGGGAGAAGGAGAGAGTAGTAGGCCAGGAGGCCTGTGATAGAGGATTATGCAGGACGAAGTCCATTGTTGGGGGGGTAGGGAGGCTAGGGGCAGTTGCAGGGGTGGGAGGAGATCAGATGTTATTGGAGTAGTGATTTAAAACAGCTGATCCTAGGTTTGAGGGAGATGTGCAGAGGAAGAGAGTTGAGCCAGGTAGGGGCCCGATAGAGGAAGGAGCATTGGCCAATGGAGGTTTTTTGGTGAGGCACTAGGTAGGTTGGTTTGAGTGAGCTACGGGTGACGGGTTCAACATAGACTTCTTATTATCCCACCTCATGTATGTCACAGCTATCATTTTTCAAATCCTATCCAAAATGTGTTCTCACACTTGTGGTGGGGAATGGTGTTACAGTTGTGCAGAATTACGTTTTGATAGGGATTTGAAAATTTTCTGTACCAGGTGCATGAGGTAGGGTAATAAGATGGCTATGCTGACAATTTGGTCGCTGTTGTCCTATAATTGGAAGCGCAGGGCCCGGAGGGCCATGCACTCCCACAGACAAATAAGGATATGGTTATACTATCTAAAAAAGTAAGGAAATACATTGCTAAAAACTTTGTTAATGCTGTAGTTAGGGTTAAAGCAAAAAGTAGGGAAATGTGTTAGGGTTTCCAACCCTAAGACCCCACCACCACCCTACACACACCAACAGGAGTCGGGGATATGCCTTGGGGTTGTCAGTCCTAACGGTCATCCCATTCTCCTATACTGTACCCATCTCAGCTTATTTACTTATGCAATGTGGTGAGTGTTAGTGCTGATGACCCCAAAGAACACCTCCAATGCCTGTTGGTGAATGCAGGGTGGGGGTGGGGTTTTAGGGTTGGAAACCCTAATGCCACATTCCCATAATTTTGTCACTTTAATCCCAACTAGGTTTTTTGCAATTTATATATCTATATCTATAACAAACAGCAGGATGTGCAGTCATGCTCTGATATATACACACACCTTTGGGTGTGTTGTGAGGCAAAAGGAAAAGCAGAGTACTTTCCTCCATCTGAGAAGTGCATATGTCAGATATCACCACACACCCTAAAGTGTGGTACTGCACCCTAACATGTGTAAGTCCACAATGTGGATACTCTGGATGGGGTGGAGAAAATGTAGAAGGACCTGGGGAAGCTTGAGAAATGGTCCGAGTTGTGGCAACTGAGGTTCAATGCAAAGAAGTGCAAAATAATGCACCTGGGATGAAGGAACCCTGGGGAGAGCTACAGGATGGGGGGGAAGTTGCTGATGATCACCAGAGAGGAAAGAGACCTGGGGGTTATCATATCAGATGACCTAAAGGTGTCCAAGCAGGTTACAAAGGCTGCAGGAGGACATGCTGGGGTGCATAGGCAGAGGTATTACTAGTAGAAGGTGGGAGGCAGTGATGCCATTCTATAAAACACTAGTGAGGCCTCACCTGGAGTACTACATATAATTCTGGAGGCCACACCTTCACAAGAACATTACATAGAAACATAGAAACTGTCGGCAGATAAGGACCGCTAGGCCCATCTAGTCTGCCTGTAAGCCCTATACATTGACAGGGTGGAGGCGGTTCAGAGAAGGGCAACTAAGATGGTGCAGGGCTTGCACCATAAAACATATGAGGAAAGATGAAAGAACCTCAATATATACTCGCTGGAGGAAAAGAGGGAGCAGAGGGGACATTATAGAAACACTTAAGTAACTTCAGGGTGTAAACAAGGTGCAGTGGGGGACATCTTCCAATATAGGATGAGTTCAAGAACAAGGGGGCATGATATGAAATTGGAGGGTGGCAGGTTAAAGGGAAATGTGAGGAGGTTTTTCTTCACAGAGAGGGTGTTGGATGCGTGAAATAGTCTGCCACAGGAGGTGGTGGCAGCGAGCACAGTGGAGCAATTTAAACATGCCTGGGACAGGCATAAGGGAATCTTAGAGGTGGGAAGGAGTGGTGATAATCATTGATCACATAGGGCCAGAGGTTGTAAACAAGTGTAGGGCTTATGGGCAGACTGGATGGGCATGGTGGTACTTATCCGCTGACAATTTCTATGCTTCTTATAAAATGGGCATGAAATTAATATATGGGGGGGGATCACAACGAAAAATGTGCAGATGTGCAGACATTACAGAGTAATGCATGATCATGTGATGGATTTGCACCACTAGTAGTTAAGGATTTTTCTTACCCAATTTATTAATGTGTGTGTGTGTGTGTGTTTGTGTGTGTGTGTGTGTAATGGTTGGAATCAAAATATGCAGTGTATCTTCATTTGTAAGGGGGCAGGGCCATATATCATGAGTGGCAGTGCCTCAAGTAAGTTATTAAAGTCCTGACTCCTCACACGTGATGATAAACTGCATATTTTGAATCAGATCATTGCATATCCCATAAATATATGTATAAAACGTGACATGCACACATGTGCTCTGTACAGTTGCTTAAATTGGCTTAACCTTGAATCACGGCTCCGTTTACATATGCTAGCCATTGGACAAAAAGCTCTTTATGGCTCTTTGTCCCCTGGCCTTCAAGCCATGTTTGGTTATGTTGACCAAACTTGTATCACCAGGACAGTAGTGCAAAACTCCCTGCTCCTCCCCAAAGGAAAATCTTACTAGGATAAGCTGGCGTCTCCTACAGATTTGCCAAACTCTGGAATGAACTTCCTCCCTCCCTCCTTAAAAGGTGGCTGCTCCCTGAACCAATTTAAATCACTGTTCTCTCCATATCTGGATCTGCTAAAGCTAGATGAGGCAAAACAGTTAGGATCTGTTTTTATGAACGCCCATATCTTGCTGTTGGCAGCACTAAAACATAAAATTATCTAGTTTGTGAATATTCATTGTGCCAGTGTCATTTACTGCCCTACCTGCTATAACATGTTTATTGACTGAAGGGTTGTAAGTACTGCCCTGCATCAGTGCTGTAATGAGTTGCACTGTATTCATTCTACTCTGCAATTTCCCCTGACTTGGTATTGTTTCTCTTGTTGCTGACTCTAAGATCTTTGTAAATAGGCCCTGCCTAAAGGATTTTATGTGGAATAAATAAATAAATAAATAAATATATATATATATATATATATATATATATATATATATATATATATTTATAGCACTCCCTTCCAAATTCTAACCTGGTCCGACAAATGTTTGTTTCAGGTGGGTAATGTAATGTCATTTGTCCAGTTTCCCTGGAAAGGGGGATGAGTGTTTCTTGTACTTGACCTGGGCAGGCAATTGGAAGATTCTCCCTACAAAATATGAATTGGACAAACCTTACCAGGGTAGACAACTGCAGAATAGCTCTGTAATCTGGTTGGGATAATGGAAGCCCCTTCCCAATCAAAGGATTAGGATACAACCAACTAACAGGGTAATAGTAACTGGTAGTTCCCTGGCTGTGGATACGGTACAACAGAAAAGCCCACATGCCGTCCTGTAAGGCAGTGTGTACCCAGTACCACCTCACCAAAATTTATTTCAAGTGTGGCACTCTTCTCTAGTGGTCAGAGCACAAGTTTCTGAACCAGGAGACCCTGGTTTACATCCAACCAGAGCTGGTTACTGTGTGAGCCTGAACAAATCTTTTTGAGTCCTAGTGCTTCAATCGACCCAGTTGTAACAAGGGGCAAAATCAGGACCTCACAGAAAACAAAAGCTCAGCTATCCTGGATAAATAAATAATAATAATCCCTTCTTTGACTTTGTAAACAACCCCCCCATCCAAATCCACCTTTCACCCATGCTCTGTTACTATTAGAGGTCGTATCATCCCTTGCACCAGTAATGGGGGATCTGAGTACTACAGTACTGTCTGAGTTCCAGGAGTCAAGTTAAAAAAAAAAAACCAAAAAAAAACTGACTAATCTTGGGGGAAGGGAGAGCTGTATACTCAATGCCCCCCTCCCCTAAATTCCAGTTAGGTACTTCCCTGAAGCCCCATTATGTGGGGGGAATAGGGTAAATGAGGGGCATGCAGCTGGATGGCCATGGGGTAAGGAAGGCACCAGTTTGGCAGTAAGGGTGAGTTTGTGCCACTGTCTGGGAGGAGGACTTATTTGAGTCACGACCACAAACCTCACTCTTCTGACTCTGCCTGCACCTGCTTGCTATTTTCTTTACGTCACACCTGGCCAGCTGTGTGTTCCTCGTATTGCTGCTTCCCCTCATTAGGGGAGCAACTAGCAGGACTTGGGGGAGTTATGGTTGATGTGTGGTATGCAGAGCTGTGCCCCAAAGATTACACACTTTTTATGTTTGCTTGTGAGCGTAGCGCATGAAAAAAACATATTGAGATAGTAGAGCATTGCAGAGGTGTAGTAGTGTTGTGGCCAGTGCAGTGGATGCTTTAATGGGTGTGTCCCTCGGCCACCAATCAATGCCGAGGCTGCCAATGACAGCAGTTTCAGAGCACACGCCACATTTGAAAGAAATCTGCCACTGCAATCAGGGGCAGTTTCGTCATTGTAACAGCAGTCCCCCCTCACTCCCTACCAGGCACACAGCAGGACAACAAATTTAAATGTTAGCTCCCTCCCTCTGCTGCTGCCCACCCTGCACCCTCCATTCTCCATCCCCTGCTGACATCAGAGTGCTCAGTCCCCATGTCAGCATGTATCTCCCCTTCCCCTATTAATGTGGCACACTGGGAGCCCGCCCCAGTGTGTCAAAAAATACTTATTTGATGTTTCCGACACCAGGATGCCCACTCCTGGTGTCGGAAGTGCCACCCCCCCAGTCCCCTATGTTATCAGCTGACCTCGGGGTGCCCAATCCCTGGGTCAGCATTGATTCTCCCCTGTTCAGTACTCTGGCATGCTGGGAGCCCACCCCAGTGTGCCGAAATCCCATTACTATTAATATTTCACCTGTAAAAAGAAACAATCCCACAATGTATTTTTTTAAACCTGAAAAAAAAAAAAAAACAGTCCTCGTCGTTCCCACTGGCCCCCTCCCCAACCCGCACCCTCCCTCTGTGTACCCTCGCCTGCACCCCCCACCCATACTTACCTCCAGAGGCCGGAGCAGCAATCTTCTTCAAAGACCAACCGGTACTGAAGAAATGATAGTAAGCCCTATCATTTATTTTATTTATTTATTTATTTGTATTTCGGATGACACCTTTGAGCCAAGGGTTCTTTTACAAAGGTTCCACGTCAAGGCAATAAGGATAATAAGGTACAAAACGTAACATGATCATTACAATGGAACTTACAAAAAAAAAGACAAATAAAGTTTAATAATAGCAGCCAAAGGCATTGTCAAGGAATAGTGTTGCGAGTTAATTATACAGTACAAGTCATAGGTGGCTCAGTGAAGCTTTGTTAGGAGTAGGTTCGTGGGAAAAGAGAAAGAAGAGTGGTGGTGAGGGGGTGGTATGGGAGAAAGAGGGAGGAGGGGAGAAATGGGGAGGGTATAGCGTTGGATATGTGGTAGATGGGAAACAGCAAGGGAGGAGGAAAAGGGGGGATGAAAAAGAAAAGGAGACAGATTCATCCTATACCCAGTAATGGGGGGTAGGAGAGGAGGAGAGGAGCTGAGGCAGTGAGGAGGGATGCTTGAGGGTAGTATGCCTGGAGGGAATTATAAGAAGCAGTCACAGAAGGCACTAGCCACGAGGTGTTGACGCAGTTTACACTTAAAAGCACCAATCGTGGCAATGTTGGAGATTTCTGTAGGTAGCAAGTTGAACCAGGTGGAGGCTCTGACAAGGTAAGAACTCTGAGCTTGAGAGGTCCGACAGCAAGGTATTGTAAAGGTTAGACTGTCTGATCTTCTAATTAGGCAGCGGACATGCTGCGGGGTCAATATTGATTGGACTCCAGGGGGCATAAGGCCCAGTGATGTCTTCTTAGCTAGGATGCAGGTCTGGTACTTTAGCCTGCCAGATAGCTGGAGCCAGTTAGCCTTCTGGTAAATGTCACACGTGTGAGAAAGGCGGGCAGCTGAAATAAGGAGTCTACATGCCTTATTAAGGGCTACAGCTATGCGCCGGAGTGCAGTATCAGTAGTGGATCCATAGATAACAAGCCCATAGTCAATAGTTGAGATAACAGAGCTCTGGATAGCAAGGTTCAAGGCTTCAGCCGTTAGGCAATGTTTATGCTTGTATAGTAGCCCTATACGGGAGTTCACAGTTTTAGCGATATTGTCAATGTGTTTGGTATACGAGAGGGAGCAGTCAAGGGTCAGGCCCAGATATTTAAACATATCCACCTGCTCAAGAATGACACCTTCGTGGCTGTTAATTATGAGCTCATGGTCCTTGTACTTGTTGTGGGTTCCATGGAACAACATTGTTTTAGTTTTTTTGTGGTTAAGGATGAGTTTATGTGAGCAAAACCAGTCTTCCACTTCTGTGAAACTTTTCTGTAGCTAAGACTGAAGGGAGGTGGGGTCGGTGTGGCAAGTGAAGATTACTGCATAAACTGCATACAGTAACATTCTGTCATGGCAGGCGGCAGGGAGATTGTTCAGGAATATGCTGAATAACAAGGGACCCAGGATAGAGCATTGAGGTCCTCCAGAGTGGATTGGTAGGGATGACGAGAGGAATTCACCAATCCTGACCTGTTGGGTCCGGTTACCGAGGTAGCTTTGAAACCAGAGGATAGTTTCACTTGAAAGACCAAGGAAGGATAATTGTTTGAGGAGAATGGAGTGATTGACAGTGTCAAATGCCTTAGTCAGGTCAATAAAAGAGGCACCGACCAACTGGCCCTGATCAAGTGCATGATGGATATGTGTGGTGAATTCGAGGAGTGCCGTGGTAGTGCTGTGCCCTTTGCAGAAGCCATGCTGCTGGGAACATTGCAGGCTGTATTTTACAAGGTATTCTGTGAGCTGATCAGCCACTATCTGTTCCAATGCTTTGGATAGAGGAAGGAGGATGGATATAGGCCTGTAGTTGTTCGTGAGAGTCTTATCACCACTTTTATGGACTGGACTCACCACTGCCAGTTTCCACTTTTGGGGGAACTGGGAGAGCATGAGGGAACGGTTGAGGATTTTGGTTAGTGGGAGCAGGACTTCGTCAATGGTGAGGGTGAGAAGTTTCATATCCAGTGACTTGCCACTGACCCTAGACTTTCCAAGCACTTTAAGAATGTGTTTTTTAGCTAGGCTTTCTGGGATTGTTTTGAAATGGAAAGGAGGGTGCCCTGGTGGTAAACCTGAACTAACAGGAGCTGGGTTGACTGTGGTGGGATGAAAAAAGTTAGGGGGTAGCACATGACTATGGTCAGCAAAAGTGTTAAATGCATTGGCAATGATTACATGGTCAAGAACGATGGCACCATCTATGTTCAACATTGTAGGTGTTGCTTTGGGATCCTTTCCAGTCACTTCAGCAAGTTACACCAGAATTTACTCCCGTCATTCCAGGTGCTGGCTAAGGCATTCCTGAAATAGTTAGCCTTCTCATGGCGGATTGCTCTGATACAGGCATTCCTTGCTGTTTTGTAGACCTGGATATCAGTCTGGGTGCCAGTAGCCTTAGCACGATACCAGAGCTGGTCTCGAGATTTCATTTGTGTAAGGAGGCCTAGTGTCATCCATGGGTTATTGACACCCTTGATCTTACACTTCTTGAACGCAGCATGAACATCGCAGGCTGAGTTGAAACAGATGATAAAGTATTCAAGTGCTGTGTCTACGCCGGGGGCTATATCAATTGGTGATCAGTCCTGTTCACAAAGGAGTGTTTTAAGTGACTCAAGATGACCGGGGGTCAGCATTCTCCTGTTAATAGTTTTGGGGGGGAGTTTGGTGTATTTGTTGGTCCAGATACACAAGATAGGGGAATGATCACTTAAGGAGTCTGGGAGAACTGTTGCTTCAGAGATGTGCTCTGGACGATTAGTTAGCACCCAATCTAGAAGTGTACAGGTCCCTGTTCTGTAGTTTACTCTAGTAGGTGATTTGACCATTTGTGAGACACTAGCAGCAGCTAGGGCATCCTTATAACTATTCGAGCTGGAGGCCAGCAAGTTGATGTTGAAATCACCAAGTAGGATAACTTCTGTATTCTGATCCAGGGAGTTGATACAGTCAAGGAGGGAGTGAAAGCTCAGATTGCTCAACTTGGGTGGTATATAGACAGAGACAACAGTCAGGATCTTGTTATGAGTTCTGAGAAGTACATTGGCAGCAAGGATTTGGATGTCATTTCTGGGGATGGGCACGGGCATGACATGACCCATGAGGGACTCTTTAAGGTAGAGGGAACAGCCTCCTCCTTTCTTGGTAAGTCTGTCCTGTCTGAAAACTACATATCCAGGAATTGCTATTGCGGAGTCAGGTATCTTCAGAGAAAGCCATGTTTCCAGCACTGATAGGATGTCTGGATTGTGCTAGGAAACCCAGGCAGAGGGGGTATCAAGTTTGGAGAGGACGCTGCAGATGTTAATGCTTGCCAAGGAGAGTGACCCTGCACTGCTGGTAACCTTGTGGCCAAGTTGTGGTGGGCCGGGGTTAGGGTGAATGTTGCCTGAGAGGAGCAACAGCAGCAGTATTAGATGTTTTAAAAGGGGTTTAACGTTGCTTCTGTGGAGCAGCAGGGCCCTTTTTATAACAGGTCCTTTCCATAAGGATGATGCATGAGGTAGTGACCAGTTAGTAATAGCAAGGAGCTGTAAGGGCACAGTTGCAGTTGTTTTGAGAACAGGCCAAAAGTTTCATTTGTTCTTCAAAATGGTTGTTGGATAGATAGCCCTCTATATCATGGCAGGCAATGGGGGTTTTCAACTTAGGTTGATATCTCAGTCAATTTTTGGAGTTTTGGTCCCAAATTTTCAACATGGGGTTCTTGGGACTCCCACCTCGTGAGCACTGGAACTGTCATTTCATTTCTCAGTCCTGAAAGGTGATTTCGCGGTCACTTTGCGGAATCACCTTTCGGGATCAATTAAAACAACAGTGCCACTGTTCATGAGGTGGGGTCCTAAAAAGCTCTTATTGAAAATTTGGTGAAACAACTCCCCAAAATGACTGTATTATGAGCGTCCATTATGCAGTTTCTATGCATGCCCATAATGTCATCAATTTTTAATATATTCACTCCAAATTCCCAACATTGCCATTTTTTCACACACCCTTATGAACAGTACAGCTCTCATTTTTTGCATCCTTCCCAAAATGTGTTTTGCACCTGTGGTGCAGAATGATGTGGCTGCTGTGCAAAATCAACTTTCGGGACAGATTAATGAAATCATAGTGTCACTGTTCATGATGGGAAGTCTCAGAAAGGCCATGTTGAAAATTTGGTGAAAACATTAAAAAAAATGACTGCGTTGCACAGTTTCTACTCGCACTCATAACTTTGCCACTTTTTCATATTTTCACTCTAGATTTTCAACATTGCCATTTCTCCACACCTCCTCATGAACAGTATAGCTGTCATTTTTCACGTCCTGCCCAAAATGTGTTTTCACACCTGTGGCGCAGAATGGCACACTCGCTGTGTGAAATCACCTTTTGGGATTGAATAACAAAGTGATACTGCCACTGTTCATGAGGTGGGTCCCAAAAAAGCACATGCTGAAAATTTGGAGCAAAAATACCAACAAATGCCTGGGGCATTAGTGTTTTCAACTGTAATGCCCACCCTTTACAGACTGACAGGCGTCAGAGGTGTGACTAGGGGTCATCGGCCGTAATGCTCACGCCATTCCACCCCAACCCCCACTCTGAAGCCACTGACAGGCATTGAGGTGTGCCTTGGGGTCTTCGGCCCTAACGTTCACCCTATTCTCCTATACTACACCCATCTCAGCTTATTTCCTTATGGAATGTGGTGAGCATGAGGGCCGAAGACCTCAAGGCACACTGTGACACCTGTTGGTGTTTGCAGGGTGGAGTGAGGTGGAATGGCGTGAGTGTTATGGCCGATGACCCAAAGGCACACCCCCAATGCTTGTCAGTGTCTGCAGAGTGGGGGTGGGTGTTGGTGTTACTTCAATACTTCACTGCCTTTCCTATTATGCGTCTCTCTGACTCCTGCACTACCAATGCCAATACCAGCAAGCAAACATTCGGCATTGACAAATGCTTGTTTTAATATAGTGCTCAAGACTTTGTCACTGTAAATGGAATTTCCCTTCATCACCCCAGGTGTGGCTATGGCCTGAGTATTAATTCCTGAATGCCACAAGAGTCTAAGTATTTTTCCCTGTTAGGGGAAACTTACTCAGGACTATTAAAAAAAGTTATTAAAATCAGGCATAGCTTCTTTTTTTTTTTTGTAGATTATTTTTATCTTCCTTGTGGCAGGTCGACCCCAGAGTCCACCAAGCCTACAAAACTTGGGTTCTTTTGGGGGCTTCTAGCGCCATGCGCGCCCCAGCAGAACCCCAGAGTGGGTTCAGGGGCATCATCCACGTCAGCCCCTACAGTTTCCTCTGTTTTCTCCCGTGAGCTACCCCGGGACCCACAGAAGTGGTGACGCATGTGCGTGGAAGCACACATGGGCACCGCAGCTCCGGACTGGGTCCCCTCAACCCTCCACATCGACCTATGTCTAAGCTGTCTCGTGGCACCATCCCTCCGGCCTCCACCAGAGGGCAGCAAAGCTCTGAGATAGCTGGATACCTCCTCCCAAGGCAGAGCGCTGCCTGCTGGCAGCTCCTCACATTCTCTCCTGCCCCCCCTGCCAATCTCCGATGACCCCTGGCTCATTCCTGAACCCGAGTCGCTGGCGTGGCGTGAGGTGTGGCATCCAGCGCCTCAACCCTCACAACCACTGGGCCAGCCAGGCATAGCTTCTTGGCCACCATATCACCCTCCATAGCCATTTACTGCTATTTGACATCACCTCTGCCATCTTCACAAATTGCTTTGTTTAAAAAAATATATTTTGGCCCCTGACACTGTGTCAGGATAGGTATCAATACTGCATTCAAAATGACCGCTCTCCCTATCTGCCCTCATTCCTAGTAAATGTGTTTAGTTGCCCCCTACTGACTCCTGACTCATAATTTGAGGAGGGCACACGTATTTGTAGACAAGCCCAGTCACCCCCACCCTAACCCATACCCTATCCTTATCCAGTTTATGTATTTACAGTAGTTATATTTGTAGGTAAGGATGGTAGCCAGGGGCAAATGTGGTAAGACAAGTGAGGCAGTAGGGGCCAAAACAGGCACAAGCCTACCTGCTAAATGCTGTTAGAATTTTGTTTATTGGACTACTGAAAATTTATTTTCACTAGCCCTGATGGCACATATTGGACGCAGGAATATTTTTATGTCAGTTGGTCTACTTGCTCTGCTTGTTCGAGGTGTAAAAAAAAGTTAACTTCGACCCGTGAAATAGGCATACAGTACTGATTTACAGAACAAAGAGTTTAGGCAAGTGTTGGGGGTATCGTAGAGCTGTAAACTGCTGAGTAAGAGCTAGCAAGGGACCAACAGGGAGACTTCATGCAGTTTGCAGACCATGCAGTAAGAGACCTGGGGCTACGAAGGGGAGTTCCTCCAGGCACCACACTGTGCATAAGATATTGGAAATGGGGAACAATGGGTGAGTTGGGAAAGTCACAGGACCACCCAAAAAATTATTTGAACACCATTGCAGAAATGATACTCAGGAGATTGGGCGAGTGAGACTTTAAGCGACACTGACAATCCTTAAGAAATCCATGTATAGCACAGTTCCATGCAACTGTATGCCGTCATATATATTGTGGAATGGATTCTTTTTTGTGTCATTTTTACCTCCTTTCTGTAGCCCTCAGTGCTCCTCACCTACTGACTTCATAGATGTGTGATGGCAGAAAAGGACTGACAGGCCCACCTAGTCTGCCCATTTTTCTTTTTATTTGTCTAGCTATCTGCTGTGACATGCCCCCCCCCCCAACACTCCCCTGTGGCTGTCCCATGCTTTTTTGAAGCCTTCCACAGTTGATTCTTCCAACCAACCCCTCTGGGAGCTTAGTCCACTTATCCACCACCCTGTCTGTGAAACAGTACTTCCTAATGTTACCCTTGAATTGCCCCCCCAACCTGTAACCCATGCCCCTTCGTCCTCTGATTCCCCTTCAGCTGGAAGATGCTTTCCAATGGCACACGGTTTATACCCTTAAGGTACTTGACGGTCTCAATCATGTCCTCCCTCTCCCTCCTCTGTTCTAGGGAGTATGTGTTCAAATCTCTCAACATTTCCTCCTAGGACAGGTGGCTGAGCCCCTTTACCATCTTTGCTGCCCTCCTCTGAACTCGCTCCAGCCTCCCCACATCCTTTTTGAGGTATGGCCTCCAGAACTTGACTCCATACTCCAAATGCGGTCTAACTAGATGGGTGTACAATGGTACTATGACCTCCCTTTTTCTACTGGTAATCCCCCTTCCGATGTAGCCCAGCATTCTGCTGGCCCTAGCCACTGCTCTCTCACAGTGCCTTTCCACCTTCAGGTCCCTTGATATAGTGATGCCCAGGTCCCTTTTCTGTTCTGTTACCTTCAGATCTCTGCCCCCCATACAGTACCTTGCCCTCTGGTTCCTGTAACCAAGATACATGATCTTAACTTGTCTGTGTTGAATGAAAGCTGCCACCTCTTTGACCATGCCTCGAGCCTCACCAAATCTCTCCGCATTCTTTCTACCCCTTCCAGAGTGTCCACCTTATTGCAGATTTTAATATCGTCTGAAAACAGACTCACCCCCCCCAGGCCCTCCACGATGTCCCCTACAAATAGATTGAACAGTAGGGGCCCCAACATCGACCCCTGAGGGATCCCGCTTGTGACCATGCCCTCTCTGGATGCCACCCCATTTATAATTACCCTCTGCCTCCTGTCCCCCAGCCAGTTTCCTTCCCATTGAACCACCTTCTGCCCCAGCCCCAGGCATGACAGCTTTTACAGCAGTCTCTTGTGTGGCACAGAGCAAAATGTCTTCTTGAAATCCAGATAAGCAACATCTACTGCCTTCCCCTGATCCAGTTCCTTGGTGACCGTGTCAAAAAACTCTATTAAATTTGTTTGACAGGATCTGCCCCGGTAAAGTCATGTTGCCTTGGATTCATCAGGCCACTCACTTCTAGGTAACTGGTGATCCTGACTTTCATTAGTTTTTCCATGAGCTTGCTTACCACCGATGTCAAGCTCACGGGCCTAATTTCCCACCTTCTCCTCCCTCCTCCCTCCCCCTTATGCAGTGGGACCACATTTGCCTGCCTCCAGTCCTCCGGTACCACTCCAGACTCCAGGGACCTATTGAAGAGTGCAGTCAATGGTGCTGCCAGTATATCTTTAAGTTTCTTCAACACCCTTGGGTGCACCCCATCCAGCCCCATTGCCTTGTCCACCTACATGCAGCCTGGTTCTCCCAAAATCTCCTCCACCCGGAATGGACTCATATCCACTCCCCTCCCCCCTGCTTTAGCTTCTCCTGTTCTGCTGCCTACCCCTTCTTCCTCCCTAGTGAACACTGAGCAAAAATAGTTGTTTAGTAGTTCTGCCTTCTCTCTGTCCCCTTGTATCAACTCACCCTCGTTTGTTTTTAACCAGAGTATTCCCTGCCTATTCTTCCTCCTTTCACTGACATACCTAAAAAATGTTTTATCCCCTTTTTTGGTCTATCTAGCTATGCTCTCCTCTGTCTGTGCCATCAGCCTCCTTACTTCCACCCTGGCTTCTCTCTGGCTCACCTGGTACCTTTCCCAGTTCACGTCTGCCTGTGTTACTTTGAACTTCTTAAAGGCCTTACTCTTTGCCCTGACCTTTTCTGTTACAACCCTAGTGAACCACAGGAGTTTCCTCCTCCTAGTTTTGCTTGATCTCTTGGCGCATAGGTCAGTGGCCTCCACAATAGCTTCTTTTATCCTCTCCCACATTTCCTCTATGTCTGTCAACTCCTCCAACTCCTCCAGAGCCTTCTCCACTACTTCCCCCATTTTCCTGAAATCTGCTCTCTTAAAATCCAGCACTCTCAACCTAGACCAGTGAACCTCTGCAGTGTTCCTTATTCTGAAACAGACTATCGTGGTCACTCGTACCAAGGTGTTCACCCACCGATACATCTCCTACCCTATCTCCATTTGTCAGGACAATATCAAGAATAGCTTCTACCCTGTTTGGCTCCCTGACCAGTTGACCCAGGAGGGCCATTTGCAGGGAGTCCAATATTTCCCTGCTGCTGCTGCCTGATGCTGCCGATAGGGTGTCCCAGCCTACATCCGGTAAGTTCAGGTCCCCCATAAGAACCACATCCCCGTTTGCTGCCATTCTCACAAATTCATCAGCCATGCTTCTATCCACCAATTCCTTCTGTGCTGGGGGCCTGTAAACCACCCCCATATGCATCACCTCCCCCTTACCCGCCGCCAAGGAGACCCAGAGTCCTTCATCCCTCCCCCCACTTGCCCTGCAATTCTGATGCCCTAATACCCTCCTTTAAGTAGAGTGCAACCCCCCTTTCCGCTCTGTCTCTCCTGAACAGTGTGTACCCTGGTATCTCATGTCCCATCCTTGCTGCTGGTGGCAACATGTTTCGTTAACCCCCACAATGTTGAGGCCCTCCTCAACCATTGTCTGCTAGATCTAGGATCTTCCTACAAAACTTCTGGTGTTTGCACCATGACCTCAAACACCCTCCTCCCTGTTCCCACCCTATCACACTACCCTCATGCCTCTTGTCTGTTCGGACAGTGGCTCAGCCCCCCCCGCCATGTGTCCTCACAGGTAGAGCTTCCCCTTGTCCCCCTCCCAAGTATAGTTTAAATGATAGCATTTTTCAACATAATCATCCAGCTTGCATTTGAGCACTGCTTTCCCTTCCCATTTAAATGCAGCCTATTCAGGGCATTGAGACTATTGTCACTCCATGTTGTTCCCCAATCTCCTACCACTCCATAACCCCTCTGAGCACACCATCCTGCCAGCCAACTGTTGAATTCCTCTATACTATGTTTCACCTCTATGCTGGCCCTTGGTACTGGCAGCACCTTGGGGAAGGACAAGGATTTAAAATCCAAGCTGCTGCAGAAGCCAGCCAGTGCCATAAACCTTGCCTGCACCTCTATCACACTACTCCTTGCAAGGTTATTTGTCCCTAAGTGGAAGATCAGATGTGTTTTCACATCCAGTGCCCTCCCCCTTGAGAGGATCCAGTGTGTGACTTTGGCTGCTGTCATTCCTGGCAGGCACTCCACCCATATTTCGCCCCCTCTGCCTCCCCTTCTCCCCCGTGTAACACCTTTTACAATAGAGTCCCACATTATTAAAATCCTGTCCCCGTCCTCCTTCTGGGCACCTCTCCCAATTGCATTTTTCTCACCTTTTCCCAAGTTATCCCTATCCTTACCCTTGCTATTCGCCCCCCAAAAAAAATTTCTTGAGACCTGGATCCTCCCCCCATCCTCCTCCTCCTCCTCCTCCTCCTGCTCATCTCCCTGAGCCAGTGTCTAGTTCTTTGGCTCCTCTGTGCTGTTCTTCCCCCCCTGGAACCTTCTTAAGACTTACTCTCCCCATCCTCCTCCTCCTGTTCATCTCCCTGAGTCAATGCCTGGTTCCTTGGCTCCTCTGTGGTGCTACCTGCCCTTGTGCCCTGCTCCATTTGGTCACCCCCCCTCAAGATTTTTCCTCTGTTCCCTGTACCCCCAGCTTCATTTCAGGTCCATGCCCCCCACCCCAGCCCTTCATGCAGAAGTCCCTGTCCTCTGCGTCACTTCTCCCTGCCTGGTTTGTTCCCGCCCAGTTTTCGCAGCTTCCTGCCTTGGTTGTTCCTGCACAGTTCTCACAGGTCCCGGCCTTGCTGCACCCATCTGTGCATTTTTAGGGAGTCCTGATCCGGGGCCCCTGCTCCCCCTTTTACCACCTGCTACAATTTCACACCTTCCAGTACTATGAGGACTCCCTCTGTCCCTTTACACCCCCACGCTTCCCAACAGCCAGGCTGTCAGCTCCACCCGATCCATATGTGTTCTTATGCTAAGATCCCTCCCTGCTTCTCCTGTTTACTAGGTCATTTACCGTCCTCACCCCCCTCCCCCTTTTCCGCCTCTGCCAGGCTGACAACATCTCCAGCCCCCAGCGCAGGCTTATGCAGCATCCCACCCCAGGTTCTCCTGCTGTCCTGGCGATCCCCCATGCCCAACCCACCCTTGACCCCTTTTCTACCACTGCTCCATTTACAGCATCATCCCATCCTTTATCAAAGCAGAGGCTCAAATCTGTTATTTAGGTCCAATCCAACTACCCTCCCCGTTGTCCCCCCCAGCTTGCCCTGTCTGGGCCGCCCCAACCCTCTACACCCTACATGCTGCCAGCCGTTGTGGCCCTTGTCACATTTCACTACCATTAATGAAGGAAGAAGATGGTGACCACGCTGGGTCAGCTGTCAGTCAGCTTGAATTAAGGCTTGAGGAATTTTATTTTATTTTTCACATTATTCGGTTTTATTTTCTATGTTTTGAGTTCGTTTGTGTTTTGTTTTTTCTCCAGTTTAATTTATTCCATTTTGAGTCCATTTGTGTTTCGCTTGTGCTCCATTTTGAAAAGGGGCCATTCTATGATATTAGCGGCTGAGATTAGGATCGGAGGACTGTGAGCCACCAAATGACTGTGTTTCACCATGAACTGCTGCAGTGTTAGAATCATTTATATTGCTACCTAGTGCATTGCCTGTTCACCACATGGCGGTCGGATGAGGGATATTTATTTCTTCTGCAGTATTTATGGTCTATAGATCCAGCCTAATCTGATCCTGTGGAGAGGCTATTGTTTGGAGTGACTGCTTTGAATTAAGGGTGAGGCCCAGGGTCACCTGCTGAAGAGCCGCTTTCCCTAACTGTGCCAGGTCCAGGGGAGGAGTGCCCACATCTGGCCGCCAAAGAGTCAGCAGGGGAGTGCAGTGTTACCCTAAGCCACCTGGGGGGTTGGCTGAACGCCGAATCTCCGGGTATCTGTACAGAGTTAAGCTAGCCCTGGCAAAAAGAAACACAGGTGAGGGGGTACAGACAAAGTGGGCAAGCATTAAAGATGCAATACTTAAAGCAACATCCCATTGTGTTAGACAGAAAAGGAAGTGCAAAAGAAGAAGGAAACCACTTTGGTTCTCAAATACTGTAGCAGAAAAGGTCAGAGCCAAAAGGCTGGCCTTCAGGAAATATAAGGGAACACAGCAGGATACCAAACTGCCCTAAGGGAAGCAGAGAAGGCAGTAAGGCAGGCAAAGTCCCAAACTGAGGAAACACTAGCATAAACAGTAAAAGAAGGTGACAAGACTTTCTATAGATACTAGTGAAAGGAGGAAAGTCCAGAGGTGGTATTGCTAAGCTCAAAGGAGAAAAGGCGTGCAGGAGGATGAGGACCCTGTAAAGCAACTATCCTAAATAGATACTTTTGCTCAGTATTTACTGAAGAGAAGGTAGAGCAGGGCCCACAGCTCAGCACCATGGACACAGAGGGGAGGGAGGTGAGCACTACTCCCTTCACAAAAGAAAGGGTCCTACAAGAGCTTGCTAAGCTCAGGGTGGACAAGGCAATGGGACCTGATGGCATACATCCCAGGGTACTAAAGAAGCTAAGGATGGAACTAGCAGAGCCATTAGCAGAACTGTTTGTTGAGTCTCTGAGCACAGGAGAGGTCCCAGAAGACTGGAGAAGGGCTCATGTGATCCAGCTCCACAAGAGTGGTAGCAGGGAGGAGTCAGGGAACTACAGGCCAGTCAGTCTTACCTCAGTAGTGGGCAAGATTATGGAGGCACTCCTTAAGGAAAGGATAGTGCAACAACTGGAATCCATAGTGGTACAGGATCCAAGACAGCATGGGTTTACGAAAGGAAAGTCCTGTCAAACTAATCTTATAGATTTCTTTGACTGGGTAACCACAGTGGGGGACCAAGGGGGAGCAGTTGATGTCAGCTACCTTGACTTCAGCAAAGCTTTCGACATGTTCCACATAGAAGATTGATAAACAAACTGGGTAGGCTCAGGGTGGGTCAGAAGTTGGTCAACTGGGTGGCAAACTGGTTGATGGGCAGAAAACAGAGAGTGGTGGCAAATGGTATGCAGTCAGAAGAGAGACAAGTCACAAGTGGGGTACCTCAGGGATCAGTCCTGGAGCCAGTCCTCTTCAATATCTTCATCAGTGACATTGCAGATGGACTAGAGGGTAAGGCTTGTCTGTTTGCAGATGACACCAAGATCTGCAACAGAGTAGATGATCCAGATGGGGTGGGCAGAATGAGAAGAGATCTGGATAAACTAGCAAAATGGTCGGAAGAGTAGCAACTGGGATTTAATGCAAAAGTGCAAGATCATGCACATGGGAGAGAAACCCTGAAGCCACCTACAGGCTGGGAGGAGTTGCTGGCAGTCACAAAGGAAGAAAGAGACTTGGGCATCATCATCACCGATGACCTGAAATCATCCAAGCAGACCTCTAAAGCAATAGGTAGGAAGCTAGGGGATATTAGGGTATAGTAGTAGGGTATCACAAGTCGTAAGAGGGAGGTAATAATCCTCTTTACAAGACACTGGTTAGGGCCCCATCTGGAGTACTGAATGCAGTACTGAGGCCACACCTTCACAAGGACATTAACCAAATTGAGGCAGTCCAGAGAAGGGCAACCAAAATGGTGTAGGGACTGCATCAGAAGACATATGAGAACAGATTAACGGAGCTCAATATGTATACCCTAGAGCAAAAGAGGGAGAGAGGTGATATGATGAAAACATTCAAACACCTTAAGGGCATTAACAAGGTGAAAGAGTCTAACATGTTTCAATATAAGAAAAATAGCAGGACAAGAGGACACAGCATGAGATTAGAGGGAGGCCGATTAAGAGGTAATGTGAAGTTCTTTTTCACAGAAAGGGTGATGGATGCATGGAATGTCCTACCTCAGGAAGTGGTGGCTATGAATACTGTGCAGGGCTTCAAACAGGCATGGGATAGGCATAAGGGAGCAATACAGATGAGTATGAATAGATAGGCCACTGACAGTAAAGGACGATGGCACATTTATACGGTAGAAAAAGAAATGGGCAGACTGGATGGGCCTTGCGGTCCTTATCTGCCGTCAACTTCTATGTTTCTATGTTACCCGTTGGTCGTGGTTTCGGGGGGGGGGGAATAGTGATTCTCCTGGTGGGGTGGCAAGAAGTGCTTAAATTCCCTTTGTCCAGTGTTTGACCTTAGAACTGGTTGGTGCAGTCGAAGATATTGACCTGGTTTCTTTCCCCATGGAGTGTGGATCTATTAATGGACTATGGCTGTGTGACTGATTCTGTGGATTCCTCATCCCTGAACTTCCCTATTGCTGTGGTGTTTTGATTATTATTTATACACAAGGAGTTTGGACTTTTCCAAGACAGCAGACTCTGGATTTTGGACTTCGGAGGGTGATGAGAGTACCCTGTACACTGCTTTTTCAAAACTTCTAAGTTATTAATATCTTTTTCACGTACTACGTGAGAGGTAGAGGTGGAATCGAAGTTACCTGGTTGTGTCTGGACTGATGAGAGCTATCCAGTCACTGGTCTCTTTTTTATTTATTTATAGTTTTTTGGTGACTGATTATGTTTTCAGACCTGTTTCAGATGAGCTTTTTGTAGTATTTGGATTGTTTTTTTGGAGTGAGTGACTAAGGGGTTTGAGGAACCTATTAAGATCTTTTATCTGTTTTGTTTGAAAAACAGATATCCTTTCTCCCTGGAAGTGAGTGATCCATTGGGGTCTGGAAAATTTGGATTTATCTTTCCCCAGTATTTTTTTTTTTTTGTAATTTTTTTGTTTCTTGTTTTATGTGGCTCTTTTCTTGTATTTAAAGTGTTAGCTGTTTAATCTGGTCATCGGAATGTGTTGGAGGCCTGCCCCCACTGTCGTGCACTATTCATCCTCCACCCTTCACTCCCTCCATCCCTTTGTCTCCCCCCTTTGCATTTTTCCACCTACCAGCATTGTAGAATGCTGGGTATTGCTCGTCGTCGGAGGAGGGGGTTCAGGGAGTGCGAACAGTGGAGGTTGAATGAGGGCCATCACATCGGGGTGGTAGGGTCCAGAAGACGCCCTGGGGCGAAATGGAATTCAGATCATGGTTCTCCGTGTCTGATTTCCATACCCAAGGAACCACCAAATTGAGTGGGCAAGTAGTTTGGGCGGCCCCGGAAGTTCATTCAACTCGAGTGGTGTTATGCAACGCCAGATCCATTAAAAACAAGACTGCAATTATTGCAGATCTTGTAAATTCAGTGAATCTGGCTTGCATCACCAAGACCTGGCTGGATGAAAACTCTGGCCCTGTGCTAGAGGCCGCAATTCAGACAGTTACTCGGTGATTCACCGCTCGAGATCGGATCACAGGGGTGGGGGGTTTGCGGTCTGTTTCAAGACCGAATTGGGCCTCACGAGTGTACCAGTCGAGGAGACTGACTCATTTGAGTGTACTGTGGTAGCAGGTATAGGTTGTAGGATCATTTTCATATATCGTCCACCCGGGGATGAGAAACGGTTCCTTCAGGAAGTGGCAGACTTCATCATCGACATGGCATTTGAGTCCCCCAGGTTGATGGTTCTGGGCGACTTTAATGCCTGGATTGATGATGAACTCTCTCAATTTGGACAACGCTTCCTCCAGTTGATGACATCTCTTGGCCTTACACAGGTACTTACCACTACTACTCACTCCCTTGACTTAGTTTTTCTCCTGAGGATCGATGCCTCAGATTTGGGGGTGGACCCAATCGGATGGTCCGATCACTACACTGTGAGATTCAATTTTAGCAACCCCCCTTGAAGGTCTACCCCTGTGGAGATGGTCAAATACCACCCTTTATGAGATATTGACTCTGAAGGACTTATGGCAGTGCTTGACCATTCCGAGTGCAAACAGCAACCCAGAGGACCTTGTGATGGCCTATGATACGACCATTGCAATGGCCCTGGATATCATTGCTCCTGTCCATGTTTGTCCTCTCTCCCTTTGCCTTCAGTCTCCATGGTTTAATGGGACCTTGAGGGAGATGCGGCGACAAGATTGAAGGTTAGAGTGTTGCTGGCAGAGATCTGCCCTTGATGCCGACCACCTTAGATTGATGGACCATTATCAAGCCTATCAATCTGCAATCACCCGTAAGAAGGCAGCGTTCCTGTCTGGGGAGATTGCAGTCACACAGAACTAACCAGCTCAGCTTTTCTGGACTGTGGACAGGCTGTGCAGCCCGGCCTGTCTGCAAGTTCGGAAAGCGTTTTTGCAAATAGAGTGTGATGAACCTGCTCGGTGGCTGACATCAGGGTGGCTCTCCACCCAGCACACTCTTTGGGTGTTGCTGATGATCAGCGCTTGGCTCCTGGCCTTCAGTTTTCCTGGAGTACCTTCGACCACCCGGAGTTCATGGATGTCATGAGGATTGTCCAGGATGCGCGTCCTATGTACTGTAGTTTGGATCCAGGACCAACTTCCCTGATTTTGGGTTGTATTGATTCCATCAATCCAGTCCTTGCTCGGATAGTTTGGTGCTCCTTGGAAACAGGTGAGTTTCCTAGCTCCCTGAAGGAGGCAGTGGTAACACCCCTCCTGAAGAAAGCTTCATTGGACCCAAACTACAGACCAATCTCCAACCTTCCCTGTTTAGGAAAGGTTGTTGAGAAGGTAGTGGCCGCACAGTTGGAGAACCATTTGACCATCCATGACATCTATGAATCTCTCCAATCTGGTTTCCGAAAGAGGCATAGTACAGAGACAGCACTGGTTCGGGTGCTCAATGATCTCCTGATGGCTAGAGATTGGAAGAACCGTTCCATCTTGGTCCTTCTTGATCTCTCATCAGCGTTTGATACTGTGGACCATGGGGTTCTTCTTGATTGTTTGAGGTTCAGTTGTGGCCTGTTTGGTACAGTCCTCAAGTGGTTTACATCTTGTCTCATGGGAAGAACTCAGAGGGTGGTGTCCGGGATTTATTCCTCGAACCCAATCCCCTTGTCTTGTGCGGTTCCTCGGGGATCGGTGTTGTCCCCCATGTTGTTCGCAGTATATATGCTGCCCCTCGGAGACATTATAAGGAGGTATGGGCTGAGGTTTCACTGCTATGCTGATGATACCCAGCTATACCTTTCTTTTGTACCTGACCAGAGTGGAGCTCTCTCTGTTTTTAATAGCTGCCAGGAATGGATGGATTCAAGCTGGTTGAAGCTGAACTCTGGAAAGACTGAAGTGCTGGTTATGGACCCAGGATGCCAGATGGGGGGCTTGGGCCTAGGTTTTCCCTCGAGATTAGTCCTTGGCAGTTTGCCACTCCCAGCCTCAGGACAGGTGCATAACCTGGGGGTAATTTTTGATGATGGGTTGACCCTGCATGCGCAGGTGTCAGCCGTCGTCAAGACCTCTTTTTACCACCTGAGGAATATCACCAGGATTAGGCACCTTGTTCCGTCTGGCGAACTTCCAACATTGGTTCACGCCTTTGTGTCCTCCCACTTGGATTATTGCAACTTCCTGTATCTAGGGCTTTCAGGGGTAGAAATACGCCATTTGCAGCTAGTGCAGAATGCAGCAGCTCAGCTTTCGACAAGAACCTCTCGGTCCTGCCATATTTCTCCAGTGCTGCGTTGTCTGCACTGGCTGCCAGTACAGTGGTGGATCACCTTTAAAGTCAGTACAAAGCCCTACATGGACTCGGTCCTGACTACTTGAAAGAGCTTCTGGTTCCCTACTGCCCTGGGTGATCGCTCTGCTCAGCTGGCGAGGGGTTGCTAGAGATTCCAAGAATGCGTTTAAAATTTTCAGGGGCCCTTGCAATTATGCATGCAACCCCCTCTCACTGGAATTCTCTACCCTGCCAGTTACTTGAGTGTGCGATTGTGGAGGGATATAAAACTGCTTTAAAAACCCATCTTTGGCACCAAGCATTTGGCGACTGGGTGGTGTTATGATTTTATTTATAAGTTGGCTTTAGATGACTGTGTTTTAATCAAGCTGCTGTAAATGGTGCAATATATCTGTTTTTAAATGCGTACCGTGCGTTGGTTTTGGAAAGGAGCCTTGAAAATAAAGTTTTATTATTATCATTTGTCCCCCCCTACCTGGGCCCCCTGTCACCCCCAGTGCTCCATCTCCAACATCCCCTATCTGGCACGTATCTTCAATCCCGGGTGCGCTGTGCCTTATAAAGCCCACCTCATATTTTCCTCCCCAGACCCCCCTTTCTACTCCTCCTGTCAGGACAGCTCCCCCCTTCCCACCTAGGTTCCACTTTATCCACCTTACCTCCTCCCTTAATTGTGCTAACTGGCGACATACCAAACAGCCCCCATCCTCCAAGCCCAGTCCAGAACCATGGCCAAACCACACCACGTACACCCCACCACCCTACCAAAGATGCTGGCCCTAGAGATTTGTGGCCCATGCTTAACCCCCATCCCTATCCTATTTAAATGTCAAGCAGGAATTTTAGTTTCTACTGTAGGCCCCCTCACACCTTCCCTGACAAGAAGCCCCACCAGCTACAGTGTATGCAGCCTATGAATTATACTCAACAATAGCGTTCCTAAGGCAGTCCCTAAACTTTTGCAGATACCAGTATAGAACCCATAAAGTATATACAACAATAGAGATCTTGGGCTAGCATTACTAGGTAACAATTCTACCACTCAGCAACTATATCAGCAGCACTTAATTGTATAGGTAACAATTCTACCATGCTGCAAATATATAAGCAGCACTTTATTGTATAGGTAATTATACCACTCAGCAGTTTACAATTCAAGGTGGCTGTAAACCCAGATCACTAGTGTGCCGAGCAGTTGCCTCATCACTCAGTGCCATGCATCCATGAATGGATGCTTTCTAATGCCCTTCACTATCCCAATCCCCCTTCCTATTGGTGGATTTGGATACCTCTGGCCACCAGACTTACAGCCGACACTGTTGCATACCAACCAACTTGCAGTGTTACTCCTGGTCTGGGTCCACCTCTTCCCAGAAGGGGACCTATCCCCTCTGCAGTGCAAAAAAGGTGGGAGAATATCCTTGAGTTCAGTGAGACCAGAACTGGGGAGCTTGAATGCTGCCAAGCATGGTTTGGTGGTGTACGGGCTCAGGCACATGAAGGAATCATCCAAAGCAGCTGAGCAAGCCTTTTTCCCAGTTTCCTGTGGTCCCGCCTATTTCCCCAAGTCATGTCCATCGGTATCCAGTGAACAGGGCACTTACAAAAATGGTGACTCAATTACAGCACTTGTGTTTAGGGCTACCTGGCAGGGTAGCAACCAGATACCTGGGTGGGTGAGGTGGGCGATGGGATGTGCGATGCATATCTCTGGCGAGCAGGGAGGGGAAGGAGGAGGTATGTGGGAGGGGTGGGGCAGCTGTGAGCTGGTCCTCTAGCATGATGGGGAGGGTGGTCAGTTGGGAGGTGTAGGGTACAGGGTCTGGGTCCAGCGCAGCGCGGTACTTTTTTGGCACAGGTGGATTTTTATTTTTTTAAGTATTCCCCCCAACATGTACCCCCCATGGAGTTTAGAATCTTTTAGTAGGTGGGGTGCGGAGGTGAAGCCCCCCCGTGGTATAAAAAAAAAAAAATACAGTGGATCTCGGGTGCCCTCTTCCCGTTCGCTACGAGTGTGCATCACCGAAATTTATTTTTGCCGATGTACAATTACCCTAACGGTGATAGCTATTCCGTGATCACAGTTATCATATAGAACCATGTCCATCATGGTATCCCGGAGTAGGAGCATGCTTGACATGTTGGACCCATCTCATATACGCTACCTCATGACAAGCATGAGGAGCTACTCCAAGAACAGACAGCACTTCAACCCTTTCCCAGGAGGAGAGCATTCCATATGAATGCTCTGTCACCCTCCCTGCTGGTCTCTGGTCCTGACATTCCAGACTCAGGGCTTGAACCCAGATCGCCAGTGTGCTGAGCAGTTGCCTCACCCATGCATCTATGAATGGATGATTTTTAATGCCCTTCACTATCTCAGTAACAATGGGCCTCATATTCAAAAGTGGCAGGTTATATCTTGAAAGTGTAAGTTCTACACAACTCAACTGCTCGGGCACAAAAAAATGGTATATTCAGAAGATGCGCTGTAAACTGTGACTGCGCATGTACAGCTGAATATCCCAAACATGTGCAATCGTACAGTGGGAGATGCACTTTGCGGCAGGTGCCCAGAGCCCAGTGCAGAGCATACGAAAGTGTACGCTGTAAAGCTACTTACGCGGTACACAGATTTACAGTATTCAGCCAGGATATGCAAAAGGTCTCACTGCATAGTCAGCGCCCAAACAGCACATTTGCATCTTATTACTGGAATGTATGCAGGCCCAGCATTTCAGGGCAGCACAACCACTCCACAAAGTTGATCAGGAGATACTGCAGCCTAGCAGGCAGGTGAGAAAGCATGGTTGTGTGTGGGTGGACTACATTGGCCTTAGTACAGTGCTACATACCACCCAACCATTTAGCACCCAAATGTGTGCCAAGGTATTTGACAAATGGTCAGAATGTGTGACACAGCATCATAAATGACATTGCAAGCTCGGAAAACTGTGGAAATAGGTGCACTAATGTTGTTAATGTGTGCTGGGAACCTAGCATCACATAGTATCATACAATGCTGCAGAACAGTCTCAGTAGGCAGTGTATAATGTCACCCACTCCATGTGGGTCAGATGGTGACTGCAAGATAACATGAGTGCCGTACCCTGTACTGTATGACAGTTGGGAGGCTTGCAGTGCCACTGCCCATGGCCATGTCCATGCCCTAGGTGGCTGCATACACAACACTGACAGGGTCCAGTGTCATTGGGGCATACCCTTGCCACTTCCAGGCCATAGGTGGTGCCACCCCTGCCCCATGCTTCTCACAGTTGTGCACTGTCCACCACCAGTACACCACAGTGATCTGAACCCAGGGCCCCTGTGGCATTGTCACACTGCAAGAATGGCACTGGTGGCATGTATGTGGTTCCTGGTGGTGTGGGTCTGGCACTGGTGTGCTGTGTGCACCTATGGTGTTCCACCATGGGTGTGTACCACTGGGCTGTCCCTGACCCATGCAATGCTGCCACCATTACTGCCATGCATCCTACTCACCATTGTCCCAGATGCCACAGTCGGCGCATGTCTCCACTGGTTGGCACTTTGCAGCCACAATGGTGCAGGCCATGGAGCCTGGTACATGTGACGCATTGTAGCTGTCTGCTCCGCTGGTGCGCTGTGGGGGCACCTGGGTGGCATGTGGCAGCTGGGTGTCCCCAACCTGGGTGGGGTAAGGGGGGTGACTGACTGTGTGGTGCCGGTGGTATCACCCACTGGCACTGGTCAGTTGCCCAGAGGGTAGGCATAGCACGGCTATGGCTTTGGGTACTACAATCCTGGCATGACTGCTGTGTATGGGTGCCTTGATCATATCATAGTGCACCTCCGAGGGCTGCCTCAGGGTTGCCTATCTGCAGTTCTGCAGCCTGCCTGTGGGTGGCTGGATGATTTAGGCCACCTTTTTTATACCTAACTTTGCACGGCACATATATGTGATGCATGACACATGTGCTACACATTTTATTGATTGATTGATTAACTTTTGTTGACCCAGTAGGCCCACTGAGACTAGAAGTCCCTTTTTCAGGGGTGACCGGGGGGGGGGGGTGGTGGAATACAGATGGTAACCAACTGAAATTGAACCAGATTAAGCTGTTGATGGTATTTTTAGTGAATGGGGGAAATTTGGCCAGGACACCGAGGAAATTCCTCTACTCGCCTGAGGGGCATTTGCTGGCCGGCAAGATTGCCACCCAAAGTGTGTTTAAGGAGGAGATGGACATTCTAGAAGCAGGGGATCAGGTCTCCACCCCGGTACCATTAGCAGAGGAGACAAAGGTTGAAACAGAATTGAGCTTTTCACCTCTTACTAATGTGGAAGGTGAGGCTGAAATGGATGGATTCCAAGAACTGAGTATGCTGCAAGATCAGGAAACAGAAGCAGTCAATATGGTCATGGCTGTGCCTCTGGACACCTCAGAGGAATCAGGAGAGCCTGAAGAGGTACATGTTGCACTGCTGGAGGACTTTAAATTTCCAGACCAGGAAAAAGATCCTGTGTTTAATGCAGAGACACTGAGGCAAAACTTGGAAAGTAAGCGGCGGTTCTTACTGCAACAAATTGCAGACGAAGAAGAAAAATTCAGGATTACCGCAGAGATGCTGTAGAAACCTGCAAGAAATGCAGTGGATTGAGTGGAGCAGACTGAAGGGAAAGGAGACGAGTGCTCAGCAGAAGATAGCAGATAAGTGACCCGATAGACAAGAGACTGCAGATTAGCGACCTGATGAGCAGATGCCTTTTCTGGAGCAGAATACCGCTCTGGGACTCAGAAGCAGTAGACAGAGTGGGAAAAAACATTAGGAGCCTTGTCCTGTACAGAAATAAGGATGTGGGACATATCACAGGTACAACTGGAGATAAAGTGCTTGATACAAAGGCTTGGATGCCGGCAAAAGCATTGCAGAGCACAGGCTGGGTAGAAGAACCACAAGGAGGATGGTCCCCCGACCCGGCAGACCTGGTAGTGGTGCAGTACTCCATGATGGAAATTTCTAAAACAGGTACATTTAATTATTTTCCTAATTACAAGCAAATGGATGTACAGCATATCATAACAGGAAATACTGGGGAAGTTATGGCACAAGGCACAAACACAGGAGACCAGACTGGGGGGGGGGGGGGATAAAAACTCCTGTGGATGTTACCTTAACAAATGAGATTATAAATAAAGAAACACTCAAAGGTGGAAATACTGACAAGTGTGAGTAGGGGAGGTATTGTGAAGAGACAACACTTGGAGTTTAAACCTGCTAACATGATACCAATGACAGTGGCATCAACATCAACTGCGCCTTTAATTAAAGGGCCTGATAAGCAGCTACTGGACACTGAGAAATTGTCTAATTTACAGAATCAGCACAATAAACCCCAGACAACAGATGAGCAGTTACCGGTAGGCATGGGGGTTCATAGACTGCAAGACCCAGCACAACAGAAATTGTTCAAAAATATGTTGCGGATGGCAGATTTGTTTAAAAACAAGGGTGAGCCCACTCCCCATCACAATGCCATCAGATTAATCTATAAAGGAGGCCTAGCGGACCCACCCGACAGAGTATATGTGGGACAAAGCTTATTAAAAGACTCTTTGAAGTTCTATGCTTCTGAAATTTTTGCACTTATCCACATGGATGAATATGACTATGATATCAGTTTTAAAACTGGACTGTTTGGATTGGCTTTGGGCAAAGTACGACACTGTAAAAAACACACCACTGTGGTCTCCATTTTGTGCCATTCCTATCATGAAACTGGTGTCAGAATGATTACCATCCTCTTTAAAAACGAGGGAGTAAACATCACAAATGTACTGTTTTGGCTTGAAAAACTCTGTGAGGTTTTGGAACACCCAACCCCGATAATAGATTCAGAGCAAATCTGGACTGGAGGATGGAGGATAAAATGTAAATTGTTTTTGAGTAATATTGGTATTGCATATCTGCCTAGTTGCTTTTATCTAGGAAGCGACAGTGGATCACTGTTTTACCCTGGCCAGCCTAAGTCATGCCACAAATGTGGTTCATGGCTGCATTTGAATAATGCATGTTATACACCTAAGTGTACACATTGCTTGGAAATTGGTCATATGGCTTCAGTATGTACAAATATGTTTAGATGTAACCTGTGTGAAGAGAAGAGACATTCTTACGTGAAATGCCCGTGGGCCTTCCATAATACTGAACGAGGGGTATCCCACAAGGCCTTAATTACACAGGCACAGAAAAAAGGGTGTGCACAAGCCTCTGAGAGGAGAATGCAAGCTATCTGGCAAGAACAAGAATTGGCTAGCCAGAAAGAAATGGGATGAGACAAGGAGAGGGAAAAGGGTACTGCACCACAAGAAAAGACTATAGTAGACCACAGTTATGAAGGAATTACTGCAGATCTAAAACCAGAGGACACAGTGGGACAGGAAGATATGATGAGAAGTGATGTACAGCTTGTAGATTTTACAATAAGATGCCTCACGTGCTTGCACTTCACATCCACCAAAGAGCACTCCATACACACACACACACACACACACACACACACACACAGCTACAACTCCCACCACAGAACGAGACAGACAGCCCGGTTGTTTTGAACCAGGAGGCAACAAACCCCCAAAAGGATGCAAGGGAAGAGAAAAAAAAAGATATGAGAGGTGGATCTGTCTACGATGCCACCGCCCCCACCTATAGCACAGAAGTTACCTTTTGAAACTGTGGAATATAAAAAATAACCTCAAACCAGGCTTAGTGCCAAGACAGAACCAATAGGGGAAAGAACAGAAGGTTATGAAAAGGGAAAGGGAAAACAACACCAGCTAACCTGTACAAAATACTTTCACAAATAAAAGACGGGGGTGGCACAGATGAGTAGGATGAGTCTGATTCCTCCTCTATATCATCTTCCACAATGGACCACTCATCAGAGAAAGAAGATGGTGGCATGAAAGTAAAGGAAGGAAAAAACTGTAATACTAGGCCAAAGTGATGAGATGCAATACTTTTTCCTTAATATGTTATAACATCATTACAACTGCTGTCGATCAATGTAAACAGCATCAAGAACGGGAAGAGATGGCTAACCATTCTTTCAGAACAGAAGTCTTCAAAAGCAGACATAATATTTGTCCAGGACACAAGGATTAAAACTTCTTTTGAAATAGCTCAAGCCTCAAGGCTGTGGGGTAAAGGGGCAACCTTTTGGTCTCAGGGCACCGACACCTGTGATGGAGTGGGCATTCTCTTCAATAAATCCCACCTAAGGGTCACCAGGCTAATAGATATGGAACCCAGGAGGATGCTAATTTTAGATATACAGTTTGGTGATACAAGAATTAGAGTAGTGAATAGTTATGCCAATCAAGTAAAAACTAACCGGATTGCACTATTCAGGGCAATCCAACCCTACTTGCACACATCTAGATTGGTGATATGGGGGGATGACTTCAACTGTGCTATGCAAATAACTGATAGAGGCCTAAAATCCAGCAAGTTGTACTGTGTCTCAAATGCACTAAATGACGTAGTTAATAACACCTGCTTAAAGGATGCCTATAGGACAAAACATGATACAGGGGGAATACACATTTCAGGGGTTCCCTCTCAACACAGATAGATTATTTCTTTGTGTCTACCTCTTTATCAGTACAAGACATATGTACACAATGCTTTGATTTCTTCGATCACAAGGGTATATTGATGCATCTCGCCTGGGGAAATAGCCCTAAACGTGGGAAAGGCCCGTGGCATTTAAATAGTTCACTATTAGACTCTGAAGAAATTAAGAAGGAATGGGATAAATTATGGATGGCAAGAAAATCAGTGCAATGACTCACATATAGAGTGGTGGGAAGAGACGAAAAAATTGACAAGGAATTTTTTTCAAAACAAGGCATGTAAACAATCCCTAAAATCATATTTGAATTATCTAAGCCTACAAAAGCAACTCCAGGCCCTGATTTCTAAAACAGATACTTTCAAGATAGATTTTAGCACACAAATAAATGTAATAAAAAAGAAAATGATTGCACAACAGTATGACAGTGCTAAATCTCTACAACAGGAGATGAGGTTTATGACTGAATGTAAATGATAAACTTTTAATGCATTCAAGGACTGCCAAAGAAGGACAGTGAAAACTATTACAAAGGTATTGGATGAAAGGGGGCAGTATGTGTCTTCTAAGCATAAAATTGTACAGGTAGTACAGCAATATGTTAAAAATTGGTTTGGAGAACCTCCAGAGGTGCAGGTTTCTTCAGATTACCTAGGGGAAACTGAAGGTTCCGACGGTACTGTCACTGCAGGGGGCTGCTTTAATACGACCATCGAGGAGGAGGAAGTATGGCTGGCAATAAATACTTTAAAGACTGGTATATCTCCTGGGACAGATGGGAACACGGGGTAATTTTATAAAAAATCTAGTGAATGTTTAGTTACAGACCTTACCATTTTATATAATGAAATACTGGAATCAGGTGAGCTATCAAAGTCCATGACTGAAGCAGATTACATTTTTCTATATAAAAAAGGGAAAAAAGAAGATTTGAGAAATTGGAGGCCTATAAGCCTGTTGAATGTTGATTTTAAAATTTTGACTAAAATGTTATTGAAAAGGGTGGCCCAGATCTCAAATAGTGTAATATGCAAAGCACAAACTTGTACAATCCCGAAGAGGGGTATTTAGGACAATCTAATAATGTTACGGGAACCATTTCAAAGAGGTAGGATGGGATCTGAAAAAGGGTATGCCCTGAGCCTGCATCAGCACAAGGCTTTTGACTGTCTATCACATTCCTTTCTATTCTTAGTCCTGAGATGTTATGGAATTCCAGATAAAATTGTACAGTGAATAGTTTGCCTGTACCAGGGAGCTACTCTTACTCCACGGATAAATGGATGGATGGGAATTTCTATAACCCCTTATTATATGTTTTTTGCATCGACCCCTTTTTAAGATCTATCCAACAGTCTGCTTTACTTAAAGGAATATCCTTGACACAAATGGGGCCTCCTATAAAGTGTCTGACTCATGCTGCTGATGTGATAATCATAGTAAATAAGGGAGAGGATGAGGAAGAAATAAAAATTATTTTGAACTTTTCTAGAAACTCAGGATCAAACATTAATTTTGAGGAAAGTGAAAGGACATGGATTGGAGACACTGGGGATTCCACCAAAACCAGGTATGTGGATATTAGACTCACACAGGATCCCATCACGATTCTCAGGATTATATTCGGGAATGGAGATTTGACCCTATTAAATTGGGAAAGTAAGTTAAGGACAGCGGAAGGGAGTTCCTTGGGCGGGAAGGGCTTACAGATTTCAAAACGGAAAAAGGTGTTGTTAATAAAAAATATACTAGTACCAATATTTCTTTATATTAGTTATATCTTCCCCCTCCCCCCCAATTAAAAACCAAATTATATAGTGGTTTATTTTCCAGGCTCTGTGGGGGAGTTGTTGGAACCCAATAAAGAGAGGGGCTACATATAGAATGATAAAAGAGGGGGATTTGGACATGATAGATCCAGGTATGTTTTACTATAGTATTTTTATATACTATGTTTCCCACACCACCAGTAGAAAGGAAACCTTGGAAAGAGGTGGTTTTTGAATGGGTGGAGATTTGTAGAATGACATGGGAACATGGGAACATTAGATTATTAGCTAGAACTATAGTAGTCCCGGGGTATGTGAAACCTATGATTCAGGAACTGATCAAACTGAAAATTCCCAGTCAAAATATATGTCATAAGACAAGACAAGAATTGTATAATGCAATGATGTTGAAAATGAAACAGGACTTGGAAATACCATATTGTTCAATGGCTCACATACAGACTATGTTATCTCAACTAACTAATGTAAGGATACCAACTTTTACATGGGACATGCTGTGGTTGAGTATTCATGGGAGATTAAATGTATAAAACATTTACACATAAACACAAACATAAACAGCTAGTAGAAAGATATTGCCCAAGGAGTTCATGTACACAAATTCTGGAAATGCAAGAGCATCTGTTCTTGGAGTGTGCATTTGTGCAGAAATTTTAGGGTATGGTAAATAGGACATGGAAGACCACCTTGTTTTACAAATGATCCTACATAGAAATAGTCCATGCGATGTACACAAACCAATGGAATGGATTCCATAAAGGAACATTACAGCTTATATTTGCATTACTTAAGTATTTTATATGGCAAGCAAGGTGTAAATGGGTTATCTAGCAGCAAGAGATGTTACCTGAGACCATAACGAAGAATGTGATAATTTCCCTTCATCAAGCCTATGAGAAGGACACCAAAAAAATGGCGAAGGGGACATTACATGGATTATGGAAAAATTGTATTCCTTTTATGATATGAAAAAAAAGAGGTGGTGGTTTGAGAGGGGAGGGTTTTGATTGGGCTCACTATGAAAAGGAAGGAGCATGGGTGAAAGAAAAAAGGGAGAAAAAACAAAGAACAATGAGAAGAAGGGAAAAAGTGAAAAACTGAGATAACAGAAACAGTAGTCACATATAGAAATGTATATATAGATACCCTTTTGGTCTTATATAAGTGGATTAGGACATTAGACACATGGGAAGGCTTAAAGATGTATAGATAGGGCTAGGAAAACAGAGGAAGAATAAGATAGGATGGAGCTAGTTAGAAGATGAGCAGTGATGTTATAGGCACTACCTGCATAAGTCTTGGAATGGACATTTGAATGTTTCGAATTTTACATCCCTTTTCCTCCCAAAATACCCCTACTCTTTTCGAGAAGTGTCATGGGATCTTTAATGTCCACCTGAACAGCTGCCAGAACAGGCAGACGGGACCTCGGTTTTTGGCTGAATATACAGTTGCGTGGTACATTCAGGTGCCTGCCACCTTTTTCTGTGCCGCATATATTATTTCTGTGCTATCACACATTTGGATATGTGTGATGCATCTCTCCCTTTTGAATATTGCACTTTCACGCAATTTCTGGGATGTGCCGTGCGTCTCCATTTTGGGTTGCGCATCTCCTGTGAATACATGGGCCAATATGTTCTGACATGCCTATGGCAAGCAAACATAAAAAGGGTCAGGGGACAGTTTTTTTAAAATGTAGTGGATTTCTTTAAAATGTAGGGGTGGAGTACAGTATATTTAAAATGAGAGGAGGGAGATTAGTATATAAAATGGGGGTAATGGACACCTTAAAATGGGGAAGGGGACACAAAATATTTTAGCTGAACAGGGGCACACCTCTACACCTTTCTGCAGCAAATGTGGGACACACTTGAAATGTACTTGAACACATTAAAATCCAATGCAGGCAAAGAACTCTAGTCATCACTTGCATTCACAGGTGCTTTTTTGCTCCATGTCCAGCTGCCATATAATGAGAGACAAGAAGTGGAAGCAGTACTGTTAATTATGGTTAAATGTAATTCTATCATGACTGTGACAAGGTTGAATAAGGCCCTATCCCATTTGTTATGCAGCTAGAGATAAACACAAGGATCTGTTCTATCCTCTCCTTTTCTGTCTCTTCTCTGTCTGGTTGCGCAACCAAATTTTCTTGTGAGATCTGGGAGCTGATCACTTCTACGGTTTCACGGTTCTCTGTCTCTCGCTGTCTCTCTGTCTTCATTTACTGTTCTGTCTTTTCTTCCCCCTTGCATATCTTCGGTTATAAAAAAATACATGTGAATCTCTGTGTAAAACTGTATGTGAAACTGGGATCCCTTTGCTTAAAACTGTATATAGTTATACTGTTGAAATGATTGCAAAAGCTATTTGGAACTCAAGGGGTTAACCAGAGATGCAGTTTTCAAGCCCTTAGCAGAACTATGAACAAGAGGTCAGTTCTGGGTCACTAAGTTCTGTTTATTGCAACTGCAAGGAAACTGACAAGAACATTCTGTTTGAAGCAGAACATCTCTTGACAAGATTTCCAGGCAAAGACTTATAAAAAGGGCAGCAATGATTTTGCTAGAAAGACAATGAGAGTGAGAGACTGAGATCTGAACTTGAGAAGAAACACTCAGAAGGAGGATTTTGTTTTCTCTGTTTGTACTGCCTTTGAAAATAATTATACTGAATAATTTTTATTTTGCTGTTATTGAGAAAAATAAAACACTATTTATGAATTTTAAAACTGCTCCTGGTTTTCCTAGGCTTCCTAACCTGTGCCTCGATGACAGTGACCATTGCGGAGCATGATCTAACTAAGTCTGCTTAATAATAGTTTACCACAGTGGTCAGCAACCATCTCTCTAGCTGGCCTATCAGTGCAGCAGCAACACAACTGCTCACGACGTCTGCAACCTGGCTTTGGGAACGGCCTGGGCCACTGGAAAGCTGGCTGAGAAAGGATGGTGGAGTGTTCTAGTGGATGCTCATATTTGTGAGGAAGGAGGGATCCTGGTCTGCACCACAGTACTGCCACCTGGGTGACAACAGATGGTGGTGCAGGTTGCAGCCAGAATTAAGAGAGGGGTATGGCATTGCGCTGATGCATCTTGTGTCAGACAAACCATCTCTATGATGTCAGGGATGGGGTAGAAAAAGCCAGAAAATTCTGATCGTGCTGTATGCCATCTGCTGCCTGCTGTAGGATCTGCACTGCCGACTGGGCTCACGCTCCCACACCAAACCTTAACCTCTGTCCAGGGGTAAGGGATAGCCTCCCACAGCTATTTCCATTAGGGTTAGTCATGGGGAACAAGGAATGTAAGGCAAGTCAAGAGATGGCGGGTGATGGGAATGGCAAGAGTGGTAGACCAAAGAGGGTAGATTAGCATTGGGGAGAAAAGCATAGTAAATGGAAAAATAAAAAAAATAAAATATGTTTGACCATTTACAACCATGCCTGAACATAGTACTATGGTCAGATCCTTGCTTGGGCTTTTACTGAGCATATGGAGGTGAGTGAGTGAGTGAGTCTGTGATTGTGTGAGTGGGATGGTCAGTGAGTGGGTCAGCCTGTAAGTAAATGTGTCAGAAAGAGATCGAGTGTAGACTGCCTGAGACCTTATGATATACAATAAAATACGCTGGTGGCTGCCACTTCAGGTCTATGCGAGAATGAAGTTCAAATCTTTCCAGTGCCATTCTCTATGGTATTTTTTGAATGAGTAATAGTAATGACTTGTTCAATAGCTGTCCTGTGTATGAGATGTTCAAGAGTGAGACAGAATCACATGCTAATTGTCTGTATATCACCTGTGCCAGTATATTGTGTTTAATATGGAGGGAACCTTTGAACATTAAGTAGTGTGTGGCATGCAACAAGGTGAGGGGAACTGGATGTGACTGTGGTGAGGGAAGGACATGCCAAATAACAGTAGGGTGTTATTAGCATAGGAGTGGATAACAGAGGAGTGCTTCTGGATATAGCAATTGCTTGGCATGGGATAGGGTGAGCAAGGTGGCCCATTGATAATACCATGGGGAAAGGTAGGGGGTGCCTTTAGACACCAGGGAGAGTTTATCATGGGACAAAGTGAGCAAGTGGTGCCAGTGGTTCCATGGAAGTGCTTGGCATGGGTCAGAGTAAAAAGGTGCCACTGGACACCAGAGAGGATTTAGCAAGGGTTGGAGAAAGGTGGTGGTAGTGGTGGTGGTGGGGTGCTACTGAACACTAGGAAGTACTTGGAATGCGATGAGGAATAGGTGATCCTGGACACCAGGGAATGTTTGGCATGAGACAGGCTAAGCCAGGTGTACCATTGGTTACCTGGGAGTGTTTAACGCTGGATGGGGTGAAGAACAGGTTGCTACCAGGCACCAGAGAGTTCATAGCATGGGGCAATGTGAAGGAAAGGGTGCTGGATGCCAGGGACTGCTTGGTCCAGGATAGGGTCAGGGAGAGCACCCTAATGAAGTACCGTTTGAGCAAAGCACTGAGGTATCAGATGTTAGTGCTGCTGTATTTGTGTCTGCATTGTACCTGTCTATTTGCTATGTATTCACAGTGATGTTTGATTTCGGCATGTTTGCAGAAATGTCCAAATACATTTTCTTTTGAAATTATTGATGTCTCAGGGATTCTGCTTTAACCTGAAGGTACAAGTGATTGTTTGAGTTTGAAGTGCATAGAAACACAGAAATTGATGGCAGAAGGGTTCCACAAGATCTATGTAGTCTCCTGATATGGGTAACTACCCCCCCTTCCCTTCTATCCTTTCTGTCCCAGGCATTTTTGAACCCATTTACCATTTTGGCTTCTACCAGTTCTTGGGGCAGGCAATTCCATGGGTCGACCACCATCTCAATGAAGAAGAACTTCGTAACATTGCTCCTGAATCACCCACCCATGAGCCATATATCGTGTCCTCTAGTTCTGATGCTTTTCTTCTCCTGAAGGAGCTCCTGTACCCCTACCTTATTTATGCCTTTGATATACTTGAATGTGTCAGTCATGTCCCCTGTTCATCCTCTGCTCCAGGGAGTACATGTTGCGCTCCCTTAACCTATCCTCATATGCCATTTGATGTAGACCCTGGATCATTTATGTGGCTCTCCTCTACACCATCTCAGTCCTAACGATGTCTTTACTATGGTGTGACCTCCAGAACTGCATGCAGTACTCCAGGTGGGGGTGCACCAGTGCCCTATAAAGTGGCAGCACCACTTCCCTTCTGCGACTTGTGATTCCCCTCACTATGCAGCCCAGCATACCACTGGCCTTTAGCGTTGTCTTTTTGCACTGCTTCCCCACCTTTTTGTCATCTGATCTAATGACTCCTAGGTCTCGCTCCTGGTTGATGCATGCCAGCTGCTCCCCTCCCAGGTAGTATCCCACCTTGGGGTTTCCCTTGCTTAAGTGCATGACCTTGCACATTTTGGCATTGAAATTCAACTGCCAGGCATCGGACTACTCCTCAAGTTTCCTCAGGTCTGATTCCATGCCCTTGACTCCTTTTGGGGTGTCCACTTTGTTGCAAATCTTGGTGTCATCTGCAGACATGCCTTCCCTTTCAGTCCTTTACTGATGTTGGCTATGAACACTTGAGGGGCTCCAGCACTACCCTTGAGTCTTCTGTGCTCTGGATTGGCAGGCAACCCAGTGTCACTGTACCTAGGTTCTGCACCACAGTGAAAGCATTCTATCCCTGTTTTCCTAAGGTGAGAAAGGGGGCTGCACCAGACACTGGGGTGTGCTAGGCATGGACCAAAATGAGGAGGAGCCCATGGACCCTGGCAAATGCTTGGCAGAGGATAGAAAGAGAGAGGTGCTGCTAGTGGACATCAGGGACAGGTTGATACAGGATGGAGAAGATTGAAGGGGGATGCCACTGGGCACCAGGAATTGCTTGACACAGAGTTTGGGTGATGAAGAATTGGTGCCACTGGACACCAGATAATATCTGGCTCAGGACAGGAACAGATTGCTTCTGGACACTAGGGAGTACTTGGCAAGAAACTGGGAAAGGGTGGAGGGTGCCACTGAACAACATGGAATGCTTGACGCAGGATGCATTCATCTGCAATTACTTTTTCAGACCAGCTATTTGAGGTGCCAGCCAATTCTTGGATTTTTAGTTCTTCACTTTCATGTTTGCAGTATTTCTTTACTTCTGCTTTGCTTTTGTTTGCATTCACTTTTTAGTTGTGTAATGCATTTTTGGTTTCATTCACTTTTTAGTTAGTTTATGCATTTTTGCTTGCATTCACTTTTTAGTTGTGTAGTGCGTTTTTGTTTGCATTGACTTTTTAGTTGTGTTGTGCTTTTTTGTTTGCATTCACTTTTTAGTTGTGCTGTGCTTTTTTGTTTGCATTCACTTTAGTTGTTTTGTTGTTTTGTGCTTTTTTATTTGCATTCACTTTTTAGATGTGTTGTGCTTTGTTGTTTACATTCAATTTTTAGTTGTGTTGTGCTTTTTTATTTGCATTCACTTTTTAGTTGTGCTGTGCTTTTTTGTTTTCCTTCACATTTTAGTTGTGTTGTGCTTTTTTGTCTGCATTCACTTTTTAATTGTGCTGTGCTTTTTTGTTTTCCTTCTTGTTTTAGTTGTGTTGTGTTTTTTTGTTTGCGTTCACTTTTTAGTTGTGTTGTGCTTTTTAGTTTGCATTCACTCCTAAATACTTTACATTTCTTTTTGTTTTGTTACTTTTTTATGACATGACTTTTTACATTTGGTTTTGTTGCCTTATTTTTTCTTTGCACTTCTTTTTTTTTTTGTTACTCTACTTGTTAGATTGCATTTCACCTTTTTGGTGTGTGTTTTGCACTTCAAGGCTACACATCTGTATAGATTCAAACTTTCTTAGTAAAGCAAGTAAAGCAAAGCAACATTTATTTATAAAACGCTATTCCAAAAATGACCATATCATTGTGCATACATATATAAATATCAGTAAAAACACAAAAATACATATCTTATTCATAAAACCAAACAATATCATCAGCAGGTCTTCAAATATCTGAAAATGCATATTCAAACAAGTAAGATTTTAAGGCAGATTTAAATGCTTCCACGGATGGGCACTTTCTAATCCAACAAAGTAGAGAATTCCACAGGGTCGGAGCTACAAATGCAGATGACCTAGCTGCAGAATTAGTTAACCGAACCCTGGGAATCTCTAGTAATTCCTCATCGGTGGAGCAGAGAGGACGAAAGAGGCAGTAGGGACAAAGGTGATCTTACAGATACCATGGCCTCTATCCATGTAGGGCTTTATATGTCAGTAAGCCAACTTTGAAGGTGATCCTACACTGCACCAGCAGCCAGTGCAGGCCACAGACACAGGTGTGACATGGCAAGATCTCGACAAGCCAGTCAATAACCTGAGAGCCGCATTCTGCACCAGCTGCAGATGATGAAGGTCCACCCCCGGTAGCCCTAGGTATAGGGCATTGCAGCAATCAAGGCATGAGGTCACAAAGGTATGAACCAACATCAGAAGGTCATCCGGCAGGACCAGGTGCTTTATCTGTGCAATGTTCCTCAGATGACAAAATGAGGTCTTGACGATGGCAGACACCTGAAATTTCAGTGTCAGCTTGTCATCAAGTACAATGCCCAGATTCAGCACCCGATTGGAGGTTAACAGATGGTTGCCTCCAGACAAAGTTTGGAGGGTTGTCCAGCTGCCTGCCCCTCCGCCTGATGACCTGGGTCTACAACCAACACCTTAGTCTTATCCGGGTTAAACCTGAGCCAGTTGGCACTCATCCAGTCCTGGATTTCTGAAAGGCTGTTGTTAAAGAATGAGACAGCATCATTATGCTTGGGCACAAAGGATACGTACAGCTGAGTATCATTCCCCATAGCAGTGAAAACTCAGCCCGTACTGCCTAATAATGTCTCCCAATGGCAGCACGTACACCACGAATAACATGGATGAAAGCACCAAGCCCTGTGGCACCCTGTGGAACCCCACATGGCAGGGGATGAGGGGCTGAGGAAAAAACTCCCAACTCCACTATCTGCACCCTGTCTGCGAAGAAAGATTGAAACCATCTGGGACTGTGCCAAACAGTCCACAGAATAGTCACAGGCACCCCAGCAATACTTCATGATCCATAGTGTCAAATGCTGCAGAGAGATCAAGGAGGACTAAGATGGAGTGACTCCTCTGATCCCTCGCTATCAGGAGATCATTTAGTACCAAAACCAATGCTGTCTCAGTACTATGCATCTTTCTGAAACCGAACTGGAGAGGATCATAGATATTGTGGGTGGCAAGATGCTCCTCAAGCTGCAGTGCGACTGCCTTCTCAATAACCTTGCCAAGAACAGGCTGGTTAGAGACAGGCCTATAGTTTGCGAGAAAGTCAAGGTCAAGAGAAGGTTTGTTTAAAAGAAATGGACCACCGCCTCCTTCAGGCTGTCTGGAAACACCCCAGTCTTTAACGAGCACCCAACTATCTTCACTAGAACCGGTCCAATTACCTCCACACATCCTACTAGGAGGCATGTTGGACCTGGGTCCAAACTACAGTAGGTCGTTCACAAGCCCTGGATAATCTTCACAACATCCTCGATCACCAGCCAGTCAAAGTCGGACCAGACTGACTTGGTGGCTATAATCTCCCACTGATCACCACTCTGCCCATTTGAGCGAGCAGTGCTGATCTCTGACCTAATGGTGGCCACCTTATCTGCAAAGAGTCGAGCAAACTCATCACACTTCAGCTGAGAAAAAGCTTCCTGGCTCTGGAGACAGGCTGGATTGCACAGCCTGTCCACAGTCCAGAAGAGCTGAGCTGGTCGATTTCGCACAGCCACAATCTCCCTGGACAGGAAATCTGTCTTCTTACGGAAGACTGCAGATTGATAGTCCCTATAATGTGACATCAATCTAAGTTTGTCGCCAATAAGGCCAGATTTTCACCAGCATCATTCCAGACTTCTCCCCACTCTCATCTCCCTCAAAGTCCCGTCAAACCATGGGGACCGAGGATGAAGGGTGAGGGGGCAAACCTAGACATGATATATGGAATCCAGAGCCATCACCACTGCCTTCTTATAGGCTAGCAGAAGTTCCTGTGGATCACAGCTCACACTCAAACTTCCTGATATGTCCAGAACCACCATAAGACCATCAAGGGTCAAGCCCCACAAAGGGCGGTACTGGACCATCTCCATAGGGGCAAGTCTACTGGGGGGAGTGCACGAAACTGAACCCTACAGTGTGGTGATTGGACCATATGATGGGTTCCACAACCACATTAGAGATCTCCATCCCCAGTAGGAACACTTGGTCCAACGAATGACCTTGAGAGTGGGTCACAGTGGTAATCATCTGTGTGAAGTCCAACAAAATAATCAGTTGGAGGAAGTCTTGTCCAAAATTTGAGAGTTCATTATTGACCCAGGCATTGAAGTCCTTCAGTATCAACCACCTGGGGGACTCAAGCACCATCGCAACAATGAAGCCCACAACTTCCTGTAGGAAATCCTTCTCATTTCTGGGTGGACAGTAAACAAGAAGAATTCTACAACCCACACATGCACCTATGATACATTTGAAGGATCTAGTGACCCCAACTGTCACATCTACAAGGTTCAGTTCCATTTTAAAACAGCCAACCTTGGGTAGTGTATCATTGAGTACCCGGCTGGAACAGCTGATTCCAAAATGGGACCTGCATTCTTGTCCAGCCAGGTCTCAGTGATGCACGCCAGGTCAGATGTTCCGACAAGATTAGCAATTAATGCTACCTTGTTCCTAATTGGCTGGGCACTACATAACACCTCCCAGGTTGGATGAGCAGTCAAGGCTGCCCACAATATCTGCACACAAAATGTGGAGCCCTTGGGTATGGGAACCAGGCAGGGTGGACCCCTCTCCTGGACCCATTTCACCCCAGGGCACCTCTATGAACCCACAATCCAATTCTTCCTCAGCTCCACCCCCCACCAGGTTCACGCCCCCCTGCCCTCTGGCGCTTCTCACTATGTCCAAGGCGCGACAATGTCTATATACTTCTTCTGATAATGGGGGGCAACTGAAAGGGTGGAGTGCCTGAAGCTCAGTGGAGGAGTAGCACCCACCCGCAGATGCCTTCTCTCAACACATCCTGCTACAACCCACAATCTGCAGCTAACAGTTAACATAATCACACACTCATACACTCAATCACACTCTTGCTCTTACATATCTACTACCACTCCACATCCCAAAACTCCATACAAAGCAATACCCCCAAAATTCTACCCCAACTCCCCCACTAACATAAACCCCACATAAACTATTGTAAAACCAAAATGACAAGAAACTCAAAGCAGCAGTAGCGTCATGAGTTCTTTAGACTATTGTCCAGCAGTTATTACTGATCACTCAAATCAACTGTTAAAAATTCCACATTGTCCCAAAAAGACATACCATGTCTTTCATAACAATTCAAGATGGGGAAGGGGGAGTTCTCACCAGACCATTATCAAATCATATGTCCAAATACTGTGGCCCTCTCACTGCCACACTCAGCCATATAGTATTTATAAATTAATATAGAGGCCCTCTCACTGCCTCATGAAAAAAGTTATATGAAATCACAATACCCACCACATATCACACAGTCTGGTAAAAAGGAACAGACTCACAGCACAATGCACTTTTCCAATGACTGTCCTCCAAGGAGCTGCCCCTGAGAAAATGGATCCTCCACATTGACCAGAACACCAGGCCCTGGCCCAACCAGAAGCAGGCACCGCTGTCTGAAGAAATCCCCCCACCTGAACCATCTGGCCACCCAACCTACATCAAGCAGCCCATGGTAGCTCAAGGAGAAAGACCTCAGTGCCCACCTTCCAGTTGATGCCCTCTATCCTCCCAGGGGCAATTCCCAGACCTGACACTGACCTCAGAGCCAGCCAGTCCGGCTAGCCAATCCACCGCTTCCCCATCAGGATGATCCTTCAGCTCCTCACATGACAAATCACCACACGGCTAAATTGCCAGAGAACAGCCCAATAAATCCACTGAAGTGGCCACCATTCTTATAGCTTTTCCTCTGATTTACAGGCCCTAGTACTCCTACCATTCCAGACTGGCCAGTCTGCATCACCTTCTGTTTATTGGAGCAAATCCTGGAACCCTCGACCACAGCCACCCAGCTTCAGTAGTCCATACTCTTTTCACTTTCAGTGGTGGCTAAAATCCACTGCCAAATGATGGCACTAAATGCTTCCCAGTCGGGCCCGTACAAGTGATTAAGGGTATGCTCGCTACAGGTAATAGAATCGCGAGCAATTGTAAGCCCAAAAATGGTGGATGAACTGTACAGCGAACACGACTCCCAAACTTACATTAATGCTGCTTTTGGCACTTGCTTACCAGCACAAAAGAAAATAAATAGAAGATTTACAAAACTTTACAGAACTAACTAAAAAGACTAATTAAAACAACCAAACAAAAGAACTGCTGCACACATTTAGATGGAGAAGGCTCAACCGCTTTAATTGTGCCAACTCAGCAGATGCAGAGATAAAGGAGATGAGCCCTGGATTCAGCTCAACATTATCGGAGCAAAAAAGTAATAGCAGCAGGATTTTTATGAGGGCACTTAAAAGCAGTTTAAAGAGCCTGGTTTGACCCCTTTTATTGCAGTGGGAGATAGGAAGGGAAGAAGTCACTGAAGGAACATTATGGGGGCCCACTGATGCAAAGAACAACATCTTTTGGCTCTTACAGTACTTTCCCTGCTACATCTTTTGAGAACCACAGTGGTTTATTCCTCCTTTTGCCCTTGTTTCTTAGTCTAATGTACTGGTTTGTCACTTCCATTATGACTCCTTTTAGCTGTGCCCACTGCTTCTCACCCCCCCTCCCCCACTTGGATATATATCCCCATCCTAGCAAAGTCTACCCTCCTGAAATCCAATACCCTCGCCTTTGTGTGGCTTGATTGTGACCCTGTACCCATGTTAAACCAGACTGTGTGGTGATCGCTGGACTCCAGGTGACCTTCCAGTCAGACAGCTGTGATTCTATCTCCATTGGTCAGTACTAGGTCCAGCATCACCCTGTCCCCGATGGGTCCCAGCACTAACTGCCTGAGACCTGCCCCTTGCAGGGAGTCCAAGATGTCTCAGCTCCTGGCTGAAGCAGCCACCAGGATTGTCCAATCCACGTCTGGCATATTAAAAAGCAGCTGACATATTCAGGACAACTTTAACAAAACATTATATTTAGACACAGCTGAGCTTGTATGCTAGGTCAGTTCTATATTCCTTCTTTACGTTACTTACAACTGAGGTAATTTGCATTAAAATAAAATCTTTGTTCCTGAAGACTTCAGCTATTCCTGTTGCTTTCTGTCTACCTGAGGTCGCAGTGCACTACTTGTGACATCACAGTTACGCTCATGCTAACAGATTGTGATTTCACAACAGAGGATTATGACTTGAAGTAGGGAGTAAGCTATAGATGCAGATGAACTGTAAGGGAACTCTAAAGGATAAAGATCATGTATTCATGTGAATTTACTCATTAAAAAATAATGGGAAAGAGAAATATATAGAATATATATGGAATGCAAGCTGAATTGTATGTAATTATTATGTTTTTCAAAGTTTTCTTTGAGGTGTCAATAGCTCTTTAAAATCACCCAGCAGCAGTACCTCCCTTTTTGTTGCCATCTCATGTATTTCTTCCATTAGCACCCTATCCACCTTCTCCCCCTGAGCTGGAGGCCTGTAGATCACTCCTGTGTGAACTGCTATGCCATGCCTGGGTCAAGTGTGACCCACAGCGACTCGGCCTCCCCCTGTCTACCCTGTACCATAGTTGCTTTTATGCCTTCCCTGATGTACAAGCCCCCCCTTTGCCCTCCCTACCCTTCCTGAATAGAACATACGCCAGTACACTTAGCTCCCAGTCATGGTTTATGGTATACCATGTTTCAGTAATTGCCATTATGTCCAGGTCAGCCTCTGCTATCAGGGCCACCAGTCTGGGATTTTATGTTCCAGGCTGCTGGCATTTGTATACATGGCTGTCCATGTTTTTGTGTCTGTACCTCTTCTATTCCCCCTTTTGCCCTCCTGTTTCTTCCCTCCAACTCTGGCTTCCTTCTTTTGCTGCCTCCCTTCCTCTGCCATATCCCTTATAACTGGTTCAGGTGTACCTGACAACAACGTACCTCCCTGGTCCTCCTTTCTGTCTACACTCAATTAATCAATTAATCAATAAACAATCTTTATTTTACCAGGAGAAACACCATTGAGAAAAAAACTCATTTACAAAGTGGTTCTGGAAGGACATGGTACAATATAAAGTTGACACTCAAAAGATAGACGCATAGGGGCTTACTAATACATTGAGTACATACAAAGGTAAAATAATACATAAAATGTACAATGTGTAAAATATATATATATATATACATAGATACTATAATACATGGAGCATGCGTTATGTTCACAATACACAGTCAAAAAGTGTATAGGAAAAATGGGATAATTCAGATAATAGAGGAATAGTGTGTTATGGAGAGAGAGAGAGATTACATGCCAGATGTGAAAGAGATGCTGGTGAGAAAGGAACTGGAAAAGGGAGGGGAAGGGAGAGGGAAGCAGAGAAGGGGTGAGTTGAAGTCATTCACTTAAGGAACACAAGTACGACTTTGTAGGAGTGGAAAGTGGCTGGACTAACCTGTGAGGGTGGACTGCTTGAGTCTCCCTGCTCCCATCACCCCGCCACCCCCTGCTAGTATGCTTGCCAAGGATATAAATAACAAATACTGATAAAATTAAAAACCACAGCAGTGGACTCATTCTTCTAAACACAAAATATTCATTTCTGTATTTCAGAAAACCTTTGCGAGAAAACAGCTTTTTTATGTTTGCTTGCACGCATGTGCAAGAAACATAGTACCATCATCCGAGTTTTTGGAGGTATGTCACCCCTCCTCCAATTCAGTCAGTGTGTTGGCAGGCGCGGCCCCTGTCCGCCAGTGCATGCTGGAGCTGTCTATGATAAGCTCCAAAATGCAGTGGCATACAGTTGAAAGGGGGAGCTACGCTTCAGTGAGCAGTGATAAGATATCGTCTGCTCATGCGCAGCTCCCTCTACACACACACGCACACACATGCACGCATACTGCGTGCTCCCCCCCCACACACACATCTCTATAGCCGACGGGGTGCCCAATCCCGTCGAGCAAAGCGCGCCCCCGCCAAAGTTTTTCCAAATGCCACGCTGGTGCCTACCCCAGCATGGCAACTTAGTGGTATTGCCGACAGGGGTGCCCAATCCCCGCCGGCTTCACTGTCTCCCCCGAAAGTAGGGTGCCACGCTGGGAGCCCACCCCAGCGCGGCAACAATGCCATGGCCGACGGGGTGCCCAACCCCCGTCAGCTCCACGCCCCAGCCATCCTTCTGCCATGCTGGGAGCCCACCCCAGCGTTGTAAACGCCCCAAGCTCTTTTTGCTTTTAAAACCTGTAAAGAAAAACAGTCCCACGCAGTCTTTCTGCCCCCCTCTCCACAACCCGCACCCACCCACTGCGCACCCTGCCTCCCCACACCCCCCTCACCCCATACTTACCTCCGGAGCTCGGCGTGATGATCTTCGGTGGACCGGGAACACGTCTGCACTCTTCAAAGCCGACCGCGAACTGAGGAAATGCCGGTAAGCTGTATAATGGGATAGATAGGGTTTTTTCAACTTTGTTGCATATCTCAGGCATTTTTTGGAATTTTTGCACCAAATTTTCAACATGGGGTTTTTGGGACCCCTTCTCATGAATGCTGTCACTGTCATGGCGTTATTCGGGCCCGAAGGGTGATTTCGCAGTCACTGCGCGAAATCACCTTTCGGGACTGATTAACCAAACGACACTGCCAGTGTTCATAAGGTGGGCTCTCAAGAAGCCTATTTTGAAAATTTGGTGGAAAATCCAAAACTACTGTTTTATTTGCCATGCTAGCAGTTCCTACGCACGCCAGAAGTTCGCGAATTTTCAATATTTTCACTCCAGATATTCAACATTTCCATTTTAGCACACCTTCTTATGAGTAGTACAGCTGTCATTTTTCACATCTCACCCAAAACGTGTTTCTGCCCATGTAGCACACAATGGCGCAGTCGGTGTGCGAAATCAATGTACGGGCCAAATTAAGAAATTCACAGTGACACTGTTCATGAGCAGAGGTCTTAAAATGGCTATGTTGAAAATTTGGTGAAAAAATTCCTAAAAATGACTGTTTTACGAGCGTGCGTTGCACAGTTCCTATGCATGCTCATAAGTTTGCGAATTTAATATTTTCACTCCAGATTGTCAACATTGCCATTTTATTACACTTCCTTATGAACAGTACAGCTGCCATTTTTCATATACCGCTTAAATGTGTTTCAAGCACATGTAGCGCACAATGGTGCTGTTGTGTGCGAAAGCAATGTTTGGGACAGATTAAGAAAATCACAGTTACACTGTCCATGAGCAGAGGTCTTAAAATGGCTATGTTGAAAATTTGGTGACAAAAGTCCATAAAATGACTGTGTTACGAGTGAGCATTGCGCAGTTTCCACGCACCCTCGTAAGTTCATTACTTTGTAATATTTTAAGTCCAGATTTTCACCAGTGGCATTTTTCCATACTTCATTATTTACAGTACAGCTGTAATTTTTCACAACATGGTTGAAGTGTGTTTTCACACTTTCAGCGCAGAGATGCGTGGTCGCTGTGGGAAATCATTGTTCGGGACAGATAAAGAAAATCACAGTGACACTGTTCATGATCGGAGGCACCAAAATGCCTGAGTTGACAATCTGCTGTAAAAAACTCCCCAACCTAATTATATTACGGGTGTGCGTTGCACAGTTTCTATGTATGCTTGTGACTTCACCATTTTTTTAAATATTTTTACTGCAGATTTGCAACATTGCCATTTTTTACACCTCCCCATAAACAGTACAGCTGTCATTTTTTACATCCTGTTCGGAATGTTTTTGCACCTGTGGTGCTAAATGCCGTATTCGCTGTGCATAAGCAGCTTTCGGCTAACAAACTGATATTCCCCCTGTTCATGAGGTGGGGTCACAAAAAAACTATGTTGAACATTTGGAGTGAAAATACCAACGAATGCCTCAGGTATTAGGGTTTCCAACCATAACGCCCAACCCTGTAGAGAATGACAGGCATCAGGGGTGTGACTTGGGATTCTTGCCTGTAATGCTCATACCATTCCAAGAGGCATCGAGGTATGCCTTGGACTCTTCGACCCCAAAGTTCACCCCATTCTCCTATATCGCACCCATCTCACCGTATTTCCTAACAGAATGGGGTGCGCATAAGGGCCAAAGACCCCAAGGAACACCGTGACACTTGTCAGTGTCTGCAGGGTTGGGTGTGGTGAAATGGCGTGGCCGTTATGCCTGATGACCCAAAGGCACACCCCAATGCCTGTCACTCTCTGCAGGGTGTAGGTGGGGTTGGCTTCAGTTCAATACTTCACTGCCATTCCTATTATGCAGCTCTGTAACTTCTACACTACCACTGCCAATGCCAGCAAGCAAACATTCGGCATTGACAAATGCTTGTTCAAATGTGTCTATGTCAGGATACAAACAGACATTCATTATCACAAATTATATTGTCTTGACATATAAGTAAAGAAACTGATGTAACAATTAACAAAAAATCTATTTTTGTATTACAATCAACATCATATTATTATATATTATTTAATACTTAAAACACAAAAATAAAAATAATACATAATACGAAAGAATCATAATTTAAAAAAATATCATAGTAAAATCTATGGCACTGTAGGGGAGAATATAGTAACTGGCATATGGTAAAGCAGAGAGTTAGAGACTGCAGCTGGGGTTTACACCTCGAGATCAGCAACAAACAGCAAGTATTACTGCAGTGCACACAGGGCCATGGTGTTCTTAATGGGTTTTACAGATTCTGTCACAACACCACAATCAGTAATCCACCGCAGATGCATGCCGACAGCCCCTGCCACAAGTAAACTACAGTAATTATATGCATTGCTGACCTCAAGGTTCCCCCAACTCCTGTTTGTAGTCTGTTTTATCCTATGCCAGTTACTGCATTGGGAGCCAAAGTGTTTTTGTCACAGTAGCAAAGCCTAACCAAATGTTCAGGCTCCAACCTACAGTCAAGCTGAAATTGGGCCTGGCTGTCTTTTGTCACATTCGCTAAAAATGTACATTCGACATATGTGGTAATGTAAAGTAATAATCCGTACAATAGCAATGCCCCTTGAAAGTCAATGCATGGTATTGTAATTGTCCCTTTGTATCCTGTGTTACATCACCAAATGCCCTGGATAACAACCAAAGAAGCAACTAATGGTATGACAGTGGAGAGAAGCAATGGTTCATTTCAGTTGCTGATCTTGACCCATGAAGGTGTATGGCTTCTTCTTCTTTTGCGTGGTAATGAACTTGAATTACCTGTTACCACTTAAGGGTATCTAAAACTGCCTTCCTTCTGTAGCAAATTTTCAGCATTACTTCTTCATGTTACTATTAACATTACTAGCAGTAAGACAGAGAATGTCTCTTGAAAGTCCTTTAAGCTTGCTTGGTTTCAGTTCATAAATTAAGCAGTCTCTGGTAGCTCTCATGGGGTATGAACTTGCAGGTTTAGGTGGCAAACCATTCTGTAAATGAGGTACTGTTTGTCATCTTCATAACAATCAGAATCAGACAGGAGGGTAGGCTTACTTGGATGCTAGAGATGATTGAAATGTGATTTATTTCTTGCAATCATATGTCCATTACTCTCAGCAGTGATCACTGTGAACCCTGGCAGGCCTCTCACTATTTGGAAAATTCCCCAAGGGCCCCAGTTACATGTTATGAGTCTTCATGTAAAGGAAAGGTTCACAGTAGACTACAATACAGCAAGTGTTGGAAACAGTAGAATATTAAAGAAGGGTAGATTGATGTAATGTAGTAGTATGCTGCCATCTAGAGGAAGTATGGCATAGAGCAGGGTACCTTGCTTTGATATTGAAAATGCTCATTGATTTTCATCAGAAAGAATAAAGATTTGTACAATCACTACATAACATGCAAAAATCATGACTATACTAAAAGAACATCTATAGAGAAATGCAATAAAGTCTATTCACACATCATACCACAGATGATAAGTAGCACAGTGTCAAAGCTTCCATAAGGCACCAAACTCAAGTCTGTAAAATGTTACAGTAGTTAAAAGTATGAATGGGGAGGCTGTATTTCCCCATTTCAGATAGCTTGTCAACCATATAGCTCTGCTGCCCCTGCAGTTATACTGTCCTCACCAAAGCACTGTGCCAACCCCACCATCCACTGTGATTGTCCCTCAAGTGTCCTGAAACCACCATTTCTTGTCACTTACACGGAATCAGCTTTTATCAAGATCTGCAGACTATTGTAGATATTGTTACCTGCATATTAACCATTTAAAAAATAAATATACCATTGGTTGATTTTAATTTGGTTAAGATCAGTCCTATTCCCCAGAAGTGTTAATTGGATTCTTGCCTGGCACTAGTTATGAAAAGGTAGGTATCCTGGTGAACCAGTCTGACTCTGTCAGAGGTGGTATGTTTTCCCTCCCTTGGAGAGAAGAGTCCTTGGGATGCTCAATATTCTCCCTCCATGACTGACCCCTTGTGACCAGAGTCTGCTTCAGAGCAAATCTGGCATTATTCAGGGGGCAGCCTAATGTGGAACTTGTTGACAAGATTGCATTTTGTTGCTTCGCTGATTTAGTTATCATCAGGGCCCCTGGTGTTCTGCGGCAGAATTTTCTGAATTCTGCAGAAGGGCTGCTTGACTTCTGCGGCAGCATTTTCTGATTTCTGTGGCATGATTTATTCATTTCTCTGGCAGAATGCAGTCCTGTCATTGGCTAAATATGATGTGATGTCATCGATGACATCATATGCTGAGCATAGAGGAGGGGCTTCAGGATAAACGAGGTGGGAAAGAAAGCCTGACACTATGGAAAAACAGTATATTTATATGAAAATTCACCAAAAACAATGACTTCTGTGGCACTATATATATTCTGCGGCATGTTGCAAATTCTGCGGCAAATTCCGCAACCATGGAACCGCAGAATTTCAGGGGCCTTGGTTATCACCAATAGAGTTAGATACAAGTCACATTTCAAGTCAGTCCTTAATTAGTAAAGATCCAGAAGCAAATGATTTGATATAATTTATTGGACCAACATAGATGTAACAAAAAGAACAAAGTGCTTTAGTTTTTGGACCAACAAGTCCTTCCTCGGAAGTGTAATGTCAGTTATTTAGAAAAGCCAATACTTTTGACACCCAGATCATACGGAGAAAAAGCAGAAAAAATCTCCATTGATTCAAAATACTCATTTAAAAAAACAGAAGAAGATGTCAGAGAAGCTTAATAGTACCATTTCACCTTCAGCTGAGAGGGTCTAAAGGTCAAAGGTGCTTGGTGCAGAAGACATACCGTGGTCCGAAAACTAAAACACTTTGTTCTTTTTGTTACATCTATGTTGATCTAATAAAAGGTATCAAATTATTTGTTTCTGGATCTGTTCTTACATGGACCAATAAGGCAAATACTAAATCTTAATTATTAAAGTAACACTTGTTTTACTGAGCTGTGAATGCCTTATCCAGTATTAGTTGTTCAACTGTTAATTGGCTTTGATCATAAAAAACCTAAACTAAAGCAGGTCATGAGGCGTTAACCAGTAGCACATTCTAGTATTGTGCGAGCTATAGTTTCAGCAATTGCACTTAAGATTACAGAAGGGCGTAAAGGTGCTCTGTATTTTATTGTTTGTGTTTTATAGGTGTGCATTTTACTTAGAAGAATACATTGAGTTAGAGGTAGTTTACCCAAAACAAAAGCCTGTACCCAATCTGTTCTAGTTACCGGTATTTCATAGGTGAGCATTTTTCTCAGTTCAGTAGATTAAATGGTTCCATGCCATAATGGCAGTCATGGAATACCGATTGCTGTTTGGGCAAGTGTACATCACCAAAAATAAGTTTATGTACACTCATGGTGAACAGCAAAAGGCACCCAACAGTTAGATTTTTCTATTTTATGTGAGGACTGTGCCCCCCGCACCTCACTGAAGTTTCACCCCATGCATCCTCTACTAAAGGATTCTCAACCCAGGGTGCATGTTGGGGGTAGCAATACTAAAAAAATCCTGACCCGGCACAAAAAACATGAGCAAGCCCAGAACCAAATCTGGCACCCTCCCAACCCCAGGCTGCCACCAACCAACCATGCCACACAGCCAGCTTGGCAGCCCACCACCACACTACACTCCACAAACCCTCCCTCCCCTTCTGCCTATCACACGGCGTGGTCCCCCATGCATGCATGTATACAAAGCGATATCCTGTTGCTATATTCACCAACCCAGTTGGATGGTCTGATCATTACACTGTGGGGTTCAATTTCTGTGCCCCCTTTCGTAGGTCTACCCCTGCAGAGATGGTCTGGTACCGCCCTTTAAGAGATGTAAGCTCGGAAGGCCTGGTGGTGGTACTTGACCTATCGGTTCTTCCACTGGCAAACAACGACCCAGAAGCCTTAGTGCTGACCTATAATACAGCCATTTCTGTGGCCCTGGATGTTGTTGCTCCTGTCTGAGTTCATCCTCTCTCCCTTCGCCCCTGATCCCCTTGGTTTGATGGGATTTTGAGGGAGATGCGGTGACTAGGATGAAGGTTAGAGCGTTGCTGATGGAGAACCGCCCTGGATGCTGAACACTTTAGATTGATGGACCATTATCAAGCCTATCAATCCGCAATCACCTGTAAGAAGGCAGAGTTCCTGTCCAGGGAGACTGCAGCCACTCAGAACCGACCGGCTCAGCTTTTTCGAACTGTGGACAGACTGTGCAACCCAGTCTGTCTACAAGTTCGAAAAGTGTTTTCGTAAATAGAGTGCGATGAGCTTGCTTGATTCTTTGTGACTAAGGTGGCTGACATCAGGGCAGAACTCTAGCCGGCACACTCTACGGGTACTGCTTTGGATCAGTGCTTGGATGCTGCCCCTCAGTTTTCCTGGAGTACCTTCCTTCAGCCGGAGTTCTTGGATGTCATGGATTGTCCAAGGTATGTGCCCTACATGCTGTAGCTTGGACCTGGGACCAATAACCCTGATTATGGACTGTAGCGACACCATTGGTCCAGTCCTAGCACAGATAGTTTGGTGCTCCTTGGAAACAGGTGAATTTCCTAGCTCCCTAAGGGAGGCCGTAGTGATACCCCTCCTTAAGAAAGCTTCTTTGGACCCTGACTACCATGCTAACTACAGACCAGAGAAAGTAGTGGCTATACAACTAGAGAACCACCTAACCATCCATGACATCTATGAACCTCTCCAGTCCAGTTTTCGAAAGAGGCACAGTACTGAAATGGGCTGGTTCGGTTGCTCAATGATCTCCTGATGGTAAGAGATCAGAAAAAACATTCCATCTTGGTTCTTCTAGATCTCTCATCAGCATTTGACACTGTGCACCATGGGGTCCTCCTCGGTCATCTGAGGTTCATCTGCAGCCTGTCAGGTACGGTCCTCAGGTGGTTTACATCTTTCCTCACTGGAAGAACTCAGAGGGTTGTATCGGGGATTTATTCCTCTGACCCAGTCCCTCTGTCATGTGGAGTCCCTCAGGGATTGGTGTTGTCCCCCATGTTGTTCGTAATGTACATGCTACCCCTCAGAGACATTGTAAGAAGGTATGGGATGAGGTTTCACTGCTATGCTGATGATACCCAGCTCTACCTTTCTTTCGCACCTGACCAGGATAGAGCTCTCACTGTATTTAACAACCACCTCACAGAAATCCAGGATTGGATGAATTTGAGTTGGTTGAAGTTGAACTTGGGAAAGACTGAGGTGTTGGTTGTGGACCCGGGGCATTGGATAGAGGGGTTGGGGGTGGGTTCACCCTCGGGATTATTTCTCAGGGGTCTGTCTTTCCTGACCTCTGAACAGGTGCGAAACCTGGGCGTAATTTTTGATTAAGGGCTGATACTTCGTTCATAGGTGTCAGCTGTTGTCACATCCTCTTTTTACCATCTGAGGAATAGCTCCAGAGTTAAACATCTCATTCCGTCCGGAGACCTCCCCACATTGGTCCATGCCTTTGTTTCCTTGCGCTTGTATTATTGCAATGCCCTTTACCTAGGGCTACCTAGGGTGGAAATCCGCTGCTTGCAGCTTGTGCAGAATGCTGTGGCCCAGTTACTGACGGGAACCACTTGGTCCTGCCATATTTCCCTGGTGCTGCGCGAACTGCACTGGCTGCCAGTACAGTGGCAGATCACATTTAAAGTCGGACTTCTGACTTATAAAGCTCTACATGGACAGGGCCCGTGCTACCTGAAAGAGCTTCTGGTCCCTTACTGCCTTGGGTGATTGCTCCACTTGGCTGATGAGGGGTTGTTAGAGATTCCAAAGGTTTGTTTAAAATCTTCTGGGGCCCGAGCATTTATGCATGTGGCCCCTACCCTTTGGGATTCTCTATCTCATCAGCTATTGGAGTGCGCAACTGTGGAGGGATTTAAACAGGCTCTTAAAACATACCTTTGGACCAAAGCATATGGTGTATGACCCAATTTTTTTTTTAGTTTGGTTTTCTGTATTTTATATTATTATTAAAATTGTAAATGTACAAGTTACTCTGTTTTAACTGTTTGTGAGGTGCCTTGGTTGTGGAAAGGCACCATATAAATAAACAATATTATTATTATTATTAATTGCTCCTCTATCTGGTCACCCCCCCCCCCCAGGTAGCCCTGTGCACAGGTGCCACGATTGAGTCGCCCTTATTGAAAGCGCTCAATTACAGTTGCCGTCATCACAGGCTACCGATTAAAGCTCTGGTATGCCTTTTCTTCTTGAATGATTTATTTTGAAATCCAAACTTTACTTTTTTGGGGTTGTGGGATACAGGTTTGTGTCTCTAAGTGATCTTTTAAATGACTTTGGAATTTTTGGAATTTTTTATAAAAAGAAATGTGGCTTTGTAGTACCATTCAAATGCAATTTATTCCATTGTACTGTACATGCTCATTGTGGTGCTGTTCCATTTCTGTCTCTTGGGGAATTTTTATGATCTTGGTGATTGGTGTAGGGAACTGTGAAATGGGCCAGCATGCCATCACCACCACTAGCAGACAGTAGTTTGCCTTCCTTTGCATTAGTGGAATATATTGCAGTATACTTGGTAGTCCCCCCCCCCGAATAAACCAGAACTGTAAAACTAATTTTCTAGTTCTCTCATTTATGCTAAACTAATTCATTTCCCAAGTCTGTTACAAAACTACAAGTACAGCACTGCCCAGTTGAATGCTACAGGAGAGTTCTGCTTCCATTACAAATCTTGATCAGGGTTCCTCTTTAAACCATTCAAATATAATGACTTATATTACAGTTCCTACATGTTTAGCTACAATAAGTGGGGTTCAATTTACATGTGCCCTTAAGTATTTTATTTATTGAAAACGTTGGAGATTACCATTTAGCACAAGTGCTCATTTACAAAGGATCCATGTGAAATACAGTTACATTATTATTATTGTACATTACAAGTACAATAAGCAGTTCCAGTGAAAATGCAGGTGAGTCAGACTCCAAGCACTTACTGTAGAACAATTGCATACAGTTTTGAACAAACTGATACAGACTTTTGTATAAAAAGTCACAGGTTATGTATATAGTAAGAAACAGACTCAAACAGTTTAATGGTTACAATTGCATTGGACTACGAACGCTGACCACAAAGGTCTCTTGAACTGATTAAACTTGGAGATTCATCAGTGCATCAGGCAATTTGTTTTGCCAGTTAGCAGTCCTGTCAGTGAATTACCACGTTTCCAGCTAAGTATGCTAGAAAGGAGGCTTAAGGCTGGCCCAGTGATGCAGAGGGTTGAGGTGCTGGATTCCACACTTTGCATCACGCCGGTGACACTGGTTTGGGATGGGAGTGAGCTCAGGTTGCTATGGAATGCCTGGGGTGGAGGGTGAGGAGTTGGACTGAGCTGCCAACAGGCAGCTCTCCTCTCCCAGCAGGGAGGGATCTGGGGTCCCCGGGCTCTTGGCTGCCACCGAGTGAAGGTTTGGTGGTAGCTCCAAACCCAGTGGGAGACTTGGCGCTATGCTGAGTGGGTGGAAAGGGGCCATCACTAGAGCCATAGGGTGAGTGCTGACCTCCACAGGGACACATGACTATGTTCTGGGGCCCCGAGAACAGAAGGAGTAAAACCAGAAAAAACCTGCTAGGTCTCCTCATTGCCAAGTAGGCAGGAGGTGGTAATGGGGAACAAAAAGCTCTATAGAAAAAAGAAAGGAGGATTAAAGGCATGCCTGGCCATGTTCCTGGTGTTATATTGATTGGAGATGGTGTGGTTTGTTTAAAGTGGGGAGGGGGGGGTTAGGCCCAAGAGTACCTTTTTGGCTAGCAAACAGGCCTTGAGCTTTATTCTGCTGGGTAGAGGTAACCAGTTAGGGTGTGAACAAAGAGTACAACTATGAGTGAATATGAATCTCCCCCCTTCCCCCAACAAATGGTCACCTTAAAGGAATTTGGTTTTCTATATTGCCTTTCATACAAACTGTGCACAAAGATTGAAGTGAGATTTACAGGGAGGTGAAGTGGCTCAGTAGTGGCCTAGTTGCCTTATTTGTGTATTACACAGTATACTGCACATTGCATGCATGTAACTCCTCCCTCAAGAAATTCCAGTCACATTTTGTGTTGCGGGGATGCAGACAATCAGCCTGGGAAATGATGGGCAAAATCACAGAAACCTGTGGATTTCCATGTTGAATGTTGTTGTGGCATTTGTTTGGGAACCATTATATAAATATCTTTCTCCTTGTGGAACATCATTACCTGTAAAAGAGAATTCAGATATACAGCCTCACAGCTGTTACAAATAAGGGTAATTAGATATCTGCAATCTCTGTCTGTTTATTGGATTTGCAGAGTATGCTCCTCTGGAATATAATCCCACAGAATAATTCTAAATTTCAGTTTTACTTTCTAATTACTAAGTAGCATTTAGAATCTAAATCTTAGTATTACGATTTAGGATTTTTTCAGCAAATCCAATCCCAATTAAATGTATCAGAGATCAGTTATGACTACCCCCTAGTTCTAATTGTACCAGACCTGAGGGTACACTACACCCCTTTTGGCACTTGGAGAAATCTTTGGTTCTGAGATGAGGCATCTGGCGCAGTGACGTTGGACCAAGTAAACGGTCCTGAGGAGGACAGCCCTCCACCTGTATTGCCAAGAGCCAAGCAGTACCTCAAAAGATCTTACTGTGACTGTACTTAATGATGACATATTCTTCAAAACTGCCTAGCCTGTCTCATTTGATTTGAGGATGCCTTAAAGTTTGTAAATTGTATTGAGTTGTATGTAATTTTTTTTCTTTCCCTCATGCCCAGGTGACATCTGTAACAAGATTATTTTTGTCTCTCTGTAGGTTTACCTGGTGAAACCATTTCAAATAAATAAGCAATACAACCTGACAGGGTGTGGGGTATTGGTGGATACCACACATCCAGGGCATTACAATCATGGATCTTAGTGCATTTAGAAAATGGGTTGGGCAAATTAAAAACAATGAAATCTTCAGTATGGTGAGCTGAGGCGGGGGTGCTGCTAGCAGCTACGCTGGTGATGTGGGTTAAGGAATGAACTGGGGTAGCCAGAGGTTGGCTGTCAATGGAGGACTGAACATCCCACAACAGATCTCCTCCTTCAGAGAAGGGGAATGGCATGACCTGCTGCTTGATCACCACCTAGCAAAAGCTGGCTGGTGTCACAGTGGTTGCTTCTGGGTTGGCCAGGTGCAAGTCTTTGAAGCATACTGAATCTTAACATAGTACGTGCACATCATAGCATGCATGCTGGCCTGGGGGAAGAAAATAGCCTGCCTGGTGCATGGGTGAGAATAACTAGAGCAGTAGGATGATGTGCTCTCCACAGGCTCCACACCACCCACTCATGGAGGGACAAGAGGTGGAAGGTACCACCTGGGGTGGTGGATGGGTGACAGGGCTGAGGCAAGACGTCAGAACAATGAATGAAAAAAGTAAAATCTCTAATAGACCAAGACACAAAATACAATCAAATATTGCTTAGAAATTGTCAAATAGTCCACCACAGATGTTTTTTTTATCTGTTAGTCATTTCTTTATGAGTATGTAGTAGAAGGTTTGTTTGCATGGAACATAAGAATTCAATATTCTGCAACATTCCTCTAATAGAATGTTCAGCCCTCTCCCCCAAAACATGGAATGTTAAATGGAATGCATGAATTAAAAATTCTGCAGTATTCCACTAGCACACTTATGCAGACACAAACTCCTCATACGGCGTCAAAGCCTCAGTTTCATCTGGGGCAAGGTTAGAAGCAGTGATTGATCTGTTGGGGAGAGGGGGGTTTCATGGTCATCAATATCAGAAATAAAACACCTGAATGGTGCTACATTTGTGTATAAGAGGGATCATGAATAGAAAGAACATTCAATTATATTTTTTAGCACCTAGTTGAAGGCCTTTATGTCAGTAAAAGTGGCAGCCATGTTTTGTGATGTAATCAATGAGTGAAGTGGCTCATGAATTCTATATCTGTCCAAATTCCAGATCAAATATTGGACCTTTTTCTTTACTGGGTGCATCTGCACATAAACATATGCTGATAGAAATAAGAATACAGTATTCAACTTGACCATTTTCTAAATTTTAATAAATAGTCCCAGAAGTGTCAGGTAATGGATCACTGTACGTATCTACTACTGTACTGTAGGTTAGCTGGGAGTTGGCTTGCTCTGTATTTTTAAATGCAGCCACTGGAACAATTCTGTGTAGTTGTGGAAGCCTCTGGAGCTCAAAGATGGGTAAATTAGCAGACCCAGTTGCACGGCAGTAATGCTACTACCCACCATGCTGGCAACCCAGGTTCAGGAGGACCCAGGTTGCTGGGGGGGTGAGGACTGAGGTGTTGGGGAGGCATGTCTGCTCTGCCTCTAACTATCGCCAGGTGCCTGCCTGGTAGTAGTGCAGCTTTCCAACAGCACTGGAGGGTCTGTAGTTCCATGGTGCATGCTTACCTCGACAGGCACACATTTATATACTGCTGCAGACCTGGAAGAACAAGGAAAATGGCTGTGAGGGCTTGATTATGGCCTGCCTGCTTGCCCCACACCTGCACCACCAGCTGGATCACTGGAGAACTTGATTTACATACTGGTAGTGGTAGGGGAACCAGCCTTCCTTCTTCCCCCACCACTGGGAGTGATCTGTGGGGGAACCTTCTTCAGTAACCACTGATGGAGGTGGGTGTCTGTTTGGGGGAGCAAGGACAGGGCTGATGGCCCACCTACACAGGTCAATCGTAAAGACATAAGTTAGGAAGCACAGGCATATCATGAGAAATTACAAAATTCACATGTAACATTTCAATATCAGTAGTAATAAGGCAAATTAAATTGTACAGGATAGCTCTTCCTTTTCTTTAGTTATGTATTCTTTATTAAGAAGTTTGAAAGATATAGACAATATAATACACAACAGCAAAATGGAACAATGCAAAGATACTAGAAAAAACTAAATTTAAAAATAGTAACAAAGTCCAAAATCTATACTAAACAAGAAATATGAAAAGAAGGGCAACACCCCCCACCACTCCCACCTAATGACTTGTGGTGCAGAATTATATAAATTCACTTAACTTTAAAAAAGAAGATTTAGTAAGAGGGCAAGCTAAAATAAGCTATAAGGGGAAATAATAAAAATTGATAAATTAAGCGAGAAAGCACTGTATTGTAAAAGCACTCATAAATGGGGTATCCGGGGTGTCAAAAATTATATCTATTTACCATAACCATGAAATATAAATAGGATGTAATAAAAGGGAGTCGCTTCTAAAAAATTATGAAAGCAGTAAATTGTACAAAGGATCCCACTTAGAGTGAAAGCTATGTAATTTTCTATGAAATCTAGTGATTAATTTAGCTATTGATAAATTATATAATAAGCCGGAAGACCATTCTCTAAAATTTAGGATTTCACAATCCACCCAGTGCCTTAATATAATTTATTTAACTGAAATTGATATTAAGGATATCATAGACCTATCAGAGGTATTGGATAAGGAGTTGAAAATGCCCAAGATACAACCATCAAAATGAAAGGCACCTTATAGAATTTGTTTAACCAATGTTTTCATATTGATTTCTTGCCACAAAGGGCTAACCAAAGGACAACTCCATAATATGTGCCTTAAATTACTAATGACAGATTTACATCAGATACAAGTGTCGGAGTTAATCAGGCCTCTTCTAAACATAATAGAAGGTGTAATATAAGCATTATGTAAAATTATGAATTGGATTAGTCTTAAATTGTCTAACAGAATATACTTATAAATATCTGCCCAGAGATGATTCAAATCAAAATTAATAGATCCAGATTCTGAAGACCAGTATGGAGGGTGAATAGGAGTCACAGAACATTTGGTGAGCAATAATGTTTTGTATGTACAGTATTTGCAATTGGCTGTCTGTTGATATTAGTAGTTATAAATTTAGTTAAGATGTAAGTGGTGGTCAGTTTTCCAATGAAATGGGCCAAAATGAGAAATTAAAGCTGTTCTTAGGGCCAAAAAGTTTAATATATTTTTTTAACTTATGCTTAATTTTTTTAAGTGTATATATTGAGAAGATAAGTAGCAATTTTCTAAAAGAGAAGATACCTTTAGGTGTTTAAGATCAGAAGACCAGGGTTTTGTAAATGTCTAATTATTAAGTTTAAAGTTATTAAAAATTGGCTGATTTATATCCTTATAAAACTGTAAGTCTAGATATTTTCCTATTGGGTTATGAACTTTTAATGCGATGTCAACTGTTGATTTTTTTCAGTGAAGAAGGTATATTAGAAACCTTTGTATAAAGCAAGGTGTCTGGAATTAGTTTACTTTTTTTAAACAAATAGAATTCAATGTCTGACCAAATCAGTTTATAGATAGAGTAACTAGTTGTAGGATGAAGCCATTTAATATATTAATTAATATTGGTAGCCATATAACATAGAATAAAATAAGGAATTGTAATACCTCCCTGTGATTTAGGTAATATTAATTTTTAAGTGCAATTCTGGGAGATTTACCTTGCCAAATAAACTTATTTATAAGTGCATGTATGGGAACAAACCAATTTAAAGGAAGAAAAATATTTAACATATTCAATGTATAAAAAAGGCAAGGGAAAATATTAATTTTCACTATGTTGACCCTTCCCCAAAAATAAATGGAGAGCAGAGTCCACCTATTAAGGTCTTGCTTAGCTTGGTAATTAAATCTGAAAAGTTCAAGATAATTAACTGGGTGCCATCCTGGGTTAAGAAAATGCCCAGCTATTTAATGTAATTAGGCATCCCAAATAATCCCAAATTAGTTATATCCTCTTTTAACATCCCACTGTTTAATGGCAGAACCATTCTTTTCTCTTTATTTAATTTATAGTTTGATATAATACTAAATTCCTATATAATTGCTAAGGCTGCTTGAATATAATCTTTGGGACAGGAAATATGAAGAAGCACATTATCTGTGTATGCAGACAATTTTAGGTGGAAAGGGCCAATGTTTATACCTTTGACTTGGGGATTGTTATTTAAATAATATAAGAGAGGTTCTAAATAAAAGTTAAATAAAATTGGGGACAAAGGTCGTCCCTGGTGAGTACCACAATACATTAATGGTGAAAAAATCCCATTGCAAAAAAATCTAGCCATGGGTTGTGAGTAAATAATTCTAAACCATTTAATAGATTTGGATGGGAATCCAAATTTTTGGAGAGTGTCCAAGAGAAAATCAATATTAGCTCTATCAAGTGCCTTCTCTGCATCCAGAAACACCGGAGTCACAAGGACACTGGCATCCCTGGAGGTGGAGAAGACTTGCAACAATTTTGTAATGTGATCATATGACTGTCTAGATCGCATAAAACCTATTTGTTCCCTGCTAATTAAGGGATTCCAAATATGTTTAATTCTCTGGGCTATTATAGAAGTAAGAATTTTTAGATCACAATTACTAAGCAAAATAGGATGGTAACTGCTTGTTCTGTCTTTAGGTTTTGCAGGCTTAGATAAAAGAATTATTAAGACCCCAAGAAGTGTATAATCATTGAATCCATACAGTATGTGAGCATATAAGTATAGACAGTCTGTAAAATGGGAACCAAAGTATCCTTGAAGGTTTTATAAAAAATTGCAGTGAATCCATCAGGACCTGATGATTTATCAGGTTTCAAATTGTTAATTGTGTCAGCTATTTCTTCATTATGAATAGGTTTGGCAAATTCCTCAGCTAAGGTTTGATTTAATTTTGTGGACAATTTAAATTCTTTAAATGTGACTCAAAAGCCAATGGAGAAGGGGAGTCAGGAATGGGGGCCTTAAAGGTTTGTACAAAAGTCAGCAAACTCTGACATGATTTCTTTGGGGTCAGTCTTAATTGAATTATCCTTTTCTGAAATTATAATGTTTTTAGAAGTCTTTATCTTTTTAAGTTTATTAGCCAACAACTTGCTGGGTTCCCCCCCCAAGTCAATAAATTTCACTTTTGTCCAAAGAATGAAAAATTCTGTTTTTTCTTTGGATAAAATGTAATATTCATTTTTGTACTTATTTAATTCCTGTATTATTTGTTCCAAATGTGACACAGCTATTTTATTTTCTAGTTGTTCAATCTTTTTAAGTAAAAATAAAATCTATTTTATCTTGATTCTGTTTTTTCCATTTTGAAGCTAGTTTGATGAATTCACCCCCCCCGATATAACACTTGCAAGTGAACCACACCATGTCCATTTTTGTTGATGATGGTAAATTAGATTCCATAAAGTTAGTAATAAGCTGGTTAACATGTTTAATATTAAAGTCTTCTTTTAAGAGCTGACTGTTAAGACACCAAATGGATTGTTCTGTTAATACTGAGTTCTACAACATGTACCATCCAGACAAGTGAATGATCAGATAAAGTTCTAACTGTAATCTGAGTATCAATTAAACCTGAGATAAGGGGTTTACTAATTAGAAAATAATTGATTCTCATATATGAATTATGCACTTGAGAAAAAAAAAGAATTTTTTTTTAAGAATTTGGGTTTGTTGTTCTCCATATATCAACAAGGTCAAAAGGGTCTAGAAATTCTTTCAACTCCCTGTTGTCTGCATTTAATCTTACCCCTAAATTTACAAGACTTATCAAGATGAGGGTCTAAAGGAAGGTTCCAATCACCCCCCGGAATCATCTGATGTGAAGGAAAATGTGATAAAGCAACTGCTAGCTGCATCAAAAAGGCTGCAGTGTCTGAATTTGGTCCATAAATGGAGTCTAGAAGAATTTTTATATTATTGAGTATGCCAGCAACTAAAATATATCTAGCAATTTGACTTTGTGAAAAGCTAAGTGATTCAGGAGGGCAACCCCTTTTTTAGAAGTGGTATTACCAGTCCCATACAATATATTGCAATCTAATTTTTTAGTTAATCAATTTCAGAAGACAATAAATGTGTCTCCTGAAGAAATTAAATCTTTCAATTAAGTGTGACAGTGTGGTTTAGGACTTGCAGCCATTTAATTTTAAAGTAAATTCCTTTTCCATTCCATGCAGCATAAATGATTTTACTAGCCATCATTTAACAGTTTAACAAAAAGAAGAGAGTTTGAAGAAAATATACCATATTGCAAGGGAGCATCCATCAAAGACATAGCATTTAAAGCTAAAAGGAGTGGGTCCCTCAAAGCCAAAGCTCCTTTGACCCTCTTTGAATTTGGAAAATGATAGCATCACCCCATAAACCAAGAGAAATAACCTTCTTATCTGTATAAAAGATGAACAAGAATGTAACCATCATGTCAAGCCATCCCCCACCTCCATAATGTAAACTCAAACTAACTGGAACAACATCAACAATCCTTAAGAGAAGAGTATTGGTTATAATTATATTTCCAAATAAACAATCAATGAAATCTCTTAAGGTAAACTACCCCTATCCCAAAGATTGACCTACAGTAAATCTCAAGACTGTGATAAACCATCATGGTAAGTTCCCAGTTCAACTGGCTTTAAGTTTTAGTGCACAGAAGGAAATGTAAGTAAACCCAACAAATTCAAAACCATATTTAAATAATTTTCTCCACCTATAAAAATTACTACATCAATAATAAGATAAAATTTAATGAGTATTAACCATCAACTAAGCCCCCTAATATATGGTAGACTAAAAGTATAAATAAGGGAAGATTAGGGGAAAAAGTGAAGATTTAAATGCATAAGCAACCACTGAGGCAGTCAAATAAATAAGCTGCAACATATTCAGTGTATATGCAAGTATAATTCATATTAATGAAAATGCCATGGCTTGTTCTAGGTAGCAGTTTTTCTACACTACTGAGACAGAAACAAAAAGCCAAAAGCTAGTAAAATTATGACTGCCTATAACATAAGTATAAGGTGCCCGAGACTGACATATATCATTAAAAAAGAGAAAAAGGAACCCCCAATATCTCATTGAGGAGCTGAATAGGAAACACTATGTAGTACAAACACGACTAACAAAATTGCTCCCAAACCCTGGAGCTCCTTCTAGCAATATAAAGTCCTACAGAAAAATGCTGCTACAAAGCACAAAATGTAGAACTGTATTAAAACTAGTTACATGACCAAGGCCAAGCCATACAAATGCATATCTGGAATGAAATAGAATCTGACAGCACCATGTCCATCAGTTAAAGAACAAGTTCAACAATCATTACACAAAAGGTATACACATCATAGAACCTAGTGAACAAGACATGCGGCAGAGGCATTGACCCTACCCTCCATGTTAAATTAGAAATATAAAGAACCCAGATAAAAGGCTATAAACCTATCACAATATTTAAACTGCCCACAAATTATACCAGATGTTGGTAGCGCCAGGCTGGGAGATAAATTTACTGGATCTGGACAGCACCATATCCATCAGTTAAAGAACAAGTTCAACAATCATTATACAAAAGGTATACACATCACAGAACCTAGTGAACAAGACATGTGGCAGAGACATTGACCCTACCCTCTATGTTAAATTAGAAATATGAAGAACCCAGGTAAAAGGCTATAAACCTATCACAATATTTAAAACTGCCCCAAAATTATACCAGATGTTGGTAGCGTCAGGCTAGGAGATAAATTTACTGGATCTGTATACTTACAGTTGGAATTCAAATATTGTTGGAGACTGAGTGAGGCGGCTGCCAGCTACACACTCATTTGTTCTGTGGAGTTAGAACAAAGAAGCAGGGGGATTATATGCTTTCGAGATTTTTAGAAAAGGTATGCCACCTATCTTGAAATAATCCTCTTTCCAGTACAGCTTATTGCTGGTCCCCGTTGTGCTACTTTCCTGCCGTTCTCTTTCTCGTTCGCAGCAGGAGAGCTGTGGTGGCTGAGAGGGGCTCCCCCTCCTCCTGTAAGGGTTGGACTATGAAAGAACTGTGAGAAGGGCACCGTCGGAATGGCAGAACGGTGGATTGTGGAATGAAAAAGAGAAAGTTTGCACCTGATGGGAAGTGTCCTCTGAGTTGTACTCAGGGCTTTCAGTCTCCAAATCATTTGCTTTATATTTTTTGCCATGTTTAGTATTATTTTGAATTCATTTGTAGCCTATTTACTTATGTCAGTGTTTTAGCAAGTTTTAATAGTTCAGCGTATTTAAAGTATTCCAGGACATCCTAAGATTGGGGTGTTTTGCTATTTATATATATTTTTTATCTTTTATATATATATATATATATATATACAGTATATACTGTATATTTTTTACAATATTGATCTTGATTTCCGTGTGCTTTTTCTGACATAGTCATGTGATGTATTGGATAAAGCGCATGCGCTGGCATTCTCTAGTAGCTGCTGACTGTATGTTGAGAATGCATGAGAACGCCAGATTCTTAGTTCGCTGGAGTGAATTGATGCCTTTTTTTTAAAGTAATTCTGATAAACCGAAGAAGCAGATGTGCACCGGGCACCGTGAATTGTTTTAAATCGGAGGTTTGACCTCTTCAGGGATTAAGTATGGACAGAACATCTTGAGCGCTTGAGCTGTGACCGTGGGCCTTAGACCTTGGCCCAGTAGATATATTGTGCACTTTGGTATTATCGAGTACTATGAGGGTCACGATTTCTTCGGGTAACATTTAAGATATCTGTGGTAAAATGAAGTAAGCGATATTATTCAGCTATTATTTTTTTTCTTTTTAAGAAGTGTGATGTCGATAGAATTTAAATAGATAGATGAGGATTTTATTGTGTTTAGTTTACTTAGCACCTATAGTTCACAGTTCACAGTTTAATTATATCTTACAGTTGTATCTAACAGTTGTATACAGTCGTTAAAGAACTATTTATTGGTTATACGGCCCATGAAAAGTATTATTATTGATACCTCTTTTATTTCCTTTCTTAGTGTTATTTGGGCAGAGAAATGTATTCCTATAAAACCCAGGAGCAAGTTTAGAAGTAAAAAGCCACCATTGGAAGTATATTATAGATTCTTGGAAACATCCTGAAACAATGATATCGACCTGGGGGTTTTTGGACTTAGTTCCGGATAATCACTGGATAAGTATTTGAATAAGCCAGCAAGCAAGCAAGTATTTATTAGAACATAAAGAAGAAAACTGGTGATTATTCGTATAAGAAGGATTGATTCTGCAACTAGGATTTAGCTCATATAACTTTGTGACTAGATCTTGAACTTGAATTAGACTCTGAACCCTCTGTGTTAAAAATGAGCAAACATCTTTAATTTTTATGAAGAAGAATTTAAAGGGTGTATCAGAAGATTTCGATTAAGACTACAAGGGAATTTTGCCAAGATATTAAAATATTAAGGTTCTAAAGGACCAAGAAATCTTCTGTATCTTTTTTGTACTAAGCTCTTTTGGAGTCATGGAATTCATGTGATTTACTTCTGTGATTATTGTGTGACTTTTACCCTATGTTTAAACTCTGAGGCCCGGATATTCAAACTGCGCCAGGCTGTGGTGCAAGCCTGGGTGCAGCCCAACGTGGTTGCGCAGGGGTGTGGCCTGGGCAATATTCAACAGAGCTGTGCTATGGTGCAGCAGCTTTGAATATCGCACCCTGGCCACCCCCACTGTGCATGGCACAGTGGCACTGTGCCAGCGCAAGTGGCCAGAGTGGAGCATGGAGATGCGCTAGCGCAAGTACCATTGCGCCATGCACAGCACCTGCGATATTCAAAAGGGGACATGCAAATGGGGCCATAATTTATGCAAGGCACACATGGGGCCATTTGCATGTCATTATGGCCCCATTTGCATCCCATTAGCATGCAGGTGTGCCGATCCCCGACGATTTGCACCTGGCGCCCTGCCAAGCAGCAGCCGTCAGGGACCAACGCCCCCTGCAGCCTGATCACAGGCATTTGTGTAAAAAAAAAAGCCTTGTCTAATATCCCTGGTGGTCAGTGGACCACTATATGCCTGATCATGGGCATCGGTATGATAGCCCCCTCTGTCCAATATCCTGGTGGTCCAGCCTGGTGATCGCTGCCCGATCGCAAACATCTAATAAATCCCCCCCACCAATATCCCTGGTGGTCCAGTGGACTGCACTCTGCCCAATCACGGGCATCTGTAAAACATAAAAGACGACCTATTACCCTGGTGGTCTAGTGTACCCCCCTCCCATGATTCATTCACATATCTGGACTGTGTAGTACGGTATGGGCTGCACGCCCATTGGCTCATGCTGTGAACCAATGGGCGGCAGTTCCCCATTGAGCTGTCAGTCGGCGGCAGCAGGGCGGGCAGGTGGTGGGTGCCGCCGCCCGCCGCTGACCAGGGGGGAGAGGGGCAGTAGGGGCCCAGTGGCGGTGGGGACAGGGGATACACTAGACCACCAGGGTAATAGGTCATCTTTTATGTTTTACAGATGCCCACAATCAGGCGGAGTGCGGTCCACTGGACCACCAGGGATATTGGTGGGGGGGATTTACACAGATGCCCGCAATCAGGCAGTGATCGGTCCACTGGACCACCAGGGATATTGGACGGGGGGCATTATTATACCGATGCCCACGATCGGGCACATAGCAGTCCATTGGACCACCAGGGATATTAGACGAGGCTTTTTTTGGGGAGACAAATGCCCGCGATCGGGAACATAGTGGTCCACTGGACCACCAGGGATATTGGAGGGGTGGTTTATGTACACAGATGTCCATGATGGGGCATGGGGGGGTGCCGCCAGGTGCAGCAGGAACTCGGGTGGCCACCCACAGGTGGCAGCTGCCGTGTTGTGCCCTGCAATGCGGCACCTCACCTGTGGGTGGCCATCATTGTTCCTTTTTTGGTTTAACTTTGTGCAGGCGCGTAGGGGTTACATGTACGGCTCTACACATCCCGGCTGAATATTGGGCTGTGCAGGTTATGGCGGGCACGCCCACCTGTGCCGCATACATTACTGATGCATCGCGATCGGGATTTGTGTGCGACTTTTCCTTTTTGAATATCATGCCGGGGCACATCAGTGAGTTGTGCATGGTGCAACACTGCTGCGCCATGTGCAATCCTTTTGAATATCTGGGCCTGAGGCTCTGAGGCCTCGAAATATTGGCCTGGAAGTATTCAATATGTATGATTGATATCTATCTGCTTTATTAAGTTTTGTTAGTTTTTCTTCGATTTTTATAGCCTCTATTTAAAATGGTTAAAACAAGAAACCAGAGATCATCAAGTAATAACCCTTCCCCTTTATTGGAAATCCCAGCTAATAAGCTGGTGAAAAGTGGGAAACAAATTAAGCTGAAAGAAATGTGGAAGTTAAATTCTTCTTTAAATAAAATATCTACCCCCTGTAATGGTAGCTATAACCAACAGTCAGCTCTGAGGAATTCGGGTCAATTGGATATTTCTTTGATACCATCGGTTTTGATAGATAATGAGACCATAGGAGAAACAGAGCCAGCAGACCCGATGGAAGTAAGTGATATGGAGAGCTACCAATATAAGGAGTATGTAGGGGAGGATGAGGATTGTTTGTGCATTGGGGAAATACCTGCAGAACATTTTAATATTACATCTGATTCCCAAAAGAACAAAATAGAAAACTGTTCTGACTCTCAATATCTATTGATAACTCCTAACCTGAGTGACCCCAGGCATTCAGGAAATGTGATGCCATCTAATAGTATGAGCTCTAGAGAGATGGAACTAAAAGGAGTTTGCGCAGATTTGCAGCAAACTGTAATTGGACTTAGGGCTTTGGAAGGGACGATCAGGGTCACAGAGAAGGTTAATGGGGTTTGCTGTAAATTTTGTAATCACTGCAATCATTATAATGGAGACTCGCAGGGAAAATGTCCCACTTCTTTTATTCCCACTCTTCTGAGTCAGGACTTAATTGCACTTTTGAAAGACACCAATAATTTCCCCTTGATTTTAATGGAACAACCTATAGCAAACAAAGAAATCATGGAAAACCTGCAAGCTCATATTGCCCTAAATGAGATCAAAATCAATCAAATTCTTGAAAGACAAGTAATTTTATTTATTTATTTCAATCTAGGATTACAATACCTTTGAGCTGAGGCTCTTTTACAAAGGTTCCACGTATGCATGTGCAACAGTCATCATTTTTAGTTACAAACATATAGTCATTGACTTACAGACATGTAATAACCAGTACAAAGATTTGAGCTATGAGCAAGACAAGGAAGAGGGGGTGGGTGGTGGGGAAGGAAGGTAGGAGATCGAGGGAAGGAGGTGCAGGGGTAAGGGGTACAGGAGGTAGTGGGGCAGGGGCAGGAGGAGATATGGGGAGGTGGGCAAGGTGGGAGACAGTGCAGCCAGGGGGCCTTGTCGAGGGAATAATAACTCAAGATCTGTTAAAAAATAAATTTAAAAATGATAATATACAGCTTAGACTGGATTTCAGTGAGATTACGATACCAGAGTCTCCTATGTCTTTAGGCCATGAGTAAAAAGGTAAAAGGGGCAAGAAAATAATAATAAAGTATCTAAACAAGCTAGAAGGAAAACAAAAATAAAAATAAAAAAGAATAGTAAGGAGAAAATTGTTGTTGAGAATATAAGGGACGAAGTGGGGTTAGTAGACGGACATTATGGAGGTGTGAAAAACAATAATAATAACAAGAGTACCAGACTGAATAAGGAGGATACAACAACAAGAGTTTTTGGGGTGGAGCTAGGTATTTTTCCTGACTCTACTGAACTTCCTAAATGTGTTTCTGACCTTCCTCAACAGACTAAGTTAGTATCTCAATTAGCTTTATTAGAATCAGCGATTGCCAATCTACACCAGGAATTAGGGGAAATGGGTGACGTGGAAGTGAATAATAGACCCCAAGAGCCAGATGTGACTTTACAGAAGGAGGTCACATATGTTGAAAGACAATACCAAAAATCTGAAAGTGGCCCACTAATCAACAGGGAGGATAAGAAAGACAAGAATGTCCTAGAATCCTTACCAATAATAAGATTGTATGGTCCATATGCATGGGATATGTTAGAAAGGACAAATTTGGAATTCCAAGCTTTAACTTACTTAAATGAGTCCCTGGATATTCCTATCTCAGAAATGGATATTGTTAATATTAAGAAATTATCCATACAGGGGGCAACTATTGTGGATTTGTATTTTGTTTCACCAAGGTTGGCTAATTATGTGTGGATTAAGAGGCAGGTGTCAAATAACAATGGAATTCAGCTCTTTTACCTGAACAGAGAGGATTTTAATCCAGTCTATAATAGGTTAGAAAGTGTTCCCGTAAAAATGCTATCACTTTTTGGTATGGATAGAGTTGTGAATGAAACAGATGAGAAATTATCCCAGGCCCTTACTGAGTTGTTGACTGACTTCATGGGCATACAGGTGGACAGTTGGGGGAGATCTACACAAGACAAGCTGTAGAAGGCTCTCAAATTGGCATAACGACTGACAGTGAGATTTTGGTTAATCAGTTATTAGCTTTGTCACCTAGACTGGATATCTTGGATCTGTATAGTGTTGATTCCTCGCTACTAAGTATTGGAATCCTGGATTTTGAAGCAGTTAATGAGAACCAGCCAATTATAGACAGATTCAGGTCAATAGCAGACTATAGTGATGTTTGACCATCAGTGAGTTTAAATTCATCTTCACTTGATGTAATGAATATTCACTTTGTCTCTTGGAATATAGCTGGATGGAAGTCTATCTGGGCTGATAAGGAGAGTTTAAAGCTTTTAACAAAACATGAAATTATATGTCTCCAAGAAACTTGGCATAGTGAAGATGCACTGATTATGATAAATGGTTATGAATCGCTTAAAATCCCAGGTGTTAGGAATAAAAAGTTAGGAAGATATTCTGGTGGTACCATTGTTTTAATGAAAGTAGGTATTTTTCAAAAGGTTACTCCATGGAAGGTTATGAATAATATTCCAAGTGTGCTCTTACAGAGCAATAGTAGTGAAATATTTCTTGCCAATTCCTATATTCCCCCCCAGAGAATTTAGGTTATTATTCAGAAGAGATTTGGCATGAGTTGCCAGATATGTTAGCTGAAGCACAGCAAAACTTTCCAAGAGCTGAATTATTATTATTGGGTGATTTTAATGCTCGAATAGGCTCCTTGACTTGTAGATCATCCTCTGTTCTCCTACAATCATGTATTCTATCAATTAAAGCCCCGACAGGTAAAAGATAAAACAGTTAATAAGAGTGGTAAATATCTGATAGAGATATTAGGAGAAAATACTATGTACCCTCTCAATGGAAGAATACAGGGTGATTATGAAGGAGATTATACCTTTCTATCAATGAGGGGTGCTTCAACTGTCGATTTAGCTTTTTGGACAGGGCAAGTGGAATATTAACAGTTCCCTGTATTCACTCTGAATTTCTAATGACTGCTCCTTGCATGGAGCCTAATCTATTGTATGTTATTTGCACTTAATGTAACATTACTGTTCCATTGTACCATTGCTGTAATTAACCCCAGGTCGCCCCTGAAAAAGGGACTATTATTGGTCTCAGCGGGCCTACCCGGTTACCAAAATTTAAATAAATAAATAAATAAATAATATTGGTCCACTTGTCAGGTTCTGATTAGAGCAGAAAGTGATCACTATCCTCTGAGTTTATGCTCTCAAGAGAGATGTAGGATAACACAAGATGATGGAATGGAATGGTTATATCTGAAATTAGAACTGCCCGACAAATTGTTTGGCGATACGACAGTAAAAGTAATATTAGTTATATAATATTGCACTCTTTTTTCTGTACAGCTACTAAGTACACTTGAAACTAAGAGTTGGCCCCAAATGTATGAGCAATTTTTAGCTTTGTTAGAGGAGCTCAAATCTAAATTAGAGGTTCCCTGTGGGAAAACAATAAGTCTGGCGATACCTGGTTTGATTGTGAATGCAGGAGAAATAAACTGTACATTAGGGTTTTGAACAGAAGGTAGAATAAGTCTCCTCCTTGAGAGCTATTAAAGGAAATAAATGGAAAGAAAAGAGCATTTAAGAGATTGATTATAGAAAAGAAAAATCAGTATTTTGAAAAAAAAATGGGGAAAAATGTTAAGGGCAGTACAGAATAAAGATTCCAAGGCTTTTTGGACCGTAGTTACTAAGGGACATAATAATTTTAAGGGGAATATTGATTCTTTTATATCAGAAGAAAAATGGCTTGAACACTTTAAGAACATTTAGACTTATGTTGAAATTCCTGAGATTGGTGATAAAGTTGCTCATCCAGTTGATCATTTTAGATTGATTACTTTAGACGAAGTCTACCAAGCAATCTACTCATTAAAAACTTGAAAGGTTCCTGGTCCTGACGGGATTCCTGCGGAGGTTTTCCTCACTGAAGCCCCAGCATGGTCTCATTTTTTGACAGCTTTTTTTAAATAAGAGCATCGAACAAGGTATATACCCAGATTCATGGAAGGGTGCAATTATTGTGCCTATACATAAAAAAGGCCTGTTAGAAAATCCTAAAATGTACAGACCTATTAGCCTATTAGATATTAATCTAAAGATTTTTTCAAAAATATTATTGGGATGTCTGATGGAGGAAGTTAATAGAACTGGGGGTATTTCAGTTTATCAGGCAGGTTTTAGAGAAAATTATTCAACTCTTGATAACATCTATGTGTTGCAGCATTTAATTTAAAAATATGTTAAGCTTCGCAAGCAGAGATTGTTTGTGACTTTTATTGATTATACAATAGCATTTGACAGTGTTTCAAGAGAAATACTGTGGCAGATTCTCCTGAAAAGAGGTATTAATTCAACTTTAGTAACAATTGTATCTCAACTTTATACTAATACATGGGCGAAGATAAGACTGGATCTTAAAGGCCAATTTCAAAACACCCTTAGAAGTAAAGTGTGGTGTTAGACAGGGCTGTGTACTAGCGCCATTACTATTTTCACTTTACTTGAAGAAGTTTTAGATCACTGTAATGAGGTGGATATTGATTCCCCTAAAATTAAGGATTTCTCTAGTCTTATATTGGCTTATGCCGATGACATTATTGTTTTATCTTTGACTAAATCAGGTCTTCAAAAAAAATTTGATTATATCTATAAACAATCAATTGCATTTCAATTATCCATTAATATGAATAAAACAAAAGCAATAGCTATTGGAAATACAAATTCCAAAGGGACCTGGTTTATGGTATCTAAAAAAATAGAAACAGTCTCAGAATATTTGTATTTGAGCGTAATTATACAGCAAAAGGGCAACTGGACTAAACATTTGGAAATGACTATTCAGAAGTCAAAAAAACTGTAGCTGGTTTAAGTAAGTTTAATTACTTATATGGTGGAATGACAATATACCCATTCATTCAAGTTATTCATCCAAAAGTTGAAGCTCAATTACTCTATGGCTATGAAGTATGGGACATCAGAGATCCCAATAAATTAATGGTCCCATTATATAAATCTCTGAGAAGAATTTTAAAATTAGGCCATTCCTGTCCCTCTTCTTAGTTGAGGGCAGAGTTGGGACTGATCGATATTAATGCTTTAATACATGGAAGAAAATTAAATTTTTGGATATGGGTTACCAATAAAAATGAGGATGTTCTTGTTAAAAGGTGTCTAAAAGAGAAAGGATGTTGGCAGAACCTAGGATATAAAACCTCTTTTTGGTTCAATTCAGTTTTTATAATGTTGAAAAAGTATAAGCTGTCCCATTTAAAAAGAGCTGTGGACAAAGGAATTAGAATAAGCATAAAATACATGAAATATATACAAAAAAACTGAAAAATTATTGGAATAATATTGATTTGTCCCCGATAGCTGATTCCCATTATTCTAGATGGTTTGCTGCTAATAACTATAAGTATGGTTTTAAAAAGTATTTAGAAATATTGACTAATCCTGAGATTCATACTAATTTTGTTATAAATTCTAACAGTTCCCCAGTAATTTTCCAAATTTTAGATATAAAAAAAATCAGAATAACCAATAAGGAATGTGATTGTGAGAAAGGGAGCAAGGAAGATTTGCTGCACATTCTTTGGGACTGTAACTGGTATGAAAAATTGTGTGCATACTAGTTAAGTCCCTTTTTGAGTAAAATGTATTTGCTTGATAAGAATGAATTGACAAATATTCTTTTTCATACAGATAATACATGAGCTGTGGAAAGGTTGGCAAAATATCTATATGCTGTTAGGAAACTGAAGAACAGAATAAATATTGTATAATTGTGGTATTTTAACCCTGTATTTAAAACAAGCTATTTTTTTCTATGGCATTGATAATGTCTCTATTTTATTTGTACTCTGTATATTGTAAAGGTTTTTTTAACCACACAATAAAATTGATTGATTGGATCTGTATACTAGGTACATTAGCAAAACTTAGTAACGGGAGAACACTAATTCATATGTATTTAACCTAATAGCATGTGCCTTAGGTACTGAGTTATTTATTACCTGGAATAAAGCATTATAGAAAATAGCATTTATGCACGTGTTATAAAAATTTTCAAACTCAGGAGAGTAATTAATGACAGTGAGATATAAAATAGCAAGAAATCCAAAAAATGTATGCTAGCAAAGCATTATAGACGTGAGAAGACTGAGTGCTATTAATAGTTCAAGCCTGCAAGTACAATTTAAACAGAATGCTGTCTTTTGATAGATAGGATTCTTATTCAGGAACCCAGACTCTTCATAATTCATTCTGATGAAAAACAGAACTATATATAGAGTACATCAGTCTACACTAAAGTTAATGATCAGATTCCAAAAATAAAAAGCAGACTAAAGTTCGACCAGAAGAAATAGAATAAAGTTCTCCAAGGGTTATCTTATCACTGGCACCATCCAAACTCATCTCAACCCACACCAAACAATTCTAGGAAGAGGTCTGCGAAGGATTTTCTTGCCTGGTCGGGAGAATCATATACAAAGGTATTACTATTATTTGTGATCAATAATGTAGCTGGGTATAACATTTCTGAATTTAATCCCAGCAAGTATCAGTTTATTCACAAAGGGAGCAAAATCTCTTCTGCGGCTTCTGACCACATGAGGTAATTCTTGGGTGACATGGATTCTTCTACCTTCCCAAGAGATGATTTGAGCCAACTTTATTTTGTTTAAGATGTGCTGTTTATCTAGATACTTAAAAAATTTTACAAGAAAATGTCTGGGGCATTTGTCTGGATTAGGCAGAGGTCTTAAAGCATGGTGAGCTCTTTCGATTATGCAATTTTATTTGTTAGGTGAAGCACCAGCTAAATTTTCAAAAAGTACCTGGGCAAAATGAACTGCATCCGTGCTCTCCAATTTTTCAGGCAGGCCAAGTACGACAATATTATTTAGTCTGCTACGACCTTCTAAGTGTTCTAATTTGGCTTCCAATTTTGATATTTTATGCTTCAAGTTTGGTAATTCCAGATCAATTCTCCCCTTCCAGTCCTCCAGGGAGGAAATTCTAGATTTGGCGTCACCCATACTTTTACTTAATTCTTCCGTTTTAGCATGAATAATCTTTGAATCTTCTAAGAGAGTCATTATAGCCTCTTTAAGCGGGTTTAACTCCAGAAGAATTGTTTCTTTGGTTAAAGTTTTAGCTCCTGAGTTAGAAGCATTTGATTTCAATGGAGCTTGCTTGGTTCTTTTTGATCCTCTGGCTCTGTCAGGCGTGGGTGGTGGAGTATGTTTTGGTGGAGGATTTTTAATTTCCACCTCCACTGTAAATTGAAATAACTCTTCTTATGATGATTTTCCACAAATATCAAGTATTTAAAAGTGTCCACTGTTGTTAATGGAGCCCTTTACTGTATTTAAATCAGCAAATTTTGTAGTTGAAAGCCAGAGCTCTGAGAAAGATCCTCTTAACCCGCTCTAGTCATCACGTGACCACGATAACTCTTCTTATAGGCAGTACAAACCGTCCATCTATGAGTCTCTTTCAAATCTCCTGCTCTCTCTATTTAAACAAAGTAGTGCTCTTTATAAGATGTATTTTCATGGCAATTAAATTCTGCATCCTGACATTGTAAGTTACAGCTCCTATTTTTCACAGAATGTACCAAACCTTTGCCAGTTTGTTTCCTGTGGTAGCCTGAAGGCAGTTCATCTAATCCTCAACAGGTGCAACCAAATAACAGAGCATGTTCCAGAGCTAAGTTCCTGTTACCTCTGCTAACAAGCCTGTGGAGATAAAAATACAGCTCAAGCCTTGCATTAGATTACCATTTTTTAAAGGAAACCCAAGAGCTTTCTGCATTCATTGCAACAGTATATTTATACATTTGCAAACCAAGAAATCTCAGTTTCACATACAGATTCATATATTTATTTATTTGAAAAGTTTCATCAGGAAAGGCACACTGAGCTGAAATAGCTCCTTTTCAGATACATCCTGGGGGGAGGGAAAATGGGTAGATACAACTGTTGTATACATAAAGATACAGTAAAATAATGCATTATATATTGATATTACATAAACAGAATTACAGATATGAACAGCTGTAATGTGTGGTGAGACCACACATAAGAAATAAATATTGCTCATTTAGAACTAAGGAATGGAGGCCAGTTCCCTGTAGAGACAGAACTGGTGGGGGAAAACTAGGGTGACTAGGCAAAGGACAGGAAGGAGAGGGAGAGGGTAGAAAAAGGGGAGTAAACCTTCATCCCTCTGGGATGCGCAACCCAAAAGGACCAGACTCAGCAGGGTGCACACCTGGACTGAATACTGGTTCATAGGCCTGCAAGGAGAGAGATAGGGTAGGGGGAGGCAAGCCTTTGACCCTCTGGAGTGCAAAGGCCACAAGGACCTGACACTGCTGGATGCACAGCCAGCCAGTGTCATGATTTACAGGCTTACCTGAAGAAAGTTTAGGAGTGGAGAGGGGCCAGGAGTAGTAAGACACAGATCAGAGAGAGAAATGAGGTGGGGAGGGCATATGTGGGAAGTGGGTCAGGCCCAGGTGCAGGCTGGGGAAATGAAACTGAGAAGAAGACAGGATAATGAAAGAGTGGAGGGGCAGAGTGGATAACTAAGGGAAGGGAGTTCCAGAGTTTAGGGAAATAGTAGGCGAAAGCAGCCTGGCCTGAATTTATTTTTTTAACCACAGAGAAGCAAGAGAAGAAGGAATAAGAACAGCAAGTGAAAGAAGGGAGAAAACAGGGAAATTTTAGGACCACTGGAGTGGCCAATTCCTAGGTGTCACAAAGAATCTGATTATGTTATCAGAAAGGCAAGAGATAGACAAATGATAGGAAAGGAGAGGACAGTAGATCCTTGCTTTTAACTCTCTGCATGACAAATGTGACAGGGTCTTACCATCCTTGTCACAAGGCCAAAGGCAAAAAACCTTTATTGAGGGGGACTTGAGTATGTTAAATTATAAATAGGAGATTGTATATTAAGGGAGAAGGCAGCAGCAGACACATTGGGTGGTGGTATGATGAAGGAAGGGAGTCTCCCAGTGGGTTAGCTGCACTCTGAGGCTTGAGCAAGAACCACAGTATTAAAATGGATGAACATTTGGTCTTCTCCCTACACTCTCTCTCAAAGCACTTTTACTGGCCCACTTAGTCTGCACTTGCAGCTACAGTAGCCTTCTTTTCTCTCCCCATTACGACAACCCATGGCCAATTTAACACCCCCTCCCCATAACTGGTTTTACCACCTAAAAACTTTTGTTGAATTTTATGCCAACATGATTCTGCTAGATATGTGTCATATGTTGACTGCACACTCTCTTAGCTCTCATCCTTCCTACCCCCATAACTACGTACTTTCACCCCTTCACCCATCATTGTTCTGGAATACCTTTTATTCATGTACATGCACCAGCTGTCACTGTTTGCTTTATTTCCCCTCATACGGGCACATGGAAATGAGTTTCAGAGCAGTGCCGCTTCTTCTGGTCACCGAATTTTACATAACTGTATGGATAAATTCTGTTGTGCCTGTGGACATTGAGGCACCTTGGCTCTTAGAAAGGCATTACGTTAACCAACCTTTCTGGTGTAATTGTTTCCCTTGAACAAATTCATGCTTAATCAGCTTTTATGGACATGGGGTAGAAAAAAGGAGGGTATTTACATCAAAGGGTTTAACATGCATTTTGTTCCTAGTATTGAGTTTTTTCAAGAACTTCAGAAATGAAGAAGATGGTTAACAGCACTCACTAATGATGGGAGAGTGACCATTAGGGTGCTGCAGGGTTCAGTAGTGGGAATTATCCTCTTCAGTGTCTTCATAAGTGACATTGCAGAGGAACTAGAAGGGAAGGTATGCCTTTTTGGAGATGATGCCAAAGTCTGCAACAGGGTGGAGCACCCTGAGGGACTGGAGAGAATGCACAGAGATCTTGGAAATTCTGAGTGGTAAAGAGCATAGCCCTTGGAGTTCAATACCAAAAAGTCTAAAACCAGTAGTGAGTAGGACTAGTAGCATGCCATGTCCAGGAGGAGGGAGGTGATCTTGGTGCTCCTTCGCCTCCTGGAGTACTGTGTCCAGTTTTGGAGTCCACATCTCAGAAAGGACATAGACAGGCTGGAGGCAGTGCAGAGGAGAGCAACTAAAATGGTGCAGGGGTTACACCAAAAATCCAATAAGGGGGAGACAAAAGAGGACATTATGGAGATCTACAAGTACTTCAGGGTGAACAGAGTGCAGAAAGGAGCCTCTCAAAGGAGAAAGAGCACCAGGATCAAGGAGCATGGGATCAAGCTGGTGGTGGTAGTGGTGGGGGGGGGGGCGTAAAAAGGGATTTGAGAAGTAGTACTTACTTACTGAAAGGGTGGTAGACACCTGGAACAGACTACCAGCAGAACTGGTGGAGGTGAAAACAGTGGGTAGCTTTAAGCATGTGTGAGTCATAGGGACCTATTAGTAAACAGGCAGGAGGGGGGTCACTATACACCAGATGGAGTCTGTAGGGACAGATAAGGCAGGGAACTTCTGGGCAGACAGTGTGGGCCAAGTGGTATTTTTCTGCTGACAAATTCTATGTAAATTAGTAACTTCCTTTTGTTGCACCTTGGTTTTTAGGAGTTGTGATAGTGTGCTAAAATGTCTGGACGCAGCAAAAGAACAAATCTATTAATAAGTCCTGGTCTGCTAAAGCAGGGCTGAGTTTTCCAGTGGGTCGCATTCACAGGTTGCTGAGGAAGGGGAACTATGCTGAGAGGACTGGATCTGGGGCACCAGTCTGCCTGGCTGCAGTGCTGGAGTACCTGACTGCAGAAATGATAGAACTGGCTGGAAATCCTGCTCAGGTCAGCATGGAAACCAGGATTATTCCAAGACATATCCAGCTGGCAGTGAGTAATGAGGAGGAATTCAATAAGCTGTTTAGCCATGTAACCATTGATAAAGGAGGAGTTCTACCCAATGTAACCCACCCCTTCCTCATCTGTCTAGGGGCCGATGTTCCCAAGGAAGGTGGTTACCCATAGAAATTATCTCCAACTACTCTCTGTAACCCCCAGGTGGTGCTATCCCAAGGGCTACTACCCCTGCCTGCTTGGCTAGTAGCAGGCTAAGGGGCCTAGGTTCAGTGGCGGGTGCCTCCACCCAAAGGTCAGGGTTGGTTTTAGCCTGATTAACCAGGCCACAGCCCTCTGGGACACTGATCCCCTTCCCTTGTCTAATGCTAGTGGCCCACACAGTACACAATGGTTACCTTCCCAATACCCCTGATGAGCTTTAGACATACACCTCGATTTAGCACTTACTCCCAAGACTGGTTCCTTCCACTTGGCTCTAGGGACCCCCTGTAAAATAAGGTGATGCAAGACAAAAAGCAACTATGCAATACCTCAGGCATAAACTGACACCATAGTCAATGTAAATTGCAGGAAAAAATAGATCTGATTTATTCAGGGGGCTATAACAAGGATGGGGGAAATCAGGTTAATTGGCTTAAACACACTATAAATATCACAGTTGTGCATGCAGTCAATGTCCCTATCAGTCACACTCTCTGGGTACCCAGGATGGAGAAGGGGGCTAGCAAGGACTGTTGCCCCGGGATAGGCTGGAGTTGCAGCTGGTAGGGGCCCTGTGAGGAAAATAAATAACATGCACACTCGCTGATTGTAATCCGGAGCCAGAGGGCTCAGCTCGTGGAAACACCACAACAAATTAATCTGATGACACACTTGTGATTCAAAAGATATGTTGCAGGGAGCTACCCTGTTTTTTACTCACGATACCCAAAGCTGGACACAGGATGGATGATGGTTGAAATGACAGATGGATGTTCTGGATTGCCAGAAGAAGCAGGGTAGGGAGACAAGGCCCTTGTGGCAGGGCCTAACTGCATTGAGTAGCAGGCGGATTCAGTCCGACTCGAGCTGGACACAACTTCCAGCCCTCAGCACACAACTCAGATTGGAGGAAAACCAGATTGCGACCCCCTTCCAGTTCACAGCACATTTATATGTAAAGAAAGCTTACTGTAGCAGGCAGGCTGCTCCTCGATCCCGATCACAAAATCACTGCTAAAGCCCGGGAGCACAACGGTAGCTAAAGTTCTTGACAGGCTGATTGCTTTTAGCAAAATCTTCGGTCTTCTACAGGTTAAGCCTGGTCCCAATTCAGCAGCTTGCTTAAAACACACAGCTCAGATTTAGTCCGAAACAATTCTCTCTCTCTCTCTCTCTTTTCAGTGCAGAAAACAGGCAAGCAGGCCAGAAGTCAGGCCTTCCATGGTTCTTCCACACCTAACTACTGGCAAGAACACGACCGGGCCGAACTATGCGAGCTCTCTCTCAGCTTCCAACTCAGATCTGGCTTGCCAGTAGACAACTCAGGGGATTTTCCTTAGATCCAAAAGGTTTGATTGGTCAGGTGAACTGTCAGTCACAGCATGCTACCCATGTTGGTGCAAAAAGGCACCAACAGTCTAAAACTACAATTCCCAAAGTCTGGCACCACATAGTCTCACTCTAACAGGCTCCACTTTGGAGTCCTAAAGTACTGATTGGTCCAATCCGGCAGTTCAGGACCAATATGGTGGAGTTAAACAGAAACAGTCCTTGCTGCAAAGAAAGGCAGGTTAGAACAAACTCCATTTTCATCACTACTCTAAACAGGGGTTCAGTTAATTTATTTATAGTGGAAGTCTAAAACTTCCTTGAGTGAAAATCTGGAAGTCATTCCAATTTTTTGGAAGTCAAAATACTTCCAGGATCCCACTTGTATGAAGTCAATATTCTAGGGAGGACGAATTTTAACAGATATTAGAATACAACATATTAGTGGTAAAATATAATTTCTTTCAGAAAAATCCAACATTTCTGACTTCCATGCCTATAGTTTTGGAAGTCACCTAATTTTATTGTTTTACATCTGGAAGTCAATGACTTCTTCCCCCTTTATTTTGGAAGTTTTTACCTATTTTTGGAAGTGAAATACTCCAAAAATGGAGTTAACTGAACCCCAACACTAAATGATTACCAGCAATTAGTTACATCTTTCAGCAGGGCTCCCTCTGCACAATTAGCAATGGCAGAAACGGAGCAATTATTCAGCAGACCGGGCGGGACTCGAGCAGGGAAACACTCAGACCCCCCATTTAGAATAATTATATCTGCAATCAGGCAGCACTTAAAGAGACAATACTCTCAAATGGGGACAGTGAGAGGATTACTCTCAAATGGGGACAGTGAGAGGATCTCAGATCTAGAAGTGGGTTGCCATCTGGGGACAAGTGACCATCAAACAGTGCGGTTCACGTTAAACTCAGCTACTGAGTCAAGCCATACAAAAGTGAGGGTACTGGACTTTAGGAGGGCTGACTTTGCAAGATGGGAGAGTGCCTCAGAAAAGCACTAACAAACAGGCTAGAAGGAGGTGTGGAGCAACAATGGGAATTATCAAAACTGCCATCACAGAGGCAACAAGCCTTTGTGTGAAGCAAATAAACAAATCAAAGCGAAGAAAAAGCCACTATGGTTCTCAAAAGAGGTGGCTGTGAAAGTCAGGAAGAAAAGATAGCATTCCGGAAGTATAAGGAAACACAGAAGGAGCAGGACAGAGAGCTGTACCAGTTAAGGCAGAAAGAAGCAGGGAGGGAAGTCAGAATAGCAAAGGCCCAAACTGAGGAAAGATAGCCAACTCAGTTAAGAAGGGATAAAACTTTTATAGGTACATCAGCGAGCGTGAGAAAGACAAAGGAGGGATAGTGAGGCTGAATAGAATGAACGCTGGTGGGCAGAGGGGACAGTGAAAAAGCAGGAATACTGAACGAATATTTCTGCTCAGTATTCACAAAAGAGGAGGGAAGTGCTCTAATCCAATTAACAGAAGCACTCTTGATAGGGGGCCATCCTAGTCCTTTCACAGAAGAAAGGGTTCTGCAAGAACTCCTAAAACTGAAGGTGGACAAAGCAATGGGTCCTGAGGGAATTCACCCAGAATTCTAAAAAGAATTAAGGAAGGAACTAGTGAAACCACTGGCTACTCTTTTAATAAATCATGGGAGGATGGTGTGGTACCGAGGACTGGAGGAAGGCGGATGTGATTCCCCTCACAAAAGTGGGAACAAGACACAGGCAGAAACTACAGACCTGTCAGTCTGACCTCTGTGGTAGGGAAAGTGATGGAGTCACTTGAAGGAAAGAATAGTTGAGTACCTAGAGGTCAGTGGAGCACAGGATCCAAGGCAGCATGGTTCACAGCGGGAAGGTCAGCGTCAGACGAATCTAATAGATTTCTTTGACTGGGTGACCAAAGTAGTAGACCAGGAGGGGCTGTGGACATGGCCTACCTAGACTTTAGCAAGGCATTTGACACAGTCCCACACAAAGATTATTAGTCAAATTAACCAGCCTGGGAGTGGGTCCCAGGGTGGTAGCCTGGGTAAAACATTGGCTGGACAACAGGACACAGAGGGTAATTGTAAATGGAGTCCACTCTGAAGAAAGGGTTGTTACCAGTGGGCACCAGGGTTCAGTATTGGGTCCAGTCCTTTAATGTCTTCATCAGTGACATTGCAGAGGACTGAAGGAAAAGTATGCCTTTTGCAGATGACACAAAGATCTGCAACAGGGTTGATATACAAGGAGGCGTGGAAAGGATGAAAAGGGACTTGGCAAGGTTGGAGGAATGGTCAGACATATGGCAGCTAGGATTCAATGCAAAAAGTGCAATAATGCACCTGGGAAACAAGAACCCAGGGAAGAATACACAATGGGTGGGGAGGTAGTAACAACAACAAAACAGGAAAGGGACCTGGGGTAATCATATCAGATGACCTTAAGGTTAGCAAGCAATGTGAGAAGGCAGTAGGGAGGGCAGGGGTATACTGGGATGTATAGGGAGAGGCATCAGCAGCAGAAAACAGGAAGTTGTTATCCCTCTGTACAGACAGTTGGTGAGACCCCATCTGGAATACTGTGTCCAATTCTGGAGACCCCATCTCCGCAAGGACATAGACAGGATAGAGGTAGTCCAGAGGAGGGCAACTAAAATGGTGCAGGGTCTGCAAGAGAAGCCGTATGAGGAGAGCCTAAAGGAGCTTAATATGTATACCCTTGAGGAAAGAAGGGAGAGGGGGGACATGACAGAAACTTTCAAGTACCTCAAGGGAATCAACAAAGTCCAAGAGGGTAGCATCTTTCAGAAAAAGAGACTTGCAAGAACAAGGGGACACAATTTAAAGATAGAAGGAGGGCGGTTCAGGGGCAATGTGAGGAAATATTATTTCACAGAGAGGGTAGTGGATGCATGAAACAGCCTTCCTGAGGAAGTTGTGGGGTCTAAAACTGTGGGAGAATTCAAGAATGCATGGGACAGACATAAGGCAATTCTTGAGGGGGGCAGGAAGATATAGGCTGTTGGTTAACTAGGATCTGCGGCCTATCCTGTAGGTAGGGAAATGGGCAGACTAGATGGGCCTAGTGGTCCTTATCTGCCGTCAAAGTCTATGTTTCTATGTTTCTATGTTAATACGTGGAGGCTTTAAAGGTGTTCACTGGCAACAACATTTAAACAGCTTTAGCGCCGAACACCAACCAGGCAGTGAGCAATTAGGCAAGCTCATGGAAGACTTTTCAGGAACCCCCATTTATGGGGGGGTTACATCTCTCAAAGATTTAATTAAATCAAATAAATGTATCTTACCAGGCAGATGCAGGCCCGCTGCCCCGCCCCCCCACCGATTGTCCAGCAGGAGAATCCAAATTAATTCAGAAATGGCATTCACTTGCTCCTCTGGCCCCTGGAACCTGGAACCCTGAAACGATCAGCTGGAAATGTCTTAAAACACCCTCTGAAAGGCTCCTGGATACTACTCAATCCAAGGAATAATTTTATTAGTTATTAACTGATTAACTGAACCCAAATCAAGAGAAAGAGACTGCACTTTAAAACAAACTAATTTATTCACCTGGACCCTCAAAGATTCTGGAGGAGCCTAGGGGTCCCGTTTGCTTAAAAACTCTGGATTAACACAGCTCCATGGGGCTAACCTTTTTCATTTGCATGCCAAGGAGAGGGAGCTCTCTTAAGAGCAGGTTTTAGACAGGTAGATGTCTCTCAACTCAACACAGACAGGCTACTGATCTTTTACAAAACCAGAGAAGATATTACCAGAAGCATGAAGCTCCTAAGACCCACTGGCATGGGTAAGTACCAACCAATGAAATTTCACCTCTTTTTTTTTTTAGGAGACACCACTTCTTTCAACACGCTGGAGTGCTCCTCCTATTCACACCAAGCCACTCCCTTCGCCTTGTGAAGTGAAAGCTTCTCCTCTTCATTCCCTGGCTCTCACTCTAGACCGGGACATGGATGGTGCAGCCTGCTAGTACCCCAGCTGCCACCATTTTCTCTGAAACCAATTTCTGCCACCCAATATCTCTGGCCTGTGCCTTGTCCCAAGGCCCTGAAACACTTTGCAGCCCTTCTTCTACTGCCAAGAATTGCTTTCCTTATACCAGATTTTCACTCACACTACAGTGGCCAAAACCGCTGGACACAGGCAGTCTCCCTTAAATTTACCTCACCGTGCTAAAGCCGAGCAAACTGACATGGGGAAACCTAAAGGGCCTTCTATGACCTGCCCGGGTAAATCCATCTGGCTGCCTTGAGGTGTGTCCCTCCAAACAGGCCCCATATGGGTAAAGGCTTCCCCCAGCCCCCTCACTTAACTCCTGAGCAGCCATTCCACACCAGAAGAAAGGAAAATGGCTGCCACTGGCCTCCTTATTGCACGAGCCCTGCCACAGCCCCTGCAGCCCTAGCAACCCAGCCTTCCAAAACTCCTCCAGGAGCCCCCTAAATGTCCACCAAGGCCTAGCGTACCTTTCTTCCTCAATACTCCTCTGAGCTACTTATAACCCAGCCCCCCAGGAGACCTAGGGCCCAAAAGAACCGCACCTGTGACTACCTACCACCACCAATGGAAAGCCCAGCTCAGGACCTGGCACTTTGCCACTGCATTGCCATTCTGCCTACAGGAAGGGGGGGAAGGGAACCACCCTTCACACTACCCTAGCAGTGCCCAGCTGTCTCCTGTTCCCACTGCCTCCCTTCTCCCTTCTCAAGAAAACTTTCAACCCTTATATAAAGAATCTGCTGCACCCAAGTAGCGGCCTGCAGAAACAGTTCCCCCCAGGACACTTGCATAACTACCTAAGCCTTGGAGAGAAAAAGGTGGAACAATAAGGGAGGGGAAACCAAGATTAAGGCCCTAAGGTGAAACATAAGCCCCTCAAAATTGAGGGGGGCTTACACCAATATTCATGCTTGGCTTCTACCCCAAAAAACAGCAAACAGAGATTTGCAGTCCCAGGAATTTTCTAACAAAAAGAAAAATCCAATGTGAAATGGAAATCCACTTGCCCCGCTTTGGGTTGCATTTAAAACTGATCTTAATTACATCAAATGTTTATCATTTATTTTATTTATAATTAGAACAATAAAGTATTTCTAACCTTGAGGCAGCTTCTTGAGTGTCTGAAGGCAAGTGTGCAATAACACATGACTGGGTGTGCTAAAAGCATTTGTGATGCATGCCCCAGGGGTTTTTGGAGACCAGAGGAAGTGTCCTTGTACCCCAAGGGAAGTGGATCATCCAATGTTTTAGCAGTGAAGAGTGATGCTTATAAAACTGGATTTTTCTTTTTTTTTGCGAGGGGGTGGGGGGACGACATAGAAAGGAGCATGATTTGGGACCAGGCATCACTGGTATTTGTAGTTAACTGAAAATTTTCAAACTGAGCAAAGCATGAATTTCAATATCTAAATTACACAAAAGTGTGTGTACTTACATGACCTGCTATTGTTGCAGCCATTTAATGAAAAATGGATCCCCACACATTGCTAAGGGCCAAGATGCCCCCCGTCCCCAACCAAGAGCCACCAGAAGCATATGCATCTGTCGTGCAGTCCTCAACTTTTCCAGAGTCCCCTTGATTGGTACAACAGAATCAGTCATGTGAGACCATGGAGTTGGGGGATGGAAAACCTTACCTGCCTACTGCCACAGTTAATGTGGGGGGGGGGACAGAGCCAGGGGTCCATTCCTCTCTACATTGCTATCTGAGCAGTGCTTGCCAGATCAAGATTGCCATCCCAAGCCAGTGGTGAATCCGCTGAGGTGGCAGGGAGTTGGGCATGGAGCCAGAGCTCCCTAAGGAGGGCATCTTAGCTGTCCCCTACAGCCTTAGGAGACCTACCCCACAGGGTCTTTCCCCTCCAGTACAGGGGAGAATCTGTGTCTGACAGTGATGGAAAGGGTCCCAGATTTGATTACAGGATAGAAAAAAATAGAAACATAGAATGGGATGGTAGATAAGGGCTGCCAGGCCCATCGGTCTGCTTTTTTTTCCATCATTTTTTTTTGTTGTTGCTGCAGACCTCACTTGATCTATAGCACCATCTCTTCCTCTCCCTTCCTTACCCCCTATAATTCCACTGTGCGTGTCTCAGGCAGTTTTGAATCACTTCACAGTTTTCACCCACTACCTCTGCTGGAAGGCTGTTCCAGGCCTCCTCCACCCTTTTTGTGAAGTACTTCCTCACATCCCTCTTGAATTTGCCTCCTTGAGCTGCATAGTATACACCTTTGTGCTACAGCACCCATTTCTCTGGAAAATAACTCCCTCCTATAACTTATTAACCCCATTAGGTATTTAAAGATGTTTATCTTATCCCCCCTCTCCTCCAGGGTGTACATATTTAGCTCCTTTAGCCTCTCCTCATGGATCTTTTGATTCAGACCCTGCACCATTTTGGTAGCCCTGCTCTGAACTGCCTCCACCCTGTCCTTTCTGAGATGTGGTCTCCAGAACTACTCACAGTACTCAAGGTGAGGTCTATATGGGGGCATCACCTCCACCCTCTTCCTGTTGGCGATACCCCTTCCTATGCACCTCAGCATACCACCAGCCCTTCCGACCACCTTGTCACCCTGCCTAGCTACCTTTAGGTCATCCAATATGTTTACCCCAGGTCTCTTTCCTGCTTGGTCTTTGTCAGTATCACTGCACCCATTTTGTACTCTGCTCTCAGGTTTCTATGTCCCAAGTAGATCATTTTGCACTTGTTTTGCATGAAAACCCAACTGCCATACCATTGACCACTCCTCCAGTCTTTTCATATCCGTAGCCATTCTTTCCACCTCCTTGAGCGCCCACTTTGTTGCAGATCTTGGTGTCATCCACAACATTGCAGACCTTTCCTTCCAGTTCCTCCACTATGTCATGCATAAAGACATTGAAGAGGGCCGGTCCAGCACTGATCCGAGGTATCTTGCTGGTCACCCTCCCTTCCTCGGCATGAACTCCATTTACCACTACCCTCTGTGTCCTGTGCCCTAACCAGTTTTACCCAGGTTACCACCTTAATGCCACCCCAAGTTCCCTTACCAGTCTCCAGTCTCCTATGTGGAATGGTGTTAAAAGCCTTACTGAAATCCAGGTAAGCCATGTCCAGGACCCAACCCTGATCCAATTCCCAATCAAAGAAATCTTTCAGATTTGTTTGGCATGACACCCCCCCATGTGAAACCATGCTGCCCTGGATGCTGTAATCTGAATACAAGATGTTCCACAATTCTGTCCTTTGGTAGTGTTTCCATTAACTTATCCACCACTGAAGTCAGGCTGACAGACCTATAACTGCTTGCCTTCCCCCTGCTACCACTTTTGTGAAGTCACCAAAGTCAGGCTGACAGGTCTATAATTGCTTGATTCCTCCCTGCTACCACGTTTGTGAAGTGGGACTACATCCACCCTTTTCCAGTCCTCTGGGACCATGCCAGTCTTCAATTATCTGTTAAACAGGTCTGTAGGATCTGTAGCTAGTACCTCTATGAGCTCCCTCAGCACCCATGGATGTACCCCATTTGGCCCCATAGCTTTGTTCACCCTCAGATTTGCGAGTGCTTTCAGGACATTCTCCTCAGAAAATGGACTGGTGTCAGCTTCCCTCCCATCAAAGCTTCTGGTGCCTTTTCGAGGTCCCTCCCCTTCTACTGTGAATACTGAGCAGAAGTATTTATTCAAGATGTTTACCTTTCCAGCCCGGTGGTGCTGAGGGTTGAGGCGCTGGATGTCACACCTCGTGCCATGCCGGTGACCTGGATTTGGGAATGAGCTCGGGCTGCCGGTGGTAGGGGGGGAGAAGAGGATTGAGCATCTGGAGGACTGCTCTCCTCTCCTGGGGTGGGTTCCAGGGGATCTCCTGCTTGGTGGCGGCTCCTGGTGGTGACTGGGGATGCTACACCTCTGGAGGGGGGTAGCCAATGGGGCACTGGCTGTGGTGGGTGTCTGTGGGGGGAGGCGGGAGCATCTCCCTTATGCGCTGATGCCAGTGCACATCCGTGCCAGTAAGGGGAGGAACAAAGGAAAATGCCCTAACCCTGGTAGGCGAAGGTGGGTTCTGTGACTCCACACCCACACCCACCGTTGGGTCTTTCTCCTCCTCTGGTGCTTCCCCATCTGGCTGCTCTACCTGATTATAGATAGAGCACCAGAAAAGGAGTTGGTGGTCCCACCCTAAGAGACTCAGAGCTGGGGTATGAAGCAGACTGAGTGGCGTGGGCCAGGACACCGGAAGATGGAGGAGAGTACTTCAGACTTGGTGGAAGAAAGCAGAGGTCGAGTAACCACACTGGAGAGAGTCCAAGGGTAGAGAGTTAGGATGATAAACAAAATATACAGAAAAAAAGAGGTGTTTGCCTTTTCTTGATTCCCCACCTGTACAGTCATGCTCCTCCCTCTTTAACCATGCAGTCCCTCCCTTTGTCTTCCTTTTCTTGCTAATATACCTAAAAAAGGCCATGTCCCCTTTTGATACTCCCTGAGCTGTTGTTTCCTCGGTTCGTAGCTTTGCACTTCTTACTGCTTTGCCTGCCTCTCTCTGTTTTCCTCAGATACACTTCACCTATCATCCTTTCTCTGGGTCTCCTTAATGTATATATTCTGAATCCTACTTTTTAGCCTGTATCTTTTCTGCTATCTCTTGAGAACCATAGTGGTTTCCTCTTTCATTTGCTTACCTGGTTGACACATAGGTTCATTGTCTTCACAATGCCTTCTTTTAGCTTGCCTCCCTTTTCCTCCATCTCCTCCAGGTTCTCTCCTCCGCCAGGTCATTTCTGAGGCATTCACCCATCTTAGTAAAACCAGCCCTTCTCAAGTCCAAGGCTTGTGCCATTGTGTGGTTGGATTCCACAGCTGTTTTTATGCTGAACCACATTGTACTATGATCGCTGGTCCCCAGATGGCTTCCCACCTTGACGTCTGCAACACAGTCCCCGTTAGTGAGCACCAGATCCAGTAGTGCCCCATCATGAGTGGGTTCACCAACTAGTTTCCTGAAGAACGTCCCCTGCAGGGAATCCAGGATGTCCCTGCTTCTAGTTGAAGTTGCCGCAGGGAGGCTCCAATCTACATCTGGCAGACTGAAGTCTTCCACCAGCAACACCTCCCCCTTTTTTTCCATTTTGACTATTGCTTCTAACATTTCCTTATTCAAGTCCCCCTTGTCAGAGGCCTGTAGATCACATCTGTCTGAATGGTGGCTCCATTTCCCAAGTCAAGGGTAACCCACAGCACCTGTGCTCCCCTGAATTCCCTGTATTTGTTACATTTATGCTTTCTTTCACATAAAGCACCCCTCTTTCATTTCTACCCTGTCCATCCTGAACATTGTGTAGTGTGGTATAACCATGCCCCAGTCATGGATGTCAGTACACCATGACTCTGTATTAGCCATAATATGCAGGTCACCTTCTGCCATAATAGCCTCTAGGTCTGGGATCGTATTTCCCAGACTTCTAGCAATAGCACACATGGCCTTCCAGATTTTGTTAACTCTCTGTTTGTTGCTTCCCCCTTTTTACATCTGTAGTGGGCATAGCTCTGCAGACATCCTGTGATCACAGTAGAGTAAAAGGGAGCCTACCAGATACCAGACAGACTTGTAAATAGTGGAGGTGAACGGCAATCACTGCACCTTCACCACACTATTTTGTCCTCTGGTCACTGGTGAAACACAGCACAGTCCACCGTGTCCAAGATGGCTACTGGAGCTCAGTGCACAAGCGCGAGTCATTGCACATGTGCAGAGAACTCCGGCAGCCATCTTGGACATGGTGGACACTGCCATGTTCTTCTCTGACCTCAGCTGCAGTTGTACTGGCTCTGGCAAGTTCTTGTTCGTTTTGTGCTCCCTTTTTCCCCTTCACTTTTCTGACACCCTTCCCCCTTTGATAACCCCCTACTTCCTTGATTTACATGCATCATAGAGGGACACTTGCCCCTTGATTTACCTATGCCCTATCTCAGCCTGACAGGGAGGCAGTTTCTGCCTCCCCTTCTTCCTCCACCACCCCCTCAGCTAGTTTAAATGCTCATAGAAGTAACATTTAAACCGTCCACTGAGAACTGTGGTTCCCCTCCTGGATGGATGCAGGCTGTCACCACTGCATAGGCTCTTATCCTCACAGGTGGGCAACCAGTCCCCAGTGTAGCTGTACCCCTCCACTCTGCACCATTTCCTCAGCCATGATTTTAAGGTGTTGGTGTGGAGCTCTCTCACCTTCCCCCTGTCAAAGATGGGCAGTACCTCCACACAAGCTAGAGTGTGCCACCTGTCTAAGACATCTTCCCAGCTCCCTAAACTCCCTCTGTACTGTACTGCCTCTTCCCTAGCCAGGTCATTCATTCCCAGGTGGACAACAACATCTAGCTACACCTCTCTTCATACTGCCCTAGCAATTTGTGGGGCATTCTATCTATTGTTTTTTTTTTTATCTTCTTTCTATTTTCTCACCTCTGCAGCGCTCCTGGTGGGGGCATCCAGCTGCTGGCTCCCACTGACTTGGAGGAGAGCAGGCTCACTCGTACATGAGGGTCCCAGCACGGCCAACACCAGACCCTCCGACGCGATTCCATGACAGGCCTCCAGGTCAGTGGGTGCGGCTATCAGCTGCTTCGGTTGTGCCCAGCCTGGGTTTTCCATAGTGGTCCCCAGGTGGCAGTGCAATGACGCTGCACCTACGCAAACATCTTGCGAACTCCGCCCTTGCCCTCTCCGCTTGTGCTTCTCCCGGTCTTCACCAGGGCCCACCTGCGCAATGTATCCCACTATCCCACCCCAGAGGAAGGAGAGCAGTCCTGGGACGCTCAATCCAACCTCTCCCCTGTCAGCCCCCGGCAGCCCGAGTCTGTTCCCGAACCCGGGTCGCCGGCGTGGTGTGGTGTCCAGCGCCTCAACCCTCAGCGCCACCAGGCCAGCTCGAGGCATTATATCTATTGTGATAATACTGCTTGCACCATTGAAAATTCTCTAAGTATGTACTTGCAGGCGGGCTACTGAGGTGGTCAACAGCTATGTGTGCCAAAGAGGGCCAAATGGTCTTTATTGTTTAGGTTAATATATACTACTAGTACAATAGAGGCTTCACTCCTAGTGACACATTCTCATCCAGATAACCCTACACTATTTTGTTTGCTGGCATTTCGGGCACCACTGTCAGAAAGTAACTTGCCATGATTTTTGTCAAGCCACAGTTATGGTTGTTCCCGCAGTAGTTTGTCATCAATGGCTGCCTTTCTGGAGGGATCAGCAGCAGCAGCAGTAGTAGTAGTAGTAGTGGCAGGTTGACTTGGAGAGAAAAATGAGTGACTCCTGTAATGTTGAGTAGCAGTGGAAGCACAATGGGATACTTCTCCTTCCCTCTCCTCTACCTGGCCTGTCAGTGCAATTGCAAGGGATGATGAGTTCTCTGCTCTATTTGTGTTCCTGTTCTTGTTTTGTTCCATACATGCAGAGACCAGATGGAGAAGCCAGACTTTATAGGACTGCTGATCCTTACTGCAGTCTTGTGCATCAAAGAATGTCTCAAATGTGTCTTTGAACTGAGGGTCCAAGAGAGTGACCATAGTGTAGTGGTCATCTGTACGCATTTTTGAAATGTGTGCCATTCCAGAAACAGGATCTTATCCTTTCCACTAGATTGAGAGCAGTGGTATCATCCTTTTTCTCACCAAGCTTTTCATATGAAGAAGTTGCAGGTTAATGAGGGCAATGAGCGGGAGTACCTGGCTTAGATTAGCTGTATCAGCATGTACCACCCTTGTAGCCTCCTCAGAAGGCTTCAGCACAGTGGAGAGGGTCTCCATCAGGCTCCACTGATTTGGGCTTGTTTTTACCTCTCCCTTGCCAATACCATGCTGAATGGTATACTAGTGGATAGCTTTCTGATCTAGCAGCTGTTCCATTATGTAATAAGTGGAATTTCATCTTTTTGCCACATCCTGTTTCTCGGTGGTGGAGGGGAAGTTGGTTCCACTGCTGAATGTTTTGCAACAACTTCTGTGCCTTTACAGAATGGCTGAAATGACTACAAATGTCTTTGGTCAGACCTACAAATGTCTGCACAGTGGTGCTTTCCTCATCTAGAAATCCCTGAATTACCAGATTTGTGCACAGAGCAAAACATGGAACATGTGTAATCCCCATCAACAACTGCCTTTATAATGTTCTTTGAATTATCAGAAGTTAACGAGTGTGGTGTCAGCCACAAATCAAACTTCTGTTGAAGGAAGTGTACCAGGTTTTCTGCATGAAGGTCATTGTCAAAGCCAGCAGTGCATAAAGCTGCCTGCTGGGGGAGGTTGGGGGACCCAGGTTTATTTGTGGCTATTTCTGTCACTTAACCCAGAAGAGGAGAAGGGGAATGAAGAGGGGAAACTGACCCAACAGGCAGTCACTGCCATGTAAACAGTAGTCTGGCCACTAGTCCACATGTCAGTGGTGATGTGAATGGCTGGAACAAATGATGCTTTCACGGCATGTGACGCAGTCTTTTAGACACTGATACAAATCAGGAAGAGCCACTGTGGGAAAGTAGTTATGGCTGGGCACTCTTGATACCTTGGCACTGTGACTTGCATTAGTGATGAGAAACCTGCATTGCTCACAAAGGAGAAAGGCATCAAGTTGGTGGCTAGCATTTCCACAATTGCTTTTGTTAACCTTTTTGCTTCTGGTCTGGACCAGTGAGAGTTGAATGATTTTTTTTCCCCTGGATGTGACAGTTGGCTGAAGCTTCTATTTTTGCCATACCTGGGGTTGGAAGGTGATTTGTGGCCCCTCAGGTGGGGGCTCAATGGGCTATGTTTCTATCCGATAGGTAGGGAAATGGGCAGACTGGGTGGGCCAAGTGGTCCTTATCTGCCATCAAAAATCAAAAGTCTATTAAAGCACTGATGAATGGAAGATGTTGACGTTGTGCATCGGCTACCACTTGAAAGACTTCCTTCCTCTTCTTCCCTGCCATTCCTCCTAATATTTTCCTGCCGCTGGCTACCATCATTATGATCATCAGCTTCACTCCCTGGTGGTGCTGACAATGTGCAGTGGTATGTCTTCTTATGCTGGACTTCAGCTAATGCCTTTTCATGGAAGGTGTTCCTAGCAATGTTCCCTCCTTACCCTGACTCAGCCTGTCTTTACATAAAAGACACACTACATGTGTCTGTGATTCTTTGTCATTCAAAAGAAATCCCACACCACTAATGTCACTGGTTTGGTCTTTCCTCCTGGCACTCCCTCCTGTCTGTTTTCTAATGGGCAGGCTACTGTGGGCTGCTTCCACATCATCACCCTCCTCCCCTTCTTCCTCCAGTTTCAGGGTCAGAGAATGGTTCTCCTTTCTCTATCGTGTCCTGGGACACCAGTTTTGCCTATGTCTTAATCTGCTGTCATTTTGGGTGCTTGTTGTGTTTCCCCTTGTTTTGTGGCCTTTTTGTGTCTTGCCTCCACTTTTGGTGATTTTGATCTCTATATGCACCAGTCCCAGTTTGAACTCTACCTGTTCTACCCCTATTCCCTCCTCCCCAGAGCTGCTGCTATCACTTAAATATTTAAAACATTTGATCAGGTAAGCAACAGAGCCCAGGGCTCATTTCCAGTTGTGACTGGGGGGGGGGGGGGAGACGGAATGAGAGGGTACAAATACACAGTACAAGTATACTACACAATAGTTTAGCAATACAAAATATACAATTCCCATTGTACAGTATACAATTTCCACTGTAGAGCAGGTAATACAGTACCATTCTAGGTACAGATCAACAGACAACAAAATGTGCAAATACATGTTCACCCAGTTTGAAGGTGCTACTGTGCCATGACTGTAACAAATTTCTCTTCAGCCCCCTTCTGGAGTGGCCTTGCGGAAGCATCAGGGAGGGGAGGCTCTAGGCCCAGGAGGAGGGGGAGTCTGACAGTGAGAACAGGATGATGGGAATTTGAAGTGGGCCTTGATCAGGGCCTTGCTTAATTTGGAGTAGGGAGGGGCAGTAACTTTGGAGGGTAGGTTGTTCCAGATATTGGGGGGCCTGTAACTGATGGAGGCTTCACTGACCTAGGTTGGGATCAGAGGGACATAGGGACAGCAGTTTCACTCAGATCTGAGTAAATATTTATTTATTTATTGAATTTTGGTAAACGGGTGAGCCCACTGAGACAAGACAGTCCCTTTCTCAGGGGTGATCCAGGAAGTGCAATTCGTTAAAAATAATACTTTCACTAGAACACAGACAACATACAAAGCATTATTTAAAAAAAAATCAAGACGGGTCAAGCAGACAAAAGACAATAACAGTGCAGTCTAAGCTAACAATACTGATGTAAAAGTACATTTAGATCAAACAATATAGTAATTTTAGATCAATCAGTACAGTAATAGTTATTCATAGGCAACAATTAGAGAACACAGTTACTTATGCAAGAAATCACAGTTTGTGTCAGAATCGGAAGGTCAAGCCTTCACTAAATATCATACACTAACTACAGTTAACAAATAGAATATGCAGAAGGAGTAACTAGGGATTTGTTAGAGTTGTACATAATTTACCAAGGAAGACACATGTTGGCAGGAGTCAGTGAAAGCAGGCACAGTGTGCAACAGCAAGGTGAGATTGCAGAGACAGCTGGAAAAGAAGGAGAGAGGAGATGGTCAGTATGGTTGGGGGGAGCGAATTCCAACAGGACACAGCCAAAAAGGCAAAAGACCTCCAGGCCATGGCTAGCTGAGTATTAGGTAATAGGCGAAGGGGCAACAAGGCAGATCTGAGAGGGTGCCATGGTTGTTTATGTTACACTATAACAGCAAGATAGGGAGGAGTATAGCAGCGAACCAGCTTATGAGTGAAGCTTAGTGTAACGTACCTTAGCTTCGATTCGTATGTAGCCATCCGAGGGAAGATAGGACATCTGTGGTCGCAGATTCTCATTACTGTATATACTTTACCTTAAATTCTATATATTCAATAACCACACTCAATGGTTATTCCAATAAACTCAGTTTATTGTCTGTACACACATGTGTGGGAGCCTCGGCTAAAGGCAAGAGCTCCCCGAACTAAGTTTTACACAGTATTTTATAGCACTTCTTATCTTGAAAACACACTAACATTTCAGTATAAATTAATCATAGTTTCTTAGCAATAACAGAAAAACAGTTTCATATGTCAGGTACTTTTCACTGGCTTATTTCATCACTGCTTAATACATACACCTGGGTCAAGCTGACCTAATAGAAACAATGAGCTTCACTCACTCCATGGTACCGCATAGCTTGGTCTCAATGCAACTACATGTTCTTATCTCTGCTTCTTGCCCAACCCTGCCCAAGCTTGCTATCCAGGCTGGTACCATTAGTTCTGTTCAGCTTTATCTAAACTGCTATTTTTCACTACTTTAAGTAACTGGTTTTAGCCAGCACGAGCTATTACTTTCTGCTTGCCTTGCAGTTCTTATAAACTTATAATGACCCTTAGCTTCTACTCAGGCCTGGCTATATTCAACTACACTAGCAGCTTTTACATTATAATCATAATATATATATATGTTGTAGCACACTTTACTTTATATGTAATTCACTCTATATGTATGCATAAAAGAAAGAGATATATAAAAAGAAATTCCTCCACACTCCCCCCTTTTGATACTCTGTATCAACTAACCACCCCCCTTTTTATTTATATGATTTAAAACTGGTTCCCAGCATACAGATAGTTAAGGCATGGAGTTACAGATGGAACACAATGGTGAGTTTGTAAAACATAATACAGAATTGAGGGATGTCAACACCACAATTGAAATATGTGAAAAAATGCTAACATGTGACACCACATATAACACAATATAACATAATTTTGTTGATGAAAAAGAGTTCATGGAATTCACTTTGAGAGTGAATAAGGTAGATGCTATCTTGTGTTGAGGGTGTGGCACACCCTTGGAGCTTGATTGAAGAATCTATTGATAATGTCTCTTGACAGATAAGTCCTTATAAAACATAACAGTCCATAAAGTTAACAGTCCATAAAGTTCATATAAGTATCCACGGTTGATGTAGTTACAGTACAGATGAAATGTCATTTGCAGAATGGTGGTAACCCCACAAGGCATATGGGGCAATGCAGACAGTAATTTAAAAACAAAACACCAGCATAGTAGAAAAGTCAGTGTTCATTTTGCTAGCTGGCTGATTAGTAGACTCACTGGCCAGGGGTGCATTGAGTCCTTTTAATGGAATAGCCACACACACACACACACACACTGGCATAGCATTTGTTTTGTCGTAGTTGATTACACCCCGGCATAAAGATTAACAGTCCATAAAAAGGTAACAATTGACAATAAACCATTAAGAACACAGTCCATAACAGAGCAATAGGGTTGTAGAAAGTACCAGCCATGTTTGGAACAAGCAGCAGCGAAGAAAATTAATGTATTGCTTGAAGGTCAATTGAAGCAGAATCTTCTCGATGGAGTTGGGGAGTGCCCCTTCCCCAGACTTAACTTCATAGTAAGCAGAAACAATAAGCTTGATTGCAGAGTCTGAACTGACTGGACCTTCTTCAGTTGATTTAAAGTTCTACAAATAGGTGTAATTTTGCTGAAAACATTACACTTGCAGAGGTTACTGCTGTTGAACGTGGAGATCTTGTGTGTGCCACACCGTGGAAACCTGCAAACTTGCAAAGTGTGTTAGACACTGAGTTAAAAACACATAAATAACAATCTTTTAAACCATTTACTTTGTTTTGTAAAGAGTGGTGTGACAGAGCCTAAATTCTGGCAATTAGAAAATAAAAAATAAAATGGACATTAACCGCACACCTGGGGGTGCAGGCCGAGGTTCAATTATACCATTTGACCATCTGTAAATCATGACAATGTTATGGTTACCTCCTGCTTTTAAATCACAGCAGTTATGACAGTGATGAACATTATTTCCCTGTCTGTTGCAAGCAGGCCTGACGGAGACCTGAGTTATAAAATCCTGTAATGTTACAATACATAGATACATAGACAGTGTCAGCAGATAAGGACCTATGGCCCACCCAGTCTGCCCATTTGAGCTTGTAAGTTTAGTTTGTTTTCCCCTTACCCCTGACCTCTAGAATTCCTTTATGTCTATCCCATGCATTCTTAAATCCCGTGATTGTTTCAGCCCCCACCACTTCCTCTGGCAGGGTGTTCCACTTGTCCACCACCTGTTCTGTGAAGAAATTTTTTCTCATGTTTCCTCTGAATCGTCCTCCCTCCAACTTCATCCCATGCCCTCTAGTCCTGGAACATCTTTTTCGCTTAAAAATAGTGTTTTTCTGCACTCTGTTTTTCCCTGTAAGATACTTTTGTATGTCTCTTATCATATCCTTTCTCTCCCTCCTCTCCTCCAGGGGAGTGCATGTTTAGTTCCTTCAACTTGTCTTCATAGGACTTGTGATGCAATCCATTTCTGCACCATTCTCACCCCTTGTACTCTCTTTAGACCCATTACCCCCCTCTTCCTCAGTAAAGACTGAGCAGAAATACCTGTTCAATATGTCAGCTTTACTGTTGTCATCCTCCACGCGACTCCCATCCTCCCCCTTTAGTCTCACTATCCCTCTCTTTGTCCTTTTTTTTTTTTTTTTTTTTTTTTACTTATGTACCTGTAAAAGGTTTTGTCCCCTTTAACCACTGATTTTGCAATGTTTTCTTCTGTCTGAGCTTTGGCTTCCCTTCCTGACTTTCCTGCCTCCGTTTGTTTATCCTGGTACTTCTCCCTATCCCCTTCTGCCTGTGTCTTTTTGTATTGCCTGAATGCTATCTTTTTGGCTTTCACTTTCTTTGCTACCTCTTTGGAAAACCATAATGGTCTCCTCTTCCTTTTTCTCTTGCTAACCTGCTTAATGCAGTTACACGCTTCAAACATATTGTTCATAACAATATGCCTTTTACACAATGCAATTAGTGGGACAAATATATATGTTGTTGGCCTATGCTAATTTAATAACAGTGCCTATTGCACCTGTGACACGTGAAAAGGTCTACCTTTTTTACCCTGTATAGTAACATACTTTAAAGTACTGAGTGAGATAAGGCTTGAAGCATAGGTTTGGAGTACAATCTAAATTTTGCATATTATAACTGTTAAAATTTAAAATGACAAAACCTGAATGAGTACACTCATTCTTTAGGGGTACCTGTGAGTAATAAGACAAACAGAGCATTAATTTTACTTTTGATTTTGCTTTGGAACATATTGTAGGGTGGGTCAGCAATGCTGGTCCCAGTATTTAGGTTTGTTATGAGGATTAAAACGTTATACATGTGGAACACTTTTCTGAATACACACATGATACAGTGTAGCAAGATGTATATCAAAACATTAACATAAACGTGAAACATAAGCATGTTTGTAATAGAACAATTTCAGTATTAAGCATAATGCATAATGCATAAAATACATTTTAAACAACACATATAGACTGTAAACTTAGCTTAGAATCCAGAAATGTTAGAGTACTGTGAATTTACTGGTTGAAAAAAATGCATTCATTAATTGCTGTAAGGCAATGACAAAAGTTGTTTTGCATTTGTTTTAACAGGATAAGAAAGCTGAAAAGACAATCAAAAGAATGAATATGTGTGGACATACATACACAACTTTACCCTCCAGCGTAACTGATTACTTGCTGAGGGCAGAAACCCTTGTACCAATAATAGGTGTGAGATTTAACTGTTTGCACTAGAAAAAACAGAAGGGCTTGGGCTGGGTTATGCTGTTAAAATACCTTGGGTCTTTTTTTTTTTTTTAAACCTGTAAATAAGAAACAATTATTGGCAAATATACATTTTCTTTATTTACCCCTTTGGGGGACCAGTGATGTACCTTGCAAACCTTGCAACCTTTGTGGGTACTACACTGGAAGGAATAGAGGAAAGGTAGCTTACCCCCTCCCCCCAAACTCCTACTGGTGGAAGAGACAGCTCGAATACTGTAGCAATAAAAAGGTTAGCTGTGGATGGTGACATGATCCCCACCTACTACACTTTAAATTATAACAAGATAATATTACAATTAGTTTAGTAAGTTTCATACCTTACTATAAAGATGGGGAACTTCTTTTTCTCTAGAAGAAAGAGAAGAAACACAAACAACAAAAACAAACACACACCAGTTTAAAAATAAAACAAGATTATTTCCATAGGATAAAAGAAGCCAAGCGTCCCTGGGTTCCCTTATCCTAAGCATGACAAAATGTCAGCTGAGTTTATAAAAAATCCAGATTGATGGTAATACCGTACGTACGTATCTCTTAGAATGCATGTCAAAAAGACAAAAAAAAAAAAAAAAAATGATTACACCATGGTCACACATAAAAACAAAAACCATTGTTTTTAACTGTAGATGGTAAACTCTCAAAAACAGCTGTAATAGTCCTTTTTTCAAAAGCGTACTGTACATATATATAATAAAAATATGGGGAGATGATGAATAATTCTCCCCTTCCAGCTGGAGTATTGCCTGTGTTGGCTGCAAGTCAGAAGCCATGAGAGGAGAAGAAAAGTTTGTTCCTCTTCACTTAGAATACTAGTTTTGCAATAAAAGTCAAATTACATGGTTCACTCTTGGTGTGCTTTCATGAAAACATACATTTTGTGTGAAAAGTTGTGCTTTAGGTATGGAATACACATCAAGTTTGAACTGGTAGTAACATAAAATGTTGAAACACAAGAAGGTCAAATAACGTGCAAAGGTCACAGTGTGCATGCAAGGGTCGTTCAAACTCAGTTATTTATTTTTTAGTGTCCTTGAACACTACTGATATTAAATATCTTTACAATAAAACTGCTGGCCAAGACAGTACACACATACACATACACAAAAAGAAATATTTAACACAAAATAAGACTGACATTGTTTCACACCAATTTGCTGAGGTAATGCCCATAGTTTCATTAGAAAACTGTACATTTTTTAGATATATGTGCTGCCTCCCCCTGTCTTGTAACACTGACAATTTTTAAATCAACACATTTATACATATCACCATGCCAAATCTTTCCAGAACAAAACACTTTTTTAAACACATTCTAACTCCTTTCAACACCTTTAAACACAACACAACGTACCATCTGTAAGTGAACACATCTTGTATAACATGGTTACACCTTTTGGCGATAGCCAAATATGGCACTTGCCATTTTGCAAAAAGTTTCTGGTTTTAACTAGAAGTATGATAAAGCCATTTATAGCTGTTAACACATTACATTTTCACCTAGCAGTGGCTTGGCAGTTGCTTGCAACCACAAATCTTTCTGCACATTGCAATCTATGACGTCATATCTCTTCACCTTCAACACTACCTGCTTCATCCAACAACTACATACAAAAGTTCTTCACTGACCCTATCTAGGCAGCACAAATGTTCCATTAAAAATAAAGCCAATTAAAACAGTCAGCTATGAGGCAAAGAAGCTTCTTTTTCTTTTTTTTTTTCCTGTAACATGTTGTGCACTGAAGGCAGTCAATCCTATCTCGCAACCTTGACAACAGAACATAATTACAGAACACAGATATAAGCTTGTTTTAGATATGCACAAGAAATACAGAGCATTACCTTGTTTAGTATACGTATTACAGAAATAAAACAGACAGACATAAAACAACTTTGAATAAAAAATTTGGACTTACCCGGTGCCAAGGTATTTTTCTTCTTCTTTTCCGATACACAAGTCTGAGTAAGAAAACTGACTGCAGGACCTTCATGATAATTTCCAAACACTGCAGCTATTTACCCTTTCAAAGATTTTCTTTTGGCCATTTTAGTAACCTGCCAAACCAAGTCTTTTTCCAGAGCTCTGGTTTGCAGTTTAAAAACAAAACAAACAAAAAATCTTTAACAGTACTAGGTTGAAATCCATTTGGTAGAGGTCCCTCATATTTCCATTGTAGTCCCTAAAGGCGCTTGACTCAAACTCGGAGTGCCCAACACTTATAGGTTTCACGGAAGCGCCCCTGACGCCCAGTGCCCTTAGCACCCTTACCTTTACGGCCCCTGACGCCAAGTGCCCTTGGCACTTTTACTTTACGGGCGCCCCTGACGCCGAGTGCCCCTTAGCACTCTTACGCTTTACGGGCGTCCCCTGACGCCGAGTGCCCCTTAGCACTCTTTACTTTTTACGGGCGTCCCTTGACGCCGAGTGCCCCTTAGCACTCTTTACTTTTTACGGGCGTCCCTTGACGCCGAGTGCCCCTTAGCACTCTTTACTTTTTACGGGCGTCCCTTGACGCCGAGTGCCCCTTAGCACTCTTGGTGCCACCCTTGCACCTAGAAACAGTAACTGATGACTGTCACCGCTCCCAAGGCGTCACACGTATGGTGGGACTCAAACCTCCGGGGCCACCTTCCCCTGAGGCTGGGACTTGGCAGTCCGATCACAGTGTGACACGGAGAAGTGAAGTCATCCTGCCGACTACGCCAAAAACTGTGGTCGAGATTTCATTACTGTATATACTTTTACCTTAAATTTATATATTCAATAACCACACTAATGGTTATTCCAATAAACTCAGTTTATTGTCTGTACACATGTGTGGAGCCTCACAAAGGCAAGAGCTCCTCGAACTAAGTTTTTACACAGTATTTTATAGCACTTTATCTTGAAAACACACTAACATTTCAGTATAAATTAATCATAGTTTCTTAGCAATAACAGAAAAACAGTTTCATATCGTCAGGTACTTTTCACTGGCTTATTTCATCACTGCTTAATACATACACCTGGGTCAAGCTGACCTAATAGAAACAATGAGCTTCACTCACTCCATGGTACCGTATAGCTTGGTCTCAATGCAACTACATGTTCTTATCTCTGCTTCTTGCCCAACCCTGCCCAAGCTTGCTATCCAGGCTGGTACCATTAGTTCTGTTCAGCTTTATCTAAACTGCTATTTTTCACTACTTTAAGTAACTGGTTTTAGCCAGCACGAGCTATTACTTTCTGCTTGCCTTGCAGTTCTTATAAACTTATAATGACCCTTAGCTTCTACTCAGGCCTGGCTATATTCAACTACACTAGCAGCTTTTACATTATAATCATAATATATATATATGTTGTAGCACACTTTACTTTATATGTAATTCACTCTATATGTATGCATAAAAGAAAGAGATATATAAAAAGAAATTCCTCCACACATCGCAGTGGTGATGTCGAGCATTGACCCCCACAGCAAACCTACCCATGCTATGATAGACCTGAGTGAGATGAACCAGGATGGTAGAGGATGTAGCGAGAAGCAGGAGGGCTGCATAAGTTAAGAGAGGGAGGAGTGTGATGGATGCTATCTTGTGGCATGAGGCCAGTGTGAGGAAGGGTCAAATTCAGTATAGGGCACCAAGCTTTTGGTTTAGAGTTTTGGTGAGGGCTGAAACATGAATATCCAGAGAAAGTGATGAATCATGGGTGACTCCCAAGTTTTTAAAGGACTTAATAGTTTTGAGAACAGCTCTAGTTTGGTTGGGGACAACCAGGGGTGTGAGGAGGCATGAAGTTGGCTTGGAAAACACCATACACTGTTTTTTTATTATTGAATACAAGCTGTTTTTGCAGAAGCCAGTCTTTGAGCATTTAGAAGTCAGAGGTTTACATTGAGTTGATCCATCCTATGTCGGCCGAGGACAGGTAGAGGATAGCATCATCCACGTACAGATGAACAGAGGCCCCTCCACAGTTATCTGAGAGGTTGTTGATAAAGAGTTAGAATAGTAACGGTCCCAGAATAGATCCCTGGCCGACGCCATGGGTAATGTATTGAGGGTCAGATAGAGAGCCCGCCCACTTTACTCTTTGGGTGTGGCCTTGAAGGTAGCATTGGATCCAAGTAAGAGCACCATTATCAAGGCCAAGGAGGTACAGTTGTTGTAGCAGAAAACCATGATTGGCCAGATCAAAGGCCTTGGTCAGATCCACAAAGATTGCTCCAGTGGATATACCATGGTCCATTCCTTTGAATATGTCTGAGGTGACTTTTATCAGGGCAGTGAGGGTGCTGTAGTTTTTCCTGAACCCATGCTGGTAGGTTGAGAGCAGATGGTGGAAGTTCAGATAATCCTGCAAGTGGTCATAAAGTATCCGCTCTTGGATTTTGGCTAAGGGGCACAATATCAAGATAGGACAATCATTTTCAACAGTAGAATTGGAGCCGCCCTTATACACCGGTACAATCACTGCTGCCTTCCATTTCTCTGGGTCGGTACTGGAAAGGAATGAGCGATTGAAAAGGTCACAAATGGGACGAGCGAGGACATCAGCCCCCAGTTTGAGGAATTTTGTCTGTAGAGTATCATGTCCTGGTGAACTATCTGCTTTCAGGTTTTTGAGAAGCCGGCACACCTCATTAACAGTAGCCAGTTTCAGATGAAAGGAAGGTTGGGCTAAGGAATCTGTGGGAGAGAGGGGGTCTGGACAGGGAGATGAAGGGCTAGTAAAGAGTGTGGTATATTTATGCAGATCAGTAAAAAAATTATTAAAGTAGGCTGGGTTTGTTGAGGGAGTAAAGAGGTCAGACAGATATTTTGGTAGTTTTCCAGACCAGTAGTTTACCCCAATGAGAAAAGTGTATATTCTCTATCTTGCAAGGGGTGGAATGCAGCCCAGCTCATTGTACATAGTATGGTGAAGTGTACAGGGGGGTGGGGCAGCCTAGTGCAAATCTGGACAGCATATGAAACAGGGTGATTATTTTTGTCTAGGGTGGTGGAGTTGTGCCAGAGTAAACTACATCTCTGTAGTCCAGAAGGGGCAGAATAGATTGTTCCATAGTCTGTTTCCTTTTGTTTAGCTGGAGACAGTTTTTTACTCATAAAGGGTACCTAGCTTTGCTTAGGACTTGCCTACTATTTGGGGGATATAGTTGGAGTAACTGAGCTGTTGGTCCAAGTGGAGGCCAAAGTATTGATGTGGTGACTGGGTCCAGACAGGACCCATCCAGGAAGCATAGAGTCAGAGAGGAGGCAGTGGAGTTGATCCATTGCTTGGTGCCAAACAGAATGGACACTGTGTTCTTTTGACTAAACAGTTGTCCAGGAACCATTTTAGGATGGCTGTGAAGTCCTGTTAAAGGGATTCCTCAATGGAGGAGATAGAGGAGCTTGATGCATAGATTATGGTATTATCAGCATACAGTACATGTGTGTGTGGCTGGTAGAGATGGACAGTGGGAGGTTGTTGATGAAAATGATGAAAAGCAGTGGTCTCAGAACTGAGCCTTGGGGGATCCTGATGGAAACAGGTACAGTGGGGGTGGTGTTCAGACCTAGCTTAATGAGTTGAGTACAGTTATCCATGTAGGAGTGGAACCATGCAAGGGCTGTTGGGGAGATTTCGGACTCAGAAAGTGTAAGCCAGGGGTGTTCCACAGTATCGAGGGCTTTGGCTAGGTCTATAAATATAGTCCTTTACCCAGACCATTGTCCAGTTTGGAGTGTATGTAGCCAGTGACCCCGAGTAGGGAGGTGGAGGTTGAGTGGTTGGAATGAAAGTCTGACTGATGTGGAGTTAGGATGTGGAATTCCACATAGAAGTTAGATAGCTATCTACTGACAAACCTCTCAAAGGCTTTAGAGAGGATGGGTAGAAGTGAAACTGGGTGATGGTTTGAGGGGGAGTTGGCTGTGCCCCTTTGTGGATTGGTACCACCAGTGCATGCTTTCAACTGCGTGGGAAAGATGTGGAGCATAGAGACCAATTGAAGATGTGAGCAACAGAGACAGCCACCACTGGAGCACCTATTTTGAGGAATTTAGGTAAGATGCCATCTGGTCTGCAGCTGGATGTGGCATTTAGTGCTAGTAGTTCTTTGCAGATGGCAACAACCATAATCACCTTCATGCAGAAGCTGGCTCCAGAGAAATGGTTGGGTGGTGGGGGTGGGGGAATTGGGGATGAGGGCCCTGGGTCCTTCAGTGAAGTATCTGCTACAGGCATCAGTGATTAAGGTGATGCCGGGCGGTGGAATGCATACTGTGGGGGGGGGGTGATTAGCATACTGACTGTCTTTCAAGAATTTAGAGGTGTTGAGGGAGTTGGAGGCTAGCTTGTGCTGGAAGTAACTGGACTTGGCTAAGTGGGTACTCCTGGTGCAGTAGTTCCAGAGGGTGGCATAGGCTTGCCTGTCCTGGGAGAACCTACTGCATTTGTGTTTGGCCCTGCCCACATCTCACAGAGACATAGAAGGTGATGGCAGATAAAGACTGTGTAGTTCATCTAGTCTGCCCCTTTCCCTACCTAATGCAATATCGCAGACCCTAGTTGATCTGTGGCTTATCCTCTCTTCCCTGTTGTGAGAGTACTCATGTCTATCCCATGCATTCTTGAATTCCCCTACCATTTTTGCCCCTACCACCTCTGCAGGGAGGCCATTCCAAGCATCCACTACTCGTTCTTTGAAAAAGTATTTACTTGTGTTGCTCCTGAGCCTCCCCCCCTCTAGCCTCATATCATGCCCCCTTGTTCTTGTACACCATCTTTTCTGAAAGATGTTACCTTTCTGTACCTTGTTTATACCACTGAGGTACTTGAATGTCTAGCACATCCTCCTTCTCTCCCCTCTCCTGCAGGGAATACATATTGAGGTCCTCTAGTCTTTCCTCATATGACTTTTGGTGCAGTCCTTGCACCATTTTTGTTGCCCTTGTCTGGACTGCCTCTATTTTGTCTATGTCCTTCCAGAGATGCGGCCTCCAAAACTGGACACAGTACTCCAGATGAGGTCTCACTAGTGATCTGTACAGTGGTACAACAACCTACTTTTTTCTGCTGGTGATACCTCTCCCTATGCACCCTAGCATCCCACTGGCTCTCCCCACAGCCTTCCCAAATTATTTGGTTACCATTAGGTCATCAGAAGCAATTACCCCCAGGTCCCTTTCTTGATTGGTGGCTGTCAGTACCTCTCCCCCATCTTGTACTCCTCCCTTGGATTTCTGTGCACCAAATGCATGATTTTGCACTTCTTTGCATTGAATCTTAGTTGCCACACTCTCAACTTTTCCTCAAGCATGTTTAGGTTCTTTTTCATTTTTTCCACTCCCCTGGAGTGTCGATCCTGTTGCAGATCTTAGTGTCATCTGCAAAGAGGTATACCTTCCCCTCCAGCCCCTCCGCAATGTCACTTATAAAGACATTGAAGAGGACTGGCCCCAACACAGATCTCTGTGGCACCCCGCTGGTCACTCCCCTCTCCTTGGACTGAATGCCATTTACCACCACCCTCTGAATCCTGTCACTCAACCAGTCTCTGACCCAGTTTACCACCTTGGGGCCCACTCCCAGGCTGCCCAACTTATTTACCAACCTCCTATGTGGGACGGTGTTGAAGGCCACATTGAAATCTAGGTAGGTCACATCCACTGCCCCTCCCTGATCTACCTCCCTGGTCACCCAGTCAAAGAAGTCTATCAGGTTTATTTGACAAGACCTTCCCCCTTAGAATCCATGCTGCTTCAGATTTTGTGCTCTGCTGGATTGAAGAAGTATCACAGTCCTTTTCTTTAGCAGTGATTCCATTAATTTCTCCACCACGGAGGCCAGGCTAACTTGCCTGTAGTTGCCAGCCTCCTTCCCATTCCCACTGTTGCGGAAAGGGACTACATTCACCCTCCTCCAGTCCCCTGGAACTACTCCTGTCTCTATCGATTTGTTGAAAAGTTCTGTTAGTGGTGCTGCCAGCAACTCTAAGTTTTTAGTATTGTGGGATGCATCCCATCCGGCCCCATAGCCTTGTCCCCTTTCAGATTCTTAAGTGCCTTTCGGACTCTTTCCTCTGTAAACATAGAAACATATGCTTTGACGGCAGATAAGGACCACTTGATCTACCTAGTCTGCCCAATTCCCTACCTATTGGATAAGCTGCAGATCCTAGTTAAGCAACAGCCTACTTCTTCCTACCCCCCACCAGAATTGCCTTATGTCTGTCCCATGCATTCTTGAATTCCCCACTGTTTTCAACCCCACAGCCTCCTCAGGAAGGCCGTTCTATGTGTCCACCAACATCTCTGTGAAAAATTACTTCCTTACATTGCCCATGAGCTGTCCCCCCTCTATCTTCAAATTGTGCCCCCTTGTTCTTGCACATCTCTTTTTCTAAAAGATTCTACCCTCTTGGACTTTGTTGATTCCCTTGAGGTACTTGAAAGTTTCTATCATGTCCCTACTCTCCCTCCTTTCCTCAAGGGTATACATATTAAGCTCCTTTAGTCTCTTTTCATATAGGCTTCTCTTGCAGACCCTGCACCATTTTAGTTGCTCTCCTCTGGACTGCCTCCACCCTGTCTATGTCCTTGCACAGATGGGGTCTCCAGAACTGCACGCAGTACACCAGATGGGGTCTCACCAACTGTCTGTACAGAGGGATAACAACTTCCTGTTTTCTATGGTGATGCCTCTCCCTGTACATTTTAGTATCCCCCAGCCCTCCTTACCACCTTCTCACATTGATTGCTTACCTTTAGGTCATCTGATATGACTACCGCAGGTCTCTTTCCATTTTTGTTGTTGTTAATACCTCTCACCCCCATTGTGTACTCTAACCTTGGGTTTTTGTTTCCCAGGTGCATTACTTTTCACTTCTTTGCATTGAATCTGAGCTGCCATACATTTGACCATTCCTTCAACCTTGCCAAGTCCCTTCTCGTCCTTTCCACTCTCCCTTGTGCATCAACCCTGCTGCAGATGGGCTAGTGTTCACCTCTCTCCCATTGGTGCTCCCATCACCCATCATCCTTCCCCTTCATCTGTGAATACTGAGCAAAAATATTTGTTCAGGATTGTTGCTTTTTCTAGGCCCCCCTCCGCACCCCCCTCCCTTTTTAACCTCACAATCCCACCCCTTGTCTTTCTTTCACTAATGTACATTGAAAAGGTCTTGTCTCCTTTCTTAATTTCCTGGGCTATTTTTTCCTCCATTTGCACTTTTGCACTCCTGACTGCCTTCCCCACCTCCCTCTGCTTTTCCAGATACAGTTCCCTGTCTTTCCCCTTCTGTGTTTCCTTGTACCTCCTGAAAGCTATCCTTTTCTCTCTTACCTTCCCAGACATGTCCTTTGAGAACCATAAAGGTTTTTTCTTTCTCTTTGTTTTTGCTTAGTTGACTAATACAAAGGCTTGTTGCCTCTGCTATGGCTCCCTTAAGGTTAACCCATTGTTTCTCTACATTCCCCCTTCTTCACCTGCCAGGATTTCCTTGAAACATTCCCCCATTTTTGCAAAGTTGACCAGTGTGAAATCCAGGACCCTTGCTTTCATGTGGTTTGACTCCTCCACTGTTTTCACATTGAACCACATCATACGATGATCACTGGACCCCAGGTGGCTACCCACTTTTACATCAGTGACTCTACACTGGAAAAGTATGATCAGGTCAGAGGTTATCCCAGCAAGGTGATGACCTTAAACTCTGGAAAGCTTGAGGGGGGCATGTTTGTCACAAATGCCTAGAAAGGTTGTGGAGAAGTGTGCCAGAGTCTCTTCTGAGTCAGGTGTGGATAGGACTGGGGTCCAGTTGGCAGCCCTGAGATCCTGCAGGAAACTTTCAGAGCAGAAGAATTTGAATTTCATGGGAAGTGCTTTTTTAGAGGGGAAGCTTTGGTGGGTTAAAGTTTCTGCACACAGTGATCACTGACTATATCAGGTAGGGTGCCCGAAGACAGGATTAGTTGGGGGTCGGTTACCAACACCCAGTCTATTGGGCTGTGCTTGGGGGGGCCTGGGGTTGAAGCGAGTAGGTGAACAGATCAGTTGATGCAATTTCAGGGCTGTGATTTTGGAGTGGAGATTGGAAGAAACCGACGGTTTGGTTTCGGCAGACCAGTTGGTATTAAACTCACTGAGTACAATGTTCTTGCTTCTGAGTAGGGAATCTAGTACGTTTTGGAGTATGTCTAGCGCCGCTTCTGATGGTTTCCCTAGGATGCAGTATACACCTGTAATCTTTTATTGAATATATAATCACAATATGCATCTCCGTTCCCATGCTCTGCCAAATCACTTTGCTCCTTCTCCTCTGCATGTGTCACTGTCTGACACACTCCTTTCTTATTCCTTATTGTTTACAATGATTGCTCATGTTGCAGCCCTTGCAGTTCCACTGTGAGTGGTTCCTACAATGTGTGATACTTTAGGGACTGTTTGACTTCTGTCATTTTCATCTACACTTGTAGTTCCCACTGAGGAAGAGGGCCTATAACCAAACCTACTCTGCTTTGGTTTTTCTTTTTAATGTGACTGGATGATCTCATGTTACCATCTCCTTGGCCTCACTGTTGCTCGATTTCCTAATGCATGCAATGGGCGTCAGCCCCGTAAGTGATGATTTTTGTTAATTTTTTTAGTTTTTATTATTTATTTTATTTTTGTATTTTTATTTTTTCATCCGCGGAATAAAAACTAGGACTACCAGAGGACAGGTTCTGACTTGATAGCAGCTGACACACACTTGCTACCCACTGCCTAGATCGTACTGCAACAGCACAGCTCAGGATGACACACACAGGCAACTTTAGGACTCGGGAGAAGGAGGAGGAAGGAACTTCATCAACTTGAAGGAATGTGAAGAGCTTTATTTCTCTTTTTTTTTTTGCATTTCTTTAATGGGATACCATCAGTGTGACAACCACCAGGGACCAGGCACTTGCCACACTGCTAGTTGGCACACACTTGCTGCCCTGCCCACTACCCAGATCACACTCCAACAGCACAGTATAGGATGACACACAGGTTGCTTCAGGACTCAGGAGGAAAGGAAGTAACTTCAGCAACATTTTCTTTTAAAATTGAGTTTATTTTTCAGTTTTTCATTTTACTTACATGATGACAGTATATTATTTTTATCTATTTTATTTAAAAGTTAGATAGATTACAGGATAAGTTCTATGAGAAACAAGTCTTGTTTACAAAACATCCCCAAGTCATCAAAAATGTATACACAAGTTGATGTAAACAATGATTGTATGAATACATATGGAGACTAATCCATATTAAAACTCATTATAAACACACCATTTGAGCCACAAGGATGAAAATACAGTGAAAGGAACAAATTATCATTGACATCAGGTAAAACAAGTGCATGTAAGTTGTGCCTGTAGTAACAATTTTTTTTTTAAACCATGTTTAAACTTGTAAAGAGACTGAGTTTTTCAACTGGGGGGGGGTAATACACAAACAGTACCAACAGCAATACAGTACATTAACTGTACACATCCCCAACTATGTACAAAAGGCAGGGAGAATTATGTTAACAAGGTGGTAATCTACTTGACTAAAACAGGCAGTGAAAGTAAATTTTTACTTTTGCTAAGCATGTCAAAGTAGCCAGTTATGAGAGTACATTGTGACAAAAAAGAAAACTGAAAGGCTAAAGGACTGGTTCTGGGTTATTAAGGAGTGAATAAAGTGTATGCAACTGGGTCCAGCAGGCCTCATATAATTTCGTAGTGGAATTTACACTGGCAAGCATTTTTTCAACTCTTAAGTTCAAAAACAAATCCTGCAGCCACTCATTATAAGAGACGAGTTCTTGGTCTAGCCAGTGAAGCAGTATTACTATTTTAGTTGAAAGTGTAATCCTAGATATTTAATAGCTTCTTTCTTTTGCAAGAATACCACTGTAGCCCACTACTAGGCAGATTTGGGGGATAAAGAGGTCATCCAGACCCAGAAGTGGGTCAGCATTGCTTTTAATAGAATCCCAGAGTTCCCTGGCCTTTGGACAGTGCCAGAAGATATGCTGGAGTGACCCTTCATATTTTCTACATCTTCTATAAGTCATTTCAAAATTTTTCCCAGTTAAAGTGGGTCTCATGGAAGACAAGCTCCAACAGGGGCAGGTACTGTGCAACTGCAGATATAGTTTGGGAAACAGTGTGTTATGTAGCCAAGAAATAGCAGGGGTTTGTGTGGCATTTTAAATGGTTGCTTGCAGTAGTGAATCTTTGGTATCCCTCCATGACATAAGTCCCATATTAGGGGCTATGGCATGAGTGAGTTGCAAGAATCTGAAAGCATATGTTTGACTAATTGTGAGTTACCTGAATGGAGTGGAAAGGCAGGAAGTGACCATGTAATAAAATATTAGAGAGGCTGGGAATGTGGCATTACCCCTTGTCATTGCAGGTATTGTTTTCTCCACCATTTTAAAACTGGGGTTGCTAAAAATAGGTTGGGAAATGTTCTGTTGGAAGTTTACTTTGAGGACTCTCCTAACTGGTTGTGTACTTTTATTGAAGTACCAGTGACTGAGTGCTTGAGACATGCTGGCAAGTGTGAGGTAGCTATGTGCAGGAGAACTGAAAGAGTGCTGAGTGCATTTTCTCGTTTTCTGTGGTGAGCCATTGTGGGATGTATGGAGTTCCATTGTTGGTAGGGTTAGGTGCAACCCATTTGGTATATTTGCTGGCATGGCTGGCAAGGTAATAGAGGCTAAAATGAGGAAGACATTTGGGGGATGGAGCCAACAAAGGCTTAAGTGCCTTCTTACAAAAGCACTGTAAAAGCACTTCCATTCTAACATGCTCAGCATGTTCATGTCCCACTGAGTAAGTGGAACAGTGAATGAGTGGAACAAGTGACTGGCCTCTTAGGCATCAGCAGAAGGAAGCAAAGAAGCAGGGGACTCTGCCGGTTGACTAAGGTCAGGCACCTGTTCGCTCCTGTGTAACAATCTCTCCAAAACAAGCATAGACGTTTAAGGGGATTTAAACCAGGTATGGGAGAACGCAAGTAGCAACAAATCCCTAAAAAAGGAAAGCTGGAACACCCTAGCAGGGATAATGGAACATAAGTAGTTCCCAGGAATACAGGAAGAGTAGAAGTTGGGAATGCTGGGAGTCCTGCAGTGCAATAGCTGTGGGGCACCAGTTTTCAAAGAAACCTTGTGGAGACTGTCATGCTGTCCCATCTGTACCCACCTCACTGGGTTGACAGATGTGGTTGTTAGACTCCATGCTGAGTTGACTGGGATTCAGGCTACCTTTTCCACCACCCAGGGGCCACCAAGTCTGCCACTGTTGCCTCGGAGGATGCCAGGGAGACAGAACGGCTGGAATATGGTGGGCTGTGGAAGGGTGGGTGTGGTGGGTCAAAGGCACATTGCTCAACTGGTACCTCTGTGCAATTCCTACAGTGCTCTGGTGAGGTGGGACTGCCAGGAAGAGGCACCCATGGTAGAGGCCAAGGAGGATGTGGGGGTCTTTTGTAGTGGAGACCTCAGGGATGGTGGAAGTGGAGCCCAGAGGAGGAGGAGTCAGCTTCTGGTGGAGGAGTCGATTGGGAGGGGGATAGATCTGGGAATAGGAAAGGGAGGGGAGAGGCAGGTTAGTTTCCTATGTGGTATAATGGCCTGGAGGGATGGGAAGCGGATCATAAGGATTGCTACAGCAGCAGGATGGGACACAGAGCTGGATGTCATTGTTCACCTGGGAACTAATGACCTAGCAAGGGACAGGGCTGGGAATAGTACAGGGGGAGCTTAGAGAGCTGGGGATGGGTCTTGGATAGGTAGTGTGCTCAGTGGCTTTCACTGAGCTGCTGTCTGTCTACTACAGGGGGAAGGTGAGGGATCTAGACACCAGCTGCTTCAGCTCATGGCTGAAGGAATGATGCAGAGAGGAGGGGTTTGGTTACATTGGAGACTGGGGTCCTCCTGGGAGGATAAGGGCCTATACAGTGGTGATGGCCTGCATCCTTCCAGGAGGGGAACCACAGTCCTCAGTGGATAGTTTAAATGTTACTTTGATGAACATTTCAACTAATTGAAGGGGGGTGGTTAAAGAGATCAGAGAGGCAGAAACTGTCCCCTCACTGACTGAAGAAAAGCATAGGGAGAACCCAAGAGGAGTGGAATTACCTGGGATACAAATTAATACAGGAAACAGGGTGGACAAAAGGAAGGTGGATGGGAGTGGGTGCATTAAAAAGAGAGGGAGAAGGAGGGAAACCAAAAAGGAAAAAGGGTGGGTAACGGAGTGGTAACAAAACCTGGAAAGCCATGTGTGTGAATGCTAGACATCTAGGAAATAAGATTCCAGACCTAGAGGCCACAATGACAGAGGCCGACCTGGATATTGTGGCCATTACTGAGTCACGCTGCACTAAAAATCACGACTGGGACATAGACATGCCAGGCTATACCCTGTTCAGAAAGGGCAGTGTGGGAAGGAAAGGAGGGGATGTGGTACTTTATGTTAGGGAGGGTATTAAAGCAACAAGGATGTAGGGAATACAGAGGGACAGAGGTACTGTGGGTCACCCTAGGGATGAGGAATGAAGCCTCTGTTTGCACTGGTGTGATCTACAGACCTCCTGCACATGAGGAGGAGTTAGATAAGGTGCTGGTGGAAGCCATTAACAAGATTTCAAAAAAGGCATTGTTGGTGCTGTTGGTGGGGGCCTTCAGTCTGCCGGTTGTTGATTGGAGCCTGCTAGCTCAGGCAATTAGTCACTGAACCCACTCGTGATGGGGCACTGCTTCTTTTAAATATATTTAAACTGACATGCAACACCTCCATATGGAGTCCTTGCATTTCAATGACGAAACGCTGCATATTGCACACATCTGAATGTGGTATTGTGTCTTTCTCTCATCCATCTATGAATCATCATAAACAGAATGCACCAACATTCCCAATAGTTTTACATGTCAATTTTGTATTTATGTATTTTATTTATTTACTTAGTCTGGGATTAACACCTGTGAGCAAAACTGCTCCTTTACAAAGGTTCCACGTCATAGGAATTACAAGACAGTAATACAAGAACAAATGATACATTGCATACAACAGAAAAGCAAACATTGCTAGGATACATGGTGTGAAGACAGTCAGCATTAACATAAAATTACACTGGTACAAAGAATCTATAGTTAAACAAAAAGCAAACATTGCTATGATACATGATGTGAAGATAGACAGCATTAACACATAATTACACTGGTACAAAGAATCTATAGTTACAGGAACAGGCTTCAGGCTTGTGTCCACTAAAGCTGGAAAAATTTTACCCAGCCCAAAAAATCTGTGCTTAGGATGCAGGATGAGGTGGAGGGGGACGGGTGTTATTGGGGGTGAGTTATAGTGATGTGGTGGTGAGCAAGATGCTAGTAGAAGGCAGGGATTCAAGGATTGTAGGGGAACAGGACAGCAAAGGGTTTGAAGAGGAGTGACCCAGTGGGTTTTGTCAGTGCAGTTGTGGAGAAGATGATCCTAGCAGCCGCAGAGATGATAAAGGGTAGTTGTAGGCCCATACTGTCTTCTGCACAGATATAGGATGTTTTAGTAAATGAAGCGTAGGGATTCAGAGGCATCAGTAGGAGGAGTTAGGGATGCAAGGAGGGGGAGGGGATAAGTGCACTAGATAAATATTAATGGACAAATTCCATCCATCATTAGGATTTGGGATCACAGTCACAGACTGCACGTAATGAGATGAGCTCGCAGTTGAGATTTGAAAGGTTTAATTCTTGGTTCGGTAATTAGAGCAGTGCTAAGAGAATTTAGACAGAGGGTGGCCCTATGCACAAAGTACTACTGCCCTTGTGTAGTTCACCGAAAAGTGACTTGGAAGGCTGCTTTACATGAATCCCTGGTTTGTTTACGGTTGATGGAAGGGTTGAGGAGAATCTGCACACCTGGATGTGTAAGGCCAAAGGTGGCATTTTTCCAGCAAGTATACCTGAAATTGGATCCTGTTGCTTAGATTAAGCCATCCAGTGCTTGAGTAGAGCTTGCATGTATGAGTTGAGCAGTGTGCCACTAGAACAAGCCTGCAGTCTTTGTTTAGAGCAACTTTTATTCTCTTAAGAGCGGTGTCTGTTCCAGCCCCATAGACTGCAAGGCCATAGTCTATGACTGACAGGACTGAGCTGTTTACTGCTAGTTTGATGGCACTTTGGTGACATGGTCAATATGCAGCCCATACGAGAGAGAGAGAGAGCAGTCAAGAGTGATCCCAAGGTATTTGAAGTTGCTGACCGATTCTAGGAAGTCACTGCTGTGATTGTGTATTCTGATGGGATAAGCCTTATGGTGGTTTGGGGTGGAGGCGAACATCATTGTCTTATTTTTTTTTTGTAATTAAGTAGGAGCCTGGATCTAAGGAACCATGCCTCAACTGCGTTAAATTCAGCTTGTAGCTTTTTTTCGAGCATATCAGGATCAGAGTGACGGGTGAACAGCACAGCACTGTCTGCATACAAAAGGACCTCATTATGGCAAGCTTTGGGGAGGACATTCAGAAACCGACTGAAGAGCAGGTGGCCCAGGATAGAGCCTTGGGATACCCCTGTGGAAACAATTTGATGGTCAGACAGGGCTCTTTGTATTTTGATCTGCTGAGTTCTCATGGAGAGGTAGCTCCTGAACCAGGCCATCGAGACTGGGGATATCCCAATGCAGGCCAGCTGACAGAGAAGTAGCTCATGACAGAGAAGTAGCTCATGATTAACTGTAACAAAAAAAGTGTGTGTTTGTCTGAGTTAACTGAACTAAATGGTTATCTGAACAGTTATCTAGGTGTAAATCTCAGGTGATTGAAAGGACTTGATAGCTGTGAGGTTTAAATTACGTGTAGAAAGATCTAGTAAGTAGGGGGAGAGGCTTAGCTAGAAAGGAAGCTACATTTAAAGACTGCCTTAGAAAGATTCTGCTAATAGTTTGGCAGAAGACACCAGGAGAAAGGACTGCTGTGTGACTGGACTTCTCTACTGGGACTATATTGCCCTCCTTCCCTCCCCCCCAAAGCTAGTTCTACTTTTATAGGCACAGGATTTGACTGACAACAGGAACTTCCTGTTTGGGAGCAGGAAGTGAGTGATCACAGAGCCACCAAAGACCCACCATCCTAGAAGGGCAAGAGTAGCTCTCCAGCCCCCTCTAGCTGCTGGAGGTCTGCCTCTGAGTAAGTAAGGGGTCTACTGAGAAATATAGGATATTCTTGTCTCAGAACAGGACAATCAGGAGCTTAAAGGGCACACAGGCAGCAAGTAAGGAGAGAGAGAAAAAAAAACAGAGGAAAGAGTAAGGATTGCAAACAGTTAAGGGGCCAGAAATAAGACATGATGAGAGTGGTGCAGTGCAGTGGCTGTGGAGTAGCAGTCTTCCGGGAGATGTTCTGGAGGATGCGGTGTTGTCCCATCTGCAGGCACCTCTCTGGGCTGAGGGAGGAGGTTGCTCATCTCCAGGCTGAGTTGGCCAGGATTTGTGGGACCTCCTCTTCCATCCAGGGACCACCAGTGCCACTGCCGTTGCCTCAGAGGTTGCCAAGAAAGAGGAGCGGTTGGACTACAGTGGGCTCAGGGAGGGTGAGGGTGGTGGAACAGGGTGCATCCCAGTTGGCACCTCTCACAATTCCTATGCCATTCTGGCAAAGTGTGGTTCCTCTATGGAGGCACCCACAGTGGAGACCAAGGAGGATGCTGGGAACCTTCACAAAGGAGACCCACAGGAGGGTGGCAGGGGACCCCGAGGGAAGGAAACAACTCCTGGTGGGGGACTCCATTGTTAGGAATGTAGAACTGGGGGAGGAAGGGGAGAGGGAGGTAAGGTGCCTGCCTGGCACCATGGCTTGGAGGGATAGGGAGCGAATCCTCAGGATTGCCAGAGCAGCTGCACAGGGGAGGGAGCTGGATGTTATTGTCCACCTAGGGACAAATGACCTGGCTAAGAAAGGGATTAGAGAAGTGCAGGAAGAGTTTGTGGAATTAGAGAGGGGCCTCAGAGAAGTAGCACACACAGTAACCTTCTCGGAGGTGCAGCCCATCTATGGTGTAGGAGAGGCTAGGGTGTTCCACACCATGGGATTCAATCAGTGGTTGAAAAACTGGTGTGGAGCTCACGGATTTGGCTTCATTGGGGACTGGGGATTCACCTGGAGTGATGCAAGCCTATACTGGCATGATGGGCTGCTTCTGTCCAGGAGGGGAACCAGGATCCTAGGTGGTAGGTTTAAATGCTTCATTGGCAAGCATTTAAACTAGCCAAGGGGGGAGGCACTGGAAAGGAGCAGGGAAATCCTAGCCCCCACAAAAATCACGGTAGTAAGTGCGGTAAACACCAACATAGAGGTGTCGATAGGGAGAAGGGCTGGGGTAAATGGAGAAAGTGACAAAGGTAAGAAGGACAGGGATGGGGCAAAAAGAAGTAAGGCCATCAGGAAATGGAGGGTAATGAGTACCAATGCCCGTAGTCTGGGCAACAAGCTCCCTGAGCTGGTGGCCTTGATGGAAGAGGGATGCTTGGATATTGTAGCAGTCACAGAAACATGGTACACAGGGAACCATGACTGGGATGTTAACATACATAACCTACAGGAGAGACAGACAGAGAGGGTGAGGAGTAGCTCTCTATGTAAAGGAAGGGATAAAAGCAACTGAACAAAAGAGTAAACAGGGGGGAGAGGAGGTACTGTGGGTCACCTTGGAGACTGAAAAGGGTACCACAATCCGCACAGGGGTTGTGTATAGACCCCCATGTCAGGGGGAGGGAATGGACAAGGATATGATAGAAGGCATTCTTAGAATGGCAGAGAAAGGGGAGATACTGTTGATGGGAGACCTGAATATGCCAGATGTTAACTGGAGCACATTTGCTGCAGTGACATCCAAGAGCAGGGCCATTCTTGATGCCCTACAGGTGGCAGGCCTCAGACAGCTAGTTTCGAACCCACTCGTGAGGGAGCAATCTTAGACCTCATACTTCAAACGGGGCAGTGAGAGGATCTCAGATCTAGAAGTGGGTTGCCATTTGGGAACAAGTGACCATCAAACAGTGTGGTTCACATTAAACTCAGCTACAGAGTCAAGCCATACAAAGTGAGGGTACTGGACTTTGGGAGGGCTGACTTTGGCAAGATGGAGAGTGCCTCAGAAAAGCACTAGCAAACAGGCTAGAAGGAGGTGTGGAGCAACAATGGGGAATCATCAAAACTGCCATCACAGAGGCAATAAGCCTTTGTGTGAAGCAAATAAACAAATCAAAACAAAAGAAAAAGCCACTATGGTTCTCAAAAGAGGTGGCTGTGAAAGTCAGGAAGAAAAATATAGCATTCCAGAAGAATAAGGAAACACAGAAGGAACAGGACAGAGAGCTGTACCAGTTAAGGCAGAAGAAAGCAGGGAGAGAAGTCAGAATATCAAAGACCCAAACTGAGGAAAAGATAGCCAACTCGGTTAAGAAGGGGGATAAAACCTTTTACAGGTACATCAGCGAGTGTAGAAAGACAAAGGGAGGGATAGTGAGGCTGAACAGAATGAACAGTGGGCGGGCAGAGGGGGACAGTGAAAAATCAGGGATCTTGAACGAATATTTCTGCTCAATATTCACAAATGAGGAGGGGGAAGTGCCTAATCCAATTAACAGATGCACTCTTGATAGGGGGGTCGATCCCAGTCCTTTCACAGAAGAAAGGGTTCTGCAAGAACTCCTAAAACTGAAGGTGGACAAAGCAATGGGGCCTGATGAAATTCACCCCAGAATTCTAAAAGAATTAAGGGGGGAACTAATGAAACCACTGGCTACTCTTTTTAATAAATCATGGGAGGATGGTGTGGTACCCGAGGACTGGAGGAAGGCGGATGAGATTCCCCTTCACAAAAGTGGGACTAAGACAGAGGCAGGAAACTACAGACCTGTCAGTCTGACCTCTGTGGTAGGGAAAGTGATGGAGTCACTTCTGAAGGAAAGAAAAGTGGAGTACCTAGAGACCAGTGGGGCACAGGACCTAAGGCAGCATGCGTTCACAGCGGGAAGGTCATGTCAGACGAATCTAATAGATTTCTTTGACTGGATGACCAAAGTAGTAGACCAGGGAGGGCTGTGGACATGGCCTACCTAGACTTTACAAGGCATGTGACACAGTCCCACACAAAAGATTAATAGTCAAATTAACCAGCCTGGTAGTGGGTCCCAGGGTGGTAGCCTGGGTAAAACATTGGCTGGACAACGGGACACAGAAGGTAATTGTAAATGGAGTCCACTCTGAAGAAAGAGGGGTTACTAGTGGGGTACCGCAGGGTTCAGTATTGGGTCCAGTCCTTTTTAATGTCTTCATAAGTGACATTGCAGAGGGACTGGAAGGAAATGTATGCCTCTTTGCAGATGACACAAAGATCTGCAACAGGGTTGATACACAAGGAGGCATGGAAAGGATGAGAAGGGACTTGGCAAGGTTGGAGGAATGGTCAGAAGTATGGCAGCTAGGATTCAATGCAAAGAATTGCAAATAATGCACCTGGAACCAAGAACCCAGGGAAGAATACACAATGGGGGGAGGTAGTAACAACAACAAAAAAGGAAAGGGACCTGGGGGTAAATCATATCAGATGATCTTAAGGTTAGCAAGCAATGTGAGAAGGCAGTAGGGAGGGCTGGGGATATACTGGGATGCATAGGGAGAGGCATCAGCAGCAGAAAACAGGAAGTTGTTATTCCTCTGTACAGACAGTTGGTGAGACCCCATCTGGAGTACTGCGTCCAGTTCTGGAGACCCCATCTCCGCAAGGATATAGACAGGATAGAGGCAGTCCAGAGGAGGGCAACTAAAATGGTGCAGGGTCTGCAAGAGAAGCTGTATGAGGAGAGACTAAAGGAGCTTAATATGTATACCCTTGAGGAAAGAAGGGAGATGGGGGACATGATAGAAACTTTTAAATACCTCAGTGGAATCAATAAAGTCCAAGAGGGTAGCATCTTTCAGAAAAAGAGACGTGCAAGAACAAGGGGACACAATTTAAAGATAGAGGGGGGGCCGGTTCAGGGGCAATGTAAGGAAGTATTATTTCATGGAGAGGGTAGTGGATGCATGGAACAGCCTTCCTGAGGAGGTTGTGGGGTCTAAAACTGTGGGAGAATTCAAGAATCCATGGGACAGACATAAGGCAATTCTTGTGGGGGATAGGAAGAAATAGGCTGTTGGTTAACTAGGATCTGCGACCTATCCTGTAGGTAGGGAAATGGGCAGACTAGATGGGCCAAGCGGTCCTTATCTGCTGTCAAAGTCTATGTTTCTATGTTTCTATGTTAAAGGCCTTGGTAAAGTCAATGTAAATGGCCCCCACCAAGAGTTCGTGATCCAGTGCCTCATCGATGTAGCCAGTATATTCCACCAGGGCTGTCTTTGTGCTATGCACCTTCCAGAAACCATGTTTCTGCTGACACTGAAGCTTGTATTTGTCAAGATAGTTGACTATCTGGTTATATACTATCCTTTCAAGGGCTTTCGAGAGAGGTGGAAGAATTAATAATAGCCGGTAATTAGAGAGACTAGCTCTGTCACCACTTTTGAAAATGGGAGTAACCACAGCTGCTTTCCAGATTTGGGGAGATTTGCCTGTACAGAGTAATAGGTTGAGGAGCCAGGTTAATGGAGAGAGTAAGACATCCAGGGTGAGAGCAACTAACTTGAGGTCAGGCGAGTTGCTACTGGAACTGGTTTTCCTGAGCACTTGATCTAGATATTTTTTAGCCTCTGCTACAGTGGCAGCCTTAAGGTAGAAGGGGGGGGCATGCTAGTTGGTGAGGAGGTATTGTTATCAATGTTAGTTCCTGATAGGTAGGGATGTAAGTTTGTCATGGCAGTCATACATGTCATTGATTCCATGACATTTGATCTTTATTCAGGACTTCCATGACTTTCACTAGTGTCATCAGAATGTAGCAATGATGACAGTGCCACAACATTTACTACTGTTTACTAATGATTTCATGAACAAACAATGAGTCATTAAAACCTCATCCATGACAAACTTACATCCCTACCGATAGGGGATGCAAAAAGTCAGGGGGAAGCACACTGCTGAGATCTGTAAAGGCCTTGTTGAAGGGATTGGCAATGTCTTTAGGATCTTTGGTGACAGTACCGCTGGTGTTGATTATTGTGGGTGGAACTTTACTGTCTTTCCCTGTTAGGGATTTGATGTTTTCGCAGAATATTCAACTGTCTCCCCAGAAAGTGTTTAGTTTGTTTTTAAAGTGTTTACTCTTGGCCAGACAGATGTGACTAGTACATTTGTTCTGAGCTGGTTTATATGTTTGGGGGTCGATTAGTGACTTTGTACTTTTGGCCTTGTGCCACAGATTGTCCCTGATCTTCATTTGTTCAGGGAACTGGGGTGTGACCCAAGACTTACAAGACCCTTTGATTTTCCTCTTTCAAATCAGTGCATGTATATTGCAGGATGTATTAAAGATGTTGACAAAGCACTCTAGTGCCATGTTGACATCAGCTGCATTGTAGATGACTGACCAGTCTTGTGAACTGAGGTGGGTTTTCAGTGAGGCAAGTTGCCCCTTATTTATTTATTTAGTTTTTGTTGACCAGGTAAGTGCACTAGACAAATCCTACCTATTTTCAGGCACGACCCAGGGGAAGGAGATACAGATGAATGTCGACTGACCTTGAACCAGATGAAACTGTTGGTGGTATTTTTAGTGAATGATGGAAATTTGGCCAGGACACCGGGGAAATTCCCCTACTCTTTTCGATAAGTGCCATAGGATCTTTAACATCCACCTGAACTACCACCACTCCAGGCAGATGGGACCTCGGTTTAACGTCTCATCCGAAAGACGGCACCTCAGAAGTGCAGCACCCCTCTCATGCTGCACTACAGTGTCAGTACTGGGATATTAACCCAAGTGCCAGATGTGGGAACTGAACCCACAGCCCTCTGATCTCCCGGCCTCAGAGGTGAGTGTGCTACCTACTGAGCCACTGACACTGACACACAGTATCCTTACTATATCTCTGACACATTTATTTTTGTCTTTGAAAACCGGGTAATTGAACTGATCCAAAGGACCGTTTTCAAGCACGACTCAGGCCACCGGAATGGCATAGAAAGTATACAATACAAATGTGTGAGAAAACAGCAAAATACAGAAATGTCAAATATGAAAATTATCACCATTACAGATGAAGAAAAATACAGGCACTGGGTCTGTTCATGAAAAGGGGTTACCAAAGTGTGACATGAGGGTCAAATCTTCAAATTATTTCTAGATTACATTTTTGATGCATTTCAAGATATTATGACCCAAGTATGAAAAAGTAAACATATTGGGGGATAAAAGCCCCACAGGTTCCAGAGATAAAAGAACTGTATTGTGGTGAGTGTAACAAGTGACACCACACACCATGGTGAATGTAGCACCTGACAAGAAACATTTGTTTTAGTAGTAAAAACTTTAATAAGTAGGTAATGAGTTGCATTAAAACATGAGAAACAAATATTTATAAGAATTATATTACATTAATTGCAAATCTGATGTTTTGCACCACATACTGTGGTGAATGTAACAAGTGACACCATACTTATGTTTCACTTACTAAAACTATACTAAACATGCCCAACAACTAACATACTGCTGCTACTGACTGACACACTACTATAGAACATGAAAAAATTTGACAATTACATTACTGGCAAGTGTGATGCTTAACACCACATACTGGGGTGAATGTAACGAGTGACACCACACATTTGTTTCAGTTTTACAAAGTTTAGTGAACATGCCTAATGGCTAACATGCTAATAATAATAACTGACACAGTGCTACAAAATCCGGAGAAATCTGACAATAATAACAGTAGTGAGAGGTGTGATGTTTGATACCACATACCGTGGTGAATGTAACAAGTGTCACCACACTTATGTTTGACTTACTAAAACTGTACTAAACTTGCCTAACAACTAGCATACTACTATTACTGACTGACATACTGTTATAAAACATGAAAAAAAAATCAACAATTACATTTCTAGCAAGTGTGATGCTTAACACCATATAACATGGTGAATGTAACAAGTGACACCACACACTTGTTTCAAGTTATAAAAAATTTACTGAACATGCCTCATGGCTATCATGCCACTACTAATAACTGACATAGTGTTACAAAACCTGGAGCAATTTGACAATAATAACAGTACTGGCATGTATGATGGTTGACGCCACATATCGTGGTGAATGTAACGAGTGACACCACAAAGAAAATCCATTTTAACTCTCCACCCCATATACACTGAATAATCCCTATTACAATTTATGCCCAGCACTTTCCTTTGACATGCAGTTGTCACTGAAATATGCTCTGTGAAAATTTTCCCAACAATCAGTGAATGATGGTAACCAAAGTCTACCTGTGCTGAATGTAACTGCAACCCTTGTTGTTGCATGCAGTGCTTATCTTCATGCAATGTAGCCCTACAAATGGAGGAGCCACGTGCAAACAATGGGTTTTAAACCACAGCTCAGCTCCTCCCTCTATGGTTGCTCCTTGGTTCTGATAGGCAGGTTATGACTTTGCAACTGTCACAGATGGACGGGTAAACATTGGGCCTGATGTGACCCCAAGTACAGTGAGGGTCAAAGGTTGCTGTCCCTTCTGTGGGAAAGATAGATCAGGCAGTAACACAGTCAGTTATCACAAGGAGGAAAACTAGAGAGAAGCAGAAAATCTTTAAAGTGCTAATAGCACAATTACAGATTTAGAGCCATGTGGGTGAATGTAACGTGCTGTGACACCAACTGTTACATTCACCACACTAAATACAAAGCTGCAAAAATTAAAAATGGAGCATTACAATGGGCTAAAGAGTACAGATAATAAAAAACACAACTCCACATTAGTAAGTGGACTTACTTTAATAATGGAAAACAATAAATAAAGCTTGCAAAAACAATTAGTAAAACATGTGTTTTTGCATGTCACACTTTTTCAGGTAAAAAAAGCAGCAAAATAAAGCAGGATACCCCATCAAAAAAAATATGGATACCCTAGAATTCTATAGTTATGTTATCTATCTGCCCATATAGCCAGGATTCAGATTTAGTCAAACACATGTGCCTGACAATTCTTGATTTTTTAAAATCTGGTATGCACTGTATGGTGGGCATTGGTAACCCCTTTTCATGAACAGACCCCACTATAAATGGTTCAGAATACACTAATGGGAATATACCAAAATAAATATTATCAGTATGCTAAATCACCACAATAACAAGGGGAAAGTACAACTAGAAGGGTACAGCTATACCCCAGAGGTGATCAGAAATGGGGATGCGCCCCCACAGATGGTGACTGGTAGCTAGAGGAGGTCGGGGCTGGGAGTCGTAGGATGGATGGGATGGGTAGCAGGGCTAACCTGGCGAGCAAGGGCAGCTGGCTCCCACCATAAATAAGCCAGGCTTTGAGCTTAGATTTATAAGTGAGGTGCATGTCACATGAGCGGAGGGACACGGGGCATCTATTCCATAGGGATATAAAACTACGATGCCTACTACCCTCTCATATCATACACCTGTGGCTCCTGTGGTTAAATGTGATAAATGCAAGCATGCATGAATATGCATATGCTTTCATACAAATAAGTCCTTGATAAGCCTAAAATGCAGTCTTCATTTTTTTAAACATTAAAAAAGTGCACCTTAGCAAACTAATGCAGAGCTGTATATAACTGAGAAATAAAGTAATAGCAAATACCACATAATTAAAGTGGATGGTATGAAAAGGAACTACTGTGACAGTTCATTTGTGTCTGCAGAGAACCACAATCTTGACCTCTTTTACTTCAAAAATCAGACAACACAAGTACCCGAATAAAGTGCTGCAATAAAATGTATATGAAATAACAGCGCAATAATAAAAATTCAACCTACATTGCTAATGTTGCATTTATCATGTCAAGTCACTTTTAAGAATAAAATGGCACTGATATTCACAAATTTCTGTCTATTCAAGGCCATGTGGCTTCTGGTGGAAAACTGTACAAAACTTAATTAGATTTTAACTAAATTAATCAGCGATCACATTTGAGATGGTGTTGATTATACAACACACAATGCAGCATGATATTACTCATCTTTCAAACTGCCACGCTTAGACTGGTCGACAATCTTTGGTCCAGGCTTCTCGACTACTGCTCCATCCAATGTCTGTTTCACTGCACAGCTGTCACAGGGGTAGACAGATCATCAGTGACATGCGCTGAAAAGCTAGCCATGAGGAAACTGAGAATTTAGTTACTGCTAAAATCAGCGTAAAACGAGTAAAAAAAAAAATATACAATTCTCATTAAATAATTTAAAATTTAATGAGTGGAAATGTTGGATGCATGCCCTTTGGTGCCACCACTAACCAGGTGACTTCTATATTAATGCTTTCTTCATTCCACCTTAAGCTCCGCATGTTTAACATCTGGAGTAGCCAGTATTGTTCAAAGATCATTGATAACAGAAGTTTGTTTTTTGTTGTGGCAATAAAACAGATTGTTGCAGACACAGGGGTAGGAGGTCTGGACTGGTCCCCGCTGGGACCCCCTCCGCCCCAGCCAGCTACAGCGACAAAGGACTTTATTCTTTTTAAACAAATTATCTTGGCATGACCCCAACATGCTCCACTGCAAAACCGGAACAGAAATCCAAGGTCGCACTGGCGGAATCTCCTCTGCACTCCTGTTTTATTGGAGCCAGTTCAGAAAGAAAAAGCCCTTCCCACCCGTCCTCTCCTCCCCACCCGTCCCCTCCTCCATGGCTTTTTAAATGCCCCTGAAAAGTCTGTGGTTGGTTGTTTGAAAAGTAAGAGGCTTGGTTTCTGTAGTTAACTGAGTAGAATGACTGAAGTCATAAACTGGCATGTTTATTTCTGTTATTGTGGCCTAAAGTGGTTTTGTACTTATCCTATCCAGCAGTGAAGTGTACCTCCTTAATAACTGAGCAAGGAAGCAAACCTCTTTAATAATCTGATATAGAAACTCATAAGACAAGAAACTGTGCAATTAGAGACTTGAGTGGGATGGAACTAGTGTTGTTTTATTGAAATGACAGGTGTTAGTGTTGTTATTTGGTAGTCAAGCACACAATTTTGAGCAGCAGTGACTTGTTAACATTCCCAATTTGTAACTAGGTACGAGAAGCTAGTAATGAGGTTAACCTAGGTTGTTTCATCTTTACCTGACCCCACATGTGCTGTCTCAGCTAAGCTTGCTTTTGAAGGTTTCAGAATTGAGAAGCCTTGTTAGTTCTTCCCATGGAACTATTTGATTTCTTAACAGCTGCCTAGACGTGTTCCCATCATGACTTCTCTAAATTGTGAGTGTAGAGCACCTGTGCTTCCCTTTGATGTTTGCATTCCCTTGACTTGTGTAACCCCTAGGTGGCGCTATCCTATGGGCTACTACCCCTGCCTACGTGACTAGGCACAGGTTGAGGGGCCTGAGCTCGATGAATGGGTGCCTCCATCAGGAGGAATGATTTTAGGGTAGCGTAACTGCTGTGTGTATAGCCTTCCGAGATACTATAACCCCCCCACTAACCCTTCTAGTGGCCTAGACAGATCAGCAGATAAACAATCACATATACCATATGATAGCAATACTGAATCCACACACTGTGCACTTACCACCAGGGCTGAATCAGCTGCAAAGGCCCTGGAGACCACCTGTAAAACAAGACCAATAGTACAACAGTTCAATGGCAGTACAACAACCCCTCCAGAAAGGTACACACTAGCCAGGTTAAATGCAGGAAGAAGAACATCTGATTTATTCAGGGGGATTTGAACAAGGGTGGGGCAGCAATCTATCAGGTGATTGTTAGATCTGATTGGTTCAGGTGGAACATGCATGCACAAGGTGTCCCTTGGTCACAGTCACACACTCTGGGTACCCAGTTGTTAAACAGGCTAGCCTGAAGCGTTGCCCGGGGTAGGCCGGCATTGCAGCTGTTGTTGGGGCCCTTAGAGAAGAAAACAATTAGCATGCACATCAACCAAGAATTTGTAATCCAGAGCCAGATGGCTCAGTTCATTGTAATAAACCCAAACAAATAAATCAGATGAAACACAATGATTGCAGCTTTGTTGCAGGGAGCTACCCTGTTTAGTACTCACACTACCAAGATGCAGGAGGCAGGACTGATGAGATGAAGACCTTTGGATGTTGTACTGGATTGCCAGGGGAAGCAGGGCCCATGTGACTCAATGTGGTGGTCACTACCTGTTCGATGGTGTTGAGCAGGGAGCCGAATCCTCAAGCAGGTCTTTCGTCATAAAAGTCTCTGCAATGGGAGCGGCAGTCTAGGCTGAGATGGCAGGGCCCAGACCAGAGTAGACAGTTCGGATTCAGTCCGTATGAGTGCTAGAGCAGCTTCCAGCTAGCATAACACAGTTGAAGGTAGGGAACCAAATTGTGACCCACACAACACATTCAGCACACTTATAAGTAATACAGCTATCAGCCACAGATCAGATAAAGTCAGTTTGCAATTTAACAGGGTTTCTACTTAAACCTTTCGTCTGCGGCTCATTTCAGTACCTGGCAGGCCGATCGCTTCTGGAGCAAGTCTTTGGTCCACACACAGGCAGTGATCACTCTCTTTCTCTTCAGATTTCAGGTTTCAATAAAGATATTCAGAATTAGTCTGTTTCTATTCACACAAGCCTCTTCACTCTGGAAGATGGTGGCAGGCAGACCAAACACAGCATTCCCGCCGATTCCCTGCACTACCATGCAGAAGCAGCTACTCTAATAGCTTCAGCTGTTCACTCTCCAAACTCTAACTCTTGACTGACCACTGCTGCAGGCAGCTCTGAGCTTTCCCAGTGATCCAAAAGGTTTGGTTGGCTGATGGAACTGTCCATCACAGAAAGGGCTCCCCCTCCAGGTCCATTTAGGCACCAGACCTTAAAAACTACTATTCCTACAGAAATTCAGTCCCACAAGACATCTGGGGGACAGTCTCCATTTTAGGCCCCCGAGGTTCCAATTGGTCTCATTCTGGCAGTCCAGAACCAAAATGGTGGCTCTAAGCAAAAAGTCCATGCTGCAATGAAAGGCAGGTTAGACAAACTCCTATATTATTATTAAAGCAGATAAACAGCAAACAATCACAGATTCTAAAAAGGCTCCCTCTGCGCATATAGCAATGGCAGAATGGAGCAGAAATACCACTCACCAGGCATGTCGTGAGCCTTAAACCACTTGGTCCCAACCCAGACTAATTATCTCATACAGATTAGATAGCTCTTCAAGAGACAGGCACGGTGGCTATATAGAGCACTTTCATGCAGACAATCACAACTACTGCAGACACTGAACACCATCCTGGCAGTGGGCATTAGGCAAGCCCAGGAAGACATTAAGGAACCCCATTTGTAGGGGGGTTACACCCTTCCCTGCCTGGCAAAGCGTGGTGTCTGCGTCAAGTCTATACTTACTAAGACATATGAAAGACATCACAAAACAAGATACATACATGTTTCACGAATGAATGGTGGGTGGGCAGAGGGGGACAGTGAAAAAGCAGGGATACTGAATGAATATTTCTGCTCAATATTCACAAAAGAGGAGGGGAAAGTGCCTAATCCAATTAACAGAAGCACTCTTGATAGGGGGTCGATCCCAGCCCTTTCACAGAAGAAAGGGTTCTGCAAGAACACCTAAAACTGAAGGTGGACAAAGCAATGGGGCCTGATGGAATTCACCCCAGATTTCTAAAATAATTAAGGGGGGAACTAGTGAAACCACTGACTACTCTTTTTAATAAATCATGGGAGGATGGTGTGGTACCTGAGGACTGGAGGAAGGATGTGATTCCCTTCACAAAAGTGGGACCAAGACAGAGGCAGAAAACTACAGACCTGTCAGTTTGACCTCTGTGGTAGGGAAAGTGATGGAGTCACTTTGAAGGAAAGAATTGTTGAGTACCTAGAGGCCAGTGGGGCACAGGACCCAAGGCAGCATGGGTTCACAGTGGGAAGGTCATGTCAGACGAATCTAATAGATTTCTTTGACTGGGTGACAAAAGTAGTAGACCAGTGAGGGGCTGTGGACATGGCCTACCTAGACTTTAGCAAGGCATTTGACACAGTCCCACACAAAAGATTAATAGTCAGATTAACCAGCCTGGGAGTGGGTCCCAGGGTGGTAGCCTGGGTAAAACATTGGCTGGACAACAGGACACAGAAGGTAATTGTAAATGGAGTCCACTCTGAAGAAAGAGGGGTTACTAGTGGGGTACCGCAGGGTTCAATACTGGGTCCAGTCCTTTTTAATGTCCTCATGAGTGACATTGCAGAGGGACTGGAAGGAAATGTATGCCTCTTTGCAGATGACACAAAGATCTGCAACAGAGTTGATACACAAGGAGGCGTGGAAAGGATAAGAAGGGACTTGGCAAGGTTGGAGGAATGGTCAGAAGTATGGCAGCTAGGATTCAATGCAAAGAAGTGCAAAATAATGCATCTGGGAAACAAGAACCCAGGGAAAGATTACACAATTGGGGGAGAGGTAGTAACAACAAAAAAAAAGGAAAGGGACATGGTGGTAATCATATCAGATGACCGTAAGGTTAGCAAGCAATGTGAGAAGGCAGTAGGGAGGGCTGGGGGTATACTGGGATGCATAGGGAGAGGCATCAGCAGCAGAAAACAGGAAGTTGTTATCCCTCTGTACAGACAGTTGGTGAGACTCCATCTGGAGTACTGCGTCCAGTTCTGGAGACCCCATCTCTGCAAGGACATAGACAGGAACGAGGCAGTCCAGAGGAAGGCAACTAAAATGGTGCAGGGTCTGCAAGAGAAGCCGTACGAGGAAAGACTAAAGGAGCTTAATATGTATACCCTTGAGGAAAGAAGGGAGAGGGGGGACATGATAGAAACTTTTAAGTACCTCAGTGGAATCAACAAAGTCCAAAAGGGTAGCATCTTTCAGAAAAAGAGACGTGCAAGAACAAGGGGACACAATTTAAAGATAGAGGGTGGGCGGTTCAGGGGCAATGTGAGTAAGTTTTTTTCACAGAGAGGGTAGTGGATGCATGGAACAGCCTTCCTGAGGAGGTTGTGGGGTCTAAAACTTTGGGAGAATTCAAGAATGCATGGGACAGACATAACGCAATTCTTGTGGGGGTAGGAAGAAATAGGCTGTTGGTTAACTAGGATCTGCGGCCTATCCTGTAGGTAGGGAAATGGGCAGACCAAGTGGGCCAAGCGGTCCTTCTCTGCCGTCAAAGTCTATGTTTCTATGGGTATACCATACAAAATAAAGCTGATGAATCAGTAAAAGTAAATACTGTAAACATTACTATACTTATTCATGATATCACTGACTCTCTGTAATAACAGTATTTATGCATTTGTCATACACATAAAATGTTTTGAAATTATTCAAACAGATAACCCCATTACTGTGACCATTCGGATCTGCGCTGTTTTCTGTATTCTAAACAACATAGATGGGGGCCTATCCCTATCAGCTATATTGGGGCTGCATGGGGCAGGGGCACCAGGTTTTGATGGGTGGACAATTAACTTAGAAGTAGCAGAGAAACTCAATTTGGGAAATCTACCATTGAGACCACCCACTGGATTTTTGGGAGGCAGATCTTGAAAGTCCAGCAAATCAGTAAGTTTGTAGGAAAGATCTTCTGAGTACAAGAAGTCATTTTTTCACTCGGTCCACATCTTTGGGGAAATGGCACTGACTTTTGCTATGGCCATCCCTCCCACAGTGGTAGCAGAGCACCACCTCCAAGGGGGTAGTCTTCCTCTTGCCAGTTCGGCCGCCAGGCCACTGATGCACCTCACACATAGCAATCACGATGTCACATAGGTGGGCAAATTTCTCCTCGAGTTTGCGAAATTCTTCTTCCCATGCAGGGAACTTCAATCCCTCCACAGTCACCGAATCCACGAGTTCAAGATGCTCAGACAACTCATCACTCTGGGCCTCACCTGAGGTCCCAACAGGCTCCCTTACACCTTCTTCACTGGCCTGATGTTCAGCCCTCTTCACAGTCTGCATTAGCTTGACAAAAGACAGAGCACCCTCTGTGTGGTGCTGAGTATGCAGCCTAAGCATTATGAAACTAGGGTCTTCAACTGAAGTTAGCACATGATCCACTGGGACCCGGTCCAGGTCCTCAGGGTCCACCACTCCCTGCTCAGATATCTTCATTAATACATGCTCGACCCAGAGTAGGTAGTCAGAGAACAATTCCCCCTTTCTCTGTTTCATGACCTTAAACTCCCACAATAGGTGACTCACATCTTCATAGGGCTCAAACATGGAGGTTAATGCATCCAGGAACTGTTGTGCAGATGCCATAGGTTCGGTAAATTGGATTCCCCGAATGACATCCAGAGCGGGCCCTCGCAACGTCATCAGCATCTCCATTCACTTCTGTCCCTCAATTCCCGGCCACTGGCTTAATGTCCAGGTCACATGAGCCTTCCAGGTTTCCCAGTCCGTTCCCCCACTGGGGGTTGGGACAACCCCGGAGAACACACCCTCCATGACCTGTGGCAGAGGCTGGAAACCCGTTGATGCCAAATTTTTGGGCAGAGTTAGACATCAATTATTTGAACCACTAGAATGTGCAAAACCCAGCGGTGTCTCCAAGATGTAAGCCCTAGGTGGTGCTAACGTATGGGCTACTACCCCTACCTGTGTAACTAGGCACAGGTTGAGAGGCCTGAGCTCAGTGAACGGGTGCCTCCACCCAGAGGAATGGTTTTGGGGTAGCATAACTGCTGTAGTATAGCCCCTTGGGATACTATAACCCCCCACTAACCCTTCTAGTGGCCTAGACAGATCAGCAGATAAACAATCACATATACAGTGCCTTCAGAAAGTATTCACCCCCCCCTTGGATTTTGTCACATTTTGTGATGTTGCAAACTTGAATTAAAATATATTTATATGGGATTTTTTTTTTGTCACGTATCTACACAAATTACTCTACAATGTCAAAGTGGAATGAAACTTCTGGAATTTTTTGTACATGTGATTTAAAATAAAACCCTGAAATGTCTTCATTTGATAAGTATTCACCCCCTTTGCTATGACACTCCAAACTGAGCTGAGGTGCATCCAATTTCCTTGTGAGATCACTCTAAAACTTGAATGGAGTCCACCTGTGGTCAGTTCAAATGGTTGACATGATTTCAGAGGAAATACACCTGTCTATATAAGGTCCCACTGTTGACTGTGCATGTCAGAGCAGAAACTCTACCATGAAGACCAAGGAGCTGTCTGTAGAACTCCGTGATAGAATTGTGAGGAGGCATAGATATGGGGAGGGGTATAAAAACATTTCTAGGGTGTTGAAAGTTCCCAGGAGCACAGTCAAGTCCATCATTAGGAAATGGAAAGATTGTGGAACCACCCAGACTCTTGCTAGAGCAGGCTGTCCTCCCAAACTGAGCAACCGGGCAAGAAGGACCTTGGTCAGGGAAGTGACCAAGAACCCAATGACCACCCTGACAGAACTACAGAGTTCCATGGCTGAGATGAGAGAACCCGTCCAGAAGACAACAATCTCTGCAGCTCTTCACAGATGTAGCCTCTATGGGAGAGTGGCTAGACGGAAGCCACTCCTGAGAAAAAGCCAGATAATAGCATGCCTGGAGTTTGCAAGAAGGCACGTGGCAGACTCTGAGACCATGTGGCAAAAGATTCTCTGGTCTGATGAAACAAAAATTTAACTCTTTGGCCTGAATGCAAAGCGCTATGCCTGGCACAAGCCGAACACAGCTCATCACCCGTGTAACACCATCCCTACTATGAAGCATGGTGCTGGCAGCATCATGTTATGGGGATGCTTTTCAATGGCAAGGACTGGGGCACTTGTCAGGATAGAGGGAACAATGAATGGAGCAGGCACATCCTTGAGGTGAACCTGCTTCAGTCTGCAATAGACCTTGGACTGGGGCGAAGATTTACGTTCCAACAGGACAATGACCCCAAGCATACAGGCAAAGCAACACTGGAGTGGCTTCAGAACAAGAAGGTGAATGTCCTTGAGTGGCCCAGCCAAAGCCCAGACTTGAATCCCATTGAGAATCTGTGGAAAGACTTAGATTGCAGTTCACTGACGCTCCCCATCCAACTTGACAGAGCTTGAGCAAATCTGCAAGGAAGAATGGGTGAAAATCCCCAAATCCAGATGTGCAAAACTGATACAGACATACCAAAGAAGGCTCAAAGCTGTAATTGCTGCCAAAGGTGCTTCTACAAAGTATTGACTCACGGGGGTGAATACTTAAGTAAACAAGATATTTCAGTTTTTAATGCTTCATAAATTTTTGTTACACAATAAAAATATTTTTGGCCCTTTAAATTGCTGAGTATGCTGTGTGAATCAAGGGGGAAAAAAATCATTTCAGTGCATTAAAAATTCTGGTAGTAACACAACAAAATGTGACAAAATCCAAGGGGGGTGAATACTTGCTGAAGGCACTGTACCATATGATAGCAATACTGAACCCACACACTGTGCACTTACCACCAGGGCTGGAACAGCAGCTGCCAATGTCCTGGAGACACCTGTAAAACAAGAGCTATAGTACAACAGTTCAATGGCAGTACAATATGCCCTCCAGAAATGTACACACTAGCCAGGTTAAATGCAGAAAGAACAAAATCTGACTTATTCAGGGGGATTTGAACAAGGGTGGGGCTGCAATCTACCAGGTGATTATTAGATCTGATCGATTCAGGCTGAACATGCATGCACAAGGAGTCTGTCGGTCATAGTCAAACACTCTGGGTACCCAGTTGTTAAACAGGCTAGCCTGAAGCGTTGTCTGGGGTAGGCCAGCTTTGCAGCTGTTGCTGGGGCCCTCAGGGAAGAAAACAATTAGCATGCACATCAACCAAGAATTTGTAATCCGGAGCTGGATGGCTCAGTTCGTTGTAATAAACCCAAACAAATAAATCAGATAACACACAATTATTGCAGCTTTGTTGCAGGGAGCTACCCTATTTGGTACTCACTCTACCCAGACCAGAAGGCAGGACTGAAGAGATGAAGACCTCTGCATGGTGTTCTGGTTTGCCAGGGGAAGCAGGGCCCACACGACTTACTATGGTGGTCGCTATCTATTCGATGGTGCTGAGCAGGGAGCCGAATCCCCTAGTGGGTCTTTTGTCGGAAAAGTCTGTGCAATGGGAGCGGCAGTCTAGGCCGAGATGGCAGGGCCCAGACCAGAGCAGACAGTTCAGATTCAGTCCGTATGAGTGCTGGAGCAGCTTCCAGCTAGCATAACCCACTTGAAGGTGGGGAACCAAATCACAACCCACACAACACATTCAGCACACTTATAAGTAATACAGCTATCAGCCACAGATCAGATGAAGTCAGTTTACAATTCAACAGGGTTTCTGCTCAAACCTTTCGTATGCGGCTGTCTTCAGTACCTGACAGGCCGATCGCTTCTGGAGCAAGTCTTTGGTCCACACACAGGCAATGATTACTCTCCTTCTCTTCAGGTTTCAATAAACATATTCAGAACTAGTCCGATTCTATTCATACAAGCCTCTTCACACTGGAAGATGGTGGCAGGCAGGCCAAACACAGCCTTCCCACCGATTCCCTACGCTACTACACAGTAGCAGCTGCTCGAATCGCTTGAGCTGTTCACTCTCCAAACTCCAACTCTTGACTGACCACTGCTGCAGGCAGCTCTGGGCTTTCCCAGTGATCCAAAAGATTTGGTTGGCTGATGGAACTGTCTATCACAGAAAGGGCTCGCCCTCCAGGTCCATTTAGGTGCCAAACCTTAAAAACTACAATTCCTACAGAAATTCAATCCCACAAGGCCTCTGTGGACAGTCTCCATTTTAGGACCCCTGAAGTTCTGATTGGTCCCATTCTGGCAGTCCAGAACCAAAATGGTGGCTCTAAACAAAAAGTCCATGCTGCAATGAAAGGCAAGTTAGACAAACTCCTATATTATTATTATTAAAGCAGATAAACAGCAAACAATCACAGATCCTAAAAGGGCTCCCTCTGTGCATATAGCGGTGGCAGAATGGAGCAGAAATACCACCCATCAGGTGGATCGTGAGCCTTAAACCACTCAATCCCAACCCAGACTAATTATCTCATACAGAATAGATAGCTCCTAAAGAGAGAGGCACGTAGGCTATATAGAGCACTTTCATGCAGACAATCACAACTACTGCAGACACAAAACACCATCTTGGCAGTAGGCATTAGGCAAGCTCAGCAAGACATTAAGGAACCCCCATTGGTAGGGGGGTTACACCTGCATAATTACCTCCCTGTTTCTGATGTCACTCACTGTTGATCATTTTCCCCTCCTGGTGGGCCCCAGGGGGAATCCAGCGCAGCTCCCTGAGTCTGATTATACCTTCTCTAACCTCCTTGCCACTGTGAACTTTCAACTCTGGCCTAGCTGGTGCATGAATTTTAAGTCTGTCATGTTCTCCACAAAATTGGTCAAACAATTCCTGCATACAACACGATCCTCCAGTAGTCGCCACTCCCTATTGTGCCTTGTATGGCTTCCATTGTTACTTATCATTCTGGCAGGAGACATTGAGCCTATCCCAGGACCCCACCTCCTCATGTCTCCTCGAACTTCTCCACTCCACCAGCTGGTTATCTATCAAAGGTTTGAAAGTGGCCCACTTAAGTATTCATAGCCTCATGTCCAGCCTAGCTGAACTTACTGCTTGGGTTGGTCACTATAAGCCAGACATCCTTAGCATTATTGAAACGTGGTTGAAGTCTACTACCCCTGACTCTGCATGTACTCTTCCTGGTTTCAACCTTATCAAGTTTGACCGTGCTGGGAAGAAATGAGGGGATGGTCTTCTGTTCTATTACAAAAATCACCTAAACTTATCCACTATACCCCACCAGCAACACTCCATGCCCCCATGTGAGTTCCTTTATGTACTTCTTCTGTTGGGTAACAAAAAAACTACATTTAGACTGTGTATACAATCCTTCTAAGGGCAGTGTTCAAGGGCTAACATACCTCCTTGACTCCATAGCTCCTATGGTCCGTGGAAACAAATTGCTGCTTCTAGGTGACCTTAACCTCAATTGGTTGGGGGGGGGTAACGCTAGGCAATATGAGCCTCTGCTGACTGTGCTCTCCCTCTCTCTACTTATCTGTGAGCCTACCAGACAGTCTACAACAGGGTGGGAAAGACCTGAGAAGGTGGCTTATTCTGGTACTTTCCCAGACTCTATCTCAGAATACACCCCCCGTCTTCTGTGTCTGGAAGATCTTCCTTTCAAGGATTCCACACAAAATCCTCCTTATGAAGGATTTTTCCAACTTTAACCTAGAATCCTTACACACAGACCTGGGACATACATATTTGTCTCCAGTACTAGATTCTCCTGACACTCCTGCGCTAAACAACTTTCTTGCCATTTTTTCTGCTCTGCAAGACAAGCATGCCCTCTCATTAAAAGGAGGATAGCCTACTCGCCCTCACGAAGTCTAGAGGTAAATGCTGGGCTAGTTTCAAGGCCTCACATGACATGTCTATATACCAGGAATACAGACGTCTCAAATGTGTGTAAAAAAGCTACTAGGTCTGCAAAGAGTAACTTCTGCAAATCTGCTCTGTTAACCTCTGCCAGAGACCCTAGGAACTTTTGGCGTCATATCAAGAACATAGTCAGTGGTTCTTCAAAAGGGGATATCTCAGACATGATTATAGGTGATACAAACTGTAACAATTACCTCAATCACTAATGCCTTTAATTCTCATTTCTCAGACCCGACTGCTTATACCTCCCTATTTCCTGGGCTGGATCTTGATAAACAAGGTGTGCCCTACAGTTCCCAGTTTGAATCTGTCTCTCATCCTCCCTTTTATTTCAAAGCCATGTCCAGAAGGGAGACAAAGAGACTTCTGTCTGGTCTCTCCCCTCCCCTCACTGTAATGCTGGACACGATAACTTGGAGCCCAAACTCCTTCACCTTGGTGCCCCTTTCATTGCCTTACACTTCTCCCATATCCTTAACTCGTCGCTCACCTCTGGGGTTATACCTGACCTTTGGAAGGTGACAAGGGTGGTCCTGCTCCTCAAACAAGGTGATCCAAAAAAACTTGAAAACTACCGACCCATAGCCAACTTATCAGCTGTTAGCAAACTCCTCGAAAAAGTTGTTGCTTCCCAGCTTTCCGAATACATACAGTGACACGAGTTGCTGTCAGCAGCTCAATATGGCCTCTGCAAGGCCTACAGCACCTCCTCTGCCCTTGCTAAGGTTACTTCTGAGGTCAGGGTTGACATGGATCAAGGTAAGCTCACTGGAGCCATCTTTGTTGACATTTCCAAGGTCTTCGACCTGGTAGATCATGTGCTTCTGTGCTCGCAACTCCGGTCCCTTGTCTTGTCTGCCCCTGTCCTTGGGTAGTTTTCCAGCTACCTCCTAGGAAGACAGCAACTCACAGAATTCAACAAGGCTCTGTCGGAGCTCACCTCAGTTAAATCTGGAGTTCCTCAGGGGTGTGTCCCAGGGCCCATCCTTTTCCCTCTATTTGTAAATAATCCCCCCACTGTGCCATCCCATTGCAGTGCCACCTCATATGCAGACCACCTGGTCATCCTTGCCCACTCCCATGACATTAGTGTCATTAACCAAAACCTAAATGATGACTTTAGCAACATACAATCCTGGCTAAAAGCAAATAGACTTGTCCTCAATCTCAGAAAGACGACGGCCATGCTTTTTTGGATCCCAGGCAAAAATAAATGTGTCCTCTGTGCCCCTGAGTATTACTGGCACTGATGGATCCCCTGTGATGGTTGCTGACTCTATGAAATACCTGGGAGTTACCCTTGATCCTCAGCTTAACCTCTCCCAGAATATTCTTAATGTATTCGGGGCTGTAAATAGTAAGCTGGGCCTGGCTTACAGAGCAAAGAACAGTCTCACCCCTGCCGCTCGTATTGCCCTAGCGAGAGGTGTCTTTCTCCCCACACTCTGTTATGGTCTGATCACATTTGCTTACACAGTCAACACTCACCTATCTTAATGGGACATGGCTTACAATAATATATGCTGCTTTGCCCTTGCAGCCCCTTGTCTCACCCACCATTGTGACCTTTACAATAACTCTCACACGGCTTGCACTAGGCCATCATCGGAGCTTTGTCCTAGGGTGTTTCACTGACAAGGCTGTCAGAATGGCTACTCCTCCTGTCCTGGCAGAGCTCCTAAAACCTGCTCACTCCTCTTATTCTCTAAGGTTGCATGGTACTATGGTATTCCAGATTCCCAATACCAGCACCCAAATGGGTGACAAAGCATTTGCTACATGTGCTCCCAGATTATAGAATTCCCTCCCTGCTCAGGTTTGTACTACACCCTCCCATACCTGTTTCCAAAACTCCCTCTGGGATCACTTGCTGCTCTCCTTGGCATGCAATTGCATTTAAGACGCTAGTGGCCCTTCTAGCAAGTGTCACACTCGATACTTTGGTCCTTCTTGTGGGATACTTTCCTAGAGTTCTGTGCTTGGTTGTCCTCCCGGCCATACCTGTTCACAGTGTTTCTTGGGTATATATTTTACGTTATTTTAAATTGTCTCTCTGTCTCATCTTGCAATGCCTATATATTGTTTACTTGAGCTCTGTACAACCTTACCCTGCTTGTAATTTGCTTTTTGCTTGTAACTTCCCGGGTCGGACCTAAAAATAGGCATCTGTTTTTGTCTAGTGTGCTTACCTGGTTAACAAAAGCTAAATAATAATAATAATCACAGGCCTTACTGTGAATATGAGCAATGTTATGCCCAGACTGATCAAATACACAGCCTAGCCGGATGGTCACTGAGGCAGCTTATACCTTCTCAGTTTGAGTTTTAGGGCAGGACTGTTTCCTGAGTCTATGTTGATGCAAAGATAAAATGCAGATCATATCATGGTTTTATAGGCATGGAATTGTGTGACATTATCCGAGTGATTACATTGGGAATATGGTATAAAACCTATCAAAGAATGTACAGTACAGTGAAAATTGTCCTCCGCTTTTACAGCTGCATAGCGTCAGAGCTATGCTGAGATATTCTGATGTATTACTTAAAAGGGCTTTCTCTCCTACCCCCTACCCCCTTCCCACATTTCTCAGAAGGGACACACTACACTGTGAAATAAAGTAATTTAAAAGAAATATACAACATAAGGCAATGTTATAGTGGCTACTGTGTACTCCAGTGGCAATCAGCAATGCTTGATCAGCTGTCTTACTGTGTTGGGGTGTGGCTGTCGTGGTGGGGTTGTGGTTGTGGCTGGATACTGAATGAGCAGTATTTTGTTTGCTCTGCATTTCCAGTCCAGTGGAGGTGAATCACATATAGTTCTTCAAGAATCACTATGCTTTCTCTCAAACCCCCTCTCCACTCTCCATTAAATTGCTTTCTATTTGAAATTTAAGCTTTGGCTCTGTCTGGATTAAAAGCAGAAACCAGGTTCCTTAGAGATACCCTTCTCCTGTTGTCTAATGTGGATATTGGTGCATTAACTGTATGAAGAGGTACACGGTTAGAATAGCGTTGCAAGAATAGTGACACACAACACAGCGCTAGTCTACACAGCGCTGTCACAGACAGTGAGCAGGGATTTACAGCGCTTGCTATCAGTGTTCCCCTGGTCGCCGTCCATGATGCTGACATAGGACAAGGGCAGCAGAATACCAAGGGCTGGCCAGGCTGCTCTCGTAGCATGGAGGGCTGGGACAAGGACCAGCTCAGCTGGGAGGCAGTGGAGACAATGGTTTTAATCCTGTTTTCCTGACATTTTGCCAGATCAGGACTTTTTTTTTTTTTTTTTAGAAGGGACCATGGAAACAGTATTCCACAGCCCCACAAATGTCATCTTGCCCAGTTATCTGCATCCCCTGGAGTTGGTGTATGTTAGTCCATGGGGTGCGGGGGGGTGCAAATCAGCCAGCTGCTGTCTTCCCATCATTCTGCTCAGTGTCAGTGGCTCAGCAGGTAGCACACTTGCCTCTGAGGCTGAGAGATCAGAAGGCTGTGGGTTCTATCCCCACACCAGGCACTAGGGTTGAATCCCAATACTGACACTGCAGTGCAGCATGAAGGGGGTGCTGCACTCCTGAGGTACCGTCTTTCAGATGAGATGTTAAACCAAGGTCCCATCTGCCTGTTGTGGCAGTTCAAGTGGATGTTAAAGATCCCATGGCACTTCTCAAAAAGAGTAGGGGAGTTTTTATTTGAAATCACATCAATATTTTACACCATCACATTTCATTTACATACAACATATTTGTACACAATTCAAAAAAATAGATTTTTCTTTGCATTCTTTTCCAGTCTTAAGAATTGTTTCATACTTGTACATTACTTCTTTATCTTTTAACTTTCTAAGTCATATAACAACAACATTTTCTTATTTATATTTAGTAAAAATTTCAAACCCTTTCCACCATCTCAAACTTTCTAGGATGCATTTCTCCCCTTATCCATCTCATAAACAGAATTCATTGCTTTCTGTATAGGAGGATGCTTACTGTCTCATAGGGCATTAATCTCTGATAAATTGCCCATTGGCATCTCGCCTGCCAAATATAACATTTTATACAACATAGGAATACTGCCAAGGTTTCATCATTGTATTTAGTAGTTAAGTGGGGGTAGTTTCCTAACACTAGACTTTCATAGGTCAATTGTTGTAGCCACCCAAACCTACATTTTTGTGCTAAGAAACCCCATAATGGTTTCACATATGCACTCAAAAAGAAGTGCTGTATTGTCTCTTCTAGAGCTATACATGTCAAATAAAGACAATTTATCTCTTCCCGCACTTTGTGCTTACAATTACCTCTGATGTTTAGTTTCCCATACATTGTTAGCCATAAGACCTCCCACATATGGACTGGGATTCTCTGGTTCTTTAAACATTTCAGAACTCTCCCCCTCAGGTTTGTGGGGCAATTTTTAAATTCAGGTTCTTCAGGGTAATTATGATTAAAACCGTATTGTACAGCTTTTCCCCTGAATTATGACAAATGCTTTTTTGTTATGCCCCATGGGCCAGATATTCAAAAGGGTTGCGCCATGCACAATAGGGTTGCGCCTGCGCAAGTCCGAACTTGCTCCATTCTGCGACATTCAGCAGGACGCAGCTGGGCGCCCACTGAAAAACAGGCTGAGCAACATGCTAATGCAATGAATGCATGCTGAACTGGTGGGGAGGAACCATGAGAAACTGCACAGCCCGATATTCAGCCGGGCTGTGGAGTCTGCAGGCGCACCCCAACCTGGCGCCTGCACAACTTTGAGCCAAAAAAGGTTTAAGTTGAGGGCCACCCACAGGTGAGCTGCTGCATTGCAGGGCGCAACACAGCAGCTGCCACCTGTGACTGGCCCCCAACCCACTCCCTGTGTCCCCCCCATACCTCTCAACTGTCCCTGATTTTCAGGAACATCCCTGATTATGCCTCAGAATTTATCTCTGTCCCTCATAACAATTATATTTTTGTGACAGAACACTGGGGATTGTAAGCATAAAATAATGTTAAATATTAAGTTACAGATTCCTTCCTATTCAGAAAATGCATCTTACATAAATCCCCCCTAATTCTATCAGCTTTCTGAGTGTATACTACCAAATCTTAAGATGTGTCCCTGATATGAGGTCTGTGTCCCTGATATTTTAATGTCTTGTCCCTGATTTATGAGACGAGAGGTTGAGGTATGCCCCCTCGGCCGATAACGGGCATAGTTTAACCCCCACCAGCTCGATTGTGGGCAGCAATGTCTCCCCAGACACATCCCTGGTGGTCCAGTGGACCGTGATCCTCGACGGGATGTAATCATTAACCCCAAACATAGCCTTGGTGGTCCAGTGATCAAAATCTCCATCACGGGATGTAATATTCCAACACTTCCTCGAACATTATTTCGCAAGCCACTCACTTCACTTCACCACTCGTAGCGGCGAGCGTAGCATCCCGCCTGCTCGTCGCTTCGCTGCCGCCGATTGATCGCATGTGTAGAGTTGCATTACTCTACAGCAAGAGCCATGGGCATGCAGCCCATACCGTATAAGACAGTCCAGTTTTAGAATGAATGTATTATGTGAATGTATTCATTCACAAAACCGACTGTCTTTATGGTAGTGCGCACGCCCATTGGCTCTTGCTCTGCACCAATGGGCATGCAGCCCTACCGCAGTCAGTCGACGGGAGGGGGCAGGCGGGCGGATGCTGCCGCTCACCGCCGCCGGGGAGCGGTGGTGGGCTTCGGGTGGGTGGGGTGGGGACACTAGGCACCAGGGATGTGCTGGGGGTGTTTAATAATTACATCCCGTGATCGGAGTTTCGGTCCACTGGACCACCAGGGCTATGTTGGGGGTTAATGATTACATCCCACGATCAGGATCTACGGTCACTGACCACCAGGGCTCTGTTTGTTGGGAGGAGTTTAATGATTACATCCCGCGATCGGGATCTACGGTCCACTGGACCACCAGGGATGTGTTCGGAGGGGAGACACATTGCTGCCACCATCGGGCTGGTGGGGTTAAACTATGCCCGCGATCGGGCTGTGGGGGTTGTTTTTAAACTAATGCAGCCTGCGGTCGGGCTGGTGGGGGACATTTCTGCTGTTGCCGGCGATCGGGCCAGTGGGGGGTGGTGGTGGGGATTTTCACTCTTTTGCCCGCGATCGGGCTGCAGGGGGTGTCGGTCTCCGACGGCTGCTGCCTGGTAGGGCGCCAGGCGCAAGTCCTTGGGGATCGGCGCACCTGCATGCTAATGACATGCAAATGGAGCCATAATCAGATGCAAATGGCCCCCTGGCGCTTTGCATGAATTATAGTCCCATTTGCATGTCACCTTTTGAATATCGATTTTGCACATGGCGCAATGGTACTTGCGCCACGCACGATTGAATGCTCCCACTCTGACAACTGCGGTGGCGCAGAGTTCACTAACGCAGCTTATGACCAGGGGTGATATTCAAAGGAGTTGCTCAATAGCACAACTCCTTTGAATAACGCTTGGCCACACCCTGCTAACTATTTTTGCGCAGCACAAGGGCTTGCGCCTAAGAAGAGCGCAGTTTGAATATCTGGCCCCATTTGTATAATTTCTGAGCAGTGGGTTTAAAATAAACCAACCTGAAGTTTGTTTGTCACTTTGGGGGGGGGGGGAGATTATCCCAGTCAGAGACATAGTGATTTAAGGTGTTTTGAAATCACTTTTACTGTAGGGTTTCTGAGTGTTGTAAACCTATTCTCATTGACTGAGAAATAAACTGTGGAAAAAGGTCACTGGATCTACCATACCAAGACCTCCTTGGGATTTGGGTAAATAAGTGAAGCATCTCTTAATGGAATTGAGTCTCTTTCTCCATAGCATTTGGAAAAAGCAGCTATAAATGGTGTTTTTAAGGATATGGGGGGGGTAGATCATGCCACTGTATAACATACAAGGGACAGTAAACCTTTTCAGAGTGTGAACTCTCTTAATTTTTGAGAGTTTCCAATTTTTCCATCGTAGGGTTTTCCATTTGTCTGATACTAAGGCTTTTTCCCATTTAAAAGTGGGGGAGTTATTAGGACCAAATGTGATCCCTAAAATTTTGCAAGGGGCTGCAGATATTTAAATACCATCTATACGTATAGGGTTTGGGAGGGTCAGGCCCTATAAATAGTCCTCTATTTTTCTCATAATTTAATTCTGCACTTGACACATTGGAGAACTCAACCATTTCTGTTAAAAAATACTGCACTTGATTTTAATCTAGTAGGAACAGACAGATATCATCTGTGTACGACTGTACTTTCACAGTATCATTTGAGCTTTTTCCACTGATCCCCACCCATGCACATTGGTGCCGGAATGGTTTGAAAAGTGCATTACAATGATTGCAAAAACTGATAGGGCCACTTATGAATGTGGTAGGGCCATGGCCCTAGTGGCCCCCCCCGTTCCAGCACCTATGCCTATGCAGTCCCATTCTGGAGTCTCCTTAAGAAAGGATCGAGTGAAAAAATGTACAAAAGAGGGCTTAGTGGGCACCCCTACCTAACTCCTGTAGTGAGCTTGATACTTTGGAAGGTGTGACCTTTTATAATTGGCTTTATCAAAGCTGTAGAATACAATAGTTTGACCCATCTCACAAATTCCTGGGGGATATCATAGTACTTTAATGTTTCAAAAAGGAAGGGGTGATGAACCCTGTCGAAAGCCTTACAGAGGTCTAGTGAGATTATACGACTCCCCTTTTTTTTCCTAGGACATGTATTCTATGACATCTCTAATAATCATCAGGGCTCCTTGAATCTTGCGGTCTGGAAGGCCACAACATTTAACTGGGTATATAAATTTATTTGCTATCTTCCACAATCTATTATTAAAAATTTGTGACAGGATTTTAAAATCAGAGTTTAAGGTGGCAATAGGCCTCCAATTTTCTATCTGCTGTCTACCTCTTGATTTGAGTAAAAATTTTACTATCCCTTCTGTAAAAAAAATAGCAATTTCTAAGGACTGTAAAACATATGAAAATACTGCCTCAAGGCAAGAAGCCATATCTGACACAAAGGTTTTATATAGCTCATAGGGGAGCCTGTCTGGACCTGGAGCTGTACCTGTTTTTAAGGATTTAATAACAGGTTGTATCTCTGCTGAGGATACGGGCTATATTATCTCATCTATTTCCAATGGTGGAATTGGGGAAGGCTGCTTTTGCAAAAATAATTTTATATCTGTTTCCTGTGGGGGAGTCTATCAGAGCGTGAAAGAAGCTTTTCCCTAATCACTTGTGTAACCCCTTGTTACCCGGGATTACTAGAATCCCAGTAAGACCTAGTGGTAGGCAGGGAAGGCAGCTTGTGAAACTCCAGGTAAATGGGTTTCACACTGTCTCACTCTGTTCTCAGTCTCAGCTGAGACTGAGAGATGACATCACCAATAGAACTGTCGCAGCTGCATAAGCCACATTGGAATCTGCAGCAGAGGGAGTGAGATAGAACGTTGGGAGTTTTCAAAGTCAGTGTCCTGCTTGCCTGCAAAGAGGAAGGAAGTCTTTTGTTTACCTTCTGTGTGAGAAGGTCAGTGTCCAGTGTTCAAGTGGTGGAGACCGCTGTCCAGGTCTCAGTGCCCCCTCCCTCCGGGGGGGGGGGAAGTAGAGGAAGTAAAGTATCTCATGTAGATTCCAGGGGCAATACCCTAATTTCTGCTAAAGAGAGAAAGCTGCCTTTTACAGTTTTGGTTTGTGCTTGAAAAGTGGAAAAAGTTGTACTTCCCCTGTGGGGCACCTGCAACAAAAGCGTGAGTGTTTTTGCTCTAATTTGAGAGGGCAGAAAATGTGTTTTTTCAGCTTGGGAAATGTGAAGAAATCTGGGATTTGAACTACTATTTGGGAGGCCTATAGTACTAGGACAAACAAATGGAGTAGTGTCTGCTAAAGCTAAAGTGCTGTGTGGATTCAAGTAATGTTGTAGAGGGGGTGCGACAGTTCATCCACCGTTTAATCTACAGTCCGAAGTTTTCAGTTTGTCCAGAGAAATGGCTGGGTATGGGCTGTGGGAGCTGGAGGTGGAACACCCCCATCTTTAGTAACCAGGTCCACCTCTGATTTCTGCTGTGATTGCTACTTGCCTCATGTGCCTGGCCAGTGATGAGGAAGTTACCCAGGACGCGGGTCGTAAATGGGAAAATCTCTAGGAGTCGCAGACTCTAAGTGGTGTGAGCCACAACATGGGTAAAGAATTCTCTTTGAGATGGGAGTCAGAAGAAGTAAGAAGGAAATCTCTAGGGTTGTAGACTCTAAGTGGTGTGGGAGCCACAACAAGTAAAATGGGTTCATTCTTCCAATGAACCGCCAGTCAAGTGTCTGGCAGGGGAGCTGGGCCAGTCGGGCTGTGTATCCAAAGTGCATGCAAGTCCGGGCTGTGTGTCTGGTGGGTCCAGAGCCTGAAAACAGTAGAATTGGTCCATTCTTCAAGTGGACCGCCTTGTAGTCTCTAATCTGCATTATCAGTAAATGTAGTCCCATGGGGGTCCATCTATGCTTTGTTGTGTTCAGCTAGTTGTGAATAAAAGCCACACTGAAAATCCCAATCCTGGTTCTGGACATTACAGTTATTGCTTCCCGTGTTCGGATTTACTTGGGTGCCCTTGTGCAGAGTAGCAAAACCTAGGTCCCCTTGTGCCAGTAACCTCATCCTTCCCGAACCCAGGTCCCCACCAGGTATTGCTGCCAGCGCCAACAGCACGCCACCTGTTGTTTTGGCAAAAAGGCAGGGGTTGGGGTTACAAAAATGGAGGCACTGCTTTGGATTTGTTTGGGAAGGAAGGTGCTCGGACAAGGGGGCTAGCGTTTTGGCTATCTGGCAGTGGGTAGCCCAAAAAGTTGAAGCAATTTCCCTAGTGTGTTGCTGTGTGCTGTGAGTCTTGTGCTGCTGTTTAAAAAATGCCAACTGTTTACCAAAGAGCTGTAAAGTCAAAGAGTGTGCCCTTGTCCTGCATCATCAAAATTGTTTACAGCGTTTTTGTCAGCTTTAAAAATGAACTGTGGTAAATAAAAGTGTGGAAAACTAGGGGTAGCAACAGAGAAATTATGCCCTGGACGTCTGAAATGCTTTTAAAATCAATTCTGTGAGGAAAAGTGTGGAAGACTAGGGGTAGCAACAGAGAAATGGTGCCCTGGACGTTTGAAATGCTTTTAAAATGAATTCTGTGAGGAAAAGTGTGGAAAACTAGGGGTAGCAACAGAGAAATTGTGCCCTGGACGTTTGAAATGCTTTTAAAATGAATTCTGTGAAGGAAAGTGTGGAAAACTAGGGGTAGCAACAGAGAAATTATGCCCTGGACGTTGGAAATGCTTTCTGTGTAAATGGAGAGACTGCAGAGTTAATGGCAATGTTATTTGGTTGAAATGGGCTCCCGCTGTGGAGTCAGTTGAAGAAAAAAAAAAGTGCATTTTACAGTTTAAATTTGCCTGCTCGACGATCGCTGTGAGGAGAGGAGCCCTCGCGAGGAAGAAGAGGCTCATTTGCGTGGCGTCATGCGGTTGGTCAGAGTGCCATTAGTCCCGCCCCTCAGCCAGCTCTTCTGAGACTGCCTCAGCATTCGAGAGGGAGACAGAGTGTAGTGCATGTACTGGCAGTGGAGGATCGTCGCGGAGGATTCAAAGCGCTGTAAACATTCAAAAAATGGACTTTTAAGTTTAAAATCGGGCTCAACCCGCAAATCGATCGTGGAAATAGTGAATTTGGTGGTTAAAACGACGATTGCTAAGACTGCCCGCTCGTTTGTGTTCCAAGGCCTTAAAAAACTGGCTGCAGGCCGTTTTACCCTATCGCAAGTTGCTACTAATAACAGTAAGTAAATGACCTAAAAACTGCTCAAACAGTGATGTTCAGTAATGCCATGTAAAATGTGTGTGCAGCAGTGTAGTCACTTTGCAAGTAACGACTGTGTGAAGTCCTGCCAGCAAGTGCAAGTCTGTACAGCCATTGAATGTATGCATGGAAGTAAAATAGCCTCAGTTTAAAGTTTGTAGCTAGAGAGACACTGTGGGTTGTAGCAAAATGCAACACTAGTAGAAGCAGGCAATCCTGTGCTAAAACCTGAAGCTTTTAAGGGACTGTGAATTAAATGAATGTTGCCAGCATGTAGAAAGTCCAAGGATAATCCTGTAAATGTGTGTGAAACCAGAACAGAGCAAGTTGTGCAGTTTGAGTAAAAGTTATCAGTAACTGGTATAAATCAGGTGCGCAGTGGCTTGACCCAGATCCTAAATGTTGATGCACAGGAGTGCTGCCGCTGCCATTACAGGGTGGGTTAGTAAAGTAAACACAGCAGCAGAGGAGCCTTTTTAAAGCTACAGATTGTGTTCATTAAAGTGGGACTTTCAGTTACAGTGAACTTTTGTTTATTTTTCTGCAGTTATGGCCTCAGGATCAGCTCGTTACCCGGATCATGCCCGGGTTGCAATAACAGCAGCAGTAAATAGACTGAGAGATATTGAAAAGTGGTGCTATGGAGGGCAACTGCCTCCTGATGTGGCAATTCCTAATTATCCAGTGCGAGTATGTCAAATATGCTTGATTGCTGGAAGGGACGTCTTCATGATTCCTCGCTGCGCTGGATGCCTACAAAAATATGGCTTGTACAAAGCGCCTCCAATTCGTTTGGTCCCCACATGGACAAAAATTCAGAAATCTGCAGTTGGCAGCACACAGCACCAGGCAGAGCCTGTGGAGGAAGGTCCCTCGGGGGAGTGTGGCACAAAGCTAGAGGGTGCAGAATTAGAGACTGAACCAGAAGTTGAAGTTTTGGATGCTGGATCTCAGAAAGAAAGTTTGGAAAAAGCATCAATAGACCCCTGGGTGGGGGGGGCCTAGCCTGAGTCTCTTAGATGAAGATGAGATCAGGGAGGCCTTTGAATGGGAGGTGTCGACCTTCGCGCCTAGTGATGAATGGATAGTCTCAGGGGTGAGAACGACTGCTCACTCCTGGGCTCAGATCCTCAGTGAAGAGGAAGATGAGGGGGAACCTATGTGGCCTTGTGAGAAAGGAACGGGTACATAGCCTCAAGATCTTGCCTCGGAGGAATGTGTTGAAGAAGGTGGTGATGCCACTGCCCTGGCTTTACAGGAGGAAGAAGTCAGGGATCCATTTTTAATTTCTTTGAGGATGCGAAGCTGGCAGAACCAGGACTGGCCACCCCCAAGCCAGGCCAGCGGTCTCAGATTGACCAAAGCAAGTAAAGAGGAGAGACTGGTTCATAGAAAGGCAAATGAGATCTATGGTATGACCTTTCCTCGGAAAGTCTGGGAGGAGAGTGAGGACTGCAGGAAATCCTGGATCTGGGATGAAGCAATGAAAAATGTGCATCCTGGGGCCAACAAGCATGTAAAGAATAGACTGTTCCACGAAAAGTATACCCAGTGGAAGAGAGGCATGACACTGTTTATGGACAGAGGAGAATAGTGGACTGAAAGGGACGGAAATCTCCCACTGTGTGAGTTATGTGTGCCCAGGCGAGGTAATAATTCAAGCCCTCACCGGTACTATTGGCCTCAGTGCAAGGACCTCCCAGCAATTAAGCCCGTGCCTACAAATGGAGAGCTGACAGTGGTATTCAATACTGCCACACCAGACTGTGAAGTGCCATTATTGATCCGCCAATATGAATAACCAGGACTCAGGTGCCCCACATTCATCAGTCTACAGTGTACTGTCCTGTCCAGCAACCATCCACTGGCCCACCAGATGACTTCAGATCCAGAGAGGACACCAGCCCAGCTGTTTTCTGTTCATCGCCTGGTAATCGGATGACGTCGGACCAGCTGTTTTTTCTTTTTGTTCCTGTTCTAAGGTTCCGTCTCCATAGATGACATCAGCCCAGCTGTTTCCAGATGTGCCCTCCTGTGGTTCCCAGAAGATATCCGCCAGCTGTATCAGAAGAAATGCTGCCAGGAGAGTCTTCAGCAGGGTGCAGGTTGGTGCAGATTCTTGTACTACAAATGGCTGGTAAGTCCGAACTTTTCTATCTTTATGACATTGCAGTACACACCCTACACTACAGACTTCAAAATGTGTGAACTGTCCACAAAGACTCTCCCCTTCAGGACTTTGGCCTGTTAGAACTGTGCTTCACCGGGCTCCGGCCTAGGAGAGACTCTTTATTGGATTAGCCTTCGGGCCTTGTGGTCACTAGTTGGGACTTTTAGGGCACTCCATCCCCCCAAATGTGTAGTGTAAATAATGTCATTATTGTACTCTAATGTAAATACTGTTTTTCTACCTTTCTTTTTTTCTAAAAAATCTTTTTGGGATTGTTCAGTGTTTTGTATGGTAGGGGTTTTAGATAGACTGTGTATGCAGATTAGAAGAGTGTGTTTTGTTTTGTCTTTTTCTTACAGGTGTTCCTGGGAAGACAGAAGAGAAGACAAGAAGAGGAGGAGGGGCTCATCGGAGTTCCTCGTCAGTGCTTTATTGTGTAGAAATTTAAAATACTGTGTTGTTATTGTTATGGTTGTTACTGTATTAACTCTTTCCTTCCACAGGTGTGGTTGTGGGGGTAGGGAGGAGGCAGTAATTGGTATTTTAATGGTGTGGTTGCAGGTTGCCCAAGGTCGGGGAGGTCCCCGGTTTTTTTTTGTTTTGGGAATATTATGTTAGAGGCAGATAGGTTTTCCCTAGAGGGTTAGGGGGGATGGACAGGCTGTGGCCCTGACCTGCAATAGGGACTGCAGTGCTGATCTATCAGGGCTATGCTCTGGATGGTTCTACCAGAGCCACTGGGTGTTCATAGTAAGTGGATAGTGTAGAGGCTGATATGTCAGCTGCAGGCCTCTAGGCCCTTAGTGTTGCCTGCCTGTGCTTGCACATGGTAGGAGGGGGCCTGATCACCCCCCTCCGCAGGTAGCACATAGGGTGGGATGGCCTAAGGCTGGGTGCATAATGACTGGGGACAGTCATTTTCCTGGTCAAGGGCGAGTGTAACCGCTTGTTACCCGGGGTTACTAGAATCCCAGTAAGACCTAGTGGTAGGCAGGGAAGACAGCTTGTGAAACTCCAGTTAAATGGGTTTCACACTGTCTCAGTCTGTTCTCAGTCACAGCTGAGACTGAGGGATGACATCACCAATAGAACTGTCGCAGCTGCATAAGCCACACTGGAATCTGCAGCAGAGGGAGTGAGATAGAACATTGGGAGTTTTCAAAGTCAGTGTCCTGCTTGCCTGCAAACAGAAAGGAAGTCTTTTGTTTACCTTCTGTGTGAGGAGGTCAGTGTCCAGTGTTCAAGTGGTGGAGACCGCTGTCCGGGTCTCAGTGCCCCCTCCCTCCGGGGGGGCGGGAGTAGAGGAAGTAAAGTATCCCCATGTAGATTCCAGGGGCAATCCCCTAATTTCTGCTAAAGAGAGAAAGCAGCCTTTTACAGTTTCGGTTTGTGCTTGAAAAGTGGAAAAAGTTGTACTTCGCCTGTGGGGCACCTGCAATGAAAGCGTGAGTGTTTTTGCTCTAATTTGAGAGGGCAGAAAATGTGTTTCTTCAGCTTGGGAAATGTGAAGAAATCTGGGATTTGAACTACTATTTGGGAGGCCTATAGTACTATGACAAACAAATGGAGTAGTGTCAAAAGCTAAAGTGCTGTGTGGATTCAAGTAATGTTGTAGAGGGGGTGCGACAGTTCATCCACCGTTTAATCTACAGTCCGAAGTTTTCAGTTTGTCCAGAGAAATGGCCAGGTATGGGCTGTGGAAGCTGGAGGTGGGAACACCCCCTATCTTTAGTAACCAGGTCCACCTCTACGGATTTCTGCTGTGATTGCTACTTGCCTCATGCGCCTGGCCAGTGATGAGGAAAGTACCCAGACATGGGTCGCAAATGGGAAAATCTCTCTAGGAGTCGCAAATTCTAAGTTGTGTGGGGAGCCACAACATGGGTAAAGAATTCTCTTTGTGAGATGGGAGTCAGAAGAAGTAAGAAGGAAATCTCTCTAGGGGTCGCAGACTCTAAGTGGTGTGGGGAGCCACAGCAAGTAAAATGGGTTCATTCTTCCAATGAACCGCCAGTCAAGTGGCCGGCAGGGGAGCTGGGCCAGTCGGGCTGTGTATCCAAAGTGCATGCAAGTCTGGGCTGTGTGTCTGGTGGGTCCAGAGCCTGAAAACAGTAGAACTGGTCCATTCTTCAAGTGGACCGCCTGGTAGTCTCTAATCTGCATTATCAGTAAACGTAGCCCCATGGGAGTCCATCTATGCTTTGTTGTGTTCAGCTAGTTGTGAATAAAAGCCACACTGAAAAATCCCAATCCTGGTTCTGGACATTACAGTTATTGCTTCCTGTGTTCGGATTTACTTGCGTGCCCCTGTGCAGAGTAGCCAGACCTAGGTCCCCTTGTGCCGGGTAACCTCATCCTCCCTGAACCCAGGTCCCCACCAGGTATTGCTGCCAGCGCCAACAGCATGCCACCTGTCATTTTGGCAAAAAGGCAGGGGTGGGGGTTACACTTGAAATAAATCCTCCCCAAAATCTACTACCCTCCCATTCTTACCCCTAAGACTGTCACATCTAGAAGCTGTCCTTCTGGTCTTACATGCCTCCATTGAGTCACCTATTGGAGATTTTTGTGCGCCATACTGCAATGTAGCCTTTATAGAAGTGGCACTATTGTACTGAAATTCTTTCATTTCTGACTTAATTTGTTCAATCTGTTTTGTGTAATCCTTCCATGTAGTATATGATAGTGAATATAGGTGTTGCAGCCAACTCCATAGCTGTAAATATTTAAAGAATTTGTCATTTACTTGCTGTTTGCTGAACTTTTTGAACCATATTTAACCCCAGGTGGTATGCCGTTTAAATCTGACAGCAATACCAGGTGGGCTGGGTTCGGTGAGGAATAGGTCACTAGGCACAAAGGCTAGGTTTGGCTACTCTGCACAGGGGCACCCAAGCAATTCCGAACACAGGAAGCAATAACTGTAATGTCCAATACCAGAAGTGGGATTCTAAAGTGTGGCTTTTTATTCACATCAAATCAGAATAAACAAAGCATAGATGGACCCCCATGGGGCTACACTCCTGGTAATGCAGATTAAAAGAAACAAGAACACTTCCTCAACACTTTAGCCCTCAGGCTCTGAACCAACCAGGCACACAGCCTGGACATGCACGCTGCTTTGGGCTACACAGCCCGAACTTGTACACTGTTTTGGGTTTTCTCTGGCTCGGCTCCCTTGCCAGCCACTCGGACACCTTCCATACTTCATGGAAACATTTTCTGGTGGCTTCCTAAACGACCTAAGAGCACCATGGCTCCATCAAGGAATTCTTCCTTTCAATCCCACGTCTGGGTACTTTCCTCAGGCACTAGCCAAGTACCTGAGAGAAAGTAAAAGGTGTCTCAGAGCAAATCCGTAGAGGTGAATTTGGTTACTACTGATGGGGGGTCTCCCACCTCTCGCTCCCACAATTCATACCTGGCCATTTCTCTAGACAGTAAACACCTCAGCCTGTAAAGCTTTGCAATGTAGATTCTTGCTAAATGTACATCACATTCCATCTACTTGTCTTGCTTCCCATTTCTGCTGGACTTGAACATACTTTTAAGTGGCAAAGTCCATTTCTCTAGGCCCCCCACTGAGTTAAGCAGTCCAATCCCCACTTTCCAACTGTTCAGGTGAAAAACACTTGGCCTTTTTTCAAAGCGAACTCACACTTTGGTTGCAGGTGCCCCACAGGTGATTGCTCCACAAGGAATTTCTCTCTCAGAGCTTCTGGTGCCTCAGCACAACTTGAATAGGCAGCTTCTTTCCCTTAGCCGAACACAGGAGGGTTGCCCCTGGAATCAGGCAAAAACCTTCCCCCCATCCCCTCAGGGATGGGGCTCTTGCCCCATTGAAAATGGTCTCCACCGCTTCAATTACCAGTTCCTGAGTTCCTCTTCAGGTGGAAACACACACCTTCCTAAAGTAGCTCTAAAACAGAGCTTAAAGCTCTGAGAGCCTGCACACACTCAGCTGTACTACTGTCTCTCTCTCAGACTGCACACTGACTGAATTCAAAATCGCCAACATTCTGCACTTACCTCCAACTGCAACATTCCAGTGTGGCTTATGCAACTACAAAAGTTCTATTATGACGTCATCCCTCAGTCTCAGCTGAGACTGAGAACAGAGTGAGACAGTGTGAAATCCCTTTAACTGGAGTTTCACAAGCTACCTTCCCTGCCTACCACTAGGTCTTACTGGGATTCTAGTAACTCTGGGTAACAGGGGGGTTACACTCGCCCTGGGCCAGGAAAATGACTGTCCACAGTCATTAGTTACTCGATCTAGGCCATCCTACCCTATGTGTTACCTACAGAGAGGAGTGATCAGGCCCTCTCCTACCATGTGCCAGGCACAGGCAGGCAACACTAAGGGCCCAGAGGCCATTGGCTGACGCATCAGCCTCTACTCTACCCGCTGACTATGGGTACCCAGTGGCTCTGAAAGAACTGTCCAGAGCATAGCCGTAATAGATCAGCACTTTAGTCCCTACGGCCATTCAGGACCACAGCCTGTCTATCCTCCCTAGCCTTCTAGGGAAAACCTGACTGCCTCTAACTCAAATCCCAAAACAAAACAAACAGAGGACCACCCCGACCCTGGACACCATGCAACCACACACCAGGAGCTAATACCATACCATTGCATTACTCCCACATTTCCCCACAACCATACCTGTGGAAGAAAAGGGTTACAAACAGTAACAACAACAACAACAGTGCTTCAGACACTACACACTAAAGTAGTAGTGAGGAACTCCGATGAGTCCCTCCTCTTCTTGTCTTCTCTTCTATCTTCTTCAGGAACACCTGCAAGAAAAAAGAAAGACAACACACACTCCTAATCTGCATACACAGTCTATCTAAACCCCTACCATCAAAACACTGGAGAAGCCCAAAAATATATATATTTTTTTTAGAAAAGGTAGAAAAACAGTATAAACATTAGAAACAGCAGAAAACAATGACATTATTTACGATACACCATTTGGGGGATGGAGTGCCCTAAATGTCCCATCTAGTGACAACAGTGCCCGAAGGCTAGTCCATTAAAGAGTCTCTCCTGGGCCGGAGCCTGGTGAGGCACAGTTCTAGCAGGCCAAAGTTCCGAAGGGGAGAGTCTTTGAGGACAGTTCACACATCTGGAGTCTGCTAGTGTAGGGTGTGTACTGCAATGTCATAAGAATAGAAAAGTCTGGACTTATCAGTCCCTTGTAGAACGAAAAATGGCACTGACCTGGTCCTCAGTCGAAGACTCTCCCTGGCAGCATTCTTCCGATGCAGCTGGGCGGACATCTCCGGAGAACGACAGGAGGGCACTTCTGGAACTGCTGGGATCATGTCATCTCTGGAGATGGAACCTTGGAACAGGAACAAAAAGGAAAACAGCTGGTTTGACATCATCTGATTACCAGGCGATGAATCAGAATACAGCTGGACTGGTGTCTTCTCTGGATCTGAAGTCATCTGGTGGGCCAGTCGATGGATTCTGGAAAGTCAGTACACTGTAGAACTGATGAATGTGAGGCACCCGAGTCCTGGACGTCTATGCCGGCGGAACAATAAAGCCATTGCAATGGCTGGAGTGGCAGCACTGACTACCACTGCTCTGCTTTCCATTTGGTAGGCCTGGGCACATTTGCAGGGAGGTCTTTGCATTGTGGCCAATAGCACAATGGTCAGGCGCTTGAATTATTACCCCGTCTGGGCGCACATAATTCACACTATGAAAGGTTTCACGTCCCTCTCCATCCACTATTAGAACAGTGTCCATTAACAGTGTCCTGCCTCTTTTCCACTGGCTGTATTTGTCGTGAAACATTCTGTTCCTGACATGCTTGTTTGCACCAGGATGCACACATTTCATTGCTTCTGCCCAAATCCAGGACTTCCTGTTTTGTTCAATCTCCTCCCAGACTCTCCGAGGAAAGGTAGGAAAGGACATCCCATAAATTTCATTCGCCTTCCTATGAACCAGTCTCTCCTCTTTACTAGCTTTGGTCAACTTGAGACCTCTGGCCTGGCTTGGGGGTGGCCAGTCCTGGTTCTGCCAAAGACTAAAAATGGATCCCTGACTACCTCTTGTACAGCCAGGGCAGTGGAATCACCACTCTCTTCCATGCATTTCTCTGAGACAAGAGCTTGAGGCTGTATACCAGTTCTTTTTTCACAAGGCCACATAGGTTCCCCCTCTTCTTCTTCCTCACTGAGAATCTGTGCCCAGGAGTGAGCAGTCGTCCTCACTCCTGAGACTATCCACTCTTCGCTGGGCGTGGAAGTCAAAATCTCCCATTTAAAGGCCTCCCTCATCTTGTCTTCTCCTATGAGACTTGGGCTAGGCCCTGCTCTCCACGGGTCTACTGATGCTCTTCCTGAATTGCCTCTCTGCGATCCAGAATCCGAAACATCAGCACATTGTTCTGTCTGTAAATCTGCACCCTCTAGCTTTGTGCCACACTCCCCCGAGGGGCTTTCTCCAACAGGCTGTGCCTGGTGCTGTGTGCTGCCAACTACAAATTCTTGAACTTTTGTCCATGTGGGAGCCAAACGAATCTTGGGTGCTTTAAATAAACCATATTTCTCTAGGCACCCAGAACAGTGAGGTACCATGAAGACGTCCCTTCCAGCATTTAAGCATATTAAACACACTTGCACTGGATATCCAGGAATCGCCACATGAGGAGGCAGTTGTCCTTCGTAGTAACATCTCTCAATGTCCCTTAACTTGTCTACTTCTACTGCTATCACAGCCCAGGCATGATCCGGGTAGCGGGCTGGTCCTGAGGCCATGACTGCAGAGAAAAACAAACAAACGCTCACTGTTATTGAAAGTCCCACATCACTAAACACTTTCTTTCCTTTCAAAATGGCTCCTCTGCTGCTGTGTTTACATTACTATTCCACCTTGTAATGGCGGCGGCAGCACTCCTATGCATCAACATTCAAAATTTGGGTCAAGCCACTGTGTATCCGATTTACACATTCTACTGATAACTTTGCTTAAACTGCACAAACTTGCACTGTTCTTTTTCCTAGCACATTTATGATTTACCATGAACTTTTCACTTGCTGAAGACATTACTCTAGCTCACAGTCCTTTAAAGCCTCAGTAATTCAAGCACAGGATTGCCTGTAACTCATGCTGCATATCTTGATACAACTCACAGTCTCTCTCATGGCTTTGAAACTTACACTGACGCTGAACCCATAACTATGCTCACAGTCGATGGCTTAAAAGGCTTGCTTTTGCTGGTAAACTTAACACAGTCTTCGATTGCAAAGCGACTACACTGCTGCACACAGATTCAGCTGGCTTTTGGCAAAAATCACTTGTTTGAACAATTATTTCTGTTGGTACTCACTGTCATCAGTATCCGTTTGCTGCGATGGAAAACGGCCTGCAGCCAGTCTTGGAGGCCTCTGAACAGAAGCGGGTTGGCAGTCCTGCCGATCATCCCTCTGAACACCACACTCACAATCCAGTCGATCGAGATGCGGGTTGAGCCCGAATTTAAACAGAAAAGTCAGTTTTTACACTTTTTACAGCGCTTTCAGTCACTGCGACGCTCCTTCTGTAAGCCAGTACGCACACTCCACTCACACTCCCTCTCGAATGCTGGGCAGTCGCTGTAGAGCTGGCTTGGGGGTGGGACTGATTGCAGTCTCACCAATCACACGATGCCATGCAAATGAGCCTCTTTCTTCTCGAGTGCTCTTCTCCTCATGGTGATCGTCGAGCAGGCAAATTTAAACTGCAAAATCACACACTTTTTTTTTTTCGACTGACTCCACGGCGTGAGCCCATTTCAACCATTCTTCATGGCCATTAAGCACAACCAGTCTCTAGTTCACAAGAAAGCATTTCCAATGTCCAGGGCACAATTTCCCTTTTGCTACCCCTAGTTTTCGACACTTTTGACACAACAGTCTTAAAAGCTGGCAAAACGCTGTAATTTTTGATGCAGGGCAAGGGCATACTCTCTCAGGTTTTACTGCTCCTTGGTAAACAGTTGGCATTTTAACAGCAGCACATGGACAACAGCACACAGCGGCACATTAGTTAACCTTGATTCCGATTTTTTGGGCTACCCACTGCCAGATAGCCAAAATGCTAGCCCTTTCCCCGAGCACCTTTCTTGCATTGCTCCCTAAGTTCCAAACCCAAATCCTCAGTGGTGCCTCCATTTTTGTAACCCCAGTGGCATGCCGTTTGAATCTGACAGCAATACCAGGTGGGCTGGGTTTGGGGAGGAATAGGTCACTCAGCACAAAGGCTAGGTTTGGCTACTCTGCACAGGGGCACCCAAGTAATTCCGAACACAGGAAGCAATAACTAATGTCCAATACTAGAAGTGGGATTCTAAAGTGTGGCTTTTTATTCACATCCAAACAGAATAAACAAAGCATAGATGGACCCCCATGGGGCTACACTTCTGGTAATGCAGATTAAAAGAAACAAGAACACTTCAACACTTTAGCCCTCAGGCTCTGAACCCACTGGGCACACAGCCTGGACTTGCACGCTGCTTTGGGTTACACAGCCCGAACTTGTACACTGTTCTGAGTTTTCCCTGGCTCAGCTCCCTTGCCGGCCACTCGGACACCTTCCATACTTCATGGAAACATTGTCTGGTGGCTCTCTAAACCACCTAAGAGCACCATGGCTCCAACAGGGAATTCTTCCTTTCATTCCCATGTCTGGGTACTTTCCTCAGGCACTGGCCAAGTACCTGAGAGAAAGTAAAAGGTGTCTCAGAGCAAATCCGTAGAGGTGAATTTGGTTACTACTGATGGGGGGTCTCCCACCTCTCGCTCCCACAGTTCATACCTGGCCATTTCTCTAGACAGTAAACACCTCATCCTGTAAAGCTTTGCAATGTAGATTCTTGCTAAATGTACATCAAATTCCATCTACTTGCCTTGCTTCCCATTGGTGCTGGACTTGAACATACTTTTAAGTGGCAATGTCCATTTCTCTAGACCCCCCCCCCCACTGAGTTAAGCAGTCCAATCCCCACTTTCCAACTGTTCAGGTGAAAAACACTTGGCCCTTTTTCAGAGTGAACTCACCCTTTGGCTGCAGGTGCCCCACAAGCGATTCCTCCACAAGGAATTTCTCTCTCAGAGCTTGTGGTGCCTCAGCACAACTTGAATAGGCAGCTTCTTTCCCTTAGCCGGACACAGGAGGGTTGCCCCTGGAATCAGGCAAAAACCTTCCCCCCATCCCCTCAGGGATGGGGCTCTTGAACCATTGAAAGCGGTCTCCACCACTTCAATTACCAGTTCCTGAGTTCCTCTTCAGGTGGAAACACACACCTTCCAAAAGTAGCTCTAAAACAGAGCTTAAAGCTCTGAGAGCCTGCACACACTCAGCTGTACTACTGTCTCTCTCTCTCAGACTGCACACAGACTGTACACAGACTGCACACCGACTGAATTCAAAATTCCCAACGTTCTACACTAACCTCCAACTGCAACATTCCAGTGTGGCTTAAGCAGCTGCAAAAGTTCTAGCATGATGTCATCCCTCAGTCTCAGATGAGACTGAGAACAGAGTGAGACAGTGTGAAATCCATTTAACTTTCACAAGCTGCCTTCCCTGCCTACCACTAGGTCTTTCTGGGATCCTAGTAACCCCGGGTAACGGGGGGGGGGGGTTACACATGTTTTTAAGTCCTCTTTAGTCTCACTCCACCATTCTCCTATATTTTCATATAAAAACCTAACTGATTTTCTAGTTTCTAACAACTTTTTTTATCTTCCTCAGAACATTAAGGTTTGCTAGGCAGGATGAATTCAGTTTCCACCTATTCAGGGGTTTGTTTTTTCGACTATCTTGAATGAAGAGTGTTAGCAATAGATGGTCAGAGAATTCTATGGGAATTATTTCTAACTGGGGTTTGGATAACCCTTGGGAGATATATGAGGTATATTTTCCTCTTTTATAAGTAAAACCTGTCCCTTTAATTTGGAAATGTCTACAGTCCCTTAAATTGACTAGCTCAACACATTTGTGTAATGCATGTTCATCACAATATATTTTCTTTCCTCTGGACCCTTTAGTGGGGTCAGAGTATCATAATTAACCCCCCCCCCCCGGAGAATATTACCAGAATATACCAAATATGGCTACAGGGTAGTTAACAGTTCCACTCTTTCTGCCTTTGTTTGAGGCCATATACAACAATGATTCTGTAGGGGGAGTCACACCACTGACCGTCCAGTACCAAAAATCTGCCTAGGATTAGATCAAACAGTTTTGAAAGACAGAAAGAAAATAAATTAAATATGATTCCAATGCCATCTGCTTGATCCAGTCTGAAGGACCAGTATGAGAGTCCCCATATCCATTCCACTTGGACTAATTGAGCCCGATCACTGGAATACATCCATGTCTCCTGCATTAGGCATATGTCTAGCCCTTCTTCAGTAAACCCGTACACCCATGAATCAGGTAATGTCTTTTTGCATGGTTTATCAAACTATGGATGTTAAGGGAACCTAAACAAATAGGAGTCCTGGAGTCAGGGTCTAGTCATTAAGGGTTCTTTTTCCTTTTTTTCTTTTTTTTCCCCCCTATAACCCACTGGATCTATACTTGTTGCAGTAGTGTCTTGGTGCTGGGTCAGAGAATCTGAATCTCTAACATCCATATCAAAATCGCCCCAATTTGTGGCTAAGGGGGAGTATGGGTTATTTAGTTTCATCTTTGGGTTTTCCTTGGATGTAAAGGGCAGCGTTTTAGTTTGTCTAGTACTTCTTCTAAGCAATGGGGGGGCATAAGAAGGAGGGGGGGTTTAATTTTCATTCCTTCAGTCTCAGAGTAGCAAACTGGATTCAATAGGTTAGAGGGTAATCCTGAGGGTTTCCCTTCATTCCTATTTGTGTTTTCCCTCTTGTTTCCTTCATTTGGCAGGTTAGACTTGCTCTTGATGGCATGTTCCCTGGGGGGGGGGTTTGGGGGGAGAAGTTGGAGGAGAGGGTGTAACTTCTGGAACTGGTCCCATATCAGAGGTAACAGCAGCAGCATCCTGAGCTTGCTGTGTAAACAAATCTGGGCTGATATAGGAGGTTTTATCTTTGGCCGCCCAGGGTCATTCTCTGAACACATGCCCTGTCTCCTCACATAAATCACATCTTGTGAGGTTTGCACATTGAACACTAATGTGCCCTACCTCCCCATAAATGTTGCATCTTGGTTTGTCACGGACACTAGACAAATGGGTCCTGGATCCATACTTCCAGCAGGCCGGAGGCTGTCCGGCTTAAAAACAAACCCCTCTGTCCCTCCCCAGCAAGAAAGAGTTTGGGATATGTTCAATTCCTGCATCAGTCTGATGAAGCTTAACTTTATATTTCCAGCTTCCTGTCCAAAACAGCTCAGTGTCTAAAATGGGTTCTGGGGCACTTAGAACCTCACATTTTTGTAATAACCAGTATGAAATATCCTCCACGTGGACCCCCTCATTCCTGAATATTACGGTTACGAACTTAATAAGGGGTTTTGTTAGGGAAATCACAAAAAAACAGGGTCCACAGGGGGGAGAATTTCACCTGGTTATATCTTTCCCAGAATAATTCCAAGGCAAAAGGAGACCGGAAGCTAATGTCAAAATTGTCCTCCCCAGATATATTTATGAAAGCAAAGACCTCTCTGGGGGTAAAATGTAAAGATTCTTTAAGCAACAATTTTCCCACATAGTGCCCATCAGGTCTATTTTCTAGGCCTCCTTCATATTGAATCCTGACTGCATGTCTCCTTGGTACAGCCTCTTTTCGAGTTTTTTGAAAAAGTTCAGACAATAATGGTTTCTGCAGGTTCTGTTCTTCTTCTCTCTGTTTCTATGGTTCTGTCATGGGATTCTTAATTTCTATAATCGTAGGGTGTACCTGTTCTGTAGCTGGTGGGGGAGGTTCATTAGAGGGCCTTTTTTCTAATAGCATTGGAGGCTGCATTTCTATATTGTCATCAGGCTTCCCCAGGTTTTGCGAGGTTATGGCATTTTGGATTTAGACCTGGTGTATATCTATAGTTTTTGGTGTGTTCCATTCAGGAGCCTTTAAGGGGTGTGGGGCCCAACTAGGGTCTGGGAGCCATTGTCCATTTTCCAGTCTTGTCCACCCTGCTTCACTTAGAGCTTTTTCAGGGGACTGTTGGGCAAAGGGGTCAGTATGAGGAGGCATTATAGAAAAGGCTGCTTGAATAGCTGAGGTAGTGGACTGTGTTAGGCTTGGGCTGGAAACCTTCACAGGTTCTACAAACAGAGTAATTTTTTTCTGTGCTTTTAGCAGGTATATTTCTCTTCGCAAGAGTCACAGCCTCCCTCTTTTGTTTGAGGTCCTCCCTTATGGCTGATTTCCCAGAAGGACCCCTTGCTGAAAACACTGACATTCCTTTCTGGTTTTGATCATTAGTTTGGAAGATAGTCTTAGAGTCAAAGGGGTTTGGAACCTTTGTGTTTTGGGACACAGCAGTATTCCCTTCCTCCTGTTCCAAAGTTACTACATTCGTCAAACATTTCTTATTCTGGCACTCAATCCAATTATCTGAGCCTATTCCTGCAACTGGCTGAGTCTTTTTGCCACAAGGCTTTCCCAGTTTATTTCATCATTTTTTTTCCCCACCAGAAAATGCTTTGCCATTACCTGGGGTGAAGCAATAGGTGTGCCTGCATTTTCAGCTACATCACGGGGAATGGAATGTCCCTTGACAGCCGAGCTGCATCCTTTGACAGACGGCCTTGCTGCTTTCAGTTTGCAAATATCTTCTTTCAATTTCTTTTTCAGCTTTTGCTTTTTTCCTTGTCAGAGACCAATTGTGCCAGCATTTTCTCTTTGTGGGATAGCTCCTTGTTTGAAACCTCTTATTTTCTGGGTTTCCAGCCAAACTCAAGTCCTCAGTTGAAACAAAAATGTCTTCCATAGCTTCCTCATTTAATTCATCATAGTTTTCCAAATCAGTTTGGGCTTCTGGCAGAGTGAGTACAGTGGGGGAGGCCCTCTCCACTGTTTCAGACACATCCACCACCTCCAGCAGCTCCTCTCCGTCTGCCATCAAACTGGGCTCCTCCATCCTGCCTACAGGAAGGGACAGCACCCCTGCAGGCCGAGTAGGGAATTTCCCCGGTGCCCTGGCCAAATTCCCCCCCATTCACTAAAAATACCACCAACAGCTTAATCTGATTCAATGTCAGTTGGCATTTATCTGTATCACCCTCCTCCAGGTCGTGCCTGAAAATAGGCAGAATTTGTCTAGTGCACTTACCCGGCCAACAAAAAAATAAAACAAAAAAAATAAAAAATAAAAATGCTGGACACTTCACCACCACTTGCACTCACTGTAAATAAATAAAAAAAAACTCTCCTGTTATGTTTGTACTGTAGAATGAACCTAAAAAAAAAGACTGTTAAATCACGTTACAACCGCCCGGTTGATATTTACCATTACAACCAGATTGATTTTTCTCCATTTTTCTCTTTGCTGGGTATTTTCTCTGTTAACTCATACAGGTTTTCTTGCTGAAAGGAAGGTCAACACTCATCATAGTGGTGGGTCAGAGCTTGTAGTTGATTGTGTCTGGAGGGCACAGCTTAGGCCCAACCCCCCCGCCTCTAACCCCCTCCCCCTTGATGTCACTTCCTTTATACCAGGGGTTCTGACATCATTTCCTCTAGGGGCATACAACTGTCATATCCTTACAAGCACAGCACACTGCATTCACAGTAAAGTGCACACACTATTTAAAAAAGAAACAAAAAAAAATTTACACAGGGTAAACTGGAAAGAAGACAGACATGTGGGGAGTAGTGCAATGCACTGGCTGTGGGGCAGCAGTCTTCTGGGAGACTTTCTGGAGGCTGAGATGCTGCCCTATTTGCAGGCAACTCTCTGCTCTAAGGGAGGAGGTTGCCCGTCTCCAGGCCAAACTGGACAGGAGTACAGGAACCCCCCCATGCAGGGAACACCAGGGCCACCACTTCTGCCTCAGAGGTTGCCAAGAAGGAGCAGCAGCTGGACCACAGTGGGCTCAGGGAGGGTGACTGTGGTGGAACAGAGGGGCATCTCTTCAGACATACCACTCCGCAATCCATTCGCCATTCTGGTGGAGCATAGTTCCCCTATGGAGGCACACACAGTGGAGACTGAAGATGCTGGCAACCGTCACAAGGGAGGCCCACAGGAAGGTGGCACAGGACACCAAAGAGAAAGGAAGCAGACCCTGGTGGGGAACTCAATTATCAGGGTGACAGAGCTGGGGGGGGCAAGGGAAAGTGAAGTAAGGCATGGCACCTGCCTGGTGCCATGGCTTGGGGGAACAGGAAGCGGATTCTGAGGATCACGACAGCAGCTGCATGGAAGACAGTGCTGGATGTCAGTGTCCACCTAGGGGTAAATGACTTGGCCATACATGGGATTAGAGCAGTGCAGGAGGAGTTTGTGGAGTTGGGGAGGGGCCTTAGACAAGCAGCACATACAGTATCCTTCTCGGAGGTGCTGCCTGTCTATGGCATGGGTGAGGCGAGGGTACTCCACACCATGCAAGTCAATGAATGGTTGAAAAACTGGTGTAGAGCACAGGGTTTTGGCTTCATTGGGGACCGGGGTTCCATGTGGAGGAATACCCACCTATACTGTCATGATGGTCTACATCTGTCCAGGAAGGGAACCAGTCTCCTGAGTGATCGGTTTAAATGCTTCATTGGAAAGCTTTTAAACTAGCCAAGGTGGGAGGCACTGATCAGCAGCAGGGAATTTCCAGCCTCCCCCTACAAAACAGGGTACTTAATGAGGTAAAGACCAAGGTAGAAAGGTCAGTAGGAAGCAGGACTGGGGTAAATGGAGAAAGCAAAGTCACTAAGGGCAGGGATGGGGCTACAAGAGGCAAAGCCATCAAAAAATGGAGAGTAATGTGTACCAATACCGATAGTCTGGGTAACAAGCTTCCTGAACTAGTGGCCTTGATGGAAGAAGAACATCTGGATATTGTGGCAGTCACAGAAACATGGTACACACAGACCCATGACTGGGACGTAAACATACCAGGGTACACTATCTACAGGAGGGACAGGGAGGGTAAAAGAGGAGAAGGAGTGGCTCTCTACATAAGGGAAGGAATCAAAGCAATAGAACAAAAGGGTAAACGAGGAGGAGAGGAAGCACTGTGGGTCAACTTGGAGACAGGAAATGGACCACAATCTGAACAGGGGTTGTATACAGACCCTCAACTCAGGGGGAGGAAATGGACAAGGAAATAATAGAAGGTATCCTTAGAATGGCAGAAAAAGGGGAAATATTGTTGACGGGGGATCAGAATATGCCAGATGTTAACTGGAGTGCATTTGCTGCAGCCACATCCAAGAGCGGGGTCATTTTAGATGCCCTGCAGGGGGCATGCCTTAGACAACTAGTATTGAAACCCACTCAGGAGGGAGCAGTCTTAGACCTGGTACTCTCAAATGGAGATGGAGAGAGGATCACAGATGTAGAAGTGGGTAGCCATCTGGGAACTAGCGACCATGGAACAGTATGGTTCACGATAAATACAGCAGTAGAGTCAAGCCATACAAAGGCAAAGGTCTTGGACTTTAGGAGGGCTGACTTTGCCAAAATGGGTGAGTGCCTAAGGAATGCACTAGCAAATGGGAAGGAAGGAGGGGTGGAAGAACAATGGGGAATAATCAAAACTGCCATCACTAAGGCAATAAGCCTTTGTGTGAAGCAAATAAACAAAACAAAACTATGTAAAAAAACACTATGGTTCTCAAAGGAGGTGACAGGGAAGGATAGGGAGAAAAATATAGCATTCAAGAAGTACAAGGAATCACAGAAGGAGCAGGACAGAGAACTGTATCAGTTAAAGCAGAAGGAAGCAGGGAAGGCAGTCAGAACAGCAAAGGCCCAAGCCGGGGAAAAGATAGCCAACTCAGTTAAGAAGGGAGATAAAACCTTTTATAGGTACATTAGGGAGCAAAGAAAGACCAAGGGAGGGATAGTGAGGCTTAATAAAGGGGAGGGGAGTGGGCAGAGGGTGACTGTGGAAAAGCAGAGATATAAAAAGAAACATTTTTGCTCAGTATTCACAAATGAAGAAGGGGAGGTACCTAAACCAAACAATAGAAATACTCTGGATAGGGGGGTTGATACCAGCCCATTCACAGAAAAAAGAGTTCTGAAAGAACTCTTAAGACTGAACGTGGACAAAGCAATGGGGCATACGAACATATGAACATACGAAATTTGCCAGCAGATAAAGGCCTAGAGGTCTATCAAGTCTGCTCGAATGTGCAGCTAGCACCCCTTATTCTGCAGCTGCCCCTCCCTTCCACCCTTCCCCTTCATTAACCCTCCCCCTTGTCCTGTCCCATCCTCGTTTGAAGCAGTCCACTGTTCTACTGCATACCACTTCTGCAGGTAATGCATTCCACCCAGCCACCACCCTCTCTGTAAAAAAGTGTCTCCTCATCTCCCTCCTGAACCTTCCTCGCTCCAGTCTCATATCATGGCCCCTGGTGGCCCTCCCCTCCCTTACTTTGAACAGCCCCTCTGTACCTGTCTTGTTTATTCCTTTCATGTATTTAAAGGTTTCAATCATGTCCCCCCTGTCTCTCCTCTCCTCCAGTGAGTACATGTTCAACTCCTTCAACCTCCTCTCATATGATAAGTCCCCCAGACCCTTGATCATCTTTGTCGCCCTGCGCTGAACTCCCTCCAGTAACTTAATGTCCCTTTTCAGATACGGACGCCAGAACTGCACGCAGTACTCCAGGTGTGGTCTAACTAATGACCTATACAGTGGCAGAATCACCTCCTCCCTCCTTGAGGATATACCCCTTGCAATACAACCCAGCATTTGTTGGCCTTTGCAGCTGCCTTCCTACACTGTGCCGAGTTGTTCATTGACCCTGTGATGAGCACACCCAGATCCTTCTCCTCCTCTGTCTGGGCTAGCTGCACTCCCCTAGCTGGTAAGTCCTCCTTGGGTTCTTCATCCCAAAATGCATCACCTTGCACTTTTTGGCATTAAAGCCCAGTTGCCAGGTGTCTGACCAGGTTTCAAGCTTTGCCAGATCATCCTGCAACCCCTGCCATCCCCCTAGGTCATCCACCACCGCGCCAACCTTGGTATCATCAGCAAACAGACTGATCTTGCTCTTGATGTCCCATGATATGTCTGACATGATATGTCTGGCATGATGGGATTCATCCCAGAATTCTAAAAGAACTAAGGGTAGAACTAGCGACACCACTGACTACCCTTTTTAACAAATCATGGGAGAATGGGGCGATACCTGACGACTGGAGGAGGGCAGATGTTATTCCACTTCACAAAAGGAGCAGGGCAGAGGCAGGAAACTACAGACCTGTTTGATCTCAGTGATAGGGAAAATGATGGAATCACTTCTGAAGGAAAGAATTGTTGAGTACCTAGAGGCCAGATGGGCACAGGACCCAAGGCAGCTTGAATTCACAGTGAGAAGGTCATGTCAGATGAATCTAATAGATTTCTTTGACTGAGTGACCAAAGTAGTAGATCAGGGAAGGGCTGTGGAAAGGGCCTACCTAGACTTTAGCAAGGCATTTGACACAGTCCCACAAAAAAGATTAATATACAAGTTAGATGAAACTGAAGAAATAGGAGCACCAGGGATTGTGTGGTGCTGTTATTCGTAACGATATGATGCAGCATTATTGTTAAACACATGAAGCGTTATGAATTTTATACGCGAACAGTCAACGTAATAACTAGTAACGAATGTTAACGTCATTTTCGCCAGGCTTCATCAGAATGATGAAGCCCGGCAGAGGTAGGTGAAACATTAACTTATTCGTTTTAGCCACCTTCTGTATTCGTTTTGCACGTTTGATACATTAAACGCTATGAAAATTCCATAATAGCGTCTTCATGTGTTGCTTGAGCTGTGTGGGTGCTTATTTGTTTGCATATATACAAGTTAGCCAGCCTTGGAGTGGGTCCCAAGATGGTAGCTTGGGTAAAAAATTGGCTGGAGAACAGGACACAGAGGGTAATAGTAAACAGAGTCCACTCTGAAGATAGGGGGGTTACTAGTGGGATACCACAGGGCTCAGTTCTAGGACTGGTCCTCTTTAATGTCTTTATAAGTGACATTGCAGAAGGACTGGAAGGAAAGGTATGTCTCTTTGCAGACGACACAAAGATCTGCAACAGGGTTGATACACAAGGTGGGGTGGAAAGGATGAGAAGGGACTTGGCAAGGTTGGAGGAATGGTCAAATGTATGGCAGCTTAGATTCAATGCTAAGAAGTGCAAAGTAATGCACCTGGGAAACAAAACCCAGGGAAGAGTACACAATGGGGGTGAGATACTAACAACAACAAAATGGAAAGAGACCTGGGAGTAATCATATCAGATGACCTAAAGGTGGGCAAGCAATGTGAGAGGGCAGTAAGGAGAGCTGGGGGGATACTGGGATGCATAGGGAGAGGCATCACCAGTAGAAAACAGGAAGTTGTTATCCCTCTGTACAGACAGCTGGTGAGACCCCATCTGGAGTACTGCGTGCAGTCTGGAGACCCAATCTCCGCAAGGACATAGTCAGGATAGAGGCAGTCCAGAGGAGGGCAACTAAAATGGTGCAGGGTCTGCACCAGAAGACATATGAAGAGAGACTTAAGGAGCTTAATATGTATAGCCTCGAGGAAAGGAGGAGAGGGGGACATGATAGAAACTTTCAAGTACCTCAAGGGAATCAACAAAGTCCAAGAGGGTAGCATCTTTCAAAAAAAGAGGTGTGCAAGAACAAGGGCACAATTTGAAGATAGAAGGGACGGATCAGAGGTAATGTGAGAAGCATTTTTTCATGGAGAGGTAGTGGATGCATGGAACTGGCCTTCCGAGGTGGTTGTGGAGTCAAATACAGTGGTGGAATTCAAGCATGCATGGGACAGTCATAAGGAAATTCTAGGGGGTTGGGGTAGGAAGAAGTAGCCTGCTGGTTAACTAGGATCTGCAGCTTATCCAATAGGTAGGGAAATGGGCAGACTGGGTGGGCCAAGCGGTCCTTATCTGCCGTCAAAATCTATGTTTCTATGTTTCTATGACAGCATGGGTTTACAAAAGGAAGGTCCTGTCACACTAATCTCATAGATTTCTTTGACTGGGTAACCAGAGTGGTGGACCAAGGGGGAGCAGGTGATGTCACCTACCTTGACTTCAGCAAAGGTTTCAATACTGTTCCACATAGAAGATTGATAAATAAGCTGGGTAGGCTCTGGGTGGTCAGAAGTTGGTCAACTGGGTGGCAAACTGGTTGACGGGCAGAAAACAGAGAGTGGTGGTAAATGGTATACAGTCAGAAGAGATGCAAGTCACAAGTGGGGTACCTCAGGGATCAGTCCTGGGGCCAGTCCTCCAACATCTTCATTAGTGACCTTGCAGATGGACTAGAGGGTAAGGCTTGTCTGTTTGCAGATGACACCAAGATCTGCAACAGAGTAGATGATCCAGATGGGGTGGGCAGAATGAGAAGAGATCTGGATAAACAAAATGGTCAGAAGAGTGGCAACTGGGATTTAAAGCAAAGAAGTGCAAAATCATGCACATAGGGAAGAGAAACCCTGAAGCCACCTATAGGCTGGGAGGGGAGTTGCTAGCAGTCACAAAGGAAGAAAGAGACTTGGGCATCATCATCATCGCGATGACCTGAAATCATCCAAGCAGACCTCTAAAGCAGTAGGTAAGGCTAGTGGGATGTTAGGATGTTTTAGTAGGGGTATCCCAAGTCATAATGGGGAGTTAATAATCCTTCTTTACAAGACACTGGTTAGCCCTCAATCTGGAGTACTGCATGCAGTATTGGAGGCCACACCTTCACAAGGACATTAACCAAATTGAGGCAGTCCAGAGAAGGGCAACCAAAATGGTGCAGGGACTACATCAGAAGACATATGAGGACAGATTAACAGAGCTCAATATGTATATCCTTGAACAAAGGAGGGAGAGAGGTGATATGATCGAGGCATTCAAACACCTTAGGGGCATTAACAAGGTGAAAGAGTCTAACATGTTTAAATATAAGAAAAATAGCAGGACAAGAGGACACAGCATGAGATTAGAGGGTGGCCGATTAAGGGGGAATGTGAGGAAATTCTTTTTCACAGAAAGGGTGGTGGATGCATGGAATGGCTTACCACAAGAAGTAGTGGCTATGAATACAGTGCAGGGCTTCAAATAGGCATAAGGGAGCAATACAAATGACTATGAATAGATAGGCCACTGACAGAGCAAAAGCCGATGGCACATTTATAAGGTAGAAAAAGAAATGGGCAGACTGGATGGGCCCTCCGGTCCTTATCTGCCATCAACTTCTATGTTTCTATGTTTCTATCACATTCTATGTTTCTATGTTTCTAATGTCTGTCAATTAAGTTTGCATTTCACAAACTCATTGGCTATTAGTCTGTGTGGGCGGGCCAAACATGTCACCCAACATGGCGGCTCTGTTCCTCCATTACCAAGATTCCACACTCATTGTTTTCCTCACACCGTCAGATTTAATAACAGGCAATTTTAAATAGTTTTTCCATATCTATCTGGTTGATCCTTCCTTCCCAATGTTTAAAATCTATATGATTGATCCTGCCGTTCCTACCTGTCAAGCAGGGCTCTGACACACAGAAGCTACATTGACCACAACTAACTAGTTAACTTCTTGTGGTTCATACTGGATTTAACAAAAAGTAAAGAAAAAAACAAATCAATGCCTGTACTGGAAAGAGAGAGATAGTGTGTATGTGAGAGTCTGCCTGTGAATCAATCTATCAATCTCTCTCAGTCTCTCTCAGTCTCTCTCTCTTTATCTCTCTCTCAATCTCAATCTCTCTCCCAGTCTCTCAATCTCTCTCTCAATCTCTCTCTCTCTCGTACAGACTTGAAAATGAGAACCAAATAAAATAATACATGGTCGATAGTTGTAAAACCAGAATTTTCCACACACCCTCGGTGTGGGATGCTGCATAAACTCCAAGGGCTTTGTCCTCGGGGATTATGTAGCATCCCACACTGAGTGTGTGTGGAAAATGCTGGTTACACACCCACCCATGCATGATTCCTTATTTAATGTACCCTCCTGGCATGGCTGTCAGCCAATCAGACAGCTGGACATCTTTAGCCCATTTCCAAAAGAAAAGAAAATATATAGGTAAAGAGTCTTAAATGTGAGAAGGAATAAGTGCAACATTAATGTTCTGCCTTGGGGTCAATGTCAGAAGAGTGTACCAAAAGTGGGGGTCAGAATTGTATAGAACACCTTAGTCCAGGGTGCTGGGAAAACAATTCCCTTCTTTTTTTGAATTATATATTTATTGATATTGCAAGCCACAACTCACAAACAATGGAATCCACAGGAGGATAACAATGTGGGTGTAACACATAAAGGTTAGTCCAATATAAACATCTGTAAAACACCTCCCCAGTAGTTACCACATAGGCGAATAACCCACAAATGAATGACATTCAAATTCCCTAAGTATGCAGCTTATGGAAGAACTACAGGCACCATAAGTTGCCAGACCTGGTAGAAACAGGGTCCAGCAGTGCCCTTCAGTTAAGCCAAATATAAACAACCAGAGCACCAGTTGAAATACTAAAGAGAAAAAAAAAAACATGTACAGGAGTTCCTTCACCCCATTCGTATACACTGCTGCTATTTACATTGGAAATATATAATTATAGTGTATCCACAGAAAGCCCCAAAATAGCTCTCCCGGTTACTCCCGTGCCCCTTAATGCCATTAACATAGGCAGTCCACTATAAAAGCAAGTATAGCCAGGAGTACGGCTGTTTTGTGTCTGAAGGGGTATAGTCCCAAACCATATTAACTGCTAATCCCTAACCAAAATTGGGACAACATCCAGAAACATAATTAAGCAGATTCCTAAGGATAAGAGTTCAACCCTCAGTCTCTTCAAAACTCACAGTTCAGTAAAAATCTAAGATAGGCTTCAACCATCCTCAAAGGAAATACCTCCTTCACTCGCCCAGTCCATCTCCTGTTCCATAAGATGGAGTACTTTGTTCACATCCCAAAGCTCATTAAACTGATAAGGTTCACCCTTCCAGGTCAGCCGGAGACGTGCAGGGAAGAGAAGCTGGTGCTGAATTTTCACTTGCCTAAGGCGACCCTGAATGCTGTTGAAAGCCCTGTGCCTCTTCCTTGTACTGTAGGATAAATGCGGGAAGATTTACAGACAGTCTTCTCCGTAGTTCAGCAACCACCATCTCGGTGTCATAATTAGTTTACGATCACAATCTCTGACAGCCGTGCAGATGACTAACAGAGTTCTTGGATTCTGCATGTCTCCTGAAGGACTCCTTGGAGTAATCTGATAAGCCTTTTTGATGGATATCGGCAGGTCGTCTTCAGATAAGCCCAACATAGAGGGCAAAAAGGATCCTACAAAAGACAGACAGTGCTCCCCTTCAGCATTCTCAGATAAGCCTATTACTTGCAGATTCATCTCCCGAGCCTGGTTCTTGACCACCTCCAGCCGCTGATGCAGTAAGGAGTTTTCTTTGATAAGGTTGTTGATCACCGTCACAAGCCCACAGGATGGACCCCTCAGTCCTCTGCACCATTTGCTCACATTGGTCCATCCGAGTCTCTAAGGCTGAGACTCTGGGTGTTAGGAAATCAAGCTTTTTATCGATATCCTGCACAGACTTTATGAGCTGATTAAGTGTAGCCTAGATGGTGCTCAGGGATGCTCCCCCCAAGGCGTGTCTCTTAGAGCCACAGCTTCACTGACTGATGAAGGCCACTCCTCTCATGGCTGCTGAGATTTCTTTGCAGTGCAAAGTCAGATGGTGCAGTGACATTTCCACAATTTTTACCCATATCACTGATCTAAGTCCCTTCACACACCGCTTGGGTATCAGATTGAGCTAGACCTCCTAATCAAATATCAATATTAAACATAAATCCATAGGAGCTCAAAAAGTTGTTGCTTCCTTTAGGCTGCTCAGCAGCAGCCCCCAGTTTCCTTCTTTAATGTAGTGTAGTCAATTTACCTAGCTTCTTATAATTCTGAATAATCAGCACACTTTCATGAGTAATCCATTATTTAGTAAAAGAAATTCATGGGTTATTCATGATAATAACAAAAGAACAAAGTCAGGATTGTAGCTTTTGAAGAGGTTTGAGAGGGCATAGGAAGCCCAGAATAACTATACAGTTGCAGTGCAACTCATGCAATAGTAAAACAAAATGTTTCATAGACATTTTCCAGAAAGTATCATCTTGGTTGCCTGGATTTTCAATGTATGTTGAGTACCAAAAGGTTTAAAAGTGGCCTCCCTGCTGTCATTGAAGAAATCCCACCAGTCTCATTTTAATGTTGCCCTACTGATTGGAATGTGTGTGTGTGTGTGTGTGGGGGGGAGAGGTGAAAATTCATTCTCTGACCTGTCAGCTACAAAAGCGAGGGGCTGCTGCCCCCCCTGCCCCCCTGACTCCGCTGCCTATGCTTTGAGGCAAGTTTGATTTAAAGAAATCTGTCCCTTGCAACTGTTCCCTTTTAAGTCCAGATGTGATGGTTCACATACTGAGCGGTTCTGGTTTTAAATGCATGGTGGTGGTGTGGAGGATTGGGTGCAAGTGAGCCTTTTTATGAAGATTTATATTACTTACCCAACTTTTAAAAAAAAATGGCTGTAGACTATTGCTTTGCTCAGTGAGTCCTTGGGTGGGTGTGGAAATTATCTGTGCTCTTAAAATGATATTTCCACCCAGAAAAATTCCCAAGGGGCCAAAATGGGGAGGGAGCATCCCATTGCACTGCACCTGCCACATGCACAGGATTTTCAAAGAAGATGCTGTTCTGCCTGGTATATTGTGGCACACGCAGATATACTACGTGAGACTGAAATGCAAAAGCCTGATACTCAGTATCCCGAAACCGAATGCTCAACACTCGGTATCAGGACACGTGGGAATTGCCCATGGCAGAGGGTGTTTTTATGTTTCAGGGGGCTTTGTCCCTGCACCCCCCTTATTTTAGATTATAAACTCTACCGTGGGCAAATCCCGAGTGTTAGGCAATCGGTTTCGGGATACCAAGTGTCGGGCTTTTGCATTTCAGTCTTAGGTAATACTCTCACACACGCACGTACACAAATGTAGCATGCATGCAGAAGACTGCTGATAATAGTGTTTTTTTCAGTTGCTAGAGGGCAGTCTTCAACCCTCTCTTAGGCTTGTTTATAAAGTAGAAATGCAGAAGAATCAGACCTGCACATTCTTAAGGGGCTCTGTCATCCCCCGTGGGGGGAGGGTTCACATTAGGATTGCTCACATTCTGTAGAGACTGCTGATGCAGCTAGTAGTTTGATTTTGATTCCTGTTTTCTTTAAAAAGTAAAAAACAGACTGCCTACCATACTGGTGTTATCACACACAAACATGTTTGTTTACATTCTTTGATCAATTTCTGCTGCATCTTTCCTGGACTTGGGAAACACCCCCTAACAAAATCTAGCCACTCATGATGCAGTGGAAGGTGAGGAGACTATTGCATCATGGGTGGCTGCACTGTCTAGGGGTGTTCGTAATATTCTGGATGTATGGAATTAGAGTAGAGCAAGGATTTGAAGCAAAACATTGTGTATAATTGCGCCATTCCCATGCAATTCAGTTCTATTAAGAAAGGGACCAGAACAATCAACAACTTCAATGTGTTTTAGAGAAGGTAAGCAATCATAAAATGGATTTTCAGCTAGAAATATGATGCAAAAGAAAGCTGACCATGTCCTTTTAAATTTAGATTCACTATGAATTTGTTCACTGCTAGCCAGGGGCTAAAACTAGCATTATGTCATACTACCATATAGGCTGTAATGGTTGTCACAGGACTACAGTATGATGAATCAGCCTCAGCTGACCCACTCAGAAATAGCTTGCACCTCATCCCAAATTGTAGCAACTAGTGCAAAGCTTAAACACCATTCAATAATCAATGTTTGGTATAGAGGTTGAAGTGCAAATTTGTGAAGCCGTTGACAGAAGCTCAAAGATCATACGAGCATGTGAAAATTGCCAGCAGATAAAGGCCTTGAGGTCTATCAAGTCTTCTTGACTGTGCAGCTAGCAGCCCTTATTCTGTAACTGCCACCCTCCCCTTCACCCATCCCTTGACCCTCCATCTTGCCCTGTCCCAGCCTATTTTGAAGCAGACCACAGTTCTACAGGATACCACTTCCACAGGTAAGGTAATGCATTCCACCCAGCCACTAGCCTCTCCATGAAAGTGTCTTCTCATCTCCCTCCTGAACCTTCCTTTTTTTTTTTTGTGCCGTGCCCCCCATCCTTCGACTCACTCCGCCCTGCCACCCCCACTCCCAGGCTTTCCCCCTGGGTAGGGATGCTGGGATGCTCCCCCTCCCAACAGATTCTGTTGGCAAGGCCCTGCTTGCCCCCCTTAAGTTGGGGCCACGGGAGCGGGACCTGACATTGGAGTCAGTGGGCGGCAAGCAGAGCGGGCCATCATGCCTGGGGGTTGGCAGTTTTTTGGCTACTTTGCTCCATTGGGGGCAGGATATGCAATGACGTCCAGCTTCCGCCTGACCCCCCCAAAGCAATGGTGCTGGTTGCAGCAGTACCCCAGCCTCTGCCAGAGGTCCATAAGCACTGGACCCTCTTCCCCTCCCTCCCCTTGGAGAAGGAGAGCAGTCCATGGGATGCTCGATCCTTTCCCCTTCCGTCTGGCCCTCCAACTCCCAGGGCCCATTCCTGAACCCTGGTCATCAGCGTTGCAAGCGGAAATCCAACCGCTGTGCCAGTGGGCCAGCCCTCCTGAACCTTTCTCCTTCCAGTCCCATGTCATGGCCTTGAGTGTCCCTCCCTTCCCTTAATTTGAAAAGACCCTCTTTACCTGTCTTGTTTATTCCTTTCATTTACTTGAATGTTTCAATCATATTCCCCTGTCCCTCTTCTCTTCTAGTGAGTACATGTTTAATTCCCTCAGCCTACTCTCGAAGGGTTATTCCCCCAGCCCATGGATCATCTCTTTGTCACTTTTCACTGCACCCCCTACAGAAACCTAGTGTCCCTCTTCATGTATGGGCACCCGTACTGTATGCAGTACTCCAGGTGTGGTCTAACCAGCGATCTATACAAGGGCAGAATCACCTCTCCCCTCCTTGAGGATATATCCCTGGCAATATAAACAAGCATTTTGTTGGCCCTTGCAGCTGCCTTTCTACATTGTGCTGAGTTTTTCATTGATTCCATAATGAGCACCCCCAGATCCTTCTCCTCCTCTGTCACAGCTAGCTGCACTCCCCCCAGCTAATTGCTCCTCCTTGGGTTTTTCACCCCAAAATGCAGCACCTTGCACTTTTTGGCATTGAACCCTAATTGCCAGGTGTCTGACTAGGTCTCCAGCTTTGCCAGAGCATCTTTGCCAGATCATTCAACCCCTGCCATCCCCCTAGCTGCCATCTTGGTGTCATCAGCAAACAGACTGATCTTACTCCTGATGCCCACCAAAATTATACCAGAGCCAGTTGCACTCTTGCTCTGAACAAAAGATCCAGAAAAAAAGATGATTTGATACCTTTTATTGGACCAGCATAGATGTTACAAAAAAAACCACAAAAAAACAGGTGCTTAAGCTTTTGGACTATGCACAGTACTTCATCTGACGCTAATGCCAGTTGTTTTGGAAGAATACATTCTAGTGAAGACAGATCATACATTAAAAAAAAAAGTTGTAAAAAATTCCATTGGCTAAAAACTTTCATTTAAAATTCAGCTTAAAACCATATAAAGAACACAGGCTGACTACTATCAAGGAAAGGCATTACAAGATCAAATGTCACAACTAGATTACTCCTTTCCTGAAAGGACTCAGAAAACAGGCAGAGTCCCATACAAAGGGAAAGCATTTCAAAGTCAAAGTTGCAGAATGAATAACTCTTAATCTGAGAGGAACCACAGAACACCCCTAATTCAATTAAGATCTTAACCAAGCACAGAGTAGTATGCACAGAGAGAACTGGCAGAGAACACCAGGACAAAGGAGCTGCTGTTGTGACTGGACTTCTCTACTGGGACTAAAGAACTATAACTACTACCAGGACCTTCAATTTAGGGTATATATATATATATGTTAGTGTGTTTGTCTGAATTGGCTGAAGTGAATTTTTATCTGTGCAGTTATCTAGGTGTTAGTCTCAGGTAACAGAAGGGGATTGTTATCTGTGCAATTTAACTAAGTGTAGAAAGATCTGTTAAGTAGGGGGAGTGGCTTAGCTAGAAGGAAGCCAGGTTAAAGCCAGATTTAAACACTGCCCTAGATAGCTTCTGTCAGAGAACTGGCAGAGAACACCAGTACGAAGGAGTTGCTGTTGTAACTGGACTTCTCTACTGGGACTATATTACCCTCCTTCCCTCCCCTCTGCTCCCCCCCCACCCAAAGCCAGTTCCACTTTTATAGGCACAGGATTTGACTGACAAGAACTTCCTGTTTGGGAGCAGGAAGTGAGTGATCACAGAGCCACCAAAGACTCACCATCCTAGAAGGACAAGAGTAGCTCTCCGTCCCCCTCTAGCTGCTGGAGATCTGCCTCTGATCAAGTAAGGAGACTACTGAGAAATATAGGATCTTCTTGTCTCAGAACAGGAAGATTAGGAGCTTAAAGGGCAGAGAGGCAGTAAGTAGGGAGAAAAAAAAATAAACAGAGGAAAGAGTAAGTATTCCAAACAACAGTGAAGGGGCCAGAAATAAGACATGATGGGAGTGGTGCAGTGCAGTGGCTGTGGAGCAGTAGTCTTCCAGGAGACATTCTGGAGGATGCAGTGTTGTCCCATCTGCAGGCTGGACAACAGGACACAAGGTAATTGTAAATGGAGTCCACTCTGAAGAAAGAGGGGTTACTAGAGGGGTACTGCAGGGTTCAGTACTGGATCCAGTCCTTTCTAATGTCTTTATAAGTGACATTGTAGAGGGACTGGAAGGAAAAGTATGCCTCTTTGCAGATGACACAAAGATCTGCAACAGGGTTGATACACAAGGAGGTGTGGAAAGGATGAGAAGTGACTTGGCAAGGTTGGAGGAATGGTCAGAAGTATGGCAGCTTGGATTCAATGCAAAGAAGTGCAAAATAATGCACCTGGGAAACAAAAACCCAGGGGAAGATTGCACAATGGGGTGGGGGTAGTAACAACAACAAAAATGGAAAGGGACCTGGGGGTAATCATATCAGATGACCTTAAGGTTAGCAAGCAATGTGAGAAGGCAATAGGGAGTGCTGGGAGGATTCTGGGATGTATAGAGAGAGAGAGAGAGGCATCACCAGCAGAAAACAGGAAGTTGTTATCCCTCTGTACAGACAGTTGGTGAGACCCCATCTGGAGTACTGTGTCCAGTTCTGGAGACCCCATCTCCGCAAGGACATAGACAGGATAGAAGTAGTCCAGAGGAGGGCAACTAAAATGGTGCAGGGTCTGCAAGAGAAGCCATATGAGATACCCTTGATGAAAGGAGGGAGAGGGGGGACATGATAAAAACTTTTAAGTACCTCAGTGGAATCAACAAAGTCCAAAAGGGTAGCATCTTTCAGAAAAAGATGTGCAAGTACAAGAGGACACAATCTGAAGATAGAGGGGGGCAGTTCAGGGGCAATGTGAGGAAGTATTTTTTCACAGAAATGGTGGTGGACGCATGGAACAGCCTTCCTGGGGAGGTTGTGAGGTCTAAAACTGTGGGAGAATTCAAGAATGCATGGGACAGACATAAGGCAATTTTTGTGGGGGGTTAGGAAGAAATAGGCTGTTGGTTAACTAGGATCTGCAGCTTATCCTGTAGGTAGAGAAATGGGCAGACTAGGTGGGCCACGCGGTCCTTATCTGCCATCAAAGTCTATGTTTCTATGTTTCACTGGGATGGTGGAGCTCTCGAAGTACAATGTTTAGCAGTCACTCAGAAATTCGGGCACTCACCAGCCTTGTAAATACAGACTCCAAAACTAGACTATATTTGCAGCAGTTTTATTGTGAAAATAAAAATGGCGAAACACATAGGTCTGTATATGCTTGATGCTTTTCGGATTTCAAGAACCCTTTATCAAAAGCTAATGTACAGCACTCAGATAACACAATATATACCTACTGGTGATCTGACGAAAGTGATATCACTATTACAACAGTCAAAACAATTGGTATAGGCAAATCACATGCTAATTATTAGAGATGCAGCAAAGTTTTACTATGTCTGCATATATAATGCAAAATGTCCATTCAAATGTTTGGTTATCCATAGTCCAGCACCCCGATGGTGCCCCCACCTCACGGACAGCAAATTATATGTAGGTAAATGTAATAGCCTTAGGACGAAGACACTTATCGTGTTAGTGTCAGAATCTGTGTTCTATTATGGTTCACTGATGTTCAGCTATAAGAGATGCTTTTCCCATCTAGTCTTACTGTATTTTCATATGTAAGGCAACAGTGCCATCTTCAGCACTTGTGCATTATTGCAACTGACCTTGGAGAAGAGCAAGACCATTGTGATGTTATATATGCTAGCTATGCAACTTTTCACACTAGTTAGAACAGTTACTCAGACCACCTGTACTTTATGTATCTTCCTTAGCAATTGCTATAGTAATTATCAGGGTATAAGACCCTCTGTAATACGAGCTCTTAAAGAGAGACCGTCTGTATTGGCTAGGTAAGGAAACCTGTATTCTCCCAGTGTTTACACTGTAATGGTAGTAAGTCTGTATTATCCATTCTGTAATAAATTCCATTTATTACATGAGTACCACTTGTCTGTTGTCTCTTTCTTTTGTACCGTTCCAGCAAAGAACCTGATAGGAGAATTTATTACCCACTTATATTTGCCGACTGTGTGCAGGTGGAATGTACAAGGGAAGATTCGTATTCAGTTTATTTTGAATGTTGGATAGTGTAGTGCCATTTACGCCTACTTGGACCTACTCATGCTTACAGTGGTAGCAGTTGTGGCAGACCCACACTGTCTTGGTCTCGGGCATGGCAGACCCACACTGGACCCCCTTACACTCCCTTTGCGAGTGACAGCATACCCCCCCGACCTATCAACTGCTGTGGACTGGAAAGCAGTAGGTGATGGTGCCAGGGTATTTTACCAGGTTTCCAATCTGCTTTTTTATTTGTCTACCCCTTATTTGTTATGTCTGATCTGTTCACAGAACTGAGACTTGATGTCTCAAACTGCCTCTTATCCCATGGCAGATGGACAGATTTTGCGCTGGACACAAAATCTATAGAAAAACACTGCTGCTAATATCTGGCCATTCCTTAGAGTCCAAACAAACAACCCAAAACTATAACCTCAAAGGTCTTTTGGTTGCAGCTCTACATACCGCTGTTGAGAGTCTCACAGTAAGGTGTGCCTCCCTTGAACTGCAAAATGTGTTTCTAAAATAAGAGATAGGCTTGCAGGCATAGGAGTTACAGAAAAAGGAAAGGAAACTAGTGGAGACACAGTCACTCCGTGATGCTAATTCCAGACTGCTGCACTGTACTGCTCAAAACACTGAGCAAGAGTTATGTTTGTTAAGAGATGATAGTGAAAGGTTGAAATGTGATAAACAATTAACACATGTGAATAATATTTTGAGTGATACGAATGAGACTTTGAAAGATGAGAATGCTGAGTTGAAAGAGGATTACAAGCGTGTGAGTTGCGAAATTGGATAAAGAGCTTAGGGAAAATGTCGAATTGAGTGCTGCATATATTGTGTTGCAGAGAGAGGTTGAGAGAGGCACTGAGCAGGGCACTGCAAAAGTCTGTCACAAGATGTGTAGATAAAAGATGGTGAAGTTGCACCACCAACGGGAGGTTCTTGCCAGCCATGTTAAGGCCATGAATGTGTTTCAGTATATGTCCATTGAGACTACGTCATCCAGCGATGAAAACTCTGACTTTGATGATGAGGGATGCCATGTTGCACACAAGTCCAACCCCCATAGTGGAGCAACTTCCACTTGCCACTCACAAGATGGCACTGATGTCGGCACACACACTGCAGCACCATGTCCATGCAAACATGACGGATGCCAGGTACAATGCCAAGATGGTGGCCGCCATGACACAGGCAGGGGGCATGTAATCCATAATGCACCTCCACTCACTCCCATCACTAGGAGTGAAGAGTTGGAGATTTGCAGCATGATTTACATGACCAATAGGATCACCATCCCGGAGGATCAAAAGAAGGCCATCCAGGACCAAACTGAGAAAATGCTTAAAGAGTCAATCACTCAAGATCACATGTACAAAACCATCGCTGATGCAGCAGCCGAGGCTGCACTTCATGGGGCCTTGCAACAGACTGAGCTGGGTGCACCTATGCATACTTCCTACCCCCTGCAATTCGCTCATTATGTCCAGCAAATTGCACAGATTATCGGAAAAATGGGCTCAACTGACAATCTCAGTTGCCATTTGGAGAAAGTGTGCTCCCTTTGCAAGAAGCTCTCTCTCCAACCCGAGTATCAGGTTCAAGTCTTGTGACAGGCAATCAAACTAACCTTCTGGGCCAAGCTGCCAGAAGCTGCACAGAACACTAGTACTGCTAACTTTGATAAGATCGCTGCTGCACTCATACGTGCAAACTCCATGGGAATAGTGGGAATGCGCTTGGCCTATAAAGTCAAGCAAGGCATAAAGGAGAGCCCAGCCGCCTACCATCAATGGTTGTGGCTAGCACACAGAACTGGAAAGTTCCTCGCGGATGAGGACTACAGTATGAACCAAATTGAATACAAGGATTTGTACAGCTGGAACATGTATCTGGCATTGTGAGAAAAGGTTGAGCTTAATGTTTTTCCAGACACTGACAGGTTTGATGCTATTCTCGCTAAGATGGAATGGGCCTATCAGGTCCAGCTCCTTACCCTCTCTTCTGGCAAATCCAGCAAGGTGGCTGCAGCTCAGCCTACCTCAGACTATGCGGTGGAGGGAAATAACTAGAAAACTTCCACCCCTTCTGATAACAAACAGTCATACAAGGGGTAGGGGACCGGAACTACAGAAACAGTAGAAACAGTAGAAATAGGGACAACAAAGGCAGCTGGAAAAATCCAAACACCCAACAGAATAGCCAGAACCAATACCAAAAGGGTCCGAGCTATCGACAAATTAGTGAAGAGAATGAAATCCTCTGCTAGCTGTTGGAGGAAATTTGTGCAAAAAGGGGAACCACTGCTACACGAACCATAGCTGCACTAGCCCTGGTTATTGAGTCAGAGAGCAGCCAAGGAGAGGTTGCCTCAGTTACTGGCCAGGCTGATGTGACATCCAAAATGGAACCACCCGTGCAGGCCACCACTGCACCTGTGACGTCACAAGTACATTTGTACCCAGTGCAAGACATACAGGAGGCCTTAAAAGATCCTGCAGGCCTTTGATTTCAGGAACGTGAAGAAGATGCTGATTCTGAATGCACAGATTGACAATTACAGGCCCTGGTCTGAATTGTACGTAACCTGATTGTTGACACAAACAGATGGCCTTGTGTAAAGGCCATGGTCGGGGGCCGCCAACTTACCATGCTTCTGGACACCGGAGCAGCCATGTCAGTCCTCCATGATGGGGACCCAGTCTCATCTGACTGGTCTACTGGCTGGGAGACCAGTGCACAGAGTGTAGATGGTACCCAGCTACACATCTACCGATCTATTCCTCTACCTGTGGTGGTAGGCCACCTCAGAACTAATTTTGCTTTTGACCTCATGGTTCTACTTCATCACCCCAACATTCTGGGAATTGATTTCTTAGCATTACACGGCTGTGTAGTGGATCTAGCCAACAGGCTACTCATTCAGATCAAAGGACAATGTCTTGCTGTTACCATCCCAGACTCGTACGTGGTAGCAGCTATAACAACAACAACAACAACAACCTTTATTTATATAGCGTTCTTCACTGAGTACCAGAGTGCTGTAAAATAAACAATTAAAACCATAAAATACATTACCAATATATAAATACAATTCAATAATAGAAATCCAATTACAAGACGGCATTAAAAGCAAGTTCAAATAAATACGTTTTTAAGGCAGTCTTAAAGCTCTCCACTGTCAGGCACTCATGTATCCAATGAGGCAGAGGATTCCACAGGGTTGGGGCTGTAAATGAAAATGCCCATGATCCAGATATTTTTAATCATACCCTGGGAATCTCCAGCAATCCCTCATCGGTCGAGCTGAGCGGTTGGAGGGGGCAATAAGGATGTAGGAGCTCTTGCAGGTGCTTGGTCCCTGTCTGTGCAGGGCTTTATAGGTCAGTAAACTGACCTTGAAGGTGATCTGCCACTGAACTGGCAGTCAGTGCAGTTCGTGCAGCACAGGCATAATATGGCTGGATCGAGATAATCCAGACAGCAGCCTGGTCGCAGCGTTCTGCACCAGCTGCAGGCAGCGGATATCAATCCCCGGTAGCCCTAGGTAAAGGGAGTTACAGTAGTCCAGAAGCAAATTCACAAAAGCATGGATCAAAGTTGGAAGGTCACCAGATGGAACTAGGTGTTTAATCCAGGCGATATTCCTCAGATGGTAAAAGGAAGACTTAACCACATCTGACACTTGGGAATGAAGCGTCAAACCATCGTCAAGTAATATCCTCAGATTTCGCACCCGTACAGAGGTCATTAACTTGGACCCCTCTCCAGTCAAAGCCCTGAGGGACAACTCATCCCCGACCCCTCTATCCGGTGACCGGGATCCACCACCAACACCTCAGTCTTATCAGGATTCCGTTTCAACCACCTGGTGTTCATCCAGTCTTGGCATTCTGCCAGGCAGTTAAACACTGCGAGCGCACTATCCTGGTCAGGTGCAAAGGACAGGTAGAGCTGTGTATTGTCTGCATAACAGTGAAACCTCAGCCCATACTGCTTCACAATGTCTGCTAATGGCAGCATATACACCATGAACAACATGGGGGACAGCACAGAGCCCTATGGCACCCCACACGGCAGAGAGAATGCCTCAGAGGAATAAATCCCCGAGACCACGCTCTGTAATCTGCTGGTGAGGAAGGAATGGAACCATCTGAGGACCATACCAGACAGGCCACAGATGATACGCAGGCATTCCAGCAGCACCCCATGGTCCACAGTGTCAAAAACTGAGGAGAGATCTAGAAACAACAAGATGGTATGGGATTTCTGGTCTCTCTCAATCAGGAGATCATTGAGCACCCGAACCAGAGTGGTCTCAGCGCTATGTCTCTTATGAAAACCAGACTGGAGAGGACTGGAGATGTCATGGATGGTAAAATGGCTCTCCAACTGTAGCGCCACAACCTTCTCAATAACCTTCCCTGCAAAGGGAAGATTAGAGATCGGTCAGTAGTTGGCGGGGCAGTCTGGGTCAAACGCAGATTTCTTGAGAAGGGGAGTCACCACTGCTTCTTTCAGGGAACAAGGAAACTCACCTGTCTCCAGCGAACACCAGACTATCTCCTCAAGAACCGGGCTGATGACATCAATACAGCCTAATAAAAAGCAAGTAGGGCCCGGATCCAAACTATAACAGGTCAGGCACATATCCCTGAGAATCTGCATGACATCCTCGATCTCCAGCTGTTCAGACTTCATGCAGCGAAACAGAGGTGCAGCAACATTCTGCCAACCACAGTCCCACTCCCTTAGAATGAACTGAATGGATCCCAGACCTGATGTAAGCAACCTTATCAGCAAAGAAGTGAGCAAACTCCTCACACTTTTCGTGAGAAAACACTCTCTGAACTTGCAGACAGGCTGGATTACACAGTCTGTCCACAGTTTGAAAAAGCTGAGCTGGTCAATTCTGAGCTGCAGCTATCTCCCTGGACAGAAATTCTGCCTTCTTACTGGAAATTGCTGACTGACAGTCTCTAAAATGTTCCATCAGTCTACGTCTGTTGGCATTCAGGCCGGTTCTCCACCAGTTACGTTCTAACCTTTGCCTCTCTTGCCTCATCTCCCTCAAGGCCCCGTCAAACCAGGGGGACCGAGGGTGGAGGGTGAACCCAGACAGGAGCCAAGGCATCCAGTGCCCCTGTCACAGCCTGATTATAGGCTTGTAGAAGGTTCTTGGGACCCTTGCTTGCACCTGGTAATCCTGATAGGTCCAATTCTGCCAAAAGACCATCTGAGGTGACACCCCACAAAGGGCGGTATTGAACCATCTCCACAGAGGCAGATCTATAAGGGGGAGCAAAGGAGCTGAACCTTATGGTGTGGTGATCAGACCATCCAACCAGTTCCACCAAGTTGGAGGTTTCCATCCCCAGGACGAAAATCAGATCAGTGAATGGCCTTTAATGTGAGTCACAGAGACAACTGCCTGTGTGAAGCCCAATGAAGACATAAGTCAGAGGAAGTCTTGACCAAATGACGAGAGTTCATCATCGACCCAGGCATTGAAGTCACCCAGCACCATCAATCGGGGGGACTCCAATACCATGATGACAATTAAATCCACAACTTCCCGCAGGAACAACTTCTCAGCTCTGGGTGGACGGTAGATGAGAATGCTCCTGCAGCCCACACCTGCTACCACAAAACACTCGAAGGATCCTACTCCCTCAACTGGCACATCAACAAGGTTCAGATCTTGTTTAAAACAGATTGCTACACACCCGCCCCTGCGATCCAGTCTCACACAGTGCATCACCGAGAAACCAGCTGGAATTGCTGCCGCCAATATGGGGCCAGCATTCTCATCCAGCCAGGTCTTGGTGATGCAAGCCATATCTGCTGATCCAACAAGATCAGCAATAATAGCCATCTTGTTTTTAATAGATATGGCATTGCACAACATCGTGCGAGTTGGATGAGACACCGGGGCCAGCCGAGCTACCAGCCCACTTAACGTGGAGCTCTTGGGTATGGGCACCAGACAAGGCGAAGCTCATTCAGGATTCCATTTCACCCCAGGATGTCTCCTGGTCCTCACTACCCCATTCCAACAACTCCGCTTCCCCCCTTCCCCGATCCAGGGCCCCCACCCCTCCTGCCTTCTACCCCCTATCCCAAACGCACTGCAGCGGCTATATACCATTGCAACAATGGAGGACAACTAAAAGGGCAGAGGTCCAAGAGCTTGGAAGGGAAGTAGTGCTGAACAGGGAAAGCAACCTGCCAACACTTGCTAAAAGAAGCCTGAACTCCAGCCAGCCATTCCCAAAATCATCTACTGAGTGACCTATTGTAAATAAAATCCAAAAATCCCACCCTAGATAAAATTAAACCCACAAAACAAACAATTACCCAGACACAACTAATTACTAAACACACAATCCTACAAAATTAGTACAATAATTAAATAAAATGATCCAACCTCCCACCCAAACTTAAAATACACAATAACCCTGATGCATAAAATAATCCAGATGGTGATGTGAGAATAGAAACAGATTAGCTGAGGCTCTCACCCCCAATCAAACCGTGTTTTATGGTCCACAGGTGGAAACTCACTCCAGCAAATCAGTTTTCAAGTTCACAACTAAAGTAATAGATGCTAGCACTTGGCTGAGGCTCTCACCTTCAACCAGACCAGTTTTTATAGTCAACAAGCTAGACTCTCAATCCAGCAGAGCAGATTTTAATTCTCAACAGCAGAGCTCTTACTTCAGCAGTCCAGCACAGAAAGTTTTTGGAGGGCCTCTCACCCCCTCCAATCAAAACTAAAAGGCAGCAGATTTCCAGCATCAGTCAAGGCACAGGCAGTCCATTCAATACATCACCCAGTTCACAGATGTAACCCATATCTCCCATAACAACAAGCAGTATGACGTCATGATCTTATTCAAGTGTCTTGATCTGTTTTCTGAGCTTGCACCCTTGCTGCAAAAACACTTTGACGTGTTTGCCATCAACAAACATGATGGTGGTAGAATGCACACTACCATTGAAATCACAGGGCTTGACCCTGTGAGGCAGAAGCAGTATCTATTTCCTGCTGAAGCCTTGTCATCACTTATGGAAACCATCCAATCACTGCTTCAACAAGGAGTGATTAGGACCTGTGTTGCTACTGTCAATTCACCTATTTGGCCCGTCAAGAAACTGAATGAGGCCTGGAGACTCACAATTGACTACAGAAAACTCAATCAGGCCACTCCTAGCTGGGTACCAACTGTAGCATCAGCACCTGATTTGCTCAAGCTGCTGACACCTGACAAAAAGTGGTTCACAGATCTTGACATTTCTAATGTGTTTTGGTCACTCCCTTAGCATAGGAAAGCCAATACAAATTTGCTTTCACCTTTGATGGACATCAATACCTGAATGTGCCTCCCCCAGGGGTTTCGCAATAGCCCCTCCCGCTTCCATCTCTACATGATGAATGCTCTGCAGGAGTTCTCTACACCCCAGTGCCTCCTGCAGTACATGGATGACTTGCTTCTAGCAACCACCATGAAAGAGGACCATCTGGCCCTTCTAGACAAATGTTCGTGTCTCTCAAAGAGAGCAGACCTCTAGTACAACCCCACCAAGGCACAACTGTGTGAGAAGGAGGTCATCTTCCTTGGCCTATGCATTACAGACTGAGGCAGGAGCTTGGCTGTCAAGAAGATCCAGGGCTTGCAAAATCTGCCATGTCCTACTAGCGTGGTAACACTCAGGCGCTTCCTAGGAATGGTAAACTACTCCAGGGATGTTATCCCTGATTTTGCCTTGAAGGCCGCTCCCTTGTATGAGCTTCTGAAAAAGGATGTCCCATGGACATGGGGCCCCACTCATACTGATGCTGTGACACTGCTCAAACAGGCCTTAGCCTCAGCCACAGCACTGATCAGTCCTTACCCAGATCTTCCATTCCATTTGGAAACTGCCAGATCTGATGTGGCCTTGTCTGCAGTGCTGGCCCAAAAGTACAATGGGTATTTCAGGCCAATTGCCTATGCTTCTTAGATGCTGTCCCCAGTAGACAGAAAGTATAGTCTCTTTGAAAGAACACTTTTGGCAACCTACTGGGCTGTCTAACATTTCATGTACATCATCAGGCGTGCATATATTGTCTTGCATACCTGTCACACCCAACCAACTTCCTGCTTTCAGACAAAGTAAAAGATGGTTCAGTTTCTAAAACCAGACTCACCCACTGGTCTTTGCTTTTGCAAGACAGGGACATTAAAGTACTATCTGTAAAAATGCCATCCATCCTAGCTCATGGCCTCTTCTACACAGGTAAGCCCCATGATTGTGCACTCCAACCTCCTGACATACCTGAGCTGGGACCATTTTTACCAGCTACACTGGCTATCTTGGAGAATACCACCATGTATCACATCTTCACAGACGGCTCTGCTTCCTATGTGGAGGGGGAACAGGTAGCAGGATTTAGTGTGTTCATAGTCTATCCAGATGGCGATTTCATGCGCATTGCTTGGAAATATACTGTCATTTCCTCACAGCAGGCTGAATTGGCAGCTGTGGCTTGTGCTCTAGAGGTTATGCCCCGTGGTGCTAAGGATGCAATCATCTATGCAGACTCCAACTGGGTCTGCTCCTCCCTCACTGAATTTCTACTATTCTGAGAGAAAAACAATTTTACATCATCTGATGGCAAACTTGTCAAATACAGGGATTTTTTTATGTATATACACACCCTGACACAACAGTTTACTCATAAACTGTACATTCACAAGGTAAAGGCTCACTGCAGAACTGATCCTTGCCATGAATTCAATGATCGAGCAGACTCACTTGCCAAAGCAAGCGCTCAGGGAAGGGGGAGGGAAGACATGGTCAATGACTTACCCAGTAGCTGTGGCAGCCATCTTCTTAGCTGCCAACACCATGCAGAAACCTCAACCAGAACCACCATTGGAACTTACTGCTGCACAGAAATCTAACCCAGAGCTAAAAGATGTGTTCAAATACCTAGACAAAGGAATTGAACAGGAACTACCTACTGGTAGTTCATACAAAAGACATTTCGACAACATACATTATTTAAGAGTTTCACCAGGAGGGCATACTGAGCAGAGTACCGCTCGATTCCAGATGCATCCTGGGGGAATCATGGCATACACCTATCTTATGATCAGAAACTGATCTGGTATAGGAAGGATGATACAGGTCACAAACTGTGGATTGTACCACAATCCTTATGAACCGAATTCATCCATACGGTTCATGACACCCCCACTGGTGGACACCAGGTGGCAGATAACACCTTCCAGAGACTTAAAACTGTCATCTGGTGGCCTGTATGACCAAGGATGTGGAGCACTATGTGGACAACTGCATAGTGTGTGCCCAGAACAACCCAATTTTAGTGAAAAGAAATGCCAAACTACTGCCACAGAGGCAATCTGTTCTGTGGAATGCGACACAAATTGATTTCATCAGCCCACTGACCAACTCCAGCAAGAACAACAAGTATGCACTTGTCACAGATTTGTTTTCCAAGTGGGTTGAGGCATTTCCTACTCGGAATAACACGGCAAAGGCAACTGCCAAGATCCTGTTGGATCAATTGTTCTCCAGGTGGGGCCTACCCCTCAAGATAGTATCAGACCAGGGAACCAGTTTTACAGCTAAGTTGATGAAAGAGACACTCCAAATGCTTGGAGTAGATCAGGCATTCCATATCCCATACCATCCTCAATCCTCAGGCCAGGTAGAAGGAACAAACAGAAGAATCAAACAGATGTTATGCAAATTCATCAATGACAATTCCAAGGACTGGGATTCCCTCTTGCCAATACTTTTGATGGCAATCAGGGGCACTCCTGCAGCAAGTACTCAGTGCATACCATATGAGGTTATGACTGATAGAGCCATGAGATTACCTGAACACCGCACCTGTTGATTGACCTCCACACTCCTACAGCAGATAGGGTGTCTGTGGACAAGTACATTAAAAACCTTTGGGATGATATAATGAAAACACACTTGTTCACTGCAAATCATGTGGGTGAGGCTCAACAACAAGCAAAAGACCATTTTGATAAGCATGCCAAAGAAATTGACTGGCAAGTTGGAGATCAAGTCATACTACTCCAATATAGACCACTGGCTCACTCATTTACCAGCAAATGGAAAGGCCAATTTTCCATTGGCACTAAACTCAGCCCTGCTGTTTATAAGGTGAGAGTTCAGCATCGAAACAGACCACTGACAAGTGGTTACATGCTAATCAGCTCAAGTTGTACAAAGATGACTAATTACTTTTCCCCGACCCTTTTGTCGGGGAATAGCACCCCTCACTTAACAATCCTTTTCTGTTTTTTCAGATACATTGGCAAGATGGCTATCTTGCACCTCTCCATCCTGGTGGGACTTTGTTTGATGTACTCTCAAGACAAACCCCTTATGATTGACCAGAGATGATGCATATGACATTTGCTTCACATCCTTGAACATACAGCTAGAGATGTACCTATCTCCGGCCCCCAGGGAGTCCATACAGACATCCCCAACAAATTAATCACTGTTAAGGAAGGCTCAGAGATGCCTGTCTTAATGCCATGGCTGTTGCCCCAGACAAATCCACATTGCAGCTACAATGGGAAACTGATAATAGTTACACACTTTCTGTAGCACGTTTATCTAAAGGAACCTTTTACGGATGGATCAGTACTGGGAATGAATCAAACGGTACACTCTGTATTTGACAAGCCACTTCTAGACACACTGGTCTCTACAACTTAACTGCTTTACTAGATCCTACCTTTTGTGATCATCTTACCTCTGATGAGTCACAAGCTTTCCGTCTTCACAACTACAGTACATTCCACTTGTATGCAATTCGGATGTGTGCATATTTCGGTTGTATGCACAAAATTGCAATGTCCCGATTTTCATCCTATACCTCCCACTATAAATCTTCCGTTTGTATGCACTAGTTTTTTTGGATGTATGCACATATTTTCAGTCAGTTTGCTTTGTTTTCTAGGGAGACAGGGTGATAATTGGTGCTAATCGGTGAGATCAGGAGTGGAACACACTGCTAATAGGACCAATTAGCAGTTTCTGGGGTAACAAACAGCCTTCTCCTTACTGGCATTAAGGATTTCCAATCTGCTAATCGGTCTTCCTCTCCTGATGCAGGCATAGAAGACATGGCTCCTGTCATACCCCCTGCATTCACGGACACAGAACAATTCCATTCCTATGCCCAGACTGATGCTGAGGAGCCAAAATTGGGAGCTGTCACTGACAAGGATGTCTGCAGCTCGGTCCTTGGTACCCAAGGGTATCAGGAAATAACACCTCTGACATCAGCTCATTTGGAGGTGATCACCGCTAATGCTAGTAAGCAGACTTGATCTCATATTTAAAATTTACTGATTACCGGACTAACGTTTCCTGTGATTTGGGGCATTTCGTTTGTATGCACATTCCGCTTGTATGCACAAATATGAATGGTCCCGAGGGTGTGCATACAAGTGGAATCCACTGTATATGGCTACTGAAGCTATGTTCCTTTCTGTGGTTCCACCTATTGAAGAAGAACTGACTGAATGTCCTCCTTAGGAGTCTGGTCCTCCTAGTGATCTGACCACCACTTCCCTTCCAGGATCTTTGATTAACAATGTACAATTTATTCATTTTTCAGTTATTTTTAATCTTACACATTGGAATATGGCTGAATTTGGTCACTGTCACACAACCAACACTTCTACATTTTTTAGTATGATGCTTCTAGACATTGTAGCTGCTTACCAAACTCACACAAATGATTCAGTTAGTGGACCTTATGCCATTGAAAATGTAGGAGTTTTTTGACCTGCACCTAATGCTAAGAATAAACCATGCACTAGGTGTGATACTGCAGATGTTACCGGTGAAGCAGGCACTGTATCTGGCCTTTTTTACAACTGTGGGCAGAGCCAACAGGAGCATTGCATGCACAAAAGGAGTGATGTCATGTTTTCTGTCCATGGAACTGACTGAAGGTGTAAATAGTCTCCTCCGCCTTACCCTCCTCCAAGAAATGTTTTCTGCTCTCAAATAAATACGCTTTCATGTTAGTCAATGGTTGCAGGGTACTATTTTCTTTCTTAAATGGGTGGTACAAGAACTGGAACCTGAGTAGTGGGAGGCAGCATTTTTTTTTGGGGGGGGAAGCAAGATCCAACCCACCTCCACCCAAGAAGCTCCTAAAGATCCACCCCACCTTTTTTTTATTCATGTGGGGAGGTGCATGAGATGGATCTATCATGTTGAAAGAAGACTCACTAGTCTGGGATCTGGACCAAGGAACAGAGCAAGTCTGTGGGGTCCTTGCATTTTGTTAAGGACTAGGAGAACAGATAATACTTAATGCCTTCAAACTGACTTAAAAACCCTTGGAACAAATGATTATCAGAGTCGCCTAGTGTCTCAAAAGGAAAGACTAAGAAGTAGTGTCTGAAAACTACAGCTTCCAAGGAAAATAGACAGCTTTCAGGTATTTCTTAAACATTTATACACTAAAAACAAAGTTCAGCTATTGGGATTAACAATATTTATTTACCATATTCTATCTATCTATATCTATCTCTATCTATCTAGATATCTATCTATCTATCTATCTATCTATCTATCTATATCTATCTCTATCGATCTAGATATCTATCTATCTCTATCTAGATAACTATCTATCTCTATCTATCTATCTAGATATCTATCTATCTAGATATCTATCTATCTCGATATCTATCTATCTAGATATCTATCCAGATATCTCTCTCTATCTATCCAGATATCTCTCTCTATCTATCTAGATATCTCTCTCTATCTATCTAGATATCTCTCTCTCTCTCTCTCTATACACACACACACACACACACGCACACACATATATACACACACACACATATATATATATTTACACACACACACATATATATACACATATACACATACACACACATATATATATATATATATACACATATACACATACACACATATATATGCACATATACACACACATATAGTTTGTCTTTTTAGTAGTTTCAAAACCTTGAAAGCATTGGTGTTAGTAATGCATTTAGAAATATGTTTTTTAATTGCCTTTACAGATAAATGATGCACGTTCATGTGAGGGCACATTTTTGGGGGGAAGGGGGTTCAAATTATTTTAATCATGGGCACAGTACTTGGTAAACACAGTCTATGATGAAGTGTATTTTTCCTTTTAAGTTTGAGAAGTGGAGTTGACTTGCATGTGTTAAAAATATCAGCTGCAATTAACAACTACTTGTAGAAACAAAATGCTGTTTTTTTTCCAACTTATTTTTCCTGGCTCATTTTATATCAGTGAATAGAAAGACTGGAACAACTATCCTCTAGTCACCTTACAGCACCTCATTAAGTCATTTGACACCACCATCCTAAGAGCAGTCAGTGTACTACTTCACAGGACATTGCATAACAAGAGACCCAGCCTTGCCTTTTTCCAAATAATATACCAACTTCATTCTCAGGCAGGCAGTTCTGGGCTACTGTTTATATTCCACTGAATCTTCTTAACTTGCAGTTTGTGACTATAGGTGTTTACAACTGAATGATAATAATCACATTTGCTTCACTTGCCAATAGGTAGGCATTTGTGTGTCTAATTTATGTCTGACTTACTGTAGGTTACACATAGAATCTGAAAAATTCATAACATGCTGTATTGTGAGTCAATGAACTGATAAATGGGGATTTTAGTTTCTTTTACAAATGAATTTTTCCTGATCATGGATATACTAAAACAAAAATTTCTCAACAAAATGTTTTTAAATAAAGAGTTTAGCAGTAATTTATTTGATATAGTGTAAAGAGCTGCTCCCTGGAAAATTATCTGGTGGGGGGGGTGGTTCTGCCACAAGCAGAATGAGACTTCACAGATGGGGGAACTCACATCAGCAGAAGAAGCATGTTGGCATTAAAAGCATAGTGGCATGGATGTAGAGGCACCAGTATTTAAGCATGACTTTAGTAGAGGATTAATTGTGACTGGGGGGTGAGGGAGGGAGTGAGTCTTGATAATTTTAGCATAACGGTTTTCTGAAACTTCAACCTTCAATGGGTTAGACTCTGCAGCCATCTGTACAGTACATCACTAAGCCAAATGCAGTGTGGTATGGGTAAAACCTAGATCACCAGACCAGGACCAGTGCTGTAAAATCTGCACTGGGCACAGCTTGTGAAAATATTGCTGATCCAGTTGAGCAGCAATAAAGTATTGTGTTCAGAAAAGGGCTGATTTCATCTTTGCTACCAAACAACATAATAGTGTGTTAAAAATAGATTCCTCTGTTGAAGCCTCATTAGTATGCTGCCTGTGTGTGTATAGGAAGTTTTAGAGCACTATTTTTCCTCTGATTTGACAAATTAATGGAGCCCAAAGAAAGTTAACTCATTATCTTCTAGCAGTCAGAACTTTCTGCATAAAAGTTCCCCTTGGCCCCTCACAACACCTCATTAAGCCATTTGACATCACCATCCTAAGAGCAGTCAGTGTACTTCTTTACAGGACATTGCATAGCAAGAGTCCCAGCCTTGCTTGTTTCCAAATAATACACCAACTTCATTCTCAGGCTGGCAGTTCTGGGCTGGGCTACTGTTTATATTCTACTGAATCTTCTTAACTTGCAATTTATGGCTATACTGTAGGTGTTTACAACTGAATGATAGTAACCACATTTGCTTCACTTGCAAGTACATAAGCATTGGTGTGTCTAATTTCTGTTAGACTTACTGTAGGTCACACATAGAATCTGATAAGTTCACAGCATGCTTTATTGTGATTCAATGAACTGATAAATGGGGATTTTGGTTTCTTTTACAAATTTATTCCTCCTAATCATGGATATATTACAACAAAAATTTCTCAACATTTTTACAAATAAGGAGCTTAGCAGTAATGTAGTTGATATGGTGTAAAGAGCTGCTCACTGGAAAATTACCTGGTTTTGAGGGTGAGGGTTTGCCACAAGTGGAATGAGACTTCACCGATGGGTAGCCTATAACAGCAGAAGTGTCATGTTGGCATTAAAAGCTTAGTGGTATGGATGCAGAAGCACCAGCATTTAAGCATGAATTTGGTTGAGGATTAATTGTGATGGGGGGGGGTGAGTCTTGGTATTTTAAACATAAATGATTTTCTAAAACTTCATCCTTCGATGGGTTAGACTTTGTAGCCATCTGTATAGTATATTACTATGCCACATGCAGTGGGGTATGGGTAAAACCCAGATCACCAGACCCAGGCCAGAGCTGTAAAATCTGGACTGGGCACAGCTTGTGCAAATATTGCTGATCCAGTGGAGCAGCAATAAAAGATAAACTATGCAATACCCTCAATAACACACCTACCCCAGTTTACATTTACCTGATGCCTATTTTTAGGCCTTATATAGTAATATCTTCAAGAGAACAGCTTGTAATGAAATGTGTCGAATTTACATTGGCATTTGGGCATGTGCACTTTTATATTATATGAATTTTGTGTGTGAACTGTATATCAGTCTCTAAAAAAAACAATTAAACACATCAAATGTCTTCAAAAACTTGTCTCAACATTGTGTTCATCTTCCACCTTGTCATAACATACAACTGTCTCAGTGTTTTCAGTTAGGGTACAGTAATTTCATGTATATGATGATGTGGTTCTGTTGAGTTGATTGCTATAACAGAGCATAGAATAAAATGCAAAACATATAGGTAATTGTAATACAGATGGTAGCATTATTTTTAATTATACAATGGCAAGGAAAAATGTAAGAAGCCGATTGGCTGCTGACCAATTGAAGCAGTGATGTTATTACACAACAACATCACTGTAGCTTTGGATTTGAATCATTCCTTGCATTTTTTGTTAAAAAATATTTTTCCACACTAACAAAAACATCCTTTAAAATGTACTTTTTATTCTGTATATAACAACAAGCCATTGTATAATTGCAATAAGGCTCTCCAGGGTGCATGTTATCCTGTAATAATGTCACTCCTGGGGTGGTGAAGCACTCTGCTTCGCCTCATGCTTCAACTCACCCCAGGAGTAATGTTATTACATGATACATACCCTGTCATGTTTTATTGCTTAAATATGCCCTTTCTCAATGTACTGTACTTTGATTCACTTAGTGTATGCGACAGCCTTCATGTGAACACCCTGGGCTTCTCTTTGACTCCTGATGTCTATTTGCTTTAGCTATTGTATATTGTTTCAACTGCTTTGGTCTTCTTGATGTGGTGCCTGTGTGCCTAAACTATGTAATCTGTTTATCTACTGCTACCCATGTATCTCCAGTGAATGATTGTTATAACTGTCTGCTCTCTGAGCCATTGTTTTTTGACTTGTTAACTGTGCTGCTTTTGTATTAGTTTCGATGAGGTGCCTTTGTAAATGAGTCTCTGACTCAAAGGTTTGTAAGTCTGATATTTTTTAAATAAATAAATAAATGTTTATGTTTAAGCCCATGAAACACCCTTATCTAATTAATGCATTCCCAGTCGTAGTGGCTCTGCCAGAGCTTGTTGGTTCAGGAATGTCAATCTGGAATAGAGCAGTTATAGCTGCTATTAAAGCACAAACACTAAACTTTCAACAAGCTATTAAAAATGATGTGTTACCACCACTGTTACATCATGTAGATGGTTTAAGCAAGAAAGAGCGTTTTACCATTTATAATATGCAAGAAATTGCAAAAGGGTTCAATGACACTAGAAACAAAATTAATGAATTGATTTTTCAAAATAACAAGGAGGCATATAAGCAATATAATGCCCATGAGCTTTTATGCTCTGCTTATGGTTCTTACATAATTGCCACTGTTAATCTCTTCAGGGATTTGGAAACGGGACACATTTCAGATATTATTCATTATAGGAGACTATCTAAATGGTATTGTCCTCACTGCAAATCTACTGCATGCATTACTTTGTGTATGTCAAATTCTGTCAATATTTCTATGTCTACTGCTAGAAATCTTGGGTATGTTTCATGTTATCCAAACCAAGCACTAAGCTATTTTATTAAATGTTGCACAATTCATGACAATGTGTTCATTACCTTCACTGTGTCACTACCTCACTTTGATCCACAAACTTCTGTCTTTGACAAACTGGCTGCAATTAATTCCATTGGACATCCTGATACATTTATCAAGAACAAACTGACTTGCCTTCTTTGCTTGTTTATCATCCTGTTCTACAAGCTTGGGTCGCATTGCATACCAACTGCTGCGCCAAGAAAGGATATTATTACCTGTGCTGCAGTGGCATATTTGACATTGTTAAACCTGTATGCGGCTACTCTCTGGAACACCTGGACTGGTCCTGTACCATGGGTGATGATCTGCTGTTTAACCTGACTGAACAATCTTCACAAGCTGCATCTTCAGTGCCCGACACCAAAACAGCTGCATCCCAAAGCTACCTGGAGGAGATACATTGCTTCACATTAATGCTCAACAACCAGTCACTCACTTGTCCTATACGTCTACAACAATGGAGAGTTCCAACTGTAACAGTTGCCTACAGTTCCGATGGGCAGTACTGTGTAGTGACGAATCATGATTCCTTTGCTTATGGTGCCAAAACTTGTGCTATTTTCCTAACTTTTGTTTTACTCCACATCAGAAAACTGTCATTGGTCACACAGTTCTTACTCCTGTTCCCATCCCTGAACCAGATGTTATTGATACTGATCCGCAATACTTGCTTGCCTTGTCTCAATATTTGCCTATCATTAATGTACACATTGACTCTTTGACACTTTCTTTGAAGTCCCTTTTAGCTAGAAAGGATTCACATCTTATCTATATTAACAACAATATTTCTAAAGCTGGTGATGATCTTAATACTCTTATTCATGATGGTGATTTAAGCACTGCTCTTTCCAATACTTGGTTAGAATTAAATGTTTGAAGCTTTAGTAATTATCCAAGCATTTTTGATTTTTTTCCTAATACTAACCCTTTGTTGTCTGCGATGTACTCTTAGACAACATTGTGAACAACTTGAATTCCTTTATAAGGCTTCACTGATGTTCGGCTGTAAGAATGCTTTTCCTACCTATTCTTACTGTATTTTCATATGTAAGGCAACAGTGCCATCTTCAGCACTTGTGCATTATTGCAACTGACCCTGGAGAAGAGTAAGACCATTGTGCTGTTATCGATGCTAGCTATGCAACTTTTTACACTAGGACAGTTACTCAGACCACCTGTTTTTCGTCCAATTATATTCATTTTGTGTATCTTCCTTAGCCATTGCTATAGTAATAATTAGGGTATAAGACCCTCTGTAACACGTAGCTCTTAGAGAGAGACTGTCTGCATTGCATAGGTAAGGAAACCTGTATTCTCCCAGTGTTTACACTGTTCTGGTAGTAAGTCTGTTTATCCATTCTGTAATAAATTTAATTTATTACATGAGTACCACTTGTCTGTTGTTTCTTTCGTATCGTTCCACCAAGAACCTGATAGAGGAATTTATTACCCACTTACAGTTAAAATTCTCCTTCAATGAACTTTGCATTCCAAACTTCGTGTTCACTTCAAGTTACATTTTGAGAAGGCGAAGTTTGTCAGAAACAGGCCACAGATCATGTCTGACTTTCTGCAGGTCACATGATACAGCCAGGAAGGAAATCAGGCAGGAAATCAGTGAACTAGTTTCAGTTTGACTTTCACTTTGCTAGAGCAGGAGCTGTATAGCTTAGTGTGCTACTCAAAACTAGTACAGAAAAGAGTTTTCTGCTTGTCATTTTTTTCCAGATTCCGAGTTTATTTTAAACCAGTTTCATCCCTAGTACACTGGTGCCAGATACTATCTTGTAGTGCTGGTGCTTCAGGAGGAGGGTGAAGAGGTCAAGGCACTCTGGCTTGTACACTGGTGCTAGAGGCTGGTACTTCAGGAGGAGGATGCAGAGGAAAAGAGTTCATCATGGGCATGCAGTTTCCCATAGGATAACATTGGAAGTATAAGAAGCCAAAACTCCATCAATATTTGTACTTAAGTGACAATCTATACATGGTCACAAAAGTCTCAATGGGTACTACAAGAATAACATATGTCACACCATTAACAAATTGTGGCCATTAAGAAAATCAACTAATAAAACATAATTAAGCCCATATGATAACACTAACTTCAACAGGCCATAACTCTGTCAATATTTGGAGTTAAGTGACGATCTATATATGATCACAGAGGTCTCAACTGGTACTAGAAGAATAACATATAATGCACCCTTAACTAGTTGTGGCCATTTCTGATGCTTTGCATCGTGCACATGTCCCAAATGGAAGATTCTGTCCAGGACATATTTTGCTACCTGTGCGCTCCCCGAGTTATATTGGACTGTGACAGAGTCTGTAAGACATGCCCTTCAGCATTCCTCATCACCTTACATTCACTTACGTATGGATATGTGGACAAGTGTCAAAACGATGGTTAGTTCTTATCTGTATTACTGCACACTGGGCACAGCTACCTGGGGTTGTCTGTAATGCTGGGATGGAAAAGCACAGTATTAAGTCAGACTGTGGTGGTATCAACCTTCATGGCATTAGACAGCATGCCATGCTTGCAATGCATAGTGTAGCAGGGTTGCATACAGGTGAAAACATGCTAGATTTGCTATCCTATGGGCTTAATTATGTTTTATTAGTAGCTTTTCTTAATAGACAGCACAGGTGGCAAAATATGTCCTGAATGGGATCTTCCATTTGGGACATGACACAAAGCATCAGAATCCTGCATTTGCCACAAAGGAGAATGGCAACAGGTCAATTGCAAGCATTTCCACTATGGCAGCATTGAGTACATGTGCAACCACATGATGTGGTGGGTATTTACTGTGCCACTTAAAAAGGCTCTGCAATGTGGGTTACATTGTTCAGTGTTTTTCCCAGGGCATGCCAAATGTCTCTGCTCTGTGAACTGTCATGGATGGGGTGCCTTTCATTTGGAGTGGGTGCACAGGTGACAAGCCACAAAAGGATGTTATTTTATCTGTTTTAAGTACAGCGGTTGGTGTAGTAGAATGATAACATTGACAATCACTGCTACTCTGACTGCTACTGGAACATTTAAAGTCATCCTCCTCCTCATCCCAGTAGTAATCCTCCAATGTTAATTCACAACTTTTACCTACATGACTATTCACACTGACTTGGGAAGGGGATCTCTTGCTCACTAAAGGTTGATGAGGGTGAACACCCCACTACGGCATCAGCTCCCCTCTGATGCTGAGTCCACATTGCCATATGCCTGCTCTTGAGATGAGTATACTGGCCCCCAGTGCCAATATGACTACCCTTTATCCCCATGCCTCAAGTGCGCTTTGCAAAACTAGAAGATTACTACTGTTTCATCTTTTTCATCTTGTATGAAAAAATCCCAAACTAGGGATTTGACTGCCCTACATTTTACATGCTGCTGCTGCATATGGGACTGCAATATTTTTGGAGGTGAAATGGGGGTGGGGATACTGCGTGATTTCTGGTGTGATGCAAACCTTGACTTTGAACATCTTTACAATCTATTAGTATAACTTCAGGGTCATCCACAGACATAGCTCCAACAGAAGAACTTTGAGGGGGGTGGGGTTACTAACAGACTGTTTACCTACAGCCACCTTAACTTTCTTTTTGTCCTGTTCCCATATAGGGTTGCTAGCATTAGTATACTAACATACTAAAATGCCAGCAGAATAGGCCTAACAGTCTTTTGCATCTGCTCATTTGGTCAGCGCCCCACCCTGGAAGCTGACCTTGCTGCCCCCCTCACCTTCTCTGGCTTCTCCCTTCCCAGTTCTGGATATTCTCGCTGCATTGGATCTTGCTTCCAGAACCCTTCCCCTGTACCTGTTCCACCTTCTCTTGAGCCCCTCCAGCATCTCTGCCTCCACCAGCCCCCTAGGCAGCACATTCCATGGCTCCACCACCCTCTCAGTGAAGAAGCATCTCCTCCTTTCTCTCCTGAATCTTTTTCCCTCCAGCTTCCACCCGTGCCCTCTAGTGGCCTCTCCTCCTTCCTTCGAAGCACCCTGACTACTCCTCCCCTATTTAGCCCCTTCATGTACCTGAAGACCTCTATCATGTCCCCCTAGTCCCTTCTCTCTTCCAATGTGTACATATTTAGCTCTTTGAGCCTCTCCTCATAGGTCCTGTCCCCCAAGCCCCAAATCATTTTGGTTGCCCTCCTCTGGACCCTCTCCAGGAGTTTAATTTCACTTTGGATTATATCCTGTGGAGATATTACAACCTCAGCCTCACTCTGATCATCCACACTTTTTTCATCACCATCTGATTCTTTGGATGGCCTAATATGAGAATCTGTGGAAACATGAGACTGTGGCTCATGGTGATCAGGCTAATGTTCAACTACTATGGGGAGTGGGACATCAATTACCCTCAAGTCTTCTGACTCCTCAACATTTTTCTGACCTGATAACTTTTTCCAGGTTGCAGCAATACTCATGCTGTCATCCATAATGCCGTCACTTGCTTTACTACCAGTGATACCAGCATCTCTAACCAGCATTGATGCAACTGATTAGCAACTACTACCTTTCCCTTCTGCTGGGTAGTACCACATCCACGTCCATGATCACACTTAACATTGCTAGCTCCTGATGAGCCTGCCTCATCATCACAACAACTTCCACTGCTAGCATTTGGTGGCACACAAGCAATAGTGTTATTGGCAGCAGTGCCACAGCCAGAAACAGCTTGTCACGACTGTGTCTTTGCAGGCATTTATTTTAGATTACACTGACAGTCACCAAGAAACAAACACTTGCACCACAAAAAAGTGATTTTTCAAATTTTGTGGGTTGCTGTAACAAATTTGAGAGAATCCACAAGACAGTATAATGCCAAAAATATAGCAATATGTACATTTTTTATGTCTGTTTTCAGTCATTTAAATGCTATAATGTGCACTGGAGAGAGAGTGTTCACGGTACTATGGGGAAACACACAATAGTAGCACAGTGCCAACAATTTCAATCAACCGAATAGAGACAATCAAAAGCAAGGTTGTATTTCTTTGGTTCTGGATGAATGGGAAACCAAAAAACAACAATTGTGACTCTGAGATGGAAATTTGACAATAAAGAGATATAGCCACACAGGCACAACAAGACCTTAACCACACTCTTCACAAATCCAAAAGTGGAACAACAATGTCTTCTTTTTTGGGGTGGGGGTGGGGATATTTACTGGAGTAGCTAGATAGAAGCAGGAAAAAAATACTACAGACAGGCTCAGAAATTAACAGTACTGTTATTGCAGTGATGCAATGAAATGCATATGACTTGGCAGCATGCACACAGACTAAAGGTAACGCAAAGAAAGTTTAACAATTCTTTAAAATAAAACACAGTCATCTAAACTGATAGAAAAAATGCACAGCAAACAGGCAAATATTATAAAAAATTAATAGAAGTATTACTGTATAACTGTGTTTCAGAACTGAACACACCAAAACTAAACAATAGCTAGCAACAGTTGGCAAGACTGCCTTTCACACTTTGCTCTTTGAATCTCCCTTCTACAGCACAGATCTGCCCCTCTCCTGAAGCACATTTCTACACTGTCTAGCAGTACAGACCCTGAAACTACTAATCTAAGATACAAAATTCACATTGAATCAATAAATGATAGATAATACAAACACACAAGGATTTACACTTGGGGTGGGATATTTAGAAGGGTTGCTCCTGGCGCAACACAGTTGCACCATGCGCAACCCACTGATGCGCCCCAGCGCGATATTCAAAAGGGGAAAGTGTGTGGCACAAATCCTGATGCACCAGGGCACATCAGTAATGTATGCAGCGCAAGTAGGGAGGTGTACCCATGCATCCTCCGCACATCCCGATATTCAGCCCAGGATGTGCTGAGCAGATGCAGGCACAACCCCTACCTGCACCACACACAGCTGAGCCAAGAAAAACAGGAGCAACGGCTGGCCTCCCACAGGTGAGCCACTGTATTGCAGGGCACAACACAGCAGCTGGCAGCTGTGGGTGGCCACCTGAGCTCCTGCGGCACCGTCTGTTGTGGTAACGTCCCCCCACACCCGATCGAGGGCATATGTTTTGAATTAAATACATCCAATATCCCTGGTGGTCCAGTGGATCGCTTCCATGGATCGCGGGCATATGTAGTAAATACAACGAAACCATCCCTGGTGGTCCAGCGGGCCACCTCCCTCCCACCTGCCCACTGAGCTCCCACCTGCCCTCGTCAGCGGCAGAGCGGCAGCTCCCGCCATCAAGCCACCTGGCCATTCACTGACTGACTGCGCATAGTACGGTTGTACTTCATTGGTTCACAGTGTGGGCTATTGGTGCGGGCAGATCGTAGCAGTCTTCACAGTCCAGATATGTGAATGGATTCATTGACATATCTGGACGTGTAGTACGGCATAGTTCAGATGCCCATTGGCCCACACTGGATTAATGGGCGACAGCTGTACTGCACGCAGTCAGTCGGTGGGCGGCTGGGCAGTTTATGGTGGTGAGCTGTCACCCGCCGCTGATGGGGGTGCAGGGTGGGGGCTCAATGGGTGGGGAGGGTAGACTGCTGACCACCAGGGATGGTTTTTACATTGTATTTACTACATATGCCCACGATCGGGCTGGAAGTGGTCCACTGGACCACCAGGGATATTGGATGTTTATTTAATATTTATGCCTGTGATCAGGCTGGGAGTGGTCCACTGGACCACCAGGGATTTTGGACAGTTTATTTAATTCATATGCCCGCAATCGGGCGTTGGCGCTCGTTGTCAGTGGGGGCAGAAGGTGTTGGTCCCCAACGGCTGCTGTCTGGCAGGGCGCCAGGCACAAGTCGCTGAGGATTGGTACACCTGGATGCAAATTGGGCCCTATTGACATGCTAATGGCCCCATTTGCACCTTGCATACATTATGGCCCCATTTGCATGTCCACCGCTGAATATTGCGGTTGCTGTGCCTAGCGCAATGGCACTTGCGCTAGCGCATTCTCCTGGTCCTCACTGGCCACTTTCACTGGTGCAATGCCACTGCACCATGCACAATGTGGGTGGCCACAGTGCCATATTCAATGGTGCAGAGCCATGGCGCAGCACCATTGAATATTGCCCAGGCCATGCCCTGGCGCATCCCAGTTGCACTGTGCCTGGCTTGCACCACTGCCTGGCGCAGTTCTGAATATCCCACCCTTGATGTACTAAATTTGGACTCATAAGTCCAAAGGAAAATTTTTTTTTTACATTTTCTGAAGGTTTGAACCTCACAGCTCTGAGATCAAACCAACTCCAGCTTTCCACTACACATACTATGCTGAACTGAAGCTGTGCAAGCTAATAAATAGACCATATGACCTGTCATTCCATGAATCATTGCAAAATTTGCCTTTAGGAGCAAAAAATAAAGGCCAAGTAACGCAAAGTCCGTAGGATCCAATGGCAACTTTGTGTTACCCAAAAAGGTGAAGTTATTCACTTCGCATTGCGGAGGATTTTGCTAAATACTCTGCACAGCAAAGTTGAATGACTTTGCCCATCTCTACAAATAATTACTTACTTGTTAATTCATCGACAAAAAAACAGCACCACTAAAATCCACAGATAGGAATCACAGTAAAGAAAAACACCATGATGTAGCTGTCTATGAAAAAGCAGGAGACAGAAAGGAGGGGGGCGGGGACAAAAGGAATGTATAAAGACATTCTTATTATATTATGTTACAATTAATAAATCCTAATGTCATGTCCATTTAATCTGTATAAAACAGTCTTCATTTAAAACAACAAGCAAGTATAACATTTGTATTGCACTTTACATATATACACAAATAAAACATATGCAGTTTATTTCTTCTCTAAAAATGGTTTCAATTCAAAACCTTTGTTCAAACCTGGGCTTTTCATTGCCCGCAATTTGATTATCCAAAATGACTCTCTCGAGGAAAAGATTGTTAAAACTACCCCCTCTGGGGTTTGTTTACTTTATCTATTACTGTAAACTGAAATCTATACTCATCTTTGTCATCTGTTTTTGCCATATGCATTGCAGTGGCATAGCATGGATCTCCCCATTCCATTGCCCTCATAGTTCTCCTAATCTCTGCTCAAATGGTCATGTTGTCTTTCCAATATAAAAGGCTCCACAAGCACACTGAGGCATTTAAAAATCTTGGAAATATTACACACCAAATAAGAAAAGTTTCTTGGAACATAAACTTGGAAGCCTATATTCAAGTATCCAGAATTCCATGAGGACTGCGTATTCTCAAGAAACCTGCTTTTGAGTAATTTTCAGATACACAAAAACAAAACCAGCACAAACAACATTAACAATAGGCAGGGTACCATACACACAGTTTGTAACAGTAAAATGTAGAGATAAAATAGGGGGACATTTCAAATCAGTATTTGGTGCAGATGAACTTACAGCATTTACAGTATTTACAACCAAGCCCAGAAAGAATGCTAAGGGAGGGGAAGTAAGACATAACAAAAAGGTGAAATTTGGTCCCTTTTTTGATTGTGTGTCTGCCAGTACCATTACGAGACTACATTAAACGTTATAAACTGCCTGTATGTACATCTGGCCTTAAAAGGATTTTAAGGAAACCTGCTTTTGGAACAGATAATGTGGAGTATATGAAGTAATGGGAAGATATTCTTACTGAGGCTAGCTTTAAGTTAATGAAATTGATAATTAAATGTAGAAAGGAGAAAGAACTGATGTTAAGAGAAAACCTCACAAAACAAGAACAGGAGGTACTTAAATTTAAAAATGTTGCAGAGTTTGATGGTCTTCTATATATTCCTTATAACTAGTTATCTATACTTTGGTTTTACCCCCGGTGCAGGGGGGATAAAGCATTGTAGCAGGTGGTAGATTCCCTCATTTTTTGTTTCAGATTTCTAGAATAGTTATTGTATATACAGAAGATTTTGTATATACCGACACATTGATATAGGGACATATTACGTTGTATGTATCTCACTTACTAGAGAGTCTTTGTTAGGTTTGAATTTTAATTGGGCACAAACACTTGCCTTTTGGTACAAAGTTGCAGATGGATCATGGCTGAGTAGTATAGGATTTAATATGCATGATTAATATTGACTTGTTGAGCACAGGGCTGAGGATATGTATCTCCCGATAGGTCGAACACTGTATGAAAGTGTGAAACAGCTTGTGAATATTTATTGTTCACACTAGGGCAGCTTATCTTTAAACCCACTAATTGCCATACACAAAGGTAAATTCTAAGAAGACTTTTTAACATTATATAATATGATTTCTTAGCCTAGTCTAACTTGTGGTTTAAAAATCGCAGTTATTTTCAAAAGTATGCACTAACACACACAGGCAAGATCTTAATTGAATTAAGGATGTTATGTGTTTTTTCTTAGATTAAGAGCAATTCATTCTACAACTCTGACTTTGAACTGCTTTTCCTTTGGATGGATCTCTTCCCATTTGCCTGTTTTATGAGTTTTCAAGAAAGGAGTTCTCTCGTCTGTGACATTTGACCTTGAAGTGCCTTTCCTTGATAGTAGTCAGCCTGGTTTCTCTATATGGTTTTAAGTTAACTTTTAAATGAAAGTTTAGCAAATGGGATTCTACAACTTTTTTGTTTGTTTTTTTATGTAGGATCTAGTCTTTAAATATAATGTATTGTTCCAGAACAACTGGCATTAACTTCTGATGAAGGACTGTGTGTAGTCTGAAAGCTTAAACACCCGTTTTCTTTTCTAACATCTATGTTGGTCCAATAAAAGGTATCAAATCATCTTTTTTTTCTGGATCTTTTGTTATGTGGGCCAATACAGCAACAAAAATATATTTTTCTGTGTCATCATGGAAGATATCGAATTTCACAGTCTTGCATGGCAGTTGCACAGCATCAGAAAGAAGCCCAGCTTGACAGTGACATCTGTTTTCTAACCCAGTGCAAGAAAAAGACTATTGTCCCTAATGGCCTAACCATGAACAACTCTGCTGAAGGACTTCTGGGGAATTGAGAAATCACATTATCCACAAGACATATGACAGGAAAGCCTTTTTGAAAAAAAAGTTTGTGAGGATGGTTGCCACCCTGAAGAGAAATTCTGGTAGGCTTAGTCCAGGCCTCCTGAAAGAGATACACAAACACTACCAGAAGACCTTAAGGAAAGCCATTCTGAAAAACAAGAAGTCGCATACCCTTCAACAAGTCATAATTCCTGTTCACCATGATGAAGATAATACCGTCATAGAACAACAAAGCAATGTGGATCGGCACCTTTCAGTTAATTTGTCCAACCACACACTGACTAATGGGGAACTAACTGTACTTTCTGGGGGTCTCACATTTTGCCCAAGAGGACCACTTGACAGAATACAGTTTTGTTGGGAACTGGAGAAATACTTCCATGGACGTGAGACTAAGAAATTCTTTAATAACAGAGAAGAAATCACATACAGCAACAATTTAGCGGATAAGAGAAAGACATCATTTGATAGTACCCGTCTCCCAGGTTGGAGTAATATGAAACTGGACAACTATATTCATTGTTTTCACCAGAGAGTCAATGGTCAGATTTTTAATAAGCAAACACAGACCCGCTATAACCTCTCTACATTGAAAAGAGCAATACAATCATTGAAACTGAATCACAAGACTATCATAAAAAAAGCTGATAAACGTTCTGCAGTGGTGATTTTAAACAGAGGGAACTATGTTAATGAAAGTTGAAAGTAATAGATCATACCTGCTACAGGGAATTGCCCAGTGACACCGCTACACAATACACCAAGAATTATGGGACATAATTGGATCTTTTCCTAAGCATGTCCCTGATAGAGTAACTGACCTCATCCCTGTTGAACCTAAGCCAGGGACATTCTACACAATTCCTAAAATCCATAACCTGGGCAATCCGGGGAGACCCATAGTATTTGGCAATGGTACCCTGACAGAGGTGACCTCAGGCCTTATAGAAATCATTTTAAAACCACTGGTTATAGAAAGGGACAGCTACATTCAGGACACTACATTCTTCCTGCATAAACTTTCTGGTTATAAGGACTTACCACCCAATACTATGTTAACCACAATAGATGTAACCGATTTCTTTACTAATAGCCCATACAAGGATGGCATTTCAGCCTGTCTTAAATACCTATATGAGAAAGGACAGCACCAAAACATCAACCAAGAAGTGGTGGGGAAATGTACTGAATTTTGTTTGACACATAACTATAGCTTCAATGGTAAACAGTTTGTTCAAACTATGGTAACATCAGTGGATACCAGGATGGCTCCACAATATACCAACCTCTTTATGGCCAATTTGGATGAGGATTTTTCCAGGCACTGCACATACAAACCACTTGCTTATTTCTGCTATAATGATTTATAATTTGGACAGAGGAGACTAACGCACTCAAAGTGTTCCATCAGGAACTTAACCTCCACCCATCCATAAAACATTCCCTAGAATATTTTGACACTGGTGTTAACTTTCTGGACATCAGTCACCATCAAGAATGGATCGTTGCAGACGTGCATTTACAGGAAACCCACAGACAGAGATACTTGCACAGGAATAGTAATCACCCAATGCACACCAAAAAAATCTGTAATATACAGTCAAGCGCTTGGAAACCACCATATCTGTTTTAGTGAGGAGGATAAAGAAACATTTGGCCATGTTGAAACAGCCCTTTACTGGGCAGGGGCATTCTCCCATAGAATTTGACAGAGAGTGGTAGAATGTGCAACACAGATACCAAGGGAACCACTACTTAAGTATAAAAAAAGGAAAAGACTACCATCAACAGAATACCTTTACTAGTCACATATCTTCCTGATCTGGACCTTCTACATAAAGTTATTAAGAACCTCCAATCAATATTCAGTGAGGATGAGACTCTAAAATGCATTTTTCATGACTTACCACTACTGTCTTTTAAGCAAGCTCCGAAACAGATTGTTAGGCGTAAACTTGCACCAGAGCAAAATAACAGAACACTAAATGGCACAAGACCCTGCAATTATGCTAGATGTAAGACTTGTGAACACATTTCTACTTTCAATTGTATCAATACTCCACAAAACAGACAATCCAGGATACATGCAAACTATACATGTATATCTCAAAATGTTGTTTATTTTATTCAATGCAAGAGATATCCACAAACAGGGTATGGGAGAAGAGATGGGACAGCCTCTCTACATCTGAATGAACTCACACAGGACATGCTATTAAAATGAAGATGACTGAAAAAACAGTGGGACAATATTTCTCAGTCTGCTTACTCCAGCTCAGATTTGTAAGAACTGGTTTTGAAAGGACATTTCAAAAATACACAACAGAGGCAGGCCTTCGAGGTCAAGCTCATTTTACTTCTCAATATGGTGGGAGATGGGATGAACATCGATTTGAGTTTTGTCACATTACACTACTTAAACTTTCTCTGACTTCAGGAACACCACATGGCCATACATTATGGTATTGCTATATGCTCACATACATAACTGATGTATTTATTCCTTCCTACTAGTTATCTATACATTGGTTTTGTCCCCAGCGGGGGAGGGGGGGATAGGCTTGGTGCCAGGTGGTAGATTCCCTCATATTTTGTTTTAGATTTCTAGAACTGCTATTGATACAGAAGATTTGATATACTGTATACTGACTCATTTTGATACAGGGACATATTAGGATACAGTATCTGACTTACTAGGGAGTCTGTTAGGTTTGAATTTTAATTGGGCACAGACACTTGCCTTTTGGTACAAAGTTGCAGATGGATCATGGCTGAGTAGTATAGGTTTTAATATACATGAATAATATTGACTTGTTGAGCACAGGGCAGAGAACATGCATTTCCTGATAGGGTGAACACTGTTGAAAGTGTGAAATAGCTTGTGAATATTTATTGTTCACACTAGGGCAGCTTATCTTTAAAGGGATGCTGTTAACCTGTTTTCATTATATCATTTCTAGTTAGAAACTCAAATTTTATGATTGCTTACCTTCTATAAAATTTATTGATGTTAGTTTGTTTTTTTCTGTCTCCTTGTTTAGTAGAACTGAAATGCATGGCAATGTGTATTTATAAACAACTTGGTTTTTGTTTACAATCCTGGATCTGTTCTTACTGCATACTTCCTGAGCATTAGAAACTCAAATCGTGCAGTCGCTCATGAGGCACCAGCCTCCTAAATTCCCACTGCATCACGAGTGGATATACTGTGTTGTGGGTGCTCCCAAGTCCAGGAAAAATACAGTTGGAGCTGATCAAAGTATGTAAACAAACCTGTGTGTGTGGTAACACCAGTATGGAGGACAGCTTGTTTTACTACTGTTTCTAAGAAGAAGAAGAAAAAAACAGTCAAAATCAAACTGGCAGCTACATCACTAATCCTTACAGAATGTTGGCAATCATAAAATGTGTTTTTTTTAAACTAGAGACACTTTGAGACCTAAGGGGGTCGACAGCGTCCCTTTAAAGGGACACTGTCAGCCTTTTTTGCTTCATATTTCTAGGTAAAACTCCACATTTTATGATTGCTTGCCTTCTCAAAAATTAATTTATATTGCTGGTTAATCTGCCTCCCTGCTTATTAGAACTGAAATGCAGGGGAATGTAAGTTATACATAGCCTTGTTCTGCATCAAATTGTTTACCAAATCTTATTGCATACTTCCTGAATGTTCGAAACACCCTCAAACAGTGCAGTCACTCATGATACAATAGTCTCATCTATTCCCACTGCATAATAAATAGCTAGATAATGTTAGGAGCATTCCAGAGTCCAGGAAAGATGCAACTGTAGTTGGTCAAGAAATGTAAACAAACATGTTTTGGTGTGTTAACACCAGTATGGTTGACTCAGTTTTTTTTATTTGTTAAAATGAAAAAGGAGTCTGAATCACACAACATATCAGCAGTCACTATAGAATGAGAACAATCATAAAATGTACTTTTTATGTTTGCTTGCACGCATGTGCAAGAAACATGGTGCCATCATATGAGTTTTCCAGAGGTGTGTCAGCCTCTTCCAATTCAGTCAGTGTGTTTGCAGGCACGGTCGCAGAGCGCCAATCACTGCTCCAGCTGTCTGACAGCTGAAACTGCAGTGGCATACAGTTGAAAGGGAGAGCTCCCCTTGAGTGAGCAGAGCTCTCCCCCTCACACACACACACACACACACACACACACCGTGCTTACGCACTGTGTGCTCGTGACCTTCCCCTCCCACACTGTCGGCCGACAGCGGTGCCCAATCCTTGTCAGCAGCATGCCCCCCCAAAGCATCAAGGTGCCATGCTGGGAGCCCACCCCAGCATGGCAAAATGATGCTATGGCCAACGGGGGTGCCCTACCCCGTCGGCTCCACTGTCTCCCTTCCCCCAGTACAGGGTGCCATGCTGGGAGCCCATCCCAGCGTGGCAACAGATGCCATGGCCGACAGGGGTGCCCAATCCCCCATCGGCTCCATGCCCCCCCAGCCAGCCTTCTGCCACGCTGGGAGCCCACCCCAGTGTGGCAAATGTCCCGCATTGTCTTTTACAACAAAAAAACCTGTAAAGAAAAAAACAGTCCCTAGCAGTCTCCTTGCCCCCTCCCACAACCTGCACCCACCCACTGTGCACCCAGCCAAATGCCCTTTGGGGTAACCCTTGCCTCAGTGTTTGCGCACAGAGGTTCTTTGTCTGTAACTTCTACACTACCAATGCCAGCAAGCAAACATTCGGCTTTGACAAATGCTTGTTCAACTAGGGACACTGAGGCCAAATGGGGTTGACAGTGTCCCTGTAATAGAATGCATTCTTCCAAAACAACTGGCATTAGCTTATTTATTTAACAGACTTTAGGATTACAACCTTTGAGTCAGGGATTCATTTACAAAGACTCCGCGTCAGAAAATACAAACACTTAATACATATAAATATAGAATGGCAGCAAAAAGGTTATGTTTTTTTTCCATTATACAATATTGCAGAATCGAGATCAGCTATACATTGCATTGAATGTGTTACCGAGAGCTGTATTTTACACTTTCAAGAGAACAATAAGTCTGCTGATGGAGGGAGTAACAGGTTTGATATTTACAGCGAAGTAGAAAATTAGACAGATATCTTGTGAGTGTAGCCAAAGGAGGCATTGCTAATAGGTAATGTTTGGTAGCCCTATCAGTAGGAGCTTCTGATGAAGGACTGTGTGTAGCCCGAAAGCTTAAGCACCTGTTTTCTTTTGTAACATCTATGTTGGTCCAACAAAAGGTATCAAACAATTTTTTTTTTCTGGGTCTTTTGTTACAAGGACCAATATGGCAATAAGAATATTTCTGAACAAATCACTTTTCATTGCCAATGAAAAACCCACTCCACTGGGAGAGAATATATTTGTTGTTTTTAAGTAATAGTATCATGTAAAAAGAAATACCATTGTTGGCTGAAGAGTTCAAGTAGGCCAAAGACAAAATAGCTTTATGAACTCTTCACACCCCCCCCCCCACCGAGTGCACAGCACTTTGTTTTAGAGAATGCATTAGGTTATCACAAAAAGACTCGATTAAAACAAAATGTATGCAGTACAGAAGTGTGCAATATTGAGAAATACTGCAATTTGTAATAAAATGGCAAAAGACCCAACCAGGTGGTGCAATCTATTACTGAAACTCCAGAGGTGAGCAGACTGCCATTTTAATATTGGCCTTGAGCAAATCATGTGCTTCATTTTACACAGTCTAAAACTAGACAGTACTGCAGGCACACCAGTTGTGAAACTGCTCATGATGCCGGTGACCAGAGTCCGAGGCAAACGTGGGCCAGCCAGGGAGAGGGGGATGAGTGTCCCAGGGTATACTCTTCTCCTATGGGGGAGGGGGAAGGGTTACAGTTCTTGGTGCACATCATTCACATTACGGCAGCCAGCCAGTGCAGTGGTTGTGCAACTGCTGTCGATGCTGGTGACCCAGGTTTGGAAGCAAATGTGGGCCGCTGGAGAACCAGCCAGGAAGGGGGGAGGAGGATGAGCATTCAAGAGAATATTCTCCTCTGGGGAGGGGGTTACAGTGCTCAGTGCACGTCTGACCCCTAGTAGTGAGTTGGGGGAGAGGATCACCAGGATCTGCCATGGTCGGTGTGGAGGGGCAGTCAGATGCAGAGGTCTCCCTTGGGGTGCATGGGGGGGGGGAGACATCATGGCATCATTGCATACTATGTCCCTCCAGGAGGGAAACACTTACAAGGAACCCCACCCCATGCTTCAGGACCTCCTGGCTCAGTTGCCAGCCCTGGGTATGGATGCTGCAGGGTTGCCATGGTACTACCATCCCCTTGGAAGGTCCCACCATGGGGGTAATCTTGTGGTGTTGATGTCCCACAGCAGAGTGTGTTCCAGCGTCAGGTGGGTGAGCCAGGAGTGAAGCAGCTGCCAGGAAGTATAAACTATACAATACTACAAATTACAGAGTACCATCCCTAATCCACCTACAAACATGGAGGCGAAAGATCCACTGTCTAAAACAAGAGGTAGTGTAGTACCACTCCAAGATGCTTTTACAATTATTGAATGCACGCAGCTGAACTTCTCACTCTTAAAAACCATTCCTGCAAGGACAGAGTTCTTTCCTCCCACCCACAGTGTGTTCTCACTGCAGGAATCCTGCTGGATGCTTTAAGCAACCACTGCATAACATTCTGCATTGGGAAGATCTGGCATCCACTGTTCTCCCCCAAATACATCTGGGCCATAAACACCTCTGCTCTAGCGTGACCTAACCCTTCGTTGCTGTAGACTGTTTAACCGTACCTTCTGCCATGGATATCGATATTACCCTCTTACCATTTCCCCTGTCTGGGACATTCACATCCTGCTTTGAAAATCCAGGTTCAAAACTTAACACCCCTGGATACTCCCAAATCATTGATCAGTGCAAGTCCTGTGATCTTATCTGGGCATGTTTCAAATTGTCTCACTCCCTTCCCAATCTCCTCTTATACAGGACTATCTGAAACACTTGAATTAAAGATGGCCAGGCAAGGCCAACCTTCAGAACCTTAAAGTTCTGAAAGATAATTAATTCCCTTTTTGACTCTCCCACTCAGTCCACCCCTCTGGTCCTTATAGTTCTTGGTTCAGTGTGCAACCCTTAATATGTGGCTGCTCATTTCAGTGAGTTCACCACTTGTGTGCTTTCCCTTTCACTCCTCACATTTCCTCTTGTCTCAAGTTACACTGGTTTCTTTCCCTCCCCCACCACCCCATTACTACCCAGGAAACCCTTACTGCCCTTCATTCCTTCAACTTGCACACATCCAGTCTTCACAGGTTGGATCCTAAACTTCACATCTCTGCTCCTGCAATAGCACATCCTCCAACTAGGCTACTCAATACCTCCTTCTCCCTCAGTGCTTCCCCACTAGTCCTGGGGGTTGAACAAAGTTCTTTCACTCCTCCCATGGAGACTTCCGTCCTGTCCAGTCTCCCTCCTTCCTTCGCTTGCTAAGCTGCAAGAGAAGCTAAGCTCTTTCTATTCTCCACCAGTTTCCTCTTATTCCAGTTTGGCTTCTTGAGTCATCATTCTACTGTCTTCAACCTGCTGTGTGTAACAGATTCTATTTTCTCAGGGGTGCATTGGGGCACATCACAACAGCCATATTCAGCGATCTGCCAAGCTGTTTGACTCAGGTTTCCCCACCCACTCCTCGTGAGTGAGCAGATTTCTGCTAGCCTCTCAGCTGCTGCTGTTGTAGACTGGTTCCATGCAGTCAGTACATACTGGCAACACCCTGTGATCTTCACTTGCCATCCAGACCAGAGTCCCAGAGGGACTCATCCTGTTCATCTTTCTTAGGGGCTGGCAGTATAGCCTAGAGATTAGAGTAACGAGCTGCGATACGGGCTTAGCAGATTCAGCAGACCTGGGTTTGAGTCCCACAATCTCCACTTGCATATCGTGCGACTTGAGCAAGTCACTTAACCTCCCCAGTGCTCCAGGATCACCCCTGCAAATAGACACTGGTACCTAGTGGTCCTTACCTTGTAACCAAAGTATAAACTAATGACTGTCCCCTGACTTGTGCCAACTTGCATATTCACATATATGCAGCAGAGTCATTTACACCTCTTGTCCCTCCACTACAGCTATGGAAGGTATGCTCCAGCAAGACTTCCAGTGTCCTTTGCTGGTTTCAGTCTAACCAGCTTTGGGTAAAAAAAAAAAAAAGTGTTAATTACCTTTGGCACCAGCCAAATATTTACCAGACTACCAACTCTAGTCTCCACCTTGGATGGCTCCCCTCTTGAAGTGGTTCAGTCATTAAAATACCTCAATGTGTTAGACAGCAAACTTGACTTCTCTGTCCACATGCCATCCATACCAAGCTCCATTTGGTGTCTTGTTCCATAAGGCTAGTCTCATCTTATCTCCACAGGTTAACAGCATGAGTTTATTTTTGTTTTATTCGTATTTCCATCTAGGATTATAATACCTCTGAACCCAAGGCACTCTTTTACAAAGGTTCCACGTCAGTAGGTGAAGGTAACCGACAAAGGAATACTAAACAGAGGTAATTTAAAAATGATAAATGAACAGTTAGAATCCAGGAGAACTAACAGTGGTAGTCTAAATGACAACTCAAATCAAGGAAAATAGGTAAACAGTAGTAATTATACCAGCAATTAAAGAGAGGTGAGGTAAAGAGCAGTTATTGGGGGTAGGAGTAGCAGCCCTGTGCCTTGTCAAGCTAAGCAATAGGCAAGGGGGGAAAAGGTAGACCAAAGGGGAGCTGAAATGGGGCACAGGAAAAAGTAAGGGATGGGGGGGGTGAGGGTGGAAGAAGAGGAACCAGAGAAAGAGGAAGAGAGATTGAGGCAGGAGAGGAAACAAAGAGGAAGGGAGGTAGGTGCGAGTCTAGGTTTATCACCATAATGGTACTCCTGGTCTTTGACATGCAGACATGAGCCCCCTCTGCTGACAAGGCAACCCATTAGCTGCTCTAATTACCCCCCTTCCCCTTAGACTTGATAACGCACGACTCAGGTAGCCACCTGCTACTCTTGCCCTGCCCTGAATACCCCCTTCTTCCCTAGGGGTTAAGTAAGTAATAATACCAAACAGGGTGGGTGGTATTGGGAAATACCAGACCACCCAGGGGCATAATGAGGCCTGATGCCGCTTAGAAAATGGGCATATGCGTAAATTTTTGTTAGGTTGTAAAATAATGAAATGACTGAACATAAATAGAAATATCAAAAAGTAAAATTTGTTTCATAAATTAGTCCCTCATTATATGTGAGGTTCTATCCCCCAACACCCCCTCCCCCCCCCCACACACACACACACTCAGGTGACAGCCATTCTGTTCTCCTACACCCCCCTCCCTGCACATCTAAAACAAGAGCAGGACTCAGCTACAGATCAAAGGAGCAGCATCAAACAAAAGCAAGCCTAAAAAAAAATTATCTTTTTGCCTGTAGGGCAAAGCACACAGGAGAGCCAGTATCAATGTGTGTCAGTGCAGGGTGAGCTTGCCAGGTTTGTCACCCAAGCTGTTGGACTAAGCAAGTTGTGGCCATTTTTCAGCAAGGACACATTTTAGATCCTACCGCTTTGTGCTTGTTTCATCTCCCTGGCTGCTGGGCTCAGGGGTTTTGTAGGAGCTGTGTGTGGCTTTTTATAGTCTTCTTGCCTGAGGAAGTGTGGTTTGCTTTTCCCCAGTGGTGGACTGGTAGTCGATGCCTTCAGTCTCCTGGAGTGAGTCTTTGTCATTGTGACTGTGGGGATTGGTTTTGGGGTTGTTTGAGGAAGGTGCCCTTGTGCCGCATGGTTGTTTTCCCTTTTCTGTTTGGGACCAGGCAGGAGTTGCTTGGTTTTGACCTTCGGGGAGCTGAAGGGATGCTGGTGCTTCCCCTAAGCCATCTCCATGGTCTGGTGGTTGTGGCACTTTTGTGTAGGGTATTGGGGGCTGGTTATGTTTCTGCTGTGGAGAAGAGTGTAAATGAATGGCAGAAGTGAGCTGAAAGAAGAAGAAAGAAAGTTTTGGCTTTGATTTGGAAAGGCATGCACACACTGCACATTTCAAAACCGCACTGATGACAGGCGTTTCCATGAAGCTTATTGGTCAGAGAGCTTTGCTTTTTTGGGGGCTTTATTTTTTGTATGTGTGGCTAGTGTATATGTTTTATTATTTGAAAAGCTAACGGAGACTGGGAGATCGCTTCTGTCATGGGGGTTGTCTTGCTCAGTGTCCAGTACAGTTTTCTTGTGTGAGCAAGAGGTATGCTGGAGGGAGAGCTCAAGTATTGAGAGTCAGAGAATTGCTCAAGAGGGTACCGTAATTACATACAAAAAAAAAAAAAAAAAGAAATAACTAACAGGAGCCTCACCGAGGTTGAGAGGGAATCGTGAGGTAGCTAGTAATGAACTGCATAGCATTGAGGGCCAGTATCTCTTACTAAGTGAGAGTAAAAAATGGCAGTGATTTAAAAATTAAAATTGTGTTTTCAGGAAGCAGGATGGGCACAGGGGTACACGAGTGGGTGATGGGGCACTGGGGCTGGTACTTTTTATTTCCTGGGCATCTATTGAAAGTTAATGTACCCCCTTGGCAAGGGCACCAGCCAATCAGATGCCAGGAAATAAGGCCATTTTCTAATTAAGCAATAAGGCACGACAGGGTGCAGTATATCATGGGATATCGTCACGCCTTGGGTGGTTAGGCATGAGGCCGCAGGCAGAGTGCGTCCAACCATCCGAGAAGTGAGGATATCCCATGATATACCACACCCTGGAGTGCCTTATTGCTATTATGAACTGGATCAATTGATATTTTATGCATTTAATGTAAAAAAAAAAAAAAAGTTAAAATATTTTAATAGTGTTTTTGTATGAGTGTAGGTAGACATTTAAAAAAGTTTGTATGTCATGTTCTGGCCAGTAGGTGGTGCTGTTGCATGAGGATTTTGTTAGTCTTAATTGTTGTGGTATTCAACCCCCCAAGAAGTTCAGTTTACTCGCCAACGTTGATATTGTTTGGCTTTTTTTGTTCTAGGAGGTGAAGATGTTTGTTTATGCCAAAATCGCGATGTGAAAAGGGAGATAGCCGGGTGGACAAAGTGCATATCAACATACACTGCAGCTCCGCAAGGTGAGAGAAGTTTTTTTTTTTTGGTTTGTTTGTTTGTTTTTTAGGTGCATCTTAAGATGAGTTGGATCTAATGAGTTTTGCCTGCAGTATCCGAGTCGTGCCATGCTTCTGAGGAAAGCAAGAAGGTAAGGGTCAGGCCTGGTATTGTTGAGGAGTGGGTTGTAAATGTTGCCGTTTGGCATGAGGCAGCATGGCAGTGAGGGTGAGCAGTACTTTGTGCTCTCAAAGTAAGCACTTGCTGCGATGAAAGGAAGATTTTTGTGTTTTGTAGAGTGTGTGCTTTGGGCGACATGTAAGGGGGGGGGGGGACAGTTGTGAGGATGTGTTTTTTTAGTACCGTCTCAGTGGAGGTCTGACTTGCTTCGCCTGTGAGGACAGAGAACGTTGCTCTGGGAGTGAGGAGGCTGGTGGCCAGAGGTTTTCTGAAGCTGTGATGATGTAGCCCAGTATCACCACAGCTTCAAAAAAACCTCTTGGCCAATCAGCTTCCTCCATTTACGATCTCCAGTTCATAATGCATCTTACTCCTAGCAACGTAAAATGCTTAGATAAATGTCAACACTCCAGTTACTTAATGTTCTATGGAATGCATTTTTTTTTTTTTTTTTTAATAATCCTGCATTTTGAGGCATTATTTGTTAGTCTGTCCATTCCCCAATGTGGAACCTCTGTAAATGAGCTACTAGCTCAAAGGTGGTTAATCCTAGTATCAATAAATGGCACTGCTCCCTCCATCTCACTGGCCGGGCACCCCCTACAACTCCACCCAATTTGTTACCAAGCCCTCCCACCCAGTACCCACCATTGCTCACTCTGCTCCTCCTTATCCAATCTTCTTGTACCCTCACACCACCAGAACCACTGTGCCCCATTCATACAAAAAAAAAAAAAAAAAAAAAAAATAATTGTTCAGGTTTGTTTCCTTTTCCCCTTAGTTCTCCTCGCTGCTGTCTTCCATTTCCTCTGCCTCCTGCTCCCTCCACTTGGTAATCAGTCTTTGCCCATTGTCTCCCTTCACTCGGAACCTACCCATCCTCTTCACTACCTCCCCTGCTTCCCTCAGCTGAAATGTCTTACCTCCCCCTGCTTCCATTCCCTTTACAGTTGCATCCTATGCTAGTGTAGGTGTGGCTAAACACCAGGGGCCAGATATTCAAAAGGGTTGCACCATGTGCAATAGGGTTGCGCAAGTCCAAACTTGCTCCATTCTGCAATATTCAGCAGGAGGCAGTTGCACCACAGAAAACATGCTGAGCAACAGTGCAATGCAAATGAATGCATGCTGAACTGGAGGGGGAGGAACCATGCATAAACTGCACAGCCCGATATTCAGCCGGGCTGTGCAGAGTTGTGCAGGCGCAACCCCCAACCTGCGCCTGCAGGACTTTGAGCCAAAAAAAAAAAAAAAAAAAAAAAAGGTTTAAGTCGAGAGCCACCCACAGGTAAGCTGCTGTATTGCAGGGCGCAACACAGCAGCTGCCAGCTGTGGCTGGCCCCCAACCCAGTCCCTGTGCCCCCCCTGCAGCCCGATCGCAGGCATAGTGTACTCCCCTCCCCCACCAGCCCAATCGCGGGCAGCAATGTGGCCCCTCCCGACATATCCCTGGTGGTCCAGTGGACCGATATGCCCGATCGCGGGCGGTATGTGTAATAAATCCCACCCTCCTGTACATATCCCTGGGGTCCAGTGGACTGAAATGCCCGATCGCTGGCGGTATGTGTACAACCCCTAACATAGCCCTGGTGGCTAGTGTCCCCACCCCACCCTCCCACGAAGCCCCACCACCCCGCCCCCGCAGCTGGTAGCATCCCACCCACCTGCTGCCACTCGCCGAGCCTCGATTGCTCGTAGGGCTGCACACCCATTGGTGCAGAGCAAGAGCCAATGGGCGTATGTCATACTGTATATGACAGTCCAGATTTGTGGAATGAGCTCCAGGAGTTTGTTGCTTACCTTATTGTACTTACTCTCATTTTAATAGTTTACCTGTTGCACTTTATGTATTTCCATCCCAATCTCCCCAAAAAAAAAAAAAAAAAAAAAAATCACATCTGAAACTAGCCTTTGGCTCAGTGTGCCTTTCCAAATTCTTCCCTTCACTGACAATAGCTTTAGGAGGACAAGGGTGGTTCTCAAATAAGTCATCAGAAACTCAGAGCCTTTTGTGATTCTCCAATTCTAATATTCTCCCTTTAAACTGTTATGACCCAAGTGTAGATTAGTTTTGAAATAGCCCCAGCTTTTTACATAACTTTGGATCTTTTCAAAGCCATACAGACCAATTTAGGTGTCTTTGGGTTCTCTTTGCTTAGGTTTGGTCAGATACTCCCCCAATTTGCTTCCCCATTCTTCCTTCTGGGGAATGGCCCCACCCACTCCCAAGCCTACAATAGTCAGTAGACCCCCTTACTAGTCCTAGTCCAATGTGTGACCCTACAGTGTCTCAGTGCTTCTCTAACTGTTCTCAAATCATCAACACTCCTGCCAGCTGCTGTTATGCTTTTTCTATTGCAACCCTAACACCCCAATTCATTAACCAACCACACAGGAAGGCCTTTATGGTGTAAAAATCAAGGTGCAATTGCACTTAGTGGCAGTCCCTTGCAATTGTACAGCCCCCCCACCAAAGAATACTACCATTCATATAAAGTGGCAGTTAACTGGAGGACAGAAAATACCCCCACAATCTTATATATAGATTTTTTTTTTTTTTTATTAAAGACAACTTTATAAACAGAAATAAAATAACAAATGTGCGCATCTTAGTGCAGAAAGTCATGAGACTAAAAACAGACAGGCTGATTCCCCATTTCATGTTCTTGTTAGAATTCCTGGGACAGCACATCTTCACTTCCATCAGCAGATCCTTTGTTCGTTCTCTTGGGCAGAAGCTTGGCATGGATGTTGGGCAGAACTCCTCCTTCGGCAATGGTTACATCTCCAAGCAGTTTATTGAATTCCTCATCATTCCTCACTGCCAGCTGGATGTGCCTTGGTGTAATCCGGTTTCTCTTGTTTTCCCGAGCAGCATTCCCAGCCAGTTCCATCATTTCTGCAGTCAGGTACTCCAGCACTGCGGCCAAGTAGACTGGTGCCCCAGCTCCAATCCTCTCAGCATACCTCCCCTTCCTCAGCAACCTGTGAATGCGACCCACTGGGAAACTGAGCCCTGCTTTAGCAGACCTGGATTTGGCACCAGATTTAGCAGTCTCCACTTTCTTGCCACGTCCAGACATCGTGGTGTTCAAACTGGGAGGAAAAATAAAAATATTTTAGGTTTATTTAAGTTATCTAGTACAAATCTAAAGCCTTCACAAACCAAAACAAGACAATGCCATTACACCTTCTGTACTAGTCTGTTGAGGTATTCTTTGCACCAGAAGTAGTTGGAAAACTCCCAACTAACTTGTGAGCAGTTGCCTTCCCCATCAAACCAGGCAATATATAAAAAGTTATAGGTTCAAAAAAAAAAAAAAAACATCCTCAACCCCAAAAGGCAAGGTGAAGTGCAGTGGGCTCCTTTTTGTAGGTGCACAGGCTCCAGACTTTCAGATTTAAGGCTGGTGCACACTGGAGAATTAGTAATCTGATCTTCAGGAGCACTGTACTTTGAGTACAATAAATCTGTAAAATCCAGGGGGAAAAACACAAGCCTTGGAGTGGGGCAGCAAACACCAACAGAGCCAGAGTAAAAATAAAGCTACCTTTTCCATTCTCATGCCTGGGAGATTATGCAGCTCAAGTGAATTTGACTGATCTTTGGAGTGGAGGTGGTGGAGGGTAGGGGCTATGTGCCATGAGTAGGACCTTGTTTGTTCCTTTGGAACTCTGCAAGGCTGGCTACCTTGATGTGGTACAGAGGCTCATCACAATGTATGCTAAACATTGTACAAAAATAAAAAAAAATCTAGCAAGCTTCTGTCCGATTGGTAGTGTTGAGATTATCGATTTACAATAAATTGTTGTAAGAGATGGGGGTGAGGCAGTTTTGTTTTGTAGTGGGGTAGCAAATATTTTGGCTTGTGTTTATGTAGGAGAGGGAGCAGCAACAGTCCCATCAACTGAAGAAATTCCTGGCTGCACCCCCTGTTCAACAGCCAAGATTAATCTGGATGGCAGGGAGATCTGGATAGCATTAAGGTGCAAAACCACGTAGAGCTTTATTCCCACAATTTTAGTGGTTTAAAAGTAGGAAAGAGTAGGAAAGACAGGGCAGGGACAATTGACCCCCCTTACAAGAAATGTTCAAGTACGGTCAGTTATAGCTGGACTGTTTATCCTGGTCTGGTAGTCGATAGGAGTGGGCACTGAATCCAAATTCAGTGCAGAATACATTGAATACAACTATGTATGGCCAAATTCCAACTGCATTGGATCATTTTGGCTGCTGTATTTGGGTACAGAAGAACTCCATTATTTTAGAAGAAAAAAAAAAAAACTCCACTTCCTAAGCCATGCGACAGTCCCACAGAAACTTAGACTTTGACGGCAGATAAGGACTGCTTGGCCCACCCAGTCTGCCTATTTCCCTACCTATTGGATAAGCTGCAGACCCTAGTCAGTCAACAGCCTACTTCTTCCTACCCCCACAGCAGAATTGCCTTATGTTTATTCCATGCATTCTTGAATTCCCCCACTGTTTTTGACCCCATGACCTCCTCAGGAAGGCCATTTCATGCATCCACCACCCTCTGAAATATACTTCCTCATATTGCCCCCGAGCAGTTTCCCCATCCCCATCTTCAAACTGTGCCCCCTTATTCTTTTGCATCACTTTTTCTGAAAGTTGCTACCCCCTTGAGGTACTTGATGGCCCCCCCCCCTCCTTTCCAGGGGTATACATGTTAAGCTCCTTTAGGCTTTCATATGGCTTCTGTTGCAGACCCTGCACCATTCTAGTTGCCCTCTAGACTGCCTCCATCCTGTCTAGGTCTTGTGGAGATGGGGTCTCCAGAATTGTATGCAGTACTCCTGATGGGGTCTCACCAACTGTCTGTACAGAGGGATGACAACTTCATGTTTTCTACTGGTGATGCCTCTCCCTATGCATCCCAGTATCCCCCAGCTATCCTTACTGCCTTGTCACATTGTTCGCTACCTTTAGGTCATTTGATAGGACTACCCCCAGGTGGTGGTCCTGGTCTCTCCCCCCTTCCCCACTGCGTGCTCTTTCCCTGGGTTTTTGTTTCCCAGGTGCATTACTTTACACTTTTTTGCACTGAAGCTAATCTGCCATACTTTTGACCATTTCTCCAACCTTACCAAGTCCCTTTTCACCTCCCCCAATATATCAACCCTGTTGCAGATGTTGTGTCATCTGCAAAGAGGCATACTTTTCCTTCCAGTCCCTCTGCAATGTCACTTGGATATTAAAAAAAGGACAGGACCCAGCAGTGAACCCTGCAGTACCCGGTTAGTAACCCCCTTCCTTCTTTGGAGTGGACTCTTATTACCCTCTGTGTCCTGTTGTCCAGCCAATGTTTTACCCAGGCTGCCACCCTGGGACCCACTCCCAGGATAGCCAATTTGTTTATTAATCTTGTGTAGGACTGTCAAATGCCTTGCTAAAGTCTAGGTAGGCCATGTCCACAGCCCCTCCCAGGTCTACTACTTTGGTCACCCAGTCAAAGAAATCTATTAGATTCATCTGACATGACCTTCCCTCTGTAAATCCATGCTGCTCTGGGTCCTGTACCCCGCTAGCCTCTAGGTACTCAACAATTCTTTCCTTCAGAAGTGATTCCATCGTTTTCCCTGCCACTGAGGTCAAGCTAACAGGTCTGTAGTTTCCTGCCTCTGCTTTGCTCCCACTTTTGTGAAGGGGAAAAATCACATCCACCCTCCTCCAGTCCTTAGGTACCACACCATACTCCCATGACTCATTAGGGAGGTCAGTGATGTCACTAGTTCTCCTTAGTTCTTTTAGAATTCTGGGGTGAATCCGGTCAGGCCCCATTGCTTTGTCCACCTTCAGTTTAAGAGTTCTTCAAGAACCTTTTCTTCTGTGAAAGGACTGGTATTGACCCCTATATCCAGAGTGCTTCTATCGATTGGATTAGGTACCTAAACCCTCCTCCTCTTTTGTGAATACTGAGCAGAAGTATTCATTCAGTATCCCCTGCTTTCCCCCACTGTCCCTTTCTGCCCACCCACCCTCCCCTTATTAGTTGCACTATCCCTCTCTGGGTCTTTCTTCACTCCCTAATGTACCTATAAAAGGTTTTATCCCCTTCTTAACAGAGTTGTACATCTTTTCCTCTGTTTAGGCCTTTGCTATTCTGATTGCCTTCCTTCCGCTTTAACTGGTATAGTTCTGTCCTGCTTCCTTATACTTTCTTAATGCCATATTTTTATCCCTAACCTTTCCCCACCACCTCTTGAAAACCATAGTGTTTTTTTTCTCTCATTTTGATAGGTTTGCTCCACAGAAAGGCTTGTTGCCTCTGATGGCAGTTTTGATGTTTCCCCCATTGTTCCTCCACCCCTCCTTGCCTGTTTGCTAGTGCTTTTCTGAGGCACTCTCCCATTTTGACAAAGTCAACCCTCCTTAAGTCCAGTACCCTAGCTTTTGTATGGCTCGACTCTGCAGCTGTGTTTATCTTGAACCATACTGTTTGGTGGTCACTCTCTCCATCCCCATTTGTGTGCACCAGGTCTAAGATTGTTCCCTACTGAGTGGGTTCTAACACTAGCTGTTTGAGGCATGCCCCCTGTAGGGCATCAAAAATTACCCTGCTCTTGGATGTGGCTGCAGCAAAGGTGCTCCAGTTAACATCTGGCATATTCAGGTCCCCCATCAACAATATCTCCCCTTTTTCTGCCATCATAAAGATGCATTTTGTCATTTCCTTGTCCATTTCCTCCCCCTGAAACAGGGGTCTGTATAGAACCCCCGTACGGATTGTGGTGCCATTTCTGGTCTCCAGGGTGCCCACAGTGCCTCCTCTCCTCCCTGTTTACCCTTTAATTTCATTGCTTTGATCCCTTCCCTTACATATAGAGCTCCTCCTCCTCTACCGTCCCTGCCCCTCTTGTAGATTGTGTACCATGGTATGTGGACATCCCAGTCATGGTTCTCTGTGTACCAGGTTTCTGTGACTGCCACAATATCCAGGCGTCCCTCATCCATCAAGGCCCCAAGTTCAGGGAGTTTGTTGCCTAGACTACAGGCATCGGTATTCGTTACCTTTCATTTATTTGATGGCCTTACTCCTCCCCCCCCCCATCCCTGTCCTTACTGCCTTTGCCTTTTTCTCCATTTACCCCTGCCCTTCTCCCTATTGACTTCTCTATCTTTGTGTTTACCGCACCAACTACCCAGATTTTTTTTTTGGGGGGTGGGGGCTAGGACTTCCCTGCTCCTTTTCAGTGCCTCCCCCCTTGGCTAGTTTCAATGCTTGCCAGTGAAGCATTTAAACCCCCATCACCTAGGATCCTAGTTCCCCTCCTGGACAGATGCAGACCATTGCGCCAGTATAGCCCTGTATCCCTCCAGGTGGACCCCCAGTCCCCAGTAAAGCCAACCCCCCCCGACTTCTGCACCAGTTTTTCAACCACTGATTGAATCCCATAATGCAGAGCACCCTAGCCTCACCCATGCCATAGACGAGAAGGTTACCGTGCATGCTACTTGTCTAAGGCCCCTCCCCAACTCCACAATCTCTTCCTGCACTGCTCTGATCCCTTTCTCAGCCAGGTCATTGGTCCCTAGATGGACAAGGACATCCAGCTCCCTCCCCCCATGCAGCAGCTCCCGTGATCCTGAGGATTCACTCCCTGTCCCCACACGATAGTGCCAGGCAGACACCTCCCCCCTTCCCCAAAGTTCTACCCTCCTAACAATGGAGTTCCCCCATCAGGAGTGGTTTCCTTCCCCTGTGGGCTCCCATGCCACCCTTCTGTGGGTCTCCTTTGTGGAGGTTCCCAGCATCCTCCTTGGTCTCCACTGTGGGTGCCTCCATACAGGAACCACACTCTGCTAGAATGGCATATGAATTGTGGAGGGGTACAACTGGAGGGATGTGCCTCTGTTCCACCACACTCACCCTCCCTGAGCCCACTGTAGTCCAACCGCTCCTCTTTGACCACCTCTGATGCAGCAGCAACTCTGGGTGGAAGAGGAGGATTCCCCCAAACACTTCCCCTCCATCTGCACCCCCCCCCCACCTGACAATCTCAGATGCAGTACTACAAGGTCTCTCCCAATCTCATAAATTAATGATCTGGAAGTGGGGTGCTACAGCAGGCAAGACAATACCTGCTCCTCCCCTGTCCAATCTCACCCTCCCACTACTCTCCATCATGCACCACCTTCTCTCCCCAGCACTTAGAAACCCAGAGGTAAAAGAAATGCAGCCCTGTGGCAGGCAACCCACATAGCCCTCCCTCCACCTCAACCAGCCACTATCTATTGATTAGAACTGGGTGCACACTCCATAGTAAACTCCCACTACAACAGAATATGCTCCCAGTTCCGTTCAACAGATGCAGGATGCCTGCCATGCAACTGCATTTTTGCATTTGCCCGTCTGAGTGACAGTGGTATAGGTTTAATGAGGACAGAGGTTAGACTTTGCTACTGCTCATTAGCCCAGCTGATCATTTTAATTCACTGTCAGAAAAGGACTCCATAGTCTTGCACCTGGGACCTGGGACAAGAGGATTTAAATACTTCAAATAGTCAATGCTTTGGGGAGGCGAATACATATACCAAATATGTTAATGTATTAGACAAATATTCAAATTATTGTATATGTATTTTCAGACCCCTAGCAGCAAATAGTTTAAGGCCTTTCAAAATATGGACGAGTACAAAATCCCCAAGAGTGGCCTCTACAACAGCCCATAGCAAGAGACTGAGGTCCTCAGACTTCTTTTAGCATTGGAATTTGACCAACAAGTACCAAGTCCTTATAGTCCAGTCTATTCCCTGGTCACGTTCCTGAAGGTAGCCCAGGATGTGTAGGAACAGACCAGAGTGATGGCCCTCATTTTTAAAATATTTTAAATGTTTTCCATTTCATTTCAAGAGTTTTTACAAAAGGAAAAACACACATACTAAGCTGGTAACCACTTGTTTTACAGACACATCCGGGGGAGGGAAGTAGGAGTAGGAGCTGAACAAGGGGGTACAATATGGACAAAATTATTAACATGTACATACATTGTGCTGAGGAAACCAAGCCAGAATTCATAGCTAAAAGAAATTAAACAAGCAAGGCATCTGGTGGGGGAGAGAAGAAAGAGGGAGAAGTACTGTTGAGTAATGATGGGTATGAGGGTACTGTCCAGGGCAAAGTGGCAGAAGAAAAAAAAAAAAAAAAAGGAGGGGTGTTCAGTCCAGCTAGGATTGACTTGTGAGCAATGCTGTAGACAATGTCACCACCATAGTTGATGATAGGGAGTATTGTTGTGCATCTCTCAGAGGGCAGAAAGTCGATACTCCTGTAAAAGCACACCAGTTACACTATGTTTAAGAGATTCTCCATCTTTGGTTAGAAATAGACCAACAGTTTCTGCCTTCAATTGTAGCTGTTATATTGACCCACACAGGCCCTCTGTTCAAAAGCATAGTTGGTGCTCAGCAAAGCTGAGCGCCACATGTAAAATAGCAGGTGGCAGTGAGGCATATTCCTACAGGTTGCACACTGCATAAATATTTGGCAGTATTAGCACAATGCAAAGTGCATCTGTGGCACACCACAGTCCCCTCCTGGTAACAGACAATGAGCAATGTGGTGGGGGGGCAAATGACACATTTGGGATGTGTTATCAGCAAGGGGCCATAGGCATGCCACAACAGCTGTGCACTATGCCTACATGTGCGAATGTAAAGATGCATTGTGTAGAGCCTCATGCATTGCCATCACCCCATTCTCAAAGGAATCGCGCCCCCCCCCCCAATCACAGATACAATATTCAAATCCCTCCCTGGTAGTTTATTGGGACCCCTCCTGGCTTGATCCCAGTTATTAATATGTACACCCTTCCCAATCCAGTACCCTACTCACCCATAAAGCCCATCCTATGTCAACTGGATCAGTTGGTGGTTGGCACAGACTCTCCTCTACCTTGACTGGCTGCTGTTTAACTTAAGGTGATCAAGCATGCATACTGTAGATGCAGTTTCTTCAGTAAACTAGCTTCAGTCATTCAGACAGCCACTGGAGGTGAGACAAGGGTCTATGCCTGCCACCATCCAACAATCTGGCCACTGCTGGTACAGGTTTACTAGGGAATCTAGTGCCAGATGAGGGGCACTGTAAACATGGATTACCAGGAAATCATAACTGCATCCCTGGGATTGGGGAGGGAGAAAAAGCAAAACAAATCCAAAAATGCACACACGGGTAATTCCATGAAATGGGGATACCAATGTGCCAAATACCTTGTACATGCAGGGGAACTTTTTCAAATGAGATATACTGGGGCATCTCAAGAAACGCACTGCAGCAAGATACTGTATTTAAAGGAAGGAGATGGATATCTGGCTGTGCCCAAGCACAGTGATAGTATATGCGGCACATCCCCAAGGGAAGTGCCCATAAATATAATGCACATCCCCATATTCAGCAAAGATGTGTGGTGCAGCTGCCTGTGCACCTCAGAGATGTGCCACACATAGTCCCAGACACCCACAAGTGGGCTGCTGTACTGCACACAGTAGAACAGCAGCCGCTAGCCCCTGCAGCCTGGTGCCACCCCCCCCCAAAATCCCTGAACATTTTTGAATATTAGTCTCTAGTCCCTGGTAGTCTAGTGGACCCCTCCAATCACTGAATCTCACTCACCGTAGCTGTATCCATGCCTCCCTTTCCATAGTGTAATGGCCCCCCTCCTGTCCAGATCCCCATTTTAAATATCAGGGTTTTAAATAACTCTAAAAATTGATTAGCGTTTTGCTCCTAAAGGTTCGAAAACATTGTGAAAACGCATATCACGTACCCTCACTGTGTTTAACAAACATGGACACTTCTAGAAACCCTATATTAATGCTTTCTGTACAGTTAGTATTGTCACAAGAAAAAAAAAACTGCTAAACATTTATTTAAAAACCTTGAATATAAATTTTAACCCCCCCTTTACCATAGTGTAGTGGCACCCCTTCCCCATACCGATCCCCATTTGCATAACAGCATAATTTCACCAGCCCTTTTTCCATAGTACAGTGGCCCCCCACCACCAACATCCTACACTGCTCCCCCTGGAATGGCACAGCCAGTCAGCTGGCAAGCAGCACAGCCCTCCACACACCTCCACGGCTGCCTGCCAACTGAACAGTCAATGAATGAGCTTACAGTAATCACTACAAGCCCACTAGTGTACACTGTCAACCAATGGGCTTGTAGTGTGTACTGTAAGCAGTCATTCAAAAAATTGCATCATTCACAAAGTTGTGAATGATTGCTTACAGTACACACTGCAAGCCCACTGGTCAGTGTCAACCGGGCTTATAGTGCTTACTTTAAGTGGTCATTCATTGACAGTTCAGTCAGGCAGCCATGGAGTGTGTGGAGGGCTGTGCTGCTCGCCAACTGACTGGCCATGCTGGGATTGGGAGCAGGGTGGGATGTGGGTGCCCGAGTGGGTGGTGAGGTGGGGGGCACCACACTATGGAAAAAAGGTCTGGGGAAAATTATTTTGTTTTTATGTGAAAGGGGGATCAGTATGGGGAGGTGAGGCCACTAAACTATGGAAAAGGGTGGGGATTAAAATTATATTTTGAATGGGCGTTGGGATGAGAGGGGGTCCCTACACTATGGAACAGGGCTGGAGTTTGCAGTTATATAGGACTGGGAGGGGGCAGGCTGCCTAGCACATCCTGCTGGGCGCATTCCTGCAAAATGTCTGCAAATGCAGCCATAATGAGCATGCAAATTGCCCATTTGCACCTTGCATGCCTAATAGCCGCATTTGCATTTTTCTAGCTGCATTTGCATTTTTCTAGCAGAATATTGGGAATCTGGGACCAGTGCATCTGGGGCTGTGCTGCACAGCCACATTCTAGGTATTCAAGGCACCCCCTGTGATGTGCTGGTGTGTTGTCAGCAGACATCACCCCCTTAGATTGCTATATTCAGATGAGATGCGCATCTTATTTGAATACTGCATTTTTAGCACTAATCCATTTATTTGGCAGCGCATCTTGATGTTCCAGGTAACCCCCAGGCTTTGAAAATGGGGGCCCCAATAAAAAAATAAATAAAAAGCCACTGCAGTCATAAGGGAACTTGGGTAGCCACACATACAAATACATTTCATAGAAACCTATTTTTATTCAATGCCCAGCTCCAAAATGTCAGATGATTTTTCCCTAGCAAAATGTGACATGCAAAACCACAAAATATTCCACTGCTTCTATGCAGATTTATTTTAGTTGCACTTCAGTAAAGTTATGTTGACAACTGCCTCTGGTGTGGTCTTTTTTAAAGAAGACATTTTTCACCCTAGTTTCAATGCATATAAAATTTCTGGTTCACTTGAAGTATTGCATGATTTTTGCAACTGTGCTGTCTAAGCAGATTGTATTTTGTACTTTCCCCAAAATTTCAGCAAAAGCATCCAGCTGTTTTGAGTGGCGATTCTCTTTTGGGATGGGGTATTAAAAGTACTGCAGAACTCTGGTGAGAGAGGGGTGCAGGCAAGGCTTTTTTTGTTACTGAAAACAGTTGTGCAGTGTCCACGTGCAACATTTGTTATCTATTACACTAGTGAAGGGGATTTGTTTCCGATATGGAGTTATCCCATAACATAGTCCTGCTTTTACTTTTCGGTCATGGTGTCTTGAAATGCTTAGTAAAATAAAGCAAAGCCCCCCAGTAACACCTGTTGTGTCCACTGTTGCATATGCAGTATTTGGTTTCCACTGTTACATGCGCAACACTGAAGGGGATTTTTCTCACATCTCTGCTAGGGAGTTCAGTCTGGTTCCCTTTTCACTCTTGGGTCACCGTGTCTTGTGTCTTGACAAGCTTATTAAAAAAGTGATCTGAAAAACCGACACTAATGTCACACTTTGCTAAGCCCTTTTCATGGACTTGCCCACATACATTTGACAGTTGCCAGGTCTGCTAGACTGCCAAGGAATGTTGCTTCACTCTCCCACCCTGTTCAGACAGGCTATGTTTGGTTAGCATGGTACCATTCATGTTTGTGCAATACTAACCTCCTGAATAGCAGGACCATTGCCTTTTCAATGCAGTGGAACCTTTCAGAGCGCAGTGCAATATTGCAGAACACAGCAGTAGAATAACTGCAGGAAACAAGGCAATTTCAATGGCAGTTAATCCCTTTTGTCATGCAGTGTCCTGTGCACTGTTGCATTCTGGCAGACTGTACTGTGGACATGAATTTGAAAGGCCACGAGACAAAGCCTTGGTCAGACTCACGGGTTAAGTGTAGAAGTGTAGCGGTGTAGGGCAGGTCATTATGCAGGCAGTGGATATTCACTGTTACTACACCTCTGCCTTGCACTCATGGGGGCCACAAACAAAGCTGAGAGGCCTGAACTTGTTAAAACTCCTTAATTTCAGGTTTTGCTTTGGAAGGGAACAGGAAAGTAGTTGGTGCCTTCATCCAGAGAGGATACTAGGCCTGATCAAATGTATAATACTGCCCCCTGGGATGCAGTACCAACCCACTCTCCCCACAGAGTGTGGGACACCGCATTTACCTCGTTTACATGGGTGCTGCGATTGAGGAATAGGGAATCAGTGCTTGTGGTTCCAGTTGCAAAGCTGTTTAGTATACCTGAACAGCTTATCCAATCCCAGAGACAATTTAGTTTACATATGTCTCTGGAATACCAGCAGTGGATACAGAATTAATGTGAGCATACAGAGTATGTGCTGATGTGTTTTGGCAAGGGAAGATCAATTCAAATCATATGCCTCCAAGAAGGATTGGACAACTGACCCAGTTTACATGGAGTGCACATTCCAGTTCTACAGGCATCAATTTCTGTGAACCCCACATTTTCAACCAGATTCGAGAAGCAACCTGTTTAAAGCACTGATAGGGTTTTGTATCTGTAAACTGTACTGTAGCAACTGAGACCAATCAGTACCCACATTAATTTTAGCAATACAGTTTAATACTAATAAATTCAGATTTGAAATAATATATGTTCACTGTCACACCTAATAACTGTAAAACAACCAGTGGACTTTGTCGATCTGGTTCTATAATGGGATTTGCACTTAATATTGATAGTCAATCAGTTGGGGGGAAATAATCACTGGGCACCAAGTAGTGGAGTTTTGCATTTAATGCCAGATTAAATTGAATAAATAAATAAATGAATAAATACTGTAGCTTGTTGAATGCCTGCCAGTTTGCCAATGTTCTCTTGAACAGATGATGCACTAATATATAACCAGTCCAATACTGGCAGGCTGTCACGAGACTTGCAATGTAATTTCGAATAGCCTTTATCAGAAGGGTGCCTCCTTTCAATATATTCAATGCCAAAGGATTAAAGTAGGACCAAGTTGAAGTTTTTAAGCAACTCCAGCTACTTAAATAATAAGGCACGACAGGGTGTGTTATTTAAGCAATAATGCCTAACAGGGTGTGTGTCGTGCTGGGATAACGTCACGCCTCAGGTGGTTGGGCACGAGGCCGTAGGCTGAGTGCGCCCAATACCCGAGGCATGACGTTATCCCAAACGACACACACCCTGGAAGGCATTATTGCTATTATACAATGGCTCATTCTACATGAAATAAAAATAGTTTTAATGGAAAAATATTTGTTTCTTAAGAGGAGATGCAAAAAAACAAACAAAAAAAAACAAAACACAAACACACACACGATCAAGCTCATCTGCATTGGTTCACAGTGAGTCTGAAACTAGACCTGTGATGTTGTGCTGTGATAACATCACGGGTCCAGTCCCAGACTGACCAATCTGAGACCAGGATTTTTTCTTGCCATTGTATAATGTGCAATAACGTCATGCCTTGGGTGGCTGAAGCATGAGGCCGCATGCCAAATGTGAACACCCAAGTAGTGACATTATTACACAATCACACACCCTGGAGTGCCTTATTGGTATTATACAATGGCTCATTTGGAAAAAGGAAAACAAGTACATGTATGTATTTTTATTAGATCTGTCTGTGGGTAGGTATAAGTTACAACTCCACAATATTTTTCCACCACTAGGTGGAGCTGCTGCCTGACCGATCACACTTGTCCAGCCCCATAGACCTCTGCTACTGATGTGATCTCAGTGATGTGAGGGAAGACCGAAAAGCAGTTTGGTGTCAAGGCTTAGTTTTTTTGTTAGGTTTTGTTTGTTTTAATCGTGCATCACATTGGGGCTCTTCTGAACTGTCATAGTGTCTCCGTGTGGAAAAGGAATAACAGATTTGATGATCAGCAAGTGGAGCACAGTGGTTTAACCACCACATGCTCATGGTGGTTGTCACGGGTTCACTTTGGTTGCTGTCAGGAAGAAGACAGAGGGGACTGTGGGAATGTAAAAAGCCATGAGGGCTTGAGTAGTGAAACATTCTTGTGGCAGCTAAAGAAGTGAGTGACGGGGAGGGGGGGGGCAGGATAAAGTGATTTTCTTGCCAGCATTTTCTCCCCAAATCAAACAGCGTCAGTGAATCATGTGACCTGTAGTTGGTCTGTGCAGTTCACTCAAGCCAATCAGTTCGACGGAGAAAATGCTGGCAAGAAAATTAAGTTGATTTTATACACTGAACTTCCAGGCTGAACTGTGCCATGTGCTGTGACTGCCAGAGCAAGAGACAGAATTGGTGTTATTTTTTTGGGCGGCCTGTGATGGCTTACATATGTAGGTTCAGAGGGCAGTAACTCGGACCGGTAGCATGATTTCCTCAGGAAACACAGTCGCATGTGCGTGACTACACAGTGATGTTGTTCCAACATCACTGACCCAGGCACACACACTGACCAATCAGAGAAGGACATTTGGTTGCCATTGTATAATTTTTTTTTTTTTTTTTTTTTAAGACAACACCCCATCCTTCATCCTACATGTGGAGGATCCAGTTCTGATGGTAAACAAAAGCCTGGAGGCCCTTTTCAGAAACCACAATAGTCTCACCTCAATAAAGTGATTTTGTTTAGTTCAATACAATCACTCATGGACTGTGGCCTTATTGTCTGTTCTGTAGCACATGACTGTCTTAGCATACGAGTGGCCTGCAACAAAGCCTGCCCATTTATTTTGGGTGCAGAGAAGCTTTTGCTCCGTTTTTAGGATTACTTCAATATCCTTTACAAGGTTGCTGTAAAAGTTATTGAATAAAAGTAATTGATTATTTACATCCAATCTGCTGCTCTCGTTTTACTGGGTTGTATTGTACTACTGTATATACAGAACCTTTGAAAGCTAGTACTTATGCACAGTTATTTTCCTAATAAAATAAATAAAATCAGCGATTGGGGTGGGAATGCTGGCGTGTACAGACTACTCCAGCAGTCAGTCCATTATCTGGTGCTTGGTTGTGGGGGCCGAGTTCATGCACCATGCACAGGGATAATGAAGAGTAGGGTTTTAGCAGCTTTAAAAAGAGCTATAGCAGATGTCATTTAGCACTATCAAAACCTTTAACTATACCATTGCACCCTGTATGGAAGGGGAGATCCCCATTTGTATGGGCACTGTGGTATATTCTGAATGATCAGCCTAAGGGGTCTGCAGCTGGGGCCTTTGAATGTGGCCCTCATCCTATTCAATCATGCCATTCCCACTCAGCACAGCATGAACTGCACTAACATTGCTAGTGCCATGCTAACCTTTTGCATATTGGAGCCATATAACAAAGATGTTAGATTACAGATCATTGTTCGAATATAAAGTAATATACATTTATTCCTATGGCAACCAATCCCTGAAGCTCCAGGCATCATACAAAACCTAAAAACAGCACTACAATAAATATCAGCAGGTTCAGTACCCAAGTATATGAAGGATATTCTCTTTCATAAATTATTTGAACACTTTTACAGAGGGGAGCCTCCCTAAGCAACCGATTCCACAAGACAGGCAGCTCCACTGCAAATGCCCAGTCAATTTCAAGCTAATCTGGAAACCTTGCATAACACGAGCACGCACATATGTACATGCACCAAAAAAAGAAGTGCTCAGCAAAATAGGTTTAGATTATTTTAAAGGGACACAACTCCATTCGGCCTCAAAGTGTCCCTAGTCTAAACAAGCATTTGTCAATGCAGAGAGTTCGCTGTTGGTATTGCTCTTGTACATGCCTCCCATATGTTTCTCTGTATATTCCTGTGTCTTGCATTTTAAGGGTGGGCGTTATGGTTGGAAACCTTAACACCCAAGGCATTTGTTGGTATTTTTGCTCCAAATTTTCAACATGGCTCTTTGGGATATCACCTCATGAACAGTGTCAATATAATTTTGTTACTCTATTCCAAAAGGTGATTTCACATAGCGAGTGTATCAGTCGGCACCACAGGTGCGAACACACATTTTGGGCAGGATGTAAAAATGACAGCTGTACTGTTCATGGGGAGGTGTGAAGTAATGGCAATGCTGAAAATCGGGAGTGAAAATATGAAAAAGTGGCGAAGTTACAAGTGTGCATAGAAACTGCACAACACATGCTCGTAACGTGGTCATGTTTCGGAATGTTTTCACCAAATTTTCAACACAGTCTTTGAGACCTCCCCTCATGAACAATGGCACTGGAATTTTGTTACTCTGTCATGAAAGTTGATTTCACACAGCAACCACGCCACAGGTACAAAAACACATTTTGGTAAGGATACAAAAAATGACAGCTGTGCTACTCATAAGGGGTATGAAAAAAGGCAATATTGGAAATATGGAGTGAAAAATCTTAATTGAGGACGTTATGAGTGTGCATAGAAACTGCTCAATGAACACTCATAGTGCAGTCATGTTTGAGAGCTTTTTTCACCACATTTGCAACAAGGGCTTTTTGGGACCGCACCTCATGGACAGTGGAACTGTCATTTCATTAATTGGTCCCGAAAGGAGATTCCATGCAGTGACTGCAAAAATCACCTTTCAGGACTGAGAAATGAAATGACAGTGACCATGTTCATGAGATGGGGTCCCAAGAACCCCATGTTGAAAATTTGGGACCAAAACTCTGAAAACTGGGTGAGATATCAACCTAAATTGACACCCCCCCCCCATTCACTGCCATTATAGAACTTAACCAGCATTTCTTCAGTTTGTGGTCGGCTTTTGAAGAGTGCAGACGTGTTCTGGTCCACTGAAGATCATGGCTGCCACCCTGGAGGCAAGTAAGGTGGGGGTGCGGTAATTTTACGGCAACAATGAGGGACCATTTTCTGACTTTTCAGGTTTAAAAACAAAGATGTTGTGGGATATATATATTTTTATTACACACACACACACACACACACACACACACACACACACACACACACACACACAAAACAATGGATTTTGGCACACTGGGGTGGGCTCCCAGTATGCAAAAGTACTGGGGGCTTCAATGCCGACCCGGGGATTGGGCACCTCAAGATTGGAGGTTATGTGTGTGTGGGGAAGGGGGGAAAAACACATCTGACACAGAGAGTGGGCATCTCATTGTCAGAAAAGCAGCAGCATGGAGAAGGCAGGCAGGAAAGTGCCTCTTCCCGGCCAGTGCAGAGATGTCAGGATGCAGTCAGCCATTTGCTCTGTGGTGACCTGCAGATGAAAGGAAAAAGATGGCTCCCAATTGGTGTGGCTTTTTCTTTTCATGTGCAGTTCACTGAAGGCAAAACAGCATCAGGACTGGCCTGACTGTGGATTGGTATGATGCTGTTGAGCCCCATGCAGAGCACTCTGCATTGGACAGGCAGTGTCACACCCCCTCAAAGCCTACTCTCCCAAGGAGTTCGATGCCCATGTGCGAACTCACAGTTTGATTGTTCTCATTCTATAGAGACTACTTATGTAGCTGGTTGTTAGATTGACTCCTTTTACCTTTTAAAAAAAAGTAAAAATCCGAGCGTCAACCATATTGGTGATACCACACCAAAACATGTTTGTTTACATTTCTTGACCAACTACAATTGCATCTTTCCTGGACTCAGGAACACACCCAACACTGTCTAGCTACTCATTATGCAGTGGGAGTAGATAAGACTATTGTGTCATAAGTGGTTGCACTGTTTGAAAGTGCTTCTGATGTTCAGGAAGTATACAATAAGCTTAGGCAAACGATTTAGAGCAAAACAAGGATGTGTATAACTATACATTCCCATGCATTTCAGTTCCAATAAGCCGTGAAGCAGATTAAATAACCAGCAACATCAATGAATTTTAGAGAAGGTAAGCAATCAAACTGGGGTTTTACCTAGAAATAATATGATGCAAAAAAGGTTGACAGTGTCCCTTTAAGGCAATTTGCAGGTATGGCAGAAGACAGGCTTGTCCCAGTCCATGTTCCTGGTAAATACTGCACAGATGAAGTTTAAAAATGTTGTTTAGTAGAGCAGATGGAAGGATCTGCACCTCTCCTTCACAGGAGAGAAAGCAGTAATTGAGATGATGCTTGCACCCAAGGTCCTCTACCTGTTTGTCCAACTATCCCTGTAAATATTCCAGATGAATGGTTCAATAGCCCAAAATGGATGGGTGTATTCTAATGGGAGAGCAAACCCCTCTATTTAGCAAAGGGAGCATTGGTTAAAGGCTGGGTTGGTTTACCAAATTTCCCCTGCTACCACATGGCTTTTGTAACAGTCCAGGTCCCGAAATGGTTCTCAGCTCACAGACAGACAAACCCCTCTGGACAGGGACTGAAAGCAGCTATGCCACATCACACTTATCTTCACTGGTCCTTTACTTCACACAGCTTCCAGCGGTTGCCCACCGCCTTGTAATTACCCCCTCAAGTACTGGAAGAAAGTCACATGTGCTCTAAAGGTACCCCCGGCTCCCTCAAATGGGAGTACAACTACATCCATTTAGATTTTATAATAAACTCCCTTCAAAGCCATTTAAGAGGCCAGTAAGCTTGGGCCATAAACCTGTATCCCTCAACCAAGAAGGTAACATTTTACTTTCAGAACAAATCTAAAGAAGAAGAGACATACTCAGTGGCAGAGCTAGAGGGGGGGCTGGGGGGGGTCACCCCTCCTGGCTGCCCCAGAGTAGTAGCGCCCCATCACTATCTTTATTCACTGTTTAGTGCCCATTGTGGAGCCCTTGATTGTCTGAATGCCCCTCCCCCTCCCAAATGCTTCCAGACCTGGCTCCGCTACTGGACATACTGGGGCTTTATATTAAGCTACTCAAAACAGAAACAGTACTCACCAATAAAAATTCTAGTAACTTTAGCACAGATGGGATATCAGATTTTCTTTTGTAAAAGCAAAGAATAATTTATTCTTGTGAGTAAAATGCGCAGTTTAAAACATTAACATACAGACCACGTGCAAATTTTTTTCCAAATGTTTAAGTGTAGCTGCTAAAACTAAAGTGCTCTCAGTGCCAGAAAGTGCTAAGATTAGTATTTCACTCTCTGCTTCAGTCTCAGTTTTAAATGCTCAAAATCAATTAACCATTGATCAATTAGAACTGAATAAGACAATCACTGCTCAGTGAAACAAGTGCTAGTTTATTGAAGACTGGAGGAATAACTGACCGATTTGAAGTGTGACTTGAATTAACTCCTTATTTGTTATAACTAAATAATTAATTAAATCCACTCAGCTCAGCACCAAAATGCAATCTCATTAACATGTCTTACATTAGGCTGCTCCCAGCAGAAAGCTAGATCTAACTGACACCACATTCCCACATTATTTGCCTCAGTATTAGGAACACTAAAGCCTGAAAGTGATTAGAAAGACTCACTGCTGATAGTTAACTTGGTCGAGGGGGGTCACACATTTAAACTGGTTTGTCACCTTATTCAGCTACCAGAATAGGAAGATAAGACTGCTATAGTCAAGCTCCACGGGGCACTGCGGTAATATCAATTTCTAAGCAAAAATTATTGTATTGCTGCTACCTGTCCACAAAGTATGCTTTTACAGCCATCATATGACCCTTTTCCCATGAAACCAGTTCTTATCGTACTAACATACATACTAATTGCCAGCAGATTAGGCCTTACGGTCTATCGAGTCTGCTCAAACCTCAGATCCCTAGTTGGATGCCGAGGCTCTCCCCCCCTTGTGTTCATACTAACATACTAATTTACATTTATCGTTTTACATTTCATAATATAATAATACTGTATTTACAGAATGCATATCATGTAAGCATATCAAAGCACTTAATTAACTCAGAACTCAGAAATCACACTGAGCAATTACTGAAGTGTCACCACCTCTGTAAAGAGAATAGGAAGAGACAGAGACAGAGGCCCCCATATTCAGAAGGTTAGTGTGGTGTTAGGCATAGTGCTACACTAACCAGGCTTAATGCATCGCAACAAGGTGGGGGCCATATTCAAGACGGCACTTGTACCACAGCGCAGTGTTGTACTCTCTTGTTTCAGGGACAAGCTTGCCTCTCAAAATATTTATTCAGCCTGTTTAGGACTGCGAAAAGTTCACAAAGCATTAATCTGAAGAAGACTGAGTGAAGACAACAGTGCATCATCTCTCACTGTGGACTTCTGGTGTCACAAAAACAATGTAGGAGTATCATTAACCATAACCCATAGAAAAAGGACTTCGGAAAAAGGCACATTTTGGAAAAATGCAGCATTTTTCAGCACAACATGTGCTCAAGAACAAGGGAACATGCTATGAAACTGGAGGGGGGTTAGACTCAGGGGAGATGTGAGGAAGTGCTTCTTCACAGAAAGGATGGTGGATACCTGGAACAGCATGCCAGTGGAAGTGGTGGGGGCAAACATTATCATAGGATTCAAGAATGAATGGGATAGGCATAAGGGAACCTTAAGCCCTGTTCACACTACACTGGAAAACACCCTCTGTAACGTTACAGAGTGCCTATAACGTTACCCTAATGTCAAGCTTTTACACTGGTAATGTTACAGAAGCTGTTTTCATAACCATTGTTGAAACCTGTTGTCAGATGGTTTCAACAACAGTTACTGTAATGTTTGCAGTGCTGTAACGTTACAGAGCACCATGTAAATGGACAACCGTGTAGCCTCTGCCCCAGTCTGCCAGTATACCGGCATGCCATGCAGTGGCTCCACACTGCCAGCTCCCAGCTCTTGGTGGTGTGGAGTGTGACCCATTGCAGGGCATGTGGCAGGGGGCATTGGCAGACCTGTGCAGATGGGCCCCACACTAAATAGGGGCACTGGACTGTTGATGCTGATTCTTCGTCTTCCACACCCTACAAGCAATTCCCTACCCAGCTCCAGGATGCTCTCACTATCTTGAGCTGTTAACTGTTTTCACACTTCTCACTGCCCAGATCAAGGAGTAGTAATAGATGAGAAGATGAAGGCTGACCTGTCCTATGCCCCACAGACAATGAGCCCTCACAACAGTCCAGATGTCACCTTCACGTTAGTCCTTCCACTGGATAACCTTGAATGGTGCCACACTCTTTTGAGCTCCGGACAGAAATCCACAGCAAAGATTTCCTAGGATCCCACTTACTTCCCCCAATCACTGAGTGCACGGTAGCAGCCACCCAGGCAGCAGACGCCATGGCAACTCTTCTGGGTTGCAGGCAGGACCTGGGGAATAATCACGTAGAACAAATCGCTGGAATATCTTTAGCTGGGAAAGCTGTCCTCTGGAGCCTGGAACACTTCTTAGGTCATGACTGTGACAATGACCACTCACCAGCAGGTTGCGGCCAGGCCCAGAAGAACTACTCCCTAGTCCGCAGGCCTCCACACTCCAACAGCCAAGGGATCCTGACTATCCTGGCAGTTCGACACAAGCCACCAGAACTGGGGGCTTTGCTCCCCAATAGAAATTACAGGCACTCCCTCAATGCAGTGGGTCTCAACTCCAGGTACCAGTTTTATTGCCTTTAGGCAATGACTTGTGAATTGCGCTGGGGAAATGGGGCGGGTCCACAGCTGATCACTCCGTCATTTTTAGAATGATCACTCAGTCAGTTGTAAGACGACGACTGTTGACATCAATTGCTAGGACCACTGTACATGCCAGGTGTCCTGTGGCAGAAATGTGTGGTGCCTGATGCAGGGGAGTGGTGCCCATAGCTGTCCACAGGCCAGACATGCTGGACCTCCTGCTGCCAGGGGTATGACCGGCAGCAGCTGCACCCACAACCCACAACCGCGGCATTGCACTGTGGCATGCATGGGACATGGTGGTAACATTGTGCTAGGGAGGGTATACTGGGGCAGGGAATGGTGCACGGCACAGTACTGCATTCTGGGATGTGCCCAGCATGACACAGGTTGGACGGGGTTCTGGTACCTTTGGCAGTGTGGACAGGCTGTAGCGGTTTGACACCGTGTGCATGCATGGTGTGGACACACTGTACTGTTTTTGTTCTGTAATGTTTTCCAAACATTAGTGTTATCCGGTGTAGTGTGGACAGGGCCTTAGTGGTAAGGAAGGGGGGTGTTAAGTTGGAGATCAAGTAGGGTCTGGGGTGTTACAGTAGGTAGGTAGGGAAAATGGTTAGACTAGGAGGGCCAAGCGATTTTTATCTGCCTTCAAATTCTATGTTTCTATGTGCAGGTTAATTTTTCAAAATGTAAGCAGCTCTACATTTTGGGTTGGAAGGCATGTTCTCCTGTTGGTAACATATTACCCACAGCAATGAAAAGTCTCTCTGACTATGCACCTGCAGGTGGGCAACTAAGTTGTTTAACAGTTGCCTGAGAAAAGAGGGCCAAATAGACTTTTTTGGTACAAGTACAAGTGTGGCTTGTCTCCTTTTCCTAGTGGCACATTCTTATCCATAATCCTGCACCATTTTGTTTATTAGCAGGGATACCAATAGAAATTCCTGGGCCTGGGACACACCTTTAGGATTAGTCCCCCCCTTAGCCTCACATCCCCTGTTACAGGTCCCCCTATGGGCCCCCATGAGCCACTGGGCCCGGGACAGTTGTCCCCCCGTTCCCCCTCTGTCTGCTCCCCTGTTTACTAGTATAGCTCCCTCCCCAAAGTCTAGTGGTATGATGGATGCTAAATATAGGGAGGACAGCATACACACCTTTGCTTTACCTTACTTCACCTCTGAGACTTAGATGACCTTCGGCACATGGGAACACATCGGGACATCAGGGCTGTAAGGAAAGAGGGTAGCAACATAGAAACTTCCAAAACAAGCATTTGTCAATGCCAAATGTTGCTTGCTTCTATGTGCTGTTTAGGTATTTGGAAGTCATTGGAGTGCAAATATTGAAAATTAGTGAACTTACGAGCGTGCGTAGGAACTGCGCAACGCACGCTCGTAAAACAGTCATTTTGAGGAATTTTTTCACCAAATTTTCAACATAGCCATTTTAAGACCTCTGCTCATGAACAGTGTCATGTTGATTTTCTTAATGTGTCCCATACATTGATTTCAGATACCGACGGCGCATTGTGTGCTACGGGCGGAAACACGCTTTTGGGCAGGATGTGAAAATGACAGCTGTACTGCTCATATAAGGAGGTGTGGTAAAATGGCAATGTTGAAAATCTGGAGGAAAATATTTAAAATTTAGGAACTTACGAGCCCGCGAGGAACTGCGCAACGACGCCTTAAAACAGTCATTTTAGGAATTTTTCACTCAAATTTTCAACATAGCCATTTAAGACCTCTGCTTATGAACAGTGTCACTGTGATTTTCTTAATTTGTCCCATACATTGATTTCGCACACCGACTGCACCATTCTGCTCTACATGGGCGGAAACACATTTTGGGTGAGATGTGAAAAATGACAGCTATACTACTCATAAGAAGGTGTGGTAAAATGGCAATATTGAAAATCTGGAGTGAAAATATTGAAATTTTGCGAACTTACGAGCCTGTGTAGAAACTGTGCAACGCACGCTCGTAAAACAGTCATTTTTTTGAATTTTGGCACCAAATTTTCAACATGGGGTTTTTGGGAAGACCCCTTCTCATGAATGATGTCACTGTCATGGTGGTATTCAGGCCTGAAGGGTGATTTCGCAGTCACTGCGCGAAATCACCCTTCGGGCCCGAATAACGCCATGACAGTGACATCATTCATGAGAAGGGGTCCCAAAAACCCCATGTTGAAAATTTGGTGCAAAAATTCCCAAAAATGCCTGAGATATGCAACAAAGCTGAAACCCCCCTATCTAGCCCATTATGCAGCTTACCGGCATTTCCTCAGTTCGCGGTCGGCTTTGAAGAGTGCAGACGTGTTCCCGGTCCACAAGATCGCTGCGCCGAGGTCCGAGGTAAGTATGGGGTGAGGGGTGTGGGGAGGCTGGGTGCGCAGGGTGGGTGCGGGTTGTGGAGGGGGTCGGGAGACGCGCCATGGGACCGCTGCTTTTTAGGTTAAAAAAAAAGACGTCGTGGACTGGCTTGCCACACTGGGGTGTGGCTCCCAGTGTGGCACAAGGATGTTGGGGGCGTTCAGTCGATGGGGATTAGGCAACCCCGTCGGCCATGGTATTTATTGCCAAGCTGGGGTGGGCTCCCAGCGTGGCACAAGGAACGCGGGGGCGCTGAATGATGGGGGATTGGGCACCGTCATATCCAGCGCAGGCGGGGCACGACGTCAGGTAAGAAGAAGTTGCCTGCGTGAGCAGCCAATATCCATTGGTGCTCACCAAGCGTAGCTCCCCTTTCAATCAGAGTACACTGCATTTTGGAGCGCACACACACAGCTCCAAAATGCATTGGCTACAGGCCGCGCCTGCCAGCACACTGACTGAATTGGAGGAGGAGGTGACACACCTCCGAAATCTCCGATAATGGCACTATGTTTCTTGCACATGCGTGCAAGCAACATAAAAAGACTAAAATGATGTGGATAACTCGTAAATGGGATCCTTTTTATTTACTTGACACTCATGAGCAATGTTACTCCGCATTGGGGCAGGTTGCATGTCTCTCACTGTCACTACTATTTCATAGTCCATAAATCAGCCTCTGAGCCCCAGTCAGCACAGGGTAAAATTAAAGGCATTGTTTAACTTGTACTCCTTACTCCCCTGCCTTCCGATTGCCAGCTCATATCTAAAAATAAATGTCCCTGGTGCTAGTGTTATCCCTTCCCCCAATTGCCAGCCTGTGTTAAAAAGTGATCCTCCCTCATGCTAGTGGTCCCCCCCCCCCGATCCACAGCCCGTACAGTATAGCCTAGAGGTTAGAGTAACGAGCTGTGAACGAGCTTGGTACATCCAGCAGGCCAGACCTTGGTTTGATTCTCACAACCTCCACTTGCATACCGTGTGACTCTAAGCAAGTAATTTAATCGCCCAGTGCTCCCAGGTCGCCCCTGAAAATAGGCACTTGTGCCTAGTGGGTCTTACCCAGTTACCAAAGACTATAAAAAAATAAAAAAAAAATTAAAACCAAAAATGTCCTGGGTGCTAGTGCCCCCACCCCATCACCAGCCAATGTTATAATTAAATTCTCCCTGGTGCTAGTGGTCCCTCCTGGTCAGCAGCCCATAGCCAAAAAGACCTTGCCTGGTGCTAGTGCCCCCCCTCTGGTCGCCAGCCCATAGTACAACTTACAACCCTCCATGGCACCCAGTGGCTCTTTCTGCACCGATCCATGGTACCGCTGTTCACAGTGTCCAAATTCCTGGCATCTAGCAGTGCTCCATGGCACTGAGCACCCCTCAGTTACCTTACCAGTATCCTCGGTACCCCGGGTGCATATGGTGATGGGAGCAGTCCTCCTCACACCTCGCTGGCCTGCTGCCATTTGTCCAAGCAGGGAGCATGCCTTTTATTTACAGAACAGGGTGACATGCCTTGTCCTATAAATAAGGGGTGTGCTTCCTGCTTGGACATAGGTGTCTGGCCGAGGAGGTGTGAGGAGAGCTGTGCTGGTTGTTGTATGCACCAGTGGCACCGAGGATACTGGTAAAGGGACTGAAGGGGCGCTCAGTGCCAGGGAAGGGGCCCCTGGACACCAGGGATTTGGACACTGTTAGCAGCAGTACCATGAATCAGTGCTGGGGGGGTTACCACTGGATGCCAGAGAGGGTTGTAAGCTGTACTACAGGCTGGCAATTCGAGGAAGGGGACCAATAGCACCAGGAAAAGTTTTTTTGGGGCTATGGACTGGCAATGGGGGGCACTAGCACCAGGGATAGCTACATGTTTTGGAGCGGGGAAGGGGGTGGTGCTATGCTAACCTGCCTCCACTACTCATTTAAATCGGCCCATAATGGGCATGCAAATGGCCCCTTAGCACCTTGCATGCCCAATGAGTTCATTTGCATGGGTCTCTTTGAACATTGCAGCTAGCACTATCCACTCTTGAGGCCCACTTTGGGGGCCATGTCGGGGCAGCACTACTTGATTTAGTGCTGTGCTGACATGGCCATATATTCAATCGGATAGCGCCGGTGCCCTGTCCAACTAAATAAAGCATCATTGAACCCCTGGGCAAATGCAAAGCACAGCTCAAAACCATGTGCGCTGCTTTGCAATTTTCTGAATATTGGGCCCCTGATCTCCTAAAGGCAGCTTAACCAGGACCAACCTACTGAGACATCAGAGGATTACCCTTTGGAGGTCTCTAAGAGATCCTGTAGACCTACATAAGTAGCAAGAGCTCCTTATAGGTGGCTACCTACACCCTCACTGAAGTGTGTCATCCTCAGTAAGCACCCAGAGTGTATGGTTAGCCTTCAACCCAAAGTTCCAACAGAAGGGTTTTGAGGTCTACCTGCCTCCTTCAGTGCCCAGTAAGAAAATATGGCTGCACAAGCACCACTGTGGTAGTGCAGGGCAACTCATTATCTGAAATGAATGGAGATCCCCTGAGTCTGAAGTCCAACATCCCTACAGCTCTCTGATAGTCCACCCCCAGGACCCATGGGCACTGTGCCCAAGTGATCAGGAATGGCACACCTTGGACAAAATAGCCATACCTGTAATGACTGAGTCCTAAAATTGGCAGACACTGTGAACCCCACATTGACAGTTATACATCTTTACCCATAGGCCCTACCCATTAATCATGCGCAGACTGTATAACAATTAGCACATTTATTACCAGGCCTCTAAAAGGAAAGGCCAGCTTAAAGTAGCACACACCACATTTTATTTCCATTTTACACAGTGTTCCAGGATATATGCCCCACTGGTAAATGGCAGCTTTACTTTACAAACATATGCCCCCCATGCTTTAATTTTACAGGTGTAAATTAAACAGATTAATTTTTTTTTTAATTTTCCTCTTATGTGCAAACAAACCAAGAGGTAAAAAGTCCCTACTGGTCCATCTATAGATACAAAACAGTCCTAGTGGGAACATATTTAAATGTCAGACATGTAAACAACTCAGTTCCCCAAGACGGTGAATTTGTGTCAGTGGTTGAAAAACTGGTGCGGAGCACAGGGTTTTGGTTTCACTGGGGACTGGGGGTCCATCTGGAGGGATACCGGCCTATACTGGCACAATGGTCTGCATCTGTCCGGGAGGGGAACCAGGATCCTAGGTGATACGTTTAAATGCTTCATTGGCAAGCTTTTAAACTCACCAAGAAGGGAGGCACTGATACGAAGCAGGGAATTCCCAGCCTCCCCTCACAAAACAGGGTAGATAGCGAGGTAAACACCAAGGTAGAGAGGCCAATAGGGAGCAGGACAGGCATAAATGGAGAAAAAAGGCAAAGGCAGTATGGGCAGGGATGGGGCTAAAAGGGATAAGGCCATCAAAAAATGGAGGGCGATGAGTACCAATGCCCGTAGTCTGGGTAACAAGCTTCCTGAAGGGGGGCACTGCTGAGAACAAGATGGCTGTATCTGAGGTCACAGAGCTCTGCTTTTTCCACGCTTGAATCTGCCCTTTTTTCCTATCCCGCAAGAATGACTACACAAAAAAGTTCAAAATCGAAAGAAGGGTCGGAGAACAGATCAGAACAGATCGATAAATCCCCCCCCCACCAAGTACTCAGGAAGCAAGCTGCATTACAGGGGCAGCCAGCGTGCTGCTTCTGACTGGAGAAATGTCTTACCCAGCAGCAGCACGCCTTGAAATGGGCGTTAAGGTGAAATCTCAACCTAAGCCGAGTTTGGCTTCTATACAATTATTTCTGATAGAGTTCCAGTCAGACAAACGGGACTCTTTGAATAAAATACATACCTCTGTAACTGAAATTGCTGTGCGCTGTGAAAATATAGAAACCAAGGTGGCCAGTATTGAGGAGCGGGTGGAAATCACCGAGAAGAATGCTGAGAAGCTTGAGGCAAGGGTCCTGACTATAGAAGGGGCAGTTAATGCTTCTCTTCACAAGCAGCTTAGTACCATTGCCAAGACTGAAAAAACAGAAAACACATTACCTTTAAAGAACCTATATTTAATTGGTTTACCTACAGCAGTTTCTAACTCAGAACTTAAAGCGACTCACCATGTTTTCTTCATATTCTGATTCTCACCGTTAGTGGATTCCCCTGCCGTTCCGGTGCTGACCCGCTAGGTATTCGCGATAAAATTTTTGCTCTGCGCGTATTTAAAACTAATTTTCATGCCGCAGCTACCCACCCCGTGTTTTTCTTTGTCCATGGTTTGTGCATGCACGCAACATCAGGTTGCCTCGCTGACATCAGCCCAGGGAAGGCATGCCCCCACAGTACCTGTTTCGCCGCAACAATCGCTTGTGGAGCTCAGTGAGACTGGCATCTATCTCCGTCCTTCCATGGCACTGAAATCAATTCCATTGCTCCAAACTATGGAAATGAGAGTGCAGCACTGAGGGGAATACCTTGGTGTGGAGGCGCACGACTGCTGTTATCCAAGGGCTGCATGTTTTGTATAGGACTTGCTCAGTAGGGTCATTCTGTGTGCTGAATGTACATTGTGTCGGTAGCTTTCTGCTGTACACCAATACTGGCACATCAGTAAGGTCTGAAGCTGTGAGTTTGTTCAGCACTTCAAGGGTGAGTGGGTAAGCAAGTTGTGGGTGTTCAAGGTTCGATCAGTGGCACCACAGTCTCATTTCATTTGTGAGCCCTGTCGCTCATCACTATTTGGCATCAAGACAACCTGTTACTCTAATCCAGTTCCGGACCCTCCTTATTAATACAAGTGTTGGCGTGGATACTTGTGCTGCTTGCAAGTTTGCTGCCTTCTGTTTTGACTGTTTTCCGTTGTTGGGGTCTTTAGGTCATTTTGCACGAAGAAGTGCATCATTATAGTTACTGACGGTGAATGAAAGTGTTTGTAAAGTAAAGCTGCAGTACGGGTGGTCCTTTCTGAACAGTCACTGTAAAAAATTTAGTGTCTATTTTTTCTCTCTTTTCTTGGATTGGTGTAGCACTAATGTATCATTGTATGGGGGGGTTCAGTAATAGTCTTTTACACATTCCTTTCAATCAGTGACATCACGGTGCAGATCTTGAAAGTCACATAGTCTAATAATAGTTGTATGTGCAGTGGGCAGTTTTGTGCCTGGCCTGTGAATCTACCTGATCAGTACAGTACAGGAAAGCTATAGGATTTGCAATTTCAGCTTTTGGCTGGTTGTTGCTGTTGCCATCAGAGTGCTGCAGCACTTAGTATTAATGCAACGGTACTAGGCATTGATAATTAAGTGTACATAAATAATCAAATCCATTTCATGCCTCTTGCAGTATCTGCATTTAGCCGAACTGTTTGCTAATAGTTAGTTTGTGACTTTTTTCTTACTTGCCTTATATTCTACACTGTACCACAGTTGAGTAGTATTATATACTGCATTTTGTTTGGTACCATCAAATACTTGTGACATCTAGTTGGTACTCATACTGTTTTTGTTATATTTGCATTCAGCTAAGTGACATTATGGTTAATTACTGTGTGGTTGGGGGCTGCAACAATAGCCCCTCTAGTGATATTTCACTGTTTGAATTCCCAAGGCATGATAGATCACCAATACAGTTTAAGAAGTGGGTGTCCTTTGTTCTTCTGGATCGTGCGTGGGATTGGAAGTTGGCCATTGCACCCACTATCTGCTCTACCCATTTTTCCCCAGAGTGCTTCACAAATGCCATGCAATTCCGTTACAAATTTTGCAAATCTTTGAAGTTAGCAAAAGATGCCATACCAACAGTACGTCCCCTCATAGCACCGAAAAAGTTAATGGCACCCAACCCATATAAACGTTTAGGTGAAGACAGCGAGACATCTGATGGGCAAGTTAAATGGCGCAGTCGAGTCACAGCAAAATTGATGACCTCTCGGGTATGTAGCACATCAATAATTTTCAGTTCGGCCTATCGCCGTTTCATGTTATTGCAGTCAATTAATTTTTTTCAGCTGTCTCTGCTGCTATACCTTGTCCACTGTCTTTTGCTAACCCCCATATTCAGCAACACACCTGGGTCATGATCTTGATACCACTGTGTGACATGCTTCTCTGTCCTGTTGGTGTTCAGTTCTCTCTACCCTCTAACTGATTTACCTGGTTGCTGTCAAGTCATGACCCTTGGCTTTGCAAACACCCACTCTTCAAGAGCACTGTCCCGGGCCCTTCAGTGGGCGGTTGAGTAGGTCAAAATCACTGGGGGCACAGCAACCTGAGTTGGCCATGCCATGCAACATTCTGTATGCCAGAAAGTGGCTGCAATTTGCTAGGGTCGCCACAATCTGCGCTTTCCTCTGTGGTCCACAATTCCTACCAAGATGCCTGGTAGTGTCCAAGTGTATGGCTGTGTCCTGCCCTACAGCTTCGATGTTCCCCGCTGCAGGCACACATGAGTACCGGCAAGCCAGTGCATTGTGGTTTTGCCATGACATTCCGCTCAGGCTACATGAATGGTTTCCTGTGCTGCAGCAAGGCCCACATTACAAATATACACAGTTGGTGTATCAACTTGGCTTGCATGCGCATCACATACATTGTGCCCTACCTCCATGCTCCCCATGTTTGGAACCTTCCCTCTGAGCTTGTGCCACACATTTCAGTAGGTTTGCACGATCCATAGTTATATGCCCTCCTCTTGCAGTGGGTTCTGGCCCACAACCCCCCTTTTTCTGAGGTAATGCCTTCTCATTGCCCTGCTATGTCTGCTTTCAACTCTAGGTAGTCCCCCCAACACCATTTCCCTCTGCCCGCTGCATTTTTATACTGCTTCTGTTTCTTTAGTTATGCTGATTGGCCCCTCCCATCCCTTCCTTGCTTGCCACCTGCCAACCACCCCTCCCTATCCTTTTTCTCTCTCCCTGTGCTTGGCTGAGTCGTACGACATTGTGGTGACACATTCAGTGACCTATGCCAACACATATTCACCACAGCCTTATTACATTGTATGCACTGCACAATGCACGTGATGTTGACATTTCTCTTGTTTCCCCACATCAGTGACTGTTGTGTGTCGTGGGTGGCTGTGATGGCTTGTGATTGCTTCAAAATCACATGCAGTGTGGATAACATATAAAGGCACACATGGTATGCACTACTTGTTGTACTGTCATTAATATTATTCGTCACCTAACAAAGTACATCAATAGAGCAACTATTACTGCATTGTTTCTGCATGATTCAACATGTCATTGCCACTGTGAAGTATTTCTACTCTGAACATTTTTTCATGTTTCCCTTCACAGTTGCTCCGTGTCCATGCCCACGAATCTAGATTGCGAGTGAATGATTCATCCATGGCAACTACTGTTGGAGCAGACAATGTGCCTTTACTGCCTGTCATTGATGGCGATATTATGGTCAGTGCACATATATCTCTGTCATAGAAAGCAACCTGAATATATTATGTGTTTCCAAAACAGTGCTTCTAACAAATAGCAAACACAATTATTTGTAATTTTTTACTTTCAGGGCACCACAGAAACAGAAAAGACAGATGATGCAGCAACAACCATAGCCAGCAACATTCTTTTGTTTGTGGCGCCCGAGTGTCAACAGGAAGCACTCATAGAAAATGTGTCTTTTTCATCGTGTGAAGACTGATACCATTACTTCTTCCAAGAAGACTGTGAGTTCTGCCACCCAGACCACAGTACTGAAGAAAACCAAAGGTTCATGCCTTGTCTATAGGCCCTCATCACCCCTTTTCAATTTCTGTACTGTACTCAGTATTATTTCATATCATTTTTCATTTTTTTCACAGGTGTCTTGGCTAGGCCACAGATGGTGTCCATTGGCATCCAGTGTGACTTGCTCTCTGATCACACCTTGCAAAATGAAAAAAACACCACAGAGGTGCAACAGATGCTGCTCCACACCGCTAAGCACCTCACTGTCTTCCTTATCAGATGTGGACAGTCTCAACAAAGAGTCTGAGTACAACCCCTGTGATGACTCCATTCTTTCAGCGGAGAATGAAGTTGAAGACGACATCGATAGGTAAGTATGACATTGCTGCATCTCAACTGTTGAACTTATGCTCACTGTATAAAAAAAAAATACACTCATTGTGCTCTGGATCGGGGGTCGATACGAGTCTGCTGACATAGGAAATTGTCCAGAAATAACTAAAATGGGAGTTTGATAAAATGACAAAGATGGGAGACCGCATATTATTGAGATAGAAGTATGGGTAGAACTAGTCACGGTTGTGCATCTGGAATTAAGGATCACAGATCTGATTTCCATTCACAACCATTGGCAGCGATGCATCGACAGGCAAGCACCACTCTGTTAATTTGACCAAAGTGACAGCAAAATTGATGGAATCTCTTATGAATGCAATAATTGTTGCATGCCTATAGGCCACAAGTGCGCTGGAATCAAGGCACCATGTCTAGGTAAAAAGATCTGTAGGTGTGTGAAGGGATTTGGCCAAGGCCTAGACAGACTTTGGCCGTGTCACACAAAGAATGAATAAGCTGCTTGACACCTTCAAGTACCTGAAGTAGGTGAACAGAATAGACTTTTAGGATGTGGTCACTCTCCAGAACGGAAAAGATACCATAGGACACTCCCTGATGTTACAGGGGTGCAGATTCAGCAGGGAAAGTAGTAGGCATTATTTGACTGAAAGAGTGGTAACGGTGGAATTTACTGCCTGATCAACTTTAATCAGTGCAGACTGTGTGGTGCTTCAAGAGGGAGTGGTACAAATTCTAGGGGAAAGTACATACCAGTGGGCAGTTGTGGGACAGAAGAGTTAATGGGGGGTGCAGCTGCAGTAGAGTTGGCAGACATACTGCACACTAGAGCAGACTATATGACCTGTATCGGCTGTCCAGTTCATATGTTTGAAGTAGTGAATTAGTGCCTTCTCCTTTCACGCCTGAATTTTCCCCCTTTAGCTTCATGGAGTGTTGCTTGTCATCTTTTCCGTTTCTGAGAATGAACACTCACTGGAACACTACTCTGTTCATCCCCTCCTGGTACTTGAAGGTCTCGATCATGTCCCTTCTCTCTCTTCTGTCCTCCAGGGTATACATGTAGAGCTCGTATAGTCTTTCATTATAACTTCTACCCCAACCCCTGGATCATCCTTGTATTCTGTTCGCTGCAATGCTTCCAGTAGTTTGATATCCATTTTCAAGTATGGGTACCAGAATTGCACATAGTACTCCAAGTGTGTCCTCCAGGGACCTGTACAGAGGCAATATGACTTTGCCATACCTGGATGTTATCCCCTTGCTGTGCACCCTTACATCATGTTAGCCTTAGCTACTGCCTTCCTACACTGGGCCGAGTGGTTTAATTTCCCAATCACTAGCACCCCCAGATCCTTCTCCTCATCAGATGTGGACAGTTTGAGACCATCCATCCAATAGCTGTATCCTGTGTTTTTGCATCCGAAATGCATCACCTTTTACTTATCATTGAACCAAAGCTGCCCGGTGTGTGACGACTCCTAGAGCCTTGCCAAGTTCTCCTGCAGTAATTTGCCACCCTCCTCCCCATCTACCTACTATGTAAACATATGGCTGTTTAGATGTACTGCACATTAATGCACCAGTGAAACCAAAAACTCAGTGGCGTACTACACAATGTAGGTACGGTGAGAGAAGTGTACACAAGTGGTGTGTGGAGGTACTTACTAATAGGAAACAAAAAGTGTTAGTAAGCTGAGTATGGTGATACAAGCCAACCAAAAGGTCACTACTTGTGCATGATATCTGTGTGGGTAACTCATCACTGGTAGCTGACAAATACCAAAGCGCGTTTGCCTTCCATGCCTTGAACCGACGAGGGCTGATAAAATGCTTTACATATAGCACCAGTTATATTTTTGTCCATGCCCTCTGGCTCTGCTGATCATCTGGTGGTAATGCATGAGCATTTCAATATTACAAGGGTCACACAGTGTTGATCTGAACCACTGCATGCCTTTAATCTGTCATATTTCCTAGCTATTGGCCTAGTGTGCTCTATTCTTAGATTGGTGTACTCCTCCAAGATGTTGCAACACACCTTGGCACTCACATGCTGCCAGTGGACAAACATCATTACGAGCCAACAGTGAGAGCACCAATTGCCACTGGGTAGCGAAATGTATAGTTGTGTCGCTCTGTACATACAGTGGCGATCACACCACACTATATAATGCTGAGGTATACCCGGTTGTGTTGTGCACATCACCGTGATACCGGCTACATTGTTGTTGTATGCTTATTGTGATGCCTCTTACTGCATAGACATGTTCTTTGCATGCATTATGCAAACATAGATGATGTGCATACTGTCATGTTAAAAACACCATTTCATTGGTGTTGGGTGGTGACACTAGCCATTCGCTGTGGGTGACATAGATGACACCAACTGGCATAAGTGAATATGCAATGTTGCAATGTATTCTAAAGCTGAGTAACTGCTTCTCTTTTCAGAAGCTAACCACCACTAATGTTTGTTTTCCAATACTCTATCTCATCACTATTCAGTGTGCCTATACAGCCATCGATTCCAGAAGCAGGGGAGCAGAAGTTTTTTGTTTTCTGTTCCAGTCTCGATGAGCTGTTCCAAACATCCCCCAGTTGTGCAGCAAATACAACGGTACAGTACTCTACAGATGAAAAACGGCGTAAGCTGGGGACTCTTTGGATAGTGACTGTGATGTGTCCAGACTGTGGATATCATCTGGTCTGGTGCAATCAACCGAAAATGGGTCATATTCCACCCATGAACATGTTATTGGCCGCTACCATTCTCACATCTGGCTGCCCAGTCTCTAAAGCATTACGTGTTTTCACATTGATGAATGTTGCATCCATTTCCCGCACAACGTTTGACAACCATCAGCAGAATGTTCTGTTCCCAACCATTGAGAGCTACTGGCTACGGCACCAGACACAATTAATTAATGAATTGGCGGCAATGGGTGGAGGACTCATGTTAGCTGGCGATGGGCGTTGCGACAGTCCTGGGCACTGTGCAAAATATGGATCATACAGCATGCTTGAGCAGCGTCTCAACAAAATAATAGCCGTTTCCTTGGTCCAGGTAAGCAACGTTGTGCAGCACCAACATTGTACAGATATTCATGATTGTCAGTACTGCTTGTGCAATGTGACCCTTACACTCTTCTCCAACCAGAGCAACGAGGTGAAGAATTCAACGTGTATGGAGCTGGAGGGTCTAGGGCGAGTGTTGTCATTTCTTGTGTTGGAATCTAACCTGAAGATTGACTGCCTGGTGACAGACAGACACACTCAAATAAATGCCTGGCTTCGGGACAACCCTCTAATGACTGGCGGAACCCAATACTATGATGTGTGGCATGTTGCCAAAGGTGAGGTCGATTTAGGCTTGTATGGTATAGCTTTATCTCTTGAATGGTGCGCACAGTTCTCTGATAATGTGCACTAAGCATACATTTATTTTTGCAGGTCTTCATAAAAAAATTGAGTCCTTGGGGAAACAGAAAGACTGCGAAAATATCAACTGATGGAAACGCACCATTAACAACCACATCAATTGGATTGCGGCCTCAATTCCAGACTGTGATCCAGACATGAGAAAAGCAAGATGGAAATGCATGATGAACCACATGGCAAACATACACGAGGGCCACAGTGATATTTTCCCATGCTGCTTGCATCCACCACTCGAGGGTGAAGAAAGGAAAAAGAAGTGGCTGCATCCCAGTGAGTAATTTGACATTAAATGAGTAAATAAACCATACTGATGGTCACTGACATTTCGATGTACTGACATTTCTTTTTCTGACAGGTGAGAAAGGAACAGAGAAACTGTTTGATATTCTTGAAAATAATCATTTAGTAAGTGACATCTGTCGATTATCACCCCATGTGCAAACATCTGCCGTTGAAGCTTTCCACAGCATGATTCTTCATTTTGCGCCCAAACACACTGCCTATTCCTTCCATGGGATGCAGTGCCGGTAAGTGTGAGTGTACATTTCTGTCATGTAGGTCACTGTCAATCACTGAAAAAGTAGTCGGGCATAGCACCATAGGAGTCACTGATTCGTGCCGTGGAGGGCATGTCAGGCGACTAGCAAAGAAAGTTACTCCATGTGGTGCAGCAGGCTAGATTTCTTATTTAGCAATATACCTTAGCCACTGGAGGTCAATGTCTTCCTGCTTGCAACTGACAACAAGAATCTGCAAGGGAGTCTATACCACTCCAGTGTTGGGTAACTTGAGGAGGGACATGGGAAAGCATTATTGACAAGGCCAGTTCGGCCTCTCATGTTTCCTGACCTGTTGTGCCCGCCACTGCTAATATTTTTTGAACTGATTCAGCATTTTATGCTCATTTGTGTGGTTCACTTCTTACTAGCACATGCATGTTTGTATTATGATGGCGTCTGCATTTCCTGTCATGCTGTGTCCAGGCCATTCCAAGTGTCCTTCAAATTGTTGGTTGGAAATAAATACTGTCAAGTCATGACCCCCAATGATAGGTCCTGCCCCATTGCTCTGTAACCATTGTTACATGTTTCATAAGTGAATAGGTTTCTTCCCAGTCACTTAAAATGGTGTCATTAGCTGTCGATCAGTGCATAGTGACACATTCACGTATTACATTGTGAAGCACAGTATGGTGTCTGCATGCTGAATAGGTACTTTGGCTGGTAAAGGCCCATCACCACACTGACCACCAAACCATAACGAATATTGGGAAAAACAAATGCTTACACAACCTCTGCTCTCTGGACAGATGTACTGCGTTCCAAATATCTAATATTGTCTGTACGCTTTCTTTAATTTCAGATTATATCTTGCTGCACTACATTTTAACGAAAATGCGTGCAGAGACACTCTGTTGGATGATGCCGGTGATGCAAAGTTTACAGTCTACTTCTCCAAGGCAAAGAAGGGTGAGCCATCTGTGAGGCCACGTAAACAAGCATCCACATATGGTAAGCTATCACACTAAACATGGATTTTGATGCCCATTTTTTGGTGTTTCTTTATTGTGTTCTCAAAGCAACATCTCTGTTACTGTCTTTCATGGACAATGCCACACATCATGGGTTAACCCAGAGGCACAGTGTGAGGCAGAAGGTGACTCACGGCAATAGTAGGGTTTCTCGGCAATGCAATCGGTGTCACTTTGAAGAGGAGCCATGATTCACTGAATGGCCCCACTAGCTCCCAAATGCTCCCAAATCTGGCTCCATCACTGATAACAATGCTTTCATTACACTGTGCCTTTGCATACAGTTGTGAATCACTGCTGTTTCTGTTTTGCATAACCCAACAAAGGTGACTGAAATATAACCCTTTATTTTGCTATCTATTACAGAGTATGCACATGCAGTTATGACTGCTGTCATGTTGCCGTTGAGCGATCCAGCAATGAGGGTCCGACTAAAGCAACTAGCACAGTCAAAGCAACAGCCAGCGCCACTTTCTGCAACATTCAAGGATGTGGACCGAGCGAGCGCAGTACAGCAGTACCGTACATGATTTCCAAACAAAAAGTAACATGGTTCACAAGATATTGGATGATACAGCTGGATAATACTTAGAACATCGGGGCAGAAACCTGTTTGTATCATGTATTCCATGACAAGAATTGTACGTGAGGAAGCCCTCACTATCTTCACTTTTACCACAAGGGCAATACAGTGATTGCTGCATAGCACACTGCATGCAAACTGCTGCACTACACCACTTGCCCACGGTGAGATTTTTCTTTGTGGAGACAGGTGTCAGACATTCAAGGTGCAATGACAGTTTGGGAAATGCCATGGGACACTGAACAAATGCTACTTTGGAGCACGACTCATTCTGGGCATTCAGTGACAGTACAGTGGTGTAACACTGGACATTTTGCGATGTGCAATGGACATGGTCCAGTGGTCTGCATGATCTGTTTGTCCGTTGCCAGTACAATACCATAGTTAAAGGTGATGTTTGAACTGACTGGCAGCATTAGAGCATAATCAAAGGTGAAAGAAACACCTGCAGCAGAGAGTTTGTGTAGAGCTGTGTTTGCCAGTTGGCTCTGCATGGAAAGTCATACTGGATTGTAAGTTACATAATAACATATACTGACATACTAGAATGGCTAGCACAGTAGGCCCAATAGTCTTTCATGTCTGCTGTTTGGTCAGCTCCCATACCTTTCCCAACTCCTCCTTGACCTCGGGCCACAGTCTCTTCCCTCCACTAGTCCCATGTGCAGCAAATTCCATGGTTCCTCCACCCTCTGAGTAACCAGCATCTCCTCCTTTCTGCTCCTGAGTCTCTCACCCTCCTGCTTCCACATGTTGCCTTTACTTGGCACCCTTCTTTGTAGCACCCAACCTGAGACCACGCAAGTACGTATCCACCGCATGTACTTAAGACCTCTATCATTCATGTCCCCCATCCCTCGCCCGTCCAATGTGTACATGTTGAGTGATGTTGTTGCACTGCTCCATAGGTCCTTTCCCAAGCCCCAGATCATTTTGGTTGCCCTCCTTTGAGCCTTTGCAAGGAGCTCAATGTCCCATTTTAAAGGCGTCTTCCAAAACTGCACACAGTACTGTAGGTGCTGTCTAACCAAGGCATCTGTATAGCGGGATTATCACCTCCATGCCTCTGGAGTTAATCCTCTAGTGATGCATCCCAGCATCCCATTGTCTCTGGCTGCTGCCCTTCTACAAGTGTCAGAGCTGTTCATTTGACATTAACCACTACCCTAGGTACCTCACAGCCATCGCGATTGCAGCATTCCCTACCCAGGGTATACACTTTGCACTGGTTTCTGGTGTCAGGTGTAGAACCATGGATTTCAAGTGGTGAACCTCAGGCTTCACTTCCTTGACCAGCTGTCCAGGCATGATGTCCTCCCCCAGGTCAACCTCCCCTCTCCCATCACACCACTTCTCCCAAATTAATTCATCTGTAGAGACTCAGTCACTCTTGATACCCTTCCCTTATGTCAAAGACATATGCGTTAAACTGGAAGGCCCCTAGGACCGATCCCTGTGGGACCCCACTGCTGCCCATCTGTGTAGATGAGACAAATAGGGTCGTGGTTCGGGGGTTAGTCTCATCTCAAATGCCTTGCTGAAGTCAAGAAAGAGGACATCCACTGGCATGCCCTGGACCTGGGCACTCAGCACCCAATCATAAAATCCACAAAGTTTGTCTGTCAAGATTTTCATATGACAAAGCCATGCTGTCTATTGTCCAGGTACCCCAACTTCTCCAGGTCACCCCTAGCCTTTCCTTGGTAACACCATCCATCACTTGCCTACCACCGATGTCAGGCTGATGGGCCTGTATAGCCATGCCTCATCTCTTGAGCCAGCCTTGTGTATAGGCAAGGTATGTGCCACCCTCCAGTCCCAGGGCACCTACCCCATCGTCACAGACATGTAGAAAAGTTGGGTTCTGCCAGGACATCTGCACGTTTCTTCAGTAACCTGGGATGTAAGTCATCTGGCCCTGGTGTGTTCTCTGTCCCAAGGGACCTGATGGCTTTCCTTACTCTCATGACTGGGATTGCCACCTCCACTACCTCCCCCTTGTCTCCCATTTCATGCTGTCCCCTTGTCCTGATGGTGATGTCACCCCCCCATCTCCCTTCACATACCCACCTGTACTCCCGATCAGTAATGATCCCGCCTCCTATTCAGTGATGGGGTTTCATCCCGTGTTTACACGCTCGCATAATTCACAGCTATAAGTGGTGGTGTTACTACATAGAGGCCTCAATACATGAATGGAATCACAAGTATCAGTAGGTCTGTGTGGTAACTGTGTTTTGACTCCTCTCCATGTGTCTTCTGGCCTACCAGCTAACTAATTTTTGATGTTTCTTGCACATTTTTGTATATGTATTTTGTCTATTGCATGTTATGTGCTTTATAATATGTACGCCCTGTGCACTCTATGACCAGGTAGCACATGGCGATTGGTGCCCTCCTGTAGAAACTGCACAATAAAAAAACATGAAATGAAAAAACAACTTGTAAGTATGACGACTTTACTAGCAATTCATTATATATGTTGATATTGGCTAATGCTGCGTGAATGGAACCACTAGGAAAATGGGGCAGATGTTGCTTGAAGTAATAAAAAACCATGGCATGCATGTCAATTGTTTTAACATACAAAAGCCCTAATGTATATTTGATTTTTATCATGCACTGGATATTGTTCATTGTTGTGGCACTGAGTACAATCCCAAATAAGTAAGACAGACAGATGCAAAACTTGATTCAAAGTTGCCTCCTGTATCTTTATTGAATGATTACATGCATGAACATATATTGGGCTAGAAATTGCTACATTGCAATAAAGGAAGGTTCAAAGGTTTGCTTTATGGGTTGATGATTAGCTCGGGCTTGAAATGCCTATAGGCCTCCCCATCTTCATTTGGATATTTTTCACAGATCTTGGTAATGGCACATGATGGTAAAGCCACTCATGAACTTCCCAATGTATCCCCAGACCCATCAACCAACTGTCTGTACCCAGTGTAGCTGATATTTCTGTTGACAAAAAAAGAAATGCACAGTCAGTTGATGGGCAGTGCAGGGGTGATAGCAAGGTAGCATCAATTTGTTAGGGGCTTGGCAGGGATAGGAATCGACCACGATAACCTTAGAGATTGAGGGCCTGCACCATAGGGATGTAGTCTGGGCAACAAGCTCACTGAACTGGTGGCCTTGATGAAAGAGGGATGCCTGGATATCAGGAAACACAGAAATAAGATACACAGAGAACCATGACAGGATGATAACATACCAGGGTACACAACCTACAGGAGAGACAGGGAGGGTAGAAGAGGGTTAGGAGTACCTTTCTATGTAATGGATAAAAGCAATGGAACAAAAGAGTAAACCTGGAGGAGAGGAGGCACTGTAGATCATCTCAGAGCCTGGAAATAGTACCACAATCAGCACTGGGGTTGTATACAGACCCCCATGTCGGGGGGGGGGATAGACAAGGATATGATAGGAGGCAGAGAAAGGTGAAATACTGTTGATGGGGACCTGAAAATGACAGATGTAAACTGGAGCTCTTTGCTGCAGCCACATCCAAAAGCAGGGCCATTCCCAATGTCCTACAGGTGGCATGCGTCTGATAGCCAGTTTTGGAACCAACTCATGAGGGAGCAATCTTAGACCTCGTACTCTGAAATGGGGACAGTGAGAGGATCGCAGATCTAGAAGTATCCCTGCAGTATTATGCATGCCAATGAGTAATAAACAGGCACAGAAACATGTTGCTTCGATTGTGCAATCATCCCATCATGAACAAATATGGCTAGTGTGGGCAGAACGAAGATGAGCATTAAAGATGGTACCAGTGATACGGCAAAAAATAAATGTGGTGGGCAGAGGGCACATGTGTGGTTAATGATACTTACGCATACAAACTGCGTGGTGCATTTCCTCCATTGTATTGTTGCCGGTACCCATAGTATGCAGTTTGAAGTACATCCGGGTCCAGTACTACACTGCTGAATGCTGGGCTCTCTGTGATGCACACTACATTGACATCGTCCCTTCTCCCACTCATTCTTTCTATCTCCTGGCAACACAAGCACTCCAATTTATCATCCATGATAAAGCTAATGCCCACAAAGGCATCTACAAAGAGGGTGGCGAGATGAAATGGTAAACATGGTGTCAGTGCAACTGTGTGTAGCTGCATAACTTAACAGTCAAAAAATAAGCCAATGAACACTGTGGAAATGTCTAAACCAGAGCCAGGTGCCAGAATATATCAGGGCTGCTGCCATACACACAGCCCATATAGTGGGAGCTCTGTAACATGGGAGGAATCATCTTTTGGTGATGCTACTAAAAGAGAACAGGGTGGCAGGAGGAGAAGGGTGGAAGAGGTCACTCATAATGCCAGCAGCCATGGGTTGAAAACTGCTGAGCTACAGGCATTCATGGCAGAGGGAGGTGGACATTGCAAGCCATCACAGAAACATGGGCCACCCAAAACAATTACGGGGACCTATGTTTAGAAGGGTAGAGGTTACTTCTAGTGATAGAGTGATTGTCAAAGGGGGCAAGTGACTCAGTGAACATCATCACACTGCAGCAACAGGCCACCTGATCCAGATGAAATTCATGGACATTGTCACTTTATTTATATATTTATTTATTTCACTTTTGGTGACCGGGTAAGACCACTGAGACAAATACAGTCCCTTTTTCTGGATCAACCTGGGGTCATACATGGTACAGTATAGCAGTGCATTTGTGCAGGAATACATTTGACATACATACATTGTACAGTTGAAACAATTTGAAAAATATTGTACAGTGTATTCAATACAGTAGAGCTAGTTATGTACACTATATATACATATCTATAAAGATCTATATAGCATACAATTCTTAGTTATACATGTGCAACAGTATGTCACACTTTGCGCACAATTGGACGGGGAGAGTGGGGCTGACGAAAGGATGGGGGGAGAGGTGGTATAGGTCAGACGTCAGACGTCAGACTAGTGGGGAGGTTAGGAGATTCAGCAGAAGCAGAGACAGGATGCAGAGGCAGCAAGATAGGCATGCAGGTAGGACTTGGAAAGAGGAAGAGAAGGACAGGTCAGGATGTGTGGACTTGCTGCTGGCAATCAGCGGTACAAAACAGTGGTACAAAAACAGCACAGCTCACACGTGTCCTGTGGGAGGGAAAAATGTGCCTGTGGCTGGGCTTATACTATGCTATGCATGGTAGCTTAGAGCAGAAAAAAATAATTAGTGGATAAAACCAGAGTTAGTGAGGAACTGCATAATTACCTTCAATCTTCCAGATGGCCAGGAGTGATTAGCACCTCTTTAGCCATAATATTATCTTCCTGGGCCAGTGATACAAGGGTTCAACATTGAAAAGAGTCAATGAGAGAATTTGTACTCATTGACAGCATGCATTTATATCTGCTAAGTGTTGTTAAATTACTTCTGCTTAGATAGAAGTCTTTGTGTTCACTCTATGGGTATTTTAGCAAGTACAAACTAATTTGTGAGATGAAGGGCCAAGCATTTATTATGTTGGAATTGATTGCTAAGCTGTGTTCTCTATTATGTGATAAAGGTGTTGTTTTAGTCATTAACAACAATTATATTACAGATTGTGGTGCCAAAAATATGTAGCTGAGGCCTGTGATGCACTGCCCATGATCAAATCCGATTAGTCTCACTGTGGATGCAGAGCCAGCACCATGACAGAAATGTTGATAGGCTCAGCTTACCAGGAATGAAATATTCACCACTGCAATGTGCTGCAGTATGGTTGGTAGTGCTATTTTGCCTGGGTGTTTCTCTGCAATGTGAGTGAGTGACTGTGTGTGTGTGTGTGTGTGTGTGTGTGTGTTGGGGGACACAAGGTGCAGACCACTAGGTTTCATGCAATATGTGCATATAGCATGGGGTCACTTAGCATACTACGCAGGATGCTCACATGCAAAGTGACACTTTTTCGCATGCATACCTGGCCAGCTACCATGTTTGGCTCAATCCGGAAATGCATACTTATACACTGACAGATACCCCTTGGTTAATAGTGACTCATATTGTCAACACTGCACCTAACTCAGTTTCCGCCTAACACATTGTAACAGTACAGGATGCTGATACCCTCACCAACTAAGTGTTATAAGCTATACAACACATGTTCACTATGAATAATATGTAAGTTGTGTAGAATGACACTACAACATGGCGGACAGCACTGAATGGTGATTGTATGTTGTGTTTTTGGCATGCATTTATGAAAAGGGTCAAAAATAGGGGAACAGTGCCACAGTGTAGTGCTATACATGGCAACAGAGGACAATATCTACTGTAAAAAAACAAAGACAAGGCGCTGCGTCAGCATGTGGTCTAAAAGCAAAACAAAATGGTTATATTAAATGCACGCTGAAAATAGAAAATAGAGTTAAAAATCTACGTTTCGACCTTAGGTCTTCTTCAGGAAATATCTAAAAGAGAAAAAAAAAAACAGTTAGTGTAGAGGAGAGGTAAAATGAGAGAGATATATGTGGAGAAAGAAGAAGGGGAGGCAAAGGGAGAAGAAGTGATAAATGATAAGATTAGAGAGAATCTGTGAAACAAAAGGTGATGATGGGAAAGATAAAACATAATGGGAGAGAAAGACTGGGGAAGATCCCAGGTGAGATTGATTAACAGGGCCTTGTAAGAAGGCTGAAAGGTGACAAATGTATGAGAAGGAGACAGAAATGGAGACATATGGTGAAAATGAAAATAAATCAGTACAAAAACAAATTGACTTTAGGAAAAAAAGGGAGGCTGAAAGATGTTAGTGGAAAATAAGTCTATCATTTAAACCAGAGGGCTGCTGGGAGCCAAGGGATGATCAGCTTGGCTTCCATGTTTTTTCTATGGTTAGGATCCCGAAGCCCTGCTGAAGGGCACAAACAGAAAGGTCATTGACATTGTGGTCCCTGGAGATAAAGTGGGATACAATGGGTTTAGTAGTTTCACCATTCCTGACGCTCTGTAATGTTCCTGAAACGGTCAGCAAGACGCCTACCAGTTTCTCCGATGTAAATAGCTGAACACCTCCTGCAAAGAATACAGTACACTACATTAGTGGAGGTGCATGAGAACTCCTTGGTGATGTGAAAACACCTGTAGGCCCCCAATCTCAGTTACACTGGAAATAAATTTGCAGGTGTAGCAGAGCCCTGTTGCAAGGTTTGGTACCTGGGGGAGGGAACTGTTAGGAGTGGGTAGGCTGCTTTTTACCAGGAGATTGCGCAGGTTAGGTGGCCAGTGGTGGAGGCAATAGGTGGTTCTGTAAAGGAAGCACCAATGTTAGGTCAGTTGCAAAATGGGAAAGTTACTAGTGATGATCCTGTGAAGAGAAGGTGTGCTCTGATGGAAGGAAGAACTAGTGGAATTAGCCATTGTTCTTGTGTGACAGTATCCTCCTGCGGGTCCAGGTTACGGGGCATGTTACTGACCCGGGAGAGTGCTCTGTCCACTGTGCTTTAGGGTATCCCTGTTGATAAAAAACTATGCATTATTTGGGTCTGCTCAGCAAAATCATCCTCTTCACTGCATAACCTGCAAAGTCTAAGAAACTGTGAATAAGACAGCCATTCTTGACATGTTTAGGATGGAAGGAGCTATGGAGGAGGAAACTGTGAGAGTCAATGGGTTTGTAATAGACTGATGTCTTCAGACCAGTGTTCTGGACTGAGAGCTGGATATCCAGGAAAGGCAGTGTGAGGAGGATACTTCAACCGTGGTACTGAAGGGAAGGATGAGCCGTGGTGAACTTGTCAAGGAAGACTTGGAGGGTCTCCCTGGAGCAGGAGGTGGCCCCACACAGTCATCAATGTAGCGTTGTAGAGTTCAGGCACAGTCCCTGTGAATGAGAAAAAAACATTCCTCCACCCAACCCACAAACAGATTAGCAAAGCTGGGACCCATCTTGGTACCCATGGCAACTCCACTGACCTGCTGAAAAAAACTGTTATTAAAAGAAAAAGCATTGAGTGTTAGAATCAGTTCTGCCAGACAAGTTAGTGTGTGTGTGGGTGGCTGCTGGACTTCCCGCTTGTTCAAGAAATGCTGCAAAGCTGTCAGACCATCATCATGGGGATCACTGTGTAAAGAGATTTGATGTCCATGGTGAAGATGAGCTGATGAGAGTCACTGAATCTGAACCTGTCAAATAACTGGAGAGCATGGTTAGTGTCTTTAACATAGGAGGCAGGACTCAACAAGGGGTCTCATGAGGCCATCCAAAAATGCGGAGATGTGGGATGTGGGGCAGGAGCAGGCAGACACTATGGGACGACCCGGGTTACCTGTTTTGTAGATTTTGGGAAGAAGATAAAACCTAGATGTCTGGGGATGCTGGACTATGAATCTCTTAGCAGAAGCAGGGAGCTCATTGTTTTCAATAGCAGAGGTGATGGTGGTGGTGACCTCCATCTGATAGTCAGCAGTGGGGTCCTGTGGAAGAGAAGAATAAAACCTGGTGTCAGAGAGTTGCTGTGTGGCTTCCGTAATGTATAGCTCCTTTTGCCAGACCACAACAGCACCTCCCTTATAAGCTGGTTTAATAACAATGTCATTCCTACATTGTAGAGATCTGAGGGCTGCAAGCTCACCAGGTGTCAGGTTGGAATGGTTGTGCCTGCAATGAAGATTAAAGTTAGTGTTGTTTTCCATGCATTGGTTAACAAAATAATCAACAGCAGCAAAACGTTCTGGAGGGGGTGTCCATGCACTTCGCTGGGGATTGATGTCATTGATAGTTCTGGTGATACCGTCATCATCTGTGGGAAGAGGAGTCATATTAGAAAAATGAGCTGCAAGGCGTACTCTGCGATAGAAGCACTGCAGATCAACTTGAACCTGGGGTGCATCAAGATATCTGGGTGTGGGCACAAAAGAGAGACCTTTGCTAAGGAGTGAGTGCTCATCTTGTGTCAGGGGAAGGTCTGGAGGAATACAAAATACCAAATTGTTAGGTTGTGTCTGACTCTAGGGCTCATGCTGGTTGTTGATCTGCTGGGTGAGAGACTGGAGTTTTGCAGCTTTGGTATCCTTGAGAAACTGAAAGAGAGTGGAGTTAAGGTTTTGGATGCAGTGCTTAATAAAAGGAAGGTTATGTGGAGCCGTTCGCTGCAGGAAATCCTTTTGCCTTTGAATGGTTTTGTCCACAGAGATCAGCTGTGTTTTGATGGAGAGAATGGTGTGCACGATAAGTTTCCTAGAGAAAGTTTTCAAAAGCTTGTTAGTAGAGGAAACATGTGTCTCAGATCCAAATGAACAAGGATGAAATTTCAAACAAATTTCAAATATCTACTGTAGATAAGATGCTCAGTTTCCGACAGACCACAAGATCAAACCTCCCTACATGCACACACACACACACACACACACACACACACAAACACACACACACACACACACGGATTAGCATAACATGGCATGTATCAAGCATCGGTCAGATTCAGTTATGTCTGTCTGGGGTGTGTTTTGTGTGGTGTTGGGGGCAAGGATGAGACCAGTACTTTTCTTGCATCATAAAAAATGCATATGCAGTTATGCTAGGGGATACATTGGCATGCGCGACAGGGTACCAATATGACAACTGGCACATTTCCCATGCATACATGGCCAGGCATCTTGTTACATCTAAAGGCAGCATCACACACACACACACACACACATACACACACACACATTTATAGCAGTGACATATATTGCTATTACTGGATCTAACACAGTGTAACTAAACAGCCTGCTGATGCCCTTACCAACAAATGCTTTGCGATATGTTCACGACTGTGCAACACAGGGCATGGAGAGTAATAGCACCGCACTGTGCACAGTATGGAGTGGTAATGGCTGTTGGGTTTAGGTATGCATTTCAGAACTGTGACCCAAAAAAGGAGCAGGTCAAAAACTCTGAGGAACAGCACCTACTGAAGGCAACATGAAACGTAGTGAGAACACATGCCAATGACCCTGATATCAGCTGTGCCTAAGCAAAGTGCAATCATGCCCCCCCCCAAACACACAGCACAATGGGACTGCCAAGAAAAAAGAACCTCAAACATAGCAATGTTGCATGAGACATATGATCAATCAAGTAGACGCTGAAAGCAGGATGTGCTATACATAAAGTGCAAAAAAAATTCATTAGGCAGGAATAGGGAACCAACTCTGAGCTATAGGATAGGTGGGTCAGTATATGGGATCGAGGGGGAAGACTGGTGATGGTGTAGATGCTATCCTCGATGGTGGGGTAAAAATGAAACCACTGCACACATTGGCACAGACCGACAGAGATTATAGTGTGTGATAATGAAACTGAACGAGAAAAGTTTGTGAGGTGACACTGGGAACATGTTTAGTAACAACAATTACCACTGATTGGTGCCTGGCAGGTACAGATACTGTTTGTCACTGCTTTGCACCGATACTGAGGTGCTGCAGGCAATCACTACCAGGTTTCAGCTGCAAATCCAAAATGCAGAATGAGAATATTTTGTAGCCTGGTGCCAAATAATAGGTGACGGTGTAACCACTACATTCTGTGCTGTGCTCGCCACTCTTGTAACCACAGACTGCATAGATAGTGCACATGCCAGTACAAATGCAAACAGAAATGTGATGCAGGGCAGAATAACGCTGAAAGTATCACACTGTTTGCCATTATCACAATTGATTGCACAACCTGAAAACAGTAAAAAATATTTGGAAAGTACCACTTGCAAGTACTGTCAGCACAGGTACAAATATATGCTGCTACTTGCGATTATGGGGTGGTACATATGCACTGGGTTCGCAATGGCAACTGGGTGGCTAATATATATTATGATGGACAAGGGGTGGCAGTACGGCACACAGCTATAGCATCAATTGCCCAACACTTTAACAGTCTGGCAAACATCTGAAGATAGCAACACCTAGCTTTGCAAAAAAGGACCGCAAATGCCATCAGAGATCAGGAAAAGAACCATCAGTGCGTAGCCTGGGTGCGAGGGCAAATGTTCGCGATCCTTGACAAACCGTAGACAAGAACTGGCCGAACCGCATCAATTAGACAAAGATAATCCTATTACCAGTCTGTGTTGCCAAGTCTGTTTTCGCTGCCATAACCAAAGGATCGGACTGCTGCTACCGCTGAGCTGTCACCATTGCTGACACTGCTATTGTAGGGATGCCCTCTATAGGGGTCCAGGATGCAGATATTTCAACGCACTGGCGCTTGACTCAATATCCGAAAAATCACTGGCTGAGTCGGACGACTGAGACCGTCCTCGACCAAGAGAAGGAACTGTCTGCCATTGCAAAACTGTACTGTGAATCACGGGTAGCAGAAGAAGCAGCAAGTGCTAGGTATACGCGATACAACCACCTGTGGTGATGTGGCTTCGGTACCCTGTGTCAAACGTCACCGGATACAGCTTTCAATACACACTCTGACAGTTCTGTGATCGCCACTTGCAAGAAGTATTTTATTGCGCAAAAACAGCTGGTACAATCTGGGAACAACATTGTACATTGGTTATATGTGCACTTGGTGAATGATTGCTAAATCCACGTATGAAAAGTTGGTAAATCACTTTAAGTCAGAGGTGGAAAGAATTCTGACAATGGCCTTCTCTTCCGAACAAGCAGTTTGCCTGGAAGCAGTATTCAGACCACAGTCCAGAAGGCAACCAAAACCACAAGGCACATCTGAATTAGAGGCAAGGTATGTGATCTGTACCTTCCCATCCATTATACAAAGAAAAAATCTTCTGTAATTATCCAGAAGTAAAAAGGGATTTATGTATGAAGGTGTCAAACTCCAATTACAGTATATCCTAAGTTTTGCTTGGCGACTCAGCGCCACAGGAAATGATTTCTGACAATTAGAGCTGAATTCATTCAAGCAGGTGTAACAGCTGTACTGCAATCCCCGGCTAAGCTGAAAGTGACTTTTCAAGGCAAAGATCATTTCTTTTTTGATGTGGCTGCAGCTCAGGGCTTTTATGAGAAAAATGTTGCCCTGTCTACCGATCTTGGATCCGATCTAGAAGATGAAGAAGGAGACATGGAAAACATAACTCAGTACATCTCGATGTCAAAAGGAGAGGGACTATGAGATATAGTTAAAATTGTTTGCTGTCACTTACTTCTAGCTGATTTACATTACATTATGAGAATTTTGTCTAAAACCATAAACTTTCAATGCTTCTTTAAGATGTGACGATTGAAGCTTGGAGCATGTGGAAGAAGATAAAGCATATTTTGCTCTGATATATACTTTCTTTTTTGTAATATACTTACATCTTCTCCAAAAACTAAAAAAAATGTACTTTTCAGACTACTTATACATGTTTTTTTTGAGATGTATGATTGTGCTTATATCTGATGTATGAAATTTGAAATTCTCTCTGAAATAAAATAAAAGGATTAAAAAAAAACAAGCTTCCTGAACTAATGGCCTTGATGTATGAGGGACACCTGGATATCGTGGCAGTCACAGAAACATGGTACACGGAGAACCATGACTGGGATGTCAACATACCAGGGTACACAATCTACAGGAGGAACAGGAAGGGTAAAAGAGTAGGAGGAGGAGTAGCTCTCTACATAAGGGAAGGGATCAAAGCAATGGAACTAAAGGGTAAACAGGGAGGAGTAGAGGCACTGTGGGTCACCTTGGAGACAGTAAATAGCACCACAATCCGAAGGGAGGTTGTATACAGACCCCGTCTCAGGGGGAAGAAATGGACAAGGAAATCATAAAAGGAATCCTTAGAATGGCAGAAAAAGGGGAGATATTGTTGATGAGGGACCTGAATATGACAGATGTTAACTGGGGCATATTTGCTGCAGCCACATCCAAGAGCAGGGTCATTCTCGATGCCCTACAGGGGGCTCAGACAACTAGTGTTGGAACCCACTCGGGAGGGAGCAATCTTTGACCTGGTACTCTCAAACGGGGATGGAGAGAGGCTCACAGATTTAGAAGTGGGTAGCCATCTGGTAACAAGCGACCACCAAACAATGTGGTTCACAGTAAACACAGACATAGAGTCAAGTAATACAAAGGCGAAAGTTCCGGACGATAGGAGGGCTGACTTTGGCAAAATGGGTGAGTGCTAAGAAATGCACTAGCAAATGGGCAGGAAGGAGGGGTGTGGGAACAATGGGGAAAAATCAAAGCTGCCATCACAGAGGTAGCAAGCCTTTGTGTGAAGCAAATAAACAAAACAAAACAAAACATATAAATAAACCACTATGGTTCTCAAAAGAGGTGGCGGAGAAGGTTAGGGAGAAAATGACAGCATTCAGGGAGTATAAGGAATTGCAGAAGGAGAAAAACAGAGAACAGTATCAGTTGAAGCAAAAGGAAGTGGGAAAGGCAGTCAGAATAGTGAAGGCCCAAACCGAGGAAAATATAGCCAACTCATTTAAGAAGGGAGATTAAACCTTTTATAGGTAAATTAGGGAGCAAAGAAAGACTAAGGGAGGGATAGTGCGGCTTAATAAAGGGGATGGGAGGTAGGCAGAGGGTGACCGTGAAAAGGCAGAGACACTGAATGAATACTTTTGCTTAGTATTTACAAAAGAAGAAGAGGGAGAGGTACCTAAACCAAACAATAAAAGCACTTTGGACAGGGGCATCAATACCAGTCCATTCACAGAAGAAAGGGTACTGAAAGAACTCCTAAAACTGAAGGTGGGCAAAGCAATTGGTGCCTGATAGGATTCACCCCAGAATTCTAAAAGAACTAAAAGGAGACCTAGTGACACCACTGACTACCCTTTTTAACAAATCATGGGAGGATGAGGTGGTACCTGAGGAGTGAAGAAGGGCAGATGTGATTCCCCTACACAAAAGTGGGGGCAAGGCAGAGGCAGGAAACTACAGATCTGTTAGTTTGACCTCAGTGGTAGGGAAGATGATGGAATCACTTCTGAAGGAAAGAACTGTTGAGTACCAAGAGGCCAGTGGGGCACAGGACCCAAGGGAGCATGGATTCATAGTGGGAAGGTCATGTCAGATGAATCTAATAGATTTCTTTGACTGAGTGACCAAAGTACTAGACCAGGGAGGGGCTGTGGACATGGCCTACCTAGATTTTAGCAAGGCATTTGACACAGTCCAACATAAAAGATTAATAAACAAGTTAGCCAGCCTGGTAGTGGGTCCCAGGGTGTTAGCCTGGGTAACAAAATGGCTGGACAACAGGACACTGAGGGTAATTGTAAATGGAGTACACTCTGAAGAAAGGAGGGTTACTAGTGGGGTACCACAGGATTCAGTACTGGGATCAGTCCTCTTTAATGTCTTTATAGCTGACATTGCGTAGGGGCTGGAAGGAAAAGTATGCCTCTTTGCAGTCAACACAAAAACCTACAACAGGGTTGGTACAAAAGGGAGTGGGGGGTAGAAAGAATGAGAAGGGGCTTGGCAAGGTTGGAGGAATGGTCAAAAGTATGGTGGCTTAGATTCAATGCAAAGAAGTGAGTAATGCACCTGGGAAAAACCCAGGGAAGAGTACACAGGGGGGGAGGGGTACTAACAACAACAAAATGGAAAGAGCCCTGGGGTACTCATATCAGATGACCTTAAGGTAGGCATGCAATGTGAGAAGGCAGTAAGGAGGGATGGGGGAATACTGGGATGCATAGGGACAGGCATTACCATTATAAAACAGGAAGTTGCTATACGTCTGTACAGACAGTGGGTAAGACCCCATCTGGAGTACTGCATGCAGTTCTAGAGACCCCATCTTTGCAAGGACATTGACAGAATGGAGACAGTCCAGAGGAAGGCAACTAAAACGGTACAGGGTCTGCAACAGAAGCCTTACAGAGACAAAACAGCTTCATATGTATACCCTTGAGGAAAGGAGGGAGAGGGAGGACATGATAGAAACTTTCAAGTACCTCAAGGGAATCAACAAAGTTCAAGAAGGTGGCATCTTTCAGAAAAAGGGATGTGAAAGAACAAGGGGGCACAATTTGGAGATGGGAGAACAAGCTCAAGGGCAACGTGAGGAAGTATTTATTCACGGAGAGGGTGGTGGACGCATGGAATGGCCTTCCTGAGGAGGTTGTGGGGTCAAAAACAGTGGTGAAATTCAAGAACGCATGGAACAGACATAAGGCAATTCTAAAGGGGGGTAGGAGGAAGTAGATTGTTAGTTAACTAAGATCTGCAGCTTATCCAATAGGTAGGGAAATAGGCAGACTAGGTGGGCCAAGCGGTCCTTATCTGCCATCAAAGTCTATGTTTCTGTGTTTGTTCAAGGCCCCAGGGTGGACCCTGTAATGTTATTGTAAAGAAAAGAAAGAAACAAAAGGTTCAGTCTCACACTCTGTAGTGCAGGCTGTACGGATCACCTCTCTCACTGGCATTGCAGCCCCCCTAGGAGGGCAAGGCCCCCACAGTGGGAAGTAAAGTGGAGTCATCTCGGTTCCCCACCCTAGGTGAAATCAAATGACAGAAGAGTCTTTGCAAAGTTTTGATGTGGCCAAGACAGCCACCCCTTTGGTCCTGAAAGGATGAAAAACTGGAAGAGATGAAGTAGGAACAACTTCGGAAGTACTTCAGCATCCACTTGTGGGTGCCCTTTTATCTTTCATAGTAGAAGCTCTTGTTGGTGGAAGAAAACAACAAGGAGATATAGGATAGTGTATGGGAGCCCATACGCAACCACGCTATTCTCTTACAGAATCGTTTCCATGACGAAGTGGACCTCAGGAGTGAAGCTCAACAAGTCCCTGTCATCATGTAAACCACGAGTTAAAAGAATAGCGCAGTTGTGTATGTGGGCTCCCATACACTTTTCTTTATAGTGTATGGTGTCCAGAAATAACAGCCCGCTTACTTTTTAGCCCTTTCTTGTCATCTTTGGTCGCCGGGAACCGGTTCTTGTCTTCTGTCAGAGCGCCGTCCAGCTCATGCATGCAATAAGTCAACCGTCACCTGTCCTATGAACAGTGCCGATGGGGGCGGTTGCATTATGACATCCTCACTAACACAGAACGAAAAGTCATTCTGTGTTGGTGAGGATGTCACTACTGAAGAAGCTGAACGACTTTATATAGTGTATGGATTTCCATACACAACCGCATTCCACCACACACTGTATAAGAAATGATAGTGAGGGTTAGGTTTTGAACAAGGTGCCCCACAAGAGTCTTTAGCCTCCTCTGAGTATCCTGTCCTGTGCCCCTCCTAGTCCTGGAGATGGGCATGGTACAATATTTTGTAGAAATCTGTGAAGCTCAAAAAATTCACTTTGAATAAACTTCACATAGTTCAGAAACTTTGCAGGTTCTTCGAAAATGTTAAGTCAAACTTCACAGCCAATATATTTCTGTGGGAAGTTGCAAAGTGTACAATTTTATGAAACTTGCTCCAGGTGAAGTTCTCAGATTACATGCAGTACCAAATGAGGTCACATGGTGTCTCTGCAACAGGAAACTGACTGTGAGAGCTGTACTCTGTGCAGTCCTAGCAGTGTGTGTGAGGAGACCGGATCCATCTGTGAAGTTGTTTGAGAGAGACCTTACTTCTTGGTATTAAAACCTCAAAAACAAACCTTTTTTCCCAAACCATGTATAGTTCACTCATCAGCTTCATTTTAAAGGTTTTTTAAAGTACTTTTGGTTGTTTTGTACTATTTTTATGTTCACCATGCACACATGTGCAGCGATCATTTTGTTAGGAGAGTTGCTTCTGAGGGGTGTGACACTGTCAGTCCAATGCAGAGTGGTCTGCAAGGGGTTCATCAGTATCACACCAATCATCAGCCTGGCTGGTCATGACAGTGTTTTGGCTTGCTGGGTGGAACCTTTGTGTATTTCGAAGGAAAGAGCAACCCAATCATAGGTTAGCTCTTTCTGTTGATCTACGCAGCCCAGCAAGCACTGCTGATCTGTCATGATCAGCCTGCTGAGGATTTACAGCCTGTAACAGAAAACCATCCAGCGATGTCTGTTGCTGCCCCACCCTTACTGTACCCACACCCTAACCTCCTACTCAGCACCCACAATCCCCCTCCCACAAACATAACACTGACACTGGGGGTCGCCACCTGAAATAAAGAAAACTGTCCCTTGTAGTGTAGGTTTTTTAAATACGCACTGTAAAAAAAGAAAATCATCCATCAATGATGTTACTGCCCCACCGTATCTCCCCCAAGCCCACCCCATGTTAATCTTCTGGTACAGGGTGCCCAATCCCTGTGCCAGCTTCTACCCACCACCCTGCCCAATATAACACTGACACTGGGGGTGCCCAATCTCTCAGTGTTGTAACCTGAAATAAAGAAAACCGTCCCTCATAGTTTTTTTTAAATAAACCCTGTAAAAAAAGAAAACTGTCAATCAATGTCTGTTGCAGCCATTACTGTACCCCCACCTGACAATCCCAAACAGCACCCACCCCCAAGCCCTTACTTACTCACCAGGGGTCAAATGCCATAATCCTCTCTGGACTGCAGACATGTTTTAACTCTTCAGCACCAGCTCGCAAACTGAGGATGTATTTCAATGTTGTTTTGATCGTAGTGATATGACTTGGCCATTTTTTAATATTTTTGCCCCACATTTTCAACATGCCTTTTTTGGGATCCCACCTCATGAACAATGGCAGTGTAATTCGGTAAATGTGCCATGAAAGGTGATTTTGCAGTCACTGTGAGAAATCACATTTCAGGCAGGAGTTGAACATTTTCTCCACCCTTGTTCATGAGGTTGGGGTCTTAAGAAGGCTGCGTTGAAAATCTGGGATACAAATATTAAAATTCAACAAAGTTATGAGCCTACGTTGAAATTTGTGCATGCAGGTTTGTAACCTGTCATGCTTAGAAGGAGTGGTCATAAAAGATTATGTTGAAAATCTGGGGTAAAAATGTGAAAAACCAACTAAGTTATGAGGAAACAAATTGTTCCAACATTTACTCATAACTTTATTTTTGGTAAATTTGGGCTGTTAATGTTCAACATATGCCTTGTGTTATCCCACCTCCTGAACATGGCAGGTGTAATTTTTCAAATTCCCTTCAAAACTTGTTTCCACAGTCCCATAATGAAATTACCTTTCGGATGGGATTTAAAAAATTCCACTTGTCTCGATCATAACATCAGGTCTTGGAAACATAGAAACATAGAATTTGACGGCAAATAAGGACCGCTTGGCCCACCCAGTCTGCCCATTTCCCTACCTAATGGATAAGCTGCAGATCCTAGTTAACCAGCAGCCTACATCTTTCTATCCCCACCCCCTAGAATTGCCTTATGACTGTCCCATGCATGCTTGAATTCAACCACTGTTTTTGACTCCGGAAGGCCGTTCCATGCATCCACAACCCTCTCTGTGAAAAAAATACTTCCTTATATGACCTCTGAGCCACCCCCCCATCTTCAAATTGTGCCCCCTTGTTCTTGCACACCTCTTTTTTTGAAAGATGCTACCCTCTTGGACTTTGTTGATTCCCTTGAAAGTTTCTATCATGTCCCCCCTCTCCTTCCTTTCCTCGAGGCTATACATATTAAGCTCCTTTAGTCTCTCTTCATATGTCTTCTGGTGCAGACCCTGCACCATTTTAGTTGGCCTCCTCTGGACAGCTTCCATCCTGTCTATGTCCTTGCGGAGACCGGGTCTTCAGAACTGCACACAGTACTCCAGATGGGGTCTTACCAGCTGTCTGTACAGAGGGATAAGAACTTCCTGTTTTCTACTGGTGATGCCTCTCCCTATGCATCCCAGTATCCCCTCAGCCCTCCTTACTGCCCTCTCACATTGCTTGCCCACCTTTAAGTCATCTGATATGACTACCCCCAGATCCCTTTCCATTTTTGTTGTTGTTAGTATCTCACCCCCATTGTGTACCCTTCCGCTGGGTTTTTGTTTCCCAGATGCATTACCTTGCATTTCTTAGCATTGAATCTAAGCTGCCATACATTTGACCATTCCTCTAACCTTGCCAAGTCCCTTCTCATCCTTTCCACCCCACCTTGTGCATCAACTCTGTTGTAGATCTTTGTGTCATCTGCAAGGAGACATACTTTTCCTTCCAGTCCTTCTGCAATGTCGCTTATAAAGACATTGAAGAGGACCGATCCTAATACTGAACCCTGCAGTACCCCACTAGTAACCCCCCTTTTTTCAGCGTGGATTCCATTTACTATTATCCTCTGTGTCCTATTCTCCAGCCAATTCTTTACCCAGGCTATCATCTTGGAACCCACTCTCAGGCTGGCTAACTTGTATATTAATCTTTTGTGTGGGACTGAGTCAAATGCCTTGCTTAAGTCTAGGTATGCCATGTCCACAGCCCTTCCCTGATCTACTACTTTGGTCACCAAGTCAAAGAAATCTATTAGATTCATCTGGCATGACCTTCCCGCTGTGATCCCATGATGCCTTGGGTCCTGTGCCCCTCTGGCCTCTAGGTACTCAACAGTTCTTTCCTTCAGAAGTGATTCCACCATTTTCCCTATCACTGAGGTTAAACTAACAGGTCTGTAGTTTCCTGCTTCTGCCCTGTTCCCACCTTTGTAAAGGGGAATCACATCTGCCCTCCTCCAGTCCTCAGGTACCACCCCATCCTCCCATGATTTGTTAAAGAGGGTAGTCAGTGGTGTCACTAGTTCTACCCCTAGTTCTTTTAGAATTCTGGGATGAATTCCATCAGGGCCCATTGCTTTGTCCACTTTCAGTTTTAAGAGTTCTTTCCGAATCCTTTGTTCTGTGAATGGGCTGGTATCAACTTCTGTATCCAGACTGTTTCTATTGTTTGTTTTAGGTAAGTCCCCCTCTTCATTTGTAAATACTGAGCAAAAATATTTGTTTAGTATCTCTGCCTTTTCACCGTCACCCTATGCCCACCCCCCTTCCCTTTATTAAGCCTCACTATCCCTCCTTTAGTCTTCCTTCGCTCCCTGATGTACCTAAGAAAGGTTTTATCCCCCTTCTTAACTGAGTTGGTACACTATTTTTTCCTCGGTTTGGGCCTTTACTGTTCTGACTGCCTTCCCAGCTTCCTTTTGCTTTAACTGATACAATTCTCTGTCCTGCTCCTTCTGTGATTTCTTGTACTTTCTGAATGCTTTCTTTTTCTCTTGAACCTTCACTGCCACCTCCTTTGAGAACCATAGTGGTTTCTTACATCGTTTTGTTTTATTGGCTTCACACATAGGCTTGTTACCTCTGTGATGGCAGTTTTTATTATTCCTCATTGTTCTTCCACCCCTTCTTCCTGCCCATTTGCTAGTGCATTCCGTAGGCACTCACCCATTTTGGCAAAGTCAGCCCTCCTGAAGTCCAGTACTTTTGCCTTTGCATGGCTTGACTCTATTGCTGTGTTTATTGTGAACCATACTGTTCGATGGTCGCTAGTTCCCAGATGGCTACCCACTGCTACATCTGTGATCCTCTCTCCATCTCCATTTGAGAGAACCAGGTCTAAGATTGCTCCCTCTTGAGTGGGTTCCAATACTAGTTGTCTAAGGCATGCCTCCTGTAGGGCATCTAGAATAACCCCACTCTTAGAAGTGGCTGCTGCAACAATTGCACTCCAGTTAACATCTGGCATATTCAGATCACCCATCAGCAATATCTCCCCTTTATCTGCCATTCTAAGTATACTTTCTATCATTTCCTTGTCCATTTCCTCCCCCGAGAGGGGGGTCTGTATACAGCCCCTGTGCGGATTGTGGTGTCATTGCCTGCCTCCAAATTGACCCACAGTGATTCTTCTCCTCCCTGTTTACCCTTTTGTTCTGTTGCTTTCATTCCTTCCCTTATGTAGAGAGCTACTTCTCCTCCTCTTTTACCCTCCCTGTTCCTCCTGTTGATAGTGTATCCTGGTATGTTTATGTCCCAGTCATGGTTCTGTGTGTACCATGTTTCTGTAACTGCCATGATATCCAGATGTTCCTCCTCCATCAAGGCCACTAATTCAGGAAGCTTGTTACCCAGACTACAGGCATTGGTACTCATTGCTCTCCATTTTTTGATGGCTTTACCTTCTGTTGCAGCATCCCCCACTGACCTTTCTACCTTGGTCTTTTTCTCATTAAGTACCCTGTTTTGTAGGGGGAGGCTGGGATTTTCCTGCTGCTTATCAGTGCCTCCCCCCTTGACTAGTTTAAAAGCTTGCCAATACTGTTGGACATTTGGGGCCTGATGTTCAAAAATGCACAAAGCGGAGTGCAAAAATATGTGCTATGCTTTGTGATAGCCCAGGTGCTGAAAGATGCTATAGTCAGTGGAATAGTGAACCAGTGATATTTGACTAAATATAGAGCCATGTTGGCCCAGCACTAAGCCACTTAATGCTGGGAAGACATGGTTCCCAAAATAGGTCGCCACAATGGCTTACACCCACTCTAAATTTCCAACATTCAAATGGACCCAAGCAAATGAGCCCATTGGGCATGTAAAGCACTAAGGGGCTATGTGCATACCCATTATGGGCTCATTTACATGGGGAGTGAGGCTGGATTGTGCAGCACCACCCCCCAATTGCCCAGTCCCAGAGAACTTTCCCTGGTGCTAGTGGTCCACCCTCCAATCCCACTCCTGTATGGCATATAACGTGTCCCTGGTGTCTAGAGGTCCCTCCCCCTACCCAATGTCTACCTGATGGAAATATAACATGTCCCTTGTGTCTAGTGGTTCCTCTCCCACCTGATCCCTGCCCATTATGAAAGTGACATTGCATTTTGCAAGAAAGTCCCCCCCCACAACAAAGTCCTGGCCCAATTCCCTAACAGTGATCTGCACCCCCTCACAGCCCATCCCTTGGTGGTGGTTGGTGGCCCCCCCTCTCACCCATGGCACCAACAACCCCCCCATCCCCAGTCAGTGGACGATAAGTGACACAGCCCTCAACACACCACCTAGTCCATCCACTCTCTGACAACAGCAGGGAGCACATTGCTTATGTGCGCTCCCTGCTCCTGTCAGATGGCAGGTGGCTGAGGTGGTGTATGGAGGGCTGTGTCACTTGCCATCCACTGACTGTGGCACCAACAGGTGGGTACATGGGACTGGGGAAGTGGATTGTTGGTGCCGTGGGTATGAGGGGTGCCACTAACCACCAGTGAGGGATGGGCTGCAGGGGGTGCTTAGGGAACGGGGCAGGGCTTTTTTTGGGGGGGGACTTCCTTGCAAAATGCAGTGTTACTTTCCATATCAGATGGGGATCGGTTGGGGTGAGGGACCATTGGACACCAGGGAAATTTATATTTCTATTAGGTGGACATTGGGTGGAGGAGGGACCACTGGATACCAGGAAAATTTATATTTCTATAGGGTGGTCATCGGGACCACTAGAAATCAGGGATATGTTATATTTCTATCAGGCGGACATCTGGTGGGGGGATGGACCACTGGACACCAGGAACACTGTTTTTGTTTTTATCAGGACTGGTGCGAGGTGTGCCACCACATTTCCTCTGTGAACCACTAGGGTTGTCTGGGAGTAAGTCATCGTCTGAATCGATGGCATTTACACCATGCAAGAGGACCACGGCAAAATGCCCTTGCTATACTTTGAATATCAGACTGCACCAATATTCAGGTCCCTGCCTCTCCATTTGCATTGTACCCCCTCCACAGTTTGTCCAGGTGCAAACCCTATTTTCCTGCACTAACCAGGCTTTTAAATATAGGAAATCTGTGCAAAACCCAGTTTGCATGGGCAAACTAGGATTTGTGCCCTGGCAAACTTTTGAATATCAGGCCCCTAGGGTCAAATTGTGGGAGCTCACTTAAATGTAGAATATTGTCTCTCAGGTACCTAGCCTGAGTAATTACAATCTAACAATGTGTCAAAGCAGGATACCACTGAAAATAAGATATTGCATCTCATCTGCTCTGTCCTGCATAAATATATAGTAAGCATGTGTACAAGCAAGATCCAGTACAACTGCAATACCAGTGGCGAATGTTTGGCATTGACAAGTGCTTGTTATGCTTGTTACTGAAAGTAAAGCAGTTGCCATTTAACTTAGACTCTCAAAAACAAAATCAAGCGACACAGCCAAATCGGGTGCAGTGCTGAACTTCAAAACAGGCAGCCAGCCATACATAGATCAAAACACAAATGAAGCAGCACATCAGCTTGCATATAAAATAAATGTTACTGTGTAAATAGAAATCACAGACAGCGGTAGTCCAAACATTGACTAAGCACCCAGCGCTTCGACTTTAACAAGTCTTCATCAAGGGGTCGAAGCGCTGGGTGCTTAGCCATTTAACTTAAACTGGTGTCCAAAGTGTTTTGTTTGTGAGTGTTCCCCAAGAAGCCATCCGGTTGTCTACCCTGTCACACCTACGTTGTGCACAGTTTAGCATTGTTTTGGCATTTTTACATTTTATTAAGTTCTGCTATACATGCCGGCATTGACAGCACCTACTCTGTGTGGGCAGCATTTTCCTTATGCGGCAAGGCAAGCTGATTTATGTATCACCCTTTCCCGATGGCTCAGGGTGTTTTACAATACATACAGATAAAACTTCATAACAATTTATATTAAAGCAGACAACAAGCAATTAAAACATAAATTCCAGCAATAATTAAAACAATCGGGGAAAAGCTTCATTGAAGAGATAAGTATTCAAATTAGTCTTAAAGGCCCCAACCATGTGGACAGCTCTAATATGTGCGGCAAAGCATGTCACAAAGTAGGCACCACAACGCAAAATGCTCTGTCCCCAGATTTTCACAGTCTAGATACAGGGACAGACAGCAAGCCCACATTGGAAGAGTGGAAGGAGTGAGTCGGGTGGTAGGGAACTAGGAGATCTTTTAAGTAGTCTGGTTCCAAACCGTGTAGGTCCTTGAATGTTGTTAAGCATATCTTAATGATTCTGCACCACCGTATGGGCAGCCAGTGTAGCACATGCAGAACTGCTGTGATTTGATCCCTATGAATGCAGCCCACAATCAGCCAGGCTCCAGAATTCTGGAATAGATGCAGGTGTTGCAAGAAACCTCCAGATAACCCTAGGAATGAAGCGTAACAATAGTCGAGCCTAGTGGTGAAAAAGGCATGAACTGTCATCACCAGGTCAGCAGAGACTAGATGTGGTTTAATCCTGGTGAAGTTACTGAGATAGTAAAAGTCAGCCCAGACCACAGCCAACACCTGTTGCTGGAGTGCCAGCTTGTAGTCAAGGATGATCCCATGGTTCTTAACTGCATCTACAGCTCTGAGTCGTAGGCTGCCCAACGAAGGAAGTAAAGTCAGTTCACTCATCATTGGGCCCTGCCTGCTTGGCTCGACAGTCATGATCTCCATCTTACCTGGGTTGAGACATAGCCAGTTAGAGGCTACCCAGTTATTATTTCAGTCAAACACCTCTTCAACACAGACACCACATCACACCCACCAAGAGGGCCAGACAAGTAAAGCTGACTATTATCTTTGTAACCCCACTGCAAATGGGGGTTCCCAAAAGTCTTCCAGGAGCTTGCCTGAATGCTCCAAGCCTGGGCCATGTTCGGCGTCTGAGCTGTTTAAATGTGGTTCCATGTGAGTTCTATTTGAGCCTCCACATACTGTCTCTTTAAGAGCTGTCTGCTTGCAGAATTAATTAGTTTGTATGGGGGGACTGTGTATTTAATGCTCGAATCCTGCCCAAGCTGCTGTCAATTCGCTCCATTTCTGCCGTTGCTACATGTGCAGAGGGAGCCTTGTTGAAAGATATAACTGTTTGCCAGAAATCATTTAGAGTGACTGAGAAAATGTAGTTTGTCTAACCTGTCTTCATTTCAGCAAGAACTGTTTCAGTGTAGCTCTCTCATTTTGGTCCTGAATTGCTGACTTGGACCAATCAGGATGATAGGGAGACCCTAAAATGGAGCCTGTGGATGAATTGGAATTTGGACTTTCAATTTTGAGCCAGCCACAAGGGGATTGTATGGGCTGTGACTGTGGGAAATGTAGTTTTGACCTTGGCACCTTTTTTCACTAACAGAGGGAGTCTTATTGTGAGTGACAGCCGAACCAGCCAACAGAATGGTGTGGAGCTAAGGAAAATGCCCTGCTCTGTTACTGGAAAGCTCAGATCAGTTGTGACAGTGAAGAGAGAAGGAGCTCTGTGCTTCTGCAGTGTATAGTTTCATGCAGGAAGTGCGTGTGAGGCCATGAGGTTCGGCCTGCAGCCATTGTGAGTGCCAGTTTGGACTGAATCCAAGTTGTGAGGAGAAAGAAGCACTAGAAGTGTGGAAACCAGGCTCACCCTGTAGAAGACTGGAGAAATTGCTGAATCGCACTCGGTCTGTCAGGAACTGAAGCTACTTTGTGTGCTCCCAGGTATTTTGCAGTAATTGCGATCTGGATCGAGGAGCAGCCTGCCTGGTATAGTACTTTCCTTTTATATATGAATGTGCATAGTGCCTGTGGGGAATCACTATTTCTAATCCCCTGTGCTGTGTGCTGTGTGTTGAAGCTGGAAGCAAACCCCAGCTTGTCTTGGACTAAATCCGTTTGCAATAAACTGCAGTGGGGTCCAGTCACAAGGACCTTGTCTCCATGCCCTGTTGCTTCTGACAATCCAGAAGAACATCCACCATCCAGTTCTCAGCTTGGGTATTGTGAGTACAAATCAGGGTATTTCACTGCAGCCTGTTTTCAATCACAAGTGTGTCATCTAATTCTTGTTGTTTCTTTGCTTCATGGACTGAGCCATCCAGATCCAGATTACAATTGGGTGTTGTGCATATATTTACTTCTACAGGGCCCTATCCATCTGCACCTGCTGGCCAACCCCGGGCAACAGACCTGGCTAGCCCCCCCAACCTGGGTAACAGAAACGTAGAAACATAGAATTTGATGGCAGATAAGGACCACTTGGCCCACCCAGTCTGCCCATTTCCCTACCTAATGGATAAGTTGCAGATCCTAGTTAACCAGCAGCCTACTTCTTTCTACCTCACCCCCTAGAATTGCCTTATGGCTGTCCCATGCATGCTTGAATTCAACCACTGTTTTTGACTCCACAACCTCCTCCGGAAGGCCATTCCATGCATCCACAACCCTCTGTGAAAAATACTTCCTTACATTACCTCTAGCTGCCCCCATCTTCAAATTGTGCCCCCTTGTTCTTGAGCACCTCTTTTTTTGAAAGATACTACCCTCTTGGACTTTGTTGATTCCCTTGAGGTACTTGAAAGTTTCTATCATGTCCCCCCTCTTCCTCCTTTTCTTGAGGCTATACATATTAAGCTCCTTTAGTCTCTCTTCATATATCTTCTGGTGCAGACCCTGCACCATTTTAGTTGCCCTCCTCTGGACAGCTTCCATCTTGTCTATGTCCTGCGGAGATTGGGTCTCCAGAACTGCACACAGTACTCCAGATGGGGTCTCACCAGCTGTCTGTACAGAGGGATAACAACTTCCTGTTTTCTACTGGTGATGCCTCTCCCTATACATCCTAGTATCCCCGCACTCCTTACTGCTCTCTCACATTGCTTGCCCACCTTTAAGTAATCTGATATGACTACCCCCAGGTCCCTTTCCATTTTTGTTGTTGTTAGTATCTCACCCCCCCATTGTGTATGCTTCCCCTGGGTTTTTGTTTCCCAGATGCATTACCTGGCACTTCTTAGCATTAAATCTAAGGTGCCATACATTTGACCATTCCTCTAACCTTGCCAAGTCCCTTCTCATCCTTTCCACCCCACTTTGTGCATCAACTCTGTTGCAGATCTTCGTGTCATCTGCAAAGAGATATACTTTTCCTTCCAGTCCCTCTGCAATGTTGCTTATAAAGACATTGAAGAGGACCGGTCCTAATACTGAACCCTGCTGCACCCCACTAGTAACCCCGCTTTCTTCAGAGAGGACTCCATTTACTATTACCCTCTGTGTCCTATTCTCCAGCCAATTCTTTACCCAGGCTATGATCTTGGGACCCACTCGTAGGCTGGCTAACTTGTATATTAATCTTTTGTGTGGGACTGAGTCAAATGCCTTGCTAAAGTCTAGGTAGGCCATGTCCACAGCCCCACCGTGATCTACTATTTTGTTCGCCCAGTCAAAGAAATCTATTAGATTCATCTGGCATGACCTTCCTGCTGTGAATCCATGCTGCCTTGGATCCTGTGCCCCTCTGGCCTCTAGGTACTTGACAATTCTTTCCTTCAGAATGATTCCATCATTTTCCCTATCACTGAGGTTAAACTAACAGGTCTGTAGTTTTCTGCTTCTGCCCTGCTCCCACTTTTGTGAGGGGGAATCACATCTGTCCTCCTCCAGTCCTCAGGTACCACCCATCCTCCCATGATTTGTTAAAGAGGGTAGTCAGTGGTGTCACTAGTTCTACCCTTAGTTCTTTTAGAATTGGGATGAATCCATCAGGCCCCATTGCTTTGTCCACCTTCAGTTTTAAGAGTTCTTTCATAACCCTTTCTTCTGTAAATGGGCTGGTATCAACTTCTCTATCCAGAGTGTTTCTATTGTTTGTTTTAGGTACCTCCCCGTCTTCATTTGTAAATACTGAGCAAAAATATTTGTTTAGTATCTCTGCTTTTTCATCGTCACCCTATGCCCACCCGCCTCCCCTTTATTAAGACTCACTATCCCTCCCTTAGTCTTCCTTCGCTCCCTGATGTACCTAAAAAAGGTTTTATCCCCCCCCTCTTAACTGAGTTGGCTATCTTTTCCTCAGTTCAGGCCTTTGCTGTTCTGACTGCCTTCCCAGCTTCCTTTTGCTTTAACTGATACCATTCTCTGTCCTGCTCCTTCTGTGATTCCTTGTACTTTCTGAATGCTTTCTTTTACTCTTGAACCTTCACTGCCACCTCCTTTGAGAACCATAGTGGTTTCTGACATCGTTTTGTTTTGTTTATTTGCTTCACACAAAGGCTTGTTACCTCTGTGATGGCAGTTTTTATTATTCACCATTGTTGTTCCACCCCTCCTTCCTGCCCATTTTCTAGTGCATTCCTTAGGCACTCACCCTTTTTGGCAAAGTCCGCCCTCCTGAAGTCCAGTACTTTTGCGTTTGTATGGCTTGACTCCATTGCTGTGTTTATTGTGAACCATACTGTTCGATGGTCGCTAGTTCCCAGATGGCTACCCACTTCTACATCTGTGATCCTCTCTCCATCTCCATTTGAGAGGACCAGGTCTATGATTGCTCCCTCTCGAGTGGGTTCCAATACTAGTTGTCTAAGGCATGCCCCCTGTAGGGCATCTAGAATAACCCCACTCTTAGAAGTGGCTGCTACTACTGCACTCCAGTTAACATCTGGCATATTAAGATCACCCATCAGCAATATCTCCCCTTTATCTGCCATTCTAAGTATACTTTCTATCATTTCCTTGTCCATTTCCTCCCCCTGAGAGGGTGGGTCTGTATACAACCCCTGTGCGGATTGTGGTGCCATTGCCTGCCTCCAGATTGACCCACAGTGCTTCTTCTCCTCCCCGTCTACCCTTTTTTTCTGTTGCTTTGATTCCTTCTCTTACGTAGAGAGCTACTCCTCCTCCTCCTCTTTTACCCTCCCTGTCCCTCCTGTAGATAGTGTATCCTGGTATGTTTACATCCCAGTCATGGTTCTGTGTGTACCATGTTTCTGTGACTGCCATGAAATCCAGATGTTCCTCCTCCATCAAGGCCATTAATTCAGGAAGCTTGTTACCCAGACTACGGGCATTGGTACTCATTGCTCTCCATTTTTTGATGGCTTTACCTTCTGTAGCAGCATCCCCCACTGACCTTTCTACCTTGGTCTTTTTCTCATTTAGTACCCTGTTTTGTAGGGGGAGGTTGGGATTTTCCTGCTGCTTATCAGTGCCTCCCCCCTTGACTAGTTTAAGAGCTTGCCAATAAAGCATTTAAATTGATTGCCCAAAAGACTTGTTCCCTTCCTGGACAGATGCAGATCATCTTGCCAGTATAGGCTGATGTCCCTCCAGGTGGAACCCCAGTCCCCAATGAAGCCAACCCCCTGTGCTCCACACCATTTTTTCAACTGTTTGTTGAACTGCACGGTGCAAACTACCATCGCCTCACCCATGCCACTGACAGGCAGCACCTCTGAGAAGGATACTGTGTATGCTACTTGTCTTAGGCCCCTCCCCAACTCAACAAAGTCCTTCTGCACTGCTCTAATCTCATGATGAGCCAAGTTTTGTCCCTAGGTGGACAATGACGACCAGCTCAGACTCCCGTGCAACTGTTCTTATGATCCTAAGGATACGCTTCCTGTCCCTCCAAACCATGGCACCAGGCAGGCACCTTACTTCAGTTTTCCCTGCTCCCCCCAGTTCTATCTCCCTAATAATTGAGTCCCCCACCAGGAGATGCCTCCTTTCTCAGTGGTGCCCTCTGCCTCCTTCCTGAGGGCCTCCCTTGTGACAGTTGTCTGCACCCTCCTTAGTGTCCTCTGTGGGTGCATCCATAGGGCAACTATGCTCCCCCAGAAATGTGTATGGATTGTGGAGTGGAACAACTGACTGGGTGTGCCTCTGTTCCACCACCCTTACCCTCCCTGAGCCCACTGTGGTCCTACTGCTGTGCTTTCTTTGCAACCTCTGAGGTAGTGGTGTACCCAGAGTGTGACTTTTCAGACCCTGTATTTGTGCACAGTACTGTGACTTAATGCTACCAATTAACCTGATTTCCCTCTCCCGTGTTACTGTCCCCTAAATAAATCAGATTTGTTGTTGTTATACAATATACTGTCTGTGGTGTTGGTACTTATGGAAACAGTATTGTATTTCGCTGTGTATGTTGTTTAACCTTATTTTACAGGGGGTCCTCAGAGATGTGCTGCAGAATCAGTCTCGAGGGTAAGTGGTGCTTTATGAGTGAACAGTGTGAATACGTGGGGTATCGGGGCTTTAATTCCTGTGTACTGTGTGAGCCTCTAGAAGGAACCAAAGGGGGTCATGGTGTCCCAGAGGGTTGTGATCAAGCTAGTCTAGCCACTACAAACCCTGACCTCTGGGTGGAGGCACCCACCATAGAACCTAGGCCCCTCAACCTGTCAGTAGTCAAGCAGGCAGGGGTAGTAGCCCTTGGGATAGTGTCACCTGGGGGGTTACATCTGCATAGCAATAAAACTCAACACCATACCATCTGTTGGCTAGGTGGTGGGAAGGACTGAGACATTTTTCTTCACCTGCTGCCACACTGGTGACCCGGTTCAGGATCAGACTCAGACCTCTGGGGCTGGCTGGTGAGAGAAGGATCAAGAGTTCAATAGGCTGATCTCCTCCTCCTCTGGGAAGGGAGAAATGCAGAGCTTAGCACAAGTCTGGCCTCTAGAGGTGGCTTAGGGAACAGACTGTCAGGGACCACAACTTGGAGGAATGGAGGTATGGAAGCCAGTCATATCATTTGCATGGGAGCATGCATAGGCACATATGAATGGCATTGCACGTCCGTCCCGCTAGAGAAAAAGAAATGTTGGAAAAAATGGCCAGGTACAGTGCAGGATGACATACTAACCCCTTGCAGGCTACAGGGCCCTCTCTTGGAATTGAATGTGCTCGACAGAGAGCAAGAGCTGCTGACCCCCACCATGGGGGTTAAGCCATGGGGGAAGCACCGGGATTGAAGGCAAGTCCCGGAGACACTAGGTGACAGGGCAGGAGGGGGTGGTAGGAGGGTAAAGCCTACAATGGTCGTGGAAAAGAAAAATAGATTAACTACAAAAAATGCCATACTATAATGATCTCACCCAACAGCAACATATACACTGAAAACAACATGGGAGCAAGTATTGAGCCTTGAGGAACACCACAATCAATCAATCAATCAATCAATCAAAATCTTTATTTATTCAGGCGGACATCATTGAGCAAAGCTCATTTACAAGATGGACCTGATAGGTCGAGGAACAACTTGAAGGTACAAAAGCAGACATATACAAAACACATCTATATAAACAGATACAATAATATAAACATATATACAAACAGGGTAGCCGGAGATTACAGGCTCCAAGGCAAGCTAAACCAGACAGTTATGATTGATGACTACTAAAAAGTTGAAAACAGCCTCTGAAAAATTACATAGAGGGTCTGGTGGGAGTTTTGGATAGGGACTAAGTCTACTAGTAGTGAGTGAATGGGGTAGAAGTAAGTGACAGGGGTAGCTGTGGAGGTCTTGGTAAGGGCTAGCAAAGCTGCAGTAGAAAAAAGGGGGGTAATGAATGTGATTGGACTAAGCCCTTGAAAGCAATTGCATATCTCTGGGAAGAGACTTGTGTAGAGCTTTTAAAGGATGTTAGAGGTATAAAGGTGGTCAACTTTAGGGTCTTCTGCAGAGAATTCCATGCCATTGCTAGAGAGTAACTGATTGCAGATCTCCCATGCCGGTGCTGGCTTTGGGTAGCTTCAAAGTGATGAGGTTGTTGCTTCTTAGGGCATATAACCTAGCTATGGCCAGTGTAAAGCAATCTAAAATATAGGATGGAAGTTTGTTAGACAGGGTTTGTATATCCATAATGCAGCATTTTGTTCCTTCTGAGATGTAAGGATGTCCAGCCAACTGCAGCATAGAGAGAGCAATGATGAGTGTTGAATGGAAGATCTGTGATGAACCTGAGAGCTCTATGGTACAAGGTATCCAGTTTACTTAAATAGGAAATAGAACAGTGGCCATAGAGGAAGTCTGCATAGTCAATAAGTGATAGAAATGAGGCCTGGATTAGTCTCTGTCTTGAATCTCTGGTTAAATAATGTTTAATTCTGAAGAAAAGGCCAAGCCTCTGGCGAAGTTTTTTCAGAAGTTCTTCAATATGCTGAGTATAATCAAGCCTGTTGTCAATCCATACCCCTAAATATTTGAATTTGTCAACATAGTCAAGGCTTTCTCCAAGGATGGTGGATAGTTCAATCAATCAATCAAAATCTTTATTTATTCAGGCGGACATCATTGAGCGAAGCTCATTTACAAGATGGACCTGATAGGTCAAGATCAAAATAAAGTACAGTAGTGTACATAAACAAATACAGAGAAAAAGACAAAGACTTTAATATAAATAAACAGGTACAGTAATAAAAAACGTATATACAAGCAAGGTAGCTAATGGTTTTGGACCACAAAACAAAATAAGTCAGACAGGTTTGACTCAAATGACTGTAAGGTATTGGGATTGTAAAAATGGTCAGGTGTATTTTAATTGGATAGATACTTAAGCAAATAGATATGGGGGGATAAAAAAGGGAATGGCAAGGGATTGTGGGGGATATTGTAGTTAAGTTTAGAAAAAGCATATAAAAGGAGATAGAAAGAAAAAGGGGGTAAAGGGTAAGAAGGGACTAGGCTTAGTGAAAGCAGTTGCATATCTCAGGAAAGAGACTTATGAAGAGCTTTTTAAAGGATGCTATAGGGATGAAGGTGTTCAATTTTAGGGTCTTCTGCATAGAATTCCAGGTAGATGCTAAAAAGTAGCTGATTGCAGATCTCCCATGCCGGGTACAGACTTTAGGTATCTTCAAGGTGATAAGGCTATTGCTTCTTAGGGCATATGATCTAGGTGTAGCCAGAGTAAAGCAATCGGAAATATAAGGTGGAAGTTTGTTTGACAGAACTTTGTAAATCCATAAAGCAGCATTTTTATTCCTCTTAAGGTGCAAGGATGTCCAGCCAACAGCATTATAGAGAGAGCAGTGATGAGTGTTGAAAGGAAGATCTGTGATGAATCTTAGAGCTCTGTGGTACAAGGTATCCAACTTACTTTAAATAGGACATAGTACAGTGGCCATATAGGAAATCTGCATAATCGATGAGAGAAAGAAATGATGCCTGTATTAGTCTCTGTTTAGACTCTCTGGTTAGATAATGTTTGATTCTGAAGAATAGGCCGAGCTCTGTCTGAGTTTTTCAGGAGCTCCTCAACATGTTGAGTGTAATCAAGTCTGTTATCAATCCATACCCCTAAATATTTGAATTTATCCACATAATCAAGATTTTCTCCAAGGATGGTGGATAGTTGGGGAAGAGTGTTTGATGAGAGAGTGGTAGAATATATATTGGTGGAGAAGAACATAGCCTTTGTCTTCTTGGCATTTAATAGTAGTTTCTTTTCAAGTAGTTGATGTTGCAGCAGGGAGAATTCTGATTGTAATAACTCACAGGCCTTTGATGGTGAGGGATTACTGACATACAAGACAGTATCATCAGCAAAAAGGTGAACATTGGCAACAGTGAGGTTGGAGTCTGTTGTTGATGTAGATAACAAAAGGATAGGGCCCAGGTTGATCCTGCGGTACTCCCTTAGAAGTGGTTTTGAGGAGGATAGGACACCTTCATTTTCACCTGCTGTATTCTATCAGTGAGGTAACATCTGAACCACCCAAGAGAGGTTGAATCCAGGCCTAAGGAGTGCAGTGAGGAAATTAGCAGCTCATGATCCACTGTATCAAAGGCTTTACTTAGGTCTAGAAATACAGCACAGATGCTGCTTTTTTTTGTCTAACTCAGTTTGCCAATCATTTGTTACTTTTGCTAATGCAGAAATGGTACTGTGTCTGGTCCTAAACCCAGACTGAACAGGGTTAAGGAGATTATTAGCATCGAGGTAGTCTCTTAGTTGGATACTCACTAGTTTTTCTAACATTTTAGACAGCACCGGTAGGATGGATATAGGTCTATAATTGTTGAGATCCATGGGGTCCCCTGATTTGAGGAGGGGAAACACTTGTGCTGTCTTCCACAATGTAGGAACAGAACCAGTGGATAAGGACAGATTAAAAAGGTGAGTTAGGGAACCGCAATGGCATGTAGAGCAATTTTAGAAAGTAGGGGTCAGAGAGTCTGCACCTGCACTTTTCTTGGTGTCTAGGTGTAGCAGTAGGTCTTCCACTTGTTTTAATAAAATTGGCTTGAAGGAGAATGAAGAAGCAGCCTTCTGACCATCGATAGACTGGAATTTAAGTTGTGACCGTAATAGATTTGCTGGGGAGGAGTCAAAGCTAGGCCAGCCGTGGTGAAATGATTATTGAATGCATCTAAAATTTCACGCTTGTCAGTGATAACAACATTGTTAAAGGTGCACTTGGGATGGCAAGGAAGTGCTGGAATCCTGCCCTAGATCCCCTTTGATGGTGCCCCAGAATCTGGCTGGGTTAAGGTAGAGGCATCAAGCTCGGCTGTATAGAAGGCAGCCTTGGCTTCTCTCACTTTTTTGGTGCAGCTGTTTCTGGCTTTTCTGAACTGAAGCCAGTCAAATGGATCCTTGGTCTTTCTAGCCCTTTTCCAGAGTTTATCTCTAGCAAGCAATGCAGATTTAAGATCGGCAGAAAACCAGCGGCAGGATTTGCTTTTTATTCTAACGCTAGTGAAAGGTGCATGAGTATTCAGGGCGCCTATGATAATGTCATTTAGCACCTTGAGTGCTGTTTCCACAGAAGCTGTGTGGTAGAATTCTTGCCAGCGTACAGAATGATATAGATCATGGAGATATCCTTCGATGTTAAGGTTCTTTTTAGACCTTCTTGTGAGGAATTTCGTGAGGGTTGGATGGTTTGACTGATGATCTTATCCCTGCAATAAGACAGTGATCACTTATATCACTGAATAGCACTCCAGCATGTGAAAACAGGTGCGGTTTGTTTACCAACATAATGTCAAGTAGGGTGCTGTTACTTTTGTTTTTGAGTTAATTCTTGTCGGTTCATTTATTAATTGAGTGAATCCATATGTGTCACAAAAGATACTAGGGTGCAGATGCATTGGAGAGCCAGTTTAAGTTCAGGTCACCTAAAATGATGGTATCCTCAGGGCCCAGTTTAATTATATTTCCCAAATGGGTTAGGAGTCGAAGGCCGGCAGAGGGGGGCCTGTAGCAGCCAACCAAATGAAAAGCTGTCATATTGGGGAGAGCTATCTTAAGGGATAAACATTCGAATTCTTTGGGCACTGATGTTACACTAAGGCAAGATGCAGAAATATTTGATTTAACATAGATAGTTGGGGAAGATTGCTTGGTGAAAAGGTGTTAGTATAGTAATTAGTGGAGAAGAACATAGCTTTTGTCTTCTTTGCATTTAGGAGGAGTTTTTTTCAAGTAGTTGGTATTGCAAAAGGGAGAATTCTGATTGTAGTATTTCACAGGCCTTTGAAGGTGATGGGTTACTGACATATAAGACAGTGTCATCTGCAAAGAGGTGAACATTGGCTTTGTGAGATTAGAGTCAATGTTGTTAATGTAAATGGCAAAAAGGATAGGGCCCAGGAGAGATCCTTGAGGTACTCCTCTTAGGAGTGGTTTTGATGAGGATAGGTCGCCTTCATTTTTCACCTGCTGCATTCTATCAGTGAGATAACATCTGAACCACTTAAGAGAGGGTGGATCTAGGCCTATGGAATGCAGTGAAGAGAGTAGCAGCTCATGATCCACTGTGTCGAAGGCTTTGCTTAGATCAAGAAATACAGCACAGACGCTGTTCTTTTTGTCTAGCTCAGTTTGCCAGTCATTTGTGACTTTTGCCAGTGCAGAAATGGTGCTATGCCTAGTTCTAAACCCAGATTGAGCGGGGTTTAAGAGATTATTAACATCAAGGTAGTCTCTTAATTGGATGCTCACTAATTTTTCTAGCATTTTGGAAAGCACTGGCAGGATGGATATGGGCCTGTAATTGTTGAGGTCCATGGGGTCCCCTGATTTTAGGAGGGGGGAAACACTTGTGCTGTCTTCCACAGTGAAGGAATAGACCCAGAGGCTAAAGATAGATTAAAAAGATGTGTTAAGGGAACTGCAAGCACATGTATTGCAAGTTTTAGAAAATAGGGGTCAAGAGAGTCTGCACCTGCGCTTTTTTTTAGTGTCCAAATGCAACAATAGATCCTCTACTTGCTTCAGTAAAATTGGTTTGAATGAGAATGAAGAATCAGCCCTCTGAGCCTCAGTAGACTGGGATTTAAGTTGTGCCCGCAGTAGATTAGCTGGAGAGGAGTCAAAAGCAAGGCCAGCCGTTGTGAAGTGATTGTTGAATGCATCCAATACTTCCCGTTTGTTGGAGATAGCAACCTTATTAAGGTGCACTTGAGATGGCAGAGAAGTGCTAGAGTCCTGCCCTAAGATCCCCTTGATGGTGCCCCAGAATCTAGCAGGGTTGTGATAAGAGGCATCAAGTTCAGCCATATAGAAAGCAGCCTTAGCATCCCTTACTTTTTTGGTGCAGCTATTTCTGGCTTTTCTGAACAGCAGCCAGTCATTTGGTTCCTTAGTCTTCCTTGCCATTTTCCATAGCTTATCTCTCTCAAGCAGTGCAGATTTAAGGTCGGCTGAAAACCAGTGGCAAGATTTGCTTTTCGTTCTAACACTAGTGATTGGTGCATGAGTATTGAGGGCACCTATGATTATGCTGTTTAACACCTGAAGTGCTATTTCCACAGAATATGTGTAAGGTAGAACTCCTGCCAGCGTGCAGAGTGGCATAGGTCGTGGAGATATCCCTCGATATTAAGGTTTTTTTTAGATCTTCTAAGGAGGAATTTTGCTGGGTTAGCTGGTTTGCCTGATGATCTTATTCCTGCAATAAGACAGTGATCACTTATGTCACTTGAATAGTACTCCAGCGTGTGAGAACAGGTGGGGTTTGTTTACCAGCATGATGTCAAGTAGGGTGCTACTACTTCTGTTCTTTAAATTGATTCTTGTCGGTTCATTTATTAGTTGAGTAAACCCATATGTATCACAAAAAGATACTAAGGGTGCAGCTGTCTTGGAGAGCCAGTTTAAATTCAGATCACCTAAGATAATGATATCTTCAGGGCCCAGTTTGATTATGTTCCCCAGGTGGGTTAAGAGCTTATGATCAGCAGAGGGGGGGCCTATAGCAGCCAACTAGTTGAAAAGCTGCCATGTTGGGGAGAGCTATTTTAAGGGATAAACATTCAAATTCTTTGGGCAATGATGTTGCACTAAGGCAAGATGCAGATATATTCGATTTTATATAAATAGCTACTCCACCGCCCCTTGACAGGCGGTCTGCTCTGAATATTTGGTAGTTGGGTAGATTTACCTCCCTATCTGTTGTTGCAGGTTTGAGCCATGTCTCGGATATTACCAGAAAGTCTGGCATGGTGTGGGCAACCCAGGCTTGTATTAATGAAAGCTTTTTCAGGAGGCTGCATGCATTGATATGAAGGAAGCTTAATCCTTTGATGGATGCTAGATCTGCTGGGGAGGTGATGCCCTCTGGAGGTCCTGGATTGATTTCAACATTACCAATACAGATCAGCAGAAAGAATAAGAGTTTTGTGAGGGCTTTGAAGGACAGGAGGATGGGACAGTCAATGGGCCTTCTCTTCTTGCTCGGTGGCCAATGCTTTGAGATGATCCACTCTGGATTGCGGCTTAGTAACCTGTCACAGAGTGCTAATTTGGTGGACAGGTATAAGGGGGCACTGTAGATCCAATAGTGGAGCATCGAGCTTAAAAAGTACATCACAAGAGAGCACCGAGGCCCTGGAAATAAAATTTCCCAGGGACACCCACTGTCTTCTCCAAGTTATGTGGGACTCAAACCAACTCAATACAGTGACAGCGAGTCCCACATAATCCCTCAGGTGAACCAAAAGTCCACCATGGTCAACAGTTCTGAATGCCAACAAGTGCTTATTTTTCATCCATAGACCGGGACCTACACCAAAGAACACTCTAACCTCCAACCCTTAGTCTTTATCCGGTGCAGCTCATTACAGTATCAAGAAGAGCTGCATCTGGAGGTCAAGAGACAAACACAATAACGTGCCAAAGAATCCAAGGTGGATGTAAGAACACTATTATAGTGCTCCACAGAATTCTTGGAACCCTGCACACAGGTGAGCATGATGCTTGAGACGTCCAATACTTCCACGTGTTTGCGAGACTCCAAATTTTGTTTTGGATGTTACTGGATTGTCCCCACATGGGGAGTAACAAAACAGGGTACTCCATAGAGGAACAAAACCATGTGATGATACAGCCAAAAGACTGGATCAGCATTGACCATACTTATGTCAAGGCCTGGTGAGAAGGTCATGTCCAAGGTGTGACCCTGCTGATGTGTACTAGGGGCAACAATCTGTGCTAGCCTTGTTAATTCATTAACTGGGGGAGCTGTTGACCAAGGTGCAGAAGTGGGATGTAGCACTTTTATTATGGGAGACAATGAGGGATGTCCCTCATGTGGGAATGTTGTGGGGTATGGTGCTGTGTGCTGCTACCTTTATGGAAGCAGTACCTCTTTCATCCACAGGCTGCAGTGTGGAGCATTTGGCTAGCACTGATTTGAAGGATCAAATGTTTGCTCCTCATATTATAATGAAATTATAATGGCACGCAAATGTCCTCTTTGGCCCATCCATGGGGGAAGGTGATCATTTGCATATCATGGTTCCATTATGGGTCTGTGTGTCTCAGGAGCAAATAGGTTTGTCCTGTGCAAACACATTTGCTCCTGTGACTGGGAGACCTGCCTATGCCTTTCCAGCAGCTGTCTCTCCTTCCTAGTCCGGTAGTGGGCCTTGGATGCACTTTGCTCATTCATTGCTATGTGTTCCCATGGCAGTATAACGGAACAGTCTTTGCATGTGCAAACTTGCCTCTGTACCTTTTCCATTATATCACTTTGTGCATGTCAGGCAACTTTGCTCCTGGTAGGGGACTTTGCCCTGCACTTTGCTCCAAATTCAAAAATGCTGCCCAATGTCTTATGCATATACGAGCTGCTGTGAAGTATTTATTTTATTACTTTCCTCTTTTTTGAGTTATTGTATTAATTTTAAGAATGTTTCTTGGTTGCATTAAATAATCGAATCAAAATTAAATTAGCTGCAATTAGGTTTGTTTGGGATCAGGTCAAAGGAAAAATAACGTGGTCGAAGTGAGTGCAGTAAAAACAGCAAAACACATAATAGCGCTGATGAAATACAGCAAAGGTAGAAACAGTGCTGCACCGGTGGTGGGAGAATGTTGTGGCGTAGGCACCTTACACACTAGTACCAGGAGGCGCATGGCACATGAAAGGGACTTGAGGGTCAGAACAGAAGCAAGTATAAAACTTCAGAAAGAACATCCATGGTTGAGACAGGGGATATTTTTCTATGCAGGGATATGTCCTCAAACCCCTATAACTATATATACTCCGGGGATTTGGTGGGGGAGATTTACCGTACATGGTAAAATGGCGATCAAGGGAAAAAGAGGTGTGACTAATGGTGAGGGAAGACAAATAAATAGATTTGGGAGTTGAACCCCAGCCAGCTGAGTGCAGAAACTTGTGTTTGTGTCTCTACACTGTATGCCACAATATCAACACAGAGGAATGTCTCACAGTTGAAGACTTCTACTTTCCCATCACTGACAACAGCTACGTGGTGTACTGCACTATTATGACTTCGCTGTTATACACCCATAGAGGTTTTCAGTAATGCCTGTTGCTAGGACAGTGAGACAAGGGGGCCAAAAGAATGACGGGGGGGTAGCTACCAGTCACGCTTCCTGTCACGGGATGTCAAAAATGCAGTGTCAGTCAGATGTCATAACTAAGCCTTGTTTTATCTACTTTAAGCTACTTGTAAATTATTTAACAGATAACTGTAAACATGCAAGTGATGTGCAAGGTTAACAGTATTCATGAAACTAAAGTTGAAATCTTCTTGGATAATGGCGTTTGAATTCTTACACAAAGACATCCAGGTTGAGACTTGAAGTCACATAATTTTCATATGATAGGAGAATGAGGTTTCTCTTTCGTTCATGAGTCATGCTCATCCTCTGATGTGATAAAATTCTTTTCGAACAAGAAAAGGAATTCTCACAAGCAGCAGTTGATGCTCCAAATAGCAATACAGCAATACACATTTCAACAAGCATTTGTCAATGCCGAATGTTGTTGCGCTGGAATTGGTTTTGGTAGTGCAGTGCAGAAACACAGTTTGGGCAGGATGTGAAAAATGACAGCTGTACTGTTCATAAGGAGGTGTAAAAAAATGGCAGTGGTGAAAATGTGGCATGTAAATATTGCAAATTTGCGAAGTTACAAGGGTGTGTGGGAAATGTGCAACGCACACTTGTAACACAGTCATTTTATGGAGTTTCGGCACCAAATTTTCAACATAGGCATTTTAGCACCTCTGCTTATGTACAGTGTCACTGTCATTTCCTCAAACTGTTCCAAAAAGTGATTTTGCACAGCGACCGTACGATTCTGCACCGAACGTGCGAAAACACATTTCAGGCAGGATATGTAAAATGATGGCTATACTGTTCATCAAGAGGTGTGGAAAAATGCCAATGGTGAAAATCCAGAGTGAAAATATTACAAATGCACAACGTTATGAGTGTGCGTGCAAGCTGCGCAATGCACACTCGTAACACAGTCATTTTATAGAGTATCGTCACCAAATTTTCAACATAGGCATTTTAGGACCTCTGCTCATGAACAGTGTCACTGCCATTTTTGTAATCTGCCCCAAACACTGATTTCTCACAGCGACCGCGGTATTGTGAGTCGGAAGAGCGGAAACACATTTCAGCCAGGATGTGAAAAATGACAGCTGTACTGTTCACAAGGAGGTGTAGAAAAATGACAATATTGAAAATCTGGCATGAAAATATTATGAATTCGCGAAGTTACGAGCGTGTGTAGCAACTGCACAACGCATGCTCGTAAAACAGCCATTTTTTGGATTGTTTCCGCCAAATTTTCAGCCTAGGCTTTTTGAGATCCCACCTCATAAACACTGTCACTGTCCTTGCATTAATCAGTCCTGAAAGGTGTATCTGCACAGTGACTGCGAAATCACCTTTTAGGACCGATTAACGTCATAACAGTGACAGAATTCATGAGGAGGGGTCCCAAAAACCCCATATTGAAAATTTGGTGCAAAAATTCCAAAAGATGCCCGAGATATGCATCAAAGTTGAAAAAAAAACCTATTTATTCCATTATACAGCTTACCGGCATTTCCTCAGTTCACGGTCGGCTTTGAAGAGTGAAGATGTGTTCCCGGTCCACCGAAGATCATCGTGCTGAGCTCTGGATGTAAGTATGGGGTGAAGGGATGTGTGGGGAGGCAGTGTGTGCAGTGGGTGGGTGCAGGTGCTGGGTAGGGAGACTACGAGGGACCGTTTTCTGTTTACTGGTAGTAAAAAAATATCGCAGACGGTTTTCTTTTTTACAGGTGGTTTCTTTTTTGGGGGGTACAGTAGCTGACGGGGGATTGGGCCCCCCCCATTGAGACAGAAGAAGGGGGGACATCATGCCGATGGGAAGTGGGCTCCCCCGTCGGCACCTTAAATTGGGAAAGGGGAGGCAGATGCCGACGGGGATTGGGTACCCCCCATCGGCAAACAACGAAAGCGGGGGGGCACATGAGCCGAAGGGGATTGGGCACCCCCTCGTCAAGCAAAAAAGGAGGGGGGACACATTCTGCCGACAGGGAGTGGGCTCCCCCATCAGCACATACTTGAGGGGCAGGGGGCAGGGTAAGCCATAGGCACCCCCGAAGTCGGCAGTTTAGCGGCCACTGTGCCGCCATATGTGTAGCTGGTGAAGCACGTAGAAAGGGTCTGCTGCATGTGATGAGCTTTGCTCGCATTGCAGCAGACCTTTTCTTAGATGTGCTCGCCACATTAGTATGCATCGTGTGGCACTGGCATGCAGGCTGATTGGGGAATGAGGGACACACCTACTGGTGCGTGCCCTGCATTCGCCCAACAGCGACCGCGCCTCCAAATCTGCACTATCGCAAGATGTTGGCAGTGCAAGCACGCCAACATAAAAATACATGGGAAAGCTTCCTTTAATTCCTTGGCAGCACTGAGAACATCTTCAAATTGTTTGCACTGTTTATTATTCATCAGTGCAGTGAATACAGTCATTTCAGCTTTCACTTTTTCAATATCTAAGCCAAGCAAGTCAATCAAAGGATGTAGAGATTCCATTTTCAAGAAGTCGGGAGAGCTAGTAGAATACAGTGCTGACAAGCTTTTGTATAACTCAGCATTCCTCTGAGAAAATCTCCTTTGCAATTCACTAATTGTTTCATCAATGAGTTCATGATAAATCTGGGACCACTGGTGCTCAAAGTTTGGAATCCTGGTAAATGCTCAGTGATGACTGAATCTTAAGACTTTCTGGGTAGCACCCTGGTTCGTTTTGCAGCACCCTGACCAGCATGATGTAATGCCAGCGTTTCATCCCATGCACTTTTCAAAACTGGGTGCTTGGATGAAATATCTGCTAAAAAATCTTCAAACAGTTCTCTCTTCTGTTGGAGTGTTTCACAGGAAACAGTAATCAATTCAAGTGCCTTAGCAAGGTGCATCAATTCCTTTTGAAGGTAATTATTCACTGGATCAAACATATTTAAAATCATTCTCATAACCTCTGCCAAGAACAGGAAATGGGATGATTTTGTAACTTCCAATAGCCCTCTTGCTTCAACTGACAAATCACCATAACCATTTGAAATATGTTGGTGAGGGGAGCAAAGTCCAGTAAAGAGCAGCGGCTGGCACAGGGGATACATGGAGGGGAAAAGGGGTTCTTCCGGTACATTGGGGAGTGGAGAAAAACTAAGGGCCATCTCAGCAGATTGAGATCATAAGGAGGATGGGTGGAAGAGGCGAGGGACCAGGCAGAGGTATTTAACGAGTACTTTGCCTCTGTGTTCACTAGGGAAGGGGATGGGATATCTACAAAGCAAGGCATGAAGGGGATAGAAGCAGCAGTGAGTGGGATCGGGGGAGCAACAGAAATGGAGCAAGAGGGAGGGCGAGGTACCCCAGAGGTGTCACATCTGGATAAGGATAAAAAGGCCAGTAAGGTGGAGGGGACGGATGATGCTATCTCCACCAAAAGGGTGTTGTTAGCCCTCAAGGCCCTAAAGAAAGACAAATCTCCTGGGCGGATGGCATTCATCTGAGAGTACTATGGGAATTGGCAGACATACTGGCTGCACCTGGCGGAGCTCTTCAACAGGTCACTTGAGACAGGGAGGGTACCTAGGATTGGCGAGAGGCACATGTGGTGCCAATCCATAAAGGGGGTCGAGGAAGTACCAGGTAACTATAGACCCATCAGTTTGACCTCGGTGGTGGGAAAATTAATGGAGAGTATACTAAAGGAACGATTGGGGTGTACTTGGAGGAGGTGGGAGGTCTGGATAGTTGGCAACATGGGTTTGTGCCAGGTAGATCATGTCAAACCAATCTTGTGGAGTTCTACGAATGGGTAACATCAGAACTGGACAGGGAAAGCCTGTGGATGTATTATTCTTGGACTTCAGCAAGGCGTTTGACTCTGTCCCCCACAATGGTCTGGTGGAGAAACTGATGGGGTTAGGGTAGGCCCTTTGATGGTCAGATGGATTGAAAACTGGCTAGCTGGATGCACCCAGAGAGTAGTGGTCTGTGGGGAGCTTAACCCTAGAGAGGTTGGTAGTGGGGTACCGCAGGGCTCGGTCCTGGGTCCGATCCTGTTTAATGCATACATATCGGACATCAGGGAGGGTATAGGGTGTGAAATGAGTCTCTTCGCGGATGACTCCAAGATGGGAGCAGTAGTTGAGGGAGAAGAGGGGAGGTTGGCCCTGCAAGGGGACCTGGACACCCTGGAAAGCTGGGCTCACACATGGAAATTAAATTTCAATATCACCAAGTGCAGGGTATTGCATCTTGGTCGGGGAAACCCTAAACACAGGTACACCCTGGGAGGGGAGGCGCTGGAGGCCTCAATAGGGGAAAAAGACCTAGGGGTCATGGTGGATGAATGTATGAATAACTCTGAGCAGTGCAGGAGAGCGGCTAGCAAGGCAAACAGGATGTTGGGATGCATCGTAAGGGGGATCACCTCTAGGAGCAAGGAAGTGATTCTGCCGCTGTACAATGGACTGGTTAGACCACATCTTGAGTACTGTGTACAGTGCTGGAGACCACACTTGAAGAGGGGCATACAGCTCCTGGAGAGGGTACAGAGGAGGGCAACTAAGATGATACGAGGGCTAGGGGATTTGACGTATGAGGACAGACTTGAGGAGCTCTGCCTGTTTTCATTGGAGGAGAGGAGAGACAGGGGGGACATGATTGAGGTCTTCAAGTACCTCAAGGGAATAAATAGGGTAAACATGGAGGGGATCTTTAGACTAAAGCAGGGAGGTATCACCAGAGGGCATGGTTTGAAGTTGGAAGGTGGAAGGGTGAGGGGGAAAGAGGAGGAGGTTTTCACTGAGAGGGTGGTGGACCCTTGGAATGCACTGCCTGGTGAGCTGGTTCAGAGATCCACAGTGGAGGGCTTCAAGAGAGGGTGGGACAGACACAGAAAGTGGATGTATCAGATGATGGCCTGTCCCAGGGGGGTGGGGATGGATGATAGGGGTTTCTGGAGCACAAGGGAGGGGAAGGCCTCGGCAACCAACTAAGGATCTGAGGTTCGAGCAGACTTGATAGACCGTAAGGCTTAATCTGCTGGCAAATAGTATGTTAGTATGTGACAGGACACTCTGAATGTCTTTCAAATTATTGGGAATTACTTCCAAGGTTTTCAGGTTATCAGTCTGTCTTGTTTCTATGAATCTTTGCAGGTGCTGAGCTTTGTACAGCACACTAACTTCATGTCTGCAAAACAATTTTTACAGAGTTGCAGTTTGAGAACATATCTGCCACTGTGCTGCTCTTCTCACACACGAGTAACCACCAGATGTAACTGATGATTCAAGCAGTGTATGTAAGGAACTTCCTTGTTTCTCTTGCAAAAGCTTTTGCACACCTCCTTTGCACCCTGACATAACGGAGGCATCATCAAAGCAAGAACATAAAATATTTTGAGGGTTTACACCCAGTTCTTGAATTTCTTTCAAGATCTGTTGTGTAATATCTTCAGCAGTGAGGCCATACAATTGTGATACTCCAATGAGTCTCTCCTTCGGTTTGCCATCAACAGAATATCATAAAATAACAGACACATTTTCAACATTCACAGCATCCCTTGTGGTGTCAGATTTCAGGCAGAAGAACTTGACATCAGCATTGTTTTTAATATCTGCAACAATATCTTACAAAAGCATTTTTTTCATGTCAGTTATTTCATTCTGAATTTCAACAGAAGTGTACTTTGCATTTTTCAGAATGGTTTTCAGAATAGCCATGAATATTGGATCTTGCCCTGCAGTAAACTTAATTAGGTTGACGAAAACTCCTGATGAATTGCTCAATGTTAGATCTAACTTATCAAACTTGATGGTATCTTTATCTCCTCTCAGAGGCAGCTCATTTAGGACAGCAAAAGGAATGCTTTTACCCAAGGTTTTTACATAGTACCTATTCCTTTCAATTTGTGCAAATGACACCAACGCAGCAATTGTGGCACCTGTGGCCTCGTTTCCTTGATGCAGTCCAATCAGCCATTGCATTTAAGTGGACTAAGCTGTACTGAAGTTTGTTGAAACCTTTCCCTTGACAAAGAGCTTTTTTCCCAGTAGTAAAATCCAGAGGACATAAAAATCATATCAGTTCTCATTCCACCAGCATTGCCAGGGCATGCATACATCCAACAAGGAAAACAGAAGGCCTTAGCCACAACTGAGTATTCCAACCATGATCGGTTCACATACCATTTTTCACTAAAACCATGCAGCACTCCTCCAATATTTGTTTTAGGAAAATTAATTTTGGGTTGAGCTGGTTCTTGAGTTCCAAGATCTGACGATAATGAATCATTCCTGTTTGTAACCTCAATATGTTGTTCATTATATCAGTAACACATGTTGAAGTGGATTGTGAGTTTGGTTGGGTCTGTCTATGAGATGCACGACCACAATAAACAAATTTGTCCATTTTGAAAATTTATCTACACTACTTTGGAAGTGACAGTGAAGAATGAGGTCAGTGTTAGCCACCTGAAGCAGGCTAGCTAGTCACACGACTAAGATCAGCAGCAAGTTGACTGCGGCAACAAGTGGAACTTTAGAATAAGTGTTGTGTTACCCCTTTGAGTTTCTTAGGCCACACCAGTCACCACACAACAGCACACAAGAAGGGTTGTCTGGCCCTCTCAAAATTTGTTGCACACTCTAAAATGTGGTGTGTGTTTTATTTTCTTTAGAAAAAGTTGTTTTTTTACATTTATTTTTAAACACACATCCACACAGTACAAACAATGCACACAGTCTCTGATGGACTGACATAATAACTTTTCAGGAGGCAGACAGAGGCAGGTACTAACTAGGTACTGGTAGCAAATTAATACTGTGTTCCAAGAAATGATGAGCTTTGTGTTTTATGTTCTAGAACACAACTCAGGAGAGATGGGCCTGGGTGGGGCTGTGTTTCTAATAAAATTTGTTGCACACTCCAAAATGTGCTGTCTGTGTCTGTTGTATTTCTTCACAAAAAGTTTTTTTTATAGACACACATTCACACTACAAACAATGCACACAGTCTCTGACGGACTGACAGAATAAATTTTCAGGAGGCAGCCAGGGGCAGGTACTGGTAGCAAATTAATTCTGTTCTTGTTCTAGACTAATACTAATAATCACTCCATGTACCAGCAGTCAGAGAGAGTAGCAGTCTGTCCTTATCAGAAGTAATTTTTCTTCTCTTCCCTCTCTCTCCTCTCCCCTTATACGTTGGTCTCCCTATCTCTTTATTGTTTCTGCCTTTTTAGTACAACTGTACTGTATATACAGTACAGTACAGTGCTGTTTCTGGAATTTTCTTGTCCCTGTTACTGTCCCCTCAGCCTAGCTTCTCTAGACTCTCTCTCTCTCTCTTTCTCTCCTACACACTAGCACGGTATGCTCCCTGCCCAGGCTTTACTTATCTGTAACCATGGTCTGCACTGCAACACTAAGAATTTGTCTTTTTTTTCCTTAGGCAAATAGGTAGTTTTACTTGCTCGGTTGGGCACCGTTTACTTACGTGGTCTGGGCAACAAGCCTTGTACTAGTCCCCTTGGTCTCTTCCTCTCTTTAGTTTATTTATTTTATTTGTGCCAGTCAGTGTAGTGCTACTACTGGCTTCTATCATGCCCTTGACTGCCTTAGGGAATAAGGCCAGGGAGGTAACAACAAACATCAAATTACATCATACACTGTCCCTCAGCCTGTCAGTTCTTTTCTTTTTTAGTTAAATTCTTTCCTAGGCTTCTATTATTTTAGTGTGTCACCTTTTACTATATACTGTATTGGCAGGGACTGGGGGAGTTAAAAGAAAGTTATACCCACTCTACACACTCAGTCGCCTGTCGGTTCTTTTCTTTCTTTCTGGTTCAATTCTTAATGGCTTCTATATGATTAGTAGACTGTCACAGTTGGCAGGGAGAAAGTTACACCCTACAGCCTGCCAGTTCTTTAATTTTAGATCTTTCTAGTTAAATTATTTTCTTGGTTTCTGATTCCTATGGCTTCTATTATATTATTTAGTCTGACAGTTTTTATTTTACTAATGTTCTACTATTTTATTTGCAGGGGGAAATTTACACTCTACAGCCTCTCAGTTCTTTGTTTATTTTAATTCTTTCTAGTTAAATTCTTACTTTCCTTGGCTTCATCTGATTCCTATTCTATCAATCTGATTGATTAATCATATGATTTATTCTCTCTCACTACTCCACTCTTGTTTACTGTGTGGTACTGGAAAGAAGAAGACTTTTAATTTGGAAGGAAAGGATGGAAGTTAACGTGAATTGCACGATTAACAGGCTTGATTTCTGATTCTAACAAAAGTTAAAACAAGTACTGCTGCCTGTCTGCTCTGCCCACTCCAGTAGTTCACTGTCGACTGCTCCCTACCACCCTCCCCTTTTACAGATCTCAGGCAACAACTGCTGGTCTGCCTGGCCCGGACACCTCTCAGGCCTCCTCACTTAAAGCACGTCACCCACCTGGCCACACACACACTGCGCAGTCAGATCAGAGGGGAGAAGTGGAGGAAGAACTTGTTGCTGCCAGTGCCTAAATGTTTTCTTTAACTTTGACAGCACTGTCTGGAGACACATACAACTCTCATCTCTCTCTGTCCCCACCCAACAAGACCAACCCCAGTCAATAAACCAGAGATACACACGTTCTCTGAAAGCAAGTCTGCAACTCTGCCAGAGTGACTGATCTGATGCATGAGGCTGCGAGCGAGAACGTCATATCTTCCCCTTCCATGTCTCCAAGTCCACCTAGTAGTCTACCCAACCAATGAAGTGGCAACCTTTTTTTGTCCACTGCAGCCGCCGCATGGCCAATGGGGTACACTTACCTTTAAGCCTGGCCACCGATTTGGTGTGGCAATTGCCATTCAAGATTCAATCTGCCCGGTGCCTTTGAATCTGTTCTCTTCCTCCTCATGGCCATACAGCTACTCACTTGCTCCCCCACCCCGTATTTATTGTGAGCACTCTCAGCTCGCGCTAGTAATTGCTACGTTAACTTATACACCAAGCCTAGTAGCCCAATCACATGTTCGCTGCTCTGCTGGGTCACATGCAAGTCTGGACTGGAGCAGTAGTACGATCAGCAAGCAAGAGGAAGTGAGCACTCTACTGGAGGAAGCAAGTACTGCAGTGACAGTGAGTGCATTTTTTTTTTTTTTTTTTTAGCTGCAGTGTCAGTCTTCTCTCTCACTCTGGATAATTTGCAGGGGGCTCTGGCTGGGAGCCTATTAAAAAATCTCTGGACTGGTCTGAAAATTTACAGGGGGGGGCAAAACAAATTACAGTGGGAGCAGTGCCCCCATGCCCCACTGTAGCTACGGGCCTGTTTTCAGTTACGCTGTTTTGTCTACGACTTTTTTACCGCGCTGTTATTGCTACGTGCTCTTGACCGGCTACTGCTTTTTTTGTACCAGCTGTTTGAGGTGCCAGTCACTTCTTGGATCTTTATTTCTTACCTTGTTTTTGCATTCACTTTTTAGTTTTTCTGTGTTTTTTGGTTTGCCTTCACATTTTGTGTTGTGCTTTGTTTGTATCCCTTTAATGTCATCATTTTAGATGCACTTTACTGTTTTGTTTGCATTTGATTTATTTGTCATTTTCTTTTTGTTGCATTTTGTTTTGTTACTTCATTTTTCCGGCATTGCACTTTATATTTTTGTCTGTTGCTTTACATTTTTTGTTTGCATTTCACTTTTGGTTGTTGCTGTACATATTTAATTTAATTTTGCTTTTTTTTGCTTGCATTTTTTACTTCAGGGCCATTGTGCAGTACATGTATATTCTTTCCTGTACTCAGTTTTATAAATAAAAATGTACTGTTTATATGTAAGAACAAAGGGTATAATCAAACGTACTTAGCCGACAAGAAATTCATCATAACATTAAGCAAAAACCTAGCCAGGCAGAAATCCGACCTTGGAGATATAACTCTAATGGTGGTCAGAAGGAGTGTCTATGTCAGTCACCAATCACCATCCACCATTCTGCCTGCCATGCCTATGAACATTTTAGGGTGAGTCTGGTGCTGGATGGGATGGATGATGATGGGTGCCGAATGAGTGGACTGGGCAGGAGGGCAGGGGACTTAATTTTACAAAAGTGATTGGGGTAGGTGATATGTAGTACTCTACTACTAGGGTAATTTCTTTTGAGATATGAGCATATGAAAATATTTAGCAGACAAAGGCCTTCTGGTCTGTCTAGCCTGCTCAATTTGCAGAATCCCTTCTCCAGCAATTGCTGTGGGCTCTGACTCCCCTCCCCATCAAACCTGATCCCCCTTCATCCTTTTCACCTCCCTCCCCATCAACCCTAATTCACCTTCATCATTTTCTGGCCCCCCTCCATCTACTCTGACCATCCCCTTAACCCTGTACCACCCCTTCTTGAATCCATTCACCGTCTTCTGAGAGACAACCTCTGCTGGAGTTCATTACACCCAGTCACCACTCGTTCTGTGAAGAAGTGTCTTCTGAACTCAGTCTTGAACCTTTTCCCTATCAGCTTATAGTAGTGTATCCCTGTGGTCCTGTTCCCACTAAGACAAAAGAGGTCCCCTATATTCATCTTTTTTTTATTTCATTTTTATTAAGAGAAGCACAATATATTGTTACATTACATCCACAAATGATCTAACAAGGGTTTTACATGATGTAATAATAATGTCAGACAATTGTGGATAAAAACAGAAATTGTTACAGTCAATTGATCCAGCCTAGACAATTATAAATTCTTTTTGACATTATAGTTAGTGCCGGTTTCACAGAAAGTGCATGTTTGTTCTCAAAACAGCCTCATCTCAGTTATCTCCTCCCCAAGAAACCCCTGCCTGAAATAATAACAGGTGCAGATAAGTTGCTGAGTGTCACCCCACTCCCCCAGGCAGAATATTAATGATATCCTTTCCCAAATCCCTATGGAACAAAGTCTGGGCTGAGCATTACCATATAGTATATCTAGCTGCACCATTTATCCCTAAACATAGTTTGTTTATTATGTATCCCTGCCATAAGGCCCTCCAGTTTATAAATATCCAGGACTATTTGCCACCAGTCAGCTACTGTGGGTATAGTAGTAGTAGACATCCACTTGTGTGTTATGGCCTTTTTTTGCTGCCAGAAGATATAGTGGCAGCAAAGTTCAATGCCAAGATGGACTATGCTCTAGGAAAATTGATAATACCACCATTTCAGCCGTAAGCATCTGTTCCCCCAGATTTTCCCATAGGTCTTCCTGTATGGAATACCAAATGGCATCAGTTTGGGGCAGAGTCAAAAAATATGCCCAAGATCTGCCAATCTACAGTTACACTCCATCCAACACCGTCCGTAGGAGACCAGAAAATATTTGGTCAGGGTTGCTGGAGAGAGAAAATATTTCTTATGACATTTCCATGCAAATTTGTTCCATATATGGGATAAGGTTACTTTAATTGCTTTTAGAGATGTGTCCCTTCAAAGTGATAGAGGGACTGCTAAAGCCAAGTCTTTATTCCAGCTATCCACAACCGACTGGAGAGAATCTCCCAGATAGTCCCTCAGAGTTTTGTAGCTGTGACCTATGAGGTGGTTCCAGGCATAACCCTCCTGTACATCTCTTAATAAAACCCATAATAAGGGCAAGGAAGCAGGTTTCTTAGGGACAATATCTCATCTCAAAATATAATTTCTCACTTGGTAGTATCGAAAATAATCTCTATCTGGAAGTCCACATCTTTCATGTAAGTCTGAAATGATATAATACCTGTGTTTGCTAAGAATTGCTGGATGTAATTAAGTCCCACCCTCATCCATAAGGTAAAAGTTGGGTCAGATTTAGCCGGGTAAAAATTGTCATCCTCAGATATTAAGGTGTGGCAAAAAATATTTTTTTTAAAAGCATGTGTTTGTTTTATTTTCTGTAATACCTTCAGAACCTGGGCAGTATAGTTAGTAAAATTGTGGAGGTGGGGCGCATGTCCTCCAGAAGCAAATGCAATCTTCTTAATATCATATAAATAATTTATCAAGAATTCTATGTCCTTCCATGGGGCAGAAAAGAAGCGGGACAGCCACAAAAACAATATTCTGAGAAATGACGCCTGTGCATAAAGTAACAAATTGGGTAAGTTTTACCCCCCCCCCCGAGCCAACAAGAGCTGAAGAAGGGTAAAACGGACTCTAGGCATCTGACCCACCCAAAAAAATAAAATTAGAGAGTATTATGTGATTTAAAATAAAATCCAGTTGGAAAACTGGGACATTTTGAAATAGGTATAGAAGTCAGGGAGGATATCCATGTGAATGTTCTCTATTCATTGAAAAAACGTAATGCGTAATTTCCCCCATTTGGTTACGTCATTTTGAATTTGAACCGAAAGAGGTTCATAATTGACCAGCTCTAAGGGTTCTGGGGGATATGCATCCCCAAGTATTTATTTTATTTGTTTTTTGTTTACTGGGTAAGTACACTAGACAAGAGTATTGTTTCACACTGCAGGGGGACGGGGAGGGGGAGGGCACCGTTTACACAAATATAAGCCTGAGGACAGAAGTAAATGTTTTGGATCCATTTCATGAATGAGTCTGGGAATGAAAACCGTGACAGGGTGTCCCAGAGGAAATCCCAGGACACCCTATTGAAAGGTAGGCAATAGGAGAGGAAGGAGTTGTACAGAAAATGTTTTATACCACTCAGCTATGAAGCCCTCAGGTCCAGGGCATTTGATAGGGCTCAGGGCCTGGATATGACTTAAGACTTTATCTGGGGTGATAGGAGCGTCAAGGGAAGCACAATGTTGTTCAGTCAATTTTGGGAGAGGGAGGCAGGATAGCAGATCTGTTCTAGAGTCCTCCAGATTAGGGGAGGTAGGGGCTGCACATAGAGCCTGATAAAAAGTCACAAAGGCTGAGTGAATGTGTTTCTCCCCATGAGAAATTTGTTGCATGGTAGGATGTTTTACTTTCAAAATTGTTGCTGCTTGTTTATGCATACGGAGTTTGCGAGCCAGTAAATGACTGCCCCTAGGGCCCCCCTCATAATTACCTTGTTTCAGATATGTGAGAGTCTGGAGAATTCTAAGGTCCATTGTTTTTTGTAAGTCTTTTTTTATTTTCCATGATTTTTTCCCACAATACAGAATCACCCTTCCTATAAAGAAATTAGTAGGTTTGAAGTTGTTCTCGTAGAGAATTATATGTGGCATCTAGTTTGTGCTTTTAATATGAAGAGTAGGCTATTGTTTCTCCCCGTGGCACCACGTTTAGTGTGTCCCATTGTATGGGGTCAGATACATCAGGTGTGTTGTTATCTAGGAGGACTTGTGAGATTCTAGTGTGCATCTAGTCTAGATATTCTGGGTCCCACAAGAGGGAGGGGTTAACGTGCCAGCGCTTTTGTTTCTGGGGTTTCTCCAGATCAATTTTCCAAATCAGGGGGTGGTGGTCAGAAAGGAGACAGGGTCTCAGAGATATATCCTGAACTAGGGAGAGGTGTTCACATGTTATAAAAAAATAATCCAGGTGGGAGTAAGTCTGGTGGTGCCCCAAATAATATGTAAAGCCTTGTACAGAGGGAAATAATGTTCACCAAATATCCACTATACCAAGGTGAGCTAGAGTTCCCTTCAAGTACTTTGTGGCATTTGAAGCTCTATAAGCCAGTGGATTGGAGGAGTCTAATTGGGCAGAAAGTGCTATGTTAAAGTCTCCTCCATGATTAACCTTCCCTGTAGCATGTTTAAAACCTTCTGTACAAACAATCACATAATTGGAAGGGAGGATTGCAGTGGTAGTGTACACTTACTAGTGTCACTTCCTGAGAATAGTGAATACCCCTCAAAATCACATATCGGTCCTGAGCGTCTATGTGTAGTTGTTGGACCTCTAAGGGTGTGGAAGTAGGTACCAGGATAGCTGCCCCCCAATTTGTGACCACTGGCATGGGGGGAAGCATATACTTCATATCAACGCCCCATCTCAGCTCTTGATGCTCTATGTCAGACAAATGAGTTTCTTGTAAGAAGCAGAGATCAGCCACTTGTTTTTCTAAATAATGTATTGCATGTAACAAGTTCTTTTTATTGGGTTATGAAGCCCACTGTCAATCTGTGAAACTATTTTGACAGGGTTTACCACCATTTTGGAAGGTAGGAGCGAGAGGGAGCCCTCTCCCCCAGCAGCAGGAAGAACCCCCTTCTCAACTGGAAGAAAGCTAAGACCATGTCCACTAGGGCACAATCATCACAAAGGACCCAAAGTAGCCGGCTGGGAAGGAGACGATGGCTGTGCTTCAATGAAGTTCTCACCCTCCAGAGCAGGATTCCCCCTCAGTAATAAAGGATCATTTTTGTCCTAACCACATTCTGTGAGCTTCTCTTTGTTTTCAAAAAATAACTAAAAAAAATAGACCACAACATTGGTCATAACTAATATTAGTAACCACCTTAAGAACATCTCTCATAGCGTTCCCGCCCCCCACCCGTACCCAAAAAGTCAAGAACCTGTAGAAACCTGAAAGGGTTTGAGAACTTAATTTGTGAATCCTTGAGAACAAGAGAAAAAACATCTTCTAAAGAACAAATTAAACTAGTGTACAAATATTTACATGATGACTTCCATGTTGGAGGTGGGAAAATATCTCCACCTCCTGGATCATACAAGAGTTAGTCCCACTCCTGGGGATCCCTTGAGGCAGGGGGCATAAGCTACAGCAGTTGCAGGATTGGCCCCCTGAGGAACAAATGTGTTTCAACTGAAAAAAAAAACAGGGCCAGAAGGGCAAATGAACCTAAAAGTGGTGGCTCCATATGGGTATCTCACATATCAAGCCCCCCCCATCTGGTTCCAGATCCGGTTTAATGAACTTCCGAATCTTCCCACCATATAAGGTATTTGGGGGGTGCTATTTCATTGACCCCCTGCAAGTGCTCTGTTGCAGAAACAACTCTTTGTGCCAGGTATGGCACTAAAATTATTTATATGATATGTGCCCCTTTTTTTTTCCAGTTTGGTACTTAGGTAGTCTCATGGGGTAGATATCTAGGAAAGGAAGCCTCTGGGAATAATGATCTGAGGGATATGGGTTCCCCTTCATTGGATATCTGTCCCTAGAAAAACAAATGGAAACAGGGAGTCCCTGCTATCTTTATCTGTCTGGTGGCCAGTAATCCCTAGCGACCGGGGAGGGGGGGGTTCCCCTGCCATTTGGAAATATTTAAATTGAAATCCAGAGTAAACTTTAGAGCACTCCAGGGGGAGATGACAGAAAAAGGGAAAACTATGGTGAAAGTGGGGCCTGGACTAGGCTGTTGTAATGTTTGTAATTCAGTCAAATTAAGTTTTGATCTTGGGTCTTCTAATATGACTTATTTCCTTCCAGATGCGGTGGGTGGGAAAGGAGGAGGGCGTGCTAGATCTGGAAAGGTGACCAGGCCGTTCCCCAGCCCCAACCAAGTGGTTCCCCCAGAGTCCCTGATTCCTGCGCTCTCTTGTGGCTGGGCCAATAGGTCCTACTACCGCAAGGAAACACAAATGAGTCACGGAGGTGCCAGAAGGCCCACCAGTCGCAGGCCTGAGGCTGCCGATCAGCCTCCCCACTACCCCCCCTTTTCAGGAAAACTCACCAACCTTCAAGATGTACATTGTATACCTTAATGAGCAGCCCCCAGTTCCATATCTTTTAACAGTCCTCAGCAGTAGGAGGCTGATGAGCGAAACTGTTGAAACTGTCTAAGGATTTCTTCTATCGGCTGGTTTGCATTCTGAACTGAGTCCTGAGTTGGTGCTCCATCTGATTGACGTGAAGAGCCTCTCTCTTGACATCCTGCAGGGAAATTGTGCTGTGTTCTTTCACTCAGCAAGACTTGAGACAGGAGGTCCTTTCTTGCATCCTCAGCCATATGGTACAGTTGTGGCCCATCTGGAAAGTGTACCAGAAGATTTGCAGGGTAAGGGGTCTTACATTTCAAACCATGTTGTCAGAGGCAGGAAAACAGAGGAATATATTCCCTTCTCTGCTTCTGTGTGATAGGGGCATAATCGTTGTCCACGAAGATGCGTTTGGAAACATATTTCAAAATTATTTTCCCCCAGACCTTTTGCAGGAGGACATCCTTGACAGCGTATTTCAGAAACCTTACTATGATGGACTGGGGACGGGCATCTGGCTCTATGGGTTTAGGGCCAAGAGCCCTATGCGCTCTTTCTATATCAGTTGGATAGTTGGGACCCAGGTCAAGTACTGTGCGAAAAAAATTGTCCAGAAATGCTGGCATATCTCTGGCTTCTTCACCCTCTGGGATTCCAAATATTCTCAGATTTTTTCACTGACCTCTATTTTTGACATCTTCTTGCCGCAGTACTATTTGCAGTTGTGTATGAGCCAGGTCAGCTGCCACTGATTCTAAATGATCAAGGCGGGCTGTGTTGGAGGATATTTGGAAATTGGCCTTGTTATCCATGGACCAGCACCCCTGATTGCCCCCCTACCTCACAGACAGTAATACTGAGGGTGCAGGCACTTATCATAAAAGCATAAGTGTCAGAATCTGAGTTCTACTGTATTTCTACTAAGAATCATAATGTAATTGCTATTATGAACCGGCGATCGTAAATGGAGAAAGCCCATTGGCCGAGAGGTTTTCGAAGCCGTGATGATATCGGGCTACATCATCACTGCTTCAGAAAACCTCCGGTCACCAGCCTTCTCACCAGCAGATAAAAAAATCATTCCGACGACAACGGGCAGCCACGCTGAACTTACAGTCGGCAGCAGCAATAGCTCCTCACGTACTCCCGCTTGCATCATTCTTTGACACAAAATTCCCCGCAGTCAGCTGCTCCTGTTTGTCTCCTCGCAGTGGTCGTATAATCCGGACATAAAATAAAATACTGAATTCACCGCTGATGTAAAAAATATTTCATTACTCAAAGTAATGTTTGCCTTTCGAAAGCTAAACCACGAGACTCGGAGCATCGTATATCGGCATCTATGGCCGGACGCGTCGCTTCCTCAGAATCACGACTTTAGTTTTCAAAAGCACTTCCAACTAAAATAACACTCGTTTAAGCACTACACTAGTATTTTGACATCAGGGTGAACTTATAAATTAATTTCTATGTTCGAAAATACACCTCAAAAAAGTGATTTCGGCCATGGGTTGCCACCACCATTCCTGCTCAGGAATTCAGAACCTTGTCACCTGCTCAACAAGCAACTACAAATTTAAAAAAATTAATTCAATTCACAACCTAGTTCTTCCTCATTCTAACAAAGCATTACAATAAGGCCACCTACCACCCACATCAAAAACTAAACGGACTATATTATTTCAATGTATTCTACACATTACAAAATGCATTACTAAAACATTTTAGAAGCTTTTTTAAAATATTTTATTGATACATATATGCAATCCAGTTCATATTAGTATATGCACTCCAGGGTGTGGTATATCATGTGATATCGTCGCTCTGGTAGTTGGACGACTGCCTGCGGCCTCGTGCCCAACCACCCGAGGCGTGACGTTATCCCATGATATACCACACCCTGTCGTGCATTATTGCTTAATTATAATGTGTATCACTTGGGAGACACCTCTGTTATACCATTGTATAATCATTAGTTAGACAATACTGCCATCTTTAGTTCCAGTGCAAAACAGCAATTATCTATGTAATTATGTGTGTAACCAAATGTGGCCTTCACAAATACAGGTTCTTTGGTTAGTTATCTTGTCTTTCAGCTAGCTCAGAATGCTTTTCCAGGCTAGTAAGAAGTTAGGTTATTTGTCATTATCCAATGATGAGACTTCTATATATCTTTTTAGTAGTTGCTATGGTTATAATCAGGGGTATAAGACCCTTTGCATTGCACCTTTTTCTCTGAGAAGAAGAAGCAGCTTATTGCTGCCTATAGGTAAGAAAGATTGGAGGTGTTCTCCCCGGTGTTTATCACTGTGATTTGGTTATAAACCTGCTTTACATACCATAAATAAATTACTTTATGTGCAGGACACCACTTGTCTGTTGTTTCTTCACTTTTGTGCAGTTTCAACAAGAACCTGAGAAAGGTAATTTTATTACCCAGTAACAGCCTCATCAATGCGGCTTTGGAGAGAGCCAAGGTCTGTTCTTAGCTCGTGGATCAAGTCTCTCATTTCTGAGTGAAATTCTTGCAAGGCTGCCAGGATTGTATCAGTAGGATAAGGTTGGTTTTTGTTGAGCTGGGATCTGGGTGGGCAGACTTTTTTTGTGCTGTCTTCAGGGACCACCAAAAAGGAATTTGATTCCATGAGGGCCCCGTCTTCCATCTCGTCGCCCTCTGCCAGAACTTGAAATCAGTTTCTGGATGAATGGAGCATGAAAAGAGCTGATATCATGGCTTACCAGGTACTGCTGATTGTATTATAGGATCTCCAAGATTATTATTCTGGAATCTGTTGATTTTTTAAATGATTTTACTTGTTATTATTCAATGAGTATGAGGGAGCTCGAGTATGCGTGTCCACCTTACTCCATAGCGCCACCGGAAGTCCCCTATATCTCAAATCATATTGTAGTACTTTCACATACTTCAGATCTGAAAGTTACCAATTCATCTTGTTAATACGTTTTAGGTACTTGAATGTTTCAGTTATATTTCCCCCCTCCCTCCTCTTCTTGAGTGAGTACCTGTTGAGGTCATTCAGCCTGTCCTCATATGCTTTGCCCTGCTGTCCCTGGACCATTTTCATCACCCTCCTCTGGACTGCCTCAAGCAGGTTCATCATTTGTCAGGTGGGTTCCTCAGTATTCACACTGTACTCCAGCTGTGGTCACACCAAGCATCTGTACAGAGACAATATAACCTCTTCCTGTTTGCTCGTGCTCCCCCTCGCAATACACCCAAGCATTCTGTTTGCTTTGGCTGCTGCCCTTCTTCACTGCATTGCTCATTTTAGGTCACTGGTGATAGCTTCTCCAAAGTCCTTTTCCTCTTCCGATATTGTGACCTGGACCCCCCTAGGCTGTAGTCCATCCTCTGATTCTTACCTCCTGTGTGCTGGACTTTACACGTCTTCACATTAAACTTGAGCTGCTATATGCCAGACCACGTTTCCGGCATCTCTAGGTCTTCTTAAAGGTCCTGCACTCCCTCATCTGTATCCACCCTCCCACAGAGCTTGATGTTGTCCACAAAGAGGCAGATTTTGCCTTTTATGCTACCTCCAGTTTTCATTTATGAAAATGTTGAACAACACCATTCTGAGCACTGAGTCATGTGGTACCAGAGATGTCCCTAAAACATAGAAACCTAGAAGCATAGACTTTGCCGGCAGATAAGGACCACTTGGTCCTCCCAGTCTGCCCATTTTCCCTACCGATTGGATAAGCTGCAGATCCTAGTTAACCAACAGCCTACCCACCACCAGAATTGCATTATGTCTGTCCTATGCATTCTTGAATTCAACCATTGTTTTTGACCCCATGACATCCTCAGGAAGGCCGTTCCATGTGTCCACCTCCCTCTCTGTGAAAAAATACTTCCTTATGTTGCCCCTGCGCCATCCCCCCTCTATGTTCAAATTGGACCCCCTTGTTCTTGCACATCTCTTCTTCTGAAAGATGCTACCCATCTTGGACATGATTCCCTTGAGGTACTTGAAAGTTTCTATCATGTCCCCCCTCTCCCTCCTTTCCTCAAGGGTATACATATTAAGCTCCTTTAGTCTCTCTTCATATGGATTCTGGTGCAAACCGTGCATGGTTTTAGTTGCCTTCCTCTGGACTGCCTCCATTTTGTCTATGTCCTTGTGGGGTAGCCTGTGAGGTGGGCGCATGAGGAAGAGCGCCATCCATAATAACAAATAAAAATATAACAAATAAATAATAATAAACCCATAGCACAGTCCACATGCCGGTGGCGTCTAATACCTGGTGGACTAATAAAACTTAAGGAACTTCTGTCCCAAATTGACTGGTCTCCTATACAGGCAACTCCACACATCGGCACAGCTCTCCTTCTTTACCCAAACTTTTATAATGCCTGTGATATCTTTGCCCCAATGTTGACCCGCCATTCTAAAAGGAAGAATGCCCCTGGTAACCCCAGCTTTGATCCACCAGCTCAAACATAGGGACAACTTATGGCACCGCGCCATTGAGACTGGCCGGCCCAATGACAGGCGGTTATATGCTGCTGCTGTCAAACAAGTGCACTCGGGCCATCAGAAAGGCCAAGTCTGAGCATTATCGGTCCTCACTCACTGCCTCATGGGGGAACCCCAGAACCTTCTGGGATAACATTAAACAGTTAAATGGGAGTGCACACTCCCCCACCCACCCAGATCAACATTAATGGTGTGATCTCCTCAGACCCAGCCCTCATAGCCAACCACCTCAACACCTCATTCACTGACCTTAGCCCTATCCTCCCTACAAATTTTTTTGACCCTCCTCCCCCAGCACCTGCCGTAAATCTTTCTCTCCCTTATTTTCTCCTCTGCCGTGTTTCTGCCCAAGAACTTAGGCCGCACCTTGTCACTGCCCTCAAGAGTAATAGTACAGGCAGTGACACCCTGGATCTGTGTATCCTACGGCTGGTCTTAGACACAGTCCTTACCCCGATTACATGCCTCATCAACCACTGTCTTTGCCTGGGGAAGGTTCCAACTGCCTGGAAAGTTGCCACTGTCACCCCTATCTTTAAAGGTGGTGATAGGACTGTGGCTGGAAACTATCGACCGATCTCCATTCTCTCTCCTCTCTCAAGGCCTTGGAAAAAGTGGTGGCCTTTCAAATCTCTGACTACCTCTCCACCTACAATGTCCTTTGTCCTGAGCAGCATGGCTTCCGAGTGGGCCACAGTACCAACACAGCCCTCCTAGAGTTCTCCAACTTTCTCCAGTCCTCCTTAGACACTGGTTCTCTGGCTGGTGCTGTCTTCATTGACCTCTTGAAAGCTTTCGACACTGTTTCCCAACCCCTTCTTTTTGATGCCCTTAGTCTCTCTCTGGTTTTGCTGCTGGGCCTATCTTTTGGCACCAGTTATCTTTCTGACTCGCACAGGCGTATAAAATTAATGGGACCTACTCAGACATCTGTCCCATCTTCTAGTTCCCCAGGGCTCCATTCTGGGCCCCTACTATTCTCCTTTACCTTAACACCTTCCATGCTCTTGCTTGGGGAACATTCTATCGTGACGCTGATGATGCAGTCATCTTTGCCTCAAAGTCGTAACCCTATTGCCCTCCAGGACTCGCTGCAGAAGTCCTTCACTGAAGCTGAGGGCTGGTTCAGGAAATAGATTGTGATAAATCTTAAAAAAACAAAACCATGTTCTTCACTCATCCCCAAAACAAGTCCTGCAACTTCAAACTCCTCATTCACTCTGGGTCCTCTTTCCCACTCGAACAAGTTTGCTTCTATAAATACCTAGGGATCCATTTTGACCTCTCCTCCTTCCATGGACACATCGCTGCCCTAGCCACTGCCACTAATATCCGATTGGGCATCTTACATCGGTATAAACACTGCCTCCCCCAGAGGCTCTTCACTGCAGTCACCTCCTCTATATCCTGTCTCTAGTGGACTATGGACTGCCGGTGTATGGTGCTGCTGATCAGACCGCACTCCATAAAATTGCACTACTCTGAATAAGGCCTGCAGGTTAATTACTGGAGCACCTAGGCTGACACACACCTGTCTACTATGTAGCTAAAGCGCTGGTACTTGATCTTGACGCGCTCAAATATCTGACCTGTACCCTTACAAAAAGACCCTCCTTGGGCTATTCCCACCAGGATTGACCACCACCATACGCCGCCTGTCCCACTAGTTCATACGGACTTCTGGGAAAATCTCTTGTTATCCCTAGAGCTAGGACCTCTCACGGCCAAAGAGCTCTCAGCTTTAGGGCCCCCTCCTGGTTCAACACACTGCCCTCCATCTCTGAAGCTCTAACTATATCGTGCTTCAAAACTTCCTTACGTAACCACCTTATTAACACCCAATGCTGTAATTGCCACTAGTCAAAGCCGTACTAATACTTATGACAAAGCTATTACTAAGCTGCTAAGGATAACATAACTCTGGTATTGTTTGCATCCATCCTACCTGTACCAGCTTGTTTGTATCTATGTCTTAATTTACTGTTATACTTATGTGTTGTACTGTTATACTGTGTATTTTCGTTTGTCTTACTGTGACAAGGTACCTTTGTAAATGAGCCTATGGCTCAAAGGTTTTCCAAACTGCTGCTTAAATAAAATAAAAAATAAATAATGGCGACTCCTTCTCGGTGAAATCCCTCACAGCAATGGGGAGGGTAGGGTGACCGGATAGGGGGGTGGGCAAATGGGCGACAAGATGTCGCTATATGTACGTGTAGGGGGGAGAGCGAACATGGTGAGCGTGGGCTGGGAGGGGGCGGAGGGGCTGTAGGGGGTGGCACTGCGGTGGCTTGCCGAGCTGCGTCATGGTGTCGGGGGTTGGCCTGTGGTTGGGTTGGTGAGGTACTGGGTTCGGGTCCGGGTGCTGGTATTACACCCGGCCCGAACCTTTATTTTGTCATGCTTTCACCCGCCCAACATGCACCCCCCCCGGAGTTGAGAATCCTTTATTGGCGGGTGCAGTGGAGTGTGTGGGGGGGCGCAGCCCCCCACAGAAAGCATTGAAATATATGTCTCCAGCGCCATTATCCTGTGCACCGAGGGTGTCAGAGTGCCGAAAATGTTTTCACCACTCTGATTTCGTGATAACAGTGATCGCCTTTAGGCATTCGCCGTTATCACATAGAACCCCTTGTGGAGAGAGAGTCTCCAGAACTGCATGCATTACTCCATATTGGGTCTCACCAACTGTCTGTACAGAGGGATAGCAACTTCCTGTTTTCTACTGGTGATGCCTTTCTCTATGCATCCCAGTATCCCCCCAGCCCTCCTTACTGCTGTCTCACATTGCTTGCCTACCTTTAGGTCATCTGATATGACTACCCCTGGTCCCTTTCCATTTTTGTGGTTGTTAGTACCCCCCCATTGTGTACTCTTCCCTTGGGTTTTTGTTTACCAGGTGCATTACTCTGCACTTCTTTGCATTGAATCTAAGCTGCCATACTTTTGACCATTCCTTCAACCTTGACAAGTCCCTTTCTCATCCTTTCCATCCCCCCTTGTGTATCAACCCTGTTACAGATCTTTGTGTTGTCTGCAAAGAGGCATACTTTTCCTTCCAGTCCCTCCGCAATGTCACTTATAAAGACAATAAGAACCGATTCCAGTACTGTACCATGGGGTACCCCGCTAGTAACCCCCCTTTCTTCAAAGTGGACTCTGATTACTAATATTACCCGCTGTGTCCTGTTGTCCAACCAGTTTTTTAACCAGACTATCACCCTGGAACCTACTCCCAGGCTGGCTAACTTGTTTATTAATCTTTTGTGTTGGACTGAGTCAAGTGCCTTGCTACAGTCTTTTGCAATATTTGGTGGTGGTTGTGTGATTTAAAATAGCAAAGGCTGCAGTTTGTAATTGAATGCCAGACATAGCCTGAGGTGGGGGAAATTGTCTTCACAAGTCAGAGAGGCCTGTATCACAGCCAATTGTTCTAGCTTGACCATTTCAGCATTGATCAATTACTATAAACTACTGGTGTGATCCTGTTTCAGACAGAAGTCCATCTTCTTCTAAGTTGTGTACTGGGTGTGCTTTGAAACAACTGAGAAGCTGCATGGGATATACTATATTGGACCAGATATCTGTAACTAATCTCTCTCTCTCTCTCTTGCTTACCCTCTGAGAGAAGTTTTCCTTACTTTTACATTGGTATTGCTTTGTGTTTAATTATTTTAGTTTTTAATTCAGGAAGGGGGTTTTCAAAACTGCTTCTCTTGTCAGCATCTTCAGAAGGGCTGAAATAATGGCATATTTGATTTTCCTTTGTGGCTAACTGGACTGATTACTAGAATTCTGTGACAATCTGCATCAATATATTTTGCAATATTTGGTGGTGGTTGTGTGATTTAAAATAGCAAAGGCTGCAGTTTGTAATTGGATGCCAGACATAGCCTGAGGTGGGGAAAATTGTCTTCACAAGTCAGAGAGGCCTGCATCACAGCCAATTATTCTAGCTTGACCATTTCAGCATTGATCAATTACTATAAACTACTGGTGTGATCCTGTTTCAGACAGAAATCCATCTTCTTCCAAGTTGTGTACTGGGTGTGCTTTGAAGCAACTGAGAAGCTGCATGGGATATACTATATTAGACTAGATATCTGTAACTAATCTCTCTCTCTCTCTCTTGCTTAACCTCTGAGAGAAGTTTTCCTTACTTTTACATTGGTATTGTTTTGTGTTTAATTATTTTAGTTTTTAATTCAGGAAGGGGGTTTTCAAAACTGCTTATCTTGTCAGCATCTTCAGAAGGGCTGAAATAACTGCATATTTGATTTTCATTTGTGGTTAACAAACCACCAGGCTGTTTTGGGGTTGGAGAGGTTTACCTGTGTCTGACTTGGATGTCTGGATTTTTCTCTGTTTGATTAGCAGGGTATTTTCTCTGTCAAATTGTTGTGTAGGGTATCTTGCTGACAGGAAGGCACTCCTCGCAGCGGTGGGTGAGAGCTTTTAGCTGATTGTTTTGTGAGGGCACAGTTTAGGCCCAACCCCTTCCCACACCTCACCCCACCCACCCCTGGCAATAGTTCCTTTATACCTGAGGTTCTGACATCATTTCCTCAAGAGTGCAAGGTGCATATCACTGTCATATCCTTTCTAGCACACTGCACTGACAATATAAGCATACACATTGTATAATATATATATTTCTATATAACAAACCAATCACACACGTGCACACACACACACACACACACACACACACACAAAAACAAACAAAAAAAAAGTAGATAAACATGTGGGGAGTAGTGCAATGTAATGGCTGTGGGGCAGCAGTGTTCTGGGAGTCTTTCTGGAGGCTGAGATGCTGCCCTATTTGCAGACAACTCTCTGCCCTGAGGGAGGAAGTTGCCCATCTTCAGGACGCACTGGACAGTAGTAAGGAAACCTTCCCCCAGGCCACACTGGACAGTAGGAAGGGAACCTCCCCCATCCAGGGAGCACTAGCGCCACCACCACTACCTCAGAGGTTGCGAAGAAAGCACAGCATTTGGACCACAGTGGGCTCAGGGAGGGTGAGGATGGTGGAACAGAGGCACACCCAGTCAATTGTTCCACTCCACAATCCATACACCATTCTGAGGGAGCATAGCTCCCCTATGGATGCACCCGCAGAGAAGACTGATGACAACTGTCACAAGGGAGGCCCACAGGAAGGAGGCAGAGGACACCACAGGGAATGGAAGCAGCTCCTGGTGGGGGACTCAATTATTAGGGGTATAGAACTGGGGGAGCAGGGAAAACTGAAGTAAGGTGCCTGCCTGGTGCCATGGCTTGGAGGGACAGGAAGCGCATCCTCAGGATCATGAGAACAGCTGCAAGGGAGTCTGAGCTGGACATAATTGTCCACCTAGGGACAAATGACTTAGCTCATCATGAGGTTAGAGCAGTGCAGGAGGACATTGCAGAGTTGGGGAGGGGCCTAAGACAAGTAGCACACACAGTATCCTTCTCAGAGGTGCTGCCTGTCAATGGCATGGGGGAGGCGAGGGTAATTAGCACCATGCAGTTTAATGAATGGTTGAAAAAATGGTGTGGAGCACAGGGGTTTGGCTTCATTGGGGACCGGGGTTCCACCTGGAGGGACACCAGCCTATACTGGCAGGATGGTCTGCATCTGTCCAGGAAGGGAACAAGTCTTTTGAGCAATCAGTTTAAATGCTTCATTGGCAAGTTTTTAAACTAGTCAAAGGGGGAGGCACTGATAAGCAGCATGAAAATCCCAGCCTCTCCCTACAAAACAGGGTACTAAATGAGAAAAAGACCGAGGTAGAAAGGTCAGTGGAGGATGCTGAAACAGAAGGTAAAGCCATCAAAAAATGGAGAGCAATGAGTACCAATGCCCATAGTCTGGGTAACAAGCTTCCTGAATTAGTGGTCTTGATGGAGGAGGAACATCTGGATATCGTGGCAGTCACAGAAACATGGTACACAAAAAACCATGACTGGGACGTAAACATACCAGGATACACTATCTACAGGAGGGACAGGGAGGGTAAAAGAGGAGGAGGAGTAGCTCTTTACATAAGAGAAGGAATACAAGCAACAGAACAAAAGGGTAAACAGGGAGGAGAAGAAGCACTGTGGGTAAATTTGGAGACAGGCAATGGCACCACAATCTGCACAGGGGTTGTATACAGACTCCCTTCTCAGGGGGAGGAAATGGACAAGGAAATATTAGAAAGTATACTTAGAATGACAGAAAAAGGGGAGATATTGCTGATGGGTGATCTGAATATGCCAGATGTTAACTGGAGTGCAGTTGCAGCAGCCACTTCCAAGAGTGGTGTTATTCTAGATGCCCTACAGGGGGCATGCCTTAGACAACTAGTATTGGAGCCCACTCCAGAGGGAACAATATTAGACCTGATTCTCTCAAATGGAGATGGAGAGAGGATCACAGATGTAGAAGTGGGTAGCCATCTGGGAACTAGCGACCATCGAACAGTATGGTTCACAAAAACACAGCAACAGAGTCAAGCCATACAAAGGCAAAAGTACTGGACTTAGGAGGGCTGACTTTGTTAAAATGGGTGAGTGCCTAAGGAATGCACTAGCAAATGGGCAGGAAGGAGGGGTGGAAGAACAATGGGAATAATAAAACTGCCATCACAGAGGTAACGAGCCTTTGTGTGAAGCAAATAAACAAAACAAAACGATGTAAGAAACCACTATGGTTCTCAAAGGAAGTGGCAGGAAGGTTCAAGAGAAAAGAAAGCATTCAGGAAGTACAAGGAATCACAGAAGGAGCAGGACAGAGAACTGTATCAGTTAAAGCAAAAGGAAGCTGGGAAGGCAGTCAGAACTGCAAAGGCCCAAACCGAGGAAAAGATAGCCAACTCAGTTAAGAAGGGGGATAAAACCTTTTATAGGTACATCAGGGAGCGAAGGAAGACCAAGGGAGGGATAGTGAGGCTTAATAAAGGGGAGGGAGGGTGGGCAGAGGGAGACTGTGAAAAGGCAGAGATACTAAACAAATATTTTTGCTCAGTATTTACAAATGAAGAGGGGGAGGTACATAAAACAAACAGTAGAAACACTCTGGATACAGAAGTTGATACCAGCCCATTTACAGAAGAAAGGGTTCTGAAAGAACTCTTAAAACTGAAGGTGGACAAAGCAATGGGGCCTGATGGGATTCATCCCAGAATTCTAAAAGAACTAAGGGTAGAACTAGTGACACCACTGACTACCCTTTTTAACAAATCATGGGAGGATGGGGTGGTATCCGAGGACTGGAGGATGGCAGATGTGATTCCCCTTCACAAAAGTGGGAGCAAGGCAGAAGCAGGAAACTACAGACCTGTTAGTTTAACCTCAGTGATAGGGAAAATGATGGAATCACTTCTGAAAGAAAGAATTGTTTACTACCTAGAGGCCAGCAGGGCACAGGACCCAAGGCAGCATGGATTCACAGCAGAAAGGTCATGTCAGACGAATCTAATAGATTTATTTTAGTTAAAAAGGGCAGTCAGTGGTGTCACTAGTTCTCCCCTTAGTTCTTTCAGAATTCTGGGGTGAATCCCGTCTGGCCCCATTGCTTTGTCCACCTTCAGTTTTAGGAGTTCTTTCTTCAGTGAATGGACTGGTATCGACCCCCCAATCCAGAGTGCTTCTATTGATTGGTTTAGGTACCTCCCCCTTCTCTTCTTTTGTGAATACTAAGCAGAAGTATTGTTCAATATCCCTGCTTTTTCACTGTCACCCTCTGGCAACCCCCCACCGCACTTTATTAAGCCTCACTATCCCTCCCTTGGTCTTTATCCGCTCCCTAATGTACCTATGAAAGGTTTTATCCCCCTTCTTAACTGAGTTGGCTATCTTTTCCTTGGTTTGGGCCTGTGCTGTTCTGACTGCCTTCCCTCCTCCCTTCTGCTTCAATGGGTGCAGTTCACTGTCCTGCTTCTTCTGTGTTTCCTTATACTTCTTGGATGTTAACTTTTTGTCCCTTACCTTCCCCGCCACCTCTTTTGAGAACCATAGTGTTTTTTTTCCTTCATTTTGATTTGTTTTTTTGCTTCACATAAAGGCTTGTTACCTCTGTGATGGCAGTTTAGATTTTTCCCATTGTTCCTCCACCCCTCCTTCTTGCCCATTTGCTAGTGCTTTTCTGAGGTACTCTCTCATTTTGCCAAAGTCAGCCCTCCTGAAGTCTAGTACCCTCACTTTTGTATGATTTGACTCTATGGCTGTGTTTATCATGAACTACACTGTCTGGTGATTACTTGTTCCCAGATGGCTACCTACTTCTAAATCTGAGATCCTCTCTCCATCCCCATTTGAGAGGACCAGGTCTAAGATTGCTCCCTCCCGAGTGGGTTCCAGCACTAGTTGTCTGAGGCATGCCCCCTGAAGGGCATCGAGAATGAACCTGTTCTTGGATGTGGCTGCAGCAATGGTGCTCCAGTTAACATCTAGCGTATTCAGATTTCCCAACAACAATATGTCCCCTTTTTCTGCCATCCTAAGGATGCCTTCTATAATTTCCTTGTCCCTTTCCTCCACCTGAGATGGGGATCTGTATACAATGCCTGTGTGGATTGTGGTGCCATTTCCTGTCTCCAGGGTGACCCACAGTGCCTCCTCTCTACCCTGTTTACACTTTAGTTCAATTGCTTTGATCCCTTCCCTTATGTAGAGCGCTACTCCTCCTCTTTTACCCTCTCTATTCCTCCTGTAGATTGTGTGCCCTGGTATGTTGACATCCCGGTCATGGTTCTCTGTGTACCTTGTTTCTGTGACTGCCACAATATTCAGGCATCCCTGTTCCATCAAGGCCACTAGTTCCTTGATCCTTGATCTGGAAAGCTCACCCACCACCACCCTTTGAGTCCTACCTCTTAAGCAATTTGTCACGCACCTAATTTAATCTGCCCCTAGACCCTCCAACTTCCTGATCAACATCTTGTGGGGGTACTGGGTCAAAGGTCTTGCTGAAATCAAAGTACAGTACGTCTCCACTTGGCCCTTGTCTACTGTTCTGATTACTCAGTCAAGGGAGTCAATATGGTTGGTTTGAAACAATTTCCCCAGCTATGAACCCATGTTGTCTCTTGTCTTGGATGCCATCTGCCTCCAGAAACCCGACCAGTCTTTCCTTTAGAATGGTTTCTATTAATTTACCAACAATGGAGGTTAGACTGACTGGTCTGTAGTTACCAGGGTCATCTTTGAGCCTACCTCTGTGGAGTGGTACCGGGTGTGTGTTTCAGTACTCCAATCCTTTGGTACCTCCCTCCATTCAATGAGCTGTTGGAAAGATCCACCATCAGACCTACCAGCTCCCTCAATACCCTTGGGTGATCTGGGAACTTGTTTACTTTGAGAATCATGAGTCCTCTCTTCACTCTCTCTTATGTAATCCTGTCTTTTGCCCCATTGCCCCATCTCCCTTCCTCTTTTGCAGCACTGGCCCATCATTTTCTTTCATAAATACAGAGCAGAAGTGTTCATTCAATACCTCTACCTACTCTGTACTACTTTCCACCCCTCACTATTCCCTCCTTTTGTCACTTTTCTCCCTGATATAGTGGAAAATGGTTTGTTCCTCCTCCTTGATCCCTTTAGCAATTTGTAACTCTTTTCTTGCCTTGACTTACCTGACCAACCTGCTTACTTTCTTTGTTTTCTACAAGCATTCAGCTCTATCTTTGTCCCTTTGAGACTTTTTAAATTTCCCATATGTGGTCCTCTTTTCTCTTACTGCCCAGCTCATGTCCCTGTGGAGCCAACTTGGTCTTCTGGCTTTGGCATTTTTTTCCTTTCTGTCTGATACATTCCTTAGTGGCAGCCATCATTATCATCCATTACTTGCTGACTGTCCACTTCTGATCCACTTCCATACAATCCTTGAGGCTAGCTAGGTGTCCCCTCAGTACCTCCTCCATCTTTTTAAAATTGGCCTTCCTGAAGTCTAACACCTTTGCCTGAGTACTTGAGGGCTCCTTACCCATATCGACTCTGAACCACACCACTCTGTGGTTACTGCCCCCTCCAGGAGCTCCTCCAACTTGATGTCCTGGACATGTTCTGTGTTAGTTAGTACTAGATCCAGGATGGCACCCTCTTATATGGGTTTGGTAATACCCTGAACAAGAAACCTGCTCTGAACTGCTTCCAGGATCAATGGGTTGCTGGTACAGACTGTGGATGGGTCCCCTCAAATCACGTTGGGCAGACTGAAATTCCTAACTATTACCACCTTACCTTGCCCCCTTTTACAGTGGAGATTGGGATGAAAGATGGGTTTGACTGGAATAGCAGGGTAATTTCTTTTGACAACAAAGACATGGTGGGTGGGGGTGCCAAGGGACTATCATGGTAATTTACTGTCACAGTAGAGATTGGGACAGGAAGGGGTACCACTGGACTACTAGGACAATTTTATTTCACATTAGGTAAGAGATTCCACTAGACTGCCAGGGATTTTTATGTTGCGCACAGTGATTAGGTGAACATGGGGCAATGGCCAAAGCTCTGCAAAATGCCTCCATCCATACAGCATAGAATCACAGAAGCTTGACAGCAGAAAAGGACCACACTGGCCCATCTAGTCTGCCCCATTTTGCTCCCTACACATCCCACTTACTGCCAGCTTCCGTCCTCCCCCAATATTCAGCCCCATGTGCCTGTCCCATGCCTTCTTAAATTCTTCCACTGATTTAGCCTCCACCACTCCATCTGGCAGTCTGTGTCAGGGCTCCACCACCCTTTCTGTGAAGAAACTCCCTATCACATTACCACTATATCTTTTTCTTTGCAGTCTGAGGCTGTGTGCTCTAGTTCTGGCCCCCTCCTTCCTCTTGAGTAAACCCCCTTCCCCTGCCTTATTGAGCCCCTTTACATATTTAAAAGTTTCAATCATGTCTCCTCTTTCCCTTCTTGTCTCCAGCGTGTACAGATTCAGCTCCTTACACCTCTACTTGTATGTCTTCCCCTGTACACCCTGCACCATCTTGGCTGCCCTCCTCAGAATCCTCTCCAATGCATCTATATCCTTGTGGAGATGTGGTCTCCAGAACTGAACCCTGTACTCCAGTTGCGGCCTCACCAAGGCTTTGTAAAGGGGCATTATTACCTCCCTCCTTCTGCTAGTAATACCCCTGCCTATGCATGCCAACATTCCATTGGCCTTTTCCACTGCCTTGCTACATTGGATTCCTTCCTTAAGATTTGAGGAGACTATGATTCCCAGATCCCTCTCCTGTTCCATTTCTTTGATTTTCTCACCACCTAGGGTGTACCCTGCTTGTGTGTTTCTACTCCCCAAGTGTATCACAGCACACTTTTTCGCATTAAATTTCAGCTGTCTTTTCCCAGACCACTCCTCGAGCTTCTTTAGGTCCTCCCCAATGTCCTCCACCCCCCAGGGTGTCCACCATACTGCAGATTTTTGTATCATCAGCAAATAGGCACACCCTCCCCCTCAAACTTTTCACAATATCACTGATGTAGAAGAAAAGCGGACCCAAAACTGACCCCTGTGGCACTCTAATCTTCACCCTTTCCATCCTGGAGTGCACCCCGTTTAGCACCACCCTCTAAGGTCTTCCTGCTATCCAGGCCTCCACCCAGCTTGTTATTTTCCCACCCACTCACAAGCTTTCCATCTTGTTCACCAGCCACCTATGGGGGATGGTGTCAAAGGCCTTACTGAAGTCCAGATAGGCCACGTCTACCACCCCTCCCTGGTCAATCACCTGAGTCACCCAATCAACGAACTCAATTAGGTTCACATGGCATAACTTCCCCTTCGTGAAGCCATGCTGTCTGCTGTCCTGCAAGCCACCGTCCTCCAGGTAACCCATCACCCTCTCCTTGATTAGTGCCTCCATTACCTTCCCCACCACAGATGTGAAGCTGAAAGGTTGGTAGTTCTCCTTCTCCTCCCTACTACCTCCATTATGCAAAGGCACCACATCCGCCCTCTTCCAGTCCTTCAACACTCTTCCTGTATCCAGGGACAAGTTGAAGAGCCTTGTCAAGGGTGTGGCCAACTCCTCCTTCAATTCCATGATCACTCTGGGATGCAACCCCTCTGGCCCCATTGCCTTGTCCACTCTCAGTCTGTCTATCTCAGCTCTAACCCTATCCACAGAGAATGGGCTCTGATACACCCATTTGCCCTCCTTTCCCTTCGACTTTACCTAAAGTCCCCTACTGTCCTTCTCCTCTGTGAATACCTAGCAAAAGTACTCATTCAATACTTCTGCTTTTTCACAGACCATTTCCAATTTTATCCCTTCCCCCAGTCTAGCAACCCCCTGCTTTGCCCTCCTCCTCTCCTTCACATATCTGAAAAAAAGTTTTATCCCCCCCTTTGGCTTTTGTTTTGGCTTTTGTATGCATAAGCATGGAGGCATCAAGCAGAGCTGCTAATGGCAACATAATGGCATGGAAATGGCCTTTTCGCACCTTACATGTGGTCATTAGCATGCAGACATTTGACTGTGGTACCCTAGAGCAAAGGTGTGTATTCATTTGGGATGGCCTATTCCTCTTAGCTCCCGGATGTCTACTGCCAGCAGGGGCTGTGGTGCACTGCCCATATGCACTTTGCGCATCACTTATAGTCTGGTATAAATACAGGCAGTGCACACCAAATGGAATGTACTCCCTTATGAATATACTTCCCTGATGACCACATGGTATTTCGCACATGGTGCTATGTTTTGTGTGGCCCAAACAAATGTGCTTGAATGTGGGGACCTTGACCTCTAGTGCATACTTAGTATGATATTTAGGTTTTCAGCTAGCATGACAGGAAAGTTAAAATGCTGTGAGTGTTTTTCAAAAACAAAAGAAAGCATACTTAACAAAAAGACAAGGCATTTTATTTTATAAAGCACCCTTTCCTCAAGGGCTCAGAGTGTTGTACACATCCAAAACAAAAGCACATCATCACAAGCTCAACACATATACACAAATTAATAAATAAAAATATGCTTTAACACACGGAGACAAGGATCTGCATTAAATTTCCAGATCAAATGCTAATTCAAATTGATGGCCTTTCAGACCCTTTTGAAATGCCTGTACCCAAGGATGGCAAGGCAAGGAGTTCTGAACAAGTGTGGTACCACTGCAAACACCCTATTGCCAGATAGTTTCAGACTTGCTCTCATGGCCAAAAATATAGCTTGGTGGAGCAAAATAAGACATTGGGTGCATGCTAGTCTAAGGGGTCTTTAAGGTAGCCTAGCCCCAATCTATCTATTTATTTATTTTACCAGAAAAAAAGTTCCATTGAGTAAAGCTTATTTTCAAGGAGGTCTTAGGTAGGACAGAATACAATACAGTAGGATAAATAACAGTTTGAGGCACAAGCTGCTCAGAATGGACATTGAACATAAAAGGCAGTATGCATAATAGATAACATAGTATGGAAATACAAGACTAGCTTAAAGTATAATGTTCAAGGGAAAACAACAGAATCATGTTGAACCTAAATAGTACAATATGAATAGGTAGCAGTATGACAAGAGTACAGTCAATTATCTGAAAAGGAAACAGTACAGTATATCAAGGCTACTATTGGTGACGGGTAAAGTGCTAAAGGCAAATTCATTTATCTACACAAAATTGACTAAGTAAAGTTTGGAAGAACTGAGGACTAACAAATGAGGTCAGTCTGAGCAACTTCTGGAGGGCATTCCAGGCTGTAGGAGCAGTACAGCTGTAAGCCATCTTCCCATTGTTTGAGAAATGCCTGGGAACATCAAGCAAGAGTATGTTGTGCTTTCTAAGGTTATATAGCCCTTATGACCTGCAGAGGAGTGAGGAAATATATGGATATAGGGAATTAGTCAACACTTTGAAGGACCAAAGGTTTAGGTGTCCAATTCACCTAATTTCAAGAGAGGGCCACCCAACTTCTTTGTAAAGGAGACAGTGATGAATATTGACACTAAGGTCACTGATAAAGCACAGTGCTCTCTGGTACAGCATGTCTAGACAAGTCAAATTTGAGGCTGTAGTACTTCTGTATATAATATTGCCATAATCCAACAATGGAAGGAACATGGCCTGGATGAGTCTTTTCCTAGTTTTATGGTTTAAGCAAGGTTTATTTCAGAAATAAAACCCCAGCCTCTGTCTGAACTTTTTGCAGCGCATGTCTTTATGTACATTAAAGGTCAGTTTATTGTCCAGAAATATGCCGAAGTATTTAATGTCTACCAGTTCAAGCGTGTCATTAGATAAGGTGAAGATACGTAGCGAGTGGGGGATGCAGAGAGGTCTGTGGGAGAAAACCATGGACTTGGCTTTAGCCACATTTAGGAGAAGCTACGATATATATAAGTTAATTTGCAGTTGACTGCCTCTTGTAAGGACTGTATTGCTAACTCTGGTGTCGGGTTGGCAATATAGAGCATGGTGTCATCTGTGTAGAAGTGTAGATTGGTATTTGTGATATTATGACCTAGGTCATTAACACAGATTGTGAAGAACAGCAGACCCAGTATGGTGCCTGGTGGCACTCCTTTACTGATATGAATACAGGTGGAGGTCAACCCTTCAACCTTAAGCTGCTGCCATCTTTCAGTAAGGTCACATCAAAACCATACCACTGCAGATGGTCCTAGGCCTACATTTTTGAGTTTGTTCAATAGAATATTATGGTCCACTGTGTCAAAAGCCTTGCTTAGGTCCAAGAAGACTGCTGTGTTGTTAAGCTTGTGGTCAAGAGCTGTAAGCCAATCATTCATAACCTTTACCAGTGCAGAGGTCATGCTATGTTTGGCTTGGAAACCTGACTGCCTAGGGGTGATAGCACTGTACATCTCAAGGTAATCTCTTAACTGTTCATGAATCAATTTCTCAAGCAGCTTAGCTAACACTGGCAAAATTAAGATAGGATGATAGTTGTATACAGAAGTTTTATACCCAAACTTGAAAAGCAGGATAATGTGGGCAGCTTTCCATAAAGATAGGATGACACAGCTTGTTATTGATAGATTGGAAAAGTGAGTTATCAGTGCTGTTCTACTAGGACAGGGTAGCCTATTTTTAGGAAGAAATGTTCAATATTGTCAGACTCTGCACTCTTTCTATGGTCAATGGTTTGAAGAAGGTGCTCCACCTGCTTGTAAGTGACCTGATGAAAACTGAATAGATTGGGTGTATTGGGTAGGGTACTAGGCAGACTCTGTGGCAATAAAGAGAGTTGGCCTGTGGCTGAATTATCAGAAGCATTACCTGCCAAGGCAAAGTGCAAATTCAATTCCTCCAGGATTAATTGCTTATCTGTGAGTAGTTGATTACTTGCTTGTAGTTGCTTAGGAAGGGATGGAGGAACTGATCTGCCTTCAATGTTCTTAATGGCTTGCCAAAAAAGAGAGGGGTTACACATGTTATTACTCAGTAGAGTCGAATAATAAGTTACTTTGGTCATACAGATTAATTTTGTTAACTGGTTTCTTTTTTGTTTTAAATTTATCCAGTCTTGTTCTGCTTTAATATATGTAGCTTTTAGCCCAAAGTCAGTCCCTATCCGTTATGGCTTGTTTGATTTCTCTAGAGAACCAGGATGAATTATCTTCTTGGTTCTGCATGTAACATAAGGGGCAAGCCAGTTTATGACTCATGTGACCTGCTGGGTGAAGAATTCATAGACCTTGTGGATTGAGGGCACTAAATAAAGGTCTTGCCAGTTAAAGGCAACTATACTTATGAACAGAAGTGCAAAAATGAATGTTTACAGATGGGGGGGGGGGTTCTATTATGCTTATTAACCTCTGTAGTGCAGGCCACAACATTGTGGTCACTAAACACATTGTCAAAGACAGCTGACAAAATGATCTTCTGAGGTCTATCAGAAAGTATAAGGTCTAAAATCGATGAATGTAAGGGGTTTTGTCTATTGGTGTAAACACTAGTTTAGTGGGTAATGGTTATCTTCCTGGTATTTCAGCCCCCCAATTTAGGCTTTGGAAATGATAGTATGCAAATAAATACTAGTGGGGGCCATTTGAAGTAAACACTCTTCAATCCAATATTTTTCTCCAGTCTTTCTTTTTATTTTCTTCACCCTATGTTTCGCTCTACTTAGAGCTTGTTCACGGAGTTTGAATTTTGCTTATTCTGTTTAATTCTCTGTAAATACATTTCTGTCATGTTAATAATACATATTTTATAAAGTGGTGCTGTTTTTTCTCATATTTCATTTTAAGTTATTAGGTGTAAACACATACCATTCAATAAAAAATTTTGTATGTAAACCTTTGTTGTGTTTCTTATTTATCCACAGGGTTGTTTCTTTGCACTTATTTTAAAATCAGCTTAATCCTGTAATAACATACATAGAACATGTATAACACAGTGCTGCTCACAACTTGAAACAAAATTTAACTACTGCCAAAGGTGCCTTATTAAGGTTCTGGGGGCTTGAAAAAGTACAAACACCAGAAAGAGGTGGAAATGACCGGGATTTTCTTTTAAGAGTAGAAATGCAGTGGGTATTCCATATGAACACACTGGACCATAGGATAGGGATGAATGTAGAAACTAATTTGCAAACATGCACCTAGATCAGACAGGATGGGAGGGGTGGGTATGACAGTATACAAACAGAAATAGAAACACATGACACCTATAAATGAAACAGACAAGTTACCACATTAATAGGAAATGATGAAGGTAATATTACAACATGACTTTTTATATTGGCAAGTAGGAAGGTCAAGTTGCAAATGACCTCAGTATTATTTATAGGACAAAAGTTTAGAGCTCATTACTGTGTTCTGGATCTGGTAGGCAGAGAGCTGCACAATGTAACAGCTGAAGATATTTTTATATGATGACAACTGTATAATAAGAGGTTTATGCAGAAGACAGATGTTGTGTAACACCATTTATAAGAGGATGGTTCAGTTTTCACTAATTATTGTTATGATACTATTTACACGATAATAGTTCAGTTTGTACTAACTATTGTTATGATTTTGTAAGGGCAGTTAGAAAAAATATATATGGCCATGCACTTATGATAAGAACAGGAAGGTCACGTTGCAAATGACCTCTGGAAGTAAATATTTAACGATTGCTATAATTTGGCAAACAGCAGCATGGCTACACATCACCACATGGGATTCAAAGAACAATTCCAAACAGGCTATAAGCAAAAATATTTATTTTGCACCTAAAACATGCCAGCACACATGTACATCATGTCCCTCCCCAAACAGCCAAACATTTTCGAGCGCACTCTTGCACTTTCTCAAGGGTTCGTTCTTTGAATCCCATGCGGTGATGTGTAGCTGTGCTGCTGTTTGTCATATGTAAGTACCGTTTGCATTGGCTCTATCTCTGCTTTTAGCCGCCTGTTCATTTTGGATTGCTATAATTTTGCTATTCTGTTTTGGAACATGTAAAGATAATAGGAAGGCAAGCAGCAATGACTTCCAGAAATGTATATATGATGAAGCTTTAGATTTTACAATTTAAGTTTTGACTAAATTAATCAGTAAGAACTGCCTTTAGAGACCCAGATGGGGCATGATATAATAAGAACTATAGGAAGGTCAAGGTAAAAATGTCCTCCAGCAGTTTGCAATAGAATGATGTTTTAGACTTCACAATTCTGTTTTGTAGCTGGAACGGCAATCTGTAACAAATAATAACAGGCTTACAAAAACTGAATAGACCATGGTCATAATACCATGAAGGTCAAAGTGTAAATAACCTCTAACACTATACGTAAAAAGTGTCCAGATTAGTGTATTCTGTTGTAATATTTGAAGAAATAATGGCACTCGATAAAATGTGGTGATAATCAGGAAGGCCAATATTTAGATTACCTCAAACATTTACTGTATTAGAATTCTAGTATAAAGATTGCTAAGATTTGCTTAGCATTTACAGCACTGGGATCTTTGTATGAGAACTGCTAATGTTAGCCTATTCAACCTTGATCCTCTCATGTCACCCCATGAATAGGAACATGGTGCAAGAATGTTCAATTTTTTGGTAAATCCTCACAAGCTATTGAAATAAATAATAATAAATAATAATAATACAGTCTAACCCTGTTTATCCGACCCCCTTTAATCTGAACCTCCCTATGTAACGAACATGCTTTGTGTCCTCCACTGTGACTGCTGACAGCCGTTAACACTTTGTTTAGCTGATTGAGTCTTAATCACTGCAGTTTACAGCTGTCAGTAATCACAATCAGAGCAATCAGCAGATCAACATAAAAGTCAGAAGACAAAGGGTGTTTCTGATACCCTGTTTTAGAGGAGACTACAGGGTGTCTGAGCTGGAGAGCATTAAGAACACACCAGGACCACATGACAGGCTGGCATTTTTTTTTCTCTTGCAGTATGTCTTTCCAGCCACTTGTTCTCACTCTCCATCTGGCTCCACACACAGGAAAGCTTACATACTCCTTAACTGATTTCCCCATGGATCAACTCTCTTCATCTCCCTGTGCAGTGACACAGTCTAAATCCATTCCAGCATGAGGAATGCACCAGGACCACAAGACACGCTGGAATTTCCTTTGCCAGTTACAGTACCTGTATGTCTTTCCAGCCGCTCACTTTCACTCTCCCTCTGGCTCCGCACACAGGAAAGCTTACTTATGCCTTAGCTGATTTCCCTCTGCAGTGACAGCTTGAGGAATGCACCAGAACCGCACTACATGCTGGAATACCGTATATTTTTTCTTCAGCTTTCTTTTTTGGGCTTTCTTGTTGCACATAGGATCACATCACAGTACAATACTATATATTCTTATGAGGAGTATAGATCATTCTAAAAAATGAAAATCAGAGTGTGTCTGGTCTCTCCTATAATTGTCGTCGACTACAGGATTTGTTATATACAGTAATATTAGCAGTGCAGTGTTGTCAATATGTGCTCTTGTTTATCCAATCTCCCGTTTATCCAAACTGATCAGATGTCCCCCAAGCAGTTCGGGTAAACGAGGTTGGACTGTAATATTTTTATTTATGTAGCCCAATTCAAATATCAAAGCACTTTACATACATCTTAAAAACAACATAATAAGATCACATAAAACATAACACAACAGCTGCAAATTAAAATCCTCTGCATTCCTAATACTAAGTATTAAAAGTCTGTTTGAATAAATAAGTTTTTAAACTGGTCTTAAAACTCTTCATGGTCTCACACTCAGTAATCCGACAAGGTAGAGAGTTCCACAGGGATGGCACCACGAACGTAAAATCCCTTGCCCCAGATGTCTTCAACGGCACCTTAGAAACCTCTAGCAACCCCTCATCAGACAAGCGGAGAGGATGGCCAGGGGTGTAGGGAACCAGGAGCTCTTTCAGATAACCCAGTCCCAGTCCTTGTAGGGCTTTATAGGTCATAAGAACAACCTTGAAAGTGGTCCGCCACTGTATAGGCAACCAGTGCAGATCATGCAGCACAGGAGTAATATGACTGGAACGTGAGGTCTCAGTCAGTAATCATGCCGCTGTGTTCTGCTCCAGCTGCTAGCAGTGGACATCAACCTCCGGAAGCCCTGGGTATGAGTTGCAATGATCAAGGCACGAAGTCACAAAGGTGTGGATCAATGTGGGAAAATCTTCAGACTGAACAAGGTGCTTAATTCTGGTGATGTTCCTAAGATGGTAAAAGGAAGATTTGATGACTGCTGACATGGGTGCCCGCAATGTCAGCCCATCATCAAATACCACCCCCAGATTACGCATGAGTTCAGAGGTGGGTAGCTGTACACTATAGAGCCAAAGCCCAGACAGTAACCCCACCACCGGTCTTTCTATCCAGTGCCTCGGATCCACAACCAACACCTCAGTCTTCCCAGAGTTCAATTTCAACCAGCTGGACTTCATCCAGCCATGGATTTCTGCCAGACAGCTGTTAAACATCGAGACCGCACTATCCTGGTCAAGTGCAAAAGACAGATAGAGCTGTGCATCATCTGCATAACAGTGAAAACTCAGCCCATATCATCTTACAATGTCTCCGAGGGGCAGCAGATACACTGCGAACAACATGGGGGACAGCACCAAGCCCTGAGGCACCCTACATGGCAGAGAGAATGGCTCAGGAAAAACTTCCCGATGCCACCCTCTGAGACCCATCAGCTAAGAAAGAGTAGAACCATCTAAGCACTGAAACAGCCAGTCCACAGATGACCCTCAGATGCTCGAGCAGAACTCCATGGTCCACAGTGTTGAATGCTGAGGAGAGATCCAGGAGCACCAAGATGGAATGGCACTTCTGGTCTCTCACCATCAGGAGATTATTGAGCACCCGAACCAGAGTGGTCTCGGTACTATGTCTCTTCTGGAAACCTGACTGGAGAGGATCGAAAACATCATAGATGGTAAGGTGGTTCTCCAGTTGCAATGCAACTACTTTCTCAATTACCTTCCCAACAAAGGGAAGGTTAGAGATAGGTCTGTAGTTTGCATAGACACTTGGGTCTAAAGAAGCTTTCTTAAGAAGCGGTGTCACCATCACCTCTTTCAGGGAGCTAGGGAACTCTCCCAAATCTAAAGAGCACCAAACAATCTTTGCAAGAACCAGGCTGATGGACTCCATACACCCTAATAATAGGCGTGTAGGGCCTGGATCCAAACTACAGCAGGTTGGCCACAGTTTCTGGACAATCCACATGATGTTCCCCATTTCTAGCTGGATGAAAGATATCCAGGAAGACCATGGGGGAGTGACCCTGTACCAACCATCACTAACCCCCATAGAGGGTGCTGAGCTGATTCCAGCCCTGATGTCAGCCACTCTATCTGCAAAGAAACGAGCAAACTTATCACACTTATCTTGTGAAAATGCTCCTTGAACCTGTAGACAGGCTGGGTTGCACAGTCTGTCCACAGTTCAAAAGAGCTGAGCCAGTTGGTTCTGAGCAGCAGCTATCTCACTGGACAGGAACTCTGCCTTCTTACGTGAGACTGCTGATTGATAGTTTTGATAATGATCTATCAGTCTAAGGTGGTTGGCATCACAGGCCGGTTTCTGCCAGCAACGCTCTAAAATAAATAATGCCTTAAACACAGAGCTGCAGCAACGAGAAACATATGGCCCATTTTTGGGACCACCCAACTGCACTCACAGCGCAGTAGTGTTTGGTTGCCTAGCAACTGAGATTGCGCAAGCACGATCAACTTGGTGTAATGTCACGGCTGGTCTCACTGCAGGAGCTCACAAAACCGGGCAAGAGGTAACCAGGAAGTAGCTACAAGTAAAATCAGTCAGGCAACAGTGCTTACACACAGAGGATTTAAATTTAAGAGATAATAGAGCAGCAAAGAGTGAAAGTTTATTTATTTATTTAGATTTTGGTAACTGGGTAAGCCCACTGAGACCAGAGGTCACTTTTTCAGGGGCGACCCGGGATTAGATACATGCAGCAGCGATTACATACAGTGAACGATAATACAGTGGTTAAAATTGAGACATAACATTGGAGAGACAGCAATTACAGGTTGACAGTCCAGAAATCACAGTTGCACAATGCATAGAATTAACAGGAATCACGGTAGACACATTCACCAAATAGGGCAATTGTAGTACAATGGTCACAGTTGATTAGGAGGGGAAAGGGGCTAGCGATTACAGCCACAAAAGCTAAGTTCCAGGAGGCATACTTTGAGACCCAACTTAAATCCTTGGAGACAAGGCCTATCAACCAGGTTTGCTGGGAACTAGTTCCATAATTATATAAGAGGCATGATCCATATAGGAGGCAGTATGGCGCAGTGGGTTAAGGCTCTGAGCTGCAAATCTGGAGACCTGGGTTTGAATCTCACAGCCCCCTAGGTGCATATTGTGTGACCCTGAGCAAGTCACTTAACTTCCTCGTGCTCCCAGGTTGCACCTGCAAACAAGCTTTCAGCTTAGTGTGTCCCACCTGGTAAAATAATTGGTAAAATAAAATAAAAATAAAATTGTGGGGCAGCATATTTAAAGGAGCGCTTGCCTGGATTGGTGCGTACATGAAGGATGTCAAGTTGATGGACAGCTGAGGATCTCATGTATCAACATTGTACTCTGGGGTTGAGCAGTCCATGCAGATGAGGAGGGGGGCCAGAGGTGGTGAATTTGTGGGTCAGGCAAATGGAGGAGTACACCAACTTATGACATATGGTGGGCCAATGGAGGTCTGCGAGGACCTCACAGTGGTGCCTTCTTGGGGGGGAGTTAGTGGCAAAGCGTGCCACTCTGTGGTAGAGCACCATGAGTTTTCCAAGTTCCCCTTCTTGTAGGAACTGTAACAAGGGGGCCCCATAGAGGAGGTAGGGGAGAAGGGTGCAGTTAGCAATTGTACACTGAGCCTCATTAAAATGGGAGCTTCTCAGACGGTAGAGGAGTCCAAGCCTCTGGTGGATGGACATAGTTAACGAGTCGATGTGTGGTTTATAAGACAGGCCCTGGTCAAGGAGGATCCCTAGGTATTTGATCTTATCGAGGACCTCGACTTGCTTCCCCTGGGCAGTTTGGAGCAGGAGTAGGTCACACCTGTCTGAACCGAGGCATCTGGTTCTAGATAGGATAGCCTTCATTTTCTCCTCATTTAATACTAGTGAGTTAGAAGAGAACCAAGCTTTAAGTGCTGAAAGGCTAGTCTGTAGTTTGGCAGTGATAACGCAAGGCAGTGGGTCACTGCAGTAAACAACAGTGTTATCTGCATACAGGATGAGTTTGCTCAGCCCGCGAACCCTCTCTATGTCATTGACAAAGAGGGTGAAGAGCAGGGGGCCCAGGATTGAGCCTTGAGGTACCCCAGAGACTGCCGGTAAGATGCTGGACTGTGTTCCTCTCCAGAGGACTTTTTGGCTTCAATTGCGTAGATAGCTCTTGAACCAGGAGTGAGAGAGCCCATCCAGTCCAAGGAGATGGAGTTTGGAGAGGAGAAGAAGACTATGGCTGACCAAGTCAAAAGTCTTCAACAGGTCGATAAATAATGTGCCCGTCTGAGAGCCCTGGTCCATGGTGTCAAGGACATCAGATGTAAGCCAGATAAGGGCTATGTCTGTACCATGGCCTTTCCTGAAGCCGTATTGTACATCGGCTAGGAGAGAGTGTGCTCAAGGTTGTCATGCAGTTGGTTGTGGACCAATCTCTCCTGCACCTTCCCCAGAGGGCAGAGAATGGAGATAGGCCTATAGTTCTCCACTTTGTCCCTGGGCCCTTTTTTATAGACTGGGACTATGGTCGCTACTTTCCATTTACTTGGGACAGTTCCATCAAGGAAGGACCTATGAATGAGCCAGGTGACAGGGAGGGTGATAGCAGAAGCAGCGGCCCTCAGTAGCCTTGGTTCAAGCAGGTCATGCCCCGGGGAGGAATCAGGGTTAGTTTTGAGCAGGAGAGGTAGCACTTCAGATGGTTTGACAATTTTCAGATGAAACTGGGGCCGAGCATGCTCCCATTTGGTACTGTGAAAGAGGGGAGCACCAGGAGGGATGGGTGGAGAGAGTCCACCAGGGTTCGAAAAAGAGGCATTGAATGCCTCTGCTACTGTGGATGGGTCATTGGTCAGGGTATTCCCAACAAGTAGTGCTCCATCCTGGGCATTGGGGGCACCTTAAGTATAAGATTTATTTGGCTCCAGAATATTTTGGGGTCCCGGAGGTGACTGGTCTGGAGATCACACGGGTACTGAGACTTGGCGTGTTTGGAGGCTTTCTTACAGTGATTCCTCAGTTCCCTGTATTTCTCCCAGTCAGCAGTGCGGCCAGAGGATTTGTATAGTGCCCAGGCCCTGTTATGGAGCAGCATACTGCATTTGAGGCCAGGGCCTAGCCATTTGTGACACTTTCCCTGTACTCTTAGTTTCTTTCGCGGTGCGTGGACATTAGCCATGGACAGAAAGGAGAGGGTGAAGTAGTCCAAGGCTTCATCCAGGGTGGGGAGGGTGACAATGGGTTCCCAGTTGATGGCCCGAAGGTCTGAGCAGAAGTCAGCTATCACAAGTCTGGTGTAGTTCCTGGCTTCAATCACCCTGGCAGCCAATTTGGGGGGCTTATTAGACCAGGTGCAAAAGATTGGTGAGTGGTCACTCAGAGAGTCAGACATGATCCCAGCCATCAATATACAATCAGGGCAGGAAACAAGGGCCCAGTCGAGTAAGGAGTGATTGCCAGACTTGACATTATGCCTTGTAGGCAGTTCAATGATTTGAGCCAGGTTGGAGTCAAAAACTGGATTCTTGTTAGTTGAGGACCTCGGGGCAAGCTAGTTCTGATTGAAGTCCTCAAGGAGAATCATTTCCCCCAGGGGGGTGTTCTGTCAGGACAAGGGTTAGGGATTCTAGGGAAGAGGCAGCTGACTGGGGAGGGAGATAGGGGCTGGCTAGAGGTAGCATCTGTTACAGGCGGTGAACAAGAGTATAGCAAGATCTAGCTTAGGAGGGATAAATATCCTTCGGGAGAGCGGGATTGATAACGCTGGGCAGGTAATCAAGGCAGGGAACAAGCAATCTAACAGGTGGATATAAGCAGCTCAGTTAGCTTCATTTAGGATCACTAACTTAGGATGGTGAAGAAGTAAGTTATACTGTAACAGGCAGTCAAGACAAGGGCAACCAATCTAACAGAGCAGCAATAGATGACAAGGTAGGCATGTGAGTCAGTAGTACAAATTGGAGGAAGAAAATAAGTTATACTGTAACAGGCAATCAGGCTAGAGCAATTATTCTAACAGAGCTGCATTAAGAGACAAAGGCAGACATATGAGGCAGAACAAAAGGAGAAAGGTGGGCAACAGTTCTAACATTATAGGTCAAATGAGTAACAATGGCACAGATACAGTGGGGGATTGTCGCAATAGGATAGGTCCACCTAAATAATGGGCAGGGCAAGGTCCATTTAATGGGAGGAGGAGCAGGCGGGGGGTGGGACAAATTAACCCCTGAGGATAGTCTTAAAGAATCTCGGAAATCATTGCAGGGAGAGACCCGAGGCAAAGGGCCACCCTCTCAAACCCCTGAAGTATGTAGAAAAAGCAGCGAGTGTTGCCAGCGGGGCTCAGGGCCAGTTTTTAATACCGGCTGCCTGAGCGTCACTGGCTGTAGGACCAATAGGCGCATGGTGGATTTTTCAAAATTCGTCCACTCAAGGACTTGGTGAGCGGCGCTTCAGTGGCAAATGCAGGGGGAGTCTGGGCCAATCGGTACGGGCACACAGGTCCAGGAGACGTAACCCCCTTGAAATTAAAAGAAACCTAGGAGTTTGACCTAAAAGTCTGAATAGAAAAAAATGAAATGATACAACAAGAGACTAAACAAGGAAAACTTTGGTTGTATTTTCACAGAAAAAAATCCCACTCTAAGAAGCTCACAGTCTCTTTTAAGGTATGCTTGACAGTCCACCCGACCGTCATGTATGGTATGGGCTGCACTTCATTGGTTCTTGCTCTGCACCAATGGGCATGGCAGTCCTACTTGGCAGTCAGTCGGGCGGGCGGCGGGCGGCAGATGGGTGGATGCTGCGCGCTCCGCCGGCTGCCGGGGAGCGGGTGGTGGCGCCGTGAGTGGGTGGGGTGGGGACACTAGCCACCAGGAGATAAGTTTGGGGTGTCAATTTACATTCTGCCCGCGATCGGCATTATGGTCCACTGGACCACCAGGAGATGTTCGTGGGGGGGCACTTTACTTACTGCCCGCGACAAGGGCACTTAGGACATGTTGGGGGTTCTTTTACATTCTGCCCGCTTATCGGGCATTTCAGTCCACTGGACCACCAGGGAGATGTACGGGAGGAGGGTGGGGAGCCACATTGCTGCCCGCGATCGGCTGCAGTGCTTCGGTCCCCGATGGCTGCTGCCTGGCAGGGCTGCCAGGCACAAGTCCTCGGGATCGGGCGCACCTACATGCTAATGGCATGCAAATGGGACATAATCAGATGCAAATGACCTCCGCGACCTTGCATGAATTATGGCCCCATTTGCATGTCACCTTTGAATATCGTGATTTTGGCATGGCGCAATGGTACTTGGCCACCGCAAGTTGAATGTCCACTTCACACTTATGCATGGCCAAGTTTCACTGTGACATGCACAGTGGCTGTGGTTGGGTGATATTCAAAGGAGTTGCTCAATAGCGCAACTCCTTTGAATATCGCCTGGTCCACACCCCTGCGCAACTACTTTGCGCAGCACAAGGGCTTGCGCCTCAGAATGGCGCAGTTTGAATATCCAGCCCAAGCCCTTTTTTGGCAATATTTAAATGATGTTTACGGTGTTAGCAACAGGGTTTTAAAACAATTTGGTGTATGTCATTACAGGCCTTGAACTGTTTTTAAAGAGTTAAAAAGCTAAAAAGCTCCAAGTTTACTATAAGGTATGCAGCAAACCAGTTAAGTAGGAGACAAGCCTTTTGGCAGTAGTTACATTTTGTTTCAAATTGTGAGCAGCACTGTGTTATAAGTAAGCAATAAGACACGACAGGGTGGTGGTTGTTATGTGATAACCACACACCTAGGTGCATGGTGAGGCACGAGGCCGAAGGCTGAGTGTCCTTCCGCACCTAGGTGTGTGGTTATCACATAACAACCACCACCCTGGAGTGTCTTATTGCGCTTATAAAATGGGTAATAACTATGAAAACAAGGACACTGACAAGGTGTTTTAATTTTTAAAACTTTTTATCATTTATTTAAATATAGAATAGAGAATTAATTGAAACATTGAGATAAAATAGTCCCTTAGTAAACATAACAACCACCACCCTGTCGTGTCTTATTGCTTACGTAAAATGGGCCACCATCATAAAATAATTAGTTTGATGTACTCTGATAGGGATTAAAACTTATTTACTATTTTCAAAAGAGTGTACGATACATTACACCTCTAAAACATCTAATAACTGAAAAAAGGAGTCCCTATTAATGCATAAAATAGGATATGTCAGCAATAGGTTAACTAGTACAGTACTTTGCAGTAAAAGTATTTATTAGTAGAGTTGGTTGAAAATAAATAATTTCTCTGTCACATGTAAATTTTATCATATAAATGCACTGTAACATTTGTAAATTTGTAAGACATAAGCAGTGTTTAAAACTTAATTTTCATTACACTGTACTGTAGTTACATAGTCTCATTGAAGGCAACCTTCTCTTTATTTTTGTTTTTTACTTATGTGCTGTGGTCTAGTACATAAAAGGAAAACTGCTATAGGATTGAGGTGAAAGGTTAGTAAGAAAAAAACAAAACTTTAAACCTGCCAGGTTGCCTTTTTTTTGGTGGGCAAGGAGGATAGATTTCACCTGAAAACTCCTATGTAAGATTCAAATGTATGTGCTTTTATTAACGTTAGTGATGTATTTAAGCACTTTGGGTCTGCCTCTACGTATTTAACTGTGTTTTCCCACCTTTTCTTTTTGTTTATAAAGTATTACTATATTGCCTAATTTCTTCATCCTGTTTTTTGTTTTCTGTTTTTCCCCACACTCAAGACATAGAATGTTTATCATGGAATGTTTACCATGGAATACAGGGATTCAAAATTCTGCTCTCTTCCACTTGTAGAATGTTGCTGTCCTGACATTCTGTACACACAGACAACAAAGGCCTGTTTTAGAGCCAGAGGCTCAATTATATCACTGTCAAGGCAAGCATAAGAGATTTCCCTGATGAGCAGATAAAGACAGAAGGGGGATTTTTCACTGTTAGTAAACAAACAGTTGTAATGAAAACTATAAACAATACTTAATGTTTCTAATTTGTTTACGTGTGTAAGGAGAGTGTGATGATCAGTGAAACAACATTTAATTAATTTTATTTTTTATTTAAGGTAGTTTTATTTTTAGGGCCCAGTTGAAGGTTTTTTTACAGTGTAAAGGCAGCAGCCATGTTTATAATGGAAGATCAGTTCTGGTTGAAGGGGGACTGGTGAAAGATAGTTCTGGTTGTATGAGGACTGATTTGCTCATTGTGTGATGTCGTTTAGGACCAGGATGACTGTGCGTATATAGAGATTTAACGTACAGTCAGCTGATGTCTCTTGGCCAATGAGATTTCTAGATTTTTCCTTGCCATTTTATAAATGTTCTATGTATGTCATTACAGGATTAAGCTGACTTTAAAATAAGTGCAAAGAAACAACCTTGTGGATAAATAAGAAACACAACAAGGGTTTACATACAATAATCTTTATTGAATGGTATGTGTATACACCTAAGAACTTGAAATGAAATATGAGAAAAAACAGCATCACTTTATAAAGTATGGATTACTAACATGAGACAAATGTATTTACAGAGAATTAAAAAGAATAAGCAAAATTCAAATCCCGTGAACAAGCTCTAAGTAGAGTGAAACGTAGGGGGGAGAAAATGAAAAGAAAGACTGAAGGAAAATATTGGATTGAAGAGTACTTACTTCAAAGGGCCCCCACTAGTATTTATTTGCATACTATGTTTTGTCTATTGGGACTTGTTGGTTCAGTGATAAGCTGGGAAAAGCTGAATTCATTGCAAAAGTTCTTTAAGTCATTAGATTTTGGGGTTAGCCATTCAAAATTCAGGTCCCCTTTGATGAATGTTTCGCTATTATTTCCAGTAGCAAATTTATATAAAAACTGCAATATCCCTGAACCCCTCGCAGGGTCTATAACAGCTGATAACGTTAACTGATTTGTCTTTTGAAAGGGTTATTGGGGTTGTGATACATTCAGATTCAGAGGGCTTAAATTGGGAGATGAGCAGGGTGGCAGTAGGTTTATTTTTAACATAAAAAAGGATCCCCTTTTCTACTCCTTCTGCTGTTTTGCCTTGTCCTACCCTCCCTGTACTCACCACTGTTTTTTGTACTCAGCTCCCCCCACCCCGGTAGATCTCCACTTAATTCACTGCGCTTCCTTTGTTTCTAAATTCTGGCTGGCTTCTCTCTCCCCCCCTCTTATCTCAGTTTGCTTCTCTACCCTACGTCTCCCTCCATTTACTCTCTCCGTAACTCATGTTATTGCTCCCTACTGCTCCCCTCTCATAAATCCCTTGCTGGTCAGAATGCCTTCTCTTTCTGTTTTCCTAATATCAGAATTCACTTCCTCCAACAATTCGCTCTGCCTCTTCCAAATGCTCTCTTTCCTCGTTACTCCAAGCCCACACCACTGCCTTCTGCAAATGCCCATAGCCTAGTATCCTGCCTCCACTCTTTTTTCCCTATCCACTACCTGCCCCAAGCTCTTGTGCACCTCTCATTTCCCACTACTAAAGTATTCCAACCTCTCAGTCATCCACTCCCCCATCTCAACCCATCCTTTCCTCTTTCCCCTTCTTCACCTACCATCCCTCCCTCCTCCCTCCTGTCTTCTCCTCTCTAATTCTACCTGCTCCTTACCCTCCCTTCTCTCTTTCCTCTCTCATATTCAACTCCATTTGGTTCTCCCGTTGCCCCTCCTGATTTATGACCACTTTCTTCCCGGTCCTGTTCCTAGTGTTACAGCCTGCAATTGCCTGTTACCCTGCTCTCCTGATGTGATCAAATTGTATTGTAACTAATTATGTCAATGCGATACTATGTATTCTGTATGCTGCTGTGCCTTATTGCACTTTTTATTTGTATTATGTACTTATCCACTCCCCCCTTCCCCAGGATACATCTGAAAACGAGCTTTATGTCTCAGTATGTCTTTCCTGGTAAATCTTCTTTAAATAAAAAAAAAATAAAGGACTATGCCACCACCACATGTTTGCCGGTCCTGTCTACATAATCATAGCCCTGTAGAGAGATTGCACTAGTAACAGTGGATGGATTCAGCCATGTTTCAGTTAATAAGAACACATCAGGGCATGAATGTGCAACCCAGGTTTTTAACGAATCTAATTTGTTTAGCATACTACGGATATTAATAGTCATGAATTTTAGACCGTTAGACCTGGCAAAGTCTGAGGATGTTATTCCATGGGAGAGAGGACCAGGATTCAATTCAACATTCCCCAAACAGAATACTAATAACATAAGCAGATGCTTTCTTAGGGAAATAATATTTTTGTCCCTCTGCATACTGCACTTGGGGTAAGTTGAGTGATATACTGTTGTGTGGCTTATGATAAAACTCCATCTTAATAGTGAGTTGGCAATAACAAGCAAAAGAGAATTGCAGTGTAGGAAGCAGTGCTTAGTCAGGTATATGGCCTACTTAATATCATCTAGTGACCACAGGTATTGCCAGAGATCAGCACAGGTATTTCCAGAGATCAGAGTAGCTCGAATGGAGTGCAAATTCAGTGCATTGGTTATGTGTGCTGTCATCAGGGCTTATGGGTAATGCAACTACAGGGACTGTAAGTTAGAGTAGAAGGGGCAACATATTACGTGTTAGAAAATAACCCCAGTAGGGCTTTGTAAATTAATAACACCCTATCACCAGATACAGGTGTAGCCATGCTTTCAGCATGGACAAAAAGTACCGCTCAGTGGATCAAAGTGAAACATTGGGTGCATACTAGGCTAAGCGGTCTTTAAAGTAGCCTAGCTCTAATCTATGTAGGGCTTTGTAAATTGATAACATGATCCTGAAGGTGGAATGTACCTGTTTGGAAGCCACTGCCACTACTGCAGCACAGGTGTATTATGTTCTGCGTATGAGGCCTGGAGATCAGCCTGGCTGTGACATTCTGCACCAGCTGTAGGCAATGCACAAACCTCCCTGACAGCCCTAGGTGAAGAGCATTACAGTAGTTGAGCACTGAGGTCACAAACACATGTACCAGGGTCACCAGATCATTTTTCATCAGATAAAGCCTAATCTGAGAGATGTTTCTGAGTTGAAAAAGCCACTGCAGACCATGGCTGATACATGATGTTCAAGCATCAGACTTGAGTCCACAATGAATCCCAAATTTGTAACCCTATCTACAGCAACTAGAGTGGTGCCATTTAGAGATGGCAAATACTGTCATCTCATCTGACATCCAACTCTCAAGGACTCAGTTCCACTAGTAACAGTTCTATGTTTTATGGGTTAAAACTCAACTAGCTAGAGACCGTCCAATCCATGATCTCCTGCAAGCATTGCCCCAGTACCAAAACTGATAACTACTTGTAAAGTGTAAAAGACAGTTACAGTTGCACAGCAATGAAACTTCATGCCGTACCATCTAATGATCCTTCCCAATAGTAGCATGTACACAATAAATAACATAAACCAATGTTTGCAGAAACCCACAGCGGGCTATGACAAGACAGTTCTCAATATACCCCTCAATGAACTGCCAGACAGGAAGGACTCACCTGTTTAAAAGCAGTCACAGTGAGTCCTGAATATAACACAAGGTGCTCCATCACCGCCCCATGATCTTTTGTGCCAAACATTGAGGAGAGGTCAGGGACAATGGAGCACTCTCCTCTTTCTCTCACTAGGAGCAGGTCATTAAAGCAGCAGTGCGTGATAGCGGTGAAACTTTTGACCTATACTTTTCTGGTCTATTTCAGATTGCCCCTTCCCTCCTGACTTGTATGGTACAATGTTCCCCATTTTGAGACTGATTTATGACTTTTTCACAACTGAAATAATAAAAGGAACAACTACTTTTAATATGGCTTGGAACAGGTTTTCATCAGTATTCCCTGTTTTTGTTTGAACACTCATTTTTTAAGATCCTTTTTGTGAGCAGACACTTCTTCCTACCTTGTGGGACAACATGTGCACACAAACAGCTGAGAATACTGATGAAAACCTGATACGAGCTACAGTATATTAAAAGGAACACACCTTTTATTATTTCAAATGTGAAAACCTGTGCTAAAGCAGACTCAAATTGGGGAAAGAAGGGTATACTACAAGTCAGAAGATAAGGGGCACTCCAAAACAAGCATTTGTCAATGCCAAATGTTCACTTGCTGTACTGCGATGGTGCTAGCTTATGTTTGTCATTGTGAATAGCACTGCACCCACCAAAATGCTTATTTTCTTCATGGTAGGCATTACGAGGGTGTCAGAACTTTTTAAAACTTCAAATTCATGCATCTCAGTTCAAAAAGGAAAGAAAATGAAAGGTAAAACTGGTATGGTGATGTTTTCTCCAGGAATATATTTTCAATTGGTGTAGCCCAGGCACCATGTGCCAGTGGGCTACTACCCCTGCTTGCTGGTCTTCTAACAGGTTAAGGGGCCTGGGTCCTGCTATGGTGGTGTTTGGGGGTCCTATCCCAAGGATAATAAAAATGGCATGGTGTCTCCACCTAGAGATAATTATTAGTGGGTCAGATGACTGGCTAGTACAGCCCCCTGGGATGCTGCACCTACCCACCTCCCCTACCAACCACCCCACACATTGGATACTCAGCAATTCAGTACCACCATAAACCATGAACAGCAATGCTTTGACAGACTCAGAGAATCCTGCACACACAATTTTACATGGTAAACCACAGTTTTATTTGAGGGAAAGACAAGGGAAGAGGTACCAGGACTAAGGAGGGCTGTGAAATAAAACTGGTTAGTGAAAATAAGCAAACACAGTAAACATTGGGGCCTGCAGGCTGAACCCACCCCCACTGGTACCAGTGTTCTCAATTGTTCTTAGGGGTACCCACTAGGTGTAGACCTGGTACGGTGCCACGGGTTGGCCGGCTGTTGGGGCCCTGAAAATATTGGAAAAGGACTTGATTTTAAAGATAAACAACACAGCTTTCCTTTTATTTTTTTCCTTCCAGGAATGAGGTCCTGGGTACTCATGATTAGATGACCTTAGAACCTGGAAGGATGGAGCTCCGGGTCCAGTGCAGAACGCGGTAGAAGAAAAGTTGACCTTGGTCCCTCGAGCAGGATGGACTTGCTCGAGAATCTTGCATCTGGTCACTAAGATTGTAGTTCTGGCCACTTGTCACCTTCAGCCACTTCTGGCCTTTTTCAGAGCTGTATGGCAGGACAGTACCAGCCACAGAAAGCTTAGACCTGGGAGTGGCTCCACAGCCTGGCTCCTCCAATGGGTCACAGGTGCCCTAGCACCCCAGCAAGTGCTGGTGACCTCCTGAGACAGTGAATCCCACTTGGAAGGGGTTAGCAAGTTCCCTCCCTGGCTCTGCGTGAGAACTCCCGAATGGGGGTGGGGGGGGGAGGTCCTCCTGCAGTCCCTGCACTGAGTTTGCAACAAAGAAAAGTCCAGAGCAATTAGTTTGAACACAGTTCAGAGCTAACAGGAATGGGTGTTAGCCTTAGTTTCAAGAAGCGCAGGTGCAATCCAACAGGGCAATCTCAGAACATCAAACCCCTGCACACCACTTCATACTTTCCAGATTAGCAGTGTCCACCACCTTTTCTTCAGCTGCAGCTGGGACTCAGCTCTCAGCCACTTTAACCAGTTTGCTCAGGACATACACAGCACCTGACTAGCACCCCAATGACCAGAGATGCTTTTGCCTCTTCAGGATTTTAGTAGCAGACCCACACAACCACATGACCTCTCAGCAGCAACTGTGGACCTCAGATAATCTGCAGAGTCCTGACAGCTAATTCAACTTCCTAGTGTAGGGTTTCTGCAGCATTTATGTTCCTTCCATTAGTAATAAAACAACTTCTCAATACCTGGGGAACCAGCATCACAGTTCAGTATCTTTCTCTCTTACCCTTCTCACTGTGATTCTGCAACACAGCAATCTCCACTTCTGTAACACAGCAATCTCCACATAGGGCCTGGGTAAGCTCCTGACATCCAAAGCCCACTCTCATAGGGTACTCCTGACTCATACAGAGCCCAGGAACTGACTGAAGAAATCCCAGAAAGTCCACACAGCTTCAACCAAGAATTCAGTGTTATGATTGGCTGATGGAGCCTATCAATATCTGATAACCATAGAGATCAATATTTCCTGCTTGTTTATTGGAGCATGATCTAGGCACCTGAATTAGTCCCCTCCTTTTCCCAGGAGTCCATCTGTCCAAGTTTTGGGTTCCTAGATCTCTGATTGGCTGCAGTAATATGAATGTACATACGAACGTACAAATTTGCCAGCAGATAAAAATCTTATGGTCTATCGAGTCTGTTTGAGGGTGCAGCTTGCAACCCTTATAGTGTAGCTGCCCCTCCCTCCCCTGCCCCTCCCTCTTACTCTATCCCATCCTCTTTTGAAGCAGTCCAAGCAGTCCACTGTTCTACAGGATACCACTTCTGCAGGCAACGTGTTCCTCCCAGACACCACTCTCTCCATGAAAAAGTGTCTTCTCATTTCCTTCCTGAACCTTCCCCCCTCCAATCTGAGATAGTGATCTCGAGTGTTCCTGCCCTCCCTTAACTTGAATAGTCCCTCTGTGCCTGTCTTGTTTTTTCCCTTCACGTACCTGAAGCTTTCACTCATATCCACCCTTTCTCTCCTCCAGTGAGTACATGTTCAACTCCCTCAGCCTGCTCACATAGGGCATGTTCCCCAGTCCCTGGATCATCTTTGTTGCCCTGCACTGCACCCCCCTCCAGTAACTTAATGTCCCTCTTCAGGTGTGGGTTCCATTACTGCATGCAGTACTCCAGGTGTGGCCTAACCAGTGACCTATACAACAGCAGGATCATCTCCCCTCTCCTCAAAGATATACCCCCTGGCAATAAAACCCAGCATTTTGTTGGCCTTTGCAGCTGTCTTCCTGCATTGTGCTGAGTTGTTCATTGAGCCCATTATAATCCCACCAGATTCTTCTCCTCCTCCTCTGTCGCAGCTAGCTGAAACCCCCCTCCCCACCCAGCTGGTAGCTCCTTCTTCATTTTTTTGCCCCAAAATGTAGCACCTTGCAGTTTTTGGCATTGAACCCCAACTGCCAGGTGTTCGACCAGGTCTCCAGTTTTGAAAGATCATCCTGCAACCCATGCCACCCTCCTAGGTCATCCACTACTACTCCCATCTTGGTGTCATCTGCAAACAAACTGATCTTGCTCTTGATGCCCATTGAGATGTCTGATGTGAACAACCCAAACAACACCTGTCCAAGCAATGAGCCCTGTGGTACTCTGCTTGTCACTACCCTCGGAGATGAGAGCTCCCCTCCTACCATCACCCTCTACTGTCTTCCCTGTAACCATTTTACTTCCCATCCCACCATTTTTGCCCTTTCACCTGTACCTGCCAGCTTACTACCCGGTCTCCCATGCAGCATCAAGTTGAATGCCTTACTGAAGTCCAGAAACAGGACATCCACTGCATGGCCCTTGTCCAACTATCTAGTTACCCAGTCATAATAATCCACTAGGTTGGTCTGACAGGATCTGCCCATGAAAAACCCATTCTGCCTAATGTCCTGCAGCCCACTGGTTTCCAGAAGGGACATCAGCCTCTCTTTCAGGATTGTCTCCATCAGATTTCCCACGATGGATGTGAGGCTTACCGGCCTGTAGATAATAATAATGTAAATAATGAGGTCAAGTGTCACAAACATGTCAGCTCCCATTTAGTTCATTGGAGTCCATACAGTTTCCCCAACTTTATACGGCACGTGCAGCCCAACACATTACTTTATTTAGCCAAACACTCCAGCGGATCATAGCCCCTTGTGTGCCCTCTCAAACGAGCCCACTCTTGTCTCAGGACCACTAGTAGTTTCATTGTCACTGCCACTGAAACACTGTCCCCTCAGGTGGCAGGCAGCATCTAATTAATATGCATGGGGGCTCATGACTTATTCATGAGTCCTCGCTGTGCCCAAGTTCCAACTTTTTTCTATTCCCCCTCTGCGGCCTCTCGCTACCTCCCTTGTGGTCACTGGTTCCCATTTATTACATCGGGGCATCGGAACTATCAAACACCTCCTGTATTGGCCGCAACCGGCAGTCGTCAAAATTAAAGCGTTCTCTAGCGCATGCATGATTGCTGCCTTGCTCCGAGAAGCAAACAAAACAGCAGTGATTGCAACTAAGTTTTACACCAGGAGGCATAACGGGAGATCGGGGACAACCAGAGCAATTAAGGTAATCCCCCAGAAGAGGGTTACATTAGCAAAAAAAAATAGTTAAAACAAGCTAAGTGTTTTTTTAAGACTTTAAGGGAAAGGAATTCCAAACACCAGACAATTATTAGCACACAGTGAAGTTAATGCAATCAACAACGTTTTAAACTCCTATTTAAGAACATAAGTCAGAACAGAAAAAAAAAGAATCTCGTCCTTCAATCAATCAATCAAAATCTTTATTTATCCAGGCAAACATCATTGAGCAGAACTCTTTTACAAGATGGACCTGGTTAGAACAGGGTCGGGTAACATCCATCATAAAAACATATAAAAACATGTAAATAAGTATATAAACACAAACACAATGGTGCAGTAATAGGGGAGTCAAATGATAAAAGGAAGACAAGGCAAGCCATAACAGAAGAGGATTCAAATACAAGGGGGCAGGTCCACCACTGAACCATGCAACTGTATATAAACCATGTTCTCTGTATAGAAGTACCAGTTAGTTCATTTACCAGGGGTAGTCACTAGTACTAGCCATGAAAATGGCTTGGAGAACCACCAACTAATGGCAGATGGGGTACCAGGAGGGGTATGTAATATCATATGTAAGCAAAGGATAAACATTGTGAGAAGTGAAGTCCCAAGGATAGGTCAGTAGAACTGATGTGGTGGTGGGGGCCTACGGGGAGAGGGAAAGGGGAGTTAGGACTTTTATAGTATGATTGCATGTAGATTGTGGATGAGTGCAGTATAGAGTTGTGAAAAGAAGGCTGGAGAAAGCGGGAAGATAGACCAGTATCAAAGGGAGGACAGTGGCATCCTTAGCTGTACAATATTATTATACAGTTACAGACAGAAGCCCCTGCTCCCTACCTCCTCCCTTGCCTTTCTACATGTGTGCTGGAACTAAGAGTGAGCAGAGGCAGAAAGAGTAAATATCACTGCATTTCCATGTGATCAAACTGTTGACAGTGCAACAGCGGCCATTCAGCGAGGGGGAAACCAAATCCATCTTTCTCTCCCTGTCTCCAGTACTGGGGTTTGGAAGCCAGTGCTGTAGAGACCAAACAATAAGCTAATTCTGAGGGCTGCTGCTGGCTCTGTGCCAAACTTTACACTTTGTTGCTGCAGCCTGCAAAGCTAGACTGCTTACTTGGCAAGACTCAGCAACTCAAAGTCCTCCACTGTCTGGAGGTGCCAGTCCCAGTCAATCACGAAACAGACATCGCTCGTGACCAACACTGCTTGTGGATAGGCTCCCACCCACAACCAGCTGACAGTGAGAATCTCTACACCGCTGTTACCAGACTGTATTTAGTAGTTCTATTTTAGAATGTTCTTGGCTGAGCATGACAAAGCTGTTGGCCAAGGCTGTTGCCAATCATTGCCCGGGCACGCTGCACCGCATTTGCTTGAGACAAACTGGGGTGAACTCTGGCTAAGATGCTACACATTTTGGACGTGATGCCAGAACTGTCAAGGGAGTCATATACTGTACTTGCTGTAAACCTGAAAATGGAGGTCATTTGGAGAAAATACAGTTGATTGCAAGACTCTTTTTTTTTTGGGCTATCTCTTTTTGTTACCTCCTTGGCCATCTGGTCTCTTCTCCTTCATCATCGCATCTGTCTGCTGGAGAATCCAGCTGCTGTTCACCTCTACCACACAGCTTGGCACCCAACTTCTGTGGCTCCCCCCACCCACAGCGGGGCTGCTGGGAGCCCCCAACTCCTCCATAGAACACGGATCAGATGGGTGCCACTCGTACAGTGAAACTCGTGGATGGCCATCAAGCCGTGCAAAACAGGTGCCATTCCCCTTTTCCCATTAGGACTACACCAGAGCCAAGGACGTGCAATAACGTCGATGGAGGGGAGTACGCATGTGTCTGCATGCGCTTCCTCCAGATGTCTGCCCCCAGCTCCTCCCTCAGAGCACAGCATGCATCCTGTCCCCAGCCTCACCAGGGGCAGTCATGTACCAACTGTTTCAGACTTCGGAGAGGGGAGAGCAGTCCATCAGACACTCAATCCCTCTCCTCCCCTGCCAACCACTGGAGACCCATGCTCGTTCCCGAACGCCAGTCACCAGTGTGGCATGAGGTGCAGGCGACCAGCGCCTCAGCCCTCAGCGCCACCGGCCCTGAGACTCCATTTTTTAAACAAAGAAAATCCTCAACATAGACATCACTGTAGAATTTCAGTATATTCGTTGATATATTTGCATCATTTGCGGGAATTTTCTTGCAATGTTTTAGATAAGCATCTGTGATAGCTAAATAATTCCTAATGGAATAGGAAATATCCTGTAAGATCTTGAAACAAGCAACAGCAAGGTGTAGGCACACAAAGCCCAAATAAATGATATTAGCATCTAGTGTGGGCAGTGGTGATGATGATGATGACCCATATCTCAGTCAGTGCTGGCATCACAAAGGTATTTTAAGGACACAAGTAAATTCTTACTTTTAATTTGTGATATCCCTGTGACATTACAGCATTTGGGGGGGGGGATTTCAGAGGCGCGAGGACTAGGGAGGGAGTGCAGCAGGTGGCAGGAGCTGCCAATAGTAAAGATACCGGCGGCTAATGTAGGCTGGGGGGGGGCTCAGAGGAGCGAGGCAGGAGTCACCAATAAGTAAAGCTGCACTGTGGCTAATGTAGAAGCCTGGTGGAGTCAGAGGAGTGAGGACTGGGGAGAGAGAGAGTGCTGCGGGTGGCAGGAGCCATGTATGTAAAAGGTGTAGTCATAGGTCTGATCTGAGCATGCGCATTAGTGTCAACTCTAATGCGCGTGCCCGGAGTTACGGCTACAGAAAGAAATGAAGCGCTCTCTCATTGAAGCAGCTCATTTCTTTGAACTACAGAACATGCCACGTCAGCAGGCAGAACTACTGTCAGGACCAGAGTGCCTGGTCATTGGTGTACACTGCCAAGCCCATTGCAGTTTCAGCTGTAATTAGCTCGGCATTGACACACCTCTAAAATGCCATTAGTAGCAAGAAGTTCCTTGCATAAGTGCAAGTGAACGTAAAAAGTATAGGTCAAAATTTTCACTGCCATCAGCACTGCTGCTTTAAACACAATGAAACATAAAAATTAATGGCAGATATAGACCGCTGGTCCACTCAGTCTGCCCATTTTCCCTACCTGCTGCATAACCCACCGACCCTATTTGATCTCTGGCTAATTCTCTTTCTATTTGCTAGGGTTCCTGTATGCCTATCCCATGCATTTTTGAATTCCCCTACTGAATTAGCCCCCTCCACCTCTGCTGGGAGGTTGTTCTATGCATTCATCACCCTTTCCATGAAGAAATACTTGCTCTTGTTACCCCTTAGCCTACACTCTTACAGTCTCATATCATGATCACTTGTTCTAGAACATCTCTTTTTCTGAAAGATGCTACCCTCCTGTGCCTTATTTATGCCCTTAAGATATCTGAAGGTCTCTATCATACCCCCCCCCCTCTCCTCCAGGGTATACATATTGAGGTCCTCCAGTCTCTCCTTATATGACTTTTGGTGCAGACCCTGCACCATTTTTGTTGCCCTTCTCTGAACTGCTTCTAGCTTACTATGTCCTTATGGAGAAGCAGCTTCCAGAACTGGACACAGTACTCCAGATGGGGTCTCACCAATGATTTGTACAGTGGCATCACCACCTCCTTCCTTCTGCTGGTGATACTTCTCCGTATGCACCCCAGTACACCACTGGCTCTCCCCACAGCTTTTGTACATTGTTTGTCCACCTTTAGGTCATCTGATATTACCCCCAGACCCCTTTCATGTTTGGTGACCATACGCATCCCCCCCATCATGTAATCCTCCCCTGGGTTCCTGTGCTCCAGATGCATGATTTTGCACTTCTTTGCACTGAATCTTAGCTGTCACACTCTTGACCATTCTATAACTTAACTAGGTCCCTACTCATTTTTTTCCACCCCTCCCGGAGTGTCTACCCTGTTGCAGATCTTAGTATAATCTGCAAAGAGGCATACCTTTCCTTCCAGTCCCTTCACAATGTCACTTATGAAAACATTAAATAGGACTGACCCAAGAACTGATCCCTGTGGCACCTCGCTGGTCATCCTCCTTTCCTCAACTTGAGCTCCATTCACCAACACTGTCTGAGTTCAATCCCTCAACCAATTTCTATCCTAGTTTACCACCTTGGGACACATTCCCAGGCTGCCTAGCTTGTTTACAAGTCTCTTATGTGGAACGGTGTTGAAGGCTGTGTTGAAGTCCAGGTAGGCCACATCCACCGCTCCCCCTCCCTCAGCGATCCACTTCCCTGGTCATCCAGTCAAAGAAATCAATCAGATTTGTTTGACATGACCTTCCTGATGTGAATCAATGCTGCCTTTAATCCTATGGTCCTCTGGATTCAAGATGTTCCAAAATCCTTTCTTTTAGCAGTGATTCCATTATTTTCCCCACCACCGAGGTCAGGCTGACTGGTCTGTAGTTTTCAGTATCCTCCCTGCTCCCACTTTTGTGTAGAGGGACTACATCTGCTCTCCTCCATTCCTCTGGAATCACTCCAGTATCCAGCAATTCACTGAACAGGGCTACCAGTACCTCCCTAAACTTCTTTAAAATTCTAAGATGCATCCCGTCTGGTCCCATTGCCTTGTCCACTTTCAGTTTTCCGAGTTCCTCTAGTACTCTCTCCTCCATAAATGGACTGGTATCCACCTTCCTCCCCTTAGTGCTCCTGTCACTTGATTGCAGTCCCTCACCTTCCCCCTCTTTTGTGAATACTGAACAAAAATATTTGTTCAGGATTATTGCTTTTTCCAAGTCCCCTTCTGCACACTGCCCTTCTTCCCCCTTAAGCCTTACAATCCCACCCCTTGTCTTTCTCCCTTCACTGATGTACCTATAAAAAGTCTTTGTGCTCCTGGTTGCCTTCCCTGCCTCCCTCTGCTGGTCCATATACACTACCCTGTCCTCTGCCTTCTGTGTTTCCTTGTACTTTTTGAAAGCCAGCTTCTGCACTCTTACCCTCCCAGCCACTTCCTTTGAGAATCATAGTGGTTTTCTTTTTCTTCTGTTTTTGTGCCTATAATGTTGCTTCCACTATGGCTCCTCTTAGATGGACCCACTGTTTCTCAACTCCCTCCCTTCCCCTGGTCCTCGCTCCCTGATAGGGCTTTCCTGAGACATACCCCCAACTTTGCAAAGTCTGCCCTCCTAAAGTCCAGGACCCTCTCGTTCATGAGGCTTGACTCTGCCACTGTACTCATATTGAACCACACCATGCGGTGATAACTGGACCACAAGTGTCCACCGACCATACCATCTGCAGTTCTGTCCCCATTGGAAAGTACCAGGTACAAAATTGCACCCGCAGGGTGGGCTCTAGTACTAGCTGCCTGAGGCATACTGTGCCAAATATTTGGCGCAAGCTGCCGTAAAGCGAGTAAAGTGTTGCAATTGCACCTGAGGCTATAACATTGTATGCACTTGCAGGAAAGGTGTTTGCTGCAGTTGAGCCAAAGAATGGGTTCGACACATGGCTTGATGCAAGCCCAGCATCACCCTTTGAAAGTCAGGCCCATTATCTCACTCTCCACTGTTTACCATGCTGTTCACACATTTCTCCATTGCCACTGCTACCAATGCATTTTTCTAGGAGAAATGCTTTACCTAACAGGTTAATATACTAACAGCTGGGATCAAGTCAAATATATTCCAGGGGGGGATATGGCAGAAGGAGATGAGGCAGTTCAACTGACTGTCAAATAGGGCCGCAGTTTCTGCATACATTGATAAAGGCCCCCCTGTCTGTGGCTGGGAGCCAATGCTGCCAATGGTAACATCAAGAAAATCTATAGGAGCAGGAGGCACCGCTTTTTTCTTCTTCAGTGACATTGCAGATGGACTGGAGGGTAAGGTTTGTCTCTTTTCAGATGACACCAATATCTGCAACAGAGTAGATAATCCAGATGGGGTGGGAGGAATGAGAAGAGATCTGGATAAACTAGCAAAATGGTTGGAAGAGTGGCAACCAGGGTTTAGCGCAAAGAAGTGCAAGATCATGCACATAGGGAAGAGAAACCCTGAAGCCACCTATAGGCTGGGAGGGGAGTTGCTGGCAGTCACAAGGGAAGAAAGAGACTTGAGCATTATCATCACCGATGACCTGAAATCATCCAAGCAGACCACTAAAGCAGTAAGTAAGGCTAGGGACATGTTGGGGTGTATTAGCAGTGGTATCACAAGTCAGAAGAGGGGAGTAATAATCCCTCTTTACAAGACACTGGTTAGGCCCCATTTGGAGTACTGCGTGCAGTACTGGAGGCCACACCTTCACGAGGACATTAACCAAATTGAGGCAGTCCAGAGAAGGGCAACCAAAGTGGTGCAGGGACTGCATCAGAAAACATATGAGGACAGATTAACAGAGCTCAATATGTATACCCTAGAGCAAAGGAGGGAGAGAGAGGTGATATGATCAAAACATTCAAACACCTTAAGGGCATTAACAAGGTGAAAGAGTCTAACATGTTTCAGTATAAGAAAAATAGCAGGACAAGAGGACACAGCATGAGATTAGAGGAAGGCCGATTAAAGGGTAATGTGAGGAAGTTTTTTTTCACAGAAAGGGAGGTGGATGCATTGAATGGCCTACCTCAGGAAGTGGCAGATATGAATACAGTGCAGGGCTTCAAACAGGCATAAGGGAGCAATACAGATGAGTATGACTAGATAGGCCATTGACAGCAAAGGCCGATGGCACATTTATAAGGTAGAAAAAGAAATGGGCAGATTGGATAGGCCTTGCGGTCCTTATCTGCCGTCAACTTCTGTGTTTCTGCATTCTAGATGCACTCTCTTGTTTAGTCTGCAATGGATTTGCTTTTCACTTTCTTTCGGTTGTACTGTTGCATTTGTTTTGGTACTTTCTTTTGGTGACATCACACTTTACCGTTGGTTTTGTTCCTTTTGTTTTGTTTGCATTTCCTTTTTCGGTTACTGGTTTACTTATTTGACTGCATTTTATTTTTTTGTGGTTTGCACTACAAGTTCCCCCATACATCCTCATGTTAAACAATTTATCCACTCTGTGAAACCATCCTGTACCATTTCTTTGAATTCCTGGCCATTTCAGGCACTAGCTCTACTCTTTTACCAGTCAGTATCTATTATATTGAAGTTATCTATAATTACGATTGGTTTTCTGCCTATGAAATCTCCTGCTACACCCAGTGTGTAAGTTCCTATCTTTGTCCTGGTGGAGCACACAGATAGCACAGTATTTTCTTCCCCTGTATTCAACCGGCTGTAACCAGTGTGACTGGATCCCTCTCCCTCTGTGCTTGATCTGTCCTGCAATCACACGTCCTCCATCTAATCTACAATACATTGCACCTTTACCCCTTTGCCTCCTCATCTCTTCTAAATACATATAATTTATGGCCCAGGACATTAGAACTACAGTCAACATTTACAACAAAACAATTGGTTGTGTAGAGTGTTTTTGATTTCTGTACGTAATCCTCTGGCATTTTTTCCCTTGCTTGCCATTAGAATTTTTCTTCTAACTTTGCCTTTCTCTTGGCCCCTGGGGATTTCCAGATCAGTTTGTTGCACTGCTTTCCTTTTTCCCATAAAGCCCCTTCCTGTCCCATGGGCCATGTGACAGTGATGAGTCCGAGACCTCCAGTTCGGTGACTGCTGCCTTCTTGTCCTTTCTGCAGAAGCAGCAGTGTGCTGCTAAGAGCCTGCTCTGGCCTCAAATAGATCTTTCTAATTCAATCTTTGTTTTCTGGATGTGTGTCTATGTCTAGCCAGCAAATCACACAAAGCCAGATAAAAATGCAGATGTAACCCCTAGGTAGCGCTATCCCAAGGGCTACTACCCCTGCCTGCTTGGCTAGTAGCAGGTTAAGGGGCCTGAGTTCTGAAACGGGTGCCTCCACCCGGAGGGTCAGGGTTGGTAGTGGTCAAGCTAACCTGGGCACAGCCCTCTGGGACACTGTAACCCCCCTCTTTCCTTACTAGTGGCTGGAACAATACACAATAATCACTTTCACAGTACCCCTGATACACCACACAAGTACCCACACTGTTTGCACTTACCACCAGGGCTTTCCTCTGGCCCAGCCCTGGGGACCTCCTGTAAAACAAGGTTATACACAGCAAATAACAGCAGTATAGTACTCTTGCACAAACTGGAACCACAGTCAGGGCAAATGCAAAAAAGAGTTAGATCTGATTTATTTAAGGGACTTGAACAAGGGAGGGGCGTAATCAGGTTAATTTGCTTAAAGGCTCTATCAATCAAACAGTTATGAATGCACTTCAGGGTCCATAAACAGTCACACACGCTGGGTACCCAGATGGAGAATGGTGGGCTAGCTAGGAACATTGCAGCTGGTTGGGGCCCTGTGATGGAAGAAAACAACATGCACAACACACACTATTTGTAATCCAGAGCCGGAGGGCTTAGTTCGTGAAAAGAAAACAACAAGACAATCAGATGACACACTTTTAAATTAGGCTGTTGTTGCAGGGAGCTACCTCGATGATTACTCACGATACCCAAGACTGGACACAGGCTGGACGAAAATCAAGACAGCAGGTGGTAAATCTGGAGTGTCAGGAGAAGCAGGGTCCACACAATTCACCCAGGCGTCATTCCTGTTCAAGTGTGGAGCAGGGGGCTGATCCCCAGGCAGGTCTCGTCGGTGGCTTTCTCTGTGCAGTGGGGTAGTCTGGCACAGCCAGCATGGCATGGCTCAGGCCGAATGGAGATGAACGCGGATTCAGGCCAATTAGGCTGGATAAAGCTTCCAGCAAGCAGAACACAGTTCACACAGTGGGGAACCAAATCACGACCCACTTTCAATACACAGCACATTTACATGCAAAGGATTCTACAGTACCAGCAAGCAGAACACAGTTCACACAGTGGGGAACCAAATCACGACCCACTTTCAATACACAGCATATTTACATGTAAGGAAATTCTACTGTACCAAGCAAACCGCTCTCTGGTCACGATCGCAAAGTCTCTGCACAAACCAGGGATTCAAAAGCAGCTGGAAATCCTGACAGACTGAGCGCGTTCAGCAAATCTTCGGGCTTCTTCAGGTTAAAGTCTGGTCACAGTCCAGTGGCTTAAATAGTCCTCACAACTCAGATTCAGTCCGAATAAACTCTATTTTCCCTCTCAGGGACAGCAGGCAGGCCAAAACTCAACGCTTTCACAGTTCTTCCATGCAAAACTACACAGAAGCGCTGCTCAAAATCACTTGAGCTGTTACTTTTTCACTTCTCAGCTCAAAACTGAAACTACCTGCAGCAGCCTGGGAAATTCCCTAAGATCCAAAAGGTTCGGTTGTCTGATCCTCCTGTCAAGTCACAGCAAAGGCTCCCCCTTCAAGTGCAAAAAAGTGCAAAAAGCCCAAAACTACAATTCCTACAGATTTTGACTCCAGACAGCTCCTGTAGTCCGGCTCCATTTTAGGTCCCACCAGTACTGATTGGTCCAATTCGCAGTTCAGGACCAAGATAGTGGAGATAAACAAAACAGTCCTTGCTGCAAAGAAGGCATTAGACAAACTATATTATCATTATCACTCTAAATGATTTTCAGCAAATAGTTACATCTTTCAACAGAGCTCCCTCTCAGATTACTTATGACTGCAATCCAGGCAGCTCTTAAAGAGACAGTACACAAAGGCTATACAGGCACTCTCTGGCAATCACATTTAAACTGCTAAAATGCAGGGCACCAGCCTGGCAGTGAGCATTTAGGCAAGCTCGAAGAAGACTTTTCGGGAACCCCCATTTGTAGGGGGGTTACACAGATAACTCACCCTTCATGTTTGTTATCATTGTTACAGTTAGTGAATATAGTCTTTATTGGTGCCCATTGGCTAAGAAGAGGCACAGTTCCACCACAGCAGAGAGTAGAGACAGGGAAGGGGGGAGGGGAACATGTTTAAACAGGAAAGGAACACTAAGCTATAGCTTTTTACCAGGTGTGACCTGGGAGCACAAGGAAGTTAAGTGATTTGCTCAGGGTCACACAGTATACAAGTGGGTGGGGTTGGTCAGCTTCAAACCCAGGTCTCCAGGTTTGCAGGTCAGTGCCTTTAACTACTACGCTATACTGCCCCCTATAGAAACTCAGCACTCACTGAATCACTGACCTCAGATGCAGCACTGGCACATGGGACTGGAGGCATTGTGGGAGGAAGGGAAGGGCAATAAAAGAAACACACACACACATAGGAATGGAGATCCTCAGGAACCAAGTAGGCAAATTTAGAAAAACTTAAACAGCAAACAAAGACCGGGCCCTCACTTCTCATCCGCGCCATATTAGAAACATAGACTTTGACAGCAGATAAGAACCTCTTGGCCCACCCAGTGTGCCCATTTCTCTACCAAATGGATAAGCTGTAGATCCTAGTTCATTACCACAAACCTTCCTGATGCCCTAAGTGATCACCACTTGTTCTACTGTATACGCAAAATCTGCCATCTCATAGTCTCCCCTCAAAACTCTTAATGGTCTGCTCATACAAGTCTTTGAACTTTGCCCCACCCTCCGCTCGAAGATCTGGCCAGCACTGACTGGTCTCCCATCCCATCCACTCTGCCATCTCTCTTGACTCAGCCCTGGTCTATTTCAAATCTAAATTCCTCACTATCTGGAATCACTATGCCACCCATCCCCCCCCCCAATTTAGGCATACCAAGGCAAGAAGGATCCACCTCCCCTGGATCATAGCCAAACTGCTGGCATGCCTGTGTGCTAGGGATCGATCCTGGCAGGAGCACAAAAGCACTGGCTCCCCTGTAGTCTACCAAAGGTACACTCCCTCCGAAATGTCTGAACTAGAGCTGTTAGACTCATCAAGACTGAATACCTCTCTACCACTTTCCAAACAAATATAAACCACCCATCCAAATACTGGAAGGTGGTCCACGCCCTTTTCTCCCCTCCGACTCAGCCCCCTTCTCCTGTTCTCAGAGTAGGTGACCTTCCTATCCGACCCCCCTCTCAGTAACCACTGAGTTTAACTCCTTCTTCACCTCCTGCTCCTCTTCCCTGCTCTCATCCCTCCTCCTTGTTCCCACCTCTTATCTTTGCAACATACCTCCCCTCCATCCTCTCAGTTTTTCTACCCTGCGACCCTCTCTGCTGCTCTTAAAGCTCTCCTTGTCCTAAACCCTTCTAAGGGCAAGTGCCTAGATGGACTAGACCCTAAACTCCTCCACCTGTCTGCCCCTACTATCTCCTCTCCCCTTGCCTCTCTCCTTCTCTCTAGCCTCTGTCCCTGCTGCCTGGAAGTAGGCCACTGTCATTCCCCTTCCTAAAGGTGGCGATCCCTCTACCCCAGGAAATTACCAGCCTATCTCTCTCTTCCCCATCCTGTCAGAGTTCCAGGAGCACAAAGTACTGTCCCAAATCTCCCAAACCTCCCCCCCTTCCTAGATTCCTCCTCCTCCTTTTTCACCCCTTTCCAGTGTAACCCCCCTGTGGCTGCCGGTTCTCACGTTTTTTTCCTTGTGTCCCTCGCATGCTGGCACAGGTCTCTTGGTGCCCTGAATCCTCCCTCCAGCACGTGCAATATTTTTCAGCCTAGAATGGGACCAGAGGGGCTGAAGTGAAGAGTCACCACTTTGATTTGCACTTTGCTGCAGTTTGCGCTATGTGCACATGCACAGAAGTGCATTTTTGTTTGCAGCCATTCCTGCGGCCAAACGGGGTCTGTTTGGGTGGTCACGGTCCCCCTGTTAAGCACATCTGGGACCAGAGACCTAAAGGAGACAGAGAAGCCTCTTGATATTGTTGTTAAGGAGCTCCAATCGCGCTGCGTCCCCTGCCTCATGACTATTAATGAGGCTCCTAAACATGAATGAGCCAATAGTGCTTGCTGCCTGGGGGTGGTGTGTTATGGAAGCAGGGACAGGCAGAGGGACAGATACAAATGTTAAACTGGTGCAATGGTTTGAGTGGGCAAAGGGGCTTCTACCAAACGGTGGGGCAATTGTAAAATAAAAATGTTTATTCAGGCTGCAGGAGGATGTTAAAGATGGGATTACTGATGGACTACATGGACTCTGTGTTGTTGGCAACCATGGCTGAAGCCAGGTGACCACTGTATAGCCATTGGAGTGCCAGGATTTGGTAGGAGGACTTGTGGGACAGTAAATGGAGTTATGGGGGAAAAGCTGGGGAAATACTTGGTGCCTTTTTACACAGCCAATCAGGCATCGAGGAAGCCTCATACATATTAATTTTTGTCATAGACATTGATTTTGGCCAATAGGGAGCTGCAGAGAGCTCCCGAAACCCAGAGACTGTCTGATTCTGGGTCAGTTTGGTGGGAGCCCCTCCAGAGGGAGGGGGCTCCAGCCCCTATGCAGAGAATGGGGCTGCAAGGCTGGGGAAGGGCCTTCCTGGGGGTTGCCAGCTACCTGTCCCCTAGGGCCTGTGAGGTTGTCTTTCCCCATTGTGAAGGAAGTCTGGGGTTCAAGGAGTGAAGTTTGCAGTTCAGCTGAAAGAGAACTGCAAGGTCCTGCAACAGACTGCTGTGGGAAGGAGCTACACCACATTGGTGAAGGTTCTGATCAAAGGTTCTGGAGAGAAATGGTAGTCTGTTTCTGCAACTAAACAGTGAGAAGCCAGGATAAAAGGATCAAGGTTAAAGTGAAGGAAAAGGTTCTGTCTGCAACCTGGGTGGACTCAAGGTCACAAGGAAAAAGGGGAAGGACACTGGTCTAAGGTACAGAAAAAGGATCTGGTTATGGTACACTTGGTATGGGAGTCTCTCTACATGCAGAGGCTTGACCAGTAAAACTGAGTAGTCTGAGAGAGACAGAGAGACAGAGAGACAGAGAGAGAGAGAGAGAGAGAGACTCTTCTGGTCTGAGAGCACCTGCACAGTGAGGAAAAAGGGATTTGCAGCTTCAAGTAACTGTTCGAACGGTTCAGTCAGTGCCAAGTTCAGGGTCCTTGGAGGAGGCCATTTGAGTTTGTCCAAATCTCACTTAGACCATGTGCTCGGTGAGAAGCCAGAGACTGTGACATGTGAGAAAAGGACCATGGCTGCCACATCGGTAGTGTGGCTGAAGGATGTTTTCTTAAAACTAAAGATTGCCAGCCTGAGCTGAGCTTAAGAGACTGAGAATCTGCTCATTTGTCAACCTGGAGCCAGGTAGGGAACCAGCCACCCCTATCAAGTGGGGCCGACTGGGCCACAGGGAGCCACGGGCACGTGCCTGATTAGTAGGGCACTCTCAATCCTGTGGGGAGCTGGACCATGGGGTCACTCCTGGGTCTGGGTTCCTTGTGGCCTGGAAAGCCTTGCACTGTGCTCTGCATCTGGTCTAGAACCAGGCTGAAGGGGACAAGCTGCAAGACCTCCAAGCAAGGCGGAAAATCCAAGTTGCAGAGTGCCTACTCCACATCTCAAGTCTCTTCAAATCCAAATCTCCATGTTCTGCTGTTCCATCTTCCCCAGAGGCGCAGTCACTACGCCACCAGAAACTGTCAGTGGAACCATGAGTAAATGCAGGAATTGCCCTACACCTAGGGTATGTAAATAGTTATGCTCAAGTTATGCCCACTGGTGTAGAAAGTAATGTTAAAGAAATCAAAGAGAAAAGGAAAAGCCGTGTTTATGTTTTAAGTGCACCAACTCTGGCTGCCCAGCTGCGCCTCAGGCCTGCAACAAGTATTTGGGTACCCAGGGAAGGGAGTTGGGGGTCTATCTGAACTGGTACCAGTTGGGGCTTGTTAGCAGTAACAGTCTGCAGCAGTTAGATACAAAATCTGACTCGTGAGCATATTATTAGCTAAAGTGAAAAAATGCAAAGAGTTAAAACTGGGATTTTTGGTTTATGGTATCCATGTGTTGGGGTGACTGTATGGGGAGGTGGGTTGGTACAGCATCCCAGTGGGTTGCACTGAAAATATCATACCCACTTAAACTGTACTCTGGGTGGCGGCACCACGCATTATATTTTCTATCTTGGGAAAGAACCCCCTGGTAACAGCAAAATGGGAACCCAGGCCCTTCCACTGTGGTCAGAACTGCAAGGCAGGGGTAGTAGCCCTCTTGCTAGATGGCTCCAGGGCTACACCAGTCTAGCTTCCGGAAGCACCACTCCACTACTATAGCCCTCCTTAGGCTCAAGGACTCCATCCTCTCTGACATGGACCAGGGCCTCCTACCTCTGCCATCTCTGTTGGCCTGGCCAAGGCATTTGACACGGTCTCACACCCCCTCCTTCTCAAACTCTCTGCCGCAGGACTCTCAACCACTGCCACCAACTGGTTCCGCTCCTACCTTGAGGCTAGGACTCAATCCATCAGGATTACTGACACATTATTCCCTCCCCATTAACACAGGTGTCCCACAAGGCTGTCTACTTGGCCCACTTTTATTTTCCATCTTTCTTAATAATCTCCCTTTATCTGCTCCACCACCTCTATACACATGTATGCGGATGACACTGGCCTGAATACTGCTGGTCCCTCCCCTTCTGATGCAGTGTCCAGACTTCAGCATGACTTCGATAAGGTTCCTGTCTGGCTATGCTCAAATCAAGTTGTGCCTAAATGCCAAGAAGACTGCCTCCATGACCTTTGACACAAGGCAGAGACTCTCCAGGCTCCCCTCTCTCCTCCTCCTTCCACACCCTGGACAGAACTACGCTTGTGGATGTTGCCTCCTTCAGGTATGGGTCTGGTTTGACCAACACCTCGACCTCTCTGGACATGTGGATGCAATCCACAAAAATTGCACCCCAGACTCAGTGCTCTGTATAGGAACCATGGATGTATTCCATTGCTGGCCCACTGTGCACTTGTCCAGAAAATGATCCTCCATACTTTTGACTACAGTGCCACCTCCAGAACTTCCCTAGTCAGACTGGACACTCATTTCCACCCTTTCTGCTGCTTTGCCCTTGACTGGCCCCCATGCACCCACCACTACACCCTCTATCATTCTCTTTCCTTCCCCTCCCTTGTGGACAGGTGCCTCACCTACTGTGCCTTAGCTAAAGTCTGGTGTTCTGTCTCTCTGTCTCTCTCTGTCTCTGTCTGTCTCTCTCTCTCTCTCTGTCTCTGTCTCTGTCTCTCTCTCTCTCTCAGGAACCATGATTCTGTACTCTTGCGTTCCCCTCCAGGTCTATCTCTGCTGCTCAGACAGCTTTCTCCCACTGTTTCCCCAAACTCTGGAAGACCCTTCCCCCTCATCTGCAATGCTACTTACAGCATAGGGTGTGCCTTCTCCTCCCTCCTATGCAACTTCATCTCCCCTGCCTGCAGATGCCCCAATCCCCCTGTATTCCACACACCCATCCGTCACTTCCCCCTTCTTGCTAATGCTCCATCCCCTGCTCTGTTGCCCCACCTCTTTCCTTCTCTCCATTTAGCAATCTGATTTTACCTCACCTGCACCTCTTCTACAGTTTCTATTGTACAGCCTATAGTAGCAGTTTCTTGTGCTGAACTGCTGCATAGTTCTCTCTCCTGTTGTGTATTTATTTATTTTATTTGAAAGTTTGTGACTGGGAGAGGCACACGGAGCCGTGGCTCGTTTCCAGGTGTGACCCAGGAGCAAGGGAAGGGGAATCTTTGTGCAGATGTAAACTGATTTAGAGAACCAGATTAAGGTGTTGGTGGTGTTTTAGTGAATGGGGGAATTTGGCCAGGACACCAGGAAAACTCCCCTACTCTGTTTCCTGGAAGCAGAGGGGTCTCATTTTCATGTGGGACCAAGATGGCCACCACTGGACATGCTGTGGAGGACATGGAGGTGTTGGAGGCAGTGGAGCTGGTCTCTTCCCCTGTCTCTGTTCTGAGAGAGACCCCATCTTCTATGCCTATTGTGCTGCAATCTACTGAATATTTTTCTTCTGTGCGTTTGGATACTTCCCCTGCTGCTGTTGTGGATTCTTGTGTCAGTGTTTGCCTGTGGATCCTTCATTTATTCCTCAAACTGTGCTTACAACGTCTTCTAGCCCTGCTACTATGGATATATGTGAGTCTTCTCCTCCTGTTTCTATGGATGTAGATATGTTACTTAAAATCGAGGAACAGCATTATTTCACTGCTAGACAGCGTTTGTTAGCCCTTAAGCCTCAGTCTGGTTTTGTACCTGCTGCTACTGACTCACCATCTGGGAAAGATTGTTTTACTGTCTCTTCACTGATTCTGACACTTCCGCATTCTTTGCCTGTTGCTACGGACCCTCCTCACTCCCTACCACCTGTACTGACTGCACCTCTTGCTCAGCTTTCTCCAGAAATTTCTTCTGTACAGGTGTCTGCTTCTGCTCTCCCTGATGCCTTGCACACGACGGACTGGTCTGTTGATTCGGCCCTGGAAGCGGCTGGGTGGGAGAAGGATCCTACCGTTGGGACTTGGCGTTCTGGTTCTTCCCCGATCTGTACTAGGCCACCTGACAAACTGCTGGCCTCTCCTGTTTTGAAAGACTGTGCTGCTTCTCTTGATCTTTCTTTGCCAGCTGAACTTCTTCTGACTCAGAACCTGACTTTGCAATTTGGTCCTGCTTCCTCGACACCTCAAGAACAACGGACTCTTCGGGACCCTGTGTCTCGTCCAGTTCCTGCTACTTCTACTGCTTCGTCCCCTAAAACTTATGCTGCATGCTTTCAACCCCCTGTACATCAAGCTAAAAGACACAACGCTGTTCGGCTGCATTATTTGGGGGGCTTACCTGACTTTCCTGACCGATTTTTTGTAGGTCGCACTCTTTGAAGGATTCTATGCAATTTGTTGCTTTGAGATTCATGCCTAAGTCATGTTTCTTCAGAGTCTCATTTTGATATTAGTTTTAAAACTATTACTGGTTTAGAAAAGTTTTGGAGAAAATATCAGGAGCTTAAAACTTCTCCTTTATGGTCACCGTTTAATGCCATTCCCTTAACTAAACCTACACAGAAAACTGTTACTATATTGTTTCGTAACGAAGGTGTCAGTCTTAATGATATTACTGTCTGGTTAAAGCAAAGATGTACTGTCCTTTCTGACCCAGAGGCTATCTTTGATTCTGAGAATATCTGGACGGGTGGGTGGAGAGCGAGGGTTATGCTTCGCACTTCGGAGGTTGGAATACAACATCTCCCGAACAGCTTTATGCTTGGAAAAGACAGGGGAGTTCTTTTTTACCCCGGCCAGCCTAAAGCTTGCTACAGATGTGGCTCTCAGAATCATATCAGTAGTGTCTGTGACAAGATTAAATGCTCTGTTTGTGGTAACATTGGCCATTCAGGTTCCCAATGTGTGGATGAACCTCTTTGCGTCCTTTGTGACGAATTGGGGCACACTTTCCAGACTTGTACTTGGGCAGCTCACAACTCCCCGACTCTTGCTGATGGGGAAGAAGAACGCTTGATTATTACTGTCGCACAACGCTCTCGCTTATCTGACACTCTTTTCTAGACCTCAACGCTGCACTCCCCCTCACCCTGTTGTACCTGCTGTTGACCTCTTCTACTTTACACGAATGGTCTGCTCCTGTTTTGGAACCACAGACCTCTACTACAGCTCTCCCTCCCCCTTCCTCTGATCTTGCTATTTCTACCTCGGAAGAGGTCCCTATTCCTGTCTTGCCTAGTATTTCTGGGTCTTCCATGGACCCCCGAACCTTTTGTTAGAGTTACACGAGGATCTAAGAAGGGGACTTCTCCCTCTTCTAAGGCCCTGAAATCCTCTACTGTGACTCATATGAATAAATTTGAGGTTTTACGCCACCCTCAGGACAACACGGACTCTGATATGTCCTCTGTTCTTTCCTCCCACCCTGATGTGACTTCGGACACTGAAGTACTCATTGATAATATTGGTTCTCAAAAAAGGAAAGCTAAGGCAAAACTGAAACATAGGGAAGGTACCCCTAGCAAAGGTAGGTTAAGGTGACTTTTGTGTTTTTGTTTTCACTTTCCCGTTTCATGTCTTCTGCTTTCTTAGTGCATACTGTTAATGTTAACAGTATAAAGAAGCTGCTTAAGAGATGCAGTTTTTTTCTTTTATCTGGCTTGACAGCTGGTCTCATCTTTTTGCAAGATGTACGTTTCCATGCTCTTCCAGAAATTTCCAGGGCCACTCGTGCCTGGACCTCTGGGCTCTCTTTTTGGTCCTTTGGACAGGACTCTTGTTCTGGTTTGGGTATTTTATTTAGTATAGCTGATGTTACTGTTGTTAAACTGTTGGATGTCTACCCGGGTCGGCTTCTGTTGTTGGATATTTTGATTTCTTCTGTCCCTTTCCAGATTATTAATATTTACGCCCCTCAATTGAAATCCCACAGAATTGAACTACTGAAACTGATTCAACCCTATTTATACACATCAATGCATGTGATTTCTGGGGGTGATTTCAATTGTGGGTTATCCACTAAAGATAAGTCTTCTACTTCAAAGACTACTAAGTTGTTTTGTGACACAAATTTTCTGAAACAATTGCTCCATTCCACAGGTTTACAGGATGCATATTTATCTTTTACGGGTCTGCATACTCCTACTTTTCACAAAGGCCCCCTTGCAACCCGTATTGATTTTTTTTTTATTTCTTCCCACCATCAACTTTCTGATGCTGTAATTCAAGTTGCGGAATTTTCGGATCATAATTTATTATCTATTTCTTTAGGCCCTTCCTTGACATCTCGTTTTGGCCCTGGCATTTGGAAACTGAATGCTTCCCTGTTATCTGATTCACGTTTGTTAAGTCACTTAACTGAGTATATTCATAATCGAAAGACTGTATTTTTTTTATATGATGCCCCTTGGGATTGGTGGCAGGATATGAAATCTGGACTCAAACTTTATTTAAAATTTTAGTAAACATCTTCATGATTCATTGTATTTCTTTATCACACTAACAGGCAGCGACTTCAAAAATTACTTACTTTATCTCATGAAACTGGCCATGATTTTCACCCAAATAAGTACTCTTAAGGAGCGCATGATGGATTATCACCTTCCGAAGGCTACTTCTGTTCAGCATCAACAGCGTTTTGGGACCTCTGGTACCCGTGACGCAGTATGTCCATATGCTTCTATTCGGCGAACAGTGGAGAGTAAAACCTTTACTACACTGTTTGATGACAGTTTCACCGAGCTCACTGATATTTTGGATATCAGGCACCGTGTTACCTGTGATATACAAAAACTGTTTGGTCCCATGCCCCCCCCATCTGCATCCATAATGGACTACTTTTCCTTTTTACAACTTCCTGATGTACCTTCTTCTGTTGTAGATCTGTTAGATGCTGAGATACAAGCACATGAAATTGAAGCAGTAATCAAGTCTTTAAGTCCAAGAGTGACACCGGGCCTGGATGGTCTCTCCAGTGAGCTGTATAAATTGTTTTCTGCTGACCTGAGTTCTGAATTGGCTACAGTTTATAATTCTATTCTACAGTGCGAACATCTTCCTTTAGACTTTAACATGGGTTGTTTATTTTACTTACACAAAAAAGGGGATAGAAGATTGCTCTCCAATTGGAGACCTTTATGCCTCTTAAATACTGATTTTAAAATATTGACCAAAATGTTGGCCCTCAGACTTTCTAAATTGGCCATATATGTGATTTCTACTGCACAGTCTTGCAGTGTCCCTGGGAGATGTATTCAGGACCATCTAATTTTACTTAGAAAAATGATTGAACGTGGAAATTCTAATGTTTTACATGGTTTCATATTCTCACTGGACCAGCGGCAGGCTTTTGATTCTGTACATCATGATTTTTTATGGTCTACTCTTCGATATTATAAAGTACCTGATTATACCCTGACTAGACTCGTTGCTATATCGGTCTGCAACTGTTGTCCCACTAGTCAATGGATGGAAGGGCCCTATGCTTCCTCTACACAGAGGGGTTAGACAGGCCTGTCCCTTAGTCCACTTTTATATGTTTTTTTTTGGATCCTTACTGCTCTATTAATTGCCCCAACAATTATGCCACTTCCTCAGCCCCATATTCCGTGTTGGCCTATGCAGATGATATGAGTCTCATGGTGGCTAATGTTGCCTTCGTGCATTCTGCATTATGGCATTGTTCCAAGTTTGGGGCTGTTTCTGGTGCAGCCCTTAATCTTGATAAATGTGTAGGCCGTAGATTAGGTTCCCCTTTTGTAGATGAATCTTCTGTTGACATTAGACTTTGTGATGACCCTATTAGGATTTTGGGCATTTTATACAGTACTGGTCCTTTAGATGTCCTTAACTGGACTCCCAAATTAGATTATGCTCAGACTATGGTTGCAGTTGAATTCATGGCAGATGAGTAAGAAAAAGGGATTTACATGATTAAAACCTTTCTGCTTCCCCTTTTTCTCTTTCTGGCTTATATTTTCTCCCCTCCCCGGCAATTTGAAACCAGATTGCTTAGTCTCTTTTTTCAAGCCCTATGGGGTAGCCGTCTGAACCCCATTAAACGCCAGATCACTTATCTCCCTATTCGGGATGGAGGCCTAGCTATGGTCCAACCTGTTTTTTTTTATACTAGTTTTTATTGTTTTATAATATTCGACCCCTGCTGGTTAACCAAGATCGAGGTTGGGAACCTTGGTTTCTTGAATCCTGTGGTCCTTGGTTTCATAAATGGGAACTTAACAAATTGACGGTTTTAACACATTCCCCTCAGATTTCTGCTTATGTTAGGGATAGTTTTTTTCGTTTGAAACACTGGCAGATTACTAGCTATATGCTAATAACTGTCTCAGAAAATCATTGTATAAGTATTTAGTGGACCGTGTATGTTTGGAGATTGTTGTTTTTCCCAAATGTCCCACTCAACATCTCCCTGCTTTGCTCACTTTACTCAGTAATTTTAGGTTCCCAAAAGATGTGGGACTTGCATTGGCTTAGCTGCCATGAACGTATCAACGTCAAATGTAACCATAAACATAAATCACTACAGGACAGATTTTGTTCCAGACCTGAATGTCAGCAACAAGAAGAAATTATTTCACACCTTTTTTTTTCATTTACATTTATTGTTTCTTTTTGGACTCTGTTAGCTGCCAGATGGCGTGAACCCTTGTTTGCTCTCATTAATTATGACAATTTGATGTATGGTTTTTTCCCCCTCACTTGTTCTCTTTGGAATATTAATACGTTAAATTTGATTTTTGTAATAATCAAATCGCATGTGTGGAATGCTCGTTGTCTGTTTAATTTACAGAATCAGGATGTGCCTCTTCTTACCATTATTCGAAGGATTGAACGTGATTTGAAGGCCATATATTTTTCAGAGGCAGAGCATTTGCCGTCTGACTCTTTGTTGGAATTATGGACATTATTACCTTGGATAACTGATTCTGATTTTCCTGTTACTTAATTATTTTGTATTTTATATTTTTCTCTGTATCATTTTCATTTTTCTTTTTCTGTTCAGTTGATGTTCAATAAAAACTTCCCCTACTCACAGGTAGGGGAACCTCTGTCATCGTAGCACTTGGCCAAAATGGCATCCGGGGCAGGAGAGAGGATGGAAGTCGAGAAGATAGGAGAGAGGGTCTCATCTCCTATCTCAGCTAGAGACCCACATGGTGGATACTATGTCACAAATGGATATTTCTCTTGAGGTACTGGAGGAGCACCTATTGTATGGACCAGCAGATTGCCCTTTGGATATGGAGGGTCTAACGATACACGGAGCACCCAACAAAACCTTGGAATCTAGTCAAACTGACTCGGCACAACTGACTCATAAAATTATGGACTTACTGCAAGAAGAAGGATCCAGATACTTGGCAAAGAAAACGGTGCTTCTGGCACAGATGGCAGCCTTAGAAAAACAGGCTACTCAGACCCCTGCTATTGCTGTACAACTGATTGACATGGCAACAGTATCCATGGACTTGATCAGAGTGGACAGTTCACAACAAGATGTTCAAACTCCAGAAATGGAGGTAAGACTTTACTCGACCACTACAGATTTAAATGTGATAAACTCAGCTAAGGATGTGGGACTCACATCAGGAATGGCACAAATGGATGTTTTGTCCAGCCTAAGAAGCCACACTGTACAGCCAGGGTCTGAGGCCGACAATGCATCGTGGTCAGTAGATAATGCCCTGCAGGCTGCAGGGTGGGAAAAAGATGCAACCATGGGAAGATGGGTTTCGGGCACATCACCCATTCATATTCCCAGAGTAATACAAGAGATTAATTCAACAAACTGACAAGCAGGGATAGAAAGACCTGAAGACTCTCTCAGGGCTTGAGACTTCCCCCAGAATTAGTTTTGACCCAAAACTCGATATTACAAATGCCTACACACCCTCCTGAACCAGTAAATCCTATACTTCAGGGATGAGATATGGGCTCTACTGCTAGAGAAAATCAAGACATCCCACAAAATAGTATTCCTTCTACACTGAGGGTGGGAGCAAGACTCTATGTATCTTTCTTCAGAACCCATATACAACCAGAAGAGACATAATGCAGTTCAACTGAAATATGCTGGGGGTTTGCAAGAAGCCCCTGACAGAATACTGTCGAAAGATTCCCTAAAGTTCTTTGGCGATGAGATACATGCTCTTATATATGTGTCAGGTGAAACTACATTCAACATTAGTTTTAAAACACTGCAAGGGTTGGAATGTTTTTGGATGAAGTACCACAGGCTGAAAAACACTCCTTTATGGACTCCCTTTTTAGCTATCAGGGCCTATCCAGAAAACGATTACTGTTTTATTCAGAAGTGAGGGAGTCAACATGAATGATTTAGTGCATTGGTTAAAGGCAAGATGCACAGTACTTTCAGACCATGAATCAATTTTCGATTCCGAACAGATTTGGATGGGGAGGTGGAGGATTCAGGTAATGGTAAAAATGTGTGATACCGGAGTACTGCATTTACCTAACAGCTTCTTTCTGGGTAGGGACAGGGAAGTCCTTTTCTACCCAGGAAAACCAAAAGCATGCTACATATGTGGTTCAGTGGCACATCTCAGTAGTGTATGTGACCAAGTAAAATGTAATGTATGTGGAACATTGGGGCAGTCTGGGTTGCTATGTACAGAAGAGGAAAAAATGTAATCTATGTGATGAAATGGGTCATTCTTTCTAGAGTTGCCCCTGGGCAGTGCACAATACACCGGATTTGGCAGATGGAGCCGAACAGTGTCTCTATTAGAGATGCAGCGAAATTTTAATCCGCCGGCAAAGTGGATGCGAACTGACCACTTCACGTTAGTGGAGCACAATGTAAAGTGGATAATGTAAAGTGCTCACTTCGCTTTATTATTATTACTACTTTGCGTTTCCATTATGCCTTAACGCGAAGTAAGGTGAAGTGAGAAGAGAATAGGGGCCCCCCACACATCACATGGCTTACAGTACTGTAAGTCACATGCTTTAGCCAGGCAGAAAGGAAGTGAGTCAAAGAAGCAGTTTCACTTTCTCCTTTGCATTCGTAGAGGGAGAAAGCTTTGTGAGAGAAGACTAGGAGTGAAAGTGCTTGTTTGCTGCTTGAGTTTCAGTACTGAAGAAAACGAACAGCTTTTTTAAAAGCTATATCTTTATTTAGTTTTTGTATTGTATTTGTGTTTTTTTGTTAGTGTTTTTCTTTTGTAAGTTTTGTTTTGTTTTGTGTGTGTGTGTGTGTGTGTGTGTGTGTGACTGACTGTGTGTGTCAGTGAGTGTCAGTGTGTGTGTGTCGGCCCAGGGACTTGTTGTGTCAGGATGGACCCAGGAGAAGGTGAGTCACTGGCCCATGGGCGCGGTCGGAGGGGAGTGTGGACACGTGGGGGGCAGGGTGGTCGTGTCATGCTGGACCACTCCTGACTCCTGGGTGTAGCTTCCCCCCATGTCGGAGCAACAGGAGCAGCAGCAGCACCAGTGCCACCGGTGGCTGCTGTGCATCCACCTTCTCCGCCACCACCACCACCACCACCGGTAGCAGCTGTAGGGGCTCCAGCAGCATCCCCTCCAACACCTCCACAGGAGGTGGCCCTGGAAAATATAGGTGGTGGGACTCATGCAAGGACTGTGTCTGGTCCCCCCTGCAGCTCTCCAGTGTGGGAGTTTTTTAACTCTGTGGGGGGAGACAGCACAGTGGTGGTGTACATCTGTGTGGTGTGCTGGTGTGCCGTGGCCCCCATGGGACACATTTGGGGTCCAGTGGCCAGCACACCCACATGCTCAACCACCACAAGGCAGAGTGGCAGGCTGTCACAGAAGGGGCCAGGTGTCCACCAGCTGGCCGTTTCGTGGCAGTGGCCGAGGGTGCTGCTGGGTTGGGAGTTGTGCCTCGCAGTCACTGCCACAGCAGGAGGAGGGCCTGTAACGATGTAAGAGACCACTATGGTTCTCAAAGGAGGTGGCAGTGAAGTTTCAAGAGAAAAAGAAAGCATTCAGAAAGTACAAGGAATCACAGAAGGAGCAGGACAGAGAATTGTATCAGTTAAAGCAAAAGGAAGCTGGGAAGGCAGTCAGAACAGCAAAGGCCTGAAATGAGGAAAAGATAGCCAATTCAGTTAAGAAGGGGGATAAAACCTTTTTTAGGTACATCAGGGAGCGAAGGAAGACTAAGGGAGGGATAGTGAGGCTTAATAAAGGGAGGAGGGTGGGCAGAGGGTGACTGTGAAAGGCAGAGATACTAAACAAATATTTTGCTCAGTATTTACAAATGAAGAGGGGAGGTACCTAAACAAACAATAGAAACACTCTGGATACAGAAGTTGATACCAGCCCATTTACAGAAGAAAAGGTTCTGAAAGAATTCTTAAAACTGAAGGTGGATAAAGCAATGGGGCCTGATGGGATTCATCCCAGAATTCTAAAAAGAACTAAGGGTAGAACTAGTGACACCACTGACTACCCTCTTTAACAAATCATGGGAGGATGGGGTGGTACCTGAGGGCTGGAGGAGGGCAGATGTGATGCTCCTTCACAAAAGTGGGAGCAGGGCAGAAGCAGGAAACTAAAGACCTGTTAGTTTAACCTCAGTGATAGGGAAAATGATGGAATCACTTCTGAAGGAAAGAATTGTCGCGTACCTAGAGACCAGAGGGGCACAGGACCCAAGGCAGCTTGGATTCACAGCGGGAAGGTCATGCCAGACAAATCTAATAGATTTCTTTGACTGGGTGACCAAAGTAGTAGATCAAGGAGGGGCTGTGGACATGGCCTACCTAGACTTTAGCAAGGCATGTGACTCAGTCCCACACAAAAGATTAATATACAAGTTAGCCAGCCTGGGAGGGTCCCAAGATGACAGCCTGTAAAGAATTGGCTGGAGAATAGGACACAGAGAGTAATAGTAAATGGAGTCCACTCTGAAGAAAGGGGGTTACTAGTGGGTGCCACAGGGTTCAGTATTAGGATCGTCCTCTCAATGTCTTTGTAAGTGACATTGCAGAGGGACTGAAAGGAAAGTATGTCTCTTTGCAGATGACACAAAGATCTGCAACAGAGTTGATGCACAAGGTGGGTGGAAAGGATGAGAAGGGACTTGGCAAGGTTAGAGGAATGGTCAAATGTATGGCAGCTTAGATTTAATGCTAAGAAGTGAGTAATGCACCTGGGAAACAAAACCCAGGGAAGAGTACACAATGGGGGTGAGATACTAACAACAACAAAAATGGAAAGGGACCTGGGGGTAGTCATATCAGATGACTTAAAGTTGGGCAAGCAATGTGAGAGGGCAGTAAGGAGGGCTGGGAGATACTGGGATGCATAGGGAGAGGCATCACCAGTAGAAAACAGGAAGTTGTCATCACTCTGTACAGACAGCTGGTGAGACCCCATCTGGAGTATTATGTGCAGTTCTGGAGACCCAATCTCCACAAGGACATAGACAAGATGGGAGTTGTCCAGAGGAGGGCAACTAAAATGGTGCAGGGTCTGCACCAGAAGACATATGAAGAGAGAGACTAAAGGAGCTTAATATGTATAGCCTCGAGGAAAGGAGGGAGAGGGGGGACATGATAGAAACTTTCAAGTACCTCAAGGGAATCAACAAAGTCCAAGAGGGTAGCATCTTTCAAAAAAAGAGGTGTGCAAGAACAAGGGGGCACAATTTGAAGATAGAGGGGGCGGCTCAGAAGTAATGTAAGGAAGTATTTTTTCACAGAGAGGGTTGTGGATGCATGGAACGGCCTTCCAGAGGAGGTTGTGGAGTCAAAAACAGTGGTTGAATTCAAGCATGCATGGGACAGCCATAAGGCAATTCTAGGGGGTGGGGGTAGAAAGAAGTAGGCTGCTGGTTAACTAGGATCTGCAGCTTATCCATTAGGTAGGGAAATGGGCAGACTGGGTGGGCCAAGCGGTCCTTATCTGCCATCAAATTCTATGTTTCTATGGTGTACAGCAGCTGCTCCACCACCACCACAGCCACCAGCACCACCCTCTCCACCACCACCCCCACTACCTGGATTCCCTGCTGCAGTGGACCCCGCCACAGTCCCTGCAACACAGGCTGAGATCACCCTGGTGTGGGCAGCTCTGGAAGAAAACAATCAGAGGGTTGGTGTTTGCAGCAGCAGGTCAACACACTAGAACAACAGCAGCAGCAGTTACAATGCTGCACCTGCAGATGGACAACCATGGCATCCCACGGCCATAGTAACTTACGGGATTGTTTTCTGGCCCCACCCCCCACCCCACTACTGTGTTATACTGTTTTTGTGTGTTTTTTCTTTGTTGTTGTTTAATCATACACATTTTCCCTTCCAGGGGAATCTTCTTCGCACCATAGTGCAATACATTTCTGTGAAACCACCGTAATTTCATTACAGTGTGTCAGTCATGTGACGGAGGAATTCTCATTCTGAAAATCTGCACACATTCTGTCTCCCTTCTCAGCAAAGTTAGAATGTGATGCCAGGGAGAGTGCGTGTACGTGTTCCTTACAGTGAATATCCGATTGTCTGGCAGCTTTCTAAATGTTTCTTTATGTTATAATGGTCAGTTTGTGGTGAAACGTATGGCCACATTTCCAGTAAGAAGAGCCTTATTAGTGGAAACATTCCCACATTTCACCACAAAGTCAACCTTATAACATAAGGAAACATTGGTACTGCTGCCAGACATTCACTATAGTGGAGCATGCACCTGCGCTTCCCCTGGCATCACGTCCTAACGTTGCTGAGAAAGGGGGGCAGAATGTGAGTGCCTTTTCTGAACGGTAATTCCTCCATCACATGACACACTGTAATAAAATTATGGGTGGTTTTCTCAGAAGTATATTGCAGTCTGTGGAACAAGAAATATTCCACTGGAAGTATGGCCCCCACATATTAGGTTATGTGCATCACCATAATTATGTAACGTGGTGAATCTCTGTAAAGCAGCAGCACAACAATCTGTTGAGAACTCTGACCTATATTTTTTAATGCTATGTTACAACTTCCTTTACTTACATCCTGACTGACTGGAATGATACGAGAATTTGCAGTAGTTGAGTCTGCTGTACTACCTTTTTTCATGTGTGAAATAATGAAAGGAGCATTCCTTTTAAATTGGTGCTGACCAGGTCTTTGTCATTATTTTCCTCTGCTTTTCTCCATCACATCAGTTAGTTGTTATATATCACTTCTTTTGTTAATTAACAGTTATGCAGCAGGCAATGTTTTATGACACCACAGAACAATAGTTATTGAAAAGCAGCTACAAATAAATACAAACCTGGTCAGAACAATATTGGAAGGCGTGCTCATTTTTTTTTCACACATGAAAAAAAGTAGTCAACTAAGTAAAGCAGACATAAATTGTTAAAAGAAGTGTATTATTCAAGTCACGACTTGGAGGTAACTAGTGGTGGCTGTGGCAATGTAAAGTAGCATAAGAAAGTACAGTTCAAAATTGTCAGGACATTCTTGCAATGCTGCTTTAATTGTAATGTCAGTATGACATCATGAGCTCACAACAATCACAGAACACACAAAAGTGGCACAGAGTCCACAGATTTTTTTATAGGTCCAAAATGCATCCTCCTTGTGTGCAGAAAATTGACGAGTGGTAACACAGTGAAATGAAACTGTTTCAGCACATACAAAGTCCCCCAGAATTAATGGCACACTCAGTCATGCGCGCAGTGGTGGCACAGAGTCCCCAGACTTTTTCTGCAGACCCAAAATGCATCCTCCTTGTGTGCATAAAATTGACAAGTGGTAACACAGTGACATGAGAGTGTTTCGGCACATACAAAGTCCCCCAGAATTAGTGGCTCAGTCAGTCATGCATGCAGTGGTGGCACAGAGTCCCCAGATTTTTTCTGCAGGCTCAAAATGCATCCTCCTTGTGTGCAGAAAATTGACAAGTGGTAACACAGTGAAATGAGACTGTTTCAGCACATACAAAGTCCCCCAGTATAAAATGATGACCATGAGCATCTTGTTGCTGGTCCAATGTGTTCTACGAGGCGATTCGAGGAAATGCAATGTGATCATCTCAACTGGATTGAAGGGTGCCCTTTGGCTGTACACTAATAGTAGCCTTGGTGAGTGTGTGTGTATATATATATATATATATATATGATTGTGTATTTTGTAGGTGAGATGGGGGGTTGACATGGACATATACTCATGGTATTGTTCTGCATCATCACAGGTCACACGAAAACTGTTGGTGTGCACATTCCAGTGTTCAATGAGAATTTTTTGTGCTGACATTGGAAACAGATAACTCTCAAGCACAGGAAGGTAATTTTTTTTTTGGTGGGTGGGGGAATCATATTTGCAGGTTTGTCTGTAATGGTTTCTTATTTTGTTACTTCTTCAGTGATTTCATCTGCATCCTTCTGGAGTCTGGTTGTTAATGATGGTCATGGACATCGAATTAAATGACTTCTGTGTGTTGCATGTGTGCCCAGCCTGGGGGATGGGGGTGCCTGATGTTGAAGAACTTTTTTGGATAAGGCCACTTTGACAGAACAACAAAGCACCTGGAAGTTTCCTAAAAAAACAAATGAATGATTTCTTACAACTTAATTGTTATTTGTCCCTCCCTGGTTCTCAATCTCAAGTCAAGTTACATTTCAAACCCACATCTTGTCAACTAACACAACCTGTGTGCAATATTTGCTGCAGTCTTTCCAAAACAATGAAACAGATAAAATAAAATCTTCATACTTACCAGAATGGATTTCACATGGATATTCCATAGGTTCCTCTCTGTACGGTACAGCTGCAGTACCATTCCCACTGACTTTTAGCAATGGAGACTTTTTTTGTTAACCTGTATGTAACCCTCCTATCACCCGGGGTTACAAGAATCCCAGTTAGATCTAGTGGCAGGCAGGGAAGGCAGCTTGTGAAATTCCAGTTAAATGGATTTTACACTGTCTCACTCTATTCTTAGTCTCAGCTGAGCTGGAGGGATTACAACATATAGAATTTTCGCAGCAGCATGAGCTACATTGGAATGTTGCAGCTGGGAGTTAGATAGAACGTTGGGAGATTTTGAATCAGTCTAGTAGGAGACTCAGTGGAGGGAGGAGGTGCACTGCAGTGTGCAGTCCCTCAGAGCCCTCAGCTCTCACCAGAGCTACCTGTCATTGTGGGTGTGTGTTCTCGCCCTAGATAGAGACACAGAAGATACTGTTTGGAAGTGGTTGAGACCATCTCCCAGTTGTTCCAGGGCCCCATCCCTGAAGGGGATGGGGGATTCAGACCAGCTCTCAGGGGCAATCCCCTGGCCCTGCTGGCAGGTGAGAAGCTGCTTTGAAGATTTGTGCTGAGGCACCAAGAAGTTGTTTGGTTTTCCTGTGGAAGAAGCCTATGGGGCACCTGCCAACCAGGGTGAGTCAGCTCTGCCAAAGAGCCCATGTTTCACCATACAGTGTGTTAAGTATCTGCTACTGTGGGGTCAAGGAAGGACAGCCAAGTACCGTACTACAGTTGTGTGTGACAAAAAATGTATCTAATCAGTGTGGGTCTTCATTGATGGACATAGCCACTTAAAGAACATTTCAAGTCAAGCCAATATTTTTCCAGAGACTGTAGATTGCTAAATGTGTCATACATTTTGAGACAGCTTTCTACAACAGTATGTTTCAAGAAAGGTGTTTGGTTCCAAATGAATGGCCGGGTATAGATTTGAGAGCAAGAGGTGGGAGACCCCCCATCTGGAGTAACCAGATTTACCTCTACGGGTTCCGCTTGGGCACCTTTTGCTTTCTTTCGGGCACTTGGCCAGTGTTCGGAGAAAGCACCAAGATGTGGGATTAGATGGAAGAGTTCCCCTTCATGGAGTCTGTATGTGCTCATGGGTGGTAGAGGGAGCCACTGATAAATGTTCCATGCCATATGGAAAATAGTCCAGTGCTGGTCAGATGTGCCATGCCAGGGAAATCCAGAGAAGGTAGTCCAAGTGCTGGTCGGATATGCCATGCCAGGGAAACCAAGAGAAGAGTACAAGTTTGGGCTGAGAGCCCAATATGTTTCAGAACCTGAGTGTCACAGTGTGTGAGAAGATGTGTTCTGTTCTCCGTATATCTGCATTACCAGGAGTATAGCCCCGTGGGGGTCCATCTATGCTTTATTGTTCTGTTGTGTTGTGAGTTAAAGCCACACTCTAGAATCCCACTCCTGGTTTGGACATTACAGTTATTGTTTCCTGTGTCCAGAGTTACTTGGGTGCCCCTGACTAGAAGTCAAACCTAGCCAAAATGCCGAGCAACAGTTTTCTCCCCGAACCCAGGCAGCCAGGTAGTGGGTTACATAATGGAGGCACCGCACAGCACTAATAAAACAAAAAATAACAACAACCCGACCACTAGTTACATGTAAAAGAAACAAAATAAGTGTGCTGTATGTATTTTACCATTGTGGCTCTGAAAAGCTACAGAAAACAAAACATACAACTAAAGGAAGTGAAGCAGCTTAACAAACATGAGTACACATACTCACTTTATGGTTTAAATATTAAGAAGCTTTGTGTCTGTGGCTGATGGATGTGGTGGTCGGGATAGACTCAGGCTCAGTGGTGGCTGTGGCTAACATCGGTCCCGGTGGTGGTGGTCCAGGGGGCGGACAGACTCAGGCTCAGTGGTGGCAGTGGCTAACAGCAGTCCCGGTGGTGGTGGTGGTCTGGGGAGGGCACACCACCTTTTAAAAACTTCATTTAAAATCTGCAACCATTAACCACATCATCATCCTGATAAAGAAAACTGCCCTCACAGTCATCAATGTCTGAAGTCTGACCACTGGGAAATTCTTTCTCCATTGTGTCATCATCTACATCAGTGGTGTGCCGTTTCAGGCAGCCACTGCCAGTGCCACCAGGATGGTCCATTTCCACATCAGCAAGACCACCATGACTAGGCTGGGGTATGAATATTGAGGTTGCAGTCTGTGCTGGTATGTGCCTTTCATTCATTTTAATGAATGTTAGCAAACTAACATTTGCAGGAGACAGGTTTGTCTGACAATCCCTGACCATTGCACCTGCTGAGCTGAATACCCTCTCAACACTTACACTGGACGGTGGGCATGTGAGGTACTTCAGTACCACTGCAGTCAGCTCTGGTCATTCACTGACCTTTCCACTCCAGTACAAAAGAGGATCTTCAGTTATTGTCAGATGCCTGTTTTCAGACAAATATGACTCAACCATTCTCTGTGCCGCACTAAGTCCAGTTGTTGATGTATCATCCTGTTCTCCCAAATTATTTATTTCACAAATACCCACTTGAGACAAAGCCTCCCAAAGTGGGTTGATGCCAACCACTTTGAATGACAGTCCACCTGGAACTACAGTCCCCTTCCCCTTGCAGGATATGCTTGATGGTCCTCCAGCTACACCTTCAGCTGGATTATGCTGCTGAGGTTTGCTGACCTTGGCACGTGACTTCTGTGCCCCATGAACCAAGTGCACCAGTTGACCACTGATATTTTTTACCTGTTCAGGCCCTCCCTCCAGTACTGATGCAATTTCACGTTTATATCATGGGTCCAACATTGTTGCTATGGCAAAGTTGTCACTACACTGAATGCTCACAATGTGACGATTCTGGTCGAATACTGTCAGCATGTGTTGCAGCAACATACTGCTACCACCGTCTCCAGCAACATCAAGGCTATGATGTACATTCACCCATGTCTGCCTCAGCACCCGCAGCAATGGAATTAATTGGCTAATGGAGGCAGACTCGCCACTCACTGCCTGTGTGGCATGTTCAAAAGGCTGCAAAATTGAGGCGCCACTGTTCAGTTGTCATAGACATGGAGGCCCCAGAACTGTCACGGCTAGTGTGCATCACAAGATATTCTGAGATGGCTTTGTATTGTTCATACAGCCTCTCTGCCATGTATAAAGTGGAGTTCCATCGGGTGACAACTTCCAGCTTCAAGCAGTGCTGAGGCAGGCTGTTTTGTATCTGCAACTGCTGCAGTTGGTCACGGGCCTTTCCAGATCTTAAAAAGTGAGAGCAGATACGTTGTGCACCATTCAGTATTTCCTTTATATCAGGGTGCTGCAGAAACTCCTGAACCACAAGATTTAAACAGTGGGCCATGCATGGAAACCGAAAAAAAACCTCACCATTCGCGATGCATTTCACCACATTTGACCCATTGTCACTTGCTATGAACCCAGCTCTCAGGGACAGAGGGTTTAGCCATCTGTCAATTTTAGTCAATACCACATCCAACATGTTCTCACCAGTGTGTGAACAGGTCACATTGCGTATAGCAATCGTTGCATGCTGTCGAATTCCTGGAAGATTACTACCGCGACAATCCACCTTACTGCACTGATTATTCACACTACCAACATCACAAACAACCCCCGGCACCTGCACCCAGTGTGCAGTTATACACAAATATGAGCTCCCCACTGTGTTGCCACTTGTCCACATATACATACTTAAATTGATGAATGGAGAGGAGGAATGTTGAAGGGCATGCCTTACTGAGTCGGACACAGTGTGGAACAACTCAGGGACAGCACAGATAGAAAAGCATGTCCTGGATGGGACTTTCCCTTTTTTTTTTTTTTATCTTCTTTATCCCAGCAGGTCCACTGTCACACATCTGCCCTGGTCACAGTCCCTGGGGGCTTCCGCCGCCATCTATTGCTGCCAACGTCCCCCGGTCACCCCCGGCTTACCCCCCGGAGGGCGGGGCCGTGGCAACGCCCCCAATCTGCACTGCTGAACCAGTAACTAGTCAGGGGACTGCAGCGATGGTGGTTGATTGAAGCCCCAGGGAGGGCTTCACTCAGACAGTGGACCTTGCCCGCCTACTTTTTCCTGTTTTTCTTTCAGAGGCGAGGATGTGCAATGACACCAGCGTCCGCCCCACCTCCCCGAGAGAGAAATGAGCGTCGGTAGCGTGAGTGTCTCCCAACCTCCACCAGGAGTCCTCAGTGTGCTGAACACTTCCCTGCCCACCCCTCGGAGAAGGAGAGATGTCCATGGGATGCTCCATCCTTCTCCCCCCCTGGCTGGCCCTCCGATGACCTGGGTCCATTCCCGAACCCGGATCGCTGGCACCGCAAGTGGAAATCCAACTGCTGCGCCGACGGAACTTTCCATTTTGGACATGCACATGCAACAAACCGCTGGAACCCAGAATTCTCCACAAAGGAGAAGGCCAAAAGATCATTTGCCAGCATTTCCGCTACAGCAGCATTGAGTTCACGTGACACTGTATGATTCGGGGGGGGGGTACTTCAGCTTATGCTCAAAAACACTCTGTAATGTGGGCTGACTTAAATGTTTACATGGGGTGTGTTGATCACAAATGGTTGTGCTCTGTGATAAATGGCATTGGCAGAGGGTGGAGTGTGGACATTTGATGAAGACGGTTGCACAGGTGATAGTGAAAAACCCAGAAATGCCGTTATTTTGTCAGATTTGCCAACCGGGGTTGATGTACCACTTGCACTAGACATACTGCATTCACCACCACCACCACCTCAAAAACTGCTACTCTCACCAGCACTGGACAACATTTCAAAGTCATTATGGTCCTCCACCTCATCATGCCTGTAGTAATCCTCTGCTCTTATTACCTCACTACCGCACATGTTTAATTTCCTACTGGACTTAACAGTCATGGAAGGGGATAACATGATGGCTGTGGTTGCCAGTGACAAGGGTGAACGCCCCACTGTGGTATTAGCTGCCAGCTTGTGCTGGGTCCACAGTGGCAAGTGCCTATTCTTAAGATGCGTATGCTGTCCTCCTGTGCCCAGATGGCTCCCCTTTTTACCTTGACTCACACGCAGATGGCAAACCTGGCAGATTGCAACTGACTCATCATTTGCATCTTGAACAAAAAAATCCCAAACAATGGATTGTGATGCTCTGATTTTAACATGTCCATGATGTGGCTTATTTAAGTCCATTATTTTAAGCACTGAAGTGGGGGGAGCACGTGATGTTTCAGGCACTGCACCCCTGGACTGCAACTGACCACCATGACTGCCTATCATATCGATTACTGGGCCATCATCATCAACTAAACCGTAGATCACAACTTTTACGGGGATTCCTCAAACAGTCTCAGACACAGCCACTTTGAATTTCTTTTTCTGGTTCCCAGCTGGGATCAATTACATCATCATCATATTCATCAACGTCACACACATCCACATCTTCTGCTTGGATGCTAGCATGTGGACTGCATGTTGCAACAACAGCAACATCATCGTCATCTTCACATTCATCATCAGCATCTACACCACCATCACCTGATATTTTTTCACCACACTGTGAATCACTGCATGGAAAATGCGTGACTTTAACTGCCACGGTGGACGGACTATCACGTGGTATGCTATCGTTGACATGATTATCAGAATCCTCAGGTTCACTTACTGGGATGTTACTGGGAAGTATGACATCATCTATGCTGCCACTCACTTGCATTGCTTCACACTCAGTATTTTTGGATAGAGTACACTGGTCGGAATTAGAACTTGATGCAACAATACTAATACTATCACCACCACTAACACCAGTAACACTAACACCACCGGCTGGGAAAACATCATCTCCTCCTACTATGAGTGAAGCTACTGATTGGGCTGTAAAAAACATTGCAGGAGAAATACCTTTCCTCACAACAGCAATGCACTTCTACATCTGTGTACTACTACCATGCCCACAGACTATCTTACTGCCAACATTGCCATGGCGAGAAACAGCTTTGCTTGCACATCTCTTTGCAGGCATTTCAGGTGAGCAACCACAATATTATAACTAAATTCAGATTTTGATATGTTCACTCTGTCTGATTGGGGGGACGCTGGATGTGAAGCCAAGAAAACAACTGTAGCTTCAGCAACAGATAAGAGACTAGTCTGAGACTGTCACGCAATGAAAACAACTTCAGTAACCAGTGGTGTTGATGAGGTCACAAAAACAATCCAATCTGGTAAAAAATTCCTTTTGAATGTGGGGTTGGGGGGAACACTGAATGCAGACAGTGCATATTTTTATGGCACTACAAGCAGCAAAACAAAGAACAGATACCACGATCGCAGTACAAAAATCAGGCAGCTGCAGTGGATAGCAGGTTCACACTGCTGCATCTGCAATTACACTAGTCTGTGGCACAATAAAAGGTGTATTATTTGATGCATGCAACACCGCACACATACTCACACACAGAACAGTTTGTGTACAATGCTGAACGAGTAATGCGTAGCAAATGCAAAAGTTCAGAACTATGCCACATTACGTATTGTAAATCTGTAATGTAAACAACCTGAAATTATGAACTGCTGCACCACATCCACACACAAACAGCAAGAAAATGTCAACTATTACTGACAATATTACTGTGTGTACATTAACACAGTCAGTCATATAACAAAAATATAACCAAAAACAAAGAAATCACTATTTCTCCAACTTAAATCTACCTACACCACAGATACGCCCCTCCCCCAAAGCACACTGTCACTGTCTTTCACCACACACACTCAATGTTGTAAATTAACATTCAAAATCCACACAAAAACAAAAACACTTGATGATATGAGCACAGAAGGGTTTCCTACAATTGATGAACTAAAGTTGGAGCCCCCCCAAAAATGCAAAAATGCTTTTTTAACAGCTTTTACAAGATTTCTAACAGACAGCTATCACAGCACACTGTCTCCTACTCCTTCCTACACATACTACCCCAAACTGAGGCTGTGCAGATCAATATAGGGCCCATGTGACCTGAAATCCCATGAATCACCACAAAATTCACCTTCAGAGCTCAAAAACAAGGTAAAGTGAAGCGAAGGGCACTGCCCGCAATGCACTTCACCTTAAATTTGGCAGAGTAATGATCAGGGGAGGCAGAGTAACGTGAAGTCATTGCTTACAGTGCACTTCGTGTTCCTCATAATAATGCAAAGTACTCCACTTCACATTGTGGAGCACTCCACGAATCTGCCTTTGCTCCGGGAATTACTTTGCAGAGTGGATTGAGCCCACTTCGCCCACCGCTAGTCTCTATATTACATTAACACAAAGACAAAAAATACTGTCCAGAAACACCACTGGGACTGGTGAGGCCACATTACTTCAATCTCCACCTGACAATGTACAGGCTGCAACTAATGATGGAGGGCATAGTCATACACGAGGCAGAGAACTACCTCCTAAAATTGCTCTTTCTGGGCACCCTCCCTCCCAAAGGGAGCAGGTAACAGCAGCTGTTACAAGTGCAACAGACCAAGATCCTGAGCTTATGACACCACCAGTCACCACCAGTCATGGAACCAGAGCAAAATGCATTTGAAAATAAGCCTCAGGCTCCTTCAGGAACAACAGAAATGGAACCTTCACCCCCCCCCCCCGACCACTGTGAATCAATTTGCATCTGTCAGAGCAACCAGAAGTAGGAGATTGCAGGGCCCTGCCAGCACAAAACTCTCTAGAACTGAGCCTATCATCACACACAACAAATCTGAACTGTTATAGACTGATGGGAATGACTTGGAACTGGATTCAGGCACTTCTGTTCAGCCTTCATTTCCTGAACAAACAATGGGCACTGAAGTACCTATGGAAAACTCTTGCCCACAAAAAAGAAAAGCAAAACTGAAGCATAAAATAAAGGAAACAACGTCAAGGAAAGGAAGACCAAAGTGAAAATGGGACATTACACAACAACCACTTTAAATGACCGAACATGAAAACTTTGCCTGCCATTCTATTAAAGTTAATAACATAAAGAATGCTGACAAGAGATTTTGTGTTTCCTTATCTCTCTATGTGTGCCTTAGGCATTGTATTTCTCCAGGATGTAAGATTCCACACTTTCCACGCCTATACTAAAAGCATCTGTTGAAACCACTGGATTTTCTGATCATGATAGATTAACTATTTTTATTGGGTCCCGGAATACAGCACATAAAGATCCAGGTATGTGGAAGCTGAACACTTCACTGTTACAGCATGAGAGGTTTAAATTCCTATTACAAGACTTTTTGAGGCAAATAAATCGTTTTTTATTCTATATGATGTCAGCACAGAGCGTTGGGAAGACACCAAATGTGACTTCCGTGCTTTTCTAAAAACTCAAAGTAGATTATGTAGTATGGATAAATATAAAGGATATTTGCACAGTAGAACACAGCTACAGAAGCTCATGAGAGTCATGACCCTGTCTGTAATAACTAAACAGGATTATACTTCCCAAATTAATGTACTTAAAAAATACCTTAGGTTATTTCATCTGGCGAAAGCACAAACTCTTAAACATCAGTAGCAATTTGGAACCTCTGAGTCATCAGAAATAATTTGTCTCTTTGAAGCATGTCAAAATACAGTAGGAAAAAAAAAAGAAATAACAGTCCTTTTTGATAGAAATAATGATTTACGACAGACCAATGCAGGAATTATGGATGCAATTAGTGATTATTGTAGAAATAAATATGGCCCCTTAGGGATTGATAAAACACAGGGTACAATCTTTTTGAATGATTTACGGTATCTTTGCCTCCTACCCCTTTGACAGAACAATTACCACTACAACAATTGCTTCCTTAAACAATAACACAGGCCCAGGCCCAGATGGCTTACCGTCAGAAATTTACAAATTTATGGGTAAGGACATAGGTGAGGAATTAACACAGGTCTATAAACATACGTTACACACTTGGGATGTCCCATTAAATATGAATAGGGAAACATTGATTTACTTGTTTAAAAAAAGACACAAAAACCTTTTACAGAATTGGAGACACATCAGTCTTCTAAATACAGATTTTAAAATCTTAACTAAAATACTTGTAAAAAGACTAATGAAGGCTACAAAACATTTATCAGAAGCTCAGGCATCATCCATACCAGGTCGCTATATTCAAGATCATCTACTATTAATATGGGAATTGATTGAAAAAGGTAATACTGGACATCTTTCGTTTATATAATGTCACTGGATCAAAGTCAAGCTTTTGACACGGTCAGCCATGACTTTTTTTATGGTTAGTACTAGAAGCCTACCAAGTACCAGGTAACTTAATCCAGTGGATTAAAACATTGTATAACACGGCTATGGTATTCCCATTGGTTAATGGTTGGAAGGGACCTCTTATTAACATAAAATGTGGGGTGAGACAGGGGTGTTCCCTAAGCCCTGTATTATATGTCATTTTTTTTAACCCCTTACTCAGGATAATTAATACTTCACGGGTTATTAAACCAATAACTGATACAGCAGGGCTAATAGTAAAACTGGTTATGGCATATACAGATGATATGTGCCTTTTTGTTCAGGACAAATCATCTGTGGTTGAAATGATAAGATTGTGTGACCTATATCAGAAATGTGTTGGTAGGGCTTTAGGAAATAACTCATATTTTTTGAGTGCAGTGGGAGGCATATCAATTACTGATGATCCTGTCCAGATATTGTGGATAAGATTTGGTTCAGGTCGTTTAGACATCTTAAACTGGGAATAGAAGCTGGAACAAGGAAAGAAAAAGGTAGCCCTTTGGAGTAAATGGAAATTAGGGAAAAAGAAGAGAATATACCTAATTAAAACATACCTGGTCCCAGTCTTTCTGTATATAAGTTATATTCCCCCCTCCAAAGAGTTTAGAGACCCAATCATTAAATGCATTTTTTCAGACGGTTTGGGGTAGCTGCCTTAATCCTATTAAGAGAAATGTAACACTTATCAATTCATTTGGGGGGGGGGCGGGGATTGAATATGGTGCACCCCTTATTGTTTTTCAATTGCATTTTTTTATGATGAATTTAAGGCCAATCCTGGTACATTTTATTTATTTTTTTATTTTAGTCTTTGGTAACCGGGTAAGGCCCACTAGGCACAAGTGCCTGTTTTCAGGGGCAACCTGGGAGCACTGGGCTGTTAAGTGACTTGCTCAGACATAATAATAATAAAGGGTAGGAACTGTGGGTACTGTATATGATAAAATCAAACCATGGTTTCAATTATGGGATAAAAATATGCTAAAAATTGTGAAGCATCAACCTTTGGTTCCTCCCTATTACAAGACTTAGACAATGGCAAATTACCAATCAAATGCTTATTACTTTACATAGGAAAAGGTCATACTTAGGACTATTGGACAGAATTTGTAAAGTCCCAATTGTTTTTGAACACTGCCCAGATGTACAGAGAACCTTGATTTTAAACTTTCTAAGGAACGCCAGAATTCTCCCACACGAGATCTCCACCGGCTTAGTTGCCATAACAGAATCAACGTGAAGGATAATCACAAACACAAGCAAGCATGATACATAGATTATGGACTAAGTACAATCTTTGAAAGGAAATGTGGCCTCTACACTGGTTCGCTGGTGGACCAAATTGGGATTTACCAGTCTGGGTCAGATGATCTTGGGGGACACAATACTAGATTTTCACTCCATTAAACAAACATACCATTTAAGGAACCAAGATAATTTCAGATACCTACAACTTAGAACACATATATACACACTAAATTACAAGAATTGAAACCCGAAGTAGAGAATCTCTTGGAGGTCATAGCATCTATTCAGGAGGGTCCCTTGCGAAGGGACACATATCAGCTCTCTACAGAGCATTAAAGCAACTGCATCCTAGACAATCCCTCAGAATCAACAATAAGTGGGAGCAGGAAATGGGACTAAATATCGCAGAAGAGGAGTGGAGGGCAATATTCCAGATTGTAAATAAAACCACACTTTCACCTAACTGGCGTGAATTTGCCTGGAAAATAAGAATCAGGTACTTCCACACACCTGAAAGCTTAAGCAAGTGGGATACAGTAGTAACCCCACTTTGTTGGAGGGGATGTGGTGTCCAAGTGGCTCACCACTCCCATATTTTTTGGGAGTGTGATGCTATACGTCCTTTCTGGCATGGGATCTCCAGAATTCTGGAGAACATATTCTCCTGCAACACATGACTAACAAGTAAGAATCTAGTTCTGGGAATACCTCCTGATGAAATTAAAGGAGCTGATGGTATGTACCTCTGGGGGGGGGGATACTATTGGCAGCAGCCCATAAGTTAATTACTAAAAAATGGCTCTCTCCGGATGTGCCTGACTTACCCCTTTGGCACTCTATTATAAAAGAAATAAGAGAAATGGAGGAATTAACATATAAGATAAATAATAGGGTGAACACATATGTGAATAGATGGACCAGATGGGACCTGGCTACGGGAACCTAGAGTGGCCTGAGGGCCGGGGGCGGAGGAAGGGAGATTTGGGAAAAAGGAACATAAAAAGACTACAATAAAACTGGGGAACAAGTAGAAATAAGCTGCTGTCTCTGATCTTATCTTGTAGATAGCAGAAGAGTATATATCCCAGAAAAGAAAATGAATTAAGATTTGGAAACTTAACTAACTCTGAACTAATGTTATATATCGCTTATGAAATCTGTAAATGCTTGCAGTATGTATGGCTTGTGATGGTACGCAGACTCTGGAGTTTCAATAAACTTGAATTATAAAAAAAAAATCATAAAAAAAAAAAAACACAAGCAAGCCATAGAGAGACTCTGTAGTACATCACAATGTATACAGCAGGTAGAAACTATCACACACCTTCTTTTTCAATGTTCTTATATTAAAGATTTTTGGAGGTTTGTAGCACAGGCATGGTTTGTATCAGTTTTTGCTTCAATCACCAATGACAACTTGATGTATGGGTATACGTCTGAGCGTTGGAGTCATTGGAATAAAGAAATTTTAGAAGTTATTTTTACCATTTTTAAATGGCAAATTTGGAATGCCTGATGTTTTTTTACCTTGCAGCAGAAACCTACATCCTTTCTAGAATTACTCGGCAAAACTGAAAAAGACTTGAAGTCAATTTGTGGGATGGAAAGAGCTAAATTTTCAGAACATCAGTGGTCAGAGAATTGAAACAACATGCCCTGGATAATGGACTCAGACTTTCCTATTACATAAAGATACATAGGGACTGAGGGGAATATAATGTAACTTAGAATATTAGACAAGACATAGCATATGTAGACGAATACTAGACAAGAAATAGCATATGTAGATATGATCTTTTAGGAACAGGAAGAACAGGGCACTCCGGCCTGAATTTGCTCCAACCGAGGGACAAGCGCCTGCTCCAGCCATTATCCCCTGCTCTAAAGATTGTTTCCCAGCACCTCAGGAGACTGCCCCTAATCGGGTACCCAGCCTGAATTTGCTCCAACCAAGGGATGTGGCGCCTGCTCCAGCCACCGTCCCCTGCTCGAAAGACCATTTCCCAGTGCCTCATGAGACTGCCCCCTGATCAGGCACTCTGGCATGAATTTACTCCAACCAAGGGATGTGGCGTGTGCTTCAGCCACTATCCTCTGCTCAAAAGACCACTTCTCAGTGCCTCAGGAGACTGCCCTGATCGGTCGCTCCAACCCGAATTTGCTCCAACCGAAGAATGCGATGCCTGCTACAGCTACTGTTCCCTGCTCGAAAGTCAGCTTCCCAGTGCCTCAGGAGACTGCCCCGATCGGGCGCTCTGGCCCAAAATTTGCACCAGTTGAGGAATGCAGGGCCTGCTCCAGCTGCAGTCCCTTGCTCAAAAGATCACTTCCCAACACCTCAGGAGACTGCCCCTGATCTGGCCTGAATTTGCTCCAACCGAGGGACATGACACCTGCTCCAGCCACTGTCCCATGCTCGAAAGACAACTTTCCAGTGCCTCAGGTATGACTACAGCTGTAGCTTCACCCCACTCCTCCATTGGTGCCTCATCTGGCTCTTGATTGGCCAGTGCCATGGACCGGCACTCCCCCATTGGCTCGCTTCTCAAGCCTGCACACAGACTCTTGCTTCTCGTTCTGCCTGAGTCCTATGGCCCGGTTATCTCCTCTGAAACCTTCCTGCTGCTGATCTTTTTAAACTGCATATTTGTTACTGTATATGTCTTGCCAGGAATTTCTGTTGGGATAAACAGCCATTAGGTGCCTACAGACAATCTAGCTAAATTGCTCCTACCTTGTGTTAGCTAGCCTGAAAACTAGGGCTTAATGTGGGGATTTACAGCCATTTCTTAGTCTACAGACAGCTTAATTTAGTTGTTCCTACTTGTGGTAGCTAGCCTAAAAATTTAGAACTTACTGTGGGCATGAAGAGCCTTTGAAGTATATAGTCATTTTAAATTTGATTGCTGTTACTTGAATTAGCTAGCCTGTAAACAGCCATAGTTCTACCTAACTGCCAGCCCACTGTGATGTATTAACCTTCTGTTTTTTTTTATTTAAATTAGTTTCTGCTAAATCTTTATCTGCTCCTGCCTGATCTTTCTCCTCCCCCCTGTCTCTTACCTCCGGGATCCTCCCGGCGCTTTTTCGCACCTCTTTTGTTTACTTCAATCTGTTGTACATAACTCAGTGCTTGTGATACGTAAAAGCTGGGTGAGATATGGTTGGTGCTTAGATACATTAAAACTGGACTGGTACATAGGTCAGTGCTTGTAGTACATAGGAACTGAAAGAAATATGGTTGGTGCTTAGATAAGTTAAAAATGGATTGGTGTATAGGTCAGTGCTTGTAGTACGTAGAAAATGAATGAGACATGGCTGGTGCTTAGATACGTTGAGCTGGATGAGATAGAGTTGCATTAGAAACTTGATCTTTGGCCTATCTCTATATCCCACCTTTGGTGGGATACTAGATGTGTAGGACTGAAGGTCCAAAAGAAATTTAATTACCATTGTGATTGTCTCCTCCAACTCTGGAGAGTGTGACCAGTAGCACGCAGGAGAGGACCCCCCCCATTAGGGGGAACCTCTGAGGACCCATGGCTACTAACCTGCCCCTTCCTATGGGCATACTAAAGGACAGTAATCCTATTTAGACTAAAGTACTGAATTGGTTATCTAGTACTAGATCCAGGTTATTGGTAGTAGAGGCATATCCTTGATTTTGATGGTGAGCAGAGTAATCCTGAAGGACGAGGTACTGGCGGAGGAAAGTCCAACATGGAGATGATGGCATAACGAGGTTGGTTAATACAAGTCCATGATATCTATGGGAGAAGAAGGTGAGGAAAATAGGATCCAGCAGAGAAGGTGAGACCCCACGTTGGTTGGCAGAGGTGACGATGGAATGCGGTTGAGCAAGCAGCTAGTTTCCCGTGCAGGGCGAAGCAGGATAATGGTGAGACCCCATCTGATCTGCCATTACATAGATTCCTGTAGAGAAGGTGAGACCCCCACATAGGTCAGCCAAGGTGAGATAGAAGGCAGTTGAGCAGGCAACCAGACCCCCTTGTGGGGTGAAGCCAGGACATGGCGGACTCACGTGGTCTGCCATTGCATAGGTTTTAGTAGAGATGGTGAGACCCCCATGTGGGTTGGCTGAGATGAGATGGAATGCAGATCAGCAAGCAGTCTGGCCCAGTTTTGTGGGGTGAAGCCTGGGATATGGTGAGACCACATGGGCCGCCAGTGCATAGATTACAGAAAGAAGGCAAGACACCCACGTAGGTTAGCCGAGGTGAGAAGAAATGCATAGAGCAAGTGTCAGACCCCCTTGCAGGGTGAAGCACTAATTAGAAAAGTCCTTCCAGAACAATGCTGAGACCATAGGCCGTGGTGGTAGCCATTGTGGAGAAGACCCATATGGAGATGGATGTCCTCCGATGCTGTAGCAGGGGAAAAGAGGAGGTAGGATCATTAAATGGTTTCCTTGACTAGAAGCAGAGCTAAGTTCAGTCTGGTGAGAAGGTAAGGCAACTGTCAATGCATGGTAAATGTAGAAATGTAGGAGAAGGCTAGACATCACTGGTTGAATTCCCATTCCGGATTTTGAGGTTGATGATGAGCAAGAAGTCAACGCTGAAGATGAAGGTCCCAGCAGATGAAGATCCAGCTAGGAATGATGTCAGGATGAGGGACAAAGGTTAATCCGTGATCAGTGTAGCAGTAAACGAAGCAGTTATAAAGCATATATGTACATTCAGCATGATTGAGGAATGAGTGCCAATGCAGCAAATAGTTTGAGGACATAGAAATTATAGAGGATGAAATGTTCGGAAGTGTTGCCCAGCAGGGAACGATGATGAGGTAGGAGTCTAAGCAATTGAGAGGCTTGCATGGAGCCATTAATCCAATGAAACAGTAGGTTATGATCAAGTACTTTGACAGAAAGGAGAATTGTCTCAGGATGTTCCAAGAATTAAGATATACTCAACGGAGATGTCTGGTGTAGAAACTTTCTTGGAACTGGACCAGAAGAAGGTGGATTTGCAGAAGAACCATAAAGGAATTATGAAGTAGAGTAGGCCTGGACATGGGCTAGCTGGAGCATGGACCCCATGCATGCAGGGGGGTATGCATCCGTCGAATACTGGAGCAATCGAGCAGGTCTCAGGTTTTCAGTCTAAGGAAGATGAGACCCCAACGGGGTCTGCTATAGTGAAGGTGGAATATGTTTGAGGAAGGAGAAATGCTTCCTGAGGGCACGAAAGATTCGGGATGGCAAGACCCCCTATGTGGGTTCGCCATCACTACTGTACAATATGGTCCGAGGTAAGGGGGGGGCGAAACCCCCATGTGAGTCTACCTGCAGTGACTTAAAGTACGTTTGAGCTACAAAAAGGGCCCCCATGGGGTATGTAGTGTCCAGATGGTGGGACCCCACGTGGTCCACCATTGCCATAGAATGGCACTGTCTATGTTAAGGATGGTGGGACCCCCCATGGTCCACCATTGCAGTAGTAGAACACAGTCCAATGTAAGGAGGACAAGACCCCAAGTGAGTCCACTTGCAGTATGGAATTAAGTTGTGAGCAATGAATAGATGTCCTCTCATGGGCAAAGTTGGTCGGGATGGCAGAACTCAGCTGTCCACTGGCACAGTAGTAAGAGTAGATAATAGTAATAATAATAAAACTTTATTTATATAATGCCTTTCTAAAATCAAGGCGCCTTACAATATCTAACAACATTTTAAATAAAATCCAATACATAATAATCTGACTGATGACTGAGCTGTTCGAGGTTTCCATGAAGGCTGAGCTGAACTGGACAATCCTGTGCAGAAAAATTGGGCGAGTAGAACGGAATGACAGGAGGCCATGAATAGTGATGTGCAGTCGGCCGGCAAGGCCACAGGATTATATGTTTCGAGGGTTGCACTTGACACGCCGTGTTATGAAGTTTTCTGGCTAATACAGCAGCGGACCCTATAGAAGACTGCTAGAGGACATGTTGTAAGGTGATCGAGTCGTGAGCTAGGCCCCCACATGGGCTAGCTAAAACAGCAGAACCCCCACGTAGGTCTGCCTGGGGAGCAGCAGAAGCGAGTGAGTCGAGCGGGCCTCCACCTAGGTGAGCTGGACTGGCAGGACCTCCACGCAGGTCAGCCAAAGGAAGGAGTAGAGTGAGTGAGTCGAGCTAGGCCTCCATGTAGGCTAGCTGGACTGGCAGGACCTCCACGTAAGTCTGCCAAGGAGGAGTAGAAGTGAGAGAGTCGAGCCAGGCCTCCACATAGGCTATCTGGACAGACAGAGTTAGACTGGAAATATAACGGCCACTCCAGGCCTGTCAGAGAAGAAAGGTAGTAGGTAAACATAAGAGGGAATACAGATCTCAGAATGTCAGAGGTAAGGTTCCAGCATCATGTAAAGTGACATCCTGGGCTTTCCAGTCAGTAGAAATGGCTGTTACAAGCATGAGTTTGCAGGAGTTGTGGTACATTGGCCTCAAAGTCAAACATATGAAACAAAACATGTAAAGAGCGTACCTTGGTATCGGTTACAAGCATACCTGTTGCATTTATACACAGTATTGAATTGTTTGAGCAAGTTGTCAGTCACGAACTGTGGAAGGAACTAGTATGTATGTGCAGTGTATAGATGAAGTGTCCCACGGAAGCGATGAGCCCTACTGTATAAAGCATGAACTAAATCCTTTGGTAATGGTAATGAAAATATAAGGCAAGTATGATCGGGGAAGGAGCTCCCATGTGTGAGTAGACATCCTTTGACTTGGGAGTCCTTGCCAAATAGGGACTGTCATCCGAGTAGCAGTAATCCCAAAGTCTGAGACAGTTCCAAGTGGCCCATGGCTGCACTGCAGCAGGCTCATCTTGAACTGAAGAAAACAGGCAAGTCCGGGGTCCCTGCCCCGCTGAGCAAGCAGCAGGGGAAAGGATGAGGAAGAAAGGCATGGTGGCGGTGTGCCAGCTAGAAGTCGAGGGGCGCCAAAGGCCAGAATGCACACCAGCCCAGGGAAGCAGTGCAGAAGCAGACTGGGAGAGCACGCGGTCGTTGGCTCGCTGGTCACGAGGAGGTGGCACGAGGGGTGCTGCAGGATGTCTGGAGTAGGAGGTAGGAGACAGCAATGAGGGAGAAAGGAACAGGTTGGACCGGTATGGACCTTGGAGCGACGCTGCGGTGTGGTCGCTTGCAGCACTGATGATGAGGATGCTGGTAATGAATGAATGAGAAAGAGCGAGGGTGCAGAGACAGGGAGAAACAAGAGTGGGGTGAACAACAGAAGATGAGGCAGAGGAAAGGCACCGGGAGGGGGGACAGAAGAGGCACAGAGGGGAGAAGAGGAAGAGCCAACTCCGCAGCCATGCGAGTCTGACTTGGTCAGAGCAGAGGGAACAAAAGCTGAATGTTTAAGTAGAGGATGGGGGAAGAGCTATGTCCCCCCCCCATAAAACCTTGGGCAAAGCCTTCCAATTGCTGCCATTTTGTTCTCTCTGTCTCCTGTCTCTGTCTGCTCTCACCCACTGCTTAAGTATTTTTAACCTCTGCCTCTTTCTGTCTTTTAGGAGACTTCCCCTGAGCGGGCACTCTGGCCTGAATTTGGTCCAACCGAGGGACACAGCGCCTGCTCCAGCCACTGTCCCATGCTCGAAGCACTTCCCAGTGCCTCAGGTATGGCTACAGCTGCGACTTCACCTCACTGCTCTATCTGTGCCTCCTCTGGCTCTTGATTGGCCTGTCCCATGACCGGAGCTCCCCCATTGGCTCGCTTCTCAAGCCTGCACACAGACTCTTGCTTCTCACTCTGCCCAAGTCCTACGACTCAGCTATCCCCTCTGAAACCTTCCCACCACTGCTCTTTTTAAACTCCGTATTTGCTACTGTATTTTTATTGTATAGGTCTTGCCAGGAATTTCTGCTGGGATAAACAGCCATTAGACGCCTACAGACAATGTAGCTAAATTGCTCCTACCTTGTGTTACCTAGCCAGAAAACTAGGGCTTAAGGTGGGGATTTACAGCCATTTCTGAGTCTACAGACAGCTTAATTTAAATTGTTTCTACTTGAGGTAGCTAGCCTAAAAATCTAGGACTTATTGTGGGCATAAACAGCCTTTGAAGTATACGGTCATTTTAAATTTTATTGCTGTTACTTGAATTAGCTAGCCTGTAAACAGCCTTATTTCTGCCTAACTGCCAGAACACTGTGATGTATTAGCCTTCTGTTGTTTTATTTGAATTAGTTTCTGCTAAATCTTTAACTGCTCCAGCCTGATCTCCCCCCCCTTACCTCAGGGACCCTCCCGGTGCTTTTTTGCACCTGTTATGTTTAATTGCTGCTATTTTTTTCTCTCTGTCTTTGTCTGTTCATGCCCACTGCTTAACCCCTTTTAACCTCTGCCTCTCTCCCTCTCTTTTAGGAGACTTCCCCTGATTGGGTGCTCCTGCTCGAATTTGCTCCAACCGAGGGATGCGGCGCCTGCTCCAGCCACCATCCCCTGCTCGAAAAACTACTTCCCAGTGCCTCAGGTAAGACTATAGCTGTGGTGTCACCATGCTCCTCCATCAGTGCCTCATCTGGCTCTTGGTTGGCCAATGCTGTGGACCGGAGATCCCTCATTGGCTCGTTTCTCAAGCTTGCACACACTCTTGCTTCTCACTCTGCCTGAGTCCTACGGCTCAGCTATCCCCTCTGAAACCTTTCCTCCACTGCTCTTTTTAAACTGCCTATTTGTTACTGTATATTTTGTCCCACCCACCATCCCCGGCCCTGACCTCTATTAAATCCAGGTAAAAACTCCTCCCCTTTCCTCCTACCACCATCTGATTGGTTCCACACCACCAGTTGCCAGCCTTAGAGGTACATTTCATACTCTTCCACCTGCTCTGACCCATACTTTTGAATCCCAGCTACCAGTTCTGTGTAACCCCTTGCCAGCCTGGAACCCTTCTTTCTAGGGCTATCTTATTCTGTAGCCACATTTCTGCACTTGCTCTGTGTGTGTACTGCTTCCTGGCTCCAAAAATTCCAAGGCAGCTGCTGCAAATCCAGTGAGAGGACTGGTGCTGCGTGAAGGGTAGCAAACCCACATTCAAAGCAAAAGTCCACGCACACAGCACTCAAAGGCTCAAAAGCTGCAAAAATGCAATTTATTCTGATCTGGGCTCTCAAACCCAGAACTCAGTGCTTCGGCATTAGCGTTCATCAGTGGATGTGGTTACAATAATTACAGCAAGATTTATATAGCCTGTAGTCAATAAACACAACTAAATATACAAAAAAGTAAAGGAAAACAATTACACATATAAAACATGTAATGACAAATCTTAATACAAAACAAAACAAAATATTTCATTTGAAATGTCACATTCAAAGACCTAAATAAATATGCATACTTTCTAGTTTCTACTCAGTTAGCTTTGATCTGCGTGGCATGACTGTATTAAGGCAAATCTTAATGCAAAACAAAACATTTTATTTGAACTGTCATGTTTGAGGACCTAAATGCATGTATATACTTTCTGGCTTTGCTCAGATAACTTTGGTCTATGTGAAATGGCTGTAATCAGGCACAGCTGGCAGAATAAAGAAAACAAATGCACAGTGGAACAGTGATCACCCTATTTTCCTGAAGTCATAACTTTCTTTATCAGTAACTGGGGTTCCACCAATCTTTTGAACTAGCGAGTAAATGCAAGGGAGAAAGGGTACGACAGAGGGAGAGAATCTCCTGTAAACAGAACAAAAGAGAAGTCAAATTAACAGGAGGTCACTGTAACAGCAAAAGGTCAAGTGCACCCAAACTACTTAGAAGAGGTTCCTGACAAGAAAAAAAAATCTCTAGTGATCCTATTATCTATCTAGATATTAGATGCACAGAACTATGATATGGTATAAAACCATTTAAGATATTTGGGATGTCACCAAAGGTGCAAAAGGTCAAACTGGAAGTTTTTACCAAAAAATGTCATATTCAATTTCCCTTTTTCTTTAGGAATGGCTTCATGCCCCATTGTTCATTTAGACCATCTGGTTTTACACTTTTCAGTCTGGAAATCCACTCACTTTCTTTCATTAGAAGAAGATTCACCCTATCCCCTCCATATTTCATTCGTGGCACCCACTCAATCCCCATATATCTAAAAGACAAAGAACCTCTGTGTGCAAACACTGAGGCAAGGGTTACCCCAAAGGGCATTTGGCTGGGAAGCCTTGTTTCAGAAAATAAAATCACACATGCCTCACATTGCGTAAAACATCATGGTTTACACACACAGAATGTTATGCTGGTCCAATTTAGTCCAAGTTGGACCAGCATAACATTCTGTGGTGATTTGCATATGCAGCCCATGATGCTTTGCATTGTGGGGGCATGTGTGATTTTGTATTTTCCCATATATCTAAGTCCATTTGGTGAGGAGTTGTGGTGTATAGCAAAATGAATGCCCACTGGGGTGTCTATTTTTGTATTTAAAATATTTCTGGCAGGCTCCTGCATCCTTGTCTTGAGAAACCTTGTTGTCCTACCAATGTTCGCCTTATTGCATGGGCACCATAAAATGTAAACCACAAATGTTGTATTGCAAATTCATAGGTTCATAGTATATTACAAGTTCCGTAGGCAGTTTGCCTTTTTATGAGCTTGCCACCTTAGTCTTCTTTAAAGGTGGATCTCATGTTTTTTATCTCCCATATATTGATCTAATCTATATTTGAAGATATTGATGTTATTGCTTTCTGCTCTTCTGTGTGGTAGAGTGTTGCACACCTTGTTGACTCTCTGAGTAAAATATTTGCTTCTTTTCCTGGTGTTATTTTTTTCCCCAATTATCCTGTAATTGTGAAATCTAGTTGTCTCGTTACTGTGTGTGTCCTTAGACCAGTTGTTTCCATAATATATTTTTTTTTAATTTAAGATGCTTTATTAGTTTTCGGAGTAAACAAACATCCAAACAATACATTACATAACATGGCCACGCTACAATCACACACCCCTGCTCCCCCTTCCATATCCTCCCTCTCTCCCACATCACCATTTACATTGTGACAGACACTGCCCCTGATAGGGGACCATATTTGAAGTTTAGCTAGCACAGTCATTAAGAAATAAATGCTGACTACATGTGCTAATGAGAGGCATGCAACAACAATAGTGTTTCTAGCTTGTCCCATTTTTTGTTATAGGTACTCATACGATTTTTCAGGCTAGACAACATTTTCTCTACTCTCAGATTGTACAAAATATTGTTTAACCGTTCTGTGTAGGAGATAATTTATTGGTCTAGCCAGTCACTTAAGATTACTTGTTTTGCAGTCAAGGAAATTAAAGACATATGAAATCTTCTTTCCACTACAGGAATTAGAGAGACGTTGCCAAACACGTATATTTCTGGGGTAAAATATTCAGCTAAACCCAGCAAAGGGTCCAGCGTTGTCTTAAGCTTATCCCATATAGGGGTTACCTTAGAACATTCCTACAAAACATGCTTCAGAGAACCTTCTGTGCTCTGACATCTGGAGCAGGTTGCCACTGGGAGCTTATCCATTTTCTATAGGTGAAGTTTTATATAGATGAATCGGGGTAAAATATATGTTAATGTAGTATATGGAAATGTGTGAGACGTAGTCTATCATGAGAGAGATAATGATACATGTCCAACCATATAAGCTCCCAGTCCAAAAACAAAGTAGGTAATGCATTCTCCCAATAAGGTGAGTGCCCATTGGCTTGAGGATGTGTCTGTGAGAAGAGGAGGGATACCAACTTCGATACCGCATGGTGTTACCAGGAGTGAGATTGGATAAGGGAGAGAAAGTTTTCATTGTTAACATGCCCATCTTTTTTTCCAAGCCACTTGATTAACATATGTCGGAGTTAATAGGTTTTAAAAATCTAAATGTTGGGCAGTCGAAAAAGTGCCAACAGAGCATGACACTGAAGTAGTTTCCCGTTCAGCATCAGATCAGAGACTTGCTTGTCCAGAAGCCCCAGGATCCACTGGGGAGAGAGGACCTTTCCATTCACTCTAAAGTTGAGGTTGTGACATAAAGGCTGTGAGGTGTCATGGTGTTCATGTAGTGCATGGACCTACAGTATATAACAGCATGCACCTTCATAGATGTATACACGACTGTCCCTTTGAGGTTTAGAGGTATCTTGCTGGGTAGGACAAATAAAAGGCTGACTGGGGAGATCCTAGTTACTAATATTAGGTGTCTCTCTATGTGTAGCCATATGGGGAAATAGCCAGGGGTTGCTGCCTGTCCAGCAGGATTTACCCACCAGGCATATTTAGAAGCATGATTGGCCAAGTAATAAAGGTAAAAGTTAGGAACTTTGAGGCCTCCTAAGTGCTTCGGGGCTATCAAGTGGTGGTACGTTCTAAGGGGAGGTTTACCTTTCCAGAGGAAGCAGGATATCATTTAATGGAATTTTTTAAACCAGGCTTGCGGGAGAAAAATATTAAGCATATTTAGAGGGTAAAAGATACATGAGAGAATGTTCTTTTTAATCACACTGATTTGGGCTTGAAGTGAGTGGGAGCTTGATGGTGTCCACCATGTTTTCCAGATTAAATTTCTTAATAAGGGCCTGTTTTTGGAACAAGGTGATGCCTAAGTATGTAAACTTTGAGTCCCAAATTGGGCCTAAGTCCTTACAATCTGAGGAGAGAGCAAGGTAATTTAATGGCATAACTATGGTTTTGTCTACATTCAGTTTGTAATTTGAATAAGTACCAAAGTGAGAAATGATACATAGGACCTCTGGTATGGATGTCGTGGGATGCAATACATGCAGAAGGATGTCATCCACGTATACTGGTCTCTTAATGTTGAGGGGACTCGCTGAAATGCCCTGGAGCATTGGGGATGCCTTCAACATTCTAATTAGTGGTTCCAAATAAAGATTAACAAGCATTTGTCAATGCCGAATGTTGTTGCGCTGGCATTGGCATTGGCAGAGCTAGAAGTGCATAATAGGAATAGCAATGAAGTATTGAAGTGGTGCCAAACCCACCCCCACCCTGTAGAGAGCGACAGGCAGTGGGGTGTGCCTTTGGGCCGTCAGGTATAATGCTCATGCCATTGTACCTCACCCTATCCTGTAGACACTGACAAGTGTCATGGTGTGCTTTGGGGTGTTTGGTCATTATAGTTACCCCATTCCATAAGGAAATACGTTGACGTGGGCACAGTATAGGAGCATGGGGTGATGTTTGTGGCTGAACAGTGCAAGGCACACCACGATGCCTGCCAATGACTGCAGGGTGGGCTTGGGGGGTTGGAATGGCGTGAGCATGACATCCGATGAGCCCAAGTCACAGGCCTGACACCTTCCAGTCCGTACCTAGTGGGGTGCTGCAGTTGGAAACCCTAACACCATAAGCGTGTAGTGGTAGTTTCACTCTACATGTTCAACGTGGGCTGCTTGTCAGGCCACCTCATGAAAAGCATCACAATGACTTTGTTAGCTGAAAGGTAGTTTTGCACAGTGGCTGTGGCATTTGGTGACAGAGGGACGAAAACACAGTTTTGGGCAGGATGTGGAGAATGACAACTGTATTGTTCATGAGGAGGCATAAAGAAATGGCAACATTGAAACTCTAGAGTGGCAATATGAAATATTGGTGAAGCAATGAACATGCATGCAAAGTGTGCAGCAAATGCCTGTAACCCAATTATTTCTGGGAGTTTTGTAGGCACATTTTCAAAATAGGTATTTTGGGATCTCCCCCCATGAACAGTGTGATTTTTTAAATGTGTCCCAAAAGGTGATTTCCCACAGTGAGCATGCTATTGTGCACCACAGTTGCGGGAATGTGTTTTGGGCAGGCTATGAAAAATGGCAGCTGCAATGTTTATAAGGAGGTGTGCACAAATGCCAGTAGTGAAAATGTGGCATGAAAATATTGCAAATGTACGAAGTTACAAGGCTGCTTGGAAACTGCGCAATGCACGCTTGCAGCACAGTCATTTTCTGGGCTTTTGGCACCAAATTTTCAACATAGGCATTTCAGGACCTCTGCTCATGAACAGTGCCATTGTCATTTCCTCAAACTGCCCCGAAATCTGATTTCGCAAAGACTGCAGATTTATGCTGCATCGCGCGAAACACATTTCAGGTAGGATGTGTAAATGACAGCTGTACTGTTCATAAGGAGGTATGGGAAAATGCCAATTTTGAACATGTGGAGTGACAATATTACAAATGCACAAAGTAACAAGCGTGCGTGCAAACTGCGTAATGCACGCTCGTAAAAGACTAATTGTATGGACTGTTGGCCCCAAATTTTCAACATTGGCATTTTAGGACCTCTGCTAATGAACAATGTCACTGTCATTTTCATAATGTGTCTCAAACATGGACGTTCCACAGCGACTACTGCACTATTCTGCGCCGGAACTGCAAAAACACAATTTGGTGAGGATGTGAAAAATGACAGCTGTACTGTTCATAAGGAGGTGCAGAAAAATGGCAATGTTGAAAATCTGGACTGAAAATATTATAAATTCATGAACTTACAAGCGTGCGTGCAAACTGCACAATGCACGCTCGTAACACAGTCATGTTATGGAGTATAGTCACCAAATTTTCAGCATAGGCATTGTAGGACCTCTGCTCATGAACAGTGTAACTGTCATTTTTGTAATCTGCCCCGAACACTGATTTCCCACAGCGAACGCAGCATTGTGCACCGGACGTGCGGAAGCACATTTCAGCCAGGATGTGAAAAATGACAGCTGTACTGTTCGCAAGGAGGTGTAGAAAAATGACAATGTTGAAAATGTGGCATGAAAATATTGCAAATTCGAGAAGTTACAAGCGTGCATAACAACTGCGCAATGCACACTCAGAAAACAGCCATTGTCTGGATTTTTTCTGCCAAATTTGCAACATAGGCTTTTTGACAGCCCACCTCATGAATGCTGCCACTGTCCTTGCGTTAATCAGTCCTGAAAGGTGATTCTGCACAGTGACTGCAAAATCACCTTTCAGAACCGACTAACATCATAGCTGTAACAGAATTCATGAGGAGGGGTCCCAAAAACCCCATGTTGAAAATTTGGTGTAAAAATTCCAAAAAATGTCTGAGATATGCACCAAAGTTGAAAACACCCTATTTATTGTATTATACAGCTTACCGGCATTTCCTCAGTTTGCGGTCGGCTTTGAAGAGTGCAGACGTGTTCCCGGTCCACCGAAGATCGCTATGCCGCATCTGAGGTAAGTATGGGTGTGGGGGTGGGAGGCAGGTGCACAGTGGTGGGTGCGGTGGGGGCAGGAGACTACAGGGATCATTTTTATGTTACAGGAAAAAAATAAATAACATCGCAGAACAGTTTTTTCTTTTCAGGGAACAGTTTTTTCTTTCAGGGACTTGGCACGCTGGGGTGGGCTCCAGCATGCCACCTAACTGTTTGGGGGTTGATGCAGCTGACGGAGGATTGGGCACCCTTGTCAGCATACAACAGGGTTAATTGATGCCAACGGGGATTGGGCACCCCCATCGGCACACAATGAAAGTGGGGAGGCAAGAGCTGGGATTGGGCACCCCTCGCATATAAGACATGGGGGGCTGCTTTATCTCAATGGGGAGTGGGCTCCTCCGTTAGCACATTGTTGCAGCTACAGTAAGCCGGCAGGGGGATTGGGCACCCCCAAAGTCGGCAGTTCGGTGGTCGCCCGCCCGCCATGCTGCTAATGTGGTGAGCAGGTAGGAAGGGGTCCACTGCGTCTGACGAGCTTTGCTCGGATTGCAGCGGACCTTTCCTTAGATGTGCTCACCACATATGCATGGTGGTGCCAGCATGTAGGTTGATTGGGACGAGGATGCACCTACCGATGCATGCCCTGCATTCGCCCAACAGCGATCGCGCCTCCAAATCTCCACTGCCACAAGATGTTGGCTGCACAAGCGTGCCAACATAAAAAAGAGGGGGGAAGAGGACATCCCTGTCTGGTACCCATCTGGAGGGAGAAACCTTTAGAAAGTATTCTATTGGAGTATACTTTAGCACTTGGGCTAGTTTATAGTACTTGTACTCATTGGACAAATTTGGATGGGAATCTGTATTTTCCCATAACCAAAAACAGGAAGTTCCATTGAACCCTATCAAATGCCTTCTCTGTATCCAGGAAGACCAAGAACATTGGGACCTTAGACTCCCTGGCCACAGAGAAGACATGGTCCAGCTTCCTGAGGTGATCAGCAGAGGATCTTCCTCTCATAACTCCCATCTGTTCTGGACCAATCAAGGGGTCCCAAATGTGCATGATTCTAGTGGCCAGGATTTTAGCAAAGATTTTCATGTCACAGTTCATAAGGGAGATGGGATGATAATTAGCAACCTTATCTGCGGATTTATTGGGCTTAAGCAGGACTATGATAAGGGCTGCTAATACAGAGGTATCTGATAATCCACTGTCACAAAAATGGGAGAAAAATTGAGACAGGATGGGAGCTAACTCTTCTGCAAAAGCTTTATAAAGATTGGAGGGAAGGTCATCAGGTACCGGCGATTTGTCTAGGGGTAAGGAGAAGCCCAGTGCTGTAAAGATTTCTTGAGCGGAGATAGGGTGTGTGAGAAATTCTTGCTGGGCAAGGGATAACGAAGGAAGTGGGGTAGATTCTAAGTATGCCTTGGTCTCCCTTTCTGTTGGGAGAGTCATTGGGAGGCTGTAGAGATGAGAATAACATTTATCAAATTCCTGGGCAATTTCTATGGGGGAGGTTTTAGGCGTGTCTCCATCCTGGGGTATTATGGAGTGCACCAATCTAGAGGCTTCCTGCTGATGAAGTCGCAGTGCTAGCAGATGCCCTGCCTTGTCGTCTTGATCCACAAAGGAGGCTTGCGTCTTTAAGAGGGCATATTCTGTTTTTTCCCTAAGCAGGTCAGAATATTGGTGCCTTAATGTGGTTAGGGTTACCTGCTCCACCTCTGAGAGACCAAGACCTGCCCTGTTTTCAAAGATTGTAATCTGGTCAAGCAGGGTCCGCAATGCGGCCTCTCTCTTCTTTTTCTTGATGGCTGCCAGGCGGATAAATTCGGCTTGCAGTATGCACTTCAAGGCAGACCATATTTTATCAGTGTCTGCAACAGATTCCGTGTTGCAAGACCAGTAGTCCGTTATTAGGGATTTTATCTTAGTTATCACCCGGGGTCTTTCAAAAGTTGTGTGTTGAGTTTCCAGATCTTGTCCCTTTTAAAGGTGGGGTAGGCATTTTGGACAAGCCACACCAGGGAGTGGTCTGAGAGCACTCTTGGTGATATGCCATTGTCTACTACCCCTGGTAGGGCTAAGATACTAATTAAGAAGTAGTCGATTCTAGAAAACTACTTATGCATTGGGGAGGAGAACATAAATACTTGCTCATCGGGGTGGAGTACTCTCCATGGATCACAGAGGCCTGCTATACAAAGGAATTCTAGTAGTGCCTGTTGGGTGGGGGAGAGTTTGGAGGGGCATTCCCTGGACCTGTCAAGGTCTGTAGCAATAATAGTATTCCAGTCCCCAGCCAGGATCAAGGGGAGATGTGCATATGGCGCAACTAAGTTAACCGCCTCCGAGAAACATTCCGATGATTGAGTATTGGGACCACAGAAGCAGCCCAATAACAATTCAGTGTGTTCTAATATACAGTGCAGTAAGCTGTATCTACCTTTCATGTCTCCTGTCTCTTTAAGTAGTTGGAAGTTAACTCCTGTAGAGATAAGAATAGCAACCCCCGTTTGACTGATGGAATCGCCTGCTGCATATACTTGCCCAACCTGTTGGCGCTAGAAAAGAAGTTTCTCTGATGCTAACAGGTGAGTTTCCTGAAGGAGAGCAATCTGGCATTGCAGTAGTTGTAAGTGCTTTAAGATCTGATGCCTCTTCACTCTAGTGTATACCCCTTTAATATTCCATGATGTGGACTGCAGGTACAGTGTTATATAACGGGTGCGTAATAGCAAGTGTTGATGGTGATTTACCCTCCCATCCCATATTCCTTTATCCCCCATTTGTACTAAATTCTCTATGTACCCTTCTTTTTGCCTCCCACCATTAACATACCCAGCATGCCCCTGTACACGCTTACCAATCCCAGAGACTGTTCTCCTCATACTGTCCGGGCTGTAATAACACCTACTGCCCTCAAACAATCACAGAATTCCCCCCTCCCTTTCCGCTGAGTCATTGTTAAGCAAAGAGTACAATTCCCTGTTCTACTCTAAATAAATGTGCAATGTTCAAACATAATATTGTATTAGTGTCCCAGTATTCAATTAGGCGATGCACCAAGATAACCCTATGATGCATAGTGTCCTTATAGATAAACGATACAAAACAAGTAAATTGTGTCAAGTGGAACTGCATTAATTGAAAGGCTCGCCTGTAATTGTGTGGGGGAAGAGCTCCTCCCCCACAGCCTATTTAAAGAGATCAACTGACTTCTGCTCTGCTTAGAGCGAGTTGCACTCACTCGGTGTCGTGCTGGTCCGTAGCTGCCCTGTCCTTGTCTAACTCGTCCTGCTGTTTGTTTTCTCTCCCCCCCTCCTTGTTCATTTCTTCCCTGCTTTTGCTGGCTCTCTAGCTCAATTTTTTCTGTTGCCTGTTTCTTTCCTACATCTATCCCCCGTTTGTTTCCTGTTGTTCGTTCTGCTAGGGCTCCATTCTGCCTGTTGCTATTGGTTTCTTCCTGCTTCCCTTCTCCTGTGCAGTCCTCCTGTCGTTCTTCCCTTGGGCAGCTCAGTTCCATGCCTAGTCTGTCATCACTCATTTACTTCTGTTAGCTTGGGGTTTCTTACTGTGCCCCGCACTGCCTGCCTGCTGCTCTCCGTTGCAGCTTTGCATTTACTTCGGCTGCTGGATTCCTTCCCCTCTGCCTGACCTACATCGCTGGATCTGCCTGACCTGTCTCTGACATGCGGCTTGCTGCTCGCTCGTTTCGGCTTGCTCCTGCCACTTTCTATGTTTCCTCTACCTAGCTGTTGGATGCTGCCTCTGCTTCCTTGTCCAGCTTCACTCGGCCGGTTTATTTCTTCGCACTGAAGGACTCCCAATTCAGCTTGTGCTCCTGTCTGCTGGGCTCCTTCTCTACTGCTCGCTGGTTCAGTTTGCAATGGACATTGCCTTACATCTGTATTGCTGGTATTGCGGTGACTTTCCATTACTATTGATGCTAGCTGCTTGCAGTCTCACCTATGTACCACACTCTTTGCAGCTTTCCTTACAACGATGCCGTCGTTCCTGTCCTACATGCGGCATTCTTGTACCTGGTCTGCTTCATGTGGTGTTTTTTCTGACTCATGGCTAGTCCTCCTCCTACCTCCTAGCTCTCATTAGCGCAATGCCCTCCTTGCAGTTCTCCACTTCTATGCCTAAGGACAACTCTGCTGCACTGCAGCCGTTCGTTGCTTGCCTTTCAGCCTTGAGTATTGCTCCCGTGCACCACTTTCTTGTGTTTGGCATGATTCCACAGCAGTCTACTTTGCCATGCCTTCCCTGTCCAGTGCACTCAGGTCTTTTTTGAAATTCAAGTTTATTAAATTTTCCAAATAATGAACAAAAAAACAACATTTACACAAAATAGAGTAAACCAGTTGTCTACACTTGGTACAAAGTAAAAAAGAAAACACAGAACTAAACCCCCTATGAACCCCACCCCTCCAACACCCCCTCCTCACCTCCCCATTCAAGTCTCCTCCTCCCCATCCAAGTGTGCCATTTAACCATATAGCCAGGAAGAAAAATACCAAACCTGACATATATTGCACAAGGAAAACCTTTCAAAAGTTCAAGGAATGCAGCTACAAAAGGAACGAGGAAGAGACTGCCATGGGCGTCAAAGGGAGAAGCCAAGAGGTCAACGGTGCAAATAAAGAGCATATAATTTACCCCATCTCTTTTGAAATAGATCCATACGGTACCGCATACTAGCCGATAACCTTTCCACATTGAGACAGGCTGATAACTCAGTCAACCACTCCGGGTAGGTCAGGGACAATTGGTCAGTCCAGTGTCTAAGGACTAATCCTTTAACCGCACCAGACACCAGGGCAATATGATACTGACGCTCAACACAATCAATAGCACTATAGTCCCCTAATATACATATTTCGGGGTTAAAAAAGGAAGTAAGGCCCAATAGGGGGTTCAGATTGTCCTGGACAGCTGACCAGAGCGGGGCAACTTTTGGACAATCCCAGAAAATATGAAGGGGATTCCCATCCCCCTGCGAACATCTAGTACACAGGGAGACTGCTAGCCTATTGAGCCGGAAGAGTTTCTTGGGCGTGTAATACATATTATTCAAAATATAGTATTGGGTAAGTTTAAGCCTGTCCTGAGTATGGTATCTATGCATGTCCCTCCAAACATGGGCCCAATTCAAGGTGGCATCAGGGAATAGAGAGTGCCAGATAGAAGAACCCGTAGTAGGCGTGGGAAACTTATATTCCAGTAAAAAGGAGTATATTGCCGAGATAGAGTGCGGTTTAGAGGCAAAGGTAGAAACACAAGACAGGAAGGGTTGGACCGTGGATTGCCTAAACTGAGTACCAAACTTCTTCGCAATGAAGTGCCTTAATTGAAATACTTTAAAGACACTGCCCCTGGGAATACCAAATTTGGCAAGGATTGCAGAGGTTGTATAGGGAACCTTGATCGTAGTACTGGTCCAGGCTAGTGTTATTAATATGAGGAGCCAACCGGGAACAATCATTGAATTGCCCAATTTAATGTTAGGTTAAAAACAATAGGCTGTCCAAGATCCAATTTGGAAGGGATCCTTAAAAACTGCAGGCACTGGGAGAGGGACTTAAGAGACGTAAGGACTGTTTGATCCGTTATCCAATGCGAGAGGAGTGAGATGGGAGTATAAAAAATGGCATACGGATCCAACTTAGATTCTGAAAGAATCGATTTCTCAATTTGAAGCCAAGTCGGGGGAAAGGGATCACGATCGGGTGAAATCCATCTCCCTGTTTTGGAGAAGTGAGTGGCCCAGTAGTATACTAGAAGGTTGGGAAGCCGAAGACCCCCTTTATCCTTGGGGAGGGATAACTTAAGAAAGGAACGCCTGACCCTTTCCCACACCAGAGAAACTCCGAGAAGATCACATGAAACTGCTGCAAGTAATGGAAGTGGCAACCAAAGACTCAGAAGGTTGCTGGTGAAATGCGGGAAGGACATTCATCTTGATAATATTAATCCTACCCCAAAGAGAGATAGGGAGGTTGGACCATCTTAGTAAGTCTTGTTGTATTTGGACTTTAATAGTATCCAGGTTGAGCTTTTGAGCAAGGCCAAATCTGAGGAAAATGTATACCTAAATATTTAATCGACTTTGGGGACCAACACATTCCAAACTTAATAAACTCGTGCTTAAATGTATGAGCATTTAAAGGAAAAATTTCAGACTTAGTTATATTCAGTTTATACTGAGAAAAGCTACCAAACTGGTTAATGAGCAGAATAGCTTGCTCTAGGGAAGAAATCGGATGAGAGACACGCAGGAGTATGTCGTCCGCATACGCTGAAAGGACTAAATCGTGCTGGTGCATTCGGCAACCCTTGATAAGCGGGGAACAGTGCACTCAGGTCTGCGGGCACTGCTTCAATTCTCAAATGCTTGGACATTATCAGGCCTTGGATAATGATGGCCCTTCTCATATCCTCTGGACGCATTGCATCAGTACTGCCTCCCCCTTTCTTGGCTAGTTTCTGCCTGCATCTCGAACCCTTGCAATCCCACTGTTTAGCTGTGGTCACGTGCAATTTAGGAAGACCAAGGTTGCCTACTCTTCAAGCAGTACTGAGGATGACATGCTATTCGCTGCTATCCCTACCATTCTCGATCTATGAGATCCATCAGTCTACAGCATCACTTTACTTTCGTACATCTGCTGCCAGTTAGAATTCTACTTCACACTTATCTCACTCGGGAGGCTACCTACTATTCGATACCTACTTTCCTCTACGCTGCCTCAACCGGCCCGGGGCCTGGAGATTTACAGTCCCCACGACCTGCCTTCACCCTCCGGGCTGGGAGGTTTATCTGCTTCTCCTCTATACCTGCCTCATTTAGTTCGGGGCTTGGAGATTTACTGCTTCTACGACCTGCCTTCGCCCATCGGGCTGGGAGGTTTCCTACTACTCGCCTGCTTCTGTGGCCTGCCTTCACCCATTGGATTGGGAGGTCTACCTACCTACTCGCTTGCTTCTCTGACCTGCCTTCGCCCTTCGGGCTGGGTTGTTCACCTTCCACTGTTCTCCTTCGGCCTCACCCAGTTCGGGACCTGGTGATTCCATTCTACTTATGCATACCTGCTTCTGCTGCCTCAGCCCTGAACTCCCTGATGCTTCACCTTTCAGGACATTAGTTACCATCTCACCTTTGCTCCCCTACATGCCTGGTGACTCCTACTACTTCAACTCAGTGGATGGTCCTTCTTCTCAGCCGCCTCCGGATTGCCTCGGTGCTCATTCAGTGGCTTCCGGGGTTGCTGTCCTGGATGTTTTGCCCTGTCACCTCAGCCGTGGAATTCCAGCTGTTTCTTTCCAGGACTTGGTTAGCATCTCCTGCAGACTTTCATTCTCCTGCTTGTGCTCCACCAACTTCAGACCTGTGACACTGCTACTTCATTGGACTCCGCTTCTTCGGTTATCTCCATCTCAGACTCTTCGGGACTCGTCTGCTTCATGCCTCGCATTTGCTTGCCTTCAGTTCTCCATGTTATTCCTCTTGTGCAGTGGCCATGTCTCCATCTCAGTTTCTTCCAGGTGATTACGTACCTATCCAGCTGATGGATTCATGCGCATCGTCGAGGGACTACATCGCTTGATTTCTGCCAGTGGTCATTCCTGGGTCTAGCTGGGTTTCCCTTACTGGAATCAGTCGCCTTTCTCCTATCCTGTCAGCTGTCTTGGCTACGTTTTCTTCAGGGGCTGGTTACCATGTCCTGTTCCTTCTCCTTTGCCTACGTTGCTGCCATCTTGCTCATACTACCTCTCATTTTGGATTCAGTTTGACTGACTTCATTCCTTTGGGCTCACCTCATTCTACTACTTGGATGCTTCATAAATTGCACCAGGGCTCCGATTGTCATATATAGCATGACATTATTCCAGCTCAACTCTACAGCCGTTGCTTCATATCAATTCCTACAAGATTATATTTCTTATCAGAACTGAATTTGTCTCTCGATAGCCTGGCCTCAAGCCTTCTGTCATTCTTCGTACTATACAAGCCCTATTAGAAACCTGGAAGTCGTACTACTTCTAATTCGTTCTGCCTCATAGACATCAAGCTTGGATGCAATTATCATCTAGTCTCCTGTATTGATTTCGTCAGTCATCAACTTCATCTTAAAACATCATTCAAATCCTTGGATTACGCCCTTTATCAACTGAAGTACGGAATACGGTTCTTCAATACATCTTCTCACCATCATTCAGAATTATACATGGATTCTCAGACTCGGACTTTATTGGAAGAAAATTATTCATTGGACATCTACAATTCAGCTTTCTTAAACTCCATTCATCTGGATTAAATTCTACTAATTTGAATTCAGATTTAGCTGATTAATTTAGTTTAGTTAGGGTCTCTCTCTAGCATGCCCAGAAAGACGGGCAGGTCAGTAGCCATGGGTCCTCAGAGGTTTCCCCCAAGGGGGTTTTTCCTCTCCCAAGTGCTACTGGTCACACTCTCCGGAGCTGGAGGAGGTGATCATCTATTCTTATCGTTAAAGTGTTATGCACGACTTCTTCAGCATTCAGTTACTGAATAATCGTTGATATTTATTCTTTTCGATGCTCCATAATTCTAATCCAAGCCTCCTTCCTTCCTACAGGTGGGATACAGAGAAAGGCCAAAGCCATCAAATATTATCAAACGACTCAATTCAAGCATCCAAGTACCTAAGCACAAATCATTCTATGCTGGCCTCTGTATCCAACAACCATCTACATCATTCCACTATATGTTACATAAGCACTGAGCTATGAACCACACATAATAGTTAGGTTAACCATTGATACTCTAAAGCAGTACATGCTCCCCCTGTAAAGTAAAATTTGTAAAAAAAAACCCAAAAAAACCCATCAGGCCTATAAGTAAGATAACACTGTGCAGTGTGCAGTTATCAGTTCTGCAGACCTCTTCTCAAATGTGCACATACTGGGGGAAGTTCTGGCTACCTGAAAAAGCAAATAAATCCCTTCCATCAGGGAGAATAGTCTCAGTAGCAGGTGAGGTTTTACAAAAAGAAAAAAGAAGAACAAAAAGGAAGAGTATATAGTAAGTGGGATCATCATAATTGCATTAGGCTGGACAGGTCATTAAGAAACTGTGCTGCAAAAAAGACAACGACTTCAACATAAAGGAAGAAACTTCACTAGGCTTGACTTGGTGTCCCAGCAGATCGAGCGTTAGTTTACTTCTGCATCACTTTAATATGAGCCATCCATATTGAACACTTCACAAGTAAGTAAGCCCAAAAAATATCTCCAGATATTCATTTCACTTGAAGAGATACACATATAGGTTCTTCAGGCTTGCTGCAGCATGTTCCTAAGATTCAAAATTATGCCACACTTCTCAGTGTTGCACTTGGAGCACAGCAGGGTAATTCATTCTGAAGCGAATTCCAGACGCAATAAGTTTGGTAACTAGGATGCATTTCTGTTCTTTTCTGCTGTACTAACTTAGGAAGATCATTTCCATTATATTTTGATAAATGATAAATTGCTTCACCTCAAATTCTGTCATGGGGTTAGCTGGGTGTTTGAATCTTCTACCTGTGTTACAGTGAGTGCAGACATTACATTTCAGACATTTAAAGCAACCAATCGGTTTGTTAGGTAACCAAGTAGATACTTGTTTTTCAGGTCGAAGCCTGCTATGTACCAATTTATCTTTGATATTAGGTGCTCTACTAAATGTTATAGTCAGTCTGTATCCCACCGCTTGTGCTACATTCCTATCTCCCAGAAGTATCGGCCAATTCCTTTGTATGATGTTGCCTATTTGGCCCGACCAGTTGTTATGCTCTGTGACAAAAGTAATAGGTGAACTGCTCTTGTCCCTATTTTTGGTTTTATTTAGCAATTCTTTCCTAGGTTTCAACTGGGCTCGTGATAGAGCTTCATTAAGTACACCTTGGTCATATCCCCTAGCTATGAACCTTCTCTTAAGTTCTTCTGCATGTTCCAGAAAGGTATTGTCTTCCAAACAGTTCCTCCCTAGGCGAAGGAACATCCACAAGGGATAGAATTGTTGAGTCTGAGGGAGTGAGTGCTTTCAGCCCTCTGAACAGAATTAGTTTCAATTTCCTTTCTAGAACACTTAGCTATGATCCTTCCATTCTATACTGCAGGTTTATTTAGACTAATATCACAGACATAGACTCTTGCTTCTTGCTCTGCCTGAGTCCTATGACACGACTATCCCCTCTGAAACCTTTCCACCACTGCTCTTTTTAAACTGCTTATTTGTTACTGTACATTTTGTGCCAGCCACCCTCCCCAGCCCCGACCTCTATTAAATCCAGGTAAAACTCCTCCCACTTCCCCCACCACCATCTGATTGGTTCCACACCACCAGCTTCCAGCTTTAAAGGTAACATTTCATACTCAACTCTTCCACCCGCCCTGCCCTGTACTTTTGAATCCCAGCTACCAGTTCTGTGTAACCCCTTGCCAGCCTGGTATCCTTCTTTCCAGGGCTATCTTATTCTGTAGCCACATTTCTGCACTAGCTCTACATGTGTACTGCTCCCTGGCAGCTCCCCAGTGATTTTTGCTAGACTTCCAAAAGTCAGTGTCTATGCCCATTATAGTCACTCCTGAGCCTAGATCGTAGCCCTCCCATCCCTTGTGACTACTCGAAGTACTAGATGGCATGACATCCCCCTGACATCCCTCACGACTCCCCCCATCTCCACTCCTGCCACCCACTGATTGAAATCACCATACACTGCCCTGTGCCGCTTCAAGTTTACTGGTCCCTACTGTTTTACATTGTGAGTTGGAAATGGTCACACTCTCACGCCTAGTGCTGCTGTACATAGAAACATAGAATTTGATGGCAGATAAGGACCGCTTGGCCCACCCAGTCTGCCCATTTCCCTGCCTACTGGATAAGCTGCAGATCCTAGTTAACCAGCAGCCTACTTCTTACCCCCACCCCCTAGAATTGCCTTATGACTGTCCCATGCATGCTTGAATTCCACCACTGTTTTTGACTCCACGACCTCCTCCGGAAGGCCGTTCCATGCATCCACAACCTCTCTGTGAAAAATACTTCCTTAAATTACCTCTGATCTGCCCCCTATCTTCAAATTGTGCCCCTTGTTCTTGCACACCTCTTTTTTGAAAGATGCTACCCTCTTGGACTTTGATTCCTTGAGGTACTTGAAAGTTTCTATCATGTCCCCCCTCTCCCTCCTTTCCTCGAGGCTATACATATTAAGCTCCTTGAGTCTCTCTTCATATGATTTTTCGGTGCAGACCCTGCACCATTTTAGTTGCCCTCCTCTGACAGCTTCCATCCTGTCTATGTCTTTGCAAAGACTGGTCTCCAGAACTGCATGCAGTACTAGATGGGGTCTGACCAGCTGTCTGTACAGAGGGATAATAACTTCCTGTTTTCTACTGGTGATGCCTCTCCCTATGCATCCCAATATCCCCCCAGCCCTCCTTGCTGCCCTCTCACATTGCTTGCCCACTTTTAGGTCATCTGATATGACTACCCCAGATCCCTTTCCATTTTTGTTGTTGTTAGTATCTCACCTCCCATTGTGTACTCTTCCCCAAGGTTTTTGTTTCCCAGGTGCATTACCTTGCACTTTAGCATTGAATCTAAGCTGCCATATATTTGACCATTCCTCTAACCTTGCCAAGTCCCTTCCTCATCCTTTCCACCATTCACCTTGTGCATCAACTCTGTTGCAGATCTTTGTCATCTGCAAAGAGACATACTTTTCTTCCAGTCCCTCTGCAATGTCGCTTATAAAGACATTGAAGAGGACCGGTCCTAATACTGAACCCTGCGGTACCCCACTAGTAACCCCTTTCATCAGAGTGGACTCATTTACTATTACTCTCTGTGTCCTATTTTCCTGCCAATTTTTACCCAGGTTGTCATCTTGGGACCCACTCCCAGGCTAGCTAACTTGTATATTAATCTTTGTGTGGGACTGTGTCAAATGCCTTGCTAAAGTCTAGGTAGGCCATGTCCACAGCCCCTCCCTGATCTACAACTTTGGTCACCAGTCAAAGAAATCTATCAGATTTGTCTGGCATGACCTTCCTGCTGTGAATCCATGCTGCCTTGGGTCCTGTGCCCATCTGGCCTCTAGATACTCGACAATTCTTTCCTTCAGAAGTGATTCCATCATTTTCCCTACCACTGAGGTTAAACTAACAGGTCTGTAGTTTCCTGCTTCTGCCTTGCTCCCACTTTTGTGAAGGGGAATCACATCTGCCCTCCTCCAGTCCTCGGGTACCACCCCATCCTCCCATGATTTGTTAAACAGGGTAGTCGGTGGTGTCACTAATTCTACCCTTAGTTCTTTTAGAATTCTGGGATGAATCCCATCAGGCCCCATTGCTTTGTCCACCTTCAGTTTTAAGAGTTCTTTCAGAACCCTTTCTTCTGTAAATGGGCTGGTATCAACTTCTGTATCCAGTGTGTTTCTACTGTTTGTTCTAGGTACTCCCCATCTTCCTTTGTAAATACTGAGCAAAAATATTTGTTTAGTATCTCTGCCTTTTCACAGTCTCCCTCTGCCCCCCTTTATTAAGCCTCACTATCCCTCCCTTGGTCTTCCTTCGCTCCCTGATGTACCTATAAAAGGTATTATCCCCCTTCTTAACTGAGTTAGCTATCTTTTCCTCGGTTTGGGCCTTTGCTGTTCTGACTGCCTTCCCAGCTTCCTTTGTTTTAACTGATACAGTTCTCTGTCCTGTTCCTTCTGCTATTCCTTGTACTTCCTGAAAGCTTTTTTTCTTGAACCTTCACTGCCACTTCCTTTGAGAACCATAGTGGTTTCTTACATCATTTAGTTTTGTTTATTTGCTTCACACAAAGGCTTGTTGCCTCTGTGATGGCAGTTTTATTATTCCCATTGTTCTTCCACCCCTCCTTCCTGCCCATTTGCTAGTGCATTCCTTAGGCACTTACCCATTTTGGCAAAGTCAGCCCTCCTAAAGTCCAGTACCTTTGCCTTTGTATGGCTTGACTCTATTGCTGTGTTTATTGTGAACCATACTGTTCGATGGTCGCTAGTTCCCAGATGGCTACCCACTTTAACATCTGTTATCCTCTCTTCATCTCCATTTGAGAGAACCAGGTCTAAGATTGCTCCCTCTTGAGTGGGCTCCAGTACTAGTTGTCTAAGGCATGCCCCCCTGTAGGGCATCTAGAATAACCCCACTCTTCGAAGTGGCTGCGGCAGCTGCACTCCATACACCATGTCTGTGTCCATACACTTGACCGAGGGCACCAATGTACAGCAAGGAACCCCCTAACACTCTCCTCCTCTGGACCTTGCCTTGCCGCAGGCATTCTGTTGAAGCCCCTACCAGGAGTCTCCACGTCTGGAAATAGCTACGAGGCACCAGTGCCACCGGCCCAACCACTGATCTCAAATCATGCCACTACCTAGGGCAATAGTACTTCTTGTATGCCACCACCAACCTCTCTTAAAAGTATGCTGCCCCACTTTGGAAAATTCAACCTCTGTAACGGAAATCTTTGACTTTCATCATCCTTACAAAAAAGGAAAGGCTTACTACTGTTGCTATTACTGTCTGGTAATGTTCATTCTAACCCAGGACCTCCAGTTACCTTTGGGACTAGTGAGAGAAAGACCAGTGGCCTCAAAATAACAGCTATGAATATTGATAGTCTGCTTACCAAACAGACACAACTACAGGCCTGGATGGCACTGCACTGCCCAGACATCATATGCCTAACTGAGACATGGTTTACTAGCAAGACTAATGACATTGACATAGCAGTGCCAGGCTATATAGCCTTCAGGTGTGATAGACATGGCAAAAGGGGTGGTGGCTGCCTCATTTACATTAGGGATATTCTCCAAAGTATTGTGCTGCCTATAACTGGTGTGGCTGACGATCATGAACTCTTTGTAGTGAAACTCCTGTTTGATCAACATAAGAAATCCCTTTTAGTTGCATCAGTTTATCTCCCACCCAAAAGAGGGCCTGAACAAAGTCTTGGATGCAATGGCAACCCTTTCTAAGGACAGTGAACTCATTATCACTAGGGACTTTAACATAAACTGGCTTAGTAAAGAGTTGACCCCCCAGAGGGGTGCAGTTGCCAGCTCATACCTCACGCAGCTATTAACGGAACCCACCAGAATGAACTATAAAATGGGTAATAATACACTGTTTGACTGGCTCCTTGCTAGTTCCCCCTCAAGGATTTCTGAAGTCTCCATTCAACTCGACACCCTAAGTGACCACTCCCCTATTACATACAAATGGTCCAACAAATACAATAAACCACCCCCCATTATAATGCAAACCAGAGTCCTGAAAAGAAGACAGCGAGGCTCCCTCAAGGCAGCCCTGTCTCAAATCGATTGGTCTCCCATTGATGTTCAACCTGACCTTGACCTTGTGGTTAAGTACTTTGTTGATAGCTTCATAGCTTCAACATGATATACGATAAATTTGCCCAGTCAGGCAAAGGAAAACATATGGCAGCAAAAATGGATGGATAACTGGAGAGCTCCTAGCTCTTATGAGGGATAGGGATAACCTCTGGTCTAGAACCAGGTCAATTTGGAGAAAACAAATGACTATCAAAACAAAACAGCTGCTAGAAACAGGTGCACAAAACTTACCAGGCAGGCTAAAGCAGATTACCACAGAGACCAGCTAGATAAGAGCTGGGGATGTGGGAAGAGGTTCTGGGAGAACATAAAAATTCTCCTTGGGAAGGACATCAAAAAACACCCCTCTATGCTCATTATAAATGGATCTACTACCATGGATCCTTATACCATTGCAGAGTCTTTCAATACCTCATTCACTGATCTGAGTTCCATCCCCCCCCCGATTACCTAAAGCCTGAGGTAGTGGATCAGTACCAAAACTCGATGGAGTTAAAGCACTCAAACTTTTACATCAAGCAGGTAACAGTTAAAAAGGCTATGTCTTATGTGAAAAAAGCACTGGACACAGCCAGAATAGGTAGTGATGGTGTCAATATGAAACTGGTTGCCCTTGCCCTCGATGAGCTCATTGTACCCATTGCAAAACTAGACACCAGATCCCTCACCCTGGCAAAATTCCCTGCAGTCTGGAAACAAGCCCTAGTTACCCCTGTTTTCAAGAGTGGAGACAGGTCTTACATTGCAAACTACTGACCAAATTCAATCCTCTCCCCCTTATCCAAAGCCTTGGAAAAGATTGCGGTGGATCAAATTTCAGACTATTTCCAGAAGTACCAACTGCAATGTCCCCAATATGGTTTTAGAGAGAACCATAGCACTGCCACAGCCTTGGTGGAGTACTCTGACTTTGTGCATAGTCCTCGGATGTCGGTAAGCTGGTGGGGTCCATCTTCATTGATTTAAAAAAGGACTTTGATACAGTCAACCACCCCCTCCTCCTGGCTAAACTGCAGTCCCTGGGACTGGCCCTAAATGCGATATGCTGGTTTAAAGATTACCTGTCACACAGGTCCTAGCATGTCAAAGTTGGCCTGGCAGTCTCGGACTGCAGAGAAGTATCTCTGGGTGTTCCACAGGGGTTGATTCTGGGACCAATGCTATTTAGCTTTTTTTTGAATGCTCTACCCAAGGCCTGTAACAGTAAAGTTATCTTGTATGCTGACGATGTGGTCATCCTCAGCAGCAACTCTCACCTTGCTCCCCTGCAGAATGATCTGCAGGCTACATATCATCAGCTTGAGGACTGGTTCAGCACTCACAAGCTCTTACTCAATTATAAAAAACCAAAAACCAGCCCCTCTCCACCCCTCAGCTCAAAAAGAGATACCCCACCCTAACCATTTTCAACAAAGACAATGCCCTTCTGGAGCAGGTTCATTCCTTCAAATACCTGGGGGTCACAATCAATGACACTCTCTCCTTCTCCCAACATATTGACCTGGTGATAAAGGCAGTCAACATCAAACTTGGTGTGCTATACAGGCCTAGGAGAAACATCACCCCATCTGCTCTCCATCTCACCATCTCCAGCTCCATTCTATCCGCTATTGACTATGGCCTAGTGGTCTATAGAGCAGCTATGGACACAGCACTTAAGTGGGTAGTTATTGCCCTCAGCAAAGCATGTAGGCTTACCCTCGCTGCTGACCACCATACCCACACCTGCACACTACATTCACAAACAGGCTGGCTTTCTCTTGGGAGCAGAATCAAATTCCAAACCTGTCTCCTAGGAAAAAAGGCTCTCCTGAGCAAGGACCCGCCAATCACCAAACTATTCTCCTCAACAAATACTAAGTATGGCACCAGAAGTAGGACACAGGGTGAACTCACTCTCCCTTTTCGAAGAATAGCACTTGGTCAATGATCATTCTCTTACAGGGCCCCCCTCTGGCTAAATGAGGTCCCTGCGGTTGCACAAAATACTTGCAGTCACCAGGCCTTTAAGTCTAAACTTAAACAGTACCTCATGATCAGGAGTGTGTGTGACTGTTAGATGGGCACCTGATGTGTTTCTTCTTGCAATGTTCCTGCTTGACCTGTCTGAGTAGGAATGCCCATGTTTTCATCCATCAGTCCCCCCCCACGTCCCTGTACTTGGCCACTCAGTGTGACTCTTACCGTTTTTCCTTACAGGGACCTTATTCCCTTATGTATATGGACACCCTCTTAAAACAGCCCCTTCTTATTCCCCCTTCTCCCAGGTCCCATGCCCCTTTCTCTCTTGTGCCCATTGCCCTTCTTTCAATCACTCAATATGTTCTCCTGCTTCCCCACCTTCCTTTCCACTGACAAGGGCTTAGACCTGAGGTGCTTCTTTCTTCCCTACCATACCCCCCACTTTGCTTTCATTTACTTTTTTCTTTTTGCCTACTAGGTACCCAGCTGTTGAAATCTTCCATTTGTAGCTGAATTTAATTGTGAATCGTCTGGGTGTTTTTCCTCTATTAATACAAGTATGTGTGTACCTTTATATTGTGTTTCATGATGTGGAACCTTTGTAAAAGAGCTCCAGCTCAAAGGTTGTATCCGAATGATAAAGAAAGAATACATTTTAAGACTTTCTTTTAATTTGTATTTGTCCTTCTATTTATTTATTATCTGTATGTCTTTATTTGGAATTATGAAGTGTACTTTCTGTTTAGAAATATTTTATTGTTTGGTATGTATCATTTGAATGTTGTATTTTTAGTTTCTGTTTTCAATAAAGTTTCCCCTGCTCTTTTTGAGAAGTCCCATGGGATCTTTAATGTCCACCTGAACAACCACCAGAACAGGCAGATGGGACCTTGGGTTAATGTCTCATCCAAAAGACAGCACCTCAGAAGTGCAGTATCCTCCTCTTGATGCACTGCAGAGTCAGTATTGGGATTTATCCCACATGCCTGTGTGGGGCTAGAACCCACCACCTTACTTACTGCCTCAGAGGCAAGTGTGCTACCTGCTGAGCTACTGACACTCTGTGTCAATGTATATCCAGTCCTAGGTATTTACGACAGTTACAGCTCTGTATTTGTACTCATACACAGATCAACTTTGTATCATGAGCTGTAACCCATGCTTTTTCACGGGAGCCCATTAGTGTGGCAGCTGAATTTTGCTACCACAATTAGGGTGCTGCAACAAGGGCAAGAGTGACAGGGACGATCATGATTTTAGATTGCCCTTCACTCATGGTGCCCTTTGCAGCCACAGTTTCCATCCCCTCTGGGGCATGCCCACCCTGGAGGACATGGCATTTAGGTTGGGGGGTGAGACAAAGCCCCCCCCGTAAAAGCAACTGTTTCCTGGAAGGGCATTTATTAAATTTATTTATTTGTTTATTTCAGATTCAGATTTAATACCTTTGAGTCAAGATGGCTCTTTTACAAAGGTTCCATGTCAACAGAGGCTAACATAACAGTACAAACCATATAGTGAAGATATATCAAGTTGGCAGGTAAAACTGACACAGAATGGATTAGGTTACATGACTACAGAAGTGCAGGTAAATGTATGTTCTAAATAGGATTCTCATTAAAACAGTGATTATCATTGTGAAACAATTACATTGCTAAGTGCATGGTATTGAGGAGGTAGTACCCAGAGAGGGCTTTGTCAAAGGAAGGGAGACAAGAGAGGGGGAGATAATGGGGATTAGGAAGAGGATTGGGGAAGTAGAGACCCCAGAGAGGTGTCGGGAGTAGCCTGCATTTAAGATTAGCAATCACATTGATTATTGTGGGCCAGGAGGATACGCAGGTCTCTTTTGAAAGGGCCAATTTTCATGCGATCCAGGAGAGGAGTGGGGAGGTCATTTAACCAATGGGGCCCACGATAAAAGAGTGACTGTTGTGCAAAGGAGGTTTGTTTGAAGGGGACAAGGATATTAAAAAGGACCGGTCCCAGTACTGAACCCTGTGGTACCTTGCTAATAACCCCTCTTTCTTTGGTGCGGTGACTCCCAGAAGACAAAATGCCTGGTACTGTAATGGCAGGTGCCATTTTGCCTGTGCTGTAAATGGCGTTGTCTAAATGCACATCACTGTGACATGGGAGAACCCTTTGTCACACTGTTTACCCAACTAGCACTTATAATTCTGTAAGTTCTGCAGAGACTTTTCTTGGAATGTATATTATTACCAATGCAATCATATTCTTGTTTGTCCCATCCCCTTCTTCCTTTGGGATGGATCTGGAAATGAGCAACCTTGCTCAGTATGCCTTTGCTGGTGAAACTTTTAAAATAAATAAAACAAATAAAACACAGCAGGAGCACCACTGGAATAGGGATGGTTTACATTCTACTTCCAGGAGATTTTAATTCATGCTTGACAGTTTCATGCAATTCTGGTTTTAACCTCATGGTTTGTGAGGTAGAAATTAAGCACAAAATGAGCATTTACACCCAATATATAGTAGATCATTACATTATTGACTGATGCCCAGTATGGGCATATTACCTTCGCTCCTAAAACTAAAATCTTCTTCTAACTTCATAGTCCACTCCAAAGAAAGGGAGGTTACTAGTGGGGTACTGCAGGGTTGAGTACTGGGACCAGTCCTTTTTAATGTCTTTATAAGTGACATTGCAGACAGACTAGAAGCAAAAGTATGCCTCTTTGTAGACAACACAAAGATCTGCAACAGGGTTGATACACAAGGGGGGGTGGAAAGAATGAGAAGGGACTTGGCAAGGCTGGAGGAATGGGCAAAAGTATGGCAGCTTAGAGTCAATGCAAAAAAGTGCAAAATAATGCACCTGGGAAATAAAAACCCAGAAGAAGAGTACACAATGGGGGGATACTAACAACAAAAAAAATGGAAAAGGACCTGGGGGTAGTCATATCAGATGCCCTAAAAGTAAGCAAGCAATGTAAGAAGGCAGTAAGGAGGGCTGGGGGGGGGATACTGGGATGCATAGGGAGAGGCATCACCAGTAGAAAACAGGAAGTTGTCATCAGTCTGTACAGACAGTTGGTGAGACCCCGTCTGGAGTACTGCATGCAGTTCTGGAGACCCCAACTCCGCAAGGACATAGGATGGAGGCAGTCCAGAAGAGGGCAACTAAAATGATGCAGGATTTGCACCACAAGCCATATGAAGAGAGACTAAAAGAGCTTAATATGTATACCCCCGAGGAAAGGAGAGAGAAGGGGGACATGATAGAAACATTCAAATACCTCAAGGGAATCAACAAAGTCCAAGAGGGTAGTGTAACTGGGTAATAAAATTACCTTTCTCAGGTTCTTGTTGAAACTGCACAAAAGGAAGAAACGACAGACAAGTGGTGTCCAGATAATAAATGTAATTTATTACTGGCAAATAATAATAATACAGGCTTACAACCAACAGTGTAATCACTGGGAGAGTATCCAGCTTCCTTACCTAAGTAGGCTCAGTCTCTAATCTCAGAGAAACTACGTGCTACAAGGGGTCTTATATCCTGATAATTGTCATAACAACTACAAAAGAAGATACATAAAAAGTATATAATTGGACAGTAGCAGGTGGGGTGAGTAACCATCCTAACTAACATGAGAAGTTGCTTAGCTTGCAGAAGATAACTGAACAATAAGGTCTGTTATGAGTGTCCAAGGTCACTTGCAGTTACAGTTGTGCACAAGCACTAAAGATGGCACTGTTGCCTAACTTATGATTATACAATAAAATATAATGGATAGCATCACCCAATAGCAAGATACATCATAAAAATATAGTGAAGCATAATATGCATTGGTAAAATACAGTAGAACACAGATTCTGACACTTATGCTTATACAATAAGTGTCTCTGCCCTAAGGTTGATACATGTACCTACATGTGTGTTGCTGTCCGCGAGATGGGGGTACAATCAGGGGTGCTGGTCCATGAATAACATTTCCCCCCCTTGTTGCCTCAGAAGGGACAACAATCCCAGGTAAGTAGTGGAATGGAGCTAAAGTGTCATTTACAAGCCCGACACACAAGCCTTGTAAAGGAATTTGAGTTGTTCTCATGTTGTCTTAGAGTACGTCACAGACAGCAAAGGGTTACTATCAGAAAAACAATCAAAAATGTTTGGATAATAACAAAACCTTTAAAGTCAGTGCTTACCAGGCATTGAATAAAACACTACTTAAATCACCATCATGAATAAGATCATTAAGAGCATCACCAGCCTTAGAAATATTATTGCTAATATAGATCAAATGTGAATCCTTTCTAGCTAGAAGAGATTTCAAAGAAAGTGTCAAAGGGTCAATGTGCATGTTAAACATGGGCAAATATTGAGACAAGGCAAGCAAGTATTGCAGATCGGTATCAATAACATCTGGTTCAGGGAGAGGGACAGGAGTGATCACTGTGTGACCAAAAACTGTTTTCTGCTGTGGAGTCAAACAGAAGTTAATAGTTGAAATAACACAAGATTTTTGACCAGAAGCAAATGATTTATGATTTGTCACTACACAATACTGCTCATTGGAATTGTAAGCCACCCTTACAGTAGGAACCCTCCATCACTGTAGATGTATAGGACAGGAGAAGGACTGGTAGGTGAGCCATGAAGTGAAGCGATGTACCTCTTCAAGGCAGCTTCAGGATTTAGCTGTTTTGGTGTCAGGTGCAGAAGATGCAGCTCCTGGAGTTTCAGATTCATCATCCTCGTCAACGTCAGTAAGATTGGATGTCAATTCTTCACCCAAAGTAAAGGATCAGTCAAGATGTTCCAGGGAGTAGCCACACACCAGTTTCAGAATGTCGAAAACATCACAGTGGCACAAGTAGTAATATCCCTTTTTGGTTCAACAGTTCGTGTGGGGCACCACCCAGGCTTGGAGCACAGAATGGCAGACAAGTAATTAGGATAAGTCACTTCTTTCTCGGTAGTTGTCATCATCAAGGTGTCTGATGGAATTTATTGCAGCCAACTTGTCAAAGACAGAGGTTTCAGGATCAAAGCAGGGTAGAGACACAGTAAAGGTTATTAACATGTTGTCATGAATGGAACAAGTCTTAGTAAAGTAACAAGGTGCTTGATTGGGATATAGTGATACATATCCAAGGTTTCTAGCTGTGGACATAGGAATGTTAACAGTATTTGCTAAACAAATAGTAATGCAACCGTTGGATTTGCAATGAGGACAATGTCATTTACCCATTTTTCTGTCATGGACAAAATCTGGAATGTGGCCTGTTTCCAAGTCCTTGAAGAGATTAACAGTGGCAATGACATAAGAACCATAAGCGGAGCATAGAAACATAGAAGTTGATGGCAGATAAGGACCACAAGGCCCATCCAGTCTGCCCATTTCTTTCTCTACCTTATAAATGTGCCATTGGCCTTTGCTCTGTCAGTGGCCTATCTATTCATACTCATTTGTATTGCTCCCTTATGCCTATCCCATGCCTGTTTGAAGCCCTGCACTGTATTCATAACCACCACTTCTTGAGGTAGGCCATTCCATGCATCCACCACCCTTTCTGTGAAAAAGAATTTCCTCACATTCCCCCTTAATTGGCCCCCCTCTAATCTCATGCTGTGTCCTCTTGTCCTGCTATTTTTCTTATATCTAAACATGTTAAACTCTTTCACCTTGTTAATGCCCTTAAGGTGTTTGAATGCCTTGATCATATCTCCTCTCTCCCTCCTTTGCTCAAGGGTATACATATTGAGCTCTGTTAATCTGTCCTCATATGTCTTCTGATGCAGTCCCTGCACCATTTTGGTTGCCCTTCTCTGGACTGCCTCAATTTGGTTAATGTCCTTTTGAAGGTGTGTCCTCCAATACTGCACGAGTACTCCAGATGGGGCCTAACTAGTGTCTTATAAAGAGGATTATTACCCCTCTTATGACTTGTGATACCCTACTAATACACCCTAACACCCCTGGCCTTACCTACTGCTTTAGAGGTCTGTTTGATGATTTCAGGTCATCAGTGATGATGATGCCCAAGTCTCTTTCTTCCTTTGTGACTGCTAGCAACTCCCTCCCAGACTATAGGTGGCTTCTAGGTTTCTCTTCCCTATGTGCATGATCTTGCACTTCTTTGCATTAAATTCCAGTTGCCACTCTTCTGACCATTTTGCTAGTTTATCCAGATCTCTTCTCATTCTGCCCACCCCATCTGGATCATCTACTCTGTTGCAGATCTTGTGTCATCTGCAAACAGACAAGCTTTACCCTCTAGTCCATCTGCAAGGTCACTAATGAAGATGTTGAAGAGGACTGGCCCCAGGACTGATCCCTGAGGTACCCCACTTGTGACCAGCATCTCTTCTGACTGTATACCATTTACCACCACTCTCTGTTTTCTGCCCATCAACCAGTTTGCCACCCAGTTGACCAACTTCTGACCCACCCCAAGCCTACCCAGCTTATTAATCAATCTTCTATGTGGAACAGTGTCAAAAGCTTTGCTGAAGTCAAGGTAGGCAACATCAACTGCTCCCCCTTGGTCCACCACTCTGGTTACCCAGTCAAAGAAATCTATGAGATTAGTTTGACAGGACCTTCCTTTTGTAAACCCATGATGTCTTGGATCCTGTGCCCCTATGGATTCCAGGTGTTGCACTATCCTTTCCTTAAGGAGTGCCTCCATAATCTTGCCCACTACTGAGGTAAGACTGACTGGTCTGTAGTTCCTGCCTCCTCCCTGCTACCACTCTTGTGGAGCGGGATCACATGAGCCCTTCTCCAGTCTTCTGGGACCTCTTCTGTGCTCAGAGACTCACTAAACAGTTCTGCTAATGGCTCTGCTAGTTCCACCTTTAGCTCCTTAAGTACCCTGGGATGTACGCCATCAGGTCCCATTGCCTTGTCCACCCTGAGCTTAGCAAGCTCTTGTAGGACCCTTTCTTTTGTGAAAGGAGTAGTGCATACCTCCCTCCCCTCTGTGTCCATGGTGCTGAGCTGTGGGCCCTGCCCTACCTTCTCTTCAGTAAATACTGAGCAAAAGTATCTATTTAGGATAGATGCTTTTACATGGTCCTCCTCCTCACATGCTCCCTTTTCTCCATTAAGCTTAGTATTACCCCCTCTGGACTTTCTCCTTTCACTAATGTATCTATAGAAAGTCTTGTCACCTTCTTTTACTGTTTGTGCTAGTGTTTCCTCAGTTTGGGACTTTGCCTACCTTACTGCCTTCCCTGCTTCCCTTAGGGTAGTTTGGTATGCCTCCCTATTTTCATCCTCCTGTGTTCCCTTATATTTCCTGAAGGCCAGCCTTTTGGCTTTGACCTTTTCTGCTACTGTATTTGAGAACAAAAGTGGTTTCCTTCTTCTTTTGCACTTCCTTTTCTGTCTAACACAATGGGATGTTCCTTCAAGTATTGCATCCTTAATGCTTGCCCACTTGGCCTGTACCACCTCACCTGTGTTTTTTTTTTTTTTGCCAGGGCTAGCTTAACTCTGTTGGCCATCTTATCAAAGTCAGCTCCTCTGAAGTCCCATATTTTTGCCTTGGAATGGGATGATTTAGATGTAGTAGCCAAATTGAACCATACCATGTGATGGTCACTGGCCCCCAGGTGACCTTCTACCTGGAGATCTGTGATCCCTTCTCTGTTAGTCAGTACTAGATCTAGAATAGCCCTGTTCACATCAAAGTTCACAGGCAATATATTGCTTGTCTGCCTTATTATTTTGAAAAATCAGTTCCTTATTCTTATTTTTAGTATCATTGAACCCTTTGGTAATTACCTGCATATTGTAGACTGTGAAATGTTCTTCCTTACTTAAACCATCTACACCATGTAGCAGTGTGGGGGGGGGTAGGATATCATTCTTAACAGCTTGCTGGAAATTAAGAGTTTGTGCTTTAATAGTGGCTATATCTGCTCTATTCCAGGTAGACATGTCTGAGCGGAAAAAGCCAGAAACTATGCCTGCTGCACCGGTAACATCTGCAGTGTCATGCCTAGTGTGTGGTCTAGCTTTAGCATTAGGTGCGGGTCTAACGACTCCTACATGATCTATAGTATGAGGGTCACTAACTGGATCATTAGTGTGTGTTTGGTACACAGCTACAATATCTGTAAGCATCATATTGTAAAATTTAGAAGTATTGGCTGTGTGACAGAGACCAATCTCAGCCATATTACAATGTGTAAGATTGAAAATAACCGGGACATGCATACGCTGTACATTATTATTCAGGGCTCCTGGAAGAGAAATGATGGTCAAACCACTAGGAGAACCTTCCTCCTGGGGAGGACAGTCAGTCATTTCTTCTTTGGTGGGTGTGACTACAGAAAGAAAAAAGCTTCAGTAGCTACCTGTACATAGTTATGAAAACAGAAAGCACATGACTCCTCAGCAGTGAGGTGGTCACACCATGCAGGATCTATAAGAGCAGTAAGGTTATAATGACCAGTATGTCTGGGAGAAGACTGTCAAATAAATAGAGTACCATTCTTGGATATGTCTGTGTTGGGCCATCCATGGAATGTACCCTTGGATAGGTGAGCTACAGGAAGTGTGTAGCTATTAATGTGAGTTTCCCATTGAATGGAAAGTGTGAATTTGTCTGGAGCTACTACAATAGCATCAAGATAAGTGGCTGAGCCTTCCTTAACAGTAATCAGTTTACTGGGCACATTAGTATGAACTCCTATTGGGGCTGAATGTTCAAGTTTGCTAAGCAAATGTTTTACATGTTGTCTGTGAGTTGATAGGGGTTTATTCTGGGATTCAGTCAAGGGAAGTAGTATTTGTCCCACCAAGCTGAGAAGGTGCAAGATAACCATCTTGCCAGTGTACCTGTAAGAAAACAGAAAAGGATTGTTAAGTGTGGGGTACTATTCCACCCTATGTGGGTTAGGAAAAGTAAGTTTAGTCACCTTTGTACAACTTGAGCTGATTAGCATGGAACCACTTGTCAGTGGTCTTCTTTTGCTGTTGAACTCGGACCTGATAAACAACATGACTGAGTTTGTTGACAATGGACTATGGGCCTTCCCATTAGCTGGCAAATGAATGAGTTGGTTGACTGTATTGGAGCAGCATAACTTGGTCTCCAACTTGCCAGTCAACTTCTTTTACATGCTTATCAAAATGAGCTTTAGCTTGTTGATGAGCTTTACCCATTTGATTGGCAGCGAACAGGTGTGTCTTCAATATGTCATCATGAAGTTTTTCAACATACTTGTCTACAGATACTGTGTCTGCAGTAGGGGTGTGGAGATCAATCAACAGCTGATCAGGTAATCTCATGGCTCTACCAGTCATAATCTCATAGGGATTTGCACTGAGTAGTGGCTTCAGGAGTGTCCCTGATTGCCATTAGTAGTAGGGCAAGAGGGTATCCCAATCCTTGGGATTGTCATTGATGAATCTGCATAACATCTGTTTGATTTTTATGTTGGCTCTTTCTACCTGACCTGAGGATTGAAGATGGTAAGGAATGTGGAATTTATTATCTACTCCAAGTAATTGGAGTGTCTGCTTCATCAGCTCAGTTGTAAAACTGGTTCCTGATCTGAGTCTACCTTTAAGGGTAGGCCTCACCTGGAGAACAATTGATCCACCAGGATCTTGGCAGTTGTCTTCGCCATGTTATTCTTAGTGGGAAATGCTTCTACTCAGAGAACAAATCAGTGACAAGTGCATATTTGTTGTTCTTGCTGGAGCTGGTAAGAGGGCCAACAAAATCGATCTGTATCACATTCCATGGTCCAGTTTGCCTTTGTGGCAACAATTTGCCATTTCTTTTCACCAAAACTGGATTGTTCTGGGCACACACTATGCAGTTGTCCACATAGTTCTGTACATCTTTGGCCATGCCAGGCCACCAGACGACAGTTTTGAGTCTCTGGAGGGTATTTTCTGTCCCCTGGTGTCCACCAGTGGGGGTATTATGAACCATATGGATGACTTTGGTTCACAAAAATTGTGGTGCAACCTACAGTTTGACACCTGTATCCTCTTTTCAATACCAGATGAGCTTCTGATCACTAGACAAGTGCATGTTGTCAGTGTGTCTCCTGTATGGACTACCAACAGGTAGTGGTTGTTTAATTCCCTTGTCCAGGAATTTGAACACATCTTTTAGTTCTGGGTCTGATTTTTGTGCAGCAGAAAGGTCCATTGGAGATTCTGGTACTGGTTTCTGCCTGGTGTTAGTGGCTAAGAAAATAGCTGCCACAGCTACTGAGTGAGTCATTGTCCATGTACCCCCCTCTGAACATCTACTTTGGCAAGTGAATCCTCTCGATCATTGAATTCATGGTAAGGGTCAGATTTACAGTGAGCCTTTACCTTGTGGATGTACAGTTTGTGTATATACACAAACAGATCCATGTATTTGACAGGTGTGCCATCAGAGGATGTAAGGTTATTTTTCTCCCAGAATGGTAAAAACTCAGTAAGAGATGAGCAGACCCAATTGGAGTCTGCAAAGATGATGGCATCCTTGTCACCATGGGGCATGACCTCTAAAGCACAGGCCATAGCTGCCAGTTCAGCATACTGTGAGGAGATGATGCATTTTCTGGAAATACATCTGAAATCACCATCTTTGTCTAAAATGAGGACCCCAATTCCTGCTACCTGCTGTCCATCTACATAGGAGGCAGAGCCATCTGTAAAGATGCGATACATGCTGGTATCTTCTAAAAAATCTAGTGTAGCCAGTAAGAATGGTCCCGGCTCAGGTAAGTCAGGAAGTTGGAGTGCACAGTTATGGGCTTAACTATGTAGAGTAGGCCATGGGCCAAGATTGAGGGCATTTAGCAGGCAGTACTTTGATGTCCCTGTCCTGCAAAGGCAAAGTGGGTAAGTCTAGTGTTGGAGACTGAACCATCTTTTACTTTGTCTGAAAGCAAAAAGATGGTTGGGGTGTGACAGGTATGCAAAACAATAGGAGCATATCCAATGATGTACAGAAAATGTTTGACAGCCCAGAAGGTTGCCAAAAGTGTCCTTTTGCAGAGACTGTATTTTCTCTCTACTGGGGACAGCATCTGAGATGCATAGGCAATGGGCTTGTGGTACCCATTGTACTTTTGTGCCAGTACTGCAGACATGGCCACATCAGAGGTGGCAGTTTCCAAGTGGAATGGAAGGTTTGGGTTGGGATTGATCAGTGCTGGGGCTGAAGCTAAGGCCTGCTTGAGCTGTGTTACAGCTTCAGTGTGAGTGGGGCCCCATGTCCATGGGACATCCTTTTTAAAAAGTTCATACAAGGAAGCAGCCTTCAAGACAAAGTCAGGGACAAAATTCCTGGAGTAGTTCACCATTCTTAGGAAGTGTCTGAGTGTTGCCACGCTAGTAGGAAGTGGCAGATCTTGCAAGCCCTGGATCTTTTTGACAGTGGGGCTTCTGCCTTGGTCTATGATGCATAGGCCAAGGAAGATGAACTCTTTTTAATATGATTGTGCCTTAGAGGGGTTGCACTTGAGGCCTGCTCTCTTGAGGAGAGACAGAAGTTCATCTAGAAGGGCCAAATGATCTTTCGTGCTGGTTGCTAAAAGCAAGGCCATCCATGTACTGCAGGGGACACTGGGGAGTGGAGAACCCCTGCAGGGCATCCATCATGTGGAGATGGAGCAGGGAAGGGCTGTTGTGAAAGCCCTGGGGAAGACGGTTCCAGGTGTACTGGTGTCCATCAAAGGTGAAAGCAAATTTGTATTGGCTTTCCTGTGCTAATGGGAGTGACCAGAACCCATTAGAGATGTCAAGAGTTGTGAACCACTTTTTGTCAGGTGCCAACAGCTTGAGCACATCAGGTGCTGATGCTACTGTTGGGGCGCATCTGGGGGTAACTTGATTAAGTTTCCTGTAATCACTTGTGAGTCTCCAAGCTCCATTTGGCAATTTCACAGGCCAAATAGGCAAATTGACAGTAGAGACATAGGTCCTAATCACTCCTTGTTGTAGCAGTGATTGGATGGTCTCCCTCAGTGAGGGCAAGGCTTCAGCAGGAGATGGACACTGCTTCTGCCTTACAATTTCAGATCCCGTGATTTCAGTGGTAGTGTGAATCCTGTCACACAGGTCCTAGTGTGTCAAAGTTGGCCTGGCAGTCTCGGACTGCAAAGAAGTATCTCTGGGTGTTCCACAGGGGTTGTTTCTGGAACCAATGCTGTTTAACTTTTTTGAATGCTCTGCTCAAGGCCTGTAACAGTAAAGTTATCTTGTACGCTGACAATGCAGTCATTCTCAGCAGCAACTCTCACCTTGCTCCCGTGCAGAATGATCTGCAGGCTATGTTTCATCAGCTTGAGGACTGGTTCAGCACTCACAAGCTCTTACTCAATTATAAAAAAACAAAAACCAGCCCCTCTCCACCCGTCAGCTCAAAAAGAGATACCCCACTCTAACCATTTTCAACAAAGACAATGCCCGTCTGGAGCAGGTTCATTCCTTCGCATACCTGGGGGTCACAATCAATGACACTGTCTCCTTCTCTCAAGATATTAACCTGGTGGTAAAGGCTGTCCTTTTGTGTCAACAAGCAGATCACTCACAGTCCGGACTGGGGCCTGTAATTGTCAATCCGCACTTTCAGGATCATTGTCATCATCCTGTTCCTGAAATCTGAGGCCTGCAGGATCTCTCTGGGCCTCATGTATGTCTTGCACAGGATACAGGTGTGCCCGTGACATCACAGGTGCGACAGCAGCCTGCTCAGTTGGCTCTTCCATAATCATCGCATTGGCCTGGCCAGTAGCTGATGCTACAAAAGGATTCTTTCCTCAGTGCTCAGTTGTTTGGTAGCCGAAGGCAGAAAAGGATTTCCCTGGCTGCATGGCTGTCCAATGGCTGGAGCGAGGGTTGCTATGGTACGTGTAGGCTTAGCCGCTCCTTCGGCATGGATCTCCTCCAGTAGTTTGCGAAGGGTCTCATTCTCATCTTTTAGGTTTCAATAGCTAGGGCCATTGCACTTCCATATATCTAACTGGACATTTGGATTTTTCCAATTGCTCTTGTCTAGATTCCTGTTGTTTTGTATAATTCTGGTCCCCACCACCTTGTGCGAGTGCTTGTCGTCAGAAGGGGTATCGTTCTTCTGGTTGTTACCTTCCACAGTATAGTGAGTAGGCGTATCGGAGGTAGGCTGCACTGCAGCTACCTGTGCTGATGGAGTTTGAATGGTGGCAGTTTTGTTGGTTTTACCGGAAGTGAGATTACGAAGGTATACCTGGTAGGCATGCTCTGTTTTGGCAAGAATATCTGCAAAGGTGTCGGTACTCAGGTAGACATTAAGCTCAACCTTTTCCAGCAGGGCTGGAGTCATGTTCTGGATGTACAGATCCTTGTACTTGATCTGGTCTCGGACTGCAAGTTCACTTGCAAGAGCTTTACCAGCTTCGTAGGTGAGCCATAACCATTGGTGGTAGGTTGCGGAGCTTTCCTTTACATTCTGCTTAACCTTGTAGGCCAAGTGGGCTCCAACAACACCCGGGGAGTTAGCGGCGATGAGGGCTGCAGTGATATCATTGTAAGTGAGCATGTCCCAGTTGCGTATGGTCTCTGGGAGTTTGGCCCAGAGGGTAGATTCGATCATGTGTCGCAAGACTTGAACCTGGTACTTGGATTAGAGAGAAAGCTTCTCGCAGAGGGAGCACACCTTCTCCAAGTGGCAACTGAGATTGTCAGTCGGGCCCATCTGTCCAATACTTTGGGCAATTTTCTGGACACAGTGAGAAACTTGTAGGGGGTTGGAAGTATGAGGAATCGTGTTTAACTCAATGCTTTCCATGGCACCGCGAAGGGTGACTTCCTCCACTGCATCAGCGACTGCCTTGTATGTATGATCCTGATGACCGTGTCTGCAAACATTCTGTCAATTTGATCTTGGATGTCCCTCTGTTGATCCTCCGGTGCAGTGATATTACTAATGGCCTCTTGAATTAGGCCGCGCACCTCCACTGTGTCCTCCTTGGAGAGGTGGGCAAGCAGAGATGCACCACAGAATACAGGCCGTCCACCTGTGTCATGGGTGCTGGCATCTTGGTGTTACATGTGGCATCTGCCATGTTTGTGCAGACGTGGCAACATAGAGTGCGTGCCGACGTGGGCACCATCTTGCAGATGGCTGGAGAAGATGACAGCCCTATGGGGGTTGGACTTATGTATGACGTGGCATGACTCATCATCAAAATCAGAGTCATCACCCGATGACGCAATCTCAGTGGGCGTATACTGAAATCCATTCATAGCCTTAACATGGCCAGCAAGAACCTCCCATTGATGGCGCATCTTCACCATCTTTGCTCTACATTTCTTATGACAAACTCTTGCAGTGCCTTGCTCAATACCCTTCTCAACCTTATACTGCAATACTCTGTACACAGTGCCCAATTCAACATAGAATTTGATGGCAGATAAGGATCGCTTGGCCTACCTAGTCTGTCCATTTTCCTACCTAACAGATAAGCTGCAGATCCTAGTTAACCAACAGCTTACTTCCTCCTACCCCCCACTAGGACTGCCTTATGTCTGTCCCATGCATTCTTGAATTCCCCCACTGTTCTTGACTCCACGACCTCCTCAGGGAGGCTGTTTCATGCATCCACAACCCTCTCCGTGAAACATTTTCCCTAAGCTCTTTGTCTAACTCACAGTTCACTCTCTCATGCTCTTCTTTCAACCCAGCAGTCTTCTCTCAAACCCTCATTCATATCACTCAAAATCTCATTCAAATATGCTGTTTCTTATCACATTTCAACCTTTCACAGTCATCTCTCAACATACAAATTTCTCGCTCAGAGTCTTGAGCAGTACAATGCAACAGTCTGTTATTGGCATCACGGAGTGAGTGTGTCTCCTCCACTAGATTCTGTTCCTTTTTCTGTAACTCTGATGCCTACAAGCCCATCTCTTTTTTTAGAGACACATTTTGCAGTTCAAGGGAGGCACGCTTCGCTGTGAGACTCTCAACAGCGGTATGTAGAGCTGCAACCAAAAGACCTTAAAGGTTATACTTTTTGGTTGTTTGTTTGCACTCTAAGTATTGCTCTGAAATTTGCAGCAATGGATTGTCTGCAGACTTTGCATCTAGCATGAAATCTGTCCATCCACCATGAAATGTGAGGTAGTTCGAGACATCGAGTCTCAAGTCAATGCAAAGTACAGGCATGACAAACAAGGGGTAGACAAACAAATAAATAAGCAGTCGGAAAACTGGATAAAATCCTTGGTGCCATCACCCAACAGTTTTTAGGTCCCCTGTGGGTAAACAGTGATGCAAAGGCGGTACGCTGTCATGGACAAAGGGAGTGTAAGAGGGTCCGGTGTGGGTGTACCATGCCCGAGACCAAGATGGAATGTGTCTGCCACAATAACAACCACTGTAAGCATGCATAGGTCCAAGTAGGTGAAAAATGCACTACACTGCTCGACATTCAAAATTAATTGAATGGAATCTTCACTTTGTACATTTCAACCTGCACACAGTTACCAAATGTAACTAGGTAATAAAATTACCTTTCTCAGGTTCTTGTTGGAACTGCACAAAAGGAAGAGATGACAGACAAGTGGTGTCCAGATAATAAATGTAATTTATTACTGGCAAATAATAATAATACAGGCTTACAACCAACAGTGTAATCACTGGGAGAGTATCTGGCTTCCTTACCTAGGGAGGTGCAGTCTCTAGTCTCAGAGAAACTACGTGATGCAAGGGGTCATATACCCTGATAATTGTCATAGCAAATATAAAAAAAGATACATAAAAAGTATATAATTGGACAGCAGCAGGTGGGGTGAGTAATCATCATAACTAATATGAGAAGTTGCTTAGCTTGCAGAAGATAACCAAACAATAAGGTCTGTTATGAGTGTCCACGGTAACTTGCAGCTATAGTTGTGCACAAGCACTAAAGATGGCATTTTTGCCTAAATTATGATTATACAATAAAATATAATGGATAACGTCTCCCAGTAGCAAGATGCATCATAAAAATGTAGTGAAGCATAATATGCATTGGTAAAATACAGTAGAACACATATCCTGACACTTACGCTTATACAAAAAGTGTCTCTGCCCTAAGGTTAGTACATGTACTTACATATGCATTGCCATCCATGAGATGGGAGTACAATCAGTGGTGCTGGTCTATGGATAACATTAACATCTTTCAGAAAAAGAGATGTGCAAGAACAAGGGTCACAATTTGAAGATAGAGAGAGACGGCTCAGGGGCAACGTGAGGAAGTATTTTTTCATGAAGAGGGTGCTGGATGCATGGAATAGCCTTCCTGAGGAGGTTGTGGGGTCAAAAACAGAGGGGGAATTCAAGAATGCATGGGACAGACATAAGGCAATTCTGGTGGGGGTAGGAAGAAGTAGACTGTTGGTTAACTAGGATCTGTAGCTTATCCAACAGATAGGGAAATGGGCAGACTGGGTGGGCCAAGTGACCCTTATCTGCCGGCAAAGTCTACGCTTCAATGTTTCTATGCAGCAGCTGTCAAATCACTAATGGGGGCTACTAAGCAAAAGGGGGGGAAGTAATTAAAAGTAAAATACTTTCTGGCTGCACCAGTTTTAAACAGTGGTACTTGGATACAAGCCTGTCTGCTGCCTGGGGGCACTGATTACAGAAGCAGCAACAGGCTCAGGACTGAATGAAAATATTTATTCTGGGCAATGATCAGCAGGGTACACAATCAGCTGTGGAACTGTGGGACAAGTAAATAAATAAACTAATTCCTCTGGCTGTAACAGAACCTTAAATTTGAGACTGTGTTGACTCTGCTAGGGTACTGTGAGTTTAGCATCCATGATAGTGCAGCAACAGCCAATCAGAACATCAGGATTTCAATCCAGGACTTGTGGGACTTTTGCCAGAGATTTATGGGACATTGCAAAGTGTTTATGGGGAAACTGCAGGGACCTAATTCAGGTGCTAAAACAGGGAGCCTATTATGCATTGAATGAGGCTAATGAATATTCATTTTCTGGACTGACAAGCAGGTTTAGCCAATTAGTGTGGGAGCAACAATTAGTTTCAGCCAATCGGGAGCCTCAGAAGGACTCCAAAAAAGACAGTGCTTTCCAGGCTGAATGAATGTTCGAACGGGAGCCCCCCACAGGGGTGGGGGCTCAGGCCCTTTGCTCCAGAATGGGCCTAGTGATCCAGAGCAAGCCCCTCCACAGGGGAAGGGGCTTTCTTCTGCCTGAGAGACAAAGTGGCTGCAGGCAACAGAAGTCACTAGCCTGGGGGTTGCCATAGATTGTCCTACAGGGCTGGCCAGCACCTTTGCATGTTTTGAGAAATCATGGGTGAGCCTGAACCTTCAGCTGTGAGAGAGCTACACACACATTCTACATCAGCAGTGAGAGTGCTGAAGAAAGCCTGAAACCCTCAGGGAAACAAAACGCCATTTCTGCAAGTAATCTGAATGCATAAACTAGGAGAGGGTGGATGCTTACCAACTGAATGACCATGGATGGTCCTGTCTATGAAATTTTTATTTTATTTAAACATTTGGTGACCAGGAAAGGCACACTGAGCCAAGGCTCGTCTCCAGGTGCGACCCAGGTGACACGGGGCATGGGAATCACAATATATAGTACAAGGCATTCAATACAAAATTACACAATAATAAGCATTGTAAAATATTTCAATGAATACAAAACAGCAAAACAGGCTACGAAGAGAGACAACTGTACACGGAATGGAGTATCACAGATCAGAGTAGTTACAAAGGACAAACATTTCAAGTGCAATGAGACAACTGTACATGGTACGGAGTAACTCAAAATCAGTGTTGTTACAACAGGGGACACTCATTTCGAGTGCTAAGAGGTGTTATGGAAGTAAGTAGGGAAAGGTAGGAGGTGGAGCAACGATTTGACAGAGGAGTGAGAGGAACAGTTGCATAAGAGAGGAGACTGAGTGTTCCACAGAGAGGGGAGATGATAGTGGAAAGCAGATTTGCCCAAGTTCAAGGATGGAGTAAGGCATGAGAAAGAGCGTGAGTCCCTAGAATGTAGGGAGTATGTTGAGGTTGGGACAGGGGAGAGGAGGGAAGTGATGTATGTGGGGAGCAGATTGAATCAGAATTTGGAAATGAAATGAGGGATGCCAAATGCTGTTAGTGACTGTCTAAAGTGCCACAGGACTGAATGGGGAGTTCACTGATCATGCAGAATTTCTCCGGACAGTGCGTGGTGGGCCAGTAACCATCTATATGTCCAGTTGGGAGCTGCAAATGCCAGTGAGAGCCACAAGGGACTGTGTATGTGTATTTGTGAGCCTGAGAGAGCTACTAAGAACTGTTTTACTAACAAGTAACACGTAAGCCTAGAGAGCTACAGAAACCAGTTGCTTTCAAGTGATGAATTTGAGTCTAAAAGGGTCTACAGTTTCAGCTTTGTCAGCAAGTAAAGTCTGCTAAAGAGTAGTGAGCCACGCTTCATGCTCAGTCAAGTTCAAGTTGTTTTATATGGTAGTCAGCCATGCCTCAAGGTCAGTCTAGTGAAAGTGTCTCAAGTGGTAAAAAGCCACATTTCAAGTTGCCTAGCATTGTGCAAGAGATGCATCTCAGCTCCTAGTTGATTTGCAAAGCCTGTGAACATTCGGGTTGCCCTAGACTTAGGGAGGAAAGCACCCATCCTTTTTAAAGCCCAAATATGATGAGTAAAAGGACTGGGTTGTCCAAACTGGCCCCTGGTTGAAGGATTGTGAGAGAAAAATGTAAATGTGAGGACTCTGATAAGTGTGCTGAGTGCTACGCAACCATCAGATTAGGCCTGGGAAGCGCTGGGGAAGTAGGTGCTTTTTTGGCTTCCTTACCACCAGTAAATTTTTCACCTTCTAAAGATTTGCTGTTTAGAGTGAGTGCTGAGCATTTTGTTTGCAGTTTAGGCCTGGGACTCAGCCTGGTAGTGTGCCACCTTTGCACTGCCATATGCGTTTCATTTGGGGGGGGTACAGCCTAGATGTGAGGTCTGAAACGTGTCAGCCTGGCCTACCCAGAGAGTGATTCCAGCCCACAAATGGGCACGTTTTGGATATAATCAAAATAAATATAGAAGTATACATATCTACTGTATATATAGAAATATGCATACCTCTCAACCTCTTAGCATTAAAAATCATAGCAGTGGCCTTCAAAAATCATAGCAAAGCACTAGAATGTGTAGCACTTTCTTATTGTAAACATAAATTTGTGTACAGATAGTGGGGCCCATATAGCTAGTGATAAGGAGTCTTTCTATCAACTTAGTTCAATAATTTAATAGTTTGTGTGTCCAGAAATAGCTATAACTTTATGAGAAACATCAGTAAACCTATGCAGAGCAAGGGTAGATTTGAATGTGAAAATCATAGCGCTATGCAAAATTCATAGCAGTTGAGAGCTATGGAAATATGTAGGAGTTGGAAAGTAAAGACAAACTCCGCCCCCTAGTGTAGGAGGGAAAACAAGCATTTGTCAATGCCGAATGTTGCTTGCTTATATGTGCTGGTTAGGTATTTGGAAGTGAAAGTACCATGGCTAAGAACTGTCAGCTGGGGTTGGAAGGTCATGCTGCCTGACCGTAGTCCATTTTCCACTTTTCTCCCCTTTGCGGAGTGCGGGCGTGCAATGACGCTTAGGCACAGTGTGCCAACATCTGCCACACTCCGGTCCCTTTGCTACATTGCTCTAGTAGTGCCCCTGGATGTCACCAGGGGCCGCTACAGAGCAGTGGGTCCCTGGATCCCACCCCAGGATAGGAAAGGAGTCCTCTGGATGCTCAATCCTATCCTTCCCCTGTCGATCCCTGGTGGCCTGGGCTCACATCCGAACCTGGGTCGCCAGCATGGCACGAGGTGTGGCATCCAGTGCCACAACCCTCAGTGCCAGTGGGCCAGCAGTAATGCTGCCTTTAATACTCCTCTCCCCTTCCTGCTGTAGTGTACCCTGTCCCCCACGTACAAGTCACTATTCCCCACAGACCCTACCCCAGTTAGTCACTAATCCATAATGTTTGGTGTGGCTCCAATCCCTCAGCCACTTGTTGAACTCCTCAAGCCTACCCTTCCTCCCCATGCTTACACATGGTACCAGCAGTACCTCCAAGAATGCCACCGACTTCCTCACCCCCTCACATTGCCTGCCCAACTACTCGAACCTCCCGCTCACTACTTCCACAGTGTCCCCTGCCAAGTTGTTTGTACGCACATGAAACAGTAAAGAAGGTTTCTTCCTCCCCCTCTCTGCATGCTTGAGCAGTGCCTGACCTGCCCGTCCTGCAGTCAACCTGAGGACAACTTCAACCCAAATATGGCTGTGCCTTCCCCCTTTCTGCCCCATCTCACCCATTTCAGTATAGAATCCCCCAGGATGAGTACCTCCATCATCCCTTAACCCCTTTCCCTTCTAATGCCCCTTCCACCACCCCAGTATTCATTTTTCCCTGCCCCTTACCCCTGCCGGCTGCACCCTGTGACTTCTGCATAGATACATAGACAGTGTCGGCAGGTAAGGGCCTATGGCCCACCCAGTCTGCCCATTTGAGCTTGTAAGTTCAGTTTATATTTTCCTAGAAGTCTGTTGTCCCTTACCCTTGACCTCCAGAATTCCTTTATGTCTATCCCATGCATTCTTAAATCCCGTGATTGTTTCAGCCCCCACCCCTTCCTCTGGCAGGGTGTTCCACTTGTCCATCACCCGTTCTGTGAAGAAATTCTTCCTCATGTTTCCTCTGAATCTTCCTCCCTCCAACTTCATCCCATGCCCTCTAGTACTGGAACATCTTTTTCACTTAAAAATAGTGTATTCCTGCACCCGGTTCCTCCCTGTAAGATACTTGTATGTCTCTATCATATCCCCTCTCTCCCTCCTCTCCTCCAGTGAGTACATGTTCAGTTCCTTCAACCTGTCTTCATAGGACTTGTGATGCAATCCATACACCATCTTTGTTGCCCTCCTCTGAACCTTCTCTACGTGTCTATGTCCTTACGTGGGTATGGTCTCCAGAACTGTACACTGTACTCAGGCGGGGCCTACTAGTGTCTTGTATGCGGAATTATGACCTCCCTTTTCCTACTGGTGATGCCCTGCCTATACATCCCAGCATCCTATTTGCTTTACCTGCTGCCTTGTCACACTGGTTTCCTTACCTTGAGGTCATCAGAGATGATAACCCCAAGATCCCTTTCCTGCTTGGTGCATGCTATATCCTCACCCCCAACTGATATATTGTGCCAGGGTTTTTGTGCCCCATATGCATTATCTTGCACTTCCTTGCATTGAATTTCAACTGCCAAACCCTGACCATTCTTCAAGTTTCTGCAGGTCCCTTCTCATTCTGTCTGCGCCTCTGGTGTGTCTACTCTGTTACAGAGCTTTGTGTCATCAGCGAACAGTGAAATTCTGCCTTCTAGGTCCCAGCAATGTCACTGATAAAGATGTTGAATAGGACCGTCCCAGCACTGATCCCTGTGGTGCCCCACTGGTCACTCTTCCTCTGTGGAGTGGCAGCCATTTACCACCACCCTCTGTGTGTCCTGCCACCCAGCCAGTTACCTACCCACCACACTACTGTCCTGCCCACACCATATTCTCCAGTTTGTGTAATAGTCTTCTATGTGGCACAGTGTCAAAGGCCTTGCTGAAGTCCAGATAGGCATGTCCACTGCCTCCCTGATCCACCTCCCTAGTCACCCAGTCAAAAATACAACGAGGTTGGTCTGACATGACCTCCCCTGGTGAAACCATGCTGCCTTGGGTCCTGTAGTCCATTGACAACCAGATGTTCCACCAATCTCTCCTTCAGTAATGCTTCCATGATCTTCCCCACTACCGAGGTGAGGCTGACTGGTCTGTAGTTCCCTGCTTCCTCTTTGTTCCCACTTTGTATAAGGGGACTACATCTGCTGTCCTCCAGTCTTTGGGTACCTCCCCTGTTTCCTGTGATCAGCTAAACAGGATAGCCAGAGGTTCAGCCACCACCTCTCTTAGTTCTTTAAGTTCAAGTTTATTGCAGGAAAACTCCATTGAGCAAGCTCATTCACAAGGAGGTCCTGTGACATAAACACTTAAAGTACAAACACAGATAGGTAATAACAGTATATACATGAAATGCACGTTACATGATACAGGCTGGATATACATACAAGGGTACCACATAGGGTGACACGAGGTGGTAAACATTGATGTGAAACAGGGGCGACTTACAGGTTGCATACTGATAAATGAAACATGATGAGTGGTGTGTGCAATACATATACAGTATTTTGGCAGCTAGAACAAACAACAGTCTACAACTGATATGGGGGGGAGGAGTGATTTGATAGAGTAGCAGTGGAGCGTAAGCAAAGATAAAGCCAGGAGTAGAAGGGGAAGGGAAAGCAGTTAATATGACAAATCAATTATACCTTACCAGTGGATAAATAAATTTAAGGACCCTGGGGTGCACCCCATCTGGCCCCATTGCTTTATCAACTCTTATTACTTCCAGTTCCTTCAGGACCCTTTCTCGCGTAAAGGGACTTGTGTCCATTTCTGCACCATTCTCACCCCTTGTACTCCCTTCAGACCCATTACCCTCCTCTTCCTCAGTAAAGACTGAGCAGAAATACCTGTTCAATATGTCAGCTTTACTGCTGTCATCCTCCACGTGGCCCCCATCCTCCCCCTTCAGTCTCACTATCCCTCCCTTTGTCTTTCTTTTTTCACTTATGTACCTGTAAAAGGTTTTGTCCCCTTTACTTCTGTATCTGTACCCCTACTTCCACCTCATCCCTTTTCTCTGCCTTATTCCTCCCATTCCCCTTGAACCTCTTCCCAGCCTGACTACTTCTTACTGGGCTTCCCATATTGACCTCTCCTCCTCCCCTGCTGATTTGCAACCCCTCTCCTATCACCACTGTTGTCGATTTAGAGCCCCCATTCCCTTCTACCCCGATAGTGATGCCCCTCCCATCCTTCCCCCCTCCCAAAGCCTTCTCTCCTCCAGTCACCACCCCTTCCTTCCTTACTAGCTCCCCTTCTACCCTTTCATCCTCGCTATCTCTTCCCCTACCTGTTGCTATCCCTCTCATGCCCCACTTGTCCTCCCCTCCTTCAGTATGTTCCTGTTCCCCCTCTCTCTCCCATAGCAGAGGTTCGAATCTATTCCTAGTTGATACCCCTCCTACATCTCTTCCCCTATTGGTTCCCCCCTCCTACTTGTTTCCCTCCGTGCCACCCCTGCTCCCCTCCCTACCCGCAGCCATCTGCTCTCTACCCTGGTACTCCTCATGGTCTCTTCCTCCTCTCATCAGGAGGCCTCCTCACCTCAGGCACCCCTCCCTTCTCCTGTCTTTTCTGTTAGTGCCTCTGATACTGGGGTCGGTTTCACTCTCTAGTTGTTCTTCCTGCGTCCCCCTTAGCCATCCCCTATCCCCCCCCCCGGATGCCTACCATACTCATCTGCCCTACCACTTATACTCCTCCCTAACATCCACAGTTCCTCCCTCAAACTAGCCAGTCATCTACAGACCATAACCTTCCCCATTCTCCAAGCTCAGTCCAGGATCATGGCGGACCCACACCCTGTGCAGCCCACCACCCTTCCAAAGATGCCCGACCTATTGACACGTGGCATCTGCCCCATTTTGGCCCCCATCTTATGTTACGGGCTCTTACTCCAAGGTTCTGTACCCTACTACAACTGTTAGGCCCCTGTTCACTCAAATTCCTGTCCCCCCCACACCAGTCCCCCTACTGCCCCCTTGCTGACCAGGTTAATTCAGTCTCAAATCTCATCCATTAGATATTGTATTACTGTAGCAATCCTAAAGCCTCCTTGTCTGTTTTTCACCCCTCAGCTACCATACTTTTTGTTCTCAGCTCTCATGTAATTTCACTTAGCCCAGTTAGAAATCCTATTGCACTGCAAGTATTACTCGGCTCAGTTAGAGAAATAATCAGCACAAATAAATATGTATTATTACAGCAATGATAACTGTATAACTCAGTACTTCGCTCAGTTAGAGAAATAAACACAACAACTAAATCTGTATTATTACAGCAATCCTAAAAGTATCCAGTCATTGCTTTGTCTCCACTCCAGAGACCCTGCTGTAATATAGGACCACAGAGGACACTGGGCGGGAGGAGGCAACTCTAAAGTCCCAGCAGGCTCCATTGAGCTCTCCTCCCCCTCTCTCACTCGCTCATTCTATTTCTCCCGATGCTGCAGGCTGCCCTTTTGTACTAGGCTCCTGCCTGCATTGGCACCTTTTTCTGCCCACAAAGAAATCTGCAGCAGTTCTGACACAGCTCCATTGAGCTTGCTCACTCCCCCTCTCTCACTCGCTCATTCTGTTTCTCCTGGCACTGCGTGCTGCCCTTTTGTACTGGGCTCCTGCCTGCATTGGCACCTTTTTCTGACCACAAAGAAGTTCACAGCTCTCCTGACAGAGCTCCATTGAGCTCACTCACTCACTACCACTCTCTCACTCACTCCTTTTATTTCTTCCAGCTCTGCAGGCTGCCCTTTTGTACTGGGCTCCTGCCTGCGTTGGTGCTTTTTTCTGCCCACAAAGAAATCCGCAGCAGTTCTGATAGAGCTCCGCTGTGCTCGCTCACTCCCCCTCTCTCACTCGCTCATTCTGTTTCTGCTGGTGCTGCAGGCTGCCTTTTGTGCTGGGCTCCTGCCTGTGATGGCGTCTTTTTCTGCCCACGAAGAAATCTGCATCAATCCCGACAGAGCTCCACTGAGCTCGCTCACTCCTCCTCTCTCACTTGCTTATTCCTTTTCTTCTGGCGCTGCAGGCTGCCCTTTTATACTGGGCTCCTGCTTGCATTGGCACCTTTTTCTACCCACAAAGAAATCTGCAGCAATCCTGACAGAACTCCATTGATCTTGCTCACTCCTCCTCCCTCACTTGCTCATTCTATTTCTCCTGACACTGCAGGCTTCCCTTTTGTACTGGGTCCCTGCCTGTGTTGACACCTTTTTCTGCCCACAAAGAAATCTGCAGCAGTCCCGACAGAGCTTCGTTGAGCTCGCTCACTCCCCCCCACTCACTTGTTGTGTTTCTCCTGGAGCTGCAGGCTGCCCTTTTGTGCTGGGCTCCTGCCTGTGTTGGCACCTTTTTCTGCCCACAAAGAAATCCACAGCAGTCCCGACAGAGCTCCGTTGAGCTTGCTCACTCCCCCTCCCTCACTCGCTCATTCTGTTTCTCCCAGTGCTGCAGGCTGCCCTTTTGTGCTGGGCCCCTTGCCTGCATTGATACCTTTTTCTGCCCACAAAGAAATCTGCAGCAGTCCCGATAGAGCTCTGTTGAGCTTGCTCACTTCCCATCCCTCACTCGCTTTTTCTGTTTCTCCCAGCGCTGCAGACTGCCCTTTTGTACTGGGCTCCTGAATGCTTTGGCACCTTTTTCTGCCCACAAAGAAATCCACAGCAGTCCAGACAGAGCTTAGTTGAGCTCGTTCACTGCCCCCTCTCACTTGCTCAATCTTAATCTGTCCCAAACATTGATTTCCCACAGTGACCACGCTATTCTGTGCCAGAAGTGCAAAAACATATTTTGGCCAGGATATGAAAAATGACAGCTGTGCTGTTCATAAGGGGGTGTGAAAAAATGCCAGTGTTGAAAATCTGGTGTGAAAATATTACAAATTTGCGAAGTTACAAGGGTACGTGGAAACAGTGCAACACACGCTTGTAACGCAGTCATTTTATGGACTTTTGTCACCAAATCTTCAACACAGGCATTTTAGTACCTCTGCTCATGAACAGTGTCACTGTCATATTCTTAAACTGTCCCAAACACTGATTTCCCACAGCGACCTCTCTATTCTGCACCGGAAGTGCGAAAACACATTTCTGCCAGGATGTGAAAAATGACAGCTATACTATTCATAAGGAGGTATGAAAAAATGCCAGTGTTGAAAATCTGGCATGAAAATATTACAGATCTGCAAAGTTACAAGTGTGCGTGGAAACTGCGCAACACACATTCGTAAAATAGTTATTTTTTGGATTTCTTTCACCAAATTTGCAACATAGGCCTGAGAGCCCCCCTCATGAGCAGTGGCACTGTCATTCCATTAATCAGTCCCAAAATTTGATTGTATGCAGTGACTGCAAAATCACCTTTTGGGACAGAATAACTCAATGACAGTGACTGAATTCATGAGGAGGGGTCCCAAGAACCCCATGCTGAAAATTTGATGCCCAAATTCTCAAAAATGCCCAAGATATGCACCAAAGTTGAAAAAACCCTATGTATGCCATTATACAGCTTACTGCCATTTCTTCAGTTCGCGGTCAGCTTTGAAGAGTGCAGACGTGTTCCCAGTCCACCTAAGATCGTCATGCTGGGCTCCAGAGGCAAGTATGGGGTGAGGGGAATTTGGGTAGGCAGGGTGTGCAGAGTTTTGGCATGGGTTGGAGGAGGGGCCGCTGAACTCTGCAAGGGACTATTTTCTTATTTTACAGGTGTTGGGGGAACTAAAAACATTGCGGGACTGTTTTCTTTTTTTTCAGGGACTTTGGCACACTGAGGTGGGCTCCAAGTGTGCCACCTGAGTGTTTTGGGGGGTCTGTAGCCGATGGGAGATTGGACTCCCCCATCGGCACATACCAGTTGGGAGGGAGAGACGGTGAGGATTGGGCACCGCCGGCAGACAACAAATTGGGGGAGACTTATGCCAATGGGGAGTGGGCTCCCCGCCTGCAAATTCAGCTGTGAAGGGGGACTGAAGCCGACGGGGAATTGGGTGCCTCGTTGGCAAAGAAAGCGGAGGGAGGGCATGATGCCAAGGGGGTTTAGGCACCCCCTCGGCATACAGCAGAAACTTGGATGTGGGGACATTATGCCGATGGGGACTAGGCTACCCATCAGCAAACTGTGTTGGAGGCATGCAAGGTACTGTCCTGCAATGACGGGTCACTCCCTCATTGTAGCAGAATGGCTGACGCTGCAATGATGAGGCGGCAGCGATTGCAGTGGCTAAAACATTTCAAGGTGGTGGCATGCTGGCTGAACTAGTGTCAGCAGCAGTGTTCCACCCCATTGGGGAAAGTGGGCCAAGCCTCAAAAGGCAGTGGGGGCATTGGCCACAACAGTGCTGCATCTCCACAATCTACTTCTGCAGCAAGCTGCCCCAGCATGGTTCTTGTACATGTATGCAAGCAACATAAAAAGGAGGACAGAGGAAGGGGCTGGGCTGCAGGAGATACCCTTGAAGATCTACTTTTAAGTTCTTATGATCTTCTTCGATAGAATCTCTTGCAGCAGGTCATAACACATGGGGAGATTCCCAAGGCAGTTATGTGTAAAGCATGGCAGCAGGCAAGTCTGTCTGTGTGAAAGCAGTCCTTGGAGGACTGTACGTCTAAAGGTAGTCCTCGTTTAAAAAGCCAAGCTGAACAATAGTAATTTATAGGAGAGGGCTGGATCCTGGAAGCAGGAGCTGTATCCCCCAGTACAGCAACCTGGAAACCTGCTGTGGTGGTAGCCAGCGCTCATGTGGAGTGAGTCTTAACCACAGCTGAGAGTGGCAGTATAAATAAAACAATGTAGGCAGCCACCTAGGTTTGGACAGATCCTCTACCAAAACAGGGCATTTTCCCTGCATTATCCAGGGGAAATGAAAGAAAAGGTGGTGCTGTGTTGCACTGTGGCCTCATTCGTTAAGAACAAAAGGACCTGTGAATAACCAAGATGGGAATTAGAGCAGCCTCAGGAGCTTCATGCCTCACATAAGAAACTGGTAGCTGAATGGTTATTGATACACAGGAAAGTACAGTTGCATAAGAACTTACCATAACAGTAGATCTTCAAGAGTATCTCTTGCAGCAGGTCATAACACATGGGATATCAGGTGCCAGCACCATTTCCTCCAGATGACTTCTCAGCAATCAACCCTGGGACCTCCCCCTAACACTACGACATAGGGTCTGTATGGCAGGTATAAAAGGGGGAGGTCCCAGCTACTCCTCAGTTCTTTTCCATCCTAGCGACTGAATGAGAAACTATTTCTCAGATCTCCAGTGGGAACCAAGGAGGGAAATAAGGCAGCAGCTCATGGAGTTGTAAAAGGACAGGAGCAAGGAACTCTTCTGAAGTAATAGCAAGGGGATGGTGGGTGGGTCTGCATGACCTGCTGCAAGAGATACTCTCGAAGATCTACTGTTATGGTAAGTTCTTATTGCAACTGTACTATCTTCTTCGAGACAATCTCTTGGGGCAGGTCATAGCACATGGAAAGATTCCCAAGCAGTCATTATGCCCAGTTGGAGGAGGAAGTGAACTATCAGGACTTATGACAGGAGGCCTTGTAAAACAGCCCATCCAAAAGCAGTCGCTCCTTGGAAGTGATGTCTCGACTGTAATGTTTCATGAATGTATGTACAGTAGACCACGTGGTGACTTCGCAGATTTCTAAGGCAGACGCACCCCAGAAACACTCCATGGAGGTAGCCATGTAGCAGCCTCTGGTAGAATGGGGTTTTTCAACTCCCGTGAGAGTTTTGTTGTATTTTGTATAGATAAATGAAATGCAGCTGGCCAACCATGTGGATAAGCACTGCTTTGAAACCTGAACACCCTGATTTCCGCGGGCAAAAGAAACAAAACGTTGCTCAGTTTTTTGCAGTTGTGAGGTGCGTAGAAGATGACTCAATATTCTATGCACACCAAGTATTAAGCAGGGATTCTTCTGGATTTGCAGGCTCTGCATAATAAACTGATAAGTGAATAGTTTGATCTAAAGTAAATTCAAAAACAACCTTTGGCAAAACGAAGGGTTGGTGCATAGAGTCACCGTGTCATTATGAAATTGTGGGTAGGAAGGTTTGCACATTAGTGCCTGTAACTCTGAAATATGTCTACCCAACATAATGGCAACTAAGAAAATAGTTTACCAAGAAAGATAACGGAGCTCACTGGATTCAGTGGGCTCGAAAGGACTTGTAGTCAATTTTTCAAGCACAAAATTCAGATCCCACACAGGGACTTGATCTTGGCTTCAAAGGTAACTGGGACAATGCTTTGTTGCCCACAGGTAAATGAAATGCGGCTATGGCCAAAAGGTGGACTTTTGCAGAGGAATATTTCAGTCCACCGTCCAACAAGGAGAGCAAATAGTCTAAGATGCTGTGAGGGGACCACTCATAAGGGTCTAAGTCCTGTGTAGCTGCCCAAATGGAGAAGTGTTTATACTTCATAGAATAGGAAGACCATGTAAACTATTTCCTGGCAGCCCAGAGGACTTCTGCCACCTTTGGGGACACCCTGAAGTGCGAGAGGACTATGTTCTCAAGAGCCAGGCATGTAGATGGAGGGAATGAAGGTCTGGGTGTTGCAAGGAGCCTTGTGCCTGGGACAACAGAACCCAGCAAATCAGCAGAGGTAGAGGATCTGGTTCTGACAGCTGTAGAAGTAGAGGGAACCAAATCTGTCTTGGCCAGAACTGTGCTACGAGAATCATAGATGCCCCGTCCTGGACCAGTTTAAGTAGTACCCTCTGAAGGAGAGGAAAGAGCAGGAAAGCATAAAGAAATTTTCCTGTCCAGGAAAGATTTAACACTTCCCAATACACAGTTCCAGGACCTCACTCAAGAGAGCAGTATAGAGGCAGTTTTGCGGAGAGGCAAATAGATTTAACTCCGGATGGCCCCAATGGTGGAAGACATTGTATAGGACATCTGGCAAGATATCCCCACTCTAGCCGGCCCAGTGGTGCTGAGAGTTGAGGCACTGGGTGCCACACCTCATACCACATCAGTGACCTATGTTCGGGAGTGAGCTCGAGTTGCCAGGGTAGAGAGGATCAAATATTCAGAGGACAGCTCTCCTCTCCTGAGGAGGGTGGGTTCATGATGCCCCAGCAGCAATGACTCCCAGTGGAGACTGGGAGTGCATCTGCCGGGGGTCATGCACACAGGGTGGGGAGGCATCGGAGGACATCCATGAGTGAGGTGCAGGAGGTTGTGCTGGACATCATTGCGCATCCGCACCTCTGAAGGACCATCACAAAGTCACAGATGTAAGGGAAAAAATCCCAGTTCCTGTAGAAGACGATGGCATGCCAGCCCCACGCCAACCAGACTCCACATCCTTTGGTCCTGATATCCTCCAGTCTGCACCAGACCACCAAGCTAGATTGAATGGAATGTCCAGGTAAGTGGAGGGTGGCCCCACCCCAAGGTGCACAAGCCAGGGGATATATGGTGGTTCGTTTGTGCCAGGTTGGGGTTCTGGGGGGACCTGGAGGAAGGAGGGTCTCAGGCTAGGAGGGACAAGCTGGGAATGCCTCAGAACCAGCGACTGGAGGGGAAAAAAGATTTCCCACTCTTGTGGCATCTGCCAGGGTGTTGGACACCCCAAGGATGTGGACCACCAGAAGATGGATACTTCTCTGCATCACCCAGTACCACACCCTCATTGATTCTCTGCAGAGATGGTATGAATGGGTGCTTCCTTCTTGTTTAGGTAGTGAACTACCACAGAATTGTTGGATTGCACTAGAAGGCAACCAGGTGGAAGGTGAGCCTTGAATGCTTGTAAGGCGGAGAGAACTGCCCTTATCTCCAAGACACTGATGTGGAGGTGAGCCTTCACCAACGTCCAGGAGCCTTGGGACTAGACATTCAGGAGATGAGCATCCCATCTGGTCAAGGAGGCATCTGTAGTTAGATTGAGACCCAGCACAGGAGAATGAAATGGCATGCCTCACTTTAAGTTGTCCATGGACTTCCACCATTGTATGGTTCAAAGAGCTGGGGAAGACAGCAGGACTGGGGCATCAAAATTGTCCTCCTTCTAGTCCCATTGGACTCTCATGGACCACTGAAGGACCCTCCTATTTAACCTGGCATTGGGAACTGTCAGAATCATGGCTGCCAGATGTCTCAGGAGGTGCAGGTAGTCTCGTGCCGAGACCAATTTGCTAGACTCTAGGCCGTGTGCTAAAGTAATCAGGGCTTTTGCCGAAGCTATGGGTAGCTATGCCATCCATACAGAGGGTCTAACACGGCTCTGATATATTGAAGGCATTGGGCAGGGTCCATTTTGGACTTTGGATAGTTTACCGCTATCCCCACCTGGTCTAGTAAGTGCAGGGTTCGAGAAAACGTGAAGCTGTTGGCTGGAAGATGCTTTCAGGAGCCAGTCATCCAAATAGGGAAAGACATAGAGGCCTTCCCTGTGGAGGGCAGCTACAACCACCACTAAGCATGTTGTGAATACTCTCGGGCTGAGGAAAGGCCAAATGAGAGGTCCATGAACTGGTAATGATGATCCTGGAACAAAAAAGAAAATGGAGAAACCATCTGTGAACAGGGTGCATCAGGATATGGAGGTATGCATCCTTCATATCGAGGGAGCAGAGCCAATCGCCTTTGTTCAGTAAAGGGATAGAAGTGTCAGAGGAGACACCATCCTCAACTTTTGATACTTGATATAGAGGTTGAGACACCTGAGATCCAAAAAGGGATACAAGTCCCCCATTTCATTTGGGAACCAGGAAAAAATGGCAGTAAAGTTTCGTACCCTTCTGAGGAAGACGAACTGGCTCAATGACACGTTTTGTGAGTAAAGCATTGGATTTCATTCCATAAGACCAATGCTTGGTCTGGGAGGTAATTAGAGACCCTTGCCATGGGTCAGAAGAGATGGTTTGCCACACTTGTATGTGCAGGGAAAACCTGCCCCCGATGGCCATGGGAAGGGTCTCCTGTCCCATGACTGGAGGAAGACCTTCAGACTGGCCCTGCTGATGAGAATCAGGAATGTAACGGGATTTTGAGTATTTCTAGGACCCAACAATGTCAATTGAGGCTTTCTCTTATTGGCAGGCAGCCTTTGAGCAGTGGGATGCGCCTTATAGAGGCAGCCCTTGAAGACTATTTTTGCTTTTGGATGGTACAGGGTCCAGACTGATTAAAGGGTATGACCTGAGTCTGGTAAATCCTTCAACATTTCTTGGGTCTATGGAGTGTTAAGGATAGATTGCTGCACATCCAGTGAAAATCCTGACACTCTCAGCCAGGTGTGATGTCTTAGACAAACACCTGCTGAGGACGTATGAGCCACAGTGTCAACAGCATCATAGGTGGTAGCATACAGCCACTGCTGTAGACATCTTGGTTGTCAGATCCTCTTGGACAGGACCAGCAGGTAAGGACTGGACCTTTGCCTGGGAGGCTTTTAGGATTTTCTCCCAATATTTCAGGAGATGATTCATGTAATTAAGTATACAGAGATACATAGTAGCCGAGGCAAAAATTATTTCCCATAACATCAAATTTATTGGATTCCTTTTCTGGGGGTTGAGCACTCATGCGCCAAGGTCTAGAGGACCTATCATGAGTGGCATTGATCACCACAGAGTACGCCTGACGTGGAGACAAAGTAGGGGTGGTCCACTGGGGCCTGACAAATCCTATCAGCCTTCCGAGGATTGGAGGGAATTTTGAAAGTTTCTTCCAAGCAGCCAAAATAATCTCTTCAGGGGGATGACTAGAGTGGGGCATTCCAGTACTAAGTACTGTGCCAACTTCTTTCTTGAAGCATCCTGCTCAGTGCTCTGGAACTGAAGTGTTTTCTGAATATGTCGAGCATGGTAGATCCAGGGTAGGTTCACCCTGTATAGATGAGGTGGCCAAGGACTGTGGGGACTCCTCATGGTCCATCCCGTCATCTTCCAGGTCCACCAGGTCCCAGTCCTATAGGAAAGAGACCTCCATGTCCATATCCCGAGTGTGAAAACTCAGGGGCATGGAAGAGCTGGATGTTCTCTGGGCCAAGCAGTCTCTGAGGTGGAGCAGAGACTGGAGCAGACCTCTCCCTAGTTTTGGGGGCATGGGGTCAGAGTCAGGTCCAGGATAGTGTTAACTAGAGCCTGTACATCAATCATGGCTATCTGCCCTAAGGAAATAACTGTGGCAGAATGGACTGATTGAATTGGGACCATTGACTATATAGAGGAAGGTAGTGGAACCAAGTAAGGAACCATCAAAAAAGGGTGTGTATAAGATCCCAGGATCATCGACGAGGGTGCCAACATTGAGCCCATTGAGATAAGACTGATAGTCTATGGGCCAGAAGCCATCTGACTGTGGCTTGAACCCACAGAAGGGGGAGGCAGCGATGGAAGCTGCAATATGACTCTAGAGCCCACCAGAGGAGACATCAATAAGGGAAGAGAGGAGCCCACAATCGCTGGTGTAGAAGACTATGTTAGAGGGGCAACCTTCTCTGTACTTACCTTCTTGGTAGTGATTGGGGCACTCGCTAGACAAGAAGAGAGCAGCAGAAACATGCTCCTTTTTGCTGGCATGTTTCTTACCAGGACCCTGTCCTATTGATGAGGAGGGCTCACCAACAGAGCTGTGAGACCCCTAAAAGGTTGTCAAAGACTCCCTGGGCTTGAAATATTGCTGCTGCTGCTCCAGAAGGGCAACCTTTTGCTCCATGAGAAACTCACGAAGCTGCTGAAGCCTTCAACGTTTTGTGGCTTTATTGAACCCATTACAGAGGATGCAAACCCTGGTGTCATGTTCAGGAGCAAGTCACCGCAAAGTGTCAAGATAAGAAGCACAGGCCTTATGGAACTGCAGTCCCAAAAAGGGACCAATCATCAATCAGACTTAATTAAGGACCCCCAGAGGTAGGTGGAGTCCTACTGGGGTGCAGGGGGAAGAATGTCCCATAAGAACCCAATGGAGTCAAGAGACCTTTCTCCCATTAGGGAGGGAAAGGCAAAAAGTTTGCTAACAAAGGGAACCCCAAACACTGAAAGTGGGAGTAAATAGTTCAATATGCACAGAGGACATGAAAACAAGGTCAAACTCAATCCAGTCCCCTCAGAGAGATATGGTACCTGTTCTGTGAAGAAAGGGACATGGCACTGGCATTGCCTCAGAGGTTGCCAAGAAAGAGGAGTGGTTGGATCACAGTGGGCTCAGGAAGGGTAAGGGTGGTGGAACAGAGGTGCATCCCTCCAGTTGTACCTCTCCACAATTCATATTCTGTTCTGGCAAAGTGTGGTTCCTCTATGGAGGCACCCGCAGTGGAGACCAAGGAGGATACTGGGAACCTCCACAAAGGAGACCCACAGGAGGGTGTCATGGGACCCCACAGGGCAAGGAAGCTACTTCTTTGGGGACTCCATTGTTAGGAAGGTAGAACTGTGGGAGGAAGGGGAGAGTGAGGTAAGGTGCCTGCCTGGCACCATGGCTTGGAGGCACAGGGAGTGAATCCTCAGGATCACCGGAGCAGCTGCACATAGGAGGGAGCTGGATGTCATTGTCCACCTAGGGACAAATGACCTGGCTAAGAAAGGGATCAGAGCAGTGCAGGAAGAATTTGTGGAGTTGGGGAGGGGTACAAGTAGCATGCACGGTAACCTTCTTGGAGGTACTGCCTGTCTATGGCATAGGTGAGGCTAGGGTGCTCCACACCATGGGATTCAATCAGTGGTTGAAAAACTGGTGCAGAGCTCAGGAATTTGGCTTCAGTTGGGACTGGGAGTCCACCTGGAGTGATGCAGGCCTATACTAGAGTGATGGTCTGCATCTGTCCAGGAGGGGAACCAGGATCCTAGGTGATAGGTTTAAATGCTTCATTGGCAAGCATTTAAACTAGCCAAAGGGGGAGGCACTGGAAAGGAGCAGGGAAATCTAGCCCCCCAAAAAAGTCAGGGTAGTAAGTGATGTAAACACCAAGTTAGAGATGTCGATAGGGAGAAGTACTGGGGTAAATGGAGAAAGTGACAAAGACAATAAAGACAGGGATGGGTTAAAAAGGGATAAGGCCATCAGGAAGTGGAGGGTAATGAGTACCAATGCCCATAGTCTGGGCAACAAGCTCCCTGAACTGGTGGCCTTGATAGAAGAGGGATGCCTGGATATCATAGTAGTCACAGAAACATGGTACACAGAGATCCATGACTGGGATGTCAACATACCAGGGTACACAACCTATAGGAGAGACAGAGAGGGGAGTAGCTCTCTATGCAAGGGAAGGGATAAAAGCAACTGAACAAGAGAGTAAACAGGGAGTGGAGGAGGCACTGTGGGTCGCTTTAGAGACTGGAAATGGCACCACAATCCGCACAAGGGTTGTATACAGAACCCCATGCCAGGGGGAGGGAATGGACAAGGATATGATAGAACGCATTCTTAGGATGGCAGAGAAAGGGGAGATACTGTTAATGGGAGACCTGAATATGCCAGATGTTAACTGGAGCACATTTGCTGCAGCCACATCCAAGAGCAGGGCCATTCTCGATGCCCTACAGGTGGCATGCCTCAGACAGCTAGTTTTGGAACCCACTCGTGAAGGAGCAATCTTAGACCTCGTACTCTCAAATGGGGACAGTGAGAGGATCTCAGATCTAGAAGTGGGTAGCCATCTGGTAACAAGTGATCACCAAACAGTGTGGTTCACGATACACTCAGCTACAGAGTCACGCCATACAATTGTGAGGGTACTGGACTTCAGGAGGGCTGACTTTGGCAAGATGGGAGAGTGCCTTAGAAAAGCACTAGCAAATAGGCTGAAAGGAGGAGTGGTGCAACAATGGGGAAATATCAAAACTGCCATCACAGAAGCAACAAGCCTTTGTGTGATGCAAATAAACAAATCATAATGAAAGAAATAACCACTATGGTTCTCATAAGAGGTGGCAAGGAAGGTCAGGGAGGAAAAGATGGCATTCAGGAAGTATAAGTGTAACCCCCCTGCAAATGGGGGTTCCCAAAAGACTTCCAGGAGCTTGCTTGAATGCTCCAAGCCTGAATGGTGTTTGGCGTTTAAGTCATTTATCTGTGAGTGTTTTTAGAGCCTCTGGTACTGTCTCTTTAATAGCTGTCTGCTTGCAGACATAATTAGTTTGTATGGGGGGACTGTGTATTTCTCTGCTTGAGTACCACGCGAGCTGCTGCCAATTCACTCCATTTTTGCAGTCACTAGGAGTGCAAAGGGAACCTATCTGAAAGATGTAACTGTTTGCCAGAAATCATTTAGAGTAATAATGAAAATACAGTTTGTCTAACCTGCTTTTTGCAGTCAGAACTGTGTGTTTGCCTAGTTCCCATTCTAGTTTTGAACTGCTGAACTGAACCAATCAGTGAGGTTAAGGTAGCTCTAAAATGGTGCCTTGGACGAATCAGAACTTGGACTCGTAATCTGAGCCAGCCACAAGAGGACTGTATGGGCAGTGACTCTGGGAGATGTAGTTTGGACTTCGGCGCCTTTTTGGACCAACAGGGGCAGTCTATTGTGAGTGACAGCCAATTCAGCCAAGAACTGGGAGGAACTCAAAGGAAGTGCCCAATTTTGTCTGCTGGAGTTTCAGTTGAGCTCTGGCAGTGAAGAGGGAAGGAGCCCTGTGCTTTTCTCGGTGTGCAGTTTTAGTCGGGAAACGTGTGTAAGGCCCCAAGTTTCGGTCTGCAGCTTGTGTAACTGCTTGTTAGGACTGAATCCATCCTGTGAAGAGAATCAAAGGATATCTGAAGAGTAGAAACCAGGCTCACCCTGTAGAAGACTGGAGAAATTGCTGAATTGCGTTCCGGTCTGTCAGGAACTGAATCTGCTGTGTGTTCTCCCTGAGTATTGTGCAGTAATTGCGATCGGGATAGAGATGCAGCCTGCCTGGTATAGTACTTTCTTTTTACCATATAAATGTGTGAGGAGGCTTGTGTAGCTCAAGTGAATCCTGCTGCCATTAAAGGACTTTTGCCTGTGACTGTTTACCATATAAATGTGTGAGGAGGCTTGTGGAGCTCAAGTGAATCCTGCTGCCATTAAAGAACTTTTGCCTGTTACTGTTTACCATATAAATGTGTGAGGAGGCTTGTGCAGCTCAAGTGAATCCTGCTGCCATTAAAGGACTTTTGCCTGTTGCAGTTTGTCATATAAATGTGTGAGGAGTCTCGTGGAGCTCAAGAGTAGCCCTGCTGACGTTGAAGGACCCTATGTTGTTTGGAGGTCGTGAGTACTAGTTCAGGGTTGCTCCCTGTTGAATTGTCACATTGAATCCAAATGGAATTACTGTACTGCTGACTGTTTAACTAATTTTCTTTTCTCTGTGTGAAAGAGCCCCTACCAGCTGCCACGGTTTGGACTAGCCACTAGGGCTTGGGTACCCAGGGACAGTAACTGGTAGGGATAGGCCTGTGCACAGAGCCATAGGTAGATGAGTAAAGTGATAAGCTAATTAACCTGATTTCCCTGTCCTTGTTATATCCCTAAATAAATCAGAGCTGCTTGTTTCAGCAAAGTTATACTGCCTGAGGTATTTGTCTATGTTAAAGTATTGTACTGTGATTGTTGCACTGTATCTTATTTTACAGGAGTCCCAGTGCCTGAACCAGTCCTGGGGTGTGTATACTGTAAAGGTAATTCTGATATACTGTGGGCCACTAGTGGGAAGAAAGGGGGTTGCAGTGTCCCAGAGGGCTGTGACCAAGTTAGTTTAACTATTGCAAACCCTGACCTCTGGGTGGAGGCACCTGCCATCGGATCCAGGCCCTCAACCTGTTAGTGGCAAATCAGGCAGGGTAGTAGCCCTGGGATAGCGCCATCTAGGGTTGCATAAGGAGAACACAGAAGGAGCAGGACAGAGAGCTGTACCAGTTAAGGCAGAAGGAAGCAGGAGGAAGTCAGAATAGCAAAGGCCCAAACTGAGGAAAAGAGCAGCCAACTCAGTTAAGAAGGGGATAAAACCTTTATAGATACATCAGGGCGTAGAAAAGACAAAGGGAGGAGATAGTGAGGCTGAATAGAAATGACGGGGTGCAGAGAGAGGCAGTGAAAAGCAGGATACTGAACGAATATTTCTGCTCAGTATTCACAAAGAGGAGGAGGGGAGGTGCCTAATCCAATTAACAGACACACTCTGGATAGAGGGTTGATCCCAGTCCTTTCACAGAAGAAAGGGTTCTAAAAAAACTCCTAAAACTGAAAGTGGACAAAGCAATGGTGCCTGACGGAATTCACCCCAGAATTCTAAAAGAATTAAGGGGAGAACTATTAGACCACTGACTACCCTTTTTAACAAATCATGGGAGGATGGTGTGGTACCTGAGGACTGGAGGAAGGCAGATGTGATTCCCCTTTACAAAGTGGGAGCAGGACAGAGGCAGGAAACTAAAAACCTGTCAGTTTGACCTCTGTGGTAGGGACAGTGATGGAATCACTTCTGAAGGAAAGAACTGTTGAGTACCTAGAGGCCAGTGGGGCACAGAGCCCAAGGCAGCATGGGTTCACAGTGGGAAGGTCATGTCAGATGAATCTAATTGAGTTCTTTGACTGGGTGACAAAAGTAGTAGACCAGGCCTACTTAGACTTAAGCAAGGCATTTGACACAGTCCCAACACAAAAGATTAATAGTCATATTAACCAGCCTGGGAGTGGGTCCCAGGGTGGTAGCCTGGGTAAAACATTGGCTGAACAACAGGACACAGAAGGTAATTGTAAATGGAGTCCACAGTGAAGAAAGAAGAGGTACTAGTGGGTTACCGCAGGGTTCAGTACTTAGTCCAGTCCTTTTTAATGTCTTTAAAAGTGACATTGCAGAGGGATTAGAAGGAAAAGTATGCCTCTTTGCAGATTACACTAAGATCTGCAACAGGGTTGATACACAAGGAGGCGCAGAAAGGATGAGAAGGGACTTGGCAAGGTTGGAGGAATGGTCAGAAGTATGGCAGCTTGGATTCAATGCAAAGAAGTGCAAAATAATGCACCTGGGAAACAAAAACCCAGGGGAAGATTACACAATGGGGGTAGTAACAACAACAAAAATGGAAAGTGACCTGGGGGTAATCATATCAGATGACCTTAAGGTTAGCAAGCAATGTGAGAAGGCAGTAGGGAGGGCTGGGGGGATACTGGGATGTATAGGGAGAGGCATCACCAGCAGAAAACAAGAAGTTGTTATCCCTCTGTACAGACAGTTGGTGAGACCCTATCTGGAGTACTGCGTCCAGTTCTGGACACCCTATCTCCGCAAGGACATAGACAGGATAGAGGCAGTCCAGAGGAGAGCAACTAAAATGGTGCAGGGTCTGCAAGAGAAGCCATATGAGGAGAGACGAAAGGAGCTTAATATGTATACCCTTGAGGAAAGGAGGGAGAGTGGGACATGATAGAAACTTTTAAGTACCTCATTGGAATCAACAACGTCCAAGAGGGTAGCATCTTTCAGAAAAAAAGATGTGCAAGAACAAGGGGACACAATTTGAAGATGGGGGGGGCGGTTCAGGGCAATGTGAGGAAGTATTTTTTCACAGAGATGGTGGTGGATGCATGGAACAGCCTTCCAGAGGAGGCTGTGGGGTCTAAAACTGTGGGAGAATTCAAGAGGGGGCTAGGAAGGAATAGGCTGTTGGTAAACTAGGACCTGCAGCTTAACCTGTAGGTAGGGAAATGGGTAGACTAGGTCGGCCAAGCCGTCCTTATCTACCGTCAAATTCTATATTTCTATGTAGGAGGCACACAGGTTGGTGTAAAGACACCAGTCATCATAAAGGTGACTGAAACCAAAAGAGGAATAAGGCCTCTGGAACCAAAAATGGAGGAGCAGGAAATGTAGAACTGGATTGAAGGAGTGTTACCAAAAGAGAAGGGCAGGAGGGTGGGCATAAAGTGGTAGAGGTATCAGCAACTCTCAACTGTTACAGTGGGAACCATAACTGGTCCTGACCCCAGAAGTACCTCCAATAAAGAGAAAAAACATCCAGTCTGACTGTGTCTGGGTCTGGCTATAGTAGGCAGTAGTGAGGCAGTAGGATATGGGGCAGAGAGACAATCGGATCCCTGTCAGGATGAGCCCAGGGAATAAATATGTCAGACTACATCCTGTGGAATTTTCCATTCATGTCTGCCACTTTGAAAAGGCAGAGGGTATCCGACAGTGTATGTCTGCTGCCAGGGATGTGTACCTCTAATAAGGTGTAGTCCTGCACGTCCCAGACCCCTATATGCATGGTTTTAATGCATATAGGCAAGGGAGTGGGTAACGTTTCCCGGTCAGGTAACATACAGTGAGGAAATAACAGATTGAATCATTGGACATATTCCCCTGAGGCTCCTGAAAGTGCTGAGAGCATAGAAAATGGTTCTTCCAAGACAAAGACACACACACCTTGGCACGTTTTTAGACCTTTTAAAGGAATACCCACATCCTCTGGAGTGGAGGTATGCATCGTAAGAGTGGTCATGCACCTTCATAAATGGAGAAATTGGATAGCAGGCAATAAGATGATGGCATCTATTTGCAGGTAGATTTCTGAAGGCACAATCATTGCAGAGTGCCCTGGAACAAAGTCTCTGGTATTATTGGGGATATGTGATCTATTAGGATGGCTGCTGCCACCTATCCCCAAAATGGCAGCAGGTGAAGCCTGGCTGAGGCACCTCTGATGCGGCAGATAATGGGAAGCCAGTTAGCCCAGGTGTCCATCGAGATACAGGAAGGAAAGCATTTCCAACTGAATGTTTGCCATAAAGGTGTACGATCATACCCAGAGACTTGAACCATACTGACTGATGCAAGGAGGACGTCTGATGTTTCCAAAAAGCAAAACATCCAGGCCTATATTGGAAAAAACATGGAGGCCCACTTTGCGAAGAATCGCAGAGAGACCGCTGTTATTAGAAAACTCATGTCTATCCTGAAAGGGGGTTCATTGCCTTTTTTAGCATAGGGTGAAGGTCTGCCATGATCATTGCCCAGAAGGAAAGAAAACATACTCTGACCTTTGAGGAGGGGGATGCACAGGCAAAATGGGCATTATTCAAGTAGAAGAATGCCCAGATACTGGACATAAGGACAGATATTGTAACCATGGATTTGAGGGGACATTCAAGTTGTGGGCAGTCCCAGGCAGGGAACTGGTGGAACAGCACCCATTAACCTCTAAATCAGAGGTGGGGACAGCCAATAGAGGTAGTGAACCTGTGTTAGGGAGGCCCCCCCAACAGGTAGCAGGGTTCGAAAAAAGACTTTTCGTAAAAGAATTCTCCTGATGCAAAAAGATAACATGGATTGCACCAAATTACAGTGCAACTGGAGGCAGTGGGTCTCACAGAGCGACCTCAAAAAACAGCATCAAGAAAAAAACAAACTCAGAAAGGCAGGAGCAAAAGGCCAGACATATGCAACTGAGACATTTTCACAGTAGAGATCATGTAAACCATAGCCACCAGAGGTTCCAAACAGTGAGTATAGTGGCTGCACAAGCATCCCCAAGAGGTGGGATGACCACTGTGAGGACGTCTCCAACTAATAAGCTAATTCATGCCTAGGGGCGTGCAGCTCCTACACCTGGGCCCCAGAGGGTAGAACCAGTCTGGTCCAGAGTCCTGAGCAAGAAAAAAGAAGGGACTCCACCCCAACAACTGTAGACAAAGTATTGTGTACAGTAGAGCTACAGATGGAGACCAGGATGAGATGGGGGGGGCCACCAGGCCACAAGAATAGGTATGTCCACCTATGCCCATTGGTGGACAGAGTCGACTCAAAGGAGCCAGCACTCTTTGAAGAAAAAAAAAAGAGTCCCTGGGTTGTTGAGGAGACATCAGTTATGTCAAAGCAGTGGAAGAAATAACCTTATACCCAGTATGAGGGCAGAGTTTCAGTTAAAGACCAGACAGGGTCTGGGTGTGGATTACAGAGGACACTCCATAGCCAAAGCCGCCAGTTAGGTGGTGCCTAACTCATGCTCCATTAGAGAGACGATGAGGAGACCGACAGTGAGGCCAAAGGCAAAGACACCTGGGCCAAGGCCCTCAGATTATTCTGAAGCCCATTGTGGACAATAGGGTCCAGGTCCTCATCGAGAAGGACAAAACCTTCAGTGAAACATCATTAGCAACGAAAGACCCAAGGCTAGTGTCGACCAGAGGATGAAACCCATGGTGACCAGAGGGCTGAAGCCTTCACCGATGAGTGGGGAAACCTATTGAAGCCGCTAGCAATGTGAGGGTTCAGCAGCCACTGTCAAGGAGAGGGCGGAAGCCACCTTCAGTGATGCTGAAGATACTATTACACTTATGAAAATCTGAAGTACTGTATCTTCATTGGTCTAGTAAATATGGTCAACGACAACAAAAGTAGTAGAAAATACATTTTTAAAAGGCGAAGGTACTGCCGAGCTGATCTTCAGGAGAGATTTGAGCAGGTTGCAGAAAAGAAATGAGAGTATTGGGGCTGCTCCCTTTTATAGTGCACAAACCTAGTCATGTTGTGCATGAGGAGGTGGCCCCAGGTACGACTGCTAATAAGTCTTCCGGAAACTAGTGCCTCTTGCAGAAGGTTCCTATATGTTATGACCTGCTGCAAGAGTGTCTCGAAGAAGATCTTTAGTTACTTGGTACTCAGGTTAATGTGGACAATTGTGGGGTCTTACACAGTTTGGGGAACTGGTAACAGTGTGGACATTAATGGTAAATGTGTAAACTGATTTATGCAGTTAGCTAGATAGTCAGGGAGCCGATTACAATCAGAGGTTGGTGGGTAGCCACTGTAATTTGTGACCAGAAGTAAAATGCAAAATGATTATTTGTAGTGTCATGCCAATCAAAACCAAACCAATCATCTAGCTTAACCTCTATTCCATTTTACCCCCCCCATGTAAATACATTGTTTGATGTTTTTGCATAATCCTGTCCCATGAGCATATTATTATAAAGAGTCAATACTAAAATGTTCTAACTGTGGGGAAATGTCTATTGTGTCATGCTTGGGGTGGTTTCATGGTAATGTGAGTGGGTACAGCATCTCATAGGGTTGTACCAGGTTTAACTCTAGCCCACTAAAAGCTAAACTCTGGACGGAGATACTGTGCAATATGTTATCTTGGGAATATACCAGTTTAAAGTAAATCTTAGGAACCCAGGCCCCTCAACCTTGTTTAGGCCTGCAAGGCATGGGTAGTAGCCCTTGGTATAATGGTGCCAGGGTTATACATGCACCATGCACATATGTACAGAGCACCCAGAGAACCTGTGTAACTAGACCTGCACACAGAAGTCAAATCCTAAACTTCCTACTAAATCTGCACTCTGTTCACCAGCTTTAAGTCTCCATTGCCAGCAGGGGTTGAAAGCAGCTTTATGCCATACTGCCACACAGGTGTGCCAATTGTCACAGGCCTATGAAGCATCAGTCTCCGTTTACCTGCTCAAGGATGGCTCACACACGCACACTCCCCTGTAACCAGCTAGTTTCATCTTGTAGTCAAAGTTTGATCCAGAGAGTAAGGACACAGAGGCTCAAAGCTTCTACTAGACCCACATGCACTCTAGTCCTGAACAAGTCACATCTGGGTGATTAAGATTTACCCACTCAGTTAGGCAAGCAATATGCATTGCCCACCTAAGGACCACGTTTTTAATTTGACACCAAGAAGTGACCAGACTCGTTCAGGGCAAGACTTCAAGTGGCACTAGTAAGATTTGAGCATTCTTTAACCCATTGTTTCTTATTTTTAAACACTTAAAAAACAAGCATTTGTCAATGGCAAATGTTGCTCGCTTGTATGTGCTGAGCAGGTATTTGGAAGTCAGTGGAGTGCAAATATTGAGAAATTTGCAAACTTATGGCGTCTTAGGAACTGCATAGCATGCGGCCTCGTAAAGTGTCATTTTAAGAAGTTTGTGACCAAATTTTCAACATGCTCATGAACAGTGTCACTGTGATTTTCTTAATATGTCCCATACAGTGATTTCACACACTGACTGCGCCATTGTGCGCTACATGGGCGGAAACACATTTTGGGCGAGATGTGAAAAATGACAGCTGTACTGCTCATAAGGAGGTGTGGTAAAATGACAATGTTGAAAATCTGGAGTGAAAACATTGAAAATTCGTGAACTTACGAGTGTGCGTAGGAAGTGTGCAATGCACACTCGTAAAACAGTCATTTTAAGGAATTTTTCCACCAAATTTTCAACATAGGCTTTTTGAGAGCCCACCTTACGAACACTGGCAGTGTCATTTCACTAATCAGTGCCAAAGGGTGATTTCACGCAGTGACTGCGAAATCACCCTTCGGGCCCGATTAATGCCATGACAGTGAGAGCATTCATGAGAAGGGGTCCCAAAAACCCCATGTTGAAAATTTGGTGCACAAATTCCAAAAAATGCCTGAGATATTCAGCAAAGTTGAAAAAACCCTATTTATTACATTATACAGCTTACTGGCATTTCCTCAGTTCGCGGTCAGCTTTGAAGAGTGCAGATGTGTTCCGGTCCACGAAGATCATTGTGCGAGTCAGGAGGTAAGTATGGGCTTGGGGGGTGTGGGAAGGCAGGTTGCACAGTGGGTGGAGTGCAGGTGTGGGCCCCAGACAGCGAGGACCATTTTTGTGTTGCAGTTTTTTGGTTTAAAAATAAAAAATAGGAATACGATGGGACATTGCCAGCTGGGGTGGGCTCCCAGCGTGGCACAAGGACTGGCTGTTCGGGAGGGTGAGGAGCTGACAGGGATTGGCATCCCTGTTGGTGATAGCATTTGTTGCCACGCTGGGGTGGGCTCCAGCGTGGCACCATCTACTCGGGAGAGAGACAGTGGAGCCAATGGGAGATTGGGCACCTATCGGCTATCTGATGTGTTGCCACACTGGGGTGGGCACCCAGTGTGGCATGCAACTCTGTTTGGGGGAGAGAGCAGCACAGCCGGCCGGGGATTGGGCACTTCCCATCAGCTATACAGTGTGTGCGGGGGGCGAGCATGCAGTATGCGTGCTTATGTGTGTATAGGGGGAGCATGCATGAGCAGGCAATATCTCATCGCTGCTCACTGAAGCGTATCTCCCCCTTTCAACTGTACTCCACTGCATTTTCAACTGCTGTCATGGCCAGCTCCAGCAGCGACTGGAGAACTGCAGCCGTGCTTGAAAACACACTGACTGAATTGGAAGAGGGCTGCCAAACCTCTGAAAACTTGGATGATGGCACTATGTTTCTTGCACATGCATGCAAGCAACATAAAAATGGCTCCATAGGCTTGTAAAGGAGAAACTGTTTACATGTATACTGAAACTGCATTTATTAAAGCACGATGTAACCCCCCCTATAAATTGGGGTTCCCAAAAAGTCTTCCTTGAGCTTACTTAAATGCTCACTGCCAGGCTGCTGCCCTGCATTTTAGCAGTTTAAATGTGATTACCAGAGAGTGCCTGTATAGGCTCTGTGTACTATCTCCTAAAGAGCTGTCTGGATTTGCAGTCATAATTAATCTGCGAGGGAGCTCTGTTAGAAGATGTACTCATTTGCTGATAATTTGTTAGAGTAGTAGTAGTAATATTGCAGTTTGTTCTAACCTGCCTTCTTTTCAGCATGGACGGTTCTGTTTGTTTCCATCATCTTAGTCCTGGACTGCTGAATAGGCCAATCAAGTACATTTGGGACTCTAAAATGGAGCCTGCCAAAACTTGAAGGAATTGTAGTTTTGGGCTTTTGGCACCTAAAATAACCTGGAGGGGATGCCCTTGTTGTGACTGACAGATCAGCCAGCTGAACCTTTTGGATATTGGGGAAAGTCCCACACTGCTTGCAGTTTGTTAGATCAGAGTTGGGAAGTGAAGATGTAACCGTTCTAGCAGCAATCCATAGTGGATTCGCCTTCCTGCTGTTCCTGAGAGGGAACTTGTGCTTTTTTCAGACTGAATCCGAACTTGGAGAGCGAATTAAGCCACTGCATTGAGACCAGGCTTTAACCTGCAGAAGACTGAAGATTTGCTGAATGCAATTGGCCTGTCAGGACTTCCAGATCTCTCTGAACTCCCGGATTGTGCAGAGACTCCGTAACTGCGACCAGAGAGCCATTTGCCTGGTACAGTGGAATTTCCTTACATGTGAATGTGCTGTGTGCTTATAGTGGGTCATGATTTGATTCCCCACTGTGTTTTGCTTGCTGGAGGCTGTATCCAGCTCCTCAGACAGAATCCTTATCCATTTGCCTAGGCCCTACTACACCCGGCCCAGCTAGAATACCTGCTATGCAGGCAGAGAAAGTCATCGATGAGGTCTGCTGGGATCAGCCCCCTGCTCAACGCCTTGAACAGGAACGACGCCTCTAATTCCTGTGGGCCCTGCTTCTCTGGGAACTCCAGCTCAACAGTCTGCAGTCTCAGTTTCATCTTGCCTGTGTCCAGTATTGGGTATCATGGGTAAACATCAGGGTAGCTCCCTGCAACAACAGCTAAATCTAAAAGTGTTGCCATCCGATTGCCTTTTCTTTCATGAACTGAACCCTCTGGCTCCGGATTACAAATAGTATGTGTTGTGCATGTTGCTTTCTTCCATCACAGGGCCCCAACCAGCTGCAAAGTTCCTGGCTAGCCCACCATTTTCCTACCTGGGTACCCAGAGTGTGTGATTGTGTAGGGACTCTGAACTGCATGCATAACTGTTTGATTAATGTAGCTTTTAAGCAAATCAACCAGATTACACCCTTCCCTTGTTCAAGTCCCCTGAATAAATCAGATTTAACTTTGTTTGCATTTAACCTGACTGTGGTTCCTGTTGTGCCAAGAATATTGTACTATTATTTGCTGTGCTTAACATTGTTTTACAGGGGGTCCCCAGGGTCAAGCTAGAGGAACCAGCCCTGGTGGTAAGTGCAAACAGTGTGGGTAATTGCCTGGTGAATAAGGGTCATTGTGAAAGTAATTATTGTATTTTGTTCAGGCCAATAGAAGGGAAAGAGGGGGTTTACAGTGTGTCAGAGGGCTGTGCCCAGGTTAGCTTGACCACTAATAACCCTTACCTCTGGGTGGAGGCACCCGTTTCATTACCCAGGCCCCTTAACCTGCTACTAGCCAGGCAGGCAGGGGTAGTAGCCCTTGGGATAGCACCACCTAGGGGTTACATCTTGGAGGCTCACCGCTGGGATTTTGTGCCTTCTAGTGGCCAAGTGTTACAAATTATTGTTAAACATTAAGGGCTACCCTGGTAGAAATGGCTGTACAAAACCACAACATGAGAGAATGCACTCAATATCAACAAGGAAGCTCAGAGTCCCAAAATATAATCCAAATGGTCTAATTTAGCTCTTGAGCTCACATAAAAACCACAGTATAAACACCTGCTATACACCAGCTGGTGGGGTGATAGACTGGGCAGGAGATTGACCCCCAAAATGCTCTCCTTATACTGGATATTCCCCTGGGTACCAGTAAGGACACTGTAGAGGAAACACTTTCCAAAGTTGAATGTTTAAAAAACCCTGTGGTTGTGGGTCAATAGGCTGATTTGATTGCCCAAACTTTCATAGCCTTGGTAGAGTGTAGTGACCTCGTGAACAGCTCTAAAGTGCCACAGACTATTGCCTCAGAAGGGATCCTAGCCACCTGGAGTGTGGTGACAAAAGACAATAAAAACCCTGGGGAGGATGAGCTTGCGCCATTATCGGAGACTTTTGTGGAGAAATTTGCTAAGTTGTTGCTGGAGGAAGGGAAAATTGTAGAGTACTCAAACTATTCCTACCACCTGGAAGTGTTCCTTCCCCAACATCCCCTCCCACTCCAGCACCTGTTACTGCCTGCCTTCTGTGCCCATGCCAATACTGGCCCCTATATCTGTACCCACCATTAGTCTTGACTCATACTGAAGGCCGAGAATGTTCTCGGGCACCCTCCCCACCCCAAGGGGGAGGATGACTGGGAGAACTGGATTGACCATGCTGCCCCTTTGGTACCCAAGTGGCAGTGTACACAGGCTGAGAAGCAGAAAAGAATCGTAGAAAGTTTGAGGGGCCCAGCCCTTGAAGCCATAACATTTTTGCGGTTCACAAACCCCCAATACATCTGCTCAGAAGTACCTATCAGTACTTGAAGGCAATTTTGGGTGCATTGAGTCAGGGGAGACTGATGTGGGAATTCCAAGGTACCAAACAATTGAAGGGGGAAGTTTGTCGGTGTATGTTACTCGCCTAGAAAGAGCTCTACAGAAAGCTTACCAGAAAGGTGGGGTAGGCACCAGTGATTTGAACCATGGGAGATTGGGATACGTACTGCAACATGCCAAGCATTCTAAACTGCATATCATCCAGTTAAGGCTCCAGGATAGGAGAGGTAACCCACTTGGCTATTATGACATGATAAAAACTCTGGGAGGTAGAAGGTGAAGAGGGAGAGTGGTATTATGGGGTGAGTGCAGCCCAGGGTATCATGGCACCGGAAGGCCTTTCCACAATGGTCCCATCCCCTTTTGAAGCAGCCCACTGTTCCACAGGATACCACTTCCTTTGGAAGTACGTTCCACCCAGATACAGTTTAGATTTTTAGAACCAGCAAAAAATGGCAGGAAATTAATTTTTTTCCTTGCACTTATGGCATAAACGGAACAGGTTACCTCCCTACTGGAAATATTGTTTATATTCTTTATTCTTGTGTTGATTGACCAGCTGACATTACTCATGGTTTCACAACTTGTGAGGTCTTGGTCAATCGGCACTCAAATATTAACAGTATTTTCAGTAGGGGTGTAGCATCTCTCACATTCTTTGCAAAAAAAAAAAACATGATTACTGGTGACTATTTATCAACCCAATTATGAGTACTGTCAAATGCCGTAATAACCCAAAAACTAGTTATGGCATTGAAACATTTTCTTTCACTAGCGTGATTTTTAGATGCCACTTATTTCTGCCACACCACTTCATTGGCCAGAACTCTGTTTGGGCGGGCTGAACAAAATGAAAAACATGGCAGCTCCGCTCAGACAAACCGCTATTTTCTTTTCATGCTCACAAACTTACTTTTTTATTTATCTGGCTGATCCTGCCTACAATACTTAGTAAGTTTTAGAATGGGCTATATCTGAAATCAGGGAAGGGTGACAGCACTGGAGTGAGAGTGTATGCACGTATCAGAGAGCATAGCATCACATCGGAAACCGTCTTCAGGGCTAACTATTTGCACCAGCAATTCTTTAAAAAAAAAAAAAAAAAAATGGATAGTCAAATATGTATGTTATGACTGTTTTTCACACCCTTGGGTGTGTGATGGCTACACAAACCTCTCAAGCTTCGCTCTAGAGGTTTATAGGTCATCACACAACACCTCAGGTGTGGGGAAAAAAGTCATAACATACACGTGCCTATCCATTATTCTCTATATAATTACTGACGTGTGCTTTCCCCCCATTGGGAAACACGGTTATAATTTGCCATTATAACCAGCTCGGCTGGTTATAACGACAAACACGTGCCAGGTTTCCTTCAGAACAGCCATCCCTTAGTCACTGTTCCCCAAAGTTCACGTCCCGTGACAGAATCCAACAGTGCAGCACACTTCTTGGTCCCTCTTGGAAACAAACTTTTCATTTAAAAAAAAAAAAAAAACTATTTTCCTACAGTAAACCACTTTAAAACAAAACAAGCATTTTCCCCGTCAGCCTGACACCACAGCCGAGTCCATGTCAGACTGCCCCTTCCTCTCGAAGCCCGGAAGGATGCTGCAGCTGCCACTCAGCGGTAAGTTTATATTAAAACTAAAATCTAACTGTCTACACATTTTCTTTTTCAATTAAATATCCTCCTTTTTTCTCCAACAAGTGCAGCCATATAATTATGAAGATTGCGGACCATGCAAAATAGAGACTGGTCCACAGCTTCCTGAACACTAATCTATCAGCTAATTTAATTTTTTTTATAATTGCTGAGGCAAAAAGCGCACTCCTGCAATTATAAAAATATGTGGTGTGTAAAACTCGATTTTACACACACCCTCGTTGTGGGATGCTTCGCCCTCGGGGTTTATGTAGCATCCACAACTCAGTGTGTAAATCTAGATCACTACCTGCCCATGTATTCTCTATTTAATAGAAAGTTTGTGTTGCTATTGTAACCCCCTGCAAATGGGGGTTCCCAAAAGACTTCCAGGAGCTTGCTTGAATGCTCCAAGCCTGAATGGTGTTTGGCATTTAAGCCATTTATCAGTGAGTGTTTTTAGAGCCTCTGGTACTGTCTCTTTAAGAGCTGTCTGCTTGCAGACATAATTAGTTGTATGGGGGACTGTGTGCTTCTCTGAGTACCACTCGAGCTGCTGCCAATTCACTTCATTTTTGCAGTCACTAGGAGTGCAAAGGGAACCTATCTGAAAGATGTAACTGTTTGCCAGAAATTATTTAGAGTAATAATGAAATTACAGTTTGTCTAACCTGCTTTCTTTGCAGTCAGAACTGTGTCTGCTAGTTCCCCATTCTAGTTTTGAACTGCTGAACTGGACCAATCAGTGTGGGGTAAGCTAGCTCCAAAATGGTGCCTTGGACGAATCAGAACTTGGACTCAATCTGAGCCAGCCACAAGAGGATTGTATGGGCAGTGACTCTGGGAGATGTAGTTTAGACTTCAGTGCCTTTTTGGACCAACAGCAGCAGTCTATTGTGAGTGACAGCCAATCCAGTCAAGAACTGGGAGGAACTCGAAGGAAGTGCCCGGTTTTGTCGGTTGGAGTTTCAGTTGAGCTTTGGCAGTGAAGGAAGGAGCCCTGTGCTTTTTCAGTGTGCAGTTTAGTCAAAAACGTGTGTAAGGCCAAGAGTTCTGGTCTGCAGCTTGTTAGGACTGAATCGTCCTGTGAAAAGGATCAAAGGATCTCTGAAGAGTAGAAACCAGGCTCACCCTGTAGAAGACTGGAGGAATTGCTGAAAATTGCACTCGGTCTGTCAGGAACTGAATCTGCTGTGTGTTCTCCGGGTATTGTGCAGTAATTGCGATCGGGATAGAAAGCAACCTGCCTGGTATAGTGCTTTCTTTTATATGGATGTGTGAAGAGGTTTGTGTACCTCAAGTGAGCCCTGCTGACATTGAAGGACCCTATCTTATTTGGAGGTCGTGAGTACTAATTCAGGGTCGCTCCCTGTTGAATTGCCACATTAAATCCAAATGGAATTACTGTACTGCTGACTGTTTAATTCTCCTTTCTCTGTGTGAAAGGGCCTCTACCAGCTGCCACGGTTTGGACTAGCCACTAGGGCTTGGGTACCCAGGGACAGTAACTGATAGGGATAGGCCTGTGCACAGAGCCATAGGTAGATTATTAGGTGATAAGCTAATTAACCTGAGTTACCCTGTCATGTTATATCCCCTAAATAAATCAGAGCTGCTTGTTTCAGCAAGATTATACTGCCTGAGGTTTTTTGTCTGTGTTAAAGTACTGTACTGTGATTGTTGCACTGTATCTCATTTCACAGGAGGTCCCAGTGCAGAACCAGACCTGGGGTAAGTGTATACTGTGAAGGTAATTCTGATATATTGTATGGGCCACTAGTGGGAAGAGAGGGGGGTTGCAGTGTCCCAGAGGGCTGTGACCAAGTTAGTTTAACTATTGCAAACCCTGACCTCTGGGTGGAGGCACCCGCCATTGGATCCAGGCCCCTCAACCTGTTAGTGGCAAATCAGGCAGGGGTAGTAGCCCCTGGGATAGCGCCATCTAGGGGTTACACTATTAAAGCATCAAAAAGTATGGAAATGCTATGTTGGGGTTTTCAACACCAACTTCGCATCCACCCCATTCAGAAAGATTTGGATAACATATACACGTGGGTAAATGCTAAGGGGATGAGTTTTAATATAGATAAATGCTGTGTGACCCATACTGGAAATAGGAATCCAGAACACTATTATACTATAAATGGACAAATCCTAAGAAAGTCAGAAATGGAAAAGGACCTGGGTATACCGGTGGACCATAAACTTAACTACCAAGCTTAATGTAGTAATAAAATAAATATGGAATATAAAGAAACACTTCAAGAGTAGAAAGGAAGCTGCGATTATGCCACTGTACAGAGCCTATGCATTTAAACCAGCCGGGGCAGCGGGGTAAGACAGGAACCCAGCTTCCCCCACAGAACACAGTAATTAGCAAGGCAAATACCAAGGTAGAAAAGTCATTATGGAGCAAGACAGAAGTAAATGCAAAAAAAAAAGGCAGTAAGCACAGGGATGGGGATAAAAGGGGTAAGGCCATCAAAAAAAAATGGAGGGTGATGGGTACCATGCCCATAGTTTGTAACAAGCTCCCTGAACTACTGGCCTTGATGGAAGAGGGATGCCTGGATATTGTGGCAGTCACATAACCATGGTACACAGAGAACCATGACTGGGATGTCACCATACCAGGATACACAATCTATAGGAGGGACAGGGAGGGTGGAGGAGTAGCAGCTCTATGTAAGGGAAAGGATCAAGGCAACAAAACTAGAGAGTAAACAGGGAACAGATAAAACTCGATCACCCTGGAGACAGGAAATGGAACCACAATCCGTATGGAGAGTTGTAAACAGACCCCTATCTCGGGGAGAGGGAATGAACAAGAAAATGATAGAAGGCATCCTTAGAATGGCAGAAAATGGGGAGATATTTCAAGTACCTCAAGGGAATCAACAACATCCAAGAGGATAGCAACTTTCAAAAAAAAAAAAAAAAAAGAGAGGTGTGCAAGAACAAGGGGGCACAATTTGAAGATAGAAGGGGGGCGGCTCAGAGGTAATTTAAGGAAGTATTTTTTCCACAGAGAGGGTTGTGGATGTATGGAAAGGCCTTCCAGAAGAGGTTGTGGAGTCAAAAACAGTGGTGGAATTCAAGCATGCATGGGACAGTCATAAGGCAATTCTAGGGGTTGGGGGTAGGAAGAAGTAGGCTGCTGGTTAACTAGGACCTGCAGCTTATCCATCAGGTAGGGAAATGGGCAGACTGGGTGGGCCAAGCGGTCCTTATCTGCCGTCAAGTTCTATGTTTCTATGTATTGTTGATGGGGGACCTGAATATGCCAGATGTTAACTGGAGCACCTTTGCTGCAGTCACATCCAAAAGCAGGATCATTCTTTATGCCCTACAAGGGGCATGCCCCAGACAGCTAGTATTGGAACCCACTCGGGAGGGTGCAATCTTAGACCTGGTACTCTCAAACAGGGACAGAAAGAATCTCAGATTTAGAAGTGGGCATCCATCTGGGAACAAGCAACCACCAAACAGTGTAGTTCACGATAAACACAGCCATAGAGTCAAGCCATACAAAAGCAAGAGTATTGGACTTTAGGAGGGCTGAATTTGGGAAAATAAGAGTGCCTCAGAAAAGCACTAGCAAACAGGTAAGAAGGAGGGGTGGAGGAACAATGGGGAGTGATCAAAACAGCAATCACAGAATCAACAAGCCTTTGTGTGAAGCAAATTAACAAAACACAATGAAGGAAAAAATGCTATGGTTCTCAAAAGAGGTGGCAGGGAAAGTTAAGGAGAAAAGGATTGCATTCAGGAAATAAGGAAACAGAAGGAGCAGGACAGAGAACATTATCAGTTAACTCAGAAAGAGGCAGGGAAGGCAGTCAGAACAGCAAAGGCCCAAACCAAGGAAAGGATAGCCAATTCTGTTAAGAAGGGGGATAAGACCTTTTATAGGTATATAAGGGAACAAAGAAAGACCAAGGGAGGGATACTGAGGCTTAAAAGGGGAAGGAATGTGGGCAGAGGGTGACAAATGAAAAGGCAGGGATACTGAACTAATATTCCTGCTCAGTATTCACAAAGGAAGAGGAGGGGGAGGTACCTAAACCAAGAGAAACTCTTGATACAGGGATCAGTACCAGTCCATTCACAGAAGAAAGGGTTCTGAAAGAACTATTAAAATTGAAGGTGGACAAAGCAATGAGGCCTGATGGGATTCACTCAAGAATTCTAAAAGAACTAAGGGTAGAACTAGTGACACCACCAACTACTCTAACAAATCATGGGAGGATGGGGTGATACCAGAGGACTGGAGAAGGGCGGATGCAATTCCTCTTCACAAAAGTGGGAGCAGGGTAGAGGCAGGAAACTACAGACCAGTTAGTTTGACCTCAATGGTAGGGAAAATGATGTAATCACTTCTGAAGGAAAGATTTGAGTAGCTAGACACCAGTGGGGCACAGGACCCAAGGCAGCATGGATTCACAGCGGGAAGGTCATATCAGAAGAATCCAATAGATTTCTTTGACTGGGTGACCAAAGTAGTAGACCAGGGAGGGGCTGTGGACATGGCCTACCTAGATTTTTAGCAAGGCATTTGATGCAGTACCACAAAAAAAAAAAAAATCAATATACAAGTTAACCAGCCTTGGAGGGGGTTCCAAGGTGGTAGCCTGGATTAAAAAAAAAAAAATTGGCTGGACAGCAGGACGCAAAGGGTAGTAGTCAACAAGAGTCCACAGTGGAGAAAGGAGGGTTACTAGCAGGGTACCGCAGGGTTCAGTACTGGGACAGGTCCTTTTTAATGTCTTTAAAAGTGACATTGCAGAGAAACTGGAAGGAAAAAAAAAGTACGTCTCTTTGCAGATAAAGATTTGCAACAGGGTTGATACACAAGATGGAGTGGAAAGGATGAGAAGGGACTTGACAAGGTCGGAGGAATTGTCAAATGTATGGCAGTTTAGATTCAACACAAAGTGCAAGTTAATGCACCTGGGAAACAAACCCCGGGGAAAGAGTACACAATGGGGGGGTGAGATACTGACAACAAAAATGGAAAGGGACCCAAGGGTAATTTTATCAGATGACCTAAAGGTGGGCAAGCAATGTGAGAAGGCAGTAAGGAAGGCTGGTAGGATACTGGGATGCACAGGGAGAGGCATCAACAGTAGAAAACAACAAGTTGTTATCCCTCTGTACAGACAGTTGGCAAGACCCCGTCTGGAGTACTATGTGCAGTTCTGGAGACCCCATTTCCACAAAGACAGAGTGGAGGCTGTCCAGAGGAGGACAACCAAAATGGTTTAGGGTCTGCACAAGAAGACATACAAAGAGAGACTAAAGGAGCTTAATATGTATACCCTTGAGGAAAGAAGGGAGAGAGGGGACATGATAGAAACTTTCAAGTACCTCAAGGGAATCAAAGTCCAAGAAAGTAGAATCTTTCAGAAAAAGATGTGCAAGAACAAGTGGGCACAATTTGAAGAGAGGGACGGCTCAGAGGTAATATGAGGAAGTATTTTTCAGAGGGTTGTAGATGGATGGAACAGCCTTCCTGAGGAGGTTGTGGAGTCAACAGTGGTGGAATTCAAGAATGCATGGGACAGACATAAGGCAGTCCTAGTGGGGGGTGGGAGGAAGTAGGCTATTGGTTAACTAGGATCTGCAGCTTATCCATCAGGTAGGAAAATTGGCAGACTAGGTGGGCAAGCAGTCCTTATTTGCTATCACATTCTGTTTCTATGTATGTTAGACCAATATTGGACTACGGAGCCCCAGTGTGGGAACCCGTAACCGGGGGGCAGTGGCAGGGATGAAGAAGTTGCAGAGGCAGGCCACCAAGATGGTGTACGGCCTGAGGGATAAATCTTATAAGCAAAGATTAACAGATCTAAGGTTGATGCCACTGGAAACCAGAAGAGTTAGAGGGGATCTGTTATGTTATGACGTAATGCAGGATGACTAACATGTTAAATGAACTAAATCTGCAGTTTAAAAACAATCAACTGGGTACCAGGGAACCCCTTCTCCAACTGAGACATGTAAAGTGCAACACAAGTAGGTGTAGGACTTTTTACACTCAGAGTGTTTGCCCATGGAATGACTAACCAGAGGATGTTATTTACACAAACAATACCGCACAGTTCAAAAGTAAACTAGACACCCATATCCTAGATGGACAAACTAACATATTACAGGTAAAGAGGACAGGAGCCATCATGGGTCTAACTCAAGGGCCACTAAGCTCCTTAAAACTTAGTAGGATAAGCAGCCAAAGGGGACAAGACAAAAGCAACCATAGATATCCATTATCAAGTAAGACAAGCATACAACTCTTTACAAATGACATAAGACCTCCAACGTGGTCCAGCACCTCTACAGCCAATGATACACTTGCACACCACCAGAGAATTGCAATAAAAAAAAATTTCCATAGGATCACATTGTAAATGGTAAGTAATAACACAACAGGGTGTATGGCAGTGCCAAATTACCACACTCCGAAGGTGGGTTGTGAGGCATGAGGTACAGCCGAATGCCTTTGATCGCCTGGGAAGTGTGGTATACAATTCCCATAGGATCACATTGTAAATTGCAAGCAAGCAACCACACACAGCACAGTGTGTGATGATGCTAAATTGCTGTATAGCCCAGGTGGGCAAGGCATGCGGTGCAGTTGAGTGCCTTAAACCTCCTGGGAAGTGTGGTGTAGGATTTGAATAAGATTACAGTATAAATTGTTTAAGAGATCAGTTCCACACATCAGGGTGTGCAGCAAGGCTAAATTGCTGCATGCCCCAGGTGGGTTGTAAGGCACAGCAGAGTGCCTTCAACCAACTTGGAAGTGAGATAAAGTTCCCCATAGGATTACATTATATAAAATTGTAAGTAAGCAATAACACAACAGGGTGTGTGGTAATGTTAACATTTCTGAAGGCCCCAGGTGTTCTGAGGCAGAAAGTGCAGCCGAGTGCCAAACACCCGAGAAGTGTGGATGTCTTCACTCAGGTGCCAAAGGCACCTGTGCTGCCATTGACGCACATGCCAAAGATGTGGGAGAGGAAGCAGATGGCTGCTCCAAGGAGGATCAGGCCCATGGCTTACTTGACTGGAAAGAGGCAACATTCCAACTTAAATGGCACACAGCTGAATGACAAAATGAAACCAAAATAAAATGGGAAATGGCATCTTAGTGAGATGTAGCTCCGGGTAGTATGGCAAAGGCACTTTTCATGTGCACTGACTAAATGCAAAGAAGACAAGGAAGCATCAATGGGTGGCTGCATGAGAAATGCAGTGTGCACTAGATCACTTGATAAAGAGGGAATACGAGAATTCATGGTTCACACTGTTGTGGCAAGGCAGCATTGACAGAAGAGGAGTGTACAATATTGTCTTTGGAAGGCAGGAGGTGGGTGCCATTTGAAAAGCAGATTGCAGTTTGGTCAATTGGAGGAGGACACGAGAAACAGTGTTAATATTTCCAGTAAGAAGGTAGCTTATTCCATTTGTGCCCTACCTTCAGTAAAGGTGCAAAAAAATATTCCCTGCCATTTTTTGCCAGTTATATGTCGCAGCCAATTATAAAGAAAAAAAAACTATCTGAAAAGGTCATCTATAAATAAACCACTACTTAGTTGATAGATAAATTTGTGCTGAAAAAACTTGTGCTCACAGTACCATGCTATCATTTTTCATTTCAAAGTTATTCACATTTGAATACTGTTAGAGCTAAAATACATCTGCACAGCAGGGCATCTCTCTCTTCAATGATATCAAGGCAGCCATTTTAGGCTTTTTAGAGAAGGATTTTTGCGTCAGGAGAGATTTTAGAGTTTTCAAATGTCATGAAACTGCATTTATTCTGCTTCAGTAAATGCAGTTTCAGTATAAATGCAAGCAGCAGCCATGCCTTTACCAGCCTATTGAGTCATTTTAAAAGAAAAAAAAAAATGAAAATGAAGTAAAAAGATGGTTTATGTATCCTTTAAAATGTAAGAAAATTGTTTGCCAGCAGACTCAGAGCTTAAAACCATAAAGCCAAGGCAAAGTGGCTTTACGAGCTTTTTAGCATCTACGAGGGTGTCAGTACACAATGTAGTATTTGGTTAGCTGAAGATGCAAGACAGAGTCAGAATGCGACTTGAACTGTATTTTTTTATGGTTAAAACCAGCCAAGTGATAGTCATTTAGCTCTCAATCATTTTACACAACCCAAAACTTGGTTAGAACAGGACTACCCCCAAAAACTAAGCAAATTGCTAAAGTTGTACTATCCTGTGCCCAACTTCAACTCATTACTTCCTTTTTTTTTTTTTTTTTTTTAATTCATTAATTCTCAGGGATAAGGCCTACTAGGCACAAATGCCCATTTTCAGGAGTGATCCAGGAGCACTGTGGTGGTTTAGTGACTTACTCAGTATGCAAGTAGAGGATGTGGGAATCAAACCCAGGTGTGCTGGATGTACCAAACTTATGCACACAGCTCATTACTCTAACCTGCAGGCTATACTGGCAGTCTATGAATTTCAAGCCATCCACTGCTTAACCATATACAAAATGGCCACCCAGGGAAAATGAGTCAAGTCATTACTCCTCATCTGTTTGATCTGATGAACTGCAAATAATTATGCTTCACAACACTATTAAGTAGCTTTAGGATGCATAGCATAGTCCTAATTTAATACAGACAGATTTTCAAAGGTTTACAAATGCCGCAAGCCTTAGGTGCGCAGAACATGTGGCACACTGAGCTTATGGCATTCTCCTGGCTGGCAATCAGGGTTTTCTATCTCATGTACTGACTGCCCAATTTAGACCAGCTTTTTGCTGGTGTAGCTTGCATCATTGGGTACCCTTTTCACAGGGTTGGCACTAAATATGCAGCACAATTTGCCATGACTTGGGAAAACTGTCATAACTGCACCCAGTGTACTAAAATCTGGCACAGTTCGCCCAATCCAGCCCATAGAATCGAAGTGCATCATGGGCTGTAGTTCTACAGCTCAGCCACTAGGTGGCTATGGTATTTTGGAGACTATTCACAATCGCCATCGATGCGTGCTAGTCTAAAGTGGGGGAACCTGGGGACCAAGTTACAATGCGTCATCACTGAAAGATGCTGGGGGACCAAGTTACGATGCATTATCAGACAGATGTTGGGTCAGATGTCACCAGGATTTGAACCTGTGAAAGCCAGGAGGACTGGCCAAGGCAAAGCACCTGCACAAGGCAAGCTTGCACTAGCTCTGCATCAGTCTTCCCATCCCCTACAGTTGCTACCCATCTTTCCTGGTGGACAAAGGCTCTACCCATTCTCCAAAGTCCATGGAGCCCTAGCCCCAGTCCAATTTCTCAGTCTCTTGCCAGTTACTCTCAGCTGTGATAGCCCTATCACCTGCCTTAAGATGAAAGGCAAGAGTTTTGCAAAGCTCCCACCCTTTTGTACAATCAAAATGTATGTAGCAATCATGCAGAGAAGGGCTTTTGGGTGCCAGTCAATGTGCTGTAGTGCACTTAGCGAGAACCCTTGCAACTGCATCTGGTCCAAGAATACCATTTACAGAAATTAGCACACAACTACTTTTCTTTCCCACATAAGCCTGTATCCAAATTGTTTTATTAAGGGTGTAACACAAAAAGGAAAAATGAGTGCACATTTTATGGAAATCAAAAATGTATGCATTTTAGAGCAGAAAGTGTCACAAGAATGAAGTTCATTAAACTCAAAAGTGGGACAGGCAGACTACACTCAGTACAGAGTTCTTGTTAGAATTCCTGGGGCTGAACATCTTTGCTTCCATCACCAGATCCTTTGGTAGTTTTCTTGGGCAGAAGCTTGGCGTGAATGTTGGGCAGAACTCCTCCTTCTGCAATTGTTACATCTCCAAGCAGTTTATGGAATTCCTCATCATTCCTCACTGCCAGCTGGATGTGCCTTGGCATGATCCTAGTTTTCTTGTTGTCCCGAGCAGCATTCCCAGCCAGTTCCATCATTTCTGCAGTCAGGTACTCCAGCACTGCAGCCAGGTAGACTGGTGCCCCAGTCCCAATCCTCTCTGCATACTTCCCCTTCCTCAGCAGCCTGTGAAGACGAGCCACTGGGAAGCACAGCCCTGCTTTAGAAGACCTGGATTTAGATTTTGTTTTTTCTGCTTTCTTGCCACGTCCAGACATCTTGGTGCTCAAACTGGGAGAAAAAAAAAAGTTAGGAGCATTTATTAGCAGTAGCCAGAGCCAAAGTGGAGTAAAAGACAGCATACAAATAAATGCAAGACACCAAATGTCCCCTCCTCTTTACTGCACCTATTTTGAGGTTACTTTACCAGAAAAAGTCTGGTGGAAAATGGCAATAGATTTACACAGAAAAGTGCAAACTGTTATGCAAAGAGTTGATGTCACCAAGTGCATATATGGTCAACCCCAGAAGGCAGTGAGACTGTCCAGACTTTGCTAGCACAAAACAAGTTTCTCAACTCTATTAAGATGCATGTGTAAGCCCCCTTTGGGAGCTTACTAGTTAAACGGAGGCATCGGTAGGTCTGGAGCTTGGGGCCTGCCTGCTGGTAGGTGGGCCTCAGGACAGACCAGGACAGACAAAGTGCGGCCCATGTGTTTTTTGGCCATGAGAGTAGAGGTTCTGGGCCAGACTGCACCACTTGCCACCCCGGCCCACCCTCCTTGAAGACTGGTGGTAAGGATAGCAGTTTGGGAGACCATCCAAGAGTCTGGAGAAAGGGGGACTGCTGGCACCATGTTGTGGGAGCTGGAGCCTAGGAGTGTTGAATAAAGGCCCACCTCATGAACTCCTAGCACCAGGGTGGGTCGACTCAGGAGTGCTCCAGATATCCTAGTCCTTGGTAAGAGCAAGCAGAGTGTTTGGCCAGCCCACTGGGGCAGTGCAGAGGTCGCAGCCCGCACTCTGGGGAAGGCAGTGGTGGCAGCCTGTCTCCCTTACAGCTATGGCACTGTTGTCTTCAGGATCACCAGGGCCCTGGTTAGTAAAATGCCCAGGGATGTTTGGAGCTTTGCACTAGCATTGGTGAGAAGGGACGAGCAGTGTCTTTCAGGGGCCTCTGCTGGCTAAGCAGAACATAGAGTTTGAAAGAGCTCCAGAGTGAAACTGCTTTTGGGGGGACATGGGACTGCCAGGTTTAGGCAGCTGCAAGGTCTCCTCTGCTTTTGGGTGCCTGTACAGTGACAGTACAGAAAAAAAGTAAAGTAAGCAAGTTCTGCAGGAGGAAATGTTCCAAGGGGAGTCTTGTGCGGCCCTAATCGTCCCACCGAAGAGTGCTACTGCTAGGATTCGATACTGCATGGTTCTGAGGGGGGTGCACTGCAGAAAACTTGAAATTGAAAGTTACTGCAGACTGCGTGTTAGGCTTTGTGCCTAGGAAGTTACCCACTGCTCATCTGTACTTCACGCTCCATGGAGTGAACCGATCCAATTTCTACATTAAATCATTTTGTTGCACTTTCACTTCTGAGTGGACAATGGATTCAATTAAAGCACCTTGTGATGTTTTCCCCCATAGCTGCTGCACCCCTCAAGTAAGACCACGCAGCAGAACCTAGGTAACAGTTCAACTTTCCTGGCTGAAAGTGCCCCATTCCCCTGAAGTTACCATCTGGCATACCCTAGGCACCGGGAAGGGGGGCCTTCCAATGTGGGGGCTGATCCAGGGTGTGAAGACTCATGGAGAGGTGCAAGAATCCTGCCTGGACTGTGATTTTTGGGTGCTGCAGCATGGGATACTTCAGAGTCCTGGCTTGGAGATTTTCTTGCTGCGAGGCTCCAACTGTTGGCTTGTAAATTTTCACACCTTCAGAAAGGTGCCATTCCACCTGCCTGAACTACTTAGTATACTGCTAATGTCAGCAGAACTTTTTGAACATTGTGCCATTGGTTGGAGGCTGGAAAGGCTGGGGCAGAGGTCACAGGACAAGCAGCTGGAGCACCTTTTTGTGTTGGGACAGAGTTAAGTGCCCCACAAGTTGCAGAAAAAGCCCGCAGACTGTTGGAGACGTTTTGGTCAGTATGGCAGAGTACCCATTGGGGAGAAAGAAGAGAGAAGCACGAGGAGACAGTTTCTGCCTCCCTCCTGTCCTGGTTGGGGAAATGTTGGCAAAAGTCTAAACCCAGGAGAAGCGAGTCATCTGTAACAGCACTGGGAGCCATGTCAAGTGTTTGTCAGTTTAAATTATCCTGTGGAGGGGTACCACCTCTTACCCAATCAGTAGCCACTTACCAACCATTGTGGGAGTGGACCACCACATCAGCCCTGATGAGCATTGAACATCAAGCCTGGAGAACTGGGAAGAGATGGGATCAGCTGAGAGTGAAGTGATCCCAGGGAAGAAGGATGTTGGCAGTCTGCTCAACCCTTCTCCCCAGTCAGAATCTGCCCCTCCCCTTGGCAGAGAAGCCTAAGCTTAGCAGGCCTCCTGCCTATGCCGCTATCCCTTTAGCAGCAGGGACCAAGGAGACCACTCATGGACCTCCCCCTGGTGCATCAGAAGCTGGGAAGTCAGATGTGGAAATTGACGTGGTGGTCTTGGAAGGAGAATCCAGCACACCCATAAAGGGGATTGAAGGGATGAATGCAATGTCCCTGGCTCCCGGTGTTTGCCAAAGGTCCTTCACCTTTTGACAATCTGGATTGGGAACTCGGGATTACAAGGCCTTATTTCCCCTAGCCAGAAGTACCCGGACTCTGTTCCCTGGTTACTCCAAGTCTGCAGACAAAGGCCTAAGAACATGGACACACTCTAATCCCCATTACATAGTCAGTACATCTCAGGGAGTTTGGTGTTAAAGATACTGCACCCAGTGCGAGGAGCATACTGGAGTGGTCTCAGGCAGAATGCTGAGTGTGCTGGTGCATCTATAAGAAATTCCCTGGAGAATCCTATCTGTATTTGTGTGAGCACCTCTGGGACATCACAGAGGAATGGAGGGAGGGCTGGTTATTCCAGAGAGCCCTGGACAAGGTCAAGCAACAGAACAAGGGAGGCACCCTCAAAAAGGAGGCTCATTAACAGGCCATCAGGCAGGCGAAGAAAATGTGCACCTCCAGTGTGTGGACTGGACTGACCCTATTCAAGACCTCTGCTATGGTTCAAGATCCAGAAGGGCTGCACACAAAGTACTAATCTGTGAAGATTCCTTTGGAAAAGAGACCACTAAGCTAGACCTGAAGTTCTACTTCGCCTTGGAACAGCAGTAAATGCCAGGACTGAAGAGTTACATCTAGGCTCCTCCGAGTGGCCCCCTCCCCTAATGCAGGCATGGGCAAAGATGGCAGGACAGAAAATATGGACCTACTGCTGGTTGCTGGGTGAAATCAACCCCTTTTGTTGTTTACTGTTTAAATGTTTTAAAAGTTCTAAGAAGTCGATTCCCCAGTATCTTTATTGAAACTGTTTTATTGCTGCTGATGAAGAGGCAGCTGGACTGCAATCTGCCCCTTCAGGACTGATCACAAGCAAATGTGCAGTGTGGCCATCAGGTGCAAGGCCTGTGTGGTTGTGGAGTTGTAAGGGCAGTATGGTAGTTACTTGTGTGAGCGAGATAGCAGTTTTAAGAAATGTTAATTATCTGAAAACCAATAGAGCATTGAGAGTTTAAAGGTTTGGTCAAAACACTGAAGCCAATGTGTTCCACCCTGCAATATAGGGGTGCTTGTTATCTGGTTAATTGAAACTTCGTACCCAAGCAATGTTGGTTGGGAAGGTATGCTTTAGCCCTTCCTGGCAGCAGCAGGCTGGGGGAAGAGACACCACAGTTTCATACCTGGCAATCTGATCATGTGAACCAGCAGGTGGGTCACCAGTGGCTCTGTGGGATGGATAAGTAGAAGTAGTACCATCACCATCTCAGGCAATGTAGCCAGTAGTGCAGTCTTGGACTTTGGGGTGGGGGGAGAAGAGAGAGAATGAGTGCACCTACGTCTCCTCTGGGAGGTAGAGGGGGTAGCCGGTGATCGTTCACCAGGGAGTGAAGAGTGTGTGTGCGTCGTGTCCCTTAAAGGGAACTTACTAGTTAAGATCATGGTGCCAGTAGGTCTGGAACTGGGGGTCTGGCCAAAAGGTTTAAAAAAAAAAAAAAAAAAAAAAAGGAGGAGATACCAGCTGGAAGAGTGCAACCTGTGCATTTGGGCAGTGATGGCCAAGGTGGGCTGCTTGCCACCCTGGCCCACTGCCCTTGAAGACCAGTGGCAACCACCCTAGATTGATGGAACATCATCAAGTCCATCAATCAGCAAGCACCCGTAAGAAGGCAGAGTTCCTGTCTGGGGAGATTGCTGCTGCTGCTCAGAATCGAGCAGCACAGCTCTTTCGAACCGTGGACAGGTTGTGCAACCCAACCAGTCTTCAGGTTCAAAGAGCCTTTTCACAGATTGAGTGCAATGAGCTTGCTCAGTTCTTTGCAGATAAGGTGGCCAGCATCAGGGTGGAGATCCAACCAGCACACTATGGGAGCAGATAGTGGTCAGTGTATGGTCACTCCCCCTCGGTTTACCTGGAATTCCTTTGACCAGCTGGAAATCACAGATGTGCGGATCGCTCAGGGTAGGCACCCAACATAGAAACATAGAATTTGATGGCAGATAAGGACCGCTTGGCCCACCCAGTCTGCCCATTTCCATACCTAATGGATAAGCTGCAGATCCTTGTTAACCAGCAGCCTACTTCTTTTAACCCCCACCCCCTAGAATTGCCTTATTATGACTGTCCCATGCATGCTCGAATTCAACCACTGTTTTTGACTCCACAACCTCCTCTGGAAGGCCGTTCCATGCATCCACAACCCTCTGTGAAAAAATACTTCCTTAAATTACCTCTGAGCTGCCCCCCACCCCATCTTCAAATTGTGCCTCCTTGTTCTTGCACACCTCTTTTTTGGAAAGATGCTACCCTCTTGGACTTTGTTGATTCCCTTAAGGTACTTGAAAGTTTCTATCATGTCCCCCTTTTCCTTGAGGCTATACATATTAAGCTCCTTTAGCCTCTCTCCATTTGTCTTCTGGTGCAGACCCTGCACCATTTTAGTTGCCCTCCTCTGGACAGCTTCCATCTTGTCTATGTCCTTGCAGAGGCTGGGTTTCCAGAACTGCACACAGTACAACAGATGGGGTCTCACCAGCTGTCTGCACAGAGGGATAACAGCTTCCTATTTTCTACTGGTGATGCCACTCCCTATACATCCCAGTATCCCCCCAGCCCTCCCTACTGCCCTCTCACATTGCTTGCCCACCTTTAAATCATCTGATTTGACTACCCACAGGTCCCTTTCCATTTTTGTTGTTAGTATCTCACCCCATTGTGTACTCTTCCCCTGGGTTTTTGTTTCCCAGGTGCATTACCTTGCACTTCTTAGCACTGAATCCAAGCTGCCATACATTTGACCATTTCTCTAACCTTGCCAAGTCCCTTCTCATCCTTTCCACCCCACCTTGTGCATCAACTGTTGCAGATCTCTGTGTCACCTGCAAAGAGAGACTTTTCCTTCCAATCCCTCTGCAATGTCACTTAAAGACATTGAAGAGGACCATTCCTAATACTGAACCCTGCGGTACCCCACTAGTAACCCCCCCTTTCTTCAGAGTGCATTCCATTTACTATTACCCCCCGTGTCCTAGTCTCCAGCCAATTCTTTACCCAGGCTCTCATCTTGGGACCCACTCCCAGGCTGGCTAACTTGTATATTAATCTTTTGTGTGGGACTGTGCTAAATGCCTTGCTAAAGTCTAGGTAGGCCATGTTCACAGCCCCTCCCTGATCTACTACTTTGGTCACCTAGTCAAAGAAATCTATTAAATTCATCTGACTTGACCATCCTGCTATGAATCCATGCTGCCTTGGGTCCTGTGCCCCTCTGGCCTCTAAGTACTTGACAGTTCTTTCCTTCAGAAGTGATTTCATCATTTTCCCTATCACTGTGGTTAAACTAACAAGTCTGTAGTTTCCTGCTTCTGCCCTGCTCCCACTTTTGTGAAAGGGAATCATATCTGCCCTCCTCCAGTCCTCAGGTACCACCCCATCCTCCCATGATTTGTTAAAGAGGGTAGTCAGTAGTGTAACTAGTGCTACCCTTAATTCTTTTAGAATTCTGGGATGAATCTCATCAGGCCCCATTGCTTTGTCCACCTTCAGTTTTAAGAGTTCTTTCAGAACCCTTTCTTCTGTAAATGGGCTGGTATCAACTTCTGTATCCAGAGTGTTTCTATTGTTTGTTTTAGGTACCTCCCCCTCTTCATTTGTAAATACTGAGCAAAAATACTTTTGTATCTCTGCCTTTTCACCGTCACCCTCTGCCTTTTCACCGTCACCCTCCCCTTTATTAAGTCTCACTATCTCTCCCTTAGTCTTCCTTCCCTCCCTGATGTACCCAAGAAAGGTTTTATCCCCCTTCTGAACCGAGTTGGCTCTCTTTTCCTCAGTTCGGGCCTTTGCTGTTCTGACTGCCATCCCAGCTTCCTTTTGTTTTAACTGACAATTCTCTGTCTTGCTCCTTCTGTGATTCCTTGTACTTTCTGAATGCTCTCTTTCTCTTGAACCTTCACTGCTACCTCCTTTGAGAACCATAGTGGTTTCTTACATTTTGTTTTGTTTATTTGCTTCACACAAAGGCTTGTTACCTCTGTGATGGCAGTTTTTTTATTATTCCCATTGTTCTTTCACCCCTTCTTCCTGCCCATTTGCTAGTGCATTCCTTAGGCACTCGCCCATTTTGGCAAAGTCAGCACTGTACTTTTGCCTTTGTATGTCTTGACTATTGCTGTGTTTATTGTGAACCATACTGTTAGATGGTCGCTAGTTCCCAGATGGCTATCCACTTCTACATCTGTGATCCTCTCTCCATCTCCATTTGAGAGAACCAGGTCTAAGATTGCTCCCTCTCGAGTGGGTTCCAATACTAGTTTTCTAAAGCATGCCCCCTGTAGGGCATCTAGAATAACCCCACTCTTAGAAGTGGCTGCTGCAACTGCACCCCAGTTAACATCTGGCATATTCAGATCACCCATCAGCAGTATCTCCCCTTTATCTGCCATTCTAAGTATACTTTCTATCATTTTCTTGTCCATTTCCTTCCCGGGGCGGGGGGGCTGTATACAACCCCTGTGCGGATTGTGGTGTCATTGCCTGCCTCCAAATTGACCCACAGTGCTCCTCCTGTTTACCCTTTTGTTCTATTGCTTTGATTCCTTCCCTCATGCAGAGGCTCCTTCTCCTCCCCGGTCCTGCTGTAGATTGTGTATCCTGGTATGTTTACATCCCAGTCATGGTTCTGTGTGTACCACATTTCTGTGACTGCCAGGATATCCAGATGTTCCTCCTCCATCAAGGCCACAAATTCAGGAAGCTTGTTACCCAGACTAGGGGCATTGGTGCTCATTGCTCTCCATTTTTTGATGGCTTTACCTTCTGTAGCAGCATCCTCCACTGACCTGTCTACCTTGGTCTTTTTTTCCATTTAGTACCCAGTTTTGTAGGGGGAGGCTGGGATTTTCCTGCTGCTCATCAGTGCCTCCCCCTTGACTAGTTTAAAAGCTTGCCAATGAAGCATTTAAACAGATTGCCCAAAACATGCTGTAGTTTGGATCTGGGCCCAACTTCCCTAATAATGGGCAGTTGTGACATCGGCCCAGTCCTTGCAAAGATAGTTTGGTGCTCCTTAGAGTGTCTGGTGAGTTTCCCAGCTCCCTGAAGGAGGCAGTGGTGAGACCTCTCCTGAAGAAAGCTGCTCTGGACCCAAGCTGCTTTGCAAACTACAGACCAAGCTCAAACCTTCCTTTTGTTGGGAAGGTAATTGAGAAAGTTGTGGCACTGCAACTGGAGAATCATCTGACCATCCATGACATTTACAAACCTGTCTGGTCTGGTCTTCATAAGAGGCATAGTACCGAAACCTCTCTGGTTAGGGTGCTTAATGATCTCTTGATGACGAGAGATCAGACGAGCCGTTCTATCTTGGTACTTCTTGATCTCTCCTCAGTTTTTGACATCGTGGACCATGGGGTTCTTCTCAAGCACCTGAAGTTCATCTGTGGCCTGTCCGGAACAGTTTTCAGATGGTTTAAATCCTTTTTCATTGGCAGAACTCAGAGTGGTGTCTGGAAGTTTTTTCTCCAACCCATTCTCTGCCATGTGAGGCCCTTCAGGGCCGGTGTTGTCCCTCAAGTTTGCGGTGTACATGCAGCCCCTTGGAGGCACTGTAAGATGGTATGGGCTGAGGTTTCACTGCTATGCTGATGATACCCAGCTCTTCCAGTCTTTTACACCCAACCAGTATAGTGCGTCTTTGGTATTTAACAACTGCCTCACTGAAATCCAGGACTGGATGAGCTCCAGCTGGTTGAAGTTGAACTCTGGAAAGACTGAGGTGATTGTAGTGGATCCTGGTCACCAGGACAGTGGGGTTGAGGGCTGGTCAACCCACAAGACTGTGTCTACAGGCTATCCAGATTCCTTCCTGTGAATGGGTGAGAAACCTGGGGGTGATTGACGATGGGCTGACACTGCGTTCACAGGTGTCAGCAGTCAAGACCTCTTTTTACCATCTAAGGAACATTGCCAAGGTTAAGCACTTTGTTCCATGCGGTGACCTTCCAACATTGATTCTCGCCTTTGTGATCTCACATCTAAACTACTCCAACTCACTTTATCTAGGGCTTTTGACGGGGTTGATATCCGCTGCTTGCAGCTAGTGCAGAACGCTGTGGCCCGGCTGTTGACAGGGACTCCTCATAAGAGTCACATTACACCGGTGCTGCACGAACTGCACTGGCTGCCTATTCAGTCGTGGATGACCTTCAAGGTCAGGCTTCTGACCTATAAGGCCCTGCATAGACTGGGCCCGGACTATCTGCAAGAGCTCCTGTGCCCCTACTGCCCCAGGTGACTACTCTGCTCAGCTGACAAGGGGTTGCTACAGATTCCCAGGGTGAACCTCAAGTCATCTGGGGCCTATGCGTTTATGTGGCCCCAGCCCTGTGGAATTCTGTACCCCAGATATGTGAGTGCTTGACCATGGAGGGCTTTAAGAAGGCCCTAAAGACATCTATGGTGGAATGCCTACCCAGAATGATCATTTTAGCTTTTTTTTTTTTTTATCCTGTTATTTGGTTACATTGCTATGTATTTTATTGCTTTCACATGCATATTACTGTCCAGCACCTTCGCTACAAATAATAAACAAAATATTATTATTATTATTATTATTGATAGCTGTTCAGGAAATTGTCTGGGAATCTGGGGGAGAAGAAGAGAAGAACTGCCTGTACCACATTGTGGTACCTGGAGCCCTGGGTGTTTATAAAAAAAAAAAAAAGCCCACCTCATTAACTCCAGCATGGCAGTGGGTTGGCACAGGAGTAGTTCAGACATCCTTGTCTGTGGGCAAGAGCAAGGAGAGTTGGTTTGTCCAGGCCATTGGGGCCAGTGCAGAGGTGAAGCTACACTGTGGCGAAGGCAGTAGTAGCAGCTGGTCTCCCTTTCCAGTGTGGCACTATGGTCTGGCTGGAAAGCATTCAGGTAACTTATGCAGCTGTTGAGGGGAAGTGCTCTGTCTCTGGGATCACCAATGCCCTGCTGCAGCCAAGAAGCCCAGGGAAGCTCGGAGCTTTGCACTTGCATTGGCGAGAAGGGACTTGATCATTTCTTTTGTGGGCCACTGCTGGGTAAGCTGACCATCGAGTCTGGAAGAGCTCCAGAGTGAAACGGCTTAGGTGGGAACTGGGACTGCCAGATTTAGGCAGCTGTAAGGTCTCCGCTGCTTTTGGGGTGCCAGCTATGCAAGTACAGGGAAAGTAAAGTGTAAGCAAGTTGTGCAGAAGGAAACGTTCCAACGGTAGTCTTGTGTGGCCTTATTAAAATTCTGCTGCTAGGATTAGACAGCCTCCATGGGTTTTTTTTTTGGGGGGGGGAGGGGCACACTGAAAAAACTGTTAAAACCAAAGGTTGCTGCAGACTGTGTGTTAGGCTTTCTGCCTAGAAGTTACCTACCGCTTATCTGTATCCCACGCTCCAGAGTGAACCGGTCAATTTCTACATTAAATCATTTTGTTGCACTTTTGCTTCAGAGTAGACAATGGATTCAATAAAAGTATTGTGTGATTTAACAAAGTGTCTGCTCCCAAAAGCGCTGCACCCCATATGTATGAACTGCCCACACCCCCTGAAGACTACTCAGAGGAACCCAGATAACGATTAGTGACAGTTTTCCTGGCTGCAAGTGCCACCCCCTCACCGAAGTTACCATCTGGCATACCCCTAGACACCAGGAGTGGGGCTTACACATGCCTATTTTTTGGCTTCTGCATCCAAGCTGTGGGAATCTACAGATAACATGGCATGCCCCCCCCCCCCAGTCCTAACTAGGCTTTAACCTTGATCCTGCTCTAGATTTTACCTTACATATGCAAAGATGTCTAGGGCTTGCTTATACAGTTAGACATGCCTTGACTTGTGCCGCCAGACGTGCCATTAGTCAGGGAGTCCTGCTGCCAGGCTTTACTCATGTATTTATCCCATTATCTCAAGTGATAAAATATAACCTAACCAAATGGAATACCACCATTTCACCTCATCTGTGACCCAACTGACCAATCACTGCACTCTACTCTAAGGTGGCTGCCTCTATCCTCCATTATAGAGTGTGCAAGAAAATACCGATTCCCGATTGGCATTGGCTGGCATGATTTATGACATGCAAATCCTGCCATCACCCCTCAGGAAGAAGTGCCAGCTAGTCACGGTACCAGACTTCAAAGCCACCGGCCACCATATTGTTTTCCCATGGTAACCTGAATGCATGGAACGCAATAGAAAAATAACACATTTTTTACTTTGTATTATACATTGTATGATCACAATATACACTGTATAAAATCGCAATATACCTAGAGTGGCTGTGGCTGATGGCAGGATTTACCCATGCCTGGTGCGGTTTCCTCATTTGGCCAGTGGCCTCGTAAACAAACCACACCAGGCATGGGTTGGTAAATCCTGTCATCACCCACAGCTGCTCGTGGTATTATGCTTAAATATACCCTATGGCAGGAAGGATACAGTGTGCATGCCAGTACCAAGATCTCTGCTCAGCTGGACCTGCTCTCCTCCATATCAGAGGAGGGAACACAACAAAGTAGAGCACTCTGCTCCATTAACAGACCATGCCAGAAATTTCCAGATGCTAGACAATTTAGCTGCAAAACATTTGAGGCAAATACATGGACTGAAACATGCAGGAACCCACTGTTAGACCAAAACTGCTCTGAATCTATAAACATTGTTCATCTACACTATACAAACATATGAAGCAGCCAGCAGAAGGTGGCCATTTGGTCCATAAAGTCTGCTCATATTGCAGGGTCCACAGCTTGAGCCAATGTCCCTGCCCTACCTCCCCACTCTTCCCATTCTCACTACTCAATCCTTACTTCCCCCTATGCCTATCCCACCTCTCAAAGCTGCCCACTGTCTTCAATGACATTACCTCTTCCAGCAGTGCATTCCAAGTGTCCACCACCCTCAGAAGAAGGGCTTCATGACCTCCCTCCAAAACCTCCCACCCTCCAGCTTAAGCCTGTGCCCCTTGTGTTATGGTTACCACTCAGCTTAAAGATGCTCTCCTTATCAATCTTATTTATCCCTTTCAAGTATCTGAAGGTGTCCGTCTCAGTCTTGACAAAGACTACAGTGGAACTGCCAGTGCTTGCTGTGGTCCAGCAGGAGCCATCTGTACATTTGGCCCATGTATTTGCCTCAATAAAGGTTTTACTGCTAATTTGCCAAGCATCTGGAGATTTCATCCATGGTCCATTTCTTCCAACAATATACCCATAGGCTGTACAGTTGTACATTCAATAAGATTGGGTCTGCCAAACATGCTCTCTGGCTGCCATATGAAACATCCTGATCAGGCCCCCCCCCCAAGATGTAGTGAACTGTCACTCCTGTCCAAGTGCTCAATGAATATGGGTGAGCAAGCCTTTTTGGAACACATTTCATTTTACCTCTACTTTTTCAATTTCTCAATCCCATCTACACTTGACAGCTGCATACTGTAGGTTCCAAATTTCAGCAGATAGGTGCTCTTGTACCTGATGCACTGTCCTGTACCTTTAAATCACCAATCTTCATCCGCTGTACTGAGTTGTAATACACCCATGTGCTTTCTTTTAGCTGAACTTTTATTCTATTCGTCACAATTATACTTGTTAACTTAATAAGGTATGTAAATAATTGATGTTTGCATTTCTCCGGGGTCATGTCAGACAATTTGCATCATCTAGTGCACACACCTAACAAACAGTTAAACTAGTACCTTGAGCTCACTTCTGCAGAGACACAAAGGTCAGAACGTTCCCTATATCTACAGCCATAAAAGCTGGTACTCATCCAGGGATAGCCTGCTCATAAGAGAGACTGCAGCTCTAACCACACTACCACTGGCCTGCAAAACAAGATCCAGGGATATTCGTGACCACAGGAGCACCATGCATTCTGGAGTTTGAATCAAGCAGGTCAGTGTTTATTAATCACTTTCACCCTTACACAGGAAAGTCCAAGCAAAGAACAGCGGCACTCAATTCTGGTGCAAAAACAAAATTTGCATTTGAGCAGAATAAATCAAATACATGTAAGCACACAGGATTCGAGCAGATGTCCTGCAAATACACAAGCTACCCCAGTGCTTCAACTCTGAATAAGAGTCTTCCTCAGGGGTCTATCCTGAGGGAGACTTGTATTCAGAGTCAAAGCTACTAATTGCATGTTGCAGGACATCTGTAATCGTGTGCTACACATTTATTGCATTTGAGCAGAATAAATAATTTTTTTTGCACCAGCATTCCGATGCCGGCGTTCTTTGCTTGGACTTACGGTTTGGTGCTGGACGCCTCATTAGCGTGCAGCATCCCATTACTTCCAGTTCTCATACTTCAGTTTTAGAATTTGTGTGTGATCCTTACACAGTATCAAGGCAACATCCCCTTACCAGCCCACTCCCCCTAAAGTTTGTCTGGGAGTGCTTCACACAGTTTCCTTGGGCCCTCTAAGACAGGCACTGCTGCAGATAGTCACAGTTCAGTCCCATCAGGCTTCTCTCCCATTCCATGGTTCCATGGTGGGTACTTCCTACAAGACAGTGGCACTGTGACAACTCTCCCCTGGCTGGTAGAGACACTACTCAGGGGCCACATCTCATGCCTGCACATAGTAAGCATGACAGCAGGTGACCAGAACATTGTTGCCCATAAGTCTGTTTTGCCTATGTACACCTTTCTGCATCACCCTAGTAGGTCCTAGAGACCATTTCTCACAACTGGCTCCACCACCCTTCAGGCACCTCACCTGATGAAACTAATACATGAGAAATAATACTGTTTGCTCTAGTACAAGTTTGGTTTCAGAGCATCTTTTATGAAGTGGACTCTGATCTTTCCCTCTATCCTTGAGTGGATCCACGTGGACCCTGTTGACCTTTAAGAGGAGGCCCAACACTAGCAAGGCTATCACCAGGGGGGTGCAGAGATGCAGTTGCAGTAGGGACTGCAATGTCAGGGGACCCACTGCCTCAGAGGTCAGCCCAAGAAAAACATTTTACTTTCACAGACTGCACGTTGCTTATACATTTGAAATTGGGTCAGTCGGCATTGGAGTCTAGGTTGCAGATTACAGATCTAATTTCACAGGGTGGGGCAAAGAAGCAACAGGGCCACTTACTCAAAAACATCTGGTGTTGATGCTGGTGTCCAGCTGTGTCACCAGGAGGACCAGGGACAAATTACATTGTCCAGTTCCTTCATCACAGTGCCATCATGGGGAAAGGTGGGAGCATGGACAAACTACAGGTGATCAGTAGAACTGCTACAACAGAGTCTACATTATTAATGTGTTATACATGTTAAAGATTAATATGCTCACTGGTGAGAAGGTAGAGCCCCACAAAATATTTTGCAGGGAGGCCCCTATAGTCAGTCATTGGCACAGCCTTTCCCCGGTTGGGGCGGGATGGTGACCCCCCCCCAAATGTATTTAAACTTTTCACCAGGAAGGTATACTGAGCAGAATTGCTCATTTCCATAGCATCCTGTGGGGCTGCTTGCATTCAGTGGTCCCCTTCCCAGACCCTGAAGATGAGAAGTGGGGCTCCCACAGTGGCTTCTCCCTCTCTTGGTACAATTCTGGAATCCTTATTTTCACACCCTGGTTCAGGACACCAGATGCAGATGGCCTCCTCTCACCCCACCTATACAAAGATGGGACCATGAATATTCATGTACTGGCTTGCCTGGGCAACCCAAAAGACAGGATGGCACAAGTACTCAAGACCCATTATCCCCTAGCTGGATTCTAGCAGGAAACCTTCTCAGGGACTAGGTCAGCTCCTTGTTTATGCCCCCTGGAACATGCAGTTGTAAGAAACAGAAACATACTGATGGCAGATAAGGACCACTTAGCCCACCCAGTCTGCCCATTTCCCTACCTATTGGATAAGCTGCAGATTCTAGTTAAACAGCCTACTTCCTGCAACCCCCCACTATAATTGCCTTATGTCTGTCCCATGCATGTTTGAATTCCCCTACTCTTTTAGACCCCACAACCTCCCCAGGAAGGCGGTTCCATGCATCCACTACTCTCCATGAAAAAGAATTTCCTCACATTACCCCTGAGCCGTCCCCCCTCTAACTTTAAATTGTGCCCCCTTGTTCTTACACATCTTTTTCTAAAAGATGCTACACTCCTGGACTTTGTTGATTCCCTTGAGGTACTTGAAAGTTGCTATCATGTCCCCCCATCTCTCCTTTCATCAAGGGTATACATATTAAGCTCTCAATCTCTTCATACGGTTTCTGATGTAGGCCCTGCACCATTTTAGTTGCCCTCCTCTGGACTACTTCCATCCAGTCTATGCCCTTGCGTAGATGAGGTCTCCAAAACTGCACGCAGTACTCCAGATGGGATCTCACCAACTGTCTGTACAGAGGGATAACCACTTCCCTTTTTCCGTTTGTGATGCCCCTCCCTATGCATCCCAGTATCCTCCGGCTCTCCTTAATGACTTCTCACATTGCTTACCCACCTCTAGGTCATCTGATATGACTACACCCAGATCCCTTTCCATTATTGTTGTCGTTAGTACCCACCCTGCTATTGTGTACTCTTCTCCTGGATTTTTATTTCCCAGGTGCATTACTTTGCACTTCTTTGCATTGAATCCAAGTTGTCATATGTCTGACCATTCCTCCAACCTTGCCAAGTCCCTTCTCATCGTTTCTACCTCCCCTTGTGCATCAATTCTGTTACAGATCTTTGTATCATCTGCAAAGCAGCATACCTTTCCTTCCAGACTCTCTGCAATGTCACCTATAGACACGTTAAAGAGGACTGGACCCACTGCTGAACCTTGAGGTACTCCACTAGTAACCCGCATTTCTTCAGAATGTGTACCATTCACTATTACCTTCCGTGTCCTGTTGTGCAGCCAGTTTGCTACCCAGGCTACCACCCTGGGACCCGCTCCCAGGCTGGCTAACTTGATTATTAATCTGTGCGGAACTGTGTCAAATGCCTTGCTAAAGTCTAGGTAGGCCATATCCACTGCCCCTCCCTAGTCTATTACTTTGGTCACCCAGTCAAAGAAACTGATTAGATACATCTGACGTGACCTTCCTGCTGTGGATCCATGCTGCTTTGGGTCCTGTGCCCCGCTGGCCTCTAGGTACTGAACAATTTTCTTTCAGAAGGGATTCCATCATTTTCCCCACCTCTGAGGTTAAACTAACATGTCTGTAGTTTCCTGCTTCTGTCTTGCTCCCACTTTTGTGAAGTGGAATCACGCCTTCCCTCCTCCAGTCCTCAGGTACCACCCCATCCTCCCATGATTTGTTAAAAAGTGTGGTCAGTGGTGTCACTAGGTCCTCCCTTAGTTCTTTTAGGATTCTAGGGTGAATCCTGTCAGACCCCATTGCTTTGTCTACCTTGAGCTTTAGGAGTCTTTCAAGACTCTTCTGTAAATGGACTGGCATCAACCTCACTACCCAGAGCGCTTCTATCGTTTAGTTTAGGTAACTCCTCCTCTTCTTTTGTGAATACTGAGCAAAAGCATTCATTCAGTATCTCTGCCTTTTCACTGTCCCCCTCTGCCCACCTCTCCTCTATTAATCTTCACTATCCCTCCCTTAACCTTTCTATGCTCCCTAATGTACCTATAAAAGGTTTTATCCCCCTTCTTAACTGAGTTGGCTCTCTTTTCCTTGGTTTGGCCCTTTGCTTTACTGACTGCCTTCCCCACTTTCTGCTTTAATAGATACAGTTCCCTGTCACGCTCCTTCTGAGATTCCTTATACTTTCTGAATGCAGCCTTTTTCTCCTTGACCTTCCCGGACACCTCTTGAGAATAATAATTTTTTTTTATTCCGCTTTGTTTCCTTTCTTTGTTTCACACAAAGGTTTGTTGCCTCCATGATGGTAGTTTTGATTTTTCTCCATTGTTCTTTCACCCCTCCTTTCTGGTCATTTGCTAATGCATTCCTCAGGTATTCACCCATTATGCCAAAGTCAGCCCTTCTAAAGTCCAGTATCCTTGTCTTTGTATGGCTTGTCTCCATGGTTGTGTTTATTGTGAAGCACACTGTGCAGTGGTCGCTTGTTCCCAGATGTCTACTGACTTCTAAATTTGTGATCCTCTCTCCATTTGAGAGTACCAGGTCTAATATTGCTCCCTCCCAAGTGGGTTCCACCACTAGCTGTCTAAGGCATGCCCCCTGTAGGGCATAGAGAATGACCCTGCTCTTGTATGTGGCTGCAGTCCATGTCGTCCAGTTAACATCTGGCATATTCAGGTCCCCCATCAACAGTATCTCCCCTTTTCCAGCCATTTTAAGAATGCCCTCCATCATTTTCTTGCCCATTTCCTCCCCTTGAGACGGGGTCTATTTACAACCCTATGCGGATTGTGATGCATTCCGTATACCAAGGTGACCCAAGTGACTCTCTTGGCCTCCCCTTTACTTTTTAGTTCTGTAGCTTTGATCCCTTCCCTTATGTAGAGAGCTACTCCACCTCCTCTTTAACCCGCCCTGTCCCTTCTGTAGATAGTGTATCCTGGTACGTTGACATCCCAGTCATAATTTCTCCATGTACCATGTTTCTGTGACTGCCACAATATCCAAGTGTTCCTCTTCCATCAGGGCTACTAGCTCTGGAAGCTTGTTTCCCAGACTATGGGCATTGGTACTCATTGCCCTCCATTTAATGTAGGCTTTATCCTTTACTACCCCATGCCTGCTCTTATTGCCCTTGTTTATTTTTCCATTTACCCCTGCCCTTTGTCAAACTCTGTACCTCAGTGTTACCTACTATCTGACCATGTTTTTTTTTTTTTTTTTGGGGGAAGAAGAAGGCTTGAACTTTCCCGTTTCCTATCTGCACCTCCGCCATTGGCTAGTTTAAAAGCTTGCCAATGAAGCCTTTAAATCTGTCACCTAGGAGCTCATTTCTCTTCCTGGACAGATGCAGACCATCATGCCAGTATAGACCTTCATCTCTCCAGGTGGACCCCAGTCCCCAGTGAAGCCAAAGCCCTGTGCTCTGCACCAGTTTTGCAACCATTCATTAAACTGCATGGTATGCAGTACCCTAGCCTCACCCCTGCCATAGACTGGCAGCACCTCTGAGAAGGTTACCATGCTTGCTACCTGTCTGAGACCCCTCCCCAACTTCACAAATTCATCCTGCACAGCACTGATCTCATGCCTATCTAGGTCATTTGTCCTGAGGTGGACAATATCTAGTTCCCTCTCCTGTGATGCTGCTTCTGCAATCCTGAGGATTTGCTTCCTGTCCCTCCAAGTCATGGCACCAGGCAGGCACCTTACTTCCCTCTCCTCTCCCTTCCCCAGGTCTATGCCCCTAACAATTGAGTCCCCTATCAGAAGCAGTTTCTTTCCCCTGTGATGTCCCTTGCTACTCTTGTGGGTCTCTCTTGTGAATGTCCCTAGCATTCTTCTTGGTCTCCACTGAGGGTGTCAGAGGAACCTTGATTTGCCAGACTGACATTATGATTTGTGTAGAGATACAACTAGGGGCTACGCCCGTGTTCCACCACCCTCACCCTCCCAGAACCCACTGTGGTCCATCTGCTCTTCACACATGGCAACCTCTGAGGCAGTGGAACTGGTGCTCTTTGGGTGGGGGAGGCCTCCTTAGTCCTTGCCAGCTCAGCCTGGAGGTGGGCAACCTCCTCCCTCAGAGCTGACAGTTGCTTGCAAATAGGGCAGCAATGCAGGTTCCAGAATGTCTCCCGGAAAACTGCTGCCCCACAGCTAATGCATAGCACCACTCCCCAGAAGTCCCTCTTCCTTATAATATACAATGAGTTTATATATATTTTTTTTTGGTGTGTACTTACCCTTTATGCACTGTGCTGGGTTATTAAGAATATGACAGTTCTGCCCCAAGACCTGTTGAGGAAAACAGCATCCATTAGCTTTATCTACTAAACTCGAGCCCCCATCATAGCCTAACTCCCTTATACAATAAATCTTTATTCCTTGGTCAAGTTTGCCAACTACAGTACTGGAAGACAGCCCATGTGACTGGGGGCCCCTCCCTCAGCCTTCTGCCTGTAAAATTGCTAATGTTTTTATGTCTGTCCATAAAGGAGGTTCTGCATCATTGGTTAGGAATTAATACAATACTTTGTCTATCATGAACACCCTCCCCAATGTTCCTAGATCCCCCATTCTGGGGAGCTCTAGCTAGGTTACTCACTTGCTCTCCCTTCTCAGTCATTTCCCATAATCTCAGCCTCCCCTGCAGTCAGTTTTAAACTGTTCCAATTTAGACAGACTTCTGCCCCAGTACATGGGTCCCGTTAGGTGAGGGCAAAGAGCCTTCTGTCCCAGAAGTCCCCCATCCCCCACAAAATGTTGCCACTCCTCCCAACACAATCCCTTCAACTACCTGTTAAACTCTATTCTTTCCTCACCCTATCCTTCCTATGCTTCCTACCTCACACAGATGAAGGACTATCAAAAAAACCACAAAAGCAGGGTGCGTCTTCAGTCTGTACCCCAGCCTTTTGAAAGTTAGGCTTCACTGCCTCCATGAGCCGATTCACCAGATTGTTTGTGCCTAAGTGTACCAGCACCCCAAGCTCTCTCCCCCCCCCCACTGGATGGTGATGCATCAGGAAGGCATCTTCCCATCCCCTTCCCACTCTGTCCCCTTATTTACTTCCTTAAAACAGTTTAAATAAAGTAGTTCTTGCTATCTTCCTTCTGTTTCCACCCCAGGTGCCAGTAATCTTCCTTATCACTCTTCATGACTGGCTCAGGGTCCCTTCCATCAAAGTCCAGTACCTGCACCTTCTTCAGAGGGTGCAAGGTGATTTGCTGTCAGGATTTTGTGGATTTGGATGACCACCTTGCAACTCCCCCCACCTCCCTTCCCCTACCTCCCTCCACCACCCTGGACCAGTGGGCCTCTGGGGAGGTGAGATCTCTTCTTGCTGCCATCAGTGGTGCATGGAGCTTCACAGAGTTCTACATATGGGTTAATATAGTCTCCTCTCCAGCATAATCCTGCAGAGGAGTGCTTCAAGTTCCTGCACCCGACTACCTCCACATTGTACCTATGCACCATACGCTCAGCTGTTACCCTTTATACAAATAATAATGGACTTGAACTCTGGTATTAATCTTAACTTTTACTTCTTCCTACCGCCTACCTGCCTATCACCCCTGTTCATAAGTCAGCTTTGCCACTGCTACAGATTTACATGCTTACTGGTCAGACACCCCTTTGGATATTCTTCTTACACCCCAAGATAGGGAGTTTACCACTAAAAACATAGTTCCATGATGTACAGTTTATGCACTCAATTACTGTTAATGTACCCCAAATAGGGAACTGCTATGCTTCTTTACATTACCTGCCCTTCTACAGTGGCCAGATACCAGCTCCAACTCTCCCTGCAAAAATGCAGACTCACCCATGGATGCCCTACAGACAATGTACTGATTTGAGATGGTCATTCAATGGGATGCTTACATGTGTTGCAGTTAACTGTCTCCCTTCCTGCATCTCTGTGTTAGGCTGCCACTGGACAAATGGTCCTAGTCACCTCTCCCCACTTTTTGCAGGGATGATTTTCACCAGGGGTGCTGGGGCTGTAGTAAAAACACAAGAGAGCAATGATAGTTTCCATGATCTTATAGCCATTAAAGGGGCACTTTGGATACACTTGGACAGTTTTTTTTTTTTTGGGGGGGGGGGGGGGGCAGGCAGGGCTTCCATGCTGCCCATGGTTCCAGCACCTATGATTTTCACCTGCCTTCCCCTAAACTCAGGCCAGCACTTAAGAACTGTGCTTTTAAACCCTAACTGTAGTTTCCAATTTAACTCAGTGCCTACAGCTCTACTTTATAATAATAGGTTCCATGTGATAATGGAGATCACAGAATAGCGATCATTGTTTGTCTACATTGCTGAAATTATGCTCTGTGATGTAGACTTGTAGTGAACAGCAAAGAGGGTGCCAGAATTGGGTTTCTTATACTTATGCAGTGGAGCAACGCACACCACCCATCCCCTATGCAAAATTCTAAAATCTGGGGTAGGGGGTGAAAAGATTCACACCACACCCACACCGATAAGTGCTGCAACAGAGGGAGAATAGAGAGTCACACTAGAGAAAAGAAGTGCTACTGATGCATTGCTTGGCACATGTGTGTGGGGTGGCTTCTATACAGATCCTGGAATGGTTGTGAGAGCAATAAGGTACAGAATAGGTGGGTAGTGGAAGAAAAATAATGGAGGCCTGAAGGGCATGGTATTCAGGAAGGAGATGGCAGGGGGATTTAAGGGAGGAGTTAACCACAGATGCAATTGAATGAGGGGGAAGTTTTTTAGTGCGGCAGAGAGAGTTGTGGGAGGAAGAGTGGTGTATCTAGGTGGGAAGGGTGTTCCAGAGCTTGGGGAAATGATATGTGAAAGCCAATTGACCAACATAAGTCCAACAATGAGGGACAACCACCGAGCTTGAGTCAAATGAATGAAGGGCAGGAGTAGAAGGGGGTAGGGTGGCCAGTGAGGATGCCAAACCAAAATGTCAACACAAATATTGCACATTGGACGGGACAATGGTTTTCTAAAGATGAGAAGGCAAAAGAGTAGCAAAAGTGACAGTGGTGGGTGAGAGAAGGAGCATCCAAAGTGAAGCGACAGAATGAGTTGAAGAAGGTGTCCAATCTGGACTTAGAAAGTGATCCAAGAAATTCCTGCGCTCCAATTGGCTGGAAGCCCCAATAAGGTGGGCATCCATCACACAAAAGAGCCCAGGTATTAAAAGTATCAGCCCTAGTTCCCCTTTACCCATAGAAATATCCTTGTGCCCGCCCTCCTCACTGGCCCAAAAGCACCGAAATTAATTTGAAAATGACAATTTTTTCTTTCGTTTAGCGAGAGATACTGCACCCCAAGCGAGAAACCCACCTCCACACTCAGTCCTCAATCCAGTCCACACAACTGTCCCATAATGTTTATTTTATTTATTTTTTTTTTTATTTTACAGCAAAACAACCTTTTTAGCACACACACACACACACAAAACAGCTCCGACACAACAGTAGTTTCTCTTAAATTTACTGCATCCATCCAGGCACATCGAGACTCCCTTCTCCCAAAAGCTGCCTGTGCAGACCAAACCAGACAATATAGCCCCCAACACAATGGTAGTTTCTCTTTTAAATGGACTGTTCTTGTAACTTATTCCAGGCACATCCTTGACTCCTTCCTCCCAAAAGTTGCCTATGAAGTTTTTTGTCTTCAGCCATTTACTAGTGCTATCTCAGCGCTACTAGTACCAAAACTACCTTTACCCGTTCGCCAAGGCTACAGTCCTGCTCAGTTCCCCAGTCATCCACTTGAGTAATACAGGACATGCTAGTGCTAGTAGTGAAAGAAACCTTTAATTATTTTGTAAGATGTGTATCACATCTCATTGAATAATAAAAAAAAAAAAGTTTCTTTTTTAAGCTACTAGCACATTGTGTGCCCAGCACTATAAATGGAACTACCCTAAGTCTGTGTCTCTGTCTCCATTCCTGCTCAACATAACAGATCTGTTTTTTTTTTTTATAAAATTATTTAACACTGCACACAAATCAAATTCTGTACATTTTAGATATGCCGCTTACTTAAATGCATGGTCTCCCCAATCACCCGATCCCACCGCCAGTGTCCCAAACTACACGCTTGATGAGGAGATTAAACTGCTGCCACAGAATAACAAAACACAAAAAAAATGGACTGCAAGTAAACTTGACAGGGCCGGGGATTAATAGTTCAAGGATTCAAGACCAAGAAGGTAGGTACACGCTGTTCCAACAGGAACACAGTCTGTGAAAACAATACAACTGTAAAAGGCTGCACTGCGTACTCCTGGTATACATTGGTCAGGATACCAGAAGAGGGACTATTTTAATTAGAAAGCAACTTTGTAATTTTTTTTTTTTTTTTTTTTTTTTTAAATTCTTAAATATTAAGGAAAAAGGCTTTACTTATAGCCAATTTTCTAAGCGCAATAATACTCTCCAGGGTGGAAAGTACTGGGCATTACCAGACCTTCCAGGGGCTATAAGGCCCTCCGCCTGTGGCATCGGGCCTCATTATGCCCCTGGGCTGTCCGGTATAGCCCAATACTGCCCACCCTGTTGGGTATTATTGCTTACAGGGAAGACATGGGAGCAGCACTATAGACCACAGCACAGTAGTCAAATGTAGGTAGTATTTTCTGTACAAGTTCATGCCTAGCTGGTAGCAGAAGGCTAGTGTGGTTCCTATAGAGGGCGCCAAGCATGGGAAACAGTTTCTTCAGGATGGCGTCAATATGTGCAGAGAAGCTGAGGAGTTGGTCAAGCCACACAAAAAAAAGTGGTGTCCTCAAGGACCATCCTATTTAGAGTAGGGAAGGATGGATGGATGAGAAGGGAGCAGAGTCTCTCTCTGCCTAGTGCCAAAGCTAATTGAGACAGTCTTCTTGGCGTTCAGAGAGCCGATGAGAACTAAACAAGAGCTGAACTTTGTCAAAGTTATGCTGAAGTCTGGTAGTTACATCAACAGGGGAATGACCAGATATCACAAAAAGGACCAAGAAAAGGAGGTGATCTAAATTAAAATTATTTTTAAAATTAAAAAAAAAAAAAGCCAAGGCATCAGAATAATTCATATAGCTGAATGCATGATATTGAGGGACTAGTACTAATAGTTCTAGAACTGAAAGTGGTCTTAGCCCAGAGTAAGCTGGCTTTCCCCATTTTCATGGCTTTTTGTTTTGTAGAAACAGACATAGCATAATGTGAATATATTAGGATGAAGGGATTCAATCATAGGTTATTATTGTCCATTTGTAAGTGCACTTCTAGTTTTCATGTTATGTAGTGCGGTTTAGGCTATAAGCATAGTTGAAAACAGGCTTGTCCCTGTCCATATGCCTTTTAAATAAAAAAAAAAAAAAAAGCAACAGTTGAGGACACACACACACCTTTAAGCCCATTCAGTCTGCCCCTTGTCCCTGCCTATTCCATCATCACCGACCCTAGGTGGGCAAAAGTGTCTCCCCTCCCCCCTGCCTATCCCACACCTGCTTGAAGCTGCCCACAGTCTTTGCCCACATTACCTCCTCTAGCAGGCTTTTCCCAGTTGTCTACCACCCTTTCTACAAAGTAGTATTCCAACACATCTCCTGTAACATTCACACTCTTCGCTTCATTGCATGCCGCCTTGTTCTAGGGACTTCCTTTCTTGCCTGTGAACTACTTGTAGGTTTCAATCGTGGCATACACTAGAAAAGACAAATCTAATTTATTTAGTGGGTTCTACTTATGCCCACATTTAGAGGTATGAACACGAAGTTAGAAGATCACAAATCTTATTCATAAGACAACATGCATCACAAAGTGAGCCACTTCAGAGGAGATTCAGGCAAGCTGTATCCACGCTGTCCGACTGCATTCCAAATGCAACACACTGAACAAGTACATAAACTAATGGGACTACAACTGCATCCTTTTATGTTTTATAACAAACTCCTTCCAAACCATTTAAAAGACCAGTTAGTTTGGGCCATAAAGCTGCATCCCTCAATCCCAAGAATGTAACAGTTTACTTTCTGAAAAGATTACTAGGACTTCACATTAACCTACTTAGAACAGGCAAATACTTACCAGTAAAAATACTAGCAACGTTTGCACAGACTGGATACAAGAATTGCTTTAGGAAAAGATGGGAATAACACAATTTATTTTTGTGTACACAGCTTTGAAAGGATTAACACACAGCACATACAAGTTTTCTGCTGAACTAACCATACTCACATTGTTATAGACTTCTAATGGTTAAGGCCTCATATGTTAGTCGAAGTTTTATATGCTCAAAATCATTAACCATTGATAGTTAAAACTGAGTAGGGCAATCAATGCTCAGTAAAACAAGTGTTCGCAAAGACTGGAGAAATAAATAAAATAGTGGCTTGAAAGTTGACTTGTATATAAGTCTTTATTCGTAACAGAAAACACCTGAGCTTAACAACAAAAAGCACTCTCATTAGCATGTTCTGCATTAGGGTACTCCCTGCAAAAAGCTAATTGGTTGATTGACACCACATTCCTACATTATTCATCCTCCATTATTCACCTGAACAACAGACAACACTGGAACCTGAAAGCAATTAGAAAGCCTCACTGCTAATAGTTACCTTGGTCAAGGTGGTCGGACACTTAAACTGGTGTGTCACCTTCTTAAGCTACCAGAAGAATAGACTGCTATACTCATGCTCTGCATGACACTATTAGGAATTTAAAGCAAAAATTATTGCATTTCTGCTACATACAAGTATGATTCTCCAGCCATCATATGACTCTCCCCATCAGACCTAGTCACTTCTTTTTTCTGTAGATTTCAGAATATAATATCAATTCACACACATATATATATATATATATATATATAGTGCCTTTCATGTAAGCATATCCAAACTCTTTACAATCAGCTCAGAACTCACCCTGATCACTGAAGTGTTGCCACCTCTGGGAAGGGAATAGGCAGACCCAGAATAACTACTTTAAAAATGGTGGTGTGTTCCTGTCTATAACAGAAACTGAAGTAAGTATAGATATTTAGGGTGATTGGTAAGGGGGCTGTGTGGTGCAATAGGTTTACTTTACACATCTCCTTTCTGGTGCAGCAAAAAATGTCAGACAGACCCCCTAAGTGAGTGGACACCTGTTGGTTTGAGATAAATATTACTGATTATTATTGGAAAGATTCCTTTGATGTCAAACTGCCTTCAGGCCTTCATGCTTTGAGGCAGTATAGCATAGTGGTTAAGGGCACTGAGCTGCAAATCTGGAGACCTGGGTTTGAATCCCATCAGCCCCACTCACATACTGTGCGACCCTGAGCAAGTCACTTAACCTCCTTGTGCTCCCAGGTCGCACCTGGAAACAAGCTCCAGCTTAGTGTGCCTTTCCCGGTTAAACAAGTTCCCCTTTCATGTATACGCCTGACAATCTACCTGCCCCACCAGTGTATTAGTACAAATCTGTCACCTAAAGTTAAGAGTGACTCCTTGCTTCCTGTTGTTGTCAGTGGACCATCTGGAATGCTGCCCCCTCCCCGTGCACAGAGGGGCCAGGGCTGAAAGACACCAACTGGGATTGCCATGCTGGCCCATAGGCTCCTATTTTGGCAGGCAAAACATGGTGAGGCTGCAAGTTAGCACCGCCCTATCTGTATCAGACCCCCCAACCCCCAGAGCATCAACTCTGTAGCGTAGTTCACGAAACCACAATGTCCGCCCTCCCCATCGTATGCCACTCCGCCCACATGGCTGTACCCCTAAACATAGAGTAGAATCCCCTGCAAAGCTCTTTTCCACTCACACTAGCCTGCAAGAAAGTTTCAGTACCTCTGTCCCCTTAGAGTGTTATCACACATTGTAAGGATGGGAGAGTCAGCATGATACTCCCAGATGCACTCATTACCAGAGTTCCTCTCTTGGAATTGACAATCCTTGGAGGTAGGTTGCTGGGTGTTTATGCCTTGAACCCCTACTCCTAAGTGGCATGTAGAGGCTATGGGGGCCCACAGCTTCCCCATGAATTTCCCCCAAAGGGAGTGACAACCACCTTCCTTAAAGGAGTGACATCTGATCTCTCCCTCTCTTGGAAGACATTGGCGAGGGTTTACATCCCTCCCCTCAGAACAGGGACCCACCACTATCTCTGTGGCGTGGCCCTCTGCCCTAAGTTTGTTTCAAAATCTGTTTGGGTCACCCAGTTTGCATCCAAAAATATTACTTCTGTTATTTGTTCTAACTGAACTGTTAAACTGTTAATACAAGATGTCATTGATAAATCTGCTAACAGTTACCCAACTGCAGTATAAGTTCCCCCATCCTTCCTACTTTCCTAATGTTCCTCCCTTTCTCTTTTCTCCTCACTTAACCCAGTCTCATGCTTGGAAAAGGAGAGACTCTGCTCACTACAGCCCCACCCACTACTTAATTTACCCTAATGGATACACCATCTTTAGTCATCTCATAAAGTAAACGAAATCCACAATCCCATCGAGAGACACCGGCTGTTACAGTAACTAAAGAGAGAGAACGGATGTGGTATTCCATCAGGAGACACACTTGCCTGAGGTGGAACACATTTAGTTTGCTTCTCTGGGCTACCAAACGATAGTCTACTCCTCCCACAGTTTGGGACACAGATGAGGAGTGGCAATCCTAATCCCTAGAGGTGTCCCATTTACCTTACAAGAACAGCTCAGCAACCCTGAGGACCAATTTGCCATAGTTACTGGCCAGTAGTCTAACTCCTCAGTCACATTAGCTTTCCTATATTTCCCACTGGGTTCCACAAAGCAGTGGCCCAGACATTTTTCAATAAACTTGTCAGCCTTGCAAGGACAATTAATCATGGGAGGCGACTTAATTGTAACACTTACTCCCTCCTTAGATGCCTCCAGGCCATACCTTTACAGTGCCTCACCCCTACAAAAATACCTTAGGCATATGTTAGCCCATGTGGGCATCACTGATCTCTGGAGACATTTCTTTCCAACAGTAAGGGGTTACACTTATTACACCCCCAGTCAGGCACTTTGTCCCGCCTCGATAATATCTTCATTGCAACAGAACACTTAGATTCAGCCTCTGATCTCCAACAAGGCACCTTGCTTCTGTCAGACCACTCCCCTGTCTTCACAGAGTTTTACCCTGAGAGGCCTCCCTGAACCACACATTGGAGGCTTAACCTTATACAACTAAAGGACCATGAGCTTAGGCAACTGGTCGAGGAGAAAATCCCAAGGATAACAGCTTATAACAACAACCCAACTGTCACCACCACTCCCCCACCCCGTGCTATGGGAAACACTTAAAGTAGTCCTCAGAGAAATAGTCTCTTACTCAGCTCAAATAAAGAAGGAGAGAGAATCTTGCATCCGGGAGTTACAGACCATCCTCCAGAGCTTTCTACACAAGGGAGACCATTCCATAACTCCCCAAATTAATTTAACCATACAATAACTTCAAAAATTGCTAGATCAAAAAACAGAACAACAACTACTATACCTAAAGCATAGCTGATATGATGGGGGTCCCAGGGGAATGAGAAACCTAGCCCTCAGGCTTCAAGTATCTCGGGCCTAGACTTGTGTATCCCAAATGTTAGACCCTGACACAGGGCATTTGCTACACCATTCTGCAGAGATTCAAATGGCTATGGCCACATACTACCACCAACTATATACAGCAGACACACCACCTCTCTCTGACCACATAGAGGCATATTTCAGGAACCTTCCCTTACCAAAACTATCGGAGGAACAAGCACAACACCTCCTAACCCCCATCACTATAAATGAAGTAGAAGTTGTCCTAAGAGATTCCAAGACTCAAAAAGACCCCAGTCCATGGTCAAATTCTATAACATGTTCCTGGAACCCTTGCTCCCCTTTCTACTGTTGGCCTTTCACAAAATTCAGCAAGGAGAGCTCACTATCCCTCTTGGAAATATATGGTCGTCTCTGCAATCCTAAAATCCAAGAAGGACCCCTGATTCCTATTTCCCCATTTCCATACTTAACTACAATTATAAACTTTACATATCCACCATAGCCTGAAGGCTGGAACATCTTCTCCCACATCTCATAGATCTGGATCAGGTTGGCTTTGGCAGGTGGCACCAGGCTCATGACAATGTTAGGCATAACCTAATGCTAATCAACCATGCAGTCACTCGACAAATTCTGCTGGCACTTCTGGGCCTGGACGCTCAACAAGTCTTTGACAGAGTAGCCTGGCCATATCTGTGGACAACCTTAAAACAATTCGGCCTCTCAGACAAGTTTATAAAAAACCTGCAGGATATCTATGATTCCTCTCAGGCCTGCCTGAAGCTGGACGGCTCTCTTTCCATAGTGTTCTCCCTAGCTAGAGGTACCCATCAGACTTTCCCGCTCTCACCGCTATTATTTTCACTATACCTGGAATCAGTAGCCACAGCCATTTGACACAGTCCCGTAGTTGAAGGAGTGGCAGACAGTATAAAATTTCTTTATTTGCAGACAACGTCATAGTATCCTTAATGTCCCCAGAGGAGTCCATCCCAGAGATTTGGGATCTTTTGTAAGACTTTGGCAGGATATCTGGTTATAGGGTGAATGATCAGAAGGCAGAAGTCCTTCACTACCACTACACCCCCTCCACACAGATTAAACGCAACTTCCCATTTGAATGGCACTGTGAAACTTATCAAAAACCTACCTAATTTAGAACTACTAAATTATGAACCCCTAACCCAGCAATTGACAGATGACCTTTTCTACTGGTCTTACCTTACAATCCGATTTTTTAATTGCATCGAGGCCATCCGCCAGAACGTGCTACCCAGAATCCTCTATTGTCTCCCGACTCTTCCCATCATTCCAGGTAGACCATACTTTCTGGCCTAGGATAAGCTTATTTCTTGGTTCATATAGCAGGGTAAACCACTTCAAATCCGATATTCCATACTACAGCTTCCTAGGGACAAGGGGGGGCTTAAGCTATAATGGGTCATCCTTCAGTGGCTCATGCCAACCTACCATGCAGACTGGAAGCATATTGAACAAACTCTAAATGACACCCACAACCTTACTCCCTACCTATTTGGCAACCCCCCAGCTTACACCCCTTGTAGCAAATTTTACCAATATAATGTGGAAAACTTTCACCAATGGGTCCTTACACAGAAGTGATTCTTCATCTCAGCGGGTAGGATCTACTTACAAGTCATGGCATATGTTTTAACATTCCCACCAATAGACTCAATGGTGTCATGAAGTGATGATACAGATATGGCAATAAACATGTCTTCCAGTTATTCAGATCATCGGTGCTATTACCTTTCGTAACTCTCCAGACTTCTTTTCACCTCCCACCCTCTCAATTTCACAGATATTTGCAGCTGCATTGTACCTATGATCCAGAGAGGAGGCTGTGGCCAACGTGTCCAAGAAACCTTCCCAACTGTTCCACTTAGTCCGGTCCTATATACAAGGCCACACCCAAGAGCATCTCATCAGTCTCCTATATAAGGCATTACAAGTACCACCTGTAGATTCTACTGCTGCTACCCTCCACCAGTGGATCTTGGAACTGAGCACCTCTGTCACACTAGAAATGTGGAACAAATATGCGCTTCCCACCTGTAAAATAACTTTGCCTACGTACTGTAGAGAATACTCCTGGAATGCCACTTTAGGTATTTTCAGACCCTGGCAGTCACAGCAAAATTCATGGTCCTGCAATCTGGGTCCTGCTGGCACTGATATGATGCCACTAAGGCGGACAAGACTCATATCCTATGGGCATGTCCGTTACTTCAACCCTTTTGGCAAGCCAGTATAAGGGACTTGGAGGATATATTTAACTGCCTAGGGATCTGTTCTAGCCTCCATCCCACCAGAAAACAATATGCTAAATGCCAGCTCCATCAAACTGATCATGTTACTAATTTTAGCAGCCAAAAAAGCCATCACCAGGTTCTGGTGCGCTGAAAAAAATCCCACTCCTGGGAACTGGAGGAAGCTCGCTCTAGAAATATACACCCTTGGAAGAATGTTGGCACGCTTACAGAACTGCATCTCATCATTTGAAATTAAATGGCGTAGATTGGTCCTGTACCAACTCGATCACCACCTCAAATTTGTCCCATAAGAACCGAGCCTCTCCCCAATATAATCTGACCCCTAATATCTACACTCCTCCACATTCTATCTTACTGAAGTATACTCTTCTTCTCCACCACTGTCCTTTGCCGATAGATATCTCCCTCCCAGCTACAAAGCCTATTTCTATTTGTTTCCCCGATAGTGAATTAACTTGTACTTCACCCTGGCCTTCAAATGCGCTCCCCAAAACCTACCTGACATATTTTCTTCTCTACACCCCCTGTCTTTTTCTGTCGAAATCTTTATACCTACTCTAAATTCTTTTCCCTTTCTCCCACAGATAGTGAAATGAAGCACTCAGTACCTGAACTTAACATGATACTATGGTTTCAGTTAGGCAAGACAAGGCAAATTTTATATCTTAGGCACCCAGACAGATGTTAAGGAACTACGGGGGGGGGGGGGGAGTTAAATAGATTCAAGAGATGGCTTACCTGATAAATCTATTAAATTTTGCCTCTAGGTTCATCAAACTAGACTAAATTGTACCCTAGCTCAATGTATGTGTATGTGCCCTGCGTGCTTTGTTCCCCTTGGGGATCAGAGTGTGTAAGTACTTTCTTTTCATTCTATAATACCAGATGCACCTTGTGATGCTTAGAGACCCTACAGGTAATCAGGTATTTCATGAATACTGGAAATGTATTTTAATGTGTTCTGAACTTTTGTTTCTCTCTTTCTGTATGTTTTTGTTATAAAAAATAAAAATCTAAAAATTAAAAAAAGAACAGCACACTATTCGGCTGAATATAGGGGTACTGACGCAGCACAACATCACGTAGCGTAGCTCCAGCAGGGATCTGAGCTGTATGCAACCTATAGGGATGTGTATGGAACAGCACCCTCAGAACTGATGGCGCTGGGAGCCCCCAGCTGATAGTCAGCCAGCAACTTGCAAATGAGCCCACTGGGCATGCAAGGTGCTAAGGGGCCATATGCATGCCCATTATGGGTTCATTTGCATGGGAAGCAGTGGAAGGTAGTACCCCTACAGAGGCCACCTGCCATATCGGGCAGGATGGTTAGTGGCCCCCACCACACCCTAAATACCCATCACCACAAGTTACATGACAGCTTTGCCCGGTGGGCAAAGTGATTGTGCACCATTTGCCCAGGGTTTGTACCCATGTGCAATATTCAAAGAGGTAGGAGTGCACACAAAAGTGGATAGTGCATGCATGAAAATAATGTAGTTAGTGTGCAAAGGAGAGGTGGAGATGTGAATGCAGGTCCAAGTGGGGTTCTGAGGGCAGGGTGTACCACTAGACAACAAAGAATAACTATTCTATTATGGGGACAGGGATTTGAAGGCATGGGGTGCCACTAGACACCAGGACATGCATAGCTGCTTGAGGCTGGGATCGGGGTGAGGGGAGGCAGCCAGCTGCAGTACCTTCACCCACCACTAGGGCCTTGCACCCCTTTAAGTCAGGATTTGCAAAGGTGGTAATTTGCAACCATTTGGGTAGCATTTACTGTTTGTTTAAACCTCTCAATTTTCCTGCTGCACCCGTATGCAGTGGAGCACCTCCTCATTTGCATGGGTGCAGCAGTAACCTACTCTAGCACTTGGGTGCTAAGTGGTTTTGTCTATGCTGTGGGAGTGTCTGAATATGGACTGCATCCATAAATTAGGTGCAAAACCTGGTTAGCACCGACAAATGCTGCTTAGCACCCGGGCTAAGTTTTGAATATCTGATCCTGGGATTTTATGAGGTTAAGGAAGGGAGACTTGCATACTTTAGTATTTATTTATTTAGCTTTTGTGAACTAGGTAGGTACACTACACAAATTCATGTCTATTTTCAGGTATGACACTGGTGCACACACACAAGAAACAAAGATCAGAGATAAAAAAAAATATTTAAAAAAAGCTAAAAAGAGAGGGGTAACGGATGTAGCCTTTCTGGATTCCAGCAAGGCCTTTGACACCATCCCACATAGGAGATTTCTAAATAAATTGGGGAGCCTGAGAGTGGGTCCTATGGTGGTAAAGTGGGTTGGGAACTGGCTAAGGGACAGGACTCAGAGGGTGGTGGTAAATGGCATGAACTCTGAGGAGAGGGAGGTGACCAACGGGGTGCCACAGGGGTTGGTGCTGGGGCCAGTCCTATTCAATGTCTTCATTAGTGACATTGCAGAGCAATGGAGTGAATGTGCCTCTTCACAGATGACACTAAGATCTGCAACACAGTGGACACACTGGAGGGGGTGGAAAAAATAAGAAAGGACCTAAGCCTATTAGAGGAGTGGTCAGGTGTTTGGCAATTGAGCTTCAGTGCTAAAAACTGCAAGGTCATGCACCTGGGTTACAGAATCCAAGGGAGCAGTACAGGATGGCTGGGGATATTCTGGCCACCACAAGTCGGGAAAAAGACCTGGGGATCATCATATCTGATGACCTGAAGATAACAAAACAGTGTGAAAAGGTGGTGGGGAGAGCAAAAAAAGTTGTGGTGCATAGGCATAACAAGCAGCAGGAAAGAGGTGATGATGACACTGTACAGATCACTGGTGAGGCCTCAGCTGGAGTATTGTGTCCAGTTCTGGAGACCACGTTTCTGGAAGGACATTGACAAGCTGGAGGCAGTCCAGAGAAGGTCAATGAAGATGGTACATGGAGTGCACCAGAAACCCAATGAGGAAAGACATAAGGACTTTAATATCTATTCACTGGCGGAAAGTTGGGAGAGGGGAGATATGATAGAGACCTTTAATTACCTTAGGGGAATAAACAGGGTACAGGTGGAAGGCATATTTCAGAGAAAACTCTGCACAAGAACAAGGGGCCATGATATGAGGCTGAAGGGTAGAAGGCTCAGGGGTAATGTTAGTAAGTATTTTTTCACAGAAAGGGTGGTGGAGCTGTGGAACAGCCTTACAGCAGAAGTGGTGGGTGTGAAAACAATATGGGGGTTCTAGAGTGCATGGGCTAGACATAAGGGTACCCTGGGGATGTGCAGAGCAGGAGAACCACAGATCAAATAGGATCTGGGCTGTAGCAATGAGTAGGAAAATGGGCAGACTGGATGAGCCATATTGTCCTTATCTGCTGACAGATTCTATGTTTCTGTGTTTCAATTAATGGGAGGGCTTTAAGCCCAAGGTTCGATGGGCGGAGCAACAACGTCACTCCCCTATCGAGCTTAAAAGTTCACAACATCCTGGGCCTTACTAGGATTCTTTTTCGTTGTGGCAGGAGGCGCAGCCTTCTGTCGTTTTGGGCTTGTCAATTCCTTGGCACCTACAGCCGCTCATTCCCATCTCCCATATTGTCTTTCTCTCCTTTGCCCTTCTGCCGCTACCGCGGCTTTGCTTCTGCCTCCCTCATTTGGTTTCGTCGTTGTTCTTGCACCCTGTTCCTCTTCTTTCCCCTGCCCTGCTTGGAGCATCTTCCTCGCCTTTTTGTTTGCTGCTTCCCTCCCTTCCCCGCTCTTGCCGTGTGGCTCCAGTTCCTTTGCTGTCCTCGCTTCTGCCATTCACCCTCCCAACATGAAGCCTAAAGGAGGAGGAGAGTGGCTGGCCATCTGCAGTTTTGTGACTCATGCCCCAACCCCTTGTCTTTCGTCTCCATCTGACGCTAACTGGTCGTTTGCTCCTGCTCCTACAAGTCATACCTCACCTGCACCGGCCCTGGACCCAGCTTCTTCATGGTATGTACCACACTGTGGTATCGACACCTTGTTGTGCTCGCATTGGGGATTGTGTGCCTGCAAGATTTTTGGCAGCGGTTATGTACAGGGCTCGCCTGGCCTTTCCAAGTCGGGGGGCTTGCGGGAGCTTGTTTTGGGTTGGAGGACCTCACTGGGTAGAACCCTATGTTCCTTGTTCTCCCTTTTGCAGATCTCCTTTCACTTTCTGCTGCAGTTTCCTTCCTGGTATAGCTCCTCCTGCCTGTCCCTTGTACTCGCTCCTGCTCTGCACTGGTTGCCTCTGGGTTATCAGCGCACCATCATTTACTCTGCTGATGCACATTTCAGGATCTTTGCTGTCCTTCTGCCTCACTGATTGCAGACTCCCATGTTTTCAGTCTCATTTGCATGGATGCTGGGGTCCTGCTTTGACATGCAGCTTTAATGCCACGGCATGGGGCGCAGCATGACCATTTTTCTTTCCTTCACCTCATTCAGGCAATACACAGTATGTGGGGTTTTCTACACTTGACTGCACAATCTGCACTGAGTCTCTGCCACTTCTTTCTGCATCTCCTTGTACAGATTGCTGGGTGGGGCTGCAGTGCTATGGATGTGGATGGATTACGCTTCTGGGATACAACTCTGCATCTTTTGGGGTTTGCTGCACTAGCTCCTGCTGCTAGGGCTATTCATGGCCTTGCAACCTATTCAATCATTGGCCTCAGTTTCTTGCCTGTTTCCTTCTTGCTACCTTTAAACACCACATCAGAGGTGACTACACCATTGTCTTCTCTGTTGCCTTCCTCCTCCTGTTGCTTCCACCCTCCATTCCTCTCTTTCCTTGCCCTATGCTTTCTTTTGGGGTTTTCCCTATCCTGCCATCACCTTCCCTACTCATATCGTCCTCCTACCCTAGTCCATCTAGTGTCCTGATGCCTCCGTCTGGTCTTCCATAGTTACCACTACCAGGTAGCTTCCTCATCCTACCTCACTTTCCCTGTGCTAGCATCCATGGCGCCAGACATCATGGATTCACTCCATTCGTAGCTTCACTCATCATACATCGTCCAATTTTGCTGCTCGATTGCTCAACCTGAGTTGCTCCTCTAATGCTCCTCCTGAGCGTACCCTCTGTTTCACATACCCTCTGGTTCCAGACATGCCTTCTTGGCCTCAGAGTCTACCTCCTTTCGAGAAGCCCACTTCCTCCTCCTACCTCCGTACAGGTTCATTTCAAGTTCATTCCTGTCTCCTCCTTTTCACATTCCATACCAGCCATCAAGGATTACCTGCAATCGATATTTCTTTTGGGCATACCTAGCATGACTCCTATGCCACCCCATCTCCATGCTACCTCAAATTGATTCAATATCCAGTCAAGGATGTGCTGGCCCCTGCTACCTTACCTCGATCTGCTCATCTATTTTAACTGCTCAATCAGTGTGCCTTGCCTGTCTCCATCTGGCCTGCAATCAATATTTCTTTGGGCTACCTTCCAATAGGTTTCATGATACCTAATCTACCTACTGTGCTCCTGCAGCGATCATCATCGTCCGTATTCATTTTCCTCAGTCACCTCAATTCAGCTCTATCTCCACATGCCTTCTTGTCTGTCGCCCTTTGCTATGGGCCAGCTAGCTGTTCTCCACCATTGTTCAAGTTCAATTTCAAGTTTGTTTACAGTCTCCTTTTCCCCGATCTGCTACTGTTGAACTTCTGCACTTCTGTGGCATTCATCATTATCATTAAATCATTCCTGTCTCCTCCTGTTCCAATTCCATACTGACCATCTAGGATTCAATCCACTCATGGCCTGCTATCGATATTTCTTTTTGTGCGTACCTATCATGACTCCTATGCCACTCTTTAACCTCAGTGTCTGCTCACTCATATCACTCCATCAAGCCAGTCTGCATTGTCCTCGGTCTTCTCATCAGCACATCTGGAATCTCCTTGTGTGCACATCTGGATACCCCTTGCCCCTCTAACTTCGACATGGATTTACTCCCTCCCCATCGACAAAGTATTAATTGTTGCCTCATGTTCCTTCTTTGATCTGCATGCAGCCTCATGGTCGCTCTTTGATCTGTGCCTTCTTTTGGGGATTTTCCCTATTACATCGTCATACTCCCTACTCATATTCCTCTCATTACTGAACACTTCTTTTTAACGACATACATCCTCAAATCATACGTCGTCAGCCTGGAGGGAAGGCGACCTAGGCCTTGGATCCCCCAGAGGTTTCCTCCTCAAATGAGGTTTTTCCTCTCCTCCATGCCAATGGTCATAATATTAGTTAGAGTTAGTGTTATCTTCAGTTAATTAGTTGGGTTCATTGGTGCTTTCTTCGGTTAGTTAGTTAGGTTCTACTGTTGGATGGAGGCAGATGGTGGCCCCAGCTTTCCCCTTTCTCTTTAGGAAGTCAGCCCTTCTCTTCTCAGAATTCATTCATCATCCTTGCCTCTTGGAAGCTCACCATCTTTGGGTATTCTTTTTGGGCTTCTTCCTAACCTACCTTTAGCTGATGCAATAATTCCTGGCACCTGTAAGGGAGAACCCTCCTGTAGGGTTCCTTGCGTCGCACCCCTACGGGGTGGTATGTCCCATGGATAGAGATGCAGAAAGCCACAAATCAAATCAAGTTACACAAGCATCATCTCATATTTTCTCATCCAGTTGCAAAATGGGAGGGCTTTGAGTCTGAGGTTTGATGGACAGAGCAACAATGTCACTCCCCCATCGAGCTTAAAAGGTCACAACATCCTGGGCCTCGGCAGGATTATTTTTGTTGCCCACCATCCACCCCTCCTCCTCCAGCGGCTCATCTCTCTTACCCGTGGGCTTCTTCCTAACTTACTTTTAGCCAACGCATTAATTCCCGGCACCTGTAGGGGGGAACCCTCCTCTAGGGTTCCTTGCATCGTACCCCTGCAGGGTGGTATATCCCACAGATAGAGAGGTGGAAAGCCACAAAGCAAATCAAGTTACACAAGTATCATCTCATATTATCTCATCCAGTTGCGCAAGCACATCGAATCAGGAATTACAGGTAAAGCAAGGCTGGCTAAAATTACTGGTACAATAGATCAGGAAAAGACATCCTGAAACAAACTATAATATAATATAATATATAATATATATATATATATATATATAGCACCATTTAAATCCCACAGTATCACTTATACGAATCTCTTGACCTTGCCCCTCTCCACTATGACCTGACCAACACTAATTGGGACCCTATAGTCTCGTCAAACTCCATTGATGATGCCTTTACTTATTTTCAGGATAAACTTCTAGAATCATGGAATATACATGCCCCCATCCGTTGCTCCAGGGTCTGGGGAACCACTTAGCATGGATCTCCCCTGAGCTTTTGGCCTGTCAGTGAGCCCAGGACCAAGCATGGAAAATGTACAAAGCCACTAATCTCCCAAAGGACTATGACACCTACTGCTCCCTGCGAAACCGGTGAACGAAAGCCACCCAACTAGCCAAAGCTGAATACTTTTGCACCACTTTCGAATCTAATATTAAGAATCCCTCCAGACTTTGGAAAGTGATCCACTCCTCTTTACCCCCCTCCTTGCACCCCCTCCTTAATATTAATAACACTCCTATTACCGATCATTAAAATGTTGCTACCGCATTTGACTCCTACTTTACCTCCTGTGCTTCAATTCTCCTTTCTCCTACTCCGCCTGTGGGCATCCCCTCCCATCCCCACTTATCTTCCTTGCCTAACTCCTTCATCTTCTTAAACATTACTCCCGCTGACACCTTAAATGCCTTGTACACCCTCAACTCCTCCAAAGCTTGCTCACCAGATGGCCTGGATCCTAAACTTTTATACTTATCCACACCTGCCATTGCAGCCCCACTCGTTGTCCTACTAAACTGCTGCTTTGTTACTGCCACTCTTTCCTCTGTTTGGAAGCATGCTGTGGTCCTTCCATTCCCTAATGATGGTGACCCTTCAACACCCTCAAATTATCATCCAATATCCCTCCTACCCACCCTAGCCAAACTTCAAGAAAACCTGCTCATTTCCCAACTCTCCTCCTTCCTCTCTGGTACTAACTACTTCACTCCATTCCAATCTGGATTTAGGAAGAATTGCTCCACCATCACCTCCCTGATTAGGCTCACTGACTCTATCCTCTCTGAGATGGACAGTGGCCTAATCACCTCCACCATTTTTGTCGACCTGGCTAATGCCTTTGACACCGTCTCCCACACCTTTCTCTTAAATGTCCTTGCCCTGGCTGGCCGGTCTGAATCTGCCACCAACTGGTTTCATTCCTACTTGGTAGGTAGGACCCAGTCTGTTAGGACTGCTGATTCTACTTCCCCTCCTCTCCCCATCAACACTGGTATTCCACAGAGCTTTTTCTTAGGCCCTATCTTATTCTCTGTTTTCCTAAATAATCTCCCCACTGCCTGCTCATCCACTTCTATCCATATGTATACTGATAATGCTGTCATCTTCACCTCAGGCCAGTCTCCGGCTGATGTAGCTACCAGACTCCAGCATGACTTCAACAATGTTCAGCACTGGTTTACCTCCCATCAACTCTCCCTCAGTGCCAAAAAGACAGTCTCTATGACCTTTGGCACTAGGCAAATACTGTCTAGGCTACCGTCCCTGCCCACATTCCAAACTCTTGATGGGACCATCCTTGAGGACTCCACTTCATTTAGGTACCTTGAGGTGTGGCTGGACCAACACCTCACATTCTCTGGTCATGTGGATGCCATCCTGAAAAAGCTGCGCCACAAACTTGGCATCTTATGCAGGAACTGCAGTAGCCTCCCGCTACCGTCAAGGCACGAACTTGTCCAGAAGATGATCCTATCTATCTTTGATTACTGTGATGTGGTCTACAGTGCCTCTCCCAGTCTTCCCTAATCAGATTAGACACCCTCTTTAACTCCTTCTGTCTCTTTGCTCTAGTTGACCCTTCTCTCACTCATCACTGTAGCCTCCACCACTCCCTGGCTTTCTCCTCGCTCGAAAACTGGCATCATATCCATTGCACGAAATTTGTACCTAAAGTCTGGTTTGGTTCACTTCCCCCCACCTTCCCTCTTCACTTACCACCCTACCACCACCTGCCCATGTGCTCAGGTCATACGACTCACCTCTATTGAAAGTCCCTCGACGGAATACCGCCATCAGCCAATCTGCCTTCTCACATCGCTTCCCCAAATTATGGAATGCACTCCCTCCCCATATTCACCACTCTTTCTCTCCTAACTCCATCACCTCAAGGGCAGACCTTGTTAACTTCCTTTCAGTAAACTGTACCTGTACCTAACCCTTGCTCCTCACCTCCTCTTCTCATTAATCTTATCACCACTCCTGGCCTGCCTACCTGCCTTTCTTCCTTCCTTCCTTCCTTCCTCCCTGCTCCCATCTCCTCCCCACCTTTTCTCTTACTTGTTTTGCATTGCCCTCAGTCCTGATATTGGTTTACTGACTCATTCTCCTATACCCATTGCCTCTATCAACTCTGTTACCTCTTATGATTCTGCCCCTACTAGGAACTAGTACTCACTCCCTCTCCCTGGCCCTACCCTCTCCTCTATTTTCCCTAGCTTTTCAGCCCCCTTGCAGGGATGTCAGCATCCTGAAGGGGTCCTATTGTGCCTTGGCTTGCCTCCTTTGTTCTCTTCTACCTGTCCTTGGCCTTCCATGTCCCCTTGCAGGGTCCCCAGAGTCCTGAAGGGTCCCTTGGAACAAGCTTCACCCCTGCCTAGGTGTTAATTCTCATTTCCTCCCTCTCCCTAGCCCTCCATAATTTCCAGCCCACTAGCCTTCCCTGCCCCCTTGCAGGGTTCATCACATCCTGAAGCGTTTTCTTTCTTTTGGGACGGGTCCTATTCCCTCTCCTAGGTGTTATTCACACTCACTCACTCTCTCTCTCTGTCTCTCTCCTCTCTGCCTTCCTTTTCTTCAGTCCCCTGTCCCCTCGCAGGGCTCCCCACAACCTGAAGGGGTCTCTCTAGGCCACGACTCTTCCCCTCCCTCATTTCATCCTCTCTCTCCTTCACCCTTCCTTTATCGATAGCACTTGTTCACATATTACTATTGCACTTATAAATTGCTCTCACAATTTACATATGTATGCAACACAGTCTGTAACCCCTGTCTTAATTAATTATGTGTTAATGTTGAGCTATGTAACCTGAATGTATAATGTCTCATCCCTATTGTACCCCTCCCCCCAGGTTGCACTGGGAGATGAGCAACCTGTTGCTCTGTGTGCATTCCTGGTGAAACATTTCAATAACATAAAAAATAAATAATAAGATTAAGTACAACAATAGGTAATCACAAACAACAAATTGCTAGCCTTGAGTGAGAGCAAATACAACAATAGATAGTCAGTAATAATAGACAGTACTGAATAATAGTTAACCAGCCAACATAAGTGGCAGCTAGTTCCTCAGTACAATTACAAGCAGAGGAGGCCTGTAAATGTTTTTTCAAGGCACATCTGAAGCGGGAGCAGAATGGAGTACTTTGTAAGGAAAACAGGAGAGAGATTTAGAACTTTTGTTCAATTGAGGATAAAACCTGTTCACATATTCTGGTGGCACACTTGGGAGCATAGAGTGGAGACATGTCACACAATCTGAGGGGGTAGGCCTGATGGGAGCACTGAAGGAGCAAGCTGATAGAGGTAGGAGGAGAGGATCTTAGAAACTTATTTAGGAAATACCCAAGAGTGTTAGAGCACAAAGCAGATAGAGATAGGCTTCCATGGTAGAATGTAGATTGTAGCTGTGAGTAAGACAGTTGGAGGACAGTGCAAAATGACAAATATTGTTATGTCACATCCCACTTAGCCAGGATAGTTTTAGAGGTGTGGACAAAGGATAACAAGCCATAGAATAGTCTAGACAAGAGGACTCCTTTAGCACTGGCAAGTCTGAACTTTGGGGGAAGTACGCATCTGCTATAGTTGGCTATGCCAAGCTTAGTATTAACTGCCTTGCAGATAGGGGAAATATGTAGGGAGAAATCCAGTGAGGGGTCAAGAGTGATGCCAAGATATTTGAATTGGTCACCTGAGGCAAGTAAGGAGCCATCAGCACAAGTGACTGTTAGGGCATCCACACAAGACCTAAGCTTGGCATTGAACCAAATAGCATCACCTGAGTCTTTTTGGCATTAAGGACCAATTTATTATTATGCGCCACTTCTGAATATTCCAAAAGTCACTGCTAAGCTGAAAGTTAATATGACCTACAGCATAGGAACTAAAATGCAGAACAAGGTCATCTGACATAAATAAAGGAGTGGCAGGAGACAGACACAAGAGGGAGATTGTTGATAAAGACAGAGAAGAGCGGCAGTCAAAAGTAGAGCCCTGGGGAACATCACCTTTAACAAAGGCCATATTGGATAGAACTTTGTTAAACTTTATAAACTGGAACCTATTTGAAAGATAGTTCAGAAACCAGGAGATAGCAAGGGAGTAGAGGCCAATCATAACCAGCCTTAAAGAGCTCCTGATGCTGTTGTAACAACTTTAAAAAAACACAATATTTAGATACAATTCAACTTTTGTTTTATACTTTTTTCCTGTAATTCTCACTCTTCCTTCTTTAATACTAAGGATGTTTGCATGTAAACAGGATCAATTCACTACTCTATCTGTTCTGACTGCTTACCTACACCTAACATTACAGTTCTGTTTATGACATCACAGTCTGTTGCTGTGGAGATAATGATGACATAAATAGAGGATTATGATGACAGGTGTAGACAAGCAGAAACAGCACATAAAGTCTAAGGGACAGTACCCCTTTTTCACACAACTGTCCTATGTAAGAAATAGAAAAAGGAAAGAATTATGGAAAATAACTGAATTGCATGTAAATATCCATTTTTTTTCACGTTTTTCTAATGGTGTCAGGGGTTCATTAAAAAGGTCAATGACTACAACTCCTGTCATCATTCCCTTATCCATAGCTACTCAGTACTTTGGTACGATGGGGAAGGAGAGATACTGGAGTGGTTTGAGGGTGACAGATAGGGGCATTGCCATAAATGGTCATGCAGTTCCAGAAGAGTGCTGCGATCGGCAAGTAAACAGGTGGTGCAATACAATCAGGGTGGCCAGCCCACAAACATGAATAATCAAAAAAGTTATATTGCACTCAGTAACTTAAAGCAAAAATAGCTCCCCCTGAGGAAGACTCATTGCAAGTTAATGCGCTGGGTAGCTTAGGAGCACATCTGTGGCCCTGGGTCCAAGTCTTGTTCCAATAAAAGGATTACCTTTGCATCATTCATGACTGGACCTGCTATTTCTGCTTTAAGGTATTGAGTGCAATACGATTTTTCTGATTAAATGGTCATGGGTGGTGGGGCGGTAAAATAATATTCTAAAATGGGTGGGGTTGTTTTGGGGGCTTTTAAGCCATTTAAAATAAAAAAAAAAGAAAAGAATTGCATACAAGGTTGGATAAAGTTGGGAAAACCTTAACAAGTTACAAACAGTGAGAAGTTCCTGATTTTGCAATAACCATTGTCAAAGTTTAAATGTACTGCAGTTTTACCCTACAGTCACCAATAGAACAGCTACCGTGGCCACCACTAGAGCAGTTCCTATGATCTCCAAAGGAGTTTCTGTCCTGATCACCTATGGAGTGGCTCCTATGGTCACCAATAATGCCTCCACCATGGCTGCCAATGGAGTGGCTACCATGACCAGTACTGTTAAGGTGTGTCTCCTTATTGTTGGCAAAGTAGCAGTTACAACATGCACTAAATGAGCAGCTCCAAAAGTCAGAGTCACAGAGTCACAGAGTGGTTACTATGGTGACTAAAGAAGTGATTCCTCTAACCCCTAATAAGGTACTGTAGTTACTACATCTGCCAACATCTCTATTAACCTGAAGCTGCTCAGCAGTGCTACACTCTCCCCATCTGCCCCATCCCCCAGTCTTCAGCATCAACATTGCAAAAGAAACCATTCAGTAGCAGTTGCACTTTCTCAGCCTGACCACCACCCCCAAAACACCAGCAACACTAGTTTCAAGAGATGCTGGTCTGCAGTAGTAGTACTCTCAAAACCTGACAGTCACTGGCAATGCCAGTCTCAAATAAAACCACTCTGAGACACTTGCACTCTAGCCGGCTGAGTTACCTGAAATCACTGACATCTCTACTGTCAACTGAACCAGCTAAGTGCAGTTACATTTCACCCTCTCCCCAAATCCTCAGCTTCCCACATAGTGCCTTCAACATGCTCCTCATGCCCAACTGCCTACATAGAACATATCCTGCTGAACTCCCATGTAATCGGGGACATCAGGAGAGCTGGTTAAGGAATGAACTGAGGTTATTAGTGGATGTGAGATGACCCTGCTATGCCCCCAACACTCCAGGGATAAGTTTTAAATGAACATTTGTCAGTGCCAAAAGTTCGCTTTTGGTATTGCTATTGTACCGGTTGGGATAGGACTACAGTTCCCAGCAACCTCAGCTGCTGGCTTATGTACATGTGCCTTTTACTGCATTTTAAAAACAGCTTTTGTGGCCTCTCAGGTCCCTCCCTCATGTCTCTGGACCCCGATTAGATGATTTGATGGTCCAGGAGCAGGGGGGAACCTCTGTTTTGCCACAGGAGTGGCTTTAAAACAAACATGCGCATCTCTGCTCCTGTGGCCTTCCACTTTCAGAAAAACACTGTGGGGGCCAGCAGAAGGTTTCAGAAGGTGGCACAGGACCCGAGCTGGTGGTGGTGGGCAGCAGGAGCATTCAGAGGCAGGAGGTAAGCCCCACATTTGGGGGGGACAGGTTCTGGAGCAGAGACAATGAGGGAAGGGACTGGTGGGGTGATGAGGGGGGAGGAGAAGCATGCCAAAAGTGAGTTACATCAGCCAGGCTGATCAGGACATTGAACAGCTGTTTGCTGGGTGGTGTCCTGCAGATCAAAGGAAAAAGCCACCATATGATTGGTTTGGCTTTTTCTTTTGAGCTCAACAAAGTTTCCACCCATCAAGGCAAAACAACATCACAATCAGTCTGGCTGATGATTGGTGTGGCACTGTCCTGCCCCTTGCAGACCACTCTGCAGTGGGCAAACAGTGTCACACCCTTTAAAAGCCACTTTTATAGCAAGAAGTTCACTGCGCCTGCATGCACGGTGAACTTAAAAATTATGATTAGTGCACCCAATTCAACCCACTTGATGGAATTCATATTCTGCCCATCTGCCCCCCCCAAATCCCCGACCTGCAAACCTACAGTGTCAGTGGCTCAGTAGGTAGCACACTCACCTCTGAGGCCAGGAGATCAGAGGGCTGTGGGTTCAGTTCCCACATCTGGCACTTGGGTTACTATCCCTGTATTGACACTGTAGTGCAGCATGAGAGGGGTGCTGCACTTCTGAGGTGCCGTCTTTCAGATGAGACGTTAAACCGAGGTCCCATCTGCCTAGATTGGTGGTAGTTCAAGTGGATGTTAAAGATCCCATGGCACTTATCGAAAAAAGTAGGGGAATTTCCCCAGTGTCCTGGCTAAATTTCTCTCATTCACTAAAAATACCACCAACAGCTTAATCTGGTTCAAGGTCAGTTGGCATTCATCTGTATCCCCCTCCCTCGGGTCGTGCCTGAAAATAGGCAGAATTTTGTCTAGTGCACTTACCCAGTCAACAAAAACTAAAATAAAATAAAGAAAAGAAAATAAAAAAAAACACTGTCATTACCATGCTCCTTGTGCCTGACCACCCACATGGCACATATCCTTGCTCCTGCACATAATTATCAGCATCTGGGGTAGCTTAAGGAATGGGCGGGAAGGGCAGAAGACTGCTGAGACCTCAACACCCCAGAGACAACTTTGAAATAAATAATTAGTGTAATGCCCCCCTTCCATTTGGGAGGTTACCTTAATGTCTCTCAGGTTGCCTCCATTCCTCCTGGTGTCCCCAGTATCCCCCAATGTATCACCTCTTGGCCCAAGTCCGCTATTGTTCCCCAGGGCCCCTGATCAGCCTCCATGCTTGTTTAACCCATGCCGGGCTTATGGAGCAGGATCACAAGCCGCTGTTTTCACAGGCTGACTGGAGCTTGTGCATGTGCAAGGAGCGCCCAATTATGCCAACCACCACCACGACCAATGGAAAAGCTTTCTGGTGGCCCCGGTGTCCTTGCTTGCTAAATTGGGGACCAGGGACCAGTGCAAGGCCACTGAGAGGCCTCTTTGTATATAAATAAGAAAGCACTGAGAAGCACATATATCGGAGCATATGACTATGAATCAGAGCCCTCATGCATATCAATGAGTTGCTGCCTGCCGCTTGGGGGGGGACTGTGTTTCAGCAGCAGTGACAGCTAAACTGAGTAAATAAATGTTAAAGAGTGGGCTCAGTTAAGAGGGAACAGTTGGGGTTATTGTGCTGTGGGAGTTCTGGAGAGTCTGGCTGGAGCTTCCAAAATGGAGGAGGCTCTGCTCACAGCTCCGGGAGTGTGTGGAGAGGTCTGCCAAACCTCTCCTTGGCCTGAATGCTTAGAAACATAGAAACATAGAATTTGACGACAGATAAGGACCGCTTGGCCCACCCAGTCTGCCCATTTCCCTACCTAATGGATAAGCTGCAGATCCTAGTTAACCAGCAGCCTACTTCTTCCTACCCCCGCCAGAATTGCCTTATGACTGTCCCATGCATGCTTGAATTCCACCACTGTTTTTGACTCCACAACCTCCTCCAGAAGGCCATTCCATGCATCCACAACCCTCTCTGTGAAAAAATACTTCCTTAAATTACCTCTGAGCTGCCCCATCTTCAAATTGTGCCCCCTTGTTCTTGCACACCTCTTTTTTTGAAAGATGCTACCCTCTTGGACTTTGTTGATTCCCTTGAGGTACTTGAAAGTTTCTATCATGTCCCCCCTCTCCCTCTTTTCCTCAAGGCTATACATATTAAGCTCCTTAAGTCTCTCTTCATATGTCTTCCGGAGCAGACCCTGCACCATTTTAGTTGCCCTCCTCTGGACAGCTTCCATCCTGTCTATGTCTTTGCGGAGATTGGGTCTCCAGAATTGCATACAGTATTCCAGATGGGGTCTTACCAGCTGTCTGTACAGAGGAATAATAACTTCCTGTTTTCTACTGGTGATGCCTCTCCCTATGCATCCCAGTATCCTCCCAGCCCTCCTTGCTGCCCTCTCACATTGCTTGCCCACCTTTAGGTCATCTGATATGACTACCCCCAGGTCCCTTTCCATTTTGTTGTTGTTAGTATCTACTTCCCCATTGTGTACTCTTCCCCTGGGTTTTGTTTCCCAGGTGCATTACCTTGCACTTCTTAACATTGAATCTAAGCTGACATACATTTGACCATTCCTCTAACTTTGCCAAGTCCCTTCTCATCCTTTCCACCCCTTGTGCATCAACTCTGTTGCAGATCTTTGTGTCATCTGCAAAGAGACATACTTTTCCTTCAGTCCCTCTGCAGTCAAGACATAAAGACATTGAAGAGGACCGGTCCTAATACAGAAACCTGCAGCACCCCACTAGTAACCCCCTTTTCTTCAGAGTGGACTCCATTTACTGTTACCCTCTGTGTCCTATTCTCTAGCCAATTCTTTACCCAGGCTATTATCTTGGGACCCACTCTCAGGCTGGCTAACTTGTATATTAATCTTTTGTGTGGGACTGTGTCAAATGCCTTGCTAAAGTCTAGGTAGGCCATGTCCACAGCCCCTTCCTGATCTACTACTTTGGTCACCCAGTCAAAGAAATCTATCAGATTTGTCTGGCATGACCTTCCCGCTGTGAATCCATGCTGCCGTGGGTCCTGTGCCCCTCTGGCCTCTAGATACTCGACAATTCTTTCCTTCAGAAGTGATTCCATCATTTTCCCTACCACTGAGGTTAAACTAACAGGTCTGTAGTTTCCTGCTTCTGCCTTGCTCCCACTTTTGTGAAGGGGAATCACATCTGCCCTCCTCCAGTCCTCGGGTACCACGCCATCCTCCCATGATTTGTTAAAGAGGGTAGTCAGTGGTGTCACTGGTTCTACCCTTAGTTCTTTTAGAATTCTGGGATGAATCCCATCAGGCTCCATTGCTTTGTCCACCTTCAGTTTTAAGAGTTCTTTCAGAACCCTTTCTTCTGTAAATGGGCTGGTATCAACTTCTGTATCCAGAGTGTTTCTACTGTTTGTTTTTAGGTATCTCCCCCTCTTCCTTTGTAAATACTGAGCAAAAATATTTGCTTAGTATCTCTGCCTTTTCACAGTCACCCTCTGCCTACCCTCCCTCCCCTTTATTAAGCCTCACTATCTCTCACTTGGTCTTCCTTCACCCCCAGATGTACCTATAAAAGGTTTTATCCCCCCTTCTTTACTGAGTTGGCTATCTTTTCCTTGGTTTGGGCCTTTGCTGTTCTGACTGCCTTCCCAGCTTCATTTGCTTTAACTGATACAGTTCTCTATCCTGCTCCTTCTGTGATTCCTTGTACTTCCTGTATGCTTTCTTTTTCTCTTTTGCTTACTGTAAGTATGGGACTGCTAAGTCTACAGAATGAACTAAAATTCTCCAGTGAGAGAAAAAGGCAGATTTTCTCTGGAGCTAAATTCCAGACTGAAAGAGGGTCAGTGGTCTAAAAGATCCTCCAGCTCTACCGCAGTGAGAAGCAGTTTTTTGCCTCAGAGACTGTTGCCCAAATCGAAAGCCTGGGGTCCCCAGAATTGTCTGCAAACTGTTTGCTGAAAGGGGGAGACCTGAACGTTTGTCTGCCAGCTTACATTCCAAAGACTGCCACCTGCAAGTGGGTAAGCTGTGCTACCTAGATCAGAACCGTACCACAAAGTTGATCCTGTGATGCCAAACCAGTTGCTTAAGAGACCGCAGCTGCCTGTGAGACCAAAGCTGCTAGAAGACCAGCGAAGGGAGTCGGCTCCTGCAATGAAGATCTTCACGGGTTGCAGACACCCTTGGGAGAGAGGCCTTGAAGTGGGTGTGAGTCATGCCAGCCCGGGTCCCTGTATCCTGGTCTTTGCCAGACAGGACAAAGTCATGCAGCTACAAGCCAGAGAACTGAATCTTGCCTCGAGGAGAGTCAATCTGGAAATCAACCCAGATCCTGAGGTCCGTGGTTCGGTGAGTAATGACAGGGCCTATCCCTGTAACCAGTTTAGAGTGTTTTGGGAAGTGGAGTGCACACTGCAGTGTTAAGTCTCATTTCAGTGTTATTACAGTCCACACTGATATACCACTGCTTTTATTCACTGCACTGTAAATGCACTACATGGACTTTGTGTTACACTCCTTTACCACTGCATTATCTTTCTTATGTTTAGATGCACACTGTAATAGCACTGCAAAAAACTGACAAGTTTTCTTGCACATTTCTTCACCACTGCATTTCCTTCACTAATTTTTGATGCACACCGGAGTAGTACTGCCAACACTTTAGAATTTTTATTACACTGTTTTACCACTGCCCTTTCTTAGAAATCTTAGAGATGTTAAAAAAAAAACACTTTCAAAGTGTTGATTCACACACATTTATTATACTTACACATTATAGTTAATATCTGTTTATAATGTAAACTCTTTGTAAATGTTCAAATTGCCTTTTTTTGGTTTTACTAATAGATCTGGGTATTTTTGGTGATGTACTCAGTGGTTAAATACTGACTTGCAATCAGCCACGAGTATTGTTGAAATTAGTAAATTGCACCGTGAGGATGTGTTCCATATACTAGCAATTTTTATACAAAATAGGAGAACAAATTGCAGACAGGACACCATACAGAGTGAAACAAGGAATAGGGCACAACTAAAAAACAAAAGCCGAGGGGTACAGCTGAGCAGCTCATCAGAAGTGAGCACATTTTCAGAGCTCCCACAAACTTTTAATTAAAATTACTTGAAAGTTACTTCTTTTGGTGTTTTTCTCAGCCTCTGACTCCTCCACTTGACTAAACAGACTACAAGGTGGACACATGAGCAAAACCAAAGGCAACGTGGCTGCCTCTGCTGAGTTCTTTACCCCGAAGTGTAGGCGGGATGTCGGGCCTACCAGCAATGCTTAAGCAGGAAACTCTGATGTGGTGGACCCGGGGGGAAATTAAGCTGGCTATGGTAAATGCAACTCTGTTGAAACTGGTAAACTCTGTGCAGGAAATCGACAGGAAGTTTAATGCCCTAATCCCTTGGGTAGCGGAGCTTGAGATTAAAATGGATCTTATGGATCAAAGACTTAACAAAACGGATACTAGCCTTAACAAAACCATTGACGTTTCCACAAAGCTAACTAAGGATAATATATGGCTAAGGCAAAGACTCGACAGTGTGGAGAATCAGATCCGTGACAGAAATCTACGGATCTTAGGCTGACTCGTGGCTGCTGAAGGAGATGACCCATTGGGGTTTGTGTGCGCCTTTTTGACAGGACTGTTGGGGCTGGGCAAGAAGGATCCGCCATTATCGTTGGAGAGGCCTACAGAATTACCCCACACAGAGGAGCGGCAATGCAGACCACGTCGTGTACCATGGTGGTGGTATGCTTGGGTACTGAAGAACAGGACCAGGTGTTGCAGGAGGCCAGAAGGAAGTGATGGATGAAATATAGTGATGTGGAGATAATGGTGTTCCCAGACTTCTCCTACGGCACATGGCAGAGATGCAAGGCCTATGATGGAGTGAGGTGTTGACTCCGTAGGCTAAAGGTTCCACACCAGCTGATATTCCCCAATCGACTTAGAATCGTTTGGCAGGGCAAAACGTATATGTTTGGGTCCCCGGAGGAGGCTGAGAAGATTTTACCGATTTTGGAACAGGAGGCTGCTGAAATTCAGGTTGAAGGAGACTGACTGCCTGGACTTGTAACCTTGTAATGTACAGATTTTCTTTTGTCTACAGTTGAGATTTAGCCCCCATATTGTATTTCTTATTTTCTTTGTTCAGCTGGGGTTGTTATAGAGCTGTGGCTAATAACGCTGAGACGGTCTGATCTTTACATATGGATATGACTTAGGGCCATGAGGTGGATTAGATGGGAGGCTAAACCCTTAGGGAACGAGACCTTGATTCCCAGATGGGGCTATATGCTGATTTTTTTATGGAACATTTCCCTGAGGTTGCCCTTCTAACTTTTTCCTTCCTGAGCCTGTACTTTATGTTGAGAAGTTGTGGGCCTTGTGGACTTTCTTATCAGTACTGGGATGCATGAGGGGAGAGGGAGAATGTTGTGCATTCTAATGTTTATGTATGTATTTCTCTTTTATCTATTTGGGAGCACTGATTTATCAGTAGACCTATGACATCAGGCAGTTAATCCTATATGTTAGAATTCTGAATCTAAAAGTTGTAACAGGCTATCTTATGCTGTGGTTTTTGGGGCTGTTAAATAAATACTGGGGATGATTACTCTCAGAGGATGGTGGGTCATTTGACTTGCCCCCAGCTAGCTTGGTTTGCTAGAGGGTCAGGGCACTCCTCTGAGACATTTCTAGAGCTGCATGCTAATGCTACGATCTAGGAAATGCTATATTATATTTCCCCCAATGTGGATTGTGTATTAGGAGGGGTTCCTTATCCCATCCTTTGCTCTATGTTATCTTGTATATGTACATGAAAATCCTATTGTGATGGAACCTCTTGTGTATCTATGCTTATGTGAGCTGGTTTCTTACATGAAAGCCTAATAAAAATATAATAAAAAAAAATAAATAAAAAAAAGTCAGCCCAGATGACACACCTTTCACAGGGAAGGAGCTGAGAGCCACTGAAATTGAAACTCCCTGAAATGTTAAATAGAGTAAGGGAATTATTACTCAGGTTTTAATTGAAATGCTGTGCAGTTTTGATTGAATATTTTGCTATGAAGACATTTTCAATGCTCTGAACTCCTGTGGCTAAAACCCTTTGAAAATGTTTTAAAATATACATTTATTTTCAATCAAATCACTCCTTAAAGTGTCTAGTGTACATTGTGCCTCTAGTTTACCTATTATGTGTTATATTTTACTGATTTAGTTACTTTTAAAGTTCTAGTTTCTTTGGGGGCTAGGGGAGTTACTTAGCAGCAGGAAGAGTGTATGAATGAACAAGTCCAGAATGCATTTTCCGTGTGTATATCCATTCAGTAGCCTATTTATCTATATTTACAGAGAAAAGACTTTACAGGTTTTTTTTTATCTGAGAAAATCTGGAGTAACCTGCAGATTTATTAAGGGAGATGTATTTATTGCAGATGTCTGAGTGTAAACATCACTCAAACAGAGGGGATCTTCCAATTAAGAAGAGGAAGGGACACAAGAGAGCAGTCTCTGACTGTAGGGGGGAAGATTCAGGAGGGAGGTAAGGAGTCAGTTCTTCACGGAAAGGGTGGTGGGCAAGTGGAACACTCTACCACAGAAGGTGGTGGCCTATAAGACAGTGGGCATTTTCAAGAGGGGATGGGACAGAGTGAGGAGGATGATAAATCTAAGGAGGGGAAGGGGAAGCTATGAGATGAGGGGCTAGCTGCACAATTGAGCAGACTCCACAGACTGTGAGGCCTATTGCTGCTGGCATTTTCATATGTTTGTATGACTGTGTGAGGAGCTGTTTTTTGCATTTAATATTGTATTTGATTAAAACATTTGCATGTGTTAATAAAGGAATAATGCACGACAGGGTGTGTGTCGTGCTGGGATAACGCCACGCCTGGGGGGGGTTGGGCACAAGGCCACATGCCGAGTGTGTCTAATGCCCCAGGCGTGGCGTTATCCCAAACGACACACACCCTGGAGTGCATTATTCCTATTATACAATGGCTCGTTGTTATATATAAAATAAAAAAATAATTTTAATGAATGTTTTTATTAGTGTGGAAAAATATTTTTGTTTCTTAAGAGGAGATGCAAAAAAGATATCTAGCTCATATAGCTCATCTACAGGTTCACAGTGCTGAGACTAGACCCGTGGCATCATGCTGGGATAACACCACGGGTCCAGCCCGAAACTGACCAATCACAGTCCAAGATTCTTTCTTGCCATTGTATAATCCATTATATTAAATAGTAATGATGGGATCCTTGTGTTTAATTTATGTTTCTAAAACAGCTGAGTGTTGTTTAAGAAAATATCTCTTTATATGCTTTTGGAGGAATTTAATTTCTTTAGATCCTGTTTTTTCATAAACTAATTCGAGGTGGGGTGGACTGCATGGGGAAGCTGTGCTTTTTTGCATTCTTGCATTGTATTTAATTACAACTTTAGCATATATAAATCCATTACGTCAAATTAAATAATAATGCTGGGATCAATGTACTTTTTTCCTTTTGATGAAGACTGCTGATTATGAAAATCACTCTTTTGCGTATTGTGGAAGAATTTCTTGAGTAATTTTCCTTTTTCTGAAAAGCATGCCTTATGATTCTTTGAATTCATGTAGCTGTTTATTTTAAAGGCGCCCATGAATTTATATTTTGTATGTTAGTGTTTCACATTTTATTTATACTACGTTGAGTAGTATGGGGTTCATGGTTGCAGAAGGGTGATCTGGGGAGGAGGGGGTCTAGTTGCAGGGAGGGATAGTCTAGGGGAGGTTCTGCTCTGGAGGGAGGGTGGATCCAGCTCCTGGGAAGAGTGGTTATCTGGGTGTCCAGCTCCAGTGAGGGTGCTCAACTTGGTGGGCAGGTCTATGGGTGTGAACGAACACAGCTGGTCCAGCTGCAGGGAGGATTGTCTCCTGGGGGAGGCTAGTCCAGGGCTTGAAAGGGTGAGCCAACAGCAGAGAGGGTGGCTGGTGTGGGGGGGGCTACTTTGGGGATGGAAGCAAGGTCCAGCTGCAGGGTGGGTTGTTGGATGGTGAGGCTGGTACGGGGCTTCTGGTGAGTTCAGCTGTAGGTAAAGTGGTTGGCCGGGGGAGTGCTGGTCCAGGGGCATGGGGGGTACGGCTGCAGAGATGTGGTCTGTTGGCTTGGAGGCTGGGGGGGTCTCCAGCTGCAGGGAGGTTGTATATCATGTATATATGTAGTTGGAGGCTGGTCCAGATGCAAAAAGGGTGGTCAGCTCGGGAAGAGGCTAGTCTGGAGGATGTGTGGTGCTCTACCTCCTGTGAGGTTATTCATCATGGGAGAGGCTGGGGCTAGAAGGGTTGTCCAGATGCATGAAGGAAAGTCTGGTGCCTGGTAGGATGATCTAGCACAGAGGAGGGTGGTTGACTGTTTGGAAGGGGGTCTGATTTGAGCACTGGATGGTGAAGGTGGTAGTCAGACTGGAATTGTTAGGCTATAGACCCAGGATTGCTAGGCTATATAATGGGAAACCTTCACTTTTTGAGATGAACTATTGACTACCAATAGTTATAACAACTGATAGTCAGTAGTCGATCCATTGGTGTAAAACTGTTCCCTCTATAGCCCTCAACTGGTAAGGCTAGTACTGCTGGCTCTGCACTGTGCCATATGCACTCCCCTCATCACAGTGTCATGTACACTGTTAGCACCTCACAATTCCAGGCACACTTCTGCCACTGCACAGTGCCATGTGCACTGCCATCACAGTGCATTTCCACATGCACTGCCAACTCTGCATCATGTGCACTGCAGACACTGCAGTGCAGCATGCAATACTGCATGTACTGCCACCACCTCACTGGTACACCACTGCCACTGCACTGTGTCACGTGCACCACCATCTCTTTGAGGTACCATGTGCCCTGCTGACTCCATGCTGTGCTACTTGTTCTGCCAACACCACACAGTGACTCATGTATTGTCATCACTGCATTGCCACATGCACTGCCAACTATGTTCCTTGTATGCTGTCGTCAACAACAGCTTTCTGTTCTGTGCACCACTTGCTGTGCCACATTTGTTGCTATGTGCACTGCTGACTCCACTGGAACTGTGCCTGGTGTTGACCATTGCTGTGTTCTTGCTCATTGGCCCTGGGCATCTGTGGCATCAGTTTTCATCCACCCCCCCTTGAAGCCCCAAGTATTGATACATGCCCTGTAGGTCAGGTGGTATCCATGGGCAGCACAATTAAGGCATATTATGTTAAAATTATTAAATCAAAATAAGGCCTACACTTTAAGGCTATGGCCTGGCTAGTCCCCTTACCAGTTCAAAGTGACACCCAGTTTTAAAGCTGGGAGGTCATGTGTCATTCCCAATATAATATCCTGAGCTAGTGACAGTGGTGGGATTCGAACTAGGGATCACCGGGCTTGTGTATGCAATATCTGTGTTCTGCCTTTAGCTCTTGTACTTCTCTTGATCTCTGTCTGTACTCTGGCTTTTCTTTAGTCCTTATAATGATCCCTTTTTTCCTTTATTTCCACAGGTCTCAGAGGACACTGACCCTGGTCTGATAGGACACAGACTACCTATATATTAGATGAGTATTGTTTATGTTTTACCTTTCCCGTTAGTACTATTTTGTTCTTGAAGCACTATGGATTCTTTGTGACCCCATGGATATTCTTTTTTTACAGGTACGATTGGACATCACTCCAAGACACCCATCCCAGGCTCCCCAGATCCCAGATAAGAGATCTCTTATCTATGCTAGTTAGGCAAGCTGTGATGATGCAGCCTCAGCTGTGCTTTGCCTGTCTCCTGCACCCTTTGCATTGCCTATGCCCGTAACCCACAAATCATGTTAATGTATTTGCAGTAGAACATCAGGAATCAAAATGCCAGAACCAACAGTAATACAACAAGCAGACTACATGTGTATTTAGGTTCCCACATGGCATTTCCTAACTCTGAAGGAAGAAATGTTTTGAACTAAAACAGATCTGTCAGTTTAAGGGGCTTTCCTTCACAGTGCCAATGAAAATGTGAGGGGTCAGCCCTGAGTAAGTTATTAAGAATGTTAAGCCTTTGCCTGTCTCCCTAGGTTTAGCTCATCTTCCAAGGTTCAGAAGTTCTGGCATTTCTCATTGATAAAAGCCAGCAGAAACTGATTTTTTGCCATGGGTGGCATGATGCCAGGAGGCTGAGACACCCACAGGAAGAGGTGCAAGGTGTTGCTGCCCCAGGTGCAGTGAGTTGGTTGAGTAGGGTAACACATTGTTAGGGACCCCTTGTTTATGCTGGAATGCTGCCTCCAAGAGGATTTGTAGGCTATAAGGCTGGCCTCTGGGGAAGGATATCGAGGAGTAGAGTTGCTGCTGGCATTTGGGGGCAGATTAGGTAGTATCACGGAGAACAAACTCTACCTAAAGTATGCCAGCTGCATTGGGAGAGGCTGAGGGGCAGGTGCAGCAAGAGAGTGAAAGTGTCGTGAGTAAAATACAGGCTGCTAATGTATCTCTGACTGTGAGGAAAATAGAGCAGGAAGAGCAAGTGACAATCACAACAGTTGGGCAAGGAATGCACACAATTAATATGATCATTATATTTAATATTATCCTGGTGTCTATAAGCACATGCTGTTGCTTTTCAAACAAGGAGCTCCATCCGTGGCCCTGAGGGATGGACGCAAGCAAGCAGATGTCTCATGGTCTTTATCCAGGATTCACAACCCATGCCTCAGCTTGTGCCATCTTCAGAACCACACAACTGGAGGAAAAAAAGGAAATAAAAAAAGGCAGGAATTGCAATTCAACTAGTCCATGTAAAGGCTTGCAACACACATAATGCTACAGATGAGTATCTTTCCGGTTCTTATTGCCATCCACAACATGGCACTGTGCTCAATATACTTGCACCTGGAATAACTGAGGATGTTGCCATTCTAGTCTTCTTTCTAGCTCTGAGTAATCTACCAAGAGGCAGGGTAGGTTACAACAATAGCTTTTAAAAATTATAGTCTGATCTCGCTGCTCACGCATGCTGTTTATTTACAACAGAGCAGGTGTGTGTGGTCAGTGGGTGTGGCAGCATGCATAGGATTGGTGGGTGAGATGGCATGCATGGGGTTATAGAATCATGAGATGTGATAGCAGGTGTGGTGTTATGTGGTCCATTGGTGTGACAGCATGCATGGGGGGCATGGAGTTGTGAAGTGTGATAGCATGCATGGTGGTGTAGTTCAGTGAGTTAGACAGGGTGGATGGGGGTGGATTGGTGACAGCTTGGCCCACCCAGACTGTCCATTTCTCTATCTATTGGATAAGCTGAAGATCCTAGTTAACCAACAACTTACTTCCTCCTGCCCCCCATTAGAACTGCCTTATGTCTGTCCCATGCATTCTTGAATTCCCTCACAACATAGGTCATTGGATGTGACAGCATTAATGGGGGTACGTGGTCTGTTGAGGGATGTGACAGCATGCATGAAGGTATGGAATCAAGAGCTGTGACAGTGTGCATGGGAGTATGGGACTGTGAGGTGTGACAGCATACATGTGTTATAGGGTATCTTGGTGTGACAGCTCACATGGGTTTGGTGGATGTGACAGTGCAAAAGGGGAACATGGGGTCATGATCTCTAACAATTCTTGCTCCACCTGCAGCAAAACAAAGGATACCACGCTAAATGAAAGTCACTTCTCAGCTGAGCTACTGTGTATATTCTGTTACGGGGAGATGTCATTGGAGCAACCCATGGTGGCAATGCTGGGATGGGCTGAAACTGTCTGCACTCTCACGAAGACTCTTTCCCTTACTTCTAGAAAAAGGTAGTATTGTGGCCATTTACTTTATTGTTTTCATTTTAGCAGGTAGAAGAAGTGTCCCATAAGGTCCCTTTGTACTTTTCTTGTGAACAAGGAGGGTTCCTGTACTGAGGCCACACCACGTGGCACTATGTTGTGAGGCTAGGAGGACACTGCATAGCATAGACTATAGGGGCATGACCAGTAGAGTAACCAGCCTTTAAAAATATGTACGCACAGGTGTCAAGAACTATAAATGCAGGCTGGGGATCTGGGGGCTGCGTAGGCACCCAGAAATTCTTTTTCATTTGGTGCATTCTGGTGCATTTTGGGGGTCATTTGAAACAGAATTTAATGTCCTGCTATTCCATTCCCCATGCTCAGTAAGTTGCACTTTAGCTCCCTCCCAAGAGTCCCCCAGTTCAGTATGTTGCCCCATCCAGTTTCCTCATAGCCCAGCTTCCTTCTCCAGTGCAAGGTTCCTGGCTCACCCCTAGCCCAGCAAGTTGCACCACAGCTCCCCTTCCTTGAATCCTCAGCTGGCCCCCCCCAGCCCAGTAAGTTGCATCCTAGCCTCTTCCCTAGAGTCTCCAGCCCCTCCAGCACACTAAAGTAGTTTGCCCTTTCCCTCTAGCCCAGCAAGTTGCTCCCCCCATCATGGATGTGGGGCAGACACCAAGGAATGGTAGCAAGAGAACAGGGAGGTGTCTATTTCACTGATTAGTCCTTATCACACACTCAAAACAGTGGCCAGTTAGTTTAAAAAGTTACTTGAATGCATATCTCTCAACCTCTCAGCACTAAAAATCATAGCACTGGCCTTCAAAAATTATAGCAAAGGGTCAGAATGTGAAGCACTTTCTTATTTTAAACAATATTATGTCTACAGATAGTGGACCCCATATAGTAAGTGATAAGGAATGTTTCTATCAGCTTAGTTCAATGATTTAATAGTTTGTGTGTCCAGAAATAGCTCTAACATTATGAGGAACATTGGTAAACTTGTGAGGAGCAAGGATAAATTTTAGTATGAAAATCATAGCGCTATGCGTCATACATAGCAGTTGAGAGGTATGCTTGAATGAACTGCCTTAGCTGTGCAGCTTTCATTGTCCTACACACTATCAACAGCATTGCATGTAACCTATTAGACAACCCAACTTAGAGATATACACCTAACAGCAAAATGACTGCTGTTAGTCCACATACAGGCACTTCACTGCCAGTATCTAACTTACTGCTTTGTAAAAGTGCTTTAAAATACAATATGTGCAAATTGTTCCATATACTGTAACACCAAGTTCTATTCTAGTAGTGATATAACCATTTTTACCTTTGCTTTCTAGGTACTTGTGGTACATAGCTCTCAACTGTCACACATTATGTGGTACGTCACTCATTTTATCTCTCAGAAACCCTTTGTCCATCATGGGGAAGGTGATATTCCACATTCCCCACTGAGACTTTAAAGCAGAAATTCATAATAATCTATTATGCTCATTTATCAAAAAACATTATGAACATTAGTGCACTGATAGCTATAGTGTTCTGAGCTTGCACTGCCATGTTAGATGATATGTCACACGTTGTGCTCAGTTGTCACACATCATGTCACACATTTTGGTGAAGAAAGGTTGAGAGGTATGTTGTGGTATGCTAAGATGACATACAGTATACTACAAGCATCTCCAATTTTATTGGCAGACACTCAGTGCTTAATTTGTAAAGAGAGGTGCCTGGAGCCAAAGGCTGAGGGTCTGGGGGCCACCAGAACCCCAAAAGCTCTGGGGGTTTAGATGCGTTCTGCTCTGTGGTGAATTTTGTGGCTTTTATTGAACATAAAACGCACTTTTGTTACTTCTTCCCGACCCCTGACTCCAGGGAATTTTTTTTTATCCTGAAGTAAGGGGTGTGGGAGACTCTTGCTGGCCTATTAAGCCACAACATGTACCACAGAGCATCTATTACCACGGGGTTCTGGGGACCCTATTGCAACCTACAACCCCCTCAACCTGAGGCAGCAACCTCAAAGCATATTTTTTTAAGCTTAGTTAACACATCCGTTCATATGATACCTTACATGGTATTTAGTGTAGTATTATTAAAAAAGTACATGAGCCATGGCCATACACAAAACTGGAAGGGGCAACATTTTAAGACAGGGTATACAAAACACAGAAATGCCTACACTTCTCTAATAAGTAAAAGACAGACCAAATACTGTACCATGCCAAAGTCATTAATATCCAACTGGCTTATTCCAGAATAACGTGTGCAAACTCTTACAGTTGATATTGCAACACTGAAAATTAGCACAAATTCTAACAGTGGATATTGCAACACTGTGCAAACATTGTACATGGAGGACCCTCTCCCCCAAGTCTGCACCACCCTAGGAAAGTTCAAAGTCACTTTAACCTGTTAAAGATAGCAAAAGGGTTGATTTTATATGATAAACATGAGAGGAAGTCCGTAAGTCCGCAGTCCTTGTAAGACTCACACCTACAAGGAGGAAGCAATTCAAATAATGCTGTTCAAAAATGTGCTGTTAAATTACAGTTTTGCCATTGTTAGTCTAGTGTAAAGATATGTGACTCTCCTATAATGGGGGGGGGGGTCACATATCTTTACACTAGACTAACAATGGCAAAACTGTAATTTAACAGCATGGTTTTGAACAGCTTTAATGGTCTAAATAGCCATTCCCAAACACAATGGTGCCATAAATTTCATATTAAAAGACACCACCCCACCCCCATTTGCACCATGGTTCAGTTCATTAAATACAGACTCACCCCCACAGGCCAGAAAAGTAGGGCCATCCCTATCTTGGTTGGACCCAGGAGCCAGGACCCAGAGCCACAAAAAGCAGGGCCACCCCCCCCCCCAGCCAGAAGAAGCAGGACCATACTCCCCTCCAACCCAAAGTGAGACAGAGCAGGGCCATCATCCCTTTTCCTCCCCCGGGGCCAAGCCACCAGGCAAAGCAATGACATAACTCCTAACACCAAAAGAAGCAGGGCCAGCTAGCCTACGCCTTTCCAGCACAGGTATCCACTACCACCACCACCAGCACCACCAGTCACTCACCACCTCCCAAAAAGTTACAGTGGCAGGGCTAGAGGCCCAGAATGCTGTGTGTGTTCTCTACTTTGAGCCTCCTCCCTCTGCCCCAGTACCCACAGTATACTGACTGAGAAACAAAATATACCCACTTACCTCAAGCCAGGCACTAGCTAGCATAAGCAGACTCAGGACCCCCTATCTTTCTCTCAGATTCAAATTCTGCAGGCAGGCAGCTTCTCTCGAACTCCTCTTGACTTCGCTCTTGGGCTGGGTTAGGGTTAGCTGGCTGCTGGGAAGTACTTAGTGGCTACTGTCTGACTGGGCTGGGCTAGGCTGCTGCTGCAGTGCTCACCTCTGTGTCTCTTGTCTCCCTTGTCACTGTAGCAGACTAGGGAAAAATGGAGGGGGTGATGAGAGCTGCCTGGTGCTGGTGTGAGGGTAGGGTTCAGTCTGCGGGACTCGGAGGGACCACTGGATTAAGTCATTGTGTTGCTTGCTTGCCATTGCCGGTGGTGTAAGTGGTCACAGTCCACTGGTCCAAAAAAGAATACTGCGGCTGCAGAGTCAAGTGGACTGCTAGAGTGGTACGCTAGGCGCGGGCGAGCGCAGGCAGCAAAATGTTTGCAGAACTCCCCCGATGCTTGCCTTGGCAGCAGGACACCCAATTGGCTCCACAGGCTCAGAATCAGATCAATAAAAAGATAAAGTGAAAAAAAAAAGAATCAGAGCAGTGTCAGGACGTCAGCGTGTTACAGCTGCAGAAGTCCGACCCAGCTCCACAGCACTACAGAAAAAGGCCACCCCAGGGTCAGGACTTCTGCAGCAGCATACAGCCTAGGACACCCCGACTCGGGGCACCGGTCAGTGGGCAGCACAGCACTGGCCCGGCTGCACTCATCAGGGTTCAGGAATTGGGACCAACATGGAATAAAAGAAAAAAAATAAATAAAAAGGATTTTTGCTCGATTTTTTTCTGTACGCATGGGCGTATGATAAGTATGCATGGTTACGCCACTGGACACGACCGGTGTACAGATAACCTTGGTAAATTTCCAATGTACAGCTGGTGATTAGCAGATGTTGGATGACATCTACAATAAAGGTGGGTGGATGTCTGATCTTGTTGAATGTGCCTTAATTATTTTTTTGGATCACTCTGTCAGCAGCTTTTCCCCTACAGTGTGGTCAGTGGATACCAGTGATTCGTGCAAGCTGTTATGATACCATGCTGCATGACCATTGTGCTACCACCAGCATAAGGCATGGAATGAGACCACTGAATTACCAATGCAAGTGCTCCTATTATGCTACCACTGACACATGGTACCACAGTGGTCACAATGGTAGTGCAATGGAATTGAAACAAATCCATTGTGATACCAATTGCAGTGGTATCACACTGGTATTCACCATTGTGCTTCCATCACACAAGTGTTTGCCACTGTGCTACCAGTGTGTGTCAATGATATCACAGTGGATACAATGGCATTACACTGGATTTGGAACAATGCCACTGTGATACCAACAAACAATGGTGCACATTGTTATCACTGTGGTACCAGCAGAGGTGGTGTTACCAGTGAACTACTACTGTCTGTATGATATAACAATGGTTACAATGACATCACAGTGGAGTTGAAACAAATCCACTGTGATACCATTTATGAAACCTACAATGGTAGTATAATGGTAAAGAACAAGAATTACAATGGTATTCCAAAGAAATGTTATGGAAGCCTATAGTTTCAGTAATTATTTTTCTTATATTACATGGCTGTACCATTGAAAAATCAGGACCCCTCATCTAGTGTAAACTTCAAGTTAACTGAATTGAGTTTAAATTATAAAATTGGATACCCCAATCAACGCCAATCTCTGTCACCTATACATACATGTAGGACCATGAAGGGTAGCTAGGTGCCATCCCCTGCCCTCCAGACCTCATGGCACATCAGGAGGGATGGGGATATCCTCATGCCATAATGATTGGATATCCACTACTTTGAGGGGCACACACAGCATACAAACATACAAAATTGCCAGCAGATACAGGCTTATCAGTCTATCTAGTCTGCTCGAGTGTGCAGCACTTCAGTCTTTCAGACTATAGCTGCCCCCCATTGAATCCCACCCTCTCCTTGATTTTGCCCTTGTATCCTTCATTCCCACTCCCTGCTCCCCATGGTTTGAACACTCCCTCTGAACCTATCCCAGTTTCCTCAGTGATATTACCTCCTTTGGCAGTGTTTTCCACTCTGCCACTACCCTTTTGGTGAAATAGTGCCTCCTCATTTACTTCCTCAATCTGCCTCCTTCCAACTTCAGACTGTGCTCCCTGGTTTCCCTTCCACCTTTTAATTTGAAAATACTTCCAGTGTTTACTCTGTTCATATCCTTCAGGTACTTTAAGGTCTCAATCATATACCATCTCTCCCTTCTGTCCTTCAGGGAATACATAATAGTGTAGGATGCCTGCAGGCAATAGTCTTCCCCCACTCATTGGGACTGTATACAGACCATATGCATACTGGTGGTTACTCAAATTCTGTCCCCATGAGCTGCACCTAGGCTAGCTGGTAAGCACAGCTGGAGCACAGCACACAGCCTATAGCTGCTCAAATTGCATATATGGTCCTATATAAATACTAGTCGAGTACTACAGTACTACTGCTTCACCATTATTGCAAAGTATGTAACTAGTCTTCATTGGTATTCACTTATACAATTCAGAAGTATTCATTAAGTAATCATTTCATCTTCACAGCACTGCCTTAATTTGCATATAAGGCTACCTAACCACTAACTTAGTACTTACTTGTTACTAAGTCTTCAAATACATAGCTCATTTAAAGTTTTCGGCTCATGGGCAGACTACTTCACTACTACTGAATATTAGCCCAAAATGATCATAGAATTACTATTTCAATATTAGCAAAGAAGACACATCAAAGACAAAAATTAGTATTCAGACTTTGGTAAGGTTAACAGCCATTTTCAAATTAACCTGGGAGCTGTGAAGTTTCTTGTAGAATGTATTACTCAGGAATAGAGTAAGTTAATTTCCTCTTTCGGATCAGAAAAGTGTCTGTCCTGCCATTTTGAGGAAAAAGCGCTGGCACTCTTGATATTTTTGGTGAGAATTGTAGTAGCCAGGATCCTACACGTTGACTACAGCCAGGCAGTGTAGTGCATATACAGTGAACATACAGCTTCAAATGGAATAAATACCAGCATAATGTTGAAAGAAGAATGGACACACAGACACACACACATGCATGCACATCCAATTCCCATTGACCACTTAACCATCATCAAGTAATCAATCAATTAATCAATCAATCAATCAATATCTTTATTTAGCCAGGCAGAACATAGAAACATAGAAGTTGATGGTAGATAAGGACCGCAAAGCCCATCCAGTTTGCCCATTTCTTTTTCTACCTTATAAATGTGCCATCGGCCTTTGCCCTGTCAATGGCCTATCTATTCATACTCATCTGTATTGCTCCCTTATGCCTATCCCATGCCTGTTTGAAGTCCTGCACTGTATTCATATCCACCACTTCCTGAGGTAGGCCGTTTTATGCACCCACTACCCTTTCTGTGAAAAAGAAGTTCCTCACATTACCCCTTAATCGACCTCCCTCTAATCTGGGCTAGCAGTATAGTCTGGAGGTTAGAGGAATGAGATGTGAACGAACTTGATACATCCAGTAGACCAGACCTGAGTTTGATTCTCACAACCTCCACTTGCATACTGTGTGACTCTGAGCAAGTCACTTAACTGCCCAGTGCTCCCAGGTTGCCCCTGAAAACAGGAACATGTGCCTAGTGGGCCTTACCCGGTTACCAAAGACTAAAAAAAAAAAAATCTCATGCTGTGTCCTCTTGTCCTGCTATTTTTCTTATATTGAAACATGTTAGAGTCTTTCACCTTGTTAATGCCCTTAAGGTGTTTGACTGTTTTGATCATATCACCTCTCTCCCTCCTTTGCTCTAGGGTATACATATTGAGCTCCATCAATCTGTCCATCTGTCCTCATATGTCTTCTGATGCAGTCCCTGCACCATTTTGTTTGTCCTTCTCTGGACTGCCTCAATTTGGTTAATGTCCTTGTGAAGGTGTGGCCTCCAGTACTGCACGCAGTATTCCAGATGGGGCCTAACCAGTGTCTTGTAAAGAGGGATTATTACCTCCCTCTTCCGACTTGTGATACCCCTACTAATCATAGGTATCATAGGTGATTTCAGAGCAAAGAAGACTTACGTCCATTGTGCTTGCTTGTTAATTCTAATTTTGAAACCCCCCCCTATTTTATTTGCTTTGCAATACTTATCCAGTTTCTTCTTGAACTCAACTGTCGTCTTACTTGTGACTACCTCCTCAGGTAGATTATTCCATACTGGAATAACTCTAACACTAAACCAGTGCCTTCTTTTCGTGGTCTTAAAATTATGCCCCCCTTAAGTTGCCATGAATGTGACCTAGTGTCATATCGCTGTTCCCTCAGGGTAAGTCCCAATTTGACCCTTAGCTTTGCATCTTTAAGTGCATTATACACCATACACATATCCCCTCTCAGGCGCCTATACTCCAACGTGAACATCCCCAAGTCCTCCAATCGATCCCCATAGTCCTGGTCCCTAACATCCGCTACTAACCTGGTAGCCCTCCTCTGAACCCTCTCCAATCTTCCTATGTCCAACCTGTAACCAGGTGACCAGAACTGTGCACAATACTGCAGCTGCGGCCTCACCAGCGCACCGAAGAGAGGTACAATCACTTCCCTCTTCCTACTCTTTATATGTTTCTTGATATTTATAAGAGTACTACTAGCAGATTTTATAACCTGACTGCAATGCTGGTGGAACTTGAAATCACTTGTCACTTCAACCCCAAAATCTCTTTCTTCCACTACTTTGCCCAATTTCTGTCCATTTAAGAAGTAGTCAGCTTGATTATTTTTATTGCCAAAGTGCATCACCACACATTTGTCGGTGTTAAAGGATAACTTCTTATCCCTTGCCCAGCTTTCCATTTTGAGTAAGGCTTTTTTGCAACTTTGTCACATCCTCACCATTTCTGATAGTAATGCCAGTTCTAGTGTCGTCTTCAAATTTGGTTTCCCAGACATCCTCTCCTCCAGATAATGAGTGTATATACTATAGATATTAAACAAGCAGGGCCCCAGAACAGATCCCTTTGGAACTCCACTCTCCACTCCCAACCAATCAGAGTAAGCTCCCTTTAAACAGACCCTCTGCTTTCTCTCACTTAGCCATGCCTTAACCCAAGTTGTAACATACCCCGGTATTTTATATTCAATCAGAGCATCAATCAATTCACCATGTGGGACCTTGTCAAATGCCTTCGAGAAATCCAAGAACACCACATCCACAGAGACACCCTCGTCCAATGCTCTGCTCACATGTTCATAAAACTCCAAGAGATTAGTTTGGCATGATAACCCCTTTTTAAAACCATGCAGAGCATCGTCACAATCCCCTACTGAATCCTGAAACTCCACCATTTGATCCTTTATTATAGATTCCAACATTTTCCCCAGTACAGTAGTCAAGCTGACAGGCCTATAGTTGTCCTCCTCCTGTCTAGATCCCTTTTTATAAATAAGGATCACATTTGCCTTTCACCAAACCTTAATCACCTCCCCGTTATCCAAAGATTTCTGAAACAGTGATGTTATAGGTCCTGCCAATTCTGTTGCCAGTTCCCTTAGGACCCTAGGATACATAGATACATAGACAGTGTTGGCAGATAAGGGCCTATGGCCCACCTAGTCTGCCCATTTGAGCTTGTAAGTTCAGTTTGTTTTCCTAGAAGTCTGTTTCCCCTTACCCCTGCCCTCTAGAATTCCTTTATGTCTATCCCATGCATTCTTAAATCCCGTGATTGTTTCAACCCCCACCACTTCCTCTGGCAGGGTGTTCCACTTGTCCACCACCCGTTCTAAAGGATGGATTCCATCTGGTCCTTTAGATTTATTTGGGTCCGGGTGCTTTAGTCTATCCTCAATATTGTTTTTGTTTAAAATAATTTTATAATCTATTTTAGTTAGATGATCTCTAATATTTTAAGACTTATTATTAAATACAGATGAGAAATAAGTATTGAAAAGCCCTGCCATAGTTTGGCAATCCTCAACTAATATACCATCCTGATCCTTAATGGACCCCACTGAAGTTTGACATCCCTTTTTGTTATTGATATATATGTAAAAGGATTTATGGTTATCTTTTACTTTTGTAACTAGGTTTAGTTCATGTTTTCGAGTTGCCTGTTTTATGGCACTTCTAGTTTCTTTTAATAATTTTTTATACAAGGCCCAATTTTTTGCACACTCACTTTTCCTGGCTTTTATATAAGCTCTTTTTTTCTTTTGATCAATTTGCTAATTTTGGGAGATAACCACAGGGGAATTTTTCCTAAAGCATTGTACTTCTTTCTTAATGGGACATACTTATCAATTAAATCCATAATTTTATTCTCCAAACTATCCCAGTTTTCCACTAATGATCTATTTTCAAAAACCTTTTTCCATCCCCAATTCGACAGTTCTGTTCTCATATCATTAAATTTAGCCTTATTAAAATTTTGAACCATGGTTAAGCCAAAAGTGTTTGAGAAGACCCCGCTTAAATCAAAATTTATCACACAGTGATCACTTGAGCCGAGTGGTGATGAAGTACTACAATTCTTTATTTGGTCTCCCATATTGCTTAACACAAGGTCTAATATTTTATCCCCTCTAGTGTGTTTTTTATATACTGATCAAATCCAGCTAATAAAAAGGAACCCAGATACTTTAGCTCATAGGATGTCTCCCCTGTTTGCCTAGTCCAATTAATACCGGGAAGGTTAAAATCTCCTAAAAGTATAATATTTTCTGTAATCTCTAAGGAGTCCAAAAATTTTAGCACTGCCTCATCATCCTGGGTAGAAATTGAAGGAAGTCGATAAATTATCCCAATTTTAATATTAGGTCCCTTAGGTGGCAATACCCTAATCCACACATGCTCTATGCCTGGTATTTTTGGGACTTCAATAGCTACTGATTTTATTTTGTTAGATACATACAGTGTGACACCACCACCCTTTTTATCCTCCCTATCCATATGATATAGATCATATCCCTGTATGTGATGGTCCCAGGTGTCAGTGGATGTCCACCAAGTCTCCGTTATGGTACATATCTGGATGTTGTCAGTATTTAGTAAACAGGTTAATTCCTCAAAGTTGTTTGTAAGACTCCTGGCACTTAGGGAGAGGCATTTCCAGTCCTGAGAGCCCTTACTGTTCTCATGTGAAGTTGAATTCTTCACAGATGTCCTTAAAGTTTGATTGCTGCCCCCTACCCCTTTGTACTTAGTTTAAAAAGTTAACCACTTGATTTTGGATTTCCTTAGCTAATATTCTAGACCCATGTTTGTTTAAATGTAGTCCGTCTTTCCCAAATAACCCTAGGTCCCTGAAGGTGTTCCAGTGTTCGATAAAGACAAAACCTGCCCTATGACACCACCTTTTCAACCACCCATTCAGCTGTATAATGTCCCTTTGTTTGTTCACCCCCTCACGAGGTATGGGCAAGATCTCTGATATTAGGATATGGGATCCATGTAACCTTAGGTTTTCCCCGATGGCCTCAAAATCCCTTTGGATTTCTAATAATGCCCTTTTTCCAACATCATTTGTACCTACATGCAGTACCGTGACTGGATTTTTAGTATTTTCCAACAGTTCTGGTAGCAGTTTACAAACATCCCCTATCCCTGCTCCTGGTAGGGTACTAACAGTAGTTGACTCATTCCTACCCTGACATATTATCTTATCGATATTTCTAATCATGGAATCACCGATAACCAAAAGGTATTTTTTTGTTATTTTATTTCCTTGCCCTTCCTGCTTATTATGCCCAGTCATGACCACATGACCTTCCCTACAATCACTAATAATTGAAACCCCTTTAGTAGTGTCGTCTTGGTCTAGCTCTGTATTAAGAACGCTATATTTATTTTTCAGCTCAATCTGACCATGACCACCAATATTTCTCCTTCCCTTTTTAATGCCCTTTTCCACTCTACACCAATCATCATTAGAGTCAAAACAACTTGTTGCTGCCTGTATTGTGTCATTTCTTTTGATGTTAACAGCCCCCACTAGCTGAGCATGATCCCTGCTGTTCAGCACAGTCATCTAGAGCCGAGTCTATACATTTTTCCAGTGAAGAAATCTCTAATTGGAGTTTGATTCTATTTTGCAATGATTTGATTTCTTGCTTCATAATGTCAATTAGTAAGCATTTATCACAGATAAAGGAATCAACCTTTCCCCCGCCTCATACATTTTACAAGTAATACGAGTGTTCAGAGAAACGATAATCCTATCTTGCTCGGGCCATTATAATCTCCTTAGTTACACAACAGGAACAGCTACACAACAATGTTACTTACGTCCCTTATATATTTAGTTATCTGGCTTGACAGGGGTTTCTGGCTCCTTCCCACAACTGACACCGACAGACGCCGCTGGCCTCTGCCCGCGTCGCCTCCGCTCCACACTCGACTCCACTCGCTGGAGCCAAGCTATTTCAAGCACCCTGAAGTGACGTTGCCTGTGTTGCTATGGCAACCGTCATGGGTGCTTAGAAACCAGGGGCAGACTATGAGGGTAACCCACCCTTAAAAGATCGGGTTAAACCTCACCAGGAAGCTCTAAAAAATGGCTTTCCAAAACCTACAGTTGGGCTAGTCAGTTGAGCAGTTCCTGAGTAGCGGGAAGTTTAAATCAGTGCCTCCGGGACTCCAAATGCCCACAACCTGCAGAGTTGTTCACCAGCTGCAGCTAATACACCCCAACATCCCCCTAGTCTTACCTACTGCTTTAGTGGTCTGCTTAGATGATTTCAGGTCATCTGTGATGATGATGCCCAAGTCTCTTTCTTCCTTTGTGACTGCCAGCAACTCTCCTCCCAGCCTATAGGTGGCTTCAGGGTTTCTCCTCCCTATGTGCATGATCTTGCACTTCTTTGCATTAAACCCCCAGTTGCCACTCCTCCGACCATTTTGCTAGTTTATCCAGATCTCTTCTCATTCTGCCCACCCCATCTGGATCATCTACTCTGTTGCAGATCTTGGTGTCATCTGCAAACAGACAAACCTTACCCTCCAGTCCATCTGCAATGTCACTGATGAAAATATTGAAGAGTACTAGCCCCAGAACTGATTCCTGAGGTGCCCCACTTGTGACTTGCATCTCTTCTGACTGTATACCATTTACCACCACTCTCTGTCTTCTGCCCATCAACCAGTTTGCCACCCAGTTAACCAACTTCTGACCCACCCCCGAGCCTACCCAGCTTATTAATCAATCTTCTTTGTGGAACAGTATCGAAAGCTTTGCTGAAGTCAAGGTAGATGACATCAACTGTTTCCCCTTGGTCCACCACTCTGGTTACCCAGTCAAATAAATCTATGAGATTAGTTTGACAGGACCTTCCTTTTGTAAACCCATGCTGTCTTGGATCCTGTGATCCTATGGATTCCAGGTGTTGTACTATTCTTTCCTTAAGGAGTGCCTCTATAATCTTGTCCACTACTGTGGTAAGACTGACTGGTCTGTAGTTCTCTGACTCCTCCCTGCTACCACTCTTGTGGAGCGGGATCACATGAGCTCTTCTCCAGTCTTCTGGGACCTCTCCTGTGCTCAGAGACTCACTAAATAGTTCTGATAATGGCTCTGCTAGTTCCACCCTTAACTCCTTCAGTACCCTAGAATGTATGCCATCAGGTCCCATTGCCTTGTCCACCCTGAGCTTATTGAGCTCTTGTAGGACCCTTTCTTTTGTGAAGGAACAAGTGCACACCTCCCTCCCCCCTGTGTTCATGGTGCTGAGCTGTGGGCCCTGCCCTACCTTCTCTTCAGTAAATACTGAGAAGAAGTATCTATTTAGGATAGATGCTTTTACATGGTCCTCCTCCTCACATGCCCCCTTATTTCCTTTGATCTTAGCAATACCCCCTTTGGACTTTCTCCTTTCACTAATGTATCTACAGAAAGTCTTGTCACCTTCTTTTACTGTTTGTGCTAGTGTTTCCTTGGTCTGGGCCTTTGCCTGCCTTACTGCCTTCTCTGCTTCCCTTAGGGAAGTTTGGTATGCCTCCCTATCTTCATCTCGCTGCATTCTCTTATATTTTCTGAAGGACAGCCTTTTGGCTCTGACCTTTTCTGCTACTGTTTTTGAGAACCAAAGTGGTTTCCTTCTTCTTTTGCACTTCCTTTTCTCTCTATGACAATGGTATTTTGCTTCAAGTACTGCATCCTTAATGCTTGCCCACTTTGCCAGTACCCCCTCACCTGTATTTCTTTTTGCCAGGGCTTGCTTAACTCTGTTGGCCAGCTTATCAAAGCTCCTCTGAAGTCCCATATTTTTGCCTTGGAATGAGATGATTTAGTTCTAGTGGCCAAATTGAACCATACCATGTGATGGTCACTGGCCCCCAGGTGACCTTCTACCTGGAGATCTGTGATCCTTTCCCTGTTAGTCAGTACTAGATCTAGGATAGCTCTGCCTCTTGTGGGTTGTTGTACCAGTTGTTTGAGGCCCTCCCCCTGCAGGGAATCCACCATGTGTCTAGTTCTGGCAGATGTTCCTGCTGGTATTGACCAATCTGTATCTGGCATGTTGAAGTCTCCCATTATCAGAACTTCCCCGTTAGCTGTCATGTTTTGTATATCTTTTAATAGTAATGTGTCTATGTCCTTCCCCTGGTCTGGGGGCCTGTAGACAACCCCAGTTCATATGGCTGTCCTATCTTTCCTGTTTCCCGGGTGACCCATTGTTCTTCTGGCTCCTGGCGTGTATTCTGAATTTCTGTAGCTTTGATATTTTCATTGACATACAGGGCCATTCCACCCCTCCCCCCTTTTTGCACCTCAGTCTCTTCTGAACAGTACATAGCCAAGTACTGAAGTCTCCCAAGTGTGGTTACTGGTAAACCATGTCTCGCTAATTGCTACTATGTCCAGTTTAGCCTCTGTCATTATTGCCTGCAGGTCTGTGCTCTTGTTTCCCAGATTGTGAGCATTTGTGTACATGATTTTCCATTGGCCAGATTTCAGTGTGTTAGTTGTTGGGTGAGGTCTGGCATTTCCCCAGTGCATCATATGGGGAGCCAGACCTTTTTCCTTACCTGGTGATGCAAATGAATTGCAAACATGCTGAACTCCTGTTTGACCACTAGCTGAGGGGGAAGGGGTGTTCTTCCCATTCGACGTATGGGGTGCTGCACCCCTCTCCCCATTTGCTAGTTTAAATATTTTGCAAAGACGTCAAACTTTTTCCCCAATGCACTGACTCCCTCCTTAGTCAGATGCAGTCCATCAAATTTAAAAAACTTTCACTCCCAAAACTGTTGCCAGTTCCCTACAAAGTGGTGTCCTTTTTCCTGGCACCAGCCCTTGAGCCACATGTTTAGCTCCCCTATCTCCCCTTCTCTGACTTTTGGTCCATCTGCCCCCCTCTCCCAGACTGGCAGGATCTCCAAGAAGGAGAACATCATTGAGCAGGGCTCATTTACGCAATGGACCTAGGAGAAATACACAACAATGAGTAACAAGACAATAACATAGAAAAGACATAGGTAAATTGGCAGACAGTATACAGTATTTACAAATAACATGGCATGGCAACATTGTGGCAGACAATAGTGAGCACAAAAGCGGCATGCAATACAGACATGTTGCTCAGGTAGACAGAGAACAACTATATGCAACTCTATGCAGGACAAGAACAATAGATTACAATATACATAATGTATAAGAATTTTAATCTAACAGAACATTACATAACCTTTGTGTTGTCTGTGCAGAGTGACAGTGTAATCACAGGATGTGCAATAGTTAGGGAAGGTAGGCAAGGTTAGGAAAGGAAGTGGTACATGGAGCATGAAGGGGAGAGGCGTGGACCCTGCAGGAAGGCATGATAGGCGCATAGGTCTAAGGTGTATGGAGGAAGTGTATAGAGGCAGGTAAGGCAGCTGCTGCCAGTCTAAGTGGTGTCGAGGGAAGGTATATAAGCAAATTAGGCAGGTGGAGGCAGGAAGGAAAAGGGTGGTGTCAATGCCTGAAACAATTGTAGGAGTCCAGAAAGGATCATTGAACAAGGTTTTTGAAAGCAGTTAACAGCAATGGCACTACTCAATCAATCAATCAATCAAGTAAATGTAAGACTGTCCAATAATTATGGCAGGCAGGGAGACAGGGCATGAAAATAAATCACTTTTTCCTGTGGCACCCCCCCAGCCCCTACTGTGATGACCTCCGCTTGCTTCACGGTGAGGCTGCTGTTCTATCTGCTACACTCCTTCTTCAGTTTACCCACACCACCACCACACTAACTCTCTGGCTGTGGCCTGGAATAGCACATTTTGTTACCTGACCACTCTCGTGCTCTGTGGGTGTGTGACTGTTGGCTTGGCTCACCATGTGGTGGTGACTCATCACTCAGACCTCCAGTCAAGCTGAGTTGGCTATACTCCCTCCATGCTTCACCCTGATCTTCCTCCCACCTCAGTCTGCCTGACTGCGGCTTGGTGCCCACTGGCCTCTCACTATTCTGGCCTTATATCAAAATAAAACTTAAATATATATTCCTTTGACTGACCTATTCCCTCCCTCCCTCCTCCTCGGTCCTTGTCTCCTTGCCCTGGCTTCTGTTGCATCCAAGTCCTTATGGTGCACCCCGAGCTGTGCCACGATTAAGACTGCTTCTCTTTCTTCTGCTCAGCTGTTTTGAGCTCACCAACACAATGTGCCCCTTGCTTGCAAAAAAAAAAAAAATAACTGTGACGGCACAAACGAGAGGGCTTAAGGCTGCAATTTCTTGTCAAATGGTGATTGTTGCCAAATACCACTGCAGCCTTGTTGGAGAAGAAGACTTAAGAATAAAAAATTCTGGCATGTTTCAGACACTGACTTGTCCAAAATGAATTGGGTGTTTTTTTATCACTAATAAAATGCTTTGAATTCTACTTTAGCTGTTGCATCCCTCTGAATGGATTGTGCATGCCTACATTTTATGGACATGTAAATTTATTTTAATTTGGAGCACCACCCTTCTTATGCGCGCTTTGAAAACTACTGTTCTGAATTGATATTTTCTACATTATGCTGACAGCTAAAATGGGTATGTGTGTGTCACTTTCTACTTCATTGTCTTGTACATTCCCTGGTCCAAACAAGTTATACAACATTATAACTGGATGAAGTTTGGAACTGAACATCATGAAGAAGCATCATACGACAGAAGAGGATTCCTCACCGCCTTATTTTTGGCAGATTGCTCGTGACTTCACCTAATAAATCATGTCTGGTGTAAGGGTTGATCTCTGCATGGGTTTGGATGTTAGGAAAGACACTGTATAAGCGCAGTCACCCATGACAAGGTATGTGTTTGTTGCAGATTTAACAGCACTGGTTCTGGGAAGAGACAATGCCTGCAGCTGCATGATTCACAACACACAAGGTGTGCTGATTAATCCACAATAAACCAATACCCTGTCCTGGGTTACTGCTTACTTTTAGTGACAGTAAATTATATACCTCAGAGCTTGCTGTTTTACATTGTTTTGGATATTAATGACTGATGTAGCTCTGTAGCTCCTTCCACACTTTCCGCCATCAGCAGATTAGCATTTAAAAGCACCTCTCACAAATGCTTCTATAATGTAGTACCTAGAACTCTGTTTGAAATGAATTCATTTGCTAAAAAGCCTGTGGTGGTTATGCTTAGTTGGCATGGCCTTATTTTGGGCTGGGGGGGGGGAGACAATGGAACAAGGGTGTAGGGTGGTAGTCAGGGAAGGGAACAAGGTCAAACAAAATGACTGGATGGGGTCCTCTGCTTGTTACAGTACAGCAATAACACACTACATACCATGGTATATGGTGTTTTAGTTCAGGTACAGTTTTTCGAAAATTATTCAGAAAATATTATTTCTACTCATGTAAGGACATGTAATATTTCTCAAGGTTTGTTGCAGGACACAGCTACACAACTATGGTCTGTCCTGCGATTTGGACTGGTGGTAACCCTACGCCAACACTGTGTGCTGTATACACATTTTAAAGCTTGTTATGTATGTGTCTTAAATTTGAAAATAGCATAGAGGTAAAAAATTAGCACAGCCAACCTAACAGACATACAACCACTCTTAGTAATGTACGGTGGCCCTGAAGTGCAAAACACACACTATAAAAGTGAAATGCAATTTAATAAGTAGAGCAACAACCAAAAGAATGAAATGCAAACCAAAAATAAAGCAACAAAACCAAACGTGAAGTGTCATGTCACAAAAAATAAAGTAACAAAACAAAAAGAAATGTAAAGAATCTAATTGTGAATGCAAACAAAAAGCACAGCACAACTAAAAAGTGAATGCAAACAAAAAACAACAATACAGCAAAAAACTGAATTCAAACAAAAAACACAACACAATTAAGAAGTGAATGCAAACAAAAAAAACACATGTCAAAAAACCACAACACATCAAAAAACCACAACACAACAACAACAAAAAAACACATCAAAAGAACGCAACAAAAAATCATAACACGTCAGGTGGAGAGAGGAAGGTTTGAAGGAATATGTAAGTATGGTAGGAAAAGTGTTTATAGAAATATGTAAATTGTATTGTAAAGTGCACCTAGTCCCCAGAGAGGGGCACTATATAAATAAAATATCTATCTATCTATCTAAAAAAACACAACATAATGGAAAAGTGATAGTGAGACAGAAAAATCAGCTATTTACTGTACCCACAGTGCCTCACTATGTAAATTAGTATACAGGCTATTGCAGTTCTGTATTCACTACAGAACTAGGAGACTACATCTCTCAGTAAAGAAATCTTGTCAGCTATATACTGTATGCACACTGCCTCATTTTGAAAATAAACATATGGGGCCAGATTTTCAAAACTTTGTGCCAGGTGCAAACCGACAGTGCCACATTTGCACCGGGCTGCAATATTCAAAAGGCCAAAAAGCACCAGCACAATGTGTTAGTGGCAGTCTAAAAGATAATGTATGCACAGGGCAAAGTGAGGGGCTGGGACATGCACAGGTGCAATGGTATATTCAAAACCATAGCGCTGTTCAACATGCGTTAGCGTGACATGTAGCATGGTGCAAATTACCGCCTATGAAAAGGTAGTCTTAACTGTGGACAAACCAAGGATGGAGGGCATGGACACAACAGCAGCAAGCTACAAGACCATCTGTAACTACAGCAGCATGGTGCACTTAATGACTGCAGCCAATGAGGAAGCAGAGAGGGCAGACGATCACCCTGGGCTATTCCATATGCCATGGCATAGTCATGCAGCACACAGATGGCACCGTCCATGTTGCTGTTCACTGGCACCAGTCCCAACTCTGCCAGGCATTTGTGGGTGCCCCAGCACCCAGTGGACACTATGGCAGTGCATCCATGCAGTACATACCTCCAGTCCCCTCCTTGGGGCACACTGATACAATCAAGCCATTGGGGCACACCTACACAATGCAGCATGCACATTCTGCACGGGGAATGGAGGGTGCTGAGGGGAGGGTGTACAGGTGGCCAGGCTGCACCACATAGAAGGTGCTGCCACATAGTTGGGGCCATCCACACAGTGCACATGTTCCAGTGATGGGAATGCCCCTGACATCAGTGTGCCTGTCTGATGGTATGTGCCTGCCTCCCCAGGGCACATACCACACACCTGTCCAGACACCGTATCACATATGGCCAGCCATGTGTATAGTACTATAAGAATACCATGCCACTGGTGCAGCATATGTGAGTCACAGGACAGCATGACAGTGGTGTCCACTGTCAGAAAACACCTGCCAGATGGTTCTGTCACTGTGTGGCTAGCAGCAGTCTTTGATGCCTGACACACCATAGGCATTGCTGTACCCCTCACAATACCAGCCATTATGACACCATACCATTTGCAACACATTGTAGCAGTGACAACAATATGTCTGTGGCATGCAGCACCACCACCCACATGCCTGTGGTGCTAAACCCCTGGGGCACAATAGTCTCTGCTGCTGTGTACAGATGTAGCCTGCAGCTACTGACCTTCTGATCCAGTCTGACATACAAGTGAAGCTGTGTGCATACCCGGCCTGCAGCAACTGACCTGTAGTTCCAGTCTGACATACAGCTGGAACTGTGTGCACCCTGAAATAGTGCTGGGCAGTCTTCACACTAATGCATGCAAATCAGGCCATAATGACATGCTAATGTGGCTGTTTGCCCTCAGGTTGCCTAAGTAGGCCCATTTGCATATCAGTTTTGAATATAGCAACCTTTTTCCCTGAGCTAATGTTTTTGCCTGTGCAAACGTGTTAGTGCCAGGCAATGAGTTTGTCGCAGGCAAATCTATCAAAACCATAGCACATAGCACAGTTCTGAACTGGTTGGCCTGCAATGTTGTTTGCAGTTGTTGTGCACCACTTCTCTGCTAGCACCAACACTGGTCACGTAGTTCCACTCTGCCTTACTCCACCTCTGTGTGCACTGGGCTGCTGTTGCAGTTTGCACTGCCTGGTTGTTATTTTCAGTGCTATCTTCTTTGCAGGGCAATTTTTGCACTACACTATAGGATATACTATGGTGTCCCTAAACTCAGTATCCTGAGTGCCAGGATACCGTCCCCACTGGCCTGAAATCCATCCTCACAAATCAATCAGATACCTGAAAATACAATTTCAGGCATCTGATTGAGAAATACACATCCTCCACCCCCACGCCCCCAGTAGCTAAAATAATTAACTCCAAGGAGGAGCGGACCTTGGAGCTAAAAAAATTAGTTACAGGGGTATAAAAATGCAAAACCATACAGGACTCAGCGCAGGCTAGAACCCGCACCTCCCAGAGCATGCTGGCTGAGCTGCCAGTGGTTTAGCCCTCAACACCACCAGAGCAGCTCTGCCAGCCTCCCAATTCCTCCACTATTTCAGTCCCATCAACAGGGTTAAAAAAGCAAGATGTCGCATCCACTACCTTACCCCTGTAACATCCGTTGGGTTTCATACTGCCTGGATGCTCACTATCTGGATATTGAACCTGTCAGGCAATACTGTTCGGGTAGGTCAGTGTTGGGATAGTGAGTCTTGGCAAACCATAAGGGTACCGCACTATACTAACATACTAATTGCCAGCAGATTAGGCCTTACGGTCTATCGAGTCTGCTCGAACCTCAGATCCCTAGTTGGGTGCCGAGGCCCTCCCCCCCCCGTGTTCCAGAAACCCCTATCATCCATCATAACATAAGACTATCTGCCTTGTTTGCCCGCCTTCATTTGCCCACTGTATTCAAAAGGTTTTTCTCCTGGGCTATTCCTTTGAATATAGCGTACAATTGGATGTGGGCACACAGGGCAGAGCTAATTTTGCCCCGGGCATAGTTTTGAATATTAAGCCCCTGAGATCTTATATTGTTGTAACCACTATAAAAATAGAGGTCTGCACCTCTAAGGAAGGAAAATGGAAATCAGTTTTATGTTATACCCACAATCCTTGCTGTGCATAGCTACACATTAGGTGCTATATTGCCATCACCACTACAAAAAATAGAATACCATACCTCTGAGTAAGGAAAATGTAAATCAACTTTATAATCTATCCGGAATTCATGGTTGTTGTATGTAAATCAATATATTAATTGTTATAGCGTGGTAACCATCATCAGAGTAAGAGTTAGCTGATGTAACAAAACAAGACTATTTAATTCCAAATGCAGTAACAAATATTTTGTAAGCAGTATTCCAATTAGCCTTTTTTAATATTAATGTTTCTACACATTATAAGTGCAATACGATTTCAAGGATGTGTAATTATGCTATAATAATTTGTACTTTGTTCTCAGGTTTTTAAAGGCACTCGGTGCAAGTGCCTGGTGCCTAACAGCGCCCTTGAGCTGTGGAATTATAATATATAGAACAAAGTATAGGGTAGTGTGTCCTTATCTGCTGTCAAAGTATGTGTTTCTATTTTCACGGAGTGGGTGGTGGACGCATGGAATGGCCTTCTTGAGGAGGTTGTGAGGTCAAAAAGAGTGGGGGAATTCAAAAATGCATGGGACAGACATAAGACAATTCTGAAGGGGGTAGGAAGAAGCAGGCTGTTGGTTAACTAGGATTTGTAGCTTATCTAACAGGTAGGGAAATATGCAGACTAGGTGGGCCAATGTCTCCTTATCTGCCATCAAATTCTATTTTTATATTTTTTTTATGTTTCTAGGTGTGTTATGAGAATTTAAAGCACAACCTCAGTGTGGGATGCTATATAAACTCGAGAGTAAAGCCCAAGGGGTTCATCAAAGCATCTCGCACCGAGGGTGTGCATGAATTCTTATAACATACACTACCCTATTCTTTATTTTATATAATAACTGGACAGCAATTTTTTCCACCCAGACTTGTGACCTTGCAAGCAGACTGAACTAATTGAAGTGTGTAGTGGCAGCTCCCTATTGAAGTGTGTAGTGGCAGCTCCCTATCTTCGTTACCAAGGAACCACCACAGCAAGAGTCCTCTCGTTGTCTTCATCATTTTATAGATGTTAAACAAGCACTTAAATGTTAAACCTCAAATTTTGTACTTTGATAACTTTGCAATTGTTCAACGGATTTGCACACAATTTTGCATGTGCAGTCTGATGGCATAGATCAATTCACATGGCAAGTTACATTTTGGTTGAATTTGCAGATTTTGCACTGCACAGAGTGAAAAAAGTTTAAAATTCACCTTTTTTTGCAGTTTTTTGTCATCACTCTGCAGCCATATAGTTTGGAATTTTGGTCTGAAATTTTCAGTGTGGAAAGTACTTGCCACACAGAGCTTCTCTGCATTGGTTTGGTGAAAAAATATTAACCTGTTCCAAAGTTATTTAATTTAAAAAAATTGGGTTGTGAGCATGTTCAGTTCACTGTTTTGGATTGATTCCTGGAATGAAAAAGTATTTGGCTCTGACAAGAAAGAATCCTTTTTCTTGAGGTGCCAATCCTTTTTCATCAGAAAAAATTTATTTTTCATGAGCCACCATCTAGTTTTTCATTTCTGGCAAAAACAAACTGTCATAACTGTGCCCTGGGGTGTGTGTTGCAGACATCCAACCATGTACCTTGCTCATCAGGAGTTGATGAGCTGTTCTGTGTGGTTTTTAATATTTTGTATGCCCCCAGAATTTTTGTAAAATATGTAATTCCTTTTTCACCACTTGCTAAGTTCCTTTTCCGTTAAGGCGAAAAAAGAAATTGGTTGACAAAAAGGATTTCCTTTTCACAACCAGATGGCTATGCTGCTAATCCTTTTCACCAGCCAATTTCCTTTTTCCAGATGAAAAAGGATGGTGAAAAGGAATTGCTGTGGTGAAAAGGATTAGCGACTTGGCCATCTGGTCGTGAAAAGGCTAAAAATCTTTTTTCACCAGCTAGTTTCCTTTTCCATCATAACGGAAAAGGATAGCAAAAAAGGAATTGCTGTGGTGAAAAAGGATTTGTGGCATGGCCATCTGGTTGGTAAAAAGGTTTGACAGCCATCTGGTCCCGAAAAACAGAGCCATCTGGTCAGGGAAAAAGGATCCTTTTTTGCCAGATGTAATCCTTTTCTGCCACCATAGCAAAAGATTGGTAGAAAAAATTTGTGCTGATGAAAAAGGATCATTTATTGTTTTATTTCTGGGTTTTCATTTGAATCCCCACCTGGAAAAATCCCTGGTGTCTAGTGGCACCCAACACCCTGTATCCCCATATGTTTTATATTATTATATATATATATTTATTTTGTGTCCCCTGCCCAGCACCATTTCCAGCATAATGGCTTTTCCCCTGATGAATAGTGCTATTCCCCACCCTCCAATATCCATTTTTATTTTCATTGGTGGTCAGTGGCTTCCATCCCCCCTCCCATGTCCTTTTACCTTTGAATAAGTAAACCATCCCTCAATGTCTTTTTTTATTTGAACCTGTAAAAAAAGAAGTCCATCATCATTAACTCCCACCTGACTTCCCACTTTGCACACACCTACCCACACCCAATGACACCCCAGACACCCTCACTCAATTGAAGAGGTCCCAGGTTCGAGATCCCCTCTCCTGATCAAAGACACCTCTTGCTGCTGGAACCGGAGATTGCAATATGAAAAACTAAGGTAAATGCCGTTCAATGTATTTTAATAGAGGTTTCATCTTTTATGCATAACTCAGCTGTTTTTTGAGATTCTGACCCCAAATTTTCAACATGTCCTTTTGGAAACCCCTCCTCATGAACAATATCGCTGTCATTTGCAAATCTTGCTTGAAAGGTGTTTTTGCAGTCACTTGGGGAATTCAGCTTTCAGGGAGGATTTGCATAATGACAATCATATTGTTCATGAGGTGGGATCCCCACAAGGCAATGTTGTAAACTGTGGGTCAAAATCTCAAAAAATGCCTGAGTTATGACCATTCTCTCCAATTTCACTATGCACGCTTGTAACTTTGTAAGTGGGAGATATTTTTGACACCAGATTTTCAACATTCACTTGTTATTATTCCATGGAATATATGTCACAGGTGTCATTTTTCAAATCATGGCCAAAATGTGTTTTTGAACCTGTGGCACAGACTGGCATTGCTGTTGTGCAGAGTTACATTTTGGTGGGGATTTAAAAATTAACTGTGCACAGTACTTCCAGTAGGGTAATAAAATAGCCATGCTGACAATTTGGTCACTCGGACCCTATAAATTTAAGTGCTGAGCACGGATGGCCCTGTACTCCCATAGGCACATACACATACTGTATGCATATATGGAGGGATGGAGCAGCTCCCACACATAAGTAAGGATACTTTTATACTATCTCAAAAAGTAAGGAAATAAATTGTAAAAAAACTTCATTAATGCATCAGTTAGGATTCCATCATTAAAAGTAGGGAAATGTGGTGTTAGGGTTTCCAACCCTAACACCCCATCCCCCACCCTGCACAGACCAATAGGAGGGGGGTTCTACTTGGGGTGGTCAACCCTAACACTCACCCCATTCTCCTATGCTGTACTTATGTCTCCTTATTATGGAGAGTTAAGGTAGGAAACCCTAAAGCCACATTTCCATATTTTTGATGGTGGAACCCTAACTGATGCATTAACAAGGTTTTTTGCAATTTATATATAAATGGTTGATCCTACCTTTATTAAAAAAAAACCATATCTGGTTGATCAGCTTGTTCAACAGCTTCAGAATTTCAGAGGGAATGGGTCCGTGGGCTGAATGCTTACACTGAGAATCACTATCGCGCTTACTCTGCGCAAGGAGACAGCCACAAAGCCATTCCTCTTGCACTCCTGAAGCTGGTGAAGAGCAGGATCAACCAGATATGAGCTTTGGTAGGATCAACCAGATAGACAGAAAACAGGATTATGAGAAGTTGAAAAGTGTTGTTTTGGCAGCTCCTCATCCTCGCTAATGGAGATACAGAGCCGCTGTGTTCATGGAACTGATGAGCCCTCCCACACAAAGAACAAGAGCCAATGAGGGAATGCCTCACTTTGAATGACAGGGTGATCACTCACCATAATTGTTGTGAGGTATAAAGAAAAGTATTTCCTCCATCTGAGAAGTGCATATATCAGATGCAACTGCACACCCTGAAATGTGTCACTAAACTTACAAAATGGGCACAAAATTGAAAAATGGGGGGGAACATATGAAAAAGGTGCAGGTGTGTGGCCATTATGGAGTAATGCACGGTCATGTTACTAGTTTGCACCACTGGTAGGTAAGGATTTTTCTTACCTATTTTATTAACATTTATGTTTGAGAGTGTGTAATGGTCAAAAATACAATGGGAGGCTATGCATCAAAGTGACCAATGTAATGCATGCACGATGCATGTGTACATTACTGGCATGACTGTGTGGCTGCGGACAGGCACAGGATGCATGGATTTATTTATTTATTTATTGACATGTTTCACCAGGATGGCACCATCTCCCGGTGCAGCCTGGGAGGAAGGGGTACAATAGGAATGAAACATTGAGTCATGTTCAAGTTACATTCAAGTTACTAGATCAACATTAACATACAGTTCTAAGGCAGGTGTTACAAGCAGTGGTACAACAGTGTTGCACAAAATAAGTAGAAAGACTGGTCAATAATAAGTGCCAGGATAATAAGTAAACTAGTGCTTATGTAAAAGAAAAGAAAAGGTGGGGCGGTGAGAGGGGGAAAGGAGAGGAAAGAGTAAGGTGAGGGGAGGGAGGAGAGTCATGTTCAAGTTACATTCAAGTTACAAGATTAACATTAACATACAGTTGCAAGGCCGGTGTTAGAAACAGTGTTAAAACAGAGTTGTGCATAACTTGTAGAAAAAGTGAACAATAATAAGTGCCGGGTTAGTAAGGAAACAAGTGCTTATGTTAAAGAAAAGGGTAAAAGGAGAGGGAGGGGTAAGCTGGAGGGATGTAGGGGGAGAGGAGTAGATGAGGGATACAAGCCCCGAGGAGGTAGGAGAGAGACCCATGGAGAGCATTTGGCATCCCTTTCATTCTATGAGAGATCAAGGGAGTCCAGTAAGGGGGAGCAATTTGGGGGAAGGGAAGGAGAGCTAGAAATTTGGGGGGGTGATGATGCATAGGGTAAAATGAAGGTGATGGTAGAGGGGCAGGGTTTATCCATGGCATATAGGAGGGAATTAGGGAGGGACATGACAGAAACAGCTTGGTGCAAGGTAATTTTTGAGGGCAGAGCTGATGGAGTAGGTGGAGGATGAGTGCCGGATTTGAGGAGGGGAGTTAATTCCAAATTTTTAGGAGGTGGTGAGAGTAAGCGAAATTGGCCAATTAGGGTGGATCTTCAGGGGGACTACCAGAGTTTGGGAGTTGGTTGATCTAAGAAATGGCAGGATGGGGGATTGTTATAAAGGAGGAGGTTAGTTAAGAAGGGTGCTCTCCTAACCAGTGCTTGGAGGTGAATTTAGCACAGTGAGAGAGTCACCTATTTGTAAGAGAGGGGAAGGATAGGGCACAATAAAGATTGCAGTGGTGGGTGTGAGAGATGGTATCCAGGGCAAAGCATCAGAAGGAATTGAAGAGGGTGTCCAGTCTGGCCAGGGAGGACTTAGGGGCAGCACCATAGACTACGTCACAGTAGTCGAAAACGGGCAGTATTATCTTCTGAACAAGTTCACACCTAGCCATAGGAGGGATGCAACTACAGTTCCTGAACAGGGCACCAAGCTTGGAGCGCATTTTTTTCTGGATGGCATCAATGTGTCCAGATAAGTTTAGGTGTTGGTGCAACCAAACACCTAAGTGCCCGAAGGAGGATGTGTGGAAAGTTGGTAGGGATGGAAGCCTAGAAAGTCTTTGCCTTGTGCCAAAGGTCATGACCCCAAGCACTCACAGGGCACCTTTTCTCAGCCCCCCCCCGTGTGCTGGACCACTTGGACAGAAGGGTGTGGAGCAGTTGACCCAGGCAAGCATCCAATCAGATGCCCGTCGTGGGTCATGGACTGGATCCCTTGCACCACGGGTGTTTGGGAGTGTGGGAAGGTGTGGGACCGGGATGTGTAAAAGTATGGGCACTCATTCAAATGGCTGCCTTCAGCTCATCCTGGTAGTCTGGTGAGCTGGGGGAAGTGGTGTGCAGGGGGATCCTGTTGCTGTCACACCCCATCCGCCCCCTGTGGTCCAGCACATCGGGGGTGAGGGGGGCTGCAGAAAGGTACCCTGCGAGTGCTTGAGGTCATGAACCATTCCAGTTCTGCACCTTCCCACCTTCCCATACTCCTCCACACCCATGGTGCAAGGGATCCAGTCAGGGACCCAGGATGAACATCTGATTGAATGCTTGCCTGAGTCCACTGCTCCACGCCCATCCGCCCCTGTGGTCCTGCATGCCGGGGGGGCAGGGTTGTGTACAGGTGCCCTGCAAGTGCTTGGGGGCGTGAATCCTTGCACCCTGCACCTGTCTGTGGCCACGTAAGCATACTGGCAATGTATGTGTGCATCGCGCATGAATTGGTCACTTTTATGCATAGTCTCCACTGTAATTTCCACCATTACACATTCTCAGTTTTCTCACACATAAATATTGGTAAAATGGGTAAAAAGAATACTTAATGACCAGTGGTGCAAACCCATCACATGACCATGCATTACTTGTATTGAAGAACTGCTGTGTGTGTGGGTCCAGAACAAAGTGACAGCTGGTCTGCTGGTGTGGTGGTTGAGCTACTGACTGCAACGCCCATGTCCCAGATTCAGAAGCAAGCCCAGGATGTTGGAGGGCTGGCCAGGAGGAGAACTGAGCATCCTAAGGACTACTCTCCACCTCTGGGGGGAGGGCGGGAAGCATCTGGCATTTGACCAACCCCTGGTGGAGACCAGGAGTCTGATGCCTAGAGCTTGAGAACTTCAGGGAGTTTGCCAGATGTCTGGCCCTAAGCACCACTAAGTCATTGCACGCCACATTTCCTTGGGAAACAGCATACACCCCCCAAAAAAATAATTATCAGCTGAGCGGGAGAACATCCGCCCACCACCAGACCCCATGCAGTCGACCGATGCGCTCCCCCTGGATCACTCTTAGTCTTAATTCGGGGAGTATTGGCCCCTCTCTGATGGCCCCACCCTGGGGGGTAAGCCAGGGTGCACTCCAGTGGTGGCAAGTAAGTTTCGGGAGATGGCAGCTGGCTGGCAGGGATGGATAGATGGTGGCCAGCTGATGCCCCCCCTAAAAAAGAACAAAGTGGCAATAGGGAGGGTGAAAATACTGGTAGATCAACAAGGCAGTTGATCAGAGGGCTGCAATTAGGGCTCTAGGCAGGTAACGAGCCCTTATATAGAAAATATGCTGTGTGTTTTTTTTCCCCATTCCCTACAGGTGAGCTTTGATGGGTTGGGGCACCAGTCTTTTGTTCAAGGCGGACCCTGTGGGGTTGGGTAAGCCAGTGGTCCACAGCTTGAGTAAGATCCTTTTCTTTTATTGTGTTGGGAAACTGCTGTGTGCCCAGAACAAAGGGCCAATCTGGAAGAACATCAATCAGAGGGCTGCAGGTGGTTTAAATTTGGGACTTGACAGACATACCTACATGTGAGGCATGAGTGCAGGTCTAACTAGGGAAACCTGCAGAATGTTCATGGGCAATTCTGCTGCTCTGCAGGGAACTCTGCTCAAGACAGTATAAGTAAGCCAGTAGTAAGGGGCATAGAAATATAAAGACGAGAATGGCAGTGCTAATGTCATGGACAATAGGACTGATTTTTTTCCCACCCATAGAAAAACAGTTGCCTTATTTTAGGATTTGTAGCCTTTAGAATCTACAGATTGAGTAACTTCATGTATATTATAGTCGATGGACCCCATATTCAAAAGTCCCAGACTGCATCGCACAAGTGCCTGCGCCTCGTAACTGAGATGCGGTGGCACAAAAAAAATGGTATATTCAGAAGATGTGCCATGAGATGCGATCGCGCATGTCCAGCTGAATATCCCAAACATGCATTATCATGCAATCGGAGATGCACAGTGCGGCAGGTGACCTGAGCCCTATGCAGAGCATAGGGAAATGTGTGTTAGGTGGCCACATGCGTGGTATGTAAAATTGCAATTTTCAGCTGGGATATGCAAATGGCTTCATTGCACATTCCAAGCCCATTCCCCACATGCGCAGTTCATTACTGAAATGTATTTAGGCTATTTGCATACCCCAGGCATGCTCAGTTCCAGCTGTGTAGGGCTGCCCCACCACCCCACAATGGTGAACAGGAGGTACTGCAGCCGAGCAGGCAGGTGTGATGGAATGTTTGTGTGTGGGTGGATGGACTGCAGTGGCCTGGGTACAGTGCTGTTACCTATATCCATGTACAGGGTTGGATTGGGGTACAGGGAGCCCACCTGGACAAGCAACAGAGGGGAGCACAGGATGACACAGTCTGATCAGTATACCGCATGCATGTGATACACCAGCTCCATATGCAGCTTACAGTCATCTGCGGTGCTCCACACACCACCATATGAGAGAAACATGGTGATAACTGCAAGGAATGGCAGTGTGTAGAGGGTGATCAGGGACTAGAGTGGGTGGGTCCCATCTGTGTGCACCTATGGTGTGACACCGTGGGTGTGTGTCACAGGTCAGTCCCTGGCCCGTGCCAGGCTTCCACTTGTACCACCAGGCTGCCTGGGCACTGTTGCCCCAGACATCACCCTGGGTGCATGCCACCACTGGATTGCACCCTGCAGGGCACATGGGTGCAGGCCATGGCCCTGGTACATGTGCTACAGTGTGGCCATCTGCTCCGCTGGTGTGCTAAGGGGCACCCGACAGCACTGGCATGTGGCAGCTGGGTGTCTACGTCCTGGGTGCAGTGTGGGGGATGGTGCTCTGGGTGGTGCCCATGGTGTGCTGGCATCTGTGACTTTGGGTACTTCCATCCTGGTATGCTATGTATGCGTGCCTGGAGCACATCCTGGTGCACCTCCAAGGGCTGTCTCAGGATAACCTGTCTACAGTTCCACAGCCTTCCAGTGGGTGACTGGCCAATTTAGGCCACCCTTTTGTCTGCCTAACTTTGCACAGTACACTTCTGAGATGGGCAGCAGATGCACCCCACAATTTGGCTGCATCTATGGATTCATGGCATAGTCATGTACCCATCCCCTTTTTTGCACATTATTTCTGCATGATCTTGCATTTGGAAATGCGTAACGCTTCTCTCCCTTTCGAAAATCATGCTTCCACGCATTTTCTGGGATGCACCGCGCATCTCTGTTTTGGGCAGTGCATCTCCTTTGAATATGTGGTCCTAATTCTATAACTGAGGCACTAGAGGAACATCACTGAAATTGGGGGATATTTCAGTTTTTAGAACAGGGGTAAGGGTTTCATGCAAGAGCAGATTCCAGATCAAGGGCCAGATATTCAAAACTTTGCGCTGTGCGCAAAAGGACTGTACTGGGCTTGCGTTGGATTTGAGCAGGAGTGCAATATTCAAAAGGGGAAATAGTACTGGCACACTGTGCTAGTGCCAGTGCAAAAAGATAATATATGCAAGGGGCAAAGTAAGGGATGTGGACATGCGTAACAGGATATTCAAAGGTATAGTGCCATGCAAGAGATGTTTGTGCACCCTGTAGTGCAGTGCTAATAACCACCTATAAAAAGCATGTCTTAACCTAGGGCAAAACACAGAGTGGGGTGTGGACACTGCGGGAGACAAGATGGTGGTCAGAAACAACACTGTGCTGCTGTACCTGATGGAGGCTGTGCTAGAAGAGGAGGAGAGGGACCAAGCCCACACTGGCCCACACCGCAGGCAAGGAGAAGATATGCTGGGCACAGAATGTACCAGCCCAGAGTCTCCTTTGAGACACTCACTGATGACCACCTTGTGGGCCACTACATAATGAACAGGGCCATGTTGAGGTAGCTGTGTGAACTCCTGCATGAGCAGCTGCATCCGAACACCAGTTGTAGCCATGCCATGACAGTTGAGATGAGGGTGACGGCTGTGATGTGCTTTCTATCCACCGGTACATTCCAGACACTAGCTGGAGATACCATCAATGTGTCACAGTCGGCCACCTTGTGCCTCCTGACCCAGTTCCTCAATGCCTTCCTGCCACATGCTGCAGAATTCATAATATTCCCCAGCACCACAGGAGAGCGCAGAGAAACCATGAATCAATTCTATCGGGTTGTGCACCTACCAGCTGTTCTTGGTCCCATTGCCAGCACCCACGTTGCCATCAGTGCACCACCTGGTGATGGTGGGGATATGTACATCAACACAAAGGGGTACCATTCCATCAACTGCCAGGTGGTGTGCGATGTAACGGGGCACATCACCAATGTCTTTTCACAGTACCCCGGCAGTGCCCATGACGCCTTCATCTGGCACCAGTCCAGGCTGTGCCAGTCATTTGTGGAAGGCCTTATACCCAGTGAGCACCTCGTTGGTGAGTATCAGCAGAAGGCACAACATAGCCCACAGCAATGGTGGGACAGTGCCATGTTCTAGCGGGGGGGGCAGGATGACCATCACAGGAGGGCAGCAAACAGGCATAGTGAGTGACACAGTAAATAGCAGCTAACATGTGGTCACGTGTTCACAGGGGACAGTGCCTAACCCCTGAGACCCTGGCTGCTAACACCAATCCTCCGGCCAGCAAAAGTGGCTGAGGAGTGGTATAATGATACACATGCTGCAACTAGGAGTGTGATGGAGAGGGTATTTGGCATGCTAAAGATGCAATTCCTCTGCCTAGATCAGTCTGGTGGTGCTCTACAGTATAGCCCTCGCAAGGTATGCTGCATAGTCCTAGCATGTTCTATGTTACACAACTTGGCACAGCACCATGGAATACACGTACCTGAAGCCAAGGAACAGCCTGAGAGTGAGCCAGAGCCAGAGGTCCAGGGGATAATAGAGCAACTTGAGAGGCAGGACCCTCCGAATGGCCTGCAGGTCACAGGAGCACAGAAATAACATCATTGCAACTCTAGCATGGATGGCCAGGTGACTGAGACAACACTGACAGCAATATGTGAACAACATTGTATTACTGTGTACCAAACAGTGACAAATGTGCAATACAGTGGTAACACAGATAGGAGAAATGTGCAAACGGTCAGTGGTGGAATGTGTCTGGACTGGTGTGTGTACCTGTGAGTGTCGTGTGTGACTGTAAAGCATGTGGAAGTGTAGAACCAGTGCAGTTGTCTCCCGCCATGGACCTGGACTGACTTCTCATGGCATATACCCTGGTGGTGGGTGCACTGTGGGCCAAGGAGCCCACAGGTGATGACTGTGGTGAAGTGTGTGCTGCAGGGCGACCACAGCCATGGCGCATTCTCTGTGGTGGATGGTCCCTGCCATCCACGGCGCCGTGTTGTGCTCATGGATGAGGCTGATGTAGCAGTGGTAGAGGACCCCATGGCATGACCACGTGCACTCGTGGCATGCTGGGGAAAAGCAGTGGCATGGTGGGGGGTGTTCCAGCGGTGCGCCACTGCTCACCTATCACTGCATCCTGCACCACAGCTGTGTGCTCCGTCGTAGCTGCAGTCAGCTCACCAAAACAATAGTGAATGCTTTTGAGGATACGTGCCACACAGTCCTCTGAACGCTATTTGGCCCGCAACTATCCAACAGACATCGCCTCCCAGAGGAGGGAGAGTTCATGCTGCACCTCCCTGTGGAAGGAGTGGAGATCATGCTGTGTGACAGTCTGTAACTCCAGTACAGCATGGAGGAGTGGTCGTGAACCTGGGGTGTCCTGCTCCTGCTGTGGCTGCTGGCACTGGACATTGACTGGGGGTGGCAGTTGTCTGTGTGAGGCGCATGTGCATGATGCCTTCTGACCTACAGCACTCCCTGACCTGTGGCGCATGTCCAGTGGTACCACCTGCACAGCTGCCTGGTCATCCACTGCCTGCTGCTGTGTCATAGGGCCTGCGCATGTGGGACCCGACTGCTGAAATGCAGCTACAGTGCCACTGATGCTGGTGGTACGTGTGGTGGACCCTGAACGTGTCCCCTGGGCAAACACATTTGGTGAACCCAGCAGCACCACCAGAGCTGGATGTACTGCTAGCGACCCTGCTGCTGTAGCACCCTGCCCACAGCACCCAGCCCCTGCCATGTCCACCTGTCCATGGTACAGCCCTGAAGGTGATACACCCCCATGTCCAGTTCCACCAAGTATTCTTAGCCTGGGACAAAGGTGATATCATCATTGTCAGGGACATCAGCATCCTGAACTGCAGCCATGCATGTTGCCTGTCCTCTGGCCATGTGCTGCCGCAGAGCTGTTGACTGATCCTGGGCTGCCTGCAGCCCTGATGTTGATGGTCTGTCCTGGGCAGGTTTGTCTGCACACATTACAATGTCCACTGATGTATGGCACTCACCCTGTGCTGTGAAACAACAAGAACAGTGCCAGTGACCTGTCCAACAGACAGGTATCAAACATCTCTGCAAGCCCATGCAATACACAACCATGCTGAAAATGCACAATAGTGTCTGCAGAACCCTTGCACCAACCGCATGCACAACGGCATGGCCAATATGCACATTCCCACAACCAGGACATGCATTGCACTGTGCAGATGTCCCCCAGGTAATGCTGCAAACGACACACCTATGCACACCCAAGTGGCACATGGCAAAATACAGGTGATGGAAGTGCACGGCCAACAGTAACACTCATGTTGTCATGCAACATGCCTGTGTGTGTAGCCACACACATACTGGTGGTCTATATGGCATGTGCTGAGGCACAGTGTGATGGACTGTATGTGAGTCGGCACCCTGTCACTCCAGGCACCAGTGGCATACACTCGTCCACAGTGCACAGACTGGCATACACACCCCTACTGCATGGTGGACCAACACCTGCCCACAGTTGTGGACATGTGGGCCACTGGTGTGCCACAACATGTGCAGAGAGACCACACATCATGGTAGGTGACAGGAAAGACATCCATGCTACTCACACTCCTGTGTAGATTGAGTAGAGTCTCACACCCACCGCCCTCCACACCAGCCTGATGGTGGGTGCCACAACGGCTATGACTGGGTCCGTCACCCTCATTCCCATGGGCATGGGACCTCCCCCTGTGTGGTGTAGTTCCTTGAATCCATGTGCCTCATCCTCCTTGGCCCTCTGCTGCATGTCATGCCACTGCTTCCACACAACCTCCACTGTCCTACCACGGCCACCCACAGCATTCACTTCGGCCGTGATCTCCACTCACATCTGTTGGACAGTGGAGTCGGTATTCCTGTACCATCTCATCAGCTGCTCCCTCTTCTTATAGCTGTCCACCAGGGCCTTCAGCTCCTCCACCAAGAACTTGGATGCATGCAGCCTTGACTAGCCGTCATTATCACCTGTGTGGAACAGAGGGTATGGCAGTGGAGAGTTCCTGTCAGCAGCTGTGTGTGTATGTGTGTGTGTGTGTGTGTGTGTGTATGTGTGTGTGTGTGCGTGTGTGTGTGTGACAGACGGACATGCCACAGCACATATTGGACTCGACAAGCCAGTGGCCCTATGACATAGGGATGGGTGCTGTGTAGTGCGGCCCCACACCCATGTGCTGGCCTGGCCATGTGCATCCACCATATCTGCCACCTGAACAGTCCTCCCACTGTGCTCCTCCCAGTTGCTGAAACAACAGGGGATGGTGGGCCACAGTCTGCCAGACTGCAGGCCTACACATCTACGCCACAGTCAAGTGTGTCAGCTGACAGTGGTCATGGAGTGTAATGCTGCATGGCATGTGCTGTACCTGGCATGCCATGGTGGTCGTCCTAGGCCACCATACAGATGGTCAGTGTAGAGCAGCACACATGGATATGCTGCAGTGTTCCTGACATGTACCCCACCAATTGTACATGTGCAGTGATACCTCAGGTGTGCAGGCAGCCGCATAACACTAGAATTGTGTACAGGCACACACAGGGTAACAGTACCAGCTACTCTGAGGCACCACTGTCACGCTGTGACAGTGTGGACCTACAGTACATGCATGGCCTGCTGTATGTGATTCTGCAGAGTGCTGTTTACCCAGACTCAGTCCACATGTTCCAGCATCCCACAGCATAGGTAATGTGCATACCATTGCAGATATGTGTACATTGTGTTGCATCCCACAGCACAGCTGCTATTTGAGGGTGCTTACCTGCATCAGCCTGGTTGTACTACTGAGATATTCTGGGCCTGTTGATCTGCAGACACTCTTCCTGCATGCACCTGCAATACCTGTCAGAAGTACAGGTGGAGCCCTGTCAGTCCCTAAATAGCCTGGCCAGGCAATTCTCAGGTTAAAGTATGCAGGACTGTCAGTAGTGTGTTGCTAATGAGGTGGTTTGCCCTTTGCATGTGTGATGTGGCCTATTTGCATGCTGTTTTGGAATATGGCAGGATTTACTGTAGCCCTGGGCAAACGTGATAGCACCGTGCAAAATTGTAGCGCAGCGCTAGCAGGCCTTGCACCATACAACGCCATTGTTGCGCAGCATGCACTGCACATGTCTGGTGCAGGGATGGTGCCAGGGTCATGCAGGGGTTTTGACCAGGTCACGCATCTGTGCTGAAATCCAATGGCCTAGCACCGTACTAATGTGTCTTACACGGCGCCAAAGCCATGTATCGGGGTGCTACTGCATGAGTGGGCATTCAAAGGCCTGTTAGTGTAGTTTCAGCCAGCTGTGTTGGGGTGTTGCCAGCAAAGTTAGATTAACAACCATGGCAAGTGGCAGGAGAGCGAGGGCTGTGGCACACAGGGATCACAGGTGTGGGGAGGCAAAACTGGCAAACATGGTCCAGCTTGTCCTGCAGAGAGAGTGCCAGCTCTGTGGGTAGATCCGGGAGAAGGACAGGCCCAGGAGGCAGGTCTGGGCCTCCATTGCCTGCCACCTGCCCCAGAAGATGGGCATCACCCGAAACAGTGAGCAGTGCCACCACAACTATGTGGACCTTCAGTGGAGGGAGAGGCAGTGGCTGGAACATTTCTACCAGATGGTCTGGGATAAGACAGCCACACCCTGCAGCCACTGAGAGGCATCGAGATGTGCCTTGGACTCTTCAGCCCCAAAGTTCACCCCATTCTCCTATACCGCACTCATCTCACAATATTTCCTGATGGAATGGGGTGCGCATAAGGGCCAAAGACCCCAAGGCACACCGTGACACTTGTCGGTGTCTGCACGGTAGAATGTGGTGAAATGGCATGGCCGTTATGCCTGATGACCTAAAGGCACACCCCAATGCCTGTCACTATCTGCAGGGTGGTGATGTGGTTGGCTTCAGTTCAATACTTCACTGCCATTCCTATTATGCAGCTCTGTAACTCCTACACTACCAATACCAATGCCAGCAAGCAAACATTCAGCATTGACAAATGCTTGTTGAATCCCATTACAGTTTTTGCCTCCACCAACTCAACTGGGAGGCTTTTCCAAGCATCCACCGCTCTTTCTGTGAAGAAGTACTTTACTCACATTTCCCTTGAGTCTACCCCCCTCCAGCTTCATAGTATTAAAAAATATGTGGGATGTTTTAAATGCCACAAATGTGCACATTGTTCTGCTATATCTCCAGGAAAAGACTTTACAAGCCCACATGTGGATAAGCAGTTTCAGATCTGACAATTCATAACATGTGAAACATATGGAGTTATTTATACAGCTTTGTGCACATGTGGGACATTTTACATTGGCAAGACCAAAAGACAGTTTAAGACCAGTGTATAGCAATAAATAATGGTGACATGTTTTGTGCAACAGCATTATATATTGTGAGGGCAAGAAATAAGACTGAACATTTTTTTTTCCTTTAGAGCCACATAGGTCCCAAGTTTCAGCAACTGGAATGCTGGTCCAGATGCAGCAGAGTGGGAGTGGGGGACCTCTTCAAAAACATTTTGGAAAATTATTTTACAGTCACTTAGGTGGGCATCTTTTGACTCTGTGTACGATTTCAACCCAGCCCACACCAGATCTCTTTTGCAGTGAGTCAGGTCCTATAGTGACTAGGCAGGTCACTTTGACCGGATGCAATTAGGAAAGCTGCTTATAATATTTTTTAGAATGTCTTAATACACCCAGCATAATCTCAGCTCACACTAGATCTCATTTGAATGCAGAGGGAGATTCGGAGGGGACTGGAGGCTGAGGATCCAGTGTGTTTCCTTTTCAGATTTTACCCAACCTGGCCCAAGTCACTCTGCTCATGCATTTTGCTGGTTCTGGAAAGTCTGTGCTGGTCTGGGGGTTTAAATGTTACTTTGTGAGTCTGACCAGTGAAATCCTGGTCACTTGGGGGCTATGAAGCCATCAAAAAGATGTATCCCAAACCCTGGGGTTGATATTTTAATAATTTGATCCTACAGAGGGTGGGTTTCTGGATCTACTCTTTGAGGACTTGTCAGCCACCTGGCCTTAATGACAGGTTAGATAGCTCTCCATATTTAAAGTAGCAATAATGTATGGGGAGCCCTTATTATTAATCGAAATCAAGCAGATTACACCTTATTATGCCATTGTTATGACATCACTCTGCTGTTAACCCTTCGTGAGTATGTCATATCAATGGTATAACAAAATGGAATGCTCACAACAATCAATGTTCCTCAAAGTGGTTCAATCTGCGATTACACAATCTTGGTAGCCCATACACTATAAAATATAATGTATGGTCTTTGGTTAACAGCCGCACTGAAAACACTTTTTGAGGTTGCTATGACATCTGAAAACCTCTCGAGCTGTGTGCTCGAGTTTTACAGTGATGTCATGGTAACCTCTCAAAGTGTTTACAGTGTGGTTATTAACCAAAGACCATCCATTATCCTCTATATTATACACATACTTACACATTTGACCCTATAAGATAGATGAAATAATTCCACTGAAAATAATGTAAATTGTACTTATTGTAAATATGATTTTTCTAATGCATTATTTATGCATATATTTTACAGATACCATATATACTCGCGTATAAGCCGACTCGCGTATAAGCCGACACCCCCAAATTGCAAGCACAGAAAAATAAAAACTGCTTGACTCACGAGCAAGTAAATATATTTATTAGCAAACTATCACACCAAGGAATACACAAAATAATGAATGTCCAGCACTGCTGTGCCCCTTTTAGCACATTACAGGTACCGGCATCTGACATCCACAGTTACAGCTGATATCTCACCTAGGGATAAAGCATCAGGCAATAGCAGGGTGGTTAGCAGAGAACAACTTACTCCACTCAGTTGGAATCTGCATCGCGATTGTAGGCTTCTGAAAAGTAGAGATCTTGTTCATACCTGCCCACTATTCATAGCAATTCCTATCACCCTCCCGTTGCCACTTTATTATTCTGTTTCTTGTTCACACAAAAGTGGCGAGCTGCTCAATCCCCCACAGCTTGTAAGCTGCATCGTTATGCAGATATTTGGGCAGGGACTTGGAAGTGAGTTAGTAGCAGTAGTGTAGGTTTTTATTACTGTTAGTTTCCTTGGATGAAAAACCCATTATAGTTTAAAGTTAAAGATGTTAGAGCCAAAAGCTGCCTGACATTCAATTCCTCGTTTTGACTTCCTGCCCTATTCACCTAGTGAACTCCACATTGCCATCGGTGGATTAAAAGCTTTTACCTTACCTTGAGGAGGATCGAGGAGGATTTTCTTCACTGGAGTGTGCTGAGTGTTGTGACCAGAGATGCTGGTGGCCTGCTGTTGGCATTTGAGTGCTGCAGGTTTTCCTGGTGAGGAACATTGCAGGGATTGTTCTTCCAGGACTGGCTCTATTCTGTGTGCTGCTAACTGGCGCGGCTAAGTCCCGATAGTGAATGCTTAAAAATTTGCTGACCCACGTATAAGCCGAGAGTAGTAGATTATGGTAGCAAAAAGGTCAAAAAGTCAAGGTGATAATGCGGAATATATATAGGTAACTGATCTTGTGCTGCCAAGTGAATTAAAATCTTCAGGAGCTAATCTGACTCCAAGTCTTCGTGTTGCCACAAGACTTTTTTTAGGACACAGACTTGACCTCTCATGACTTTATTCCTGAGTATTTATAGAATGTTCAACTTAACTCTTGAATACTAATTAGTTAATGTTGGTGAGATATTTATAAAAATAATGCCTTGTGTGTCTAGACATATGCTAGGATGGATGTAAATATTTGTTTTTAAATCACTGTCACTGTGATGTCACACTAGTTTGTCATAGTTTGATGATGTCATTATGATGAAGATAAGGCAGTCTTTGTATGTTCCACATGTCTTTTGAGAAAGGAATTTGATTCTGAAACATGTCAGGACATGTGTTTTATCACACTGGCACTTTTGTAAAATTCACCATGCCTTGAGACCTTTGTGAGCAGCATTTTATTGTTTATGGCGAGTGAGGGATTGTTTACTAACTTATAACTCCTTGAGCATTCTTTTTTCTAAAAAAAAGCTTCCCTGTTTATACCAATGAGGTATCTGATCATGTCCTCCCTCTCCTGCCCATCATCCAGAGCGTACATATTCAGTTCCTTTAGTCTCTTCTGTAGGGTTTCTGGTGCAGTCCCTGCACCATTTTGGTTGCCTTCCCCTGGGCCGCCTCTACTTTGTATATGTCCTTTCGGAGATGTGGAAAACAAACAACAAAAATTGAATTGTTAGACTTGTGTTAGTGTCTTTTTTTTTTTTCACTTTACTGTGCTGTGGTCAAATGCATAATTGCAATAATACACTCCTGGGCGTGCTTTGTCACAGGATATCAGCAGGTTCTCTGGTGCATGAGGCAGTCAACTTTACCTTGTGCCTCACAATGCACCCTAGGTGTGCCAGTATGCTATGATAAAGCATGCCCTGTCATGTATTGTTGCTTAAGTATACAGTCTAATGAATACTTGAGAATAAATTGTCAAACAGTAAAATTACCATGAATAAAAATAGTGGAACAGGCAGAAGAATGATTACAAAAAGAAACAGGGAGAAATAATTGAACCGGGGGAGGACATTGCTAGTGTCAATGTTGGTGGAAGGCAAATAAAAAGAATCCACCCCAATTTCAGAAGCAACTGCAAGAGTGAAGAGAGAAATCAGAGGAGATGTTTCAGAGCAGAAAAGGAAGGAACAGAATGAATGCAAGGAGGAAGAGAGTGCCATAGTTTAGGGGAACAGAATGAGAAGGCAGCTTGACCAGCAGTACGTACAAGTAACTCAGCAGAATAAGGGCATTTGGTCTAGTTTGTTCATATTGCAGGATCCTTATCTTTAGCTACTGACCCTGGCCCCCCCCAATCCCCATGTCCTTTCCAACTGCCCCTCTTATTACCCTTGCTTTCAGCTTATGTCTGTCCCAGCCTTTCTTGAAGCTGCCCATCACCTTCAACAAGACCACCTCTTCTGGCAGTACATTCCAACTGGCCACCACCCTCTCCATAAAGAAGTGCTTCCTAACCCCTCCCATCTTAAGACTGTGTCACCTCATGTTTTGACTGCAACTTATCTTAAAGAAACCCTCCTTATCCACTCTATATCTCTTTCAAATACTTGATGGTCTCAATCATGTCCCCTCTCCTCCAGACAGTACATGTTCAGGGCTCTCAATCTCTCTTCATATGCTTTACCCTACTGCTCCACAATCATCTTAGTTGCCCTCCTCTGGACTGCCTCAAGCAGGTTAATGTCAAGGTGGCCCCGGTACTGTATTCCATACTTTAGATGTGGCCTCACAAGTGACCTGTACAAGGGCAGTATAACCTTGTATCACCTACTGCTGATCCCTCCGACTAGACAGTCCTACACATTGTTTGCTCTTGCTGCTGCTTTCTTGCACAACATGGAGTGCTTCAAGTCACTAATGATTACTCCAAGAGCCTTATTCTCTGTTGCAGATACCTGGACCCATCCAGGTTGTACTTTGTGCTGGAATTATTGGCTTCAATGTATATAACATTGTCATTTCTTTGAACTGAAGCCAAGCTGCCAAGACCTTCTTTCAGGCATTTTCATATAGTCCTGTAGGTGTTGTATCCCTTCAGCTGTGTTCACCCTCCCACAGAGTTCTGTGCAATCTGCAAAATGGCACATTTTGCCCTTAATGCCATCTCTAATATCACTGATGAAGACATTAAATATTAGCAGCCCCAGCACTGAGCCCTGTGGAACCTCACTGGAGACCATCCTGGTGCTAAATAAAGTATGGTTACATAAGAACTTACCATAACAGTAGATCTTTGAGTGCATCTCTTGCAGCAGGACATAACACATGGGAAGATTCCGAAGCAGTTACTATACCCAGTGGGAGGAGGAAGTGAATCATTTGGACTTAGGACAGGAGTAGTGTTGTGCGAAATTAAAAAATGCCACCCAGTGAAATATTTAGTGTAATCCCTGCAATACTCAAAATATTTAGTGGGTGAGAAATGCGAAACCCCCCCTCCGCCAAAGTGCAGAATTTCACCTGTGAAATGTGGAATTTTGCCTGCGAAATGCTAATTTCACCACCCGGGGGTGAAATTCCACATTTCAATCAGAACTAGGGGGGAACAACTTGCTATTTAAAAAAAAAGCTATTTTCCTCCCTCCCGAAAAGTGACTCCACATCCCTGGTGTCTAGTGCCCCCCCCATCTAATTACCAGCCCAAATAGAAATAATTCCCCGCTTAGATTAAGCCCTGTCCCCTCCATCCACATAGTTTCAAATTACAAATAATTTCTCTGGTGTCTAGTGGCCTCATCCCCAGCCAATCACCAGTGAAATTAACAATGATACCCCCGACCCCCATAAATTCACCCCATCCCATTGTCCAAAGTGTAGGCTTGCAGCCTGATCCATCATGTCATTACAAAAAAAAACACACACATGCAACCTTGCCCTGATGTTTAGTGGACCCTCCCACTCCCATCACCCCTTCAGGTAGCAGTATCCCACACCCCACACCCCCCCCAATCAAGTACCCCCACCACGGGCCCCTGGCACAGCCCTCCACTCACCTCCTGGCTGGCAGCCTGACTGAGCTATTTTACCAAAGAGCCTGAGTGAGCCCAAGGGGAGGGACACCTGGGGCCATGATATGAGACTGGAGAGAGGAAGATTTAGGAGGGCGATGAGGAGACACTTTTATAGAGAGGGTGGTAGCTGGGTGGAATGCATTACCGGCAGAAGTGGTATCCAGTAGAACAGTGGACTGCTTCAAAAGGGGCTGGGACAGGGCAAGGAGGAGGGTCAAAGGAGGGGAAGGGTGGGGAAGGGGCAGCTGCAGAATAAGAGGTGCTAGCTGCACATTCGAGCAAACTTGATAAACCTCTGGGCCTTTATCTGCTGGCAAATTTCATATGTTCGCACTTTCAATGATTAAACGCATGCACACGCTCATTCATTGAAAGTGGCGGGCTCACTCTACCTCTTTTGGCAAAGAGAGCTCAGTCAGGCTGCCAGCTGGGAGGTGAATGGAGGGCTGTGCGGTGGCGATGGAGGGTATTTGATGGGGAGATACTGCTATCGGACAGGGAGGGGGTCCACTGGACACCAGGGCAAGGTTGTGTGTGTGTGTTTTTAATGACATGATGAATTGGGCTGCAAGCCTGCTGGACAACGGAATGGGGGTGAATCTCTGGGGTCAGGATCGACATTGAGTTCCGGCTGGCGATCTGACCAGTGGGGCCACACTAGACACCAGGAATTATTTAATTTGAAACTATATGGATGGGGGGGGATAGGGCATAATCTTGGGAGGCGGGGATTCTTTCTATTTGGGCCGGCAATCGGCCGGGGGACCACTAGACACCAGAGATGTGGATGGGAAACCACATTTTTTTGTAGTACCCACATGAAATTTTGCACGGATGAAATTCTGGCAAAATGCACGAATTTCAAGAAATGTTTCATGCTGTGGAATTCCCCAATTTTGCCAGCAAAATAAAATTTCACTCCATCTCTAGCCAGGAGGCCTTGTAGGATGACCCATCCAAAAATGGTCTGCTACTTAGAAGCAATATCTAGACTAATGCTTGGTGAAGGTATGTACAGAAGACCACGTGGAAGCTTCACAAATATCCAAGGCAGAAACACCGTACAGGCAGCCATGCCTCCGGTAGAGTGGGGTTTTTACAACCCATCAAAAATTTGTATCCCACCTAGCTTAGGTGGCATGATCCTAATGGGCTTGTCCCTTGATCGTGTAACTCACCTATGAACCTATCAGAGGTTTTTCGTATTTTGCATAGAGAAATGTAATGCAGTTGGCCAACCATGTGGACAAGCACTGCTTTGATGCACTAATGCCCTGGTTTCCAGGGGTGAAAGAAACAAAATGTTGCCCATTTTTTCGAAACTGTGAAGTGTGGAGAAGGTAAATGCTCAATGTTCTGTGCACATTGACAGTATGAAGCAGGGCTTCCCCTGAATACATAGGCTCTGCAAAGTACACTGGTAATTGAATGGTCTGATTTAAAGTGAATTCAGAAACAACATTTGGCAAAAATTATGGTTTTGTGCGTAAAAACACCAGGTCATTATGAAATTGCAGGTATGGAGGTTTGCACTTTAGTGCGTGTAGCTCTGAGACATGTCTGCCTGATGTAATGGCAACTAAAAACAGTTTTCCAAGAAAGATAACAGAGATCACTAGATTCAGCGGGCTCAGATGGACTCATGGACAAGTTTATAAGCACAAAATTTAAATCCCACACAGGGACTGGATCCTGGATAGGGGGATGAAGGTGCAGAATACCTTTTTAAAAGGTTTGAATTAAAGGTAACTGGGACAAAGGGATGTTGCCCACAGGTAAAAGAAATGTGGCAGTGGCTGAAAGCTGGACTTTTACAGAGGAATTTCAGTCCACCCTCCAACAAGGAGAGCAAATAATCCAAGATGCGCTGAGGGGAACACTCATAAGGATCTAAGTCCAGTGTAGACACCCAAACAGAGAAGCGTTTCCACTTCATGGAATAGGAAGACACAGTAGACTGCTTCCTAGTGGCCCAGAGAACTTCCACCACTTTTGGAAGTCCTCAGGAGCCAGGTATGCAGGTGTAGGGGGCAAAGGTCCAGGTGCAGCAGGAAGCCTTGTGCCTGGGACAGTAAAGCCTGGCAAATCAGCAGAGGTATGGGATCTGGTTCCGAGAGCTGTATAAGTAGAGGAAACCAAATCTGACTTGGCCAGAATGGCACTATGAGAATCATACACACCCCGTCCTGGACCAGTTTGAGTAGTACTCTCTGAACAAGAGGAAAGGGCGGGAAGATATAAAGAAATATTTATGTCAAGGAAAGAGAAGGCATCCCACTACACAGTTCCAGGACCTCGCATAAGAGAGCAGTAAAGCAGCAGTTTTACGTTTTGTGGAGAGGTAAATCGGTCTAACTCCAGTCAGCCCCACAGGTAGAAGAGATTATTTAGAATGTCAGATAAGATTTCCCACTCCTGAGCCTGGGCAGTGGATCTGCTCAGGGCATCCACCAGGGTGTTGGACACCCCGGGGATGTGTACTGCCAGAAGATGAATATTTCTCGGGATCGCCGAATACCAAGCCCTCATCGATTCTCTGCAGAGAGGGTAGGAATGGGTGCCTCTTTGCTTGTTTAGGTAGTGAACCACCAAAGAACTGATTGTACTTGAAGGCAACCGGGGGGGGGTCTCTAATGCCTGTAAGGTGTAGAGAACTGCCCTCAGCTCCAACACATTGATGTGGAGGTGGGCCTCCACTGGCGTCCAAGATCCTTGGAACCCTATGTGCAGGAGATGAGCACCCCACCTCGTCAAGGAGGTGTCTGTAGTCAAATGAGACTGGGGACAGGAGGACGAATGGCATGCCTTGCATTAAGTTGTCTCTGGACTTCCACCACAGTAGAGCTCGAAGAGCCAGGGAAGACATCTGGACTGGGGCATCAAAATCATCCTCCTTCTGGTCCCATTGGATTCTGAGGGACCACTGAAGGCCCCTCCTATTTAAACTGGTGTTAGGGACTGTCTGTGCCATGGCCTCAAAATGTCCCAGGAGGTGGAGGTAGTCTTGTGCTGAGACCAATCTGTTGGACTCTAATCCGCATGGCAAATCTATCTGTGCGTCCGTTCTAGCTACGTCCCCATGGAGGTGTCCAACATGGCTCCCGTATATTGGAGGCATTGTGTAGGGTACATTTTTGACTTCTGATAGTTTATCGCTATCCCTACCTGGGCAAACAACTGCAGGGTTCATGAAAGCATGAGAAACAGCTGTTGGCTGGAGGACACTTTCAGGAGCCAGTCATCCAGGTAAGGAAAGACAAAAAAGCCGTCCCTGTGGACAGCCGCTGCGACCACAGCTAGGCATTTTGTGAATACCCTCAGGGCTGAGGAAAGGCCGAAAAGGAGGGCTCTGAACTGGTAATGATGACCCTGAAATGTGAAACTGAGAAACAGTCTGTGGGCTGGGTGCATCAGGATATGGAGATATGCATCATTCATAGCCAGAGTGCAGAGCCAATCTCCCATTTCAGCAAAGGGAGAAGTGACAGAAGAGACACCATTTGGAACTTTTGGTAAGTGATGTAGAGGTTGAGGCACCTCAGATCCAAAATGAGGTGTACATCCCCCATCCATTTGGGAACCAGGAAAAAGTGGGACTAAAATTCCACACCCTTCTGAGGAAGGGGAACTAGTTTGATGGCCTTTTTTGAGAGCAAAGCATCGATTTTGGTCTGTTAAGACCAATGCTTGGTCTGGGGGGTAGTGAGAGACCCTGGGTGGCAAGGAAAGAGGTATCGCTGAACTCCAGTGTATGACCTGTCGTGATCAATTGCAGGAGCCACTGGTCAGAGGAGATAGCTTGCCACCCTTGTAGGTGCAGGGAAAACCCGTCCCCGACAGCCGTGGGTAGGGGCTCTAGTCCCACGACTGGAAGATCACCTTCAGGCTGAAGGCTGGTCCTGCTGAGGGGCAGCAGGGAAGTAATGTGTTTTCTGAGCAATTTTGGGACCTGGCAATTGTAATTCAGGTTCTTTCTTATTGGCAGGTTGTCTCTGAGCTTCAAGGAGCCCCTGAAGGCCATTTTAGCTTTAGGATGGTACAGGGTCCGTACCCATTGACAGTACAACCAGAGTCTTTTAAGTCTTTCAATATGTCTTGGGTCTATGGACCAAACAGCTAAACCCCTTTAAAAGGAGCATTCAGGGTAGATTGCTGTACATCTTGTGAAAATCCTGACACCCTGAGCAAGGTGTGTCGTCTGAGACACACTCCTGCAGAGGATGTATGAGCCGTAGTGTTAATGGCAGCATAAGCGGCCCTTAGCAGGTGGCAGTACACAGCTGCTACAGTAGACATTTTGACCATCTGCTCCAGCTCCTCCTGGACAGAACCCACTGGGAGGGACTGAACTGTCGCCAGGGAGGACTTTAGGATTTCCTCCTGATATTTCAGGAGGTGTCCCATGTAACTATGCATATGTAGAAACAAGATGGCAGAGGCAAAAGCCATTTTTCCCATAACATCCACTTTCTAACCCCAGGAATCCACTAAAATTACTCCTGCAGTGCTCTCTTAAGTCAGCACTGCCCAGAGAGAATAGAATGATATGCTAATCATGGAATGTTAAGCAGGTGCATCTATTTTCAAACTGCCCAGTGTCAACTGCCTACATTCTACCTCAGATTTCTTCTCTCTGCTGCAAAGATCAGATGCCCTGGAGATCTCTCTCAGTCAAGACAGATTCCTGTAGTGCATAGAGCAAAAAACTTAAGTATTTTTGTTTTACTTTTCATTGCTGCCTAGTGTCATTGTTCTTTAGTGTTTTATACCTCATTAGTTTTAAATTTAAACTTGTTTATCAGTTCCTCATGGTTCCTTTGAACCGAGGGGCAACCAACCTTCTTTCTTTATTTAATTGGAACCTTGCGTGCCAGCCAACATATTGCAGTGGTAGCAGATTTGAAGGTGCAGTCACTGTGGGTGAATGCAGGGCACGCATCAGTAGGTGTGTCCCTCATTTCCTAGTAAGCCAGCATGCAGGTGATACGTAAAGTGGCCACCAGATCTAGCAAAAGTGCTGCCTGCAACGAGAGGTAATCTCGTCATGCAGCGGCACAATAACACGCCTCCCAACGTGCCCTTCCTGGTGAAGCATTCTACTAAACATGGTGCCTCACAGTTCATATGCCGATGGAGGAGCCCACTCCCCGTCAGCATAATGGCCCCCCTCCCATTTCAATTGTATGCCAAAGGAGTGCCCAATCCCCCTTGGCATTATGCGGTCCTCCCCCACACTCTTTCTTTGCCAACGGCGGCCCAATCCCTGTTGGCTTCAGGTCCCCGTTCCCAGTTCAATCTGCCGACGGGGGAGCCCACTTCCCATCGGCATAATGTCCCCCCATTTGTTGTGTGCTGAGGGGGATGCCCAGTCCCCCTCAGCTCTTTCCCCCTCCCCACCACTCAGTATGTGTAGACGGGGGTGCACAATCCCCCATTGGCTACACCCTCCCCAAACACTCAGGTGGCACACTAGGAGCCCACCCCTGCTTGCCAAATTCCCCTGTAAAAAAAAAAAAAAAAAAACAACAGGAAAAAAAGTCCCACAATGTTTTTCTTTTTAACACCCCCTCCCCATTTTTACCTCTGGAGCATGGTGCAACAATCTTTGGTGTACCAGGAATACGTCTGTCTCTTCAAAACCGACTGCAAACTGAAGAAATGCCAGTAAGCTGTATAATGGCATAAATAGGTTTTTTCAACTTTGGTGCATCTCTCTGGCATTTTGGGGAATTTTAGCACCAAATTTTCAATATGGTTATTGGGACCCCTCCTCATGAAGTCAGTCACTGTCATGGCGTTATTCGGTCCAGAAAGGTGATTTCACGGTCACTGTGCGGAATCACCGTTTAGGATCGATTAATGAAATGACAGTGCCACTGTTCATGAGGTGGGCTCTCAAAAAGCCTATGTTGCAAATTTGGTAGATAAAATCCCAAAAATTACAGTTTCATGCACATGCATTGCCCAGTTTCCAAGCACGCTCAACTTCATGAAATTGTAATATTTTCTCTCTAGATTTTCCAACATTGGCATTTCCCCACACCTCCTTATGAACAGTACAGCTGTCATTTTACATATGCTGGCCGAAATGGGTTTTCACACTTCCGGTGCAGAATAGCATGGCCACTGTGGGAAATCAGTTTTAGGGACAGACTGAGAAAATGACAGTGACACTGTCCATGAGCAGAGGTCCTAAAATGCCTATGTTGAAAATCTGGTGATGAAAGTCCATAAAATAACTATGTTACAAGCATGCATTGCACAATTTCCACACACCCTTGTAACTTCACAAATTTGCAATATTTTCATGCCAGATTTTCAGCACTGGCAATTTTTTCCACACCTCCTTATGAACAGTACAGCTGTCATTTTTCACATCCTGACCAAAATGTATTTTTGCACCTGTGACGCACAATGTCGTAGTCGCTGTGGGAAATCAACTTTTGGGACAGATTAACAAAATCACAGTGCCACTGTTCATGAGGGGAGGTCCCAAAATGCCTATGTTGAAAATGTGTCTCTGCAGGGTGGGGGTATGGTTGGCGTCAGTTTAATACTTCACTGCCATTCCTATTATGCATCTCTAACTCCTGCACTACCAATGCCAATGCCTGCGAGACAACATTTGGCATTGACAAATGCTTGTTAGAGGGTTCCAGTTACTTTATTCTTTAATTTTATTTAATTTTAACCGGTTTTGAACTGAGGTTTATCAGTTTTCCTCAGCGATTTCTCAGTTCTGGATCCAGTCAGAACCTATAGTTTTTTTTTTCACTTTATTGGTTCCTGAACCGACCGTTATTCTATTAAAACTGACAGCAAATATTTAAATTTAGTCTATTTTTTGATTAGTTACTGGTTCTTGTTTTCTGTAATGTCAGACAAGCCTAAAAAGAAAACAGGACCCCCTTGGTTCAATAATTGCTTGAAGTGTGCAGAGGTGTTTGCCAAGGCAGACAAGCATGGTCTTTGCTTGATCTGCCTTGGGCAACAGCACTTCAATGAAGACTGTGATTTTTGTAAATCTTTCCCTGTTAATACAGTGGAAAAATGCAGGGAGAGGCTTAAAAGAAAACTAGAGGAGGGGGCCATGGGCTCTAACCAGTCCACCCCCTCTAAGACTGTTGCAGTTCCTTCCAGAGCCTCTAAATCCACCCCTGATACAGGTGAGGGCACTGGCAAGAGAGGCAATCAACCGGCTGACTCCCCGGTGCCTGCCAAACAAAGAAAACCAAACACACTGACACCCCGGCTGGAACACATCAAGGGGTCCCTCAGGTGCCTATTAATTCTCCTTCGCCTGCTGAGTTGACACAGGCTTTCGCCTTACTCCAGGCACTGCAGGATTTATTACCCCTCTCAGCAGCCTGTGATTACTACTGCTGAAAAAGCAACTGTTACCTCTCTTTTGCCTACTGCTACTGTGGCATATGAGGAGGACGACCAAAATGAAGAGGGAATTGAACCTGAGGTGTCATCAGAACAGGATATTGGCTCCCTTCCCAGACCCTCAGAGGATTTCTCTTCCCATTTTTCTTTTGTTGAGTAAATGAGAGAGACCCTGGATCTGCAAACAGCTGAATAGATCCAGGATGAAGAGGAGGCACAATACATGGAGTTTATGAGGCAGACACAATCAAAGAGGCTACTTTTTCCTATTTACAAATTCTTTAAGAAGGATGTTTTAGAAATCCTAAAGGCTCCCAATACAGTTACACTCACAGACAAAAAGTGTGACAAGAAGTATCAGTTAGAAAGATCTGGTGCAGAGTCTCTTTTTAGTCACCCAGACCACCAGGGTATTGTACAGCAGGCTGCCAGAGAAAGGCAAAACTCCCTTATCCTTTCACCCCACTGAGAAGGATTCGAGAAAGGTGGACAGCAAGGCAAAAGAGGGGTACCTTTCAGCATCCCTGACAATTTGTCAAGCCAGCTACCAGGCCTACGCAGCCCTTTATCAAAAAGCTCTCTGGCAGTCAGTAGTGGACAATGTTGAGGCTAACCCCTCTTTAACAGTGTCAGAGCTGCTAGACACAGCAAAATTGGTCTTGAAGGCTTCCAAATACTAATTTCAGATGGCAGGTGACACCATGAAACAGCTGCAAGGTAGATGGCTGGTACCATTGCTCTAAGAAGATTTGCCTAGCTACCAGCTTCACTCAGGACCCCCAAACTAAGGCAATGGACTTTCCTGTCAAAGGCCACTCTCTTTTTGGTGCCCAGACTGAGGCATATATGAAAAAAGTAGACTAATATAAAGCTACTTTTAGGAGCAACTCGACCAGAGACAGGCCCTCTACTTTAACTTCATCTTTTTCTAGGGGAGGCAGGGGCAGGTCTTCTTTTAGGAGGGCTTTCTTTCAGGTACAGACTGTTTCCCAGCAGCAGTACCAACCACAGCAGACTAGATTTTACAGAGCTAGAGGTAGAAGGGGTTCTCGGAGAGGATCCCAATCTGTTCAGCCTCAGCAACAAGCAAAACAGAACCCCTGACTTTTCCCTTTAGGCTGCCTCTCCACATCCTGTAGGGGGCAGACTCAACCACTATTTCCAGGAATGGTTAGGGTCCTGGAAATAGTAAGTCAGGGTCTCTCCCTTTGCTTCAAGTCCCTTCCTCCTCCAAGGTTAAAACATTTTTCACCAGCTCCCTTCTCAGAAAGAAAACTACTGGAGCAGGGGGTACATGCCCAACTGCTGACAAAAGCAGTGGAGTCTGTCCCCCACAACCAAAGTTGGCAAGGGTTCTATTCCAGATATTTCCTAACAAAAAAGAATGGAAAGTGGCGGCCTACACTAGGCCTTGGACTGCTAAACAGGTACCTGGCAAAGCCTAGGTTCAAAATGGTCACAATGGCCATAATTTCACCAACTCTACAAAAAGGGGACTGGCTAGCCTCCTTGGATCTAAAGGACGCTTATTTCCATATTCCCATAAGGGAGTCACACAAAATATTTCAGATTCAGACTCCCCTCAGGCCACTACCAGTTCTCAACACTTCCCTTTGGCCTTGCCTCTCCACCAAGGATCTTTACCAAGTGCATAACAATAGCAGTGGCACACCTTGGAAGACTGGGTGTCACAATTTGTCCTTATCTGGATGATTGGCTAATCATAGGGAAATCCCACCAACAGGTGTCAGACCACCTTCAGGTAATTCAAGATATGCTGCTCTTCCTGAGATTTCTTCTCAGTACCAAAAAGGAAGTCCTGACCCCTGTGCAGGTTCTGCAGTTCATAGGTGCAGAACTAAATACAGTAGTGGGAAGAGATTTTCTCCCTCAGGAGAGGGCAGAAAGCATTCAGCTTCTGGCAGACTCATTTGCCATGGGCAGGCCAAAGCCAGCAAAACAGTTTCTTCAACTGTTAGGGCACATGGCTGCAGTAACAAGCACAGTCATAGGTGCCAGGTTTCAAATGAGAGATATTCAGTTCCACCTCAGAGCACACTGGTGCTAAAGGCCAGTACCAGTCACACAAACATTACTACAGGTCCTCCAATGATGGAAGGAACCTGAAAATTTAAGGGAAGGGGTTCAATTTCTGTAGGAGCCTCCCTCTCTGGTTCTCACAACTGTTGCTTCCCTGCTTGGTTGGGGTGCTCACTTAGGGGATCACACCATTCACCATACTTGGGAGAGTACAGACTCACTCCTGCACATAAACCTGCTGGAGTTAAGAGCTGTTTATCTGGCCCTTCAGGGTTTCTCTCATCTCATACAGGGAAAGGTGGTACAAGTCAGAACAGACAATACCACAACAATGTATTATATCAACAAACAAGGTCCACTTCTCTGTGTACAGAGGCAATGAAGATGTGGAGCCTCCCTTACTATCTAAATGCCTCTCTACATTCAATTCATTTGCCAGGCAGATGCCTTAAGCAGGATAAACCAGGCTCATCATGAATGGGCATTGAACATCAAGTGGTGAACGCTCTGTTCAGGAGGTGGGGAACCCCAGAAATAGACCTTTTTGCTTCCCACCAAAATCATCACTTACCTCTATTGCTGCAGGTCCCCAGTGAAGGGGACAGTTCCAATGGATGCCCTGATTCTGGATTAGACAGGCAGGTACCTCTATGCCTTTCCTCCTTTTCCTCTGTTACTCAGGGTGCTCATCAAGCTCAGGTCACAGCCAGCTTTAATGATTCTGGTAGCCCCAGATTGGGCAAGACATATTTGGTACTCCATGCATGCAAACTGATTCACCTCCCTCAGAGGTACAATCTACTGACTTCCTTTCAGGGGAGGGTAGTGTACCCCAATCTCAGGTCTCTCAAACTCAAGGCCTGGCTCTTGAGGACTTAGAATATGCAGATTGCCAATTCTCTGAAGCAGTTTTAGAAGTTCTTAAGCGTTACAGGAAGACTTCCACCAAGAAAACCTATGCCTCAAAAAGGAAAAGATTTTCCATTTGGTGCAGTGACAAGGGTATAGTCCCAGCCCAGGCAGGGATCCCAACTCTTCTTGATTATTTGCCTCACCTGTACTCCCTGAGGTTGCAGCACTCAACTCTGAAGGTGCACCTGGCTTCAGTTTCAGCATACCTTTCAGCTAGAAAGGATACCTCCCTGGCATCAAACCCTATATTCAAAAGATTCTTTAAAGGGCTCTCTCATTTGTTTCTGCCCTCACAGAGAACCAGTGCTAGCATGGGACCTTAATATTTGCAGTGCACAGCTTATGCTTTCACCATTTGAGCCTATGGCATCTGCACAGCTTAAATTTCTTACCTGGAAGGTAGTTTTTCTTGTAGCAATCACTTTTGCCAGAAGGATAAGTAAGCCCTCTGTGTGGAAAAGGGCTATGTTTCTTTCCACAGGGACAAGGTAGTGTTGAGAATGAATAGGAAGTTCCTCTCCAAGGTGGTTTCTGACTTCCATTTGAACCAGTCTATAACATTGCCAGTTTTCTTTACTGAACACTAGCTCAGGTGAGCGTAGATTGCACAGCTTGGATATAAAAGGAGCACAGAGTTATTACAAGACTCATGCCAAAGATCATAGGCAGGACAGACAACTGTTCCTCACCTATGGGAAAGTAGGTAAAGGTGCTCCTGTTTCAAAGAGGACCATCTCTCGATGGATAGTCCATTGTATTCAGTTTTGCTACTCAAAGGCTGGCAAGGTTCCTCCCTCTGGTCTTAGGGCCCCTCTCTACAATGGGTACAGCTGCCACTATTGCCGCTGCCCGACAGGTACCTCTAATAGAAATATGTAAAGCAGCTACCTGAAGGTCTGTCCACACCTTCACTAAGCATTATAGCCTGGACTCCCAGTACAGGAGTGTTGCTAGATTTGGCACAGCAGTCTTGCAGAGTCTTTTTCCTAAATAGATTCTGGCCCACCTCCTTGAGGTACTGCTGCATAGTCTGCAAGAGTAATAATATTAGTGGATTCCTGGGGTTAGAAGGAAAAATTACTCACCTGTAGTAATCTTGTTTCTTCCACAGGGATCCACTAATAATATTACTCCCTGCCCTTGCTTCCTCTTTCAGAATCAGTAACAAGAAAAATCCTCTCCACAGCTGATAAGATGTATAGTTGGAGTGTCATGCCACCTGCTGGTACCTTCTAGTAATGTCTTAACTTGTAGGTTCTTTTCTAAAGGCATGATAGACGGCATCCTTGGGATGACAGAGAAAGGGGAGATATTGCTAATGGGGGACCTGAATATGAAAGATGTTGACTGGAGCACCTTTGCTGCAGTCACATCCAAGAGCAGGGCCATTCTCAATGCCCTACGGTGGCATGCCTCAGACAGCTAGTTTTAGAACCCCCCCTCAGGAGAGAGCAATCTTAGACTTAGTACTCTCAAATGGGGACGGAGAGAGGATCTCTGATCTTGAAGTGGGTAGCCATCTGGGAACAAGCGACCACCAAACAGTGTGGCTCATGATAAACTTAGCTGTAGAGTCAAGCCACACAAAAGTGAAGGTACTGGACTTCAGGAGGGCTGATTTTGTCAAAATGGGAGAGTGCCTCAGAAAAGCACTAGCAAACAGGCAAAGAAGGTGGGGTGGAGCAACAATGGGGAAACATCAAAACCACCATCACAGAGGCAACAAGCCTTTGTGTGAAGCAAATCAACAAATCAAAACTAAAGAAAAAAAAAACACTATGGTTCTCAAAAGTAGTGGCGGGGAAGGTAAGGGAGAAAAAGATAGCTTTCAGGAAGTATAAGGAAACACAGAAGGAGCAGGACAGAGAACTGTATCAGTTAAAGCAGAAGAAAGTGGGGAAGGCAGTCAGAATAGCAAAGGCCCAAACAGATGAAAAGATAGACAACTCAGTTAAGATGGGGGATAAAACCTTTTATAGGTACATAAGGGAGCAAAGAAAGACTAAAGCAGGGATACTGAGGCTGAACAAAGGAGGAAGGTGGTTGGGAAGAGAACGACAGTGAAAAAGTAGGGAAACTGAATGAATACTTCTGCTCAGTATTCACAACAGAAAAACTGGGGGAAATACTTAATCCGGTCAATAGAAGCACTCTGGATGGGGGGGTTGATATTAGTCCTTTCACAGAAGAAAGGGTTCTGAAAGAACTCCTAAAACTGAAGGTGGATAAAGCAATGGAGCCCGATGGGATTTACCCCAGAATTCTAAAAGAACTAAGGGAAGAACTAGTAACACCACTGTATCCTTTTTAATAAATCATGGGAGAATGGTGTGGTACCCAAGGACTGGAGGAGGGCGGATGTGATTCCTCTTCATAAAAGTGGGAGCAAGACAGAGGCAGGACACTACAGACCTGTCAGTTTGACCTCAGTGTTTGGGAAAATGATGGAATCACTTCTGCAGGGAAGAATTGTTGAGTACCTAGAGGCCAGTGGGGCACAGGACCCAAGGCAGCATGCATTCACAGTGGGAAGGTCATGTCAGACAAATCTAATTGATTTCTTTGACTGGGTGACCAAAGCAGTAGACCAGGGAGGGGCTGTGGACATGGCCTACCTAGACTTTAGCAAGGCATTTTACACAGTCCCACACAAAAGATTAACAAACAAATTAGCCAGCCTGGGAGTGGGTTCCAGGGTGGTAGCCTGGGTAAAACACTGGTTGAACAACAAGACACAGTGGGTAATAGTAAATGGAGTTCACAGTGAAGAAAGGAGGATTACTAGTGTGGTACTGCAGGGTTCAGTACTGGGGCCGGTCCTTTTTAATGTCTTTATAAGTGACATTGCAGAGGGACTGGAAAGGAAAGTATGTCTCTTTGCAGATGACACAAAGATCTGCAACAGGGTTGATACACAAGGTGGGGTGGAAAGGATGAAAATGGACTTGGCAAGGTTGGAGGAATGGTCAAATATATGGCAGTTTAGATTCAATGCAAAGAAGTGCAAAGTAATGCACCTGGGAAACAAAAACCCAGGGGAAGAGTACACAATGGGGGGTGAGATACTGACAACAAAAAAAATGGAAAGGGACCTGGGGTAGTCATATCAGACAACCTAAACGCGGGCCAGCAATGTGAGAAGGCAGTAAGGAGGGCTAGGGGGATACTGGGATGCATAGGGAGAGGTATCACCAGTAGAAAACAGGAAGTTGTTGGCCCTCTGTACAAACAGTTGGTAAGACCACATCTGGAGTACTGTGTGCAGTTCTGGAGACCCCATGTCCACAAAGACATGGACAGGGTGGAGGCTGTCCAGAGGAAGGCAACCAAAATGATGCAGGGTCTGCATCAGAAGACATATGAAGAAAGACTAAAGGAACTAAAGATGTATAGCCTTGAGGAAAGGGGGGAGATGGGGGACATGATACAGTGGGGAAATTCAAGAGTGCATGGGACAGACATAAGGCAATTCTAGTGGGGGGTAGGAGGAAGTAGGCTGTTGCTTAACTAGGATCTGCAGCTTATCCGTTAGGTAGGGAAATGGGCAGACTAGGTGGGCCAAGCGGTCCTTATCTGCCATCAAATTCTATGTTTCTATATGACTTCAGGAAAAAAGAGGACATTTGTTTATACTAGTCCTTTGGTTAATGTTATTTGCCCAGTTGGGCATTATTTTTCTATAATTATTTTAACTAGTGATTCGCATGTTGTTATGGCCTCTTTGCAGGCTTCTAAGAAATCTGAGGTAGAATGTAGGCAGTTGACACTGGGCAGTTTGAAAATAGATGCACTAGCTAAACATTCCATGATTAGCATAGCATTCTATTCTCTCGGGGGCAGTGCTGACTTAAGGGAGCACTGCAAGAGTAATAATATTAGTGGATCCCTTTGGAAGAAACAAGATTACTACAGGTGAGTAATTTTCTCTTCTTGGACTCCTTATCTGGGGACTGAGCACTCATGTGCTGAGGCCTAGAGGACCTATCATGTACAGCACTGATCACCACTGAGTCTGCGTGAGGCAGAGACATGAAATAGGGGTGATCCGCTGGAGCCTGATAAATCCCAGCCTTATGAGGATTGGAGGGAATTTTGAGAGGTTGTTTCCATGCAGTCAAGATAGCCTCTTCAAAGGCATCCACCAAAGAGTGGGGCATTCCGGCACACCTAAATACTGAACCAATTTCTTTCTGGAAGCATCCTGCTCAGTGCCCTGTAAAACAAACATTTTCTGGAGGTGGATCATAGTGTTCAAAAATATCGGGTCATCTGGCAGAAAACATGGGAGCTCAGGGGTAGAGTCCCCCTGAACAGAGGCAGCAGCTGAGGAGGACAGAGGGGAAACCTCATGGTCCATGTCATCCTCGTCCTCCAGGTCAGCCAGATACCAGTCCTGCAGGAAAGGACACTCCATGTCCTGAGTGTAAACACCATGGGAGACAGGGGAATAGCTGGAAATTCACTGGGATGAAGCAAGCCAAGAGGGAGCAGAGACTGGAGCCAACCCCTCTCTGGGGGGGGATGTGGCTCTGGGTCAGGTAAAGGATAGTATTCACTAGAGTCTGGACATCAATTATGGTCATCTACCAGTGGAAGTATCCAGGGCAGACTGGACAGAGTGAATAGGGACCACTGACGGAATGGAGGCAGGCACTGGAACCAAACATGGAGCGATTGATGAGAGGTATGTGTATGACCCCAGGATCATCAATGAGGATGCCGACATTAAGCCCTGTGAGGTAAGGGTGGTCATCGACAATGGGATCATCAACTGGCCTGAAGCTCCTGCCATTGATGATAAGATAGTCGACGGGCTGTAAGCCAATGTTAATGATGATAGTATCATCGATTGGCCTGAAGCCATTGAGGTATGACAGCACTGAATGGGGAGGCAGCTTTGGATGCTGCAGCATGACCCCAGCACCCATTGTCGATGGAGGAGCAGTCGACAAGGGAAAAGAGGAACCCACAAATCGTTAATAGTGTAGAGGATGATTTAAGAGTTGCAGCCTTCTCCATACGTACTTTTTTGTGAAGCCTTCATCGATGAGGGAGCAGTAAAAACATGGTTTGTCTTGGATGCATGTTTCTTACCAGGATCCTGTGCTGTTGATGTGGAGGGGTCACCCAGAGTGGTGAGACACAGAGGAGCACGTCAAAGATACTCTGGTTGTGGTGTTTTGCCATTGGTGCTGCTCCAGCAAGGCAACCTTTTGCTCCATGAGGAGCTCACAGAGCTGCTGAAGCCTTCGATGTTTTGTGGCCTTGTTGAATCTGTTACAGAAGACACACTCCTTGGAGTCCTGTTCAGGAACAAGGCGACGAACATAGACTTCATGGAGGTCTTCCTTAGTGATTGGATGCCCACAGGAACACCTTCAAAATAAGGGATCTGAAGACATTAGTATAGAAACTTGTTTGTAGTAAATTTTGGTTGGTAGAACTCTTCGATGATAGGTAAGCAGAGCTCCGAAGGAGGACTTGTTACATGCAGGTCATGGTTGTAAAGAACTGAGGAGTAGCTGGGACCTTTTATACCTGCCAGGCAGATACCACGTGGTAGTGTTAGGGGGAGGTCCCTGGGTCGACTGTTAAGAAGTCATCCAGAGAAAATGACACCTGTGGCTGGAATCCCATGTGTTATGACCTGCTGCAAGAAATTGCCTCGAAGATTATATCTCCCCCCACCTCTGGGTCCTGTCCCTGAGTCAGTTTTCTACCAATCTGGTCATCATCTCCCCAAACCCAAGATCTGCCAACTTCCTGATTAACCTCTTGTGGAGGTACTGAGTCAAAGGTCTTACTGAATAAAGGATGTCCACCACTTGGTCCCCCATCTACTTTTTAGTGACCCAGCCAAATAAGTCAGATTCATTTGACACACTTTTCCTCCTATAAACCCATGCTGCCTCTCATCCTGGAGACCACACTCCTCTAGATACTCTACTAACCTTTCCTTAAGTATGGTTTCCACGAGCTTGCACACAATTGAGGTCAGACTGACTGGCCTGTAATTCCCTCATCATTGTTGGGACCACTCTTTTTGGAGGAGCACCACATGTGCTATTCTTCAGTCCTGTGGTACCACGCCTGACTCCAGTAAACTACTGAAAAGGCCTGCCAGTGACCATGAAGATTTTCATGCCAGTTCCCCCAGTACCCTTGGGTATATGCCATCCAGGCCTGGTGATTTGCCCACCCTCAATACTAGCAGCCCCTTCCTCACTCTATCCTCCTCTATCACTACATATGTGCTCCCCCCTGCTCCTCTTCTCCCCCTGTTGGTACCAGTCCCTCCTCCTCACTGGTTAAGGCAGAACAGAAGTATTTGTTCCATACCTCTGCTTTTCTCTCATTTTCCTCCACCCACTCATCCCCTCTCTGAAGCTTAACTATCCTGCTCTTCTTTTTCTTGGTTATATTGCAAACAAAGGCTCTCCCCCCCAATTCTCTCTCTCAGCTATCTGCAGTTCCTTCTGTGCCTTAGCCCAGACCATCTTACTTGCCATATTAGCCAACTGTAAGTATTCTCCACCCCAATCTATCTTACTCATGGACTTTGTGAATTTCCTATTGGCTAACCTCTTGTTTCTTACTGCCTGGGTGACCTCAGAACTGAACCAGCTGGGTGCTTTGGCCTTTGAGTTCTTCCCCTTGAGCCTAATGCCACTTTTGGTCCACCCCCATATCTGCTCTGATGTTTGCCAGGTGCCTCCTTGGCACATTGTCCTGTCCATCTTCATGAGTCTGCCCTCCTAAAATCCAGGATTCTTGTCTTAGCAGGGATGTATTCCCTACCCATATCCAAGCAGAACCATACTGTGATGGTCACTTTCACCCAGGGGCTCCTTGACTATTTCTTTTATGTGCTCCCCATTCATGAGCACAATATCTAGGATTGTCCCCTCACTTGAGATAGTGCAAGAGCATGAGAGAAAGCATGGAACAGAGTAAGAGGAAGGAAAAGAGAGAGGTAAGATAAGAGAGGAGAGCACTAAACCAATATTGGAGATGAAGGAAACAGTGTGACAGGCATCTAACGTCAAGAGGGCCAAGGAAAAAGGAAGAGTATAGAGTACAATGGTGTGTATGTAGGGGGTTTATCGAGGGCAAAACAGGAGTGAAAGAGTGTTCAGTCTAGCTAATTGGGACTTTTATGGCAAGCCGTTAGGGACATAATTCATAATCTCTGGCTGTATAGTAAAACACATGCACTATATGGTGAAATACATACATCATATAGTGGAATATATACATTATATAGTGAAATACATACACAATGTAGTGAACCACATACAGTATCTACTGGAATATATACATCGTATAGTGAAATACATATACTGTATACTGAAATACATATATTACACAGTGAAACACATACGCAATATAGTGAAATCAATCAATCAATCAATCAAATCTTTATTTATTCAGGCGAACATCGTTGAGCATAGCTCATTTACAAGATGGACCTGATAAGGTCAAGGTTAATAATTGATACATATGCAGATAAGTCAAAACACATATATACAGCAAGAAAAAGGCAGAAATTGATTAAACATAATAGTACAAGGTAGGACAATGAAAGCAGACTAGGGACTCTAATATATACAATACATATCAACTACGGGGTATCATGATATACAATCAACACATGGTTCCTAGAACTTCCAAGGTCCCTGGCAGGCCAATGAAGACAAGGAGACACAGTGGTTGAAGTGACTGAGGAGTGATGATCACAGCTTCTGGTGAGTGACAGGGTAGGAGGTGGTTGGGGGACTAGCACAGGGGCTGGGGCTAGTAAAAGAGGTGTGTAGGAATGATAAGGGCTAAGGTTGGGGCAGGAATTACTGGGTGAGGAAAATAGCCAGGGGTTGAGTGATTCTGTGGAGGTAAATTAGTGGAAACAGAAATGTGATAATGTGAAGGCTGCCTGAGAGGGAGAGCAGGAGATAATGTCTAGTGAAGTGAATTGCCAAGTTAGGTGTCTGACAGAGGTAGAGGTTAGGAATGTGGATAAATTAGAACTTGTGGGAGCAATTGCATTTATCTGAGAAGAGACTTAGGTAAAGATGTTTGAAGGATGCTAATGATATCCAGTTAAACAACTTCAGGGTCTTTTGTAAGGTATTCCATGATATAGCTAGAGTATAGCTGATAGCAGATCTCCGTGTCGGGTGTTGACTTAGGCACCTTGAGCATGATGAAGTTGTGGCTTCTTAGTGCATAGGTACTAGCTCTGGGCTGAGTGAAGCAATCTAGAATATAGTTAGGAAGCTTCTTAGTCAATGCTCTGTAAATCCAAAATGCAGCATTTCTGTTTCTTTTGAGATGTGGGACGCCCAACCCACGGCAGCATAAAGAGAGCAGTGATGGGTGTTAAGTGGAAGATCTGTAATGAACCTTAGTGCTCTGTGGTATAGTGTGTCCAATTTACTTAAGTAGGAGATGGGGCAGTGACTGTAAAGAAAATCTGCATAGTCAAGCACTGAGAGAAATGTGGCCTGAACCAACCTCATCTTGGAATCTCTGGTTAGGAAGTGCCTTATTCTGAAGAATAAACCAAGTCTTTGGGAAGCTTTTTTAGAAGTTCTTCAATGTGAACTGTGTAGTCAAGCCTACTATCTATCCACACACCCAAATACTTGAATTTCTCTACATAGTCCAGGTTTTCTCCTAGGATAGTGGATAGCTGGCGGAGGTTGTTTAGTGAGGAGGGACTTGTGCGGCTTTGGCTGGAGAACAGCATTGCTTTTGTTTTCTTTGCATTTAAAAGAAGTTTCTTTTCCAAAAGTTGATGTTGTAATAAGAGAAATTCTGCTTGTAGAATTTCACAAGCTGTAGCAGGCGAGGGGTTGCTGACATATAAAACAGTGTCATCTGCAAACAAGTGAACAGATGCTCTGGTAAGGTTTGAATCAATGTTATTAATATAAATGGCAAAAAGGATAGGGCCCAGAATAGAACCTTGTGGAACTCCTCTTAAAAGAGGTTTTAGTGGAGAAAGATCACCTTCGGCTTTCACTTGTTGTGTCCTTCCCGTGAGATAACACCTAAACCAACTAAGGGAGGATGGATCCAGGCCTATGGAATGCAAGGAGGAAAGTAGCAGTTCATGGTCCACCGTGTCAAAAGCCTTGCTTAGATCTAGGAATACAGCACAAACACTATTTTTTTTATCCAATTCAGTTTGCCAGTCATTTGTAACTTTAGCCAATGCAGAAATAGTACTATGCCTAGCTCTAAACCCAGATTGTGCTGGATTTAAGAGATTAGTTTCTTCAAGGTATTCTCTTAGCTGGATGCTCACTAATTTTTCTAGCAGCTTGGATAGCACTGGAAGGATAGAAATTGGTCTATAATTGTTAAGATCCATGAGGTCACCTGATTTCAATAGGGGAAAAACTTGGGCTGTTTTCCATATAGCAGGAATAGAATCAGATGTCAGTGACAGATTAAAGAGATGTGTTAAGGGAACTGCAAGGATATGTAATGCAATCTTTAGAAAGTAGGGGTCAAGGGAGTCTGCACCTGCACTTTTTTTGATATCCAACTGCGAGATTAGTTCCTCCACTTGATTCAACAGAACTGGTTTGAAGGAGAAGGAGGACACCGGACTCTGAGACCCTGTGTACTGGGAGCTTAATTGTGCATGTAGCAGGTTAGCTGGGGAGGAGTCGAATGCAAGGCCAGCAATTGTAAAGTGGTTATTGAATGCATCCAGTATTTCCAGCCTGTCTGAAATTATGCCTCCACTGTGATGCAGTTGGTTTGGTAGTGCGGTGCTTGAGTCTTGGCCTACTATACCCTTGATAGTGCTCCAGAACTTGGCAGGATTGTGGCAGGAGGAGTCGAGCTCAGCCCTATAATAGGCAGCCTTTGCATCCCGTACTTTCCTGGTACAACTATTTCTGGCTTTCTTGAATAATGTCCAGTCATTTGGGTTCTTGGTCTTCCTCGCCTTTTTCCATAGTTTATCCCTTTCCAGCAGTGCAGTTTTAAGGTCAGCTGAGAACCAACGGCAAGATTTGTTTTTTATTCGAACACAAGTGATTGGTGCATGAATGTTAAGGGCATCTATAATTATGCTATTTAACACCTGATGTGCTTTTTCCACAGAGTCTGCTAGGTAGAACTCTTGCCATCTGGAAGAATGATTTAGATCATGCAGATAAGCCTCAATATTGAAGATTTTTTTGGATCTCCTCAGAAGGAATTTAGCTGGGGGGGTTGGTTTGTTGGATGATCTTACACCAGCAATAAGGCAGTGGTCACTTATGTCACTGAAAAGCACTCCAGTGTGCGTGAATAGATGGGGTTTATTCACCGGTATGATGTCTAGTAGTGTGCTGTTGCTCAGATTCTTTTTTGTTGATTCTTGTTGGTTCGGTTATCAGTTGTGAGAACCCATATGTGTCACAGAAGGATACTAAAGGTGCTGCAGCCTTGGATAGCCAATTTAGATTTAGATCACCTAGGATTATGATTTCTTCAGTACCTGACTTGAATAAATTCCCCAAGTGGTTTAGAAGTTTGTAGTCAGCTGAGGGGGGCCTGTCGCCTGTAACAGCCAATTAGCTGGAAAGCTGCCTTGTTGGAGAGAGCCACTCTGATGGATAGACATTCAAATTCTTTGGACAGGGATGTTGCATCTGAGCAGGTTACAGTTATACTAGATTTTACATAAATAGCCACTCCCCCCGCCCCTGGTCTGGCGATCTGCTCTGAATAATTGGTAATGGGGTAAATTTATGTCTCTATCTGCTGTGGTGGGTTTGAGCCAAGTCTCGGACACCACTAGAAAGTCTGGCAAGGTATGGGCAACCCAGGCTTGTATCAGCGTAAGCTTTTTTAGGAGGCTGCAGGCATTGATATGTATAAAGCTTACAAAGCTTGAAATGCTTACATTGTATAGTGAAATACATACACTATCTACTGAAATCCACATACTGAGTACTGAAAATCCACATACACTATATACTGAAACAAATGTACTATGTACTGAAACATATACACTACCTGTTGAGATACATACACTACAGACTGAAACATCCACATAAACTATCTACTGAAACACTCTATAGATTGTAACACATACACTATATACTGAAACAAATACATTATATATTGAAATACATACACTATCTATTGAAATAAATACACTATGCACTGAAAAATCTGCATACACTATATATTGAAACAAATATACTATATATTGAAAAACATACACTATCTATTGAAATGCATACACCACACACTGAAAAAAGCACATATACTATATATTGAAACAAATACACTATATATTGAAATACATACACTATCTGTTGAAATAAATACATGATGCACTGAACAATCTGCATACACTATATACTGAAACAAATACACTACATGGTGAAACACATACACTATGTATTGAAACACATACATTGTAGACTGAAAAATTCACATGCACTATATACTGAAACAAATAAACTATATACTGAAATGGACTATGTTCTGAAACTACCCATCCCCCTGCCCTTCCCCCCTTGAATGGCCTGCAGCTGAACTAGCTCCTTGCCTGTTGCATTCAGTTAGCTGCTGGCTTGAGGAGAGGACTCTAAAACTGCAGAGCATGAGGTAAACAAAACAGGGCTATCTCTTATTCTACTTCTTTATTGCATTTTACATCTTGTTTTGCTTGCACATCTTTAGTCAAATTTCAGAACGTTGTGATGTGACAATAAATGTTTAGAACTAATTTAAAATGCTCTAGTTTCTTCTTTTAAATAAGTGTTGCCTTCATTTACTGTTAGACACTTTTGTATAGGAAGCTAATACTTAGGATATTTCTAACATACCACTCTCATACCATATAAACACAGGGAACTGCATGCATTTTTCTAAGTTAAAGTTGTGATTAGATTTATGTGTAATTAATTACTGTGTTGATCAAGTAACTTATCTGAGCTGAATGTTTGGGAAGTGTGCTGCAGGAGCTGTGAAAGTATAAGTCAAATGCTTTCGTAGTTTGTACTCTACTGAGATAGTTTTAATTTAGTTTTTCTTTTTATTTGAATGATTTTTTTTAATAAAGGTTCTTGGTTAAGAAAAAAATACATATATATTGCCAGTGGCAGCTCCAGCTTTTGTTGGTTACCAGCGCACTGGGTGGGCACCTATAGAAACCAGAATGTAAATTATGCATGTATATTCCTGCATGCTCATCCGTTTACAATTTGAAAAATGAATATTATGTTTCCGAAATAAACATGACGTTTCCATTTCATATTTTAGAGCTTTTATTTAACGTTTAAGAATGCAACACATACTAACTTTGTAATTAAATATGTTTTTGTCTGCTCCATTGTCTCTCCCCGTCACATATTTCCCACTGTATGTTACCATCTCCCACATGCTGAACTGGTTGATGGGCTTGTTTTGAGCATTGCATTGGTCAAACAGCATGCTGGTGCTCACTTCAGAAACCATAAAGGACATATACCATACTGGCTCAAAAATCAATCTGCGTTTAAAGTTACAGGTAAATTTTTCCCCCCATCTCTTCATACCAAACATAACTGACTGGAAACATAAAACAGCAGTGATGATAAAAATATTGACCATATTACTTTTTATTCCATTTTTAGATCACCTATTTCTCCAGTCTTGTAAGAGCCACTCTATCTCTTAGCTTCAGAATTTCTGAGAGCAGAACTAACCAAATGGGAACTCCTTTTAAAGTGGCTAGCCCCAGGTTCTGTGGATTTTTTTTTAATACATATAATTTAAAAATCACTTTTTGGAACTATGGTAAACTAGGTATGCAACAGATTCTGCTCCCTGACTGTGGGTGTTCAAATATAGCTAGCTATGAATACTGCTAAAACCTGAGGCTACCCATATTGAAAGAAACTTTATTTATTTGTTTGTCCTTTTCCCTCAGTCCACAGGACCCCCAGCCCTGTCACCCCAACATCCACTGGGATTTACCACCAGGCAATACCCCCATGGCTTGCTCCCCCGTGGGGTTAGCGGGTTCCCCCAATCCGCTTCCATAGATGGGATCCAGTGGCTGGACCAACGAGCCCAGCTAGTCAGATGCGATGTCTTACACCATCGTGCCACTGAGGTTTTCCATTTCCCCTTTTTCTCCCCAGAGATGCAGTGTGCAATGGCGCCAGGATGCATGACCTGTGTGCTGTATGTCTATGTCTGCCCGTCCCTCCCCCTACTCAGTCTGTGGCAGTCTAGAGGTGCTCTCCCCCTTGCCACTGCTAGGGCCAAGTGTACACCAGGATCTGTGACTCTCCACCCCCTCAGAGGAGAGCAGTCCTCCAGATGCTCATTCCTTCTCCACCTGGCTAGCCCTCTGGTGGCTGAGCTCGCTACCAAACTCATGTCACCAGCGTCACAAGCAGTAGAGCTACTGCTGCACCAGAGGGCCACATATGAAACCCTCCTTTTTAATTACTTCAGATTGTAAAAGAAAAGCTAATGTAGGCTCAACCTGTTCAGCAAAGCCTTTTACAAGACAGGATAAAAGGGGTGATCTAAAATAGAAAAAAAAGTTATAGTTTCAGACTATTCACAACAACCTGCACTGATGCATTTGGTACAATATATTATAAGACTTGACAGGCCAGGTCTCCCCTGGAACTGGTTGGGGCCTCCCAGGAGGCTTGCCTCACCATTTATGAAACCCTGGTTACAACACATGAGCAATGAATGAGCCTGAACACCATGCAGGCCCAGTTTTTATTCCTGCGGCCTTCACTTGCATACTCTGCAACCCTGAGCAAGTCACTTAACCTCACTGTTCTGCCAGGTCACCCTTAAAAATGGGCCTTGTAATATACCTAATGGGCCTCACCAGTAATTAGCAAAGAACAACAACACAATAAAAAACTAATTTAAGATAAATACTTCTTCTTTCTCCCCCTAAAAACAGTATGCCAGCAGGACGAGCCAGTCCCTTACTTTCAGTGTACCAGCCCTCCCTAACTCAACCCCTCTCTCCATCCACAGACCCCAAGGTGCCCCCCAATCCCTGGCTTCTAGGCTAGGCCATCTGTTGGCAGTGTGTCAGCTGAACCCAGCCACTTAGTTCACCAGTTTTCTGTAACCCAAACCCCATCAGTCCCTACACCGCCCCACTCCAGTCCGAAAACACAAATCTCTGGTTTGGAGGCACAGTTAAAATACAGTTTTCCTAGCTAACTCCTACACCTCACCCCCCCCAGCATCCATCCTCCTTTATCCTGCAGTGCTGAATGGAACAATCCAGTGTACATTCACTGGATGTACATCCAGTGTACATTAGCAAGGGAATCAAGTAATGAGGAAGAAAATATTTAGCGCTCTGTGGGAACAAGAGCATAGCAGTACTGTACCCCTTGCTTCCACTCAGAGTCAAAAATACCAGTCTCTCAGACTTTGCCAAGGTGAGTGTCTCCTATGGTACCGGGGGAAAAGCCCGGGCCTCCCCAAGTCTCAAGCATCATGTTATGTATCCTTCCCCCAGACACAGGCCCATCTCTCAAACATCCCCAGCCTTCGGCGATATGCTGCACAGACTATAGTCAGAGGCATCATGTATGTTCGGTACCGGGGAAAGCCCGGGCCTCCCCAAGTATCAAGCACAGTGGCAGATACACCAAATGGATGAATGACATGGGGATGACCCCATTCCCCCAAGCATCACCATCAGGCACTTCAGAACCCACCCACCTTCCATTGCAGACCCACCGTTCCAGAACAAACCCAACCCAACCATGGGGGAAAACAAATCCCACTACAACCCTTCACAGTGCAGACAGGCAGCATAAAAAGACGGGCAGCCCATTTAAACACCTCACAGATTCAATATATCCCCCCCCGAGACACAGCAGGCCCATCTTTGAAACATCCCAAACTTAAAATTCTGCATAGTGCACACCATCCAGAGCCATCATGTATGCCGTGCCCCCCTCCCTCCCAAAACACAGGTTCATCTTTGATTATAAGAACCCCAACTATATAAAAAGGCTGAGCAGTCAGCCATTCACAGAGGTATCATGTTATGTATCCTCTCCCTAGACACAGGTCCATCTCTCAGTCAGAGGCATTCATGTATGTTCTCCCCCCCTTGACGCAGGCCCATCACTGAATGACCCACAGAAAGAGTGGCAAACACTGCCAGGAATAAACACCTCCAGCTTTGAGGCATGTATGCCCCCCCATACAGTCCCATCTTATACACGCGCCCTGACACTGAGTCTCTCCCCCTCCCTCCCCTTTCTCCCTTGTGGTGAAGCACAGGTGGAGGCCAGCATTAATTTGCAAATTCATTTCAGCGTGCTTACCTTAGCTGAGCAGCCCGGAAGTGTTCAGCAAGTGATTCAGTTGAGGTTGAGTGGTCACATGCAGTCAGCAGCTTGAGGAGCTCCAAGATTCTGGGGGAGGGGGGTTCTAGTCCGAGGACACGGGAGGACAGTGGCAGCACTGGAGAACTCTGGCTGGCAATCGGCAGGGGCGCACTCCAGCTCCAGGCAGCTTCAGCGAACAAGGAGAACGGCAGCATTAGCAGGCAGGAGAATGGCTTCACTGGCCGGTCCATCCGAGGATACGGCAGCAGGCAGGGGAACTTGTCTCTGGTCACAGTGCGGTGGTGGCAGGTGCAGCAGACAGTATAAGATAAACAAACAATCCAACCATCTCTTCTAGGCGGTACACATGGTGCACCATTTTCACAAGAAAGTTCAAGCAAGCGACCAACACACCTCATTGGACGAGGACTGGAGGAAGCCTTTTGCTGATTGGCAGAGTTTTGCAGCCATCGATTGGCTGCAGCCACCTCCTGCCATTGGGCAGAATTTTCCCATGGACCTACAATTGGTCCACGTTAAAGACATTGTGCTGCACTAATTGGCTGGCTCAGGATCAGTAGCTAGCCCTCCCAAGCTCTGCATTTCCACAGCCAGGCGCCAGCGTTAAAGTTAGGAGTCCCAGGGGTGGGGCTCAGGCTCATGACAGCAGGGGGAATGGGGGGAGAATCTCCCTGAGGCAATCCAACTGCTGTCTGCTGCCCGCTAATTTTGTGCAGGACGGACTACGAGGCTAGGCTTGCAGAGCAATGCCAAACAGAAAAAAAAATCTGTTTTCGGAGCACCGGGGCACGAACTGGGGCACAGCATTTTCTGACCAGGGCACGTGCCCTGGTGTGCCCCGGTGTAGTGCCGCCACTGTATATTTCAGCAATCGCTCAGGGCCCAATTCTCATCATGAGCTCAGCTGGCATATGCATAATTTGCACTTTCTGTTCTGAATAACTTCACTGTGATGCCTCACTGATGGTTATCACAGCTCCTAACCTCCCCATTACATATCTGCAGAGCATTGCAAGGTGAACAGAGCTTTGCCAGGTACTTGGTCTCCACTAATAAACCTGCCCTGGTCTAGCCTCATAGTGAATAATTACGCTGTATATATGGTATGACTGTGTTATTGAGTCTGAGATTCCCAAACTGTGTTTTATTTCTTTTTCAAATGAGATGTTTATCTTCTAGGTCATCCACTGACCCCCTTGTGCACTGGCCTGTCCATCCACATCACCCAAAATCACCAGGACTTACCTGCTCTGAGATCTCCCATGGCCTCCCCCCCCCGTGGTGGAGCCAGGAGGGAGAGGGCCATTCACAAGGAGCCACATATTCAGACAGGAGCAGAGCTTGGTTAGTAGTGCAAAGCCTGTGGCAGGTTGGTGGATTATTTTGCCTTTGGAGGTTTTCTGCCTTTGACTTATCCCCTGAGCCGTCAAGCATGCAACGATGCCAATACAATTAAAGGCAAGTACTGCTTTGTGGCTGCCTGAGCCCTGCCAGCATTCCTCACCTAGGTGGCTGTTAAAGAGCGGGGTGGTTAGACTCCCCCTCCCTGAGGGAGAGCAGTCCCAGAGATGCTCAGTCATCTCTCCTGTAAGCTAACCCCTGTTTGACCCAGGTCCTCCCCTGAAACTGGACCACTGGCATGGGAGGCAGTACAGTTACCACCAAGCCTAAACTAAACCACTAAACCAGACTGTATCTTTATAAGTAAATAAAAACAGAACTCGGATGAAAAAAGAAATTGTATTTTAGCTACAGTCATTATAAATATTTAAGACACATCACAATGTTTTGAAACTGAATAAAGGTTTTCCAAGGAAAATAACATAAAATAATACATAAAGATGTAGAATAAGATTTTTGTTTACTTTCTGCATCTTAAGAGGCATCGGCAGGGGATTTTTAGTCAATTAGGGCCCCGTTTTCAGAAGGTTAGCGGAATGCTAAACATCTAAGCACTGTGCCATGTGGGAGAACAGCATGGTTGAACAGGTACCATATATTTTAGCAGCCCAAGATACTAATCTGATCATGTGCATGTGCGTATGTACTACTAAAACCTTGCAAATGAGGGATCCCCTCCTGCATACACATACATGTGATATGTCCAATTTGTTTAAGAGGGAGATTTGGGTCAAATTAGTAGGGAGATTGGCCTACTAGTAGGGAGATGCCGTAACGTCATGAGTTTGTCCCTATATGGCGTCAAAAAATAAGAATAAAAGCATTTCATATATTTCATTTTGTCAAGAATAAGCACTAAAATGAATCAACAACTAGTTGTACAATGTTGTTACTTACACTGTTCATCACTAATTTACTTTTTATGTGTCTTTATCTGCCAAAAACAAACATGAATGGATATTTTGGACATAATTTTACTTAAGCAGGAGATTTTGTTTCTGGGAGGGAGAGAGGGAGTTCAGTCAAAAAAACAGGAGTCTCCTGCGCAAAGAGGGAGATATCACATGTATGCATACAGAGCACAGTGCTATATAAAAGGTTTTGAAAGTGCTTAACAACTGAAATTGCAATACTGTTTACTGCTTCCAAAAATCCTGCCCTCATTTGATCTGCCATGCTCCCCGAGCGGCACTTCCAAATCCGAAAAGGCAGTGCATCTTCAGCTGCCGCTGCCAATGGGGCCCTACAGCTCCTGCCGCCTTCCTGGAACTCGCCCCCGGATCAACTCCCCAGATCTGCCGTGCGCCCCAAGCGGTGCTTCCAAATCTGAAAAGGCGGTGCCTCCTCGGTCGCCGCTGCTGACGGGACCCTACAGCTCCTACTGCCCTCCTGGAACTCACCCCTGGATCAACTCCCCAGATCTGCCGTGCACCCCGAGCGGCGCTTCCAAATCTGAAAAGGCGGTGCCTCCTCGGCCGCCGCTGCTGACAGGACCCTATAGCGCCTGCCACCCTCCTGGAACTCGTCCCCGGATCAACTCCCCAGATCTGCCGTGCACCACGAGCGGCGCCCAATCAAAAGGAGGCACCTCCTCGGCCGCCACTGCCGACGGGACCCTACAGCTCCTGCCGTCCTCCTGGAACTCGCCCCCAGATCAACTCCCCAGGTATTCACCGCTGCTCAAGCGTGCACCGGCGGTGCTACAATTGACTGCAGCTCCTTTTGTTATGGGCATCTGATTGGTCAGCCGGCTAGCACGGCTCACCAATTGGTGTGCCTTTTTGCATTCGGGTTTCCAGTTCAGCCTGCTCATATTCTTCTGCTGTGATTTTTCTCCCTCCCAGGCCTCCTTTAAATACACGTATGCTCTGCCTTCCTCCTACTGTCCCTGCTCTCATTGGCTCTCCTAGAACCCTGCTGCTCCACAGACCTACTGAGCCAGTACAGCTTTTCTTCTGACTCAGCCTCATCCTCCGTGACCAATACTCCCCAGTTTAACAAAGATGCTGCCCTACACTTCACAGCACTTATTCTCCCCCCTCTGCCACCTAATCCTGCATCCCTCTGAAATTAGATGATATCCCTCCCCCTATTTACAATCAGGGTAACTCCCCCTCTCCTATTACCATATCCTGGTCTCACTCACCCACTCGCCCCTGTGCCTCTCTCATCCAGCTGCCTATGTACATTACTCTTATATGGCTGCTTAGCTCCTGGCCACCCTTTGCTAATACTCAAAGCCCTAGCTCTGACAGCCTCACGCAACCACTCCTGGTTCAAGAGCGCAAAGCTGCATTATATTATTATGGCCGTCCCTACTCTCATCAGCTGGTGACATAAACTCCAACCTGGCCCAGCTCAACCTCCTCCTGCAGCCAGCACTGAGCCACGTCTCAGCTCTTCCAAATAGCCTTAAAATACTACATATCAATATACGTAGTCTCCTCCCTAAAGTGGACTGGCTACAGCCACTGGCAGCTACGCTCAACCCTGATATAATAATAATTTCCGAATCCTGGCTAAATAAAAAAATCTGCAACTCATCTCTTACTCTACCTGACTTCACAATATCGAGACAGGACCGACTTGGGAGAGAAGGTGGGGTAGCCATCTATGTCTCCTCTTCCATCCAGTTCACTTCCATCTTTTCTAGTGCTCTACCTAAAGCTTACAAGGCTCTGCTCTTACAAATCTCTCTCCCCTTCTCCAAACCTATCTTTGTAGCAGGCGTCTACTGCCGTCCTGGCTCACAACCCAATATTGCTACTGAACTCATAACCACCTTAGTTAGCCACTCTTCTGCTGGTGAATTATATATTATGGGAGAGTTCAACATAAATTGGACTACCATACCCAGCAAAGTGCTAAAAGCTATACATGCACTCAACCTAACCCAAATTATCCAAGGTCTGACTAGGCTAAATCACAAGACAGGAAACCATTCCCTTATCGACTAGGCCCTTACAACTCACACCCATAGGGTCATTAATTCCAGTACTCTAGCAGATGCCTTCAGTGACCATTGCATGACTTTCCTGGTGCGCAAAATTCACAAAGTCAAAGTCCCCTATAAAACTCTACAAATCTGATCATACAACCCTGAACATTGACCCCACTTTTATGATTTGACCAACACTAATTGGGCACCTATATCTGTTGCCAGTAACCTAGATGTCGAGCTAACTACTTCAGAGACCGATTCCTTGAAGTCTGGAATCAACATGCACCACCGCTGGTACGTGTCCGTGGAAACCACCTCCTGGATCTCCCCAGAACTCATTGCTTGTCTAAGGGCATGTGATACAGCCTGGAAGCTCCATAAAAGCACAAAGCTCCTTAAAGACTATGAGGCCTACTGGGTCCTCAGAAACAAATGCACAAAAGCCACTCATTTGGCCAAGGCTGATTACTTCAGCTCTACTTTTAACTCTAATATAAACAACCCATCCAAATTCTGGAAAGTAATCCACTCACTTTTCTCCCCACAGGCTCCCCCTCCTCCCTCCCCTCCTCCAAATAAACAATACTGTCATTGCTGACCACCCTAGCATTGCTGCTGCTTTCAACTCGCACTTTATCTCATGTGCTTCTACTCTGCTAGACTCCCTCCCAACCATTAACCTGTTAATCTCCGCACCCATTCGAAGTCCTCCAGCCTCACCTCATAGCTTTTCCTTCTCTAAAATTCTGAGAACTGACATGCTGGCGGCCTTGGAAGCCCTAAACCAGAGCAAAGGTAGCTCCCCTGATGGACTGGACCCAAAGTTACTAAACTTGTCTGCCCCTGCCATTGCTCCCCCACTCACTGCTCTTTCCAGTCTCTTGTTTCACTTGGCCAAAATTCCCCGTGAGTGGAAACATGCTGTTGTCCTCCTTCTCCCTAAGTGTGGCGGTGACTCCTCCCCTGAGAACTACCGCCCTATATCTCTCCTCCTGACGTTAGCCAAACAACAAGAACATCTAGTCCTTGACCAACTATCCTCGTACCTGTCAGACAGAAATTTCTTCACCCAATATCAATCTGGGTTCCGTAAACATCACTCTACTACTAACTCGCTGCTTTGAATCACTGATGTGATCCTGACAGGCATGGACTGCGGTCATATAACCACTGCAATTTTTATTGATCTTGCTAAAGCTTTTGACACGGTTTCCCACTCCCTCCTGCTCCACTCCCTCTCATCAGCTGGGCTGTCTGGAACATGCCATTAAATGGTTCAACACATACCTATATGACTGCTCATAGTCTGTAAAAATATCCGACTACATCTCCCCTCCTCTACCCATATACTCTGGAGTCCCCCAAGGGTCCATACTAGGCCCGATTCTCTTCTCCATCTTTCTGAATGATCTTCCATCCATCTGTACCTCATCTTCTATACATATGTATGCTGATGATATGGTTCTATTCTCCTCTAGGCCCTCACCCTTGGATGTCGCCTCCAGGCTCCAACATGATTTCAATAATGTCCAGAGCTGGTTTCAATCTCACCAACTCTTCCTAAATGCCAAGAAAACTGTGTTCATGACTTTTGGCACACGTCAGAAGCTGTCAAGTCTCCCTTCTGCCCCTACCTTCACTACCCTTGACAGAGCAACTATAATTGCCACCGAGTCTTTCAGGTATCTGGGCATTTGGCTGGATAAACATCTCACCTTCTCGGCCCATATAGATGCCATAATAAAAAAGCTTCATCCCAAACTCGGCACCTTATATAGAAACCGCTTCTGCCTCCCGCCACAAGCAAGACGCGAACTGATCCAAAAAATCATCCTCCCAGTTTTCGACTATTGCGATGTCATTTATTGCTCTGCTCCTGCCACCTCCTTAGACAACCTGGATACTCTTTTCAACTCATTCTGTCGATTTGCTCTGGATGCACCTCACCTTACCCACCGCTGCGACTTGTACTGAGCTTTAGCCTTCCCATCCCTAACAAATAGGTGACTGCATCATTGCACAAATCTCATCTCTAAGTACTGGCTTGGCATACTCCCTCCCTACCTAAATTCCCTAATCTCCCCCCACCCACTCCCTCTCGACTTCTAAGATCCCATGACCATAGAACTCTGTCTGTTCCCTGGGAGATCCACTGCTAGTGGACAGGCCTCCTACTCCTATCTTCTCCCCAAAATGTGGAATGCTCTTCCTACACATATCCAATCCTCTTCCTCACCTGGCTCATTAAATCAAGCTCTTCATAATTTCCTCTCTGTAAATTGCACCTGTCCCTAGCTTCCCCCTTTCTTGTCCTACATCCTGTTTGATGCCCTACTGACTCACTTCACTTGCCACCCTGTGCTATTCTTAGTCTGCATAGTGCAGGCCAGTGGTTCACACTTGCTATTGCATTACTCTCTCTCTCTCTCTGTCTCACCACAAGCTCACTGCGACTGGTTTTCACTTCTCTACCCTTGTAATTATTTGCTTTTCATGCTAATGTGTAATTCAGTTGTAACCTATGTTTTTGTATGATATTGTCTATTTTGTGTGTACTCATTGTTACTATGCAACTCCCACCACCCTCTCCCCCAGGTCGTACTAGGAGATGGCAACTTGTTGTTCAGTGTACTTCCTGGTGAAACTTTTCAATAAATAAATAAATTTGAGCACACAGTGGTGCATATTGTGACCCTACCTCTGGTCACCATTATGATGCTCCCAAGTAGTATACCAAAATGATCCTTGGCATGTAAAGGTTCTACACCCGATCGCAGTTTAAATAGCTCCAGTTACTATAGTAAAATGATCCTTGGTGTCTAGTGCTCCCCTCCCAGGAATACTAAGCTGGGAGCTCATTTCTAGATGCATCCTGGGGAAGGGGAACTTGTACAAGTGGGTCTTAGGTAGCACAGTAGTTCAAAATACATAACATACATGGAGCAGAGTGGTACAGAACCACAAATTACATTGGGAATAATACATGCAAGATGTGAGAACTTGAGTGACAAGCAAACAATTGACAATGCATATACAGCACAGTCAGGAGCCACAAACCTATGCTGGCGATCAAATACAGAGCAGTTTTATTTATTTATTTAGCTTTTGTTAACCGGGTAGGTACACTAGACAAGTTATATGCCTATTTTCAGGAACGACCCAGGAGAGTACAACAGGTAATACAGATACATCAGAACATAACAGCAAGTAAAGCAAGTACATAGAGTAACAAAATGCATTGAGTCACAAAACGGTAAGGCATAGAGTAAACTGCTATGACAGAAATTGATAAAGTACATATAATCAACAATATATAGTCTAGAGCATACATAGCGCAGTCAGATGCCTAGGAGAGCAATTGGATCAGGAGAAATGACCAAAAGATCATTGGCAGGTCCTCAGAACAGTTGGGCTCCAAGTACAATTAGGCTAGGGAGGCTTGGGACATTCGCACACTGAGGCCAGCTTCAGATGCCCCCACAGGGTCTTCCGTAAGCACTGATGGGAGGAGGCGGAATGAACATGGTCAGGAAAGGAGTTCCAGAGCCTAGGAGCACATGCAGCAAAGTCCCTGTCCCCATAAGGGTTCAGGTGAGGGTACTTTAGCATCCCAGGACCCTGGGACCTGAGTGGGTAAAAGGAGGGGTCAGGAGGTAAGAGAAGCTGTGCCAGCCATGGGGAGTGGTGCCGGTTCTGATCACTTTGCCCATGAGGCATCCCAGCCCAAAGTTCAGGTGATTGGTCGGGGAAAGCCAACCTAGTATATCATAAAGCTCACAATGGTGGGTGAGACGGGGTGGCCAGTGCAAAGCGACAGATGTTGCGTCATGTGCCACCGCAAGTAAGAAGAGCTTTGGCAGTACGGGCAAATTGGTGGAGACCATAGCTAAGGGAGGGAAGTAGTACACCTCTAGCAAGTGCCAGATGAGCAGCAGGTGTCAGGTTATTTTTGGCCCTATAGGCCAGACCCAATTTACAGTTCACAGTTCTACAGACATTTAGGATATGACTCCCTAGGTCCAATGGGGGTCAAGTGTCACCCCAAGGTATTTGATGGAGTTCACAGTTAGGAGGGGAGCTCCATCTGCACAATTGATACGCAAAGGGGCTGGAGAGGCTTTTACTTCAACGTTAGCTATAAACATTTGTGCATAATGCCTAGAGTGGAAGCATAGGTGCCAAATTTTAGCTGTACCTAAACTGGAAACAAGTAATAGGAGAGCAAGAGGGAAAACTAGAGCAAGTGCAGGAGGGAGAGGTGAGACAGCTGAAGTGGTTTGAAAGAATCCATGGGAGGGAGATTGGTGAATGGCTGGGGCGAGGGAGTTCCAGATTTTAGGGCAGCGGTGGCTGAACGTGACTTTGCCGATGGTTGTGGAAACTGAAGGGACTGCTAGGGTTCGAATATTTCAGCTTCTGATGGTATGGCTGTAAGGGGGCCATCAGAGAGATAGGAGGGTAGGGAAACAATCCAGATTTGCCCACAAAGCTGGCACAGTGGGCATGGTGTCTGTCCACAAGAAAAGGAGAGAGATTTATATATAGAACAATGGTGAGTCCAAGAAGGATAGTCGAGAGTGTAATGGCAGAAATAGTTGAAGAGTGTGTCCAGTCTGGCAAGGGTAGTGATTGTGACTACGCTGTAGACCACATCACCATAGTCAGAGATTTGGAGGATCATTCTCTGGATAATAGCACAGTATGCTGGAGGTGGGATTCAGTCACAGTTCCTGTAAAGTGCACCAAATTGGGGTGCAGCTTTTTGACTAGAGCATCCACTTGTTCAGAAATGTTTAGGTGCTGGTCTAGCCAGATACCAAGATAACTAAAGGTGGTAACATCCTCCACAGGAAGCCATCCAGGGTATGGAAAGTAGGAAGGGGAGGGAGCCTAGAGTCTGGTTCCTTGTGCCAAAGGACATGGAGACAGCCTTCTTGGCATTAAGGAAAAGCTGATTTGTGTGTGGTTAGGGCTGAACTTGATCAAAGTCCAGCTGGAGTCTGTGGGCCTGCTGTGAAGAGGACCATGTCATCTGTGTACATGTGAATGGATGCAGACAAGCATATGGAGGGGGAGATCATTAAGGAAAATGGAGAAAAGTAGTGGGCTTAACACAGATCCTTGTGGGACCCAAGTGGATACAGGCAGGAGGGAGAGGGGGTCACCACTTTTGACTGCTTGGGACCTACCCTGTGGTAGGAGTGGAACAGCTGATGGCTAAGTCAGAGAGGCCTGCAGCCTGGGTTTGGCAAATAATTGTATTTATTTATTTATTTAAAAGTTTTACCAGGAAAGACATACTGAGCAGACTACAGCTCGATTCCAGATGTGTCCTGGGGGAGGAGGGAAATGGGATATAACATACTAGTAACAATAAATTGTAGAACAGCGAAAATTTCATAGGTAACATACAATATGTACAAGGTTTCATTATTACAGTGAAATAAAATAATCTAAGAAATTGTATGTACAGGAGGCAAGAAAGAGAGTGGTAGTTATTTAATTGGGTGGTAGACAGAGTCGAATGCTTTGGCTAGATCGATGAAGATAGCAGAAGTGAATAGGCTGTGATCCATACCATTATGGATGGATTTGGTGAGCCTGAGCAGGCGGTGGAGTGATTTTTGCAGAAGCCAGACTTATATTGGGTGAAAAAGGAAGAGGAGTCCAGAAAGGGAGAGAGTTGTGACAAGATAATTTGTTCCTGTATTTTGAAGGGAGGAGAGAAATGAGTCGGTAGCTGTTCGTACCTGACGGGTCACCATCTTTTGGAGGAGAAGGAGTAACAGTGGCAGCCTTCCAGTCAGCAGGGATGGAGGAACACCAGAAAGAGAGGTTAGGGAGGTCATCCAATGGGGAGGAGATTGCAGAAGCAGTCAGATGGAGGAGCTTGCTATCCCGGCCATCTGGGCTCCTACCCTTGGAAGGATTAAGGTGGGAAGTGTGTCGGGGATAAAGGATGGAGTTACTGGAGAGAAAAAAAATAGGGGAAGGAAGGAGATGACAATCATGCAGGCTGGCAGGGGTGAGAGAGGGAGGGAGGGGAGAGGGAGGAGAGGAGAGAGGAGGTACAGGTGATGAAAAGGAATTACATCTCTATGGTGATGTAGGAGAGGTTAGAGACAGGGGTGTCACTTACTCTGAGGACAGGCAAAGGAGTGGGGGGAGAAGAGATTGTGACAGCCTTTCAAGAGCTTAGACAGGTAACCAACGTTGGTACTGAAGTTAGATATAAAATTCTCACCTTTGGCAAGCTTATTGCCATGGTACAGGTGCTGCGGAGATGATGATACCTCTGGAAGCCATGGAGGATGGGTTACGTTTATTTTTTGACCAGGCCAAATCATGCACTGCAGTAAGCTATGAGGTCAGCCATGATCTAGGGGAGGTGGTGTACCTTTTCTCATGTCCTGCTCTGGGGGGGCATGGCAGTCCCATAAAGGGGAGGCAGTATAGCGCAGTGGTTTAAGGCTCTGAGCTGCAAATCTGGTGACATCCAGCAGACCAGACCTGGGTTTGAATCCCACAGCTTCCACTTGCATACTGTGTGACTCTGAGCAAGTCACTTAACTTCCCTGTGCTCCCAGGTCACTCCTGTAAAAAAGCTTTCAGCTTAGTGTGCTACTCCTGGTTAAACAACTAAAAAAAAAATATTTAGAGGAATTTTGTTTTGAAATATGTTAGCATGGAATCAGTGGAGCAGACCAATGAGATAGGGGACCAATCAGAGTGACTTAGGTCACGGCGCAAGGGGTGAGGTCCAGGGATTTGAAGGAAAATATAAGCAGTGTTTTGGTGGGGGTGAGGGGGCTTTAGTTGAATGAGAGGCATCAGAGGGTTGTGATTATGGTGTCACTCAGAAAAGAGGGAAGTCGAGAGTGGAATGCCACAGGGATCCATCCTGACTCTTGTTCTCTTCAATATGCTCATTAACAATGTTTGAGAATGAATCTGGGTTTGTTTCTCTTTGAAGATGACACCAAGCTCATGGGAGGGTAGATAGTGATGGGGAAGTAGGAAACTGCAGAGTGACATGTAAAGATTAGAGAGGTGGCCTAAGGTTTGGCAGTTGAAATTCAATGCCAAAAAGTGCAAGGTGATTCACTTAGGGGACAAGAACCCCAGGACAGAGTACTGGATAGAAGAGGTGAGCTGAGCACTACAGCTGAGGAAAGGGACCTAGTATTCAACATTAGTGACTCTTAAACAATCAAGCTAGTACAGTAAGGCATCTAGTAAGGCAAACAGGATATTAGAATGTGCCAGAAGGGTTCTGATAGTAGAAGAAAAGAGGTTTACTGCCTCTTTATTGAAATCGTTGGTGAGGCTGCACTAGGTATACTGTTCAGATTTCTGAACTCTGAAGACCTCACCTCAGGAAAGATAAGGACAAGGGTGATCAGGATGATTCAAAGCTGACAGGACAGATCGTATGAGGATCTGCTCAAGGCACTGAACATGTCTTCACTGGAGACCAGACAAGAGAGGAATGATATGATAGAGACCTTCAAGTTCCTATAAATGAATAAACAAGTGAATGGAGAACTACTTAGCATGAGTAACAGTTCAAGGTTATGGGGGCACAAGTAGAGACTGATGGAGAGAGGTTCAAGAGGGATATTGGAAAGTTTTATTTTCCAGAAATGGTGGTGGAAATGTGGAATAGTTTGCCAACTGAGATGGCAGGCACCAAAACCATAAATGGTTTCAAGCATGGCTGTGACAAAGTGAAGGGTATAATGGTTACTCAGGCTGATAGTAGTAGGGAGGGAAACAAGGGAGTGGATAGTGAAGGCTATTACCCTGCATGGACAGTAGGTTCTGAGGTTTAATATGGGAAATAGGGGCAGACAGGATGTACCATTTTTATGTTGATTGTGCACAGCACAAATAACATATTACAGCAACTTTCTCAGTAGCAAGCTGTGGAGGCATAGCACTGTTGTGGCAATGCCCCACAGCCTGCAAAGCTTGTCCGCTTCCCCAATGCCATTGCAGACTGCTGGTGACAGTAGTTTGGAACATTGCACCAACTACTGACAATTTCGCCGCTGCAGTCAGGGGCCACCTCGTCATTGCAGCGTCAGCCATCCGCTGCAATGAGGAGCGACCCGTATGGGTAAGAGTGGGATGTAAAAACCCCGATATTGTTTGTGAACACGGTGGCGGGTTGCTGCCGTGTTCACAAATAATATAACCCCACGTGTTTATGTGCCGACGGGTCCCCAAACCCCGACGTAAACTCGTGCCCATTGTTTCTGGTGCCGATGGGGAGCCCACCCCATTGGCATTCTGCTACTCCCCGCTTTTATTCCTGCCGACAAGTGCCCAATCCATATTGGCTACTGTTCCAAAAAAAGCCATTGGTGGCATGCTGGTTGTATCAGCGTGCACACGCATAAAGGAAAAGCGGTCCCTCACAGTCTTTTTACTTGCAAAAAAGGAAACGGTTTCTCATAGTACCCTAGCTACCTGCAACCCGCACCAACCACTGCACACCCTGCCTCCCCACCCCATCACCCCCATACCCACCTCCAGACTTGGTGTGATCATCTCAATCGGACAGGGAACACGTCTGCACTCTTCAAAGCCGACCGTGAACTGAAATGCAGTAAGCTGTATAATATAATAAATAAGGTTTTCAACACTGATACATATCTCAGGCATTTTGGGACTTTTTCACCAAATTTTCAACATAGGGGTTTTGGGACCCTCCTCATGAATTCTTGAACTGTCATTGCGTAATCGGCGGAAATGTGATTTTGCGGTCCTCTACAGCAGAATCATCTTTCAGGGCTGATTAGGAAATACGGTCCCTATTCTGGTGAGCTCTCAGCCTATGTTAAACTGAAAAAAAATCAAAAATGACTGTTTTGACGTCGTGCGCAGTTGCTACCAAGCTCGTAACCCATTGAATTACAATATTTTCACACCGGGTATAACATTATCATTTTTTCCGCACCTCCTTGTGAACAGTATAGCTGTCATTGTTCATCCTGGCGGAAATGTGTTTTCACACTTCCGGCGCCAGAATAACGATCGCATTGAACCCAGTGGTAGGGACAGTTCGAAAATGATGACACTGTTCATGATGAGGTCTGAAATGGCCGTGATGAAAATCTGCTAACGATACTCCATAAAATTACTGTATTCACGGCGTGTGTTTACTGGGTGCACACTACGCTCATAACTTCATGAATTTATAATCTTTCACTCCAGATTTTCAACATTTGCCATTTCCCACACTTATAGACAGTGCATCCGTCATTTTCCATCAGCGAAATGTGTTTCCTTGCTTCGGTGCAGAATAGAGCCCAGTGTGTGAAATCACTGTCTAGGACAATTAGAAAACGACAGTGATACTGTTCCAGAGCAAGGTCCAAAAATACCTATATTGAAAATGTGATGATAACACATCAATGACTGTATTACAAGTATCGTTGCCCACCTATAACCGCTTAGTTGTAATATTGTATGCAGTTTTCAACATTTACACACCTCCTTATAGCAATACAGTTGTCATTTTCATCCTGACTGAAATGTGGTTTCCAGTTGTAGCACTGTCATCACTGGGAAATCAGTGTTGGGACAGATTAAGAAAATGACGGGAACTGTTCTTGAGCAGGTCCAAAAGCTATGTGATTTGGTGATAAAACTCCACATGACTGTGTTAAGCGTCGTTGAACTGTTTCCACCCACCACATAATAATATTTTCACCACATTTTCAACGACATTTTCACACCTCATATGAACAGTACAGCTGTCTTTATCACATCCTGGGCTAAATATGTTTTCATCACCGGAGAACAGCATGAATTGCCATGAAATAATATTTGGGACAGATTAAGCCCGAACAGTGAGAGGGGGTGACGAGCAAGTGAGCTCTGTGAGGGAACTGCGGTTGTTTGTGGACAGAAAGCCCCAAGCGCGAGCCCAGTACAAAGCGCACCTGCGCTGGGAGAAACAGAGCGAGGAAGCGAGTGAGGAGGGTGAGTGAGTGAACTCTCAGTGCTGTCAGGACTGCTGAATTTCTTTGCAAAGGAAGGCATCCAGCAGGCAGGGACAAAGTGAAAGGCCAGCCTGCAGTGGTGGGGAAACAGTACAGTGGTGAGATGGGGACTGAGTGAACCAGCAGAGCTCTAAGGACTGCAGATTCTTTGTGGGCAGAAAAAAAGGCAATACAGGCAGGAGCCCATGCAGGCCCTTGCAGCGCGGGACAAACAGAATGGCGCAAGACGGTAGACTAGGACCTCAGCAGACTCTGTCGGGACAGCTAGGATTTCTTTGTGGACAGACAAAATTGCAATACAGCCAGAGCCCCACCAAGCGCCCTACCACCAAGAGAAACAGAATGAGTGGTGACAGAGGCCCAGTGGCGAGCTCAAAGAGCTGTACCATGACTGCTGTGGTTTCTTTGTGGGCGAAAATAAATAACGAGCAGGGCCAATACAAAACGCCAACACAGCACCTGCAAGCAGGTGGTGGTGAGAGAGGGGAAAAGCAGCTCAATGGGCTATGTCGGGACTGCACCAAATTTTTTGGCCAGACCAAACCGTCAATACAGGCAGGCCCAGACAAAAGTGCAGCCTGCAGTGGCAGGAGACATAGAATAGTGAGTGGGGGTAGTGAGTGAGCACAATAGACTCTGTTGGGACTGCAGATTTGTTTGTGGTGAAAAAACTTAATGCAGGGGCCCAGTACAAGGGCAGCCTGCAGTGGCGGAAAACCAGAATGAGTGGTGAGAGGGGTGGCGAGTTAATGGGCTCTATAATGACCTGGGATCTGTTTGTGAGCGAAAACCACAACACAGGCAGGAGCCCAATACAAGGACACGCAGCGGTGGCAGAAACAGAATGAGTGAGGGGGTGAGTGAGCTCAACAGATCTATCATGACTGCTGGATTCCTTTGGGAAGAAAAAACACCAATGCAGCAGAGTCAAACAAGAGGCCAGCCTGCAGCACCCACCGAACAGGCAGGTGGTGACAGAGAGTGAGCAACCTCAATGGACCTGTGTTGAGACTGCAGATTTCTTTGTTGAGAAAAGCCACCGAGGAGCCCAGTACAAAAGCCAGCCTGGCGCAGGAGAAACAGAATGAAAGTCAGAGAGGGGCCCACCTCAGCAACTCATCAGGCCATCTATAATTTCTTTGTGGACGAAAAGGTGCCAGCGGAAGGAGCTCAGTACAAAACAGCCCTACGCACGGGAGAAACAGAACAAGTGGTGACAGAGGCCAGTGGCCAGCTCACGGACCAAACAATCAACATTAGCATTGACAATCTTGTTTTAATATTGTCCAGAACGACTGGGTGTGTATGTGTGTGTGGGGTTGCTGGAGCTGCGTGTGCAGTTAAAACACGATTCCAGAAACATAACTAGCACTAACCACGCAGTGTAACACTTCAGAAAGCATTTAATATACCTGTACACCTTATATGCATTAGTAACCCCATTGTATGAGCACCTGGTTGCAATTAATCCTGGCAAAAAAAAAAAAAAATAGTGCCATTACAGATTGCACTGCACAGAAGATACTTTTAAATAGTACCAACCATGCTTATCACAATGCAGGTTTCCACTCCCTCCTGCTCCACTCCCTCTCATCAGCTGGGCTGTCTGAACATGCCATTAAATGGTTCAACACATACCTATATGACTGCTCATAGTCTGTAAAATATCCGACTACATCCTCTCTCTACCTATATACTTGGAGTCTCCCAAGGGTCCATACTAGGCCGATTTCTTCTCCATCTTTCTGAATGATCTTCCATCCATCTGTACCTCATCTTCTATACATATGTATGCTGATGATATGGTTCTATTCTCCTCTAGGCCTTCACCTTGGATGTCGCCTCCAGGCTCCAACATGATTTCAATAATGTCCAGAGCTGGTTTCAATCTCACCAACTCTTCCTAAATGCCAAGAAAACTGTGTTCATGACTTTTTGGCACACGTCAGAAGCTGTCAAGTCTCCTTCTGCCCCTACCTTCACTACCCTTGACAGAGCAACTATAATTGCCAGGTCTTTCAGGTATCTGGGCATTTGGCTGGATAAACATCTCACCTTCTCGGCCCATATAGATGCCATAATAAAAAGCTTCATCCCAAACCTGCACCTTATATAGAAACTCGCTTGCCTCCCGCCACAAGCAAGACGCCGAACTGATCCAAAAATCATCCTCCCAGTTTTCTCGACTATCAATGTCATTTATTGCTCTGCCCTGCCACCTCCTTAGACAACCTGGATACTCTTTTCAACTCATTCTGTCGATTTGCTCTGGATGCACCTCACCTTACCCACCGCTGCGACTTGTACTGAGCTTTAGCCTTCCCATCCCTAACAAATAGGTGACTGCATCATTGCACAAATCTCATCTCTAAGTACTGGCTTGGCATACTCCTCCCTACCTAAATTCCCCATCTCCCCCACCACTCCCTCTCGACTTCTAAGATCCCATGACCATAGAACTCTGTCTGTTCCCTGGAGATCCACTGCTAGTGGACAGGCCTCCTACTCCTATCTTCTCCCCAAAATATGGAATGCTCTTCCTACACATATCCAATCCTCTTCCTCACCTGGCTCATTAAATCAAGCTCTTCATAATTTCCTCTCTGTAAATTGCACCTGTCCCTAGCTTCCCCCCTTTCTTGTCCTACATCCTGTTTGATGCCCTACTGACTCACTTCACTTGCCACCCTGTGCTATTCTTAGTCTGCATAGTGCAGGCCAGTGGTTCACACTTGCTATTGCATTACTCTCTCTCTCTCTCTCTGTCTCACCACAAGCTCACTGCGACTGGTTTTCACTTCTCTACCCTTGTAATTATTTGCTTTTCATGCTAATGTGTAATTCAGTTGTAACCTATGTTTTTGTATGATATTGTGCATTTTGTGTGTACTCATTGTTACTATGCAACTCCCACCACCCTCTCCCCCAGGTCGTACAGGGAGACGAGCAACTTGTTGTTCAGTGTACCTTCCCTGGTGAAACTTTTCAATAAATAAATAAATTTGAGCACACAGTGGTGCATATTGTGACCCTACCTCTGGTCACCATTATGATGCTCCCAAGTAGTATACCAAAATGATCCTTGGCATGTAAAGGTTCTACACCCCCCGATCGCAGTTTAAATAGCTCCAGTTACTATAGTAAAATGATCCTTGGTGTCTAGTGCTCCCCTCCAGGAATACTAAGCTGGGAGCTCATTTCTAGATGCATCCTGGGGAAGGGGAACTTGTACAAGTGGGTCTTAGGTAGCACAGTAGTTCAAAATACATAACATACATGGAGCAGAGTGGTACAGAACCACAAATTACATTGGGAATAATACATGCAAGATGTGAGAACTTGAGTGACAAGCAAACAATTGACAATGCATATACAGCACAGTCAGGAGCCACAAACCTATGCTGGCGATCAAATACAGAGCAGTTTTATTTATTTATTTAGCTTTTGTTAACCGGGTAGGTACACTAGACAAGTTATATGCCTATTTTCAGGAACGACCCAGGAGAGTACAACAGGTAATACAGATACATCAGAACATAACAGCAAGTAAAGCAAGTACATAGAGTAACAAAATGCATTGAGTCACAAAACGGTAAGGCATAGAGTGAACTGCTATGACAGAAATTGATAAAGTATATATAATCAACAATATATAGTCTAGAGCATACATAGCGCAGTCAGATGCCTAGGAGAGCAATTGGATCAGGAGAAATGACCAAAAGATCATTGGCAGGTCCTCAGAACAGTTGGGCTCCAAGTACAATTAGGCTAGGGAGGCTTGGGACATTCGCACACTGAGGCCAGCTTCAGATGCCCCCACAGGGTCTTCCGTAAGCACTGATGGGAGGAGGCGGAATGAACATGGTCAGGAAAGGAGTTCCAGAGCCTAGGAGCACATGCAGCAAAGTCCCTGTCCCCCATAAGGGTTCAGGTGAGGGGTACTTTTAGCATCCCAGGACCCTGGGACCTGAGTGGGTAAAAGGAGGGGTGTCAGGAGGTAAGAGAAGCTGTGCCAGCCATGGGGAGTGGTGCCGGTTCTGATCACTTTGCCCATGAGGCATCCCAGCCCAAAGTTCAGGTGATTGGTCGGGGAAAGCCAACCTAGTATATCATAAAGCTCACAATGGTGGGTGAGACGTGGGGTGGCCAGTGCAAAGCGACAGATGTTGTACGTCATGTGCCACCGAGTAAGAAGAGCTTTGGCAGTACGGGCAAATTGGTGGAGACCATAGCTAAGGGAGGGAAGAAGTAGTACACCTCTAGCAAGTGCCAGATGAGCAGCAGGTGTCAGGTTATTTTTGGCCCTATAGGCCAGACCCAATTTACAGTTCACAGTTCTACAGACATTTAGGATATGACTCCCTAGGTCCAACTGGGGGTCAAGTGTCACCCCAAGGTATTTGATGGAGTTCACAGTTAGGAGGAGAGCTCCATCTGCACAATTGATACGCAAAGGGGCTGGAGAGGCTTTTACTTCAACGTTAGCTATAAACATTTGTGCATAATGCCTAGAGTGTGGAAGCATAGGTGCCAAATTTTAGCTGTACCTAAACTGGAAACAAGTAATAGGAGAGCAAGAGGGAAAACTAGAGCAAGTGCAGGAGGGAGAGGTGAGACCACTGAAGTGGTTTGAAAGAATCCATGGGAGGGAGATTGGTGAATGGCTGGGGCGAGGGAGTTCCAGATTTTAGGGCAGCAGTGGCTGAACGTGACTTTGCCGATGGTTGTGGAAACTGAAGGGACTGCTAGGGTTCGAATATTTCAGCTTCTGATGGTATGGCTGTAAGGGGGCCATCAGAGAGATAGGAGGGTAGGGAAACAATCCAGATTTGCCCACAAAGCTGGCACAGTGGGCATGGTGTCTGTCCACAAGAAAAGGAGAGAGATTTATATATAGAACAATGGTGAGTCCAAGAAGGATAGTCGAGAGTGTAATGGCAGAAATATAGTTGAAGAGTGTGTCCAGTCTGGCAAGGGTAGTGATTGTGACTACGCTGTAGACCACATCACCATAGTCAGAGATTTGGAGGATCATTCTCTGGATAATAGCACAGTATGCTGGAGGTGGGATTCAGTCACAGTTCCTGTAAAGTGCACCAAATTGGGGTGCAGCTTTTTGACTAGAGCATCCACTTGTTCAGAAATGTTTAGGTGCTGGTCTAGCCAGATACCAAGATAACTAAAGGTGGTAACATCCTCCACAGGGAAGCCATCCAGGGTATGGAAAGTAGGAAGGGGAGGGAGCCTAGAGAGTCTGGTTCCTTGTGCCAAAGGACATGGAGACAGCCTTCTTGGCATTAAGGAAAAGCTGATTTGTGTGTGGTTAGGGCTGAACTTGATCAAAGTCCAGCTGGAGTCTGTGGGCCTGCTGTGAAGAGGACCATGTCATCTGTGTACATGTGAATGGATGCAGACAAGCATATGGAGGGGGAGATCATTAAGGAAAATGGAGAAAAGTAGTGGGCTTAACACAGATCCTTGTGGGACCCAAGTGGATACAGGCAGGGAGGAGAGAGGGGGGTCACCATTTTTGACTGCTTGGGACCTACCCCTGTGGTAGGAGTGGAACAGCTGATGGCTAAGTCAGAGAGGCCTGCAGCCTGGAGTTTGGCAAATAATTGTATTTATTTATTTATTTAAAAGTTTTACCAGGAAAGACATACTGAGCAGACTACCGCTCGATTCCAGATGTGTCCTGGGGGAGGAGGGAAATGGGATATAACATACTAGTAACAATAAATTGTAGAACAGCGAAAATTTCATAGGTAACATACAATATGTACAAGGTTTCATTATTACAGTGAAATAAAATAATCTAAGAAATTGTATGTACAGGAGGCAAGAAAGAGAGTGGTAGTTATTTAATTGGGTGGTAGACAGAGTCGAATGCTTTGGCTAGATCGATGAAGATAGCAGAAGTGAATAGGCTGTGATCCATACCATTATGGATGGATTTGGTGAGCCTGAGCAGGCGGTGGAGTGATTTTTGCAGAAGCCAGACTTATATTGGGTGAAAAAGGAAGAGGAGTCCAGAAAGGGAGAGAGTTGTGACAAGATAATTTGTTCCTGTATTTTGAAGGGAGGAGAGAAATGAGTCGGTAGCTGTTCGTACCTGACGGGTCACCATCTTTTGGAGGAGAAGGAGTAACAGTGGCAGCCTTCCAGTCAGCAGGGATGGAGGAACAGCAGAAAGAGAGGTTACGGAGGTCATCCAATGGGGAGGAGATTGCAGAAGCAGTCAGATGGAGGAGCTTGCTATCCCGGCCATCTGGGCTCCTACCCTTGGAAGGATTAAGGGTGGGAAGTGTGTCGGGGATAAAGGATGGAGTTACTGGAGAGAAAAAAATAATAGGGGGAAGGAAGGAGATGACAATCATGCAGGCTGGCAGGGGTGAGAGGGAGGTGAGGGAGGGGAGAGGGAGGAGAGGAGAGAGGAGGTACAGGTGATGAAAAGGAATTACATCTCTATGGTGATGTAGGAGAGGTTAGAGACAGGGGTGTCACTTACTCTGAGGACAGGCAAAGGAGTGGGAAGGGAGAAGAGATTGTGACAGCCTTTCAAAATTTAGACAGGTAACCAACGTTGGTACTGAAGTTAGATATAAAATTCTCACCTTTGGCAAGCTTATTGCCATGGTACAGGTGCTGCGGAGATGATGATACCTCTGGAAGCCATGGAGGATGGGTTACGTTTATTTTTTGACCAGGCCAAATCATGCACTTGCAAGTAAGCTATGAGGTCAGCCATGATCTAGGGGAGGTGGTGTACCTTTTCTCATGTCCTGCTCTGGGTGGGGAATGGCAGTCCCATAAAGGGGAGGCAGTATAGCGCAGTGGTTTAAGGCTCTGAGCTGCAAATCTGGTGACATCCAGCAGACCAGACCTGGGTTTGAATCCCACAGCTTCCACTTGCATACTGTGTGACTCTGAGCAAGTCACTTAACTTCCCTGTGCTCCCAGGTCACTCCTGTAAAAAAGCTTTCAGCTTAGTGTGCTACTCCTGGTTAAACAACTAAAAAAAAAATATTTAGAGGAATTTTGTTTTGAAATATGTTAGCATGGAATCAGTGGAGCAGACCAATGAGATAGGGGACCAATCAGAGTGACTTAGGTCACGGCGCAAGGGGGTGAGGTCCAGGGATTTGAAGGAAAATATAAGCAGTGTTTTGGTGGGGGTGAGGGGGCTTTAGTTGAATGAGAGGCATCAGAGGGTTGTGATTATGGTGTCACTCAGAAAAGAGGGAAGTCGAGAGTGGAATGCCACAGGGATCCATCCTGACTCTTGTTCTCTTCAATATGCTCATTAACAATGTTTGAGAATGAATCTGGGTTTGTTTCTCTTTGAAGATGACACCAAGCTCATGGGAGGGTAGATAGTGATGGGGAAGTAGGAAACTGCAGAGTGACATGTAAAGATTAGAGAGGTGGCCTAAGGTTTGGCAGTTGAAATTCAATGCCAAAAAGTGCAAGGTGATTCACTTAGGGGACAAGAACCCCAGGACAGAGTACTGGATAGAAGGGGTAGAGCTGAGCACTACAGCTGAGGAAAGGGACCTAGTATTCGTCATTAGTGACTCCCTTAAACAATCAAGCTAGTACAGTAAGGCATCTAGTAAGGCAAACAGGATATTAGAATGTGCCAGAAGGGTTCTGATAGTAGAAGAAAAGAGGTTTACTGCCTCTTTATTGATCGTTGGTGAGGCTGCACTAGGTATACTGTTCAGATTTCTGAACTTCTGAAGACCTCACCTCAGGAAAGATAAGGACAAAGGGTGATCAGGATGATTCAAAGCTGACAGGACAGATCGTATGAGGATCTGCTCAAGGCACTGAACATGTCTTCACTGGAGACCAGACAAGAGAGGAATGATATGATAGAGACCTTCAAGTTCCTATAATGAATAAACAAGGTGAATGGAGAACTACTTAGCATGAGTAACAGTTCAAGGTTATGGGGGCACAAGTAGAGACTGATGGGAGAGAGGTTCAAGAGGGATATTGGAAAGTTTTGTTTTCCAGAAATGGTGGTGGAAATGTGGAATAGTTTGCCAACTGAGATGGCAGGCACCAAACCATAAATGGTTTCAAGCATGGCTGTGACAAAGTGAAGGGTATAATGGTTACTCAGGCTGATAGTAGTAGGGAGGGGAACAAGGGAGTGGCTAGTGAAGGCTATTACCCTGCATGGACAGTAGGTTCTGAGGTTTAATATGGGAAATAGGGGCAGACAGGATGTACAATTTTTATGTTGATTGTGCACAGCACAAATAACATATTGCAGCAGCTTTCTCAGTAGCAAGCTGTGGAGGCATGGCACTGTTGTGGCCAATGCCCCCACAGCCTGCAAAGGCTTGTCCCGCTTCCCCCAATGCCATTGCAGACTGCTGGTGACAGTAGTTTGGAACATTTGCACCAACTACTGACAATTTCGCCGCTGCAGTCAGGGGCCACCTCGTCATTGCAGCGTCAGCCATCCGCTGCAATGAGGGAGCGACCCGTCATTGCAGAGTGGGATGTAAAAACCCCGATATTGTTTGTGAACACGGTGGCGGGTTGCTGCCGTGTTCACAAATAATATAACCCCCCACCGTGTTTATGTGACGACGGGGTCCCCAAACCCCGTCGGCCTTGGTGCCCCATTGTTTCTGGTGGCCATGGGGGAGCCCACCCCCATTGGCATTCTGTAACACTCCCCGCCTTTATTCCCTCGCTGACAGGTGCCCAATCCATGTTGGCTACTGTTGCCCCCCCAAAGAAAGCCATTGCGGCATGCTGCGCCCATCCCAGCGCGTTACATGCCCCTGTAAAGGGAAAAACGGTCCATGTAAGTCTTTTTACCTGCAAAAGGAAACGGTTTCGTGAGTGTCCCTGGCCCCACCTGCAACCCGCACCAACCCACTGCACACCCTGCCTCCCTACTCCCCATCACCCCCATACTTGCTCCGGAGCTTGGTGTGATGATCTTCAGTGGACCGGGAACACGTCTGCACTCTTCAAAGCCGACCGTGAACTGAGGAAATGCCGGTAAGCTGTATAATGTAATAAATAGGGTTTTTTCAACTTTAGTACATATCTCGGGCATTTTTGGGAATTTTTTCACCAAATTTTCAACATAGGGTTTTTGGGACCCTCCTCATGAATTCTTGAATGTCATTGCGTTAATCGGCCCGGAAATGTGATTTTGCGGTCACCGCGCCGGAATCATCTTTCAGGGCTGATTAACAAAAATGACAGTGCCAGTATTCATGGAGGTGGGCTCTCAAAAGCCTATGTTGCAAATTTGGTGGAGAAAAATCCAAAAAATGACTGTTTTACGAGCGTGCGCTGCGCAGTTGCTACCCAAGCTCGTAACTTCGTGAATTTACAATATTTTCACACCAGATTTTCAACATTATCATTTTTTTCACACCTCCTTGTGAACAGTATAGCTGTCATTGTTCACATCCTGGCGGAAATGTGTTTTCACACTTCCGGCGCAGAATAGCGCGGTCGCTGTTGGACATCAGTGTTCGGGACAGATTCAGAAAATGATAGTGACACTGTTCATGAGTAGAGGTCCTGAAATGGCTGTGATGAAAATCTGCTAACGATACTCCATAAAATTACTGTGTTACGAGCGTGTGTTGCACAGGTTGCACACACGCTCATAACTTCATGAATTTATAATCTTTTCACTCCAGATTTTCAACATTGCCATTTTCCCACACCTACTTATGAACAGTGCATCCGTCATTTTTCCCATCTTGGCCGAAATGTGTTTTCGCACTTCCCGTGCAGAATAGAGCAGTCGCTGTGGGAAATCACTGTCTGGGACAGATTAAGAAAATGACAGTGATACTGTTCATGAGCAGAGGTCCTAAAATGCCTATGTTGGAAAATTTGTGATGATAGCTCATCAAATGATCAGAGTTACAAGGTGCTGCACACTTTCCACACACCCTTGTAACTTCGCAGATTTGTAATATTGTCATGCCAGATTTTCAACAGTGGCATTTTTTCACACCTCCTTATGAGCAGTACAGTTGTCATTTTTCACATCCTGACTGAAATGTGGTTTCACAGTTGTGGCACACAATAATGCGCTCACTGTGGGAAATCAGTGTTCGGGACAGATTAAGAAAATGACAGTGGCACTGTTCATGAGCAGAGGTCCTAAAAGCCCTATGTTGAAAATTTGGTGATGAAACTCCATAACATGACTGTGTTACAAGCGTGCGTTGAACTGTTTCCACACACCCTTGTAACTTCGCACATTTATAATATTTTCACACCACATTTTCAACAGTGGCACTTTTTTCACACCTCCTTATGAACAGTACAGCTGTCATTTATCACATCTGGGCTAAATATGTTTTTTCACTCCTGCCGGAGAACAGCGTGGTTGCCGTGGGAAATCAATGTTTGGGACAGATTAAGATCGAACAAGTGAGAGGGGGGGAGTGACCGAGCTCAATTGAGCTCTGTGGGGACTGCTGCGGATTTGTTTGTGGACAGAAACAGGCCCCAGCGCAAGAGCCCAGTACAAAAGGGCAGCCTGCAGCACTGGGAGAAACAGAACGAGAGAGCGAGTGAGGGAGGGTGAGTGAGTGAACTCTCCGGAGTGCTGTCAGGACTGCTGCAGATTTCTTTGTGGGCAGAAAAAGGCATCAAAGCAGGCAGGGACAAAGTAGAAAAGGCCAGCCTGCAGTGGTGGGAGAAACAGTACGAGTGAGTGAGATGGGGGACTGAGTGAACTCAACAGAGCTCTAGCAGGACTGCTGCGGATTTCTTTGTGGGCAGAAAAAGGCGCCAATGCAGGCAGGAGCCCCGTACAAAAGGGCCGCTTGCAGCGCCAGGACAAACAGAATGAGCGCATGACAGAGGTAGACTAAGAGACCTCAATGGAGCTCTGTCGGGACAGCTGCGGATTTCTTTGTGGACAGACAAAGGTGCCAATGCAGCCAGGAGCCCCGTACACAAGCGCAGCCTGCAGCACCAAGAGAAACAGAATGAGTGAGTGACAGAGGGCCAGTGAGCGAGCTCAAAAGAGCTGTACTGTGACTGCTGTGGATTTCTTTGTGGGCAGAAAATGCGGCAACGCAGGCAGGAGCCCAGTACAAAACGCCAGCTTACAGCACCTGCAGAAACGGAATGAGTGAGTGAGAGAGGGGGAGTAAGCGAGCTCAATGGAGCTGTGTCGGGACTGCTTCAGATTTTTTTTTGGCCAGACCAAGCCGTCAATGCAGGCAGGAGCCCAGTACAAAAGTGCAGCCTGCAGTGGCAGGAGACATAGAATGAGTGAGTGGGGGGGGGTAGTGAGTGAGCACAATGGAGCTCTGTTGGGACTGCTGCAGATTTGTTTGTGGGTAGAAAAAGACAGCAATGCACGCAAGGGCCCAGTACAAAAGGGCAGCCTGCAGTGGCGGGAAAACCAGAATGAGTGAGTGAGAGAGGGGGAGTGAGCGAGTTCAATGGAGCTCTATCGTGACTGCTGCGGATCTGTTTGTGGGCATGAAAAGCCAGCAACACAGGCAGGAGCCCAGTACAAAAGGACAGCCTGCAGCGGTGGCAGAAACAGAATGAGTGAGGGGGGGGGAGTGAGTGAGCTCAACAGATCTCTATCATGACTGCTGTGGATTCCTTTGTGGGAAGAAAAAGGCAGCAATGCAGGCAGGAGTCCAATACAAGAGGCCAGCCTGCAGCACCAGCAGACACGGAACGAGTGAGTGACAGAAGGGGAGTGAGCAACCTCAATGGACCTGTGTTGGGACTACTGCAGATTTCTTTGTTGGCAGAAAAAGCCACCAACAGAGGCAGGAGCCCAGTACAAAAGGCCAGCCTGCAGCGCAAGGAGAAACAGAATGAGGGAGTCAGAGGGGGGAGTGACCCACCTCAACGGAGCTCTGTCAGGCCATCTGTAGATTTCTTTGTGGACAGAAAAGGGTGCCAACGCAGGAAGGAGCTCAGTACAAAACAGCAGCCTGCAGCACCGGGAGAAACAGAACAAGTGAGTGACAGAGGGCCAGTGAGCGAGCTCAACGGACCAACGCAATCAACATTCAGCATTGACAAATGCTTGTTTTATTATTGTGTCCAGAACTGACTGGGTGTGTATGTGTGTGTGGGGTTGCTGGCAGGCTGCGTGTGTGCAGTTAAAACACGATTCCCAGAAACATTAACTAGCACTAACCACGCAGTGTGTTAACACTTCCAGAAAGCATTTAATATACCTGTACACCTTATATGCATTAGAGTAACCCCCAGTTGTATGAGCACCTGGTTGCAATTAGTAATCCTGTGCAAAAAAAAAATAGTGCCACATTAACAGGTTAGCACTGCACAGAAGAATGCTTTTAAAATAGTACCAACCATGCTTATCACAATGCAGTGCTAGTTCTGTTACAGTGGTGTGGGCCCCATTTTCAGATTAGTGTTGTGCACTCCTAGTGCTGCACCTGAGATAGCGCACAGCCACAGAAGGTGGTGGTAAATGGCACTCCCTCCAGTGAGGAGAGAGTGACCAGCAGGGTGCCGGAGGGCTCAGTAATGGGACATATCCTCTTCAGTGTCTTTATAAGTGGCATAACAGAAGAACTGGAAGGGGAGATATGCATTTTTGCAGATGACACCACAATCTGTAATAACGTTGATAGGTGCAGATGGAGAGAATGAGTGGGGACCTTAGAAAACTTAAGAGTGCTATGGGACATAGCAGTTCGGGTTCAAAGCCAAAAAGTGCAAAATCAAGCATCTAGGTACTAGAAGCCTAGAGGCTGAGTATAAAATGTAGAGGGAGGTACTTATGGTCACTAAGGGAACCTTTTATACAGCACTGTGCTCTGTATGCAGGAGAGGATTACTCATTTGCATGGCCGTAGTAGTAGTATATATGCACATGCACATGATCAGGGTAGCATCAGGTGATGCTGAATATGACACCGATCCAACCATGCTGTTCCCACAGTGTAATGTTTAGCTCTGCACGCTAACCTTCTGAAAATGGGGCCCTAATTGACTAAAAGTCCTGGCCGATGACTCTTAAGATGTAGAAGGTAAACATAAAAGGTTTATCTTATCTATCTCTTTATGTATTGTTTTATCGTATTTTGCTTGCAAAACCTTTATCCGATTTCAAAACATTGTGATGTGACTTAAAATGTTTATAACAGACTAGTTAAAATACAGTTTGTTTTCTTCTTTTATCTACATGCTGTCTTTATTTACTTATAAAAACACAGTCTGGTGGGCTGGCCTAGCAGCTTGGTGGTGATTGCACTGCCTCCCATGCCAGTGGCCCAATTTTGGGGGTGGACCTGGGTTGCACAGGGGTTAGCTGGGGGGAGATATGATTGAGCATCTCGGAGGATGCTCTCCTCTCAGTGAGGGGAAGTCTGACCACCCCACTCTTCAACATCCACCTAGCTGAGGAGGGCTGGCAGGGCAGTGGAGTTGCATAAGGGGGAGGGCTCAGGCAGGCACAAAGCAAGCATGTGTCTTTATATGCTATTGCATCATTGCATGCTTGGCTGCCCAGGGGATGAAATCAAAGGTAGAAACCCCCTAATGGCAAAATGATCCAACAATCTGCTGCAGATTTTGCACTGCTAACCAGGCTTTGCTCATATCGGAATATGTGTCTCCTTGTCAATGGCCCTCCCCCTCCTGGCTCCAACACGGGGATGTGAGTGTGGGGGGGGGGTCTCAGAGCAAGTATGTCCTGTGGATGGTAAGTGATTGGGCTGGAGATGTCAGTGGGCAAAGGGGTAGCAGGGTGATTAAGGAGATAAAAATCTCTATGGGGAAAAAGAAATAAAACACAGTTTGAGAAGCTCAAACCCCAAAACAGACTGTGCATGCCTCCAGTGAGGATTCACAGTAAAGTTATTTAGTAAAACAATGCAAATTATATGCATATGCCAGCTAAACTCCTGATGAGAACTGAATACTGAGGGATTGCAGCAAAAGTATATATTTTTGTTTCTTAACCAAGAAACGTTTATTAAACAAAACATTAAAATAAAAACTTAATCAAAACATAGTCCATAGAGTACAAACTAGCAATGGTTTTGGCTTATACTTCCACAGCTCCTGAAGTGCTTCCCAAGCATTCAACTCAGATAAGTTGCTGGACTTACACAGTAATTAATTACACATAAAACAAATCAACAATTTAACTTGGAAAAATGCATGCAGCTCCCTATGTATACAGGTATGTTAGGAATATCCTGCATTAGCTTCCTATACAAATGTGTTGTCTGACAGTAAATGAAGGCAGCACTTATTTAAAAGAATAAACTACAACATTTAAAATAGTTTTAAAAGTTTCTTGTCACACCACAATGATCTGAAATTTGACTAAAGGTGTGCAAGCAAAAATAAAAGGAAACACCCCCCATAAAGAAGTAGAGTAAGAGATAGCCCTGTTTTGTTTACCTCAGCTCTGCAGTTTCAGACATCCTCTCATCAAGCTAGCAGCTAACTGAATGCAACAGGCAAGGAGTTCAGCTATAGGACATTCATGGGGGAGGGGCAGGGGGATGGATAGTTTCAGAACATAGTCCATTTCAGTATATAGTTTATTTGTTTCAGTATATAGTGTATGTGAATTTTTCAGTCTACAGTGTATGTGTTTCAATACATAGTGTATGTGTTTCACCATGTAGTGTATTTGTTTCAGTATATAGTGTATGCAGACTTTTCCGTGCATAGTGTCTTTATTTCAACAGATAGTGTGTGTATTTCAATATAAAGTGTAGATGTTTCAATATGTAGTGTATTTGTTTCAGTATATAATGTATGTGTTTTTTCAGTGTGTAGTATATGCATTTCAATAGATAGTGTATGTATTTCAATATAAAATGTAGATGTTTCAATATATAGTGTATTTGTTTCAGTATATAGTGTATGTTTTTTTCAGTGTGCAGTGTATGCATTTCAATATATAGTGTATTTGTTTCAGTATATAGTGTATGCAGTTTTTTCTCAATATATAGTGTATGTGTTACAATCTATAGAGTATTTGTTTCAGTAGATTATGCGGATGTTTCAGTCTGTAGTGTATGTATCTCAATAGGTAGTGTATATGTTTCAGTACATAGTACATTTGTTTCAGTATATAGTGTATGTGGATTTTCAATACTCAGTATGTGGATTTCAGTAGATAGTGTATGTATTTCACTATGCAATGTAAGCATTTCACTATATAGTGTATGTGTTTCACTATATATGTATTTCAGTATACAGTATATGTATTTCACTATACGATGTATATATTTCAGTAGACACTGTATGTTTATTTTTTTATTTTATTTATTTAGTTTTTGTTGACCGAGTAAGTGCACTAGACAAATCCTGCCTATTTTCAGGCACGACCCAGGGGGGAAGGGGATACAGATGAATGCCAACTGACCTTGAACCAGATTAAGCTGTTGGTGGTATGTTTATTGAAAGAGGGAAATTTGGCCAGGATACCGGGGAAATTCCCCTACTCTTTTCGATAAGTGCCATGGGATCTTTAACATCCACCTGAACTACCGCCAATCCAGGCAGATGAGACCTCGGTTTAACGTCTCATCTGAAAGACGGCACCTCAGAAGTGCAGCACCCCTGTCATGCTGCACTGCAGTGTCAATACTGGGATATTAACCCAAGTGCCAGATGTGGGAACTGAACCCACAGCCCTCTGTGGTTCACTACATTGTGTATGTATTTTACTATATAATGTATATATTTCACTATATAGTGTGTGTTTTACTATACAGCCAGAAATTATGAATTATGTCCCTAACGGATTGCCATAGACTTTGGAACAGCACTATGTCTCCATATTTGAATCATCTTTAGAAGGATTTCTCTGCAAGCAGGAGGTGGTATACATTGCTTATTTCTGTAAAGTGCTTCAAGCTTTGGGTGAATCTACTTATGGACAGCATCCACATGAACAGAAAAAAAATATTTGAAGATCCAGCCAGACACGAGGTACTTGAATGATGAGACATCTTCAACAGATGCACCATCAAAGATATGCTGGAAGGGGGGTTGGGGACTCTAGAACGTTTCTGCCTGGTGTCAAATGTCATTGAGACGGTTTTCTTAGCACTGAGGAATAGTTGACTTTCACAGAACCAGAGTTGGATGTTTAAGTCCAGTTGGAGCCAGTTCATGAGATCAGTTGCAGAGAAGCAAGGGGGGGGACTGTATAATTTGCATACATATGAATGGACACAAAGGAGCAGATGGGGGGGGTCATTTAGAAAAAATGGAGAAAAGATTTGGGCCAAGGATAGTTCTTTAAGGTAAACCCGAGCTAATAGGGAGGGGAGGGGACAGGGAGTCTCACACATCACATGACAAGTGATAAATTGAGAAATATGCATTCCAGGTGGTCCAAGCCACAAGTCTGCATTAACCAATAATAAATAAAAACAGTAGTCTCAATGCGTGAGACATGGCATCTGACTGTACATTTTAATACTTATGATACATAGTCCAGTGTCTATTCTTTTTACACCCCCAAAATGGTGTAACATGAAATCCATTTTATGAGCACCAGTAATCTCCAATGCGCATTTTTAAAGCATTTGGTCATGCACTTTCCAGGGGCATTAGGATACCGCTTCATGCCTGTCAACCTCCCTGGAGCATGAATCACAATGCTTTAGCACACACTCTGTCACAAGTTATTGCTTATATGCCTTCCAACACCAAACAAGAAGCCACCACAGTATACAAAATGCTTTATTTTTTTTATTACAAAGTGATAAATAATTTAGTGAGCATATAATTAGAAAAAAAAAATTAACCCAGAGAGACAGAAGCTTATTCTTGTTTCAAGTTATCTTCCATTGTTTGTTTTTTTTGGCTGAAGCTGAGGATGAATGTTGGGCACAACTCCTCCTTCGGCAATAATTACATCTCCAAGCAGGATATTGAGTTCCTCATCTTTTCTTACTGCCAGCTGGATGTGCCTTGGCGTAACCCTGCTTTTCTTGTTATCCAAAGCAGCATTGCCAGCCAGTTCCAACACTTCTACAGTCAAGTATTCCAACACTGCTGCCAAGTAAACTGGTGCCCCACACCCTATCCTCTTGGCAAACTTCCCCTTCTTCAGCGACTTGTGAACATGACCCACAGGAAATATCAGCCCAGCTTTAGCGGATCTGGATTTGTGAACAGATTTAGTTTTTCCTGCTTGTTTGCCACGTCCAGACATTTTGGCACTCTTAAATTCCTGAAACAAAAAATGCAATACAAAACATTTTAGCATGTTCATGAATTTCTTAAACAAAAAATACAACGTGAAACCCTTTGAAGTACTGTAATTACTGCAGCTTCTGGAAAAGCTGATGGAGCACAGCATTAAATGTATACATATGTTCAAGGGAAACAACTGCATCAGAAAAGGTTGGGTAGTGTTCTTTCCAAGAGCCAAGGTGCCTCAATGTCTTTATGCACAACAGAATTGATTTTTTTCTGTTATTTAAAATTTGGTGATGGATAAGCACACTGAGTCAGATGTCATTTCCCAGTGAAACCTGTGGGACTGGATAATGCAGCAGCAATGGTGACAGTGAGTGTAAGAAAACAATGTAGAATCGGGGCAAAGTGTGTAGTAATGTGGTAGCAAGGAAGAGAGCCAGTGTGCGCAGTCTACGCATGTCAAGATAAAACAGAAACTTGGTGGATTAAAGTTCAAATGACAAGAGTATACAGAGTTTTCGGTTACAAAAAGTTATGAAACAAAATAGTCAGGGAATGGATTATTGCGGTACAGAGATTAGAAGACTGCTGCTGCAAGTGCATGCTTTTGAAAACTGTGCAAGTTACAAGCTACAGAGCATGAGTGCGTGTATATGTGCTGGTAAAATAAGACAAAAGGATCATCAATGAATCCTTTAGTTCTCACTCAAGCCTCCAAAGTGCAAACAGCATATTGGGAGACTTTATTCCATTTTCTAACTTAATAACTTTACCAGCATTGCGGACATCTGCCACAACAGTACATAGTATTGTGCTGGCGACAGCTTCATTTGACAATTACTAGGCTAGTCCATACCTAGCTTTGCAAGGAATTATGTGCTGTGATCCATTACCAGAAACTTATGGCCTATTCATTCATGCAATTTGGCATGAACTACGCTGTGCCAGATGCCTTCTCAGATCCAAATATTTGCACAGAGAATGGTTTCTCCCATATGCCAACAGTGGGTGTACTGCTGTATCTTGTATTTAGTGGGACAGAGGCGAGGAATGAACTCCCAGCTACCTTTATGAGCCAGTGGCAGTGTGTCATGTTGCCATACAGGTGACGTGGGTTCAGGAGCAGAGCTGTCTGCCTTTCAGGGGATGGGCCTGGATGAGTGGCAATTCGGCTGAGCTGGGGAAGGGTGACGGCAAGTTAAGGTTCCACAGTGACACTTGCAACTGTATCACGGAGCTTGCCTCTCACCATGGGTATGCAGACATGCAGAGGCCTATGGAAGCTCTGCTCAAGTCACAAGAGTGGAGGAAGGAACCTTGAGAAAAATGGGTAAAACAACTCCCTGTCATCTCAGTGATTGTTCAAAGAGCATGAACAGGCTATATAGTACAGCTGCATGAGAACTTACCGTAACAGTAGATCTTCAAGAGTATCTCTTGCAGCAGGTCATTACACATGGGATTACAGCTGCAGGCATCATTTCCTCTGGATGACTTCTCAGCAGTCGAGACTGTGACCTCCCCCAACACTACCATGTGATGGCTGTATGACAGGTATAAAAGGGGAGGTCCCAGCTACTCCTCAGATCTTACTTTGAGTAAGAGCTCCTGCAGCAGGTAACACCATAAGGACTAGCCCCATCAAGCACTAGGATGCCATGGCAAACTTCTAGCCAGCAGTACCCAGCTGGGGACCACCCCTAACGTCAGTCCACCCACCGACGTCAGCCTCCGTATAAAGGGGCGGTCCACCAGCCCACCTCAGTTCTTTTCCACCATCGACCCATGCGCTTCAGCTCCTCAGATGCCTCGTTGCATTGTCGACTGCCATTTTTTCACTTTTTCTCCTAGTAGTATCACTTTTTTCTTAAAAATTTACCAGTAATATACATCTGTTGTATGTCTTCTCGATCTCCTACATCTAAATGTCTGTGTGGGCGGCAAATTTCAGTGAAAGACCATTACTCCCAGTGCCTCTTCTGCCTGGTGCCTAGCCACAACATGGACGCCTGCACGGACTGTACCAGCTTCAATCAGAGGACCCGCCATCAGTCACCAAAAAACTCTCCAGACCTACCTCATTGAGCAGCTGCTTGCCGCCCTTCAATGTCCCACGAATGATGGCTCCTCTTCATCCTGGTCACCTTCTTCCCATAAGGAAAACATTCAGGAGAGAAGCACCATCACTGGGAACACAGTAGGTCAGAGTCCATCAGGGAGAATCTTCTTCACACTCCAGCAAGAGAGCAGAATCAGCCCCTCCATCAGGCCTCTCCTCCTCGAGCCTGCCATTGATGAAGGTTCCCACTGTTAGTCTCTGGAAGTGGCAGCTCTTCGGGCCATGGACCTTCGAGGCCCTTTCATAGCCTTAGACTCTTTCAGCAGCCCTGGTCTAAAGCAGGATCTTCAGTCACTAAGGTGGCAACAGCCTCGCAATCCTCCAGCTCTCCTTCACCTGCAGAGGACAAGTGAGGATGATCGAAGTGCTCCCATTCTAGGGTACATTCTTCCTGACAGTCAGTGGCTAGGGCTATTACCCCAATGGCAGTCAGATGACAGGTCTTCCAGCAGTAGGAAGGACCGGAGGCAGATGCTGCAGCATCAAAGACATCAGATAAGCAGATGACAGGGGCAGACACTGCTGTCCAGACACCCCCTAGTCACCTGCCTCCACACCCATAGTTGGAGCGGTCAATGGCTGTCGACCGCCAACCTGTCATCCGGCTCCCTGTTGACACCCCCTCTGTCGACACTACTTCAGCTCACACACCATCGCCTCCTGCATCGGAAGACCAGGTGACAGGTGACCAGTAGGCAGGTGACCAGATGACAGTCAAAGCCCTGAGGATGCATTAGGATGTAGCGCTCCACCCAGAGAGGAAGGGGGCTCCAAGTCTGTGCCTCCCCCTGACATCCCCATGGTTCCCTTAGTGGACGTAGGACAGCTTTTTTCCTCTTGGTGAAATACTGTAAAAGGGGATATATTGCGTAAGGATGATCCCCCCTCCTCCTCCTCCCCTGTAGCCTCAACTCCCGGTCCTGGCAGGGAAGGGCACTACACAGCCTAAAAGCCCTACCCCACAGGACTCTGATCAAGGGCGCAGGTGTAAGCGGAGATGTCATCAATCATCCTCCAGGTCTCCATCCCCCGACGACGGAATCAATTGTCAGCATGGACATAGGCATTCCAGGTCTTCCTCCTCGGGCTATGGCCCATGTTCTCCAGATTCCTCCCCGGAGCCGCATTCTCTGGACTCAGAAGGTTCACACAACTCCCCCTGCTCCCCACCAGATGACCCAGCTTTCATGGATGTGATGTATCACATTCAGTTTCTTAACCAATGGGACGTAAAGGAGCTGGACCCTGAGAGGAAGAGACTGCACTCCTTCCTGGGTATGAGTGACTCAAAACCACTGGTCATTCCTCCTCTGGTCCCTCCTTTCCAGGACCTGACCAGATTGGCCTGGGAGCACCCTGCCTCCTTTTCTGCACTTCCCAAGAAGGCAGACAGACTCTATAGAGCCCCCAAAGCTGAGCCTTTTCTGGCAGACACCGAAGGCAGACTCCATGGTCCTGACCACTGCTCATGGCAGGATAAAACAGCCCAAGCATATGAGCTCACAATCCCCCCCCGACAAGGAGTCCAAGAAGTTGGACCAGCTCAGGAGGAGAGTCAACACTTCGTCCACATGTTCCATGCAGTCCTTGAATTTCTTGGCCCATATGGTCCCTTATCAAAAGTTTCTTTGGATGAAGGCCCTTGAACTTGCCCAGAAGCAACCAGATAATCCATCCTGCATGGAGCTTCTGGATGTTCTTCAATCTGGGTTGGACGTAGGAAAGCACATTTTAAGGGCTTCCTACAGTTCAGCTGATATAGCTGCTCGATCTGCCTTTGCTGTCACTCCGGGCTGAGATTATCGCTTCTCTGCCTTTTGGCTAAGATCAAATGTGTAATGTGTAGGATATCTGGGTTTAGGCAGGACCTCCAGGATTTGTCCTGAATGCTCCCTTTCATGGCCCTGTCCTCTTTGGAGAGGAGGTGAAAAATTATTTCAGAACTGCAGGACTCTGGATGGGCCATGCAGTCTGTTCACCAGATGTACAAAGCCAAACCCCAACAGCCCAGACATAAGCCCTTTCGGCACCCAGGTGCCCACAGACAGAGAGGACAACAACCCTGAGGTTCCTTCAAATATAAGGCTCCCTTTCAGCCCTCTGGGAACAGCGGGCCTAGGAGTGCCAAATCCTCACTGCCCACTTCAGCCACTCATGCATGACTCCTTGCCCGCCCCCCTCCTCTGGCCGAGGAAGTGGAGGAGATGGTAGGATGTCGGTTGTCTCTCTACCTAGAAGGATGGACCAATGTGACAGCTGATGCTTGGATGTGGGATGTTATAGGAGGGGTTATACGCTGGCATTTATCCAGATACCTCTGGACAGCCCTCCAGCTTCCTCCTGATACTCCCCATCCCACGCAGCCCCTCATCCAGGAAGAAATTCATGCCGTTCTATTGAAGTGAGCCATCAAGCCTTTTCATCCATCTCAACAGGGAACCAGGTTTTATTCCCACTTCTTAGTTCCCAAGAAGACAGGAGATTTAAGATCCATTCTCGATCTCAGACATCTGAATCAGTATATAGAATACAAGAGATTCAGGATGGTGACCCTGCCCTATGCTAAACCAAAGAGATTGGCTTTGTTCCTTGGATATGCAAGACACCTACCTCCATATTCCAGTGTTTCCAGCCCCCAATTTCAGGTCTTTCCTTTCGGTCTTTCCTTAGCGCCCAGAGTGTTTACCAAATGTCTCGCGATGATGGCAGCCATATTAAGGAGACAGGGCCATTTCATCTATCCCTACTTAGACGACTGGCTACTGACTGCCCCCTCAAGGCATCAGTTGGTTCACATTCACTCAGAAATATTTCTGATGTTTCAACAGCTGGGGATAACCATCAACATTCAGAAGTTTTGTCCTTGGCCTTGCCAAAGACTTCAGTACATTGGAGCCATCCTGGCTACACAGCAGGGTATGGCCTTCCTTCCTCCCGAAAGAGCCAGTCGGCTGAGGGATTGAGCCTCCGAAGTAGCTGCATCCCATTGGGCAGCAGCTCAGGCTATGCTGAAGCTGTTGGGTCACATGGTGGCGGCTATTTCCATGGTGCAGCTAGCACGCTTACACATGAGAGTACTTCAGTGGAACCTGTGAATCCAATGGGACCAGGGATCACAGAACCTAGATCATCAGATCTCTATCTCCAAGGCTGTTCAGCAGATGCTGTCATGGTGGCTGACATCCCCCAATCTGGAATTAGGAGTTCCATCACAATCACCCTCACTGAGCCAGACTCTCACCACAGACACCTAGAGTCTTGGTTGGGGAGCTCATTTCCAGCACCACCGCATGCAGGGTGCATGGTCGGAGATAGAGGTGTCCCTGCACATCAACGTCTTGGAAATGAGGACAGTTCTTTACGCCATTAAGGCCTTTCTGAATCACTTTACCCAGGGCCCTTGCTTCTTCGGACAGACAATATGTCACTGGTATTTTACATTAACAAGCGGGGGGGGGAGAGACACACTCTTATCCTCTATGCAGAGAGGCCATGAGAGTATGGCATTGGGCTCTGGAACACTGCCTCATCCTGACAGCAGTTCATGTTCCAGGTGTCCAAAATGTCCTGGCCGATTAACTCAGTCACTCTTGCACCAGGACTCATGAATGGGAATTGTTCCAAGAAGTGGTAGATGATCTCTTCGAAAGGTGGGGTCATCCAGAGCTACACCTCTTCATGCCTCCATGCAATACAAAACTGTCCAATTTTTGCTCACTAGATCTAGGGCCTGGTGTTTTCTGGTGAGACGCGTTGTCCCTTTGTTGGACAGGGAGGTTCCTTTACGCATTTCCTCCTTTCCCACTAATACAGAGTCTCCTTCTCAAGCTTCAGGAGGAGGGGGCGACCATGATCTTAGTAGCTCCATTTTGGCCACGACAAATCTGGTTCCTGCTGTTACAACAGTTGGTGACACAACACCCTCTCCAGCTTCCAATCACGTCCAGTTTGCTATCCCAAGAACAGGGCACATTGGTTCACCAAGACCTTCGGTCTCTGCACCTTCATGCATGGCTCCTGCAGACTTCACCATCTCCAGGTATGGAGTCTCACAGAGGGTAGCCGACATTCTCGTAGAAGCAAGAAAGCCTTCTACAAGGGTGACATGCCATGAAGTGGAAATGTTTTTGCATTTGGGCAGCAGCATGTTCCCTGGATCTCTTCACAGGCTCGGTGAAGTCTGTATCGGATTACCTCCTTTCCCTGTCAGATGCTGGGCTGGGATACTCTTTTATCAAGGTGCATCTGTGTGCTGTTTTGGCTTACCATGCACCAGTAGAAGGAAAGAATCTCGCTCAGTTGGACCAACTCGAACATTCCTCCGAAGCATTCTCCATCTAAAACCTCCCATTAGAGATCCAGTCCTTCCATGGGACCTCTTGTTCATCTTAAAGAAACTTACGTTGCCTCCCTTCGAACTGGCCGAGAAATTGCGACCTACGCTTTCTGTCATGGAAAGCATTATTCTTAGTTGCCATTACTTCAGCTCAAAGGATTTTAGAGCTTCAAGCAGTGATGTGCAGAGAACCTTATTTAGTTTTCCATAGAGACAAGGTGTCTCTTCGTGCTAATCCTAAAATTTCTCCCAGAGGTGGTGTGAGTTGACACTTTATCAAGACACCTGCCTTCTCTTTTATTATCCTGAACATTCCAGTCGAGGGGAGGCCCTCCTTTATACTCTGGATGTTCATAGGATCTTGCATTATTACCTACACCAAACGAAATCCGTCAGGAAATCGGACCAGTTATTTATGTCCTTTGCTCACAATTCCTTGGGAAAACCTATAGCGAAGCAGACCATTTCCAAATGGTTGAAGAACTGCATTACCTTCATTTATGATAGGTACAAGAAATCCTTGCCAGGACCAGTCAGGGCTCACTCGACTCTGGGCATGGCTGCATCTTTTGCAGCTCTCAAGAACATCTCTGCAGCAGACATATGTGCTGCAGCGACTTGGAATTCCGTACACATATTAGTAAAACATTACACTCTGGATATTACCTCCAGAAGACAGGCAGGATTCTGCCTAGCTGTACTTACCAAGGCCTTGTTTCTTAATATCTTTAGGGAAATTTCTTCCCTCCACCCTTTTATTATATGTTCTGACACTACGTGGGACTGTCCTTATGTTGTTACTCGAAGTAAGATAGAACAGCTACGTAAGAACTTACTGTAACAGTAGATCTTCAAGAAGAGCTCCTGCAGCAGGAGCTTTTTCCCCTCGCTCCCTCCCTCCATCCCCCTATTCAATTTTTCCATTTGGGAAATCTCGGCACCTGCCTCAAGCTTTCTTCTGCTGCTCATCCTCCTGGTCTCCAGTTGGTGAACTGAGGTTGGGCTGGGGACCGCCCCCTTTATATGGAGGCTGACGTCAGTGCGTGGACCGACGTTAGGGGGCAGTCCCCAGCTGGGTACTGCTGGCTAGATGTATGTCGTGGAGTCGTAGTGCCTGGCGGCCTAGTCCTTATGGTGTTACCTGCTGCAGGAGCTCTTCTCAAAGATCTACTGTTAAGGTAAGTTCTTACGTAACTGTACTTTCTTTTCCATCCTGGCGATCGAATGCGAAAACATTTCCTAGGCATCCTATGGGAACTGAGGAGGGAAATTAAGGCAGCAGATCATGGAGTCATACAAGATCGAGTTAGGAGCAAGGAACTGTAACCCCTAGGTGGCAATAACCCCTGCCTGCTTGGCTAGTAGCAGGTTAAGGGGCCAGAGTTCTGAAACGGCTGCCTCCACTTGGAGATCAGGATTGGTAGTGGTCAAGCAAACCTGGGCACAGCCCTCCAGGACACTGTAACCCCCCTCTTTCCCCTCTAGTGGCCTGAACACTGTACAATAATCACTTTCACAATACCCCTGGTACACCACACAAGTACCCACACTGTTTGCACTTACCACCAGGGCTGGTTCCTCTGGCTCACCCTGGGGACCCCCTGTAAAACAAGGTTATGCACAGCAAATAGCAACAGTGCAGTGCTTTGAGCACAAACTGGAACCACAGTCGGAGTACATGCAGAAAAAGTTAGATCTGATTTATTCAGGGGACTTGAACAAGGGAGGGGAAAAATCAGGTTAATTAGCTTAAAGGTTATATCAATCAAGCAGTTATGCATGCGCTTTGAGTCCCCCCATAGTCACACCTCTGGGTACCCAGGTGGAGAAGAGAAGGGCTAGCCAGGACTGTTGCCCAGGGTTGGCCGGCGTCGCAGCTGGTTGGGGCCCAGTGATGGAAAACACAACATGCACAGTACACAATATTTGTAATCCGGAGCCAGAGGGCTCAGTTCGTAAAGGAAATGAAACAACAAGACAATCTTAGGACACACTCAGATTAAGCTGTTGTTGCAGGGAGCTACCCTGGTATTTACTCACGATACCAAAGACTGGACACAGGCTGGATGAAAATCAAGACTGCAAGTGGTTGATCTGGAATGCCAGAAGAAGCAGGGCCCACATGAGTCACAGAGGCATCGTTCCTGTTCAAGCGTGGAGCAGGGGGCTGATTCCCAGGAACGTCTCTCATTGATGGCCTCTCTGTGCAGTGGGTAGTGTGGCTGGGCCAGTCTGGCAAGGCCCAGACCGTATGAAGACAAATTCGGATGCAGTCCATTTTGGGCTGGATACAGCTTCCAGCAAGCAGAACTCAGTTCACACAGTGGGGAACTAACTCACTACCCACTAGCAGCTCATAGCACATTTACATGTAAGGGAATTCTACTGTACCAGGCAAAGCGCTCCCTGGTCACAATAGCAAAGTCTCTGCACACACCGGGAGCTTAGGAGTAGCTGGAACTCCTGACAGGCTGATCACATTCAGCAAAATCTTCGTTCTTCAGGTTGAGCCTGGCCCACTTTAGTAGCTTACTTTAGTCACGCAAACTTGGATTTAGTCCAAAATAATTCTCTTCTCTCCCTTTCAGGAGCAGCAGGCAAACATGCAGGCAAAAAACTTAGCCTTTTCACAGTTCTCCCATGTGAATCCACTCAGGATTGCTGCTCAGAATCGCTTCAGCTCCTTGTTCAGCTTCCAGCTTAGATCTAACTGAAAACTGCAAGCAGCCTGAGACTTCCCCAAGATCCAAAAGGTTTGGTTGGCTGATTTGGCTGTCAGTCAAAGCAAGAGCTCTCCCTTCAGTTGCAAAAAAGGTGCAAAAAGTTAAACTATAATTCCTACAGATTTTGACTTCAGACAGCTCCTGTAGTCCGGCTACATTTTACGTCTCACCAGAACTGATTGGTCCGATTTGCAGTCCAGGACCAAGATAGTGGAGACAAACAAAACAGTCCTTGCTGGAAAGAAAGCATGTTAGACAAACTACATTATCATTATCACTCTTAATGATTTTCAGTAAATAGTTACATCTTTCAACAGAGCTCCGTCTCAGGTTACTTATGCTGCAATCAGGCAGCTCTTAAAAAGACAGTACACAGAGGCTATACAGGCTCTGGTAATCACATTTAAACTGCTAAAACGCTGGACACCAGCCTGGCAGTGAGCATTTAGACAAGCTCAAGGAAGACTTTTTGGGAACCCCCATTTGTAGGGGGGGTTACACCCTTCCCTGCCTGGGAAAACTTGGTGTCCTCGTCAAGTCTGTACCATCATAACATTGAAAGTGCAAAATATACAAGACATTTATACCATTAGTATGCTATACAAGTACTATCTGATTCATCAATTGGCATAACTTGTCACTTTACTATACAATTCAGTGTACTCCACTATATCATTTCCATTCTGACAATACATTATGCATATTTCACACAGGTAAATTGAACATTACATACAGAATCATGTAATAACTTCTTGTACTCTAAACAATGCAAGAGGGGGCCCTTCCCTATCAGTTAACTTGGGACTGGATGAGGCAGGGGCACCATGGTGAGAGGGCAAAACAAGTAACCTGGAATGGGCCGTCAAGCTCAATTTGGGCAGTGAGCTCTGAGAGACAAACACCTTTGTGGACTACATTGAGAGGCAAATCCACTGGCCTCCCAGGGGAATCATAACTGAAGCGCACCACTGGCTTGACAGCTCGGTCAGTCTTTCTGGGGTGAACAACCACAGTCTCTGTACTTTCAGCAATGGTCTTGGAGCTTTCATCACTTGTGAGGGGTGCCTCAACATGAAGGAGAATATCCAAGCTGGGAGGCCGGTCAGTCCCTTGCTCTGTAGTCTCTGTTTCTACAACACTTGGCTCATTTGGAAGACACTCTGGCACTGAAGGAGGGTTGTTAGCACTCTCAGTGTTCCTCAAGTTCTGGCATGTCACCAGAAAGACTCGTACCATCAGCCTCTCCTTCAGGCAAATCATACAGTTCCACAGTACACAAAGACTCAACATCCTCAGATGTGATACTTTGCACTTCACTTTCAGGGAGCATTGGCTCCAAGGATGATGCCAGGGGGGTTAGGCAGTCCAGAAGGCCTAGCTTCATCCCCATAATTCAACATAGGATTTCCACGAAACAACTGACTCAGTTCATATGAGGGGTAATAGGCATTATCACACTCACTGTCATCTGAGTTAGACTGGCAGTCAGTATCATTCTGGGCCTGCTGCGGGGGAAGTCTTAAATCGGCAACCACGGGGGCAGGCTGACTGTTTTTTTCTTGCAGCAGCACGAGTCACTGGTCCAGGGGAACAAATCTCGGTGGGTTCAGCCTGAATTATAGCTTGACCAATAGGTAGCAAGTGGTTACGGTGCATGGTCTTGACAGCTTTGGAGTTATTCTCTGGGTGCACTTTGTACACTGGCAAATCATCCAACTTTCCAACTATAACATGGGGAAGATGGTGCCATCGATCAGCAATTTTGTGTCTACCATGCAATCTTAAATTTCGCAACAACACACGGTCTCCAGACCTAAGCTCCTGAGCCTTTACTTTTCTATCATGTCTCTTTTTGTTGGCTAGATTTCTTTTGGCAGCCATTGTCTGGGCCAGTTGATAGGCATGGTTCAATTGAGCTTTCAGTTTTTGTACATATTGCAGGTAATCTTCGGCTCGGACCCCATCAGGACAAACCCCAAAACAGACATCAACAGGCAGCTGGGCCTCTCTCCTGAACATGAGGCGGTAGGGAGAGAACCTGGTAGCATCATTCTTCGTGCAATTGTATGCGTGTACCAAGGTTCTAATCTGCTGGCTCCATTTATGCTTATCTTTTGGGTGGAGGGTACCTAGCATGTCTAGCAAGGAGCGGTTAAAGCGTTCTGGTTGAGGATCCCCCTGTGGGTGATAAGGGGTTGTTCTTGACTTTTGCACCCCCATAGAGAGAGCATTTCTTTGATTAGCCAACTCTCAAAGTCCCGGACCTGATCAGAGTGAATTCGCTGGGGGCATCATAGTGGATGAAGAAATTTTTCACTAGCACCTTGGCCATGGTAGATGCTTTTTGATCTTTGGTGGGAAAAGCTTGTGCATACCGTGTGAAATGGTCCATAACCACTAACACATTGCCAATGTTTTACTGATCAGGCTCTAAACTCAAGAAGTCTATGCAGACTAGTTCCATTGGGGTGCTGGTAGTAATGTTGACAAGGGGAGCAGCCCTCTGAGGCAGGGCTTTTCTCTGCAGGCAGCGACTACAAGTCCTTACATGGTGCTCAACATTGGCCCCAATCTTGGGCAAGTAGAATCGAGATCATACCAGATCAAGGGTCCGGTTGATACCAAGGTGGCCCATGGGATTGTGGAGGGACCTCAGTACCAAATCTTTGAGGGCTGTGGGCAGGACCGGTTATTGCTTGTCCATTTGGCCACCCCAATCTACTGTCTCTCTATACAACAACTGATTAAGCAGCTTCAACCTGGGGCCTTCTTTAAACAATAAAGTGGTTCGCAGATCAGAGGAACACAACTTGGACACATCTTTTCCTGCATGAAGGGGTTCAAGTGCTGGCTGAATCATATGATCTCGGGATTGAGTCCATTGAATGCTGTCATTGTCAAACTGAGGTAGTGCAACAATATCTAGAGCAGAAAAATGGCAATACGCAGCCGGTATGCAGGTGTCAGAGGGGCCCAAGCAATCTGCTAAGCAGTCTGCTGTGTCCGTAGACATCTGTTCATTTCTATCAAACTTTTGGCACAATGCTCGGATGTCAGGTTCAGAAAGCCTGACCCTGTCGCTCTTGGAAATGGGCCTCCGGGTTAGGGCGTCAGCATCAATATGATTCAGGCCCGGTCTGTATTCAACAGCATAATCATATGTTGACAATGCAGAAAGCCACCGGTGCCCTGTGGTGTCTAACTTAGCTGAAGTCTGTACATAGGTCAATGGGTTAGTGTCAGTCCTCACTAATATTTTCGCCCTATAGAGGTAATCATGAAACTGGTTCGATAAGGCCCATTTTAAAGCAAGGAACTCCAAACTGTGCACAGGGTAGTTTCGCTCTGGCGAGTCAAGCTCCTACTGGCAAATGCCACTGGTCTCAAACCATCCTCATGGTCTTGATACAGTACAGCTCCTAGACCCTGCAGACTAGCTTCAGTATGTAGCACATAGGGTTTGGTGGTATCAGCATAATCGAGGATGGGGGCATGGGTGAGCTGGTATATGACTTCGTGGAAAGCTGCTACACAGTCAGGTGCCCAACGGGACCTGAAAAGTTCACCTGGGCGGAAATATGCTTTGATTCTTTGATGGCCCCTTTTTTGTATTTTTGATTGGTAGGAGGGTAACCCTGGGTAAGATTCAAGAGTGGCTGAATCACTTTGGAATAGTCCTTTATGGACCGGTGATAGTAGCCACAGAATCCCAGGAAATGTTGTAGTTCTTTCAAATTGTGGGGCTGGGGCCAAGTTGTCAAGGCTTCAACTTTACTAGGATCCATCTCTATCCCCTCTGTAGACACTATGTGCCCCACATACTTCACAGAGGTTTGGAAAAACTGGCATTTATCAATGGACAGCTTGAGGCCAAAATCTTCCAGTCGGTCTAGTACTTTGAACAGTCGACTCATGTTCCTCTAGGGAGCTCCCAAACACAATGACATCATCCAAGTACACCAGGCATTCTAGCAAATTCATGTCTCCCACCGCTCGTTCCATCAGTCGCTGGAAGGTGGCTGTGGTGCCCGATATCCCCTGTGGCATTCTCAAGAATTCATAGAACCCCAAAGGATAGATGAAGGCTGTCTTCTCACAGTCCTCCAGAGCCATTGGAATCTGGTAATATCCACTGGGAAGATCCAACACCGAGAACCATTTGCTCCCATTCAAACAATCCAGAGCATCTTGTATATGGGGCATGATGTGTTGATCAGGGATGGTCCGCCTGTTGAGGGTCTGATAATTCGTACACATTCATACTATTCCATTCTTCTTACGTACAACCACAATGGGAGAAGCATATGGACTCCTGGATTCTTGTATCACACCAGCCATGAGCATTTCCTGCAAGTGTCTTCTCACATCGTATATGTCTGCAGGGGCTAGGCATCGAGACCTCTCTTGAAATGGCCATTCATCGTGCAGGTGTATGTGATGCTCTGCACCCTGGACACATCCCATGTCCCATTCCTTCAACGAAAACACTTGATCTCTCTGGGCAAGTTTCTGGGCTAATTCTAGTCTTCCATTCAGCTGGCAGCGGGGAGTCACCAAAATCAAACAAGTCGGGAGTCACTCTATCTGTCTTGCCAGGGGGCTTGTTGCTGGGCAACACTGCAGTGTCTGTGCAGTGTACTGTAGCTAGGGTGCATCCTCTGTTCACCCGGATCTCCCGATCTGACACATTATGAATCTGGAACATCACTCGTTGTGCATAGGCATGAGCACGAGCTGGCAAGATGCTGGGCTTAACCAATAATCCTTCTGGCAATTTTCCATCGCCTGGCGTGTCCAACATCAGTATTTTGTTCTTGACATCTTTGTGGAGGCGGACCTCCCCTTGAATGGTACACTGGGCATTAGGGGCCAGTACCATTGAATCGGGATCCTTCTTCCACACGACCCCTACCGGTTCATCCTGGTCCACTCCCTTGGGGTTGTGTTGCAAATAATAGACCCTCTTGATCAGAGCAGGAATTCTTAAGGACCTCCCAGTCCATCGCCCTTGTTTCTCGCGGCAGAGTTGTGTCAGTCTCCCAAACATATGGGCGTTGGTCCCAGTTAATGAGGGAACCTCATCATACAGTCCAGTAGGGGGACACACTAAGGCCAGTGTCTCGACTTGCTCCTCTACACCAGTTACAGCTGCAGGAAATGACAACCAGAGGTGACCATATCCTAGGTAGGGCTAAGACTTGTCGCTCAGCCCCCACACATGTAGGCCTTCCAGGCATTGTAAGAGCACAGCAGATAAGTGTTAGTCATGCCAGTCCTTAAATACAATGGTCACTTGCGACCCACTGTCCAACACAGCCCAGGTAGGAATACCATTCACAGCCATGGTAGTCTCCATTGAAGGGCCCACTATTTTGGACCAGTCTGGAGGGACAGCAGCAGGGTCCTGGACAGATGATTTAGCCACATAGGGATTTGAGTTACTACTTCTTGAACCCTCACTGCAGTCATTTTGGGCATTCCTCTATCACTGATTCGTTCTCCGAAGCTCGCCTTGAAGCCTATATACAACTTTATCTAGGTCTTTTGTGGACCAGCATTCTCTCTGCATGTGCCCATCCTTCCCACAATTATGGCAAAATATGTTTTCTGGGATTTGGGGTGGCTGAGGCATCACAATGGGAGCTGGGGCGGTGGTACTACCAACTGAAAACCTTGGTGCCATCTCTGTCTGCTGTGTGGTGAGCATATGGAAACATATCGTCAATTCTCTTACTTTCACAGTCAAGACATTGAGTTTCGAGCTGCTGTCAGCAGGAGATGCCTGGGTGGACACCCCCACCCCCATAGCAGATGCAGTTGGATAAGGGTCAGTGCCTGTTCTTGCAGGAGTGGCCTTCATAAAGAGACTGTTTTTCATTTCCCTGAACTCCCTCAGCAGTTCATCCCATGGCCGCATACCCTCATTGGTCCCCACTTCGGAAGGGCCTTCCGATGCCGTGATCACTTGGGCTGCACTCACCCTAGAATTACAATCCCCCTCTTCATTTTCAACCTCCCGGAGTTCTTTTATCAAGTCACAATAGTGTGGTGGGTTACCCCTTCTATCTGGGAGCCTTAATTGAAGGAGCTGCAATTTAGAATGCTTTGCATGTTGCAGTATGTGCCCCAACTTCACATGGTTTAAGTCACTGGTGGCTACCCCACCTTTTCGGTAAGCCTTCTGCAGCGCTCTTTCCAGACGTGTAACGTATGCAGACAAACTTTCCCCAGGCCATTGTTTTGTACCTTGAAATTTCCACATCAAGTTCTCCCCTGACTCAATGCTCCCAAAATTGCCTTTGAGCACTGATAGGTACTGTACTTCTGGGCAGATACATCAGGGTTTGTGGACCTCAGAAATTTAATGGCCTCTAGGGCAGGACCCCTCAAACTTTCCATGATCCTTTTCCATTTCTCAGCCTCTGCACACTGCCATTCAGGTACCAAAGGGGAAACACAATCTATCCAGGTCTCCCAATCATCCTCCCCTTGGAGGGTGGGGAAGGTGCCGAAGAAGAGTCTCAACCTTCGGTAAGAATCGTGACTAATGGTATGTACAGACATAGGAGCCAGCATTGGCATGGGCACAGATGGAGGGGAAATAATGGGTGCTGGAGCAGGAGGGGGTGTTGGGGAGGAACACCCCCAGGTGGCAGGAATCGTTTCTTTAAGTCCTCCACAGTTTTCCCTTCCTCCAGCAACAACTTAGCAAATTTCTCCTCAAAAGTCTCAGATAGTGGGGGGGCTCATTCTCCCCAGGGTTTTTACTGTCTTCAGTTATCACTCTCCAGGCAGTGAGAGCTCCTTCGGGGGTGATAGTCCGTGGCACTATGGAACTGCCTACTGGGTCCTTACACTCTACTAACGCCATGAGACTTTGGGTGAGCAGATTAGCCTGTCGACCCACCACCACAGGGTTTTGTAAACATTCAGCCTTGGAAAGTACTCCCTTTACAGTGTCCTTATTGGTACCCAGGGGAATATCCAGGATAAGTATAGCATTTTGGGGGTCAATCTCCTGCCCAGTACACCACCCCACCAACTGGTGTACAGCCACTTCTGTTGGAGTAGCCATTTATTTTTAACAGCAATTCACAAATTTGGCCACTAGGGGATGCTAATCCCAGTGGTGAGCTTCCAAGATGTAACCCCTAGGTGCCTGCTTGGCTAGTAGCAGGTTAAGGGGCCGGAGTTCTGAAACGGGTGCCTCCACCTGGAGATCGGGGTTGGTAGTGGTCAAGCTAACCTGGGCACAGCCCTCCGGGACACTGTAACCCCCCTCTTTCCCACCTATAGGCTGGGAGGGGAGTTGCTAGCAGTCACAAAGGAAGAAAGAGACTTGGGCATCATCATCACTGATGACCTGAAATCATCCAAGCAGACCTCTAAAGCAGTAGGTAAGGCTGGGGGGGGGGGTGTTAGGGTGTATTAGTAGGGGTATCACAAGTCGTAAGAGGGAGGTAATAATCCCTCTTTACAAGACACTGGTTAAGCCCCATCTGGAGTACTGCGTGCAGTATTGGAGGCCACACCTTCACAAGGACATTAACCAAATTGAGGCAGTCCAGAGAAGGGCAACCAAAATGGTGCAGGGACTGCATCAGAAGACATATGAGGACAGATTAACAGAGCTCAATATGTATACCCTTGAGCAAAGGAGGGAGAGAGGTGATATGATCGAGGCATTCAAACACCTTAAGGGCATTAACAAGGTGAAAGAGTCTAACATGTTTCAATATAAGAAAATAGCAGGACAAGAGGACACAGCATGAGATTAGAGGGGCCGATTAAGGGGAATGTGAGGAAATTCTTTTCACAGAAAGGGTGGTGGATGCATGGAATGGCTTACCACAAGAAGTGGTGGCTATGAATACAGTGCAGGGCTTCAAACAGGCATGGGATAGGCATAAGAGAGCAATACAAATGACTATGAATAGAAAGGCAACTGACAGAGCAAAGGCCGATGGCACATTTATAAGGTAGAAAAAGAAATGGGCAGACTGGATGGGCCTTGCGGTCCTTATCTGCCGTCAACTTCTATGTTTCTATGTTTCTATGTTTCCCCTCTAGTGGCCTGAACACTGTACAATAATCACTTTCACAATATCCCTGGTACACCACACAAGTACCCACACTTTTTGCACTTACCATCAGGGCTGGTTCCTCTAGCTTGACCCTGGCACCCCCTGTAAAACAAGGTTATGTACAGCAAATAGCAACAGTACAGTACTTTGAGCACAAACTGGAACCACAGTCAGATTACATGCAGAAAAAGTTAGATCTGATTTATTCAGGGGACTTGAACAAGGGAAGGGCAAAATCAGGTTAATTAGCTTAAAGGTTATATCAATCAAGCAGTTATGCATGCGCTTTGAGTCCCCCCACACAGTCACACCTCTGGGTACCCAGGTGGAGAAGAGATGGGCTAGCGAGGACTGTTGCCTGGGGTTGGCTGGCATCACAGCTGGTTGGGGCCCAGTGATGGAAAACACAACATGCACAGTACACAATATTTGTAATCCAGAGCCACAGGGCTCAGTTCGTAAAGGAAATGAAACAACAAGACAATCAGAGGACACACTCAGATTAAGCTGTTGTTGCAGGGAGCTACCCTGGTATTTACTCACGATACCCAAGACTGGACGCAGGCTGGACGAAAATTGAGACTGCAGGTGGTTGATCTGGAATGCCAGGAGAAGCAGGGCCCACATGAGTCGCAGAGGCGTCGGTCCTGTTCAAGCGTGGAGCAGGGGGCTGATCCCCAGGCAGGTCTCTCGTCAATGGCTTCTCTGTGCAGTGGGTAGTCTGGCTGGGGCAGTCTGGCAAGGCCCAGACTGCATGGAGACAAATTCGGATGCAGTCCGTTTTGGGCTGGATACAGCTTCCAGCAAGCAGAACAGTTCACACAGTGGGGAATTAACTCACGACCCACTAGCAGCTCATGGCACATTTACATGTAAGGGAATTCTACTGTACCAGGAAAAGCGCTTCCTGGTCACAATCACAAAGTCTCTGCACACACCGGGAGCTTAGGGGTAGCTGGAACTCCTGACAGGCCGATCGCATTCAGCAAAATCTTCGTTCTTATTCAGGTTGAGCCTGGCCCACTTCAGTAGCTTACTTTAGTCATACAAACTTGGATTTAGTCCAAAATAATTCTCTTCTCTCCCTCTCAGGAGCAGCAGACAAACATGCAGGCAAAAAACTTAGCCTTTTCACAGTTCTCCCATGCGAATCCACTCAGGATTGCTGCTCAGAATCACTTCAGCTCCTCCTTGTTCAGCTTCCAGCTTAGATCTAACTGAAAACTGCAAGCAGCCCAGGACTTCCCCAAGATCCAAAAGGTTTGGTTGGCTGATTTGGCTGTCAGTCAAAGCAAGAGATCCCCCTTCAGTTGCAAAAAAGGCGCAAAAAGTTCAAAACTACAGTTCCTACAGATTTTGACTTCAGACAGCTCCTATAGCCTGGCTACATTTTAGGTCCCACCAGAACTGATTGGCCTAATTTGCAGTCCAGGACCAAGATAGTGGAGACAAACAAAACAGGCCTTGCTGGATAGAAAGCATGTTAGACAAACTACATTATCATTATCACTCTAAATGATTTTCAGCAAATAGTTACATCTTTCAACAGAGCTCCCTCTCAGGTTACTTATGCTGCAATCAGTCAGCGCTTAAAGACACAGTACATGGAGACTATACAGGCTCTGGTAATCACATTTAAACTACTAAAATGCTGGACACCAGCCTGGCAGTGAGCATTTAGGCAAGCTCAAGGAAGACTTTTTGGGAACCCCCATTTGTAGGGGGGTTACAGAACCCTTCTGAAGTAACAGCAAGGGGGAAAGAGGGCTGCATGACCTGCTGCAAGAGATGCTCTCAAAGATCTACTGTTACAGTAAGTTCTTATGCAACTGTACTATCTTCTTTGAGGTAATCTCTTGCAGCGGGTCATTACACATGGAAAGATTCCCAAACAGCTATGCCCAGTGGGAGGAGAAAGCAAACCATCAGGACTTAGGACTGGAGGCCTTGGAGGACGGACTGTCCAAAAATGGTTCACTTCTTAGAAGCGATGTCTAGACTGTAATGTTTGGTAAAGGTATGTACAGTAGACCACATGGTGGCATCGCAAATATCCAAGACAGAAATGCCTTGGAAACACACTGTAGAGGCAGCCATGCCTCTGCTAGAATGGGGTTTTACAACCCCTGTGAGAGGTTTTTCATATTTTGCATAGATAAATCTAATGCAGTTGGCCAACTATGTGGACAAGCACTGCTTTGAAACACTAACACCCTGGTTTCCAAGGGTGAAAAAAAAAGTTGCTAAGTTTTTTGCAACTGTGAAGTGTGGAGAAGATAAATGCTCAATGTTCTATGCACATTGAGAGCATGAAGCAGGGCTTCCACTGGATTCATTGGCTCCGAAAAGTATACTGGTAATTAAATGGCCTGATTTAAAGTAAATTCAGAAACAACTTTTGGCAAAAATGAGACACCTGGTTGTTATGAAATTGCAGGTATAGAGGGCTGCACATTAGTGCGTGCAACTCTGAGACATGTCTGCTTAATGTAATGGCAACTAAAAACAGTTTTCCAAGAAAGATAACGAAGGTTGCTGGATTCAGTGGGCTCAGATGGACTCAGTCACTTTTTCCCCAAGCACAAAATTCAAATCCCATAGAGGGACTGGATCCAGAAAAGGGGGATAAAGGTGCAGAATACCTTTTAAAAATGTTTAAATCAAAGGTAACTGGGACAAAGGGATGATCCCACAGGTAAATGAAATGCTGCAATGGCTTAAAAGGTGGACTTTCACATAGGAACATTTCAGTCCACCCTCCGACAAGGAGAGCAAATAACCTAAGATGCACTGAGGGGAACACTCATAAGGATCCAAGTCCAGTGTAAATGCCCAAATAAAGAAGTGTTTCCACTTCATGGAATACAAAGACAGTACACTGCTTCCTAGCAGCCCAGAGAACGTCCATCACCTTTGGGGACATCCAGAAGCATGAGAGGACTATGTCCTCAGCAGCAAGGTCTGCAGATGGAGGGGGTGATGGTCCAGATGTAGCAGGGATTCTTGAGTCTGGGACAGTGAAGCCCAACAAACTGGCAGAGGTAGGGGATCCAGTTCCGAGAGCTATAGAAGTAGAGGGAACCAGATCTGTCTTAGCCAGAATGGGGCTATGAGAATCATAGATGCCACGTCCTGGACCAGTTTGAGTAGTACTTTCTGAATGAGAGGAAAGGGTGAGAAGGTGTAAAGAAATCTTCCTGTCCAGGAAAGAGATAATGCATCCCACCACACGGTCCAGGACCTCACACGAGAGAGCAGTAAAACAGTAGTTTTGCATTTTGTGAAGAGGCAAATAGGTCCTAATCTGGTCAGCCCCACAGGTGAAGACATCATTTAGAATGTTGGATAAGATTTCTTCTCATGGGCCTGGGCAATGGATCTGCTCAGGGCATCCACTAGGGTGTTTGGACACCCCAGGGATGTGTACTGCCAGAAGATGAATATTTCTCTGGACTGTTCAATACCAAACCCATATCGATTCTCTGCAGAGAGGGTAGAAATGGATGCCTTCTTGCTTGTTTAGGTAGCAAAACACCATAGAACTGTCTGATTGCACTTGAAAGCAACCAGATGCACATTTCGAATGCCTGTAAGGTGTAGAGAACTGCTCTCAGCTCCAAGGCATTGATATGGAGGCGGGTCTCCTTGGGACCCAATAAGCAGGAGAGGAGTACCCCACCCAATCAAGGAGGTGCCTGTAGTCAGAATGAGACTTGGGACAGGAAAACAGAATCGCATGCCTTGCATTAAGTTGTCTCTGGACTTCCACCATTGTAGAGCTCGAACAGCTGGGGAAGACATCAGGACCGGGGCATCAAAATCATCCTCCTTCTGGTTCCATTGGATTCTGAGGGATCACTGAAGGGCCCTCATATTTGACCTGGCATTGGGGACTGTCAGTATCATGGCCACCAATTGTCCCAGAAGGCGGAGGCATTCTGTTGCAGAAACCAATCTGCTAGACTCTAATCTACAGGGCGTCCGCTCGCGGTAACATGGCTTCAAATGGTATGACCAGAGTCTTGTAAGTCTTTCAATATATCTTGGATTTGTGGACCGAACAGCTGTCATTGACAAAGAGTTCTACTGACTTATTGGTAGGAAGTCTTGGTCAGTAGAACTCTTCATTGATGACAGGCAAGCAGAGCTCATAAGGAGGACTTTTTTGCATGCAGGTCACAGTTGAAAAGAACCGAGGAATAGCTGGGACCTCCCACTTTTTTACCTGCCATACAGACACCACATGTTAGTGTTAGGAGGAGGTCCCAGAGTTGACTGCTAAGAAGTCAGCCGGAGGAAATGACACTTGTGGCTGTAATCCCATGTGTAATGACCTGCTGTAAGAGATTGCCTCGAAGAAGATACTAGGGATATATCATGGAAATAGGTAAAAGACTGCAAGGTGGGGTTGGGAAACAAAATACTAGGTGGGAAAGAGTAAATTCTCCTTTACAGGACATTTTGTACCTCACAGACAAAGAAATCAGTTATCTAATTGTTCATAAACAATGACATATTTTCACTGAAACCATGTGATTCAGATGGCAACTCCATAAATTCCAGATATTCTAGAGCAGTATGTTGTATATAGAGAATAATGCATGTGTAGGTGTGTGGCGTGCAGTTTTTTTTATGCACCCAAGGTGTGTGATAATGTATAAACCTCGATAGCGAAGCTTGAGAGGTTTATATATTATCACACACAGGGAGTGTGTAAAAAAAAATCTGCACTTCACACTCCGTGTGTATTTATTTATTTTTTTTTATAATAACTGGTGCTAAGTAAACAAAACTCAGAATCTTAGCATTATGTGCTTCCTGTGTTGCTTGACTTCTGTATGGGCTCTATGTCACGCTGGTTGTTATGACGACAAGGTGAAGGTTAAAAGATATCTCCATTGTTTAAAGTTAAAAAAAAAAATGAACAGTTCAATTTTTCAAGTCAGTAAGTAACTTAGTGAGAGGGGCCCAGTGGTGCTGAGGGTTAAGACATTAGGTTCCTCACCTTGTGCCACACCGGCGACCCAGATTCAGGAACGAGCCCGGGCCATTGGGGGTCAGCAGTGGCAGGCAGGGATTGAGCATTTATAGGACAGCTCTCCTTTCCACGGGAGGGTGTAGGGACAAGCACACTCCTGAACTACATCTGGAGGCAGTTGCGGGTAGCCCTAGAACCTGCATCGCCACCATATAGCAGGGGTGGAGCTCGCCAGACACTGAACAGCATTGCATGTTTGAGCTCCAATGGGAGAAGAGGGGCAGGAAGAAAAAAAGCCCAGAAAAAAACCCTCTCGCTGCTGGTAAGCGATGGTGGGGCCAGAGCTTGTGATCCCACATCACCATCAGGCATCTGGACACCTGATCTGGTCCCTTCCAAAGACTGCGACCCATAACACTACAGATAGAGCACCAGATGAGTACGGCGATCCCTCTCCTGGGGACTCAGATCTGGGGGGGGGTCAGATCAGCAGTCTGAGGGAGGGGGGTTTTTACCTGAGAAGATGGGCAGGGCTTCAGGCAGATGGGAGATGGTCACCGACCAAGAGCCCACACCAGAGAAAGGTCAGCGGTAGAGAGGTGAGAAAAAAAATTTTGCGGGAAAAAAATTTCCAGGCATGAGACAGTAAAAGAAATATCAGCTCACAGGTAGATACGACTTTGCCATATCAACCTGCAGGTTGATAGGACTTTTTACAAGTCTCTAAAACAGGTCGATATCGGGGGTCACCAGTTATTATGCATGCATTCTGACGACAAAAGTAATGAGAAATTCCCCAGGGGAAGAGAGAAACTACATGCATGCAGTGTATATTGCACTAATAAGGCAACTAGGGACACTCCTAAACCAACAAACTCTGGCCAGAGCAGATAGGGCTGTTGCTGAGGAATTTGGGGTAAAAAATATTTTAAGTTACAAGTGTGCATTTGGAAAATGTAACATAGGCTCATAAATGTGTTGCTTTGTAATATTTTTTACATCAAATGTTCAACCTAGCCTTGTTATGACCCTTCCTCATGAAGACAGGAAGACAAAATGTTCAACTCCTGGCTTAAAGGCATTTTTGTGCAGGGACTACAAAATCAAATTTTGGGGCACAAAAGACATTTTTGGAAGGAGTTAAAAAAAGGACAGCTTCATGAGGTGATGTAAAGAAATGGCTATGTTGAAAATCTGGGGTAAAAATGTTGAGACGCACCAAAGTTATGAGCTTGCATTCGCAAAATTCAACATATGCTCATAACTCTGTTTTTCAATATTTTTACACCAAATTTTCAACATAGCCTTCTTATGACCCCACCACATGAACAAGGGCAGAGAAAACTCCTGCTCAAAAGGGGATTTCATGCAGGGACTGCAAAATCCCCTTTCAAGACAGATTTGCCTAATGACAGTGACATTGTTCATGAGGTGGGGTCCCAAAGAAGGCATGTTAAAATTTGGGCCAAAAATATGTAAAAATGCCCATTTTTGGCACAAAGTTCAAAACCCCATTGAAATACTTTGAACTGCATACCTGTGTCTTCAGTTTGGGGCCAGTCTTTGAAGAGTGAAGACAGGTCTACAGTTAAGAGAGGATGACAATGTTGGACCCCCAATGGGTAAGTAAGGGATTGGGGGTGTACAAGGTGGTGGATGCTCAATGGGAGGGTCAGGTGGGGGTAAAGAATGGCCACAAAAGACATCAAAGGACCATAAAAAAGATAGACGATCCCCAGATATTAACACTGGGGGATTGGGTACCCCCAGTGTAAAAAAAATAAAAATAAAAATAAAAAAGACTATCCCTGATTGCAACCCTGGGTAACTCGGCACACCCACGGTCAATTATTTTGCTGCAGGCTGATTGCGACACTGGGGACTGTGCACCCCCAATGTCATTTCTGTGTGTTTGGGAGGATGCTGAGAGAGAGAGAGAGTTAAAAAAATATATATATACACAAGTAAGTGCTGGCAGTCATGATGGAACACTGCCTACTCCGCCTTGACCAAGATGGCCACTGAATGCTACTGCACATATGCTGCGACTGCTAGCACATGCGCAGTACAGTGCAGCAGCCATCTTGGACACAACAGAGTGTGCTATGATCCGCCATGACTGCTAGCACTGTGAAATAGTGCAGTGCTGCAATCAGTAGGGACAACATGGGCGGACTGCTTTACAGACACGGAGGCGACAGACGCAATCCAACATGTTGTTCATTCGGAAGGAATGCGGAGTTCTTTTTCAAAGTGATCATAAAAGGTCTGCACAGCTACACCCACTGCAACCCTAAAAAGTGCAGCACATACTCCCAAATGGTAATGGAAGAATGAAGGTCCACAGTTGTAATGCTGCAGCTACAGTAGCAACTGAAGATCAAGCTAGTGCTCCTACTAGCTCACAAACTTTGTGAGAGCACCAGCTTGATCCTTCCAGGGGTGGCAGTAATAAAGAATGTAGGTTACAGGTACCAAATGCTGTTCCCCATTACACATTAAAGAGGACCTTCCCCAGTCACTTTGACTTTCATGCATTAATTACCCCTTCTTGCATCGATTCTGGAATTGTATTTCATTAATGTCTGCTGCAGTTAGTTTTTGCATTCTGAGCTGCTAAAAACTGCACAGAGTACCAGAGCTTCTACAGCAAGCCTGGTGTTGCTGTGGGCCCAGGGTTGTACTGCTGACATCACTGTAGGGCAGAGTCAATTTCACAAAAGACAAACAAAAAAAAAACAAAAAAAACAGGCATTTAGTTTTTGGCATAATGCATTGGTAACAGGGTGTCTTAGGGAAGGGGGGACACAGTATGTACACTGAGTACTGGTAGGTTTCTCTTGCAACATTGTTGCAACTGCATGGTACTGAACAGTGCAAGTCACTCCTCTATCCTACTCTGATGTCATCAGGAGCTAGCTGAACAGCAATGGCAAGTGCAGCAGGGCTCAAAAACAAATCCAAATTATGGAAGGCAGAGTAAACCTTTGCCAGAAATAACAAATGGATACACCTTTTCAGGTCTAGTACTGCATATAATGACTACAAGCTGTAACATTTTGGACCATCAAGGAAGGTCCTCTTTAAGAAGGCAGGTATGGTTTTAAAACAAACCTAACCACCCAACCAATTCAATTTCTGATCCCAACTATGATCCGTTTAGCTTCAAAAGGCTTATGTAATGCATTCTGTAAAGCTGGGTAGAATTCTGACTTCTGTTACAAAGTGGCAGTTCATGTATCGAGAGTTGTGATGACCTATAGACCTTGCCTCCCCCAAATCCCACGCATGTAGCGATAGCTGAACTATGAAAGGTTGCAAATGTGTAATTTGGGGTTTCCTCAAAACTTAAATTGTGTGCCCCAAAAAAGTGCTGTTAGCATGGCATCCCTTGCCTCTTTATTCCTAAGTGCCCCCCCACCATCATGTGTTTATTGGGTGTTAAACAGGCTGTTTTCATATTAGCTATATTTTAGTCATGGCATAGCCACTAACTGGCTGAACTTGCACAAATTCAGTTTCGAGCTCAGCTATTAGGACCCAGTTCACTTCTACTGAAGATCTGCAATTTAGCCATGGCAAAAATACCCAGTTTTACAGTGAGCCTCCAGGTTCTCAGGCACGATGCAGTTCAATGATTGTTGACAATGCAGAACCATTCTGCAAGACACTGGTCACTGACCTTGTGAGACACCGGTATAATTTGCCCAACACCAAATCCCAAATATGGCAGCAGTCCACTGCAGTTAAATGCATCATATAAAGAAATGTAATTGTATTTCAGCATGCAGTGATTTTACTCTTAAGAATAAACCAATTCAGTGATAGTTTTGCTGAGGGTCATCTAACATGCTCTACGAAGTTTACAATATTTTATGCAGTGGTATTTTTTTTTCTTAAATATTTGAAGAAAACTAAATCCACCATTTTGGAGCAATAGCAATAAATGTAGCCAGCTGGCAATACAGGATTCAACACATTACCCTGTATGGTAGATGCACTTCACAGGTTGCCAAACTAGCTAGCTACTTGTCAACATATAGTTCCTGCAGCTGGAGCTAGTTTGTATGCGAAGGATGGTGGGGTAAAGCCAAGTACAAACGTGGGGTAAAGTGAGCCAAGACAGAACAGCATCCAGTGCCCTCGATATATTGTTAGAACTGAGAAGGAGCAGCAAACTGATACTAGCCATAAAAACCAGCATTGTGGCATAGAAGGGATAAAGCTGCAGGTAGAGCTACTAGTAACCTATTAAACTAATAAGCAAGGTGGACTAGTGGTTACACACAGAGCTGCTCAATTCAGACCAGTTTGAATCCCTGTGCGACCCTGAGCAAGCCACTTAACCTCCTTGTAAGCACACTAATCTCTGCACAATTTGCATGAAAGGCAATATATAAAAGAAATAATTTCCTTTACAGCAAAGCCCTTCCTTGATTAAAAAAAAGAAAGAGAACAGAACCCCCAATGAGAAGTGTGTGTTGGTTCTTCTTTGTTATGCCTGTGGAGTAATATGGAACATTGCACCTCTACCCTAATGCAGGTCACCCTTTGCTTTCTATCATTTACTTAGAAATACTCAACTGAGAGGTCTGGCTTTACTAATTTTTTTCTTTGTGGAGTCATTTCTAAACAGAATAAAAAAATTTGAAAGCATAGGAAGGAAAACATAGTATAGGTAGCAATGCCTGTGGTGGGATTCAGGCCCATTTCACAGCTCACTGTTCTACCCACCAAAATCATACATTTCTGAAGGAAACTTGGAATAAACAACAAGAGGGCATACGATGGAATAAAATGCAGCCTAATAGGAACTGCAAGTTCACAGAGTTATAGTTTTTTTATATATAGATTTTTGTGGTATTTTTGTACGTTTTTCTCACGTTTCCTGCCCGAGGCCCTAGTACGTGGCCGTGTGTGCATGTGGAGGCACACACAAATGAATGCGCGCACACACACACCATGGTGCCAGCTCAGCCCTTTCCACCCACCTGTAACGGTACTGCCCACTTACACTACTCACCAGACCTCCACCCAGTGGGAGCAGAACTACGGGGGGGTGAAACAACTCACTCCCACCTCCACCAGGAGAGGAGAGCTGCCCGGCTTGCTCAGTCTTGCTCCTTCCCTCCCCACATGCCGGCACCCCGACGAGTCAAGGTCGTTCCTGACCCCGGGTCGTCGGTGTAGCACAAGGTGTGGCGTCCAGCACCTCAACCCTCAGCGCCACCGGGCCGGTCATGAGTCACCCGGTTAGTTTTTAAAGCCCCCTTCCAATCCACTTAACATTTTGGCCACAAACCCACATCACCCAACCCTAGACATACACCTTTTCAGAACAAATGAAATAGATATTGTCTTGCCTTCATATCCATCTACTTAAAAACTATGAATAACTACTCACTAATTAAGAACACTTTTAAATGAAGACATAAGCAACTCATTTACACTTAGGCCCGGATATTCAGACAATGCCTGGCAGTGGCGCAAGCGTGGGTGCAAAGCAGATGGGATGTGCCGGGGCTAAAACCAGGTGATATGCCATGGCGCAGCACCATTGAATATGGCACAGACTGCGCATAGCGCAGTGGCACTGTGCTGGCGCAAGCCACAAATAGGGAGCATGGGGATGTGCCAGCACAAATGCAGTTGCGCTGGGTGCAGCACCCATGATACTCAGCAGAGGGCATGCAAATGAGGCCATTTGCATGTCATTATGGCCGCATTTGCATGCGTTGCATAGGGCAGCCCAGCGAACTGCGCCTGACAACCTGCATAGAATGACATGTGGACCGAGGAGTTCCTGGGGCATCCCCTACCCCGTAGCCATGATCGCGGGTAATAGTTAAAATAACACAATCCCTGCTAGTCTAGTGGAACCCCCTCTCTCCCGTTGCCATGATTGCCAGTAAAATGTAATAACCACAGTTTCCGGTAGTCCAGTGGCCCCGCCACCCCTATCCCCGATCACCGGTGAAATGACATAAGTACATTCCCTGGTGGTCTAGTGGATCCCCCCACCACCCCTAGCCCCGATCGCTAGTATAATGAGCGTACATACATACATACATACATTCCCTGGTCATCAGTGGCACCTATCCCTCCACCCACACAGGACCCTTGCCCACCCGTTCTCCTCCACCCATCATGGTGGTGGCTGCAACCTGCCTGCATACACGCCCAGCCACCCGCCGAATGACAGCTTACAGTATGGGCTGTAAGCTCATTAGTCCACACTGTCAGACCAATGGGCTTGCAGGGCATACTGTACTAAGACAGTCACACATATGTGAATAGCTTCATTCACATATTTGTGACTTCTAGTATATATGCTCTGCAAACCCATTGGTCCACAGTGTCGATCAGTGGGTTTACAGCCCACTGTGAGCTGTCATTTGGTGGATGGCTGGTGGGTATACGGGCGGGTTGCAGCCCACTACGATGGGGAGTGGGGTGGGCAAGGGTCCTGATTGGGGGAGGTGCCACTGGATCAACAGGAAATGTATTTATGTCATTGTACCAGTAATCGGGCTAAGGGCGGGTGGAGAACTACTAGACCACCAGGGAATGTACTTATGTCATTTCACCGGTGATCAGGGCTAGGGCGGGGACCACTGGACTACCAGGGACTGTGGTTATTACATTTTACCGGCGATCACGGCAGCAGGAGGGAGGGGGCACCACTAGACTACCAGGGACCTTTTGGGTGCTTGTGGACAGTGTTCTGGGTGGGCGGATGGCCACCGGCTGCTGTGTTGCACCCTACAGTGCAGCAGTCTGCCTGAGGGTGGCTGGCAGTTCCTAGTTTTTCGTGGAACAACTTTGCGCCTGGGTTTGCGACGCATCTGGGGGTTGTGCCAGCATATGCACCACAAATCCGAGGCTGAATATCGGGATGTGGTGAATATGCATGGGCACGCCCCCTTCTGATGTGCTGCATACAATTGCAGTTCACCCCAGCACATCAGAATTTATGCTGCACAACTGGCCCTTTTGAATATCGCGATGGGACACATTGTGGGGTGGCGCATGGCACAACTAAGTTGCACCAAGTGCATCCCTTTGAATATCCAGGCCCTATTCTGCAGCACAACAGATTAGACTGCATTCAAATGGGACCACAACTACATCTCTTTACTGCTTTATATCAAGCTTCCATCCAAGCCATTTCAATGGCCAGTCGGGTTCAGCCATAAAGTGGATTCCCTCAACCCCAAAAAGGTAACATTTTCAGTATTTCTCTTAGAAAGAAAATGCATACCTGCCTGACTGTGGATACTGTGGTACCACTAAATGCATACCTGCCAGATGGACACCGTGGTAGCACGAAATACAGACCTACCAGACTGCAGACACTGTTAGCACTAAATGAAGAACTGCTAGACTGCAGACACTGTTAGCACTAAATGCAGAACTGCCAGACTGTGTACACCGTGGTAGCACTAAATACAGACCTGCCAGATGGTGGACACCATGGTAACACAAAATACAGACCTGCCAGACTGCAGACACTGTTAACACTTAATGCAGACCTGCCAGACTGCGTACACCGTGGTAGCACTAAATGCAGACCTGCCAGACTGCAGACACTATGGTAACACTAAATGCAGACTGACTGCGCACTCCATAGTTGCACTACTGTGGCACTGATGGCCCAGGTTTTGGAGTGAACACAGGGCACTGGATGGTCAACCGGGGTGGTGGGGGAAGGAGGAGGAGGAGGAGGATTGAGCATCCAAAGGGCTGTTCTCATAGGGAGCCCCAAACACCTGTCCCTTGCAATAACTAGGGGAATGACAGATCGAGACAGCAGAACAGAGAGGGTGTGTGGCAGTTATTGAGGCATGTTACGCATGATGTGCATCATGATACTACATACCACACCTCCAGGCGCGGATGATGCCTCACACCTGCAGGCCCCATACCCCACTAGCCAGGCAGCCATCCAGATTGGATCAGTTTGACAGCAGGGATTGGGGAATGCTGCACACCTCACCGGGGGTGTGTGTGTGTGTGTGTGTGTGTGTGTGTGGGGCACAAACCCTGGGAAAAGCAGCCGGAAGTAAATCCCGGTGGAGATCAGTGTGAAATGACAGAGATGTCTGAGGGATGGGGACCACCTGGGAATGAGGAAGAAAGATGCAAGCAATAAAATGCATACTGAGGCTTTATATTAATACAGTTAAAACAGAAAAAAATACTTACCAATTAAACAATATAAATTTAATACAAACTGCATACAAGAATTTGTTTTGAAAAGCTGTTAAAATAAACCACAGTGTTCACAAGACCAAAAAAATGTTAATGGTTAAAGCCTCACGACTGCCTTCTGTCTAAATTTTATATGCTCAAAATCAATTAGTTGATCAATCAAAAACTGAATAAGGCAATCACTGCTCAATTAAAATAAGTTTTATCAAAGACTGGAGGAATAATTAAAGACTGATTTGAAAGGTGACTTGTAGTTAACTCTATCTGTAATAAAAAAAACAGCTTATTAAATCAGCTGAGCTCAACAACAAAATGCAGTCTGGTTAGCACATTCTACATTCAGGTGCCCCCCTCCTGCATAAAGTTAGATTGAATTGACACCACAGTCCCACATTTTTTGCCTCAATATTAGGGTCACTGAAACCTGACTGTGATTAGAAAGAATAGTTACCTTGGTTAAGGTGGTTGAACATTGAGGCTATGATGTTACCTTATTGAGCTACGATACAAAAAGAGAGAGTAATAGACTTCTAACAGCTGGGCAAAGGGCAAGTGTAATATCAGTTTAGGGCAAAAACAATTAACTTTGACTTCCATATATCCATAAAGCAAACCCTGATTTTCCAGTCACTATCATACACCTCATCCCATAAATCATTTTAAGATGATGATCTGTTCTGGTGTCAAGCGAAAATTAATGTCAGGTATTTTATAGGAGTGTTACCTCCTCTGCAGTATGTAAACTGTATAATAGTACAGGAGGCAATAAAATTCAGTAAGAAAAAACATGTTTCCATTTATTTTACATGAAAAACTAGAAGAATTTTATTGTTTGTGTTTTTGCAACATTTGTAGAAAAGGCAAGTTTGAGCAGAGGCAAGACTTATTTATTTATTGAATTTTGGTAACCGAGAGGGCCCACTGAGACAAGACAGTCCCTTTTTTAGTGGTGACCTGGTTAGTACAGTACATTGATAGTGCAATAGTTGATACAGGAAACCATGCAGGTAAGACAATTGCAATAACTAGACCAACTAATATAGTTAGAGGAACATGTCATAATACAAGACAATTATGTCATACAAACATTCACAACTAGCATAAAAAAAGTACAGAGAACATAATTACTGCAGTTAAGAACCACTAGTATCGATAACAGTACCACAGAGTATAGTATGGCAGACAGTAACCTAATAATCAATCCCTATTTACAGATAACGTTGTACATAATTCAGATTGTACACATAACAATGTACCTAACTGAGAAATCCAGTGATGCTAAGCACACAGGCAGAGGAGAGGTAGAAAGCCCTGAAGTCATCGATAGCAGGAGCAAGGCGAGGCAACTAGATGAGCTTGCAGAAAGCACTGAAGTTGAGGGAGCGAAGAGCAAGCCAGGACTGAGAGGGTAACGAGTTCCAGGAGGACACAACAGAAAAGGTGAATGATCTCCAGGCCACAGAGAGACACAGGTTTGGCACTACAAGAAGGGGTAGGGAGTTAGATCTGAGAGCACACTGGAGGAGTCGACATTGGATGATATCAGCTAGGCAGGGAGGCATGAATCGAAATACTAGCTTGTGAACAAATGCTCAGGGTGGCATAGCACAGTTTGGCCTCATAGGGCAGTCATCCCAGGGCACATAGGGCATCACAACGATGATGGCAAGCATGGGTTCCCAGAGCAAACCTACCCACTCTGTGGTAGACCTGTGAGAGGCAAGATGATATGGTTGCATGGAAGCTTCTTAATCTCTCTTTCATGAGAAAAATTGCAGCCATTAAGATGTCCATTTCTCCCAAGATTCTTTACCTCTTTGCCAATATTCCTTTAGTCTTACCATCCTCCTTTTTTGCCAAAATTGATAAATTAATAGGTAACTTTATCTGGGATGGGAAACCACCGAGATTTAACCGCAACAAACTTCGATCACATTGGAAAAAGAGGATTCGGACCCCTGTTCAAAAGCTACCTCTGGACTTTCCGAATGGCCCAAACCATTAAATGGTTTCAGAAACCCTCCCCTCACTCACCACTATGGGTTGCAATGGAATCCGCATTGGGCCCGGGAGGAGTTCCCACTTCCTTCATTTTTAATCCCATTTCCTCTAAACTAAAATCTCACCCGACTATATCATCCTCTGTTCTTTATTGGAAACTAACCCACAAATTCTTGAAATCCAATCCAACACCCTGGTTTTATCCCCCCTTATGGGGCAATCCACTGCTCACTCTAGAAGATCACCCAATTTTCTGTCGTACATGGAGAAACAAAGGCATTTTCTTTCTCGGAGATATCTTGGACCAGAATTCACTCACTCTTAGATCATTCGTAGACTTGCACGTCACATGGAAACTTCCTAAACAGGACTTCTGGAAGTTTTTACAAATTCAGGCAGCTTATAACTCTCTCTCTAGTTTAGAGTATAGGCATACTCTTCTAAACCCATACATCTCACACTGGACTAATTTATCAGTAAAATTAAATAGCTCCATTTACAAAGACATTATTGATAATCTATCTGATCAGTCTATACAGGCCAAAAACAAATGGAGTACTCTTCTTAACTACAATATTTCAGATGTACAACAGAGTAATTGTTGGCGTATTGCACATAATACCTTTAAAGATGCCTGTAGTTCTTTGGTACAAACTAAAATCCTACATCTTTGGTATAGAACCCCCTCTGTGCTTCAACAAATGGGCCTATTAAATAATAATAATTGCTGACGCTGCAATTTGGCCAATGGGGATCTACTTCATATCTTGTGGTCTTGCACTCCCATTTATAAGCTCTGGCATAAAGTCTGTTTACTTGCCTCCAGAGTAACAGGACAAAAACTACCTTTTGACCCCAAGCTATTCCTTCTAGGCATCCTTATCCCCAGTAGCTCTTTCCTCTCACATGCACATTTTAGATGGCTAAACATACTTTCTCTTCTGGTCAAACGTCTGATTCTTATGAAATGGAAATCAACTCTGGTGCCTTCTCTTTCAGATGTTCTTCCCAGCCTCTCTCAGTATGCCTCTCTAGACAGATTATCTCATGTTACTCATAATCGACTCACTGTATATGACAGATGTTGGCAGGATTACTTCAAGTAGATGAAGCTAGTTCTTCTAGACCTTAATTCTTAGGAATATATAGCCCTCCTTACTTTGCTCTCAGATTAGGTTTTCTCAAAACTTTTGTGCACAGATTTCTCCTTTTTCCCCCTTCTTCCCTGTTTTCTCCCTCTCTCCTTCCCTTCTTTCTTGCTTTTTTCTCTCTTCTTTCTTTCCTTGCACTTTTCTCTTATCTTCACCTCTCCATTACTGAACATTGTTCATATTTCCACATTTATCACTTTTTGCAGTTTACTGAATGCCTTGCCATAGCCTGCCCTAGCATGTATTTCATACACGTTTGTTATTTCTGATCCTATAATACCCTATTGATTGTAACCCTTCTGCTCTCCACTTACATCCTGTCTAGGTTTGTGTTTTATTATCAATACATGTATATAAGGCTTCTCCAATATGTTTACCCTAAATACTGTGTTTTGTTAAGTGATATTTTAACCTTACATGGAGGCTATAGTCTTCTATTGTATAAGATGTCTGCTTTCTTATATACTTGAATTTCAATAAAAAGATAAAGTGAAAAAAAAAAGCATTGTATCTGTTCAATCACAGATTAACACCAATTAGCTGTTAAATGTCAGCATTTGCACTTTGTTTTCCTTTAGCCACTGTGCTTAACCTCTGTGTTTAGCTAATCTCCAGTTTGTTGTTTACTTTGTTCATGGTGTAGCCACCCCCCTGTTAATTTAGGGCTTATTTCTGATGTGATTTAGGAGGCCCTGTAGGCTGCTGCAGGAGTTTGGGTCCCAGTGTATGTTTACTGGACTGGAGGCAGCAAGGCAGTAACCTTTGGCACCCCCCAGTCCACCATTCAGTAGTCAGCAGATTTTATGCCTTTTTTCAGCAAATAGGGGTCTCAGCAGCCAGACTGACACAGCATTTCAGCCAATTGGAATGCCCATGGACACAGAGAATAAAAGGGGCTATACTCAGGAGGGAGCAATCTTAGATCTGATATTCTCAAATGGGGACGAAGAGAGGATCTCAGATTTAGAAGTGGGCAGCCATGTAGGAACAAGCAACCACCAAACAGTGTGGTTCACGGTAAACACAGCCGTAGAGTCAAGCCATACAAAAGCGAGGGTACTGGACTTTAGGAGGGCTGACTTTGGGAAAATGGGAGAGTGTATAAGGAATGCACAAATGGGCAGGAAAGAAGGGGTGGAAGAACAATGAGAAAAAATTAAAACTGCCATCACAGCAGCAACAAGCCTTTGTGTGAAACAAATAAAACAAACTGATGAAAAAAAAAACACTAAGGTTCTTAAAAGAGGTGGCAGGGAAGGTTAGGGAGGAAAAACATAGCATTCAGGAAGTATAAGGAATCACAGAAGGAGCAGGACAGGGAACTGTATCAATTTAGGCAGAAAAAGCAGGGAAGGCAGTCAGAATAGCAAAGGCTCAAACAGAGGAAAAGATAGCTGCTAACTTGGATAAGAAGGTATAAAACCTTTATAGGTACAATAGAAAGAAAAAGAAAAAGACCGGGGGAGTAGAGGCTTAATAAAGGGAGGGAGGTGGCAGAGGGTGACAGTGAAAAGGCAGAGATACTGAATGAATATTTTTTCTCAGTATTCACAAAAGAAGAGGCGGGAGAGGTACCTAAACTAAACAATAACAGCACTCTGGATGGGGGGAGGGGGGTCAATGCCAGTCCATTCACAGAAGAAAGTGTCCTGAAAGAACTCCTAAAACTCAAGGTGGACAAAGCAATGGGGCCTGATGGAATTCACCTCAGAATTCTAAAAGAACTAAGGGGAGAACTAGTGACACCACTGACTACCTTCTTTAACAAATCATGGGAGGATGGTGTGGTACCTAATAACTAGAGGAAGGCAGATGTTATTCCCCCACAAAAGTGGAAGCAAGGCAGAGACAGGAAACTACAGACATGTTAGTTTGACCTCAGTGGTAGGGAAACTTATTGAATCACTTCTGAAGGAAAGAATTGTTGAGTACCTAGAGGTCAGTGGGGCACAGGACCCAAGGCAGCATGGATTCACAGTGGGAAAGTCATGTCAGATGAATCTAATAGATTTCTTTGACTGGGTAACCAAAGTAATAGATCAGGAAGGGGCTGTGTATGTGGCCTGCCTAGATTTTATAAGGCCATTTGCCATAGTCCCACACAAAAGTTTAATTAACAAGTTAGCCAGCCTGGGAGTGGGTCCCAGGGTGGTAACCTGGGTAAACAATTGGCTAGACAACAGGATGCAGAGGGTAATAGAAAACAGAGTCCACTCCAAGGAAAGGGGGTTACTAGTGGGGTACTGCAGGATTCAGTACTGGGACTGGTCCTCTTTAATGTCTTTATAGGTGACATTGCAAAGGGGCTGGAAGGAAAAATATGCCCCTTTGCAGATGACACAAAGATCTGCAATAGGGTAGATACAGAAGGGGGTGTAGAAAGGATGAGAAGGAACTTGGCAAGGTTGGAAAAATGGTCAAACGTATGGCAGCTTAGAGACATTGCAAAGAAGTGCAAAGTAATGAACCTGGGAAACAAAAACCCAGGGGAAGAGTACACAATGGGAGGGAGGTACTAACAACAACAAAAATGGAGCGGGACCTGGGGTAGTCATACCAGATAACCTAAAGGTAGGCAAGCAATGCGAAAAGTCAGTAAGGAGGGCTGGGGAGATACTGAGATGCATAGGGAGAGGCATCACCAGTAGAAAACAGGAAGTTGCCATCCCTCTGTACAGACAATTGGTGAGACCTCATCTGGAGTACTGTGTGCAGTTCTGGAGACCCCATTTCTGCAAGGACATAGGCAGGATGGAGGCAGTTCAGAGGAAGGCAACTAAAATGGTGCAGGGTCTGCACCAGAAGCCATATGAAGAGAGACTAAAGGAGCTTAATATGTACACCCTTGAGAAAAGGAGGGAGAAAGGGGGACATGATAGAAACTTTCAAGTACCTCAAGGGAATCAACAAAGTCCAAGAGTGTAGCATCTTTCAGAAAAAGAGGTGTGCAAGTACAAGGGGGCACAATTTGAAGATAGAGGGGGGGACAGCTTAGGGGCAACGTGAGGAAGTATTTTTCCGCAGAGAGGGTGATGGATGCATAGAACAGCCTTCCAGAGGAGGTAGTGAGGTCAAAAACAGTAGGGGAATTCAAGAATGCATTGGACAGTCATAAGGCAATTCTAGTGGGGGGATAAGAGGAAGTAGGCTGTTGGGTAACTAGGATCTGCAGCTTATCCGAAAGGTAGGGAAATTTCCAGACTGAGTGGGTCAAGTGGTCCTTATCTGCCATCAAAGTCTATGTTTTTATGTTACTAGAACGTCTGTGTCCTTCTAGAGCAGGCAGGGAGTACTGTAGTAGTAGTAGTAAAATGTTTTATTCAGAAAAAGTTTTTATGAATCCTGATTTATTCGATTGAGCTGAGGCTCATTTACAATGAGGTCCCACAGTACAGAGAAAAAGGTCATGTTACAGTTCCATCTTATCTAGTACAATAAGTATCACCATACCTCTCACTGTCCCTGATTTTTGGTGATATCCCTGATTTTGCACCAAAAATTTTCTCTGTCCTTTGTATAATTTTTTGTGACTGAACAGTGGGTATCATAAGCACAAAATAATGTCAAACATTACAGTTATAGACTTGTTCTTCTTCAGAAATGTGCATCTTACAGTAATTCCCTCATTCTTTTAGCTTTCTGACTGAATATTACCAATTTTAAGATATGTCCCTGATTTGGGGTCTTCGTCCCTGATTTTTTTAAGCCTTGTCCCTGATTTATGAGGCAAGAGGTTGAGAGGTATGAGTGTCACACATTAGGTACATAATTTACAAAACAAGGTTTTCAGGAACATCACACCAGATTCAATTACACACCACCACTTTACTTGGATCATACCACATAATCGAGATTCAGTTGCTTTGCTGTCCAGTCAAGGTTTTATCCCTCTCCAGTTATTTTTCCCTATTGATGCTCTTGTGGTATATGGAATATTATTCCACGCTACGGATCCTTCACAGTAGACTGTATCTCCCTATTTCTAACCTTAGAACCTCAAGGTCCATACCAAATGCAGATCTCAATGATTTTTTTTTATCCTAAAGGCACGATTTATGGATATATAATTTGGAAGTTATCCTCTAAGCCCCTTATGTATAAATGCTAATAGATGTTCCTGTCTACATTCTGTCAGCTTCTGCCGAGATTATCATACAGCTGGCAGCTATGCACCAAACGGGGAGCACCAAGAATGAACCTGGCAGGTCTACTGGAGAGTGACTGGAGGGGAGAGACAAGAGCTGCACACTGCTGTGTCCTTTCCTGCTAGAACCCTAGTGTGCAAACTAGACGGGCAGGAAATTCCCTGCAAGTGAGACTCAGTGTGAAGTAAGTCTACTTCGGGGGAGAGTTCAGCATTTTGGCAAGCATCCTGGAGATCCTGAATTTTCTTGGAAAGACACCGACTGCAGAGACTGTTAGGGCACCCATTCTGATAAATGTGGCCCACATATTCAAAAGAGATGTGCGGTGCATCCCTAGATGTGCCCGTGCATCTCCAGACCTACGAAGACCATCGGGGTGTGGCAATATTCAGATACTCCCGATGCGCCATGCAAAACCAACTGCACTACAGTGTAGAATATTTTGATGTGGACATGCAAATGAGGGGTCCCTCATGCAAATTCCTCGCATCACAATATTTTAACCTCTCCTGGCAAAAATATTGCTGGATGCACCAGTGCAAAGTTAGGAAACCAAAACCCTATCCTAACTTTGTGCATGGCAGGGTGGTGCCCTGTGCATAGTCCAGAGCTGGTCACATGACCCCCCCCTGCCCATCCCTGAATTGTTGTCAAAAGAACATACCACCTGTGCCCTTTTTCCATAGTGTAGGGAGCTCTTCCTCATCTCCAATGTCAGCCAAAACTGAAAAATGCCCGATCCTGTTTCCATCATGTAGGGACCCCCCCATCCCTGTTGTCTGTCTACATGAATATCAGCCCGATTCCTATTGTACCATAGCTTAGGGTCCCCCCTCCCTGCCCTGATTACAGAGTGCCATAATAATAAATACAAATGATCCCCTTTATATATATAAATATAAATAATAAAACATCCCCTTTTCCATAATGTAAGGACCCCCCCAGCCCTGATCACTGTATATGAAATCGTATAAGAAACCATGTCCTGTTGCTATAGTGTAGTGTCCCCCCAGCTTGGTAGGCAGCCCCCTCCCCACCCCAAACCCAACCTGTGCCAGCAGTAGCACAGCCCTCCACACCGCAGTCAAGCCACTGACTGATGGTACGAGCACATCAGATAAATAGTATGTGCGCTCATAGGTAGTCACTAACCAATGAGTGCCTATTATTTATTGTACATGCTCTGATACCAACTCAGTCGGTGGCTAGCCATCTTGCAGGTGTGAAAGGCTACTATAATCCACTACGCCAGAGTAGGGCTGGGTGCAGAGCGTGGGCTACTGGCCTACCGGGGTGGGGGGCTGGGGGAACACTACACTATGGCAACAGGATGGAGTTTCTTATACTATTTCATACAGTGATCAGGGCCGGGAAAAAGGGGATATTTTATTATTTATATGACACTCTGTAATCAGGGCAGGGAGTGGGACCCTGCACTATGGAAACAGGACTTGGGGATTTTATTTACATTATGGTGCTCTGGGCCGGGGAGCGGCGACCACTAGACTACCAGGGAACGAATGGGATTTACATGTCCTACAGGCATGGATCAGGGATGGGTGAGAGGGCTGTCCTGGCACCGTCCGCCTGATGCAGCCATGCTATTGAGCATACAATGGGCATGCATGAGGCCCCATTATGCCATGCATACCCAATGAGCTCATTAGCATATTCTGGCTGAATATTGCCCTTGGGGGACATGGCGCATTCAGATATGTGCCACACATTCCCCCATTGGCGATCTTCAGCCTGGCACCCTGGATGCACTGCAACAAACATGGTGGACACCTGCTATGTGCCACACATCAATCAATCAATCAAAATCTTTATTTTGCCAGGCAGAACATCATTGAGACAAGCTCATTTGCAAGATGGACCTGGGGCAAAACAATTGCCAACAGGGTTAAGACATCACAGGTTGAGTGAACATACATAACAATTACATACTGTAGTAATAATAACAACATAATAACATGTAACCATCGCATGTGACAAGATACTTGCACCAGAACATAGCAATAGGTTCAACAGGAGGTCGTGCCATTTAAATACAATTGCATAGATACAGATATATGGATGTAAGGTAATGAGCAAAAGTTTATACAGTAAACATCATTGGAGGAGTCATAGTGAGCAGAAGTGGCAGTTCCTCTAGCGTCAAAGTGCGAAGAAGATTGAGCTGTAAGAGTTCTTTGATAAGTACTGTAGACATGGCCTGGCAAGTGGGGTGGGAAGGGGAGGGGGGTATAGGGAGTGGGGAGTGGGGAGGAAAGGTCAGCCGAGATAGGAGATGGTTGGACATGATGGCCTAGGGAGGAAGGAATGTTCGAAGGGAGAACACGACAGGTGCCACAGGCAATGGTTGGGGTTTAAGTCCAGAATTTGAGGCAAAGACATCTAAGGTCCAATATTCAAATAGGATGCACAATCAGTTCCGAGCATGCATTCTGTTTGAGTATTGCATCAGAGCTGGTCTGGCCATTTTTTTGTGCAGCGCATCGATTTGCGTGTGCATCTGGATGGCTCTGAATATGGGGCCCAGTACTGTTTAATATTTTGGCTATGAGCTGTGGCATAGAGCAGGCTAATTTCAGTTGCAAGTTGCGTCAGGGCACCAGAGTAAAACATAAGCTCAAGAAGTGTACCTTCATTTGATTTTCCTGCCAGCCTGCATTCTTCTGTTTTCATGCAATTAGGAGTTCGAGGAAACTGCCCAGGTTTTTTTTTTTCTCGCAGAGGACCATCATCTTCAGCACTGGAAGAGGATCGAACCCCGGCTGGGTTGTGGACACTGCATTTCAACAGCTAAGTTCATCACTTTAAATTGTATTGTCATCAGCTTTTGCCTTATTTTAAAGCAGTCAAACATCAATAACTTTACTGTCGTAGTGGAGTATAATTTGGTGTTTTACAGTTTATGCATACATGTGCGCCCATGGCTTGTTTGGGGTTTATTTTATTAAAGCTGGCCAACTTGAGCTCCGACCTAGTATCCAGGGCAATGACATCAGGCCTGCACCAGACTTCAACTATTGTAAGGGGTACTTCAGACTTAATTATAGTGACTGGTTCCAACTGCTCTCTTGTGGGGTGTATTCTGTTTGGTGGGAATGGAGGCTGGAAAACCTGTGTATCAACTTGTGCTGTACTAATCCCATATTTCCCCCACAGTACCACAGCTACTGGTTATTAAACCTGCATTCTATTGTACAACAGGTGTGGTTATTGACTGCCATAGATTTTAAGTACTATAGAGTTGGTAAGTATATGTGGGGAACTGCATTGTTGAATATACCGGTACGTGGGTGGGCAAGCTCTAAGGTGGGTGCTGGGCAAGAACTACATCCCAGAGGGCAGGACCCAAATCACCATCTAGCCCATAGCATACTCTGGGTGGATGCACTGAAACCATATTCTCCATATACCATAGTGAGGTTTGTTCCCAGGCAAGCCCCATGCACCCAGGGCCCTCAACCTTGGAGCCCAGTAAACAGGCACAAGGCAGTGAGCTGTGACTTGCCCTATATATACCATCATGCACCAGAGCCAAACGGGTTGCATATATGGAGGCAACACTGCGATCTGTATAGTACACTGCTAGAGTGCCCCCTACTGGGCATTGGTGAAATTGCAGCAGTTTGAGAAAAAAAATGACTTTTGGAAATTTGTGTGTCCCCACTAAAGAAAAGTGAAAATGTAATTCACTGTGAAAGAGTTAGTGGGATGGTGCAGCTTTGAAGGGTATGGTGTGAATAAAAACAGGCAATACAAGGGATCTTGAGGCATGCCACAAAAGCAGACATCTTAGGGGCCATTGATAAGAATCTGACAAGTTTGGGATACTGCAAAATAATTTGACAAGTCAGACCAGATGCAATTGGTCCCCAACTGGTAGTGACTGAATTTGAAGCAAATTTGGGCACCAAGTCAATCCCCTTCCCCCACTCACTCTTTGAGCACAGAACTTGGAGGACAGAGTTTGACACTGTCCTGCCTGGGAAAATCAGTGTAACGAAAAACCGAGTGGGGCTTTAAAAGCAAAGCTGAATGGTTGTTGGTCAGTGAAGGGAAGTCTTTGCATGGCCTGCAGCAATTAGTGTACCCCGACTACCCAAAACTTCATTTCCTGTGGAGAAGATCAGAATACTATTGCAGGCTATGCACATTTTCAGGAGCGCTACCCACTCTGACTGGGGAAGATGACTTTGACACATTGGTAGACTACGCGGCTCCCATGCTGAGTGGCAATGCTAAGAGAGTGGGAAAAAAGGAAAAGGCCGGTGGAAAGTTTGAAAGGCCCTGCCCTTGATGTAATCCAGTCATTGCGACACACAGACCCTGACACAAGTACAAGCAAGTACCTGTCAGATCTGGAAAGTGCTTTTGGCAGCATAGAAAGTGAGGAGGACTTGATGTGGAAATTTAAAACCGCTATGCAAAAACCCCAGGAATCCCCATCCGAATATGTCAATCTGCTAGAGAGGGCCCTGCAAAAAGTTTTCCAAAAGGAGGAATAGCTTCAAAGGACTTAAACAAGGCAAGGTTAGAACATATTTTATAGTCAGTGCACTACTCAGCACTTCTGCTGTTCAAACTGCAGCCTGAGAGAAAAGCTAGAAAAAAACCCAGCTCACTGGACTCTGTTGCGAAAGGTCCGTGAGGCCGAAAAGCAGGAGAACTGGTACCTGTTGCAAGCTTCTGCCAACAAGGTGCAGGTCCCGGGCATGGCACTCATCTAACAAAAGACTGAGTTTTCAGTCCCTGCTCACTGAGTTTAACAATGGCGAGTACAGGAACAAACCAAAATTACTCCGCAACCCCTGAGGAAGTGACAAGTGCTACTGTGCAAGTTCCCAGTGACTTGTTCAGTGATCTAAAGAAGCAAATGACAGAGGTGAAACCAATACTGGAGGAGCTCAAAAGGACCCCTGGGCCCTCATCACCTTTACCTGCACCCCAGACTTCACCCTGGAAAGGACCTAGAGGCAACCCCAGGTTTTGTAGTGGTGCCCTCTTTTGTTACCAGTGTAGCCAAGACAGACACATTAAATGAGAGTGCAAAGAATCTCCAGACTATTAGAGGGTATTAGAATGTTTATTGCAACAGTTACATTTCAGAGGAGACCTGTAAGGGAGTGAACATGTACCCCGGTCACAACAAGCTCCAATGCCTCAGTCAAGAAGTCTGTAGCAGAAGGTAAACATCACTTCTGTGACTTGCTGCAACACACTGTGAGTCCATCAGCTGTGGTGGAGGTCCAAGTGGAAGGAAGGCTGACCCAGGTCCTTTCAGACAGTGGATCACGTCATCATGGTTTTTGATGACTACTACAAATGGTACAGTATTTGTTGCATGAGAAGATTGAGCATCTGGATTAAATGTGTGGGGCCTCAGTGATTCCCACTATCCCTATCCTAGATACATAAGTGTATGGATAAATTTCCTTGTGGAGGTGGCTGGTGTGGAGAGTCCTGTGGAGACTTTAGTCCTAGTGTGCCCCAGGACCGGACTGAGGGAACATGTGCCCATTATCTTGGGGATGACTGCTCACATGTTTGACAGGTGGTGACAACTGTGTGAGGAGCTACAAAACCAACAGAAAACTCCTGTCCAAGGACAAGTGAATGGAATGGTAAGATGTGCTTACTCCAGGTTTGAACAGCCTGAAGTGAAAGAAGATGATGATGATGTAGAGGGCATAGTGTGGAGAAAGGGCCTTCAAGAATTGGCTTTACCGCCCGGTGATGAATGCAGTGTCCAAGGAGAGATGCATTTCACAAAGGATGTGATGCAGAAGCTGCTGATTCTGGATGCCCCAGAAGAGCACAGACTTCCAAGTGGGTTGTTGGTGAAACCCAGTGTATTGCCTGCCAAAGCATACCAATATGTACAGAGAGTGGTGGTAGCAGTCAAGAATGCCTCAGATCATGATGTGCTCATACAGAAAGGGAGGACCCATCCCAGAATTTTCAGTTGACACTGTAGCGCCACCCAAGCCAAGTACATGGACTTCTCCAGGAAGGTTGGACCCCAACATATTCGACTTTGGTGAGTTTCCACTGCCTACAAGTTTGAAGGAGCAGATTCAGAAGAAACTGGCTGTGAAGAGGACTGTCTTCTCCCTCAAGGAATGGCATGTGGGTTGTGCCAGAGTTGAGGAACCCCAGATTTGGTTACATGACCCCAGATCATTTCAAGAAAGGTCCAGATGGTTGGCACCTGCAGACCTGGATGACATTATGTGACTGTCAATGTGGGGTACTCTGTTTCTGCCAATTTTAGGACACAGCTATTCAGGTATAGTTATTTTGGCCAAGGTTTAGAACTGATGTGCCATTCCTAGTCACTTGGGAATGTTCCTTTGAGGGTACAGGGGGTGGGTTCTCAGAGAGCTCTGGTGGTGTTGGAACTTGGGGTCAGGGGATCCCCATTCGTTTCAGATGTACTAACATCATGGGGCTTTTGCAGTCAAGTTTTCTTACTGGGCACTGAAGGGGGGGGTAGAAGCCAAACCCTTCTCTTGGTGCTTTGGGTGGTAGGCTAGCCATACATCCTGTGTGCTTGCTGAGGGTGTTATGCTTCAAAGGGGGTGTATGTAGCCTCTATTAGGAGCACTGTCTCCTTATGCAGGTCTATGAGATCTCTTAGAGATCTCAAAAAGGTAAATCCCCTTGTGTCTCAGCGGGTTGGGCCAGCTGGTCTTCCCCAGCCCTCTGAGGGGAGGAGCCAGTTGACTGTAGCTAAAGATCTGCTGGAAGTTGCATCACTCTGGGTAGGTGATTTCTGGGTATTACATGCCTGCTGCTTTTGCTGAATCTCTGTTCCGGTGTGTGTAAAGACCCCCAAGTATGGGTGCTTACTATTCAGCCCTTGCTCTTCCTCTTTTCCCTTTTCTGACTGTGGGGTTTGTGGCCCGCCTGCAGGTTGGGTGGGGCTATGACTCCTGGCCTGGGTATTCATGGAAGGTTTTGGCCCCTTTTGGGGAGAGTGGTGGGAAGAGGAGTCTGTAAGTTTGGGGCCGGAACAGCCCGTGCTGTCCCCGGCCAAGCCAGGATTCTTATGTGGGCGGTGTGTATTAAGTCATCCAGGAACCAGGGCAGGGGGATGTCAAGAGAGAGATGCAGTGGAGTCAAGGGACAGGTGGGTGTCAAACTCTGCATTCACCACTATGGCAAAAAGATGGTCTGTAGTTCTGCATCAGAGTGAGTCCTGCCACCATTATTGGGGAGTCATAGCCCGGGGAGTACTTGGAGGACTCGCAATGTGAATTGTGGCAATGTACAGGTTGGCGTTGGGTCTGGATGAATAGTAGGCTGAGGTCCTGCTGTTGGGGCAGTGCAGTAATGAAAGACCATGCTGTGGGGAAGGTAGTAGTGGTGGCCTGCCGTCCCCTTTCTGGTGTGGCACTGCAGCAGGACCAGAGCATCTGTAGGACCTAAAGGCTTTTCTTGGGTCAGCGCTGGTGCATCTCTGGGATCGCCAGGCCCTGTGCTTAGTTGCATTTGGATGCTCAGAGCCCAGTGCACCTGAAGAGACAAGAGGTTAGGTATGTGAGAAAAGAGCCAGTAAACGTGGAAGCGGCAGTGTCCGAGAAAATGTGAGCCTGCATTAAATTTGTGCTGCTGCCATCAATCGGAAGCTTATTTATCTTCAAGGACTACCCTTTTTTGATCTGCCCAGATCACTAAGTAATGTACCATGGGCCTCATGTAACTGAATTGCAGCTACCTCAGAAGCTATGTTTTTTTTTCTTGTTGTAGTCCGGCCCCCCCCTTCCCGAAGGGTGCTCAGCCCATGTCCCTGCGTCGCCCCCCCATGCACAGGCTTACCTCCATGGGTGGGGCCCCCTCCCCAAGATCCTTGATAGCGTGCCTTGGCTTACCCCCAGGGTGGGGCCATGTGAGCGGGACCCCCCCAGGGACACTGTAGGCAGCGGGGGTGGCGTCAAAACAGGGCATCATGCTTGGGGGCTGGGATTTTTTAGTGAGTGTGGCAGTACCTGGAGGCAGGGCCATGCAATGATGATCCATGTCTGCACTGCCCCCCCCATGTGATGGTGCTGGCACAATCGACCCCATCAGCCTCTGCCAGGGGTCGGTGGTGTGTCAGACACTCTATCCCCTCTCTCGAAGAAGGACAGCAATCTCTAGGATGCTCAATCCTTCTCCACCCAGCTGGCCCTCTGATGTCCTGAGTCTGTTTCTGAACCCAGATCATTGTTATCGCAGACAGGTGCCCTGCCTCTGTACTAGCCACCTCAGAAGCTATGCTGCTGTGCCCCAATGCTCCATGGAGCGGAACTTTAACTGTTTTATAAATAATAAAATTTTTCCTATTTGCTGAATCCTTAGTGTAGACATTAGACTATATTGATTAATTGTTTTTCTAACCTATAACCACATAGTTGCCCCTCTAGCTGCCATTGCCCCATGACTGTTGCACCCCTCTTCCTGAATCTCAATCAAGCGCAAAGACTGAACCCAAGTAAAAACAAATTTCCATCTGAGATTGCAAGATTGCAGTCTGTGTTGCCAATCCACCCTCCCCTTTTAACATCAGGTATCCCTAGACACAGAATGGTGACTTACATGTGGAAGGCTCAGAACCATCTTGCTGGTATTGTGGTGACTGCTGCCAGCAAGGGCCCACGAGGGGGAAAATCCTATTCATTTTACATTCAGAGACTGAGAGAAGAGGAGAAGGCATGTGAAGAACTAATGACAATGTGAAATGAGAGTGAACTAGAACTGTAATTACAGGACTGCGTATGGCACCCATTGGTGCATTCCCTCCCTGCACTAGGCAGGAGTGTTTGAATTGAAAGTATGCCCTGTAGCATCAGTTTGGTCTAGGACCCTCTGACTATGGTGGTCGTGTCTTGGGAGATGGTGGGAGGCTTGGACCCTGAGGGGGTGTCCGCCTCTCCTTGCCCCTAAATTTATGATCCCCTTATGTGGGGATGAAGCCAGAAGCAGTAATAATTTGGACCTGTACTTGCCCATAAGGGTCAGTTCTTGGGGGAAAGCAGGAGGCATCACTGGTGGCACCCTCAGACCCCAGGGAGTGTTTGCCTCTCCTAGCCATGCAAATTGTGTTGGGAATAAGTCTTCATGGGTACCAGTGTTTGGTCTTCCAAGAGAGTGTTTGAAGCAATTCTGAATCTAAGGGCCTGAGGCCCCTATCATGATGTTTTATGATCAGGGAGCAGGTTGTGGGAAACTGGTACCAGGCTTAGAGGAGGCTTGGTTGGTACTTATTCCCAGGTTACTTTTAGGAGTAAAATACCCCTTTGTTTTAATAGAAGACCTGTGCAGAGTGAAGTATGATGCTCTGAGTATGTTAAAGTTAAACTGCACCTGTAATATTCAGTAATTAGAGATGCAAAGTGCTCCCAATGTGGGTCTGGGCTACAGGGGCCCTGGGATGTTCATGCAGTCCTTGTTAAGCTGTCTTTAGGAGATTAAGGGTCTGATATTCAGAAAAGTGTGCAAGCACCATAATTGTGCTGAACCTGCACTAGCGCTTGTGCATGTCCCCTACTGTGATATAGTCAAAGGCATTGTGCTGGCACTATATCCTATGAATACAGGGCCAACTGCACACTGCACAAATGACATGCACTGGCACAGCACAATACATTTGGGAACCTCTGAATATAGCACTAAGGATAGTGCTGAACACGGGGAGGGGGGAGGCAATGCATTTGTGCAGCACTGCATATAGCACTATGGATTGCGCTGAATACGGGGCAATGCAGTGGTGTAATACCAAATATAGCACTGAGAATAGCGCTGAACACAGGGGGCAATGCAGTAGTGCAGCACCGAATATAGCACTGAGGGTAGCGCTGAACACAGGGAGCAATGCAGTGGTACAGCACCGAATATAGCACTGAGAACAGCACTGAAGACAGTGGCCAATGCATTTTGTGCAGCACTGAATATTAGCACTGAGGATAGTGCTGAACACAGGTGGCAATGCAGTGCTGCAGCACTGAATATAGCACTGAGAACAGCACTGAACACAGGGGCCAATGCATTTGTGCAGCACTGAATATAGCACTGAACACAGGGGGCAATGCAATGGTGCAGCATCGAATATAGCACTAAGGATACCTCTGAACACAGGGGGCAATGCAATGGTACAGCATCGAATATAGCACTAAGGATACCGCTGAACACAGGGGGCAATGCAGTGGTGCAGCACTGAATATAGCACTGAAGATACTTAAGAAGAAGGAGGGGGTCAAAACTAGAGGGCACAGCCTCAGACTGCAATGAAAAAGATACATGGGCAATGTGAGAGGGCATTTCTTCACAGAGAGGGTGATGGAGCCCTGGAACAGACTACAAGATGGAGTGGTGGGTGTTAAATCAGTGGAAGAATTCTAAAGGGCATGGTACAAGCATATGGGGCTGAGTATCGGAGGAGGGCAGGGGCTGGCAGGGAGGGGGAAGTGTAGGGGGGAAAATAGGGCAGACTACATGGGCCGGTATGGTCCTTTTCTGCAGTCAAGCTTCTATGAATCTATGATTTTATGAGACAGCGCTGAACACAGAGGGCAAATGCAGTGGTGCAGCACCGAATATACAGTAGCACTGAGGGTAGTGCCGAACACAGGAGACAATGCAGTGGCACAGCCCTGAATGTAGTACTAAGGATAACGCTGAACACAGGGGCCAATGCATTTGTGCAGCACTGAATATAGCACTAAGGATAGCACTGAACACAGGGGGTGATGCAGAGGTGCAGCACAAAATATAGCACTGAGGACAGTTCTGAACACAGGGGACAATGCAGTGCCACAGCATGACTATAGCACAGAGAACAGCACTGAACACAGGGGCCAATGCATTTGTGCAGCACTGAATATAGCACTGAGGATAGCGCTGAACACAGGAGGCAATGCAGTGCCACAGCACGAATATAGCACTGAGAACAGCACTGAACACAGGGGCCAATGTATTTGTGCAGCACTGAATATAGCACTGAGAACAGCACTGAACACGGGGCCAATGCATTTGTGCAGCACTGAATATAGCACTGAGGATAGCACTGAACACAGGGGGCAATACAGTGGTGCAGCACCAAATATAGCACTGAGGACAGCACTGAACAAGGGGCAATGCAGTGGTGCAGTACTGAATATAGCACTGAGGATAGCGCTGAACACAGGAGGCAATGCAGTGGCACAGCACTGAATGTAGCACTGAGGACAGCGCTGAACACAGGGGCCAATGTATTTGTGCAGCACTGAATATAGTACTGAGAACAGCACTGAACACGGGGCCAATGCATTTGTGCAGCACTGAATATAGCACTGAGGATAGCACTGAACACAGGGGGCAATACAGTGGTGCAGCACCAAATATAGCACTGAGGACAGCACTGAACAAGGGCCAATGCATTTGTGCAGCACTGAATATAGCACTGAGGATAGCGCTGAACACAGGAGGCAATGCAGTGGCACAGCACTGAATGTAGCACTGAGGATAGCGCTGAACACAGGAGGCAATGCAGTGGCACAGCACTGAATGTAGCACTGAGGACAGCGCTGAACACAAGGGGCAATGCATTTGTGCAGAACTGAACATAGCACTGAGAAATAGCACTGAATGCTGGTGTGAGCAGGGCGCCAGTGAAAGACAGCAGCATAGGTATCCAAAATAAAGTTTACTGTGCAAATATCAATTTATTTGTTTATTTAAAAGTTTGATAAGTGGGAAAGGCACTCTGAGCAGAGACTCATTTTCAGGTGTGACCTGGGGGAAGGGGAAAGGGAGTAGACATCCAGGCAAAATGCAATAACAGCAAACACAAGTGCAAAGAACACAGTGGACAGCGATGTCATGCAACAGATTTACATGGGTTACAAATGACCTAAGAAGCTCATTCTAAATTGCTTAGATACAAAATCATGTAAATGAGGTTGGGTGACATTTGCTCACATGAGAAAGCAAACTGAGGGCAGGAGTTCAGGCACTCTGGGAAGTAGGAGCCTTTGGGTAGATGGGAGTATAGAAGCTGCAGTGACACAGGGAACAGAGGGACCAGGAAGGGGGTTGACAGATACAAGGAGGGGGAGGAGAGAGTCTTAGTAGGTGTTTTAGAGAGTGGAGAGAGGGGGAAACAGATGAAGAGGATAGGGGAGCAGGTTCCACAGGGAAGGGAGCCACTAGGGAAAAGCGCCTTGGCCAGTGCGTGAGCAAGAGTGAGGTATAGAGAAGGTGTGGGAGTCCTTTGAATGTTTGTTTGTTTGTTTGTTTATTCGCTTAACGGGTAAGCACACTGGAAACAAGTTCCTTTTACAGGTGCGACCCATATATATTGCATACAGACAATACATAATCAAACATACATATACAATGCAGCAAATTGCAGACAAAAATGTCTTTGTTACGTATAAAATTCATAAAAAAAAAAAAATTCATAAAAAACAGTTACAATTAAATTGAGATTCGAAATACATCCTTAATGCATCGGCAAACTTTTTGACAGAACACAACCACCTAATATCTTGAGGAATTTCATTCCAAATGAATGGAGCAATATAAGCAAAGGATCTTTGTCCACTTTTAGATTTCATAAAAGGAATCTCGAGAAACCTACTGTCTGACCTATGTCTAGAATAATGACCATCAATATATGGTCTCAAAACTTTGAAATACTATGTGGAATTCCAGAGTCCATAACTTTATATATGAACTTGGCCACACAGTATTGGAAATTTAATGAAACCGTAACCAGCCCATTTCTTTCAAAATCACACAATGATGAGATGACTTAGAACAATTTAAAGCAAACTTAGCTATCAAGTGAAGTAAAGTGATTTCTTTGAAATCACTGTCGCAGAAGCAGTGTCAGTAATCATAGCTGCATAGTTCACAATAGGAAGTAAGCAGCAATTTGAAATAACCAGCCTAGACTCAGGAATAAGAAATGAACGGATTCTGTACAAAAGAACCTAATCTACAATGTATTCTTGAGGTAACCCTCAAAAAATGAGATTCATAACTTAGATGAGAATCTAGTAATACCCCAAGATATTGAAATGTATCAACATAGTCAAACAGTAATCCATCAAGAGATTTAACTTCCAAAGTACCAACCTCAGATCTCAGTCTAGGTGGGGTACCAAAACCATCACCTTTGTCTTAGATTTGTTTAAGAGTAATTTACAGGCCATAAGTGAAGACTGAAAATTGCACATTTCCTCTGTTAAAGAAACACCTAGATCTCCAAATGACAAACCCTGCGATAAATTACTGCATCGCTCAGCGTAAGTGTTAAAGAAGCATTATTAATCACACTTACTAGTTGATCAAAAAACAAAGAAAACAAAAGTGGCCCAAGTAGAACCTTGTGGAACCCTCACACTAACCATTACAGAGTCTGATACAGCACCCCTATATTTAACCCTTTGAAACCTATTTGTTAAATAATCCTCGTCCAGTCCAAGAAAGACTCACCAACTCCCAATGACCCAAGTCTAGAAATCAGCAATTGGTGATCAACTGGGTCAGAATGCCTTGGTCAAGTCCATGAATGCTGACTGCCGATCAGACACCTTGTTATCCATGCCGTTAAGTACCCGGTTAGTGAACTCGACCAGGCAGTCTCAGTACTTCTTCCTTTCTAAAACCATGTTGGTTCTGAGACAATAATCCAAAACGATCCACATACCCAATCAACTGATTATAAACTATTCTTTCCTGAACTTTAGCTAAAGCAGACAAGATAGAAATAGGTCTGTAGTTACAAAACTCATGTTGTGAACCAGATTTAAATATAGGAGTGACCAAAGTATGTTTCCATATATTAGGTATAGTACCTGTAACAAAAGACAAGTTGAAAATAATACTAACTGGAAGTGCTATAACCGAGGCAGCATCCACCAATAAACTAGGACATAAGCCATCAGAACCAGCTGAGCTGTCCCTCTTAATACAACGCAACAACTTCTCTACCTCCTTCAGAATGTCATGAGTAAGGGGAGAGGAAGAGGAGAGGAGAGGAGAGAAGATAGGCAGGAGGCAAGACAGCCAAACCAGTATTTGGCAATGAAGGTGGTGCAGTGGTACTGGCAATGAAGGGGTAGGGGGAGATGGAGAGGGAGGAGTAGAGGGAGCAGTGGTGGGTGCGGAGAGGAGAGTTGGGGCAAAGCGACAGAAGGCATTGCAGATGGCAGTATTGCAAGAGGCAGTACAAAAAAGCAAAAACAACAGCAAAAGATCAACAAGAACAATAAGGGGGTGAGGGGGGCTTGGAAACAAAGGAAAATCGGCAACCGCCTGTAAAAACAGGAGACGAGGACAATGTAAACAAAAAGGGCAACCAACGGTAAAAGAGGGGGAAGGGACAACATAAACAAAAAGGGCTACCACCTATAAGAAGGGGGGGATGATAAAAATGAAAAGGGCAACTGCCCATGAAAGGAGAGGGGAGGGCAACAAGAACAACAAGCATTTGTCAATGCCGAATGTTGCTTGCTTATATGTGCTGTTTCGGTATTTGGAAGTAATAGTACCATGCCTAAAAACTGTCATGTGCCCCCCCCCCAAGACATCCACTGTGTCTTTATGTTCAGTATTCACAGAAGAGGGAGAGGGGCAAGGGCCATAGCAGTACAGCAGTTGCAAAGGCGTGAACAGGTCGACAATAGTCCATTCACAGGCAGAAGAATCCTGCAGGAGGTGACTAAAATTGAAGGTGGACAAAGCGACGGGACCAGATGGCATACACCCAAGGATATTAAGAGAACTGTGAAGTGAGATAGCAGTACCTCTGGCAGCCATGTTCATTGAGTCATTCAACACAGGGTTGGTACCAGAGAATTGGAGGAAGGCACATGTGGTCCCTCTATACAAATCCAGCAGAAAGGAGGAGGCGGGGAACTATAGGCCGGTCAGCCTCACCTCAGTAGTGGGAAAGATCATAGAGACATTGCTTAAAGAAAGGATAGTGGGTCATCTAGAAGTCTTCAGAGCCCAGGACCACAGGTGACACGGATTCACAGTGGGAAGGTCATGTCAAGCAAATCTGGTTGATCTCTTTGACTGAGTGACAAAGGAAGTAAATCAGGGTGGGGCAGTGGACAATGCTTACCTTGATTTAAACAAAACCTTTGACACTGTTCCACATAGCAGGCTGATAAAGTAGCTGAGTAGGCAGGGCATGGGGGAACGGGTGATAAATTGGGTTAGAGAATGGCTAACAGACAGGAGGCAGAGAGTGGTGGTAAATGGGGTGCAGTCTGGGGAGAGAGGGTGACCAGTGGGGTGCCGTTGGGATTAGTCAAGGGGCCAGTCCTGTTCAGTGTCTTCATTAGTGACATTGCTGAAGGGCTGAAGGGAAAGGTCTGCCTGTTTGCAGATGACACCAAGATCTGTAAGACAGTGGATACCTCAGAGGGGGTGGAGGAAAAGAGGAGGGACCTGGGGAAGCTTGAAAATAGTCTGAGGGGGGGGCGCTGTGGAGCCCGAGCAGGACGGCAGCATCTACCAACAGCTCCTGCTTCAATTTATATAATTCATTAAAAACTCCTTAATTGTTGGGAAGTGACTCTAAATAGCCTTACTGTTTGAAAGAGGATCCCTCTAACTTAAAAATGGGTACTCCTCGTAAGGATAGAGGCGGAGGATCTGGCGCTAAGACACCCGAAACGGCGCAACACACGAGGAGCTTGACTGAGACGCAGACCACACCACAGCGGGACTCCGAGAAACTATGGCTTCCCTAGGCCTAAAACTGAATAGGCTGCTTACCTGTGGCTGACCTGAACAACAAAATAGACTCTTTCGAACGAGAGTCATGCGGTTGAGTCTACTGTGGAGGATATGCGACCGAGCTGAAAGCATAAAGAAACAAGCAGACGCTGCGTCGGCAGTGACATCAATGCTGGTCAAGAAAAACACACATCTAAGGGCCAGGCTCGAGACCCTTGAAAATCAGGCCCGCTCTTCGCACGTTCGAGTCCTGGGCATGCCAGAGGGAATCGAAGGAGATCATCCTTTGATGTTCATGAAGGAATGGCTGGCCGAAAAACTGACCCCAGAAGCCCACAACATTATATTTGGCCTACAGAAGGTTTATAGAATTACTCCTCGGGGTACCGTGAAGACAGAGACCCCCTGCATTCTCCTAATTATGACAGACGGAGTGGGCACAAGGGACCAAATTCTGCGTTATGCACGACAAGCAGGGCCTATTCTTCAGGATGACCGAGTGATTCATTTATTCCCAGACATCAGCTATGCTACACGCCTCAAGAGGAAGAGGTTTGATGGGATTCGAAAATGGCTCAAGCAAGCAAACATCTCTCATTCACTGGTGTTCCCGGCGCGGCTGAGGATAGTTCACAGGGGGAAAGTTTGGGTTTTCTTGGACCCCACTGAGGCTGGCAAGTGGGCTACACGTTTTGCTGAATCCAGTCGGAAGCAGCGGAGAGACCATGGCGAGGAGTCCAGTGGCTCAGAAGATCAGGAGGACACTTGAAAAGTGTTCGCAGGCCAGACTCTGATTTATATATATGTTCTTTTACGCCCTACAAACAGATCCTTAAATGACTCCTGTTTAAATTAAAAGGGGCTGCCTGAAATGCAAGGCCTATTTTAGTTTGTATGTGTATTTGTTTTTAAAGGAGCAGCAGTTTGAGTAGAAGGGCTTAAGGATGCTGCCTGAATTATATGGTGGTACTTGGACTTTTAGGCAGATAATGTGGCAAAAATAATCCCTGAATAGGGCACAGACTTGGACAGATTCGGATCCATTTAAGTTTATAACGGAGTAGCCACACTGCTCATGGGCTCATTTAATCAGCTTTTTCACGATGATGTATATGTTAACGAAATGTTTGGTTAATCCCCATATGTGGTATCAAAATATTTGGGAATCACTAATCCTTTGATTACTGAGGGGGTCTATTTCTCTCTCTTTCGGATATGTATTAATGCTGATGGTATGTCCTAAATATGGTAAAACTATCTGTAAAAGGATATGAGATAAAATTAAAAAATAAAGTTAAAAAAAAAAAAAAGAAAATAGTCTGAGGACTGGCAACTGAAATTTAATTCAAAAGAGTGCACAATTTTGCAAATGGGACACAGAAACCCTGGGGAAAGCTACAGGATGGGGGGGGGGCAAGGAGTTGCTGACAGTCACAAAGAAGGAAAGGAACCTGGGGGTTCTTATTTCAGATGACCTGAAAATGTCAAAGTGGTAAGGCAGCTGGAAGGGCCAGTGACATGCTGGGGTGCATAGGCAGGGGTATCACCAGCATAAGGAGGGAGGTAGTGATGCCATTAAATAAAACCGTGGTCAGGCTTCACATGGAGTACTGTTCTGGAGGTCACACCTTCGTAAAGATATTAACAGGCTGGAGATGGTCCAGAGAAGGGCAAATGAGATGGTACAGAGCTTGCAACACAAGAATTATGAGGAGAAATTAAGGGACCTCAATATGTACTCACTGGAAGAGAGGAGGGAAAGAGGGATATGATAGAAACATTCCCGTACATCAAGGGTATAAGTTTAACTACTTAGAAGCAGGTGACAGCTTCTATAGACACTTGTGCCAGCTTCTGTGTGATATTCTTTTGTTCTTATAAATCTGTAATCTCCAGTATTTCAGTAACCACATAACCATACTGCCTTCTTTAGGCAATTTTATGGTGGTTGATGCCTGGTGTCAGATGGCAGACAGAGGGCTCACCAGATTGTGTTGCCATTTGAAAAACTTCATAGAGTGTTCTTTTACTGGTAAGCATTTTGGAAAGCTGGTGAAGGTCTCACAATTTTTGTTGTGATTTTATCTCCTTATGTCTGCCCCTTTGGTCCCCCATCCCCAGACCCGAACAGTCATCAGTGGCCATAGCTGCAACCTTCTTCTTGCCGTGGAGCCCCCACGGAGATAGCGTCATTGGTGGTCGCGAGGGTTCATGGAGCTGCCCTCCCCTGAGGACTCACATTCAAGCCATGCCCAGCAGCCCCCACGGAGATAGCGTCGTTGGTGGTCGCAAGGGTGCATGGAGCTGCCCTCCCCTGAGGACTCACATTCAAGCCGTGCTCAGCAGCCCCCACGGAGATAGCGTCATTGGTGGTCGCAAGGGTGCATGGAGCTGCCCTCCCCCCAGGACTCGCATTCAAGCCATGCCCAGGTACTACAAATCTCGGATCAGTGACCACGCTGCTGTGCTACAGTGTCGAGTGTTGCCTTATGAGACTTTTTGACCCCACACGAATGCTGATAGTTTTTTTTGTGGGGAATATTTTTGTGAACTTATGAGCTTTCCAGCTGCTACTGTGTCATTACCGTAAGAGTTTAGTGGGGCATATTTGTGAACTATTGAGCCTTCTAGCTGCTAGTGTATCGTATCATAACTCGATTACTGTCGTTCCTGAGCTTTAAAATGTCACCCTGATTGAAGCAGTAGGAAACTTTGTAATTGTGAGACCTTAAGTATATCACTTGAAATTCATCATTATTAGTATTTCTGCGCCTAGAAGCTGTAAATGAAGCCCTGTTAAGTTTACAGTTTTAATAGTGTCCCGAGCTCCTGACTTCTTAAATACTGCCTGGGCTACCATTTTGGTACCAGTCTCCCATTTTGAAAAGTTCCCCGAGTCCCTGGCCTGCTTCCCTTGCTCCTTACTTTTTGCCCTGGCAGCACCATTTTAATTTAAGGCTTCCTCCATTTTTTTTTTATTTGCAAATGTCCCCTTGGCTGCCACATAATTTGCTTTTTTTCCTAAACCGAAACACTCTTGTCCCCTTGGCTGCACTAGTTTAATTAAGGCTCCCATCTCTTTCTATTGCTAACGTCCTGAGTCCTTTATTTCAATTCCTTGCACTATTTACAAGCCCTGGGTAATTTAACTGTGCCACTTAATTTGATTTTTCCTTAACTGCAGCACTTTGTCCCCTTGGCTGCACCAGTTTAACTAACGCTACCTCTGTTTTCTATTGCTAATGTCCCGAGTCCTTGTTTGATTCCTGCACTGTTTTCAGGCCCTGGATGGTTTGGACGTGCCACTTGGTTTGCTTTTTTTGGCCAAAACGCAAGTGCGCGTGGCTAAGTAGCAAGGGACTCTTTGCTGGCTCCCTTTGGAGGGCTGCTTCAGGGATCGCGAGTGTGCTCTCGCACCTAAACAAGCCTGTACATATTTAAAGTCCCTCACCGTGCCTGCAATTACAGAAATGCTACTGATCTTCCGTGGGGCAGTTTACAGAAAAAAAATAAAAAGCCTATCACTGTGTAAACCTTTACCCGACTACCTTGCAATCCAACCCCCAAAACGCCCACGTTTTCTCTCTATAAATACCTGTGTCTTTGTTTCTCTCAGGAGCCCCCCACGAGATAGTGTTGTTGGTGGTCGCAAGGGTGCATGGAGCTGCCCTCCCTGAGGACTCACATTCAAGCGTGCCCAGCAGCCCCCCACGGAGATAGCTGCCATTGGTGGTCGCAGGGTGCATGGAGCTGCCCTCCCCCCAGAACTCGCATTCAAGCCATGCCCAGGTACTACAAATCTCTGATCAGTGACCACACTGCTGTGCTACAGTGTCGAGTGTTGCCTTATGAGACTTTTTGACCCCACACGAATGCTGATAGTTTTTTTTGTGGGGAATATTTTTGTGAACTTATGAGCTTTTCAGCTGCTACTGTGTCATTACCGTAAGAGTTTAGTGGGGCATATTTGTGAACTATCGAGCCTTCTAGCTGCTAGTGTGTCATATCATAACTCGATTACTGTCATTCCTGAGCTTTAAAATGTCACCCTGATTGAAGCAGTAGGAAACTTTGTAATTGTGGGACCTTAAGTATATCACTTGAAATTCATCATTATTAGTATTTCTGCACCTAGAAGCTGTAAATGATGCCCTGTTAAGTTTACAGTTTTAATAGTGTCCCGAGCTCCTGACTTCTTAAATATTGCCTGGGCTACCATTTTGGCGCCAGTCTCTCATTTTGAAAAGTTCCCAGAGTCCCTGGCCTGCTTCCCTTGCTCCTTACTTTTTGCCCTGGCAGCACCATTTTAATTTAAGGCTTCCTCCATTTTTTTTTTATTTGCAAATGTCCCCTTGGCTGCCACGTAATTTGATTTTTTCTAAACCGAAACACTTTTGTCCCCTTGGCTGCACCAGTTTAATTAAGGCTCCCTCCGCTTTCTATTGCTAACGTCCTGAGTCCTTTATTTCGATTCCTTGCACTATTTACAAGCCCTGGTTAATTTAACTGTGCCACTTAATTTGCTTTTTTCTTAACTGCAGCACTTTGTCCCCTTGGCTGCACTAGTTTAATTAAGGCTCCCACCGTTTTCTATTGCTAACGTCCTGAGTCCTTTATTTCGATTCCTTGCACTATTTACAAGCCCTGGGTAATTTAACTGTGCCACTTAATTTGCTTTTTTCTTAACTGCAACACTTTGTCCCCTTGGCTGCACCAGTTTAACTAATGCTACCTCCGTTTTCTATTGCTAACGTCCCGAGTCCTTGTTTGATTCCTGCACTGTTTTCAGGCCCTGGATGGTTTGGCCATGCAACTTGGTTTGCTTTTTTTGGCCAAAACGAAAGTGCGAGTGGCTTAAGCAGCAGGGGACTCTTTGCTGGCTCCCTTTGGAGGGCTGCTTCAGGGATCGCGAATGTGCCCTCGCACCTAAACAAGCTTGTACATATTTAAAGTCCCTCACCGTGCCTGCAATTACAGAAACGCTACTGATCTTCCATGGGGCAGTTTACAGAAAACAAATAAAAAGCCTATCACGAACTGTTTAACGCTTACAGAAAAAAAATAAAAAGCCTATCACTGTGTAAACCTTTATCCGACTACCTGCAATCCCAACCCCCCCAAAACGCCCACGTTTTCTCACTATAAATACCTGTGTCTTTGTTTCCTTCTCAGAAGCCCCCATGGAGATAGCGTCGTTGGTGGTCACGAGGGTGCATGGAGCTGCCATCCCCTGAGGACTCGCATTCAAGCCGTGCCCAGGTACTACAAATCTCGAATCAGAGACCATGCTGCTGTGCTACAGTGTCGAGTGTTGCTTCCCTGCTGACGCTTTGCGTCAGCTGCCCCACCGCCCCCACCACCACCCTTGGTGAGCACTCCATTATATAGTACTCATCAGGTGACTGATTTTAACCAATCAGCCTACTTTTCCATCTGCAGATTATCAGAGCTCACCACTAGCGGACACTACAGCAATTTCCCTTTGTTCTTGCTGCATTAAATTCCCCTGTTGGAACGCCATGCCACACATAGCCTTAAAAACAATGCTAGGGATAGCACTCCTTGCAACACTTGCATCCCTACCACCCATGCTCCACCCTAATCAACTGCCAGGCCCCCCAAACCTCTCCCCATTCTACTGCCACCCTAGTCACAGCTCCACCACCATAATTGGCCAATTCCCCCTGGGGACACACTGTTCCTGGATTCCTGGCCCATCCATCATCGCCCCATCCTTCCACACTGGGCTGGCCATAGTGAAACTACACACATCAGGCTTTCACACAGCCTCCCCAGTCTCCCTTACCCCACCACAAGCCAATAAAAAATACTACCAAACCTAAAACTGGTACTAACTTTAGTACTCCTACTCGCTGGGGACATTGAGCTAAATCCCAGTCCTGCCACCAGCGCTTGCCAACCCTTCCCACTGGCCAACTACCCAGAGGCCTAAAAATATCCCACCTAAACATACGCAGCCTCCTACAAAAAAATGCCCCTACTACAAATCCTAGTACAAACTCTATGCCTTGGCGTCCTAATTATCACTGAGACCTGGCTGAAACCACACTACCTGGATGTTGAAGTGGCTCTTCCTGGATACTCCATCACCTGTCAGGACCGCCCTGGCACAAAGAGAGGCGGTAGTACAGCCATTTATGTATCTTCCCAGGTACAATTCTCACCTGTCTCGGCACCTGCCTTCCCAGACAACATCGACTCCTCACTAATAAAAATCTCCCTACCCCAGTCCATCCCTATCTTTATAGCAGGGACCTATTGTTCCCTGGACTCCCTTTTAAATTCCATAGCAACTCATCTAGACACCCTAAAAACCATCACCTTGGGTGGGGAGCTCCACCTCCTAGGTGATTTCAACTTAAACTGGCTCACTAGTGCTAGTACCAAACTCTGAAACCATGTAGCTAGCTTAAATCTGACTCAACTCATCACCGAGCCCATGTGGCTAAACCACAAAATGCAAAACCACTCCCTGCTCGACTTGGCCCTCACTTCTCACCCACACAGGATTATAACCTCAGGCCTCCTTCCGAACTCTCTGAGTGATCACCAGATGATATATATAATGCATAAAGTATTCAAAGCTAAGTCACTCCCTCAGAAAACTCTCCTTATCAGATCTTATAAATCCCTTAACCTCGATGGTCTTCTACAAGACTTGGCTAATTTGGATTGGTCCTACATACCCCGGGCCCCTTCCATGGATCACGCCTTTGACTTCTTTAAGTCAAAATTTCTTGCCATCTGGGATAACTGTGCTCCACCCAGAAAGGTTAGAGTAAGGGGAGCTCATCTGCCTTGGATCACTGCTGACCTCATGGAGCATCTCTGTATCAGAGATCAGGCATGGAAAGCCTGTAAGACATCGGGGAGGCACGTAGATCCCTACACTATCGAATGCTTAGAAATGCCTACACCAGGCATATCCGCCAGACTAAAGCTCACTACTTCACATCATCCCTCCAAAAAAATTTAAACCATCCAGCCAAGTTCTGGAGGTCTATAAAATCACTTTTCTCCCCTCCCGCCCAGCCACCCACTCCTGCCCTAGATGTGGGAGGCTCTATCATAACTGAACCACTAGCAGTTGCCATGGTTTTCAACTCAGTGTTTACTAGCAGTGGGTCCCCTCACTACTCCAACCCCCCACCTGCCACACAAAATGCGAAATCCTCATCCCTAAACTGGGTCAGGAGTACCATCACCCCTATCCAGGGACCACCCAGTCCAATGCCACTGCCTCAAAGGATGCCGAGAACGAGGAGCACTTGGATGACAGTGGGCTCAGGGAGGGTTAGAGCAGTTAGGCAGAGGCACATCCCAGATCCTATTCCACTCAAGAACTCATATGCCACACTGGCAAATGAGGACAACCAAATAGAGGTACCCAGAGAAGTGGAAGGAAAGGATGTGGAGGTTAGCTAAGGAGGTGACCTCAGCGAGGAAAGCAGTGGACCCCAGAGGAGGAGGAAGTGAATCCTGGTGGGGGACTCCATCATAAGAGGGATCCAGCTAGGAACACAGGAGGGGGAGAACAGGGAGGTGAGGTGCCTACCAGGTGCCATGGCATGGAGGGATGGAAGGAAGATCCTGGGGATCACTGGGAAGGCAAGACAGGAGGGTGAGCTGGATATCATTATCCACCTAGGTACTAATGATCTGGCAAATGGGGAGCCAAAGGAAGTTCAGGAAGAGTTTAGGAAACTGGGGAAGGGTCTCAAGCAAGTAGCTACTTCTGTCACTTTCTCAGAAGTACTACCTGTGAGAGGCAAGGGAGAGCATAGGAGTGCATGCACCAGGAACTTTAACTCATGGTGGAAGAACTGGTGCTGTGAGGAAGGGTTTGGATTCATTGGTGACTGGGGACCCACCTGGAGGGATGGAGGTTTGTTCAAGCCTGACGGCCTGCATCCATCCTGGAGGGGAATTCAAGCACTCAATGATAAGTTTAAATGCTACATTGACAAGCATTTAAACTAGCAAAGGGGTGACAGGCCAGCAAGGAGGGTACCTATTTGCTCACCCCCCACAGCTAGCAGTGGAAGCAGTGAACCAGAGGAGTGGCTATCTCTGCAAAGCAGTGTGCAAAAGATGGAGATTAGTGCCCAAGAGGTGGATAAGCAGAAAAGGGGCAAAATTCAGCAGAAGGGCAGACAGCAAGGAGAACCAGGGATAAATGACAACCAAGGAAGGGGCTGGAGTAGAACAGTGAAACAGTCTAGGGAGGTCAAATTGTGGAAAGCCATGTGTGCAAATGCCAGGAGCCTTAGCAACAAGATGGAAGATCTGGAGGCTGTCATGGTACAGTCAGACCTGGACATTGTGGCCATCACTGAAACCTGGTGTAATGATAACCACGACTGGGAGATGACCATACCTGGCTACAACATATTCAGAAGAGACAGAGCAGGCAGGATGGAGGAGGAGTGGCACTGTATGTGAAAAATGACATAAGGGCCACAGAGATCCAGGAGGAACAAAATGGGGAGAGATACTGTGGGTTAAGCTGGAAAGGAAAATGGGACAGCCATCCTACAGGTGTGGTCTATAGACCACCAGCCCAGGAGGAAGAAACAGATAGGAGTTGATGCTAGCCATCCAAAGGATGGCAGACAAGGGTGAGGTAGTACTGGTTGGAGACTTCAATATTCCAGACATGGACTGGAGCATCCCAGCAGCAGCATCAACTAGGAGCAGATTTATCCTGGACTCCTTCAGGTGCCTTCCTCAAGCAACTGGTCATGGAACCAACTTGGCAGAAGGCAATACTGGACCTTGTGCTCACAAACAGGGACAGTGTGATGGGGGTAACAGTGGGGGAGCACCTGGGAAACAGTGACCACCAGTCATTGTGGTTTGAAATCACAGAAAGAGCAAAACCAAACCACACAAAACACGTAGCCTGGATTTTAGGGGCAGACTTTGGAAAATGGGAGATGCTTGAAAGAGGCATTAAGGGGAATGGGACAGGAATCAGGGGTTGAGGAACAGTGGGCAGTATTTAAAATGGGGATTACAAGAACAACAGAAATATGCATTAAGCAGGTTAGCAAGAGGAAAAGGAAGAGGAGACCATTATGGTTTTCCAAAGAGGTAGCAAAGAAAGTGAAAGCCAAAAAGATTGCATTCAGGCAATACAAAAAGACACAGGCAGAAGGGGATAGGGAGAAGTACCAGGAGAAGCAAAGGGAGGCAGGGAGGTCAGTAAGGGAAGCCAAAGCTCAGACAGAAGAACACATTGCAAAATCAGTGGGTAGAGGGGACAAAACCTTTTACAGGTACATAAGTGAAAAAAGAGACAAAGGGAGGGATAGTGAGACTGAAGGGGGAGGATGGGGGCCGCGTGGAGGATGACAACAGTAAGCTGACATTTTGAACAGGTATTTCTGCTCGGTCTTTTACTGAGAGAAGAGGAGGTAATGGGTCTGAAAGGAGTACAAGGGTGAGAATAGTGCAGAAATGGACACAAGTCCCTTTACACAGAAAGGTTCCTGAAGGAACTGGAAGTAATAAGAGTTGATAAAGCAATGGGGCCAGATGGGGTGCACCCTAGGGTCCTTAAAGAACTAAGAGAGGTGGTGGCTGAACCTCTGGCTATCCTGTTTAGCCGATCACTGGAAACAGGGGGAGGTACCCAAAGACTGGAGGACAGCAGATGTAGTCTCCTTATACAAAAGTAGGAACAAAGAGGAAGCAGGGAACTACAGACCAGTCAGCCTCACCTCGGTAGTGGGGAAGATCATGGAAGCACTACTGAAGGGGAGATTGGTGGAACATCTGGTTGTCAATGGACTACAGGACCCAAGGCAGCATGGTTTCACCAGGGGGAAGTCATGTCAGACCAACCTTGTTGAATTTTTTGACTGGGTGACTAGGGGAGGTGGATCAGGGGAGGGCAGTGGACATGGCCTATCTGGACTTCAGCAAGGCCTTTGACACTGTGCCACATAGAAGACTATTACACAAACTGAGGAATATGAGTGTGGGCAGGACAGTAGTGTGGTGGGTAGGTAACTGGCTGGGTGGCAGGACACAGAGGGTGGTGGTAAATGGCTGTCACTCCACAGAGGGAAGAGTGACCAGTGGGGTACCACAGGGATCAGTGCTGGGACCAGTCCTATTCAACATCTTCATCAGTGACATTATGAGGACCTAGAAGGCAGAATTTCACTGTCTGGCTGATGACACAAAAGCTCTGTAACAGAGTAGACACACCAGAGGTGTAGACAGGAATGAAGGGACCTGCAGAAACTTGAAGAATGGTCAGGGGTTTGCAGTTGAAATTCAATGCAAAGAAGTGCAAGATAATGCATATGGAGCAGAAAACCCCTGGCACAATATATCAGTTGGGGGTGAGGATATAGCATGCACCAAGCAGGAAAGGGATCTTGGGGTTGTCATCTCTGATGACCTCAAGATGAGGAAACAGTGTGACAAGGCAGCAGGTAAAGCAAATAGGATGCTGGGATGTATAGGCAGGGGCATCACCAGCAGGAAAAGGGAGGTCATAATTCCGCTATAAAAGACACTAGTGAGGCCCCACCTGGAGTACAGTGTGCAGTTCTGGAGGCCATACCTACGTAAGGACATAGACAGGGTAGAGAAGGTTCAGATGAGGGCAACAAAGATGGTGCATGGATTGCATCACAAGTCCTATGAAGACAGGTTATAGGAACTGAACATGTACTCCCTGGAGGAGAGGAGGGAGAGAGGGGATATGATAGAGACATACAAGTATCTTACAGGGAGGAACAGGGTGCAGGAAAACACTATTTTTAAGCGTAAAAGATGTTCCAGGACTAGAGGGCATGGGATGAAGTTGGAGGGAGGACGATTCAGAGGAAACATGAGAAATAATTTCTTCACAGAAAGGGTGGTGGACAAGTGGAACACCCTGCCAGAGGAAGTGGTGGGGGCTGAAACAATCACGGGATTTAAGAATGCATGGGATAGACATAAAGGAATTCTGGAGGTCAGGGGTAAGGGGCAACAGACTTCTAGGAAAACAAACTGAACTTACAAGCTCAAATGGGCAGACTGGATGGGCCATAGGCCCTTATCTGCCGACACTGTCTATGTATCTATGTATCCCCATCCACGCTGACCCCTCACCCAGCCTTCTCCTTCACTCTGGTTACCCCACCAGAAGTACTCAAAGCCCTGCTTGCCCTAAATCCCTCCAAGGGTAGATGCACCACAGGCATGGACACCAAAATGCTCTACATTTCTGCACCTGCAATAGCCATGCCTTTAGCATCTCTTTTTAACCTCTCTTTCACCTCTGCCTCTATACCTTCAAAATGGAAGCATGCCACAGTCATCCCCCTCCTGAAAAGTGGTGACCCATCCTCCCCCAGTAACTACAGCCCAATCTCCCTCCTACCCACCGTAGCCAAAATCCAGGAACATCTCGTCCTCTCGAACTCACCACCTTCCTTGACTCCTCCTCTTTCTTCACCCCTTACCTGTCTGGTTTTAGAAAATCCCACTCCACCGTCATGTCCCTCCTCAGACTCACAGATTCCATCCTCACAGGCATGGATAATAGCCATATCACATCTGCCATTTTCATCGACCTAGCCAAGGCGTTTGACACAGTCTCACATACCCTCCTTCTGTCAAAACTCTCTAAGGCAAGCCTCTCCAGTGCGGCTATACACTAGGGTTGTCAGAACTAGTTCGGAAAAGATTCGAACCCATCACGAACCCTGGTGTTTGAGTTCTAATTCAGAACTCGAACACTAGTGGGTTTGCAAACGGGTTCAAATCTTTATGCCTTAAGAAGCCGCAACCACAACGCAAGCTTGCCTAGCCCTATAGTCAGTGTTGGCTCCGAAGGGATGGGACAGAGAGAGGTTGAAGGAGCAGGATGGGATTGGGAGGCAGCACAGTGCCACAGGAGGCAGAAAGGAGGTGGAATGAAGGGAAGGGTGCATGATGGCAGCATGCACAAACTTGTGGGGGCTGAATGGTGTGGACTGCACTGGAGTCGGACTGCGCGCCTGCGTACTTCATCCCCACAGTCCGTGTTACCACCTGACCATCTGCTCTGCGGTCAGGTGGTGGATGGTAGAGACGTAAACCAGTGCGCAGTTGCAGCTCCATTCATTTACCCAGCCAGTGCCATAAAGGAGTTGCAGGCTGCAGCAGCTTGTGCTACTCGCTCGCTCCCTCTGTCTGGGCTAGCTCTGCTCTCTGGCTCTGGCAATTGCTTGCTAATTAAAATCGTCGTATGTGTATTAGGCAAACTAAAAAAATAAATAAAAAAGCTAAGGGTTGGGTGGGGGTGAAAACTAAAGGTAGGGGCCGGGGGGGACTCAGGGTTGGGAGTGGGAACCGAGGAAAAGAAAGGGCCTGAACTTAAGAACAGTTGGTGAGAAAGCTCAGCATCAGGATGAGACGGACAGAGCAAGGGAAGTTAAAGTTGCCCAGTATTTGAGTGAAACTGAGAGAATTTTATCGTAGTCTCAAACAACAGTTTTAAAACTTTATTTTCTGCATGGCGTAGTTGTTTCACACTGGGAAGAAGGAGTGAGCATCAGATGGCTGGGGGAGGGGTGAAGAAATTAAAACAAACAGATTGTGACTCGAGGAAAATTAAGTTTAACTTTAATGTGTGAGTCTTTGAGAAGTTGAAACATTTGAATTTGATGTCATTTTTTTAATTTTTACTTACTACTTTATACCCTACTCCACAAAACAAAGTACAATAATCAGGAGGACAGGGAGGGGAAGGGATTCTGTGGTACTGTGCTGCTGAGCACTCTTCTATTCCACCCTATAAAATTCCTGATAGAACAACACCAGGCTGTTTTTAGTTTTTTTTTACACAGTACTCCCTACTTGTGTGTTGTGTGTGTGACTCCACTGCACTGTATCTCTCTACTCTCCTGTGGTGTTCCCATCATCCTGCTGTGGCTGCTGACTGTGTACCCTACCTGTTGTGTGTTACTGCAAGAAGCCCATTGTTGGGCAGTCGTGTGGTGGCATTATCCTTAAATACATGACAGAAGCCTAGAAATATATTTCCCTGTTGGGAGAAGAGACAGAAAAATCTCTTTCCTTGGGTTGTATATGTGTGTGTGACTCCGTCTCCTGTGGTCAGCCCATCTGCTGTGTGCCTTTTGACTGCACTGTACCCTACCCAGTGTGTGTTACCAAGAGAGGCCCAGTGGCCAGTTGTCGTGTGGTGGCATTATCCTTAAATACATGACAGAAGCCCAGAAATATATGTCCCTGTTGGGAGGAGAGACATTAAAATCTCTTTCTTTGGGTTGTATATGTGTGTGTGACTCCATCTCCTGTGGTCAGCCCATCTGCTGTGTGCCTTTTGACTGCATTGTACCCTTCCCAGTGTGTGTTACTGAGAGAGGCCCAGTGGCCAGTTGTCGTGTGGTGGCATTATCCTTAAATACATGACAGAAGCCCAGAAATATATTTCCCTGTTGGGAGGAGAGACAGAAAAATCTCCTTCCTTGGGTTGTATGTGTGTGTGTGACTCCGTCTACTGTGGTCAGCCCATCTGCTGTGTGCCTTTTGACTGCACTGTACCCTACCCAGTGTGTGTTAACGAGAGAGGCCCAGTGGCCAGTTGTCGTGTGGTGGCATTATCCTTAAATACATGACAGAAGCCCAGAAATATATTTCCCTGTTGGGAGGAGAGACAGAAAAATCTCTTTCCTCAGTTTGTGTGTGTAACTCCGTCTCTTGTGGTCAGCCCATCACCCTGCTGCTGTGCGCCCCTTCACTGCTATGCGTATGCCTATGCCCAGCAGCCCAATCATTCTGTAAGCCTTGAATCTGGGATCCTTTAGTTGCAAACTGTCATATTCTTCAATTACTTTCAGTCCACTGCATCACAGTGTCACATAGCCAAAATAAAATTTTGGAGTTGTAGCCAGTGATCATAGATCACGCTGCTTTCTTACACAGGAATTGTGTGGGTGTATTCTCTGCAGTATACTGGTTCTGTTATGGCTGACACCAACATAGATGAAGCATCTAGTGCTGGTGTTGGATCAGGTGTTGGTGGTAGTGGTAATCCTGGTGCTGCAGAAATAACCAAAATGTTTCACGTGATAAAAATTCAACAAACAGCAAAAGAGCAACAGTGAAGTGTGGTAAGGGGGACCCTTTAAAAAACCTGTACAGCTGCTGGGGTCAACGGAGAGGCACCATAAGGTATGCCATTCATGCTGTTAAGATCCCCGTGACTAGCAGCAATAATACAAGTGACATTGAGTCCTTCTCTGACTCAGACAGTAGCTCTTTGTCTCCAGTCCGACACTGTTGTGTCTCACGACAAATTACTTCCTCAACAAAGTGAAATGAGCAAGTCTGCTGACAATGAATCAGGTAGTGCGACTTGCAAATACATTCCAGCACTGTTGGCAATGAAAAGGACATATCCATTGAATCCACCACTTCTGTGTTGGCCAGCAATGAAAATCCATCAGAGTCTTCTGCCCACTCTTCTAGCACCAAGGGCATGTCCGGGTTCTGTTAGGACAGGTGAAAAGACACAAACAGTCTTTAGCTATCTTTCTAGCACTCAAACAAAATCTGTCACATCTGAGGTGTGGAATTATTTCTCTGTCAGTCAAACTGATCCATGCAGAGCAATTTGTTCCTGTGTAAACAGAGTGTAAGCCGTGGTAAAGGTTGTGTCATGCCGCCTTGCTACAGCTTTTAAATGCCATCTGAAAAAGCATTCAGTTTTGCTTGATCATCCAAAACCCATGTCCTCCATCTTCCAGACCACACGTGAGAAGGGTCAGGAATCTGAAATGGATACTGAATTGTCTGAACTTGATGTGGGCAGAACCACTGCCAGCCCTAGGATCACTGTTACCACCAATGCCAGCACCATTAGTACCAGTTGCACATCCAGTGATGGCACTGAATGTATAAGTCCTAGTCCACCATCTCTGCGTCCATCTCGCCCATCGAAGCACGGTGTATAATAAACCAGCAGGGACATGTTGCAAACAGCTAACACTGTCTCAGGCATTTGAAAGGAAGAATACCTTTACTAGAAATCATCCAAAGACCCTTCATCTTAACCACAGAATTGGTGAACTGCTAGTCAGGAGCCCTTCTCCCATACTCTTTGGTAGATCATGAGGATTTAAGGAGCTCATGACATTAGCAGAGCCTCGCTACAATGTTCCTCATCGAAGGTACTTTCCTATGTTGAAATACCAAACATTTATCAGGCTTTAAAAGTGACAGTGATGCTTGCACTTAAAACTGCAGAGGGTGGGGTTATTCATGTCACAACAGATATGTGGACCAGCACTCAAAACATAGATTACATGTCCCTTACCGCTCATTGGGTCATGTTTTCTGTGCTTCTTCAAAACAAAGACACCCCAAAAATATGGCGCTGCTGCATATAAAGAAGTTTGGGCAAAGTCATACTGCTGCAAACATCTTGCAGGAACTAAATGACCTCCTTGACAATGGGTTTATTCTCACAATCTAAAATGTGGCTTCATAGTAAGTGACAATGGAGCCAACATCTTGAAAACAGTCAGGATGGAGGATTTCTGCATGCTTCTTATTTTGCACATTGCTTACATTTAATTGTCAGCGGGATTTCTCAGCAATGAAACACAAGTGGATGTGTATGATTGCTGTTTGCAAAAAAATTGTGACTCACTTTTCACATTCAACCAAGGCTATACGGACATTGTCCGAACTGCCAAAAAACCACAAGCTGCCTCAGCAAAAGCTGATTCAAAATGTTTCCACTCATTGGAACTCAACGCTTTATATGCTGCAGCGCCTCATAGAAACATAGAAACATAGAAGTTGACGGCAGATGAGGACCGTAAGGCCCATCCAGTCTGCCCATTTCTTTTTCTACCTTATAAATGTGCCATTGGCCTTTGCTCTGTCAGTGACCTATCTATTCATAGTCATCTGTATTGCTCCCTTATGCCTATCCCATGCCTGTTTGAAGCCCTGCACTGTATTCATAGCCACCACTTCTTGTGGTAAGCCATTCCATGCATCTACCACCCTTTCTGTGAAAAAGAATTCTCACATTCCCCTTAATCGGCCTCCCTCTAATCTCATGCTGTGTCCTCTTGTCCTGCTATTTTTCTTATATTTAAACATGTTAGACTCTTTCACCTTGTTTATGCCCTTAAGGTGTTTGAATGCCTCGATCATATCACCTCTCTCCCTCCTTTGCTCAAGGGTATACATATTGAGCTCCATTAATCTGTCCTCATATGTCTTCTGATGCAGTCCCTGCACCATTTTGGTTGCCCTTCTCTGGACTGCCTCAATTTGGTTAATGTCCTTGTGAAGGTGTGGCCTCCAATACTGCACGCAGTACTCCAGATGGGGCCTAACCAATGTCTTGTACAGAGGAATTATTACCTCCCTCTTATGACTTGTGATACCCCTACTAATACACCCTAACACCCCCCTAGCCTTACCTACTGCTTTAGAGGTCTGCTTGGATGATTTTAGGTCATCAGTGATGATGATGCCCAAGTCTCTTTCTTCCTTTGTGACTGCTAGCAACCCCTCCCAGCCTATAAGTGGCTTCAGGTTTCTCTTCCCTATGTGCATGATTTTGCACTTCTTTGCATTAAATCCCAGTTGCCACTCTTCTGACCATTCTGCTAGTTTATCCAGATCTCTTCTCATTCTGCCCACCCCATCTGGATCATCTACTCTGTTGCAGATCTTGGTGTCATCTGCAAACAGACAAGCCTTACCCTCTAGTCCATCTGCGAGGTCACTAATGAAGATGTTGAATAGGACTGGCCCCAGGACTGATCCCTGAGGTACACCACTTGTGACTTGCATCTCTTCTGACTGTATACCATTTACCACCACTCTCTGTTTTCTGCCATTCAACCAGTTTGCCACCCAGTTGACCAACTTCTGACCCACCCCGAGCCTACCAGCTTATTTATCAATCTTCTATGTGGAACAGTGTCAAAAGCTTTGCTGAAGTCAAGGTAGGCGACATCAACTGCTCCCCCTTGGTCCACCACTCTGGTTACCCAGTCAAAGAAATCTATGAGATTAGTTTGACAGGACCTTCCTTTGTAAACCCATGCTGTCTTGGATCCTGTGCCCTATGGTTCCAGGTGTTGCATTATCCTTTCCTTAAGGAGTGCCTCCATAATCTTGCCCACTACTGAGGTAAGACTGACCGGTCTGTAGTTCCCCGCCTCTTCCCTGCTACCACTCTTGTGGGCGGGATCACATGAAGCCCTTCTCCAGTCTTCTGGGACCTCTCCTGTGCTCAGAGACTCACTAAACAATTCTGCTAATGGCTCTGCTAGTTCCTCCTTTAGCTCCTTAAGTACCTGGGATGTATGCTTAGGAGCTAAAGGAGGAACTAGCAGAGCCTCTTGGAGCAAAAGCAAGCTGTACATGAGTATTGTCGGTTACATTATTGGAGAGGCATTATGCTGTCTGTGCTGCAGTGGAAATAAATGGAGACAGTGTGCTGCATCCTAGCTCCTTTTGAGACAGCTACAAGGGACATGTCTTCTGAAGGCGCATCTGTGAGTCAGGTTATCCCACTCATAATGCTCATTTCACATCATCTTAGTGTTCTAAATCTACAAATAGAAAAAGACAGATCTGAAGCGCAGACAACATGTCGCCTGTATCATGGGAATCTCGTACAGAGAATGAGCGAGCGCTTCAAAACCAATGACAAATTAGTTGCAATGACGAAATCAAAACACTGCATCCTTGCAACTCTCAGATCCCAGGTTCAAAGCTATACATCTTCCAAAAACAGATGATATAGAGCAGTACAAATGTCTGTTGCTAGATGAGCTGCAGCACTCACAGGAGTCAAACACAGACATGCACAGTACCCTCAGGTTGTCATCACCACAACATGCAGGTTCATCTTCACAAAGGGATACAGAACTGGAAAAGTCACCAAACATTAACAGTAGTTGTTCCACAACTGCCACTTCTTCAACCCTTAGTAGCAAGCTAAATCTGTGGCAAAACCTTTCCCAAATTGCTGCCATACCAGCTTCTGCTGAGTCCTCTTCTGAGCGGTCTCTGTCCATCATGGTAGACAGTTACCTGCAAGAACTGCCTATTCCAATTGATGCATGCCCTTTTTGAATACTGGAGATCAAAAAAGTCAATTTGGACAGAGCTGTATGATGAAGCCTGTAAATATCTTGGTTGTCCTGCAACAAGTGTCTCTTCAGAATGCATGTTTAGTACAGCTGGCAGTATTGTGACAGACACCAGAAATAGGTTGCTGCCAGAAAATGTACACACGTTAACTTTTATTAAAGTTAATAAGTCAAGATTTTCCGTATCCCTACAAGAGTATACAAACTGATCCTGAAGTGATTGATGTTGTGGATGTTGATGGTGATGACAACTCAGATGGTGGTGGCTGGTAAATACTGTGTGGGACAGAGTCTCTCTGCACCAAAAAGAAAACTTTTACAGACTGTGATGACTTTGGTTGTCTCTCTCCTTTCTCGATCTACTACCTTGGACTATATACCCCCTGAAACTTTCACCATTTCATGGCAAACTGCTTTGTAGCTAGGGTCTAAACTAAAGTCAACAAGTTTTATATACACAGCAATTTTAACATCAGTGGGAACAGGCCCAAATTTGGCATAAAAGGGACACTGTCACATCAATCTTTTCTGTATCATATTATTTATAGTTAAAGTGAAAACATATATTTTTGGATTTACCTTCTGTGACTTTGTGGTGCATCAGTATGGGCTGGGACCGGGGGCGGTCTATTTTTCAATTTTAAAGAGGACAAAACAATGAGTTCTATTTGGTAGCTGTTTATTATTTTTCAATTACAGAAATGTTAGCCATAAACCAAAAATGGATGCTAGTACATGGGTGAGGGTTGTGGGTTGGTTTTAACATGGGTGTAAGGGTGCTATGGGTGCTACTGCACAGATGAGGGAGGTGGAAGAAAAGTGAAATGGGTGATGGGGTGAACGGTGGGTGTTGTTTTAGTCCTTTCATTTACAGATTCGTGATCAGCTGGGGATGGTGAGGAAAAAAATGATGACAGACCGAACCTACTGTACATATAATATATATATATATATATATATATATATTTTTTTATTATTAAATACATTGCAAACTGCTGCCACCTAGCACAATTGTCCTGTCCCCTTTAAAAAAAGAATAAAGGAATCAGAAATAAAAGAAAATCTGCATCAGCAGTTTTCACAGAATGTGACCTATCATAAAGTGTTTTTGCTTTACAAGTAGTGATAATTTGATACATAATGGGGTTGACAGACGCTGTCCCTTAAACATCACATGCCAACTGCTGCAGCTACATTAAATGTTCCTTAAGTTAGTATGTGGTGAGGAAACCACTTTTTTTATTTATGTGACTGAAATACAGATGTTATTGAAGTATCTGCTGCAAAAATGCATCATCTTAGAAAGTTGTATGTATTACTTCAATTTGCCAACAAAAATGTTGGTATATGTATGCATTATCTTAGAAAATTGCATGCATTTTTTGCCAGCAACAATGACTGGCATATTTTTTTTATTCAAATGCCTTGACTGACTACGTTATGACATAATGGCCCAGATATTCAAAAGGGTTGCGCCATGCGCAACAGGGTTGTGCATGCGCAAGTCCTACATTGCGCCATTCTGCGATATTCAGCAGGAGGCAGTTGCGCCACTGAAAACAGGTTGAGCAACAGCGCAATGCAAATGAATGCATGCTCAACAGGAGGGGGAGGAACCATGCATAAACTGCACAACCCGATATTCAGTTGGGTTGTGCAGAGTTGTGCCTGCGCAACCCCCAACCTGCGCCTGCACAACTTTGAGCCAAAAAAAAAAGGATCAAGTTGAGGGCCACCCACAGGTGAGCTGCTGTATTGCAGGGCGCAACACAGCAGCTGCCACCTCGTGGCTGGCCCCAACTCAGTCCCCTGTGCCCCCCACCAGCCCGACTGTGGGCAGAACGTGAAAAACAACCCCCGCCCAAACATCTCCCAATGCCCGATCCGGGGCAGAGCGTATCATGACAACCCCCAGTGCCCGATCGTGGGCAGAATGTAAAAGACCCCCGACCCGAATATCTCCCTGGTGGTCCAGTGGACCGTAATGCCCGATCGTGGGCAGAATGTATAATGACAACCCCCAAACATCTCCCAATGCCCAATTGCGGGCAGAATGTGAAACAACCCCAGTGCCCGATTACGGGCAGAATGTAAAAGACCTCCCAACCCGAATATCTCCCTGGTGGTCCAGTGGACCGTAATGCACGATCACGGGCAGAATGTCAGTGACAACCCCCCAAACATCTCCCTGGTGTCCAGTGTCTCCACCCCACCCACCTACTCGAAGCCCCACCACCCCGCCCTCCCCGCAGCCGGGCGAGGCAGCATCCATCCGCCTGCCGCCTGCTGCCCACTGACTGACAGACGGTAGGCTGCACGCCCATTGCTGCAGAGTTAGAGCCGATGGGCATGCAGCCCCATATCCGACAGATGATCAGTTCAGATTTGTGAATGATGTTCATTCACAAATCTGACTGTCATGTATCGGTATGGCTGCACGCCCATTGGCTCTAGCTCTGCACCACCGGGTGTGCAGCCCTACTCGACAATCAGTCGGGCGGGTGGCGGGCGGCAGGCGGTGGATGCTGCCGCCCGCCGCCGCCGGGGGCGGGTGGTGGGCTTCGTGGGTGGGTGAGTGGAGGGATACTAGACACCAGGAGATGTTTGGGGGTTGTCATTATACATTCTGCCCGCGATCGGCATTACGTCCACTGGACCACCAGGGAGATATTCGTTGGGGGTTCTTTACATTCTGCCCGCGATCGGGCACTGGGGGTTGTTAGCCATGCTCTGCCCATGATCGGGCATTGGGAGATGTTTGGGGTTGTTTTCACGTTGTGCCCGTGATCGGGCTGCAGGGTGCGTTGGTCCCCGACGGCTGCTGCCTGGCAGGGCGGCCAGGCACAAGTCCTCGGGGATCGGCGCACCTATATGCTAATGGCATGCAAATGGGGCCATAATCAGATGCAAATGGCCCCCCCTGTACCTTGCATGAATTATGGCCCCATTTGCATGTCACCTTTTGAATATCGGAAATTTGTGCATGGCGCAATGGTACTTGTGCCACCGCAAGTTTAATGCTCAACTCTGACAACTTGCGGTGGCGCAAGTTCCACTGCACCATGCACAGTGGCTGTGGCTGTGGGGGTTATATTCAAAGGAGTTGCTCAATAGCGCAACTCCTTTGAATATCGCCCTGGCCACACCCCTGCTCAACTATTTTGAGCAGCGCAAGGGCTTGCGCCTTAGAATGGCGCAGTTTGAATATCCGGGCCAATATGTTTTGCAACAGTTCCACATGCTGCTGTAGTACTTGGCTTGACTTTGTTATAGAAGCTTTCTTTTAAACATAGCAACTTTTGATTTACTCATTTAAAACAGAAAGCAGCAAATAGCTGAGATTAGGTAATATCAGTTATTTTTTTCTCATAATTCATGACGATGAGTATATATAACTGAGTACATAAATGGCTAATGTGCCTCTTTCTTTCACTAAGGAACTATGATGCAGCTGCAGCAGGAGAACTTTTAACATATGGGTGGGTGGGCCTGTTATGTATTAAGTTGCTGGCTTTAGCAAACAGAAGAAACCATAGATAAACCTAGTTGTATTCCTATCAATGTCACACATGATAATTTCTCTCCCCCTTATATTGAACAGTTTTTCCTTGACATGTATTTTATTACTATCTTCATTACTGGCAGCACAATAAAAAAATAGGGTTCGAGTTCTAAAAAGTTCTAAAAAAGATTAGAACCCTAGAACTTTTTCAAAAGTTCTAGACTAGAACTAGAACCCAGAACTTTAGAGGGTTCTGACAACCCTACTACACACTGCTTCAACTCATACCTGGGTGGCAGGTCCCAATTGGTAAAAATTGGTGCCTCCGCCTCAAACCCCTTACCTGTCTCCATTGGTGTCCCCCAAGGCTCTGTCCTTGGCCCTATCTTATTTTCCATCTTTCTCAATGACCTTCCTTCGATCTGCCTGCATGCTGACATTCACATGTACGCAGATGATACAGTCCTGTACACCTCTGGTCACTCCCCGCTGGAAGTTGCATTCAAGATCCAGCAAGACTTCAGTGAAGTCCAGCACTGGTTTCGTAGAAATCAACTTATTCTAAATGCCAAAAAAAAGATCTCTGTGACTTTTGGCACAAGACAAAGACTCTCCCGCCTCCCCGCTTTCCCCATTCTCAAAACACTTGATGGGACCCCTCTAGAAGTCTGCACCTCTTTCAGATACCTAGGGGTCTGGCTGGACCAACACCTAGACTTTTCCACGCACATCGAAGCTACCCACAAAAAACTACACCCTAGGCTGGGGGCACTATACCGGAACTGCAGCTGCATCCCTCTGCCTGCCCACAAAGAGATCCTACAGAAAATTATCCTCCCTATTTTTGACTATGGGGATGTAGTTTATAGTTCTGCCCCTAAATCCACCCTGGCTAGACTGGATTCTCTTTTTAACTCCTTCTGCCTCTTTGCACTGGATTGTCCTCCCTCCACTCACCACTGCAACCTCTACAGTCACCTTAACCTACCCTCCCTCGTCAATAGGTGCCAATACCACTGCAACAGACTCCCAGCCAAATTCTGGACCCAGTTACTGCCCTCCTACCTAGCCTCTACCCTAACAGCCCAAACACCATCAGCATACTCACTCAGAAATTTCGACTCCCGTCTACTACAAATCCCACACATGACTACCTCTGCTGGACAGTCGGCTTTTAGAGTCCGTCTACCATAACTATGGAACTCTCTGCCGGCTGACATCCGGCTCTCCCCCAACCCTCGGCAACAAATCTCCCTTCTAAAAGGGCAAGTCCCCATAAGCTGCTCATGTTAACTTGACGGGGACTAGCATGGCCCATGTCTTAACTGGTGTGCACAATGTTATGGCCAACCACCCAATGCGATCTATGTTGTCCACTCAAATGCTTAACTATCAAATTTTGATTGCCACTACCTTTTCTATATATTCTGCCTACTATTATGTGGTTCTCTCTCTGTTTCTTGCCTCTTGTACATACTACTTCGAGATCATTTATCACTGAAATTATTAAACCTTGTACATATTGTATGTAACCTATGTAAATTTTGCTGTTCTAAAATTTCTGTATGTTTTACTGGTATGTACTATCCCATTCCCTCTACCCCCCAGGACGCATCTGGAATCGAGCAGTAGTCTGCTCAGTATGTCTTTCCTGGTAAAACTTTTAAATAAATAAATGAAAATGATGGGTGAGCAGCTGCCTTCACAGTCTGTGAAGTCTGACGTCTTTCAGTGCTGCTTATTGGTCATCTTCCAACACAGGCGAGGTGCTGCCAGACTAGAACTAACTCAGGACAAGCAGCTTTCAAAGTGGGGAAGAAATGGAGTGAGCAAGAATCAAGTACTCATTCAGATGTGGTGTTGATTTTAAGATCAGCATACTGGTGTGGACACTGCAAATAGAACCCCAGCTCTTTAAGCAGCCTTATGAAGAGTAAAGGTTTCTCGAAGCATCTGGGTTCTGTTTATTGTACTGTAAGTGGGTTGCATCTAATTTGGTAATTTACTGTACCTTATATCTGGATGTATGGCAGGCCCAACTTTAAATATACACTGCACCTGAATTAACACATGATGCCATAGAAACGTAGAATTTGTCAGCAGAAAAGGACCTCTTAGCCCATCCAGTCTGCCCAAGTGTTCTCTACCTACTTGTAAGTCCTGCCTGTATATGTTACTGCATGTCTTATTTTGCCTGTGCCCATCAGGACCTCCTTGTGAATAAGCTTGCTCAATGGATTTTTCCTGCAATGTACTTGAAGTTACTCTGCCTCCATAGCCCTATTGATCTCTGTTGACCCCCTCCTTCCCCTTTTTCTAATATATCCCTATGTTTGTCCAATGCACGCTTCATGCCCCTTACCATTTTAGCTTCCACCATTTCTCCTGGCAGTCTTTTCAAGGCGTCTACCACTCGTTCAGTAAATAAATATTTCTTCACATCTATCTTGAACTCCCCCCCCCAGCTTCATTGTATGTCCCTTGGTTTGGGTGCTCATCCTCATCTGAAGGAAACTCCCCAACTGTATCTTGTTTACCCCTGTGAGGTACTTTGTTGGTCTTGATCATGTCACCTCTCGTCCTCCTGTCTTCCAGAGTGTACATGTTGAGATTCTTCAGCCTTTCCTTGTAGGGATTCCTGTGAAAATCCTGAACCATTTTAGTTGCCCTCTGGAAAACCTCCACCTTATGTCCTTTCTGAAGTGTGGACTCTAAAACTGGACACAGTACTCTAGCTGAGGGTATACCAGGGAGTGATACAATGGCAGCACAACATCCCTTCTCCTCCTCCTACTCGAGATGCCACTCCTTATGCACTCCAGAATCCAATTTGCCCTGCCCATAGCCTTGTCACACTATACTACCACCTTGAGGTCCTCTAATATAATAACCTCAAGGACCCTTTCATGTCTAGTGAGTATCAATACCTCCTCTCATCCTATAGTCAGCATTGGGGTTTCTATGCCCTAGGTACATGATTTTACACTTGTTGGCATAGAACCCCAACTAAATAAAAAAATGTAATTGATTTTAATGAATTGCAGGCCTTTAAGCAGCTTTTTGGGGAGTGTGTATGTATGTGTGTGAGGAGGGGGCTCTGATACTATAACTATTTGCTTTTGATTTTGGCCTCAAATCAGGTGCACTCCTGTAAACAGATAAAACACGTTTAAGAAAGACTTAAGAAATGTGATAAAGTCTTTGTACATTAGCCTGGGCTGAGCTTGCAGACAGGAGAGGTAGAAACATAGACTTTGATAGCAGATAAGGACTGCTTGGCCCACCTAGATTGCCCATTTCCCCTACCTACAAGATATGCTGCAGATCCTAGTTAACCAACAGCCTATTTCTTCCTACCCCCACAAGAATTGCCTTATGTCTGTCCCATGCATTCTCCCATAGTTTTAGAGCCCACAAGCTCATCAGGAAGGCTGTTCCATGCGTCCACCACCCTCTCTGTGAAAAAATACTTTCTCACATTGCCCCTGAGCTGTCCCCCCTCTATCTTCAAATTGTGTCCTCTTGTTCTTGCGCATCTCTTTTTCTGAAAGATGCTACCCTCTTGGACTTTGTTGATTCCACTGAGGTACTTAAAAGTTTCTATCATGTCCCCCTCTCCCTCCTTTCCTCAAGGGTATACATTGTAAACTCCTTTAGTCTCTCTTCATATGGCTTCTGTTGCAGACACTGCACCATTTTAGTTGCCCTTCTTTGGACTGCCTCCATCCTGTCTATGTCCTTGCAGAGATGGGGTCTCCAGAACTGCACGCAGTACTCCAGATGGGGTCTCATCAACTGTCTGTACAGAGGGATAACAACTTCCTGTTTTCTGCTGGTGATGCCTCTCCCTACACATCCCAGTGTCCCCCCAGCCATCCTTACTGCCATCTCATATTGCTTGCTTACCTTTAGGTCATCTGGTCCCTTTCCATTTTTGTTGTTGTTAGTTGCGCCCCCCATTGTGTACTCTCCCTAGGTTTTTGTTTCCCAGGTGCATTACTTTGCACTTTTTTGCATTGAATCCAAGCTGCCATACTTTTGACCATTCCGCCAATCTTGCCAAGTCCCTTCTCATCCTTTCCACTCCCCCCCTTGTGTATCAACCCTGTTGCAGATCTTTGTGTCGTAGTTTGATATCCTTTTTATGTTTCCTTGCACGTGTGCAGTAAACATCTTACAGTAGAATGACATTTGAGATGTGTGTTAGGGACTTGTCCAATGCAGAGACAGCCACAGTGGGCTCATCCCTAACAGACCAATGAACATGCAACCAGCCTGTGACACTAGTCAGTTTCACAGCTGGAAGCTGTTCTCTAGTTGAAAGAAATAAAGCAGTCCAATGAAAGCACTTCATTTCTTTCATTTGCATAGTGCTGTCGTCCTCCACCCTCTGTTCTCGTCCCAGCCCCTGGCATCTAATTAAACCCTCCCACTCCCTCCCACTGCATGCTTCCCGCCCCCGCTTCATCCATTCCCCTCTGGCATCTAATTAAACTGTCCTGCTCCCTCAGGGGCACTGGAGCTTTTCTAAAAGTGGGGTGGGGGGCACAGTCTAGGGATGAGGGAGCAACAGTGAAACATTTTTGCAAAAGGCCAGGGTTCTGGGGCTGCCAGGCCTCCAGAAACTCTGGGATTTTAGGTGCTCTGTGGTGAGTTTTGGGGCTTTTACTGAAGATCAAGCAAATTTTTGTAACATTTTCCCTACCCATGTCTCCAGGGAAATTTTTTTCCCTGTAGTCAGGGGTGTGGGAGACTCTGGCAGACCTTAAAGTCTGAAGCTGCAACTGGGGTGGGCTTCAGTGCAAGCTGTTGTTTGCCACAGCTTGCTCCAATCTAAGCCCCTTTTTGTGAATCGGGCCCATCATGTGTGTGCACACCTCCACACCCCCTGCAACTGCATCTGTCCCCAAATCCTTGGTGTTCCAACTGCCTAGTTCAAGTCCCACAGTGCTGTCCCTGGCACCTTTTCCCTTAAATATTAATCCTGTAAATGTGCATCTACTGTAATTATTGTACTAAGCTGCTGCTTTTAGTAAATACTATTTGTAATGGAAACATCAGCCTGCTGTAACAGTCCTCCATGGGACCCTTTTGAAAAAAGGGTATTCAAAATGTGTCTGTTCTGGTGTTCACAATCGTGTTAAAGAACAGCATTGAGGAGGGTTACACACAGGATAAGTAGGGGGTGATGCACGTGCTTAAACTAGGGTGCAGTGAAGTCAGACTGACTTTTGGCAAGAAGAGTCAGATGAGTGAGTAGATCAGTAAAGCAGTCAGCAAAGTTAGTACCACTGCCACTCAACTTGAGCCCCCTGACTGATTTGAGTGCTTTTTGAGATCTGACCTTAAGACCTGCAATTCCATATTATATTACATTTAAATAGAAGCGTACACAATGGGGGGTGAGATACTGACAACAATAAAAATAGAAAGGGACCTGGGGGTAATTATATCAGATGACCTAAAGGTGGGCAAGCAATGTGAGAAGGCAGTAAGGAAGGCTGGGGGGATACTGGGATGCATAGGAAGAGGCATCAATAGTAGAAAACAGGAAGTTGTTATCCCTCTGTACAGACAGTTGGTGAGACCCCATCTGAGTACTGTGTGCAATTCTGGAGACCCCATCTCCATAAAGACAGAGACAGAGTGGAGGCTGTCCAGAGGAGGGCAATCAAAATGGTGCAGGGTCTGCACCAGAAGACATACGAAGAAAGACTTAAGGAGCTTAATATGTATACCCTTGAGGAAAGAAGGGAGAGGGGCATGATAGAAACTTTCAAGTATCTCAAGGAATTAACAAAGTCTAAGAGGGTAGCATCTTCCAGAAAAGAGATGTGCAAGAACAAGGGGGCACAATTTGAAGATAGAAGGGGACGGCTCAGAGGTAATGTGAGGAAGTATTTTTTCACTCTGAGAGGGTTGTGGATGATGGAACAGCCTCCCTGAGGAGGTCATGGGGTCAAGAACAGTGGGGGACTTCAAGAATGCATGGGACATGCATAAGGCAGTCCTAGTGGGGGGTAGGAGGAAGTAAACTGTTGGTTAACTAGGATCTGCAGCTTATCTGTTAGGTAGGAAAATGGGCAGACTAGGTGGGCCAAGCGGTCCTTATCTGCCATCAAATTCTGTTTTCTATGTTTTTAATATTATGCTTCAACGATTTTCAGGTATGGCAAACCCAAGTGCTTGGTACATTTTAAAATAAGGTCACAGATCACATCTTAAAGGTTGAACTTGAGAGGAGTGTATTCTGTGCAGTGAAGGGTACTGTATCAGCTGACTTTGCTTAACCAGTAGGAGGAAACAGAGCTTACCTGGGGGTGTGGTTTAGACACTATAAAAGCAGGTGAGTCAAATTACAACTTCCTGTTGCTAGCCTTGCTTGTAGATTAGAAAGCAGCTAACTAAAAGAAGCTACATTTTCTTCTTAATTTAAAACGTATATCTCAGCAGGAGTCAGTGTCTGTTAAGATTAAGTAGACAGATAACTTTATTAGAAGTAGAAGGGGACTTATTTAGGGTTAAAAAAAAGAAAGAAAAGAAGGAAGGTCAGTGTGTATTCTGTGCAGTGAAGGGTACTGTATCAGCTGACTTTGCTAAACCAGTAGGAGGAAAGAGAGCTTACCTGGGGGTGTGGTTTAGACACTATAAAAGCAGGTGAGTCAAATTACAACTTCCTGTTGCTAGCCTTTTTTCTTACTAATTGCCCTCCATCCCACCCACCCAAAGCCAGTTCTACTTTTATAGCCACTGGATTTGACTGTCAACAGGAACTTCCTGTTTGGCAGTAGGAAGGAAAGGATCATAGAGAAACATTGGTTTTGTCAACCCTAAAGTAGAAAAAGTAGCTCACTCTCCCCCCCAGCTGCTGATGGTCTGATATTGAGCAGGGAAGAAGGAGGCTACTGAAGAAGATAGGAAGTTGCTGTCCCAGAACAGGAAGGGTGAGAGTTGTAAGGAGAGGAGAGAGTAAGCATCCAGAGAAACAGTAGAGGGGCCACAAAATAAGACATGATAGGAGTGGTGCAGTGCAATGGCTGTGGGGCGGCAGTGTTCCGGGAGACATTCTGGAGGCTGCGATGCTGCCCTATTGCAGGCACCTCTCTGGTCTGAGAGGAGGTTGCCCGTCTCAGGCTGACCTGGCTGAGGATTACGGAAACCTCCTCCCCACCCAGGGACCACCAGGGCCAATGCCACTACCTCAGAGGTTGCCAAGAAAGAGGACAGGCTGGACCAGGGTGGGCTCAAGGAGGGAGAGGGTGGTGGAACAGAGTTGCATCCCTCCAGCTGTACCTCTTCACAATTCATTCGCTCTTCTGGTGGATAGTGGTTCCTTTATGGAGGCACCTGCAGTGGAGACCAAGGAGGATGCTGGGAACCTTCACAAAGGAGACCCAAAGGAGGGTGGCATGGGACCCCACAGGGGAAGGAAACAACTCCTGGTGGGGGACTCAATCATTAGGGGGTAGAAATGGGGGAGGAAGGGGAGAGGGAGGTAAGGTGCCTTCCTGGCGCCACGGCTTGGAGGGACAGGAAGTGAATGCTCAGGATCGTGGGAGAAGCTGCACGAGGGAGGGGGCTGGATGTCATTGTCCACCTAGGGACAAATGACCTGGCTAGGAATGGGATCAGAGCAGTGCAAGAGGAGTTTGTAGAGTTGGGAAGGGCCTTAGACAAGTAGCGCATACGGTAACCTTCTCGGAGGTGCTGCCTGTCTATGGCAAGGAGATGCTAGGGCACTTCTCACCAGGGAATTCAATGAGTGGTTGAAAACTGGTGTGGAGCTCAGGGTTTTGGCTTCATTGGGGACTGGGGAGCCACCTGGAGGGATGCAGACCTATACTGGTGCAATGGTCTGCTTCTGTCCGGGGGGGGGGAACCAGGATCCTAGGTGAGAGGTTACATGCTTCATTGGCAAGCATTTAAACTAGCCAAGGGGAGAGGCACTGAAAAGAAGCAGGGAAATCCGAGCCTCCCCCCACAAAACATGGTGATTAGTGAGGTAAACACCAAGGTACAGAAGTTATTAGGGAGCAGAACAGATTTAAATGTAAACAAAGGCAAAGGCAGTAAGGACAGAAATGGGCTAAAAGGGGTAAGGCTATCAAAAAGTGGAGGGTGATGAGTACCAATGCCCGTAGTCTGTGTAACAAGCTCCCTGAACTAGTGGTCTTGATGGAAGGGGGTTGCCTGGATATTGTGGCAGTCACAGAAACATGGTACACAGAGAACCGTGACTGGGATGTCAACATACCAGGACAAACAATCTACAGGAGGGACAGGGAGGGTAAAAGAGGAGGAGGAGTAGCTCTCTATGTAAAGGAAGGGATCAAAGCAACAGAACTAAAGAGTAAACAGGGAGCAGAGGAGGCACTTTGGGTCACCCTGGAGACAGGAAATGGCACCACAATCCACATGGGGGTTGTATACAGACCCCCATTTCAGGGGGAAGGAATGGACTAGGAAATGATAGAAGGCTTTCTTAGAATGGCAGAAAAAGGGGAGATATTGTTGATGGAGGACCTGAATATGCCAGATGTTAACTGGAGCACCTTTGCTGCAGGCACATCCAAGAGCAGGGTCATTCTTGATGCCCTACAGGGGGCATGCCTCAGACAGCTAGTATCGGAACCCACTCGGGAGGGAGCAATCTTAGACCTGGTACTTTCAAATGGGGATGGAGAAAGAACTCCAGATTTGGAAGTGGGTAGCCATCTGGGAACAAGCGACCACCAAACAGTGTGGTTCACGATAAACACAGCCATACAATCAAGCCATACAAAAGCAAGAGTACTAGACTTTAGGAGGGCTGACTTTGGGAAATGAGAGAGTGCCTCAGAAAAGCACTAGCAAACAGGCAAGAAAGAGGGGTGGAGGAACAATGGGGAGTGATCAAAACAGCCATCACAGAGGCAACAAGCCTTTGTGTAAAGCAAATCAGTAAAACACAACGCAGGAAAAAAATGCTAAGGTTCACAAAAGAGGCGGCAGAGAAGGTTAAGGAGAAAAGGACAGCATTCAGGAAATATAAGGAAACACAGAAGGAGCAGGACAGAGAACTTTATCAGTTAAAGCAGAAAGAGGCTGGGAAGGCAGTCAGAATAGCAAAGGCCCAAACCGAGGAAAGGATAGCCAATTCTGTTAAGAAGGGGATAAGACCTTTATAGGTGCATTAGGGAGCAAAGAAAGACCAAAGGAGGATACTGAAGCTTAATAAAGGGAGAGAATGTGGGTAGAGGTGACAGTGAAAAGCAGGGATACTGAATGAATATTTCTGCTCAGTATTCACAAAAGGAAGAGGAGGGGAGTTACCTAAACCAAACAAGAGAAACACTCTGAAGATGGGGGTCGATACCAGTCCATTTACAGAAGAAAGGGTTCTGAAAGAACTAATAAAATTGAAGGTGGATAAAGCAATGGGGTCTGATGGGATTCACCCAAGAATTCTAAAAGAACTACGGGTAGAACTAGTGACATCGCTGACTACTCTCTTTAACAAATCATGGGAGGATGGGGTGGTACCCGAGGACTGGAGGAGGGCAGATGTGATTCCTCTTCACAAAAGTGGGAGCAGGACAGAGGCAGGAAACTACAGACCTGTTAGTTTGACCTCAGTGGTAGGGAAAATGATGGAATCACTTCTGAAGGAAATAATTGTTGAGTACCTAGAGGCCAGTGGGGCACAGGACCCAAGGCAGCATGGATTCACGATGGGAAGGTTCTGTCAGACGAATCTAATAGATTTCTTTGACTGGGTGACCAAAGTAGTAGACCAGGGAGGGGGCTGTGGACATGGCCTACCTAGATTTTAGCAAGGCATTTGATACAGTCCCACACAAAAGATTAATATACAAGATAGCCAGCCTTGGAATGGGTCCCAAGGTGGTAGCCTGGATAAAAAATTGGCTAGACAACAGGATGCAAAGGGTAGTAGTAAATGGAGAACACAGTGAAGAAAGAAGGGTTACTAGTGGGGTACCACAGGGTTCAGTACTGGGACCGGTCCTTTTTAATGTCTTTATAAGGTGACATTGCAGAGGAACTGGAAGGAAAAATATGTCTCTTTGCAGATGGCACAAAGATCTGCAACAGGGTTGATACACAAGATGGAGTGGAAAGGATGAGAAGGGACTTGGCAAGGTTGGAGGAATGGTCAAATGTATGGCAGCTCAGATTCAATGCAAAGAAGTGCAAAGTAATGCACATGGGAAACAAAAACCCAGGGGAAGCGTACACAATGGGGGGTGAGATACTGACAACAGTAAAAATAGAAAGGGACCTGGGGGTAATTATATCAGATGACCTAAAGGTGGGCAAGCAACGTGAGAAGGCAGTAAGAAAGGCTGGGGGGATACTGGGATGCATAGGAAGAGGCATCAATAGTAGAAAACAGGAAGTTGTTATCCCTCTGTACAGACAATTGGTGAGACCCCATCTGGAGTACTGTATGCAGTTCTGGAGACCCCATCTCCGCAAAGACATAGACAGAGTGGAGGCTGTCCAAAGGAGGGCAACCAAAATGGTGCAGGGTCTGCAGCAGAAGACATACGAAGAAAGACTAAAGGAGCTTAATATGTATACTCTTGAGGAAAGAAGGGAGAGAGGGGACATGATAGAAACTTTCAAGTACCTCAAGGGAATTAACAAAGTCCAAGAGGGTAGCATCTTCCAGAAAAAGAGATGTGCAAGAACAAGGGGGCACAATTTCAAGATAGAGGGGGGACAGCTCAGGGGTAATGTGAGGAAGTATTTTTTCACTGAGAGGGTTGTGGATGCATGGAACAGCCTCCCTGAGGAGGGTGTGGAGTCAAGAACAGTGGGGGACTTCAAGAATGCATGGGACAGGCATAAGGCAGTCCTAGGGGCGGGTAAGAGGAAGTAAGCTGTTGGTTAACTAGGATCTGCAGCTTATCTGTTAGGTAGGAAAATGGGCAGACTAGGTGGGCCAAGCAGTCCTTATCTGCCGTCAAATTCTATGTTTCTATGTTTCTATGAATACATTCTATGTTTCCTTCACCTCCTTTCAGAGAATTCTTTTGAGCTTTAGTTGTGATAGTATAAGTGTGACCCAAAAGGTGCCATTATGTTGCCTCTAGTCCAGAAAGCTATGGATTCAAGTTCTGTACCAGTACTTTGGCTCATGCTCAGTTCTAACTCTGTAAAGTAGTATAGTTTGCATTGATCTGCCAGAGGACCTATGGTTAGAGAGAGAGGCTAAACCAAGAGCCATTCTGCTCACCTCTGTTGGTTGTCTAGATCCAAGCAAGCTGCAGTCTCATGATGACAGTAGTCACACTGACCAAGAAGCTACCCCAGCATTCTGACCAGCATTCTCCCTATCAGCAAATTGAGTTTTAATGCAAGCGTTGATTGCTATGTAAGCAATAAGACATGACAGGGTGTATGTTAGACACTTTAACACACGGCTAGGCGGGTGAGGCACGAGGCCACTGGCCGAGTGCATCCAGCCTCCTAGCCATGTGTTAAAGTATCTAACACACAGACTCTGGAGTGGCTTATTGCACTTATGAAATGGCTATCAAAAATACAGAGGTATGTGATAGCTAAAATGTATAGTATTTAATAGTGAAAAGTTAAATGTTTGTTTAAATTTGTAATAAAATAGTTCCTCCGCCAACTTTTTTTTTTTTTGAGTTGAGGATTTTTGAGCTGTTTAGGCTTCTGTATTTGTATTTTTTCCCCATGTAGTTGTCATGGCACCACCCTTACACCTCCTCCCCCACCCACTATCCAATTAGCAGCACTCCTAATTTATTTATTTTTTTAATCTGGTTGACCCTACCTTTATTTAACACAAAAAAAGTATCTGGTTGATCCTGCTGTTTACCACCGTCAGGCAATACCGCAGTCCGAGCGGGAATGGCAAGTCCATGGCAGACTGGCTACAGACTTTAAGTCCGATTTTTAAAAGTGAGTTATCAATTGAGCGCTTCCTCTGTGGCTCCAGCAGTGGGGAAGAGGTCAAAACCATCAGTTTCTCACCGCTGCACTGGTTCCTGCGGCTGCCTCCCAGATCTGTCAGCCAGGAACAGGGGGAAGGCTCAAGCGCATCTGTGTTGCGCGGCAATTACACCGCAGTGTTGTGTTGAGCGAGCGGGCGGGTTATGAGACAACAATTGCGATCGTGGCAGTTGTTTTTTTTTAAATGATGCAGGTTGTGCATTTCACTTCAAGATGTGCTAGTGAGTGATTGATGTTTCTTGGGTGGTTAGCTTCACAGTAAGGGTGGCATCGCTTGTGGTACAAAAGAAGAAGGGGCAACTATTTGATTTGTGAACATTCTTTGTGGGCAGCATCACCCATATCAATGCCCAGTGGGTATTGCCTGGTCTTATTCCTGTGTTGTTAGACACATTAACACACAGTCAGTGGCCAATGAGAATGCTTGAATTTCAATGCCCATTTCATAAGGTATGGATAACGTTTTGTTAAGTGCACAATTGCTGAAACACTTGCTTGCAGAAAGCACTGCACTCCAAATATCTAACACCATGCTTTGTAAAATGTCTTTAGTTACTTCAGCTCTAATTATACAAATAAATGCTGTTCCATTCTACTCTTTCTGTACCCTAAGTGGTTCTACACAGATCAGTAAGAATCCAGGTGATTTCCAGTGATGGACCAGAGACATCATCAGATCATGTCATTCCAGCTGCAAAAAAAAAAACCTTTTGGACTTGGACTGACAGACTCACCTTTGTTTCTAGGCTCGGCATGCTGGCTCGTTTAATAGTCCGATGTTAAAAGTGTACTCCGGCCAAAGGCAATTGCTGTGGGTACGTGCTGCAGCCGCCCCCAATTTCGCAGCACATCCCAGCATGGCAGTCTGGAAATGGGCAATAAACTCTTTTTTTTTTTAACAAAAAAAAAAAAACAGGCTGCAGGCAGAGACCAGAGAGCAGGGAAGGGAGCCGGACCCAGAGATTGACGAGGGAGAGTCTGTCCTGTAACACACGATGATGCTATACTCCATTCCAGTTGGCAGTTTCCAGCCATCCAATCCCCGGCTGGCCATAATGCAGCACTAACTTCTGTGGCTCCAATTTGATTGGACTAAGACAAGAGCATCCAAGCCATGATCTTTTACCCAGTCCTCTTGCCTGCCATTTGTAGTTAATTTAAAGGGCCACAGGCAGGTGCATGGCAGGAATGGTGGTGGGATTGTGTAAGGCTGCAGGACAAAATGATTGGAATCTCGAGTTTCATAAAAGTGAGGAGGCAATGCCCCCCCCTCGCTTTTTGAAAGTGGGGGAGCCATGGCCCCCCAGGCCTCCCTGGCTCTGACTCCTATGCGCTCCCTTCTACTGCGTGCTGCCCACCCTGCTCCCTGTGTTCCCCATCCCCATGAATGAGCAAAATATTAACACCATACGTCTCATCAGGAATGAAATTAAATGAACAGAAACATAGGCCTATTGACGTTTTTGCTGAAATATACTTTCACCAAAAACTGTAGGATGAAATGTCTAGCTGACCAACAAATTAAGGCAGTTCTCAGCGACATGGTGCAAGTGTGATGAGAAGGCTCCATTTCTCTGTTTTCCCTTTTTTTTTTCAACAGACAGTAATTTGGGAACACTCAAGTGCTGAACACCTTTCCTGTTGTTTATCGTTCGGACAGATTTTGTGATCTCACTGGCTTCACCCATGCAGAGATGATACAGTGCAGGTGTGCCCGTACTTTTCTATATGAAGTGGACACCAGTGAGCCATTCAAGGTGTAGATTCAGAAGGCACTGGATGAGAGGCAAGAATTTAAGGTGGAGCTTATCTTTTGGGTATGTCAGCTGGGAATCGCTAACCTCAGTTCACATGTTTTATAACTGGTTTTCTTTATTGGCATATCTGATCAGATACATTTATTTATTTAGCTTTTGTTGACCAGGTAAGTACACTAGACAAGTTATATTCCTATTTTCAGGTACGAGCCGGGAGAGTACAATGGGCTACAGATACAGTGAGAAACAAGTTCATACAGAGGACAACATGACACAAGTTAGGCAGTATACAGAGTCAAAATAGAACCATGTGAACATAACCAGTAGGCAGTAAGCACAGTTACAATATGTACAGGGATATATTTACATATAGAGACACCAAGGCTAAGAACAGTACAGTTTTACAAGGTATATACGGCTCTGAGCCATAAAGAGAGCCACAGTCCGAGTATCTCCTGAAACAGAGAAAAAATACATTACATTGACTAGCCGACATCAAGGTGCCCAATCCCCATTTCGGCATTATGTATACCCCCCCCCCGAAATAAACCTTTTTTATATCCTGTAAAAAGAAAAAAGAAAATGGTCCCCCAACGTCTTTTTTTTACCTGAAAAACAGGAAATGGTCCCTCATCATCTCCTCATCCCCCTCCCCGATCCCGACTCTCCCTCTGTGTACCCACCTCCCTGCACCCCCGCCTTACCACACACTTACCTCCAGAGGATGGCTGCTGCGATCTTCCATGGACTGGGACACGTCTGCACTCTTCAAAACCAAACCCCAAACTGAGGAATTAAGGTAGGCGCCATTTAATGGCTATCAATGAGGTTTTCAACTTATGTTTATATCTCAGCCATTTTTAGGAATTTTAACCTTCAATTTTCAACATGGGGTTCTTGGGACCCCCACCTCATGAACACTAGCACGGTAATTTCATTGCTAGGTCCTGACAGGTGATTTCACGGTCACTGCGCAGAATCACCTTTCGGGACTGATTAACGAAATGACAGTGCCAGTATTCAAAATGCCCATGTTGAAAATTTGGTGCAAAAAAAATCCCAAAAATGACTGACTTATGTTGTGCAGTTTCTATGCACGCTCGTAACTTTGCTAATATTTAATATTTTCACTCCAAATTTTCAATATTACCATTTTTTTCACACCTGCTCACGAACAGTACAGCTGTCATTTTTCACATCCTGCCCGAAATGCATTTTCGCACCTGTGACGCAGAATGGTGCTGTTGTAGTGCAACAGCAACTTTTGGGACCAATGAACCAAATGAGTGTGGCACTCTTCATGAGGTGGGGTCCCAAAAAGGCCATGTTGAAAATTTGGTGAAAAACTGCAAAAAATGGGCAAGTTACACGCGGTCATTTGAAATTTTCTATGCACGCGTGTAACTTTGGTAATTTTCAGTATTTTCACTCCAAATTTTCAATATAGCCATTTTATCACACCACCTGATGAACAGTACAGTTGTCATTTTTTTACACCCTGCCAAAAATATGTTTTTGCACCTGTGGCCTGGAATGCCGTTTTCCCACAGATTTGAAAATTTTCACCTAGGGGGTTCATGAGGTGGCGTGTTGAAGATATTTGCACCCCAGATTTTCAACATAGCCTTATTATTACCTGAGCTTCTGTATTCAAATGCTGTCCAAAATATGACAGCTTGTGAAAACATAGTTCAGGCAGGCTTCTTCTCCCACCAGAAGTTCAACTAACACAATACACCCCTGCCACATAAACCATGCAAGGAGGCATTCGGCATTGACAAATACTTTTTAAAATAGGGGCACCAGAACTGCACACAGTACTCCAAGTGTGATCTCACCAGTGCCTTGTACAGTGGCAGGATGACGTCCTTCCTCTTAGAGGTGGTTCCTCTGGCTATGCACCTCAACATTTGGTTGGCTCTTGCTGCTGTCCTACAGCACTGTACCGAATTATACAGCACTGTGTGCAGCAGCCAGGGTAACACACAAGTGCAGTGGTGTTGTAACGGTGGGGGGAAGGGGGCACCGTATGACCTCAACCTTGCCAGTACAACACTGGTTTGGGATGCAGACTCAGCTGGAGGCATCCTCCCCACCCAGAAGATGTTGCCATCCTAGGTACAGGGTTGCCATTCATGCAGAGCAAGTGCAGGACATTGCCCTTGCAAAGACCCAGTTGTGTCAGAATATATGCATGGCCCTGCCCGTGTACAGTGCAATAACCATAGTGTTGTCTTTACTGTGTTGCTTAGACACTACCTACTTATGCATCACAATGTCGATCACATATGGTAAACTACATGCAACACCCACCAATGCATCCTGTTCTGCTGGTGGGATGCAGTGGCATGACACACAGTGCATATTGCATTGAGATGGCAGTACTGCATGTGGACTACCACAGTTGCACTGGCTGCCGGTTAGGTGAAGGGTTCTCTTTAAGGTGGGTTTGCTCACTTTTAAGACCCTACATGGCCTGGGCCCTAGTTACATGAAGGACCTTCTTACGCTGGCTGTCTCAGTCTGCTCTCTCTGCTCCTCCTCTAGGGGCCTCCTCACGATTCCCAGGACGAGGTTAAAAACAGCTGGCGACAGAGCATTTAGTGTTGCCGCCCCCATTCTATGGAATTTGCTCTCTCCAGCTGTTAGGGAGGCCCCTTCTGTGGAAGTATTCAAAGCCCGCCTCAAGGCCTTCTTGTATAATCAGACTTTCCCAGAATGTGTCTTATAGTCCTTACCTGTTCTCAGAACCTTATGTTTAGGTTAGCTTTTGGCTTTTTAAGTATTAATTGCTGCTGTTGAGGGTAGTATTTATATAACATTTTGTTTAATTGCTGAAATAATGTATGTTTATGTTTAATAGTATGTTGTTATGTATTTATTATGATTTGTAGTATGCGTTTTTAATATGTTCGGTGCCCAGAGCCTCTGGGATGGGCGTCTCTTAAATAACATTTGCCAAACCTTGCCTTGCCTGTATGTGGCACACAACATGACACAGGAATGTACTGTTACTACATTGGCCCATGCCTACCTCCTGCAGCCATATACGCATACATAGTCCCAAGCGTGTGGCACAACAGACTCAACTGACACTAACGGATTTAAAAGCCAGGGTTGTGAGCATGATCATCAACTTCCTGGTGCAACAGGTCAGTGACACGGGACATATCACTGCACAGTGTAAGGCATGCCACAGCACAGTAGACAGACACAGGGCACCATGCCTGCCACACAGTGTCACTAGTGGAACAATGCCCCAAGTGCAGAGTGTGTGTCCCCTACTACAACTACATAGTTGAAGCACACACAGGCATGCATGCAGCTAAGCATGCCACACATGGACATCTGTCTCCAACCACAGAAGCATGCAGCATAGTGTAGACATGTCACCCCAAGTGTGACACACAATGCAGAGTACGTACATGGATGCCTGTCTGCTGAATGGCTCTGCTGGGCCCCATCACGCCTTGGTGAGTCCTCGGGCTGGACCTTTCTGCACCGCTGATGTTCTCGAGCCCTGGCATGGCCCTACTGTCTGCTGAGGTCTGTAGAGGACAAAAGGGAAAATGTGCTCAACATTATGCAGTGGAACACAGTGCTCTGTACTGTACACCTTACACAGTACACATACCCATATGTTGGTACTGTGCACCAGCTGCCACATGTGCATAATGCAGATGGAGAGATCCAGGCAGAGTTGCATCATTCCACTGTCAACCATTGTGGCACCATACACAGGCATGCCATGGCTCAGGTGCAGTGGGTATGATACATCCCACTTTGGTAGGTATGGCCTGGTTCAGTGTATGCTGGCCCATGTAGTGCCCATATCTGCCAGCCTCCAAGCCCCTGTACAACATACCCATACAGGCCAGGTACAGGCCCTGTATACCTCATACTATGCATTTGTATGCATGGAATGTCAGGTCACATACAACAGAGGCAGAAGAGGCATACCTGTGTAATGGTAGGGGAGGGCAGGGTACTGCAGGTGTAGCCCTTCACAGTGGCTGGTACATGCCCAGCACACCCTGAGCAATAGAACAGTACCCCATGCATTACATGGCATATGCATACCAGCACCCATGCAGCATAACACAGAGAGTGCATACAACACAGATGGATTCATAGGATTGTTACAGAGCTAATAGACTTCCATCCTTATTGCTTGCCAGTTAACGTATATCAGATTTCCTGGAAATAAGCATCCGATTTAAGTTTAAATGTATTTGTTGTATTGCATACCACCACCTACAAGGGTAGCCTATTCCAGTCCTGGACCACCTGCTGATTGAACCACTTGCTGGTTCATACTAATTTTGTCTGCCTAGTCTTTAGTTGTAACTGGTGGAACCGAGTGATATATGCGTTATCACTAGATTCCAGTCCTAGATTTTCCCAAAGGTCATTGTCATTCCATGCCTTGTGAACCAGGCACATATCTCCCCTCTTTCTTCTGCTCTCCAAGGAGAACAGGTCTAACTCACTCAACCATGACTCATAGTTATCTCCTGACATGTTGTGTATAGACCTAGTAGTCCTCCTTTGTACCCTCTCCAGCAATGCCACATCACCCTTTTTGTATGGTGACCAGACCTGGGCTCCATATTCCAACACTGGTCTTACCAGTGAAGTATACATTGGGAGAATAACCTCCCTGCTCCTAGATTCTATGTGTCTGAATATACAGTTGAGAATTCTTTTTCCTTTTTGGGCTATACTTCTGCAGTGGGATTTAAATGTCATGTCTTTGGAGACCATGATACCCAGGTCTCTTTCTTCTGTTGTAGCTTTTAATGGTTGATATTCTAAGGTGTACGTAAGGCATGATGTCCTCATCCACATGTTGTTGGGTTCACCTACCACTACGGCTATATGTAGATCACATGTGACATTCTCCTGGGTTATACCTGACAATAAGCATTCATATGTCCTGTTTACCATACCTGGTAACCAAACTCTGAATAACATTCATTGAAACTATACATTTCCCTGTCATCCACCCTGACACTGGTTCTATGTCACTGTGGTAACACACAACTGCTGCCATGGCAGATGAGTACATTGGGGAATCACAGCAGGTTCTGTCATGTACGAGGCATGAGAACATTCACTGGGAAAGTGGGAACATACACCTGCATACTTGCAATCAGGCCATACAGTGGGTCTCAGGTTCTGTAGGACAAAGGGGACACAACAGGGACACAGAGGTACAGTACACAGTGTCTCAAGGACAGTACTCTGAGATATATTATGAAACAGGATAGTACCAAGGACGCTAGCCAATTCATACATACAGTCATCTATTCTCACCTGGCCTTGGCATGGTGCCACTGTCCACCATCACCTGCAGTTGTTGCAGGCGGAGTGCCTTTCTCTTCTTTAGGTCATTAAATCAGTTCCAACAATGGTCACTGGTACGTGTGACCCGTGTGCATCTTGTGATGCGCTGCCCCACAGATGCTTACATCTCACACCTTGGCCTGTCAGACCCCACCCCCTCACCCAGTAGGTGGTCCTTCCTAGCTATTAGCAGATCAACTAGATTGGCCAGCTCTGTGGCAGCTCAACGCAGGTCCCTTTGCAGCACAGCCCTGCTCTCTCTGCCTGACATTTCATGCTCTTGCCTGGGCCTAACCCTCACACCAAGCTCTTGCTAGTTTCAGAGTTATAGGGGTATGTCCTGTCCAAATATTTACACAACACATTTCCATGGCGGTGCTACTTTAATATCATGTTATGCGGACCAAAGTGTATATCCATTAGAGGGTTGGTTCTAGAGCACACCCAAGGCATTGGGTGGCACTGTGCAGGGTGTGTATGCGTGGTGCGTGCATGCGCAGCTCTATGCAGGGCTGCGCATGAACATTGCACAACAGCATGATGTGAAAGGTCGTGCTGTTTGATGACATCATCTGCAGAGTGTGACATCATGTCTGCACCACATACCAAGGCAGCACAATCACAGCCACTGTACAAGCATTCACACAAACACAACGCATGAGGCAAATTTACAATATTAACCAATGTATGGCAATGACCCAGTTTTAGTCTGAGGGCAACCACCACATTAGCATGCTGTTACTGGAAGGTATGCATACATTAGCATGTCTAATTGTGCCTGGACCGTATAAAAGAAGCAAAATGCACCACCTATATTCCACAGCAGAACTACCGGTGATTAGAGATAGGTGCCCTGTGGAATGGCCTAGAAAGAGATATGAGTGACATTGCACTGTGTGTATGATGTATGCAGTGGAACATTGGAAACATTGGGGTGGTGGAACTCTCATATCTAGATCTATTGGTGGTGGTGGTGGTGCCATATGAACATATGGAATTGCCAGAAGAAAAAGGCCTTAGTGGTGTATCAAGTCTACTCGATGTGCAACTCAGTCTATTTTACTGGAGCTGCCCCACCTTCCTCTTGCCTCCAAGTGCGATCTCCCCCTTTCCCCATCCCCCTCCTCTCTCCCATTGCCACTCTCACTTTACTTTGTCTCCACCCCCCCTTAAAACGGCTCCATGTAATAACAGAGCATCAAATACAGCAAATGTCAAAACAGCGGATCCTTAATCGCGACTCCAGTTATAGTGCATGCTAATAATAGCGCGGCACAAATCAGCGAACCCAAGGCTCACACTTGCAATTGAATATCATATGCAAGCCTGTGCAAATAATCGTACCGACTTCCTTATCCCATCTGAAAATGAAGCCACCATAGAGGGCGAGTGGCATACCCTTCTGACTCCGCAGAAACACTACCACCATCTTCACACAAGGACAGGTGAGCAAAACACACACCCACATTTATACCCGTCAAGACAACTGCTGTGAATTGTAGCAGATGCAGGGGGGCTCTTCCCCCTGCACTTCCGCTGGGGGTTGCGCCCCGACCCCCCCTATGTCTAGGATTACTACTCCATGCCACTCATTCATGGTGGGGGTATCAGCCAACACCAATCTCTCAAATGTGTAGTCGCTATTTATTGTATTCGCTATAGTGTGCCACTCGCTATTAACTACTACTCATTATACTGTGCTTCGCTATTTTTGATTCGCCCATATTGGTTCGCCATTATGTACTTGCCGTTATGACGTGATACCCCTTAAAACTGTTTCCAAAGATACCACCTCCTCAGGCAGTTCATTCCACCTTGACACCACCCTTTCTATGAAAAAGTGCCTCCTCATTTCTTTTTTAAAATCTACTCCCCCCCCCCCCCACACACACACACACACACAAGTTTAGACTCTTGGCCCCTAGTGGTCCGCTCCCTTTTTAAATTGAAAATGTCCCCCACTCCAACCCTTTTCATACCCTTTAGATGGGTTTCTATCATATCCCCCCTTTCCCTTTTGTCCTCCAAGGAATACATATTACGCTCCCATAACCTCTCATCTTATGGTTTGTCTCCCTTGCCATGGATCATCTTAGTCACCCTGTGCTGGACCCCCTCAAGTAGCTTTATGTTCTCCTTCAAATAAGGTCACCAGAACTGCACACTGTACTCCAAGTGTAGTATATCCAATGACCTGTACATGGACAGAATGACTTCCTCTCTCCTGGAGGTGATTCCCCTGGAGATGCATCCCAGCATTTTATTGCTTTGACTGCCGCTTTACAACACTGCCCAGAGTGTTTTATGTCACTCCTGACTATCACCCCTAGATCCTTTTTCTCCTTTGATCTGGACACCTGTACTCCCCCCAGCCCCCGAGCCAGTAGCTGGCCCGTGGGTTCCTAGCTCCCAGGTGCACGACCTTGCGCTTCTTGGTGTTAAACCACAACTGCCAGATTCCAGACCATTTCTCAAACCTGGCCAGATCCTCTCTAAGCTCCTGTCTCCCCTTCCCTATATCCACCCTCCCACAGATTTTAGTAACATCTGAGAAAAGACAGACCTTACATTTGACCAGTGTTAGAATTAGACTTTATCAGCTTTATTTTATTTTATTTATTTATTTCATACTAGGAATTACAATAACTTTTGAATCAGGGGTTCTTTTACAAAGGTTCTGTGTCAGAAGGAAGAACAACAAGTACTGATACATACAGGGTTGTTACACACATGGTTACAATTACATACATGAGATTAAATTGACTGTTTTAGTAAAGCAGTCCGAAAAGGAAGTAGTCTGGAAAGTGCTGAGGAGGGGCGAAAGTGCAGGAAGATAGTGGTAGGGTGGGATGAAAATAGGGGGTCCACAAGGGTCCTAGCTTTAAATTTTTTATTTTTTATATAAACATTGGTAACCGGGAAAGGCACACTGAGCCAAGGCTTTTATCCAGGTGTGATCCAGGAAACTGAGGCCCCCTTCTCATTATAAGTCAATGGCAGTGATGTGTAAGCTACCGGGGCTCACTTCGGAGCTAACGGGGCTGAGCCCTGGCAAGCCCCCCTGTAATTCTAACACTGCTTTTGACCCCTACTGCTATGTCACCAATAAAGATGTTAAATAATACTGGACCAAGCACTGATCCCTGCGGTACCCCACTGGTTACAGGTCTAGGCTTGGATAGTTCACCCCTACCATCTTTCTCTGTTTCCTTTCCTGCAGCCAGCCCCTGACCCACCCCAGCAGCTTAACCCTGACTCCCAGGCTACTTAGTTTGCTAAGCAACCTACCACGCGACACAGAGTTGATGGCCTTACTGAAGTCCTGGTATAGTGTATCCAGTTGCCTGGCCTTTGTCTAATGACTATGTGAAGCAGTCAAAAAATTCTATCATGTTTGTTTGGCAGGATTTCCCCATGAGAAACCCATGCTGCTTATTGTCCTGGAGACCATTAACCTCCAGAAAGTTTACCAACCTTTCTTTTAGAATGGCCTCCATTAATTTACCAATAATGGATGTTTGACTGACCGGTCTGTGTTGCCAGGCTCATCTCTGGGATCACTCTTGTAGAGTGGCACCTACATGAGTCATTCTCCAGTTCCGAGGCACATATCCCGTCTTTACAGAGATGTTAAATAGATCTACCAGGGGGGCTGCCAACACCACTGCCAGTTCTCTTAGGTCCCTCCGGTGTATGCCATCTGAGCCAGGTGCCTTCTCCACCCGAAGGGACCTGAGACCTTCTAAAAGCCTATTTATCTTGATGTCCCTATCTGTTCCACCCCCCCATTCCTACCCCCATAATCCCCTGTGGCATAGATCCATCCTTTTCCCTAGTGAATACAGAGCTGAAATACTCATTCAGTGCCTCAGCCTGTTCTTCACTGTTTTCTGCCCATCCCTCCTCCTTCTTGATCCTAACAGTCTCCTTCTTACTAGTTCTTCTCTCCCATATATTCATCTGAAGAAGTCATTTTCCCCCCTTCCTGATCCCATGTACTAGCCTTAATTCCTTTGCAGCTTTAGCTGCCCGGACTACTCTCTCTGCCTCTTGAGATTTCCCTGAAAAAACTCTCTGTCCTCCTCCCTCATAGTACACATGTACTTCTGAAAGTCTGCCTTCTTCTCCCTTACTTTCAGTGTCACTTCCTTGTTGAACCAGCTTGGTCTCTTGGTCCTGGACGTCTTACTCTGGGTGTTTATGCAGTCTTTTGTGGCCTCATTTAGACCCAACTTAATGATGGACCATTTCTGCTCCTCATCCATCCCGTCTGATTTCTGCAAGATGCCCTACAAGTATATCCTCCATTCTTCTAAAGCCTGCTCTCTTAAAGTCTACCACCCTCATCTTGGTCTTAGCTGATTCTCTACTTATATTGAGGTAAAACCAGACTTTATAGTGGTCGCTACCTGCAAGGGGTTCCTCCACAGCTATCTCTTAAACACGCCCTCTATCTGAAAGCACCAAGTCCAGTATAGCATCATCCCTGGTCTGCTGTGTGACCCTCTGCACAAGGAAACAGTCCGCGAAAGAGTCATGTCTAGGTGGAGGATCTCTTCTATAGTAGTCAATGGAAAATGATGACAGAGGCTGTGGTACTCTCACAAACTTGCTAAGGAGGTGGTGGCCCTGAGTTCCTTTGGGCCCATAGTTTCATAGTATTGTGATGGCAGAAAAGGACCATCCTGGTCCATCCAGTCTGCCGTATCCTCCCTCTCATTACCTGTTTCCCTTTATCAGAGATACTTTTTGCTTCCCATCCCCCAACCCCTTATATCTGTCCCAGATTTTCTTAAAACTTTCTTCAATTTCAGTACTCACCACCTCCTCAGATAAACTGTTCCATGGCTCCACTACCCTCTCTGTGAAGAAATTCTTCCTCACATCACTTTTGAATCTACCTCCTTCTAGTCTCAAGCTATGACCCCTTAATTTAACTTAAAGTTTCCTTTTGAATACACTGCCATCTCTTACCCTGTTTTTCCTCATGATGTACTTAAATGTCTCAATGATATCCCCTCATAGAAACATAGAAGTTGACGGCAGAAGAAGACGTCTAGGTCCATCTAGTCTGCCCATTTGTTTTAGACCTATCTGACACTCTAGCTGCCCGTTGAAGTCAGGGCTCCCTTTTGTCTACCCCATGCATTTTTGAATCCCCCCACAGTGTTGACCCCCACAACCTCTTGGGGCAGGCTGTTCCAGGTGTCCACCACTCTTTCTGTGAAGAAAAACTTCCTGGTGTTGGTAGAGAACCATCCTCCTTGCAGCATGAGGCCATGTCCCCCTGGTCCTGGAACCCTTCTTTAAGTGAAAAGGTTCCTGTGCCTGTACCTTGTTAATGCCTTTTATGTACTTGAATGTTTCAATCATGTCCCTTATCTCTCCTCTCTGCTACAGGGAGTACATATAACGTTTCCTAAGTCTTTCCTTGTAGGACATGTACATGACATGTACTGCAGACCCTGAATCATTTTTGTCACATTTTTCTGTACTGTTTCCACCCGGTCAATGTCCTTCCTAAGGCGAGTCCTCCAGAATTGGACTCCATATTCCAGGTGAGGCCTGACCAACGATCTATGCAGTGGTAGTGCCACCTCTTTCCTCCTGCCCATGATTCCCCTCCCAATGGAGCCCAGCATTCTGTTAGCCTTCAATGTTGCCTTCTCACACTGCTTACTAACCTTAAAAGTCATCTGAGATTATGATTTCCAGATCTCGTTCCTGGTTTGAGGCCACCAGTATTTCACATCCTAGGTAATACTCCTTTCTTGGATTTTCTTTCCTATGTGCATGACCTTGCACTTTTTGGCATTAAATCTCAGCTGCCATCTCTCCCTTCTAATCTTCAGAGGGTACAACTTTAACTCTTTTATTATAGATTCATATGACTTATCCTTCATTCCCTGAACCATTTTTGTTGTGATCCTCTGAACCCTCTCTAGACCATCAATATCCTTCTTAAAATGGGGTCTCCAAAACTGGACACCATACTCCAAATGCAGTCTGAGCATTGTCTTATACAATGGCATCAATACCTCCCTTTTTCTACTTGTGATTCCCCTACTAATACAAGCCAGCATCCTATTTCCTTTACTTGCAGCCTTACAACATTGGTCTCCCACCTTCAGATTTTCTGAGATTATAACCCCAAGGGCTCTTTCTTGACCTGTAATTTTTAATTGTTCAGCACCTAGAGTATATTTTGCCTTTTTATTATTCCGTCCCAAATGCATAACCTTACACTTTTTCACATTGAACTTCAGTAGCCAAATTTCTCTCCACTGGGCCCCTACTCATTTCATCTTGTGTCTGTATGTGCCCTTGAGTATGACTGTATCAGCACATGGGCAGGCCCATGTTAGTCAGGCTGCTGACTGTGTTAGGGCATGTATTGCCAGGACACCTACATGTTCCTGAGAGGGATGGTGAATAGTGCTGCTCAGATAATATCCTAGAAATTAGGATACCAACATACACCTCCCATTTCCCAGATAGTTGCTGTGGTACTACAATATCTGACCATGGGTCCTACCCTCTAGAATCCAGCTTGGATCTTAGCTATCTGACCTAGGATCCATCACTATCTGACCCCAGATCCTAAGTATCTGACCTGGGATCCCTGGATCCTAACTAGGATCCATTGCTATCTGACCTGGGTCCTAACTTTTTGACCTAGGATACCTGGATCCTAACTAGGATCCATCACCATCTGACCCTGGGTTCTACATCTGTCTTTGGTAGGATTTCTAGTAGGATCCAAGGTAGGATACCAGCACTATCTGACAGATACAGTAGTGGTAGGATCCACAAAAGCACTATCTGAGCAACACTAATGGTGAAGGTTTCACCCCAAGGTACCTTTCTTGTGCTGCGGTCTGTATTCCTTGCTCACCTCTATTCTGCTTCCATGATTGGCAGGTACCATGGTTGAGACAGACAGACTGTGGGCCTACTGCTTCTCTGAGGAAGAGTTACAAGCACCAACACAGGCATGTATGGCGAGAGAGGGTGCCCTGTCCTGGAGGCAAAGCACAAATTCCCAGAGACAGCAGGCCTGGGTAGGAATCAATGACATGTTCAGTGCCATTGGCAACCAGAACAGGCCCATGGAGGCTGTGGGTAAGCACTTCAGGGACATGAGGCAGTGGAAAAGGGAGGTCCTGTTGATGACACACAGGGAGATGCATGCAACAGGTGGGGGCTTCCAAGCACTGGTGGCTACACACACACTAGACCCTGCACAGGAGGCAGTAGCCTTCAATGTACAGCATGTGGAGGTGATGGGAGTGCTGGGAGGCGGCTATGAGAGCCCAGTGGGACCATCCCAGTCATGTAAGTGACCGACTATGTTACATCCCATTGGGCATGTGTGTATATGTGTTTGTATATATGAATGGCTGCATGCATATGCCAGTGCCATGTGACACACTGGGTGTAGGCCGTACTACTGGTTCCATGTCTCCTGGTGTGTAGCCATCTGTGTGGAACTCCACTACTGTGTCCTATGTGTTGTTGCATGTGTGCTTACTGGTGCTGGGATGTGTGCTCCCTGGTGATGGGATGTATGTTTACCGGTACAGGGGTGTGTGGTGTGCACAGCCATGGGGGGGATAGGTGCATAGGTGTTGTATCACTATATGCCAGATATGCATTCTGCCAGCACACAGCTCTGTACAGTACATTGATATATATATTTCCTCTCTCAACAGCTCATCCCATGATATCGGACACATCTCTTCTCTCTCAACAGCTCACTGCCTCATATCGGATACAGAAGAAGATGTCCCAGGTCCATCTCAGGGGCAACTGACCCTCCTGACTACCTGTGTGCACCTGCTGACCGACACCAGAAAAGAGGGTGAAGTGGATGATGACGAAACCCTCATCAGGAACTGGGGACAAGAGGATCAGCCCCAGACCAGGAGGGGTTGTCCACCCCTGCAAGCCCCCATAACAATGGGGCCCAGCTGCTGTCCCCATACAGCACTGTGGTCACTGTGGTGCAGCCCCCCACAGTCCCTAGCACGGTCACTGCTGTGTCACCTCATGATTCCACCTCTGGCAGGGCCACCGCCCTTCCGCCCCCAGCTGATCCCAAAAGGACAGGCACCAATGTGCCTCCCCATGATCCTTCCTCTGGCATGGCCACAGCCCTGCCACAGAAGGCCCATCCCACCGGATTGGCCACAGGCAGTCTGCAATGCCCACAACAACCCTCAGCACAAACTGTGGTGCAGCCCTGGGACATGCAGTGGCTGAAGGTGCAGCCTGACCCTGTGTCAATGGGCAGACCCTAGTGACAGTGGCATGAATCTGCTGACCGGCAGCTGCTGCAGTGAGCTGTGGAGGCACAGAAAGTCATGCAACAGGAACTGACACACATTTGCCACATGCTACATGATGACATGCAGTGTGCTGAGGAGTGGGTGGAGGCATGTCATGCGGAGCACATGATAGCCATCCATGACTTACACCAGAATATTGTCACCAGCATGGATTGCCTGTGTACCACTAAGCTGGAGGTTGCTGCCATGGCGACAGGAACCACAGGGGCCAGCCATAGTCCTGGCATGTCTGGTGGGAGTTAAGAAGGGGAATAAAACCTTTTTTAGGTACATCAGGGAGCGAAGGAAGACTAAGGGAGGGATAGTGAGGCTTAATACAGAGGAAGGGGGTGGGCAGAGGGTGACTGTGAAAAGGCAGAGACACTAAACAAATATTTTTGCTCAGTATTTACAAATGAAGAAGGGAGGTACCTAAAACAAACAATAGAAACACTCTGGATACAGAAGTTGATACCAGCTCATTTACAGAAGAAAGGGTTCTGAAAGAACTCTTAAAACTGAAGGTGGACAAAGCAATGGGGCCTGATGGGATTCATCCCAGAATTCTAAAAGAACTAAGGGTAGAACTAGTGACACCACTGACTACCCTCTTTAACAAATCATGGGAGGATGGGGTGGTACCTGAGGACTGGAGGGGCAGATGTGATTCCCCTTCACAAAAGTGGGAGCAGGGCAGAAGCAGGAAACTACAGACCTGTTAGTTTAACCTCAGTGACAGGGAAAATGATGGAATCACTTCTGAAGGAAAGAATTGTCGAGTACCTAGAGGCCAGAGGGGCACAGGACTCAAGGCAGCATGGATTCACTGCAGGAAGGTCATGCCAGACGAATCTAATAGATTTCTTTGACTGGGTGACCAAAGTAGTAGATCAGGGAAGGCCTGTGGACATAGCCTACCTAGACTTTAGCAAGGCATTTGACTCAGTCCCACACAAAAGATTAATATACAAGTTAGCCAGCCTGGGAGTGGGTCCCAAGATGATAGCCTGGGTAAAGAATCGGCTGGAGAATAGGACACAGAGGGTAATAGTAAATGGAGTCCACGCTGAAGAAAGGGGGGTTACTAGTGGGGTGCCGCAGGGTTCAGTATTAGGACCGGTCCTCTTCAATGTCTTTGTAAGCGACATTGCAGAGGGACTGGAAGGAAAAGTATGTCTCTTTGCAGATGACACAAAGATCTGCAACAGAGTTGATGCATAAGGTGAGGTGGAAAGGATGAGAAGGGACTTGGCAAGGTTAGAGGAATGGTCAAATGTATGGCAGCTTAGATTTAATGCTAAGAAGTGCAAGGTAATGCACCTGGGAAACAAAAACCCAGGGGAAGAGTACACAATGGGGGGTGAGATACTAACAACAACAAAAATGGAAAGGGACCTGGGGGTAGTCATATCAGATGACTTAAAGGTGGGTAAGCAATGTGACAGGGCAGTAAGAAGGGCTGGGGGGATACTGGGATGCATAGGGAGAGGCATCACCAGTAGAAAACAGGAAGTTGTTATCCCTCTGTACAGACAGCTGGTGAGACCCCATCTGGAGTACTGTGTGCAGTTCTGGAGACCCAGTCTCCGCAAGGACATAGACAAGATGGAAGCTGTCCAGAGGAGGGCAACTAAAATGGTGCAGGGTCTGCACTGGAAGACATATGAAGAGAGACTAAAGGAGCTTAATATGTATAGCCTCGAGGAAAGGAGGGAGAGGGGGGACATGATAGAAATGTTCAAGTACCTCAAGGGAATCAACAAAGTCCAAGAGGGTAGCATCTTTCAAAAAAGAGGTGTGCAAGAACAGAGGCACAATTTGAAGATATTGCGGGGGTAGTGGCGGCTCAGAGGTAATGTAAGGAAGTATTTTTTCACAGAGAGGGTTGTGGATGCATGGAACGGCCTTCCGGAGGAGGTTGTGGAGTCAAAAACAGTGGTTGAATTCAAGCATGCATGGGACAGCCATAAGGCAATTCTAGGGGGTGGGGGTAGAAAGAAGTAGGCTGCTGGTTAGCTAGGATCTGCAGCTTATCCATTAGGTAGGGAAATGGGCAGACTGGGTGGGCCAAGTGGTCCTTATCTGCCGTCAAATTCTATGTTTCTATGTTTCTATGGGAGTAGTGTCACCCCACAGTGGACACCATGGCGTATGCCAGTGCCACACAGTGCCAGACTATGAATTCCCAGCACACCAGGTACACCTAGAACACTAAGAAAACTGCACATCCCAAGACACGGCCTGCTCCCCACTGGAGTCAGTACCTGGTGGGGTTGAAGACAGCTAACATTATCCTCACTCTCATCCCCTAAATCGTGAATAATGATACCCCCAACCATATCAGGTACAGTGCACACATACTGTTTGTCCCCAAGGAGATGGTAGGGGATACATGTAGAGTATGAAACACCAACCCTCACCAACATGTGCCCCCTCAGTGCCTCCCACAATACCCATGTGTCGCCACCATTGCCCCTATGGCCTATCCCATCCATTCCCCTCAGCCTGGATATCCTGCATTTCTGTTCCTCCACCTTTTGGATCCCCTCTGCCTGGCTAGCATGTATATATGTTTACACCCATTCAGAACCCCCTGACAGAATGGAGTGTATATGTGCGTGTATACCTTATTTGTAACCCCCCCACCTGGATGGACTGTATTTCTGTTGCCCCCACCTTTTGATACCCCCTGCCTGGAGTGCCACTATGTATGTACTGGTATTGTTATGTGATAATACATTGACTAACCACCTTACAGTCTCCTGTGTGGTCTGTGCTCACCCTCCATATCTGAAGAGGTCTGTTATGAGGTGTGGTCTGTACTCCGAAGCCCTCCTGGCCATTCTGTAGTCATGCTTGCCAAGTTGATCTTGTGTCTTCTGGTTCTCTGTTTGTGAATCCAATGCAGGTTGTTGCTCTGGGGTCACCATGTGTATCCCATGATTGAATGCCATGTTTTCTAGTATTCTACAGACAAGGAATATGGCACATACCTTCTGGGGGTGTCTTGTAGCGCACCACCAGAACAACTGAGGTACCTAAACTGCATCTTGAGCATCCCAAAGAAACACTCAATGATGTTGTGCATGGAGCTGTGTGCAACATTGTATCTATCCTCTGCAATGGATGCAGGCCGTAGGGCAGGTGTGAAGAGTCAGGGATGCAGGACATATGCGCTGTCCCCTGTGTAATTAAAGGGCATAGGTTAGTGTCATCATCGGCAGCATGGGAAGGAGGGGAGAGTCCTTTGGTGTATACTTACCAATGAGATGCCCACTACAGATGTCACCACTTTCAAACCTCTGGCACAGAATGGAGTTGTGCCAGATAAAGGTGTCATGGGTGCTGTCTGGGTACTGAGCCAGGACACTGAAGATGCGCTCTGTTGCAATCCACGCTTCCTGACAAGTGACTGAGTGGTACTCCTTCCTATTCACATAGGCATTCACCCCTATGCCAGTGGGTGCCTGGATGGCAACATGGGTGCAGTCAATGGCAATGAGTACAGATGGGAGGTGTGTGACTCAGTAGAACTGCTGCATGGTTGCTGTTCATTTGGCTTGCATGCTGGGGAATATAATGAACTCTACAGCATGATCCAGCAGGGTATCTAGGAACTGGCTCATTAACCACGATGTGGGTGACTGAGAGATACTGATGGTGTCCCCCACTGTCATCTGGAATGTTCCGGTAGCCGGGATGCACAGTACAGCCATCACTTTGAGGTCTGTGGACATTACATGGCTGCGCTGGGTGTCTCACCTGAGCAAGTCATGCAGCAGTTCACACAGCTGCATGGACAAGGGCTTGTTGAGTCTGCACTGGCCCATGAGCTGGTCATTACTGAGGACTTCAAATGTGGCTTATGGATGGTACTACCTGTTTGCAGCATAGCATCTCCATGGCCTGCACTTGGGCCCAGAGTGGTCATTGTCCCTCTCCTCATCCTCTGTGACCTGTTGCATCAGGTTTATGATGTGTGCTGCCATGTGAGACATCTTAGAAATATAGAAACATAGACTTTAATGGCAGATAAGGACCACTTAGCCCATCCAGTCTGCCCATTTTCCTACCTATTGGATAAGTTGCAGATCCTAGTTAACTAACAGCCTGCTTCCTCCTACCCCCCCACTAGAATTGCCTTATGTCTGTCCCATGCATTCTTGACTTCCCCCACTGTTTTTGACCCCATAAACTACTCAGGAAGACCGTTCCATGCATCCACCACCCTCTCCGTGAAAAAATACTTCCTCACATCGCCCCTCAGCCATCCCAGCTGTATTTTCAAATTGTGCCCCCTTGTTCTTGCACATCTCTTTTTCTGAAAGAAATGATATGTGACCTGCCCTGACTTAAAATGGCCTTTTTATAGGCAGTATTTTAGCAGCGGTATGTGTCCTGCACAATCCCATTTGCATAGTACTATTATGATGACTATCACACTGCGCATGTTATGCAGGTTACTGCACCCCCTCCGGTTTGGGTGCAGCATACATTATCCCTGTATGGGTGCGCTGGCAGTAACAGTGCATACAGCACTTAATCCTCCCCCTACTCCCCCACTTCCCCTGTGGCCCAGTTTGCTTCCAACCACTCTATTCCTCATCCAGCACTAGTACTAAGCACTTATATATCATCCATTCCCCGTGTTCCCCCCTTCGATGCTTCTCAGTTTTCTGCATTCTTCATCCCCTCCCTTTCCCCACAACTGCTCTCCTCTCCTCTCCCCCTGCTGTTATATTTTTGTAACCTGTATTACTTTTTACGCCTTTGACCATCCTCTATTGCTATAAAATCCCTCAACCTCGCACTCTATGTCCTCTTCTATTGTTCCAATTTAACTTTTTTGCACCTATATTTTTTCATAATTGTTGTACTCAACTAGCTTTATCTGTATAGGCACCTGTATTAGACTTAGAAACATTTTGCTATTCAGTATTGTTCCTAGTTAACTTCCTTTTGTCTGCATTTCTTATATATGGACTGGTATCTCAGCTGTATTTGTATTGTACCACTGTAACTGTTCTGTATTTTGAATTGTACTTATGTCCCCCAGGACCTCCTTGCAAATGAGTTGTCTCAATGGTGTTATCCTGGTAAAATAAACTTTGAATTGAATTGAATTGAATACAGCGAGGCCCTCTGAATATGGGATTCGGGTGCAAATACATGTGCAGTTTGGGCGCAAACACTTTGTGCCTGGAGCAAAGCTTTGATTATCTGGGCCCAAGTGTGTTTCAGCCTGTGACAAACCATATTTCTTTTTTTTAGTTATTACTTTTTCCTGGCATATCTGGTCTGCTCCCTATATTCTGGCAACCCCTTGGGACTCCATCTGCCGTCCGTCCATCTGCACTCCTTCAGAGTCCTTGCCTTTTGTCCCCTGTAGCTTAACCCCTGCAGCAGGGTGGTGGGGAGCCCCCAAATCACCCATCCTGTCTGGATACAAATTCAGGCAATGCCCCAAGAGCCTGTGTTTGTCGGATGGCCATCAAGCCACTCGACCAGGATGCCACTCCTTTTCCTGGTTTTCTCCCTGGAGCTGAAGGCGTGCAATGATGCCGGTGGAGGGGTGTGTGCACTTGTCCGCACGCACTCCCTCTAGGTGTCTGCCCCAATTCCTCCCCATGCTACAGTGCAGTGCCCTGTTCCCCAGCCTCCACCAGGAGGTGAATGGGTGCTGACTATTGAGGACCCCCCTCTCCGGAGAAGTAGAGCAGTCCATCAGATGCTCAATCCTTCTCCTCCGCTGCCAACACCCAGCGGCCCGTGTTCATTCCCGAACATGGGTCACCAGCGTAATGCGAGATAAGGCACCCAGCACCTCAGCCCTCAGCACCACTGGGCCAGCTAACAAACTATATTTCTAATCTACATCTGTGTACCCCACTAGGTTGTTGGTACAGCCTCTGCAAAATCTAGGAGTAAGGAGTACAAGTTAAGCAAATCCTTTACTTTCACCCTGTGGTGGCTAGGGTTCACTGGCTGCTTTATGGATACTGAAATAGCAGAGACAGTAATAGACATGCAGCCTGCCCCATTGCGGTCGGATAAGTTGTGGCCCCTGGGGGTTGGGGGGGTCAGGCACTACTTTTTGCCCCTCCCCACACACACACACTTTTTTTGTACTTATATTAGTAATGGAATTGCATTGGTGTATGGGGCAGCTTCAAAAACAAAGAAGGGTTTTCAATTCCAATATCCTAAAAGTGTTGAAATCATGACCAGTCAGTTAACTTTCACCTTTAGTTAATCGCGATTGGATTCGATCTATAAGCTACCTGGTTACAAGTACAACAGCAGATTGCTAGTTAGTTGTGGTTGGTAGATTTTGGTAGATTTATTTACTACATTGCAGAGGAGCTAGAAGGGAAGGTATGCCTTTTTGCAGATGACACTAAAATCTGCAATAGGGTAGACACTCTGAGGGAGTGGGTGGAAAAAATGAATAGGGATCTAAGAAAGCTTGAGGAGTGGTTCAGAGGGTGGCAACAAAGTTTCCGTTCAAAGAAGTGCAAAGTCATGCGCTTGGGGCACATAAACCCAGGGACTGGGTACAAGATGGAGGGAGTGGTACTGACAACCACCAAACAAGAAACAGGCCTGGCGGTAATCATATCTTATGACCTAAAGGAGGCCAAACAGTGTGGTAAGGCAGTGGAGAGAGCCAGTGGGATGCTAGGGTGGATAGGCAAGGGTATAACTAGCAGAAAGAGGGAGGTGGTGATTCTGCTGTATAAATCAATGTGAGACCTTGGCTACAGTACTGTGTCCAATTCTGGAGACCACATCTCCAGAAGAACATAGACATAGTAGAGGTGATCCAGAGGAGGGCAACTAAAATGGTGCAGGGTCTGCACCTGAAACCCTATGAGGAGAGACTAAAGGACCTCAATATGTACACCCTGGAGGAAAGGAGGGAAAGGGGGGAAATGATAGAGACTTTCAAATACCGCACAGGTATAAATTGGGTACAGGAGGGGAGCACTTTTAAGAAAAAAAGATGTTCAAGAACAAGGGGGTATGCCATTTGTTTATTTTTTTATTTAGTTTTTGTTGACCTGGTAAGTGCACTAGACAAATCCTGCCTATTTTCAGGCACGACCTGGGGGAAGGGGATACAGATGAATGCAAACTGACCTTGAACCAGATTAAGCTGTTGGTGGTATTTTTAGTGAATGAGGGAAATTTGGCCAGGACACCGGGGAAATTCCCCTACTGTTGGCTAGTAGGGGGACAGCTGGCTTGAGGCAGGATGGCCACTACTGCAGTGCGCTCGGAGGAGAAGGTTGTGGAGGCAGCAGAGGAGGAGTTGGAATGCATCTTTAAACCTGAATCACAGTTAATTTCATTTTCAGATGTGGAAGCGGAAGAGATTTTCCATGAGGCAAGGACAACTACAGAAGGTTTTGGGTCACTATCTATGAACAACATAAAGACGACTTCAAATGGGATTATCTTACGGGCTGTTTTAGTGGAGGTTCCTGAAGCTCTCGATGTGGACGAAATGGCTATGGTTAGAACGGAAACGGATGGTCTGGCATCACGAGACACCCAGAGTGTGCGTCCTAACGCGGAAGTGCTCACAAACGGATTGTCTACGAGAAAACAAGCTGCACAAGCCGTGCTGCTGGATGGAACTGAATGCGAACTTGGGTCTGATGCAAAAATAGAGCTGGAAGGCTTACAAAGGTCGTTACCAGTCTTGGAAAAGGTAACAGCTAACACTTGCATAGAGTCAGGGAACATAGGGCAGTCACCAGTGAGTAATACTCAGGTGTCTCCCGACAGGAAACCTGTGCAATTAAGTAAAGAATCGGGGTTTGTATTCAAGCCTTTGGTGGGGGGTAATATGGGTACTAACTTCAAAGGGTCAGTATGCTACCAAGCGGACACTAGTAATCAGGAGGGGGTTACTGAATTTAGTTTCAAATCACGGAATTTGCGGCAGGTGGACACTGGAATTCTGCAGGGCACTACTAAACATTGTCATGATAAGAAGGTGCCGAATTTAACAGTACCGGAGGTTGCAACTCAGCAGCTAAAGGTTCCTCAAGCCCATGATGACACCTGGTCAACGCAGGGAGCCCTACTGGCTGGGAAAAGACTGGAAAAGGGGTCTGGACTCCAAACCAAGCATGGGACCCAGTATTGGATTTAACTAGGGGTTCTCCTGATTGGAAACCTCAGGTACTGCGGGAGGGGGTAGCAACAGAAGGGGGTGTTGCACTTGGGTCCTTGCAGCCCAATCTTTGTGATGAACTAAGTACTAAAGTGGAAATGAAGGAGGCTGATGGAAAATCTGTTTTGCTTGATTCTGTTAATGTACAGACCACTGAAAAGTCGTTAATGTCTTCACTGTTCACTACTGCAAAAAGAGAGGCTGCACCTCGACATAATGCAGTACGCATTAGATATAAAGGAGGTTTACCAGATAGGCCAGACAGGTACCATGTGGGTAGATTGTTAATTAAAGATTCTCTTGGGTTTTCTTCTAGAAATGTCTTTGCCTTCTTCAACATCTCGGGTGAAGACAATTATGACGTTAGTTTTCGTTCTGCATATTTATTAGAACTATTTTGGGAAAGATATAACCAAGTAAAGTTCTCCCCAACGTGGACTCCATTTTTAGTCATTCCACTTCCTACACCTTTAATTAAACATATTACTGTCATGTTTAGGAACGAAGGAGTCCATGTTGAGGATATCACGCACTGGTTATCCCTAAAATGCAAGCTTCAAGGGGACCCAGAGCCAATTTTAGTTTCAGAACAATTTTGGATGGGGGGATGGAAATTTAAAGTAAAACTAAGACAATCTGATAAAGGGATAGAGCATATCCCAAGCTCCTTCTTGTTGGGTAGGGATAGAGGAGTGTGTTTTTATAGTGACCAGCCCCGAGCATGTTACAAATGTGGCTTGAAAACTCATTTATCTAGCACCTGTGATCACCCAAGGTGTGATAATTGTGGGGAAATTGGACACATAACAATGCAATGCGCTAACCACACAAAATGTGATTTGTGTGAAGAATATGGGCACGCCTTTAGAGATTGTATGTGGGCAGTTAAGAACAACGCCTCTTGTGGTAGTATTGATTTAATATTGCAACAGGCCCAGGAGGCAGTGAAGAAAGTAGTGTCTGAAGTGTAGGATTTAGCACCCCCCCTTCCCTTCCGAAGCAGGTAGATAAACCCTCGCTACCAATAGTTCCAGTACCAATAGTACCTCTATCTGTTCCCCCCCCATCAGAGAGGCATCTGGCATCTATTAAAAAGGAACAACCAGTTCAGCAGGTAGGATTATTACAACCAGTTTGTTATAAAGAACCAGATGACAAACTAGGCGTGGATTTAGTTCAGCAACTGTCCTTGCCTTCTAGAAGGTCCAGTAGTAACTTTAAACCAATTCCACCACCAGCGAAAGTAGAGGTAGAAACACATAATACGTATGCAGCCCTTTTTCCTGCATGGGGAGATTCTGAAATGGACCTTGGAGACTCAGACTCACAAAAATCAGTACAGGGCACTCTAGGTGAGCCTTTAGGTGATTATAAAGAAAAAAAAAAAAGAAACGTAGAAAAAAATAAAGTTCAGTTTCACTAAATGTAGTCTGGATAATGGGATTTCTTTGGGCTTCTCTGAACACACGTAGTTTACTGCATACTGTTAAACGTAAAGCACGTTCACTACTTCATGATAAGAATATTTCTATTTGTTTTTTACAGGAGACTTGGACGTTTTCAAAAGAACAAATTCACTCTTTTAGAAATGATTGGCCATGGGGACCATCTCATTGGTCGTTTGGTAGGGAAAAGGCGGATGGAATTGGGACTCTTTTTAACGGCTGTCAGTTTTCTTTATATAAACTGATTGATTTAATTCCAGGAAGAGTAATGATACTTGATGGTGCATGGTTGGACACTACATATAGGTTGATTACTCTTTATAACCCTCAAACAAAAGCATCTAGAATTGCGTGTATGAAAGAGATCCAACCATATTTAGTCACAACTTTACCTATTCTTTGGGGAGGAGATTTTAATTGTACCTTGCTAATTAAAGGGATGACTATGAAAAAAATCTATTGTGACTCTAATTGTTTGAAAACAATGATGGCAGTTGAGGATCTGGTTAATTGTAATCAAAATAAGGAGGAAAATTCTGGATATACTTTTTATAAGGGGACAAAAGGTTCCACTATTGATTATTTACTGGTCTCCAAAACTCTTTTAGTTCAAAACTTTTTTACAGTACCCGTAGAATTTTCAGACCATCTGTTCTTACAGGTAGAGGTAGAAGATACAAACTTTCAGAGTCCTAGGACAAATAGATGGAAATTAAATACTGCTAGTCTACAGGATCAGATGGTTAAAAACTCAATCAAACTAATTCTGGCAGCTAGACTTTCGGTAAGTTTCCTATATTCAGATCTTGGAGTTTGGTGGGCGGAAACGAAGGCAGATTGTATTCAATGGTTCAAAAGTTATGGGATCCACAAGAGGAAATCACAGTTTGGCTCTTATTTGAAACTCAGAGCTCATTTGCAATATTTGTATTCCATCGCAAATGTTTCAAAACAGGATTTATCCTCTCAGATTCATAATATTAAGTTAGAAATGAGACGATTACAATATGATAGGGCCAAATCTTTGCAAGCCCTTCTAAATAACCATGTGGGGAAATCTGTTATTGGAGACCTTATTCTTTATGTAAAAAAATTAAAGATTCCACTATTCTAGAGTTTTTGGATACTGATTCAGGTAAAGTAGAAGATGTGATGGAAATTAGCCTCTGTATTAATAATCATTTTCAGAACCTCCAGCCTACAGAGTTTCCTTCTAATCAGGAAATTAATAATTATCTAAGTCTTTTTCATCCCCCAAGGTTAGAGGAAGGTATGATTGCTGATATGATAAAACCTTTTTCATCTCAGGAAATTGAGGCTGTCTTAGGGAACCTGAAAGATAATACTTCTCCAGGAATAGACAGTTTATCAAACCTGTTTTATAAAACTTTTCAAACAGAAATAATTGCTGGATTATTACTATTATTTAATACCTTTTTTGCATGAAAACCTATCCCGTATTATTTTTCTCATGGTATACAAATCTATCTTTTTAAATCAGGGGAGAAAGGAAATATACAGAACTGGAGACCGATTACTTTGTTAAATTCCGACTACAAAATTTTAGCATCACTGCTTAATAATAGATTAAAACAAATGGCGACCATAGTAATTTCACCACTTCAGCACTGCGGAGTTGCTAATAGGAAAATTCAGTCGATATTGACTACAATAAGAGATGTGATTGAACACCAGTCTGATATGGGTACGAGAGGTGGCTTTATTTCTTTGGATTTCGAAAAAGCCTTTGATAGGGTAAACCATGTATTTCTTTTTCAAACTTCAAGGTTTTTTGGTATTCCAGTACAAATTCTCAATATAATAAAAGGATTGTACGCAACAGCCAGGGTATCCCCTATTATTAAAGGGATAGTTGGACAACAATTAGAGATCACTACAGGGGTTCGACAATGATGCCCATTGAGACCTTTAATGTATAACTTTACATTAGAGCCTTTGATTAGAGCAGTCAGTATAAGGACAAAATGGGAGGGATTTAAAATCCCATGTACGATGAGTGAGTTAACCATACAAGCATATGCAGATGATGTGTGTTTAATTTTCAAGAATTTAGCACAAATAGATATTTTTTTTCAGGAGTTTCAACTTTATGCTAGGTTCTCTAATGCTAAACTCAATTATGCAAAATCAAAAGGTTTATTGATGGGGTGCAGTTATCAGACGCCAGTACTGTATAAAGCTATTAAAATAACGAAGGACCCAATTACTGTTTTGGGAGTAATTTATGGAGCACAAAATCTTCCTACTGAAAATTGGATAGAAGTGTTGGACATAGTGGAACAGAAAATAAATAGATGGAAGCGGTTTCGATTCAGTAAAATTAAAAGAGTACAGATTTTGAAACAATTTATTTTACCATGTCTTCAATATATAGCGGTGATTTATCCCTTACCTTCCCATCTAGAAAATAAACTATATAGTCTCTGTTTTCAATTATTATGGGGGAATAGACTCAACCCAATTAAAAGATATTATACATATCTGGACAAAACTAACGGAGGGGTGGGTATGATTGACCCGGTAGTTTTTTGTTTCTCACTGTTTTTTGCACACTCGTTGAAAACTTCTATAGGTCTTGCAAATAAAAGCGAGGATCAGTGGTTTAGGTCAGTAATAAGCCGATACTTAAGAACTTGGACACAGTATGCTCCAAAATTAAGCTCCCATCTTCCCCTTCCGGTGTTTTTTAGGCCAGCTGCTCAAAAACTATATAAATGGAAATTAACAAAAACCCAAATACGTGAAGGTTCAGCCAAGAAATTATATAAAGAGATACTAGCTTCAAGCTATCCAATGAGTCCGGTTTTCAAGAACTGTCCATCAGCCTGGAATCAGACAGTACTAGATCAACTAAATAATCCTAGGCTGCCACTTTATATGTGGGAGACTCAATGGTTAATTATGTACAGTCGGTTAAATATTAGGGGGACGGCAAAGTACAAAGCAAAGGAGGAAAGGAATTGCCCGTATTTAAAATGTATTAACAAAGAAGAAACCATGGAACATTTTTTTTTAGATTGCTCAAATTCAGTTCCATTATGGTCTTACTTAGCAAAAAAATGGTCATTTCCTTGGTTACCGAAACCTACTTATCAGCTCTTAATAATTGGAGAACTCTCTCGAAATTTAAAAAAATATGAGAAAAATACGTTGTGGCTATTACTTGCTTGTTTAAGATTTTGTCTATGGCAAATTAGATGTCAATGGGTATTGTATCAAAAGACGACTACAGTGGAAGCATTTTTTCTTTATGTAACCAATGAATTACAAAAAGTATATTTACGTGAGTCACAAATATATACTGTAGAAAAAGTTAAAACATGGTGGAAGGGGTTTTCACACATTATAAAATATAAATAGGAAACGATCGCAGAATGTGTATATATGACAGTTTTCATTGAGAAATGTATATCCTGAATGCAATGATGTAGTATTTGTATAATTATCTCTGTTTTTTTTTCATATTTTGTATCACATGTATTATGTTTTTTCTTATTATAATAAAATCACCCCTGCACTTTTCGATAAGTGCCATGGGATCTTTAACATCCACCTGAACTACCACCAATCCAAGCAGATGGGACCTCGGTTTAACGTCTCTTCCGAAAGATGGCACCTCAGAAGTACAGTACCCCTCTCATGCTGCACAACAGTGTCAGTACTGGGATATTAACCCAAGTGCCAGATGTGGGAACTGAACCCACAGCCCACTGATCTCCCAGCCTCAGAGGTGAGTGTGCTACCTACTGAGCCACTGACACTGCATGAAGCTAGAGGGGGTAGACTCAGGAAACATGAAGTACTTCTTGAAAGAAAGAATGGTGGATGCCTGGAACAGTCTTCCAGCAGAGGTGGTGGGGGCAAAAGCTGTAACAAGATTCAAGAATGCTTATGATAGGCATAAGGGAATCTTAGTGGTCTGGGAAGTGAGGGCTAAGCTGGAGCTCAAGTGGGGTCTGCAGTATTACAGTAAGTAAGGAAAATAAACAGACTATGTAGGCCAAGTGGTCCTTTTCTGACGTAAAATTATAAGTATTATAAGTCTAATAATTAATTATGTAGACCGAGAATTTTTTTTTAAATAATCATGATTGGTTAGTTGTTGCTTTCAGGGTGAATGGCAAGCACACTGACTATTACAATTTCCCCCATCGGTTGGACGCTACTATACAGTCAGCCACTTATCTGTGCTAGTGCTCTCCCTCTCTTCACTCACTAGGCAAGGAGTTCTCTGTGGTGCTGGTGGGAAGCTCTGAGAGCACAGTCAACAAGTAGCCAGCAGTATGTTGAAATGCTTTCTGTATTGAATAATCAGTGATTTTAGCAGGACAAAGTTAGTTACTGTTGGTTGGTTCATTCCTTGGCTGACACCCTGAAATGTACTGACTGCCTAATTATAAATAAGAGGAACTGTGTTTTAATATATAACACATTTCTGACACTCTGACCTGTAAGGTGGGGGAACTCGCTGAGGCAGGGTTGTAGACAATGCATTTTTCCACTGTGTGGTCAAGTTCCACAGGTGGTTTGATTTGAAAGATCAATGGGTACAGTATGAGCTGGTTTTTGGGTGGTGTTAGGGACTTTTTTGGGAAGGGAAGATTAAGTTAAGAAACTTATAGTCTGGTTAAGCACTATCACCATTCGTATTTACTGTTGTAATCAGTGGGGCTCACAGGGGCTTGGGCCCCTTAGCTTTGAAGTGTGTCCCAGTAGTTATAGTAACATTATTATTATTATCATCTATATATGTGGCTCTGGCCTTGTGGAAGTGGCTTGCAGACTGAACCTCCAAATTCCTACGGCTCATAAAATGGAATCCCAACAGTGATAACTGCTGTAACTTCAGTTATATATTTTTTTTCCTTTTGTTCAAATACCCAAATCCTAATGTTAGTCCTTATAAACATCCAGTAGCCTCTACAGGCTAGGTACTGTAAATACAGTTTTGCTGTACTTTTACAGGGCTGTCAGAGAGGCAGGTACCTGCATTCTTTATGCACAGCTGGTTGTGGTAAGGTGATTTGAACAGCACAAAGTTAGTTACCGACATTACCATTGGTTTATTCCTTGGCTGAGACTCTTTAATCTGAAGTGTACTGAATAGCTGACTACTTATAAATAACAACATTTCTGACAGGCTGACCTGACAGAAGGAGGTGGGATCAGAGGAGGCGTTGTATGCAGATCAATGGTCAAGGGGGTGGGGTCATGTGTGGTAAGGTGATTTGACCAGCACCAAGTTACTGAGTTACATTCCATGCCTGATAACACTGTCTAATTTGAAGGGCACTGACTGACTGGCTGGTTACTTTTAAGTAACAGGTACAGTGTTTTATTTATAGTTTGACCTGGAATGGGGTTATCGAGAAGGGGTTGTAAAAGCAGAGTTTCCTATCACTGATGGCGAAGGAGGTGAGGTGGGTTTGGGTTGTATCGGACTGAGGAGGGGATAGAAATACCTGTTGCTTCATCAGGTGAGTTTTGTGTTGCTTCTAAGACAGAAGCAAATGTAATACAGAATGGTAAAAACCATTCCTTAATGCCTACAGCCCTCGTCTCAGTAGCAGCAATTCGTTACTTAGTTGTGATGTCCTTGTGTATGTGGGATCGCTGCAGATCATGAGGGCTGAATCAGGAGAAGCCCTCCTCCCTGAAGCAAAGTCTCAGTCCGTGGGATCGCTGCAGGTCGTGAGGGCTGAATCGGGAGAAGCCCCCCCCCCCAAAGCAAAGCCTCAGGTACGGATTGCACAGTCGCTGGAACACGCGCTGAAAGAATCAGAGCTGGTCCCAGATTGCACTTGGGCACCATTTTTCAAACTGAAATTATGTCGACCCAACTGTGGAGATTGCTTTTTCACTGAGCATTTTTTATACATAGCATGGGTTTTAGCCTTACTTGCATATGAACCTCAAGAGGGATTTAATGTATATGAACTTCAGCCCTATTTGAACTTTGTTTTAGCCTTAACTGTGCATGAACCTTAAGAGGGAGTTAACGTATATAAACTTCAGCCTGATTTGTATTTTAGCCTGAATTGTATTTCATCTCCAAGTGCTGTCTAGGGGATTAATGTGCTGGGTGTGTTGCTCTATTTAGCTTAGGGCTTCACTTTAATTTTAAACTGCATTTAACACTGCCTTGTTTAAATGGCCTGCAGAAATCTCACTCGGTTCTAGGGCTCCACAATATTTCCCTGTTAGAACTAAATCTCGTTGAGGCTGGCTTGCTATAAATACACCTACTGTTCTTCTCTCCTTAGTCCATGGGATCGCTGCAGGTCATGAGGGCTGAATCGGGAGAAGCCCCTGTAACCCCTCACCCCTGCCTTTTTGCAAAATGACAGGTGGCATGCTGTTGAAGCTGACAGCAGTACCTGGTGGGGACTGGGTTCAGGGAGGATGAGGTTACTCGGCACAGGGGACCTAGGTTTGGCTACTCTGCACAGGGGCACCCAAGTAAATCCGAACACAGGAAGCAATAACTGTAATGTCCAGAACCAGGAATGGGCTTCTACAGTGTGGCTTTTATTCACATCCAAGCTGAACAAACAAAGCATAGACGGACCCCTATGGGGCTACATTCCTGGTAATGCAGATTAGAGACAACAGAAACACTTTATCACTATTTCCAGCCCTCAGGCTCTAAACCCACCAGGCACACAGCCTGGACTTGCACTCACCTTTGGGTACACAGACCGACTTGTACACTACTTGGGTTTTCCCCACTGGCCCGGCTCCCCCGCCGGCCACTTAATCCACGGTCCATTTAGGGAAATGAACCAATTATCCTGTTGTGGCTCCCCAAACCACCTTAGAGCCTTCGATTCCTAGAGGAAATTTTCCTTCAAATCCCATGTCTGGGTACTTCCCTCATCACTGGCCAAGTGCATGAGGCAAAGTAGAAATCCACAGACCAAATCTGTAGAGGTGGACCTGGTCACTAAAGATGGGGGGTCTCCCACCTCCAGCTCCCACAGTCCATACCCGTCCATTTCTATGGAAACTAAACAATTCCTTTACTGAAAGCTTGGCAATGTAGATTACTGGGTAGACGTATGTCACATCTCCTCTACATATCTTTTGATTTCCCAAAAAGCACTGGACTTGAACCTACTTTTACTTGTTGGCTAAGCCTATTACTCTAGGCCTCCCACTATTTCAGTAGTCCAATCCCCACATGTCACACAAGTCCCAGGGTGAAAAAACATAGGCCCTTTCAGGAAGAGCAGACACTCACCCTCCGGTTGCAGATGCCCCACAGGTGATTCAAAAAATCTTCCTGTTCTCCCAAAAACTCTGGAACAAATAGTCAGCTTCTCCATTAGTAGCAGAAGCAGGGGGTTGCCCCAGGAATATGCAGGAAACCCTGTCCTGCCGCCATCCCCAGAGGGAGAGGGCACTGAGACCCGAATCAGTGGTCTCCACCACTTACAATTATCTTCTGTGTCTCTCTTTTGGTGGAGACACACACCCTTTTTACCTAAATGTAGCCCTCTGTCAGGGCTGAGGCTCCAAGAGTCTACACTGAGCTGCTGTGCTGCTTTCACAGCAAGCTCCCAACTCCATCTGACCTACAGACTGCTGTTCAAACCTCCCAACATTCTACTCCAACTCCCTGCTGCAGATTCCATTGTGGCTCATGTAGCTGCGATAGTTCTATGGTGATGTCATCCCTCAGTCTCAGCTGAGACTGAGAACAGAGTGAGACAGTGTGAAATCCATTTAACTGGAGTTTCACAAGCTGCCTTCCCTGCCTACCACTAGGTCTTACTGGGATTCTAGTAACTCTGGCTAACAAGGGGGTTACATCCCCCCCGGAGCAAAGTCTCAGGTACGGATTGCACAGTCGCTGGAACACGCACTGCAAGAATCAGAGCTGGTCCCAGATTGTGTTACTCTACAGTCGCTGTGCGACTGCTCCCACTCCGCCTAATACCCTCCCACCCTTGTGGTGTTAGTTATAGAGCTGCAGGAGGATCTCGTGTTAGTGTAGTTGTCGCGGGACTGACGAACATTCCAATTTCTAAGTATAGAGTTTCCCATTTGCTCCTTATCTTCTCCAGCCACTAGAGGTCGCCCTCCTTGCCTTTATTCTCCCGGTAACTCACTGTTCTGTTTAATTCTTTACCCTTTTTTTTGCTTCTCCCCTCCTTGCTTTCCACTCTCTATCCCCCATATTGTTCTCCTGTCTTTACTCCTGCTAATCATGACTCCCTTACCTATACTCTCTCTTCTTTCTATTCCTCTCTTACTATGGGCACTCTCTGTTCTCTCTGGTCCAATACTACGTCACCCTACTCGTCATACTCTCTGGATAACTTCCACTTCTCTAACCTCCTATCTGACCCAATACCTATACCTAATTCTCTCCCTAAATACGGGCTTGTCTTCAAACAACTGGAGTTCTTTCTCAAATACATCCTGGGCAGGTTCTCTATTTCCCCTGGACATGCAACTTGGGCCTATATTACTGCATCTCTCTGGATTGTTACCCTATCCCTTACTCTTGCTGGGGATGTTGAGACAAATCCGGGTCTTACTCTGGCTAATAATTCCTCCCAGTCTCTCCACTCTCATCGTCTGCCCCAATCTTCTGGCCTCTCTTTTGCTCACATTAATGCTAGGAGCCTACTGGCCAACCTCCCTGACCTGGACGCGTGGACTAGTGTCAACAACCCAGACATCCTAGCCATTTCTGAGACTTGGCTAAAGCCTTCCGATGATGACTCCCAGTGTTCCCTCCTAGGTTATAACCTGTTACGGGTTGATCACCCTACTTCCAAAAGAGGCGGTGGACTTGCCCTCTACTATAAACCGCAACTTAACATCACTATATCGCATGCTCCCCCTCTCACCAACTGTGAAGTACTCCATTCCCTCCTACTGCTTGGGGGTATAAAGAAACTTCACATATTCTGTACATATATTCCTCCCAGAAACGCCAGGCTTGGGTTTGAGGAGTTCATGGATTATCTACTATCCGTGACTGAGGAAAATGATATAATCTGTCTTGGGGATTTCAATCTGGACTGGCTCGGCCCCTGCTCTGGCCTCCTATCCTCATTGACTAGTAAGGCTAATCTGTCACAGCTTGTTTAGGAGCCCACTAGGATCTCCCACGGAGGTACTAGTGCTACTCTTCTTGACTGGATCCTGACTAATAGAAAGGACACCTTTACCTCTGGCGGTGTTATTCCAGATACCATTAGCGATCATTATCCTGTGTTCTGTATATGGGATACCGCTGCCCCCTCCTTCCCTTCTAAAGTGTCAACTTTCTCCAATTTCTCTAACCTAAATATAGATAACTTTGTTCACGATCTTAACTTAGTTGACTGGTCCCCACTTTACAACACTGATGACATAAATATTGCCACAAACTATTTTAACAGTTCTCTACTCTCGCTACAAAATAAACATATCCCTGTTACCACGAGAAAGGTTAAAGGGAAAATTACCAACTGGCTAAAACGTCCCCTGCTCCACCTTCTGAAACTCAGGGATAAAATGTGGCCCGTCTGGAAGACCTCCCGTCTTCCTACTCATTTCGATGTTTGTAGATCATTACGTAATAAATGCAAAAAGGAGATTCGTCTGGCTAAAAGCTCCTACTACAGGAACCTCCTAAGCTCCTCCACTACATGTCCTAAAAAGTATTGGTCTCAAATCAAGGAAATTCTTGGGAACAACAAGCCTACTACTCCCACTAATATGAACATAAATGATGTCCACTGCAACCACCCTCTCACCATTGCCAATGCTTTCAACTGCCTCTTCTCCTTCCCACCTACTTTTGCCCCCCTTGTGCTCCCCAAGTCTGGATCTGCCCCTTCTCTAAGTTCCCATACTCCACCTACTCTGGAGCTGGCTCAGGTCACCTACCTGGATGTTCTGGACCTACTCAAAACTGTTTCTGCAAGTGGCAGCCCTGGCCCTGATGGATTACACCCAGGGATTATCAGGCTGTTTGCTGCATGGCTTGCTAGGCCTATAACTAGGCTTTTCAACCTTTCTATTAGCACTGCCACTGTTCCCTTGATCTGGAAATCAGCCAGAACTATCCCGGTCTTTAAGAAGGGTGACGCTAAACTACTGTCCAATTACCGCCCTAGCTCTCTACTCCCCACTCTTAGCAAGCTTTTGGAAAAGCTTGTCCATCATCAGGTCTCTGAGCACCTCCGAAAGTTTAATCTTCAATCCCCCTCCCAACATGGCTTTAGAGTGGGGCACAGTACTACCACCGCACTGACTCTGCTTACGAATGATATCAAAAGTAATATGGATAAGGGCCTGCTCACAGGTGCTGGGTTCATTGACCTATCCAAAGATTTTGATATGGTTCACCACCCACTCCTACTGTCCAAGTTATGAGACATGGGTGCCTCTGACTCTACCCTATCTTGGTTTGGTAGCTACCTGGACAACTGCTCCCAGGCTGTTTCCTAGTGCAAGGTTCTCCCCTCCCCAGCTCTATTACCCGTGGTGTTCCTCAAGGTTCTATACTTGGTCCTCTTCTCTTCTCCCTCTTCCTAAATGATATTCCTAGTACTTCCCTTCACAGCAGCCACCTCATGTACGCTGATGATCTAGTGCTTTACCATTCTGCCAAGTCTATTGCTGACATTAACCTAAACCTCTCACATGACTTTCAATCCCTCAAATCCTGGCTCTCTAGTAACCAGCAAATCCTTAACATAGGTAAGACTCAGGCTATGCTGTTCGGATCATCTAAAAAAGTGCTCTCGGAATCCTCTAAACTCCTTGTCCACAGTCGGGAAGGCAAAGCTGTCACTAACACTGGGACTTTCAAATACCTTGGGATTACGCTTGACCCTGCCCTCGATTTTTCCTTGCATGTTAATGAGGTGTGTTGGGCCATTAATACTAGAATTGGCGCAGCCTATCATGTATGCCACTCACTCACCCCCTCTGCTAGGATAGCAGTAACTCAACTCCTTTATGCCCTCCCTGTTCTCTTCAATGTCAATACTAGCATGCTCAGCAAGTGGGACACTTCTTACAACAGTATCTGTAGGTTTGCCTTATCAGCTCCTCGACTTACGCATCACTGCCTGCTCTACTCTGGCTTACACTGGCTGTCTCCCAAAGACCTCCGTTCTTACTCCCTAGGGTGCTTTGTTGACTCCCTCACAGACTTGCTTACCCCGGTCTCATGCATCCACTTGCTCAGGTCCTCATCCGTCCCCATGCTATCAGTTCGGCCATGCTCTACAAAAATAGGGCAATAGGCCTTCTCATATTTTGCCCCTAAATTCTAGAACTCACTTAAACACTCCCCCTCCCACCTCTCATTTAAGTGTTCGCTGGTCTCTCACCTCTATGCACTAAGAAACTGCAACTGCAATTAACTGGGAGTCCCCTCCCTATTTCTCCTATTTTCGTAGAGGCCTAGGAATTATCTGTCTTGCTGTATCAAGATATTATTATTGTATAATTTGTACTGTTTATTATTTATATCCTATATGTCCACCCAGACTGTTAGTGACTGTATCTATTTTTCTTTTTATTGTTACTGTATTATCCAGATGTCATCACTGTATTCTTTTTGTTGTACTCTCCCGGGTCGTGCCTGAAAATAGGCAGTACTGTTGCCTAGTGCATTTACCCAGTTACCAAAAGCTAATAAATAGTAAATAAATAAATATGTCATATCAAGGTGCGGATGCAGGAAATTAGTATTGCAGTTTGTAAGCATGATTGAATCAAAAGAAAAACTCAGATAACTGGCACATTAGCATCAAAGGAAGAACAACAGCACATCAAACAATAATTTCACATCCAAGTGCAAAACAATAAGACACACATATCCTATACCCATACCTTTTTTAGATGTGTAATGCATCTCCTGTTCTGGCAAACGGAACCATCTTAGGCTCCCAGATTCAAAGGCTTCCCCTGTGAGAGCAGATTACTTTAATCTCACAGACAAGAAGGGGGGGGGTTGAGTCCAAGGTACTGATGCGGTCTCTGCTGCCTTGATCACTTTGCAACCACTTGCAGGTTTGAGACCTGAGAAACTCAAGCTATCTCCTTTGCAGACAGCAGCAGACTTTATGTTGCTGATTCCTGAGGTAGCCCAGCTATCCACTTGCACTTCGGCCATAGAGCCATCATTGTGGAGTGGCACGTTCTGGTGTCAGTCAGGTTATCCATTCACGGTCAGTGTAGTGTGTGTGAAAGGTTTAGTGCAGGGCTGGGGATCTAACAGAGAGCAGGTGAGGGAAAGGAGAGAAGGTCTCTCAGCACCCACCTACTTAAATTGCACTGCGTGTCAAGAGTGTCAGAGTAGGAAGTACATTTTGACGTAGCGAAGAAGATTCTTTACAAAGAAAGGGTGAGACATATTGTTAATGTTTCCTCTGGGTTTGTGAGTTCTTCCTGGCTATGATGTATATTGGGGGTGTTGTAGCATACTGAGGAAGGGTAGGGTCACCATGGTGGATATTTCAACTCTCCTTCTGAGCTTGTACAAGGACTGCTGGGGTTAGGGTATGGGGGGATTGTAGCAGACTGATGGAGGCATCACAAGTTGTGCTGATTTGCAGTCAGATGGTGTGTGGAAATGGGATAAATACTGGAGGAAGTTCAAACCTTCTCACTACAGCAGAAGTTTGTTTGCTTCAAATGTATATGTATGCTACATATAAATTTTTCCAGTAAAAAAATTAACAATACAAACATTTTGACTCATTTATTTGGTGGTTGGAAATCTGTTCATTATACTATTTTTTTTTTGCCATTAAATTTTTTATTACATTTTTCGTTACAGAGATACAATCCAACAACTTCAAATGCAAACACACAGTGGTACATACATATTCATATCCATACATAGAGTAAAGCAAGCTCTGTAACATAACCCCTGTAACCCTTCCCACCCACCTCCTCCCCGCCCACCCCATAACCCTCCCAGCACAAGTCCAATAAGGTAGCATGCCATCAAGCAGTAGCTAGTCTACACCCTCCTATAAAGAATAAATAGCATGAAAGGGGCCCCAAATCCTATCATACCTAGGAAGCTTATTCTGGAGGATAGCTATCATTCTCTCAACCTCAAACTAGCTAACAATTCCTCCAGCCATTCAGTGTAGCTGAGCATGACAGAATCCTTCCAGTGTCTGAGGACAATTTTCTTAGCGTGGCAGCAATCAGAACTATATGGAACCTCCTACTCTTGACAAGAATATGAGAGACATCTCCCAGCAAGCATATTTCAGGAGTAAAGAGGTCCCCTAGTCCCAGTAACGGGTTCAGTCTGTTTTTAATTTCCGTCCACAGCGGGGTTACCTTAGGACAACTCCAGAAAATATGCATCAAGTCCCCAACCCCGGTTTGACACCTGTAACATATAGAGTTAGTAGCAATTTTCAACCTAGCCAATTTTTGTGGAGAATAGTAAATATTGTGAAGGATTTTGAACTGCATCAGCCTTAATCGATCCTGCAAAAAGAATTTATGACAGTTCGTCCATAACGCCTTCCAATTGAGTGCAGCATCAGGAAAGACTGAGGTCCAATATGAACTTTGAACCGGGTTTAGAGAATACGCCCACTCAAATAACACTGTATATATTTTGGAGATTGCGTGCGGCAAACCAGCCAACGGCCCTAACACATCATAAAAGTCCAACCTAGGGTTCCGGATTTCCCCACTACCCATCTTTGCAACTAAGAGATGCCTAATCTGATATATCTTAAAAATTGTCGTAGTAGGCATCTCAAACTTATTCAGAATCTCAACAGAGGAGAGTATCTCCTTCAGGTGAAAAAAGTCTTTCAAACAGCATGTACCAGGCAGGCAGCTGCCGGGCTAAGAATTTTATTACCTATTATAAACGTGGATTACCCCAAATTGGCTGGACCCAGTCATTAAGGTGGTCATATTTCAGGAAGCAACAAAGTTGGGTGTGGGCTCTCACAGAAATCCCAATTGGGGAGCTATGCAGCTGGGGGGGCAACAGTTTCGGAGTGAGATGAAGCAGAGCCTCAGGTTTCAAACTGTATTTCCGAGTCAGGGCCAATTCAATCTGTAGCCATAGAGGTATATAAGAATGCTGTATTGAAACTTCTGCACCCTTCACCCACCTCAGATACTTGCAGGCATGAGCTGCCCAGAAATATAGGGCAAAATGCGGGAGCCTTAACCCCCCCAATAATTTGGGAGCTGCCAGCTTTTGATAGGCCATACGAGACTTCTTATAACCCCACACGAAATTAGCAATCATATTATGTAGCTTCCTAAACCAAGTTAGTGATATCCAAATATTCAACATACTGATAGGGTAAAACAATCTAGGAAAGACGTTCATTTTAACTAAATTAATCCTCCCCCATAAGGAGATTGGCAACCTCGCCCATCTTTCTAAATCTAGCTCAATGGTGCGCATCAGGGAATCTAAATTTAACTGAAACATTTTAGTCCTATTCCTTGTTAAATTCAGACCAAGGTATTTTATAAAATATGACTTCCAGGACAAACCCAGTTCCGCAATCTCCTGCTTAAAAACATTTTTATTGAGGGGAAATACAACTGATTTATCTAAATTTAACCTATAGTTAGCCAATTTACCAAATACCCGAATAACGTCCAGAAGAGCAGGAATGGACACCCTCGGGTAGAAACGATCAAAGATCATCTCATGATGCCGTTATTTTAACAGTATAGTCCAGAATTCTAATACCAGCAATTTCTTGCTTACTTACTATTGTCCTGATGAGGGTTCTATAGGTTAAAGAGGAGAGGGACAAAGGACATCCTTGTCTAGTACCTACGTAAAAGATTAAAGGGGTCCGATGTGGCACCATTACAACTAACCCTCACTGTAGGGTTCGAATAAAGGAGCCTATCCATTTTAAAAAGGATCAGAAACCCAAATTTCCATTGTAGTCAGAAGAAACCCCAGTGAACCCTATCGAAAGCCTTCTCGGCATCTAAAGACAACAGGGCCATAGCGGTACCACTATCCTCAGACACGAGAAGGCATAGCTAAGGTTCTCAGGTGATCAGTGGAAGACCTGTCTCTCATAAAACCGACTTGTTCTGGGCCAATAAGTCCGGGTTAAACCCGACTTACCCGCTCTGCCAACAACTTGGCCAAAATCTTAATATCATAAGCAGGGAGGGATATAGGCCTATAACTAGATGGCTGTTCAGGGGGTTTATCTTGCTTGGGAATTAAAACAATATGTGCTTCAAATAAAGACTGATCCTGTACCTGATGACATAAAATGTATCTGAACAATCTGAGAAGTAAAGGGGATAATGATTTAGAAAACTTTTTGTAAAAATTAGGCGAGAGCCCATCCGGCCCTGGGTTTTATCCAATGGGAGATTCTGAATAATCGATTCAATCTCACCCTGAGTAATATCAGTCATTAACTGTCCGTTGGAGTTCAGACAACAAGGAGATCCAACCCTTCTAAAAAGTGAGAATCTCCTTCTCAGTGGGGAATTATCCATTTTACTATACAGAGATTTAAAGTAGTATCTGAATTCTGCACTATCTCCCCAGGCAAGGTTTTAACTTGGCCATCTACCTTAGATTGAATCCCTGGGATTATCCGAGATCATTCCAGTTGCTTGATTCTCCTGGCAAGAAGCGTACCCACCTTTTCACCCTGATCAAGATAACTAGCCTTGGTCTTAATTAATGCTAATTCCGCTTGTTCCCCGAGCAACTTTAAATAGAGATCCCTCAACCTAACCAGCTCCAGCTTCTCGGCTTCAGAAGACTGCGAGGTTAAGGTAGCTTCTCTACTTCTTATTCGGTTCAGCAACTCGGATAGAATTTGTACCCTCTCCTTCTTCCTTTTGGATGCCAGACCTATTAATATACCTCTTATGAATGCTTTAAACGCTCCCCAAACAACATCGGGGCTAATATTATCTCCTAAATTATTAGCTATAAATTCTTCTATTTGTGTGGAAATAACCTCCACTATTTTGGGACTACGCAGCATTTGATTATTAATCTTCCACCTACTGCCCTCTTAGGAAGAGTGGAAAAGAAATTGACCCGCTACCACTGCATGATCGGAAGGAGGCCCCGTATAATTTCAGACTCCAGCACACCAGGAAGAAGAGTACAGAGAATAACAGGTAATCTATAAGGGATGCAGAACCGTGAACTGGAGAAGTAAACGATATTCCTGGCTGGGTGAATAACTCTCCACACGTCCACTAGACCAATCTGGTCCAGCAGCTCACCTAGAGCCCTCTGAGCTGGAGAAAAGACCGCAATATTTCTCCTGGTTTTATCCATCAGAGAATCTAACACCAAATTCAGGTCTCCCCCTAAAATCATGGGAAGCTGTACAAACGGGGTTAGAATTTCCAGAAGCTTAACAAAAAACCCTTGGGAATCCGAATTGGAGCCATAAATAGACCCCAAAAGTACTTCCACATTTTGTAGCCTTCCCCTGACAAACACATATCTGCCCTCACCATCCTGAATAATCTGAAGTGGGGTAAAGGGAACAGACCTACGCAGGAGCACCATAAACCTCTGCTTGCGTACCTTGTAATGAAAAACTGACCCCATTTGCAAACGCCTCATAGAATTGCATTCCGCTTTGAAGCAAATGTGTCTCTTGTAGGTACACAATGTCGGCCTTTAACACCTCTAAATGTTTTAGTATACTATACTGCTTAACTTTCTGACGTGCTCCCTTTATGTTCCAGGTTACAACTTTAAACACCCCGCACAGTGCCATTTTCTTGAGTTTCTAATTCAGACCATGGTATGCTCCCATTTAATCGGTACTCCATGTCATCAGTATTAAAGACTTGTGCACCCACCCCACCATTTATCCCCCCCGACAGCCCCCATAAGCACTATAAATCCCAATTAACACTAACCCCTCATGATCCCCCCTCCCCCTCCCACATCCACACGGCCCTTGATGACAGCTTGCATCACTGTATCATCTCCTCCCTGCCCCCGCCCATAGCACTAATAAGAATAATGCTCAACATTAATTTCCCCTGGATAGGAAGACGCCCAACTGTAACAACTTTCCCATCTCAAAATCCCCAATCGACAACACTAAACATTTATTAACACTTCTCAAAAACAATGAAAAAGGGAATAACTAACCCCAACATCCCTTCACCAAAGTAAATTTGTGCCAAACAGAGCCTCAAGGGCGTCCCAATACCCCTTTCCTAACTTACAATATAAAGCACTAAACCCTAAGAGACGCCTTATTAACTAACTAGTACATTCCTTATATCCCCCAAAACATTGAATAACATTGACACAGGATTCTAGTGGCCAGTCAAAAAACAGTATCAGTCCCCCCTTACCAACATCATTCGTGTGCTCCACATGGGGCCATAGTCCATATAACAGTCCACAGAGAATCATGGTGCCAACCGGCATTATTATCCACCTTCTGGCATGTTAGCCGGAGCCATTACTTCCCTCTTACCGATCTTCCAAGGATCATCCAGCGTTCACAATCCTATTCTGCTGGCAACCATACGTCCTCCGATTGCAGATGCACATTCCAAATCCCCGTACCGCTGGATATGCGAAACGTATGCAAATAACCCACCCCCAAGAAGCTGACCCTCTGTTTCAAGGTGAAGTAAACTCCGGCACCTTGTGTACACATAACCAAACACCTTTACATTGAGATCTGCGCCGAATAAAAGAATCGCCCTTGCGGGGGAGGGGGATCCCCGGAAAATTAAGTCCGCATCCTATCGGTCCCAAATTAAGAGCGCCAGCCACCAGGTCCTCCAATACACCAGAACCACCAAGCGAAGTCCTGCAAGAAACTTAAATGACCTTTCCTCTTAACCCAGGAATAAATGCATCAAAGGGAATTATTTGATATTGAAGAGGGAAGGTAATGCAAGCTGAAGTGCCGCTAAAGCTTTATCCGGGTCGTCGAACTTTCTCCATGATTCCAAGATGTATATGTGCAACACCGCAGGATATACCATTTTAAATTTAATACCCGCCACAATAATTTTTGACACAAGGGGGTGGAAAGCAGCTCTCCTCTGCCGAACCGATAACGGCAAATCCTGGGTGATCCTTATATCGACCCCTTCCCATTTCAAGACTTTAGCTTCCTTGACCTTCTGTAGAAAGCTTTGTTTCTCTTGGAAATTCAAGAACTTGGCCATGAAAACAAGCGGAGGTGCCCCTTGCTGTGGTATGGGGCGGAGGGCTCGGTGTGCTCTTTCTATATAGTAACAATGTCCAAAGGGTGAGGGACCTGCGATCTTCTCCACAAATTTCTGAAAAAATTTAACTGGCTCGTTACCCTCTTCCTTTTCAGGCAGGCCGATCACCACCATGTTGTTCCTCCGGCTCCTGCCCTCGAGATCCTCCACTTTGGCTTCAAGGCTGGTTAAGCGCTGTCTTAATTTGACCAGCTCAGGATCGAACCTCTCTACCCGATTTTCCACCGATCTAACCCGTGCCTCATTATCGGACACCTTTCTGTTCAGGTCCTCCAAGGTGGATGTGATGTTTTTAATTTCTGTAGCCATTTCCACCATTTCGGCCTTAAAAGGCCTAAATTCCTCGAGAAATTTTGCCAGCGTTAATAGGTCTTCCCTTCACTGCCCGGGTAGTTGAGCTGGGATGGCTGCACCATGGTGTTCGCGCTTCTTCGGGCCTTTTCGGGGTTGCCGGAGGGGTGTGCTTTGTCACGCTTTTGGCATCTCCTCTTCCATCTGAGTACTAACCACCTTTCTTGACACTTACGATCTGTAGATAACACCTTCAAAGACACCAAAATAGCACCGGAGAACCCAGGAGAAAGATAAATAGACCAGGTCTGTGCAGAGCAGGCAGAGAACGCAGCTAGCAAGAGCTCTGCATCACGTGACTCCCTTCATTATACTATTTTTTTGTTGTTGCAGTATTCTCTCATCAAAAATCTTTTTTTGAAGGTATAGCCTATATTCCTTAATTATAAAACTACACGTTGCTGCAATAACACTGTACTTTAAAAAGCAAAATGTGCAGTCATCACTGTTATTTAAAATTATGTACATTTAAACACAATCATCTACTTTATTACTTAAAACTACAAAATGAACATAGAAAATCCTATAACCTGATTGGTCTGCTAATGTCTTTACACACTGGTAAACCCTGCAGAAAAAATTATGGGAAGGCTAGCCCGGTGGTGCTGAGGGTTGAGGCGCTGGACGCCACACCTCGTGACACGCTGGTGACCCATGTTCGGGAACAGGCATGGGCTGTCGGGGGTTGGCAGGGGAGAAGAAGGATCGAGCATCCGGAGGACTGTTCTACTTCTTTGGGAGGGGGGGTTTCCCAGTGTCAGTGCCGATTGCCACCTGGCGGAGGCTGGGTGATATGGCTCTGCACTACCAGGAGCGGAGCTGGGGACCGACGCTCACACACTAGCATCATTGCACGTCTCCAGCTCCCGGGGAGAAAAGCCTCTAGAAAATGCCGGCCCTCCACGTATGAGCCAGCTGCAGTGCCCGACCCTTCAGCCATGACAGTTCTGCCTCAGTGGCCCCACTCGGGGAGGAAGGGTCCCCAGGTGAGGGTTCAGGTCACCGGAGCCTGGCAAGCCCATTTACGGGGCTAGGAGTGCCGGCACAAGAAAAAGAAATAATAATAAAAAAAAAAACTACGGCAGAGGAAGGGCATTTGAATAAAGGAAAACCCTTTATACTTCTATAGATTTTCAAATGTGGTTTACACATGGGCCCGTAACTGTATAGTAGCAGTAAGGCACTACAGAATAGGGATGAGAGAATCTCTAAAGGTTCTGAGGTTCTAAAAGGTTCTGATAAGGTAAAAAAAGTCCAGATACTTTTCTGAATCTTATCCAAACCTTTTATAACCTTTATGATTTTATAGTAACTGTATGTGAAAAATTCATTTTAAACAGGTTTTAATAAACATATCTATAGAAAAAGCCATTAAACCACTATTCAGTAGTACTAAACAGCATGAGTAGTGAAATGAGATGAGGAGTGAATAATGTGACTGTGGATGTGTCTACTGGAGGATGGCGATGATTTGGCCCAAAGGTAGGCAAGTTGCAGATCTCTATAATTTTTAACCAATATCCTGAGTCTGACTTTTTGTAGAAGGGGATATGTTTGGCACCACTTTTGTTTAGCAATGACATTTGCATGGAACATGGTGTGAAGCAACATGGCAAAAAAAGACAGAGTACCAGGCAGTCCGAAAGTCATCACTTCACTATTGCTACTAACATTATTATCAGCCTCAGGGCAAAAAACAGAGCTAAGCAACATTGGTTTAGCCATATTTAACTAAATGATCTCCTCAGAGTGAGAAAACGTGACTGTGTGAGATCAGGGACTTGTCTGCCACAGTTGCTACCAGTACAATCATGTCATATACTGGCTACACTTTCCACTCAGCCCTAGGATGACGATGATGTGGTCCAAAGACAGGCAAGTCCCAGATCTCTTATTTTTTTAAACCAGTCTCCTGAGTCTGTTTTTTTTTGTAGAAGGGAATAATGTGTTTGTAATGTATGTCACCAATTATGTTCAGCAACAGCTCTCATTATTGAACACAACAGGTAGGACATCCTACAGAATATGAACACTAAGAGAAGCATCGTACTGGACCAAGGCTCAAGAGTGATGTGACATTATAACTGGGTGTCCTGATTCATGATGAAACAGAAGATTTAAAAAAAAACAGGGTTGCTCCAAAAAAAGCTAAAGTGGTGTGATTCATGATGATCGTGAAGAACGTGATTCGTCATGACGTGACATGAGTCATGAACCTGACACTGGCAACTCTTCTCAGAGCACCAGAAACTGGATGAAACTGAGCTTCCACAAACAGTTGCCATTGAAAATTTGAAATACCTACGGCTGTATTTCCCTTAACTGCTACAATGTTTGGTCTGAGATAATATCTACTGGATAAAGTAGAGCTGGCTTGTGAGGGCAAAGATTTGAATCCATCTGCTAGTAGGGCATCCTGCAGAACATGAACACTAACAGAAGCAATCTACTGGACTAAGGCACATGCATGACGTGTCATGATAACTGGGTGTCCTGATTCATGATGAAACCAAAGATTAAAAAAACAAAAACAGGGTTGCACCAAAAAAAGTTGAAGTGGTGTGATTCATCATGACCATGAAGAACGTGATTTGTTATGACGTGACGTGACGTGAATCACTAGCTTAGCACTGGCAATGCTTCTCAGAGCACCAGAAACTGGATGGAACTGAGCTTTCACAAAGAGTTGCCATTGAAAATTTGAAATACCTATGGCTGTACTTCCCTGAACCGCTACAAGGTTCAGTCTGAGATTATATCTACTGGATTAAATACAGCCAGCTTGTGAGGCCAAAGATCCGAGTCCGTCTGCTAGTAGGGCATCTTACAGAACGAGAACACTAACAGAAGCATCATACTTGGCCAATGCTCGTGAGTGACGTGACATGATAACTGGATGTCCTGATTCATGATGAAACCAAAGATTTAAAAAAAAAAAACAGGACTACACCAAAAAAAGTTGAAGTGGTGTGATTTGTGATGACCGTGAAGAACGTGGTTTGTTGTGACTTGACATGAGTCATGAATTTGGCACTGGCAGTGCTTCTCAGAGCACCAGAAACTGGATGGAACTGAGCTTCCACAAATAATTGCCATTGAAAATTTGAAATACCTATGGCTGTACTTCCCTGATAACAGATGACTGACTTCTTGCGGGGTAGGGAGGGTCACACAGACAGTATGCAAGAAGTGGCACTGGGTCACTGATGACTGGCTGGCAGATTTTATTTCACACATACGCACACACACACACAGAATTTATATTTCACACACCACCTACACTAAGGGTGATGCAGCAGGCACTGCTGCTACCCACACAGATTCAGGGACCCTGCCTGGCCTAATCCTCTCTGACACAGTATGTTTCCCTTCAAGGATTTTTTTTTCTTTATTCCACATGATGTGATGGAATGTCCTGCCCACTTAGCCAAAGCTTATACCCCATTGAGAAAGCACAAGGAGGATGATGACAGATGGCTGACTTCTTGGAGTGGGTCACACAGACAGTATGCAAGAAGTGGCACTGGCGCACTGACAACTAGCTGGCAGATTTTATTTCACACACAGAATTTTTTTCACACACCACCTTTGCTAAGGGCGATGCTGCAGGCACTGCTGCTTGTATTACCCACAGAGATTCTGGGGGACCCTGCCTGGCCTTACTCTCTCTGACACAAAACTTTAACCCTTCAAGGATTTTTTTTAGTTTTATTTCTTTATTCCACATGATGTGACTGAATGCTCTGCTCACTGAGCCAAAACCTATACCCCACTGAGCAAGCACAGTGAGGAAGTGGATAGATGACTGACTTATTTGGGGGGGAGTCACACAGACAGTATGCAAGAAGTGGTATTGGTACACTGATGACTGGCTGGCAGATTTTATTTCACACACAGAATTTATTTCACACACCACCTACACTAAGGGTGATGCTGCAGGCACTGCTGCTAGTATACCCACAGAGATTCTAGGGGACCCTCTCTGGGCTAACCTTCTCTGACATGGGGGGGTCACACAGATAGTATGCAAGAAGTGGCACTAGAGCACTGATGACTGGCTGGCAGATTTTATTCACACACAGCACTCTAGTTCTCACAAGTTGCTCTCAGTCTCCAAGTTCCATCCTGGCTCATATCATCATTCATATTCATGATCCCCTGTCCAAGTCTCCTCTCCTATAACAGTACTCCCCAGTCCTCACCCCAATCCCTGACTCCCAAGTCCCACACCCAGTCTTTGTTGGCTCAAACCCCTCCCGAGTCCCCCAACTCCAAGTTTCTGACTCTCCACCCCCAACTTCCCCAGTTCCCTTCCTCCCTTAAGTTCTTCTTACTTTTTCTTGTTTTAGTTTAAAAAATTAAATTCTTCTTCTTTTTTTTTTTGAGTGGCAGTGGACTTCTTTGCTTGCCCAAGGGGCAAAACCAAAAGCAGCACAAGCACAGAAAACAAGTTCAGAATTGGCAACCCGCAAGGAGCAGCCAAGAGAGGCTGCTGCTCCTTCTCCATCCTGATTCCTCTGCATAGCTCTAAGTGGACCATGTGGGCTGCTAGAGCAGCAACCCAATCAGGTGCCACCTTAGAGAGATGGACAGCTCGGCCATCCAGTGATGGACCAGAGTCTTGTCTCTGATCCCTCCTGTGGGTTCCTCCTGTTCTGGCACTTCTCACGCTGCAGTTCCTGTGATAGGAGCCAGCCGAACTGATCCAAACAGCCAAAAGTGTTCAGAAGCCATTAGTTTACGAACACTTCGGTATGTTTGGGTTGGTTCATATTTTCGATTAACCAGTTTGCCCATCTCTACTACAGAACATGGGTAGCTGGGGGGATTCGTAACACACCACGAGGTGTAGCTAAATCACTCAATAACCAGTGCTTTGTCATGCCTTATTGCTTAACTGTATACCACTCTATTCATGATGGTAAATGTTATTTTTTTGGCAAAATAAAGTATGTGATTGCAAAAATATTATTTGAATGTTTTAATTTAGAACCATTTAGTCTACATCAGTCCTATAATAGAACCATTCCTTTTTGTTGCTTCACTGTACGTTGCCAATATCAGTGATTCGTACAGGAGAATTAGAAATTTGTATGGCTCTGACTCTCAGTTTTTGAACTGCTCTTCCGGCCATGATTGCAGAGTAACATTGCTCATGAACGTCAAGTAAATGAAAAGAATCCTGTTTACAGGTTAGCCACAGTTTGGACATTTTACTCTGTTACTGGAAGTTTTTATGTTGATACCCCCTTTCCTTGCAGCCCTGATGACCAAATGTGTTCCCATGTGCCCGGAGGTCATCTCAGACTTCAGTAAAGCAACGGTGTGTATGTTGTCTTCCCTATATTTAACATCTATCATACCATTAGACATTGGGGAGGGAGTTACACCAGCAAACAAAATGGTGCATGATTTTCTTGGTGAGAATGTGCCACTAGCAGAAGAAGACAAGTTTCTATTGTAGAAAAACAATGGGAAGACTGGGTGGTACGAGCAGCCCTTATCTGCTGTCAGATTCAATGTTTCTATGATCAAATCAAAAAATAAAACTCCTGGCTGGTTCTCTCCCATCCTGAAGAAAGCACTTAGGAATAGGGACTACTGGTGGAAAAAAGCAAGGAAATCCCACCTGGAGGCCAATTGGTTAGCATTCTGTACTACTAGGAATGCTTGTACCAAGCTAATTAGGTCAGAAAAAGATAGGTACTTCCAAAAAGAACTAGAAGACAATAAAAACAACTCTGCCAAATTTTGGAACCTGCTCAAAGAAGTCGAAGGTCAGTCCACTGCAACAACCCTTCCAAACAAAATTGTGTCTGATGGTACCGCCTATACGGACAAAGCTGATATACTAGAGAAGTTTAATGATCACTTTGCCACTGCAGGGCTTGCCTTTGACACCTCACCTATCAACAGACTTAGCCCGGCAAGAGACTACACTGTTGGCTTCACTGATAACCACAAACCGTAGCCAACCACATCCCACCCCCTTTAGCTTCCTCACAATTATGTTCAAGCGTGTGGAGGACCTCCTCCTTTCTCTGGATAGAAAAAAGAGTGCGGGTGCAGATAATATTGAACCTTACTTCCTAAAACTTGGCCATACCTATCTGACCACCCCATTACACACTTATTCAACACCTCTCTGATTCAAGGTAAGCTACCTGTCTCGTGGAAAACTGCCCACATCCTACCATTATTCAAAACTGGGGATCTGAGTGATCTGAACAATTACCGGCCTATTTCTATACTATCCATCCTCTCTAAATTACTTGAAAAAATTGTCAACATCCAACTTAGAGTACATTTGATTCACAAAGTTACTAAACCTGCCTAGTCCGGCTTCAGAGCCAAACACAGTACAGTATCAGCTCTGCCAAAGTAACTACAGACTGGCAAATGGCCTTGACCCTAAGAAGCATGTATTTGCCCTTTCCTTGATCTAAGTAAGGCCTTCATACTGTGGATCATATCATCATGCTTACTGCACTGAGTAACATCGGACTTGATAGTTCTGCCATTAAATGGTTCACCAGCTACCTAACCAATAGGTTACAACAAGTCAAAGCCATAGGAGATCTGTCCCCACAAAAAATCCTTATTACGAGGAGTCCCACAAGGCTCCATCCGGGGCCCTGTCCTCTTTGCAATATACATCAATAATCTGGACTCGCAGCTGGGCACAGCAAATGTGCACTTATTTGCAGATGATACTGTACTCTATACCACAAATTCATCCTTGGATCTGGCCCATGAGTACTTACAGAAAGACTTCGTCACCCTCCAATACAACCTTATCACTCATAGCTCCTCCTCAATGCCAAAAAGACTAAAGCAATGATTCTCTCACCAAAGTCTACTTCCAGATGTCCACATATCACACAGATCCGAACACTCTTAAATGAACCCCTTGAAGTAGTTGATACCTTTAAATGCCTAGGGTTCTGGCTGGATAACAAGCTCAACTTTCTGTGCCACTTAAATGAAACCTTGAAGAAACTAAGACAGCGATTAGGTTTATTCTATCGCATTAAACACTTACTTACGTTAGAAGCCAGAATGAGACTAGTACAAACTACATTCCTTCCTATACTGGACTACGCTGACTTCCTTTACAGTCATTGTCCATCAACGATGCTAAACAAACTGGACACCCTTTACCACCGGGCTTTAAGATTTATCCTAAATCTACCCCGTGGTACACATCACTGTCGTCTATACCAGGTTTCGGGATGGACCTCACTCTCAACTAGGAGAAAAAGGAATGCTGTCCTCTGTTTTTTTAGAGCATTATCTGATAACCTCCCTGCATACATCTCGAACCTCTTCAAATGGGATAAAGGTTCCTATGGCCTGAGACGCTACTCCATAATCTGCTTCCAGATTCCTGGAGTGAAAACTACCCTTGGCTCGGCAGCAATCAACTTCTCACTTCCATCACTTTGGAACACTATGCAAGACTCACTTCCAAGCATTTCCACATTCAAAGCTTTATTAATGGATTATCTGAAGGAATCATGCAACTGTTTCAGACGCCTATGACCCCTAAGCCCCAGATGCCACTCTCAAATCCTATGCCTAAGTATCTCATCCACCCCACATTCCTAACAACAGAAACCTAGAACCTACAAGCCTAGTTCCCTAAATACAAGATGGCCCTGCCTATTCTCTACCTTTTACCTATTCTGGTCTCCCTCTTGGCTGCCTACTCTTTCACCCCAATTTCTACCCTATTCCTTAATGCCTCCTTATTTTTTATCATTTAGGTATGAGCTCTTACTTAGCGGAGACTGTATGGGATTGTTGTCTCTTCTCATTCCAGTAAAGCTTATCATTATGTACCTTTGCATGTTAATTATGTTGACCGGCATGTATAGGCCCATATTGACCGGCACTTTCACAATGTTTTTTTTTTCTTTTTTTTTTGCACCGCTGTCCACCGTAATTGTAATCTTATGAAGCGTACTGTATTGTATTAATGCTCAGGACCACCTTGAAAATGAGCTTGCTCAATGGTGTTTATGCCTGGTTAAATAAAGTGATTGATTGATTGATTCTATGTTGTTGTACTGGTACCAAAACTGACTATTGGCCCTCTTTTCACAGATAGCTGCTGAACATCTCAGTTGCCAACTTGCAGGTACATACTCAGAGAGACTTTTCAGTACTGCAGGCAATATTGTCACCAACAGGAGAACATGCCTTCTGACCCAAAATTGGAGAGATGTCCACTTTTTTAAAAAACCTGCACCTTTTCCAAAAGTCCTTTTTCTAAGGTTTATGGATAATGAATCTCCTACAGTTCCAGAAGAGTTAAAGACAGAGGATAATAAAATGGATGGGGGAGGCTTCTGTGTCCATTAGTTTTTGTGGAACCAGTAGCCTATACACACACCTGTGAGTAATCATATCTGATGATCTAAAGGTTACCAAACAATGTGTGAATGCTGTGAGGAGAGCCAGTGGAATGTTGGGGTTCATTGGGAGAGGTATCTCCAGCAGAAGGAAGGAGAAGGTGATGCCACTGTATAGAATATTGCTGACACCTCATCTAGAGTACTGTGTCCAGTTCTGGAGGCCAGATCTCTGAAAGGACATAGACAGAGTAGAAGCAGTTCAGAGACGGGCAACAAAAATGGTGCCAGTACTGCACCAAAAGTCATATGAGGGGAGACTGCAGGATCTCAATATTTTTTATTTAATTTTTTATTTATTGATATCTTGGAGAACACCTGTGAGTGGATGGTCATCTGTAGGTTCCACATCAGTTACAAGAAAAAAATTGAACAGGTACATAGCATTACATTATGAGGCATTACATTACAAGCAAGTACAAAATTGCGCTGGTACGAAACAATACATTACAAACTAGGTAGACAATAAATTGGTGTGAATTACAAGATTGGGATAGCATTTAGCTTAAGGTATAACATTTAGACACTGCTATGGCATTGGTGAGAAGGTGCCTGCGTTGGAGAGTTAAGCATATTTGTGAGGGAGAAACATAGTGGAGAAAGGGCACAGCTGCGGCATAGTGAAGAGTATGCCTGCGTAAGGGGTTAAGAACAGACTTAAGGAAGGTTGGAGACAATGAGGCTAGGAGAGCAGCAAACAGGGGGGGCATGAGGGTGGGGACAGAGAGAGGAATGGGTGCCCAGTAGGGAGGGGAAGGGGGTAGTCCAGGGGTGGGACATTGAAGTACTGTGAAGGTAGGTGCCCCTTGGATTAGGTGGAACACCAAGTGCTACTGATTTACAGTGATCCAAATGTAGGAAAGTTGTTTTGGCCATCATGAATGGCCAACACAGTCACAGTCCCCAATATGTGTTCCTTGGAGCGGGGGAAGGGGATATGATAGAGACTTTCAAATAACTCAAGGGTGTAAATAAGGTACAAGAGGGTAGCATCTTTCAAACAAGCATTTGTCAATGCCCAGTGTTTGCTTGCTGGCATTGGCATTGGTAGTGTAGGAGTTAGAGAGATGCATAATAGGAATAGCAGCGAAGTATTGAACTGAAGCCAACCCCACCACCACCCTGCAGAGACTGACAGGCATTGGGGTGTGCCTTTGGGTCGTCAGGCAGAACGGCCATGCCATTTCCCACACCCTACCCTGCAGACACCGACAAGTGTCACAGTGTGCCTTGAGTCTTTGGGCCTTATGCTCATCCCATTCCATAAGAAATATGGTAAGATGGGTGCAGTATAGAGAATGGGTGAACTTTGGGGCCAAAGAGTCCAAGGCACATCTTGATGCCTGTCACTGGCTGCAGGGTGTGGGTGAGGGTAGAATGGCAGGAGTATTACAGGTGACAATCCCAAGTCACACCCCTGATGCCTGTCAGTCTCTACAGGGTGGGGTGTTATGGTCAGAAACCCTAACATCCCAGGCATTCATTGGTATTTTCACTCCAAATTTTAAACATGTTTTTTTTGAGACCCCCACCTCATGAACAGTGGCAATATCAGTTAGTTAGCAGAAAGCTGATTTTGCACAGCGACTACGCCATTTAGCACCACTGGTGTGAAAACACATTTCAAACAGGATGTGAAAAATGACAGCTATACTGTTCATCGGGAGGTGTAAAAAATGGCAATGTTGAAAATCTGGAGTGAAAATATAAAAATACTGGTGAAGTCACGAGTGTGTGTAAAAACTGCGCAACGCACACCCGTAATGTAATTAGTTTGGGCATTTTTTTACAGCAGATTGTCAACACAGGCATTTTGGGACCTCCACTCATGAACAGTGTCACTGTGATTTTCTTAATCTGTCCTGAACACTGATTTCCCACAGCGACCATGCATTTCTGCGCCGGAAGTGCAAAAACACATTTTGGATAGGGTGTGAAAAATGACAGCTGTACTGTTCATAAGGAGGTGTGGAAAAATGTCAATGTTGAAAATCTGGACTGAAACTATTACAAATTCGTGAACTTACGAGGGTGCATGGAAACTGCGCAATGCACGCTCGTAACACAGTCATTTTAGGGACTTTTGTCACCAAATTTTCAACACAGCAATTTTAAGACCTCTGCTCATGAACAGTGCCACTGTGATTTTCTTAATCTGTCCTGAACACTGATTTCGCACACCGACTGCGCCATTGTGCACTACATGTGCGAAAACACATTTTGGGAAAGATGTGAAAAATGACAGCTATACTGCTCATAAGAAGGTGTGGTAAAATGACAATGTTGAAAATCTGGAGTGAAAATAGTAAAAAATACTGGAAGTTACCGCAGCGTTACTGCAAGACTGTGCAACACACGCTCATAAAACAGTCATTTTTGGGGATTTTTTCACTAAATTTTCAACATAGGGTTTTGGGAGGCCTACCTCATGAACTGTGACACTGTTTTTACTCAGTCCTGAAAGGTGGTTCCGCACAGTGACCGTGAAATCACCTTTCGGGACCGAATAACAAAATGACAGTGATTGGGTTCATGAGGTCCGGCCCCAAAAATCCCATGTTGAAAATTTGGTGAAAAAATTCCCAAAAATGGCCGAGATATGTACCAAAGTTGAAAAAAAAAACATTTATGCCATTATACAGCTTACCGGCATTTCTTCAGTTCGCGGTTGGCTTTCAAGAGTGCAGACGTGTTCCTGGTCCACCGAAGATCATTGTGCTGGGCTCCTGAGGTAAGTCTGGGGTGAGGTGGGGGTGTGGGGAGGTGGGTGCACAGAGGGTGGGCGCAGATTGGGGGGCAAGCTAGTCAATGAGGGACTGTTTTTTGTTTATAGGTTGTTTTTTTTTAACAAGATGACACGGGACTTCTGCCACGCTGGGGTGGGCTCCCAGCATGGCAGCTGGAAGTGTCTTGGGGCAGCAGACAGACGTTTGCCATGCTGGGGTGTGCTCCCAGTGTGGCACCTGGAAGTGTGTTTGGGGGAGCAGCGGAGCCGACTGGGATTGGGCACCCCTGGTTAGCCATACGGGTGTGGAGGGAGAGCATATGAACATGCTGGGTAAGGCCTTCAGCATGCATGTTTGTGTTTGTTCGGGGGAAAGAACTGTCTATGACAGTTCAGATATAGTGCCAATGTAAGCAATTTGCATACTGCCAATGGCAGTATGCAAATTACCTGTGGTGGTGTTTTCTTTACAACTGTACACCACTGCATCTGAACGGCAGTCATAGACAGCTCAGACATTCATTGGCGCAGTGCAGCCGTGCCTGCAAAAGGGAGCAGGGCACTGGAAGTGGGGGAAGCACTCCTACGAAAACTCGTATGGTGGCACTATGTTTCTTGCACATACATGCAAGCAAACATAAAAATGATGTTCAAGAACAAGGGGCCATGATATAAAAATAGAGGAGGGTAGAGGTAGTGGTAACGTGAGAAAGTATTTTTTCATGGAAAGGGTGGTGGATTCATGGAATAGCCTCCTGGCAGAGATTGTAGGAACAAAAACTGTAGAGGAATTCAAAAATGCATGGGACAGATATAAAGCAACTCTAGTGATAGAAAAGAAAGGGTGAGGCCGCAGATCTTTTGGAATCTGCAGTACATAGGCCACATGAGCAGACTAGGTGGGCCAAGCAGTCCTTCTCTGCCATCAAATTCTATGCTGCTGTTTCTATGGATACTGCACTGTTGTCTTTATTCAGTCTTTGACAGGACTACACAGGCCGAAAAAACAATAAGAGTTTACAACATCTATCTGTAGCACAGGGGGCCCCTCTGGAATTTGGCCCCCACCCTGTTGTGATGCATTAAGCCTAGTTAGTGCAGCACTATGCCTAATGCCACACTAACCTTCTGAATACGGGGTCCTCTGTCTCTGCCTCTTTCTGGTCACTTCCCAGAAGCGGCAACACTTTAGTAATTGTTCATTGTGAGTTCTGAGTTAATTGTAAAGTGCACTGACATGCTTACATGGAAGGCATTACATGAATAAAGATTATTAATAAATTATGAAATGCAAAAAGATAGGACTTCGTTTGATGGAGATGGTCATATGATAGCTCAAAAAGCATATTTTGTGGGCAGGTAGCAGCAAAGCAGTCCTTGCGGTGCCCTGTGGAGCATGCCCAGAGCAGTCTAATCTTCTGTCCTATGGTAGCTGAATAATGTAAAAAACAGGTGAAGTGTTTCACCACCTTGACCAAGTTTACTATTAGCAGTGACTCTTTCTAATCACTTTCTGGTTTTAGTGTCCCTAATATTGAGGTTAATAATGTGGGAATGTGGTGTCAATCAAATTTAGCTTTCTGCTGGGAGCAGCCAAATGTAGGACATGTTAATGAGATTGCATTGTGGTGTCGAGCTCAGTGGATTTAATTAATTATTTTGTTATTACAAATAAGGAGTTAATTGAAGTCACACTTCAGGTTGGTCAATTATTCCTCCAGTCTTCAATAAACTAGTACTAGTTTCACTGAGCGGTGATTGTCTTATTCAGTTCTAATTTGATCAATTGTTAATTGATTTTGAGCATATAAAACCTAGACTTAAGCAAAGAGTGAGGCAGTAATCTATAGCACTTTGTGGTACTAGATGCACTTTAGTTGTATTTTAGAGTTTGACAGAACCTGCAGATGCTCTGTATGTTAATGTTTTAAATTATGTATTTTACTCAAAGAATAAATTAAGTTATTTTCAGCTTTTACAACAGAAAATCCTGTATTCAGTCTGCTAAAGTTATTGGCATTTTAATTGGTAAGTATTTTTTGTTTTATGTAATTCAATATAATGCCCCAATATACTTTTTTCTGAAAGTAAAATGTTGCCTTCTTGGGGTTGTGGGATGCGTGTCTATGTCCCAAACTAACTGACCTCTTTAAATGGCTTGGAAGGCAGTTTGTTATAAAACATAAATGGATGTATTTGTCATGCAATTTGACTGTTTATGCCTTTACTTGTTCAACATGTTGCATTTGGAATGCAGTGGGGTGTGTCATTACAGCACTGGGCTGTCTGAATCTCCTCTAAATAACTGACTCGCCTTGTGACTGATTTTCTGACTAAATCAAAGGGAGGTCATAGAGTTCAGTGTTCCCACCTTTAAATGTGAGTAGAAGTAAATACATAGGACTTGGCTACCCAAAGAAAACTCTGTAAATAACCTTGTCTGTCTGGCTTATAAGGCTGGTATTGATGTGGTTTAGCTAACTTCTCTCACCTCTGGATGTGCAGATCATCATGGATTCCAGTCACACACTGGGGTTGAGTTTCAACCCAGAAAATGCTGGCCCCGTCAAGTGCATTACTATGAGAATGCTTTACTATCTGTGTGTCCTCTCTTACTGAAGACTGTGAACCAAAGTCCCATCAGTCTTTGTGTTCAACCAACATGGGTACTTGAGTTCATGGCATGTGATAGCTACTAACGGTGCAGTAGCATGATTACTGGTAAGAGTTGACATGTATGTTAATTATCATCCCTAATAGCTTTGAATATTATGAGCATACCTCTCAACCTCTTGGCTTTAAAAGTCATAGCACTGGCCTCCAAAAATCATTGCAAATGGCCAGAATGTGGAGCACTTTCTTAATTTAAAGAATAAAATGTCTACAGATAGTGGGCCCTATATAGTTGGTGATAAATTATTAAACTAAGTTGATATAAACATTACTTAACACTCTGTGTCCAGAAATGGCTAACAGTATTAATAAAATCAGTAAACCTATGTGGAGCAAGGGTAGATTTGAGTGATAATCGTAGTGCTATATGAAATTCATAGCTGAGAGGTATAATTATGAGGGGTATTTCTAAGGACAAATCTATATTGTCCTGTATATGTAGCAAGGGGACCAGCTGGGGAGGGAGTTCATTATGTTGCTTGCACACATGTGCAAGAAACATAGTGCCATCATCTGAGTTTTCGGAGGTGTGGCACCCTCTCTTCCAGTTCAGTCAGCGTGTTTGCAGGCGTGGTCACAGTTGGCCACTCACTGCTGCAGCTGTCTATGACAAGCTGAAAATGCAGTGGCATACAGTTGAACACTGGCTTTTTTTTTTTTTTTTCACCTCCTTATGAACTGTATAGCTGTCATTTTCACATCCTTCCCTAAATGTTTTTCTGCTCTGCACTACCAAAACCAATGCCAGCACGACAACATTCGGCCTTGACAAATGCTTGTTAAGGGTAGGGTCAAATGTGGATCTTTAGTTGCAGAAAGTGCCAGATGCCCCATTTTGGAAGATTATACTGAGCAACCAATTCAGTAAAGGAATTGGGATAAATCTAAGTGGGGGCAGACAGCTTTTTTCCCCCAGTTGGGCCAGTGTGTGTGATATCTCTGAATGTGCCATGATGCCCAAGCAAGGGGTCCAGAGATGCCTTTCGAGCCCTTGGGATGTTTTTCTTCAGTACTTGAGGGATTGATCAGTTATAGGGTGGTGGGCAACTGTTGGAGACTTTGTAGTAAGGGAACAGTGACAGTGAGTGAGTGACTTTCTGTCCAGAGGGGTTTGGCAGCTTGTGAAGTGAGAACCTTTTCAAGACCTGGGCCATTAGCAGAAGCAATGTGGGGGGGGGGGGAGAGAGAATTCAGTAAACCAACCCCACCCCTGACCAGTGCTTCTTCAGCTTGCCTCCCCCAAATCTATGGGGGTTGTCCTCCTGTAAGAAAACGCCCATCGGTTTATTATGGCTATTGAACCACTTGTCTGGTATATTTACAGGGAAGATGGGCTAACTGGTAGAGAACCTTGAGTGCAAGCATCATTATGTCTGCTTGCACACATGTGCAAGAGACATAGTGCCATCATCTGAGATTTTGGAGGTGTCATCCCCTCTTCCATTTCAGTCAGTGTGTTGGCAGGCGCGGCCCCTGTAAGCCAATGCATGCTGCAGCTGTCTGACAAGCTCCAAAATGCAGTGGCATACAGTTGAAAGGGGAGCTACACTTCAGTGAGCAGCAATATCGCCTGCTCATGCGTAGCTCCCCCTCTGCATGCACGCATACTGCATGCTGCCCCCCCACGCACACACTGTATAGCCGACGGGGGTGCCCAATCCCCACTGGCTGTGCTGCACTCCCCAAGTTCCTCCAAATGCCACGCCTGGGTGCCCACCCCAGTGTGGCAACCCGATGGTATAGCTGACGGGGTGCCCATCCTCTATCAGCTTCACTGTCTTCCCCATGCTATCGCTGATGGGGTGCCCAACCTCTGCCGGCTTCACTCTCTCCCCCAGAGTACAAGCTCCCATGTTGGGAGCCCACCCCAGCGTGGCAACAAATGCCATGGCCGGGTGCCCAATCCCCTGTCAGCTCCACGCCCCAGCCGCTCCTTCTGCCACGCTTGGGAGCCCACCCCAGGGGGTGTGTGTGTGTGTGTGTGTGTGTGTGTGTGTGTGTGCTTTTTAACTTGTAAAGCAAAACGGTCCCACGCAGTCTTCCTGTTTCCTCCACATCCACCCACTGCGCACCCTGCCTCCCCCACACCCCCCACCTCCATACTTGCCTCCGGACCTCGGCACGATGATCTTCAGTGGACCGGGAACACGTCTACACTCTTCAAAGCTGACCGCGAACTGAGGAAATGCCAGTAAGCTGTATAATGGGCTAGATAGGGTTTTTTCAACTTTGTTGCATATCTCGGGCATTTTCGAATTTTGCACCAAATTTTCAACATGGGGGTTTTTGGGACCCCTTCTCATGAATGCTGTCACTGTCATGCCGTTATTCGGGCCTGAAGGGTGATTTCGCAGTCACTGTGAGAAATCACCCTTTGGGACCGATTAACGAAACGACACTGCCAGTGTTCATAAGGTGGGCTCTCAAGAAGCCTATTTTGAAAATTTGGTGGAAAAAATTCAAACGACTGTTTTACGAGCGTGCATTGCGCAGTTCCTACGCATGCTCGTAAGTTTGCAAATTTAATATTTTCACTCCAGATTTTCAACATTGCCATTTTATTACACTTCTTATGAACAGCACAGCTGCCATTTTTCATATGCCGGCCAAAATGTGTTCGCACATGTAGTGCACAATGGTGCTGTTGGTGTGCGAAAGCAATGTTTGGGACTGATTTTAAGAATCAGTTACACTGTTCATGAGCAGAGGTCTTAAAATGGCTATGTTGAAAATTTGGTGGCAAAAGTCCATAAACTGTTACGAGTGAGCATTGCGCAGTTTCCACGCACCCTCGTAAGTTCATGACTTTGTAATATTAAGTCCAGATTTTCACCAGTGGCATTTTTCCACACTTCCTTATTTACAGTACAGCTGTCATTTTTCACACCATGGCTGAAGTGTGTTCACACTTTCAGTGCAGAGATGCGTGGTCGCTGTGGGAAATCATTGTTCGGGGCAGATAAAGAAAACCACAGTGATGCTGTTCATGATCTGAGGCACCAAAATGCCTGAGTTGACAGTCGTATGTATGTATGGCCCCAATGTAATTATATTATGGGTGTGTTGCACAGTTTCTATGTACGCTCGTGACGTCATCATTTTTTTTTTTAAATATTTTTACTGCAGATTTGCAACATTGCTTTTTTTTTTTTTTACACCTCCCCATGAACAGTAAAGCTGTCATTTTTCTACATCCTGTTCGGAATGTTTTTGCACCTGTGGTGCTAAATGCCGTAATCACTGTGCATAAGCAGCTTTCGGCTAACAAACTGATATTCCCCCTGTTCATGAGGTGAGGTCACAAAAAAAACATGTTTCACATTTGGAGTGAAAATACCAACGAATGCCTGAGGTATTAGGGTTTCCAACCATAACGCCCAACCCTGTAGAGAGTGACAGGCATCAGGGGTGTGACTTGGGATCCTTGCCTGTAATGCTCATACCATTCCACACCCTGCAGCCAGTGAGAGGCATCGAGGTATGCCTTGGACTCTTCGGCCCCAAAGTTCACCCCATTCTCCTATATCACACCCATCTCACCATATTTCCTAATGAAATGGGTGCGTAAGGGCCAAAGACCCTAGGAACACCGTGACACTTGTCAGTGTCTGCAGGGTGGGTGTGGTGAAATGATGCACATTATGCCTGACGACCCAAAGGCACACCCCAATGCCTGTCAGTCTCTGCAGGGTGGTGGTGGGGTTGGCTTCAGTTCAATACTTCACTGCCATTTCTATTACGCAGCTCTGTAACTTCTACACTACCACTGCCAATGCCAGCAAGCAAACATTCGGCATTGACAAATGCTTGTTTATTTGCTATCTCTTCTGTGAAGGAGAGATGCAGAGCCTTCCTCCATATCTGCATTTACTAATGACATTTAAAAATTGTTTACCAGGTACATGGTGCAGCCCAGTAAAACAAATGTAGAGGTAAAGCACAGCATCTCTAATGTAGAGGTGCAGGCAAATTACAATATCAATGGTATTTACAAAAAATGCCATTTATAGCAACCTTACGAAAGAGTGGTTCTTGAAGTAATATTTTAAACCAAGCAAGATTTGATGCTAGTGTTCAGTATGTTATTCTGCTAACCAGCAGTCCAAGCAGCAAAGGACCACTGACCCTGTTCTACAGTAGGGTATCGCTAATGTACTCATCATACTCCTGGGGTCCGATATTAAAGTTTGCTGGGGAGCAAATCCTAGTTTACCCATGCAAACTGGGTTTTGCACAGCTTTCCTATATTCAAAAGCCTGGCTAGTGTGGGCAAACTGTGGAGGGGGTGCAATACAAATGGAGGGAACCTGAATATTGGTGCAGTCTGAGATTGAGTATTTGCACCAGCAAAGTCATTTTTTGTGCTGTCCCATTGTGCAACACAAACATCATTGACCTAAACACTACATATTCCTGGATAACCCTAGCAGTGGGTAAGAGTACAGCATTGCCCCCACCCCAACACAATAGTCCCCTTGTGTCTAGTGGGAATCTGGTGGTACCCATACACTGCCAGGGATTCCTTTGTCTGGGATTTAATTCATTTATTTTGGTTAACTTTGTTGAAAGGGTAAGTGCGCTGACAGCAAGGGCCTTTTCAGTCACGGCCAGAGTGCTGTAGCACAAAGGGAAAGAAAAATAGTAAATGTATGTCAGTATGCATTGGGAGGTGAAGGTACAGCATGTTGTGTAGTATGGGCATCAGACAATTAACTATACTAGAAGCTTGGCGCAGGAAAGCATACAGCAATTGATATATTGCATGGGAGAGGATATAGTGCATTGAGTAGATCACAGCATCGGGCATTGGAAAGGGATGAGAGGAGTGAAAAAGCAGAAGTTTACGAGTGGACATGGGAGATTACAGGGGCGGGGGAGGTAAAGTAGGAGAAAGAGTGGAGATTAGAGAGGTGGGGGAGATCAAGGTGGTGAAAAATGTAGGAGATGGGAAGGGGAAGTGAATAGTTGGGTGCTAAGGACAAAGGGAGGGTTTAGGAAAGGAACAGGAATTTCAGGAGGTGGGGGTATAATTGGAGAGGTGGGAATGAGGGATAACTGCACATAGTTGGGTGAAGGGGTAAGCGCATAACTAGGTAAAGGGAGACGTAAGAGGAGGTGGGGAGCGGAGGTGATTTCTAGCAGTTTGACAGAATTAGTGGCAGCAATGACTGACTTGAGGAGTAGTGTGCTGTCTGCAGCTTTGTAAATGCTGTGATAAGGGTGTTTTGATGGGTGGAGGAAACTAACTGCAAATGGGTGCAGCACAGTAGCCAAAACAGTCCCATGTTGGTACGAAACCTGGGAATCAATTTGTGGCATAACTAGATGAGGGGAGATAGTTTTTGTAGGTCAGCAGGTGTGTGGTCAGATTGCATCATTTAAGGTAGCAAGTGTCTATAGCTTTTTAGTTCAGGGGGGTGTCCGTGTGTCCGTGTGTCCGTGTCCTCCACATACAGGCAGGGCTGTATGGGTTGGCAGGTTGCTAAGAGGAGAGGGCCTAGAATGGAACTCTGGGGACACCATTAGTAATACAGCAGATGGGTTGACTCCTATTTTTACTGCCTGTATTCTGAGGTTGAGATCTGAGAACCAGATAGGTGGATGATCCGAGGCCCTGGTTGAGCAGTCTATTAGCAACTTAGTTTACCAAGTCTAAAGCCTTGATTAGGTCATCTAACACAGTTCCAGTGGCTAGCCCCTTGTTCATTGAGTGGTAAATGGCATCAGTGAATTTAATCAGGGCAGTGTCCTTGTTATGCCCTTTGTGAAAACCATGTTGCTCAAGGCATACAGGGTTGTATTGCTGGAACTGGTTGAGGGTGGGGCAATTTAGGAGTCTCTACACAATGACTCTGCACTTGCACATGGACCCACAATGCAGAACTGCTAATGTCCACACAATGGAATACAAATGGCTCCTTGGTGGCCAGCATACTGGCCTCTGAATATGGCCCTTGGGACCAAAGTTACTATCCTGTTTGGGACATGCTATTCAAGCCACCTCTGTGCCTCTTCCCACACACACACTTTGCTCATTGTCTTGTGCCAGCAGGTGGCTGTGGTGTGACAGAAGCACTTTGCATTGTGCCACCAAAGCAGATATTCATGCAATGCGTGCTGACTGCCACCTACTACTTTGCATGTTGTGCTCCGTTTTCGGCAGTGCCAGCTATGATTTTCAATATTGGGGAAGGGGCTGCTATGGTAAACCTCAGTGAAGGCAAAAAGCATTGATTTATTACTAACCAAACATGGGAGTACCACCAGTATAGAATCGTAATGCACTTGATGTGCTTTGCAGGAGATCTTACTTACCCACACCACCCACACTTCCATCTGCAGAGATCATGTTGAAGATGATGGGAGTCTCAACTAGGTGACTGTTAGTGTCGCTCCCAAGTGCACCCTATCCAGACGGGTTACCTTTTTTCCTCCCTCTTGCCAGTTTTCCCTTGGCAGTCCCCTTCATACCCACCACTGCTCATTGCAGTACTTCTCCCTCCCCTCTCTCTGACGGGGACCTCCACCCATTGCATTTCCTTTCTATAAATTCTGGCTTGGTTCCCTCTGACCAATTAATTTTTTGAAGCATATTTAAATATTTGTACAATACTTGTACTTCATTGTTTTTGCTCCTACCCTTTATCTTCTTCTTCCCCTCCCCCTCAAGGGGAGGATGCATCTGGAAATGAGTGATTACCAGCTTGGTATATCTTTCCTAGTAAAAACTGAACCACTGGGGGGGAAAAATAAAGCCTTCAGTTTGGTCAGTGGGCTATACATCTCATGGGCTGCATTTAAGAGCTTGAACCAAGGAACAGAGGGTTTGACTGACTGGGCTAAAAGCTTAGCAGGTAGGTTTGTTGGGCCAAATTCCAACAAGTTTGAGGACCTCAGTCTTGCCATGTTTTTACTATGGGCTGTTAGCAGTCTTGGGATTTCTATACAGATCCATATTCTGAAAGGCCTTAATTGTATTTGATGCTGGGGATCTGCAAATACATAATGCAACATTTTTTTTTTTACAATTTAAGCTTTAATAGATTTCCATTATAAAGGGCAGTTGCAACAATTTGAATTGTGACATAGCTCTAGTACAGTGAGAACTACCCAACCCACCTCTCCCACCCCGTACCCCTTACAGCAGCAACAAAATTGATTGCCCTGACATGCAGTGCATAAAATAATGGTACATATGGGTAAACCAGAGTGTGGTATAAGATCAGTGAGGTAACAAGAGTAAAGTGTGAAGAGGATCCCATATCCTACTGTATGCTTCTAGTCTGTTATACAGACTTGCAATTGCCTTATCTGTTCGAAGGTTAGCAGTGATTTCATGTAGCCATTCCTGGAAGGAAGGAGCAGATTGTTACTTCCAATGATGTAGTACAAGTTTCTTCACTGAGCGCAACCATAGAAATGTGGTACTTCCTAGTTCTAGCACTGACCAGGGACATGTCCCCTAGAAGACACACCTCTGGAGTCAAATACTCCTGTAGGCCCAGTAGGGGATCAAGGGACATCTTAATTGAATTCCATAAGGAAGAAACTTTGGGACAAGACCAGAACATGTGCAAGAGAGTATCCTTTTCTTGCAGGCACTTAGTACATGTACTAGAGTTTGAGAAGCCCCACTTTTTTTAATTTGGTAGGGGTACAATACATGTTATGTAGAATGTGGTATTACATGAGATGCAGCCTATCTTGGGAAACATACTTATGACAGGATCTCCATAGGGATTGCCAGTCCAAGTGGTATTGAGGGAGGAGTGAGTTCCAGAGACTAGTAGGTCCAAAGGTGTCTCCATATCTTTTTAAAGTACAGCACCCTGTATAGCTTGGATACTGTGCCTGAAGATCTGGACAATAGGGAGATTTCAGGAATCAATGCTGATGCCTTCTGGGGGAGGACTCCCCAGGGCTACAGTGAGGCAGTGTCTTAACTGCATAACTTTGAAATGAGACGAGTCTGGAATACGAAACTTGTCAATAATTCCATGTGAGGACAACCAGTGTCCTTCCCCCATCTACCAGGGAAAGCAGTTTTCCATTGCCTAGTTGGGGCAATCGGTGAGGAGGAATCCACCTTTCACTAAGAGTGAAAGAGGAGGAATTCCAGATTGACCGACTGAGCTAAGTTGGTCTGAGGGGAATAATGAAGGAATAAACATAACTGTGTAAACTTTTAAAGAGGTACTTATTGTGGCGTAGTTTGTCATCTTTACATGTGACAACTTGAGGTAAAATAAGTTTAAGGGAACCGGGCGTTTAGATTTAATTGCATCTAACTCAATCTTAAACCACACTGGTTGTGCCATTTCAGGGCCTGGAGAGATCCATCTCAGACAATAGGCTAGATGAGTGGCCCAGTAGTGTAGAGCCATATGGGGAATCCTCAGCCCCCCCCCCCCTCAGATTTTGGGGCATCTAGTTTGATAGGCCAACCAATGATTATCATCTGCCTAGATAAATCTGGTAAATATACTGTGCAGTTTCTTAAACCAGTGCATGGGGATAAAGGAGTTGAGAAGGGATAAGGGATAACAAATTCTGGGAAATACATTCATCTTAATGTTAATTCTGCCCCATAATGATATGGGAAGTTTAGCCCATCTGTCAAGGTCTTGCATGATAACCTGTGAGAGAGAATCTAGATTATCTTTGACCTATCTTAAGGGGTTGCGGGATAGCTTTATGCCCAGATATTTAATTTACTCTAGGAGTCTCTTTCCCTCCATACCTAGGGGCAAATGTCATCCTTGAATACCTTGTGATTTAATGGGGAAAAGTAAGGATTGCTAGCATCCAACTTATAATTGGATAGCACACTGAACCTAGCTATTTCATTCAGTAAGGGTGGGATTGAAGAAACTGGATGGGGGAGATGTATCAGCAGATCATCTGTGTACGCAGTGAGTTTAAATCTCATGACTCCCAACTCTGATACTGTGTATAGACATTTTGGAGAATGTTTTGAATGAGGGGTTCCAGATATAGGTTAAACAAGAGAGGTGATAGGGGGCAACCCTGTCCAGTACCTGAATGGAGTGAGAAGTAGTTTGAGAAGGCCCCGTTAGCAGAGATTCTTGCTATAGGGAATTTATATAGTGCAGCAACCCAAGAAATGAATACTGGAGGAAAGTTAAAGGCACTCAATACCATAAAGAGAACTCCAATTCACCCGGTCAAACACCTTCTCGGCATCTAAGGAGACCAAACCTGCAGGGAAATCCATTTCTGGAAGCTAAGACATGGGATAACATTCGCAGATCTGCTGAAGAACGTCCCTTCATGAAGCCTACCTGATTCATATGTATTAACTCTGAGCACCACGGATAATCTGTTAGCTAAAATCTTTGAAAGGGTCTTGATATCCTGATTTAGGAGGGATATAGGCCTGTAGCTCTGGATGAGCTCAGGGTCTTTATCTGGCTTAGGAAGGAGCACTATCAAGGCTTCAGAGAGGTGGCAGTCAACCTCTGTCCCAGATAAAATGTGCTGAAATAAACTAAGTATTGGCAATAGAAGTTCCCGAAATGTTTTATAGAAAAGGGAGGAAAATCCATCAGGTCCAGGAGTTTTATCCGAGGGTAAACCGCTAATAACCTCAGATTCCTCCCGAGTTATGGGAGAGACCAAGGGTGCTGTGTAACGTACTGGGAGGGAGGGTAGATGCGAGTCCGTCGGGTACTTCTCCACTCTTACTGGGCTGGGAGGGTGCTCCATGTCCCCGTAAAGCAATTTGTAGCATGCTGTGAACTCTTAAACTATCTGTGGGAGATGTTTTCAGGGACCCGTCTACAGATGCCTTAATTGAAGGGATAAATCTCGCTGATTCTTGTTTTGATGCGAAGTGCCAAAAGGCACCCTGCTTTCTCACCTTGGTCAGTATAACTAGCTTTGGTGTGTATGATGGCTAACTCTGCCTTCTCCTGGAGTAGTTCTAAGTATTTGTCTCTCAACCCTAGGATCCTCACCTTATCCTCCTCTGAGGAGTTAACCGAGAGATTGGATTCCAGAGCCTGAATTTGGGATAACAGACAGTAATTCCCCCTCCCCCTCTCTCACCACCAAGAAGCCAATGAGAACTCCTCTCATGTAAGCCTTGAAGGCCCCTCATATATTTGGTTTTGCACTATTTAAGGGGTTGGATAGAAAAAAGGCCTCAATGTGCTCCCTTATGGTATTGCAATAATTATAATCTTTAAGCAGTTGATCATTAAGCTTCTATCGTGTTTCTCTTTGACACATCTTGAATTGAGAGATCACACAGAACTAGGGAGTGATCGGAGACGGGGCCAGGCTGTATTGACTAGGACCTAACCCCGAGCAGAAGTCTGAGAAATGAATATGTAGTCAATACGGGACTGTGAACCATGTGACGAAACCTAAATGTGAACTCCTTAGTCAGGATTTAAGACATGCCAGACATCAGAGCCTGCATTGATCCAGTAATTTCTAAGAGCCTTCAACCTGGGAGATCCTCTACCGATGCGCCTCCCAACCTGTCAAGATTTGAATCTGCAACTTGGTTAAAGTGTCCTCTCAAGGATAATCCTTATGGGAAGGAAAGGTAAGATTAAGTTTGAGTCTCATGAAATAAGCGGGGTCATCAGCATTGCGACCATATATACTGCCCAATAGCAGAGGCATAGACCAGAGAATACCTAACTAAAATGAACCTACCCTCTTGATCCCTGATAGCATAAGTTGGGATGAAGGGAATACCCCTGTTAATAATGATCATAACCCTACAGCTGTTTGAGGAGCCTTGCACCTCATACACCTTCCCCACTTGTTGCCTCCTCACTTGGGAGGCTTCTATTTCTAGTAGGTGCAATTCCTGTAGGAAGGTAACCTGGGCATGTAAAAGACTTAAGTATTTGAGAACTTTGTATTAAGATTTTTTTCTGATTCCCCTTGATGTTCCATGTTGCAAAAGTCACCTCCTTAGCCATCTTACTTAAGGCTTTGAAGGGTAGTAGATTCAGCCTTGCACTCTGGGTGTGTAACACAAGTAATCTAGCCCCTTCTGTTGCTGCTGTAAGGCCCACCCACCACCCTAACCCCCTGCAAGCAGCCCCAATTTAAACCCACTAATACACCCCCTACCCCAACAGGAACATGAAACCCTTCTTCCCCCAGCCGCCCACACTGTCGCAAGCAACACTTGGCACAGCACTAGATCTTATCTTTCCCACTCCCCCGCCCCCGAATGTATCCCCTGCAAGTGATAAACCTCATAGATCGAAGTACAAGGCAGGCAATAAGCTGCATTAATGAGAGCTTAGTGTCAACGAGCAGTCTCTGGCTTCCAGGGCCTGAAAACATCTGCTGGTGAATCCACTAATGAACGAGAGAGAATAGAACTAGATGACATAAATATGAATGTGAAAAAATGTCATTCACTCCCTGGGAGGGAGTTGGAAAATGTGTTCCCCATAGGGAACTACCTCGTGAACCAGAACCAAAGTGAGAAATAATATGGAGGGGTGAGCCAATCGGAGATACAAACATGAAAAAACAGATCCGGATGAGAAGTGAAACAAAATCCAGAGATGGGGAAATGTGTGGGAGTAACTGCCTAGGGGTTGCAAACCCCTAGCTCCAAGAAGCCCTCCCTACAAAACCAGAGTGACTTAGTGAAAAAGCAGTCCCTCTCAAGGCTGAATGACTGGACTTGCATTACATGGGCGAACTGCATCCTCTTGTGGACATAACCAGATCCAGACCACCAGTCAAGGTGCCCTGAAAGCCCGGAATCGCCCAAAAATCCAAATTCCCATCCTATAAAGTCTAAACAAGAAGCATAACCCAAGACCTAGCTCTGTGTGCTCCCCCTGGATACTAAGTGAGCGATATTATATCGGATGCAGTCCAAAACAAACCCTGCAGGAGTGCCCACCCCACCCCCACCCCGCTGACTCTCCTGCAACACTACTCCACCAACAGGCCAGGGCCTGTTGAAAATAAAGTAGAGCCTCTACTAAGTCCAGATCTATTAGAGCATTAAGTCGAGTGAAATCCATCTCTAGAAAGAGCACTGTCCACACAAAATCCAAATGACTGTTCATTCTGAAGTTCCCAATGGGACCCGACGATCAGGAGGCCATCTCGCGCCGTGCAAAATAGATCTGGCAATGCCAACTTAAGGTTTAGTAATGCAGCATCAGGATCCTCGAAATTGAGCCATTTACAGAGACTTGTAATTTCACTGGGTACTCCATCCTGAACTTTAAACCTGCCACTATAATCTTGGATACCAGAGCCGTAGGAAGGCAAGTTGGTGCCCTGGGCAAGAGACTAATTTTGTGCCCCCCTTCAGAAAAGAGCTGGGAGCTTTGGGGGCCACAAGCCCCCAGAAGCTCTGGGGTTTACGTGCTCTTTGGTGGGTTTTGGAGCTTTCTGAAGAAAAATATACTTCTAATACAGAAAAGTAAAATCTAAAAAATAGTCTTGGAGCATGAGCAGACACACAATATTTAAGTGTGTAAACAAAGGAAAAACTAAAATCTAATTCTTTTCTCAAGCCTTGGCCCTGCCTATTTCCTCCTTCCTGGATACCCAGATCCAGTATTGCAACCCCTCTCCTCCAGCTTGTTCCAGCCTACCTTTCTCTGCATTTGTTATGCCATATTGTTTCTTCCATGGTGTGTTGTTGGGTGTTTTTTTTTTTTTGAGGCAGCTGCCAGCTTGGATGTCCCCCACAAAATTTCTAAAGCTATTCTTAACCACCTCCTAGGAGTCTGCAAACCAGTTTATCGGTGCCTAGTAGGACTGCTTTCCACTCTATTGACAATTCTTTCTACCCTGTTTACATCCCATCCAACCAAAGCCCCAGAAGGCACCGAACCTTCCTGTCCCCTACTTCTCTGCACCCACCACCCCTTCTGTCCTCTTTATGATATCACCTATCACAAGATATTTCCTAGCACTGTCTTACCTCTTGGACTCTGATCACATGTAAGGCATACTCTTAAGCACAGATCTGGTCTCTTGCATGCCTGCAGGGTATGACCTTGTCACTTGGGGGGACTAGATAAACCAAATTGCACTTGAGGGGTGAATCTGTTTGCTGTTGCCGCCTCATGGTCTCAGCCTGTATAGACCCTTCTTCTCCCCCCCCCCCCACCTACAAGTAGGTGTGGTAGTGTGCAGTGGAAAGGAGTGGTGGCTGCTTGCATCAGTGTCCACTGAGAATCACTGTAAGAAGGTTAAGTTCTTCCTTTACTGCACCCAGCTCCACAGTGAGTGCTGCAAACCTGCTGCACACCAGGCAACATTGTTGCCTCCCGAGGACTTTCCTGAAGATGAGTGCACCACGGGTGCTACGGCCTGTGATGCCTCCTTCGTACCTTGTCTCTTCCCCCGCCCCTTAGTTTTCCACATCATTCTCAAATGACTCCCTTATGCCCCTTCTTTACCTGTCGACAGGGTTCCCATCCCTAGTGCTTCACTAGCACTGCTGAAGTTGTTTCATGGGCAGAGACCCTTTTATCAGGGGTATCCCAGATCAGCAAGAGGGGCAGGGGACTGGGACCCAGGGCCAGACCAGAAGGATCTCATCATTCACAAATGATCCTTCAGCCTGCCTCAGAGGATGGATGAATTGGGGGTGGGGTGAGGGAGAATAAGGCCATGCCGACCATCAATCAGCCCAAGGGTCCACTCAAAGCAAAGCAAAATGGACAAGTTATATACACAGCAGCCAGCCCTGAGCCCAACTATCTAATCCTTTATATCCTAGGCTAACCCTTTGCCATCTTTGAACGAGGGACGATCAATAAGTAGTTTTTTACTTCAACACCCCTCCCCGCCAAACACAGACCATCATTTATTTAATTAGACAGATCATGGACGTGGAAGGAAGTTTTGTTCGCTTGTCAAAATGCTGCTACACAATCAACTTAATCGGGTGTGTGTGTGTCTCTGGAGTCTGCTTACCTTATATACTTCACTGGGTGCCAAATTGTCTGCTTGGTATAGCACGTGATTGTTCTTGCTGAAGCAACATATCATGTGATTTCCCCCTCCCCCCCGACTTGCTGGTCCACGGATGCGCCCTGCTGGCAGCAAATAGTAATTACCTAAAGAAAGTTAAAAAAAAAAAATTGCAGTGTTAAAGTTAATAATAGTGAGCTTTAGATGAAACTGTGCCCCTAGGAGGCTTGCGCCCAGGGCGGCTGCCCCACCCTTCCTACGGTACTATTTGATGCAATTGGGTGCAAGGCTTTCCATTTCAATCTAACTGAACCACGGATATCCTGAGCAAATCTTAGCTTCACTTTCTCCCATCTGACTTCTTGCAGAGCCTTGACTTTCTGAAGGAAATGCTGCCTTTCCAGATGGTTCAGAAAGCAGCAAATAATGGGGCAAGGGGGTGCATCAGGTGGGGGTTTTGGTCGCAAAGATCGGTGGGCCAGTTCTGATATAATTTGGGCCAAAGGGAGAAACACAAACACAGAAGTTGACGGCAGATAAGGACCGCAAGGCCCATCCAGTCTGCCAGTTTGTTCTACCTTATAATTGTGCCATAGGCCTGTACTCTGTCAATGGCCTATCTATTCATACTCGTCTGTATTGCTCCCTTATGCCTATCACATGCCTGTTTGAAGCCCTGCACTATATTCATATCCACCACTTGCTGAGGTAGGCTGTTCCATGCATCCACCACCCTTTCTGTGAAAACTTCCTCACATTACCACTTAATCGGCCTCCCCCTAATCTCATGCTGTCCTCTTGTCCTGCTAGTTTTCTTATTTTGAAACATGTTAGACTTTCACCTTGTTAAGTGCCCTTAAGATGTTTGAATGCTTCGATCATATTACCTCTCTCCCTCCTTTGCTCTAGGGTATACATATTGAACTCTGTTAATCTGTCCCTGCACCATTTTGGTCGCCCTTCTTTGGACTGCCTCCATTTTGTTAATGTCCTTGTGCAGGTGCAGCCTCCACTATGGCACACAGTACTGCAGATGGGGCCTAACCAGTCTTTTGTAAAGAGGGATTATTACTTTCCTCTTATGACCTGTGATACCCCTACTAATACAGTTTTCATACTGCTGTTGGAATGCTTTCATGTTCTACTACAGAACTCTGCAGTTGAATAGGACATCAACTCGTACAGTTACAAAATGGTACTTGCCACCACTGTGTAAATCCCACATATCTACCAAGTTTACTTAAGTGTCAGGAAAGACTGTATAAGAGAATGTGATTTGCCATTTCAAAAACAGCTTCTGGCTGGCCCACTGGCACAGTGGGAGCACTATCACTCGCAACACCAATAACAAGAGTTCAGAAAGCAGCCAGAGTTGTCAGAGGGCCCACTGAGGGAGAAGGCTAGAGTGTCCCACCGGACATCATTCTCTTTGGAAAGGGAGGGCACGAAGTCTTTGTTTCACACTACCACCTGGTTGCCCACAGGTGTCTGTGCAAGCAGCAGCAGTAGGTGAACGGGGCACACTACATCCATCAGCTAGTGCACGTGCATTACAGAGCTCCCTATCAGCATCCTATGGGCTGGGAAGCAAGCAACAAGGAAAATTCCCCCTTAGATGCAATACAAATGACCTCCCCACAGGCCCTGCACCACCGACTTTGGCACTTGAGCTGCACCAAGCTTTAACTCTGTTTGTGGGCAGGGGGTACCCCTGTCAGTCCCACTTTGAGGGGGGTAAGCCAGGAGGGACAAGATGCAGAGTTAAGTCCTGGAGAAGGGGGGTGACAGGGCTAGGCACAGGGCTGGACCGAAGGAGGGCTGGTTGGTATGATCAGGGGGCTTAAAGTATACTAAATAATATTTAATAAAAAAAAAAAAAAGAGCTGCTACAGAAAAAAAATGTAACCAGAGTCGGTATTACTTAAAGTTGCTTAAAATAGTTCCACAGGTCTCCTTTCCTTCACTTGGTGGGCACCATGTTGAGTAAACTGTACAGATATTTAGAGCTTGTAAGGCCAGGTTTCCATGTGTGTCTTTTTCAGGAGAAGAAACAGACTGTGCTTTTTTGTTTCCTTATCAGAGAAGGACCAGCAACTTTTTCTACCAGCTTCTGGATAAAGATTAGTGTTCTGGCCACCTTCTTCTGGGAGCCCAAGGATTACCACATTATTTCTCTGACTACGGCCTTCCAGATCCTCAATTTGCTTCTAATCGAGACAGCCTTTGTTTCGTTAGTAGGAGCTCAGGATCCAGGCTTTCCAACTTTCAAATATTCGGGCAGTGTTGTCCAAAACTGTCATGGAAACTTCCTCTCCCTTTCTGGAGAGGGACTTCAGGTCGATTGCCATATCTTTCTTCTCTTCCTGGAATGGTTTAAATTCCTCTAAGAATAGGTTAAGTGTTAGGGGTTCTTAGTCCCCGGCTTGACATGCAGGTTCCGGTTTGTCTGGGCCACTTGAGGCTTGGGATTTCTTCAAGGCCTTCTCGGGGGTGGCAGGGAGGGCATGTTTCTGTGGGGCTTTCTTCATGTAAGCCTCCACTTACCACACAGGAACCCAAAACAGGAGCACACGCTGTTCAGAGACTAGAAACTTGGGCAGAGGAGTTAGAAGAAGTGAAACAATAATAAATTATTTTTGTATTCGGGAGGCAGGGGCTTAACTGAGGAGCAACTACTCGGCACTCTGCATCACGTGATCTCCCATAATGCAGTATTTTGTATTTGTCTAATTACAGTAACACAGTATTTGAACAGCATTCACCCCCCAAACAATAACCTAAATGACTAAACTATTCTTTCCATTAAAGGTGCAGTACTACAAGGCCCCATTCTGATTGCAGATTCAAATTAGTTCTTGGTTCTCTTTCATTTTGATGCCCAAAAGAAAATAGTCATGTGGCAGGCATCTGACAGTCATCCACCATCTATTGAATGGAACACATTCTGTAGTAGTGGGAGTTTACTATGGCGTGTGCACCCAGTTCCATTCAATAGATGGTGGATGGAGGACTGTGTGGGCCACCTCACCTGTCATGGGACTGCATTTCTTCTACTTCTGGGTGTCTCAAGTGCTGAGGTTGGAAGGGTGAAGTGTGGTGTAGGGTGGGACTGGGCAGAAGGGTGGGGTGACTTGCCTACTGCAGCAGCCCACTCCTAACCCAGAGAGGGAAGTGACTTAATTCACTAGATCAGACCAGGACCTTGTAATACTGCACTTGGGGAGAGGGACTGGGGTGGTGTCACAGGGGGTGGGGTGGTGTGCAGTGCTACAGGGAGATTCTTGGATAAGGGAGTGGTGTGTGGTTCTGTTTTTTTTTTTAACTGGGTACTTTACCCAAGTACTGCTGCTGAAAAGATCAAAACAGGACTAGTACTAAGTGCATTCTGAATTCGGATTTGATGTATATTATCTCTATCAGACCTAGATCAACAGTCCACCTATAATTGACCATATTTGGATATTTTTTCAAAATTTTGTAGGGAGTCTTAAACATTTTTGTTATGCCCTGCCTTTCCAACATTTGTTTTGACCATGGGAAGGGGGATAACCCCCTACATGGCTTTGCACCCCCCACTTTAATGATATATTCAGATTTCCTTATTGCCCAGACTAATCCTTGACTGATGACCAGATTTATTTCTCCAGTTCTGCACTAACAGTAGAACTGGTGGAGCCTCTACAGTTGCAGAGGTGGACCCACTACACTTCCTTTTGGGTTGATGACGTGTGTGGGTGGGTTTGGGTGTGTTGCACCTTTGGGGGAGAGAACTGGGAAGGTTTGATGGGGAAAGCTAAATGTTTGCATAACTTGGATGGCTTTCTATCTGGCCCTGGTACAAAGAATATCTCTACAAACATAAAGGGGTATTGGCTTGTGGAGGTTTTGGATTTCTTGCATTTGGTTTTTTTTGGGGGGGGGGGTAGAAGAAAGCACTTAACTGTTTCTCTTTTTGTTCCACAGTTTTGAACACCACAATGTCTGGACGTGGCAAGAAAGTAGTGACAGCTAAACCTGGTGCCAAATCCAGGTCTGCTAAAGCAGGGCTGAGTTTCCCAGTGGGTCGCATTCACAGGTTGCTGAGGAAGGGGAACTATGCTGAGAGGATCGGAGCTGGGGCACCAGTTTACCTGGCCGCAGTGCTGGAGTACCTGACTGCAGAAATGATGGAACTGGCTGGGAATGCTGCTCGGGAAAACAAGAGAAACAGGATTACACCAAGGCACATCCAGCTGGCAGTGAGGAATGATGAGGAATTCCATAAACTGCTTGGAGAAGTAACAATTGCTGAAGGAGGAGTTCTGCCCAATATTCATGCTCAGCTTCTGCCCAAGAGAATAACTAAGGAATCTGCTGATGGAAGCAAAGATGCACTGTCCCAAGAATTCTAACTAGAACATGAAAATGAGATGGGAAAACTAGCCTCTCCCATCTTGGATTTAATGAACTGTCTTGTCCAGTCAAAGCTTATTGGCAGGACAAAAACTTTCTTGTGACTCTAAAATGCAACCTATATTTGTTCAAAATTTTATTTTTTATAAATGACTTTTTAATAAAGTTTGACTACAAGTTTGTGGGGTAAATGTTTTATTTGTCATGTCTGCATGCTGCTGACAGGAGTTTTATTTCTGTGCATGAAGTGCAAAGATGTCTAGTTATACACCAGTAGTGAGATTTTTCCCTGATATCTCACTAACACTTATCTGGAGGTTAGATACAGTATGTCGCTGACTAGCCTACTAAAGACCAATCGCAGAGCAGCTTTCACAATGCTGATATCACAATAGCCATGTTCTGCTTTGAAGCTAGCTGCTGAATTCAAACAGCAGTTAACACAAACCATGATGGCATAACTTTTGAAACTGTCATATAAATTGAACACACAATGGCCTTACTCAAAATAATGCAACCATCTCAATTTGTGAGGGAGCAGGACTGTCATAACTCATGGCTCTGCCACTCATCAGTTGCAATCATGCCCCCTCACTCTTGAAGATAACTTGCATATTTTTGAGTAAGGCCATATAGATTGTCTAACTATCACAAGGACCATGATCTGTTGAAATGACCACTAAAGTAGAATAACCAGGATGCAGAAAGGTTGTCCTGGCCTTAATCGTCCAGCCATAGGCCACAAGCATGAACAGAGAAATCTACTTCTCTGGCAAGACCCTAGTCACTAAGACCATAACATACTGTCATCACTTGCTCCAGTGGCATTTTACAGCCCCCCTGACATGCCAAGGACTGAGTCTGGTATGGGTACTGCCAGACATACTATTGATGTTGTCCTGATCAAGCCATAGCCTCTCAAAACAAGTAGTTACAGCCTCTGGCCAGGGCCTCCCCTCAAGCTGTGCTGGCATCACTTTTAGGATGATGCAATACCTGCCAGGCTTGCCTAATGCGGGTAAAAATCTAGAAGCAAATGGTTTCCAGCCTTTTGCTGGATCAACATAGATTACGAAGTGCCTAAGCCTTTGGACCAAGTCCTTTGAAAGCTTATGACAGTTACAACATTACATACTACATACACCCACGTCATCTAATAAAATAAAAAAAAAAAAAATAAAAAAAAAAAAAAAAAAATCATTGGTTTAAAATACTCATTTAAATTAAAACATGCTATGGAGGAATAGAAACATAGAATTTGATAGTAGATAAGGGCTGCTTGGCCCACCTAAGTCTGCCCATTTCCCTACCTAACAGATAAGCTGCAGATCCTAGTTAAACAACCTACTTCCTCCTACCTCCCCACTAGAATTGCCTTGTTCCATGCATTCTTGAATTCACCCACTGTCTGACTCTGGCCTCCTCAGGAAGGCTGTTCCATTCATCTACAACCTTCTCTGAAGAAATACTTCCTCACGTCATCTGTCATTCTCTTCCTTCCCCCCCCCCCCAAAATCTTCAAATTGTGCCCCCTTGTTGTTGCACATCTTTCTGAAAGATGCTGCCCTCTTGGACTTTGATTTCCCTTGAGGTACTCGAAAGTTTGTCATGTCTCTTCTTCTCTCCCCTCCCCCCCCTTCCTTGAGGCTATACATCTTGAGCTCCTTTAGACTTTCTCTTCATATGTGTTGTGCAGACCCTGCACCATTTTGGTTGCCCTCCTCTGAACAGCCTCCACCTTGTCTATGTATTTGCAGAGATGGGGTCTCCAGAACTGGACACATTACTCCAAGATGTGGTCTTGCCAATTGTCTGTACAGAGGGCCAACAACTTCCTGTTTTTCTACTGGTGATGCCTCTCCCTATGCACCCAAGTTCTCTTCTCACCCCCGCCCCCAGCCCTCCTTACTGCCTTCTCCACTGCTGGATCACATTTGGTCGTCTGATATGACTACCCCAGGTCCCTTTCCATATTGTCAGTATCTCACCACCACCCCCACCCCCCAGTTGTGCACTTTCTCCTGGGTTTTTGTTTTCTAGGTGCATTAATTTTAACTTCCTTGCATTGAATCAAAGCTGCCATAGATCTGACCATTCCTCCAACCTTGCCAAGTCCCTTTTCATCCTTTCCACCCCACCTTGCATATCAACCCTGTTGGCGATCTTTGTCATCTGCAAAGAGGTATACTTTCCCTTCCAGTCCCTCTGCAATGTCACTTAGAAAGACATTGAAAAGTACTGGCCCCGGTACTGAACCCTGAGATACCCCCACTAGTAACCCTCCTTTTCTTCACTCGACTCAATTTACGATTACCTGCTGTGTCCTGCTGTCCAGTCAGTGTTTTACCCATGCTACCACCCTGGGACCCACTCAAAGGCTGGCTAATTTGTTAATCTTTTGTGCAGGACTGTGCAAATACCTTGCTAAAGTCTAGGTAGGCCATGTCCACAGCCCCTCCGTAGCCTACTTTGGTCACCCAGTCAAAGATATCCAGTAGATTTGTCTGACATGACCTTCTGCTGTGAATCCATGCTGCCTTGGATCCTGTGCCCCACTGGCCTCTAGGTACTCAATTCATCCTTCAGAAGTGATTCCATCATTTTCACTACCACTGAGGTCAAACTGACAGGTCTGTAGTCTTCTGCCTCTGTCTTGCTCCCACTTTTGTGAAGGGAATCGCATCCACCCTCCTTCAGTCCTCTGGTACCACACTATCCTCCCATGATCTATCAGAGTAGTCCGTGATGTTACTAGTTCTTCCCTTAATTCTCTAAGAATTCTGGAGTGAATCCCATCAGGACCTATTGCTTTCTCCACCTTCAGTGTTAAGTTCTTTCAGAACCCTTTCTTCTGTGAAAGGACTAATATCAACCCCCTATACAGAGTGCTTCTATTGACTGGATTAGGTATCTCTCCCCCTGCTTTTCCATTGTGAATACTAAGCAGAAGTATCTATTCAGTATCCCTGCTTTTTCACTGTCACTCTCTGCCCAACCACCTTCCTCTTTATTCAGCCTCAGTATCCCTGCCTTAGTCTGTCTTTGCTCCCTAATATACCTATAAGGTTTTGTCGCCCTAACAGAGTTGGCTGCATCTTTTCCTTGGTTTGGGCCTTTGCTATTCTGGCTGCCTTCCCCACTTACTTTTTGCTTTAACTGGTACAGTTCTTTGTCCTGCTCCTTTGGTTTCATTATGCTACCTGGATGTTAAGCTTTTTCCTTTGCCTTCCCCGCCACTTCTTTTTGAGAACCATAGTGTTTTTTTTTTTTTTTCATTTGCTTCACACAAAGGCTTGTTGCCTCTGATGGCTGTTTTGATGGTTCCCCATTGTTGCTCCACACTACCTTCTTGTCTGTTTGCTAGTGCTTTCCTGAGGCACTCTCCCATTTTGACAATCTGCCCTCCTGAAGTCCAGTACCTTCTCTTTTGTGTGGCTTGACTCTACAGCTAAGTATCATGAACCACACTGTTTGGTCAAGTGTTCCCAGATGGCTACTCACTTCAAGATCAGAGATCCTCTCTGTCCCCATTTGAGTACCAGGTCTGAGACTGCTCCCTCCTGAGTGGGGTTCCAAAACTAGCTGAGGTATGCCCCTTGTAGGGCATTGAGAATGGCCCTGCTCTTGGATGTGGCTGCAGCAAAGATGCTCCAGTTAACATCTGGCATGTTCAGATCCCCCATCAGAAATCTCATTTCATCAGTTTGTTCTTGGCTTGGGAGCCATTCGAGGTAAAATGTCCCAGAACAAGATAAGAACTCTAGCAGAAAGCGTCAACAAATTCTGCATTCATGCATTCTAATGTTAAGAAGTCAAAGTGATTAATCTATATGTACAGTAAAGTCTGAGGAATCTGAATAAAGACCCAATGGAAACCCCCCTCAGAAGATGGCTGGTTAGAAGAAATATTGTATGTGGGGGAGGGTTATTCCATTGGGCTTTTATTCAGATTCCTCATTACTACTGTACATATAGTGGTTTGATTATACATTGTCACTATTTTGAATTATAAAAAGGGTCTGAGAAATGGAGCTTTCTGATTGGCTGCAAACATTCCAACAGCCTTATGTTAATCTTTTAACATACATGTAGACCTTGGTCATATGCTGAACAAGGTTTAACACTGTTTAAAAACATTTTATTATAATAACAATAAGGCACTCCAAGGGATTGTTAATGGTCAGTTAATCACCCTCTAGGGGCATGTGGCACTCTGCTACACCTCATGCCACAGTACATCCCTAGAAGGTGATTAACAGACCATTAACATAACCCTTGGTCATGCCTTATTGCTTAATTCTGAACATATTGGGATGCATGATCTCATTCACTTAAGTTTCTTTCACTCTTGATATTATCCAATAACAGCACTGAAGGTCTCTAGGGTTACGTAATATTTATAACTGAATGTATTGGGAGGGAGAAAAATGTCTTCAGTGTACAGATGGGTGAAACAGTTGCTCACACTAGGTAAACTTTAATTTGCACTCCTAATGAGAGCGTGAGAGCAAGAGATTTCAACATATACCTAATCTGAATCTAATTTCATTAGATTTGTGAATACAGTCAGAATTTTAGTGTTGCAGGACATTTGACCTTAAATGATTCCTAAGCTAAGAACAAACTAGTGAAATGTGATTCCTCCTAATGTAAACTGCATTTATGGTTTAAATGAGTTATGAGAATTCTTTCTGGTCTTATGTAAGATCTGGGTGTATGGTAGTTTTTATAAATAACTGGAAAGCTTGGGCACTTCGTTCTCTTTTGTACCATCTCCAGCTAATACGGTAGCAAACCATTTGCTTCTGGATTTATTACAAGGACCAATACAGGAACTAAACTAAATCTGTTTGTCTAATGCAGGCAGTAATCCAGTCAATTGGGCATATGGTTGCATCCCATCTGACTGCTTCCAGCACATTGAATTCTTTCTCTGCCACTGTCATTGTCACCAGTGTATTCTGCAGCTCCACTTTGTTGACAGATAACTGAAGTAGAATATAAACATGATTTCATGGTAGAGGAGGATTGAGGGAGAACAGTATCACCTCACTCCAATTCTAATTTCTTATCCTGCAGTGAGGACTCTGTGGGTTTTATATCCTGAGGATCCTACTTTGCAAACTATGATGCAGGAAATGCCAACTGCCATGGGCTGGGCTTTGTTGTGGAAGAGCTTCATGGAAGTTTTGGGGGTCGCTGCATACCTCCATCGTACAGACCTAACTCACTGCCTGCAGTTCTTAAAAAGGCTATGCAGTAATCTGCTTCATCTGAGGCTTTTTGTGTAACTCTGCCAGAAACCGACTTGTAGTTGTGCTGGCTGTTCATGATTGGTCTAAAGCACCTAATCATGTGAGTAGTCTACTGCCGAACAAAGAATCCAGGAAGCTGGAATGGGCAAGCGTACTATTCCTTTCCTCACTGGGCCTTAAAATAGCAAATTACCAGGTCTAACACCACAACAGCCTGTGGAAAGCCCAGTCTTTATCTAAATTTAGTGAAATATTTCACCTTAGACTTTGATGGCAGATAAGGACAGCTTGGCCCACCTAGTCTACCCATTTCCCTACCTACAGGATAGGTCACAGATCCTAGTTAACAAACAGCCTACTTCTTCCTATCCCCAACAAGAATTGCCTTATGTCTGTCCCATGCATTCTTGAATTCTCCCAGTTTCAGACCCCACAACATCCTCAGGAAGTTCAATGCTTCCATTACCCTCTCTGAAAAAATACTTCCTCACATTGCCCTGGAACTGCGCCCCCAATCTTTAAATTGTCTCCTTGTTCTTGCACATCTCTTCTTCTGAAAGATGCTACCCTCTTGGACTTTGATTCCAGTGAGGTACTTAAAAGTTTCTATCATGACCCCCTCTCTTTCCTCAAGGGTATATATATTAAGCTCCTTTAGTCTCTCCTCTATGGCTTCTCTTGCAGTCCCTGCACCATTTTAGTTGCCCTCCTCTGGACTGCCTCTATCCTGTCTATGTCCTTGCGGAGATGGGGTCTCCAGAACTGGACGCAGTACTCCAGATGGGTCTCGCCAACTCTGTACAGAGGGATAACAACTTCCTGTTTTCTGCTGCTTATGTCTCTCCCTATGCATCCCAGTATACCCCCAGCCCTCCCTACTGCCTTCTCACATGGTTTGCTAACCTTAAGGTCATCTGATATGATTACCCCCAGGTCTCTCTCCCTTTTTTACTACCACCCCCCCCCCCCATCATTGTGTAATCTTCTGCTGGGTTCTTGTTTCCCAGGTGCATTATTTTGCACTACTTTGCATTAAATCCTAGCTGCCATACTTCTGACCATTCCTCCAACCTTGCCAAGTCCCTTCTCATCCTTTCCACGCCTCCTTGTGTATCAACCCTGTTGCAGATCTTTGTCATCTGCAAAGAGGCATACTTTTCCTTCCAGTCCCTCTGCAATGTTCCTTACAAAGACATTAAAAAGGACTGGACCCAGTACTGAACCCTGTGGTACCCCACTAGTAACCCCCTCTTTCTTCAGCGTGGACTCCATTTACAATTACCTTCTGTGTCCTGTTGTCCAGCCAATGTTTTACCCAGGCTACCACCCTGGGACCCACTCCCAGGCTGATTAATTTGACTAATCTTTTGTGTGGGACTGTCGGATGCCTTGCTAAAGTCTAAATGGCCTCTCACCACTGCTAAAAAAAACATGGCAGAAACAATGTGGCATAACAAATGCGGAGAAGGAAGTAGGCTGGAACAAGCTGGAGGAGAGGGGTTGCAATACTGGATCTGGGTATCTAGGAAGGAGGAGATGGGCAGGGCCAAGGCTTAAGAAAAGAATTTGACTTTAGTTTTTCCTTTGTTTACACACTTCTTAAATATTGTCTCTGTCTGCTCATGCTCCAAGACTGTATTTTTTAGATTTTACTTTTCTGTATTAGAAGTATGTTTTTCTTCAGAAAGCCCCAAAACCCACCAAAGAGCATGTAAACCCCAGGACCCCAGACCTCCCGGCTCTTTTCTGAAGAGGGCGCAAAATTAGTCTCTTGCCCAGGGCACCAAAATGCCTTCCTACGGCTCTGCCAGCAGCAACTCTACTCCTCGATATCCTTCCCCCAGAGGCCAGCCTTATAGCCTACAAATCCTCTTGGAGGCAGCATTCCAGCATAAACAAGGGGTCCCTATCAATGTGTTACCCTACTCAACCAACTCACTGCACCTGGGGCAGCAACACCTAGCACCTCTTCCAGTGGGTGTCTCAGCCTCCTGGCATCATGTCACCCATGGTAAAAAAATCAGCTTCTGCTGGCCTTTATCAATGAGAAATGCCAGAACTTCTGAACCTTGGAAGATGAGCTAAACCTAGGGAGACAGGCAAAGGCTTAACATTCTTAATAATTTACTCAGAGCAGTCCCCTCACATTTTCATTGGCACTGTGAAGGAAAGCCCCTTAAACTGACAGATCTGTTTTAGTTCAAAACATTCCTTCCTGCAGGGTTAGGAAATGCCATGTGGGAACCTGAATACACATGTAGTCTGCTTGTTGCACTACTGTTGGTTCTGGCATTTTGATTCCTGATGTTCTACTGCAAATACATTAACATATGTGGGTTATGGCAGTACTGTAGGAAGGGTTGGGCAGCTGCCCCGGGCGCAAACCTCCTAGGGGTGCAGTTTCATCTAAAACGTGAGCACTGCAACTTTAATTTTTTTTTTTTTTTTTTAACTTTCTTTAGGTAATTACTATTTGTTGCCAGCAGGGCACATCTGCGGACCAGCAAGTCGGGGGGGATCACATGATATGTTGCTTCAGCAAGAACAACAATCACGTGGTATACCGAGCAGACAGTTTGTTTGGGGGGCAGGCTGTCGCCCAGTGAAGTATGTAAGGTAAGCAGACTCCAGAGTGGCAGAGCAGTTGAGCAGAGGCAGTTAGAGGAGAGCTGGAGTAAAGGAGAGAGTGACTAGTATTGTAGAGAGAGAGAGAGCGAGAGAGCACGGACTGTTTACGTTGATTTTTGTGTAGCAGCATTTTCAACAAGCGAACAAAACTTCCTTCCATATCCATGATCTGTCTTATTAAATAAATGATGATGGTCTGTGTTTGGGGGAGGAGGGTGTTGGGGGAGTAAAAACTACTTATTGATCATCCCTCATTCAAAGAAGGCAAAGGGTTAACCTAGGATATATAGGATTAGATAATTGGGCTCAGGGCTGGCTGCTGTGTATATTACTTGTCCATTTTGCTTTGCTTTTGGAGTGGACCCTTGGGCTGACTGACTGGCTGGCACAGCCTTGTTCTCCCTCACCCTCTGATTCATTCATCCTCTCTCCAAGGCAGGCTGAATGATCATTTGTGAATGATGAGATCCCTTCTGGTCTGGCCCTGGGTCCCAGTCCCCTGCCCCTCTTGCCGACTCCCGAGGCAATTTTATATTTTTACAAGACAGTACAAAACAATGTCTCGTTCTCCACATCCACGGTCCCAGACTTCCACCTTGCAAAAGTTGATTCAATGATTCTTGAGTCCCTTGTCCTGGGTCCCTGCCAGCCACCCTACCCACTTGTCTTGCAAACTCCTGCCAACTCCCAGACTAAGCCTGGAGGCTGCTTAGATTGGCTGCCCCTGCCAGCTGCCCACCCCATCTGCTGCTTTCCTAATCCCATCCGGGTGCCCCAGCAGTAGTTACTTAGTTTGTGCTGCTGGCTGCCTTTGTAACCAAGTCTGCTGGCTAGGGCCTAGGCTGGCTGCATTTTTTTAAATAAAAGCCCAGTGCCTCACGCCTCCCAAGTCAGTTCTGAGTCCGACCCAGCCCCTACTATGAAATCAGCAGGCAGCAGTATTAAGAGAAACAAAAATTATTCTGTGTGTGTGGGGGTTGGGGGGGTGGATTAGCAGTAAAAAAGAAAAAAAAAAACAGTTGAAACTCAAGTCTCCTTTCTTTGTGTGTGTCAGTCTGGGGGGCGTATTAGCAATATTAAAAATAACATAATTAATCGGCAGGGAGTCTGAAGGGGACTACATTTAAAAAACGTAAAAGGACACAAGTGAGACATGGGGTCCCCTTACTGAAGGAGCTTTGCTGTACATGCTTGGGCATCCTGTGGGAATGCAGGAAGGGACTGAAACTGGGATTTCTGTGTGCTGGTGCCAGCAAACAAAATAATCTGAAGGACAAGGTGGAATTAAAGGAGGGTAAGGAGCTATCCAGAACAATGGTAGAGTGGGTGAAGATTATGGGTTTTTTTTTTAAATTGAAATTTATTGGAGAATTTTTTTCCAGAAATGATACATACGTCAACAAACAAGTATAAAGTCCATGCCTGCTCATTTACACCAAGATAAATAAAAAATTAAAAAACAGACTAGACTAGCGAGTAGGGAAAGAGAAAGATGTGAGAAGAAAGAAGAGAGGAGAGAGAAAGAAGAGAATGGAAAATAGTTATGGGGGAGAGTGCCTACATATCTAACAAAGGGAGTCGGAGAAATAAAGTAGATAAGAAGGATACCAGGGTAACCAATTAATTACCATTCATGCATATATATACTGTATTACATTGCCTTTAACAATTAAAAATATAATCACTATCACTGCCGGAGGCCTAGACCGGCGCCAATATCTTAGTTCTACCTTGATATAGTAGGGTACCCTAGGGGGAGGCAATATTCCAAAACTATTAACATGGACGAGTTGAAACATAGACATTGACATTGAGGGGTCTCCTGACTCCGCTCGCCCTTCTGCCAATCCGAGCCAAGCCAGGGTAATCCCCTTGGGTGTATTTAGCTAGTAATTCTAATACAGCTGTCTTCTCCCGGAGGCCATGAAATGCATGAAGGGAAGCCATCTTTCCTTAAATTTATCCACTGAAAATCTCAGTTTGGCAGTCAAATGTTCAATTTCTAGAATTCTAGTGCAGATACTGTACTAGGAGGAAATCAAGGGCTTATTAGGTGTCAGCCATAGCAAGTTAATTGCTTTGTGTGCTGCCGCCACCAAGATTCCAAACAGAAGACGGGAAGATCTAGAGCTTAAGGGGGGGGGGAAGACATCCCCAATAGCCAATGTTGTGGGGATTCTGGCATTGCTGTCTCAAATATCAACTCAAAAATGCCCTTTATTTCTTTCCAATACTCCTGCATGACTTTACATTCCCAAAATATATGGAAATATGTACCAACTGACTGACAGTTCCCCCAGCAGAGGTCGGAATGATGTAATCCATAATGTTTAGTTACCACCAGGACCTTAAATAATCTAACTACGAATTTCCATCTGAATTCCCTCCAAAAGAGGGATGAGGTAGTGGTTTGGACTGTCTTCCAAATTTGGGACCAGTCCGTTTCGGATAAGCACTTCCTACAATCTGTGTGCCATGCATCCTTAACACACGTTAAAAAGTCCTTCTCTGCACTATGCATCCCTTTAACTAATTTGGAAATCAGTTATTTTTGATATGGAGACCTGATCAGGGAGGTTAAAATGGATTGCACTGGGTTTTTAGATGAGTCCATGCCCAGTTCAATCACTTTTTCATTTACTTGTACAAAGTGTCTTAACTGAAGGTAACGAAAAAAATTCTTTTGTTGGAGATTGAATTCAGCCTTTAGCTGCTGAAAGGATTTAATTAGATTTTGCTCAAAAAGCTGACCCAAGCTAGTCAGGCCAACTTTCGCCCATAGGTGAAAACCAAAGTCCCACTTAAGTGGGCCGAAATCAGAGCAGCTCAGTATTGTTGTGTGTGGATTAAGCTTTAAGATGATGCCTAGCTTAGAGTTCATGTCTCTCCAAACTTGGGGGAGCACCCCAGTGAAGGGGTTTCTAAAATTAAGTTGTCGCATTCTAGGGGTATCCAAATGAATTAAATCTGCTTCCCTACCTAAAGGAAGGTCTGTCTCCTCAATCTGGACCCATTTTGGTTGGGGATCCCAGGCCATAGTCACCAGAGATTGCAACTGGGAGGCCCAGTAATACTTCTGGACATCTGGTATCCCGAAGCCTCCCTTTTCCTTAGAGGCCGCCATGATCCTCCACCTTACCTGTGGCCTCCTCCCTAACCAAAGGAATTTAGAGAGGGTGGATCTCAAATCCCGCCAAAAACTCTTCGGGGGCCTAAGGGGAATGGTGCCTAATATAAACAGCAGACGAGGGAGAATGTTCATGCGAATGAACTCTCCTGCCGAAATGGAGGAGAAGCTCCTCCATCTATTACAATCCTCTCTGATCTCCTGAAGTACTCTTAAATGATTTGTAGGTATAAGGTCCCAAAATCTTTAGGAATCCATACCCCAGGTATCTAAACCCTGACTTACACCATTTAATTTGCTGCACCTGGTAATGGATGGCCCTGGCTCCCAGAGGGAATAATTTGATTTGTCGGATTAACTTTATAACCAGAGAAGGATCTCAATTCCATAAAAAGTGAGAATTTTGGGAACCGATTTATTGGGTCTGATATATATAACAATGTATTGTTCATGCGATAGTGAAATCTTGACCTCTACACCCCTGACCTGGAGACCTTTAAAGAGATCCGATTGCCGAATGTACAAGGCCAGAGGTTCCAGACTCAAGGCAAATAAGAGAGGGCAGCCCTGCCTGGTACCTCTCTCAATCTTAAACTGGGTTGAAACCACTTCATTCACCTGGACCCTAGCTCTGGGCCTAGAATATAAATTAGATATCCACAGACGAAACTTCTCCCCAAACCCAAAACCACCCAACACCGGATCTAAATATTGCCAATTTAAACGGTCAAATGCTTTTTCAGCATCTAATGCTAAAATGGCTGAGAGCGGTGAATCTAGGGGGAGTTGGGCCGTGGAAATCACGTTCAGTAACAATCTTATATTATCTTGGATGTGTCTACCGGGTATAAACCCGGTTTGGTCCGGGTGAACCAAAACGGGAACCACTTTTTGTAAACGATCGCTTATGATCTTAGCAAAGATTTTGCCGTCTTGATTAAGCAACAAAATAGGTCGGTACCTGGCACAAGAAGCATGGTCCTTTCCAGGCTTGGGTATTACTGAAATAAGGGCCTCACCCCAAGTGTCTGGCAGGGCCTCCGGTTCCTGCACCACGTTACAGACCCTCGTGAGAAGTGGGGTTAAAATACCAATGAATCCTTTATAGAATTCTGAGGTGAACCCATCTGGGCTGGGGGCCTTGCCAGAGTTGAGGGCCTTGATAGCTGCTCTAACTTCATCCTCAGTAAAGGGAGCTTCTAAGAAATCGCTCTGATCCTCTGGTAAAGCAGGCATCTTTAATCCCTGCAAAAAAATTCAGAGTTCTGTCCCTATGCCCTTGGGTTTCATCTTTTGAATAAAGTTTTGCAAATTCTTGTGCAATTTCCCCTGGAAAGCTCTTGTGCGGGAAGTTAGGGGGATCTAGGCTGACCTTTGCCACATACCTGTCTGCTGCCTGCTTATGAAGCCTCAAAGCGAGTAGTTTGCCTGCCCTCTCTCCTCTCTCGAAGTAACGTTGCCTAGTATATCTGAGGGAGTTTTCCACCTGTCTTTGCAGTAAGGAGTTGTAAAAATCCCTGGCCTCTCTCAACTTTTTAAGTGTGGAGTTAGACCCTGTACGCTTATGTGATGCTTCCAAATTAGCAATTTCGGTGAGGGTTTCGTGAATACGGGCTTGGTGTAGTTTGTGCTTGTGGGAAGAGAACAACATCGTGTGTCCTCTCACCACCGCCTTCAGGGTGTCCCATAGGTATTTAGGTTTAGAAGTTCCTCAGAATTTTCCCTTAAATAGCACTGAATGATTTTTTTGGTAGATTCTACATACTGTTTATCATTGAGGAGCCCGGGGTCGAACCTCCAGAGACCATTCCCCTTCACTGAGCCCCATTGAAGTTGAGCCTTAACCATAGCGTGGTCGGAAATTGTGATCGGGAGGATAGAGATATCCTTAAATGTATGTAAAGCATTTCTGTGTGTGTAAAATATGTCCATCCTGGAGTACATCTTTGAAGCCGGTGAGTAAAAGGTGAAATTTTTCACAGAAGGGTTGAACTGTCTCCAGGGGTCAGTTAGTCCCGCTTCTACTAAACCTCAAGTAGTCTGGAGCATGATTTTGAGTTAGGGTCTTGGCTGAGCTCCTGTCCAGACTAACATCTTCCACACAATTCCAATCCCCCATTAAAATGATTTGTCCCGGTAGTAACTTTGTTATTGAGTTAAAAAGGGAATGAAAGAACTCACCCGAGGGTGGGGTGGGGGCATAGACCCCAACCAAATGTACTGTTTGGCCCTTATAATTACCAGAAACTGTCAGTTGATATCCTGTACCTGATTTAATAACAGTGTGAATCTGAAATGGGAGACCCCTGCAGAATAGAATGGCTACTGCCCCCTTTTTAAATTGTGGGTGCTCATCCGAGCACACCGTACTCACCCAGTCCCTTTGCAATTTCATATGTTCTCCCTGGGTTAGCCTAGTCTCCTGTAGGCAGGCAATATCACACTTTTCCCTTTTAAATTCCGTCAATATTTTAGCTCTCTTGATAACATTATTGATACCCTTGACATTAAGTGAACAGATTATCAGGTCACCCATATTATCAATCCATAAGTACAACAACAACAACTTATTATACATCCTATATCCTGTTGTACAATCATAGTTCTTAATGGTACCACAAGGCACTCTCCCCAGAGCAGGCAACAATAAAAGAAAAAAATAGAGTGGAAGAAGGATAGAACAGTAGGTAACACAACCTTTAACATACATACTTGGCCTAAAGACCTCCCATGTCCCGCACTAAAAATGCAGGACGTGACTCCCTTACGGGAGTGCAACGACAACAGGTCATTGCTGGAACTTAGATTACCAGCCAAGGCATCCATCCGTGCCGAGACTCGTCAGCTCGGTGGGTGCACTGGTATGGAGTAGGGGGGTAAAGAAAAATTAACACCCCCTTGAGGGAACAACACTCCGCCAGGAGTGAAAAGGCTGGAAAGCCCCCAGGACCTGGAAAGTTACCCGCCTGTGCCCTCTATAGGTTTTTTAGTTGTAGAAACTTCCGGGAAGGGCTTGGATAATGCCCCTCGTGTCTCCAAAGTATCTACCAAAAGTGACATACTTCTATGAAGGAGAATCCACTGTGGCGCCATCTGTAAGAAGGAAGGGGTAACACACAAAAAAAGAAGGGGGGGTATCGAGGGATCAGCCCAAGGCTGGGTAGAATGGGGGCCTCCCCCAAGAAACGACAGTTGTGGTGATTGGCAAAGTGTATAGATAGCCCAAAATCTGCATTGTCCCCTCCCATCTGTACTCTCCCTTCCCCCCTCTCCCATCCTCTCCCTCACATCCTCCTCTCTCCTTCCCCTTCCCCTCGTAGGGGGAAGGGGTGGGGCAACCGAGGCTGAATACTTGGTTAAAAAGAAAAATAGGTGAGGAAGAATGGGAACTAACCCAAGAGAGTCCCCCACTACATCGCATTCACACCTCCGTCCCCAGAGCGGTGACTGCTGGTAGATAGGACTATTAGCAAGTACATCTCGCCGGGTAGGGAGTGGAGGCAATGGAGGAGAAAAGGGGGAATAACCAATCCGTGGTCCACCCAGCCCCAACTATTCACCTTACTTTAAAGCAAACCGGGTAAAAAGGAAAAAGACATCTCCGAGTGAGATATTAGAATTCTGCACTTACAAATTTCCCCAGCATCAATCAGGGAGGTACACCACCTCAGTCAGTATCACTGTTATGGAGTGGGTGAAGCACCAGACTGAAAGACTGGGAAGGCCCAATGGAATCGGGGGGGGGGACTGCTATCTTTGCCGGACTCAGGAAGGTGCCGACACAAAAGAACACCCATCTCCCCTGAGAACCCAAACCAAAAGGGCCACCCTCTCAGTCCTCTGGTGTGCGTATCAGTGCCCTGCGTATGCTTGGGCCCAATCCACCGCAGGAGAAACCGAGGAAACCCTCAGAGAGTAAAGTAAAAAAAAAAAAAGGAAAACAAACCCAGGAGAGGGGCTAACAAATAAAAAAAAGGAGAGACCCCCCCAAACCAATCAGGTAAGCCCAGAGAACATCCTTCCTCCTTGCTTTAGAGGTTTTTCATTGAGGTATTTAGTTCGTGTGCTCTTTAGACAGTACTTCCTCTGGCCAAACAAGGTGAGAGTGTGGGATATAATAGGTAGTTCCCTTTAGCACAGTCTACTCAGGGGGCTTTCCTCTGGAGATCCATCTGGCCTGATCCGCGTGTAGGGGTTAAACTGAATCCGCTCTGAAGTTAGGCTGATTGCTGCTCTTTGAACCTGGCGCTGTTGCCCATAAAAGCTTCTCGATTTCCTTCTCAGCTACCTCCTCTTTTATATTTGGGACCTGAATATCGTTTGAGATCAGAAAGTCAAGGGCTGGAAGTAGTGAGTCATAAATTATTTTGCCCTCTGGCAGCTCTACCCATAGTCTAGCCGGATAACGTAGTTGGGCCCTGAAGCTCTTCTCTCTGAGCTGCTTCACGACTCCGAGCACTTTTCTCCGATGTTGGGCCAAGGAAGGGGGGAAATTTTGGTCCACAAATACTTTCCCTCCATCAAAATTCAAATCTTTTTTTCCCCACGCCAAACGCAGGACCTTGTCTTTCATGGGGTACCTTAGAAATTTGATTATAATTGCTCTTGGGAGGGCACCCTATTTAGGTTTAGGGGCGAGGGCTCTGTGTGCCCTTTCGATCTCCAAGGGAGTGTCCTCATCAAACTGTAACTCTGTTTTAAGCCAGCAATCCATGAAAGCGATCATATCGGCCTGCTCAGCCCCCTCAGGGATACCCACAACCCGAATATTGTTGAGCCTAGAACGCGCCTCCGCATCTTCTGCTTTGGCCATAAGTGCTTTCTCCCTGCCATACAAGAAGGCCAGTGATCTACCAAAGGCCATATGTTCTGACTGTAGCCCCTCCATTTGTTGCTCCACTGCTGCAGTTCTTGATTCCAGTTTTTTAAAGTCCTTTTGAATATCAGATACTTTAGCATCTATCTTGTGCAGAAGTTTAATAATTTTTCTAGACTCTGCCCGCGTGTTCGTTGATCCGGAATCTGAGCACGAGTCTTCTGCTCCTGATGTGGAGAGCACGAAGGAGCTGGGCTGAGGCTGGCTGGTTGTCTGCATGGTGAATTTAACAGAGCCATTTTAGCTGCTTGAGAACCCCTTTTCTTTGTGTGAACCATAACGGGACCTTGCTTGCAGCTCTACCAAGGTCTAGGGACGCAGGATGCCTTCAGTAAATGGTGGATTCTCTTTTAATCTTAGCGTTGGTGACCGGTGTGAGGAGTTAGGCAGCTATTCCTGCCTGCTACTTCACCGGAAGTCCAGATTATGGGTTTTTAAGTAACTGCCAGAGAAATGCTACCTGGGATTCCCCCTGATAAAAGGGTCTCTGCCAATGAAACAACTTCAGCAGCGCTAGTGAAGCACTAGGGATGGGGACCCTATGTCAACAGGTAAAGCAGGGGCATAACGGAGTCATTTGAGAATGATGTGGAAAACTATGGGGGGACAAGGTAGGAAGGAGGCATCACAGGCTGTAGCACCCGTGGTGCAGTCATCTTCAGGAAAGTCCTCGGAAGACAGCAATGTTGCCTGGTGTGCAGCAGGTTTGCAGCACTCACTGTGGAGCTGGGTGCAGTAAAGGAAGAACTTAAGCTTCTTACAGTGATTCCCAATGGACACTGGTGCAAGCAGCCACCACTCCTTTCCACTGCACACTGTGCCACACCTACTGTAGGTAGGGGGGGATGGGGGAAGAAGGGTCTATACAGGCTGAGACCATGAGGTGGCAACAGCAAACAGATTCACCCCTCATGTGCAATTTGGTTTATCTAGTCCCCCAAGTGAAAAGGTTGCACCCTGCAGGCATGCAAGAGACCAGGTCTGTGCTTAAGAGTATACCTTACATGTGATCAGAGTTCAAGAGGTAAGACAGTGCTAGGAAAGAGCTTGTGATAGGTAATACCATCATAAAGAGGACAGAAGGGGTGGTGGGTGCAGAGAAGTAGGGGACAGGAAGGTTAGATGCCTTCTGGGGCTTTGGTTGGATGGGATGTAAACAGGGTAGAAAGAATTGTCAATAGAGTGGAAAGCAGTCCGACTAGGCACCGATAACCTGGTTTGCAGACTCCAAGAGGAGGTTAAGAATAGCTTTAGAAATTTTGTGGGGGACATCCAAGCTGGCAGCTGCCTCACTGACTTCTGAGTTTTCTGCCAGTTTGAGCAGAAGGGAGAACTAGAAGAGGGTTCATCCAATTGCTCACTTCAACTCATGGCTGACGGAGTGGTACAGGCAGAAGGGATGGGGCGCCTTGGATATTGGAGCCACTCTTGGATGAATTGAAAGCTATTCAAGCTGGATGGCCCTCAACCCTCTGAGGAGGGCATCAGGATACCAGGGAGCAAGTTTAAAGAATTATTTAAAAAATTAGGCAGCTTTAAACCAGCAGAGGGAGATGTGCAGATGCGGACAACAAATGCACCTACTAAACTTCTTTTGCTTCGTTGGAGATTGTAATCTTTTGCTTCATTGGAGATTGTATTCTATTGTAACAAAATTGTAATTGAACTGTAACTTTTTTGTTTGTAAGTACTGTGTCCCTTGTACTACTGTTCTGATGTCCTCTTTGTGACGAGGTACCTTTGTAAATGAGCCTCTGGCGCAGAGGTTTCTAAACTGATGTTTAACTAAATAAATAAATAAACTGAAAGAAGCCTAAATGGCCTCTCATCACTGCTAAAAAATATGGAAGAAACAATATGGCATAACAAATGCGGAGAACGAGGTAGGCTGGAACAAGCTGGAGGAGAGGGGCTGCAATACTGGATCTGGGTATCTAGGAAGGAGGAGATAGGCAGGGCCAAGGCTTGAGAAAAGAATTTGATTTTAGTTTTTCCTTTGTTTACACACTTCTTAAATATTGTCTCTGTCTGCTCATGCTCCAAGACTGTATTTTTTAGATTTTACTTTTCTGTATTAGAAGTATGTTTTTCTTCAGAAAGCCCCAAAACCCACCAAAGAGCATGTAAACCTCAGAGCTTCTGGGGGCCTTGTGGCCCCCAGACCTCCCGGCTCTTTTCCGAAGGGGGGGCACAAAATTAGTCTCTTGCCCAGGGCACCAAAATGCCTTCCTACGGCTCTGCCAGCAGCAACTCTACTCCTCGATATCCTTCCCCCAGAGGCCAGCCTTATAGCCTACAAATCCTCTTGGAGGCAGCATTCCAGCATAAACAAGGGGCCCCTATCAATGTGTTACCCTACTCAACCAACTCACTGCACCTGGGGCAGCAACACCTAGCACCTCTTCCAGTGGGTGTCTCAGCCTCCTGGCATCATGTCACCCATAGTAAAAAATCAGCTTCTGCTGGCCTTTATCAATGAGAAAAGCCTGAACTTCTGAACCTTGGAAGATGAGCTAAACCTAGGGAGACAGGCAAAGGCTTAACATTCTTAATAACTTACTTAGAGCTGTCCCCTCACATTTTCATTGGCACTGTGAAGGAAAGCCCCTTAAACTGACAGATCTGTTTTAGTTCAAATCATTTCTTCCTGCAGGGTTAGGAAATGCCATGTGGGAACCTGAATACACATGTAGTCTGCTTGTTGCATTACTGTTGGCTCTGGCATTTTGATTCCTGATGTTCTACTGCAAATACATTAACATGATATGTGGGTTATGAAATCAGATTTACTTGGCATGACCTCCTCCCTGTGAAACCATGCTGTCTTGGATCCTGCAGTCTGTTGGATACAAGATAATTCTCAATCCCTTCCTTTTGGAGTTATCCGATTAATTTAACCTCCACCACTGACAAGCCTATCATTGCCTGCCTCTTCCCTGTTACCACTTTAGTGAAGTTTGATTACCTTTGCCCATTTCCAGTGCCATGCTATAGGTCTGTCAGAGGTGTAGCCAGTACTTCCCTAAGCTCCCTCATCACCCTTGGGTGTACCCCATCTGGCCCCATAGCTTGCTCCACTTTCAGGTTAGTGAGTCCTTCCTGGACTTTCTTCTCTGAAAATGTACTAGTGTCAGTCTCCCTCCCATCAAAGCTCCTGATATATTTTTTGTACCCCCTCCCAATTCTACTGTGAATACTGAGCAGAAGTATTTAAGATGTTTGCCTTTTCTTGATCATCTGCTATACAGTCACCCTGGGACGTACCTGGGGTGGTTAGGGGTTGGACCCCCCAAAATTGCAGGCTGAATCAAGCAGACTGGTGAAGCACCACGCATGCGAGAGTGCCATCTCTTTCAGCTGCGAAACCTGTGTGCACTGCAGCGCTTGTCCAAATGTTGCCCTGCCTGCCCGTGCCTGTGTGTTGAGCTGATGGCGGTGATACTGAGCAGCGATGTGCTGCCAGCCTGGTCGGGTTCACATGTTTTTTAAACTGGGCAGAATACAGGTCACCTGATGGAGGGGACAGACAGAAGTTGCCAGAGAAGTTTGTGGAACCCGCTGTTCTGCCTTGCAGTCCCAACGATTGACAGTTCTGTGATCTGCTCAAATGCCTGCCCATGACCAATACCAAGCGGCAGCACTGCTCTCTTACTGTAGAGAGTCCAATCAGGTGTGCTTATCTGAGTCTCTGTGCCCTTCCCCAACAACATGCATCTGCAGCAGGAACACAGTGAGACACACATAGCCAGTGAAGTAAGGAGGTCAGTATTTTGCGCTGCTCTTGGTCATCGGTCGTCTACTCTGCAAAAGTTCTTAGCTGTTTCGTTTAGTCACACAGTCAATTTATTACCCCCTCACTGCTGAGCTACTTCTGAAAAAGTAATTTAAAAAAAAAGTAAACAGAGTGTTGGAAGCAGTAGGACAGAAAGAGAGAGTGGGGCACTCAGGGGACCAGTGGGGGGTCAGGGAATTGGTTCAGTAGGAGAGCTACTGGTGCTGGAAGTGGTAAAGGATCAGGAAAGTAGAGACACTGGCTCAGGGAGGGACTGTGTGAGGCTTGAGTAGGGAGGTTACTTGTAAAAATTAGAGCCAGACAAGTCAACACATTAACAAACAAAGCAAGTTAAAGTAATACTTCAAACTTGGGCTAAGGCTTCCGCTTTGACTGGCAGGGTGAAGAAGAAGAGTGACAGTGGCTGTTCAACTTCCGCCGCAGCCAGACCAAGTGTGGTTAGTCAAAATCCAGGCCCCTTATAGTAGCATGCCTACAGCACAGGCTGCATGTCCAGGCTGCTCCTGCCAGATTTTTCTGACTAAGTGAGCGCTGCAGTAGTGCATGTGGTGAGCTACCCTACTGCCAGCCCTTATATGTACATATAATTATGTAGTCTATATGTTTTTATGTAATTCTATCTAAATGTACATGCCAGTGTCAGCAAAGGCACATATAGAAAATAACAGATTTCTTTTTAAAGAGAGGGTTGAACTTCCTAGGACCTCCAAGGCCAGCCTTGCTTGCAGTAATCTGATAAGTTCTTGTCAAAAAGCTTGTGGATACGTGATCAGAGAATTCTTCTAAAGTTAACTGGCCAAGTGAAACTTAAGTAATAAAATCAGCTTGTATAATCATACAACTTACAGGATCTTCCTTATAACTAATTAAATTAAGCCAGTTCAAAATCCCAGGATGAGAGAAGCTATTTCCACTGTTGCAAACCCTTACGATCAAAAGGGAAATGATCTTAAACAAGAGGTGATAGAAAAGGTTCCCACAGTACACTGACATTTTTTTAATAAGTGCCAGGAAACATCCTTCTAACAGGCCTGTGTGAGATTGAAATGTCAGGTGATGAAAAATGCTCCCACAGTACACTGACATTTTTTCTAAGTGCCAAGATTTTGGGAAAGCGTAAGAGTGACACCCGGTGACCTAAAGTGGAAGGGCCAGCCTTTATTCACAGACTGGGGTGGTGGTCTTCTATATAAACTCCCCAGCACAGACAGAAACATTTTGCCTTCTGTTTGGACTCTTTCTCCTGATCACAAGGCTGCTACAGAAAGACTGCAATATTTTGCAAACCAGTGATTCTCTGGACTTTGAAATCTACATACCCAAGGTAGACTTAGTTAACATGTTTTAATGCATTTTTCTATATATTTTTCCCATTCTGTTTCTTATACTGTAACCTAAATTAGTATATGTTTTCTTTTAGTTGTAACTGCATTTATTTAAAGGAGTAGGCCACCCAGAATTTACAAAAACATATGTTGTGCAGAGTGTTTTGATATGTGTATAAAGCCCTGGAGTGTCCTTCATTCTGTCTGCTATTATTAGTTTTTCCTAAATTAGCCTGCTAGCTTTTTAGTTTTACAACCCCTGGGATCTCCATCTCAGCAAGTTTATTGCCTTTTTTGTTCCTACAATGCATCCTGTCTCATGTGACAGTGATGTAGCCGAGCCCATAGATTCAACTCATGCACTGCTTTAAAATCAGTTCACAACAGCAGAGTTGTGTAACTTTTCCTATCCAATGAGCACAAATGGCTACAATTACAGTTCAGCAGACACATGACAGGTAGCTGAGTGGATTTTCTGTAAGAAAACAGCCACTAAATATCTCTAATTCAGTATTTTTGTTTTCTATGTGTGTCAGGTCAGTCTAGCAGAAGTAAGTGTTTTTATTTTAAAACGTTTAATTTCATCAAACTACATACAACCGTAAAAAGCACAGAAATCACCCCAGATCATCTATGCTATAATTAGTTAAAACTCTAGCTGTTTTCTTACAGAAAATCCACTCAGTTGGCTCTCCAGTATTTGCTAAACTGTAAATGTAGGCACCAGCATTCTATTAGGTAGTGCTGATTTTGCTCTGTGAAATGACTTTCAAAGTTTTTTTTGTTACAAAAAATATGTTTTTAATAAAGTTTTTTTTTTAACCAGGAAAAACACACTAAGCTGAAAGTTTGTTTACAGATGTGATCTGGGAGCACAAGGAAGTTAAGTGACTTGCTCAGGGTCACACAATATGTAAGTGGGGGGCTGAGGGATTCAAACCAAGGTCTCCAGGTTTGCAGCTCAGAGTGTTAAACCACTGCGCTATACTACATCCCAGTCCACTGGGACACAGCTGAATATCAGGGACATTGGAGGTACCCCTGGGGCTGAAGCAAGGGACAACTACAAAAAATAAATGGATTAAAGGTTCCATGTCATAATAGAAATTGCAAAATAGCGACTGCTATTATGGTGGGTGTATATCGCCAAAAAGCAAATCAGTGATATACATTCCCAGGCAACCCAACTCCAGGGGGGGTGCATGTTGAGGAGGGGGCCAAAATCTCTGCATCTAAAAATTTTCAGTGACATAGCTGCAGGCTGTGGCAACATTTTCCTGCACCTGGTCCCAAACCCCGTACCTGCTGCACCTGAGCTAGCCACCCACACCACCACACTGTATGGTAAGCTTGGCAGCAGCAGGTACACCAGTCCCCCCAAACCCCTTCTCTGTCCCTCCCCATCCCCTCACTATCCCCCCTTTCCTGCCACTGTGTAGTACTCTCTTGTTCATGTAGAGTCACTATCCTTCCAGGGTAGCCCAGGAGGAAAGCATTGAACATAAGTTGCCATTTTATTGGTCACTCATATTCAGTCACCATCCTCATTAGATACCAGTATTAAAATATGTATGTGTGAGTTATTTAATTAGTTTGTCGAATAAAATACAAAACAAGTGTTTTATAATTTGAAAAAGTGTGATACACTAAGTTTATAGTGCAGCAAACCATTGTAAAATGGAATCAAATGTGTAACTGAAATAGTCACTGTCATCCTGTTGCTTTCATACCATACCACACACAGGAGTGAAACTCAATTCAAAGTATTTTGCAGTTTCTAGGCTGCAGATTAATACCATACACTTCATATATTTGTTCAGTAAAAATGTATGAAATGGGCTGGCCAGGTGGTGCTGAGGGTTGAGGGACTGGACACCACACCTTGTGCTGCATAGGTGACCCAGCTTCGAGAATGAGCCCAGAATGTCAGGGGGCTGGATTGAGCTATCATCCAACAGCTCTCCTCTCTGTGGGAGGGCTTGGCATGGAGCTGGATAGCATATTTGTCGGGAGGGGGAGGGCACTGTTGGGTGATTTGCAACAGCCATGTCTCTGCCCCGTTTCCCACTTGGACCTCGGTCCTTTGCAAAAGTGCTTTGTGGGGGTGGCTTAGGAACCATGACATAGCTCATGCACTGGGAAGAAAAGAGGAGAAAAACTGCATACAACTAAACAAAACAAAATGATGTAAGAAACCACTATGGTTCTCAAAGGAGGTGGCAGTGAAGGTTCAAGAGAAAAAGAAAGCACTCAGAAAGTACAAGGAATCACAGAAGGATCAGGACAGAGAATTGTATCAGTTAAAGCAAAAGGAAGCTGGGAAGGCAGTCAGAACAGCAAAGGCCCAAACTGAGGAAAAGATAGCCAACTCAGTTAAGAAGGGGGATAAAACCTTTTTAGGTACATCAGGGAGCGAAAGAAGACTAAGGGAGGGATAGTGAGGCTTAATAAAGGGGAAGGGATGGGAAGAGGGTGACGGTGAAAAGGCAAAGATACTGAACAGTATTTTTGCTCAGTATTTACAAACGAAGAGGGGGAGGTACCTAAAACAAACAATATAAACACTCTGGATATGAAAGTTGATACCAGTCCATTTACAGAAGAAAGGATTCTGAAAGAACTCTTAAAACTGAAGGTTGACAAAGCAATGGGGCTTGATGGGATTCATCCCAGAATTCTAAAAAAACTAAGGGTAGAACTAGTGACACCACTGACTACCCTCTTTAACAAATAATGGGAGGATGGAGTGGTGCCTGAGGACTGTAGGAGGGCAGATGTGATTCCCCTTCAAAAAAGTGGGAGCAGAGCAGAAGCAGGAAATGACAGACCTGTTAGTTTGACCTCAGTGATAGGGAACATGATGGAATCACTTCTGAAGGAAAGAATTGTCGAGTACCTAGAGGCCAGAGGGGCACAGGACCCAAGGCAGCATGGATTCACAGCGGGAAGGTCATGCCAGACGACTCTAATAGATTTTTGACTGAGTGACCAAAGTAGTAGATCAGGAGGGGCTGTGGACATGGCCTACCTAGACTTTAGCAAGGCATTTGACTCAGTCCCACACAAAAGATTAATATAAGTTAGCCAGCCTGGGAGTGGGTCCCAAGATAATAGCCTGGGTAAAGAATTGGCTAGAGAATAGGACACAGAGGGTAACAGTAAATGGAGTCCACTCTGAAGAAAAGGGGTTACTAGTGGTGCTGCAAGGTTCAGTATTAGACCGGTCCTCTTCAATGTCTTTGTGTTTACATTGCAGAGGGACGAAGAAAGGTATGCCTCTTTGCAGATGACACAAAGATCTGCAACAGAGCTGATGCACAAGGTGGGGTGGAAAGGATGAGAAGGGACTTGGCAAGGTTAGAGGAATGGTCAAATGTATGGCAGCTTAGATTTAATGCTAAGAAGTGCAAGGTAATGCACATAGGAAACAAAAACCCAGGGGAAGAGTACACAATGGGGGGGTGACATACTAACAACAACAAAAATGGAAAGGGACCTGGGGTAGTCATATCAGATGACTTAAAGGTGGGCAAGAAATGTGTGAAGGCAGTAAGGAGGGCTTGGGGATACTGGGATGCATAGGGAGAGGCATCACCAGTAGAAAACAGGAAGTTGTTATCCCTCTGTACAGACAACTGGTGAGACCCCAGAGACCCAGTCTCCACAAGGACATAGACAAGATGGAAGCTGTGCAGAGGAGGGCAACTAAAATGCTGCAGGGTCTGCACTGGAAGACACATGAAGAGAGACTAAACAAGCTTAATATGTATAGCCTCGAGGAGAGGGGGGACATGATAGAAACTTTCAAGTACCTCAAGGGAATCAACAAAGTCCAAGAGAGTAGCATCTTTCAAAAAAAGAGGTGTGCAAGAACAAGGGGGCACAATTTGAAGATAGAGGGGTGGTAGCTCAGAGGTAATGTAAGGAAGTATTTTTTCACAGAGAGGATTGTGGATGCATGGAACGGCCTTCCAGAGGAGGTTGGGGAGTCAAAAACAATGGTTGATTTCAAACATGCATGGGACAGCCTTAAGGCAATTCTAGGGGGTTGGGGTAGAAAGAAGTAGGCTGCTGGTTAACTGGGATCTGCAGCTTATCCATTAGGTAGGGAAATGGGCAGACTGGGTGGGCCAAGCGGTCCTTATCTGCCATCAAATTCTATGTTTCTATGTTTCCTGGCATCACACACTATGATACCAGGATCCCGGTCCGCTGGGACACAGCTGAATACCAGGGATGCTGGATTTACCCCTGGGGTCAAGGCAAGGGACAACCAAAAAAAAAATGTATGAAATAACTGTTTTAAATCTAATTTTTTACATAAAATCATAAATTCCTAATTAACAGTTCAAAAAAAATCAGTCTAGAATATTTTTAATTAAAATCAGGAAAAATTACTGCAAAAGCTTGTATAGCAGATTTGCTATCCTCAAAATATGAGTTATAAAATATTTTTTTAATAAAAAAATTAAAATGACCCTACTTGCAAATCAGATTAATCTTTTCCCCATTGTCAGCAAGGCTATTAAAACTGCTGTCCCTCTAATACTTACTACTACAATCAGTAAAATGCTTTTCTTCATACTATACTCTCATATAGTATGCCTGTTCGGGTGGTAGTTCAGGTGGATGCTAAAGATCCAGTAGCACTTCTTGTAAAGAATAGGGGAAGTTTATTAAACAAAAGAAACATAACATCCATGAAATCCAAAATTCAACAAAAGAAATTCTACACATACAATTTTTAAATCAAATATTCACACAAAATATTTTTCCAATAACAATAAAATACAAATCATAGTGAAACAGAAACTTGTTAGTCTCAGAAAGAAAAATGTTTCCAAAGCTGAATAGCTTTATCTTGAGGAAACCTTTGAACATCATTATCCTTGACCTGTAGCATCCCTACCTCTATTTGTGAAAATATAGTAGTAGTTAGCACTTGTTGCTATTGTAAAGCATACTGACATCTAGCTTGCCATAAAAAATATTGAATATCTTCAAAAAAAAAAACACATTCAAAGTACTTTTATGATATTTTTTCCAAACCCCTGAATAATCACCCAAAATTAAAGTATTATATGTGATCAGTGTCAATAAAGGCATATTCCATTTAATTGCCACCTCACTCCAAAATAACTTACTGATAGTACAGTCAAGATAAAAGTGCATCAAATGTTCCTCTATATTATGACACATTAGCCTAGGGCAATATCTATCCATGTGTGGCTTATACTTGAGATTTCCCCTAACTTCTAATTTCCCTTGGGCAGAAATCCATGCACTATCTCAAACTCAGACAGGAAGTCTAAAATCTGTCAGTTTGTGTAAAGCAAAGTTCATTTTAGTGGGTACATATTCAGGGAATATGAAAAAAACTTGCTGCACATCATAAACTACATAGGAATAAAAGGATTTCCTATCCAATTAAATTAATTTTTGAAGTAACATTTCTCATTGCTGAAACTTTTTTATAGCAGAAGTCCCAAAACTTGGAATATGATCCTGAGCTAATATTTTAGGGGGTAAAAGAACCCATTTCTGAAAATATTGTTTCTAAAACAATTGTGACCATATCTGCCATGACATAGTGACTGGTCACCACAGGTAACTAAAGGAGTTAAATGAAAAAATAGAATGATAAAAAACTATGGGATTCACCATATGTAACCCACCTTTTTCACTGGTAAATATGTAACTTCCCTCTTAACCGGATTCAATCTATTACCCCATATCATCTGAAAAAATAAACTAAAAAGTCTTGTTTCTAAATTTACTGGAGGAGGATAAAGATAGCTTAAATAAAGAAAAACTGGTAACAAAAATTTCTTGATTACCATGATACATTTTTTCTCCAAATGTCCACTTTTTCCAAACATTAACCTTGCTTTCTCCAAATATCAACTGCTGTTCCCAGTTATAGGCAGCCATATCCCCTTGCCCAAACCAAGTACCCAAAATGTTTTGAGGGGTGGTGGAAAGGGGAATTTCAATGAAATCCAGAATCTCGGTCTGTGTTTGATCTAGAGCGAAATAAAACTTTTCTCCATTTTGATTTGTGCATCTGAAAATCGACCACAGCAATTAAAGACCTCAAGTGCATTTTTAAGTGAAGCAACATCCTGCACCAATAAAGTTACATCATCAGCATATGCCATAATTTTTTCTGATGCTAACAAAGGATTGGGGGCAATACCAATAATATGTTGATCCTATTGAATTTGTCGAATAACTGGATCTAGTGCGAAAGTATATAATAGGGGACTTAAAGGACATCCCTGCTGAACACCTGATCCAAATAATCCATTAATTGTGGGGATTATTTTAGCATTAGTATAGAGCCTAGTAATCCATTGTACAAATTGATTGGGTATACTATATTTCAATAAGAGATCAAAAAAGGTACTCATGTCTATCCCGATCAAAAGCTTTGACCTGATCGAAGGCAACCACTTATCCTGAGATGCTTCCCAGTTTACCAGCCTCAAAAGGTTCCCTCAAAAAATAAAGATTATGTTGTATTTTTCTATTAGGAATTACACAGGTCTGAGCTGGATGAATTAGGATATCAGCAACCTGTAGTTACCTATTATTTATCATTTTTGATAACATTTTATAATCACTATTAAGGAGACTGATAGGTCTTCAGTTAGAAAGCAATTTCTTATTCCCTTTTTTATGAATATATCTAAGAAGAGTAGTACTAAAAGCTTCAAACTGCAAATCTGAGGTCAACATAAAATTAAACACCAAGGGTAGAAAATAACTCATATGAGAGAGAATTTTTTTGTAGAAATCGTTGGGTATACCATCAATACCCAGAGACATCCCCATGTTCAATTTTTTGATCACATCTTCAACTTCCTGTGAAGAGATGGGCCTTGTCAAACAGTGTTTCATGGATTCCTCTACTTGGGGAAGTGGAGCCGTAAAAAATTCCGACAAGGTACCTGTGTTCTCTATCGTATCACCAAACATTTCTGTTACATAGTGCTGTACTACAAATAACATTTCCAAATCTGTGTTAGCTATAGTGCCATTAGATTTAGATAAGCTATTCATTAAGGTTTTATCCAATCGTTGCTTACATGTTTTATAGGGATCTGATGCAGGCTGTTTCCTTGGCCCAAATCTTAATTCATTTTGTAATGATTTAGCCCTATCATATTGATAGGTTTTCATCTTTTTTTTATTTCAAAGATTTGTGACTTAAATTTTGTGTGGTCACGTGGAGGAAATGACATTAGTTTATATAATTGATACCTGAAGTTTAAATATTTCTCATAATTAGAATTAGCCTTTCGTTTTCCCAAACTGATAAGTAATGTCTTCAACTCAGTCTTAGTATCTAGCCACCAGTCATATATATTATCATAAAGACACATAGTAGAGTGTCTGGCTTCAAAAAAAAAAACTCCAAACAATGGGAACATGCTGGCAAATCTAAAAGGGATGCATTTAACCTCCACCTCTGTATAATGGAAAACACTCTAGTGGGAACATCAGCAAGACTGAAATCATGCAGCAAAATCTGATGATCCAAAAATTCTGTGGGTTTAGCAACGCTAAAAATGGTTTAATGTATTTAGAAACAAAAATCATGTCTATACATGTAGCATACACATGTCTGTGATATGTAGCTCCACAATCAGTTTTCAAAAATCCATAGGCATCAGATAATCCTGCATTGAAAATAATTTGTTTCAGCGCATGAGAATTGCAGTACATTTTTTTGTATAACTCCTGAATAATTGGTATCTATATCACAATTAAAATCTCCACCCCATATAATATGTTTTCTAGTATATAATAAAGGCTTTATTTCCCGAAATAATTCAATGCTAGAAGTTTGTGCTTGGGGAGCATATATATTACTAAAACAAAAGGCAAAATCTCCAAGAAAACAATCAAGGATTAAGGCCCTTCCAGGCCTTACATCTATCAGTTTGGAGACTTGGAAATGAGTGTTTTTAAATAACATCCCAATCCCATCAGCGAAATATGAACCAAACATCTAAAAAAGAAGGGCCCCAGATCCACTGTCTTTTAACCTGATCTATCTCAAAAAGAGAGGATAATCTGGTTTTTTGAACACAAATGACATTCACTTTAAGTAGATCTAAATAGGTCAAAATGGAAAGTTGTTTTTTGTAGTTCTTAAGACTACACACATTATAAGAAGCAAGCTGTAAAGTAGCCATCAAAGTTTAGTAAAGTCAAGGCCCCCCTTTATGACTAAGACTTGCTTTCCTTTTCTTTCCCTTCTTGGCCTCTTTGTCTTTTGCCAATTCAGTAGCCTTACTGTCCTCATCCTCAGTCACCATTTCAGACCTATGTGAGGCATTAGATTCCAAATCCAAATCCCCTAGGACATCTTGCAGAGGTGCAAAGATATTCTTGGTGGGAAGAGGGCCTGGAATAGACTGCTTAAGAGAGGCTCTAATAAACTGTCAACTTTGTACAGTTTCAAACATAGGAGGAGGCATAGATGCTGCAGTAGATTGTTCTATAATAACAGCAGTAACCTCAGTGTGAGGAACAGTGTCTTCAATATCCCCATCTTTCTGCTGAGGACTGAGTACAGGCCTTTCTTCTAAAGGTGGTCTTCTACCTGCCACCGGCCTGTCTGCAACTAAGGTATCCCTTTGTTCTGTTTCCTCCCCTTGTGTTTCAGTAGGATTACTAAAACTAGAATCCCTTCTTTTGTCTTGGGCCCTATTTACTAGATCATCCTGATCCCACCCCTCAGTTCGATTTTGTTTTGACCAGGAGCATTGATGGAAAGCATGACCCTTTTCGTCACATAGATTACATTGGAATATATTTTCACAAAGATCTACAGAATGACCATATCCCCCACACAATGAACATTTCAACATATCACAGGAGCTGCTAATATGAGTTTTTGCCCCACATTTATAACAGGCACTGGGTTGTCCCCCATAAAAGCAGCCCCCCATCTTTACCCAAGACAAAGCTATTAGGCAGATGAATGATTTCAGAGTTGATCTGAAACAATTTTACCTTAAACTTCTACCCCTCCAGTCCAAGTGCCTTCTAAATTAAGAATGGCCTCGGGGGACCCAGAATATCACAGTGATTCTGAAGCCAGTGATAAATATCACTAACATTAACCCCTACATTTCTGAACATGATGGTAAATATGTCTAATTTGGGGATGTGTAAAGGGGATTGCATAAAAGGGAGTCCACAAAGGGGTAGATTTCAGAATAGAATATTTATCCCAAAATTTTTTCAAACTGTTATTACTTTTAAAAGTAATGTCAAAGGAATCCTCACCAGAGATGTGAATTAGTGCATAAATATCTGCTGGAAATAAATGCATAGAACCCTTCAAAAGCTGCTTTGCTATATAATACCTATCAGGATGTTCAGCAAGCCCTCCCTTATAATGCAGTCTAACTGCATTTCTTCTAGAAGCTTGTTCCAATTTATTTTTAAACAATTCTTACATAAGAATGCATGTAGCATTTTGAGTTTTGTCCTTCTCAAAGCCTGCCTGACCCCCTCTATGCCCCCCCCCCTTGGATGTGCTCGGCCTAGACAAGGCCACAGTCTGATCCTGTACATACTGCACAGTTTTATCAGGTAGGGCCCTTGTAAGATTTGATAGTTTGATAGTTCATTACCTGAGCTCAGGACAATTTCTTTGGTGGCACGCTTATTCGTGGCCATCTTGTCAAAAGAGTCATCACCCCAATCTGGATTGTGAGTCCAGTGTCCAGAATCTGTTTGTTTCCACCCTGAATCATTGAGCACCTTATCAGCTGACCAGTCCTGTCCCAGGAAATCCTCAGAGGTAGAAGGTAGCCCAAATTACCATCATATAGCTTACGATGTAGTACAAGTCGGCCGTGTGGGAGGAGTTACATCCCCGATATGCTGCTTACTATCTACAGCACCCGAAAATCCCATCTTCGTAGTGAGGCCAGCCCCTTCCAACAGTGGGCTACCTCTCGCAGGATTGGGAGAAACATTGCGCGGTCCTGAATATCCTGCAACCATCATACCAGCATTGTCAGATGGCACATTTATAAGGTAGAAAAAGAAATGTGCAGACTGGGTGGACCTTGCGGTCCTTATCTGCCGTCAACTTCTATGTTTCTATGTTTCTATGTAATGATTCAGATGCGATCTCCAATACTGGATCATTACCAGCATTCTCCTGCAAATTCTTCAGAATCTCAGGCAGAACAATGGTAGAGACTGTTTCCTCCAGAACAATAGGCAAAGAATTCTCGGTCAGAACAGTCACTTTCATAGCTCTCTCTCCGGTACTCAGCAAAATGTCCTTTTCTGTGAGAGATCGAGCACAGTCTGCCATCCTGCAGATGCCAGCAGCTCCCCCTACTGTCAGAAATGTAGTAGGGAAATTTCCCCAGTGCCCTGGCCAAATTTCCATCATTCACTAAAAAAATACCACCAACAGCTTAATCTGGTTCGAGGTCAGTTGGCATTCATCTGTATCCCCCTTCCCCAGGTCGTGCCTGAAAATAGGCAGAATCTGCCTAGTGCACTTACCCGGTCAACAAAAATGAAATAAAATTAATAAATAAATAAAAATAAATAGTGTATGGTAGAACATTGTTCTAATCTGATTTTTGGTTGAGATAAAACACTGTTCTACCACAGTGCAAAAGTGATGGAATGCTGTTCAACCCTTCTGCGTTCCAATCCAACTCAGTTGAAAATCACGCTAGCCACACTTACAAACAGCAGGATCTAACATATTATATGACCCGACCCTGCGTCCGCATGGACAAAAACTTGACCAGACCCACAAATGCAGGATAAACCAAATACCTTAACAAATATGCAAGTCAACCAGATATAACCCTCCAATGTAAAAAACAAAATGAGGGATCAACCAGATATTTATAAAAACTTATGAAAATAGATGTCGATCCTCCACTCACTAGCGGAAACTTACAGATTCCATGTTTCTTTTTGTGTGTGAAAACCTTGCCCAAACCCAATGGATAACCAATGGGAGTGTGTGCGCTACTAACATAGGGATGTCTAGTCCCTAACAACCACACAGTTCACCATAGCAACTAGCCCTATGTACTGAAATAAGATGGAACACTGAACAATTTATTTTCTATGTATAAAAAGTATAACAATTGTTTAAAGGACATACAATTATTCAAAGGGGCACCATTCACTATAAATAATACTGGATAGACAACCATATGCCCAACCAGTGTGTTTGCAACCTTGGGGCTCTGACTCCCAAGGACCTCTCGAGCTTCACTCTCAAAGTCATACGGAATCAGAACCCCTCTGTGGTAGAACACACTCATTCAATATGGTTGTCCATCCAGTATTCTCTGTATAGTGTATGATGGATCGTGGTTATGGATAAAAATCCATAACTCCAGTAGAGTTGTTATGCTGTAGTAGCTATGTCATCATAGCAGTTATGCTGCACTAGCTACATATCTACTGCAGCATAACAACATTGAACAAGTTTGCGCATGCTCGTCCCTACCACCACTGATCCAGAAGTGACTGCGACAGTGAGAGCGATCGCAGAGGAGAGTGGCCCTCACTAAAAAAGTAACGGTTCTTTAATACTCGTTACGCTTGTAACGTTGCCAGTTTCATTTACTGCCATTTATTAATTTGTATTTTGGAGCATTTTGCATGACACATGCTGCCTGTAATTCTGACTTCACTGTGGCCATAAGTAAAAACAAAAAATATTCTTTCATTCAAAAGCCTGCCTGTCTCTGTGTCTACTTATTTTTTCTTACTTAGAACTAAAGCTAGCCCATCCTAAACTATAAAAGACAATGTATACCTAAGTATTTATAACAAGCATGTGGACTTATAACGTGGTCGCCATGGCAACCGAAACTCTTGAGCTTCGCTCTCGAGGTTCAAGCAGTTACCATAGCGGCTGCCCGATGACTCTACAAGCTTGTCATACATACTTAGGTATACATTATCCTCTATGTTATGGAATTTTGTAAACTTTCTATGCTTTTGAGACTCATGCTACACTATTATACAATGGCAAGGAAATTTCCTGTGCGCTGATTTCTTGTTTCTTGTATTCTTGTTTCTTGTATCTGTCTCCGGCGCCAAGTCTGGTTCCAGCATTGTACATGGAGTCGGGCTGGATCCCAGAACCAGCGTGGGAACTGGGGTTGGTTTTGCACCTCTTCTGGTGCTTGGGCTATCTCAGAACCCCCAATCCTGGGCACTGGGGACTATCTGAAGAGCAGGTCCCCGTCTGGAGAGTGGAGTTTGAAGAGGTTGGGTGGCATGCAGGCCCTCTTCCAAAGCTGCTGGTGACTCTGGGGGAGTTGCAGTGCAGACCCTTCTCTTCTTTGCTCTCTGGACTAAGTAGGGTCTGCAACAGGTGGACCCACTGTGGGGTCCTTTCCCTCGAGCACCACTTTGGCCACCCCTGTCTGGTTGGGCAACCTGCAGTGGGTGTGTTGCACTGCCCTCCCTCCTGGGAGGGATCCCTTGCACATTCTCATAGCCTTAGCAGGGATCATGCTCTGGCTCGCCAGGTTTCTCCTCCACTTGCAGATCCTCTGCTCTTCAATGTCTTTCTGGCCCTTCAGGGCCTTTGACCTGGGACCAGTACTGATAGTCAAGGGCTGATTTTCCCCACTAACTAAGAGCCCTAGACCAGGTAATTTTTAGACCTGAACCCCCAAGTAGCCCCAGAATCTGAGCCAGGCTCCTTTGGCTCCTCAGCTTTCTCCCCAGAGGAAGAGGATCCTTCTGTCCGTATGTCCCCTGACGATATCACCAGCTATCAATGATTCCTGTTGAGGATGCTTGAGGAGCTCCACATATCCCACTTTGCCAGTCTCAGTCCTGATCATGTGGCATGGGCATTCCTCCGAGAGTTTGGCCCAGAGAACATTGTCATCCCTCCATGGCCTGTCCCTTTCACTGAAGCACCGAGGACCCACATCTGACAGGAGGTCAACCAGGGGCTCTTGCACTCTCTGTACTAAGGACTTCTCAGGCTCTTCACAGCCTTGATGGGGATTCTATATGGAGGGCTCTTCTCCAGGGGTGCCCTAATGTTTTTCTTGGGGGGGGACTCTTGGTTTTTCTGCCCATGCAGGATATTCAGGTGTGCCCTTTTTCTTGAGTCCCCATCCTCATCACTGAGGGGCTCTAGGGACCTCTGTTTCACTCCTTGGAGACTTAGTTGCTCCACTTTACTTCTCTGCAAGTAACCCACTTCTGGGTTCCCGTGGGGCAGGGTCCCCTCTGAGCTTGTATAAGATTTCTGGCCACTTCTAGAGGCTTAAGGCCTCTGTCTTCACTGCTCCTACTGGATCTGGGTGACAGGGGATCAACATCCTTCTCAGGTTCTGGGACTTTGCCAATTAAGGGGGTCTACTTATGAAAGGATCCTGCCTCGGGGTGGGTCCTGTCCCCACCTCTGTTTGCAAACAGGGGAGAGGGAGTGACAGATCCAATGCACCCCTTTTTTTCTCTGGTGGACCAGGAGGGCAATACTGTGTGTGACCTCACACTGACATCCTGTGATGCTTATCACACTCGTCAGGTTTGTTAGCCAACTATGCTTTAGCATCTGTGGTTTCTTCTAGCCTTGGATCCTCTTGAACCTGGGAGACTTATCTTGCAGTCTCTCTCTCTCCTGCTTTGGGGTTCTTTTCCACCCCAATAAAAAAAGAGAGGAAGAGAAAAGCAGTTGGGTCCCCCTTTTGGTCTACCTGAGGACCCCTTTGGCCCCTCCTTCTTGAGGTACAAGATCTTTCTCTGTCTTTCACTCTTCTCTCCCCCCACTGTTCTCCATGCTTTGCTTTTCTTTTTTGCCTTCCCATCTTCTTAACCCTCCTTGGCCTACCCAGTGGTTGGGGTGCCCTCTCCCAGACCTCGTAGTGTCCTACCCTCCCCTTGTGGCCAGCTTATTCCTTTTTCAGTTCATATCCTTGCCTTTTGCTATCCCTTGGGATCCCTTGCCCCAGCCTCCGCTTTTTCTCTGTCTCTAGTTTCCCTCTATGGTGAGCAGAACTGAGGTGGTGGAGGGGCTGGCATTGGTTACTGGCCAGATCACGAGCACCATGCAGTGCATTGTCCTCTAGGGCATGGCACCTCCTCCTCCTAGAAAAAAGCTATAAGCTCCCACGGGGCCCTAGTCCCTCCAGCTTAGACCCATCAGTGATGAGTGGTGAAGATATCCAGTAAGATCAAGAATTACGGTAGGTATGTAATTTTCATTTCCCTTACTTTAATGATTGATTATTAAAGCTCTGTCACCATCAGAAATCACTTACACTCTGTTTTGAACCCACCAGCTCTTTAAGCAGTTGTGTATACAGTTAGCTGCTGTTTCTGTCAGGATGGAATCGAGGAGTGTTGTGTGAGTTTTGGAACCGGTGGTATGACAGCTGAGGCAGAGGTAACAAGATGCCATTTGAAGTTACAGCTTTGTTTTACTGAAGCATTTCTGTGTTGAGATCCAGTAGAGTAGGAGACTATTGACAGAGTTTTGTTTCTGTGTAAGACAGGGATGTGCATCCACTGAGTCCTGCATCACGCAGGATGCTGTACTGTGCACGCAATACAACCACTGAAATCTGAGCCGGAATTCAGGAACATCAGGGGACTGTCACAGAGAAGGCGCTGTTATAGCTTTCTCTAACTTTTGTTTTAGCAGGAAGAACATAAAGTTATGTAGTACTTTGCTTTTTTCCACCAAATCGACTGTTATCAATGAAGCACGTGTATAGCAGTTACAGTCTACATGGTCCAGTGAAGTTGCTCGTCTCAGGGGGAAAATCACTAAGGATGAAATGTTTGTGTCATGATTTCTGCCTCCGTTATGTGGTCACCTGTGTGCCTGGACTTCATCCACTTATGTTATTCTGTAATAACATCACTGTTCTAGGCACCCACTGACCAATCAGAGCACAGGAAATGTCCTTGCCATTGTATAATATAGTGTGGCACAGGAGTCTCAAAGGCATAGAAAGTTTACAAAATTCCGTAACATAGAGAATACTGGATGGACAACTATGTTGAGCCAGTGTGTTCTGTCACAGAGGAGTTCTGATTTCCTGTGACCTTGACAGCAAAGCTCGAGAGGTCCTTGGAAATCAGAGCCCTGAGGTGGCAAACACACTGGTTGGGCATAGGGTTGCCCATTCAATATTTTATAAAGTGCATTGCACCCCTTTGAATAATTGTATTTGCTTTTAGCAACTTTTATACTTTTCATATATAGATGTAGCCCTGCCCTTGAACAGGGCTGCTTCAGCTCCCCCATGGTCGGTCGGCACCCAGCCAGCTATCGACTGAGACCAGGACACCCGCATGGAGCTCCTTGGAAGCTGCCTGCCCTTGAACAGGGCTGCTTCAGCTCCCACATGGTTGGTCGGCACCCAGCCAGCCACTGACTGAGACCAGGACGCCTGTCTGCAGCTCTTTGGAAGGTACAGTGACAGCGCAGCCAATCAGAATATGGGCACTTCCAGCAAACCCACTCTGATTGGCCAGGACTTTTCCCCTGCTTTTGCCACCTGGCACTTTTTACAAATAGATTTAGCTGCAACTAAGCAAAATTCAAGTGTCTAATAGGAGGATTTTAACTGTATTAGCTGGATTGTAATTTCTACTACTGTTTTGAAGTGCTTACAGCTCTTCTGTTGTTTCCTTGCTCCTGCACCACCACCCCCCTATCCAAGCACTCTGCCGTGGTGCCCAAAAGTCAAACTCTCCTTTGTCTTGCTAAATTGCTCAATCTAAACCTGTCCTACCTCTACGCTATTTAAACCCTGCTATTTTTCCTCTCTCCAGCTGCCTGCCCTAGAACAGGGCTGCTTCAGCTCCCCCACGGTCAGTCAGCACCCAGCCGGCCACCGACCAAGATCAGGACGCTCACCTGCAGCTCTTTGGAAGGTACGGAGACAGTGCAGCCAATCAGAACATGGGTGCTTCCAGCAAACCTGCTCTGATTGGCCAGGACTTTTCCCCCTGCCTTTACCACCTGGCGCTTTTTACAAATAGATTTAGCTGCAAATAAGCAAAATTCAAGTATCTAATAGAAATTTTTTTGGGGGGGCTAGTTTTCCATTAGCAGGTTATACAGATCTGCCACTAGAGGGATCTTGTTCTTTCATTTAAAAAAAAGTCTACCCTCTTAAAGTCACAGTTGCTTTACTTGCTATATACCTTCCTTGTACCTCCTCCCTAAGAAAATCCTATTTTGCCAAAATCTTCTCTTTTCACTACCTCTCCCTACCTGTTCCTTTTTTTTTTCTTTTGCCCTACACCAGCTATGAGTTCCCTTCCCCACCTACTCCTTCACCTTCTCTCCCTCCTTGTCCTTCCTCCCTTGTTCTCTCTCCCAGGCCCCTGCCACCCCCACCCCGTACCCACTGTCTACTTAATCAATACCAGCAGTACCTTGGGAATGCTCCACTTCTAGACCAGTCCTCCCCATGGGCCTCCACTTGGAAATAGCTGGTTGCTTCTTAACAGCACTAAGATTGGTCTTAAAGCCAGCCTATCCCTACTGTACCACATTGCATATCATCGGGGCTGTCATATGGACTCTACCTACTACCCATATGCTAAAAGCAAACACAAATTATCACTATTGTAACTGCACCTCTGTTCAATGAAGCTCCTCCTACTTCTCCTACTGATCTCGGGCAACGTCCATCCGAACCCTGGCCCGGGCTGTTCAAGCCTTCTGAAAAAGGCAGGAGCCCTCATCATCACAACCATTAACATCTGCAGCCTGTTACCAAAGCTTGATGCACTCCAAGCCTTTATCAGCCAACATAATCCTGACATCCTTGCTGTAGTTGAAACATGGCTGACACCAAAAGTTCCTTATCTGGCAATTACCTTACAGGGCTACAATGTTTTCAGACTGGACCATGTCTTTAAAAGGGGAGGGGGCTGTGCCATCTACATTAAGGATAATCTTCTGAGGCACCTTGTTCCAGCCCCTGTCCCTGCCTCCTCTGCCCAGCTTCTAGGAGGGTGGCCCAGGACCCCACAGGGGAAGGAAACAACTCCTAGTGGGGGACTCAATTGTTAGGGGGGTAGAATTGGGGGAGGGAGGGGAAAGGGAGGTAAGGTGACTGCCTGGCGCCAAGGCTTAGAGGGATGGGAAATGAATCCTCAGGATCGTGGGAGCAGCGGCAAGGGGGAGGGAGCTGGATGTCATTATCCACCTAGGGGCAAATGACCTGGTTAAGAATGGGATCAGAGCAGTGCAACAGGAGTTTGTGGAGTTGGGGAGGGGCCTTGGACAAGTAGCACACACGGTAACTTTCTCGGAAGTGCTACCTGTCTATGGCATGGATGAGGCTAGGGCACTCTGCACCATGGGATTAAATGACTGGTTGAAAAACTGGTGCAGAGCTCATGAATTTGGCTTCACTGGGGACTGGGGCTCAACCTGGAGAGATGCATGCCTATACAGGTGCGATGGTCTGCATCTATCCTGGAGGTTAACCAGGATCCTAGGTGATAGGTTTAAATGCTTCAGTGGCAAGCATTTAAACTACCCAAGGGGGAGGCACTGAAGAGGAGAAGGGAAATCCTAGCCTCCCCCCAAAAATCAGGGTAATTAGTGAGGTAAACACCAAAATAGAGCAGTCGATAGGGAGAAGGGCTGGGGTAAATGGAGAAAAGGGCAAAGGCAGTAGGGACAGGGATGGGGAAAAATAAATAAGGCCATAAAAAAATGGAGGGAAATGAGTACCAATGCCCGTGGTCCAGGTAAAAAGCTCCCTGAAATAGTGGCATTGATGGAAGAGGGAAGCCTGGATATTGTGGCAGTCACAGAAACATGGTACACAGAGAACCATGACTGGGATGTCAACATACCAGGGTACACAATCTACAGGAGGGACAGGGAGGGAAGAAGAGGAGGAGGAGGAGGAGCTCTCTATGTAAGGGAAGGGATAAAAGCAACAGAACTGAAGGGTAAACAGGGAGGAGAGGAGGCACTGTGGGTCACCTTGGAGACTGGAAATGGCTCCACAATCCACACAGGGGTTGTATACAGACCCCTGTCTCAGGGGAAGGAAATGGACAAGGAAATGATAGAAAGCATCCTTGGGATTGCAGAGAAAGGGGAGGTATTGCTGATGGGGGACCTGAATATGCCAGATGTTGACTGAAGCACCTTTGCTGCAGCCACATCCAAGAGCAGGGCCATTCTCGATGCCCTACAGGTGGCATGCCTCAGACAGCTAGTTTTGGAACCCAATCAGGAGAGATCAATCTTAGACCTGGTACTCTCAAATGGGGATGGAGAGAGGATCTCTGATCTTGAAGTGGGTAGCCATCTGGGAAGAAGTGACCACCAAACAGTGTGGTTCATGATAAACTGAGCTGTAGAGTCAAGCCACACAAAAGTGAAGGTACTGGACTTCAGGAAGGCTGATTCTGTCAAAATGGGAGAGTGCCTCAGAAAAGCACTAGCAAACAGGCAAGAAGGTGGGGTGAAGCAACAATGGGGAAACATCAAAACCGCCATCACAGAGGCAACAAGTCTTTGTGTGAGGCAAATAAACAAATAAAAATGAAAGAAATAAACACTATGGTTCTCAAAAGTAGTGGTAAGGAAGGTAAGGGAAAAAAAGACAGCATTCAGGAAGTATAAGGAAACACAGAAGGAGCAGGACAGATAACTGTACCAGTTAAAGCAGAAGGAAGTGGGTAAGGCAGTCAGAATAGCAAAGGACCAAACTGAGGAAAAGATAGCCAACTCAGTTAAGAAGGGGGATAAAACCTTTTATAGCTACATTAGGGAGCAAAGAAAGACTAAGGCAGAGATACTGAGGCTGAACAAAGAGGAAGGTGGTTGGGCAGACAGCGACAGGGAAAAAGCAGGGATACTGAATGAATACTGCTCAGTATTCACAATGGAAAAGCAGGGGGAAATACCTAATCCGGTCAATAGAAGCACTCTGGATAGGAAGGATGATATTAGTCCTTTCATAGAAGAAAGTGTTCTGAAAGACCTCTTAAAACTGAAGGTGGATAAAGCAATGGGGCCTGATGGGATTCACCCCAGAATTTTAAAAGAACTAAGGGAAGAACAAGTAACATCACTGGCTACCTTTTTTAATAAATCATGGGAGGATGGGGTGGTACCTGAGGACTGGTAGAGGGTGGATGTGATTCCCCTTCACAAAAGTTGGAGCAAGACAGAGGCAGGAAACTACAGACCTGTCAGTTTGACCTCAGTGGTAGGAAAAATGATGAAATCACTTCTGAAGGAAAGAATTGTTGAATACCTAGAGGCCAGTGGGGCACAGGACCCAAGGCAGGATGATTCACAATGGGAAAGTCCTGTCAGACAAATCTTATTGATTTCTTTGACTGGGTGACCAAAGCAGTAGACCAGGGAGGTGCTGGGGACATGGCCTACCTAGACTTTAACAAGGCATTTGCTACAGTCCTGCACAAAAGATTAATAAACAAATTAGCCAACCTGGGAGTGGGTCTTAGGGTGGTAGCCTGGGTAAAACACTGGTTGGACAACAGAACACAGTGGGTAATAGTAAATGGAGTCCACAGTGAAGAAAGGAGGGTTACTAGTGAGGTACTGCAGGATTCTGTACTGGGGCCAGTCCTTTTTAATGTCTTTATAAGTGACATTGCAGAGGGACTGGAAGGGAAAGTATGTCTCTCTGCAGATGACAGAAAGATCTGCAACAGGGTTGATACACAAGGTGGGGTGGAAAGGATAAAAAAGGACTTGGCAAGGTTGGAGGAATGGTTAAATGTATGGTAACTTAGATTCAATGCAAAGAAGTGCAAAGTAATGCACCTGGGAAGCTAAAACCCAGGGGAAGAGTACACAGTGTGGGGGGGGAAGGGACCTGGGGTAGTCATATCAGATGACCTAAAGGTGGACCAGCAATGTGAGAAGGTAGTAAGGAGGGCTGGGGGGGTACTGAGATGCATAGAGAGAGGCATCACCAGTAGAAAACAGGAAGTTGTTGGCCCTCTGTAGAGACAGTTGGTAAGACCACATCTGGAGTACTGTGTACAGTTCTGGAGACCCCATCTCCACAAAGACATAGACAGGGTGGAGGCCGTCCAGAGGAGAGCAACCAAAATGATGCAGGGTCTGCATCAGAAGACATATGAAGAAAGACTAAAGGAACTAAAGATGTATAGCCTTGAGGAAAGGAGGGAGAAGGGGGACATGATAGAAACTTTCAAATACCTCAAGGGAATCAACAAAGTCCCAGAGGGTAGCATCTTTCAGAAAAAGAGATATGCAAAAACAAGGGGGTGCAATTTGAAGATAGAGTGGGAGCAGCTCAGCGGTAATGTGACGAAGTATTTCTTCACAGAGAGGGTTGTGGACACATGGAACAGCCTTCCTGAGGAGGTCATAGAGTCAAAAACAGTGGGGGAATTCAAGAATGCATGGGACAGACATAAGGCAATTCTAGTGGGGGGTAGGAGGAAGTAGGCTGTTGGTTAACTAGGATCTGCAGCTTATCTGTTAGGTAGGGAAATGGGCAGACTAGGTGAGCCAAGCAGTCCTTATCTGCCATCAAATTTTATATTTCTATGTTTCTACCCATTAAAATTCTTCTAGGTCCCAATCAAAAAGCCCTCACCATTGTCTCTGTATATATTCCACCTTTAGATCAAGATCTTGGCATCAAAGAAGTTCTTAACTTCGTCAGTTCCCAACCTCCTGGCTCTGAACACATTCTGCTTGGTGATTTCAATATAAACTGGCTCGTATCTGATGTCTACACTCATAAGGATGCCCTTGCAGCTGCCAACTTCTCACAATTGGTCATCACACCAACTCGGATAAATTACAAAACTGGCACCAGTACCCTGCTTGACTGGGTTCTCACCAATCACCCTACCAGGATCTCTCATACCTCCATTCTTCCAGACTCTCTCAGTGACCACCCCCCGGTTATATGTGAATGGTCTAATACATTTCTAAAGCCACCCCCTATAATCATTACCAGCAGAGTCCTCCCCTGTGGTCAACTTACCCATCTCAGACAGTACCTATCCTTGCAAGACTGGCTGCCCATCTACAAGGCGACGGATGTTATTTGCCCTCGGCTACTTCATCACCGCCTTCAATAAGACCTGTGACATCTTCGCTCCTTCAAAAAAACAAAAAACAAAAGCCCCCTGTAACCCTTGGATAACTGCGGAGCTCCTTTCCCAGCTGAAATCTAGGGACCACCTGTGAGCAGTGGCTAAAGCCACAGGCAAACAATCTGACATCCAAAAATACAAACATGCCCGTAATGCCTGCACAAAATCCATTTGTCTCACAAAAAGCTCATATTATAAGGACGTCCTCACCAACACCTGGGGAAATGGTGATGCTTTCTGTGACAATATCAAGAACATTACTGGGAAACAATCAAAGTCCCCTCTGGCCATGTTAATTTTGAAGGGTCCTCTACCCTTGATCCCATGGTCATTGCAAATACCTTTAACATGGCTTTTATTGACCTCAGTACTGTTCTACCACCTGATTTCTTCACAGTCAGTCCCACCCCCTCTAACACACCCTGCACTCTGTCAAACCAAACTCATTTCTACTTCAGGGAAATTAAGATGAACAAAGCTCGCCGCCACATCGCCTCAGCCATCTCCACTTCCAGAATCAGCAGTGACACCCTGGACCTTAAACTACTACCACTTACACTTGACAAGGTCCTCAGTCCCCTAACTAAAATTCTTAACCTCTCTCTCCACACCAGTACATTCCCTGAAATATGAAAAACTGCCACTGTGACCCCGGTCCACAAAACTGGGGATAAGACCTGCCACTCTAACTACCACCCAATCTCTATATTGCCACCACTATCCAAGGGCCTAGAGCATATTGTTGCGGACAGCTCACTGATTATTTGGACAAATATAATATTCTGTGCACACAACAGTACAGTTTTAGAAAAGGGCATAGTACCACCACTGCCCTGCTTGAATTTACCAGTGCAGTGCATAGTTCCCTTGATAAAGGACTTCTTACAGGGGCTGTCTTCATCTACCTCTTGAAGGCATTTGACACAGTCCATCATCGGCTGCTGTATGACCAACTACTCCTTGCTGGCCTCGCACCAGACTCAGCCCACTGGTTCAGAAGCTACCTTGACAACCACTCTCAAAGAGTAAAAATTGTCAGTGCTATCTTGGACACCTTGCCTGTCCGCTCCGGAGTACCTCAGGGGTCCATACTGGGCCCTGTCCTTTTCAGCCTCTTTTTAAACTCCCTACCACAATCCTGCTCAGAACAAATCATCCTGTATGTGGATGATGCTGTTGTCTTTTCTACACACAAGGGCCTTTATCACTACAACACAGCCTCCAGCTCGGATTCAATGCTGTTGAAACATGGTTCTCCAATCATAAACTAGTCCTCAATCACAAGAAAACCAAGTCATTGCTATTCTGCAGTTCACATAACCATTACAAGCAATACCCCCTTGCCATCTCTACCAAGTAGGGGACTGTCCTCGAAAAAGTTTACTCTTTCAAATACCTAGGGATTCTGCTTGACCCCAATCTCTCCTATGCGGCTCACACTGACAGTGTGGCTAAAGCTGCTAGCACATGCCTTGGATTACTCTACAAGCACAGGCAGTACCTCACCCCAGAGGCCCTGAAGATTGCCGTCCAGAGCTCTGTGGTGTCTATTATGGATTATGACCTCATTATCTATGGCTCCGCCACGACGTCCGCTGTCCGACATATAACAGCTGCTCTTAACCAAGCATGCCAACTCACAACTGGTGTCTACCACCTCACCCACACCTGTGCCCTTTATGAACAATGTGGATGGCTCCAACTCTCCAACTGTATAAAGTATCTCACATGTGCTATGGTGGGAAAAATCAGCCTTGGCCTTACACCCCCCAGTGTTACTGCCTTGTCACATCAAAACAGCAACCGACAGAACACCAGGAACTCGACAACCCAGATTCTACATGTTCCCTGCTGTCGAACTACATAAGGCCAATGCTACTTCGCCTATAGGGCTCCTCTCTGGATGAATAGTCTCTGCCACACCATCTCCTCTGCCTCAACACTAGGTCTGTTCAAAACCAGGCTTCGGGCCCATCTCATTGCCTCTAGCTCCTGTGACAGCCTCTCCTAGATGATGACCTACACAGCTTTAATCCTAACTTATATACTGCTTAACCCCAGGCCCCCCAGTCCCCCTACCTCCAGCTCCTGAGGCCCACTTCAAATCTCAGGTCTTCATACCACCTCATTAGTCTCTCCTTGCCCCATTACAGCACTTATCCCCCCACCCTGCCCCCTTTTTCTCTTCTATCACTCCTTCCCATTTATTTTTTGACAAATGCTTCCCGCTGCATTCTTCATCCTCCCTCTCTCCTCTCATCCCTGTTTCTCTGCCACCCCCGGACGCCTGACCCTACCCATTCCTTGTGGGCATATGCGTCCTAGCTGTGTTCACCATCTTACTATAGCTGCCTCTGTTAACTACCTACACTTCTCCTCCTCCTCTACACCTCACTCTTCCTATAATTGACCCCTTTCAATAACACTGTTGTACATGAATGGTTTACTGTTATTTCACTGTTGCTTCCTTGTTGTTTGTTATTTCTGACGTGGAACCTTTGTAAAAGAGCCTTGGCTCAAAGGTAATTGTAATCTTAGAATAAATAAATAAATAAAAATAAATGTAGCCCTGGTACTGTGTCTTAGAGGGCTACTACCCATACCTGGGTGGCTGCTAACCAGGTTGTGGGCCTGGGTTCCCATTTAGCTGTTGCAGGGATTCTTTCCCAAGATAGCAAATTAAAAAGCATGGTGCCTCCTCCACCCAGAGTACATTTAAAGTGGGTCCGATCTTTATTTATTTATTTTTTTCTATATAGATTTTGTATAATGTTTTCCCCTGTTTTTCCCTTTCCCTGTGCCTCGGGCAGGAGTGCGCATGTGGAGGCATACGTACACCACGCCCCAAGGTGCCCTTTTGCTATCTGCCACCCCCTTCTGCCTACGCTGTCCTTTGGACCTTTACCCGATAGCAGTGGAACTACGTGGGAAATGACAACCTCCCCAGGAGAGGAGAACTGCCTTTCGGCTGCTCAGTCCTGCTTCCTCCCTCCCTCCACCCATGCCAGCTGTCCAATGACCTGAGATAATTTCTGAACACAGGCCACCAGCGTGATGTGAAGTGAGGCATCCAGAGCCTCAGCCATCTGTGCCACTAGGCCAGTTGTGGGTCTGACCTTTAACAGTACAACCCCCAGGGACGCTGTACCAACCCACTTCCCCACACAGTAGTCTCCCCAACACATGGATACTTTAAACAAAAACCCCAATCTTAACTCTTTGATTTAAAGACTTATGCTAATAATTTGCTCACTAAAAACATGCTTATGAGTCAGAATTTTCCAGAAACAGTAAACAATCATTTATTTACAGTGGGGGATTGTTAGGAATGGGTGAGTGAAGCAGAGGTCCAGTAACAATTTCTGTTTTGCAATTGGCATTTAAAGATTAGCATTTTTTCAGAATAATCATTTCCCCTTTAAATCCCAAATTCAATAATTGCTGCCACCAACCTTGTGACTAGTTAACCTCTGCAGATCTTTTTATTAACTTTTAAACAAACCCCAATAGGTACCAGTACCTCGGTTTAGACAAAATCCCCAAACATTATGTCACTGGGTACCCAGTACTGTTTGGTTGCATGCCTGTGGTGCAGCTGGTTGGACAGCATTGGTGCACTTACTTGAATCAAAATTAACTTTTCTGTATACTTATTAGTGGCTTTAGGATTTCACTATGCCAAAGGGAACAACCTGAAACAACTATATACAGCCCCCAGAAGCAGGACAATTCCTGCAGTTACTAATGGTTCTGCAGACAGTCTTGGTGGAACTAGGACTGTAGACCTGGGAAGTTGGAACAGCAGAACCTTGGATCTTATGAAGCTTGAAGAGTGGAACTGCCGCTCTGCAGATGGGACCCTTCGACTTGCTTGAAGGTCTAGCAGCTTGTCCTCTTTAGTCCACCAAGCAGGCCAGTTGCAGAGCACTAACACAAGGCATTTTAGGTCATAAGTGAACCCAGACCCAGAAGTGACCCCACGGCCCAGTTCCCTCAAATGGGTCCAGAGTGCCCTAGCACCCAGGCATGCACCCATGGCTCCCTGTGACCCAGTCAGACCCATTTGATAGGGGTTAGCTGTTTCCTCTACCAGGCTCTGGATTGAAGATCAGCAGTTCTCCATTCTCTTTCAGCTTCACAGAAAAGCATAGCAAAGTTGTCAATTTTTGGTTTTGAGTGTTTTTTTAGTCACATCCAGCTATCGAAGACATCTTCAGCCACATAGCCAAACTGGCAGCCATGGCCCTATTAAATCAAATCACAGTCCCTGGACCTTCACTGAGCACACAGTCCTCAGATAGATTTGGCCAAATTCAAAACTGGGCTCCTCTGAGAACCTTGACCTGGGCAATGACCGAACACATTCTTTCCACGACCAGTCCCTTAACTCAAACATTCATTTTTTCCTCACTGTGCAGGTGCCCTTGACCCAAAAGAAGCTCTATGTCCTCCTTTTGCAGACTACCTGGTTCTACTGGCCAAGCCTCCGCATGTCAGGGAGACTCCCATACCAAGTTTCCGTACACCAGATCTGTTTTCTGAAAACCAGAACCATCCATTTTCCTTTTCCTTAGACCAATGTACTTCCCCTTTTCTATGATGTTAAGTCCAACCAGGGTACAAACAGAACCTTTTTTCCTTCCCTGAACCATTTATCCTTGCTTCTTACCATTCAGCGGTAGCGTTTCTCAATATCCTTTCAAACTGCAGCTTTCTCTTTCTCTCAGTAAAACTGTGACACCAGACTCCTGGAACCCTTGAGCAGATCTTCCCACTGATAAAGTGTAGATACCCACAGCCCCTTCACATACTTGCAGCTCTCTTCCAGCTAAAACTGCAAAACTGTATTCCTTAATCCAAATTCCTCCTCATATGATGAAGGCAAACATGGGCCCTGGGTTCAGGCAGCTGGCAACCCACAGGCAGTCCCTTTCCCCACCCTTGCAGCCCCATTTTTGCATAGTGGCTGGAGACCCCGCTCCCTCTGCAGGGGCTCCCACTGAATCGAAGCTAGAACTCACAGTCCTTTGGTTTTGGGAGCTGTCTGGCAGCTCCCCAGTTGTTGAAATCACTGTCCCATCCAAAAATGAATATGTGTGAATCTCCTTCGTCTGACTGGCTGTGTGAAAGAGCACCAGATATTTCCCCAGCTTTTTCCCCCATAGGTCCTCTGAAAGGTCCCATAGTCCTTGGCAGCAATCCTGGCTCTCTGGTTGGCTGAAACTGGGGACAAAGCCTGCAAACATGGCTGCTGAATACAATTTCAATTGCGGTCCACCAATGCTCCCACTTTCATGCCCTGGTGCAGCCAGCAGAAACACATTTGTTTTCAATTGTCCCCAAAGTCTGTTAGCTGTCTCTGTGCTCTTCAAAATGACTGCACAGTTTAACATTTTTATTCAATCCTTTTCCAGTCACTGCTGACATTTTAGTCTGTCCAGAGGCAGCACATACATAATCCCTCTGCAGTTCATACGCTGTCCCCTTCCATGTCCTGCTGCAGCCATTATAAACCTTTTTATTCCTTTAGTGACCCTCAGTCGCATAGCTGCTTTAGTGCCCTATTAAACATTAGCAGGGTTTAACATTTTAATTTGGCCCTTTCTGTGTCACTAGTGCTGGGGGTACCTACAACATCCCTGGTATTTATGTATTTATTTCGGTTTTGTTGACCAGGTAAGTGCACTAGACAAATTCTGCCAATTTTCAGGTACGACCCGGGGAAGAGGAATACAGATGAATGCCAACTGACCTTGAACCAGATTAAGCTGTTAGTGGTATTTTCAGTGAAATATATTTAGCTGGGCCTAGCGGACCATGAGTCTGGCATCATAGTGCACAACATCAGGGAGTTGTTTGCATTTTTTCTCACTTTTTCTCCCAGTGCTTGAGCTATGTCATGGTCCCTAAGCCCTCCCAAGGGCACCAGCATGAAGGACCAAAGTCCAGGCAAGAAGCCGTGTGGAGACATGGCTGCTGTCAAGCATCCAACAATGCTCTCAACCTACTGCCACCGTCCCCTATCCTGTGCAGTGCCAAGACCTCCTATGGAAAGGACAGCTGTCAGATGACAGCTCAATCCAGCTCCTCCCCCCTCCTTGCTGACCCCCGACATTCCTGAATCTGGGTCGCTGGCAGAGCGCAAGGTGTGGCATTCAGCACCTCAACCCTCAGCGCCACCGGGCTGGCCTATTTCATATATTTTTACTCAACAAATATATGAAATGTATGGCATGAATCTGCAGCCTAGAAACTGCAAAATATGTTGAAGTCAATTTCACTCCTGTGTGTGCTAGGGCATGACAGTAACAGGATGCCAAATTGACAGTGACTATTTCTGCTACATACTTGATTCTATTACAAGATGGTTCACTGCACTACAAATTTAGTATATCATACTTTTTCAAATGATAAAACACTTGTTTTGTATTTTATTTGCCAAACTAATTAAAGAACTCACACATACATACTTTAATACTTTATTAAAAACATTCTTCACAGTTGTAAAAAAAATGAAAATCATTTCACAGAGCAAAATCAGCACTAACTGCCAGTTCTACCTAATAGAATGCTGGTACCTACATTTACAGTTTAGCAAATACTTGAGAGCTAATTGAGTGGGTTTTCTATAAGAAAACAGCTAGAGTCTTTACTAATTATAGCAGTGATGATCTGGAGTGATTTCTGTGCTTTTTATGGTTGTGTGTAGAAAATGAAAACACTCCTGCTAGCTAGACCTGACACATAGAAAACAAAAATACTGAATTAGAGCTCTCTAGTAGCTGTTTTCTTACAGAAAACCCACTCCGCTAGCTCTCATGTATCTGCTAAATTAACTGTAGCCATTTATGCTCAATGGGTAAGAAAAGTTACACAGCTCTGCTGTTGTGAACTGATTTTAAAGCAGTGCATATGTTGAATCTTTGGGCTCAGCTAAATAACTGTCACATGAGACAGGATGCATTGTAGGAACAAGAAAGGCAATAAACTTGCTGAGATGGAGATCCCCAAGGGTTGTAAAACTACCATAAAGCTAGCAGGCTAATTTAGTTAAAAAAACTCCAAATAGCCGACAGAGGGATGAACACACTATGACTTTACATACGCATCGAAACACTCTGCACAACATAAGTTTTTGCAAATTCTGGGTGGACTACTCCTTTAAGTATTTTAGTAAGACATTTGTTTTCCTAAAGAAATTCTGCCTGTGTGAGATTCATACATATATTTGTGTGTAGTTTGGGGGACAGTGTTAATAATCTGTGAAAACTGTTATTGCCACAGGGGTCACGCCATAAGCAACCAAACTGAGACAAGGGTCTGTAGGCGACATCTGGAAGGATAGGGAGAATACCAGAGTCTACTAAGATTTTGAATGAGGCTGTTACATGTCCTGTAGGGAGAAGGCCAAATTACATTTTTACACTGCTACCCTGAAGAGAGTGTGATACGTAGGTCTTCCTCCTTATACTGGGTGCTTATACTGGGTTTGGAACAGCAGAAGGCATAACTTGCCCATAACAGCTGTTCTTCACATGAGTGGGTCTATTTATTCTTTCATTAATAACCAAATTATTTATATTTCTCTTGAAGGATTCTAACAACCCACTATTTACTATATTAACTGGTAGGCTATTCCATATTCTTCCTTTTCTATTAAGGAAAGAATAATAACTGCTATTCTTTTTGCCATATCAATTTTTATCTGTAGCTTATGATTTCTTAGACCCATAGGTTTGTTTTGAAGTACAATACCCAGTTCATTGCTTAATTCAATGTCATTAATTATTTTGAACATTGTCAATAGGTCCTTCTTCTGTCTTCTTTGTTCCAGAGTAAATAACCCCAGTCGACGTAATCTTGTGTTGTAATTACACTTTCTTAATGAACCAATCATTTTTGTGAACCTGCGTTGTTCGATCCTGTTAATCTCCACTTTAGTGTATGGGTTCCTGTGCGTAATACTAACATACTAACATACTAAAATGCCAGCAGAATAGGCCTAACGGTCTTTCGTGTCTGCTCGTTTGGTCAGTCCCCAACCTGGGTGCTGACCTTGCTGTCCCCCTCGCCTTCTCTGGCTTCTCCCTTCCCAGTTCCGGATATTCTTGCTGCATTGGATTTTGCTTCCAGAACTCTTCCCCTGTACCTGTCCCACCCCCTCTTGAACCCCTCCACTGTAGCTGCCTCCACCAGCCCCCTAGGCAGTGCATTCCATGGCTCCACCACCCTCTCAGTGAAGTAGCACCTCCTCCTTTCTCCCCTGAATCTTCCCCCCTCCAGCTTCCAGCCATGCCCTCTAGTGGCCCCTCCTCCTTCCTTCTCAAGCACCCCACTGTTCCTCCCCTATTTACCTCTTCATGTACCTAAAGACCCCTATCATGTCTCCCCGGTCCCTTCTCTCTTCCAATGTGTACATATTTAGCTCTTCGAGCCTCTCCTCATAGGTCCTGTCCCCCAAGCCCCAAATCATTTTGGTTGCCCTCCTCTGGACCCTCTCCAGGAGGTTAATGTCCCGCTTTAAGTGTGGCCTCCAAAACTGCACGCAGTACTCAAGGTGAGGCCTCACCAAGCAGTTATACAGAGGGAGTATCACTTCCCTCCTTCTGGAGGTGATCCCCCTAGCGATGCATCCTAGCATCCTGTTGGCCTTGGCTGCTGCCCTCCTACAAGTCTCCGAGTTGTTCATCTTGACATCCACCACCACCCCCAGGTCCCTCTCAGCCATTGAGACTTGTAGCATTTCCCCCCCCAATAGCAAAGGAAGAGTTCTTATTTGGCCACAAGACTCGAGACTGGTATTGTGCCCTGATCCAGAGCTAGAGGGATGCCCAGGATTCTCATGGCAGAGGTGCGGTCGTGACCTCGGTGAGCATTCTAAATGATACAGAGGGTATCCTTGTCCCCCTTCCCCATCATGGCTTGCACTCAAGGGTGAGCACTGTGAGCTCAGTGGGCCTGACCCCCAGGAGTTGGTTCATGACAGTACATACCTGTACTTCAGAGAGAGAGAGAGTGAGAGATACAGAGAGACTTTATCATCTGCCACAGACTGTGAGTGCTACTATGGTGGAGATGTGGAGTGACTGATTTAACTACTCAACTCTAGTTCCTCGGTAGTTTTGTACACATTACACACAGAAAGCCAGGGTAGCAACAAAAAAAAAAAGCTCAGCCTTAGTTCACAAACAGACTCGGTGGCAACTGCCTGGCAAGGCAAGCCTAGGGAGGGAGAAGAGGACTACTCTTGATGGTTATTAACAAATCCTGTGATATCTTTGCCCCAGTCACTAAATGTAAACTCCGGGCCTCCAATAACACCTGGATCATGCCTCAGCTCCTGCAGTTAATGAAGCACAGGGATGAACTGTGGGAAATGGCTAAGTACTCTGGCTCACCAATCGATCTACAGAATTATAAAACAGCCAGGAACAATTGCACCTGGGCAATTCAGAAGACCAAAAGCCACCACTTCAGAACTGAGCTAATCAACTTGTGGGGAAACTCTTAAAGGTTCTGGGAAAACATCAAGCAGCTAATGGGTAAATCTATTAAGACCTCCCCCTCCATTCTTAACATGGAAGGAACCCCTACACTGGACCCCAAGATTATTGCAGATACATTTAACAAGGCGTTCACAGACATAAGCAAAGTACTGCCTCCAGACTACCTTGAAATCGGGAAGGAAGAATCTCTATTGCAGAACCCGGGGACCCATCAGAGCTCCTCACCCCCATTCTACCTGAAAGTCATCACCCCGGCCAAGGTAAAAAAATACCTGTCGAAAGCATTTGGCAAATCGAGGGCAAGCAGTGACTCCCTCGACTTCAAGCTCATTGGGCTAGCCCTTGATATTCTTCTCATTCCACTAACTAAACTAATAAACGTATAATAATAATAATAATATAATAAATAAATCTTTATTTGATATAGCGCCTTTCAAAGTTGCCAAAGCACTTTACAAAAATGACTAAAAACAATAACATAAAACAACAATCTAAAAGATGATCTGTAAAATTTGTTGCTAAAAATGCCTAATTAACAAATGCTTGGCCCCATAAATACGTTTTCAGTGCCTGTTTAAAGCCCCTAGCGCACTCCCACAGCTGACGGGGTAGAGAATTCCAAAGGGCTGGGGCCACGTACATAAATGCATGGGTCTCTGAAGATTTTAACGATACCATTGGAATCTCTAGCAACTCGTCATCAGCCGAGCGGAGCAATCGCTTGGGGCAGCCGGGGATCAGAAGCTCTTTATCCCTCTTATCCCTTACCTCAAGGAAATTTCCATGACTCTGGAAAATCACGGCGGTCACACCTATTCATAAAAGTGGGGACCAAACAAGCCACTCTAACCACAGTTGTATTTTTTAAATCCTTCTTCCTTTCTCTAAAGCTCTTGAGCACATCGTTGCTGATCAATTGACAGACTACTTTGACACCTACCAACTGCAGTGCTGGCAGCAGCACAGCTTTCGGAAACAGCACAGTACTGCGACTGCCTTAGTTCAGTTTATTAGCTTCATTCACAATGCATTAGACAGACAGCTCTTGGTGTGGCAACCTATATTGGCCTCAGTAAGGCCTTCGACACCATTAACCACAAACTGTTGCTGAATCAATTAACCCATATTGGTCTCTCTTCTGTCTCAGTAGCCTGTTTCAGGAACTACCTCCCTGGGAGAGAGCAAAGAGTCAAAATCCAAAATATCCTCTCTGACAGCAGGACGGTACTAACAGGAGTGGCTCAAAGCTCCATTCTTGACCTTCTCCTTTTTGGTTTGTTCCTTAACCAACTTCCATTGACTGTTAAAGATAATTTACTACTGTATGCAGATGATGCGGTACTTTTTTCAAGTCACTGCGACTCTAACACACCAGAACAAAAAATGCAATCCAACTTCTCTGCAGCTGAGCAATGGTTTCTCAATGTCAAGCTCCTGTTAAACTTCAAAAAGATGAAGATGTGTTATTCACATCTCCTCATACCTAGAGGTGCAGCAAAATAGACATGAAGTAGCCCACTTTGCGTTATTTTGCAGCCACGCAAAGTGTCCATTGAGACCAATACTTTGCCTTGTAATAATGGTGATAATGACTTTGCATTGCTCATTCCACCTTTAAGGGTGGAGTGAGAATTTACAGGCAGCCCACATACATCACATGGCTTATACAATCTAGGTCACATGCTTCAGGCAGACAGGAAGTGAATCATGCTTGAAAGAGAGTATCACTGCAGCAGCAGCCCTTGGCTCAAAGAACACCTGGGCCCTCTCTGCATGTGTCTGGTCCTCCCTGCACCTCATTAGAGTGGGAATGTTCTACTATGCTGCCTGGGGATGGCAGTGTAGTGAAATGTAATCTGTGTGGTGTGGAGGTGCGCCATGGCCCAAAAGGAACTCACCTTGGCACAGGTGGTCAGCATACCTAGCTGTACAACCACCACCATGTACAGTGTTGGGCCAAAGTTGCAGAACAGGGTAGTAATGCACCTGCTGGCCCTGCTGGGAAAGGGGGCCAGCACGGCGTCCACCTGCGCGTGGTGGTGTGAAGTGGGGGAGGGACATAGATCAAGTGACTGCTCCACCACCACAACCTGCAGCAGCTGGTGACAGTGGCAACCCTGTCCAACTACCTCCCACACAGGCCAATTTGGGCCTGATGTGGAGTGAGCTGGAGGCTGTTAACCACCATCTTGACAATGTTGAGCAGCAGTTGGAGCAAATTGAGGGGCACCAGCTACAAATTATGGGGATACTTCAACTGCTGCTGTCCCATCAGAACGTTGATCATTAGTTTTCGTTTATCCTTGCACCCACCACCCTCCGTGTGAAAAAATAGTTCCTGATGTTGCACCGATCCGTCCTCCCTCTATCTTCACATTTTTGGCCCTTCCTCATGCGCATCTCTTTTTCTGGAGGATGCTACCCTCTTGCACATTGTTGATTCCCTTTCAGTACTTGATATTTTATGTCATGCCCCCCCCCCAGGTCATCATTAACATCAACAGGAACCACTACATCACAACTTTTATGAGGAGGGAAGGATTTACCACCAGCAGACCCAGACAGAGCCACCTTGACTTTCTTTTTCTCCAGTTCCTAACTAGAGATACAATGAAGTTTTAATCCACTAGTGAAGCACGGGTGAAGTAGCCCACTCCGCATCCATGTGGGACTACACGAAGTCCTCGCTGGAATGAGCTACTTTGCCTTTTGTGGCTTCGTGTTACTTCGCGTTGTGATTAGACAAGGCAAAGTCATTAAGAAACAAACAGCTCAGAGCCCACTGATCAGTTATCACATGGCTGACTTTCTCTGCAGGTCTGCAGGTCACATGATTCAGGGAGGCAGTTTAATAGGCACTGGCAGGAAGTCAGTGTTTTACTTATACAATAACGACTGCACTGGCGTTCATTTCCTGGGGATTAACAACCATGTGGGGGGATGGGTTGCACAAAACGACCACCAGCGAGGTTGTTATTGTAATTATAAGGCTAATCTAGGTGTGCTGACTTTAAACATTAAAAAAAAATTGTTTATTAACTTTGGTTGTGCCGTTTGTCTTTGCAGTGCGGTCACGTGACTTGTCAGTAGCTGTGGTTTGGTTACGTATCATGACACTACATGCATCTGCTGTGCTGACGTTAATTAGTGCGACCCCATGGATTTGACAAGGTCCCCATTTTACCTTATTTTCTGTTAGAGAAGCAAACAGAGCCACAAAGATAGTGATCAAGTGAAAATAAAGTTTAAATGTCAGCTTAACAGTTAAAGACAACAGTGACCTAAAAAGCAGTTCTTATATTTCGATCGGGTTTCCAGCTGCTGACAGGAAATGACAATTACATACCTACCGTAATTCTTGATCTTCTTGGATGAAGTCACCACCACTCATTCACACTAATGGGACTACGCTGGAGGTGCTAGGACCCAGTGGGGAGCCATTAATCTTCAGGAGGGCCGGTGCCAAGGTAGGGCCGCGAGGAAGCAGCACCACAAGCCCAGCTTGCACCGTATAGGCTACCTTGGCATCGACCGTCCAACCGCCTCAGTACCTTTTTTACTGAGGAGGTGCAGCGTAAACTAACCTAGTGAAACTAACCTATGTCGGGCATAAGATAGTCCGAATGACCAGTATAAGAAGGGTCAACACAACAGAGTCTTCACAGCCTGGCCATCGAGGGAGTGAAGACCAAAAATTGATAAGTGAGCTTGGGGGATGGAGGGTGGGTGTGTGTGAATGAGTGGTGGAGACGTCATCTAAGAAGATCAAGAATTACGGTAGGTACGTAATTTTCATATCTTCCTGGACATGAAGTCTCCACCACTCATTCACACTAATTGGAGAGTACCAAGTTGGAAATAATCCCCCGAGAAGGGCAGCAGGAGAAGGGAGCTCACTTAGGACAGAAGTCCATTAAGGATTGTCCTGCCAAAGGACTGATGCTGTTTGGAATGGACATCCAAGGTGTAGTGCTTCACAAAGTGTGTGCAGAGCTCCAAGTAGCTGCATTTCAGATGTCTGCAATGGGCACATTTTGAATTTCTGCCAGAGATACCGAAACTGCCCTTGAAGAAGGAGCGTATATACTGCCTTTCAGCTTAACCTGTGCCATGGAGTAGCACTGGTGAAGACATGCCACTAGCCATGCCAAATTACATTTGATAACAACAGGCTGACCCAGCCAGGCTATGCTGAAAGAGACAAACAGTTGTTTTGATTTACGAATTTCTTTAGTTCTTTCTAAATAGAACTGCAAAGCTCTCTTAACATTCAGAGAATGTAGGGTATGCTCCCCTTCATTCTGGAAGTTCGTGAAGTAGGTCGGAAGAACCAAGGGCTGATTCAGATTGAATTCCGAGACCACTTTAGGGAGAAACTTAGGGTGAGTTTGCGGAGCCACTTTGTCTTTGTGAAATACAGTATATGGGGGGGTCTGTGACCAAAGCATGTATTTCAGAAACTCTGCAAGCAGAGGTAATGGCTACAAGGAAGGCAGTCTTCCAGGTCAGGAACTTCAGCTCACAAGTAGCTAGGGGCTTGAAAGGTTTATGGGTGAGCATGTCTAGCACAAGGTTAATGTCCCAGGTGGCTGCCGGTCATCTGACCGGTGGCCTAGTGTGGAGTATGCCCTTAAGGAAACTTTTGACCAAAGATGACTGAGCCAGAGACATGGAGTGTATGGGCTCATGGTACGCTGAGATTGTGCAGAGGTTAACCTTCACAGTGGAATATTGCAGTCCTGTATTTGATAGGTCCAGAAGATACTCCAGGACTTTGTTTGTTGGGCAGGAGAAGAGGTCCATGGAGGACTTTGCACACCAGATGGAGAACCTGATTGTAATCCATATTTAAAGGATCGCAGTTAATTTTGGTCATATCTGATCAGCATGAACCATATGGTCTGACTATCTTGTTAACCCCCCCCCTTGTTTAGTGTCCCCTTTTTAGTCTTTGAGTTTTTAGTTTTTTTGTATCTTTACATTTCCACAATTTAGTTCTGGAAGAAGTAGTATAAGACTACATTGTTATATGCATTTTTGTTTTATTGTATTAGACATGAAGATGTTTAAAATATTTAATTTAATTGAATGACGGTCTCTCTGGAGGATTACAATTAGTTTGATGGTTTAGCTAAGTATTCATTGTTCTGATGGAATACACCTGAATCAATTGTGTGTTATATATGGTGTTCTCTGATGTTTGGTTTTTTATTTCCTTTGATAAAGGATTGGGGGAGCAGTCCGAAACATGTTAGGAGTTTTGTAAAATAAAGCTTTTTATACTACGTGTTTCTCTTATGAGTTGTATGTGCTCAAAGCCTTTTCTACAAATATAGAATATCTGAGACCCTACGTGAAACGTCAAACCTACTCACCTCTATCTCCTAAGGAGCCAAGCATGGACGTGAAGGGATCTCAGGCTGGAGTGGACTACTGGGCCCTGGGTCAACAAGTTTGTTTGAAGTGGAAGCTGTCTCGGTGAAGTTTCTGATAATCTATTGATTAATGGAAACCAGATCTTACGAGGCCAGAATGGGGCAATGAGGATCATTCTGCCCCCCTGCATCTCCAGTTTGAGCAGCACCCTCTGAACTAAGGGAAGAGGAGGAAATACGTACAGAAAGCATCTTTTCCACTGCAGTCTGAACACATCCTGACAGAAAATGCCAGATTCCGGATTTCTAGAGGCAGCTTTGCGTTGAGTGGGGATGCCAAAAGGTCCTGGTCCAGAGTTCCCCACTCTTCGAAGAGTGACTGCACGACGTTTGTGTCACGAGACCACTCATGAGGATCTGCTTCCGTTCTGTTGAAACAATCTGCCAGATCGTTCTGCACTCCCGGAAAGTGAACCACTTGAATCAGGGCTTTGTGCTCCAGACACCACTCCCACACTCTCATCACTTCTCTGCATAAGGGGTAAGAGTGTGCTTCACCCTGTTTGTTGATGTAGTACATCCCTGCTTTGTTGTCCGTTTGAAGGAGAATGATCTTGTGACAGAGAATGTCCTTCAGAGCTCGGACTGCATACAGGACAGCTTTCATTTCTAGGACATTTATGTGGAGTTGAGACTCATCCTGATTCTACTGACCTTAGATGTAGAGATCTTGACAGTGAGCTCCCCATCCAAGTAGGGATATATCTGTGGCGATGGAGATCTGAGATTCTGGTGGGGCAAAGGGGAACTCTTTCAGAAGATTGTCCTCTTGAGTCCACCAAGTGACAGACCATTTCAGGGGTTCCATCACCTTGATGTGATAGGACTGGGGATGAGTGGTTGGGGACCACTGACTGTTGAGAATCCGCTGGGTAGTCCTCATGTGAAGATGAGCTAGAGGCACAGTGAACACTGAAGATGCCATGAGACCCAGCATCCTCTGCATCGTGAGGACTCAAACTGAGTCATTGTCCCTGATGAAGTGAGCCATCTGAAGGATGTCGGTCCTTCTGTCCTCCAGAGGAAAGGCTTTTTCATTGGAGGTATCCAGAAGAGCTCCTATGAAGAGGAGCTGTTGGGAGGGCTGCAGCTGTGATTTTCTGAAGTTCAGCAGAAAGCCCATGGATGTTAGAAAGTTGGAAGCCGTAACCATGGCTTCTTGAGTCTCCTGTCTGGAGGGGCTTGCTAGGAGCCAGTCATCCAGATATGGGAACACTTAAATTCTGAGCTTCCTGAGATGCACTGCGAGAACTGCAAAGCACTTTGTAAAGACTTGAGGCACCGAGGTAGCCCAAAGGACAGGACTCTGAATTGGTAATGCTGACCCAATGACACAAATCTGAGATATTTGTGGTGGTTTGGGTGTATGAGAACATGCTGCTAGGCATCCTGCATGTCCAGGGAAACCAGCCAGTCATTTTGATGAATCAGAGGTAACAGGGAGCCAAGAGATATCATCTTGAACTTCTACTTGTAAAGGAATTTGTTTAATTTTCTTAGATCGAGAATAGGGCGCATGCCGCCTGTTTTCTTTGGAACTGGGAAGTAATGGGAGTAGAAACCTGTGTTCTGTTGATCTACTGGAATTACTTCTACTACCCTGTTGTTCAGAAGGCCTTGAATCTCGGAAGCAAGAAGGTCTAATTGAGAGACAGACAGCCTGGGCTGTCGTTTGGGTGGATGATCCGGAGGTGTTTCTGAAAGATTTAGAGTGTATCCCTCACGGAGTATCCTGAGCACCCATTTGTCTGATGTGACTGACTTCCACTGGTTGTAAAACTGAGTCAGACACCCTCCTACTGCCGAGGAAGAATTCCCCTCGGACAATTGAAGGGGGACTTAGGCCAGAATCTCACAGGGTGGCACTAGGCACTTTGGGGCCCTGTGCCTTCTGCTGTGCTTTCTTTTGTGGTGGGGGGGGCTTGATTTCTGTTGATGCCCCCTTTGCCACAAAAGGACTGATGGTTATGAAACTGCTTCCAGTTCCCGCCTTATTGAGGGGTTGCAGATGGCAGCCTGGTCACTTTGATAGCAGTACTAGTTTTCTGTGTGGCCTCTAGTGCCTGCTTGACCTGAGGACCAAACAGATACATTCCATCAAATGGTAAACTCTTAACTCTCTGTTGGGTATCATTTGTGAATCCCGACGTGGGTAGCCAAGAATGGCATCGGGTGCATATACCATCTGGTGCTGCTCTGGAATCAGTGTCAGAAGCATCCATAGTGGCTTTAAGCTGTTGATTATTGGATTCAATGCCTCTAGTAATGGTCTGAAGAAGCTCTGTGCTAATGTATGACTCTGCTAGAGCTTCTACAGTGGCCTTGAACAAATGCCAGAGGGTATACTCATACTGAGAGAAATAATCCTGGTAGCTAGCAATGTGCATACCCAGGGTGGAGGCAGTGAAGGCTCGCTTCCCCAAAGTGTCAGTTTTGCGTGATTCCTTGTTTACCGGACGTGCCATAGATTCTTGAGGAAGATCATTTTCTGCCAGAACAACTATGGCATCAGCAAAGGCTTGCAAGGCCAGAATAGGATGATCCTTGGGAGGGGCGTATTTCCTATCTATGGACTAGACCACAGAGGGAATAAGCATTGGATTATCACACACCATTTGTCTCAAAAGAGTGTTGTACGGGAGAAGCCAATTCCACAGGAATATCCAGAACATGCAGATACTGCAGACTCAGCAGGTTCCCAGGATCAATCTCTAAAGTCTGGCAAGAGAGAGTGGTATTCATGTTCTTAAGCAGAGACTTAAAGGAAAGGTCTTCGACCAAATGCTCTGCTGGAGGAGAAAGCTTATTTGCCGCCCCTAGAGAGGAATTGTCATCAAAGTCATCTCCCAATTGAAGATCAGGATCAGGCTCCTACTTGTCCCGGATGGACAAAATAAATAGGAAAGGGAGGAAAGAGAGGAGGAGGAGGAGCACCGCAAATTGGAGTCGAGAACTCTGGCATCCTACGTGGCACTGCAGGCACTCTTGGTACTGGCACAGAGTGTGGCATCGAAAACACAGGTGGCGCTGGCACAGGACATGACACAGGCCGTGGCAAAGGCACCAGAGGACCTGGTGCCACACCTGGTGCCACAGGACCAGGGGTGCCCAATATCCCACTCAGGGAAGAAGAAGAACAGAGAAATTCAGCAGGAGAGAGTGGTACCTGTGCTGGCCCCTGAGCCTCAGCCATATGAGGGGGGAAGCACCAGAGCAAGGCGTCGATGGCACCAAAGAAGGTGCAGCATGACTAGGAAGCCCCAACCACCCTGCTCATAGGTCCAAAACTGGAAGGCCGGAAGGCCTCAGTGATGGACTTGCCGGCTCAGGCAGGCGGGACAACTGCTAAACCCATTAATACGTAAGAGCGGACCAATGATGAAACTGCTCACTGGAAGACCCCCTGGGGGTTGGGAGGGACTCCAGAGTTGAGGATGTCAGTCACCAGGAACAGAGGCAGTAGAAGACCCCAGAGGAGTCAGAGTTGAATCCCTGCCCCTAGCCACCAATGATCGACGTGCAGACATACCAGAGGGTGACCTCGAGCGGTACTGTTTCTCCTTCAACTGGGAGGTTGAGGAAAAAAACAAGGTCAAGCCGTGCTGAGTCCTTGACGATGATCGAGAATAGGACCGCTTCTTTTTGTGCTTTCAGGAGGACCACCCATTCCCCTGAGCACCGGACTTCCCATAGTTAGAACCCCCCTCCACAGAGGGTGGCAGACCAGACCCAGCCCTACTGAAAACATAGCTTTCATGCGAAGTCTCCCTACTGTCACCTATCCTGTTCATGGTTGACTCTGTCGAAGAAGGGCTGAAGACTTCTTCTTTGATGAAAAATTATTTATTTAAGAACTACTAAAATAAATAAAACCTAACAAATACTAAAAACAACTATATCTGCTGTCGTATAGATTGAAGACTTGACTCCTGGCGGGCGAGTGACATCGTCACTTAAGTGTACGTGAAGGAGGGGAAAAAAGGAACTGAGGCGGTTGGGGGGTTGGCGCCAAGGTAGCCTATACGACGTGAGCCGGGCTTGCAGTGCTGCTTTCTTGCGGCCCTACCTCAGCACCGGCCCTTCTGAAGATTTTTGGCTCCAGCTGGGTCCTAGTGCCTCTTGCGTAGTCCCATTAGTGTGAATAAGTGGTGGAGACTTTATGTCCAGGAAGATCAGCAGTTGGAAACCCGATCGAAATACAAGAACTGTGTTTTTTATGTCACTGCTGTCTTTAACTGTTATGCTGACATTTCAATTTTATTTTACACTCTATCGCTATATTTGGCTCTATTTGCTTCTTTGTCACCCCATATGTGGAGAATTTATCGTGGCTCAATTACTTTTAATGCATAAGTGGAGAATCCACTCTGTGACTATTCCCGGCTTCACATTTCACTCTTCCTTCATGTGAAGTGGCTCCTTGCGCTACTGAAACATCTGGCTTGATCATTACTTGGCCATTAATGACTGATCCAGTAAACAATCAGAGCACGAAGAAGCCTGATTAATATTCTATTCGCCTTATAATTTCACTTTCTCTAGTGGAAAGAGTTTGCAGTCCAGGCAGTTCGGCAGTGTGCAGTCTGAATCTGTTCTGTGTGTTTTGGAGCTCACAAAAGAGCTATAGTTCTTTTTTGTGTGTTAAATCTTGGGGTATTTAGTTGTTGTAGTCCTTCAGGAAAGTTTTATTTATTAAGAAATGCTTTTTTTTTTGTTAAAAAACAATTTTTTGTGCACTTATTTTTAGGTACTGTACTTTATTTTACTAGTACTTTTAATAGTGTTGTTGTTTTTTTTGGTTATTTACTTTCTTGATGAAGCGTGGATGTGGTGGGCCAAGTGGCGGCCATCATGGGCCATGAATGTGGTGTGGCAGCCCAGTTAGATTAAACTGGCAGGCTTTGGGGACCCCACCTGCAGCCACAGTGAGCCCAGCAGCTGTGGTTGTTGTCCAAGAGCAGCAGCAGGAGCAGATGGAGCAGTGGCTGCTGCAGGATCAGCAGGAGGAGCTGCAGCAAGAGCAGCAGAAACCACAGCAGGTTGTCGGCACTCAACCACCGGCAGCACAGCAGCAGGTGTGTCCTGGTGCCCCCACCCCCCACTGTCTATACTGGGCTCTTCCCATGGCTCCCCTGTGTGGGACTTTTTTTCTTTCTTCCCTGGCGACTCCAGCGTGGTGCATTGCAATCTTTGTAATGTGGTTGTCTGCTGGGGGCCCAAGGGCAGCCACCTGGGAATGGGTGGTCAGCGCTCCCATCTAACTGTTCACCACTGTGCCCAGTGGGAGGCAAAACTGTAGGAGGTAGCAGTGATGTGGTATTGTCAAATTCAAATGTTATTTTTTTTTTTTTTTGGGGGGCATTATTCAAAAATAAGTTAAAAAAGATTCATTAATGTTTTGGTCATCTTTACAGGTCTTCAGCGTATCTTCAGAGCTGAAAAAAAAACCGAATTGCTGTGATTCGTGAAGAATGTGATTTGTCTCGTGTTGAGTGACTGGTGTGACATGACTAATGAACTGTGTGGAGATACCTATGGCTGTACTTCCCTGACCTGTACCACCCCAAACTCCCTGACTTGAAAACTCATATCAGTGAATGCAATGGTCAAGCCGAGATACTACAAAACAGGGTTACATGCAACATGCAACTCAAAAACTTAAAGTTTTGTGAATCGTGACCGTGAAGATGAAGAACGTGATTTGTATCGTGAGTGACTCGTGATGATCACCCTGACATAAAAATGCACGTTAATGAGTACAATGTTCATGTTGAGATATGCACCACACCAGCATTCTGAAGAGAAGCCAAGTAAACAACTATGACTTAAGTTACAGATGGAGATTGGGCCCTAAAGAGATGCAAACGCACAGATTAAGATTGCACTCCGCACTCAAGAGATGCAGACACAAAGGCACAACATCACCTTAACCAGTGCTCACAATTCACAAATCCAAATCTGGAAAAAAATACCTTTTGCCGGTTGGGGGGGGGGGGCAGTGCACTGCAGTAACAGTCAACTACTAAGATACCACAAAGCAGTACAAAATAATGCAGATGGATAGCAGGTTCACAGTACTGCAATTACTGTGTGGCACAATAAAATGTGTCTGATTTGATGGCACACATCGCACACACACACACTCACACACACATTGCAGGTAATGCACAGCAAATTGAAACTTCAGTAATATAGCCACATTTTTTACATAAACTGAAATTATGCACTGCACCACAACAATCGGCAAAAAAATGTCAAACATTACTGAAAATATTACTGTGTACAGGAACACAGTTATACAAGAAAAATATAACCAAAACAGAAAGACTGCCTTTCTCCCAGTTAATCTACCTCCACCACAGATACATCCCTCCCCCAAGTACACTTCAAGTGTCTGTCAGTACACAGACCGAATGTTCTAAATTAACATTCAAAATCCACACACGAACAATTCTCAATGATATGAGCACAAGAGGGTTTCCTACAATCGATGTACATCATTTTTGGCAAAAGAAATGGCTCCAAAAGGCTTTTTGAACGTTTTTTAGAGGGTTTGAATCTCAGAGCTCTGACAGTAAACTGTCTCCAGCTAAAACTACACACACACTACACAGAACTGAGGCTGCGCAGAACAATCTAGAGCCCATGTGACCTGCAATCCCATGAATCACTGCAAAATTCGACTTGAAGCTCACCAACAAGGCGAAGTGATGCGAAGTACATTGATTTCAAGGTACTTCGCATTAAAATTGGTGCAGAGGTGGTTGTGGAAAGGTGGAATAATGCAAAGTCACTGTTTTCAATGTACTTCGCAATCCTAATTATAAGGTGGAGTACTCCGCTTCGAGTTGCAGCTACTTCACGGCTTCCACCTTAGAACATGCATTGCTTCGCATAGTAGATTTTGGCCACTTTGCCCACCTCTACTCATAGCAGGCACAAATCTTGGCAACTACAAATCTGCAACAAGCTTAATTCCCCTTTGAAATGGTACACTGTTTCAAATAGCTTGGAGTAACATTGGACAGCTCATTATCATACTCACAGCATATCGACCAAGTTGCAAGGACAGCAAATGCTGGACTATGGCTGATCTATAAAAAACAACTATGCTTAACCAATAAGGCCCTGAAAACGGCGGTCACTAGCTCAGTCATACCGGTCATCAACTATGGCCTTGTCATCTATGGTTCTGCTACCTCCACCACCCTCAGAAGGGTGAATACTTAAGACTTCACTTAACAAGGCCTGTAGGCTCGTCCTGGATGCAAACTGGATAAAACTCATGCATGAACTATATGCTCAGATAGGTTGACTTAACTTGGATAGCAGGATACAGTATCATGTCTGCCTGATGGCAAAAAAATCTACCCTAGGACTTACCCCAGTGGGTGTTAAGAACCTCATCAGCCTACCTGACTCCGCTAGAAGCACTAGGAGCATAAATATCCACCCTCTCCAAGTCCCCTTCTGCCATACCATGCAAGGCCAGTGGTCCTTTGAATACCATGCACCCATCTGGCTCAACTCTCTCACGGTAGACTGACAGAAGGAAGTTAGGCTTGGTCTGTTTAAGTCTAAGCTTTATACCCTACTGGCACCTACCAGTGGATGAGACTGTGGGATCTAGGCCTCCAACCTACCCTTCCTTCCCTCCCTATACCTCGCTAGCATACTGTATGTCTCTCTGGTACCCATCCTCTACCCTGTCACCCCTACCTGACAACCATGCCAGCTCTCCTTCTGCACTTGGCTTCCCCCAGCCTGCCTCAAACCCTACCTTCCACTGTACACCTGCCCTTAGCTCGCCCGGTCAACCTGCGTACCTCTCCCCACTGCACCTCTCCCTCCTCTTCCCCTACGCATGGCCTGTCCCCTCAATATGCTCTTAACACTCTACACTGCCTTGCACCTTCCTTCTCACCCCTACTAGGGACAGTTGGAAGCCTTACTGTCTTGTACTTGGATGAATGAACTGCTTGTATAGCATGTTCTGACTTAACACTGCTCCTGCAACTGGAACAATTTGGAACCAATGTGTGTACTTCAAAGTATAAATTGTATACTGTATATATTTCATCCCCCTCCCCCTTAACACTCCATCTATACCTACCTCGCTGTATATTGTATTAACTTGACTTTTATCTTAAATTGTACTCTTTTATTCAGTGTTCCAATCTGTTCTAAATGTATTAACTCCTAGACTTTTTTTTACAATGTATGTAATGTATGATGTGGAACCTCTGTAAATGAGCATTTGGGTCAAAGATATATCCAAAATCTAATAAATAAATAAATAAATTAGACTACTTGATTGACTGTTTGACTCAGCATCTTTCAGTGCAGACTGCAGGCAGTTTACTTAATAGTAGGCAACATCAGACAGTCCAACCAAAGGCTGGAAAAGTCACCAGTGTCACAGGGAGGAAGTGTCATTCTGTGTTGCTTGCTGCTGTTGCTGGTGTACTAGATCAAGATCTGACTGAGTGGGACAGCCTAGGAGACTGCTGAGGCTGAGCAGCCTGAGCTGAGCTGTTAACTGTTATTAGCACCTTTTTAAAATTCCACATTGCACCGGCCCTAAAGAAGTTTGTTTCCCAAATTCCTTGCAAAATGGTAGTAGGTAGGTAAAATTTTATTTATACAGTGAAACTGCCATTAGGGATCCTAAAATCCATATTTACAAGGCTTACCTGTTTGTATAAATTGCATATTATTCCAAATAACAAAGATACAAAAACTTAGAACATATACAACGATGAATTACAAACAATTACTTGAACAAGACAAGACACTTAGTTAGAAAAGCATATATGATTTAGCTATTTTAATCTAATCACCTATTACATTGACAGCGAAAACTCAAGTTTTGATTCACTGCTGATTTAACAATAGTGTCAGCGGATTCTAGATCATGTGGGAGAATAGTTCCAACAGGCAGCCTTAAACTGAAATGTCATTTCACTAAATCGGTTTGTTATTTTTGGGATAATCAATTCCCTAGCTCCCTTGTTTCTTAAATTTACTCTATGATTTGGCTTTTGTAATTGGGTTACTAAGTTATGTGAAAATTTACCTTTAAATAATCCCTGAACCTGTCCTATCCAGGTACCTTTAGCCCTCAATTCCAATGGTGTCCACCCAAGGTTTGAGTACATTGTACAGTGGTGAGCTTTATAATCGCATCTTAACACAAAACATGCTATCCTGTTATAAAGGACATCCAATTTTTGTAATTGTTTTTTGTAGTATGCCTATAAATATAACTTCCATAGTCAATTACTGGTAAAATGAATTGATTTGCTACAGTTAATCGCATTTCTTTTGTCATGCACTGTGATATGTGCCTCATTGCTCCCATTTTTGCATTTGTTTTCCTTATTAATTCTGACATGTGTTGTTCAAATGTTAGATGTTGATCAATTTGAATACCCAGATATTTATACACTTCCATTTGTTCCAAAATTATACCCTTCTGAGTCTTTATTTTAAATTTTGGGACACTTTTCCTTCCTAGGGCCAAAAACATTGTCTGTGTTTTTTTGTTATTAATTAATATCCCCAGGGAGGGAAAGTATCCTTGCATATCCAGAAGGTCACTTTGCAGTTTCCATTCTACCTCTTCCTGATTGTTACCCACTGATACCAGCACGGTGTCATCTGCAGAAAGTCTAATTTTTGAATGCTTGATGCAATTGGGTAAGTCATTTAGATAGACTATGAACAAGAGGGGACCCAGGATGGATCCCTGGGGAACCCCTCTTGTTACATAGCCCATCCCAGACTGCTGACCATTTTTTTTATTTGTTAACAGGGTAAGGAAACTGGACCAAAGGCAATTTTTGAGGTCTGATCTGGAACATAAGAAAAAAATACACATAACAAAAAAATACAAGACAAATATAACTACACATGCAAAATATCACATGTTGCAAATACAACATGATTTGTCAAGCAGAAAAGATTTAAATACAGTTTTAAAATGTGATTTACAAGTATTTGAGTGAATAGCAACAGGTGAACTATTCCAATAACATGGAGCTAAATCACTAAAAGCATGGAGCCCTGACTTACGTTTACAACAGTATCAAGCAACATTTCATTTGATGATCTAAGCATTGACGGAACAGAGCGTACAGATAAATCAGATGAAGGGAAAGAAGAACATTCATGAATAGCTCTGAAAATTAATACATTTTAAATTTAAATTTAAAACAACAAACAGATCTTTCCTCAAGATAAGAATCGAACCAAGAACGGGTTTCCTCCTCTATACCTATTTTCTTCAAAGAGCGTAACAAAATACCATGCTTGACCAAATAAAATGCTTTTGACAGGTCCATGTATACTGCACCCATGGACTTTACATCCCCAAGAGGGGCATCTATAAGACCTAAGAAGTCCATGAGTGCAGTAGCCATGGACCTTCCTTGTCTAAAGCCCTATTGAGATCGAGTTAATTTATTATTTTTCTCTAGATACTCTATTAATTGTCCATGGACAATTTTTTCCAGTATCTTGGAAACCGCTGACAGTAATGCTATTGGTCGATAATTTCAATAAAATCCCTTAGTTGGTTGGTCCATCTCACACTGGCATAAACTCTCTTTTTGACTACCCCATCTGAGAGATCTCCAATCCTACTCGCTGGAGTGAATTGTTCATTGGTGTATTGTTGCGTAAGTAAAGTTATTTTTGGGAACGGTGTGCTCTGCAGTATGCATACTACTGGCTGCACCCACTGTGTAGTACTCTGCACAATATAAAAGAAAGGAGTTGAGAAAGCTTCAAGAGACATTTTGCTGGGCTGATCTAACAAAACCCATGTGTCTCAATTTCAATTTAATGTTGGGCTGAGTTGGCTTGGCTACTGCCTTTAGATTCTTCACTTTGTTTTGACTGTGGTGGGGGAGGGCCTGGGTATGCGAATAAGTCATGTAACATGGCTCATTTGCATACCCTGGGCACCAGAGCCTCCAGATGACAGTCTTGGTATGTCCCTGGTCACTCCCTCCCTCTTTAACCTTACTATACCTCCCGTTGTCTTCCTTTTCTCATTAACATACCTAAAGAAATATGTTGCCCCCTTTGAAACTCCCTGAGCTATTCTTCCTTCAATGTGTGCCTTTGTGCTGCTTACTGCTTTGCCTACTTCTCCCTTTTTCTCAGATACTCTTCCCTATCCTCCTCTCTCTGGGTCTTCTTATACTTTCTGAATGCTATCTTTAGCCTTTTCCTTTTCTGCTACCTTCTTTTGAGAACCACAGCAATCTCCATTTTTACCTTTGCTTACCTGCTTGACACAGAGGTTTATTGCCTTCATTATATCCTCTTTTAATTCAGCCCACTTTCCCTCCACCCCCAGGTCCTCTTCCCCCTTTCAGGTAATTCCTGAGGCATTAACCCATCTTCACCCTTTCCGAAGTCCAACATTCGCACCTTTGTGTGGTAGATTGTGAAGCTGTTCCTATGTTGAACCACACTGTAAGATGATCACTGGTCCTCAGATGGTTTCCTACTGTGATGTCTGCAATACTGTCCCTAATATAGCAGTAAGCACCAGATCCAGTATTGCCCCATCATGAGTGGGTTCACTGACTAGCTGCTTGATGAATGCCCCCTGCAAAGAGTCCAGGATATCCCTGCTTCTATCTGAAGCCACCACAGGGAAGTGCCAATCTACATCTGGTAGACTGAAGTCTCCCTCCAGCAGCACCTCTCCATTTTCAGTCATCCTACCAATTGCTTCTAACATTTCCTTATCTAAGTCCTCCCCCTGTGCCAGAGGCTTGCAGATCACCCCTGTCGGAATAGTAGCTCCATTTCCTGACTTGGGTGACCCACAGCACGTCTGCCTCTCCCTGAATTCCCTGTATTTTTGTTGCTTTTATGCTTTCATTCACATAAAGCACCACTCCACCCTCCTTTCCTTCTACCCTGTCCCTCCTAAACATCATGTAGCCTGGTATGACCAGCTCAGAAAGTGGCCCTCAGACCTCAAATGACACAAGGTCTGTCAATTCCTTGTATCCCACTTCTGCCAGATGTCACATATGGGGAATTGTTTCCTCAGCTTGCTGCCAGAGGTAGCTGTGCCTACTGTTCACAAGGCAGAAGTAAGGGTGCAGTTTCTATGCCATTTCCCCTCCTGCTGCCCATTCAAAAGCACCTATGGCAGTTGGTACCAGTGGCAGTGACCCCACCAGTTCAGCATGACTCCTGTCTAGATTCACCCCCACTTCCATTATTGCCACCAGGGATGGTTGGAGGAGGCAGACTCTCCTTACATCTGCAGCAATGGATGAAGATTACTCAGATGAGTGCGCGTTAAAGATATTTGCAAGGAAGCATGCTCTGGAGCTTTTGGAAATCCCTCAAGATCATACTTTGCTTATTTCCAGTTATCCTCCAGACCACTTATGTCTTCAGAAAGAAGTGCATCATTACTTCAAAAAAACATGCTATAGAACCAGTTCCTCCTCTGCAGAGAAACAAAGGATTTTATTCAAGATACATCCTGGTGCCAAATGGACAGAGGATCTGTGTCCTGTGTTGAGATTTTGGGGAGCTAAAATTCTACAAAGAATACAAATTTCTTATGGTATCCCAGCAAACTCTTCCCACTCTGCAACAAGGGGAAAGACTTTATTCTCCGGACATGAGAGATGCATACCTTCATGTCAGAACCAGAAAATTCCTACACTTTATTCTGGAGGAGGAGCATTACCAGTTCAGAGCATTTCCCTTTGACTTGCCCTGCACCACGAGTCTTTGTCAAATGCTTGGCAGTTGTGCCAGCAGCCCTTCACAGGGAAAGCCTATATGTGTTCCCCTATCTGGATGACTTCAGGGAAAATCTTACATACCCTGTCTTGGACATGTCAGCTATTCAAGAGGTTGAGAATTACAGTCACTGTCCCAGAATTTGGGATTCCATTCCAGAGACTTCAATGCATAGGGACAGTCCCGGGCACAGAAATTATGTGTTTTCCCGCCACAGGACAGAGCAGAAAATCTTAGTGCCCAAGAGTAACTGGCATCCGGGAGTTACTATGTCTCTACAAGAACTATGCTATGCCTCCTGGGGCTTATGACTGCAACCATAGTAACAGTGTCTTTAGCAAGATTTACATATGAGACTTCCCCAGTGAACACTCAGAGTACAGTAGAATCAAATGGTGGATGAGCTGGACCAAATAGTGCTTGTCACATCCCCACTTCGCAAAGCATTACAATGGTGACTGGATTGTTGCAGTCTACTAAAGGGTGTTCCAGTCCTTGTATAAGATCTTGTACAGATCCTCACCATGGATGCCTTGGGTTATGGTTGGGGTGCTTATCTAGGCCCTTAGCAGATACAGGGGTTGTGGTCAAAGGTAGAAGCCTAGTTCCAAATAAATATCCTGGAGATGAGGGCTGTCCTATACAGCCTCCAGCCTCCAGGCATTTCAGGAGCATCTGTGCCAGGGTACTTAAAAAAAAAATGGACAAAGCCAGTGTGATGCATTACAACAACAAGGTGGCACTCATTCCTACCCCGTTTGCAGGGAAGCAATGAGAATACAGTACTGGGCTCTGTCTCATTGCTTACAGACAGACTAAGTGGGTCACAGTCCAAGATTCTCAAATGGGTACTGCTGACCATTGTGTTAGGTGACCTCTTCGCAAGATGGGGTAATCCAGGGTTGGAGCTTTTCTGCATCCCAACACAACACAATGCTGCCACATTTTTTGCTTGTTTGCTCCAGGGCCTGGATATTTCTGGTGAGACACATCCCTCTCACGGAAAGGGAAATTCCTGTATGCATTTCCCCCAATTCCTCTAATACAGAGGAGGACAAACTAAACTACTAACTAAACTACTAACTACTAACTAAACTACTAACGTTTGTGGATCGTGAGTGCCACTCTCACCCTCCTTGTTCCATTGTGGCCTCACCAACAAGCATTTGTCAATGCCGAATGTTGCTTGCTTGTATGTGCTGTGTAGGTATTTGGAAGTCAGTGGAGTGCAAATATTGAAAATTTGCAAACTTGGTTTCTACTTCGCCAACAGATTTATTTATTTATTTATTGGATTAAGACCTTTGAGCTAGCAAGCTTGTTTACAAAGGTTCCACATTGAACTGGTACAGACAAGTATAACAGACAGTTGAAACTTAACAAATACAAGTAGTATTCAGTTACAAATTCAAGCAACAAAGTTATAAATCATCAATTATGTACAAACAATTTGTAGGAGAGACAAAGTATAGCAACTGAGAACAATCTACAATTGTACCAATGGAGGAACTAGTAACAGTATGTAGTTGGGGTTGAGCCTAAGGCTGCTAAGAACAGAAGTGCACGATTCAGGTAGAGTTCATAAGTGGGATAGTTTATAAGTTAGAGAGAGGGAAGAAAGTAGTAAGGGATAGCATAGGTGGGGAGGTAGGAGCAGGAGAGAAATCCATCCAATGGGTTTCGTTGATGAAGGCAATAGGTAAGGATCAGATTGGGTTGTAGAGTGAGAGGGGAGGGGGTGAGAGAAAATGTGAAAGGGAGGCCCCAGAGGATTTTAATAGTAAGGGATGATCAGGGTGGTGGAGGAGGTAAAGAAAAAAAACTAGAGAGTAAGAATTATATAGATGAAGGGGAAACCAGGGGATGTGGGGGAGGGTAGTTGCCCGGTAGGGCGTATGCCTGATGGCATCAGACTTTATGTGTCACAGTTGCACACACTGAGAGCAGCCAAATACATTTGTAATTTGGCTTTAAAGGGACCTAGTTTTGGTTCTGTAACTAATTCAGTGCTGAGAGAATTTAGTCAAAGGGGGCCCTATACTCAAAGGATCGCTGCTCTTGCAAAATGCGACAAAAGGGAATGTGGAAGACCGCTTTGCCGGCAGTGGAACCTCCTGTACCCCTCCCATTGTTTCAAGACCTGTTGCTGCAGGACAAGGATACCTACTCCATCTTGATCTGGAGTCCCTGCATCTGCATGCATGGCTTCTGAAAACATAGCCACAGCATGTTTTGGGGTTTTCCTCTAAGGCTGCTGATGTACTGGTGGCAGCAAGTAAACCTTCATCGAGATATAATTATTCTTTGAGACGGAAGTGATTTACTTTGTGGGCTGATTCCAGGAATTTGGACCCATTCAAATACCCTGTAAATGTACTGTTGGAATATTTGCTGTCCTTGTCCAATTCTGGCATGCAGTAGTCCTCACTTAAGGTGCATTTGGCTGCTGCATCATCTTTCCATACTCCTATTAATGGGTGTACAGTTGCCCAGTTGAGGTGTCCCGTATGTTTCTGAAAGGTATTCTGCATATAAAACCCTATCTGCAATTTGGTACTGCATTGAGATCTGAATTTGTGCTGGAGAAACTAACACTGGTTCTTTTTCAGCCGGTCACAATTTGTGGCTTAACGTTTTTCTGTCATGAACAGTGTTATTTTTAGTTGCACTCACTTCTGTTCGAAGGATTTCCGAGCTTCAGGCTCTAATGTGTGAGCCTTCTTTATCTGATTTTCCACAACGTCAGGTATTCTTTACATACAGATCCTAAGGTATCACTGAAGGCAGCCTCTGAATTTAGTTTGAATCAAATGCTGCACCTTCCTGTTACTACCCTGAGCATGGCAATCATGGTGCGGCATTGCTCCATACTTTGGATGTACATGGAATACTCAAATACTATGTCTAGGAGTGCCGATAGAAATTTCCAGGCCTGAGACACACCTCTAGGTCTGGGGCCCCCCTCCCATCCCCAAGACATATAAATGTGTAAATTTGGCCCCCCCCGAACCACCTGGGCCCAGGACAGTTGTCTTGACTGCCCCCCCATCGCACCCTTGATTATGTCCCTTCCATCAAAGATTGTGTAAAGTCCTTTTAACTTTTTCTGTCACCCCTGGCAAACAGGGCACTCCTGTGCTTAAACAGTGCCTGTCCAAATGACTGGCACATTGTATTAACTTCTGTTATGTGATGTATGATAAGGACTTTCCTCCAGTGTGTTGTCACTCCACAAGGGGTAGGGACACTTCTGTTGCTTTGTATCTGAAATGTTTCAGCTGCTAACATTTGTGTTATAGTCGCATGGAGCACTGCACCTTGAGCATTACAATCTGGACATAGTCTGTCGTAGACATGCTGGTTTCAGGCTTGCTGTTCTGCAAGGCCTGCTGTCTTGCATACAAATATCATACTGCACCATCTTACCAGTTACTTTTGGGACTGCTTGGGACTCTTTCCAAAGGTGTTCCCTAATGGAAAAGATCCTTGAAGATAGAGCAATTATGTACTTATTGTAACAGCTGATCTTTGAGAGAATCTCTTCCATTATGCCTTGCTGTCCTTTCCTCTGTCTCCCTTCCACTTCAGTGAGGGTTACATCAGATATTGTGCCTGATCCTAATCTATGGACAACATATCCAGCATCCTATGTCACCTTGTGTGCTTGATGCTGACATGATCTCCTGATTCCCCATGGTTGGCGGCCTTCAGAGTCTAATCTCCCGTGGGGAACTGAGGAGTGATGGAGCTGCCCATGTCTATACAGATGCTGATGTAGGATGCTGTCATGCAGTTCTAGTGCCTGGTGGCTGTATTTCAAAAGATGTGGACTAATGGAAGAGATTCTTTGAAAAGATCTATAGTGTATGGCAGAACGTTGTTATTTGGGGAAATTCATCTTTTCCCAATGTTGTTATACGATCGATGTGACGCAGCTTTGTTGTTAACCCATCGATGGTATGTCACATCGATGGCATAACAAAATGGAATTGACACGTGCAGCAGTTCCCTAGGCAGCAAAGCCACTCACATGCCAAGAATTTGGTTTGAAGTCTGCTGTTTTTTTTTAATCTCCATGCCCGCTTCCTAACCCCATTCCTGTCAAAAACTCTTCAAGCTTGCTCTCAGTCACTCACTTAAGTGCTATACAGAAGGCTGATTTTTTTTCCACAGGCTGAAGACTAAATCTATATTTGTCACTAGTGTGTCTCTTTTGCAGGTCTGACATCAAAATAGCTTTAAAGTTTTAACGCTTCGCGTCCCTACCCTGTCTCCTGTTTACAGCAATTGCCATTTGGCTTTTAGAGTCACATGGTTGTTTCCGCGACTAAGTTCTGTTATGTTACCCTTAGATGTTGTTTTACAGTTTTTAACTAAACTGTACATTCTTCAGTTCAGTCTGAGTTTGGTTAGCTTTATTTTTTATGTTTACTCTTGGCAATATGCACGACAGGCAGTGAACTGCAATGTAATGTAAGGCAAGTTTTTCAGTTATTCACTGTTACCGCGAGGTGCTTTGAAAACAAAAAAAATCATTGCGGATGCTGTTTGTTCATATTGGAGTTAACACTGATGCCCATACACTATAAAAAACAATGTATGGGCAGTGATGAATGACCACACTATGCTAACATCTCATGTTTCCCTAGGCAACATTTATAAACCTCTCGAGCTGAGCTCTCGAGGTTTACATGAGTTGCCTAGGGAACCACTCGATGCTAGCATAGTGTGGTTGTTTATCACCGCCCATACATTATCCTCTATATTGTTAGTACATAACTGCTCTTTTTTGGGGCCCTGCCCAGTTGCAAGTGCCTTTTACTAAGTGCACAACTGCACCCTGATTTGTATCCTAAAGCCTTTCCCGTGTGTTTGCTAAATACATTGGGATTGTGCTGGGAAAGAAGCCCATTTTGCCATACAAAAAACATGACCTGAGTTGTTTTCTTTAATTATTATCCCCTGCCTTAAGGCAGGTGGTAGGGAGTGTCATCTCAAAGAACAGTTGGTGAGGAATGGAGATAGTGTAGGACTACACATTGGACATGAATTAGTAAAACGATGGGGTCTACAGACTATTGAGAGCCTTGGGAATAGGTGGGGAAATTATCCAGCAGGAAGGTCAGAGAAGCAACTGGGGGTAGACTCTGACCAGAACCTGAACAAAGAGAACTGAAGGAGATCTAATTAGTCTGTATGGCATCCTCAAAGGTCCAGAATTATGCAAAGAACTAAGACTATTTCAAAACTAATGCACACTAGGGGCACCAACAAACTGTTAAAAGAGGAAGTATTTAGGGATGGGAGAAGGGAGAATTGTAATGGTGCTGAGATTCTAAAAGTTTCTGATAAACCATATTGTTTCTAATAGTTATTGCCTACTGAAGATGCACTTCTGCTGCTAGTACCATACCAGGGGGACAATCATGCTGTCACTGGGCAAAGCATGCCGTATGTTCACAGTGTGTGTTATTCTGCACAACCTCACCATGCACTGTGATGTACCCATTCTGGGACCTGCTCCACTGCCGATGCCGCATGGTGATGGGGCTGCCGATGTGGTCAGGGGTCCAGAGACTGTCAGTGGTTGGGAGGCTAGGCAGCACTCATGCAGGGTACGTTCTGCCAGTAGGTGCTGGGTGGTGGGTGCGTCAGGCACTGTGATGAGTGTGTTGGGCTGTGTAGGTGTGTGTGTGTGTGTGTGTGTGTGTGTGTGTGTGGTCCATTGGTGGCTGCAGGCGTGATACACCATGACAAAATGACACATGGGAGTCTTGGTCCACGTGCTGTGTGACAGGGGTAGTGTGTGTGGTGATGATACCCATTCTGAAGCGCACACTGCTGAGTGGTGGCTGTGGAAAAGTGCCATATGGCCGTGTTGTGTGCAGTTGTACACCTGCATGACACTACTGCCATACTGGCACTGTCGCCTGTGAGTGGGCCACCAGGGTGTCCTGTGTGTCATGGTCTCACTGGTGCTGGGTGGTGGACATGGGCATGCTGGTGGGGTACCATGCTGCTGGGCATGGTGTTGTGGGTGGTCATGTGTCCAGCACCCTCATCGTGGTGCATGTGCTGGTGATGGCACATGTGGCACAGGTGCAACTTGGGGTGGTGGCGACTGTGTTGTGCTGGCAGGGTCATGTGCCATGTGTGACTGGTCAGGCCTGGTGTCAATGCTACTGGCTCTGTGTGTCACCGGCCTTGCTTGCAGGTGTGCTGAGGTGTGTGTGCCCAACCTCCATGCCAGAGCCTGTTGACTGACAATGCCACATCCACGCCATCCACCAGGGGCATGATCTGTCTGCTGTCTGGGTGGTTCCTCTATATCCCCCATGCCACTATGCCCTGCGCCGACGGTTATGTCGTTCTTGGTGGACTGGATCCCAGCACACACTGGTGCATCTGTGGGGTCAGTTTCACCATGGCCCTGTGCCTCCACAGCCCGCTGTGTGTCTAAGTCTCCTGTTCTGTCCATGGCAGCTATGGCACTTTCTGTGTGGCACTGCCGACCGCGGCTACATCCAATGTCGGGGGCATGTGGGTGCACTGTCTGTGGTGTGTGGGCATTAGGCCGGTGGTCCATGTTCCAGACTAGCCACTCTATGGCATCTGTGATGTATACCATGTCACGCCGCATGCCACGCACCTCCATTGTGAGCTCAAGTGTCACCTCCGTAGTATGGCGTTGCTCTGCCAAATGTTCCTCCTCTAACTGGTGGACCACCCAGTACCTGTCTGCCAGGGTGTTATGCATGCACTCCCTGTGGCAGTGTGTTGGCACATGCATCAAGGGTCCCTCCCCTGGACTGTCCTCCACTTTGTGTGTGTGCCGGTCATCCAAACACTGGCCGTCAGTTGTTGGCAAGCACCACACTGGAAGTGATGCCGGTACAGTGGCAATGACATGGTCTGAGTATCTACAAGCAGCATGTGGCTGGTGCTGTGCTGTACAGCCACTATCCATGCAGTCTGTAACAGTGGCCTGTGTACCCTCCTCTGGCATGCCAGGGGTGCTCTCTACCTCACTGTCAGTCTCCATGGGGACCACCGTCTCTTGCTCGGTACCTGTGGGGGAGATGGTACAGTTAGTAGGGCCTTCAATGGCACACAGTGGGCATCACTCCAGGGTGCTATTGGCACCATCACTCACCAATCCCATGGCCATCCTGGCTTGCAGCCTCTTCCACTGGCACATGTCTCACGGTCTCCCTCTGCTGACTGCATGGCACTGCTGTGGTGCCTGTCCACCCTGTTGGCTCTGTGGGGGAAGGAAATGGTACAGTTAGGTATCCACAGTGCTAATGCACAGTGATATGCCTGCTCAGCTGGCGCATACCTACCGTCCAGTGTGTCCACGCCTTCCACCTCCCTGTGGACCCAGACATCCATCAGAGTGTCTACCACCGTGCACTCCACTGGGTGAGTTGGCTGTCATCCCCTGGTGGTCTGTCACTGGCGCCCTGGTGTTCCCTTGCTGCATTGACGACCTTACACATCGCAGCTGATGGTAGGCTCTGCCACTTGTGCTTGATGGCCTTGATGGTCCAGGCATCATGTCCTGCAGCATTTACCCCTGCCTGTATATCTAGCCACAGGCAGGCCTTCACCTCAGCGGGTGTGCTTAGAAAGAGTGACCCGTACAGCCGTCGGTAGTGTGTCCAGATATCGGACACCATCGAGGTGACCTGTTCCCCTGTGAAGTTTGTGGAGTGGAATTATCCTCTGCCATATGCCCTTGTACCACAACACCCTTGGCCGGTGGCCGGATCACCCTGTTGGGGTTGCTCCATGGCCTGGGAGTCTGCCTGCGTGGCACAGGCTGGCTTCCTCATTGCCTTAACATAGTTGTGTTCATTGGTATGCACTTCCTTGCTGCAGCATGGGGTGGGGATTTCTGCCTTATACGGTGGGGTCAAGGGGCATTGACGCATAGCAATGGCACGCCTGCACGCACTATGAGCCATGTTGCGAGGCACACTTCAGAACGCCCAGATCTTCCATGTGGCACGTGGGGCATCGTTGAATGTAGTGTAGCTGCAAACTGGCATTACGTCATTTTCCTGTGCATTTCATGCTCCTTCATGTGTAGGCCCTACCACCTGGTTGGGTTTTTCACCATTTTACCAAAAAAAAAAAAAAGCGATATTTCTCAAGATTGCACATTGTATTGTATTGTGTTATTTTTTTATCAAGCCTGTTTCTGCTAATCTGATGTATTCTCTTAAACAAAGTGTTGTGTACTCAACAGTGAGAGGGCTGAAGAGTTCATAAAGCTACTTTGCCTTCAGCTTCCTTGTTTTTTGAGCTCTTCAGCCCCCAAAGATATTTAGTTTTACACATCATTTTTCTTGTATTTAAAAACCAAAAAGTACCTGTACTGATCTATTTCCCAATGAAGTGGGGTTTTGTTTTGGCACTGAGAAGTGACATTCAAAGCAAGAGTGCACGTGGCTCTGGTATGATCTGAGCCTCTGTCACTGGGTAATGTGTCAGTTTGTCCTGGTCATTTCACTCCATGACAGCTCTTCCCAATTAGCTCCAGTGTCAATAGGCTCCCACGTCAATTCGTCCCAGGGCAATTCACTCCCACTACATATATGTACTGTACCCCAACAACAATTACAGTACAGCTTCCACTTCTACAACCCTTGAGCACATTGTCTGATCTGCTGGGGGAATTATGCCCACCAGGAATTTATTTCATAATATTTATGTGGGGGAGGATTGTTGGGGGGTGAATTGACATGGGAGCCAATTGATGCCAAAGCTAACAGTCTGGGGCAAGTTGACATGGAACAAAATGACCGGGACAAATTGTGACATAGCCCTGTCAATGGCTTCACCAGTTTGCACTTTAACCTCTGGACCAGACATTGAAAATAGAATGGTGTTTAAGTTCTGCACTAGCTGGTGTAGTTTCGGGGGGGGGGGGGGTGCATGCTATTCTTGAGTGGGTAAACTGAGGCTAATGCAACATAGTCCTATGACAACCATCACAGCCTATGTGGTAACATGGCATAATGCTACTTTCAGCCCCTGGCTGGCAGTGTAGACTACGAAGCAGGTGAACAAATCCATAGAGAATTGCTGTTTAAGGAGTGTGCAGGTCAGATTCCTCTAAATTTCTACTTTGTGTAGTAAATGAGCCTTGGGGCACTGCCCTCTGGCAAGTAAAAAACATCTATTTTCATGTTTTTTGGCAGCTCTGCACCCAAGCTATATAGTATGTATGTGTGTGTCACAAACTACCAGCCAGAACAGTACCTTCAATGAAAATCCTGTGCATGTGGCAGGTACAGTGTGATAGGATGCCCCCTCCCCATTTTGGCCCCTTGGTAGTTTTTCTAGATAGAAATATCCTCTAGAAGCACAGATATTTTTTTTTGGGGGGGGGGATAAGTAATAATAATTATTTTTAAAATAAAATTGTCATTTGTACCCAACCCCCCCCCCACACACACACACCATGCATTTAAAACCAGAACTGCACAGTATGTGAAGCAGTCAAATATGGACATTATGGGCAACAGTCGCAAGGGACAGATTCTTTCAATGAAAGTTGCCTCCAAAGCAGAACATTACTGTTGCACTTATTCCTTCTCACATCTAAGTCTCTTTGCCTATAGCTGTCATGGGTCACCGCTGTAGTAGAGTTCTGACAAAAGAAAACTATGGGGATCTTGTCTGGATTTAAACTCAACCTCTTGTTAATCAGACTGCTGACCTTTCCCTTAACGTTACCAAGCTGGCAGAGCAGTGACGCTCAGCTCCTTAGCTGTACAGTAGGGGCTAAAGCCTCCCTGGGAGGCAGCCCTAGTCATAATGTCTGCATCTAAAGCAGCTCTACCTCAGAGGCAGTCCTGCCCTGGAGGCAACTTTCATTGGAAGAATCTGTTTCTTTCAGAACAGTCGGCACTGAAAGCTCCAGTGTGGGGCTGGTCCAAATTTGCACATTATGTGTAAATGTTTTGTATAGTTTATTGCAATATAATAGGTTGTATAAGACTAATTCTGACTTCCAAGCTAACATTTTAATATGCTCAGTTTAGATGTTTTTTATGTCGACCAGTCCTCCATGTGGCTACGTTCATTCTTCTGAGACTGTACTTAGCCCAGTGAGGACACTAAGACAAACAAACAAAAGATCACAGCTTATAATATCTCTAACTTACACTGCAGTCTGTTGACTCGCCCACTGCTGTAGCCCTCTGCAACTGCAGTGTATTCTGGAATTTGTAGTTACAGAATGTGCATGCCATTTGTACAAACTGCAAATTGGGACCAGACCCACCTGGTGTGTGGTTTTTCATGCTGACTATTCTCTCTTTAATTTATTTAAAATGCTTCACCTGGAAAGTCTGCAGTGAACTGGTTCTGCTCCATATGTGTACTGAGAAGTTATAAACAAGCATTTGGCAATGCCAACTGTTTCCTTGCATGCAATATGTGGCAGGGGTGTATTGTGTTAGTTTAATCACAGTGTTAACTGTTATATACAGTATCTGTTTTCCTCCTTGTCTCCTTATCGGTGACCATACACAGAGGCATGTTGTGTTTGTGTGTGTGTGTGGTGGGGGGGCTGCTGATGAAGTCTGTGGGGTGGACCTAAGTGCAAAAGAAAAATCATGGCTCCCCTGAAGTGCTCCACACTGACGTACCTCACATAGTAAACTTAGAAAGTGATATACATGCATGGCAGTTGTGCTGCAGAGAAACATTTGTTGGGTAACAGGTATTGCATCTGTCAAGTATTTATTCATGACCCCAAAGTAACATGGTTGTGGGCAGTGGCAGACACTTACAATACTAAATAGTGATGGCATACAGTACAGAATAACAATTGCAGTGCAAGACATCAGAAACAAAATGTCCAAAAATGCATAGTTCAGAGTAAGACAATAGAAACTGAGAAGTCATTTGGGTTAATGTGTGTATGTGCACATGTCTAAGGGGCTATGAAAATTCTAAAGGCAAAAATAGAAACCATCAGCTCACTCAAAAGTCCCATGCAGTGTTATTTTACCATAATCATACAGGCTTCAGTCATTGATCAATCATTTAGGAAAGCTGAAGGTCACACATCTGCCATGGTTTCATCAGGATTTCAAAGTGTTTGTCTTTGGAAGTGTGTAGCGGCATAGAAACTGACCCCACAGAATATGGAGCTGGCTAATCAAATTGTGCAATACCTGGGGTAAGAAAAATCAATTTCTGGTTTCCCAAGTGAAATATAAAACAGCCAGATAGAGAGTTGGTTGCCAATTGTGTTGTTGTTCTGCTCTCACAGAAAATGAGCCTTAGTAGGATTAGCACAGTCCTAAACCCCTTAGTAGCAGGTGACCATTGGGATACAATTATATAGACAACATACTGTAATAAGAAGATCACATATGTGAAAGACACTTTGTCAACTTCCTTTGGTTCTTGCAAGGTCCATTTACAACCTGGTCAGGGTTTTTTATTAACATCTGTGATTCCTCTTCCCCAAGTGTCTTTCGAGGGAGAGGGGACTCTGGCCACCAGAAAAAACAAGTTATGGCACTAAGTTTAAAACCCCATTGAAATACATTGAACTGCATACCTATCCCTCCAGCTGCAATGCAAAAAGATTTGTTTAACCCCAGTCAGCGGCTGTTGGTCCCTTGGTGCAGAGCATGCTCACTCTGCTGAGTTCAGTAACAGTAAAGACATGAATGAATGGTGCCATGAATTTGTCTGTAGTAAAACCTCAGCCAATCAGGTTTTACTATAGGTAAATACATCACCACTCATTCATGCCATTACTATTACCAAGCTCTGAACAGAGTGGCCCCTGCTCTGCACCGAGAGGCTGACAGACACTGACCGGGTTAAACAAATCTTTGAAACTGACTCCCGAGGGGGTGGGTGAGTGGCAGTCACATAGCTTAACATCACTGGGGTCTCTGGTTTTGTGGGGGATGTGTTCTGGTGTGTGGGGTGAGGAAAATCTGAGCGGAGGGACAGAAAAGGAAACTGCAAGGGACAACACTGGGAAGGAGAAGGGGGAAGGAGGAGAACCAGAAGGATGATTGAAGAAGGCCAAGTGAAGCCGGAATGGTAAGGTACAAGGTGGTTAATGTGCGAGGGAACCAGAGGAAAAAACAAGGTTGGAAAAGTGAATATATAGAAAGTCCAGGGTAAGGAATGCAAACAGAGAGCTCCATGAACTGGAAGACAATGAGAGGAGAGGAAGGGATGGGGAGCATTAGTGGGAAAACGCTTGTCGGACGGTTTATGCAAATGAAAGGAGTGACGCGCTCTCATTGGAATGCTTCATTTTTTGAACTACAGGACACTTTCAGCTGTGAAATTCCGACCACCATCACACTCAGCTTCGGTGGCATTGGTCTGTCGGGGACGAGCCTGCTGTACACTGCTCTGCATTGGGCTAGTCCACGACACACCTCTGAATGTCATTCTCTGAAGCAACCGCAAGATGTTTCTTGAGAACACGCAAGGAAACATAATAATACAGCTGGCAAAAGAGCAGTTTGAAGAATACCACAATAGATTCCAAGATGAATTAAACTGTAATTTGAACATGGAATTACAGAAGTACCTGGTGGGTGCTCGAGTCTCTACAAAGCTCCCCCGGATGCAGGATTGGAAACTTACTCCCAGTAGAAACTGAGGTAAAATGAATAAGGCACCTGGAAATCACACGGTGAATAGTAGCTTGAGGAAAAACAAAATACCTTGTAGATTAAGTATGCAAATGCCACTGATGTGTGGAAAAATTGATGAATTCTAAGTGCTTAACATCACTGATCACTAATATGCAGGCCACTCAGGACAATGGCTGGGATCGAAATGCCCCATACTATGTAAAAGATAAGAAGGCAGTCAATGGGAAGAAGTGGCAGTTTGTATATGAGGACCTAAAATTATTTCAGGCCCAACCCAGCACAGAGGTGGAGAGGTGATGGGATGGTTTACTATCTGTGCACTCTGAAGGCCAGGACCAGAATGGGGAATTTAGCACTGGGTAAGGTTGGAGATTCAATGGTCAGAAAACCAAAACTCAGATTGAGTGAGTTCAACATCACAGACATTCACTGACTGGCAAAACAATGAAGCTAGGACTCCAAAAGGCCAGAAATTCATGGATTAACTTCAACAGGAAGTAATTTCTCTAAAATCTTATGTGAAGGATATAACTTCAGTACTGAAAAAAATACAAGCGTTTGAGTGGAAATCAACATATACTTGGCTGGTGTTAGATGTCACTTCTCTGTATTCCATCATTGAGCATGCACAGGGGATAGAAGCAATAAATATGATGTTGTCTAAATCACCTTGGGTGTATCCAGTCTCTTTTATAACATCCGCTCTTGACCCTAATTTAAAAAGTAATTCTTTTTTGTTCAATTCACAATATTTTCTGTAGGTCAGGGGCTCTGCGATGGGCTGTTCTGTGGCCCTCTCATACGTCAACTTATTCATGGGTTGTTGGGAGGAGAGTGCCATATTTGACCCCATCACAACCCTTTTGTAAGAAAACATTATTCTGTATTTTCGTTTCATTGATGATCTGCTCATGATATGGGACGGTACAGACATGGAGATGCAGGATGTTTTGGTTTCCATAATTCCAATGAGAGGGGCATCAGATGTACTGTACATCATGAAGTGACAAAACTAAAACAGATTTTTTGGACATCACTTTGGAAGGACAGAGGGATAAGGTTGTTGAGACAGTGGGGTTCAGAAAAAGTACAGCTAGTAGCAGTACCTTGCATGCACGTAGTACACACCCACACCATCTGATTGAGAGTTTGCCTTACAGTCAATTAGTTAGATTGAAGAGGAACAGTTCCAGGGAAAGAGATTTTCTGCTAGTAAGTGAAGAACTATTGCAGAGGCTTCGTAAGCAAGGGTGTGCAGAGCAAGTGTTACAACAGGCTTTAGAAAAAGTTAAAAAACTGGATAGAGATACTCTCCTAGAATATAGCGAGAGGGAGACTACAGATCAAAAAGTGTGTTTTGTGACCACCTATTCAGCTGTTTCTACGGATGTAAGTTCTGTGATAAAACAACATTGGCATCTCTTAGATATAGATAGGGACCTGAAAGAAATACATGAAAGGGAACCCCTGATTTCATTTATTAGAGGAAAAAATCTCAAGGATCTGCTGGTTCATAGTGAATATCAAGATTCTCCCACTTTACCTACATTAAATTGGCTGCCACCGAAACCATAGGGCTATTCTCCATGTCATAACTGTATAACAAGCTCTCATGTAGTTCAGCGTGATGTGTTTAGAAACTCCAATACAAAGTGAATTCCAGTAGTCCCTATGTAACACTTTATCACCTGCACCACCTCCCGTGTGATGTATGCCCTTTGGTGCTCCTGCGGTTGTGTGTAGACTGGACAGACAACAAGAAAGCTTAAAGAATGGCTGCAGGAACACTTCAGGGCTTTGAGAAATAAAAATTTGGAACATCCTATAACTAGATATACCCATGACACAGACAATGAGGGGGACATAAAATCTCATATATGAGAATAGATCATGTACCATTTAAACCAGAGGCGGGGGTAGGGAGAGACTGCTTGATCAGAAGGAGTTGAGATGGACTGTTTGCTTGAAAACATTGAAACCCAATGGATTTAATAATGTAATGGACTGGAAACCTTATTTATAAATTCTGACTGAATGGAACAAGATTGGAGGTTTATAATAATAGATCAAATGTAGTTATAATAAAATTGCAGCCTAATGGAAGTACATTTTGGATTTTTCTATTAGTAAAAGATCTGCCCTGCCGTCTCTCAGTTCCACTGGCTCGGCTTGGCCTTGTTACCTTTTCCGCTACTGCTGTAACTCTTTCGCTTCTCTCCTCCTCTTACCGGCATCATCACCCTTGCCCTGCCGTCTATCGGTTCCACCAGCCCAGCCGCATTCTGCTACCTTTTGCCGCTGTTGCTGTCTTTTGCCGTAACCCCCTGTCACCCTTTCTCCGCTTGCCGTCTTTCGGCTCCACCGACTAGGCCGCAGGTTGGAACCTTGTATCGCCGCTGCCGTATTTGCCGGCTTTCTTTTAACCCTCACTCCCCTCTCCCGGCCATCCCTCCTCTACTCCCTCCTACCTCCCTATTCCTGCCACCGCCTCTCTGTCCTTATATTCTTAGCCATTTCTTTAGCCCCCCGTTTTGGCCCCTTGCCCCTCTATCCTTCCCTCTATCCTTTCCTCACCTCCTCACCTTCCCCCTTTTGTCATTTTCCATCTTGTTTCTGGCTTACCCCTACACCTATCCTCTCCCCTTTCCTAGGTCCTTCAATGCACTTTATGTATGCGCTCAATGGAAAATGTCCTTGAAATGTATTTTGCCTTGTATTTTCCTTTGTCATGCATTGTATCCTGCCATATGTATCTTCCTGTATTTCTGTGCATCATGTATTTTCGTTATCCTTACTGTATCGTTATGTTCTGTAATTTTACCTCCCGGGTTGTGCCTGAAAACAGTCACTTGCTGGCTAGTGCACTTACCCGGTTAACAAAAACTAAATAAATAAAATAAATAAATAAATAACAAAATAGGCTGCAGAGTAGTTCATTCTGTGACAGTGTTATATTTATTAATTTGTTTAAGTAAACTTCATATAAAGAGTTGAGTTGGACATAGTGCAGGGTGGGAAGCAGTACACATGGTTAGCAAAATTAGGTAATTCAGCTTTACATTGGTTTTATTGCACACGTGGACTTAAGTACAGCTTTCCAGGCTACATGGTTTCCTTGTTATGCTGAAAGATGGATCATTTAAGAATCCTTTCTTTTTTTTAATTTTTCATTATAGACAGGTTGTGTCATGATTGTTATGCACTTTAGATCACAAATAATATATATATACTGTATATAGTGTATATATATATATATATATATATATATATATATATTTTATTTTCATTGACACATAAGTATCATGGCATTAAGTGACTCAATGGTTGCCTACAAGCTTATTGGATAGGTATGGTCAAATTCTGATGTAATTAGGGATCAAGAATAAATGCTAATGGTGTAATAGCATAATTGGTAACACATAATTATGCACTAACCAGAATGGATATTCATTAGCTGAACCACACCCATACGAAGAGGTCTTTGTGGCTTGAAGCACTGGGCTGATTGCACTTTATTGGTAAGGCAACCACTACATTTTGTTTTAAGAATATTGTGTGTAAAATGTCACTGTTTTTTTGCCTTTCAATACAAAATATTGCATATTTTTAAACACTAGCCTGGAGTGCTGTATTTTTATTCTTTCTCCCAGACATTCATTGACTGGCAAAACAATGCAGGTAGTACCCAAAAAGGCCAGAAATTCACAGAGACCGAACAGGATTTTTTCCTCACACTGAATCATTTGTTTAACTAGGGGGAGACAATACCTGGCCAAATTGTGAGTAATCTAGACATAAAACAAACAGAAAAGCATTGGTCAATGCTGACTGTTTGCTTGCTAGTGTAACAGGGCTTTTAAAAGCCCCTGATGTTGTTGGGTCAGCCCTGAAAAACATCATATCTAGGCACAATTTAGTTTAAATGACACCCTTTTTGTCAACCTTATTTGTTTATTACTAATATAATAAATAATGAAATGGTAAATATAATAACAGCGAAATGCATGGAAACAGGATATCTGCCGTATTTGCTTTGTATCTATGTCTGCAGTCACAGTTCTGTTTATGACATCCCAATCTGTTGCTGTGAAGATACAGTGGCGAGCATACAAAAGTTCGTAATTACACAGAGAATAATGGATGGGGGTGGTGTGTGTAAAATTGAGTTTTACACACAACACCATCTTTTAATTTATATAATTGCTGGCCAGCACTTTTTTGCTACAGCAATTATATAAAATAGAACAAAAACAAAACAAGAGATCGGTGCTAAGAGGCAGCCACGGACCAGCTGAGATTCAGCACGGTCCGTGGTCAGCCGATATTTTAAATTAATATTGTTTAAAGGTTGCAGAGTGGATTTCAATCATTTCTTGTTTTTTTTGTGTTGTTGAGGAGTTTACTTACCCTCCAAGTGGCAGCTGAGGCATCTGTCAGGTCCAGTGAGGGACATGGAGAGAGACAGGTAGCGCGCATGGCTGGTGCAGGCACGGAGGCAGGCAAACCCGACGTGTGCTTGCCATTATAACCAGTTGGTTATAATGGCAAATTATAACTGAGTTTCCCTATGGGAAAAAGCATTGGCCAGTAATTATAATATCACAAACAGGGCATTATGATGTCATGTGTAGACAAGCAACCATAGCTAATAAAGTCCAAGGGACAATAATCTTGCAAAAACATACTTCTGGTTAAATTGTACAGACAGTAAAAGCACAGAACCATAAAACAACAGGTTTCCGGTTCAGCCCTCAACCCCTCAGGGCCAGAAATAATATTGCCTAAGGAAATCTGAGCTACAGTACACTTGTAGCCAGGCAAGTGGCATGGAGGGCTGAAGTGTGGACGTCTCTCCACCTGCCACACCAGTGACCTGGGTTTGGGCATGTACCAAGGTCATGCAGGGGCTGGAGGTGGAAGGAGGAGTTAATGTCCATTGACATGAGGTCTCCTCTTTAGGGGTCGAGGACTGTGTGTCCTGCTGCTTGTCTGCCACCAAGTGGAGGGTAGGTGTAGCAGTTACCAAAACTGAAAGTCTGAGGTGGGTATTGAAAGCATGCACCATCTTCATGGTCTACGTTTGCGCTTTTGCATGCTGCTGGCTCTGACTCAAGAGCAGTAATGGGTGGAAACAGAATCCCTGTCTACAGGATCATGCTGTCACCCTGATGGCACTGCACCACCACCATCCATAGCACTCGCTCACTAGATGAGGTAAGAAGTATGAGTGTGCGAATACCTTAATATGAATATTTGGCTGAATATTTATATTTGAGTCACCAGATATTGCGTATTTTTTATTAAGTATTTGGTCCCTAAATAAGTGTTTTTTTTAAATAGGACATTGTAACACTGTTAAAGTCCAGTACTTCCTTTCCTTTTGAAGTACAGCAGTTAATTCTGCCATGAACACCCCTAACAACCTTACAGTAGCCCAAAAAGACAACAAACTACTGTGCTGGTCAGTAGTCAGGAGACAGATGGTCATCATAGACTGGCCAAAGACTGTAGGTGAGATGATGTCTTGTGTTTTGTTGAGGGCAACTAAAATGGCACTGGCGTAAGTGTATTGAAGTTACATTCTGGAGGAGAGAAGAGTGAGATGTGACATGATAGAGACCTACCAGTACCTCACAGGGGTGAAGAGGGCACATACGCGGAGTCTCTTTCAAATGAGAAAGAGCACCAGTACCAGAGGGCAATGGGGGCATGTGATGAAGCTGAAGGGGAAGTTCAAGAGAGTTGTGAAGAAATATTCACTGAAGGCATGGTAGATGCCTGGAACAGACTGCCACCATAAGTGATGGAGGCGAAAACAGTGTGGGACTTCAAGCATGCATGGGATAGACATATGGGGTGTATTTCAAAACAGGCTGGTAGGCTGGAGGGTCTCTGGAGACACGTGAGGGTCTGCAGAGACTGATAAGGCAGGGATGGGCAATCTAGGCAGATTGTGTGGGCCAAGCTATCCTTTTCTGCCAACAAATTATGTTTCTAAGATTATTCTTATTTGGCTTCTGTCATCTATCAGATCTCATTACGTAAGCCTTATGATATATGCATGTCATCACCAGCAGCAGCATTTGTCATACTGAGCCAGGCTGCAATCACGCAGCAACAGCATCTATCATCACCCATGTGATGCATACTGAAAAAAACAAGAAAAGAAAAAAAAGTTTAAAAGACAGTCAAGTTAAACCTTTACCAGCCATAAGTAACCCAACCCCAAAGAAAAAAAAACCCTTTCAATACTTACCTTTGCTAATGCGACACATTGTGTTACTTGAAGATCATTGTCAGCTGGAGGGTGAAGAAGAAGATGAGACAGGTGACTGAATACTTGCAGACGGAGACTGGCTTCAGGCATGTTGTGCCGTGCTTCTTTCAAGAGAATGTACACTCAAAGACTGCTGGAGAGAGAAAAAGAAGACGTGACAGGTGTCTAAACACTTGGAGACAGAGACTGGCTACAGGCATGGTGTGCCATGCTTCTTTCAGGAGAATGAACACTCAAAGTTTGCTGGTGGCAGTACTGTAGTAAGGGTGGGGTGGGTGATGCACCTGCCCCGGGCGCATGCCTCACTTCGCTGCTGTGCTGTACCTTTAAATTTTATTTTAAATTTTTTTTTTACTATAATTATTAATGGCTGTCAGCAGGGTCACATCCGTGGAAGGATCAGCAAGTTCCGGTGGGGGGTGGGGGTCACATAGTCGTGCTGTCTGCAGGCAGAAAAAATCATGTGGACTGGTGGTGGTAACTGGGCAGGCCAGCCAGCACCAGTATAAAAGGTACGGGCAGACTTGCGGAGCACGTGGTTGTTGTGAGAGGCGATTTAGTTAACTTGGAGATGGAGAGAGAGTTGATAGCGAGAGCCAGAGAGATGGAAAATGCAAAACAAAAGTGATAGATAGAGAGTAGACAGGAGTATAGGAGGATAGAGTGAGCTGAGGACTCCGGAGAGATTTATTTATTTGTGTAAGAAGCATTCTCCTTTCCATCTTCCGTTATCTAGTCAAGTCTCATTGACCTGACAGGACGGGCTAGTACTGATGACTTGCTGAGCCGTTGCCGCCTGATAAATAAAATTTTTTACGACAATCCAACTAAAACCATGATCCATGACCAGGCTGGCGGGGCGGGGGTTGTAATGATTGAAACCATAAACCAAACTCAAAATAATTTCATTTCTGGCTGCTTAGTGCTTTTAATTTTACTGTACTGCCACTGTGTGTGTGACTGTTCGTGCGTGTATGGTTTTATAGTGTATAGTGGAACGTCATTGTTCACTGAAATCTAGCGCTCTCAAAATGTTGTTCTGCTGCACTAGTGACGTCCATAGTGCAGCAGAACCAAAAAGTGATGTCAGCAGGGCAGCAGAACAACTTTTCGTTCTGCTGCAGTGAGTATGTCACACTTGGTGTCCTTGAGCAGCAATCTGACAGTCTTATTTTAAACAGAATGATGTCGTATTTTTTTTTGAGGCAACAACGTTCCACTATACACCATACAGAACAGTGCATGTATGCATGCCATTTAAATGCAGGGCTGTTCTTTCACCTCGTTGGTACTATGACGACTGATTACCTCTCGAGCTGTGCTCCCGAGGTAATCTGTCGTCATCGTACCAACTCGGTGAAAGAATAGCCCTATTGTTAATTGGTACTCATGCACTATCCTATATGTGATGATCATCCCTAAGTTTGTTCATGTGTGACTGTCTGACTGTGACATTGGGGGGCGTTCAATTGAAAATAAATAAGTAATACATTTTAATCTGATGTATTGCAGGCAGGCAGCTTTGAATTTGATTACTGGGCAGGCCTGGCCTGGCTGCCTGGTTTTTGTCATCATCCTCCTGTCCATACTTACTGTGACTCTGGCAGGATCCCCATCCCCCACTGTCCTTGATTCCCGGGATCTCCAGTCTGCTGCGTGGCTCCCGCATTTCTCTCTCCATTCTGGCGTTCTCCACAAGTCCACTCACTGTCCTCTTACACCTAGCTGCCATGACATGAGTGCCGTCTCGCTCTTACTTCTGCATAAATAATAGAATGTGAGAGGGCGAGTGCCCTCACATTCTATTATTTATACAAAAGTACTGTACTTTTGTTTTCTTGTCAGCTCAGTGTTTGCTGCACTGCTCTCGCTCTCTGACTGACTGCTCCCCTCACCTCACAAGCTTCTGAGTCTCAGGCTGGACCACCAACTATGCTGCTTTCTTAAAGTCCAGGTGGGCGACCAGTGCCCGGTGGCGGGCTGTCCGTTCCAGTCTCAGAGAGCCAGCCAGCCAGTCAGTACTCTCACTTCAGTCTAGTGTGCCACCGATCCTTCAGTTAGGAAAGTGGTTGGAAATAGAACAAAAGTAAATCAACACTTCAAAGAGGCTACTTCAGTATGGCTTGTTTAATAAAGAGTTGTATAAATCATGAATGCATGAGGAAAATCTAATTACTATATATAGTATTTTAGTAATGCCCAGTGGATATCAAATAATGCCATATGTTTCTCACAGATGGATATCAGATATCTGTAAAATCAATAAGCTGTTGCTGAAAAGTTTCTATTGAACAATACATGTCAACTCTAATTACTGGTAGTAATATATCTTTCTGAAAATATGTACTTCACTCAGTTGAATACTGCAACTTCTGACCATTTTATAAATATGATTTATAATATATCTTTTTCATCTTTTGACTTTTTTATGTTTGCTTACATGCATGTGCAAGAAACATAGTGCCACCATATGAATTTTCGTAGGTGTGCCACCCTGCTTCCAATGCCCTGCTCCTTCCTACAGGCGCGGCCTCACCCCACCAATAAATGTATGAGCTGTCTATGTCAGCAGTTCAGATGCAGTGGAGTATAGTTCAAAGCAAAAGACCACTACAATGAGCGATGGTAACGTGTAAGCAATTTGCATGCTGCCAATGGCAGTATGCAAAGTGCCTAAACGTCAGCACTGCATCTGAACAGCTGTCACCTCCACCTTATCTCATACTTGCCTCCGGATGCCGGCGCGATGATCTTCAGTGGATTGGGAACACATCTGCACTCTTCAAAGCCAGCCGCGAACTGAAGAAATGCTGGTAAGCAGTATAATGGCATAAATGTTCTTTTTCAACTTTGGTGCATATCGCAGCCAATTTTGAGAATTTTTTCACCAAATGTTCAACATAGGGTTCTTGGGAACCCACCTCATGAACTCAATCACTGTCATTTTGTTATTTGCTCCCAAAAGGTGATTTCGCAGTCACTGCGTGGAACCATCTTTTGGGACTGATTAATGAAATGACAGTGTCAAAGTTCATGAGGTATGCCCCCAGGCACCCTATGTAGAAATTTGGTGAAAAAATTTCCCAAAAAGGACTATTTTACGAGTGTGCATTGCACAGTTCCTACACATGCTCGTAACTTTGAAAATATTTAATATTTTCACTCTAGATTTTCAACATTGCCATTTTACCACACCTCCTTATGAACAGTATAGCTGTCATTTTTCACATCTCACCCAAAATGTGTTTTCGCACATGTAGCGCACATTGGCGAGGTCGGTGTGCAAAATCAATGTTTGGGACACACTAGTAAAATCACAGTGACAATGTTCATGAGCAGAGGTGTTAAAATGGCCATGTTGAAAATCTGGTGACTAAAGTCCATAAAATGACTGTGTTATGAGTGTGCATTGCGCAATTTCCACGCACCCTCATAAGTTCACGAATTTGTAATATTTTCAGTCCAGATTTCCAACATTGACATTTTTCCACACCTCCTTATGAACAGTGCAGCTGTCATTTTTCACACCCTGGCCGAAATGTGTTTTCTCGCTTCTGACGCAGAATAACGTGGTCGCTGTGGGAAATTAGTGTTCGGGACACATTAAGAAAATCACAGTGATGCTATTCATGAGTGGAGGTCCCAAAATGCCTATGTTGAAAATCTGCTGTAAAAAATCCCCAAACTAATTACATTACGGGTGTACATTGCGCAGTTTCTATGCACGCTCGTAACTTCACCAGTTTTTTATATTTTCACTCCAGATTTTCAGCAATGCCATTTTTTACACCTCCTCATGAACAGTACACCTGTCACTTTTCACATCCTGTTCGAAATGTGTTTTTGCACCTGTGGCGCCAAATGGCGCAGTCACTGTGCAAAATCACCTTTCACCTAACGAACTGATAGTATCACTGTTTATGTGGTGGGGTCACAAAAAAGCCCATGTGGAAAACTTGCAGTAAAAATACCAAGAAATGCCCAGGGCATTAGGGTTTTCAACCATAACGCCCTACCCTGTAGGGACTGACAGGCATCAGGGGTGTGACTTGGGGTTGTTCACAGTAATGCTCATGCCATTCCACCCCCAACCCCACACTGCAGCCAGTGACCGGCATCAAGGTTTGCCTTGGACCCTTTGCTCCCAGAGTTCACCACATTCTCCTATACTGCACCCATTTCAGTATATTTCTTTATGGAATAAGGGGGTGAATGTAAAGCCCAAACACCCCAAGGCACACCTCAACACTTGTCAGTGTCTGAAGGGTAGGGTGAGGTGAAATGTTGTGACCGTCATGGACGACAACCCAAAGGCACACCCCAATGCCTGTCCATCTCTGCAGGGTAAGGGTGGAGTTGGCATCAGTTCAATAATTCAATGCCATTCCTATACTGCACCTGTCTAACTCCTGCAATTCCACTGCTAATGCCAGCAAGCAAACATTCGGCATTGACAAATGCTTGTTAATATTGTATTCATTGATGATTAAGTAATAAATGATATGCTAGTGAATTTTGGGCATGTTTATTTGTAAGTTTCAGGCTTGTTCCCCTGTTTTGATATTTATGTTCATTAATGCAATGATTTAAATTAGTTCTTCATAAATTAATGTGCCTGTATTTATAACAAATTATAATTAGAATATTTTTTTAATATTTACACAGAAGGCTCCAATTTGTCTGATGAAGGAACATTTGTTCTGAAACATTACAATCATTATTGAAGGAGCACAGCTTTGAGATATTCCATGAATTAATAACTATTTGAAGAAAAGAATAAAAATACTGGATTATTGGTTGAGAATGTGTTTTCTTCTTTTGTGACTAAGTAATAAATGAAAAATACTTTAAAACTACTACCTTCATCTTTAGTATATGCAGTAGCTGGGGAATTGTGGATTCAAATACAGATGAAAGACATTGTAGAATTTCATACATAAACACATTTGGGTTATGATACTAGCTGAACAGAAGCATAGACTTTGATGGCAGATAAGGATCGCTTGGCCCACCCAGTCTGCCCATTTCCTTACCTATTGGATAAGCTGTATATCCTAGATAACCAACAGCTTACTACCTCCTACACCTCACTAGAGTTGCCGTTTGTCTGTTACATGCATTCTTGAATTCCCCCACTGTTTTTAAGCCCATGACCTCCACAGGAAGGCTGTTCAATGTGTCCGCCACACTCTCTGTGAAAAAATTACTTCCTCACACTGCCCCTGAGCCGTCCCCCTCAACCTTCAAATTGTGCCCCCATGTTCTTGCACATCTCTTTTTCTGAAAGATGCTACCCACTTGGAGTTTGTTGATTCCCTTTGGGGTACTTAAAAGTTTCTATCATGTTCTCCCTCTCCATCCTTTCCTAGAGGTCATCTATATATATATATATATATATAGATATGTATTAAGCTCCTTTAGTCTCTCTTCATATGGCTTCTGGTGCTGACCCTGCTTCATTTCAGTTGCCCTCCTCTGAACTGCCTCCATTCTGTTTATGTCCTTGCAGAGATGGGGTCACCAGAACATATTTTATTTATTTTTTTTTTAATTTTGTTGACTGGGCAGGCCCACTGAGCCTAGTGAAGGTCCTTTTTTCGGGGCTACACGGAGTTAATTACAAGTAGTGCAAAATTACAGACATAAGAAGTAACAGATACAGCAGCATCTATAGACATAACAGCAGCATATATAGACATGACCAGTACATAGAATAGACAGGAATTTGCAGTCTCATACTAAGGTTCACTCAACGTTATACAACTTTTGTTAATAACACTTAGGTAAATACATACAGTTCAGCCACTCAAAGGATACAGTTGATAAATTGTGGTTAATTTCAGTAGAGACCTCACCAATTACAAGTGCATTGGCTGAGCTCCGACAGGTAGGTCTTAAGCCCCCTTTGAATCCCCCTAATGAATTGCAGTCCTGAAGATTAGATGGGAGGACATTCCAGAGAGGGGGAATGACAGCTGAAAAAGCCCTAGGCCCATGTGCAGTTTTAGTTTTAGGTATCATCAGAAGGTTTATATCAGTAGATCTAAGTGTTCCACCATTCATTTTAGCTAACAGCATATCAGCTAAGCTCGGGTGGGGGGCATTGGGTAGTCTGAGCTTGTAGGCCAAGTAGAGAGAAGGGCATTTTAATTTACCTTCCAGGGTGGGCCAGTTCAATGCCTGAAGGGTCAGAGAGTGGTGTACTCAGGAGTGGGCAACTGCCGCAAATTGACCTATTCTGTGGTAAAGGGTTTTTATGCTGTGTTTCTCAGTATTTCTCACCAAGAGAAGCATAGGAGAGGAGGGACTAAAGGAGCTTAATATGTATTCCCTTAAGGAAAGGGGGGGGGCATGATAGAAATGTTTAAGTACCTCAGTGGAATCAACAAAGTCCAAGAGGGTAGCATCTTCAAGAGATGTGCAAGAACAAGGGGACACAATCTGGCGATAGAGGGGGGAACGGCTCAGGGGCAATGTGAGGAAGCATTTTTTCACAGAGAGGGTGGTGGATGCATGGAACAGCCTTCCTGAGGAGGTTGTGGGGTCTAAAACTGTGGGAGAATTCAAGAATGCATGGGACAGATATAAGGCAATTTTTGTGGGGGGTTGGAAGAAATAGGCTGTTGGTTAAATAGGATCTGCAACTTATCTTCTAGGTAGGGAAATGGGCAGACTAGGTAGGCCAAGCGGTCTTTATCTGCCATCAAAGTCTATGTTTCTATGGGAGAGCCATAGAACAGGGTGAGCAGAATGATACCTTCTGCCACCTTTCACCTGGTGTCAAGCGTTAGGTAATGAATTAGATGATATAGAAGGCCTAGCTTCTGGTTCATGGACCTCGTGAGCACATCAATATAGGCCTTGAATGAGAGATCCTGGTCAACTGTGATATCTAGGTACTTTAATACCTCCACTATCTCCACCTTTGCTCCAGTGAAGAGGGAGAGTGACAGTAAGTGGGATCTATCCACTCCCAAGCATTTAGGATCAAATACCATGGCCTTTGTTTTCTTATCATTGACAACAAGCATATTATGAGACAGCCAACCTTCAAGCGACAGCAGATCCTTTGAACATAGTTCGCTCAAGGTGTCAGGATCTCCAGTGGGCCTGTATAACACCGTGTCATCTGTATGCAGGGTGAGCCTGGCATCTCCACAGTATGAGGGCATGCCATTTATAAATATGGAGACGAGCAGGGGTCCCAGGATTGATCCCTGGGGGACACCTTCTAGTATCTGATGATTACCTGAGGTGGCATTCTGCCATCTGACTAGCTGGGACCTTCCCTGGAGATAGTTGGTGAACCATTTTATTGTCAGGTTGTCCAGCCCAACCTGCTTCAACTTAACAAGGAGCAGTTGGTGATCAACCAGGTCAAATGCCTTGGTGAGATCAATGAAGACCGCACCAGTGCACATGCTCCTATCAAGTGCAAAGAGTATATCCGTGGTAAGGCTTACTATGGCTGTATCTGTGCCATGGTTTTTTCGGAACCCATGTTGTTGGGCAGTGAAAAGATTGTGCCCCTCTAAGAAATCCACCACCTGGTTGTGCACTACCCTCTGCAGAACTTTACTTAGTGTGGACAGGAGGGATATTGGCTGATAGTTCTCAACCAGATCTTGTGCCCCACCTTTGTTGATGGGTGAGACCAGGGCCACTTTACAGAGCTCTGGAACCTTTCCCTTCAAGGAGGGAACTGTTGAATAGCCATGTGACAGGGGTGGCAATGACCGAGGCTGCCATGTTTAACAGCTTGGGTTCTAGTTTATCATACCCAGCTGTACCCTGCATTTTGATTCCTTTGAGTAAGTTAAGGACCTCTGATCTTGAGACAAGTTTGAGATGAAAGTCGGGGATGTTAGAGTTGGTTCTGCTAGGGACTTGGGGTAGATGGGGTGGTTCCTGGGAGTGAGACTTGAATTTATCTAGATCTGCAAAAAAAGTGTTTAATTCCTCGGAGGCATCTTTGGGGTCTATATGACACACTCCATTTGCTACTATATCCCCTTCTCTTTGCTTGTTGCTCCCCTTTATGAGAGCATTGATCTGTCCCCAGAATGTTTTTGGATCAGGTAGGTTCTTCCTCCAGTTGTCAGTTAAATACTTTTCTTTTTTGCTTTCTTTAACTCCACTTTACATTTATTTCTGAGTTTTCGAAATTTCTGCCAGTCCACCGTTTGACCTGAGGATTTGAAAGTGCCCCATGCTCTGTCTCTGTCCCTCATGAGTTTTCTTAGGTTCCGTGATGTCCATCTGGCTTCTTGTCCTTAAACCCTGAGCTGCTTAGGTGGGGCATGTCTATTGACTACTGACAAGAAATTATTTGTGAAATATTCTAGGGCTGCATCTATGTTAGGAGCTATTTTTACTTGTAGCCAGTCAGCTTCCTTCAGGGAGGATAGGAAGGAACCCTGGTCAAATTTTGAGTAATCACGGGTCCAGAAATATCCTGGGGTCAGTGTGGGGAAGTCATTTTTCCATACACAGTTTGTTGGAGAGTGATCACTTAAAAAGTCAGCTAAAGTGCCAGCCAGCTTGGTTCTGCTTGGATTAGTGACAAGGACCCAGTCCAATGTGGTATGGTTGTCGGTTTTCATATTAAGTCTGGTTGATTCTTGTGTAATTTGGGTCAAATTTGCCTCTTGTAGGGAGGTCACCATTGGTTTTGGGGCCCCAGTGTATATTGAAGTCCCCCAGGATGACTATTTCTCCTTTGGGGAGTGAGGATAGTATGCCTAATAGGGTCTTTAGGGATTCTAACACTGTTTTGGGGGCTGGGGATTGTACACAGACCCATTAATTAGTGGCTTAGTCCCCCCCCAGAAGGAGTCTTAAAAATACAGCTTCACAATCACAGTGGCTAATGTCGGGCATTGGGAAAGGTGAAGCATTAAGAGTTGACTTTGCATAGATTAAAACCCGACCCCTTTTTTCTTTAGCCTGTCCTTTCTAAAGAACACATAACCATTAAGGTTAACCTTGTGGTCCTCTATGTGAGGTTTGAGCCATGTTTCGCTAATGGCAAAATTATCTGGTGCGTGCAGACTCACTCAGGCTTCCAGCTCATGGATTTTAGGCCTTAGACTATTAATATTAATATGGGTAATTCTTAGACCTTTTGCTGTATCCCATGCAAATTTGTTAGAGGCAGTGATGTGAGTGTTATTATAAGAGGGACTTGGGTTCATCTCAATATCTCCTCCAAACAGTTTTTTTATGCACATGGTGAACTGGAACCAGGGCACTTGGAGGGGGAACCAATGTTTGTGGGCTATGATGTAGGCCATCATTTGGTATAAGTCCCCTCTTTGCTTGAGGCCTTGCATAAGAACTGCACATAGTACTCCAGATGGGATCTCACCGACTGTCTGTAAAGGGGGATAACATGAATGCTAAGAATACTAAGTGAATGTGATAGAGCAACAATATAATATTTCTTCTAAATATAACTTGATAACTAAACCATTTTCAACAGTAATCTTTTTTGATTATATGAGTGGAATCAGAAGGGGCTGGAATATAGAAAATGCTAGGGGGGGGCTGGGGGTCAGCAGGCATACTTGGTAATAAATTATTATCAAGTATGCCTGCTGAATCCTGCTGAACCCCAGCTCCCTCTTAGCATTCTCTGTGTTCCAGACCCTTCCCATTCCACTCATACAATCAAGGAATAATTCCGATGGCAAAGGAAAGGTTTTGTCTAACCAGATTGTTCTAGTAAAAGCATCCCAAATAAGTGTGTTTTTCGTACTACAGTAATATATATGTTACTCAATTTATCCTCCCTACCAAGCAGGCACCCTTGTGAACCGATCCCCTGCCCCATCACTTGCCTTCCTGCAGACTTTCTCATTGAACCCTGTGTCTGCACAGCTTACTCTCCATGATGGGGTGGCAACAGATCCAACTTTAGGGGAGAGCCATGTCACTGGTGCATGGCCTGTGAGGGGTTGGACTCGGTTTACTGTCATGCCTGGATCAGTGAGTTACCTCGTTCACCCAATCCTCCTGGGATGCCAGCACTGGTAAGTGTGCAAGCTGTGATGCACACAAGCATACAGATTGCAACACTGTCGGTGTTCCTCTCCCCATAAATACCCCTACATGTGCATTGCTACCTGTGGTCTCACATGTGGCAGTATTGCACATGCAATGACAGCCTTCCACTTCCCGGAAGAGGAGGAGGAGGAGAGTGTACCCACGGACACTCAATCCTCCTCCTCTTCCCTCCACTGGCTGTCCCACAGCAATCCAGGCTCGTTCCCAAACCCAGGTCACCAACATCGCAACAGGTAGCACTACTGTTGTGTCAAGGGGCCTTTTTTTTGGTCTAAAGAGCTACTGATGCCTCAGAGAAAACTTTCAAAAACATAACATGATATTTAGATTTTAGACATAATTCAGGATGTGTATTGTGAGTATATGTAGAAATCTACATGAACACTAATTCCTACTTAATCCCATAATGTTTAGTAATCCCAGTAGCTCATTCCCCCACTTCAAGTTGCAGTCATCTGCTGTGACATCAAATTCTGCTGACATGGAAATCATGCTGAAGTCATAAGCAAGGCATTATGACGTCAGGTGGGGAATAAGCAACTGAAAAAGCTGAACTTTTAAGGAATAAAGAACATTTTTTCATGTAAATGACCTTAAATACATCGACGACTGACCTGACTCCAGTTAGTGACTCACTCCCTCCAAAACAAAACTGGGATGGACCCGACCTACCACTGGCGCTGCTACCCTACTAGAATGATGAGAAACAGGCAGATTGATAACACTTAAATGAAATCAGCATGCAGGCCTGAGGCCACTAATAATTAATAAAGGCCAGCCTCACAGCCTGGCCACTTCCAGCAACCAGCAGACCAGCCAGTCAGGCATTGGGTAACAGTCAGGCAGCACTTACTGGTACACTGCAATCACTCCAGGTCAATTAAAATGAGCAGCATATGAGAAAAATGTATTTTTGACTGTACTGTATACATAATATATATATGTATGTATATATTATGTATACAGTCAAAAATACATTTTTCTTCTCACTCAATTATTATGAGGAGGAGGCAGCGAGGCTAATAAATTATTAACCTCCTCCTCTGCCATTTTAGCTGGCATCAGTGAAGGAAGACAGGAGTAGAGTACGAGTAAATGTTATTTTTGTTGTTCATCAGCAAAGGAGCTTCATTTTTCTATGAAGGAAGCTGTATAAGAAACATATTTTACACTACAGTATAAACACATACATACAGCCAGGCTGTATGTATGTGTTTAGTAGTCAATGTTATTGTAGTGTAAAATATGTTCTTAGAACTGCTATTCACAGCAATGACTGTAGAGTATTGCTTTCTCTTCCCATCCTGATTCCAGCTTATATTATGGCACATTAATTTATAATTATAATATAATGCATCTATAATAATCTATTGTTGTTATGTTGTAGACTCTGGAAAGGCCAGAAAAGCAAGATGGTTCAAAGAAATTATTATGACACATGCTCACTCAGCTCAGCATACAGTATTGAATTGAAGAACACTGTAATTATTATGCTGTAATTTAATTGAAACCATCTTGCTTTTTCCTTCTGTCCTATCCAGAAGAGTCAATCCACACCAGACTATTATAGACACTATGGTTCAAAATGGGAACATTTGAGAGGTAGGGTAGGGCTTCAGAAAAAAATATGATCCAACTGTGCAACTTCTGTAGTATGACATGGATAATATTTTTCAAAGCATGTAACAATCACTGATCTCTTATCTGTGATGGTTTAATTTATATGTATAATACATATAAATTAAATCAGAAGACTAAGAACATGGGCACTGCAGCTCTGAGCATGCATAATCAAATTAAAGAGCAGGTACCCACTGTCAGGTACCCAGCCCCCCCTTCAAACATATATAATAGCTGACCTGCTCCATTGTTGAGAGGTATGAAAAATTCCATGCACTTGCCTCCAGGTAAAATGTCATAGCACCCCGAATTTGCACTCCCTTAAAAACAGAGCCATGTCTGACATGCCCTCAGGCAGTTTTTAGCCCTCTTTTGTGATGTCAGAAAATGAAGGCTGTGTGTGTGTGTGCTCCATAGACCTGTATTGATGCCATTAGTCAATGACTTTTAATACTATTTAGAGTTGCCACTTGGAAAAATGAGAGTAACCTCTCCAGTAAAAGCGACTGTTACTCCAGCAGCTGTTTTGATTTTTCTACATGGCACCTCTAAATAGTACTAAAAGCCATAGATATATCGCATACATACAGGTTAATGGCATGCACCCTCAGTATTCATTTTCTGACATCACAAAAGGGGGCTGGGCTGGCCGGGGTACCTGCCTGGGGGTGTCAGACATGGCTCTGTTTTTATGGCTGTGCAAATTAGGGGTGCTATAATGTTTTAACTGAAGGGAAGAGCATGGAATTTTTACTACCCCTCAACAGTGGAGCAGGTCTGCTATTATATGTGTTTGAGAGGGGATGGGTACCTGGCAGTGGGTACCTGCTCTTTAAGCAATAAGGCACGAACAGACCAGGGGGTTACATTAACAATCTGTTAATCACTCTAGGGGTGTAATGTGGCACAAGATGTAGATGAGTGACGATGTTGCCCCTAGCACGTGATTAACTGATTTAATGTAATTCCTGATAGTGCCTTATTGACATTATTTATAAAAAAAAAATGTTTCAAAAAAAGGGTGTTAAAACTTGAATACTTTTTGCATGTTTTTCTCATGTAGAGGGAGATTTTTTAATGAAATAGTTACACCAACATTTTAAGAATGTTGGTTCTAAATATGAATTTTACAGAGATGGGGTCTCCAGAACTGCACACAGTACTCCAGATGGGGTCTCACCAACTATCTGTACAGAGGGATAACAACCCCCTGTTTTCTACTACTGATGCCTCAACCTCTGCATCCCAGTATCCCCTAGCCCTCCTTACTGCCTTCTCACATTGCTTGCTAACTTTTAAGTCATTTGATACGACTACCCCCAGGTCCCTTTTCATTTTTGCTGTTTCTACTCAGTCTCCCCCCACCCCACCCCCCATTGTGTGGTCTTTCCCTGGGTTTTGGTTTCCTAAGTGAATTACTTTGCACTTCTTCTTTGCATTGAATCTAAGCTGCCATACTTTTGACCAGTCCCCCAACCTTGCCAAGCCCCATTTTATCCTTTCCACCCCCTCTTGTGTATCAACCCTGTTGCAGATCTTTGTGGTGTGTGCAAAGAGGCATACTTTTCCTTCCAGTCCCTCTGCATTGTTACTTATAAAGACATTAAAGAGGACCAGTCCCAGTACTGAACCATGCAGTACCCCACGAGCAACCCTCCCTTTCTTAGGAGTGGACTCCATTTACTACTACCCTCTGTGTTCTGTTGTCCAGCCATTTTTTTCCCAGGCTACCATCCTGGGATCCCCTCCAAGGCTGGCTTACTTGTTTATTAATCTTTTGTGTGTGACTGTGTCAAATGCCTTGCTAAAGTCTAGCTAGGTGGCCACATCCACAACCCCTCCCTGGTCTACTACCTTGGTCACCCAGTTAAAGAAGTCTATTAGATTCATCTGACATGACCTTCACACTGTGAATCCATGCTGCCTTGGGTCCTGTGCCCCTCTGACCTATAGGTACTCAATGATTTACCCACAGTCATGTGACATCATGTTTTGACCAATGAGGTTGGTTACATGATCCTCCTGAGTTCCTGAGCCAAACCATGCTCTGTCTCATAAATATGGGGAGTCCCAACACTGGGGCACTAAGTTGAAGAGGGGATTTACAGGTTACAACTGGGGGGAAAAAACATCTCAATCTTTCTGCTGGTTATACCTTCCTTATGCACCCCAGCATCTCACTCACCCTCCCTACTTCCTTGTGACACTGCATGCCCACCTTTAGGTAATCTGAAATGTCTCTATGTAATGTGTGTAAGGAGGGGCTATGGTCTTCAGTGAAAATAACAATAAACAGTTTCGTAACTGTAGTTAATTATCTACTGTAGTTAATGTAATGTGTGGACTTTCATTTTGTAGCCAGTGCCGAACTTCAGTGCGGACGACTCCTGGAGTGAACATCAGGAGGATAACAGATTTATGTTGCAGAGGTGAGAGGCTGGGCAAGAATGTGACTCAGCTGAGTCAGTCAGTCTTGTAAGGAAAGGTAATAGCAATGGATTTTTAAAGTGTGCATTTCAAGGCAGATGTTTAGGTGACTGTAGTTTATTATGGGTGTTTCTTTGTCCAGGGGTTAAAAATGTATTAATAACTTTGTTTAAATTTGCAGTTTTGGACAAGGTAGCCCTTTTCAAGTATAACTTTCTGATTAATTCCAGAGCCCACTGTCAGCTTCACCCTTGAAAGCTGGTAAATTAAGTTATACGGCACAGCAAGATGAATGCTTCTATGGTCCACCCTCCACATACAGAATCCTGGCGATAACATGGAATAGGAATACATAAATTCAAAATCTGATTCAGAGTTACACTGGCATACACCCACACAAACACACACATGCAGCCATACAGACACACTGACATGCATCAAGTAGCCCCAGTCAGAACCTCCATCATATCTTATTTATGGTATGTAGCAGGGAGTTCGTAGCCAAACATGTGGAGAATGAGCCACCATGACTAGTACTTTATTTCTTAATTTCTGTATATGTATAAGAAGGTGCTCTGCTCTTGAGTGAAAATAGCAATAAATTATTTACTTAATTTAATGTGGACTTTCATTTTGCAGGACCAAACTTGAGTGTGGACTCCTGTATCGGACAACAGAGACAGAGTTCCTGTACTACAACTTCGTGTTGCAGCAGAAGCCGTGCAAGAACAGGAGTCAGCTCTGACAGTCAGTCTTATTAAAGGTAAGTCAATGTGTTTTTAAATTGGGTGATGGGAGTATCATGATTGCATTTGTGTAGCATTGACTGGTACTACGTCTAGGTCTCCAGGGTGCAGTAGTGGGGTAGGGGCGATGGTGGAGAGCATGGCAATGACTTACTAAGCAATAAGGCACTCCCTGAGGTTAGACTAATAGTCGGTAATCACCACCTAGGGATGTCAATGTAATGTGGCACGAGGCATATGCCCAGTGACATATTACCCCTAGGTTGTAATTAACTGACTGTTACTCTAACTCCTGTGAGCACTTTATTGCTATTACATAGAAACATAGAATTTGACGGCAGATAAGGACCGCTTGGCCCATCCAGTCTGCCCATTTCCCTACCTAATGGATAAGCTGCAGATCCTAGTTAACCAGCAGCCTACCTCTTCCTACCCCCAACCCCTAGAATTGCCTTATGACTGTCCTATGCATGCTTGATTCCACCACTGTTTTTGACTCCACAACCTCCTCCGGAAGGCCGTTCCATGCATCCACAACCCTCTCTGTGAAAAAACTTCCTTAAATTACCTCTGAGCCGCCCCCTCTAGCTTCAAATTGTGCCCCTTTTTCTTGCACACCTCTTTTTTTGAAAGATGCTACCCTCTTGGACTTTGTTGATTCCCTTGAGGTACTTGAAAGTTTCTATCATGTCCCCCCTCTCCCTCCTTTCCTCAAGGCTATACATATTAAGCTCCATAAGTCTCTCTTCATGTGTCTTCTGGTGCAGACCCTGCACCATTTTAATTGCCCTCCTCTGGACAGCTTCCATCCTGTCTATGTCTTTGCGGAGATTGGGTCTCCAGAACTGCACGCAGTACTCCAGATGGGGTCTCACCAGCTGTCTGTACAGAGGTATAATAACTTCCTGTTTTCTACTGCTGATACCTCTCCTCTGCATCCCAGTATCCCCCAGCCCTCCTTGCTGCCCTCTCACATTGCTTGCCCACCTTTAGGTCATCTGATATGACTACCCCAGGTCCCTTTCCATTTTGTTGTTAGTATCTCACCCCATTGTGTACTCTTCCCTGGGTTTTGTTTCCCAGGTGCATTACCTTGCACTTCTTAGCATTGACTCTAAGCTGCCATACATTTGACCATTCCTCTAACCTTGCCAAGTCCCTTCTCATCCTTTCCACCCCACCTTGTGCATCAACTCTGTTGCAGATCTTTGTGTCATCTGCAGAGAGACATACTTTTCCCTCCAGTCCCTCTGCAATGTCGCTTATAAAGACATTGAAGAGGACCGGTCCTAATACTGAATCCTGCGGTACCCCACTAGTAACCCCCCTTTCTTCAGAGCAGTTTATAGAAGCAGTATTCTAGAAATTTATTTAAAAAAAAGTGTTATAAGTATGGTTTTTGAATGTTTACTCTAGTACTACTAACTGACTGGAATGCTGCATTATGCTTTTGAGCTAGCATTCGTAAACTGTTGGTGGAAGAAGAACGTTTTTCTTAAAAAGCTACTTTTAAATTATGTCAACTGTGAACTGTTCATATCATTTAAAGGCAGATATTTGAGGAAAAAGTTCTACCACGAACAGTTTAGGAATGTTGGCTCAAAATCATAGTGTAGCATTCTGCTGACATTCAGGAAGAATCCATATGCCATGGTGACCAGGCTGTACATGACAGTTGAACAGTGATTAATATAAGGCTGATCCTAATAACCAGTCAGACTGCAGGGGCTGGCAGTATAGCCTAGAGGTTAGAGTAATGAGCAGTGAATGAGCTTGTCATCCAGCAGCCAAGGTTTGATTCCCACAACCTCCACTTGCATACTGTGTGACTCTGAGCAAATCACTTAACTGCCCAGTGTTCCTGTCCAGGACGCCCCTGAAAAAAGGCACTTGTGCCTAGTGGGCCTAACCAGGTTACCAAAAACTAAAAATAAAAAAAATAAAAAATATCTTGCACAATGAAACATAGAAATATAGAAACATAGACTTTGACAGCAGACAAGGACCGCTTGGCCAACCTAGTCTGCCCATTTCCCTACCTACCTACTGGATAAGCTGCAGATGCTAGTTAACCAACAGCCTATTTCTTCCTACCCTCCACAAGAACTGCCTTATGTCTGTCCCATGCATTCTTGAATTCTCCCTCAGTTTTAGACCCCACAACCTTCTCAGAAAGGCAGTTCCATGCATCCACCACCCTCTCTGTGAAAAAATACTTCCTCATATTGCCCCTGAGCCATCCCCCCTCTGTCTTCAAATTGTGTCCCTTGTTCTTGCACATCTCTTTTCTGAAAGATGCTATCCTCTTGGACTTTGTTGATTCCACGAGGTACTTAAAGTTTCTATCATGTCCCCCTCTCCTCCTTTCCTCAAGGGTATACATATTAAACTCCTTTAGTTTCTCCTCATATGGCTTCTCTTGCAGACTCTGCACCATTTAGTTTCCCTCCTCTGGACTGCCTCCATCCTGTCTATGTCCTTGCGGAGATGGAGTCTCCAGAACTGGATGCAGTACTCCAGATGGGGTCTCACCAACTGTCTGTACAGAGGGATAACAACTTCCTGTTTTCTGCAGGTGATGCCTCTCCCTATACATCCCAGTATCCCCCCAGCCCTCCCTACTGCCTTCTCACATTGCTTGCCAACATTCAGGTCATCTGATATGATTACCCCCTGGTCCCTTTCCATTTTTGTTGTTGTTACTACCCCCCCATTGTGTACTCTTCCCCTGTTTTTTTGTTTCCTAGATGCATTATTTTGCACTTCTTTGCATTGAGTCCAAGCTGCCCTAATTCTGTCCATTCCTCCAACCTTGCCAGGTCACTTCTCATCCTTTCCACGCCCCCTTGTGCATCAACCCTGTTGCAGATCTTTGTGTCATCTGCAAAGAGACATGCTTTCCTTCCAGTCCTTCTGCACTGTCACTTATAAAGACATTAAAAAGGACTGGAGCCAGTACTGAACCCTGCGGTACCTCACTAGTAACCCCCTTCTTCAGAGTGGACTCCATTTACTATTACCTTCTGTGTATTGTTGTCCAACCAGTGTTTTACCCAGGTTACCACCCTGGGACCCACTCCCAGGCTGGCTAATTTGTTTATTAATCTTTTGTATGGGACTGTGTCAAATGCCTTGCTAAAGTCTAGGTAGGCCATGTCCATAGCCCCTCCCTGGTCTACTACTTTGGTCACCCAGTCAAAGAAATCTATCACATTCATCTGACATGATCTTCCTGCTGTGAATCCGTGCTGCCTTGGGTTCTGTGCCCCACTGGCCTCTAGGTACTCAACAATTCTTTCCTTCAGAAGTGATTCCATCATTTTCCCTACCACTGAGGTCAAACTGACAGGTTTGTAGTTTCCTGCCTCTGTCTTGCTCCCACTTTTGGGAAAGGGAATCTCATCCGCCCTCCTCCAGTTCTCAGGTACCACACCATCCTCCCATGATTTGCTAAAAAGGATAGTCAGTGGTGTCACTAGTTCTCCCCTTAATTCTTTTAGAATTCTGGGGTGAATCCCATCAGGCCCCATTGCTTTGTCCATCTTCAGTTTTAGGAGTTCTTTCAGAACCCTTTCTTCTGTGAAAGGACTGGAATCGACCACCCAATCCAGGGATCTTCTGTTAATTGGATTAGGTACCTCCTCCTCCTCTTTTGTAAATACTGAGCAGAAGTACTCATTCAGTATCTCTGCTTTTTCACTGTCCTTCTCTGACCACCCGCTGTCCATTCTATTCAACCTCACTATCCCTCCCTTTGTCTTTCTACGCTCCCTAATGAATCTATAAAAGGTTTTATCCCCCTTCTTAACTGGATTGGCTATCTTTTCCTCAGTTTTGGCCTTTGCTATTCTGACTGCCTTTCCTGCTTCCTTCAGCCTTAACTGGTACAGTTCTCTGTCCTGCTCCTTCTGTGTTTCCTTATACTTCCTAAATGCAATCTTCTTCCACCTAACCTTCCCCACCACCTCTTTTGAGAACCATAGTGGCTTTTTTTTACATTTTGATTCGTTTATTTGCTTCACACACAGGCTTGTTGCCTCTGTGATTGCAGTTTTGATGTTTCCCCATTGTTGCTCCACCCCTCCTTCTTGCCTGTTTGCTAGTGATTTTCTAAGGTACTCTCCCATTTTGCCAAAGACAGCCCTCCTGAAGTCCAGTACCCTCACTTTTGTATGGCTTGACTCTGCAGCTGAGTTTATCATGAACCACACTGTTTGGTGGTCACTTGTTACCAGATGGCTACCCACTTCTAGATCTAAGATCCTCTCACTGTCCCCATTTGAGAGTACAAGATCTAATATTGCTCCCTCCTGGGTAGGTTTCAACACTAGCTATCTGATGCATGCTCCCTGTAGGGCATTGAGAATGGTCCTGCTCTTTGATGTGGCTACAGCAAAGGTGCTCCAGTTAACATCTGGCATATTTAGGCCACCCATCAACAGTATCTCCCCTTTCTCTGCCATCCTAAGGATGCCTTCTATCATATCCTTGTCCATTTCCTCTCCCTGAGATGGGGTCTGTATACAACCCCTGTGCTGATTGTGGTGCCTTTTCCAGTTTCTAAGGTAACCCACCATGCCTCCTCTCCTCCCTGTTTACTCTTTTGTTCCATTACTTTTATTCCTTCCCTTACATAGAGAGCTACTCATCCCCCTCTTCTACCCTCCCTGTCCCTCCTGTAGGTTGTGTACCCTGGTATGTTAACATCCCAGTCATGGTTCTCTGTGTACCATGTTTCTGTGACTGCCACGATATCTATGCATCCCTCTTCTATCAAGGCCACCAGTTCAGGGAGCTTGTTGCCCAGACTATGGGCATTAGTACTCATTACCCTCCATTTCTTGATGGCCTTACCCCTTCTTGCCCCATCCCTGTCCTTATTGCCTTTGTCATTTCCTCCATTTACCCCTGCCCTTCTCCCTATCGACATCTCTATCTTGGTGTTTGCCTCACTAACTACCTTGATGTTTTGGGGGGCTAGGAAATCTCTGCTCATTTCTAATGCCTCTGCCCCTTGGCTAATTTAAATGCTTGCAAATGAAGCATTTAAACCTATGGCCTAGGATCCTGATTCCCCTCCTGGACAGATGCACACCATCATGCCAGTATAGGCCTGCATCGCTCCAGGTGGACCCCCTGTCCCCAATGAAGCCAATCCCCTGAGCCTTGCACCTGTTTTTCAACCACTGATTGAATCCCATGGTGTGGAGCACCCTAGCTTCACCCATACCATAGACAGGCAGCACCTCCGAGAAGGTTACCATGTGTGCTACTTGTCTAAGGCCCTTCCCCAACTCCACAAACTCTTTCTCCACTGCTCTGTCTTGAGCATTTCCTTGAGGTTCTATGATGCTGCTGTCCCATCACAGATAGAATGGTATGGTACTATCACATGAATTGTGGTACAACAGTATTTTGACAAGACTGGATTTAAGCAATAGTGCACGACAGGGCATGTGTTGTTGTGGGATTTACACACACCTTATGTGGTGTGTCATGAGGCACAGACAGCCAAGAATTCCAGCTTTCATGGGCAAACAGCTTTTTGGGGGGCTATATTGTTTTGGTGGGGTTTCAGTCCATTGCAGTTTTCAGTTACATTTTTAAGTTGAATTCGCTGCTTCATGTAGCAAGGGTTAGAAAGATGCCAGTCGGGCGCTTGTAGTGATACCACACGTGGATCAGGTGGGCATTCAGCTGGCACTTTTTCTCGTGGGGTACTATCAGGATTTACACGTTGTAAATCCTGATAGGGAACCAATCAGAATGTCAGATTTTATATATAAATCCATCCTTGTAGGACAATGCTGTACTATATGCTAGCTACTGTAAAGTCATCAGCAACGTGCGGTTTGAGATGCTCAGTGTTGTTTTTATTTGATGAAATGCTGGTGATCAGAGATAACTAGCACAAACAGGCAGTTGGACAGTGACTATGATGCTCTGGAGTCAAGTACACCTACTGTACTGTACACTATCTCTTCAGTATTTTGTAAAGGAAGGTCTGTTTCTTGAAAATGCCACCGAAGAAGCAATCAGGGGCAGAGTTTAGAAAACTGCGGAAAGCCAGAGAAGAAGAAAATCTAAAACTCTCCCAGCAGTGGCAAAATTGGCTTACCAAGTCTAAGGAGCAGAATGGAACGTCAGCGACTCAGTCAGTAGCAACACCAATTGACATCGTTAGCATCAATGACATCGCTGATCTTACCCCTACCAAGACAAGTTTTGACATGACAACAGACGTAACAAGCCCAAGGTCAACATATGGTGACACTGATCATGCATATGTTGAGGGCAGTATTAGAGAAGAAGAAGAACTTGAAGAAGAAGATTATGTTGATTGCCAGCTGACACCATCTGCATGCAACATTGAAAAAGATACAGAAGATCCTGAATTCGAAAGTAATGCAAATGCTGTTGTCAGTTTAGTACTCCAACTTAATTTCAATGATCCAATGTTATGGCCTGACATGACTGACAGACTTAGATGTTGCTTGGTGGAACATGGCCTTGAACAAAAAAAGAACACTAATTTTAGTTTCTCAGTGTCTGATGATGGTAGGCACTTCTATCGGGATTGGTTCACCAAAATTCTTCCCAATGGAGAAACTGTCAAACGCATATGGTTAATGTATAGTGAGACCAAGAAAGCTATCTATTGCTTCTCATGCATGCTGTTTGCGAAGAAATCATCTACTACATCAAGTCTGGCAAATCCAAAAAAATGATTTTGTGATTGGAAGCATTTAAATCTCAGAATTCCAGATCATGAAAACTCACCTGAACACTGCAACAGTTATTTACTTTGGAAGAATTTTGAAATGCGCTTGAAGATGGGGGCTGCGATAGATGATCATCTGCAAAGGTCCATTGCCTCAGAAAAAGAAAAGTGGCGTACCATTCTTAAAATTATTCTTGATGCTATATTATTCTGTGCAAAGAATAACTTGGCTCTTAAGGGGTCCACAGATATAATCGGATACACACTTTCTAGAAATGTTCTTAATTTGCTTGAGCTGCTAAGTCACTATAATCCGGAACTTGTAGTGCACATTGCCAACCATAAGAAGGGGAATACCACCTATTTTTCTCCTACGATTCAGAACAAGTTTATTAACTTGCTGAGTTCCACTATTAGGCATGAAATAATCTCAAAAATTAAGGAGGCAAAATATTTCTCTATTATGTTTGATTGTATGCCAGATATGGCTCACAAGGAGCAAATGTTTCAAATCATTCACTATGTGAGGATACAAGTTGATGATTGCTGAAGATGCTAGATTTGTCCCATGCGCAGCTCATTCTCTTAATTTAGTTGGGGTCCATGCCGTGAGTGTATCAGTGGACATGGTATCATTTTTTGGTGCAGTGCAGAGATTGTTTACATTCTTTGAAGCTTCAACAAGCCACTGGGAGGTGCTGTCCCAAGCAATAAAGGTCACTCTGAAGGGTCACACTGAAACAAGATGGTCTTCAAGGTTTCACGCAGTTCACTCCCTTCATCTTCAAATACCTGATGTCTTAAAGGCATTATACCAAATAAGTGAAGATGCAACCAATGCTGACATGGTATCAACAGCCCAGAGCACAATCAAGCAGACAGATTTCAAATTTCTTTGTACCCTAGCAATGTGGCGCAAAATACTGAACCTGGTTGCATGAATAAACCAGCTGTTACAATTCAAGGGATTGCCTGTCGATAGCGTCTCAAAACATATCAGTGGATTAAAGGATGCACTGCAGCACATGCGGGATGATGAAATAAATGACGTTGTACAACATGCAGCAGAACTTGCTGAACAGATGTCACTGAATGCGGACTTCACAGAAAAAAGAAACAAAAAGGTGAAAAGGATGGCTGATGAGAACGTCAAAGATGAAGGACACTTGATTTCTGCTGAGCAGGCTTTCAAAATGCAGTTCAACAATGTTCTAGACACCTTCTTTTCCCAGATTCAGTGGAGGTATGAGGCATTGTCTGAAGTGGCTGCTGACTTTAACTTCCTTACAGGGCTATCTTTCTCAACAATGGAAGTTAGTGATTCAAAGAAATGTGCAGCAGATCTGGCAATGAAATATTCTAAGGATCTATATGCTTGTGTAACCCCCACCCAGTTATGACGTTTCTATCTTGACAGCTATACCTGGTGGGCTGGGTTCGGGGAGGAATATGTCACTCGGCACATTGGCTAGGTTTGCCTACTCTGAAACAGGGGCACCTAAATAACTCTGGACAAAGGAAGCAGTAACTATAATGTCCAATACCAGAAGTGGGATTCTAAAGTGTGGCTTTTATTCACATCCAACAGAATAAACAAAGCGTAGATGTATCCCCACCGGGCTACACTGCTGGTAATGCAGATTTAAGGAGACCAGAATACATCCTCATCACTTTAGCCCTCAGGCTCTGAAACACACTGGGCCCACAGCCCGAACTTGTATGCTGCTCTGGGTTTTCCCTGGCTCGGCTCCCTTGCCAGCCACTTGGACACTTTCCATATAGCATGGAAACATTTACTTGTGGATCCCTAACCACCTATGAGCACTTCTGCTCCAAAAGGGAATCTTACTCATCAATCCCACATCTGGGTACTTTCCTCAGGCATTGGCCAAGTACCTAAGAGAAAGCAACAGGTGTCCCAGAGCAAATTCGTAGAGGTGAATTTGATTAATACTGATGGGGGGTCTCCCACCTCTCGCTCCCATAATTCATACCCGGCCATTTCTCTGGACTATAACACTTTATCCTTTAACACACTTTGCTGTGTAGATTCTTTTTAAATGTATTTCACATTCAGTCTACTGTCTTTACATCCCATTTGTGCTGGACTTGAACATACTTAATAAGTGGCTTTGTCCATTACTCTAGACCCCCCGAAGAGTCAAGCAGTACAATCCCCACATCTTCCAAACTGTACTTGGCTGTCTTTTCCTGATCCCACAGTAACAGTCCCTTTAGTTTCATCTTGATGCAGGTGAAAACACATGGCACTTTAGCAGAGCAAACTCACCCTTCGGTTGCAGGTGCCCCACAGGTGTTTCCTCCTCAAGGAACTCTCTTCCAGTGCTTCTGGTGCCTCAGCATGAACTTAAACAAGGCAGCTTCTTTTCCCTAGCCAGACAAAGGGGGTTTACCCCTGGAAGCAGGCTGATTCCTTCCCCCCATCCCCACAGGGATGGGGCCCTGAACCATTGAAAGCTGTCTCCACTACTTCAATATGCTCTTATTGTGTTCCTCTTCAGGTGAGAACACACACCTACACCAAAATAATAGCTCTTTGTCAGAGCTTAGAGCTCTGAGGGCCTGCTTACAGCAGAGCACCTCTTTCAGATTGCACACACTCTACTGAACTCTACAGACTGACTTCAAATTCCCCAATGTTCTACTCTAACCTCCAACTGCAACACTCCAGTGTGGCTTATGCAGCTGCAACAGTTCTAAATGATGTCATCCCTCAGTCTCGGCTGAGACTGAGAACAGAGTGAGACAGTGTGAAATCCATTTAACTGGAGTTTCACAAGCTGCCTTCCCTGTCTACCACTAGGTCTTACTGGGATTCTAGTAACCCTGGGTAACAGGGGTTACTCACCCTGGGCGGAAAATATTTATCCGTAGTCAGTATTACCGACCAAGGCCATCCTACCCCTATGTGTTACCCACGGAGAGTGGTGATCAGGCCCCCTCCTACCATGTGCTAGGCACAGGCAGACAACACTAAGGGCCTAGAGGCCTTCGGCTGATGTATCAGCCTCTACTGTACCCGCTGACTATGGGTACCTAGTGGCTCCAGTAGAATTGTCCAGAGCATAACCCTAATAGATCAGTACTGCAACCCCTACTGCAGGTCAGGGCCACAGCCTGTCTATCTCCCCTAGCCCTCTAGGGAAAATCTGTCTGCCTCTAACTAAGAATTCCCAAAACGAAACAAAGAGGGGACCTCCCCGACCCTAGACACCATGCAACCACACACTAGGAGCTAATACCATACACTATGCATTATTCCCTCACTCCCCCACAACCATACCTGTGGAAGGAAAAGTTACACACCGTAACAACAACAACAGTACTTTAAACACTACACTTTAAAGTACTACTGAGGAACTCCACTGAGTCCCTCCTCCTCTTCTTGTCTTCTCTTCTATCTTCTTCAGGAACACCTGCAAGAAAAAGAAAGACAACATACACTCATAATCTGCATACACAGTCTATCTTAACCCCTATGATCAAAACACGGGAGAATCCCAAAAATATTTTTTTAGAAAAGCAGAAAAAACATTATAAACATTAGAAAACAGTAGAAAACAATGACATTATTTACAATACACAATATTTGGGGGATGGAGTGCCCTAAAAGTCTAGTGACCACAGTGCCTGAAGGCAAGTCCATTAAAGAGTCTCTCCTGGGCCAGATCCTGGTGAAGCACAGTTCTAGCAGGTCAAAGTCCTGAAGGGGAGAGTCTTTGAGGACAGTTCAAACATCTGGAGTCTGCTAGTGTAGGGTGTGTACTGCAATGTCATAAGAATAGAAGAGTCTGGACTTGCCAGTTCCTTGTAGAATGAAAATGGTACCATACCTGGTCCTCAGCAGAAGATTCTTCCTGGCAGCATTCTTCTGATACAGCTGGGCGGACATCTTCCGGGAAATGACAGGAGGGCACATCTGGAAACTGCTGGGTTGATGTCATCTCTGGATATGGAACCTTGGAACAGGAACAAAAAGGAAAACAGCTGGTCTGAAGTCTTCTAATACCCAGGTGATAAATCAGGATACAGCTGGGCTGGTGTCCTCTTTGGATCTGAAGTCATCTGGTGGGACAGTCAATGGATTCTGGAAGGCAGTATACTGTAGAACTGATGAATGTGGGGCACCTGATGACTTCAGATCCAAAGAGTCCTGGACGTCTAGGCTGGCGGAACAACATAGGTACGGCAATGGCTGGAGTGGCAGCACTGGCTACCACTGCTCTGCTTTCCATTTGGTAGGCATGAGCACATTCACAGGAAGGTCTTTGCATTGTGGCCAATAGCACAATGGGTCAGGCGCTTGAATTATTACCACGTCTGGGCGCTCATAATTCACACTGTGAAAGGTTTCAATGTCCCTCTCCATCCACAATTCGGAACAGTGTCCATAAACAGTGCCCTGCCTCTTTTCCACTGGCTGTATTTTTCATGAAACATTCTGTTCTTGACATGCTTGTTTGCACCAGGATGCACATATTTCATTGCTTCTTTCCAAATCCAGGATTTCCTGCTTTTTTCAATCTCCTCCCAGACTCCCTGAGGAAAGGTAGGAAAGGATATCTCATAGATTTCATTTGCCTTCCTATGAACTAGTCTTTCCTCTTTACTAGCTTTGGTCAACCTGAGACCTCTGGCCTGGCTTGGGGGCGGCCAGTCCTGGTTCTGCCAGCTACACATTCTTAATGACACAAAAAATGGATCCCTTGCTTCTTCTTGCACAGCCAGGGCAGTGGAATCACCACTCTCTTCCATGCGTTCCTCAGAGGCAACAGCTTGAGGCTGTGTACCAGTTCCTTTTTCACAAGACCACATAGGTTTCCCATCTTCTTCTTCCTCACTGAGAATCTGTGCCCAGGAGTGAGCATTCATCCTCACTCCTGAGACTGTCCACTCTTCGCTGGGCACGGAGGTCGAAACCTCCCATTCAAAGGCCTCCCTCATCTTATCTTCACCAGTGAGAATTGGGCTAGGCCCCTCTCTCCAAGGGTCTACTGATGCTCTTCCTGAAATGTCGCTCTGCAACTCAGACTCTGAAACATCAGCACATTGTTCTGTCTGTAAATCTGCACCCTCTTGCTTTGTGCCACACGCTGAGGGGCCTTCTCCAACAGGCTCCTCCTGGTGCTGTGTGCTGCCAACTGCAGATTCTTGAACTTTTGTCCATGTGGGAGCCAAATGAATCTTGGGTGCTTTAAACAAACCATATTTCTCTAGGCACCCAGAACAGTGAGGTACCATGAAGACATCCCTTCCAGCATTTAAGCATATCAAACATACTTGTACTGGATATCCAGGAATCGCCACATGAGGAGGCAGTCATCACCCATAGTAACATCTCTCAATGTCCCTTAACTTGTTAACTTCTACTGCTATCACAGCCCGGGCATGATCCAGGTAGCGGGCTGGTCCTGAAGCCATGACTACAGAGAAAAAAACAAACAATGCTTACTGTTATTTCAAGTCCCACATCACTGAAAACTTTCTTTCTCTTTCAAAATGGCTCCTCTGCTGCTGTGTTTACATTACTACCCCACCCTGTAATGGCGGCGGCAGCACTCCTACGCATCAACATTCTGTAATTGGGTCAAGCCACTGGGCATCCGATTTACACAGTCTACTGATAACTTTGCTCAAACTGCACAAACTTGCACTGTTCTCTCTGCTGCTAACACATTTATATGATTTACCACAGACTTTTTACTTGCTGAAGACATTGCTCTAGCTTACAGTCCCTTAAAGCCTCAGTATTTCATAGCACAGGATGGCCTGTAATTCTTGCTGCATATCTGATACAACTCACAGTCTCTCTCATGGCTTTGAAACTTATACTGATGCTGAACCTATAATTATGCTCACAGTCGATTGCTTAGAATGCTTCCTTTTGCTGGTAAAACTTAACACAGTCCTTATTTGAAAAGCGATTACACTGCTACACACAGATTCAGCTGGCTTTTGGCAAAATCACTTAGTTTGAGCAATTATTTCTGTTAGTACTGACTGTTATCAGTAGCTGTTTGCTGCGATGGAAAAACGGTCTGCAGCCAGTCTTGGAGGACTCTGGAAAGAAGCGGGTTGGCAGTCCTGCCGATTGTCCTTCTGAACACCACACTCACAGTCCAGTCGATCGAGATGCGGGTTGAACAAGAATTTAAAGAGAAAAGTCAGTTTTTTAAACTTTTACAGCACTTTCAGTCACCGCAATGCTCCTCCTGGTATGCCAGTTCACACACTGCACTCCCTCTCCCTCTCGAATGCTGTGACGTCGCTCTAGAGCTGGCTAGGGGGCCGGACTGATTTCAGTCTCACCAATCACTCAACACCATGCAAATGAGCCTCTTTTTCTCTCGTGCTCTTCTCCTCACGGCGATCGTCGAGCAGGCAAATTTAAACTGCAAAACCATGCTTTTTTTTTTTCTCAACTGACTCCACGGCTGGAGCCCATTTCAACCATTTTTCATGGCCATTAAGCACAACAACTCTCACAGTTCACAAGAAAGCATTTCCGATGTCTAGGGCACAATTTTCCTTTTGCTACCCACAGTTTTCCACACTTTTTTTTGTCACAAACAGTTTTAAAAGCTGGTAAATGCTGTAAATTTGATGCAGTACAAGGGCATACACTCTCAGGCTCTACTGCTCCTTGGTAAACTGTTGGCATTTTAATAGCAGCACATGGATAACAGCACACAGCTGCACATTAGTTAACATTGCTTCAGCTTTTTGGGCTACCCACTGCCAGATAACCAAAATGCTAGCCATTGTCCGAGCAACCTTTCTTACATTCCTCCCTAAATTCCAAACTCAGATCCTCAGTGGTGCCTCCATTTTTGTAACCCCACCCAGGTATGCCATTTCTATCTTGACAGCTATACCTGGTGGGCTGGGTTCAGGGAGGAATATGTCACTCGGCACATTGGCTAGGTTTGGCTAGTCTGAAACAGGGGCACCCAAGTAACTCCGGACAAAGGAAGCAATAACTGTAATGTCCACTACCAGAAGTGGGATTCTAAAGTGTGGCTTTTATTCACATCCAAAAGAATAAACAAAGCATAGATGGACCCCATGGGGTTACACTCCTGGTAATGCAGATTTAAGGAGACCAGAACACATCCTCATCACTTTAGCCTTCAGGCTCTGAAACACACTGGGCCCACAGCCCAAAGTTGTATGCTGCTCTGGGTTTTCCTGGCTCAGCTCCCTTGCCAGCCACTTGGACACTTTCCATATAGCATGGAGACATTTACTGGTGGCTCCCTAAACCACCTATGAGCACTTCTGCTCCATAAGGGAATCTTCCTCATCAATCCCACATCTGGGTACTTTCCTCAGGCACTGGCCAAGTACCTAAGAGAAAGCAACAGGTGTCCCAGAGCAAATACGTAGAGGTGAATTTGGTTACTACTGATGGGGGGTCTCCCACCTCTTGCTCCCATAATTCATACCCAGCCATTTCTCTGGACTGTACCACCTTATCCTTTAACACACTTTGCTGTGTAGATTTTTTTTTATGTATTTCACATTCAATCTACTGTCTTTACATCCCATTTGTGCTGGACTTGAACATACTTAATAAGTGGCTTTGTCCATTACTCTAGACCCTCCACAGAGTCAAGCAGTCCAATCCCCACATCTTCCAAACTGTACTTAGCTGTCTTTTCCTGATCCCACAGTAACAGTCCCTTTAGTTTCATCTTGATGCAGGTGAAAACACATGGCACTTTAGCAGAGTGAACTCACCTTTCGGTTGCAGGTGCCCCACAGGCGTTTCCTCCTCAAGGAACTTTCTTCCAGAACTTCTGGTGCCTCAGCACAAACTTAAACAAGGCAGCTTCTTTTCCCTAGCCGGACCAAGGGGGTTTGCCCCTGGAAGCAGGCTGATTCCTTCACCCCATCCCCGCAGGGATGGGGCCCTGAACCATTGAGAGTGATCTCCTCCACTTCAATATGCTCTTATTGTGTTCCTCTTCAGGTGAGAACACACACCTATACCAAAATAATAGCTCTTTGTCAGAGCTTAGAGCTCTGAGAGCCTGCTTACAGCAGAGCATCTCTTTCAGACTGCACACGCTCTACTGAACTCTACAGACTGACTTCAAATTCCCCAATGTTCTACTCTAACCTCCAATTGCAACATTCCAGTGTGGCTTATGCAGCTGCGACAAGTCTAAATGATGTTATCCCTCAGTCTCAGCTGAGACTGAGAACAGAGTGAGACAGTGTGAAATCCATTTAACTGGAGTTTCACAAGCTGCCTTCCCTGCCTACCACTAGGTCTTACTAGGATTCTAGTAATCCCGGGTAACAGGGGGGTTACACTTGTGAGATAGTATATGAGGTAGAGTGCTTCAGATTTCAGGCAGCTTCAGTACTGCCCAATTTTTTAAATGCTACACCGCTCACCTTGTTAAAGCTCATTCACAAAACGTCTTTGAGTACTTCCTAGCCATACACTGAAGTTGCTCTCTGAATCTTCTTGATGCTACCTGTGACTGTTGCTTCTTGCGAGTGTAGTTTCAGCAAACTGAATCTGATCAAGACCTATTTAAGATCATCTGTAGGACAAGAAAGACTGCTAAATCTCGCTATGCTATCTATTGAAAATGCTGTAGCCAGCGTCATTAAGTCACTGACGAATTTGCCTCTTTGAAGGCAAGAAGGTCCACACATAGGCCAGACAGACAATTGTGAAATGTGTACTCTGTATCCACTGTGGATATGCAATGCAAATAACATTTTTGCATGAAAATATATAGCATCACACGTCATCAGTTACCAGGGTTCCCTCATGTCCTGATCACCTTGAAGTTTTCGGTTTAGTACTCAGTTTGGCCTGTGCTGTTGTGTATGGGGCGTTGATTCATTCAGTTCCAGCTCCATGTCTTGTATTACTGTGTTTCTGTGTGTTGTATAGATTGCTCAATTCTCTCATTTCATATGTTTATGAATTAAGTTGGAGTATGGAACTGGCATCAGCATCTGCACTACTTTCTAATGCAGAATCCTCTGTTAGCAAACTGTGATTTTAAATGCTAAACCAGGTGAACTGGTTCTCATTTGGCCACTTTACAACACAGTTTGTTCTGATTCCATGGGGAAAAAAACATTTCTGAAATCAGGGGTAGGGATACTCGATTCGGGAGAACATGTAACACAAGTGTGTTTTGGTTCAGTAGGAGACTGATTCAATAGTAGATGACCCAAAACTAATCATATCAGGCTACAGCATGTAATGCTCCCCCCCAGAGCTTCAGTGGGCCTAGAGGACCCATAGACCCCCATGCTTTATGTAGCAATCTTTCACAGTATATTTCAAAAATGCATAAAGGATGGGTGGTTGATGGCATTGTTGGTCAGCGAGTTGTCCACAACAATTGTGGCTGCACACTCTGAGATGCCACGCTCACCAGCCAGAGTCTTCCTCACATCACAGAGTCCCATAGGATCAAAATATTCCCTAAAATCAGTGGTAGGGAACATGTAACAAAAGTATGTTTTTTTTTCAAGAAAAGTGCCAAAAGTCACCACAGAGCATGTAAGAGCTTCTGGGGGCCAACCTCCAGCTGTTTTCCAGGAGGAGCCCAAAATTAGTCTCTTGCCCAAGGCACCAAAATGCTTTCCTGCAGCACTGGCTGGAGGGCAAAGAAGGTGATGTGATGGGTGTCTTGACATTCAGAGACAGAGATTGGCTTCAGGCATTGTGTGCCATGCTTCTTTTGGGAAAATGAACACTCAAAGGTTGCTGGAGGGCTGAAAAGAAGAATGAGCAATATATGGGATGATAAGGCCTGTGTACCAAATGTCGAGTTTGAAAATAAAAATGGCATGTCTTGCTTCAGTGTCATATGCATGTAAGCCCTCCCCCAGTCTGGGGCTTACCTTATTGGGGCTATGGCCCCACGGGGTCCTTGTTCTGCCTCTGGTCCCCGGGACTGCTAAAGCAGGACTGAAGGGTTTGCTTCAGTGGCTCTGGGGAGATTGGACAATGGCACCCACTGACCTACATGGCTGCAGCTGCCAGCATCCTGTGTTTTCTCAGCTCCAAAGAAAGAGGGGGCCGAGGTCCATGAGCTACTCTGGGCATTGTAGGAAGGTTTAGCTGGTCCGGGGGGCTAACAGGAGGTCATACCACAGAATGTAAACAATAATGACTGCCACGCGCCATCTGCGCATACGTGGCCATGAATCTTAAAGGAGGTATGCCTCCAAAAAATTTACTTTAGAGTGAGCACTGTTAAAAGTTGTTTCCTGGCTCCTGGGCAGGCAGCAGAGCTGGGAATCCAGTAGTGAATGCCTCCGGATGCAAAATTGGTGACAGTTGCACCTAAGGAGGCTATTACTGAAAGAAATAAGCTGTAATGCAATGCAGCAAAATATAAACAGTAATGGTGGCCCCCAGTAAGTTTCCTGCAACAGGGGCCAATGGGAAAAGGTTGAAAGGTCATCTTAAGAGTCTGTGCAAAGAGACAGCCAATCAGTAGTGGAGTTCAGGGCTGCTATAAAAGACAGTGCATAGCACAACAAAAGGAGATCCCTGAGAGAGATCTGAGCAGGAGAGACTGCAGGAGGGTTTTCTCAAGCTGAAAGGTCAGTCTGGGTGCTTACAGGCCCCTTTGAGCCCTCAGAGATATTTTAGTAGTGAGCCTACAATATTATCAGTAGCTGGGGATAAAGTGGACTGCGGACTTGTGCCCCTTGCTGAGAATTGAACCTGCAGCACAATGCAAAGAAGTGCAAGGTAATGCATCTGGGAAACAAAAACCCAGGGGGAAGAGTGCACAGTGAGGGGTGAGTTAATAACAACAAAAATTGAAAGAGATCTAGGAGTAATTATATCAGATGACCTAAAGGTGGGCAAGCAATGTGAGAAGGCAGTAAGGAGGGCTGGGGGGAAACTGGGATGCATAGGGAGAGGCTTCAACAGTAGAAAACAGGAAGTTGTTATCCCTCTCTACAGACAGTGAGACCCCATCTGGAGTACTGCATGCAATTCTGGAGACCCCATCTCCGCAAAGACAGACAGAGTGGAGGCTGTTCAGAGGAGGAGCAGCAAAATGGTGCAAGGTCTGCACCAGAAGACATATGAGGAGAGACTAAAGCAGCTTAATATGTATACCCTTGAGGAAAGGAGGGAGAGGGGGACATGATAGAAACTTTCAAGTATCTCAAGGGAATTAACAAGGTACAAGAAGGTAGTATCTTTCAGAAGACGAGATGTGCAAGAACAAGGGGGCACAATTTGAAGGTAGAGGGGGAAACAGCTCAGAGGTAATGTTAGAAAGTATTTTTTTCACAGAGAATTGTGGATGCATGGAACAGCCTTCCTGAGGAGGTTGTGGAGTCAGAAACAGTGGGAGAATTCAAGAATGCATGGGACAGGCATAAGGCAATTTTAGTGGGAGGTAGGAGGAAGTAAGCTGTTGATTAACTAGAATCTGCAGCTTATCCATCAGGTAGGGAAAAGGGCAGACTGGGTGGGCCAAGCGGTCCTTATCTGCCGTCAAATTCTATGTTTTTTTTATGTAACACTATGCTGTTATTCCAGTATTGAACATTTTGAGACTGCTTGAACTGTTTGGACTCTGGAAGAAGGGTTATTTGTGTGGGGCTCAACACTGTTTAGAGCCGAGCCATGTTTCAGTGCCAGAGAAAGTTATGTATCCAGTTGGATGTCCAGGGTGAGTTCAGCCTGTCCAGACACCCTGGACAGATGAAAGGCCAGAAGAGGTGAAGATGACGCAAGGCCAACAGAGGTGAAGACATTGAGTGACCAGTTAGGCGAAGATGCCAAAGACCTCAGAGGCAAGCTGTGAAAAGCCTGACAGGTGAAGATTCAGTTTGCTGCAAATCCTTGTCCAGATGCAGTGATGCCCCCAAGACTGTCTCCTGATTCCAGAGTTGTATAATCAAATTGTATTCCTCGCACCCCCTGAAATTATCAGAACTGTACATATCTCTGGGCTGTGGCCCTGAGGACATTTTCTGCATTCAGTCTAGTTAGTTAGCTAGATACTGTAGTTAAACAGGGGGTGAAGTATTAGGTAGGACTGTGCAGTCTTCAGGCTAAGCCCAGGCAGAAAACTGGGAAAAGTTCCGCTATGTTGTTTGAACTTTTTGAGGCCTCATTCCAAGTTTCACCATTCAAGTTTCCTCCATACCTCAAAGTCTTGGGTGCACCTGCCCTGCATCAACTGGTTGGCCACCAACAAGATAGTGAGGTACTCACCACAACAGAGTGTTAACACCATTACAGCCATTTGGGAGGAAGCCAGGTGCACTCATGGAGCGGTCCAGGATTGTGGGGTGTACAACTGTTTGCCAAACGTTGTTGTTGTGCTACTCCCCCCATCTTTTTCACCCCATCTCTATAATAAACCTGAAGTTAGTTTATCTTATAATTTGCTATTCTGGGTATTGCTAGGGGTGTATTGTTATTGCGTAGGGAAAGGACTGTGAGGCAAGTATTGTATTTTGCTTGGGGGTGGTAACCTGGCATCTATTCCAACAAATTTCCGGTATCACTACCCCAGGTGGACGCACTGCACCATTCTACTCCAGTGTAGCACGTCAACCAGTGAACTCAGGCCGGTCACCTTGGAAGGTATGTCCAGGTGAGACCTGAGGGCCATGGAACAGCCAGATGGTAAGTCGGCGGGCTGTTACATGCACAATTGTACAGGAGAAGTTTTGTGCTTGTGAAGACAATATGATTTGCTTATGCATGCACAAGTGGAGAGAAGAGAGAAGAGAACATGGGGCAGGATTTTTAAAAATAAGCAAAATGGAGCCCAAACATTTGCGCTCCATCTTGCAATAGCACCAGTGGGCATAAACGCCATATGCAGCATATATCCAGTGTTGCCTAGTGCTAAGCCTGTTAGCCCCACCTGATAGTGCCCATGAAATAGGACCCTTGCAATGGTTAGTGCTGGGGCAATATTTGCTATATTCAAAAGTCCCCAAGCCAATGAGCCCCTTGAGCATGCAAGACACTAAGGAGCCATTTGCATGCCCATTATGGGCTAATTTGAGTGGGGTTGCAGGTCTTTAGTGCCGAAAATTGCTCATCCCATGAGCTGTCCCTGGTACTAGCTGCTTCCCCTCTCCAATCCCAGTTCACCATAACAATATAAAATATCCCTGGTGTCCAGTGGTCCCTTCCCCCACCTGAAACCAGTTCCCATAATGTTTCCATAATTTTCTGGTGTTTAGTGCCTCCCCCCACAGATTGACGATCACCGCTCGATGATAAATATATATGATTTCCCTGGTGCCCAATGGTCCCTCCCTCCACCTGACACCTGTTCCCGCAATGTTTCCATAATCCCTCGGTGTCTAGTATCCCTCCCCCTGCCAACTACTGCTCAATAATAAATATATCAGATTTCCCAGTTGCCCAGAGTTCCTTTCCCCCACCTGCCCCCATGCCCGATCTTGTAATAATTATCCTTGGCATCCAGTGTAACACCCCCCATCTCGATGTCCTGTATTGTACATTGAAACAGTTCCTTGGTGGTCCATCAGATCACCGCCTCCCTTTCCTCGATCCCCTGTAAAATGAATGAAAACTATAACCTGGTGTCTAGTGGTCCCCCTGCCCCCCACCCCAGCAGGTATTACACCACCACCACCCCACTCCCTCCCCATCCCATCCTCAAGTCACCTCCACTCACCAACATGGCCAGTCACTGACTGAGCTCCCAATGAGCATGTACTGTATACCATATGTGCTCGGTGACATTGAGCTGAGAAATGGCTGCAGATGAAACTGTCTGTGGATAATTCGTTGCTGGTCCCAGCACTGTGATGTAGTGCATGAGTCACCACTAAATTCAGTGTGTATATGTGTGTGTGTGCAAACCAATGAATGCTCACAAAATATCTATCATTGATGGACTTCACCATGTTTGTCCCATTGTCAGTAACCAAAATTTTAAATTGGTGTCAACACCAATCCAGGACCTCAACATGTCTTGCAGGAATGTGAGAATATTATGTGCTCTGTGGTCTTTCTCTATCAGTCTGACATTCGCCAAAGATGATCTAATGTGACTGCCAGATTTGGGGGGAGGCAAGGGTGCATCGGCAACAGCAGGCTGTCGCACACACCAGTGTTCTGTTTTTTTTTGGGGGGTTTGCTATTCATTTTTCTCCTCCTCTTGGCATACCTGATCTGCACCCTATTTCTAGCAACTTCTTTGTGTAATTCCGGTCACCATCCCACAACCGTGCTCCACTCAGGGTCACGTCTGCTCTCCCCTGCAGTTTACCCCCCACAGTGGGGAGCCCCCAACTCACCCACCTCAAATTGGATCTAGAACTCAGGCGCCCCCTCAGAGCAGGTGTCATCAGATGGCCATCAAGCTGCTCAATCCAGGATGCCACTCCATTTTTTCTTTTTTACACCCCAGGAGCTATGGGTGTGCAATGATGCCAGGCAGAGGGGAGCCTGCACGCGTCTACACGCGCTTCCTCCAGGTGTCAGCCCCAGCTCTTCCCCATGCTTGCAGAGCATCGCCTTGTCCCCCAGCCTGCACCAGGAGGCAAACAGGTGCCGACTCTAGAGGATCTGCCTCCCTGGAGAAGGAGAGCAGTCCGGCAGATGCTCGATCCTTCTCCTCCCTTGCCGACCTCTGGCGACCCATGCTCATTCCCAAACACGGGTCGCCGGCATAGGGCAAGGCTAGGCATCCAGTGCCTCAGCCCTCACCACCAATGGGCTGGCACAATTCCGTTAAGGTGAGAGACAGACATGCAGGGAGTTTTCACTAGTCCAGATATCTGACGTGCAGTGAAAAACACCACAAACAGCCACTACAAGCAGAGCAGCAACGCAGATCACACACCATCATACATTCATACCAATACACTCCTTACAAATGTGGTAAAACATAGAAGCTGTTGGCAGAAAAGGACCTTCTGGCCCATCCAGTCTGCCATAAAGTCCCTCCCTACTGTTCCACTGAAGACCCTATTTGATCTCCAGCTTTACCCCCCCATGCTCTGTTACCAAGGTCCCTCTGTGTCTGTTCCATATATATCTGAAACCGGTCATCATTTTGGTACTCACCAGCTCGGCTATCTGACTGTTTCAGGTGTCCACCACCCTTTCTGTGAAGAAATATTTCCTCACATCTACTCTAAGTTCCCCCCTTCCAGCTTCATATTATGCACCCTTAACCTTGAGCATCTTTTTTTGTGCAATATGTCACCCTCCTGTACCTTATTTATATGCTTGAAGTATTTGAATGTCTCTATCATGTCTCCCCTTTCCTCCAGGGAGTACCTATTTAGCTCCCTGAGTCTTTCCTCACAGTGCTTCTGTTGCAGGCCATGCACCATTTTGTTTGTCTTTCTTTGTACTTCCTCTGCCGAATCTATGTCCTTCCTGAGATGGGTCCTCCAGAACTGGACACAGTACTCCAGGTGTGGCCTCACCATTGATCTACACAGGGGTAGCACTACCTCCCTTTTTCTACAAGAAAGATGGTATCTGATACCATGGGTGTAAATAGTGGAGAAGCCCTCGGAAGCCAGTATCTTCCACAACTGAGATAAACAGCAGATCCAACGCCAACATCTTGGTAATTAGCTGTGTGATCTGTTGTGCTGTTGGATATGAAGCATGATACTTTGTTCAACATGCATACAGAGCACCAGTTATTGGAACTGCCTTGGTAGACATTGATGTGGACTGCTTCACCGGTGGTGTGTGAACTGCTGATGACTTCTTTGCCTTGTAGTATCACTGGAGTCACTTGAAGTGACCAGAGTAGGGGGATTCAGTGTTGTGAGGACGAAGGAGTGCCATGGCCACTTCGTTGCTCAAAATAGGATCTGTCGGTACCACCACTACTGCCATAGTACCTGCCTTACCACTGAAGGGGTTGGGTCTCGGAGAACCCAAGAGTACAGACCCGATGAGCTTTGATACGGTTGAGGGCGCTTAAGCTTCAAATGGTTCTGTAATGATGTCGTGGTTAAGTTAGAGAGTGAGGTTCCTTGGCTTATAGTGCTGTTGCAAAAAGAACAGACTGCCTTTCTTGTGTCCTCTTTTAACACAGTAAAATGCAACCACACCACACTCTTACCACTGCGGTTACCAGTGCTTCTGGTAGTACCACATCCCCAGTTCTTTTTGCAACAGATGTGCCTGTCTTGTCCTGTTGTTGCCCTGTGACCAGTTACCCTGACAGTGCCATGCCAGTGTTGCCATCTGTCAGCAGTTCTTAAGACTGTGACAGAGCCTGACAAAAAACATCAGAGTTCCTTGTTTGGTTTTCTTAGGGAGAAGGGGACCCTTATGCTGACTGCTAATTCTACCACCCTGGTACTAGTGCTACAGCTAGAGGCTTTTTTGCCTGCTACCTTTTTTGTTTTCTGCCCTCAAGGTACATACCATACTCTGTCTCATCCTCAAAGTCACTCACATTTGCCTCCGATGAAGATGACATGTCACTGGGCAATTCATGTGGATGCAAATACTCAGAGCCAGATGAGAGCTCCTTTGTAACTCTTTCAGGAGTAGTGAAAAGCTGAGAAACAGGAAGCATAACTGAATCAACTGTAGTGGCCATACTGGTGATATTCAGTGTGGCAGGGATAACAGACTGTGGTGATAGTGTTACAGTGGCAGTGGTGGCAGGGTTCATAGTGACCGTAGTGGCTGGAGTCACAGTTGCAGGGCTGGCTGGAGTAGTCATGCTGTCAATTGTGGAAGGCAGGGTTTCTCTTGGTGGTGCTAGTGATGACAGATATGATAGTGGTACTGGTGAAAGATGGGGACACATTGTTGCTTGTGGGAGTCAAGAACAGTGTCCTTCTGCCTGTGCTTGTACTACTTTCTCCTGTGCCAGCTGCAGTACCAGTATTGATGGAAGAATATGGCTTTGTAGGGCTAAACATTAATATGGGTGTCCAATATGGCATGACCGTCGCTCACATTCAGATTCAGCAACCTGTTCCTCAGTTGTAGATTTGCTGGGGCTGGACCAAAAAAGGTTTTTACCACCTCTATCTGCCATTGTGCTACAGGATGGCAAGAATGTCTAAACACTCCAAACTGCTGTAATACTTTTATTATTTAGTAAAGTACTGATTTATTTTACCACAAAAAAAATCTTGCAAGCGGCATGCAGGCAAGTGGTTTGCGTCCAACTGCATGGCATCATTAACTGGACCTAAGATGTGGGTGGGGTAGTACAGTCAGCCAACTGCTCTCCGAGGTTGCTGATACTGGCTTTGGTGAAACTCGAGCCCAGATTACACCACCAATATTAAAAACAGATTTTTAACTACAGCAGTCAAGCTAGAACTACTGTTGTACTTTTATTATTTACTGAATTACTGATTTATTTTAGTGCAAAAAAATTCTTACAAGTGGCACGCAGGCAAGTGGTGTGCATTCTACTATGCAGCATCACTACCTTGCTCTAAGCTGCAGACAGTGGGAGTAGAGTCAGCCAACTGCCCTCTGAGGTTGCTGCTACTAGCTTTGGTGAAACCCGAGCCTGGATTACACTACCAACATTAAAGACAGATTTTTATGTTCACCACGCGTGCAAGCGCAAGCGAACATCTTGCTATGAAAGTGCCTTTTGAGAGGTGTGACACTGTCAGTCCAATGCAAAGGATGCGTCTGTGCCACACCAATCATTAGCCAGGCTGATCATCACACCATTTTCACTTGCTAGGCGGAAACTTCATGTATTTGAAAAGAAAAAGTCAATCCAATCATAGGTCAGCTCCTTCTTTTGATCTATGCCATCAAGCAAGCATAGCTGATCTGTTATGATCAGACTGCTTGGGAATTTCAAAGATCCAGGAAGAGTCCCGCACTGTTGCAGATGCCAGCTGTAACTAAGAAAACTGTCCTTCGATGTCCATTGCTGGTGCCCCTGTAACTATCCTCCCAATCTGACCCTCCCTCTCATGACACCCTTCCCACCCCCCACCTCCACAAACATGACTCTGATACTGGTGGTGCCCAATGCCCCAGTGTCACCACCGTGTGTGTGTGTGTCTGTGTGTGTGTATAGATATAGATATATATTGCAAAAAAACTTTATTAATGCATCAGTTGGCATTGAAGGAACTAAAGTAGGGAAATGAGGCATTAGGGTTTCCAACCCTAACAACCCCCAACCCTATTACCCCACCCCACCCTCCACATACCAATAGGCATCAGGGTGTGCCTTGGGGTCATCAGCCCTTACTCTCACCCCATTCCTGTGTGTGTGTGTGTGTGTGTGTGTGTGTGTGTGTAGCTACTTCTGTCACCTTTTCAGAAATACTACCTGAAAGAGGCATGGGAGAGCATAGGAGTGCATGCACCAGGAACTTTAACTCATGGTTGAAGAACTGGTACTGTAAGGAAGGGTTTGGATTCATTGGTGACTGGGGACCCACCTGGAGGGATGGAGGTTTGTTCAAGCCTGACGGCCTGCATCCATCCTGGAGGGGAATCCAAACACTCAATGATAAGTTTAAATGCTACATTGACAAGCATTTAAACCAGCCAAGGGGGGGGTGGCAGACCACCAAGGAGGGTACCTACTAGCTCACCCCCCACAGCTAGCAGTGGAACCAGTGAAGCGGAGGAGTGGATATCTCAACAAAACAGTGTGCAAAAGATGGAGATTAATACCCAAGAGGTGGATAGGCAGAAAAAGGGCAACATTCAGCAGAAGGGTAGACAGCAAGGAGAACCAGGGATAAAGGACAACCAGGGAAGGGGCTGGAGTAGAACAACTAAACAGTCTAGGGAGGTCAAATCATGGAAAACCATGTGTGCCAGTGCCAGGAGCCTTAGCAACAAGATGGAAGATCTGGAGGCTGTCATGGTGCAGTCAGACCTGGACATTGTGGCCATCACAGAAACTTGGTGTAATGATAACCACAAATGGGAGGTGGCCATTTCTGGCTACAACATATTCAGAAGTGACCGAGCAGGTAGGAAGGGAGGAGGAGTGGCACTGTATGTGAAAAATGACATAAGGGTCACAGAGACCCAGGAGGAACAAAAGGGGGGAGAAATACTGTGGGTTAAGCTGGAAAGGAAAATGGGGCCAGCTATCCGCACAGGTGTGGTCTATAGACCACCAGCCCAGGAGGAAGAAACAGATAGGGAGCTGATACTAGCCATCCAAAGGATGGCTGACAAGGTGAGGTAGTACTGGTTGGAGACTTCAATATTCCAGATGTGGACTGGAGCATCCCAGCAGCAGCATCAACTAGGAGCAGATTTGTCCTGGACTTCCTTCAGGGTGCCTTCCTCAAGCAACTGGTCATGGAACCAACTCAGCAGACGGCAATACTGGACCTTATGCTCACAAACAGGGACAGTGTGATGGGGTAACAGTGGAGGAGCACCTGGGGAACAGTGACCACCAGTCACTGTGGTTTAAAATCAGAGAAGGAGCAGAACCAAACCACACAAAAACATGTATCCTGGATTTTAGGGGGGGCAGACTTTGGGAAAATGGGGGGATACTTGAAAGAGGGATTAAGGGGAATTGGGCAGGTATCAGGGGTTGAGGAACAGTGGGCAGTATTTAAAATGGGGATTACAAGAGCAACAGAATTATGCATTAAGCAGGTTAGCAAAAGGAAAAGGAAGAAGAGACCATTATGGTTTTCCAAAGAGGCAGCAAAGAAAGTGAAAGCCAAAAAGATTGCATTCAGGCAATACAAAAAGACACAGGCAGAAGGGGATAGAGAGAAGTACCAGGAGAAGCAAAGGGAGGCAGGGAGGTCAGTAAGGGAAGCCAAAGCTCAGACAGAAGAGCACATTGCAAAATCAGTGGGTAGAGGGGACAAAACCTTTTACAGGTACATAAGTGAAAAAAGAAAGGCAAAGGAAGGGATAGTGAGACTGAAGAGGGAGGATGGGGGCCACATGGAGGATGACAGCAGTAAAGCTGACATATTGAACAGGGTTTTCTGTTCAGTCTTTACTGAGGAAGAGGAGGGTAATGGGTCTGAAGGGAGTACAAGGGGTGAGAATGGTGCAGAAATGGACACAAGTCCCTTTACACGAGAAAGGGTCCTGAAGGAACTGGAAGTAATAAGAGTTGATAAAGCAATGGGGCCAGATGGGTTGCACCCCAGGGCCCTTAAAGAATTAAGAGAGGTGGTGGCTGAACCTCTGGCTATCCTGTTTAGCCAATCAATGGAAACAGGGGAGGTACCAAAAGACTGGAGGACAGCAGATGTAGTCCCCGTACACAAAAGTGGGAACAAAGAGGAAGTGGGAAACTACAGACCAGTCAGCCTCACCTCGGTAGTGGGGAAGATCATGGAAGCACTAATGAAGGACAGATTGGTGGAACATCTGATTATCAATGAACTACAGGACCCAAAGCAGCATGGTTTCACCAGGAGGAAGTCATGTCAGACCAGCCTCATTGAATTTTTTGACTGGGTGACTAGGGAGGTGGATCAGGGGAGGGCAGTGGACATGGCCTATCTGGACTTCAGCAAGGCCTTTGACACTGTGCCACATAGAAGGTTATTACACAAATTAGAGAATATGGGTGTGGGCAGGACAGTAGTATAGTGGGTAGGTAACTGGCTGGGTGGCAGGACACAGAGGGTGGTGGTAAATGGCTGTCACTCCACAGAGGGAAGAGTAACCAGTGGGGTACCACAGGGATCAATGCTGGGACCAGTCCTATTCAACATCTTCATCAGTGACATTGCGCAGTACCTAGAAGGCAGAATTTCACTGTTCGCTGATGACTCAAAGCTCTGTAACAGAGTAGACACACCAGAGGGTGTAGACAGAATGAGAAGGGACCTGCAGAAACTTGAAGAATGGTCAGAGGTTTGGCAGTTGAAATTCAATGCAAAAAAGTAAAAGATAATGCATATGGGACACAAAAACCCTGGCACAATATATCAGTTCAATCAATCAATCAATCAATACTTTATTTATAAAAAAGGTGCCTTTCCAAAAACCAAGGTGCCTGTACACCACATAATAAAACAATATTAATAAAACAATAAATTAACCACACAATAAAATATTAAAAAGCATTATATGCTTGTTTAAAAAGATATGTTTTAAGTAGTGGTGAGGATATAGCATGCACCAAGCAGGAAAGGGATCTTTGGGTTATCATCTCTGATGACCTCAAGGTAGGGAAACAGTGTGACAAGGCAGCAGGTAAAGCAATTTGGATGCTGGGATGCATAGGCAGGGGCATCACCAGCAGGAAAAGGGAGGTCATAATTCCACTATATAATATACTAGTGAGGCCCCACCTGGAGTACAGTGTACAGTTCTGGAGACCTTACCTACGTAAGGACATAGAGTAGAGAAGGTTCAGAGGAGGGCAATAAAGATGGTACATGGATTGCATCAGAAGTCCTATGAGGACAAGTTGAAGGAACTCAATATGTACTCCCTGGATGAGAGGAGGGAGGGAGAGAGGGGACATGATAGAGACATGCAAGTATCTTACAGGGAGGAACAGGGTGCAGAAATACACTATTTGTAAGTGAAAAAGATGTTCCAGGACTAGAGGGCATGGGATGAAGTTGGAGGGAGGACGATTCAGAGGATATGTGAGGAAGAATTTCTTCACAGAACGGGTGGTGGACAAGTGGAGCACCCTGCAGAGGAAGTGGCGGGGGCTGAAACAATCACGGGATTTAAGAATGCATGGGATAGACATAAAGGAATTCTGGAGGTCATGGGTAAGGGGCAACAGAGTTCTAGGAAAACATAAGCTGAACTTATAAACTCAAATGGGCAGACTGGGTGGGCCATAGGCCCTTATCTGCCGACACTGTTTATGTATCTATGTATTCCATGTGCAAGAAAGCTAAGATGTTACCGTATAGAAGAATGGGCGAGAGTTAGGCCCGACAACACCAAGGCACACCCAGACTCCTGTTGGTGTGTGGAGGGTGGGATTTGGGTGGTAGGGGTGGAGGGATGTTAGGGTTGGAAACCCTAACACCTCATTTCCCTGCTTTTGTTGCTTCAACACTAACTGATGCATCAATAAAGTTTTTTTGCAATGAATTTCCTCACTTTTTGAGAAAGTGTAATCTTACCCTTCTATGTTTGTGGGAATGCAGTTCCCTCTGAGCCCTGTGCTTCCATCAGTCTATAGTGTGTTGTGGTTGCACAGGGCCACAGGCAAAGGGCCCTCTGGGTCCTGTGCTCCTATATAACCAGAAGTGTATAGGCATTGTAATTAACCCTCATCTCCCTGTGGGAGTGCAGGGCCCTCCAGGCCCCTCACTCCCACTACTGCATAATGGAGGGTCTTGCAGTTCCATTACTGCATAATGGTATCCATATGTGGGAGCACAGGGCCCCCATCTTCCTATAATTGTAGAGATGTAGTGCAGGCCTAGAGACATTCCAAGTAACCCTTGTGCTGCAAATGGTGCATAGGAACACTGGAAAAAATTCCACCACAGTTGTAATCATGGACTGGCAACCTGCATCGTTGCTTAGCATTTAGGTAAAAATACATATCTCGAACCATTTGAGATATAGGCGCTGAAAGGTACTGCGTCTGCCACAGTGTTATTCTATGGGAAATTTCTAAACTTCAAAATATTGTAAGTCGGGAAGTGATGTATATTTTATTACCAAACCAGCAAAAGTCACATCTGTGGGTTAAGCCCTTTCTACACTGAAAATGTTAGCCTGAAAGTCCTAACCGTTTCTTTGCAGTGAAGTGACAAAGAAACAGTGAACTTTAAGAATCCCTTTTTGTGAGCTGTCAAAGTCCCTTTTCATGAGCCAATTCCTTTTTTGTGACCACTAAATCCCTTTTCGTACTATGCAGCTATCCAAAAGACTGAACTAAGCATGCTCAGAACCTGAAATTTCAAAATTTAATAACTTTGGAATGGATTAATATATTTTTACCAAACTAATGCTGACATGTTCTTTGGTGCAAGCTCTGTCTATCCTGAAAATGTCAGACCAAAATTCTAAATGGTGTGGCAACAGCACAACGAGGAACAAACAGTCAAAATAGGTGAAAAAAGCAACTTTTACTGTTTTTTTACTATTCACCGTATGAAATTCACAAATCAGAGCAAATCCAAACTTGGTATCTCAAGTGATCTACCCCCACGGGACAGCACATACCAGATTTCATGCAAATCTGTTGAAAGGATGCAAAGTTATTAAAGTGGAACATTTAAGGTTTAACATTAAACTGCCTACTCAACCCTAACTACAGTGGCGCTACCACGCCACTATAATATATAACCTGTAACAAATGTCTGTTGCTGGTGCCCCTGTAAATGTTTCCCCACCCAACCCTCACTCTCAGCACCCCCCACCCCCACAAACATAGCACTAACATTGGGGAGTCCAATCCCTAGTCTTGCCACCTCATATTTTAAATATATATATATATATATATATATATATATATATATATATATAGCCTGTAAAAAACAAGAAATGTCCATTGATGTCTGTTACTGCCGCTCCTGTAACTGTCTCCTGCAGACGATCCTCCCTGTCTGCACCCATCCCCCCCACACACACACACAACACTGATACTGGGGTTGAAACAAATCCCCCAGTGTCGCTGTCACCATCTGAAATAAAGAAAAGCATTTGTCATCATTTTTTTAACCCTGTAAAAAAGAAAAATGTCCATCAATGCCTGTTGTGCCATTATTCCCCCCCAACTAACCCTTCCACTCAGCACCCAACCCCACACCCCAAGCCCTTAATTATGCACCAGGGGTTTAATGCCATAATCCTATGTGGACTGCAGACACATGCTCACCAGGGTGGGACAAACTGAGTAGCCATGTGGCCAATGGCCACTAGAAAAACTGGTTTGCCTACCAGATTTTGAAAGTTATGGGCCAACTGACTACCAGATCACAAAGTGATTTTTAAGCCCTTAAAAATGATGCCCACTAAAAATATTGATTTTGCTGTGGTGAGATAAGGCCATATTTTATAATTTTGGTTCTTGTTTATGTAACTTTATGTACAAGATATAATGCATTTGAGATGCCCATGGTAGCCAGTGTATGTGCAAAGCATCATGGGTACAAAAGAATCCATAAGCCTTAGATTTAGGTTGGAATTCCTGTTACTGGGCAAAAAACTCTGTTTGTTGCTAGTCAGGGAGCTGAAGTTAATTAAATTATCTAAAAGAAGACAAAAGAATGATTAAGTCTAGCTGGGAGGCCAGCTAGACCCATTTTTTTGTGAAAGGACAGGACCTCATGAAGAGTCGGGATGTTTGTACATCCCTTGTGTTGTGAGGTCTGCCTGACTTAAGCTCATTACAAACTGAATAGGGCTGCCATTTATGTGAATAGCTGCATTTAAGTGTTGAGTAATTATGGCCATCTTATTTTATTTATTTATTGAAATGTTTTACCAAGAAGGCACACTGCACAGCAAGTTGCTCATCTCCCGGTGTGATCTGGGGAAAAAGGGTAGAGGGAGTATGCATACAAGGATACATAGTACACTCAACACTTATTCAGTAATAGGAATACATTACGTGAATTTAAACCATGACAAGGATATAGAAATACAACATACTACTGCTAGTATGGAATGGGTAGACAGGTGGCAGGTAAACAATTATTTGAACAATTAAAGTGCAACATTTGAATGAAAGTACATCTGTAGAGGTTTATTACTGTCCCAGATAATGGTGGCTAGGTGCTAGATGGGGAAGTACCGTAGTTATACTAAAACTGAGGAAAGCAGGTACAGTTTGAGGAGTAGAAGTTATGAAGGGCAGAGGAGAGGAAATGATAGGAGGAGGAGGAGTGACGAATTGGTTGAGGAAGGATGCTCCAGATTTTTGGGAAATGATGAGTGAAAGTAGACTGTCCTGCAAAAGTAGAACAGCAGGGGACCACAAAGATGCGTGAGTCAGAGGATTTTAAGGAGTAAGCAGGAGGGGGAAGGGTAGAGAGAGAGGAGGAGGATAGATTCCAGCAGTGAGGCCTAGAATGTTCCCTAGAGAATTTAGTTTGAGCTGGCTACCTCATGTTTTTTTTTTTCTATGTTCAGAAACTACACATCTGTGTTATTGTAATAACATACTGTACTCTGGTTGGATAACCATAGAAACTGAAATCAATCAATCAATTTATTGGAAAGCAAATTGAGAGTATACTCTCTTTTACACTTGCATCCAACATATAAAACAGATATTTATAGACAAATTACATTAGCATATACTTACAAACACACAGTTTAACATAGTTCAATTAAAACAATTGCACTGAGATGTCATTTTAACCCTTTGAGAACTGAATATGTGTGAACGTACATAGATTCTGGACGTATATATACGTCCACAGTCTTCTAAGGGTAAGATAATTTTTAAAATGTGAGATTGATATTAAAGCTGTCATCCTTAGGTTATTTTTATGGCAATCCATGCACAAGGTATTGAAACTGCTAATAAATTATTACCATATTTGATTCTGAACCTAGGTATAAACAATTGTGGAAGTTTATTGGATCTTAAAGCATATTTATTTGGCAGTTTAAACTGCAGTAAAGTTGTTAAATATGAAGGAAGTAATTGTAATACAAATTTATATACATAAATTTCCCAATGGTATTGTCTATGGCCACCAAGGATTGCCATCCCACTGCAGCATGCAGCTTGCAGTAGTGGGATTTCCATGGCAAGCCGAAGATAAACCTCAGGGCACTATGATACAGTGGATCCAATAATTTCAGTACAGTATATGTAGTCTTCATATAAATACAGTCACCATAGTCAATCTGTGACATATAGAGAGAATAAACTAACTGTTTACGAATGGTAAAACTAAAACAGGACCCGTTGCTATAAAAAAGATCACAATTTCTTTAGTTTAGTAGATAACATGTGTATATGTTTATCAAATGGTGTGCACTGCAATAATCCAGCCACCATTGCAAACTTCTTTAATCTCCACTGCTCGGTTTTATCCAAATACTCGTCTCCCCCCCCCCCCAGTATAGCCCCACCTTGGACAATGAGCCACTGCACAACCACCCACCTTTTAGATTTTGAACCATTACCAGACTGGAAGTCCAAAAGATGCTATAAGCCATCCCTGATAGCACTGGTACTGGCTCTGATGGTCTTGAACCCAGGCTCCTGAAATTTGCTGCCCCCATTATTGCCTCACCCTTAGCTCAAATCTGTAACTTGTCACTGTGCCACAGCTCTGTCCCTAGTATCTGGAAGATAGCAAGAGTTACACCAATATTTAAACAAGCATTTGTCAATGCCGAATGTTGTCGCGTTGGCATAGGCTTTGGTAGTGCAGTGCGGAAAAACATTTTGGGCAGGATGTGAAAAATGACAGCTGTACAGTTCATAAGGAGGTGTAAAAAAATGCCAGTGTTGAAAATGTGGCATGTAAATATTGCAAATTTGCGAAGTTACAAGGGTGCATGGGAAATGCGCAACACACGCTTGTAGCACAGTCATTTTATGGACATTCGGCACCAAATTTTCAACACAGGCATTTTAGCATCTCTGCTCATGTACAGTGTCACTCTTATTTCCTCAGACTGTCCCAAAAAGTGATTTTGCACAGCGACAGCGCTATTCTGAGCTGGATGTGAGTAAACACATTTTGGGCAGGATATGTGAAATGGCAGCTGTACTGTTCATCAAGAGGTGTGGAAAAATGCCAATGGTGAAAATCCAGAGTGAAAATATTACAAATGCACGATGTTACGAGCGTGCGTGATATCTGCCAATGCACGGCCGTAACACAGTCATTTTATGGAGTATCGTCACCAATTTTTCAACATGGACATTTTAGGACCTCTGCTCATGAACAGTGTCACTGTCATTTTCATAATCTGGCCCAAACACTGATTTTCCACAGCGACCACACTATTATGCACCAGAAGTGCGGAAACACATTTTGGCCAGGATGTGAAAAATGACAGCTGTACTGTTCACAAGGAGGTATACAAAAATGACAATGTTGAAAATCTGGCATTAAAATATTGCAATTTTGTGAAATTCTGAGCCTGCATGGCAACTGCAATGCAAGTCGAAACAGCCATTTTGGAGTTTTCCACCAAATTTGCAACATATGCTTTTGAGAGCCCATCTCATGAACAGTGGCACTGTCATCTCATTCATCAGTCCCAAAAGGTGATTCTGTGCAGAGACTACGAAATCACCTTTCAGGACTGATTAACGATATGACAGTGCCAGAATTCATGAGAAGGGGTCCCAAAAACTCCATATTGAAAATTTGGTTTAAAAATTCCCCAAAATGCCTGAGATATGCATTAAAGTTGAAAAAAACACTATTTATTCCATTATACAGCTTACTGGCATTTCCTCAGTTTGTGGTCGGCTTTGAAGAGTGCAGACATGTTTCCGGTCCACCGAAGATCATCGTGCCGGACTCCGGAGGTAAGTATGGGGTGGGGTGGGGGAGGCAGGGTGTGCAGTGGGTGGGTGCGGTTGTGGGAGGGTTGGAAGAGTATGAGGGACCATTTTTGCTTTATAGGGTAAAAAAAAATAAAAGACATCGGGGGACAGTTTTCATTTTAATAGGTGCTTTGGCATGCTGGGGTGGGCTCCCAGTGTGCCACCTGAGTGTGTGTGTGTGGGTGGGTGGGTGCTTTAGCCCATGGGGGATTGGGCAGCCCCTCAGCAAGCAAAAAGTGGGAGGGAACATATTATGTCGATGGGGAGTGGGCTCCCCGTCAGCAAAATTAAAGGGAGGGAGGGAGGATACATGCCAATGGGGATTAGGCCCCGTCCGTGAAGAAAAACTGTCAGGGGTGCATGATGTCAAAAGGGATTGGGCACCCCCTTGGCAATCAAAAAAAGGGGAGTTACATGATGCCAACTGGGATTGAGTACCACCATCGGCACACAATAACCAGGGGGGTGTTGACAGGCAACAGCAGCAATCACTGCCGCCATGTTGCCTGCACGTGCGCGGAGGCGTGTTGTGGTCATGCTGTATGAGAGACTCGTTCTCATTGCAGTGGACCATTTCTGTGATGTCTTCACCTCGTTAGCTAGGCAGGGTGTTGGCCCCGGCTGCTGGCTGATTGAAGAATGCGGGACGCACCTACTGGTGCATGCCCTGCATTCACCCAACAGTGACTGCGCCTCCAAATCTGCACTACCACAAGATGTTGGCTGTGCAAGTGTGCCAACATAAAAAGGGAACCCCAAGGAAATTGCCAACTACTGGCCTATAGCCATTCTCTCTGTTCTTAGCAAAATACTTGAAAAATTAGTTGCCAAGCAAACCATCTCTTTTCTACAGGACCACAACCTCCTCTCTGTCTCCCAGCATGGCTTCTGCAAAAGCCACAGCACTACTATGGCCCTCCTGAAATTCACAAATGATATCTATTCTGCAGTGGATAAAGGTCTCCTGACTGGTGCAATCTTCATCAACCTAACCAAAGCATTTAACCTTGTAAACCACTCTCTTCTCTTCACCAAACTCCATTCTCTTGGCTTCTCTACAGATGCTGTAGCCTGGTTAATAGCTGCTTGTCAAACAGGAAGCAGGCCGTATATTACAATTCTGTCCTGTCTGATCCCTCCACCATACATATTGGTGTTCCACAAGGATTAATCCTGGGCCCCCTACTTTTTTGCATCTTTGTTAATGACCTCCCCTTTTTCTCTTCAGATTGTTCATCACTGCTGTATGCAGATGACCTAGTGCTTTATTCCAGTGCTAGGAACATCTCAGACATAAATCTCTCTCTGCCTCAGACTTCCTCCACATTCAATCCTGGATAATTGAAAACAACCTTGTTCTTAATGTGGGCAAAACACAATCCATGCTTTTTGCCTCCCGTGCCAGACTCAAAACAAATCAGAACCCTCTCAATACCTTATGCACTGATGGCTCACCATTGGCTAACACTAACTCTTTCAAGTACCTCAGCATTTTGCTTGATGAATCTCTGGACTTTGATCAACATATTACTGCTACCTGTAAGTCCATTAATGCCAAGTTTGAATGTGCATACCGGACCAGTTATTCCCTCACACCATCAGCTAGACTTGCTATTGCTCAAAGCATTCTGTTCCCAGCACTAACCTATGGCACAGTCACCTACCTAGGAGCATCAGAAACTACTTTTCACAAGTGGGATACCACCTATAATAATTTCTGCTGCTATGCCTCCACATCCCCTCATTACAAGTACCACTGCCAACTTTATGCTGATCTAAAATGGCCGTCCCCTACTGCCTATCAGCTCAAGTCCATTGGATCTCTCATTGACGGTATTGCCAGATCAGGTCTCCCTCAATCCCTTGCCTGCCTGCTGGGCACTCAAACCATCTCCTATGGGCTTAGATTCACTGACCTAGCTTCCCTCCACATTCCAAGATGTAAAACCACCATAGGTGCATGGGCTTTCTCTTGTGTGGCACGTAAATATTTGAACTCCTGTCCCAAAGACATTCATTCAGTACTGACACTGTAGTGCAGCATGAGAGGGGTGCTGCACTTCTGAGGTGCCGTCTTTCGGATGAGATGTTAAACTGAGGTCCCATCTGCCTGGATTGGTGGTAGTTCAGGTGGATGTTAAAGATCCCATGGCACTTATGGAAAAGAGTAGGGGAATATTTTATTAAAGTAACATCAAATAAAAGGCACAGATACATAATATGAGAAATTTACAACACAAATCATATATATACAGAAAGGCAAAGGAAAAACACAATATCCTTAGTATTACTTCATACTACAACAAATTGGATCTATAATTAATATTAACATATATCCATTACAATACTTTGTAAATTTTATAAATAATAATAAAGGTTGAATCAAGAAATTATAAACTCAATACAAAGCATCTTAAATAAATACTAAAAACACTCCTAAAATTAACATTTCAATATCCCACAATGTTTCCAAAACAAAATCTCATTTATATTTGATAAATTTTGAAAAACCTTTCCACCATTCTCTCACCTTTTTTGAGGAAAAAAATGTAATATCATAATTATAAATCCTGAACATAGCCCCTTGTATTAATCTCTGAACCGTGTCATAAGGCATTAATCTTTGATAGAGTACTCATTGGCATCTAGCTTGCCACAGATAATATACCAATGTGCTACAAAAAATCTGTAAAGTATCTTTATGGTATAATAAACCGGAATTGAGGAACATGACCCAACACTAATATCTCATAATCCATACATACTAGCCATTTCATATCCCATCGTGCTGCTAAAAATTTCCATAGGTTATTAGCATAGGAACATTCAAAAAGAAAATGATGAGCTGTTTCCTCTTGTGCTATACACTCTAAAAATGGACAGTTCCGTTCCTGTAAAGGTTTATGTTTGGCATTTCCTCTAACTCCGATTCAACCATATACCGTAAGCCATAAGGTATCCCACATATAGGTAGGTAATCTTGAATTATTTAATTTACTTAAAACCTCCTCCCTATAGTCCTTATGACAGTTCCTAAACTCTGGTTCACTTGGATATAATTGAAATAAGACAGATTTGTATAACTGCGAACCTGAACTAACTTTGACAACCTGTGCTTCTAACCCCCATTTAAACAATTTTTTTGCAATTGGAATGAAATATATTGGGAGTAACAGTGTCGGGATCGGTTTTGGTGGTCTATTGTTCCAAAGAGTATAATATCTCCCCATGACTTGTCTATGTAACAATCCAATGTTTCCCATGGTTGCCCCCATCCTAATTTACTATTGGTTGAAATAGAGTAGCAAAAAAAACAACCGGATCTATCATTCCTAGGCCGCCTTTCTGCTTCTCCAAGTATGTAAATTGTCTCTTAATCGGGTTAAGCCTACTACCCCACAACATCTGAAAAAATAAACTATATAGTCGGGTTTCCAATAACAACGGTAAAGGAAAAATTAATGCTGTATATAGTAACTTTGGAACAATAAATTTCTTAATAATCGCAACCCTTTTAATTTTATCCAGTTTCCAGTGTTTCCAAATATTAATTTTTAGGTCAATAGACTTCAATACTGTCATCCAATTAAATTCTGGTACATTATTCGGTCCATAAAATAAACCCAATATTTTAATTGGATCACAAGAAAGGCTAAGATCTTGTACTATTACCTCAGATATGTCATTAATTCCAATAAATACCCCTTTACTTTTGGTCTTGCTAATAGCGGAATTTGCCAATACTGCATATTCCTCCATAAAATCTAAAAAAAACTTTACTTGTGAACTATCAGAAAAAAAAAACACATAAATCATCAGCATAAGCTTGTATATACCACTTATCCACATCAACAGCCCAACCAATTCCTGCCCACCGTGGTGTTTGTGTTAACGATCTAATCAGTGAATCAATCGTAAATGCATATAACAAGGGGCTTAATGGACAACCTTGTCGTACCCCAGTTGGAATATGAAACCCTTCCCATATCTCAAGTTGTATTACTGGATGTGTTATTGCTGAATCATAAAGTGCTTTTATAATGTGTATAAAACCTTTCGGAACTCCATATTTCCATAGGGATTCAAATAAAAAAGGTTGGTATACTCTATCAAAGGCCTTCATTTGGTCAACAGAGACAATACATCCTGATATCTTTTGCATTTTTGCCAACTCCACTATATCTCTTTAGACCATATGAGCCTGGTGTATGTTTTTCCCAGGCACCCCACAAAACTGATATGGAGAGAGAGTACATTTACTGCTAATTGTTTCAATCTCTCATTCAAAATTCTCATAAATAATTTATAATCTGAATTCAGAAGCGTAATTGGTCTCCAATTTTTTAAGTCAAATTTATCACCTGACTTATATAAAAAAATCAGCAACCCCTCTGCAAACCAACTTGGGAAGTCAGGTCTATTCAGAAATGCATTAAATACAATAACCAAACATTTAGCAAATTCCATCGGAAAAGCTTTATATAGCTCTGATGTCAGTCCATCAATCCCCGGGGAAGTTCCTGTATTTTGATTTTGAATAGCTTCAATTATTTCCTGCGTCGTAACTGGCCGAAGCACCTCTGATGACTCTATCCCATGGTCTGGTACCTCAATCTGGTTTAGAAAGTCCAGAATGTTCTGAACAGTTGGGGGCCTGGCTGGCATATATTCCAAAAATAAGTGTTTAATAATAGAAGAAAGTGACTGCTGATCTTGTACTAATAGACCCACCTTATTCCGAAGTGTAGTCAAGTGTGTGGCTTGTGTATAAATTTTAAAGGCAGCATATGGATCCCCTCCCGGCTGCTTCTTGATCCCATAACGTAAATGCGCATTTAGGGTACTAGCCCTATTATACTGAACTTTCAGAAGCTGAGCTTTTAATAACCTAATCTGTGAATCATATTCCATTGAGGAAATATTGGCTACTGAAAATAAGTTATATAATTGCTGTCTTAATTTTAGATAGTGTAAAAAATCCTTATTTGCCTTTGCTTTTCCTTGTTGCTGTAATAGATGACAAATGTCATCCTTAGAATCCTTCCACCATTTACTCTTTGAGCTATATAAAAAGGCTGCTGATAATCGTGCTGTTAACAACAACTGAATTTTATCCAATATTTCTTTTGAAGTCAATAATAAAGGATTCAATTTCCATCTTGCTTTCTGATGTCTCAGACTAACGGAAGGAGAGACAGTGCAAAGTAACATCAAATGATCAGAAAAGGACACTGGGCATGTTTGAAATGTAAAAGAAATGTGGTTGGATAAAAAAATGTAATCTATAGTAGAAGTAAATCGATTCCTTTTATACGTAAACTTGGGCCCTGAACTCTGTTTACTACTACCATTAATTAAACCTGCTGAATGAATCATTTTATAAAGTGCCCTAGTATCACAATAAATCTTTTTTTTTCCTTCTCTAATTGGATTCTCAACATCTAATAAAGTACAATTGAAATCCCCACACAAGAACACCTCCAATGAAGTCAATAAGTAAGGTTGTAACATATTACAGAGTTCAACCCTTTCTGCTTTAAGCTGAGAACCATATACATTAATAAACCGACATGATCTGCCTTTCCACAGCCCATCTAAAATCATCAACCGGCCTGGTATCAAATCTATCAATCTAATTAAAGAAAAATCATATGAATGAAATAGAAAACCTATGCCATCTGCTGACTGCCGGCCAAAGGACCAATAGGACGGACCCAGCACCATTCTTGTTGAAAACACCTAACTTGTGACATAGTATATATCCAAGTTTCTTGTATTAAACAGACATCTAACTGCGTAGCATGAATTGAATCATAAATTATCTACCGTCTCTTATAATTCAATATACTATGTACATTCACTGAACCTAACCTAAATTGCAGCATTCCTAGTCAAAGTTAACCTTCACCTATCTTTTTTCCTCCTTTTCTTTTTTTTTCCTTTATAATCCTCTTGTAAGCCTATTGAGGAAAGTGGACTGTCTGTTATCAACTGAGAATCATCCTCAGGTCCATCCATCTCTGATTCTCCCCATTGACTGGTCAGTAAGGCAAAGGAATTACTGGTTTCCACTTCCGAAATCGGCTGTTGAGAAAGATTTTTAACATTTCTGGAGGATCTTCTAACAGCCGCTACTACTGGAGTCCGAAAGGTCTCCTGTTGTTGTTGTCTTTCTATTATCAAAGTTTCCCCTGTATCTAAGTTTAAAGTGCCATTTTTTTGACAGGCTACTTTCGGTACTTCTGTCCCTTGTCCATTTAGTGTAATCCCTGTGGTCAAATCTGCTGTAGGCTGTGTGGAACCATCTGAGGTCTTTTCTATCAACAAATCCTGCGCTTTCTGAATTAATAGATCTGGACTACCACAACAACCTTTATTTTTTGCCGCCCATGTACAATCAGCAAATACATGTCCTGCCTCTTCACACAAATCACACTTTGTGAGGCTAACACACTGTAAAGTACTATGCCCCACTTCTCCGCAGTTTTCACATCTAGGTTTGTCGCATGAGCTTGATAAATGCATCCTAGTCCCACATTTATAACATGCACGTGGTTGTCCCACATAAAAACACACCCCTCTATCCCTCCCTAATAAAAAGGAATTCGGAATGTGTTCAATACCTGCCTCTGTCTGTCTTAATTTTACTTTAAACGCCAACCCCCCGTCCAGAATTGCTCTGAATCCAGTATTGCTTAAGGGTCACTCTGAATGTCGCATTTTGGCCTAGCAGTAGATAATATCATCAATATACACCCTCATTTCTAAACATAACAGTGACATATTTAATTAAAGGCTTTGTTAAAGGTATTACCATAAATGGAGTCCACAAGGAGAAAATTTAACTTGCGTATATCTTTCCCAAAACATATCAAGAGCATAGGTAGAGCGAAAACTCACATCAAAATTATCCTCTCCGGAAATATTAATAAGTGCAAATACCTCTCTAGGTGAAAAATGCAAAGACTCCTTTAATAAACTTTTTCCCACATACTGCCTGTCAGGTCGAACCTCCAAACCTCCTTTATATCTAATGCGTACCGCATTTCTGCGAAGTGCAGCATCCTGTTTAACTTTAGAAAATAATTCTGACATTAATGGTTTATCCACACTCAGTTCTCTGCTATCCTGTGCCTCCCCTTGTGCTTGTGCCACAGGTGTTGAAGATTCCGGTTCCCCAGAGATTGAACTCTCCATAGCAGTACCTCCCTCATTCACATTTATCCTCTGTTCCCACCCTTGTAAACTACCAGCTTCTTGTGTCTTGGGTTTCCAAGTAGGTTCATTTTGGGAGAAATTCAGTTTTGGGTCCCAATCAGGTGTGGATTTCCAAGAACCATTATACAATGTCCAACCTGCTTCACTCAACGCTCTCTGTGGGGACCAGTTGTCAGTAGAAATAGGTGTAATACAAGTATTACCTATTACTGTGTTTTTTTCCCCCTGCTGAGCATTACTTAACTGTTCATCTGTTCCCACTATAGGCAGCACCAAGTTACGTTTAGCAAAATTCAATGCCATTCTTTTTTCCTTTCCTTCTTCTCCTACCTTGTCCACCATTCGTTTGGTGAATGAAAAGTCCGTTACACCAGTCTGTAATCCTGGTACCGTCTGATAAATGCAGCGTTTCTCTTGTTCCGTAGTCCTTTTCTCCATGTTGCTTTCAGGCTGAAAGACAAAACCCCTCGAACTCAATACAGGACTTCCCTGTCCGTCATGAAAATCTATCCCCTGTCTCGCTTCCTTTTCCACTACAACGTCCTTGCGCACCTTCAATTCTTGCTATGCGCAGTTCTGTTTCCCAGCTCGGTCGGCACTTCAACGCTCCGTGAAGGCATACTGTTAAAACTTTCGCTTATCTCGGTCGCTCGATCCACCAGAACATCATTTCTTGCCGTTTCACTGAAAACACCACTTGAAGACTGTTTGGGACTTGTTTCACCCGGGACCTGTTCAAGTTCTATATTGTCGTTTGATTCTGTAAGTCGCCCCTTTTTTGAGTGCCAGTGCTTTTAATTCCTCTGCTACCCTTCGTTGTTCATACTGTAATGTTTCCAATTTATCTTTAAGTTGTCTCACCTCAGGTGTAAGCTCCGTTGACTCTAATACTGGTATATTCATCAAAAAGGTAGTTAAATCCTCCGTTGAAACAAATAGATCTTTTTCTTCTCCGTCCTCACATTCCACTGTATTCTCTGTTGATTCTAGTATAATTGTTGGGTCATTTGCAGCCCTCAGCTGCTCACTACTCCACCACCTCCATTCTCCTTGCATGCAGGTCTCAACTGACCTGCTGTCCAGCAACAACCTGTCCCCCTACTGGCCGAGCAGTAGGGGAATTTCCCCGGTGTCCTGGCCAAATTTCCCTCATTCACTAAAAAGTACCACCAACAGCTTAATCTGGTTCAAGGTCAGTTGGCATTCATCTGTATCCCCCCCCCGGGTCATGCCTGAAAATAGGCAGGATTTGTCTAGTGCACTTACCCGGTCAACAAAAACTAAATAAAATAAAATAAATAAATTTTGCTCTGACCTATGCCTGTTTTAAGAGGCTTCACCGCAGTCATCTTCTTGTCTCAACCCTCTGCATATGCTTTTGCCCCTCCAGCCTCTAACTCCTGGCCGCTATGTCTCTACCTACTGCTGCCCTTCTCTCCTCCATCTTTTCTCTCAACCTGGCTTCCTGCCTTCTTTCTTTCTAGCTTTGCCTTTGCTTCTCCTAGGCTCACACCCCCTCCCACATCCACTCCTCTTTCTTAATTTCCTACTTCTCCCTCCTCTATATCCATGCCTTTCTGGTCAACAGTATAGCACATATACCCTGGTCTCAATCATGGATCTTTTCTCTAAACTAGCACTCTTGTACTTCTTAGGACCTTTAGTCCTGTGGTTGCTCACAATGTGAGTCTATTGTATTCCTAGTTAAGGCAATGTTTAAATGCACTTTTACTGTATTTTGTAAAATGTTTGTAACGAATGATATCTGTCATATTTTGTATCCTGAATATTGTTGAACTTGCACTTGCATCATTCTTGCTTTTGTCCCATCTGTGTTTCTATGTCACTGGTAATTGTATTGGTACCTGCACCCCTGTATTACCAATTGTTGTACTGCTTCAAACTCTTTGTTATTTGTACCCGACCAGGTCATGCCTGAAAATAGGCATTGCTATGCCTAGTGCACTTAACCAGTTACCAAAAGCAAATAAATAAATAAATGTCATGAATCCATCTAATAAAATGCCCAAATATTTATAAGAAGTCCTGCATACATGTAATTGTGTCCCATCGAGGGAATCAACACTTAAGTCGTGATGCTCCTCCTTTGTCCTTCCAAAAACAGAACCCACTTTGTTTTACCCACATTAAGTAGTAGGCGTAATTTAATAAGTGTATGTTGAATGTTATCAAAATCATTTTGAAGAGTGTTTATGGCAGTTTTGTAATCTTTATTTTTAGTGTACATAATGGTGTTATCAGCATAAAGAAAAGTTTCTGTGTCAATAGACGAACTATTGGGTAATTCATTGACATAAATAAGAAATAATAAAGGCCCTAGTACAGATCCCTGGGGAACCCCTTTATTTACCACTGCATAATCAGAACAATGCTGACCCACTTGAACACATTGTAATCTGGGGGAAAAATAGGAGGAGAACCAGAACAAAAAACTCAATCCTATACCAGAAACCTTTCACCTATTTAACATAATAACATGGTCAACTGAATCAAATGCTTTGGAAAGTTCCAAAATATTAGCCAGAACTGAGCTGCCATGATCAAAGGCTGTTAGTATATTATCTGTAACCCTGGAAGCACTATAGGCACTATTGTGACCTTTACAAAACCCTGCCTGATAGTCAGTCAATATTTTTTTACAAGGTAATTACAGTACTTGATTGTTTGTTTGTATACCAATTTCTCCATCATTTTAGAAAGGGTGTTAAAATCGACATAGGGCGATAACACCCTGGATCCATTTCATCTTCACCCTTAAATATTGGGGTTATACAAGCAGTTTTCCAATCAATAGGCACTTCAAAGGTTCTCAGCAAACAATTAAATAAGTATGTCAGAGATCTTGCTAACACTGATGCACCCCTTTTATAAAAAAATTAATCTACTTTGTCATGTCCAGCTCCCTTTTTTACATCTAATTTTCTCAGCTCGAACAATCCATCTCACTCAGTAATGTCATGAAAAGTAAATAAAGGTCTGTTATTATTATAGCCAAAGTTGGAATCTAATATACTACTTTTTTTATTATTATTTGGTAAATGGGTAATGCCCACTGGGCACAAGTGCCTGTTTTCAGGGGTGACCTGGGAGCACTGGGGAGGTTATGTGACATGCTCAGAGTCACACAGTATCCAAGTTGAGGTTGTTGGAATGAAACCCAGGTCTGCTGGATGTACCAAGCTCATTCACAGCTTGTTACTCTAACCTCAAGGCTATACTGCCAGCTACTAGGATGGTTTGGGTAAATTTTATCAAATGTGTTTCCCGCTTCATTAAAATATTCATTAAGAGCTTGAACCTGTTCCAATGGCTTAGGAATAATCAAGTCCTTATACTTTAATAGTTTAGGTAATGATGACTTGTTAACGTTTCTCTGCAATTGCCTAATTCCTTCCCATACCTTTCTATTATTATTTTTCCCATGGTTAAACTGTTGGTTATAAAACTTACTTGTAGCCTCCCTAATTTCACAGGTACATCTATTTTTCATAGTTCTGAATATCCCATGGTTCACTGGGCATGCTAGCTAGTCACAGGGCTAACCACATCAACTAGACCTGCCCCATTGAACCCCTTTAAAACCAGGATGCAGAGTGGTATCTGAGCCTTTTTGTTGCCTTTTGTTGCCATCTTGCTTGAAGCAGTTGGGACCCTGCTGTCTTGAGCAGAGACAATTTTCTTCTGGATCACTGAGAGCCAAGATTTCAACTATCACACTTCTAAGGACAAGTCTGCATTTCAAAATCCCAACTAAGGACTCAGGGTAGACTTTTAATCTCAGAGTTTAAAGTGTAGGATTCTTATGTATACTTTCCTTTTATTATCCAATATCATGTAACCAAATCTCCAAATTATAGTGTATTTTTGTTATTTACTGTTTTCTTATTAATTTAATTAGTAAAGCCTTTGACTTATTTAAAAATAATTCTGCATATGTTGTTTGTGTGTGGCTGCCTGGGTAAAAGTTGTTCAAAGATACCACACCTGTGTGACTGTTTTAAGGCTAAACACTACCAGAGTGAAGTACTCTTAGGGACTTTGTGATGAAAGGAGGGGAGGAAATATGAAGGGTCTCAGGAGGAGCCTGTGGTGGGATTTGAACCGAGCGCTGCATTTCAGGGGAAAGACACATAATCAGGTGCATAGGGACCCCCAAAAGCCTATACATGCCTGTGGCTTTGTGGTTTGTGGTGCAGTGGCTGAAATGGTTCTACCCCCAGGAACACAGACTCAAGACTGTATTTGTATCCCTTAGCACAGAGAAAAGGTATCTCTGCCCCCATTCTCCCCCCATCACTGGATGGATTTTGCTATGACACAAAGAGAGAGAGAGAGAAATCCCACCCCACAGGAGTGGACTGGTGACACTGGCTACCAAATTTTCATATATAGTGGCCAAACTGACTACCTGCTCACAAACTGATTTGTCCCATCCTGGTTGTCACTCTTCAGAGCCAGACCATGAAATGAGCAAATCAGGTATGTGGTTTATTGTATTTCAATAGGGTTTTGAATGTAGTGGCATAACTTAGACATTTTTGAATATTTTTGCCCAAACTTTTCAACATGCCTTTTCGTAGGACACCACCGCATGGACAATTGTAGTGAATTAGGCAAATCTGTCCCAAAAGGTTATTTAATGGACAGTGTGTGAAATCACCTTTCTGGCAGGAGCCGAACATTTTCTCTGCTCTTTTTCATGAGGTGGGGTCATAAGAAAGCTATGTTAAAAATTTGGTGTCAAATTATTAAAAAAAACAACAAAGATATGAGCCTACATTGAAATTTATAAATGCACTCTAATAACTTTGGTAATTTTCAATACTTTGACCCAAATTTTTAACATAGCCTTTTTTTCCACAGTACTTCATGAATATGACAGCTGTCATTTTTCAAATCCTGGCCAAACTGTGTTTTTGTGTCCTCAAAGGTGATTTTGAAGTCCCGTCACAAAATTACCTTTCATGCAGGAGTTGAAATTTTTTCTGCACTTGTTCATGAGGTGGGGTCATAAAAAAGGCTATGTTGAAAATTGGGGGCAAAAATATTTAAAAAAACAATAAAGTTATGAGCCTACATTGAAATTTATGATTGCAGCCTCGTAACTTTGGTAAGTTTCAATATTTTTACCAAACATTTTCAACATAGCCATTTCTTCACAGCACCTCACGAATGTGACAGCTGTCATTTTTCAAATCCTGGCCAAAATGTGTTTTCACATTTGTGGTGCAAAATCACCTTTGGGGCAGGATTTGAACATGTTCCTGTTCTTGTTCATGAGGTGGGCTCAAAAAGAAACTATGTGGGGTCATAAGAAGGCTATGTTGAATATTTGGGGTAAAAATATGAGAAAATAAAATTATGAGACTACGTTGCAATTCTTCAGTGCACACTCGTAACTGTGGTAAATTTCAGTATGTTGACTACAACTTTTAAACATAGCCATTTTTTGACACCACCTCATGAATGTGACAGTGGTCATTTCTCAGATCTTACCCAAAATGTCTTTTAACACTTCTGGCTCAAAATTACCTTTCAGCCATTGTTTTATAAATGACACCTGCCATGCTCAGAAGGAGTTGTCATAAAATGATTATGTTGAAAATTTGGAGTAAAAATTTGAAAAACCAACTAAGAGGAAACAAACTTTTCCAACATTTATTCATAACTTTATTTTTTGTAGATTTTGGCCCCTAATGTTCAGCACATCCCTTGTGCTACCCTACCTCCTGAATGTGGCAGGTGTCATTTCTTCAAATCACCTCAGAAACTTGTTGTCACAGTTGCACAGTGAAATGATCTTTCTGATGGGATTTTAAAAATTCCACCACTCTTGATTATAATGTCAGGTCATAAAAAGATTGTTGGACATTTGGAGTCAAAATATGGGAGCCCACTTTAAAGCAGATATTGCCTCTCAGCTGTCCTATCCTTGGTAATTACAGTCTAGCAATGTGTGTCAAAGCTGGACACCACTGAAAATGAAATACTACAACTCATTGCTATGTCCTGGATACATTTATAGTGCAAATGTGTACAAGCAAGATTCAGTAGAACAGCAAATAAAAATGATGAACATTTGGCATAGACAAATGCATGTTAACTATAGCAGTCAGGCCAAAACTACTATAATACTTTTATTATTTATGGAACTACTGATTTATTTTAGCACAAAAAAAATCCCAAATGTCCAGTGGATCCAGATTGCTCAGGATACTATCCAAGCAACACTACTGCAAAGATTAGAGAAGTGGTCTAAGGTTTGGCACTGGATATTCAATGTCAAAAAGTGTATAGTGATACACAAAGGGAACAAGAACCCCAGCACAGAATACTGGATGAAAGAGGTTAAGCTGGGCATTAATTCTGAGGAAAGGGACCTAGGACTCATTGTAAAAGGCCTTGTAAAACAAACGAGCAAGTGCATCAAGGCCTATAGCAAGGGGACCAAAATGTTGTGGTGTATTGGGAGGGGCATTGACAGGGTGAAAGAAATAATGCTGCCTCTCTATAGATTACTTGTTAGTTCCCATCTGGATTAGTGTGCCCTGTTCTTGAGTCCCTAGCTAAGGACAGAGGCAGTGACAGACAGGCTGAAGACAGTGCAGTATAGGGAAACTAAAATGATTCTAGGCCAACAGGGCAGTTCCTACAAAAATCCCTTAGGGCACCGAACATGGAACATGTATTCACTGAAGGGCAGAAGGGAGAGGGGTGACATGAATGATACCTTCAAGTTCCTAAAAGTAATTAACAAGACACTATTCAGCAGGAACAAGTCAAAAATATGGGCACATGAGTGGCAGCTGGTGGGGAGAAATTCAGGAGGGATGCAAGAAAATTTTACTCTACAGATAGGGTGGTTGGGTCATGAAGTATCCTACTTGCTGAGGTGGAGGGCACAGAAAACATTAATAGTTAAGCATGGCTGGGACAGAGTTAAGTGCATATTAGTTACTCAGGGATAGCAATAATGCAGAGAACAAGGGGGGGTGAGGGCCAAAATACCACTTAGACAAGATGTCTTGGGTCAGGATAAGGTAAACAGGACAAACTAGATGGACCAATGGTCTTTTTCTGCCAGTTTGATTTGTTTGTTTGTTTCTGTGATAAAGGGTTAAGGATCTTGTTTTCATGCTAATTGATTGAGTAATAAAGTAGGAAACGAAGGCAATTTCTGTATATGAAATAAACGCTAAATTGTGTGCACTAATTATTTTTTGTCAAAGTAGTCCCTAGGTATTGAGATTGCAGCGGAGTGTGCACCCATCCTCTGACCCCACCCAGCTCATTATTTAACCTGATCCCCTGATGACCATAATAAAGTGGGGGAAGCAGCAGGATATGTGCCACATGGGTGGTCAGGCAAGAGAAGCATTGTGAGGACAGTAGGTAGGCAGGTCAAAATCAAGGGAAAAGTAAAAGTGGTAAATGTGTTAGGGGTAGAACACCATGTAACAAAAGTTGCACAAGCTCCACATCGGGCAGGCAATGCTAAGTGAGCAAAATATTTGGACAGCTCACAAAAAGAAAAAGCACTGCAATCAGCTTGAAACACTAGGTTAGTTAATGGTAGCACTTTTTAACTGTGACTGCAATATACATACTGTACCCCTTTTTAGGGCTGCATTGGGCATATCCCCGCAGATCTCTTGCTGTGAGAAAAGGACTCCCACATTCCTTCCAACCAAACAACATGTTGGAGTTGCCAAACAGTCGCCTCCATGACTGTGATGCACTCCACTTGCTGTTTCTATTGGCAGTTGCACTGCACTATTTTTAGTCTGTCAGTGGTCATGACGGAATACAGCACAGTCTGCCATGATCAAGATGGTAGCCACACTGTACTGCGGATGCGCTAGTGGTCATCATCTTGATCATAGCAGACTGTGCTGGACTGTCATGACCCACTTCTTTTTTTTTAATTACACATACCCCCACCCAACCCTCCCTCTGAGCACCCACCACCCCACCCCACCCCCAGAAACATAAGAGTGATACTGGGGTGCCTAATCCCCCAGTGTTGCATTTCAGGTCTCCGCCATGTTTTTTTTTTTTTAAGATTTCTCCTCCCACCCAAACCTCCCTCTCAGCACCCAGCACCACATAGTGACACTGGGGGTACCCAATCCCCAAGTGTTGCCATCATGAATCCTCTAGCCTTTTTTAGCAGACCCCCCCATCCCCCCATCCACTACTGCCGATGCATGGTTGTTTCTCTGTTTTTTTTTTGTTTTGTTTTTAAATATCTCCTTCCTGCCCACGCAACCCTCCCTCTCAGCACCCCCCCCCCCGGGAGGTAACAGTGGCAGTGGGGGGAGCACAATTCTCCAGTGCAGGAGTCTTCATTTTTATTTTTTTTTACCTGTAAAACAAAAACAGTCCATCAATGTCTTTTCTGCTGTTACACTGCCCCCCACCTGACCCCCCACTCAGCACTTACTACATCGCACCCCCAAGCCCTTACTTACCCATTGGGGGTCCAACACCGTAATCCTCTGTGGACTGCACTATTTACCAAAGCCAGTAGCAGCAACTTCAGATGGCAGTTGGCTGAGTCCACTCCCACTGCTCACAGCTAGAGTAAGGTAGTGATGCTAGGTAGTAGCACGCACACCGCTTGCCTCATGCTGCTTGTAAGTTTTTTTTTTGTTTGCACTAAAATAAATCAGAACTTTAGTAAATAATAAAAATATTACAGTAGTTCTAGCTTGACTGCTGTAGTTAAAAATCTGTCTTTAATATTGGTGGTATAATACAGGCTCAAGGTTCACCAAAATCAGTAGCAGCAACCTAGGAGGGCAGTCAGTTAACTCCCCTCCCACCACCTGATGCTTATGGTCAGGTAGAGACACAGAAACACAGTCGCACGCAAACGACTTGCCTGTGTGTTACTTGCAAGAATCTTTTTTGTGCAAAAATAAATCAGTACTTCAGTAAAGAATAAAAGTATTAAAGTACTTCTAGTTTGACTGCTGTAGTTAAAAATCTGTCTTTAATGTTGGTGGTGGTGTAATCTGGGCTCGGAGTCGCAGGCACATGGGTGTAAAGATAACACTGGGACACAGTAACAGGGTACAACACACCTGCAGTGTGTTTTATTTTATACAAAAGTAGAAATAATAAATAAATAGAAATAAAACAGTTCAAACAGAACAAGAAAATAAACAATAGCTTAAGGCTATTTCACCTTACATCAGGTATCTCAAAACAATTTATCAGCTTTCCTGGTGTTAGAAATAAATTCCTGTTTAGGCACAGGTCCTTCTGCTTACCTTCCTTCAGGTAAGTAAGACTGGTTATGCAGCTAATCTGACTGTCAGTGTTTGAGGAGGGCTTATATAGTCTTCTCACTTATGGGAAAGTCCTTCTCATAACATCCAATTCATTCTAGAATGGTCCCTAAATAGGGAACTCCTGCTCTATTACATAATGAGGTTTTACTTATGGTAAGTCCCTGCCATAACATCCATTTAGTTCTAGAATGGTCCCTAAATAGGGAAACTCCTCCTCCATTACATAAGGAGGTTTTATTTATGGGAAGTCCCCTATCAGAAATCCCCTTCCTGAGGTCTTGCTAACAGGTCAGCACCTTTTTTCTGTATAAGCAAACAGTGCAAACATTTAGCCCTCCCACTTATGGGAAAGTCCTTCCCATAACATCCAATTCATTCTAGAATGGTTCCTAATTAGGGAAACTCCTCCTCTATTACATAATGAGGTTTTACTTATGGGAAGTCCCCTATCAGAAATCCCCTTCTTGAGGTCTTGCTAACAGGTCAGCACCTTTTTTCTGTGTAACAAACAGTGCAAACATTTATTTAATTTATACACGTGCTGTATCGTTATAGCATATGGACACTAGACCTTTAATTTATATCTCAGGGCTCTGTACATAATGGGGCTCCTCTAGAGACCTGCAGTGTTTCTTTATTCTTTAATTTGTTTAATTTCAATATTGTGTTTAGTTTATCTTGCAGGCCTATCCTTATTCAGAGGGCTACTTCAACTGTATAGCATTTCCACATACATAGGGACGTTCCTGACCCTTTTAATCATTTGTTTTCTATATTGTAGCAGAGCAGCAGACTGCTAGACAATCATTATCTAGCCACTCTGCTTTGGGGCTCTACATAGCTTTGGTAATCCCCTTTTTATTTCTTTTTATCCTGAGTTGTAGCTTTTATGTCCAGGGACAGCACAGCCCCTTTCTGTTTTCAAGCACTCACTTTTTAGAGCACACAGATTACTCCGAGAAGCGGGGTGGCTGAAAGGGAAAGTACGTTTTCTGCTCCATGGAAGCCTACCTCTCTAGCAGCCTAGACTGGCTGCACACATGCCACGGACTCCTCCATGACTAGCTGGCACCATTCTGCAGCATATTTTATACAAAGCCAGCAGATGGGAGTCCTAATAATACAGGGGCATAAGTAATTATTTACATAAATACAGAGCAACAGCAAAAGTAAAAGTTTACTTCAGTAAATAATAAAAGTATTACAGTGCTTCTAGCTTGACTGCTGTAGTTAAACGTCTGTCGTTAACATTGGTGGGGTAATCCGGGCTCAGGTTTCACCAAAGCCAGTAACAGCAACCTTGGAGGGCAGTTGGCTGACTCCACTCCCCCTACCCACATCTTAGGTCCAGATAGTGACACCATGCAGTCAGATGCAGACCATTTGCCTGCATGCTGCTTACAAGATTTATTTCTGTGGTAAAATAAATCAGTACTTCAGTAAATAATAAAAGTATTACAGTAGTTCAGAGTGTTTAAAAATGTTTGTCATCCTGTAACAAAATGGCAGCTAGAGGTGGTAAAAAATGTGCTTGGTCCAGCCCCAGCAAATCTACAACTGAGGAACAGGTTGGGAAATCTTAATGTGAGTGACAGTCAGGCCATATTGGACACCCAAAGTTAACGTTTGTCCCTTCAAAGCCTTATTTTTCCATTAATACTGGTACTGTAGCTGGTACAGGAGAAAGTGGTAAAAGCACAAGCGTAAGGACACTGTTCTCGCCTCCCACAGCCAACGATGTGTCCCCATCTCTCACCAGTACCACTATCATATCTGTCAACACTACCACCACCAAGAGAGAGACCCTGCCATCCACAACAACTGGCAGCATGACTACTCCAGCCAGTCCTGCAACTGTGACTCCAGCTACTACTGACACTAGGAACCCTGCCACTACTGCCACTGTAACACTATCACCACAGTCTGTTATCCCTGCCACACTGTATATTACCAGTATGTCCACTACAGTTGATTCAGTAATGCCTCCTGCTTCTCAACTTCTCACTACTCCTGAAAAGGTTGCAGAGGAGCTCTCATCTGGGTCCGAGTATTTTCCTGCACATGAATTGCTCAGTGACATGTCATCTTCATTGGAGGCAAATGTGAGTGACTTTGAGGATGAGGCAGAGTATGGTATGTACCTTGAGGGCAGAAAACAAAAAAGGTAGCTGACAAAAGAGCCTCTAGCTGTAGCACTAGTACCAGGGTAGTAGAATTAGCAATCAGCATAAGGGTCCCCTTCCCACTAAGAAATCCAAACAAGGAACACTGATGTTTTTTTTGTCAGGCTCTGTCATGGCCTTAAGAACAGCTGAGAGATTGCAGCACTGGTGTGGCACTGTCAGGGCAACTGGTCACATGGCAACAACATCAGGACAAGACAGGCACATCTGTTGCAAAAAGAACTGGAGATGTGGTACTACCAGAAGCACTTGTAATTGCAGTGGTAAGAGTGTGGTGTGGTTGCATTTTACTGTGTTAAAGGAGAAGACAAGAAAAGCAGTCTCTTCTTTTTGTAACAGCACTATATGCCAAGGAATATCAGTCTCTAACTTAACTTCAGCATCATTACAGAACCACTGGAAGCTTCAGCACCCTCAACTGTATCAAAGCTCATCTGGTCTGCACCCTTGGTTTCACCAAGACCCAACCCCTCGAGTGGACAGGCAGGTACTATGGCAGTGGTGGTGGTACCGACAGATCTCATTTTGAGCAACCTAGTGGCCATGGCACTCCTTCCTCCTCACCAACACAGAGTTCCCCTACTCTGGTCACTTCTAGTGATTCCAGTGACACTACAAGGCAAAGACAGTCATCATCAGTTCACACATCACCGGTGAAGCAGTCCACATCGATGTCTCCCAAGGCAGTTCTAATAATGGATGCTCTGCTTGCATGTTGAACAAAGTATCATGCTTCACGTCCAACTGCACAGCAAATCATACAGCTGTTTGCCAAGATGATGGTGTTGGATCTCCAGCCTGTCTCAGTTGTGGAAGATACTGGCTTCCGAGGACTTCTCCACTATTTACATCCACGGTATCAGATACCATCTTTCTTGTAGAAAAAGGGAGGTAGTGTTACCCCTGTGTAGATCAATGGTGAGGCCACACCTGGAGTACTATGTCTAGTTCTGGAGGACCCATCTCAGGAAGGACATAGATAGGGTAGAGGAGGTACATAGAAAAGCAAAAAAATGGTGCATGGCCTGCAGCATAAGTCCTACGAGGAAAGACTCAGGGAGTTAAATATGTACTCCCTGAAAGAAAGGGCAGACACGATAGAGACATTCAAATTCCTCAAGGGTATAAATAAGGCAAAAGAGCATGGGGGAGGGAAAGGCTGGAGATCTAATAGGGTCTACAGTGGAACAGTAGTTAGGGACTTTGTGGCAGACTGTATAGGTCAGAAAGTCCTTTTCTGCAAACAGATTCTATGTTTCTGTGTTGTACCATATTTTAAGGAGTGTATTGCTATGAATGTATGATGGTGTGTGATCTGCTGTTGCTTTTTTTTAATTGAAAAAACTTTATTTTTATAAACACACAAACAACAGCTATGCAAAACATCAGAAGCAAAGATTCGGAGAACCAAGGAATCCACCCCCCTCCTCCCCACCCACCTCTCCCCTATACCCCCTCCCCATGCAGAGTGTGTGATGATACCTGAAAGCAAATAGCCTATAGATTAGTAAGCGAGACGAAGTCATGTACTCGAGAGACAACTAATGAGATATCAGGGGGAGCACAAAAAGCAATCAGTTCAAATAAAGGGCATACAATTTACCCCATTTCTTATTAAACAGGGGCAGATGATGACATATACTAGCAATCAGATGTTCTGTCCATAGAGAGAAGGAAAGCTCCTGTAGCCATTCATTATATGTGATGGACACCTGGTCCAATCAGTGTCTAAGAACACATTTTTTAACAACCAAGGAAATGAGAGCCATATGGTATCTCCTTTCTTTGACCTGAATCTGTGAGTAGTCACCAATAATACATACTCCGGGAGAAAAAAGGCCTCTTAGCCCCAAGAGGGGGTCCATCCGCTCTTCAATCTGTACCAACAGGGGAGACAACCTCTCACAATACCAAAAGACATGGTACCTTCTGCTTTGCCACATCTGGTGCAGTTAGGGGAGGAGAGACAACCCATCTTAACTAGTTTAACTGGGGTATAATACACATTGTTTAAAATATGATTTTGGGTAAGTCTTAGCTGATCCTGAGTCATGTAAGTGTAAAGATCCTTCCAGAGGCGTGGCCAGTTAAAAGCAAAATTTTGTCATCAGTGATTGCCATATCTTGGAGCAGGTCGAAGAAGAAGGTTGAGAGGTGGTAAGCAAGTATATATATATATATATATATAAAGAAGAGACACCATGTGGTTTGGACGCTAGGTCTTGTATCTGCTGAAGAAGGTCGCCAAGTAAAGATGGTGTTAAGAAAAGACCAAATTGTTGCATTAACAGGTGCTGTAACTGATAAATCTTGAATATGCTAATTGGACCCAATCAAAATTTAGTTAGTAACTCTGAAGAAGTGAGCGTGGAGGTCTGAGAATAAAAGTCTGACACTCTAAGCTCAGGAGGAATAGGAAGCCAGCCAGGAGCTAGTGGGCGGTCCCCAACCATGATGTTTAAGTTAGAAAAAACAGGTTGGGAAAAATCTTTGGAAGGGGAGATATTTAAGTATGAGCAGAGTTGTAAAAAGACCTTGATAGTGATTCTGATTGGAGAGGAGCCCAATGCAGCCAGAAGAGATTTCGGGGCGGGAGGATAACAGCAGGAGACAGATTGTAAGTGGCGATTAGTTTGGATTCTATTTGTAACCAGAAGGGAGTGTAGTCTTCTTCAGTAATAGCCTAAGGCATAGAAAGCCATTTTCCACACTGTGATCTGCTGTTGCTCCTCTGCTTGCAGTGGCCATTGGTGGTGCTTTTCACTGCATGTCAGATATCTGGACTAGTGATAACTTCCTGCATGTCTATCTCTCCTTAACCGCACATTGGTGTGTGCAACAGCCTGCCGCTGCTGTTACCAATGCACCCTTTCCCCCACCCAATCTGGCAGTCACATTAGATCATAGAAACATGAAGGCAGAAAAGGACCACCTGGCCCACTGATTTTTTTTTTTTCAGATTTAGTATACTTTATTAAAATATAAAAACAGATTACAGCGTGAACAAACACTGGTAATCAGGAGCATATCAGCATGTACAGTGATAGATACGGAATTTTCCAGAATTGCTCCCAATGTTACACGCATAGAGAACAAACATACAATATTGAAGCATGACTTAAGTAAGAACAATCAAAGAAAACACATACAAATATCCCTCTCCCTCTCCCCTCCCCGCATCCCACACCACTAATAACATTGTAAAAAGGTGAAGTGCCACCAGGTACCAACCTAGAGTATGACAGATACTGAGTTGCATGGAAGCATAATTGAGGAAAGAGTTAACTAAAGGGTAACAACATCACCTTTGCATTAAATGGTCAATAATGTGTGAAGGGGAGCCCACACTATCTGGTAATAACTTAATGTCTTTTAGATATGGGCTAGAAGATTTTCTGCTTGTAAGGCAAAAAGGACCTCATACAGCCACTCCATGAGTGTGGGAGTACATTGATCCAGCCAATGGCGTAATATCACTTTTTTGGCACATAAAGACACTATAGCCATGTGTTTGCACTGGTTACCATTTAAAATATCACCATATTCTCCTAGTATACATATCTCAGGGTGGAAGGCATCAGAGAGGCCAAGGATGGGATCCAACCTTGTCCCAATAGCTGACCAAAGCAGGGAGGCCTTACTGCATTCCCGTAGTATGTGAAGCAGAGTGCCGGGCTGGTTGCCACATCGGGAGCAAAGATTAGTTGAGAACTTTCCCATTTTATGGAGCTTGACTGGGGTGTAATATAGATCAAGAATTACCTGAAACTGGAGATATCAATCCCATTTTACATTCTTATATAACTGAGTCCATATCTGTGACCAGGAGCAGGTAGTAGAAGGGGCAAAAGGCAGAACTTGATCCCACATGTAGTGAGGATGCCCTTCCATGTCCTCCAGAAGGTCACGCAAATGACGGTAGAAAAACGAGATGAGGTGGGAAGAAGGAGAAGTCGAGATAATAGGGAGGATCGGGTCAGCCAGATTTTGATCCCAAGGCCCTGGGCCGAAATGATGAAGAAGCATGTGGGAAAGCTGGATATATTTAAAACAACAGGAAATGGGGAGGTCAAATTTAAGTTGGGTTTCCTGGAAAGACAATAATTTGTGGTCTTTTAATAAATCACTAACAGTTAGTGTCATCTCATGTGGCCAAAAAGTTGAGCTGAGGGTCTGTCCCCTGATATTAAAAGTAGGATTGTGTAGCATAGGTTGTGAGACATCTCGTATGACAGAAGTATGGGTAATAACACAAAGCTGAGTGTCCACGAAGTGCTGTCATGATAGGGGTGTCTCGCAGCTGTTTTGGGATGTGCTTAAGAGGGACGTACAGCAGAGAACCTAAATCGAGACTGAGTTGAGTGCATATAGAGCTCTCTCTATTTGTAGCCATAATGGGGAGTAAACCGTTGGGTGTGTCTGCACCAGTGGTCTCAATCAGTGAAGAAAGACCGAACAGTCAATAAAGAGATAGTAAAGAAGATTAGTTAATTGGAGACCACCTCTTATCTTTATATGTTTTAGCTTGGACAGTGCTCTCCAAGGGGGTTTGCCCAGCCAGATAAAATTGGAAATGATTCCGTGTACTTGTGTAAACTAGGCTTTAGGAAGGAAATAGTTGTACATCTGTAAAAGATATAATATAAGAGTTGAGGAATGATATTCATTTTCACCACACTTATCCATCCCCAGAGGGAAATGGGGAGCAAGGCCCAATGGTTTAGATCAATTTTAATTTGAGTGAGGACCCTGTCCAGATTATATTGCTTCATTTTAGTACTAGATCGAGAGATGGACCCCTAGATATTTCATCTTGTCTTTGACCCATGTGTAACCCCCTTGCAAATGGGGGTTCCTAAAAGCTTCCCCGGAGCTTGGATAAATGCTCTGTGCCTGGTTGGAGTTCGGCGTTAAAGCCGTTTAAATGGGGAGCCAGTGAGCACTTTAAAAGGCCTCCGTATACTGTCTCTTTAAGGGCTGCTTTGGTTTGCAGTCATAATTGATCCGGGAGGAGGTTTGAGTGTTGCTATGCTTGAATCCTGCCCAGGCTGCTGATTTTCCGCTCCATTTCTGCCATCGCTAGTGGTGCAGAGGGAGCTCTACGAGAGGATGTGAATGTTGGCTTTAAATACTGGGAAATAGTAATGATAATGCAGCTATTCTAACCTGCCTTCTTTTGCAGCAAAGACTGTTTCGATTGTTTCCTCCATTTTGGTCCAGAACTGCTGAATTGAACCAATCAGTACCTGGGGACCCTACAGAGACGGTTGACCAATAGAGGAACTGTTTGTAAATTGGGAAAGGCATTATGGGCTATGGCGCTCTTTCACACCACTGAGAGCAGGAGGAAATGACTGGCATGTTCAGCCAGCCAATGAGAGCGGGTCACGCCCGAACTAAGAGGAGAGACCCTTGCTGTTGGGAGATAGATGTGTCATGGCTGGTGAGGAGTGAGGAGCTTCTGTGCTTCTGCGCTGGGAAGTGTTCGCGTGGGAAGCGCGTGAAGGCCTAAGTCAGCCGTTTTTCTTTGCGAGCGAGTTCGCCCTGAAATCCGCCGGCGGGCGGTCAGAGGAGGCTGTGCCCTGTACAGCTACCCACCAGGCTCGACCTGTAGGAGGACTGGAGAAAATTGCTGAATTGCGCTCGGTCCGAAGAAAAGTGGAAGCTGCCGTTGCAGAATCTCAGTGGCTGTGAGTTTGTGGGAGCATTGGAAGCAGCTGCCTGGTGTGGTACCCCCTCTGTTGCTGTTTACCATATAAATGTGTGAGAAGGCTGGTGAAAGTCAGGCTCCATCCTGGTAGCGGTGAAGGAATCGTTATTTGCTGGGGTTGTGAGTACTAATTCAGGGTAGCTCCCTGCAGCGTGTCTACACAGTGGTTTCAGTGCACTATTGTATTGCTGACTGCCTAATTAAACTTTCCTCCTACTTTGACCTGCTCAGGACTGTTATGTTTGTCTGTGCTAAGGGCCCCAACCAGCTGCCACGTGTGGACTAGCCGTTAGGGCTTGGGTACCCCGGGACAATAAACTGTAGGGTTAGGCCTGTGCACAGAGCCCTAGGTAGATAAGTATAGTGATAAGCTAATCAACTTGATTCCCCCTGTCCTTGTTATTTTCCCCCTGAATAAATCAGATTGCTTTTTGTACAGCTACATCCTGGCTATTGTGTACATTAATGGTGAACTGCTGCCTGGTGATTCACAAATAACTGCCTTACTTTACAGGGGGTCCCCAAAGGGAGCTGGAATATATTATCCGTGGGGTAAGTGTACTGGTGAACAGAATTGTTAGTACCCAGTGTGAGTCACTAGTGGGACGAAAGGGGGGTTGCAGTAGCCCAGAGGGCTGTAACTGAGGTAGTCTTAACTGTGCTAACCCCGACCTCTGGGTGGAGGCACCTGTCAACGGATCTGGGCCCCTCACCCTGCCTCCGTGGGGCAGACAGGGGTAGTAGCCCTAAGGGTAGCGCCCCCTGGGGGTTACACATGTGAGTCCCAGATATTGACTGTCCACTTGTAAAGTGAAAACATTAAGAGGCATTACTTCTGTTTTGGAAAGATTTAGCCTATAATTGAAAAAAACACTGAATTCCTCGATAATCGCTAAGGCAGTGGTGAGAGAGGTGGGGGCTGTGTAAAGTGGAGGAGTATATCGTCTGCATAGACTGATAATTTATATTGGTTAGGTCCAAAAGTTTTCCCCGAGACCAGTGGGGAAGTATTAATTCACTGGATAAGGGGTTCCAGGTACAGATTAAACAGAAAAGGGGAGAGCGGGCAACCTTGTATGGTGCCCTATTGGAGAGTAAAGGAGTGTGAAAGTACTCCATTACAGAGTATACGGGTCATGGGGTGTGCATATAAAACCTTAATCCAATGAATAAATTGAGGGAGGAATCAATATTTAGGCAACAGGTGAAAAAGATAATCCCAAGATACCCTGTCAAAAGCTTTCTCTGCTTCTAGGGATACCAATGCAACAGAGATAGGGGAGTCCCTGGACACAGAGATCAGGTAGGTTAATTTAGGCAGATGGTCTGTGAAAAATCTACCAGTCACAAAGCCGACTTGTTCTGGGCTTATAAGTGTGTGCCAAACTCTAGTTAGCCGATTGGCCAGAACCTTTGCAAGGATTTTGAGATCTACATTGAGCAGGGAGATAGGCAGGTAGTTAGAGATGAGAAGGGGATCTCTACCCGGTTTGGGAAGAACTACTATTGTGGCTTCGGTAAGGGAGAGATCTGACAGACCATGATCATAGATATAGTTATAGGTGTTTTGGAGAATAGGCGCTAGTTGGGACTTGAAGGTTTTGTAGAATTCCATAGTGTAACTGTCAGGACCCAGTGCTTTATCTGCTGGGAGCGCATCTATGGCTAGTTTAATTTCTGTAAGTGTCAGGGGGCCTTGTAAAAAGGCAACCTGTTGCTGTCCTAAATGCTGGAGCTGGACATCTTGTATAAATTGGTCCATAAGGTCACGGTTAAAGACATTCAGAGACTGGGAATATAAAGTTTGATAGTATTCCTGAAAGCAGGATACTAACTCTAGGGGTGAAGTAACAATATTGCAAGCAGAGTTACGGAGAGAAGGCACAATTTTGTCTGTGGCTTGAGCCTAGAGGCGTAATGCCAGTAATTTGTCGGCCTTGTCCCCTTGGTCGAAATAGTGGACCTTTGAAAATAATATCAGATGCTCCGCTTTATTGGTTAATAGGGTGTTGTAATGAGACTGGAGGATTTCCAGATGGTTAAGTTCAATGAAGGTAGGTAGGACAGAGAGAGACAGCTCTAGCTGACGGATTTGCTTGAGAAGACCAGAAGTGGCCTGCGTAGCAATTTTCTTTTGAATAGAAGCAAGACAGATAATTTCCCCTCTTGTGGTGCATTTAAATGCCCCCCAGAGGAGATCCAGCTTGGACATAGTAGAATTGATGGAGAGAAAAGTAGAAATAAAGATATGAAGATGAGAGACAAATTTATCTGACTTTAGTAGTTGAGTGTTAAACCTCCAGACTTTGTTCCTATTTGTGGGAGGACCCAAGTGCCAATGTAATAGAGTGGGGTGATGATCTGAAATTACTTTGGCTAGACAGTTACAGGACAACACAGCAGGGAGGTGCCCAATCCCCAACAAGAAATAATCAGTTCTAGAAAATGAGTTGTGAGGGATCGAGTGAAATGAATATTCTCTTTGAGAGGGAAAAAGCATCCTGTAGGGATCAATGATCCCCATGGAGTCCATCATCTCTCTGAGGGCAAGTTGCGCTTGTGTGAGGGAATGATTGCTGGACCTAGATCTGTCCAGGGCATTGCAATACACTAGATTTCAGTCACTGCCTAACCAGATAGGAAAAGCAGACCAAGGGGCTAAGTGTGTCATAAGAGAGGTGAAAAATTGAGGATCCTCGGTGGTTGGTCCGAAAACGGAACCAAGCACAACTTCTGAGTGGCCTAGAAGTACCTTTAGGAGAATGTACCTCCCCTGATGGTCTGTAATAGCAGTCTGAACAGTATTTTGTGGACCACCAAAATGATGACTGCCCCTTTGGGTGTGTCTGGCCCAGTTCCTAACACCTGACCCACCCAGAACCTCCTAAGCTGGAGGACCTGGGAAGGGGGCAAGTGAGTTTCTTGTAGAAAGGCAACATCTACATTTAATTTGTGCAAAGGTTGGAGAATTTTGGCTCTCTTGGTGGGAGATTGGGCGCCCTTTACATTCCATGAACAGAATTTAAGACTTATTGCCATACTTTAAGGTGATATTAAACATTCTATCAAAGTAAACCGGTCTGCCCAGATTTATTTCGGCCTTCAGCTTGAGACCTAAAACAACAACAATAGTGGTGCATTCCCTATCCCCTAAACCCCCAACCCCTGTTAGAAATACCCAGTCAATGAATGAGGCTTGCAAAGAGTGGTAAAGCCTTATAAAAAAAGGCTTGTTAGTGCAAACCCCCTGTCGTATTCCATTTCCCCCATACCCATCCCTACATTCCCCCCAAACAACAATCAACACACAGTCAAAGTTGTAATTGGAAAGAAACCCAACAAGATCAACCAGTAACTGCCCCATCCCCCTCCCCAAACTTGCCCACACCCACAACAAAGGAAACAGTGCCCTTGGTGACCTGATACCTCGTGTAGTAAAAACAGCCAAGTATTCCTAAGGAGCTGTCAGTAACCCCATAGTATTAGTTGCTGAAGTCGAGGCAATACTTAAAGCCCATGTAACTGTTGTGAGCACCCCCCACCCCAGCTATGATACGTGATCCGCTGCCCAGGTAGCAGGATTAACCACTCACCACCACCCACCCCAACCCAGAGTAAAAGAAGAAAAAATTGTAGCATTTGCTGATTTATAGAAAAGGGAGAGATAAGGAGAAACATGATGCGAAGTAAACTGTTCCTTAAAGCGCCAGGTCCTGGTCCCAGCATATGTGTATAGCAGAGGCATAAAACAGCCATCGTAGTCATTCCAACATGGAGAGGAGGCAGGAAAGAGAAGTGAGTCACCTGGTAGCAGCGGTACATAGAGAAAAAAGAAGGCAAGTGGAGCAGTGTCCTCAGGTATTATCTTAGCACATTCCCCAAACTGTGTCCTAATGTGTGTAGTTGCTAATGTGGACCATAGGCAGACTGTGGGATTTGACAAGAAAAAGTTGATGGCAGAGCTATTAGTCTTGGCATACTGCTCCGTAGAATGACCGGAGGACAGTCTGGTGAAAATTAGGAAAAATTGAAGGCACTGACGCTGAGTAGGTCCATAGAGCGATTCTGAACTCTAGAGGAGAAAAGAGAGGTTGGCATCCATCATGCAGGTGATAATGAGCATGTTCGTGCCGCAAAAAGTAGCAGAAGATAGCTCTCTAGTGACAGGTCTCAAAGAGCACTGAACAGCTCCAGGAACATGGCCTGCAAAGCTGGGCGGGCCTCTTCTGCGGTCTTGTAGTTATGCCAGGATCCTTTATTTAAGACCAAGAGGTGGAGAGGTAGACCACCTTGAACTTAATTATAGCTGTGATCAGTTTTGTGATCATAGGATAGTATGCTACCCTCTTTTGTCTCGTGGCCACAGGAAGCTCTTGAGTGAACCTCAGCTTCTGACCCTCCCAAAGGACATCTTTAAGTTTTCTTACCTTGCTGATGACATGGATTTAGTCAAGGTAATTTAGACATTTGAGAATCATGGGCCTGGGAGGAAGACCAGCTGCCGGTTTAGGCTTCAGTGAGCAGTGTGCCTTCTCTATAATATACGTGGTGTTGTTGGGAGAGGGCCCCACAATTTTAGTCAGCATTTTTTACAGGAATAAGATGGGAGTTGCCCCCTCTGCTTCCTCTGAAAGGCCAAAGACGACAATGTTGTTCTTTTTTTTTTTTTTGAAATTTCTATTTTTCTCCCTCCCTCCACTGACCCTCGGGGTCACCCATGAAGCCCTGCCTCTGCCAGCACCCCTCGTTCCCCCAGTCCCATCATTGCGCCGCGGAATACCCCCGGGTGGGGTCGGGTCCGGGGACCCCCGAATTTTTGGGTACTTATCTGGTCCTGGGTTCGCGGGTGGGTGCTGGCACATTAGGGCCCGCGGCTCGGTGCTCCGTCATCTAGGCTCCGTGGAGGTACTTTTTCCTCCCATGTTCCCCCTGGGACGTTGCGTGCCTAAGTGTCAGGGCATCCTCTGGCATCCGCAATGTCACCCCGTCTCCTTCCGAGAAGGAGAAGCCTCTGGGGTTGATTGGCTGCTGGCTTCCGCCTGTGGCCAGTTATGCCTTGAGGACTCAACGCCGCCCGCTCTCCCAGTCTCCACCAGGGGTCGCCGCTTGCCGACATAAGGTCCTTCCCTCCCCCCGGAGAAGGCGAACTGTCTCCGGACGCTCTAGCCTGTCTAACCCCCGGCCAACCCCCGACGACCCGAGCTCGCTCCCGAACCCGGGTTGCCGGCGTGGTGTGAGGTGTGGCGTCCAGCGCCTCAACCCTCAGCACCACCGGGCCGGCTTCGACAATGTTGTTCTAGCGACTTCTACCTTCCAGGTCTTCCAGTTTGGATTCCATTTTGTGGATTTGATATCGGAGAGAGACCAGCTTGGGGTCTTCTTTGTCCCACCACCCACCCAGGGATGTAGTGCAGGTGGCCAAATCGGTGATGGCTTTCATGGCATCTGTCAGGTCCCCACCAAAATTGATTTTAATTCTGATGTCAGGTATTGCAAGGCTGATTTGAAGGGCTGCAGCTCCTCTAAGAATGTTTGCTCAGTAAGAGGTACAGGCTGTGGAGAGGTTGTTGCCGGTTTAGCGGTGGTGCCCGACTGGCCCGTTGTGCATTTTGAGATCTTCTCAGGAGTTTGTGGTGGTGGTGGGTGGTGTGGTGGGGCCTGGCACATCTCTGATTCCATGCTGTGGTAAGTCCAGAAAAAATTGCTTTCTCCCCCTTTCTTGTCATCTCGATCAGTCACTGCAACAGTGAGGAATGGTGAATGCTGTTAGCTCATGTTAGATACTATGGTTTAGCTTTTTATTTATAGAAAAGTAAGGAGTTGGAGCAGGAGCTGATCCATGGAGCTGCTATTCCAGCAAGGTCATCACGTGACTCTTGGCTCATCAAGTCTGCCCAAGGCACCTAGCAGAGGGCTAGGACTTCCTCCAACAACTTACTTCTCCATGGGGCACCCTCTTTCCCTCCCCCCGCCTGCTCCCGATACCAGACCCGTGTAGCTGTCCCATGCTCTCTTAAAGCCCCTTACGGTGGCCTCCCCATCACCTCCTCCAGGAGCTCATTCCATTTTTCCACCACCCTTTCTGTGAAAAAGTTCTTCCTGGTGTTTCCCCAGAACCTGCCATCCTCTACCTGTAGCATATGTCCCCTGGTCCTTTTGTGCCCCTTTAGTTTAAAAAGTCCCTCTTCTGGTTCTCTGTTTATCCCCTCAACATATTTAAAAGTCTCAATCATATCGCCCTGTCCCTTCTCTGTTCCAGGGAGTACATTCTCAGTTCCCTCAATCTTTCCTCATATGCCAAGTGACTAAGCCCTGCTACCATCTTAGTAGCTCTTTTCTGCACCGTCTCCAGCCTGTCCATGTCTCTTCTCAGGAAAGGTCTCTAGAATTTTACCCCATATTCAAAATGTAGTCTAACCAACTGTTGATATAAGAGGATGATAACCTCTCTCTTCCTGCTAGTGAATCACCTCCCGATGCAGCCCAACATCCTGCAAGCCTTGGCTATCACTTGCTCGCAATGTTTAGCTACCCTTAGTTCTTATGAAACAATAACTCCCAGGTCCCTCTCCTCTCCTCTTCCAGGGCCAGACCCCCAGACAGTAAGTCTCACTCTGGTTTCTCCTCCCTAAGTGCATGATTTTGCACTTTTTATGTTAAAGGCCAGTTTCCATCTTTTGGACCAAGCCTCTAATAATCCCAGGTCCCTGTGCATAATCTCCCTTTCCTCCTGGTTATCCACCCCATTACAGACCTTCTCGTCATTCGTGAAGAGACACACCCTACTCCTTAACCCCCCCGTTATATCTGCCACGAATATGTTAAACAGCAGTGGACCCAACACCAACCCCTGGGAACCCCGCTTGTGACCTATCCCTCCCCTGAGGCGACTCCATTTACTATTACCTTCTGACTTCTACCCATTAGCCAGTTTTGAACCCATCTAACTAGTCATAGAAACATAGAAGTTGACGGCAGATAAGGACCGTAAGGCCCAACCAGTCTGCCCATTTCTTTTTCTACCTTATAAATGTGCCATCGGCCTTTGCTCTGTCAGTGGCCTATCTATTCATACTCATCTGTATTGCTCCCTTATGCCTATCCCATGCGTGTTTGAAGCCCTGCACTGTATTCATAGCCACCACTTCCTGAGGTAGGCTGTTCCATGCATCCTCCACCCTTTCTGTGAAAAATAATTTCCTCACATTCCCCCTTAATCGGCCTCCCTCTAATCTCATGCTGTGTCCTCTTGTCCTGCTATTTTTCTTATATTTAAACATGTTAGACTCTTTCACCTTGTTAATGCCCTTAAGGTGTTTGAATGTTTCGATCATATCACCTCTCTCCCTCCTTTACTCAAGGGTATACATATTAAGCTCTGTTAATCTGTCCTCATATGTCTTCTGATGCAGTCCCTGCACCATTTTGGTTGCCCTTCTCTAGACTGCCTCAATTTGGTTAATGTCCTTGTGAAGGTGTGGCCTCCAATACTGCATGCAGTACTCCAGATGAGGCCTAACCAGTGTCTTGTAAAGAGGGATTCCCTCTTATGGCTTGTTATACTCCTACTAATACACCCTAACATCCCCCTAGCCTTACCTACTGCTTTAGAGGTCTGCTTGGGTGATTTCAGGTCATCAGTGATGATGATGCCCAAGTCTCTTTCTTCCTTTGTGACTGCCAGCAACTCCCCTTCCAGGCTTCAGGGTTTCTCTTCCCTATGTGCATGATCTTGCACTTCTTTGCATTAAATCCTAGTTGCCACTCTTCTGACCATTTTGCTAGTTTATCCAGATCTCTTCTCATTCTGCCCACCCCATCTGGATCAGCTACTCTGTTGCAGATCTTGGTGTCATCTGCAAACAGACAAGCCTTACCCACTAGTCCATCTGCAATGTCACTAATGAAGATATTGAAGAGTACTGGCCCCAGGACTGATCCCTGAGGTACCCCACTTGTGACTTGCATCTCTTCTGACTGCATACCATTTACCCCCACTCTCTGTTTTCTGCCCGTCAACCAGTTTGCCACCCAGTTGACCAACTTCTGACCCACCCTGAGCCTACCCAGCTTATTTATCAATCTTCTATGTGAAACAGTGTCAAAGGCTTTGCTGAAGTCAAGGTAGGCAGCATCAACTGCTCCCCCTTGGTCCACCACTCTGGTTACCCAGACAAAGAAATCTATATTAGTTTGACAGGACCTTCCTTTTGTAAACCCATGCTGTCTTGGATCCTGTGCCCCTATGGATTCCAGGTGTTGCACTATCCTTTCCTTAAGGAGTGCCTCCACAATCTTGCCCACTACTGAGGTAAGACTGAGTGGTCTGTAGTCCCCTGCCTCCTCCCTACTACCACTCTTGTGGAGCAGGATCACATGAGCCCTTCTCCAGTCTTCTGGGACCTCTTCTGTGCTCAGAGACTCACTAAACAGTTCTGCTAATGGCTCTGCTAGTTCCACCCTTAGCTCCTTAAGTACCCTGGGATGTATGCCATCAGGTCCCACTGCCTTGTCCACCCTGAGCTTAGCGGGCTCTTGTAGGACCCTTTCTTTTGTGAAGGGAGTAGTGCTCACTTTCCTCCCCCCAGTGTCCATGGTGCTGAGCTGTGGGCCCTGTCCTACCTTCTCTTCAGTAAATACTGAGCAAAAGTATCTATTTAGGATAGATGGTTTTACAGGGTCTTCCTCCTCACACGCCCCCTTTTCTCCTTTGAGCTTAGCAATACCCCCTCTGGACTTTCTCCTTTCATTAATGTATCCATAGAAAGTCTTGTCACCTTCTTTTACTGTTCGTGCTAGTGTTTCCTCAGTTTGGGACTTTGCCTTCCTTCCTGCCTTCCCTGCTTCCCTTAGGGCAGTTTGGTATGCCTCCCTATCTTCATCCCGCTGTGTTCCCTTATATTTCCTGAAGACCAACCTTTTGGCTCTGACCTTTTCTGCTACTGTATTTGAGAACCAAAGTGGTTACCTTCTTCTTTTGCACTTCCTTTTCTGTCTAACACAATGGGATGTTGCTCCAAGTAGCTTAGCAGAAGACACCATGAGAAAGGACTGCTGTGTGACTGGACTTCTCTGCTGGGACTAAAGAAGTAGAACTCTTGTACTTGGACCTTTAATTTAGGGTAAAAAAAAACTAACAAACAAAACAAAAAAAAGTGTGTGTTTGTCTGAGTTAACAAAACTGAATGGTTATCTGAACAGTTATCTAGGTGTAAATCTCAGGTGATTGAAAGGACTTGATAGTTGTGAGGTTTAAATTACTTGTAGAAAGATCTAGTAAGTAGGTGGAGTGGCTTAGCTAGAAGGAAGCTACATTTAAGACTGCCTTAGAAAGATTCTGCTAGTAGCTTGGCAGAAGACATCAGGAGAAAAGACTGCTGTGTGATTGGACTTCTCTACTGGGACTATACTGCCCTCCTTCCCTTCCCTCCACCCTCCTACCCAAAGCTAATTCTACTTTTATAGGCACAGGATTTGACTGACAACAGGAACTTCCTGTTTGGGAGCAGGAAGTGAGTGATCACAGAGCCACCAAAGACTCACCATCCTAGAAGGGCAAGAGTAGCTCTCCGACCCCCTCTAGCTGCTGGAAGTCTGCATCTGAGCAAGTAAAGGGTCTACTGAGAAATATAGGATATTCTTGTCTCAGAACAGGACAATCAGGAGCTTAAAGGGCATATAGGCAGAAAGTAAGGAGAGAGAGAAAAAAAATAGAGGAAAGAGTAAGGATTGCAAACAGTCAAGGGGCCAGAAATAAGACATGATGGGAGTGGTGCAGTGCAGTGGCTGTGGAGCAGCAGTCTTCCGGGAGACGTTCTGGAGGATGCGGTGTTGTCCCATCTGCAGACACCTCTCTGGGCTGAGGGAGGAGGTTGCTCATCTCCAGGCTGAGTTGGCCAGGATTTGTGGGACCTCCTCTTCCATCCAGGGACCACCAGTGCCACTGCCGTTGCCTCAGAGATTGCCATGAAAGAGGAGCGGTTGGACCACAGTGGGCTCAGGGAGGGTGAGGGTGGTGGAACAGAGGTGCATCCCTCCAGTTGTACCTCTCCACAATTCCTATGCCATTCTGGCAAAGTGTGGTTCCTCTATGGAGGCACCCACAGTGGAGACCAAGGAGGATGCTGGGAACCTCCACAAGGAGACCCACAGGAGGGTGGCAGGGGACCCCACAGGGGAAGAAAACAACACCTGGTGGGGGACTCCATTGTTAGGAAGGTAGAACTGGGGGAGGAAGGTGAGAGGGAGGTAAGGTGCCTGCCTGGCACCATGGCTTGGAGGGACAGGGAGCGAATCCTCAGGGTTGCCGGAACAGCTGCACAGGGGAAGGAGCTGGATGTCATTGTTCACATAGGGACACGTGACCTGGCTAAGAAAGGGATTAGAGAAGTGCAGGAAGAGTTTGTGGAATTGAGAAGGGGCCTTAGACAAGTAGCACGCACGGTAACCTTCTCAGAGGTGCTGCCCATCTATGATGTAGGAAAGGCTAGGGTGTTCCGCACCATGGGATTTAATCAGTGGTTGAAAAACTGGTGTGGAGCTCAGGGATTTGGCTTCATTGGGCACTGAGGGTCCACCTGGAGTGATGCAAGCCTATACTGGCATTATGGGCTGCATCTGTCCAGGAGGGGAACCAGGATCTTAGGTGATAGGTTTAAATGCTTCATTGGCAAGCATTTAAACTAGTCAAAGGGGGAGGCACTGGAAAGGAGCAGGGAAATCATAGCCCCCCCAAAAAATCATGGTAGAAAGTGTGGTAAACACCAACATAGAGGTGTCGATAGGAAGAAGAGCAGGGGTAAATGGAGAAGGTGACAAATGCAAGAAGGACAGGGATGGGGCAAAATGGAGTAAGGCCATCAGGAAATGGAGGGTAATGAGTACCAGTGCCCATAGTCTGGGCAACAAGCTTCCTGAGCTGGTGGCCTTGATGGAAGAGGGATGCCTAGATATCGTAGTAGTCACAGAAACATGGTACACAGAAAACCATGACTGGGATGTTAACATACCAGGGTACATAACCTACAGGAGAGACAGGCAGGGGAGAAGAGGGGGAGGAGTAGCTCTCTATGTAAAGGAAGGGATAAAAGTAAATGAACAAAAGAGCAAACAGGAAGGAGAGGAGGCACTGTGGGTCACCTTGGAGACTGGAAAGGGCACCACAATCTGCACAGGGGTTGTGTACAAACCCCCATGTCAGGGGGAAGGAATGGATAAGGATATGATAGAAGGCATTCTTAGAATGGCAGAGAAAGGGGAGATACTGTTGATGGGAGACCTGAATATGCCAGATGTTAACTGGAGCACATTTGCTACAGCCACATCCAACAGCAGGGCCATTCTCGATGCCCTACAGGTGGCAAGCCTCAGACAGCTAGTTTTGGAACCCACTCATGAGGGAGCAATCTTAGACCTCGTACTCTCAAACGGGGGCAGTGAGAGGATCTCAGATCTAGAAGTGGGTTGCCATCTGGAAACAAGTGACCATCAAACAGTGTGGTTCACATTAAACTCAGCTACAGAGTCAAGCCATACAAAAGTGAGGGTACTGGACTTCAGGAGGGCTGACTTTGGCAAGATGGGAGAGTGCCTCAGAAAAGTAGTAGCAAACAGGCTAGAAGGAGGTGTGGAGCAACAATGGGGAATCATCAGAACTGCCATCACAGAGGCAACAAGCCTTTGTGTGAAGCAAATAAACAAATCAAAATGAAAGAAAAAGCCACTATGGTTCTCAAAAGAGGTGGCTGTGAAAGTCAGGAAGAAAAAGATAGCATTCTGGAAGTATAAGGAAACACAGAAGGAGCAGGACAGAGAGCTGTACCAGTTAAGGCAGAAGGAAGCAGGGAGGGAAGTCAGAATAGCAAAGGCCCAAACTGAGGAAAAGATAGCCAACTCGGTTAAGAAGGGGGATAAAACCTTTTATAGGTACATCTCGAGCGTAGAAAGACAAAGGGAGGGATAGTGAGGCTAAATAGAATGAACGGTGGGTGGGCAGAGGGAGACAGTGAAAAAGCAGGGATACTGAATGAATATTTCTGCTCAGTATTCACAAAAGAGGAGGGGGAAGTGCCTAATCCAATTAACAGAAGCACTCTTCATAGGGGGGTCGATCCCAGTCCTTTCACAGAAGAAAGAGTTCTGCAAGAATTCCTAAAATTGAAGGTGGACAAAGCAATAGGGCCTGATGGAATTCGCCCCAGAATTCTAAAAGAATTAAGGGAGGAACTAGTGAAACCACTGGCTACTCTTTTTAATAAATCATGGGAGGATGGTGTGGTACCTGAGGACTGGAGGAAGGCAGAGGCAGGAAACTACAGACCTGTCAGTTTGACCTCAGTGGTAGGGAAAGTGATGGAGTCACTTCTGAAGGAAAGAATAGTTGAGTACCTAGAGGCCAGTGGGGCATGGGACCCAAGGCATCATGGGTTCACAGCGGGAAGGTCATGTCAGACGAATCTAATAGATTTCTTTGACTGGGTGACCAAAGTAGTAGACTAGGGAGGGGCTGTGGACATGGCCTACCTAGACTTAGAAAGGCATTTGACACAGACCCACACAAAGATTAATAGTCAAATTAACCAGCCTGGGAGTGGGTCCCAGGGTGGTAGCCTGGTAAAACATTGGCTGGACAACAGGACACAGAAGGTAATTGTAAATGGAGTCCACTATGAAGAAAGAAGGGTTACTAGTGGGTACAGAGGTTCAGTATTGGGTCCAGTCCTTTTAATGTCTTCATAGTGACATTGCAGAGAGACTGGAAGGAAAAGTATGCCTCTTTGCAGATGACACAAAGATCTGCAACAGGGCTGATACACAAGGAGGTGTGGAAAGGATGAGAAGGACTTGACAAGGTTGGAGGAATGGTCAGAAGTATGGCAGCTAGGATTCAATGCAAAGAAGTGCAAATATTGCACTGGGAAACAAGAACCAGGGAAGAATACACAATGGGGGTAGTAACAACAAAAAGGAAAGGGACCCTGGGGTAATCATATCAGATGACCTTAAGGTTGTAAGCAATGTGAGAAGGCAGTAGGGAGGGCTGAGGGTAAACAGGGATGCATAGGGAGAGGCATCAGCAGCAGAAAACAGGAAGTTGTTATCCCTCTGTACAGACAGTTGGTGAGACCCCATCTGGAGTACTGCATCCAGTTTTGGACACCCCATCTCCGCATTGACATAGACAGGATAGAGGCAGTCCAGAGGAGGGCAACTAAAACGGTGCAGGGTCTGCAAGAGAAGCCATATGAGGAGAGACTACAGGAGCTTAATATGTATACCCTTGAGGAAAGAAGGGAGAGGGGGGACATGATAGAAACTTTTAAGTACCTCAGTGGAATCAACAAAGTCCAAGAGGGTAGCATCTTTCAGAAAAAGAGATGTGCAAGAACAAGGGGACACAATTTAAAGACATAGGGGGGCAGTTCAGGGGCAATGTGAGGAAGTATTATTTCACAGAGAGGGTAGTGGATGCATGGAACCACCTTTCTGAGGAGGTTGTGGGGTCTAAAACTGTAGGAGAATTCAAGAATGCATGGGACAGACATAAGGCAATTCTTGTGGGGGGTAGGAAGAAATAGGCTGTTGGTTAACTAGGATCTGCGGCCTATCCTGTAGGTAGGGAAATGGGCAGACTAGATGGGCCAAGCAGTCCTTATCTGCCATCAAAGTCTATGTTTCTATGTTTCTATGTATTGCATCCTTAATGCTTGCCCACTTTGCCTGTACCCCCTCACCTGTGTTTCTTTTTGCCAGGGCTAGCTTAACTCTGTTGGCCATTTTATCAAAGTCAGGTCCTCTGAAGTCCCATATTTTTGCCTTGGAATGGGATGATTTAGATGTAGTGGCCAAATTGAACCATACCATGTTATGGTCACTGGCCCCCAGGTGACCTTCTACCTGGAGATCTGTGATCCCTTCCCTGTTAGTCAGTACTAGATCTAGGATAGCCCTGTCTCTTGTGGATTGTTGTACCAGTTGTTTGAGGCCCTCCCCCTGCAGAGAATTCACCATGTGTTTAGTTCTGGCAGATGTTCCTGTTGATATTGACCAATCTGTATCCAGCATGTTGAAGTCTCCCATTATCAGAACCTCCTCTTTAGTTGTCATGTTTTGTATATCTTCTAACAGTAATGTGTCTATGTCCTCCCCCTGGCCTGGGGGCCTGTAGACTACCCCAGTTCTTATGGCTGTCCCATTTCCTGTTTCCAGGGTGACCCACAGTTCTTCTGGCTCCTCATGTGTATTCTGAATTTCTGTAGCTTTGATATTTTCATTGATATACAGGGCCACCCCCCCTTTTTGCACCTCGGTCTCTTCTGAACAGTACATAGCCAGGTACTGAAGTCTCCCAAGTGTGGTTACTGGTAAACCATGTCTCACTAATTGCTACTATGTCCAGTTTAGCCTCTGACATCATTGCCTGCAGGTCTGGGATCTTATTTCCCAGGCTGTGAGCATTTGTGTACATGATTTTCCATTAGCCAGATTTCAGTGTGTTAGTTGTTGGGTGATGTTTGGCATTTCTCCTGGGCGTCATATGGGGAGATGGACCTTTTTTCTTACCTGGTGATGCAAATGAACTGCAAACATGCTGAATCCCTGTTTGACCACTAGCTGAGGGGTGAGGGGTGTTCTTCCCATTCGACATATGGGGTGCTGCACCCCTCTCCCCATTTGCTAGTTTAAATATTCTGCAAAGATGTCAAACTTCTGCCCCAATGCACTGACTCCCTCTTTAGTGAGATGCAGTCCATCAAATTTAAAGAACTTTCGCTCCCAGAACTGCTGCCAGTTCCCTACAAATCTGTGTCCTTTTTCCTGGCACCAGCCCTTGAGTCACATGTTTAGCTCTCCTATCTTCCCTTCTCTGACCTTCCGTCCATCTGCCCCCCTCTCCCAGACTGGTAGGATCTCAGAGAAGGAGATGTCGGACGAAATAGATGATAGTTTGTCACCCAGCCTGGTCAGGTGTTCCTTGGTCTCCACAACTGACCGGCTGGCGAGATCATTAGTCCCTATGTGTACTAGGACATCAATGTTTTCTCCTGCTTTGTGAACAATTTTAGCAATGCAGTCAGTGTCTCTCCATGCTGATGTACCTTGGAGACATCTGACCATTACCCCTGGCTGGAGATGGGTATCAATTCCCCGAGTCATGGAGTCTCCTATGATCAGACGTTTTTTGGATTTTCTTTTTGCTTTTTTTGTTTTGGTTCCTAATTTGGGCGAGTTTTGTTGTGCTAGCTCCTGTGCTGCAGTGTTCTGCTCTGCAGTGTCCTCTGCCCCTTTGTTTGATTTCGGAGACAGAGGTAGATACCTGTTTGTAGTGTTTATATGTTTTTTGGAGGTAATATGTTGGAGAGCACAGAGTGATTGGGCACCCGATTTGGCCCTCCTAACCACCTGCCAACCTCCTGGATCAACTACCCTCTGCGGTCGAGGTTTTTCTGTTGGATGCTGGGGAAATGGCAGGTGGTTCTTATAATGTATTTCCTCTTGAATATGAAATTTGAGGCGTGCAATCTCTGCCCATGCTGCCCGGAGCTGAGCCCTAAGATCTCCAATGGCCCAGCATGTAGGACAGTGTCCTAAATCCTGTAAGACTGTCCTTCTGAAAAGTGTTCCACAGTACCTGCTGTTAATGATATCCATTCCAGATAAGTAGCTGGGTTTATAACCTGGTCAGAGTAAACAGAAGGAAAAAAATGCAAGTAATGGTTTGATTTTGTGTTTTGTTTTCGTATAACTTGTTATAACAAGTTAAATTACTAGTGCCCCTGTAAATGAGCTCACCTTGTGGATGCCCCACTGATCCGTCCCTTCCTGCTTTGCCACAGAAAAATGTCACAACTGTGGTACCCTATAAAAGGAGTGTAGTGTGGGGTGGTTGGGGTTGGGGTTGGGGATGGGGGTGGGTGGCAGTGCCCTTCCCCTGCCGAAAAATAACCACGGATGAAAGAACAAGGAGGTAAGAGCAGAAACAATCAACAACAAATGCAGTAACCGTGAAAGCTTATCCTAATGTTAGATAAAACTGTAAAACCTGTAAAGCACCACCTGTGATAATTTCGGAGAAGATATACCTTGCAAGAAACACTTTGCTACAGAGAAAAATAAAGCAGTAACAAAAAATATACCTTGCAAAAGACAATTTGAATCAGAAGATTACAGCAGTAATCTGTTAGCACATACCTGTAGGCACACCTTGTAATAATGCAGAAGAAGGTATACCAGCAGCAACAATTTGAATCAGAGAAAAATAAAGCAATGAAATGTTATCAACAAACAGTAGCAATCCCTGTGAGTACAAAATAAAAATAACATACAGTAAATCTGCTTAGCCAAAAGAAGTCTTAATCCTTTTCCCTTGCTCTGGTAAGGTTCTCTGCTCTGTCCTTTCTAGCAATCTTAGAAGGAAAGAGCTCAGGTATTGTACATTCCCTGCCCCCAAGTCCCAGTCCATCCAGTTTATAGATTAGTTCTCCATGCGGTATGGTATCAAACACCTTCCTAAAATTAAGATACACAATATCCACTGAACCCCCTTGGTCCACCTCTCTAGTGACCCAGTCGAAGAACTCTATTAAATCAGCTTTGCTGAATGTCTGACTGATGGAGAAAGACCACAGATCACGTAATATTCTTACATTTCTGCAAGACATGTTGCTGTCCTGGACTGGTGTTGACAACAATTTAAAAGTTGTTTTTTTTGTTAGTGACAATGGCACAAACATGGTGAAGGTCATCAATGATATATGTTTTTTGAGTATTCATTGCTTTGCTCCCACACTAAGTTTAGTGGTGAATCTTGCACTGCTTCACAGTGCTAGAAGCAGCAACTTATTATCCCTAGTCCATTCTATCTGCAGCCATTTCTCAGCTCAATGTCACTGAGCTCATACGGTATACAGTACGTGCTCATTGAGAGCTCAGTCAGTGACTGGCATGGTGGTGAACAGAGGGCTGTTCCAGTCAGTGGCGTGGGGATGGGATGGGGAGGAGTGGGGTGGTGGGGTAATACCTGCTGGGGTGGGGGGGCAGGGGGACCACCAGACACCAGAGTACAATTTTCATTCATTTTACAGGGGCTTGAGGAAAGGGAGGGAGTGGTCTGATAGACCACCAGGGAACTATTTGAATGTACAATACAGGGCATTGAGATGGGGGTGTTACACTGGACACCAAGGATAATTATTACGAGATCGGGCATGGATACGGGTCAGAGAAATGACTACTGGACAGCGGTGAAATCCAATATATTTATTATTGGGCAGCAATTGGTTGTGGTGGGTATACTAGATACCAAGGAATTATGGAAACATTACAGAAATGGGTGTCAGGTGGGGGGAGGGACCATTGAACATCAGGGAAATCTGATATATTTATCATCTGGCAGTGATCGTCAATCTGCGGGGGTGGGGGTGGCCACTAGACACCATGGAATTGTGGAAACATTATGAGAACTGGTTTAGGGTGGGGGGAGAGACCACTGGACACCTGGGAAGTTTTATGTCGTTATGGGGAACTGGGATCAGAAGCAAGAAGCGGTCAGCACCAGGGAAAGCTCACAGGATGGGAAATTTGTGGAGCTAAAGGCCTCCAACGCCATGCAAATGAGTCCATAGTGGGCATGCAAATGGCCCCTTAGCACCTTGCTTGCTCAAGGGGCTCATTTGCATGGGGACTTTTTAATATAGCAAATATTGACCCAGCACTAGCCATTGTGGGGGCCCAATTTTGTGGGCACTATCAAGGGGGCTAAGTGGCTTAGCACTAGGCAACACTGGACCTATATTCAGAGGAATAGCACCCTGCACTATTCCTCTGAATGTAGCGTTTTTTCCCACTGGCGTTATTACAAGATGGAGTGCAAGTGTTTGGGCTCCATTTTGCTTATTTTTAAATATCCTTCCCCATCTTCTCTTGTCTCCACTTGTGCATGCATAAGCAAATCATACTGTTTTCACAAGCACCAAACGTCTCCTATACAATTGTGCATGTAACAGCCCTCCGACTTACCACCTAGCTGTTCCGGGGACCTCAGGTCTCACCTGGACATACCTTCCAAGGGGGGCTGGCCTGGGTTCACTGGTTGACGTGCTACACTGGAATATAATGGTGCAGTGCCTCCACCTTGGGCAGCAATATGGGATACCTCTTGGATTAGATGCCAGGTTACCACCCCCAAGGAAAATACAACACTTGCCCCACAGTCCCTTCCCCACACAATAACAATGCACTCCAAGCAATGAGCCAGAATACCAAATTGTAACATAAACTAACTTCAGTTTATTATAGGGATGGGGTGAAAAAGATGGGGGGAGTAGCACAACAGCAACAACGTTTGGCAAACAGTTGTATACCACACAATCTCAGACCTCCCTGTGGGCGCACCTGGCTTCTCCCCAAATGGCCGTAATGGAGTTAAAAGTCTGTTGTGGTGGGTACCTCACTGGCTTGCTGGTGGACAATCAGCTGATGCAGGGCAGGTGCACCCAAAACCCTGAAATATGGAGGAAACAACAGTTTAACTTGAATGATGAAACTTGGAATGGGGCCCAAAAAAATTCAAACAACACAGTGGAACTTTTTCCAGTTTTCTGCCTAGGCTTATCCTAAAGATTGCACAGTCCTGCCTAGGACTTCACCCCCTGTTTAACTACAGGATCTAGCTAACTAACTAGACTGAATGCAGAAAACCTCCTCAGGGCCACAGTCCAGAGGTACTTACAGTTTTGATGATTTTGGGGGGGGGGTTAGGAATACAATTTGATGGTACCGTTCTGGTATCAGGAGACAATCTTGGGGGGCATCAGTGCATCTGGACAAGGATGTGCAGCAAACTGGATCTTCACCTGTCAGGTCTTTCACAGCTTTGCCTCTGAGATCTTTGGCGTCTTCACCTGACAGGCCTCTCAACATCTTCACCTCTTCTGGCCTTTCATTGGTCCAGGGTGTCTGGGCAGGCTGAACTCACCCTAGACATCCAACTAGACACATAACTTTCTCTGGCACTGAAACACTGCTCGGCTCTAAACAGTGTTGAGCCCCACACTCTTCCAGAGTCCAAAGAGATCAAGCAGTCTCAAAATGTTCAATGCTGGAATTACAGCACAATGTTTCAGGTTCAATTCTCAGCAGGGGCACAAGTCATCAGTCCACTTTATCTCCAGCTACTGACACAATATTGTAGGCTCACTACCAAAATACCTCTGAGGACTCAGAGGGGACTGTAAAAAACCCAGACTAATCTTTGGGCTTGAGGAAGCCCTCCTGCAGTCTCTCCTGCTTGGATCTCTCTCGGGGATTTCCTTTTGGCTGGCTATGCACTGTCTTTTATAGCAACCCTGTGCTCCAGTACTGATTGGCTGTCTCTTTGCCCAGGTTCTGAAGATGCCCTTTCAACTTTTTCCCACTGGCTCTTGTTGCAGTAAACTTACTGGGGGTCCGCCATCACTGCTTACATTTTTCTACATTACATTGCAGCTTATATCTTTCAGTAAAAACCTCCCAAGGGGCAAATGTCACCAATTTGCACCTGGAGACATCCAATACTTGATTTCCAGCTCTGCTGTCTGCCCTGGAGCCAGGAAATAACTTCTAACAGTGTCCACTCTAAAGTACATTTTTTTGAGCTGTATCTCCTTTACGATTCACAGCCACACATACGCAGGTGGTGCGTGTTGGCCATTATTGTTTACATTCTGTGGTATGACCTTCTGTTAGCCCCCTGGACCAGCCAAACCTTCCTACAATGCCCAGAGGCACAGAGTAGCTCATGGACCTCACCACCCCCCTTTGGGGCTGGGAAAACGCAGGATGCTTGCAGCCCTGTAGTTCAGCGGGCACCATGGGCTGAATCCCCCCGGAGTCGCTGAAAAAAGCCCTTCAGTCCCGTTTTAGCAGTCCTGGGGACCACAGGCAGAACATGGATCCCACCGGGCTACCCCCTGATAAGGTATGCCCCAGACTGGGGGGAGGGTTACATGCATATGACACCACAGCAAGACATGCCATTCTTATTTTCAACTGGACATTTAGTAGACAGGTCTTATCATCCCATACATTGGTCATTCTTCTTTTCAGCCGTCCAGCAGCCTTCCAGTGTTCATTCTTCTGAAAGAAGCATGGCACACTATGCTTGAAGCCAGTCACTTTCTCTGAGTGTTCACCCACCCATCACATCTTCTTCTTTGCCCTCCAGCAGCCTTCGAGTGTTCATTCTCTTTGAAGAAGCATAGCACACCATGCCTGAAGCCAGTCTCTGTCTCCAAATGTTCAGACACGTATCACATCTTCGCCCTCCAGCAGCCTTCAAATGTTTATTCTCTTGAAAGAAGCATGGCACATCATGCTTGTAGCCAGTCTCTGTCTTTGAGTATTTAGACACCTGTCACGTCTTCTTCTTTGCCCTCCAGCAATCTTTGAGTGTTCGTTCTCTTGAAAGAAGCATGACACACCATGTCTGAAGCCAATCTCTGTCTCTAAGTATTCAGTTACCTGTCTCATCTTCTTCTTCACCTTCCAGCTCACAATGATCTTCAGGTAAGACACTGTGACCCACTAGCAAAAGTAAGTATTGAAAGTTTTTTTTTTTCTTTAGGGGTCGAGGCTGGGTTAGTTATGGCTGGTAAAGGTTTAACTTGACAGCCTTTTAAACTTTTTTTTCTTTTCTTGTTTTTTAAGTATGCATCACATGGGTGATGATAGATGCTGTTGCTGGATGATTCCAGCCTGGATCAGGATGACAAATGCTTGCTGCTGGTGATGACATGATCAAAAGGCTTATGTAATGAGAACTGATAGATGACAGAAGCCAAATAAGAATAATCATAGAAACATAATTTGTTGGCAGAAAAGGACAGCTTGGCCCACACAGTCTGCCCAGATTGCCCATCCCTGCCTTCTCGGTCTCTGCAGATCCTAACACATCTCCAGCGACCCTCCAACCTACCTGCCTATTTTGAAATGCACCCCATATGTCTATCCCATGCATGCTTGAAGCCCCACACTGTTTTCACCTCCATCACTTATGGTGGCAGTCTGTTCCAGGCATCTACCATGCCTTCAGTGAATAAATATTTCTTCACATCTCTCTTGAACTCCCCCTTCAGCTTAATCACATGCCCCCATTGCCCCCTGGAACTGGTGCTCTTTCTCATTTGAAAGAGACTCCACTTATGTGGCCTCTTCACCCCTGTGAGGTACTTGTCGGCTTCTATCATGGCACATCTCTCTCTCTCCTCTTCTCCAGAGTGTATCTGCAATGCACTTATGCGAGTGCCATTTTAGTTGCCCTCGACAAGACACAAGACATCATCTCACCTACAGTCTTTGGTCAGTCTATGATGACCATCTGTCTCCTGACCACTGACAAGCACAGTAGTTTGTTGTCTTTTTGGGCTACTGAAAGGTTGTTAGGGGGTGTTCATGGCAGATTTAACTGTCATACTTCAAAAGTGAAGGAAGTACTGGACTTTAACAGTGTTACAATGTCTTATTTAACAAAAAATACTTATTTAGGGACCAAATACTTAACAAATACCCAATATCCGGTGACTCAAAAATGAATATTCAGCCAAATATTCATATTGAGGTATTCACATACCCCTACTTCTTACCTCATTGTGTGAGCGAGTGCCATGGATAGAGGTGGTGCAGTACCTTCAGGGTCACAGCATGATCCTGTAGACAGGGGATTCTTTTTCCACCCATTACTCCTCTGGAGTCAGAGCCAGAGGAATGCAAAGGTGCAAATAATAGACTGTGAAGACTGTGCATGCTTTCAATACCCACCTCCGACTTTCAGTTTTGGTAACTGCTACTCTACCACCTACCCTCCACTTGGTGGCAGACACGTAGCAGTACACACAGTCCTCCACCCCTAAGGAGGAGACCTGTCAATGGACATTAACTCCTCCTTCCACCTCCAGCCCCTGCGTGACCTTGGTCCATACCCAAACCCAGATCACTGATGTGGCAGGTGGAGAGGCATCTGTCATTTCAGCCCTCCATGCCACATGCCCAGCTACAAGTTTACTGTAGTTCAGATTTCCTTAGGGAATATTATTTATGGCCCGGGGGGGGGGACGGGGGCTGAACCTGACACCTGTTATTTTATGGTTCTGTGCTTTTTCTTTTTACTCTCTGTACAATTCAACCAGAACTATGTTTTTGCAAGTATCTCTCCTTTTTTTTGTTTATAACTGAGGGAAGTAACATGAAAACAAGATTATTGTCCCTTGGACTTTATTAGCTTTGGCTGCTTGTCTACACATGACATCATAATACCGTTTATGATATTATAATTACCTCCACAGCAACAGATTGGGAAGTCATAAACAGAACAGTGACTGCAGGATGTAGATAAGCAGGCAAACCAAATAGGGCAGATATCCTGTTTCCATGCATTTCATTGTTATTATAGTTACCATTATATTATATTACCATTCCATTATTTATTATATTAGTAATAAACTGCCTTCTTATTTGTTACTTTGGAACATCTAGATCCCAGTTATTGTCCTGAGTGGCCCACATCTTAGTGATCGGTGATGTAAAGTGCTTGGAATTCATCCATTTTTCCCTACATGTCAGTGTCATTTGCATACTTAAAGATCAACAGCAACAATTTTACACATTGTTAAAAAAAAAGCCTGAATTCAAGTCCATGTGTCATCAGTAGTGTTTCCTAAAAATGTCATGCTATTTGGTTTTGTGATTTTCTTTAAACCAGCATTTGTTGACTTGTTCTTCACTAACTGTAAACTGTCAGGCTGTTTCTGTCCCTCTGACTGAGCCTTGGAGAGTGATGACATCATATTGGACTAAGCTACAGCTTCAGCAGTGTAAGTTTCCTCTTGACTTAAGAACTGAAGAGCTGTTAACTTCCCATTTAGAGCTATCTATGAGTTAATTGTTTGCTGTCCAGTGTTTTTACTAACTCAGTCTCTGGTATTTGTTCAGTTGAATTAGCTGAAAAATCCACATTTTGTTCTTCTAAAAAGCTAATCATTTGAATGTCAGTGCTGAATTGAAGTGGCATGCATTTGAGAAATCAGCTATTCTGTATTACAACTGCTGCCAGTCCTTTCTCATCAAAACTCTGTTTTTTCTAGTTATATAGCACTGGGTTGTTTAATAGATGTGAAATAAACTAAAGTACATTAGTTCTTTGATGTAGCCTCAATAAATAGGTTCATGTAAGAATCTGTTCCTCTCAGATTGACAAACAGGTGCCTGCTGCACTCTACTATTTCAGGCACATACATCTACTATATGAACGCACAAATTTCAGTTCTTTGATGGTTTCTGTGTGAAAATATATCAAGTATAACTTGAAACACTATATGGCATCCTGATGCCTCCATCTCCTGTCTACAGTTGAGGCAGCTGGACTCTGATGCCCCCATCACCTGCCCCACATTTGAGGCTGCTGAACCCTGCTTCCCACTCTCTTCTTTCACAGAGTCAGGGTTGCTGCACCCCATTACCCCATCTCCTGCCTGAACAATCAGGGATTCTACACCCTGCTGCCTCCTGCCTAAACAGTTGAGGTTGAGGCACCCTGCTGCCCCTTTCCCCAGACCCCCCATCACAGCCACTGCTGTTGCCTTCTGTTCCTGTCACCACAGTGCTGTACTGTGCTATGCTGTAGAATCTCAGGTCCCCTGCCTCCACATTTGGGGCTGCTACACCATGCTGCTCATGCCACCAGAGGTAGGGCTTTTATTGCACCCTAAAACCTACTTCCATGTTCCCAAATGAGCAGGGCTGCTGCACCATGCACATCCCATCCCACAGTCAGATGCCATACCCTAATGCCCCCCCATGTCCTGCCCCACATTCAAGGCTTCTGCACCATGCTGCAGTATATCCCCTGCCACCATAGCCAGAGCTGCTTCACCCTTTTCCTGTCTACCCAGTCAGGGCTGCTGTACCCTGTTGCATCATACAGCCCCATGCCTCCACAGCCCCATGATTTCACAGTTAGGGTTGGTGCACCATGCTGTCCCTGCCACCAAAGTCAGATTTTGTGCTACACTGCCCAAATGGAAAAAAAAAACCCTTTAATCTTGTGTTATGGGGATGAAGAACAGAGGGCAATAGAGTGCAGAAGTCCTAACTATCTAGCCAGGAGTTAAGGGAGGCTTTAGGGTACAGCAGCCCAAACTGTGGGTCAGGATGCAGCTGCCACACCTGGCTGGAACTGACACAACTATGGAGGCAGAGGACAGGGTGCAGCAAATGCCCTAACTCTTTTGGCAATTGGCAGCATGGTGCACCAGCTCTAACTGTGGAGGCAAGGGCTCTAGGGCACAGCAGGCCACAACAGCTCTGCCTGAGTAGGCAGGAGCAGGGTGCAGCAGCCCTAGCTGTGTTTGCAGGGGACTGTGGACAGCATGGTGCAAAAGCCTTGACTGTGAGGTAGGGCACATGGGGCATTAGGGAACAGCAGCCCTGACTGTGGAATGGGGTGCACATGGTGCAGCAGCCCTCCTCATTTGGGACAATGGATAAGGATAGCAGGGTGCAGCAAAATCCCCACTTCTAGTAGCATGGGGCTGCATGGCACAGCAGCCCCAGCTGTAGAGGCAGGAGACATGGGACTCTATGGTGTAGCAGAGCACAGCAGCCCTGACTGTGGAGAGGAGAACAAGGGGCAGCAGGGTGCAATGTCCCCAACTATGGGGTTGGGGAATAGAGGACAGCAGGGTGCAACAACCCCAACTGTTTTATGCATGGGGCAGCATGGTGTAGCAGCCCTGATTGTTCGGGCAGATGATGGGGGCAACAGGGTGCAGCAACCCCAGCTGTGTGGGAGAAGACAGTGGGCAGCAGGGTGCAGCAGCCTCAAATGTGGGACAAGAGACAGGGGACTTGTGGGGCAGGGGATGGCACAGCAGATTGCAGCTGCATCAATTATAGCACAGGAAACGGGGCATCAAGATGCTATATACTGTTCCAAGTAGTACATTATACAGTATATTTCCACACAGAAACCATCAAAGAACTGAAATTTGTGAGTTCATATAATACATGTGGCTGAAATATCAGAGTGTGGCAGGCACTTGTTTGTCAATCTGAGAGGAAACATTTTTCTTAAATGAACCTATTTATTAAGGCTACATCAAAGAAAAACTACTTGTATGAATTAACAAACTTTAGATTTATTTAATTATATCCATTAAATAAACAACCCAGTGTTATATAGCTAGTAAAAAACACAGAGCTTTGATGAGAAAGAACTGGCAGCAGCTGAGTAACAGACTAGTTGATTTCTCAAATGCATGCCACTTCAATTCAGCACTGACATTCAAATGATTAGCTTTTTAGAAGAACAAAATGTGGATTTTCAGCTAATTCAACTGAACAAATACCAGAGACTGAGTTAGTAAAAACCCTGGACAGAAAACAATTAACTCACAGATTGCTCTAAATGGGAAGTTAACAGCTCTTCTGTTCTTCAGTTAAGCAGGGACTTAGCCTGCTGAAGCTGTAGCTTAGTCCAATATGATGTCATCACTCTCCAAGGCTCAGTCAGAGGGACAGAAACAGTCTGAATGTTTACAGTTAGTGCAGAGCAAGTTAACAAATGCTGATTTAAAGAAAACCACAAAACCATACAGCATGACATTTTCAGGAAACACTACTCATGACACAGGGACTTGAATTCAGGCTTTTTTTTTAAATGTGTAAAATGGTTGCTGTTGATCTTTAAGGGAAAGCTCAACTCTCTGATAAACAAGAGGTTGAGGTTGAATCCGAACACGATCCCCATAGTTTTCTTTTGTCACAGTTCTACTACAGTGGCGATCCATGACAGCATGGATCTATAGGTAAAGAGACTTAAATGTGAGAAGGAGTAAGTGCAGCAGCAATGTTCTGCCTTGGAGGCAACTTTCATTGAAAGAATCTGTCCCTTGCGACTGTTCCCCATAATGTCCACATTAGACTGCTTCACATACTGTGCAGTTCTGGTTTTAAATGCACAGTGTGTGTGTGGGGGGGGGGGATGGTTGCAAGTGACACTTTTATTTTAAAATTATTAAAATTACTTGCCCCCCACCCAAAAAAAAAGTATCTGTGCTTCTATAGGCTAATTCTACCTAGAAAAATTCTCAAGGAGCCAAAATGGGGAAGGGGTATCCCATCACACTGTACCTGCCACATGCACAGGATCTGCATTGAAGGTACTGTTCAGGCTGGTAGCTTGTGACACACACATACATACTATATAGCATCAAAGTAGCCAGAAAACATGAAAATAACTGTTTTAGTTGCCAGAGATCAGTGTCCCCCTTGCTTGTTTACTACACAAAGTAGAAATTTAGAGGAATCTGACCTGCACACTCCTTAAACAGCAATTCTCTATGGATTTGTTCATCTGCTTTGTAGTCTACACTGCCAGCCAGGGGCTAAAAGCAGCATTATGCCATACTACCACATTGGCTGTGATGGTTGTCACAGGACTATGATGCATCAGTCTCACTTTACCCACTCAAGAATAGCATGCACCCCCAACTACACCAGCTAGTGCAGAACTTAAACACCATTCTGTTTTCAATGTCTGTTCCAGTGGTTAAAGTGCAAACTTGTGAAGACGGTGACAGGGCTACATCACAATTTGTCCCAGTCATTTTGTTCCGTGCCAACTTGCCCCAGACTATTAGCTTTGGCATCAAATGGCTCCCATGTCAATTCGTCCCCAGACAATTCACCCCAGCATAAGTATTATGAGATAAATTCCTGGTGGGTGCAGTTCACCCAGCAGATGAGGCAATGTGCTCAAGGGTTGTAAAAGTGGAAGCTGTACTGTAATTGTTGTTGGGGTACAGTATGATATGTAGTGGAAGCGAATTGCCCTGGGACGAATTGACGTGGGAGCCTATTGATGCTGGAACCTATCAGGGACAGTTGTTGTGGAGTGAAATAACCAGGAGAAACTGACACGTTTCCCAGTGACAGAGGCTCAGATCATACCACTGCCACCTGCACTCTTGCCCGAACAAGTCACTTCTCAGTGCCAAATAAAAACCCACTCCATTAGGAAACAGATCAATACTTTCTTGTCTTTAAATACAAGTAAAGTACTGTATTAATCTAAATATCATTGAGGGCTACAGAGCTCATAAAATAAGTAAGAAGAAGTCAAAGTATCTTTATGAACTCTTCACTCCTCCCACTGATTAGTACACAGCACTTTGTTTTAGAGAATATATTAGGTTAACAGAAAGAGGCTTGATAAAAAACAAAAACAAAACACAATACAGTGTGCAATCTTGTGAAATAGTGCAGTGTTTTTTTTTTTCATAAAATGGTGAAAAACCCAATCAGGTGGCACAATCTATATACTGTAATCCCAGAGGTGAGCAGACTAACTCTGCCATTTTAATATTGTCCTTGGGCAAACTGTCATTAACTTCATTCTATGCAGCTTACAACTAGTGAGTACCATCCCAACCCACCTATACATGTGAGGGCAAAGATCCACTGCCTAAATAAAGGTGGCCAAGTGGTAGTGTATTAGCACTCCAAGTTAGTGATGGGCGAAGTGGGCTCAATCCGCTCCGCGAAGTGATTCGCGGAGCAAAGGCAGATTCGCAGAGTGCTCCGCAACGTGAAGCAGAGTACTTCGCATTATGATGAGTAACATGAAGTCCATTGAAAACAATGACTGCGCATTACTCTGCCTCCCCAGACCACTACTCCACAAATTTAAGGCAAAGTGCATTGAGGACAATGCACTTTGCCTCACTTCACCTTGTTTTTGAGCTCCGAAGGTGAATTTTGTAGTGATTCATGGGATTTCAGATCACATGGGCTCTATATTGATGTGCACAGCCTCAGTTCAGGGTAATATGTGTAGGAAGGAGTAGGAGACAGTGTGCTGTGAGAGCTGTCTGTGATTGAAACCTTCTAAAAGCTGTTAAAAAAGCATTTTCGTGTTTTTTGGGGGGATCAAACTTTAGTTTATTGATTGTAGGAAACCCTCCTGTGCTCATATCATCGAGCATTTTTGTTTTTGTGTGGATTTTGAATGTTAATGTACAACATTGAGTGTGTAGTGAAAGACAGTGGAAGTGTGCTTTGGAGGAGGGGCAGATCTGTGGTGTAGGTAGATTTAAGTTGGAGACATAGTGATTTCTTTGTTTTTTGGTTATTTTTTGTTATATAACTGACTGTGTTAATGAACACACAGTAATATTGTCAGTAATTGTTGAAATCTTCTTGCTGTTTGTGTATTGTGTGGATCTGGTGCAGCAGTTCATAATTTCAGGTCGTTTACATTACAATACATGGCATATTACTGAACTTTTGAATTCGCTACACATTACTCATTCATCATTTTAGACAAACTGTTCTGTGTGTGTGAGTGTGTGTGCTGTGTTGCATGACATCAAATAATACACCTTTTATTGTGCCACAGACTAGTGTAATTGCAGGCTCAGCAGTGTCAACCTGCTGTCCTCTGTGGCTGCCTGATTTTGTACTGCGATCATGGTATCTGTTCTTTGTTTTACTGCTTGTACTGCCGTAAAAATCTGCAGTCAGTGCTCCCCCCCACCCCCACTGGCAAAAGGAATTTTTTACCAGATTGGATTGTTTTTGTGATCTCATCAGCACCACTGGTTACTGAAGTTGTTTCCACTGTGTGACAGACTAGTCTCATCTGTTGCTGAAGCTACAGTTGTTTTTTTGGCTTCACATCCAGCGTCCCCCCAATCAGAGAGTGAATGTATCAAAATCTAAATTTGGTTATAATATTGTGGTTGATTCCCCAAAATGCCTGCAAAGAGATGTGCAAGCAAAGCTGTTTATTGTCATGGCAATGCTGGCAGTAAGATAGTCTGTGGGTGTGGTAGTACACAGTGCATTGGTGATGTGAGGAAAGGTATTTCTCCTGCAATGTTTTTTACAGCCCAATCAGCAGCTTCACTCATAGTTGGAGGAGATGATGTTTTCCCAGCCGGTGGTGTTAGTGTTACTGGTGGTGGTAGTATTAGAATTGGTGCATCAAGTTCGAATTCCGACCAGTGTACCGTATCCAAAAATATTGAGTGTGAAGCAGTGCAAGTGAGTGGCAATGTAGATGATGTCATACTTTCCAGTAACATCCCAGTAACTGAACCTGAGGATTCTGATAATCATGTCAATGATAGCATACAATGTGATATTCCGTCCACCGTGGCACTTAACGTCACACATTTTCCATGCAGTGATTCACAGTGTGGTGAAAAAATATCAGGTAATGGTGGTGTAGATGCTGATGATGAATGTGATGATGACAATGATGTTGCTGTTGTTGCAACATGCAGTCCACATGCTAGCATCCAAGCAGAAGATGTGGATGTGTGTGACGTTGATGAATAGAATGATGATGTATTTGACCCCAGTTGGGAACCAGAGAAAAATAAATTCAAACTGGCTGTGTCTGAGTCTGTTTGCAGGAATCCCCCCCCCATAAAAACTTGTGATTTGCCGTTTTAGTTGATGATGATGACCCAGTAATAAATATGATAGGTAGTCGTGGTGGTCAGTTGCAGTCCAGGTGTGCAGTGCCTGAATCATCACATGCCCCTCCCCCACTTCAGTGCTTAAAATAACAGACTTAAATAAGCCACCTCATGGACGTGTTAAAAGCAGAGCATCACAATCCCTTGTTTGGGATTTTTTTTGTTCAAGATGCAAATGATGAGTCAGTTGCAGTCTGCCAGGTTTGCCATGTGCGTGTGAGTCAAGATAAAAAGGGGAGCCATCTGGGCACAGGAGGACAGCATACGCATCTTAAGAATAGGCACTTGGCACTGTGGACCCAGCACAAGCTGGCAGCTAATACCACAGTGGGGTGTTCACCCTCGTCACTGGCAACCATAGCAAGCATGTTATCCCCTTCCATGACTGTTAAGTCCAGTAGCAAATTAAATGTGTACAGTACTGAGGCAATAACAGCAGAGGATTACTACAGGCATGATGAGGTGGGGGGACCATAATGACTTTGAAATGTTGTCCAGTGCTGGTGACAGTAGCAGTTTTTGTGGTGGCGGTGGTGGTGAATACAGTATGTCTAGTGCAAGTGGTACATCAACCCCAGTTGGCAAATCTGGCAAAATAACTGCATTTATAGGTTTGTCGTCATCGTCTGTGCAACTGTCTTCATCAAACGTCCACACTCCCCCCCCACCAATGTCATTCATCACAGAGCACAACCATTTGTGATCACACCCAGTGTAAAACTTTTAAGTCAGCCCATGTTACAGAGTGTTTTTGCACATAAGTTGAAGTACCCCCCCAAATCATACAGTGTCACGTGAACTTAATGCTGCTGTAGGGGAAATGCTGGCAATTGATCTTTTGCCCTTCTCCTTTGTGAAGAATTCTGGGTTCTGGCAGTTTGCTGCACGTGCCTGCCCAAAATGGAAAGTCCCATCCAGGGCATACTTTTCTACCAGTGCTGTCCCCAAGTTGTTCCACACATGCCCTTCAACATTCCTCCTCTCCATTCATCCATTTAAGTATGGATATGTGGACAAGTGGCAAAAGAGCAGGGAGTTCATATTTGTGTATAACCGCACACTGGGCGCAGGTGCTGGGGGTTGTTTGTGATGTTGGTAGTGTGAATAATCAGTGCAGTAAGGTGGAATGTCACGGTAGCAATCTTCCAGGAATTTGACAGCATGCAACGATTGCTATGCGCAATGTGACCTGTTCACACACTGGTGATAACATGTTGGACATGGTACTGACTGAAATTGACAAATGGCTAAACCCTCTGTCCCTGAGAACTGGGTTCATAGCAAGTGACAATCGGTCAAACGTGGTAAAATGCATCATGAATGGTGATTTTTTTTGTCTTCCATGCATGGCCCACTGTTTAAATCTTGTGGTGCAGGAGTTTCTGCAGCACCCCGATGTAAAGAAAATGCTGACCATTGCACGACGTATCTGCTCTCACTTTTCAAGATCTGGAAAGGCCTGTGACCAACTGTGGCAGTTGCAGATACAAAACAGCCTGCCTCAGCACTGCTTGAAGCTGGAAGTTGTCACCCAATAGAACTCCACTTTATACATGGCAGAGAGGTTGTATGAACAATACAAAACCATCTCAGAATATCTTGTGATGCACAGTAGCCGTGACAGTTCCGGGGCCTCCATGTCTATGACAACTGAACAGTGGCGCCTCATGGACTCTGTAATAACAATTTTGTTGCCTTTTGAACATGCCACACAGGCAGTGAGTGGCGAGTCTGCCTCCATTAGCCAATCAATTCCACTGCTGCAGGTGCTGAGGCAGACATTGGTGAATGTACAGCACGGTCTTGATGTTGCCGGAGACGGTGGTAGCAGTATGCTGATGCAACACATGCTGAGAGTATTCGACCAGAATCATCACATTGTCAGCATTCAGCGTAGTGACAACTTTGCCATAGCAACAATGCTGGACCCACGATACAAACGTGGAATTGCATCAGTGCTGGAGGGAGGGCCTGAACAGGTAAAGAATATCAGTGGTCAACTGGTGCGCTTGGTTCATGGGGCACAGAAGTCACGTGCCAAGGTCAGCAAACCTCAGCAGCATAGTCCGGCTGAACGTGTACCTGTAGGTCTATCAAGCACATCCTGTAAGGGGAAGGGGACAGCAGTTCCAGGTGGTCTGTCATCCAAAGTGGCTGGTATCAACTCATTTTGGGAGGCTTTGTCCCAAGTGGGTATTTGTGAAATAAATTATTCGGGAGAACAGGATGATGCATCAACAACTGGACTTAGTGCGGCTCAGAGAATGGTTGAGTCATATTTGTCTGAAAACAGGTAGCTGAGAATAACTGAAGATCCTGTTTTGTACTGGAGTGGAAAGGTCAGTGAATGGCCAGAGCTGACTGCAGTGGCACTGAAGTACCTCACATGCCTACCCTCCAGTGTAAGTGTTGAGTGGGTATTCAGCTCAGCAGGTGCAATAGTTAAGGATCGTCGGACAAACCTGTCTCCTGCAAATCTTAGTTTGCTAACATTCATTAAAATGAATGAGAGGCACATACCAGCACAGACTGCAACCTCGATATTCGTACCCCGGCCTAGTCATGGTGGTCTTGGTGATGTGGAAATGGACCATCCTGGTGGCACTGGCAGTGGCTGCCTGAAACGGCCCACCACTGATGTAGATGATGACACAATGGAGAAAGAATTTCCCAGTGGTCAGACTTCAGACATAGATGACTATGAGGGGAGCTTTCTTTATGAGGATGATGATGTGGTTAATGTTGGCAGGTTTTAACTGAAGTTGTTAAAAGGCAGTGTGCTACCATGGACCACCAACACCACCACCGGGACTGATGTTAGCCACTGCCACCATGAGTCTGTCTGATCCCTGGACCACCACCACCGAGACTGATGTTAGCCACTGCCACCATGAGTCTGTCTGACCCCCAGACCACCACCACCGGGACTGATGTTAGCCACTGCCACCACTGAGCATGAGTCTGTCCGGACCACCACATCCATCAGCCACAGACACAAAGCTTCTTAATATTTAAACCATAAAGTGAGTATGTGTACTCATGTTTGTTATGCTGCTTCACTTCCTTTAATTGTATGTTTTGTTTTCTGTAGCTTTTCAGAGCCGCAGTGGTAAAACACATATGGTACACTTATTTTGTTTTTTTCACAGGTTAACAAAAAAAGTCTCCATCACTAAAACTCGGTGGGAATAGTACTGCAGCTGTACTGTACAGAGAGGAACCTTTGGAATATCTATGTGAAATTCATTCTGGTAAGTATGAAGATTTTATTTCATCCATTTCATTGTTTTGGAAAGACTGCAGCAAATATTGCACACAGATAGTGTTAGTTGGCAAGATGTGGGTTTGAAATGTAACTTGACTTGAGATTGAGAACCAGGATGGGACAAGTAACAATTAAGTTGTAAGAAGTCATTTGTTTGTTTTTTTAGGAAACTTCCAGATGCTTTGTTGTTCTGTCAAAGTGGCCTTATCCAAAAAAGGGTGGTAGCAAAATGGAACACCCCACCAGAATGGGTGGTATCATGTAAATCTGTGAACAGCTTCAAAAGGGCATGGGAGCCGGCCCACCGGCGCAGCGGTTGGATTTCCGCTTGCGACGCCAGTGACCCGGGTTCGGAACGGACTCGGTGGCTGGAGGGTCAAGTTGGGGAGGAGGATTGAGCGCCTAACGGTTGCCTCTCTCCTCCAGGGGGGAGGGTGGGGATGCAAGTCCCGCTGCAACACCGCCACCTGGGTGACCACGGGTGGAGGTGCAGCGAGACTGCACATCGCAGGGAGGGAAGGACATCTGCTTGGAGCCGGAGCGTCAGGCACATTACGACGTGCTCCGCCCCTAGGCTCCCCCAGCGTGCGAAGTCCTGTGGGGAGGGAAGAAAACCAAGAAATACTCCACCGGACTCCTGGTAGATGGAGCTCCTGGCCACGACCTCCAATGCCCCTACCGATGCCAGTACCAGCATCCCCCAATGAAAACTAAGTCACATCGGGGTGTAAGGGCCCCACCCCGTACCCGCCTGGGGGGTATAGCCTAGGCTCCGTGGGGGGGATGGACTGCACTGGTCGTCAGTTAGTAGGAGCGGGGACGAATCAGGCCGATGGAGTCTCCAGAAGGAGCAGGAGTTCGGTGGTGAGGGGAGGCATACAAAGAAAATATCAAAAAAAAAATTTAAAAAAAGGGCATGGGACAGGGAACAGGGGAGAGTGAGGGCGAGGGGTGGCAGTGGGATGACAAGGGGTTGGGGCGGCTGCAAACTGGGGTGTTGGCTGCAAACTCGAGCAGGCTTAGATAGACCAGGTGGTCTGTTTCTGCTGGCACATTCGTATGTTTGTATGTTCGTATCATCAGGCACTCCCCTCCCCCGGGATTGAAGAAGTCGTTTCATTAGATGACCATGACCATCATTATCAACCGGACTCCAGAAGGATGCAGATGAAATCTGTGAAGAAGTAACCAAATAAGAAACCATTACAGACAAACCTGCAAATATGATTTCCCCCCACCCCCCCACAAAAAAGAAATACTTACCTTCATGTGCTTGAGAGTTATCTGTTTCCAATTTCAACGCAAAAACTTCTCATTGAGCACTGGAATGTGCACACCAACAGTTTCTGTGGCCTGTGATACAGAACAATACCATGAGTACATGTCCATGTCAACCCCCTCCTCACCTACAAAATACATAAACATATATTTATATATATCTACTCACCAAGGCTACTGTTAGTGTACAGCCAAAGGGCACCCTTCCATCCACTTGAGATGATCACATTGCATTTTCTCAAATCGCCTCGCAGAACACATTGGACCAGCAACAGGATGCTCACGGTCATCATGTTATTCTGGGGGACTTCGTATGTGCTAAAACACTCCCATTTCACTGTGTTACCACTTGTCAATTTTCTGCACACAAGGAGGATGCATTTCGGGCCTGCAGAAAAAATCTGGGGACTCTGTGTCTTCACTGCACGCATGACTGAGTGTGCCATTAATTCTGTGGGACTTTGTATGTGCTAAAACAGTCTCATTTCACTGTGTTACCACTTGTCAATTTTCTGCACACAAGAAGGATGCATTTTGGGGCTGCAGAAAAAATCTGGGGACTCTGTGCCACCACTGCGTGCATAACTGAGTGCGCCATTAATTCTGGGGATGCATTTTTTTGTGTTGTGTGATTGTTGTGATGTCATACTGACATTATCAATTAAACCAGCATTGCAAGAATGTCGTGACAATTTTGAACTGTATTTGTTTATGCTACTTTACATTGCCACAGCCACTAGTTACTCCGAGTCATGACTTGAATGATACGCTTCATTTCACAATTTATGTCTACTTTACTTAGTTGACTACTTTTTTCATGTATGAAAAAAAAATGAGCAAGCCTTTTAATATTGTTCTGACCAGGTTTGTATTTATTTGCAGCTGCTTTTCAATATATATTGTTCCGTGGTGTCATAAAACACTGCCTGCTGCATAACTGTTAATGTACAACAGAAGTGATATCTAACAACTAACCGATGTGATGGAGAAAAGCAGAGGAAAACAATAACAAAGACTTGGTCAGCACCAATTTAAAAGGAATGCTCCTTTCATTATTTCACACATGAGAAAAAGTAGTACAGCAGACTCAACTACTGGAAATTCTCGTATCATTCCAGTCAGGATGTAAGTAAAGGAAGTTGTAGCATAGCATTAAAAAATATAGGTGAGAGTTCTCAACAGATTGTTGTGCTGCTGCTTTACAGAGATTCACCATGTTACATAGTTATGGTGATGCACATAACCTAATATGTGAGGGCCTTACTTCCAGTGGAATATTTCTTGCTCCACAGAGTGCAATATATTTCTGAGAAAACCACCCATAATTTCATTACAGTGCGTCACGTGATGGAGGAATTCCCGTTCAGAAAAGCCGCCCACATTCTGCCCCCCTTTCTCAGCAACATTAAGACTTGATGCCAGGGGGAGCGCAGGTGCATGCTCCACTATAGTGAATGTTCGGCAGCTATCCCAATGTTTCATTATGTTATAAGGCTCACGTTGAGGTGAAATGTGGGAACGTTTCCACTAACAAGGCTCTTCTTACTGGAAATGTGCCCACACGTTTCACCACAAACTGACCATTATAACATAAAGAAACATTCGGAAAGCTGCCTGACAATAGGACATTCACAGTAATGGAGCACGCACCCGTGCTCTCCCTGGCATCACGTCCTAAAGTGCTGAGAAGGCGGGCAGAATGTGGGCTGCTTTTCAGAATGTGAATTCCTCCGTCACGTGACACACTGTAATGAAATTACAGGAGGCTTTCACAGAAATGTATTGCACTATGTGGAGCAAGAAAAATTCCCTTGAAGGGAAAATGTGTATTATAAAGCAACAACAAAGAAAAAACACACCAAAACAGTACAACACAGTAGTGGGGTGGGGGGGCAGAAAACAGTCCCTTACTGTGGCTGTGGAATGCCATGGTGGTGCAGCATTGTCAGTGTTTGCAGCTGCTGTTCTTGTATTGTTTTGACCTGCTGCTGCAAAGCACCGACCCTCTGATTACTCTCCTCCAGGGCCGCCCACACCAGGGCAATGTTGGCCTCTGTTACAGGGACTGTGGCAGGGTCCACTGCAGGTGGAAATTCAGGTAGTGGTGGTGGTGGTGGAGAGGGTAGAGCTGGTGGTGGTGGTGGTGCAGCTGCTGTACTAGCCCTCCTCCTGATGTGGTGAGGCATAACTTTGAACCCAGCAGCACCCTTGGCCACTGCCACAGAAGGGCCAGCAGGTGGACGCCTGTCCCCTTCCGTGGCATCCTATCACTCCACCTTGTGGTGGTTGAACATGTGGCTGCGCCGGTCACCGGTCCCCAAATGAGTCCCCCGGGTGCCACGGCGCACCAGCACACCACACAGATGACACACCACAACTGTGCTGTCTCCCCACAGAGTTAAAAAACTCCCAGACTGGGGAGCTGCAGGGGAGACTAGACACAGTCCTTGCACCACCTATGGTTTCCAGGGGCACCTCCTGTGGCTGTGGCTGTGGAGGTGGTGGCGGCATGCTGCTGGAGCTCCTACAGCTGCTACCAGTGGTGGTGGTAGTGGCAGAGAAGGTGGATGCACAACAGCCACTGGTGGCACTGGTGCTGCTGCTGCTGTGCTTTCATTGGGGGGGGAAGCAACACCCAGGAGTTGGGAGCGATCCAGCATCACACGACTGCCCCCATGGGTCCATACTCCCTTTCTCTGACCGCGCCCATGGGTCAGCGACTCTCCTTCTCCAGGGTCCACGTCCATCCCTCCCACACAAGTCCCCAGCACACACACACATGCGCACTCACGCACAGTCACACACACACAAAACAAAACTTATAAAAAATTAACTACCAAAAAAAATCACAAACCCGATACAAAAACTAAATAAAGATAACTTTTAAAAAAGCTGTTGTTTTAAAAAGGCAATAAGCACTTTGTCACTGACTCCTATACTGCTCTCTCACAAAGCCTTCTCCCTTCATGAATGCAAAGGAGAAAGTGAAACTGCTTCTCTGACCATTCTTCCAATCTTGCCAAGTCCCTTCTCATCCTTTCCACCCCACCTTTGTATTGACCCTGTTGTAGATCTTTGTGTCATCTGCAAAGAGACATACTTTTCCTTCCAGACCCTCCGCAATGTTACTTATAAAGACATTAAAGAGGACCAGTCCCAATACTGAACCCTGTGGTACTCCACTAGTAATCCCCTTTCTTCAAAGTGGACTCCATCTACTCTTAACCACTGCATCCTGTTGTCCAGCCAATGTTTTACCCAGGCTACCACCCTGGGACCCACTCCAAGGCTGGCTAACTTGTATATTAATCTTTGTGTGGGACTGTGTCAAATGCCTTGCTAAAGTCTAGGTAGGCCACGCCCATAGCCCCTCTCTAGTCTACTACTTTGGCCACAGAGTCAAAGAAATCTATTAGATTCAAAGGTGTGGGACGCAACAAACCTCTGTGTCAAGCAGGTAAGCTACATACATTACAAAGGGTGAATATATACATACAATATCAAAACCAGTTCAAAGCATTGGATACATGGTAGGCAAATGCAACTGTTACATTACAGGCGATTCATAGGAGATGCATACATACATATAAAATCAGTACAGGGTCAAAAGCATAGGATGCAAGGTTGACAAATGCATACAGTTACATTACAGGCAGTTCACAGATGATGCAGAAGTTGCAAGGGTGACACATAAGAACAAAGACATCTTTTTAAGAGCTAGGCTATATAGGGCAGTATAAGTGCAGATGGGGTGGGGGATAGAGAAAGAAGAGAGTGAGGAAAAGAGAAAGAGAGAGAGAGAGAGGGAGGCAGGTGGGCAAGTAGGGGGTCAGTAGTAGGTGCAGCTAGGTGTAAGGTAACTGTGCAGAGCAGAGGTAAGAGAATATAGGGAGGAGGAGTAGCGGATTTGTGGAGGAAGTGCATTCCACATTTTAGGCAGGTGGTGAGAGAAAACTCTTTGGCCAGAGGATGTAGCTCTGCAGGGGACTGAGAAGGTACATGTGTCAGCCTGGGATCTCAGGAAATAAAGGGAGGGAGTAAGGGTACCAAGAGAGGAGGAGATATATGAGGGGAGAGATCCAAGCCAGAATTTGCGGGGAGGGGCATCAAGAGCGAAACAACAAAAGGAATTGAAGAGAGAGTCCAGTCAGGATAGGTAGAACTGTGGAGCAGCACCATAGACTATGTCGCAGTAGTCAAAAATAGGCATGATCATCTTCTATACCAGTTCACACCTGGCGGCGAGCGGGATGCAGCTGCGGTTTTTGTAAAGGGCCCCGAACTTGTGCCTTAGTTTTTTCAGAACGTCATCGATATATGCAGAGAAGACAAGGTATCTGTCCAACCAGATGCTGAGATACCTGAATGAGGGGGAGTCCTCAAGAACAGTCCAATCAAGGGTGTGAAAGTTTGGGAGGTGACTTAGCCTAGTGAGACTCTGCCTTGTGCCAAAGGACATGGAGACTGTCTTCTTGGCATTTAGAAAAAGTTGATGAGAACTAAACCAGAATTGGACTTTGGTGAAGTCGGACTGGAGCCTGGTAGTGACATCAGAGACAGACTTGCCAGAGGTAAACAACACTGTATCATCAGTATACATGCGGATGCTGGATGCAGAGCAAACCAGGGGGAAGTCATTTAAAAAGATGGAGAACAGAATGGGGCCTAGCACTGAACCCTGGGGGACTCCAGTGGTTATAGACAAGGGGGAAGAGGTAGCAATAGCTATTCTCACTGACTGCGACCTGCCAGACAGGTAGACACCGAACCAGCCTGTGGCAGAAGGGGACAGTCCAGCAGCTGAAAGGCTGTGCAGGAGGAGGAGGTGTGAGACAGTGTTAAAGACTTTGGCCAGGTCGACAAAGATAGCCGAGGTAATGTGCCCATTGTCAAAGGCTGAGGAGATGATCTCTGTTATTCTCAGCAGAGAGGTGGTGGTAGAGTGGGATTTCCTGAAGCCAGACTGGAAGGGCATGAAGAAAGCAGAGTCAGAGAGGAATGAGGAGAGTTGGTTGAGGGCTATGTGTTCTTGTAGTTTAGCTAAGGTTGGCAGGATAGACAGATAGGTTGATAGTTCCCTAGTGAGGAGGAGTTGACCCCCTTCAGGAGGGGGAGGTCTACTGCATGTTTCCAAACTGAGGGAACTGTGGCAGTCTTAAAGGATAGGTTTAGTATAAGAGAGAGCGGGTAGGCAGTGGCAGGAGCAGAGAGGGAGAGGAGCCTAGGGTCAAGGCCATCAGGCAAGGAGCCCTTGGTAGGGTATAGTGCCAGGAGAGCTAGAAGGGTAGTGTCAGGAGAGATAGGAGAGAAGGAGAACTTGGAAGGTGAGTAGTTCGGAGGAGGAGGAAGGGGCAAAGGAGCAGAGGGGGTGGGTACAGATTGTGGGGACAAGATGGGGGTGGGTGGAGGAGCAGTGGAAGGTGAGTCAGTGTGTAAGGCATGAGAAGGGGCCACCAGAGCAACAGAGGGACTTGGGAGGGTGCTTAGCAGAGAAGAGGCATAGGTGGCGAAGTGGGAGTTGAAGCATTCGGCAATGGCTATAGGTTCTGACAGAACAGAGTGACTGTGCCTGCGGATATGTCGTGAAGGGTTTGAGGATGGCGAGAAGAGGGAGTGGATGATCTTTCAGAATTTAAATGGGTTGTTTGTATTAGTTTGGAAGTTAGACTTGAAGTGCTCGGCTTTGGCAAGGCAGATTGCTTTAGTGCAGCCATTCCAAAGTTCACGGTATCGTTGGTGATCACTAGGGCAGTTGGACACTTTGGCCTTAGGCCACGCACGGTCACAAGCTCATTGGTAGGCCAGAAGCTCAGGAGTTGCCAGGGGAGGTGCCTGCCGCGGACCCTGGTTTTACAGGGCAGGGCTCGGGAAATCCAAATCTGAAGAAACTTAGAGGTGAAGTAGGCAAGGGCCTTGTCAGTTGAGGTTGCTGTGGAAAGGGAGGACCAGTCAGCTTGTGAGAGGTATGTCTCCTGTCAGGCAATTCTACAATACAGTTCACATCATTAACCTGTTACACTACCTTGTATGGTCCTGCCCACTCAGTCTGCAGCTTGTCCTTCTGGTTCAGGATTAGCAGCATGACTTCCTGACCTACACTGTACGAACGAGACCTGGCTCTGTAGTTGTACCAGACCTTTTGCTTCTGCTGGGTGGCTGACAGGTTGCACTGAGCTGCTCCCATAAGCTGCTTCAGCTTTTCTCTAAACTTCAGGATGTACTCCACTATGGGAGTTCCCTGGGTGGTGTGCTTGCCTTCCCAGTCTTCACAGATCAAGTCTAGGGGCTCATGCACCCTACATCCATATAAGAGTTCAGGGGGAAAACCCTGTCGACTCTTGGGGCACCTCCCTGTATGCAAACAACAGGTGGTAAAGTTATTGCTCCCAGTCCCTTCCATGCTTTTTAGAAAATGCTTGGAGCATCAATCTTAAGGTACCATTAAACCTTTCCACAAGTCCATTGGCTTGTGGGTGATAAGGTGTTGTGCGTCTTTGCACCACCCCACACTTCTCCCACAAACATTTCATCAGGTCTGACATGAAGGTACCCTTGATCATTGATAACCTACTGTGGAAACCCAACACAAGAGAAAATCCCTAGCAAGGCATCTGCCACTTTGTCTGTCCTAAATGAGGAAAGGGCAACCACCTCCGGGTATCCGGTGGCAAAATCTACCACTGTCAGAATAAACCTCTTCCTGGGGGAGCTTGGGGTACTCAAAGGTCTCACAGTATCCATTCATACCCTCTGGAATGGCTCCTCCACAATGGCCAAGGGAATTGGTGCAGCTTTGGTTTTACTACCTGCCTTCCCTATTTGTTGACATTGGTGACAAGACCCACAATATTTCTTCACCTGTTGGGTGAAGTTGGTCCAATAGAAATTATGGGCCAATTGCTGCATGGTGCACATGATTCCCAAATGTCTGGACATGGGGATATCATCAGTGATCTTCAGCAACCACTCACAGTAGCCCTGGGGAACGACAAGCTGCCTGCCCATCACTACTTCCTCTCTCCTTACGTCCTGTGTATACAACAGTCCATTGTCCCAATATACTCTATGTCTCCCGGCATCTCCCTTTGTCCCATCAGATTCTGCACAAGCCCTCAGCCTCTCCAAACTAGGATCAGTCCTCTGAGCAGCGGCAAATTCAGGATCACTGCCATCTGTAACCTTCTGACCATTGGTTACCCCTCCCTCCTCAGAGTAACCTTCTGGTGCGGTTTTGTGAACTGCTGCTTCGGGAAGTCCTACCTCCCTTTCACTACTCTCCATTTCATGAGACACAGGCTGGGGAACCAGCCTTCCATTGTTTTCCACGTGGGCTTCTGTGGAGTCCAGGGAACTACAATCCATTTCAGGAGACACAGGCTGGGGAACCAGCCTCCCATTGTTTCCCACAGGGGCTTCTGTGGGGTCCAGGGAACTATAATTGGCTTTTGCCATCTGACTGAAGGTAACCACACACACCACCCCCTTATCGAGATTGCTCCTTCAACATCCAGGGCAAGGTTGTCTGCCATGGCCACTTTTTGCACCCTCTCTCCAGTCTCACCCCAGTCCAGGAGAACACTAGCAAGTGGCAGAGTTTTCTCATCCCCAGTGAGTCCTCTCACTGTTACAAACTGATTAGGTATACGCTGTTCAGGCTCAATCAAATCCCCTTTTATTAAGGTAAGAAATGCCCCCATGTCCCTTAACCCATGGGTGTACACCCCATTTACAGTGACCGGGTGTATGTGCTCCCTCATGTTATAGGCATGCTTTCAGGGATACACAGTGCACCCAGCTCAGTTCAAGCACCGCTCTGTGCCTTTTTAGGACACTGTCTTGCAAGATACCCTGGCTGTTTGCAAAACCAACAAGCATCATTTATTTTATCTGATAAATCCCTTTTTTATAGCCTGGGGCGTCCCCCTTTCTGTGGAGGCAGCGAGGGTTTTTGCTGCCCTGAAGGTGTGTTTTTCCCATTCTGTGCTGCCATGCCCACCCCACTCCCTTTCAGAGCAGACCTGTTCTGGGTGTAGCGATCTGAGAGCTCAGCAGCCTCCTGCGTTATTTTGGGGTCTCGGTCCTCTAACCAGGTTTTTAGCTCTGCTGGGCAAGCCCAAAAAAATTGTTCTAGTAACATAACCTCCTCAATTTTTTTTTTCACAGAATTTGCTTCTACTCCCTCCCACCAATGTTTCAAAAGCTGACGTTGATTTGTGGCCAGTTCCTCAAAGCTCATGTCAGAGCTTCTCTGGAACTTACGGAACTTAACCCTGTACATTTCAGGTGTTAATTCATACTTTTTAAGCAATGCAGCTTTAAGTTTTCCATAATTACTACTGTTCTGATTATCCATTTGACCTAGTACTTCATGTCTTTTACCAGTAAGCAGCAGGGACAGCTGGAAGCTCCAGGACTCCCTGGATATTTTAGCCTGAATAGAGACCTTTTCAAATGTATTCAAAAATGCATCCATATCCTCCCTTTTTTAAATTCAGCTATTAATTTAGAGTTTAATTTGTACCCCAGTCCTGGAGTTCCAGGTTCACCCCTGCCACTTACCTCCTCTGGTGCTGGTAGTTGGAATCTTGGCTTCACTAGTTTGAATTCCCCCTGGTGCTCTCCTTCCTCTCTCTCAAGCTATTTTTCCTTTTCCATGGCCTCTCTCTGAAGCTGCCTTTCTTTCTCCTTGGCCTCTCTCTGATGCTGGTTTTCCTTTTCCTGTATCTCCAGCTCAAACTTCCTCTGCTCGAATTCCCTCTGCTGCTGGGCTTCAAACCTTTTCTACTCAAATTCCAGTTTCAATCTCCTCAACTCTAGCTGCAGCCCAATCCCTTCTGGCTCCAGCTTTGTTGTGACTCTTCCCTGGTGCAGTGGCTCTGGGTTCCCTCTGGTCTCACTGTCCTCCTCCATGGGACTGGACTCTGTGATGCCCCTTGGCACCCCCATGCCCAAGGCCTGATCCCTTTCAGCCACTGTGATTTGAGGTCCTGGGCAGTCACTAGCTCATTGGCTGCCACAAGCACCTCCATGAGGTGCTTTTTAGTTTGCCCATCACAGTGGACCCTGCTTTCCTGATACAACTGCTTTAGGTATTCTGCAGTGTACTGACTATAGAAGGAAGCCCTAACTACTGCTACACTAGCTTTACACCCGAGAAAAAAACCAAAACAGGTAGGTAACTTTATACTGTAACCAAATTATATATGTTTTTCTTAAATCTCTGCTGTGATTATGTGCGGACTATTTTTAGTTTATCAATCTAATACACTGGGCTTGAATGCAACTGTTATGCCTGTGCCACCAATATCTTGAATCACAACAGTATGCAATCAAATCTCTTGGATCCCAAAGCTGCACACCATATCTGTCATGAACCCACTCCTGGGGGTCAGATTCACTGAACTAACAGTGCCCACTCTTGAGTTCAATCCATGACATGGGGTGGGGTACAGTGATACCATCTTTGTCCTTTAGAATCCTGGCCGAGGTCATGACTGCACCTCTGCCATGAGGATCCCAGGTGTCCCTCTAGCTCTGGATAAGAGCACAATATCAGTCTTGAGTCTTGTGGACAAATATGAACCCTTCCTTGGCTGTTACACACAGGAGGAAGACCCAGGTATCACACTCTCTTCAGGGTAGCAGTATAAAAACCTAATTTGACCTTCTCCCTACAGGACATGCAACAGCCTGGTTCAAAATCTTTGTAGACTCTGGTATTCTCCCTATCCTTCCAGATGGCCCTTACAGACCCTTTTCACAATCTGGTTGCTTATGATGTGACCCCTGTGGCAATAACAGTTTTCACAGATTATTAATACTGTTCCCCAATCCACACTCAAATATATATATGAATCTCACATGGGCAGAATTTCTTTAGGAAAACAAATGTTTTACTAAAATACTTAAATGCAGTTACAACTAAAAGAGAACATATTCTAATTTAGGTTACAGTATAAGATACAGAATGGGAAAAATATACAGAAAAATGCCTTAAAACATGTTAGCTAAGTCTACCTTGGGTATGTAGATTTCAAAGTCCAGAGAGTCGCTGGTTTGCAAAATATTGCATTCTTTCTGTAGCAGCCTTGTGGTCAGGAGAAAGAGTCCAAACAGAATGGCAAAATGGCTTGGAGTGTTGGTGCTGGAGAGTTTATGTAGAAGACCACCCCCCTAGTCTGTGAATAAAAACTGGCCCTTCTGTGAATAAATCCTGGCCCTTCCACTTTAGGACATCGGGTGTCACTCTTGTGCATTCTCAAAGTTTTGGAACTTAGAAAAAATGTCAGTCTACTGTGAGAACCTTTTCTGTCACCTGAATTACAATTTCACATGGGCCTGTTAAAAGGATGTTTCCTGGCACTTATAAAAAAAATGTCAGTGTATTGTGGGAACCTTTTCTGTCACCTCTTGTCTAAGACAATTTCCCTTTTCATCTTAAGGGTTTAAAATAGTGGAACTGGCTTAATGTAATTAGTTATAAGGAAGATCCTGTAAGTTGGATGATTATTCAAGCTGATTTTATTACTTTCTGTTTCCCCTTGGCCAGTTAACTTTAGAGGAATACTCTTTGATCATGTAACCCCAGCTTGCTGACAAGAACTTTTCAGATTTCTGCAAGCAAGGCTGGCCTTGTATGTTATAGGAAGGTCAAACTCCTCTTTTAAAAAATCCAGTCTTTTCTCTATGTGCCTTTGCTGACACTGGCATGTGCATTTAGATAGAATTACAAAAAACATATAGACTACATAATTTTATCTACATATAAGGGTTGGCAGTAGGGTAGCTCACCATATGCACTACTGCAGAGCTCACTTAATCAGAAAAAATCTGGCAGAAGCAGCCTGGGCAGGCAGCCTGTGCTATAGACACACTAGTATAAGGGGCCTGGATTCTGACTAGTCACACTTGGTCAGGCTGCTGCTGCTGAAGTTGAACAGTCACTCTTCTTCTTCACCCTGCCAGTCAAAGCAGAAGCCTTAGCCCAAGTTTGAATTATTAATTTAACTTGTTTAGTTTGGTAATGTGTTGACTTGTCTGTTTCATTTTTATAAGCAACCTCCCTGCTCAAGCCTCACATAGTCCCTCCTGAGCCAGCATCTCTACTTTCCTGACCATTTCCCACTTCCAGCACCAGCAGCTCTCCTATTGAACAGATTCCCCGAGCCCTCTGCTAGTCCTCTAATGCCTCCCATGCTCTCTCTCTCTTTCTGTCCTGCTGCTGCCAACTCTGTTTACTTTTTTTATTATTATTAAATACTCAATAGTCACTCAGCAGTGAGAGGGTAATAAATTGACCATGTGACTAAATGATACAATGCTCTTAAAAGAGCTTTTCCAAAGTAGACGCCCGATGATCAAGAACAGAACAAAGTATTTACCGCCTTACTTCACTTGCTATATGTGTCTCACTCTTAGTCTCACCGCAATGTTGCAGATGCGCATCATGGGAGGAGGGCACAGGGCCTGAGACAAACACACCTGATCGGACTCTCTGCAGAAAGAGAGCAGTGCTGCCACTTGGTATTGGTCATGGGTGGTCATGGGCAGGTATTTGAGCAGGTCACAAACTGTCAGTCACCAGGACTGCAAGGCAGGATGGCGGGTTCCCCAGACTTCCCCCACAACTTCTATCCATCCTCTCCATCAGGTGACCTGCATTCTACCCAGTTTAAAAATCATGTGACCCCCGAACAGGCTGGCAGCACATCACTGCTTCTTATTGTCACCAACAGCTCAACACACAGGCATGGGCAGGCAGGTCAACAGTCAGACACGCTCTGCAGTGCACACAGGTTTCACAGCTGAAAAAAATAGCACTCATGCATGTACAGTGTGTCACCAGTCTGCTTGATTCAGCCTGCAATTTTGGGTGGGGGGGTTCAACCACCCCTCCCTTAGTACATCCCTGGGGGTGGCTGTATAGAGGGCGATCTAGAAAAGGCAAACATCTTAAATATTTCTGCTCAGTATTCACAGTAGAAGTGTGAGGGAGTACAAAAAGGATGCCAGGAGCTTTGATGGGAGGGAGATTGACACTAGTCCATTTTCAGAGGAGAATGTCTAGGAAGCACTCACTAACCTGAAAGTGGAGAAAGCTATGGGGCCTGAGGGGGTATACCCAAGGGTGCTGAGAGAGGTTCGGAATGTACTGGCTGCATCTCTGACAGACCTATAAGAGGTCAGTGCACATGGGTATGGTCCCGGGGGACTGGAGAAGGGCAGAGGTAGTGCCACTTCACTAAAGTGGTAACAGGGAAGAGGCAGGCAATGATAGGCCTGTCAGTGGTGGAGATTAAATTAATGGGATAACTACTAAAGGAAAGGATTGAGAATTATCTTGTATCAAAAAGAATACAGGATTCAAGGCAGCATAGTTTCACAGGGGGTAGGCTATGCCAAGCAAATCTGATGATTTCCTTGAGTGGGTGACCAGGAAGTTTGATCAGGGGAGCAGTGGATGTGGCCTACCAGGATTTCAGCAAGGCATTAAACACTGTTCCTCACAGGAGACTAGTAAACAAGTTGGGGAACTTGGGGGTGGGGTGGGTAATAAGGTGGTAAACTTCAGTAAGAAAATGGTTAGTGAACAGGACATAGAGGGCAGTAGTAAACGGAGTTCACTCAGCAGAAGGGACAGTGACCAGGATACTTCAAGGATGAGTACTGGGACTGGCCCTATTCAATGTTTTTATGAAAGTGACATAGCAGAGGGAAATCATCTGCCTCTTTGTGGATGACTCCAAGATCTGCAGCAGAGTGGACACTCCAGGGGAGGATGAAAAGGATGGGTAGGGATCCATAAAAGACTGGAAGAGTGGCCAAGGGTATGGCAGCTGGGTTTTAATGTAAAATCAACAAAATGAAGTGCAAAATAATGCACTTGGGCCATAGAAATCCAGGAGCAGGGCACAAAATGGGTGGAGTGACAAAGACAAAGCAGGAAAGAGACATGGGATAATTATACTGGATGACTTAAAAGTGTCCAGGCAGTGTGACATAGAAACATAGAAGTTGTCAGCAAATAAGACCCTCCTAGTCTGCCCTATTTTCCCTACCTACTGTACCACCACAAATCCTACTCAATCTCTGATCCCCCCCAATGCCTTATTTCTAAGGTCCCATTGTGTCTATCTCATGCATGCTTGAATCCTAATACAATTTTAGCAAACTCAACCTCCACTGGGAGACTGTTTCAGGCATCCACCACCACCCTTCCCATGAAGATGCATTTCCTCACATTCTCCTCCCCCCAGCTACATAGCATGACCCCTTGTCTGAGCATTTTTTTTTATTAATGTAAAATGCTACCCTCATGCACCTTATGAAATACCTGTGAGGTATCTGAACATTTCTATCATGTCTCATTTTTCCTCTAGAGAGTACATATTTAAATTGGAGTCTTTCCTCATAGGGCTTTTGATGCAGTCCCTGCACTATTTTGGTTGCCATCTTCTGTACCGCCTTCACCCATCTATGTCCTTCCAGAGAAAGGGCCTCCAGAACTGGACATAGTACTCGAAGTGGGGCCTCACCACCAATCTATATAGGGGTAACACTACCTCTCTCTTTCTGCTGGTGATAATCCTCCCTATTCACCCAGCCATCCTGCTAGCTTTCCCCAATTGCTTTGCTACATTCAGATCAGAAATAATCTCCAGGTCCCTTTCCTGTTTTGTGGTTGCCAAAACCTCCCTGCCCAATTGGTATGTTGCTCCTGGGTTTCTGTGCCTCAAGTTTATGATTTTACACTCTTCTCATTGAAACTCACTTGCCATGCCCTTGACCAGTCTTCCAGCTTTTTCAGATTATCCCTAGTTTTTTCCCCATCCCCCAGAGTGTCCACTCTGTTTCAGATTTCTGTGTCATCCGCAAACAGGCATACTTTCCCTTCCAGCCCTCCTGCAATGTCGCTACTATGCCTAGTACCTACTGACACCCTGTCACCTTGCCTTTTTCAGAGTGAACACTGGTTATTCTACTGTACAGATCACTAGTGAGATCTCATCTGGAGTACTATGGCCAGTTTTGGAGGCCACATCTCCAGAAGGACATAGTATTCTCTGGAGGAGAGGAGAGAGGGGGCTATGGTAGAGACATTCAAGTACCTCAAGGGTATAAAAAAAGGTACAGGAGGGTAATGTTACATGTGAAAAGATCACACCTTAGGTTCTTTGCATGGTATGCTGGACAAAGAAAGTAACAAGTAGAAGTAATAAAAAGAGGTTTATTATAGTACTCACGCCATATCAAGTGAAGCAAAGCAATCATAAGGAAGCCGATTTCCCACCATTCTTCAAGTGGTCTCTTTCTCTCCAAGGAGCTGGTGTGCATACAATTATATGTGACTAATAAGATATACAATAAAGTATGGGGTGGTGTGTGTAATGAGAAGTTTATTTATTTATTTATTTATGAGTTTTACCAGGAAGGCATACTGAGCAACATTGCTCGATTCCAGATGTGACCTGGGGGCCAGGACCCAATACAAAACAAAACACAGTGTCAGATTGAGACATTACAACAGCAAGAGGTATGGCTAACTGCCTTACAGACAATGGCAGAATAGCTACAAGTAGACAGTTTGATACTGCAGGGGAAAGATAGAGAAAATACATGATTCAACCTAGAAAAATGTCCTTAAACATAGAGCAGTAGGTACATTGGAGTTAGAAGAGGTGCAGCTAAAAACATGTGCAGCTGGAGGACAAATGCATGCAGAGTAGCTGGTTGTGATGAGTAGGATTTGATATGTTTCTTAAGGTAGGTGGTAGGGCATTCCAGATCTGGGGAATCCGGTAGGAAAAAGCGGCCTGACCTTTAGTTGTGCACATGAAAGGGACGTGGAGAAGCCTTTGGTCTGTGCGTCTTAGGGCGTAGGCTGGGGGAGGTTGTTGGGCTAGGGAGGATGCCAGGTAAGGTGGGAGGGAGAGGGACTAGAATTTAGTTTACACACACACTCGAGGGGTTAGATGCTACATAAACCCTGAAAGCAAAACTCGAGGGGTTTATGCAAGCATCTAACCCTGAGGGTGTGTGTAAACTTAGCGTTTACACAAACAACCCCATATTTTATTTTATATAATTGCTGGGTCGTGTTTTTTCACCTCAGCAATTATGTAAAAGATGTGTAAACCAGACTTGAATAGGAAGCCAGTGGAAGACATAGTTTTACCTCGTGGTGGTCACATTTTACTGTTGCTGAAATGGAACTTTTAACAAGTAGCTGTGAAATTGTTATATTTAAACATTAAATAGATAAACAGTTGAAAAAACTAGATGAAAAAGTAGACAGGAATAGTTCAGGGTTGCCAGGAAGGAAAGTGCGTTGCTAGGCTTTACAGTTGCTAAGAGCGGAGGGTTGTTTTGGGAACAGTAGCACATGATCTGCAGAGGGAGGGGAAAGCGAGGAGAGGTTAGGGATCACAGGATATGTAGAGCTCTGCAGTAGGTAAATACTTTCTCAAAAAGAGAACTTTTTCAGACTTTGGAGCAGTTTCACTGTTTTGGAAATGGAGATGGTGGTTTCTGAATGTAGAGTGATGCCTGTTTATTTGAAATTGTAACATGGCAAGAATCAGCAAGCTAGAATAACGGAAAGGGATTGGAGGAAACACAGCAGGTGACTAAAGTTGGAGCAGGGATTAATTCCCAAGTAATCCCCGCTTGACATTGGGAGTGTGCTAAATGAGCAAGATAAAGGAGCAGGCATATACTTCCAGCAGAACTGCACTATTGGGAGTGTGCAGTACTCTCTCAATCTGTTTGGATTGCAGCCGTGCACCATGTATTTCCCCAGGGTCATGCAGACTGCTGCGTTCCATTTGGTGAGATCGAGACACACACACAGAAAGTGTTTTATATAAGCAGCATCCAAACAAAGTCTGGGGGAAAAGTGTTACTGTGGGGAAAGAGAGCTTAGACTAAGATAGTGAACACAACCATGTATCTCTTAACAGATGCAAAGTGGCTGTCTTTTTTTCCATGTAAATGTTGAGGTGCCGAGTCATACTGCACAGTACATTCTATGCAGCTGCTGCAGGTTCCATCAGCAGAAAGCTCAAATATGGGGAAAAAAACAAGTAAACGATACCTTGATCTGAACAGCTGCCCATGACCCATCACGTATGATCATGCACATATTGGCACATATCCCATAATGCAGTAGTAACGTAGTAGTGAAAATAAGATAAAGAGCAATGAAGATAGCATGTTTAGCAACAGAGAGAAATGTTAGGATCAAGTATTGTGCTTGTGGTGTACAAGTGCCACATCAGAAAAAAAAAATTCCATGAACACTACATTAATGCATGTCCTGTGTAGAACTTGCATGCGCACGTTCTGTATGGAACGTTGTACTTGAGAAACAGCAGAAGTGGACAAAATAATAAAAATCACTGTTTCTCCACACAGCCATAGTAGGTGAAATTAGTATGTTATAACACAATTTTGGCAAGACCAATTGCCATGTTACAAGCACATTAATCTCCTCTGAAGGAGGCTTCTACTGGGGAATTATTGCATAGTTGGGTGGTTGTAGGCACTCATTTATGCCACAACAGCTAACCATGCATTACACCCCCAGTAGAAGCCTCCTTTGTTGGGGAATTAATGCTTACATGTGGGTCAGTTGGTGGTTTATTTATTTAAAATTTGAAGACCAGGAAAGTCACACTGAGCCAAGACTCATTTCCAGGTGTGACCCGAGTACAGAGTGTACGGTGAAAACAGAGAGTGACAAAAGGTGGGGAGTACATACAGTATATACAGACATTTATACAAAGAATATAATACTTTGCAATAAAATATAGTAAGTTAACGTGCAAAGTAAATAACGGTGTGAGGCAGGAGTATAGTCCCAGGCTAGGGTATGTAGGTAGAGACTGTGAGGGACCTCTGCTGTGTGCTGTGACCATTGGAGCATTTAGGGCAGTCTGGGTGGGAAGGAGCCTGAGGAATTGCATCAAGGCAGAATGAAAAGGGGGCAGGTGAAAGTTGGAGGGAAGGTTGTTCCAGAGAAGGAGGAGATGATACGAGAAGGCAGCTTGGGTGGTGAGAGTGTGAGGGTGGGGCAGGTGGAAGGTGCGTGGGTCCCTGTGGCAAAGAGGGTAGTTTAGGGAGGTGGCAGGGGAAAGGTGGGAGGAGAGGTGGAGGGGTAGGGAGTCAAGCCAATATTTTGCTATGAAGGAGGCGCTGTGGATTGTTCTTCTGTGGGACAGCGGGTCAATGGAGAGTGTAGCATAGAGTAGGCAGTGGTGAGTGAGTGGGGGAGAGGCAGAAAGAGTTGAGAAGGGTGTCTAGTCTGGAGAGAGAGAGAGAGAGAGAGAAGGTTGGGGCCGTACTGTAGATTATGTTGACATTGTCTATAACAGGCAAGATTGTTTTGAGTATGAGCTTGCAATGGGTGGGGATGGGTATTCTGGCCCTGTGTTGATAGAGGATGGCGAGTTTGGGCTGGAGTTTAGTGCAGATGTCCTCAACATGTGAGGAGTAGTTGAGGTGGCTGTCCAGCCATAATCCTAGGTACTTGAAAGCAGGGACTAGCTTGAGGGGTGGTGATCGCTTGGGGGCTGGGAGGGTAGCAAGCTTCTGCTTGGAACCAAACACTATGGTGACAATTTTTTAGCACTGAGGGTAAGCAGGTTCTCAAGGAGCCAGGATTGGACTCTGCTAAAGTTGTTTTGGAGGTTGGGGTGGATATGTCATGGGAGGGGCCTGAGGCAAAGATGATAGTGTCATCGGCATATAGATGCACATTGGGGGAGAGGCAGGTGGATGGAAGGTCATTTATGAAGAGTGAGAAGAGGTTGGGGCAGAATATAGAGCTTTGGAGGACACCAGGTAGGATGGGGGAGGGGTAGATAGAATGTTGCCTATTTGAACAGATTGTTGTCGGTCGTGGAGGTATGAGTGGAACCAGGCGATGGTAGGTTGGGCTAAGCCAAAAGAATTAAGTTTGTGGAGTAGCAGCGGGTGGGAGACAGAGTCGAAGACTTTAGCCAGATCTATGAAAATGGTGGCTGTGGTTAGGCCATTGCCCATGGCAGAGAGGATGGAGTCAGTTATGCTTTGAATGGAGCTGATGGTGGAGTGGTGTTTTCTGAATCTTGACTGTGCGGGTGAGAGGGAGCTGTTGGAGGATATAACCCAGGCATAACAGTAACATCTTTCAGAAGAGGTGTACAAGAACAAGGGGGCATGATATAAGGCTTTGGGGGGGAAGGGTAAAGCTCAGGGTCAACATGAGTAAGTACTTTTTTTACAGAAAGAGTAGTGGCTGCTTGGAACAGCCTCCCTGTGGGGGTGATGGGGCAAAAATAGTAGAAGAATTCAAGAATGCATGGGATAAGAGTTCACTCTCCAAGTAGGGAACGGGTGAGCTGCAGATCAACTAGGGTCTGCAGTATTGCATTAGGTAGGGAAAAGGGGCAGCCTAGGTGGCCACCACCTTCTTCATTTCTATACAACACCATTTGCCACCACCCTCAGAGTCCTGTTTAGCCAAGTCATACCCATCTTACTACTTTTGGAACCACTTCTGGGCTGCCCAGCTTGCTCACCAGTCTTCTATGTGGAATGATGAAATCCAGGTAAGCCACATCCACCACTCTGCCCTGATCCACTTCTCTGGTTACCCAGTCAAAGAACGTGATCAGGATTGTCTGGCAAGATCTCCCCCATGTGAAATCATGATGCCTTGGATCCGGTAATCCACTGGTCACAATTTATTCCCTCCCCCCATCCTTTCCTTCAGCAGTGATTCCATTACTTTACAAACCACCAAAGTCAGGCTGGCAGGCCTGTAATTTCCTACCTCCTCCCCATTACCGCTTTTGAGAAGTGGGACCACATCTTCCCTCCTCCAGTCCCCCGGAACATCACCGTATCTAGTGGTTGGTTGAACAGGGCTGTCAAGAGGTGTAACCAGCACCTCTTATAGCTTCCTCAGTATCCTAGGGTGTACATGGGCATGCCTCATTGCTTGTCCACCTTTATTTGTGCCAGTTCCTCCAGGACTCTACTCTGTAAGAGAACTAGTGTCCACTCCCTCCTTTTAATGCCCTTTATCCGTGGCCCATCACCTACCCTTCTTTTGTAAACTGTTCAAAGTTATTTGTTCAATGTGTCAGCTTTTTTGGGGTCCTCTTCTACACAAACTCCTTCCTCCCCTTTTAGCCTTACTATCCCTCCTTTGGTCTTTTTGCATACAGTATATACCTAAAAAATGTTTTATCCCTTTTTTTTTTTTTACTGACTGCAATATTCTGTTTGCACCTTTGCACTCCTAACTGCTTTGCCTGCCTCGCTTTGCTTATCTTGCTCGCTCTCCCCATCCTACTTGTGTCATCTTTTAACTTCTAAATGCTAGCTTCTTTGCCCTTACTTTCTCTGCTACTTCTTTAGAGAACCATAGTGGTCTCTTGTCATGCCCTTGTTAACCTGCTTGACACATGTTTGTTGCCTTCTAAGTGCTCTCCTTTATTTTTGCACACTGTTCCTTGACTCTGCCCATTTTCTCTATCCCTGCTAGGGTGTCCCTAAGGCATTCTCCCATTTTCTTAAAAATCGGACCCTTGTGTTAGCATGATTTAATTTTGGTCCATTTCTTATATTGAAGCAGACAAGCAGTTGGAAGTGCTAGTGGGATGCTGGGGTAACTAGGAAGGGGCATCACCAGTAGGAAAAAGGAGATGGTAATTACTGTGTCCAGTTCTGGAAACCACATCTTGGGCAGAACAGACAGAGTGGAGGCAGTCCAGAGCAGGGATACCAAAATGGTGCAGGGACTGTAGCAAAGCCCTATGGAGGAGAGGCTTAAGGAGCTGAACAGATACACAGAAAAGAGAATATGATAGAGACCTTTAAATAACTTATGGGGGGTAAATAAGGTACAAGAGAGAGGTAGTTTTCAGAGAAAAAGATGCTCTAGAACAAGGGGCATACTATAAAACTGGAGGGGGGTAAAATTCAGGAAGAATGTGAGGAAATACTTCACAGAAAGGATGATGGATGCCTGCAACAGCCTCCCAGCAGAGGCTAAGATAGTGGTGTGGGGGGGTTCAAAAATGCCACAGACAAGCACAAAGGAATCAAAGGAAAGGAAGAGATGGCACCATACAGTAGATCAAGTTGTCTGTAGCAACAAAAAAAAATATGAAGGGCTAAAGAAAGAAAAATGGGCAGCCCCATGGCCCTTATCTGCTGTCACATTCAATGTTTCTATGTTTCAGCCTGTTAAGGCCTCTTCAACATCATAAACCGTATCTGTTTATTTGCAAATCCAACCACTCTAAGCCATGAATATCTTCTCATACAGATGCCAAAAGCAGCAACCCTGGCAGATGAATCAGATATATTACAGCAAGGCAAAAATGTTAAAAGGAACGCATTCTTGGCAGAGCCTACAGCTAGGCATGAACTTGTTCAGAAGATGACACTGCCCATTTTCGACTACTGTGATGTAGTCTATGGAGTTGCTCCCTGGCCAGACTGGACATCCTCTTCAATTCCTTCTGCCACTTTGCCCTGGATGCCCCTCCCTGCAGCCACCACTGTGATCTTTATTGTTCCCTGTCCTTCCCCTCTTACAAATAGGTGACTCTCCCACTGTGCTAAATTCACCTCCAAGCACTGGTTGGGTGAGCTCTTTTCTTACCTAAACTCCTCCTTTATCACAACCCCATCCTCCCATTCCTTTAGATCAACTGACTCCTGCATCCTGGTAGTCCCCCACAGATCCACCCTAAATCAGCCAATCCACGTACTCTCACCATCTCCCAAAAATCTGAAATTCACTCCCCCTCAAATCAGACACTCATCCTTTGCCTACACCATCAGCTCTGCCCTCAAAAATCAGTGACAAGGCAGTTGGCAAGACTAGTGGGATGCTGGGGTGAATAGTAAGGGGTATCGCCAGTAGGAAAAAAGGAGATGGTGCTGCCCCTATATAAATAACCGGTAAGAGTACTGTGTCCAGTTCTGGAAACCACATCTCAGGCAGGACAGAGCGGAGGCAGTTCAGAGTAGGGATACCAAAATGGTGCAGGGTCTGCAGCAAAAGCCCTATGGTGACATAAAACCAAGAAAAGGTTGTGAAACTAATCCAAAGAATATATTATGAGCTCAATTACTAAAACGTTTTCTCTGCCTTTTGTTTCTTTATCATTTAAAGAGAAATCAAAAACAGGAACTCTCCCGACCATAAGATAGGGGGCACTTTAGATTTCTAAGCAGGTATGTCTCACCAGTTTGGGTCCAAAATAGTGGACAATTCAAATGTTTGCTTTAAGCTTCTTTAATTTAATAATGTAATTAGACCAATAGTGATATATTATTTTATAGCGTTGAGGAAGGGAACAAAGTAGAGTTCTGAAACGTTAACCTATAATGAAAGCTGATTTTGAATCGTTTCACATGAAAGGAGAAAAGAAAGGAAAGCACTGGTGTAACCCCCCTACCAATGGGGGTTCCCAAAACGTCTTCCTTGAGCTTGTCTAAATGCTCACTGCCAGGCTGGTGTCCAGCATTTTAGCAGTTTAAATGTGATTACGAGAGCCTGTATAGCCTCTGTGTACCATCTCTAAGAGCTACCTGATTGCAGCCTAAGTAATCTGAGAATGAGCTCTGTTGAAAGATGTAACTATTTGCTGAAAATCATTTAGAGTGATAATGTAGCTTGTCTAACCTTTCTTCGTAGCAAGGACCATTGTGTTTTGTCTCCACTATCTTGGTCCTGGACTGCAAATTGGACCAATCTGTTCTGGTGGGACCTAAAATGTAGCCAGACTACAGGAGCTGTCTGAAGTCAAAATCTGCAGGATTTGTAGTTTTTAACTTTTTGTGCCTTTTTTGCAACTGAAGGGGGAGCTCTTGCTTTGACTGACAGCCAAATCAGCCAACCAAACCTTCTGGATCTTGGGGAAGTCCCAGGCTGCTTGCAATTTTCAGTTAGTTCTGAGCTGGGAAGTGAAATGAGATGAGCTCAATTGTATTTTGGGCAGCAATCCTGAGTGGATTTGTGTGAGGAAAAATGTGAAAGGGCTGAGTTTTTGGCTTGCATGTCTGCTGTTGCTCCTGAGAGGGAGAGAAGAGAATTATTTTGGACTAAATCCAAGTTTGTGTGACTAAAGTAAGCTACTGAAGTGGGCCTGCTCAACCTGAAGAAGACAAAAGAATTTACTGAATGCGATCGGCCTGTCAGGAGTTCCAACTATCCCTAAGCTCCCAGTGTGTACAGAGACTTTGCGATTATGACCGGGGAGTGCTTTGCCTAGCACAGTAGAATTCCCGTACATGTAAATGTGCTATGAACAGCTAGTGGGTTGCGAGTTAGTTCCCCACTGTGTGAACTGTGTTCTGCTTGCTGGGAGCTGTATCCAGCCCAAAAACAGACTGTATCTGAATCTGTCTCCATGCGATCTGGGCCTTGCCAGACTGGTCCAGCCAGCCAGACTACCCACTGCACAGAGAAGCCATCGACGAGAGACCTGTCTGGGGATCAGCCCCCTGCTTGAACAGGAATGACTCCTCTGTGACTCGTGTGGGTCCTGCTTCTCCTGGCATTCCAGATCAACCACCTGCAGTCTCGATTTTCGTCCAGTCTTGGGTATCGTGAGTAAATACCAGGGTAGCTCCCTGCAACAGCTTAATCAGAGTGTCATCTGATTGTCTTGTTTTGTTTCCTTTATGAACCGAGCCCTCTGGCTCCATATTACAAATATTGGGTACTGTGCATGTTGTGATTTCCATCACCGGGCCCCAACCAGCTGCAACCCCAAGCAAAAGTCCTGGCTAGCCCATCTCTTCTCCACCTGGGTATCCAGAGGTGAGACTGTGTGGGGGAACTCAAAACACATGCACAACTGCTTGATTGATATAACCTTTAAGCTAATTAACCTGATTTTGCCCTTTCCTTGTTCAAGCCCCCTGAATAAATCCGACCTAACTTTTTCTGCATGTAATCTGACTGTGGTTCCAGTTTGTGCTCAAAGTACTGTACTGTTGCCATTTGCTGTGCATAACCTTGTTTTACAGGGCGTTCCCAGGGTCGAGCCAGAGGAACCAGCCCTGGTGGTAAGTGCAAACAGTGTGGGTACTTGTGTGGTGTACCAGGGGTATCGTGAAAGTGATTTTTGTACAGTGTAACACTGTTCAGGCCACTAGAAGGGAAAGAGGGGTGTTACAGTGTCCCGGTTAGCTTGACCACTACCAACTCTGACCTCCAGGTGGAGGCACCTGTTTTAGAACTCAGGCCCATTAACCTGCTACTAGCCAAGCAGGCAGGGGTAGTAACCCTTGGGATAGCACCACCTAGGGGGTTTCTTTAAAATAGTGTAAAATATTGGAATGAAACAAAGAAATAAATTGAATAGGACAACAAGATAATCTTGTACATTGAGACAGTATTGCAAGGTGTAGAGTCAGTCACAGTCTTGAATGTGCATACTATATACAGACAGATCATGCATAAGACACCATAAATTTTATAAAATATTCCTTAAACCATAACTACAATAATGGAAATCACAGTTTGTTCTTACCTTAGGAGACATTCAAGGTCAAATATCCCAGAACAAGACAAGAACTAAAAGTGTCATGATCATTTCTGAATGTCTCAGTCTGACTGTGACTACAGTCTAATGAAACATAAGACCTTCAGATTCAATATTCACTTAAGTGCATAATATATTACCGAATGTCAACAAGGAAATATTATCATCTATCCATCACACAGAAATTTTCTACATATAGCATTAGGAGAGTGTAAAGTAAAGTTTACCTAGTGAGAGCAACTACTCAGACATCCCCCCCCAACCCCAACTATACATTCAGGAGAGTTACTATTACTATGTTATGTTAATCTTAAGACCTTCAGTGCTGCTATAGGATATTATACAAGATAACATCCCTTGTCAGTAGAACATCCAAAGTAAAAACAAAACCAAAAAAAAAAAAAAAAGACAAAAACCTGTCAAGGACCCGCAAGTGAATGAGGTCATACATCCCAATATGTTCAGAATTCAAAAAGTGACAGTATATAATCAAACTACTATATGTAACATTCTAAGGTGAATAACACCACAGTGGAAAACCCTTCTCTCTCCCCCGGAAGATATCTGGTTAGTACTTTTTCCAACCAGTCCCTGGGGGAGGAAGGGTTATTCTATTGGGTTTTTATTCAGATTCCTTAGACAGTTACTCTGCATATAGTAGTTTTATTATGTACGGTCACATTTTTGACTTCTGAAATTATTGGGATGCATGATCTCATTCACTTAGGGGTCCCTGACTTTTTTTTTTATTTTGGCTGTTATACAGATAATGGATATCATCTTGTAGAATATCCTGCAACAGCACTGAAAGTCTTAAGGTTTATGCAATATGTAACTGTCTAAACATATTGGCCAAGATATTCAAAAGGGTTGCACCAGTGCAAATCCAAAAATGCGCCATTCTGCGATATTCAGCGGGAGGCAGTTGCACCCCCCAAATCACACTAAGCAATAGCGCAATAATGAATGCATGAGCAACTGAAGGGGGAGGAACCATGCATAAATGGCGCAATGCGATATCCAACAACATGTGCCATGCGCAGTGGGGGAGCAAGCGGAAGTTGCGTCATAGCAGAAATAAGCCAAAATAAAAAGGAACAAGAACGCTACAGGGAAGCCACAAGTTGCTGAACTATAGCCAGCCAAACACACACACACACACACACAGGGCAGGACAGTGAAAGGGCACCTGGAACCCATAGGCTCAAGGAAGGTGTGGGGAGCCACAGTGCAGAAGGGGAAAGTGCCACACAGCACTGAGGCCAGCACAGTCAGGTGTTCCTGGTGCAGGTGAAGTAGCTTCCAGGACAGTGGGGAGAACACAGAAACAGCTGCTGGGGGGGGTGAACACAAGCCAGGGACATGGCCAGTGCCACAATCCAGATGGAGGCAGTAATGAGGGGGGTGAGAAGGTGGGCATGGCCGTGGAAGGGCCCGTCAGCGGTATGCCCCCAATAGGCAGTACCAAGCTCGCACCAGCTTCGAGCTGTACAGTGATACTGAGATCGTGGGCCGGTACCGCCTGAATCGGGCCATTCTGAGGCAGCTCTGTGAGCTGTGCAGTGATGTTTGTTTAAAACTTTATTTTTATACAGGAATATTTGATTAGTGCAAAAACACTGTTTACAATCAAGTCCTGTGTAAATTATACATAAATAACATCAAATACACGAAATACAAAAACATCACAATACAACATAAATAACATTATCCATAACATGCACACTCACATTCACTCTGCAAATATTCAAATAGTTTACTTTTAAAACTAACAAGGCTAACTATATTCTGCAAATACTTAGGCAATTTATTCCATGATGAAGCAAGCCTATTCTGTAATTTCATTTCCCCTATATTACTACAATATTTAAGTAATGGGATCCTTAATAATAAATTTACCTAATCTATAAACTGTTTGATTAACTTTTTTTAACACTCTCTGTGAAGCATTCATATATATTGACACCCCATAATCAAGTACTGGAATTAGCATTTGATTAACAATTTTTTCTCTAGTTAATTTAGGCAATACATTTGTTAATCTTCTAAAAGCACCCAGTCTTTGATTAACTTTTTTTATCTGCATATCAACATGACTTTCAAATGTCATACCAGAATCAATGTACATACCCAGATACCTATAACCTTTAACTTCCTCAACTTGAGCGCCATTTGTCAAATGAATATTTAACTGTGATTGTTTTTTCGACTTATACCCCGAACTAAACATCATACACTTTTTTTTTTGCATTAATTAGAAGGCCAGAGTTATCCATCCAGTTTTCCAATGAGATTAAATCTATCTGCAGCTGTAATTCAACATTTCTCCTATTATCTGCAGAAACCAACAGAACTATATCATCCGCATATAATCTTACCTCCCCATATTTTATTGTTTGTGCCAACTCATTTACATAGACATTAAACAACAATGGGCCCAGTATCGAACCCTGGGGAACACCACGATTTAATTCCCCAAGGCTCGACACAAGGTCACCATTGATGACACACTGTCTACGATTTGATAAATATGATGCTATCCATGTTAATGGTCCTTCCTCTAACCCTACTAACCAAAGTCTTTCTAACAATTTTCTATGCTATACCAAATCAAATGCTTTGCTGAGGTCCACGAACACCGCCCCAGTAGCCTTTCCATCATCAAGTGATGTTACCACCTGATTTTGGAAATCCAGTAGGGCCGTGTACGTGGACCTACCTACTCTAAACCCATGTTGTTTATCTGATAATATTTCATTCATCTCCATGTAATTACTAAGTTGTGAATGAACACTACATTCCAATATTTTAGATAATATGCAGGCGTCCACACAACAGAGCCATGCTCTGTCAGTGGAGACTAAAGTGACAGCTTGCATGTGCTTGCTCGCCACGGGTACCTTCCAGAGACCAACAGGGGACACCACATGCATAACCCAGTCGGCCACGTCACGCCACCTCACCCAATCCCTCAGCACACTGCTGCTACATTCTGTGGAGTACATCCATTTCCCAAGCACACCAGCGGAGTGCACAGCAAACATATAGGAGTTCCACAGGGTAGCATGTTTGCCTTGCATGCTAAGAGCAATAGACTGCACCCATGTGGCCATCCACACACCACCTGGCCCAGAGGGGGCCACATACATGAATCGCAAGGGCTATGCTAGCATCACCTGCCAGGTGGTGCATAATCAATGTCTGTGCCATGCACCCTGGGGAGCACACGATGCCTTAATCTGGCACCAGTCAGCACTGTGCCACAGATTCGAGAGTGGGGACATCCCCACTGGCCACTTAGTGGGTGAGTATACAAACCACATGGACAAACATAGGGCTTGGGAGGGGCATGGTCAGAGGTGACATGGGTAGTGGCCTACATGACCCAGGGCAGGGCGATGCTGATCACCAAACTAACCTTCACCCTCTACACACAGGTGACAGTGGATACCCACAACATCCCTGGCTGCTCACACCATACCGGCAGCCCACGACCCCATCACAACGACGCTATAATGAGGCACACGCCACCACACGTAATGTCATCGAGCAGGTGTTTGGGATGCTGAAGGCATGTTTCTATTGCCTGGACACCTCCGGCGAAGCCCTACAGTACAGCCCCTCAAAGTCCTGTGGGCTATTCCTGGCCTGTTGCTTCCTGCACAACATGGCAAATGAATGTGGGATAGCCATACAGGTCAAAGAGGGGGACAGCGTTGAGGATGATGAGGATGCTGGGCACAATGGTGATGGGCAGCCCCCCTTCAGCGATGGGGCCCCCCCCCCGACTGCTCCGGCCGGCACAGCTGCACTGGGACACCAACATGGAGGAGCACTTCAGCCAACCCAGGTAAGTCATGGGGCCATGTGCAACCACCAGTGGCAAAGGCACAACCCACAAACATGCATGGACACACACCAGAGGTGCATGCCATCAAGGGAAATGGCCGGGCATGGAACCACACACACCACCAGGGATGGGTGAGGTCTAACATGGCATGCAGACAGAGACACACACACACCCCTCATCAGACATTCACAAAGGGTAGGAGGCATACTGACCCAGAACACCAACCCAAGCCACACACAAGTCCACAGACCACCACGCCCACTGCCTGTCATTGTACATGTGTCAGACACTGGGCACCATTGCACATTGGCGTACAGCACAATGCAGGCATCATCATGTACATGCAACTGCGGACAGCAGCCAGACTCTGTATGTGTGCGTGCAAGGCCGAGTACCCACCTGAGCATTGCCCACTGAATGACACAATGTACACAGGGCAGCATCAGACAGTAGTCATGCTGGGAGACAGGTCAGTCATGCGCCGCAGTGCCCTGGCCACCACAGATGCATGGGTGGCTCCACTGAGACCCGCCAGCAGTGACAGGCTGATCTCATGGAGTGGCACCAATAGTCCCCCAAGGGTTCCACTGCATGAATGCGACCATGCTTACACAGGGGTCTGCAGCACACTGAACATGCCTGCACCAGGCGTGCTTGGGATGCCCACAGCTGAACCCTGTGTCGACAAGGATGGTGTCACACAATGCCGGGAACGGGGGGTGGACATTACACTGCACGGTGTCTGTGATGCATGGGCAAATAACTGTGCCCCCTGTGGCCATGGCAGCTGTGATTGTGCTTGTCAGCCTATCAACAGCAGTGGTCACATCCTCCCACATCCCGTCCATCCCTGCCAGGAGCCAAGTGGTTTCTCTGCTGCGATGCTCCTCCGCCCGCTCCAGAGCCACACTCAGTGCATCCACCGCTGTCACAAGCCGCATCTGCCGATTGACTGATGCTTGCAGTATGCAGGTGTGCTAATCCAAGAGGTCATCTGCCTGATTGGCATGCTGTTCATCAGGGTGTGTGTGGCCCCGATACTCACCACCCCTTGAGGGTGGACTCTGCACACCAGGGCCAGGCCTGGGCATGTCCCCAGGCAGTGCACTGATGCCACCCCCTTGCACTGTACCCCCAAGCCCATTGGCAGACTGCTGATGCTGCTGCTACTCCCCAGGGTTCAATGGTGCCACAACAGTCTCACTGTCCTGTACACACATACCAGTGCTACCCCACCGGTGCAGACAGGCACAGGCTGGGACTGTGATGACATGCAGGCCTCTACAGCAGCAGCACCACTCACAGCGTTACCTGCTGTGTGGCCATCCTGTGGCACACACGTGTCACTGCCCATAACATTAGCGACATCATCTTTGGTGACAGACCTGGCACCAGCCCGAGTCCCAGCATGCTGGCATCCGTGGACACTGGCAGGGCCTCCTCCACACCTGCTTCACCAACATCAGTCTGGACATCCAGGTGGGTCCACTGTCACACTGAGCCACATATTCCTGTCGAGGTGGATGGGCCCTCCATCTACCCAGCCTCAGCGGAGAGGCCCACCACTACTGACCCATGCAAATGCTCAGGAGCTGTAAGGGAAGACAAAGTTGCGTTACTGCATGTGACCTACCCTTTCTTCCCCCCCCCCCCAATAGACAGACCATGACCTACCATACAGTGACGGGCTACCACCAGTCTGGAATCCACCACCCAGAACACCCTCAATGGCACAATGCTGCCAGCAACCCTCTCCTCCTGTGGGGTCAGGTGTAGCACCCCCACCTGTCGCAGACTGTGCTGCCCTGATAGCAGCCACCTTTCTCCTTAATCCTCCTCCTGTCTGTACCCATCTTCTTGGGCTCCTGCACGGAGTGCTGGTGGCTGCCATACAGGTTTACAGCATGTGCCACCTCCTCCCATGCAGCTGCATGGGCCTGTGGTGTTCCCTGGTGTCTACTGAGAAGCAGTTCCTGGTCTAGGTAGGCCTTGAACAGGGAATCCATCTCGACCTTCATGAAATTCGGTCCACTCCCACAACAACTCACTCTGTCATGATAGTCTGAGAAACACAGGTGTTACCTGTGACTGTGCAGTCCCATGCATGTTCCAAAATCCACAGTCCACACTCCCAAACAGCATGCAACTCACCAACAGACTGCAATAACCGACTATGGCCAGTGCAGCCCAATGTCACACTTTTATAGTGCAACTCTTGCAAATGAGGCGAGGTGAGTCTTTAAATGGATGCAAATGCAGCGACTGCACCGTTGAATGGCTGATTTGCCTGATAGCGGCTGAATATCACATTTTTGCACAATTGTGTTGAATGTGCTGAGCCAAGGGTGCAGTTCTGCGACATGCACAGTACACACTTAACTGTGCATGCCTAGGTTGATGACACGGGCACCTGCCATGCTGCTGATGTGCTGTGCACGGTAGGCAATGTAGGGCATGGCCACCATTGTGCCAGTGGCACTACAGCACTGTTCATGTATATGGTGCTGTGGCACTGGGGTGTCATAGGTGCACTGGGGCAACAGCACGGTAGGCTACTACATGAGGTGGCACACAGGAACCCAATTGCGCTAGACAAATTGCATTTCAATTGCACTGTGGATGTCCGTGTGCCACAGACCTTTGATCCTGTGCCAGACCTTTGTCCCATAGGCACCATGTGTCAGGCATGGGTGCACCACTATCACACTGTTCAGTGACAGCATGACGGGGAATGGCAGCACTGTACGTGGCAGAACTGTGCTGCAGAGTGCCATTTTGACTTAACCATGCAATAGAGATGGCGGAGGAGAGCGGTACAGTGGAGTCAGGTAGAGATGGCAAACTTGGTTGCCATTGTGTAGCCATTTGTTGGCCCATTATTTGGTGAGGCACCCCTGGACAGGGCCAGGAGTTAGGTGTGGTAGGAGGCAGCCAATGCCCTGGAGGAGACCACCAGTATGGGGCAGGCAGCGAAACAGTGCTGTCACAGATATGGGGACCTGAGGCAGAGGGACCCAGACCTGCTTGCCCACCTGTGGGCACATGCCAGGAGGGGCATGGTGCCATGGCCAGGTAGGTGCAACATCCATACACTTATCTTCCATACGGTTGCGTGTGTCTGGTGCATTTTGGGGGAAGAGAGAGAGAAGAGAGAGGAGAGAGTCTGGTCTTGGCCATGGTGGTGTTATGGTGTGGAGTGGGTGGGTGGGTGGATCTGGCTGTGTGGGATTGCACACACATGGAGGTGGTGGGGACTTTGCTACAGGATTGTACTGATGTTCCCCTCTCCATATTTGCACCTTAGGCCCAGACGAGCGCCAGCTGGTGAGGGAGGAGGCACCAGTAGGAGGACCATCAGTCCGGGAGGAGCAAAGGTCCGCAGAGGAACCAGCCTGATGGTGAGTGCCTTACATCCATGATTACTATTGCATGCTGTGTAACAGGGTGGGCAGCAGGGCATGGCCACCATCCATTGACATCACTGCATGTCTGGGAGTGCATCAGTGGTGGTCCAGGCATGCAGCAGGTACCTGGCTATGCCACTGCCTTCGCATCACTCAGCCATGGTGGTGCTGTGTAGGATTTGGCTGGTGGGTGTGTGCAGTGGTCTGCATGACTGTGTTGGCAGGTCTTGTAGACGCGATCACTGTGGGTGGTCACATATCAGAGGCATGTCCCATGGCCATATGCCATGCATAGTAGGTGGGCTGCATGGGGCTGTGCATTCATACATATTGACTCTGCTCCCTTGTCCTAAGTGGACAGCAGCTGCAGGAAATAAGAGCAACACTGTAGGAGATCCTACAAGTTGCCAGGGCCTCCCTGCAGATCCTGGAAAGGACTGACCATGTGGGAGTCCTGAGGCATGGTGGGAGAAGCAGTGAGCGGGGCTCCCACTGAGCATCCTAATGAGCCCGACTTTCCCTACCCCCCTCTGGACCCATCCTCACACCCCTCCTTCCCTCTACCATTTGTTCACCCCTGTCCTTTACCCAGCCACACCTTGTTTGTGGCCCTCCCCCCCCAACCTTTTGTAAATAGTTTTAAGTATATACACACACACACTTGCTTTGATATACCCAATGTAGTGGTCTCCATTTTGCAGTGGCTATAGGTGGTGCAGTCATGTGCATGTGTTCGTGGGGAAGCTACTGGTGTGGGAGTAGCCAGTCACTGTCTGGTGTGAGTTCTCTGTGCACTGGATGACACTGCAGTGGTCCATGGTGCACCTGTCAGCCCATCCATGGCCTGTGCAGCTGCCACCCTAGCATGTCTGACCTGCACAGTCCACAGGCATGTCAGTGGTGGCTGTCCATGCAGGACAGCCACTGTACCCACCACAATGCCAGGTGGGTCTCCTGTCACTGGTGTGGTGCATGTCTGCGTTGGGCGACACTGTGGCCTCTGCTGTTGTCCCACCTCCATGCTGTAGCTTGTGCATGTTGCAGGGGATGTGCACCACTGTCTGTCACTTGTGCTCCGGACAAATGCTGGTGGCGTGCAGCTCCACAGTGCCTGCGTAGGTGGCTGGCATTCCTGTGCCATGGAGGTGTGCTGGCTATGTACATGATTTCCATGGCCACACTCTGGGGGCTTGGTTGCCCTGCTACTGTCTCCATGTGTTGGTGTGCCCTTGGGTATGGGTGGGAGTTTGTCCATGCATTGTGTTGCATCTTGTGTGGTGCATGCTTCCATGCACCACTGTGGGTGTCTGCACTGGCTGTTGTGGCCAGTGCTGGGTGAGGGTGTGCAGGGTGCTGTACCACTGGTGATTGGGTCCAGGGCATGCCCTGTCACATGTGGGGTACCTCATGTGCTGACACATGGTCAGTCGGCCAGCTGTACCTCGGGGAGGGGGGGGATGTGCGTGGTGGCACTGTGTATGCAGTCATTGCATTGCTGTGTGCTGCCATCTGCTGATGGGTGCTCATGGTGGGGCTGCTTTTCATGGTTGTGGTGCACAGGGCTGCATTGTCACAGTGGAGGTGGTGGCATGCATGGGGTATCCTGCACTGGTGGATGCTACTCCTGGGCAGGGTGTCTGGGGGTCATGGTGCAGGGTGTGCTCTGCATTGGTGGGATGGTGTGGTACAAGGTGGTTGGCCCTCCTTGTGTGCTGGTCACAGCTTACCAGGGGGTATGATGGGACACCATGGCCCAGCTGTGGGTTGGTTGCTGGTCTCCATGGGCCAGTGGTTATTCCAGCCCTCCCCCAGTTGTGCAGTGCATGGGGTGTTGGGGAGAACAATGTCTGTTCTGCTGTGCGTTCCTCTGCCCATCTGTGGCATGGGTGGTGGGCCCCTGTATCCCTGGCTGTGCTATTGCATTGCTGCCCTGCTGCTGGGGGGCATCCCTGGTTGCACTATGGTGCCTCTGGACTGCTCAGCTGAACATCCTTTGTTGCGCTATGGCACGTCAGATATCCTCAGGTTCACCTCCCAAGTTGCACTATGGTGCAGGTGGTGCGATAGTCTGCTGTAGGCACATCTTGGCCTGTGCAGTTTGAATATCGTGCCTCTTGCACATGGGCACAATGAACTTGTGCTTGCTCTTGTGCACTTTTTGGGCGCAGTTTGAATATCTGGGCCATAGCTGGGAAAATGTCCCATGTAGGAGTAGTTACACTAGGTAAGCTTTTACCCTACACTCCAATGCTATATATTTAGAAAATTATACTTGCTTGTTTTTAAACAAGCAATAATATAATTAACACATACTTGAGTATTGAATCTGAAGTTCTCATTTCTCATTAGACTGTATTCACACAGACATTTAGAACTTAGGTTAGTGAAGCTTTCTGCTTGAAGAGTTCTCATCTTGTTCTGGGACATTTGACCTTAAATGGTTCCAAAGCGAACAAAAAACTGGTGAAATGATTCCTCGGCTGTAAACTGGTTGTTTAAATGAGTATATAAAAAAGGTCATTCTGTTTATGTAGTATGTAATTTTGTAAATAAACTGTCATAAGGTGCCGAAGAAGGACTTGATCCAAAAACTTAGACACCTTGTTCCTTTTGTACCATCATTGTCCAATAAAAGGTTATCAAACCATTTGCTTCCAATTTTTGCCTGCATCAAGTTTGGCAGAATGTGCTGCAGCATCCCTAAAAATGATGCCAGCACAGCTTGAGAGGAGGCCCTGGGCCAGTGGCTATAACTACTTGCATTGCTGACTGGCTATGGCCTAATAATGACAACATCAATAGAATGTCTGGCAGCACCCATGCTAGACTCCAACCTTGGAGTCTCAGTGGTGGTGGTGGTGGGGGGAGAGAAACTGTCAAAGCCACTGGAGACAGCAATGATAGTATGGTATTGTCTTAGTGACCAGGGTCTTGCCAGTGAAGCAAAATTGTGTTCATGCTTGGGGCCAGACAATGAGGGCCACAACAACCTTTCTACATCCTGGTCATTCTACTTCAGAGGCCATTTCTCAACCAGGTGGAGACTGGTCGTTCTGATAGACCATCCATGGCATACATAATGGCCTTACTCAAAATATACAATTTCTTTGAGTGAGGGGCAGGACTGTGCAACTCATGAGGCGTGGCATGGCAGAGCCCCTGAGGGAGTTATAACAGTCCTGCTACCTGGATTGGATAGTTATTTAGTTGAAGCCAGAAAGGGCAAGCCCATAACAATAGATGCTGCTGCTACAGCAGTTATCACTTTGAATCAATGATCCATAATACAGAAGTCACATGGGACAGGAGGCATTGTAGGAACAAGAAAGGCCATTAGAAATGCTAAAATGGAGATACCAGGGGCCATAAAAGCAGCAAGCATATTTAGAGATAAAAATGAATACCTACAAATCAAAAGACTCTGTACAACAGGTTTGTAAATGTTAACATTTGTTCTTTAACTGTGCTGCTTAAATTCAGGAGCTACCTTCAAAGCAGGACGACTATTGTGAGGTCATCAGCATTGTGGAAGTTGCTCTTTGATTAAGGATAGTTATTGCGACAACCTCCAGATAAATGGTGACAGTGAGATATCAGGAAAAATCTTACTACTGATGTTGTAGATACACATCTCCGCCCTTAGTGTACAGAAATAAAAACTGCAGCATGCAGACATGACAAAAACCAAACATTTTACACCAAAAAAACAGCCAAATTTTATTACAAAGTTAACTTATTAAAATAAAATTGAGAATATAAAAAGGTGCATTTTAGAGCAAGAAATAGTCACAAGACTGAAGTTCATTAAACCCAAGGTGGGAGGTCAATTTTCCATTTCATTTTAATGTTCTAGATCACATCTTTGCTTCCATTTGCAGATTCTTTGGACATTTTCTTGGGCAGAAGTTGAGCATGAATATTGGGCAGAACTCCTCCTTCGGCAATTGTTACATCTCCAAGCAATTTGTGGAATTCCTCATCATTCCTCACTGCTAGCTGGATGTGCCTTGGCATGATCCTAGTTTTCTTGTTTTCCCGAGCAGCATTCCCAGCCAGTTCCACAATTTCTGCAGTCAGGTACTCCAGCACTGCAGCCAGGTAAACTGGTGCTCCAGATCCAATCCTCTCAGCATACTTCCCCTTCCTCAGCAACCTGTGAATGCGACCCACTGGAAAACTCAGCCCTGCTTTAGCAGACCTGGATTTGGTGCTAGATTTAGCTTTTTCTACTTTCTTGCCACGTCCAGACATTTGTATACAAAACTGGAAGAAAACAAATAAAACATTTTAGGTGCCTTCTTCCAAAAGCTCCACAAACCAAATGCAAGACAATGCCCCTTCACCTTGTGTGTTTGTAGAAGTATTCTTTGTACCAGGAAGAGGTCAGGTAGAAAACCAGCAAAGTTAAGCAAACAGTTACCTTTCCAGCTACCCCCCAAAAAAAAAAAAAAAAAAAAAAAAATCATCTCTATCTCTATCTGACAACACAAACCCACCCACACCCATCAACCCAAAAAGGAAGGGTTAAGTGTAGTGGGACCATCCCTGAAAATGCAGAGGCTCCACCAGGTCTATGGTTAGTAGAGGCTGGAGAAGTAAAGTCTGGTCATCATGACTCTGGGATTAATGTAGGCAGTAGGGAAATCTGAAGGTGTGGGTGTGGATACACAAAGCCATGTAGGGGTTGAATCCCCCTCCCACAAATTCCCATAGCTAAACAAATGTAGGAAAGGTTGGTTGGGGGAGAAGAGAAGAGAGACATCCAACCATGACCCCCACATTTTGAAAAACCCTAATATGGTCAATTATAGGTGGACTGTTGATCTAGGTCTGGTAGCAGAAATTATACACCAAGTCTGAATTTAGAATGCACATACTAGCCATTTTAGAATTAGCCATGTTCGATCATTTCAGCAGCTTTACTTGGGTAAAGTACCCAGATAAAAATCTACCTCACCACTGACATAGCAATGTAGTCCCCACTTCCTCCCTCCCAATCATGCAGGAATCCCCCTGTAGCACTGCATCATGCCACCCCCCCTCGTGCAGTACTACGAGGTCCTATCCTGAACCACACACACGATTAGGAGTGGGCTGCTGCAGTAGGCAAGTCAACCTCCACTATTCCAACCTCAGTATTTGACGATGACGACGACGACGACAACAGTCCCATGACAGGGGAGGTGACCCACAGAGTCCTCCATCCACCTTCTACTGAATGTAACTAGGTGCACACTCCATAGTAAACTTCTGCTACTACAGAATTTGCTCCATTCAATAGATGGTGGATGGCAGTGTTTGATGCCTGCCACGTGACCACACTTCTCTACTTGTGTGTCCAAGTGTCAGTGGTAGCCACAAACCGAATTTATGCAATCAGAATAGGGTCTTGTAGTACTGCACCTTTAACGGAAGGAATTAAATAATTTAGTCGGGGGGAGAGGCAAACACATGTATTCCAAATACCCCAGTTCTGCAATATGTTGGACAAATATACAAAGTGATTTATTATGTATTTGCTGCTAGGAGTCTGCAAATACAATTGCTGCTTTTTAGAATATGATCAGTATAGAAATCCCAAGAGTGGTAACAGCCCATAGTAAGAACATGGCAAGACTGAGTGCCTCAAACTTATGTTTGGAATTTGGCCCAGCAAATATACCTACTAAGCTTTTAGCCCAGGCAGTCTGTCAAACCTTCTGTTCCTTGGTTCAGGCTCTTAAATGCAGCCCATGAGATGTATGGACCACTGACCAAACTGAATGATTTTTATGTTGCTTGCACCCATGTGCAAGAAACCGTGCCAGCATCGGAGATTTTGGAGGTGTGTCACCTCCTCCAATTCAGTCAGTGTGCTGGCAGGTGCGGCCCCTGTAAGCCAATGCATTTTGGAGCTGTGTATGACACGCTCCAAAATGCAGTGGCATACAGTTGAAAGGGGGAGCTACACCGAGTGAGCACCAAGATATCGGCTGCTCACGCAGCTCCCCCACACATGCAGCCGCGCTTGCCCTGCACGCACTGTATAGCAGGACGGGTGCCCAATCCCTGTTGGGCGAGCTGCATCCCCCCAAGCAGTAGGTGCTATGCTGGGAGCCCACCCCAGTGTGGCAAGCAGTCTTTTGGCTGACAGGGGTGCCTAATCCCCCATCAGCTGAACACCCCCAGTCCTTGTGTCATGCTGGGAGCCCACCCCAGCATGGCAATAAATTCCATGGCCGACAGGCGTGCCCAATCCCCCAGCTGAAACCCCCCATGTCCTTGTGCCACGCTGGGAGCCCACCTCAGTGTGGCAAACTGTCCCACGACATCTTTTACCTGCAACACAAAAATGGTCCCTGCACGTCTCCCAACCCCTCCCACAACCCACACCCACCCACTGTGCACTCCAGCCTTCCCCACCCCCACCCCATACTTACCTCCGCGCGATCTTCGTGGACCGGGAACACGTCTGCACTCTTCAAAGCCGACCGCGAACTGAGGAAATGCCGGTAAGCTGTATAATGGGCTAGATAGGGGGGTTTCAACTTTGTTGCATATCTCAGGCATTTTTGGGAATTTTTGCACCAAATTTTCAACATGGGGTTTTTGGGACCCCTTCTCATGAATGATGTCACTGTCATGGCAGTATTCGGGCCCGAAGGGTGATTTCGCAGTCACTGCGCGAAATCACCCTTCGGCCCGGTACTGCCATGACAGTGACGTCATTCATGAGAAGGGGTCTCAAAAAGCCCCATGTTGAAAATTTGTGGCTAAAATTCCAAAAAAAAAAAAAAAAAAAAAAAGACAGTTTTACGAGCGTGCGTTGTGCACTTCCTACGCAGGCTCGTAAGTTCGAAATTTCAATATTTTCACTCCAGATTTTCAACATTGCCATTTTACCACACCTCCTCATGAGCACTACAACTGTCATTTTTCACATCCTGCCCAAAACATGTTTCCGCCCATGTAGCGCACAATGGCGCAGTCGGTGTGCAAACTCAATGTATGGGACACAACAAAATCAGTGACATTGTTCATGAGCGGAGGTCTTAAAATGGCTATGTTGAAAATTTGGTGAAAAAATTCCTAAAAATGACTGTTTTACGAGCATGCGTTGCGCAGTTCCTACGCATGCTCGTAAGTTCGCAAATTTTCAATATTTGCACTCCAATGACTTCCAAATACCTAAACAGCAGATAGAAGCAAGCAACATTCAGCATTGACAAATGCTTGTTTCCAATGTTTCAGTTTTTACTAGGAAAGGTGCACCAAGCTGGTAACCACTTGTTTCCAGATGCACCCCCAGGGGGTTGGGGAGAATGTGTAGGAGCAAAACGAGGTACAAATATTTAAATAAGTTTCAAAATTAACAATTTTTTATATGGAACCAAGCCAGAATTTAGAGAAAAAGGAAATAGTAGGTGAGGTGCCTGGCATCGAGAGGGGAGGGAAAAGGAATGCAATGAGCAGTGGTGGTAAACGAAGGGGACTGCCCAGTGGCAGGAGTGAAGGCAACTGTCTGGATAGGGTGCACTTGGAGCAACATCAAAAACAAACAGTCACCATAGTTGATGGTAATATCTTGACAGACTCATCTTCAAAACCATCTCAGATAGAAGTGTGGTTGGGGGGGGGAAGAAGAGGAGGGGGATCTCCTGCAAAGCATACCAAGTGTACTACACTTCTCTACTGAAACATAGAAGTTGACAGCAGGAGACCACCACCAGATCCATCTAGTAAGCCCATAAGAGGTACTCCCATGTTTGGTCATTAATAAAATCAATACTGTCGCCTTCACTGATGTTTACCTGTTTAACCAGACACAGCCCTCCAGATATTCAAAAGCATAGCCGCACTGCCCAAAACAGAGCACAACATGCAAAATAGTAGTCCAGCATATTCCTATAGGCAACACACCCCACCCCACCCACCCACACACACACCCGCACAATATTTGTCTTTGGTGGCAAAATGCAAAGTGCATGCGTCACACACAGCCCCCTACTGGCACAAGACAATGAGCAAAGTGGGTGGGGTATCCAGTGGTGGCTTGAATAATATGTGCCAAACTGATAGTAACTTTGGTCCAGACAGCCATATTCAGAGGCCAGCATGCTGGGCACCAAGGGGCCATTTGCATTCCATTGTGTGGACATTAGCAGCTCTGCATTGTGGATCCATGTGCAAGTGCAAGGAGTCTGTAGAGACTCCTGCATTGCCCCACTTCTACCCTCAAAACCAGTCTCAGCAATACAATCCAATATGCCCTGAGCAACAGTTTTCACAAAGGGCATAGCACAGACACCATCCAGATCGAATTCACAGATCCCATTTGCCACTCAATGGACAATGGTCTGGTGACTGAAACTGTCGACCTGACCAAGGTCTTTCACTTGGTCAACTATAAGCTGCTAACCAACCTGGGCCTTGGATCATTCACTAGTCCAGTTCTCAGATGACCTCAACCTCCGAACACAGGCAGTGTTACCAGTGGTGTTCCCCAGGGCTCCATGATAGGCTCTCCTTTTGGCAACCTGCAACCCCATACTGTCCTTCCTGCATGCAATGATGCAGTCCTCTTCACCCAGAGACATTGGCAATCAATTGCTTAGCTCCTGCCTAGCCAGGACCCAGGACTCATTCACCTTGATCCCATATTGACCTTTGAATTTCATCCACCACACTATATCACTCCTTCACCAGAAACTGTTGCTTCTACAGAGTCAGACTATTAACACCCATTGCCAGAACACAGATCGCAATGCAAATTGCATGTCTCCCCTCATCCAGCTATGCACTTACCCTTTTCAACATGTGCAACTACCCCTTATTCCCACCTCTCCATTTACCCCCCCACTGTCCTAGCCCCCCCATCTCCTGAAATTCCTCTCCCAACATCACCATTTCCCAACCACCCTTGCCCCTAGTACCCAACTATGCACTTCCCCCTCCATCTACTACATTTGACCATCCTGATCTCCCTCACCTCTTTCAGTATTCTCTACTTTTCTACCACCCCATTTCCTTCTACTTTACCTCTACTCTTAAGCTCCCCCCATAATATCCCATGTACACCTCCCAATCTTTTTGTTCATGAGCTTCTGCTTTCACTCCTCTCACCCCTTTCCAATGCCTGATGCTTTGGACCTACTCAGTGCACTATATCCTCCCATTTTTTCTTCCCCCGCCCCAATCAGTTTATTGCTGTACACTTTCCTGCACCAAACTTCTGTATACGTCCATGTACAATACCTTGTATTACTTGTGACATGCTATACCTTCACCTCCCAGTGCATTCTTGCACATATACTATTTTTCTTTCCCTTTGTGCAATGGCACCAGGGGTCATGACCGAAAAGTCACTTGGTGCCTGTGTACTTATCCAGGCCAGTCAACAATAAAAATAAATATTAAAATCACTGATAGTGCAGAGGTACCACCTGATCTCCAAGGACCAGTATACACCAGAACTACTGTGTTGGGGAGGTGGTGGTGGGGGGGGGGGTGATGCCACTTTCTCCACCCACTGCTAGGGCTGTGCAGGAATAAGTCATGGTTTAGTTTGGTGGCGTTTGTACTGCACAAAAATGCCCTTACTAAGACCACATGGATATTCAGGTTCCCTCCCCTCCATTTGTATTGCACCCCCCTTCACAATTTACCCAGGTGGAAACCCTGTTTTCCCCACACTAACCAGGCTTTTGAATATAGGAAATCTGAGCAAAACAGAGGTTGCATGGGTAAACTAGAAATCCTAGCCCCCCCAAAAAAAAAAATCCACAGTAGTAAGTGTGGTAAATAGAGGTGGCGATAGGGACAAGGGCAGGGTTAATGGGGACGTGACAGGCAAGAAGGACAGGGATGGGGCAAAAAGGAGCAATGCCATCTGTAAATGGAGGGTAATGAGTACCAATGCCCATAGTCTGGGCAACAAGCTCCCTGAACTGGTGGCCTTTATGGAAGAGGGATGCCTGGATATCGTAGCAGTCACAGAAACATGTTACATAGAACCATGACTGGTATGTTAACATACCAGGGTACATAACCTACAGGAGAGACAGGTGGGGGGGGGGGGAAGAAGGAGTAGCTCTCTATGTAAAAGGGATAAAAGCAACTGAACAAAGAGTAAACAGAGGAGACGAGGCACTGTGGGCCACCTTGGAGACTGGAAAGGGCACCGTAATCCACACAGGGGTTGTGTACTGACCCCTATGTCAGGGGGAGAGAATGGGCAAGGATGATACAAGGCATTCTTAGGGATTGCAGAAAAAGGGGAGATACTGTTGATGGAAGACAAGAAAATGCCAGATGTTAACTGGAGCACATTTGCTGCAGCCACATCCAAGAGCAGGGCCATTCTCGATGCCCTACAAGTGGCAGGCCTCAGACAGCTAGTTTCAGAACCCACCTCATGAGGGAGCAATCAGACCTCGTACTCAAATGGGGGCAGTGAGGATCTCTGATCTAGAAGTGGGTTGCCATCTGGGAACAAGTGACCATCAAACAGCGTGGTTCACGTTAAACTCCGCTACAGAGTCAAGCCATACAAAATTGAGGGTACTGGACTTCAGGAGGGCTGACTTTGGCAAGATGGGAAAAGTGCCTCAGAAAAAGCACTAGCAAACAGGCTAGGAGCAGGGGTGGAGCAACAATGGAGAATGATCAAAACTGCCATCAGAGGCAACAAGCCTTTGTATGAAGCAAATAAATCAAATATGAAAGAAAGCCACTATGGTTCTCAAGAGGTGGCTAGGAAAGTCAGGGAGAAAAAGATAGCATTCAGGAAACAGAAGGAGCAGGACAGAGAGCTGTACCAGTTAAAGCAGAAGGAAGCAGGGAGGGAAGTCAGAATAGCAAAGGCCCAAACGGGGGGGGGGGGGAAGAGAAGAGAAAAAAAAAAAAAAAAAGATAGCCAACTCTGTTAAGAAGGGGGATAAAACCTTATAGGTACATCAGAGCGTAGAAAGAAAGGGAGGGATAGAGAGGCTGAATAGAATGAATGGTGGGTGGGCAGAGGGGGACAGTGAAAAGCAGGGATACTGAAGGAATATTTCTGCTCAGTATTCACGGGGGAAGAGTAATCCGATTAACAAGCACTCTTGATTTGGGGGTGGTGGGCCATCCAAGCCCTTTCACAGAAGAAAGGGTTCTGCAAGAACTCCTAAAACTGAAGGTGGACAAAGTAATGGGGCTTGATGGAATTCACCCTACAATTGTAAGAGAAATTAGGGTGGGGTGGGGGAACTAGTGAAACCACTGACTACTCTAATAAATCATGGGAGGATGGTGTGGTACCCAGGGACTGGAGGAAGACAGATGAGATTCTCCTTCACAAAAGTGGGACCAAGACCGAGGCAGAAAACTACAGACCTGTCAGTTTGACCTCTATGGTGGGGAAAGTGATGGAATCACTTCTGAAGGAAAGAATAGTCGAGTACCTAGAGTCCAGTGGGGCACAGGACCCAAGGCAGCACGAGTTCACAGTGGGAAGGTCATGCAAGACAAATCCAATAGATTTCTTTGACTGGGTGACCAAAGTAGTAGACCAAGGAGAGGCTGTGGACATGGCCTACCTAGACTTTAGCAAGGCATTTGACAATCGCACAATAGATTAGTAGTCAAATTAACCAGCCTGGGAGTGGGTCCCAGGATGGTAGCCTGGGTGAAACATTGGCTGGTCAAAAGGACACAGAAGGTAATTGTAAATGGAGTCCACTCTGAAGAAAAGGGGGGTTACTAGTGGGGTACCACAGGGTTCAGTACTGGGTCCAGTTCTTTTTTAATGTCTTTATAGGAGACATTGCAGAAGGACTGGAAAAGTATGCCTCTTTGCAGATGACAAAGATCTGCAGCAGGGTTGCTACAAAAGGTGTGAAAAGGATGAGAAGGGACTTGGCAAGGTTTGCAGAATGGTCAGAAGTATGGCAGCTAGGATTCAATGCAAAGTGGTGCAAAATAATACACTTGGGAAACAAGAACCCAGGGGAAGATTACACAATGGGGGAGGTGACAACCACCACCACCACAGAAAGGGACCTGGGGGTAATCATATCAGATGACCTTTAGATTAGTAAGCAATGCGAGAAGGCAGTAGGAAAGGCTGGGGGTATACTGGGATGCATAGGGAGAGGCATCACCAGCAGAAAACAGGAAGTTATTTCTCTGGACAGAGTTGGTGAGACTCCATCTGGAGTACTGCATTCAGTTCTGGAGACCCCATCTCCCAAGGACAGACAGGATAGAGGCAGTCCAGAGGAGGGCAACTAAAGTGGTGCAGGTTCTGCAAGAGAAGCCGTACGAGGAGGGACTAAAGGAGCTTAATATGTATACCCTTGAGGAAAGAAGGGAGAGAGGGGACATGATAGAAACTTTTAAGTACCTCACTGTAATCAAAGTCCAAGAGGGTAGCATCTTTCAGAAAGAAAGACATGCAAGAACAAGGGGACAATTTAAAAAAAAAAAATTTGAGGGGCAGTTCCAGGGCAATGTGAGGAAGTATTTTTCAGAGAAGGTAGTGGATGCATGGAACAGCCTTCCTGAGGAGGTTGGGTCTAAAACTGCTAGAATTCAAGAATGCAAGGGACAGACATAATTCTTGTGGGGGAGGAAGAATTAGGCTGTTGGTTAACTAGGATCTGCGGCCTATCCAGTAGGTAGGATAATGGGCAGACTAGGTTGGCCAAGCAGTCCTTGTCTGCTGTCAAAGTTTATGTTTCTATATCAGGCCCCAGGAGTATGAGAAGTACATTAGTGATACCCTACTGTATAACAAAACACAGGGACAGTGGTCCTTTGCCATTAGGATGGCTGGTTAGCCAAATAACCTTCTGAACACTAGATGTCAGATTTTGTTCAGTTTTAAAGGATCAGCTTTCACAGGATTGTGACAGTGATAAATGACACAGGATTATATTGTAACTTCTTGCCTGCTGTTCCATACATTTGTTTTGCTGTGCTGCACCATGTACCTGGTAAACTCAGTTTATAAATGTCATGTAGTAAATGCAGATACAGGTGAAGGCTCTGCATCTCTCCTCCACAGGATAGATAGCAATTAAGCATTGGTCAATGCCAAATATTTGCTTGCCGATATTGGCATTGGTACTGCATGAGTTAGAGATTCATAATAGGAATGGCAATGTAGTATTGCACTAAACGCCTACCCCTAACTCCCACCCTGCAGAGACAGGTGTCAGTGTGCCTTGAGGTCTTTGGCCCCTATGCTCACCCTCTTCCATAAAGGAAATAAGCAGAGATGGTGCAGTATAGGAGAGTGGGGTGAACGTTGGAGCCAAAGACCACAAGACACCTCTATGCCTGTAGGGTGAGGGTGGAATGGAATAAGCATTACAGTTGATTACCCCAACCCCCAGAAGCCTGTCAGTCTATATAGGGTGGGGCACTGAGGTTGGAGACAAGATCCTGGGCCTTTGTTGATATTTCACTCCAAATTTTCAACATGGGCTTTTCGGGACCCTATCCCATAAACAGCAGTACTGCAATTTCATTAATCTGTCCAAAGTCTTTCACACAGCAACTGAGCCATTCTACACCATAGGTGCAAAGACATTTCAGGTGGCAGGATGCAAAAAAGGCAACAATGCTGGAATTTTGGAGTGATATTAAAAATTGGCGAAGTTACAAGCATGCATACAAACTGCATAATGCACACTTGTAATGCAGTCAGTTTTTGGAGTTTACCAAACTTGCAACATGGTCTTTTTGGGACCCCACCTCAAACCATAGCACTGTCATTCCGTGACTGTTCTGAAAGGCAACTCCACACAGCGACCGCAAAAAATAAGTGTTTGGGACAGAAACTATAGTGCCAGTGTTCATGAGGTGGAGTCCCAAGAATCCCATATTGAAAATTTGGGACCAAAACTCAATATTGGCAGAGATAGTCAACCTTAATTGACCCCCCCCCCCCAATTCACTGCCATTTCTTCAGTTCCCAGTTAGTATTTGGAGAGTGTTCCTGGTCCACAGAAGATGGCTGCTCCCGAGCTGCAGGGGCAAGTATGGGTAAGGGGGGCACAGAGGGAGGCCAACAGGAACAAGGGACCATTCCCCACCTCTTTAAAAACAATAAAAAGATGGATTTTAGCACACTGGTGTGGGCTCCTAGAGTGCCAAGCTAGTGGAGGGGAAGGGTCAATGCCAAGCTGGGGATTGGCCACGCCAGGGTCATTAAAAAAAAAAAAAAAAAAAAAAAGGCATGGGGCATACACCAGGAGTGGTCATCCCAGCATCAGAAAGATTTTAGCACACTGGGGTGTGCTTCCAGTGTGCCACAATAGTAGGGGGGCATGCTGACATGGGGACTGGGCTCCCCAATGTCGGCTTTGGTGGGAGAAGTGTGTGGTGGGCAGCAGGAGCTGCCAGTTATGCAAGGCAGTGATGCAGCTCATTTATTTCACTGTGAAAGGCACACTGAGCAGACGAGCTGCTCATAAGTCCAGCCATGAGCTTTACTGTGCACTGTAATGTGCATAGCTGGAATGTGCCTGGTTGCCAGGGGGAGGGGGGGGGCAAGAGATCTGCCGCTGCAGTGATGAAACCGATGGAGCAGCAGATTTCTTTCAAGTCCAGTGCTTGCTCTGAAACTGCCATCAGCAGCTTCCCTATTGATTGGTGGCAGAGGGACGTGCCCCTGAAAGCGTTTGGTGGATTGTCCAAACACTGCCACACCTCTGCAATACTCCAACTTCAGTGTTTGCCTTCATGCACAAGAAGTATAAAAATTATGCTTGCACCCAAGGTTCTCTACCCGTTATCCCACCTTCCCTGTAAATATTTCAGACAAGTGGTTCAATAAAGCTATAATAAACTGATGGACATTCTTACAGGATGACGAACCCTCTAGATTTAGCAGAGGCAAGCTGAAGCATTAGTCAGGGGTAAGATTGGTTTACTGAACGTTTCCCCACTACCACATGGCTTTTGTTAAATGGCCCAGATCTTGAAAAGGTCCTCACCTCACAGGCTGCCAAACCCCTCTGGGAATAAATTGGCAGCTACTCACCTAGTGTCACTATTCTTTTACTACAAAACCTCCAACAGTTGTCCACCACCTTATAATTGGTCAATCTTTTCAAATACTGAGGAAAACATCTCAAGGACTCTAAAGGCATCTCTGCCCCCCCCCCCTTACTCTTGACATGACACATTCAGAGGTTAAACACATTGGCCCAACTTGGGAAAGCTGTCTGCCCTACCCAAGTTCTTTACTGAACTGATTGTTCAGTAGAATATTCGAAAAAAAAAAAAAAAACACACACACACTTAAAGATCCATGTTTGCTCCTCAAACAGTCCCATATTCATCTAAAATCATTACAATCTTGGTTAGACTGGAGTGGAACTTCTGGTTTGATATGCAGTTAGATCAGGGACCCTTACTCAGAGTCCTGCCAGAGCAGATGGAACAAGAATTAAATACAGAAATCTCCCTCTCAAGCCTGGAAGAATTGCTAGTGCAGAGTCCACGTCGCATGCAGGAACATAAGGGCATAGCTCAGTCTTACAATTCTGCACCACTGGCAGGACACCTCAGTTCCTATATGCCAGAGAAGTTATACCCATAGACAAATGCTGAGTGCAAGCCAGACTCCCATCTCACATTCTATGACACTGCCCATGAATTTGCTACTTCTGAGACAAGATCACTCAGAACTGCAAGCATCTCCTACCAGCTTCCAAAAACAGCAACCCCTCAGTTATCCTCCTAGGCATTACAAACTCCACCATTCCCAGATCCCCGCCTGCCACCTGGTAGGGACTTGCAGAAATTTTATTGGCTAAATGCATTCTCCTTTGATGGAGATCTAAAAATACCCCTTTATTTTGGGAAGTGGCTAGATGACATCACTGGAATGCCTCTCAGAGGCCCTACATAAATAAAATCCCTCCCCAGCTGTCCCCTTTCTACATATACAGAGCAATATATAGGCATTAATCCCCAAAGAAGGCGGCTTCTACTGGGGAATTAATACATGGTTGTTGGTGGGGGGGTTGTGGCACAAGGCCCAAGGCAGAGAGCCTGCAACCACTCAACCATGAATCAATTCCCCAGTAGAGGCCTCCTTCGGAGGGGATCAAGGTGCTTGTAAAATGGAATGTGATCTTGCCAAAACTGTTATAACATACTAATTTCACCTACTATAGCTGTGAGGAAAAACAGGGATTGTTTTGTCTACTTCTGCCATCCCCCGTACAACATTCCATGCAGAACATGCACATGCATATGTTCTACACAGGACATGCATTAATGTAGTGTTGGTGGAATTTCTCTTTTGAGAAGGCAGTTTTACACCAAAAAATACTTGATTCTAACACTTCTCTCTGTTGCTAAACATGGTATTTTCATTGCTCTTTATCGTCATTCACTACTCAGTTACTGATGCATTATGGGATATATTCAGGATCCTACACAATGGGTCGTGGGCAGCTGTTCAGATAAAGGTACATTTTACTCCCCCATGTGAGCTTTCTGCTGATAGAACCTGCAGCAGCTGCATAGAATGTACTGTGCAATAAGACTTGGCACCACAACTTTTACATGGGGGAGGAGAAGAGACAGCTACTTTGTATCCGTTGAGATACATGCTTGTGCTCAGTATCTCTGTACCATCTTTCCCCACATTAACATCTGACTGTCCACATGGAACATGGCAACCTGCATGACCCTAGGGAAATAGATTGTGCATGGCTGCAATCCAAACAGATCGAGACAGTACTGCACGCTCCCAATAGCGGAGTTCTGCTGGAAGAACATGCCTGCTCCTCTAACTTACTCATTTAGCACACTCCTGATGTCAGGCAGGGATTATTGCAGTGTTGGAACAGGCATTACTGGGAAATTAATCCCTACTCCAACTTTAGTCACCTGCTGCGTTTCCTCCAATCCCTTTCCATTATTCTGGCTTGCCGATTCTTGCCATGTTACAAAGTATCCTTAGAAATACACAACACTCAGAAACACCCCTCACAATATACAACATTATTAGCAATCATGATCAACATATGTGTCTTAACTATTACCAGCTTTTTTTTTTTTTTAATTTAGTTGTTTAACCAGGTATAGCACACTAAGCTGAAAGTGTGTACACACACACACACGATCTGGGAGCACAAGGAGGTTAAGTGACTTGCTCAGGGTCACAGTATGCAAGTGGAAGCTGTGGGATTCAAACCCAGGTCTGGTCTGCTGGATGTCACCAGATTTGCAGCTCAGAGCCTTAGACCACAGCGCTATACTGCCTCCTGATGCTACTGTACAGTTAGTACCCATCACACATCTACATGAATTTGAGTACCTATGTTGGTTAAGCAGAAGGGCGGACAGGATCGTCCTATCGTCCTTTAGATAAGACTGTAAACCAGGATCTTACATTGGGAGCTACATGTTCAGAGTTGGAGTTCAATCACACTCTGGGACTGGAACCCATTATCTGCACATCTAGAGGTGAGAGAATGTAACTGAACTACATCAATACTGGGCTTATTAGCTGGACTAGCAAACACACCCTATCAAAAGATTATTCATACTCTTCTTATGGTAGCCAAGTCAGATTTAAATTTTTTTTTTTTTTGGGAAGAGAATTCTACTTCCACACATACTTAAAGGTGACACCACCAAGTCACATGAAGATCTAAGGGCACATACATAAAAATATAATCAGTCACAAGGTGGTCCAGTTATTTAGATGGGATTCAGATAGTCTAGTGCTATAACAACTCAGCCCCACTGCATTTCAAATGCAACATGGTGAACAAGTAAACTAAAGGCATAAACTGTATTCAAATGGAACTACAAATACATCCATTTCTGTTTTATAACAAACAGCCTTCCAAGCCATTTAGTTTGAGACATGAACCTGCAACCCACAACCCAAAGAAGTTAAACATTTTACTTTCAGAACGAAGAAAAGGCATACTGGGACATTATATTGAATTACATAAAACAAAAAATACTTACCAATAAAAAATCTGATAACTTTAGCAGACTGAATGCAGAATTTTCTGTTGTGAAAGTTGAGAATAACTTATTTTATTCTTTGAATAAAATACACAATTTAAAACATTAACATATAAAGCACCTGCAGGTTTGCTAAACTCTTAAGTGCAACTGCTGAAACTAAAATGTTACAGATTGCTGCTTCACTCGGCTTCAGTCTCGGTTTTAAATGCTCAAAATCAATTAACCATTGATCAATTAGAACTGAATAAGACAATCACTGCTCAGTGAAACAAGTGATAGTTTATTGAATACTGGAGGAATAACTGACCAACTTGGAATGTGACTTGAATTAACTCCTTATTTGTAATAACTAAATAATTAATTAAATCCACTGAGCTCAGCACCAAATGCAGTCTCATTAACTTGGCCTGCATTAGGCTGCTCTCTGCAGAAAGCTAGATTTGATTGACACCACATTCCCACATTATTTGCTTCAGTATTAGGGACACTAAAACCTGAAAGTTATTAGAAAGATTCACTGCTAGTAGCTGCAGTAACTTGGTCAAGATGGTGAAACACTTTACCTGTTTTTTACATTATTCAGCTACCATGGGACAGAAGATTAGAGTGCTCTAGGCATGCTCCACAAAGCATCATGTTATGTTAACAGTTTAAAGCAATAAGTATTGCCTTGCTGCTACCTGCCCACAATGTATGCTTTTTGAGCCATCATATGACCATCTCCCCATCAAACTAAGTCCTATCTTTTTACATTTCATAATATAACAAAAAGGGATTAACCCATAACATGGTATGGGTTTACTGAGCACTAATCCATGCTGGGGGGGTTAGAGTCACAAGGCGAAGCCAAGTGACTTCAACCACCCAGGCATGGATTAATAATCTTTATTTATGTAATGCCTTTTATGAAAGCATGTCAATGCACTTTACAATCAACTCAGAACTCAATTACTGAAGTGTTGCCACATCTGTTAAGGGAATAGGAAGAGACAGAGAAGCACCTTATTCAGAAGATTAGTATGGCGTTAGGCATAGTGCTGCACTAACCATGCTTAATGCATCACAACAGGGTGGGGGCCATATTCAAGAGGACCACCTGTGCTACAGATAAATGTTGTAAATTCTTATTATTATTTATTCGTCCTGTGTAGTCCTGTCAAAGATTTAGTGAAGACAACAGTGCAGTATCCATAGAAACAGCAACATAGAATTTCACAGCAGATAAGGACCACTTGGCCCACCTAGTCTGCCCATTTCCCTAGCTGTTTCATATACTGCATATCCTAAAAGATCCATGGCCTTACCCTCCCTTTTCTATTGCTAGAGTTGCTTTATGTCTGTACCATGGGTTTTTTAATTCCCCTACCATTTATTCTCTTACAATCTCTGCCAGGAAGCCGTTCCATGGCTCTACCACCCTTTCCATGAAAAAATACTTTCTCATGTGACCCCTAAGTCTACTCCCCTCTATTTTCATATCATGGCCACTTGTTCTTGAACATCTTTATTTTTTTGAAAGATGCTACCCTCTTGTACCTTATTTACACCCATGAGGTATTTGAAAGTCTCTATCATATCCCCCCTCTCTCTCTCCTCTCCTTCACAGAATACATATTGAGATTCTGCAGTCTCCCCTCATATGACCTTTGGTGCCGCCCCTGCACCATTTTTGTTACCCTTCTCTGAACCACTTCTACTCTGTCTACATCCTTCCGGAGATGTGGCCTCCAGAACTGGACACAGTACTCTAGATGAGGTCTCACCAATGTCCTATACAGTGGCATCACCACCTCCTTCCTTCTGCTGGAGATACCTCTCCCTATGCAACCCAGCATTCCACTGTCTCTCCTCACAGCCTTCACACATTGTTTAGTAACCTTTAGATCATGGTGTGTGTATACGCTACTGGTTCCACAAAAACTAATGGGCACAGAAGCCTTCCCCATCCATTTTATTATCCTCTGTCTGTAGCCCTTCTGGAACTGTAGGAGATTCATTATCTATAAACCTTAGAAAAGGGACTTTCAGAAAAGGTGCAAGTTTTTAAAAAAGTGAGCATCTCTAGATTTTGGGCTGAATGGCATGTTCTCCTGTTGGTGATAATATTGCCTACAGCACTGAAAAGTCTCTCTGAGTATGTAACTGCAGGTGGGCAACTGGGGTGCTCAACAGCTATCTGTAAAAAGAAGACCAAATAGTCATTTTTGGTACCAGTACAATAACAAAGAAACGTTGAATCTGACAGCAGATATGGGCTGTTTCACCCTTATAGTCTTGCCCTTGTTCTTCTACCATAGAGGCTTGTCTTCTTCTGCTAGTGACACGTTCTCATCCAGAAAATCATGCGCCATTTTGTTTGCTGGTGTAACACCCTCCCCAATGTTTAATGGTATGATGGATGTCAAATATAGGGAAGACAGCATACACACCTTTGCTTTACCTTATTCGATGGGACTGAGTTGACCTCCGGGCACATGAGAACACATTGGGGCATAAGGGCTGCAAGGAAAGGGGGTAACAAGGTAGAAACTTCCAGTAACAGAGTAAAATGTCCAAACTGTGGCCAACCTCTAAACAGGATCCTTTTCATTTATTTGATGCTTATGAGCAATGTTACTTTGCAATCATGGCTGGAAGAGCAGTTCAGAAGCTGAGGGTCAGAGCTACATGAATTTTTAATTTCTCTGTATGAATCGCTGATCTTGTTGGCAATGTACAATGAAGCAACAAAAAGGAATGATTCTGTTATAGGACTGATGTAGACTAAATAGCTCTAAAAATATTCAAATAATATTTTTGCAATCACACACTTTATTTTGCCAAAAAATGACATCTTCTATCATGAATAGACTGGTATACAGTTAAGCAATAAGGCATGACAAAGCAATTGCTATTGGGTGATTTACCTATGCCTTGTGGTGTGTTATGACTCCCTCCTGCTACCCATGTTCTGTAGCAAAGATAGATGAACTGGTTTATTGAAAATACAAACTGACCCGCACATGCCAAAGTGTTCATAAACTAATGGCTTCCGAACACTTGTGGCTGTTCGGAGTGGTTTAGACAGCTCCTATCATGGGAACTGCAGTGCGAGAAGTGCCAGAGCAAGAGGAACCCACAGGAGGGACCAGAGACAAGACTCTGGTCCCTCATTGGATGGCTGAGCTGTCCATCTCTCTAAGGTGGCACCTGATTGGTTTGCTGCTCTAGCAACCCACATGGTCCACTTAAAGTTATGCAGAGGAATGAGGATGGAGAAGAATCAGCAGCTTCTCTTGGCTGCTTCTTGTGGATCACCGATTCTGAACTTGTTTTCTGTGCTTGTGCTACTTGCGTTTTTGCCACTTGGGCAAGCGAAGAAGTCCACTGGCACTCTTAAAAAAAAACCAAAAGAATAATTACATTTTTTTAACTAAAACAAGATAAAGAAAGAAGAACATGTGGGAAGAAGGGAACTTGGGGAAGTTGGGGGTGGAGAGTCGGGGACTCAGGAGGGGTTTGAGCCAGCAAGGACTGGGTGTGGGACTCAGGAGACAGGGACTGGGGAGTACTATGTTATGGGAGAGAAGACTTGGACAGAGGTTGATGAATATGAATGATGACATGAGCCAGGATGGAACTTGGAGACTGAGAGCAACCTGTGAGAACTAGAGTGCTGTGTGTGAATAAAATCTGCCTGCCAGTCATCAGTCCACTAGTGCCACTTCTTGCATACTGTCTGTGTGACCCTCCCCCCCCCAAGTCAGAGAAGGTTAAGCCAGACCAGGTCCCCCAGAATCTCTGTGGGTATACAAGCAGCAGTGCCTGCAACATCACTCTTAGCATAGGTGGTGTGAGAAGTAAATTCTGTGTGAGAATAAAATCTGCCAGCCAGTCATCAGTGCACCAGTGCCACTTCTTGCATACTGTCTGTGTGACCCCCTCTCAAGAAGTCAGTCATCTGTCATCTTCCTCCCTGTGCTCACTCAACGAGGTATATTCTTTAGCTTGAGTGGGCAGGGCAGTCCATCACATCATGTGGAATAAAGAAAAAAAACCTACAAAAAATCCTTGAAGAGGAAAAGTAAAGTACTGTGTCAGAGAGGGTTAGGCCAGCCGGGGTCCACCAGATTCTCTGAGTATACTAGCAGCAGTGCCTGCAGCATCACCCTTAGTGAAGGTGGTGTGTGAAAACAGTTCTGTGTGTGAAATAAATTCTGCCAGCCAGTCGTCAGTGCACCAGTGCCACTTCTTGTATACTGTCTGAGTGACCTCCCCCCAAAAAAATCTGGAATGGTCTCCATAGCAGTCTCTAGGAATGTACCTCCCTTGGGAGTTTCAAGAAGGGTCTTACAGCCCACCTGTTGGAACTAAGCAGAGGCGTAGCCAGGATTTGTTTTTTTGGGGGGTGTTTAGATATGCCATTTTCAAAACTGGATAAATAAAAGCCAGGGGTCTGGTGGCCGCTAGGCCCCCAGAAGCTTTGGGAGGTGTACATGCTCTGTGGTGAGTTTTGAGGCTATTCCTGAAGAAAAAACACACTTTTGTTACATGTTCCCCACCCCTAATTTCATGGGAATTTTTTTCTTCACATGGAATCAAGGTAGTGGGAAAATCTGGCTGGCATTACAGCCTGTAGAACCTCCAATGGTTGTGAACAACTGGCTATCCAACAGTGCCATCAACCACCCACCCATATGCTGTTTTTTTAATATACTGTGATCTTTGTAAGTTTTCTACATAAAAGCTGTGGCCTGGGGTCTGGGGGCCGCAATGCCCCCAGAAGCTCTGAGGGGTTTACATGCTGTGTGGTGAGTTTTGGGGCTTTTCTTGAAGAAAAAACACACTTTTGTTACTTGTTCCGCACCCCTAATTTCATGGGAATTTTTTTTTCACATGGAATCAGGGTTGTGGGAGAGTGGAGACTCTGGCTGGCATTACAGTCTGCAAAACCTCCAGTGGTTGTAGACAACTAACTGTGCAACGCTATAACACACTTGTGGCCACCATTGTTTTGTACTGTCCATGGCCTTCTCACTTCCTCTTTCTGTGCCCCCCCAACCAAAGTAGAGGATGCCACAACTGCAAATGTTCAATCAAGCAGTCCTAGCTCTGCACATACAATAGTGGACATCATTATGCACCTCACCACACTGTCACCACCATGCACCACCCACATGGCAATGAACAGAGTCAGGCAGAGAAAGACACACTGAGCCTCCACCATATAATCAACTGGAGACCTGCAGTTTTGGAAGTTTTCATACAGTGTCAAGTGAGCCAAGAACACATCTAGGAATTCCTTCATGGGGGGGGGGGGGCTTCACAACCTAAGGGGCTTGGGAAACAGAAAACTTCATGATATTTTCATTTGTGAAAGTATTAATTGGAAACATGTTCTATAACACTATTTTTAAAACATTGTCCGTTCATCTTCCCAAGGGAAACAACACACAGATATGATGCTGTACAACCACTTTTCTATATAGAATGAATGATGCACACCAAGAAAAGGCAGGACTGCCTTTTTTAACTCTTCAGATTATATATGGATGGTGTTGGCTGGCATGGTCCATTTAAAAGAGCTGGGGACCCCTACACTTGCAAGTAATTGCAGCTATGAATCTATGGATGGTCATTTCAGAGTTTGATCTGCAGTGGTGCCCAGGGACAGTACAGAGGCAAACTGAGAGATTTGCAGGTGAGAGGGAGCAGCTATTGTGATGCTGGGATAAAACCCACCACCCACAGGTCAGACCCTGTATACCTCTCAGCATTTTGTCACTAAAATGTTAGATACAAGCACTCAAAATGTAGGAAAATATTGTCAGACAAAGACACTTGCAGAAAACTGGGAGCTGGTGTCTTAACAGCACTCTACCCTTCTACCCTTTGATCACACCCTGGACACTAGGTGAATGTCCTAACAGTGGAGCGATAATGTTTTTTGTGTAACGCCCCTCTTCAACTGCCAGATAATTGCTGCTCTTGATGAGCTGTTACTCACACCAGGCCATCTGGAACAGGGATTAGCATGAGGGGTACAGCCTGCTAAAGAAGGGTTAACTTCATTAACAGCAATGGTAAATCTGCACTAGTCAAGACTGCCAAGTTTCAGCTTTGAAATGAGAGAAGTAGGAATGGGGTCCCCACTGCTACCTCTCATTTCAAAGCATCACAGTAAATAAGCAGAGACACCAGGATGAAGGAGCTGCTGTTATTATAACTAAACTTCTCTACTGGGATTATATTGCCCTCCTTCTCTCCCCACCATAAACCAGTTCTAGTTTTACTGGCACAGGATTTGACTGACAACAGGAACTTCCTGTTTGGGAGCAGGAAGTGAGTGATCACAGAGCCACCAAAGACTCAACATCCAGAAGGAAGAATAGCTCTCTGTCCCCTCCCCCAGCTGCTGGAGGTCTGACTCTGAGCAAGGAAGGAGACTACTGAGAAATATAGGAACTTTTTGTCTCAGAACAGGAAGATCAGGAGCTTAAATGGCACAGAGGCAGTAAGTAAGTAGGGAGGAAAAAAAAACAGAGGAAAGAGTAAGTATTCCATACAACAGTTAAGGGGCCAGAAATAAGGCATGATAGGAGTGGTGCAATGCAGTGGCTGTGGAGCAGCAGTCTTCCGGGAGATGTTCTGGAGGATGCGATGTTGTCCTATCTGCTGGCACCTCTCTGGGCTGAGGGAGGAGGTTACTCATCTCCAGACTGATTTGGCCAAGATTTGTGGGACTTCCTCTCCCACCCAGGGACCACCAGTGCCACTGCTGTTGCCTCAGAGATTGCCAAGGAAAAGGAGCAGTTGGACCACAGTGGGCTCAGGGAGGGTGAGGGTGGTGGAACAGAGATGCATCCCTCCAGCTGTACCTCTCCACAATTCATATGCCATTCTGGCAAAGTGTGGTTCCTCTATGGAGACACCCACAGTGGAGACCAAGGAGGATGCTGGGAACCTCCACAAAGGAGACCCACAGGAGGGTGGCATGGGGCCTCACAGGGGAAGGAAACAACTCCTGCTGGGGGACTCCATTGTTAGGAAGGTAGAACTAGGGGAGGAAGATGAAAGGGAGGTAAGGTCCCTGCCTGGCGCCATGGCTTGGAGGGACAGGGAGCGAATCCTCAGGATAGCTGGAGCAGCTGCACAGGGGAGGGAGCTGGATGTCATTGCCCACTTAGGGACAAATGACCTTGCTAAGAAAGGGATCAGAGCAATGCAGGAAGAGTTTGTGGAGTTTGGGAGGGGCCTTAGACAAGTAGCACGCACGGTAACCTTCTCGGAGGTGCTGCCTGTCTATGACATGGGTGAGGCTAGGGTGCTCCACACCATGGAATTCAATCAGTGGATCAAAAACTTGTACAGAGCTCAGGGATTTGGCTTCATTGGGGACTGGGGGTTCACCTGGAGGGATGCAGGCCTGTACTGGCATGATGGTCTGCATCTGTCCAGGAGGGGAACCAGGATCCTAGGTGATAGGTTTAAATGTTTCATTGACAAGCATTTTAACTAGCCAAGGGGGGGGCCAAGGAAAGGAGCAGGGAAATCCTAGCCCCCCCAAAAGATCAGTGAAGTAAGTGAGGTAAATACCAAGATAGAGATGTCAATAGGGAGAAGGGCAGGGGTAAATGGAGAAAATGACAAACACAATAAGGACAGGGACGGGACAAAAAGGGGTAAGGCCATCAAGAAATGGAGGGTAATGAGTACCAATGCCCGTAGTCTGGGCAACAAGCTCCCTGAACTGGTGACCTTGATGGAAGAGGGATGCCTGGATATTGTAGCAGTCACAGAAACATGGTACACAGAGAACCATGACTGGGATGTTAACATACCAGGGTACGCAACTTACAGGAGATACAGGAGGAAGAAAAGGGGAGGAGTAGCTCTCTATGTAAGGGCAGGGATAAAAGCAACTGAACAAAAGAGTAAACAGGGAGGAGGGGAGGCACTGTGGGTCACCTTAGAAACTGAAAATGGCACCACAATCTTCACAGGGGTTGTATACATACCCCCATGTCAGGGGGAAGGAATGGATGAGGATATGATAGAAGGCATCCTTAGGATGGCAGAGAAAGGGGAGATACTGTTGATGGGGGACCTGAATGTGCCAGATGTTACCTGGAGCACCTTGTCTGCAGACACACCCAAAAGCAGGGCCATTATTGATGCCCTTCAAGTGGCATGCCTCAGACAGCTAGTTTTGGAACCCACTCGTGAGGGAGCAATCTTAGACCTCATACTCTCAAATGGGAACGGTGAGAGGATTTCAGATCTAGAAGTGGGTAGCCATCTGGGAACAAGTGACCACCAAACAGTGTGATTCACAATAAACTCAGCTACAGAGTCAAGCCATACAAAAGTGAAGGTTATGGACTTCAGGATGGCTGACTTTGGCAAGATGGGAGAGTGCCTTAGAAAAGCACTAGTAAATAGGCCAGAAGGAGGGGTGGAGCAACAATGGGGAAACATCAAAACTGCCATCACAGAGGCAACAAGCCTTTGTGTGAAGCAAATAAACAAATCAAAATGAAAGAAAAAGCCACTATGGTTCTCAAAAGAGGTGGCAGTGAAGTTTAGGGAGAGAAAGATAGCATTTAGGAAGTATAAGGAAACACAAAAAGGAGCAAGACAGAGAACTGTACCAGTTAAGGCACAAGGAAGCCAGAAGGGTAGTCAGAATAGCAAAGGCCCAAACTGAGGAAAAGATAGTCAACTCGGTTAAGAAGGAGGATAAAACCTTTTATAGGTACATCAGGGAGCGTAGAAAGACAAAGGGAGGGATTGTGAGGCTGAATAGAATGGATGGTGGGTGGGACAGTGAAAAAGCAGGAATACTGAATGAATACTTCTGCTCAGTGTTCACAAAAGAGGAGGCAGGGGGAGGTGCCTAATCCAATTAACAGAAGCACTCTGGATAGGGGGTGTCGATCCCAGTCCTTTCACAGAAGAAAGGGTTCTGAAAGAATTCCTAAAACTGAAGGTGGACAAAGCCATGGGGCCTGATGGAATTCACCCCAGAATTCTGAAAGAATTAAGGAGAGAACTAGTGATACCACTGCCTACCCTTTTTAACGAATCATGGGAGGATGGTGTGGTACCTGAGGACTGGAGGAAGGTGGATGTGATACCCCTTCACAAAAGTGGGAGCAAGATGGAGGCTGGAAACTACAGACCTGTCAGTTTGACGTCTGTGGTAGGGAAAGTGATGGAATCACTTCTGAAGGAAAGAATTGTTGAGTACCTAGAGGCCAGTGGGGCACAGGACCCAAGGCAGCATGGATTCACAGCAGGAAGGGCATGTCAGACAAATCTAATTAGCCAGCCTTGGAGTGGGTCCCAGGGTGGTAGCTTGGGTAAATCATTGGCTGGACAGTAGGAAACAGAAGGTAATTGTAAATGGAGTCCACTCTGAAGAAAGAGGGGGTTACTAGTGGGGTACCGCCGGGTTCAGTACTGGGTCCAATCCTTTTTAATGTCTTTATAAGTGACATTGTAGAGGGATTGGAAGGAAAAGTATGCCTCTTTGCAGGTGTCACAAAGATCTGCAATAGGGTTGATACACAAGGAGGCATGGAAATGATGAGAAGGGACTTGGCAAGGCTGGTGGAATGGTCAGAAATATGGCAGCTTGGATTCAATGCAAAGAAGTGCGAAATAATGCACCTGGGAAACAAAAACCCAGGGGACGATTACACAATGGGGGGGGGGAGTAACAACAACAAAAATGGAAAGGGATCTGGGGGTAATCATATCAGATGACCTTAAGGTAAGCAAGCAATGTGAGAAGGCAGTAGGGAGGGCTGGGGGTAAACAGGGATGCATAGGGAGAGGCATCAGCAGCAGAAAACAGGAAGTTGTTATCCCTCTGTACAGACAGTTGGTGAGACCCCATCTGGAGTACTGCGTCCAGTTCTGGAGACCCCATCTTCGCAAGGACATAGACAGAATGGAGGCAGTCCAGACGAGGGAAAATAAAATGATGCAGGGTCTGCAGGAGAAGCCATACAAGGAGAGACTAAAGGAGCTTAATATGTATGCCCTTGAGGAAAGAAGGGAAAGAGGGGACATGATAGTAACTTTTAAGTACCTCAGTGGAATCAACAAAGTCCAAGAGGGCAGCATCTTTTAGAAAAAGAGTTGTGCAAGAACAAGGGGACACAATTTGAAGATAGAGGGGGGACGGCTCAGGGGTAATGTGAGGAAGTATTTTTTTCACGCATGGAACAGTCTTCCTGAGGAGGTTGTGGGGTCTAAAACTGTGGGAGAATTCAAGAATACATGGGACAGACATAAGGCAATTTTTGTGGGGGGTAGGAAGAAATAGGCTGTTAGTTAAATAGGATCTGCAGCTTATCATGTAGGTAGGGAAATGGGCAGACTAGGTGGGCCAAGTGGTCCTTATCTGCTGTCAAAGTCTATGTTTCTATAAGGACATGGGGTTATGTGTGGAGCCAAGAGTAAAGGGTTTGGGACACAGCCTGTGACCCTACCTGTTTCAGTGGGCTTGAGACAATTAGCTAACTAGTGGGACAGAACTACCAGCTCAGTGCTGGATAGCCCATTGCTCAAACAACAAGGAATATGTCACATTGTTTGTGAAGACCACTACACTAGTCATGTAATTTAAGTCAGACACTATAAATACAGACTTAGGTGGGAATTTGGGGAAACTAAAAAGGCCTGGCTTCTTCCCCTAGGATAGGCAGGGAAATGTACTTCTGTTTTGACAAGTATGTCACTATGTCACATTGTTTGTGAAGACAGTGATGGAACCCATTCTCTCGAACAGAGGGCAAGTGGTGAGCACTGGCCAGCCTGAATGGGCAGAGGCTCTGCCCAGTCAGACTGGTCAGTGCACACCACTTGCCCTCTGTTCGAGAGAACGGATTCCATCACTGTCTTCACAAACAACATGACATAGTGACATACTTATCAAAACAGAAGTATATTTCCCTGCCTATGCTGGGGGAAGAAGCCAGGCATTTTTAGTTTCCCCAAATTCCCACCTAAGTTTGTATTTATAGTGTCTGATTTAAATTACATGACTAGTGTAGTGGTCTGTTCAGGGCACACTTTTGCCTACCTCAGTGGTTTCCCTTTCCTCCAGAATAACAATTCCCAAGTCCCAGATATATCTGGTTGGTACAAATTGTTCTGCTGCTGTTGGTACTGCTTGGTGTTTACTTACCTGAGAGTCCTCTGAGTGATTGGCTGAGGCTTCTTCCTTTATTGCAGTCTGCAGAACTTGGCTGGCTCAGCTCTGGGCCTGGCTGAATCACCGAATCACTGAAGCCAAACGCCTGTCCTCGACCCTGCTTGGAGTGCCTAACAACTTGGGGAACGACTGATGAGTGAGGAAGGGGAAGGGAAAGGAATGGCAGGCTGGCCTGGCGGCCCCATGGGTCAAAAAACAAGTCTGTCTCTTCTCTTCTCTTTATCGATGAGTACTCTATTGATCCGAGTCTTCTTCTCGAGTCTCAACTTCTCCAGAAATAGTGAGACAATGTCACTTCTGACCCCACTGCGACCTGGATCCTCAGAGTCTGTCACACCCTGACCGATGACTCGCTCTGTCTCCTCTCCTCCACAGCTGCTCCACAAGATGGAGGACCAGGGGCCAAAAATAACTTTATTTAAATTTAATTCCATTTCCTCCAAACTCTCTGAGTCTCCGACCCGACTGACAGAAATCATCCTGACCCATTCGCTCCCCTCTCTCTCTCTCTGAGTGGCAGTGCGTGCGCTGGTGCTCCGAGCCACCAATTCTACATAGCCCCGATTGATTGGCTGCTGTTGAGAGAAGAGGAGGAGTGGAAGCCGACACACAGCCCTTTGGGTTCTTGCATGGCGCCGCGCGCTGCTTGAGCTTCCCTGCGGCCATCCCCATGGTAGTAGCAGCCAGCAGAGCCAAAAGACAAGCAGTCAGGCAGCCTAGACAGCACTTCGTGCTGACACATGCATTTAAAGGGCCGGCACCCCGCTCTTTGACTGTGTGTGACCGGAACTGGGATAAATAAAACATTTCGGAGGTCATTTTGAGGGGTGTTTGAATACCCTAAACACCCCCCTGCCTACGCCCCTGGAACTAAGCCTCTGCAACTGCTACTGCTGAGTCAGCCAACTCTGCTGCCAATCTAACCTTATTGGGACATCAATCTGACTGTGACTGTCTCGTGTATAATAATATTTCTTCTCCTGTTGATGTTGATTGTAACTAACCTGCCACTGCATCCTTGAGTGGGTCAGTGTGTTTATATTGACTGTTAATTGTGAAATGACGTGTTTGTATTTTGTTATGTTTATAGATGTATGTAATTAATTCTGGGTCACCCCCGGAAAAGGGACTGTTTCGGTCTCAGTGGGCCTACCCAGTCACCAAATTTTAAGTAAAATAAATAAATACTGTAGATAAATCTGTCATGTTCCTCCCTGTGCTCACTCAGTGGGGTATAAGCTTTGACTCAGTGGGCAGGGCATTCCGTCACATCACATGGACTAAAGGAAAAAAAAAAGAAAGAAAATTATTGAAGGGGGAAAAGTACTGTGTCAGAGGGGGTTTGGCCAGGCAGGGTTCCCCAGAATTTCTGTGGGTATACTAGCAGCAGTGCCTGCAGCATCACCTTTAGCGAAGGTGGTATGTGAAATAAATTCTGTGTGTGAAACAAAATCTACCAGCCAGTTGTCAGTGCACCAGTGCCACTTCTTACATACTGTCTGTGTGCCCCCCCCCAAAACATCAGTTATCTGTCATCTTCCTCCCTTTGCTCGCTTAGTGGGGTATAAGCTTTGGCTCAGTGGGCAGGGCATTCCATCACATCATGTGGAATAAAGAAATAAAATAAAAAAAAATCCTTGAAGAGGAAAGGTACTGTGTCAGAGAGGGTTAGGCCAGGCAGGGTCCCCCCAGAATCTCTGTGGGTATACTAGCAGCAGTGCCTGCAGCATCGACCTTAGCATAGGTGGTGTGTGAAATAAATTCTGTGTGTGAAATAAAATCTGCCAAGACTGCCAGCCAGTTGTCAGTGCACCAGTGCCACTTCTTGCATACTGTCTGTGTGTCTCCCTTCCAATAAGTCAGTCATCTGGCACTGGGTCAGGATAGCACCAACAATAATAGTGTGTGAAAGAAACATGTGGCAATAACTGCATCTTTTTTGGGGGGGGGGGACTGTGCCCCCCACACCCACCAGACTGAAGGATTATTTTTTTGCAATTAAGTTTGCTTTATTGATTTTCATATAAAAGTACAACAAAAATAAACCAAGGGTCTAACTAAAAGAAACTGATCACTTGTAAAAAGAAACTGACTTACAATAGCATAAAAAGTTACAATACAATTATATCAAATAATCTAACCAAATCTCTCCTCCCCCCATAACCCTCCCCACCCCAATACAGCACTCCATTTAAATCATAAGCATCCCACCGGATGTATTCCAAGGGTGCAATTAAAAACATAAGAACTCCAGTAGGGGGAGCTACCCATACTTTGAGGTCTTATTCATTCCTACCTAATAAGTCTTACAATTGTTGTAACCAGGAGGAAAAGGAGGACCAACATTTCGTACATTTTTTCCAGGCTCCTGTGGACCATGTGGCTGCCTGTTCTCCTGTAAGGGCCATTAAAAGTTCATGGCACCACTCTGAAAATGATGGATTCCAATCCCCTTTCCAGTGATGCAATATTAATAATTTAGTGACTGATGCTATCAAAGTAATATAATACTTATGTTTTAAACCTGAAACTTTAGATTAGAGTAATCCCCTATACACACTTCTGGGTTAAAATAATCATCTTGGGGAATAAAGTTTGTACCATGGACTGAACCATCTGCCATAGGCCACTAGCTCTAGGGCAGGTCCATAGCTTGTGTAATAATGATTCTTCTTTTCCTCCACACACATCACAATTTGGAGACATAATTTTTCCCATTTTATATAAACTGGTTGGGGTGTAATATAAGTTATGTAAAATGTTAAATTGCAATATACGCAGTCTATCTTGCTTGACAAAAAGAGTAATGTTTTGCCAGATATTTTGCCAGAAACTATGGGGTTTCTCTAATGTTAAAGCAGATTTCCAATAAAATGCCACAGGAGAAGAATTTTAGCCAAACGAGAGCTTAACTCTTTGTACAAACAGGAGATCGGTTTAGAGCCAGGGGCTAATGTACCCAAGCCTTGAAACCATTCCCCAGCCTGAGAGGACCAGGGATGGGAGTCAAGGAATTTAGTAACTGCTGACCTAACCTGCATAATTTTAAATATATCTTTGGAGGCAAAGAAAAACTTAGATTGAAGCCTACCAGGCTGTAGCACCCAAGTATCTCCAGCAAAGTCCTGTTGGAAGGAACAGAACACTTCCAAAATTGGTTTTCCTGCTATATTTAGATTGGGATTATTTACCAATGGCTGGGAGAGATACTGCAGGTTTTTCAGGCAAAATTTGTGGCACAACTGGGTGTGGACTTGGGTATCCCATCCCAAAGGTGTATCTTTCAGTTCCTTGTAGAATTTCGAATGGGAAAGATAGGGTAGGGCTAATTTTGCAATACGATATTTCTGCAATAGCATGTGCTCGATTTGTAGCCAAGCCAGCAGATATTCCATTGTAGAATCTTTTATGACCCCCTTAAAACACTTTGAAGTATGGATCACCAGGTGGTATAAGAAAAAGTCGGGCAGTTGTAACCCCCCCTAATTTTTTGGTCCTAGTCAATTTCCAATAGGCCCACCTTGGTGGTTTCCCTGCCCATAGAAATTTGGTGCATAGCGATTGAAGCCCCATAAACCATCTAGACTGAAGTGGTTGATTGAGCATAGTCATTGGGTATAATAACCGAGGAAGCACCATCATTTTGATAATGCTTGCTCTGCCCCAAAATGAGAGTGGTAGCCCTTACCATCGGTGAAGATCTTCAGATATGTGCTTGATCAAGGGATCAATATTAACTGACTTTAACTTACCCAAATCCTTAGTTAACTTAATGCCCAAGTATGTTAAAACTTCAGGCTCCCAAAGCAATCCTAGCTCCTCTACCTGCAATTTGTTTGTTTTGTTGAATTTTGTTGACCTGGTAAGCCCACTGGGCCTAGAACTCCCTTTTTCAGGGGCGACTGGGGGGGAAGGGCATACAAATGGTAAGCAACTGAATTTGAACCAGATTAAGATGTTGGTGGTATTTTTAGTGAATGAGGGAAATTTGGCCTGGACACTGGGGAAATTCCCCTACTGCATTGCTGGCTATAGGGGGCAAGTGGCTGAGTTGAGTCATTGTTGGCTCAGACTTGGTGGAAGACGGTCAGCATGGAGCTCGGGGACCAGTTTAACTGCATTGAACAACCTAAGGATTCTAAAATGGTGCTTAAAAATCGGATTATAGATACTACCATTGAGGAAGGAGAGATATTCATCTCAACGGAAGATTTGTCAGTAAGTGGAAACCCTTCAGTAGCTGTGGCTACTATGGAAGCCTCAGAGAGGCAGCAGGCAATGCTGGAGAAAAAATTATCGGAACTCGCTCAGGAACATGAGCGGGTGAAACTACAATTGGCTGCTTATGAAGAAAAAAACTCACCTACGGTTGCGGTGTCTGATATGAGCATTCTATGGGAGCAGGAGTTTCCAAACACACCAGGAATAGTTCCGAAGCAAGGTACGTCGGATGTCAATTCTATGCAAACCCCTAATTCAGAGTGTTTGGCTGGCATTAGTGAAACGGGTTCGATTCAGTGCCGAAAGCCAGAACTAGGAGGCCATTTGGCTACAATTGCTCCCAAGGTTTCTCCGGTTGCTATGGAGACCTTTGAGAACCTGGAAGTACCTGCTGCGGTGTCTAGAAGCTCCGTTTACAGTGAACATGGTCAGAAGTTGTCAAAAGACTCAGGATTTGTTTTCAAAGCCATTCCTCCTAGTGCCTTCACAGAGCCTCAGCAGTCTGAGGTAAGCTGTGTATTTCAAACTGATCCTTCCACTCAAACTGGCGTGTCGGAATTTTCATTTTTAAAACGAGCGACTGCCCATTGTGAAAAAGTGGGTGAGGAAGGGAAAGAAAAACGAGCAGCAGTATTTTCTGCTAAAAGGAACTTGGGGATTCATTTAGGGATACAGACTGTATCGGAGGCCCCAAGAAATGACTCTGTACCTACAGCTGTACAGGAAGTTCCTATATTACAGCCCTTATCTGTGGACAGTTGGACCCCTCAGACTGCTTTAAGTGCTGCCGGTTGGTCTTTTAATGGTGGCTCCTGGCACCCTACACCTGACTGGGACCCTAAGTTAAATTTTTCATAAAATGAGCCTTCATGGCGTCCAAAGATCTCTGCATTATCTAATGCAACTGAGACAACAGAGGTAGAAAAAAGGGAACAAGAGCCTTCCCAGGAACAGGTTCAAAATCGTCCTTCTGAGGTTTTGATTGACTTAAGTACTGAGCAAGATACTAATACAGAACAAAATGTTGAAACAAGTAAGCCATTAATGTCTGAGTTATTTTCCAAAATAAAAAAAGAAGCAGCTCCACGAAGAAATGCAGTCAGGTTAAGGTATAAGGGAGGTCTAGAAGTGAGACCTGATAGGCATTATGTTGGGAAATGTCTGTTAAAAGAATCTTTGCATTTCTGTCCCCGGGAGGTTTTCACATTTATTAACATCTCTGGTGAGGATAATTTTGATGTGAGCTTTCGCTCAGCCTATGCCCTGGATTTATTTTGGGAACGTTACAATCAAGTTAAATTTTCCCCCCTGTGGACCCCATTTCTGGTAATTCCTTTGACAAAACCAGTAGTCAAGTTTGTCACTATCATGTTCAGGAATGAAGGAATGCATATTGATGATGTATTGTATTGGTTATCTCAAAAATGTGATGTTTTGAGTTCTCCGGAAGCCATTTTAGATGATCAACAGTTTTGGACGGGGGGTTGGAGATTTAAGGTAAAGCTTAGACAGACTGATACTGGAATTTTACATATTCCAAACTCCTTTTTGTTGGGTCAAGATAGATGGGTTTGTTTTTATGCTGGGCAACCTAGGGCATTCTATAAATGCGACTCTCAGACGCACTTATCTAGTTTGTGTGACAAGCCTCATTGCGACAATTGTGGAGAGACTGGTCATATAGCTTTTCAATGCATGAATCATACAAAATGTGATCTCTGCAAAGACACAGGCCATGTTTTCTTGGAATGTGTGTGGGCTGCGAAAAATAAAGCCTCTATTAGCAGTCCTGATCTCTTCATACAAAAATCCCAAGATTTGGCCTCAGGGGTTGTTCTGGTAAATCATGCTTCAGGTGGTGAAATGGATGTCCCTGATTCACAACCTTTGATTAAGGAATCTGATGTTCATTTGAAGGATGCTCCAGTAGATAACTTATCCATGACATCTCCAGTTTGTTATACTGAAAAACAGGAGAATTGCCCTCAAGAGCCGGTTCCTTTGGTATTGCCTCAGGTGAGAAGGTCCTCCAGGAATTTAAAACCTCCTTTAGTGGCCCCTTATTCTGTGGATATGGAAACTAGTAATCCATTTGAGGTATTATTGTCTCAATGGGGAGATTCAGTTATGGAGTGTCAAGACCTAGACTCCCAACCCCTACAGGATAGCCCCCCTTCCCCTTACATGGTACAGGAAGGTTATAAAAGTAAAAAGAAAAAAAGGCGGAAAAAAGATAGTTAACTACTTAATGTTTCCAACTGGCTTGCTTTAACTTGGGTTCAGTAAATGTCCATAGTTTATTAAACTTCAAAAAAAGACAGGTTGTTTTTGATTATGTACATAATAATCCTTTGGACATCTGTTTATTACAGGAAACCTGGGTATATACCATTGATCAGGCCAGGAGTTTTCAAAAAGAATGGTGTTGGGGTCCTTCATATTGGTCATTTGGATAACAATCGGCCGACGATTTGGGTTTCCTTTTCAACTCTTACACATTTTCCTTGATAAAATTGATGGATTTGATTCCAGGGAGGCTAATGATTTTAGATGGGGTGTGGAGATCTATGACTTGTAGATTTATTAATGTGTACTGTTCACAAGTTAAGGCTGAATGGGTGGCACTATTTCGAATGATAAAACCTTTTTTAATAACCTCATCTGAAATTTTCCTTTGTGGTGACTTCAATTGTGAGCTGAACCCAAGTGGGAAAACGTCGAAGGATTTAAAAAAAAAAAAATATACTGTGACACCCATGCATTCAGATCTCTAATACAATCATCTGGGTTAGTTTCGGGCAATAATCACCAGCAGGGGGGCCCTAAATTTACTTATAAGAAAAAGACATACACATCAGTTATAGATTATATTTTTTTATCACATAATTTGCCTTTTTCATTTTATACAATTCCAGTTTCCTTTTCAGACCATTTATTACTTAAATGCAAATTTTCTTCTGGTCCGTTCCCTCAGTGGCAGAAATCCCGTGGGAAGCTGAGTGCTCCTTTATTACAGTCCCCTAGAGTGCTTAATAAGATTGGCACATTACTTAAAGCACGGCTGTCAGTTTCCTTTTTGTATGAAGATATAGGACAATGGTGGAGGGATACAAAAAATGATCTGTGTAACTTATTAAAGAATCAAGGGAGGTCCGAGGAAAATTTTAGATTTCTTAGCTATTTAAAAATTAGACAATAACTGTATTATTTATTTTCTGTCGCTAATACTTCCAAATATGATTACTCTTTACAGATTCAGACTTTAAAACAGAAAATGCAACAGGTGCAATATAACAGAGCAAAAACTTCACAAGTTCTTCTTCAATATGGTTTAAAAAAACAGCCTCATGGTGATCCCTTTGAAGCCTTTAAAAAATACAAAACCAATACCGCCTTAACTGCATTGATAAATCAGGAGGGTAGATTGGTGGAGGATACTGAGGGTTTACAACAGATCGTTAAGGATTTTTTCCTGTCTCATGCACCTACAGTGCCTCCTAGTGTAGAGGAAATGACGCAATTTTTGACTTCAATAAAGATATTGGATTCTCAATTTGATAAATCCTTGTTATCCGGAAAAATTACAAGATTAGAAATCGATGCAGCCATTAAATCTCAAAAGTCAGGTATTTCACCTGGACAAGATGGCTTAACTTCTTCAGAGCTGTATAAAGCTTTTCCCTTTGAGTTTTCTCAATGTTTAGATTTAGTTTTTAATTTTTTCTTATCCACGGTGGTTTTTCCTGTTTGGTTGTCTGAAGGACTAGTGATTTTTCTTTATAAATCAGGGAATAAAACACTGATTGGAAATTGGAGACCTATTACGATTTTAAATATGGACTATAAACTTTTTACGGGAATTTTGAATAATAGGCTGAAACATTATGCAGTCACAGTACTCTCCCCTTATCAATACTGTGGATTGGCAGGAAGGAAAATCCAACATGCTCATATGATCATTCACGATCTAATTGAGTATGCTGGTTTAAAACAAAAACAGGGTTGTATTGTATCAGTAGACCAAAAAAAGGCTTTTGACAGGGTGTATCACCCATTCTTATTTATGACCTTAAGGCATTATGGTATCCCTGCTGTAATTATTAGTTGGATAATATCACTCTATGCAGGGGCTGTTATTCACCCGATTGTGAAATGCAAGAGTGGTGAGGGTTTTCATGTGCCTATTGGGGTCCGTCAAGGATGTCCCTTGAGCCCTTTATTATATTCTTTTATAATCAATACATTGATTCAATCTGTTTCACAACTCCCCAAATGGGAAGGTGTGTTGGGCCCTCCCTTGTCAAAAGATCTCTACATACAAGCTTATGCTGATGATCTATGTGTATTTTTTTCTAATGTTGAACAAGTAGCTGTGTTTTTGGACTTTATGAAATATTACTCTAAGCTGTCTAATTTAAAAATTCAAAAACCAAAAAGTCAGGGATTGTTTATAGGGATTGGTGAGACATCTGATAGGATTATTCAAGGACTTAAAATCTCGTCAGATCCAGTAAAAATATTAGGCTTGTTATATGGGCCACAAAATTTACCTGAATTGAATTGGGAAAATGCGTTAACCGGGATTGAGGGAAAAATTAATATGTGGAAACGGTGGAAATTGTCAAAACTGAAAAGGGTACAGATATTGAAAAAATTTATTATTCCTTGTTTATTGTACACGGCTATGATATTCCCCTTACCCATGTATTTAGAATCACAAATTTACAGTTTATTTTTTCAATTATTATGGGGTAAAAGGTTCAATCCTATAAAACGGCAATATACATACCTTGAAAAAAATAAAGGAGGCCTTGGGATGGTGGATCCGGTAATTTTCTTCAACATATTGTTTATATCACAAAACATCTGTTTAGGATTAACTCCAATTATGACCTTGCATGGGTTATTGTCAAAACAGGTTTTGGTTCATTATTATTTAGCTTGGCAGATTTTACCTCCGAAGCCTGTTAAGAAATTGATTTTACCACATTATTTTTTGTCAGTTGCAAAACAACTTTTTAAATGGGGCTTCTCAGCTCAAGTGGTTAGAAATAGCACTGGGCCTCAATTGGATAAAATAGTGATGGCATTAATATATCAAACTGAACCAACTTTTAAAAACTGCCCCTCGTCTAATATAAAGATGGTTATTAAGAGATTAAATAATTTACGGTTACCTGAATATATGTGGGAATTTGTTTGGCTATCATTATATGGTCGAATAAATGTAAGAGGGAATGCAAAACATAAAGCATTGACTGATAGATATTGTCCCTATCCTGAGTGTATTGCCCAAGAGGAGACGATGGAACATTTTTTATGTTTTTGCTCCTATGCTAAATCTTTGTGGAAATTCCTGGCCAAAAAATGGAATATGTTATGATTATTACATTTGGATTATAACATATTGATTTTAGGTATTAATCCTCAGTTGGGGAGGGGGTATGATAATGAGACGTGGCAAATTTTTTGTTGCTGCTTAACTTATTATTTATGGCAAGCTAGATGCCAGTGGGTATTATATCAAAAAAGAATGTCTTATGATGCGGTGGGTTTATTGGTGGAAGGGGCAATGGAAAGAATTGATCTTAAGGACTGTTAAAGGACTACTGCTTGGAAAGTGACTAGCTGGTGGAAGGGATTTACAATGTTTATTAAATATAAATAGGATGATTCAGAAAGATTTGAGTTTGTTATGGCAGGTGCATATAGGGGTGGAGTGTACTTTGAAAATTCTTCTTCTATTTTTGGGAAGGGATATGATACTGTTTGCAGTTTCTCCCATGTATTGTCCTGATATTGTAGGACTATAATAATTTATTTGTTACTTCTGGTATATGATTTGTGTGATTTAACACTGTATATGAGTTACTTATGATTTCTGTTTTGATGTTATTTAAGTAAAAAAATTCCCCTACTCTTTTTGATAGGTGCCATGGAATCTTTAACATCCACCTGAACTACCACCAATCCAGGCAGATGGGACCTCGGTTTAATGTCTCATCCGAAAGACGGCACCTCAGAAGTGCAGCACCCCTCTCATGCTGCACTACAGTGTCAGTATTGGGATATTAACCCAAATGCCAGATGTGGGAACTGAACCCACAGCCCTCTGATCTCCCGGCCTCAGAGGCGAGTGTGCTACCTACTGAGCCACTGACACTGCTAAATTTAGAACACAGTGGGGGCAGTGGATAAACTACTGTTTTGCTTTTATTTAATTTGTACCCCGAGAAGGAGCAAAAATCATTGATAACTTCTAAAGCTTCCAGCCAAGATGTACTACAACTTGCAATATGCAACAGCATATCGTCTGCGAAGACTGATAGTTTATATTGCTGCCCTTCTATTGAGATCCCCTTCACCCCACCTGCCATATTCAAATGGCATATTGAGGGTTCAATATAAAGATTAAACAAGTGAGGGGACAGAGGGCATCCCTGTCTAGTCCCATTGGAAAGCCAGAATAGGTCTGATAGCTCATTATTACAGGAAATTCTGGCTGAGGGGCATGCATAAAGTACCTGGATCTTCTGAATGAAATCTTCCGGAAATCCATAATGTTTCAGGGCTGCAAATAAATAGCACCAATTGACTCTATCAAAAGCCTTCTCTGCATCTAGGGATGCCAGGGCTGCTTCCTGCCCTGGGTCCACAGACACAGAGATAAGGTAAAGTAGCTTCCTAAAATGGTCACTTGCATTATGACCTGAAATAAAACCAGTTTGTTCCGGGTCAATTAGCGTAGACCAAACTGCTGATAGCCGATTCACCAAGATCTTCGCTAATAATTTTATGGCGTTATTTATAAGGGAGATTGGGGGTAGTTTTCTTGCTTAAGAGGGCCTTTCCTTAGTTTAGGCAATACAATAATGCGTGCCTCAAACGATGATTTTTCCGAAACTGGGGACACAGACCAATAGTTAAATAAAGAAGTTAGTAGTGGTACCAAAATTGCAGAGAAAGTTGTATAAAATAAAGTAGTGTAGCCATCCGGTCCCGTTGCCTTGCCCGGTGGTATGGAGGCTATAGCTTGCCAGACCTCTTGCTCCGTGATGGGGCCACTTAACATCCTCTGCTGCTCTAACTTGAGGAAGGGTAACTGAACCTGAGCTAAAAAATGAAGCATTTGCTGATTGTCTGGTTTTGTTCAGGTAGCTGAAGAATATAAGGCTAGATAAAAAAGCCTAAAGCTCTCCAGTATTTCTTTTGCATTGCTAGTGGTTCTGTCTGTACCTGGAATAGTCAAAGCTGAAACCCATTTAGAGGAACTTTGCTGCCTTAAGTGCATTGTCAGTAATTTTTCTGCTTTTTCTTCCTGCCCTATGTAGGTCGCCTTCATGTGAGAGGTCACCTTATCCACTCCCTCAATCAGGTAGGTCAAGTACTGAGTACGAAGTCTTGCTAACTCATTCCGATCTGCCTCTGATGAAGAGAAGGAAAGGGACCTCTCAATCATCCTTATTTGCCTTAGTCATGTCTCGGTTTGTAATTGAGATGTTTTTTTCCGGATAGAAGCAATGCGTATTAGTTCCCCCCTCCATGTTGCCTTAAGGGCTACCCAAATCATATCAAAAGCCACAGTCGAGGATATATTTTCTTGTACTATTTGTCTCATATAGTCTTGAAAATGCTCTATTTCTTTATCTTTGAGAAGAAGGTTATTTAATGAACATATATGAGGGCGAATGGTAATATGTGAAAAACTAACCGTTAGTAGAGCCGGAGAGTGATCGGAGATCACCCTAGCCTGTATAATGCAATCTATCACATCATGTAAAACTTTTTTACTAAGAAGAAAATAATCCAACCTAGAAAACACTTTATGTGGAATAGAATAAAAAGTAAAATTAGTAACTGTGGGATTCCGAACTCTCCATGAGTCAACTAGGCCCAGAGTATCAATTAGATCTCTCAAGGCTCTCTGCACAGGCAAAAGACCAGTTTGGGTTCTAAATGACTGATCTATATCATTAACGTACACCAAATTGAAGTCCCCTCCTAGAAAGCAAGGCAAATGAGATACTGAAGCCAAAGCTAAAATAATTTTCACAAAAAAGGATGGTGAATCTACATGTAGTCCATTGATTGTCCCCAGAACCACGTTAGCATTCCCCAAAAGACCATGGAGAAATCAGAATCTCCCCTCATGATCTCTAATTTATTGGCAGCATTGGAATGGCAGAGTTTGGGCTATTAAAATAGCTAGTCTACCCTTGCTATGGCTCCTTCCCACTCCGTATGCCTGACCCACCCAAGTTTTCTTTAATACCTGAATTTGAGCCTCCGGAATGTGCGTTTCTTGCAGAAATGCCACCTGTGGGGAAAATTCGATTAAATGTCACAGTATCATATATTTCTTATTATTGTTCCCACCCCTTTTAATATTCCAAGTTATGAACTTGACTCCTTGTGCTGCTATACTCGGGAATTAACACTCAGTACCCAACCTCTTTCCCTTAGGAGCTGCATCATACCTCCCCTTCCCCATCCCCCCTTCAAATAAACAAAAATGCAAAACTGAAATAAATGAACTCTCTATCCCGACCTTCTGCCTACTCCTAAACGTTCCATCCATGTGCTGCAACAGAGGCCCCCCTTTCCTCTGTTCTCAGTTTTTTCCCCTTCTATGAATTCCCTACTAACTATAGTATGCAGTAACATTTCCCCCAACTATTATGAAATTAAAATGTCCAGCGTTCGGAAGTGTCCATTTCTCCATTGATTCAGCAGAGATATCTGTGCAATAATTAATCCTACAAGGTCCCGCTGAATATAAAAGTCTCTTACAATTCTGGTTACACTCAGCCTATCAAATGGAACTAAAATGACTCCACTAGAGGGGGTTCCGGCTCCATTTAACATGGCAACATGGGTCTTATACTCTTAATGGCAGAAGTGCCCATTAACAAAACTTGAGAATGGATCACTGGAGGGAGCCCTCACTCTCATTAACAAAAATATTAAGTAGTGAAGTGGATTTACTTAAGACTTATACACAAGGACCTTTGAAACAAAATTAAAATGTCTCACTTAGGACCTTTGAAACAAAATTAAAATCTCTCACTTATTATCCAATATCCTGAGTTTCCAATAGTCCAGATTACATATTCAATCAAGCACCTGCCCTTACTGAAAGTCCAGATCAGCGGGAACCAAAACTCTTACTGAGAACAATCTAGACATTTTCTCCTTCACAGACTTGGCTGTAAACCTTGAACTGCTGCTGATTACTCTGTCGACCTCTCTTCATATTTTAAATAGGTCTGGGAGCAATTTCTTTAATTCAGCTTGGGCTGTCTCTGCCATTTCAAACCTATGCGTCCCAGATTGCAAGGTGACTTCTAATCGTTTAGGAAATACAAGGCGGTGTTTTATCTCTGCAGCCCAGAGTTTAGACAAGGTCGGTTTGTACTCCTGCTGAGCCTGACGAACTTTCATGGTCATGTCCGGCACAATCTTGAGTTTTTTCCCCTTCCCATTGCACTGCTTCAAGTTTTCTGATCACTCTAAATACATGGTCCCTGTACAAATAGTTTAACATCTGAAAAATAATTGGACACGGTGGATCCGATGGCGAAGGTTTGGATCTGAGTGCCCAGTGCCCCCTCTCTATAATATAAGTAGGGCCAAGAGGATTAGGCCCTGCTATCTTGGTGCAGAACTTTTGCAGAAATTCACTTGTGTTATCCCCTTCTTGCCTCTTGGGTAACCCCAGTAAAACTAGGTTAGTCCGTCTACTGTGGCCCTCCAAGTCGTCCACTTTGTCTTCTAATTTGCCTATTCGCCTTGTGAGAGCCGTCCAGCTAGGGGCCATTTTTGACTGGTGTTCCTCTAGCGAAGATACTTGAGTTTCCACATCTTCAACTTTTATTGCCAGGTCTTTGAGTGCTGGTTTAATGTCCTTTAGGTCATCCAAGATTGTTAGCATTGCTGCCTTTATAGTGGAGAGATCTGTGGCAGTACTCGCTGGATTTATAACTTCAGAGCTAGGATTGGAAGAAGAGGTCTGTATTGGTGAAGAACTCCTGCGTGGTCTCTTGGGCTTCAGGCTGGGCTGCTGGTCATCCCTGGGGTGCTCATTGCATGGCAGCTCTGATATTTCCATAGTTGGAAATTAAATTGATCAATTCCTTCGACTGCTTGGAAAGCTCCCCAAAGTCTGCAGTGATCTGTAAGTAGAATTTTTAGGGGTTGAGCTGCAAAACTGAGCTTTTTTAATAGGAGGTTGGAGCTCAGCAGTAGTGACTTACGCCCGTTGCCTGCATCATGTGACTCCTCAAACTGAGGATTCTCACTCTGGGGGGGATCATGGGGAAAGTTAAAATTTCTTGGGGCCATGGAATACTGTTTCCACAGCCCCACATGCAACAGTGTAAGTCCCTAGTGCCAAAAAAGTTGGAGACCAGGATTAGAACCTTGGTCTCCTGTGCTGCTGGACAAGCTGCTCTATTGACCAGCCTTCCAAGCCACTGAAGCAACTCAGCCAGCCACCTGGATTCTGGTGTCCTAGTGCAGTTTGAGCACCATGAACAGCGACCAGGGTAGCACTTACTGAAAGCACTGTATATCCCCTCTTGCTGTCCATGTTAGCACTACACGAACTAGCACATCTATAGAGTGGTGCTATTTGTGTTGTGCTAATCTAACCAGGTGTCCTGTCATCTTCCTCCCTGTGCTCACTTAGTAGGGTATAAGCTTTGGCTCAGTGGGCAGGGCATTCCGTCACATCACATTGACTAAAGAAAAAAAAAAAGAAAAAAAAATTCCTAAAGGAAAAACGTACTGTGCCAGAGAGGATTAGGCCAGGCAGGGTCCCTGAATCTGTGTGAGTAGCAGCAGTGCCTGCAACATCACTCTTAAAGTAGGTGGCATGTGAAATATAAATTCTGTATGTGTGTGTGAAATAAAATCTGCCAGTGAGTTGTCAGTGCAGCAGTGCTACTTCTTGAATACTGTTTGTGTGACCCTCCCCCCCCCGCAAGAAGTGAGTCATCTGTCATCAGGGAAGTACAGCCATAGGTATTTCAAATTTGCAATGGTAATCAACTGTGGAAGCTCAGTTCCATCCAGTTTCTGGTGCTCTGAGAAGCACTGCCAGTGCCAAGTTCATGACTCACGTCAAGTCACAACAAATCACATTCTTCACCTTCATTTAATTTTTGGTTTCATCACGAATCAGGACACTCAATTATCGTGTCACATCACTCACGAGCCTTGGTCCAGTACGTTGCTTCTGTTAGTGTTCACATTCTGCAGGAGCCCCTACTAGCAGATGAACTTGAATCTTTTTCCTCAGAAGCCAGCTGTATTTAATCCAGTAGATATAATCTTAGACCAAACATTGTAGCAGTTCAGGGAAGTACAGTCATAGGTAATTCACATTTTCAATGGCAACTGTTTGTGGAAGCTCAGTTCCATCCAGTTTCTGGTGCTCTGAGAAGCGCTGCCAGTGTCAGGTTCATGACTCATGTCATATCACAACGAATCATTTTAACGGTCATCACATATCACACCACTTCATCTTTTTTTGGAGCAACCCTGTTTTTGGTTTTTATCTTCTGCTTCATCAGAAATCAGGACACCCAGTTATCATGTCATGTCACTCTTGAGGCTTGGTCCAGTACGATACTTCTGTTTTTCTGCAGGATTCCCTACCTGTTTTGCTCCATACTGAGAGCCGTTGCTGAACATTACTTGTGGCATACATTACAAGCATATTGTCCCCATCTACAAAAGTCAGACTCAGGAAAATTGGTTTAAAAAAAAATAGAGATCTGGAACTTGCCTGCCTTTGGACCATATCATCGTTACCCAGGGTGTGGGTGGGAGGTGCAGCCAGTATATCACGTCATCACGTACTGGTAGCAACTGTGGCAGACAAGTCCCTGATATCACACACACAGTAGCTTTTGCATTCTGAAGAGATCATTTAGCTAAATGTGCCTTAACCAGATTGTTTAAAATTTGAAAATGTCACTTAGCTCTGTTTTTCACACTGAGGCTGATAGTAGTGGTAGTTGCAATAGTGAAGTGGTGACTTTCGGACTTGGTGCTCTTTTTTTGGCATGTTGCTTCACGTCTTATTCCATACCGAGAGCCATTGCTAAACAAAAGTGGTGCTAAACATATACCCTTCTACAAAAATCAAACTTGGGATACTGATTAAAAAAATAGAGACCTGGAACTTGCTTGCCTTTGGGCCAAATCATCGCCATCCTCCAGCAGGCACACCCACAGTCACATTATTCACTCCTCATCTCATGTCACTGCTCATGCTGTTTAGTGCTACTGAACAATGGTTTAATTGATTTTTTCTATAGATATGTTGATTAAAAGCTGTTTAAAATGATTTTTCACATAGTTACCACACAACCATAAAGGCTTTAAAAGGTTTAGATAAGTAGCCAAACCTTTTTTGCTTATCAGAACATTTTAGAGCCTCAGAACCTTTAGAGGTTCTCCCATACCTATTGTGTAGTGCCTTACTGATATTATACAGTTACAGCCCCGTGTGTAAACCACATTTTAAAGTCTGTAAAAGTATAAATGGTTATCCTGTATTCAAATGCCCTTCTAAGGCCATAGTTTTTTGCAGGATTTATCAGTGTGTAAAGACATTGACTGACCAATCAGGTTATGGGATTTTTTATGTTCATTTTGTAGTTTTAAGTAATAAAGTAGGTGATTGTGTTTAAGTGTACATTATTCTAAATAACAGTGATGACTGCACATTTTGCTTTTTAAAGTACAGTGTTATTGCAGCAATGTGCAGTTTTATAATTAAGGAATATAGGCTATACCTTCAAAAAAAGATTTTTGATGGGAGATAGTGAACACAGCAACACAAAAATATTATGATGAACAGAGATTTCCAATCACCAAATAAATGAGCAAGAATTTTTGTATTGTTGAGATTTTCACTAGAAAAAGTATATATAGCATATATACACATCTGAAGCAAATACACTTCTGCTGTAATGAGAAGGTTTGAACTTCCCTTCAGTATTTATCCCTTTTCCACACACCATCTGACTGCAAGTCTGCATGTCACACGACTCGTGATGCCTCCATCAGTCTGCTACAATCCCCCCATACCCTGACCCCAGCAGACTTTGTATAAGCCCAGAACGAGAGATGAAAAATCCACCACTGAGACCCTACCCGTCTTCAGTACACTACAACCTGCCCCCCCTCACAATACACTTTGCCAGGAAGACCTCACAAACTCAGAGAACACATTAACAATATATCTCACCCATACTTTGTAAAGGAATCTTCTTCGCCAATTCAAAAGGTGCTTCCTACTGTGACTATAATGACACTCAGTGCAATTTAACTAGGTGGGTCCCGAGAGACCATCTCTCCTTTCCCTCACCTGCTCTCTGTTAGATCCCCATCCCTACACTAAATGTTTCACACACACTACACTGACCGTGAATGGGTGACCTGAACATGCCACTCCTTGATGATGGCGCTATGGCCGAAGTGCAAGTGGATAGCTGAGCTACTCCAGGAATCAGCAACATAAAGTCTGAAGCTGTCTGTAATGGGGATAGCTTGAATGTCTCAGGTCTCAAACCTGCATGTGGTTGCAAAGTGATCAAGGCAGCGGAAGCCGTATCAGGACCTTGCCCCCTTCTTGTCTATGAGATTAAAGTGATCTGCTCTTACTGGGGAAGCCTTTAATGCTGGGAGCCTAAGGCCCCATCCACACCATACCGCTTGCGCCCGGTAATGGATGCAATCCATTCCCACCATGGAGCGGTGCAGTGCGTCCACACCTCGGCGGTGTCCGTTACGGGACCAGCACTGCCGGTCCACACATCGGGATCCGGGCGACTGTTACAGCGGCACCCGATCCCACAATGCAGCTCGCGCTGTGCTTTGTGCCCTGCAGGGGACCGTTACCGACAGTCCACACTGCCTCCGGTAACGGTCCCAGGGCGGGACTGGTTCCATAACTGTTGTGGAAACCACCTCGCGGTGGTTTCCACCTGATTATAATGCCCTCCTGTAACATTGCCAGTGTACTGTAAATGCGACGCCCGTTACCGATGTTTACACCCCCCGGTAACGTTACAGAAGGGTTTTCGGGCTGCAGTGTGGACAGGGCCTAAGAAGGTTCTGTTTGACAGACCAGGAGATGCAATACACATCCAAAAAAAGTATGTGTATGGGATACAGTATGTGTGTCTTATTGTTTCGCACTTGGATGTGAAATTATTGTTTGATGTGCTGTTGTTCTTCCCTTGATGCTAATGTGCCAGTTATCTGAGTTTTTCTTTTGATTCAATCATGCTTACCAACTGTGATACTAATTTCCTGCATCTGCACCTTCATATGACATATAAAAAGGGTGCCACATACACAAGGACATCACAACTAAGTACCGGACTGCTGCTCCTGAGGTAAGGGCTGTAGGCATTAAGGAATAGTTTTTGCCATTCTGCATTATATTTGCTTCTCTTTTAGAAGCAACACAAAACTTACCTGATGAAGCAATGGGTATTTCTATCCCCTCCTCCTCAGTCTGATACAACCCAAATCTACCTCACGCCCTTCACCATCAGTGACCGGAAGCTCTGCTTTTACAACCCCTTCTCGATAACTCCCATTCCAGGTCAGAATATAAATAAAATACTGTGCCTGTTACTTAAAAGTAGCCAGCCAGTCAGTCAGTATTCTTCAGATTAAACTGCGTCATCAGGCATGGAATGTAACTCAATAACTTGGTGCTGTTGAAATCTCCTCGCTACACATGACCTCCCCCCCCTTCACCATCAATCTGCATACAATGCCTTCTCTAGTCCCTCCTCTCCCTGTCAGGTCAGCCTGTCAGAAATGTTGTTATTTATAAGTAATCAGCTATTCAGTACACTTCAGATTAAAGAGTCGCAGCCAAGGAATAAACCAATGGTAATGTCGGTAACTAACTTTGTACTGTTCAAATCACCTTACCCCAGCCAGCTGTGCATAAAGGATGCAGGTACCTGCCTCTCTGACGGCCCTGTAAAAGTACAGCAAAACTGTATTTACAGTACCTAGCCCGTAGAGACTATTGGATGTTTATAAGGACCAACATTAGGGTTTGGGTATTTGAACAAAAGAAAAAAAATATATAACTAAAATTACAGCAGTTATCACTGTTGGAATTCTGTTTTATGAGCTGTAGAAATGTGGGGGTTCAGTCTGCAAGCACTTCCGAAGGCCAGAGCCACATATATAGATGATAATAATAATAATAATATTGCTGTATCTACTGGGACACACTTCAAAGCTAAGGGACCCAAACCCCTGTGAGCCCCAATGATTACAACAGTAAATATGAATGGTGATAGTGCTTAACCAGACTATGAGTTTCATCGAAACGTGATCACCCCTCCCAAAAAAAGTCCCTAATATAGAAACATAGAAACATAGAATTTGACGGCAAGTAATGACCGCTTGGCCGACCTAGTCTGCCCATTTCCCTACCTGATGGATAAGCTGCAGATTCTAGTTAATCAACAGCTTACTTCCTCCTACCCCCCACTAGAATTGCCTTATGTCTGTCCCATGTATTCTTAAATTCTCCCACTGTTCCTGACTCCACAACTTCCTCAGGAAGGCTGTTCCATGCATCCACAACCCTCTCTGTGAAAAAAATACTTTCTAACATTACCTCTGAGCTGTCCCCCCTCTGTCTTCAAATTGTGCCCCCTTGTTCTTGCACATCTCTTCTTCTGAAAGATGTTACCCTCTTGTACTTTGTTAATTCCCTTGAGATACTTGAACCACCCAACACCAGCTCCTACTGTACCCATTGTTCCTTCAAATCAAACCACCTGTGGAACCTGACCACATAGTAGAAAAATTCACCATCTACAACCCTGCCTCAGCGAGTTCCCCCACCCCTTACAGGTCAGAGTGCCAGGAATTAGTTATATAAAAAAAACATGTTACCTCTTATTTATAATCAGCTAGTCAGTACATTTCAGGATGTCAGTCAAGGAATGAACTAACCGACAGTAACTAACTTCATCCTGCTAAAATCACTAATTATTCAATACAGAAAGCATTTCATCACACTGCTGGCCGCTTGTTGACTGTGCTCTCAGAGCTTTCCACCAGCACCACAGAAAACTCCTTGGCTTGTGAGTGAAGAGAGGGAGAGCACTAACACAGATGAGTGGCTGGGAAAACCAGGCGTGGCTGATTGTATAGCAGCGGCCAACCAATGGTGGAAATCATAACAGTCAGTGTGCTTGCCATTCACCCTGAAAGCAACAACTAACCAATCATGACCATCTTTAAAAACAAAACTTGGTCTACAAAGATACTTAGAATTAGATGGCAGATAAGGACCTCTTGGGCCACCTAGTCTGTTCATTTTCCTTGCCTACTGTATGTAAAATTGCAGACCCCACTTGATCTCCAACTTAACCCTCTCTTCCCTGACCACTAAGATTCCCTTATGCCTATCCCAAGCATTAGTGAATCTTGTTACAGATTTTCCCCCACCACCTCTGCTGGAAGACTGTTCCAGGCATCCACAATTATTTCTTTGAAGAAGTACTTCTTCACATTTCCTGAGTCTACAACCTCTAGCTTCATAGCATGCCGCTTGTTCTTGAACATCTTTTTTTTCTGAAAAATGTTCCCTTCCTGTGCCTTATTTATACCTGTGTGGTATTTGAAAGTCTCTATCATATACCCACTTTCCCTCTTTTCCTTCAGGGTGAGCATGTTGAGGTCCTTTCGTCTCTCCTCCTCATTTTAGTTGCCCTCCTCTGAACTACCTCTACTCTGTGTATGTTATCTGGAGATGTGGTCTCCAGAATTAGACACAGTACTGTAGATGAGGTTTCACCATTGATTTATACAGCAGAATCACCACTTCCCTCTTTCTGCTGATTATACCCTTCCCTATTCACATTAGCATCCCACTGCCTTGCCACACTGTTTGGCCACCTTTAGGTCATCAGATATGATTATCGCCAGGCCTGTTTCCTGTTTGGTGGTCATCAGTACCACTCCCTCCATCTTCTGCTCTGTCCCTGGGTTTCTGTGCCCCATGTGCATGATTTTGCACTTCTTTGCATGGAAATTTAGTTGCCATGCTCTTGACCACTCCTCAAGTTTTCTTAGATCCCTATTAATTTTTTCCACCCCCTTCCCCAGAGTGTCTACCCTATTGCAGATTTTAGTGTCATGCGCAAAAAGGCATACCTTCCCCTCTAGCCTCTCTGTAATGTCGTTAATAAACCTACCAAAATCTACCAACCACAACTAACTAGCAATCTGCTGTTGTACTTATAACCAGGCAGTTTATAGATCGAATCCAATCGTGATTAACTAAAGGTGAAGGTTAACTGTGATTGGTCACGATTCCAGCACTTTAAGGATATTGGAACTGAAAACCCATCTTTGTTTTTGAAGCTGCTCTGTATACCAATGCAATTCGAGTACTAATATACTGTAGAACAGATTAAGTTTGCATCCGAAAATGTTAGCGATTCCAGCCCTGTACACTATATCGCGTACGGTAATGTTTGCGATATAGTGTACAGGGTTGGAATCGCTAACCGCTGTCTCAGCTGCCACGCAAGCAGTATTCTTAAGCATTGGTGAGATTTTAAAATGCTAGTCAAGAACAAAATTAAGCTTATTTTATAATACATATCAGAACACAAGACTATCACTTTTCGTAGGTGCTTTAGATGATTAAGAATCATGTTTCACTAATTTTAAGTTTTTGGGGTAGTAGATTAATCACATCCCAAGTTTCTAATCCTCCCAAATCAGCCCATGGTAAGAAAAAAATATCAAAGCCTCAAATCACAGACCAGAGAAGTGGGCAGATTAGAAAGGATTCACAGAAGGATCTCAGACACCACAACTAAGCTTCAGTTTGATTATTTCCAGTTCATTTACTTTTTATTCAGAATGAATGTCATCACTGGCCACCACATAAAGTACACCCTTTGTTTCACTGTGGTGCTCACGGTATTTTCAAGGGACGTGGTCCTATGTTTAATACATCAAGTTAAACACTAGCAGTATTCTTGTGAAAATAAACAATCGCTCCATTGCTTAATAACTAAATTTGTACTTCAGTATAAATGACATATGTTCATCTCACTCGCTGTTTCTGTTCTGTTCTACAGTATATACAGCACCAGAGGGCACGCCTACAATTGGCTGGTAACTCTTGAACATCTGTGACTGTGTTAATTTTTGCGACCCGGCATTGTTCACGCTTTTTTTATTACCGCAAAGAACGTGATAATAAAAAGAGAGCGAACAATACTGAGAGTACAGTAAATACAAAACAAGCATTTGTCAATGCTGAATGTTGTTGCGCTGGCATTGGCAGTAGGAGTGGTGGAGCTAGGGACGCATAGTGCTGTGATTTTGTGAATGTGTCTCAAAAGGTGATTTTGCATAGAGAGCATGCCATTGTGTGCCACAGCTGTGGAAACACATTTTAGGCAGGCTGTGAGAAATGGCAGCTGGACTGTTGATAAGGAGATGTGCACAAATGCCAGTGGTGAAAATGTGGCATGAAACTATTGCAGATTGATGAAGTTACAAGAGTACGTGGAAACTGCGCAATGCATGCTTGCAACACAGTCATTGTATGGAGTTTCGGCACCAAATTTTCAACATAGGCATTTTTGGACCTCTGCACATGAATAGTGTCACCGTCATTTCCTCAAACTGTCCCAAAAACTGATTTTGCACAGCGGCCGTGCAATTCTGTGCCGGACGTGCGAAAGCACATTTCAGGCAGCTGTAGTGTTCATAAGGAGGTATGGAAAAATGCCAATGATGAACAGGTGGAGTGAAAGTATTACAAATTCACAAAGTCATAAGCGTGCATGCAAACTGTGCAATGCATGCTCAGAAAACATTCATTTTATTGACTTTCATTCCCAAATTTTCAACATAAGCATTTTAGGGCATCTGCTAATGAACAGTGTCACTGTCATTTTCATCATGTGTCTCGAACATGGACTTTCCACAGCGACTACGCTATTCTGCGCCAGAACTGCGAAAACAGATTTTGGTCAGGATGTGAAAAATGACAGCTGTGCTGTTCATTAGGAGGTGCATAACAATGGCATATTAGAAGTTTGCGAAGGTACGAGTGTGCGTGCAAACTGAGCAACCCACGCTCATAACACTGTCATTTTTTGGAGTATTGTCACCAAATTTTCAACACAGGCATTTTAAGACCTCTGCTCATGAACAGTGTCACTGTTCTTTTCATAATGTGTCCTGAACACTGACTTCGCACAGCGAACGTGCTATTCGGGTCGTTCCTGAAAATAGGCATAATACTTGTCTAGTGTACTTACCCGGTAAATAAAAGCTTAATAAATAAATATTCTGTGTCAAAAGTGTGAAAACACATTTCAGCAAGGATGTAAAAAATGACAGCTGTACGGTTCACAAGAAGGTGTAGTAAAATGCCAATGCTGAGAATCTGGCATGAAAATATTGCGAATGTGCTAACTTACAAGCGTGCGTTGTGCAGTTGCTATGCATGCTCGTAAAACAGTCATTTTATGGAGTATTGTCACCAAATTTTCAACACAGACATTTTAGGATCTCTGCTCATGAACAGTATCACTGTCATTTTGGTAATGTGTCTGGAACACTGATTTCACACAGCAACCGTGCTATTCTGCACCGGAAGTGCAAAAACACATTTTGGCCAGGTTGTGAAAAATGACAGCTGTACAGTTCACAAGAAGGTGTGGCAAAATGCCAATATGGAGAATCTGGTGTGAAAATATTGTGAATTCGCTAACTTATGAGCATACGTTGCGCAGTTGCTATGCACACTCGTAAAACAGTCATGTTTTGGATTTTTCCCACCAAAGTTGCAGCATAGGGTTTTGAGAGCCCCACCACCATGAACAGTGTCACAGTCATTTCATTATGGGGTACTGAAAGGTGATTCCAAGCAGTGATTGTGAAATCACCTTTCAGGACCAAATAACACCATGACAGTGCAAGAATTCATGAGAAGGGGTCCCAAAAACCCCATGTTGAAAATGTGGGGCCAAAATTCTCAAAAAACCTGAGATATGCAGCAAAGTTGAAAAAAACCTATTTATTCCATTATACAGCTTACCAGCATTTCCTGAGTTCATGGTCGGCTTTGAAGGGTGCAGATGTGTTCCCAATCCACTGAAGATCATCATGCTGGACTCTGGAGGTAAGTATGGGATGAAGGGTGTGTGGAGAGCAGGATGTGCAGTGGGTGGAGTGCGGGTGGGATTGGGGAGCAGGAGACTATGAGGGACTGTTTTCCTTTACAGGTTCAAAAGAAAAAAAAAAACATCGGGGACACTTTTTTTTAGCAGGGATTTGGCACTCTGGGGTGGGCTCTCAGTGTGCCACCTAACTATTGGGGGGGTGTCTGTAGCCAACAGGGGTTGGGCACCTCGTCGGCAAACAACATGGGAGAATTTATGTCGGCGAGTTTGTGCACCCCATAGGCACACAAAGCAGGGTGGGGGAGCCAAGAGGTTGGGCACCCCCTCTGCATTAAACAATTGGGGTTATTTCTGCTGATGGGGAGTGGGCTCCCCTGTCAGCACACAAGGAAAGGGAGGGCAGGGTAAGAGCTGAGGGGGATTGGGCACCCCCCTCGGCATAACATAAATGGGGGGAATGCTTTATGCCAACAGGGGTGCCCTTTGCAAACTGTGTGAGAGGCCTTTCGGCACCATACATTTCTGCTTTAAGTTGAACCAGCTTAATATTCTGTGGTGATTTGCATATGCAGACCATGATGCTTTGCATTGTGGGGGCATGTGTAATTTTGTATTTCTTTGAAACTTGGCTTCCCAGCCAAATGCCCTTTGGGGTAACCATTGCCTCAGTGCTTGCGTACAGAAGTTCTTTGTCTTTTAAATTGTTTTTTGTTTTAATTGGGTTCACCACAACATAACCCAGATAGACTATCTTAGGGTAGCTGGTTCATTCCACTGGTGTGTCAAACAGACGAGGCATACTGATGAGTCCTGGTAGAATGAAACACATGTCTATGTCTTCTGTTGGCACCCTTTGCAAACTGTGTGAGAGGCCTTTCAGCACCATGCATTTTTGCTTAAAGTTGAACCAGCTTAATATTCTGTGGTGATTTACATATGCAGACCATGATGCTTTGCATTGTGGGGGCATGAGTGATTTTGTATTTCTTTGAAACTTGGCTTCCTAGCTAAATGCCCTTTGGGGTAACCATTTCCTCAGTGTGTGTACAGAGGTTCTTTGTCTTTTATATCCTAATTAGTACCTCTCATTCCCAGGTGCCTCTAAAAAGCTGGAGCCCCTAGGCTGCAGCCTACTTAGCTGATGCATAAAAACTGCTCTGGCAATGGGGCAGGCTGCATATCTATTACTGTGTCTACTATTTCAGTATCCATAAAGCAGCCAGTGAACCCCAGCCACCACAAGGTGAAAGTAAAAGATTTGTTTATACTTGTACTCCTTACACCTAGAGTTTGCAGAGGTTATACCAGCAACCTAGTGGGGTACATAGATGTAGATTAGACATATGGTTTGTCACAGGTTGAAAGACACCTGGGCCCAGATATTCAAAGCTTTGCACCAGGCACAAAGTGCTTGTTCTCAAACCTCATGTGTATTTTCACCCAAATCCCATATTCAGAGGGCATTGCTGCATGCACTGTTAGTGCCAGCACACTAGTACAGGGATAATATATGCAGCACCCAAACCAGAGGGGGTACAGTAACCTGCATATCATACGCACTGTGATATTCATCATAATAGTACTGTGCAAATGGGATTGTGCAGGTCACATAGCACTGCAGAAATACTGCCTATAAAAAGGCCATTTTAAGCCAGGGCAGGCCACATATCATTTCTTTCAAAAAAAGAGATGTGCAAGAACAATCGGGCACAATTTGAAGATAGAGGGGGGATGGCTCAGAGGCGACGTGAGGAAGTATTTTTCACAGAAAGGGTGGTGGATGCATGGAACAGCCTTCCTGAGGAGGTTGTGGGGTCAAAAACAGTGGAGAAATTCAAGAATGCATGGGACAGATACAAGACAATTCTAGTGAGGGGGTAGGAAGAAGTAGGCTGTTGGTTAACTAGGATTTGCAGCTTATCCAATAGGTAGGGAAATGGGCAGACTGGGTGGGTCAAGCTGTCCTTATCTGCCGTCAAAGTCTATGTTTCTGTGTTTCTAAGAAGGCTCACATGGCAGCACACATCATAAACCTGATGCAACAGGTCATGAAGGATGAAGAGAAAGAACAATGACCACTCTGGGCCCGGGCGCAGGCCATGGAGATGCTATGCTGCAAACAGACACTACCATCCATGAGCCACATTTGAAGTCCTCAGTGATGACCAAATCATGGGCGAGTACAGGCTGAACAAGCCCATGCCCATGCAGCTGTGTGAGGTGCTTCATGACCTGCATTAGTGAGACACCCAGAGCAGCTATGTGATGTCTGCAGAGCTCAAGGTGATAGCTGTACTGTGTGTTCTGGCTACTGGAACATTCCAGATGCTAGTGGGAGACACCATCGGTATTTCTCAGTTAGCCACTTTGTCGCTAGTGAGCCAGTTCCTAGATACCCTGCTGAGGAGTTCATTATATTCCCCAGCATGCCAGTCAAATGAACAGCAACCATGCAGCAGTTCTATTGAGTCGTGCACCTCCCATCTGTACTCAGTGCCATTGACTGCACACATGTTGCCATCCAGGCACCCAGTGGTGTAGGGGTGGATGCCTATGTGAATAGGAGGGAGTACCGCTTGATCACTTGCCAGGCAGTGTGTGATGCAATAGAGTGCATCTTCAGTGTCCTGGCTCTGTACCCCGACAGCACCCATGACATCTTCATCTGGCACAACTCTATTCTGTGCCAGAGGTTTGGAAATGGTGACATCTGTAGTGGGCACCTTATTGGTGAGTATACCCCAAAAGAACTCTCCTCTCCTTCACATGCTGCCGATGCTGACACTAACCTATGCCCTTTACTTACACAGGGGACAGTGCATATTCCCTGCATCCCTGACTCTTCACACTGGTCCTACTGCCTCCATCCAATGCAGAGGATAGATACAATGTGGCACACAGCGCCATGCGCAACATCATTGAGTGTGTCTTTGGGATGTTCAAGATGCAGTTTAGGTGCCTCAGGTGTTCTGGTGGTGCCCTAAAAGACACCCCCCAGAAGATCTGTGCCATGTTCCTTGCCTGTAGAATACTAGACAACATGGCACTCAATCATGGCATATGCATGCTGATCCCGGAGCAACAATCTACATTGGATTTACAGCCAGAGGACCAGGGGCCACAAGATCAGCTTGGCAGGCATGACTGCAGGATGGCCAGGAGGGCTCTGGAGTGCAGAGTCCAATTCATAACAGACCTCTTCAGACATGAAGGGTGAACACAGACCACACAGGAGACTGTAATGTGGTTAGTCAATGTATTATCACTTAACAATACCAGTACAGTACATACATAGTGGCACTGCAGGTGGGGGGTATCAAGGGGTCAGCAGAAATACAGTCCAATGTCGTGGGGCTCCTGATCTTCCTACGTAGGAGATAACCCTGACGGTGCTAATACCATCAAATTTTTTTTTTATGGTATGAATGCTGCTATGGATTTGGGGGTGGGGATGGGAGGGGGTGGTGGAAGGGAGGGCAGGGGGAGGTTTTCCTTTTTTTTCTTTAGTTAGTTTATATTTTTAATTAAAATAGAATCATAGAGTTTAGTAATATGGCTATGAATCTGTAATACTTGCTGGATAAAAGAATGTAGATGGCAATTGTCATGGAATTTTTTGGTCTCACCAGCTCATGTACATCAATGTGTATGAAATAAATATGATAATAAAACAAATTGAATTAAAAAAAAAAAAGAAATACAGTCCATCCAGGCAGGGGGGTTACATTACAAATAAGGTGTATACGCATATATACAGTTCATTCTTTCAGGGGTTCAAAGGGGTGTAAACATATATATAAATGCCAGCCGGGCAGGGGGGATCAAAAAGGGGGAGGAACAGAAATGCAGGCCATCCAAGCTGGGGGGAATGGATAAGATAGGCTACAGGGGCAAGGGTGGTGACACGTGGGTAATGTGGGAGGCACTGCGAAGGCACATGTTGGTGAGGGTTGATGTTTAGTACCTGTGAGTGTGGTGAGATACAAAAAGACACAGCTACACAGAGATCAGATGCATAAAAGACACAGGAATGTGCCTATCATTTTATTACAATAAAAGTTCAAAATACGTACAGAAAGAAAATAAGGAGAAGTTAGTCCAGCAACAAAATAAATCACCAGGTCGCTACTTCCCTCGTAGAGCCTGTGGCTTAACTTCGGCCAATATCTGAGTGTAATATCTTTCTTACACTCATTGTCAAAATATCTGTGAAATACTCAGCACACAATACAGGTCCTCCTCCTTCACTGTCAGCACACCAACTGACTCAACTCCCACAATCCCCCCTTGTGGTGAGCATTATTTATAGCCCTAGGGATTACATCACAAATTTGGGGAATTCCCATTGACCATGACATCACCAGTCTCTAAACATATAAATAGGGGCAGTGTCAGGCCAGCCAACCCTATAGAAACAACTTGGCTGAACGGCTGCCCACAGATAATTACATCCTTAGTTAAACCTTGTAATTCTACAAGCATCTCTGAGTTGGCTAGGGGAAAGGAAGCTTAGGGACGCGCTCCGTATCTTTCTTCTCCTGCCAGCTCAATAGACCTGAGAAGCTTATTGTTTTCACAGTCAATTAAATGCATTACTTTATTTTATAAAAGAAGACAACCCAAACAAAAACCAGGAAACTCCTTCTAGGGGTTTTCCTTTAGTGCATTATATTGCACTATGTATTTAAGATGCAGGGGCTCTGTTCTTAGTCTATGAGTCCCTGCCATAACCAATATTTTTTCTTAAGTTAACCTGACTGTGAAATGTCAAACCATCTGGTAATATTTCATTTGGGCCTATCTCTGGCTCTTTTATGCCAACATCTCTTTATTTATTTAGGCAGCCCCAGTCACAACATCTCTGGGGCTGCTGAAACACTTTTAATTTATTTTATTTCTTTATGGGACACTACAAGACTTTTTATTCTTATGCCCATAGTGTCCCACCAGTCGGTAAGTCCTCTTCATTCTTGCTACACTTTGCGGCAGTCTGACATGCTTCGGAGCATGTCTTTGTTCCGAAGCAACTCCTTTCATCTTGCTCTGAACAAGGAGCATTTCTATTACTATTGGAGCATCCTGCTCCGATCTTTGCTACATTCCTGTGTTGCATATTGCGACCAGGAGCAATCAGTCACCAGACTATTTCTGAAAACGAAGCTGCATTTGCAGTAGCAGGTCCAGCACTCAATCGTGCTTGGAGGCGAGACCCTTCAGGACTCAGGGGCACCAGTGGTTACCTCAAAAGCGCGATATGCACTTATTCCCTTATGCTCCCTCTCGGAAGTTTTACAAATAGCACGACTTGCGCAATAAAAGTATCTCCAATTCGGGAGATCAAAACAAGTGCTTACAGCAGTGTTGTGCACAGCAAGGGGTTCTTTTGGGAAAAGAGGACAGCACAGAAGAAGAAAGAGTTGTCAGGTTGGCCACCCTCACAAAGAAAAGAAGAAGAAATAAGAAGACAGCAAAAGGGTGAGAGAAATATAGGGAGACTGGTGCAGCCTGTTACACACCTCCCCCACCAAGAGGCAACAGACTTCTGTTGTCTGCCACCCTCCTGAAACCCTAGGAGGGTTGAGCTTCTGCCCACCCACTCTCAGAAGCTCTGCCTCAGGGACTCTAAATCAATACAGTAGTTTATATCAAATATGTCAATATTTACACACTACACTTCCCTGAGGCGTAAATATATTTGTCGACTTGTAGCCCTCATCTCATAAGTCATTCTAAATTCAGCATTTCAAATTAACAGTTTTTTTGCAGAAAGCAAATATGTTAACATCACATATTTTATCCAACATCCCGTACATGCGCCCCATATCGAGACAAAAAGTCTGCATTGAGGTGCTTCAAACTTGCTCTGTGCATGATGGTAAAGCGGTAGAGTTGCAGAGCCAGGTACCACCGCATAATTCTACCATTTTTATCCTTCACTTGTTGAAGCCAGCAAAGCGGATTATGCTCTATCACTACTGTGAACTCTCTGTCCCACAAATAGTACTTAAGAGCTTCTACAGCCCATTTTAGAGCCAAACACTCTTTCTCAACTGTAGAGTACTTCCTTTCCCTCTCATGCAATTTTCGACTTACATACATGACTGGGTACTCCTCACCTTTATGTCTTTGGGACAAGACAGCCCCAGTGCCTGTGTCAGAGGCATCGGTGTGGAGCTCAAAAGCATTAGAAAAATCAGGGCTGAATAAAACAAGGTACAACCAAAGCAAGGCCTTGATAGTCAGGAAGGCTTCATTACATTTCTCAGACCATTGTACTTTATTGGCACATTCGTTCCTAGTCAGGTTTGTCAGTGGATTGGCAATAGTGGGTAAGTCAGGAATGAAGCGGCTATAATAACTGGCAAGTCCCAAGAAGGCATGGACATGTCGTTTAGTCTCAAGAATGGGACTGTTTGCCACTGCTTCTACCTTACTGGTGTCAGGTTTTATGATACCTTTTCCTACGATAAAACCCAGATATTTCATCTCAGTCTTGGCTATTGCACACTTAGCTGGATTTATGGTAAGGCCTGAGTCAGTGATGGACTGAATCACTGTGCTAAGATGGATGAGGTGTATCTACCAATTAGGCAAGAAGATGATGACATCATCCACATAAGCAGCACTGTATTGGGCGTGGGCACTTAAAATAATATCCATATAGCACTGGAAGGTGGCAGGGGCCCCATGTAACCCAACTGGCATTGTAGTGAATTGGTATAGTTTGGTCGGGGTGCTGAAAGCTGTCATTTCTTGGGCCCATAAAGACAAGAGAATCTGCCAATAGCCCTAAGTCAAGTCCAGGGTGCTAATGTACTTGGCTGACCCAATCTTGTCTAATAAATCATCCATCCTGGGCTTTGGATACCCATCAAAGGAAGATAGAGGACTGATCTTTCGAAAATCTAGACAGAGTCTGATTCCCTCTTCCTTCTTGGGTACTACAACCAGGGGTGAAGCCCAAGCACCAAGAGGAGGTACTATCACTCCCAATTCCTCCATATGCCTAATCTCCTCTATTACATCCTATATGACCCTCTCAGGTAGGCGATAGGATCTCTGGTGGATTGGCTTTGTCTGTTCCATACGTATGGTGTGCACCACCCCCTTGGCCCTTCCTGGTATGCTTGTAAACGTGGCCCCATAATATTGTAACAACTGATCAATTTCATGTTTTTGGGCCTCATCCAAGTTGGGGTTAATTTGTACCTCCTTTAGCTCTGACCTGTTGTCCAACTTCTCATAGGCTACATCTAGTTCAGTATTTTTGGGCTCGGGATAAACAAAACAACTGGGCATTGGGCCCTGTCTTTCCTGCCATTTTCTTAATAAATTGGCATGCTATATCTTTGATGCTAACTTTTTCCCAGGTGTCTCAATTTCATAATTAACATTCCCTACCTGTTTAATCACCACAAATGGACCCTGCCATTTCATCAAGAGTTTATTTTCAGTGGTTGGCAATAGCAGTAGTACCTTATCCCCTGGTTGAAACTAAATTTTTTCAAGCCTTCATCATACAAACCCTTTTGGTCTGTTTGTCTCTGTACCACATTCTGATGGGCTACCATTACAAACTTGACAAGTTTCTTTCTCAACGTAGCCATATAATTAATTATGTTGGTGTGGCAGACCTCCTTCCCTTCCACCCAATGCTCCCGTACCACATTTAAGGGACCTCATGGGTTCCTATTGTACAGGAGGGTAAATGGAGAGAGAGACCAGTGGTAGCTTGGGGCACTTCTCAATACAAAAATAACAGGTAGGGCAGATACTTATTCTGATCTCATCCCTCCTCCTGGACATACTTTTGTAGCATGTGCTTTAAGGTCTTATTGAAATGCTCTACCAGGCCATTGGTTTGGGAGTGGCACGGAGATGTGTGCACTGCTGTAACCCCAAAAAGCCTATACAGTTCTTTCAGGAGTACTGATGTGAAGTTTGTACCCCTATCTGTGAGGATAACCTGAGGGATATCCAACCAACTAAACATTTTTTAAAGTTCCTTGGCAATCCGAGGGGCAGTAACAGTACGAATGGGTATCACCTCAGGGTACTGGGTGGCATAGTCACAGACAATGAGAATATATTGGTTACCCTTGGCGCTCTTGGTTAAAGGTTCTACCACATCCATCGCTACTCTCTCAAAGGGGTGCATAACAGCTGGTAAGGGCTGTAATGGTACTTTATATCTTTTCCCGCTTTTTGCAACCAGCTGGCATTTGGGACAAGTGTGGCAGTAGTTTGCTACGTTTTTATGGATCCCTGTCCAAAAAACAGTGTGTTAACCTTCCTAAGGTTTTATCTCGGGCTTCATGACCGGCCATAGGAATATCATGAGCTACTACCATTAATCTAGCCCTATAGTTCTGGGGAACCATCATTTGTTTAACTTTTCACCTGTAACAGGATTTATACACATTCTTTAGAAAATAGGCAAAAGTAATTCAGCCTTCTGATTGGCTGAGGCACTTCTCTAGCTGGGCATCTATCAGACAACAGATGCCCGGCTATTAAAAGTAGCAGCCCAGCCAACCCCATTACCAAAATCATACTGCCAAGCTTGATTTGTAATTGGCTAAACCCTCGCATTTTGGTTTTAAATGTCTGCCATTTTTTTCTCTTGCTTAGTGAGCAACGGTGACACACAATATCGTGAGTTAAAACTACATCCTAGACAGTAAGCACTGCCTATCTTCCTTATTGTATGAGCCCTCCAAAAAGTTTTGTAATCCTTACATTTGCTGCTGTTTCATTTCACCTCCCTCAATCTGCACCTCTTGACCTTTCACCTTGGGTGCTGCTCACTGTAAATCTAACAACCGCGTTGCGTGTCCTGCTCTCTGCATAGTCATCAACCGCATCACGCTACATTAAAATGTAATGAAAAAATAAAAGAACAACAATACTGATTTATCCCCTCTCATCCTGTTTCAGGTCCCCCAGTGATTACAGCCCTTGGTCAGGCCAGGATCCTACCGTTGCCCTCTGCTGCTCAGGAGCCCTGTGGTTAAGCCAAAAATCTCAGAAGCCTGCTCGCCTTCTCAGCAACAAACCAGATCCCCCTGTGATTACAGCCTTTGATTCAGTCAGGATCCCACCATTGCCCACTGCTGCTCAGGAGCCCTGTGCTGAACCATGGCTCTGCGGTTCGGCAAAAAATCTCAGAAGCCCACTCGCCCTCCCAGCAACAGACAAGGTACAGAATAAGTGGATCACGCAAGACTGAAATGCCACTGGATTCAAACCTGGTACTTTTTTCCTGTGTCTGTTTGGACTGGTCAGTTTAGCCAGCTGGGGTTCCTGCTGTGTTATGTATAAGGCTAAACTGGCTCGCATTAGTTGCTCTAAAAGGATTCTAAGCATTTTATAGATTTTAAACACTCTTTTTTTTTTTTAACTCTCATTGTTAGAAAGTCTGGATTACTGCCTGATTTTTGTACTCCAATTTAACTTCCGTGCTATGCTAGCCTCACTCTTTTCCTAGCTCTAACCTTCTAAGCTAATTTTCATAGTCTGAATTTCTGTTAATTTCTAAAATATTTTCCCTCAGCCATTTCATCTACTCCTGCCCCCCCACTCGAGCTCCTCTTTCTCCTCCCCTAACACCTTCTGTAACAACCCTCCCCCCGATTTAGCCATACAAGTGGGTAAGCTAGAGAGATAAAAGTCCCTGCTACAAAGTAAGAAAAAACAAATTCATCATTCTAAACCAGGCGGAGGAACTATTTTATGGCAAAACTTATGTTAAACCAACTTTTTATTAACTTTTGTTTTATTAAACTTATTTTTATTCACAGTGCCCAATTTCTAAGCACAATAATACCCTCCAGGGTGGGCAGTAGTGGGCTATACCGGACCTTCCAGGGGCTATAAGGCCCTCCACCTGCAGGGTTGGGCCTCAGTATGCCCCCTGGGCAGTCCCGAGCCTGTGTCACCGCCACCCTATTGAGCCTATTATTGCTTACATACCATACACCTTTTGTTAAAAAATAATGTGGTTGTCCCCTGCACAGCCACTTGATCGACCTGCAAAAAGAAAGGGTTTAATATCACACCATTTTTTTCCTCCTCCTGAATATTGGACCCTTCCAATTCAGGGTCACAGCCAGGCATCCAGGTGTGATAGGGGTCTCTCCACATCTACTTATCATTTCTTTTCTCTTTCTTGGTTTTCCCAGGAGCCTCAAACACTTCTGTCTCAAAAGGGAAAATACTTTGGGTCTGTTCCCTTTTTGCCTGGGCTTGAGTGGTGACAGCAGCCAGGGGATTACATATTTCTGGAGGCTTTAGTAGCTAATCAAAATTCAGGAAGTCCTATAAATGATAGTGGGCACAAGAAGTTGAGGGACTAGACCCACAGAAAGCATCTGTGTATCTTGTTCAATAGTAATTTCCACCATGACTGTAGGATACAGACGGGCGTCCCCATGTATTCGTGTTACCTTGGTCGCCATCCCTCCTTTACGACAGTTTTTTATGATGTCTGCCCTTACTAAAGTCTGCTTACTACCAGAATCTAAAAGGCCCAGTAAATTATGCTGACCAATTCCCACTGTGGTGACATATCCCCAGTTAGCCATAGCTAGATGGGAGACATTACTTCCCTTACTTTGGTAGTTATGAGCTAAATGCCCTTTCTTGGCACAGATTCTACAGATGTAATCTGCATGATAAGGTCTATCTTTTTGCCAGTTAGTAGCCCCACCAGATACTTATTTTTGGTAAGTGTTTTCAAAATGCCTTACCATCATTGATGTTTGTGGTGCTGGGCTCTAGTATTTTCTGGTCCTTGCAGGTCTGGCCGCCAGGTAATCCTCCACCAGAGTTATTGTCCACTCTGCAGTGCCGGGCTTGTGCTCCTTTATGCAGACCTGGACATCCCGGGGCATTATTTGTACAAACTGCTTGATTATGATGAGCTTCACTATCTGCTCAATGGTTTTCACAGTTGGTTGCAACCATTTAATACAGAATCCTTTCAGCTGGGCAAAGGTTTCCCTTGGTGTATCTTGTCCCACCATTTTCTGTGATCTGAACCTTTGCCTGAATGTCTCAGTATTAATGTCATACCTTTGAAGGATCTCTTCTTTTACTCAATTACAATTATTGGCATCTGGGGCTATCATATGGCCATACACCAGCTGGGCACATCTGGATAACTATGGTATCAGTCAAATAACCCACTGGTCTCGGGGCCAGATGCAGGTTTGTATAATCCGTTCAAAGGTAGTCAAGTATGCCCTGATGTTATCAGCCTCAGTTAGTTTAGTCAGTTTTATGTCCCTGGGTATGTTTCTGTCAGGTTGCCCTGGGTTCATTGCTTGGATGACCTGCAAGGCGTCATGCCATCTTACATCTTGCCATCTCCTCTCTTCTTCCTGGGTCTTCTGATCCTCTTATCTCCGCCGTCGAGCTTCTTCTCGGTCTTGCTCCATTTCCAATTGTCTCATACATAACCAGCGCAACAGGTCACCTGGATCCTCTGGTACTGGTTCTTCCTTCCATCTTCTCTCCTCTTCCTTCTGTCTTTCTTCTGCCATTTGCCTCTTCTCTTCTTCTAGGGAATCCTACCCTTCCTTCTTCAGTGGCTCCCTTGCTCGACCTTCAGGTTCCATTCCAGGTATAGGTTCCAACCCAAACTTCTCGGCCATAGAAACATAGAAACATAGACTTTGACAGCAGATAAGGACCACTTGGCCCACCTAGTCTGCCCATTTCCCTACCTAGAGGATAAACTGCAGATCCTATTTAACCAACAGCCTATTTCTTCCTACCCCCCACAAAAATTGCCTTATGTCTGTCCCATGCATTCTAGTATTGTCCCACAGTTTTAGACCCCACAACCTCCTCAAGAAGGCTGTTCCATGTGTCCACCACCATCTCTGTGAAAAAATACTTCCTCACATTACCCCTGAGCCGTCCCCCCTCTATCTTCAAATTGTGTCCCCTTGTTCTTGCACATCTCTTTTTCTGAAAGATGCTACCCTCTTGGACTTTGTTGATTCCACTGAGGTACTTAAACATTTCTATCATGTCCCCCCTCTCTCTCCTTTCTTCAAGGTTATACATATTAAGCTCCTTTAGCCTCTTCTTGTAAGGCTTCTCTTGCAGACCCTGCACCATTTTAGTTGTCCTCCTCTGAACTGCCTCCATCCTGTCTAAGTCCTTGCAGAGATGGGGTCTCCAGAACTGGACGCAGTACTCCAGATGGGGTCTCACCAACTGTCTGTACAGGGGGATAACAACTTCCTGTTTTCTGCTGGTGATGCCTCTCCCTATACATCCTAGTATCCCCCCAGCCCTGCCTACTGCCTTCTCACATTGCTTGCTAACCTTAAGGTCATCTGATATGATTACCCCCAGGTCCCTTTCCATTTTTGTTGTTGTTACTACCTCCCCCCCATTGTGTAATCTTCCCCTGGGTTTTTGTTTCCCAGGTGCATTACTTTGCACTTCTTTGCATTGAATCCAAGCTGCCATACTTCTGACCATTCCTCCAACCTTGCCAAGTCCCTTCTCACCCTTTCCACGTCTCCTTGTGTATCAACCCTGTTGCAGATCTTTGTGTCATCTGCAAAGAGGCATCCTTTTCCTTCCAGTTCCTCTGCAATGTCACTTATAAAGGCATTAAAAAGGACTGGATCCAATACTGTACCCTGCGGTACCCCACTAGTTACCCCTCTTTCTTCAGAGTGGACTCCATTTACAATTACCTTCTGTGTCCTGTTGTTCAGCCAATGTTTTACCCAGGCTACCACCCTGGGACCCACTTCAAGGCTGGTTAATTTGACTACTAATCTTTTGTGTGGGACTGTGTCAAATGCCTGGCTAAAGTCTAGGTAGGCCATGTCCACAGCCCCTCCCTGGTCTACTACTTTGGTCACCCAGTCAAAGAAATCAATTAGATTCATCTGACATGACCTTCCCACTGTGAACCCATGCTGACTTGGGTCCTGTGCCCCACTGGCCTTTAGGTACTCAACAATTCTTACCTTCAGAAGTGATTCCATCGCTTTCCCTACCACAGAAGTCAAACTGACAGGTCTAGTTTCCTGCCTCTGTCTTGCTCCTACTTTTGTGAAGGGAAATCACATCAGCCTTCTTCCAGTCCTCAGGTACCACACCATCCTCCCATGATTTTTTATAAAGGGTAGTCAGTGGTGTCACTAGTTCTCTGCTTAATTCTTTTAGAATTCTGGGATGAATTCCATCTGGCCCCATTGCTTTGTCCACCTTCAGTTTTAGGAGTCATTTCAGAACCCTTTCTTCTGTGAAAGGGCTGGGATTGACCCCCCTCTCCAGAGTGCTTCTGTTAATTGGATTAGGCACCTCCCTCACTTCCTCTTTTGTGAATACTGAACAGAAGTATTCATTCAGTATCCCTGCTTTTTCACTGTCACTCTTTGCCACCCACCATCCATTCTATTCAGCCTCACTATCCCTCCCTTTGTCTTTCTGCGCTCCCTGAAATACCTATAAAAGGTTTTATCCCCCTTCTTAACTGAGTTGGCTATCTTTTCCTCAGTTTGTGCCTTTGCTATTCTGACTACCCTCCCTGCTTCCTTCTGCCTTAACTAGTACAGTTCTCTGTCCTGCTCCTTCTGTGTTTCCTTATACTTCCTAAATGTTATCTTTTTCTCCCTAACCTTCACCACCACTTCTTTTGAGAACCATAGTGGCTTTTTCTTTCGTTTTGATTTGTTCATTTGCTTCACACAAAGGCTTGTTGCCTCTGTGATGGCAGTTTTGATATTTCCCCATTGTTGCTCAAACCCCTCCTTCTAGGCTGTTTGCTAGGGCTTTTCTAAGGCACACTCCCATCTTGCCAAAGTCAGCCCTCTTGAAGTCCAGAACCCTCACTTTTGTATGGCTTGACTCTGTAGCTGAGTTTATCGTGAACCACACTGTTTGGTTATCACTTGTTCCCAAATGGCTACCCACTTCTAGATCTGAGATCCTTTCACTGTCCCCATTTGAGAGTACAAGGTTTAAGATTGCTCCCTCATGAGTAGGTTCCAAAACTAGCTGTCTGAGGCATGCCACCTGAAGGGCATCAAGAATGGCCCTGCTTTTGGATGTGCCTACAGCAAAGGTGCTCCAGTTAACATCTGGCATATTCAGTTCCCCCATCAACAATATCTCCCCTTTTTCTGCCATTCTAAGAATGCCTTCTATCATATCCTTGTCCATTACCTCCCCCTGACATGGGGGTCTGTATACAACCCCTGTGCGGATTGTGGTGCCATTTCCAGTCTCTAAGATGACCCACAGTGCCTCCTCTCCTCCCTGTTTACTCTTTTGTTCAGTTGTTTTTATCCCTTCCTTTACATAGAGAGCTACTCCTCCCCTTCTTCTCCCCTGTCTGTCTCTCCAGTAGGTTATGTATCCTGGTATGTTAACATCCCAGTCATGGTTCTCTGTGTACCATGTTTCTATGACAGCTATGATATCCACACATCCCTCTTCCATCAAAGCCACCAGTTCAGGGAACTTGTTGCCCAGACTATGGGCATTGGTACTCATCACCCTCCATTTCATGATAGCCTTATCCCTTTTTGCCCCATCCCTGTCCTTATTGCATTTGTCACTTTCTCCATTTACCCCTGCCCTTCTCCCTATTGACATCTCTATGTTGGTGTCTACCTCACTTAGTACCCTGATTTTTTTTGAGGGGGCTATGATTTCCCTGCTCCTTTCCAGTGCCTCCCCCTTGGCTAGTTTAAATGCTTGCCAATGAAGTATTTAAACCTATCACCTAGGATCCTGGTTCCCCTCCTAGACAGATGTAGACCATCACGCCAGTATAGGCCTGCATCCATCCAGGTGGACCCCCAGTCCCCAATGAAGCCAAATCCCTGAGCTGTGCACCAGTTTTTCAACCACTGATTGAATCCCATGGTGTGGAGCACCCTAGCCTCATCAGTGCCATAGAGAGACAGCACCTCCTAGAAGGTTACCGAGTGTGCTATTTGTCTAAGGCCCCTCCCCAATTCCACAAATGGTTCTTACACTGCTCTGATCCCTTTCTTAGTCAGGTCATTTGTCCCTAGGTGGACAGTGACATCCAGCTCCCTCCCCTGTGCAGCTGCTCCTGTGATCCTGAGGATTCGCTCCCTGTCCTTCCAAGCCATGGCACCAGGCAGACACCTTACCTCCCTCTCCCCTTCCTCCCCCAGTTCTACCTTCCTAACAATGGAGTCCCCCACCAGGTGTCAGTCAGGAGGTGCACATAGGTGATCAGGAGGGTCAGCTGCCCCTGAGATTGACCTAGGACATCCTCTGTCTGATATGAGGTGGTGAGCTGTTGAGAGAGGAGAGATGTGTCCGATATGACAGGGTGACAGATTAACGGAGCTCAATATGTATACCCTAGAGCAAAGGAGGGAGAGAGGTGATATGATCGAAACATTCAAACACCTTAAGGGCATTAACAAGGTGACAGAGTCTAACATGTTTCAATATAAGAAAAATAGCAGGACAAGATGACGCAGCATGAGATTAGAGGGAGTCTGATTAAAGTGTAATGTGAGGAAGTTATTTTTCACAGAAAGAGTGGTGGATGCATGGACCGACCTACCTCAGGAAGTGGTGGCTATGAATACAGTGCAGGGCTTCAAAAAAGCATGGGATAGGCATAAGGGAGCAATACAGATGAGTATGAATAGATAGGCCATTGTCAGAGCAAAGACCGATGGCACATTCACAAGGTAGAAAAAGAAATGGGCAGACTGGATGGGCCTTGTGGTCCTTACCTGCTGTCAACTTCTATGTTTCTATGTTTCTATGTGAGCTGTTGAGAGAGGAAAGATATATAGCAATGTACTTTACAGAGCTATGTGCTGGCTGAGGCAGAATGCATATCTGGCATATAGTGATACAACACCTATGCACCTATACCCCTATGGCCATGCACACAACACAACCCTATACCAGTGAAAACACATCCCAGCACCAGTAAGCACACAGACAACAACACATGGGACACAACAGTGGAGTTCCACACAGATGGCTACTCACCAGGAGACATGGAACCAGTAGTGCGGCCTACACCCAGTGTGTCACATGGCACTGGCATATGCATGCAGTCATATGTATATACAAACACATGTACACACATGCCCAATGGAACGCAACATAGTCGGTCACTTACACGACTGGGCTGGTCCCACTCGGCTTTCATAGCCACCTCCCAGCACTCCCATCACCTCCACAGGCTGTACATTGAAGGCTCTTGCCTCCTCTGCAGGGTCTAGTGTGTGTGCAGCCACCAATGCTTGGGAGCCCCCCCCATTGCATGAATCTCCCTGTGTGTCATCTACAGGACCTCCCTTGTCTTCTGCCTCATGTCTCTTAATTGCTTATCCACAGCCTCCATGGGTCTGTTCTGGTTGCCGATGGCACTGACCACATCATTGATTCTTACCCAGGCCTGCTGTCCCTGTGAGTTTGTGCTTTGCTGCCAGGACAAGACCTCCTCCCTTGCTATATAGACCTGTGCTGGTGCCATAGAGGAACCCCTTGAGGGTAGCGACCACTGTACAGTCTGGTTTTACCTCAATATGGGTAAAGATTCAGCAAAGACCAAGACAAGGGTGGTAGACTTCAAGAGAGCGAGCCTTGGAGGAATGGAGGACATACTTGTAGGGCATCTTGCAGAAATCAGCCTGGGGGTGCATACGCGGGAATCCAAATGGAATGGCAGCTTGAGTTTTAGTGACAGGACCACAAGCTGAATTTATTCATAAAAAAATGTACAACCGGAGAGTGTGAGGGAATAAAACTGCCTAGCTGACAGTTAAAAATCAGGGATAATAAACAGAACAATCTCTGGAGTTGTAGCTGTTATAGATTGGCTGAAATTTGAGGAAATCTGCAGGCGGTAAACTGCAAAGTGTTGGCGTCTGGCTAGATGACAAATTCACTCGCCGTAACTGAACTGGCCCCAAACCATTCCAAGGACTTTACAGAACTCAATGAAATGATGGAAAAAAGTACTAGAAGAAATCTCGACCTACAAGTCCTTGGTGGCATCTCTGGAGGAAAAATTTAAAGCCTTCCACCATCGTACCCTTGATGCTGAGACTTATTTATCCTATGCTGATGAGAAAGATTCCAGACACAAGTGACATTTTCAAGAACTGGAGCGGATGGTTCATCTATCGTGGTATTGGGCTGAGGATACAGAAAACAGGAGCAGAAGGAACAATTTGATGTTTGTTGGTTCCATGAGGGAGCGGAAAAGGGGAACCTCATGGAATTTTTACAAAGAGATCTGCCTAAACTTCTGCATTATGAATTTTGTCCAGTACTAGAGCTGGAGCAGGCACAAAGATCACTGGCACCCTTCCCTAAGCAAGGAGAGCAGCTGAGACTCATCATGGCAAAGTTCCTCTGCTTCCCCGGAAAAAGAGAGAATCTTAAACCTAGCAAGGGAGAGGGGTTCCTTATTCTGGCAGGGGCACAGGGTCTACATCTTTAATGATTATTCCACCAAACTGGCTGGCAAATGGAAAGCCTTCACTGAAGCCAAGAAAAGTTTTCAAGAACTGCAAGTGAGTTATAGACTACTGTATCCAGCCTAACTGCAAATTAACTGCAATGGAGTGAGCAATACCTTCAAGACCCCAGACAAGGCAATGCTTACATACAGAGAAACTGGCCAGGTACAGTGATAGACATACAAAGGTTGCTCAGTACTGAAGTATGCTTTGGTATACTGAGGCAGAATCACATTACAGTCAATGCAAATTAGCCTCAGTATACCCATGTATACCTCAGTACTGAGCAACTTTTGTTGTATGACTACCACTGTAGATCCACCGGACCTGGCCGCCCAAGTGCCCCTAACAGAGCGCAACAGCAATGGACTGGTACTCAAAAAAACAGGTTCAGTGCCTTGGCCTACCTCTCTGCAGTAGCTGACATGGACTGGCAGATTACTAAGTCAGAAAGGGAGTAATTAGGGAAAGGGAAAAGTTTCCTGGGACCACAGCAGGTCAGCAGAAGAGGAAACAGGAGCAGAACACCCTCATCAACCAGCAATGAATCAGCTGGCGACCCGGCACTGGAAAGACAAGAGCTGGACCTAAATGTATGACCACTACCACCCCCCAACTACTCTGCAGCAAGTAACAGCAGAAGAACAGCTGCAAGAAGAGATAATAAGCTCCTGGGCAGAAGCAGTGGCAGGGATTGAGGCCGAGGTAGAGAGCGAGAAATCCCCTCCAGCAGATCCCACCTATACGACAGTACCCATGAGCCTGGTAAAGCAGAGACTGACCCAGAGACAGGCTACTTGAGGGATCCCTCTTCCTATTTCCCCTTTGAGATGGGCTGAGAGTAAAAAGGATATGTCCTTGCATTCGTGGGACGGGGTGGGGGGGATGGTGAAAAAAAATGTCTCGGGGAATAAAGGGGTCTGAATTAAATTTCCTCAATGGGACATGAAGGGAGGGATGGAGAGAGGGAGGGAAGGTGGAAGGGCCCAAGGAACTGCAGACATATATGGGGAATTGAAGGGGATGTTGCGATTGCTGTGCGATGGTGGAAAAAGGGGACTTCAGAGGACTTCCCGACACACAATCGTCGGGCATGGCAGCCTAAGAGATCTCTCCATCACCACCCTGCTTTAAACCTCATTTTTATTCATTGTTATCCCTCCAGTCTGTTACAAAACCTTGGCTAGTGATTTGATTTTTTTATGGGAGACAGGAAAACTCAGAAAACTTGTTTGAATCACTTATCAGGCATACCTGTAACACAGATGCAGACTCCTGCTCTGGTAAGGGTGCAGCCAGAAATACCCCAGCCCAGCTCCAAATCTCCTCTGCAACTAGCTTCAGAATGATTCTCTCTGAATTGAGAAAGTTCAGGGGGGAGTTCCATGTTCTTTTAGCAGACATCATATCCTCTTTATTTGCCTTGGAGGGCCAGGTAACTGGTATTGAGAAGTCCGTTACCAATGTGAAAGCACGTGTTGACCAGCTGGAGTGACTTCCGTCTAAACTTTTACAGCATCAGCAAGCCATTCAGGAGAGATGCGAGGACCTGGAAAACAGGTCCCACAGAAACAACTTGAAACTCTACGGGATAAAAGAAGGAGTCGGGGGGGGGGGATATTCTCACTTTTCTGCAGGACTTCTTTGCTACCCATCTTGACATACAGGACTTGTTCCCATTTCAGTTTGAGAGAGCTCACAGATCCCTCACCCAGAAAACTCTCTTGGAAAGCAGCAGACCCAAATCAATCGTGGTGAGGTTTCTCAATTTTGCTATAAAGTAAGAGTTCCTCAGTAGAGCATGGCGAAAGGGGCAAATCTCTTATCTTGGTTACCGAATTTTCATTCTTAATGACTATTCTCCTGCAGTGCTTGCCAGGCGAAGAGCTTATGGTTCTATATTTCCCCTCCTGCGGCAGAATAAACTTAAATCTAGTACTCCCTATCCAGCCAAGCTCAGAGTCCATTTCCCAGATGGTTTCCACACTTACGAGGATCCCAAGGAAGCCCTACAGGAGCTCTGGAGAAGGAACCTGGCTTCCCCTGCAGAACAGATGGGCGTGGATGCGACGAGGGAAAAAAAGACTCTACGAAAGGAACAATGGAGTAAAATTTCATCCCACAGTAAAAAGAGGGGCAAGAACAGAAGCTTGAGGACATTAAAGCTCTATTACAAACTTTCAGGTGTGAGGACACTACTTGAACTGTTGGTCGGATGACTTCCTCTGTCGTAATTTTAATTTGGGGGGGCCATCTGACTGGATCACTCGGTCTCTCTCTCTCTCTCTCTCTCTCCCTGCCAGGCGAGGTGGCTGTTGTTGATTCTGTCGAGGGGCTCTTGTTTACTTTGTCTTATATTTTGATTTATTTTTATTTTTTCTTCATTCTTTTTTTTTTTATTTATCTAGTTCTAATCTAGCTCATTCTTTTTTAGTGTTGCTATTTTCTTTTTTCTTTCATTGTTAGTATCCTGGCTTGTGCTGCTGGTTCCTTAGAAATGGGTCCTGTTTTCATTTAATTTAAACCTGGGTTTCTGTCTCATCTGGTTGATACTTATTTGCTTCATATGTCAGTGTCTATTTTATCATGTTTCCCTCTCAAGGTATTCTTTTTTTATTTGTTTTTCTTTCTAACGAGTATCTTACATCTTCAGTGTTTTCCCTTGTTTGCACTGACTGTTCCCCTTATTATGTTTGCTTGCGGGTGCAGTGCACACGAAACATATTGAGGTTAGTAGAGTATTGCAGAGGTGTGGCAGTGTTTGGCAAATCCAGCCAATGCTTCCAGGGGTGCGTCCTTCAGCCAACAATCAACAGGAAAGCTGCCAATGATGGTAGTTTCAGAGCAAATGCCGGACTTGAAAGAAATCTGCCACTCCAATCAGGGACAGTTTCATTACCCCTGACTGCAGCAGCAGCTCCCCCCCTTCCCTCCACAACCAGGCACACAGTGGCGGAGAAGACTCCAGCCATGCGCATTACAGTGCACAGTAATGTGCATGGTGGAGTTATGAACAACCATTTTTTGTTCAGTGTGCCTTTCATGATGAAGTATATTTAAATGAACCACGCCATGGCTTTGCAGATTGGCGGCTCCTGCTGCCAACCACACAGTCCCCCGAAAGCCGACATTGGGGTGGCCAATTCCCATGTTGGCATGCCCGCCCACTCCACACCACAATTGTGGCATACTGGGAGCCCACCCCAGCGTGCCCAGATAAAATTTTTTTTTTTATTTCCGAAACTGGGATGCCCACTCCTGGTGTTGGATGACTTCCTCCTCAAGCCCAAACATATCTTTTACTGACAATGGGGTGCCCAATCCCGGTGTCAGCATGCCCCCCAACCACACTATTGTGACACACTGGGAGCCCACCCCAGTGTGCCAAAATAATTCTTTATTTTTTTTTCACGACACCAGGATGCCCACTCCTGATGTCGGATGCACGTGCCATGCCCCCCTTTTTCCATCTGACCTCTGGCTGATGAATCCCCAGTTGGCATTGAATCCCTCTCCACTAGTCTGGCAAACTGAGAGCCCACCCCAGTGTGGCGAAATCCATTTTGTAATATTTCACCGGTAAAGAAGAAAACAATCCCACCAAGTATTTTTTTTAAACATGAAAAAAAAAGAAAATGATCCCTCGTTGTTCCTGCTGACACCCCCCAACCCGCACCCTCCCTCTGTGCAGCCCATCACCCAGCACCACCCCTCACCCATACTTACCTCTGGAAGTTGGGAGCAGTGATCTTCTGTGGACCGGGAACATGTCTGCACTCTTCAAAGACCAACCAGGAACTGAAGAAATGGTAGTAAGCTCTATAATGGCAATGAAATGGGGGTTTTCAATTTAGGTTGATATCCCAGCCAATTTTTGGAGTTTTAGTCCCAAATTTTCTTGGGACCCCACTTCGTGAACACTGGCACGATCATTTCTTTTTTTGGTCCCTAAAGGTGATTTCATTGTCGCTGCACGGAATCACCTTTCAGGACTGATTAACAAAATGACAGTGCCACTGTTCATGAGGTGGGATCCTAAAAAGCCCATGTTGCAAGTCTGGTGAAAAAAATCAAAAAAATGATTGCATTATGAGCGTGCGTTGCACAGTTTGTAAGCAGGCTCGTAACTTCAGCATTTTTAATATTTTCTCTCCAAATTTCCAACATTGCCATTTTTCACACCTCCTTATGAACAAGTACAGCTGTCATTTTTTGCATCCTGCTCGAAATGTGTTTTCGCACCTGTGGCGCAGAATGGTGCAGTTGCTTTGTGAAACCAAATTTTGGGACAGATTAATGAAATCACAATGCCACTGTTTATGAGTGGAGGTCCAAAAAAGGTCATGTTGAAAATTTGGTGAAAAAATTCCAAAAAATGACTCCATTATGAGCGTGCATTACACAATTTCTATACATGAGCATAACTTCGCCACTTTTTCATATCTTCACTCCAGGTTTTCAGCATTGCCATTGTTTCATACCTCCTCATGAACAGTACAGATGACATTTTTCATATCCTGCCCAAAATGTCTCTTAGCACCTGTTGCACTGAATGACACATTTGCTGCGTGAAATTACCTTTTGGGATTGAGTAACGAAATGATAGTGCCACTGTTCATGAGGTGAGGTCCCAAAAAGCCCATGTTGAAAATTTGGAGTGAAAATACCAACAAACACCCAGTGCGTTAGGGTTTCCAACTGTAACACTCCTCCCTGTACAGACTGACAGGCGTTGGGGGTGTGGCTTGGGGTCGTCGGCTGTAATGCTCACACCATTTCACCCCCAGCCCCACCCTGCAGCCACTGACAGGCATTGAGGTGTGCCTTGGTGTCTTCAGCCCTAACGTTCACTCCATTCTTCTATACTGCACCCATCTCAGCTTATTTCCTTGTGGAATGGGGTGAGAGTAAGGGCCAAAGACCCCAAGGCACACCTTGACACCTGTCAGTGTCTGCAAGATGGGGTGCAGTGGAATGGCGTGAGCATTATGGCTGACAACCTAAAGGCACACCTCAAAGCCTGTCAGTCTCTGCAGGGCGGGGGTGGGCCTGATGTTAGTTCAATACTTCATTGTAATTTCTGTTATGCATCTCTCTAACTCATGCAGTACCAATGCCAATACCAGCAAGCAAACATTCGGCATTGACAAATGCTTGTTTTTATCTTTCTTTCTTCTCTTTCATACATATTACTAAGTAACAGCGGTTTCTAACTCCCTCTTATGACCTCTTCCCAGTATTGACAATGGCTCAAGCTAAATATTCTATATTTTACTAATTCAGGGATCCTTGAAACTTTCATTTTTCATCACAGATCTTTTTTTCTCCTTATCTTTTTTGTATAGAGTGTTTTATACAGAAATAAGAAGGCTTGAGGACCCTTTGCTTTATGTAACAGTCTTCTCTTTTGATTAATATTTTCGTTGGGCCTTCTCCCTGTTATGGGTCTGTCTGATCTTTAACAGATTGCTTTACAGACTTGTGAGGCTTGATGGGTGGATGGGAGTAGGGTGTGGGGGTTGGTGGGGGGGAGGGTTCTTGTGGTAAGGATTTGCAATATACTAATGATTTGTATACTGGGAGGGCAGGGTGGTGGAGAGGGATTTTCTAAGCAATGCTTTTTAAGTTGGGTGACTGCAGGGGGAAGGGAGGCTAGCCTAGGACTGCTGTACTTTTTTGTATTCCTTCTATTGGTGTCTTTAATTCATTTCCCTGTTGAACTAACCCCATTCACCACCAGTTTTTGGCAATCAGGTGGCGAAGGATGCCTATAGATTCTCCATGGCTTACCCCCTAGGGGAAACTATCATCATCCCCTATTCAGGGGGACTTTCTAAGTCCTCCCTGCCTTGGAAGTTCACTTATAAGTATTATACTGAATTGCAATCGACTTTTGTTCAATATAAGAAACATTATTTTCTTTATACTTGTTATGGTTGTTTAGTTAGTTTAGTGCCCTGTTGGCGCATCTGGTACTTGCTTTTTCATAGTAGTTTTGTAGCCACCACATATTTCTATCGTGCCACCATTTGGTTATTGTTTTTTTTATTATGTATGCTTATTTCAATTTGTTTTGAGTGGGTCTCTAGCTAATCTTCATCCTAAAGGGGATTTATTCTTTAGACTTATGGTTTATTCTTTAGGCTTATCCTGTTTATCATTTTTTCTGCAGCTGGAACATGAAAATTATTTTTCAGAATATAAATGGGATAAACAACCCTGTAAAACAATCAAAAACTTTAACTTCTCTCAAAGCTCAAACCTGGCTTCATGCTTATTCAAGAGACTCACTTATCACAGTCAGAATATGCAAAACTATCACCCTTTGGTTTTTCAACAGTGGTAGCTTGTACTTATTGGAAGGGCAAATGGAGTGGTACGGCTATTCTAATTCCATGTACAAATTCCTTTTTATTACCTACTTTCACAACAGATACTCAAAGCTGTTTAGCTATGATTAAAGGATCCTATATAGGTCAAACTATAACATTAGTGAGTCTATATCTACCCCCTGGTTCTTCAACCTCTTTTGTTAAAAAACTTCTGCAACAGATTACAGTTTTTCAGGAGGGTATGATTTTTATTGGTGGGGATTATTACTTGATTATTGACAATAAAGATACTACTAATCCCTCCCCTTCCCACTTATCTCCTACACAATGTCTAGTTAAACTATACCTCAGGAAAATGGGGTGGGTAGACGCTTGGTGGTCTACAAATCCTACCACCAAACTTTATACTCACTATTCTGCTTCTCATCAGGTTTACACTCAGATAGATTTATTACTAGTATCTTGTGAATATATATGCTAGGTTCATGCCTGCACTATAAAGCCTATTCTGTTATCTGACCATGCCTCTATATGTTTGGATTTTCAAATTCATAATTTTAGAAGTTCCTCCTTATGGCAGTTCTCCAATTCCCTGTTGAATGATAACATTTATGCGCAGTGGGCATCTAATACTTTAAGGAGGATCATTAATGAAAATTCTGACTCTAACATAGCTCCGCAGATTTTGTGGGACACTATTAAGCTGGTTTTCCGTGGCGAAGTAATTAAGTACACTTCTTAACTAAAAAAGAAAGACAGCAACAATTATCAGCTCTACAGCAGAAGCTGGTTGATCTTCATACCCATCATATGCAAGGGGATAGCTCTGTCCTAGGTACTTTTTCAGAAACCAAAAACAAAATACAGGCTATTCTTGATTTTTGTACTGAAATGGCTCTTCAATATTTGCAACAGAAGTTTTATGAGGATGGGACCAGAGCAGCTAAAGTTTTGGCTTATAGATTATGCCAATGGGTAATGCAGTTATCGGTCCCTCACAATAAACATCCCCTGACTAAGTGAGTAGTTTCATCTCCAAAGGATATTTTGGAGGCCTTTAAATCTTTTTACACTCAATTATACACTCTGAAGCATACTCCAGATATAGATGCATGTCAGCAATACCACGCCCAATTATATTTCCCCTCCTTATCTGCGCAGCACCAACTACGGTTAGTGTCCCCTAGTTCTCATTTGGAATTACTCGCTGCTGTTAAAAATCTTAAAAATTATAAGTTTCCTGGTCCCGATGGTTATACTGTGGAATTTTATAAGTCCTTTATAACCATCCTCGGATCACATTTTCTGTCAGTATGTCAAGATGCTTTGATGAAAGACCTGATTCCTTCTACTGGGAAGCATGCCACTATTTCAGCGATCCCAAAACCGGGCAAAGATAAATTGTATTGTTTATCATATTGCCCAATTTCAATTTTAAGTATTGATTATAAACTTTACGCTTCCATTCTTACTAAATGTTTGGAAAAGGCTGTCCCTTTGCTTATTGATAATAGTCAGATGAGCTTCATTTCTTCTCGTCAAAAGCAAGATAATGTTAAGCGCACTTTGCATTTATTACATCATGCCACTTGGTTGAATAGCCCTTTTCTTTTTCTATAACTTAATTTAGATGCAGAGAAGGCTTTTGACTGGGTGGCATGGCCTTTTTTATTTCAAGTTTTGCACAGCTTTGGTTTTCCCTCTCGTTTTATACAAATGTTGTGCGACTTATATGACCATCCCCTAGCATATGTTAAAATTAATGGACAACTTTCCTCAACCTTCTGTCTTGGTAAAGAAATACATCAGGGCTGCCCCATCTCCCCTCTTCTTTTTGCCCTTTATTTTAAAACATTAGCTCAAGCCCTCCATCAAAATCCCAACATATCTGGGGTCCCCACTGACAATAAGGAACAGCAGTCCATCTTCTAGGGAAGGACAATGCACTAGCAGATGCATTGAGTAGAATCTCCCAGGGCCATCATGAATGGTCCCTGGACCCTCTGGTGTTGAAAGTGATTTTTATGTTGATTGCGCGCATGCGCAAGAAACATGTTGCAGCAGGTTTCTCCATGAGCAGTTTATGAAGGTGCGACACTGTTGTTGCAAATGCCCCCACAGCCTATAAAGGCTTGTCCCGCGTCCCCCAATGCCGTGGTACACTGCTGCTGACACTAGTTCAGCCAGAGTGCCACCAGCTTGTGAAAATTTAGCCACTGCAATCAGGGGCCTCCTCATCATTGCAGTGTCAGCCATCCGCTGCAATGAGGGAGTGACCCGTCATTGCAGGGCGGGATGTAGAAACACTGATATTGTTTGTGAACATGGTGGTGGCTTGCCGCCATGTTCTAAACAATAACCCACTGTGTTTGTTGCCAATGGGGCCCCAATCCCATCGGCTTCAGTGCCCTACTGTTTATTTTGCTGATGGGGAGCCCACTCCCCATCGGCATTATGACCCGCTTTTATTGTTTGCCGACAGGTGCCCAATCCCTGTCAGCATAATGTATTACCTCCGCTCCCCTTTTGTTGTGTGCCGACGGGGATGCCCAATCCCCAGTCGGCTACAGCAGACCCTGTAAAATAAAAAATGTCTTGCAGCGTCTTTTTTTTTTTTTTAACTTGTAAAAAAGGAAACTGTCCCTCTGCCCCCACCCACAACCTGCGCCCACCCACTGCACACCGTGTCTCCCCACACCTCCCTTCACCCCATGCTTACCTCTGGAGCTTGGTGCAATGATCTTCAGTGGACTGGGAACATGTCTGCACTCTTCAAAGCCAACTGCAAACTGAGGAAATGCCGGTAAGCTGTATAATGGAATAAATGTGGTTTTTCCAACTTTAATGCATATCTCAGTCATTTTTTGGAATTTTGGCACCAAATTTTCAACATGGGGTTTTTGGGACCCCTCCTCATGAATTCTGGAACTGTCATGGCATTGCTCAGCCCCAAAAGGTGATTTCACGATCACTGCATGGAATCACCTTTCGGTGCTGATTAATGAAATGACAGTGCCAGTGTTCATGAGGTGGGCTCTCAAAAAACCTCTGTTGCAAATTTGGTGGAAAAATCCAAAAAATGACTGTTTTACAAGCCTGCACTGTGCAGTTGCTACGCATGCTCGTAACTTCTCGAATCTGCAATATTTTCATGCCAGATTTTCAACATTGGCATTTTTGCATGCCTCCTTGTGAACAGTACAGCTGTCATTGTTCATATCCTGGCCAAAATGTGTTTTTGCACTTCCGGTGCAGAATAGTGTGGTCGCTGTGGGAAAGCAGTGTTTGAGACAGATTAAGAAAATTACAGTGACACTGTTCATGAGTAGAGATCCTAAAATGCCTATGTTGAAAATTTGGTAACGATACTGCATAAAATGACTGTGTTACGAACGTGCATTGCGCAGTTTGCATGCACGCTCGTAACTTTGTGAATTCATAATATTTTCACTCCAGATTTTCAACATTGCCATTTTCCCACACGTACTTATGAACAGTACAGCTGTCATTTTTCCCCATCCTGGCCAAAATGTGTTTTTGCACTTCCGGCACAGAATAGAGCGGCCACTGTGGGAAATCAATGTTCGGGACAGATGAAGAAAATGACTGTGATACTATTCATGCGCAGAGGTCCTAAAATGCCTATGTTCAAAATCTGGTGATGATAGCCCATCAAATGACTGTGTTACAAGTGTATGTTGTGCACTTTCCACGCACCCTTGTAACTTCGCAGATTTGTAATATTGTCACACCAGATTTTCAACAGTGGCATTTTTTTCACACCTCCTTATGAGCAGTACAGCTGTAATTTTTCACATCCTGACTGAAATGTGTTTTCACAGTTCCGGCGCAAAATAACGTGGTCACTGTGGGAAATCAGTGTTCGGAACAGATTAAGAAAATGACAGTGGCACTGTTCATGAGCAGAGGTCCTAAAATCCTTATGTTGAAAATTTGGTGAGGAAACTCCATAACATGACTGTGTTACAAGCATGCATTGAACTGGTTCCATGCACCCTTGTAACTTCGCAAATTTGTAACATTTTCACGCTACATTTTCAACAGTGGCATTTTTTCAGACCTCCTTATGAACAGTACAGCTTTCATTTTTCACATCCTGGCTAAAATATGTGTAACCCCCCTGCAAATGGGGGTTCCCAAAAGACTTCCAGGAGCTTGCTTGAATGCTCCGAGCCTGAATGGTTGCGTTTAAGCCGTTTATCAGTGAGTGTTTTAGAACCTCTGGTACTGTCTCTTTAAGAGCTGTCTGCTTGCAGACATAATTAGTTAGTATGGGGACTGTGTGTTTCTTTGATTGAGTACCATTCGAGCTGCCAATTCACTCCATTTTGCAGTCACTAGGGTGCAAAGGAACCTATCTGAAAGATGTAACTGTTTGCCAGAAACCATTTAGAGTAATAATGAAATTACAGTTTGTCTAACCTGCTTTCTTTGCAGTCAGAACTGTGTCTGCCTAGTTCCCATTCTGGTTTTGAACTGCTGAACTGGACCAATCAGTGTGGGGTAGCTAGCTCTAAAATGGTGCCTTGGGCGAATCAGAACTTGGACTCGTAATCTGAGCCAGCCACAAGAGGATTGTATGGGCAGTGACTCTGGGAGATGTAGTTTAGACTTGGCGCCTTTTGGACCAACAGGAGCAGTCTATTGTGAGTGACAGCCAATCCAGTCAAGAACTGGGAGGAACTCAAAGGAAGTGCCCGGTTATGTCTGTTGGAGTTTCAGTTGAGCTCTGGCAGTGAAGAAGGAAGGAGCCCTGTGCTTTTCAGTGTGCAGTTTTAGTCGGAAGCGTGTGGAAGGCCCAGAGTTCGGTCTGCAGCTTGTGTAACTGCTTGTTAGGACTGAATCCGTCCTGTGAAGAGAATCAAAGGATATCTGAAGAGCAGAAACCAGGCTCACCCTGTAGAAGACTGGAGAAATTGCTGAATTACTTTCGGTCTGTCAGGAACTGAATTTGCTGTGTGTTCTCCGGGTATTGTGCAGTAATTGCGATCGGGATAGAGAAGCAGCCTGCCTGGTATAGTACTTTCTGTTTACCATATAAATGTGTGAAGAGGTTTGTGTACCTCAAGTGAATCCTGCTGCCATTAAATGACTTTTGCCTGTTACTGTTCACCATATAAATGTGTGAGGAGGCTTGGTTAGCTCAAGTGAATCCTGCTGCCATTAAAGGACTTTTGCCTGTTGCAGTTTGCCATATAAATGTGAGGAGTCTCGTGGAGCTCAAGAGTAGCCCTGCTGACATTGAAGGACCCTATCTTGTTTGGAGGTCATGAGTACTAATTCAGGGTCGCTCCTGTTGAATTGCCACATTGAATCCAAATGGAATCACTGTACTGCTGACTGTTTAAACTAATTTTCTTTTCTCTGTGGGAAAGGGCCCTACCAGCTGCCATGGTTTGGACTAGCCACTAGGGCTTGGGTACCCAGGGACAGTAACTGGTAGGGATAGCTGTGCACAGAGCCATAGGTAGATGAGTAAAGTGATAAGCTAATTAACCTGATTTCCCCCTGTCCTTGTTATTCCCCCTAAATAAATCAGAGCTGCTTGTTTCAGCAAAGTTATACTGCCTGAGGTATTTGTCTATGTTAAAGTATTGTACTGTGATTGTTGTACTGTATCTTATTTTACAGGAGGTCCCAGTGCCTGAACCAGCCCTGGGGGTAAGTGTATACTGTGAAGGTAATTCTGATATATTGTGTGGGCCACTAGCGGGAAGAAGGGTTGCAGTGTCCCAGAGGGCTGTGACCAAGTAAGTTTAACTATTGCAAACCCTGACCTCTGGGTGGAGGCACCCACCATTGGATCCAGGCCCCTCAACCTGTTAGTGACAAATCAGGCAGGGTAGTAGCCCCGGGATAGCGCCATCTAGGGGTTACATATGTTTTGCACTCCTGCTGCAGAATAGCATGGTCACTGTGGGAAATCAATGTTTGGGACAGATTAAGATCGACCGAGTGAGAGGGGAGTGACCGAGCTCAACTGAGCTCTGTTGGGACTGATGTGGATTTGTTTGTGGACAGAAAAAGGCCCCAACGCAAGAGCCCAGTACAAAAGGGCAGTCTGCAGCACTGGGAGAAACAGAATGAGAGAGTGAGTGAGGGAGGGGGAGTGAGCGAAATCCCCAGAGTGCTGTCAGGACTGCTGCGGATTTCTTTGTGGGCAAAAAAAGGCGTCAATGCATGCAGGTGCCCAGTACAAAAGGCCAGCCTGCAGCGATGGGAGAAACAGTACTAGCAAGTGAGTCAGGGGGACTGAATGAGCTCAACAGAGCTCTATCAGGACTGCTGCAGATCTCTTTGTGAGCAGAAAAAGGTGCCAATGCAAGCAGGAGCCCTGTACAAAAGGGCAGCTTGCAGCGCCAGGACAAACAGAATGAGCACATGACAGAGGGAGACTGAGCGACCTCAACGGAGCTCTGTCAGGACAGCTGTGGATTTCTTTGTGGACAGATAAAGGTGTCAATGCAGCCAGGAGCCCTGTACAAAAGCGCAGCCTGCAGAGCCAAGAGAAACAGAATGAGCGAGTGACAGAGCGGTAGTGAGTGAGCTCAACGGAGCTCTATTGTGACTGCTGCAGATTTCTTTGTGGGCAGAAAATGCAGCAACGCAGGCAGGAGCCCAGTACAAAAGGCCAGCTTGCAGCACCAGCAGAAATGGAATGAGTGAGTGAGAGAGGGGAAGTGAGCGTGCTCAATGGAGCTGTGTCGGGACTGCTTCAGATGTCTTTCTGGCCAGATAAAGCTGCCAATGCAGGCAGGAGCCCAGTACAAAAGGGCAGCCTGCAGCGGTGGGAGACACAGAATGAATAAGTGAGGGAGGGGGAGTGAGTGAGCTCAGCGGAGCACTGTTGGGATTGCTGCAGATTTGTTTGTAGGCAGAAAAGGCAGCAATGCATGCAGGGGCCCAGTACAAAAGGGCAGCCTGCAGTAGTGGGAAAACCAGAATGAGCAAGTGAGAGAGAGAGAGTGAGCGAGCTCAATGGAGCTCTATTGTAACTGCTGCAAATTTCTTTGTGGGCAGAAGAAGGCAGCAATGCAAGCAGGAGCCCAGTACAAAAGTGCAGCCTGCAGCGCCTGGAGAAACAGAATGAGTGAGTGAGACAGGGGGAGTGAGTGACCTCTATGGAGCTCTGTCGGGACAGTTGTGGATTTCTTTGTGGGCAGAAAAAGTTGCCAATGCAGGCAGGAGCCCAGTACAAAAGGGCAGCCTGCAGTGCCAGGAGAAACACAATGAGAGAGTGAGAGAAGGGGAGTGAGCAAGCTCAACAGAGCTCTATTGTGACTGCAGCGGATTTCTTTGTTGGCAGAAAAAGGTGGCAATGCAGGCAGGAGCACAGTATAAAAGGCCAGTCTGCAGCGCTGGCAGAAACAGAACAAGTGAGTGAGAGAGGGAGAGTGAGCAGGCTCAACAGACCTGTATCGGGACTGCTGCAGATTTCTTTGAGGGCAGAAAAAAATGACCAACAGAGGCAGAAGCCCAGTACAAATGGGCAGCCTGCAGCGCCAGGAGAAACAGAAAGAGCGAGTGAGAGAGAGAAGTGTGCCACCTCCACGGAGCTCTGTTGGGACAGCTGTGGATTTCTTAATGGGCAGAACAAGGTGCAAATGCAGGCAGGAGCCCAGTACAAAAAGAGCAGCCTGCAGTGCCGGGAGAAACAGATTGAGTGAGTGACAGAGGGGCAGTGGGCGAGCTCAACAGACCAATGCAATCAACATTCGACATTGACAAATGATTGTTTCAAGGTGGGGGTACTCCAGAGATAGATCTCTTTGCAGCCCCAGACAATCACTAACTTCCTCTGTTTTGTTGCAGACCCCCAGTCTTGGGCTCAGTCCCTCTGGATGCTCTGATTTTGAACTGGGAAGGGAAATTTCTATATGGCTTCCCTCCCTTTCCTCTACTGTTCAAAGTTCTGGTCAAGATAAGGTCACAACCCTGTAAAGTGATTCTGATTGCTCCAGACTGGGCCAGGCAGCCTTGGTACCCCCCTGTTGCTGTCCCTAGCAGTTCATCTTCCCCCTGTCTCTTCCCAGGAATTACAACCTGTTAACCTCCTCTCAGGGGAGGATTTGGTACCCCAATCTTTGGTTTCTCAATCTCAAGGCATGGCTCTTGAAGAGTTAGAGTATGCAGATTTGCATCTGTCCCAATGGGTTCTGGATATTCCCAAAGCCTCTCAAAAGCCTGCCACCAGAAAAACTTATAACTCCAAATGAAAAAGATTCAGCATTTGGTGTTCCATATATCATCAGACACTGCTGAATTGTCTACAGTTCTGGATTATATGGTTCATCTTAATGGCCTAGACCTCAGAGCAGCTACTCTCAAAGTACATTTGTCAGTTGTTTCTGCTTTTATGTCAGTGGGAAAGCCTTCCTCACTGTCATCTCACCCTGTATTCTGTAAACTTTTCAGGGGATTGCTTCATACCAATCCCCCTTTAGGGATCCTACACCTGCTTGGGATCTTAATGTTTGCATTGCTTGGCTTATGCAACCCCCTTTTGAGCCTTTGTCTTCAGCAGAGCTTAAGTACTTAACTTGGAAAACTGTGTTCCTGGTAGCTATTACCTCTGCCAGGCGTATCAGTGAATTCCAAGCTCTGTCAGTGGAGCCTGATTTTATCTCATTCCATAGAGATAAGGTGGTCCTTAGAACTAATAGGGGGTTTTTACCTAAAGTGGTTTCAGATTTTCATCTGAACCAATCTATGTCTCTCCCTGTGTTCTTCACTGATCATTCTTCTTCAGGAGAAAGAAGTTGACACAGTTTGGATGTTAAAAGAGCTCTTAGTTACTACTTTCGGCATTCTAAGGCTCACAGGTTTGACTCCCTTCAGTTGTTTCTCACTTATGGGGAAGTGGGGAAGGGCAAACCTGCCATTAAGAGAACTATTGCCAGGTGGATTGTCTCTCTTATTCAATTCTGCTATGAGAAGCTAGGCAAAATACCTCTCTCAGGCCTGAGAGCTCATTCAACTAGAGGTATAGCTGCTTCCCTGGCTGCGGCCAGGGATATTCCTTTGCTAGAGATATGTAAAGCAGCAACCTGGAAAACAGTCTATACATTTACCAAGCATTACTCCCGTGGCATCCAGGCTAGGAGTGATGCTCGGTTTGGTACGGCAGTACTGCAAAGCCTATTCCCAAGGTAGGTTCGATTCCCTCCTCCATGGAGGTACTGCTTGGTAGTCTGCAATAGTCAGAATACAACAAGACTTCATGTTGTTTGAAGACAAAATTACTCACCTTAGTAATTATGTTTCTTCTAATGGAGTCTTGCTGTATTCTGACCTCCCTCCCTGCCTCCCCTCTCAGAACCTGTTTTTGAGAAGTGGGCTGGCAGGTGAAGTGTTGCACCCCAGGGGTGCATTTGGGCACTCCCTCCTTTTAGAGAGGGGGAGTGGGTTATATTATTATTACTTATTATTACATTATGTGGATAAACTAGCAAAATGGTCAGAAGAGTGGCAACTGGGATTTAATGCAAATAAGTGCAAGATCATTCACATAGGGAAGAGAAACCCTGAAGCCACCTATAGGCTGGGAGGAGAGTTGCTGGCAGTCACAAAGGAAGGAAGAAAGAGACTTGGACATCATCATCATCATCACCGATGACCTGAAATCATCCAAGCAGACCTCTAAAGCAGTAGGTAAGGCTAGGGGGATGTTAGGGTGTATTAGTAGGGGTATCACAAGTCATTAGAGGGAGGTAATAATCCCTCTTTACAAGACACTAGTTAGGCCTCATCTGGAGTACTGCATGCAGTACTGAGGCCACACCTTCACAAGGACATTAATCAAATTGAGGCAGTCCAGAGAAGGGTAACCAAAATGGTGCAGAGACTGCATCAGAAGACATATGAGAACAGACTAACGGAGCTCAATATGTATACCCTAAAGCAAAGGAGGGAGAGAGGTGATATGATCGAAATATTCAAACACCTTAAGGCCATTAACAAAGTGAAAGAGTCTAACATGTTTTTTTTTTTGCCAATAACTATGCTTTATTGAAAAAATATTACAAAACAATGTGCACATCAGATAGTGATATATAAACAAGTACTGCACCAAATGAACCAGGAGCACATTAAACCAAATATAATACAAAATAAAAGAATGTAAGAAAACAGAAACCCCTCCCCCCTCCCCCCCCAGCTATCCTTAAAAATCACTGTATCATAATATCATAATACAAGGTAGTAAATTAATATAAGTTAAAGCTATTGACTAACACTAGACTTAGGTATGGGGGAAAGATTAATATAGATACAGGAAAAGAAGAAAGGTTCTAAATTGCATCGGGTTACTTGGCACCTATAGGATATAAAAGGGATTAACAAAAAGGAGGAAAATAAAAAGGTGATAGCAAAGAAGGATAGAAAAGGGACTGAACAGGGGTACCTTCCTTAAGAACCATACCTATCTTTCAAGCTTTGGCTGAGGCCACCCCAATACCTTTGAAACTTAATCGATGTATTAGCAAGTGAGTACACAACCCTTTCTGCATTCAGGGCATTCAGAAATTCTTCCCACCACTCTTTGAAAGAAGGAGTCCAATCATCGCACCAATGACGCAAAATCACTAATTTAGTAACTAACGCCACCAGTGCCATTTGGCATCTTTGAGTGTTATATGGAATGAGCCCATACATCCCAAATATACAAACCTCTGGGATGAAAAAAGCTGAAAGGTCACAATAAGGGCTTATCCAGCGCTTAACCAAATCCCATAACTCGGATATTTTAGGGCAAGACCACATTTTATGAAATGTGGTAGCTAAGGAGTCATTACAATTCCTGCAAACTGGAGAGCATTGGCCATTCAAGCGATGAAGTTTTGCCGGGGAAAGATAAAGATTATGTAACAACTTAAATTGGATATCTCTTAATCTATCCTGCTTAACATACGAATGGATGTCAACGCAGATTTTCTCCCATACCATCTCGAGTCTAACATGTTTCAATATAAGAAAAATAGTAGGACAAGAGGACACAGCGTGAGAATAGAGGGAGGCCGATTAATGTGAGGAAGTTTTTTCACAGAAAGGGTGGTGGATGCATGGAACGGCCTAACTCAGGAAGTGGTGGCTATGAATACAGTGCAGGGCTTCAAACAGGCATGAGATAGGCATAAGGGAGCAATACAGATGAGTATGAATAGATAGGCCACTGACAGCAAAGGACGATGGCACATTTATAAAGTAGAAAAAGAAATGGGCAGACTGGATGGGCCTTGTGGTCCTTATCTGCCATCAACTTCTATGTTTCTATGTTTCTATTAATTTAACAGTCTTAAGTTGTTCACTACCTGGTTTTTGATTTTGGATTTCTTGACTTGAGTTTTTTGGGGATCCAAAATATTTGGTTGCCATTTGGCTAGTAAAAAGTTTACAATTTCCACATAGTAGTTAGTTAGTACTAGCTCATAAGAATCTGACAGTTGCGCTTCAAAGTGCAGCAGACAGAGGTATGAACTGAGCTCGAGCTCAATGTTCTATGCTCTGCATAGAAATTAACCCTCTACTCTCCGGGGCAGTTTGAGTGCTGGGGCTAACTGCAATAGTCAGAATAAAACAAGACTCCATTAGAAGAAACATAATTACTAAGGTGAGTCATTTTTTACTTCTCTCCCACAGCTTTGGCTCATATATTATGGTTCTACCTCATCCTGAAATTTTTTTCCAGAAGGTTCAAGATGCTCTAATGGAACTTTGGGGTCTGGAGTTGGAAATTACTTCCACTTTATTCCTTTTTTTTTATACCCCCCCCCCCAAGGATTCAGAGCTCCTGATACCCGTAAGTTACTACATATATAGTTATTGGCAGCACTTAAAGCTATCACTGAATGTTGGCTATCTTCTCAAGTTCCTACTATTGAGTTGTGGTATAACCTAGCATGTAATATTTATACTACGGAGAAAATTACTGCAAAGTTACATAATAAGTATGCTGGTTTTGAACTACGGTGGTACAGATGGGTGATCTTTATTACAGAGAAAAAATTTATTTTGTTCCTTAGCTTAATTACATGTATGTATTGAATTCTGAATTGTTTCTTTGTCGGCAATAATATGGTGGGCCTTTTTTTTCTCCCTTTTTTATGATAATTTTTCTTAAATGTTTGGTGGCATTTTGCGTACATGTGTTTACCTATTTAACTGTTAGCTTTATTCCTCATACTGTTTGATCTATTGTTTCATCTTTGTACTGTTTTTTTGGATTTGTTTGAAATATTTAATAAACATTAAAGTTGAAAAAGAAAAAGGGGACTTGAATTAAATAAGATAACAGAGAGGACGATAGGGGGCAGGAGGCTACTCCTAGCACTCTACACCCCCTATCCTCCCCTTCCCCTCTACACTCCCCCCAGGAGTAACTTTGAGCCAAGGCATTCCTTGGCATCTTGTAAAACAAGTATGGGTCAAATGGTGTCGGGAGGGGTATAGAGGATGTATATAGAAGGCTATACATGGGCAATACAGGAGCTTAGGGCAGGGAGGGGTCTCGGCTTCTGGGATGTGGACATGGGGGACAGAAGAAATCAGAACTGAGGAGATAGAGTCCCAGAGAGACTGCTCTCACTCTCTCCTCCACCCCATCTCCCTGACTTCATACACTGCAGCGTGACAAGGGGAAAGCACTGATCTGAGGAGCCGGAGAGGAAGCCATAATTTCCCTCCCATGGATAACCCGAGCAGGCTGGTGTCACACAGATTGTTGGCAGGGTCCCATAGTTTCCAGAGATGTGATCAGACCCCTGCCAATGGCAGGGTGGGGGGCTTAGGGGTAGGATGGAGCCTGCTGTCCCGAGCTGGTACAACAGCAAGCTGCTGGGGAGTTTTTCACTGCCTCTTATTTCTAGGGATGAGGAGAAACATACATTAGTTATTTATCGTAGAGGTTGTCATAGCAATGGAGACCACAGCTTGGCACCTGGCAGTTGGAACGTGTTGTACCCCAAGCCCCACTGTATTGTGGCAGCTGCTGCTCAGCATCATCCCTAGGCAAGCTCACACTGCATATTCCATTGAGTGGGGGAGGGTAGAAGATACGCGCCTCCGTTAGCACAAGGGAGAAGATAAGCCAACGGGGCACAGAATGGATGAGATGGGTGAGTTGTCGAGCTGATTGAAACAGTGCCAGCACTGCCACTTGGACAATGTGAGGCAGAGTTTCCCTGAAGAGACTCAGGGGCCCCTACCTACTCCCACCTTTCTCCCCTTCTAGCTCCATTAAAACATTTTTTAAATTGTAACTCGTGATCTCAGGCTGCTCTCTCAGGCATTGTCTGGAAGCACATTAACTCTGATGGGAATTGCAGAAGGCATTGGATGTGGTAATGGCCAGCATCCTGTCACCCCCATCACTACTTAATACTTCCGATGCATGTGACTCCCCCCCCCCGCATGGGTCAATCTGGATCCCCAGAGGAGAAAGCAAAGGAATATAGCTCACATCGGAGGGAAGTAGGGCTCCTCCCACCCCCCACACCTCCCCCTTAGATAAATGGGGTAGGGGCAGGTAGAACACGGGCCGAGGGTGGGTGGCAGGGGGAGGATGGCAGATATAGGCATCCAAGCAAGATTAAGGGAACCTGCTACATGCTCATGAGGCAATACACTCTTCCCTTTTGCATAGCCTACACAGACCGCCCCTCACTCTCACACTCTTATAGCTCCCATAAGGGACCAAGGTCTAGTTATGCAAAAAAAAGCTTGGTCTTAGCATGCAGGCTGTGGTTTGGATGCATCTAGTATGCCAAGGGGCCAGAAGGATTGGCACGCAGATGAACGTCCTCGACCGGGGCACCCCCCCCGACTTCAGAAAAATGTTTTATGACAGGCAAAAAAACTGTCCTCAAGCCTAATCTCATGTTCAAAAGTTTCACTAACAAGTGTATTTTTAGAAGTGGTTAGATGTTTGAAAGGTTGAAAATGGTTTTGACAACAGTGTTATATGTTCAGATAAACATACAGTTTGAAACTCATTGGAGGAGGATCTCTCCACATTCACAGACAAACAATATAGGATGACTACTCTCCTGCAGGAGTAAACATCCCTGCAAGAGCAGATCTGGTCCCTGCAGCACTAATAACACCCCCAAGGTGGTGATGGTGGGGGGATTGCAGAATAGGCTGGCCCCAGGGTACTGCTAGAAAGGGAAGCGCAGTCAGAGGAGGCCATTGGATAAAGAACAATCAAGACAGTTTTAAAGCAACTGCCCATCGGCTACGTATACTTCACAGGAGCGCCTTCAAACATATCAGTGACCTCCTCTAATGTAAAATGGGTCTCCTGCAATGTGAAGGGAATACACACCCCAATTAAAAGGAGAAAGATACTTGATTTTCTCAGGAACGGGAAGACAGAAACAGCCTTCCCACCTGTTAGCTAAGGGAGCACAAACGTTAACAGGGGGATGGGTCTCACAGGTGTTTTCTGCCTCTTATAATACAAAAAGCAGAGGGGTAACCATCCTAATAAATAAAAATGTTCCATTTACCCTCCAGAAGGAGTACAAAGACATTGAAGATAGATATATCATTGCTCAGGGACTGTTATGGGGTCGAGAAATAACCATGTGTCATATGTATGGACCAAACTCTCTAGGATCCCCTTCTATAAAAACCTGACACAGAAGCTAGCAGAAGTGCAAAAGGGGGAGCTACCTGCAGGGGGCAATACGAGCAGCCCCATGGCTGAACTCCTAGATAGAAGCAAGCACACAACCTCTTTAACCCAAACCAGCTCAGAGGCCTTAAAATACATCTGTAAGGAGCTAGGACTGGCAGATATTTGGAAGCTAATACATTCCACAGGGAGGGACTACTCCTTTTTTTCTACCCCACACCAATCCTTCTCCCTGACTGATATGTGACTACTACCAGGGAGGTGGGTGCAAAATGTGCAGGAGGCTGATATTGGGGCGATCATAGTCTCAGATCACGCTCCAGTGACTTTCACATAGCAACCATCAATAGCAGATAGAACCAAAAGAGGGAGCTGGAGATTTAATGTCTCCACACTGAAGTGACCAAACCTTCTGTGCAAGTCTTAGGGAAGACATTAAGATATTCCTGGAGATAAATAAACAGGGTGACACAATAGCTGCCACTCGATAGGACACCCTGAAGGCATACATAAGGGGCAGAAGCATTAGTTACGCTGCGCACAAATGTAAGGCCAGAGCCCTAGAGCTGGAAGCTCTTCAGAGCAAATTGAAAGAACTAGAAAAGTCTTTCAGAGACACCCCCCCCCCACCCTCCTGGCTGAAATAACAGGCCTCTGATACAAAGTCAACACCTTTCTGCATAATAGGGTAGAATATGCTTTATTTTGTCTCAGGCAGATGTTCTGGGAGTCAGAAGAGAAACTGGGGGAGGCTATTGGCCTACCAATTAAAAAAGAGGCAAGAGAAATCAAGAATCCTCACAATAAAAAAGAGGGACGGCAACTGGCGAGAAATGAGGTGGACATAAATGAGGAGTTCCAGGCCTTTTATAGGACACTATACACTAGTGAGGTACACCCAACTGATGTGGAAATCCAGCACTATTTGGAGGGTCTGCAACTCCCCAAACTGACAAATGAGTGACTAGAATGGCTGGATAGGCCAAGAGCAGGAGGAGGTAGAAGAAGCTATAAGATCCATGCCACAAGGTAAGGCACCTAGGGGAGATGGGCTGCCTGTGGATTTCCTTAAGGCATTTGGAGCTGTCCTAATAGGCCCCTTGCATGAGGCTTTCCTAAAGGCTAAAAACACAGGGACTCTACCAAAATCCATGACTACTGCACGGATCTCCCTGCTGCCCAAAACAGGGAAGGATCTCTTTCTATGTGGGAATTATAGGCCCATATCGAAACCAACAGACTGCAAAGTTTTGGCCAAGGTTTTAGCTGAAAGGCTCAAGATGCTGATTGCAGATCTAATAGAGGGTGATCAGGTGGGGTTTGTCCCAGGTGGAAGGGGAATAGACAACACAAGGAGACTCTTTAATTTGCTGAGGCATTCAAAGTGGCGTAAAATACCTCCATCCTCCTATCACTGCACACAGAAAAGGCATTTGATAGGGTGTGATGGAAATACCTGCTAGCAGCATAGGAAGTCTTTAATATAGGACCAGGATTCAGGGCCTGGGTCAAGGTCATTTACAATAAAACCGCTGCAGAGGTGGTTACCAATGGCCAGGCATCCTCCCTTTGAGCTATTTAGGGGCATGTGACAGAGGTGTCCACTTTCACCCCTGTTGTTTATCCTGGCCCTGGAACCCCTACTTCAAGCCAGTAGGAAAGCCTCAGAAATCAAGGGAATAATTCTGAGGGAGGAACACAAAACAATGTCTTATGTAGATGATATCCTGCTGATGCTTACAAAGCCTGAGGTCTCCGTTCCCTACTTGTTAACTCTCATCATGGAATTCAGTCAACTATCAGGGTACAAACTGGGTGTCTCAAAATCCCAATTCCTAGCTTCCTCGAGTATAGCAACCCAATCGCCTAACTACCCATGGGGCTTACACTCAGCACCCAATAGCATAGAGTATTTGAATATTAATTTAATCTGCTGTGACATCAGCTTATAAACCAGAAACTGCTCTTAAATGCAAAAAAAAAAAAACAAAGCAATGTTCCTCTTGCCCCTTCAAAATGCAATAAATCCTGCAATTGCTGGGACACTCCCACAGATCACTACCATTCTAGGTGAGCGGTTGGACTATGTACCAAAGTTCTAGTACCTGGCGGTCTGGTTAGACCATAGACTTACTTTCACAGATCACTTAGAAGAACTGGCAAAGAAACTTAGACAAAGACTTGGTCTGTTCTTTAGGGTTAATAATCTCCTCACAAGAGACGCTAAAGTGAAATTGGTTCAAACTACCTTTCTTTCCCTATTGGATTACATAGACTTTCTATATAGTTAGGGACCTGCAGGTACCCTAGCCAAACTCAATACGCTTTATCACAGAGCCATAAGATTTATCACGGGTCTTCCATACTCAACCCACCACTGTGCATTGTACACGGCAGTGGGATGGTCATCCTGCCCACAGACAGAAAAAAAATGCGGTTTGGACATACAAGCTATCTCAAATAAACTGCCCCAGTATATCTCCATCTGTTTACCTTTGTGCACTCTGGGGAAGTATGCCCTGAGAAGCACCTCATATATCTACCTTTATGTTTACAAAGCAAAATCTTGCATTGGCAAAGCAGCCATTAGCTTTGTGCTCCCTTAACTGTGGAACAAGCTGCAAAAAACTTTGAAATTAACTCACCCCATCAGCCTAGCAGCTTTTAAATCTCTATATCTACATCATAATAAGGAGTCCTGTGCCTGTCTACCCTAAATAGTGACTCCTATAAGTCCAAGCACACTCTAATTACTACTGTTACAAGACTGATCACATCTATAATCGACTCTTTCCCCTCCCCTTTTTCTACCCCCATATCTGTCCCTTCCACATTCCTTTGACCCTGGTTCCAGCTCTAAATTTGCCATACCGTGTCATTATATATCTTTTTATATTAGGTTTTATTTGGGTTCAGTGCACCTGATATGTATATTTCTTTACTTTCATGAAAAATTGTGTCCTACCCAAAACTAGCTGTATCTTCTGTTCCAAACATATACTACTGTCAATACTACCTGCTGATACTTTGTATATACTGTATTATTGTATCTCACTTTATTTGTATTATTACTATTTTCTTGTGTGTGTTGCATCCCATGTATATTGTCCCTTGTTCCTTGTTAACAAACCCAGGTCCACCTCAAAAATGAGCTTGCTCAACGGTGATCGCCTGGTTAAATAAAGACTTTGATTGATTGATTATCTGGGTTTAAAATTCTACTTGGATTTGTCACAGCTGGGTAAAAATAATCTTTTACCGGTGTTAGAAGAAATAGAGAAAGATTGTCCAAGGTTGAAGCTGATGCACATATCCCATTGGGGGAGGACACAAGCTCTCAAAATGATGGCAGCCCCTAAGATACAATATATTTTAGACAATTTACCCATACAACAGGGGAAGAAAATGATAGGCCTAATGCATAATAAAATTCGTACTTTGTTCTGGAATGCAGGCTCCAAAATGATTAGTTGGGTGAAGTTGAACAGGGATTTCCACAAAGGAGGGCTACAATTACTTGTCTTCCACATGAAGTGTCTGTCCTGACAAGGCCTCTTGGCTGCATCACACTGCCCCTCCGCTGCCACCCCTACCCCCAAGTCCTAGCCCTTTTTTCCCCTGCTTACCACATCTCTCCTAATGTTCCCTGGGCATCACATCTCTCTTGTAGGAATTTGTCACTATACTTCTAATTTGTCAATTAAATGTTATTGTGTTTTACCATGTAGTGTGTTAACATTACTATGTTCCTGATCTGTCACACTGTAACCTGCCTATTGATGATTGCCTGTACTATCGACGTGGAACCTTTGTAAAAGAGCCTTGGCTGAAAGGTGTTTGTAATCCTAGGTTCAAATAAACAATAAACAAACAATAAACATGGGAATTATGGCGTATACACTGGTACAGCTTGCACACACCACACCTTGGGAGGAAGGTCTGGAAACCCCAAAGTGGGTAAAGTGTGAGGCTCATATATTGGGGAAACTTCTAGCTATGGCAGCAATGTTCACATACACACCAAAGCACCTCTCCTTACATAACCCCCACCAGTTCCCTCACTCTGCAGGTATGGAAAGAGATTGTGAAAACCACTAACTGATGTCCAGGGAAGATGAAATACTTTCCACTATGGGCAAATCCTCTGCTACAGATGGAAGGTAGACTGGTAGTATATACACTCTGGGAACAGGCAGGGATTAGGTAACTATCTGATATCACAGATAAGAGCTTAAACACACTCATGAATTTTCAACAACTCAGAGGTGTCCAGGGAAGATGAAATACTTTCCACTATGGGTAAATCCCCTGCTATACATATAAGGTAGACTGGTAGTATATAAACTCTGGGAACAGGCAGGGATTAGATATCTATCTGATATAGGGAACATTGTTTAACCAGGAGTAGCACACTAAGCCGGAGTTTGTTTCCAGATGCGACCTCAGAGCACAAGGAAGTTAAGTGACTTGCTCAGGATCATACAGTATGCACCTAGGTGGCTGTGGGATTCAAACTCAGGTCTCTGGATGTGCATCTCAGAGCCTTAACCCATTGTGCTATACTACCTCCTTAATCAGGATATCGTCGATAAGAGCTTAAAGAGACCCACCAAGGTAAACGAAACAGCCCTAGCACCTGATATCTAGGTGCTGTACTTCATGGGGCTGCTTCTAATGTGGAACTTGATAAAAATAATCACCTTATTAAAAAATGGCAGCGCTCATAAAATTAGAAATACCGGGTCCCAAGGACTTCCTGGTTTTTGGTGCCACCCATGCTCTGTCCCCATGCTCTGCAAAGTTATGACGCAATGCTAGAAAGAGCACAGAGACACACTCCATTATAGTCTATGGGCATCATCTTTTCTTTCACTTAATAATTTTTATTGTTTTCAAACATATAAAAATTACACAATGCAGGATTACAGTCATTTTACATAACATGTCAAGAAAACAGTGTTTCAGGTACAGGGGCAGCACCTTTTCAATCATTTTTATATTATAATGGCCATTTTGTGATAAAACATGGGTACTGGTCGACTAACAAAGCTCTTGTTAGTCAACCTGTGCCCATGTTTTAATATAAAAAAATTATCAAAAAGGTGCCGCCAATAGACTATAATGGAGCGCGTCCCCATGCTCTCCATAGCATTGTGTCATAACTTTGCAGAGTGTGGGCAGCACCAGAAATGGGGAAGTCCTTGGGACCCGGTACTTCTAATTTTATGAGCTTTGCCATTTTTACGTTCGCTTGCGCGCATGCACTAGGAACGTTTTGGGAGAGTAGCACACTTTGGAGGTGTGCCTCTCCCTTTCAATCCACTGCTCCATTGAGCAGGCATAGGTGTCCTGCACCAGTGGGTGGGAGCTGTATGACAGCGGTGGTCTTCGCTTCAAAGAAAACCACCGCTGTCATACATAGCGCTGGTAGGCCTCACGCCCCCCCCAAAAGCTTTGGTGCCAAGCTGGGAGCCCACCCCAGCGTGGCAAACGTCCCGCATTGTTTGCCGATGGGGTGCCCAATCCCTATTGGCTCCGGCCCACCCAAACCATCCTTCTGCCGCGCTGCAAGGCCCACCCCCCAGCGTGGCGAACCTGGCGTTGTTTGCGATGGGGTGCCCAATCCCCGTCGGCTTCGGCCCCCAGCCATCCTTCTGCCATGCTGGGGCCCACCCCAGCATGGCAAATGTCCACGTGGTCATTTTTTTTCACCTGAAAAGCAAAAATGGTCCCAGGCGCTTCTCCAGTCCCCCCTCCACAACCCGCACCCACCCACTGCGCACCCAGCCTCCCCACCCCGCCCTCACCCCATACTTACCTCCGGAGCTTGGCGCGACGATCTTCCGTGGACCGAGAACACGTCTGCACTCTTCAAAGGCGACCGCGAACTGAAGAAATGCCGGTAAGCTGTGTAATGGGCTAGATAGGGGGTTTTCAACTTTATTGCATATCTCAGGCATTTTTTGGAATTTTTGCACTAAATTTTCAGCATGTGGTTTTTGGGACTCCTTCTCATGAATGATGCCACTGTCATGGCGTTATTCGGGCCCGAAGGGTGATTTCGCAGTCACTGCACAGTCACTGCGTGAAATCACCCTTGGGCCTGAATCCGCCATGACAGTGTTTCAGCATTCATAAGGAAGGGTTTCAAAACCCATGTGAAGTGGTACTAGAAATCAAAAATGACTGTTCTGGCGTGCATTGCGCGGTTCCTACGCAGGCTCGTAAGTTCGCGAATTTTCAATATTTTCACTCCAGATTTTCAACATTGCCATTTTACCACACCTCCTTATGAGCAGTACAGCTGTCATTTTTCACATCCTGCCCAAAATGTGTTTTGCCCATGTAGCGCACAATGGCGCTGTCGGTGTGCAAAATCAATGTATGGAACACATTAAGAAAATCACAGTGACACTGTTCATTAGCGGAGGTCTTAAAATGGCTATGTTGAAAATTTGGTGAGATAATTCCTAAAATGACTGTTTCTGGCGTGTGTTGCACAGTTCTGCTGCCTTTCGTAGGTTTCTTAATTTTCAATATTTCCACTCCAGATTTTCAACATTGCCATTTTACACACTTCCTTATGAGCAGTACAGCTGTCATTTTTCACATCCTGCCCAAAACGTGTTTCCGCCTATGTAACGCACAATGGGGGTAACAAAAAGGTCATGCTGAAAATTGATTGTGCAAATACCAGCAATTGCACAGGGCATTAGGGTAAAGCACCATACGTGCCAAACACCACTGCAAATACCTGCAAGCAAACATTCGGCATTGACAAATGCTTGTTTAATAAGGTGATTATTTTTATCAAGCTCCACATTAGAAGCAGCCCCATGAGGTACAGCACCTAGGTATCAGGTGCAGGGGCCGAGGCTGGTAAGTCTCTTTAAAAACACTCATGAGTTTTCAACCACTCAGAAATAGGTACAGTCTCCTTAAACAGCAACACTTGAGATACTTGCAACTATGCCATGCACTAAGAGACATTCTGTATTGGGTTAATATTTAAGGGGACCTGGGACTAATCAGCTGGACTCTATTGTCAGTGTCAGTGGCTCAGTAGGTAGCACACTCGCCTCTGAGGCCGGGAGATCAGAGGGCTGTGGGTTCAATGCCCACATCTGGCACTTGGGTTAATATCCCAGTACTGACACTGTAGTGCAGTATGAGAGGGGTGCTGCACTTCTCAGGTGCCATCTTTCGGATGAGACGTTAAACCGAGGTCCCATCTTCTTGGATTGGTGGAAGTTCAGGTGGATGTTAAAGATCCCATGGCACTTATCGAAAAGAATAGGGCAATTTCCCCGGTGTCTTAGCCAAATTTCCCTCTTTCACTAAAAGAATATACCACCAACAGCTTCCTCTGGTTCAAGGTCAGTTAGCATTCATCTGTATCCCCCTTCCCCGGGTCGTGCCTGAAAATAGGCAGGATTTGTCTAGTGCACTTACCCGGTCAACAAAAACTAAATAAAATCAATAAATAAATAAATTATGTGGCCTGGTGGGGGATAGGCTACTAGAAGCAGGGACATATATGCACATTTGCTAGCTGACAAAGCAGACATCTTTCTCGAGTCCATCGACCAGATGTCAGAGGATATTGATGAGGAGTTGAACTCCTTTACTCTGGTGCTCTCTGTCCTCACTCAGGAGGATGTGGTTAGTCAGGACAACTGGCTGAGTTACTTTGAGAGCTGCCTCCACCAGGATAGTGCCTCTGAAAACAATTGTGGTTACTCTGCCCAAGCAGGTGGTCTATACCAGCCCACAAGAGAACTGTTGACTTCAGCCCTCTGGTCAACAGTCACAGTCTAGGTGAAGGCGCCATTCACGCTTTCGATCTTGCTTGACTGGAAGGTGGCACCATTGACTCTCCTCAACCTTCCTCTTCATCTTCAGTGAAGAGAGGCATCAGCCATACGGAGCTCATCTGGCACCTATGGGCCATGGTTGGGATGGGTAGGGCTCTGCCACCTAGACCTTCAGTCCCTTGGTCTTTGCCGATCATTCCCACAGTGGTCCATGCGACTCAGCAATCCCCTCCGTGTCTGCCTCTCCTCCACTTTGAGTCGAGTCACCTCCATCTCCACCACTGTTCTAAGCCCTAACCAAAGAGTCTTGCTTTGTGGCTGGCTTTCCAGGCTGGCTGCTGTTGGAAATCGACCAGGATGAGGATACCAGGGTGGTCAAGGGATGTCTTTGAAGAATACTCCAACCTGAAAGCCGAGTCATCAATGGCCTCAACCAGAACTCACATCTTTGACCAGGAATCGGTTGAAAAGCTGACTACAGTCCATGGGCCAGTGTTGTTTGGAGCCCTGTTGTGACTGATGTCAGAGTCCATGAAGGTTCCCTTAGAACCAGTCCAGAAATGGGCGAAATACATGTTTGTGGATACTCTGGATAGGGACGAATTCCCGGGGGTGCTGGCTAGAAGGAATAAGTTTGTCCTGGTGAATACTCCAACTTGAAAACTGAGTCAGTGGCCTCAAGACTCAAAACTTTGTCTAGGAATCAGTCGAAAAGAAGGTTACGGCCTGCAGACCAATGTTGTTTGGAGCTGTAGTCCAGCTGATGTTGGAGATCATAAAGGTTCCCTTAGAATGAGTCCAGAAATGGACAAAATACCCATTCTGGATATTCTGGATACTGACAAATTCCCAGGGGTGCTAGCTGGATGGAACAAGCTTGTCCTGGTATGGGCACATGCCACTGTGCATGTTTAGCACCTTATTAGATTTATTAAAGCATTTTTTGCACATCATTCATCAGAGTTGGAGCTCTTTCCTTGAACATTTGGCTGACATAGTATCTAGTAGAAGTGTTGACACCACGGTGAATCCACTAACCATGTGGTAGTGGTGAGAGCAAGATTTCTTCTTTCTTGCTGATACTTGACTAATCTATACACCCAGATCCTGGTGTAGCTTACTTTTTTTTTTTTTTTTTACTGATTTCACTATGGATCCCCAGAGGTTGGCTTTCCCTGGGTTGAAGCCGTCTTGAGACTGGCCCTGGAACTTTGGCGGCATCCAGCATCCTACCCAGTGCTCTGTACCCATATGGTTTGCAGGCATGTGGTCCAATGGTCACCCTTTCTGGGTTTTCTTACCACCCCTCTGAGGAGAGTTTGGTTACGGATTCTATCTTCTGTAAATCTGGATGCCAAGGGGACATGGATAAGCCTCCAGACAAAGAGTCCAAGAAGATTGGCTATGTGGCTAAAAAGGTGTATGCTGCTGAGTCACTGGGTCTCTGTCAAGCCAGTTATTCTGCCATGATGGTGATGTTTTGGCCATTCCCTTTTTGGGGTGTTAGGGAAACTCCTCCCTCGACTTCAAGCTGATAAACCGCTACAAATAAAAATAGTCAGGTGATCAGTGTCAGTCGCTGGCTAAGCACCAGCTTCAGATGGCCTTGGACATGGGCATCTCCTTTGCCCTGCCAGGCTATGGCCGTCGACATGTATTGCTGGGCCTGGCTGCAGCTGTCTGTCTTTACAGCGGACACTCAGCATGAGCTGACCAGTGTCCCCTTCTTGGGCATCAACCTCTTTGGTCTTGGAGTGAAAGGACATCTAACACGAATTGAGAAGTCCAGTGGCACCCTTGATTCTGTGGCTTCATCCCAGAAGGATCAGTAGGCCCAAAAGCATAAATATAATTCATTTCAGTTTTGTCCTTTTAGCCACAACCTCTGCAGCAGCTGGCAGTTTTAGTGCTGGCATCCGAAGCGCAGGCTCGGCAACCAGAGGCAAAGGGGGGGTGCAGAGGTGGTGCTGCCTCCTTGGACTCTGTGGCCACAGCTCACTCCATGGCTGTGCAGTGATGGGTGGTGGGTTGTCTTCCCCATGCCATCCAGTCCCTGCTCCCATTCAGGGATTGGTTGCACCGCTTCTTGCCACAGGTCCATTACCTCAGACGAGTGGGCTGTGGAAGTGGTGGGCAAAGGGTTGCCTCTGGATTTCAAGGCTGTTCTGTCATATTGACTCCGAGCTTCTTGAGAGTCCAGGATGTTAAAGATCACATTGTCCGTGCTAAGAGCTGACATAACTCGGCTGCTAGAGCAAGGGGCGACACCCTATTGTCCAGTTAGGGATATATGTTCGGGTACTTCTGGTTCCAAAACAGATTGGGGGCCTGGCACCCTGTACTAGACTTGCATGATTTGAACCAGTTCATGCAGAAGCACAAGTTCCAGATAGTCACCATAGATCAGGTAATACCATCCTTTAAGCAGGGAATGTGGTTCTGCTCCCTGGACCTCCAGGATGCGTTCTTCCACATCCCAGTCCCAACTGACAGTACCTTTGATACCTTTGGTTCTGTGCAGAGGGGATAATGTACCAGTTCCATGTCATGCCCTTCACCTTCTTGTCCACATCCAGGGTCTTTACCAAATGCATAGCAGTGGTGGCGGTCTTCCTGTGTGCAAGGGCATGGGGTTATATCTCTGCCTGGATGACTGGCTGCAAACTGGCCTGTCCAGGGAGACTGTGGAGAGGCACAGGGATCTGGCTCTCCAGACATGTCAGGACTTGGACCTTCTGGTCAACTCAGCCAAGTCAGAGCTGGTCCCCTTGCAGATGATGAAGTTCATCTGAGCAGAACTAGACTCCTTGTGGGCCAACACCTATCTCCTGGCGAATCGGGCATTGGACCTTACCTCTTTTGCCCGATCATTTTGCACCCAATCTTGGATTTCCTGTGATTGCTGGAGTTTATGGTGTCTTCCACCAGTGTGATCCATTGGACTCGCTGGAGGATGTGTCTCCTATATTTCAAATTGGGCCAAGAATGGTCCCAGTACCTAGGTCACCTGGACCAGCTAGTTGTGGTGACCCAGCTGATGTGGGATTCCATCCAGTGGTTGCTGGCCCCACAGAATCTAGAGGAGGAATCCCGTTTGTCTGGCCAGAACCTTCTGTCTCACTCACAAGGGACTCATCTCTGGTAGGGTGGGGAGCACACCTGGGAGCCCACAGAGCCCACGGATTCTAGTCACCTTGAGAGTCCAAAAACCACATAAACCTCTTGGAACTCCAGCAGTGTGTCTGACTCTGACAGAATTTGCTCCATTGATTCTGGGTCAGGTCATTCAGGTCCAGATGGACAACACAACCACCGTGTTCTACCTGAACAGGTAGGCTGGGATGCACTCCTGTCCACTGTGTCAGGAGGCTCTCCACACCTGGACACTAGTGTGTAGCCTGAAAGCAGATCTACTGGCAACCCATATCGCAGGAAAAAACAACCAGCTGGGAGATGTTCTTGGCCGGGTCGAAGCGACATCACACAAGTAGTCCCTGCATCAGGATGTGGTAGACCACCTATTCTTCCAGTGAGGGCACCCCTCTGGTGGATCTGTTTGGCTCATGGGAGAACAGAAAGCTGAGGCTTTTTTGTGCTCTCCCCTACAGTCTGGGACACTCAAAAGTCCCTGAACCCTGGCCTTCTTCCCTGATCCTTGGTTCACAAGGTCATGATCCAGGCCCAGAGGGACAAGGCGCGTATGAGCCTGCTAGCCCCATACTGGCCCAGTTCTGGTATCCGGATCGCCTCATCTTCAGTAGCAGGCCTCCATGGAGGTTGCCTCCCACAGAATCTAGAGGAGGAATCCCGTTTGTCTGGCCAGAACCTTCTGTCTCGCTCACAGGCAGTCAGAATAGCAAAGGCCCAAACTGAGGAAAAGATAGCCAACTCAGTTAGAGAAGGAGATAAAACCTTTTATAGGTACATCAGGGAGCGAAGAAAGACCAAGGGAGGGATAGTGAGGCTTAATAAAGGGAGGAGGGTGGGCAGAGGTGACTGTGAAAAGGCAGAGATACTAAACAAATATTTTGCTCAGTATTTACAAAGGAAGAGGGAGGTACCTAAAACAAACAGTAGAAACACTCTGGATACAGAAGTTGATACCAGCCCATTTACAGAAGAAAGGGTTCTGAAAGAACTCTTAAAACTGAAGGTGGACAAAGCAATGGGGCCTGATGGGATTCATCCCAGAATTCTAAAAGAACTAAGGGTAGAACTAGTGACACCACTGACTACCCTCTTTAACAAATCATGGGAGGATGGGGTGGTACCCAAGGACTGGAGGAGGGCAGATGTGATTCCCCTTCACAAAAGTGGGAGCAAGGCAGAAGCAGGAAACTACAGACCTGTTAGTTTAACCTCAGTGGTAGGGAAAATGATGGAATCACTTCTGAAGGAAAGAATTGTTAAATATCTAGAGGCCAGAGGGGTACAGGACCCAAGACAGCATGGATTCACAGTGGGAAGGTCATGCCAGACAAATCTGATAGATTTCTTTGACTGGGTGACCAAAGTAGTTGATCAGGGAGGGGCTGTGGACATGGCCTACCTAGACTTTAGCAAGGCATTTGACACAGTCCCACACAAAAGATTAATATACAAGTTAGCCAGCCTGGGAGTGGGTCCCAAGATGACAGCCTGGGTAAAGAATTGGCTGGAGAATAGGACACAGAGGTAATAGTAAATGGAGTCCACTCTGAAAAAAGGGGGTTAGTAGTGGGGTACATAGGGTTCAGTATTAGGACCAGTCCTCTTTAATGTCTTTATAAGTGACATTGCAGAGGGACTGGGAGAAAAAGTATGTCTCTTTGCAGATGACACAAAGATCTGCAACAGAGTTGATGCACAGGGTGGGGTGAAAAGGATGAGAAGGACTTGGCAAGGTTAGAGGAATGGTCAAATGTATGGCAGCTTAGATTCAATGCTAAGTGCAAGGTAATGCACCTGGGAAACAAAACCCAGGGAAGAGTACACAATGGGGGTGAGATACTAACAACAACAAAATGGAAAGGGACCTGGGGGTAGTCATATCAGATGACCTAAAGATGGGCAAGCAATGTGAGAGGGCAGCAAGGAGGGCTGGGGGATACTGGGATGCATAGGAGAGGCATCACCAGTAGAAAACAGGAAGTTATTATCCCTCTGTACAGACAGCTAGTGAGACCCCATCTGGGTACTCGTGCAGTTCTGGAGACCAATCTCTGCAAAGACATAGACAGGATGGAAGCTGTCCAGAGGAGGGCAACTAAAATGGTGCAGGGTCTGCACTGGAAGACATATGAAGAGAGACTTAAGGAGCTTAATATGTATAGCCTCGAGGAAAGGAGGGAGGGGGACATGATAGAAACTTTCAAGTACCTCAAGGAATCAACAAAGTCAAGAGGTAGCATCTTTCAAAAAGAGGTGTGCAAGAACAAGGGGCACAATTTGAAGATAGAAGGGGCGGCTCAGAGTAATTTGGAAGTATTTTTTCACAGAGAGGGTTGTGGATATATGGAACGGCCTTCCAGAGGAGGTTGTGGAGTCACAAACAGTGGTGGAATTCAAGCATGCATGGGACAGTCATAAGGCAATTCTAGGGGGTGGGGGTAGGAAGAAGTAGGCTGCTGGTTAACTAGGATCTGCAGCTTATCCATGAGGTAGGGAAATGGGCAGACTGGGTGGGCCAAGCGGTCCTTATCTGCCGTCAAATTCTATGTTTCTATGTTTCTATGACTAGACGCAGATGGTCTGAAGAACTGCAAATTGAAGTTACCTTAAACACATGGGAATCATGCTGGAGGGATCTGCAGATGGCAGTTAAGGACACTAAAACAGGCTCACCCAGTTCAAACTCTTGCATGGATAGCACAGAACACCAAGTAGGTTAAATGCATGGGGCCTTATACCCTCAGACAACTGCTGGAGGTGCCAAGCAACTGGGGGAAATATCTCCTATATACTATGGAGTTGTGCAGACCTCAATACACAGTGACAAGAAGTTAAGGAAATACTGTATGCAGTGATGTTTTGAGCAGGACTATAACCTTTACACCCCTATTAGTGCTCCTAGGGGTCTGGCAAGAAACAACCCTAGACAGCAGACTGCCTAAGTCCCATAAACTATGGCTGTCGGAAGCCCTTATAACAGCCAAAAGAGTCCTGTTAAGACACTGGAGAAACCCAAGTCCACCAAGTAGTAGAGAAAGGCTGGATTAAATGGGCAAAGAGGACAGCAATGAAAGAGTGATGTATGCCACTCAAAATAGATTGAAAACCTATGCTGAAATATGGGGCCCATTTCTGAATTTGAGTCACTGCAGAATACCACCCTCTAGTTTGCAGCAGTCCACACCCCTCTGAGAGTAGATGGAAAGGTCCCGCTCCCCACTTTCTTTCTCTTTCTTCTATGCTCTTCCTATGTTGCTAAAAATTTCTGTGTTAAGGCTGTCTCTCCCCTTTCTATTCTCTCAATAGCTATCTGTTATCAGATGACAATATGTATCATGTAGCCATGTACCTCGGCACCCAACTAGGGATCTGAGGTTCGAGCAGACTCGATAGACCATAAGGCCTAATCTGCTAGCAAATAGTATGTTAGTATGTTAGAAGTTGTCCTGGCCAGGCACCTGCAGGTAAATGTACACTGTACACTCCAATATGCAGTATGTATACTGTACTATGAATTTAATCAGAATGTTGAATAACACCCTGATATGTTGTGTATGTTTTTCCTTTTGTCAAATGCTGAAAATCAATAAACTCTTATTTGCAAAAAAAAATAAATCAGACTGGGGATGGATGTGGAGCACAAATGGTCCGTCATTAAGTTGCATCTGAATGAGGCCACAAAATACTGAACAAAGACCCAGAGTAAGAAGTCCAGGACCAAGAGACCAAGCTGGTTCAACAAGGAAATGATAGTGAAAGTAAAGGAGAAGAGGGCAGCCTTTCAGAAGCACAGGCGTACTCTGAGCAGGGCCCCTGGTGTTCTGCAGCAGAATTTTCTGATTTCTGCGGCAGGGCTCCTTGACTTCTGCGGCAGCATTTTGTGATTTCTGCGGCATGATTTATTCATTTCTCTGGCAGAATGCAGTCCTGTCATTGGCTAAATAGGATGTGATGTCATCGATGACATCATATGCTAAGCATAGAGGAGGGGCTTCAGGATAAACGAGCTGGGAAATAAAGCCTGACACTATGAAAAAACAGTATATTTATATGAAAATTCACCCAAAACAATAAATTCTGCGGCACTATATATATTCTGCGGCATGATGCAAATTCTGCTGCAAATTCTGCAACCGCAGAATCGCAGAATTCCAGGGGCCTTGACTATGAGTGAGGAGGACAGAGAGTTTTTTTTTCAGGGAAATCTCGAGAGGCATGTAGTCCAGGTAGCTAAAGCTGCAAAGGAATTAAGGCTAGCAGAGGGGATCAGGGAGGGGGGAAAGGACTTCTTCAGATATATAAGGGAGAGAAGAACTAGTAAGGAGGGGATTGTTAGGATCAAGAAGGTGGGGGATGGGCAGAAAACAGTGAAGAACAGGCTGAAGCACTGAATGAGTACTTCAGCTCTGTATTCACTAGGGAGAAGGACGGACCTATGTCACAGGGTATTATGGGGGTAGGAATGGGGGGGATAGAACAGATAGGGACATCAAGATAAATAGGCTTTTAGAAAGTATCATGTCCCTTTGGGTGGACAAGGCACCTGTCCCAGATGCCATACACTGAAGGGTCCTGAGAGAACTGGAGGAGGTGTTGGCAGCCCCCCTAGCAGATCTGTTGAATGCCTTGCTAAAGATGGGGTATGTGCCTCGGGACTGGAGAATGGCTCATGTGGTGCCATTCTACAAGAGTGGTCCCAGAGATGAGCCTGGCAACAACAGACCAGTCAGTCGAACATTCATTATTGGTAAATTAATGGAGACCATTCTAAAAGAAAGGTTGGTAAACTTTCTGGAGGTTAATGGTCTCCAGGACAATAAGCAGCATGGGTTTGTCATGGGGAGATCCTGACAAACAAACATGATAGAATTTTTTGACTGCTTCACATAGTCATTAGACAAAGGCCAGGCAGTGGATGCACTTTACCAGGACTTCGGTAAGGCCATCAACTCTGTGTCGCGTGGTAGGTTGCTTAGCAAACTAAGTAGCCTGAGAGTCGGGGTTAAGCTGCCGGGGTGGGTCAGGAGCTGGCTGCAGGAAAGGAAACAGAGAAAGAAGGTAGGGATGAACTATCCAAGCCTAGACCTGTACCAGTGGGGTACCGCAGGGATCAGTGCTTGGTCCAGTATTATTCAACATCTTTACTGGTGACATAGCAGTAGGGGGTCAAATGTAAGATCTGTCTTTTCGCAGATGATACTAAAATCTGTGGGATGGTGGACATAAGGGAGGGGAGACAGGAACTCAGGAGGATCTGGCCAGGCTTGAGAAATGGTCTGGAATCTGGCAGTTGTGGTTTAACACCAAGAAGTGCAAGGTCATGCACCTGGGAGCAAGGATCCCAGGGGCCAGCTACTAGCTGGGGGGGGGGAGTACAGGTGTCCTGCTCAAAGGAGAACAAGCATTTGTCAATGCCGAATGTTGCTTGCTGGCATTAGCAGTGGAAATGCAGGAGTTAGACAGATGCAGTATAGGAATGGCAGTGCAGTACTGAACTGATGCCAACTCCACCCTCACCCTGCAGAGGTGGACAAGCATTGGGGTGTGCCTTTGGGTCGTCACCCATAACGGTCATGGCATTTCACCTCACCCTACCCTGCAGACACTTACAAGTGTCAAGGTGTGCTTTGGGGTGTTCGGGCTTTACACTCACCTCATTCCATAAAGAAATACACTGAAATGGGTGCAGTATAGGAGAATGGGGTGAACTCTGGGGCCAGAGTCCAAGGCACACCTCGATGCCTGTCACTGGCTGCAGGGTGGATGTGGGTTTGGAATGGCGTTAGCATTACTGTCAATAATCCCAAGTCACACCCCCTGATGCCTGTCAGTCCCTACAGGGTATATGGTCGGAAACCCTAATGCCCTGGGGTTTCTTGGTAGTTTTACTCCAAATTATCAACATGGGCTTTTTGTGATCCCACCGCATGAACAGTGACGCTATCAGTTCATTAGTCGAAAGGTGATTTTGCACAGTGACTGCGCCATTTGGCGCCACAGGTGCAAAAACACATTTCAAACAGGATGTGAAAAATGACAGTCGTACTGTTCATGAGGAGGTGAAAAAAAATGGTAATGTTGAAAATCTGGAGTAAAAATATAAAAAAACTGGTGAAGTCACGAGCATGCGTAGAAACAGCGCAATGCACATCCATAATTATTTTGGAGATTACACCAGATTTTCAACATAGGCATTTTTGGGACCTCCGCTCATGAACAGTGTCACTGTGATTTTCTTAATCTGTCCCGAACACTGATTTCCCACAGCGACCACGCTATTCTGCACCAGAAGTGCAAAAACACATTTTGGCCAGGATGTGAAAAATGACAGCTGTACTTTTCATAAGGAGATGTGTAAAAATGCAATGTTGAAAGTCTGGAGTGAAAATATTACAAATTTGTGAACTTACGCTGGTGCGTGGAAACTGCGCAATGCACGCTCGTAACACAGTCATTTTATAGACTGTTGTCACCAAATTTTCAACATAGGCATTTTGAGACCTCTGCTCATTAACAGTGTTCTTGTGATTTTCTTAATCTTTCATGAACATTGATTTCGCACACTGACCGCGCCATTGTGCGCTACATGTGCGAAAACACATTTTGGGCAAGATGTGAAAAATGACAGCTATACTGTTCATAAGGAGGTGTGGTGAAATGGCAATGTGGAAAATCTGGAGTGAAAATATTAAAAGTTCTCGAAGTTACCAGCCTGCATAGGAACTGCACAACGCATGCTCGTAAAACAGTTATTTGGGAATTTGTTCACCAAATTTTCAACATAGGGTTTTTAGGGGCCTACCTCATGAACTGTGACACTATCATTTCATTAATTGGTCCCAAAAGGTGGGTTCCGCACAGTGAACACAAAATCACCTTTCGGGACCGAATAACAAAATGCCAGTGACTGGGTTCATGGGGTGGGGTTCCAAGAACCCCATGTTGAAACTTTGGCGAAAGAATTCCTTAAAATGGCTGAGATATCCACTTAAGTTGAAAAAATCCTATTTATGCCATTATATGGCTTATTGGCATTTGTTCAGCTCACTGTCGCTTTGGAGAGTGCAGACGTGTTCCTGGTCCACCGAAGATCATTGCACTGGGCTCCGGAGGTAAGTATTGGGTGCGAGGGGATGTGGTGAGATGGGTACATAGATAATGGGCGCTGGTTGGGCGGGGGGTGCCACAGACAGCGCAGGACCATTTTCTTTATTTTTACAGGAAATAAAATTAAAAAAAGGACACCGGGACTATTGGCACGCTGTGGATGGGCTCCCAGCATGCCACCTGGATGTTTGTTGGGGAAGGGGGAGTGGAGCCGATGGGGATTAGGCACCCTGTCAGCCATACAACAAATGGGGGAGGCATCATGCCGACGGAGATTGGGCTACCCCATCGGCTAATGAACTGGGGAAGGGATCATGCCGACAGCTGGATTGGGCACCCCCCGTCAGCTTTTAGTTAATTTATTTATCGAAATGTTTCACCAGGAAGGCACACTGAACGGTGCACGCCGGTTTTCCATCAGCTTCGTGGGGACTGTGAGAGGCCGATGGAGAAGCTGTAGCCATGGGGACACCACACAATGCAGCTTGTAATTGGCTGCTGCAGTCAGGGATGCCCCGCAGCCAAAACAGCTGATTGCATAGTGACGGGGCACTCCCTGATTGCAGAAGCCTGTCTCTTTGAGCATAGTGGCCTGCTCATTAACTGCCGTCATCGACAGCATGCTCCTTTATTCACTGCAGCAGAGACCAGCCCTAGAACAGACTGCTGCCATTCGGCACAGCACTGCCATGCCTCCACAACCCATTTGTGAAGGAAGCTGACGCAATGTGTTTCTTGCACATATGCGCAACAACACAAAAAGGATCTAGGGGTGATATTCAGGTGTGACATAAAACACTTTGTGCATTGTTGTAAAGCAGCAGCTAAAGTAAATAAAATGCTAGGATGCATATCCAGGGAATCACCTCCAGGAGAGAGGAAGTCATTCTGCCCTTGTACCGATCATTGATTAGACTTCACTTGGAGTACTGTGTGCAGTTCTGGTGCTCTTATTTGAAGGAAGGAGGACATAAAGCTAATTGAGGGGATCCAATGTAGTACAACTAAGATGATCTAAGGCATGGGAGGCAAACCATATGATGAGAGGTTAAGGAAGCTTAATACGTATTCCTTGGAGGACAGAAGAGAAGGGGGGGATATCATAGAAATCTTCAAGTATCTAGGGTATAAAAAGGGTTCCAGTGGAGGACATTTGCAATTTAAAAAGAGAGGGGACCACTAGGGGCCACAGACTGAAACTTCTGGGGGGTAGATTTAAAAAAGAAATTAGGAGGCACTTTTTCACAGAAAGGGTGGTGTCAAAGTGGAATGAACTGCCTGAGGAGGCGGTATCTTTGGAAACAGTGAGAAATCTTAAGGGGGGTGAAACAGGGTAAAATGAGAGTGGCAATGGGGGGATGGGGGAAGGGGGGATCACTCTTGGAGGCAAGAAGAAGATGGGGCAGCTCCAGACTGAGCTGCACACTCGAGCAGACTTGATACAACATTAAGGCCTTTTTCTTCTGGCAATTTCGCATGTTCGTATGACACCACCACCACCACCAATAGATTTAGATATGAGAGTTCCACCACCTCAACATTTCCAGTGTACCACTGCATACATCATACACACAGTGCAATGTCACCTATGTCCCATTCTAGGCCATTCCACAGGGCACCTATCCCTAACCACCTGTAATTCTGCTGTTGAATATAGGTGGTGCATTATGCTTCTCTTATATCGTCCGGGCACACTTAGGCATGCTAATGTATGTATACCTTCCAGTAACGGCATGCTAATGTGGGGATTTGTCCTCAGACTGAAACTGGGTCAGTGGCATATATTGGTTAATGTTGCAGATTTGCCTCATGTGTTGTGTGTTTGTGTGAATGCTTGTATGGTGGTTGTGATTGTGCTGAGTCAGTATGTGGTGCAGACATGATATCGTACTCTGCAGATGATGTCATCATACAGCGTGACCCCTCACACTATGCTGTTGTGCAATGTTCGTGCGCAACCCTGCATAGAGCTGCACATGCACGCACCATGCATACACACCCTGCACAGTGCCATCCCATGCCTGTCGCATCCTCTAGAACCAACCTCCTAATGGATGTACACTTTGCGCTGCATATTGTAATCCCCAGGTGGCGCTGTCCCAAGGGCTGCTACCCTTGCCTGCTTGACTACTGACAGGTTGAGGGGCCTAGGTTCTATGGCGAGTACCTCTACCCAGAGGTCAGGGTTTGTAGTGGTTAGACTAGGTTGGTCACAGCCCTCTGAGACACTGAGACCCCCTTTTATTCCCTCTAGTGGCTCACACAGTACACAGGAGTTACAGCCCCAATACCCCACGTATACACACTGTTCACTCATAAAGTACCACTTACCCTCGAGACTGATTCTGCAGCACGTCTCTGAGGACCCCTGTAAAATAAGGTTAAACAACATACATAGCAAAATACTGTTTCTGTAAGTACCAACACCACAGACAGTATATAGTGTAACAACAACAAATCTGATTTATTTAGGGGACAGTAACACGGGAGGGGGCAATCAGGTTAATTGGCAGAATTAAATCACAGTACTGTGCACACATGCAGGGTCTGAAAAGTCACACTCTGGGTACCAGGTTGGGGGGGGGGCTAGCCAGGTCCATTGCACGGGATTGGCCGGCAGGTGCAGATGGATAGGGCCCTGTAGAAGAAAATATATGCACAATACCCAATTGTAATCTGGAGCTGGAGGGCTCAGTCCATGAAACAGTGAAACAACAAGAATTAGGTGACACACTTGTGATTGAAAACAAGCTGCAGGGGAATACCCTGATTTGTACTCACAACACCCAAGCTGAGGATAGGATGGAGAATGTCCCTCTGGATTGCCAGAAGAGCAGGGCATGAGGACAAGGTCCTTGTCACTGGACCCCACTGCAGTTGATAGCAAACGGATGTAGTCTGAATTAAGCTGGGGGCCTACTTCTAGCTTCAGCACACAATTCACTGTACAGGGGATTTGAAATAGCGATTCCCCACAAGCACTACGCACATTTATATGTAAAAGTAAAGTACTATACCAGGCAGGTTGCTCCTCGATCCCGATTGCAATTACTGCAAAATACCTGGGAGCACACACAGCAGCTTCGGTTCCTGACAGACCAAGCCCAATTCGGGCAATTTCTCCAGTTTTGTATAGTGCTTCTGTCTCCTCACAACTCAGATTCAGTCCAAACTGGCATTCACAAAGGCTGCAGACCGAAACTCAGGGCCTCACATGCGCTTCCTGCACGAAACTATACACCGCAGAAGCACACAGCTCCTTCTCTCTTGACTGCCTCAACTGATTTGATCTTTCCAGTCACAGAGCAGGGCATTTCCTTTAGCTCCACACTATTCTGTTGGCCGATTCAGCTGTCACTCACAATAAGACCCCCCCTCTGTTGGTAGAAAAAGGCATCAAGGTCAAAACTACATTTCCCAGAGTCACTGGCCATACAATCCCCTTGTGGCTGGCTCAAAATTAAGAGTCCAAGTTCTGATTCGTCCACAGGCTCTATTTTAGGGAACCCTTAACCCAATTGGCCCAGCATAGCAGTTTAGGTCCAAAATGGAGGGGTAACACACACAGAGTCCCAGCTGCAAGAAAGGCAGGTTAGACAAACTGCATTTTACCTAACACTCTAACTGGTTTCAGGCAAACAGTTACATCTTTCATTTAGGCTCCCTCTGCGCTCTTAGCAACTGCAGAAATGGAGCGATTTCTCCACAGCTCGGGCAGGATTTGAGCATTAAATACACAGTCCCCCCATACAAACTAATTAAGTCTGCAAGCAGACAGCTCTTCAAGAGACAGTACATGGAGGCTCAAATAGCACTCACTTGGAACCACATTTAAACAGTTCAGATGCCGAACACCGCCCAGACTTAGATCATTCAGGCAAGCTCCTGGAAGACTTTTGGGAACCCCCATTTGCAGGGGGGTTACACCAACATGATATTAGTATAGCGACACCATGGAAATGTGTCACACAAATGCACAGGACATACTCCTATAACCCTGAAACTTGCAAGAACTTGGCGTGAAGGTTAGGCCCAGGCAAGAGTACAAAATGTCAGGCAGACAGAGCAGGGCTATGCTGCAAAGGGACCAGAGGTAAGCTACCACAGAACTGGCCAATCTAATTGATCTGTTAGTAGCTAGGAAGGACCAGCTACTGGGTGAGGGGGAGGATCTGACAGGACAAGGTGTGAGGTGTAAGCATCTGTGGGGCAGCACATCACAAGGCACACATGGGTCACATGCACCAGTGACCAATGTCGGAACTGATTTAATGACCTGCAGAAGGGAAAGACACACTGCCTGCAACAACTGCAGGTGATGGTGGACAGTGGCACCATGCCATGACCAGGTGAGTATAGATAGCTCTATGTATGGTTTGGGTAGTGTCCTTTGTGCTGTCCTGTTACATAATATACCTCAGGATACTGTCCTTGAGGGACTGTGTGCTGTATCTGTGTGCCCCTTTTGTGTCCCCATTGTCCTACGGGACCCGACCCACTGTATGGCTTAATTGTATGTATGCAGCTGTATGGGCCCACTTTCCCAGCGAATGTCCCCATGCCTCGTACATGACAGAACCTGCTGTGATTCCCCAAGGTGTGCACCTCCCATGGCAGCAGTTGTGTGTTACCACAGTGACGTAGCTCCAGTGTCAGGGAGGATGACAGGGAAATGTATAGTTTCAATTAATGTTTTTCAGAGTTTGGTTACCAGGTGTGGTAAACAGAACATATGAAGGCCTATTGTCAGGTACAACCCAGGACAATGTCACATGTCTTCTACAGTTTTTTTTTTTTTATTTAGTTGTTTAACCAGGTATAGCACACTAAGCTGAAAGCTTTTTTAGAGGAGCGACCTGGGAGCACAAGGAGGTTAAGTGACTTGCTCAGGGTCACACAGTATGCAAGTGGAAGCTGTGGGATTCAAACCCAGGTCTGGTCTGCTGGATGTCACCAAATTTGCAGCTCAGAGCCTTAGACCACTGCACTATACTGCCTCCAAGGGCAGGTGCTACCGACCACGAAGGGACACAAACCCTCAATCTTCTGATCCAAAGTCAGATAGCTGTGGTGTTAGGCGTACCCAACAACATGTGGATGAGGACACTATCTGTGTTGGTGCAGTGAAGGGTAACAAAGATGATCCTAGGACTGTAGGAAAACCCCTATGAGGAGAGATTGAGGGAGCTCAACATGTATTCCCGGGAAGGTAGAAGGGAGAGGGGAGATAGGATAGAGACCTTCAAATACTTAAAAGGTATAAATAGGGTTAGTACAGAGGGCATGTTCAGCTTAAAGGGAGGGAGGGTCATAATGGGACACAGTTGAAATTGGAGAGGGGAGGATTCAGGAGGGAAATTAAGAGATACTATTTTACAGAAAAGGTGGTGGCAAGGTGGATTGAATTACTGGAGGAGGTGATCTCGCTGAAGGATGCTGGCAGTTTTAAAAGAGGATGGATAGGGTCAAAGGAGAGGTCAGTACAGAAGGGAGGCTAGAGAGGATGGGCGTGGTGGACGGGGATAATCAAGAGGGGGAACTGGGAGTGTGAGGGGGGCAGCTGCAGTCCTTCAGATAAGTCTATTTTGGATGTATTTTATATCCCAGAATTAGCTCAAAACGTCCAAAAATGTTACCTCTGGAATCACTGACGTCCATTGACATTTCCCTTGCTTAAGACCGAAGACCTTTTTTAATTGTGTGGACGACAGATCTTCATGAATTTTTTTTTCAATCCTGTGGACAGGTGCCAGTGCCACCATGCTAGTTGCCATGGTGATCTTTTTTTTCTTTAAAATTCTGGCTCGTCCCCCTCCCGCAAGCTCCCATTTATTTTGCACATGCACAGACCATTGGTGCCCGTGCTTTCAGTTAGCATGAGGACAGAGGAGAGCAGCCTAGAGTGAGCCAGAGGGCAGGAGTGAGCATACAAGTGAGTTGTGATTTGAGCGAGGGATGGAGTCAGACTCAGTAATCGGGAGTTTTTGTTTGAGCTGAGCAGCTCAGAGGAGGACCCACCCAGAAAAGAAGGTGGCCAGCTTGGGACATGGGAGTTGTGGGACTGTGAGGGAGCCTGAGAACTGGAGGAAATAGTCTGCTTGGTCGCACTGTGCGTGACAGTCAGAAGACGCCAGTGGACTCTTGGACTGTAATGTGTACCTGACCGCATGGCATTGAGTCAGAGAGGAGTGTGCTGCCTGCTGCTGTATTGTGCCTGTTAAGGGGCGGAGGGCCAGAGGTGTCATTTGGAAGAGGGAGGTAGCAGAGCCAGTCCTGAGGCTTGAAGCGAACCTGACACTGGGTTCCCTAAAGAAAGCTTGAGTTGCACAGTGCAAGTTGCAGCCTTGCAGGACTGGAGTGCAGAGGGAGGAGTGAGGGGGTTGTCTGAAAATGATAAAGATATTTATTTTCTTTCCCTTTGCAATGCTCTTTAGTTGACTCCTTTGCTCTGGGTAAAACCTTATGGTGCTCTGTGCAGGGTGTTCTATCGATCAAGTACCACTAAACACGTTTAGCAAAATTCACAAGCACTCAGACTCAGACCGTTCTTGCCTTATTATTTGCTCTGCATTTTTTATTACTTAAAAATGTATTATCTTGACTGGGAGTCAAAACTTTAAGGGACAGACACAGACCCCAAGTAGCTCATGAAATCATGATGTAAAAATGTGCCCCTTAGGCAGGCCAGCACATATACAGTCATGATATAGTCTGTAGTCGACAAGGAAGTTGAACAATTTAACATTCATTCTCATCCTGCAGCCTGGTGGTTGTGAGTGTGTGACTGTGTTTTTGGAGCTGCCTTGTGACTGCATTGGAAAGGGGGCAGGGAGGGGATGCCAGGCAACTGCTCCCCAGGGACAGGGATGCATGTTCAGAGTACAGTATCCCACAAAGTGCTTGACATTATTACATAGTTAGTGATATACTGCAATTTCATTCTAAAGGGTGCCACTGCTAAATTCCAATGTGCCATTAAAGAGTGCCTGACAGTGCTGGGGAAGGGCAGTGATTATAAACACAAGTGGCCGGCAGCTGTATGGAGTAATAGGGCTGGGGATCCACTGGCCTCAGGGATCTTTACTTGGGCTGGGAGGGAGTCTGGTACTAGGGAGTGGTCCACTGGACATCTGGAAGGGACCTTTCACTGGGCTGGGGGTAGGGAGTGGGTCACTGAACTGGACACCAGGGACCTTTACCTGGGATGGAGGTGAGCTAAGGAGGGTCCAAGTAGACACCAGGGACATTTAATTGGGCTGTGGTGGATAGAAATGGGGTATCCATAAGACAGAAAGGGGCTTTACAAAGTCTAGTGTTAGGGATGGGAGATGGAGGCTCAGGGCCATGGGCCACTGGATGGACAGAACACCAGAGACTTTACTTGAGCTGGGGATAAGGTGCCTCAGTCTGGACACCAGGGAGTCCGGGACAGGACATTTATTAAGGTTGATGGATGGGGGGGGGCGGGGTCATCTTCAATGTCTTCATAAGTGACATTGCTGAGGAGCTGGAGAGGGAGATGTGTTTCTTTGCAGATGATGCAAAAATGTGCAACAGGGTGGACACTCAGGGGTAGAACATACACACAGGAAATGTAAAAATGTAAATGGCCATCAGGATGAGAGGTCGGGGCAACTAGAAAGGATTATTTCTAAAAGAAGCAGCAGAGCCCAATTACAGCAAATGGCAGGATGGAACCTGAAAGGAAATAGAGGGAACATAGCTTTAAAGGGTGTTATACCCTTGTGTCAGTGCAGCTACAACACTACATCATGCTTGCTTGATTGATCCCATCTCCCATTGTGGGTAGTTTGTGAGTGGTCTTAGTGGTGTGGTGCGTGTCACCGGTTAAAGTGTTTGCTTGCCCTGGTCCCCATGTGCCCCGACCAGTAGTGGCTTGATCAAGGTGATAGCAGGTACAGATTTCATGGTGTGGAGGGTGCCTTCTGATAACAAATGCCAGTTCCACCATATATCCTGTTGGTCAGTGCACTGTCACAGATAGATAAATATCTGTAATGAACCCTGCTGCAAGTAGACTCCTGAGTATACAAAGGCCACAAACAGGTGGCAGCTTCCTGTGCCTAAAATAACAGCAGCAAATGTTGTACTTTATCTTGGTACTGTAGCATTGGGACTGTTAATATTTAACAACTTTTTTTAACTTTATTTGATAGTTCATTTATGCTTTTAAAAGGAACCAAACCAGGAACTGCACTGTTAACCCTGGTACAGTGAATGCCACCACTACTAGTAAAGATGTCTGCACGTATTATAGGGGTTGTATAGCCCATTACCAGCTGTTGTTACATTTGTGGAGGGGGCACTTGTTGCAGCCAGAAACACTGTCGCAGAAGTGTATGTAGGTCACTAGCTGGATACTGCTGAGTTGTCTCTTGGATCAGTGTGTGTGTGTGTGTGTGTGTGTGTGTGTGTGTGTGTGTGTTGAGGGCCATGCCTGCACACAACAGAAGAGGTACCAAGGGGTGTAGGCAGCTCATTTCTGCGTTGCTGCTGACAGCTGCAGCCTGCATGAGCAAACTCTTGTTTACCAGAATTACATTACTGATTACCGTGTACTATACATTTTTATTTCCGAACATTAAGAAATGAATTTATGTGAATGCAGCATGGATTACAGTGAGGTATTCAGAAGGTCAATGAGTTGACTTCTAAAACTATAGGACTTGGAGTATTTTGACTGCCAAAATTTGTCAACCGGGATTATTTTGACTTCTAAAAAATTGACAGCTGGAGTATTTTGGCTCTAGTAAAATTGAAATGACTTCCAAATTTCAACCCATGGAAGTATTTGACTTCCACCCAAAAAAAATTATCTGAAGCCCTGGGCAGCTGCAATAAAGTAAACTGTGAGGTGCACATTCAGGCAGACTTGATAGACCTTTGGTCTTTTTCTGCCAGAGTTTTCGTATGTTCGTAAGTTCATATAATGGTGCCATCCATATAGAGGCATGCTGTGTGTAACACGTGTATGCATGGCTATAACCCTGCAGCCAACAGAGGTGGATCATAGCTGTCTGTTATCCTGCACACGTGTGTTGGCCTGTGTGCTGCATGGCTGGTGTGCAGGGCATAGGGTGTGTGTGCTGCTTCAAGCACCTCATGCCATTACGCAGCCTATTGCGCTCTGGGTTGGTGCTACTGTTGCTTGTCCTGCAGTTCCACATCTGGCATGCCTACTTGTGTTGTCTGTCCCTTACACAGCTCTGTCCTGTGTGTGGCAGCATGGCCCACTCATTATATGTGCAGTTCTCTACTGTTGAGGTCCACAGCTTTGTTTTTGGTATGTCATGCACATTCCATTGCGACTGTTTGCATCCCTCCTCCTGTGTTTGATGTGGAGACCCATCCGATGGACAGCTGTATTTCTATTATGCTCATTATACCAATCCTGTGTCCCCCGTCCTGTGTGCCCAACTGACTGGGTTCTGTATATTGCTTGATATAGGTGTCCAGAGAGCTGCAGGTCACTGGTCAGACATCGTTGACCGTGAGGGCAGGGACGAGCTGCTCCAACACCGGATCCATCTCCTCTGGCTGCTGGTGAGGAGGGTGGAGGAGAATATGAAAGCCAATGGGCACTTCCCTGCTGCACTACAGAACCAGCAGCAGCAACCACCACCACCTGCAACCCACAATTTGGACATTACTGATGATGACAGGTGGGTACCTTTCCTTTTTGGGGGCGGGCCCCTTTGCTATTATAATATTATGACAGGTGAGTGCTGTAAAATTTTCTATGATACTGAACATGCAGTTGGCCTTTTTGTTCTTGTACCCCCCCCCTTTTAGGAGCAGTTGCCCTTTTTGTTTTTGTTCCCACCCTTTTTAATGGGAGCTGCCCTTCTTGTTTTCATTGCCCTCCCCATTTTATGGGTGGATGCCATTTTTGTTTTTGTTGTCTCCCATTTTTACAGGCAGTTGCCCGCTTTTTTTTGTTACAGGTGGTTGCCCTTTATGTTCTTCTTCCCACTCCCCTTTTTTACAGACAGCTGCCCTTTCCCCTTTCTATGGGTGATTGCCCTTCTTGTTTTCACTGCTCCCCCCCATTTTTACAGGTGGTTGCCCTTTTTGTTCTTGTTGCCCCACTCACCCTGCTTTTCATAGGCAGTTGCCCTTTTCATTTTTATCGTTCCCTCCCCTTCTTATAGGCGGTAGCACTTTTTGTTTCTGTTGTCCCCTCCCCCCTTTTTACTGGTGGTTGCCCTTTTTGTTTACATTGTCCTTGTCTCCCCTTTTTATGGGTGGTTGCCCATGTTCCTTTGTTTCCAATCTCCCCTCAGCCCCTTATTGTTCTTGTTGATCCTTTGCTGTTGTTTTTGCTTTTTTGTACGGCCTCTTGCAATTCTGCCATCTGCAATGCCTTCTGTCGCTTTGCCCCAACTCTCCTCTCCGCACCCACCACTGCTCCCTCTACTCCTCCCTCTCCATCTCCCACCTACCCCTTCATTGCCAGTACCACTGCACCACCTTCAGTGCCAAATACTGGTTTGGCTGTCTTGCCTCCTGCCTATCTTCTCTCCTCTCCTCTCCTCTTACTCTCCCCTTACTCATGACATTCAAAGGACCCCCACACCTTCTCTGTACCTCACTCTTGCTCACGCACTAACCAAGCTGCTTTTCCCTAGAGGCTCCCCTCCATGTGGAGCCTGCTCCCCTATCCTCTTCATCTATCCGCCTCTCCACTCTCTAAAACACCTGCTAAGACTCTCTCCTCCCCCTTCCTGTATCTGTCAACCCCCTTCCTGGTTCCCCTGTTCCCTGTTTTACCTCAGCTTCTACACTCCCATCTACCCAAAGGCTCCTACTTCCCGAAGTGCCTGAACTCCTGCCTTCAGTCTGCTTTCTCATGTGGGCAAATTTCACCCAACCTCATCTACATGATTTTGTATCAAAAAGATTTAGAATGAGCTTCTTAGGTCATTTGTAACCCATGTACATCTGTTGCACTACATCGCTGTCCACTGAGCTTTTTGCACTTGTCTTTGCTGTTATTGCATTTTGCCTGTATGTCTAATCCCTTTCCCCTTCCCCCAGATTGCACCTGGAAATGAGTCTCGGCTCAGTGTTCCTTTCCCACTTATCAAACTTATAAATAAACAAATTGATATTTGCACAGTAAAGTTTATTTTTACATTCGCTTGCGCGCATGCGCAAGGAACGTTTTGGGAGGAGTAGCACACTTTGGGTGTGCCTCTCCATCAATGCACTGCTCCCTTGAGCAGGCGTGTGATCCTGCACCAATGGGTGCAAGAGCTCTGTATGATGCGGTGTTCTTCTGCTTCAAGGAAAGCACATTTGCCATACTGAGACACCGTCACGTCCGTCCCCAGCATCACACGCCCCGCTGGCCACGCCACCCCTCCCAAAGCTTTGTGTCATGCTGGGAGCCCACCCCAGCGCAGGCAACGCTGTTTGGCCGACAGGTGCCGAATCCCGCCGGCTCCACAGCTCTCCCTCAAGCCATCCTGCTGCCATGCTGGGAGCCCACCCCAGCGTGGCAAACATTCCTGTTGTTTTGCCAATGGGGTGCCCAATCTCCCGTCAGCTCCTCGCCCCCAGCCATCTTCTGCCACACTGGAGCCCACCCCAGCGTGGCAAACATCCGTCGTCGTTTTTGTTTTAAAACCTGTAAAATAAAAACGGTCCCACGCACGCTCCCAGCCCCTCCACAACCCGCATCCACCCACTCGCGCACCCCACCTCCCCACACCCCCACCCCATAGTTACCTCCGGACTCGGTGCGGACGATCTTGGTGGACCGGGAACACGCCTGCACTCTTCAAAGGCGACCGCGAACTGAGGAAATGCCGTAAGCTGTATAGTGCCTCCCACAATGACCCCATGCTGCTACAGAACTCCCTCCAACTAGTCTTTGACTCTGCAGCTACCTGGTTCACTGAGCACTGACTTGTTATCAACCTTAAGAAAACAAAAACGATGCTCTTCTCCCACCCCCCAAAATAAGTACAGCAAGTTTCCCTTAGCTGTCCACTCCACACCCAATCTCGTCATTGACCAGGTGCAATCCTATAAATATCTTGGTATAACCTTTGACCCTGCACTTTCATTCCATGGACATATATCTGCCCTAAATTCTGTCGCTAACCCACGGCTAGGCATTCTTTACCGCACAAGAAATGCCTCCCTCCTGATGCCCTCCGCCTGGCTGTCACTTCCTCTGTCATGTCTCTCATTGACTATGGCCTTCCAGTCTATGGCTCAGCAGATCAGACTGCCCTCAACAAGGTTCGTCTCACAGTAAATAAGGCCTGCAGACTTATCACTGGTGCTCCCAGACTCACTCACACATGTGAGCTGTACACCTAGCTACCCTACTCAACCTGGAAGAGGCGACTCATGTATCAGATATGCCAGCTCACCTTTAAAGCCCTGCATGGCCTATCCCCCATAGGCCTATCCAACTCCATTCACCGTACTGCACAGACCCTGATCACGTGCAGCTTGTCAAGAGCTACCCTAGTTATTCCGAGAGCCAGGACCTCACAAGGTCAGAGGGCATTCCCCTACCGTGCGCCCCACTGGTATAACTTCCTTCCCTGCCAGTGTCTCAAACTCTCTAACCTTAGCTTGCTTTAAGCCCAGGCTCAGAAACTTCCTGCTTAGCTCTCGCAAATGCAACTGCCGCTAGCCTAGTGTAAAAATATATATATATATATATATATATATATATATATATATACTCTGTTTGACAATGCTCACTGAGCGGCTCCCCTTCCTTTCCCTACTTATTCCTCCTCCCTATCTCCTCCCTTCTACCCCACCAGCTCTCCCCCGACCATAAGTTTTGCACCTTTTGTTATCTTTAGCTCGTTGGAGATTGTACTCTATTGTAACAAAATTATAATTGAACTGTAACTTTTTTGTTTGTAAGTACTGTGTCCCTTGTACTACTGTTCTGATGTCCTCTTTGTGATGAGGTACCTTTGTAAATGAGCCTCTGGCTCAAAGGTTTCTAAACTGATGTTTAACAAAATAAATAAATAAATAAATAAATAAATAATGGGCTAGATGGGGGGTTTCAACTTTATTGCATATCTCAGTCATTTTTTGGAATTTTTGCACCAAATTTTCAACATGGAGTTTTTGGGACCCCTTCTCATGAATGATGTCACTGACATGGCGTTATTCGGGCCGGAAGGGTGATTTCGCTGGCACTGCGCAGTCACTGCGAAATCACCTTTGGGCTTGAAATAATGCCATGACAGTGAATCATTCATGAGAAGGGTCTCAAAACCCCATTTTGAAAATTTGGTGCATAAATTCAAAAAATGACTGTTTTACGAGAGTGTGTATCGTTCTCACGCAGGCTCATAAGTTCGCAAATTTTCAATATTTTCACTCCAGATTTTCAACATTGCCATTTTTCACACCTTCTTATGAGTTGTACAGCTGTCATTTTCACATCTCACCCAAAATGTGTTTCCGCCCATGTAGCACACAATGGCGCAGTTGGTGTCTGAAATCAATGTATGGGACACATTAAGAAAATCACAGTGACACTGATCATGAGCAGAGGTCTTAAAATGGCTGTGCTGAAAATTTGGTGAAATAATTCCTAAAATTACTGTTTTACTAATCATGCGTTGCTCAGTTCCTCACGCAGTCAGTAAGTTTGTGAATTTTCAATATTTTCACCTCACATTTTCAACATTGCCATTTTACCACACCTCCTTATGAGCAGTGCAGCTGTCATTTTTCATCTTGCCCAAAATGTGTTTCCGCCATATGGCGCACAATGGCACAGACGGTTGTGCGAACTCAGTGTATAGGACACATTAAGAAAATCACAGTGTCACTGTTCATGAGCAGAGATCTCAAAATGGCTATGTTGAAAATTTGTGAAAATTTCCTACCAAATAACTTTTACGAAAGGCAAGGCTAGCAGTTCACAGCATGCTCATAAGTTAGCGAATTTCCAATATTTTCACTCCAGATTTTCAACATTGCCATTTTACCACACCTCCTTATGAGCAATACAGCTGCCATTTTTCACATCCTGCCCAAAACGTCTTTCCGCCCATGTAGTGCACAATGGTGCAGTCGGTGTGCGAAATCAATGTATGGGACACAGTAAGAAAATCACAGCGACACTTTTCATTAGCAGAGGTTTTAAAATGGCAATGTTGAAAATTTGGTGAAAAAATTCCTAGAAATGACTGTTTTACGAGCGTATGTTGCACAGTTCCCACGCACGCTCGTAGGTTTGTGAATTTTCAATATTTCCACTCCAGATTTTCAACATTGGCATTTTACCACACCTCCTCATGAGCAGTACAGCTGTCATTTTTCACATCCTGCCCTAAACGTGTTTCCGCCCATGTAGCACACAATGGCGCAGTCGGTGTGTGAAATCACTGTATGGGACAAATCACAGTGACACTGATCATGAGCAGAGGTCTTAAAATGGCTGTGTTGAAAATTTGGTGAAAAAATTCCTAAAAATGACTGTTTTACGAGCGCATCATGCAGTTCCTACGAGATGCTCGCAGACGCCATGGCAACAATATTTGCACTCCAGATTTTCAACATTGCCATTTTACCACACCTCCTCATGAGCAGTACAGATGTGATTTTTCACATCCTGCCCAAAATGTGTTTCTGCCCATGTAGCGCACAATGGCGTAGTCGGTGTGCGAACTCAATGTATGGGACACATTAAGAAAATCACAGTGACACTGATCATGAGCAGAGGTCTTAAAATGGCTGTACTGTAAATTTGGTGAAAAAATTCCTAAAAATTACTGTTTTACGAGTCTCCGTTGCGCCGTTCCTACACACGCTGGTAAGTTTGTGAATTTTCAATATTTTCACTCCACATTTTCAACATTGCCATTTTACCACACCTCCTTATGAGCAGTGCAGCTGTCATTTTTCACATCTTGCCCAAAACGTGTTTCTGCCCATGTAGCGCACAATGGCACAGTCGGTGTGCAAACTCAGTGTATGGGACACATTAAGAAAATCACAGTGTCACTGTTCATGAGCGAAGATCTTAAAATGGCTATGTTTAAAATTGGCGAAAAATTCCTAAAATGACTGTTTTACGAAGCGCAGAAGTGCAGTTCCCACGCACGTCAGAAAGTCAGGAATTTCCAATATTTTCACTCCAGATTTTCAACATTGCCATTTTACCACACCTCCTTATGAGCAATATAGCTGTCATTTTTCACATCCTGCCCAAAACGTCATTCCGCCTATGTAGTGCACAATGGTGCAGTCGGTGTGCGAAAACACTGTATGGGACACATTAAGAAAATCACAGTGACACTGATCATGAGCAGAGGTCTTAAAATGGCTGTTTTGAAAATTTGTCGAAAAAATTCCTAAAAATGACTGTTTTACGAGTGTGCGTTGCGCAGTTCCTACGCACGCTCGTACGTTTGCGAATTTTCAATATTTTCACTCCAGATTTTCACCATTGCTATTTTACCACACCTCCTCATGAGCAGTACAGCTGTCATTTTTCACATCCTGCCCAAAATGTGTTTCCACCCATGTAGCATACAATGGCGCAGTCCGTGTGCGAAATCAATGTATGGAACACATTAAGAAAATCACAGTGACACTGTTCATGACCACAGGTCTTAAAATGGCTGTGCTGAAAATTTGGTGAAAAAATTCCTAGAAATGACTGTTTTACGAGTGTTCATTGTGCATTTCCTATGCACGCTCGTAAGTTTGCGAATTTTCAATATATTCACTCCACATTTTCAACATTGACATTTTTCCACACTTCCTTATGAGCACTGCAGCTGTCATTTTTCACATCATGCCCAAAACGTGTTTCCGCCCATGTAGCGCACAATGGCACAGTCGCTGTGTGAACTCAGTGTATGGGACACATTAAGAAAATCACAGTGTCCCTGTTCATGAGCAGAGATCTTAAAATGGCTATGTTGAAAATTTGGTGAACAAATTCCTTAAAATGACTGTTTTATGAGCGTGCGTTGTGCAGTTCCTATGCACGCTCGTAAGTTTGCGAATTTTCAATATTTTCACTCCAGATTTTCAACATTGCCATTTTACCACACCTCCTTATGAGCAGTACAGCTGTCGTTTTTCAAATTCTGCCCAAAACTTGTTTCCGCCTATGTAGCACACAATGGGGGTAACAAAAAGGTCATGCTGACAATTTATTGTACAAATACCAGCAGTCGCACAGGGCATTAGGGTAAAGTACCATACATGCCAAACACCACTGCAAATACCTGCAAACAAACGTTCGGCATTGACAAATGCTTGTTGATACCTATGCTGCAGTCTTTCATTGGTGCCCTGCTCACACCAGCATTCAGTGCTATCCTCAGTGCTATATTCAGTGCTGCAAAAAATGCATTACCCCATGTTCAATGCTATCCTCAGTGCTATATTCAGTGCTGCACCACTACTTTGCCACCTGTGTTCAGTGCTATCCTTAGTGCTGCACAAATTCATTGGCCCCTGTGTTCAGTGCTATATTCAGTACTGCACCACTGCACTGCCCTCTGTGTTCAGCACTGCCCTCAGTGTTATATTCAGTGCTGCACCATTACTTTGCCACCTGGGATCAGTGCTACCCTTAGTGCTGCACAAATACATTGGCCCCTGTGTTCAGTGTTGTTTTCAGTGCTATATTTAGTGCTGCAGCACTGCATTGCCCCCTGTGTTCACCGCTATCCTCAGTGTTATATTCAGTGCTGCACCACTGCTTTGCCCCATGTGTTCAGTGCTATCCTCAGTGTTATATTCAGTGCTGCACCACTACTTTGCCACCTGTGTTCAGTGTTATCTTCAGTGTTATATTCAGTGCTGCACCACTACTTTGTCACCTTTGTTCAGCGCTGTCCTCAGTGTTATATTCAGTGCTGCACCACTACTTTGTCACCCGTGTTCAGTGCAGTCCTTAGTGCTGCACAAATACATTGGCCCCTGTGTTCAGTGCTGTTCTCAGTGCTATATTCAGTACTGCACCACTGCACTGCCCTCTGTGTTCAGTGCTAGCCTCAGTGTTATATTCAGTGCTGCACCACTACTTTGCCACCTGGGATCAGTGCTACCCTTGGTGCTGCACAAATACATTGGCCCCTGTGTTCAGTGCTGTTCTCAGTGCTATATTCAGAGCTGCACCACTGCATTACCCCCTGTGTTCTGTGCTAGCCTCAGTGCTATATTCAGTGCTGCACCACTGCATTGCCCCATGTTCAGTGCTGTTCTAAGTACTATGTTCAGTGCTGCACCACTGCATTGCCCTATGTTCAGTGCTGTTCTCAGTACTATATTCAGTGCTGCATCACTGCATTGCCCCATGTTCAGTGCTGTTCTCAGTACTATATTCAATGCTGCACCACTGCATTTCCCCCTGTGTTCAGCGCTATGCTTAGTGCTGTATTTAGAGCTGCCCAAATGTATTGGGCTGTGCCAGTGCATGACATTTGTACAGTGTGCAGTTGGCCTTGTATTCATAGGATATAGTGCCAGCACAATGCCTTTGACTATATCACAGTAGGGGACATGCACAAGTGCTAGTGCAGGTGCAGCACAATAACAGTGCTTGTGCACTTTTCTGAATATCAGTCCCTTGATCTCCTAAAGACAGCTTAACAAGGACTGCATGAACATCCTTGGGCCCCCGTGGCCCAGACCTACATTGGAGATCCATTTTTCAGGATGCTTTGCACTCTATGCACTAAATACTACAGGTGCAGTTTAACTTTAACATACTCTGAGCATCAGACTTCTCTCTACGTAGACCTACTATTAAAACAAAGGGGTGTTTTACCCCTAAAAGCTACCTGGGAATAAGTAGCAACCAAGCCTCCCCTAAGCCTGGTACCAGTTTCTCATAACCTGCCCCCCCTCCCCGATCATAGGGCATCATGATAGGGGCCTCAGGCCCTTAGACTCACAATTGCTTCAAACACTTTCTTGGAAGACCAAAAACAGGATCCATGGAGGCATATGCCCCACACAATTTGCATGGTTAGGAGAGGCAAACACTCCCTGGGGTCTGAGGGTGCCACCAGTGATGCCTCACGTTTTCCCCCAAGAACTGACCCCTATGGAGAAGTACAGGTCCAGATTATTACTTCTTCTGGCTTCATCCCCACATAAAGGATCATAAATTTAGGAGCAAGGCACCTCCTAAGGGTCCAAGACTAGCAATGGTGCTGCCTCCCACCCTCTACCAAGGCAAGACCACCATGGTCAGAGGGTCCTAGACCAAACAGATGCTACAGGGGCATACTTTCAATTCAAACACTCCTGCCTAATGCATGGAGGGCATGCGTCAATGGTTACCCTATGCAGTTCTGCAATTACAGTTCTAGTTCACTCTCATTTCACATTGTTAGTTCTTCATGTGTCTTCTCTTCTCTCAGTCGCTGAATGTAAAATGAATGGTAGTTCTGTGGGTCTTTGCTGATGGCAGCCATCACAATACCAGTAAGATGGTTCTTGGGTTTAGTCTTCGCACTCGATTAAGAATCAGGCAGAAAGGTGCAACAGCCATGGTGCAATGGCAGCTAGAGGGGCAACTATGTGGTTATAGATTGTAAAAACAATTAATCAGTTCAGTTCAATGTCCACACTAAGGATGCAGCAAACCCTGTCAGTGGCTGGGGGGATCTACTGTGCCAGTGCCGTCACCTGAGGAGAGCAGTGCAGACACGGGTCATCATTGCATGACCCCGCCCCACCCCCAGGTACTGCTGTACTCACTAAAAAATCCCAGCCCCCGAGCATGATGCTCTGTTTTGCTGCTGCCCCACTACCTACAGTGTCCGTTGGGGGGGAGTCCTGCTCCCATGGCCCCACCCTGGGAGTAAGCCGGAGCACGATACCATGGCCTTGAGAAGGGGAAATCCACCTGGCAGCCCCACCCATGGGGTAAGCCTGGGCATGGGGGGGGGTTGTTTTTGGGGAGAGAGGAGGTCTGGACTACAAAAAAAACCATAGATTCTGAGGTAGCTGTGATTCAATGACATAAGGCTATGGGTACAGTACATTACTAAGTGATCTGGGCAGATCTAATAAGGGTAGTCCTTGAAGATAAATAAGCTTCCGAATGATGGCAGTAGCACAAATTTAATGCAGTCTCATGTTTTCTCGGACACTGCCGCTTCTTCATTTACTGGCTCTTCACTCAGGTACCGACCCTCTTGTCTCTTCAGGTGCACTGGGCTCTGAGCATCCCAAGACAACTAAGCACAGGCCCTGGCAATCCCAGAGATGCACCAGCACCGACCCTTAGAAAAAACCTTTGGGTCCCACAGATGCTCTGGCCCTGCTGCAATGCCACACCATAAAGGGGATGGAAGGCCGCCACCACTACCCTCCCCACAGCACTGGCTTTCATTGCTGTACTGCCCGAACAGCAGGACCACAGCCTACTATTCATCCAGACCCACCACCAATCTGCTTGGTGCAACAGTTCACATTATGGGTCCTCCGTGTACTCCCCGGGCTATGGCTTCCCAATAATGGTGGCAGGACCCACTCTGATGCAGAACTACAGACCATCCTTTTAACACAGTGGCGAATGCAGAGTTTGACACCCACCTGTCCCTTGACACCACCATATTTCTCTCTATTGGTCTTCCCCTGTCCTGGTTCCCAGATGACTTAATACATGCCGCCCACATAAGAATCCCAGATGGGCCAGGGATGGCACGAGCTGCCCTGGCCCCAAACTTACTACTTCCTCTTCCCACCAGTCTGCCCAGAAGGGTCCAAAACCTTCCATAAATACCCAGGACAGGAATAATAGCCCCACCCAACCAGCAGGTGGGCCACAAGCCCCACAGCCAGAAAAGGGAAAAGGGGAAGAGCAATGGCCGAATAGTAAGCACCCATACTTGTGGGTCTTTACACACACAGGAACAGAGATTCAGCGAAAGCAGCAAGCATATAATACACAGCAATCACCTCCCCGGAGTGAGGCAACTTCCTACAGATCTTCGGCTACAGTCAGCTGACTACTCTCCTCAGAGGGCTGTGAAGACCAGCTGGTCTAACCCACTGAGACACGAAGGGATTTACCCTTTAGAGGTCTCTAAGAGATCTCATAGACCTGCATAAGGAGAAAGTGCTCCTAACAGAGGCTATGTACACCCCATTTGAAGCATGACACCCTCAGCAAGCACACAGGGTATATGGCTAGCCTTCTAGCCAAAGCCCCAACAGAAGGGTTTGAACTCTACCCCCCCTCCTTCAGTGCCCAGTAAGAAAACTTGGCTACAAAAGCCCCATGACGTTAGTGGAGGGTATCTCATAATCTGAAAGGCATGGGGATCCCCTGACCCCAAGGTCCTACACCACCAGTGCTCTCTGATAGCCCACCCTCCTGGACCCTCAAAGCAACATTCCCAAGTGACCAGGAATGGCACATCAGTTCTAAACCTTGGCCAAAATAACTATACCTGTAATGGCTGAGTCCTAAAATTGGCAGACACAGTGTACCCCACATTGACAGTTATATACCTTTACCCATAAGCCTGTCCCATTAACCATCTAGCAGACTGTAAAACAATTAACACTGGCACCTGAACCCAGGCCACCCTTGTCTTGGTGGCATAGCTGGTTAGCTTCACCAGAATGTATTCCGGGTGGGCTGGGTTCAGGTCCCAGCTGAGGCACTTACTTCTTTCTCTGCTCTGTTTGTATGTCTTCCATGGATATGCACACCACACACATGTGATTGAAAATGTAGTGATTATTTGTGCAGCACCAGGTTGTGCATTGGAGAAAGAGTAATGTGTGCTTCGGGACGGCCCAGGTTCCAGTTATCTTGGTGGCACAACTGGTTACCACAACTGGAACAATATTCCGGGCACCTGGGTTCAGGTCCCAGCTTCTTTCTCTGCTCTCTTTGTATTCATACAATTGCTTGTTGCAAGATTTCTCTTTTTCACAGAAGCAGCAGCCAACTTGTAAGGTGTGCCCAGTTGTTCCTTCAGCCTTTGGACATACCAGAGGTAAGTCTCTGGTTGTGCCACAACACCCATCTGCTGATACTTTAAAACTGATGTCCAATGACAAATGAGCTTCTTGTCCAAACATCAAAAAATATGGAGACTAACCAGTTGCATAATTTTTGTACAGTTGCTGTACATACATGCACTAAAGTTGCCATTTTCTGGCTCCACTTTGCTTTTTACTTTGGATCCAGAGTCCCCAACTTATTTAACAAAGTCATATTAAATCTCGCTGGTTGGAGGTCACCTTGTGGGTGGTAGGAAGTAGTCCGAGACTTATGTACCCTCCACAGGGACAGCATTTCCTTTTACTTTTGTTTTTTGTTATAAGGTGGTTCTCAAAGTCTCTACCCTGATCCGAGTGGATCCTTCTTGGGGCCCCATAATGAACAAAGTACTTTTCTGCTAAGACCTTGGCTACTGTGATTGCTTTCTGGTCGTTGGTGAGGAAAGTCTGTGCGTATCTTGAAAAACAATCTGTAACCACTAAGATGTGCTACACACTTTTGTTATCTTCCTCCAAACTAAGGAAGTCCATGCAGATAAGCTCTATGGGTGCACTGGTTTGAATGTTGATCGAGAGTGCAGCTCTTTTTGGTAAGGTCTTTCTTTGTACACACCACTGACAAGTCTGACAGTACACTTCTATATCTTTTGCCATACTGGGCCAGTAGAACCGAGATCACACTAACTCTGTTGTCCTGTCAATACCGTGGTTCCCTATATCATCATGCAGTGCCTTGATGACAATTTTTCAATATTTCTGGGGTGCCAGGAGTTGCTTTCTTGCAATACCACTTGGTCCCACACTCTCTTGGTATGATAAACCTTTATTCAACTTTAATTTGGCCCACTCTTTCTGCATCAGCGGGCTGTCTTTGTGAGTTACCCGTACAGTCTCTGACCCACTTCCTTGTTGCAGAGCTGAGTAGATATTTTTAAAGCATGGATCCTGTTGCTGTTCCCTTTGTAGGTCATGACTATTCAGATGGGACAGATCAGAGTGCTTGAGCAGTGCTAGGTTGCAATAGGTTACAGGGATGCTTTTTGAAGTGGCGCCCAAACTGTCAATTAACCTGCCCACATTTTACAGTGGAAGGATGTTTATCAAGCTCAAACATTTTACATAAAGCTTAGATTGCAGCTTCTGGGATTTTTGTCCAACCTCACTCAAGATCAGGCCTCTGGGATAAAGCACCAGCATTGGTGTGATTTAGGCCTGGCTGATATTCAGTGCTGTAGTCATACAAAGAAAGTGCAACAAGCCAACTGTGTCACGCAGCATCCAGCTTTGCAGATGTTTTAACATATGTCATGGGGTTACTGTCTATTTTTAACGTGATCTTTGCCTCATAGAGGTACTCATGAAATTGATCCATGATGGCCCATTTCAGTGCTAAGAATTCCAACTTGTGCACAGGGGAGTTCCGTTCAGAAGGGCTAAGTCTTTGACTAGCATAAATGACTGGGTGCAGTCCTTCAGGATATTCCTGGGAAAGAATGGCTCACAAACAACTTAAGGTGACATTGGTGTGTAGGGTGTAAGGTTTTGATGGGTCAGCATAAGCCATGATGGGAGCACTTGCCAGTTGATGAATGATCTCTTGAAAGGCTCCATCACAAGCCGGGGTCCACCTATTGCCAAAGGTTCATTTGTGTGGAAGTACGTCTTGGGTAAAGGAACTTTGTTACCAGGCTTTTTCTTTTTGTTTTCAGGCAGGTAGCCTTGCAGCAAATTAAAAAGTTGACAAACCACCTTAGTACAGTTCTTGACAAACTTTCTTGTAGTAGCCACAGAATCCAAGGATTTTCTGAAGCTCTTTTAATAGTTTGGGTTTAGGCCAAGTTGTGAAGGCTTTTACCTTTTCATGACCTGTTTGGAAGTCTTTTGAAGACACTATATGGCTGACATACTTCACTGAGGGCAGAAAAAATTGACACTTCTCCATGGACAACTTAAATCCAAACTCTTCCAGCCTGCCAATGACTTTAAATAGCTGTGTTTCATGCTCTTCCTCAGTTTTTCCAAACACAGTAATGTCATTGAGGTACGCCATGCATTCCAATTAATTCATGTCCCCAACTGCCTTCTCCATGAGTCTCTGGGATGTGGTTGGGGCCCTAGAGACTCCTTGGGGCATCCTGAGAAATTCATAGAATCCTGCCGGACAGATGAATGCAGTCTTCTCTTGATCTTCTGGAACCAATGGGATTTGATAGCAACCACTCCTCAGGTCTAGAGGACAGAGAACCACTTTCTGCTGATTAAACAATCCAGTGGATCATGAATCCTGAGCATGGTGTATTGATCTGGTATGGTTCTGTTGTTCTAGGTCCAATAGTTGACACAAAGGTGAACTGCTCCATTCTTTTTTACAACCACTATCGGGGAGGCATATAGGCTGTGGGATTCCTGATTTATCCCAGCAGCTAGCATCTGCTGTGTCACATAATGTCATCCAGGTCTGCAGATGCCAAATCATCTTTCTTGAAATGGTCTGGGGTCGTGTAACCAAATCTGATGTTCCTCGCCTCTAGCACAACCCACATCCCATTCTTTGAGGGAGAAATCAATCCTCTTCATAGCCAGTTTCTTCTGAATCTGCTCCTTCAAACTTGTAGGCAGTGGAAACTCTCCAAAGTCGAATACGTTGGGGTCTAACTTTCTTGGAGAAGTCTATGTACTTGGTTTGGGTGACACTACAGTGTCAACTGGGAAAATTCTGACAACAGTCCTCCCTTTCTGTATGATCACATCATGATCCGAGACATTCTTGACTGCTACCACCACTCTCCATACATATGCTTAGGCAGGCAACACACTAGGTTTCACCAACAACCCACTTGGAAGTCCATGCTCTTCTGGTGCATCGAGAATCAGCAGTTTCTGCATCACATCCTTTGTGAAATGCATCTCTCCTTGGACACTGCACTCAGCATCGGGAGGTAAAGTCAATTCTTGAAGTTCCTCTCTCCACACTATACCTTGTACATCATCATCTTTCACTTTAGGCTGTTCAAACCTGGAGTAAGTGCATCTTACTAATCCATTCACTTGTCCTTAGACAGAGGTTTTCTGTTGGTTTTGCAGCTCCTCACACAGTTGTCATAACCTGTCAAACATGTGAGCATTCATCCCCAAGATAATGGGCTCATGCTTCCTCAGTCCGGTCCTGGGACACACTAGGACTAAAGTCTCCACAGGACCCTCCACACCAGCCACCTCCATAGGAACATTTATCCATAAACTTATGTATCCAGGATAGGGATAGCGGGAATCATTGATGTCCCACACGTTTAATTCTTCCAGGTGCTCAATCTTCTTATGCAACAAATACTGTACCATTTGTAGTAGTCGTCAAAAACCATGATGACCTGTGATCCACTGTCTAAAAGGACCTGGGTCAGCCTCCCTTCCACTTGGACCTCCACCACAGCTGATGGACCCACAATTTGTTGCAGCAAGCCAGAGGAGTGATGTTTACCTTCTACTACAGACTTCTTGACTGAGGCGTTGGAGCCTGTAGTGACCAGGGTACCTGCTCACTTGCTTACAGGTCGCCTCTGAAGTTTAACTGCTGCAATAAACATTCTAATACCTTCCGATAGTCTGGAGCTTCTTTGCACTCTCGTTTAATGTGTCTGTCTTGGCTGCACTGGTAACAAAAGAGGGTGCCACTGCCTAATCTGGAGCTGCCTCTAGGTCCTTTTTCAGGGTGAAGTCTGGGGTGCAGGTGAAGGTTCTGCAGACCCAGGGGTCCTTTTGAGCTCCTCCAGTATTTGTTTCACCTCTGTCAGTTGCTTCTTTAGATCACTGAACAAGTCACTGGGAACTTGCACTGTAGCACTTGTCACTTCCACAGGGGTTGCGGTGTAATTTCGGTTTGTTCTTGTACTCGCCATTGGGGTAATCAGACTGTTTAACTCAGTGAGCAGTAACTCAGTCTTTTTTTCAATGAGTGCCATGCCCGGGACCTGCATCTTGTTGGCAGAAACTTGCAACAGGTACCAGTTCTCCTGCTTTTCGGCCTCATGGACCTCTTCGCAATAGAGTCCGGTGAACTGTTTTTTTTTTCTAGCTTTTCTCTCAGGCTGCAGTTTCAACAGCAGAAGCTCTGAGTAGTGCACTGACTATTAAATCTGTTCTGATCTTGCCTTGTTTAAGTCCTTTGCAGCTATTCCTCCCTTTTGGAAAACTTTTTGCGGGGCCCTCTCTAGCCATTTGGCATTTTCATTCAAGGGCTCTTGGGGTTTTTGTACAGTGGTTTTAAATTTCCACATGAAGTCCTCCTCACTTTCTATGCTGCCAAAAGCACTTTCCAGAGCTGACAGGTACTTGCTTGTACTTGCAACAGGGTCTGTGGGTCGGAATGACTGGATTACATCAAGGGCAGGGCCTTTCTAATTTCCACCAGCCTTTTCCTTTTTTTCCCTCTCTGAGCATTGCTATTTAGCATGGGAGCTGAGTAGTCTATCAATGTATCAAAGTCATCCTCCCTAGTCAGAGTGGGTAGCACTCCTGAAAATGTGCACAGCCTGCGATAGTATTCTGATCCTCCCCCAGGGAGCGAAGTCTTGGGTACTCGGGGTAGACTAGCTGCTGCAGGTTCTGTAAAGACTTCCCTTCACTCTGATCAACAACCATTCAACTTTGCTTTCAAAGTCCCACTCAGGTTTCTGTTATACAGATTTCCCCAGGCAGGACAGTACAACTCTCACCTCCAAGTTCTGTGTTCCAAGTGTTTGTGTGTGTGTGGTGGTGGTGGTGGTGGTGGGATTGACTTGGTGCCCAAATTGGCTTCAGATTCAGTCACTACAAGTTGGAGACCATCTCTATCTGGTCTGACTTGTCAAATTATTTTGCAGCATCCCAGACTTGTCAGATTCTTATCAATGGTCCCTAAGATGTCTGCTTTTGTGGCATCCCCGAGATCCCTTGCATTACCCATTTATATTCACATCATACCCTTCAAATCTGCACCATCCCACTAACTCTTTCCCAGTTTCCCTTTTCATGGCTGTGGGTGGAGTCTACAGCTATCTTGCTATCCATAGCTGGAAAATGGAGTATCATGGAACACATGTTTTGGACTTTTCAATGTATCCTTCCATGCCAATGGAAATACTAACATACTAAAATGCCAGCAGAATAGGCCTAATGGTCTTTTGAGTCTGCTCGATTGGTCAGCCCCCACCCTGGGTGCTGACCTTGCTGCCACCCTCGCCTTCTCTGGTTTCTCCCTTCCCAGTTCCAGATATTCTCGCTACATTGGATTTTGCTTCCAGGACCCTTCCCCTATACCTGTCCCCCCCCTCTTGAACCCCTCCACCATCTCTGCCTCCACCAGCCCCCTAGGCAGCACATTCCATGGCTCCACCACCCTCTCAGTGAAGTAGTACCTCCTCTTTTCTCCCCTGAATCTTCCCCCCTCCAGCTTCCACCAATGCCCTCTATTGGCCCCTTTCTCCTTTATTCGAAGCACCCTGACTGTTCCTCCCCTATTTACCCTCTTCATGTACCTGAAGATCTCTATCATGTCCTCCCGGTCCCTTCTCTCTTCCAATGTGTACATATTTAGCTCTTCGAGCCTCTCCTCATAGGCCCTGTCCCCCAAGCCCCAAATCATTTTGGTTGCCCTCCCCTGGACCCTCTCCAGGAGTTTAATGTCCCTCTTTAAGTGTGGCCTCCAAAACTGCACATAGTACTCAAGGTGTGGCCTCACCAAGCAGTTATACAGAGGGATTATCACTTCCCTCCTTCTGGCGGTGATCCCCCTAGCGATGCATCCCAGCATCCTGTTGGCCTTGGCTGCTGCCCTCCTATAAGTCTCCGAGTTGTTCATCTTGACATCCACCACCACCCCCAGGTCCCTCTCATCCATCGAGACTTGTAGCATCCCCCCGGGTGTACACTTGGCCCGGGTTTCTGGCCCCCAGGTGGAGTACCTTGCATTTCCCTGCATTGAACCTCAGCTTCCACTTTCTAGACCATCTTTCCAGAGCCTCCAGGTCCAAATAAGATACTCCCTTCTTTCTGTTAAGAATGTTAGAGACATAACTCCAAGCTGTTTATCAGATGCCATGAGGAAAATGAAACAGCTTGTTAAATATTTGTTAAATATTGGTTGCCTACTAAACTGGAGAGTTGTTTACCCCCTTCAGAATGCAACAACTTGCACATTTAAATACTTATCATTTAAACAGCTTCTTACTACTAATTTCACTTGGGAATGTATTGTCTTTTAAGAAAGATTCATACCTCATAAATGTCATCCCTTTCCTAGCAAATCTATAATTTACACAGTTTTTTTATCCTCTAAAGGCACTATCTGATAAGTACTGTCTCAGACATATGCCTAGTCTTCAGTGAACTACCCAGACTAAATAGGTAGCAATCAGCAGGCATTTTCTACTATGCTTTTTGTGAAAAAATATATTGAGCTACAGCAAACACACACACACACACACACGCTGTACACACCATCCTCATGGCCACAACATTCAAAATAAATACTGCATTCTAGTTTGTTATAAAACAAGAAACTGTTTATGTCAGTGAACACAGTGAAGTTCTGTTCAGAGTAGATATCCTTTAAATAGTTATTATCCTACATTTTATATCATGGATAGCGCAGGGGAAATGCTACATCTCATTGTCATAGTGATCTTTATTTATACATTTTTGCACTGTATTTACTCAGACTGTCCCAGATTAGATGCAATATCTTGTTTTCAGTGGGGTCATGATTTTACCATTTTGATAATGTATTTCTTCAGGCTGGCATAGTCCAGGGCTCCATATTCAAAGGAGATGTGCGGCACATCCCAGTGGAAAAGGAAGACGTGCCACGCAACTCCAACAATGCACCACAACATGATATTCAAATGTGCAGGATGCGCTGGCCACAAGGGAATGGGCCAGGGTGCACACAACTAGTATGCTGTGCAAGTTGAGGGTGCGTTCCCATGCATATGCCGCACTGCAGCATACTCAGTGGGAATGCACTCCTCGCAGTCCAGAGCAGCGTGGCCAATAGTTAGGCCATGAATAGCTGGCCTACCCTGGCTAGCCACCCACAGGTGGACTGTGGAAGTGCACCCAGGTGCACAGCAACCTGGCAGCCCTGGTGGACTAGAGATACCCCCTCCCATCCCTGATCGATCCAACTCCATCCCTGAAGAGCTCCATAGTGTAGGGATCCCTGGACTCAGTCACACTAGAGGAAACCATGATCCATATCCATAGCATAGAGAACCCCCCACCACCACCTTGGTATGTAGACACCCCTGCCCCCCCATATCTGACCTGTTGCAGAGACTGGCACTGCTCTTCACACCCTGCCACAGCTAGCCACCAACTGCACTGGACCCAGGCCGGAGACCTGCACTCTGGAATGGCCCAAGTGGCTGTACCATGCATTGGGGCACTACACAAGCTGTGGACCCACCAGTATATGCAGCTGTGTGTATGTCCCTGGCAAACCGTAAAAGGGAATTGACATACCTCCAATGCATGCCTTGTCGATGCTGTATCTTCCTGTTGTCATACACCACTGCAGGCCCACACTCTCCCCCATTCCCCTGTGTAACATGCCATCCTCCAGATTGCTGAGGTATCCTGGGTGCCATGGGGTGCAGTATCCTGCAATGCCATTTGCAGTGTACACTCCAGGCTATGGAAAGTGCATCTGCTGTTCCCCAACTGTACAAATGAATGGAAGGTTGACTGTAACATGCCTGTTCCAGGACCTATGTAAGTGGGTACAGCATCAGCTGTCACCTGCACTGAGCAGTGCAGAGGTACCGGGATGATGAATCTGAATTTGAGCGCCTGAAGTGTATGGCCACTGGGTGTTATCGCCCACACACAGCTCATGGCTATGTATGACACATTCAAGCATCCTACTTCCAGTGCTCCGCCACCTGAAAATAAGATGATATTTTTTCTGTGAACCATCAAGGCTTGATATATAAGCAGTCAGCAGTCATATTCTACAAAAATGCATTGTAAAAATGTTTAAAATGAAGACCACATTGAAACTGCCTCTCAGCAGACCTGCATTGTGCAAATTCATGAGAAATAATGGGTAAAGGCATCCCAAAAGCTCACCACAGCCATATCGGCTCTGACTAGAGTTTGTCTTTAGTGGGGACACACACAAATTTCAAAACAGTCACTTTTTTCTCAAACTGTTGCAATTTCACCAATGTCCAGTAGGGGGCATGCTAGCAGTGTACTACACAGATCCCAGTGGTGCCTCCATATGTGTGACCCCGTTTGGCTCTGGTGCATGATGGTATACATAGGGCGAGTCACACCTCCCTGCCCTTTGCCTGTTTACTGGGCTCCAATGTTGAGAGCCCTGGGTCTGTGGGGCTTGCATGGGCACAAACCTCACTAGGGTATATGGAGACTATGATTTCTGTGCCTCCACCCAGAGAATGCTATGGGTTAGATGATGATTTGGGTCCTGCCCCCTGGGATGCAGTTTCTGCCCAGTACCCACCTTAGAGCTTGCCCACCTATGCACCGGTATAAGCAGCAATATAGCTCCCCACATATACTTATCAGCTGTATAGTACTTAAACTCTATGGCAGTCAATAACCACACCAGTTGTGCAATAGAATGAAGGTTTAATAACCAGTGGCTATGGTACCTATGGTGTAAATATGGGATTAGCACAGCACACGTTGATACACAGCTGTTCCAGGCTCCGTTCCCCCAAACAGAATACACCCCACAAGAGAACAGTTGGAATCAGTCATGATAATTAAGTCTGGGGTACCCTTACAATAGCTGAAGTCTGGTGCTGGCCTGATGTCATTGCTTGGATACTAGTTTGAAGCTCAAGTTGGCCAGCTTGAGTAACATAACCCCCCAAAATAGGCCATGAGCCTGCATGCATGCATGCATAAACTGTAAAACACCAAATTGTACTCCACTATGAAAGTAAAGTTATTGATGCTTGACTGCTTTAAAATAAGGTAAAGGCTGATGACAATGCAATTTAAAGTGATGAACTTAGCTGTTGAAATGCAGTGTCTACACCCCAGCCAGGGTCTGATCCTCTTCCAGAGCTGAAGGTGATGGTCCTCTGCAGGAAAAAAAAAACACCTGGGCAGTTTCCTCAGACTCCTGATTGCATGAGAACAGAAGAATGCAGGCTGGCAGGAAAATCAAATGGAGGTATACTTCTTGGGCTTATGTTTTACTCTGGTGCCCTGATGTAACTTGCAACTGAAACTAGCCTGCTCTATGCCACAGCTGCTAGCCAAACTATTAAACAATACTGTGCCACATATTCACAGCCATCCAGATGCATGTGCAAATTGATGTGCTGCACAAAATAAAATGGGCCAGCCAGTTCTGATGTGATATTCAAACAGAATGCATGATCTGAACCGACTACACATCCTGTTTGAATATCAGACCCTGAATGTGCAGCACATAGCAGATGGCTGCCATGTTTGGCACAGTGCATCCAGGGTGCAGGGCTGAAGACCACCAATGGGGGAAAGCATTCACATATCTGGATGCACCGTGTTCCCCAAGGGCAATATTCAGCCAGAATATGCTAATGAGCTCATTAGGCATGCATGGCATAAAGGAGCCTCATGCATGCCCATTATGGGCTCAACAGGATGGCTGCATCAGGCAGACTGCACTGGGCCAGCCCTCCTTCCATCCCCAATCCATGCCTGTAGGATAGGAAAATCCCATCCGTTCCCTGGTAGTCTAGTGGCCCCCCCCCCCCCGGCACTGAGTACCGTAACATAAATAAAATCCCCAAGCCCCGTTTCCATAATGTAGGTTAATCTCTCCCCACCCCAGTCACAAAGTCACAATAATAAATACAAATGACCCCCTTTTCCATAGTGTAGGGTCCCCCCTCCCACCCCAATCACAGAGTGTCATAATAATAAATACAAATGATCCTCTTTTCCATAGTGTAGAGTCCCCACTCCCCCCCCGATCACAGAGTGTCATATAAATAATAAAAGCTCCCTGTTTCCATAGTGTAGGGTCCCCCTCACTGCTTTGATCACAGAGTGTCATAATAATAAATACAAATGATCCCCTTTTCCATAGTGTAGGGTCCCCACTCCCCACCCTGATCACAGAGTGTCATATAAATAATAAAATATCCCCTTTTCCATAGTGTAGGGCCCACCCCCCCGATCACTGTGTAAAATAGTAGAAGAAACTGCATCCCATTACTTCACCTTTATCAGACATTTTGTGGATTTCCTCTATTAGGTCTTTGTCTCCTTTATCTCCTTGATTTGGGGGCCTGTACATGACACCGATTCTGAAAGGTTTTCCCTTGTCCATGTCTACTGTTAGCCACAGTGATTCAAAGTTCCCAGGTTGCCCTTTTCCTTCTGTGGCTTTTATTTCCTTCTGGATATAAATGGTAACCCCCCCCCCCCTTTTTTTGCCCTGCCTATCTTTCCTGAACAGATTGTAACCGGGAATGGCCGTGTCCCATCAGTGGTTTTCCGTGAACCACGTTTCTGTTACAGCCACCCAGTCCAACCTTTCTGTTTCCAAGATGGCTTTTTGTCCGGGAAGTTTGCTAGTTAGGTTCCTAGTATTTGCAACCATTGCCTTCCAGGAATGTACATCCTTTTTGGCACGAGGTTGTACCCTCTTCCTAGACTGCTCCAGTTTGCTCTTTCCGGCCAAGAGATTATGGAGGTTGCTAGTTCAGGTGGATGTTGGCTGTGATTTGTTTTCTGAGGATGTATGCATGCATTTGGAATTTTGGGAAGTGACAACCAGCCCACCGATGGCAGGGGTGTGAGCTGCATCATACTCCCCTTTATTTAGTTTTAGCTACCTGTATAGATGTCACATTTTTGTCCAAGTGCTCACACACCTTCTCTGTTTAGGTGCAATCCATCGAATTTAAAAAAAGCTCTTTCCCAAAAGTTGTGGCCAGTTCCCTTTGTAGTGGTATCCCTTGTCTAGGCACCAATCACGTAGCCATGAGTTGAATTCACCTACTTCAATCTCTCTGATTCCCTTGGTGCTTTTTCCTTTTCTCCACACTGGCAGGACTTCTGAGAAGGCTAGTTTGGATGGAAGGGAAGAAAGTTTGTCCGCCAGGTCCTTGAAGTGTTTCTTGGCCTCCTGAACTGTGTGATTTGCCAAGTCATTGGTATCAAGGTGTATTGTTATATGTGTAACATCCCCTGTTTCCTGCACAATTGTCTTTATGCAGTTAGTGCCCCTGCTTGCAGAGGCTCCTGGCAGACACTTTGCCGCAATGTCACTTTTAACATTTTGTGTTAAGTGGTGTTCCACTCCTCGGATCAGGGAATCCCCGAATATGAGATTTTGCTTTTGTTTATATTTGTGTCATTTTTATTTTTATTTTTAGCATTTTTCTTGTTGTTGCATTTGGTTTTGGTATTGTTGTTGGTTATATTTTGAGAATTAGTATTTTTGTTTTTACTGTAGTTTGTATTGGTTTTAATTGACGTGTTAGCCTTTTTTGGTGGTTTGATTTCTTTACATTGCATTACTTTGTCTGTGGTTGGTAGCAGTGGAGTGAACCTGTTTTTTGTTTGGATGGCTGGAAAATGCTCCTGGTTTTAGGCTTCTTCCTGGGCCTCCTATGATGCCTCTTTTTTCTTACCACCTGCCAGTCTCTGGGCCTTACCTCGAGTCCTGTTCTCTGGCTGACGTGCTGGTACTGGTGGTGGTGGTGGGGGGGGGATTGAGGAGGTGTGCTATAGAATTCCCTGTATTGGAGGTCATATATTATAGTCCAAGCATCCTGTAGTTGGACTGCAAGATCTGCTATGGCGCAGCAAGCACGGCAGGGTCGTGGTTGCCATTTATAGATCCTATTGTACAGTGCATCTCAGTTTTCGCAACTGACAAGGTAGATTTTTTTTGTTTTGTTTTGTTTTAGTTGAGAGATAATGCTGATTCCTATTTCTTGGCAGGAAGTGTGGTATTTTTGTACCTTACTACCTCCTATCAGGTGTTGTGGGTGGCGAACATGCCTTTAAAGCGAGAGCACACTGGAGAGGGTGGGTTGGTGTATCCAGCTGTTCCCTATATGCTGTAGAACACAGTCAGGTAACTGTTGAACAGATGAGGTCTAGCTTGTGCTCCTGCAAAGGAAGAAGGAATCTGGTTACTAGCTCAGTTGTTCTGGCTTTGGCTCAGAAAAAACTCTGTGGAGTCCCTGCTGCTTGCAGTAAAAAAACCCTGCCTGTGGGCCTTGCGTCCTGGCTCCCTGCTGCTGTGAGGGAGAGGGGACTGATCCACTGGCTGCAGGACAATACCCACCCTTCTCAAACGCTGGCATGCCCAGGGAACTGCTGCAGCAGAAGCCGCCAATGAGAATAGAAGCTGCTGACGAGATGGAACCTGGATGGGGCTATGCTGCTGCGAGTTCCACTTATAGCACTTCAGGCAACAGACCTGCAGGTAAGAGTGTGGGAGAATTTAAATCTCCAACTTGAGCTTCCCTCAGGTGAAAATCAATGAAGTTAAGCAGATATTAAGGCTAGGGGCTTGAACACACTTGGCATATACCTCCTAGGGTTGCTGTTTGTATCTGAGTTGTTGCTTCTGGTTGTTTCTGGCTGAGAGCTTTCTATTAGCCGACCACTATTTCAGTGGTGGGTACAGCAGACAGTAAGGCTAGGGTATGGACCGCTCTTGGGGTATGCCTTCATGGGGTGCCCTTTGTGTCTGAGCTGTTGCTTCCAGCTGAGAGTTTTCTACTAGTCGACCACTATTTTAGTAGTGGTACAGGAGTACAAATGCTGATTTACATGCAACAGCTAGGAATTCTGGGTAAATGTTCCAACTGCTTCTTATGCTGAGAGAGCAGCCACTGGCTGGGTCTGAGAAAAGCGATAAAGAAGAGAAGTCGCCTCAGCAGAGATAGGAGCACTGACTATGCACTCCAAGGGGGATTCAGCCAGCTAGAACTGCTGTCAAGGAATCCTTGCTTCTGCACCTGTCAAAATCTGTCGTCCCTCCATGCTTGGTTTCTCTCCCAGTCAGTGAAGATCAGTGAAGCTCAGCAGACAGTAAAGCTAGGGGCTGGACCATACTTAATGTATGCCTCCTAGGGTTGCCCTTTGTGTCTGAGATGTTCACTCATCTATCTAGTGTGATGTTCCAGGAAAACCTTGTTTTGTAAATTATATACTTAATGTGTGATACTTATTGTACTGTCTGGGACCTCGTTGTAAATGAGCCACGGCTCAATCAAGTAAATCCTGGTTCATAAAAAAAAAATGTTATGAATGAAACATTTTACTACTACTACCACTCCCTGCCTGCCATAGAAGCACACAGAAGTTCTACTATAGCCTCTTTTATTCTCTGGGTCCAGGGGCATTCTGATTGGCTGAAATGCTGTGTCAGTCAGTCCAGGACTATGTTAGTCCAGGACCACCTTGTAAATGAGTTCTCTCAACAGTGTATTTTCCTGGTAAAATAAATATTTAATTGAAATTGAATTGAACAGTCTGGTTGCTGAGACCCCTATTGGCTGAAAAAAGTACCAAAACTGCAGGCTATTGATTGGTGGACTGAGGGAGGGTGCCAAAGGTTACTGCCTTGCTGCCTCTAGTCCGCTAAAGTAAACAGTGGGCCTAAAACTCCAACAGCAGCCCACAGGTCCTCCTAAAACACAGCAGAAATAAGTCCTAAATTAATGGGGGGGGGAGGCTACACCACAAAGAAAGTAAGGAACAAACTGGAGATGAGCTAAACACAGAGGTGAACACAGTGGCTAAAGGAAAACAAAGTGCAAATTTTGACATTTACAGCTAAGTAAGCAATAAGACACGACAGGGTGGTGGTTGTTATGTGATAACCGCACACCTAGGTGCATGGTGAGGCTCTAGGCCGAAGGCCGAGTGTCCTTCCGCACCTAGGTGTGCGGTTATCACATCACAACCACCACCCTGGACTGTTTTATTGCACTTATAAAATGGGAAATAACTATGGAAAAAAGGACACTGACAAGGTGTTTATATTTTGAAAACTTTGTAACATTTATTCAAATACAGAATAGAGAATTAATTTATACATTGAGATAAAATAGTCCCTTGGCAAACTTTTTTGAATGGTAAAAAATAGCAATTACCAACAACATTAGCAAACAACAGTCTACTTGTTGTAGTTTATGAACTGCACTTTACTTCACCATGATTTTCTTAATCTGTCCCGAACATTGATTTCACACACCGACCGCTCCATTGTGCGCTACATGTGCAAAAACACATTTTGGGTGAGATGTGAAAAATGAAAGTTGTACTGTTAGTAAGGAGGTGTGGTAAAATGGCAATACTGAAAATCTGGAGTGAAAATATTAAAAATGCTCAAAGTTACGAGCGTACGTCGGAACTGCGCAACGCATGCTCGTAAAACAGTCATTTTGGGGAATATTTTCCCCAAATTTTCAACAAAAACAGTTTAAGACCACTTCTCATGAACAGTGTCACTGTGATTTCAATAATCTGTCCGGAACATTGATTTCGCACACCAACCGTGCCATTGTGCGTTACATAGACGAAAACACATTTTGGGTGAGATGTGAAAAATGACAGTTATACTGTTCATAAGGAGGAGTGGTAAAATGGCAATACTGAAAATTTGGAGTGAAAATATTAAAAATACTCGAAGTTACAAGAGTACATAGGAACTGCGCAACGCATGCTCGTAAAACATTCATTTTGGGGAATATTTCGCAAATTTTCAACATAAGGTTTTGGGAGTTTACTCATGAACTGTGACACTGTCATTTTGTTAATCATTCTGGAAAGGTGGTTCCACACAGTGACTGTGGAACCACCTTTTGGGACCGATTAACGAAATAACAGTGTCACAGTTCATGAGGTGGGGCCCCCAAAACCCCATGTTGAAAATTTAGTGAAAATATTCCCAGAAATAGCTGAGATATGCACTAAAGTTGAAAAAAATCCATTTATGCCATTATACAGCTTACTGGCATTTCTTCAGTTTGCGGTTAGCTTTGAAGACTGCAGACGTGTTCCCGGTCCACCGAAGATCGTTGCGCCAGGCTCCGGAGGTAAGTGGTTGAGGTGGAGGTGAGGTGGGGTGTGGGGAGGTAGTTACGCAGAGGGTGGGTACGGGTTGGGGAGGGGCAAAGAATCAACGAGGAAGGTTTTTTTGTTTCAGGTTTTTTTTTATTTATTTACATACAAGGGACTTTTGCCATGCTGGGGTGGGCTCCCAGTGTGGCTTGGGGGGAGCAGTGAAGCCGATGGGGGATTGGGCACCCCCGTCAGCTAAGGAAGTTTTTGCCATGCTGGGGTGGGCTCCCAGCGTGGCATACGGACATTTTTTGGGGGAGCAGAGAAACCGATGGGGGATTGGGCACCCCTGTCAGCAAATGAAACGTTTGCCATGCTGGGGTAGGCTCTGGCGTGCACCAGGCAGCAGGGGGACAGTGAAGCCAACGGGATTGGGCACCACAGTCGGCTAAGGGAAGTTTTGCCACGCTGGGGTGGATTTTTAACTTTGGTGCCTACCATCATGCACCACGCACTTCCATCTCAGGAAGTGATCAGCTTTTTTTTTCAATGCCTCTCTGCACTCACGTTGCTTTGTACATTTGAGTTAACTGACAGCCCGTGTCACCGGCCGATTACCTCTATGGATTGCGAGTTACATCAGTGCCATGATAAGTATCAGTTTCTTTTTTTTACTGCTGCTGCTGCAGCGATTCACCTATACACTCAGACTACGAATGTGAGCTGTGTGTCGCAGTGGGGACTGGCGTGTGGTATGACAGGGATGGAGTTAGGGCTGGTTTACACTATGATTCCTACATTTTATCATGTGTATGCTGAGGGGGAAAGCACTCAGTGAATGTGGGAGAGAAGCGGTTTCAATTATTTGTCAGTGCTTTGGGAGAGAAGGGTGAACGAGCATGCAATCAGCTGTTAGGACAGTTTCCTGAAGCTGAGATTGGATGTGCAGGTTGTTCATCTACTGCGAACAGCAGGATGTGTGGCCTACTCAGAAAAATGCTGTAGTTCAGTTTAGGAGAGGGACAGTGATGCAGCTAGCAATGGCCACTAAGGTTTTATTTGATTTATTGTGTGAGATTTTGTTCTCGTTTGTGTTATAGGATCATGGTATTTTTTAAATTTTGATGATTTCACTTGCCAGTCAGATTCTTTACTAATATGGAGGTAGGGCATTCGATTACAGAATGTGAGGAAAGCATTCATTTCAGGGTGGCCTTTGCACAGCTGGCTGGAAAATGTTCCCAGCCCGGTGGTTGTTATTCCTTATACCACTGGATTCCAAGCCCTGTCAACCAATCAGGAGACAAGATTTTTCTTGACCATTTTATAATACATTACACCTCTAAAACATCTAAAAACTGAAAAAAGGAGTACCTATTAATGCATAAAATAGGATATGTCAGCAATAGGTTAACTAGTACAGTACTTTGCAATAAAAGTATTTATTAGTAGAGTTGGTTGAAAATAATTTCTTTGTCACATGTAAATTTTATCATATAAATACACTGTAACATTTGATCCAGAAGCAAATGATTTGATACCTTTTAATGGACCAACATAGATGCAACAACAAGAACAAAGTGCTCTAGCTTTCGGACCATCCAGTCCTTCTTCAGAAGCTCATGGCAGTTGTTTAGAAAATACAATACTTATAACAGCTAGATAATGCAGAGAAAAACAGAAAAAAATCCCCATTGGTTTAAAATACTCATTTTAAAAAAAAAAAAAAAACAGAAGATGATGTCAGAGAAGTTTAACTGTACAATACTGCTTCAGTCTGAAAGAACCTTGGGTTCAGATATTGTAGTGCAACACGCATACAAAGAATCCTACTGCATATAAATTTAATTGACATAAGATAACACTGCTGAAGCAGATAACTCCTAAATCAAGCTATGAGTGCCACATTTAGTATAAGGATGTGATTACTGAAAGGCAACCCCCACTCAGCTTAAAGACAAACTAAGATAGTTATAGGGCTCATGAAATTACGGTAGCATTAAATACAAGAATTACCAGTAAAGTTGTATAAAAAACATCAGTGCACACTGTAATGTGTAAAACCTAGCTGGACATGTCATCCAGCTGTATTCTCAAGCTAAATAAAAGGCCCAAGAAATTTCAAAAAACCTCAGGACTATATACATGATAATTTAAATATAAATTGATAATATTAGTGTCAAACAAAAAACTCTAGTCGAGGAACCTCAAGGAATTAAGACCATGTAGCCTGCTATGTACTGATGTCAATATATACTGAGAATGTAGCAACTTGATGTACCACAAGTGTCTAAGTAATCTGAAAAAGAGATAAAAATGTAATTTATCTCCTCCTCTTCATACAAACAATACCACCTAACCAACCCCACATCACAATAATGTGGGTGGGGGAGATACATAGCTTAAAGGAGATGTTGTATCTCTCTCCCCCCTCCTTTCTCTCTCTCTCTCCCACAGACACACACACACACACACTCACTCACTCTCTCTCCTAGTGAACCTATATTAACTTCAGTCACTGCAATTGTTCCCCAAAGGAATACAACTTGTCATGAAATCCTGAGTAAAAGGTCTTATGTCTCATAATATTTACAGAGTAAAAAAGTAACACTATTTAACCTTACTACTATCTGCAAAATAACATTTCCAAGGATACTAGATAGAGCTACCATGAAATAAACCTGCCACCCTCCCCAGGATAAGGTAACTAGAAGTAAATATAAAGTATATGTGTAAGACCAGAGGTCTAACATACCTACATATCCACAAATTACTACAATATTAGCCTAATGTAAAAAGATCTGTGCAGGACCCCCAAGCAAATGAGATCACACACCCCAATATGTACAGAATTACAACAATTATATATAACAGTATAAGATAACACTCCTGTATGTACACTAGCAGTCTGGGTAATCTGAATATGGTGCAATGGAATCAATCCCCCAGGCAAAGATAAAAAGTAAGGAGAAATTAATATTCATTATGTGTGTGAAATAAAAATAGTAACACATTATAACTCCATATAGCTAAACAGAGACTTACCTCAATGTGACAGCAAGACCCACATCTGTTATATCACATACCTCACAACACATACCCACACACATACATACACACACGCATCCACATCCCACACATGCTGAAGTCCTATAATATGTCAGTTTGAAGAAGAAAAGGTCTGTGGATATTAGTTTCTGTAGTGTCCCATAAAGCCAAGATCCACGTTCATCCCATCTGCTACCATATTGAGATGTAAAATAAGTTTAATCTCAAAAGCTCGTCTCTGTTGTGTGTTTTTGAGATTTCCTTTTAAGACCATTACTGACATATCTGAGACTGAGTGGTCAGGCTGGGAGAAGTGATGCCCCACTGTTTTTCAGTCTTCCTTGCTGTAATAGTATGTCTGTGTGAGTTCATCCTAGTGTGGAGCTGTTGGCGTGTCTCTCCTACATAACCTGTTTGTGGACATCTCTTGCACTGAATGAAATAAACAACATGTCGTGACATGCATGTATAACTCCCATGCACCTGGAATTGTCTGTTTTGTGATGTAACCACACAGTCTGAGGTAGAAATGAGCTCACAAGTCTTACAGGGGCGTTGATTGCAGAGTCGTGTGCCATTGTGTGACATGGTATTCTGTTCTGGTGAAAGTTTGCTCCTAGTAATTAGGCTGGATAAATTTGGTGGTTGTTTAAAAGATAGTAGTGGGAGTTCCTTAAAAATACAATTAAGGGTGTCATCCTCACTAAATATTGGGTGGAAATCTTTAATAATCTTACACAGACGTTCAAGGTCTGGATGATATGTGACTACCAAGGGTATTCTTTCTGTAGCTGTCTTTTCTTTATATTGTAGTAGTTGTTGTCTTGGTACTTGCGTTGCCCGTTCTGTTATCCTGTCAATTTCCCTGGAAGAGTGTCCCTGCTCCATAAAGGTGTTTTCAACATAGCCAAATGTGTATCTCTGTTATCCTGATTTGAACAAATACATTGACAACGAAGTGTGACTGTATATGACAGATTTTTTGTATGGTTTGGTGGTTACTTTTCCTGTGCAAGTATCTCTGTCTGTCTGTTGGCTTCCTGTAAATACATGTATGTAAGGTTCCATCCTTAATGATGACTGTGGTGTCCAGAAAGTTAACCTTGGTGGTAGAGTACTCCAAGATAAGCTTTATGGTAGGGTGGAGATTATTAAGTTTGTGATGAAAATCTTTGAGTGCATCTGTGCCTTCCGTCCAGATGATAAACAAATCATCAATGTAACGGAAATAAGCTAGTGGTTTGTGGGGGATACTGCCTTAAAAAATCCTCCTCCAAGTCAGCCATAAAGAGGTTAGAAACTGTGGAGCCATTTTGGTGCCCATTGCTGTTCCCATAGTTTGAACATAATGTTTACCATTGAAGTTGAAGTTGTTATGTGTCAAAATGAATTCCATAAGTTCCCCCACCACTCCAGGGTTGATGTTTTGGTCCGGTCCTTTCTCATGTACGTATTTAAGGCATGCTGCAATGCCATCTGTGTGTGGAATGTTAGTGTAGAGGGATGTTACATCCATTGTCACTAAAATGGTATCAGGTGGTAAATCCTTATAACCAGAAAGTACACGCAAAAAGTGCGTAGTGTCCTGGATATAACTGTCTCTTTCCATAACCAGTGGTTTCAAAATGGTCTCTACAAACCCTGAGATCCCCTCAGTCAAGGTACCATTACCAGAGACTATGGGTCTCCCTGGATTGCCAGGTTTATGTATTTTAGGCAGCATGTAGAATGTCCCTGGCTTTGGTTCAGCAGGGATGAGGTGAGTTAGTTTCTCTCGGACATGGTCAGGAAAAGTTTTAATTAAGTCACATAGTTCATCTTTATATCTTGTAGTGGGGTCACTCTCCAGTTCTCTGTAGTATGTAAAATCTGTTAGCTGTCTATTAGCTTCAGTAATATAATCCTCTCTGTTTAAAATCACCACTGCAGAACCTGTATCAGCTTTTTTGATGACAATGTTGTGGTTTGATTTCAGTGTCCCTATAGCTCTCCATTCCAGTGGAGAGAGGTTATAATAGGTCTGTTTTGCCTGGTAAGGATCTGACCACTGACTTGTTGGTGGAAACAATTAATATAATTGTCTAGTTTTATTCATACACTTGAGGGGTAAAATCAGATTCCTTTTTCTTATCCATTACATTATTGCTGTTTGCACTGTCTTCACTACCAGTGATTTCTTCCCTGCCATGAAAGAATTCTTTAAGTCTCAATCTACGGAAGTACTCCTCCAGTTCACCACAAAACAGTATGTTATCCAGTGCTTTTGTTGGGCAGAAAGTGAGGCCCTTTGAAAGTACATTTAGTTCTCCAGTAGTCAGTGTGTGGTTGGACAAATTAACAACTGAAAGGTGCCCATCAGTATTGTGTTGTTGTTCAGTGACTATTATGTGCTTCATGGTTGTTAGGAAGTATGGTATGTTGAAGGGCATCTAATTTCCTATTTTTCACAAGCATGGCTTTTCTTAAGGTGTTTTGGTAGTTAATGTGCATCTCTCGCAAGATGTCTTGAATAGGTTCCCCAGACACCCTTTCCAGAGTGGTTACAATTTCAGCAAACTCTTTGTTAAGAACAACTTTTTGGGCATATGACATGCAAATCCTGTGATTTCTCAGTTTCTCAGAGGTCCTATGACAAAGTTGTTCTGCATAAGTTGAAGTGTTTGTATTTCTTAATGGATTCCAAATAGTAAGACCTTTAGGGATAATGTTTCTCCTCTTGCACTGGGTTAGAAAATAGATGTCACTGTCTAGCCATGCCAATTTCTTCTTGATGTTATATGAGTATTTTAAACCAATGGGGATTTTTTTCTGTTTTTCTCTGCATTATCTAGCTGTTATAAGTATTGTATTTTCTAAACAACTGCCAAAAGCTTCTGAAGAAGGACTGGTTGGTCCGAAAGCTAGAGCACTTTGTTCTTGTTGTTACATCTATGTTGGTCCATTAAAAGGTATCAAATCATTTGCTTCTGGATCTATTCTTGCAAGGACCAATACGGCAGCTACTAAATCTAGGCTGTGACATTTGTAAATTTGTAAGACATAAGCTGTATTTAAAACTTAATTTTCGTTACACTGTACTGTAGTTACATAGTCTCATTGAAGGCAACCTTCTCTTTATTTTTGTTTTTGACTTATGTGCTGTGGTCTAGTACATAAAAGGAAAACTGCTATAGGATTGAGGTGAAAGGTTAGTAAGGAAAAAAAAAAACTTTAAACCTGCCAGGTTACCTTTTTTTTGGTGGGCAAGGAGGGTAGATTTCACCTGAAAACTCTGCTATATAAGATTCAAATGTACGTGCTTTTATTAACATTAGCAATGTATTTGGGCACCTTGGGTCTGCCTCTGCCTATTTAACTGTGTTTTCCCATCTTTTCTTTTTGTTTATAAAGTATTACTGTGTTGCCTGCTTTCTTCATACTGTTTTTTGTTTTCTGTTTTTCCCCACACTCAAGACATAGAATGTTTATCATGGAATGTTTACCACAGAATACAGGGATTCCAAATTCTGCTCTATTCCACTTGTAGAATGTTACTCTCCTGACATTCTGTACACACAGACAACAAAGGCCTGTTTTAAAGCCAGAGGCTCAATTATATCACTGTCAAGACAAGCATAAGAGATTTCCATGATGAGCAGATAAAGACAGAAGGGGGATTTTTCACTGTTAGTAAACAAACAGTTGTAATGAAAACTATAAACAATACTTAATGTTTCTAATTTGTTTATGTGTGTAAGGAGAGTGTGATGATCAGGGAAACAACATTTAATTAATTTATTTTATTTTTAATTTAAGGTAATTTTATTTTTAGGGCCCAGTTGAAGGTTTTCTTACAGTGTAAAGGCAGCAGCCATGTTTATAATAGAAGATCAGTTCTGGTTGAAGGGGGACTGATGAAAGATAGTTCTGGTTGTATGAGGACTGATTTGCTCATTGCGTGATGTGGTTTAGGACCAGGATGACTGTGCGTATATAGAGATTTAACGTACAGTCAGCTGATGTCTCTTGGCCAATGAGATTTCTAGATTTTTTTCTTGCCATTTTATAATTGGTGTTAATCTGTGATTGAACAGACAGAATGGTCTGTCTGTTTAACATGTGATTAATAGGTTTTGCACTGCTGTGTTGGGGGAGGGCTCTGGCTGACTCTGGTGGTCGCTATAAACAACTGACAATGAACGTTATAACAGCAATGATTAACATGGGCTGCTATAGGAAATGGCTTTTGATTCCTGTTTTTTGTCTGCAATAAGCAGCTGTCTCTACTAAAGGTGGGCAGTATAAGTGGCACATACTGTACTCTAGAGTTTCTTTTCACTCACTTATCATATATAACCCAGGCACTGTGTACCAGTGGGCTACTACCCTGCCTGGTGGCAATACAGGTTGAGGGGCCTGGATTCCGTTCTGATGATGACTGGGGGTTCTTTCCCAAACAGACAAAAGTAATAGCCTCCACCCAGAGAAAATATAGTGGGCCAGATATTTGTAGGGCACAGACCCCTGGGATGCTGTACCTTCCCTCCTCCCCTTCCAGTCAGTCCCCACACAGAATACCACAAACAGTTGCTGTATTTTTGTATTTTACTTTGCATGCAGTTAATGAATATAGCTAGTAATATGCTCACAGACAGTTTTAACAGGAACAATGCTAACAGCTTAATTATAAAGAAAGGGGAATAGGAGATGCAAATTTAAAACAGTTGCACAAAACTGGTAGTCTGGAACAGCAGTGAAATGCATCAGTAACTGTGCGCACCCTCAACAGCAATAACACATTTAGCTTTTCCACCTCCCCACTGGTATCAGTGTCCCCAAAGAGTTTAACTGGGTACCCAGATTAAGGTGCAGGCCTGATCATTGCCACAGGTTGGTCGGTGTTGGGGCCCTTAACTTTAAACTTTCAAAATGAAACTGTGAAAACTTAATTGGTTCCCCAGGTCAGTGCCGGCACTGGGATTTCTCATGGTTTAGAAGTGTCACTGCACAGGGTCTGAACAGGATTAGATGATACAGATTGCATTGTTGAGCTGGGCCTTGAATATCAGAGCTGGCAGTCATAGAGGTTGGTGGTGATAGCTGATATCTTTGCTCCTGAAGAGTTCATCTATTCCTGCTGCTTTCTCCCAACCTGAAGTCATAGAGCACTGCTTGTGACCTCACTGTTATTCTCATGGCAGCAGATTGTGATGTCACAACAGAGGTTTATGAGTTGAAGTAGGGAGTAAGCTAAGGCAGATGAACTCAAAATGAACTCTAAGGGACAATGATCATATATTCATACACATTTCTTTAGTAATACATTATGGGGCAGAGAAATATATAAATTATGAATGGAATGCAAGCAGAACTGTACCAAATTATTATGCTTTTTAAAGTTTTCTTTAAAGCATCAGTAGTCCTTCAACTGACCCTCTGCCCTGGTGTCCGACTGCAAAGTTGAAAATTACAATGCTATCCCCTGCCCGTCTCTCTTTTATACTGTGCCCCAGGCAACAGGCAGAGCAGTTCATTCAAATGGCAGCCTAGGCAGCTCTTAAAGTGGCACGACACCTTATCTCTAATGGTGCTTAGGAGAGCTTTTAAACCTTTACGTTCTCTTCCCCCACCCCCAAGCACCTCTGGACCCACTTTACTGTCATTGATGTCCCTGGAGGCCAGGTCACACACAGGGGAACACCGAAGGGCTGCTTAAGCGGCTTTAAATATTTGTGTGCCGTAGCACTGTTGTGCGCATGTGCACCCCACCAGCTTGCACATTCAGGATGCGAGCTGTGCAGCTGCACTCATTGCCAAAATGGGTGATTTTATTCTTTTAATAAATGCTCCTCTAGTCCCCCCTATGCAGGATTATCACTGGAGTCGGCAGGAGCTAAAAGGCATGCACCCAAGACTGGACTGGCAGTGGAAGGCAGCAAGAGGCAGAGCAGCACTTGGGGAAGCAGTTAAGGTACGTCCCACCTATTGGGGGGGGTTACACATATAGTATGACAGTATCCAAGTTTGTACCTGACTAAATTGTGTAATTATTTTACATTAATGGCTTCAATGTTATCGGTCCACCAGTGGTACTCTGGAGCATTCCATTAATGGCACATCAAAACATTAATGCAATAGAAGCATGGAAACGAGGGCTGCCAGTTCAATTCTGCAAAAGAATCAAACCCTGCAATTTGGGGAGTTTGATTCTTTTGGACTGTGGTGAACTTTTAAGTGAAATAGGCAGACTTTTGGTTCAACTGGATCACACTGGTCCAAATGTTGCAGACCAGGTGAACCAGTCAAACCGCGAACCCCAGTTCAAACCTGAAACAGTTAACTAGGCACAGTGTGAGTCACAGTTTGTTTTGGAGCCAGGCTCAGCTCGACGTTTGAGCCAGTATGAAAGCCCACTTGCACATTTGTCATCAGGCTGTTAGGTAGCTCAGGCAGAGTTGTGATTCACTTCTAGTTAGAGGAGCTAGTAAATTCTTCAAAGCAAAGAAAATCTGAAGAAATTTGATCTACACTAGTCCTGCAACAGCAGGACTGCTGAAGAGGTATGTTTAGGAGGACAGGGGAAACCCGTGAGGGACTGAACTCTGGAGGAGGAGTGTGCTTGCAGCTGGGCAGATAGGCATGAGGTGGCAGTCTGCTAGTGCCCACTTGTTTCCTAATCTCAGCAGTGCAGCACACATTTCTTTTTTCATTGCAGAACTAGCATTTAAGGACAGAGATGAGTGATCATATCCTCTGGTAAGAAATCTGTCAAACAACTCTTTAGATTGGGTCCCAAAACTCCTTTTCTCTGGAGTAGTTCCTCCAGATTTGAAGAAACTGTCCATATGGTATGGACTGGAGAAGGGCACAAGCATGTTAGCTATCTGCCCTAAGGAGGCTATAAACATCTGTAGGTTGTCTATAGACTTTTGCTTGTGCTGTCATTTCACTGTCCAAAAACATGGTCAGATCCAAGAAGTGTATGTGCTGTCAACACAATGTGTGAACTTCATGTTTATCTCATTCCTCAGGCCCCGGACCGGGCACACGCTCCATAGCCTGACCCACCTCGCTCTCTTGTCCTCTGTGGTGTGGCCGGCTCTACTAAAGCTGCTGCCCATACTCTCCAGCCAACAAAGATTTCTTCAGACCCAGGCAAGCAGAGGCTCCTGACCGGGCTCACACTCCACAGCCTAACCCACCTCGCTCTCTTCTCTTCTGCAGTTTGGCCAGCTCTGCTAAAGCCACTTCCAGTATTCTCCAGCCAACAAAGACTCCCTTGGACCCAGGCAAGGTACGACCATACTGAACAGACAATTGAATTTCTTTACCTTACACTGCCTGCTCCTGCCTGTTTGCTTCTTCCTGCTACCCCTATCCTTTTGGCCTCACTAGAAACTGCAGCTACTGGCATTTTGTTTTTCTTTTTCTCTTTGTTAACAAAATAAAATAAATATTTTATTCTTTTACTTCCTGGCTAAGTGTTAGTTACTGTGTAGAGCTATTTTAGCAAATATTGCCACTGTTGTTATTGTTTAGAGTTGTTTTACATTGCTAATACTCCCTAACTATGTAGTGTGAAAAGACCTGCCTAGCCAGACACTGTGTCTGCGCTTTTCCTTTCTGTTGCCAATTTCTCATAAATCTCTTTCTTTCCTGCCTACATCCCCCGCTGCTCTTGTGTCTTCTCTACTTGTCTTTCCTCCACCCCCTTCCACCCACTGATTTCTGCCTATATTAACTTGTGCCTGCCTTTTTCTTCCCCAGTTAGGCCCTGACCCGGCGCACACTCACAGCCTGACCTACCTCGCTCTCTTCTCCTCCGCAGTGTGGCTGGCTCTACTTCAAAGATGCTGCTCGTACTCTCCAGCCAGCAAAGACTCCCTTAGACCCAGGCAAGGTACTACAATACTGAGTGGATGATTGAATTTCTGCACGCCCTTAAACTGCCTGCTCCTGACTGGCGGCTTCTCCCTGTTACCTATGTCCTTTTGGCCTCACTAGAAACTGCAGCTACTGTTGGTTCTATGCCACATTTAAATTTTCTTTTTCTCTAGGTTAACAAAAAAAATACATTTTATTTTTTTACTTCCTGGCTAAGTGGTAGTTACTGTGTAGAGCTATTTTAGCAAATATTGTGACTGTTGTTAATTACTTTTTAGAGCTATTTTACATTGCTAACACTCTCTGCGTAGTGTGAAAAGACCTGCCTAGCAAGACACTGTGTCTGCGCTTTTCCTTTCTGTTGCTAATTTTTTTTTTCTGTCAGTCACGTGATAGCTGTTTGTCAATTCCTTTTTTTCCCATTAGCAGATTATAAAGATCTGCCGAGGGACCTTACTTCTTTTTTTGCAGCGTGACTGAAGAAAGAGGATCTTTCACTGTCAAATACAAGCTCCTCCTTGCTCACTCTCAAGCCAACCCTTTTAGATACTTCAGGCTGCTCTATATCTGAAGACTAGAACATCAGGTACAGTAGCTTGAACTGTTGCGCTACCTACGTTTTTTGGAATTTTGACACCAGTGGCTGAAAACCTCTGATTGGTCACTTCAAACCTAGGACAACTGCTGATTGGCTGGTTTTCAGTCACTATTTTTTTCTGCATTCCTGCTGTTTCTTTAGTGGTTACAGCCCTGTTAGAATGATTTTAAGTTATAAGGTTTAAACTTAAAGTTTTAATCAGTGTTACTGATCTGTAATTAACTGTCAGTTTTGCCATTTGCACTTTAAAGGAAGCAAACAGTAGGGGTGCTAATCTGATCTACTGACATCCAGTCAGTAATTTAACTTACTACAATGCAACCAGTTGCTCATTACCTTCTGCTTGTGTTCCTCCCTCTCCTCTCTTCCCCTTGCCCCCGTGCTTCAAATACTGACTCCCATTCCATGCCTGCCACACCACTACTATGCAATTCTGGTCTATTACATGTTGTTACCCCTTCCCCAGCAACATTTAGATGGAGGCATTTTTCACTATTCTCATGTTCCTCTCTAACTGCTATCACTGATGTAAGGACTACCTTCTATTTTTTACTCTTATCCTCTGCTCACTATGTTGCCTCCACTAGCCACCTTACTCCAGGCACCTTCCGCATCAAGCATAAATGCCCTAAAATCCACTTCCTTATAATAGGTCTTCTCCTCCTGTCTGTGGGGGACATTAACCACAACCCAGACCCCTCTGTGTCTAACATCCATGGTATTCCTGACCCCAACCCCACCCCTTCGGCTAAAGCTCCTTTTGCTCTACCAAATGGGCTAAAAATCTTTCATTTAAATGTCTATAGTCTGGCACCAAAAGTCACATTACTTCAAGCCATGGTATTCGCCTATCCCCCTGACATACTTATTCTCTCGGAAACCTGGCTGACCGATAGTATATCAGACCAGGAAGTCTCCTTCCCTGGTTATTCTCTAACCCACCAGGATAGAGACAGCAGAGGAGGCAGACTGGCCATATATGTCCCCTCCTCCTTACAGTTTACTACCATGCTATTCAATGCCCTATCCTCCTCATGTGAGGCTATCATTACAAACATCTCTCTGCCATTCACAGCTCCTATTTACATAGCAGGTGCCTACTGTCATCCTGGACTCCCACCCAGAACTGCTACCAACCTAGTTTCCATGCTAGTCTCCCATGCCCTCTCTGGTGAATTGTACATCGTGGATGAGTTTAATCTAAACTGGCTTTCTGCAACTCATAGCAAAGCCCATTCTGATATAACAGCCCATAACCTCCTCTCTCCTCCCAATTGCTAGTAAGATTTTGGAATGCATATTGGTGGAACAGATGGTTGACTACTTGAATGGGCAGAATCTCTTTGATGAGTTCCAGTCTGGCTTTCACAAGGATCATGGCACGGTGGTCTCTGTGTTGAGGGTCTTGGACGGCATAGCTAGAACAAATTACCAATAGAAATACACAGGAGCTGCATTGATAGACTTGTCCAAGGCATTCGACATGGTTGCCCACCAGTCCTTGCTGCATCAGCTATCTGAAATAGGGATGAGCAGGTCTGCTCTGGTCTGGTTCTGCTCATACTTGAGTAATCAACAACAATTCACCAGAGTTTATTTATTTATTTGCTTTTGTTGACCGAGTAAGTCACACTAGACAGCTAAGTGCCTATTTTCAGGTGCGACCCGGGAGGGTTACAAGCTTGGATAACAGGTACAGTGACAGATTGGACTTGAACACAAAGAGTATTACATGTCATATAGTGAAAAAAAAGGCAACCAGTAAAAAAGACACCCACCCGGGGAAGGTTACAGATGGCCCGGGAGAGTTAAGATAGAGCATATACATACAGTGAGTGAGTCAGATTTACATACAGTGGTGATTGCAGGTACTAACAAAAAATTTACATACAGTGGTGTTGCAGGTACTAACAAAAATAACATTAGATTATCCTAAAATCTAGTCCAGTGACCAGGAGAGTAAGTGCAGCGGACCTGGGGTTCGCAACCCCCCGTGAGAGGATAGTTCAAGGGGCTACAGGGCACTTGGACAGATGGAGGAGCCCTTCAGGAATGCCCATAGAGACGTTTTGAACCCTGGATGGGAGGGGGTGGATTGAGTAAGGACAGGGAACGAGTTCCATAGTTTGGGGGCATAGTTGGTGAATGCCCGATCGCCCGGAAGGGAAAGTGTTCTAGGAACCACGCAATTTAGTGCCGCTCTTGACCTAAGGTGGTGGGAAGAGTTGCTGGGGAAGAAGGACAGGGCAAGGGCCGAGGGGGTGGATGTTCTAATGATGTTGTTGATGAAAGTCCCTACTACGAAGGTGCAATGTTTCTCAGGGGGGAGCCACTCAAGGAGTGTATACAGGTCACAGGGGTGTATCAGGGGAAGGGTGGAAAGCACAAAGCGGCAGATGCTGTTGTAGGCCGTATCCCATTTTGAGAGGTTGGATTTTGGCATGGGGCAAAGGTCACTAGCCCGTAACAGAGGGAGGGGAGGAGAACAGCCCTGGCTAGGAGAGGATGGTGGACTCATGGAATGGTCTGTCACAGGAGGTAATGGAAGCGAGCACTGTGGTTGGATTTAGACATGCATGGGACAGGCACAGGGGAACCATAGAGGTTAAGCGGAGGGAGGGTTAAAAGCTGTAATAGAGTACAGGACTTACAGGCAGACTGGATGGGCCTTGTGGTCCTTATCTGCTGACAATTTCTATGTTTCTAATAAACAACCATTATGTTTTGTAACAAAATATAGTAGGGTATCAGGGCAAATAGAGGCCATCATTAGGAAATATTGGCAAATATTGTTGAATGACCCAGTTTTGGCGACTGAATTGTGCACTCATCCCAGGGTGACTTTCCAGAGCTGAAAATCTGTATGATAAATTAGTCAACAGAACATACTTTGCCCCTACTACCAGTCTACCACATATAAACTGGTTACCGCCCCACCTCCAAGGGTATGTTCAAGTGCAGGAGATGCAACATATGCAGTTTCTTCTATTAAGGCAATAAGTTTCATCTAGAGGGACATAACAGAGATGTTGACATCTGGGGCTCAATATTCAAAAATGTTCCCAGGTGAAAATGGTGGTTTGTGCACACAGACCAGGATTTGCATGGATTTCCTATATTCAAATGCATGGTTTGCAAATACAAACAGAGTTTGTGCTTGGGAAAACTGTGGGAGGGGGCACAATGCAAATGAAGGAGTGGGCACCTGAATATCATCCCAGTCTGCTATCCAGAGTAATTGTGCTGCACAAAGGCATGTTGTGCAGTCTCCTTGCACAGTGCAAATAAAGCTGATGGAGACCACGACTTACACCCATGCAACCCTAGCAGTTGGCATAGGAAGTGCAGTGACCCCCCTGCACCAGTCCTAATCCACAAAAACAATGCCCCTGGTGCCCAGTAGTCCCTCCCCCCCGATCCCTCTTCCAGTAAATGGCAACATATTTTCTGATGTCCAGTGGTCCCTCCCCCACCCAATCCCTCACCTGGTACATGCTGACATATTCCTTGGTGTCCAATGATCCCTCCCCCCATCCATAACCATTCCTGATAGTCAATACATCATTCCCTGTTGTCTAGTTGATCTCCCCACCCGATGCCAGAGTACTAAAGGAATATTCTCCCTGGTGTCTAATGGTTACTCCCCCCATCCGGTCCCCATCCACATACTGGTGACATTAGTTCAAGTAATGCCCCCGAAACAACACAGCCCTGGCCCAGTCCCCAATGACTGGTCCCATGAACCCCCTCAGTCTGTCCCTGTTGGTGTCTAGTGGTCACTGTCCCTACCCCAGCACTGACCCCCCCCCATCTCCCTTAACTTGAGTATCGGTGCTGCGGTGCAGTGACAGCAAATGGCACAGCCCTCCATACATCACCTTGGCCTCCTGCTGTCTGATAGAATACATATGAACCCCCTTCCCAATGTCTAGGGGCCAGATGTTCCAAGGAAGAGGGGCCCAGACTCCAGATTCTCACCAAGCACTTCTCAGAAAATTAGCAGCATTGAAAGGTGGATTTTCTTACCTTGAGATGTCTTCGCCCACTGTATGCCCCAGAGGTATTCAGGTCTCCCCAGCAGGTAGGTCTAGCTGGTGGTCTGATTTCTTCTTCTTCTAGATTATTGGAACTCACCAGACCCGGAGCATGGGGGCGCAGGGAATTTTTAAAAGCTTCAAAACCCAGGATAACTGCGGAAATCCCTTAAAAAATAAATAACTTATTATTTAATTGAAATCTTTTATTAGAAATGATCAGACTGGACTCTGGTTTCTTCCCAAAATGAATCATGTTTATTCTCTTGAACTCAAAGATCAAAAGAGCTCAGGGTTCCAATTACTTTAAGTTGAAAGTGCTACAGCTCCATGGGGCTAACTTTTTACACAGACTAAATTCTAGAGAGAACTAAAGGCATTTCTTAGGCATAGATCTTCCATCTAAACAGAACCAGCAGCAACCTTTACTCAGGACCAGAGATTGCACTTGAATTTTACCAGAAGTCTGAAGCTCCCAGTAGACCACCAGCACTGGTAAGTACCTAAAACTTTGTCACTGTCTCACTTTAAACTGAGGTTCACTCAAAAGCTTTTTTTCGGTTACTGTTTCTTCAAAACTGATTAAAAGCTACCAACTTTCTGAGGCCAAAAACTGGGACAGTTCATCCTGACCATGCTCCCCCACTATGTTACTCCCAGGGGAACTGCCGCAGACAACGCTATGCACAGTCAGTTACATTTTGCTGCTTGCTCTGGCCATGTCACCCCACAGTAACACCAGTAGCAAACATTAAAATTAAAACAATACATCATTCTGCTACAGCAAGTTCCAAATCATGATGTACAGAAAGTTCATTAGAAGCAAACCTGCATTAAATTGTGTTCAGACATTCGAGCTGCATGTATTGCTCCTCCTAACAGTCCCATCCAACCCATTTACACTCACCTCATATGCTGAGTAAACTTCACATCAGTGACTCCTACCACCACACCAGATTGTTTTCACACAATTCTCTACAGCTGATCAGGTTTAGGTACCTTAGTTCCCTGCTGCCAGTCTCTTCTCTGTATGGAGTTCCTTTAAGCTGGTGGCAGGCAGACATCCACATGTGCTTGTTTGCACTACTACCCAGTAATCTAACAGGAAGGACCATGCTTTTTCTGTGCACCCACTGACATGCTTGCAGTGCAACACAGGCACAGGGGTTGAAGTTACAAACTGCTGTCCAGCCTGAACAGTGCCAAAGTGGTGCTAAAATAATTGTCACTCATGGATTAGCAGTCAGCAAAAAAAAAAGGGGACAAAACTGGGACAAGTAAGCAAAAACTGGGACAAAAGTGACATTTTGCAAAACTTCTGGGGGCACTGGGACATGCTGTCTAAAATAGGGACTGTCCTGGGAAAATAGGGACTGTTGGTAGCTTTAAAACTGGCTCTTTCCCAAAATGGTTACCTCTTCATCATCCACTCTACCATGACCAGGGGAGTGATGTACTCCTCTGATGCCACCGAGCTAGTTCATACTTGGGGCAAACATCCAGGAGCCTGATTCCTTCACGACTGCACCCTGAAGCCTCTCTCATTAAGTCCTGGACCGGCTTGCTCTCTAGTATCCTTTCTCCAGTTGCTTTCATGGCTCTCCCAAAGTTCTTAGCTTCCTCAGCAGCTACACTGACTCCCTCATTTATAGTTTCTCTTTGCCTAAGCTGAGCCATGGCCTATACTGGCCTAAAGGCCTGCTCCCTCATGAAGGCCCCAGGACCTGCCACCAGAACACAGGAAGGGACAGACCCCATTGAGTCCAGGCTGCCACTCAGTCCAATCTTCCACACATCGAGTTGAAGTGCCACTGGGGAACAGGGTTGAGCAGCTGCCACCATCCTCCAACCCCCTGACAAGGCCATGCCACCTCCTTGCCAGCCTCCGATGGCTCAAAAACTCTATAACACCCAAATACTGGATCTTATGCACCTGGGGTCCTACTCTACCTGCCTTCCAAACTCCCTGGATGCTCTCACCACCCGGCCCCAAGGGGACCCAGGCCCCCCTGCCAAACTGCCCTTTTATCTCACCTCCCCCAGGCCCCAAGCCCAGGAACCTGACACTCCGCTGCCAAAACTGCTGACCTGCCTAAGGGAAGGGAGGAAGGCACCCCCCTCCAAACTGACCTGCAGAAATGCCCATCAGTCTCTCCCTCAAATCTCTCAGCCCCCTACATATATAGCCACCCAAACTACTGCCCCCAAGTGGCAGCAAGCAAAAAATACACCCCCCCAGTGTACCAAACTTCATAAGGCTGGAAGAGGGAAGAATCCCTAAGGGTGAGCCAGAAGCCCTACTTTGGGAGGGCTTACACATAGATACATAGGTACATAGATGTCGATGGCAGATAAGGGCCTACAGCCCACATAGTCTGCCCATTTGCCCATGTAACTTTGATTCCTCACGCTTCTCCAAAACTAGGTTGTCCCCTTCCCAGACTGTCAGGATCTCCTGATGCCTATCCCATGCATTCTTAAATCCAGTAATTGTTTCAGCCCTCACTGCCTCCTCCATTTACCCACCACCCTATCTGTGAAGAAATACTTCCTCACATTCCCTCTGAGCCTCCTTCCAGTTTCATCCCATGTTCCCTGGTCCTGGAACATCTTTTTCTATGAAATATTGTGTTTTCCTGCACCTTGTTCCTCCCCATGAGGTACTTATATGTCTATATGATATCTCCCCTCTCCCTCCTCCAGTGAGTAAATATTTAAGTGTTTCAGCCTGTCCTCGTAGATTTTTTGATGTAATCCTTGCACCATCTTGGTTGCCCTCCTCTGTACTGCCTCCACCCATCTATGTCCCTACATAGGTAAGGCCTCCAAAACTGGTCACTGTACTCGAGGTGTGGCCACACTGATGTCTTGTATAGTGGAATTATGACCTCCCTTTTCCTGCTGGTGATAGCCCTGCCAATGCATCCCAGCATCCTGTTTGCTTTTCTTGACACCTTGTCACACTGACTACTTACCTTGATGTCATCAGAGATGATAACTCTTAAGTCCCTTTCCTGCTTGGAGCATTCTGTATCCCCTCCCCCCAGCTGATATGTTGTTTCTGGGTTTTTGTGCCCCATGTGCATTATTTTGCATTTCTTCACACTGAATCTCTACTGCCACTTCCTTGACGAGTCCTCAAGCTTCTGCAGCTCTCTCTCTCCTTATTCTATCCACACCCTCCAGTGTGTCCACCCTGTTGCAGAGCTTTGTGTCATCAGCAAACAGGCAAATTCTCCCTTCTAGTTTTTTGTAATGTCACTGATAAAGATGTTAAAGAGGACTGGACACAGCAGTGATCCCTGTGGCACCCCACTGGTCACTCTCCCCTCTGCAGAGTGACAGCCATTTACCGCCACCCTCTGTTTCCCGCAATCCAGCCAGTTCCCCACCCACTGCACCACCATCCTACCCACTCCCATGTTCCCCAGCTTAACAAACTTCTATGAGGTACAGTTTTAAAAACCTTGCTGAAGTCCAAGTAGGCAACTTCCAATGCCCCCCCCCCCCATTCCACCTCACTTGTCACCGAGTCGAACAGTTCAATGAGGTTAGTCTGGCACAACTTCCCCCCAGTAAAACCATGTTGCCTTGGGTCCTGTAGACCGTTGACAACCAGGTGTTCCACTATTCTTTCCTTCAGTAGTGTTTCCATGATCTTCCCCACTACTGAGTTCAGGCTGACTGGTCTGCAGTTTCCCGCTTCCTCTCTGTCCCCACTTTTGTATAGGGGGACTACATCAGCTGTCCTTCAGTCTTTGGGTACCTCTCCTGTTTCCAGTTACTGGCTAAACAGGGTTGCCAGAGTTTCAGCCACTACCTCTCTTAGCTCCCTCAGCTCCCTGGGAGTGCACCCCATCTGGCCCCATAGCTTTATTGACTCTTATTCCTTCCAGTTCCTTTAGAACCCTTTCCAGAGAAAAATGATTTGTGTCCATTTCCGTGTTCTTCCTATTCTTTCTACTCCTTTCTGGCCCATTACCCACCCCCTTCTCTGTAAAGACCGAGCAGAAATATCTGTGCAATAGGTCTGCTTTGCTGTTGTCATCCTCCACTCTACTCCCGTTCTCCCCTTTCAGCCTCACTATCCCTCTCTTTGCCTTCCTTTTTTCACTTACTTACCTATAAATGTTTTTTTTTCCTCTAACCACTGATTTCACAGTGCACTCCTCTGTCTGTGCTTTAGCTTCCCTTACTGCCCTCACTATCTCCCTTTGTTTCTTTTGGCATCTCTCCCTGTCCCCTTCTGCCTGTGTCTTTTTGTATTGTTTGAATGCGATTTTTTTGGCTTTCACTTTCTCCGCTACCTCCTTGGAATACCATAATGGTCTTCTCTCCCCTTTCCCCTTGCTAACATGTTTTACACATACTGGTAATTGTGTTGCTCTTGTTATCCCTGTTTTGAATAATGCCCAGTGTTCCTCCACCCCTAATTTCCTCCCTATTCCAGTAAGTGCCTCTCCCAAACATTTTCCCATTTTTCAAAAATCTGCCCTCCAAAAGTCAAGGATTCACGTTTTTGTGTGGCTGGGTTCTGCCCCTTCAGTTATGTCAAACCACACTGACCGGTGGTTCTTATTCCCCAGGTGCTCCCTGACTGTGATCCCCATCACACTGTCCCCGTTTGTGAGCACCAGGTCCAGTAGTGCCTCCTGCCATGTGGGTTCCATGACCAGTTGTTTAAGAAAGGCCCCCTGAAGCGAGTCTAGGATAAATCTGCTCCTGGCTGATGCCACTGCTGGGATGCTCCAGTCCACATCTGAAATATTGAAGTTGCCAACCAGCACTACCTCCCCCTTGTGCACCATCCTTTGGATAGCTAGCATCATATCCCTATGTATCTCCTCCCCCGGGCTGATGGTCTGTAAATTACCCCTGTGTGGATGGCTGACCCTGTTTTTCTTTCAAGCTTAATTCAGTATCCCCCGGTTCCCCTTGAATCTCTGAGGCCCTTATGTTATCTTTCACATAAAGTGCCATTCCTCCCCCCTTTCTGCCTGTCCTGTCCCCCCTGAATAGATTGTAGCCTGGTATTTCAATCTTCCAGTCATGGTTATCATTACACCAGGTCTCTGTGATGGCCACAATGTCCAAGTCAACTGTGCCATGGCTACCTCCAGGTCCTCCATCTTGTTAGTAAAGCTCTGGGCATTGGGATACATGGCTCTCCTGGATGTAATTTCCCTCCCGTGTTTTGTTGCCCTAAGTCCCACCCCCTTCCTAGGTGTTCTTTTTCCCTGGTCCCCCCTGTCTTCTGTCCTTATGTTGAATACTGACCTCTGTCTGTCTATCTACTCCTTGGGTACATGTGTAGAGCATGTGCTCATGGGGAGGGGATACTAAGCATGCAGACCTTCCTGCCCCCCCCCCAGCCAGTTTAAATGCTTGCTGCAGAAGCATTCAAACTTCTTACTTAGGACTAAGGTCCCCTTCCTGGAAGGATGCAGGCTTTCATCCTTATAAAGGCTCATATTCTTCCAGGTGGGGGCCCCACTCCCTCATGAAGCCAAAAGCCTCCTTTACACACCAGTCCTTCAACCAGAAGTTGAATTTCTGGATGCAGAGTGACCTAGCTTCCCCCATGCCGTGGACAGGTAGTACCTCTGAGAAGGAGACAGAGTGTGCTATGTGCTTTAGGCTCCCCCCCCCCAACTTCCTGAAATCCTCCTGGATTCTGGCTACTGTACCTTGTCCTCTGCTAGGTCATTTGTCCCCAGATGGACAATGACATCCAGCTCCTCCCTCCTTACTATTGCCCATGCGATCCTGTGGATCCGCTTCCCATCCCTCCATGCAGTCCTTCCCAGCAGGCACTTTATCTCCCTCCCCCCACTGCTAGGTGCCCCTAACTTCACTCCATGGACAATTGAGTCCCCCACCAGGAGTAGCCTCCTCTTTCTCTGGGATCCGCCACCCCTCTTCCCTGGGGCTCCATCATGGAGGACCCACCCATCCTCCTTGGTCTCAGCTGTGGGTGCCCTTGTGGGGCTTCCCTGCTCTTCCAAGACAGTATAGGAGTTATTTAGCTGGACTGTTTTGGGAATGTGCTTTAGAGCCCCCCCCCCACACTCTCCCTGAGCCCACTGTGGCCCAACCACTCTTCCTCCTGGGCCCCCTCTGAGGTTCAGGTTGTGGACAAGGTGGCCTCTAGGTGGGGCTAAAGCTGCTTATGTATAGGGTGCCCTATAAATAAGCAGCAAACACCTTGTTTCTGTCAGAAGGGGGGCGGCATAGGTAGTGTGTGGAAGACTGTGTCACTTGTCGTTGTTGTACCACGGCACTGATAGTCAGGCTGTTGGTGCTGTAGGAGGAACAGGTCCACTAGACACCAAGAAGTAATGGGCTGGAGGAGGGGTTCAGGGGACCAGTCATCGGGGTTAGGGCTGTGTTGTTTGGGGGGAAGGGGCATTATTTGCACCAATATCACTGGTATGGTGATGGGGATTGGATGGGGGGAGAAACCACTGTACAACAGGGAGAATATGCTTTTAGTACTCAAACAGGGTATTGGGTGGGGGAGGAACCACTAGACACCAGGGACTGAACTATTGACCATCAGGTATGGGTGCGTGTGTGTGTGGGGGGGAACCACTAGACACCAGGAAATATGTTGGCCCTTTATGGGAGTGGGACTGGAAATGGAGGGGGGAACCACTAGTACCAGGGATAGCTACTCCCCTGGGTCCAGGAAATTGGGGGGGGGGACAGCCCCATGCAAACATGCCTGGCTACCCATGCAAATGAGCCCATAATAGGCAGCAAATAACCCCATAGCGCCTTGCATTATGAATGGGCTCATTTGCTTGTGTCCCTTTGAATATTGCACTCCAGCACTTTCCATTGTGGTGCCACACTTATGGAGATATGTTGGGGTAGTACTGAATGTTCTAGCGCTGGGCTGACATGCCTTTATAGAAAGTCAAATAGTAACACTTCGCTATCCCACAAACGATAGTATGTTCGGGCACCCAGGCAATTGCAAGGCAGAGCACATATTTTGGCGCTCCACTTTGGGCGATTTTGAATATTGGGCCCCAGAAGCTTCTTCAGTTGCAGCAGTACATATGTATTAAGTGCAATATGGTGTCCGTGCAGCCGTTTGTATGTAGCTCACACCATTATACCCCTTAAACAGTGAATACAGGCGCATATACATAATATTAAAGCCAGACTGTTTAACACATGCCTTGGGAGACACTATCGTGTGAAACACAACAACAATCCAGATTGGCGTTTGTTTATGGTCCTTGAATTTATGAGAAGAAACCCTAGGGGTGGTGATCATCTTAAACTGCTGCAAAGGGAGAGCTTCTGGGTATTCACACCTGGCTCATTACATCCTAAAGGCTGAATGTTGATTGGGATTTGAAAATTTCCTCAAAACTCACTAACCTGTTAATTGCTTAGTTTCTATCTGTAGTGCATACAATCTTTTGACAATATAAATGATACATTTCAATCCCTTTTTTTTCAGCTTTCTATCTACGTGGCTCAGAATGCATTTGGACATGTTGATCCCTGCTATGCAGCCCTGGGACTATAATATTGAAGGGGTGATTACTACTGTAGTCCTTTTCTACTGGACCACCAACAGCTGTATTCTATCTTTTATCTGTTCAGTTTATATCATTGAGTATTCTCTATTTATGAAAACAGGCTCTGTACATTAATTTTTTTTTTATTTTGAAATCTATTTTTTTTTTTTAACCAGGAGAGACACACACTAAGATGAAGCTTGTTTACAGGTGCAACCTGGGAGCATGAGGAAGTTAAGTGACTTGCGTAGGGTCATGCAGTATGCAAGTGGGGTTGTGGGATTCAAACCCAGGTCTCCAGGTTTGCAGCTCAGAGCCTTAAACCACTGCGCTATACTGCCTTTTATTGTCTATATAATTGAATTTAAGTCAAGATTCATAGTTACTCATTTACAATTTGGTGTGGGAATTCAGAGATTATACATTTAGTTTAACTTAGTAAATGCAATATTTATTTTATTGCATTTATTTATTTGCCACTAGGATTGCGATACCTTTGAACTAGAGGTTCTTTTACAAATGTTCTGCGTCAAGTACAAACAGAGTTGGGAGTACATACAGAAAACAGGTCACATAAGAACATTGGTGGTAACATGAGCAAAACGATACATAAGAGGCACAAATTATATCAATTATATACAGCAGCACTTATATATTATATAGAGTAGCAATTATATACAATAGCATTATATATTAAATAGAGTAGCAATTATAAACAGAAGCATTTACCATATTTGGAATGATTAAAATTCAGTGGACTCTGTTTGTCTACTACTTGTTTGCGAATGCTATAATTTGTTTTGTGTAGCCCAGGCGCCGTGTGCCAGTGGGCTACTACCCTAGCCTGTTGACTTTCACACAGGTTAAGGGGCCTGGGTCCTGCTATGATTTTATTCAGGGGTTCTATCCCAGAGAATAAATAAAATAGCATGATGCCTCTAACCAGAGTAAGTTGCAGTGGGCCAGGTGTATGACTGGTACAACCCCCTGGGATGCTGTACTTACCCACCTCCCCTTCCAACCACCCAACACACTGGATGCCAAACAGTTTACCAATACCATATACCACATGCACTTTTGTAGTGCCCCAGAGTTCCTGGTGCCCTCCAAAAATGGGCATCCAGGTGCTCTAGGGACTCCCAGGGGTTAGAGGTGCCCAGAGTTGGGGAGGTGCCCCCTTTTAGTTGCCCCAGCAGTAAGGTGCCCCAGATAGGTCCCAGTAGGTATGCCTCAGGTTAGGTGAGGGGCCCCAGTGTAGTGTTAGGTAACAACCCCCCCAAAACATGAAGTCCCAGCTGGGCTTATGTTTTAATTATTTAATTATGCTGCTCTGTTTTTCCTGCCTGTTGCTCTCTCTCTCTCTCTCTCAACCCCTCCATTTACCTTGTGTCGGCCAATGCTCTCATGGGTCCTGGTCGCAAGGGCATGCAGGCAGGGTCAGGCTCGTAAGGATTCCGTGATGGAATCCTCAGCCCATTTGAATGGCAACAGACATTCATTTCGTGGTGGAGAAGAAAAGAAGAAGCAGCAGGTTTGAGAGGGAGCGTTAGGCTGGCCAGGGCTGAGGAAAAGGGAAGAACTTATTTGTGGCCCTGCATCTCTCTCGATGTCCCAGCTGGTCCTCCAAATCAATTGCTCCCTCTCCATCAGTGGTGGCAGTAGTCTGTCAGGTTCCCGTTGTTGCAGCGGTGAAGCAGAGTCCTGTCAGGAGGGGCGTCAGGTCCAGGCCGGCCCCTCCGGCAGTGCACCCAGTGGCAGCAGGATGGTCATCAGGAGGAGTGGTGGCAGCAGATGAAGGCCATCCCCTCCACCAGTGTAGTCCAGCAACAGTCAGTTTGGGAGGGGTTGCGGGGCTGGGCCAGCCCCTCCAGTAGCATGATGTTCATCAGGAGGGGCGGCAACAGCAGAAGTAGGCCATCCCCTCCACCTTCAGTTGCAGCAGTTCTCCAAGGAGGCTAGTGGGAGGAGGTAGGTCCAGGCTTCCCCATGGAGGTTATAACAGCAGTCACAGCCTGAAGGAGTGTGGGTGGCAGGGTGAGTGGCGGCAGCACCAGGCCTGAGTGCTGGCCACCTTACAATAAAGGAGGACTTTCTTTTTTTTAAATAAAGAAACTTTGGCACTACAGAGTGCCGGCAGAGACTGTGTGGGCGGACAAGGCCCCAGCAATGGACTACCCACAGGGCGGGGCAGCAGGAAGCCCCGATGAGCCAGGGAAATGTGGAGGTATGCAATACCCCAGCAATGGACCACCCATGGGGCGAAGAAAAGGAAGGGCTCCCTTGAGCCAAATGACTGTGGGGGTGGGCATGGCCCCGCCTTAAGGCCACTCATAGGGCAGACTTCCAAAGACAGCCCCATAGAGACAGTAGGAGAAGGGGCAGGAACCTTAGGTTAACAAATAAGTATTTATGACTGCCCGATTAGCAGTTTTGAAGGAGTAATGACAGGCCCACCAGTTAAAAGGGCAGGAACTTTAATTAAACAATTGACAAGAGTGAATTTAAAGGGGCAGAAATTGTGAATGCATTTCTACTGAATTACAAGGGCAGGAGCAAGTGCAAGGTTCCATTGAGCCAGGAACTGTAAATAAATAACTGCCAAAGTACTGGTGGATTAAGGCATGTCAGCAGATCAAAAGGGCTCTGCAACAGAGGCCAGGTTTAAAGGGGTTACGCACCCTCAGGAATGAACTGTTGTAAATAAATGTACCTAAATGATTTATTGTAATGTTTTAGTGCCCCTGTCATGGTGTGATCCACTGTCCCAGCATCCATGTGCCATCAGGAGATGGCCACTAAGAGACCGTGCCCCTGTGATTTATTTAATCTGATTATTTGAATTGTTTATTTGTTAGGAAAGTGCCCTAACTGAGTAACGTTTTGCTAGGAATAAAAACATCAGCACAAGATTTAATATAATAAATGTTTCAATTGTGCCACCACCCTTCTGCCAGTGTGTGGTCCCAGGTGCCCCAGCCCTGTTTTCCCCAGACCATCTGTCCTGTCTGCCTGTTTCTCCTAATGTCCCAGCAGCCTACACAGGGGGTTGTGACTGGGTAATGGTGGCAGACTAGTTCATGGAGGGGTGATCAATTCTGGTGGTCCATGGAGACCTTAGCCAAAGATTCACCAGCCTTGGAATAGCCCTGGCCTGTGTCCTGTTCTGTGTTTTCTCCCTGCCCTAGACAGTTGGTTCCCCATCCTGTTTTCCTTCCTCATTTAGACTCGCAAGGGTGGCTGGCTAAGAGTGTTCATGACTGAGTTACAGTATAGGATGTAGTGTAGTAATTTGGTATATAACAGTTCTTTTGTCTGTTAGAGTTTAGAGTTTTAGAGTTTAGATACTTAGTATAATGTTATTATTTGGTTTTGTTCAATAAACTTGTACCTTGTTTTTGCATTTGAGCCAGCTTCATACCTCTCCTTGTGTTCCCAGCATAGTGACTCTTAGGCCTGGCCCCCTTCCCCCAAATTTCCTCGATACTCGCTGGCCGGGAGTCACACAAAAATCCACCTCTGGGTGGTTGGCATAGTCGGAATCTTGCTTTCCCTTCAAGTTGTAGCTGGAGTGGACCTGTGTCCTGACCCAACCAGGCCATTTTGAGAGCAGTCAGCGTTAGTGGCTTCCCTCGTCCATTACACTTTACAGCTAGTTTCCACAAAGCATCCCTTCACACAGCACTTTCAAACAAAAAAACAGCTTTTTCTTTTGAGATTGCAATTTTTTTATTTTCATTTTTTCAGTTGACAATACATACAAAAATACTCAAGCTGGAAAAAACACAAAGGGATGAAGGAAAATACAGCAAATTCAACAAAGAATTATTGACTTCATGTTACTAGCTAAAAAATTCAACAAAGAATCATTGACTTCATGTTACAGGCTAAAAAAGAAAGGAAAAAGGAGAACCAACATGGAGATATTATTAAACCTCCCAACCTACCCCCCAACCCCCTTTGGCAGCAGATTCAAAATGTAACATAATGAGTGGGATATTCAAGGGGTTGCACATGGCGCAACAGTGTTTAGCCATGCACGACTTCACTGATGCTTCCAGCATGATATTCAAAAGGGAAATTCCAGCACGAACTCGTGTGCTGGGGTGCATCAGTAATGTATGCTATAAAGCGGGGCATGCCCATGCACATTCAGCACATCCCTGATATTCAGCCTGGGATGTGCGCGCATATGCAGGCATACACACGCCTTGTGCTGCACAGGGGGGCGCAAAGATGTGCCCGAAAAAAATAGGAGCAAGGACTGGCTACCCACAGGCTGGCCTCCATATTGCTGGGTGCAACACAGCAGAAACCTGCTGTGGGTGGCCACCCGACCTCCCAAGCCACAGGCCGGGTGTCAGCCCCCCCCATGCCTGATCGCGGGCTAAGTAAATACAATAGAATCCCTGGTGGTCCAGTGAACCTGCTTCCCCACCCAATCGTGGGCATAAATAAATAAATCCATTTCCTGATGGTCCAGTGGACCTGCTCCCCCGCCCAATCGAGAGCATAAATAAATAAATCTATTCCCTGGTGGTCCAGTGGACCTGCCCCCCAACCCGATCATGGGTTTGGAATATTGAAATGTATCCCTGGTGGTCCAGTGGACTAAATTCCAGCCCGATCGTGGGCTTAGTGTAATAAAATAATTCCCTGGTGGTCCAGTGGACCAAATCCCTGCCCGATCGCGGGCTCCCTAAATGAAAGTATATCCCTGGTGGTCCAGCGGTACCCCCCTTCCCACCCATCCACTCAGACCCACCACCCCGCTCCCCCCCAGTCAGCGACGGGTGGCAGCTCCCCACCCACAAGCCGCCCGGCCACCTGCCGACTGACAGCATACAGTATGGCTGTCGCCCAGTGTCACAGCATGGGCCAATGGGCACAGACCATACTGTACTACCTGATCGATATGTGAATGGAATCTATTCCCGACGCCGGGACTGTCAGATACAATATGCGTCCGCCTGCCTAGTAGCCCATGCTGTGAACAATCAGCTAACCGTACTACCTGTCGGTGGTGGCGCAGCGGCGGCTGCGGAGGAGCTGCAGCCCGCTGACGAGAGGCGGTGGCAGTGCAGGTGGTGAGTGGGAAGAAGTACCATTGGACCACCAGGGATTTCTCCATTTACAAAGCCCTCGATTGGGCTTGGCAGCGGGTCCACTGGACCACCAGGGATATATTTATTTATTATAGGCCCACGATCGGGCAGGATTCATTCCACTGGACCACCAGGGAGTTATGTATGTATCATAAGGCTGCGATCGGGCAGGATTCATTCCACTGGACCACCTGGGATAATAGTACTATTACATAGCCCATGAGACATTAATAGAACATCTTGAAGAATCTGTCAAGAAAGAAGCAAACTTCTGGAGGCAAGTGCTTGACAGAATTATCAACGTTACATTGACTTTGGCCATGTCTAACTTGGCGTTCAGGGGCCACAGGGAGAATATAAGGTCCAGTACAAACTGTGGAAATGTTCTTTCCATTATTAGACTTCTTGCAAAATATGATCCAGTACTGGGAAAGCTATTAAGTATGTTGGAGGGAACAGTTAAATATTTAAGCTCTGACATATGAAATGAATTGATTGAAACACTCTCAAACTGTGACAAGGACGAAATAATAGATGATATCAATAACGCTCCATTCTTTTCTGTCATTATGGACACCACTCAGGATAATGCGAAAAAGGATGAGCTCACCGACACATAAAAATAAATGAGTCTTTCATAGGATTCGTGGAAGTAGAGGACCAGTCAGCAGCTGGCTTGAAAGAGAAGATTATTAATAGTATTGAAAATAATAGGTTGCACATATCCAAAATGCGAGTCCAAGGTTACGATGGTGTATAACACATTCTCTCTGTTGTCTTAAATATTGGTTTCTTAGTTTCTTTTCCCAATTTCCTAAAATAAATAAATCATTCGGCATGAACTGAATACATTTACTACAAATAAATATACCATTGAACTCCCCTCAGATTTGAACTTCAGGGCCTTCCATTTTTTTATCAAAAACATTTTCATTCATACTTGATTTTTTTCCTTTGAACTTAATCTGTGCATGAGATGAGAACAAAAACAGCAAAGTTTACAGACAAAGAGCAAACCAATTCTACTGAGCCAAAATAATATTAGATAGAATACATTAATTACTTGCACTAGATGAACAAAAGTACTGAATGAAATCAGGCAACAGGATTTTTGAAATCAGTAACAGTTATAACAATACAGTGAGGGAAGTCTGAGCAAGCAGATACCAGAAAATGCAGAGGAACAGTAAGTGCCATAATAGAGTAGAAAAAGTACTAGGCATGAGGGTAACGTTTCAGAACAAGAGGAGATGTTAGAGTCTATTAGGCAGGAGCGAAAACCGTGTTTGAAGTCCTGGTGGGATTTGGTGAGTTTGACCTGTAGGAGGAGGGAGGGAGTTCCAAATGTAAGGCACAGATGTTGCCAAGGAGAGTTCACCCTTTTTAGTGAAATGTCTAGGAATTTCAAGAGGAGTTTCTACAGACGACCAGGGGATAAGTTTGGGTGGGATGGGTTAGCAGCCCTGAGATGAACCCAAGGGTCCCTCTTATGCTTATATTATCAATCAGGCAGCCAGCAGAATACAGTCTATACGATGTCGATGAGAGTCAACCCAGTCTGGAGTAGAGCTGACAATGATGAGTTAGCCAGTGAGCAGAGAGCGCAAATCTGCATATGCTGTTATAACAGATGCTCCATTTTTGGAGGGCTCCTTTGCTAGCATCAAGGTATGCCTGGGAGAAATATGTAAGACAGGGAAGGAGGAAACCTTGTGCTATAGCAAGCTGAGAGGCATCGTTGGGGGAGGACCTGATTTTATAAGCAAGACCCAGTTTGGTGTTTACTGCCTTGCAGGTAGCAGCAATGTGCAGATTAAAATCCAGAGATGGGTCGATTGTAACTCCTAGATACCTAAAAGAGTTAACAGATTCCAAAGGGGAGCCATCAAGACACAGAAATGAAAGGACAAGAGAACAGCATTTGATTCTTGTGGGGGAGTCAAAAGGCATGGCCACGGTTTTCTTGGAGTTTAATAGGAGCTTGTTCTGTAGAAGACAATCTTGTAAGCAGTCAAAATCAGCTTGAAGATTTGCCTCTCTTGATGTGAGGTCTTTACCACTTGAAAGAAGCACCATATCATCAGTGTATAGGATCATAGAGGAGGAACAGGGCAGTAAGGGCAGGTTGTTAATAAACAGAGTGAAGAGGAGAGGACCAAGTATAGATCCCTTGGGAACTCCAACACAGGTGGGGGCAAGGTCAGAGACAGCAGTTTCAATTTGAACAAATTGCGTCCTCCCGGTGAGGTAGCTATCAAACCAGGATGGCAGTATGGGAGAAACCCAGGGAAGGCAGTTTGGAGAGTATTGATTCTCAAGGTCAAAGGCCTTAGCCGTTAGGACTTCATTTGATAGTTGAAGTAGCGCAGTTATGGTGCTGTGCCCTATTCGGAAACCATGTTGATGAAGAGACAGGAGGTTGTGAAGACGCAGATAATCTGAAACCTGGGAAACAACAGCCGTCTCAAGTAGTTTATTAAGGTAGAGAGAATGGCAATTGGTCGGTAGTTTGTCATGTTTTTAGTGTCCCTTTTTTTGAGGACTGGGATAACTCGAGCGGTTTTCCATAAGGTCGGCACTGTTTGGGTTAAAATGGATAGGCTGAAATTTCTAGCAAATGGGGCAACAAGAGCAGGAGCTGCTAGTTTGATGAAACTGGTGCAGTAACTCTTCTGATCCAGCAGATCCATTGGGAGGGATGGTTGTAAGGAGGTGCAGTACCTCAACAGTGGAGACCGATCTAAGGTGAAAAGAAGATCCAGGAGGCAAGTGCATATCAATAGCTGGTGCAGGGGACTGACTCAGTTTTCCTAGGTACTCAGAGATCAGAGAAATGAACATTCACAGCATTTGCGTTTGTAGGTAGCTTGTTACAGTTAGCATCATTTATCGTCATTTCGGTTATAGACGGCTGGGGCCTTTGGCCTATGGAATTTTTTATGTGGTTCCAAAAACTCCAGGTATCCCCAGCAAAGGCTTGGAGTAGTTTATGGCAGTAGTCCTTTTTTGCCCTCTGTATGTCTTTTTTGCAAACATTCCTCATATTTCTATACCTAATCCAGTCTGTCGTCCATTGGGACTTCTTTGCGGAGGTCCAGGTCTTGTCCCTACTTCTCATAGAATGAAGGAGAGCTTTGTGTGACCTTCTGTTTGTGGAGTCCCTAATTCACCTTCTTTTCAGTGGGACATGTAAATCCTGGAGGAAGAGTAGCATTGAAATCAGGTAGTCAAGGGCAGTATTTACATCCTCTGTGATACGGATAGACCAGTTGATGTTATTTATATCAAGTTTTATATGAAGTGCTCTTGGATTAAGTTTAATGAAGTCACAAAACTGTATTATCTTTAGCAGAGGGTTTGGGCAGTGACCATTCCCAATGCAGAAAGTAGGCATGTGGTCACTAATAGAATCCAAAATGTTGCCTGCAGCCTGAATTTTATTTGCTCTGTTTGTAGCAATCCAGTTCAGAAGGAATTGATGTGTTCCATTTCTGAGATTCGAGTAGGGCTAGAAATCAATTTAGATAGGTTAAGCTGATATGAAGCAACATCCCCTCACTACAAACACCACTGCCAGCTCTATGCCAACCTAAAATGGCTCTCCCCCTCTGCCCATTGGCTCCAGTCACTCGGATCTCTCACTGACAGTGTCACCAGATCTTGTCTTCCCCAGTCCCGAGCCTCTATGTTAAAAGTACAAACTGTCACCTAAGAGCTTCGCTCCACTGAACAAGCACCCCTCCACATCCCCAGATGCAAAACAGCAATGGGTACTCGGGCATTCTCACATACTGCTCCAAAGTACTGGAACTCTCTTCCACAAGCAATTCGTCTTGCTGGATCCCATGCCACTTTCAAGAGGATGCACCGCAAACATCTAATTGGCTTTACCCCGTGTGCCTGTTTCCAACCCCCATAGAACCTCCACCCTCCTCCCCCTCTGTTTGTCTCCGCTGTATCTTCCCAACTCCCCTTTTCTAACATTTCCTTGTCTCTCATCACCACCTACTCTCTTTCACCCCCACCGCCCTCCCTCTTCTCTCTGTCTCATCCCTCTTTTCTCTCCCTTCTTTCCTCTAAACAGAAGAAAAGTACTCACCCTCTGGTTCTCTCTCTCTGAGCTGTCCTTCTACTACCATTCTGGACCTATAGTCCCCTGGTCTCAACTAAAGCTGTTTATTTATTCTGTGCTCTAACTCATCTCACAGCTGGACCTCACATCTGCGCCTTGTAGAGCTATCTCTCCCAGTCTGTATCCCTATGATAGAAGAACCTGCACTTGTTATATTGTTTTACTGCTATGTTTACTTATTGTTAGCTATTGTTGACTCGTATGTACTGCAAACTTGTTTGATACTGTACTGATCTTTACCCATTGTTTTTCCACCCACTTACTGTTATCTCTGTAAACCTGTATCCTCCCAGGTCATGCCTGAAAATAGGCATTGCTATGCCTAGTGCACTTACCCGGTTACCAAAAGCAAATAAATAAATAAATAATTAGTTAGTACAAGGACAGAAGTAAGTAGGAGACTGAGTAAGTGGTTAGACAAGCATGAGCATGGTAAGTCAAATAACATTTCAAAAAGTCTCACTATTATAATTCATTTTTTACAAATGCATCTGCACAATTGACAATGTTTGTAAAAAAATAACAATGGGAGTTATTCCACATATGTCTACAGGTGTCACACATGCAGGTGGAGGGATATGAGGCCCGGATGCACCAGTCTACCCTGCTTCTGCGTCAGAAGATCATGGTGAAGAGGCAGAGGTACTGGGAGTTCCATCGATAGCTGTTGAAGCAGAGGGAACCAAATCTGATGAAGTCAAAGAAGGTCTATAAGAATCATGTGAGCCCCTTCTGCCTGCAGCTTCAGGAGAACCCTCTGAAGCACTGGGAAAGGAGGAAAGGTGTACAAGAACCTCCCTGTCCAGCAAAGATACAGTGCGTCTCACCTGAAAACTCTGTGCCCAGGAACGAGCAAGCAAAAATTGGGTTGTTTTGTGTTGGATGTGGAGACAAAGAGGTCTGTTCCAGCCGACCCCACAGGTTGAATAAGCTTTCAACCACCTCTTGATTTAGCTCCCACTCATGAGCCCTGACAGTGGTGTGGCTAAGACTGTGTACCAGGATGTTGCTGATGCCTGGTACATGGACAGAAGTTAGGTAGAGGTCATGCTGGACTGCCCAGTACCACATTCGTATCACCTCCTGGCATACAGGGTATGAGCGAGTGCCTCCCTGTTTGTTCAGATACAAGACCACAGACATATTGTTAGTCTGAACCATTAGTGTCCCTGGACATAGAAGAGGCTGGAAGGCCTGAAGGGCATACAGCACTGCCCTCATTTCTAATACACTGATGTGTAGAGACACTTCCAGCTGAGACTTATGTTCTCTGGGTCTGATGGTCTCCTAGGTGGACATGTAGCATCCATTGTAAGGGTCATAGTAGGAGCAGGGGATTGAAAGGGGAACCCGCATGGAGAGACTGGACAACTCCTGCCACCAAAGAGGATCCTTCTGTCCAGGTTGTCCAGCCACTGATCCCATTGGACATGAAGAGTGAATTTTCATATGCAGTCTGGCTAGAGGAACTGTAAGGATCACAGCTGCCATTAGCCCGAGAAGATGGAGGATCGACTGGGCTGTGGTCTAGCATGAGTTGGCCACTAATATAGCCTGTTACTGCAGGGTCTGTGTTCTGTCCAATGGGAGGAAGGCCCTGACATGGACCATATCCAGCACCATCCTAAATGAATTGTAGGCACTGGGAGGGGAGAGGTGGGACTTGGGATAGTTGACTGTTTTTCCAAGTCTGGAAAAGAGGTCCAGGGTGAAGGAGCCGGAATCCCTCCGACTGCTCTCTGATGGGGCTGACAGAAGCCAGTCATCCAGATACAGGCACAATTAGACCCCTTTGCAGCATAGGGCCTCAGCCACCACTGCTAGGCACTTGGTAAAAACCTGAGGTGCCAGACATAGGCCAAAAGGGAGAGCCTTGAACTGGTAATGTTCCTCCTAGGCAAACCAAAGAAAGCAGCGGTGGGCCTGGAAGACAGGGATGTGCAGATAAGCATCCTGCATGTCCAGCGCACTAAGCCAAATGCCCTTGTGGAGCAGGGGTAGAAGTCCCTGGATGCTGAGCATGCGGAACCTCTTGTACTTGATGTACAGGTTCAGCATGCTGAAGTCCAAGATGGGTCTTAAGTCGCCAGTCTTTTTGGGCACTAGGAAGAAATGGAAGTAGTAGCCTTTCCAATCTGTATGGGAGCCACAGGCTCTCTGGCTGAGTTTTGCAGAAGAGCCTGGATCTCGCCCCTATCAGAGACAGGTGCCTTGGAGGATAATGGGAGAGGCTTGGGGGTTGTCCAGAGGCCTGTATAGGAACTCTATGGTGTGACCTCTTGCTATTAACTGAAGGACCCAAGAGTCTGTGGTTATGTCCTGCAATCCCGGAAGGTGGAGGGGAAGTATTTCCCCCCACTGAGTCCCTTAGAGGATCTGGAGGAAGTAGGGGGGTCCCCCACAAGTCAAGAAAGAGGGGAAGGAGCCAGCAGTTCCTCCTGGGGGCTTCTGGGACTTTGCAGGGGGAGTAGGGGTTCCTGATGCTTGAGACCAGCATTTGGCGTGATGTTTGGCAGGGGCCTCTTTGGTCAGTCATCTATGTTGCCGACAAAAGGCTATTTGCCTTTGTAACCCCCTCATTACAGGAACCGGACATCGTGGATGAATTTACCATGGTCCTGCAATTCAGTGATAATATACTTGGCGTCATCTCCGAATAACACAGATCCCCTGAAAGTTGCATCCAGGATGGAGGTTTGGATGTCTTGTACTAGGCCAGCAATTCTGAGCCATGAATGTTGCCTAATACAGGCAGCAGTGGCTGTGGTGCGAGCAACTGAGTCTACTGTGTCATAAGTGGCCTGGAGGACATGACGACAGGAGATTTTAACCATTCTCCCTGTCTCGGCAGTCTCAGCCTTAAACTCCTGGTCTTGGATAGCTTCCAGCTTGGTCTCGAGTGAGGCCAGGGAAGAGTCCTGGTAGGAAACCATATGAGCCACATAATTAAGGGACCTGAAGGTGAAAGTGGAGGAGGAATGGATCTTGCGACCGAAATTGTCCAGTTGCTTAGACTCCTTATTATAAGGAGGCATACTCAAATGTTTAGGTTTAGAGGAACAGTTATGGGCAGTCGTGATAACAACCGAGTCTGCATTAGGATGGCCAGAAAGGTGTGAGTGACCCCATCTGGGGGGTGGTACATCCTGTCTTCCTTTTTTTGAAACAGCCAGAATGGAGGAAGGCTATTACCAGATAGTGGATGTCAGGTCTTCATGGGGCACATTCCAAGGCAGGATGGGCATAGGAGCTGTGTCAGTCATGTCTAGATGCTCTGCAAGCCTTTTCTGCTTTGTATCCTGTTCCTGGATAGCCCAGCCACAGGAATTTTGTATAGGTATGAAGAGTTCTGCAAAGAAAGGGTACTCCAGAGGGGAATTAGGGGACTCCTGAGGCTGAGGATCTATAGATGTATGCATATCAGAGCTGGATGATGAGTCACAGTCAGAGTCCAAAGAGTGCCTGCTGGGGGTCTGAACCCTTTTTAAAGGAGTGTCCTGGGTTTTATCCCTGACCTGGTGTCTAAAGGAGCCTTCTCTGGAAAGGTGGGAATCCACAGGAGAGGATAATCTAGGGGTTGGAAAGGAGACAAGAGTGGAGACTACCACCAGTTTCCGACAGCCATGCTCTGAGTCCAGTTGAGTCCTGGCCTCCTGAATCAGTGTCTGAAACACTGCCTGGATATCAGCCTGAGGCTGCTGTGGAGGCAGAGGCTGAGGCGGTGGAAGAGGAGGCTAGTATAATGGACAGCCCGGTGTCTGATATTGAGGGTATCCATGAGTCTGATAGAAGTAGGGAAAGCCAGAAGGAGCATACCCTTGATTAGACATAGCCCAGCATCTGGTACCCCAGTACAAAATGGAGTTAATGACCAGACATTGGATACCCCAACAAAGGATACATTGGGTATTGTGGAGGTGGATAGCCTGGAATATTGCCCATAGGTCATGGTGAAGGCGGAGCTGAAGGCCCAGCAAGAGGTGGGGCCTAAGGCCCGGCAGGAGGTCCAGAAGGACCAGGCATTGGCCCCATAGGGACAAAGGGGATGGCACTGGATCAGGAAGAGGAATGCCCGGCACAAGAAGATTTGGTACCTGGCGGCCTGATGGAAGGCCATCCAGCATTTGAGGAAATTGGCTGGAGTGCCAGACATACCCTGACCCAGCAAAAGGTCACCTGGCAAAGGGTCTCTTGGCATTAGGGTGTGAGTAGAACCTGACGGAAGACCCACCGTCGTATGAGGAGCCAGAGTCCAAGATGGCAGAACCTGGTTGTCCAAGGAGATTTGGGTTGAGGAAGTCCTGACAGAAGGTTCCCAGAGGGATTAATAATAGGCACAGTGGGTGAACCAGGAAGAGACTGACCCAGCGAAGGAGGGGAACCTCCAGATTAGTGCCGATCTCTGGCTCTTGATCTTCAGGCAAGCCCGGAGGGTCTGGTTTGGTCAGTGGGAGTGAGGAACCCTCTAAATACTGTTGTGTGTCTAGCAGCTTGCTCAATTCGATGTCGGGGGTACCCTGTGACCCCAACAGTAGAGCCTCAGCTGTGCGGTCCCCAGAGGAACTGGGGAGTGACTTATCAGCCATGGCCATGCAGATTTCAGAAGAGCTAACATCCAACTTATCAGCCTGGGCCATATAGACAACAGCGAAGCTGGAATCCAACTTAACGGCTGTGACCATGCACTCCTTGGTAGGGCCAGGGAGTGACTTATTGTACTGGATGCTGGTGATAGACTCTGAAGAAGATATGGGCCTAAGGAGCATAATAGGGGTTCTGTCGTTGAAGAAGAGCCCCAGCTGCACCGTGAGTAAAGCAGGCAGGGAGGCCGTGGTATGATCCACTGGAGCAGTAGGATACCTGGCAGTAGGGGTACTTATTGAAGTGGAGGCCCCTCCAGTGTCAGTGGTGCCCTAAGGTTGCCGCCAAGTGGATGGAGACCTATACCGGTCTCAGTGCCTCTCCTTGTCCTTTTTGTTCTTTTTAGGTTCTGGCATTGGAGAAGATTTTTCCTTCAGATTCTGCAGCTCCTTTTCTATTAAAGCTAGGCACTTCTCCAGCAAGTGGGCTGCGAGCTTTTCCTGGTGCCTAATCCGAGTGGCCTGGTTGAAGGATTGGCAGGATGCACAGTCCTTGACCCAGTGTTTGGGGCCTAGGCAGATCCCGCAGTGGCAATGCTCATCTGCATGTGCGATCTGGGTGCTGCAGGGCTTGCACTTCTTCTTTTTGATGCATCACCCAGCTGTTCATGTTCCTGAATTGTATGTCCAGCCATATCCCATGCTGTAAATTTGACATTGTTATTTATTTGCTTCCCCTTTCTTCTCTATATCCCTCAAGATCTCTGTATTAGACCTTATTATACTGTATTTTATTATGTAATTGTTTGACCTGGTGTTCAGTTCTCTTTTTATGCTTAACTGGACGTTTGAGTAAATGGGAATTTTAGCTCACATACCTTTAAGTATAAAATAAAGATTGATTGATTGATTAAAAACTGGACTGGCAGACCTGAACCACAGTAGTTCTGTAAAAATCCAAACTGGCCATACTGGGTGCAATTTGTACAAATACTGCTGGTCCGATCGCTCTGGCTGCACTGTTCAGTCTGACTTTCAGGTATCTGGTCTGCTCCTGGAAGTCTGTTTTCAACCCTTCCTTGGCATGGTTGAAAACAGAACCATCAGGACCAGACCAGATAGATAAAAGCCAGACCAGATCATCTGAAGTGAGTGGATCAGCAATATTTGCACAAGCTGTGCCCAGTCCAGATTTTACAGCTCTGGTTCGAGTCTGGTGATCTGGTTTTTACCCATACCCCACTGCATGTGGCTTAGGGACATTGTACAGATGGATGCAGAGTCTAACCCACTGAAGGCTTGAAGTTTCAGAAAACCGTTATGCTAAAAATGCCAAGACTGGCTCAATTCCTGATGATCCCCCAACCCCAAGTCAAGTCAAACTTAGTCTACCAAAGTCATGCTCAAATATTGGTGCCTCTACATCCACACCATTAAGCTTCTAATGCCATCATGCCTCTTCTGCTGCCATGAGCTCCTCATCCATGAAGTCCCATTCTGCTTGTGGCAGCCTCCCCCCCCAAAAAAAAAATTCCAGGGAGCAGTTCTTTACACCACTTCAACTGAATTACTGCAAAACTCCTTATTTTTAAACATTTTGTTGAGAAATGTTTGTTTTACTATATCTATGGTCAGGAAAAATTAATTTGTAAAAGAAACCAAAGCCTTCATTTATCAGTTCATTTAATCACAATACAGGCTTATGCAGCATGTTATGAACTATTCAGATTCTATGTGTAACCGATGTCAAACAAAAATTAGACACACACATGCCTACCTTTTTGCAAGTAAAGCAAATGTGGTTACTATCATTCAATTGTAAACACCTATAGTCACAAATTGCAGGTTCAGAACATTCAGTAGAATATAAACAGTAGCCCAGAGCTGCCTGCCTGAGAAAATAAGTTGGTGTATTATTTGGAAACAGGCATCACTTGTACTCTTTGCTATGGAATGTCCTGCAAAGTAGCAGAATGCCTGTTGTTAGGATGGTGGTGGTGTCAAATGGCTTAATGATGGTACAGCAGAACTTATTTGTTATGCAGAAAGCTCCAGGAAGTGTTTAACCCATTGTACTTTTAATAGATTTCTGTGACGTCTGTACTATCCATTGGTAATCTGATTCAGAATGACTGCCAGAAGATAATGAGTTATTCCAGCCTCCTATTCCCACTTCTGCTGTATTATGGTTTTCTGACCAGAGTAGTCTCTTTTGCACAGCTTGTATAACTTAGAAATCAAATGTGTCTTTTTTTATCATAAAAGATTTTATTGAGATTTTTCCAAAACAGAACATACATTGGAGTTAACCACTCCAAAAAGGCAACCGTCCAGATATACTGTAACATGGACTAGTTTTGCTTCCAAATTGCGTTTATAGGCACTTGAGGGCATATTTGTACAGGTAATTATGATGACTATTGTCAACAAAAAGAACACAAGGATGCAGGTTCTATCCAAAACATGGGTTTGGGGCTTACCCTAATAAAAGTGCTGAACGCACTATACCTAGTGCAGTTCCTAGCCGGCCAAGTAGTCTGGGGCGTAGGGTTAAGATCCTTCAAGTGTAACATCTGGGGGTCCCTTGCAGGCTAATATACAGTGCTCACATTCTTGGCTTCATGATAAACATTTGACTTTGTCTCCTCCCTGGGACATCATGGTCCTAGGGGGCCATAATGTACCATAAGGGGCCAGGGGTCTTGCATGGGAGTCAATCAGTTCATAGACAAGGGTTGCCAGGTGGTGGTGTGGGGGTTGAGCAGATATGGGAGCTCAAGAAGTGTCCCTATTTCTTGTCGTATATCTTTATCTGATTTCTGCTGATGTATGTGAGTCACACGAACACTGCTACCTTGGCTAATGCTGCGTGCCATGGGAGAACCGATGGAGGTGTCGCCTGGTGCCTTCTTACCAATATCGCTCATTTAGTTTCTAGTTGTGCAGCTAGTAGCCATTTCCTTAACTGGGTCTGGCAGCTTTGCTTAAGGTGGTGGAAATTTCTCAGAGGTGGACAAGGACTGGTGTGGGAGGGACCAGAGTATGGAATATCCTGGTGCAGTCCTGTAACACCCCTGCCCAGAAAGGCCCCAGAATGGGGCAATCCCATAGAATGTGAAGGAGTGTTGCCTGACAGTTGGAAGGGGGCAGGTTCAAGAGGAAACTGAGGAGGCACTATTTCACAGAAAGGGTGGTGGCAGGGTGAAACGCTGTGCCAGAGGAAGTCATATTGCTGCAGAGTGTTGGGGGTTTTAAGAGATGGAGGCAGATTCAAGGGGAGGGTGCAAACTAGGAGAGGGGTGGGAGATGGTGGGGGAGGGCATATGGGAGGGCAGCTGCAGTCTAATGGGCTGAAGTGCTGCACACCAAGCAGACTAGATAGACTGAATAACCTGTATCTGCTGGCAATTTTGTATGTCTGTATGTTCGTATCTTCAACATTGGTAGTGTGGGATGATTCCCAGCTTCTGCAATAAATCTGGGGTCCTGTACGGTCTTAACAGGATCTTGAGCTAAATCATCTGACTCCTGCAGTCCCTGTATACCAGGTGTGCTCCTTTAAGGTACTCCTCCCATTTCCCAATGGGAATATCCACCTGGAGTTCTTGTGTCCATTGAAGCCAGCACCTGTCTGTGGTATCTTGTTGCATGCCACTTAAAAGACAGTAGATTTTCCCTGCCACAACCTTGGTCTTACCAGTTTTGTATGTGGCGACCAGCCAATCCCATCCCTCCCAGGTGTTGTATGTCCCTGGCTGTATGGGTCGTGTCCCTAATCTGGAGAAATCTCCAGAAGTCTGACTTAGGCAGAAGGTACTGGTCCTGCATTGGCTGAAAGGACATCAAGTCCTCCGTATTCGGAATTAGAAGATCCCCCCACTGTATGGATGCATTTCTCCTTCCAGGATTTCCACTTGATGGTCTGCCCCCTCATGCAGAGGGAGGGGTTGCCCCATAATGGGAGATATTTGTCTGGTGGGCCCCAGGAGGACTCTGGGCATCGTGAGATGCACATGGATGTGTGCCACGCCTCTCTTCTCTCTTTAATGATTGGGTGGATATCTCCCTACTGGCGTTTCCCTTTTCGTAGCAAGTTCCAAACCAGGGTGTGGTGCCTGTGACAGTTTCCATTTCCACCACATTGGGTCTCCCAAAGTTGGTGGAGGAGGAACCATCCAAGAGCCTACACTGCCCTATATGCCAAAACATACCCCTGCAACCAGGGGAGGTCCAGATCTCCCCATGACCAGTGGGCCCTCAGTTTTGCCCTGCTAAAATGTGGCACTTTCCCTTCCCACAGAAATCCTGCAATCAGTCTATCCAGTCTCTGGGGATTCTTGGGGGGATTGCTATTGGCTGATTTCTGAACAAGTAAGTTAACATGGATAGAATAGACATGCATACTGTGTTTATCTTTTCTTTCAGGGATAGGTGCAGCTTCAGCCATCTTTATGTCTCCGCTCTGACAGAGGCTATAACGGGTGTATAGTTGATTTCTACCATGTTTCCTCATTGTGTCGTAATGTTGATGCCCAAGTAACTAAAACCTTTGGGTACCCATACCACAGATACCCATTTTAAATTATCTTTGGTGCAAGCCAGATTAAGCGGGGATAGCATAGTCTTTTTGTTGTTCATGTAGAGCCCTGAGATGTTTGCAGATTTCTGAAGGGTTTTCAGTACATGGGTTAGGGATTCAGAGTGGTTCGATAAGGTAAGCAACAAATCATCTGCATACGTGTTAACTAAATAATGTTTTCCAGCTATTTCGATGCCCTGGATACCTGGCGCATTCAACAGCCTCCTGGTTAGTGGGTTGATGGCTATTAGAAAGAGTAGTGAAGACAAGGGGCAACCTTGTCTTGCCCCCCTTTGTAGTTCAAATGGAATTGCTATGGTTTTGTTAGCAAGCACCATTGCAATGGGTTTAGTGTATAGCATGGTGATCCATGCTCTAAAATAGGTACCAAAGCCATAGGCCTCCAATGTGTGGTGTAGGTAGCTCCATTTCACATAGTCAAAGGCCTTGCGGAAGTCTACTGCCAGTGCAGCCATGGAGGTATATGTTCAAGAGGCTAGCCATTTCAGGTTCAGGATGCTGCGGATATTGTCCACCCCCGTCTTCCCCTTACTGAAGCTCGCCTGTGAGGGGTGAATCAGGGAAGATAGTACCTTTTCTAACCTGTTGGCTAAAGCCTTTTGAGTATCTTATTATCCACTTAAATGAGTGAGATGGGCCTAAAATTGGTGCAGTTCAAGAGATCTACTGATTTTTTGGGCAAGGTCATGATTATCGCCTCCTTCATAGTAGGGAGGAGGATCCCATTGTCTTTTGCTTCCTCTAGTGCTGCCATCAGTGGTGGCAGTATCTCTTCCCCAACAGCTGAAGTAGCTCTGTTGGGAGGCCATCAGCCCCAGGTGTCTTGCCCTTGGAGAGTTGCCAAAGTTCTGTTCTTAACTCAGGTATGGTGAGTAGCCTGTCTAGCTCCCCTTCTACCTCTGACTCCAATTTGGGGGGGGGGGGGTCGAGTCCAGGAAAGCACAGATAGATGTGTCATGACCCAGGCTGCTGGGGTGCACCTGAAAAGAGTATATCGCCTCCTAGAACAGGCGCATAGTCTCATTTATTTCTTTAGGCAGTACTGCCACCGTCCCATTTGATGACCTAAGGCCATGTATTGGGATCTAGTTTTTTGCTGCACAAATGGTATGCCAGCATTTACCCTCCCTTGTCCCCCGACTCCCAGAACCTATGTTAAGCCCTCATTCGGCCCTCAACAGCTCCCATTCTGATTTCCTTTGTAGTAGAATGTTGATGCTGTATTTCAGCCCCACAATCTGTGTAAGGAGCTCTGTATTAGGGCAACTGCATTGTTTGAATTGGGATTCTAGGACACCTAGTTGGTTCTGCAGTGACTCCATCTCTTTCCTTCTCTCCCTATTGTGCCTGGCTGTGTGGGATATGATACACCCTCTCAGGAACGCTTTATAGGCTTCCCACACCGTGCCCACCCTGACCTCCCTGCTAGAGTTGTCTTCAAAGAACATTCTAGATTCTGCTCTGATCCATTCCTGGAATTCTGAGTCCTGAAGGATTGGGGAATACAGCTCCATCTGGGCGATGTGCAGTGTGAGCCTACCAGTAGGCAGAAGAGACTGATTGGGGCATGATCTGACATGACCATGGGCTCTAGTCTGGTATCATAGATACCTTAACCTGCTAGTCTGTTGGTTAGCCAGAAATCAATCAGGCTGTGAGTGCCATGAATGTGGGAGTAGAAGGTATAGTCTTTACCCGCTGGGTTATTCTGGCACCACAGGTCCGCATTCCCCATTCTTCCATCAAGACGCCAAGGGTCTGCTTTGCCCTGGGATGGGTATCTGGGGTTGGACTGGACTTGTCGAGAAATATATCTGAGTCCAAGTTAAAGTCCCCACCCATGATGACTGGGCAGGATTCATCCTCTCCCTTCACTTCTGCTATGGCCTGACTACATGTGTAAAAAATGCCTGGTCATCCTGATTGGGGGAATACACATTAACTATTATGACCTTCCCTCCAGTGTGTGTGAATTGGACCACCACCCATCACCCCTGTTTGTCTGCCCTTTTCCACTCCTCTACCCAGCTGCTTGCCCTGTGTGTCAGGATAGATACCCCTCTGGATTTTGTTCTGTATGAGCTGTGTACCACTTGCCCAACCCAGCCCTTCCATAACCACTGTACTGACCTGACTGTAAGATGTGTCTCCAGAAGTAGTGCTATGTCTGTCTTAAGGGTTTTTAAATGGTTAAGCACTTTAACTCTTTTGACGGGGTGGTTCAGCCCCTTTACATTCGAGGTGATGAGTCTTACAATGTCTGGCACTCACCACCGGGGTGATATTCTCTCAAAAAGAAGGAATAAACAGACAATATGTGAGATAAATTATCAATATGCTTATAGTCTATTAGCAATGCCTTATAACGTTGACTGACTCTGGTGGTTCTACCCTTGGGGCCCCCTGTGCACCCTGCAGCACCTCAAGGGACACCCCCCCATCCTAGGGTGCTTCTGCCTCCGTTTGCAGGTATACTTAATCCTGTGTATGGTTCTCCTGATCTAGGTTGTATACTAGAACTCAGTCTTGGTAAGAACTTTATGAGACCTGTGGATCCACTAAAATACCAAATGGAGAGTGCGTCTCGTGAGGTTGAGCCCAGTATCTCACTTCTACGCCTCCTTGGTGTCTTCTGGGAAAGTGGCTGTGACTGAGTCTCAGCCCATCCTGTGCAGCTCCCTTGTGTAGGGGAACTCAAAGATGGTGACCCCAAAGGGCTAGTCAGTGACTGTGGTGCTGTGGTCTGTGGCCCTAAGGCCTGGCATTGATATGTAATGCTGTACCAGTGCAGCGGATTCTGGGGCTTGTGCCTGATAATGTGCTACTCAAACTTATATACACTGGGTTAATGGTGTCAGAGGGCTCCTAAAAGTAGCCCTCTGCCCTAGCCAGCTTGTACAAGTTCTCCCCTTCCCTCCCTGTCATTATCCTATCCTCTGGTGGGATACTAGTGAATCCAATCCGAGGTTGAGAGCTTGCCCCTGTCCACCCCTCCACTGTGCCTTTGTAGTAGTCACCACACCATCAGTAAATGGAGAGGGGGGCAGCAAGGTCCAGTTAGGGACTTGGCATCAAGGAGTGGGGGTGGGGCTGCTGAAAGGAAAAGCCTCTTATGCCAAATATGCCCCATGTCCATAACTCAGTACAGTTGGTAGACTAATTTATCCTGGTTGTGTGTCCTGGGAGGGCTACTAATATCCAATTTCCCCCTACCCCCCATCATGCCATTTCCATGTCTTCAGCATGGTAAAGTCACTGCGTGGGATACCTGTATAACTGGAGGGTCCCCATTGGGCAGAGAGGGTCTGCTTGGACAGCATTATGATGGCTGTGCTGGCTGCCTCTCAGCCCTATATTCAGCTGCATGGTGCTCTTTCCATTCCTCATGTCACTCCCCCAATTCCAGATGTACCTCCCTTGGACAAGAGGATCATTTCATTGATACACACATTCTCTGTGGCCCTGTCCAGGAACCTCCCATCAGAATCCACTCTGTGGCTTGATCCTCAGCTGCATGCCTTTACCCCCCCTTCTCCTTTCTGCCACTCATCAGCGAACCTTAACCCCCTCCCATCCTGCATTATACCTTCAGTGCTACTGGCTAAACAGAACTACACTTAAATCCCATCTCAGACACAGAAAAAGGGAAAACAGTAACAACAAATAACTGTCCACCTGTTCTGGCTAAACCAGTGTACTCACCACAATATCAAGGCATAACCTGGTGGCGGGTTTACTCATGGATATATCCTGGGCACATCCTTTGTCAGCTGCTGCAACCTCCATGAAGGAATGGAAGCCTGGGTGGACTTCATGCCCTGGCAATTCTGTGCTGTCCATAAATTCTTCTTCCTCCTCCACTCCATTGGCTCAGTCGAATGGTCTTGTAACTGGGTCTATGCAGTTTGGAAGGCCAGCTGCTGCTGCTGCTGCTTCAGTGTTATCCTTGCTGCTGGAGAAGGCCTCTCTGGAGATCTTCGCTGGTGGGTCCACCATGCTGGATAAGGAGTTGTGGTGTGTCCTACTCGTGAGGCTCCTTGACCAGTGCCTGGCACACTAGGTCTTCAGTCCTTCCACCAGCTCTGAGCTCCGCAGTGGTTCCACTGCCATTGTAGGAATTACTGCTCATGGTTGCTCTGAGGGGCTTTTTATGGATGCTGCCATTGGTCGTGCTGCTGCTTTCTTCTCCATGGTGGTCCCTTCCCATTTGGATTCCCCTGGATCTCTATTGCTGGCTGTCTCATTCCCTTTGTTTAGCGGGCAGGGCCTTGGTTCCCAGAGCTTCCTGGGAGTTGTAATGTGTAGTTTGTTCTGAGGCCAGTGCTTGTTCAACCAGTCTATGATCTCCTGGGGGTTAGACCCGGTGAAGTCCTGTCCATCCTTTGTCACCCAGAGATCTGCCAGACCTCTAAATCCATACTTTGTGCCATTTTCCCAAAGCTTGATTTTCAGTGGCCCAAATGCCTTCCTGTGCCTTGCCATCTCATGGGAGAAGTCTCTATATTTTGAGATGTGGGCTCCTTTCCACAGCATTTCCCCTATGTCCCTAGCCACTGTCAATATTGTCTCCTTCATAGTGTACCTAAGGAGGTATGCAATAATGGGTCTTGGAAGGTTGTTTGCCCCCTGTGCCCGGCTCCTCATCCTGTGGGCCCTCTCCACCTCCATAGGACCCCTCCACCTCAGACCCAGAAGGCTGGGAAGAAATTAATTGAGAAATGCCTCTGTGTTTTGTCCCTCTAGACCTTCAGAAATGCCAAGAATCTTCAGGCTGGTACGGCATCCCCAATTCTCATGGTCTTCAGCCCTCACACATAGTTTTTGTAGGCATAGCTCATGGTCCTGTAGGCGGTGGTTATAATCGCCTGGCTTGAAGTCGCGGGTGGTCGAGGGTCGCGAGGCCAGGCTTCTGAAGCCTCCTGCAACCAGTGAACCGGGAGCTCTGAAACAGATCCCAAGCAGCCGGCGCCTGGCGTCAGGTGGTCGAGGGTCGCGAGGGCCAGGCTCAGAAGCCCTCCCTGCAACCAGTGAACTGGAGCCCCTGAAACAGATCCTGCCAGCCAGTGCCCCCCCCCCGCTGAAGTCGCGGGTGGTCGAGGGTTGCGAGGGCCAGGCTTCTGAAGCCCTCCCTGCAACCAGTGAACCGGAGCCCCTGAAACAGATATGCAGAGCTCAAGCTGCTGTAGGACACCAGTAGGCTAGGAAGCTGAATTAGCCCTGCCAGCGCTCTGCGCCAGCTCCACACCGCCCCCACCACCACCCTTGGTTGGCTTTCCCTTATATAGGGGCTGTCAAGGGCGTTTTAACCAATCAGCTCACTTTCCCACACACAGGTTATACTCTTCTTCCACTAGAGGCAGCACCACACTTTCCCCTATACTTCCTCATACGCTGTGCTCTCGGCAACTTCACGCAAGGTTCCCCATACATCTAACTTTAATCACCAACCTGTAGTGCAGGTAGGATATAACTCTCAAGTATCTCCTTTTGCTCTGCCTGCTTAGTCCCACACCTACCTTTCACCTGCAAAAGGATCCTACTACCATTAAGCGCTGATCAACAAATCCAGCAGACTGTAGCTCCATCTGGACAGCCTCTCCTGCTTTTGTTCTGCTTGGTAGCCTAACTCCCTTTGCTATCATAGAGGGGCTTTCTCTCATTGTTCAGTAAAGTGCCAAGTAGCTGTGTTAATTAATTTTTTTTCCCTTGTTAACTACCGTTTAGACAACGGAGACCTTGCTAATTAGCTGCTCCCTCTTCCATGCAGTTTTTTCCTAACCCTGTAGCCAAGGTCAATTCGGACTTTATACTATTGGTCTATTAACCTAGGTGTTCTTTTATCTATTGTTCTATTTAGCCAAGGTGGATATCGGATTTTCTGTTGCTCTTTACTTTCTCTGATACCAGTTTGAGCTATCTCCCTGCTGCGATTACACTCTCTCTCTCTCTCTCTCCTATCACACTCCCTTTCTCCCCTCCCTTTTCAACCACCTCTGTGTAAACTTTACATAATGTTCTATATGTATGCCCTTATTGTAATACTTATGTTCTTATTTATTGTGTTACCTGTCATACTGTTTCTGCAACTTTATCATATCTGTGAGTTTTTTTTACTTGACTATGTATTGTACTGTTTCATGTGCTGCGACACATATACGACTTTGTATTCCTAAAACTGTATTCTCCCGGGTCGTACCTGAAAATAGGCATCCCTATGCCTAGTGCACCTACCCGATTACCAAAAGCAAATAAATAATAAATAAATAGTGCTCTGGTGGCGTTCCAACTCATCTGCTCTGTGATACAGGACATTCATTTTATCCTGGAGTTTCAGAACATCCTCTGCATTGTTGGCCAGGGCGATTTTAACTTCCGGCATGCCGGGGACCAGAGTTTCTAGCATTCTGGTGATGTAGTCCAAGGAAACCGCCATCTGTATGGTTCTGGGCTCAGGAGAGGGGTTCTCCATGATGGCCTCATGAGGCATATCTATCCCTTGCTGAAGGCCAACTGAAGGTAAGCAAATGTATTTTCCAACAGCCGTAGGGTGCAGTATCTATACCTGGCAAGTGGGCTAATGGACTGTGCAGGTGGGTTTTGCAGTTGGTAGCTGGCTGCTGCTTTGTCAGTCAGGGTCAGGCAGCGCTGTGGAGCATTGGCACGGCCTTGTGAGGTTTAGCCATGGGGGAGAGGTGCATGCTTTGTGTAGATCCGCTGCACCATTACTCAGTTAGGTTGTTCACTGCCATGCACCTTTCATCTTGTAAAGCATCTGCCATCACGGTCTGCATGTCAGGTGTACTTCCAGATTCCTGATCAACCCTCCGGTGCCATGATCACCATTTAGTTTAAGTTTAGGAGCTTATACAGGATGGAGCTGTACGTTCAAGTGGCCATCTTAGTCAAGCACTAGACCACTCTTCCCAGAAATCAAATGTGTCTTTTGTCCCACTCCTCCAATGACCCAAAAAGAAGCTCTGTCAGTGGATGTGTAGTCGGGGTTGCAGGTGGATCCTGCCTATCTTCTGATATCAGGAAGTGTCTGATCTGCAGATAACTGTAAAGGTCTTTATACGGTAGGCTAAATTCATTTTGCAATTGACCGTAACTTTTTAGAATGTCTCCTATGAATAATTGAGACATTCATACCAGATCTCTCCTGCTCCACTGAATAAACAATGGATTGTCTCTCCCCGGAAGGAAGTCCCAACATGATCTGATCGCCACTTGTTTGAGTACCACCTTCTCTAACTTCAAATCCATCAAGAGTTCCCTCCATGTGAGTACCAGATTCTTAGCCAAGGAGTAGGCAGAGTTCCAACTACTTTAGGATCCCATTTATTGAAAAGGATAGACATTAGTGTCTTAGGGCCCATTAGGTCTAATTCCACTCTTACCCAACTCAACGAATGATTGTTCCCATGATAAGCTGCCAGAAATTGTAATTGTGCTGCTCTGTAGTAAGCTCTCAGGTCTGGGGTTCCCAGCCACCTTTCCCTTTGTCAAGGCCAAGAACTGATCATGTCAGTCTTGGTCTTTCCCCCCTCCCCCCCCACCCATATGAACTTTTTTATGATTGCAAGAATAGTTGTCCAGAACTTTTAGAAGGATGAATGGGCAAAGTGTCAAATAAAAAGAGCAGGTGTGGGAGTATGTTCATTTGGATTGATTCTGAGTGTTCCATTAAAGATAGTGGTAGGGAGGCCCATCTGCTGCAGTCCTGGTGGATACTCTCCAGCAATTGCATACGATTTGCTTGACATAATTTGCTCAGGTCTTCAGTATTCTGGACTCCCAGATATCTAAACCCTTTAGTGGACCATTTTAGATTGGTTAGTGTTTTATTTTAGGCAGCAACAGGGGCTCCTATTGATAACATTTTGGATTTTGTTTAATTAATTTTAAAGACAGAAATAGTACTATATTCAGTTAGGAGAGTCATCACCTTTGGTAGTGAGGTTGCCGGGGTCTTGCAAATATAGAAGAGTGTCATCTGCAATAGGGATATGCGATTGTCACCAGAGCCTATTTTAATACCAGTTATGTCTGGGCTGGACCTGAAAACCTCTGCCGGGGGCTCTATGCTCAGGGTGAACAAGAGCGAGGAAAGACGGCACCACTGTCTTGTGCCTCTTCTAACACAGAAATCTGAGGACAGTACTCTATTCAATCTTATCTGTGCCGAAGGTTTGGAGTATAGGGCAGATATCCATGCTCGGAATTTGGCACCCATGTTAAACTTTTGGAGGACAGCATCTAGGAAGCCCCACTCCAGGTAGTTGAATGTCTTCATTGCGTCCAGCGCTACCACCACTGCCTGCACCCCATCTGAACTTTTCTGTGTGCCAGCTATGGTGGTGAGCAGTCACAGAACATTATCATGCAATTGTCTGCCTGGCATGAATCCCTCCTGGTCTGGGTGCACCAATTGGGTAATTATCAGTTGCAGATGGTAGACTATATCATCTTCGTGAAAATTGCAACATCTAAATTCAAAAGGGAGATGGGTCAATTGCTGCCACAGGTGAGTGTATCTTTTCCAAGCTTTGGTAGCACTGAGGTCACGGCCTTCACCCAGGAATTAGGGCTACCCATTGGAGTATGTGCAACATTAGAGACCTGGAGGAACAACGGGGTCAGCTCAGCCTGGAATTTCTGGTAATATTCAAACCCATCCAGGCCCAGGGATTTATTATGTTTGAGAGTTTTAATGACTGCAGCTACCTTCCCTTGGGAGAAAGGGCAGTCCAGCAATTGGGCCTGTTCCATGGATATCTTGGGCAGCCTTAATCTGCCTAGAAATTGTCTTATTTTTTTCCCCTTGATCTGCAGGTGCTTCAGTGGTGCTAAGTTCTGAGTAAAATTGTTTGAAAAAATCTGTTATTTTACTCAGTTTTGTTTCCAACTTAGGGTGTCTCTGGCTCTTCATGACCGCTTGGAAATATTGATCTGTAGCCTGCTTTCTGAGTCTGTAAGTGAGTAGACGTTCCACCCTGTTTCCCCCTCATAGTACTTTTGAGCTACAAATGTAAGAGTGTTCTCAGTTTTGGAACTAAGAATCTCTTCTAACGGCTTCCTCAGTGATTTTATCTCTGTCAATAAATCGTCTGCCCCCCCAACCCTTGCAAGCTTTTGAGTTCCTTCATTTTTTGTTCTAGATTTTTCTGTTTCTGATCTGTGGTCCTTTTTTTATACATAGTGTGAGAACTAGCTCCCCTCCTCTTTACTACCGCTTTTAATCCATCCCATAGAAACTACATCTTTGAAACTGCACCCATATTTTCTTTTATGTAGTTGGCAATAGCATCTTTAATTTTTAAATTAAATGTTTCATCTTTGAGAAGCCCTACATTTAGATGCCAAACAGACTATTTATTCATTGGTCCTAGGTCCACCATAAGGCTAACCGTAGCATGATCTGTTAAGTAGATACAGTGAATTTCCTGATCTCTAATTGTGTAACCCCATGCTTTTTGGGTATAGAATCTGTCAATGTGTGAATAAGAATTCTGAGCATGGGAGTAAAAGGTGAAGTTCCTACTAGAGGGATAAGTGTCTCTCCAGGTGTCCACTAATCCTGCTTCCTCTCGTAGGGTTCATAATAATTTTGGTCCGACCCTCCCTCCCTCCAGAATACTGGCAGATCTATCAAGACCTGGATCTTCCATGCAGTTCCAGTCTCCTCCCAGTATTATTTGTACCTCTGGAAGAGATGCCACATGCCCATAGTTGGAGTTCATAGGTTCATAGGTTCATAGTTTGGGATCAAGTTCCAGGAAGACTAAGGTCCATAAATGAACTTGTCACCATTCAAGCTTAAATGGTGGAACAGAACACTCTTTTTTCACCCATAAAGATATCTAAACTGTTTAAAAACGGTCATACTTTCACTTTCAACCACATATCTTGGCAATGTATTCCAGATGTTAACGACTCTCTGTGTGAACCACTGACTTCTTTTAACAGTTTTGTTCCTTTCTCCAATAAGTCTTAGATTATGTAACCTTGTGTCCTTATAATGAGTAGTTCTTTTATTTAAATCAATCAGCTCAAACAATTCTGGGTTATTTTGAGCTATGAAAATCAGACATAATTCACCCCTCAGTCGTCTATATTTCATAGAGTATAACTATAAATACTTTAATCTGTCATGGTATTGTAAACCCTTGACTTCCAAGATCTGTCTGGTAGCTTTTATTTGTACCCTTTCTAATCTGTTTCTCCCTGAGTTGAATAGGGGACACAAAAAGGTAGGCAGTATTCCATATGCGGACGGACAAGTGCTGAGTATAGTGGAAGAATAACTGCAGTATCCCTGCTGCGAATTGACCTCAAAATGCAGCGTATACATTTCCTAATGGTTTTATCCATGTGGAGATCAAATTTTAAGTTATTGGTTATCCAAACCCCAAGGTCTCTTTTATTAGTGCTGACCTCTAGTAGAATGTTATTAATACTATATTGGAAATTTAAGTTGTGAATTCCAAAGTGCATCACTTTGCACTTTCATTCATTAAATATTAGTTTATGTTCTTGTGCCCAGTGAGCTAGATGGCCTAAGCTATCTTGGAATAATTTAGCTGTTTCAGCATTGTAGACTATGCCACCCATTTTGCAGTCTTACAAGACCAAGTACCTTTCGGAACTTGCATGGAGGATAGGATGTTAAATAAAATAGGACCCAGAACTGAGCCCTGGGGAACTCCACTGGTCACTTCTCCCCAGGAAGACATATGACCCTGTAAGAGGTCTGAACCTCGCTTTCAGATTCTTGACGATATTGGGAATGCAAATAATCACAAACAAGTTGCATTCGAGTAATAAACAAGTTTATTACTACAAAAGGAATAAATCACAGTTGCCCTAAGCAGTTCTTACCAATATGAACCGGGAGCCAGTGCTAAGCGTTCCCTACACTGCGAGGCTTCTCTGTAGTCTCTTGGGATCTCTTGGGTCTCCGAGGTGTAAAGCCTGTGCATAACATTATATACCTGTGATAATTACTATGGTTACTAAAAGATAGAAACATTTCTAGTTACAGAGATGAGCCCTATTGGCTAAATTAGAGGTGGCTCCACGGTCCAAGATAACATTATATAATTCTGTAAAATCATCAGTTTTAGAACAAAGAAGTTCTTATACAGAATCTTACATAACAAAGTGTAGTGGTGCACATCACCAAAGGATGGCAATGTTGCCTTATATATTATAATTACTTCAAGGACAGGTGTCTTGGCATCTGACAAGTAAGAAATAAACAGAAAATACATAGTATAATATGTGTGCATTAGCAAGCAAAGTGGATTACAACAATATGCATTCATATCCTGACATCTACTCTTGTACGGTAGATGCTCTTAGCCCTATGTATTAGTATAACCTATGCCTAAGCATTAGCTGTCCACAGTGTACCTCTGAGGGTATCAATTAGGGTGCAGGGACCTCGTGTAACAATTCCCCCTTTGTTGCCTCCAAGGGCAACACAGGCAAATCCAAGGAAAGGACAGGAGAAGTGGTCATTTACAATCCTGACGCATAAGCCTTGTAAAGGAACTCAAGCTGCTCATGGTGTTGGTGAAGTGTACGTCGTAGGCAGCAAAGCATAATAATCAAAGTGAATATCAAAAATGCTTGTATAATAACAAAACCTTTAAAAGTAATCTCTAACCAGGTATTAGATAATGCATTATTCATATCTCCATCGTTGATCAAATCAAGAACAGCTTCATTGGCTTTGGTTATATTATTGCTGATGTGGATGAGGTGTGTGCCCTTTCTATCTAAAAGGGATTTCAGTGTGAGTGTGAGTGTGAGTGGGTCTATGTGTACGTTAAAGTATGGTAGGTATTCTGACAATGTGAGTAAATAATCTGGGTTACCATCAATAATGTCTGCATCCCTAAGGGGGACAGGGGTTATTATGGTATGTCCAATAACAGTCTTCTGGTGGGGAACAAAACATAAGTTGGGGTAATAGATAGCACAAGTAACAGAACCATATGTATATGATTTATAGTTAGTAACGATACAGTATTCACCATCAGAGTTGTACTGTGAGTGTACAGTAGGCAGTCTCCACTTTTGCAACTGGACAGGGCATGTGTAGGTCGTCTTCGAAATCCGCGTTGACAGGCGATGAGCTTCCTCACGATAGGACTGGTAGAGCTGATCAGGAGACAAAGTTGAGTCAAAAGAGTTGGTGCCATTATCAGTGATGTCATCATCCATAGTGAAAGTCCAATCAATGCTGTCTCAAGAGTAGCCACAAACAGGGCGTATGACATCAAACACATCACATTGGCACAAGTAGATGTTCTGCTTTTTCACACAGCAGTCCATGTGCGGTGCTACCCAGGCATCCAGGAAAGAATGGTAGACCAGCAGAGGTGGTAGATCCTGGCGTTCTCTGTAGATATCCTCATCCAAATGCCCAATGGAGTGCACCAGTGCAAGTTTGTCGAACAAAGCTGTAGTGGGATCAAAACGTGGTAAGGAGACAGTAAAAGAGACAAACATGGTATCTGTTATGGAACACTTCTTAGTAGAAAAACAAGGACCAGTATTAGGGTGTCTGGTCACAAACCCCAAATTTCTCGGTGTGGAGAGAGGAATAGACAACATCTGTTGCATACACTTGGAAACACAAGTAGACAGTTTACATTTGGAACAATACCATTTGGAAATGCGTCTATCATGCATGATGTCAGGGATTCTTCCAGTTTCTAAATCACGGAAGAGGTTGCTGATGGTAATGATATTGTATGAGCCATAAGCGGAGCAGAGTATTTCCCTACCAATATATTGTTTATCTGCTTCTCTATTGTTCTGTTGTATGAGTGCGTTAATCTTATCTTTTGAATCAGTGAATGCTTTAGCAATATCGTGCATGTTGTGTACAGTGTATCTTTCTTCCTGACTAAGACTATCCACACCATGCAGTAATGGAGGTAAAACATTATTAACCAAACCAGTGGAGGATTTCGCAGAATGACTTTTGATAGCAGCAATGTCTGCTTTATTCCAGATAGACATAGCAGTACCAAAAAGACCTGTGACAGTACCTGTAGCACCTGTAACATCAGAACTGTCAACTTCATGTTTATTACGTTTATGATTCAAACTACCAGGAGGAGTTTTCCTCCTAAAATTACCTCTATGTTCAGTAGAATAAACCCCAGTAAAGGGATCCTTAGAATGAATCTGAAATGCAGCTAAACTATCAAGTAATAATGTACTGTAAAAAGCAAATGTATTAGTATTGTGACACATACCAAATTCTTTCATGTTCCAGTAAGTAAGGTTAAACAAAACAGGTATATGCATAAACTGTAAATTATTAATCAAAGAACCTGGGAGGGCAGTGGCTGTGAGGCCACTACGGGTACCAGGGTTATGTTTTGGACATTCCAAAAGTTGTTTTTCAGTGGGCAGTAAAACAGAGATACATGGCAGCAGAGGCCATGTGGTGTACAGCACAAAATCTGGGAGTGGAATCTTTGAAAAGAGAATTACAGTAAGAAGGATCTATTAAAGCAGTAATGTTGTACAAACCAGAGTGTCTCAGTGCTGTTTATAACAAGGACAGTGAACCATTTGGGGATAATTTAGCATTGGGCCAATCCTGAAAAGTTCCCTTGGAGAGTTTGGCTACAGGGAGAATTTGTTCTTGTGATGTGGTTTGCCACTCAATTTGTAGGGTAGATTTGTCAGGAACAATGACCGAGGCAGTGAGGTAAGCATCGGAACCTTCCTGGACAGTGATCATAGTATCTGGTATTTTGATGGAAACTCCCTCTGTAGGAGGTTCTGGAGGATCCAGTTGTCAGAGAAGGTCCGGTACCATGCCTTGGATACAGGGGATCACTCCTGCAAGGAGGAGGTATAGGAACAAGATAACCATCTTGTCAGTATATCTGAAAAGGAAGATCAAAGATTAGTATATTAGTACAATTCCACCCAATGGGGTTAGGAAAAGTAAATTAAGTTCCTTTGTATAATTTCAACTGGTTTGCATGTAACCATTTGTCAGTCAATTTATTGTTGTGCAGGAGTCTAACTTGATAGACTGCCGGGCTGAGCTTGTTGACAAATGGGTATGGGCCTTCCCACTTGTTGGAGAAGGAGTGGGTGGGATGTGCAGATCGAAGTACCATTATCTGATCTCCAACCTGCCAATCCACTTCTTGTGCGTGCTTGTCAAATTGTATTTTGGACTGTTGCTGGGCTTTTCCCATGCAGTTTGCAGCATACAAGTTTGTGTGTATGAGGTATTTTCTGAGTTTTTCCACATACTGGTCCACAGACACACGGTCTGCAGTGGGGGTGTGCAGGTCAAACAGTAAATGTTCAGGTAATTTTATCTGTCTTCCAGTCATCACCTCAAAGGGTGTCAGCTGGGTAGTGGCTGAGGGTGTGCCCCTGATTGCCATAAGGAGTAAAGGCAACAGGAAATCCCAGGTTTTGGGATTATCCTCAATGAATTTGGAAAGCATTTGCTTAATCCGTCTGTTGGCTGTTTCTACTTGGCCTGAGGATTGAGGATGATAAGGTATGTGGAACTTTTGTTGAACTCCAAGGAGTTCAAGGGACTCTTTCATCAACTCACCTGTGAAACTGGTTCCTTTATCGGAGTCTACCTTGAGAGGCAGGCCCCACCTGGAGAAAATCTGTTCTACTAGGATTTTGGCATTTGTCTTTGCGGTGCATGTCTTAGTGGGGAAAGCCTCAACCCACTTAGAGAATAGGTCAGTTACCACAAGAGCATACTTGTTGTTTCTACTGGTATTGGTCAGAGGGCCAATACAATCAATTTGGATGGCATGCCAAGGGCCAGAATGTCTTTGTGGTAAAAGTTTGGCATCTCGTTTTGTAGGTATGGGATTGTTTTGTGCACAAAAGAAGCAATTGTCTATGTATTGTTTAACATCTTTGGTAATAGCAGGCCACCAAGAGGTGGTCTTAAGGAGTTGGAGAGTGTTTTCTGCTCCTTGGTGTCCACCAGTAGAAGTATCGTGTACTTGGTGCAAAAATTCAGATCTTAGGTGTCTGGGGGCTACCCACAATTTGGTGGTAGTGTCATCTGGTTGAAACCAAATGAGCTTGTCATCAGGGGATAAGTGTAACTTACCTTCATGCCTTCGGTATGGATTATGTGTAAGTAGTCTTTCTTCAGTACCTTGGTCAAGGAATCTGAACACCTCTCTCAGTTCAGTGTCCAGGTGTTGGGCTGCTGAGAGGTCTAGGGGAGAAAGAGACTCAGATTTCTTCTTGAGAGCTGCAACATGTACAGCTGCATTAGCTTCTGGATGGTCCATCATCCAGATGTCCCCCCAGGCCCCTTCCTTAGCAAGAGTGTCTGCGGTGTCATTGAAAGCATGATAGGGGTCATGAAGAGAGTGGGCTTTGACCTTGTGCACATAAAGTGTGTGTGTGTATTTCTGTGCCAGTGAATGTATGTAGATTACCAATTCTTTGTATTTCGCTGGGCTACCATCAGAATAGAGGAAGGAGTTCTTCTGCCAAAAGGGAAGAAATTCTGTAAGGGAACAACAAACCCAATTAGAGTCTGTAAAAATGATGGTATCCTGAGTACCATGTTGGATGAACTCATGGGCACAGGCCACCGCTGCCATCTCTGCATATTGAGATGAAGCTACGCTACAGTGTTTCGATATCTTGACAGTGTTCCCATAAGGATAGACTACCAAGATACCTATCCCTGCAATCTGTTCTCCCTGATAGTATGATGCTGAACCATCAGTGAAAATACAGCACAGAGAGGTATTCTCGAGTACTTGTGGCGTGGCAGGGAGGAAAGGACCTGGATCTGGGAGGTCAGGTGACTACAGTGTACAGTCATGGGGTTCTCCCTGAAAAAGGAGACCATGAGCTAGTAGAGATGGAACTTTGGTCTGGTGGACCTGGATATGTCTATCCTGGAGGAGAAGTGACCAATGTGTCAGCCTAGTGTTAGAGACTGACCCATCCTTTACTCTATCTGAGAGTAGAAAGGTAGTAGGCGTGTGGTTAGTGTTGAGGATCAGTGGTGAGTACCCAATTATATACAGGAAGTGCTTGACAGCCCAGTAGGTGGCCAGAAGGTTCCTTTCACAAAGGTCATACTTCTGTTCCACTGGGGTCAAGAGCTGTGATGCATATGCAATGGGTCTCAAGGTGCCATGCACCTTTTGGGCCAGCACTGCTGACATGGCAATGTCAGAGGTGGCACACTCCAGATGGAATGGTAGTGCTGGATTGAGGTTGACCAGTGCTGGGGCAGAGGCCAGAGCCTGCTTCAGTGACATCGCAGCCTGGGTGTGAACAAGACCCCAATTCCACAGAACATCCTTTTTGAGTAGATCATACAGAGGAGCAGCTTTCTGAGCAAAATCACAAATAAAATCTCTCCAATAATTTACCATACCCAGAAACCTTCGAAGAGTTGCCACACTGGTGGGCAATGGCAAGTCTTGTAATCCCTGTATCTTTTTCCAGGTAGGGCTTCGGCCTTGGTCAGTTATTTTCAGACTCAGAAAGAGTACTTCCTTCTGACATAACTGTGCTTTTGCTGGGTTACATTTCAGGTCTGCTCTCTGGATGAGAGTCAGTAGTTCATCCAAGAGATCCAGATATTGTTCCTGCGTGGCCATGGCCAACAACTGGTCATCCACATATTGTAAGAGACATTGGGGGGCTGAGAAACTCTGTAGGGTGTCCATCATGTGGAGATGAAAGAGGGATGGACTGTTATGGAGTCCTTGTGGCAAGCAAGTCCATGTGTATTGTCGTCCTTCAAAGGTGAAGGCAAACTTATATTTACTCTTGAGGTCCAATGGCAATGACCAGAAACCATTGGAAATATCCAGGGCACTGAACCATTGCTGATCCGGTGTTAGAAGTTGAAGCACATCTGGTGCCGATGCCACAGTTGGGGAACAACTGGGAGTAATCTGATTCAGTTTCCTGTAGTCAATAGTAAGTCTCCAAGTGCCCGTGGGTTTCTTCATGGGCCAGATGGGAGAGTTGGCAGTGGAAACACAAGTTCTGATTACTCCTTGTTTAAGGAGTGGCTTGATCATTTCTCGGAGGGAGGGCAAGGCCTCAGTTGGAAAGGGGTATTGCCTTTGCCTTTCATGTGCCAGGCCTGGCACCTCAATGACAGTATGCATTCTGCCACAGTCATGCTTGTTAACTGCAAACGCTTCCAAATGTTGCTGTAGAATAGGTAAAAGTTTAGAAAAAAATTCATGGTTCTTGAATAAATCTATGATGTCATACTCTTTGTTATTGATAGATATTGTTGCCACAGCATGTGAATCAGGAATCAAGATGGTATGGTATTGACCCTGGATCTGTATCAGCAGCATGTTAGCTAGATCCACCACACAGCTGTGTGGTGCAAGGAAATCAATGCCTATGATACTAGGATTATCATGCAGTACCATTAGTTGAAACACATGAGAGGACTTCAAATAGCCTAGCTCTACCGGTAAGGGTAGAGAATGGCATGCAGGTAGCCTAGTACCATCGACTCCTGACATATCGGTCTTCTGTCCGGTAGACCAATGGGACATGTCCGGGTGTTCATCATGTAACACAGATACAGCTGCACCTGTATCTAGTAAGACTATTAGTTGGCGGCCCCCGACCTCGGCCTTGCTGCAGGGCCTTCCGTTTGCATCCAAGACCAGCTTGTTTACAATACAGACTGGAGCCTGTAATTGTCAATCCATATTGCCGGAGGTATGCAGAGGTTGGGCCTGACTTGCTTGAATGACTTCACGGTGTTGTACTGATACGATATAGGGAGGAGCTTCTGGGTTCAGGCTTGTGTGGGCCTGAGGGCTTGTACTTCCGATGTCTTCATGGCCAGTAGTGGCATGGGCCACCGGTTGTACCGCTGCAAGGGTCTGTGCGGGGACAGCATCTGCTACAGAGCGTACTTGTCCCAGGAGCTCTCAGAATTTTCAGTCTTCTTCAGCTATCTCCCTATATGAAGGACCCATTCTCTGTAATGGTTTCCCTCTGCCCTTATGCCTCCTGTTTTTGGGCCAATTCCGGTTCCCACCCCACTGTTGTTGTTGGCCTTGTTGGGGGTTTTGTTGGTTACTAGCTGGAGGGGCCAGTGGATGTTTAGTTTGCTGTTGTTGGGCCTGCCCTCCCACTGTATAGTGTGTCACGGTCCCAGAGGCAGGTTCCACGGCAGCAACTTTCTTGGAACCAGAACCCAAATCACGGATGTACAGTTGATACACCCTCTCGGTTCTCCGAAGAATATCGGCAAACCTATCCGTATTTGGGTAAGTGGTTGGCTCTACCTTTTCCTCTTACTGCTGGGATCATGTTCCTAAGGAACAGGGTCTTATATTCAATAAGATCTACATCCACAGCTTCTTGTGCCAGGTGTTTTCCCACTCGGTAGGCCATCCAGAGTCTCTGATGGTAGGTTGCTGGGCTTTCTTTTGCATTCTGCTTTACGGGATATGCCAGCATCACTTCTACTACACCTGGGCTATGAGCGGAGATGAGCTCAGCTGCAACCTCATCAAAGGTAGCATTCCCATCCTGGAGAACTGCTTCGGGGAGTTTGGCCCATAAACCAGGATCGATGGTCTGGTGTAGTATTTGGACCTGATTTTCTGCAGCGAGGCAGAGCATCCCGCATTTAGAGCGGACCTTTTCCAAGTGACAGCTGAGGTTGTTGGACGGGCTCATCTGACCGATACTGTCAGCAATTTGCTGAACAGAGTAGGCCATTTGTAGGGGATTAGTCAGTGGTCGATCAGGCAAAGGTAATGCATCTTGCGCACTGTCCAAGGCTGCGCGAGCTGCTGCTTCGGCTGCAGTGCGGACAACACCTTCCTGAGTGCCAGCTTCTTGAAAAATTTGTTGAATCTGACTTTTAATGGCTTTCATGCTCCTTTCAGGAAGAGCAACATTACCCAAAGTTCTATCAATCATGGTTTCAATCTCTTGCCTATCTTCCACACTAATAACGGCTACCGGAGGCGCTGACAGGACCAGGCTTGGGCCTGCTCCCCCCATCATGGGCACTTCCATTTTGGCGTTTCCCATGATGAGCGTCCCAACGTCATCGACGTGTGACCTGGGGAGTTGTGGGCCGGGACCCGCCATACTGTGGATGGCTGGGTGGGGATTCTGGGCCATAGTAGGGGCGTGACTGGGCGTTGTACTATGAGACGTCATCATCAGATAACTCCCCTTCTGATGATGAGTGAAAGGCAGGGGATACACCTCCCATTGCCTTAACATGGCCAGCCAAAACCTCTCGCTGATGGCACAGTTTGTCCATCTTAGCTCTACATTCATCATGATTCACACTTGCAACATCCATATCAACCTGATCCTGCTTCTGTTTCTGCAAAACACGGTACACGGCGCTCAATTAGTGATTATCCCTATAGGTGATTTCTAAATCATTATGTACCTGGTTGATCTCGTCCTGTAGCTCACCCATTTCATCACTCAACTGTGCATTTGCAGCACTCAACAAATCATTCATTTGCACAACCTGACTCTTATCCTGTCTCAAACTTTCACACTCCTGTTTCAGAGTACACATTTCTTGTTCACCAGCCTATGCTGAATGATGCAATAATGAATCCTTTTCATTTCACAGAGTTTGGAGCTCCGACTCCAAGTTCTGCTGTATTCTAACACATTCAGTTTCCTGTAAACCCATCTCTTGCTTAAGAGATGCGATCTGCAGACCAAGGGTGCGAAACCTCACTTTGGAGGCTTCCAAAGCAGCGTAGAGAGCGGTGACCATCAACCCTTTAGCGTAACGCTTATTGGTTGATTGTCACATCTCTGCATACTGGGTTGAAATCCCCAGTACAGGGTTGTCGGATTGACTTGCATCCTGCGTGAAGTCAGCCCATCCTCCATGGGAGGTAAGGAAGTTAGAGACATCGAGTCTCAGTTCTGTGCAGATATCTGATACTGTGGTCATTGTGTGGGAGGGAACGAAAATTCAAACTGTGAAAAAGACAGCGTGCTGCGTATCAATCCACAGCACGAGTACTTTAGACACAGCCGGGCTACTGTATAAGTTGTAGGCTTGTAATTCAAAGCTGCTATGGAGTGGGTCGAAAAGGCATCGACCACACCCAAAAAGTCAGCCAGACTTTGCAAGTGACTACAAACTGGTAGGAAAAATGGGAGAGGTGATACGGGAGTGTACACCTACAGTCCCCGTGGGGAAGGGAAAAAGTTTCAGCAACAAGTGAAAACTTACAAACACCAAATATCGCCTGCACACGGTCGCCAATTTGTAAGAGGTCTGAACCTCGCTTTCAGATTCTTGATGATATTGGTGATGCAAATAATCACAAACAAGTTGCATTCAAGTAATAAACAAGTTTACTACTACAAAAGGAATAAATCACAGTTGCCCTAAGCAGTTCTTACCAATACGAACCGGGAGCCAGTGCAAAGCGTTCCCTACACCTCAAGGTTTCTCTGTAGTCTCTTGGGATCTCTTGGGTCTCCAAGGTGTAAAGCTTGTCCATAACATTATATACCTGTGATAATTACTATGGTTACTAAAAGATAGAAACATTTCTAGTTACAGAGATGAGTCCTATTGGCTAAATTAGAGGTGGCTCCACGGTCCAAGATAACATTATATAATTCTGTAAAGTCATCAGTTTTAGAACAAAGAAGTTCTTATACAGAATCTTACATAGCAAAGTGTAGTGGTGCACGTCACCAAAGGATGGCAATGTTGCTTTACATATTATAATTACTTCAAGGACAGGTGTCTTGGCATCTGACAAGTAAGAAATAGACAGAAAATACATGGTATAATATGTGTGTGCATTAGCAAGCAAAGTGGATTACAACAATATGAATTCATATCCTGAAATCTACTCTTGTACGGTAGATGCCCTTTGCCCTATGTATTAGTATAACCTATGCCTAAGCATTAGCTGTCCACGGTGTACCTCTGAGGGTATCAATTAGGGTGCAGGTACCTCATGTAACAACCCCTTATTCACATACATTGAGTTCTGCTACTCAGTCAGGAGTTAATCCACCTAATTATATTTGGATGGAACTGGAGTATTATTAGTTCTTGAACAAGGATGTTAACAGAGACGGAATCAAAAGCTTTTGAAAAATCCAAGAACACCACATCCACTGACATTCCTTTGTCTAAAGCAGCACTAACTGGTTCAAAAAAGCACAACTGATTGGTTAGACAAGATCTACCTGATACAAAACCATGCTGAGACAAGTCATAGAGCCCTACATTTATTAGATATTGTATAATATGCTTCTGTAGTAATCTTTCAAAGATTTTACCCAGTACAGACGTCAGGCTAATAGGCCTGTCATTTTTTACATTTTGTTTCTTTCCTCCCTTATGAATAGGGGTTACAAGTGCTTTATTCCTGATTTTTATGGATTTCCCATCTTTCTTTTTTTTTTTCAATTTAAAGTTTATTAAGATTTTACATATAAGGTGAGACAAAACAGGACAGAATAACATACTGTACAAACATAGTAAAACAATTGCTCTATCTTCCTACCCCCTGCCTACCTATCCTTGACCCCCCCCATCCAAGTCAAACCACAGTATATAAAACACCGGTAATAATTATCTGTCAAAGCAGACCATGTTCTAAACAAGTTAAATAGAAAATAACATGTGGAAGGGATCCCAGATCTTCCTGTATTTAGGCAATCTCTTGTGGAGACTGGTGATGGCTTTCTCAGTCCTTAGATTCCCCAAAAGTTCATTGAGCCACTCATTATAGGACAATACTTCTGAGTCTTTCCAGTGCCTGAGAGTAATTTTTTTAACAGAGATTGCAATGATTGATATGTAATATTTATGATTTGTGACTCATATGGAGGAGTAGTCACCTAATAAGCAAATCTCAGGGGCAAATCAAACAGAGAGTCCCAACAAGGGGTCCATTTTTGTTTGAATTGTTTTCCAAAGGGGATCTACTTTCAGGAGAATCCCCAAAAATATGAAGAAGTGAAGCTTCTTCTTGGGAACAGCGAGTACTAAGATTGGAATTGATCAAACCCCATCTGGCCAGTTTCTGAGGAGAGTAATACAGATTATGAAGAATGTGAAATTGTATGAGATGAAGTCTGTCCTGTGTTATGAAACAATGGCTATTGAGCCACAAGGAAGATCATTCTAATGTCAAATGGAGGAACAGAGAAACCCAATAATTAGTAGGGCCTAGACATTGGGGGAAGCACCAGTCATATAACGCTGCATATATCTTAGAGATTGCCTTGGGGGGTGGTGACTTAAAGCTAACAGTTCCACAGGTAAAGGTAATGTATTTGGTGTGGGAAGGGATTGACCCAAAACTTTGATAAGAATGTGTCAATGTCAATGCAGACCTTGAAGTAGCCAGAGTTGGGGATTTTAAATTTAGACATAATGCCAGGGATGGAAAGCCAAGAGTTTTCATCTTGCAGGAACAGAAATGGAGATCCATTCCCTAACTGGGGTAACCAAGTGGGAGAAATAGGTTTGTTATCAGTTTAAAAAAGGGGTGAATTCCACATTGATTGAAAAAGGTCATGATGAGGTTTATACCTTAAAGAGGTATATAGTTAAGCATGGACCCACAGAGATGTCTCAGCAATACTGGATTTAAGCTTGGGGCGTACTAAGTTCGGTTTTAAGTTTAGTAAGATGGAGGGTTCAATCCCCATGGATCGGATCAAGTCTAATTCTATTTTGAGCCACAGAGGGAAACCATCTGATGTATTTAGAAGCGTGGCAAGCCCAATAATAAAAATGTATGCGGGTGAGCCTTAGCTCTCCTTTTCTTTTAAGGGCAGCTAATTTGTCGTAAGCTAGTCTAGGCTGTTTATTAACCTGTACACATTTTGTGAGAAGTTGATACACTTTTTTAAATCAGGCCCTCGGGTAACTAAACATTAAGAAGATTCAGAGGGTATAAAAGGCATGGAAATATGTTCATTTTGATAAGATTGATCTGGCCCCACAAAGATATAGGTAATTTTGTCCACTTATCAAGATCCTGCCTGATGTGTTGTATAAGAGGGTCAAAATTTTTCTTGATGGTTGAAAGGGGATTTCTAGTCAGTACGAAACTGAGATATTTCAGAGAATCAGAGGTCCACTTAAGACCAAAAGCTGTGAGCGATTGTTGAAATTCCTTATGATTCAAAGGGAAAACAGTCAATTTACAAAGGTTAAGTTTGTAGTTAGAGAGACAACAGTATTCCTCGATGATCTTGAGCACTGTGGGGTTAGAAGTATCTGGGTAAGAGATCTGGAGGAAAAGATCGTCAGCATATGCGGAAACTTTGACTTCATTTCCTATCACTTTAATACCTTGTATTCCAGTACAGGTTAACAAATTCCGGATAAGTGGTTCAAGATATATGTTAAATAAGAGAGGAGAGAGAGGACACCCTTGCCTGGTACTGAAGCTTAACAAGAAAGGTTCAGATATAACACCATTTCCCATAATTCTGGCTGATGGGGCCTGGTAAAGAGCTTTTACCCAGTCCCGAAACTGGGCCGGAAAGACAAAGGCTTTTAAAGTCTGGGATAAAAAGTTCCAATCGACTCTATTGAAGGCCTTCTCAGCATCGAGGGAGACCAAAACCGCTGGGTATGGCGCGTTCCTGGATGCCAAGAAGATGTGAACCAGAGTACGAAGATGATCCACCAAGGATCTCCCCTTCATGAAACCCACCTGATGCATTCCAATTAGATCTGGCAGTATTAAGCTTAACCTGTCTGCTAAAATTTTTGTTAAGATTTTAATATCTTGATTCAACAAAGAAATGGGCCTGTGACTCTGAACTAACTCTGGATCTTTATCTACTTTGGGAATAAGGATGATTAGAGCCTCAAATAGGGTGGGATCAGTGCATGCCCCCGATAAGATGTGGTGGTATAGTGACCGGAGAAAGGGAGTAACTAGCTCTTGAAATTGCTTAAAGAAACAAGAAGTAAAACCATCTGGACCCGGGGCCTTGTCTAGGGGGAGTTCTTGTATTACTTCTGCTATTTCTAAACAAGAGATAGGTGCTAACAGGATTAGTTTATGGGAATCGGAAAAGGAGGGCAAGGAAGTTTGTCCCAAATAAGCATCCAGGGAAGCCTCTGAGGGGGGATTACCCATTTTACTATACAGGTGCTTGAAGTATTGGGTGAACTCACCTACAATTTCTTCGGGTGACTGCTTCAATAAGCCATCCTTTAAGGACCTAATAGGAGGAATAAATCTCACCGACTCCTGTTGTTTTATTCTAAGGGTGAGTAGTTTCCTTGCCTTGGTCCATGTAAGAAGCCTTAGTACGGATAATGGCAAATTCCACTTTTTCCCTAAGACTCTCTAAATATTTATCTCTAGTAATGGTCAGGTTGTGTTTAGTCTCAGTAGGGGTATTCGGCGTTAGAGAACCCTCCATTGCCCGGATTTGAGACAACAAGGACTTCCATTGTGCTTCTTGGGTTTTCTTCCTTAGAAACATAGAATTTGAACGGCAGATAAGGACCGCTTGGCCCACCCAGTCTGCCCATTTCACTACCTACTGGATAAGCTGCAGATCCTAGTTAACCAGCAGCCTACGTCTTCCTACCCCCAACCCCCAGAATTGCCTTATGACTATCCCATGCATGCTTGAATTCCACCACTGATTTTGACTCCACAACCTCCTCCGGAAGGCCGTTCCATGCATCCACAACCCTCTCTGTGAAAAAATACTTCCTTAAATTACCTCTGAGCCGCCCCCCCCTCTATCTTCAAATTGACCTGCAGAGACCAGGTCAATTAGAATACTTCTAATATACAAATGTACACCAAATAATATCCGGTGTGGTAACTGGTGAGGCGTTTGTGTTGCAAAAGAGCTCAATATGCTCCTTGATCGTTTGAAAGGTATTTGGGCTCTTGAGCAATTGGTCGTTTATCTTCCAGCGCTTATCTCTCCATGGTAGAGAGGATAACAATAGACGAGTAAGGACCAGCGAATGGTCAGAGGGAGGTCCAGGCTGGATAGTGGATGAATAGGCCCCGGGGATGAGAGATTGGGAAATCAGAATATAATCAATACGGGAAGATGTGCTATGTACTGGAGAGACATAAGCGTATTCTCTCTCCTTAGGGTTTAAGATCCTCCAGACATCGTGCAACCCTAGTTGATCTACAAAGTCATGTAGAGCCCATTGTGCCAGGGAGATCCCTCCATGAGAGGGTACTGATCTATCCAACTCCAAATCAGATACTAAATTTAGATAATCCCCTAGAACGATGGATATAGGTAAAAAGGGAAGTATTGTCAAAATCAGGTTCATGAAGAAATTGGGGTCATCTGGGTTAGGACTGTAAACACTACAGAGAAGGAGTGGTACAGAATAAATAGTTCCCTTGACAATAATGTATCTACCATGCGGATCTTTGATAAAAACTGGGTTGGTGTAAAAGATATGCTCCTGTTAATTAAAATCATTACCCCTCTACTATTGGTGGAACCTTGGGCTGCAAAAACTTGCCCCACTTGCTGACTCCTCATCTGCAAGGCTTCAGTGTCCAATAAGTGGGACTCTTGAATAAAGGCTATTTGTGACTGTACAAGGTTTAGATGTTTTAACACTTTATATTTTTTTTTACCTTGTGTCTCAATCCCTTCACATTCCAAGTAGAAAAACCAACATCAAAAGTCATAATTAAGCCAGAACGAAAATGGAAACAAGAGTCTAATACTTGATGAATGAAAAACATAACATAACATGACAGATATTCTAGGCATATACTGTGGTAACTCCCTCACCCCCCAAATGACCCCCTATAACCCTGATTAACAATAATAACCCACCGGAAAAGAAAAAACAAGAAAAACTCTGGGAAAAGCAGCCCTTCCCAACCCCGCCTCCTGTTATGTTATCCGTTCTGCAGATGCCCATCTTCCTGCTCCCCGCTCCAACCCCCTTCCCATACAATCCATTAGAAACTGTAGCAATAAACAGTTTTATTGTCCTACAATACAAAAGCATTGTTTAAGCTTATGAAAACTGCGTAAGAAACAGAGATACTCATAATAACACACATTGAAATCTATTGCAACACTCCCCTCTTGTGGACAGCTAGAGGAATTAAAAAAAAACAGCAGTGTCCTAATCTTTGGGTTATGGTAATGGAAACAAAAAGAAAAACAAAGACGTGTCCAGTCATAGAAATATGCTCCAATCTTAAACTTTAAAAGCAGAGGGAGCAATAGGGTTAACTTGTATATACCTTGAAAAGTCAGATAAATAACCCCAAATATACCAGAAACTGAAGAACAATTAAGTCTCCAAACTTCTCTTAAATCAGAGATCAAATAATACCCGATGGGTGCACTGACGTCCTAACTGGCGTTCAGGTTAGAGTGAGAACTTTTCATTGAGAGATGATGGCGATCCTTCTGAAGGGATACTGAACTTCTAGCCTCCTGGTACAAAGCGAAAGTGCATGATTTGGAGGTGAGATCGCAGGTTGTAACCACTGGAGTGACACCAGCTAAAACAGATACTCGCCAAACTTCAATAGGAAGAGTAGATATTAGCTAACATTCCAGTATTAGGGACTGGATAAAAAGAAATACTCACTGTGTGTGCTGCCGCCCGAAATGATGTTCAGGTTAAAGTGAGGGCTTTTCGTTGAAAGATGATGGTGATCCTTCTGAAGGGACACTGACCCTCTAATCTCCTGATGCTGAGCGAAGGTGCATGACTCAGAGGCAAGATCGCAGGTTGTATCCACCAGAGCGATGCCAGCTAAAACAGTTATTTGCCCAAATTTAATATGAACAGCAGATATTAACTAACATTTCAGTGTTAGGGACTGGGTAGAAACGCTGTCATTATTTCGGGTCCCGAAAAAGATCTAGAAGTGCTTGCTTAAGATAGGACAGGGCAGAATCTGCGTCTTCGTAGGAGTGCCACTCACCTGCTAGGAGAACTTGAAGCTTCACTGGGTACACCATTTTAAATTTGATTCCAGCCACAATAATTTTGGTAACCGAAGCGTGAAAGCTCGCTCTCCTCTGTCTAACCAAAGTGGGCAGGTCCTGGGCTATCTGGATTTTATGTCCTTCCCACAGAAGGTCTTGGATTTCCTTTATTTTTACCAGGTCATGTTGTCGTTCCAAATAATTCAAAAAACAAAAGATCAGAGGATGGGGGGGGGCTGCCTCGACGGGGATCGGTCTCAAAGCCCTGTACACTATCTCAATGACATTGTGAGAGCCGTAGGGGGAAGGACCCACAATTTTTTTCCATCTGCCGTTGAACAAAGAGGACCACATCTTTCCCTTCTTCTGTTTCTTGAAGGCCATTTATCACTGCATTATTCCTGCGGCTACATCCTTCCAGATCCTCAGGTTTTTGTTCCATCCTGGCCATTTTCTGTTTAACCTACACCAGTTATGGGTCCAGTCTGTCAGCCCTCTTCTCTAAAGAGGCTATACAGGCTTCATTGTTGGAGCTTTTGAGCCTTATATCCTCGATCGCTTGAGAGAATGATTTAATCTATGTTGCCATTGATCTGAGCTCATCTTGGAAAGGACGAAACTCGGTCAGGAAGCTAGAGAGAGTGAGGGGTTGCTGATCCTCTGTTGAGAAAGTTTGGAGTTGGGTAGAGATAGCACTTGCAGTCCACGGTTTCTTTGGGGTCTTTTGAGGTGTTACCGGTGGTATGTGTTTTGGCCGTGGTGACTTCATCCCAGCCTCCATATCCAGTAAACTAGCACCAGTAAATACTATGAAGCTTTTACTGAGTATATCTGTAGATTTCAGGCAATTAACTTCCTTAGATCAGCACAAATTTGAAGTTTAAGGGAGCGGGAGGTCGGAGTGGATTGAAGATGCGTCTAACAGGTTTGCTGCATCACGTGATCCCTGGATTTCCCATCTTTCAGGGAGGCATTAAACAAGACAGAGACAGGTCCAGCTAGTTGAATGACAAGTTCAAGAATTTTGGTGTCAAGCCATCTGGACCAGCTGAACTATTATTTTTAATTAGTTTAACTGTTTGTATAATATCAATAGGGCTAAATACTGGATAGTCAGTCTGTAATGCCGGTAAATCACCAAAAAATAATCTTTCTTTCTGTGCATACTAAGAAAATATTGGTTAAAGTCAAAGGCCATCTCCATTTCTGAACTCATAATTCCATTTTCCATTGAGATTTGCCCTACAGTGTTGCAGCTTTGTTTTAGTGACCCTATATAATTATAACATTTCTTTCTATTATCTATTACCGTGGTAGCTAACTTAAGTTCTACAGCTTTTTTGGCATTTTTAATTTTTTTTTTTGTGTCCCTAACAACTTTCATGTATGCTACCTTACTGATATTAGTGGGATGTATTTTAGCCTTTTTATATGGTTTCTTTTTCTTTCTTATAATTTTGTGGACTTTTCTGGTCCACCCAACAGGGACTATGTGCCTTTTTATATACTTTGTCCTTTCTGGCACCCAAGTGTTAATACATATATTCAACTTATTATGCAACTTATCCCAGATCTGCTCAGCATCAAGGTTATCCAACTCATTCATCCAATCCCAATGACCTAGGAAGTTTTTAATGCTGTGGTAATCTGCTTTAAAAAAAATTCCTGAATTTGGTTATACCATTAATAGGCTTTTTCACAGTGTTATGTAAATCCAGTTGGATTATATTGTGGTCACTACTGCGCAGGGGAGGCAATACCTTAGGGCTGGAGAAACTTAAATCTGGATTTATAAATATTAAATCTAGTACATTTGCCATCCTGGTGCCCTCATGCACCACTTGTTCCAGGTTGCCATGAGTGGTTATGTCAATAAATCGGTTTTCCAAACTACCCACCCCGATTAAGTTTGACCAGTCAATAGATGGAAAATTGAAATCACCCATGAGTATGACATCATTTCTCATGACCATACTTTCAATTTCGTTGAGGAAAACATGTGTATCATCAGTGGTCAAATTGGGGGAGCGATAGTCTAGGCCAATATTTAGTTCAGCAGGAGTAGCAGATAGTTTAGCCCAAATTATTTCATTTTCATTGCTAAGAACTTGTTTTAACTCAATCTCATTAGGTTTCAATTGGTCCTTAATATGAAAGGCTACTCCACACCCCTTTTATATGTGCGTACTTTATTAAGCAGGGTGTAACCAGGGATGGTTACCCCCATTCATCCTCTGAAAACCAAGTTTCAGTAATACTACAAACATTGATGTCATTGTTATACATAAATAAAATAAGTTATTCTAGTTTACTTTTTTAAGCTCTGGGCATTGGTTAGTAGTAGCTTTAGGGGTTTGGTATCTTCAATATTCAAGAGGGCTTTGTGTTACTGAGTAGTGCTACAGGTACAGTGTTTACTTGATTATCGCACCCTTTTAGAGAGGGATCCATGGTCCCTCTCACCCCCTCAGTCACTAGTTTAAATTATTATTGATGCAATCTGTTATACTTTTTCCTAGAGCTGCACTGCCCTTTCTATTGAGGTGGAGCCCTTTCCAGCAGTACAAACACTTTTTATATTAAAAATTTTCCCAGTGGGCTAAACATTGAATGGTTTGCTTTAAGTACCAGCTTCTCAACCAATTGTTGAGGAGTTTAATTTTGTTGTTCAATTGGGGTGAAAACCTAGGTACTGGGAGTATTTCTGACAGAGCCACTTCTGCTCCCAACTCAATGATCTTATTGGTTATGGCCACAAACTCTTGTTTTATTTTTTGAATGGGATCATACAAGATATTATTGACACCAGCATGTACTATAACAAACGTGTTTTTATTAGTGTCACAGAGAATATCTGTGATCATAGGTGTGATGTCAGAGATTTGGGCTCCTCTGAAACAGGACATAGTTCTATTAGGTTTGTCATGATTGCAGACTGCCCTGTCTAAATGTTTGACCATTGAATCTCCTAATACAATTATCTGATTTGCAGTTTGTATCTGCTGCTGGTCAACTACCTCTTCATGTATTACATCAACTACATTAATTCCTTCTTGAAAAGTAGCAACCTCCATCATTTTATTACATTCCAGTGACAACGTCTCACATTGTGATGATAGAACATTAGCTATGGGAATGTGTGTAGAGGGGGGAGGAGGATTAAACTCTTGTTCATCAGGAGGCATATTAGTTAGTACTTCAAAACTATTCTCAGTGTGTAAGTGATAGGTTCCTGCCCTTCTTCCTTTTTTTTGCTGCTTTTTTTTCTTTTGACTGAGCACCACTCTTGATCTGGTATATCCATATCCTGTTCATCCCTTGAGCATTTTGTATTAACAGTGTTAAAATTATTGGATGCACTGTTTGGTGTCATTAGAATCAGCTGATTCATATCCCTCAGGGTTATTAGAGGACAGTTGTGTTAGATCTGTGGTAGCAGGATTGGTATTACAATGCCTTTCATTAAAATTGGCTGCCATTTGTTGCTGGCTGTTTTCCAGACTTATCAATCTATTGCTGAAATGGGTGATTTCCCTTTTCCAAGTCTTCATTATATAAACATTTTGCACATTTATATTCATTAGGTAATGTTTTATACTTAATTATGCTGTACATTTCACAAGTTGGACATTTAATTCCCACATCTCCCTCGATGGTCATAAGAGTCTGTAACGCCGGCCCGATGGCGCTGAGGGTTGAGGCGCTGGATGCCACATCTCGCGTCACAACGGCAACCTGGGTTCTGGAACAGCCCCGGGTGGCTGGGGGTCAGCAGGGGGGGAAAGATTGAGCATCCGGAGGACCACTCTCTCTTCCTGGGGAGGGTTGGGGTAGCGATTTGCTCAATTAGCACCCTCTGGAGAGGCTGAGGGATAGCCGAACATAGCGTCACAGGCGTATGCCAGGGGTGGAGCCACAGCATGCATGGTCTTGGTAGCCAGGCTCCACAGGGGACGTAGAATAAAGGAAAAAAAACTCACCACTGATAGGCGAAAGCACCTCCCTTCATAGACCACACTCCCAGACACGGGCTCGGTCCTCAGGCTATCCCCCTCCTCTCCGGCCCAGTGTCTCAATACTTGAAGAAAGAGCACCCTGGACAGGGGCAGCCATTCCCCGGAGGGTAGACCCGGGGGATGCCCGGTGCCGGAGAGGAGCCTGCGACTTCTGAGCCATGTTGGGAGGTAGAGACTGTGATCCAGGAGGTTGCCGGAGAGAGTTCAGAGGTGAGTGGTGCACAAAAAGAGTTAAAAAAAATTAATAAGAGTCTGTAACATATTATTAAGTAGTCATACAAGTGTAGCACTGAGACTACTTGTATATATTATTTTACAGGTAGAAGCACAGTAATCTGAAGGACCATTCAATGGAGCTGCCTCCAAACGGATAAGCCTATTGCTACACAGTAGTGTATAAAACTGGGTTTTGTATATAGCAAATGGTGTTGTGCTATCCTACCTGGCTTGTTTTTCATGCTACTCCCACTAAACATAAAATAACATGCGCTGGGAACACAAATCTGAAAAATGTTAACTTTAATGGAATAAGGCCTACACATTAACCAGCTAGACTGCGCAGTCAGCAATTTTGCCGGATAGGGCCACCAGCCTTCCCTCCTGGTCTGCATAGGAATCAGTTTTCTCATATAGAAGACCCTTCTGGGCCAAAATAGCCACACCTGCCTTTTTTGCACTCGGATGTGAGGAAGAGATCACCCCCCTACCTCACGAGTGGCGCAGTTTTTAATGTTCTGCTTGTGAGAGATGTGTTTTCTGGATGAGCCCTATATTACTGTGTGTGTGGGCCAGATCCCAAAGTATACTGTATCTCTTAGCAACTGAATTTATCTCTTTAACATTAAGGTAAATCACTTTAAGAGACCCCACTGGATAAACTTAACAGTATGACCTGTGGCCAATGGTTCCCCCGTTCTTTTCAGCTGAGGCCTTGCATAGCTTCCTTTAATGGAGAAGTCTTTATTAATGGTTTGTAAGCTGGGAATTCCCATTAAGGACTGTAATAATAAGACAGATTTCCTGCTGCCACTCCTAAAACATACCCATACAATAATCCTGCCTTCCCCCATACCCCTGACAAAAACCTGTAACCCAAGTAACAACATAAAACTATATACACAAGAACAACAAACTACAATGATAGTATTACACATAAGTGGAAGTTTTCAGAAGAAAAATCCTTCTGTCCTGAAGCCTGGGTCTCTACTAGAAGGCCCCGCACTCCCCCCACAACCCTGACAAGCAGAGAACTGGGAGTTGAGTGGTCTCCAGGTGTTGTCGACCGAGAGAGAGAGTTAACCCTCCTTGCTGAAGGGCTAGGTGGTCAGATAGCCGACCTGCCTCAAAGGAACAAGGAGAGCGCTCCTTCAGTCCAGACCTCCAGTGGATTTTGTTAGCATACAGATTTATAAAATAACATCTGGCATCAAGAACTGCTGCCATTAAAGAAGAAGTTGTATAAAGCATTGCAGGACTTTTCCTCTTGGCACAGAAACCTTTCCCACAGCATGCCAAAAGCAATTCCCCTTAGTACACCCCCCTCCCATCATCACAACACCTCCATATTTTTATTGCCCCCTTGTGGTGTACTGTGTCTGTCCACTCAGTACCCCGTGTGTTTCTTCAAACTTATAATGCACATCGGGTGTATCCTTAATTGGGAAAATAATTTGGTAAGCAAAGAAAGGTAAACAGGAGGGGAAAACATAAAGGGAGAATTAGCTGAGGCTGTCACCTAGTCATTGAAGATGTGATGAAAGCTTCTGCCCACCACATAGTCAGCGAGCATGAACAAATGGCTTTGAGTCTCTGGAATTGTATTTTTTTATTTATTTATTTATTAGTCTTTCAGACAACTCCTTTGAGCCAAGGCTCATTTACAGAAGTTCCACATTGGATTACAAGGACAAACAGAGAATAGGGCATTTGTAGGTGCACAAAACAAACATTCTACCAATGTCAGTAAATAAATTTGTTAAGCTAGGGAAGAAGAGGGACATGCACCAGACATTGTACAATGAATGCCTGTAGCAGTAGACAGGGTGGTGAGGAGAAAAGTAAGTGCTTACAGGGTGTTAGGTAACTTTAGGTGAACAGCAAGAAAGCAGAAGGGGAAAGGAGGGGGAGGCTGAACAGTAGATAAATGATGCTGGAGTGAAATAAAAGAGAAGAAGGCAGGGTCAGTGAGGACAGCAGTGGAGGTAAGGGTGCAAGGAGGAGCAGGAGGAGGGAGGGGTGGAGGGATGAGAGGAAGAGGGTGTCGGGGTAGTTTTTCTTTGAGTAGAGAGAGTCCATGTAGGGTGGGACAATACAGTTTGACTCACACTGCTTAGTCCCTGCTTGCGACCCACCATATTTGGCTCTCTGTGGTCATATTACTCAAGGTGGCCATCCATCTGGCCATTGTATTGGTACGAGTGGCCCAAAAACCTCAGTAAACTTACGAGAAAATCAACCCTGTGTTCCTCCCTCTCTTCCAGATATGGGTTAAACCAGGATATGCATGCACCGGAGTAGTCCACAGAAATCATCACTGCCACTGCTGTCCCTCATAGTAGTACAGACACTCACCACAAAGTCTCCTGCTTTAAATATTCATGCAGTTTGCTAACAGGGTGCATTGAGTACTTCAACTTATGGTGGCATGGTGGGTAAAGACCAAACAAGATTGCAAATGCTAAATTTAGACAGTCAGTTAATGGCTGTTAAGTTTAATCGAAGGAGTGAATTGGAAGAGTAGCAAATCTTACCCCTTGCATGATATCTTAGGTTGGTGGGGGTTGGGGTTGCTTTGCAGGGCCTTGCAGAGGAGGGCTAAATCCTTGTATAGCTGCTCGTCTGTGCTGGAGCCTTTGTTTTTTGCTGCAGAAGTGGATTTTCCAGCAGTCTCCTATTTAAGCTGTAAAATGGCTTGGTTGACTGAGTCCTGCTGACATTTGAGGAGACTGATGCCAATCTTCTGGAGTGGTTTGGCTGCTTGGAGCAATGAGTCATAAAGCTTCTGACTGCTCTCCCAAAAGACAAGCAACTTAGTAGGATAACGTAGCAGTGCACTAATCTGTTTTTCTTTTAATTGCTTGATCACAGCCAGAACTCGCTTCCTCTTTTGTATTGTTGCTGTTGGATAGTCTTGATCTATGTAGACCCTTTTTCCATCAAGGTTAAGATCATGCTTACCCCATGCTTTCCTCTGTACTATTTATTTTATTGAAAAATGACTGAATTTGACTAGAATCAATCTCAACGGTGCCCCATTCTTTGGCTTAGGGCCGAGAGCCCTGTGGACCCCCTCTAGTTTGAGCAGCTCAGCCTTGGGGATGTCTAGCTCCTTCCACAGTCAAGTTTTAATGAACTCTGGTGTGTTGTCTTGTTCACTGCCCTCTGGGAATCCAAATATTTGGATGATCTTTCTCCTGCCCCTGGATTCTGCTTCCTCTGCTCTCATCATTAACTCACTCTCTCTTCTGGCAAGGTAGTTGACAACCTGGCCCAACCACATGGTGTCTTCTCATTCTTTATTTAGGCCCATCTCCAGCTCTGTTGTTCTACATTCGAGATGCTTCATGTCCTGTTTATTATCTTTTACATTAACATCTATTCGGTATAGCATTTTTAAAATGTGGGAAGTTGCCCGGCTGTCAAAGGAGTTTCTGCAAGAGGGTGTGCCTTCTTCATTGTGACCCGACCCCCCCACTGACTCAGAGGCCCTAGAAGGTGATGCACTGGGGCTATGAACAAGCTGTGATATTCAGAGTGTAGCTTCTTTAGTTCTACCTCTGCCTCTTGTTTTGGAAGCCTGGCTCATTTTCTAACTTTAGGTAGTCACCCAGTATTCAGGAAACAGCCTTTAGATACCAGATGAAAATGAATTATACCACCACAGACTTGGAGCTATGAACTGTGCCTCCATTGCCAATGGTGACATCACTGGAAGTCTCAAACACAGTTTTATTATATGGAAGGACTAGAGTCGGGGTACCTGGAGAAGGAATAACTGTGGAAGTAAAGATGGTTAGAAATGGTTAGGAACAATTCATAACAACAGGGCCCCTAGGCCAGACCACCCTGGAGCCCACCTTCACTGGTACCAATTACTGTCCCTCTGTCCTAACTGGGTACCCAGGTTTCTGCAGGCCTGTTCGGTGCTGTGGGTTACTGGCGTTGGAACCCTAGGAACAATGCAAACTGAAAGTTAACATTTAAACATTTACTCCCCTTGATTGCCAGGGTAAGCCCTAGGTACTCATGATCCTGAAGATCTGAGATGTTCCTGGAGCAGAAGGCTTTCACCAGTTCAGTCTCTGGGGATTTCAGTTTAGGAAGGGCAGAATAAATGGGCAGCAGTAAGTATTCTGAAGACTTGAGCTTGATTGAAGGTCTGGCCGCTTGTCCCCTCGATTGAAGATCTCGCAGCATGTCACCTTCAGCCTATTCAGGTTCATTGCAGAGCTCTCGTGCAAGCCACACCAAACCACTGAGGATCCAGACCTAGGAGTAGCTTCACAGCCTGGCACCCTCACAGGTCATGGGTGCCTTAGCTCTCCCAGCATGCGCCGGTGGCCTCCTGTAGCCAGAAGGCCCCACTTGGTTGGGGTTAGCAAGTTCCATACCTCGCCCTGAATTAACCTGAAAATCTCCTAGTTTCTCTTTCCTCTCAACAGAAAACAGCTCCACTGTGCAGCCAGTACAGCTTCTCCAACTTTTTCTGCTTTTCAGTGCCTTTGGGCAACAGATTCCAAACTCCAACTCCAGATCGGCAGTTTCTATCCTCACCTGGATTTCAACAACAGCAACAGGTCCCTGAAGCACAAAGTACTTGCCCACCTTTTTTCTCTCACAGTCTCTCTGATTCAAACAGGCATCCACCTTTTCTCTGGCTTACACACAGTTTCTAGGAAGCCTCTTTCCAAGCTCAAAGGTATTCTCTCAGTCCCAAATTGGTGCAGGATGGTTGTAACAGAAGTCTCCACTAAACAGCAAACTCCAGCAAGATGCCTGGAGTGATTGGTAGAGATGTATGGCTCCTCTGAAAAGCAAGAACTCTTCTCCTTTATTCCTCTGACAAACTCTGTTTTAAGCCCTGTGAAAGACCTTAGATGAATTCTCACATAGGCTCAGCACTGAGTCCTCCTGACTCAATCAGAGCCCAGCACAGACTGACTCAACTGCCCCAAAGTCTTTGGGATTTCTCCCCAGAATCCCACTCTCTAATTGGCTGGTTCCAGTCATCAATCACAACCAAAAGCCCTCTTCTATTACTGATTTGTGAAGTCTCTTGGCACCTGAAAATAGTTAACACCTTCTCCCATGAGTCCTCTCAGACAGTTTTGGGGGCCCTGTTAACTGATTGGATGTCCTTAGGGGGTCAAAGGATCATAATCATGGTTGCTGGTAAACAGGTCAATACGGATTCCTACATTCACAGTCCTCTTGCAGCCAACATAAACACATTTATCCTACAGTAACCTCACAGTCCTGTAGTCATCTTCCCCCTTATGCTCCAGCTGAATTGCTTAATAAATCTATTCTGCCCCTTGTCTGTCTCTTGTGCCAATTTAGCTTGCTCCCCAGGTGCCAGGCAGGTTCCTCACGTCCATATGTAAATCCTCCTCATTAATATTCATGAGGCTGCTAATTTTTTAAGCACTCATTGGCGCTCTGTATTAAAACATTTTTCTGCTCCCCTTGCACCTCGTCTGGATCTCAGGTCCCTGATTAGCTTAACAGGAGGGGACTGGGACCACCAAAGAGGTGCTCATTTGACTGCAGGAATGGCCACAAACAGACGTGTGCACTGCACACGCATGAGCCACAAAAATGCACAGAGTGCAAAACCAACCCACTGGCTCCATGCTTTACTCCTCCAGCTGCATACTGGATTTTAACTGCTACATGGGGCCAGAGGGAGGATCCAGGGACACAATGGGACCATTTGTGGCTCAGCCCAGGAGCAGGGACACCCAGGGGGAATGGGAGACCGGGGCCACTTCCAGGGGCAAACAGGTAAACCCCTACAGGGGGTTACACTCCCCCCTTAAATGTTTGGTGTCCCTGCCAAGTCTATGGGTAGGAACCTGTAAATTTGCAAAACTAGTAAACCTTAGCATTCAACATATGGCAAATATTTCTACCTAGACACCTGGTCCTTATCTACCAAGGTATGAAACAAGCAGAAACATGAGACAAATTTTATGTACAGACTATAAGGCTAAACATTTTTCCATTTTGACAGATATCAGATACCATAGTATGTATGGCACCCATTCTTTCACCCCTTTAGTTGTTCAGAACCACCTGTATATGAACTCACATTGATAATACACTTTTTACCATTTGTTTCCCTTCAGTGCACTATCACCTCCCCCTTTTCTGTTTTGCCATCTTCCCTTCAGGCTTGGGGGACTTAGCACTAGCAGGACACATGTAAACCTTAGGCAATGACCTAGGGATGACATATATACCCTTGTGCAATATGAATAGGAGTAGGTCAGTGGCTGACCCTGGAGTATAATAGGTCAACTTAAGCAATGGTTTCACAGTCTTCCCAGACCTTCTTGAGGGTTATTGTTCCTCAGTCCTAGTGATCACCTCCTGTTCAGAGGTGGAGTCAAATGTCACTTGCCCCTGTATCTGTTTCTTCTTCCCCCTTTGCAGGGTGCTCCTGCACCACATCACTTTCATCGCTCTGCCCAGTGGCTTTCTTGTGGCCATTCAGAGAGCTCAGTCGAACCAGTATTGAAGTTCAAAGTGGGCTCTCCAAAAAGCATTGACTTGGGAAAGCTGCTCTGGAACCACTTAAAAGGCTCAGCTGGACTAGTATTTAAGTTTGGGGGGTCCTTCCAAGGGGCATTGTAAGAGCAGCTTCCCATTCAGCACCCTGTTCCACAGGCACAGCCAAGTTCACTTCCCCAAAATTCATCATCATCCCCTCTGTCCTCAGTCTCTCTTGTAGTAGGCTCCTCTTCCACAGACCCAGTTTCCAATGTCAGGGGTGTTCCCTGAAACAGTCTAGCCAGTTCAGGAGTGGGATAGAAACAGACAGATGGACTATCAACCACTCATTCTGATTCATCAGCCTACTCGTCCCCTTCAGACACTTCTTCTACTGGGGCAGGACCAACTCCTGGGAGGTCACCACTTTCTTTTCTCTGTCATCTGCGTGCAGCAGCTCCAGTGGTTGGAGATGTGGGAGGATCTACTGTATCAGAGGCTGAGCTGACCACCTTGTCTCTGATGAGCAGTAGATGGTTTCTATGGAACACTTTGTATCCTTGAGTTTCTCCTTCTGGTCGAAGCTTATATACTGGCAACTCCTTCAGCTTCTCCAGCACTACATATGGTGTGTTTCCCCAGTGGTCAGTGATCTTATACTTTCCAGAAATGCCCAGTCTCCTCAGTAGGACCCTGTCACTTGGCATCAAGTCTTGTGCTTGGACTTTCTTATCACATCTCTCCTTTTTGGCTTGGTTCCTCTTGTTGGCCATCTCAGAGGCTAAACAATAAGCATCATTCAGTTGTTTATTTTGCACACATACTGTAAGTAGTCACCCTCTTTAATGCCATCTGCTGATACCCCAAAGCACAGGTCAACTGTCAGGTGGGCATCCCTCCCAAACATGAAGCAGTACAGAGAGAACTTGGTGGCATAATTCTTGGTACAGTTGTAGGCGTGAACCATGGTGCTAACTCTCTGACTCCAGGTACACTTTTTCTGAGGTCCAAGGTGTCGAACATGTCTAATAGGATTTAGTTGAATCTTTTAGGCTGGGGGTCACCTTGGGGATGGTAAGGGATTGCTCAGAATTTTCTGACTCCCCACATAGACAATAGTGCTTTTATTAGCCTACTTTCAAAATCATGGCCTTGACCTGAGGGAATCCTCTGTGGCACCCCATAATGTACAAATAACTTCTCGACCAGCACCTTGGCCACAGTAGATGCCTTCTGATCTGTGGTGGGGTAGACTTGGGCGTATCAAGTAAAATGATCTGTGACCACTTGTATGTTTGAGATATTTCTGGAGTCTGGTTCCAAGGTGAGGAAGTTGATACACACCAGCTGCATAGGGGCATTTGTTACAATGTTGACTAGTGGGGCAGCCTTTTGAGGGAGAACTTTCCTCCGGATACACCAGCAACAGGTCTTGCAGTATTGATTCACATCCTGTCCAATTTTGGGTCAATACAATCTACTACAAACCAGGTCTAATGTGCATTCATTGCCCAAGTGTCCCATGTTGTCATGGAGAGCCTTCAATACAGTTTGATACATAGGTACATAGACAGTGTTGGCAGATAAGGGCCTATGGCCCACCCAGTCTGCCTATTTGAGCTTGTAAGTTCTGTTTATGTTTTATTTATATTTTGCTAGAAGTCTGTTGCCCCTTACCCCTAACCTCCAGAATTCCTTTATGTCTATCCCATGCATTCTTATATCCCGTGATTGTTTCAGCCCCCACCACTTCTTCTGGCAGGGTGTTCCACTTGTCCACCACCCATTCTGTGAAGAAATTCTTCCTCATGTTTCCTCTGAATCATCCTCCCTCCAACTTCATCCCATGCCCTCTAGTCCAGGAACATCTTTTCGCTTAAAAATAGTGTATTCCTGCACCCTGTTCCTCCCTGTAAGATACTTGTATGTCTATCATATCCCTCTCCCTCCTCTCCTCCAGGGAGTACATGTTCAGTTCCTTCAACCTGTCCTCATAGGACTTGTGATGCAATCCATGTACCATCTTTGTTGCCTTCCTCTGAACCTTCTCTACCCTGTCTATGTCCTTATGTAGGTAAGGTCTCCAGAACTGTACACTATACTCCAGGTGGGACCTCACTAGTGTCTTGTATAGTGGAATTATGACCTCCCTTTTCCTGCTGGTGATGCCGCTGCTTATGCATCCCAGCATCCTATTTGCTTTACCTGCTGCCTTGTTACACTGTTTCCATACCTTGAGGTCATCAGAGATGATAACCCCAAGATCCCTTTCCTGCTTGGTGCAGGCTATATCCTCACCCCCAACTGATATATTTTGCCAGGGTTTTTGTGCCCCATATTCATTATCTTGCACTTCTTTGCATTGAATTTCAACTGCCAAACCCCTGACCATTCTTCAAGTTTCTGCAGGTCCCTTCTCATTCTGTCTACACCCTGTGGTGTGTCTACTCTGTTAAAGAGCTTTGTGTCATCAGCGAACAGTGAAATTCTGTCTTCTAGGTCCCGCGCAATGTCACTGATGAAGATGTTGAACAGGACCAGTCCCAGCACTGATCCCTGTGGTACCCCACTGGTCACTCTTCCCTCTATGGAGTGACAGCCATTTACCACCACCCTCTGTGTCCTGCCGCCCAGCCAGTTACCTACCCACCACACTACTGTCCTGCCCACACCCATATTCCCCAGTTTGTGCAATAGTCTTCTACATGGCACAGTGTCAAAGGCCTTGCTGAAGTCCAGATAGGCCATGACCTCTGCCCTCCCCCAATCCACCTCCCTACTCACCCAGTCAAAAAATTCAACTAGGTTGGTCTGACATGACTTCCCCCTGGTGAAACCATGCTGCCTTGGGTCTTGTAGTCCATTGACAACCAGATGTTCCACCAATCTCTCCTTCAGTAGTGCTTCCATGATCTTCCCCACTACCGAGGTGAGGCTGACTGGTCTGTAGTTCCCCGCTGCCTCTTTGTTCCCACTTTCATATAAGGGGACTACATCTGCTGTCCTCCAGTCTCTGGGTACCTCCCCTGTTTCCAGTGATTGGCTAAACAGGATAGCCAGAGGTTCAGCCACCACCTCTATTAGTTCTTTAAGACCCTGGGGTGCACCCCATCTGGACCCATTGCTTTATCAACTCTTATTACTTCCAGTTCCTTCAGGACCCTTTCTTGTGTAAAGGGACTTGTGTCCATTTCTGCACCATTCTCACCCCTTGTACTCCCTTCAGACCCATTACCCTCCTCTTCCTCAGTAAAGACTGAGCAGAAATACCTGTTCAATATGTCCTCTTTACTGTTGTCATCCTCCACACGGCCCCCATCCTCCCCCTTCAGTCTCACTATCCCTTCCTTTGCCTTTCTTTTTTCACTTATGTACCTATAAAAGGTTTTGTCCACTCTACCCACTGATTTTGCAATGTGTTCTTCTGTCTGAACTTTGGCTTCTCTTACTGACCTCCCTGCCTCCCTTGCTTCTCCTGGTACTTCTCCCTATCCCCTTCTGCCTGTGTCTTTTTGTATTGCCTGAATGCAATCTTTTTGGCTTTCACTTTCTTTGCTACCTCTTTGGAAAACCATAATGGTATCCTCTTCCTTTTCCTATTACTAACCTGCTTAATGCATAATTCTGTTGCTCTTATAATCCCCATTTTAAATATTGCCCACAGTTCCTCAACTCCTGATTCCTGCCCCATTCCCTTTAATGCCTCTTTCAAGTATTTCCCCATTTTCTCAAAGTCTGCACCCCTAAAATCCAGGATACGTGTTTTTGTGTGGTTTGGTTCTGGTCTTTCTGTGATTTCAAACCACAATGGCTGTGGTCACTGTTCCCCAGGTGCTCCCCCACTGTTACCCCCATCACACTGTCCCTGTTTGTGAGCACAAGGTCCAGTATTGCCTTCTGACAAGTTGGTTCCATGACCAGTTGCTTGTGGAAGGCACCCTGAAGGGAGTCCAGGATAAATCTGCTCCTAGTTGATGAAACTGGTCTGGCAACACCAGTTGTACTTTGGGTACCCCCTGCTGATCTTGCACCTCTCTGTACAGCAATTAACTTTGACCAGTCTCTTAGCATCAATCAAGTATTGGGGTCTCTTGTGGTCACTTGTGCTGGATCACCCCTTATCTGTAAAACTTGCTCAATTTCTCCAATGGCCAGGCTAGACCACTGCTCCCCTATCAGATCTTGAGTAGTTAGCTGTGGTAAGGATCTCATGTCCAAAGCAGTTAAGTGACAATACGGTATGGGGAGACAGCTTCTAGAGGCTCCTAAACTGTCCACCAGGGGTGGCATATCCTCATTAGATGGGGACTCTTTGGTGTCAAACATTTTGCACAGCACCTTTATAACCTGCTTAGGTATCTTTACCCAGCTGGAGTGCTCTTCTTGATGAGCCAGGGCGGCATCGGGAACAGGGGTCAGCATCTATGTAGTTCAACCTGGGCAATACTTGATGCAGTAGTCATATGTGGAGAGGGCTGACAGCCATTTATGACCAGCTGCGTCCAACTTGGCTGTAGTCTGTACATACACTAGGGAGTTATCAGTGTTTAAGAACATTTTTGCCCCATACTGGTAATCATGGAACTGATCCACAATGGCCCATTTCAGCTCAAGGAATTTGAGCTTTTGCACAGGGTATTTGCATTCTGCAGGATTCGAACTCTGACTTGCATAGGCCTCTGGAAGCAAATCCTCTGAGTATTCTTGATATAGCACCACCCCAGGCTACTGAAACTAGCATCAGTGTATAAAACATAGGGTTTCTGTGAGTCTGCATAAGCCAAGACCGGATTAGGCAATAAATGATGTCCTCAGAAGCCTGGTCACATTCCTCAGTCCACCTGGGGCCGAATGGCTCAAAAGGTCTGAAATACTGCAGTGTCTCAGTGGAGGCCCCAGGTTGTTTGGGTTTCTTACTCTTGTTGACTGGGAGGTAACCCTGTAGCAAATTCAGGAGGGATCTGACCACCTGAGTGCAATCCTGTACAAACCTCCTGTAGTACCCACAGAATCTCAACAGCCTCTGCATTTCCTTCAAATTCTTAGGTTTTGACCAGGTGGAAAGTGCCTCAACCTTGCTGGAGTCCACCTGAATGCTCTTTGCTGACACTATGTGCCTGATGTACTTAACAGAAGCCTGGAAGAAATGTCACTTATCAATGGAGAGTTTTATGTTTACCTTACTGTCTGCTTGTAATATTCATTTTGTAATTTCATCTTTGTTATATGGTTTTGTTATATGGTTTTCTACTTGTCCCAATTTTCATGACTTGGAACTTTTGTAAAAGAGCCCTTGGCTCAAAGGTGCTTATTTATTTATTTAGTTTTTGTTGACGGGGTAAGTGCACTAGACAAATTCTGCCTATTTTCAGGCACGACCCAGGGGAGGGAGATACAGATGAATGCCAACTGACAGTGAACCAGATTAAGCTATTGGTGGTATTTTTTTTAGTGAATGGTGGAAATTTGGCCAGGGCACCAGGGAAATTCCCATACTCACCTGTGGGGGAATTGCTGGCCATTCCAAGATTACCACTGTGCCCGAGATTCGAGAGGACATGGATGTCTCAGAGGTAGGGGAGCCAACCTCCTCCCCTGCCCCTGCTTGCTTAGAGGTTGTCTCAGGAAACAATTTTGATGGACAGTTCCAAGAAGAATCAGGACCAGAGATTTACGTGTCTATGGAAGATATCAGTCAACCAACTGTATTGGATAATGCTACTGGAAACACTAAAACCCAGAATGAAATGGAAGCACTACTGGAGCAAATGGCACGAGACATGGAATGGCACTTACTACATCAGGAGAAGCTGAAACAGCATCTTGCTCAGTTAACTACGGAGAAGGACGCTGTCAGTGATACAGACAGTGCTGTTAAATGGGACCCATGAGAGTGTGATGAAACAGCACGGAGCCAAGCTGCTGAGCAAGGTGAGTCACACATCTTACTTGGCACTACCTATTACTGAATTCTGAAAAAACGGCTTGCAGTGCAAGCACTGAGGATAGCATGTGCCCAAAGCCGCAGAACGCAGGGGAAATGCAAGATAAATTGTTGACAGTGACAACGCCGACCACGGAGTTGGAAACTGTGTTAAATGATATAGTTCTGTCCAGACAACTTTCTTCTGAGCTTGTAGAACTGAATGTTTTGCCAAATAATGCTCCTGCTCACCTATCTAAAATGGCGGGGTTTGTTTTTCGTCACGCCATGGATGAACGAGTTTTTGCCCCAACTATCTTACCTTGCAGTCAGATCCAGTACCAAATGAACAGCTCTTCAGAAGATGGCAGTACTGTGTTTTCATTTATGGCAAGGAATCAGGCTGCAAAGTTGGGCATTTGAGATGACAGCAAGGGGAATCGAACTGCTGTAACTCTAGCCAAAAGAAATATTGTTGCAGAATGTTTGCCAGCACTGCACAGCAGGACATGAGAGCTAACACAAAGCAGCAAAATAATACAGATGTTATTACTACTTCTGCTGCCATCCAAGAAGCTTTTGCGGTTCAGCCTCTCCCTTCCCCAGTAGAGGCATGGTCGCCGCAGAAAGCTTTACTTGAAGCAGGATGGAAGAAAGTATCCAGTGGGGCCTGGTTGCCTGACCCTGAATGGGATCCAACTGTAGGTTTTATGCAAGCTTCTCCAGATTGGTGCCTTACTTCCACAGCACTTAGGGCCCACCCAGGGGTAGTGGACAATCCTGTAAGAACGCTTCTGCAGGTTTCACAATCTCAGGACATAAGACATGTCCCACAAAAAGCTGCTGGCAGAACTACACCAGTGGATTTGTGGTCAGACCCATTTCTCATTTCTAAACCAGAATAACTGCTGCAGCCAGATGATAAAGACAGACAACTCCCACCCATACCAACCAAATCTTTACTTTCAGAACTTTTTACCAATACCAAGAAGGAGGCTGCCCCACGACGGAATGCTGTGTGCATACAATACAAGGGTAGCCTGGAAATTTGGCCTGACAGACACTATGTAGGGAAACTACTGTTGAAAGACTCTCTGCACTTTCCCCCTAACGAAGTCTTCACCTCTTTCAATATCTCGGGCAAAGACAATTTCGATGTTAGTTTTCGTACTACCACGCTTTAGACTTATTTTGGGAATGCTACAACCAGGTGAAGTACTCTCCCATATGGACCCCCTTTTTGTTAGTCCTTTATTGAAACCACTCACAAAATTAATTACGGTAATGTTTAGGAATAAGGGGGTCTATGTGGAGGATATCACTTACTGGTTGTCCCACCAGAAATGTGATGTACTTTCCCCTCCTGAAGCCATTCTCAATTCAGAGAGGTTTTGGACAGGGGGAATATAAAGTGAAACTGAGGCAGACGGAAACAGGAGTGGAACATATTCCAGATGCATTTCTCTTGGGAAGAGATGGGGGGGTGTTTTTATGGGGTTAGCCCCTTGCTTGTTATTGATGTGGCTCCTGTACTCACCTCACAGGTTCCTGTTACAAACCACAGTGTGACAACTGTGGGGAAATTGGCCATATAGCCTTACAGTGTGCGAATCACACTAAATGTGATCTGTGTGAAGAGTATGGTCACACCTTCTCTGAATGTTCTTGGTCTGCCAAGAATAAAACCTTCAGCATGAGTCCTGAATTGCTGGTACAACAGACTCAGGATTTGGCCAGTGACAAGGGTGTTCCGCTCCCCACTCCCCACCCCCTCCCCCCTTCCTCACCAGCCCTCCCCTCAGGCCCATCTCAGGAATATGCAGCACAGACACCAGTACAGGAGATACTTATAAAACAAGAACCACACCCCCCAACACCAGGCTTATCCAGTGTCCAACCTAATCACAGTATGCTACGTAGATCCCACAGAAGAGTAAAACCAGGAGATGGTGCTTCCCTCTTCATCTCCTCCCCCACTCCTGAGGAGGCGATCCTCCTGAAACATCAAACCTGAACCTTCTCAGATGGGGGGGGAAGAATCAGATAACCCCTTTGCAGCTTTATCCACTAACTGGGGTGATCAGATATAGACAAAAGTGAGACGGATTCACAAACACCTGTGCAGGACACCCCCCCCCCCACTCTCCAGAGGTGGTGGGCTACAATGGGAAAAAGGAAAAGAAGAGAAAAAACTCTCTTAAACTAACTCGCTTCAAAATTCATTGTAGGTATCCTCAATGTCCACAGTTTACTTAATGTGACCAAAAGAACTGCTATATACAATTACATCCATACAGCTAACATAGACTTTGGCCTACTGTAGGAAACATGGATGTTTTCAAGTGACCAATTAAGAACATTTCAGGGTGAATGGAGATGGGGACCATCCTACTGGTCCTTTGCAGTGCGGATAGAGTGGGTATTCTCTTAAATTCTTTTGATTTTTCATTATATAAATTAATAGACTTAATTCCTGGTAGGGTGCTTATTTTAGATAGAGGTTGGAAGACAATAAATTGTAGAATTATAACTATTTATGGCTCTCAATCAAAAGCAGACAGAGTAGCTTTATTGCAAGTGATTCAACCTTTTTTAGTGACTTCACTAAAAATATTTTTATGTGGGGATTTCAATTGTAATACTAAAACTCAGGTAGGTAAGCAAAGAGGGCAGACAAGAAGATACATTGTGACTTGAATGCTCTCTCCAAAACAATAGAAATGGCTGATTTGGTAGACTATAGGGAATTTCAGGTACAAGGCCCTCCCTATACTTACATGAGGAGTAAATTTACATCAACAATTGATCATATAGATGTAACCCCTAGGTGGCGCTATCCCAAGGGCTACTACCCCTGCCTGCTTGGCTAGTAGCAGGTTGAGGGGCCTGAGTTCTGAAATGGGTGCCTCCACCCAGAGGTCAGGGTTGGTAGTGGTCAAGCTAACCTGGGCATAGCCCTCTGGGACACTGTAACCTCCCTCTTTCCTTACTAGTGGCTGGAACAATACACAAGAATCACTTTCACAATACCCCAATACACCACACAAGTACCCACACTGTTTGCACTTACCGCAAGGGCTTCTTTTGGCTCGACCCTGAGGACCCCCTGTAAAACAAGATTATACATAGCAAATAACAGCAGTACAGTACTCTTGCACAAACTGGAACCACAGTCCAGGTAAATGCAAAAAAGAGTTAGAACTGATTTATTTGAGGGACTTAAACAAGGGAGGGGCATAATCAGGTTAATTTGCTTAAATGCTGTATCAATCAAACAGTTATGCATGCACTTCAGGGTCCATAAACAGTTACACACTCTAGGTACCCAGATGGAGAATGGTGGGCTAGCAAGGAACGTTGCAGCTGGTTGGGGCCCTGTGATGGAAGAAAACTACATGCACCACACACGCTAATTGTAATCTAGAGCCGGAGGGCTCAGTTCGTGAAAAGAAAACAACAAGACTATCAGATGACACATTTTTAGATTAGGTTGTTGTTGCAGGGAGCTACCCTGTTGATTACTCATGATACCCAAGACTGGACTCAGGCCGGACGAAAATTGAGACTGCAGGTGGTTGATCTGGAGTACCAGGAGAAGCAGGGCCGACACAATTCTCAGATGCGTCTTTCCTGTTCAGGCATGGAGCAGGGGGCTGATCCCCAGGCAGGTCTCTCATCGATGGCTTTCTCTGTGTAACAGGTAGTCTGGCTGGGCCAGTTTGGCAAGGCCCAGGCCAAATGGAGACAAATTCGGATACAGTCCATTTTGGGCTGGATACAGCTTCCAGCAAGCAGAACACAATTCTCACAGTGGGAAACCAAATCACGACCCACTAACAACTCACAGCACATTCACATGTAAGGAAATTCTACTGTATCAGGCACACCGCTCTCCAGTCACGATCGCAAAGTCTCTACACAATACTGGAATTCAAAAGCAGCTGGAAATTCTGACAGGCCGATTGTATTCAGAAAAATTTTCAGTCTTCTTCAGATTGATCCTGGTCACAACTCAGTAGCTTACTTCGTTTTCACAAACTCGGATTCAGTCTGAACTGATTCTCTTCTCCCTCTCAGGGGCAGCAGGCAGGCATGCAGGCCAAAACTCAGGCCTTTCCACAGAAACTGTATTGAGCTGTTGCTTTTTCAGCTCCCAACTTAGATCTGTTCAAACTACAGCAGCCTGGGAATTTCCCCAAGATCCAAAAGGTTCGGTTGGCTAATTCATCTGTCAGTCACCAGAGGAGCTTCCCTTCAGGGGCAAAAAGGCACCAAAAGCCCAAAACTACAGTTCTTACAGATTCTGACTCCAGACAGCTCTTGCAGTCCAGCTCAACTTTAGGTCCCACCAGTACTGATTGGTCCAATTCGGCAGTCCTGGGCCTAGATAGTGGAGATAAACAAAACAGTCCTTGTTGCAAAGAAGGCAGGTTAGACAAACTACATTATCATTATCACGCTAAATGATTTTCAGCAAATATTTACATCTTTCAACAGAGCTTTCTCTCAGATTACTCATGAGTGCAATCCAGGTAGCTCTTAAAGAGACAATACACAGAGGCTATACAGGTACTCTCTGGCAATCAGATTTAAACTGCTAAAACTGTAGGACACCAGCCTGGCAGTGAGCATTTAGACAAGCTCAAGGAAGACTTTTCAGGAACCCCCATTTGTAGGGGGGCTACACCCTTCCCTGTCTGGAGAAAACTTGGTGTCCACGTCAAGTCTGTACCATCATGCATCAGTTAACATAAACTTATTACTTTACTATACATAGTCACTACACTTCATGATACTGTATCCATTCTGACAACATATTGTGCATATTTCACACAGGTAATTTACACATTACTATGCAGAATCATGTAATAAATTCTTGTACATTGAACAATGTAAGAGGGGCCCTTCCCTATCAGCTAACCTGTGGCTAGATGAGGCATGAGCACCATACCTAGAAGGTAGAACAATCAACCTGGAATTGGCACTTAGGCTCACTTTAGGCAATGAGCTCTGAGAAACATAAACCCCTTTGTGGACAAAATTGAGATGCAAATCCACTGACCTCCTGGGAGAATCATAACTGAAGCATACTACTGGCTTGACAGCTCAGCCAGTCTTTCTGAGGGGAAAAACTACAGTTTTTGTATTCTCAGCACTGGTCTGGGGACTCTTTGTGATCTTGGGGTTATCATCTCTGATGACCTCAAGGTAGGGAAACAGTGCAACAAGGCAGCAGGTAAAGCAAATAGGATGCTGGGATGCATAGGCAGGGTCATCACCAGCAAGAAAAGGGAGGTCATAATTCCACTATACAAGACACTAGTGAGGCCCCGCCTGGAGTATAGTGTACAGTTCTGGAGACCTTACCTACGTAAGGACATAGACAGGTGTGAGCTGGTGTGGGTTAAATCAGGCATCAGACAAAATTGGCAGACACTGAAAGATGTTTATTTTCTCAAAAAAAAATAGCGGACTGGGAACGACAAACCAAAGTAAAATATTAAAAAATCCAAGATAATAAATCAACTTTCCTTAGAGCTACAAAGTAGCTAACTCATAGGGGTGCTAGCAAGTACATAGCCCCTCAGAAGACTCACACACACTGATCTTTACCTGCAGGTTCTCTCCTTTTGTATGGAACAAAAAACATGTGATTCAATAACTCCGCCTTTAAACTTCTTAGTTACAAATTAATTCTAAGTTACAATGTGAATTTTACTTTTCTAAAGACACTACATTGATATATGTTGACAACTATCTTATTGAATAACATTCAGTGCTAAAAAATACCAAGTTTCAATTTATTTCAGGTTAAACTGCCTGATAGTAGGCTACCTCATTTTAGCCATTCAGATATAAGGAGGAGAGATTCGGCCGGCCGGCACTTTATTTCGCCAGCGTTGTGGAAGATAGCGTCTTTGCAAGGCTCAGCCGGACGAACAAGCACTCCTCCAAACCACAAAAACCACCCGACTCTAACCAAACACTGGTCCCACACACAGCGGCACTTTGGTAAGCTTTCCCCTCTTTGTATTGAATTGCTCTGGTGAGGAGGAAAGGCAAAAATAAAGGATAAATGCTAGTGGCATCTCCACGATACTGTGAGTGGCACCTCTGCGGTAGTTCGAGCGTTCGAGCGGTAAGCGTACCGCTGCTCCGCACTATCGCCTCTCTTTAAGAAATTAAGGCTTGTTGGCCTTACTAAAAACACCCAATTTTTGGACACTCTGGAATGGCAGTGTCGGCAGACAAGCAAAGGGGCTTCACCACATAAGAATATGAACCGAAAGCTAAGCCGAGGTTCATCTTTCTTTCTTTATTCCTTGAGGTGCTTTTCATCTAATCCATTACATATACCGGGGGATTGATTTTGGAGGAAGGCGAGGGGGTTATGAAAGGGGGAAGAGGACACAAACGGAATAACAGAACAAGGAATAAGACGTGGGTGGCCAGCCCAAAATAAAATAATACAACAGACACCATGAACATTTAACATATAAGGTTTCCAGATAACACGAGGGGGGGGTCTCCTCTGCCACATTCCTCCCCGTTCAGAATCAAACTTCATCAGTTTGATTAAGGATTTTTCCAACCAAAAAGAAAACAATTACTATCAACAAATCCTTAATTTGAAGGATGGAGCCATAGCCCGCCCTCTCCAGGGCTCCACCTTGGGTCCCATAAATATATAAGTAAATCAATTCGGCTTCATTATTATTTCTATATTTTTGTCTTTTTTTTTTTTCTTTCTTTACCCCGAGGTTTGTTGATAGCTTAGTATTCCATTCCATATCTAGAGAGAAAATCAGCATTACTATGGGCTGACCCCTTTCTATACTTTATGCTGAACTTATAAGGCTGCATGGCAAGATACCATCTCATGATTCGAGGGTTCTTTTCCTTCATGACCTGAAGCCAACATAGGGGGTTGTGGTCGGTCCAAAGCTCAAATTCTCTTCCCCACAAATAGAATCGGAGGGCCTCTATTGCCCACTTTATTGCCAAACACTCTTTTTCAATGACAGAATAGTGTCTCTCTCTCTCATGTAGCTTCCGGCTAATATACAGAATAGGGTGTTCATCACTATTAATTATTTGTGTAAGGACAGCTCCAATACCATAGTTGGAGGCATCTGTTTGTAATATGAAGGGGAGAGAAAAATCAGGCATATGTAGTATAGGTGAAGAGCAAATTTGTGCTTTTAAACAATGAAATGCTTCTTCACAATCTGGGGTCCAGATTACTTTATCAGGTTGAGATTTCTTTGTTAGATCCATTAATGGCCCAGCTATCGTAGAGCAGTTTGGAATGAACCGACGATAGTATCCAATAAGTCCTAGGAACGATCTAACATCTTTTTTTGTAATAGGGCGAGGGCTATTAGCTACGGCTTCTATTTTGGAGATTTCTGGTTGTACTAACCCATTTCCTATCCGGAACCCTAAATATGTTGTTTCTTGCATAGCCAGAGAACATTTAGAGGGGTTTACTGTTAGTCCTGCCTTAAATAGAGCAGTAAAAACTGCTTTTAAATGTTGTACATGTTCTTCCCAGAATTGACTAAAAATTACTACATCGTCTAAATATGCAGCACTATACGATGCATGAGGTCCTAGGATGTTATCCATGACACGTTGGAAAGTAGCAGGAGCACCATGGAGACCAAAGGGCATCACAATAAAATGATATAACCCTATAGGTGTGCTAAAGACAATTTTTTCTTTATCTTTTGGGTCCAAGGGAATTTGCCAATATCCCTTGGTTAAGTCCAGGGTACTAATATATTGTGCTTTACCCAACTGATCTATGATATCGTCTATTCGGGGCATAGGATAGCAATCAAATTTGGACACTGCATTGAGGCGTCTGAAATCAAGGCATAACCTTATCCCTCCTTCTTTTTTTTCCACAATAACCATGGGGAAATTCCAGTCGCTGTGAGAGGGTTCGATTATCCCTAAGTCTTTAATTTTTTTCACTTCAAGTATTACATCCTTTCGTACCCTTTCAGGGATCCTATAAGGTTTTTGTCGTATAGGTAAAGTATCTGTAACTACAATATGATGGGACGCATTTTCAACCCTTCCTGGTATCCCAGTGAATAATTCTTTAAAGGATTGTAATAGGGTTTGCAATGTGGTAGTTTGGTCACTGGTTAAATTTGGATTAATACGTACTTCTGCCATATCCCCGGTATTTTCTAATCTCTGATAGGCGATGTCTAATTCTGATTCTTGGGTGTCTGGGTGTATGTAACTACAGACAGTAGGACTTCTCTCAATCCAGGGTTTTAACAAGTTGACATGATAGACCCGCTGTTTTAGTTTTTTCAGGGGTTCAATGGCATACGTCACTGGGCCCATTTGTTTTACAACTGTATAGGGCCTTGCCACTTCATAAGGAGTTTATTATCAGAGGAAGGTAATAAGAGTAACACCTTATCCCCAGCTACAAATTCTTTGTGTTTTGTTCCATCATCATACTGTTCTTTTTGTTTGCCCTGATGAAAAAGGTTATTTTGATGGGCCTTTTTAACATACTTAATTAATCGACGCCGTAAATGTTGCCAATATTCTACAGGTTCTAACATTTGGGGGTTACCCTTATTTTCCCATTCCTGTTTTATAATAACCAATGGACCTCTGGGATTGTGTCCGTACAGTAGTTCGAATGGGGAAAACCCTGTTGAAGACTGTGGAACCTCTCTGAAGGCAAACATAAGATAGGGCAGGTATATATCCCATTTGTTTCCCTCTTCTGCTACATATTTCCGTAACATTTTTTTTAAAGTTTGATTAAACCTTTCCACTAGACCATCAGTCTGTGGGTGATAGGGTGTAGTAAATGTAGTTTGTATACCCAAGGCCTGATACAGATGGTGTAACAGTTTTGAACAGAAATTAGTACCTCTGTCCGTAAGAATGGTTCTAGGGATGCCCATCCGACTAAATATTTTCACTAGTTCTTCTGCTATTCTAGGGGCTGTAATGGTACAAAGGGGAATCGCTTCTGGATACTTCATAGCATAATCTACTACTACTAGTGTGAAATGATTCCCCTTCGTTGTCTTAGGTAGGGGACCCACTACATCCATAGCTATTCTTTCAAACACATTGGATACTAGTGGCATGGGCACCAAGGGTACTTTGTCCTTACGTCCTACAGCGGCTACTTGTTGGCATTCAGGGCAACTTCTGCAGTATTTTGACACCTGTTCATGAATCCCAGGCCAATAAAAACAATATAATAGGCGTTTTAGGGTATGATCCCTACCCAAATGGCCTGCTAAAGGTATATCATGGGCAAGAGTCAGTAATTGCTGACGATATTGCTCTGGTACCATCAACTGTTCAACCACTTCACCGCTTTGAGGATTAGTACATACCCTATATAACAAATCACCCTCTAGTTTAAAATGAGGTTGAGCTGGATCTTTTCCCTCCTGAGGGGTACACATTCCTGTCTGGGAAAAAAAAGGTTTTAAAGTTAAATCATGACTTTGTATATCTTTAAATTCTTTACTAGAAAAGTCATTTTTCTTTGCTAGTATGGTAAGTCCTGGGTCCTTTTTAGTCCACAAATATTTGTCCTTCCTTTTCATTTGCTTGCTTTTCTTGTCTTTACCTGTAGACCCAAAAATCTCTTCTTCAAATGGAAATAAATGTCCCAACTCTTTTTCCTGTTTTTGTTCTTGGGCCCGTGTGGTAACAGCACCCAGATTGATAGTTAATAAGGTCTCAAAGTAGGGACAGTCATGTCCTATAATTACAGGGACAGGTAGGGTGGGTACTAATCCCACTTTCATGTTCAGATTTATCCCATTAATCTTGATTTCTAAGTCACGTAAAGGGTACCAGTGAACATCTCCATGTATACACCAGACACCAGTAGTTGGTTCTTTTTGGTCACCTTTGTCGACTAAGGAGGCATGTACTAGTGTCTGTTTACTACCAGAGTCAATAAGTCCACATACCACTGATTCTCCTATTTGCACTGTTGTTAAATATTGACCCCAGTTAGCAAGGGCCAGGTGTATAGTGTCTATTTTCTTCTTTGGGCAAAACCTGGCAATATGCCCCTTAGCTTTGCATTCGTGACATATAATGTCAGAATTATGTCCCTTATATGTTTTAGGATGTTCCTTGCCCCCAGGGGAGCTACTAGTGTGGCTTGTAGATGTTATGTTAGACAGAGGACTCTTTGTTGCACCTGTAGGGGTTCTTGGGACTATAAAGGATCAGGGCCTTTGGGGCCTAGCCATTATAAAGTCTTCCGCCAGCCGAATAGCTGTCTCAGCTGTTTCAGGACGATGTTCTTTTACCCATAGCTGAACATCTGATGGTAGAACCCTCACAAACTGTTCCAGGATTATACTTTCTAGAATTTGAACCACAGTCCTGGTATTGGGTTGTAGCCATTTGTGGCATAAGTCTTTTAACTGGATATACACGTCTTGAGGAGTGTCAGTGGACAAATATTTATAGGCTCTAAAACGTTGTCGATAGGTCTCAGTACATATATCATGTCTCTTAAGTATTGCTTGTTTGACATGGTCATAGTCATTAATGTGAGCAAGTTCCATATGGCTATAAGCTAATTGAGCCTTCCCTGTTAAGTAAGGGGCCAGTCTAACCACCCATTGGTCTCGAGGCCATGCACAAGCAGTAGCCACCCTTTCAAAATTTAATAAGTATGCCTCAATATCATCTGTCTCAGACATTTTAACCAACTTAATGTCTTTTTGGCCTACCACAGGTGTTGGTGGAGTCCTGGCTGCTGTACCCAAAGCTTGGATGGCTCGAAGTGTATCAGTCCAACGGGCAGCATTCTCAGCTCGTTCCCTCTCTCTCTCGACCCGCTCCCTTTCTCTCTCAAGTTCCACTTGCCGTAGACATAACCAATGCAGTAGTTCATGGGGGGCTTCAGGGGGATCCTCTGTCTCAAATGCGGCTGCTTGAGCACCTTTTTCAGTAGGCTTTATATCCTCCATGGGTTTGATATCCATTCCAATATCAACCTTGGCCACCTTTCTTTGCACCACTGTCTCTAGACCGGGTACCAATGGCAGGTCCAACTTCTGCACTACAGACCTGGTGGCTGGATGTGTCCGCTCTCCTGCTTGTCCTGATGCATACAACCTCTAGGATTTGGGCACAAATCCTGCAGCAATTCTCTCTGCTAAATCCCACTTCTGACACCATATGTGAGCTGGTGTGGGTTAAATCAAGCATCAGACAAAATTGGCAGACACTGAAAGATGTTTATTTTCTCAAAAAAAAATAGCGGACTGGGAACGACAAACCAAAGTAAAATATTAAAAAATCCAAGATAATAAATCAACTTTCCTTAGAGCTACAAAATAGATAACTCATAGGGGTGCTAGCAAGTACATAGCCTCTCAGAAGACTCACACACACTGATCTTTACCTGCAGGTTCTCTCCTTTTATATGGAACAAAAAACATGTGATTCAATAACTCCACCTTAAACTTCTTAGTTACAAATTAATTCTAAGTTACAATGTGAATTTTACTTTTCTAAAGACACTACATTGATATATGTTGACAACTATCTTATTGAATAACATTCAGTGCTAAAAAATACCAAGTTTCAATTTATTTCAGGTTAAACTGCCTGATAGTAGGCTACCTCATTTTAGCCATTCAGATATAAGGAGGAGAGATTCGGCCGGCCGGCCCTTTATTTCGCCAGCGTTGTGGAAGATAGCATCTTTGCAAGGCTCAGCCGGACGAACAAGCACTCCTCCAAACCACAGAAACCACCCGACTCTAACCAAACACTGGTCCCACACACAGCGGCACTTTGGTAAGCTTTCCCCTCTTTGTATTGAATTGCTCTGGTGAGGAGGAAAGGCAAAAATAAAGGATAAATGCTAGCGGCATCTCTGCGATACTGCGAGTGGGACCTCTGCGACAGTGCGTAGTGCTCGAGCGGCTGCATCATGCCCGCACTATCGCCTCTTTAAGAAATTAAGGTTTGTTGGCCTTACTAAAAATGCCCGATTTTTGGACACTCTGGAATGGCAGTGTCGGCAGACAAGCAAAGGGGCTTCACCACATAAGAATATGAACCGAAAGCTAAGCCGCGGTTCATCTTTCTTTCTTTATTCCTTGAGGTGCTTTTCATCTAATCCATTACATATACCGGGGGATTGATTTTGGAGGAAGGCGAGGGGTTATGAAAGGGGGAGAGGACACAACGGAATAACAGAACAAGGAATAAGACGTGGGTGGCCAGCCCAAAATAAAATAATACAACAGACACCATGAACATTTAACATATAAGGTTTCCAGATAACATGAGGGGGGGTCTCCTCTGCCACAACAGGGTAGAGAAGGTTCAGAGGAAGGCAACAAAGATGGTACATGGATTGCATCACAAGTCCTATGAGGACAGGTTGAAGGACTTGAATATGTACTCCCTGGAAGAGAGGGGGGCGAGAGGGGATATGATAGAGGCATACAAGTATCTTACAGGGAGGAATAGGGTGCAGGAATACACTATTTTTAAGTGAAAAAGATGTTCCAGTACTAGAGGGCATGGGATGAAGTTGGAGGGAGGACAATTCAGAGGAAACGTGAATAACAAGTTCTTCACAGAACGGATGGTGAACAAGTGGAACACCCTGCCAGAGGAAGTGGTAGGGCCTGAAACAATCACAGGATTTAAGAATGAATGGGATAGACATAAAGGAATTCTGGAGGTTGGGGTAAAGGGCAATAGACTTTTAGGAAAACATAAAGTGAACTTACAAGCTCAAATGGGCAGACTGGGTGGGCCGGAGGCCCTTATCTGCCAACACTGTCTATGTATCTATGTATCTATGTGAGAGGTGCCTCTGTCTGGATGGAAATGTCCAAACTTAGGTCACTGTTGACTCCTTGCTCTGCGGGCTCTGTTTCTACAACACTCAACTCATTTTGAGAAGGCTCAGGCACAATCAAACTTTGAGGCACTGAAGGGGGGTTGTCCACACTCTCAAGGTGTTCTTCAAATTCTGGTATGTCACCAGAAAGACTCAAACCATCAGCCACTCCTTCAGGCAACTCGTACAGTTCCACAATACACAGAGACTCAGCATCTTCAGACGTGATACTTTGCACATCACTTTCTGGGAGCATTGGCTCCAAGGACGAAGCTGGGGGGTAAAGCAGTCCAGAAGGCACAGCTTCATCCCCACAATTAGTCAGAGGGTGACCTCGAAACACCTGACTCAACTAATAGGAAGGGTAATAGGCATTGTCACATTCACTTTCGTCCAAGGTGGACTGACAGTCACAATCATTCTGAACCTGCTGCAGGGGAAACCTTGAACTTGTAACCACTGGGGTAGGTTGACTCTGTCTCTTTCTTGCAGCAGCACAGGTCACCAGCCCAGGGGAATCAATCTTTGAGGGTTCAGCCTCAATTATGATTTGGTCGATAGGTAGCAAGTGGTTATGGTGCATTGTCTTGAGAGCTTTGGAGTTATTCTCTGGGCACACCTTGAACACGGGTACATCATCCAACTTTCCAACTACTACATGGGGGAATGGTGCCACCAACCAGCAATTTTGTGTTTGTCATGCAATCCCAAATTGCATAACAAAACATGGTCTCCAGATCGAAGCTCTTGAGCCTTTACTTTTTTATCATGCTTCTCTTTGTTGGCTAGATTTCTCTTTATGGCCATTGTCTGGGCCAGTTGATAGGCATGGCTCAATTGAGCATTCAGTTTTTGTACATATTGCAGGTCGTTTTCTGCTTGGACCCCATCTGAATACACCCCATATCAGACATCAACTGGCAGCCAGGCCTCTCTCCTGAACATGAGGCAGTAGGGGGAGAACCCAGTAGCATTATTTTTCATGCGATGGTATGCGAGTACCAAGGTGCTAATCTGCTGACTCCATTTATGCTTGTCTTTTGGGTAGAGGGTGCCTAACATGTCTAGCAGGGTGCAGTTAAAGCGTTCTGACTGAGGGACCCCCTGCGGGTGATAGAGGGTGGTTCTTGACTTTCGCACCCCCAATAGAGAGAGCATTTCTTTGATTAGCTGACTGTCAAAGTCTCTGCCTTGATCAGAATGAATCTGCTGGGGGGCACCATAGTGGATGAAGAAATTTTCCACTAATACCTTGGCCACGGCAGACACCTTTTGATCTTTGGTGGGAAAAGCTTGTGCATACCAGGTGAAATGATTCATAACCATTAACACATTGCCGATGTTTCGCTGATCAAGCTCTAAACTCAAGAAGTATATGCAGACTAGTTCCATTGGGGTGCTGGTATTAATGTTGAAAAGGCGGCAGCCCTCTGAGGCAGGGCTTTTCTCTGCAGGCAGTGACTACAAGTCCTTACATGGTGCTCAACATCGGCCCCCATCTTGGGCCAGTAGAATCGAGATCTTACCAGGTCAGGGGTTCTGTCAGTACTGAGGTGCCCCATCTGATTATGGAGGTACCTCAGTACCAAATCTTCAAAGGCCATGGGCAGGACCAATTGTTGCTTGTCTACTTTGCCACTATGATCTACTGTCTTTCTATACAACAACTGATAGAGCAACTTCATTCTGGGGCCTTCTTTAAACAATAAAGCAGTTCGCAAGTCAGTAGAACATAACTTAGACACATCTTTCCCAGCACGCAGATCATCAAGTGCTGACTGAATCATAGGATTTTGGGATTGAGTCCACTGAATGCTGTCATTGTCAAACTTAAAGATGTGCACTAATATCTAGAGCAAAGAAGTGGCAATAAGCAGCTGGTATGCAGGTGCCAGAAGGGCCCAAACAGTCTACTAAACAGTCCACTGTGTCCACACACATCTGTTTATCTCTATCAAACTTTTGGCACAATGCTCAAATATCAGGTTCAGACAGCCTGACCCAATCACACTTGGAAGTGGGCCTTCACGATAGGGCGTCCTCATCAATATGGTTCAGGCCTGGTCTGTATTTGACAGCATAATCATAGGTTGATAATGCAGAAAGCCACTGGTTCCCAGTGGCGTCTAACTTAGCTGAAGTCTGTACATAGGTCAATGGGTTATTGTCAGTCTTCACCAATATCTTTGCCTCATAGATGTATTCATGAAATTGGTCAATTATGGCCCATTTTAGCACAAGGAACTCCAACTTATGCACAGGGTAGTTTTGTTTGGATGGGGTCAAGCTCCTACTGGTGAAAACTACTGGTCTCAGGCCATCCTCATGGTCTTGATACAGCACTGCTCCTAGATGCTGCAGACTAGCGTCTGTATGTAGCACATAGAGTTTGGTGGGGCCAGCATAGGTGAGGATGGGGGTGTGGGTGAGCTAGTACATGATCCCATGGAAGGCTACTTCACAGTCAGGCATCCAGTGGGGCTCGAAGAGTTCACCTGGGTAGAAGTATACTTTTCCTGGTTCTTTAACGGCCCCTTTTTTGTATTTACGATTGGTATGAGTGTAACCCTGGGTAAGGTTCAAGAGTGGGCGAATCACCTTGGAATAGTCTTTTATGAACCTGCAGTAGTAGCCACAGAACCCCAGAAAACATTGTAGTTCTTTCAGATTATGGGGCTGGGGCCAAGAAGTCAGTGCTTCAACCTTAATGGGATCAGTCTCTATCCCTTTTGTAAATACCATGTGCCCCACATACTTCACGGAGGTTTGAAAAAAATGGCACTTGTCAAAGGACAGCTTGAGGCCGAAGTCTTCCAGTCGGTCTAGGACCTTAAACATTCGGCTCTCATGTTCTTCTCACGTGCTCCCGAACACAATGACATTGTCCAAGTACACCAGGCATTCCAGCAAATTCATATCTCCCACTGCATGTTCCATCAGTCGCTGAAAGGTGGCCGAGGTGCCCAATATCCTCTGTGGCATCCTCAGAAACTCATAGAACCCCAATGGACAGATGAAGGCTGTTTTCTCACATTCTTCTGGGACCATCAGGATCTAGTAGTATCTGCTGCGAAGATCCAACTCCGAAAACCATTTGCTCCCATTCAAGCAGTCCAGGACATCTTGTATGTGAGGCATAGTGTATTGTTTTGGGATGATCTGCTGGTTCAGGGTTCAGTAATCAACACACATCTTCACAGACCCATTCTTCTAACACACAACCACAATGGGAGAGGTATATGGGGTCCTGGATTCTTGTATCATGCCAGCAGCGAGCTTTTCCTGCAGGTGTCTTCTCACATCACCTATGTCTGCTGGGGCTAGGCGTCGGGACCTCTCTCAAAATGGCCATTCATCGTGCGGGCATAGGTGACACACGCACACTGGACACATCCCACATCCCATTCCTTCAATGAAAACACTTGGTCTCTCTGGGAAAGTCTCTTGCCAATTCTAGCCTTCCATTCAGCTGGGAACAGGTAGTCACCAAAGTCAAACAAGTCTGTGGTTTCTCTTTCCTTCTCACCAGGGTGCTTGTTGCTGGGCAATACTGCAGTGTCTGTGCAGTGTACCATAGCTAGGGAGTACCCTCTGTTCACCCGGATCTCCCGATCTGACACATTGTGAATCTGGACCATCGCTCTTCATTCATAGGTATGGGCATGAGCAGGCAAGATGCTGGACTTGACCAATAATCCTTCTGGCAATTTTCCATCGCCTGGCACATCCAACATCAGCATTTTGTTCTTGACATCTTTCCTGAGGCGGACCTCTCCTTGAATAGTACACTGGACGTTAAGGGCCAGTTCTATTGAATCGGTATCCTTCTTCCACACAATCCCCACCGGTTCATCCTGGTCTACTTCCTCAGGTTTCTGTTGCAAATCATAGGCCCTCTTGATTAGAGCCAGAATTCTCAGGGCCCTCCCAGTCTGTCACCCTTGCTTCTCATGACAGAGTTGCATCAGTCTCCCAAACATATGGGCATTTGTCCCAATTAACAGGGGGACCCCATCATACAGTCTGGTGGGGGGGTCACACTAGGGACAGTGTCTCTACTTGCTCCTCTACGCCAGTGACAGTTGCAGAAAAAGACAACCAGATGCAGGCATATCTTAGATATGGATAAGACTTGTCGCTCAGCCCCCATACATGTAGGTCTTCCAGGGATTGTAAGGGCACATCAGATAAGTGTTTGTTATACCAGTCCTGAAACACAATGGTCACTTGCAACCCACTGTCAAGCACAGCCAGAGTAGGAATACCATTCACAGCCACATTAGTCTCCATTGAGGGGCCCACTATCTTGGACCAGTGAGGAGGGACAACAGCAAGGGCTGGGACAGATGATTTAGCCACAGAGGGGTTTGAGTTAATATGGCTAAAGCTTTTACTGCGGTCATTACATGCACCCCTTGACCACTGACTCATTTTCTGAAGCTCTCCTTGAAGCTGGTTCACCACTTTCTCTAAGTCCTTCTGAGACTGGCGTTGTCTCTTCATATGGCCATCCTTGCCGTAATTGTGACAAATGACACGCTTTCTGGGCATCCTTGGGGAAAACATAGCAGGGGATGCTGGAGCATCGACGGGAGATTGTGATCTGACTTCTGCAGGTAGTGTACCATGTCTCAAAAGTTCCTTTATGGTGGCAGTCAATTCCTTGAGCTCAGCAGAGAAGCCACCCCCAGTAGAGGATGCATTAGGGTGCACCCCCACCTCCATAACAGTCACATTCTGACAGGGACCAGGGTCTCTGTCAGCAGGGGGTACCTCAGCGAATGCACCCAGTTGTGTTTTTCTGACTTCCTTCAGCAACTCCTCCCCCACCATTTAGCCCACAGCGGGACACTCTTAGTGGTCTCCATTTCAGAAGGGCCTTCCGGTGCCATGATCACTTGGGCTGCACTCACCCCATAATTACAATCTCCCTCTTCACCTTCTACCTCCCGGTGTTCTTTTATCAAGTTACAGTAGTCAGGTGGGTTACCTCTCCTGTCCTGGATCCTTAACTGGATGATCTGCAGTTTAGAATGCTTGGCATGTTGCAGTATGTGCCCCAATCTCACATGGTTCAAATCACTAGTGGCTACCCCTCCTTTCCAGTAAGCTTTCTGCAGAGCTCTTTCTAGGCGAGTAACATATGCAGACAAACTTTCCCCCTACCATTGTTTGGTACCTTGGAATTTCCATATCAAAGTCTCCCCTGACTCAGTGCTCCCAAAATTGCCATCAAGTGCAGATAGGTACTTCTGAGCAGATGCATCAGGGTTCGTGGACCTCAAAAATTTAATGGCTTCAAGGGCGGGGCCCCTCAAACTTCTTGGATTCTTTTCAGCTTCTCAGCCTCCGCACACTGCCACTCAGGTACCAAGGGGGGCAACATAGTCGATCCAGATCTCCCAGTCATCCTCCCCCTGGGGGGTGGGGAAGGTGCCCAAGAAGATTCTCAGCCTTTGGTAGGAGTTGTGACTAATGGCGGGTACAGATATAGGGGCCAGCATTGGCACAGGCACAGAAGGCACAGCAGTAACAGGTGCTGGAGTGGGAGGGGGTGTTTTGAAAAGAACACCCCCAGGTGGCAGGAACTGTTTCTTAAAGTCCTCTATGGTTTTCCCTTTCTCCAGCAACAACTTAGCAAATTTCTCCTCAAAAGTCTCAGATAATGATGGGAGCTCATCCTTCCCAGGGTCTAGAAACATAGAAACATAGAATTTGATGGCAGATAAGGACCGCTTGGCCCACCCAGTCTGCCCATTTTCCTACCTAACAGATAAGCTGCAGATCCTAGTTAACCAACAGCCTACTTCCTCCTACACCCCACTAGGACTGCCTTATGCCTGTCCCATGCATTCTTGAAGTCCCCCACTGTTCTTGACTCCATGACCTCCTCAGGGAGGCTGTTCCATGCATCCACAACCCTCTTAGTGAAAAAGTACTTCCTCACATTACCTCTGAGCCGTCCCCCCTCTATCTTCAAATTGTGCCCCCTTATTCTTGCACATCTCTTTTTCTGGAAGATGCTACCCTCTTAGACTTTGTTAATTCCCTTGAGGTACTTGAAAGTTTCTATCATGTCCCCTCTCTTCCTTCTTTCCTCAAGGGTATACATATTAAGCTCCTTTAGTCTTTCTTCAGTATGTCTTCTGGTGCAGACCCTGCACCATTTTGGTTGCCCTCCTCTGGACAGCCTCCACTCTGTCTATGTCTTTGCGGAGATGGGGTCTCCAGAACTGCACACAGTACTCCAGATGGGGTCTCACCAACTGTCTGTACAGAGGGATAACAACTTCCTGTTTTCTACTATTCATGCCTCTTCCTATGCATCCCAGTATCCCCCCAGCCTTCCTTACTGCCTTCTCACATTGCTTGCCCACCTTTAGGTCATCTGATATAATTACCCCCAGGTCCCTTTCTATTTTTACTGTCAGTATCTCACCCCCCATTGTGTACGCTTCCCCTGGGTTTTTGTTTCCCATGTGCATTACCTTGCACTTCTTTGCATTGAATCTGAGCTGCCATACATTTGACCATTCCTCCAACCTTGCCAAGTCCCTTCTCATTCTCTCCACTCCATCTTGTGTATCAACCCTGTTACAGATCTTTGTGTCATCTGCAAAGAGACATACTTTTCCTTCCAGTTCCTCTGCAATGTCACTTATAAAGACATTAAAAAGGACCGGTCCCAGTACTGAACCCTGCGGTACCCCGCTAGTAACCTTCCTTTCTTCACTGTGTACTCCATTTACTACTACCCTTTGCATCCTGTTGTCTAGCCAATTTTTTATCCCAGGCTACCACCTTGGGACCCACTCCAAGGCTGGCTATCTTGTGTATTAATCTTTTGTGTGGGACTATATCAAATGCCTTGCTAAAATCTAGGTAGGCCATGTCCACAGCCCCTCCCTGGTCTACTACTTTGGTCACCCAGTCAAAGAAATCTATTAGATTCATCTGACATGACCTTCCCATCGTTAATCCATGCTGCCTTGGGTCCTGTGCCCCACTGGCCTCTAGGTACTCAACAATTCTTTCCTTTAGAAGTAATTCCATCATTTTCCCTATCACTGAGGTCAAACTAACTGGTCTGTTGTTTCCTGCCTCTGTCCTGCTCCCACTTTTTGTGAAGAGGAATCACATCTGCCCTCCTCCAGTCCTCGGGTACCACCCCATCCTCCCATGATTTGTTGAAGAGAGTAGTCAGTGGTGTCACTAGTTCTACCCTTAGTTCTTTTAGAATTCTTGGGTGAATCCCATCAGGCCCCATTGCTTTGTCCACCTTCAATTTTATTAGTTCTTTCAGAACCCTTTCTTCTGTAAATGGACTGGTATTGACCCCCGTCTTCAGAGTGTTTCTCTTGTTTGGTTTAGATAACTCCCCCTCCTCTTCCTTTGTGAACACTGAGCAGAAATATTCGTTCAGTACCCTGCTTTTTCACTGTCACCCTCTACCCATATTCCCTCCCCTTTATTAAGCTTCAGTATCCCTCCTTAGGCCTTTCTTCGCTCCATAATGTACCTATGAAAGATCTTATCCCCCTTCTTAACAGAATTGGCTGTCCTTTCCTCAGTTTGGGCCTTTGCTATTCTGACTGCCTTCCCAGCCTCTTTCTACTTTAACTGATAAAGTTCTCTGTCCTGCTCCTTCTGTGTTTCCTTAAATTTCCTGAATGCTGTCCTTTTCTCCTTAACCTTCCCTGCCACCTCTTTTGAGAACCATAGCGGTTTTTTCCTTCGTTGTGTTTTATTGATTTGCTTTACACAAGGCTTGTTGCCTCTGTGATGGCTGTTTTGATCCTCCCCATTGTTCCTCCACCCTCCTTCTTGCCTGTTTGCTAGTGCTTTTCTGAGGCACTCTCTCATTTCCCAAAGTCAGCCCTCCTAAAGTCCAGTACTCTTGCTTTTGTATGGCTTGATTGTATGGCTGTGTTTATCGTGAACCACACTGTTTGGTGGTCGCTTGTTCCCAGATGGCTACCTACTTCTAAATCTGAGATTCTTTATCCATCCTCATTTGAGAGTACCAGGTCTAAGATTGCTCCCTTCCGAGTGGGTTCCAATACTAGCTGTCTGAGGCATGCCCCCTGTAAGGCATCAAGAATGACCCTGCTCCTGGATGTGCCTGCAGCAAAGGTGCTCCAGTTAACATCTGGCATATGCACTATCTTTTGTTATAACTCTCCAGGTGGCTGGGACCCCTTCTGAGGCAATAGTCTGTGGCACTACAGAGCTGTCCACGAGGCCACTACACTCTACCAAGGCTATGAAAGTTTTGGTGATGCCTGTCGACCCACCACCACAGGGTTTTCTAAACATTCAACTTTGGAGAGTGCTCCCTCCAGTGTCCTTACTGGTACCCAGGGAAATATCCAGTATAAGCAAAGCATTTTGGGGGTCAATCTTCCTGCCCAGTACACCACCCCACCAACTGATGTACAGCCATTTCTACTGGAGTAGCCATTAATCTTTAACAATAATTTGTAATTTTTGGCCACTAGAAGGCACCAAATCCCAGCAGTGAGCCTCCAAGATGTAACCCCTAGGTGGTGCTATCCCACAGGCTACTACCCCTGCCTGCTTGGCTAGTAGCAGGTTGAGGGGCCTGAGTTCTGAAATGGGTGTCTTCACCCAGAGGTCAGGGTTGGTAGTGGTTAAGCTAACCTTGGCACAGCCCTCTGGGACAATGTAACCCCCCTCTTTCCTTACTAGTGGCCAGAACAATACACAATAATCACTTTCATAATACCCCTGATACTCCACACAAGTATCCACACTGTTTGCACTTACCACAAGGGCTTTCCTCTGGTTCGACCCTGGGGACCCCCTGTAAAACAAGGTTATACACAGCAAATAACAGCAGTACAGTACTCTTGCACAAGCTGGAATCACAGTCAGGGTAAATGCAAAAAAGAGTTAGATCTGATTTATTTAGGGGGCTTAATCAGGTTAATTTGCATAAAGGCTGTATCAATCAAACAGTTATGCATGCACTTCAGGGTCCATAAACAGTCACATGCTCTGGTTACCCAGATGGAGAATGGTGGGCTAGCCAGGAACATTGCAGCTGGTTGGGGCCCTGTGATGAAAGAAAACAACATGCACTACACACACTAATTGTAATCTAGAGCCGGAGGGCTCAGTTCGTGAAACAAAAACAACAAGACAATCAGATGACACACTTTTAGATTAGGCTGTTGTTGCAGGGAGCTACCCTGATGATTACTCATGATACCCAAGACTGGACACAGGCTGGACGAAAACTGAGACTGCAGATGGTTGATCTGGATTGTCAGGAGAAGCAGGGCCCACACAATTCACCAAGGCATCGTTCCTGTTCAAGTGTGGAGCTGGGGGCTGATCACAAGGCAGGTCTCTCATTGATGTCTTTCTCTGTGCAGCTGGTAGTCTGGCTGGACCAGTGTGGCAAGGCCCAGGCCAAATAGAGACAAATTCGGATACAGTCTGCTTTGGGCTGGATACAGCTTCCAGCAAGCAGAATGTAGTTCACACAGTGGGAACCAAATCACGACCCACTAACAACTCACAGCACATTCACATGTAAGGAAATTCTACTGTACAAGGCAAACCGCTCTCCAGTCACGATCACAAAGTCTCTGCACAAGCTGGGGATTCAAAAGCAGCTGGAAATCCTGACAGGCCGATCGCATTCAGAAAAATCTTCGGTCCTCTTCAGGTTGATCCTGGTCACAACTCAGTGGCTTACTTTGTTCTCACAAACTCGGATTCAGTCCGAACTGATTCTCTTCTCCCTCTCAGGGGCAGCAGGCAGGCATGCAGGCCAAACTCAGGCCTTTCCACAGAAACTGTATTGAACTGTTGCTTTTTCAGCTCCCAACTTAGGTCTGTTCAAACTACAGCAAGCCTGGGAATTTCCCCAAGATCCAAAAGGTTCGGTTGGCTAATTCATCTGTCAGTCACAAGAGGAGCTTCCCTTCAGGGGCAAAAAGGCACCAAAAGCCCAAAACTACAGTTCTTACAGATTCTGACTCCAGACAGCTCTTGCAGTCCAGCTCAACTTTAGGTCCCACCAGTATTGATTGGTCCAATTTGGCAGTCCTGGGCCAAGATAGTGGAGATAAACAAAACAGTCCTTGCTGCAAAGAAAAACAGGTTGGACAAACTACATTATCATTATCACTCTAAATGTTCAGCAAATAGTTACATCTTTCAACAGAGCTCCCTCTCAGATTACCCATGAGTGCAATCCAGGCAGCTCTTAAAGAGACAGTACACCAAGGCTATACAGGCATTCTCTGGCAATCACATTTAAACTGCTAAAACCGCAGGACACCAGCCTGGCAGTGAGTATTTAGGCAAGCTCAAGGAAGACTTTTCGGGAACCCCCATTTGTAGGTGGGTTACATATTAATTTCAAATAAATGCCACCATTACAGTTTAGAACTATCTCAATGGAATTCTCAGACCATCTGTCACTGACAGTTTCCTTTGCTGAGACCCCTCAGTCATAGAGGATCAAGAACCAGTGGAAAGTGAACACTTCTATATTAACAGCGCCAGAAGTTCAATCGGGTATTACTAATTTAATATGCACTAGACTATCAGTGCGTTTTCTGTATGACATCTTCAGGGAATGGTGGGCTGATTCCAAGAAAGACTTTAAATATTGGCTTCAAAGATATGGTAAATAAAAGTTAAATAATTTTTTTACTTAATTAAAACTTAGACATCAACTTCAAAATCTCTTTTCCCTTTCATATTCTACTAAACATGATTATTCTTCCCAGAAACAAACATTGAAAGCAGAAATTAAGTTATTCTAGTGTAACAGGGATAATGCTATGCAAGTTATGCTCCAATATGAGACTAAACACTCTCTAATAGGAGATCCATTTTATTTTTGTAAGTCTCAGAAAGAAGCCACATCATTGCATTCACTAGTGAATGATGAAGGGGTTAAAACAGAAACTATACAGGGCTTTCATGACATCATTAGCCAGTTCTGTAAAATTCATGCTCCGTCCCAAGTCCCTAGTTCAGATGCAATCCAGTCATATTTGTAAGGTATCAGTATACCAAACTTCCCTGAAGACGCAAAAGACATGATTGTACCCATTACTACCTCAGAAATAGAATCTGTTATTAATTCTCTAAAACCAGGTATCTCGCCAAGGCTAGATGGCCTCTCTAATGAGTTTTATAAAACCTTTGCACAGGAATTAGCAAAATGCTTACTTATCGTTTTTCAGTTTTTCTTGTAAGGCAAAGTCATGCCTATTTCCTTTTCAGAAGGATTATTGATCTTTCTTTACAAATCTGGAGTCAAATCTCATATACAAAATTGGAGACCTATAACGATCTTGAACTCGGATTTCAAAATATTATCACATTTATTAAACAATAGATTGAAACGGTATGCAGATTTAGTTATCTCTCCACAGTAACACTGCGGTATTCTGAATAGAAAGATACAATATGCTTTAAGGATTGTCTGGGACATAATTGATTACCTATCCCTGCATGGCAAGAAGGGCTGTATAGTCTCGGTTGTACAATATAAAGCTTTTGACAGGGTTTATCATCAATTTTTGTTATCCACACTGCGTGCATATGGAATTCTTCCTCAGTTTATTGGTTGGTTTGAAACGCTATATGATTCTGCCACAGTGAGAAAGAATTACAGTTTCAGGTAACCAGTAGTGTACACATCACAACTGGGGTTCGGCAAGGGTGCCACCTAAGTCCCCTTCTTTATATTTATGCCTTAGACCCCCTACTTAGGACTTTAAATGATACCCCCTAATGGCAAGGTATCTTGGGGGGGAAACTAGTGATATGACTGTTTCTGCACACGCATATGCAGATGATATCTGTTTATTTTTAGCAGACTGTCAGCAAGTTGGAGTTTTTTTAGAAGAAATGAGACACTATTCCTTGGTATCAAACTCAAAGCTCAATGCCAGTACAAGCAGAGATCTCTGGGTGGGGTTTGGCCCCTTTTCTTCATTCCTCATTGCAGGGATTACTATTTCAACTGAACCCTTAAAGATTTGGGGTTTAGTGTTCGGTCCTCAGAATGTCCCGACAGTAAATTGGGAGAACCCTTTACAAAAAGTGGACTTTAAAGTCCAAAGATGGAAACTGTTGAAGCTGAGAAGAATTCAAATTATTAAACAGTTTCTAATACCTGGCTTACTATATGTGGCCATAATATTTCCCCCACCATCTCAGTTGGATACTAAATTATACAGTTTAGTTTTTCAGATGCTGTGGGGAAATCTACTCAACCCAATCAAACAATGCTATACATATCTGGCAAAAGATAAGGGAGGTCTAGGAATGATAGAACCAGTGTGGGTTTTTTTTCGCACTTTATTTCTTTTGCAGACAGTGAAATGTGGGCTTTTAGAGTTGGGCACTATACACCAGAAATGAGTAGCTTTTAACCTAGCTAGATATTTTCAAGCTTGGACTGTAGTTATATCTAAACTGTCAAAATATTTACACATTCCTGAGTATTTCAAATCATCTGCTCAAAAGCTTTATAAATGGAGACTGAACAAACAACAAAGTAAGAGTACATAGTTACACATTTTAGTTATGGCTAAAACATACCCAGTAGTACCAGTATTTAAAAACTGTCCGAAAGTATTGAACACCAATGTGTATAGGCAGCTGAAAAATGACAAAATTCCATTACACATGTGGGAAACATTATGGTTGTCTGTCTATGGGAGACTGAAACGTCCGAGGCAATCATAAGCAGAAGGTCATTGAGGAGAGACACTGTCCACACAATGAGTGCATAAGCGCTGAAGAAACAATGTATCATTTTCTATTCACCTGTTCTTATGCTAAAAACTTTTAGGTTTATTTGTCCAACAAATGAGACATGGGTTGGTTGATATCATTAACATATGACTCTTAGTTTTAGGCCAATATGTCTTATTAGAAAAAACATTTCATAAAGATACATGAATAGTTTTCTTTTGTTGCTTGAAATATTATTTGTGGCAGGCATAATGCCAATGGACATTGTATCAAAAGATGATGCTATATGATACAGTTAGTGTTTTAATTGTACAAGCTTTGGAGAAGGTATACCTTAGAAATGAAAGTATTCACACAGCAAATCAAGTGTTGAGGTGGTGGAAGGGTTTTTCTAAACTGAGTAAGTACAAATGAATGTGTAAATAGTGTAATATATAGGGTTTTTTTATGACAATTTGAGGGGGGCTCTTCTTCTCACTTCCACTATCTTTATGTTTATTTACAGGGACAGAGTGTTTACATTCCTTTTTTGATAACTATTTGTACTATGTGTCAGTGATTATTTTTCTCCCTTATCAGTATTCTTTTTCTTGGTTTGGATTTTTATGGTTTGTGTGATGTTAACACTGTTATTGTTTAAAATTTGCTTTATTGTTCTAATGAAAATTCCCCTACTCTTTTCGAGAAGTGCCATGGGATCTTTAACGTCCACCTGAACTACCACCAGAAGAGACCTCGGTTTAATGTCTCATCCAAAAGATGGCACCTCAAGAATGCAGCATCCTCCTCATGCTGCACTACAGTATTGGGATTTTACCTAAGCGCCTGTTGTTGGAATAGAACCCACAGCCTTCTGATCGCCCAGCCGCAGAGGTGAGTGTGCTACCTGCTGAGCCACTGACACTTATCTGAAATGGCAATAAATAAATAAATTCCTCCAGACGGTCCAATACTTTTAACAGCCTTGCTTCATGTTCCTCTAGAGTCTTGCCAAATACGACTATGTCATCCAGGCACACTAAGCACTCCAGCAGATTCATGTCCCAGCCTTCTCCATGAGGAGCTGCAAAGTAGCAGGGACACCTGAAATGCCCTGGGGCATCCTCAGGAACTCAGAAAAACCCCAGGAGACAGATACAAGCGGTCTTCTCCTGGTCCTAGGGGGCCATGGGAATTTGATTATAACCACTTCTCAAGTCCAGTACTGGGAACCACTGGCTGCTGTTCAAGCAATCCAAGGCATCCTGAATCCATAGCATCATATACTGGTCAGGGACAGTTTGTTTATTCATTGTGCAGTAATCTATGCACATCCTAATGGCCCCACTTTTCTTCCTTACTACCACTATGGGCGAAGCATATGGGGTCCTAGACTCTTGAATTATACCTACAGCCATCATTTATTGAAGGTGCCTCCTCATGTCACTATATCAGCTGGGGTGTGCCACCTGGATCTTTCTCTAAAGGGGCGCTGATACATAAGCCTTATGTGATGTTGCTCCCCTGTCACACATCTGACATCCCTTTCATGTAGGGAAAACACTTTAGTTCTTGTTGACAGCTTTTGTCAAACTCGGACCTTCCACTCCTTGGGAATGAGGGAATTTTAAGGAGGCAGTATAGCACAGTGTTTTAAGGCTCTGAGCTGCAAACCTGGAGACCTGGGTTTGAATCCCACAGCCCCTTGCATACTGTGTGACTCTGAGCAAGTCACTTAACTTCCTTGTGCTCCCAGGTCACACCTGTAAACAAGCTTCAGCTTAGTGTGTCTCTCCTGGTATAAAACATAAATAAATCACTCAAGTTGAACAGGCTGGGGTTAATATCAGATAGGACACCTCTTCCAGGAGTAGCCAGTTATACTGCTGTGTCAGCACAGTAGACTTGAGCTAAAGTATGGCCTTTCCTGATGTCCACTTCCTTGTCTGTCACATTCTTGATGTGCACCATGACTCTTCTGATGTAAGTATGCGTCCATGCTAGTAAGACACTGGGCTTTATGAGCAGGTCGGCTGGCAACCCATGTTCCTCTGGGGCATCCAACATTAAGATCTTGTTTTTCCAACTCCTTCTTCAGCTGTACTACACCACTTATATTACACTCCACATTGGGTGATAACACTATTTCTTCTGCATCCCACCTCCAGACTATACCCATTGATTCATCCAGTTTTTATGCTGGAGGCTGCCCCTGCTTCCGGTACGCTTCTTTTATTGCCGGGTGGACTGGCAACTCCTTCCCCTGTTATACAGCTTCCTGGGCCTGGCAAAGCTGTGCCAGCCATCCAAACATGTGAGCATTGGTATCCACCAGCACAGGCACTGCATTATATATACCAGTCTCTGGGCAGATTAAAGCCAGGGTCTCAATAAAATCTCCCACTCCAGCCACCTTGGTTGGGAAAGCCATCCAAACTTTAACATAACCCAAATATGGGTAGGATTTTTCGCTAAGTTCCCACACATGTAACCCCTCCAACAACTGCAGTTCTAAGTGGGACAGATGTTTATCATACCTGAAGATGATTGTTACCTGAGAGTCACTATCTAGGACGGCACCTGTGGCCACTGTATTTATGGTGATGGTGGTCTGTGTTGATGGCCCCACCAGCTTGTCCATATCGGGGGGTGCAGAAGCTCTGACTTTTGCTGAAGAATCTCTCTCATAAACTGTAGAGCTGGGCTTGTTGGAGGCCCCATTGAAATTTCCCTGCGGCTTTTGCTGTCTCGCCAACAACCGGTCTCTCACTCAAGTGGGATCTTCCTTGGACCGGCACTCTCTCTGAAAAATGTCCATTCCTTCCACACCTATAGCAAAATGCGTCACCTCTTCTGAATCTGATTGGGTAGGGGGCTGCAGGACATGGTTGGAGCTCTGTATGACTTGGGGGCCCTGAATGCACTAATGGATCTGGAGTCGAAACTGGAGCAATCACTTGGGCCATAACCACTCTTGATTCAGGGTCCCCTTCCCTTACCATCCCCTTGTTCTTTAACTCACTGACAGCATGACACAGTTTCTGAAGGCAAGTTTCAATCTGGGGAACCACAGGGGGCATCTGGACCTGCACCCCAGACCCATCACCGGGAAGGTGGCTGGGGCTGACAGAATGGGTTGACTAGAGGGACCTTCAGTAGCCCTAATAAAACCAGCAGTGACTTTATTCAGTGCCTCCCTACACTCCTTTATCAACTCTTTGAGCTCAGAGGCCTCAGAAGAAGGGGTGACTTCCTGAATCTGGGTTACAGCTACTACTACAGGATGGGGTCCCCACTGAGCATTCCTTTCTTTCACCTCCCTAACTTCCCCGAGGAGGACCGGGGGGGATTACCCAGCCTATCCTTCAGGACCAGCTTTAACAATAATAGTTTTGAATACCTGGTGCACTTCAAAACCTGTTCCAACCTGGTCTTATTTAAATCCATAGCCTATATCCTCCTTTTGCGATACACTTTTTGCAGGGCATTCTCCAGTCTCTGCACATACTCTGATAGGAGTTCTCCTCTTCGCTGGCAAGTCGCCCTGAGCCCCCACCATAAACTGTCACAGGTCTCAGTGCTACCAAAAGCACTGTCCAGTGCAGCTATGTAATCCTCCACACTAGCCTCAGGGTCAGTGGTCCATAGGGACCAGATAACATCAAGGGTAGGGACTCGTAAACTCTCACTTAGCATCTTGCATTCCACCACCACCCACCTACACATTGCAGATTTTATCTTGAAGTGGTGGGAATGTTACAGTTGGAAACAAACTAAGACTGCATCTGGAGACTATATATTTCGCACATAAAAATAACATTTTAAAGATATTTGCTGCTAAGTGTGTGGGGTTGGGATGTGAGGAGGTGAAGGAGGAATAGTCAGAATTTTAATTTGGTTGAAAGGGGGAATTTATAGGAAATATTGAGGTGGGGAGGGATGTATGTGTAAGTGAGTGAGGTAGAGGGAAGAGGATTATTTTATATAAGTGAGGAAGGTGTTTGGCTCAGTGGGTGAGGGTTAGATTAAGTGACTGTGGGCTGAGATAGGAATAGTGGTGTGTGTGTATGTGTGTGTGTGTGTGTGTGTGTGTGTGTGTGTGTAGGCCTAAGTAATGTGCCAGGAGAAATTATTACGGTCAGGTAGTACGCCCCCTCAAGACTGAGGGATCTTTGCCCTTTTAACAGCCCCCTGCTTCCTCCTGAGGTGTATGGTAGATGCTGGGCTTTGGGCATATCATGGAGGCAGGGAGGTAGAGGATTCTGGAGCTCTCAGGGCAGATGGGAGAGGGGTGGGCAAATAGAGACAGTAAGGACCAGGCAGCACCCTTTTTTTTCATTTTTCTCTGTACTTCGCCATAGTGCTTAGCTATCCACCTTAGCCCACTAAAATCCTTACCCCACCACCCTCCTATTGCTCGCCACCCCCACCCCCGACTGCCTAGCCCACACTACTTCTCGGCTCTCTCCTGCCTCGCTAAAAAAATGCTTTGGCTTAGTCCCCACCACCTGTTCCTGCTCACCCTCACCCTACTTTTCCCTTTATGCCAACTCCCCCCCTCCGCCTACCCTACCCCTCCACCTGCTCTCACCTTTCTATACTACTACCCGAAACATTGTACCATGGCTTCTACTCTGGAAGTCTTAAACAAACATCACCCAATTAATACCTGGGTGTAAAGAGCCATATTTCCTAATTGGAAACTGCCACATCATTATAACTCACTAACGATCACCCTCTACTGGGACTCCAGAAGACAATCCAAGCATCTTAAAAGTACAAGCAGAAACTCACTCCAACCTATTATGAACTACGAATGGCATCGCTGAAACTCCTGCTCCTCCTACTTTTAATATCTGGTGGGATACACCCAAACCCTGGTCCTGTTGCACTGAAGCCGACAAAACAGGGAAAGTTGGTAGTGGTTCTCCATTATCACTCTAAATATCTGCAGCCTCCTTCCCAAATTGGCATCTCTTCAAACTCTCACTGGACAAAAAAACCCTGATATACTAGCCATTGTGGAAACCTGGCTATCTCCCAGCACCCCGGATCATGTGGTCTGGCTTGAAGGCTACAATCTTTTCAGACTCGACCGGGCAAGCAAGAAAGGTGGGGGCTCTGCTATCTACATAAAGGACAACCTCTCCTGTCAACGCGGCAGCTTCACCCCCACAAATACGCAGATGCAACTCCTCCCTATCAAACTGCTTCTTGGTGCACAAAACAAAGTTCTCACAGTGGCCGTAGTCTATATCCTCCAAAAGACCACCGTGCAGTATTAAGTCTGTACTTGATTTTGTTAGTCTGCAGCCCTCTGAAATGAGCTCCTCCTCCTCGGGATTTCAACATAAACTGGCTCGCCTCTGACACTGGCTCTTACAAAGATGACATCCTAGCGGCAAACCTGACTCAGATGGTAACCTCCCCACCCGGAAAATTACAAACTGGTACAAGCACCCTTATTGACTGGGTTCTCACAAATCACCCTGACCGGATAAAAAACATTAAAGTCCTCCCTGACTCCCTCAGTGACCACTCCCCAGTGTCCTGTACCTGGTTTAATACATTTCTCAAGCCACCCCCAAAGTTATAACAAGCAGAGTATTGCCTTATGGGAATCTTATCAAGTTGAAAACCCATCTCCTACAACAGGACTGGACGCCAATCTTTGAATCAACTGATATTAATACCGCAATAGAATACTTCATTAAATCTTTCAACTCTGCATGCGACTTATACGCCCCAGTAAAAAAACATAAAATCAAAGCGCTATCAAATCCATGGATTACTGCCAAACTACTTGCCGAGCTCAAGGTTCGGGACCACCTCTGGGCAGTTGCCAGAGACACAGGCTCACCTCATGATACCCTAAAATACAAGCAGGCATGAAATAGATGTACCTCACAAATTAGGCAAATGAAGAGCTATTTCAAAAATGCCCTTGAATCCACCTGGGGTGATGGAAGAGCTTTTGGGACAACATCCGAAACATAATGGGTAAACAATCAAAATCGTCACCTACCATTATGAAAGTTGATGGATCCACCACTCTTGACCCAAAGTCTATTTCAAATGCGCTTAATAAGACATTCACAGACCTTAGTGGGGTCCTCCCCAGATTTCTTCTCGGACTTACCTGTGCCTAGCCTAGTATCACAAACACCCTCGTGACAAACCACAATTTTACTTCAAGAAAATCTAAGTGCACGACACACATTGCATAAGAAAGGCCTGCTCCAAATCCAGAACAAGTAGTGACACGCTAGATCTAAAAATCCTGTCTCTCACCCTGGATGAAGTAATTCACCCCCTTGCAAAAATTCTTAATCTGTCACTTTGCCAAAGTCAATTTCCCAACAAATGGAAATCTGCCATAGTTACGCCAGTGCACAAAGGGGGGACAAAACCTCAACAGGAAACTATCGACCAATATCAATACTCCCTCCCCTCTCCAAAGCACTTGAACGAATAGTGGCAGACCAACTCTCTGATTACCTGGACAAATACAATCTACTCTGTAATCAACAGCACGGCTTTAGGAAAGGACATAGTACAACAACAGTCTTACTTGATTCTCTGGAGAAGTCCACTCAGCCCTGGACAAAGGGTGCCAAACAGGTGCAGTCTTTATTGATCTTACAAAAGCTTTCGACACAGTCCATCATGGCCTACTTGCCTCTACTTTCTAGCCTAGGCCTGGCCAAAGGTCCTTGTGCTTGGGTAAAAGTTACCTGTCCAGTCGGTCACAGGCTGTAAAATCTCTAATGAACTCTCCGACTTCAAACCAGTTCTCTCGGGTGTACCACAGGGATCAATTCTTGGACCGCCTCTTTAGCCTGTTCCTTAACTCCTCCCAGATATCTGCCAGGAGAAAATAATCTTATACGCTGATGATGTTGTAATTCTCTCTTCCCACAAGGATCCAAACTCCCACGAAAAGCCTGCAACTTGCTTTCTCTAGTGTTGAAAGGTGGTTCCTGGATAGTAAACTTGTGCTAAACCACAATAAAACAAAAGCCATGCTCTTCTCCAATCACCAAAACAAAAATAGGCATACTCCACTCACCATACAAACCTCTGCGGAATTACACTGGACCAAGTAAATACTTTCAAATACCTTGGCATCACTTTTGACCAAGGGCTCACCTTGCAACCCACATTGACAACACTGCGAAAACAGTGAACCAACGCCTTGGAATACTATTCCGGATCGTCAATTTCTAAATCAAGCGGCATTGAGAATAGCTATACAGAGTTCCATAATCTCAATCATTGACTATGGCCTTATTATTTATGGCTCAGCTACCTCCACTGCTCTAAGGCGTGTCTCAATCACTCTAAATAAGGCCTGCCGGCTCCTCACGGGGCTCAAAGACTGACTCACACGCAGGATCTGTACTATGAATCAGGCTGGTTGAACCTATCAAATCGCTCTTATTTATCTCACCTGCACAATGGCAAAAAAATCTATCTTGGGACTGACTCCATTATGTATTCAAAACCTACTCCGACTGAATCCTGGCTCACAACCCTCCACCAGATCTGAACGCCAACCTTTCCTGGTTCCGAGATGCCGGACTGCACAGGGACAAAGATCTTTCGCATACAGGGCCCCGACATGGTTCAATGCGCTTAGTTCACCTACTCTATCCTCAACCTCGCTTGAAGCTTTCAAATCCATGCTCTATGCCCACCTCACCACCACTAGCAACTGTGATTGCGCTAGATAAAGACTACTACTCCTCATGTCCATCCTCACATCTGAGGCCTCTTCCTCCCTGACTAATGAACTCTCTGGTACCTCTACTACTTCCTGTCTCCCACCCAAACTCACTCCCCCCCCTTTTTCCTGTCCCTCTCACTTACTTTTCCGCCACCACCTTTCCCTCCTCTCTAGCCTCCTTTGCGCCTAATGATCACCCTCTCCCTGGAAGTTTCCTTAACCTCGAAATTGTCTACCGCTTGAACCTGTTATAGCTTGTTTTTCTATGAAACTTAAAACGTTACTGCCTTAAACTGTTAATAGCAAATTTATGATGTAACTTTCCTGTCTGGTTTTACCTGTAATGTGTATCGTGCTTTGTTAAATGTTCTTTGTGACGTGGAACCTTTGTAAAAGAGCCCTGGCTCAAAGGTATTAATTCCTAGACTAATAAACTTAAACTTAAACCCTTGGGCAAAATGGGCACAGGAGTGAGGTTCTCCTTGCCTTATGCCCATACCCAAGGGCTTTGACTTAGGCAGGTAGTGAGGTCATCCTCTGACATTTGTCCCGCTCGGGTGGTGTTATACAATGCCAAGTCAGTTAGGAATAAGACCGCAGTGGTTGCAGATCTTGTAGCCTCTGCAGGCCTGGCTTGCATCACCAAGACCTGTTTGGATGAAAATACGGGTCCCATTGTGGCATCTGCAGTTCCAGTCGAGTTCTCAGTGATGCACTGCCTGAGAGTGGATGGTAGAGGTGGGGATTACAGTCTGTTTTAGACAGGAACTGGGGATCAGGGAGGTGCCAGCTGGAACTACTAACTCCTTTGAGTGTATAGTGGGTGTGGGTGCAGACTACAGGATCCTTCTCATCTACCATCCACCAGGTGATGGGAGGGTTTTCCTGAAGTGGGTTGCGGACTTCATCGCTGAGACTGTATTGGAGGCCCCCAGATTGTTAGTTCTGGGGGACTTTAATGCCTGGGTCAATGATGAACTCTTGCCTTTTGGACAAAACCTCATCCAATTGATGGAATCATTGGGCCTGACACGGGTTATTACCACCTCAATACAAAGGGGGCACACTCGTTGGACTTGGTGTTCCACCTGGGGATGGAAATCTCCGATATGGAGGTGGATCCAATTGGGTGGTCTGACCATCATGCCCTGAGATTCAGTTTTGCAGTTCCCTGAAATTGGCCTGCCCCTAAGGAGTTGGTACAATATTGTCCTTTGAGAGGAGTTACCTCTGAAGGCCTAATGACGATACTGAACCTTTTGGGAATTCCAACAGATAGCACTGACCCAGGGCCCCTTGTACTAGCCTATAACAGGGCTGTTGCTGGGGCCCTAGATGTCATTGCTCCGGTACATGTTTGCCTTCTTACTCTTCACCCGGGTGCTCCATGATATGATGGGACACTTTGGGAGTTGTAGGGGCAAGGGCGAAGGTTGATGAGACATTGACGGAAAACTCGCCTGGAGGAGAACAGACTTAGATTGCTAGACCGTTATAAGGTCAACCAATCAGCAGTTTCCCATAAGACGGCAGGGTTCCTGTTCTGGGAAATTGTTGCAGTGAAAAACAGACCAGCTCAGCTCTTCCGGACTGTGACAGATTGTGCAATCCAGCCTGTCTGTGCTCTGGTCGAGCATTGTCGCAAGAAAAGTGTGAGGAGTTTGCGCAGTTTTTCACTGGTAAGGTGTCCTCCATTAGGGATAAGATCAGCCAGTGCCTCCCCATTGGACCTTGCATTGACCAGTTGGATGGTAAAAATGCCCAGATGACCTGGTCTATCTTCAGCCAACCAGTAGTCATGGATATAGTGAGGATCATCCAGACTCTGTAGCCAGCTTGCTGTAGTTTGGACCCGGGCCCAACTCACCTTCTTTTAGGGTGTGAAGAGGTCATTGGCCCGGTCCTTGCTGAGACAGTAAGGGTTTCACCCCAGGGTTTCATTAGATAGAGGGATCTTTCCTGATGCCTTAAAGGAGGCAATAGTGGGGTCCCTTATGAAAAAGCCCTCCTTTGACCCGGACTGTCCAGCAAACTACAGACCAGTCTCTATCTTACCCTTTACAGGGAAAGTTATTGAGAAGGTGGTAACCCTGCAGCTAGAGGATCATTTATCCATCCACAATATCTATGACTCTCTCCAGTTGGGCTTCAGAAAAAGGCATAGCACCGAGACTGCCCTGGTGTAGGTGCTTAATGATCTTCTAATGGCCAGAGATTGGAGAGCCCATTCCATCTGGGTTCTCCTTGATCTCTCAGCGGCATTCGACGCTGTAGAGCATGGGGTGCTGCATGGGCACCTGTGTTTGTTTTGTGGACTGAAAGGGGCAGTTCTCAGTTGGTTTTGATCCTTCCTCGAGGGTAGATCTCAGACAGTGATGTTAAGTATTAATTTCTCGGCCCCACACTGTCTGCCCTGTGGGGTACCGCAGGGCTTGGTGCTGTCCCCCATGTTGTTTGCAGTGTACATGCTGCCATTGTGGGACATTATAAGATGGTATGGGTTGAGCTTTCTTTGCTATGCAGATGGTTCTCAGCTGTACATGTCTTTTAGACACTGTTTCGATGTTTAACTACTGCCTATCAGAGATACAGGACTGGATGAGTGCTAGCTGGCTATGGTTAAACTCAGGAAAAATGGAGGTTTTGGCAGTGGACCCTGGTCATAGGATGACCAGGACATGGATGGGAAAACTATCAGGTTTATACCTTGGAGGGGCCCCGCTAAATGCCTCGGGCCAAGAGCATAACCTGGGTGTGATATTTGATGAAGGCCTGACCTTGAAGGCTCAATTGTCGGCCGTGGCCAAATCTTCCTTTTACCATCTGAGGAATATCGCCAGTGTGAAACACCTGCTTCCATCTGAAGATCTTCCCACCTTGGTCCATGCCTTTGTCACCACTCATTTTGATTACTGCAACGCCCTCTACCTAGGGCTACTGGGGGGTGGATATCTGTCAATTGCAGCTAGTGCAGAAAGCGATGGCCAGGTTGTTAACTGGAACCCCTAGATCCAGTCACATAATACCTATGCTGGGTGAACTGCACTGGCTGCCAGCACAGTAGCGGATCACCTTTAAGGTCACATTGCTGACTTATAAGGCCCTACATGATGAAAGACACCAGTACCTGCAAGATCTCCTGTCCCCTTACTGTCCCACCCGCCCACTCTGATCCTCCAATGAGGGATTACTAGAGTTTCCCAGGGTACGTCTGACAACTTTGGGAGGAAGATCATTTGCCTTTATAGCTCCTACCCTGTGGAGTTCTCTACCTCGTCAGAAACTAGATAGCCTGACCGTTGAGGGTTTTAAAAACTCCTTTAAGTCATATTTGTTTTGACAGGCCTTTGAAGGGTCCTGGGAAGATTGAAGTCAGAAACACTGTAAGATCTTATATATTTATTGTTTTATTGTATTTTAAGAGGTTGTTTATATTGTTGTATTCATGGCGCCCTGTGCTTTGGAATGGCGCCTAATAGAAATAAAGTTTTACTTACTTACTTACACTGCCAATCCTGCAGCAGTGGTATCACAGAGGTTCTCCATGACTCATAGTCCCCCTTCCCTGTGAGGGTAGGCTTCACCCCTGAAAACATTCTGAGCTTTCTATGTGATTCCAAAAGGGCAGGCCCATATCCAGGCCGAGGCCTCACATTTTGAGGAGGGGTCAATGAGGGCTTGGACACTCACTCCCCGGGGAAACTGCACTGAACATAGTAAAAATGGTCCAGGCCTCTGACAACCCCTCTGACACAACCCTTCTGGCCGACTGTGTGCCTGTCTGAGTGCTCCCGTCAACAGGGTGCCAAAATCTTAAATTTGCCATCCCTTCCCCGAGGTCCGCCCCCCCCACCGTAGTTAGAATATTTAGTTGGGGGGGCATGGGGGCACACACGGGAGGTGTGAGGGGCACAGCCATCACATAAATCCTGGGCGGCTAATTGAAATCCTGGTGCCTTTATGATGGGCGCACTCCGATGGGTGCATTCCGATGGTGGAACCCTGACACTAAGACCTCAGGTACCTGAGATGCTTCTGTAGTATTTTTACATTCCACCAGCACAGTCAAGGTCCCTGAAATAGAGTCAAGCCTTTTTCCCCACACTTTTACCTGACCCAGCCTCATTATTGTGGACAAATGCCCTTCTATATCCCCCTCTTCCATCTCGGGGGGCACCCCTAAGAGTAAAATGGATTTCTGTGGATTAATTTTCATACCTCCACTCCATTCCACTAACTTTACTTTATCCTTTTCTCTCTCTGGGTCTAACTTTAGGCCTGGGGGGAAGAACTGGTGGTAGGGGAAATGACAGTGATCTTTGCAGTTTGGCCCTCCATGATGGGCATGGCTGGCAAACAGGAGATCCCAATGGTGCCTCAAAGATGTAGCCCAGGTGCCATGTGTCAGTGGGCTACTACCCCTGCCTGTTGACTTTCACACAGGTTAAGAGGTCTGGGTCCTGCTGCGATAGTATTCGGGGGTTCTATCCCAGAGAAATAAATAAAATAGCACTGTGCCTCAACCCAGAATAAATTATAGTGGGCCACATGTATGACTGGTACAACCCCCTGGGATGCTGTACCTACCCACCTCCCCTTCCAACCACCCCACACACTGGATGCCAAACAGTTTCCCAATACCATATACCACATGTACTTTACAGTTAGTTTCCACACAAAGCATCCTTCACACAGCAATTTCAAACAACAAAACACAGCTTTATTACGGGGAAGGGATAGGATCGGGGTACCTGGAGAAGGAATAGCTGTGGAAGTAAAGATGGTTTGAAACGGTTATGAACAATTAATAACAACAGGGCCCCTAGGCCAGACCACCCTGGAGCTCACCCTCTCTGGTACCAGTGACTGTCCCTCTCTCCTAACTGGGTACCTAGACTTCTGTAGGCCTGCTCGGTGTTGAGGGATGGCCAGTGTTAGGGTCCTAGGAACAATGCAAACTCAAAGTTAACAGTTCAACCTTTACTCCTCTTAATTATCAGGGCAAGCCCTGGGTACTCACCGTCCAGAACATCTGAGATGTTCCTGGAGCAGAGGGCTTTCACCAGTTCAGTCTCTGAGGATTTCAGTTCAGGAAGGCCAGACCAAATGGGCAGCAGTAAGTGTTCTGAAGACTTGAGCTTGATTGAAGGTCTGGCCGCTTGTTCCCTCAATTGAAGACCCTGCAGCTTGTCACTTTCAGCCTATTCAGGCCAGGTTGCAATGCTCCTATGCAAGGCCCACCAAACCACAGAGGATACAGACCTAGGAGTAGCTCCACAGCCTGGCTCCCTCACAGTCCACAGGTGCCCTAGCTCCCCAGCATGCACTGGTGGCCCCCTATAGCCAGCAGACCCCACTTGGACGGGGTTTGCAAGTTCTCCACCTGGCTCAGAATTAAGCTGGAAATCTACTGGTTTCTCCTTTCTCTCAACAGAAAACAGCTCTGTTGTGCAGCCAGTACAGTTTCTCCAACTTTTCCTGCTTTCCAGCATGTTTGGGCAACAGATTCCAAACTCCAACTCCAGATCAACAGTTTCTGTCCTCAGCTGGGTTTCAACAACAGCAACTGGTCCCTGAAGCACAGGGCACCTGCCCACCTTTTTTTTCTTATGGTCTCTGATTCAAATCAGCATCCACCTTTTCTCTGGCTTACACACAGTTTCTAGGAAGCCTCTTTCCCAGCTCAAAGGTGTTCTCTCAGTCCCAAATTGGTGCAGGATGGCTGCAGCAGAAGTCTCCACTAAACAGCAAACTCTAACAAGATGCCTGGAGTGATTAGCAGAAATGTACGGCTCCTCTGAACAGCAAGAACTCCTCTCCTTTATTCATAAGAACATAAGAAAATTGTTGGCAGATGGGGACCATGTGGTCCATCTAGTCTGCCCAAGGTGGCTACCCCCCAAATTATATTTTTTTCCTAAGTTGCCCACATTTCCTATCCCAAGCGAGTTTGAATTCCCTTACTGTCTTTGATGCCATCACTTCTGGTAGCAGGCTGTTTCATGTGTCTATCACTCTTTCCGTGAAAAAGTACTTTCTAGAGTTGCTTTTAAACTTGCCCCCCACAAGATGCATGTTGTATGCACTGCCGTTTTCCTGGAAGAGGTTTTTCTTCTGAGTTGTGTTAATCCACCACTGCACTGCTTGAGTTCACCACTTACATCCACCAGGCCCTTGATCACAACAAACTCATCAGGGCCACCTTCATTGACCTGACAAAGGCGTTTAATACCATCCACCACTCCCTGCTGACTGAACAATTATCATATCTAGGGCTCTTACATGACGTCACCTGCTGGTTCCAGAGCTATCTGTGTGATCACTCCCAGCAGGTTAGAATTGGAGAATTCCTCTCAACCTCCCTTCCAGGCCAGTCTGGAGTTCCCCACGGTTTTATCTTGGGACCCTTTCTATTTAGCAACTTTTTGAACAATCTCCCTTCCTCTTACCATGACAAAATTCTTCTATATGCGGACAATGCAGTCATTTTCACAAGCCACACTGATCCTTCTCTCCTATGGCTGCAGCTGCAAAGAAGGTTCGCAGAAACCGAAACCTGGTTCATATCACAAAAGCTCATCCTAAATTACTCAAAAACCAAAACAGTGCTGTTCCATACTACCCACAAGAAACACAAAGACCATAATCTTCTAGTCTACAATAGCGGAGGCTCTGCGCTGGAACAGGTTGATTATTTCAAATACCTGGGTGTGACCTCTCATATTCATAGCATTGCTAAAGCTGTGAATACACACATAAGACTGCTCTACTGACATAGGCACTGCTTAACAGCCGAGGCCTTGAATCTTGTTATTCAGAGCTCAGTTACCTCATTAATTGACTATGGTCTTGTAGTGTATGGATCAGCCACTGACACCGCCCTCTGGCGCTTAGCTCTAGACCTTAACAAGGCCTGTCAGTTCATCATCTCAGCCACCTGACTCTCCCACACATGTGATATCTATGAACAGGCTAATCAGCTCCAGCTATCAGGCAGGCTAAAGTACCAGACCTGCATCCTTCCTAAGAAGACCTCCTTGGGCCTCTTGCCCCCTGGGGTTCAGTTGTTACTGATCCCTCACTGTGCCACCCACCTGACCAGGAGTTCTGAAATTCTAACCTTCACTGTTTCCCACTGCCGGACATCACAAGGCCAGCGCACCTATTTAGTTAGAGCCCCTAACTCGTTTAACTCTCTTTCAGTGGAAATCTCCAACCCTACTAATCTCAGCTCCTTTAAAAGCAAACTTCTTCAGCATTTGGTGGCCAGTGCCTACTGCAATTGCCTCAATTAATCTTTTCTGTCTTACTTTCCTGACCCCCCCACTGATGCTCTCCACCCACTTCCTCTTACCCCAACACCACTTTTCTAAATCCCCACTACTCCCTCCCCTATGGCACTCTACTGCCCATCTGTATCCTCCTGCCTCCCTCTACTTCCTTTTACTTCTGAATACCCCCTACTCCTTGCTTACTTTCCCAGTTTTCCACCCCCACCACTCCCATTTCTGCCCTATTCCTCTATCTTCCCCTCAACTACTGCGCATCTCCCTAGTTGTATCTACCCCTCCACTCCCCTTTTAGCCCTATTCCCTCTCCTATCCTTTCTCCCTGCTCTATCACTCTCTTTCCCCTCCCTTCCTCACACTTGACCCTTGCCCCCAACTTTCATCATCACCCCCTTTTCTCTCTTGCCCCCTCCCATATCATTGTTTTTCTTGCTGCATCTCCTCCCCTCTAATTACATTTCACGCCTGTGCTACCGCTACACCTTTTGCACTTGCCCTTTCTATCTCTCATGCAGCTGCCCATGAATACTTTGTACAATGCCTGGTATAGTGATCCTACTGGTTTTTATCTAATTCTCATTTGATCACTGACAAAGCTTTTGGTGGCTCCTTTTCTGAAACCATACTGTGATGCGAGTGATTTATTAATGCCTGTATCGTCTCTTAACTTGTCCTTGTCAATGACGTGAAACCTTTGTAAAAGAGCATGTGGCTCAAAGATGTATCCGATATCTCAATAAATAAATAAATAAATACATTCCCTCAACTTAAATGTTTCTATGATGTCCCCCATTTCTTCTCTTTTCCAGACAGAATAAATTAAACTCTTTGAGCCTTTTCTCTGATGGCTCATGTTGCAGCCCCTGCACCATCTTTGTGACCCTTCTCTGCACCGTCTCCAGATGGTCAATGTCCTTTTTTAGGTGAGGCCTCCAGAACTAGACACAGTACTTGAGGTGTGGCCTCACCAAGGATCTGTAGAGGGACATGATAACTTCCTGCTTTCTGCTCATAATACTCCTTCTTATGCATCTGAGGATACCATTTGCTTTCTGCACTGCTTTTTTGTGCTGTTTTCCTACCTTTAAGTTATTGGTAATGATCATGTCCTGATCCCATTCCATCCTTGCCTCCTCTTATTGATGCCCTTCTAATATGTAATTTTTTTCTGGGTTCCCTTCCCCAGGTGCATTACCTTGCAATTATTGGCATTAAATTTTAAATGCCAATTTCTGGACCATTCTTCCAGTCTCCTTAGTTCAGTTTCCATACCTAATGCCTGCTAGGCAAGGTAAGGCAAGGCAAATTTTATTTTTCTGGCGCCCCAACAATGAAAGCATACTATCAATACAATAATACAAATCAATATAAAAACAATAAAATATCATCATAAACAAATATAATTAATAAATAGCGCTATAAAAGCTGAAACTCAAACAGAAAAGCAGGGTACCCAGGAAGGACTAATACCCAAGGTCTAGGAAGGCCTAATTAAACAGGAAGGCCTTGAGGTGGGCCTTAAAAATCTTAACTGAAGGGGCCTCCCGAATTGATGGAGGAAGTGAATTCCACAGGATGGGGTCGGCAACTCTAAATGCTCTGTTGCAGGTGGTTTTAAGCCTCATCCTGGGAATCACCAGGAGGTCCCTAGAGGAGGACCAGAGGGAGTGCACCGGGATGGCAGGTGTAAGAAGGTCTCACAAGTAACCAGGACCATGCCCACATAGGGCCTTAAAGGTGAGCATGCCCACCTTAAAGAGAATCCTCCACTTTACTGATAGTCAGTGCAGATCACGCAAAACTGGGGTGATATGACAAAATGTCAGCTGCCCAGTTAGCAGCCTAGTGGCCGCATTCTGCACTAGCTGCAGCCGGTGGAGGTTAACACCCCCAGAGACCCTGAGGGCACAGTAATCAAGCCTTGATGTCATGAAGGCATGCATATAGATGGGGAGGTCCATAGACAGAGCTAGAGGCTTGACCCTGGCAATATTTCTAAGATGGTTAAAGCTTGTCCGGACAATGGATGACACCTGAAAATCAAATGATAATCCACTGTCAAAGGTCACGCCAATATTTCACACCCTAGAGGAAGTCCTCAATGGCACAGATCCCAGGAATAAGCTGGTTTCAGTGCCAGAGGGCAACCTGTTCCATCTTCTGCTTGACTTCACCACCAGTACCTCCATCTTGTAAGGGTGCAGTTGCAACCAGCTGGAGGACATCCAGTCATTTATCTCCACGAGGCAGCTGTTTAGTACTTCCACTGCACTAAAAGTTCCTGGGGCAAAGGAAAGATACAGCTGGGCATCATCGGCATACCAGTGAAAACCCAAGCCATACTTCCTAATGAGCTCACCTAGGGGCAGCATGTACACAGCAAATAGCATTAGTGACAAGACCGAACCCCGAGGTACTCCTCACGACAAAAGACTGGAGGAGGAGAAATTCCTCATCACTACACGTTGCCTCCTGTTCATGAGGTATGACTCAAACCAGCAGATGACAGAGACGGTGAGCCCACAAAATTCACTCAGGTGGTCAAGCAACACACAATGGTCTACCATGTCAAAGGTTGAGGAGAGATCTAGAAGGATTAGAATTGTCCCCTCCTTCTGATCTCTAGCCCTGAGGAGGTCATTATGCACCCAAAGCAATGCAGTTTCTGTACTATGCCTCACACAGAAACCAGACTGGAATGGCTCATGGAGATATAAGGCCATGAGGTGCTCTTCAAGTTGTTGTGACACAACTGTCTCAACAACTTTTCCCAAAAATGGGAGGTTGAAAATTGGATGGTAATTTGCCTTGACGTCAGGGTCTAATGATCTTTTTTTCAGGTGGGGATGAACCAGCACCTCCTTCAAGACATCTGGAAAAATCCCCTCCATCAAAGAACACCGGACAATCAAAACAAATGCTGGACCAACAGTGTCGACACATCTCATCAAGAAATGTGTCAGCACAGGATCCAGTTCACAATATGTGTGCTTCAACCTGGAAGCAATCCCAATGACCTCTGACACCTTCACTGGCTTAAACTCCCCCCAACTAGGTGGAGCGCTCTCTGTACAATCCAGATGATCACTGTAGGCTGCTGTATGGCTCACTAGTGGCATGCCCTGCCGAATGGTGGACACTGTCTGAGAAGAATTGAGCAAACTCTTCACACAGGGCATTGGAAAAAGTTTTTTTCAGCTGGAGACAGGCTGGATTTAGGAGCCTGTCCACAGTTTGAAAGAGCACAGTCAGTCAATTCTTCCCAGCAGCAATCTCTCTGGACCAGAACTCTGCCTTCTTACGAGTGATTGTCCCCTGATACTCACAACAGTGTGAGCGCAGGGCCAGTCTATCCACCTCCAGGCAAGACTTCTGCCAGCGGCGTTCCAGCCTCCAACCCACAATCCTCATCACCTTGAGCTCCTCATCAAACCAAGGGGACCTCAAGTGAGAAGATCTTGGTCATACATGGGCTGATACAAGGGAACAGAGTGCTGCTGTCATCACCCTATTATAGGTGGCAACTGCCATGCCTGAAACCCAACACATGCACTGTACAAACTAGATAGATCAGCCACTGCCATCAATCCCTCTGGGTTCAAACCCCTCAAAGGGAGGTAGCTGACCATCTCATCAGGGGGAGGGCTCTTGGGGGGAGCCCTGAGTGAGAACCCCACCGTGCAGTGATCAGACCAGATGACCTGGTCAATCTTGAGGTTACTAACCTCAAGCCCCAGTGAGAAAACCAAGTCCAACATGTGGCCGTCCAGGTGAGTTGCAGCAGAAACTTCCTGCAACAGGCCCAGAGATGACATACTCTGGAGGAGGTTATAACCTAGCCTAGAATCCTCATCATTGGCCCAGGCATTGAAGTCCCCCAGGACCAAACACCGGGGGGAATCCAATGTCTCACCAGTGACAAGGTCGGCTACCTCCTGCAGGAATTCACCTGCTGCCCCGGGTGGGGGTGGTAAATCAGGAGAATTCTACAACCTGTGCCCAGACCCCCATGTACTGCCACACATTCAAATGAACCCGGTCTTCCCACTGAGTGCACAGAGAAGCCAAGCTCAGATCTAAAGCAGATGGCTACTCCCCCACCCTTGCATTACACTCTGGGACAGTGCACCACAGAGCATCCACCCTGTTGCAGAGCTTTGTATCATCTGTGAACAGGCAAACCTTCCCCTCCAGTTCATCAGTGAAGTCACTAATAAATATGTTGAAGAGGACTGGACCCAGCACTGATCCCTGTGGGATGCCACTGGTCACACCTCCCTCCCTTAATAATGTTGTATTGAACAAAACTCTCTGGGTCCTATTCTGCAACCAGTTTCAAATCCAGTTTACTATTTTCTGTCCAACTCCTGTGTGTTCTAGTTTGTTAGCAAGTCTCCTGTGGGGAACAGTGTCAAAGGCCTTGCTGAACTCTAGGTACACCACTTCCACCACTTCACCCTGATCCACCGTTCTGTTAACCCAATCAAATATATCAATCATGTTTGTTTGGCATGAGCGCTGTGCTGTGAAGCCATACTGTCTGGGGTCAAGTTTTCCAGTTTCCTTTAGGTAGTCAACTATTCTCTCCTTTAGTAATGTCTCCATAATTTTTCCCACTATAGAGGTCAGGCTGACTGAGTGGTAATTTACTGCCTCTTCTTTGCTTCCACTTTGTGCAAGGGCACAACTGTTGCCCTTTTCCAGTCGGGTACTCTGCCGCTTTCCAGAGATAGATTGAACAGCTCAACTAGTGGTGCAGCTATTTCTTTCCAAAGCTCATTTAGTATTCTGGGGGGGATACCACCTGGCCCCATGGCTTTACCCACCTTAAGTTTGCTTATCTCTTCTAAGACCCTCTCTTTTGTGAAGGGAATTGTGTCTGCCCCTCCACTATCCTGCTCTGTCTTAATGTAGGTCCTTTGCCAGTATCTTTTTCTTGTGAAAACTGAGCAGAAGAATTTGTTTAACAACTCAGCTTTGTCTTTATCTTTCTCTAACAGCTGGCCCTTCCCTGTTGCTAGTCAGGCTATTCCCGTTTTATGCTTCCTTTTTTCTCTTATGTATACATAGGAAGTTTTTTCTCCCTTCCTAACCCCGTGTGCTATTCTTTCCTCTGTTTGGGCTTTGGCTGTCTGAATTGCTTTTCCTGCCTCCTTGAGTTTGTTCCTATATTCCTCCCTGTCCACTTTTCCTTTTGTTTCCTTGTACTTCTTAAAAGTCCTCTTTTTCCCTTAATTTTAGTTGCTACCTCTTTGGAGAATCAGATAGGGTTCTTCCTTCTTTTGGCTATGTTAATTTGTCTTGTGCATTGCTCAGTGACTGTATTTAAAACATTCTATAAGGCCTCCCAGCAGTGTTCTGTATCCCCCCTTGTTACTGATGTCAAGCATGGTCTTGATCCTGGATTTCATTTCAGGAAAGTCTGCTTTCCTGAAATTAAGTATCTTGATTTTTGTGTGTCTTTTACCTTCCTCTTTATTTACTGATAACCAGACTGACCTGTGGTCACTGGCCCCCAGATTGATACCCACATGAACGTCTGAAATCCTGCTACTGTTTGCGAGCACCAGGTCCATGGTTGCTTTGTCTCTGGTTGGTGAGTCTACCAGCTGATTTAGACCTGCCCCCTGCAGCATGAATAGGAATTCTCTGCTCCTCTCTGTGGCTGCAGTATATGAGGTCCAATCCACATCTGACAGATTGAAGTCCCCGACAAGCAGCAACTCAACCCTGTCCACCATCACTGAGATGCCTTCCAGGAGCTATATGTCGATTTCACCTTCCTGGGTTGGGGATCTGTAGATAACTCCCACCCAGAGGGGGGCCTTTCCCCCCTGCTCCCAGAATGACCCATAGGGTCTCTGCTTTACTGTGCTTCTCCTGGATCTCTGTTGCATAGATTCCCTTCCTTACATACAAAGCCACCCCCCTCCTTTCTTTCCCTCCCGGTCTTTTCTAAAGAATGTGTAATCTGGGATAGTATAATCCCAGGTGTGGTTGGTGGTAAACCAAGTTTCTGTAACCACAACCAGCTGTGTCTCTGCCACCAAGGCTGTGAGTTCAGGGATTTTGTTTGGTAGACTAACAGCACTAATGCGCATAGCCTTCCATCCCAGTAGTCCTTTTGCTGTGTACCATCTCCTTATTCCTCTGACAAATTCCATTACAAGCCCTGTGAAAGGCCTTAGATGAATTCTCACACAACACTGAGTCCCTCTTTATGCAATCAGAGCCCAGCACAGACTGACTCAACTGCCCCAAAGTCTCTGGGACTTCTCCCCAGAATCTTGCCCTCTGATTGGCTGGTTCCAGTCATCAATCGCAACCATAAGCCCTCTTTGATTATTGATTTGTGAAGTCTCTTGGCACCTGAAAATAGTTAATACCTTCTTCCATGAGTCCTTTCAGACAGTTTTGGGTGCTTGTTAACTGATTGTCTGTCCATAGAGGGTTTTATTTATTTATTTATTGAGAACTAGGATTACAACCTTTGAACCAGGGGTTCTTTTACAAAGGTTCCACATTGAGATGGGAGTACAACAAATCTTGATACAAACAGTGAGGTTACAATCACAATAAACACATTGTTACACTCTACAGCTAAATTTGCTGGAGGTTACAATCACAATGAACACATTGTTATAATCGTCAGCCAAGTTTGTAGTTTCAGTAAAGCAGTCAGAGTAAGACTTAGTCATTGTAAGTGCTGGGAATGGGGTTGCAAGTGCAAGTAAGTAGGGGTCAGAGGGGAGAGGGGAGGGGAGTAGAGAAGAGGTGTGGGTCTACTGTAGGCTGTTGGTAGACACAGGGGAGAGGTAGAACAGAGACTGAGGAGGGGATGAGAGGAAGGGTGGGGATAGGATGGAGCAAGTGGCAGGGGGGCACGCTGGACATAGGATGTGCAGCAAGAAGGAATTAGCAGAGGGAGGAGGGGTATAAGGGGGAGCAGAGGGGTGGACAGAAGGAGGATGTATGGGAGAGGATGAGAAAGGAATTGGAAGAAAAAGGGGTGGGAGGCAATGCAAGGAAGCTGAGAGCTAGGCTAAGCAATCACAGTGACTTAGGGTGAGAAGGTGTTGATGAAGCTTGAGTTTGAAAGCATTAAGTTTATGTTTGGCAGTGACATGGCGGGGAGACAGTTCAGTTGAGTGGGTGTTCTAGATGCAAACATTCATTGAGCTTGAGAGGTCCTGAAGAAGGGGACAAGGTAGGATGGCTTAGAGGTGCTCCATGTACACCTGTTTTTTTGTGCTGGTAAGATTAGGGTTTCAGTGTGGGGGGGGGGTGTAAGGCCCAGACTAATTTTTTTTTGAGAGTAGGCCCATGTGATATCAGACCTTAACCTTGAGTGGAAGCAAGCTGGTTCTTTTGTAAAGCTCCTCTTGTCAGATCCAGAGACTAGTCTGCAGGACATGTCCAGAGCAAGCATGATTCATTTTAGAGAGGTGTCTGCAGCAGCACTATAGATAACTAGACCACAGTTGACGAGTGAAAGAACTGAGTTAGTTACTGCCTTTCTCAGAGCCTCATTGGTCATGTAATGCTGAAAACGATATAGGATCCCAATCCTGAAGTTGATGACCTTAGCAATTTGGTTAATATGGAGAGTGAATGAAAGAGCAGTATTGAGTGTTATACCAAGGTATTTAAATGCTTGAATTTTCTCAAGGGGTTGGTTTAGGTCATTACAAATTGTCAGAATGGCAGCTTTGAGCATATTGGGCTCTATGAACTAATGGGCAGGTGACATGCGCCAGAGGTGCGTAACCCACCTGTGTAGTTCCACACCCGTAGAAAGGTGCGCACTGGTCGGTATTCACCACTGGCCACCACCTATCCACAGCCCTGCCCCCGTATGTACAAGTCCACCTAGGGTGGCCAGGGGGCATAGTGGACCCAGCCGGGCATCCAATTGGATGCCCACCCATGGTCCCCAGTGGATCACTTGCGCAGTTTGGTATGGGTCTGGGTGCATGAATTGCACCTGCAGACATCCTGCCCCACACATCAATGCCCCATCAGGCTCTGGAGCCCCAGCAAAGCCCCTGAAGCATGGGGGAACCCCCACCACCTTCCCCACCCCAAGATAACCCCAGTGCCCATGCAGCAAGGTGCACCCCCACACGCACACAGAACACAGGTGCACCTGCTTTCCAATGCAGGCAACACCCAAAACCCACACCCCCAACCCTACAGAGGTTTTCCATAGTGCCCCTCAACAACCCCCAGCCCATACTCAGGAAACACACTCAGAGCTAGATGGAATAGTGGTGCCACACTCCACACACCTCTGCGGCCACCAGCCCTATGCCATAAACAAGCGCATATCTGCTGTATACTACTGCATAGGTCAGACAGCCAGTGGTCATGAAGGTGTGTGAAGGGCTATGTCTCTGGACATCCAGCTCACGGAACTTTAACAGCAGGTATGAGTTGGCGGTCATCGGTGCCGAGGGGGTTGTCTGTCCCTCATCGGGTGCCATGATGGCACATTCAGGTGATGGGCCACTTGGGCACGGCAGTATAACCATGGTGGGGAGGTCAGCATCAGTGGGGTGTAGGTAGCTCTGTTGTGTGTGCGGGGGTGGCTGCCAAGGGAGTACAGGGTTGGGCCGGCCCAAGCTGTGTGTGTGGGTACTGCCCACTGCTTGTGGGCCCATTCAGCTGTTCAGTGTGCGTGAGGGCTTGGTGCATAAGGGCACTTATGGCAGGACTTTCCCATGCATACCATCCATCCCCTTATGCACCCTAAGCAGCACTACTCACCATGGTGCATGACGTGTACTGCTGGCATGCCCCCGGCATGCCCCTGCCCCCAGTGCATTGCTGTTCATGTGGCCATGGGATCGTGTGCAAGCCAGCTGCATGCCCCAGTCGTGAATGCTGCATGACCACCGCTCCATGGCATTCTGACTTAGCTAAGCCAATGCGCTAGGTTTACATGGCACGTTGGCATGTTGCATAGGGCCCAATGTGAGGGTTAGAAAAGAGCATGGCCTTGTTTTTTTTTGTAATTAATGAGCAGTTTGTGTTGCTCAAACCAGGTCTCCACTGATATGAAATTGGACTATAGGCCAGTCATTAGTGAGAGTGGCTCAGGGTTGCGAGTAAAGAGGGCTGCATCATCTGCATAAAGGACCATGCTGTTATAGGCAGAGGGGAGATTATTGATGAATAAGCTAAAGAATAGGGGTCCGAGGATGGAGCCTTGTGGGACTCCAGATTGTACAGGAAGGCTGTTTGAGAGAGTGTTGTAGATCTTAACTTGCTGGGTATGACCTCCAACGTAGCTTTTGAACCAGCTAGTAACCTCTGAGGAGAGCCCAAGGGAAGGGAGATTGTGGAGCAGGAGGAAGTGGTTTACTGTATCAAAGGCCTTGGTTAGGTCAATGTAGATTGACCCAACTAGGTGGCCATTGTCCAAAGACTTATGGATGTAATTAGTGTAGGCATCAGGGCACTGATGGTACTGTGAGACTTTTTAAAGCCATGCTGTTGCAAGCACTGCAGATTATATTTGGCAAGATACTCTGTGAGCTGGTGAGCGACAATGCACTTGAGGGCTTTAGAGGGGGGCAGAAGGATGGATATGGGATGATAGTTATGACTTAGCATCTCGTCACCAATTTTGTGGACTGGCCTGACTATAGTAGTTTTTTTAGAAGCTAGGGAATTGCCTTAGGGAGAGAGATAAATTGAGGAGACTAATGAGAAGAGCAATTACAACATCCAGAGAGAGGTGTAAAAGTTTAAGATCCAAGGTGTCCCCACTGAACCGGGACTTACCAAGGACCCTTTGTATGTATTTTTTTGACTCGGACAGTGTAACATGCCTGAAGTAGAAGGGAGGGATAACTGGAGAGGGGGTAGCTTAGGCAGCTACTTGGGTTGGGCTGGGGGAGTTGAAGAAGTCAGGGGGGAGTATACAACTTAGATCTGTGAATGCATTATTGAAAGCATCCACTATAAGTTTGTGGTCCTGTGTGTTAACCCTGTTTACCTGAAAACCAGGATTCAGGGACTGACTCCCCCGGTTCATCAAAGGATCATAATCATAGCTTCTAGTAAACTATTTATATATAGTTTCATATGGATCTCCACATTCACAGTCCTATTGCAGCCAACATAAACACATTTATCCCACAGTAACCCCACGGTCCTGTAGTCATCTCCCCCCAGTGCTCCAGCTGCATTGTTTAATAAAACTATTCTGCTTTTGACCTGTCACTAGCACCGATTTAGCTTGCCTCCCAGGTGCTAGGCAGGCTCCCCACACCCATATGTAAATTTGTCTCATTAATATACATGAGGCTGCTCGGTTTTGAAGTGCTCTGGATTAAAACATTTTTCTGCTCCCCTTGCCCCTCCTCCAGGTCTCCAGTTCCCAATTAGCTTAACAGGGGGGACCCGGACCGCCAGAGAGGCATGTGTTCGGCTGCAGGAATGGCTGCAAACAGAAATGCGCACCGTGCATGCGTGAGCCACCGAAATGCATGCAAAGTGCAAAAACCAACCCGTTGGCTCCATGTTTTACTGCTCCAGCCCCATACTGGATTTAAACTGCTACATGGGTCGGAGGGAACCCAGGACCAGGGACAGCTGGGGGAAATGGGAGACCGGGGCAGTTCCCAGGGGCCAACAGGTAAACCCGGGGTTATATTTGTATATAAGATTTTGCTTGCATTTGTATTAGAATTTGCACTTTTTGTGTTTTTCTAGCACACTTGTTTAAAGTCCCCCAGAACCACTGGTTTTGAAACAGTTATTTTAAACAATGTCCCATGGTGGCAGCATTGTGAGTCAATGTGATCCAAAATAAAAAGGGGAGCTACTAACAGACTGACTCCACCCCATGACGAAGACTATAGTCAAAGTGCCAGGGTGTTAATGTGGCAGAGATAGTCCCACTATTTTGTTAGTAAGCCTCCAGCTGGGGCTTAGCCTTTGCAACCCCCCGCGGCTAAGCTGCAGGAGCTTTGGGCGCTTTGGGAAGTTTAGGTGATTGCCTGTAGGGGGAAGCACCTGTTTGGAGTATTAAAGGCTTGGGCAAGTGGGTAGGAGGAGAGAGGACTTTGACGGTTTGTCAGGGCAGTCTCTGGAGAGGGCCCCTCCCACAGCCTTAGGCAGGTCGGCCTATAGTGGTAGCACCAGTCCATGTTTTGGGCTCCATGGGAGGGAGCAAGCAAGGCAGTTGTGGTCATTTGAGGATTCAGAGACTTACTCCCCCGGTTCAGAGGCTGAAGAGGAAAGATACTGTATCAGAGTCGCTGGAATATCAATAGTATGGTAGGAGGATTGGGAAACCTGAAATCCTTTATTGGTATGGGGTTCTGGGCCAGTGGGGCTGTTGCATTGGTGGCAGGGCTGCAGCAGAAGCCATTCGGTTGGTGGCAGCAACCGGAGGCTTGTATCCATGTGGCATGCTAGTCAAGTGGTAGGTCTGAAGGGAAGGAACCTGGCCTGGGACTCAATGGGGCCTGCCATGCCCATGTCTGGGGCAGGTCCTGTGATCCACCATGCCCGTGTCTAGGGTGGATCTTTAGGCCACTTAGGGGCCGTGGCTCTTCTGGAAGCTGGGACAGAAAGTATGGGAGCCACCGCACTGCTTGCTTTGAGCCGCTCAGCTCTGGTGGGAAATGCTCAAGGTGAAATGTGATTTAGATCTGGTACAACTATAGCAACTACAGAAGGGAAGGAAGGCAGAGAATTATTTCTTTGGGAGCAGCCGAGGAGGCTAGGCCACTCATTGCCCCAGGGACTTTTATCCTTGGTGGCACTAGGGGAGTGCATCACTCCCCTGCAGAGCAAACGAGAAAGGGAAAGAAATCTCAGGATTGGTCTAAGGGAAAATACAAAGGGCTTCTGGGGAAGAAGCTGTTACTCACATAATGTGCAGGCTGTCTCAGCTAGATCTTAGTTTTTCTGTCGAATCTGCTGTTTGCTGATTGAAACAAAATCTTCTACCTAAATGCCACCAGTGACCTCTCCCTGTTAATGAGTTTATAGCCCCATGTAGCTGTTTTTGGAGGCCAAAGAAGTTAACAATCTGCTCCAGTGTGTCTCCTGGAGGCATTTTTGGAGGCCCACCATTTACTTTTTCTTGGGAGTACCCAGTTAGTGTGTCTGCTGGCACTGCATCGTTTTTAACTCAATGAAGTGTGGGGATTGGTACTGCTGTCAGGCTGGAACTTCATGAAAGCGTGGAGTGTGAGAAGGAGGTGAAAGAGAGGTCCCCAGAGGCTAAGGTGGAGGTGGTGGAAGAAGTAATTGAGGGTGAAGAGGGGGAGCATAGCCAGCTGCCCAGCTTCTCCTCCCCAACTGTCAGCTATCCACATGGCAGAGGGAGGTGCAGGGTCCTGAGAAAGCCATTAGAGGATCCTCTAGGGCTCAGGGGGTCTCCTACTGGGTTCCTGCTTGGTCACAGTGCACCCACTACCCCAGCTGTAGTAGCCACCCCACCGCCTGTGCTTACTTGCCCTGTGAATCAGGTAGGAGTATCTGGAAAAACTATAGATTGGGAGGAGATCCAGGATGACACAGAGCCAAATGTGATAGAGGGACCCCCACAGGGAGTATTGATTTTCAGACCATAAGATCCAGCGAACCATCCCTAGGCCTTATCACTGCCCTGATATCCATTTGCCAGACAAGACCCCATGCCTAGCTGTGTAGTCAAAAGCTTTAAGTTACAGATGGATGGACTATTAAGCACCAATCCTGTAAATACCATCTACAGAACTTGGATGTGGCTGGAGCCGGGTAATGCAAGGCACACCAGTGTCAGGGACCTGCCTGAATGGTCACAGGGCAAACACTGGGTAAGGTGGAGGTTGCGAGCAGAATACCCTGAGCTGGAGTACCCATATGTATCGCAGAGGATGTGGAACATTATGGAGGAAATGAGAGACAACTGGGTATTCAAGGAGATGCTTAACAAATTGAGGTCCCGACCTGATGGCTCTTGCCACACATCCCAACAGCTCATCCAAAAGGCCACACTGGGCCATGGGAAGGCCTCATACTCTTTAAACATTTTGCCCTGGTCCAAGAAATGGCTGGCTGTCAAGCAAAATTCTGCTTTATAGCCACAGACTCATTTGGTGACTTAACCATGAAGCCTGATCCAGATTATTACTTCCCACTGGGCAGAGGTCCCGCCCTCCAGAGCACACTGACTGTGGCTGGACCTGTGCCAGAATTACCGAAAAGCCTTTCATTAAAGCAACAAGCTGTTTCTCTGGACTGTTTAAACTTAAGGAAGTTCTGGTTTGTTACAGCATTGATACTCAGGGGCTGTGCTAGAATCAGGTTGGAGTGAAAGTGTGGCCAGACACCCTGTGACTTTTGGAAAAAAAAGAGACATGTTTCCCCTTTTACTTCTTCCTTGAACATTTTAGCAGTCAGCAGTGATTTGCTGTCTGCATTGAAGGTTCAAGCAAGACTTAAATTGACAGAAAGTATTACTGTTCAATCAATATGAGTGAGAGCCAAGTGCCAGCCTAGCTCTGGAATGCTGTGGGTGTGAGTGTTGAAGTGAGTGGGATGTGAGAGAGGATGAGAGTGTGAGTGGCATTTCAAACAAGCTCTTAAGATTTTTTAAACATATTAATCTTTTAAGGTTTGTCTAAAATTTATAAAATTGTCGTCGGGCAGTCTGGCACAAACTGAACAATGTTTTTTTCCCTTTTTTAGAAGTTTTTTGGGGTTATTATAGGTATGAGTAGGGGAAGGGGTCTGGTCTGTGTATCGTAAGTCTGCTGGATTGACAACTGGGTAAGGCTGGGGAGTGCACATTACCCAGTCTGTCTTTGGGGGTCCACTTCAGATCCCTGCCCCCATTTCCAGGAGGAAATAGGTTTTTAAGTGTGGGGGGGGGGCCAATAGACGGGCAGATGGTTAGGAGGAGAGAGGACCATGGCAATTTGTTAGGCAGTCTCTGGAGGGCCCCCACCACCAGCATTAGGCAGGTCGACCTACAGTGGCAGTGCAACAGTCCATGTTTTGAGCTCCATGAGAGGGAGCAAGCAGGCAGCTGCAGTCATTTGGGGATTCAGGAGCTTACTCCCCTGGTTTGGAGGCTGAAGAGGAGTGATAGAGACTGTATCGGAGTCACCGGAACATCAGGAGCATGGTAGGAGGCTTGGGGACCCTGAATTTCTTTATTGGTATGAGTTCTGGGCCAGTGGGGCTGTTGCAGTGGTGGCAAGGCAGCAGGGACTGTTTGGGTGGTGGCAGCAACTGGAGGCTTGTACCCATGTGACACGCTAGTCATCATGGGGAAAATTTGGAGGGGAGGAACCCGCGTGGGACTCAATGGTGCCTGCCATGCCTGTGTCCCGGGCAGGTCTTGGGATCCACCTTACCTGTGTCTGGGGTGGATCTTTAGGCCACTTTTTTTTTAACTTGCTATTTTATCCACTAGCACCTGGCATTGCTTCACCGACCCATTTCAATCGAGATCCACTGGTCAGGCACCCCCATGTAGCCTCGGTTTCTCCCCAGGCGGGGTTGGGGTGGAGGGAACCCCCAGATCTTCCTTGTTTACATCGGGCCCCCCATTGAAGCCTCATGGATCAAGTGGTGAGGGTCACCATCCTCATCGGTTTGCTCCACCAGGTCCCAATTTTTCCCCCTGTAACTCTTGGAGTCGCAGCTGCACTGTGATGTCAAGGCACTTGCACCGATTTCTTGCCATGTTCCTCCCCTGCTGTGGTGTCAGGCTGCTGTACCTCGGGCCTCTACCAGAGGTTAGACCAGCACCAGGCCATCGTTCCCCTCCCTCCCTCCCGGGGAAGCAAGCTGTCCCTCGGATGCTCAAGCTTCCCCTCTCTGGTTGGTCCTCCAGCTCCCGGGCTCATTCCTGAACCCGGGTCACTGGCATCGCAAGCAGTAGTGCCTCGTCTGTGCCGGTGGGCCAGCTGATCTTTAGACCACTTAAGGGTAGTGTGGTTCTTATGGAAACTGGGACAGAAAGTATGGGAGCCACTGCACTGCTTGCTTTGAAATGCTTGGCTCTGGTAGGAAACACTCAAGGTGGAATGTGATTTAGATCTTGGGCACCTATAACAACTACAGAAGAGAATGAAGGCAGAGAATTAATTCTTTGGGAGCAGCTGAGGAGGCTAGGCCGCTCATTGCCCCAGGGACTTTTATCCCTTGTGGCACTAGATGAGTACTCCACTCCCCTGCAGAGCAAACAAGAAAGGGAAAGGAATCTCAGGATTGGTCTAAGGGAAAATACAAAGGGTTTGTGTGGAAGAAGCTGTTACTCACATAATGTGCAGGGTCTATCAGCTGGAACCTCATTTTTCTGTAGAATCTGCTGTTTGCTGATTGAAACAAAATCTTCTGCCTAAGTGCTGCTAGTGTCCTCTCTCTGTTAATGAGTTTATAGCCCCATGTAGCTGTTTTTGGAGGTTCAAGAAGTTAGCTTCTGTGCCCTAAATCATTATGGTGCCTCAGGAAATAAATATTTTTGTTTCGGTAACTTAGGGTCTTCATCTGGTGATTGCGAAAACTGCCTTGAAATGACTTAACTGTTCTATTCAGTCTATTTATCCCAAGATTAATCAATTTCTCGAAAGCTGTTTTTGATGGATCTCTAGTTTTATCTCCATCTTGGCCCTGGGTCCTGGAAGGGAGAGAGAGAATAGAAGAGAGAGAGAGAGAATAGAAGAGAGAGAGAGAGAGAGGAAAGGAGAAGGGAGAAGAGAGAAGAGAGAGCTCTGTTTCCTAAATTCCTTCTGGGGTGCTGTGCCATCAGCTTCGGTGGGGGGGGGGGTCCCAAGGTGCCCTGTGAGATTGAAGACTTCTAAAGATAGGATGCCTTCATTTCTGATTTCTATCTACTTTTGCTGTATTGCTATCATGGTGGAGATTCGGGATAGCACTTGTGGTCTGGAGCCCCCCTCCTCATTTTGTTCCACCAGGTGAACCACCTAGAACAGGGAAGGGGGTTTACATGCTCACTCTACTTAGTTTGGAATAAAGTCAAGTTATTTTACAATTTGTTTGCTGTCAGTAGCATTTGTGACTGAACCAAGGCTAATCTCCAAGTGCTCAGCTTCTTCGGAACTGACTGAATAGGACCCACCAGACCCAATGGATACAGTGCATCCCAGACAGGACAGGCCAGTACTCCTGTGAGACATATTCAGCTCAGACATGCTAATGAGATAACTGGGCACGCAAGGTGATATGGGTAAATTGCATGCCCATTATAGGCTCATTAGCATGTCACACAATTCCACTGTGCAGGCAGTGCACCAGCATTGAGTGAAGCTGGTTGCCTCCTCAATTTCCAATCCCATATATAGATGTACACACCTGGTAGTCTAGAGGACTCGTATCCACCAGTTACCCCTCCAAGTGGAATGGATATGATTAAAAGCTCCGTTGGTAGCTGATGTAGGCCCCTGACCAATCCCCCAATAGCTGGGGCTTCCAGACTGTGCTACTGACTCCCTCACATCCAGTCCACTGAAGACCCTCGCCCCCAGTTGAGTGTAGGACTATTTGTTATTTATTCTGGATTTCATTTGTTCATGTATTGTTCCTTGGGTTTTTCTTATTGTTTCTTCACCTGTACAGTGCCTGAGCCCCAGGGAAAAGGCACCTAAGAAACAACGTCGCCTTATGGTGCCCACCAACCTTGCCCCCACTCACCGCAGTCATGCCACTGTATGTCAGGAATCTAGGATGGCAGCTGGCTCACTCACAGAAACATAGAAACATAGACTTTGACGGCAGATACGGACCACTTGGCCCACCTAGTCTACTCATTTCCCTACTTATTGGATAAGCTGCAGATCTTAGATAATCATAAAACCAAAAGGAGCTCACACTAGGACAGGGTGCCATGGAAAACATCCAAAGTGAAAAAACGTCAGGCACTCACCACCACAAAATTACTGTCAAACAAGAGAATATAATTTAAAAAGTTTATTAAATCACCTGAATCATTTCTGGTCCCACTGGACCCTTTATCAAAGGCTTTGATAAAGGGTCTAGTGGGACCAGAAACATGTTAGGTGATTTAATAAACTTTTTAAATGATATTGTCTCATTTGACAGTAATTTTGTGACGTTGAGTGCCTGGATTTGAGTTTTTCAGACCCTAGATAACCAATAGCCTACTTCCTCCAACCCCCACAAGAATTGCATTGTCTGTCCCTTGTATTCTTGAATTTCCGCACTGTTTTTAAACCCCACAACCTCCTCAGGAAGGCCTTTCCATGCATCCACTACCCTCTCCATGAAAAAACACTTCCTCATATTGCCCCTGAGCTGTCCCCCCTCTGTCTTCAAATTGTGCCCCCTTGTTCTTACACATCTTTTTAGTCTGAAAGATGCTACCTTCTTGGACTTTGTTGATTCCCTTGAGGTATTTAAATTATTCTATCATGTTGCCCCTCTCCCTCCTTTCCTCGAGGATATACATATTAAGCTCTTTAGTATGTCTTTGTATGGCTTCTGGTGCACACCCCGCACCATCTTAGTTGCCCTCCTCTGGACTGCCTCCATCCTGTCTATGTCCTTGAAGAGATGGGGTCTCCAGAACTGCACACAGTATTCCAGATGGGATCTCACCAGCTGTCTATACAGAGGGATAACAACTTCCTGTTTTCTACTGGTGATGCCTCTCCCTATGCATCCCAGTATTCCCCCAGCCCTCCTTACTGCCTTCTCACATTGCTTGCCTACTTTTAGGTCATCTGATATGACTACCTCCAGGTCCCTTTCCACTTTTGTTGTTGTTGTTGTTAGTACCTCCCCTACACAGTGTACTTTTTCCCTAGGTTTTTGTTTCCCAGGTGCATTACTTTGCACTTCTTTACATTGAATCGAAGCTGTCATACTTTTGACCATTCCTCCAACATTGCCAAGTTCCTTCTCATCCTTTCCACCCCCCCCCCCTTGTGTATCAATCCTGTTGCAGATCTTTGTGTCATCTGCAAAGAGGCACATGTTCCCTTCCAGTCCCTCCGCAATGTCACCTATAAAGACATTAAAGAGGACTGGTCCCAGTACTGAACCCTGCAATACCCCACTAGTAACCCCCCTTTCTTCGGAGTAGACTCCATTTACTATTACCCTCTGAGTCCCATTGTCCAGCCAATGTTTTACCCAGGCTACAATCTAGGACCCACTCCCAGGCTAGCTAACTTGTTTATTAATCTTTTGTGTGGGACTGTGTGAAATGCCTTGCTAAAGTCTAGGTAGGCCATGTCTACAGCCCCTCCCTGGTCTACTACTTTGGTCACCCAGTCAAAGAAATCGATTAGATTCATCTGACATGATCTTCCCACTGTGAATCCATGCTGCCTTGGGTCCTCCGCCCCACTACCCTCTAGGTACTCAAAAAGTCTTTCCTTCAGAAGTGATTCCATCATTTTCCCTACTACAGAGGTCAAACTAATAGGTCTGTGGTTTCCTGCCTCTGTCTTGCTCCCACTTTTGTGAAGGGGAATCACATCAGCCCTCCTCCAGTCTTCAGGTACCACACCATCCTCTCATGATTTGTTAAAAAGGGTAGTCAGTGGTGTCACCAGTTCTCCCCCAAGGTCTTTCAGAATTCCCAGGTGAATCCCATCAAGCCCCATTGCTTTGTCCACCTTCAGTTTTAGGAGTTCTTTCAGGACCCTTTCTTCTGTGAATGGACTGGTATCGACACTCCTATCCAGAGTGCTTCTATTCTTTGGTTTAGGTACCGACCCCTCCTCCTCTTCTGTGAATGCTGAGCAGAAGTATTCGTTCAGTATCCCTGCTTTTTCACTGTTACCCTCTGCCCAACCCCTTCCCTTTATTAAGCCTCACTATCCCTCCCTCGTTCTTTCTTTGCTCCCTAATATACTTATAAAAGGTTTTATCTCCCTTCTTAATTGAGTTGGCTATCTTTTCCTCAGTTTGGGACTTTGATATTCTGATTGCCTTCCTTGCTTCCTTTTGTTTTAACTGACAAAGTTCTCTGTCCTCCTCCTTCTATGTTTCCTTATACTTCCTGAATGCTACCTTTTTCCCCCTAATCTTTCCCACCACACCTTTTGAGAACCATATTGGTTTTTTCCTTCATTTTGTTTTGTTGGTTTGCTTCACACAAAGGCTTGTTGCCTCTGTGATGGCTGTTATGATTTTCCCCATTGTCCCTCCACCCCTCCTTCTCGCCTGTTTGTTAGTGCTTTTCTGAGGCACTCTCTCATTTTCCCAAAGTCAGCCCTCCTAAAGTGTAATACTCTTGCTTTTGTATGGCTTGACTCTATGGCTGTGTTTATCGTGAACCACTCTGTTTGGTGGTTGCTTGTTCCTAGATGGCTACCCACTTCTGAATCTGAGATCCTCTCCATCCCTGTTTGAGAGTACCAGGTCTAAGATTGCTCCCTCCTGAGTGGGTTTGAACACTAGCTGTCTGAAGCATGCCCCTGTAGGGCATCGAGAATGACCCTGCTCTTGGATGTGGCTGCAGCAAAGGTGCTCCAGTTAACATCTGACACATTCAGGTCCCACATCAACAATATCTCCCCTTTGTCTACCATTCTTAGGATGCCTTCAATCATTTCCTTGTCCATTGCCACCCCCTGAGATTGGGGTCTGTATACAACCCCTGTGAGGATTGTGGTATCATTTCCTGTCTTCAGGGTGACCCTCAGTGCCTCCTCTCCTCCCTGGTTACCCTTTAGTTCTGTTGCTTTGATCCCTTCCCTTAGAGAGCTCCTCCTCCTCTTTTACCCTCCCTGTCCCTCCTGTAGATTATGTACCCTGGTATGTTGACATCCCAGTCATGGTTCTCTGTGTACCTTGTTTCTCTGACTGCCACAATATCCAGCATCTCTCTTCCATCAAAGCCACTAATTCAGGGAACTTGTTACCCAGGCTACAGGTATTGGTACTCATCACTCTCCATTTTCTGATGGCCTCACTCCTTTTAGCCCCAACCCTGCCTTACTGCCTTTGGCTTTTTCTCCATGTACTCCGTCCTGCTCCCTATTGACTTCTCTATATTGGTGTTTACCTCACTAACTACCCTGTTTTGTGGGAGGAGGTGGGGATTTTCCTGGTCCTTTCAGTGCCTCCCCCCTTGGGTAATTTAAATGCTTGCTAATGAAGCATTTAAACCTATTACCTAGAATCCTGGTTCCTCTCCCAGACAGATGCAGATCATTGCAACCGTATAGGCCTGTATCCCTCCAGGTGGACCCCCAGTCCCCAGTGAAGTCAAAACCCTGAGCTCCGCACCAGTTTTTCAACCATTCATTGAATCCCATGGTGCAGAGTACCCTAGCCTCAACCGTGCCACAGACAGGCAGCACCTCCAAGAAGGTTGCCATATGTGCTAATTGTCTAAGGCCCCTCTCCAAGTCCACAGACTCCTCTTGCACTGTTGTGATCCCATTCTCAGCCATGTCATTTGTCCCTAGGTGGACAGTGACATTCAGATCCCTCCCCCGTGCAGCTGATCTCGTGATCCTGAGGATTTGTTCCCTGTCCCTCCAAACTGTGGTGCAAGGCAGTCACCTTACTTCCCTCTCCCCCCTTCCCCCAGTTCTACCCCCCCAGTGATTGAGTCCCCCCACCAGGAGTTGTTTCCTTTCCCTGTGGGGTCCCATGTCGCCTCCTGTGGGTCTCCCTTGTGGAGGTTCCCAGTATCCTCCTTGGTGTCCACTGTAGGTGCCTCCACAGAGGAACCACTCTCCTCCAGAACAGTGTATGAACTGTGGAGAGGTACAGCTGGAGGGATGCACCTCTGGTCCACCACCCTCACCCTCCCTGAGCCCACCTTGGTCCAACCACTCCTCTTTCTTGGCACCCTCTGAGGCAGTGGCAGTGGCCCTTGTGGTCCCTGGGCAGGGGAGGAGTTTTCATGAATTCTAGCCAGGTCGGCCCGGAGATGGGCAACCTCCTGCCTCAGACCAGAGAGGTGCCCGCAAATAGGGCAGCATCACAGCCTTTAGAACATCTCCTGGAAGACTGCCTCCCCACAGCTTTTGTACTGCACCACTCCCATCATGTCTTATTTTGTGGCTCCTATCCTGTTGCTTTGTATGCTTACTCTCTCCTCAGTCAATTTATTTTTCAACCTACTTTCCTACTGCCTTACAGCTCTTGCTGTTCCTGTTCTGGGACAGGAATTTCCTGTATTCTTCAGCAGTCTCCCCCTTCCTTGCTCTGAGTCAGACCTCCAGCAGCTGGGGGAAGGAGAGCTACTCTTTTCCTTCAAGGATGACGAAACATATGTGTCTCAGTGATCCTTCCCTTCCTACTGCCAAACAGGAAGTTCCTGTTGTCAGTCAAATCCAGTGCCTATAAAAGTGGTACTGCCTAAGGAGTGGCGGGAAGGGAAGAAGGTCAATTAGTAAGAAAAGTTCTAGCTCTTTAGTCAGCTGCTCCTTGCTCTGAAAGCAAGATTTCTGTTTGCCAAAAGCACTCCTACCACTTACCGCCTTGGCCAGCCATCATTTTAATGACAGGGAATGTGCACATGACTACTGTTATACTGTAGAACAGTAGCCATGCGCACACCCCTTATCATTCAGATGGCAGCCACCTGAGGTAATTAGTAGAGTGACTGCGCGCCAACCACTGGCCAAGATTCCAACACCATAAAGGGGCATGTCTGTGGTGAGTGAGGGCACGGGTGTGTGTGGGGATGATAGTTCTGATTTGTTGAGACGACGGGGGTCAGTAGCATTGTCATGGGTGCAACGATCAGGGGGAATTACACTAGTTACCAATGAGGCATGATCATATCCTGCCTGCCTAGTGAGGTGACTAGGATGGTCTTAAATTAGTCACCAACAGAGCATATGATCATATACTTCCTGCTTGGTGAAGCAAATGGGTATTGGGTGTTGGGTGTTGGGGGTGGGGGGCTTACACTAGCCAACAATATGGTATTTGATCACAGCTTACCTGCCTGGTGAGGTGATCAGGGGTGGGGGGCTTAGCAACACTTGCTGTCAGTCCACTACATGGTGCCTTGCTGGTAGGGGGTGGGACACTGCTATATGCATGGATAAAGATAGGGTCTTTGTCACCATTAAACAGCACTTCAACAGCAGCTTTTTAGATCTGCAAACATCTTTGAATATACCACTGCACCCAGTATGCAAGAGGTTCTCTCCTTTGCATAGGCACATTGGTATATTCTACAGGATTGTGCTGTCGGGTCAGCAGTGTGCAACAAAGGCCTTTGTATATGGCCCCCACCCCTTCAGCTCAAGCTATTCTCAGTTAGCATGGTGCTAACTTGAGTAATGATGCAATAGCCATTTGAATATGGGGCCAAAGGGTTAATATGAGTCACATTTTAAATCAGCCCTTAATTATTCCTCCAGTATTCATAAATTGGCACTTAGTTTTCTGAGCTGGGATTGCATTATCCAGTTTCAGGTGATCAACTGTTAACTGGTTGGAGCATATAAAACTGCCACTGAGAAGAAGCACCTACTTTTAGCACTTTCCAGAACAGTAATTTCAGCAGTTGCACTTAGAGTGTTTGAAGAACTTGTTGGTATTCTAATGGCTTTAAAGTTGTGAGTTTTACTAACAAGAGTAAATTAAGTTGTTCACAGCTTTTTCAAAAAAAAAAAAAAAATGCTATCACATCTGTGCTAAAATTACAAGAATTTTTTTATTGGTGAGTATCTTTTCAGTTTTAGTTTAATATAAAGCCTCAGTATGTGTGTTTTTTAGATTGGTTCTTAAAGTAAAATGTTACCTTCTTGGGGTTGAGGGATGTAGGTTTATGGCCCAAACTAATTGGCCTTTTAAATGGCTTGGAAGGGAGTTTGTTATAAAACATAAATGGATGTACAGTAGCAGCCACAGACACTGCCAGCTATTTCCTGCAGTTTCTGTGATATTTCCTGAAATATCTCATGTTTTTTCCATTACCACAGTAGGGGCAGCAGAGAGAAACTCTTTACCAGCTATTTCTAGATATTTTGTGAAATTTCTAATGTGTATACTAGTTGTTGTCCCATTAGAAGGCAATTTATGCCCTTCGTGTAACTGTCTAATGTGTTGCAGTGGGGCTGAGTGATTACAGTACCAGACGGCCTGAACCCATCTAACAACAATTGACTCACTCTGAGGTTCATTTGTAACTTGTATGCTTCAGCAGCAGTTGGTGCAGCTATCCTCCTCTGACTTTAACTGACAGGTTTAGATATTATTTATTAATTCTGTGATAAAGCTTTTCCTCCCACCATGGGTTAAGCATGTTCTATCAGCCATGTCACCACTACCCAATCACTCAGCTGCCTTGACAGGCCCACCTGATCAGTCTCTCTCCCATATAATGGGGCCGGGAGGGCTGTCTTCACCGTGCACAATCCAGAATATGTGGCATGATGGTGTGGGCTGGAGAAAAGTAGGCACAGCTTTACTAACCCTAACCTTTATTAATCTTCTCTCCTTCACTCCTGAACCACAGGTTCTCACTTTTCTGGCCCTGGTGCCTGCACTACTGCCAGGCCTCCACCTGGTGCCCGTCAGACCGAGATTGCATGCTTTCACTCCCCAGGGAGAAGATTCCTGGGATACTTAAGTGTGTGTGTGTGTCTCTCTTTCTCTGTGTCTCATGGACATCCAGTGACCTGAATCTGCTGCTGATCAAATCTAACTTTAAACTGGGAGTAGTCTGATATGGAACTTGCTAATGAGAATGCATTTTGTTCAGCTCAGCTGATTTGGTCATCTCAAGAGTTTGGCACATGTCCCAATTTGAGGCAGTCCTGAATTACTTGTTTTACTGACCTATGTGTCCCTTATCCAGTTTTATTTGACCTGGCTTTGAGCATATAAAACCTGGATTGAAGCAGGACATGCAGCACTTTCTAGTACTGAGTGCTATAGTTTTAGTTATTGCACTTAAGATTTCAGCAGGGTATAATGGTGCTCTGTAGTATATTGTTTTATAGTTCATGTTAATTGGTATCAAATCAGTTGGTGTCGGCTTTTCCAAAAGAGAAGCCAGTTACCAGTACTTTAATGGGTATATTTGTTTTTTTCCAGTTTAGTAGATTAGCACCCTGATGTGCATTTTCTTCTGGAGATTAATGTATTCTGAAATGCAAATATTACCTTGCTGGGGTGGTGGGACACAGGTTTGTGTGTTTTTTTTTTTTTTTTTTTAAATGGCTTTTGAAGTTTTTAAATGTACTGTACTTGTTTGTTGTGGTTCTGTTCCATTTTTAAGAAATTTTTATGATCTTGGTGACTGGCATCAGGAACTGTGAAATGGGCCAGCATCCCATAATTGACAACTGACTGATCTGTTGTCTTCATCTGATTTTTAGTGGAATATGTTCTAGAATACTGTACGTGGTAGATATGCACACGCATGCTATCGTGGGCAAACTGTTTCAAATTTTGTTTTATTTGTGCTGAACTAATTTGTTCCCCATTCTATTAGAAAATTGCATGCACGCACTGTACTGCCCAATTGATACTATTGGGGAGTTCTACCTCTGCTATAAAACTTAAGATCAGAGTTCCTCTTCTAAACCTTTCCTGTATTAGTTACTACATGTTTAGTTACAACTAGTGGGGTTCAGTTTACATGTGTCCTTCCCTCCCTGGCAAATGAGCAGTTTAAAGGAGTTTGGTTTTCTATGTTGCTTTTCATACAAACTGTTCAGAGATTAAAGTGAGATTACAGGGGGGTGAAGTGGCTTAGTGGTGAGTTGCGCCTGGTAATAGTGCATGTGATGGTGCAGTGCAACTGTTGCACTGGTGAGACCCAGGGTTGTATTCAAAGGAGATGAGTAATGGTGCATTTCTTCAGATGACCTAAAGGTGGGCAAGCAATGTAAGAGGGCAGCAAGGAGGGCTGGGGGGTTACTGGGATGCATAGGGAGAGGCATCACCAGTAGAAAACAGGAAGTTATTATCCCTCTGTACAGACAGCTGGTGAGACCCCATCTAGAGTACCGTGTGCAGTTCTGGAGACCCAATCTCTGCAAAGACATAAACAGGATGGAAGCTGTCCAGAGGAGGGCAACTAAAATGGTGCAGGGTCTGCACCGGAAGACACATGAAGAGAGACTTAAGGAGCTTAATATGTATAGCCTCGAGGAAAGGAGGGAGAGGGGGGACGTGATAGAAACTTTCAAGTACATCAAGGGAATCAAAGTCCAAGAGGCTAGCATCTTTCAAAAAGAGGGTGCAAGAACAAGGGCACAATTTGAAGATGGGGGAGGCTGCTCAGAGGTAATTTAGGAAGTATTTTTTCACAGAGGGTTGTGGATGCATGGAACAGCCTTCCGGAGGAGGTTGTGGAGTCAAAATCAGTGGTGGAATTCAAGCATGCATGGGACAGTCATAAGGCAATTCTGGGGGGTTGGGGTAAGAAGTAGGCTGCTTGTTAACTAGAATCTGCAGCTTATCCAGTAGGTAGGGAAATGGGCAGACTGGGTGGGCCAAGTGGTCCTTATCTGCCATCAAATTCTATGTTTCTATGAATAGATCAGGCACCGTACACTGTACAAATATGATGCTGTGGTGCATCTTCTCTCTTCTCTCCCCCCGACAGGGCTGAATACCAGGAATGGGAACTGCGCCAGTGCAACAGAGTTGCACTGTGCACAAATTCCCGATATTCAGCCAGCAGTATGCAAATGGGGCCATTTGCATGCCATGGCCCCATTTGCATGTGTTGTGCAGGGTAGGCCAGCAACTTGCGCCTGGCTCCCTGCATAGCATGCAGTGCCCCAGAGGACATCTAGTGGTAACCCCCGCTCCCTGTAGCTACGCTCGCAAGATATGAATGGATTACAATATACGGCAGTCCAGTGGTATCCCCCTCCCTCTCCGTAGTGGCGATCACTGGTAAATGTGTGTAACCCCTCCCTGGTAGTCTAGTGGAACCCCCTCCCTCCCAATGCCCTGATCACTGTTAAACCTATTTGTACTCCCTCCCTGGTAATCTAGTGGCACCCCCAACCCACCCATAGTGGTGACAGACATAAAATGACATGTACAGTTCCCTGGTAGTCTAGTGGTAACCCCACCCCGCCCATATCCCCAATCACCAGTTTGTGCATGTAGATAATTCCCTGGTGGTCCAGTGGTACCCTAACCCACCCAGCATCCCCTGTCAGTGGGCAGCTGCAATCCCACCTGCTTACCACCCAGCTGCCTGCCGAATGACTGCTTACAGTAGTAGCTGTAAGCCCATTAGTCCACACTGTTTACCAATGGACTTGCAGTGCATACTGTAATAGGCATTTACAAGTATGTGAATCAATGACTTCATTCACATATTTGTGAATGACCATTGTAGTATGCACTGCAAACCCATTGGTCGGGCTTGCAGCTGCTCTAAGCTGTCATTCTGCTGGCAGCTGGGCAGTAAGTGGGCAGGATTGCAGCTGCCTGCCAATTACTGGGTGGGGGGTGCCACTGGACCATCAGGGAATTGTACGTCATTTTATGGCCACAGCTATGGGCTGGGCAGGGGTGCCACTAGACTACCATGGAGGGAGTACATAAATGTTTAATAGTGATTGGGGCATCGGGAGGGAGGGGGGTACCAGTAGACTACCAGGGAGGGGTTACACATTTACCAGTGATCGGAGCATCGGGGGGATACCACTGACTGCCAGGGTATAGGTACATTTTGTTTTGCGACGATCACCACTATGGGGAGGGAGGGGTGCCACTAGACTACCAAGGAGGTATGTGGGTGCTTGTGGAAGGTGTTCTTGGGGGGGGGGGGCACCCACGGCTGGTGGCCACTGTGTTGCACCCTGCACTACAGCAGTCTGCCTGTGGGTGGCTCCCATTTGAACCTTCATTTTCTGGCTCAACTTTGTGCACTGGTGTAGTGCATCTCTGGATTGTGCCAGCATATGCACCGCACATCCGAGGCTGAATTATCTGGATGTGCCGCATATACATAGGCATACCCCCTGGAGACGCGCTGCATACATTATCTTTGTGCCCTGGCACAGCTGGACTTGCAGTGCTCCAGTCCCTCTCTTTAATATTGCACTGGGGCACACTTAACACACACACACAAAAAAAAAAAAAGAGAAATTTTTGTACTGCCCTCCTGCACCTGATCTCTCGTCCTTCGGGAGACTCTCACTACAGTATCTCAACATTACAACTTGCCTGATCTGAGTCCCCATGGAGCCTTGGCTATACCCCCAGGCAGGTACAATGTAGGGCACAGATGTCCTGAGACACTTGTTTCATCAGACTTTCTCTCTCTCTCTCTCCTTCCCCAAAGGATCAGGCAGGCATGAGCCATCGGGGTTTATTGTCGGTAGTCTGTCATCCTAGTGATCAGGTAATTTTTTTTTTTCCTGTTCTTGGGGCAAGGCTGATGTCAAGGCGATGAATGCCGACATCTACCTTGCCCAACTCCTTCCAATGCTCTCTACTTGCTGTTCTTCAGCTTCTGCCAGAGGCAGTCAAGTAGCGAGCTGAAACCCCCTCCCTCCTGGAGAAGGCAAGCTGTCCTGTGGATGCTCGTCCTTCTCCCCTAGGCCATCCTTCCACCTCCCCTGACTTGTTCCCGAACCTGGGTAGATGGCATTGCGAGCAGTGGTGCTACTGCTGCACTGGCAGACTGGCTCCTAGGGCACATTTCTGGGGTTGTGCTGGCACAGCTCAGTTGCACCAGGCACAACCCCTTTGAATATCTGGGCCAGCATGCATGCATGTAGTGCCTCCCTCAGAACTCCCAAGCCTATTTTGTGTAGTTGGGATGCAAAAATCAGACTGGCAAATGATGGGTAAAATCCCAGAAACCTATGAAGTTGCTTGTTGAATGTAGGTGTGGCATTTCTTTGGGAGCCATTGCATAAAGATCATTCTCCTTATGCTACATCATTATCTGTAAGAGAATTCAGACATACAGCCCCACAGTTTATACAGATAGGGGTGACTAGATATCTGCAATCTGTTTTGGGATTTTTTTTACAGAGTATCCCCATCTGAAATTTATTTCTCCGTAACATAGAAACATAGAATTTGACAGCAGATAAGGACCACTTGACCCACCCAGTCTGCCCATTTCCCTACCTACTGGATAAGCTGCAGATCCTAGTTAACCAGCAGCCTACTTCTTCCTAACCCCACCCCCTAGAATTGCCTTGTGACTGTCCCATGCATGCTTGAATTCCACCACTGTTTTTGACTCCACAACCTCCTCCGGAAGGCCGTTCCATGCATCCACAACCCCCTCTGTGAAAAAATACTTCCTTAAACTACCTCTGAGCTGCCCCCAATCTTCAAATTGTGCCCTTGTTCTTGCACACATCTTTTTGAAAGATGCTACCTCTTGGACTTTGATTCACTTGAGGTACTTGAAAGTTTCTATCATGAGTCCTCCCTCCCTCCTTTCCTCGAGGCTATACATATAAAACTCTAAGTCTCTCTTCATATGTCTTCCGGTGCAGACCCTGCACCATTTTAGTTGTCGCCTCTGGACAGGTTCCATCCTGTCTGTCTTTGTGAGATTGGGTCTCAGAACTGCACGAGTACCCCAGATGGGGTCTCACCAGTTGTCTGTACAGAGGGATAATAATCTCTGTTTTCTACTGGTGATGCCTCCCTATGCATCCCAGTATCCCCCAGCCCTCCTTGCTGCCTCTCTCACATTGCTTGCCCACCTTTAGGTCATCTGATATGACTACCCCAGGTCCTTTTCCATTTTTGTTGTTAGTATCTCACCCCCATTGTGTACTTCTCCCTGGTTTTTGTTTCCAAGTGCATTACCTTGCACTTCTTGGCATTGAATCTAAGCTGCCATACATTTGACCATTCCTCTAACCTGCCAAGTCCCTTCTCATCCTTTCCACCCCACCTTGGGCATCAACTCTGTTGCAGATCTTTGTGTCATCTGCAAAGAGACATACTTTTCCTTCCAGTCCCTCTGCAATGTCGCTTATAAAGACATTGAAGAGGACCGGTCCTAATACTGAACCCTATGGTACCCCACTAGAAACCCCCCTTTCTTCAGAGTGGACTCCAGTTACTATTACTCTCTGTGTCCTATTCTCCAGCCAATTCTTTACCCAGGCTGTCATCTTGGGACCCACACCCAGGCTGGCTAACTCTTATATTAATCTTTTGTATGGGACTGTCAAATGCCTTGCTAAAGTCTAGGTAGGCCATGTCCACAGCCCCTCCCTGATCTACTACTTTGGTCACCCAGTCAAAGAAATCTATCAGATTTGTCTGGCATAACCTTCCCGCTGTGAATCCATGCTGCCTTGGGTCCTGTGCCCCACTGGCCTCTAGGTACTTGACAATTTTTTCCTTCAGAAGTGATTCCATCATTTTCCCTACCACTGAGGTTAAACTAACAGGTCTGTAGTTTCCTGCTTCTGCCTTGCTCCCACTTTTGTGAAGGGATCACATCTGCCCTCCTCCCACTGATTTGTTAGAGGGTAGTCAGTGGTGTCACTAGTTCTACCCTTGTTCTTTAGATTCTGGGATGAATCCCATCAGGCCCCATTGCTTTGTCCACCTTCAGTTTTAAGAGTTCTTTCAGAACCCTTTCTTCTGTAAATGGGCTGTATCAACTTCTGTATCCAGAGTGTTTCTACTGTTTGTTTTAGGTACCTCCCCTCTTCCTTTGTAAATACTGAGCAAAAATATTTGTTTAGTATGTCTGCCTTTCTCAGTCACCTCTGCCCACCCTCCTCCCTCCCTTTATTAAGCCTCACTGTCCCTCCCTTGGTCTTCCTTCACTCCCTGATGTACCTATAAAGGTTTTATCCCCCTTCTTAACTGAGTTGGCTATCTTTTCCTCGGTTTGGGCCTTTGCTGTTCTGACTGCCTTCCCGGCTTCCTTTTGCTTTAACTGATACAGTTCTCTGTCCTGCTCCTTTTGTGATTCCTTGTACTTCCTGAATGCTTTCTTTTTCTCTTGAACCTTCACTGCCACTTCCTTTGAGAACCATAGTGGTTTCTTGCATCATTTCATTTTATTTGCTTCACACAAAGGCTTGTTACCTCTGTGATGGCAGTTTTTATTATTCCCCATTGTTCTTCCACCCCTCCTTCCTGCCCATTTGCTGGTGCATTCCTTAGGCACTCACCCATTTTGGCAAAGTCAGCCCTCTGAAAGTCCAGTACTTTTGCTTTTGTATGGCTTGACTCTATTGCTGTTTATTGTGAACCATACTGTTCGATGGTCGCTAGTTCCCAGATGGCTACCCACTTCTACATCTGTGATTCTCTCTTCATCTCCATTTGAGAGAACCAGATCTAAGATTGCTCCCTCTCGAGTGGGCTCCAATACTAGTTGTCTAAGGCATACCCCCTGTAGGGCATCTAGAATAACCCACTCTTCAAGTGGCTGCTGTAACTGCACTCCAGTTAACATCTGGCATATTCAGATCACCCATCAGTAATATCTCCTTTTCTGCCATTCTAAGTATACTTTCTATCATTTCCTTATCCATTTCCTCCCCTGGAGAAGGGTCTGATACTAACCTCTGTGTGGATTGTGGTGCCATTGCCGGTCTCCAAATTTACCCACAGTGCTTCTTCTTCTCCCTGTTTTCCCTTTTGTTCTGTTGCTTTGATTCCTTCCCTTATGTAAAGAGCTGCTCCTCCTCCTTTTATCCTCTCTGTCCCTTCTGTAGATAGTGTATCCTGGTATGTTTACGTCCCAGTCATGGTTTTGTGTGTACCATGTTTCTGTGACTGCCACGATATCCAGATGTTCCTCCTCCAAGGCCACTAACTCGGGAAGCTTGTTACTCGGACTACGGGCATTGGTACTCATTGCTCTCCATTTCTTGATGGCTTTACCTTCTTTTGCAGCATCCCCCACTGACCTTTCTACCTCTGTCTTTTTCTCATTTAGTACCCTGTTTTGTAGGGAGAGGCTGGGATTTTCCTGCTGCTTATCAGTGCCTCACCTCTTGACTAGTTTAAAAGTTTGCCAATGAAGCATTTAAACTGATTGCTCAAAAGACTCGTTCCCTTCCTGGACAGATGCAGACCATCCTGCCAGTATAGACTGATGTCCCTCCAGGTGGAACCCCAGTCCCCAATGAAGCCAAACCCCTCTGCTCCACACCATTTTTTTTTTTTTTTTTTCAACCATTCATTAAACTGCATGGTGCAAAGTACCCTCACCTCTCTCATGCCATTGACAGGCAGCACCTCAGAGAAGGATACTGTGTGTGCTATTTGTCTTGGACCCCTCCTCAATTCTACAAAGTCCTTCTGCACTGCTCTAATCTCATGATGAGCAAAGTTATTTGTCCCTAGGTGGACAATGACGTCCAGCTCAGACTCCCGTGCAGCTGTTCTCATGATCCTGAGGATGCGTTTCCTGTCCCTCCAAGCCATAGCACCAGGCAGGCACCTTACTTCAGTTTTCCTGCTCCCCCCAGATCTATCCCCCTTATAGTCCCCCACCAGGAGCTGCTTCCTTTCCTTGTGGTGTCCTCTGCCTCCTTCCTGTGGGCTTCCCTTGTGACAGTTGTCCTCAGCCTCCTTAGTCTCCTCTGCGGGTACATCCATAGAGGAGCTATGCTCCCCCAGAATGGTGTAGTGGGTGGATTGTGGAGGAACTGACTGGGTGTGCCTCTGTTTTACCATCCTCACTCTCCCTGAGCCCACTGTTGTCAAACTGCTGTGCTTTCTTTGTAACCTCTGAGGTAGTGGTGGTAGCTCTGGTGCTCCCTGGATGGGGGAGGTTCCCTTCCTACCATCCAGTGTGGCCTGGGGAAAGGTTCCCTTACTACTGTCCAGTGTGACCTGAAGACTGGCAACTTCCTTCCTCAGGGCAGAGAGTTGTCTGCAAATAGGGTAGCATATCAGCCTCCAGAAAGACTCCCGGAAGACTGCTTCCCCACAGCCATTACATTGCACTACTCCCCACATGTTTATTTACTTTTTATTTGTGTGTGTGTGATTGATTTGTTATATAGAAATATATATAACAATGGGTGTGCTTATATTGTCAGTGCAGTGTGCTAGACAATATGACAGTGATATGCACCTTGCACTCTTGAGGAAATGTCAGAACCCTAGGTATAAAGGAACTATTTCCAGGGGTGGGTGGGGTGAGGGGTGGGAAGGGGTTGGGCCTAAACTGTGCCCTCACAAAACAATCTGCTAAAAGCTCTGACCCACCACTGTGATGAGTGCCTTCTGTCAGCAAGATCCCTACACAACAATTTGACAGAGAATACCCTGCTAATCAAACAGAGAAAAATCCATACATCCAAGTCGGACACAGGTAAACCTCCCCAGCCCCAAAACAGCCTGGTGGTTTGTGCTCTGAAAGCAGTCTGCCCCAAAATAAGTCAGCTGTGCTTTAAACTCTTCCTGCACTGAAAATCTTAAGAATTATAATAAACATAAAGCTAGATCCACCTTCCTCTGTTGCTTGAAAGACTGTCTTTTCCTGATAATTTAAAATTCTAATATAAACTTTGATTTCTGAATAGATTTTAGAATCTGCATTGGGATGTTTTCAGCAAATCTCAAAAGCCTCATCCAATGTATCAGAATCTGCTATAATTACCCCTAGTTACTACTGCAGCAGACTTGAGGGTACACCCCTTTGGCACTCTAAGAAATCTGGTTCTGAGATGGGGCATTTTGTGCAGTAAAGTTGGAACAGGCTAATTGGGGGGAAGCCCACCACCAACACTGCCAAGAACCAAGCAGTACCTCAAATGATCTTACTGTGACTGTACTTGACAATGACCTACAGTATGCTTTAAAACTTCCAGGATTGTCTCACTTGATTTGTGTGCTTCAAAATATTTAATTTTTGCATGAACATACTGGTTTTGTATTTTTTGCTCTTCCTGTCCCCTCCTGTTCACATCTGTAAATGTGGTTACCTGGTGAAACCATTTCAAATGCTTAAGTAGATGATACGATCTGACAGGGTAAGGGGTATTGGTGGATACTTGCATGCCCAGGGCCTTGCAACCATGGGTCTTATTGCACTTAGATGGGTTGGGATAAATAAAAATCATGTAAAACTACAGCTGCAAAGTGACATGGTGAGTTTGAAGTGGGAGACCCCATGCCAACAACTCCAGTTTGGAAACTAACTGGGGTCAGCGGAGGGCAGCTGGGGGAGGAGGACTGTCCTATGACTGCTCTCTTCCTTCAAGGAGGTGGGACAGTGCATCCCACTGCTTGATCACCATTTAGTGAAAGCTAAGTATCAAAGCAATTACTTCCTGGCTGGCAAGGTGTAGGTTGCCGAGGTGTATTGTGTATTTACACAGTAGTACATGTCATAGGAGGTAAAGAGGTGGAAGGTAAGGCTGGGAGAAGATATCTGCCCTGAGTGTAGTTGGATAAACCATGCATGGGGAGAGTGAGACTGATATCAAAATATTGCTTAGAACATGTCAAATGGTCTGTTTCTAGATGGTTACTACCCATTAGTCATTTACTGTACTTGTATAATCATTTACTTCTACATGTGCAGTAGAAAGTATGTTTACCGTGGAGCATAAGAATTAAATGTTCTGCAGCATTCCTCTAGTACAATGTTCGGGGGGGGAGGCCCACACGCAGCATAGAATGTTGAATGGAATGCATGAATTCAAAATTCTGCAATATTCCATTCTCACACTGACACATACACATAGGCCTCAAATGGAATCTGCCTGAGTTATCTGGGGCAGGGTTTGCAGCGGTGATTGCTCTGTCAAGCAACACTTTCACTATCAACACCAGAAATATAACATCTGAATAGTGTCTTAAGTTTGTGTATGATGGATCATGAGTAGAAAGCATTCAATTATCTATTTTTGGGACATAGTTTAAGGATTTAGGAATATAGGTGCCAGCCATGTTTGAGTGAAATGGCTCAGGATTTCTGTATTTGTCCAAATTCCAGGTCAAATGTTGAACCTTTTTTCTTTGAGGGTGGTGATGGGGGTAGTAAGCATGTAAATGTGTGCCAATGGACAGCCAAATCAGAACACAGTGTAAATGGGCCCAGCAGTATCAAACAATGGATCATCATACACATCTACTACTCTACAATGGACGGAATGGGAATGAACTAGCTCTGTATTTTTGAATGCAGTCACCAGAACAATTCTGTGTAGTTAAGGTCTCAGTTAGCTGAGAATGGACTAGCTCTCAGGAGCTCAGACGTGTAAATTAGCAGTCCATGATGCAGCAGTAGCACTACTACCCACCATGTTGACCTCCTAGATTCAAGAGGACCCATGTTTGGGGGGGGGGGTCTGCATGGGGGGATGGTTTGAGGATTGAGCATCCCAAAGACTGCTTTCCTCTCCTGGTCTTGTGAAGGCAGGTCTACTCTGCCTTGTGCCTGCCTGGTGGTAGTACAGGTGCAAGCTGCATTGGAGGGAGTGACTGCAGTTCCATAGTGCACACTTGCCTCTACAGGCATGCACTTGTATGCTGCTGGAGATTTGGGAGGACAATGAAAATTGCTGTGAAGGGTTGCCTATGCCCTGCCTTCTTGCCGCCAACTCGTACTACTCCCCCAGAGAACTGGAGGAATCTAGATGCATGTACTGGGGTGGGATGGCCCTGCTACTGGGAGCAATCTGAAACCTGCTTTAGTAAGTATCGGTGGAGGTGGGTGCTGGTTGGGTGAGTCGGGACATGGCTGATAACCTGCCTGCACTGGCCAAAGGACTTAATTGAGGTGGAGTCTGTTAAATTATAACAGGAGATTGAATGGTTTAAGGGAGAAGGCAGTAGTAGATGCTTGGAGGTGGCATGAAGAAGGCAAGGAGCCTCCCAGCAGGGGGTGTAGCCAGAAATTTCCATTTTGTACACAATCTCCAATTACATCCCCATTTAAAAAACAAAACAAAAAAAAAAAAACGTACACATCCTTTCCAAATGGCACCCCCTTCCAAACGAGTCAGGTTGTTGTCAGATGATTCCTCTAATCTCTAAAGAGCTTATACACGTATCTGTTTCCTAAACAGAAGTTTAAACAGACACTCTCCTCAGTGGCCTACACCAACCCAAATATTAGATTAGAATGAAAATGTTAACAGGCATATGGCTTGTGACAGACACTCAACAAAACTTTACACAAATGTGTACAGTGAGTATGCCTGTCCACACTCATGCCTCCCAGTAGGCTGATTGCACTTAGAGGTTTGAGTGAGAACCACCATATAAATTAATAAACCTTTTGGTCTCATCCCTGCACTTTCTCAAACCACTCTTACTGGCACACTTGGCCTGCACCTACAACGAAAGTTGCCTTCTTCCTCTTCTCTTTGCATTACAACAACCTGTGCCCAATTCAACCCCCCACTTCACCAATTTTACCACTTGTGCAGTTATATTAGAGTTTTATCATCAATTTTTTTTCCAATAGTGATGGGCAGCGGTTTGCTGTAGTAAGTGGCCAGTTATTCAGCAAACATGTGTTCACCGGAACAGCAGCTGTGGTCTGGAGCACTGTTCACTGAGTCAGTAGTTATGCTGCACCTGAAATGGCTACGGCATGGACATTCTACCTGTTCATTTATCACTCTTTAAGAGAGGCCTGCTTTTTAGAAATGTATCCTGTAGTGCTCCTATACTGTACATGAAACCTGGCAGCAGACCCAGCTGAAAGATGCTCAAAGCTGTCACTACTCGACCTAACTTTGGCCACTCTGTACATTTTCACCTGGCTCTTGTGGTATTTGGTCCTCTAGAGTTAAAGATGGTGCTCTGTAGCAGCTATCTCTCTACCTCATTAAATTATAAAGGGGGGACATAAGAAAAAAGATGACTGACAAAAAAATAAAAAGAGACTAATGGTGGTGTGGTTACTCTAATTTTGTACACACCCTCAATGTGTAAATTCGTGTAGTACATGCCTCCCCATGCATTATGCTCTGTAATTGGAATTTTATGCCACCACAGTTCCGACAGATATGTGCCATGTTGACTGCACTCTCACCTACCTCTCGTCCTTGCTACCACATAACTATATACTTTCACCCCCACCACTATTTCTTTCTGGAACTTATTGCTATACTTTTTAGTTGTGTACATGCATCAGTCAGTTTGCTGTATTACCCCTTGTGTACGGGTCACACCTGGAAACCAGTTTGAGCTCAGTGTACTGCTTCTGGTCACTAAATTTCTTTTGCCTATGGGCATTAAGGCACCCTGGCTCTTACAAAGACATTACATTTTAACCTTTTCCTGTGTAATTGAGCACAGTATTAGATGTATGTATTCAAGAGAAGAAATCAGTCTCCAAAAATGGGATAGGAGAAAAGGGAGGGTACTTAAGGGTTTAACGTATTTCTTCTTGTACTATTTGAACTTCAGAAGTTCAGAAATGAATATGGTTAAGGGCTCTCACTAGTGATGGGATAGTGATCAGCAGGGAACTACAAGGTTCAGTACAGAGACTGGTCCTCTTCCATGCTTCATTAATGTCATCACAGAAGAGCGGGAAGGAAAGTATGTCTTTCCTGATACCAAAATCTGCAATAGGGTGGACTCCTCGGGGAATGTGCACAGATCTTGGGGAAACATGCTGGGGTGCATAAAGGGTGTGTGTGTGTGTGTGTGTGTGTGTGTGTGTGTGTGTGTGTGTGTGCGCGCCTTTCTTCCACCCCACCCACCTGGAGTACTGTCACTTCTGGAGGCTGCACCTCAGAAAGGCAATGGGACTGGGGATAAGACTGGGTGGATGCTATCCACAGAAGAGCAACTAAAATTGTACAGGAGTTGCATCAAATCCTGGGACTAGACTGAGCAATTGTAACATGTACACCCTTGAAGAGAGCCGGAGGGATGCAATTGAGACCTACAAGTATTTTACAGGGACAAACAGGGTGCAGGAGGGCAAAGGCGAAAAAGCATCAGAACCTGGGTGCATGAGATCAAGCTGGGGGGGGGGGTGTTAAAAGGTTGAGAAGTAGTACTTCACTGAAAGAGTGGCAAGGCAGCTGGAACAAACTGTCAGCAGAAGTGATGGAGGTGGAAACAATGGGGTCTTCAAGCATGCTGCACCCTGGAGTATAGTGCATACCGGTGTATTGCTAAATGGGCAGGGATGGTCACTGGAGACCAGACTGACTTTGACGACAAGGAACCTCTGAGCAGATTGGGTGGGCCAAGTGGTCCTTTTCTTCCAACAAATTCTATGTAAATTACTAACTTATGTATGTTGTGTGTGTTTTTGTTTTATAGGAGTGCCAAAATGTCTGGACTTGTCAAAGTACCAAAAACAAAATCTGTTCACAAGTCCCGGTCTGTTAAAGCAGGGCTGACTTTCCCAGTGGGTCGCATTCACAGGTTCCTGAGGAAGGGGAAGTATGCAGAGAGGATTGGGTGTGGGGCACCAGTCTACCTGGCTGCAGTGCTGGAGTACCTGATTGCAGAAATGATGGAACTGGCTGGAAATGCTGCTCATGTTGGCAAGAAAGCAAGGATTACACCAAGGCACATCCAGCTGGCAGTGAGGAATGATGAGGAATTCAATAAACTGCTTAGCCATGTAACCATTGCTGAAGGAGGAGTTCTACCCAATATTCATGCTTGGCTTCAGCCGAAAAAAACAGCAAAGGGAGATGTGCAGTCCCAGGAATTCTAACATGAATCTAATGTGAAATGGAAATCCATTTGCCCCAATTTTTTTTTTTTTGTTAAATTGTCTTAATTGCATCAAATGTTTATTATATTCATAATTAAAACAAAGCATTTGTAACATGAATAGTTTGAAGGCAAATAATGATTGTACTAAAGCATTTGTGATGCATGCCCTAGGGTTTTTTGGAGGCATGAGGCAGTGCCCTTGTGTCCAAAGGGGAATGGATCATCCAATGTTTTTAAACCAGTAAAGAATATTGATGCATTTTATATGTGTGTGTGTGCATGCATGTCTGTCAACTTTTTAATAGCTGACATTTTTCCAAAACAGACCAGTTACATAAATTTATGTAACGAATTTCATTAAGTACTGATCTACTTGAACAACCTGCTATTTAAGTCATCTGAGGGGGGGGAAAATGGTTCCTCACACATTGCTGAGGGCCATGATGCCAGCCCTGACCCAACCAAAAAGTGCAGGGAGCTGAGCAGCACTGCAGGATAATGCTCTCAGGACATGGAGCTTTTATAGTCTTAACTGCTGCCAACAACCTCTGATGCACCAAGGGTATTACTTCGGGGGCCCATTACCTGGAGCACAGGAAGTGCCAGAAACCAGAAATAACTAAGGATTCAAGGTGGTACACTAACTTCCCATTCTCCATTTGTGTGCCCTCTTAAGAGCACTTTAAAGGATTGGTTAAGCCTTTCAGGCTATTCTGGGCATTTTGTGTAGCACTTGGAACTGGAACCTAGCCTGTTACTACTTGTTCTACACTACACATTTGTGAGAACGCCACACTCCAGCAGCTCAAAGTGCAAGGAGCTGAATAGCACTGCATGAGAATGCTCTAGGGACCTGGAGCTTTTGTAGTTTTGCTTTAACCGCTGCCAACAACCTCTGACGCACCGAGGGTATTACAGTGCATCCTGCCAGGATGAAACTTGGCCCTGCAGAATTCTGCAGTAAACTATGTAATTTCAGTGGGAGTTGATACCTTTTGTCATGCAGTAAACCCGTGACACTGCGCTTCATCCTAGTGGGCTTCACTGTATTTCAGGGGGCCCATTATCTGGAGCACAGGAAGTTCCAGAAATCTGAGGTGGAGTGCATACATTACTTCCACCCCGCCTTCTACTTCAACTCAGTATGGCGAGTGTCAGCGAGCCCACCAAAGGTGACACAGCTAAGGCAAACTGCTTAGCTGTGTCAGCCAGGGGATCCAGAAAGTGGGACAAGCCTCACCAGAGTGAGGTAGACGATGAGAATGCAAACAAGAGCTCATATGGGACATGGTGAAACTACCCAGGAATGGAGTAACTCTACAGTATGTAGAATGGCAGGGCATACAAATGGGCAAAAATGCTTGCATAACATGTTGGATGTGTCTCCCATGAAGTGCAGTAACTTGCAATAATGACATCACAAAATCCTGCATGACAAAAGGGCTTAATTGCCATTGACTTAAAATGGCCCCTGTAGTAAATGGCAGTGTTCTGTGACAATTTACACCCTTGAATGCCTTAGTGAGGGATAAAAGAGGGAAGTAAAGGATTAATATTAACCATGAACAATGCTATTCCATCAAGAAGTGGAATACTAGTAATGAGTGATCAGCCCAAATTCCACTACTATTGGGAGGAAATAATGAACCCATCAGAAATAAAGGCAAATAAACTGCAACCCCAGAAAGATGTGGTAGTTATGGGAGATTCAATGCTCCAGTTGGCTGATAGGGCAGTCTGTGGGGAAAGGAAAAAACATGGCACCTTGTCTACCAGGGGCAGGAATAAACGATGTTAGAAAATTGCCTCGTGAGTTCTTAAGAAATACTACTGAATCACTGGTAATTCTTCACTTGGGAACAAACTGTGTGCAAGAGTGATTTGACAGATGCAGAGGGATTTTGAAACCGTGAGGGCTGAACTGAAAGATTAAATGTAATGTGAACTTACCTCGGAGATTCTACCTGTTCGCAGGGCTGGAAGATGTATAGGGTCAGGGAAATGCAAAGACTAAATGGGTGGTTGAGGAGGTGTGAAAGAGGATATTGACTTTCTAGAACACTGGCATCACTTTGAAAAGGCACAAATTGTATGCCTCAGTCTGCCTCCGTTAAGTTTGGAACCAAGGTGCTGGCAGACAGAATAAATAACAAAATTAATCATCATTTAAACTAATGAAAATGGGGCTGGGGTGGTGGCCAAACTAATCACTGGTAAGAAACCAGAGCAACTCACCCCAGGTGGAAATCGCTCAAATGCCAGAAGCTTAGGAAATAAGAGAGGCATTGGAGATTCTCCTGAAAAAGAACATAGCGCTTTGTGCTATTGCAGTGACATGTGGGGTGTTTGAAGGCCATCAAATGTTCAGAAGGGCTAGAGATGATGGTAATGGAGGTGTAGCATTATATATTAGGAATGACATAAATGTCTGACCCAGTGGCGCTGAGGGTTGAGGTGCTGAATGCTGCATATCAAGCCATGCTGGCGACCCAGGTTCGGGAATGGACTCTGGCTGCTGGCAGGGGAAGGACTGAGTGTCCCGTAACTGCTCTTTCCTTCTGGTTGGGTGAGGGACATGCACTGTGCTGCAGTGACACCTAGCCGAGGGTAGGTGCTCCACAGACATGGACATACTCTGGGGGGGAGAGACGTGTGCATCTATGTCATGGCACAACCGGCTCCTCATGTGGGAGAAAATTGGTGGGCAACTTTGGGGGCTGATGGCCAGCCCTGCGCCCCTGGAGTCAAATGGTGCCTTTGCCAGCTTTGTGCCACAGGTCCGGGGGGGGGGGGATCATACCATAGGCCGGATGAGTGCAACGGGGCATCTAAATTTGCATGCCTGACTGACTCCAGGAGTCTGGGTGCTGATGCCCGGGGGACAAAGGGGGAAGCGGGTGGAGAAAAATGTGGAATTAAATGCACATGTAGTACATACCCCACTTGAATCCAATATAGAACAACTTTGGGGACAAGTCTGCCCAGAGAGAACCAAATGATTGGAGTCTGTTTATAGACCTCTGTCTCTAAACAGTGCCAAAACTACTGAATTTAGTAAATGTACTGTATACAAGAACAAGACCCTGGGAAAAGACTTTTGATCACAGGTGACTTCCCAGGAATACACTGGGAAGCATGGACTGCACTAAGTTCAGCTGCAGCAGAATTCTGGAGGAACTTGATAGACTGAACATAGAAAGCAACGTGTTTGAACATACAGAGGTAACCACACACATCTGGTTATAAGGAATCTGGGGGATGCATTGGAAAGCTGTTGGCTTACTATGATCTACTTTTACATTAAAATAGAGAATCATTTTTAATAGTAACATAAAAAGATGCAATCTTGCATATTATAACTTGCTAAGAACTATTCAATGCATGGGATTGGGAAAGAGAACTAAATGGTCTGAAAGTGCCATAAATGTGAGGGGTAGTTAAAGCTTTTCTGCATGAGTTAGTAAACAAATACATTCCCACCAAAACTAAATGCAACTATAATGGAAAAATCCTGTCCTGGTTAAGTTTATTCTATAGCTAATCAAAAACTGAGGACCACACTAAAGATGTGTACAAGTCAAAAGAGAAAAAGCCTAATCAATCCATGGAACTCAAACTAGTAAATAAAGTGGCGATAACATCTATAATTATGTGGGAGCCTAATAACTGCAATAATATAGGCCCACTCATTAAGGAAGTCCAACAAATTACGGCTTAGGCATTTAATAGATATTTTCAGAGCATACCTCCAGAGACAAAATCTGGCCAATGTAAAAGGAGGAAACATGGAAAGTAATATTGCCACTACTTCTATGGTAAGAAATAAACTAGAGAAATTGGATTCTACTAAACCAGCTGGACTGGATAACATGCATCCTAGGCTATTAAAAGAATGAGTGTCAGCACTTGGCAACCCCTTACAAGCCATATTTCAAAATTCTCAATGAGGGTGCGATTTCAGAAGATTGGACAACTGCTAACATTGTCCTAGTCCACAAAATGGTATAAAACAACATGCTTATGAATGTGTAGTGCAGTCCTCCACTCTTCCAGGTACCCCTGATTGGTACAGCAGGATAATGAAGCCATGTGAGCCCGGAGAATTGGGGGATGGAAAGGCCTTCTGTCAGATGCCACACCTGGGGAAAAAAAAGGGGGGGTGGTGCCAGGGAATCAATTTTCCTCCACCTCCTTAAATTAGCAGTGCCCACCAAATCAAGATTGCCTTCCAAAAGCCAATCTGCTGAGGTTGCAGGGTGGTGGGGCTGGAGCAAGAGCTCCCTAAGGTAGGGTAAATTAGTGGTCGCCTACAGCCTGAAAGGGAGAATCTGTGTCTGACAGTGATGTAAAAGGTCTACAGATTTGATTGCATGATTGTGTATCTATAGATGCCAGACAGGACAAATGCTTGGATGTGGCCACTTTGCTCATGGAGTCTTCCATTCCTGCAGTGTACGGATGCACTCTTCTGATTTCACAGAATAAATCACTTGGCTTCCAGCCAGGATGATTTGAGAAGACTGGAACTTCAGATAGGGCTGCTGTACCTGCTTCCACTCTGAGTGGGAATATCACATTGGGACCTCGGCCTCTTCCCAGGCCTGCTGGATCTCTAAAGAATCCATTTACCATGTTTCATGCATCAGGTCCTGTGGATCTTGGTCTCCAAGTATGCCAGTCTGAGGACTCCAATATAGCATTCCTGTGTGTGAGTGAGTGAGACTGAAAGCTGTGAGGAAGCTTAGCTAGTCCTCTCCCAAGGACTTTAACGCATCTGCAGTCACCCATCCACAAACCCCACTGAGGGGAAACAAACTGAGTGAGAAGCTCATGGATGATTTCTAGCCACCACCTTAGGCAGAGTTCATATGGGGAGGTGCACCATTTATTAGTCTGGGCCCCCATATATGCAAATTGATAACCAAAAAGCCACTGGAGCCTCCACTTTACCTTTTTTTTTTTTCCCCCTTCGCCTTACTTGCGTGCCCCCCCCCCCCGGCCTACATCTCCTTTCAGCTGCTTATGACTCACCCTGACCCTCTTCCACTCACCTCAGATCGCAGCTGACCCAGGGGTGGCCTGGCGTAACCCTTCGCTGGATGGGTCCTTCTCCAAGGGGGAAGGCACCAGGAAGGGGATACCAGTGTGCTAGTCATTCAGTCCCCAGGTGCTGCTGAGGTGGATTCTAGGGCGTCTGTGCATCTGAGATGGTGGGAACTGGCAGCCATCATCCAGCAGACCAGGAAGCAGTTTTTACGCTTTTCTCCCCTGGGGTGTGGTGTGCCACAGAAAATCTAGGCCAAGCCAACGTTCACCATGCCCCTTGTACGGTGGGGCTTACTTGAGTTGTTGTTCTCCTGGCCTCCACCAGGGGACAGCAGACAGCGAGCCACATCCCCCTAGCTTCCCCTGGAGATGGCGAGCAGTCACAGGACACTCAAACCTTCTCCCCCTGGCCAGCTGTCCAGTGACCAGAGTCTGTCCCAAACCTGGGTCGCTGGCATCGCAAGTGGAAATCCAACCACTGCACCAATGAACTGGCACCACTTTACTTCTTTTAGTGTGATCTGAGTGAGTTTAGTCCAACTGAGGAGGCTTCCCCTCCCACAAAATAATTGGTGACTGACACTTGGCTTGGAAAATCATTGCTGGGGGTAAGTCAACTGGGAGAAGTGATAAACCATGAAAGACTTTGAGGACACTGACCATTTTTTAGGGCCTTAATCTTTCTAACCATGGAGAGGTACAGCTGTGTGCAGTGGTCAACTTCAACTGGAGGTGGGAAAGGGGATTGCCGTGTGCATAAATCTTGCAAAGATCAGAGCGGTGACAAATTTGTAATGCCTTTTGGGGCCATCTGAGGCCTTTGGACATCAAATGGAGCAGATGGCAGGACCTGTTAAAGCAGGACCTCTGGCTTAATTGGGTTTTCCTTCAGCCCCAATAACAGTAATCTCCTGGAGGAGATATAAAAATTTAGGTCCATCAGGCAGGAGAATAATCTGCTCTATAATTTATATGATATTTACTAATCTATGTCTGTATGCCTTGGAATCTAAGGGCACTCCCTGATGACTATAGCCAAAATGAATAATAATGGAAGCAGGGGATCTTCCCTGTTTTGGACTTCTTTGCAGAAAAGAGGGTAATAAGGTCCCTGTTGAGTACATTGGCCTCAGGACAAGAGTACAGCATGCTCACCCAGGCCTGAAGGGCAGGGCTTAAAACTGATAGTATCAAATGCCCCTAGAAGGCAACTGCCTAAATCTAAGGTGCTCAGTATGAGAACACATGGTGTGTGGGAACCAAAAGTGGCATGTACAGAATATTATGTGAGCAGAGATGATCTGAACTTGGCAAACCTTGATAATGGGCAGACCGTGCTGGGCAAGAGACCCTCAAGCTGAAGAGTCAGGGCTTTGGGCCAATATTGTAGCCTAACATTGATGAGAGAAATCAGCTGGTAGTTTTCTATGGACGTAAGGTCTCTGTCCTTTTTGTGGAAAACCATAATCACCATCTACTGCAGAGAGGGTGAGAGCAAGAAGCAGGCCTGTGCATCCAATTATTACTGCAGCACTAGGAAAATCATGTCCAATGGCTGTTGGTAGAGATCTACCAGCAGACCATCTTTCCGATGAGCTTGTGATCTGTTAGAGGGAGCAGTGGATATTTTCTCTGCAAATAGAAGTGAATCCAAAGCTTTGACTTGCTGAGGGGAGTGTGGGAGAGAACCTGGATGATTGTTTGCTTTGTAGGAGATAAGGATGAAGCCTATAAGGTCTTACACCCACCCCCTACCTTAATCATTTTAAGACTGGTATATGTCTTTGGGCTCACTGCTTCCTGAGGCAATAGAATAGCTTGCCCCCCCCCTTTTTTTTTTTTTCTTCCCTCCCAGCATCTTGTGTCCAGGTCTGAGAACAGTTCTCTTTCCTCATGATAAGGGTCCTAAACTGGACCATGATCCCCCAGCAGGGTCTTACTCTTTTGTTACCCCACTTGAGATTTGTATGTGTCCACCTTGTTCTTCAGAAAGACTTCTAGTGTGCGTAGCTCCACTTCCTATAACTGAAGTCTGTAGACTGCAAATCCAGTGATTGTTACCTTGCAAGCAAGCCTTAAATGCCTCCCACAGGGTGGCTGATGCATCCTCTGTATTATTTAAAGTGAGCAGAACCCCGGATAACATTAGTAAGAAATCAGAAAAATAAACTAAATTGTCACACTTTGCTGCCAGCACCTCCCACCCCCGGCAGCAGAGATTGGAGGTTGAAACCCCTCATCCAACCCAGATGGTCACGATTCAACAATCGTGGACAAGGCCACTGCAAACCTGGTAAGTCTACAGTCTGGACTGCCTGAACACCAGTAAAAGCATTTCATGGAATCTGTCATTTTAGGCCAGATTAGTAAAGATACAGATCTTGCTTTTTTCTTATATTCCTCCTGTACTATTTTCAATTTGCTTCAATTAATACTTTGTATACTAAACCATTTTATTCTGACTTCTACATATTCTTAAAAAAAAACCAAAAAAAAACAGTAGAATCCTGGTAAAATCCAGAAATCAAGACTAGTAGTCACCAATGCAATTCATAGATTTCAAAGGGCCTGATTTTAAAAAGCCCTGCGAACGCTGCAAGCCCTTGGTGCACTAGTCGTATGTTGCAGGGAGCTTGAGGCATTCTCTTGGCGCTGATCGGGATTTTCATTCCTGAGCGCCAAATGCTGCAAGTTAAACCTGCTCCCCCTGTTCCAAACTGTGCCATTTGGCAGACTTTTATTATGGGGCTTGTGCTGAATATTTGGCGCAAACTGCAGTAAAGTGTGGAAACAGTCGCAGCTACACCTAATGTACTAAAATCGGGTGCAGTGGAGTCGAATGGGTTTGGAACATGTGCGCCAAACAATGGGGTTGATGCAGGGCTTGCTGCAAATGTGGTGTCAACCTTTAAAAATTGGGCCCCAAGTCTTAAAAAAAAAAAAAAAAAAAAGATTTTCATTATTTTGATTACTGTAAATCAGTGGCATTATGGCTCAAATCCACCAATGCACATTGGATTAATGATTAAGAAGTGGACAAATGGAGTATCAGAATATTTACTCCCCTAGCCAAAAAAAAAAACAACTGAGCAGTGAAAAGATAAACTGTAATTCTGGTGGGGGGGGGGAAACAAACTGTGACTGGCTCTAAAACAGCATTTCTCCAACTAGTGCACCCAAAAAATGGTGCTACTGATAGTTTTAAAGTTAACCCACACCAGCAGTAGGGGACTGTGGGTGGAACCTGATTGACAGGCGAGAGCACCCCTTTTCACAAAGCATAGGCAGGTCAGGGCTCCAGTTTGAAGAAAAATGTATATTGAAATTTGTTAACCGGGTAAGTCCACTTGAGACGTAGTGTCCCTTTTTTAGGGGTGACCTGAGTTAATTACATTCTTTAATAGTTTACATACAGAGACAAGTGGGCTTGCATGTTGAGACAAATGAGAAGTATATGTAAGATGTTGCACCAACAGATGGAGAAGTTTGTTTCTGTCGGTACCCAGATGTCTGGGACCAAATAGCATAGCCTTGGATTTCTTTGGGTTAAGGACTAGTTTAGAGTTCTGAAGTCTACATTTAGATCCAGGTTTATCTGGTGCATATCATTTGAGCACCTACATATAACAGCATCATCTACATAGAGTTGAATATCTTGGCCCCCCTACAATGTTTAGGCACACTGGGCCCCATATTCAAAAGTCCCAGGCTGCATTGTGCCTGCGCTGTGCAACTGAGATGTGCCGACACAGGATAAAATATTCAAAGGATGCACCATGAGAGGCGATTGCACATTGTGACAGGGTTGAATAAGGCCCTGTCCCATTGGTTATGCAGAAAGAGTTTATATGCAAGGGTCTGTTCTATCCTCTTCCCTCTTGTCTGGTTGCACAACCAAATTTTCTTGGGAGACCTAGGAACTGATCACTCTGATGGTTTTGCAGTTGTCTGCCTCTTGCTAGCTCCCTACCTTTCCTTGTTATTTCTGTCTCTTCTTCCCCTTTGCATATCTGTGGGTGTAAATATGTGAACCTTTGTTTAAAACTGTATATAGTTATACTGCAACAAAAATGATACAGTGCTAGTAGATTTACCCTACACGAGCAGGCTGAGGGAGTTGAACATGTACTCCCTGGAGGAGAGGAAGGCTAGGGGGACATGACTGAAACCTTCAACTACATGAAGGGAATAAATAAGATGGGCACGAAGGAGCTTTTCAAATTAAGGAGGGGAGGGACATTCGAGGGTACAATCTAAGATTGAAAGGGGGAAGGTTCAGGAGGGAAATGAGGAGACACTTTTTTAAGGAGACGGTGGTGTCTGGATGGAACGCATTGCCAGACGAAGTGGTATCCTGTAGAACAGTGATCTGATTCAGAAGAGGATGGGACAGGGCAAGGGCGGGAGGTCACTGGAGGAGGGAGGGATAGCTGCAGTATGATTGCTGCTAGCTGCACAATTGAGCAGACTTTATAGACCATAACACCTTTATTTGCTGGCAAGTTGGTATGCTTGCAGAAAGCCATTTGGAACTCAAGGGGTTAACCTGAGAAGCTGGTTTGCAAACTCTCTGATATGCTGGCAACAAGAGGTCAGTTCTGGGTCACCATGTACTGTTTTGCTGCACTTGCAAAGACTTATCATAAAAAGAGCAGCGATGCTTTGCGCGAGAGAGAGAGACTCAGATTGGAAATTGAGAAGAAACACTCAGGAGGAGGATTTTGTTTTCTCTGCTTGTACAGCCTTTGTAAATAGTTATTCTGAACAATTTTTATTTTGCAGATATTGAGAAAAATAAAACACTATTTGTAAATTTAGAAACTGTGCCTGGTTTTCCTATGCTTTCTGACCTGTGCCTTGTTGACATATGTCCTGCTGATTAGCCCAAACATGCTTGATTGCACAATGGGAGATGCGTGGCATGGCATGTGACCTGAGCACTAAGCAGAACATAGGGAAAATGTGCGATAGGTGGTCACATGTGCGGTGCGCAAAACTGAAATATTCAGCTGGGATATGCAAATGGCCTCATTACACATTCTGAGCCCATTCCCCACATGCACAGCTAATTGCTGTTAATGTATTTGGGCCATTTTCATACCTCAGGCATGCGCAGTTCCAGCTTTGCAGGGCTGCTCCACCACACGACAAAGGTGAACAGGAGGTACTGCAGCCTAGCAGGTAGGTGTGATGGACGTGTGGGTAGGTGGGCTACATTGGCCTGGGCACCATGCTATTACCCATAGCCATGTACAGGGTCAGACTGCGGTACAGGGGTCCCACCTGGACATGCAGCAGGGGTGTGTACAGGGTGACAGTCTGATTGGTATACCACATGCTTGTGATACATCAGCTAAGTGTGCAGTGTACAGTCAGCTGCAGTGCACACCCCCCGTATGAGAGGAACATGGTGATGACTGCAAGGAATGGCAGTGTCCAGAGGGTGACCATGTACCTGAGTGGGTGGGTTCCATCTGTGTGCACCTATGTTGTACCACAGGTCAGTACCTGGCCTGTGTCAGGTTGCCATTTGTACCACCAGGCCCCTGGGCACCATTGCCCTGATGTCATGCTGGGTGCATGCCACCACTGGGTAATGCTCTGCAGGCCACGTAGGTACAGACCATGGCCCCTGGTACATGTGCTGCTGTGTGGCCGTCTGCTCTGCTGATGTGCTGGGGAGAACCTGCAGCACAGGCATGCAGCAGCTGGGTGTCTACATCCTGGGTGCGGTGTTGGGGATGGCTCTCTGGGTGTTGCCTGTGGTGTGCCGGCACCTGCAGCTTTGGGTACTTACATCCTGGCTTGACTGCTGTGTGTGGGTGCCTGGAGCAGGTCCTGGTGCACCTCCAAGGGCTGTCTCAGGATGACCTGGCTACAGTTCTGTGGCCTTCCTGTGGGTGGCTGGCCGATTTAGGCCATCCATTTGTCTGCCTAACTTTGTGTGGCACACTTCTGGGATGTGCGGCAGATACGCCACACATTTTGGCTGAATATACAAATGCATGGAATATTCATGTACCACCTTTTTTTTGCACTGCATACATTATTTCTGCACTATAGGGCATTCAGAAATGTGCAACGCATCTCTCCCTTTCAAATATCACACATTCGCACATTTCTTGGATGCACTGCACATCTCCATTTTGGGCAGTGCATCTCCTCTGAATATGTCCCACACAAAAGATTAATAGTCAAATTAACCAGCCTGGGAGTGGGTCCCAGGGTGGTAGCCTGGGTAAAACATTGGCTGCACAACAAGACACAGAAGGTAATTGTAAATGGAGTCCACTCTGAAGAAAGAGGGGTTACTAGTGGGGTACCGCAGGGTTCAGTATTGGGTCCAGTCCTTTTTAATGTCTTCATCAGTGACATTGCAGAGGGACTGGAAGAAAAAGTATGCCTTTTTGCAGATGACACAAAGATCTGCAACAGGGTTGATACACAAGGAGGCATGGAAAGGATGAAAAGGGACTTGGCAAGGTTGGAGGAATGGTCAGAAGTATGGCAGCTAGGATTCAATGCAAAGAAGTGCAAAATAATGCACCTGGGAAACAAGAACCCAGGGGAAGAATACACAATGGGTGGGGAGGTAGCAACAACAACAAAAAAGGAAAGGGACCTGGGGGTAATCATATCAGATGACCTTAAGGTTAGCAAGCAATGTGAGAAGGCAGTAGGGAAGGCTGGGGGTATACTGGGATGTATAGAGAGAGGCATCAGCAGCAGAAAACAGGAAGTTATCCCACTGTACAGACAGTTGGTGAGACCCTATCTGGAGTACTGTGTCCAGTTCTGGAGACCCCATCTCCGCAAGGACATAGGATAGAGGTAGTCCAGAGGAGGGCAACTAAAATGGTGCAGGGTCTGCAAGAGAAGCCATATGAGGAGAGACTAAAGGAGCTTAATATGTATACCCTTGAGGAAAGAAGGGAGAGGGGGGACATGATAGAAACTTTAAGTACCTCAGTGGAATCAACAAAGTCCAAGAGGGTAGCATCTTTCAGAAAAGAGACTTGCAAGAACAAGGGGACACAATTTAAAGATAGAAGGAGGGCGGTTCAGGGGCAATGTGAGGAAGTATTATTTCACAGAGAGGGTAGTGGATGCGTGGAACAGCCTTCCTGAGGAGGTTGTGGGGTCTAAAACTGTGGGAGAATTCAAGAATGCATGGGACAGACATAAGGCAATTCTTGTGGTGGGTAGGAAGAAATAGGCTGTTGATTAACTAGGATCTGCGGCCTATCCTGTAGGTAGGGAAATGGGCAGACTAGATGGGCCTAGCGGTCCTTATCTGCCATCAAAGTCTATGTTTCTATGTGGGCCATTGTTTATAACTACAGAGAATAGCAGAGGTCCAAGAATGGATCCTTGGGGGACACCTTGATTTAACATGATTTAGGTCCGGTGTAGTACCCTTCCACTTTGTTTTCTCTCCCATATGTGGTGTTGAAACCAGTTACAAGTGTGAGTACCCAGTCCGAGATGGCCAAGTTTGGTAAGGAGGAGATAGTGGTTCACCAGGTCAAATGTTTTCCATGGTAGTTTTTTTTAATTTTTTATTTCAGGCTTTATTGCTTCACGCAGCTTCAGATAAAGCAGCATCTTACAAAAAACTTGAGCAAACTTTCATGACAAGGGTGCAGAGTGAGGGGCAAACAATAACACTGAGCCAGTATAAAGAAGATAACCCAGCACTTTACCTCCAGCAGTAAGGCATCGTTGGGAGATCACTCCTTTGCTCTTCAGCTAAATTTATACTACACCCCTGGGACAAGACTAGTGGGATGGGGGAGGGCAGGTGAAGGGGGCTGCAGGCACACCAAACTAAGAAGTGTCTACCCCTGACCACCCACATCTGGAAACACCATGGTGGGGGGAGGGTGGCAATCTGGAAAGTAGTGGGAGTAAAAGAAATGATGTAAGTAGCCCCAGTACCTCTCTAATGATTTTGGAGGGGAGAATAAGAGAGCACAGGGATATCCGACCCACCAGACTTTAAGGGTTACATGGACTTAGAATTGCATAAATACACATCACAGTCTCCCATTCGTCCCTCTTCAACTGACTGAACTACCCCCAGCTCTGCAGAGAAACTTTAGAGAAGAGGAGGGGAGAGCAGGCTGAGGCATGTTTAGTGATGTCAAAACGTACTGACATAAGTGTAACAGTTTCATTTACAAAACCATATAAAAAAAACCAAAAGACATACATTAAGCATGGGACCAGTATTAGCTTTTCAAAATGCAAAAACAAGCATGTAATCATGACATATCATTTTCATAATAGAATACTTAGAAGTCTGGCAAAGGCCATGTGATCACCCTTTGTATTCTGATTACAATGATTCTTGTACGTGATCAATAGGTGGTCCTTCCAAGCCAAAAGAGGTAAGAGATAAAGATAGAACACCTACAGGGGAAAGAATGAGAGAGCGAGGAAAAAAAAAAAGAGACATATGTAGATAAGCATTTACAGTACATTATCATACACGGTATTATTCAAAGTACAGTCAGGGATTCTTTGTAAGACATGGTTTTAAATCCCATTGTTCATTCAAACCTTCATTGGGGGGGAGGATCTGTGGGCGCATGCCAGAATGTCTGGGTCTCTTGTCCGTCTGCAAAAATACAAGGAAGTCAGGAATAAATGCACTACTAGGATTCGATTGGCCAAATCTAGCTACAGCAAGGCCCAAGAAACCCAGAACTGGAGCAATTGTAAAAGATTCTGTGAAAATGTCTCATAATTCCTTGGTAAAGATGATAAAATCTTACCAAAAATTCTCATGGTTGATGGATGTGAGGTACTTGATTCCACTAAAATTGCCAACAAATTTAGCATTGCTTTCACTGACCTCAGTTCTGTCATCCCCGCTGAGCCAACCATGACCTCCAGCAAAGGTTTGGATCAGTTGACACCCAACAACTGAGCCCTAAGCCAGGATATTACACATTCTATTTTGAACCTGTCTCAGTAAGGGGTGCCTCTAATTATATAAGATAGGTGCTGGGTAAAACCAGAATCTGAGGTGATTCAACTGATATGAGGCCATTTACCCTAGCTGTTGAGGAACTCTCCTACCCCATTTCCAAACTTTGTAACTTTTGTCTGTGCTACTCCCAGTGCACTGAAAAGTGGAAATCCATGCTGGATACACCGGTCTTTAAAAGCAAGACTGTTCTAACTTTGTCAGTTACAGGCCAATTTCCATCCTTTTTCTCCATCCAAATCACTTAAGAGAATGCTGTCAGATCAGCTTGTCTCATACCTTAAACAAGAAGAAAAAAAGCATTTGTCAAAGCCGAATGTTGTCTTGCTGGCGTTGGCATTGGTAGTGCAGGAATTAGAGAGCTGCATAATAATAATGGCAGCAAAGTATGGAACCGACATCAACCCCACCCCACTCTGCAGAGACCGACAGGCACTGAGGTGTGCCTTTGGGTCATCGGCCATAACGCTCATGCCATTTCACCTCACCCTACCTTGCAGACTCAAATGCTGCATTGTGCCTTGGGGTTGTCAGGCCTTATGTGCACCCCGTTCCATAAGGAAGTATGTTGAGATAGCCACAGTATAGCAGAATGGGGTGAACTTTGGGGCCGAAGTGTTCAAGGCACACCTTGATGCCTGTCAGTGGCTGCAGGGTGGGGGTGGAATGGCATGAGCATTACAGCTGACAATCCAAAGGCACACCCCTGATGCCTGTCCATCTGTACAGGCTGGGATGTTATAGTTAGAAACCCTAATGCCCCAGGTGTTTGTTGGTATTTGCACTCCAAATTTTCAACATGGCCTTTTTGTGACCACACTTCATGAAAGCATTTGGGACCTCTGCTCATAAACAGTGACACTGTAGTTTTGTTAATCTGTCTCGAACATTTATTTCCCACAGCGACCATGCTATTCTGTGCCAGATGTGTGAAAACACAGTTCAGTAGGATGTGAAAAATGACAGCTGTACCATTCATAAGGAGGTGTGAAGAGATGGCAATGTTGAAAATCTGTAGTGAACATAATAAAAATTCTCAAAGTTATGCCCGGTCCTGTGGCGCTGAGGGTTGAGGTGCTGGTCATCACACCTCGCTGCACGCTGGCAACCCGGGTTTGGAAACAAGCTCGGGTCATCAGGGGTTGGCAGGGGCGGACTAGGATCGAGCATCCAATGACAGTTCTCCTAGTCCGGGGGAAAGGGGTGGGTGCATATCATGCTCTAGTGGTCCCTGGGGACACCGGAGGTACTGCAGAGGCGTGGGAGCCAAGGTTGGGGGGGAAGCACGGCAGATGTCTGCACGCTAGTGTGCGGACGTCATTTCCCGCCCGTGCCCCCATTGGGGAAAGAACAGGGAAAAGCAGCTCAAGTCTGCGGCAGTTTGAAGGGTGCAGTTCACCGACCCGATGATGCCTGGAGGTCGTGTGCCGGTAGTGGATCCTCGCTGGGTGCGGGGGCTTGGGGGAGCCCCTCTCGATGGCGTAGCTGCCTATGCCAGCTAGGTATGACAGCTTCAGGGTCAGCGGTGGATGAGCAGTGGCTAGAGAATAGCAGGACTGAGGCTGCACGTAGGAAAATTTTAAATAATAAAAAAATTCTCGAAGTTACGAGTACGTGTGGAAACTGCGCAATGCACGCTTGTAACATAGTCATTTTGTGGAAGTTTGTCACCAAATTTTCAACATAAGCATTTTGGGACCTCCACTCATGAACAGTGTAACTGTAATTTTCTTACTCTGTCCTGAACATTGATTTCCCACAGTAACCACGCCATTGTGTGCCTGATGTGCAAAAACACGTTCCAGAAAGGTTGTACTGTTCATAAGGAGGTGTGAAAAAAAGGCAATGTTGAAAATCTGGAGAAAAAAAACAAATTTAAATTCTCGAACTTACGAATGTCCTGAGGCATGGGTTATCCTGTGGATATTGGCCTTACAGACAAATTTTAAAGAAAACACAATTGCATACCCCAATAATGCAAAGCACTGTGGGAAACATATGCAAATCCCCATGAAATGTTTGTATTCTCCTATACTGCACCCATTTCAGTGTATTTCCTTATGGAGTGAGGTGAGTGTAAAGCCCGAACACTTCAAAGCACACCTCGACACTTGTGTCTGCAGGGTAGGGTGAGGTGAAATGTGACTGTTATGGGCGATGATCCAAAGGCACACTCCAATGCCTGTCCTGCCTGTCCATCTCTGCAGGGTGGGGGTGGAGTTTGCATCAGTTCAATACTTCATTGCCATTCCTATACTGCATCTGTCTAACTCCTGCATTTCCACTGCTAATGACAGCAAGCAACACTTGGCATTGACAAATGCTTGTTTGGAATGTTTTCACCAAATTTGCAACATAGGCTTTTTGAGAGCCCACCTCATGAACAGTGACACTGTTGTTTCATTAATTGGTCCTGAAAGGTGATTCTGCACAGTGACCATGAAATCACCTTTCGGGACTGAATAACAACATGACAGTGCCTGAATTCATGAGGTGGGATCCCAAGAACCCCATGTTAAAAATTTGGTGCCAAAAGTCACAAAAATGACTGAGATATCCAACTAAGTTTACCCCCACCCATTGATGGCTTTATACAGCTTACCAGCATTTCTTCAGTTCACAGTCAGCTTTGAAGAGTGCAGACGTGTTCTCCTTTCACTCCACCGAAGATCAATGTGCCGGGCTCCGGAGGTAAATATAGAGCGAGGGGGTGCAGGGATGTGGGGTGTGCAGAGGGTGGGTGCTGGTTGGGGGAGGAGGCACTGGACATAACAAGGGACTGTTTTCTCTTTTACAGCTTAAAACAAACAAAAAGACTTCATGGGAAGGTTTTTTTTCTTCACGGGTTTGTCTTGGTACACTGGGGTGGGCTCCCAGTGTGCCACCTGAGTTTTTTGGGGAGGGGGGACAGAAGCCAACAGGGATTGGGCCCCCCCTTCGGCACAGAAAACATATCTGTGTTTGGGGGGCATGATGCTGAGGGGGATTGGGCACCCCCCTTGGCAGTCAAATTGAAAGAGGGGGACATTATGCCAACAGGGATTGGGCTCCCCTGTCAGCAAATTAACTGGGGAGGGGGCACCCCTGATGTTTGCTTTCAGGCGGCACTGTGAGAGGTAGATGGCAACAGCTGCCACCATGTTTATTGAAATGTTACATCAGGCAAGGCACACCCTGCAATGATGGGTTGCTCCCTCACTGTAGCGGTGAAGTTGTTTGAAGTTGGTGGCACACTTTTCAACTGCTGTCATAGACAGCCTACGATTTCATTCGTGCCACAGAACCCAGACCAAAAAAGCGGTGGCGCCATTGGCCACAACATGACCGCACCTCCAAAACCTCCTATTCCAAGCTACCACAATATGTTGCTTGCACATGCGCAAGACAACATAAAAATAGCATCCCCAAAAACATGGATTTAATAAAAACAATCCGCCAATACAGTACTGCATATTCCAACTTTCACCTTTAGGCCTTTGACAATGGAGACAAGGCTGACACATCTATATCACCTGGACAAAAAGCTTTTGACTTGGTCAGTCATAAGCTCCTTCTCAGCAAACTCCCGTGGCTCATCCAGCCCCCCCCCCCCCAGCAGCATGCAAAGCTTGGAGCAGTACCTGCATAATGTGTGCAGTGCTATATTCAGCTTGATAGCACTGAGCAAATGAGTTTGCATAGGTCAGATAGTGCAGCACAAATAACGCCTACAAAAAGGCCATCCTAAACAAGGGCAAACCCTAGTGGTGAAGGGAGACACTGCAGGCCACATACCAAAATAGCTCGCATGACAGCACACATCATGTACCTGATGCAGCATGCTATATATGTACTTATTGGCATGTGATGATGAAGGGTGACAAGAGGGAAAATGCCATTCTAGAACCCAGGTGCAGGCCACAGAGGTGCTATACTGCAAACAGATGGTACTGTCCACAAGTCACGTTCCTCAGTGACACCCAGACCATGGGCTGGTACAGGCTTACAGGCCCATGCTCAGGCAACTGTGTGAGCTGTTGCATGAGTAGCTCCAAACAGACACTCGGCACATTCATGCAATGTCCATAGAGCTCAAGGTGACAGCTGAACAGTGCTTCCTGGCCACCCAAACATTACGACACTAGTGGGGGATACCATCGGTATCTTGCAGTCAACCACCTCTTGCCTGTTGGACCAGTTCATTAACACCCTACTGCCCCATACTGGGGAGTTCATTGTATTCCCCAGCATACTAGATAAGTGAACAAGAACCATGCAGCAGTTCTATTGTGTGGTGCACCTACCAGTTGTACTCAGTGCCATTGACTGTACCCATGTTGCCATCCGGACACTCACTGGTGATGGAGTGGAGGCCTATGTCAGTAGGAAGGGGTATCATTCCATCAATTTCCAGGTGGTTTGTGATGCAACAGGGTCTTGGCTCAGTACCCCGGCAGCACCCACAGTACCTATATGTCACAACTCCATCGCGGTTTGAAAATGGAGACATCCCTAGTGGCCACCTTGTTGGTAAGTATACCATAAAGGTGTCTCCCCGCCCCCCCCATGTTGCAGACAATGACACTAGCCAATGTTCTTTACCTACACAGGGGACAATGCCTATCCCCTGCATCCATGGCTCCTGACACCTGTCCTATGACCCTTGTTCACTGTAGAGAACAGGTACAATGAGACACCATCAAACAAGTCTTTGGCATTCTCAAGATGCAGTTTAGGTGTCTTGGTTGTTCCCATGGTGCCATATAATACACCCTCAGAAGGTCTGTGCCATATTCCTTGCCTATTGTATACTACACAACATGGCACTCTGCTGTGGGACATGCATGAGGAACAACCTGCAACAGATTCAAAGCCAGATGACCAGTGGATACAGGAGCAGCCCAACAGGAGTGACCACAGGCTGGTGAGGTGAGCCCAGAAGTATGGAGCCTGCCTCATAAAAGACATATTTGGACACGTAGAACTACTAAAGAACCACAGAGCAAATGTCCTGAGGCATGGGTTATCCTGTGGATCTTGGCCTTACAGCCAAATTTTAAAGAAAACACAATTGCATATACCTCAATAATGCAAAGCATCATGGGAAACATATGCAAATCCCCATGACAGAATAACTCACAGGACACAGAGAATGAGTACAGACCACATAGGAGACTAATGCGGTTAGTCAATGTATCATCACGTATCAGTAACAGTACATACATAACATCTATCCAGGCAGGAGGTGATCGGGCGGGGGGATAAGAGAAATACAGTCCAACCAGGATGTGCAGGGTACACGTAGGGCTCACAGACAGATACAGTCCATGTTAACAGGGGTCTCACATGGGTGTCAGCATAACTACCATACCAGTCAGGTGGGGGCCAAAGGGAGGGGTGACGGAAATACAGGGCATTCGTGCGGGGGGTAGCAAATGGGGTGTACACACACACAGAGCAGTGACACATGGATGATTGGGGAGAAACAGGGGATACATGTTGGCGAGTTGCACCCTATGTGCATCCCACACCACCACCGCAGGTATGGACAGTATGTGTATGCAGTACCCGGTATGGTTGGGGGTGGGGTTATCATTCATGATATGGGTATGAGCATGTGGACAGTGTTTTCTAGCTATGGCCCAGTGGGGTACTGACAATGGTGAATGGCAGGCCATGTCCTGGTGTGCATGGGGGCCTTGGTATTCTGGTAGTCCCACGTGTGGTGGGCATTCTCATTAAAGCACTGCATGGTGTGGATGTCCACTGTGTTGTCCACTGTGGGGTGACACAACTCCCACTTAAGGGCCGGGGCTATGACTGACCCCCGTGATGACTGCTAGCATGACTGACGCCTCAGGCACAGTGGCACACAGGCAATCTGTGCATGACATAATTTCCTAGCAAAGGATCTCCATTCTGGATGTCAGATCCTGCCACAGGTCTCATAGTGCCACCATGTGCTTCACATGACATGCCTCCTCCTGCACCTCAGCATTCTGCATGCCATCGTACAGCATGTGGCAGATGCGGGCCACTTCCTGCTGCATGATATTCTGTGCCTCCATGGCCAACTGCAGCAACTGCCCATTGCTGTCCACATCCCACTGTCACCAAGGATTGTCCACCAGGACAAGGTCGGGCTGCAATCTCAGATGATGTATGGTCCTGGGTTGCACTGTAGTCAGTACTGAGGTCCACTGTGGGCACAGCAGGCTGGCTGTAGCCAGCCCGGTGGATTGGGTGTGGAGTGGCAGGGCAGAGGCTGTGCCAGAAGTTGGGTCCTGGAGACACGCTGTGGTGGCTGGCCTTATGGTATTGGTTGGGGGTGGCAGGGGAATGGCCATGCCAGAGGTGGAGTTATAAGTTTGGCACAGCTGTGGATGTGCAAGGGCCAGTGGGGGGGGCTGCACCACTGTAACTGCAGTGCCCCCTGGGGACAGCAGCTAGTCCCCATTGTTACTGGGGCTGGCATGGTGGAGAACCCCTCCTGGTCATTGGCATACCCAGTTGTCCCCAGTTCTTAATGTATGTCTCGTTATCTTCATCTTCCTCATCTTTTCCACTGGAGCCCATCAGAAGATGCATACAGGTGGGTGGCAGGGGCAGCTGCCACACAGATGGCCCTGGGGCATCCTTCTCCTTGTCTGGTATGACATGCTGAGTTGTTGGGAGAAGAGAGTTATATAGCAATGTACTGTACAGAGCTGTGTGCCAGCAGAGGCAGCATGTGTGCCTGGTGTACAGTGACATAACACCCATGCTGTGTGTGTGTTGCACCACCTATGCCCTCTGTGGCCATTAACACACCACACTTTTGCACCAGTGAGCACACAGGTGACAACACATGGGACACAGTAGTGGAGTACCGCACAGATGGCTACTTACAGAAAGACATGGAAACAGCCATAGTAGAAGGTACAGAATGGCTGTACAAGGAGAGGTGGTGCTCCCATCAAAGCAATATAATTGGGAGAAAAATGGGCACTCATCAACCACATGAAAAACACACAGGCTCCAAAGAGTCTAAGGCAAATATTTAATTCCAAAACACACAATCGGCATGCTTGACGCATTTTGGATGGTTGTCCTTTATCAAAAGCTTTTGATAAAGAACAACAGTCTGAAACATGTCAAGCATGCAGATTGTGTGTTTTGGAATTAAGTACGTGCGTTGGAATCTTTGGAGCCTGTGTCTTTTACATGTGGTTGGTGAGTGCCCATCTTTCTTTCAGTTATGGAAACAGTCATGCAGCCTACACCCAATGTGTCACACAGCACTGGCATATGCATCCACACATATGTATATATATACACACACATATACATGCATGGCTGATGGGATATTGCACAGTTTGTCACTTACATGGCTGGGCTGGTCTCACTTGGCTCTCATAGCTGCCACCCACCACTCCCATCACCTCCATGGGCCCTACGATGGAGGCTGTTGCCTTTTCTGCAGGATACAGGGTATGTGCAGCTGCTTATGCCTGTGGGTCCCCTCTGTAGAATGTATCTCCATGTGCTGCATTGACAAGACCTTCTTTGCCCACCTCTGCATGTCCTTGAAGCACTTCCACACAGCCTCCATGGGACTGTTCTGACCTCCAACAGCATTGATCAGCTTGGTGATCTCTAGCCAGATCTGCCATACTTGTGAAGTTGTGGCCCACCTCTGGGACAAGACCTCCTCCCTGGCCATGTAAGCATGTGCCAGCACCTGCATCTCCTCCTGAGAGAAGCGGTGGCCCATAGTCTTTCTGTGTCCTCCATGGCACCTGCGAAACAGGGGAGTGGAATACAGGTGACCAGAGATGACACACAGTGGAACAGAGCTGAACAGCACAGTGGGGGAGCCCCAGGACACATAGGTGTCCCAGCAATGCATGTCCTAACACAGTCCATGGCCTGCCTGACACAGGCCTGCCCATGTGCAGCCACAGTTAAAAGTCTCAGGCAGATAGGGGTTACAATGAGCAGGGGCCCAAAGGAAACCAGGGTCAGCACCACCTTTGCACGAATGTGAAGGTGTCACTTCCTCTGCAATTGTGCACCACTGACAACTTAAGAGGATGCCTCCATCTACTAGATATGACAACGCCATCACCAATACAAGTAGATGTGAGAGGTCCACCACTTCAGCATGTCCAGTGTATTACTGCACACAGCATACACACAGTTCAATCCTTACCCATGTTCCTTTCTAGGCAACTCCACAGGATACCTACCTCTGTCCACCTACAGTAATACTGTGGAATCTAGGTGGTGCACTGTGCACCTTCATATGCTCCAGGTGCAATTTGACATGTAATGTACACATACCTGCTGGTAATGAGATGCAAATGCAGATGTGTGCCCACAAACTGCAAAATTGACTCATTTGCATTCCTTGGCTGAATATTGCAGTTTTTCACCTCACCATGCTAATGTGGTCGTGCTAGCACATGCGACTGTGCAATGCCTGTACTTGTTCACTGTCAGTCCACAGCGCAGACATGACGTCACCTACCACATATGACGTCATTGCCCAGGGTGGCCTTGTGCACCATGGCATTGTACAGTTGTGGTGCACAGCCCTGTGCACAGCTATGCATATGGACAATGCCCATACATGCCCTGCACACATGCTACCACATGCCTGGCTCATGCTTTCAGAACAACCTCCATGGAAGTATACATTGTGCTGTGCAATGAAACATTAGTGTAGTGCTGGCATGACAACATGCTGTGCAAAATGATAGGACACATCCTTCAGCCCAAAATATGGCAACAGAGTGCTGGGAATTCAATGTCTACACATTGGGTGAAACCATGGCAGGCAGACAGCATAACCATGCTTTAAAGCCCAAAAACTGAGATGACCAGTTTTGTTGACCTGGTGGTAGACAGAGAGGACCAGCTGCTGTAGGAGGGAGTAGGTTCAGACAGACCACAGAGTAAGGTGTGGGCATCTGTAGGGGGTTGCCTCACTCGACGCACTGGGGTAACCACACTGATGGCCAGAATCGGCACCACTACAATGACCTCTAGAGGAGGGAGGCATTCAGCCTGCAGCAACTGAAGGTGATGGTGGATGGTGGCACTGTGCCAAGGCCAGGTGAGTACAGATGGCTCTATGTATGGCACGTGTAATGGGCTGTGTGCAGTTCTGTGTCATGTGACTATATAACAGATGGTGATGCTTGTATAGATGGTTCTGATTAATCTATGCTTTTTGTAATATAAAAATGTGTTATTATGTGTCTCTCATGAGACATGCTGTTTCAGCTAAAAGATAAAAGCCAGGAAATAATTACAGGCTTGAAGAGACTTAAAGTAAGGATCTCCTGTTTATCTAGCTTAATTGTAGCTGCCAGCTGCTAGGCTGGAAAATCATAAACTTTTATGATGTTTAGAAAAAGAATACATAGATACATAGATACATAGACAGTGTCGGCAGATAAGGGCCTATGACCCACCCAGTCTGCCCATTTAAGTTTGTAAGTTCAGTTTATATTTTCCAGGAAGTCTGTTGCCCCTTACCCCTGACCTCCAGAATTCCTTTATGTCTATCCCATGCATTCTTAAATCCCGTGATTGTTTCAGCCCCCAACACTTCCTCTGGCAGGGTGTTCCACTTGTCCACCACCCGTTCTGTGAAGAAATTCTTCCTCACGTTTCCTCTGAATCGTCCTCCCTCCAACTTCATCCCATGCCCTCTAGTCCTGGAACATCTTTTCGCTTAAAATAGTGCATTCCTGCACCTGTTCCTCCCTGTAAGATACTTGTATGTCTCTATCATATCCCTCTCTCCTCCTCTCCTCCAGGAGTACATGTTCAGTGCCTTCAACCTGTCCTCATAGGACTTGTGATGCAATCCATGCACCATCTTTGTTGCCCTCCTCTGAACCTTCTCTACCCTGTCTATGTCCTTATGTAGGTAAGGTCTCCAGAACTGCACAGTGTACTCCAGGTGCGGCCTCACTAGTGTCTTGTATAGGGGAATTATGACCTCCCTTTTCCTGCTGGTGATGCCCCTGCCTATGCATACAGGTTATGTCACTGTAGTGCAAAGTCATAAAAGGTCCTTCGATGTCCTTGAGAGAGGATGCTGCTCTTGGATCAAGAAAGGACTTGAAAAATTATAGACTTAACTGGCAAGTCATATGGGGAAACAAGTTTTATCTGTTGATGTCACCTATTAATTTATCTCCTGACACAAGACATCCTGATTGTATAATTTTTAATAAACAGAGGAGGAGCTGGGTGACATCATGGAGAAGGCAGGGTCAAGACAGTGTTTTAATTATGCTGCAACAGACCTTTACAGACACATGTTTGGACTCTGAAAGAAACATCTACAGCACTATGAGAAGAAAGGAATACATTAGGTAGACAGGTTTAAGTGTATTATTGGTAGGAGTTTGCACTTTTTAAACCTTATTGTTTTAAAAGCTTGTATGTTTTGTGATATATGGTTCTGTGTTTTACATTTTACATTTTTATCTATTTTAAGTAAACCCCTATTTTAGAGACTACCTGGTGTGCCTTTGACATTCTTTCTTTGACAAGGGAAGCATATATGGTTAAAGCTGACTCTGCACAAAGCTTACTGGCTTTACCAAACTGGGAAAAGGTGAGAGTTTATCCTGAGGTCTTTCATAAAGTTTTTAAGGGTTCATTTTGTACACCTGGTTAGGTATCCATAGGCAAAAGATATCTGGCCCCCCCTGAAGAGCAGAATTATCTGAGCCTGCACATTGGGTATGCAACAAGAGGTTCACAGTTTGAATCCCTCCAGAACTTGAGACCAAAGTTTGACTCGAACCCACAAAACAGACAGGAGGGTTACCCTGTTCTGTTAACTGTTCACAATACTGCACTCGGAGGTTGGCACTGTGGGAGCAGAGGGCCTGACCTGCTGAGTGGGGTTGTGACACAGGGTACTGCCCTGAGGGACTGTGCACTGTCTTTGTGTGTCCCTGTTGTTCCCCTTGTCCTATGAGACCTGCCCAACTGTAGGGCCTGCCCTTATGTCTGCAGGTGTCTGGCCCCCCCGTCCCATATGACATCACCATGCCCTGTACATGAAAGGACCAGCCGTGATTTCCTGAGGCATGCACCTGCTAGGGCTGCACAGCTGTGAGCCACCATAGTGACATGGCAGCAGTATGAGGGTGCATGACAGGGCCATGTATGGTGTCATAGAAAGTTATTCGGGTTTGGTTACTGGATACATTGACCTTAACATGTAACTGCCCTTTGCCAGATATTGCCCAGGAGACTGTCATGTGTGTTCTACATGTAGCTGTGCTGTTACTGTATTCATCAGGTTGTGAATGTGGCTAATGTCTGTTTTGCGAGCACTGTCTGTGTTGCACTGCATTAACGGTGTGTATATGCCAGGTAAAGAATGGGATACTATTCCACTGTACAGGTGGTGCCTGGCATGTACCAGCCACTGTGTGGGTCGACACCTACAGATGCCTGCCACCCAAGGCATTGCACAGATATGCCTTTTCTGTCCATGTTATATGTGACCTGGTGCACTACGCATACCAATGCATACAATGCCATGTACAGGACCTGTAGCCAGAGTGTATGAGTCTGTTGTATGAGGGTTGGGAGGATGGCATGCTGTGGGCACTAAACAGGCCATTGTACACTGTGCAAGGGCATACCTAACAGTCAGCTCAACTTTATTTGTAAAAAAGAGCCATTCACAAGTTTCACGGCACTTGTACAATCATTTAAAATACTCAGTTAAAAATCAATAAATACCGAAATATATATCACTAAAACAGTTCATCCGAGCTCTGAAAACACAAGATTAAATAAATGCACTTCTAATGCAGATTTAAAACTCTCCACAGTCAGGAAGTCCCTTATCCAGCAAGGTAGAGAGGTCCACAGGGCTGGGCCACAGACAAAAAGGCCCTGGCACCTGAGGTCTTCAAATGGACCCTGGGAACCTCTATCAATCCCTCATTGGTGGAGCCGAGTGGGCGGACGGGGCGGTAGGGACATAGAAGTTCTTGTAGGTAACACGGTCCCTGTCTGTGTAGGGCTGTTGTAACACTGGACAATTATCATATTAGTTGCAGCTGGGCTGTGGTATGCATGTGTGTGGTGCCACAGTTGGTCACATAGGTATGTTGTGAACCTGCTCAGACCTGTCCATCAGCATCATGCACATATGGTGGCTGGTGTCACAAATGCACTCAGCAGGTCAGGCCCTCTGCTCCCACAGTGCCAGCCTCCAAGTGCAGTAATGTGAACAGGTAACAGACAGAGTAGCCCTCCTGTCTGCTTTTGGGTCTGAATCACCTTTAGTCTCAAGTTCTTGGGAGGGGATTCTAACTGTGCACCTTTTGCTGGCGTACCCAAAGTACAGGCTCAGATACATACCCTCTTCGGGGATTGCAGTACAATCTTTCGCCAGGGGTGAACTCGTTTCCCAAATTATGAGTCTTTGATCAGCCAGTTCCTTTGAAGATTTACAACTCTGCAAACCCTCACCTAAGTGTGAGATAGCTGGCAGGAATTGGCATAATGATGTCCTGTTTCAGAAGTCATAAAATGTATATTTTAGTTTCCCAGCTTCAGAACAGCAACAGGTCATAAAAAGACCATAAAATATAATTTCTCAAAGAAGTTAATTACATTACAAAGATCTCCTGGTCAGTTTATGTATATCCCCTGTAGCTTCACTAAAACCTTGGGGGAGGACCCATGGAAGCACAGGATGTCTTATGTGAGACAATCACATACTATATTTTATATTACAAATAGCATACAATAATCATAACCAGATGGCCAATCATCACAGTCCTCCCCACCTAGACTGAATTTGGGGGCTCTATCCCTTGCATGGGATGAGTTTCATAAGTCAGTTCACTCCTCATATAGATGCGACAGGCTATCTGTGTTCTGATTGGCCACTCCAGCTCTGGGTAAAATCATCATGTCATACCCTTGCAAGGCAAGACTCCATCTTAATAGTCTACCATTAGTTTTTCCCATTTGTGTCAGCCAAACCAGAGAGTTGTGGTCAGTTTGTACCTCAAAATGCTGCCCATATAAGTATGGCTCTAACTTCTTTAGGGCCCACACTATGGCAAGACACTCTTTTTCCACAGTAGAGTAAGCCTGCTCCCTTGGAAGTAACGTTTTACTCAGGTACACTACAGGGTGATCTTTCCCTTGGTTGGATGTCTGACTCAGTACTGCCCCAATACCCACATCTGAGGCATCAGTTTGGACTATAAAGGGTCTGCTATAGTCAGGACTTGTCAATACAGGAACACTGCACAGTGCCTCCTTCAGTCTGGTAAAGGCTTTTTCACAGGTTGGTTCCCAGGTAATTTTCTTAGGCATCTTTTTCTTTACCAGGTCAGATATGGGAACAGCCAGGGCACTATAATTGGGTACAAATTTCCTATAGTACTCTGCTGTCCCTAGAAAACTCCTGACCTGCTTCTGCATTTCTGGTCTGGTCCATGCCTTGATCATCTCCATTTTTACTTGGTTAGGACGGAGCTGTCCCTGGTCTACAACATGCCCGAGGTATGTCACTTCAGCCATGGCCACCTGGCACTTCTCAGCTTTGACAGTGAGCCCTGCCCTCTGTATCCTGCCCAGCACTTCCCTAAGGTGGGACAGGTGTTCCTCCCAGCTGGCACTAAAGATGGCAATGTCATCCAGTTACGCTATGGCGTACTCCTCAGCACCATTTAACACCTGGTTCACCAACCTTTGGAAAGTGGCCAGGGCGTTCTTCATTCCGGAAGGCATTACTTTATATTCAAATAAGCCTATCGGAGTGATGAAGGACAACCTCTCCTTAGTTCTGTCAGTTAACTCTACCTGCTAATACTCCTTTGTCAGGTCAATAGTTGTAAGGTATGTCGCCCCTTCCAACTTGTCCAGGAGTTCATTCGTCCAGGGCATCGGGTGGGCATCTGACTTCGAGACTGCATTCAGTCCATGATAGTCCATACAGGAATGAGTAGAGCCATATGGCTTGGGCACAAGGACTACGGGTGAGGCCCAGGGGCTGTGGGATCTCTGGATCACTCCTAAAACCAGCATTTCATCCACCTCCCTCTTAATGTCCTTTTGGACAGCCTCTGACACCTGATATGCTGTCCGCCGTATGGGCGTCTGTGTCCCTGTCTCCACATCATGCGTCGCTAAGGGGGTTAGTCCAGGCTTGGCACTAAACAGGGGGGCCAAGTCTGCTAAAACCTCCCTTACTTCCTGGACCTTGTCCGGGGCCAGCTGGGGTGACAATTTAACTGCCTCCACAGAGGAATCCTGCTTGTTTTCTTCCAGCAAGTCCAGAAGGGGGTCTCCTTCATCCGTCCCCTCCCCAGGACTACATACTGCAAACACCATGTCAGCCCTATTAGCATATGGCTTCATCATGTTGACATGGCACATTCCTTCTGCATGTCTTCTGTCAGGTAACTCTATAATATAGTTCGCATCATTTACCTTCCTAACTACTTTGTACGGTCCTGCCCATTTAGCCTGCAGCTTGTCTTTCTGGACTGGAATATGGACCATGACTTCTTGACCCACTGTGTACAAGCGAGCTCTGGCTCTGTGGTCATACCACACTTTTTATTTCTGTTTGGCAGCTGCCAGATTGCTCTTGGCTGTCCCCATCAGCTCCTTCAGCCTTTACCTAAACGTAAGAACTTAATCCACTGTGGGAGTTCTCTGGGTGGCGTGCTTGCCTTCCCAGTCCTCCAGGATCAAGTCTAGGGGCCCATGTACCTGGCATCCATATAAGAGCTCAGAGGGGTAAAATTCTGTCTACTCTTGGGGCATCTCCCTGTATGCAAACAACAGGTGGGGAAGATATTTCTTCCAGTCCCTCCCATGCTGTTCAGAAAATGCTTGGAACTTTGACTTCAGGGTACCATTAAATCTTTCCAAAAGCCCATTGGTTTGCGGGTGATAAGGTGTTGTGCACCTGAGCATCATCCCCACACTTCTCCCACAAACATTTCATCATGTCCGACATGAAGAAACCCCCTCGATCAGTGATAACCCCCTGCAGAAACCCAACACGGGAAGAAATCCCAAGTAAAGCATCTGCCACTTTGTCTGTCCTCAGTGAGGATAGGGCGACTGCCTCTGGATACTGGGTGACATAATTCACCACAGTCAGGATGAACCTCCTCCCGGAGGAGCTGGGGGTATTTAAAGGCCCCACAATATCCATTCCCACCCTCTGGAATTACTCCTCCACTATAGGCAATGGAATTAGGGTGGTTTGGGTTTTCTTACCTGCCTTCCCTATTTCTTGGCACCGGTGACAAGACCTGCAATATTGCTTCACCTGCTTGGTGAGGTTGGGCCAATAGAAATTCTGGGCCAACCGCTGCATAGTGTGTCTGATTCCCAGATGACCAGACAAGGGAATATCATGTGCAGTCTTGAACAACTGTTCATGGTACCTCTGGGGAATGACAAGCTGCCTGCCTATCACCCCTCCCTCTGTCTTCACAGCCTGAGTATACATACACTACCGGTCAAAAGTTTTAGAACACCCCCATTTTTCCAGTTTTTATTGAAATTTACGCAGGTTAATGTCTCAATGTACTCTGAAATTAAAGCATAGAACAAATAAACAATTGGAGAAAAAAGAAACCATAGAATCATTTTGTTTAACAAAATTTAATCTAAATTTTGACTCATCAAAGTAGCCACCTTTTGCAGATATACTGTAACCACTTGAACACACTGTGGCATTCTTCCTACAATGGACATCAAATATTGTTCAGGAAGTTCTTCCCAACACTGTTGCAGAAGTTCCCACAAATGTGTTGCACTTGTAGGTTGCTTTGCTTTCACCCTTCTGTCCAGTTCATCCCAAACCAGCTCGATGGGGTTTAAGTCTGGAGACTGTGCTGGCCATTCCATGATTTGAAGCCTACCGTCTTGTTCTTTTCCTCGAAGGTAGTTCTGACATAGCCTGAAGGTATGTTTTGGGTCATTATCTTGCTGTAGAGTGAACCCCTGACCAACTAGGCGTAGACCAGAGGGTATTGCATGGCACTGCAAAATGCTGTGGTAGCCCTTTTGGTTCAGGGTGCCAGTCACTCTGTGCTGTTGTCCTGTGAGCCGCCTATCACGCAAGCTGTTGACTCTCAGAAACTTGTCTTCTGATTCTGTCGTGGCTTTGGGTCTGCCAGACCTCTTCCTGTCAGAGTTTCCTCCAGTTTCCAAGTGCCTTTTGATGGTGTAGGAAACTGTACTCACTGACACCTTGGCTTTCTTTGCAATTTCTCTACAGCAGTTTTTGCTAACCTAAACTTTTTTTTTAACCTCTAGCAGTTTACCGCTTACCTTTGTACCATTTCAGGTTATTCAGTGGACTTGAATTGCTTAAATTTCAATAAAAACTGGAAAATGGGGGTGTTCTAAAACTTTTGACCGGTAGTTTAAGTCCATTTTCCCAATAAACCTTATGTTTACCGTCATTCCCTGTGCTCTGTCAGAGTCTGCCCAAACTCTCAGCTTCTCTAGGCTAGGGTCACTTTTCTGAACAGCTGCAAACTCCTTACACATTCCCAAGGCATAGGACAGGTCCCCTTCAGTTTCTAAACTAGGGTCCCTAGCACTAGCATCAGGGCACTCAGGATCACTGTCATCCCTAACCTTCTGACAATGGGTCACCCCTCCTTCTTTGGAGTAACCCTCCATAGCTGTTTGGTTAACTGCTACTGGGGAAATTTCTACCCCCTTTTCATTAGTCTCCATATCAGGAGACACAGGCTGGGGAACCAGCCTCCCAGTGGTTTCTACAATGGCTTCTCTGGGGTCCAGGGAACTACAATTTTCCCATCCTACTTGGCTATGGGTAACTGCACACACCATCCCCTGTTTGAGATTATTGCCAAGGATGATGTCAACTGCTAATGTTTTGGCTACAGCCACCTGTTGCACAGTTCCCCCAGTTTCACCCCAGTCTAGGAGAACACTAGTGAGTGGCAATGTGGTATCCTCACCAGTGATCCCTTGTACAGTTACAAATTTATTGGGTATATGCTGACCAGGCTCTACCAGATCCCCTTTTACCAACGTCAGGGATGCCCCAGTGTCCCTTAACCAACCCTTGTGTTGTACACCATTCACTGTGACTGGGTGCATGTGTTCCCTCACGTTCACAGGCATGTTTCCAGGGACACATAAACAACCCACTTCTGTCCTAGCCCCATGTTGCATATTGCTCGTCCTTTTGAGACACAGTCTGGTACAGTCCACAAGTGGTTTCGTTCTTACCTCACTGGTAGGTCTCAGAGAGTTGTCACTGAAATTTATTCCTCTGACGCTTTCTCCCTACCATGTGGGGTACCACAGGGCTCCATTTTAGCTCCCATGTTGTTTGCAGTGTATATGCTGCCATTGGGAGAAATCATCAGGAGATACAGTTTGAGTTTTCACTGCTATGCAGATGATACTCAGCTGTATATGTCCTTTCTCTCCGATCAGAGTGATGCACTCTCTGTACTTAATAACTGCCTGGATGAGATCAGAACTTGGATGAGTTCGAGCTGGTTAAAACTTAACCCGGATAAGACCGAGGTATTGGTTGTGGATTTAGGTCATCCTGGGGGACTAGGTGTTGAAAAGCCATCGAGCTTATTACTTGGTGGTGTACCGCTCTCTAGTTCTTCACAGGTTTGAAATCTGGGCGTTATTTTTGATGACGGTCTGACCTTAAAATCACAAGTGTCAGCTGTTGTCAAATCCTCTTTTTACCATCTGAGGAATATCGCCTGGGTGAAACATCTGATTCCCCGGGAGGACCTTCCAACTTTAGTCCATGCCTTTGTTACCACCCGTCTGGACTACTGCAATTCCCTCTACCTAGGGCTACCAGGGGTTGATATCAACGCCTTCAGCTGGTGCAAACGCTGCAGCCAGGCTTTTGACTGGGACTTTAGAACCAGTCCATGTGCGCTTCTGTGCTTGGCGAACTGCACTGGCTGCCTGTTTGGTGGCGGATTATCTTTAAGGTTGGTTTACTAACCTTTAAAGCCCTACATGATCAGGGACCTGGTTACCTGAAAGATCTTCTGGTTCCCTATTGCCCCCTCCGTCCTCTCCGCTCTGCCAGTGAGGGATTGCTAGAGATTCCCAGGGTTCGTTTGAAGTTATCGGGATCTCGTGCTTTTGCCTTTTCGGCTCCAACCCTGTGGAATTCTCTACCTCGCTGGTTAAGAGAATGCCCGACCGTTGACAGTTTTAAAATTGCTTTAAAAACACATCTTTTTACTTTGGCTTATTCTTTATAGTTATGGTTGTCAATGTTTGGATTTTCTGTCTTTGTTTTATTTATTGTTGTACAGCGCCTTGAATTTGAAAGGCACTTTATAAATAAATTTGACTTGACTTGACTTGACTTGGTAATATGCATAGTTTCTTTACATAACCCAGCATTTGTTTCTTTTCTCAGAGAACTCCTTTCTTTGAAACCAGGGGCTAACTGGTTTTGGTGTAGGCAGTGAGGGTTTTAGCTGCCCTGAAGGCTTGCTTTTCCCTTTCTGCACTGGCATGCCCAACCATTCGCTCTCCGAGCAGGTCTGCTCTTGGCACAGTGGTGTGAGAGTTCAGCAGCCTCTTGCACTGTTTTGGGATCTTGGTCCTCGAGCCAGGTTTTCAGCTCTGCTGGGCATGCCCAAAAAAACTGTCCTAACAAAATAGCATTTTCAATTTTATCTACAGAGTTTTCTTCAATTCCTTCCCACCAATGTTTTAAAAACTGACGTTGTTTCATGGCTAGCTCCTCGTAGTTCATATCAGGGCTTCACCTGAGCTTACTGACTTTAGCTCTGTATGCTTCTGCAGTTAAATCAAACTTTTTTAAAAGTGCAGCTTTAAGTTTGCTGTAATCATTACTGTCTTCATTGTCCATTTTACCCAATGCATCCCGAGCTTTCCCGGTAAGTAGCAGGGATAGCTGTAAGCTCCAGGACCCTCTAGAAATATTTGCCTGAATACAAACTTTTTCAAATGAATTTAAAAAGGCATCCATATCCTCCCCCTCTTTAAATTCAGCTATCAATTTGGAATTTAATTTGTAATCCAGTCCTGTAGTTCCAGTTAAACCCAAGCCACTTACCTGCTCTGGTGCTGGTGGTTAGAGTCGTAGCTTCTCCAGTTCATGTCGCCTCTGGTGCTCACTCTCCTCACGGTCCACCTCTCACTGCTTTTGCTCCCTGTTCTCCTCTGCAGCTCGCTGCTCTCACTTCTCTTCTCTCTGGAACTGCAGCTCCATTCTGCGCAACTCAGTCTGCAGCTTGATTGATTCTGGCTCCAGAATGCTGGTTACCTTCACCTGCTGATGTGGCCCTTCACTGGCACTGGTCCTGCTGCCCTTCTCACTGGATCTGGACACTGCACTGGCCGCTGGCACCTCCATGCCCAAGGTCTGGTCCTTTACTGTCACAGTCAGTGACTCAACACTCTGGGCATCTGCTGCCATCAGGGCATTCATGAGGTTCTGCTTTGTGGCTCTCGCCTCATGCAGGACTCCTCTGTCCTGGCAAAACTGCCTCAAGTAGTCTGCAGTGTACCTGCTGTAGTTGGAAGCCATCTTCTTCCCTAACTATGGCTACTCTAACTTGCACTTTAGAAAAAAATAAAACAGGTAGGAACTTGACTGTAAACAAAAAGATAACGTTCTGTTTCCTTTTTTCAAAAATAAATCACTGCCTAGTTTTGCAAGTGAGCTGTACAGTATTAGGCTGACACACTGAACAGTTCAAGCTTGTGTTATCAATTTTTTCACACTGCTGCCAACCAAATCTGTCACAAATGCACTCAGCAGGTCAGGCCCTCTGCTTGCACAGTTCCAGCCTCAGAGCACAAGAGTGTCAACAGGTAACAGACAGGGTAACCCTCCTGTCTGTTTTTGGGTCCGAATCACCTTTAGTCTCAAGTTCTGGGGGGATTCAAATTGTGCACCTTATGCTAGCATACCCAATGTACAGGCTCAGATATGTACCCTCTTCGGGGTTTGCTGTACAATCTTTCGCCAAGGGCAACAAGCCAGGCTTCCAAAATGAACCCTTAAAACTCTATAAAAGACCTTAGGTATATTCTTACCTTTTCCCAGTTTAGTAACTCCATCAAGGTTTTGAACACTTTTTGTCAGTCTTAACCCTCTATACGTCATATGCAAAAAGAACTGCCAGACACCCCAGACAGTCTTTCAAATAAAGGTTTTATGATAAGATGATAAAAATATGACAAATGTAAACACAGAACACTATATCAAAGAGCTCACAATCAGATATAAAAGAACAAGGGAAGATTACAAAACAAAAACTCCTGCCACAATACAATTAGACTTTTTCTATCTAATATATTGCCTATGTACAGTGCTTAAGTTAAATCAGAGATCTGTCTTTCTTGAGTCTCAAAATGATATGTCACATTACCCAGTTACAAAGATACATTTCAACTCCATCTCCCCACCCCTTTGGTGAGCCATCTAGCTCCTCCTTTTTAGAATTAAAAAAATACAAACAATGATTTCCTTTCGGGAGATATATCAAATAATGTGACATCAGCAAAACTCATTTCCCAAATTATGAGTCTTTGATCAGCCAATTCCTTTGAAGATTTACAACCCTGCAATCCTTCACCTAAGTGTGAGATAGCTGGCAGGAATCAGCTTAATGATGTCCTGCCTCTGAAGTCATAAAATGTATATTTTAGTTTCCCAGCTTCAGAGCAGCAACAGGCCATAAAAAGGCCATAAAATACAATTTCTCAAGGAAGTTAATTACATTACAGAGATCTTCTGGTCAGTTAACATACATATCCCCTGTAGCTTCACTAAAATCTGGGGGAGGGGGGGGAGTGCTCATGGAAGCATAGGATGTCTTATGTGAGACAATCACATACTATATTTTTATATTACAAATAGCATACAATCATAACCAGCTGGCCAAGCGTCACAGCTGGTACACAGTACAGGCGTATGGGTGTGTATACTGAGTAGGGTGTATGGAATAGTGCACTGTGCTCCACTGTAGGACACTGATCACATCTCCCTTTCCCTCCTCTACAGACCTCAGTAGGCAGCAGGCTCTGGCCATGGTCATGGAATAGCAGACTCACAGGGAGGACTAGACAGGAAACTCCAAACCATGATGGAGCTTAACAGAGCAGCTCAAAATAGAGACATCCACATATGTTCCCTGCACTGTGTGTTATATCTAGGGTGCATGTCTATTGTCTACACTCATAGGTGCTGGAACAAGAGTGTCTACTATAGCCATGGCCCTACCACTGTCATTAGTGGAAGGGTCTGGCCCTATCAGTTGTTGTAATCATGGGATGTGCCTTTAAAATACATCATGTGCTATGAACAGTGTTGCTCTTCACCCTCTTTGTGGCTTGCAGGGTGACAGCATTACTGTTAACAGCGAAAGCCTGAGTATCACTGCTAGGGTACATTGAAGTCAAAGCCTGCTGAGTTAAGTCAGTGATCAGACTTTCATAATGTCAGTGAAGGGTCTGGCCTTTGGGGGAAAGCAAGGCAGAGGGATATGTTGTCAGTCAGTGAGGTGAAATTACTCCACAACTCATACAACTGATTGAGAACACAATATGGGTGAGGGTGAACTCGTTCAACAAGGGGGCGGCTATTTCCCCTGACATTGTTGGCCCTGCCACTGTTCTAACTCTTCCGCCGGCTATGTCTACACTATGCTGCATGACTCTTTGGCCACAGATGGTTGTCCATGTGTGGTCCACCATGGAAGATGCATGCCTCTGGGGGCTTCACCTATGCAACTGTTATAAAGGACACTCAACCTGAACTTGGGGCATTGTCCCACTGGTGACATGGTGGTGTGTCATGGTCAGTGCAGTCTACTGCTGGGCATCTACATGATGCTGGAATGATGCCCTGTGTCTGTCTATTATGCTATGGCAACCTTATACTGTGTAGTGGTGTATCCCCTGTGTCACCGACCAGGTGCCACAGGAAGTTGGTAGTATTGCTCACAACCCTGGTTGTGAATCCATCAGTGTCAGTCAGGTCTGTACTGCCATATGCTTGGGACTATGTATGCATGTTGGTCTTCAGGAGGTAGGCATGGGCCACTGTAGTACTGGTACTCTACCATGTCCTGCTCTGCACATCTTACAGCACCCGTGGTAGTCCACCTGCAGTACTGGCTTTCTGATGCCATATGCACTATGTGTCATGCCTTTGTGGCTCATCAGAGTCCAGCATATGTGACATGCAGTTGACAGAAGGAGGGGGCATTGGTAGGCAGTGCATCTAGTTTACCATATGTGATTGAGATTGTTATGCAGAGTTGGTGGTATCTAACCAACACAGTGATGACCAGGGTATGATTGCTCCACTATACATGGGTGGGGCCATGCATACATTCAGACATGACTGGGTCTTGGCAGGGCCAGTATTCTACACTGGTTCTGTATCAGTGGCATCACTGTACTTATGGCAGTGGTGACATCTTCAGGGTGGGGAGAGTGCCTCCAGGTGGGTCTGCATCCCATACCAGTGCTGTGCCAATAAGAGGAGTGTGTACAGTACCCCACCTGCGTACAACACCATGGCATTCATGTACTTTGGCTGCTGCGCAGTGTGGCATACTGGTGCCATCCATCTATGGCTGCAATGTGTTTAACATATGTATGGCTGATCCAGACTCTTCAGCTGACAAAGGTGTCTCATAGCTGTCTGTTGTCCTACACACCTGTTTTGGCTTGTGTTCTTGTGTTGCATGGTGGGTGTGTGTGTGTCTCGCTGCTTCTACAGTCATTCCACAGCCTGTTGCACCTTGCTTTGGTGCTGCTGTTGCTTGTGCTGCATTTCGGTATCTGGCATGCCTGCCTGTGTTGATTGTCACTTGCATAGCTGTGTCCTTCTCTGTAGTAGCACGGCACACCTATTGTATGTGCAGTCTTCTACTGTGTGGTCCACAATGCAGTCTCTGGTATGCCACGCACATTCTACTGTGGCTGTTTGACTCTCTCATCCAATCTGTGATATGGAAGCTCATGTGTCAGCCAGTTGTACTTCTCTTCCACATGTAATGCCACTCCTGTGTCCCTTGTCCTGCGTGCCCCACTGGCTGAGTTCTGTGTCTTGCTTTTTGTAGGTGACCATTAAGCGGAAGGTCACCAATCTTACATCACTGACAGAGAGAGCTAGGATGATCTGTTGCAGTGACAATGCTACCTCCTCTGGCTGCTGGTGAAGATGGTGGAGGAAAACACTGCAGCAATACTAAACCTTCTGGTGGCACTACAGTGACAGCAACCACAACAACTGCTGCTGCCACCACCCGGACCAATGATTTGGAGTTGGCACTTGAAGATGGGTGGGTGTCACTTTTGTATTGGTTTCCTCACTTTTTCCAAGTGGTTGGCCTGTTTTGTTTTTGAGACCCCCCTTGGTAAAGGCAGTTGCCCACTCTTTAGTTTCCCCCCTTTCTGGGCACTCCCCACTGTTTTGTTGCCCCCCCTTTTTACAAGTGGTCACCCACAGTTTTGTTGCCCCCCTTTTTACAGGCTTTTGCCCTGTTTTGCTTTTGAGAACCCCCTTTGGTACAGACAGTTGTCCCATTTTGTTTTTCCCAATCCTTTTGCAATAGTGTTTTTTTCATGTTTTGTTGCCCCCCTTTTTTATGGGCACTCTCCCACTGTTTTGTTGCCCCTCCATTTTATGAGTGGTTCTATGACAGGAAGTGTGACCAGATTCTTTTACTCTTTTTCTTCTTAGTTTATATATCCATCTGTTATGGTTTCTGCTGGAATGGACACAAGATGGCTGACAGATCACATGTACAGGCAACTAATGAATGCTGGTCACACACAGTGGGTAGGTGCTGACATTTTCATGGGATGGTTGGCAGCAACTGCTGGCAGGATGAGCACAGAGAAGACAATCAAACCATAATCCCAGTGGTGAGTCTTTTTCAGGATATGTTCCCATATCAGGGAATGGACCCATGTGCATGTCATAAAACTTCAAGAGATAGCAAGGAAGGGCTAAGGAGATGAGGTCACACGCACACCACTCACTAACATAGGTGGGGATACTGGAGGGCCTAGCACTCCAGGGATAGGTCACTTTGCCATAGCCCAATGTACATAAAAGGGGAAGGATCAAGAAACCATCACTGTCTCTTTTTCTCTCTCTCTCTCTCTCTCTGACATTCGACATCTAAAGAAGAGGGAGCCCTGCTGGAAGTTAGCTTGTTAAGGAAGCACAGCCTAGGGGAAATGTCTTCTGTAGCTAGCGGCAGGGAAACAGAATTTAGGTGAGGCTAAAGTTTGAGGTTTTTCTGACAAATCATCTCTCTGTTCAACTTATTTTATTTTTTATTTTCAGTAAATGTGTAAACCTTTTGTCATATTGTAGATATATTCTGTTTTAAATACCTTCTAGTAAAGAATCTATTTTTGACAGATCCAATGACTGCCTCATGACTGAAAAGGTGACTTTGTTATTTCTGCTCGACCCTGTTTTCAATCTGTCTCTGAAGTGCACTCTACCAATAGTTCAATGGCCTATGCAACCAGTATGGTGTTATGCTTGTGCAACTGTGTTAATTTACTTTGGCCATTCACACTCTCTATTCTGTGAGGTATTAACACCCTGTAAGAGTACCAAAGGCAAGGAACCCTGGAAGAGGGTTCCACCCCTAGAGGTGCAGTGGGAAGGTTCCCTTGGCTAAAGGTACCTTAGGAAGAATCCCCAAAAAGATATTGTAATAGCACCAAAGAGCATTAGCAATCAGTGGCCACGAGGCATAGAGGTAGAATGACAGCAACAGCAACTTGATAAAATGTGAGGTGGGCAGATTAGCAAGATAGAATGGGTGCTATGGAATACATTAGTGATTGAGGGGCATCCTAAGGAGAGAGAGAATGGCAAGTAGGGACTCCATCCACCTCCATTCAACAGTGGAAACTACCTAAGGGAACTAGGGAATATTAACTTAGACTAACTAGGCATTATGACCTTCAGCATGGAGGAGAGAAAAAACCCTTAGAGGAGGAAATCTCTGAGAATCCAAGGCCTAGGTCACCTTCCCTCCAGGTATGTGATAATTTAGTTAGTGATGGCTCTGCTACTGCAATTTGAAAAGCCCAATAAAGGGGGGTGGAAAATATTCCAATTTTGAGGGAAGCTCTCACTCTATCCTTCTAACAGGAATGCCGTGGAGGGTTGTGAGCCAGTTTGCTCTGCAACAAGCCACCTGCAATCTGGCAGGAGGAAAGTAACAACCACCGAGGCACTCACATGGCTTACCAATCTAATAACAAACCAGGGTAACCACAGTTGGTTGTAGGGCAATAGCTTGAAAAGGTGCCTCTGAACTCACTCAGGCAACTAAAGGGGCCCTCATGAGAGCCCCACCCCTTCGCCACTGAAGTCTTAAATTCTACAACTTGAGGTGCCATCAGTATGGTTGATGACTGAAGGTCCACCCGAAGCAAGTACATTCCCAGCTATGGGCCAGGTGAGAAGGACCCTGCCCCAAGCTTCACATGCTCAAGATGCGGACTTCAGGGTGCAGAGCAAGACCATCAGTGCAGGGCAAGCCCTGTGCCAGGGAACTCTAGAATGAGGTTGGCATGCTTATTTATTCAAGTAGGTATTTCTTATGAATGCATTCATTTATTTAGCATATTGAAGTTATTTATTTAGTTTGCTGAAGTTATTTAGTTTGCAGAAGCTATATTGCAGCAAATACAGGATCAGCAGGGGCAAGCCAACCAAGTCCCAAAGAGGAAGCCAATTACAAGGTGACTGGATACGCAGAGGATTTTAGCGGCGAAGGCAAGATTTGAACATGAGGCAATAAGCCACATGAGGCCACGGCCCTTCAACAATACCCCCAAGTCCTTGCCATAGGAAAAACAAGGAAGCCATGGTAAAGCACCGTAACCCACATGCAGCATTTAAAACTAGTTTACAGCACTGGCAGTAGCCAAGCTGACCTCCAGAGTATAATAAAGCAGTATGCAAAGTAAGCAAGCAGTGTCCAGAAATGAGCAGCATCGAGCAGCAATTAAGTATAGCTTGAAGACGGTAGTAACTCTGAATGAACATAGAAACTATAGAGAGAGAGGCAATATGCTGAAACAACAGCAATGATTGTCTTGGTATTAGTTTAGGAAGCATGATTTAGTTCCATGAGCAATGCACGAAAAACAGCAGCAATATTTGTAGAAATATTTTCTTGGTATAATTTCAGGATCAGGATTGAGTTCCATGGACTGGGTTACAGAGTGAGCCTGAATCAGGTGAAAACAATTAAGGTGTATAACATGGAAGAGCAATAGCAGGGAAGCAGCATTTGAGCTAACACACACCGATAACAAATGCAGTTTAGCTTGAAAGTAAATTTGAGCAAAATAGCACAAGCTCAGGATTAGTGAAATATGAGCAAGACAAAGGTTTCTAGAAACAGAAGCCTCCTAAAAAAGAGTGCAAAACAAAAATACACAAATGCAGAAGAACAGAAAACTAACAACTAGAAGGGAACAGGATCTGATCTGTTACAGTACAGTAGCATCTTCTTGTTGTTTTTACATTGTTTCTTGTGGATTGTACTTGGTAGAAGGTTATTTCTTTTCTTTCTTACTACTTCTAAGGGGTTAGCAGGGTATTGTTTGGGGCTGTTGGAATTTTGAAACCTGTTCTGGTAGCTATAAGTGGGCTCGTTTGTTTGATGTTTCACTGTGTAGCAGGCTGCATTTGTAGAGGCCTATTTCTTCTGATTTAAAACATATTTGGTGTGATTTAACTGGGGCTGTTTCTTTGAATTGGAGACATATATCTTTTAATTTCAAGCCTAATTTGATGTGTTTTTGGTGAAACTGTTTGAATTGAAGTCCTGTTTCTTTTGGTAGCAAACCTATTTTGGGGGCTTTGAGTAGAATTGTGATTCATTTTTGTTGGCTTCACTAGCTGCAATGTTTAGTGCAGAGTGGGGGAAGTGTGCTAATTGTCTGACCAGGGGCCTCAGCTCCTGATTGTTTCTGGAAGACTTGGGCTGGTCCCACCCCAACCCTTCACCCCACCTGCCCCATGTCCATTATTTCCTTTATACCAGGGTTCTGACATCACTTCCTCAAACAGGCAAATGATATGCTCCTGTCATAGCAGAAGGAGACATCCAGAAAAGGAACAGCAGCAAGTGAAGAGGTGACTGCTATCTCAGTGGAAGGGAAGTAACTGCAAATCTAGGAGCTTTCATTGTTACTTCTTTGCATTGCTATTTCACTGGAGTAAGGAGGAGTAGGAGTTTGAAGAAGGTTGTGCAATAGCTACTTAAAGTCACTTTTTGAGTGTGGCTAGGAAGAATAGGAAAATAAAAAGCAGTTGCTCAATCTATCTAAACGTGTACAACAAAGGGGGTAAGGTAAATTAAGAAAAGAATGTTTTTCACTGATAGAGGGGGGAGAGGGGAGACTTGGGAGAGTGTTTGGTATCCTGCATTTGGAAGGGTGGGGGGTCGCTGGTGGGCAATGACAGCAATGGGTAGGGTGGTAGGCTGCAACAACTGTGGTGCACCAATCTTTCTAAAATTGCCTGGAGTGTGGGAGGATGTTTAGTGTGCTACCACATAGAGAAACTTAGAAAGGAGATCAAGGGTCTGTAGGAGGAATTAAGACAGGCAAGGCAGGTTGGAGGTGGGTTTAGCTCAATACTGGAGGGAGAAAGAATGGAAGATGAGGGAGGGAGATTGAAGCCAACAGTGGTGAGGAGAGGGTCAGAAGAAGGAAAGCAGAGACAAAGGGGCCCAGGCCAGGATGAACGATTGCCGGGGAAAACAGGTCAGGAGACAAAAGACAAATGGAAGGAGGAGATAGGGACTTGTGAGGGAAGGTGAAGAAGTGGCAAAAGTCATGGAGTGGAAAGGAGAGAACATGTTATTATGAAGAGAGAGGGAGCAGTCATTTGTGAAAGTTCTTCAGAAAATAGTTTTGCACTGCTAGAGAGGAAGAAGGTGGAGGAGGGAAATGATGAAATTAGAGGAGTAATTGATAAATGTTTGGACCAAACCAGAGTGAGGGGAAGTTCTGCTGGGAGAATTGCAACAGGGGCAAAAGGGGGAAATAATGTGCAGGAGGAAGAAGAGGAGCTGGAAATGAGAGAGGGAGATGAATGGAAGCAAGCAGGGAGTAAGAGTGGTGGAATCTTAGTGCTGGGAGACTCAATACTAAGAGGAGTCAGGTGGCGTAGCAAGGGGGAGAGGCATAGTCGCATTTGGGTGGAGGCCATGCCAGGAATGACAACGGAAAGGGTGGGACAATCTGTTCTGAAATATGATAGAAGGGGTAGGGACAAGCCTCATTTAATTATACATCTTGGGACGAACGATCTGGCTGACAAGACAGTAGACATAGTCTAGAGGAGGTTTGAGGAACTAGCACAATTATGTGAGGGGGCAGAAAGATCAGTAACTTTTTCAGAGATACTTCCAGTGCCCAAGGCAAGAACAATAAGAAAGTTGAGAATAGAGGAATTTATTGGATGGCTAAGAACCTGGTGTTGTGCTAAAGGGTATGGGCTGTTGGGGTGGTGTGGAGAGACGTGGGAGGACAGTAGTCTCTATTCCAAGGACAGACTACATTTGAGTGAGGATGGAAAGAATGTGTTGAAACAGAGGATAGAGGAGTACATACAGGAAGTTGGGAATTTAAACTAGGAGCGTGGGGTGGCAATTGGGCAAGAGATATGCAGAGACCACAGGTTGGGAAACCATATGAGCTTACCCCCCCTATAACAGTGACAAAGGACAAATGGCAAGTACTATTGGTGATGCTAGTAAAGGAGGGCAGGATGGGGGGGAAGGGTGGAAGGTGGTTACCCTTAATGCTAGGAGCCTTGGGAGGAAAACTGCAGAGTTACAGGTGCTCATGGCAGAGGGAGAGGTGGACATTGCAACCATCACAGAAACATGAGCCACCCAATACAATGACTGGGACCTGTCTGTACCAGGGTACATGTTATTTTGTAGGGACAGGGTGATTGGAAAAGGAGGGGGTGTGGCACTATATGTGAACTAAGGACTGAAGTGTGTAAGGGAGGAAGGGGAAGAGGGTAGTACAGAGTCACTTTGGATGCAAATCCAGGATTCCAAGAATAGGATTCTTAGAATGGGGAGTGGTGTACAGGCCACCATCTCAGATGGAGGAGTTAGACAGGGAACTAGCGGGACAGATCAGGAGGACCTGCAAGAAGGGTAGTGTGGTGATTGTGGGGGACTTCAACATGCCAGGAGTGGACTGGAGTACCCCAACAACCAGGAACAGAAGGGAGCAGGTACTGCTGGATGCCTTCCAGGACAGCTTCCTGCTGCAAATGGTCAGTGAACCAACCAGGTTAGGGAATACTCTTGACCTTGTGCTGGCAAATGGGGACTTTGTGTGAGAACTTACAGTGGAGGATCCGCTGTCAGAGAGTGGCCACCACTCAGTATGGCTCACATTGGATATGGGCAAGGAAGGAGTGGAATCTGGCACAAGAGTGCTGGACTTCAGGAGGGCCGACTTTGGGAGGATGGGGGAAGTGGTAAAAGGGTACCTGTCCAGAATTCAGTCTAGTATGGACACTAACCAGAGGTGGGAGCTCATAAAGCTGGGGATAGCGGAGGCAATGAAAACCTGCTGCAAGGCCCAGAGCAAGAAGGCTAGGGCTAAGAAACTGAGCTGGTTGAGCAAGGAGGTCATGGAAAAGGTAAGGAGGAAAAGAGCTGCCTTTAGGAAGTACAAGAAAACAGGGTGGGGGGAGGACAGGGAGGAGTACTTGACAGAATCGAAGGAGGTGACAAGGGCAGTAAGGGGAGCCAAAGCATCTACGGAACTCAGGCTGGCACAAGGCATTAAGAAGGGGGAGAAGGACTTCTTTAGGTACATCAGGGAGAAAAGGAGCTGTAAGGACCACATAGTAAAAGGAGGGGGGTTGGGTGGAAGCAGGGTGTGATAAGGCAGAAGCACTAAATGAGTTCTTCTGCTCAGTATTTACTAAAGAGAAGAGGGGGTGACACCCAAGGGGGAAGAAATGGCAGAAATGGGGGGAAGGGGTGACAGATGGGGAAATCATGGAGGACAGAGTTTGGGAGGGTTTGAAGGGTGGACAAGGCACCAGGCCCAGATGGCATCCACCCCAGGGTACTGAAGGAGCTGGCAGAGGTCCTTGCAGGACCTTTGGCAGACCTATTTAATGCCTCACTACATTCAGGGCGTGTACCTCAGGACTGGAGGATGGCTCATGTGGTGCCCTTCCACAAGAGTGGCCCAAGGATGAACCGTGAAACTACAGACCAGTGAGCCTCACATCCATTGTGGGTAAGCTGGGTAAATGGGCAGACTAGATGGGCCAAGCGGTCCTTATCTGCCGTCAAAGTCTCTATGTTTCTAAACTAATGGAGACTATCCTGAAGGAGAGGCTGGTGGCCCTCCTACAGGCCAAAGGACTACATGACAGCAGACAGCATGGCTTCATACAGGGCAGATCCTGCCAAACCAACCTGGTAGAGTTCTATGACTGGGTAACTAGGCAACTGGACAGGGGCCATACAGTGGATGTCCTGTATCTGGACTTCAGTGAGGCATTCAACTTGGTGCCACATGGAAAGCTAGGTAGTAAGTTAGTAGGCACAGGGGTGGGTGCAAAGCTGGTGAGATGGGTAGGAAACTGGCTTCAGGAAAGGCAACAGAGGGAGGTGGTGGGTGGGGAGCTCTCACACCCAAGGGTAGTGATGAGCGGTGTTCCACAGGGCTCAGTGTTGGGACCAGTGTTGTTCGGGATGTTCATTGCAGATTTATAATAGGACATCAAGAGCAAGATCAGTCTGTTTGCTGATGATACCAAGGTAGGGGCGGTGGTGGATGACCTAGGGGGAAGGCAAGGATTGCAGGATGATCTGGCAAAGCTTGAAACCTGGTCAGACACCTGGCAACTGGGTTTTAATGCCAAAAAGTGCAAGGTGCTGCATTTTGGGATGAAGAACCCAAGGAGGAGTTACCAGCTCAGGAGGGAGTGCAGCTAGCCCAGACAGAGGAGGAGAAGGATCTGGGTGTGCTCATTACAGGGTCAATGAACAACTCGGCACAATATAGGAAGGCAGCTGCAAAGGCAAACAAAATGCTGGGTTGTATTGCAAGGGGTATATCCTCAAGAAGGGAGGAGGTGATTCTGCCACTGTATAGGTCATTAGTTAGACCGCACCTGGAGTATTGTGTGCAGTACTGGTGCCCGTATCTGAATAGGGACATTAAGTTACTGGAGGGGGTGCAGCACAGGGTGACAAAGATGATCAAGGGGCTGGGGGACTTATCATACGAGAGGAGGCTGAGGGAGTTGAACATGTACTCACTGGAGGAGAGGAGGGACATGATTAAAAGCTTTAAGTACATGAAAGGAATAAACAAGACAGGTACAGAGGGGCTGTTTAAAGTAAGGGAGGGGTGGGACACCAGGGGCCATGATATGAGACTGGAGGGAGGAAGGTTCAGGAAGGAGATGAGGAGACACTTTTTTACAGAGAGGGTGGTGGCTGGGTGGAATGCGTTACCTGCAGAAGTGGTATCCAGTAGAACAGTGGACTTCTTCAAAAGGAGATGGGACAGGACAAGGGGAAGGGTTAATGAAAGGAAAAGGTGGAAGGGAGGGGCAGCTGCAGAATAAGGGGTGCTAGCTGCACATTTGAGCAGACTTGATAGACCTCTAGGCCTTTATCTGCTGGCAGATTTTGTATATTCGTATAACACAAAGAAGCACACAGCCGGAGGCAATAATACAAACCAAACGCAGCAGGACAGGAAAACACCCCTCCCCCCTCAGCTAGTGGTCAAACAGGAATTCAGCGTGTTTGCCATTCATTTGCATCACCAGGTAAGAAAAAAGGTTTGTCTCCCCATACGATGCACAGGGGTAATGCCAAACTTCACCCAACAACTAACACACCAAAATCTGGCCAATGGAAAATCATGTACACAAATGCTCACAGCCTGGGAAATAAGATCCCAGACCTGCAGGCAATAATGTCAGAGGCTAAACTGGACATAGTAGCAATTAGTGAGACGTGGTTTTACCAGTAACCACATTGGGAGACTTCAGTACCTGGCTATGTATTGTTCAGAAGAGACCGAGGTGCAAAAGGGGAGGAGTGGCCCTGTATGTTAATGAAAATATCAAAGCTACAGAAATTCAGAATACACATAAGGAGCCAGAAGAACTGTGGGTCACCCTGGAAACAGGAAATGGGACAGCCATAAGAACTGGGGTTGTCTACAGGCCCCAGACCAGAGGGAGGACATAGACACATTACTGTTAGAAGATATACAAAACATGACAGCTAAAGGGAGGTTCTGATAATGGGAGACTTCAACATGCCAGATATAGATTGGTCAATACCAGCAGGAACATCTGCCAGAACTAGACTCATAGTGGATTCCCTGCAGGGGGAGGGCCTCAAACAACTGGTACAGCAACCCACAAGAGACAGGGCTATCCTAGATCTAGTACTGACTAACAAAGAAGGGATCACAGATCTCCAGGTAGAAGGTCACCTGGGGGCCAGTGACCATCACATGGTATGGTTCAATTTGGCTACTACATCTAAATCATCCCATTCCAAGGCAAAAATATGGGACTTCAGAGGAGCTGACTTTGATAAGATGGCCAACAGAGTTAAGCTAGCCCTGGCAAAAAGAAACACAGGTGAGGAGGTACAGGCAAAGTGGGCAAGCATTAAGGATACAATACTTGAAGCAACATCCCATTGTGTTAGACAGAAAAGGAAGTGCAAAAAAAGAAGGAAACCACTTTGGTTCTCAAATACAGTAGCAGAAAAGGTCAGAGCCAAAAGGCTGGCCTTCAGAAAATATAAGGGAACACAGCGGGATGAAGATAGGGGGGCATACCAAACTGCCCTAAGGGAAGCAGGTAAGGCAGTAAGGCAGGCAAAGTCCCAAACTGAGGAAACACTAGCACGAACAGTAAAAGAAGGTGACAAGACTTTCTATAGATACATTAGTGAAAGGAGAAAGTCCAGAGGGGGTATTGCTAAGCTTAATGGAGAAAAGGAGCATGTGAGGAGGAGGACCCTGTAAAGGCATCTATCCTAAATAGATACTTTGCTCAGTATTTACTGAAGAGAAGGTAGGGCAGGGCCCACAGCTCAGCATCATGGACACAGGGGAGGGAGGTGAGCACTACTCCCTTCACAAAAGAAAGGGTCCTACAAGAGCTGCTAAGCTCAGGGTGGATAAGGCAATGGGACCTGATGGCATACATCCCAGGGTACTTAAGGAGCTAAAGGAGGAACTAGCAGAGCCATTAGCAGAATTGTTTAGTGAGTCTCTGAGCACAGGAGAGGTCCCAGAAGACTGGAGAAGGGCTCATGTGATCCCGCTCCACAAGAGTGGTAGCAGGGAGGCGGGGAACTACAGACCAGTCAGTCTTACCTCAGTAGTGGGCAAGATTATGGAGGCACTCCTTAAGGAAAGGATAGTGCAACACCTGGAATCCATAGGGCACAGGATCCAAGACAGCATGGGTTTACAAAGGAAGGTCCTGTCAAACTAATCTCATAGATTTCTTTGACTGGGTAACCAGAGTGGTGGACCAAGGGGAGCAGTTGATGTCGCCTACCTTGACTTCAGCAAAGCTTTTGACACTGTTCCACATAGAAGATTGATAAATAAGCTAGGTAGGCTCGGGTGGGTCAGAAGTTGGTCAACTGGGTGGCAAACTGGTTGACTGGCAGAAAACAGAGAGTGGTGGTAAATGGTATACAGTCAGAAGAGATGCAAGTCACAAGTGGGTACCTCAGGATCAGTCCTGGGGCCAGTCCTATTCAACATCTTCATTAGTGACCTCGCAGATGGACTAGAGGGTAAGGCTTGTCTGTTTGCAGATGACACCAAGATCTGCAACAGAGTAGATGATCCAGATGGGGTGGGCAGAATGAGAAGAGATCTGGATAAACTAGCAAAATGGTCAGAAGAGTGGCAACTGGGATTTAATGCAAAAAGTGCAAAATCATGCACATAGGGAAGAGAAACCCTGAAGCCACTTATAGGCTGGGAGGGAGTTGCTAGCAGTCACAAAGGAAGAAAGAGACTTGGGCATCATCATCACTGATGACCTAAAATCATCAAGCAGACCTCTAAAGCAGTAGGTAAGGCTAGGGGGTGTTAGGGTGTATTAGTAGGGTATCACAAGTCGTAAGAGGGAGGTAATAATCCCTCTGTACAAGACATTGGTTAGGCCCCATCTGGTACTGCGTGCAGTATTGGAGCCACACCTTCACAAGGACATTAACCAAATTGAGGCAGTCCAGAGAAGGGCAACCAAAATGGTGCAGGGACTGCATCAGAAGACATATGAGGACAGATTAACGGAGCTCAATATGTATACCCTTGAGCAAAGGAGGGAGAGAGGTGATATGATCGAGACATTTAAACACCTTAAGGGCATAAACAAGGTGAAAGAGTCTAACATGTTTAAATATAAGAAAAATTGCAGGACAAGAGGACACAGCATGAGATTAGAGGGAGGCCGATTAAGGAAATGTGAGGAAATTCTTTTCACAGAAAGGGTGGTAGATGCATGGAATAGCTTACCACAAGAAGTGGTGGCTATGAATACAGTGCAGGGCTTCAAACAGGCATGGGATAGGCATAAGGGAGCAATACAAATGACTATGAATAGATAGGTCACTGACAGAGCAAGGCCGATGGCACATTTATAAGGTAGAAAAGAAATGGGCAGACTGGATGGGCCTTGCGGTCCTTATCTGCAGTCAACTTCTATGTTTCTATGTTTGAAAACAGAATGCCAGCAGAAAACTCAGGAATCTGGGGGGCAGCAGGCTGCAAAGAAGACGAAGGCTGCAAAGAAGACACCAGATGCAAAGGCCAGACCGACAGAGCCTCTGACTGCAAAGAAAAAGTGCTTCAGAAAGAGGCTGGGAGGAATTGCTTATACAGCTCAGGAAGGGGGAATGGCTGGCTGCTTGTTCATCAAACTACAGGCATAGCCTTTCAATTATTGTGTTGAACTTCCAGACCCTGAGCAGGGCTAAAGTGGTTTTCCTGGATAATCAGGTGGCAGCAGCGAATTAGAAGTCCCTGACAAAATTGCCCTATAAGCTGGAATGGCCCAAGGGGTAGTTTTATCACAACTGGTAACAGAGTGGAGTGGATCAGTGCACAGATTTAAAGCCAGAATTTGTGTGCAGTGTGCTCTCCTGTAGAGGCAGGAACTCTTGGAGGGTGGTAAAAGCCTTACCTAGTACAAAACAGGATATACAAAAGATTACATTGTTTACTACTGTTTTTTTTTTTATTTCTAGAAAAACAGCTTAGTGCAGCATGGTTAGAAAAGATGAGCTCCTTAGCATATGGCAGATTTAATGTGCATCAGCTTCATGAACTGTGCACAAACAGGGGGATTGTCTATGAGGGCCTGACAAAGAATGGACTCATCGAAGTCCGGTCAGAGCAGGACCAAATGTAAGGGAGGCAGATGATCCCAGAGGTGTATAACCATATACTTGTGCAGTAGGTGGTCGCTGAGGAAAGTGACCAAAAGTAGCAAGACTGAGGTCACAGCAGCTGAGCCAGAGAGGCACCTCAAGCTATGAGCTGGTGGAGCAGTACAGCCCAAACTTGAGCAGAGAGGTGTTGCTGCAGAGGCTCAAAATCAGCTTAAGATCCCACAGCTGGAGCTTGTGCTGAAAGAGGCTGAAGTGTGTAGGACAAGGCTTGAGGCTGAGAGGGAGAGAGTAAGGCTGGAGGCTGAGGAAAAAGAGAAGGCTCGGCAGCATGAAATCTGGATGCAGGTGGAAAGCGAGAAGGAAAGAGTGGAACAAGAGAAAGAACAGCACAAGACTGAGATGGTGAAACTGCACCAGCAAACACCACTGCAAACCATAAGTAATGGAATAGTATCTCCAGCCCACAAAGCTACAATTAATTTTAAAATGTTTCCTCAGTATCAGGAGGGAGATAATCTTGATTTGTTTTTAAAACAATTTGAGAGGCTATGTGTCCAGTTTATATTGGACAGGGCTCCATGGATGACCCACCTTACACTATTGCTTACTGGCTATGCTATGCATGCATTTGCTAGAATAAATGATCAGGACTGTATGGACAATGATAAAGTTAAACGGGAGTTACTGAAATGTTTTGAACTGCCTCCTGAGGCTTATAGGTGAAAATTCAGAGAATTAAGAAAGGGCTCAAGAGACAGCTATGTAGAACTGCATGTCCAAATGTGTACCTATGTAGACCACATGCTGGATGAGACTGAAGCTAGGACTATAGAGCAAAAAAAAAAGATTCGTTAGTAAGGGAACAATTTCTTAAAATTGTACCTGACGACCTGCGCATATGGCTACTGGACATGGAACTCTGTTAAGGAGGCAGCAGAAAGTGTTGAATTGTATGTGGCCAGCAGACCATACGCGTAATGTAGGAACAATCGGGTGGGGCAGCACATGGTTTTAAGGGGACCCAGGAACAGCAGCCTAAAGTAAACCAGGCTTCCCCTGAGCCCAAAATAGAACCCACTGGTCCTAAGGGGAACAAGAAGCTGGGGGCAAAGAAATGCTGGGTTTGCCAAAAAGTGGGACATCTGTTCTATGACTGCCCTAAAAACATGAGCAAAAGGCAAAAGCCTGGGGGAGGGGTGATCAAGACAGTACTGAGCAGATGGCAGCCTGTGCATAAACTGTAGTGCCACCAAGCTCCTACCTATACTGTATCCTGTTTGTAAATACCTGCAGTATCATCTAGTAAAGAATCTATTTATTTATTTTTTTATTATGCTTTTTGCCACCGACAGCCACCCGGTGCTTCCGCCCATTCACGGACTCCCGCTTCTACTCCTACATTGGCCTCGACCCCTCAATACCCCCTGGATTACCTCCCAGGGTGAGGTTGCGGCAGCAGGCCCCTACAGTGCCGCAGACAATGGGATAGGTTGAGGGGCCAGCCTGGGAGCTAATAGAAGCTGAGGCAAGCTTCATGAAGGGTGGCTGGCAGCATTTTTTTTTTTTTTCAGGTATGCGTTGGCGGGGACGTGCAATGACGTCCAGCATCCACCCTGCCCCCCTGAGCTACGTTGGTGTCAGCGTGATCAGTACACCTAGCCTCCAGGTGTCCGTATTGTGCCAAGCACTCTATCTCCCTCCCTGGAGAAGGAGAGCAGTCATCAGATGCTCAATCCTACTGCCCTGACTGACCCTCTGGTGTCCCTGGTCCGTTCCTGAACCCAGGTCACCGGTGTCGCAGGTAGGCAGCCTGCACCTGCACCAGCTGACCAGCTGGCCAGCCACAAATAATCTATTTTTTAACAGAACCAGTGACTGCCAACTGTATTATTTCTGCTGGACCCCATTTGCAGTCCATCTCCGAACTGCACTCTACCAATAGTTATTGTGTTGACCCTCCTGACAATGAACAGGACAGAAGTGGTTTCCTGAGACAATCAGGTGGTGGCAGTGAATTAGAAGTCCCCAGCAAAACTGCCCTGAAAACTGGGACTGCCCAATGGACAGTTTTTGTCACATGTTCCCTTATTGTTTTTGAGAAACCCCCAGTATTTAATTTTATTTATTTATTTAAATGCTGGTAACTGGGAGAGGCACTCTGAGCTGAGGCTCATTTCCAGATGTGACCTGGGGGATGGCAGAGTGGAGGGAGTAAGATATGTTTTTTATTCATACATTTACAGCTATGTACAGTGCAATCTCAAAGACTTGTTTTTTTTTATTTTTATTTCTTTTATTTTGATCTCGGATTAACTGTTTTGAGCATAGGCACTCGTTTACAAAGGTTCCATGTCAGTGGTGGGAGGGTAACATACAGACACAGGAATAGTACTGTAAACTAAAATGACAAAAAACAACAGTATAACTGAAATTATACATTGATAAATACATGAGAGGATAAATACAATTTAGTTAATGATAACAGTAGCAGAAATGACGTAAGAAACAGTACCTGGAATTGATAACAGTGTTGGATTCTCAAGCAAAAAGTATATAATAAATAGTGGATGAGAGAGGCTAGAGAGGGGAGGTAGGATAGGGAAGTGTATGAGAGAGAGAGGTAAGGGAAGGTACAGACCGTGTAAAGAAAAGCGTACATACTTTAAGGCTGGGATGGGAGGGAAAGGGGAAAAGCGGGGGTTACTATCAAAAGGAAGGAGAGGTAGAGAGAGTGGGCATAAGGAGAACCAAGGACAGGATGAGGCGGCAAGGTCACTGGAAAGTACTAGGCAGACCCTAGGGGTTCAAGGGGCAGATATCAAGTGTTGAGAGCTAACAGAATAATAAGTTTACATAAGCATACATTTACAGATATTTACTGCGCAAAATTCAAAACTAGTGAAAGCAGTCAGAGTTGGAAGAAATACAGTAGCCAATTTTGAAATTAGATGCAATTATTATAAAAAAAGAGCAGGTGGCGAAGTAGCAGCATAGTAGATGCAGATATAGGTGGAAGCAGGAGGGAGGAGGGGAGAGGGAAAAGGGGGAAGGGAACAGGGGTGGGGTCAATATGGAGGAAATGGGGTGATGGTAGAAAGGAAGGGGGCTGTAGGAGAAGGGTCAGGTAATGTGGGGTAGCAGACTGCAGGTTGGGGGGCAGGAGCACCCTGCATAGAATAAGGACGTGTTTAAGGCAATGTGGGTATGGGCACGAGTGGGTAGATTTCGGAGAGGAATTCCAGAGGGATGGGAGGTGATGGAAGAAATCAGCCTGGCCAGCATTAGTACAGGGGAGGGGGAAGGAAAACATGAGGGGGTCTCATGAGCGGAGCAGATAGGATAAGGAACAAGAGGGGGAGAGAAGATCTGAGAGGTAGGAAGGTGAAAGTTGACCCAGAATTTGGAGATGAGAATGGCGCCATGAAGTAGTTAGCAAGGTTTAAGGAGGAGAGAGAGAGAGAGAGAAGAATAAAGAGTGCAGTGGTGGGTTCGTGGGGGAGCATTGGAGATGAAATGGCAGAAGGTAGGGGTGGCTGCCCCTGTTTTGTTTTTCCCACCCCCTTCATACAGGTGGTTGTCTACTGTTTCGCCCATTCTTTTTACGGCTGGTCACCCATTTTATGTTCACTGTCCCACTCCCTCCCCCTCCTTGTTCTGGGTGGCTGCACTTTTTCCTTTGCTTCCTGACCCCCTTCCCATGTTGTTGTTTTTTTCTTGTTATGTCTGTATTTACCATTGCTATTTCTGCCTTTGTTTCTGTTGTACAGCCTGTTGTCGGTTTTGATAAATAAAGTTTATTTTTGATACATCTGCTGCTGTGTCTGTACTTGTCATTGGTGTCCTAAAGTCACACCCATGGCCACCCCCGTGTTCTGCTCTGTTCCCAGTGTTCTAGTTATGGCTGTGCAGCTGCATTGCCCCTGTATTCTGTGCTATCCTCAGTGCTACAGTAAAATCTGTGTTACTGCATTGCTCTGCACACATGCTTGTCATTTTCACGTAGTCCACCCTATATTCATGGGTTATTGCGCTGGTGCAATGCCTCTGAATATATCATGGTAAGGGATCAGCTCAAGCACTAGTGGAGGCATAGTGCAATGATTGTACTAGTGTGCTTTTCTAAATTTCAGGCCCTCTGCATTTTAAATATCCATTTGTTCTCCGTTCTATGTAACACACTCAACCTGTCCCCCCTATTTCTCAGTGGGGTTACCCATTCTAAACCCATTAATTTTAGAGTCTCGAGGTTTGACTTATGCTTTTGCCAGGAATGAAATCCCACTGGTGTGTCCTGTTTGGTGTTTGTAATGGACTTCAGGGGCCCAATATTTAAAACTTTGCCCATAGGCAAAATTTGCACTGCCCGGCAGACAAAAGTTGTCCACATCCAATTGCACAAAATATTGAAAGGATTAGCTTATAGGCAAACACAACCAAATATGGTGAGTAAATAGAGGAGTGCAAAGCACAGCCCAGAGTGCAGTGCAAAGACTGCCCATCACTGAAGACAGCTCTAAAAATAGCAAATGGGCACGAAAACAGCATAGAAACATAGAAACATAGAATTTGACGGCAGATAAGGACCGCTTGGCCCACCCAGTCTGCCCATTTCCCTACCTGATGGATAAGCTGCAGGTCCTAGTTAACCAGCAGCCTACTTCTTCCTACCCCCAACCCCTAGAATTGCCTTATGACTGTCCCATGCATGCTTGAATTCCACCACAGTTTTTGACTCCACAACCTCCTCTGGAAGGCCGTTCCATACATCCACAACCCTCTGTGAAAAAATACTTTCTAAATTACCTCTGAGCCACCCCTTCTATCTTCAAATTGTGCCCACTTGTTCTTGCACACCTCTTTTTTGAAAGATGCTACCCTCTTGGACTTTGTTGATTCCTTGAGGTGCCCAAAAGTTTCTATCATGTCTCCCCTCTCCCTCCTTTCCTCGAGGCCATACATAATAAGCTCCTTAAGTCTCTCTTCATATGTCTTCGGTGCAGACCCTGCACCATTTAGTTGCCCTCCTCTGGACAGCTTCCATCCTGTCTATGTCTTTATGGAGATTGGGTCTCCAGAACTGCCGCAGTACTCCAGATGGGGTCTCACTAGCTGTCTGTACAGAGGGATAATAACTTCCTGTTTTCTACTGGTGATGCCTCTTCCTATGCATCCCAGTATCCCCCAACCCTCCTTGCTGCCCTCTCACATTGCTTGCCCACCTTTAGGTCATCTGATATATTTACCCCCAGGTCTCTTTCCATTTTTGTTGTTGTTAGTAGCTCACCCCCATTGTGTACTCTTCCCTGGGTTTTGTTTCCCAGGTGCATTACCTGCACTTCTTAGCATTGAATCTAAGCTGCCATACATTTGACCATTCCTCTAACCTTGCCAAGTCCTTCTCATCCTTTCCACTCCACCTTGTGCATCAACTCTGTTGCAGATCTTTGTGTCATCTGCAAAGAGACATACTTTCCTTCCAGTCCCTCTGCAATGTAAGCTATAAAGACATTGAAGAGGACCGATCCTAATACTGAACCCTGCGGTACCACTACTAACCCCTTTTTCCAGAGTGGACTCCATTTACTATTACTCTCTGTGACCTATTCTCCAGCCAATTCTTTACCCAGGCTGTCATCTTGGGACCCACTCCCAGGCTGGCTAACTTGTATATTAATCTTTTGTGTGGGACTGTGTCAAATGCCTTGCTAAAGTCTAGGTAGGCCATGTCCACAGCCCCTCCCTGATCAACTACTTTGGTCACCCAGTCAAAGAAATCTATCAGATTTGTCTGGCATGACCTTCCCGCTGTGAATCCATGCTGCCTTGGGTCCTGTGCCCCTCTGGCCTCTAGATACTCAACAATTCTTTCCTTCAGAAGTGATTCCATCATTTTCCCTACCACTGAGGTTAAACTAACAGGTCTGTAGTTTCCTGCTTCTGCCTTGCTCCCACTTTTGTGAAGGGGAATCATATCTGCCCTCCTCCAGTCCTCGGGTACCACCCATCCTCCCATGATTTGTTAAAGAGGGTAGTCAGTGGTGTCACTAGTTCTACCCTTAGTTCTTTTAGAATTCTGGGATGAATCCCATCAGGCCCCATTGCTTTGTCCACCTTCAGTTTTAAGAGTTCTTTCAGAACCCTTTCTTCTGTAAATGGGCTGGTATCAACTTCTGTATCCAGAGTGTTTCTACTGTTTGTTTTAGGTACCTCGCCCTCTTCCTTTGTAAATACTGAGCAAAAATATTTGTTTAGTATCTCTGCCTTTTCACAGTCACCCTCTGCCCACCCTCCCTCCCTTTATTAAGCCTCACTATCCCTCCTTGGTCTTCCTTCGCTCCCTGATGTACCCATATAAAGGTTTTATCCCCTTCTTAACTGAGTTGGCTATCTTTTCCTCGGTTTGAGCCTTTGCTGTTCTGACTGCCTTCCCAGCTTCCTTTTGCTTTAACTGATACAGTTCTCTGTCCTGTTCCTTCTGTGATTCCTTGTACTTCCTGAATGCTTTCTTTTTCTCTTGAACCTTCACTGCCACTTCCTTTAAGAACCATAGTGGTTTCTTACCTCGTTTCATTTTGTTTATTTGCTTTACACAAAGGCTTGTTACCTCTGTGATGGCAGTTTTTATTATTCCCATTGTTCTTCCACCTCCTTCCTGCCCATTTGCTAGTGCATTCCTTGGCACTCACCCATTTGACAAAGTCAGCCTCCTAAAATCCAGTACCTTTGTCTTTGTATGGCTTGACTCTATTGCTGTGTTTATTGTGAACCATACTGTTCGATGGTCGCGAGTTCCCAGATGGCTACCCACTTCTACATCTGTGATCCTCTCTTCATCTCCATTTGAGAGAACCAGGTCTAAGATTGCTTCCTCTCGAGTGGGCTCCAATACTAGTTGTCTAAGGCATTCCCCTGTAGGGCATCTAGAATAACCCCACTCTTAGAAGTGGCTGCTGCAACTGCACTCCAGTTAACATCTGGCATATTCAGATCACCCATCAGCAATATCTCCCCTTTTTCTGCCATACTAAGTATACTTTCTATCATTTCCTTGTCCATTTCCTCCCCTGAGAGAAGTCTGTGTCTAACCCTGTGTGGATTGTGGTGCCATTGCCGGTCTCCAAATTTACCCACAGTGCTTCTTCTCTCCCTGTTTACCCTTTTGTTCTGTTGCTTTGATTCCTTCCCTTATGTAAAGAGCTACTCCTCCTCCTCTTTACCCTCCTGTCCCTCCTGTAGATAGTGTATCCTGGTATGTTTACATCCCAGTCATGGTTTTGTTGTGTACCATGTTTCTGTGACTGCCATGATATCCAGATGTTCCTCCTCCATCAAGGCCACTAATTCAGGAAGCTTGTTACTCAGACTATGGCAATGGTACTCATTGCTCTCCATTTTGATGGCTTTACCTTCTGTTGCAGCATCCCCACTGACCTTTCTACCTCAGTCTTTTTCCCATTTAGTACCCTGTTTTGTAGGAGAGGCTGGGATTTTCTGCTGCTTATCAGTGCCTCCCCTTGACTAGTTTAAAAGCTTGCCAATGAAGCATTTAAACCGATTGCTCAAAAGACTTGTTCCCTTCCTGGACAGATGCAGACCATCCTGCTAGTATAGGCTGGTGTCCCTCCAGGTGGAACCCCAGTCCCCAATGAAGCCAAACCCCTGTGCTCCACCATTTTTCAACCACTCATTAAACTGCATGGTGTAAAGTACCCTTGACTCACTCATGCCATTTACAGGCAGCACCTCTGAGAAGGATACTGTGTGTGCTACTTGTCTTAGGCCTCTCCCAGTTCTACAAAGTCCTTCTGCACTGCTCTAAGCTCATGTTGAGCCAAGTCATTTGTCCCTAGGTGGACAATGACATCCAGCTCAGACTCCTGTGCAGGTGTTCTCGTGATCCTGAGGATGCACTTCCTGTCCCTACAAGCCATGGCACAGGCAGGCACTTTACTTCAGTTTTCCCTGCTCCCCCCAGTTCTATCCCCCTAATAATTGAGTCCCCCACCAGAAGCTGCTTCCTTTCCTTGTGGCATCCTCTGCCTCCTTCCTGTGGGCCTCCCTTGTGACAGGTGTCCTCAGCCTCCTTAATCTCCTCCATGGGTGCATCCATAGGGGAGCTGTGCTCCCCCAGAATGGTGTATGGATTGTGGAGTGGAATAACTGACTGGGTGTGCCTCTGTTCCACCCTCCTCACCCTCCCTGAGCCCACTGTGGTCCAACTGCTGTGCTTTCTTTGCAACCTCTGAGGTAGTGGTGGTGGCTCTGGTGCTCCCTGGATGGGGGGTTCCTTCTACCATCCAATCTGGCCTGGGGAAGGTTTTCTTACTGCTGTCCAGTGTGCCTGACGGGCAACTTTCTCCCTCAGGGCAGAGAGTTGTCTGCAAATGGGCAACATCTCAGCCTCAGAAAGACTCCCGGAGACTGCTGCCCACAGCCATTACACTACTCCCCACATGACTATGTACTTTTTTTGTGTGTGTGTGCTTGTGTGAGTGATTGGTTTGTTATATAGAAATATATATATATATATACAATGTGTATACGTATATTTTCAGTGATGTGTGCTAGAGAGGATATGACATTGATATGCACCTTGCACTCCTGAGAAATGATGTCAGAACCCCAGGTATAAAGGAACTATTTCCAGGGTGGGTGGGGTGAGGGTGGGAAGGGGTTGGGCCTAAACTGTGCCCTCACAAAACAATCAGCTAATAACTCTGACCCACACCGCTACGATGAGTGCCTTCCTGTCTGCAAAATACTATACACAACAATTTGACAGAGAAAATCCCCTGCTAATCAAACAGAGAAAAATCCAGACATCCAAGTCAGACACAGGTAAACCTCCCCAGCCCCAAAACAGCCTGGTGGTTTGTGCTCTGAAAGCAGTCAGCCCCAAAATAAGTCAGCTGTGCTTTGAACTCTTCCTGCACTGAAAATCTTAAGAATTGTAATAAGACTGTCTTTTCCTGATAATTGTAAATTCCTTCTTTCACCTTTCAGTTAGAAGCAGCCTCCACCTGCAGTATATCTGCTACAAAGCAAAGACAATTTGAAAGGTTCCCCTCCCTCTGTTGTGAGCACAACTCGCTTTCTTGCAAATCCTATGTTCAGTATTGCAGCTCCCAACAAGAGATAGTTTGACTAGGAAAAATATTAGCTGTTCTGATGAGTTTGCTATAAACACTTGCTTATAATACTATTGTTCTCAGGTCTGTTACCCAAGCTATTGGCTGATTAAGTCTCTTATGTAATCACTTCCTGAGAAAGTTTGGAATTGCCTTTTAAGGCAAACAAAGCTAAACACAGAAAACAGTTTACTGTCTGGGTCAAATACACAACCTGTACCTGCACTTATTTCAGGATTTGTGACAAATGTTTCGCCCAGAGTTTAAAATCTTCCTGCACTGAAAATCTTAAGAATTGTAACAAGACTGTCTTTTCCTGATAATTGTAAATTCCTTCTTTCACCTTTCAGTTAGAAGCAGCCTCCACCTGCAGTATATCTGCTACAAAGCAAAGACAATTGAAAGGTTCCCCCTCCCTCTGTTGTGAGCACAACTCGCTTTCTTGCAAATCCTATGTTCAGTATTGCAACAAGAGATAGTTTGACTAGGAAAAATATTAGCTGTTCAGCAACAGCACCCCAGTGCACACAGAGGCAATGTGAGGCACAAAGTAACCGAGTGACCACATGGCCGCCAGCACAGAATGGGAGCAGTTCATTAAAAGGTAGAGGCAGGGAGCAGGAGACATGCAAAAGTGAACAGGAAACACCCAAAGAAGTGCATACACATGCACACAGAAAAGGAGTACCACAATGTGGAAGTGCACAGTGGTAGAAGGGGCGGACACCTTGATAATGACATTTATCGTGAACTAATGGAATTGCTTTCATTACTTGTGTACCATTCTGTGCTACAAGCCTGGGTGGCACCCTACACAAACTGTTGTGCCAAGAAATGATATTGCTACCTGTGCCACTGTGACATCTTCGATATCGTAAAACCAGTGTGTGGCTACTCTCCGGAACACCTTGACTGGGCCTTTACCTTGGGTGACGAATTGCCGTTGAACCTTACTGATGTTGACGAGGATGACAAATCTGGATATGCACAAGCTGCATCTTCTGCGCCTGATGCCAAAACAGCTAAAACCCGAAGCTACCTGGAAGACGTACTTCGCTTCACTTTACGGCTTACCAACCAGTCCTTCTCCTGTCCAATATGTCTACAGCGATGGAGGGTACCAACCAAATGAGTTACTTACTGTATAATTCCGATGGACAGTACTGTGTAGTGACTAACCACAAAAAATTTGCTTATGGTCAAAAATCCTGCATTATTAAAATGCCTAACTTCTGTTTTACTCCACAGTTGAAAACAGTCATAGGTCACACTATAATAAATCCTATTCCTCTCCCTGAACCAGATGTTATTGATACCGATCCGCAATCCTTGCTTGCCTTGTCTCAATATTTGCCCATGTTTAACGTGCACATTGACCCTTTGACACTTTCTTTGAAATCCCTTTTAGCTAGAATGGATTCACATTTGATTTATATCAGTAATAATATTTCTCAAGCTGGCGATGCCCTCAATGCTCTTATTTATGATGGTGATTTGCATACTGCTCTATCCAACACCCAGTTAGAACTCAGTTTTAAAGTTTTTGTTATTATTCAAGGATTTTTTATTGTTTTCCTGATACTCACCATCTGCTGTCTACAATGTACTCTAAGAAAGACAAGACTGTGGATAACTCAAATTCCTTTACAAGGCTCGTGTGTCGGGCTTGTAAATGACTTTTTATCTCCATCCCACTACTTGCCTGGGATTGTTACCCCTTTTGAGGCAACGGGGGGGGATGTTATCCATGGACCAGCACCCCTGATTGTACCCCCACCTCACGGACAGCAACACATATGTATGTATATCTTAGGTAATATAACTATGTAATGTAATAATCTTAGGGCACAGATAATTATTGTATAAGCATTAAGTGTCAGGATTTGAGTTCTGCTGTACTTTGCAATACATATTATGCTTTACTATATTGTCACAATATATTGTACTGCTGGGAGATGTTTTCCATTATGTATAATTATTAGTTAGGCAACAGTGCCATCTTTAGTGCTTGAGCAAACTGTAATTGCAAGTGACCTTGGAAGCATCACAGACCTCATTGTTCACTTTATCTTCTGCTAAGCTAAGCAACTTCTCGTCTTAGTTAGGATAGTTACTCTGACCACCTGTTTTTGGCCAATTATGTGCATTTTGTGTATTTTATTTTATTGTTGTCATGGTAATTATTAGGGTATAAGACCCTTTGCATCATGCATTTTCTCTCAGAGATACTTTACTGCGCCTATAGGTAAGGAAACTGGATACTCTCCCAGTGATTACACTGTTGGTTGTAAGCCTGTATTATTCTTATTTTCCAGTAATAAATTACATTTATTATCTGGATACCACTTGTCTGTCATCTCTTCCTTTTGTGCAGTTCCAACAAGAACCTGAAAAAGGTAATTTTATTACCAAGTTACAAGGTACATAAGGGAAAGAAGAAACGACAAGGGAAGAATAGTGAGGCTTAGTGAAGAAGTGTGGGGGGGGAGCAGAGGGGGACCTGGAAAAGACTGAGATACTGAATGAATAGTTTAGCTCAGTATTCACAAAAGAAGGGGAGGGGGATGGACCGATATTAGAAAGCAGACATACACAGGAAAGAGGGATGGACACCAGTCCATTCACAGAGGAAAGTGTCCTAAAGGAACTCTTGAAACTGAACGGGATATATTCCAGAATACTAAAAGAGCTCAGAGAGGTGATACTGTCACCACTGACAGCCCTATTCAAGAAATCATTGGAGGAAGGAGTAGTACCAGAGGACTGGAGGAGGGCGAACGTGATACCCTCTTTCACAAGAGTGGGAGCAAGGTAGAAGCAGGTAACTATAGATCGGTCAGTTTGACCTCAGTGGTGGGAAAGATGATGAAATTACTGTTAAAGGAAAGGACTGTAAAATATCTAGACCCCTGTGGGACACAGGATCCAAGGCAGCATGGATTCACAACAGGAAGGTCATGTCAAATTAATCTTATATATTTCTTTGACTGGGTGACAAGGGTAGTGGATCAGGGAGGGGTGGTTGACATGGCCTATCTAGATTTTAGTAAGGCATTTGACACAGTCCTGCACAACAGGTTAGTAAACAGGTTGGGCAGTCTTGGAATATGTTCCAAGGTAGTAAACTGGGTCAGAAATTGGCTTAGCAACAGGACTTAGAGGGTGGTGGTAAACGAAGTTCAATCTGAAGAAAGGAGAGTAACCAGCGGGGTGCCACAGGGCTCAGTGCTGGTGCCAGTCCTCTTTAATGTCTTTATAAGCAACATTGCTGAAGGACTCAAAGGAAAAGTATGCCTCTTTGCAGATGACACCAAGATCTACAATAGGGTTGACATTCCAGGGGGGATGGAGAAAATGAGGAGAGACTTAAACAAGTTGGAGGAGTTGTCCAGAGTGTGGTAGCTCTGACTTAATGCCAAGAAATGCAAAACCATGCACTTGGGGAACAAAAACCCAGGGGAGGAATACACAACAACCAACATGGAAAGGGACCTGGGGTAGTCATAACAGATTATCTAAAAGTAGCCAAACAATCTGAGAAGGCAGTGAGGAAAGCCAGTGGAATGCTGGGGGTGCATAGGGAGAGGTATCACCAGTAGAAAACAGGAGGAGGTGATGCTGCTGTGCAGGCAGTTGATGAGGCCTCATCTAGAGTATTATATACAGTTCTGGAGACCTCATTTCTGAAAGGACATCGACAGGGTGGAGGCAGTCCAGAGAAGTGCAACAAAAATGGTGCAGGGGCTACACCAGAAACTATACGAGGAGAGATTGAGAGAATTCAATATATATATACTCTAGAGGACAGGAAGGAGAGGGGCAATATGATAGAGACATTCTAATACCTCAAGGGGATTAACAGAGTTCAAGAGGGCAGTATATTTCAGAAAAGGAGATGTCAAATCCAAAAAAGGCAGCACCAGCATCTGTCTCATTACAAAACAATATTTATTATATTACATGCCTGTGGCAAGAGCAGCGGCAATTAAGCAAACTCACAGGGGCTTGAGGTTTGCTTCTTGCACTATCTGCCAAGCATAACTATATTAATATTGTTTTATGAACAGATCCTAGTTGATATACTATGATCGAGGCTTGCACAGCTCCAGAGTTGAGCTGCTTTTTTGGATTTAGAAAAGGAGATGTGCAAGAACAAGGGGTCACAATATGAAGCCGGAGGGGTGAAGACTCAGGGGCAATGTGAGGAAATATTTTATCACATAAAGGGCAGTGAATGCATGGACCAGCCTCCCGGAGGAGGTTGTGGGGGCAAAAACAGTTGTTGAATTCAAGAATGCATGGGACAGGCACAAGGCAAAACAGGAAGGAGGAGGTAGACTGCAGATCAAATGGGATCTGAAGTTTATACGGTAGGTAGGGATATGGGAAGACTAGGTGTGCTAGGCGGTCCTTATCTGCTGTCAAGTTCTATGTGTCTGTGTTTCTATCCCCCCACCTCAGAGCGATATAGCCACATAAGGAAAACCCCAGTCAAGGGCATCGGTGGAGCATGGCATGCCCCAATGCTATCTGCTGCAGTATACATTGGCAAAGACGGTGGAATGCAGTTATGTACAATGGTGTATATGGAACACAAACTGTGTACATGTACACGCGCCTAAAACAGCATGGAACAGAATAGCGGTCACTAACATATAGGGAATAGCAATACACAGGATGCAGAACAGGTACGTGCACCACCATAGCACCTCACTGGGATGGACATGGGGTAGCCAGTGGCATGAGAGTGGCATATGTCACCCATTGAAGAAGGGCTGGAGGCTAACACGTGGTAGTTCTGCCAGAAAGGGCAGGCTGGTGGTCAACTCTGCAGCACCATGATGCAAGCATACATCAGGGACATGGATGTCCAATGCACAGGAAGCCAGCTGCAAGGGTGCAGAAGCAATAAAGGTGGGCCAAACAGCAAAGATGTGTCAGGGGCAGTGATGGGGTGTGCAGCATACAGGGTACCCAAAGAGCACTGTTCAGGCATGCATGGGCCACCACAATGCAGTAATGTAGGGCACAGGTGCACAGGAAGGGCAACATAGCACATGCCAACAGGCTGTGGGGAAATGACAATGGAGCCATAGTGGAGCATGGCACATGTCTACGAGGTGCGTGCTGCACAACAATAAAACTCCACAGCACTGACACCTGGTTCATACCATAAACCCAGCAGCAGGTGTACTGGGTCACCACATGTGGCCTAGCAGTGCACCAATGCCCATCACTCAGGACACAGACCACAGTCCCCGGCAACACAGAACAAGCTAATGTGTCCCAGGATAATGGCACCCATGAAAGAGGACACCTTGGCAGCGATGAACCAGTGGGGACAGGACTGACTGAAAACTGACCACAACCCATGCACAAGGCATAATATATGACACAGCCATAGTACACATGTGCATGCGACCTACAGTGTGTACTGATTACAGAGGTATTACAACACATACAGCTGCATCATAAAGACATGGGTCAAGTGACACAGCAGGGGTTGGAATGGTAGGAGGTGAGCAACCAATGAACCATGGAGGATGCAATGGTGGATAGGCCAGCTGCCAACTAAGCAGGTTACACTAGGCATGTAGCAGGGCGTTCCCCACAGCCAGGGATGTATGGCTAGCAAATGACACAGTGGTGACCCCGTGTCTGCCTGTGTAACACAGTGGAGACAGGTCACCTGTAGTGGACCCTGCAGGAGGCCAGCACACAGTGCTGTGTAAATCACATGCTGTGGCAAGGTAGCATGCATGGAACCTGCTGTGTGTGGGATGGGTAAACCACAGGCCCTTAGTGATGCACACACCATAGGATGCATGGCCACGCAGGTCACACATGTGTGTATGCCATGTGGGCCACAATAGTGCATGTACACTGTGCAGCAATGATCAGAGATATATGGACACATGCACAGCAATCATCTGTCCCCGGAGACTAAATGCACATGCATGGTCACCCTGTGGATAGAAATAACAATGTGCATAGCACATGGGTGGTGTGCCAATACATGTCAGGACAGACTGCCCAAGATAGCAGCATATGTGACATGGGCAGGGGTTGGCAATGCACACTAGGACCACATTGCACTGTAACAGATGCTGCACATGTCACACCGACACATCAGATGGTGTGGAAAAGGTGTGAATGGGTACCTATCTATCACAGACAAGCAGGTAGTGAACAGATGATTGCATCAATAAAGCATGCTCATGTGTCATGGCCCTCTGACCTGTCCCTGATGGTCCTGCCTGATGGCCTGGGCTACAGTTCCCCTTCCCCTGGTCCCTGGGTGCTGTTCCCCGCTCCACTCCTCAGGTGGTTCAATCTGCAGGAAGTAGAAGAAATGACAATGTGTGTAATGGCATGGACAACAGTTCCCCGGCCATGGGCCACAACACAGGTGAAGCAGACAAACAACACATGGCACACATCAGGAATCATACTGTGGATGATGCCCCACAACAGTCGACTGCCAAATACCCAAGAACTCACCATAGACACTCACAATACCATATGCCAATGAACACAACAGGGACCTGATTAGTGTCACATGTGCATGGGTACAGACCAAAGGATGCATTATGGTACAGCAGGTGCCCATCCCACGTGCACAGAGCCATACAGCACTGTACATCCCCAGGACATGCTAGGCACCAGCAGGCCCACACTGACATATGGACATGCCAGCCACTCTGCCAAAGCAACATACAACAATGGTCAACAACCCACCTAACAGGAGCACAACGCACAAACTATGTGCCCTCATGTAAGAAACTCAAAGTGACATGACTGCAGCTGTGCCACTAGCCAGGACTGTCTGCCCCTGTCAGGAAATGGCCTACATGCCCAGCACATGGAATGGACATTTCCGACATGCCAAGAGCACACATAACCCCATGTAGTGGTGCTGGGACATACCTACATGTGGGGCCAGACATGGGGAGGTCTGTGGATAGGGCAGTGCAAGAATCCAGATCAGGCCACTAGACAGCACAGTACCGTGCTGTATAAACCCCCCCAAGCGAAATGGCATATATAGTATACACAGAGCCCCATTCACCTCCTGCCCCCATTATGAACCACCATATGTCCCTGTCTGGAAGGTTGTGTTGCACCATGCAGTCAGTGCAATTTTTCACATGACAAATCCTGAAATGACCCGGAACCAACTATTGCAGACCTAGAATACAACTACATATCTTGCAGCATTGTTCAATTGTCATGAAAGCTGTGGAGAATCAAACACTATTACTGCCTCCCACTTGCAGACGAGTACTGTAGTCACAATAGCGCCTATAATACAAACGCTACAAGCCTGTACGCTGGTGACCCCACAGGACTGACACGCAAAATGTGGAATGCATCATTTGTGTTTTGTAGTGGTATGTAAGTGTACAACCCCATATCAGGTATCTGTCATTGTGCATGTCTCATGTAATGAATACGTGTGGCTCCATATACACCCCATAGTAACCCACCTTTTACTTTGTACAAATGTACCATGTACTACGTACCAAGGCAGTACAATGAACAAAGTAGGACATATGCACCTACATGTCTGGACCATATGTGACGTGCACAAAACAACCAGAAATGTGTTGCAAGGCCTACACAGCCCACTACTGAACAGTAGGCCAAAGCAACAGTACAGTGCAGGCCACACAAAAGCAGCACAGCATATAACAAAGAGCAGGCCACAGTATATCATGTCAGTCCCGTGTGTTGGTACACCTAGTGCAAGAAAAGGCTAATAGCAAGGTGCTTGTCACACACATGGCATGTGGATAAAGCAAGGAAACATGTCATGGCACGCCTTTGCACAACGTGGGGGGGGCATGACAGTGGCTGACCCCTCGACCACCAGTATTAATATCTAGGTGACCCATCTGTCCCCATGTCCCCGTTGCCTATGCAACCTAACCCCTGCCACATAACCCAGGGACCTGGCATGTAGACCCCATGTGAAATGCACCAACATCATGGACACAGCAGACACAACAGAGGACTAACAGACACATGAAACAATAACGTGACTACAGTGACAAATGCAATATGACAGAAACACCAGTTTTCCATCAGAAGCTATGGCAATCTATATTTCATAAAGGGTCAGTGATCAGTGGATGGAGGGACCACTAGACACCAAGGAATAAGTATTTTTAATATTGGACCGGCGATTGGCAGGGGGAAGGACCACTAGACACCAGGGAATATCCATTTTTATTATCGTGCCGGTGATCGGCGGGGGAGGGACTACTAGACACCAGGGAATATCTATATTTCATAAAGGGACAGCAATTGGTGGGGAGCGGGACCACTAGACACCAAGGAATAACTATTTTTAATATCGGGCCAGCGATCGGTGGGGGGAGAGACCACTAGACATCAAGGAATATCTATTTTTAATATCAGGCCTTCGATCGGGGGGTGGGGTGGACCAACTAGACACCAGGGAATATCAATTTTTAATATCAGGCTGGTGATCAGCGGAGGAACACTAGACACCAGGTAATATCTATATTTCATAAAGGGCAGGTGATTGGCAAAGGGGGGACGACCCACCAGACACCAAGGAAACATTACTTGTAAACTTTGGGGATGGTCATCGGTGGGGGGTGGACCACTAGTACCAGGAATAACTCTCTGGGACTGGACTAATGGAGGGCGACACCACAGTAAATCGCCTGGGTAACCCATACAAATTAACCCATAATGGGCATGCAATTGACCCTTTAGTGCTTTGCATGCTCAATGGGCTCATTTGCATGGGTCTAGTTGAATATAGGAAATTTAATGGGGGCGCAAGCCATTGTGATGCCCTATTTCAGGAGTCATGTCTGCCCAGTGCTAGGTGGCTTAGCTCTGGGCTGCAATGGCCCTATATTCAGTGAAATAGCATCGGTACACTATTCGACTGAATATAGCATTTTTAGGCACCCGGGCAAGGGCAAGGTGCAGCACAAATATTTGCGCTCTACTTTGCCCAGTTTTGAATGTCAGGCCACAGGTCTTGATTTTAATTTGATATAGGTTATTTTTATGCTTGAATGAACACAGTTCTTCCCACATCCACCCAAACAAACTGTATATATCACTGGACTATGGCCACCCCTATGGCTGTTCCACAGACCTTCACAAAAATGTTTGCCATTGAGGTCACATGATCGCCTGACTGGAATGGCTGCCTAAGCTCTTTGTTCTGAGCTACCCTTCTGTTTTTCTCGCTCTATTCAGGCATATGTTCATTGGATCTGGATGTTTTTACTTACCTGATTTGATGAATCGATTATGGCTGAAAAATGACCCCGATGGACTTACAACTGCTCCAGAAGAGCAAGAAATCAATTGACAAGTCTCCTCCATGATCTTCGCTGCCAGACTCGAAGATGGCGGCTATGGGAGATTGCTGCCCTACCTCCCCTGATCCAATCCACCAGGCCCAGTTAATTGAATGGATCTCTCAGCATGTTGAAGTGATCCACATCAAGGCGACCGAAATGCAGCAGAACATAGCTCTTTTAACTGGCTGGGTTGAAAAAAACTGAAGTGACTGTGTCAGCTACAGTAGATAAGATCTCTGAGTATGACCGTCCACTGACAGAGGCAGAGGGCCAGATTACATAGCTGTCTGCAAAGTTAGAGGAACTGAAGGGCTGTGGGGAATGGAAAAATTTGTGCCTCATTGGTCTACTGGAAGGGTTGGAGGGCCAAAACCCGGTCTCTTATCTTTGGGACCATTTACCTATATGGTTGCAGCTCCCATCCAAGGAATGTGTGTTTGAGATCAAGAGGGCCCACCGCACAAGACGGGAATAACCCCAGGTGTCTAACAAGCCTAGACCCCTTATTTTCAAACTACTGCACTTCCAGGATAAGGAGCTCATTCTCTTCAAGGCTAGAGAGCTCCGGGACATTAGAGTCGGGGATGCCCGAATTTCCCTGTATCCTTATTACCCAAAATCAAGTTCTTGAGAAGTAGCAAGCATTTGGCCTGGTTAAGCAGTTGCTTCATATGCTCTTCTCTATCGTGCCACTCTTGTTTTCTCCTTGAATAGTCAACTGATGCCGTTCACATCTCCGGCTGAAGCTGACCTTTTTCTGTGCCGGCATTTGAACCCCACTTTTTCCCACTCAACACAACTGTCAGAACCTGGGTCTGCATCTAGAGCTGAAGCCTCCTCCAGCACTGGCGCCTATCATGCTTCCCTGGGTTCTCAATCGGGATGAGGAGCTGCTCCCTACATTGTTGTCTCTTCTGAGGATGTCTCCCTTTGACCGGAGGTAAGATCTCTGGCTATTTGGTAGCCCCAGCATGGGATGTTCATCTGCAATCTGCACTAGTGACTTTTTTGGTGCTGGGATGGCTCTGATATGACCGCCATGCCCTGCTGTTTCCCACATCTCCCAACTTGTTCTTGGCATATTCTTTACCCTCCCCTCCCCTTCTGGCGTTTGAACTTTATGCCTTGTAGCCTTTGTGTAGATCAGTCACCCTGATGTTTACCATGCCAGACTACAGCTGAAAGTGTGATTCCCCAGAGGGGAGTAAAGTGATCCCGGGACCACTTATGTTGTGAATTACTCCTGAGGGACCTAGCGCCTTAACCAGCACTGTTCTCACCACTTGCCAGCACAGATTTTGAACTCTCCACCTGGACCCTTCTTTGGGTCCTTCCATACTGGTGTTTGTCTGGAGATCATCAGACTGCCTTTTGTTTGCCTGTATTTGAGCATTGGGAGCTTATTTGTCTCAACTACCTAGTGCTTTTTCTAGTGTTCCTGTTTACTCATTCTTTTATCAGTTTAAAACTAGGGACTTACAGGCTTATCCTATAAGTCCGTTGCTCTTCGGCTATGTGCAGTACTCATTCTTTCACTGTTTCAGCCATTGTCAGGGCAACACCTTGCTTGTTTATGAGCCATGTTTGACTTTTAGGGCAGGGCTGTTACCCTGATTTTATAATTGTGAGTTAGTTAATGACTTTGCATGTTTCACTCCTGGTGGGATATGGTGATATGAAGACACTGAGCTGAATGGAGGAACATCTCCTGAGTTTTTTTTTCATGTTTCTGTTGTGTGTTCTGTTCTTTGTGCAACCCCCTTGTTAGCCGGGGTTACTAGAATCCCAGTGAGACCTAGTGGTAGGCAGGGAAGGCAGCTTGTGAAACTCCAGTTAAATGGATTTCACACTGTCTCACTCTGTTCTCAGTCTCAGCGGAGACTGAGGGATGACATCACCAATAGAACTATTGCAGCTGCATGAGCCACAATGGAATCTGCAGCAAGGGAGTTGGAATAGAATGTTGGGAGGTTTGAACAGTAGTCTGTGGTCAGTTGGAGTTGGGAGCTTGCTGTAAAAGCAGCACAGCAGCTCAGTGTAGGCTCTTGGAGCTTTCTATTTTTTCAACCTTACCAGAGGGCTACTTTTAGGTAAAAAGGGTGTGTGTCTTCACCAAAAGAGAGACACAGAATATAATTGAAGTGGTGGAGACCGCTGCTTCGGGTCTCAGTGCCCCCTCCCTCCGGGGATGGGGGCAGGGAAAGGGTTCCCTGCATATTCCTGGGGCAACCCCCCTGGTTCTGCTACTAGTGGAGTAGCTGCCTATTTGTTCCAGAGTTTTTTGGGAGAACAAGAAGACTTGTGAATCGCCTGTGGGGCACCTGCAACCGGAGGGTGAGTGTCTGCTTTTCCTGAAAGGGCCTATGTTTTTCACCCTGGGACTTGTGTGACATGTGAGGACTGGACTACTGAAATAGTGGGAGGCCTAGAGTAATAGGTTTAGCCAAGAAATAAAAGTAGGTTCAAGTCCAGTGCTTATTGGGGGATCAAAATGGTATATAGAGGAGATGTGACATACGTCTACCCAGGAATCTACATTTGCAAGTTTTCAGTAAAGAAATTGTTTAGTTTCCAGAGAAATGGCTGGGTATGGACTGTGGGAGCTGGAGGTGGGAGGCCCCCCCATCTTTAGTGACCAGGTCCACCTCTATGGATTTGCTCTGTGGATTTCTACTTTGCCTCAGGCACTTGGCCAGTGATGAGGGAAGTACCCAGACGTGGGAGTGGAAGAAAAATTCCCTGTAGGAGTTGAAGGCTCTAGTGTGGTTTGGGGAGCCACAACAGGATAATTGGTTCATTTCCCAAAATGGACCACAGATCAAGTGGCCGGCGGGGGAGCCGAGCCAGTGGGGAAAATCCAAGTAGTGTACAAGTTGGGCTGTGTACCCAAAGCTGCGTGCAAGTCCAGGCTGTGTGCCTGGTGGGTTCAGAGCCTGAGGGCTGGAAATAGTGAAAAAGTGTTCTGTTGTCTCTAATCTGCATTACCAGGAATGTAGCCCCAAGGTGGTCTGTCTATGCTTTGTTTTGTTCAGCTTGGATGTGAATAAAAGCCACACCGAAGAATCCCATTCCTGGTTCTGGACATTACAGTTATTGCTTCCTGTGTTCGGATTTATTTGGGTGCCCCTGTGCAGAGCAGCCAAACCTAGGCCCCCTCCGCTGAGTAACTTCATCCTCCCCGAACCCAGTCCCCACCAGGTACTGCTGTCAGCTTCAACAGCATGCCACCTGTCGTTTTGCTAAAAAGACAGGGGTGAGGGGTTACAAAAATGGAGGCACCGCTTTGGATTTTATTCTGGGAAGGAAGGAAGGTGCTCGGGCAAGGGTCTAGCGATTTGGCTATCTGGCAGTGGGTAGCCCAAAAGTTGAAGCAATTTACTAAGTGTGTTGCTATGTGCTGTGGATCTGATGCTGCTGTTTAAAATGCCAACTGTTTACCAAGGAGCAGTAAAGCCAAAGAGTGTGCCCTTGTCCTGCATCAAAATGTTTACAGCGTTTTGCCTATTTTTAAAATGAATTGTGTTAAAGAAAAGTATGGAAGACTAGGGGTAGCAACAGGAAAATTGTGCCCTGGACGTTGGAAATACTTTTAAAATTAACTGTGGTAAAGAAAAGTGTGGAAGCCTAGGGGTAGCAACAGGAAAATTGTGCCCTGGACGTTGGAAATGCTTTTAAATGAATTGAGAGACTTGCATGTGTAATGGCTATGTTAAATGGCTGAAATGGGCTCCCGCCATGGAGACAGTTCAGAAAAAAAAAAAGTTGCATTCTGCAGTTTAAATTTGCCTGCTCGACGATCGCCGTGAGGAGAAGAGCCCTCGCGAGGAAGAAGAGGCTCATTTGCATGGCGTCATGTGATTGGTCAGGCTGTAATCAGTCCCGCCCCTCAGCCAGCTCTACAGTGACTGCCCCAGCATTCGAGAGAGAGTGTGAGTGGAGTGTGTGTACTGGCTAGTAGAGGAGCGTCATGGAGTGTTAAAATTGCTGCAAACCTTGTAAAAATAGACTATCTTGTTTAAAATCGGGCTCAACCCGCTAATCAGTCATCAGAATTGTAAGTGTGGTGGTCGAGAAGACGATCGTCAGGACTGCCCGCCCGTTTCTGTTCTGAGGCCTTCAAGAACTGGCTGCAGGCCGTTTTTCCTCATCGCAGCAAACTGCTACTGATAACAGTAAGTAACAACATGGAAACTGCTCAAACAGTAATTTTCTGCCCTATGCCACATAAATGTGTGTGCAGCAGTGTAGTCGCTTTGCAAGTAATGACTGTGTCAAGTCCTGCCAGCAAGTGCAAGTCTGTTAAGCCATTGACTGTGTGCATAGTAATGAATCCAGCCACAGTTTAAAGTTTAAAGCCAGAGAGAGACTGTGAGTTGCAGCCAAATGCACAGCACTAGTTTTACAGGCAACCCTGTGCTTAAAAACCTGAAGCTTTAAGGGACTATGAGTCAAAGAAATGTTTCCAGCATGTAAAAAGTCCGTGGAAAATCAAGTAAATGTGTTTAAAACAAGAACAGTGCAAGTTTGTGCAGTTTGAGCAGAAGTTATCAGTAGTTTGTGTAAATCGGGTACGCAGTGGCTTGACTCAATTTCTGAATGTTGATGCACAGGAGTGCTGCCGCCGCCATTACAGGGTGGGGTAGTAAAGTAAACACAGCAGCAGAGGAGCCATTTTAAAACTAAAGAAGGTGTTCAATAAAGTGGGACTTTCAGTTACAGTGAAGTTTTGTTTTTCTGCAGTTATGACCTCAGGACCAGCTCACTATCCAGATCATGCCCAGGTTGTAGTAACAGCAGCAGTAAATAGACTGAGGGACATTGAAAAGTGGTGCTATGGAGGACAACTGCCTTCTCATGTGGCGATTCCTGGTTTTCCAGTGCATGTGTGTCAAATATGCTTGAGAGCTGGAAGGGACGTCTTCATGATTCCTCACTGTGCTGGATGCCTAGAAAAATATGGCTTGTATAAAGCGCCTCAAATTTGTTTGGCTCCCACATGGACAAAGGTTCAGGAATCAGCAATTGGCAGCACACAGCACCAGGCGGACCCTGTGGAGGAAGGCCCCTCGGGGGAGTGTGGCACAAAGCTAGAGGGTGCAGACTTAGAGACAGAACCAGAAGTTGAAGTTTTGGATGCTGGATCCCAGAAGGAAAGTTCGGATAAAGCATCACTAGACCCCTGGGGGGGGGGGGGCCTAGCCCAAGTCTCTTAGGATCTTAGGAGAAGATGAGATGCGGGAGGCCTTTGAGTGGGAGGTGTCGACCTCCGTGCCTAGTGATGAGTGGATACATAGAAACATAGACTTTGACGGCAGATAAGGACCACTTGGCCCATCTAGTCTGCCCATTTCCCTACCTACAGGATAGGCCGCAGATCCTAGTTAACCAACAGCCTATTTCTTCCTACCCCCCACAAGAATTGCCTTATGTCTGTCCCATGCATTCTTGAATTCTCCCACAGTTTTAGACCCCACAACCTCCTCCGGAAGGCTGTTCCATGCATCCACTACCCTCACTGTGAAATAATACTTCCTCACATTGCCCCTGAACTGCCCCTCCTCTATCTTTAAATTGTGTCTCCTTGTTCTTGCACGTCTCCTTTTCTGAAAGATGCTACCCTCTTGGACTTTGTTGATTCCACTGAGGTACTTAAAAGTTTCTATCATATAGCCCTCCCTTCTTTCCTCAAGGGTATACATATTGAGCTCCTTTAGTCTCTCCTCATACTGGCTTCTCTTGCAAACCCTGCACCATTTAGTTGCCCTCCTCTGGACTGCCTCTATCCTGTCTATGTCCTTGCGGAGATGGAGTCTCAGAACTGGACACAGTACTCCAGATGGGGTCTCACCAGCTGTCTGAACAGAGGATAACAACTTCCTGTTTTCTGCTGCTGATGCCTCTCCTATGCATCCCAGTATACCCCCAGCCCTCCGTCTGCCTTCTCACATTGCTGCTAACCTTAAGGTCATCTGGTATGATTACCCAAGGTCCCTTTCCTTTTTGTTGTTGTTACTACCTCCCCCATTGTGTATTTTTCCCTGGGTTCTTGTTTCCCAGGTGCATTATTGCACTTCTTTGCATTGAATCCTAGCTGCCATACTTCTGACCATTCCTCCAACCTTGCCAAGTCCCTTCTCATCCTTTCCACGTCTCCTTGTGTATCAACCCTGTTGCAGATCTTTGTGTCATCTGCAAAGAGGCATACTTTTCCTTCCAGTCCCTCTGCAATGTCACTTATGAAGACGTTAAAAAGGACTGGACCCAATACTGAACCCTGCGGTACCCCATTAGTAACCCCTCTTTCTTCAGAGTGGACTCCATTTACAATTACCTTCTGTGTCCTGTTGTCCAGCCAATGTTTTACCCAGGCTACCACCCTGGGACCCACTCCCAGGCTGGTTAATTTGACTATTAATCTCTTGTGTGGGACTGTGTCAAATGCCTTGCTAAAGTCTAGGTAAGCCATGTCCACAGCCCTCCTGGTCTACTACTTTGGTCACTCAGTCAAAGAAATCTATTAGGTTCGTCTGACATGACCTTCCGCTGTGAACCCATGCTGCCTTGGGTCCTGTGCCCCACTGGCCTCTATGTACTCAACTATTCTTTCCTTCAGAAGTGACTGCATCACTTTCCTACCACAGAGGTCAAACTGACAGGTCTGTAGTTTCCTGCCTCTGTCTTGGTCCCACTTTTGTGAAGGGGAATCACATCCGCCTTCCTCCAGTCCTTGGGTATCACACTATCCTCCCATGATTTATTAAAAAGAGTAGCCAGTGGTTTCACTAGTTCCCCCCCTTAATTCTTTTAGAATTCTTGGGTGAATTCCATCAGGCCCCATTGCTTTGTCCACCTTCATTTTTAGGAGTTCATGCAGAACCCTTTCTTCTGTGAAAGGACTGGGATCGACACCCCTATCAAGAGTACTTCTGTTAATTGGATTAGGCACTTCCCCTCCTCTTTTGTGAATACTGAGCAGAAATATTCATTCAGTATCCCTGCTTTTCACTGTCCCCTCTGCCACCCACCGTTCATTCTATTCAGCCTCACTATCCCTCCCTTTGTCTTTCTATGCTCGCTGATGTACCTATAAAAGGTTTTATCCCCCTTCTTAACTGAGTTGGCTATCTTTTCCTCAGTTTGGGCCTTTGCTATTCTGATTTCCCTCCTGCTTCCTTCTGCCTTAACTGGTACAGCTCTCTGTCCTGCTCCTTCTGTGTTTCCTTATACTTCCGGAATGCTATCTTTTTCTTCCTGACTTTCACAGCCACCTCTTTTGAGAACCATAGCGGCTTTTTCTTTCATTTTGATTTGTTTATTTGCTTCACACAAAGGCTTGTTGCCTCTGTGATGGTAGTTTTGATGATTCCCCATTGTTGCTCCACACCTCCTTCTAGCCTGTTTACTAGTGCTTTTCTGAGGCACTCTCCCATCTTGCCAAAGTCAGCCCTCCTGAAGTCCAGTACCCTCACTTTTGTATGGCTTGACTCTGTAGCTGAGTTTAACATGAACCACACTGTTTGATGGTCACTTGTTCCCAGATGGCAACCCACTTCTAGATCTGAGATCATCTCACTGCCCCCGTTTGAGAGTATGAGGTCTAAGATTGCTCCCTCATGAGTGGGTTCCAAAACTAGCTGTCTGAGGCCTGCCACCTGTAGGGCATCAAGAATGGCCCTGCTCTTGGATGTGGCTGCAGCAAATGTGCTCCAGTTAACATCTGACATATTCAGGTCTCCCATCAACAGTATCTCTCCTTTCTCTGCCATTCTAAGAATGCCTTCTATCATATCCTTGTCCATTCCCTCCCCCTAACATGGGGGCCTGTACCCAACCCCTGTGCGGATTGTGGTGCCCTTTCCAGTCTCCAAGGTGACCCACAGTGCCTCCTCTCCTCCCTGTTTACTCTTTTGTTCAGTTGCTTTTATCACTTCCTTTACATAGAGAGCTACTCCTTCCCCTCTTCTCCCCTGACTGTCTTTCCTGTAAGTTATGTACCCTGGTATGTTAACATCCCAGTCATGGTTCTCTGTGTACCATGTTTCTGTGACTGCTATGATATCCAGGCATCCCTCTTCCATCAAGGCCACCAGCTCAGGGAGCTTGTTGCCCAGACTACAGGCATTGGTACTCATTACCCTCCATTTCCTGATGGTCTTACTCCTTTTTGCCCCATCTCTGTCCTTCTTGCCTTTGTCACTTTCTCCATTTACCTCTGCCCTTCTCCCTATCGACACCTCCTAATAGCGAGAGATCATAGGACTCGATCCATCTTAGTACTACTTGATCTCTCTGCAGCGTTTGACACCGTTGACCATGGTGTGCTGTTAGAATGTTTGTGGTCTGTCTGTGGACTATCTGGTATGGTCCTCAGATGGTTTCGATCTTACCTCAAGGGTAGGACTCAGAGAGTGGTGTCAGGAATTTTTTCCTCGGCATCAGTCTCCCTATCCTGCGGGGTACCGCAGGGTTCTATCTTAGCGCCCATGTTGTTTGCGGTGTATATGCTGCCGTTAGGAGCGATTATTAGACGATATGGTCTGGGTTTTCACTGCTATGCAGATGATACCCAGCTGTATATGTCTTTCGTGCCCGGCCAGGATGCTGCCTTGTCGGTATTTAATAACTGCCTTGCAGAAATTCAAGACTGGATGAATGGGAGTTGGCTGAGGTTAAACCCGGAGAAAACTGAGGTGTTGGTCATGGACAAAGGCCGATGTGAGGCGGGTTTGCCGGATGGATCACCCTCAGGATTATGGCTTGGAGGTGTTCAGTTGGCAACCTCAGATCAGGTGCGGAAACTTGGCGTAATAATTGACGACCGTCTGGCGCTTAAATCTCAGGTGTCAGCAGTGGCAAAACTTCCTTTTCCATCTGAGGAATATTGCCAGGGTGAAGCACCTGGTTCTCAGAAGGACCTTCCAGCGTTGATCCGCCGTTACCTCCGTCTCGACTACTGGCTCCTATACCTGAGGCTATCGAGAGTTGAACTTCGCCGTCTGCAGCTAGTGCAGAATGCGGCAGCCAGGCTGTTGACTGGATCTTCTAGATCCAGCCATATAATGCCTGTGCTTCGCGGACTGCACTGGCTGCCAGTGGCTTGGCGAATCACCTTCAAGGTCGATTTGCTGACCTATAAAGCCCTACATGACCTGGGACCTACCTACCTGAAAGAACTCCTTTTGCCCCTACTGTCCCTTCCGCTCCCTCCAATCCACTGACGAGGGATTGCTAGAGATTCCTAGGGTCTGTTTGAAAACATCCGGTGCTAGATCATTTAGTTTTATGGCACCGACCCTATGGAATTCTCTACCTTGTCAGGTGTGAAATTGCCCGACCGTCCTTAGTTTTAAAGGAGCTTTGAAGACCCACCTTTTTAGCATAGCTTTTAATGATTTATATTAGTTTTAATTCTATTGTATTTATTGTTCGAAATGTACAGGCGCTTTGGTTTTAAGAAAGCGCCTTTTAAAAATAAAGCTGAATTGAACTGAATTGAACCTCTATGTTGGTGTTTACCGCACTTACTACCGTGAATTTTTTTGGTGGGGCTAGGATTTCCCTGCTCCTGTCCAGTGCCTCCCCCCTTGGCTAGTTTAAATGCTTGCCAATGAAGCATTTAAACCTATCACCTAGGATCCTGGTTCCCCCTCCTGGACAGATGCAGACCATCATGCCAGTATAGGCTTGCATCACTCCAGGTGGACCCACAGTCCCCAATGAAACCAAATCCCTGAGCTCCACACCAGTTTTTCAACCACTGATTGAATCCCATGGTGCGGAACACCGTAGCCTCTCCTACGCCATAGATGGGCAGCACCTCTGAGAAGGTTACCGTGTGTGCTACTTGTCTAAGGCCCCTTCCCAATTCCACAAACTCTTCCTGCACTTCTCTAATCCCTTTCTTAGCCAGGTCATTTGTCCCTAGGTGGACAATGACATCCAGCTCCCTCCCCTGTGCAGCTGCTCCAGCAATCCTGAGGATTCGCTCCCTGTCCCTCCAAGCCATGGCGCCAGGCAGGCACCTTACCTCCCTCTCCCCTTCCTCCTCCAGTTCTACCTTCCTAACAATGGAGTCCCCCACCAGGAGTTGTTTCCTTCCCCTGCAGGGTCCCCTGCCACCCTCAGGAGTGAGGACAACTGCTCACTCCAGGGCTCAGATCCTCAGTGAAGAGGAAGATGAGGGGGAACCTATGTGGCCTTGTGAAAAAGGAACAGGTACACAGCCTCAAGATCTTGCCACGGAGGAATGCATGGAAGAGAGTGGTGATGCCACTGCCCTGGCTTTGCAAGAGGAAGAAGTCAGGGATCCATTTCTAATTTCTTTAAGGATGCGTAGCTGGCAGAACCAGGACTGGCCACCCCCAAGCCAGGCCAGCGGTCTCAGGTTGACCAAAGCTAGTAAAGAGGAGAGACTGGTTTGTAGGAAAGCAAATGAGATCTATGGTATGACCTTTTCTACCTTTCCTCGGAGAGTCTGGGAGGAGATTGAGAACAGCAGGAAATCCTGGATCTGGACTGAAGCAATGAAAGGTGTGCATCCTGGGGCCAACAAGCATGTAAAAAACAGACTATTTCACGAGAAATATACCCAGTGGAAGAGAGGCAGGACACTGTTTATGGACAGAGTGCGAATAGTGGATGGAGAGGGACATGAAATCTCCCACTATGTGAATTATGTGCACCCAGACGGGGTAATAATTCAAGCTCCTGACCCCTGGTACTATTGGCCTCAGTGCAAGGACCTCCCAGCAAATGTGCCCGTGCCTACTAAATGGAAAGCTGAGCAGTGGTAGTCAATACTGCCACACCAGATTGTGAAGTGCCTTTATTGATCCACCAGTATGGACATCCAGGGCTCAGGTGCCCCACATTCATCAGTTCTACAGTGTACTGGCCTTTCCAGAGTCCATCTACTGGCTCACCAGATGACTTCAGATCCAGAGAGGACACCATCCCAGCTGTATCCTGAGCCATCGCCTGGTAATCGGATGACATTGGACCAGCTATTTTCTTTTTGTTCCTGTTCTAAGGTTCCATCTCCAGAGATGACATCAACCCAGCAGTTCCCAGATGTGCCCTCCTGTGGTTCCTGAAAGATGTCCACCTAGCTGTATCGGAAGAAATGCTACCAGGGAGAGTCTTCATCAGAGGTGCAGGTCGGTGCAGAATTTTCCATTCTACAAGGGGCTGGTAAGTCCGAACTTTTCTATCATTATGACATTGCAATACACATCCTACACTAGCAGACTCCAAAATGTGTGAACTGTCTGCAAAGACTCTCCCCTTCGGGACTTTGGCCTGTTAGAACTGTGCTTCACCGGGCTCCGGCCCAGGAGAGACTCTTTATTAGACTAGCCTTCGGGCATTGTGGTCACTAGTTGGGACTTTTAGGGCACTCTATCCCCCAAAATGTGTATTGTAAATAATGTCATTGTTTTCTAATGTAAATACTGATTTTCTACCTTTTTCTAAAAAAAATCTTTTTGGGATTCTCCAGTGTTTTGATGGTAGGGGTTTAGGTAGACTGTGTATGCAGATTAGGAGTGTGTGTTGTCTTTCTTTTTCTTGTAGGTCGTCCTGGAGAAGATAGAAGAGAAGACAAGAAGAGGAGGAGGGGCTCATCGGAGTTCCTCATTAGTACTTTAGTGTGTAGTAATTTAAAGTACTGTGGTGTTGTTATTGTTGTTGTTACTGTATTAACCCTTTCCTTCCACATGTGTGGTTGTGGGGGTAGGGAGGAGGCAGTAAAATGTTGTAATAAAGTGGTATTTTATTGGTGCGTGGTTGCAGGTTGCCCAAGATCGGGGAGGTCCCCAGGTTGTTTTTGTCTTTGGGGTATTAAGTTAAAGGCAGATAGGTTTTCCCTAGAGCGTTAGGGGAGATAGACAGGCTGTGGTCCTGAATGGCCATTGGGACAGTAGTGCTGATCTATCAGGGCTATGCTCTGGATAGTTCTACCAGAGCCACTAGGCGTCCATAGTAAGTGGACAGAGTAGAGGCTGATATGTCAGCTAAAGGCCTCTTGGCCCTTAGTGTTGCCTGCCTGTGCTTGCACATGGTAGGAGGGGGCCTGATCACCCCCCTCCGAAGGTAGCACATAGGGTGGGATGGCCTAAGGCCGGGTAAATAATGACTGCAGACAGTCATTTTCCTGGTCAAGGGCGAGTGTAACCCCCTTGTTACCTGGGGTTACTAGAATCCCAGTAAGACCTAGTGGTAGGCAGGGAAGACAGCTTGTGAAACTCCAGTTAAATGGATTTCACATTGTCTCGCTCTGTTCTCAGTCTCAGCGGAGACTGAGGGATGACATCACCAATAGAACTATCGCAGCTGCATGAGCCACAATGGAATCTGCAGCAAGGGAGTTGGAATAGAATGTTGGGAGATTTGAACAGTAGTCTGTGATCAGTTGGAGTTGGAAGCTTGCTGTGAAAGCAGCACAGCAGCTCAGTGTAGGCTCTTGGAGCCTCAGCCCTGACAGAGGGCTACTTTTAGGTAAAAAGGGTGTGTGTCTTCACCAAAAGAGAGACACAGAATATAATTGAAATGGTGGAGACCGCTGTTTCGGGTCTCAGTGTCCCCTCCCTCCAGGGATGGGGGCAGGAAAGGATTCCCTGCATATTCCTGTGGCAACCCCCCTGGTTCTTCTACTAGTGGAGAAGCTGCCTATTTGTTCCAGAGTTTTTTGGGAGAACAAGAAGACTTGTGAATCGCCTGTGGGGCACCTGCAACCGGAGGGTGAGTGTCTGCTCTTCCTGAAAGGGCCTATGTTTTTCACCCTGGGACTTTGTGTGACATGTGGGGACTGGACTACTGAAATAGTGGGAGGCCTAGAGTAATAGGCTTAGCCAAGAAGTAAAAGTAGGTTCAAGTCCAGTGCTTATTGGTGGATCAAAATGATATGTAGAGGAGATGTGACATACGTCTACCCAGGAATCTACATTTGCAAGTTTTCAGTAAAGGAATTGTTTAGTTTCCAGAGAAATGGCTGGGTATGGACTGTGGGAGCTGAAAGTGGGAGGCCCCCCATCTTTAGTGACCAGGTCCACCTCTATGGATTTGCTCTGTGGATTTCTACTTTGCCTCAGGCACTTGGCCAGTGATGACGGAAGTACCCAGACGTGGGATTGGAAGGAAAATTCCCTCTAGGAGTTGAAGGCTCTAGTGTGGTTTGGGGAGCCACAACAGGATAATTAGTTCATTTCCCAAAATGGACCGCGGATCAAGTGGCCGGTGGGGGAGCCGGGCCAGTGGGGAAAATCCAAGTAGTGTACAAGTTGAGCTGTATACCCAAAGCTGCGTGCAAGTCCGGGCTGTGTGCCTGGTGGGTTCAGAGCCTGAGGGCTGGAAATAGTGAAAAAGTGTTCTGTTGTCTCTAATCTGTATTACCATGAATGTAGCCCCATGGGGGTCCGTCTATGCTTTGTTTTGTTCCGCTTGGATGTGAATAAAAGCCACACTGAAGAATCCCATTCCTGGTTCTGGACATTACAATTATTGCTTCCTGTGTTCGGATTTAGTTGGGTGCCCCTGTGCAGAGTAGCCAAACCTAGGCCCCCTGTGCTGAGTAACCTCATCCTCCCCGAACCCTGTCCCCACCAGGTACTGCTGTCAGCTTCAACTGCATGCCACCTGTCGTTTTGCTAAAAAGGCAGGGGTGAGGGGTTACATTTGTCTCTGGCCCTCTTTCATTCTGTCCCCTGTCTGTTCCTATCTGAAGTGACGTTTTATTTATTTGCCTCCTGTTTACATTTCCCTCTTTTGTTATTTACTTTTTATCCTCCCTGTTGATCTCCCCTTCCTCTAGTAGTCCAGTCCTACTATTTGTTGCCTTCCTCCATACTCCTGGGCCTGTTTGATTGATGGGTCAATCAAGGTATGGGTTTCCTTTTTTTGGTCTTTTATTTTTATAATCCTCATCCCATCTGTTTTCCCTTTCCAGCCGATCCATGGCCAGACAGGGAGTGAGGGAGTGAGCGTATGGGGGGGGGGGGGCGGCGGTGAGATCCTATGTTCTATTCTTGTTCATTCAGGCTTGTGTGAGCATTGGCTCACTAGCCCCCTCCCAATAACTTCAATTAATGAAGTTTCCAGTGTGCCTTCACTGGGTTTGGGACCACTCAATTACTCCTTTTCTTGTTTCTACTACTTTTCTGTTTTACTTCTTTTCTTCTTGTGATACCCACTTTTATCCTTAATTGTCTAGTTGCTCTTTTCAGTGTTTTTGTTTTTTCTTTCCTTTCTTTTTCTTTTGTTTTTGGGGTGGTGGTTTTTGCTAGGAGTTTTTGGGAGGGTGGGAGGAGAGGGTGTGGGGGGATTTGTGGGACGACCTAATTGTTTGGGACTTTGGTTAATCTCTAATACTACTCTGACAATGCCTAATGTTAATGTTTTGACAGTGATGTCTTGGCATGTTATGGGGCTTGAATGATCACAAAAAGCAACAAACTATCCTGCAATACCTTCGAGATGCAAATTGTGATGTGGCCCTTATTCAAGAAACACACTTCCTGGAGGGGGATGTCACCTGCTTGGGGCGAATGTGGATAGGTCAATACTATCACAGTGCTCATACCTCCCATCAAAGGGGAGTTGCTATTCTTTGCAAAAAAAAACCTGTCTCTTGGTATTTCTTGGGAGTATGGGGACCCTGACGGTCGTTGCGTCCTTGTAGGAGGCACATACCTGGGTCTGCCTATAATTCTTGGAAGTTCCTATGCCCCTAACTACCTTGACTTACTGTTCTATCAAGATATTCTGGAGGAACTAACCCAGACCTCAGCTACAATAATTTTGGGAGGTGATCTCAGTCTAGCCCTGGACCCTTCATTAGATAGAATGGGCCCTGGGTCCCAGTATGAACCCACTCTAGCACCCCTAGTATTCTTTCTCCTCTGAGAGGCCAGTCTTGTCGACATTTGGAGGGCCATGCACCATGGGGTGATGGATTTCTCCTGTTATTCTGCACCACATAGCTCTTACAGCAGAATAGATGTCCTTTTGACAACCCCCAAATCTTATATCAAGGGCCTGGGATGCCTTTATGGGGAACATTCTGCTCTCCGACCATGCTCCCATTGTCCTGTCTTTTTCTTGGGATATAGCAATGGGTAGGTGTAATACCTGGAAACTTAACACCTCTTTATTATCTCAAGAGGAAACCTGTGCCTGGATAGTACAGGCCATCCAGGAATATTTTCTTCTTAACGATTCCCAAGACTGCTCCCAGGCCACACTCTGGGAAGCCCTTAAAGCCATCTTGAGAGGCCATTTAATTGCCCATGCAACCTATCTCAAAAGACAAAGAGAATCAACCTTAAAAGACCTTGAGGCAGAACTGAAAACCTTACAAACCTATCACTTTCAGGATCTTGGTGATGACCTAGCTTCCAATTATAGGCTGTTATATTTAAAGGCCGAAATTGAAAACATTTTACAATATCGTACTGTACTGAGTATGCTTTATACAAACTTAATCAAACATTTTGGGAGTCTGGAGAGCGTTCGTGGAAACGACTTGCCTTCTGGCTGAGGGCACAAGCACAGGAAAAGTACATTCTGAAAATTCAACAGGCTGATGAGACTACTGTCACCTCTCCTGGGGATATCAACCAAGCTTTTCTTTCTTACGATCAGCAGCTCTACTCCTCAGAGGTGGACCCCTCCTCTGAACAGCTGGCTTTATTTTTGGGGGGATTTTTCTTCCCAAAGTCCCAGAGAGCTATTTTGCTACTTTAGTTAATCCCAACCTTCCTTCTGAGGTAGTGGCAGCTATTCGTGATATGTTCCAAGGTAAATCTCCAGGCCCGGATGGCTTTCCTGTGGAATTTTATGTCACATTTTTAGACCAGGTTGCTCCACGCCTTGCACTGGTGTTTAATGAGGCATGGGAGGTGGGTAGACTTCCCCCAACGTTCACTGAGGCCATCATTACCGTGTCCCTAAGAAGGGTAAAGATAATATTCTCTGCTCGCTGTTTTGGCCTATATCGTTGTTAAACGTTGATGTAAAAATCTTTGCCAAGAGCATTGCCAAAAGGCTAGAACCCATCATCCCCTTACTAGTCCATTTACACCAGGTTTGCTTTGTACCAGGACACCTAGGTTCTGATAACATTCTCAAAGTGTTGGATATCCTGTGGGAGGCATGCTCTGCTCCTCACCCCATTACTGCCCTGTCATTAGATGCAGAAAAGGCATTTGACATGGTGGAGTGGCGTTCTGTTTAAGCCTCTGGAATGGTTTGGCTTTCCGCCTAGATTTTTCTCCCTGCTTCTTATTTTTTACTCTGTCCCAAAAGCTGCAGTCCTGACCAATTCCATACAGTCTCCTTATTTTGTCCTCCACTGAGGTACACACCACGGCTGCCCCCTGTTACCTTTTCTTTTTCTTCTGGCGATAAAACCCCTTGCTGCCAAGATCAGGGCAGATATTACTTTTCCTGGCATTACTGTGTGGGCAGTGTCCCACAAAATTGTCATTTTTGCTGATGACATTACCCTTTTTGTCTCCCATCCAGAGATCTCCTTACCGGCCCTCTATACCATTATCTCTCACTTTGCCACCCTGTCCAGGTATAAGTTCAATGAGAGCAAATCACATGTTCTCCCACTTAATCCTCAATGTACGGTGGATATGTTTGCTTACTTTCCCTTCCAGTGGGCCCCAAATGGTATCACATGTCTTGGGATTGCCTTGCCATCCACTATCTCTGACACAATAGCAGCTAATGTGCAGAAAGCATTGAATATATTGGAAGTGGATCTTTCTAGGTGCAACTCCCTGATTTTATTTTTATGGGGTAAGGTTAATGCCCTAAAATTAGGAGCCCTTCTAAAAATCAGGTATGTCCTCTCTAACTTCCCATTGGCTTTTCCACCTCAGTTTTTTAAATGACTGGCCTCTAAAATCTCTTCCTTTATATAGGATGACAACCCCCCCAGGATTAAATTATCCATCTTGCAGAGACCTTGGGCAGAAGGTGACCTAAGCCTCCCCAACCTGAAATGATACCATGATTTTACAGTGCTACATCAAGCTATCTTCAGTTATGTCCCTACTTTATTTACTACAGGGCTGTGGTGGCTTTCCTTGGAATTGGAACAAGGTCCCCTTCCTACCCCACAAGCTTTTCTGTTTCTGGACTGGTTCCTTCGGACATCAGTCTCCCCACATGCCCGCTACATGCAAGTCATTTGGAATAAATACACCCCTAGCTTAGCATGAAATTACAGTACCTCACCACAGAGGCCAATCTGGGGTAATCCGGATCTGACTATTGACAATAAACCCATTTGTTGGAGAGACTGGGAATCAAGGGGAATAACTGCAATAGGACATTTGGCTGACCCATCCTCTGGGATTTTCCTTTCCTTTGCAGAGCTTCAAGCACACTACAACCTCCCTTCTTCCAACTTTTGGCAGTTCTTACAGTTGTGTAGCCTTTTCAAACAAAGGGTTTCCATTTACCTTACTATCCCCTATTCTTTGCCTTTTGAGGAATGGCTGATTAAGCTTCCGAGCCCCAGACATCTGACTGCCAAATTTAATACATACTGGAGCAAGGTCTCCCATGATTCTTAAAGTGTTGGACCTAAAGACAAATGGGAATTGGAGCTGGGCCTAGACATTCCTTCTGTGGAATGGAACCGTGTCTGGCTCAATGCATCCCATTCATCCAGGGACCTTCAAGTTCACTCTCTTCAGTATAAGATTCTCCACAGGGCCTACCGTACCCCTTTGTGGTTGTACAAGACAGGCCTTCTCCCAAACAGTGACTGTTGGCATTATTGTTCCCCTCAGGCATCCTTGACACATCAACAGCCTGCATCTTTAAATGGACTATATCTGAAAAGGCAACCCGGAGGATGGCTAAAGGAGTGCTTCAGGTACCCTTTAGGCACACTACCTTTACCCAGTGTGCTGTCTCTTTTAGGGGACCTAAATGATTTAATGATCTTCCTACGTCACTGATTGAATGTGAAAAAATAAACCCGTTCAAGAAGAATCTACGTAGACTATTGGCCCAAACAAACCTTGCGACTGCCTAACACATCACTAACCATAGGATGATTACCTGCTAGCAACTCCCCCTCCCTTTCTTCCACTCCACTCCCCCCCTGACCCTGTCTCCCCTCTCCTTGTCAGACAATGCCTGCAATGTGGCAGCTACTTCTGGAATTCACAACACCACTTACCACAAATCATAAAAAGTCCTTAAGCTCGTGGCCCAACAGTCTCCTTACCCCAGTCTCCCCCACTGCTCTTACTTCTACCCCCTTTGAAAAACTAGATGATTACTCATATTCTCCTACGCCCTCCCTACTTCACCTGTTACCTTTCTTTCACTCTGACAACACCTGTTCCTGGTGGTGACTTTTTTCCTTCTTCCTCTAGTTCTTACTTCCTTGTGCTTTGCTCCTCAAAGGCTGCACTTCAAAATATGTCTAAGTGGTATCCTGTGTTTGCGTATGGAATAAACTGCAACCTAATCGTGTATCTTATGATAGTGGTAAAAATGTTTATCAGTGTTTGATGTCTTATTTATTCTGTGTTAGTTGACAGAATTTCTATGTTAGTCCTAGAACCCAATTTGTCTTACCCATGTGTTGTGTATTATTGGTTCTACTCTGACCTTGCTTGTTTTGAATCCCCATTTGACTTAGAACCTTTGTACAAGAGCCTCAGTGCTCAAAGGTATAAATCCGAAATGAAATAATTAAATTAATTAATTAATTAATTAATGCTCTGGTCCTGCCCGGCCCTCGATCAATACTGGTCCAAAATCTGGGCTACTTGCTCTTCAATCATACTCCTACCAAGGCTGAAGGACCCTCAGTTTGTACTCCTTGGCCTTCCCCAGCAAATTTCCCCACTCTCTTGCTCCCAGATTTCTTGGGCTAGATGTGCCTTTACTGTGGTGAATAGGATAATCCTCTGACACTGGCATTCATCTGACCCCCCACCCTATAATAAGTGGTTTCACTTACTGGCCCTGACAGCCAGATATGAACAAACCTCCCACCGTCTGTTGGGTAAATCCTCTCTTTTTGACCGAATGTGGCTACCTTTCCTTGGTAAATTCCCAAGCCCTCCCCCGATGACAGCTTGATGGCTAACTAGTCCATCCTAGATATCCTTTAGATCTTCTTCAGCTCCCCTCTGCCATGAGAGTGTACTTCACTCACTCCCCCAGGCTTCATTTATAGGCCAATTGTCCTGTGTCCTTGGTATCTTAGCTCATACCTTACACCATACTTTTACATCCCTCCTCCGGTATCATTATTATTATGTGATAGTTTCCCTACTGTTAATCCTGGTACTTTATTGTCTCAATTACTCTTGCTTTTCTTTTCCAGTATTGTTCCTTGTTCAGTGACTAATATCCTCCCCTCCCCAGGAGGTTTACTAGTTGGTTATTGCTCAGTTATATGTGGACCTTGTGTAAGTCTTTGCATGTTGCCTCTGGACTTTAGAATCCATGTTCATTGTTGGTGATTGTTTGTACCCCATCCTGTGATTGCTCTTGTTATGAGTGTACCTACATTTGTATTTCTGTGACAATCGATAAAAAACTTTGTGGCAAAAAAAAAAGTTTGCCATTAAATTCAAAAGTATTATGGATAAATATGACTTCAAAAGCTGTTAAGATTAATTCTACTGGCATTTCTTCCCCGCTTGGATGTTTATCTAGTAAGTACCTGCAAGCATTTATACCTTATTGGTGTCCTGTTGAGGTATTAAGTGCTTCCAGATCAATACCAAGCCACATGATGTTCTCATCTCATTCTACATGAAAAAAATTCTACTGCGAGTGCATCAGTGGTCTCTTTAAAGAGTGAGTTTAACTCCACAACACTTTATTGTAAAAAGTAGTCAACAAATTTCCAAAGGTTCTCAGTTAGTGAGTGGACACCAGACACAATTAGTCTGACGGGGGGGAAGGGGTGTCAGTTATGTTTTTGTGAACCTTTGGAAGCTTAACAAATCCTGGTGTCAAAAGGGAATTAATTTCAAACAAAGTCAAGTTCATCTTCAGAAACGGCACCCCTCATGGTAGCCTCTTATAACATCTGGTTCAGTTCCCTTTTAAAAGCAGTGATAGGATTTGATGGTTATTCCATATAGCTGCTGACATCGTTAAGCAGTGACATCCTAATTCTCTTGTGGCAGTCTTTGTCAAGAACCACTATATCCCCCATTCACCATTATCCCCCATTATCCTTGTTAAATTCAAGAACCACTATATCCCCCATTCACCATTATCCCCCATTATCCTTGCTAAATTCAAGAACCGCTATATCCCCCATTTCCCATTATCAGCAGATTTTCTCACAATTTCACCCCATCTTGACAGCTCAGTAAGTGCCTCACGTTTAGCTTTGGAGAGGTTGGCACCTTAGGGAGATGCAACCTTGTCCAAAAGATCCCTATGTAGCCTTTCTCTAGTGCCATCCTGGAGAGGGCCACTGCCCCTTCCTTGTTGGCCAGACCAAAGACAAGGGGGGCCTGGTTACCCATAGCTGCCTACGGGGGTCCTTTCCCAAAACATAACAAAAAAAAGGCAGTGCCTCCACCCACAGTACATGTTAGTGGGTCTGATTACCTGCAGTACAACCCTGGGATGTCGTACCAACCCACCTCCCCAACAGTTACCCCAACATGGACTTACCAGATTCGAACCTCCCCACATTTCATTACACCATTTACATTTTCCATTTCAGACAATTGACAGGTTCACTAAAATTAGGCTCTGGATTCATCTCTGATGCAAAACAATAACTTCATGTTTTTTTTTACAGGGGGAGGGTTTAGGATGGGGTAAGTGGCATAGAGTTCAGTCATTCTTAATATTTGCATTTCCCAATAATCCCCTTCTGATTCAATCCCATATCTCAATTTTTGCAGCCACCAGGTCTATCTAATCTAGCTATCTGCTGCAGAAGTGCTCAAACCCAGACCCATAGGTCCCAGTCCATTTCAAACCCCAAAGTCCATTTACTTGGTACCCAGCTTTAAATTGCAGGCCTGAAGTGCCGCTGGTAGCTGGCATTGCTGCGCATGAAGAATTTAAACTTTATACATCCTTTCACTTTTCTAAACCTCAGCTCTATCTCCAGCCTTGGTATGTGTGCTTAAATTATTTACAGTCCACAGGTGCAGGGCAATTCCTGCTTTTTACTCATGGTTCTGCAGAATCAGTCCTTGGATGGCATAGGTCACTGAAGTTCTGGGGATGGGCAGCAACACAGGCAGAACCAGGCACAATCCTTGAAACAGGGCACAGAGGCTGCAGCTTGCTCTCTCTTCCTCTTGCTTGCAGTTCTTGCAGCTTGTTCCCTTCAGCCCATTACAGGCCTCATCGAAGAGCACATACACAAGGCTTGCCAACTACACAGGACTCAGACCAGGGAGTTGCCCCATGGCCCAGCTCCCTCTGATCAGAGTGCTCTAGCACTCGGTAACAAGACCTGTGATCCCCTGCAGTGGCAGAACTCACTTGATGGAAGTTAGTGAGTTCCTCACCTGGCCCTGGGTGTCAGCAGAAACATTCAGCACATTCTCTTCTGCTTCTTCTCTTCTCTCTCTTTCCTGCCACGGTGTGTAGCCACAGCAATTTGTTTCTTTTCCTTGCTGTATCTCAGGAGAAGACAACAGGCACCCAACCCAGAAAGGCACCTGTCCATCCTTCTGCTTTCACAGTCTCTTGATTCAACACAGCCACATTCTCTCTCTGGCTCACACATATCACCTGCACTCAAAGTCTCTTTTCTCACCATGCAGGTACTTAGCAATTCTCCAACTGAAGAGGCTCACTCTTCCTTTTCTTTTCTCAGTACATTCATATTCACTTGTTCCTCATCATTCCTCTTATTCCTGTCTTTTCCCAGGCTTAGACACAACTTTTGTCCTTTTACCAGGTTCAGGACACAACCTTCATCATTTTTCCAGACTCTGGACGCAACCTTTGTCTTTTTTCAGGATCAAGACACAACCTTCGTCCTTTTCCCAGGTTCAGGACACAAGCTCTTCTCTCTTCTTCTTTATCTCAGTGCTGTGGTACAATTTAAGAGCAACACAGAACATTCAACATCCTGCAGCTTTCCTTTTCTGTCTGCCAAGCTGTTTCTTTAATCTCTTTTCTCTCTCCAACTTTCCCTTTCCTGATGTGGCAGGCACTCCCTGCCCTGGTGGAACAAATCACTAGAGCCCCCAGACAGGCTCATCCTGCAGCTCCATTCTCTCCAGGGGCAGGAGACCCCCTCCTCCTGGAGGAGCTCCCACCGAACTGTCTCAAACTCCAACTGTTCTGTCCTCTTGGGAGCTTTCTGGCAGCTCCCTATTGGTTGGAGCCACAGTCCTTCAAAAAATGTATATGTAAGAGACTCCCTCATTGCCTAATCGGTGCAGAAAAAGGCACCTAAACTTTCCCCGTATTTTCCCTCAAAAGTCCTTCCACTCAGTCCTAGAGTCCCTGACAAGAATCCTGGCTCGATAATTGGCTCACTGGTGTCACATGGCTGCCCAACATGGTGGCTGTTGTAAACAATGTCCATACATTTTACACAGAGTCGCATCTTTTATGTCCCTGTGCAGCCAAACATTTTACTTTTAGTTTGTATTTTACACCATTGGATAGCCACACCTGTACTCTTCAAAGCGACTGCATTACTTTACCATTTTAACCAGCCCTCTTTCAGTCACTGCTGCCATTCCTGAATGTCCCCAAGCAGCACATACTGTCCCCAATACCAGTTTACACATATCACTTCTCCTCTGGTTGCAGTCCGTGGAATCCTTTTACACCCCCATGGACTGGCAGTCTCTCCATTTCCCTTGCACACATGTGTAATATTTATTTAATTCAATTTCCTTCTCTCCCTGCCTTTCACTAGCATTTAAACCTAGTCCCCTAGTGCTAGACAGGCTCCAGATACTTCAAAGTGATGCCACCTCATTAATATTCATCAGGTGGCTCCCATTCTCCCAAGTGCGATTGTGGCTCACAAAATCCCCTCTTTGCCTTCTCCTGCCATCTCTCTGGTTGACCCAAGGTCTCTGGTCTCTCTCTTGCCTTGCCTAGGGACCAGGACAACCAGAGAAACAGCACTGACTGGCCACAGAATAGCTGAAAGAAAACGCACTACTGTGCATGTGCAGAGCTCGCCCCAGCACTCAAAGGTGCAAAACAGACTGACGACTCCATGCAACAGCTCCCTCAGCCCTGCTCTCACCCAGAAACCATGCAGATGGTCAACAGGAGACCAGATCACACCAGAGGACCACTGGACAAAACCAGGACCAGGCAGAAAAAAGAATGGTAGTGGATCAAAACCCCGGGGAAAAAGAGCCTTTTTTCGGGGGCTCACAGGTAAGTCCCCGACAGGGGGGTTACACTTAAACTGTTTAGTTGCTACTTTTTTGAAAGTAGAAATAACAGGATTAAAATTATTAGGGATAACGGTAGATTTACCCTTAAATAACATTTTTCTTTTTGTTATAATGTCACCAGATGGAATGTCTGTATTACCTGAGGTAATGTCCATAGTAAAGTCCTTTCTTTGTATTATATTTTTGACTGATGTAGGATTCAGTTTCAGTAACTGTTCCAGGATTCTGTGTTAAATTCATCTAATAAATCTGAAGCCTGCCTCAGATCATATCTCTTAGTTGACAGGTTTGACTTGCTCTTATGGGTTTGATGACTTTGCGAATCATTACTGTACTTCATTTTTTTTAACATATAAGATTTTATTGATTTTCCTTTTTTTCATACAGCACGGTCAGGGACAAACAAAAATCATAGCTTTAGATATACATGAAGATCCAACCATTGGTACATTAATTGTAAAAGGAGAACAAATAAGCAATATATCTCGCCACAGACTAATAATCAGCAGTCATAGAAAATCTGCGTAGCTTAAAGCTAATTATCATTCTATGTCAACAGACAATTCCCAGAGTATAGGTTACTGTACAGCTAACAACCATTAACTAGAATAGAACCTTTCTATACAAGTAGTAATAATCTTCTCTGTGCCAATTTACTGATACACTAGTGTTTACAGCAGTTGCGTAGCAGTGAGTGAGGAATAGAAATGATAGGTAGACTATAAGTATAGCTATCAGTGAGGTGATAATTCCAATGTGCGCCAAGATAAAATGAGTAATAGAGAAGGGGGGGGGGTTACTTCATTGGAGGATTGACTGGGGGTATGGGGAGACCTTACAGGGAAAGAGAAAGGGGAAATTGTTTAACCAGAAAAGGCACACTAAGCTGGAGCTTGTTTCCAGGTGCAACCTGGGAGCACAAGGAAGTTAAGTGACTTGTTCAGGGTCATACAATATGCAAGTGGAAGCTGCGTGAGTGCAGATATGCATCCCATTTCTTGTAGTATGTTGCGGAGACACCATTTTCCTACTGCTGTGAGTCTATCAGAGATGGCTAGTCTGGCCAGAGCTGCTCACCAGATGGGAACTGAGGGGGCAGTGGGTTGTTTCCATCTCATCAGGATAGCCCTTTTCGCTTCCAGAATGGCAGTCAAAGTCCATGCTTTGAGTGGCCCTGATAGTGGGTCTAATGTAGAGTCATCTCCTAACAAAAGGGAGTTGTGAGAGAGAGAAGAATTATTTTGTCCACAATTTTGGAACAGTCCTTCAAGACTATGAACCAAAATTCATGAAGTGCAGGGCATGTCCAAAGGATATGGAGTAAGTGAGCCAGAGAGGATTGACACCTCTAGCATTTGTCGTGGCTCAGTACCTTTAATTTAGCAAGCAAGGCAGGTGTTCTATGCCATCTAAGAAGAATTTTCAGCTGTATCAGTTGGCTCCTGGCATCTTCGTACTGTATGTTATGCACACTGCCTTTAAACATGCAGACCATGTCTGCTGAGAAATATCATTACTGTACTTCATGTTTCCTATCTCAGTTAAAAGTATGTTGATTTCTTCTTACCCAGCATTACTCAATTCTTCAGTATACCTTATGTTGTAATCCTGACTGACTATGGTGGTGCAGCACTTGTTAAAGTTATATTTTAATAATATTTTTTGAAATAATTTATATAGGTCTTTATTGACCTGACAGCATTAAGAGATAGGGTAGGTATAAAAGTGAGGCCTTTTTTTAATGACACTGACTTGGTGTTTTGTTAGATTTAGCTTGGCAAAGTTTAATTTTTGCAGTTCTTCATTTTGGGCCCAGTTCACTAATAGGAGGTAAGTACACGCAAAACACGAGTATCCTGCCCTTGCCACTCCACACCTGCACGCAGGTGTGCACACACATGCCAGCATTCATGATTGCTGGCCACTGGACCATGCCCCCACCCCCCATAGCATGCAGCCACATGGAGGAAGAGTGTGGCAGCACAGGGGTGGTGCACAGGATGTGGGAGGGCACCCAATGGGATGCCCATCCCGGATCCTTAGTGAATACCCATCTGTGCACAGTGAGGATCATGGGGTGGCATGTACGCTACTGAGTATTAACAGCAGGCATTTTCCATAAAGGCCACTCAGCCCTCCCAGGGAGTCCTTCTTGCTGCAGCAGCTGTGTGCGGGGGGATCCTGGTGCCATGGCACACCACTGGTGACTTGTGTGGGGGGAGTAAATATTTATGCCAGGATCCCTCATTGTAAACATTTTTGAGCCCTTCCTAGCATGTAGTGCCATTGTGCATGGGAGCAGCACACACCCCAACCCTGACCTGCCCCTTGCATGTCACCACACAGCTGGTGGGAGGATCCATTGTGCAAGGTGAATGCCACCAGGGATGCACAGATCACCACTGTGTGGCATTCTGATGTAGGAATGCCTGTGCACTGCTCTTGCGCAGTACATAGGTATTTGTGCATAGGGCCCTTTGTTCTTCTCCCTTAGTACTCTTTTTGATTTATTTTTCCTTTTCTCCTTTTCCTTCTGAAGCTGCATGCATAAGAAATACACACTGACTTCTGGCTGCTAAAGGGCAGTCTCCAGTGCACCCTGCACTTGCATAGCTGCATATAGGAAACCATGCACCATCAGGTCCAGCTAAGCAGCGAGATAGTACCCACTACCCTCTTAGACCAGCAAAAAAATAGTTGCTTTAACCCAATCTAAGTTTTTGAAGGTAATATTTTACTTTTTCAGGGAAAGTATATTACACCCAAATAAAACTGCTACCCCCTTGAAAAATGTCTAGATCTGCTGCTGAAACCATGATACTCATAATGCAATAGTACTTCTGTCTACAGAAGCACAGGCCCCCATGGGACCTGTGCTTCTGCAGCCATAGGTACCCATGCATACTGTACAACATACATACAGAGATGTGGCTGCATAAGCACAACCCTTGGGTGACTGTGCTTATGCAGCTGCAGATACAAATTCACAAAGGTAACACATCAGTGTTATTGCATTTGTGTCACCTGGAAACAGTTGTATGTCATGTGTCTTGCCTGAATGGCTGTCTGATGTTGCTTGTGTGGTCTTGTCCTTTTGCTGTTTGTGAGGGGTAGAGACACTGGGGAATTATGGTTGGAAACCCTAGCACCACATTTCTCTACTTTTGTGGTATTTACTTGAACCCTAATTGGTGTATTAACAAGGTTTTTTGTGAAGAATTTCCTTTCTTTTTGAGACAGTGGAATCATATCCTCATTCACGCAGGTCCCTTTGGGACCTGTATGAACAAATGTATACACACAAGGCCCTCTGGGCCCCATGCCAAGAGAAAGTCCATCTGCCTGTGGAAGTGCAGAGTCCTCTGGGGCCCTACATTTCTATATGGTAATGATGGTAAAGAATCTGTGGGGCTGTTGAGGGGGCTGCAGAAGCATAGCACCCTCTGGGCCCTGCACTTCTATGTGGATACACATACAGACATGCAGGGCAAAGTTTCTGTCTGTCAGCCAAAATGCAGGGCCCTGTTGCACCCATGGGTACAGAGGTGCAGAGTTCTAGGCCAAAAGAAGATTTCTCTTCACCATATGATACTTGGGCTCATGCAGGAAACCTTGTACATTCCCTTCTCAGGCTGGAAGCTGGTGTCATGTGACAGCACATTTCCCCCAGCCTCAGCCTATCCAGCTGGCTCACTGAGCTTACCCCTGAACTCTACTCATAGGATCACAAAGCACTATTGACTGGGGTAAAGACTGGCACTACATACAACATTCTTAATATAATTTGTTTTTTAATTTTGACCCCAAATTTTCGAGATAGTTATTTTATGACTCTCCCTTATAAAAATGACACGTGGCATTGATAGAAACTGGTCAAATTGTCATTTTTGTGCCAAATGTGGGGAAAACACCTCTATGCCAGTACTTGAAAAGTGACACCTGTCACATTTATGAGGTGGTGTGACAAAGTGGCTATGTTGAAAGTTTGGAGTCAAAATACTGAAAATTAGGGAAGTTATAAATAATTTGCTGAAATATGTCAACGTTCACTCATAACTTGGTCATTTGATTGTATTTTACCCCAATGAACCCAGTGTTCTTATGACTCTATGTACTAAACCTGGTCATTGAAAATGTTCAAATTCCACCATTAACCTGATTTCACTGACTGGCTGAGGAATCACCTTTCAGCCCCAATTTAAAAATTTTACCTGCCTTATTCAGGAGAGTACCCTTAGAACAGTCAGTGTAGCAACAGGCAGCAGAAAAAGGGAAGATGCTGGGAGTACTGCAGTGCAGTGGCTGTGGGGTAGCAGTCTTCAGGAGGACCTTCTGGATGTTGTGGTGCTGCCTCATCTGCAGGCACCTGTCTGGGCTGAGGGTAGAGGTTGCCAGTCTCTGGGCCAAGATGGCCAGGATTCAGGAAGCTTCCTCCTCACCCAGAGGCCACCAAATCCACACCCACTACCTCAAAGGTTTCCCAGCAGGAGGAGTGTTTGGACTATGGTGGGCTCATGCAGGGAAAGGGAGGTGGTTCAGAGGCACATCCCCCTGTCAGTGCAACTGAAGAACTCCTACATTGTGTTGGAGCAATGGGAAGGCCCCACAGGGTCACCTGTAGCTGTGCCCAAGGAGGATGAGTGGGACCTCCACAATGGAGCCCTAAGGGTAGGTGGTAGAGGACCCCAAAGGAAGAGGAAGCTACTCCTGCTGGGGGACTCCATCATCCAGGGAGTGGAGTTGATGGCAGGTAGTGAGGAGAAGAGAGAGATAAAGTACTTACCTAGAGGCACAGCTCAGGGGGATGAAAAGTTGATCCAGAGGATTGCTAGGGCTGTAGCAAAGAGGGGGAGCTAGATGTCATTGTCCATCTGGGGACCAATGACCTGGCTGGAGACAAGGCAGAGATAGGAAGGGTACTGGAAAAGTTCAGAGAGCTGGGGAGGGGTCTGTGGCAGATAGCAAGCTCCATGACCTTCTCGGATGTGCTGTCTGTCCATGGCAAGGGGGAGGCTAGTGATCTCAGCACCAGGGACTTCAACACTTGGTAGGGTTTTAGCTTCATTGGGGACTCACCTGGGGGATGTAGACTTGTACAGAGGTGATGACCTGCATCTTTCCAGGAAGAGGACTGATGTCCTTAGTGAATGGCTTAGATGCTTCAGTGGCAAGCATTTAAACTAACCAAGGGGATGGAGGAAGGAAGCAGGGTAAATCATACTGCCCACCCCTAGAGGATAAAGTAGCCAGCATGGAGGACCATAACATCACAATATTGCCAGTACAGTCTGAACTCAGTATAAGAGGAGAGAAGAGGAGCAACAAGGGGAAAGGGGGGGTCAGGAGGGGACTTTGCTGAAAATGGAGGGCCATATGTACGAATTCCCACAGCCTGAGGAATAAAATCCCAGACTTGGCAGCCTTGATGGTGGAGGCTGATCTGGACATTGTAGCCATTACAGAAACATGGTATAATGGGGACCATGACTGGGATGTAGCTATACCAGGTTATACTTTGTTCAGGAGAGACAGGGAGGGTAAAAAGAGAGGAGGGGTAGCTCTTTATGTCAAGGAGAGTATAAAAGTGATGGAGGTACAAGAAACACAGGGGGAGGCAGAGGCACTGCTGGATACCCTGGAGATGGGCAATAGCACAGCAATTCACACAGGGGTGAGCTACAGACCACCAGCACAAGGGGAGGAAAGGGACAGGGATCTACCAGAAGATATCCATATGATGGCAGATTGATGGGAGATGCTGCTGATGGGTGACTTCAATTTGCCAGATGCTGACTGCAGCATCCCAGTGGCTGCCACAGCCAGAGGCACAGACATCCTGGATTTCCTGCAAGGGGCATGCCTCAAGCAGCTAGTGCTTGAGCCAAGCTGGGAGAGATAGTTTCTGGACCAGACACTAACCGACAGGGACAGAATTACAGATGCCAGGGTGGGTGAACACCTGGGGTCCAGTGACCATCACACAGTGTGGTTCAATAAGACAGCTACAACAGGGTCAAGCCACACAAACATGAAGGTCCTGGACTTCAGAAGGGCAGGCTTCAGTAGGATGGGGGTATATCTCAGGAAAGCCCTATCAGAAGAGAAAATGAGAGAGGGTCGAGGAACAATGGCCAATCTGAAAGGAGCCATAGTGGAGGTGACAGACCTCTGCATTCAGCTTATAAGCAAAAGCAAGAGAAAAAGAAAACCACTATGGTTCCCAAGGGATGTGGCTGGGAAAGTAAGGGCCAAGAAGTTGGCCTTCTGGAAATACAAGGAAACACAGAAGGAGGATAGGGCAGTGTATCTAGAAAAGTAAAGGGAGACGGAAAAGCAGTCAGGAGCACAAAGGTGCAGTTGCCCTGAAGTGCAAAACACACACCAAAAAAATTGAAATGCAATCTATTAAGCAGAACAACAAAAAGAATGAAATACAAACAACAAATAAAGCAACAAAACCAAACGTGAAGTGTCATACCACAAAAAATAAAATAACAAAACAAAAAGAAATGTAAAGAATTTAAGAGTGAATGCAAACAAAAAGCACAGCACAACTAAAATGTGAATTCAATCAAAAAATCACAACAAAAGTGAATGTAAACAAAAAAGCACAACACAACGAAACAACACTGCACAACAAAAAAGTGAACACTAAAAACCACAACTCATCAAAAACAACACATCAAAAAACTACAGCACAGCAAAAAATGCAACACATCAAAAAACCACAAGACATCAAAAATACACAACACAACAAAAAACAACACATAAAAACACAATACATAAAAAAACCACAACACAACAAAAAAATACAACTCATCAAAAAAAAAGCACATCAAAAAACCATAGCTCAACAAAAAACTCTAACACATCAAAAAATCACAACACAACAAAAAAAGCATAACACATCAAAAAAACACAACACAAATGCATCAAAAAATCTCAACACAATAAAAAAACACAACACAGTGAAAAAGTGCTAGGATACTGAGATAGAAAAATCAGCTATTTACTGTATCCACAGTGCCTCACTATGTACAGTAAATTAGTATACAGGCTATTGCATTTCTGTATTCAGTACAGAACTAGGAGTCTACATCTCTCAGTAAAGAAATCTTGTCAGCTGTATCCTGTATGCAGAATTCCTCATTTTGAAAATAAACACCTGAGATCTTACATTGTTGTAACCACCATAAAAATACAAGTCTGCACCTCTAAGTTAGAAACATGGAAGTCACCTTTATAATTTACTAGCATTCTTGCTTGTGGTATGTAAATCAGCATATCAGCTGTTATAATGCTATAGTGTATGTTGGAACATAGTTCTCATTCATTTTTAGTGACAGTCAAAATGTGGTTCTGCTGCAGTAGTGATGTCTGCACAGCAGCAGAATGACTTTTCATTCTGCTTCAGTACTGACATCATACTATCTCTCTCACGAGCACCTGCATTGCCTTGGCAACCATTCATGCCACTGCTCCCACCACTTAAAGCCTTGAGTGAGTTCTGCAATGTTTATTTTGGAAACGGCTGTATATTTAATCAAGGAGTAACTGTGCAGCTTGTAAGCCCTGCGGTGCCCCAGAATTGGAAGAGTAACAGTTATTCAAGATTCATCCTCTGATTAAAGAATCACTGGGCAAGTGACATTCACTTCTAACCAATCTCAGCAAGTGTCTCTAATGCATGTGAGGGGTGAGGGGTAATGGGTGAGAGGTGAAGGTTTAAGTTTGTTTATAAAATGGCAAGAAAAAATCTAGAAATCTCATTGGCCAAGAGACATCATCTAACTGTACATTAACTCTCTATATACACACACAGTCATCCTGGTCCAAAACCACATTACACAATAAATAAATCAGTCCTCCTACAACCAGAGCTATCTTCCATCAGTCCCTCTGCAACCAGAACTCATCTTCCATCACAAACATGGCTGCTACCTTTATACTGTAAAAACATTCAACTGGGCCCTAAAATAAAACAACCTTAAATAAAAAATAAAACAAATTAACTAAACATTGTTTCCCTGATCATCACTCTCCTTACACACATAAATAAATTAGAAACATTAAATATTGTTTATAGCTTTCATTACAACTATTTCTTTACTAACAGTGAAACACCCCCGTCTTTACCTGCTCACCAGGGAAATCTCTTCTGTTTGCTCTGCAGTGAAATAATTGAGTCACTGGCTCTAAAACAGGCCTTTGTTGTCTGTGTGTACAGTATGTTAGGAGAGTAACATTCTACCAGCGGAACTGAGCAGAATTTTGAATCCCTGTATTCCATGGTAAACATTCCATGATAAACATTCTATGTCTTGAATGAGGGGAAAAACAGACAAAAACAGGATGAAGAAAGTAGGCAATACAGTAACACTTTATAAACAAAAAAAATTTGGGAAAACACAGTTACATAGGTAGAGGCAGACCCAAACTGCTCAGATAATACATTGCTGTCCCTCAACTCACTGGTTTAGCATTTTTCAGCGAGTTGCTATTCAATCAATTTTACCACTCCTCTGCCCAATCTGGGGACTAGTTTTCAACATATTTAAATAAAATAACATACTATTATTAAATCTTTAATAATGTGTCCAGAGTTTTGTTTAATTATTATAGAAATAGTTGTTACCCATTTTATAAGAGCAATAATACACTTCAGGGTGTGGGTTGTTGATTGATAAGAGCACTACCCAGCTGCTATAGTCACTCGGCTTAAGTGCCTCATTTCTAACAATGCACCTGGATGCATACTGTAATCAGTCAATAACCCACACCCTGTCATGCCTTATTGCTTTTGTACGGTGATGGTGGTTTTGGTCTGTGTGGTGGGCGGGGTGGGTGATGCGATGAGAGTATCCAGCGACTGCGAGTGCGCAAGTAGTGTCGGTCCTATGAATCACTCTGCAGTGGCTGATATGAATCTGCAGTATTCAGTAAGTTTTTCTGATTTTTTCCCTTTCTCTCTCCTAGCCTTACGTTTCGTTTCTCTACAGGGAGCAGATGTGATGCTGATTCGCTGGTAGCAACATACGCTATATAGAACAGTATATGGCTGAACATTAATAACAAGGCTGATTCTTACACTCAAGGGTTCTGTGCCGAATGTTGACCTCTTGAGCTGAGCTATCAAGGACAACAATCAGTATAACAACCACTCAAGTAAGAATTGCCTTGTTGTTAATGTTCTGCCATACATTATCCTATATGTAATCATTATCAGAGTAAGAATTAGCTGATGTAACAAAAAATAACTATTTCTGTCCAAATGCAGTTGCCAATGTTTTTTAAGCAGTATTAAATTGCTTTTTTTGTTAATATTAAAGCTTTAACAGTTTTTCTATCAATGCTATAAGTGCAATCCGGCACTTCAGGGATGTGTAATTATTCCATAGTGTATGGTGGAAAGTTATTACCACCAGAATTCAGTGTAAATACAGATTTGTTATGGTATAGTTCTAACATTCACTTGCTGTTAACCACCTTAGAACGATATAATAACAAGAAAGAATGCTGCCGAGATTCAACATTCTACCGCAGCAGTGCCTAGCACTCAGCAGCATTCAAACATAAACGGCGGCTCCTCAATCACAGTGATTTTTAAAAATAAAATAAAATGAGCATTCGCAATGGTGGCAGCAGTCTACTATAAAAACAAACGTCTCCACATATTTACTTATTTTTTTGGTTTCTCTTATAAGGTACCTGTTGCTTAAGAAGCATTTTCCAGTAGCGCCTTCTCCTTGAATAAACTTTACCTGCGGCACTTCTGGACGATGTAAAGTTCATGTTGTTCCATCCTTGACCTCTGCATGCAGGCACTCAGTTACTTCTGAATCAGTTGGGATCTCCTTTTTGTTTTGAGGTAAAAAGCACATATTGTACTGGTTCCCATACACTATGTAAGACAATGTATGGGAAGCAGTTAACAACAAAGGTGAATTTGCATCTTGAAGTTATCATGGTAGCTGTAAACCTCTCAAACTGCACTCTCGAGGTTTACAAACCACGGTAACCTCTTGATTAAATACGCCTTTGTTGTTAACTGCTTCACATACATTATCCTCTATATAATGTAAATGGATGGGGCTTATTATTAACTGAAATCAACTAGATTACAGCCTTGTTGTGCCATCACTATGACGTCAGGTTGCAGTTAACCCTTTTTGAGTATGTCAAAGTGATGGCATAACAACATTGACATCATTGCGCATGTGTGTCCCTCAGTGTTACCCTTTTTTTTGCCCACATGTAAACAATCTGAACAACTGGGAACATCATGGACAAAACAAAAATAGCAAGCTCTCTTACATAATCTGATGATGACTAGAAAATTGTCTTTTTTTACTACAGTTCCTTGAAGTACAATATCCCATTGTAATGCATGCCATGATCCAGTGAACTTCCCCATGTTGGCATGGTAACACGACCCACAGTGCATCTCTCTGCGTGACCCATGTGATCAGCTCAGCCAATGGACGGATTCATCAAACATCAGAGTCAAGTGCACTTTGTGTCTTTGCCGTGGTGAAGCTACCCAGACTGCATCTCTGGCCGTGATTCATGTGACTTTTTGTTTTTTCAAATGTGTTTCTGTTTGGTTATTAATGTAAAGAATACAGTTTTACTGCTTTCAGACGCAGGTTTTCTCAACGCATGATGAATGTTTTAATTGTAAATGCTGTAGCTGTTTCTGCAACAAAAGATGTTCCCAACAGGCTGCCTCATGCTGCATTCATTGTACTGAAGGTAGGCGAACTTTAGACGTGCAAGGTGTAAGTAAGTGAATTAAGTCACAAGCAACATTAACTGGTGCTTATACTCTGTAAAAGCTAAAGGATGGGCACCAGTTAATAACCACACTGAATTCACTTCTTGAGGCTGCCATGGCAGCAGAAAACCTCTCAAGCTGTGCTCTTGAGGTTTACAGTGTTGTCATGGCAACCTCTCAGGGTCAATACAGAGTGGTTATTAACTGATGCCCATGCATTATCCTCTATATAATTACTGGTGACCCCGTTTATTACACTGTTTACTGCATCTATAAAATGCTGTAATAACCGAAAAAACAGTTATTACTGCATTTGCTTTAAGTCTCATAACACTTCCCCAGTGTTTCCTGTCACTCAGTCCTACTGCACCATCTTATTGGTTCTTAGTTCATCACTGGGCGGGGCGTGCATCAAAAGCAACTTGGTGGGTCAGTTTTGCTGCTACTGAAGTGCCCGCAATGATCATCTGTCTTGCACTCCCCTGACAAGTAAAGTATTAACCTTCCTCATTATTTATGTGGTTGATCCTACTTTCACAACAAAAATATATCTGGTTGATCCTGCAGTACTTGGGTTTTGGTCGTGGTTTTGACAGTTAGTCAGTCAGATCGGAAACTGACCGTGGCTAATTGATTGACTGCTCTTGTGGTTCTGCTCTAAAATGCAATAGCAATTATAAAAAATAAAGTCTAGGAAGGTGTGTGTTAATGATGTTTTTTTACACACCCTCGGTGAGTGATAAGCTCATAAACCTCTCGAGCTTCACTCTCGAGGTTTATGACTCATCACTGACCTCAGGTGTGCAAAAAAATCATAACACACACCTCCTTAGTCATCATTCTCTATGTAATAATTTGTACTTTGCTCTCAGGTGTTTAAAGGCACTTGGCGCAAATGCCTGCTGCCTAACAACACCCTTGAGTCTTGCAATTATTACATATAGAATAAAGTATGGAGTGGTGTGTGTAAACTTTGAACAGGACAGTCTTTGAGGACACATTTTCCTTTAGGTACCTCAGGGTGTGGCTTGGCCAACATCTCTCCTTCTCTGGCCATGTTGATGCAATCCTGAAAAAGGTATGCCCCAAGCTTGGAGTATTGTATTTGAACCGCTGTAGCCTTCCACTACCAGCCAGGCATGAACTTGTTCAGAAGACGATGCTACCTATCTTTGACTACTGTGATATAGCCTACAGTGCTGCTTCCAAGTCTTCCCAATCCAGATTAGATGCCCTTTTTAATTCTTTCTGCCGCTTTGCTTTGGATGCCTCTCCCCTCACTCACCACTGTAACCTCAACCATTCCCTGGCCCTTCCATCTTTAGACAATCGATGCCACCTCCACTGTGCAAAATGTGTGTCTAAATTTTGGTTTGATACTGTCCCTTCTTATCTTGCTTCCTCCCTTCACAACCTCCCCCCTCCTGCTCATGCCCTTAGATATTTTGATTCCCATCAAATGGTAGTCCTTCGTCGGCTGACCACTGCAGGTCAGATGGCCTTCTCACACCACCTCCCTAAACTAAGGAACTCTCTTCCCCTCCAGATCCACCACTCCTCCTTCCCCTACTCTCTCTACAGCCCTATATAATTTCCTGTTAGTAAACTGTGCCTGCAACAAATCCCAACCATAACTGTTGCCTCTCCCAAGCCTCTCACCCCCTTTTCTATACTCATCCCTATTACTGTACAGCCAAGGCCCAGTGCAGGGGGTATCCTAACAGTTTCACTTAATTATTTTAACATGTGATTCTATTTTTCTGTATTGCTTCTATATAAATGTTCCCTTGTAGCTTTTTGTATTGTTACTGTAAGGATTCTCATGTTTCAGAGCTCACAAACACTGTACAAGCCTACATGTGTAGTTCATCCACTGCTAGGGTTGTATGGTAATTCGGTTCACTGTTGACTCTATGTATTCTCATGATCAAAAGCCAAATGTACACTGTACATGCCATCATGTTACTTGTATAACTGCTTATGATATATGATAACTATTGCATTGCTGTTGTCTGGATATGTGTCTTCCCATGTACCCCTCTCCCCACGTCACTCCATGAGATGAGCAACGTGTTGCTCAGTGTGACTTTCCTGGTGAAACATTTCAATAAAAAAAATAAATAAATAATAAAATAAAAAGTTGCTGTGTGGCTGGGGTCTGGTTAGGTCAGAGCACATGGCTGTGGTCACCTTTATTTAAATCTATATATTTTTTGTGGGCAGCTGAAAGGTACTTCTGCTACATTTTATTTTTATTTATTTACTGCTGACTCTGTGTGGTGGTTCCATGTTGGTTAGGTGTTTGGTGAGAGGCGAGAATGGTCCTGAAGGGAAGTGCGAGGCATGTGCAAGTGGGGAAACCCGCGTGTGTGTTTGCTGTCATACACTCTTTTATTATGGTTTATTACCCCATGGTTTCCCTATGGGAAAAATTGGAAACCAGTTATTATGTAAGTAATAATTTCGACAGGTGAAGTATTGGGATATATCGGACTGCCTAGGGGCTTAATGAGCTCCAACGCAGCAGAGGGCCTTATAGCTCCTGGAAGGTCTGTTATATCCTATAATGCCCACCCTGGAATTACTACTACTAGATAATGGTCTGTATGTATATATATATTTTTTTTAGTATACCAGGGTAAAAATATATATTTAATAAAAATAAATAAAAAAATAAATGTAACTTTTGTAGTAAAGTAGTGCCTGTAGTATTGGAGTCACCACTGGAGGGCGCAGCTTTTATAAAAACTTGGTTGTTTATATGAGGTTGTGCTCTGTGTTACCCCCTCACTCACACACACACACACACACACACACACACCAGTAGGGAATAGTTAATTCTACCTTCCTTAATTAGCGTCTGTTAAAACACAGGAAAGGATAGCGTGCTGACAGGTACATTTTTATGGGCTTTGAAAAGAGTCGTGATTAGAGAGTACGTGTCTCAAAGCGCACTGTTCAGTTGACATCTGGCATGAATGGAAGTAGTGTTTGGAAACGAAAGTACATTAGTTTAAAATACAATGTTTTTGTGTATTGTTGAGGTTTTTTGCAGGAAAGTATGGCGAACTGAGAAGAGCCAGCCGCAGAGCGACGCTTCTGAGGAATTGCCGGTTGTTGCTTAGGCCATTTTTTGTTCCGGCTTTTTTAATGAGTGAAGGAGGAAGTATGCTGCATTTTGGTGATGGGCTGCTCTTCTTAGGAGGAAGATGTCCGTTTGTCTCTTTGGTAGTATGTGTGGTGTTTTATGTGGCGAGGTTAATCTCGGTAAACAAGTGGGGGAGACATGGCAGTTGCTTAGGTTTACATTGGTTTCAGAATTCAGGGTTGCTCCAGGATTTCCTAGGTAATGGGGCATCCCCAAGTGGCACTCATTTGAAGCGGGCCGTTGTTAAGAAATAACGGCCCGGGTGGCAGGCTGTTTCAGCCAATTAGGATGCGAGTTTCACTTTAGGCATCATCTAAAGCATAATTACACACCCTGGAGTGTCTTGTTTGGGTTTGTAAGGGGTGTTTGAGTGTGGTTGTATGTAGGATCAATTAATAACTTTGTATAGTGAGTGAGGGAGTCAGTGTGTGAGTGGATTTAGGGGCTGTTTATATTTAAGTATTTATTCATTACCAGTACTGGCACCAGTGACCACAGAACTGTATGATTTAGAGTCAACATGTTGGCAGAAGAAAGCCATACAAAGATTAAGGTCCTAGATTTCCAGAGGCCAATTTCATGGAGACGGGGGAACAGCTCAAAATTGCCCTGGCAGCAGAAGATATGGGGGAAAGGGTAGAAGAGCATTGAAAGAGGCATTAAGGGGAATGGGACAGGAATCAGGGGTTGAGGAACAGTGGGCAGTATTTAAAATGGGGATTACAAGAACAACTGAATTATGCATTAAGCAGGTTAGCAAAAGGAAAAGGAAGAGGAGACCATTATGGTTTTCCAAAGAGGTAGCAAAGACAGTGAAAGCCAAAAAGATTGCATTCAGGCAATACAAAAAGACACATGCAGAAGGGGATAGGGAGAAGTACCAGGAGAAGCAAAGGGAGGCAGGGAGATCAGTAAGGGAAGCCACAGCTCAGACAGAAGAACACATTGCAAAATCAGTCGGTAGAGGGGACAAAACCTTTTACAGGTACATAAGTGAAAAAAGAAAGACATAGGGAGGGATAGTGAGACTGAAGGGAAGGGGGAGGATGAGGGCCACGTGGAGGATGACAACAGTAAAGCTGACATATTGAACAGGTATTTCTGCTCAGTCTTTACTGAGGAAGAGGACGGTAATGGGTCTGAAGGGAGTACAAGGGGTGAGAATGGTGCAGAAATGGACATAAGTCCCTTTACACAGAAAGGGTCCTGAAGGAACTGGAAGTAATAAGAGTTGATAAAGCAATGGGGACAGATGGGGAGTGCACCCAGGGTCCTTAAAGAACTAAGAGGTGTAGCTGAACCTCTGGCTATCCTGTTTAGCCTATCACTGGAAACAGGGAGGTACCCAAAGACTGGAGGATAGCAGATGTAGTCCCTTATACAAAGTGGGAACAAAGAGAAGCAGGGAACTACAGACCAGTTAGCCTCACCTCGGTAGTGGGGAAGATCATGGAAGCACTACTGAAGGAGAGATTGGTGGAACATCTGGTTGTCAATGGACTACAGGACCCAAGGCAGCATGGTTTCCCAGGGAGAGTCATATCAGACCAACCTCGTTGAATTTTTGACTGGGTGACTAGGGAGGTGGATCAGAGGAGGGCAGTGGACATGGCCTATCTGGACTTCAACAAGGCCTTTGACATTGTGCCACATAGAAGACTATTACACAAACTAGGGAATATGGGTGTGGGCAGGACAGTAGTGTGGTGGGTAGGTAACTGGCTGGGTGGCAGGACACAGAGGGTGGTGGTAAATGGCTGTTACTCCACAGAGGGAAGAGTGACCAGTGGAGTACCACAGGGATCAGTGCTGGGACTGGTCCTATTCAACATCTTCATCGGTGACATTGTGCAGGACCTGGAAGGCAGAATCTCACTGTTCGCTGATGACACAAAGCTCTGTAACACAGTAGACACACCAGAGGGTGTAGACAGAATGAGAAGGGACCTGCAGAAACTTGAAGAATGGTCAGGGGTTTGGCAGTTGAAATTCAATGCAAAGAAGTGCAAGATAATGCATATGGGGCACAAAAACCCTGGCACAATATATCAGTTGGGGGTGAGGATATAGCATGCACCAAGCAGGAAAGGGATCTTGGGGTTATCATCTCTGATGACCTCAAGGTAGGGAAACAGTGTGACAAGGCAGCAGGTAAAGCAAATAGGATGCTGGGATGTATAGGCAAGGGCATCATCAGCAGGAAAGGGAGTCATAATTCTGCTATACAAGACACTAGTGAGGCCCCACCTGGGTACAGTGTACAGTTCTGGAGACCATACCTATGTAAGGACATAGACAGGGTAGAGAAGGTTCAGAGGAGGGCAACAAAGATGGTGCATGGATTGCATCACAAGTCCTATGAAGACAGGTTGAAGGAACTGAACATGTACTCCCTGGAGGAGAGGAGGGAGAGAGGGGATATGGTAGAGACATACAAGTATCTCACAGGGAGGAACAGGGTGCAGGAATACACTATTTTTAAGCAAAAAAGATGTTCCAGGACTAGAGGGCATGGGATGAAGTTGGAAGGAGGACGATTCAGAGGAAACATAAGGAAGAATTTCTTCACAGAACGGGTGGTGGACAAGTGGAACACCCTGCCAGAGGAAGTGGTGGGGGCTGAAACAATCACAGGATTTAAGAATGCATTGGATAGACATCAAGGAATTCTGGAGGTCAGGGTTAAGGGGCAACAGACTTCTAGGAAAACATAAACTGAACTTACAAGCTCAAATGTGCAGACTGGGTGGGCCATAGGCCCTTATCTGCCGACACTGTCTATGTATCTATGTAAGAGCAGTGGCTTAGGCTCAAGAGATCCATAGCAGGAGTGACAAGTCAGTGTGTCAGGTTGCTTAGCAAAAGCAAAAGAAAGAAGCAGCCACTGTGGTTCCTAAGTCAGTAGCTGAAAAAGTGTGAGAAAAAAGTAAGGCATTCAGGAAATACAAAGAGACACAGAAAGAAGAAGACAGAGTGAATTATCTGGAGAAGCAGAGAGAAGCTGGGAAAGTTGTCAGAGGGGCTAAGGCAAGCACGGAAGAAGAAACAGCACAGGCTATTAAGAAGGGAGACAAGACTGTCTTCCGTTATATTAGCAAGAGGAAGAAGACCAGAAATGGTATTGTTAGGCTAAAGAAGGGAGAGGGTAGGTAGGTGGAGGATTACCTTGAAAAGCTGAGATACTGAACAAGTATCTTTTCTCAGTATTTAACAAGGAAAAGGCAGGGGAGGGGCCAAGACTCATGAAGAAAGGTTTAAAGGTGGGAGAGGTGGACACCAGTTCATTTACGGTGGATATAGTCTTGGAGGAACTAGGGAAAGTAAAGACAGACATGGCAATGGGGCCAGACGGGATTCACCCTAGAGTTTTGAAGGAACTCAGGGGAGTTCTGGCAGGTCCGCTAACAACCCTCTTCAACCAATCACTAGAGACGGGAGAGGTACCTGGGGACTGGAGGAGAGCAGAGGTGGTCCCCCTACAAAAGAGTGGAAGTAGGGAGGAGGCAGGCAATTACAGACCTGCAAGCCTGACCTCAGTGGTGGGGAAGCTGATAGAGTTCCTGCTGAAGGAGAGAGTAATGAAGTTCCTGGAGTCAAGCAGTGCAAGACCCAAGGCAGCATGGATTCACTGAGGGAAGGTCCTGTCAGACTAATCTTATTTATTTCTTTGACCTGGTGACAAAGGTGGGGGATCAGGGAGGGGCAGCAGATGTGGCCTACCTGGATTTCAGCAAGGCCTTCGACACCATTCCGTATAGAAGGTTGCTTAATAAATTGGGAAGTCTGGGTGTGGGCTCTAAAGTGGTAAAATGGCTTGGAAACTGGCTAAATGGCAAGACCCAGAGGCTGGTAGTGAATGGCATAAAATCCGAAGAGGGGGAGGTGACTGGCGAGTTGCCACAAGGATTGGTGCTTGGTCCAGTCCTATTCAATGTCTTCATAAGCGACATTGCAGAGGGACTGGAGGGGAAAGTATGCCTGTTTGCAGATGACACCAAGATCTGCAACAGAGTAGATACACAGGAGGGGCTAGATAAAATGAGAAATTACCTAAGACCACTTGAGGAATGGTCAAGAGTTTGGCAGTTGGGTTTCAATGCTAAGACGTGCAAGATAATGCACCTGGGACACAGAAACCCAAGAGAGGAATACAGGATGGGGGAGGCAGGTTCTATTCACCACAAGTCAGGAGAGAGACCTGGGGGTTATCATATCCGATGACCTGAAGTCATCCAAACAATGCAAAAAAGCAGTGGGGAAAGCAAACAGAATGCTGGGGTGCACTGGAAGGGGCATAACAAGTAGGAGAAGCAAAGTGGTGATGCCACTGTATTGATTGCTGGTGAGGCCTCATCTGGAATACTGTGTCCAATTCTGGAGACCGCATCTCAGGAAGGACATAGGCAGAATGGAGCAGTTCAGAGAATAGCAACAAAAATGATACATGCACTGCACCACAAGCCTTACAAGGAAAGATTCAAAGAACTTAACAATTCAGGGACATTGGTTTACCATGATTGAGAAAGGGCAAATTCCATTTTGCACATTGGAAAAACCGATATTGTCACCGGTGTCTGCTAAGCCAAAATCCTTTTTTACTGGTGTTTTGTTTTGTGTACTTTATTTAACAATTTTTTACTCTGCTAGCATGCATATTAGCAATTTTGACCTCCACTATTGTACATCCATCCATCCTTGCACCTTGCACCAGGTCGCATCTGGAATCGAGCATATTGCTCAGTATGCCTTCCTGGTAAAACTCGTAAATAAATAAATAAATTTAGTTATTTTAATAGGTATAAGATATGACAGCAGCACTGTGGCCCCCATCCTTCACATATCCCTTGAGTGTGATGGCAATATCAACAGCACTATGGCCTCGCTCTATGGCAGTACTGCAGCCCCCAACCCTCAGACATGATGGCAGCAGGAGCAGCACAACAGTACTCATCCAATGCCATGTACCAAAGCTTGTCAGAGCTAAGACATGAATTAAGCCGAACCACTAGACAACAAGGTGGACTCCATCAGTTCAGTCCCTAACATTTAGCTGCCTGGATTGGTTTATTAGTAAACAAAGTGCTTCCGATTAAAAAAATCCACAAGGAGGCCCGTCAGCACAGAGGTTGGATTTCCACTTGCAACGCCAGCAATCTGGGTTCGGGAATGGACTAGGGTGATGGAGGGCCGGCCGGGGAGAGAAGGTTTGTGTGTCAGATAACTGCTTGCCTTCTGTCAGGGGGAGGGCCGGGAAGTGACCCGGCGCTTGCTGACCTCTGGCGGAGTCTGGGGGTACGGCAATGCATGGGGTCCCACTAATTAATGAGGCATGGTGAATGTCGGTGTAAACCTGTCATTAGTGGCACACCACCACCCAGGGAACAAAATGGAAAGGAGCCCCGAGGCCGACCGGATGGTGGTTGCCAGCTCCCACTGCCGCAAGACCTTGGGCAATGCATGAACCACCCTAGCAGCACCCAGTGCAAGAATTGCACTGACTGCCCCATCAGTGCCTTCCCACTTGGAGAAGGGGGACCCACCTGGCAAAGGGTTATGTCTGGGGGTTATCTGGGGGGCTGCAATGTGGAGTGATGAGGTGGCTGCACCAAGGCAGTGTGGCACAGAGGGCATAGGATAGCCTGAAGGAGAGGCCGGCCTGGGGCTGGGGGCAGCATAAAAAAACCCCCAAAAAATCCACCAGTGATTAATGAGGATTGAGGATGCTAATGGAGAGATCAACAATCTGTACCACAGAATAAACCAATCAGGAATTGCACCCACAGTAAATTGGGCACTTTCTGACTTGGTCTTCATGAAAATGGAGCCTCTTTGTTTTTATGTCGGAGCTCAAACTCCTGAAAGGAGATCTACCAGCAGAGGTGAAGACATGACCACTGTGCAACTTGGGGCTTCATCTCTTCTATCTCCTCCCTGCAGTCAATAGAGATAAATTAATCTTTGTACCTAATTACCAGTTTGAGTGATCAGGTGCAAAGATTATTTTTTTAATATAGTGCCTGCAGGGGGGGACCAGGGAGGTGAAGCCCCAATCTGTACAGTGGTCAAGGCTTTGCCTCTGCAGGTAGTTCACCTTTAAGAACTCATCATCTCTGTAGTTTTCCAACACCATCAAGCAAACACGGACTGCCCTGGCACAAAGGCAGTCCCACCACGCCACATAGGAGAACAGACACAACAAGTTTGTGTTGACACCTCCAGATACCCACACAGCCATGCAGTACCCACCCTGAAAGCTAAGTACTCGACTGGTGTTTTTTATTAGCATCAACTATGACAGTATGTGGCAGGCCTGGTTGTGGTAGCCCAGGTTGCCGCTAACACTGCCCCATCCCCACCACCACCACCAACTACTACCTTTTTTTTTACTTTTAAGTTTATAAGGAAACTTCAAGACAGGCATCCAACAATATTCCATTAGACATTCCAGCAAAGGTCCAACATAGAAATTTAACTTGAAAGTGGTAAGATTATTAACATGCAGTGAGACAGTTTATTTATCAACTTGTCTTTGTTTACCTTCAGGCAATCTGATTCCTACATCCTCCACAATTCATGAATGAAACCAAGGAGTAAAATCTGCATTCTGAGTTTAGAAGGGCACAGATTAAACACGTTTTTTTCAGTTTGATTTGGCTTAATAAAGTTATTTTGTCTGACTGTGAGTCTCTTATTCTACACACACAGGCATGCACTCGCAGGTGCACACACACACACACACACACACACACACACACACACACACACGCTGGAAAATGGTTCTGCACTAGCATGGCCCTTCACCCCTCCATCACCATACCTTTGCAGCCAGTAACCCCACCAATACAAAAAGTGTCTCCACCCCATCATACCTCCACAGACAGTGTCCCCACCCCACCATACATCCACAGCCACCAGCTGCCCCACCCCACCCACCAGTTTCCTCACCTGACCATACCTCCACAACCACCAGTATCCCCACCCCCATAGAACCATTGCCCCCTCCCCACTCCACCTCACCATGGGCATGCATGGCCAGTGTCTCCATGACACTAAGACACAGCCAGTTTCCCCATATAGTGTCCCCACACTATTGTGACTCCCAACAAACAGAACCTTCACCACAGCAATGTTTTACTAGCATTGATTGTATTGCATATTCATAGTTCCTTTTATGTGTGTGATATCTGCTGTCCCAGAAAAGAAATTAGAAGCCAGAACTTAGATGTTTCCTGAATGCCACTTCTTGCCCCCCCAAGCTGAAACCTAAGATGGACGCCAACCACCAAGTCTGTTCCTCTGCCGACCATCAACGACAAACCACAGGAGCGTGGCACGGACAAGGCAGACTGGCATACATAGAAACATAGAATTTGATGGCAGATAAGGACCGCTTGGCCCACCCAGTCTGCCCATTTCCCTACCTAATGGATAAGCTGCAGATCCTAGTTAACCAGCAGCCTACTTCTTCCTACCCCACTCCTAGAATTGCCTTATGACTGTCCCATGCATGCTTGAATTCCACCATTTTTGACTCCACAACCTCCTCCGGAAGGCCGTTCCATGCATCCACAACCCTCTCTGTGAAAAAATACTTCCTTAAATTACCTCTGAGCCGCCCCCCATCTTCAAATTGTGCCCCCTTGTTCTTGCACACCTCTTTTTTTGAAAGATGCTACCCTCTTGAACTTTGTTGATTCCCTTGAGGTACTTGAAAGTTTCTATCATGTCCCCCCCCCTTTCCTCGAGGCTATACATATTAAGCTCCTGAAGTCTCTCTTCATATGTCTTCTGGTGCAGATCCTGCACCATTTTAGTAGCCCTCCTGTGGACAGCTTCCATCCTGGCTATATCTTTGCGGAGACTGGGTCTCCAGAACCGCAGGCAGTACTCCAGATGGGGTCTCACCAGCTGTCTGTACAGAGGGATAATAACTTCCTGTTTTCTACTGGTGATGCCTCTCCCTATGCATCCCAGTATCCCCCCAGCCCTCCTTGCTGCCCTCTCACATTGCTTGCCCACCTTTAGGTCCTCTGATATGACTACCCCCAGGTCTCTTTCCATTTTTGTTGTTGTTGGTATCTCACCCCCCATTGTGTACTCTTCCCCTTGGTTTTTGTTTCCCAGGTGCATTACCTTGCACTTCCTAGCATTGAATCTAAGCTGCCATACATTTGACCATTCTTCTAACCTTGCCAAGTCCCTTCTCATCCTTTCCACCCCACCTTGTGCATCAACTCTGTTGCAGATCTTTGTGTCATCTGCAAAGAGACATACTTTTCCTTCCAGTCCCTCTGCAATGTCACTTATAAAGACATTGAGAGGACTAGTCTATCTATGAACCCTGCGGTACCCCACTAGTAACCCCCCTTTCTTCAGAGTGGACTCCATTTACCATTACTCTCTGTGTCCTATTCTCCAGCCAATTCTTTACCCAGGCTGTCATCTTGGGACCCACTCCCAGGCTGGCTAACTTGTATATTCATCTTTTGTGTGGGACTGTGTCAAATGCTTTGCCTAAAGTCTAGGTAGACCATGTCACAGCCTCCCTGATCTACTACTTTGGTCACCCAGTCAAAGAAATCTATCAGATCGTCTGGCATGACCTTCCCACTGTGAATCCATGCTGCCTTGGGTCCTGTGCCCTCTGGCCTCTAGATACTCGACAATTCTTTCCTTCAGAAGTGATTCCATCATTTTCCCTATCACTGAGGTTAAACTAACAGGTCTGTAGTTTCCTGCTTCTGCCTTGCTCCCACTTTTGTGAAGGGGAATCACATCTGCCCTCTTCCAGTCCTTGGTACCACCCCATCCTCCCATGATTTGTTAAAGAGGGTAGTCAGTGGTGTCACTAGTTCTACCCTTAGTTCTTTTAGAATTCTGGGATGAATCCCATCAGGCCCCATTGCTTTGTCCACCTTCAGTTTTAAGAGTTCTTTCAGCACCCTTTCTTCTGTAAATGGGCTGGTATCTACTTCTGTATCCAGAATGTTTCTATTGTTTGTTTTAGGTACCTCCCCCTCTTCATTTGTAAATACTGAGCAAAAATATTTGTTTAGTATCTCTGCCTTTTCACAGTCACCCTCTGCCCACCCCCTTCCCTTTATTAAGCCTCACTATCCCTCCCTTGGTCTTCCTTCGCTCCCTGATGTACCTATAAAAGGTTTTATCCCCCTTCTTAACTGAGTTGGCTATCTTTTCCTCGGTTTGGGCCTTTGCTGTTCTGACTGCCTTCCCAGCTTCCTTTTGCTTTAACTGATACAGTTCTCTGTCCTACTCCTTCTATGATTCCTTGTACTTCCTGAATGCTTTCTTTTTCTCTTGAACCTTCACTGCCACTTCCTTTGAGAACCATAGTGGTTTCTTACATCATTTTGTTTTGTTTCTTTGCTTCACACAAAGGCTTGTTACCTCAGTGATGGCAGTTTTTATTATTCCCCATTGTTCTTCCACCTCTCCTTCCTGCCCATTTGCTAGTGCATTCCTTAGGCACTCACCTATTTTGGCAAAGTCAGCCCTCCTAAAGTCCAGTACTTTTGCCTTGGTATGGCTTGACTCTATTGCTGTGTTTATTGTGAACCATACTGTTCAATGGTCGCTAGTTCCCAGATGGCTACCCACTTCTACATCTGTGATCCTCTCTCCATCTCCATTTGAGAGAACCAGGTCTAAGTTTGCTCCCTCTCGAGTGGGTTCCAATACTAGTTGTCTAAGGCATGCCCCCTGTAGGGCATCCAGAATAACCCCACTCTTCGAAGTGGCTGCTGCAACTGCACTCCAATTAACATCTGGCATATTCAGATCACCTATCAGCAATATCTCCCCCTTTTCTGCCATTCTAAGTATACTTTCTATCATTTCCTTGTCCATTTCCTTCTCCTGAGAGGCGGGTCTGTATACAACCCCTGTGCAGATTGTGGTGCCATTGCCTGTCTCCAATTTGACCCACAGTGCTTCTTCTCCTCCCTGTTTACCCTTTTGTTCTGTTGCTTTGAATCCTTCCATTATGTAAAGAGCTACTCCTCCTCCTCATTTACCCTCCCTGTCCCTCCTGCAGAAAATGTTCTGTGCCACTCTACCCATCCATCCCTATCTCCCCCATCACCAGAGGCCAGAACCATTTTTTTCCTGCATGTGTGCCAGTTCACCCAATCTGTCCCTCTGCAGATCATCAATGACTAACCATGGGAGCTTGGCACGGACAAGGTGAACTGGCATATATGTTGGAAAAAATGGTTCTGTTCCACTCTGCCTGTCCTCCCTCAGCACAGGTCAGAACCATTTGTTTCAGCATGTGTACCAGTCCGCCAAGCCTGTCCCTTCACAGATCAGCAATGACCTACCACAGTAGCATGGCATGGACAAGGCAGACTGGCATACATGTTGGAAAAAATGGTTCTGTGCCACTCTGCCCATCCATCCCTACCTCCTCCCTCAGCACAGGCCAGAACCATTTGTGTCAGCACATACAGCATTTGGCCAAGCCTGTCCCTTCATGGACCAGCAATGACCAACCACAGTAGCATGGCATGGACAAGGCAGATTGGCATACATGTTGGAAAAAAACAGTTCTGTGCATGTCCTTCCCTCCCACCAACATCACCCGGGGCCAGAACCATTTTTTCCAGCATGTGTACTGGTCCGCCTAGCCCGTCCCTCAACTGACCATCAACGTCCAACCACTGTAGCATGACATGGACCCAGTAGACTGGCATACATATTAGCAAAAAGGGTTCTATACCACTCTGCCCATCCGCCCCTCCCTCCTCCATCACAGCAAAACAAAATGAATATGCTAGATCACTACCATAGCAATCAATTATCAGATTTAGTTAAAAAGCAGGATGAAAAGCCACAAGCAAGGTTTTGAAGCAGGTTTAAGGTGGCAGCAAGCTTGTAACTGAGCATTAATTTACAGCTAAAACCTAAGATGGCCAGCAGGCTACACCCCCACCCAGCTGAAACCTAATATGGCCACCAGGCCACTCCACCCACCCCACCAGCACAGCCACTCTTCCCACTCCACCCCACCAGCATGGACCCAGCGGACTGGTATGCATGTTGGAAAACAATTGTTCTGTGCCAGTCTATCCCTCCCTCTTCCAACACCAGAGGCCAGAACAATTTCTTCCAGCATATGTACCAGTCCACTAAGCCTGTTCCTTCACCGACCATCAACGACAAGCGACAGGAGCATGGCATGGAACCAGCAGACTGGTATGCACGTAGAAAAATTGTTCTGTGCCAGTCTGCCTGTCTGCCCCTTCCTCCTCCATCACCAGAGGCCAGGACAATTTTTTTCAGCATGTGTGCAACTCCACCAAGCCCATCCCTCCACTGACCATCAACACAAACCACAGGAGCTTGACATGGACCCAGCGGACTGGTATACATGTTGAAAAAATTGTTCTGCCCCTCCACCCCTCCCTCCTTGATCACCAGAGGCCAGATCCCTTGCTTTCCCATGCAAACAACAGCAGTGCGGCTATCCAAAAAAAACTACTTACCTGACTATGGCAGGCACTTAGAAAGGCGGTTGTCCTGTGGCAGCAGATGGCAAGGCAGGTCAGGACAACAGCAATACAAAGAAGCAGAAAGGGCAGGTTAGCAGCACAAGGAAGCTGGTAGGGCAGATTAGCAGCCAAAACTGGCAGGGCAAGTCAGCACTGCAGCACACCAGAACCAGGCTAAAGTGCCCACTCCAATGGACCAGCATGGCCACTCTCCCCACTCCGATGGACCAGCATGGCTACTCTTGACCACTCTCCCCACCCTCACAGACTAATATGGCCACTCTCCCCACTCCACCGGCATAGCCACTTCCCCCACCCCACCCCACCAGCATGGCCGCTCTCAGTGTCCACCCCCTACCAACACCAGGCATCCAGGTCTGTGTCACCCCACACCCTCATCACAGGCACACAAAAATAAATAACACCTTTTATGCATGTTTTGTACTGTATTTCTTTATTATGTCTGCCATGAAGAGTAGATAGAGAACTGGAAAGGACTGAGCTACCAATCAGTTTCTCTGATATCTGACTACACCCCCACCCTCAGATCAGTCAAGCAAAAAAAAAAAATTAAAAATTGATAGACACCACAGATGGAAAGTATCCAGCCAGTGTCCCCATGCCAGACATGATCAGTGTCCCCTTCCCATCCCACCCCCACTACAGTCAGTGTCCCCACTCCACCACCAAGGCCGCCATCACCACCCCACCAACACAACCACTGTACCCACCCCATCCTCAAAAAAGACCATACCCCGCTGACAAACAACTAACAGTCCCCTCACACCACCACCACCATGGCCAGTGTCACCTCCCCACCAACACAAACAGTGTACCCAATCCCCTAAACACAGACCATCCTCCCAGCAACAAACAACTACCAGTCCCTCCACACCACATCCAGTGTCACTACACCACCAACGGAACCAGTTTACCCTCCACCAAAAAATAGACCATCCCCCAACCACAAACAGCAGTCCCCCCCTGCTCCACCAACACAGACTGCCTCCCTCAGACATACTTCCAGCAAACCACCCCAAGACCACCAATCAACATACAATCCCCCCACCCACCACCACAGCCAGTGTTCCTACCCCCCCAACCACCACAGCCATCCCACCACCACCATAGCCAGAGTTCCCACCCCACAACCATGGCCAGTGTTCCCACCCCACCACCACAGCCAGTGTCCCTTCCCAGCCGCATCAAATATGGACTGTCCCCCCCAGCCCCACCAAGCACAGACCATCCTCCCCAAGACACATCAAACACAAACCATCCCCCCAGCCCCACCAAATATGGACCGTCCCTCCAGCCACACCACACACCACCAACACACGGCCAGTGCGCCCCTACCAACACACAGCCAGCACCCTCACCCCACACACCACACCACCATGGTCAGTGTCCCCACTCCACTAACACACAGCCAGTGTCCCCACCCCACCGCCACACAGCCAGTGTCCCCACCCCACTGACACACAGCCACTGCCCCCACCCCACCGACACACAGCCAATGCCTCCACCCCACCAAAACACAGCCAGTGTCCCCACCACACCGACACACAGCTAGTGTCCCCACCCCACCAACATGGCCACAACCAGTGTCCACCACCCCACCTAACCTAACACAGACATTCCCCCTGCCCCACCAAACACAGACAGTCTCCCTGCCCCAAACACAGACAGTCCCACTGCCCCAAACAGAAATGTAACCCCCTTGTTACCCGGGGTTACTAGAATCCCAGTAAGACCTAGTGGTAGGCAGGGAAGGCAGCTTGTGAAACTCCAGTTAAATGGGTTTCACACTGTCTCACTCTGTTCTCAGTCTCAGCTGAGACTGAGGGATGACATCACCAATAGAACTATCGCAGCTGCATGAGCCACATTGGAATCTGCAGCAAGGGAGTTAGTTAGAACGTTGGGAGGTTTTTGAAGTTCAGTGAGAGTGTGTGTGAAGTTGGGAGCTTGCTGAGAAAGCAGCTCAGTGAAGGCTCTAGGAGCCTCAGCCCTGACAGAGGGCTACTTTTAAGTAATAGGGTGTGTGTCTCCACTTTAAAGAGAGACACAGAAGATAACTGAAGTGGTGGAGACTGCTGTTTTGGGTCTCAGTGCCCCCTCCCTTCGGGGGGGCAGGAAAGGTTTCCCTGCAGATTCCTGGGGCAACCCCCTAGTTCTGCTTGTGAAAGAAAAGCTGCCTATGTGTTCCAGTGTTTATTTGGGAGAACAAGAAGATTTGTGAGTCACCTGTGGGGCACCTGCAACGTGAGGGTGAGTGTCTGCTCTTGCTAAAAGGGCCTATGTTTTAAACACCATGAAGTCTTGCTGCTATTAGGACTTAATGCAGTCAGCCTCAGCCTCTGAACTGCCCCGGAGAGGATAGGGTTAACTCCAGAGCAGTCTGGAGTTCCACAGCGCGAAGACGCTGTTCAAAGCTCTATCTGGCAAGTTTCAAATGAAACTGCCAGATTCTTTACTCTGCTTTCACTGAACAGTCGCTCCGGAGATCAGCTCCTTCAGCTCGGTTCATTTCGCGGTTCAAGCGAGTTTACTCGGTTCATTTGAACCGGCAAGCGTTAAAAATTACCGCGTTTTCGGTCAGAAGCTCTATCTGGTAAACCGTAAGTACTAAAAAAATAAAGTCTGTGTGGAAATACATTATCGGTTCAGTCTGAACCGATCAGTGGCTTATTTTACGATTTTTTGGGCTTTAGAAGTGCGGTACCCGGTTCTTATCGGTTCTAAAAAAACCTTAATTTTTGGGGTTTTTTTTCCAATACCCGTGACACGGTTAGGAACCGATAAGGATGTCTTGCCTAGCACTGCCGTTTAAAGAGGCAAGTTAGTTGGTTAGGCTGGCATTATGTCTAGAAACCCAAAGAAAACCGGGCCCACTGGGTTTCAACACTGTGATGTCTGTGGGAAGCCTTTGCCAGGCTGACCCACACACCACTTGTGTTCTGTGTCTGGGGCTGACCACCTCCTGTCAGACTGCCAGGTGTAAAAATTTCCTGCAGCCACCCTGGAAAGAGATTGGGCGGCTCAGGGAAGAGGCAAAAAGTCCGCTGACCCGGATGGCCAGCCGGTCCAGTAACCACTGGACCAGAGGGAGTGCCCTCTGACCAGGGTGAGACTTCCTCGGGCAAAGAAAAGCTGGTTCAGAGGAACCAGCTCCAGCAAAAAGACAAAGAAATCAGCAGGTCTGGGTCCAAAATTGTCTCTCAACTGCTGCAGAAATAACAAAAGCCATTCAGATTGTTCAATCTTTGTCTCAGGGACTTGTCGAGCCCCTACAATTGGGAAAGGGTGGCTCGTTCAGGTCTGGTGGTTCAGGATTATGATGTTGAGGAGTTTATGAACCACAGGAGGGAGGAGGAATTTGATCAGTGTATTTGTGACTGGGAAGGTCTGGGCGTGCCCATTGAACGGGCATTTCTCCAGATAGACCTTAGAATCTCCCCTTTGCTGTCTGAGTCCCTTCTCATTTTATGTTTTATAAAAAGGTGGCAGAAACCCTCCAGCTCCCTTTAGAGGAGGCTGTGGATGAGCAAGAGGAGCCTAATTATGTAGAAATGATGGATATTCCAGAGTCTAGAAGGTTGTCTATTCCTTTGCATAAGTCATTTAGGAAGCAAACAACAAAGATTTTAAAAAATCCTCATTCTGTTCCTCCTGTAAATAAGAAAATGGACAGAAGGTATACTTTATCAGGCCCTGATACAGACTTCCTCTCCGAGCAGTGTAGTCATGTAGGTGTTGTTCAAGCTGCAGCCTGTGACAAGGCTAATATTCCCCTGGCATCACATCCTCCTGATAAGGATTCCAGGAAGATTGATGCCATGGCAAAAAAGCAATATATGGCAGCTTCATTGGGACTCAGGCAGGCTAATTATATGGCTTACGTGGCTAGATATCAGAAATCTAGATGGGACACTATATTGCAGTTAGCCAAGCAGGCCCAGGGCCAGCTGGCTAGTGAGTTGGAACAAGTGGCTGCTGATGGCATTGAAGCCTCTAAAGTTCAATTTCATACTGCCGTTGATGTTAATGATGTTTCCTCTAGGGTCATGGCCACTTCTGTAGCTCTCCGTGGGTTGGCATGGCTTAGATGCACTAATCTGTCCCAAGATACTCAGGCAAAGGCTATAGATTTTCCTGTAGTAAGAAACTCTCTGTTTGGAGATCAAACAGAAAATTACATGAAGAAAATGGATGAATACAGAACTACCTACAAAGCGCCCAAGCTAAGGAGGCATGCCACTCACAAAGGCATGCCCCAGGGGAGGGGCAGGCCTTACCACAGGCCCTTTATCAAGTTCAGGCCTCTTCAGCCTTTGCACAGAGGGTTTTTTCAGAGGCAGGGGTAGGCGGGGCACAGGCAGACCATCTCCCTCTCCTCAGAATAAAGCTGCTGCCAAGCAGGCACCCTGATGGGGTGCCCAGGGCCAGTCTCCTGTACGGTGGGGGCAGGTTGGCTTATTTCAGCCAGAACTGGTTGTCCCTAACTTCGGACAAATGGGTTCTGGAGGTGGTAGTCAAGGTCCGTTCCTCAGTTTCAAACAGTTCCAAAGATGAGAGCCAGACATTTTCCACCTGCAAATCCTTCAGAAGCCCTTGCTTTGGAAGCAGAGGTTTCTTCTCTGCTGGGCTGCAAAGCAGTGGAAAGAGTTCCTCCTTGCCATCAGGGCAAGGGTCTGTACTCAAGGTATTTCCTTACCCCAAAAAAGACAGGAGAGTGGCGGTCCATCTTAGATTTAAGGTTCCTGAACAAGCACCTTTTGAAACCAAAGTTCAAAATGTTAACTCTGGCAATGATTCTGCCTTCCCTAAGGCCAGGGGACTGGCTAGCTTCCCTGGACCTCAAGAACGCCTATTTTCATATTTTGATCAGGCCTTCTCACCGAAAGTACCTCAGGTTCGAACTACCCTCTGGCCACTACCAGTTCAGAGCAATGCCCTTCGGCCTTACCTCTGCTCCAAGGGTTTTCCCAAAATGTTTAGCTGTAGTAGTGGCTCATTTAAGAAGGCAAGGGGTTGCTGTGTTTCCCTACCTGGATGACTGGCTCATAGTGGGTCAGTCTCCAGATCAGGTAAAATCCCACTTGCAAGTCTCCCAGCAACTTCTCACTTCTCTGGGATTCCTGTTGAATTTTCCTAAGTCAGTTCTGGAACCAGTTCAGGTACTAACTTTCATAGGTGCAGAATTGAACACAAAGTCAGCCAGGGCATTCCTTCCCTCCGACAGAGTGGACAGACTCATTGCCCTGGCATCCTCCTTTACCCTGCGGGTCTCTCGACCAGCAAGGCACTTTTTGCAGCTCCTAGGGCACATGGCTGCTTCCACAGCTGTCGTGCAGGAGGCAAGATTTCAGATGAGAGACATCCAGTTCCACTTGAGGTCCTACTGGTCTCAAAGGAAGGACCCCTATCCAAGTTAATCCAGTGACCAAAACCCTGATCCTAGCCCTTCAGTGGTGGCAGGATCGAAGCAGTTTAACTCAGGGGTCCCCTTCTTCCCGTTCTTCATTCCTCACCCTCACCACGGATGCCTCCCTGTTAGGGTGGGGGCACATTGGGCGACCTTTCCACTCAGGGAGTGTGGTCCCTCAGGAATCTCTGCTCACATCAACCTTTTGGAACTCAGAGCTGTTCTCTTAGCTCTCCAGGTTTTTCGACTACTGTCCAGAACAAGGTAGTCCAAGTCAGGACAGACAACACCGCAACAATGTGGTACATCAACAAGCAAGGGGGCACTCGGTCATCAGCCTTGTGCACCGAAGCAATGAAGTTGTGGTCTCTTGCTTACTCCCTGAACACCTCCCTGATAGCAGTTCACCTTCCAGGGAAGGACAATGTCCTGGCGGATGCCCTCAGCAGGATTTCTCAGGGCCATCACGAATGGGCTCTGAATTCTCTGGTGCTGGGGTCAGTCTTTGCCAGATGGGGCACCCTCAGATAGATCTTTGCAGCCCCAGACAACCACCAACTTCCCCTGTTTTGTTGCAGGCCTCCAGTTCTGGGATCAGTCCCACTGGACGCCTTTCAGTTGGATTGGAAAGGGAAGTTCTTGTATGCTTTTCCCCCCTTCCCTCTCCTCTTCAGGGTACTAGTAAAAATCAGAACTCAGCCCTGCAGAGTGATTCTGATTGCTCCAGACTGGGCCAGACAGCCCTGGTACCCTCTCCTCCTGTCCCTGACATTCCACCCTCCCCTCAGCTTGCCCAGGACCCACGACCTGTTGACCTGTGCACAGGGGAGAGTGTGGTATCCGAACCTCAATTCCCTCCACCTCAAGGCCTGGTTCTTGAGGAGCTAGAATTTGCTGATTTACACCTTTCTCAAGGTGTCCTGGATATTTTAAAGGCTTCTAGGAAACCTTCCACTAGAGCCACTTACAATTCTAAGTGGAAGAGGTTTTCCATTTGGTGTTCTGGTAAGCAGATTATCCCAGAATCTGCTAATCTGCCCAATTTACTGGACTATTTGGTCCATTTAAATTCCTTAGGCCTTAGGCCAGCTACCTTAAAGGTTCATCTGGCAGCTGTCTCTGCTTTTGTGTCAGCGGGGAAGCTTGCTTCTCTTTCTTCTCACCCTGTATTTTCCAAGTTTTTTAAGGGGTTTCTTCACACTAACCCCCCCTTTCAGGAACCAGCTCCTGCATGGGACCTGAATGTTTGCATTGCTCAGCTAATGCAACCCCCCTTTGAGCCTCTGTCCTCGGCAGACCTCAAGTTTTTGACTTGGAAGACTGTTTTCTAGTGGCTATCACTTCTGCTAGGCATATAAGTGAATTACAGGCCTTGTCAGTAGAAGAAGATTTTATTTCTTTTCACAGAGATAAGGTAGTCCTTAGGACTAACAGAAAGTTTTTACCTAAAGTGGTTTCAGATTTTCATCTCAACCAATCCATCTCTCCAGTATTTTCACTGAGCATTCCTCCTCAGGGAGAGGAATTGCACAGTCTGGATGTCAAAAGAGCCCTAAGCTACTATTTGGGCGCACAAGGTCTGAGTTGAATCCTCCAACTCTTCCTTATCTATGGAGAGGTTGGCAAGGGAGACCTGCCACTAAGAGGACAATTGCGAGGTGGATTGTCTCTTGTATCCAGTTCTGTTACCAAAACTAGGTAGAGAGCCTCCCTCAGGACTGAGGGCTCATTCCACCAGGGTACAGCTGCATCTCTAGCGGCTGCTAGAGATATTCCCATTTGGAAATTTGCCAAGCTGCTACCTGGAAAACAGTCCACACCTTTACCAAGCATTATTCCCTGGATGTCCAGTCCAGGAGAGATGCTCAGGTTTGGCACAGCGTGCTTCAGAGCCTATTCCCCAAGTAGGTTCTGACCCTCCTCCATGGAGGTACTGCTGTATAATCTGCATTAAGTCCTAATAGCAGCAAGACTTCATGGTGTTTGAAGAAAAAATTACTCACCTTAGTAATTGCTTTTCTTCTCATGGAGTCTTGCTGTATTAGGACAACCCTCCCTCCTACCCCGCTCAGAACTCCTACTTGAGTATGGGGTTGTCAAATTGGTGCAAGCTCTGTCATGCCATTTCAATTTCTCTCTAGCTCCCCCCCTCCTTTTGTTCATTTGGGTTAGGAACTAGGTGATTCTGTTTTTTGTTAAGTGATAGGCAAGGCCACTGTTTTTCGTTTTTTACCAGAAAATCCGGTAAAATTCCAGAATTAGGGCTGCCTGAAAACCGGTAAAAACGAAGATTTCATGGAATCTGGCATTTTCTATCAGATCAGTAAATCTATAAAAAACTGTGTTTTTCTTTTAATTCCTTCCTGTACTATTTTCAGTTTGCTTCATTTAATGCTCTGTATATTAAGCCTTCTTTAATCCTGATTATTTATGCACATACTAAAAAATGATAAAAGAATCCCGGTAAAATCCAGAAATTAGAGTAACAATCACCGGTGAAATTCCGGAATCTTAAGTCTTGAAAACGGAATCTAATTGTTTTAATCACCGTAAATCAGTGGCCTTGGTGATAGGTGGCTCCCTCTCTGGACTTGAGTCTTTGGGGAGAGGGGGCCTATTAGTGCTTGTCATGGGTGATTCTAACAATAACAGGTTATTTTGTTATTATTCTATGATTGTTGTTGTGTTTTTGTTGTTCTACTACTGGTAGGTAGCCAATGGCTAGTGTAGAGCTTTTCCACACAGACTTGCTATATTAGTTTAGCTTCGTAAAGAACCTGGCAGTTTCATTTGAAACTTGCCAGATAGAGCCTGAACAGCCCTCGCTGTGGAACTCAGAACTGCTCTGGAGTTAACCCTATCCTCTCCGGGGCAGTTCAGAGGCTGAGGCTGACTGCATTAAGTCCTAATACAGCAAGACTCCATGAGAAGAAAAGCAATTACTAAGGTGAGTAATTTTTTCTTTTCACCCTGGGACTTGTGTGACAATGTGGGGATTGAACTACTAAATAAAAGACTCTCCCATCAAATCTCCTGCCCCCCTTTCAAAACCTTGGATGGCACCCCTCTGGACAACTGCTCCAGCTTTAGATACCTAGGAGTCTGGCTTGACCAGCACCTTGATTTTGCCATTCATATCGACTCCCTGCATAAGAGGCTTCTCCCCAAACTTGGTGCCTTACACCGATACAAAAGCTGCCTCCCCTCTCCTACAAGGCAGGCCATAGTCCAAAAAATGATACTACCTGTCCTCAATTACGGTGACATAGTGTACTCCATCGCTCTCTCATCTACTTTGGCCAGCCTCAACACGCTATTCCACTCATTCTGTCGTCTCATCCTCAACTGCCCTCAATCCACCCACCACTGCTCACTATACCGCTCCCTAGCCCTGCCATCCCTCCAAGATCTCAGACTAATACACTGAGCCAGGTTCACTGCTAAATTTTGGTTCCTCTCCCTCCCACCTTACCTGGCATCCACCCTAGCCCAACCACCTCCCCCAGCCTACGCCCTAAGACGCACAGACCAAAGGCTTCTCCACGTCCCTTTTCAACTAAAGGTCAGGCCTCTTTTTCCTACCGGATTCCCCAGATCTGGAATGCCCTACCACCTACCATAAGAAACATATCAAATCCTAATCATCGTAACCAGCTACTCAGCACGCATTTCTCCTCCAGCTGCACATGTTTCTAGCTGCACCTCTTCTAACTGCTTCAAACTCCAATGTACCATACTGCTCTATGATATAAGGTTGTTTTGCTAGGCTGAATTATGTATCTCTCTATCTTTCCCCAAACTGTCTGCTTGTAGCTATTCTGCCATTGTCTGTAAGGCAGTTAGCCATACCTCTCACTGTTGTTAATGTCTTAGTCTGACACTGTGTTTTGCTTTGTATTGGGTCCTGGCCCCCAGATCGCATCTGGAATCGAGCAATTGTTGCTCAGTATGCCTTCCTGGTAAAACTCATTAATAAATAAATAATTACATATTGGGAAGCCTAGAGTAATGGGCTAAGTAAATTAAAAGTAGGTTCAAGCCCAGAGCTTGTTGGGATGCAAATGTTATGTAAAGGAGATGTCACAGATGTCTACCCAGAACCTACATTTGAAAGTTCAGTAAAGGAATTGTTCAGTTTCCAGAGAAATGGCCGGGTATGGGCTGTGGGAGCTGGAGGTGGGTGGCCCCCCATCTTTAGTGACCAGGTACACCTCTACGGATTTCTTCTGTGGATTTCTACTTTGCCTCAGGCACTTGGCCAGTGAAGAGGGAAGTACCCAGACATGGGATTGTAAGGAAAATTCTCTCTAGGAGTTGAAGACCCTAGTGTGGTTTGGGGAGCCACAACAGGAAAATTGGTTCATTCCTCAAATGGACCGCAGATCAAGTGGCCGGCGGGGGAGCCGGGCCAGTGGGGAAAACCCAAGTAGTGTACAAGTCGGGCTGTGTATCCAAAGCTGAGTGCAAGTCCAGGCTGTGTGCCTGGTGGGTTTAGAGCCTGAGGGCTGGAAATGGTAATAAAGTGTTCTGTTGTCTCTAATCTGCATTACCAGGAAATGTAGCCCCATGGGAGTCCATCTATGCTTTGTTTGTTCAGCTTGGAAGTGAATAAAAGCCACACTGAAGAATCTCATTCCTGGTTTTGGACATTACAGTTATTGCTTCCTGTGTTTGGATTTACTTGGGTGCCCCTGTTCAGAGTAGACAGGACTGGGTCCCCGGTGCCGAGTAACCTCTTCTTCCCCGAACCCAGGTCCCCACCAGGTACTGCTGTCAGCTTCCACAGCATGCCACCTGTTGTTTTGCTAGAAAGGCAGGGGTGAGGGGTTACACAAACAGTCCCCCAGCCCCAAACACAGACAGTCCCCCAGCCCAAAACACAGACAGTCCCCCAGCCCAAAACACAGACAGTCCCCCTTGCCTCACCAAACACAGACTGTCACCCTCCCTTTCACAATACAGACAGTCCTGCACTGATTTTTTTTTTTTTCCTTTTTACTCCCGAACCGCCTACCGCCTAGTCTTCAGCCCGGTCACAGGCATGACTCTGCCCCAAATCGGCCACAGCCCACGATGCCCGTGGCTTTTCCCACGGTGGGGCCTATGGCACGTCTCATGCTTCGCAGGCACTGGGATTAGTCGGGCTTGGGCCTGGGGCACATCGCCGCGGCGTGTCACTTGCGGCGGCAGGCGGCTCCTCCCTTTTCCTGGTTTTCTCTCCAGAGGAGGCAGGGACGTGCAATGATGCCAGCGTCCGCCCCGCCTCCTCTTCCCCCCATGTCAAGCGTCGGCTGCGTGGCACTCCCGGTCTCCACCAGGGGTCCCCAACGCACCGAATGCTGCCCGCACCCTCCCCCCGGAGTAGGAGAGCTGCCCATTGGATGCTCAATCCTACTCTCCCCGGCCGGCCCTCCGACGACCCAAGTCCTGCACTGATCTACCAAACACTCCCTAGACACTCAGCCAGCAACCCCGTGCCTCAAGACGCATGGCCACCAATTCCCTCCACAAGACATACAGCCACCAACCATGGACAGTCTCCCTGCCCCACAAAACACAGACTTTCTCACCACCCCACCAACACAGACAATCCCACCTGACCCACCAAAAACTGAACCCCCCACCCAGACACATGGACAGTGACCCCGCACCCCAAGACACAACAGCATGACAAAACTCTCTGCCCCCACTAAGCCACAAAATAAACACTGTCCTGTATCTTTGTATTAATCTTCATTTATTGTTTCTTATTACTGTAGGGGCAGGGTTTTATTACTTTTTTTTATGATGAAAGAAAGATGCTGCTTTACTGCAGATCTTTTCTGCAGAATTTTTATCCATCTCAGCTTGCTCAGACCAAAGCATTTACCAAAAATCAAGATTAAAAGCTGCTGTTCAGTAACTCACATTACAGTGCTGTGGCCTCTCTCCCCTTCCCTACCTAATACATATAATAACCTGAGGTCAACCATTTAATTCAGTCCTTTGCTTCATCTGTCACTGAATCTCATATTTGGCACTCAGGCAACATTTTTAAATATCCAGGGGCTGATACAAAAATCTCGTTTATAGTTTTCTAGTAGCGGGAGATGTAAATCCATTTCAGGGCTGCATGAGCATTTGGACGCGAAGTGAATCAGACAGGATGGCTGAATTTTTTACAAACCTTTAGGAAAGATTTAGGAATTTTAAAAGATAAAAATATATATGTGTGTATATATATATACACACATTTACACTAGTTTCCTTGTTGAGGAGTCGCTGCACTGTGGCAAGGAAATGGAACAGACGGTAAGATGAACTTTGTTTAAACACTCGTATGTACCAGAGAGGTAAGCCCATTTTAGGGCTTTAGGCAGCACTTTCACATCCAAAAATTAATTTTTGCAGGTTTCAAAATGTTAAAATGACTATCATGATCATCAACCAGTTGGTGAAGGGTGGCAAACACCAATTAAATGGAACAGCTGTTTTTTTAAAAAGTATTCAATTTTGTTACCAGTAGTGCCGCCATTTTGAGAAAACATATTTATATTTTTTTTATTTAGTTGTTTAACCAGGTATAGCACACTAAGCTGAAAGCTTTTTAACAGGAGGTTAAGTGACTTGCTCAAGGTCACACAATATGCAAGTGGAAGCTGTTGGATTCAAACCCAGGTCTGGTCTGCTGGATGTCACCAGATTTGCAGCTCAGAGCCTTAGACCACTGCGCTATACTGCCTCCTATAATAAAACATATAATGAATATACATATATACACATAATAAAACGATGCACAGACCATCTTTCGAGAACATTTCTATACTAAAAAAAAATGTTCTTTGCAGCAATATCTTGGATTATTTTTGGCACAAACCCCAAACCATGAACAGTGCTGTAACCGATGCCATTTTCCTACAACCTGATACATTTCTGCACTAATATGAATCCCTGTCAAGTAAAACATTCTTTTAAACATTTATTTTTAAATGTAATCAAACAATTTTTTGGCAAAACATTCACGGCAATGCAGTTTTGCAGTTCGGCAGCAGGATAGCAGCAGGAAAAGCAGATACAAACAGTAGTAAAAATAACAGAAATAAAGCCACGTGCTTTGTCCTGCTTTTTAAACACTGCAGATCTCGGCTGCTCTGTGAATAAACACTGCTGCTGTTTTGGTGCTGAAATTCCATGGACTAATCATGAATCTGCTTTTCCTACCATTTTTCCATGAAAATGGAAAACCAGTGTCCCTGCTTAACATCTATTCACTGAAACAGAGAAAGGAGAGAGGGAATATGACAGAGACTTTCAAATACCTTAGAGGAATAAACAGGGTACAGGAGGGGAGCATATTTCAGAGAAGAAAGTGCACAAGGACAAGGGGACATAACATGAGGATGGAGGGAGGGAGGCTTAGGGGGAATGCTAGGAAGTATTTTTTCACAGAGAGGGTGAAAGATTCGTGAAACAGACTACCAGCAGAGGTGGTGGAAATGAAAACAGTATGGAGATTCAAAAGTGCATGGGATAAGCATAAAGGCACCCTGCTGTACAGCAGAGTGGGGGAAAGGTAGTCCAGATAAGAGTAGGGATTGCCAAACCAAGTGGGGAAGTGGGCAGACTGGGTGGGCTGTGTGGTCCTTATCTGTCTATGAATTCTGTGTTTCTGTGTATTATTAGGCTAGGCTTAATTCAAGGCTTTTGTTAGTCTGAGCTGGTTAGCCAGGCAGAGATGTGTTGGGGCCGAAGCCCAGTTCAAATTGCCTATGTTGTCTCTCTGTTTCATGACCTCTGCCCCTTTACCGACTTCCCAGTTTATACCACCACAGCCAGGCATTGCAGGGAGGTCAGGATCATGAGGAGGCAGGTGGGTCGACAATGGCAGAAGGCAATTGAGGTTGGGGAGGTGAGTGGTATTAAGGTTGTTAGATCCAGGAGACGCCCTGAGTTTAAACAGAGCCTAGGGAGAGGCCAGACGTGTTTGGTCTCTGTACCCAGGGATCCCACCAGATCGAGTGGGCAGGTCATCGGAGGGCTAGCTGTGCCCTCTAATCCTCTTTGGGCTGTGCTTTGCAGTGCCAGGTTGATAAGGAACAAGACCACCATTAATTTCCTCTGTCAACTTGGCTTGCATTATGGAGATCTGGCTAGGTGACGATGCTGGGTTGGTTCTAGAGGCTGCTGTCCCCGGTAGGTACTCCATTGTGCACTGCCTGAGGAAGGATCGCAGGGGTGGGGGAGTGGCCATCGTTTTTAGAGCCAGCTTGGGCTTCACGGTGCATCCAATTGGCAATACCAGAACCCTTGAATGCGTCGCTGTGTGTGGGGGTCTGGGTGCGGGCTGCAGGATCCTCCTCATTTACCGACCTATCTAGAGTGGACACAGCTTGTACAATTGGTGCCAGTGAGGAGATGGCCACCTATATCAAGGTGGTTTCTGAAGCACTGGAAGCCATTTCTCCCATCCATATATGACCCAGAGGGACTACTGGCCTTAGCTGGCCTATCTAGAGTAGACACAGCTTGTACGATTGGTGCCAGTGAGATGGAGGCCACCTATATCAAGGTGGTATCCAAAGCACTAGAAGTCAACTCTCCAGTCCATATATGACCCAGATCTTCTCACTTGAGATCCCCTTGGTTCAATGGGGATCTCAATGCAATGAAGATCAAGGGTCGGAAGTTGGAGTGCTGCTGGTGGAAGACCCGACTGGAGGCCAAAAAACTGGTCCTGCATGCTCACAGTGGTGAGTACCAGGAGGCAATTTTCTGTAAAAATGCAGAATTCCTGTCCAGGGATATTGCTGCAGGGAGAAAGAGACCTTCTTGGCTTTTTTGAACTGTGGATCGGCTACTCCATCCTGACTGTCTACAGCTGAGAAAGACTTTTTCATCCACTGTATGTGAAGAGTTTGCTCTGTTTTCTCTGACTGAGTGTCATCTATCTGGGTGGGGGTTCCATCAAGGAGGTTATTGCCTCGCAGTTGCTGGACTGGGAGCAACAGAGACACTCTATCTGTCTGGGAGGAATTTAGGCCAGTGGAAGTGGCCAAGGTCACTGAGGTGATTTTACAGCTGAAGCACACTTATTGTGAACTGGACCCAGCTCTGATGCATTTCTTAATGGGATACATTGAGGCTGTTGACCTGATGTTCACTGGGATTGCCAGGTGTTCGATGGCAGAGGGGGTGTTCCCAGTGGCTTTGAAAAGAAGCGTTGGTGGGGCACCACCTCAAGAAGCCCTCCCTCGACCCAGACATCCTGGAGAATTACTCTCTGATCTCCAACCTGCCATTTTTAAGCAAGGTTGTTGAGAAACTTGTGGATCAGCAGCTCGAGGATCATTTTGTGTCCTTTGAAATGTATGAGCCATTTCAGTCAGGGTTTTGGGCCAGACACAGCACAGAAACAGCATTCGTGAGGGTGCATAATGACCTGCTCAGGGCTAGAGATAGAGCAGATAAGTAAATTCTCGTACTCCTCGATCTCTCTTCAGCTTTTGACACTGTCAATCATTTCATGCTCCTAGATCAGCTCCGTGAGTTTTGTGGACTCACCGGTATGGTCTTCAAATGGTTTGAGTCCTATCTATCTGATAGGGTACAATAGGTGGTGATGGGGAATTTCTCCTCCTCCCCAATGCCCCTGTCATGTGGAGTACTGCAGGGCTCAATCTTGTCACTGATGTTGTTCACAGTGTACATTCTGCCCCTGCATGAGATCATTCGACAGTACAGCATGGCGTTTAACTGCTATGCAGATGACACCCAGCTGTATCTGTCATTTGTGCCTGGAACATCCAATGCTGTGGATGTGTGCAACACCTGTCTGGCTAAAATCAATGACTGGATGTCCTCCAGCTGGCTATGACTTAACCCAGACAAGACAGAGGTGCTGGTGATTGAGCCGGGTCTTGTGCATGATGGGTTACCACCTGGAGCTAGCACAGGTCTTTTCCTGGTGCCTGCTGTGTTAGTGGCTTCCCCATGGGTGCACAATCTTGGTGTGATCTTGGACAGCAGACTGACCTTTGAAGATCGGTATCATCTATTGTGAAAAATGTTTTTTACCACTTGCTGAACATTGCCAGGATCAAGTCCCTCATTCCACCCAAGGACCTGCCAACTCTGGTACATGCTTTTGTTAACTCTAGGCTCGACTACTGTAATGCTCTGTACTTTGGGGTCATAGGAGGAACCCTCTGCAGACTGCAGCCAGTGCAGAATGTGGTGCCCCGGTTGCTGACAGGCCTGTCCAGGTCCAGTCATGTAACGCCAGACCTGCGTGCTCTGCACTGGCTGTCTGTCAGGTGGAGGGTCCTTTTCAAGGTGGGCTTGCTCACCTTTAAGGCCCTATATGGGCTGGGGCTGGGCTACCTGTCTGAGCTCTTGAGGCCTGCGACCTCTGTTTGCTCCCTCCGCTCCTTTTCAAGGGGTCTCATGAATGATCCCAGGGTTCGGCTCAAGACATCAGGTGACCGTGAGATAAGTGTCTCTGGGCCGACCCTGTGGAACTCACTACCATCTGCAGTCTGGGAGGCCCCCCTCGATTGAGGTATTTAAACTGAGGCCGAAGGACCACCTCTACAGCTTGGCATTTATGGACTAGGTACTCCTACCCAATTCAGCCATCCCATTCTGAAAATATTTATCATAATACTGAAACTTAGAATTTGACTATTTTTGAATTTTATTTATTTTTAATTTTATTGCTTCTTGATTGTTTTATCGTTAGGTGCCCAGAGCGCCTCTGGGAATGGACGCCATATAAATAAAAGTTGCCTTGCCTTGTCTTATTGTGTACATAACATACAACAGGGTGTGCGGTCCCACTTTGATATACACATGCATTGGCTGTGTTGTGAGGTATAAAGCAGAGCAGAGTACTTTCCTCCATCGATGAAGTGCATATATCAGATGCAACTGAACACCCTGAAATGTGTTACTGCACTTACAAAATGGGCACAAAATTAAAATATTGGGGGAAACACATGAAAAAGGTGCAGTTGTATGGCCGGTATGAAGTACTGCATGATCATGTGATCATGCACCCTGGTAGTCAAGGATTTTTTTTACTGATTTTATTAATATTTATATTTGAGAGTGTGTAATGGCTAAAATTACAATGGGGGGTTATGCATAAAAGTGACCAATGTATGTGCGATGCAGCGTACATTGGCTGTATGCCTCTATGGCTGTGGACAGGTGCAGGGTGCATGGATTCATGACCCCAAGCACTCACAGGGAAACTTTCCTCACCCCTCCATGTGCTGAACCATGGGGGTAGATGGATGTGGAGCAGTTGACCCAGGAAAGCATCCAATCAGATGCCCGTCCTAGGTCTCAGACGGGATTCCTTGCACCTCAGGTGTGAAGGAGTGTAGGAAGGCACAGGACCAGGATGAGTAAAAGTACAGGCACTAGTCCAAATGGCTACCCTCAGCACACCCTGGCAGTCCAGTGGGCTGGAGCAGCAGTATGCAGGGGGATCCCATTGCCATTGCACCCCATCAGTAACCATTGCATACACATAGCAGGGTCTCCCATGCTGTAAAATTTCCCAGCCCAGCGCTCTGTGCCTTAGTGAATCACATAGAGTGTGGGTATGCCCCCTGGCACACCACCGGACTATCTGTGCCACATAGCTGCTCAGTCGGCCAGAAGATCTGGTGTGCAACTGGCTGGTGCACTGATACTGAATGCCACCACGGGTCCGCTGGATCCCTGCTATGCGGAATTCAGGCATAGGGTTGCCTGTACGCTGCAGATATGTGGCACATAGGCTTTGTGCATACAGCCCAATATGCAGTTTATCATCATGTGTAAGGGGGCAGGAAAATATCTCATGAGTGACAGAGCCACAAGTCCTGCCTCCTCATAAGTAATGATAAACTGCATGTTTTGAATCAGATCATCGCATCCCTGTAAATATATACTGCATTGCAAGAAATATTAGTGTTTGGTTTATTTTCACTATATTAGTTTAAGTATAGCCCTCCCTTCCAAATTCTAAACTGATCTGTCAAATGATTGTTTGAGGTGGCTAGCATGATGTCATGTGTCCAGTTTCCTTGGAAATGGGGGAAGGGCGCTGCTCATACTGGACCTGGGCAGGTAATTAGAAGACTGTCCCTACAAAATATGAATCAGGATCTGATCATAGTACTATGTTCAACCACAGTTGGAAATCATCAAACCTGTTTTTTTTTTTTTTTTTACTATACTTTTCTCCCCAGTGGTCAAAATTACAGTGGAGGCTAGGCATAAAAGTGACCAATGTATGCTGGGAAATTTCACACCACAGGGGACACTGCTGTGTGTATGTGCCCCAACAGTTACGGTCGGGGCATAATGGCAACAGAATCACCCTGTACACTGCTGCCCCAGCCCACTGGGCTGCTAGGTAGGCTGGGACAGCCTTTTGGGTTAGTACCTGTAGTTTTACACATTCTAGTCCTGCACCTTTCCACACTCCCCTGCACCTGTGGCACAAGGGATCCAGTCTGGGACCCAGGACAGGCATCTGATTGGATGTTTGCCTAAGTCCACTGCTCTGCATCCATCTGCCTTCATGATCCTGCACACCGGGGGCTGCAGACAGGTGACCTGCAAGTGCTTGATGTAGTGATTCCATGTACCCTGCACCTATCTACGGCGATGTAGGCATGCAGGAAATGCACTGGTCACTTTTATGCATAGCCCCATTGTAATTTCGACCATTGCACACTCTCACACATCAATATTAGTGAAATGGCTAAGAAAAATCTTTAACTATCAGTGGTGCAAACTCATCGCATGAGCATGCATTACTCCATAATGGCTGCACACCTACACCTTTTTCATGTGTTTCCCTCACACATTTTAATTTTGTGCCCATTTTGTAAGTGCATTAACACATTTCAGTGTGGGCAGTTGCATCTGATATATGCACTTTTTCGGATGGAGAAAAGTACTCTGCTTTGCTTAATACCTCACAACACAGCCAAGGTATGTATATATCAGAGTGGGGCCGCACACCCTGTTTTATGTTATATCTGCAATAAGACACTCCAGGATGTGTAATTATGCTGTAATAATTGCACGGCTCAAGGCTGTTGTTAGGCACCAGGCACTTGTGCTGAGTGCCATTAAACACTTGTGAGCAAAGCACAAATTATTACGTAGAGGATAATGGAAGGGCATCAGTTAATAACTGCACTGTATTCACTCCGAGAGGTTGCCATGACAACATTGTAAACCTTGAGAGCACAGCTTGAAAGGTTTTCTGCTGCCATGGCAACCTCGAGAAGAGAATTCAGCGCGATGATTAACTGATGCCCATACTTTAGCTTTTTCAGTGTATGGGCACCAGTTAATGTTGCTTGCGACTTAATTTACTTCCTTACATCTTGCACATCTGAATTTCACTTATCTACAGTAGAGTGAATACAACATGAGGTAGCCTGTCGGAAGCATCTATCGTTACCGAAGCAGCTACAGCATTTAAACTTAAAACATTCATCATGTATTGAAAAAAAACTCTGCCTGAAAGCAGTAAAACTGTATTCTTTACATTAACAACTGAATGGAAACACTTTTGGAAAAACAAAAAAGTCACATGAGTCATGGTCAGAGATGCACCACAGCAACAACACAAAGTGCACTCTTCACTGATGTTTGATGAATACGTTCATTGGCGATCTGGTAACATGGGTCATGCAGATAGATGCACTGTGGGTTGCATTACCATGCCAACTTGTGGCAGTTCGCTTGACCATGGTGTGCATTACAATGGGACATTTTACTTCGGGGAACTATGGGGAAAAAAAACAACTATTTTCTAGTCATCATCAGATCATGTAAGAGAGCTTGCTATTTTTGTTTCGTTTGTAATGTTCCCAGTTGTTCAGATTGTTAACGTGTCAGCAAAAAAAAAAAAAAAAGAGTAACACCAAGGTTTGCACATGCACAATGGTGCCAATATCGATATGCCATCACTATGAAATACTCAAGAATGGTTAACCACTACCTGACGTTATAGTGATGGCATAACAAAACTGTAATCTGGTGGATTTCAGTAAATAATAAACCTCTCCCGTACATTATAGCACAATTACAGATTCCTGAAGTACAGTATTGCAGTTACAGCAAGTGTAGAAAAACTGTTAAAGCTTTAATATTAACAAAAAAGGCAATTTAATACAGCTTGGAAAACACTGGCAATTGCAGTTGGAGTGAAATTGTTCTTTTTTTGTTACATCAGCTACTGTAACTCTTACTCTGATAATGGTTATATACTGAATAATACATGGTGTGGTGTGTTTAATGAGATTTTATACACACCCTGAGGTGTTGGATGTTATATAAACCCCAAGAGCAAAGCTTGGTGTTTAGTTAAGCATCCAAAACTGAGGGGTGTGTGTAAAATCTCAAGTTAAACACACCCCTTCATGTTTTATTTTGTATAATTGCTGGGTAGCCTTGTCGCACCACAGCAGTTATATAAAATAAAGTGGTTGCAGTCCAGTCAAGATCAGGGCCAGATTAAGGCAACCTGGGGCCCTAGGCCCAAGAGAAATCTGGAGGCCCCCTCACCGCAACCACACCCCTTTACCCCGACTGAGCGTCTTCGCTATGACGGCACCCCAAGTTGGCTATTAGATATCAGTTACTAAAACTTGAAAAAAATGATTTTACTGTCCCTAAAAAGTTGCATAAAACATAAATAACCTAAGTAAAATGCTTCAAAATTAATTAAAATAATAACAGTCTGGAAAAATAACAGTAGTCTGAATTTTAATCATTTAGAGAAAATAATTGGCCTGGTAAAAATAATTTTTGGGTGTGAAATGTCATGATTTGCACTTCTCCAAAGCTGTGTGTGCTTGTAGTGTGGGTGTTATCATTTTGTCCTGTCAGGTAGTATGAACCAGGATGTGGGAGTTTAATTGGGTAGGGTTGGGACCCATCTTTAAAAGAGGCTAGGTTCTGCTAAAAGTTAAGTGTGTGGATTACTAGAGGGGTTGTGAACTTTAGAGTTTATATCGCAAAGCAAGTGATTGTTGGAAAAAATAATTTCCTGGATCAAACGTTTCTGTTATTGATAAGTAATAAGTGTCCCCTGCCTCTAAATTCTCCTGGCTGTGTGACTATATTCACTAGTCCTCTGTACCAGAGTTATCTGTACTCATTGACTCAGACAATGCTCAAAATGTTATGGTTTGTAGTATTGTACCTCATCCTCCTGAATCTGTATTGTTCAAAATGTTATGCTTCGTAACTCATCCTTCCTGAAGCTGTCTTGTTTTCTATTGACTGTTGTTCTACTGTTGCACTACAGTTCTGTAACCTCCCAGACTGTGCTTGAAAATATGCAGTGTTTTGTCTAGTGCACAAAAATGAAATATATAAATAAAGCCAGGATCAATAAATGGCAAGATTTAAGTATAGCACAGTGATTTAAGGCTGTGAGCTGCAAACCTGGAGACCTGAAGCTGAATCCCACAGCCCCCACTTGCATACTGTGTGACCGTGAGCAAGTCACTTAACTTCCTTGTTCTCTCAGGTTGCACCTGTACACAAACTTTCGGTTTAGTGTGTCTCCTGGTAAAGACAAAGCTAAGATTTACTCATGGGAATCTGGAAATACATTCATTTGTGCACCATAAAAATGGAGCTATATCAATATCAGAACTTCAATATGAGTGAGATAAGGGAATTAAAAAAAAAAGTATGATATTTAATTGTACCATTGAAACGCATTGTAGTTTTCTTAATTTTAGGAGTGTGATTAACTATAAAGCATACACATTAAACTGCGCTGTTAATCCTTTGTAAGACTTGATTCTAAATGGGGATTCTAAGTGGGGGTGTTAGACAAAGCAAAGGAAATGGGCCTTTTCACCCTTTAATGGTCAGCCTGGCCAGGGCCCCCCGAGCCATGAGCTACACTTAACACCTGATCAGGGAGGTGAGATTCATGTCACAGTTCAGCCCCTGCCTTGTTCAGATTACTTAGTGGTTTGCTCCTTTACAAAAAATGCAGCTCGGGCAGGAAGAAAAAGATATACTGAAAATATATGTTGGGAATTGTTGGGGGCCCCCTACCAGGCAGGGACCCTAGGCCTGTGCCTGTGTTGCCTATGCCTTAATCTGGCCCTGGTCAAGATGAAGCACTGTCAGCAATCCCAGCTGCAGTCAATACCACCGAGCGGCTGTTGAAACCTTTTTTTTTTAAATTTAACCATGTGGAATATGTGTAATTCAACTGCTGAGAGGTATTTTAAGTGCACTTGACTTACCGCCAAGTGATAAAGCGAGGTGGTAGCTTTTTGATGTTGTGTACAGGGAGAAAGTGATGGCAGTCACATACTTTGGAGCAAAGGAAATCTGGTGCATGTTCTATGACTAGGTTTCTCTATGGGAACAAAAGGAAGGATCCCCGGTTATAATAGCTCTGTTACAGCTACTATGCTAATTTACATACAGCAACCAAGAATTCTGAGTAGATTATAAAGTCGACATCCGTTTTCCTTAATTAAAGATGCAGACTTCTATTTTTATGGTGGTTACAACAATATATGATCTCAGATGTTTATTGTCAAAATGAGACATTGTGCATTCAGTATACAGCTGACAAGATTTCTTTACTGAGAGATGTAGTCTCCTAGTTCTGTAGTGAATACTGAAATATAATAGCCTGTTCCAAAACCACATTCCCATGCTAGTGTTGCACTATTACCCTTTTGTTCCAGGCTTAAAGGTTTTGGGGTGCATATGTGACATGGTAATTAAATCTGCAGAACTGCACTTCACTACTCCTCTTAGTGCTGTCCACCCGCACTCCCCTTCCAATGCAGTTTGCTTCTTTCTTTCCCTTTTTAGAAAAACATCACTCATTGGCCCAGATATTGAAACTGCACCAGGCTGTGGCACAAGCCTGGGCGCAGCACAACTTAGCTGCGCTGGGGTGTTGACTGGGCGATATTCAACGGAGCTGCACCATGGCACAGCATCATTGAATATCGCACCCTAGCCACCCGCAGTGTGCATGGTGCAGTGGCACTGTGCCAGCACAAGTGGCCAGAGTGGAGCAGGGGGATGCTCTAGGCCAAGTTCCATTGTGCTATACACAGCAACCACGATATTCAAAAATGCACATGCAAATGGGGCCATAATGTATGCAAGGCACAAATTGGGCCATTTGCATGTCATTATGGCCCCATTTGCATGCAGGTGTGCAGATCCCTGGCGACTTGTGCCTGGCGCCCTGCCAGGCAACAGCTGTCAGGGACCGACGCCCCCTGCTCAGGTTTGAAATGTGCCCCACAGCCCGATCGTGGGCATTTGTAAAATAAAACCATGTCCTATATCCCTTGGGGTCCAGTGGACCACTGGCAGCCCAATCGCGGGCTTAAGTATGAATAAAATTAAGTCCAGTATCCCTGGTGGTCCAGTGGACCGCTCACAGCCTGATCACGGGCATTTGCATAATAAAACTACATCCAATATCCCTGGCGGTCCAGTGGACCCCCTCCCTACCACCACGAGCCCCACTGCCCCACCCCCATTCAGTGGCGAAGGCAGCACCCCACCGCCCAGCTGCCCCACCACCTGCTGACTGACACCGTAGGTACGAGCTGTATGCCCATTGGTTCACAGCAAGAGCTAATGGCGGCAGCCCTACCATACTACACATTCCAAATATGTGAATGGAGGGACGGGGGTGGGGGTCAGTAGGCGGGTGGGGAAGGGGTCCGCTGGACCACCAAGGATATCGGACGTAGTTTTATTCATACTAAAGCCCGCGATCGGGCTGACAGCGATCCACTGGACCACCAGGGATATAGGACGTAGTTTTATTATACAAATGCCCGCGATTGGGCTGACAGTGGTCCACTGGACCACCAGGGATATTGGACATAGTTTTATTATACAAATGCCCATGATCGGGTTGACAGTGGTCCACTGGACCACCAGGGATATTGGACATAGTTGTATTATACAAATGCCCGTGATCAGACTGACAGTGGTCCACTGGACCACCAGGGATATTGGATGTAGTTTTATTATACAAATACCTGCGATCGGGCTGATAGTGGTCCACTGGACCACCATGGGATTTTGGTGGGTCATATTTGTACGTATGCCCGCGGTCGGGCATGGGAGGGTGCCGCCAGGTGCAGCTGGAGCTCAGGTGGCCACCCACAGGTGGCAGCTGCAGTGTTGCGCCCTGCAATACAGCAGCTCACCTGTTGGTAGCCAGCCATTGTTCCTTTTTTTTTGATCAACTGTGCGTGGCGCAAGTAGGGGTCGCGCATGCATGGACTCATCACATCCCAGGCTGAATATCGGGATGTGCTGAGTATGCATGGGCACACCCGCCCCCCCCCACCTGCACCACATACATTACTGATGCGCTCCGGTGCATCGGAATTTGTGCCAGGCACAATTCCCATTTGAATATCGTGCAGGGACGCATCAGTGGTGTTGCACCATGTGCAACCCTTTTGAATATCTGGGCCATTGAGCATTAATTAATAGTTTTATTTTCATTAACATGTGCTTAAAACTAACTCACTCCATACTCATTTTGTTTCTTTTATTTCTTTGTGATTGCACCTTTCATTTGTATCCATTGCCCAAAATTTAGAGAGCCTACTGTTGTCCACAAATGCTTGACGTTCCAATGTGCTGACGTTTCGGAGAGTAAATCTCCATTGTGGTGATGGAGATTTACTCTCCGAAACATCAGCGTGTTAGAATGTGATTGCTATCAGCTGATTGAGGAAGCACCGAGGAGGCTGGCTAGTCCAAAGCAGAAAGAAGGAGTAATGGCACAGGAAGCTAAACCAAACAAATAAGCAGAATGTCAAGCATTTGTGGACAACAGTAGGCTCTCTAAATTTTGGGCGATGGATGCAAATAAAAGGTGCAATCACAAAGAAATAAAAGAAACAAAATGAGTATGGAGAGAGTTTGGAATAGGCAATAGAGCCATGAAGAGGAAGCAGCTTGCCATAAACGAAGTATGATAAAGTACATGTGTTAAAAACACTTTGCAATCAAGTACAAATGAAACAATATGAAGTGATATATAAACACAAATTGTTTTCAGTAATGACTGTACTATAACTGTCTTTGGACTCTCAACGTTCAAACAAAAGGAGTTTTTTTTTAAAAAACACATGTTAGTTTTAAGCACATGCTAATGAAAATAAAACTATTAATTAATATCGAATGAGTGATGTTTTGCTAAAAAGGGAAAAAAGAAGCAAACTGCATTGGAAGGAGAGTGCAGGTGGACAGCACTAAGAGGAGTAGTGGAGTGCAGTTCTGTAGATATAATAGCATGTATACTAATTTACATAGTGAGGCATTGTGGGTACAGCAAATAGCTGATTTTTGGGCCTGCAGTGGGCTGGCCCTGCAGACCTTTTACAATCAGAAAAAAAGGAGATTTTTTCTAAATGAACAACAATGTGTGAAATTGCCCTACAGCCACTTCTGTGGCTGAAACACTCCACACTGTCCATTTAGAATGGTGCAACACTATTTTTTTTGTAGCCAAGGTCATGGTAAAACAGGGCAGACTCCACTGTACTAAAGATGGCTGCTTAACGCCGTGCACATGTGGAAATACTAACGCATACACAGTAGTGTTTAACAGCCATCTTTGATATGGCAGAGTCTACCCTGCTCTGACGTGACCTCGGCTACAAAAAAGTAGTGCTGTGCCTTGAAAAACAGTTTATATTATAGATATCCCCCACCCTGTGAGAACAGGAAGGAGGGAAGCAAGATGGTAGCAAGCCTGTGCTGCAGTCTGCAACGCTCTCTCTAAAAGAGCAATCTCCCTCCTAATTTATGCCTGTTATTGGCCGTTTTTGGAGAGAGTGAACTAAATTTGGTGTGTGTGTTTTCAGGCAGTGTGAACTGACAAAGAGAACCAAAAAATAAACTTTTAAGCCATTTATTCAGCTAGGGTGTTTAGTTAGGGTTTTAGCATAGGCAGGGCTGAGAAAGTGAGGAAACCTAAGTTAACAACTTTTTTGTTTTAAGTTAGTCCTGCTCACCTTACTGTGTGCATTGTTTTTCGGGAGTCCTGGTCTATGTTCCCCCTAAGGTGTGTGCATGTGTGCCTGCACAGCAGTTAGAAATAACCCACACACAGCTTCAGCAGTAGCGCACAAAGCAGCTGACAGGGATCCTCATGTTCATGAAGTAGTGACAACAATCATCACTCAGATTTAAGACTCAGACAGCAGGACATGAAAGTGAATGGGAAAGAAACATTGTATGCCCACCCCCAAGGCCACAACCCATTAACTTTAACAAGCCAGCAGTTAACAAGCCAGACATCTCGCTCTTGCTCCAGTTATTGAACAAAGGAACCGATCGGCAAAATTCCAACCAATTGGCTTTCCAGTAACAATGTTTTTGGCTTGACACTTCTTTTCAGTAAGACAGTACTTGATAATGAACAGTATTCTCCTGCTGTTCACAGAAATTGCATTGTTTTATTTGTTTGGTAGATGCCCTCCAACAAAGCAATGCGAGAGATTCTCTGACATAGGGTGAATATTATATTATTTCAGTTTTAAAGCTGCATAACTTCAGTATAATCTGCCTCCTCCCCAAGCAGTGTCTCACATCTAAAATGTCTTTATAATGGATTTAAAGCCTCACCATTGAAAGCGTGTTAATTTTTTTTAGTACAAAAAATGGGAAAACTATAGTTTTTGTTTACTATAAAAGCATCAAAGCAACTTACTGTCTGATTCTGTGTCATTTTTTGTACATATTTGTTGGGGGCCAGGATGGGTATAACCTTCTCAATTAGCAGGCTGAGACATTGATTGTACATACTGTATATCTAGAGAGATGAGATTGTGCTTCTCTTTAAAACGAGGTCTCACATTATGTACACATTTGAGATTCAATGAATCAGTGCTTGTAAAAGGTTGCCCATGTTGGCTACACAGAGCTAGTAATTCTAAAGTGGCCAGCAACAAATGGCAGCCAAAAAATTTCCTTTTCATTTAATTTCATAAATTCAGATTGTGCTTAGTATGGATCAGGAGCGGAAGAGAAATAGTCTCCTAAATGTATCTCCTCTCTCATATCACATTGACTCACTCACTACATTTCAAAAATACATTTTAAAAACCCCACTGAGCTTGACAATACCCAGCGTAGTTATTGTAAACTGTACCTAGGGAAAATGACATAACATACAATTATGCAGGCATCCATCAATTATCCCATTGCAAAGCACCACTTTAAGAAGATGTCCAACCCTGAATACCACATTGCCATAACAGTATTAAATGATGTACTTTTGGAGTTGGCAGAGTTGTCTAAGATGTTTCAGAAAAGTGGTCCAACAACAGTTGAAGATGTACAGATTGCTAGGGCAAAAATAAAAAAGATCAGAAGCCAGCACCTGGGTGAAACTGTCTACTGGAGCCAACTAGTAAAACTGCTTTTGGCTAATTGCACAGTTGAAGTAAGCACAACAGCAATTTTGCAATTCATTAGCCTGTTATGTGACCATCTGGACAGCCGATTTCCTGCAGGTGAACTTAGTGACTGATCTGCCTTTGATTTTGCAGCAATGCCACATTGCAGCTTTGAGTTTGGCTTATCAAATATTGAGAGACTGTACAGCAAATATCAGAACTATTTATTTTCAGCAGTGGACCAGGCAGAAATTGTTAGCCAGTACAATGGCTTCAGATTTATAATTGCTGAAAAAATAAAGGGAGGATCATTAAAATCCTTTACTGACATGATCCACTTTGCTTTGACTAACGTGCAGTACAGCATTGTGGCTAAACTTATTGATGTATGTGCTACATTACAAGCTAAACATGAAGCTTTCATGTATAGAGGTTCCTACACAGTCGTATCCTTCCCCAGAAGAGATTCTCCATAGGGAAGTACAGAGTGAGAAGAATACGATAGCAAAGAGAAAAATCTTGGGAGTGACAGAGGATCATGTACTGAAGCAGAGAGAAGTATGGCTGAGTAGGACCATAACTATCTTTGGGTGGAAGGTTTCACTCAAGGATTCTCATGGGAAAGTTTGGAAAGATTTGTTGCTACTCTTGGGAAGAGCATTAGGATTTTATATCTCCAGAAACATGGTGGAGTCCATAAAGTTATATGGTGATCCTGAGCCCAAAACACAGATTGACATTACATTTAAAAATCCTCATACAGCTAGCAGCTTGCTTTCTCTGGCCAGCAAGCTGGATTGTTTGGGAATACACTTAGTTAACACTTTAGACTTGGGTGAAGTCTTTTCCGGGTTGACACAGACTAAGGATAGTCGAGAATCAATCTTAGAGGCAGATAACCCCCTGACTGACTTTGGAAACCTAATTGACCCTAATATCTACTCACCACTGACAGTTATTGATTCAGCTTGACAAATGCCACTTGTAGATAGTATCAAACGAATGAACTCCGAATGCCAGCTAGATTTGGATAAGGTGGCTGGGGACTGATATGTGGATGTCCTTTCTATACTTTCATGGAATATTGAGGGCATCCATCTTAAAATAATTGACCCTGAAGTAGTGAGATTTCTGGATAATTTTGATATTACTGGACTGCAAAAAACCTGGTGTACAGAAAATGTAACTCCCAAATTGGCTGGATATTCTGTCTTTACTCTGCCAGCAACTAAAAATAAAAACTTTGGACGGTTTAAATGGGGTATTTCCTTCGTTATCAAAACTTTGCTAAATTTTCATATCACTAACATTTCTACTAAGTCAGAGGGTATTTTGGCTGTAATGATTAGCAAGGGACAAGAGAAGATCAGTATCTGCAATATATACTTTACCCCTTGCAAAAGAGCTACTGATACTGCTGACCTTTTCATGCAGGATCTGAAAATGACACTTGACGAATTGTCAGATAAGAGTATATCTTGTCCTATGATTATTTTGGGAGACTTTAATGCCAGAATTCCTTCTCAATTCTTGGAGGATGCATATTCATATACGATCCATACAATGCCTATAATTAATCCAAATATCTCATACTAGGACTGCTCATGATCTAAAATCTAACCTCAGAGGTAGGGAATTGCTAGTAGGCCTGGCCAGTAGAAATTTCTGTATTTAAATTGGGAGAACTCAGGGAGATCTAGTTGGAACCTTAACATATAGAGAGCCTACTGGATCTTCAATCCCTGATCAGGTTTGGACCAATTTGAAAGCAGTAAAGCTGTTCTAAAAGTTAGAGGTCATGGATAGACTGGAATCAGGACACTGTGCTATTGTAATTAACATCAAATGCCCTTTTGGGACTTTAAGGAGTGAAGCACAACAGGAAAAGAGTCTGGAAGTCATAAATGAGAGAAGGATTAGACGCGGGGGCTGATTTATCAAGCTAGTTTCAAAGAAATTCTTAGTACAGTAATCTTTGGTGATATTCACTACTTGGTCCTGGACAAAAGTAAGGCCTTTAATATTTTAGAGAATTGGGAAACTATTCATTCTTTACTTGGACCTAGATGTAAAACAACGTACTGTCCTAGGTCCCTTTATAAAAAGTCTTGGTATAATTTGGTATGCCTACAGGCAAAGAAAGAGTTTGGAGGAAAACTAAGACAGCATAAGAAGAAAAGAAATATGTCTGCAGCAGATTTTAAATTGCTAAAGACTGAAAGAGAAAAATATAGGAAAATTCTAGAATGTAAGAGACATAAACATACTCAGGGACGTTGGGAAAAACTGAGGCAGGCTGTTTTGGATAGGGATGGAAGGAGATTTTGGAATATTTTTGCCCAGGGATATAATAGATATGCCAATAGGATTGAAGTCTATATTACATCTGAAGTTTGGGCATCTCATTTCTCCAAGCTCTATTATTCTCATGAAGAACAGGAGACACCTGATGCTTTCAAAATACAGGAGGATGACATTTTTTCAAGACCTATCTTGATCGCAGAGGATGAAATCTTGATAGCACTGATTGGGCTTAAGGCAAATAAAGACCCTGGGCCAGATGGGGTCCTAGGTGATCTCTATAAGGTTTTTACCAGCTGGTGGATTCCTTTTCTTTTTTTGCTGTTTAATGGCCTGTTTCAGGGATACTCTTACCCTGCCAGTTGGGCAGGTAGTTTTATCTTCTCAATTTTTAAAAAAGAGGATCAGAATGACCCAAGGATGTATAGGCCTATTCGTTTGATAGATGTTTCACAGAAGATTTCCTTTAGTATAAGTTTGGGCAGATTGCTGCCGTGGGTCTAGGAGAACTCAGTATTGAATGAGGCACAGAACAGTTTCTGGAAGGACTGTTCTACAGTACAACGCTGTTATGTGTTTCAGCACCTGATCTGGAAGTATGCTAAAGTGAGAAAAAGCAGATTATATTGCTTTTTTGTGGACTTCTCCTTGGCCTTCGACAGCATTAGTAGAACAATTCTTTGGGCTACATTAAGGGATCTGAAGTTGGAGGCCTCACTTATTGATGTTATTATTAGACTCTATGAAAATATGTGGGCTAGGGTCCAGTATAATCAGTATGATCATCTAACTGATATATTTGAGACAAACATGGGGGTCAGACGGGGTGTTTTTTGGCCCCCACTCTCTTTAACATCTACATTAATACAGTCTTGGATCAGCTTGGTAACCCAGATTTTCATACTCCAAAAATTAATGACGAAAGGATTGAATGTTTAGCATATGCAGATGATTTAGTCTTGCTCTCTACTTCAGTCCTAGGTCTTAAAAATAAAATTGGCTGACTTTGAATCTCTCTGTTCTCAAAGGAAACTAAAAGTTAATCTCGGCAAGACAAACATTGTAGTTTTTGGCTCTCAAACCAAGAATACGGTAGGTTTTAGGCTAAACATACTAACATACTAACATACTAAAATGCCAGCAGAATAGGCCTAATGGTCTTTCGTGTCTGCTCGTTTGGTCAGCCCCCACCCTGGGTGCTGACATTGCTGTCCCCCTCGCCTTCTCTGGCTTCTCCTTCCCAGTTCGGATATTCTGCTGCATTGGATTTTGCTTCCTGAACCCTTCCCTGTACCTGTCCCACCCCTCTTGAACCCCTCCACTGTCTCTGCCTCCACCAGCCCCCTAGGTAGTGCATTCCATGGCTCTACCACCCTCTCAGTGAAGTAGCACCTCCTCCTTTCTCCCTGAATCTTCCCCCTCCAGCTTCCACCCATGCCCTCTAGTGGCCCTTCCTCCTTCCTTCAAGCACCCTCACTGTTCCTCCCCTATTTACCCTCTTCATGTACCTGAAGACCTCTATCATGTCCCCAGGTCCTTCTCTCTTCCAAAGTGTACATATTTAGCTCTTGAGCCTCTCCTCATAGGTCCTGTCCCCAAGCCCCAAATCATTTTGGTTGCCCTCCTCTGGACCCTCTCCAGGAGGTTAATGTCCCTCTTAAGTGTGGCCTCCAAAACTGCACGCAGTACTCCAGGTCGCCTCACCAAGCAGTTATACAGGGGAGTATCACTTCTCCTTCTAGAGGTGATCCCCCTAGCGATGCATCCCAGCATCCTGTTGGCCTTGGCTGCTGCCCTCCTACAAGTCTCAGAGTTGTTCATCTTGACATCCACCACCACCCCCAGGTCTCTCTCAGCCATTGAGACTTGTAGTATTCCCCCCCAGGGTGTACACTTGGCCTGGGTTTCTGGCCCCCAGATGGAGTACCTTGCATTTCCCTGCATTAAACCTCAGCTTCCACTTTCTAGACCATCTTTCCAGAGCCTCCAGGTCCCCCTGCAGGGCCACCCTCCCCTCCTCCCCATCCACCACTGCCCCCAGTTTCGAGTCATCTGCAAAGAGACTCATCTCACTCCTGATTCCTGTCCTTATGTCAGATACGTAGGCGTTGAACAGAAGGGGCCCAAGGACTGATCCCTGTGGGACCCCACTAATGACCCTCCTTGGGGAAGAGATTATCCCACCAACTACGACCCTCTGGGTCCGGTCCTGGAGCCAATTGCCTATCCACCGGATCATCTGGTTTCCCACCCCATTTCTCCTAGTTTATCCAACAGGCCCCGTGAGGAACAGAGTCAAATGCCTTGCTGAAGTCCAGAAAGAGGACATCCACTGGTCTACCCAGGTCCAAGGCACTTGTCACCCAGTCATAGAACTCCACCAGGTTTGTCTGACATGATTTCCCCGGGATGAATCCATGCTGTCTATCGTCCAGGAACCCTGACTTATCCAGGGCTCCCCCTAGCCACTCCTTGACAATGCCCTCCATCACCTTGCCCACCACTGATGTCAGGCTGACAGGCCTGTAGTTCCCTGCCACCTCCCTTGATCCCCCTTGTGGATAGGCACTACATGCACCACCTTCCAGTCTTGGGGCACCACCCTGTCCTCAGAGAGATGGTGAAAAGCTCTGCCAGGGTTTCGCCAGGACATCTGCAAGTTCCTTCAGCACTCTAGGATGTAATTTATCTGGCCCGGTGCTTTCTCCATCTTAAGGGAGCTGAGGCTTCCCTCACTCTCTCTGCTGTGATTTCCACTTCCAGTACCTCTTCTCCTGCTTAGCCCTCCCCACCTGCCAGTGATGCCTCCCCCCCTCCCCAGACCTGCCGATTGGTAAGGGTCCCCCTCCTCATTATCTCTGTCTCCTCCCATGTATGATGCAGCATCTCCATTTTCCCTGGTGAAAACTGAGGTGAAGTACTCATTTAGTACCTCAGCCTGCTCCTCTGGGTCTTGTGCCCATCTCTCCCCTGATTTAATCCTGCTAATCTGCCCCTTCACCCTTCGTCTTTCCCCAATGTATCTAAAGAACCCCTTTTTCCCTCTCCTAATTTCCCTGGCCAGGTTCTGCTCCTTCCTTGCCTTAGCCGCCCTCACCACTCTAGTGGCCCTTCTAGCCAACAGTTCATACTCCCCTCGATCCCTTTCACTCCTTGAGCACTTGAATTTCTTATAGACTGCTTTCTTTCCCCGCACCACCTCCTGGACCTCCCTGGTCCACCAACAGGGTTTTTGGGCCCTACCGCATTTTCGTCTTACTCTTGCACAGCAGCAATCTCCTGGACAGGAATTCTGCCTTCTTATGGTTGATTGCCCCCTGGTACACACCATATTGTGTACACAGGGCCAATTCTTCTGCCTCTAAACGATGACCATTTTGACACTGTTATGTGCTATGTGCTATTTAGGTGTCCATTTTACCTTTAGAAAATTGGCTTTTTATTTCCTGGTCTCTGATTGGCTGGTTCCCCTGCCAGGGGGTACCTTAACTTTCAATAGACGACCAGGAAATAAAAAGTGCCAGCCTAAAGTGCCCCTTCACCCAACTGAAGTATCTTGGTGCCCACCCTGCACCTTAATTGGCTAAAAGAACCTGAAGAACCTAAAAGGACGTTAGCCATCTGTTTTAGATCCGAACTAGGCTTCACCCTGCACCCAGTGAGAGTGCCAGGTTCATTTGAGTGCGTGGCTCTTCGTGGTGGTCTGGGTGCAGACTGCTGGATTCTTCTGATTTACCGCCCCTCTGGGGTGGTGGGTGAATCCTTGCAGGAGGTAGCTGACTTCATCATTGGTGAAACATTGGAGGCCCCCAGGTGTTCAGTGCTGGGTGACTTCAATATTTGAGTCAACAACGAATCTTCTTGGCTTGGTTACAACTTCTCCCAAGATGATGACATCTTTGGGTCTGATGCAAGAGGTTTCTTCTGGGACCCACGAAGGTGGCCACATATTGGATCTGGTTTTCTCACTGGGGCATGAGATAAAAAATCTCAGGACTGATTGGGTCATCTGGTCCAATCATTGCATGGTGGAGTTCTTGTTCGGACCCCAAGAGCCCCCGCTGAGATGGTTAGCTACCTCCTTTGAGGGGTTTGACCCCTGAAGGTTTTTGGCAGTGGCTGATCTGTCTTGTATGGACAGTGGAATCACTGTGTGTGTGTGTGTGTGTGTGTGTGTGTGTGGCAGTTGTTGCCTATAATAAGGCGATGTCTCGTGCACGTGACTCCCTTGCACTGGTTTGTGTATGACCCAAGTCTTCTCACTTGAGTTCCTCTTGGTTTGATGGAGAGCTCAAGGTGATGAAGATTATGGGTCGGAGATTAGAGCGCTGCTAGCAGAAGACTGGTCTGGAGGCAGAAGAATTGGCCCTGTGTACACAATATGGTGTGTACCAGGGGGCAATCAACCATAAGAAGGCAGAATTCCTGTCCAGGAGATTGCTGCTGGCAAGAACTGACCAACTGTGCTCTTTTGGACTGTGGACGGGCTTCTTCATCCTTCCTGTCTACAGCCAAAAAAAGCTTTTTCGAATGCGTTATGTGAAGAGTTTGCTCGGTTCTTCTCTGACATGGTGTCTACCATCCGGCAAGGGATTCCTCCAGTGAGCCATTCTTTGGCCAACAGTGGTCGCTGTGGACTTCTGGATTGCACTCCACTTGGTTGGGGTGAGTTTAGACTGGTGGAGGCGGCAGAGGTCATTGTTGTTGCTTCCAAGCCGTGGCACACCTTTTGTGAACTGGACCGGTGCCAACTCGTTTCTTAATGGGATGTGTTGACTCAGTTGGCCCAGTGTTTGCCTTGATAGTCCAGTGCTCCTTGTCAGAGGTTTTTTTTCCACTGATGTTTTGAAGCAGGCACTGGTGTGACCCCTTCTGAAGAAATCAACTTTGGACTCTGCTGTCAAGGCAAATTACCATCCTATCTCCAACCTTCCATTTTTGAGTAAGATTGTGGAGAAGGTGGAGGTGCTTCAGCATGAGGAATGACTCATGGCCCATGATCTATACGAGCATCTCCAGTCTGGGTTTTGCATGAGGCATAGCACAGAAAATGCATTATTTCGAGTACACAATTACCTCCTCAGGGCGAGAGATCAAGGAGAGGGGACAATTCTCATTCTTCTTGATCTCTCCTCAACATTTGACATGGTGGACCATCGTGTGTTACTTGACCACTTAAGGGAATTCTATGGACTCTCCGGCACTGTCTTCTGCTGGTTTGAGTCTTTTCTCACCAACAGGAGGCAGAGGGTAGTAATGGGGAATTTCTCCTCCTCCCCTAGCCTTCTGTCATGCAGAGTTCCTCAGGGTTCAGTCTTGTCACCGATGTTGTTTGCTGTGTACATGCTGCTCCAGTGAGAGCTCGTTAGGAAGTACAGTTTGGGTTTTCATTGCTATGCTGATGATTACCAGCTGTATCTTTCCTTTGCCCCAGGGACATCCAGTGCTGTGGAAGTGCTAAACATCTGCCTTGCTGAGATCAATGACTGGATGGCCTCCAGCTGGTTGCAACTGAACTCTGATAAGACAGAGGTACTGGTGGTGGAGTCAAACAGAGGTCATGATAGGTTGGACTCTGGTGCAGAAGTGGGGCTTTTTCTTGGGCCTGTACCACTGAAGGCCTCTTCTAGGGTGCGGGATCTTGGCATTATTTTCACCAGAGGACTGATGCTTGAGTTTCAGGTGTCGTCCGTTGTTCATACCAGTTTTTATCATCTGAGGAATATCGCCAGGATAAAGCCCCTAGTTCTGCCCCCTGGACCTCCCCACCTTGGTTCACATCTTTGTGACATCACTACTGTAATGCACTCTATCTCGGAGTCTCTGGAGGTACATTCTGCCGGCTGCAGCTGGTGCAGAATGCAGCTGCTAGATTGCTGATCGGGCAGTCTAAGTACTGTCACATCACCCTGGTGCTGCATGAACTACACTGGCTGCCGGTCAGGTGGAGGGTTCTCTTTAAAGTGGGCTTGCTCACCTTTAAGGCTCTACATGGACTGGGCCCTGGTTACCTGAAGGACTGTCTTATACCTGCTGTCTTGGTCTGCTCCCTCCGCTCCTGGTCTAGGGGCCTCCTTGTGATTCCCAGGACGAGGTTAAAAACAGCAGGTGACAGATCGTTTAGTGCAGCTGCCCCTGTCCTGTGGAATTTGTTGTCTCCAGCTGTAAGAGAGGCCCCTTCTGTTGAGGTTTTTAAAGCCCACCTCAGGGCCTTCCTGTATAATTCTATCTGATACCTGACTTTTATGCTTACTTCTGTCCCTGGCTATATAGCTACTGCTGAGTATATTATTTAAAAAAAAAAATTTATAATAGTGAGTTTTAGTGTAACATATTTATTATTAGGTTATGTATTGTGATGTCATTTTATATATTGTTGATTTTGTCTGTATGTGATTTTAATTGTATGGCACCCAGATCCTCTTGGATGGGTGTCTCTTTTAAATAACATTTGCCTTGCCTCCCCTCACTCTCAGCACCCACTACCCTACCACCCCCCAAAAAAACATACGAGTGACAGTGGGAGTGGTCAATCCCCTAGTGTCATGATCCTGAATCCCCCTCCATCCAGTATGGTGCAGAGTGATTCCTTTTTATTATATACTATGTTCTGCCACCTAACCCTCCCAACACCCCCCGCAACATAACAATGACACTGGGGGTGCCCAATCCCCCAGTGTCCCAAATAAATCCTTGGTCTGTTTTTTTTGGTCCCTTCCCCCATCAATTACAGTGCAGCATGGTTCCTTTTTATGTTTGCTTGCACTCATGTGTAAGAAACATAGTGCCACCATACGAGTTTTCGTAGGTATGGCACCCCCGCTTCCAATGCCCTGAGCATTTTTGCAGGCATGGTCACACCGCACTGCACCAATGAATGTCCAAGCTGTCTATGAAAGCAGTTCAGATGCAGTGGTGTACAGCTGAAAGAGAATGACTGCTGTAATCAGCAGTGGTAACGTATAGGCAATTTGCATACTGCTATGCCGTCAGCAGTATGTAAACTGCCTACACGTCACCACCTTAGCAGTCATTGTTTTTCAACTGTATGCCACTGCACCTCCCATCGGTATTATGTGTCCCCCCATTTGTTGTGTGCTGAGGGGTTGTCCAATCCCCCTTGGCACATGAACACTCCCCCCCAAGCACACTGTATATCCAATGGGGTGCCCAATCCCCGTCAGCTTTAGTGCGCCCCCCAAAAACCAACTTCAAGGTGCCACGCTGGGAGCCCACCAGAACATAGCAAAAGTCTTGCATCGTCATGTGCTCCCCCTGCACACTGTATGGCCAACGAGGGGTGCCCAATCCCCCGTTGGCTCCACTGCACTCCCAAAAAAGTGTGACAAAACTCCTGCATCATCTTTTAAAAAAAGGAAACTGTAACAAAAGAAAACAGTCCCTTGTTGACCCTCTTGCCCCCCTCTCCCAACCCATGCCCACCCTCTGCTCACCCCACCTCCCCACACCCCGCACTGCACCCCTTACTTACCTCTGGAGGCCGGTGCTATGATCTGCTGTGGACTGGGAACACATCTGTACTCTTCAAAGCCTAAAACGAACTGAAGAAATGCCAGTAAGCTGTATAATGGCATAAATAGGGTTTTTTCAACTTTGGTTCATATCTCGGTCATTTTTTTGAATTTTTGCATCAAATTTTCAACATGGGCATCTTGGGAACCCATCTCATGAATTCAGTCACTGCTATCTGGTTATTCAGTCCTGAAAGGTGATTTTTGCGGTCACTGCGTGGAATCACCTTTCAGGACTGATCAACAAAATGACAGTGTCACAGTTCATGAGGTGGGCTGTCAAAAATTCAAAAAAATGATCGAGGTATGAACCAAAGTTGAAAAAACCCTATTTATGCCATTATACAGCTTACTGTATTTATTTATTTAGATTCTGATAACCAGGTAAGCCCACTGAGACCAGAGGTCTCTTTTTCAGGTGCAACCCGTGGTGAGATACATACAGCAACAATTACATACAGTGGACAATAATACAGAGCTTAAAAGTGAGACAGTATCAATTGGAGAGACAGTAATTACAGGTTAAGAATCCAGAATATATATTTGCACATTGCAAGAGTTAACAGGGGTCACAGATTGACACATACACCTGTAGGGCATGAAATACAGAGGTCACAATTGAACAGTAGGGGAAATGGGGCTAGTGAGTGCAGCCACACAGGCTAAGTTCCAGGAGGTATACTTTGAGGCCAGCCTTAAATCCTTGGAGAGAAGGCCTATCAACCAGGGAAACTGGGATCATGTTCCACAAGTGCAGGGCAGCATAAAAAAAGGAGCACTTACCCGGGTTGGTGCGTATGCGGGGGATGTCAAGGGCCCAGCCGGCAGAGGATCTCATATCTTGGCATTGTACTCTGGGGTTGAGCAGTCCATGCAGATGAGGAGGAGAGCCAGTGGTAGTGAATTTATAAGTCAGGCAGATTGTGGAGTAGGCCAACTTATGGCGTATAGTGGGCCAGTGAAGGTCTACGAGGACCTCGCAGTGGTGTCTCCTGGGGGGGAGTTAGTGGAAAAGCATGCCACACTGTGATAGAGCACCATGAGTTTTCTTAGTTCCCCTTCTCATAGGAACTGTAACGGGCGGCCCCATAGAGGAGGTGGAGGAGAAGGGTGCAGTTAGTGATTGTACGCTGAGCCTCATCAGAAAGGGAGCTTCTCAGACGATAGAGGAGTCCAAGTCTCTGGTGGATGGATTTGGTTAAGAAGTCGAAGTGGGGTTTATAGGACAGTTCCTGGTCAAGGAGGATCCCAATGCATTTGATCCTATCTAGGATCTCAACTCATTTCTCTTGGTCCAATTGGAGTTGGAGAAGGTTTACTAGGTTTATTTGGAAAAAAAGAAGGCCAAGGCCCATCACCTATCCAAACCGAGGCATCTGGTTCCAAACACGACAGCCTTCATTTTCTCCTCATTCAATACTAGGGAGTTGATGGAGAACCAGGCTTCTAGTGCTGTGAGGATGGATTGTAGTTTAGCAGTAATAACACTGGGTAGCGGGTCACTGCAGTAGACAACAGTATCACACCTCCTTATGGACAGTACAACTGTCATTTTTCACATCCTGGCCAAAATGAGTTTTCGCATTTCGGGGGCAGAATAGCATGGTCGCTGTGGGAAATCAGTGTTCGGGACAGATTAAGAAAATCACAGTGACACTGCTCATGAGCAGAGGTCCTAAAATGCCTATGTTGAAAATTTGGAGGCAAAAGTCCATAAAATGACTGTATTACGAGAGTGCATGGCACAGTTTCTATGCACCCTCGTAACTTCACGAATTTGTAATGTTTTCACTCCAGATTTTCAACATTGGCATTTTTCTACACATCCTTATGAGCAGTACAGCTGTCATTTTTCACATCTTGACTGAAATGTGTTTTTGCACTTCCTGCGCAGAATAGCACTGGGTAGCAGGTCACTGCAGTAGACACCAGTATCACACCTCCTTATGAACAGTACAACTGTCATTTTTCACATCCTGGCCAAAATGAGTTTACGCATTTCAGGCGCAGAATAGCATGGTCGCTGTGGGAAATCAGTGTTCGTGTCAGATTAAGAAAATCACAGTAGCACTGTTCATGAGCAGAGGTCTCAAAATGCCTATATTGAAAATCTGGTGCAAAAAAAATCCCCATAATAATTGCGTTACAGGTGTGCGTTGCGCAGTTTCTATGCATGTTCATGACTTCACCAGGTTTTTATGTTTTCTCTCCAGATTTTCAACATTACCATTTTTTACACCTCCTCACGAACAGTACAGCTGTCATTTTTCACATTGTGTTTGAAATGTGTTTTCACACCTGTGGTGCCAAATGGCGCAGTCACTGTGCAAAATCATCTTTCAGCTAACAAACTGATAGTGTCACTGTTCATGCGGTGGGGTCACAAAAAGTCCTTGTTGAAAACTTGGAATACAAATACCAAGAAATGCCTAGGGCATTAGGATTTTCACCCATAACGCCCTACCCTATAGGAACTGACAGGCATCAGGGGTGTCACTTGGGATTGTCGACAGTAATGCTCACGCCTTTCCACCCCAACCCCCACCCTGCAGCCATTGACAGGCATCAACATGCACCTTGGACTCTTTGGCCCCAGAGTTCACACCATTCTCCTATACTGCACCCATTTCAGCATATTTCCTTATGGAATGAGGTGAGTGTAAAGCCTGAACACCGAAAGGCACACCTCGACACTTGTCAGTGTCTGCAGGGTAGGGTGAGGTGAAATGTCATGCCTGTTATGGATGATGACCCAAAGGCACACCCCAATGCCTGTCCATCTCTGCAGGGTGTGGGTGGAGTTGGCATCAGTTCAATACATCACTGCCATTTCTATACTGCATCTGTCTAACTCCTGCACTTCCACTGCTAATGCCAGCAAGCAAACATTCAGCACTGACAAATACTGTACTTTTTATTATATATTGTTTTCCACCATCTGACCCTCCCAGCACTCCCCACCAGAAACATAACAGTGACACTGGGGTGCCCAATCCCCCCCTTTGTCCCGAACAAATCCTCGGTTCTTTTGTTTCTTTCTTTTTGCTTGTTTTCTGTAAAAAGGAAAATTGTCCATCAATGTCTTTTGTTTTGTTTTTTTAACTGTAAAAAGAAAACTGTCCAGGAATGTGTTTTTCGCCATTTCTATCCCCCCATCCCCAAACCCTTACTTACCCATGGTGGGTGTCCAGGGCTGTCTTCTTCTCTGGGCCGCAGACACATCTTCACTCTTCAAAGCCGGACTGCACATTGAGAAAAACAGATATGCAGTATAATGTATGTCATTGGCGTTTTGAACTTGGTGCCAAAACTTGTTCTTTTTCTCCTCTGTATTTTCCTGTTCCATTTGACTTGGGTTTCAGTACTTGCTGGCTCATCACTTGTGGATGGCTCCTGTGTCTCTAACAAAGAGACATGTCTTGTAGGTGACCTGCTAGCATGTGAACCACTCTGCTGTGTGTTTTCTGAAACCTGCTCTTACTATGTAACAGACCCGAATTCCGACCTGGACTGAAACTTTTGGTCTCAGTTAAAAAACCCTCTGGCCTCATAGTCTTCTCTGCCCCCAGTTGAATTTGTTCCACTTCCTCTGTTTGATTTCAGATTCCATTTTGTCAGTTTTTTGGTTTACATTCTGATCAAGTGTAACAAACTCAGAAGTGTTCTTTTGGGGTTCCAGCTCGGTACATTTATTTTATAACTCTTCTTTAATTGTGATATGCTCTTTCCTGTCCTGCTCCATCAAAATAGTCTCCAACTATTTAGAGCAAATAGCACATGGTTCTACTGATCTGGTATGTAGTCTTCATCAAATGTTATTATTTATTTTATTTATTTAGTTTTTGTTGACTGGGTAAGTGCACTAGACAAATACTGACTATTTTCAGCCACAACCTGGGGGAAGGGGATACAGATGAATGCCAAATGACCTTGAACCAGATTAAGCTGTTGGTGGTATTTTTAGTGAATGAGGGAAATTTGGCCAGGACACTGGGGTAATTCCCCTACTGCGTTATGACCAGTAGGGGGACAGGCCTTTGTCAGAATGGCCACTCTGTGCAGGACAGCGAAGGAGGAAGATGTCTGTGTGGTGGTGGAAATTGCCTCTGCTCCCACTACTTGTAACAAAGAGGTTTTTGCTTCTACTATTGTGGAAATGGAATCAGATATCGATTTTCATGATGCACCTGTGGATTTTGAAGAATTAAGTTGACTCACTGAGGAGCAGTCTGGAATGGGCTTGCAAGCTGTGGGAGAACAGGCTACCAACAAAATGGTGTACGGGCTCAGTACAAGCCCAGCAGGAGAAAACCAACCAACAAGCCTGCCTTTGCTTTTGGCAAAAATAGCAACTGATTCAGACAGTCTGTCAGCAGTATTGAAAGGAGAGAGAAAGTCCGCGGAGTGCGGTGAGTTATCTCCCCTACATATTTCTGATACTTATTTACAACAGTACTTAAATAATATGGTTCAGGATAGCGACCTATTGCAAAATGAATGTTCCCAGAGTTTGGGCAATTTACCTTTGCTGCAGCAAGCAGCTGCAGTGCTTCAAGTGGAAGAATGTAAAGAACCTCGCTGCTTCAGGAGTTTTGCGGTGGAAAATGAGCTGGCTGACAAATGTCAGCAGGAAGAGTTGCTAGCTGACAGCAGTAACGCCGAAATCGTCTTTCCTCCAGCTGAGGCAAATGCCTCTGCAGGTCCTAAAGGGTGCGGTCAAATTCCTTTGTGCATTCCAGCAGACCCAGGTGCATCCAATCCTAAAGACACTAATGCACAGGCTGGCAGTAAAATCGTACTTGGTTATGAGTGCCTACAGCCTGTTACCCCAGGTTTGGGGTCAAAAACAAAAGTAAATGTGTTGCCTACGGCTTTGCAAACAGACATTTCGCAGAGACCACTTTAGTCTATATTTTCTCAGAGTGGGATTCCTCCTCTGGATAAAGTAACAGGTTTTGTATGAAAAAACGATCCTATTGTCAAGAAACTACAAATACAGATGCCAGTAACTTATCAAACAACTGCAGAAACGCAAAAGAGGGTTACTGAATTCTCTTTTCCCTACAATAAAGAAAGGTCACAGAAAGCTGTAAACTCTGTGGTTGCAGAGCCTGTTTCACCAACACAGAAGGCCTGGTCCCTAGATAAAGCTCTCTTAGGGGCAGGTTGGAAACAGGCTTCATCATGCATCTGGAAGCCTGACCCATCCTGGGATTCGGACTTCCCTCTAACACAACATTCACCAGAATGGAAACCTGATTTGGCACAGACAGTGCAGTCTACTAATTTGAGTGAAAAAAAGGGATTATGGAGCTGGTACAGGATTCTTCCACTCTGGTGGTCCCTGAGGCATAGGCTTTACCACCTACCTCCCCTAAATCAGCTAAAATCTCTCCTCTGCTGGAAGATATTCCTTTAGCAAAAGATTCTACTTTATCTACCCCCCACAGAAGCCATTGATGTCTGATCTCTTTAACACTGTAAAGAGGGAAGCAGCACCACATCGGAATGCAATCCAAATACGTTATAAAGGGGGATTAGAAAACAGGCCGGGCAGATATTATGTGGGGAAAACTGTACTAAAAGAATCACTTCATTTTACCCCTCAGGAGGTCTTTGCCGTCATCAATATTTCAGGGGAGGATAACTATGATATTAGTTTTCAGACTTCCCATGCTTTGGATTTATTTTCAGACCGTTATGTGCAGGTGAAATTTTCTCCCACACGGACCCCCTTTTTGGTTATTCCTTTAACCAAGCCATTAATAAAATATGTCACAGTGATGTTTAGGAATGAGGGGGTCCATGTGGAAGATATTACTTTCTGGTTATCCCAGAAGTGTGAGGTGTTGAGTGCCCCTGAACCCATCTTGGATTCAGAGCAGTTTTGGACTGGGGGCTGGAAATATAAAATCAAATTGAGGCAATCTGACTCAGGGGTAGAGCATGTACCTAATTCATTTTTGTTAGGCAGGGACAGGGGGGTCTGTTTTTATAGAAGCCAGCCAAGAGCATGCTATAAGTGTGGATCTCAGACGCACCTTTCTAGTGTATGTGACCAGCCTCGTTGTGACAATTGTGGGGAGGTGGGTCACATCACTATGCAATGTGCCAATCACTCTAGGTGCAACTTATGTGAGGAATACGGACATGTTTTTTGAGAATGTCCTTAGGCCGCTAAGACTAAGGCATCTTGCATTAGTCCTGAGCTTTTAATTCAGAAGGATCAGGATGTTGCCAACACCCCTCCAGTGCCCCCTTCCCCCTTCATCCCCTCCTTCACATTCTCTATCTCCTCTTTCAAGAGGAAAAACTCCCTCCAGGGGTCCCTCTGGTAGTTCTTCTTCTTCTAAGGCACTTGAGACAAATGACCAAACCTTTGGCTCTGGCTCAGGGAAGGATATAGTACCCTGCATGGGTCCACCGGACCCCTTGGAGTTCCCTTCAATATATTATTCTGACAAGATAACAATTGCCCCCGGCAAAGAGCCCCAAAAAGTGATCCCTGGGTCTCCTCTGCCTCGTCGCAGATCATCAAGACACTTACATCCCCCCAATCCACCTGTTGTGCCTACTTTAGAAAATAACAATTCCTGTGCGGCCTTGTTTACGCCATGGGGGGATACAGAGATGGAGTTAGGGGATATGGACTCCCAAAAATCTTCATTATCTACTCTGTCACAGCCAGTAGATAATTATAAAGGGAAAAAAAAATAAAAAAAGGAAAAAATAGAATTGGGTTTGACAATTTTTTTTGGTAATGCAGTTGCTTTGGGGTTCCTTTAACTTTAGCTTATTAAATACCATGAAACGGCAAGCTCTATTTCATCAGATACATGATTTACAGATTACGGTGTGTTTCTTACAAGAAACCTGGATTCATTCAATAGAACAGTTATACTCTTTTTAAAGGGGATTGGGTATGGGGTTCTTCCTTTTGGTCCTTTGGAATGGATAGAGCTGATGGGGTAGAAATACTGTTTTCTTCATTTTCTTCTACATTACATAACTTAATTGATCTAATACCTGGTAGAGTCCTGATAGTGGATGGGAAATGGCATACAGTGGCGTGAAAAAGTATTTGCCCCCTTCCTGATTTTCTCTATTATTGCATATTTGTCACACTGGATGTTTTCAGGTCTTTAGAGAAAATGTAATATTAGATAAAGGGAACCTGAGTGAACAAATAACACTTTTTTTTTTTAATTTCACTTATTTAATGAAAAAAAGTTAACCAACACCAACTGGCACTGTGTGAAAAAGTAATTGCCCCCTTACACTTAATAACTGGTTATGCCACATTTAGCTGCAATGACTGCAACCAAACACTTCCTATAATTCAATATCAGTCTTTCACATAGCTGTGGAGGAATTTTAACCCCTCTTCCTCCAGAACTGCTTTAATTCAGTAACATTTGGTAGGTTTTCGAGCATGAACTGCTCGTTTCAGGTCCTCCACAGCATCTCTATTGGGTTTAATTCTGGACTTTGACTAAGCCACTCAAAACTTTAATTTTACTTCTTTTAGCCATTCTGATGTGGACTTGCTTTTGTGTTTTGGATCATTGTCTTGCTGCATGACCAACTACGCTTCAGCTTCAGCTGGCGGAAGGATGACTGGACATTCTCCTTAAGAATTTTCTGGTACAGAGCAAATTCATGGTTCCTTTAATTATGGCAAGTCATCCAGGTCCTTAGGCAGCAAAGCATCCCACACCCTTCGCTACCACCACCATGTTTGACTGTTGGTATGGTGTTCTTACTGTGGAATGCTGTGTTTGCTTTACGCGAGACATTATGGGATCCATGTTGTCCAAAAAGTTCCACTTTGGACTCATCTGTCCATAGAACATTTTCCCAAAAGGCTTGTGGATCATCCAGGTGCTTCTTGGCAAATGAGAGACGAGCATTTATGTTCTTCTTGGTTAGCAGTGGTTTCCGCCTTGCTACTCTCACATGAAGCCCATTTTTGCCCAGTCTCTTTCTGATTGTGGAGTCATGAACACTGACCTTAGCTGAGGCAAGAGAAGCCTGCAGTTCTTTGGATGTTGTTTTAGGATCCTTTGAGACTTCTTGGATGATTTTACACTGCGCCCTTGGAGTAATTTTGGCAGGCTGCCCACTCCTGGGAAGGTTCACTACTGTTCCAAGTGTTCTCCATTTGGAGATTATGGCTTTCACTGTGGTTTGATGGAGTCCCAGAGCCTTAGAAATAGCTTTGTAACCCTTTCCAGACTGATAGAGGGCAACAAATTGTTTTCTGATCTTTTCAGGAACTTCCTTTGATCATGGCATAATGTGCTTGTTGAATCTTTGTGCTGGCAACGTGACTCTGATGGTAAAGGCCAAAATAAGTGAGGTTTATATTGAGCAGAGCTGGCTGTAATCAAGCCTGGCTGTGTTCAATCAGCTGACTCTAATTATCCCTTTAATTGGGTTGATTTAACTGGGGGCAATTACTTTTTCACACAGTGCCAGTTGGTGTTGGTTAACTTTTTTCATTAAATAAATGAAATAAGTAAAAAAAAAAAGTGTTATTTGTTCACTCAGGTTCCCTTTATCTAATATTATATTTTGTCTAAAGACCTGAAAACATCCAGTGTGACAAATATGCAATAATAGAGAAAATCAGGAAGGGGGCAAATACTTTTTCACGCCACTGTAATACTTGTTACAGGTTAATTAATATATACAGTCCACAAACCAAGGCTGATAGAGTTGCCTGTTTAAAAGCTATTCAACCTTTTTTGGTAATAACAGTCAAGATATTATGGGGTGGAGATTTCAATTGTACAATCACTGACTCACCAAAACAGAAATAAAAAATTTATTGTGATTCAAATGCACTGGTCAAAATTATGAAACTAGCTGGGCTTATTAATTGTATTTCTTTTTCTCCTCACGGGTCCCAATATTCCTTCATAAAAGGGAAGTTGTTCTCCTTAATAGACTATATGTTAGTCTCCCCTTCTATGAAGGTATATTCCTTTGAAATGATTCCCAGTGAATTCTCGGACCATCTATTTTTATTATGCACTTTCCAGCCCGTGGCCTTCCCTGAGTCTAGACAAAAGAGGTGGAAGCTTAACACCTCAATTTTGGAGATGCCTTCTATCCAGCAAGAGGTAAAAAGTATTTTAAAAGCTAGATTATCAGTAGCCTTCCTTTATAATAATCTAGGGGAGTGGTGGTTAGATACTGAAAAGGATTTGCGGAATTGGTTTAAAAAACAAGGTGTAAGGACTAAAAATCATAATTTTTTGAAATACCTGTCGCTTAGGCAGCAGCTTCAGAGACTTACATCAATAACATATATCTCTAGATATGACTTTTCAGAGCAGATTACTAAATTAAAAGAAAACATGAAGATGTATCAGTATGATAGGGCCAAAACCATATAAGCAATTCTTGCCAATGGTATCAAAAATTCTCCTATAGGGGATCCCTTTGAGATGTGTAAAACCTTGAAGGATTCTTCTACTTTGGGATCATTAAGAAGGCAGGATGGCTCTTTAGCACAGTCTGAGGCACAGCTAAGGACATTAATTATTGACCATTTTCGGTCTTTGGAACCTTCTTTCCCAATTCTAGATACAACTATAAACTCTTATTTAAGTAAAATCCCCTCCCATCCTGAATTTATAGACACTGCCAATCTGTTAGAGTCTGTATCTCAGGAGGAAATTATACAGGTTATTCGGACCCAGAAACCAAATGTATCCCTGGGCATAGATGGCCTCTCTAATTCTTTATACAAGGCTTTTTCTGTTGAATTTAGTCAATGACGTTGTATTTTGTTTAAATATCTTATTCAAAACTCAGTCATTTTTCCCTCATTTACTGATGGTTTATTAATCTACTTATTTAAAACAGGGGATAGACAAGACATTAGGAATTGGTGGCCTATTGCTCTTCTAAATTCTGATTACAAGATTTTTACCAGTATTTTGAATAACAGGTTAAAATAACATGACAAAATAGTAATTTTTCCCTATCAGTTCTGTGGCATCCCAGACAGATGGATACAAGCATCATTAGTGATCATACATGTGGTTATTGAGCATCTGTCCTCAATAGGTAGGTTAAGTTGTATGGTAATAGCAGACTTTGATAAAGCATTTGATAAAGTATATTTACCCTTTCTCTTTTTATTATTGAAACATTATGGGATCCCAATGCAACTGGTTCAGGTAATTAAAACGTTGTATAAACATAGTTTGGTTTTTCCCTTTTTGAAAGGTCACACTATGGAAAGTTTTCATTTTTCCACAGGGGTATGGCAGGGTTGTCCTTTAAGCCCTCTTCTTTATCAATTTGCATTAGACCCTTTTTTACAGCATTTGACTACATTTCAACACTAAATTGGAATTTCGAAAGTTGTGGCTCAAACTCATCACCTGGTTCTACAGGCTTATGCAGATGATTTGATTTTATATTTTTCAGATTATTCATTTGTGCCCACATTTTTGAAGGCTTTTGATTCTTTTTCACAAATCTCTAATGCAAAATTAATCTTAAAAAAAATGAAAGGACTGTTCATTGGAGCAGATGGGCCAGTTGCGGTAATACAAGAGGGTATTTGTTTTTCCCAAACTCCCCTTAAAGTTTGGGGTATTTTTTTTTGGTCCCCAAAATATGCCTGTGGATAATTGGGAAAGGGTCCTCCAGGCAATGGAAAATAAGGTCACCAGGTGGAGGCAGTGGAAACTTTCAAAACTAAAGAAAATTCAGGTGATCAAGCAGTTTTTGTTACCTGGACTACAGCATGTAGCTATGGTGTTTCCTCTCCCAGTGCATTTAGAGTCTAGGATGTATAGTTTGTGTTTCCAAATGTTGTGGGGTAACCGTTTGAACCCTGTCAAGAGGTGTACACCTATTTAGATACAAAATCAGGAGGCTTTGGGATGCTGGATCCCGTAGCCTTTGTTCATACTTTATTTTTTATGAATTCTGTAAAAAGTGTTTTAGGTTCAAGAAATGGGATTGAGACAGGATGGATTTCTAGGTCATTAGGGAAATATATGTTGAATTAGCATATGTTGGCCCCAAAACTAAACCCTCATATTCCTATTCCACAGTATTTTCGGCCGGCGGCCCAAAAATTATATAGATGGACAATTATGAAAGGGATGATTCTACATGATAATGTAAAATAGTTTTTATCAATTATTAATGAGAAATTTGTATCCTCAAGAGTCAGGCTCTAAAAATTGTCCTTCTGCCCTCAATCCCAAAGTTTTAGCACAATTGAATTGTGTCAGATTGCCTCAATGGCAATGGGAAACACAGTGGTTGATTTTCTATGGTCACCTAAATGTGAGGGGCAATGCTAAGTATAAGACATTAGAAGAGCGCAACTGCCCCTATTTAGATTGTATTAATATTGAAGAATCAATGGAACATTTCCTTCTGCACTGTTCTTACGCAAAGGGTCTGTGGGCTTATTTGGCAGTTTTATGGGATTTCAATTGGTTAAACTGGATCACATATGATGTATTAATTCTTGGACTTTATTCAGGAAATCTTAAATATTTCCATGAGGAAACATTATCACTATTTTTTTGTTGCCTACGATATTATCTATGGTAAGTTAGGTGCCAATTGGTGATATATCTAAGGAAAATGCCCTATTCTTGTGTTAGCATATTAATCTGTAATGAACTTTCAAGAATTTATTCTCAGGATGCACAAAGGTTGGCTTTGGCTAAACTACGGCGGTGGTGGAAAGGGTTTCATCACTTCATAAAATTTAAATAATCAGGGGATTAGGTTTACATTTTTCTATTCTGTTTTAGGTTTTATGTGGTTTTTGTCTTTAAGCACTGAATTTTATTTGATCTGTTTTTGTTTACTGTGATCTACTGTGTTGTTGTCGATGTTTAATTTTTCAATAAAAACTCCCCTACTCTTTTCAGTAAGTGCCATGGGATCTTTAACATCCACCTGAACTACCACCAATCCAGGCAGATGGGACCTTGGTTTAACGTCTCATCCGAAAGACGGCATCTCGGAAGTATAGCACCCCTCTCATGCTGCACTACAGTGTTAGTACTGGGTTATTAACCCAAGTGCTAGATGTGAGAACTGAACCCACAGCCCTCTGATCTCCTGGCCTCAGAGGCGAGTGTGCTATCTACTGAGCCACTGACACTGCATGGTGAGGGTGACCAGATGTACCATGATGTACCAGATGCAGGTGCCTTATGGACATGGAACCACCTTGGAACCATCACAACCTCAAAATATTATTCAGTATTATTCTTTGAACCACACATTTGCTTTATGTGTGGACAATTTTTTATTTTTGGTAAATAGTACCTCGAGGTTGTGGCCAGTAATCATTTCAGGCATGCCTTCCTGAAATAACTTTCCTTTAATATTTTGACATGGAACACTCTGTCTGGCATTGGCCATATAACATAGGTCTTTCTCTGGTTCTACATCATTTATGCTGCAGGACAAGCCCTGAGTTTATTCAAGATTTCCCAAATGAGGGGCCACCCTCAATGTGCATGGGGTGATGGTCCAGTTCACAATGTGTCCCTCTCTGGCAGGTTTCACTCTGTCCTCAGTCTGTGATGGATTCTGGCACTGGTGAACTGCCCCACCCTCTGTTTGTCCATATTTTCACAGATAAACAAGGTTATCCATGGACATTCATGGTCATCTGTGCTCTATACCTAGTCTTTGTCCATGATAACTCCATCCATGAGTTGTCCATGATTCATGGACACAGTTTTCCATAGCTGATGCAAAAATATCTGGAAAAACCACACAATGAACAGAGCCTAATTGTGAGAAAGAAACATTTTTAATTTGTTAAATAAAAAAAAAGTTCTGATAAAATAACATCTGAAATTATTTCAGGTAGCAGCCATAATTGCTTTTGATTTAAATAGGGTTTTTAATGTTCATACTTGATAATGGTTTTCATGGTTTGTATTTAATTGTGATATTAATAAAATGCATTCTCTGTATCCTGTTTATGGTTATTCCATGGATGGCTAAAACATAAACATTATTTTTATCACATTATTAGTTCTATCATTTAAACTACTTATGGTATATATTTTACAGTAAAACTGAGTAAAACATATATTGTTAATTTAGTCTAATTTTGAGATGGCCTTTATAGGGGTCTAGATCATTTTAAGCCATGTTAGAGGTATCAATCCAGAGTGTGTTAATTAATTCAAAGATAGGACTCTGGATTTATTTTATTTCTAGTTAGCCTCAATTTTATGTTTATGTCAGCTTTCATTTCAGCTAATAATAATCCTTCTAAAGCTTTATCAGGTTCAGTTTAATTCTCAAAATTAATTATGCCCCTTTTAATCATAGCTGTAAATGAAAGCTACCATGCATATCTATTTTGTTTTTCAAAGTAAATACCCTTTTATATATTTGAAGTCCCCATATTTTTCAGGTCAGCTCTATAGCTTTAGCTTCTGCAACATCTCTGCCCTGCAGCTAGCACTGAATCTCTGGTGCTCATATATAGCCCCCAGATTCCAATTTTCCCTTAAGCTTTCCTGGTTAAATCAGTTACAGCTACATGGAGCAGAAATGGGGTATTATTAAATGGGGGGTTACAGGGGCAAACGAAGCCTGCACCAAGTCACAGAGTAAGAGGAGCAAACCATGCTGGTTGAACAACAGGGTTGTGGAGGTGGTGAGGATAAAATGAGTGGTGCATCAGAGGTTTAGGAGGTCAGGGAAGGAAGTGGACAGGGAGGAATATGCAAGATGGTCCAGGGAGGTGGCTAGAAAAGTGAGAGAAGCCAAGGCCCAAAGGGAACTGAGATTAGCACAGGGAATTAATGGGGGGGGGAGAAAAACTTTTTTTCAGATACATCAGAGAGAAAAGGAAGTGCAAGGAGACAATAGTAAGGATAAAAAGGAGTGGGGAGTGGACGGAAAAGGGGAGGAGCAGGCAGAAGCACTGAATTAATACTTTTGCTCAGTGTTTACAGAAAAAAGGGAGGGGACTGCTACCAGCATGGGCTGGGAGGGTGGGGACAGGGGGAGAGGTGGTGACAGATGGAAGAATTGAGGCAAGTAGAGTCCTAGAGGAATTGAGGGCACTGAAGGTAGACAAGGCACCAGGGCTGGATGGTATCCACCCCAGGGTGCTGAGGGAGATGGCGGAGGTGTTGACGGAGCTGCTGGTGGATCTGTACAGCACTCCACTGGAGTCGGGATGTGTGCCACTGGACTGGAGGATGGCACATGTAGTACCATTACACAAGAGCGGGCCAAGGGATGAACTGGGTAATTATCATCTGATAAGTCTCAACTCCATGGTGTGCAGACTCATGGATATGATAATAAAGGAAATACTGGTGTCGTACTTGGAGGACAATGGCCTCCAGGATGTGAAGCAGCATGGATTTGTTTCAGGGAAGTCTTGTCAAACCAACCTCGTACAATATTATGAGTGGGTGACAGGTGAGCTGGATAAGGGTCATGCGGTGGTTATTCTTTACTTGGACTTCAGCAAGGCCTTCGATTTGGTGCCTTATGGGTGGCTTGGGGAGAAGCTAACTGGTATAGGGGTAAGGGCAAAAATGATGAACTGGATTACAAGCTGGCTGAGTGGCAGGCTGCAATGGGTGGTGGTGAGAGGGGAGCGCTCAACCCCAAGGCTGGTAACAAGTGGGGTGCCACAGAGCTCTGTGTTGGGGCCAGTATTGTTTGGGCTCTTCATATCAGACATTGCAGATGGGGTAGTGAGCAAGGTAAGTCTGTTCACTGATGACAACAAAATCGGAGCAGGGGTGGATGGAGAGGAGGGATGGAAGCAGCTGCAGGGGGACCTACATAAGCTAGAGGAGTGGTCAGAGAGGTGGCAGCTGGATTTCAATGCAAAGAAGTGTAAGGTTATGCACTTTGGGGTGAAGAACCCAAGAAGAGAATACTGGCTGGGGGGGGGTAAGCTGGGGATCACTGAGGAGGGGAAGGACATAGGGGTAATTGTGACAGAAATGGGAAGGAAGGAGTTAATGGTAGATTCTGTATGTGCCTTATTTTTTTGGCAGTCTGAAAGCCAAATTAGGGATTATGATCTGTGACCACAGTAAATTCTCTCCCATATAGGTAAGGTTGCAGCTTCTGAAGGGCCCACATTATTTCCAAGCATTCCTTCTTGATTATGATGTATGCGTCCTCTCTGGACAAAAGCCTCCAGCTGAGGTACACAACCGGGTGCTCCTCCCTCTGCTGGGTAACTTGGCTCAGCACAGCCCCCAGCCCATGATCTGAGGCATCCACATGGACCATAAACTTTAAACTATAATCGGAGCTGGCCAATACAGCTCGGCCATTTAAGGCCTTCTTTAGCTCCTGGAAAGCGACCTCACAGCCTTCTGACCACTTCACTGTATCTGGCTTTCCCTTTTTGGTTAAGTCTGCCAGGGGCTTAGCCAGATTGCTATAGTGAAGAACAAACCTTCAGTAGTACCCTGCTGTCCCTAGAAATGCCCTGATCTGTTTCTTTGTGGTAGGAGTAGGCCAGGCCAGGATGGCATCAACCTTGGCATGCTCCGGGTGGATGTGTCCACTACCTACACGGTGCCCAAGGTAGGACACTTCTGCTATACCTATCTGGCACTTTTCTGCCTTGACTATCAGACCTGCATTCTTTAACCTGTGGAACACATCCCGTACATTCTTGATGTGCTCATTCCAGGTCTGGCTGTATATGGCTATATCATCCATATACGCCAATGCAAACTCACCTACCCCAGACAGAATGCGATCCACAAGCCGTTGAAAGGTTGCAGGTGTATTCTTCATTCCAAATGGCATTACATTGAATTCATATAAACCGAATGGAGTGACAAAAGCTGATCTCTCCCTGGCTGCAGGGGTCAGAGGTACCTGCCAATAGCCCTTTGTTAGGTCTATTGTGGTCAAATACTTGGCTCCCCCCAGTCACTCCAGGGTCTCAACTGTTCTGGGCATGGGATAGGCATCAGACTCTGTACAGCTATTAAGCCTCCGGTAATCAATGCAGAATCGTGTGGTGCCATCCCTTTTGGGGATCAATACAACGGGTGATGCCCAGGGACTACTAGATTCCTGGATTACTCCAAGTTCCAGCATCTCCTTGAGCTTCTCTTTCACTATCTGCTTAATGTGCTCAGGTACCCTGTAGGGAGACTGTTTCAAGGGAACCTGGGTCCCTGTAGCCACATTATGCTCCACCATTGTGGTGTACCCCAGTTTCCCTGTGAACATGTCCTCAAATTCTCTCAGCACACTCAAAATTTCTTGCACCTGGGCTGGTGACAGCTGTTCCAAGGGGGTAAGGTTGTCCACAGAGGATGTAACCCTGGCCTTCCCAAGCAGGTCCACCAGCAGATCCATCTGAGTTTCCTCCTCTGGGGCACTGCATACAGCAAGAACCATTTCCTCTCTCTTATGGTAGGGCTTCAGCATGTTAACATGATACACCTTTTGTCTGCACCTCCTGTCCAGTAGCTCTATCATGTAATTGACATCACTAACCTTTTGGACAATGGAGAATGGCCCCTTCCATGCTGCCTGTAATTTATTCTGTCAGTCAGGGATGAGTGCCATCACTCGCTGTCCCACCTCATATTCTCTGGCTCGGGCCCCACAGTCATACCAGACTTTTGATGCTGTTGTGCAGTGGCCAAGTGCTCCTGAGCAAACCCCATGAGGTCCTTAAGGCACATCCTGAAGTTCAGGACATACTCCACAACAGACTCCCCTTGGGAGGCACGGTCACCCTCCCATTCATCCCGAATCAAATCTTGGGGCCCCCACACCCTATGACCAAATAGGAGCTCTAAAAGTGAGAACCCTGTGGACTCCTGTGGGACTTCCCTGTAGGCAAATAGGAGATGAGGCAAATAGTTGTCCCAGTCCCTCTTATGATGGTCAGCAAAAGTCCTCAGCATGGTCTTAAGGGTTGAATTAAATCGTTCCACCAGACCTTTAGATTGGGAATGGTATGGGAAGGTTTTGAGCTGTTTTACCCCACACTTCTCCCACAAACTACTCATTAATCTTGACATGAAATTGGCACCCTGATCTGACAGGGTCTCCTGGGGAAAGCCCACCTGGCTAAATATTCCCAACAGTGCGTCTGCCACTGGTTCTGCCGCAGAGGATGTTAGGGCCACTGCTTCTGGGTATCTTGTGGCATAGTCAACAACTGCCAGGATATACCGCTTGCCAGTGTGACTTGAGGTGCTCAGCAGCTCCACTATGTCCACAGCTACCCTTCTGAAAGGTTCATCAATAATATGCACAGGCACCAAAGCTGCCTTGGCCTTGTCCCCTATTTTCCCTACCCGCTGGCACTGTGGACAAGTCCTGCAATAATTTGCCTCATCCTTGCCAATACTAGGCCAGAAGAAATTGTTAGTCAGCCACTTTTGTGTGTCTCACCCCCAAGTGGCCTGAAAATGGGATATCATGGGCAAGGGCCAAAAGCTGCAGACGGTGAACCTTAGGAACTACCAGCTGCTAGAGCACCTCACCATCTAGCCCTTCCTCGGTCGTACATTCTCTGTACAACAGTTCATTGTCCCAGTAACTGGATTCTTTACCCCCGAGGACGCTCAGCCCTATTAGTTATTTCCCGTAGGTTGTGCAAGGTAGGGTCAGGTCACTGTGCAGCGCTCAGCTGCCCTCATCTGACCTCTCCCAGTGCCCCTTCAGAAGGAAGTCCTGTGGGCTCCTCTATTTGTGACTGGGGTTCTGGACTGCTTCTTCTAGCCAGCCTCTCCCCTGTGCTAGCCACTTCCCCAGCTGCTGAGGGAGGGGCTGGACCACCTTGAGTCACCCCATCTTCAGCCTCAGAAGCTTGCTCTTTTTGCTGACTACAAGTTACAACACACACCAGTTTTTTCCTGTGGTCAAAATCATTCCCCACAATCACACTTACAGGGAGGTCCTTTACGACCACCACCTCCTTTTCTCCATGGCCACCATCCCAGCTCAGGAAGACTCTAGCCATTGGTATTAGGACTGCTGGCCCTGTGAATGCCTGGACCCTGGAGTATTTCCCAGGCACCACCTGCTCTGCCCGGAGATGTAAGCACCTGAGTCCCTCAGTCCCTGTGTTACTGTCCCATTAACTACAATGGGATACATATTTTCATCAGAGGAGAGTGGTTCTTCAGGCTGGGCACACCCCACAAACAGACCAGTGCTCTTTTGATCACTCCCTCCTCCATACCTCTGCCCCTTAACCATTTTCTGATGGCAGTTATATATCAAGTGCCCCATTTGATTGCAAATATGACATTTCTTGGGTCCTGTTTCTTGAGTCCCTTTAGAACCTGAGGGTTCTGCTTTGGGCTCAGGTTCAGGCTGGTTTCCTTTGGGCTGCCCCTCCCATGGGATTCCTTATAACCATGTGCTGCCCCCCACCATAAGACTTACGCTAAGCATATGGCCGGTTAGACAGATACATGTCAGCGCTCGCTGTCACCTCTTTTGAGGAGGTGCACGCACTGTCTAGGAGCCATACACACATATCCTCAGGTACAATTTTAAGAAATTATTCTCTCACCAATACATCTTTGATTGGTTCCACAGTGTTTGCTTTAGCCCCCTCCACCCACATATCAAGGTAAGTACACAGTTGAACCTGCAGTTCTGCATAACTGTCTTCTGGGCTTTTCTTTAACTCCCTAAATTTCCTTCTATAAGCCTCAGGAGTTAATTCAAAATGTTTCAACAACACTGTTTTAACTTTATCATAATCAGAATAGTCTTCATTACTCATTTTAGAAAATGCATGTAAAGCCCTCCCCATAAGTAAGGGTGTGAGATAAGTTGACCAGGAAGCCTTAGTCAATTGGAATTGGTCACATACTCTCTCAAATTACCTTAAAAATAAATCAAGGTCATCTCCCTTTTTAAACTGAGGGAACAATTTAGAATTAATTTCGACTTCAGGAGACAAATTCACTTCACCATTACTCACGGTTTGCTGGCTGCACAGGGTCATCATCTTCCTTTCGTGCTGTCATTCTCTTTCTCTTTCTTCACATTCCTTCTCTCTACCTTGGCGTTCTCTTTCTCTTTCTTCACGTTCTTTCTGTCTGTCTGCCAGTCTCTTTTCTTCCAGTTCTTTCTCTGCAGTCAATCTTTTTTCTTCCAGTTCTTTCTCTGCTTCCTGTCTTCTTGTCTCTGCTTCCCATCTTTTTGTTTCGGCATCCAATCTTTTTGTTTCTGCATCCAACCTTCGTGTTTCTGCTTCAGCATCCATTCTTTTCACCTCAAGCACCTTGTCTTGCAGCAATAGCTGCAGTCACACAGCATCAAGCTGGTTCGGGGGGTCTGCTGCCTCAGTTCCTTACTCACCGCCAGAGACTGTCTGCTTCTGATCATGTGCCAATAGGGCAGCTATGAGGTCTGCCCTTTTCTTGTGTTTTAGACCTTCAAACTGAATCCCTTTTTCCTGGCACCTTTTGCAAAGCTGTTGCACAGTAAGTGAGTCATACTCTGTGGAGCTCATTCTCTTAACTTACTCTACACTGTGCTAACTAGAAACAAATAAAAATGTTGTACAAGTATTCCCTTATATATCCTGTTTTGCAACACTAAGGTAACTGTTCCACTGGCAAACTCTGTATCTCAGTGTGCTACGCAGTCCGCTATCATCATCTCACCACTGCCAACCAATTGTGACAACTCGCCTCTTCCTCCGGGCTGAAACAACTTTTAGAGAGGTGTCTGTCCTCAGGTATTCACTGCCACCAGCTGGACTGTCTTCCAGCACCTCCTTTAAGTTTGCAAACTTGAATAATGAAACGTGCAACTGCACAAGTTAAAGTCTGGTAGTGTGTCTCTCTCAGGTAGCAGATGCTACGCAGAGTTTACCTCAGTCAGTGGAAAACAAATATTACCATAGAAAAATGACATCACAGTTGCAACTGTTGAGCAAATAAATAGCTTTTTACTTAACAGAAAGTGCACTGAGCATTTACAGGATATATATTTACAACACACGAGAATAACACTAATACAGTAAAAGTAAACAAATGTTTTTAAATAACAGATGGCCAAAGAAAAAGGCTATTACCGCAATATGCCAGTATTAAACTTACTCTTCCCTGTCCTCCATCACTCCTTATGGCAGCATGCTACTGACCTCCGTCTGGTGGCTGGGCACTTCTGCCACACCTTCAAAACCTTCTTGACTCCGCTAATACTGAGTGTATTCTAATGGGGGATTTCAGACTAAATTAGAATGATGACAGCTGTAAGAAATGGAAGGATCTATACGATGTTAATCGTCTGTTACAAATGGCAACTGCTATAACCTGACCTAACAGAAAAAACCCTGAGCGTGGCACCTTCCTGGACCTTATGCTAGTAAACAAACCTCACAATATCTCGTATACTGGAGTCTTCTTCAACGATATAAGTGACTATTGCGCTACTGCCTGCATCAGACATCTTTCCCAAATAAAAATGGCCTCCAAATTCAAACTGAAAAGATGCTTAAAAAAGTTCTGCCAGTACACTTTCCTGAAAGATCTAAGCAACATTCATTGGCAGGATTTCTATCTAGCCCCCACCTTTAACGAGGCATTTAACATCTTACAGAGCCTCTTTCTGGGGCTAATAGACAAATCCGCCCCACTAAGACTGATCAAATCAAAATATAAAACTCCTGGCTGGTTCTCTCCCACCCTGAAGAAAGCACTTAGGAATAGGGACTACTGATGGAAAAAAGTGAGGAAATCCCACCTGGAGGCAGATTGGTTAGCATTCCATACCACTAGAAATGCTTGTACCAAGCTAATTAGGTCAGAAAAAGCTAGGTACTTCCAAAAAGAACTAGAAGACAATAAAAACAACTCTGCCAAATTTTAGAACATCCTCAAAGAAGTCAAAGGTCGGTCCACTGCAACACCCCTGCCAAACAAAATTGTGTCTGATGGTACCATCTATACGGACAAAGCTGATATACTAGAGAAGTTTAATGATCACTTTGCCACTGCAAGGCTTGCCTTTGACACCTCACCTATCAGCACACTTAGCCTGGCAAGAGACTACACTGTTGGCTTCACTGATAACCACAACCATAACCAACCACATCCCACCCCCTTCAACTTCATCAGAATTATTTTCAAGCAAGTGGAGGACCTCCTCCTTTCTCTGGATACAAAAGTGTGCGGGTGCAGATAATATTGAACCTTACTTACTAAAACTTTGCCATACTTATCTGACCGCCCCCATTATACACTTATTCAACACCTCTCTGATTCAAGGTGAGCTACCTGTCTCATGGAAAACTGCCCACATCCTACCATTATTCAAGACTGGGGATCCAAGTGCTCTGAACAATTACCGGCCTATTTCTATACTATCCGTCCTCTCTAAATTACTTGAAAAAATTGTCAACATCCAACTTAGAGAACGTTTGGATTCACAAAAGTTGCTAAACCTAGCTCAGTCCAGCTTCAGAGTCAAACACAGTACAGTATCAGCTCTTGCCAAAGTAACTACAGACTGGCAAATGGCCTTGGACTCTAAGAAGCATGTATTTGCCCTCTTCCTTGATCTAAGCAAGGCCTTCGATACTGTGGATCATACCATCATGCTTACTGCACTGAGTAACATCGGACTTGATAGTTCTGCCATTAAATGGTTCACCAGCTACCTAACCAATAGGTTACAACAAGTCAAAGCCATAGGAGATCTGTCCTCACAAAAATCCTTGTTACAAGGAATCCCACAAGGCTCCATCCTGGGCCCTATCTTCTTTGCAATATACATCAATAATCTGGACTCGCAGCTGGGCACAGCCAATGTGCACTTATTCGCAGATGATACTTTACTCTACACCATAAATTCATCCTTGGATTTGGCTCATGAGTACTTACAGAACGACTTTGTCACCCTCTAATACCACCTTATCACTCATAAGCTCCTCCTCAACGCCAAAAAGACTAAAACAATGATTCTCTCATCAAAGTCTACTTCCGGATGTCCACATATCACACAGGTCTGAACACTCTTAGATGAACCCCTTGAAGTAGTTGATACCTTTAAATACCTAGGGTTCTGGCTGGATAACAAGCTCAACTTTCTGTGCCACTTAAATGAAACCTCGAAGAAACTAAGACAGCAATTAGGTTTATTCTATCGCATTAAACACTTACTTACGTTAGAAGCCAGAATGAGACTAGTACAAACTACATTACTACCTATTCTGGACTATGCTGACTTCCTTTACAGTCATTGCCCATCAACGATGCTAAACAAACTGGACACCCTTTACCACCGAGCTTTAAGATTTATCCTAAATCTACCCCCGTGGTACACGTCACTGTAGTCTATACCAAGTTTCGGGATGGACCTTACTCTCAACTAAGAGAAAAAGGAATGCTCTCCTCTGTTTTTTTAGAGCATTATCTGACAGTCTCCCTGCATACATCTAGAACCTCTTTAAATGGGCTAAAGGTTCCTATGGCCTGAGACGCTTCTCCATAATCTGTTTCCAGATTCCTAAAATAAAAACTACCCTTGGCTCGGTAGCAATCAACTTCTCACTTCCATCACTTTGGAACACTATGCAAGACTCATTAAAATTATCTTCACTTCCAAGCATTTTCACATTTAAAGCTCTATTAATGGATTATCTGAAGGAATCATGCAACTGTTTCAGATGCCTATGACCCCTAAGCCCAGGGTGCCACTCTCAAATCCTACGCCTAAGTATCTCATCCACCCCACATTCCTAACAACAGAAATCTAGGACCTACAAGCCTAGTTCCTTTAATCCGAGATGTCCCTGCCTGTTCTCTACCTTTTACCTATTCTGGCCTCCCTCTTGGCTGCCTACTGTTTCACCCCAATTTCTACCCTATTCCTTAATACCTCCTTATTTTTTATCATTTAGGTATGTGCTCTTACTTAGCGGACACTATATGGGATTGTTGTCTCTTCTCATTCCAGTAAAGCTTATCATTATAGGTATCTTTGCATGTTAATTATATTGACCGGTATGTATAGGCCCATATTGACCGGCACCCTCACAATTTCTTTTTTTTTTGCACCGCTGTCCACCATAATTGTAATCTTATGAAGTGTACTGCATTGTATTAATGCCCAGGACCACCTTGAAAATGAGCTTGCTCAATGGTGTTTATGCCTGGTTAAATAAAGTGATTGATTGATTGACTGATTGTCCTTTCAAGAGACCATTGTGCCCTATGCTAACTGCCAGCTCCCACAGACATAGCTAGAAAGGTAGGCACCCAACTTAGATTCTCCCTCCATCTTCAAAAGTAAGAAGAACCCACTTCTCTGTCTTTCAGAATGTTATATACTCTCTTGAGTATATTCTCCCTTTGAATGCACCAACCATCTATCATGTATGTATTTAATTGTCCCAATCAGACTGAACACTTATCAGTGACCAATTATATTCTCTTTTAGCCTTAAGTTTATATTTGAGTGAACCAATCCCATCAAATTGGCCTGTGTGTGTGGAGATGTCCACTCGAGATTTATGACCCAGCTCTTATCTAGCAGCTAGGGAGGACTGAGAATTGGGCTGGCAGTATAGCCTAGATTAGAGGAACAAAGTGTGAACAAGCTTGGTACATCCAGCAGACCAGACCTGAGTTTGATTCTCCCAACCTCCACTTGCAATCTGTGTGACTCTGAGCAAGTCAATTAACTGTCCAGTGCTCCCAGGTAGCCCCTGAAAACAAGCACTTGTGCCTAGTGGGCCTTACCCGGTTACTAAAAGACTAAAAAAAAAAATTCCAGCTAGTGGAATTTCTGAGCTTGCATGAGTGTTTTTTTTCCAGACTGCTAAAAAAATAAGGCACCTACAGAACCCACCATTAACTCCTTCCTTCCCATTTCTGTCACAGTAATGATAACAGGGACCATGAACAACACTGCCCAGTGTAGGAGAGCGCCTGCAAAAGCAAACAAAATGCTGGGGTGCATAGCGAGGGGGTTTTCATCCAGGCGAAGAGAGGTGATCTTGCCACTCTACAGGTCACTGGTAAGGGCGCACTTAGAGTATTGTGAGCAGTTTTGGAGGCCATATGTAAAGCATGATATTAGGCTACTAGAGGGGGTGTAGAGGAGGACAACAAAGATGATATGTGGAATGGAGGGGAGAGACTATGACAGCAGGCTGGGAGACCTGACTATGTACACCCTGGAGGATAGAACGGACAGGGGGGACATGATAGAGACATTCAAGTGCCTGAGTGGAATCAATAAGGATGGGGCAGATGGGGTATTTAAGTTAAGGAGTGGGAGGGTCACCAGGGGGCACAGGCTAAGGATAGAGGAGGGAAAATTTAGGAAGGAAATGAGGAGAGACTATTTCATAGAGAGGGTGGTAGAAAAATGGAATGCCCTACCAGAATGGGTGGTATCATGTAAATCTGTGAACAGCTTCAAAAGGGCTTGGGACAGGGAACAAGGGAGAATGAGGGTGGGGAGGTGGGGTGGCAGGGATGACAAAGGGAGGGGGTGGGACAGCTGCAACTAAGGGTGTTGGCTGCATACTCAAGCAGACTTAGGTAGACTGGGTGGTCTGTTTCTGCTAGCATATTCATGTTTGTATGTTCGCAACTAAACATTTAGCATTATGGGACTCACCATGACCCCCCCCCCGACAAAATGAATTATTTCCCGCTGCACTGCATTAAGTGAATCCAAATGAAATACAATATTTATATTTTGAGGCAGTATATCACAGTGGTTTAAGACTCTGAGTGGCAAATCTGGTGATATCCAGCAGACCAGATCTGTGTTTGAATCCCACAGCTTCCACTTGCAAACTGTGTGACCCTGAGCAAGTCACTTAACTTCCCTGTGCTCCCAGGTCGCTCCTATAAAAAAGCTTTCAGCTTAGTGTGCTACTCCTGGTTAAACAACTGAAAAAAAATATGGACTAACATTTGATTCAAGACTCTGCCAGGATTTCTTTCGCAGGCTTCTTTCAACATATTCCAAAAGCTACATCATGGTAGCACAGTAAATGGCAAGGATTTGTCCCTGTTGTTTTCTTACAGTACCTAGCATGATTATTTATTTTCTTTGATTTTTTTGTCATATATATTTTTCCGACCCTCACCCAACCCTCCTCTCAGCACCCACCCACCCTTCCCAGAAACATAGCAGTAACACTGTGGGTGCCCAATCCCCCAGTGTTGGGATCACAATTCACTGATCCATTTTCTTTTTACGATTTAAAAGAAAACCAGCCATCAATGTCTTTTGTGGCCATTACTGTCCTCACACCTGACCCTCCCACTCAGCACCCACAACCCTCCCCTCCCCACAAACCCTTAGTTACCCATCAAGGTTCCAATGCTGTAATCCTCTCTGGACTACAGACACATCTTCACTCTTCAAAGTTGGACCGCGAACTAAAGAAACAGGTATGCAGTCCAATGTATTTAAATGTTGTTTTGAACGTAGTGGCATAACTTGGGCATTTTTGTACATTTTTGGCCCAAATTTTCAACATGCCTTTTTTGAGACTCTCACCTCATGAACAGTTGCACTGACATTAGGCAAATCTGTCCCAAAAGGTGATTTTGTGGTCCCTGCACAAAATCACCTTTCCAGCAGGAGTTGGAAATTTAAAAGTGGCACTGACCCCTACCCAAATGCACCAAATGTTTTCATGCACACACATGCTTTTTCAAGGAGAATCTAGCACCTATATAATGCATCTATATGTAGGGGTTCTATGTGATATTAGTGAAAATAAAATAGCTACCAACAAATAAGTGGTCTCTCTCTCTTGGACACCCTGCACTTGGGGCTCAACCCCCCCATCCTGTCTCTCCAGCACTTCTATGCGCTAAACCCCTGGTGTTGCTGACAACTAACAGGCTCCCTGCTGGGCATAGGTATTTAGTCTGTTCCTGTATGTATCTGACTGTGTTTACTTATTACAGTTTTAGTTTTTGCTGTATTTTTTGCATTCCTTTGTTTAAAGACCAAATGTACCTAAATGTTATCATTCTAATTCTATTGCCTTGTTTGACTGAATCCTCTGTATAATCACCTACTTGTTCTAAATGTACTAACGTGGAACCTATGTAAAGAGCTCTGAGGTCAAATGGTTAATCCGAGATCAGAAATAAATAAATAAATAAATAAAAGTGAAAGCAAAGCCCCTAAAATACAAAAACACCACATGCCAAAAATAGCAAGCATCAAAATAGTGACTTTACGATGAAACAAATGGCAAAATCAAACACTATGGAGAAACCATGGGAAACTGAGGCAGCACATCACACTTGTTACTGAAAACTGTATGCCAGGCCATGAAGATATTCATAGTGTATTTGAACCTTGTACTCTAAAACAATACTGGCAACTCTCTGATTGAGATCCTTGCATTTCTGCTTTACTGATACCGACTCTGCCCCAGACACCAGATGCTCCAACTTCACTTCACTCACATGCTGCTCATTTTGCAGACACTATATGAGTCTCCATATGCTGGGATGACAGGCAAACAGATGAATTTATGATAGTTAGAACAATGTCAGTACACCTTGTGTACCAACTCCTTGTCCCTCTGATATAGGTAGCCACCTTACAGCACAAGTGGCCTACCTTTCTGACTCCACAAAAATTCCACAGAAATCTCTGAACATTCACGAAAAGCTCCAGTACCATACTGCACACACTCCAAACAGTTATACCTGCTGGCAAGCAACTAGCCAAAACCACCCCTGCAATCCAGTTACCCACATCTGCACACTTCATCCAAAACAGCTCCCCAGTGCTGCATGCCTGCAGGCTAGCCACAAAACGTTGAAAAAAGCCCAGTTCACACAACAAAATGAGAGAATTGCACTCTTACAGGGGGCTTTGACCCCCACACTCACCCCTTAATTATTATAACAGACTCTGAGAGCACACAATGTACCCAGTGTATGCAGCTGCTGTGTCATACAGCTGATTTCTCATAGGGCTCTTGTCTTTTTTTTTTTTCGTACTGTTTATTTCTCTCTCTGCGGGCCTGGTATCCTTCCAGAGTGCCCGCTCAGCTAAGTCTCTACTCCCAGCCTGAACCCCCTTTCCAGTGTCCTCTCCCAACTAACCAGGCAGGTCCAGCCTCCTGGATCACCCCCCGGGGTGGGCCCGCGCCCGTCCTCCTTCGGCAGCCTTTTCTTTTTTTTTTAATTCAATATACTTTATTAACATTTTTAACAATACATCCCAAAACATATAGCAGTGATAACTGATCAGGGTTAGTATACAAATCCCCCCACCCATCCTCCCACCCCAAGTCTGCGCTCATATACAAATACAGCTAGTTGATCTGGAGTATATATCTGGTACTATAGAGTGGAGAGGATAACCATATTTTACCAGCTCAATAAGATCTATTAAAACTTCACTAGCATCAGCAGGGACAGAAGAGGCTCCCAAATCTTTTTAAAATGATGATATACATGCCGCAAATTTGCTATATGCCTCTCTACCTGGATTGCCAATAACATTTCACGGTACCATTCGACAATAGTTGCAAGGGATTCATCCTTCCAATGTCGCAGCATAACTAATTTTGCCACAGCTGATATTAAGGTTATATGCACCTTAAGTATTTGGGGCATCCCTGACAGAAAGATCGCCAGCAGACAACACTCTGGAGTAAAGAGAGGATTCAGTCCCAGTATAGGGTCCAGGACCCACCGCATCACACTCCAAAACTTCTGGGTGTGCGGACACAGCCACAACATATGATACAGCGACCCAGGGACTGAACAACCTCGGGGACAAATAGGGGAGGAGGTATAACCTATACTATACAATTTATCTGGAGAATAATAGATATTGTGCAGGACATTAAACTGAATTAACCGGAGCTTATCCTGCTTAATATTTTTGTATATCCCTCTCCATGCTTTCTCCCAATAAACGGTGTCCACAGGCAGGGACAACTCCTGCACCCAATAATAATAGACCCCTTTGGGGAGAGATGTATCTAGGCCTTGAAGGTGCTTATAAATATTAGAGACTGCATGGAATTGTTCTGCATCCTGAAGGGCCTTGAAAAGACCATCCAATGACTGTGTTGTCCATTCTTGATTACCTTTAAATGCATGTATAGCCGCTTTAATTTGCAGATATTTAAAAAATTCCTGGGGTCTTAGCTGAAAGCGACTCTGCAGCACCTGAAAAGAGGCTACCTCTGTATCCTGGAGGACGTTCTCCAGTTTACAATGCTTGAGTTGAGGACAGAAAGAAGGTGGTATAGAACGTCATTCAATCTGAAAGTGCCAGTTGTTAAAAAGTGGTTGGGCCCGAGAAGTGGACCAGTTTTCTGAAAAATATAGCTGCATTTGTCGAAGAGCTTTCAGAGACCAAGCTGTTGAAGTTGCTTTAAGCAGGCTGGGAAGACGGGAGGGTTTAGAGAAAACAAGGGCATACAAAGTACTTTCCGCGCTTCTCGCTAGTCTGCATTCAATATCAAGCCAAACTGGTACATATGAATGCTCCTCTCGGGGTACCTCTGCCTTAATCCAATGAGCTATCTTACTTAGGTGTTGGGCCCCATAATATAAGAAAAGAGAAGGGAGGGCAAGGCCATCCTTAAGTTTAGGTGCAGTTAATTTCAAATATGCCCTTCTCACTGCCTACCCCTCCATAACAATTTACTAAACACTTTATGTATTTGCAAAAACCAAGACTTAGGCAGGACGATGCCCATCATACTTAATGGGTATAACAGTCTTGGTAAAACATTCATTTTGAGAATATTTACCCGACCCCAAAGCGACAACGGGAGGGCACTCCACGTCTTTAAATCAGACTGCACCAAACGCATAAGACTGGTCAGATTAAGGTTGATCATCAAGGGAATACTCTTAGCTATTTTAATTCCCAGGTATGTCAGGGCCCTGGATTCCCATGACAGTCCCATGGAAGTACATATTCCTTTCGTACAGAGATGGTTTAGTGGAAATACTTTTGTTTTAGAGAGGTTCAGTTTATAGGATGATACCACCGAGAATTTGTTTAACTCCTCCAGTAAAGCTGGTAACGAATTCTCAAGGTCCTCTAAATGTAATAGTAGATCATTAGCATACGCCGAGATCACATACCTCTCCCCTTGGATTGGGATACCTTTCAACAAGGGAGAAGATGCTAATTTATGTATCAAGGGCTCCAAATAACAATTGAACAGGAGTGGGGAGAGTGGGCATCCTTGACGGGTACCCCTCTCGAGAATAAATGGGTGAGACATACATCCTTTACACCAGACCCTGGCCCTTGGGGAGGAGTATAATACTTTAACCCATTGTACAAAACTATCAGGTATTCTGAATTGCCAGAGAGTCACAAACAGGAAGCACCAAGACACCCAGTCAAAGGCTATTTCTGCATCGAGGGATACCAGAGCCACAGGGGACTCGGCATCCCTCGAAGCTGCTATTAAGTATGTTAGCTTCGTCATATGATCTGCTGAAGCACGTCCTTGCATAAAGCCGACCTGTTCTTTACCAATAATCCCTCCAATTACTGGGGCCAACCAGTTAGCCAGAATTTTAGCAAGAATCTTAACATCCGAATTAATAAGCGATATAGGACGCTAGCTTCCAGGACTTAATAGATTCTTGTCCAGCTTCGGAATTAGGGTGATCCAAGTCATCAAAAAACAAGGATCTTTTATTCCCTCTTGAAACCATAGGTTAAAAACATCCCTTAGCAGTACGGCCAATTGAGAAAAACAACTGTTAAAGAGGTTATTGGGTAGCCCGTCCGGCCCGGGGGCTTTATCCAGTGGCAGCTGCCTAATGGCCTGCTCTACTTCAGATAGGGTGATTGGAGCCCCTAAGTTCTCTGCCTCCCGAGGGGGTAGAATGGGAAGGCCAACTGAATGTAAGTAACTTAAGATTTCCTGATCCTCTGCCCCTATTGAGTCTGCCGAGGAATAGAGGGTCTTATAATACTCCCCAAAAATGTTGGTAATGTCTTGGGGGTGAGAAACTATGTTATTACTTGCAGGGGACCTTAACCCCGGAATAAATTTGGACATTTTCACTTGCCTTAATCTTAAGGCAAGGAGTTTCCCTTCTCTCTTCCCTGCCTCTAAATACCTTAATTTGGTACGCTGAAAAGCCAGCTCTGCTTTTTGCACCATCAAATCATAGTAATTTGACCGCAGTTGCTGGAGCCTTGCCTATTCCTGCATGGGGGACATACGGCTTAATCGGTTTTCCAGTTGCTGGATATCACCTATTAGTTGGTCCAGTGCACATCTATCCCTCCAGGCTCGGGTAGCCGAAATATGTATAAACTCTCCCCATATGGCACATTTAGAGGTAGAAGACTTGGTTTGCTGGCCAAGGCACCTAGCTTTGCCTGAGCTCTTTCCTTCTAAGACTGCTTGAAAGGCAAAGTAGAGATACTTACCAGAGCAAGGGAAAAGGATTAAGACTTAGTTTGGCTAAGCAGATTTACTGTGTGGTGGTGTTTTTATTTTTTACTCACAGGGATTGCTACTGTTTGTTGCTAACAGTTCATTGCTTTATTTTTCTCTGATTCAAATTGTTGTTGCTGGTATACCTTCTTCTGCATTATTACAAGGTGTGCCTACAGGTGTGTGCTAACAGATTACTCCTGTACTCTTCTGATTCAAATTGTCTTTTGCAAGGTATATCTTCTGTTACTGCTTTATTTTTCTCTGGAGCAAAGTGTTTCTTACAGGGTATATCTTCTCTGAAATTACTGTATTACAGGTGGAGCTTACATTTTTGTGACTTTTTTATCATTGGGCTAAGCAAAATTACTGTTTGACACTGTGTTTTATTTTATTCTTGTTTGTTGAAAAGGTTTGTTGTCTCAGAGGTGTTTCAGTCTCCTTCTCATTGAAGGAGCTAATTGCTTTTCCTCCACAGCTCTTCCAAAGGAATAGGTGTGTATGTAGAGGTGGAGCTGGCAAACTGTCAGTAATTTACAACAGAAAGAAGGGTTAAAAAGTCAGGTTAGTTGATATCTTGGAGGTAGAAGACTTGGTTTGCTGGCCAAGGCACCTAACTTCACCTGAGCTCTTTCCTTCTAAGACTGCTTGAAAGGCAGAGTAGAAAACTTACCAGAGCAAGGGAAAAGGATTAAGACTTAGTTTGGCTAACAGATTTACTGTGTGGTGGTGTTTTTATTTTTTACTCACAGGGATTGCTACTGTTTGTTGCTAACATTTCATTGCTTTATTTTTCTCTGATTCAAATTGTTGTTGCTGGTATACCTTCTTCTGCATTATTACAAGGTGTGCCTACAGGTGTGTGCTAACAGATTACTCCTGTAATCTTCTGATTCAAATTGTCTTTTGCAAGGTATATCTTCTGTTACTGCTTTATTTTCTCTGGAGCAAAGTGTTTCTTACAGCGTATATCTTCTCTGAAATTATTACAGGTGGTGCTTTACAGGTTTTACAGTTTTATCTAACATTAGGATAAGCTTTCAGGGTTACTGCATTTGTTGGACTGATTGTTTCTGCTCTTACCTCCTTGTTCTTTCGTCCGTGGTTCTTCTTTTAGACAGGGAAGGGCTCAGCCACCCACCCCATCCCCAACCACCCACGCTACACTCGTTTTATAGGGTACCACAGTTGTGACATTTCCTGTGGCAGAGCAGGAAGGGGCAGATCAGTGGGGCCTCCACAAGGTGATCTCATTTACAGGGCACTAGTAATTTAACTTGTTATAACAAGTTAAACAAAGCACAATTAAACCATTACTTGCATTTGTTTTTCCTTTTTTTTTTTCCTTCTAATTACTCTGACTAGGTTACAAACCCAGCAACTTATTTGGAATGGATTTCATTAACTGCAGGTACTGTGGAACAATTTTCAGAAGGACAGTCTTACAGGATTTAGGACACTGTCCTACATGCTGGGCCTTTGGAGACCTTAGGGCTCAGCTCCGGGCAGCATGGGCAGAGATTGCACGCCTCAAATTTCATATTGAAGAGGAAATACATTATAAGAACCACCCGCCATTTCCCCAGCATCCAACAGAAAAACCTCGACCGCAGAGGGTAGTTGGTCCAGGAGGTTGGCAGGTGGTTAGGAGGAGCAAATCAGGTGCCCCATCACTCTCTGCTCTCCAACACATTACCTCCAAAACCATATAAACACTACAAACAGGTATCTGCCTCTATCTCTGAAATCAAATAAAAAGGCAGAAGACACTGCAGAGCAGGACACTGCGGCACAGGAGCTAGCACAACAAAACTCACCCAAATCAGGAACCAGAACAAAACAAGCACAAAGGAAATCCAAAAAACTTCTGATCATAGGAGACTCCATGATTCGGGGAGTTGATACCCATCTCCAGCCAGGGGTGATGGTCAGATGTCTCCCAGGGACATCAGCATGGAGAGACACTGACCGCATTGCTAAAATTGTTCACAAAGCAGGAGAAAACATTGATGTCCTAGTACACATAGGGACTAATGATCTCGCCAGCCGGTCAGTTGTGGAGACCAAGGAACACCTGACTAGGCTGGGTGACAACTATCATCTATTTCGTCCGCATCTCCTCGCTGAGATCCTGCCAGTCTGGGAGAGGAGCAGATGGACGGAAGGTCAGAGAAGGGAGATAGGGAACTAAACATGTGGCTCAAGGGCTGGTGCCAGGAAAAGGACACAGATTTGTAGGAACTGGCAACAGTTCTGGGAGTGAAAGTTCTTTAAATTTGATGGACTGCATCTGACTAAAGAGGGAGTCAGTGCATTGGGGCAGAAGTTTGACGTCTTTGCAGAATATTTAAACTAGCAAATGGGGAGAGGGGTGCAGCACCCCATACGTCGAATGGGAAGAACACCCCTCTCCCCTCAGCTAGTGGTCAAACAGGAATTCAGCATGTTTGCCGTTCATTTGCATCACCAGGTAAGAAAAAAGGTTTGTCTCCCCATACGACACACAGGGGTAATGCCAAACTTCACCCAACAACTAACACACCAAAATCTGGCCAATGGAAAATCATGTACACAAATGCTCACAGCCTGGGAAATAAGATCCCAGACCTGCAGGCAATAATGTCAGAGGCTAAACTGGACATAGTAGCAATTAGTGAGATGTGGTTTACCAGTAACCACACTTGGGAGACTTCAGTACCTGGCTATGTATTGTTCAGAAGAGACCGAGGTGCATAAGGGAGGAGTGGCCCTGTATGTTAATGAAAATATCAAAGCTACAGAAATTCAGAATACACATAAGGAGCCAGAAGAGCTGTGGGTCACCCTGGAAACAGGAAATGGGACAGCCATAAGAACTGGGGTTGTCTACAGGCCCCAGACCAGAGGGAGGACACAGACACATTACTGTTAGAAGATACAAAACATGACAGCTAAAGGGAGGTTCTGATAATGGGAGACTTCAACATGCCGGATACAGATTGGTCAATACCAGCAGAACATCTGCCAGAACTAGACTCTAGTGGATTCCCTGCAGGGAGGGCCTCAAACAACTGGTACAGCAACCCACAAGAGACAGGGCTATCCTAGATCTAGTACTGACTAACAAAGAAGGGATCACAGATCTCCAGGTAGAAGGTCACCTGGGGGCCAGTGACCATCACATGGTATGGTTCAATTTGGCTACTACATCTAAATCATCCCATTCCAAGGCAAAAATATGGGACTTCAGAGGAGCTGACTTTGATAAGATGGCCAACAGAGTTAAGCTAGCCCTGGCAAAAAGAAACACAGGTGAAGGGTACAGGCAAAGTGGGCAAGCATTAAGGATGCAATACTTGAAGCAACATCCCATTGTGTTAGACAGAAAAGGAAGTGCAAAAGAAGAAGGAAACCACTTTGGTTCTCAAATACAGTAGCAGAAAAGGTCAGAGCCAAAAGGCTGGCCTTCCAGGAAATATAAGGAACACAGTGGGATGAAGATAAGGAGGCATACAAACTGCCTAAGGGAAGCAGGTAAGGCAGTAAGGCAGGCAAAGTCCCAAACTGAGGAAATACTAGCACGAACAGTAAAGAAGGTGACAAGACTTTCTAGATACATTAGTGAAAGGAGAAAGTCCAGAGGGTATTGCTAAGCTTAATGGAGAGAAAGGGAGCATGTGAGGAGGAGGACCATGTGAAGCATCTATCCTAAATAGATACTTTTGCTCAGTATTTACTGAAGAGAAGGTAGGGCAGGCCCACAGCTCAGCATCATGGACACAGGGGAGGAGGTGACACTACTCCCTTCACAAAGAAAGGGTCCTAAAGAGCGCTAAGCTCAAGGTGGATAAGGCAATGGGACCTGATGGCATACATCCCAGGGTACTCAAGGAGCTAAAGGAGAAACTAGCAGAGCCATTAGCAGAATTGTTTAGTGAGTCTATGAGCACAGGAGGTCCCAGAAGACGGAGAGGGCTTCATGTGATCCCGCTCACAAGAGTGGTAGCAGGGAGGAGGCGGGGAACTACAGACGGTCAGTCTTACCTCAGTAGTGGGCAAGATTATGGAGGCACTCCATAAGGAAGGGATAATGCAACACCTGGAATCCATGGAGCACAGGATCCAAGACAGCATGGGTTTACAAAGGAAGGTCCTGTCAAACTAATCTCATAGATTTCTTTGACTGGGTAACCAGAGTGGTGGACCAAGGGGAGCAGTTGATGTCGCCTACCTTGACTTCACAAGCTTTTGACACTGGTCCACATAGAAGATTGATAAATAAGCTGGGTAGGCTCGAGGTGGGTCAGAAGTTGGTCAACTGGGTGGCAAACTGGTTGACGGGCCAAAAACAGAGAGTGGTGGTAAATGGTATACAGTCAGAAGAGATGCAAGTCACAAGTGGGGTACCTCAGGGATCAGTCCTGGGGCCAGTCCTCTTCAACATCTTCATTAGTGACCTTGCAGATGGACTAGAGGTAAAGCTTGTCTGTTTGCAGATGACACCAAGATCTGCAACAGAGTAGATGATCAGATGGGATTGGGCAGAATGAGAGAGATCTGGATAAACCTAGCAGAATGGTCAGAAGAGTGGCAACACAGGATTTAATGCAAGAGGTGCAAAATCATGCACATAGAGAAGAAACCTGAAGCAGCCTATAGGCTGGGAGGAGTTGCTAACAGTCACAAAGGAAGAAGAGACTTGGGCATCATCATCACTGATGACCTAAAATCATCCAAGCAGACCTCTAAAGCAGTAGGTAAGGCTAGGGGGTGTTAGGGTGTATTAGTAGGTATCAGAGTCGTAAGAGGGAGGAATAATCCCTCTGTACAAGACACTGGTTAGGCCCCATCTGGAGTACTGCGCAGTATTGGAGGCCACACCTTCACAAGGACATTAACCAAATTGAGGCAGTCCAGAGAGGGCAACCAAATGGTGCAGGGACTGCATCAGAAGACATATGAGGACAGATTAACGGAGCTCAATATGTATAACCTTGAGCAAAGGAGGGAGAGAGGAGATATGATCGAGGCATTCAAACACCTTAAGGGCATAAACAAGGTGAAAGAGTCTAACATGTTTAAATATAAGAAAAATAGCAGGACAAGAGGACACAGCATGAGATTAGAGGGAGGCAGATTAAGGGGGAATGTGAGGAAATTCTTTTTCACAGAAAGGGTGGTGGATGCATGGAATGGCTTACCACAAGAAGTGGTGGCTATGAATACAGTGCAGGGCTTCAAACAGGCATGGGATAGGCATAAGGGAGCAATACAAATGACTACGAATAGATAGGCCACTGACAGAGCAAAGGCCGATGGCACATTTATAAGGTAGAAAAAGGAATGGGCAGACTGGATGGGCCTTGCGGTCCTTATCTGCCATCAACTTCTATGTTTCTAAGGGCTGCCCATACCGAATCAACCCTATCAACTGTCCCTAGATTAATGTTGATAAAGCTGATTATAAATTCCTGAATATGTTTCAATGTTTTGGTACATTTGAGGAGCTGAGTATTCAGGCACCACCTTTTCCCTTCCCTACACCTGGAACTCAGCATGTAGGTTACCCCCACTGGAGAGTGATCTGACAGCACCCTCGTAAAGATAGATGCATCTATCACTCCCGAGAGGCCAGAGGCACTCACTAACCAAAAGTCAGTCCAGGAAAGAGTGGCATGTGGCGGAGAGTAATAGGTATACTGCCGCTCCAAGGGGTTAAGAGTCTGCCACACATCAACAACACCTACTCCGGAAATAAGTTCCCTTAGGGCCCTCTGTGCAGGCGATAACCCCATCTCTTTTGCTATCTGAGCGATTGATCTCGGAATTAAGGACTAGGTTCCAGTCTCCACCAAGGAACATCAGAAGGCTGGGATTGGAGACTAGTAAGGGTATTGACTGAGTAAAAAACAAAGGGGAATCTGTATTAGGGCCAAATATTGATGCAAGTATTATTGGATAAGACTCCAACCTACCCTGTACTATGATGTAATGCCCTCCCGGATCCCACCATTCCCTACACATAATAAATGGCACAGTTTTAGCAACCAATATGATGGTGCCATTACGTTTAGTGGAGTTACCAGCACCGAACACCTGACCCGCAACTTCTTTTAAATAGGGAAATATTATCCCTCAATAGGTGCGTCTCCTGTAAATAGGCAATCCTCGTTCAGAGCTGAGAGAGGTGCTTTAAATCATAATCCATTTCTTTTTACTTTGGGCCCCTTTAATATTCCAATTTATAAAATTATAGGAACCACTCTTCCTCTGTCATGATCCCTGTTTGCCAGATTAACCTCTGATGCATACAATTAAGGAGAACCCCAATAATGAGGGCAGACTCAACCCAACCCCAAAACCCCACAATAATAACAACATTGTATTTGGTATTGAAAAGATAACCCCTTCCACTCTCCCCATCTTTAACAACCCAATGATACTGAGGAGGATGCCCTCTCCCCCGGAGAGAGATAACAAGAAAACCTCCCCCTTCCCCAACGCTATACATACACATCAGTTACCCCCGATTCTAACAAAACTGAACTACAACTATACAATATGGCATGCAATTATCAATCTCACTGCTCAGCCCCAAGCAGCTCCCCTCCTCCCCCAAGTTTCTATGCTTAACACTCATGACAAATTGCCTTCCCTTTTTTCACTCCATATACAATAAAAAAAGAGGGGGGGAACACTACCCCCCGATTCCTGTTTTGCTTTTCCCCCACACACATACAGTAAATCATCAGGGTCATGAATCATGGCAAACTTTAAGCTGTAAGGAAAAAAAAAGAAAAAAAAAACAAAAAACAAGAGCACAGCATATAATCCCACTGCACAAACAGAATTCCCCTTTTCGATGTCATGCCAGTCAATCCAGCTTAACCTTGAGAGCAATCGTAACTATAAGATAAAAGGGGTATTGATATCTTCCGACTGCCCCCTGCCCAATAATTACTGTCTTTCAACAATTCCAGGACTTTACTTTACATGGTCACTGAGTGGCAGAGTGCAGAATAATTACAGAAAACCGCGTCAAAAGACACATATCAGTCCTTCCTTCTCTCTAGACCTTATTCATTTGAAGGGATCTGGAAAGAGCACTTGAAGGTCTTCCATAGCTTATTTAGGTGATTCACACACTACCAATTTATCCTTAGATTTAACATGCAGGATTGCAGGGTATTTCATTCAGAAGGGCACTCCCGTGGCTATCAACCGAGACATCAGAGGATAAAAATTCTGTCTCTTGAGCCGAACTGACTGTGGCAGATCCTGAGCCAATCTTAGTTTATTCCCCTCCCATTGAATCTCTTGCACTTCATTGACCTTGCTTAAGATGTGCATTTTATCAAGATAATTCAAAAACTTGAATATCAGAGGTCTGGGTGATGCACCAGGCAATGGAGGGAGGCACAGGGAGCGATGTGCTCTTTCCACAACATACACTCCGTTGTTCGGAGAGGGACCCGATATCTTCTAGCAGAACCTTTTCACGAATAAAACAGGATTAGTACCCTCTTGCTTCTCTGGCAACCCAAAAAGAATCAAGTTGTTGCGCCGACTGCGCCCTTCGAGATCTTCTAACTTGTCCTCTAACTTTCGCAACTTCTGTCTCATCGTGGAGGAGTCCAACTCTGTCTTGTCCCTCCATTTCTCTACCGTTACCAAGCAGGCATCCATATCCCCGACTTGAGTGGAGAGCAAGTGTAGGTTGGCTCTAATTTGCTGCACTTCACTTGAGATGGTGGCTATTGACTCCTTCAAGGGCAGCATAATTTCCATGAATTTATCCTCAGTCAGCACTGCGGGAGCCACAGCGGAAGAGGTAACTGCAAGTGCCTGGGCCTTAGGCCTCTTTGCGGCCTTGTCCTTCTCGGGAGAGGGTGGGGGCATATGCCGCCGGGGAACCTTCCGCATTTCTACCTCCATTTGCTTATTACTCCTGATCATTTCAGAAGGCTTCTTTTCAACAGTGCTTTCAAAATTAGTAGCTGAAGTTAACGACAGGAAGGCAAATTTACTCATTATAATGGGGAGCAAGGAGGGAACACGACCGTCCGCTAAGCAGCCATCATGTGACCTCCTCGGCAGCCTTTTCTGTAGTTAGATGGGCCTACCTGGTGTTGGGTCGGACCATGGCATTCGCTGGTACGCTGGCCCGGCAGAGGGATGTGGACTTGCCCCTGGAGTCTCCTTCATCTCTCAGCTCACAGAGAGCTTTTCTGCTGTTTTCGCCCTGAGGCTCGAACGTGCAATGACATCCTGCTCAGCTGGTGTATGCTCCCATGCACACCCAAAAGACTCCGCCGAAGCCTCAATCACCTGCATTCTGCTGCCATGCACTGTGATGCCTCCAGTCTCCACCAGAGGCCACCAGTGAATCGGCTGGTGAAAACCCCCATCCCCGGGGAAGGAGAGCAGTTCTTGGGATGATCAATCCTTCCTCATCCCTGCAGATCCCTGACAACCCGAGCTCTTTCCCGAACCCGGGTCACTGGCATGATGCGAGGTGTAACATCCAGCGCCTCAACCCTCAGCGCCACTGGGATGGCTAGGGCTCTTATCTGATGTAGCTCAGATGCATTGGAAGGGGTATAACTAGCAGAAAAAGAGAGGTGATAATGCCACTCTACAGATCACTGGTCAGGCCGCACATGGAGTATTGCATCCATTTTTGGAGGCTGCACCTGAAGAAGGATATCAACAGACTGAAGGCAGTGCAGAGAATTCTGGTTTAAGAGCTAAGGATGGTTATGCAATGTAGCCCACAGCTCTGCTTTTTCCCTACGCTTCCAGCACTGGATACACACTACATTGATTTTCTACCTTTCACTAATAGATTATGCTCCAGTTATATTCCTGTTATTTTGAGACTAATAAATTTTAGTGATCAGGGGATAAGGAATGAATTTGGTTTACTCATTGCTATGTGACAGTTGTAATTTTTGAACATAATATGTGAAGCTTAAAATAATTTCTTACAAATTTTTTAAAATAGTTAGTAAGCTTTTCCGTGTGTTTACTAAATACAAGTACAATGACATTTTTAGTAATCAGCATATTTTTTTTGACACTTGCTTTTACACTAACATTTAATTATTAATCATTTTCGCACTTTTGTAATTAGGGCTCTTTCGACCCTCTGTGCAAATTCTGCTTGGGCCACCAAACCTGCCATGTGATGGTCTGTGTCTTCATTAGAGCAGATGTCACCATGTCTATACCTTCAATAAATGAATACAGACAAAATTTTGACCTGGAATGTTTTTCATCATTGGTGGCAGTGCTTGTCTAAACTTGGTGTGCTGCTACTTTTTTGTTTTGGTATAGTTTCATTTGAGGAGTGCTCCTCCTTCTCAGAGGCACCCAGATCCTGCACCAGAGAGCACGTGCCTTCTTGAACTGTTTGTTAACCCCGAGCAAGACCCCACCACTGATTCTCCAGAACTCTGGAACCCAAAAACCCTAAGATTTTTTTCCATTTGTTGCTTGGGGGGGGGAGTTAAGGTTGAAAACTCTAACACCACATTTCCCTACTTCTATTGCATTAAGTTGAAGCCTAACTGGTGCACTAACACAGTTTTTTGCTAAATATATATAATCATTATTTATATATTATACTGGCACAATAGCACCAGTATAGTTAGAGTTGAGTAAGGTGTTGCCAGGCATTTTATGTAGGCAAGACGATCAGAGCTTTTAAAAAACAAACCAGGGAAAATCTAAGAGCCACTGAGAAAAAAGACACTGAGAATGCATTGGCTTTTCATGTGTTGAACTGTAGGGATGGGCATGTATTTCATTTTATGGGGCTTGAAAGAGAGTCACTTTATGTATGTGAGGGTGATATGAATAGCAAATTATTGAAGAGAGAAACTTTCTGGCACTATAAACTGCAAACACTTAAGCCACCTGGACTAAACAATGCCTTTTAGTTGACCCCTTCTTACATTGGTTGAGCACATGTGCAAGCCAACATATTGTGGCAATAGGGGATTTTGGTGCATGTGTCGCTGCCGATCCCATTGCAGTACACAAAACTAGAGGCTCAGAATGGGCTCGGCAGTCTACACCAATGACCATTCGGTGTGGTCCTGATGCAGCTCTCTGCTGGGTGGGCTGAATGGTCATGCACTTTAAAGGACTGATGCCACTCCAATCGGAGAGGGCTTTGGGCCTTTGATTTGCATAAAACAGAGGGCTACTGGGCAAAGGGGGAAAATGAGCACCCAGAAGAGCACCAACTGGCATTCTTGCTCCTGGAAGTACAGCGCATGTTTTTGTTGATGTTTCACCGAGCCGAGCTGCGAGGCCTACAGCAGGGTGGGGGAGGGGATAAAACCTACAGCACGCTGTTTTTGTTGACATTTTACTGAACCGAACTGCGAAGCCTACTGCAGGATGGCGGAGGGGATAAAATAGCAATCAGGAAGTGTGCCCCCCCGCGCGGTGACCGTTTTTGCCACTGCCACCACATTCCCTCCACTTATCTTTGGCAACATCAGGGGGCCCAATCCCTGTGTCAACAGTGGAAGAACCCCCCAACAGTATGGGACACTGGGGAGCCCCCTCTCAGTATCCCCACTCAGGTCCCCCATCCCCAGCAGTTCGGAGACTGGGGAGCCCACTCCCAGTGCCCCAGTCATTAGTACCCCCACCACCACTGTGGAACACTGGGGAACCCACCCCCCAGTGTCCTGAAACAGTCCTGTCCCCCAAAAGAAACCATCCACCAATGTCTTTATTTTTTTAACCCTGTAAAAAGAAAATGGTCCCTTGTCGTCTCCTCATCCCCCAATCCTGACCCTTCCTCTGCACACCCACCTCCATGGATACCCCTTACCACATACTTACCACTGGAGGTCAAGCTCTGTCACCTTTTGTTTGCCGGGACATGTCTGCACTCCTCAAAGCTGAACCATTAGCTTAAAAATCAATGTAAGTGCTTATAATGGCTGTCAGTGGCGCTTTCAACTTATGTTGATATCGCAGCCATTTTTTGAGATTTTTGCACACAATTTTCAACATGGGATTCTTGGGATCCCACTTCATGAACATTGGCACTGTTATTTTGTTACTCAGTCCCAAAAGGTGATTTCACAGTCATTGCATGGAATCACCTTTTGGGACCAATTAACAAAATGACAGTGCCTCTGTTCAAGAGGTTGGGTCCCAAAAAGCTCATCTTGAAAATTTGGTGTTAAAATATCAAAAAATGGCCACGTCACATGCGCTTGTTGAAATTTATATACGCATGCATGTATCTTTGGTTATTTTTAATATTTGACTCCAAATTTTCAACATAGCCATTGTTTCATACCACCTCACGAATGGTAAAGCTGTCATTTTTCACATCCTGCCCAAAACATATTTTCGCACCTGTGGTGCGGAATGGCGCAGTCAGTGCGCAAAATCACCTTTCAGGATAGAGTACTGAAATGACAATGCCAATGTTCATAAGTTGGGGTCCCACAAAGCCCATGCTGAAAATTTGGAGCAAAAATACCAGCAAAAACCCAAGTTATGTGCGCTCATTTAAATTTTCATACGCATGAGCGTAACTTGGTTAATTTTCAATATTATCACTTCAAATTTTCAACATAGCCATTTTTCCACACTAATTCATGAGCAGTATAGCTATCATTTCTCACATCCTACCCAAAACATGTTCTTGTACCTGTGGCATGGAATTGCACACTCGCTGCATGAAACCACCTTTTGGGATCAAGGAACAAAATGATAGTATGACTGTTCATGAAGTAGGATCCCAAAAAGCCCAGGTTGAAAATTTTGAGCAAAAATACCAACAAAAAACAGAGTTATGCATGCTCATTGAAGTTTTCCTATGCACATGCATAACTTTCCATATTTTTATATTTTGACTCCAAATTTTCAACCTAGCCATTTCTTCACACAGCTTTCATGAACAGTACAGCTGTTATTTCACACATCCTGCCCAAAATGAGTTTCTGCACCTGTGGCGCAGAATGGCGCTTTGCCACAGGTTAAGGAATTTTCACCCATGGGGTTTATGAGGTATGGTGATCAGAAGACTATGTTGAAAATTTGGGGTCAAAATATGAAAAGATTAAAAGGGGTGCATAGGCAGGGGTGTTACCAGCAGAAGGAGGGAAGTAGTGATGCTGTTATATGAAACTCTGGTCAGGCCTAACAGTGGGTAGGTCATGTCAGACAAGTCTGATAGATTTCTTTGACTGGGTGATGAAGGAAGTTAATTTGGGGGGGGGGCAGGCCAAGGATGTTGTCTACCTCACTTTCAGCAAGATTTTCTACACTGTCTCACAAAAGAGGCTTGTGAACAAGATTGGTAGTCTGGGCATAGTAGACAAGGTGGTGAACTGGGTTAGGAACTGGCTAGCCTCTAACTTTGATAGAATTAACAGTGACCTGGCATCTGACTTTTCTGACCTTGAAAAATGGTTTAGAAGTATGCAACTAGTATTCAACACAAAAAAAAACAAAAAGTATGCTCTTTTCATACCTACAGCCCGCCTCCCACACCCTGCTCCCCCTTAGCATTATCTTCCTCAATGGGGATACCCTTGAATCTGTCAATACCTTCAAGTATCTTGGCATCACCCTTAATAATTCTCTCTCCCATAATGCCCATGTCTCCATCCTAATAAAAACTCTCAATTGTAAAATAGGGCTCCTATATTGGATTCGCCCCTTCCTTACTTCTGCCTCTTGTATGAAGATAGCCTCCTCATCTGTTCTTCCACACCTTACCTATGGTGCTCCGCTATTGCTCTCTACTAGTACTACCAACCTGTCTCTCCTTTCTCAACCTTACCACAGGGTGGGAAGGTTTGCCTTGGGTGTACCTGCTCACCACCATCACTGCAATGTACCCTCTTCATTGGGGTTGCTTTCCTATGAGTCTAAACTAAGATTCTCCACTCTATGCTTCCTGCACAAGCTTTTCCACAAATTTACCCCCCGTGCTTTAGAGAAACAATTCACCTTAGACAAGCTGCTCATGCTTTTAGATCAGCCTCTCTTCCCACCCTCTTTAAACCTACTCTATGTCTAGCAGTTGCTCACAAATCCTTTTTTTTTGTGACAGCATCTGATTGGAACTCTCTGTCCCATTCCACCCTGTCCTGTTCTATCCTGCCTCAGTTCTAAGCAGAACTACTTACCTCTCTCTCTCTGCCTCTATGACCTGTTCCTGTTTCCGCTAATTCTTTGTATCTGCTCCTCACTCCTATGGTGCTCCCCAGCTCCCCTATCATTCTCTTTCCCCTGTTCTCTACTCATCCTTTTCCACTGCCTTTTCTCAACCCCCCAACACTCCTACCCCCATGCTTCTCTTCTCCTGAGTATTATACACTGTCCTGGCTCACCAGCTTACCATGTTTTTGCTAATGTCAATATTGTATCTGGATAGTTGCTGTTAATATTATATCTTACCTGTATTTTACTGTATGTCAACCTTGTTGTGATGAATATACTCCTACAATTGCTATATTATTACCTCAGGTGCATATACATTATTATGAGCCTAGCTTGTATTGTAATCTTGTGGCTGACTGCTCTGGGTTGACCCTGAAAAAGGGACTGTAATTGTCATAGTGGACTTACCCGGTTACCAAAACTCAATAAACAAAACTCAATAAATAAAACAGACAGGAGACAGAGGGTGGTGGTAAATAGGGTACAATCTGGGGGGGGGTTGACCAGCGGGGTACCACAGGAATCAGTCATTGGGACAGTCCTGTTCAATGTCTTCATTAGTGACATTGCAGAGGGGCTGGAAGCATAGGTCTGCCTGTTGGCAGATGACACCAAGATCTGCAACAGGGTAGATACTCCGGAAGGGGTGGAGAAAATGAGAAAGGACCTAGGCAGGCTTGAGAAATGGTCTGAGAAGTGGCAGCTGAGGTTTAAATCAAAGAAGTGCAAAATGATGCACATGTGACATAGAAATCCTGGGAACAGCTACAGGTTGGGGGGGCATTTGCTGACAGTCACCAAGGAATCAAGGGACCTGGGGGTTATAATTTTACATGACTTGAAAATGTCAAAGCAGACTACAAAGGCAGCAGGGATGGCCAGTGGCATGCTGGGGTGCATAAGCAGGGGTATCATCAGCAGAAGGAGGAAGGTAGTGATTACATTATATAAAATCCTGGCCAGGCCTCACATGGAGTACTGTGTGCAGTTCTGGAGGATGCACCTTCAAAAGGGCATAAACAGGCTGAAGACAGTCCAGAGAAGGGCAATTAAGATGGTACAGGGCTTGCACCACAAAACAAACAAGCAGAGATTAAGAGATCGCAATATGTACTCGCTGGTGGAGAGGAGGTAGACAGGAGACATGATAGAGACATTCAAGTACCTCAAGGGTATAAACAAGGTGCAGTGGAAGACATCTTCCAATACAGTAGGAGCACAAGAATGAGGTGGCAGGCTAAGAATGAATATGAGGATGCTTTTCTTCATGGAGAGGGTGGTGGACACATGGAATGGTCTCTGTAGGAGATAGTGGGAGTGAGTACTGTGGTGGGAGTTAAACATGCATGAGACAGGCATGGGAGAACTATAGAGGTACAGCTGAGGGAGGATCAGAAGCCGTAGTCAAGTACACGGTTTACAGTCAGACTGGATAGGCCTAGCAGTCCTTATCTCCTGACAATTTCTATGTTTCAACCTCTGGCAGCCATGTTCACAGAGTCACTCTACAAAGGAGTGCTGCCAGAGGATTGAAGGAGGGCACATGTGGTCCCTCTACACAAATCCAGCAACAGGGTGGAGGCAGAGAACTATAGGCCAGTCAGCCTCACATCAGTAGTGATGAAGACCATGCACACACTGCTTAAAGAAAGGATAGTGGAACATTTGCAAGCCATCAGTGCTCAGGACCCTAGGGAGAATGGATTCACAGCAGGTGGGTCATGTCACACAAATCTGACAGACTTCTTTGACTGGGTGATGAAGGAAGTAAATGGGGGGTGGACGTTGCCTACCTTGATTTCTGCAAGGCCTTTGACACCGTCCCACATAAGAGGCTTATTAACAAGATGGGTAGTATGGGCATAGGACACAAGGTGGTGAACTGGGTTAGGAACTGGCTAACAGAGAGGAGACAGAGGGTGGTGGTAAATGGGGTACAATCTGGGGACAGAAGAGTGACCAGCAGGGTACCTCAGGGATCACTCTTTGGGCTAGTCTAGTTCAATGTCTTTATTAGTGACATTGCAGAGGGGATGGAACAAAAGGTCGGCTGGTTTGCAGATGACACCAAGATCTATGACAGTGTGGAAACTCTGGAAGGGGTAGAGAACATGAGAAAGGAACTAGGCAGGCTTCAGAAATGATCTTCGGAGTGGCAACATAGGTTTAATTCAAAGAACTGCAACATTAAGCACCTGGGCCATAGAAACCCTGGGGAGAGCTACAGGATGGGAAGGAAGTTGTTGGCAGTCACCAAGGAACAAAGTGACCTGGGGATTATTATTTCAGATCACCTGAAAATTTCAAAGCAGAATGCAAAGGCAGTGAGGAGAGCCACTGGCATGCTAGGGTGCATAGGCAGGGGTATCACCAGCACAAGGAGGAAGGTGGTGATGCCGTTATATAAAACCCTGGTCCGGCCTAACATGAAGTACTGTGTGCAGTTCTGGAGGCCACACCATCAAAAGGACATAAACAAGCTGTACACGATCCAAAGAAGGGTGACTAACATGGTACAGGGCCTGCACCACAAAATTTGTAAGGACAGATTAAGGGACCTCAATATGTACTCATTGGAGGAGAGGAGAGGAGAGGAGGGAGGGAGGGAGAGAGGGGACATGATAGAAACATTCAGGTACCTCAAGGGATAAACAAGGTGCAGGGGGGTACATCTTCAAATACAGGAGGAGTATAAGAATGAGGGGGCATTGTGACACTTGGGCAGCTAGTTCTGATTAACCTATGCTTTTTGTAATATAAAAATATGTTATTGAATGTCTTTCATGAGAAATGCTGACAGTCTGTGGAATGACACCCTCCTCCCTGATTTTAGCTACGACGTGTTACCTGGAAGGCCAAGAGATAATTATAGGCTAGAAGGGACTTAAAATTTAGAATCTCCTGTTTATCTAGCTTTATTGCAGCTTGCTAACTGCCAAGATAGATCATAAACTTTTATAACGTTTAGAGGATGAATACAGGTTATGTCACACTGGTGCGAAGTCAAAAATGTTTCTTTGATGTCCGTGAAGAACAGGAATACACTTTACATAAAAGGGTCATATGAGAAATTTAGTTTTGCTGAGGTCACAGAAGTAATACTTTGATAAGACATCCTGTTTTGCATAGATATATTTTTTTATATATTCTGACAGGGAGGAGCTAGGTGACCTCATGCAAAGAGGTGGGCAAAGCCAGCTTTTAAACAGTATTCTGTTTTCCCTTTACACATAAATGTTTGGACTCTGAAAAAAGCAACATCTACAGCACTGTGAGGAGTGGAATCTGGCACAATAGTGCTGGACATCAGGAGGGCCGACTTTGGGAGGATGAGGGAAGTGGTAAAAGGGTACCTGGCCAGAATTCAATCTAGTATGGACACTAACCAGAGGTGGGAGCTCATAAAGCTGGGGATAGTGGAGGTAACCAAAACCTGCTACAAAGCCCAGAGCAAGAAGGCTAGGACTAAGAAGCCGATCTGGTTGAGCAAGGAGGTCATAGAAAAGGTAAGGAGGAAAAGAGCTGCCTTTAGGAAGTACAAGAAAACAGGGAGGGGGAGGACAGGGAGGAGTACTTGACAGAATCGAAGGAGGTGACAAGGGCAGTAAGGGTAGCCAAAGCATCTATGAAACTCAGGCTGGCACAAGGCATTAAGAAGGGGGAGAAGGACTTCTTTAAGTACATCAGGGAGAAAAGGAGCTGTAAGAACCACATAGTAAGGATTAGGAAGGAGGGGGGTTGGGTGGAAGCAGGGTGCGATAAGGCGGAAGCACTAAATGAGTATTTGTGCTCAGTATTTACTAAAGAGAAGAGGAGGTGACACCCAAGGTGGGAGAAATGGCAGAAGCAGGGGGGAAAGTGGTGACAGATGGGGAAATCATGGACAGCAGAGTTCGAGAGGGTTTGACGGCACTGAAGGTGGACAAGGTGCCAGGCCCAGATGGCATCCACCCCAGGGTACTGAAGGAGCTGGCAGAGGTCCTTGCAAGACCTTTAGCAGACCTATTTAATGTCTCTACTACATCTGGGTGTACCAGGACTGAGAATGGTTCATGTGGTGCCCCTCCACAAGAGTGGCCCCAAGGATGAACCGGGAAACTACAGACCAGTGAGCCTCACATCCATCGTGGGTAAGCTAATGGAGACTATCCTGAAGGAGAGGCTGGTGGCCCTCCTAGAGGCCAAAGGACTACAGGACAGCGGACAGCATGGCTTCATATATGGCAGATCCTGCCAAACCAACCTGGTCAAGTTCTATGACTGGGTAACTAGGCTACTGGACAGGGGCCATGCAGTGGATGTCCTGTATCTGGACTTCAGTAAGGAATTCAACTCAGTGCCATATGGAAGGCTGGGAAGGAAGTTTGTAGGCACAGGGGCGGGTGCAAAGCTGGTGAGATGGGTAGGAAACTGGCTGCAGGGAAGGCAACAGAGAGTGGTGGTGGGTGGGGAGCTCTCACACCCAAGGGCAGTGACGAGCGGTGTTCCACAGGGCTCAGTGTTGGGACCAGTGGTGTTTGGGATATTCATTGCAGACATATCATGGGACATCAAGAGCAAGATCAGTCTGTTTGCTGATGATACCAAGGTAGGCGCGGTGGTGGATGACCTAGGGAGATGGCAGGGGTTGCAGGATGATCTGGCAAAGCTTGAAACCTGGTCAGACACCTGGCAACTGGGCTTTAATGCCAAAAAGTGCAAGGTGCTGCATTTTGGGATGAAGAACCCAAGGAGGAGTTACCAGCAAGAGGGAGTGCAGCTAGCCCAGACAGAGGAGGAGAAGGATCTGGGTGTGCTCATTACAGGGTCAATGAACAACTCAGCACAATGTAGGAAGGCAGCTGCAAAGGCCAACAAAATGCTGGGTTGTATTGCAAGGGGTATATCTTCGAGGAATGAGGCGGTGATTCTGCCACTGTATAGGTCATTAGTTAGACCACACCTGGAGTACTGCGTGCAGTACTGGTGTCCGTATCTGAAGAGGAACATTAAGTTACTGGAGGGGGTGCAGCACAGAGCGACAAAGATGATCAAGGGGCTGGGGGACTTATCATACGAGAGGAGGTTGAAGGAGTTGAACATGTACTCACTGGAGGAGAGGAGAGACAGGGTGACATGATTGAAACCTTTAAATACATGAAAGGAATAAACAAGACGGGTACAGAGGGCTGTTCAAAGTAAGGAAGGGAGGGCCACCAGAGGCCATGATATGAGACTGGAAATGAGGAAGGTTCAGGAGGAGATGAGGAGACACTTTTTACAGAGAGGGGGTGGCTGAGTGGAAGAAGTACCTGCTGAAGTGGTATGTGTAGAACAGTGGACTGCTTCAAATGAGGATGGACAGGACAAGGGGGAGGGTTAATGAAGGGAAGGGTGGAAGGGAAGGGCAGCTGCAGAATAAGAGGTGCTAGCTGCACATTCGAGCAGACTTGATAGACCTCTAGGCCTTTATCTGCTGGCAAATTTTGTATGTTCGTATGTTCGTAATACCTTAGAACAGACAATTCTAAGTGTACTAGTAGTAGGAATCTGCACTTTTTAAAACCTGTTTTGTTTAAGCGGTTTGTATGTTTTGTGATATATGGTTCTGTATTTACATGTTAATTTTTTATCTATTTTGAAGTAAACCTCTACTTTACAGATTACTTGGTGTGTCTTTTGAATTTCTTTTTCTTGACAAGGGAAGCAAACATGGTTAAAGCTGACACTGCACAAACCTCACTGGTTTTACCAAACTGGGAAAAGGTAAGAGTTTATTCTGAGGTCTTTAATAGAGTTTTAAGGGTTCATTTTGTATGCCTGGTTAGGTGCCCATAGGCAAAAGATATCTGCCCCCACCCCGAAGAGCAGAATTATATGAGCCTGTACATTGCGTACGCTAACACGAGGTTCACAGTCTGAATCCCTCTAAGACTTGAGACCAAAGGTTAATTCAAACCCACAAAACAGACAGGAGGGTTACCCTGTTTCTGTTAACTGTTCACAAGACTGAGCTCAGAGGTTGGCACTTTGGGAGTAGAGGGCTGACCTGCTGTGTGGGTTTGTGACAGATTGGTTGGCAGCGGTGCAAAAAATGTTGTTATTACAAGCTTTTATTGTTCAGTGTGTCAGCTTGAGACCATCAGTTCACTTGCAAAGAAAGAAAAAGGCAGTGATTTATTTTTAAAAAAGGAGACAGAACTATATCACTTGGCGTACAGTCAAGTTTCTACCCATTTTATTTTTTTTTCTAAAGTGCAAGTCAGAGTAGCTGTAGTTAGGGAAGAAGATGGCTTCCAACTACAGCAGGCATACTGTAGACTACTTAAAGCAGTTGTGCGGGGACAGAACAGTCCCATTCAAGGTGAAAGCCAGCAAACAGAACCTCATTGATGCCCTGATGGTAGCAGATACCCAGAGCACTTAGTCCCAGACAGTGACTGTAGGGGCCCAAACCTTGAATGTGGCAGGGCTAGTGGCCAGTGCAGTGTCCAGATCTGGAGAGGATGACAGCAGGGCCACTGTCAGTGAAGGGCCACAGCAGCAGGGGAAGGTCACCAGTATCCTGGATCCAGAAGTACTCAGGCTGCAAATTGAGTTGCTCAGAATGGAGCTGGAGTTCCAGAGGGAGAAGGACCATGAACAGCGGGAGGCAGAGTGAGAACGCTGAGAGGCAGACCATGAGGAGGATGAGCACCAGAGGCAACATGAACTGGAGAAGCTATGACTCCAACCAGCAGCACCAGAGCAGGAAAGCGGCTTGGGTTTAACTGGGACTACAGGACAGGGTTACAAATTGAATTCCAAATTGATAGCCAATTTTAAAGAGGGAGAGGATATGGATGCCTTTTCAAATTCTTTTGAAAAAGTTTGTATTCAGGCTAAAATTTCTAGGGAGTCCTGGAGCTTCCAGCTATCCCCGATATTTACCGTTAAAGCTCAGGATGCATTGGGTCAAATGGACAATGAGGACAGTGATGGTTACAGCAAACTTAAAGCTGCACTGTTAAAGAAATTTGAATTAACTGCTGAATCATACAGAGCTAAATTCCGTAAGCTCAGGAGAAACCATGACATGAGCTATGAGGAGCTAGCCACGAAACAACGTCAGTTTTTAAAACGTTGGTGGGAAGGAATTGAAGCAGACTCTGTTGCTAAAATTGAAAATGTGATTTTGTTAGAACAGTTTTTCTGGGCATGCCCAGCAGAGCTGAAAACCTGGCTGGAGGACCAAGATCCCAAAACAGTGCAAGAGGCTGCTGAACTCTTGGACCGCTATGCTAAGAGCAGACCTGCTCTGAGAGCGAATGAGGCGGGCGTGGCAGCGCAGAAAGGGAAAAGTGCACCTTCAGGGCAGCTAAAACCCTCTCTGCCTCCACTGAAACCAGTTAGCCCCAGGTTTCAGAGAAAAGATTTCTCTGAAAAGAGAAGTGAATGTTGGTTATGTAAGGAAACTGGGCATATTGCCAGGCAGTGTCCCAAAAGAATGAGCAATAATATGCAGAATGGTACTAGAAAAGAAGTGGGTTGTTTGTGTGTCGCTGGAAGCATGCCTGTGAACATGAGGGAACACATGCACCCAGTCATGGTGAATGATGTACAGATGCAAGGGTTAAGGGACACAGAGGCATCCCTGACATTGGTAAAAGGAGATCTAGTAGAGCCTAGTCAGCTTATACCCAATAAATACGTCACTGTACAGGATTTTAATGTTAAGGAGAAAACATTGCCACTGGCTAGTGTTCTCCTAGACTAGGGTGAAACAGGGGGAACTGTGCAACTGGTGGCAGTAGTCAAAACTTTAGCAGTAGATGTGATCCTAGGCAACAATCTCAAACAGGGGATGGTATGTGCAGCTACCCATAGTCAAGGGGCAAGGGAAAATTGTAGTTCCCTGAACCCCACAGAAGCCCTTGTGGAATCCACTTTGAGGCTGGTTCCCCATCCTGTGTCTCCTGATATGGAGACTAAAGAAAAGGGGGTAGAAATTTCCCCGGCAGCAAGTAACCACACAGTTACAGAGGGTTACTCTGAAGAGGGAAGGGTGACCCATTGTCAGAGGGTTAGGATTGACAGTGATCCTGAGTGCCCTGACGCTAGTGCTAGGGACTCTAGTTTAGCGACTGAAGAGGAGCAGTCCCATGCCTTGGGAATGTGTGAGAGGTTTGCAGCTGCTCAACGAAGTGACCCTAGTCTAGAGAAGCTGAGGGCTTGGGCAGACTCGGACGGCACACAGGGAGGTGACGGCAGACATAAGGTTTATTGGTAAGATACGCTTATGTATACTCAGGCTGTACAGACAGAGGGAGGGGTGCTAGGCAGGCAGCTTGTCGTTCCCCAGGGGTATCGTGAGCAGTTGCTCAAGACTGCACATGATATTCCCTTGTCTGGTCACCTGGGAATCATGTGCTCTATGCAGCAATTGGCCCAGAATTTCTATTGACCTAACTTCACCCAGCAGGTGAAGGAGCATTGCAGGTCTTGTTACCAGTGCCAAGAAACAGGAAAGGTGGGCAAGAAAACCCAAGCCACACTGATTCCATTGCCCACAGTGGAGGAACCATTCCAGAAGGTGGGAATGGATATTATGGGGCCTTTAAATATCCCCAGCTCCTCAGGGAAGAGATTCATCCTGACTGTGGTGGATTATGCCACCCGGTACCCAGACGCAGTCACCCTATCCTCACTGAGGACAGACAAAATGGCAGATGCCTTACTTGGGATTGTCTCCCATGTTGGGTTTCTGCAGGAGGTTATCACCGATTGAGGGGGTTCCTGCATGTTGTACCTAATGAAATGTTTATGGGAGAAGTGTGGGGTGGTGCAGAGATGCACAACACCGTATCACCCACAAGCCAATGTGCTTGTGGAAAGATTCAATGGCACCCTGAAGTAAATGCTCAGGGTGTTTGCTGAACAGCATGGGATGGACTGGGAGAAATACCTTCCCCACCTGTTGTTTGCATACAGGGAGGTGCCCCAAGAGTTGACAGGATTTTCCCCTTTCAAACTCTTAAATGGACGCTGGGTATGTGGGCCCCTAGACTTGATCCGGGAGGACTAGGAAGGCAAGTATGCCATCCAAGGAACTCCCATTGTGGATTACATCCTTAGGTTTAGGGAAAGGCTGAAGGAGCTTATGGGAACAGCCCAGAGCATTCTAGAAGCTGCCCAACAGAAACAAAAAGTATGGTATGACCACAGAGCCACAGCTCGCTCACACATGTTGGGTCAGGAAGTCATGGTCCTTATTCCAGTCCAGAAAGACAAGCTGCGGGCTGAGTGGGCAGGACTGTACAAAGTGGTTAGGAAAGTAAATGACGTGAACTATATTGCAGTTACCTGACTGATGACAGACAGAAAGGATGTACCATGTCAACATGATGAAGTCATATGCAAATAGGGCTGACATGGTGTTTGCAGTGTGTAGTTCTGGGGAGGGGACGGATGAAGGTGACCCCCTTCTGGACTTGCTGGAAGAAAGTAAGCAGGAGTCCTCTGTGGAGGCAGTAAAATTGTCTCCCCAGCTGGCCCCGGACCAGATCCAGTAAGTAAAGGAGGTTTCAGCAGACTTTGCCCTATTGTTTTGCACTAAGCCTGGACTAACCCCCTTAGCGACTCATGATGTGGAGACAGGGACACAGATGCCCATATGGTGGACAGCATAACGAGTGTCAGAGGCTGTCCAAAAGGACATTAGGAGGGAAGTGGAGGAGATGCTGGATTTAGGGGTAATCCAGAGATCCCACAGCCCCTGGGCCTCGCCTGTAGTCCTTGTGCACAAGCCAGATGGCTCTACTCATTTCTGTGTGGACTGTCATGGACTGAATGCAGTCACAAAGTGAGACGCCCACCCGATGCCCTGGATGGACGAACTCCTGGACAAATTGGGAGGGGCGACCTACCATACGACCATTGACCTGATCAAGGGGTATTGGCAGGTAGAATTTATGGACAGAGCTAGGGAGAGGTTGGCCTTCATCACTCCAATAGGCTTATTTGAATTCAAAGTAATGCCTTTTGGAATAAAGAACGCCCCGGCCACTTTCCAAAGGTTGGTGAACCAGGTGTTAAATGGTTCTGAGGAGTTCGCTGTGGCGTACCTGCATGACATTACCATCTTTAGTACCAGCTGGGAGGAACACCTATCCCACCTTAGGGAAGTGCTGGGCAGGATACAGAGGACCGGGCTCACTGTCAAAGCCAGGATGTGACAGGTGGCCATGGGAGAAGTAGCATACATCAGGCATGTGGTAGGCCAGGGACAGCTCCGTCCTAACCAAATGAAAATAGAGGTAATCCAGGCATGGCCCAGACCAGAAACACAGAAGCAGGTCAGGAGTTTTCTAGGGACAGCAGGGTAGTTCAGGAAATCTGTACCCAATTACAGTGCCCTGGCTGCTCCCCTATCTGACCTGACAAAGAAAAGGATGCCAAAGAAAATTACCTGGGGCCCAGACTGTGAGGAAGCCTTTTCCAAACTAAAGGAGGCACTGTGCAGTGCTCCTGTTTTGAAAAAAAGGGTTCATTTTGTATGCCTGGTTAGGTGCCCCTAGGCAAAAGATATCTGGCCTCCCCAAAGAACAGAATTGTCTGAGCCTGTACATTGGGTATGCTAACAAGAGGTTCTGTTAACTGTTCACAAGACTGCGCTCGGAGGTTGGCACTTTGGGAGTAGAGGGCTGACCTACTGAGTGGGGTTGTCACAGGCATGACATTAAATTGGAAGGAGGCATGTTAAGAAGGAATGTGAGGAAGTTTTTCTTCATAGTGAGGGTAGTGGGTGCATGGAATGGTCTGCCACAGGAGGTAGTGGGAGTGACTACTGTGGGTGGATTTAAACATGCATGGGACAGGCATAGGGGAACCACAGAGGTAAAGTAGAGGGAGGGTCAGAAACCAAATCAAGTACAGGGTTTATGGGCAGACTGGATAGGCCTAGTGGTCCTTATCTGCTGACAATTTCTATGTTTCTATGTCTGTATGCACTTCCACACCTACATACCTATGCACATCTATGCAGGAATTCGAACACAGGGTCCAATACTATTACACTATCTCAAAAAGTAAGGAAATTAATTGCAAAAAACAAGACAATCAGATGACACACTTTTAGATTAGGCTGTTGTTGCAGGGAGCTACCCTGATGATTACTCACGATACCCAGGACTGGACACAGGCTGGATGAAAATCAAGACAGCAGGTGGTTAGGCTGGAGTGCCAGGAGAAGCAGGGCCCACACTATTCGCCGAGGCATTGTTCCTGTTCAAGTGTGGAGGAGGGGGCCGATCCCCAGGCAGGTCTGTCATCGGTGGCTTTCTGTGTGCAGTGGGGTAGTCTGGCAGGGCCAGCATGGCAAGGCCCAGGCCAAATGGAGATGAACGCAGATTCAGTCTGATTAGGCTGGATAAAGCTTCCAGCAAGCAGAACACAGTTCACACAGTGGAGAACCAAATCACGACCCACTTTCAATATACAGCACATTTACATGTAAAGGATTCTATGGTACCAGCAAGCTGAACACAGTTCACACAGTGTGGAACCAAATCACGACCCACTTTCAGTACACAGCACATTTACATGTAAGGAAATTCTACTGTACCAGGCAAACCACTCTCCAATCACAATCGCAAAGTCTCTGCACAAACCGGGGATTCAGAAGCAGCTGGAAATCCAGACAGGATGATTGCATTCAGCAAATCTTTGGTCTTCTTCAGGTTAAAGTCTGGTCACAGTCCAGTGACTTAAATAGTCCTCACAACTCGGATTCAGTTCAAATAAACTCCATTTTCCCTCTCAGGGACAGCAGGCAGACAGGCAGGCCAAAACTCAGCCCCTTCAAAGTTCTCCCATGCAAAACTACACAGAACTGCTGTTCAAAATCACTTGAGCTGTTACTTCTTCACTTCTCAGCTCAAAACTGAAACTAGCTGCAGCAGCCTGAGAAATTCCCCAAGATCCAAAATGTTCAGTTGGCTGATCCTCCTGTCAGTCACAACAAAGGCTCCCCCTTCAGGTGCAAAAAGGCACAAAATGCCCCAAACTACAGTTCCTACAGATTTTGACTCCAGACTACTCCTGTAGTTTGGCTCCATTTTAGGTCCCACCAGTACAGATTGGTCCAATTCTCAATCCAGGACCAAGATAGTGGAGATAAAAAAAACAGTCCTTGCTGCAAAGAAGTCATGTTAGACAAACTACATTATCATTATCACTCTAAATGATTTTCAGCAAATAGTTACATCTTTCAAAAGAGCTCCCTCTCAGATTACTTATGACTGCAATCCAGGCAGCTCTTAAAGAGACAGTACACAGAGGCTATACAGGCACTCTCTGGCAATCAAATTTAAACTGCTAAAATGCAGGACACCAGCCTGGCAGTGAGCATTTAGGCAAGCTCAAGGATGATTTTTCGGGAACTCCCATTCGTAGGGGGGTTACACCGGGACAATGTGTGGTGTATTCTCTCACATTGGGTCCGTAATCACTCCTACTGTAGTAGGGTCTGCACATTCCTGTTCTGCCTCTCTCCATCTTCCTGTAGTAGACGTATGATATGGGTCCCACTCCCTCTGTACCAGTGGTTCTTCTCCTCTCTCTCTCTCTCTCTCTTTTTCTTCTCTATTGCCACACTCAGGTGTTCCACACTGGAGACAAGCTTGGTTAACATGCCTTCCAACTTGTTCATTCTGTCTACGACTCTTTCGTCCTCTTCTCGCTCTCTGCTGCACTGGGGTTTCCCCATCCATGGTGTCCTCCAACTGATGCAGCCTGCATCTTCTGGGGACCTTTGCTGACATTCAGCCCCGACATGTTCCTCCATGGCTCAAAAGAATTGTTGAAGCCCACCTGATTCACAGTACACCATGCCACTGAACTCTGGTGGTGTCCCCGTCTAACCCCCTAAAACCCTCACTTGGCTCATACATGTCTGAGGAACACTGGGCCACTGAGTTCTGAACATGTCAGAAACAATGTTTGTAATATTTTTACACGTGAGATTTCTGCTTTCCCTCCAGCACTTTTTTGGTTTTACATTAGTCTGCTCCATGTTGCAGCACCACTTATAACCCCTGCCCATACCCTGCTTTTCCCTACCTGGGTGATGCAGTCTGGCTAGCTGCAAGGAAGGTTAGTCACGAGGCTGGCAGATATTAATTGGGGTTAGAAAAAACTATACAAATACAATAGCAGTGCTGTAGAAAATACTATGAGGCAGAATTCTCTTTCAAAATTAGAGCCAGTTTATTTAGCAAACTATAAATAACTGTTTTTTTTCTTATTTCATCAATGGCTCTCTCACTGACAAGGTAAATGGCTATGAACATGACTGCACAGCCTAAGAAGCGAACATATTTGCACAAATGAACATCAGTTTCTTTACCTGACAAATCATCTAGAACTTTTTGTACCACATATTTTTCACCCCCAACCCTGAGATGAACAGTAAATGTCCTGGGCACATTTCAGTCTATTTTTTGTCACAGTTCGTAGTACCTCAACCGAAAAAGGTGAAATTCAGGAGGATAATGTAGTTCCTTGCTGTGATGCTGCCTGGCCAGGGATGGATGAGGTGTTGTCTTCCTGAAGATCTGCTGCACTCTTGATCCTCTTCAGTCCTGGTCGAAATATGAAACCTCCCTATACTTTAAACTATAAAATAATAAACTCTCTGCAGGTGTCTTGATTTAACTGAACTAATTACTGGAACTTCCTCTCACTCCTCCTTTGGTTTATTTGGCAAGGTCCAGCACTCTGTAAATATTCATACTAACTTACTTTTCCTGACTAAGAACTTGTTTCTAACTAGGCAGTGGTAGCCCCCTAACTGTCTACCCTGTCACTTTAAACTTTCCTGTGTTTTCTTCTTCTTTTCTCTTCAGGGGAGTTGCCTGTGGCCGAGCCCTCCTACAGCACTCCTGCCAGCTTCTTGAGGAGGAGAAACAAGCCGTCTAAAACTACTCCCCCTCAGCCTTTTAGCCCCCCCATTCTGCACCCGATTGGTGAGTTTGGCTGCCAAAGCCTGTGGCAGCCAATCAAGAGAGTGCTCGTGCTCCACTAGGGGTGATAGTGTCTCGAGCTGCTCCTCCCAACTGCTATATTTTGATGCCCCTCATTACCCCCTTTCTGACGTGGCACTGTACAAATATGATGTGGGTAGATAGGGCTGGCGATTCCCCAGCTACCCTACTTCACACTTTTTTAAATTAAACTGACATTTTCCCGTTGGAAGCCACCAAAATGCATCCCCCCACTCTCTTTTCATCAACTGGCTGATTCTGCCTCTTAGGCTGATGTCAGGACATCATAGCAAAGTCCCTGTCAGCCAGCATGCTCTGAACAACATGCTGCCTAATGCTACTTGGAGAACTGCTTGCTTCTGCCCCCAGATAGCCACCTGTTTATATATATGTGTGTGTGTATGTATATATATATATATATATATATATATATATATATATATATATATATATATATTCATTCATTTGGCCCATTTTGGGCTTTGCTGGCTGCTGCTGAAATGTGGGCTTTTTTAGACTGATTGCTTTCTCTCAGTTCCTCTCTCGGTTCTATTCTATTCTCCCCCTCCAGTTTACAATTTTAGGCCCTTGAGGCTCCCACACCAGCCACCATGTGGCTCTTTTATTCATTTTCTTCCTTCGGGGAGCTCTCTGCCCTCCCTTGCCTGCACCCTGCAGGCATTAAATAATTATTTTAAACCTTGGCCTCTCTAGTTTATTATCTAGCCACAGTGCTGCTTTCTGTATACATCCCCCGCCGCTCTCTTGCTCCTCTCACATCCCTCTCAGGCTTCACAATTCATGCCATGGTGCGGCATTACTTCTTGCGGCCCCGCCACCCTCTTGCTCTCTTGAGAACCCCCCCAACTCTCTCTAATGCCGGGGAGTGGCCTTTTCTTTAATCACAGCTCCTCGCTGCTCTCTCGCTCCTTCTACCTCCAGGCTTAAGCCCCTTAGGGCACAATTAATAAAACTACTGCCACCGGAGCGGCGATTGGGAAGGTGGGGGGGAGGTGCTTTCACTACTGCCTCCTCCATCTCCTGCTGGCTTTTTCTGTCCCCCGACTCCCACCGGTGCGGAGTAGGCTGCAGCCTGTGCTCCATGTAGAATGGGAGTGCTGCAGTACCTGAAGACACACTCTTCAGCCCGGTTGTGTTATCGGCTGGCTGCCCTTGCAGCTCAATTTGCTCTCGTCTTGCTGCTGCCCTCAAGCAGGTGCCCATAGTGCTAAAAGGGCTCAGGAAATCCCCACTAAACCCCAGGGAAGGGTTTTTAACTTTTTATTTAAACAAGTCACTGGCATCCTGCACCTTTTGCTAGCCCGCTAGACTACTAGGGCTATTCTTTAATGTGGGCCTCCCCCAGGGCATTTCCAAGCCCCAAAGACCCTCACTAGCCACCTGGGCTATTTTTATTTAACAAAAGGCTACTAGCCCCCCAATAGCCCACTTGGGCTACTAACTAAAATATTGGCTAGTTGGTCACCACTAGGGACACAAGGGCTTTTGCTGAGCACCCCCTTCCCCAAACCTCACTCTCTTCCTTCTATGCCAATCTTTTTATTGTTTCTTTTAATTTTCTAACTTTTTTTCTCTTTTTATTTACGGGACTGAAAGGACCAGGGCCCCTACCTATCAGATAAGTATTACCTTTTTATTTCTATCCTGTTGCTTCCACCCTGCTGGACCCTCTAAAGAGCTGCAGATCCTTTGTGACCCCTTTTCTATCTTTATTTTTACAGGTGCATTGGCGTCACCCCTTCGGACTCCTACCCTGGCACCCTGTGGCAGGTATGTCCCTCTATTTTCTTATTTTATTTTGGATGGGTTGACTTTAATGGGTGGCCTTGCCCATTGCATTCCCCCCAAGCATCAACGAAGTTGTCCAGACTGCCACCAGGCAGGCTTAACACAGAAGTAGCAACTCATACTATGCACACGTAACATTTCACTATGTTTACAACTACGTACAAACTAACATTCAAGTTTTCAAGACATGACAGTTTCTAGCATAATGATCAGAGCTGCTACTTCTTTTCCATGGTTCCCCAGTTGTGCAGAGCTCTATAGTTCACTGGTATTCATGGTCTAAGCCTATTCTTCCCTGAGCCCCTTCTGTTTTGGTTTTCCTCCTTGCCAGTTAAAGGAGCGTGAGACAAACTGGTCTCTCCCCCAATTCAATGTTAGGGTGCATGTGTCCTATCCTATCCCTGAACTTCCTAATGTTTGAGATGTGGTGTACTCCCCTGCTCTGTCCATTGGCAGGTTCCACAAGTCCATATGTAATGTCTGAACATGATGTAGGGGCCTTCCCATGCTCGAGCTAGCTTGGCACATGATTCTTCTTCCTTGCTGGATTGCATGTATCATTTCAAGAGTACCATGTCCCCCACTTCAAAAGTGACACTCTTTCTTTTCCAATTATAGTATTGTTCCAGGTAGTGTTGGCTCTGCATTTGAGTATGTCTTCTGCGCTCTGACATTACCTCAGGGAATTGCTGTAAGACTTCCAGGAATCAAGACTCTGCCTTGTTCTCAAAATCTTTTCCCTTCTCGGTAGTACTGCAGATTAGTGAAGCTGCGTCACCCAAGATTTGCTCTATTTCTAGCTGCATGATGGTGGAAACTTGTTCAATGGCTCCTTTTTCCATTACTTGCATGAGGGCTGGCTTGGAAACTGTTTCCTTCTCTCAGGGTTAGAGCTGCTAAGCCTTGTGGTGTGGTCACACTCTTGCTGCAGACACCAATGGTTAGTTCTAAGTTTCTGATAAAGTCCATTCCCAATATCATGTCTGCCACTGAGTGATCAAAGATGAGAGCATGGCCCTGCCACTTCTTTCCAACTGCTTCAATTTTCACCTCGCTTTTCCCCATGGATAGTAGGCCTTTTCTGAAGCAAGTTTGACTTCCACCTCTGGGCCTTTCTGGTAACAAGGACCATGCCTCTGAGTAATTCTTCCATGCTTCACATGAGATAATGGTGTAGGCTGCTCCTGTGTCAGCCAGACCTTGTACTGAAGTCCCAGCCAGCATAACTGTGAGGTATGACAGCTGTGCCCTCTTCTCTTCTCTTCCTTTGGACCTGCTTCTCCCCCTGCGACTATTACAGTTTCCTGTGGACTTACAATGGTAGCCAAATTAGTTCCCTCCACTGGATTTATAGCATTTATCATGTTAGCTACCGGTCCTGCCGATACTTGCTGAGGACAGTTTTAACTGAGATGATTTGGGCTATCCCACTTGAAACATCTTTTCTCTCCTGATGCCGCTCTCCAACCTTGGTTTGGCTATGGCTGCCCAGTCTAACCACTCCACCTGTCCTCTGGTGACCAATGTGAGGGTCCCATTAGTGGGGCCCGACTGTTGTAAGGCTCAACCCTGGGTGGGTTTTGGTACTGTTTCAGGTTGTCTGACAATTCTTGGGCCTTTTGGACCAACTCCTCAGTCGTCGGGAGTTTGAGTCACACGAAATGGTTTTGCAGTTTGGTTCCAAGTTGCTTGAAATGAACTCCACTCATTCCTCTTCTGGTGCTCCAGGGTACAGTCATCAGTACACCTCCCACTTGTCCAGGATAAAGTCATCTAGTTTATCTCCTGGCTGTTGGAGCCGATCCAGCTCCCTTCTGAGATGCTGCCTGTTATGGATTCTGTCAAAATAGTCTAAGAAGTGAATTCTGCACTGCCTCCAGTTCTGAATTTGAGGGCTCTTATACCGCCACCACTTGCTGGCGTGTCATTGTAAGGCACCCTCCCAGTGCTGTAGCCAGGTTGCTTCAGGTATATTGGCTCACCTAATAACTTACTCAAACCCTCTCAAGAACTCTGTGGGGTCCTCCTTTGAGTCAACGGCGAAGGTGGGTAAATTATTTCCCATCCATGGTGTGAAGATAGGGACAATGGGTGGTGTTACATTCTCTCGCATTGGTCCGTAGTCACTCCTACTGTAGTAGGGTCTGCATATTTCTGTTCTGCCTCTCTCCATCTTACTGGAGTAGACATGTGATACAGGTCCCGCTCCCTCTGTACCGGTCTTTCTTCTCCTCTCTCTCTTTTTTCTCTATTGCCACACTCAGGTATTCCACACTAGAGACAAGCTTGGCTAACATGCCTGCCAACCAGTCCATTCTGTCTAAAACTCTTTCATTCTCTTCTCGCTCTCTGCTGCACTGGGGTTTGCCCCTCCACGGCCTCCTCCAACTGATGTAGCCTTCATCTTCTGGGGACCCTTGCTGGCATTCAGTCTCAAAATGTTCTTCCACAGCTCAAAAGAATTGTTGAAGCCCACCTGATTCACAGTACACCATGCCACCGAACACCAGTGGTGTCCCCCTCTAACTGCCTAAAACCCTCACTCGGCTCATACATGTCTAAGGAATGCTGGTCCATTGAATTCTGAACATGTCAGAAACAATGTGTGTAATATTTTTACACGTGAGATTTCTACCTTCCTTTCAGCACTTTTTTGGTTTTACATTAGTCTGCTCCATATTGCAGCACCACTTATAACCCCTGCCCGTACCCTGCTTTCACCTACTGGGTGATGGAGTCCAGTTAGCCACAAGAAAGGTTAGTCACAAGGCTGGCAGATATTAATTGAGTTAGAAAAACTATACAACAACAAAAACAGTGCTGTAGGAAATACTACGAGGCAGAATTCTCTTTCAAAATTAGAGCCAATTTATTTAGCAGACTATAAATAACTGTTTTTTTTTTCTTATTTCATCAATGTTTCTCGCAATGACAAGGTAAATGGCTATGAACATGACTGCACAGTCTAAACAGTGAACACATTTGCACAAATGAACATCAATTTCTTTCCCTGACAAATCATCTAGAACTTTTTGTACCACACATTTTTCACCCCAAACCCTGAGATGAACAGTAAATGTCCTGGGCACATTTCAGTCTATTTTTTGTCACAGTTCATAGTACCTCAACCCCAAAAGGTGAAATTCAGGAGGATGATGTAGTTCCTTGCTGTGATGCTGCCTGGCCAGGGATGGATGAGGTGTTGTCTTCCTGAAGACCTGCTGCACTCTTGATCCTCTTCAGTCCTGGTCAAAATGTGAAACCTCCCTATACTTTAAACTATAGAATAATAAACTCTCTGCAGGTGTCTTGATTTAACTGAACAAATTACTGGAACTTCCTCTCACTCCTCCTCCTTTGGTTTATTTGGTAAGGTCCAACACTCTGTAAATCCTCATGCTAACTTACTTTTCCTGACTAAAAACTTGTTTCTAACTAGGCAGTGGTAGCCCACTAACTGTCTATCCTGTCACTTTAAACTTTCCTGTGTTTTTTTCCTTTCTTCTCTTCAGGGGAGTTGCCTGTGGCTGAGCCCTCCCACAGCACTCCTGTCAACTTCTTGAGGAGGAGAGAAAAGCCCTCTAAAACTCCTCCTCCTCAGCCTTTTAGCCCCCACTATTCGGCACCCGATTGGTGCTTTTAGCTGCCAAGGCCAGTGGCAGCAAATCAGGAGAGAGCTCAAGCTCCCCTAGATGTGGGAGTGTCTCAAGTTGCTCCTCCCAACTGTTATTTTTGCCCCACTTTGATTCCCCTTATTATCCCTTTTCTGACATGGCACTGTACAAATATGATGTGGATAGATAGGGCTGGCGATTCCCCAGCTACCCTACTTCACACTTTTTTTAAATTAAACTGACGTTTACCCATCGGAAGCCACCAAAATGCACCCCCAACTCTCTTTTCATTAACTGGCTGATTCTGCCTCCTACGCAGATGTCAGGATGTCCTAGCAACGTCCCTGTCAGCCTGCATGCTCTGAACAACATGCTGCCTAATGCTATTTGAAGGACTGCTTGCTTCTGCCCTCAGGTAGCCACCTGTTTTATATATAAATAAATATATATATATATATATATATATATATATATATATATATAAATATATATATTAGTGGCACGGTCATGCCACTATAGTTAGGGTTGAGCTGCCAGTTACATACTAAAGTCAAAAGTTTGGACATTAATAACTTTGGACCAGTTCAATGGATTTGCCTGAAATTTGGATCACGCATTGGGGCACACTAGATCTCTTGATTTGCCAAATTGTCTTTGTGTAGGAGTGCTGGTCTTCTTGTATGAAAGCGCTGAAAAATGCAAAATTATCCACTTCTGGAGACACCTTTTGGCATTCTAAATGTGGTCTTGCATGGCCGTTGTGTGGCATGCTACTCTGCAAGATGTCTCATTTGAAAGAGGTTTGGTGGCCGAACATGCTGCTTTTTGTTTGGTGAAAAAATATTAAGGCATTCAAAAGTTATGGCACTTTCAAGTTCCCATTATTAGTTGATGGGGAAATGTATATGTATTTCTTGTGATCAAAGAATCAGGGTTCTGGCCATCTCGTCCCACCTGGCAGTCAAAGAATTTGCAGCCTCGTGGTTCAAGAATCTTTGCTCCTGAGGAATTTCAAAAATTCTTTGACCATGAGGTCCGCCATTTTGTTTTCAGTTTTCCGATTGAACAAATACAAATATCTCGGCTATGGGGTCAGTTCTGAAGTAAAACTGTGATGGGCTTTACTGAAGAGACCCTGATCTATCGAGGAATGGCTTTGGTTCTATCGAAATCGGTCAAAAAATAGAATTATAAGGTTTTAAATTCTTTGTTCGCGGCTCGCTAATTATCTTTGATCGCGGGCTGTCAAATTCTTTGATCCCAAGAATCTTTGATCGCGATCACGCAGCGCGAGCAAGGGACAAGATGGCCAGGTGAAAAAAACTATTTTCTCAGCCTAGAGGTGTGGTAGGAAGTCAAACAAGGGTCGGTTTCACTCAGGGGGTTGTGTTCTGATGACTTATGGTGGCAATTTACTGGTATCACGTATATTCTGTAAATTTGAAGAGTTTTAATTCTATGATTGTGAACGTGCAATTTCTTTGATCGAGAGCCTGCAAATTCTTGGCCCGTGAGATTCTTTGATTGTGATAGCGAGGGAAAACTGAAGTAAGGTGCCTGCCTGGTGCCATGGCTTGGAGGGACAGGAGGCGCAACCTCAGGATCATGAGAACAGCTGCACGGGAGTCTGAGCTGGACGTCATTGTCCTCCTAGGGACAAATGACTTGGCTCATCATGAGATTAGAGCAGTGCAGGAGGACTTTGTAGAGTTGGGGAAGGGTCTAAGACAAGTAGCACACACAGTATCCTTCTCAGAGGTGCTGCCTGTCAATGGAATGGGTGAGGCGAGGGTACTTTGCACCATGCAGTTTAATGAATGGTTGAAATAATGGTGTGGAGCACAGGGGTTTGGCTTCATTGGGGACTGGGGTTCCCCCTGGAGGAACACCAGCCTATACTGGCAGGATAGTCTGCATCTGTCCAGGAAGGGAACAAGTCTTTTGAGCAATCAGTTTAAATGCTTCATTGGAAAGCTTTTAAACTAGCCAAGGGGGGAGGCACCAATAAGCAGCAGGAAAATCCCAGCCTCTCCCTACAAAACAGGGTACTAAATGAGACAAAGACCAAGGTAGAAAGGTCAGTGGGGTATGCTGCAACAGAAGGTAAAGCCATCAAAAAATGGAGAGCAATGAGTACCAATGCCCGTAGTCTGGGTAACAAGCTTCCTGAATTAGTGGCTTTGATGGAGGAGGAACATTTGGATATCATGGCAGTCATGGAAACATGGTACACACAAAACCATGAGTGGGACATAAACATACCAGGATACACTATCTACAGGAGGGACAGGGAGGGTAAAAGAGTAGGAGGAGTAGCTCTTTACATAAGGGAAGGAATCAAAGCAACAGAACAAAAAGGGAAAACAGGGAGGAGAAGAAGCACCGTGGTCAATTTGGAGACAGGCAATGGCACCACAATCTGCAGCACAGGGTTGTGACACAGAACCCTCCTCAGGGGAGGAAATGGACAAGGAAATGATAGAAAGTATACTTAGAATGGCAGAAAAAGGGGAGATATTGCTGATGGGTGATCTAAATATGCCAGATGTTAACTGGAGTGCAGTTGCAGCAGCCACTTCGAAGAGTGGGGTTGTTCTAGATGCCCTACAGGGGGCATACCTTAGACAACTAGTATTGGAACCCACTTGAGAGGGAGCAATCTTAGACCTGGTTCTCTCAAATGGAGATAGAAAGAGGATTACAGATGTAGAAGTGGGTAGTCATCTGGGAACTGGCGACCATCGAACAGTATGGTTCACAATAAACACAGCAATAGAGTCAAGCCATACAAAGGCAAAAGTACTGGACTTTAGGAGGGCTGACTTTGCCAAAATGGGTGAGTGTCTAAGGAATGCACTAGCAAATGGGCAGGAAGGAGGGATGGAAGAACAATGGGGAATAATAAAAACTGCCATCACAGAGGTAACAAGCCTTTGTGTGAAGCAAATAAACAAAACAAAACGATGTAAGAAACCACTATAGTTCTCAAAGGAAGTGGCAGTGAAGGTTCAAGAGAAAAAGAAAGCATTCAGGAAGTACAAGGAATCATAGAAGGAGCAGGACAGAGAATTGTATCAGTTAAAGCAAAAGGAAGCTGGGACGGCAGTCAGAACAGCAAAGGCCCAAACTGAGGAAAAGATAGCCAACTCAATTAAGAAGAGGGATAAAACCTTTTATAGGTACATCAGGAGTGCAGGAAGACCAAGGAGGGATAGTGAGGCTTAATGAAGGGCGGGGTGGGCAGAGGTGACTGTGAAAAGGCAGAGATACTAAACAAATATTTTTGCTCAGTATTTACAAATGAAGAGGAGGTACCTAAAACAAACAATAGAAACACTGGATACAGAAGTTGATACCAGCCCATTTACAGAAGAAAGGGATCTGAAAGAACTCTTAAAACTGAAGGTGGACAAAGCAATGGGGCCTGATGGGATTCATCCCAGAATTCTAAAAGAACTAGTGACACCGATGACTACCCTCTTTAACAAATCATGGGAGGATGGGGTGGTACCCGAGGACTGGAGGAGGGCAGATGTGATTCCCCTTCACAAAAGTGGGAGCAGGGCAGAAGAAGGAAACTACAGACCTGTTAGTTTAGTGTCAGTGATAGGGAAAATTATGGAATCACTTCTGAAGGAAAGAATTGTCGAGTATCTAGAGGCCAGGGGGCACAGGACCCAAGGAAGCATGGATTCACAATGGGAAGGTCATGCCAGATGAATCTGACAGATTTCTTTGACTGGGTGACCAAAGTAGTAGATCAGGGAGGGGCTGTGGACATGGCCTACCTAGACTTGAGCAAGGCATTTGACACAGTCCCACACAAAGATTAATATACAAGTTAGCCAGCCTGGGGGTGGGTCCCAAGATGACAGCTTGGGTAAAGAATGTGCTGGAGAATAGGACACAAGAGTAATAGTAAATGGAGTCCACTCTGAAGAAAGGGGGGTTACTAGTGGGGTACCGCAGGGTTCAGTATTAAGACTGGTTCTCTTCAATGTCTTTATAAGCGACATTGCAGAGGGACTGGAAGGAAAAGTATGTCTCTTTGCAGATGACACAAAGATTCGCAACAGAGTTGATGCACAAGGTGGGGTGGAAAGGATGAGATGGGACTTGGCAAGGTTAGAGGAATGGTCAAATGCATGGCAGGTTAGATTCAATGCTAAGAAGTGCAAGGTAATGCACCTGGGAAACAAAAACCCAGGGGAAGAGTACACAATGGGGGGTGAGATACTAACAACAACAAAAATGGAAAGGGACCGGGGTAGTCATATCAGATGACCTACGGGTGGGCAAGCAATGTGAGAGGGCAGCAAGGAGGGTTGGGGATACTGGGATGCATAGGAGAGGCATCACCAGTAGAAAACAGGAAGTTATTATCCCTCTGTACAGACAGCTGGTGAGACCCCATCTGGAGTACTGCATGCAGTTCTGGAGACCCAATCTCTGCAAAGACATAGACAGGATGTAAGCTGTCCAGAGGAGGGTAACTAAAATGGTGCAGGATCTGCACCAGAAGACATATGAAGAGAGACTTAAGGAGCTTAATATGTATAGCCTCGAGGAAAGGAGAGAGGGGGGACATGATAGAAACTTTCAAGTACCTCAAGGGAATCAACAAAGTCCAAGAGGGTAGCATCTTTCAAAAAAAGAGGTGTGCAAGAACAAGGGAGCACAATTTGAAGATAGAGGAGGGGCAGCTCAGAGGTAATTTAAGGAAGTATTTTTTCACAGAGAGGGTTGTGAATGCATGGAACTGCCTTCCGGAGGAGGAAGTTGTGGAGTCAAAAACAGTGGTGGAATTCAAGCATGCATGGGACAGTCATAAGGCAATTCTAGGGGGTGGGGGTAGGAAGAAGTAGGCTGCTGGTTAACTAGGATCTGCAGCTTATCCATTAGGTAGGGAAATGGGCAGACTGGGTGGGCCAAGCGGTCCTTATCTGCTGTCAAATTCTATGTTTCTATGATTGTACATTGCGAGCGAGGGATGAGATGGCCGAATTAAAAAAACAATTTTCTCAGCCATGGGTTGTTGTAGGAAGTCAAAAGAGGCTGGGTTGTACTCAGGGGGCTTTGTTCTGGTGAATTATGGCAGTGATTTACTGGCATTATGTATATTTTGAAAATTTGAAGAGTTTTAATTCTTTGATCGTGAACATGCAATTTCTTTGATCGTGAGCCTGCAAATTCTTTAATCGCCAGTTTCTTTGATCGCGATCGAGCATCGTGAGTGAGGGATGAGATGGCTGAATTAAAAAAACAATTTTCTTAGCCCAGGGGTGTCATAGAAAGTTGAATGAGGGTGGGTTTTAGTCAGGGGGCTTCGTTCTGTCGAACCATGGTGGCTTTTTACCACAATTTCTTCAATTTTTTGATTTATAAAGTTTTTAAATCTTTGTTCGTGAGCCTGCAAATTCTTGGATCCTGACGCTGCAAATTCTTTGATCATGAGATTGTTTGATCATCATCTTTGATCACAAGGGAGGGACAAGATGGGCAGATGTTTTATAATGGAATAGATAGGGAAATTTTAGTGAAGTTTTATATTACATATCTTCGGAAAGGTTTGGTCTTTTGAGTTGATATTCGGAGGGAAGAAAGGCAATGTCCTGCAGATGTGTATTTTGGTGGTTTGCTCAAGAGTTCTATGTCCGATTTCCTGGTAGTCTACTGTTCTCCTCTCCCCTACCTGAACTGGTAAAAATTAAAGTTCATTTTATTCTCACTTCTCTGGTAGTCTACTGCTCACCCAGTCCACATTCAAACTAGACAATAATAAAATATTTTGAATCACGAGTCCCTAGTAGTCTATTTTAGTCTATTTTTTTTCTATTTTAAAAAGTGCTACATCAACTTGGTTTGTTGTCACCTGTTTGTTGTTGTTAAGTAGCAGATGTTTTTGCATTGTGCTCTGATTCTGTGATAGAATCTGTATTAGTAGAAGGTAGAGTATTGTGATTGTAGTTACCTTTTGATGGTAAGGATAAAGAGGTGAGATAGAAGTGTATGTATTTTCAAATATTATAGAGGAACAGTGGCAGGATTTTTAGGACAGTAAATTAATAAAAAGGAACTAGGAGAGCTTCAGTAGCAGACAAGTAGTGGAATAGCAGTATAATTGCAGTATAATGTGGGAGTGGTGCAATGCAGTGGCTGTGGGGCAGCCATATTCAGGCAGACCTTCTGGACACTGAGGTGCTGCCCTATCTGCATGCATCTTTCTGGACTGCGGGATGAGGTAGCCAGACTCAGAGCGGAAGTAAACTGGGTCAGAGTACCATCACCCCTATCCAGAGACCACTCAGTCCAATGCAGCTGCCTCAAAGGATGCAGAGAACGAGGAATACTTGGATGACAGTGGGCTCAGGGAGGGTTAGACCAGTCAGGTAGAGGCACATCCCAGATCCTATTCCACTCAAGAACTCATATGCCACACTGCCAAACAGGGACAACCAAATAGAGGTACCCAGAGAAATGGAAGGAAAGGATGTGGAGGTTAGCCAAGTGCAAAAGATGGAGATTAGCACCCAGGAGGTGGATAGGCAGAATAGGGGAAAAATTCAGCAGAAGGGCAGACAGCAAGGTGAACCAGAGATAAAAGACAACCAAGGAAGGGGCTGGAGTAGAACAGCGAAACAGTCTAGGGAGGTCAAATCATGGAAAGTCATGTGTGCAAATGCCAGGAGCCTTAGCAACAAGATGGAAGATCTGGAGGCTGTCATGGTGCAGTCAGACCTGGACATTGTGGCCATCACTGAAACCTGGTGTAATGATAACCACGACTGGGAGTTGGCCATACCTGGCTACAACATATTCAGAAGAGACAGGGCAGGCAGGAAGGAGGAGGAGTGGCACTGTATGTGAAAAATGACATAAGGGCCACAGAGATCCAAGAGGAACAAAATGGGGGAGAGATACTGTGGGTTAAGCTGGAAAGGAAAATGGGGCCAGCCATCCGCACAGGTGTGGTCTATAGACCACCAGCCCAGGAGGAAGAAACAGATAGGGAGCTGATGCTAGCCATCCAGAGGATGGCAGACAAGGGTGAGGTAGTACTGGTTGGAGACTTCAATATTCCAGACGTGGACTGGAGCATCCCAGCAGCAGCATCAACTAGAACAGATTTATCCTGGACTCCTTCAGGTGCCTTCCTCAAGCAACTGGTCATGGAACCAACTCGGCAGAAGGCAATACTGGACCTTGTGCTCACAAACAGGGACAGTGTGATGGGGTATTGAGTGGGGAGCACCTGGGGAACAGTGACCACCAGTCACTGTGGTTTGAAATCACAGAAAGAGCAGAACCAAACCACACACAAAAACACGTATCCTGGATTTTAGGGGCAAACTTTGAGAAAATGGGAGATACTTGAAAGAGGCATTAAGGGAATGGGCAGGAATCAGGGTTGAGGAACAGTGGGAAGTATTTAAAATGGGGATTACAAGAGCAACAGAATTATGTATTAAGCAGGTTAGCAAGAGGAAAAGGAAGAGAGACCATTATGGTTTTCCAAAGAGGTAGCAAAGAAAGTGAAAGCCAAAAGATTGCATTCAGGCCATACAAAAAGACACAGGCAGAAGGGGATGGGAGAAGTACCAGGAGAAGCAAAGGGAGGCAGGGAGGTCAGTAAGGAAGCCAAAGCTCAGACAGAAGAACACATTGCAAAATCAGTGGGTAGAGGGACAAAACCTTTACAGGTACATAAGTGAAAAAAGAAAGGCAAAGGAGGATAGTGAGACTGAAGGGGAGGATGGGGGCTGTGTGGAGGATGACAACAGTAAAGCTGACATATTTAACAGGTATTTCTGCTCAGTCTTTACTGAGGAAGAGGAGGGTAATGGGTCTGAATGGAGTACAAGGGTGAGAATGGTGCAGAAATGGACTGAAGTCCCTTTACACAGAAAGGTCCTGAAGGAACTGGAGTAATAAGAGTTGATAAAGCATGGGGCCAGATGGGGTGCACCCCAGGGTCCTTAAAGAACTAAGAGAGGTGGTGGCTGAACCTCTTGCTATCCTGTTTAGCTGATCACTAGAAACAGGGAGGTACCCAAAGACTGGAGGATCAGGTGTAGTCCCTTATACAAAAGTGGGAACAAAGAGGCGAGGAACTACAGACCAGTCAGCCTCACCTCAGTAGTGGGAAGATCATGGAAGCACTACTGAAGGGAGAGATTGGTGGAACATCTGGTTGTCAAGGGACTACAGGACCCAAGGCAGCATGGTTTCACCAGGGGAAGGTCATGTCAGACCAACCTCATTGAATTTTTGACTGGGTGACTAGGGAGGTGGATCAGGGAGGGCAGTGGACATGGCCTATCTGGACTTCAGCAAGGCCTTTGACACTGTCCACATAGAAAACTATTGCACAAACTGGGAATATGGGTGTGGGCAGGACAGTAGTGCGGTGGGTAGGTAACTGGCTGGGCAGCAGGACACAGATGGTGGTGGTAAATGGCTGTCACTCCACAGAGGAAAGAGTGACCAGTGGGGTACCACAGGGATCAGTGCTGGGACCGGTGACTATTCAATATATTCATCAGTGACATTGCCTGGGACCTAGAAGGCAGAATTTCACTGTTTGCTGATGACACAAAGCTCTGTAACAGAGTAGACACACCAGAGGGTGTAGACAGAATGAGAAGGGACCTGCAGAAACTTGAAGAATGGTCAGGGTTTGGCAGTTGAAATTCAATGCAAGGAAGTGCAAGATAATGCATTTGGGGCACAAAAACCCTGGCACAATATATCAGTTGGGGGTGAGGATATAGCATGCACCAAGCAGGAAAGGGATCTTGGAGTTATCATCTCGATGACCTCAAGGCAGGAAACAGTGTGACAAGGCAGCAGGTAAAGCAAATAGGATGCTGGGATGCATAGGCAGGGGCATCACCAGCAGGAAAAGGGAGGTCATAATTCCACTATACAAGACACTAGTGAGGCAGCACCTGGAGTACACTGTGCAGTTCTGGAGACCTTACCTACATAAGGACATAGACAGGGTAGAGAAGGTTCAGAGGAGGGCAACAAAGATGGTGCATGGATTGCATCACAAGTCCTATGAGGACAGGTTGAAGGCACTGAACATGTACTCCCTGGAGGAGAGGAGGGAGAGAGGATATGATAGAGACATACAAGTATCTTACAGGGAGGAACAGGGTGCAGGAATGCACTATTTTAAGCGAAAAGATGTTCCAGGACTAGAGGGCATGGGATGAAGTTGGAGGGAGAGCGATTCAGAGGAAGCGTGAGAAGAATTTCTTCACAGAACGGGTGGTGGACAAGTGGAACACCCTGCCAGAGGAAGTGGTGGGGCTGAAACAATCACGGGATTTAAGAATGCATGGGATAGACATAAAGGAATTCTGGAGGTCAGGGGTAAGGGGCAACAGACTTCCTGGAAAACATAAACTGAACTTACAAACTTAAATGGGCAGACTGGGTGGGTCATAGGCCCTTATCTGCTGACACTGTCTATGTATCTATGTATTGTTCGTCCACCTGCCACCCTTCCAGTTTACTGTGCTAGGCCACCCTGCATATCAGTCCACGTGTCCCCAGTTGTTAAGTGGTACAGTGTACCTCTCACCTCCATGGGCAGCTGCTGAGTGAGTGCAGTATTAGTACTACTGCCGGCTCTCTCAGAAATTAACTTATGAGTGTGTCTGTGCAGTAGCGGTAATAGTGCAGTCAGTTGGCAGTTGGTTGTGAGGGTGAGAGGTGTTTTGTGCCACTTGATGACTGGGAATGGGTGGGAGGAGGTGGAGGGTGGGTTGGCATGTACTGATGTGTGTTTTGGTGGCTTACTCAAGTGTTCCATGCCTTATTTCCTGGTAGTCTACTGTTCCCCTCCCCCTTGCCTGTACTGTTAAAAATAAAAATTCATTTTATTGGCACTTCTGTGGTACTCTAGTGCCCCCCATCCACATTTGAACTGGACAATAATAAAATATTTCAAATCACGAGTCCCTGGTAGTCTATTGTTCCTCCACCTGCCACCCCTCCAGTGTGCTGTGCTAGGCCACCCTGCACCTCAGTCCATGTGTCCTGAGTTGGTAAGTGGTACAGTATACCTGTCACCTCCATGGGCAGCTGCTGACTGAGTGCAGTATAAGTACTACTACAGGAACTCTCAGAAATTAACTTTTGAGTGTGTCTGTGCAGTAGCGGTAATACTGCACTTAGTTGGTGGTTGGTTGTGGAGGTGACAGGTGGGTTGTGCCAGTTACTGACTGGGGATGGATGTGGGGAGGTGGAGGGTGGGTTGGCATGTTGGGGTGGTGGAAACAGTAAAATAGCAGGGACTCTATGCTAGCCCACCCTGCATGTGTCTCCACCTGTCCCTATTTGGTAACTGGTACAGTGTACCTGTCACATCCATGGCCAACTGCTGACTGAGTGCAGTACTAGTGCTACTGGAGGCATGCTCAGAAAGTAACTTTTGAGAGCATCTGTGCAGTAGTGCTAATACTGTACTCAGTTGTCGGTTGGTTGTGGAGGTGAGAGGTGGGTTGTGCCAGTCGCTGACTGGGGATGGGTTGGGGGAGGTGCATGTTGGGCTGGCATGTTGGTGTGTGGGGGGGATAGAGAACTACCAGGGACTCTGTGGTAGCACACGCTGTACCTTACTACACCTGTCCCCAGTTGGTAAGTGGTACAGTGTACCTGTCATGTCCATGGACAGCTGCTGACTGAGTGTAGTACTAGCGCTACTGGAGGTACACTCAGAAATTAACTTTTGAGAGCATCTGTGCAGTAGTGTTTGTGTATGGTGGTTGTAGTGTTGAAATGGAGGAAGTGTTAAATCTATCTGCGGATATCTGAGCTATTTTTGGAAATAGGTGGCAATGTCTGTGGTAGCATTCTATGTAGAGTCTATCACAGACATTTGAAGAAGCTGCATGACAAGATGCAGATTGCAAGCTACAGCCATTGTGAGTTGGGCTCAATATGTGGGACACGTGGCAAAGCATAGTGAGATATGTCTTGTCATGTAGGTATAGAGCTAGAAATGGAATATGTGTCTTTTTTTAAAATTTACAATGACTGGATCAACAGGTGTGGTCATAGAGTCATGAATAGAGATGCCACATTGCTGGTTGATGGTGAGAGCACACTGTGATAGTCAGATGTTGTCCTTGTTATCTGTGAGGTGGTCAGCAACAATTAAAAAGTAACTTGACAACAGTTGGTAGTATTGTGACTTTGCACTTATCTGAGATCTGTGCCATGAGACACTTACTTAGGTGTCTGTGCCATCTCTCCCCTCTGCCCCCCCCTTGCTGACCATTTGTAGGAGGTGATGTTGCTACTGTTCTGCATAGTCTGCATTCTGAGTGCTATGTAGTAACAGTGCAATAGAAAACATGGTGATCAGTATTAGAAGCAAATAACAGTAACTGCATGAAAATAAAACTCAGGAGACACAGAATTAGTTTAACAGTTTATTATTTAAATAGTATTTTATATATATATATATATATATATATATATATACCTATATATATAGGCTATATTGATTGGTTGCTCTTGGGATGGGCCAAAAAAACAGTTTGTTGGTTATTTCTGTTATCGCTTCTCAGGATGTATTTTATTTGTTGTAATTTGTCTGAGCTGAGATACAGTCTTTGCTTTCTGTTTGTACTGTTTTGTTGGCACTCTATGTTAAGAAGTATGAATTTAAACTATTTGAATAGTAGTTTGTATGGGTGTTTATGGTAGAGAATATTTTCTTGACAAATGCTATTTTTTCAACATTTATTGCTGAGTTTTATTAGTTATGTGTGTGCTAACAGTACATCATTATTACCCTTACTTACCAGTTCTATGTTTACAAAAATTGATAGCAATAAAATAGAAAATAATGGATTGGGAAGGATGTAATATGAGAATTTAATACACACCCAAGTTGTGGAATGCTACAGTACGTAAACCCAGAGGGCGAAGCCCGAGGGGTTTGTCAAAGCATCCCACAATGAGGGTGTGCATTAAATTCTCATATCAAACACCCTCCCCATCTTTTATTTTTTTATAATAACAGACCAGCAATTTTTCTCCAGCAGTTTGTGAGACTGTTTGGCCCCGCCCACATACAGAATGTTGGCCAATGATGCAGCAGCATACTTTGACTGGCATGGTTCATGAATGTCATAACAACCCGCTGGTTGTTATGGAAAATATCAACCTGTCAGTACATTGAGAGAAATTGCTGACCAGTTATTATTAATAATTAAATATATGTTTTTTGAAGATTTAAGTGGTGATATTGTACAACTGGCTAGAATATTGATATTTACTAACTGAGTTATCTTTAATGGTATTTAATATTTCACTACATGTTCACATGATAAAGTAAGTAACGTTATGTGTTGGTCATGCTAGCATTATTACATTTTCCTACAATATCACTACATCTGTAGATTAACGTAGTGGTGTGATAGTTTCTGCAGATGGTTAACATCTGAGGAATAACGTTTAGTCAAAAATGTACAATTACATTATGAGGATCAATGTTAGGCTATTGTTCTATTTTGTGTCACTTACATGCGTGATTATCTTTTATGTCTGATTTAAGTACCATTGTATCAAATTAGTGATATGTTGATATTTGTTGGCACTACTTATGATAAAATAGCAGTTATTTATTGTAAGTTAGATGTAATGTTAAGCAGTTAGAAAGAAATTAAACTATCACAGACATGTGACACATTTCTTTCACTTTAGGGTGTGGCGATGGTACTCGTGTCAATATTGTTGGTAAAACTGATAATAAATGAGTTTTTAGAAGTATTATTTATTTGTTGAACTGGGAAAAAAATCCTCATCCGACCTCCAAATATATGGACAATCCTGTTATAGCAAGAGCAGACCAATTGTTTGCATTGTATAGCAGAAGTATACAATCATTGTAAGTATTTAATGATTACTTATGATTTGTATACTTTTGCAGATATGTATAGAGATTAATTATACTATGGCAACAGGCCAGAAAACTACATGCATAGATCTCTTTTATCAGGTATTACTTATGCAAATAGTAGCACTTAATGTAATGCAATACCATTAAGTACACAGACATATTTTGTTTGGAACAGTGGTCAGGAAACAAAACAAAGATGCAAATTTCTAAGTCTACTGAACTTACGTACATTCATATTGAAGCTCAGTATTATTTATATATATATATATATATATACATATATACACACAAGTCTGAGTTGCATTCATTTTCAATTATTTTTCATATCCAGTGCTGTAAGTCATAGACTTGTGAGAGATAATGTCATATTCAGTGTTCAGAGTGCAATAACAGTGATAGAAAATTCTATCACATTGTTTTCAACAACTTAGGCATACTAGTAGAGATGTCACTGTGTTGTAGGCAGTGATACTCTCAATGTGGGTGTGATAGCTACATTTGCCAAGACATAACTTACTAACTGATGTTGAGTAATATCCAATGCCCTTGAGTCTGCTTGGATTTGGCAGAAGTCAAATTAGTAAGTATCATAGTAAAGGTCAGTAATGTAGACAACAACAGGAAAAGGAATCTGAACTTTACCTGATGTGTGCTGTTGAAACAAGTAGGATTCTCAACTGAATATGTTAAGAAAAGTTGTTGCATCTCTAAGTGTTTAAATAGGTAAATGGATTTGTCATTGCCATGTAAGATAGTACTGTGACATAAGTGAGTACACAGTAATATGCTGCAGTATGTTAAGTAAGGCATCTGTAAAAAGATATGACTGAATGGCTATTGATTACAGTTCAATACCCTCAAATCTACTTGAACAGTAATACTGCATTTTTTTGTTGTGAGTATAACTAATTTGCAAATGCTGAATTTCACAAAAGAATGTCTTTGAAATTCGATTGTGATTAATGAGCAAAACAGTCTCATTTTGCATTTGAATTATGAGGGTAGCAGATCGATACACAGGGATTTGTGTGCCATAGCTAGCTGCATTGCTGTACTGTTCTGTTACCTTTTTCTATGGCAGAGAAATGTGTCAGTACGGAATTGGCTGTGGTGATTTTGTGCAGCAAGTGCAACACATTGGTCACCATGAGTGTCATGAGATGCTAGTAGTGTTCAATGAAGTTTGCAACGTAAATATGTATGTGTATTGGTGACTGAGGAAAACAATCTGGCTGGTATATGCAGATGCAATGTTATTTTTGCAGAGGCACTGGTTTACTGATATGCTGTGATGACATAGCATCACTCTTCCATACGTTGTGCAGCATTGGTGCAGCGGAGTATTATGACATATGCATCCTTCAGATTTCTTGGGAGCCTTTCCCTTAGGGTGCATACTGTATCATTACACTCCACTCATCCCTTTCTGAATCTTCGCCATGCGACATAGTGTCCAGAGTGAATGGATAGGCCACGATGGAAGATTATTGCATGGGTGTCAAATTGAGTACCTGAGAACATAGTTCTTCCAGCAATGAAGTGTGAAATTGGTGTTGTGACTTTCATGCCTTGAGAGTTAAAGTGCTGTAGTACAATAATAATATATGAGCTTGAATATGTAACTCTCAGAGAGCATATACAAGACCAACCACATCTTCGACAGAGCCAACCAGTTTCTGCATTAGCAAATAACTTGCAGAATATCACAGTTGTCTGTTCGGGGACATAGACAGAGAGCCACAGCATATCCTGCATTGTTTGTGATTCTTTGTGTCCACATGACAAACATGTGTATTTGGACACATAGTCAACCTTGAAGTGTTGACACTGATCTATGCCATCATCTGCTAAACTGTTTATTATTCCCATCATGAACTCTGTGACATCTTGTTGTGCGTTGTTAGCAAACAAAGATTGTCCTGCATATTGACCAAGAGTTAGCCTTAGAGGAGTCAAGCTTTGTAAGCTGGGCAGCTCATCTTGAATACCTCTTATGACTCTCTTTAATGCCTCTGAGAGAGGTGTTGATGGGCAACAGTTTAACACACTAGCAAACTCAGGGATGTGGAGGAGTGCTTGCATAGTTGCATTTGCATAGCAGTTGACTCCTGTACTGTTGTCAAATGTTGGCAGTGTGTTGACTCCAATACATTTTTTCACAGGGGGATGCAAGCAGTCTCTTAAGAGATTGTTGCTTTGTGCAGTACTCAGATGATAACTGTGGAGTCTTACTATGCTGTCTTTTCAGTTTGTGTTCTTCATTGATTGTAATTGCAGTGACAGATGCGTATTTGGGAACTGGTAGTAAAGGATCATTTGGTTGGTACAATGTACGCAATCTGTTGTACTCGACTATACATTTTGTGTCAGCACATATTTTGCTTTCTGCCAGTTTCACTATGTGTACTCCAGACAATTGTTTTACATGAGACAGGGCAACATAAGACATGCCCTCCTTGAATATACCAGTGCCTATATCTATTATGGAATTATCAAGGCTGAGGCCTTGTGACTTGTGTATGGAGACCACATAAGCAGCAAACAATGGAAACTGTTTCCTTGTCACATATATGTCTTTCACAAGTTCAGACTAAACTGTTACTCTGTCTATTGGGTGAGGGATTTCACAGTTGTCAAATTTTACAACTACAAACTCCAGAGCTGTACCCTGTACATTGTACAGGAACTCTTGGATATATCCCATGGTTCCATTTACGAGACCTCGATCGACATCAATATTTCTGCGGAGCATGATACGTGCATTTCTACACAGTGGTAGCACAGCTTCCAGATCAGCTCTTCGTGACACATCATTTGTGAGTTCTTTCAGATGATATGCCATTCTTGATACCACTGTTCGTGATAGAGTAATGCCATCCATGGTATCTATGCATGGTAGAGTGACAATAGGCTGCTGTTCTCTCTTCGTCATGATGTAATTGAACTCTGCACACTGCGTAAGCCTTGGAAATAGACATACATCATGTACCACAGCTTTCTGAACATGTGCAAACATATGACAAGCATCCTGAATAGGAGCATTATTTCTTGTGATAATGTGCTGTCTTAGCATCTCAATGTGGGTGGGTGTAAATGCACCAATACGTGCTACGTCAAGTTATGCTTTGTAAGACATGTCACCTTGTTGTCTCATGTTCTGAGAGAGTTCAAAATATGAGAAAAATTTCCACAGATTAACTTCACCAATGCATCCAATTGTTTTCTTTGCCTCTTCAATGGATAGACTACAGAAAACATGCTTACCATTTACAGGGGCTAGCTGAAGGAGATCTCCAAGAACAAGGATGTTCTTCCCACCAAATGGCACATTATCATTGGTTCTGAGTATCTCCTGTAGATGTAGGTGGATGAATGTGAGTAGAACATTTGAGACCATGCTGATCTCATCAATTATGAGCAAATGCATTTTGTCAAACATTGACCTCAGTTCATTGGCAACATCATATGACAATTTCCTGTAATTGCCACTCTTTCCATGCTCGACTGGCAACATGAATAACCTATGGAGTGTGATACCACCAATGTTATAAGCTGCCAATCCTGTAGGAGCTGCAACAATAGCAGATGTTGATGTACTGGTAAGGTCATGCACTCCTTTGCTTATGGCTTCAATCAAGAAACTTTTACCAGTCCCAGCACACCACTTACAACACTTATAAACATCCTGACTGGTGTTTGCTCTTCACAAAGACACTGCTTTTCATAGTGCTGGATTGCATGTTTAACTGCGTACATAATAGAGTGATACATAACTCTTTGGTGTGAGTTTAACTTGTCGACAATGTCGGTGACTGACTCTGACAAGTACATGCTTTGTTGCATTGTGCCCTCAACCTCTGACATCAGCATAGCTGGGTCATTAGGAGGAAGAGGAGTATCAAGTGTGCCTTCTCCTTCCACATCAACCATTTCCTGTGATGTAACAAGTGTGTCATCATCTAGGACTTTCTTCATGTTCTCTATCTGTTTTGTTTCCATTTCAAGTCTCTCAATGTATGTCTCAGAGACATGACTCTGGAAGGTATGATATGTTTGCATGAACTCTTGTTGGTTATTCTGCTTTTTGCTCTGATTCCTGAGTTTACAGAACAGCATTTTGTGCCTTGGCTCCTCTACAAAGCTGGGAAAAAAAAGACACTCGCAGGTACTGAACTGTGTTATTCTGCTTTTTGCTCTGACTCCTGAGTTTACAGAACAGTGTTTTGTGCCTTGGCTTCTCTACAAAGCTGGACGATTAGAACTGTCTGTTTAAATCTCCTGGGGCATATAATTGAGAGCAGGAAGAAACCTGTGGTCATTAGAGTATGTCAGCTTGAGAGGAGAGGCAGTTTCCCTACAAAAAGACACTTGCAGGTACTGAACTGTGTTATTCTGCTTTTTGCTCTGATTCCTGAGTTTACAGAACAGCATTTTGTGTCTTGGCTCCTCTACAAAGCTGAAAAAAAAGACACTTGCAGGTACTGAACTGTGTTATTCTGCTTTTTGCACTGATTCCTGAGTTTACAGAACAGCATTTTGTGCCTTGGCTTCTCTACAAAGCTGGAAAAACAAGACATTTGCAGGTACTGAACTGTGTTATTCTGCTTTTTGCACTGATTCCTGAGTTTACAGAACAGTGTTATGTGCCTTGGCTTCTCTACAAAGCTGAAAGACTAGAACTGTCTGTTTAAATCTCCTGGGGCATATAATTGAGAGCAGGAAGAAACCTGTGGTCATTAGAGTATGTCAGCTTGAGAGGAGGGGCAGTTTTGCTACAAAAAGACAAGCGCTACTAGCGCAAGCGCGGTAGCGAGAGCGTGAACTCGGAGTTAAAAAATCCAGAGTACAAACAGCTCACTTTTAATGTTATTTACTGGTGCTGTTTTGAAGATAAAAGGGAATTTTAAAGAGTTGTAAACTGTTGTTTGAGGGGTGTTAATGTTTTTGCAGGGAAAAGAAGCAGATTCTAGAAATTGAATTAGAAGTTTTCCAGCTTTTTGGGGGGAATTTAAAATAAAAAAAAGATTTTAAAGCTATGCATCAGCCTTTTTTTTTAACTTGATTTTTGTTGCTAGGTGTTAGTTTTTTTATTTCTGTGTTTTTGGATTAGCTGTGATATTCACAATATTTTTAGTTAGGAGTGTATTAACTCCAGATATATCTATATAAAGATCATGGTTCAAATTAGATGCCAAAGAATGGGAAATGGAAGATTTAAAGGCTCCATTTCTAATATTAATGTAGAGATTGATCATAGTTCTGTACAACACATGGTAAATTCTCCCATTGAATTAAAATTATCTATGCATTCCACTTTAGATGATGTTAATGGAATTAGAAAAAATTCTTTGGATGGTTTTATAAGTAGTAGTACTCCCACTCAAATGCAAATAATGAACGAAGATGGTAGAAAATCAAAGGGATTTATGAACTTAAGAAATAGAACCATTCCAATAGCTAAAAGAGAAGGAATTATGTTAGGTGAAATGCTGAATAATAAGTTGGATATTATACAGACAATTTCAGAGGGTAGTACTGCAGTAAATAAAACAAAGCAGACTAAAATTAAAGATCATTTTGTTGAAAAAAGCTACAATCTGCTCAAATGACATCTAATGACATGATTAGTAGTGAGTCAGGGGCTTCCAAGGGATGTCTTAATCAGACCAATAATCCAATTAGCCCTAGTAATAAACTTAATGAATTTATTGGTGACAATTGTCAAAAAGCAGCAGCAGATATAACTTTGAGTTCTGCAGCTTTGAAAGAAACATTGGGTACAGAGTTGCTCATAACATTGGAGGCTTCTAGGAATACAAGTCAGAGGGAACACTCAAGTTTGTGTAATTCCTTGGAATTTTCTCCTGATTAGTTTATGAATCTAATCCTAAATCTAGGTGGCATTATGATTTGAGGAATATTGCTAGTGAATTGCAGGACACTATAATTGGTCTCAAACAATTCACAACTCCTAAACAATCAAGGCAATTGTCTCAGGAAGAAAAAGATTGCAAGTTTAATTCTAATACTACCTACCCATTTGCCCTTAGTGAGGATTTAAAAACTTATATTCAAAATCCACACATTGCACATATGATGATTTTAGATAATCTAATTAATCTTAAATATGAATTAGACACAATTAAAGAAAATATAGCAATTAATGGTAGCAGAATGGATGAGTTACTCCTACAATTGAACAGAATAAGCCCTCAGGAGGATTCATTTTCAATAGTTATTGATAAGTCAGATAATCAGGAAGTATTAAATGAGCAATTAAGACCAGATTTCCCTTCTATTGTTTTTTCTGAAACTCCAATACTTAATCAAAATAAAAAAGACAGGAAAAAAAGAAAGGAAAAAATAAAGGCAAAGGAAGATAAGAACAGAGATTTGAAGAAAAAAGGAGTTTTATCTTTGGATAGTGTTTCTGATAAAACTTTGCTATAAGTGGATATGCTACACTGTTCTGTAACTAAGACAAACACACACAGTCATTTATGTGTTAACCCAAATAATGATGGTATATCTCCAAAAGAAAACAAGACCCAATTGAAGGAATTCAGCCCAATAACAAATCAGTTTGGGATTGAAGAGGTGGTTAGGGAAATACCTAACAGGTCATCAGTTATGGTTTTAGAGGAAGAAATTAAAGATAGAGGTAATACATTTCAAATGTCATCTATCCTCTCAATAAACACTGAAGTTAGTAAATCAGTTATAAATGTTACTGACTGTGCTATATTAAATTTGTATGGTTTTCCAACTGATGCTAAATGCTCATATGTATTACTGAAGAAAAAGATTGTGAATTTGTTTAGGGCAGTAACTGGTGCTGATATTGGGAATGAGGATATTATACAATTATGGGAAGATAAAGATTGTGAGGGTGTGCCTTGTTTATTAATTTTTTGTAAGGTTCCAAGGGTAACTAACCAAATTAGGATTAATATGGAATCATTGAGGAAGCTGGGTTATAAGCTGGACTATATAAATAGAGACATGTTGAATAAAACTAAATTAAATAACAATCCACAATCAGTTTTAATTTTTGGACTAAATGTCTCTTCTAAAGTTACTAATTTTAAGTTAAAGAATATTTTGACTGATCTTTTCTCTCAAATATCTAAGATTCTAGAGAAGGAAGTTAAAATTCTAGAAGTAAGAAGGGGACAATCAGAATGGAGACTTGGTCAGGTAGAGGCCTTATTGGAATAAAAAAAAATAGTAGATATAATCATGGAGAAGGCATTACTACTGGACAAGGCTGGTATACATATATTACCAGTGGAACATGGTGAAGTTCCCAACTCCTTTAAAGTAAAAAATGCTTCAGGACATAAGAAAGAGAATTATCCAATGTTTCTGCAGCTCTACAGGGTTGAAAGGATCGAAAATGAAAAAGATACCAAGCTGGCAAGGTTAGTTAAAGATCTATTGGTACAAATATTGCAAGTTCCAATGGAGGATCTTAAATCATTATACGTAGCAAGAGAGAGAGAGAGAGAGGTGATCTATTTTGTGATACTATTATTTTAACAGTTAATTAAATACATTTATACAATAAATTAATTAACAATTTGGCCTTGTTATATCCCTTGGGGTTATATTTGGTGAAGGATAATGATGACAATTTAACAAATGCTGCTAAAAATGTTTCACAGGGAAATAAAAGCATGACAGAAGAATTAACTAGAGAATCCAAGACTTCAGGAATAATATATACTATTGTAACATCTAATACATTTTTAGAATTAGCATCCTGTGATGATTGACAGTACAAATCAGATTATTCCCTTGGATGGAACTTTAATAACAAGCTAGGGGTGCTCTTGTGGAACATCTCTGGTTTATCAAATAAATTAGTAGATAGTGAATGGGTGGAATTTATTCTAAAATTTGATATAATGTGTCTTCAGGAGACATGGCACTGTAAAAATGCAGACATCCACCTAAATGGTTATTGTATGTTTCATTCAAGTGGGGAAAAAAACAGAAAAAGTAAGGTTAGCAGGTGGGCTAATTACTTGAATTAAAATAGATGGAAATTCAGATGCAAAATTAATATGTTCTAATAAACATATTTTGATTATACAAGTCAAGAAGAAAGGATTTTCATTCTGTTTAGCAAATGTATATATTCCCCCCCAAATTCCAAATATTATGATCACTCTATATGGGCCCATCTAGAAGACCTGCTCTATAAAAGCTGGACACTTTCCGATTTTGAGGAACTTCTACTGTGTGGTGATTTTAATGCCAGAATAGGCAGATATGATGGTTATGCTGATAATGTAATACCATAATTGGGTTTATAAAAATTCTACAAATTATGCGAGATGCTCGGAAGATAATATAACCAATAGGATGGGTAGGAACTTAATTAAGATCTTAGATATATTTAATTTAATACCACTAAATGGTCACCTACAAGGCGACAAAAAAGGTAAGTATTCTCATCTATCAGCAAGAGGGCCCTCTTTAATTATTTTTTTGGAATGGGGATGTGTCATTATGGGAAAATTTAATAATTACAGATAAAGTGGATAGTGATCATTTCCTGCTAGTGTTATTTTCCAAACACCTGATTTATGGAATTTATGATGACCATATTCAGCCACAGATAATAGCGATACGTTACAATAAAATCATTTGGAATGATATGGTAGCTGATCAGATACATAATTTAATAAAAAATAGACTGGATAATGTATTAAAACTTGTTCATGATAGTGGAACCATTATTCAGAATGTTACTGCATGTTTGGAAGAAATTTAAACTTTGCGAAGTAAACCATATATAAAATCAAGTAGTCGGGACTTAGCTCCAAAGACATGGTTTGATAAAGAATGTCGTCAAGAAATAAAGATACTTAATAATGTTTTAAGAGGTGTAAAGTTACAAAAGAATGCTTTGACCTTTAAAGATCTAAACAAACAAAGATAAAAATATAAAGCCTTTTTACATTATAAAAGGAATGCTTTTCAACAGAAGAAATGGCAAGAGATGTTAAGGGTTATAAATCAAAAAGACTATAAATCATTTTGGCTTCTAGTGGTGAAGGGATAAAATAAAGTAAGATTTGAAATTGATACATATATTACAATGGAGTCTTGGATTCTCTATTACACAAAGACATTTTTTAGTAATGAGTGTGGTAATTCCTGGTTGAGTTTAAATTACAATCTAGCTCAATTTACCCCCTTTAAATTTGAAGAGGTGCTTCAGGCGTTAGCACTGTTAAAATTGAAGAAAGCTCCAGGGCCAGATCAAATTCCTTCGGAGGTTTTTTAAAGTCACTAGTAATATGGGCCAAGCTTCTTACAGTATTATTTAATGTATGAAGTAGAGAATTGAGTTTTCCAGCATCTTGGAAGGTGCAATAATAATTTCTGTATACAAGAAAGGTAACAGATCTGATCCAGCAATGTATAGACCTATTTCTCTTTTAGATCACCTAGGCAAAATTTTTGCTAGGTTGATTTTAAATCGATTAAGAGACCAGGGTCTGGATATTCAAACTGTGCCCAAAAAGTGCGCAATAGCAGGAGCAAGCACAAGTCCATTGCGCCCATGCGCAATAGATGCGATATTCAAAAAAGGAGCAAGCCAAATTGCGCCAACAGCTAACATCTGAATATCGCACAACCTGCACCATAGCGCAACTAGGGAGGGGAAGCTGAGCAGACACGATGCGCTATGGCACAACAAGGGATGTACAGCTGAGCAGCCCAGAGGCACCATAGTGCAAGCAGGGAGCCCCCCAGCAGCAAAGCAATGTAACTGCACAACCAGGGAGGTAGGTAGGGGCCCACCACCCATGCCACAGATGGGCACAGGAACACACAGCAGAACTGACAATGCGCCCCCACACCCCAAGCACAGCACAACTGGGGGAGGGCTGGAAAATCCACTGGCACATGGGGACAAGCAAACAATGCACAGCTGGGCCATGGTGCCCCAGCACACCCACCTGCAAGCTGAGACTGCCACACAAGGAAGGTGGACCACCCCGTGCCACACCAGCCCCCCAGCACATAGCACACCCTGCACCGTGACCCCCCAGACACCCCCAAGAGCAGTGACCACCACTGCAGGAAACCCCATGCATACCACCACCCCACTGTCACACTGCAACCTCGTGTACCACAGAACCATACAAGCCAGTCCCACCATGAGCACCCAGCAGTGGGTGGCAGCACACGGCAATGCAACAACAGCAGACACAGTGCCAACATGCACAATCCCCCTGAGGTACAGCTGAGAGACCGACCATGCATCAGCACAAGAGGTACCCCACAAGGGAAAGGGAAAGGGCGTGTCCCTGACATCACCACCATTGATACAGCACCCTGCACAGTAGACAAGTGACACATCCCGACCCACCACTAGCCACAGCAGCCAGCACAGACACCCACAGTGGTGCATGGAAGCATGCATCACACCGGATGCAACACAGTGCAGGGGCAAACACACACCCATACCCAAGGGGACAATAACACAGGGACGCAGTAGTGTGGCAACCAAGTCCCCAGTGTGGGCCCATGAAAACTGAGCACACACAGCCTGCAGTCCTCCATGGCACAGTAGTGACACCAACCCAGTGCAGGCACTGTGGTCCCATACACCACCATCATATGCCTGAAGCACAAGTCACAGACAGTGGTGCATAGCCCCTGCAACACACACAAGCCACAGCATGGAGGTGTGACATCAACTGCGGAGGCCACAGTGTCACCCGAGGCAAACATGCACCACACCAGTGACAGGAGGCAACCCAGCATTGTGACGGTTACAGTGGATGGCTTGCATGGACAGCCACCACTGACATGGCAGCAGACCTTGCAGGCCACAGACATGCAAGGGTGTCAGCTGCACAGGCCATGGACGGGTTGACAGAGGCACAATGGACACAGAGCATGCACCATGGACCACTGCACACAGTAATGCAATGCACAGGGAACAACACACACACCACAGACACCGACTGATAGCCACTCCCACACCATAGACACTTCCCCACGCACATACACACATACCCATGACTGCACCACCCCAGATGCCATGCACACCACTGCAGCTGAGCAGCTACAGCCAGCTGAAAATCAGAGACCACCACAGTATTCATATCAAAATATTTATATTGCAACATATAAAATACAACTATATACAGAAAACTAAGTACATATTGGGGGGAGGGACAGAAACAAGGTGGGGTGGCTAAGGGGCAGGGGTGAACATATGGGAGAGGGAAGGCGGGGTGTGAGGGTTGGTTAAAGGGGGGAAGGTGTTGGTAGGTGCATGGGGACATCAGTGGCTGGCCTGGTCCTCCTCTGCTTGGCGCTGTCATCTGGCCCTTCTTCTCCTCCTCCTGACCCCATGCTGGTGTATGTCCCTCTGGATCTGCAGGGACTCCCTTGCCACCTGCAGCAGCTCTTGCACAGTCTGCTGTATTTGCAGGAGTAGCCGTTCACCTAGGACAAGGGATCAGAGTCAATAGGTGTGACTGTCCATCCCCCTGCAGTCCACCCATTATGCATGGCATACAGCCATGTGCCATGCTCCTGTGATGGTGTGCACCCACCCACAGTGACCATGTCCACAAGACATGCCCAACCAGGCAGCAACAGCCATGTGGACCACTGCACACACCCACCGCCCATGTCCTACACAGCACCACCAAGGCCATACAGTATCGTGGCTATGTGGTGTGCAGGCAGTTCCACAGCCATGTGCCCAGTGCACGCATGGACCACCATTGATGCACTCCCAGACATGCAGTGCCACTGGACAGTGCTGACTGTCACAAGTCACGTGCATGGCAGTGGTGACCATGGATGGTGGCCATGCCCTGCTTCCCACCCTGTTACACAGCATGCAATAGTAATCATGGTGTCATGGCACTCACCCTCATCAGGCTGGTGTTGTCAGTGGTGCTGGTCTCCAACATGCCTGTGAGCTGCATCCTCCTCCCTCTGCTGCCGCTCCCCCATCCGCTGCCGCTCATCCATGCCTGTGAGGAAAAAAGGAGAGAAAAACATCAGTACAATCCCAAAGCAAAGTCCTCCTGCCCCAATGTGTGTGCCCACCCACCCAGCCAGACCCACCCACCCCATACCCTGTAAACACCACCACAGCCAACCCTAGACTATCCCTCCCCTATGTGCTGGACACATAAGACAGTGTTACCCATATGGACAATACAAGTGTCTAGACATATCACCCACCTGGATGAGGCACCATGCCCCTCCTGGCATGCGACCACAGATGGGCAAGTAGCTCTGGCTCCCTCCTCCTGAGGTCCCCATAATGGTGCCTGCACTGCTCTGAGGTCCTCCTGAGTCCAGTGGCTGCCTCCAGGTCAGTGACTACCTCCTGCCAGACCTGGGTCCTGGCTCTGTCCAGTGCCTCATCACCGAACAGTGGGCCATAGTGTGGCTCTACAATGGCCACAAGGTTAGCCAACTCAATGGCACTCCATTGTGGGGCTTACCTGCGTGCCATCTCAACTGCTATAGTAGGCAATATGGCACTCTGCAGCATGGTACCCCACATGGAAATGCTGCGCGGTACAGCGCCGCCATTCCCTATCGCACTGTTACCGAACAGCACGATAGAGGTGCAGCCATGCCGGATGTATGGCACCAAGGGGGGAAAAGGTCGGGCACAGGGTCATGGGTCTGTGGCGCAAAGCCACGCACAGTGCCATCGGATGACTATGCATCTAGTGCGATTGGTTGCCTGTGTGCCAGCGCCACAGTGAACTATTACGCAGTTGTGCCACAGCGCCATGTAGAAACATAGAAACATAGACTTTGACGGCAGATAAGGACTGCTAGGCCCATCTAGTCTGCCCATTTCCCTACCTACAGGATAGGCCACAGATTCTAGTTAACCAACAGCCTATTTCTTCCTACCCCCACAAGAATTGCTTTATGTCTGTCCCATGCATTCTTGAATTCCACAGTTTTAGACCCACAACCTCCTCAGGAAGGCTGTTCCATGCATCCACTACCCTCTCTGTGAAATAATACTTCCTCACATTGCCCTTGAACCGCCCTCCTTCTACCTTAAAATTGTGTCCCCTTGTTCTTGCAAGTCTCTTTTTCTGAAAGTGCTACCCTCTTGGACTTTGTTGATTCCACTGAGGTACTTAAAAGTTTCTATCATGTCCCCCCTCCCTTCTTTCCTCAAGGGTATACATATTAAGCTCCTTTAGTCTCTCCTCATACAGCTTCTCTTGCAGACCCTGCACCATTTTATTTGCCTTCCTCTGGACTACCTCTATCCTGTCTATGTCCTTGCAGAGATGGGGTCTCCAGAACTGGACACAGTACTCCAGATGGGGTCTCACCAACTGTCTGTACAGAGGGATAACAACTTCCCTATTTTCTGCTGCTGATGCTCTCCTATACATCCCAGTATACCCCAGCCCTCCCTACTGCCTTCTCACATTGCTTGCTAACCTTAAGGTCATCTGATATGATTACCCCAGGTCCCTTTCCTTTTTGTTGTTGTTATTACCTCCCCACCAATTGTGTATTCTTCCCTGGGTTCTAGTTTCCCAGGTGCATTATTTTGCACTTCTTTGCATTGAATCATAGCTGCCATACTTCTGACCATTCCTCCAACCTTGCCAAGTCCCTTTTCATCCTTTCCATGCCTCCTTGTATCAACCCTGGTTGCAGATCTTTGTGTCATCTGCAAAAGGCATACTTTCCTTCCAGTCCCTCTGCAATGTCACTGATGAGAGACATTAAAAGGACTGGACCCAATACTGAACCCTCGGTACCCCAATAGTAACCTCTCTTTCTTCAGAGTGGACTCCATTTACAATTACCTTCTGTGTCCTGTTGTGCAGCCAATGTTTTACCCAGGCTACCACCCTGGGACCCCACTCCCAGGCTGGTTAATTTGACTATTAATCTTTGTGTGGGACTGTGTCAAATGCCTTGCTAAAGTCTAGGTAGGCCATGTCCACAGCCCCTTCCTGGTCTACTACTTTGGTCACCCAGTCAAAGAAATCTATCAGACTCGTTTGACATGACCTTCCCACTGTGATCCAATGCTGCCTTGGGTCCTGTGCTCCACTGGCCTCTAGGTACTCAACTATTCTTTCCTTCAGAAGTGACTCCATCACTTTCCCAACCACAGAGCTCAGACTGACAGGTCTGTAGTTTCCTGCCTCTGTCTTGGTCTCACTTTTGTGAAGGGGAGTCACATCCACCTTCCTCCAGTCCTCGGGTACCACACCATCCTCCCATGATTTATTAAAAAGAGTAGCCAGTGGTTTCACTAGTTCCTCCCTTAATTCTTTTAGAATTCTGGGGTGAATTCCATCAGGACCCATTGCTTTGTCCACCTTCAGTTTTAGGAGTTCTTGCAGAACCCTTTCTTCTGTGAAAGGACCGGGATCAACCCCCCTATCAAGAGTGCTTCTGTTAATTGGATTAGGCACTTCCCCCTCCTCTTTTGTGAATACTGAGCAGAAATATTCGTTCAGTATCCCTGCTTTTTCACTGTCCCCCTCTGCCCACCCACAGTTCATTCTATTCAGCCTCACTATCCCTCCCTTTGTCTTTCTATGCTCACTGATGTACCTATAAAAGGTTTTATCCCCCTTCTTAACTGAGTTGGCTATCTTTTCCTCAGTTTGGGCCTTTGCTATTCTGACTTCCCTCCCTGCTTCCTTCTGCCTTAACTGGTACAGCTCTCTGTCCTGCTCCTTCTGTGTTTCCTTATACTTCTCGAATGCTATCTTTTTCTTCCTGACTTTCACAGCCACCTCTTTTGAGAACCATAGTGGCTTTTTCTTTCATTTTGATTTGTTTATTTGCTTCATGCAAAGGCTTGTTGCCTCTGTGATGGCAGTTTTGATGATTCCCCATTGTTGCTCCACACCTCCTTCTAGCCTGTTTGCTAGTGCTTTTCTGAGGCACTCTCCATCTTGCCAAAGTCAGCCCTCCTAAAGTCCAGTACCCTCACTTTTGTGTGGCTTGACTCTGTAGCTGAGTTTAACGTGAACCACACAGTTTGATGGTCACTTGTCCCCAGATGGCAACCACTTCTAGAGCTGAGATCCTCTCACTGCCCTCATTTGAGACTGAGGTCTAGATTGCTCCCTCACGAGTGGATTCGAAACTAGCTGTCTAATGCCTGCCACCTGTAGGGCATCAAGAATGGCCCTGCTCTTGGATGTGCTGCAGCATATGTGCTCCAGTTAACATCTGGCATATTCAGGTCTCCCATCAACAGTATCTCCTTTCTCTGCCATTCTAAGAATGCCTTCTATCATATCCTTGTCCATTCCCTCCCCCTGACATGGGAGTCTGTACACAACCCCTGTGCGGATTGTGGTGCCCTTTCCAGTCTCCAAGGTGACCTACAGTGCCTCTTCTCCTCCCTGTTTACTCTTTTGTTCAGTTGCTTTTATCCCTTCCTTTACATAGAGAGCTACTCCTCCCCCTCTTCTTTCCTGCCTGTCTCTCCTATAGGTTATGTACCCTGGTATGTTAACATCCCAGTCATGGTTCTCTGTGTACCATGTTTCTGTGACTGCTACGATATCCAGGCATCCCTCTTCCATCATGGCCACCAGCTCAGGGAGCTTGTTGCCCAGACTACGGGCATTGGTACTCATTACCCTCCATTTCCTGATGGCCTTACTCCCTTTTGCCCCATCCCTGTCCGTCTTGACAGGTGACCCTCACTATAGCACCACTGGCACAATGGTGGCCATGCCCTGCATTGCCTACCAAGCACCACATGTCATCAGCATGGCAGATGCCTGCGTAAGTTACCTGGGCATGTGTAGTGAGGTGTACTACGCATGCCACAGAACTGCGCCATTGGCTCAGCTCATTCAACATAATTGCACAAAGCGCAACGGCGCGATATTCAGCCATCATATGCTAATCATCCGATCAGCCATTCAATGGTGCAGCAGCATGATTTGCATCTAATTAAGGTTGCTCCTCACCTAATTTGCATGGATTGCGCTATAGAGATGCGACAATGTTCTGCAGTGGCCATATTCGGTTACTGCAGTTTATTGGTGAGTTGCATGCTGTGTGGGGGTCTGGACTGTGGTATCAGGGACATGCTTTGTACTGCACAGTCACAGGTAACCACTGTCATCCTTACAGACTGAATAATGACCAAGCGAGGTCTGGGTGAGGAGGACTATGATGGTGGGCAGAAGAGGAGGCCCAATTGCACAAAGGCCGAGACGGAGGCACTCTTTGAGGCCTACCTTGATCAGGAGCCACTGCTCAGTGGACAGCGGGGTACCCCTCATGACCATGCTGCTGCATGGGAGGAGGTGGCACGTGCTGTCAACCTACATGGCAGCCACCAGCGCTCTGTGCAGAAGTGTAAGAAGAAGATGGGTACTGACAGGAGGAAGGTGAAGGAGAAGGTGGCTGCCATCAGGGTGGGATGTGCTGCAACAGGTGGGGGCCAGCCGGAGGTAGTGCAGCTCACACCGGCAGAGGACAGGCTTGCTGCAAGAATGCAGTGCAGTGCCATAGAGGGCATTCCAGGAGGTGGCTTCCAGACCGGTGGTAGCCCATCACTGCATGGTAAGTCATGGCCTGTCTGGGGGGGCAGGGTAGGTCACACGCAGTAACATGACTTTACTTTCTGTTACAGATCCTGCGCATCTGCAGGGGTCAGCAGTGGAGGCCCTGTCCACTGCAGACAGTCATCTGGTGTTGGAGGAGAGACCATCCACCTCCACAGGTGTACATTGAAAATTGCAACAGTGGGTCCGCCTGGCTGTCTACACTGATGTCGTTGAGACAGGTGTGGGGGAAGCCCTTCCTGTGTCTCAGCATTCTGGCATCCAAGGATGCCAGCATGCTGTCACTGTGGCTGTGGCAGAGGCCTGCACCAATAATGAAGACATGACCGTCATGGGCAGTGACATGTGTGTGCCACGGAATGGACACACAGCAGGCCAGCTCATGCCCATGGACCTGACTGGTGCCGACGTGTGGGCCAGCGTGTCAGCACAGTCCCAGGCTGTGCCTGTCAGCACCAGTGGGGCACACCGGTGGCTGGTCAGGACAGTGGGACTGTTGCGGCCACAGCGGAGACATGACAGATCTCTTGTGCACAGCAGGTGGAGGGGTGGCAGCAGCAGTCACCCACCGGGACTGGGGGTTCAGTGTTCAGTGGTGGCATCCATGCACCACCTGTGGACTTGCCCATACCTAGTCCTGGTGAGCAGCGCCCACCCTCAAGGGGTGCTGAACATCAGGCCCTTGCATACCCTGAGGGACTGGATGCCGAGGTGGCAGATGACCTCTTTGATGAGCACACCCGCCTACTGCAGGCATCGGTACAGCAGCAGATGTGGCTTGCAACATCTGTGGAGGCACTGTGTGTGGCTCTGGAGTGTGCCGAGGAGTGACACAGCAGGGACACCAATAGGATCATGCCACTGATTGACCACTTACGGGAGGATGTGACCGCTGCCATTGACAGGCTTGCACAGCCATTAATTGCTGTCATAGCCACAATGGGCACACAGTCTGGTGCCCATGCGTCGCTCACACCATGCAGTGCACTGTCCACTCCCCATTCCTGGCATCAAGCAACACCCACCCTGTCGACACCGGGTTCAGCTGTGGGCATCCCGAGCACTCCTGGTGCAGGAATGTTCGGTGTGCTGCAGAACCCTGTGCAGGCACAGTCGTGTTCATGCAGTGGAACCCCTGGTGGACCATCGATGCCACCCCATGGGGCCTGTGGTCAGCTTGCCAGTGCTGCTGGGTCTCGGTGGGGCCGCCCAGGCATCTGAGGCAGACGTGGCACTGTGCCGCAAGTCTGACCTGTCTCCCAGCATGGGCACTGTCTGGTGCTGCCCTGTGTGCATTGTGTGTTTTGGTGGGCAGTGCACGGGCGGGTGCCCAGCCCTGCACTCAGACACACAGTCCATCTGCACACCCTCCCTGCTGCTGTCCACAGGTACGTGTGCATGATGATGCCTGCATTGTGCTGTACACCAAAGTGCGATGGTGCCCAGAATCTGACACACGTGCATGGACAGTCAGTGGACGTGATGGCCTGTGGACATGTGTGTTGCTAGTGTTTGCATTCTGGCTCGGTTTTGCACCTGACCCCTGTGCACTTTGTGCCTATTGTGTGTGCGTGTGTGTGTGTGTCCGTCCATGTGGCGTGTTACTGTTCACCCCTCCCTGGTTGTATGTGTGTGCTTCTGTGCCCTGCCACATCCCTTGCCAGCATGCACCCCTGGTGTGTTTCCATGCGTGTATGTGGGTTGCGCCCTAGCCACTGGTGGTTGCACATGGCATCATGACTTACCTGTGTTGGCTGAAGTGCTCCTCTGTGATGGTGTCCCGGTGCAGCTGTGCCAGCCAGATCAGTCGGGGGTCCCATTGGCCAAGGGGGGCTGCCCATCCCCATCATGATCGGCGTCACCGTTGTCCCCATCACTGTCCCCCTCTTCGACCTGTACGGCTATCCCACAGTCTTTGCCCATGTTGTGCAGGATGCAACAGGCCAGGAATATCCCACAGGCCTTTGAGGGGCTATACTGTAGGGCACTGCCAGAGGTCTCTAGGCAACAGAAATGCACCTTCAGCATCCCAAACACCCACTCAATGATGTTGCGTGTGGTGGCATGTGCCTCATTGAAGCATTGCTGTGATGGGGTCATGGGCTGCTGGTAGGGTGTGAGCAGCCAGGGATGGAGTGGGTATCCACTGTCACCTGTGTGAAGACAGTGGAGGTTAGTGTCTTGTTCAGCTTCAGACTGCCCCAAGCCCTGTGGGCCACACCCATGGCACCTCTGGCCATACCCCCCTTGCCCACATGTCAGTTCTACATACATACATACTCACCCACTAGATGACCTGTGGGGATGTCCCCACTCTCGAATTGGTGGCACAGTGCTGACTGGTGCCAGATGAAGGAATCATGTGCTCCCCCAGGGTGCATGGCATAGACATTGATGATGCACCCATTGGCATCACACACCACCTGGCAGTTGACATTGGCATATCCCTTATGGTTCATGTAGGTGGCACTCTCTGGGCCAGGTGGTGTGCATATGGCCACATGGGTGCAGTCTATCACCCCTAGCATGCCAGGCATACATGCTACCCTGTGGAACTCCTGTATGTTTGCTGTGCACTCCGCCGCAGTGCTGAGGAATTGGATGTACTCTGCAGCATGTGGCAGCAGTGCACTGAGGAATTGGGTGAGGATGCGTGACGTGGCTGACTGTGTTATGCCTGTGGTGTCCCCTGTTGGTCTCTGGAAGGTACCCATGGTGAGCAAGCACATGCAGGCTGTTACCTTTGTCTCCACTGAGAGAGCATGACTCTGTCATGTGGGTGCCTGCATCACATCACTGCACAGCTCACAGAGCCACCTCAGTATTGCCCTGTTCAGGCAGTACTGGCCCACAATCTTGATATCTGTGTACAGCTCAAAGCTGTTGTGGGCTCGGTACTACCTGTTTGGGGCATACTGCTGACAGGCCCTTCCACGGCCACATCCCCCAGCAGCATGCCTTCTCACCCCCCTCATTACAGCCTCCATGTGGAAGGTGGCACTGGCCATGTCCCTGGCTTGCATTTCCTCCCAGCAGCTGTTGCTTTGTTCCCCCCGCTGTCCTGACTGCTACCTCCCCTGCACCGGTTACACCTACTGGCTTCTGCTTTGTGTGGACCCACACACCTTCCCTTGCCCCTCTTGTGTGGTGTGGTTTCCCTGACCTTCCCTCTTTTGTGCTGTTTTCCTGTGCCTGTCTCTCCCCCTGCCTCATGTGGCTTCCCTGTAGCGTTCTTACCTCTTCCTTGCTCCTTTTATTTTGGCTCATTTCCGCTGTATCAACTTCCGCCTGCTCCACTGTTGCGCATTGCACAAGTCTTTGAACATCGCACTGTGCCCTTTATGCATGGTTCCTCCTCCTTCAGTTGCGCATGCCTTCATTATCATTGCGCTGTTGCTCAGCATGTTTTCAGTGGCGCACTGCCTCCTGCTGAATATCGCAGAATGACGCATTTTCTGACTTGCGCTGGCGCAACCCTATTGCACATTGCGCAGCCCTTTTGAATATCCAGCCCCAGGTGTCTAATATTGGGGATTTTTCAGAGGCTCAAGCAGGATTCAGACCAGGTTATTCTACTACTGATAATTACTTTGTGATTTGGCATTTAATTGAAAAATATGTTACATTAAGGAAACAAAAACTTTACGCTGCTTTTATAGATTTCAGTACTGCTTTTGACACCATATTCCGTAATAAATTGTGGGGAATTATGGGAAAAAAGGTAATTTCACAGGAGTTAATTGCTATTATTAGAAAACTTTATACTTATACATGGGCACAAGTGAAAGTTGGCAAAGGAGGCCAACTTGCTGATCCTTTTCCGACATATAAGGGTGTAAGGCAGGGTTGCGTTTTAGCACCAGCCCTATTTTACATCTATATTGATGTTTTGAGGAATAAATTGGAGGAATCAGAAACAGATCCTCCAAAAATATTGGGGCAAAAATGTGCTTCTCTTGCTTATGCATATGACTTGGTGGTGTTCTCATTAACTCAATCAAGTTTACAAATGAAGTTGAACAGTTTGGATAATTTTTCAGAAGAATATGATTTACAAATTAATGATACAAAAAGTCAAATTATAGTATTTGTAGACAAAAACTGTTCATTTAAATGGAAGATTGGGGAAAAAATATTGGATAAAATTAAAGAATATACTTATTTAGGTCTTCAATTTTCGCACAAAGGGAAATGGGTTAAACATACAGAGAAATTGATTTTAAACCTTAAAAAAACAGCTAATTCATTTTATAGGTTTAATAAAAATTATGTAGGAAATTCAGTTAAACCCCTTATTAAAGTTATTGAGGTGAAGTACAATGCACAAGCTCTATATAATGGGGAAATTTGGCAACCAAAGGAGGTAAACAAAATTGAAATACCAATAAATAAAGTATTACGATTAAGTTTAGGGTTAGGAAAGTCTGTTCCCATGTGCATTATAAGGGCAGAATCGGGCATTGTATCCTTAGGAGCATACTTTGCAGCCAGAAAAGTTAATTATTGGATAAAAATTCAACACCATAAAAAGCATAGATTAATTTACTGCTGTTTAAAGGAAAAACTTAACTGGTTAAACCTTGGTCATCTAAAACCCAGCTGGCTAAAATCTGTATATGAAATCTTGCAGGTCATAGGTCTGGATTCTCTAAGAAAAAATACTGAGAAAGGTATTGTAATATATGGATAGTGAAAATAATACCCCCAAAATGCATACAAAAAATTCCTTGTAATACAGTAGTTAGTCCAGTAATAGTATACTTCCGGTCCTCGTAATAGTATACTTCCGGCCCAATAATACTATACTTCCGGTCCTCGTAATAGTACAGTTGGGATTACTGATGTGACTACTGTGTGAACCGAGTTTTGTTTCTTTTTTTTTTTTGTGAGAGAAACATGCGGAATGGGACTGGAAGTGGGAGCAGGAGTGGGGGTGGTGTGAGCGAGGAGCGAGGAATGACACTCAGGAGTCTTACTAACTCTGCAGACCACAGCAGCCGTACAGCACAAGCAGGCACAAGTAAGAAATTAAAAATTCCTTGCATCCATATATTACAAAAAATAACAAATAGGTTCTGGTGTTTCAAGGCAGAAATTCCATCTCGAGGTTCTGGGGATACAAGAAACCTCTCGAGCTTCGCTCTCGAGGTTTCTTGTATCCCCAGAACCTCTCGATGGAATTACTGCCTTGTAATACACCAGAACCTATCTATTATTCTATTTATAATAGGTCTTAGTTACCAACCCTGTATCACCCAGAGATTATTGGATTTTTATAAACTTAAAGATTTGGAAACAATTTCTAAGTTAAGAATTTCTCCTTGGTTTAGAATAAATGATGCTAATCATTTTTTTAGACATCATTATGAAATTCTTACTGACCCAAATCAAAGAAGATTGTATACATTATACAAGTTAGAGTTGTTTCCCAGTAATATTATGAATGCAAGATACAGGGCAGAAAATCAGAGAGATGCAAAACTATGTTCCTGTACAAGAAAAAGTTATGAAGATTTAAAACATGTAATTTTTTACTGCCATTGGTACAAGAAGCCTAGAAATAAATGGATTATACCAATCTGTAGAACTATTTTATCCAATGATCAAGAGATGTTACTAAAATTTTTGTTTACAACAAATGATGAAATTATTATTAAGTCCACTGCAAGATATTTGGAAATTATTGTAAAAATTCAAAGGAGGATTACAAGAACACAAATATGAATGCAGGGTTGATGTGAATTATTGATAGGGACTTTATAGTTTTATGATAAATATTATGATTAGTATTTATGTAATGAGAATGTTGTTTGTTTTTTTCCCTTTTTTTTAAAGAATTAAAAGAATGTTGTACATTTTTATATTTTTATCTATAAATGTTTGTAATGGTCTGTGACCGAACAATTAAATAAATAAAATTCAATTCATTGAACTCTTGTTCACATGAATCAAACAATCCTTTTAACTCAGATTCTGATCTCCAAGGTTTGAATAGGAACAATAGAGCAAAATAATAATATTCTTTGCATTCTGTTGTATTCCAGGTCAGTTTGCAGTGGTCAATTAGACATGGTTTGTGTTTTTTTTACATGTGAGCCATCAAAGCCAGTGACTTTATATATTCCTTTTTCTGGGTCAGTAGGAACACCCCACTTGTAGTCATACCATTGAGCAACCTCAAAGAGACACAGATCATCCATAGCACTGTGCTGCTGTGGATAGTAGTTGTCCATTAAGTTGCTCTTAAGAATACTTGTGGATGTTGATCTTGTGGCAGCCAACTCCTCAATCTCTTAATGGCTCTTAAGAACATGGCACCTGTTCTGCTTGTGATTTACATTTAAGAAATGTATGGACTCTGGTTTACCATATAGACATACACCTGTGAGGTGGTCACTTGCTTCATAGGCTCCACACTCACAATGTGATAGAGTCTTAAGCCCTAGTGACCAAAGTCTGGAAGACATTGACCTATCACAGTTTGACAGCTCTTCCCACATTTCTTGGAGGTTAGTTTGCTCATGTTTAGTAATGCATGATGTTACATACCTCATGAAAGCCATTGAGTTGTCTGCAACAAACTGGATGTCAATGTTTGCTTGTCACATCAACAGAAGAGAAGGACTATAGTCATTACATAGATACATAGATACATAGACAGTGTCGGCAGATAAGGGCCTATGGCCCACCTAGTCTGCCCATTTGAGCTTGTAAGTTCAGTTTGTTTTCCTAGAAGTCTATTTCCCCTTACCCCTGACCTCTAGAATTCCTTTATGTCTATCCCATGCATTCTTAAATCCCGTGATTGTTTCAGCCCCCACCACTTCCTCTGGCAGGGTGTTCCACTTGTCCACCGTCCACCATCATTGATATAGAAACATAGAAACATAGACTTTGATAGCAGAGAAGGACCACTTGGCCCACCCAGTCTGCCCATTTCCCTACCTACTGGATAAGCAGCTGATTCTTGTTAACCAACAGCCTACTTCCTGTAACCCCCCCACTATAATTGCCTTATGTCTGTCCCATGCATGTTTGAATTCCCCCACTGTTTTAGACCCAACGATCTCCTCAGGAAGGCTGTTCCATGCATCCACCACTCTCTCCGTGAAAAAAAATGTCCTCACATTACCCCTGAGCTGTCCCCCCATCTTTAAATTGTGCCCCCTTGTTCTTACACATCTCTTTTTCTAAAAGATGCTACCCTCCTGGATTTTGTTGATTCCCTTGAGGTACTTGAACATTTCTATCATGTCCCCCCATCCCTCCTTTCATCAAGAGTATACACTCTCAGTCTCTCTTGATATGGTTTCTGCTGCAGACCCTGCACCATTTTAGTTGCCCTCCTCTGGACTGATCCATCCTGTTTATGTCCTTGCATAGATGAGGTCTCCAAAACTGCACACAGTACTCCAGATGGGGTCTCACCAACTGTCTGTATAGAGGGATAACCACTTCCCTTTTTCTACTTGTGATGCCCCTTCCTATGCATCCCAGTATCCCACTGGCTCTCCTTACTGACTTTTCATATTGCTTACACACCTTTAGGTCATCTGATATGACTACCCCCAGGTCCCCTTCCATTGTTGTTGTTGTTAGTACCTCCCCTGCTATTGTGTACTATTCTCCTGGGTTTTTGTTTCCCAGGTGCATTACTTTGCACTTCTTTGCATTGAATCTAAGTTGCCATATGTCTAACCATTCCTCCAACCTTGCCAAGTCCCTTCTCATCTTTTCTACCCTCTCTTGTGTATTAACTATGTTACAGATCTTTGTGTCATCTGAAAAGAAATAGACTTCTGATTCTGTGTGAGGTAGTTCATACACTCACTTTGTTGACTTTGCTTTCAGGTGGTGTTGCATGGCTTAAAAAACATCATTCAGTGAAGCAGCTTGCAAACTCACCTTGGGAAGCCAAAACGGCAGCGAGTATACCACTGACCTTTGTTTTTAACTTTCCTGTAACAGTATTTGCCACAGAGGTGTCATTGGAATATCTGGACCAGTTCCCACAGTGTTGTGCTATCATACTTGTCTGGTATCTGACACGTGACATACTTCAAGATGAAGCTTACAATGTCAGATATTTCATTGTCTCCAATTCATGGGGCATCTTTAATCCACAGCAACATATGAATGTGTGGTGCTCCACGGGCTTGGTACTCAACCCTCCAGAAGCAGTGCTCAACAATACTGAGGGGAGGATTAGTCTTAGACAGTATGAATTTCAAAAGACTCTGGAACCAGTGGTGGAAGTAACTTGAAACAGTTACTGGATCAAGTGAGCAGAATTCACTGAGAGTCATTTTTTGGATGTTCTCAACATCAGAGTTTGCCCATTTCAGTATATCGAGCATATATTCTGTGCAACTGAGTGTCACAAACCATGTTGCTGGTCCAAACTCTCTCAGCATGCACATTACCTCAGAGTGACATCTGTACCAATATTCTTTGGTACCATGCATGCTAGACAAAATAGAAGAAAGACTGACTTGCAGTGTTTCATCTTTGGTCTGTAACTTGTGTAGTAACTGTGCAGCTGTCATATTATTGAATTCTGTCCCAAGTCTCAGTGTGTGAGCAATACTAGCAGATAGGACACCAAGTTCACTTTCCCAAAGAAGGTGGAACAGGTATGCCATGTTTCTTTGAAACTTGCCATCCTTATGTAGTATTCACGAGGTCCTATACTCAGCTCCTGGTACTCAAACTTCTTGTTCATCTAGTTGACCACCTGAACCAAGTGCGAACAGGTCAGGGAAACAACGAGCTTCTAGAGTGGCCTCCCATATACTAACAGGATTGCCCTCTACTTGTTTCATTTGATATAATAATAATAATAATAAAATTTATTTGATTAAGCGCCTTTCAAGTATTTCAAGGCGTTGTACAAACATCATTACATTCAACATAACCAAACAAGCAATAACAATACAACAGATAAAATATGTAAAATAAACAATTTAAAATACAGCAGGGAAAGCCTGAATCCATAAGAATGACTTTAAGGCCTTCTTAAACCTATCCACAGTTGTACTTTCTTGGAGCTGGCTGGGCAGAGAATTCCAAAGGGTGGGAGCCACAAAGCCAAAAGCATGGGCTCCAGAAGACTTCAAATTCACCCTCGGAATCTCCAGCAACCCCTCGTCAGCCCGGCGAAGCTGTCTCAGAGGGGTGTAAGGCACCAAGCTCTTTCAGGTAGTCAGGACCTAACCCATGTAGGGCTCTGTAGGTCAAAAGACCCACTTTGAAGGTGATCCACCACTGTATAGGCAGCCAGTGCAGAGTGCGCAGCACAGGGGTAATATGAGATCTTCTAGACACCCCAGTCAACAAACATGCTGCAGCATTCTGCACTAGCTGCAAGCAGCAGATTTCAACCCCAGCAAGCCCTAGGTATGGGGAGTTACAGTAATCAAGACGTGATGTCACAAAGGCGTGGACCAAAACTGGCAAATCACCTGGTGGGACCAGGTGCCTAATCCTGGAGATATAAATCAATGTTATCCATTACTGGGTCTTTGCCATGCAATGGGTGTATGGTGAATTGCTCATACACATTCTGTACAGTTGCCATGTCAACCTTCTCAAGTATTGCCTTGTCAGAGTTGTCTGTGGCAATATCTGATGAGAGACCACTAAATGCATCAATGTCAATGTCAGCTTAGAAAGAATTGTGCTGTTTTAGATATCTCAAAGCATTCTTCACATTATCTACATTGACAATCTCTTGCCATATTGTTTTCGCTTTTGTTGGCAGACAATTTACCAAGATGACTACAATATTGTCCTAAGAAATAGTGTTGACATTGTCTTGCAAAGGTAAAGGCAGGTAGACAACAGAGCCTTTGAGACAGCGTACAAGTTCTTTGTTTGGCAGGTCTCGTGTCCTTGTATTCAGCCTGATGATTGTTTGAAATGGCTTCATGGTTTGAATGAGAATCCTTTCAAACAAGTCCAACACTGTTATCTCATTAGGTGGTGGTTGTACTTCCATTTTATTGAGCACTGACCGAGGAGGTAAACTATCATTCTTGATTTTGTTATGACAGTAGGAACTGAGTGACACAGTTGTGAGTTCTTCAAAGTCAGACTTTAATAGGAGGTACGCATGGAGACGTCCCCACATTTCATTCCAAGATGGAATGTTTTGCAGGTCTACTTTGACACATAAGTGCTTGTAGAACAATCATTCACATGACACACATATTGTATCAAATTACTCTGTTTTGCTCAATTCAAATTTAGCAAATTCACGACCAAAATGTCATAGGAGTTGCTCTTCTTTAACCAGAGATGTCTGAGGAGTACTTGCTTCTTCAGGAACAGTAGCAGCAGACCTCAATCTTTAGGTTCTTTGCAACTTTTTGATTAACTCACTAAGTCTTTCAACATCTCCATCATCGAGCAATGCTTAAAATTGCATGTAGTCTCAAATGAGAGATCTGACGTGATACAACCTTTGCACAAATTTGCGAATGCCAGAGTTATGCACTGCTAGCATACGAAAGTGATGAAATGTGCTGTTGCAGTTCACGAACTCTAAGCATGCAAGGGAGTGACCCATCAAGTCTTTGTGAGGCCAGACCTCACACTTGTCAATGTTATGAAGCAGTGTGTGTCATTCAGATCTCTTTGTGGTAAGAGTTGTTGAGAGAAAACTTTTTCTAGATATAATAGATTCCTCTCTAATGTTACACGTGCTGTCACATGCCCATTTTTTTGCTGATGACTTTGGATCACTTTCAGCCTCTTCAGCTACATTGTCATTGTTCAGATGGACAGTTTCATGGGATAGAGGTAAGACATTCTGTAGTTTTCCATGCTCATCTAGTGTTAAAGTAATATTTCTACTGTGTGCATGGTATGTCTCTTCCCAGAAGAATGCTTCTGAGTACTCTGAATGAAACCAGTCTCCCTGAAACACAAAATAAATATTTTCTTTGTTTAAGTGCTCAAAATATAAAATAGTGTTTATCATCTCCTCAGTCTTTGTACTCAATTTATCAATGGCTGACATCATATCAGTCCAGAGTTGGGAACGTATTGCTAGAGCCACATTGACAAATTGTCTTGCTCTTAAGCAGAGTTTCATCAGTGAGGTCTTAGAACATAGTTTGTTACCTTTGCATCTCACTATTCTGGAGATCACAAGTTCAATCCTAGCTCTGTGGACTAGTTTTCTGAAAAACATTATCTTACTGTGTTGAGCATTAACAGAGGCACTACACCTAGCATTCTTTTTCTGTTTCATATGTGTACGCTTTGGTGATAACAGTGCTGGACGTTGTGATTGTAATGTTTCTCTAGGAAGGCTACTTGTAGTAGTTTTCTTAGAAGAGGGTTTCTGTTTCTTTAGTTGTTTATTATTAACTCTGTGCGTGATATGCAGAGAAGATTTTTTTTATGCTTCTGTTGAGAAGTTTTACCTTTTGTTCTTGCATGACATGACAGTGAACAAGCAGTACAGCTAGCACTTTCTCTATGTTCTCTTGTTTTCCAGCAGATAGTCATGATGAAATAGGTCAAGTATTTCTTCAACATCTTTGTTGTTGTAGTCCCCTAAAAAAAGTGGAAATAAATATATTTAGTAGTCAATAACACTAGCCACATGGCAGTACATCAGAAATTGTGTGTATGAAATATAATGCATAGTATTGTACTAATAAGAAAACATCTGTTATGTGCCTTGCACTGTGTACCGAATATTCCAAGCACTTCTTATGTGGGCAAAAGTTGATAAACAAGTATATGTGTGACACGTTTATTGTTTGATGTGTTTGTGTTGTGGTAAGTGTTAATTTGTAAAGTTGTAAAATATTACTTGTGCCATTGTTACATGCACTTATGCTGACATAGAATGATGAACGGAATAGTAAGTGTGTTGATGGATTGCTGCAATCATACTATTATGGGTCGGGTCTGTCTGAATGTGGTGATGATGTCAATTATCTTTTTACATTTAAACAATATTACTTTGTTGACAGTTTGTATGGCATAATTACATGAGTCTAATGATGATTGGCTGTTATGGTGAATGGATGGAAAGTTGTATATGTTAAAATTGGAACATTTTTATTTTTTTGTCATGATCAAAGAATTTGTCAACTCAGGAATGATCCTTGTGATCAAAGATGGTTGCGAACAAAGAATTTGCGGCCTCGTGAACAAAGAATGCGTGAATCGTGTGGTGTTACTATAGAAGCTTGTTTATGTTGCTTTTATTATGTGGAGAACTTCTGAACTGTCAATAGAGATATATGCACACTATGTGCTGACATAATATCTTAATAGTTGAGTTTTTAGAGCTATTAGTGTTTTTTTGCAGAAATTATGTAGTTTTCGTCGCGACCTAAGAATTTGTCAAGTCATAGTTCAAGATCGTGATCAAACTGAATGGCGGTCAAAGATTCTGTACGCTCACAGTCAAAGATAAAAAAAAGTGGGCAATATGTAAAAATGCTATTAAAAATAAATTATACAAGTATTTTTCTTAACTATGGGTACATTTCATGCTAGGATGGTTTCTGTACTGTATTGACTTTGAAAATATTGTTTTTGCACTGTGAGAAATGTTTAACGTTGAAGTCTCGCGTTACTGTCATGATCAAAGATTTTGTATGCACGCAGTTGATTTTCGCAGTCAAACCGAGTCGCAGTTCAAGATTTTACAGGCTTGCAGTCAAAGATCATAAAAACACTGTAATTATGTTAAAATAGATTTAAAAAACTATTCCTTTAACTTATTGGTTATAGAAATGCTAGGAGGGTTTATCTAGCTGTGCTGTTTTTTAAAATATTGGGTTTAGACTGTCAGATACGTTTCATGTCCAAGTCTCACATTATTCTCGCAATGAAAGAATTAGTATGCTCGCAGTCTATCCTTGTGGCCAAACCGAGTTGCGGTTTAAGATTTTGCACACTCGTGGTCAAAGATCGTAGAAAATGAGGTAATTATTTTCAAGTGTCTTTAAATGATATAAAAACATTATTCTACTTGTTTATTAATTTGTAAAATGCTATAAGGGTATGACCTGTTGAAAAAGTTATAGAAGTATTGTTTTTTCACTGTGAGAGACTGTTAACTCCGAAATCTCGCGTTATTCTCGCTACCAAAGATTTTGCATGTTCACGATTGATCCTGGCTATCAATGCGAGTTGCGGTCAAAGAAATTGCATGCTTGTGATCAAAGAAATGGCTGAGTTAGTCATGTAAGTTTCCTGAGCCAATAGAATTAAAGTATAATACTCTGAGGGCCATTTTAGATTGAGTGATTGAGCAGGCAACAGGGCATAATTATAAAGTAAGTGCTTGGACAAAATATTATAGAAGTTGGGTAAAAAGTCATTTTTCAAGTTTTCAAAAGTAATTTTATAGTGTTTTGGCAATTTAGAAACTATTGCATGTATTTTTAACCACTGATTTTGGCAGGAACTGTTAACTTTGATTATTGATGCAGTTTACACCAACTTTGATATTTTGATAGCTTCATGGCCTGGGAAACTGTTAAGCATTTTATGTATAGATTTAAGTCTTTACATATCTGTATGACAAATTAATTGTTTTTTGTAAAGTCATGGAAATAGATTTTTGAGAGTCGTATTTGTACAAACAAAACCCCCCCCAAAATAGCATTTATTGAAAAGCTGTATAATGTTTTATCCATTCTGCTATTTAGTCAGTCAAACTGCTGTGATTGTTTTCTTTAACTAAGTTATTGTTCTTGGGATCTTTCTTGTGGCTTAACATAGTGTTTATTATTTAGTGTTTGCTAGGGTATTTTTGATATCTCAGACTAGCTGATCTGTGCAAGTTGACAGTGTGGTAAGGAGATTTACTGTTACTCAGTGCTAGTTTGATTTGTGACAATTGCTGCCTGATCTAATAACATTGGCACTTTCTGGCTAAATATGTGTGTGTATTTTAACTGTTGCGTAATCCTGACTTAGAATTATATTGTGTGTTGCCTAGCTTTACCTGCCACTGCTTTTCCACTTATTATATAGAGAAACAAATACATATATTTACCTTAAGTAATTAAGTCACAGTACTTCTCATTGGAAATAGTTTCTGATTAAATTAAATTGTGGTTCTAAAAGCTGTGCAATCTAATTAATATAGTATTATTGTTTACTATTCTTCATTATCTCTGTCAAGTAGAAAGAAATAGTTCCACTCACCACTCAAGCAGCTGGCTGAGTAAGAGGGAATTTAGTTTGACACACCATTATGGCCAGTAACTTTTACCAATCAAAATGTGTGTTGTTTGCAATCTATGAGGTGTGCCAATCAGTTTACAGTATTCTCCCCCCAAAACAAAAACAAAATGTTTAGTAAACATCATGCCAATAGAAAGACAGCTTATATGCATGGCTAGGACTGTTTGCCTGAATTAGGCGATCTCTAAACAGGTTAATGTTTGTGATTTTTTGTCTGCATTTATCTGGATGATGCAATAGAATACTGGTCATTGTGGTGGTTCCACTTCTTAGTACTTGGTAATCAGACACAATTGTGATATTTCTACATCTGAGTTATTAAGATTTGTTACTCAGCATGGCAGAAAATCTACAGTTACTGTATGCATAGTATGATCAAGTTTGGTGAGAAGGGCAGCAGTGTTCAGTAGATGTAGTCATTTTGGAAAGGATTTACACCTACCTGAATGCTCTGTCTCTTGGTTTGGGAAGGGTGGCATGAGGTGGGAGCAGCTCATGCCTACTATGTACCATTTATTGGGGATTCATTCACAACCAGACATACTCCTTATCCATCTTGGAGGTAATGATTTGGGTAACAAAAGGGCAATTGACTTAATAGAGGCTGCACAGTCTGACTTGCAGCACCTTATCAGTATGTTGCCATCATGTAAAATTATGTATTCAGATATTACACAGCGCATGGTCTGCAATGGTGAGGATTACTGTCCTGCACTTGAAAGATCACGCAGGAAGGTGAACATACAAATATCTGGATTACTCTGTGCTATGGGAATGCACGCTATTCATCACCCCCAAATTATGTATGACAAGTATTGGCAATTTTTAAAAGATGTTGTGCATCTCTTTAACACTGGCAAGGACATTTTTGTTGGGGACCTTTGACATGACATCCTTACAGTTCTGTGATTGTCTGCCTGTAGGATGATGCCTCTCAAGTACATCACATTTACACTGTGAAAAAAAGTCTCTCTTTACAGCCACCACAAAATGGTCAAAAAATAGAACTGTTCACATCTTGTTCATTGCTGTCTGAATGTTAGGTTGTGAGTATCTGGGAAGCACAGATTCTCTGCTTTTAACAGCAGAGAAGTGTAATGGTACTTACTGGTAGATGAGTAGGACATATATTATTGCTTGATATTGTATGTGTGTTTTTTTAAGGGGGTTGTATGGTATATTGTTGCCTATCATTGTGGTAAAGGCTACAAGTTTCTCATTGTTTCTTGATATGTGGGGTGTGTCTTTTGTTACTGGTAGATTCCATAGCTTGTTTTTCTTTTTTTATTAATGGTTGAATATGGGTTGTTATGGGGGGGTGCATTATACAAATATGGCTGAAAATGTGTCATATGTTTCTGAGGATGAAGTGGGAAGCAAAGGATGGTTTAGTGATACGAGGAGACATGCTGTTGATGTAGTTTGTTATGTGTTGCTAGGGTATATTGAGTATTGATCTGATTAATACTGTTTTTGTGTGTGAAATGTTTGTGTTGTGTACAAGTCTTAACAACATTTTTATTGTTTTTCTTCACACAGGTAGATAACTGTGTGTGTGTTTGTTCTAGTATCAAGACTCTACTGTCCAGTAAGTATTTTGCTTTTTTTTTATATCTTTGTTGAAGTCGATGCATTTTGTTAGGCAACATTGTGAGTGGTGATTCGGAGGGGTCTGGTAACAGCATAAATAGAAGTAAACTGAGAAGCAAGTGGAGGTATTACTTGTTTTACATGCAAGTGAAAATAAGGAATAAGACAGAGAGTTAGTAACATGTGTATTTTCGATACATATGATGTAGTAATGTTTGTTGACATTTTAGTATGCTGTGTAGCATGATCACTTGCTGCCATTCCACGCCAGCATCTGATGGTGTTGTAAAATGTTGTTAATCTTGTTGAGTGTTAAGTATTTGCTTGTGTCAGGAGATCAGTAATGTGAGGAACAGACTGAACACTATCCAGTGTGTCTCAATGGTGTGCAGCTGTTTTATATGACCTATCAGACTATTATGTCACTATATTAATAATACATCTTTTTATTTTTCAAACTGATACTGCAGCAGTTATGGATATTTAATGATTATGGTGTTTTGGCAATCTAAGGGAGGTAGTACATGCATGTGTTTTAACAACAGAGTTATTGTTACCTCAGAGTTTACAAGTGAGCAGACATATTTGATTGTGAGTGGCAAGCAACATAAATAATAATAAGGTGGAACAGTATCAATGTAATATCTAATAGTTTTTCATGCTGTTTTTTTGTTTTCTTGTTTCAGACTACTATCATGCCAAAATCATGGACTGATGCAGAGGTGCTGGCCCTGGTTCAGGCTGTGAGAAAGCATGCCAATCCTATGATAGTCATGAGTGTGACTAACCTGAGCCTAACCCATACATAGGGCAAGGTAGGTGTTTAGTTATAATGAGTCTTCACATTTTTCAACAGAGCTACACATACAATAGATGACAACGGTATGGTCAGTTGTATTTCTTGCACATTTGTTGGATGTCCCTGGGACAGTGTTCCATCAACGGCTGGATCATTCTGCTGTATATGCTGTGGGTAACATATAGATTTTCTTGTGGTACAGTGGGGTTTGTGTGAAGACTACTTGTGGAGATTGTGAAAGGAGACTTATAAAATGGGCAAAGGATTTCAAGCAATCTGATCAGTTGTTAGGTGTGTATTAGATGTGTCTAATGCACAGCTAAAACTACAACCCCCATCTAGAATACACAGACCCATTTGATAAGCGCAACAAGCCACTGCGGGGATGTGCATTGCACAGTTCCAATGCATGGCTAGGGGACTAGATGCACTCGGCCTGTCGCTTCATGCCTCAGTATGTCCCCCTAGTTGTGCATTGGAACTGTCTAATGCACACCCATTGTGTGTTATTGCTTACACGTAGGCATGACAGCAGTGCTCTGCTGTCTAAAGAGGTACTGAGACCTGTGTGTATGCTGCTAGGTAGTTGTATTTGGCAGGACATCATAACATACAGAAGCGGTCACTAGACTCCTGAACAAGATGACATACTACGTCTCTGTGTCTTTAGTTGCAGACCATGTCAGCATGGTTGTTACTGTATTGGTGGATATAATACTACAGATATTTTTATGAATTTACTGTGATGCGTTACATGGTATGGTGTACACACATATTGATGTACAGTGTTAGCAATTGGTGTTCAGCTTTACTGTGCTCTACAGTCAGTGGTTGGATAGATGACTTGTGGGTGGGGATGTGCCACATGTTGGTGAGTGGGTTATATTGTGGTGGTGTGAGTGAGTAGCCAGGTGGGGAGGGGGATACTGGTTAAGCACTACATTCTTTTTTCCAGGATCTGTGTGGTTAGGATTGGGAGTACACTGTCTGTCCTCCTAGGAACACTGCATTTGTAGTACATGTGGTTAGACTAGGGCCAGTCTTTGTAGGTAGGTCAAGAAACATGACAACCTATCATTTTCACTGTGACATGAAACATTCACTATATTTTTTTTTTTATCTTTTTCTCAGGTTAGTCATGCCTTGGGGAGGCAGGAGATCAGAAAATCTCCTGACGCGTGCTGCAGGAAGTGGAAGATCACCCACCAGACATTTTTCAAATCTAAGTCTGCGATGGATGATATGCGAAGGAGTGTCCGGGAGTGGTACAACATAGCCTAAGCTATGTGGGAGGATGCAGGGAAACCAGACTTTGGAGATCACCATCATACGTGTGAGTATATATTTGAAACTGTTGTGATGCAAATATTTGGTTTGTGACTGAGAGGATTATTTTTTCTATATTTTAAATGAGTATTGGCATTTATTATTAAACTGTTAGTGATGTGTACCATTATACTTCTGTGGCAATTGATATATCACTACAGATATGTAAGAATGACAGGTTAGCAATTGTTACTTTACAAGTGTGTTTGTGGTGATATGGATTTTTTTCAATGAAAAAAGAGTCAAGTTTAGATGAATTCTTTGAAAGTTGTCAATGATACTTTTGTGGTGGTGTTCTAGTGCATGTAACATTCAGAATATGAGATGTTCTAATGTTTAAATGTTACAAATAATTATTTTTAAAGATAAGCAGGTGATATTTGTGGACAGGATACTGATCATAACAAAAGAGTGGGATATTGTGTGACCAACAGTATGTGTTTTGTACTATGTTCATCATTAGATTGCTAGCTGATGGTGTTGTTTGTATACATTTTTTTGGTTTTTTGCTTACTCAGCTAGACCAACCATGGAACCTGCATCCTCCCGTCATGTGCAGCTGTAACCACTCCCAGAAGGTGCGACTTGAGGGGCTGCAGTCGAGCAACTACTTGTGCTCGACTCGGTTGGTGAGTTATTATAATGTACTGCTGTCTGTATTATTATTTAATAGGTACTATGGGTGTCACAGGGTATGATAATTGTTACTGTACATTTGTGGTGTTATAAATTCTTCTTCTATCTAATTTGTATAATGCTAGAGAATGTGAAGACCTATTTGAGGCATCTGATTGGCTGAAACACTTCTGTAGCTGGGCATCTATCAGATAACTGATACAGAAGTGTGTCTGTGTGTGCATGTGAACAGTTACAGTGAATAGTGCATAGTTTTTAAAGCATATTCTGACTGTGGCTTATGAAGTGTTTTATCACAAAAAAGATATTTATCATGTTTTTAAAATAAACAATTTTGTGTAACAGTTATTTTTCTTCAAAGTGAGATATTTTCAAGCACAATAATACTTTCCAGGGTGGGTGGCATGGGCAGTAGAGGGCCAGCCAGGGATAATAAAACCATGTGCCTGTGATGCCAGGTGCCATTACACTCCTGGGTGGTACAGTATTGTACAATAGCACTTATGAAGTCAGGTACTGTATGATTGCATGCTTATTAGTTATACAGTTGTTATGTTTTAAACAGGTACTCAGGATGAAATTTTCACTGTGTTATGTATCCAACATACATTTAGTCAGGAAGTGGTATAAGAAGAACTATTAATGTATGTGTTTAGTATTACTATGGGTATTCCTGTGTAAAGGTGTTTTATCAGTGAGAGAGACTATTACAGTTTATTAATACGAAACAACATGATTGCACATAGATGTAGATTATTTAATTTAGTATTCCAATTAGTGAATCAGATGTGTGTTCTGTGGTTTACTGAAACAGTAGATAGTATGCCACATGTGAAGATTGAGGAATTTGAACAACTGATTATCGTGATATGTATATTCATGTATACAGATGTTGATATTGAGACATGAATGGCTTATTTTGTTTAACTGTGTTTTTCAGAGGATGAACTATCTGCAGAGGGTGCTGCTGGAGGGGAAGACTCCACAAAGGGGATAGAAATTTTTGAAATCGAGCCCTCTGTGGAGGAGATGCCACAATCTCCAGCAGCAGGTCATCCTTCATCACCTGCAGGTCCAGGTGGGCCTCCAGCTGAGGAACATGAGTACTTCTTATATACTTTGTGCTTTTATTATTAAAGATTAGTATGAGGTGTAGACAATATTGATACTTTTGGACATAGTACCACTGCAGTTAGTTTACAGTCCCAGTTCAAAATGTTGTACCTTGACACAGTAACTTGGTGTTACAGGTTTATCATACTGTGGTAAGAAACAATCTTGGGTCTGATTTTTCAATTAGACATCAGAGCATGGAGTTATGAAACTGTTAGATAGGAGTATCACATGACATAATTGCATCTACTGGGAGTATGCAGTGCTTAATTAGCATGTCTAGCTTTATGTATCAGTAATGGTTATCTGTCTTTTTTTTTTTATCTATTGTGTATCTGGAGATGCCTGAATAAAAGTAATAGGTAGGTTGTATATGTATGGTTTAAAAATTGTTCTTAGATGGAGAATCTACATGTCATCATCAGTGTTTTGTGTTAATAAATCCAACAAGGGATACAGAATGTGCTACAGTCGTGCATCGTGTTAATTGAGTGCCTAATGGTAAACGCTGTGGATTTTATTAAATACCATATGTGTTTTATCTCTGTCTATTCAAGAAGTTCAATACATAGACAATGGTGTGTGGGTAAGTATGGAGAGATAGACAGTAGTAAATACTTTCTCCTCTTCAGTGGTGTTTACTTTACTGTATATGGTCAATGTTTGTATCTTTAATATGTAGTTAGGTTGTGGAACACTCTCAGAGACTGATGAATGTGTGCATTTAGTATTGGATACATACATCTCAAGGATCTGTAAGAGATGGCACAGCACTACAGTGACGGTAATTATCAAAGTGGTATGTGTTACCGTTGAGATATTGAGTAACAATATCTCAGTTGTAACACAGCATCTCTGACTTGCACTGAAATGCTGTTGTCACAGATCAGATGGTTACAGAGTGTGGTACAGTAGTATTCACTCTTTGAATAGACAATATATCTGCACATGTAATGGAGGGATTGCTGGTGTTCTTACTGGTCAAATTTCAAACATCATGCATGGTTGAACTAGCTTCCAACTGCTGTTATATGAATTTATATAAAAGCTGTTTACTGTGGAGTGTTATTGTATATCTCATAGTGACAATTGTTGCACTGTGCACATGTCATTCAACATGATAGTTTTCTGCTGTGCAGTGTTACAACTGCAACAATGTAGATGTGATGATTTTTCTTAATTGTAGACATGTTATACATACTTGACATATGCTGGTTTATACACTACTTTGAGGGATACCAAGAATAGAGAACTATTGTTGAGTTGAGAGAATGTGATGCAGATACAATATGTGTATATATTTCATGCTGAGGGCACATGTGTATATAGGAAACAGTGATAACTCTTATCTTAAGTCTACTAATTGTTTTAATTGTTAATGGAATACATTAGAGTACATTAGAAGTCTTATATATATTGTTAACAGACAGTTTCAGTGGTCTGTTTTACAAAAGACCAGAATGGTTCCATCTACTAACGTTATTTTTCTTGTTTTTTTCTTTTGTCTACACTGGACAACTTGCCGTTCTCAATGAGATCAGTCACACCCTCAGCCAGCTGCTAGAGACTGTGCAGAGTGGCAACCAGGCTGCTGCCAAAGATGCCTGTGACTCTGCAGCAAAGATGAATTATTAAGTTGGTCAGGCGGGAGAGATTATTTACCAGGAGGCTGAAATAATAGATTTGCTGCAGTGTCATGGGCGTGTAGGGCATGCGGCCTTAGTTGCCACTCATGGGCTTGAGCAGAGCAACAGGGGCCTCACCAAAGCAATTGAGTCATTAAGGGATCGCTCAAGTCCATGCATGGTATCATGGTGTGGCTGGAAGCCACAGAGGCAATTTAACAGCTTCTTCAGCAGGACCTGCAACACCTAGAGGATGACCAGCCCTCTGAACAACCTCAGCATGAGCTCATCAAAGGTGCCCCTCTAACATCTCCATCGAAAGTTGCAACAGAAGAGGGGCACATAGCTGCACCTAGTCCTGACCAGACTTCCACTTCCTCGACACCGTCACCACCCCAAGTCCCCACTGCTTGAGTGGCCAGCACCTCTGCATCACTCCTGGACACTTTTTTGTAAATGGTTTCTAAAGATGATAATATTTTTCAAGTTCTTTTTAACCACAGTTTATTTATTTATTTAGTGTGGTGTAACACTTTTATTTATTTTATATAGCTTTAATGTTATGACTTATTTATTTATTTTTTTGTATTTGTTGTATTTAAGTTCTTTGTATGTTTATTTATGACTGAGTTTTACTGAATTTTTGTACAAAAAAAGTGTTATATTTTTCTAAAAAAAATTTCTATAAACAGTTTTAATTTTTCAAACATTTGTTTGTCTCAGTATTATTATAATAGATATGTATATTGCTGAGTTATTAGCTAAGGTGTGTGCATGTAATTACATCTGTGACAGTTAAGTGACCACCAGTGTCATACCCAGGAGATGGTTTGTATGAAAGGGACAGATTGTTAATGGTGTTGGTTTATTTTTTGCCACATTTTGTGCTTGCATTAGTGAGCCAGGCACTACTATCTACTTCTGTAATGTCTGTGTCTTACTGAACCATTTCTTTTGGTTTCTGTATTTTAATTTAATCAGCAGGTAGCACACTCGCCTCTGAGGCTGGGAGATCAGAGGCCTGTGGGTTCAATTCCCACATCTGGCACTTGGGTTAATATCCCAGTACTGACACTGTAGTGCAGCATTAGAGGGGTACTGCACTTCTGAGGTGCTGTCTTTCAGATGAGACGTTAAACCAAGGTCCCATCTGCCTGGATTGGTGGTAGTTCAGATAGATGTTAAAGATCCCATGGCACTTATTGAAAAGAGTAGGGGAATTTTGTTTTTATTAAGCATTGTACAACAACACTTCAAAAATATAAACAAAAACAAGAGAAAACAAACAAAATCACAAGTCATGTCACTGGAGCATCAAAATCAGTGATCCAAGGAAGATTACGCCATACAGTTTGAATATATTGAGCAGTTTGGAAAGCCTTTTCCTTATGGTATAAACAGTGCATTTCCTTACAAACATTCCCCACAATATCATCATATGTCAAAAGTTTTGTTGCAGTGTGAACAAACAACAAGCATTCCAAATATACCATTTAAGAATAGAAAACAACACAGATAAGGTACTAGAGTCCCAAGAAGACCACACTCTACCATAAGTACCATAAATCAAAGATTCATAAGAAAGCTTCTGAAAAGGAACCATATTCCAACAAAGGGCCACATAGGACCAAAAGGACTGAATAAAGGAACACATAAAAAACAAATGAGACATAGTTTCATATTGTGTCATACATTGAGGCCTGCTACAAAATCTGTCATCCAAAGCTTTATGTTTTTGATTAGACATAACATTCAACTTTTTGTGGCAGCAAAGCCACAGAATATCTTAAAATTTGCAAGGCACTCGTGTATTATGAAACAATCGCATAACATCAGGTGTCAGAGATAGTGGGCATAAAGGTAAAGTAATGGGGTCCATAAAATGTTTGTCCTGTACCATTGAATACAGCAGTTTATTTGAATAATGCAAAATAAAGTGAGAGGTAATGCCCCAATGTTTAAGTCGCACGAAAAAAACCCTATAATAATCAGAGGAAAAAGAAACCAATTTAAAAACTTTCAGGGAATCAAAAACCTAACCATCATACCTTGCCCGTATACGGGATTTAAAAAAAGGTGACCAACTAGTAGTCAGCCCACTACAAATGGGGAAAAAATTGGCAAACAAAAATTGAATAAACAAAAATAGAATTGGATTTACCATATTCAATCCACCATCCACCACCTTAAGATATAATACATTGCGTTTAATTGGATTCAATCTACTACACCATAGTGCTTGAAAAAATAAACCATAAAGAGTAGCATCATGCTCCTTTGGAGGGGGAAAAAATCACACTCACATATAAAAATAAAGGCAACAAATATGTCCTAATCATGTATACCCGTTTAAGTTTACCCATAGTACACTTATTCCATCCATCCACCAAAGTCTTCCCCCGTGTAAGTTTTAAATCCCAATTAACTAAATCCTGCCTACCAGTATCAAAGGCAATCCCTAAAATAGAGATATGACCATGCGTCTCTGGTATACCAGCCATATGAGTGGTAGAAACATTAAACCCTAAGCATCTGAGGACACATTTATCTTTATTCAGGTGTATGCCAGAAGCAGTACCATAAAAAGTACAAAACTCTAAAGCCCTATCCAAATCCATCTCTGACTTTAAGAATAGACAAATATCATCTGCATACGTGGCAGCAGTCCAAGGAGCAGGATGACCTGAGAGCCTAACTGGAGTGAAAAAGTGGACATCATTCAATAACCAAAGTAAAGGATCAATACAAAAAACAAATAACAAAAGCTCAATGGACACCCCTGATGTACACCACGTTTTACCAGAACCAAAGGCCCCAAAAAGCCATTCACCAGAGGTTTAACAAAAAGACAACTATAAATAGCCTGTAACCAAGTAATAAACAAAACCGGAATACCATATCTGTAAAGAGTTTGCCATAAAAAGTCAAATTCCACAGAGTCAAAAGCTTTCCATTGGTCCAAAGACACCACCAATCCAGAAGTAGAAGAAAAGGAGCCAGATTCAAAAATTTCCCGTAAAACAATGAGCTGGTCCGTAATTACCCTGCCCAGAACAGCACAAGATTGTGTACAGGAAATAATACACAACGCAGCCTTAGATAAACGTAGGGCTAATATCTTCATAAGAATTTTAAAATATACTTTTAACAAGCAAATCAGTCTCCAATTGTCCAAATTTTCCCTATCCCCTTTCTTATACAGCAGGGTTACAACCCCCAAAGTCATATGAATGGGAAAATAACTCTCCTGTAACTTAAAAGTATAAACTTGTGCCGATTCTTTATAAATATGCGGAATAAGTAGGGCGTATAATTCGGATGGAAGACCATCTAGACCCGGTACCTTTCGTTTGGGCAATGCAGCCACTGCTGCCAGAACCTCCACAGGGGAAATAACAGAGGTAAGGGCAGTGAGCGCAGAACTAGAGAGGGCAGGAATATTCAAAAAAAGGCAACCAATGGGAAAAAGCAGCAGTGTTAGTACACTGCGTATCAAACTGTCGTTCTAAATATTTAGACACAACTGACATAATATCTGATTGTTTTGTAACAGTCACCATATCAGAATCCCAGACAGCAGACATGGTTTTATGCTGAATGCGGGAAGAACAGCTCAGAAAAGGACAGACTTCCGAAAAAGACCCCTGTATCCCAAAACGCTGTTGTATAGTCAAAGATGCCAATTGTTTCTCATGAAAGTCTTGCATGTGTTGTTTAATGGAATTAATCTGAGCTCCATAATCATGTGTAGTAGTATATGCCAAACTCATCAATTGTTGCAACTGCAGTCTGAGTGTCTAATATTTCACTTTCTCCAAATCCGATAAATATTTGCTCTCACTTAATAAAAACTGTCACAAATCAGACTTCAAACTATCCCACCAAAGAAAATGATTATCAAATAACTGGAATAGAGTTTTCTTACCACCTATAAAATATAATATTTGTTGGGACAGGGAACCCCCAGAAAGCAATAATGTATTGAATTTCCAAAGACCGGGGCCAGAAGGAGAATCTCACACCCCTACTAGCACTGAAAGGGCATTATGGTCAGAATATGCTACTGAATCTACTCATGCATCAAGTACAGGAACCCGGTCACTGAGAAAAAAGAAATCAATGCTGGTGGCATGTGGACCCCGCTGAAAAGTAGGGAGCCCCTTAGAGTGAAATGATTTATACACTTATTTTAAATGAGCTAATCGAACTGTAGACTGCAAAGCCAACATATCACAAAATATTTTTTTGGTAGAGATGCCACCACCACGATCATGAAGCGTAAGACCGCAATTGAAGTCACCGCCCCAAAGCACAGGTTGTGCCAAAAAAAGAAAAGGTCGAAGCTGGAAAAAAATGTCCACCCCGCCTGCTTTCTTTTGTGGGGCATAAATATTAATAAGGCAAAAATAAGTATTACGTAGTTTAATGTCCAACAAAAGAACCCTTCCCGGCACTAAATCAATCAGCTTTATGAGCTGGAAAGGTAAGTTAAACAAAATTCCTACCCCCGTACAGGCACCCTGACCAATAGACCAGTAAGAAGGACCCTTATACTAGCCACATTTAGCATGGCGAACCTCCGGGGCAGTGTGTAATCTCGTGTCCTGTAAAAAAAGAACATCCACAGGGATGGACATTAGGCGAGAAAAGACACCACCACGCTTCTTTGGATTTTTAATGCTATTAATATTAATCATTAAAAAAGTTAGCTGGGCAAGAAGATTCATGAGGGGAAAAAAATTAAGAGGGTTTAAATAATTTAGTCCTACCAAAGGCCCGTGTCTTCCTCCCTATAGAGGTAGGTTTACCTTTCAGGGGGCCCACTACCTGCTCACTCAACACACTGGTGTCAGAATCAGAGCCAGGATCAGCACACTGGGAACCCTCCAAAGAAACTTCAGAGTTTTTTTCCAAAAATTCAGTGTCTAAAAGAAGAGGTTGAAAACAATTAGAAGTCTGAGTTTCTGAAATTTTGTGAACCTTGGGGGCCAGCTGTCTCCAGCTCCGGCGGCACGTTACCCATTTTTCAGGATCAACGACCAGGACTGGAGGAGGAGGAGGTGGAGGTGGCATATCGGGAGAAGAAGCAACCAGCACAGTCCTTGGGTCCTGCAAAGGAGGGCCCAACAATACAGGAGGGGGTTCCGCAGGCTCTACCACCATAGGAACCTCCTGAAGCCTCTGAACTGCCAAAGGGAGATCAGAACAGAATTCAGGGGGAGGAGGCACCATTGACAGGGTAGAAGAAAGCTGAGGGTCTAAAGGCAAGGGAGATTCCCCCATCTGGACGTGCGTCCATTGAGCAATCGCAACCATCAATCTTTGCTCCTCCAAATCCCAAGAACCAGACTTAGATGGCCTGGGTACATTTCCCATAGGTATGACCTAATAAGCCACATAGGTAGAGCAGACAGGTTCAGAGCAATGCTGAGACACATGACCCAGCTTACCACACAGAGAGCAATGGATTTTGTCACATACACCACTAAGGTGTCCTGGACCACCACATTTATAACATGATTTAGGTTAGCCTGGATAAAACAAAACACCACAGTCACCCCCCCCCAAAAAAAAAGAATTCGGCAAATGTTGTAAGGAACCATTTAATTCCCGAAGAATTACCCTAAACTTCCAGCCCTGCGTCCACATGCCCTCGCCATCAAAAATAGCTTCAGGGGACCCTAAAACAGTACATCGCTGCTGAAGCCAAAAAAGTAAGTCAGTCACACTGACACCTTCATTACAAAAAAGAACCATAACAGACTTCTGAGCAGGTCTTGTAAGAGGAATGACTTCAAACGGGGCCCAAAGTGGAGTATTCTTTGCCTTCCCATACCTGTTCCAAAAGGCCTTCAACCCGGCATGTAACTTAAAGCAAACATCAAAAGAACATTCTCCAGAGACATGAATAAGAGCATATAATTCAGTAGCCAGAAAATGTAAACTTTGTTTCAGTAAAGTTTTCCCCACATATTTCCTATCTGGGAACAATTCAAGACCCCCTTTATACACAATACGAACAGCATTATGTCTTTTAGCTGGCAACACCTTTTTCTTAAAAAAGGAAGCATATGATTTAGAGGCACCAGCAATATCACTCCCCAAAATAATCGCAGTTTCACCCCCTAAAGACCTGGCAGAAGAAACTGCTGACCGTGCAGTGGGGGGGGGGCTCCAAAGTACCATCACCCAAAGGAACAGGAGGTTTAGACACCTCACGTTTAGAGTCCTGGGGCGGTAGGGCGGTCTGTAAAGGAAAAAACAGTTTAGGATTGGGGGTTAGCTCCAAATCAGAGTCCAAAGGAAAAGCTGATACTTCACCCGAAGAGTCCTGTAGAGTCTGCAAAGGCATAGAAGAGGATACTGAGGACGTTGGATTTAGTTGCACTCCAGGAATCTGAATTGGTGCAAAACCCGAAGTCCACTGTCGTGAGACAGGAGAGCGCACCCAGCCCGCTGCTTGGAGAGAAGTCTCCACTGACCTCCTGTCCATAGAGTCTGGAACTGAGTCCATCCAATCTTGTTTCAGGGCCATCTGTTCTTGTTTCGGGGCCGTCTGTGCAATCGTGCGTTTAGATGCAGGAAAAGAAAAAGTGGAAACCCCATCCTGTCTAAGGGGTTCCGTTTGAAATCTCACCGGTGCAGGCACAGAAGCAGACCCCGAGAGTTCCCCTGCCATACCCAACTCAGGAGCATTCTGAGGTTGCAGCGGAACTGGACAACTCCCGTCAGATTCCACATTCCCTTCCAGCGCACTCAGGAGCAGTGAGAAAAGGAAAGTACTTGACTCAATATGCCCAATTGAAACCACATCGGGAGAGAGCAGAGAAGAGACAGTCTTACTTTCAGCAGGACTCATAGGTAAGAAAACCGGTCCCGAATCCATGTCGGGTAATGTACAGACATCAACGATATCAGAAGCAGGCTCTGAAGGTACGTCAGGAAAACAGGAATCAGAATCCAGAACATGCAGCACTCCCAATGGAACTCCAGCTAACTCAGGTGGCTCAGCAAGCACACAATGCTCTGCCACGTCCTGCTCCATGACCAGCTAGGCAGAGACTGATTCTCTGCAGCAGACGGCAAAGCCCCCTGCAGGCAGAGTAATTTCCCCGGTGTCCTGGCCAAATTTCCCTCATTCACTAAAAATACCACCAACAGCTTAATCTGGTTCACGGTCAGTTGGCCTTCATCTCTATCTTCCTCCCCCGGGTTGTGCCTGAAAATAGGCAGGATTTGCCTAGTGCACTTACCCGGTCAACAAAAACTAAATAAATAAATAAATTAAATTGTACAGACAGCAGATAAAATGGAACAGAAATTGTTTGAAGTATTTAGAAATAGTTATGATTGTCTCCACTGCAATCACATGAATGGATAGTGCAATACAGACACGATCTCTCAAGATTGGCATTGGATAGAGTATTGAATAGTGCATATGTAAGGTAACTTTTACTTTAAGGTGTGGTAAGAGAAACAGCATTTGTTTTCCTCAAAAAGTAAGGAAATTAATTGCAAAAAACTGTGTTAATGCAAGAGTTAGGGTTCTTTTGCATTGAAAAAAGCTAGGAAATTCGATGTTAGGGTTTCCAACCCTAACTCCGGCTTCCCCACCCCAACCAACACAACTCAACCCCCCCAAGCCCCCATTACCACTGGCACACACAAACAGGCAGAAACATACACACACACAGACACACACACAGACACACACACACACACACAACACACAACTATGGGGGCTCTACAAGGAAATGCAACCACTCACACAGACACGCTCTCCGCAAACACATACACAGAGCGCAACCCGTTCAGAGGAGGGTAAACAAAATGGTGCAGGGTGTGCAGCAGAAAAAACACAAGGAGAGACTAAATTAGTGTGACATTCATACAATAGAGAAGTACAGTAGATCAGACAAATACTACAAATTTCAATACTGTGAAGCAAACTAACAAAGCACAGCATGATGACATCTTTCGAAAAAACAGATGTAAAACAAAAAGGGCAAAAATTTAAACATAGATGGGCAATACTTTATACATAATGTCAAACACAATTTAATGACGCACAGGCTTCTGAATGTATGTATCAGGCTTCCTGACAATGTTGTAGACTAATGAGAACTGCTACAATTGTAGAATTAATAAGACATAAGACTTGTCAACATCAGCATGAAGTAATGTGTTGATTAACTACAATCTTTACCTTGTTGATGAGGTATAAAATTACCAGTGTTACTATGCAGTAATTGCGTACCTGATCTCAAATGAATCTCTTACGTGAATGTTTCTATCCGCATGGAAAATCTGTTATTTTAGTAGTATCCTAACATGTGACTGCAATACAGCAAGACAGTATTTATTATTTTGTGCACTGTTCGTTGCCCTAAACAGTATTCAGGACCATCTGAGGCCTGAGCAGACTGTTTTTTCAATTACTCTGGCAACAAGCATTATTATGACAGGCAGAGACCATTCATTGAACTGTGACACATGATTCTCCACTGCAGGAGAAATGCCTCTATATTCTACAGGTCACTCTTGTGATCTGTAGATGACATTTATACATCTAGTACAGCAGACCAGAGTGTAATTCTCAGAAGCAGAATAGTGATAGTTTGACTGTAACTAACTGACTTAACACACTACAACTTGTAGCTCAGTCCTGAAAACATGTAGTTGTTCTTAGTTTATATCAGCCTGTTACAAAATATTGTAACATATATATGTTTGTAACATGGCATAAAAAAGGAAACAAAATGAAGTACTCAGATAGGTGCAAACACATCATGTGGTACAGTAGAAACCATGGTCTAATACCATAGTAGATCATGCTTTGTATTGTAATACCTTGACAATCCACTACAGGTAAGAAGCAGTATACAAGTGAAAGAACTATGCAAATAGCTTACAGTGAGTAGTTGTCCCAAATTGTATTTACTAAGAATTTTCCTGGCACAGGGTTTTTGATTTTGTCAAGACTGTTCTATATTGTGACTTCAACAGAAGTGCATGAGTTACTAAAAATTGTATATTTAAGCTCCACATATACTGTTAATTATGCTGCAGCAGTATTTCTATAGAAGTGAACAGTTACATACTGTTACCATCCCTTCTGATCTACTGCTTTCTAAGCAACTGTGGGTGCAATGCATTATGGATGACTGAATAACATTATCTGGCCTAGCCTTGGTGAATACACAGTGGTAAAGATGAGCTGCATGCAGCCTCTAGAACCGAAAGCAAAAGTAACAGACACTGAGATAAACAAAGCAAAATGAAAGAGAGAGGATACTTCTGTGGGTGAAAAGAAAAATAAATTGAGAGAAACAAAAAGAAATCAAAGAAACAGACTAACAGTAGTAGTCAAAACAAGCATTTGAAAGATGAAAGCAGTGAACATTATGTTGTTCTATGTCCTGCTGAGTTAGGTAGCTTAGAGGGAAAAAAAGTGAAAATAATATTCCGCAAAATAGTAGTTGTTCAATAAAGTGTTTTTCAGATTGGCTTAATTCAGTACATTTGGAGAAAAGGTGCTTGTGCTACTAGGATTGTGTGATAGCCACCGGTTGGTCTGCAAAGGAACTGGAGAAAGAAAACTAAAATGTACCATAGCACACTCCCATCATGCAGTGCAGCCCATATATTCTAATACATAGAGAGGAAAATCAAAGCACCTAGAATAGAAAGTGAATTGCAAGGTTTTGAAAAGTTGTAAAATATGTTTTGATGTTAGAAAGCTTAAAGCTTGTGATGAAAGTTATTTTAACAAAAGTGAAATAGTAGCCACGATATTTCCAATAGGTGTGTTCCAATTGTTTTCAAGTATACGTACATCATGTTTAATAGCTCAATTTATAGTATTCTGAAAGTAAATCAGTGTGATTGTACTCATTTATTCAAAGACTATTAGTCATACACTCATTGCCATGTTACAAGTGGATTAAGCCTCGTGGTCCAACCCCCCAACCATGGATTAATACCACAGTAGACCCATGCTTTCTCGTGGCTTAATCTTTACATATTAACTGTTCATGCCAATTGATAAGGACATCTTTTCTCAAAGAAGTCCTGTATCATTGACCTAGTTTGGTCTTCTGTTTTGATATTTTCTGAGAAATGATATCCTTTTGTACATTCTAAAATCCATAAATGTAAAAGATGGTTTACTCTCTCTGCTTTTATCTTTGCTGCTGCACACCCTGCACCATTTTGTTTACCCTCCTTTGAACAGGTTGCACTCTGTGTATGTGTTTGCGGAGATTGGGTCTGTGTGATTGGTTGTATTTCCTTGTACTACCCCCATAGTTTTGTGTTGTGTGTGTGTGTGTGTGCCACTGGGAATGGGGACTTGGGGGGGGGGTTGAGTCATGTTGGTTGGGGGGGCCAGAGTTAGAGTTGGAAATCCTAACAATGAATTTCTTCACTTTTTCAGCTGCAAAAGAACCCTGAATCTTGCATTAACGCAGTTTTTTTGCAATATATATATATTTGACCCCTTTTGGGCTTTGCTGGCTTGCTGCTGATATGTGGGCTGTTTTAGCCCGATTGCTATCTCTCAGTTCCTCTCTCTGTTCAGTCCCCCCAGTTTACAATTTTAGCCCCTCGAGGCTCCCACACCAGCCACCGTGCTTTTATTAATTTTCTCCCCTCAGGGAGCTCTCTGCCCTCCCTTGCTTGCACCCTGCAGGCATAAAATAATTATTTTAAACCTTGGCCTTTCAGCTTATTATCTAGCCACAGTGCGGCTTTCTGTATGCGGCCCCTGCCACACTCTCTCACTTCTCTCACATCACCTCCAAGCTTCATAATTCATGCCACCGTGCAGCTTTACTTCTGGTGGCTCCGCTGCCCTCTAGCACTCTTGAGAACCCCCCGACTCTCTTTAATGCCATGGAGTGGTCTTTTCTTTAATCGCAGCTCCTCACTGCTCTCTCGCTCCCTTTGCCTCCAGGCTTAAGCACCGTAGGGCACAATTAATAAAACTACTGCTGCCTGAGTGGCGATAGGGAAGGTGGAGGGGAGGCAAGGCACTTTCACTGCTGCCTCCTCTTCCTCCCGCTTGCTTTTTCTGTCCCCCGACTCCAACCTGTGCAGAGTATGCCACTGCCTGTGCTCCATGTGGGCTGGGAGTGCTGCAGTACCCGCAGGCACTCTCTTCAGCCTGGTCACGTTATCGGCTGGCTGCCCTTGCAGCCCAACTTGCTGTCTTGTTGCTGCTGCCCTCAAACCCATGTCCACAGTGCTAAAAGGGCTCAGGGAAGCCCCACTAAGCCACAGAGAAGGGCTTTTAACTTTTTATTTAAGCAAGTCACTGGCATCCTGCACCGTGCACTAGCCCACTGGACTACTAGGGCTATTCTTTAATATGAGCCTCCCCATGATCATTTCCAAGCCCCAAAGACCCTCACTAGCCACCTGAGCTAATTTTATTTAACAAAAGGCTACTAGCCCCCCCACTAGCCCACTTGGGCAACTAAATAAAATATTGGCTACTTGGCCACCACTAGGGGCACAGGGGCTTTTGCTGAATCCCCCTTCCCTGAACCTCACTCTCTTCCATCTATGTCTGTCTTTTTACTGTTTGTTTTAACTTTCTATCCATTTTTCTCTTTTTATTACAGGTCTGACAGGACCAGGGCCCCTACCTATCAGATAAGTGTTACTTTTTATTTCTATCCTGTTCCTTCCACCCTGCTGGACCCCGTAAAGAGCAGCACATCCTTTGTGACCCCTTTTCTGTCTTTATTTTTACTGATGCACTGGTGTCACCCCTTCTGACTCCTACCCTAGCACCCTGCGGCAGGTAAGTCCCTCTATTTTCTTATTTTATTTTGGGCGGGTTGACTGTAATGGGTGGCTGTGCCTGTTACAGCAACTCTAGTGGTAAAAAATGCAGTAGATTTAAACTGTGCCAATGAAGTTGTTGCAAAATTGGGAACTTCTCGCTGTGTGTAACTTGATTAGGTTTTCCTGACTTCATCCTACCTTGTGTGCAGTTCTTTTTATTTTAAATTTAAATAGCTTAAAATCCCCAAACCAACCCCACCCATTTTAGAGCATTATTTTACCTCCCACCCTTGACCACATAAGACAAAGCCTCTACCCATCACCCTTATGCCACCCCAGTCTCTCTCCTTCCCCCATCATGCCAAGGTACAGAGTAGCTATGGAGAAGGGGTGATGACAGGAGTTGTATTTGTTGATATTTTTAAGGCTGATTATGTTTGGCCTCTACATCCAAAGTTCAAAGTTCAAAAGGTTTTATTGTTCTACAAAATGTCATTACAATATACAAAATACAAATAATACACTTTAAAAACAAATTTTTAAATATCAGATATTTACATAATACAAAGAAAATACTATATGAGGTGCTAGCTGCACATTCAAGCAGACTTGCTAGACCTCTAGGCCTTTATCTGCTGGCAAATTTCATATGTTCGTATATAGTCAGTTCAAAAGTAAGACAGCAGTTATAAAGTGCATTTGGCATTATAAATATGTAGATTGAGGGAAATGTGCCAGTTTTTCCAGAATTTTTATGTCTTTCACATTTAATAGATATTTCACTAGTTCCTCAGGATGGAGGTCGAGATCGGCCATGATGTCACCTAGCCATTTGGAGCGTAGCCCATTATTTAATGGGCATATCAATAATACATGTTTTAAGTCATCTTCCAATGCGCTACCACATTTGCAGAAAGTGGAATCTATGTTTTGCCTTTTTTTTTAAAGTAGATGTAATTAGCTATATATGTTTCAAGCCTAAACTTTGCAATTGTTCTCCTGTCCTTGAAATTTGTTAGTTTAACTAAATATGGTTCTATGCCATGTATGAGTTTTATTTGTTTATACCGCTGGAATAATTTGAGGTTCTTTAATTTCATTTGCATATTTGTTATGTCATGGTCCCTTAATCTGGTTCTGAGAATCTCAGCTATCTCTTTCCATGGGTGTAAATAGATATCCCACAAAGTATGCCCTAATTCATTTGGGAAGAGGAACCTCCTGAACACCTCATGGGTGGGAAAAACCCTACCCATGGCTCTGTATTTTATCTCCTCCTCTAGGCATTGCTTAGGGAGTCTGTCTTCTTCAAGTAAAAATAATTTCAGGGATAAAATCTGTCTTTCTCTTACCAATGTAGAAAGTGAATGTTGTCCCAATTCCAGATTTAATATTTCTGCTGGTATTGACTATGGTACCATAAGAATAAATCATTTGATCTTATCACAAATAATTTCTAATTTATTCAGTTATGTCATTCCTCAGAGTTATGCTGCATAAAGTATGCTGGAATTTATTGTTGTATCTAAGACCTTCAATACTTCTTTCACTGATGGTCATCCCATTTTTAAATTAAATATTTTAAATGCATTAAAAGATCTCTTAGATTTTGTGAGAATTTGATTAACATGATTTTTCCAGCTAAGGTTCTGACTGACCCTTATGTCCAGATAATCATAGTATTTGACTGATTCTACCTTTTCTTTATTGATCCAACTTGCCTGGGTTTTTCTGTTTTTATCTCCAAAGGTTAACAATTTAGTTTTGGTCATATTTAATTTTAGTTTATGTTTTATGTATAATTCTGAAAAAATATGTTAATTTCCTCTGGAGTCCTAGGACAGAGGTAGAGATCAATACTAGATCATCAGCGTATGCCAAACAATCTACTCTGGTATTTCCTGTCTTAGGTGCACGAAATAAAGGATTTTGTAATTCTATGAGGATCTCATTTATAAAATTATTAAAAAGGGTTGGGGCCAACAAGCATTCTTGGTGGACCCTAAGATTTGTATGAAAGGATGGAGTCATATGTCCATGCTGATCATATTAGACCATGCCCCATGAGTGCTTATGTAATCATAGTAATATATCTAAGAGTTCTGAATTCATGCCTAGTTTTTGTATTTTACCCCAAAGTATTACCCTATTTATGCAGTTGAATGCTGATGAAAAATCAACAAAGCAGCAGAACAGTTTACTTTTTTAACATTTATATACTTCCATATTAAATGTTTCAGTGTATAGCAGTGCTGAGTTGTAGATCTTGCTTTACTAAAGTCATTTTGAGATTCATGTACGCTGGTATTTTTGTCTAACCACCTGACCAATCTTTCTAAAATTATTCTACTAAAACTTTTTGAGAAATAGCTATTAAACTGATTGGTCGATACATTTTGGGGTCATTTGGGTCTTCTTTTTTAAAAATCGGGTATATAATGCTTCCCTGCCAACTGGCTGGGAAGTCTTGAACTTGTATAAAGCTATTATAGAGCCTCTCTAATATTGGTACCCACCAATGTATGTAATATTTATATATATCCTATTATCTTTTCAGGCCCTGGAGCTTTATTTTGTTTTAGTTGCATAACTGCTAGTGTTATACCCTCTGTAGTAATCATCATAGGAACTGGATAAATTAAATTCTTGTTATTAAATCTGTCTTCTAACAATATTTCTTCACCTTCTGCTGAGAAATATAATTCAGTAAAAAATATTACCCATGAATCCAGTAATGTATATGCTTTGACTGTATTGGCATATTTATTGCAGCTTTGGCTGACTATTTTCCAAAATTTGTTTGCATCTTTTGCCCTTACAGCTTTCCTTAATTTTTCCTACAATACTTTAATGTCATTTAATTTTTGTTCTTCTAATGTTTGATTGTATTTCTTCCTTTCTTTATTTATACCTATGAGATCCTTTCTATTAACATTCTTTATAATTTGGTTTCTGCAAGTTTTACATTTTTTGATTTTCTTATTTAATTCATTTTTTGCTTTCTTACATTTTACGTTAGACCATGCTTTCTCCTGCCTACTTTGTTTTCTCTAATCGTATTAATCACATAATGAGGTCTAATCTGGCTATTTATATGTGTCCAAATATTGACTATATTATTATAGTTTGTTTCTTTGACCATAGCTGTTCGAAGCTCATTCAATGGGCCTGCAAATAAATAATCATAAACCTAACCATATTTAGGATCCATTGTATCCTTCTCTGGTTAATTATTTCTAGTCCTTCTTTCATTCTAAGGGTTGCCTCATTTATATCATTCTGATCTATTTGGTTAGTGTGCATAATTATCTGCACTGGATTATGTAAAGATTCTGTCCTTTCAATTACTTCCAAGTCATAAATTAGTTTAAATGCCTCTAAATTACACCATATTAAATCAATAATAGAAGAGCCTTGTGGGCCCATATATGTCAATTCTCCCTTTACATCTCCAGGAAGTCAACCATTAAGCAGTAACAAATTTTTATTAATCAGATAAGGGTTAATTAACTTCCCTCTGGTGTTGCTCTTATTATACATTACTGCTCTTTCCCTTTTAATTCTTGGGTTTAACTCAAACAAAGAATCCATATAATCTGGGCCTTCTGATTCTCTTGGGATCCTTGCATTGAAGTCTCCCAAAAGAAAAATTGGAGTATCTGGTTCAATAACAAATTGTTCAAACATTAATCTCAATTTAGCAATAGTAGTATCTGTATTTTTACTGGTGGGTGGAAGTAGACATTGATTATTATTATTTTATAGTCTCCTTTCTCATTCTCTGTTTTCAACATCAAAGTGTCCTGTGGTATATTATAATTTTCACTTATTTTAAATTTAAGTTTAGTTCTAAGGTGTAATGCTACACCGCCTTTGTTTCTTCCATACCCTTTCTCCTTAATTGCTGATTTACATATGTTGCTATAACCAGGTATCTTTGGTGCCATCTCTGCTTTACACCATGTCTCTTGGAGGCCAATTACGTCAAATGTTTCTAAAAAAATGTTTGTACTTTAGGATCTGCAATATTTAAATGAGTGCCTTCTATATTCCAAGATAAGATCTTTATTTTATTTCTAGTGTTAATTCTTGTATCTTCCTGGCTATTCACATTTGTTTTTAGTCAGTCAGCTTTTTTCTTTTTCTAATATTTTGAATCTGTTGTTTTCAATAAATTGTCGCCAAATCTCTATATTTTGATTTCTATTTGTTTTTATAGCTCTTCCATTGTTATTTCTGTTTCTATCTGGTTCTGTCCAATCTTGCATTGAAACCAGATAAAGTAACAACCCATCCATTGTCTGTGCTTTAACAGAGATTGTGCTATTTCTGACTTTTTGAAAGTAATATCAATTTGAGATGTATTAGTTTGCCATTTATATATCCTGATATAATCTGTTGAGTTTCTGGAAAAATGTCTTTGTGTCATTCTTGAAAAAAAGGATGCAATTTCTTGTTTTATGTAACCTAAGGAATCATGCTTGGAGGTTTCCCATCCAAAAAACCATAATAGTTTTACTTAACCATATTTCTTGTTGGTTCCTTTTATAGTTTTCAATTTTTTTAATGATATCATCTAATTCTTCTCTTTGTACTTTCTCTATCTTTGTAATTTGGGTTTGCATTTGGTATTATTTGTGTTGGTGTTAAATTAATACCTGAAAGTCCTAAAATGTTTCCCTGTTCCCATATAGTTTCAATCAGCCACCCACTGTTTGTATATAATAGGACACAGTCGTGGTATTGTTTGTTAGGAGGCCTAATAATATAAACTTTAGATCTATCTACTGTCTGCAAGTATAGTAAATGCATCATCCAGTATTTCAATTTTTCATTATTCTCATTTTGCAGCCTTATTACTCCATAAATTTCCACTAAATATTCCAATGCTTTACCTTCTAAATCAGCATATTTATCTGAAGATTGCTCATTCGTTACTGTCCCATCATCAGTTTTCTCCCCCATTTTACTAATTATCTCTTTTTGGTTATGGTGTGACATCATAGTGATCACTACCTCCCTCCCACTGTCACTTGTTTGTCGTTCCTGTCTTTCATATTCTTTTAAAATACTTCCTTCAAGGCCTCTTTCTTTTCCTATCTCAGAACATGTCCTGCATTCTCCTGCTAATATATTTTTTCCTTTCTTTATTTCAAATTCATTACTAATGGTCTTCTTGACACTTAATGGAGCCATACTTTGTTGAAAGAGGGATTCTGTTTTTGAATTCTGCTGTTTACCAGTAAAGACCATTGACTTATCCCTCCTTTTATTTTGTTTTCCACTTCCTTTTACATTTTTTTGACTCCATTATGTGTTATCCTGTTTTTTTATGTTTGTTTCTTTTTTCTTTACTGCTTATTATTCTTTGAGTTTTTGGTTTGAGATAGCAGGTAGAAACTTGATTTTTTGTCAAATGGTGATGGCAAATAGACTTGCACTGCTTTGTGGTCTCCTACAGCTGGGCTCCACTCAAATGTATTACCCTCGTATAATATGGATGATTGATCCATTTTTTTATTTTCTTTTTCTGTCATTCTATTAAGGATAGCCCTGTATAGTACTGTAAATCTGTTATAAGATTGGAAATTTCATCTTTTATTACTGCTAGGTTCTCCAAAATTACCATATTTGCAAAGTATATGTTCTTAATGACCTCCTGCATTTGCTTAGATATGGAACTACAAGCAGCAAAGTCTCCTTCTCCTGTAAAATATTCTTTATTATATTCCACTTTATTCACATCTTCTGTCTGATCACCTATTTCAATTTCTATGGGTATTATAGACATCTCTTTGACCCTTGCATTTTCCTGTGTTCTTTTTAAATTCTTAAGACCTTCAATGATTATACTTAAATGTTGTGCTATTGTTTTGATCTCAGAGTCATTTCTGATTCTGTTTTGTTTATGGTTTTCAGAGACCTTCAAAGAGTGTTCCCCATCTTTAAATGGTCCTCTTAGAGAACTTATTGTATGTTTTATCTCCTGTCCCATTGAAGTTATTTTAGTATTCTGTGGGTCATCAAGTGAGAATCCCTCCATCGGGTAATCATCTCTACTATCACTGCTGTAGAGTTCATAATGATTCAGTTGAGTGATCATATGACCTGTTGTTATGAGAGCAGTCCATAGTAAGAAAGGAATCAAGAGGTTCAAATGAGTCCCACACATATGTATCCAATGAGATCCCTTCTACCAGTGGTAGTGGGAGTGGGGTTGAAAAATATGAGCCTTTATGAAGTTCTTCTCTTATTTATTCCATTTTTCTGATTTTTTAATACTTTGTTCTAAGTTTTGATCATTATTTCTATTAATTTTATTTTTGCTGTTCTCATAATTTGGATCAGTGGAACTTGTATTAATATCTTCATGTGACCGAACAGTGTTAGGCTACATTTCAGTGATCTTAATTTGAAGTGGGTTCACTTCAGTGATCTGATTCTGCTTTGGGTTTACTTCCATATCTTCCTTCATTTTAACTTTTTTTGGACCCCTTGGTCTCCTTTTGGTTAGCTTTCCTTTTTTAGTTTCTATTTCTATCTTACAAAAAGGTTTCCCTCTCTTTGTTTGTACCATTTATACCATGGTGTTATATTATTTAATTTTTATTTATTTATTTAATGACTCAGAAGTGATCTTTGAGCACAGGCTGTTTTACAAAGGTTCCATGTTAGGATAATGGGATAACATACAAGCAAAAGCACAGATTCAGGAAAAGGGAACAACTTACATTATGGTTACAGCAATACACATTCATTTGTAGTACCAGAATTAGTACCATGTCAGAGCAAAAGAAAAAGCATAACATAGCAATAGAGACCTTAGAAGAGAGAGGAGGTGAGTGGGCCCCCTATGTGGTGGTTAGGAGACATAGGAGCAAGGAGTGATGAAATGCATAGGGCAGAGGAGTGAACCCCTGGGGAGAGAGGTGCGAATGGAAATGCAGCCTCCAGAGGAGGCTTTGTTGACTAAATGGGAGATTGAGACTTGGGAAAACAAGGGGGAATTGTGGAGGAGATGGCACCAAAAGCTAGGTGGTGGGGATAGTAAAGAACTGGATGGCCACAAGGGAAGGGGATGGGGTGAGGGTGGGAAATGGACAGGGTAGGATGGGCAATATCCTTAATGGTGTTCTGTTGCCAGCATGGAATGATAGGGTTGAGTTAGCCACAGGGTGGTGGAGGGGGGTAGGACCCAGGCTAAGTCAGAGGTGGGAGGAAGGGGCAGGAAGAGTCAAGCAGGGGGATAGGGCAAGGGGGCAGGAGGGGAAGGAGCCAATGCTAGGGGAGGGGTAATGTAGGGCTGCCTTAGGCCAGCTTGGGAGGGGGCACTGGGGACTGAGGTGTAGGTTTGAAGAGTGGAAAGAGTCACACCCTCAGAAAGCAGTTACATGCAGTGCTTGCGTTAAGGTGATGCCTTAGGCAAGTTTTGAAGTGGGACAGGCTACAGGAGTTCCAAATATACTCTGGGATCTCATTAAGCCACTGTGGAGCTCTGTAGGTGAAGCCACATTGTCCAAGCATGGTTCAACAAAAAGGTATTGAGAGAGCCCTCTGCATCCTTCCTCTGGTGCCATATCCAGAGTTTGTCAGGGAGAAGATATCAGATACTGTATACAGGGGGGTGTTTTTCCACTAACGCTTTCTTACCAAGGAGGCAGGTTTGGAACTTGATCTTATTCCAAAATGGCAGCCAGTTAGTCTGCTCATATAGTGAGCCGGTGTGTGTAAAGCAATCGGCTGCCAAGGTGAGTCTGCATGCTTTATTGAGTGCCATTTGTACCCTCTTTAGTGCTGCTTCCATGGCTGTTCCATAAACAACTAGGCCATAGTCAATAGTTGATAAGATGGAGCTGGAGACAGAGGTGGAGAGCCTCAGGAGTGAGATATTTTCTGTGCCTGTATAGTACACCCACCTTGGAGTTTACAATCTTGAGCACTGAATCAATGTGTTGGGTGAAGGTGAGGGTGTCATTGAGGGTGACCCCCAGGTACTTGCATGAGTGCACTTGTTCCAGCGGTATGCTGGCTTTGTTGAAAATGATGAGGAAGCGGGACATTTTTTGAGCTGGGGACTGGACATAAGCATGGTATTGGTATTTTTATAATTTAGTAGAAGTTTATGGAGCAGAACCAACCCTCTAGTTGGTTGAAGGAGTTCTGAAGTTCAGATTGGAACATGTCAATGTGTGTGTTGCTGTTGAGAAGTACCACATCATCTGCATATAGGATCATTTTAGAATCACAAGCTTTAGTGAGATTGTTCAGAAAAAGGCTGAAAAGTAAGGGTCCCAATATCGACCCCTGGAGGACTCCCAATGAGACTTCTCTGGATCCAGACAAGTTTTGTCCAACTTTGACACACTGAGATCTTTGAGCCAGGTAGTCCTGGAACCAGCATGCAGTTTTGGCCACCACACCAAGGTTCTGGAACTGTGCCAGGAGTAGGGAGTGGTTAATGGTGCTGAAGGCTTTAGTTAAATCAATAAACATCGACTCAACCAATTTGCCTTCATCCATTGCCTTGTGCATGTAGTCAGTGTACTCCACCAGTGCAGTGGTAGTACTTCGATTCTGCCTGAATCTGTACCGTTTTGGGCATTGTAATTGATATTTGTTGAGGTATTTTGTGATTTTCTCAGCCATGATCTTTTCCAGTGCCTTGGATGGGGGGGGGGAGAGGATGAAAATTGGTCTATAGTTGGATATACAGGTTCTGTCACCATTCTTGTGTACGGGAGTCACAGTGGCCTGCTTCCAGACTTCAGGGAATTCAATAAGTGACAGTGACTTGTTAAACAGCTTCATAATAAGCATGATGAGGACATCAAATGTGAGGGATAGAAGTTTCATGTCTACCCCATCACTGCCCAGTCTGGTCTTGCCTAGCACTTTTTTAAATGTATCAGGGCCTCCTGCACAGTCACTCTCTTAAAATAAAAATCTGGGTTGGAGTTATTGATTGTCTTGCAGCTGGAATGATCTTCTGAGGGGTGCAGATAGGTAGGTGGTAGAACAGAGCTCAGGTCAGTGAAGGCCAAGTTGAATGAATCTGCAAATAGGAGTGGGTTAGTTGTGGGGGAGCTGTTAATGTTGAGCAGATGCAGTTGCTTCTTGTACTTTTGACATTCTCACAGAACCTCTTTCCATCACCCCAAGTACTATTGAGCTGTTCCTTATGGAAATTGGCTTTGGCCTGCCGGATGAGGTTGGTGCAGTGATTTCTGGTGGCTCTATAGCACTGGTAATCATGTTTGTTATGAGTGGACCTGGCTTTAGACCAGAGGCTATCCCTTTCCTGCATCTTGACAAAGAGTCTCCCTGTGATCCAACCATTGTTTTACCTACAGACTTTCCTTTTCCTCAGGTGGGGCAAAGAGATCGCAGATACTGTTGAATCCATCAGTAAAGTAGTTTAGGGCCTGGTCAGGATCTGATGCCAGGTCAATGGGGAACCAGTCATGCAAGGAGAGAGTTGTGATAAGGGACCCAAGTTTGTCTTTCCTCAGGACCCTGCTTCAATTAGGATGGGGGGTTTACTAAATTTGTTGGACCACAGGAAGATGACTGGGGAGTGGTTGCTTAGGATGTCAGGCAGCACCATGACCTCTGAGATCTGGGCAGGGGAGCTTGAGAGGAGCCAGTCAAGGAGAGTGTCATTGCCTGACTTGTAGCTCCGTCTGGTGGGACTGGTGACAAGTTGTGTTAGGTAGGAACTAGAAACGATATCCCTCTGGGGGATGACTCATTGCCATCTCAGTTTATGTTAAAATCACCCATGATGATAAATTCTGGGCCCTTAGGAAGAGTGGTCACTTCGTCCAACATTTTAGGGAGTCCTACTCTGGCTGTTTTAGGGGAAGGTAGACCGAGGCAATTATTAGAGACTTACCATGTTGCCTGACCTGTCCTTTCACTGCTAGTAGTTTATAGTCATCCACCGATTCAGTGATAGGGAGGTCGAAGCAGTGTAGGGGTTCCCTGGCATAGATGAGACATCCCCCATCTTTCTTATGCTTTCTATTGATCCTGAATGCTTGGTATCCAGCAAGCCCTATTTCATTATTTTTTATCTTGCTCAACAACCATGTCTCAGTAAGGCAGATAATATTGGGGGCATGGTGAGTCATCCATGCCTGGAACTGTTTGAATTTGGCAGTTATACTGCAGATGTTCATTGCAGCTGTTCTCAGTCCTTTAATCTTGCCTCCTACACTGTTAGTATTAACTAAATATCAAATATTAGATTCTTAGTTACTTTACGAAATGCTTCTTGAGATTTGATAACATAAAGTGCAAAGCAATAGTCACGCTTTAATAACATATACATGATTTGCAACAGTTTAAAACACTAAATATAAATAATTATGTGAGTCCAAGGTGTAAAAATGCCTATACACGCCTAAGTCAGAATATCACCCTGGATAAAACCCAGATTAATCCTTAAAAAGGCCTTTAAGAACCACCAAACTGTCCAGATTATACCATGACCAGGTTCATTCAAACCTCAGTTAAGGCTACTTTATCTTCTTCCCTTAAAAGGGTAGATATGATTTCCCTCGTACAGTTCTCCCATGTAATGTGGTCTCCCACGTCTTCAGGGAATATAAGGAGTCCTCTGTCATGCGTTTTCTCCTTTCCTGTGGGTTCCAGATCCTTCCTTGTACCTTCGCTCAGTTCATTCACTACAAGAGATAGACCCCTAATAATAATCTCATAAATTGTTTGAGGACCAAATATTTTATAAACCTCACCTGTCAGCTTTACTTTTAATGATAAATGGTTAAATCAAGCATAAAACCAATATAAAACCAATATAAACCAATATACAGTAAGTCTGTATTTTAAATAGCTTAATAAAGCCAAAATTACAGCTGAAAGAGAATCATGAATAAAATGAATAATTAAATAGTTAAAAAAGAAAGATAGATTTCCTCATAACAGTTACCTACTTTTGTTCTGTGGTATCTTTAAAATTCCCTTGTGAGCTCTCGATCTGCCTTCTTATCCTGCAGGCAATTTGAATGAGACTGCTAAAATGTTGTTTGCCCAAATGCAAGTGTCAATTCTCTACATAGTTTTAAGTCACTGAAAAAACTTTGGCAAATTCTATTCAAAAGTGAATATTTAAAGAGCCACTGATGCCAAAAGTGCTACATTGCAGAATCCAAATAAGCATACTCTCAGTAAATCTCATACCAAAAACTAAATTTTTATGTTACTTGGTTTTAAAATTATTAGCTAGTTTGTAACTTTGATTGCACTACCTGTGCAATAAAAGCAGGTGTCAGTAAAGAGCTGCTAATGATGTCATGTAGGGAGCTCAAAGTCTAGTAATGACTGTTAGCAAGCTTATGAGACCCATTTCTCCAAAGTTGTAAAGATCATGTGCAATGGTTTTCACAAGTAAAACAGACAGCACCAGTCAGTAAACATTGCTATAAATATTGTGTATGTTCCAGATTTTGTAACAAAGTTGATAAAATTGTATTATGTAATGCTGTTTTTGTGTAGTCCATTTCACCAGGGTTGCTGGATACTACAGTAGGTCAGCATGCCTCCAGAATGCTGAAGCCAGTTAGAGTGCTACTAATTTTATTGCTGTTTGTCATTGTCTGCTTTATAATATGTTTTAATTCCTACTAGGAGTGGAAGTGTTAGCTCTGGTAAAATGATTATTGTAATTTAGAATAGAACATAGATGAGTCTGCCCCACCTCCATTAACAAGGAAATGGGATAATTGTTATAAATTGCCATTCTTAAAAGTTGCCTCAATTGACTGATAGATGTGAATGAGCTCAGCCTTTCATCAGAAATGTATTCAGTCTGCAAACCTCACTGTCTGCTGTGATACAGCATTCAGCAAAAGGACCTCAACAAAAAGGCATCCAGACAAAATACTGTCAGTTTTGTTACAAAGCCTGACACACAAAGTTTTTAAAGCAATGTTTACTAACTCGTGCTGCCTGTTTTACTTATGAAAAAAATTGCACATGATCTTTACAGCTTTAGAGAAACGGGTACTATAAGCTTGCTAACATGGAAGAATAAACTGTATGGTCCCTAGATGACATCATCAGCAGCTCTTCACTGGAACAGGCTTTCTTTGAATAGGTAGTAAAATCAGGGTTACAAAATGACTAATAACTTTATAGATACATAGATACATAGACAGTGTCGGCAGACAAGGGCCTATGGCCCACCCAGTCTGCCCATTTGAGCTTGTAAGTTCAGTTTATGTTTTCCTAGAAGTCTGTTGCCCCTTACCCCTGAACTCCAGAATTCCTTTATGTCTATCCCATGCATTCTTAAATCCTGTGATTGTTTCAGCCCCCACCACTTCCTCTGGCAGGATGTTCCACTTGTCCACCACCCGTTCTGTGAAGAAATTCCCCCTCATGTTTCCTTTGAATCGTCCTCCCTCCAACTTTATCCCATGCCCTCTAGTCCTGGAACATCTTTTTCACTTAAAAATAGTGTATTCCTGCACCCTGTTCCTCCCTGTGAGATACTTGTATGTCTCTATCATATCCCTCTCCTCCTCTCCTCCAGGGAGTACATGTTCAGTTCCTTCAACCTGTCTTCATAGGACTTGTGATGCAATCCATGCACCATCTTTGTTGCCCTCCTCTGAACCTTCTCTACCCTACCTATGTCCTTACGTAGGTATGGTCTCCAGAACTGTACACTGTACTCCAGGTGGGGCCTCACTAGTGTCTTGTATAGTGGAATTATGACCTCCCTTTTCCTGCTGGTGATGCCCCTGCCTATACATCCCAGCATCCTATTTGCTTTACCTGCTGCCTTGTCACACTGTTTCCCTACCTTGAGGTCATCAGAGATGATAACCCCAAGATCCCTTTCCTGCTCGGTGCATGCCATATCCTCACCCCGCAACTGATGTATTGTACCAGGGTTTTGTGCCCCATATGCATTATCTTGCACTTCTTTGCATTGAATTTCAACTGCCAAACCCCTGACCATTCTTCAAGTTTTTTCAGGTCCCTTCTCATTCTGTCTACACTCTCTGGTGTGTCTACTCTGTTACAGAGCTTTGTGTCATCGGCGAACAGTGAAATTCTGCCTTCTAGGTCCTGTGCAATGTCACTGATGAAGATGTTGAATAGGACCAGTCCCAGCACTGATCCCTGTGGTACTCCACTGGTCACTCTTCCCTCTGTGGAGTGACAGCCGTTTACCACCACCCTCTGTGTCCTGCCACCCAGCCAGTTACCTACCCACCACACTACTGTCCTGCCTACACCCATATTCCCCAGTTTGTGTAATAGTCTTCTATGTGGCACAGTGTCAAAGGCCTTGCTGAAGTCCAGATAGGCCATGTCCATTGCCCTCCCCTGATCCACCTTTCTAGTCACCCAGTCAAAAAATTCAATGAGGTTGGTCTGACATGACCTCCCCCTGGTGAAATCATGCTGCCTTGGGTCCTGTAGTCCATTGACAACCAGATGTTCCACCAATCTCTCCTTCAGTAGTGCTTCCATGATCTTCCCCACTACCGAGGTGAGGCTGACTGGTCTGTAGTTCCCTGCTTCCTCTTTGTTCCCGCTTTTGTATAAGAAGACTACATCTGCTGTCCTCCAGACTTTGGGTACCTCCCCTGTTTCCAGTGATCGGCTAAACAGGATAGCCAGAGGTTCAGCCACCACCTCTCTTAGTTCTTTAAGGACCCTGGGGTGCACCCCATCTGGCCCCATTGCTTTATCAACTCTTATTACTTCCAGTTCCTTCAGGAATCTTTCTCATGTAAAGGGACTTGTGTCCATTTCTGCACCATTCTCGCCCCTTTTACTCCCTCCAGACCCATTACCCTCCTCTTCCTCAGTAAAGACTGAGCAGAAATACCTGTTCAATAGGTCAGCTTTACTGTTGTCATCCTCCATGCGGCCACCATCCTCCCCCTTCAGTCTCACTATCCCTCCCTTTGACTTTCTTTTTTCCCTTATGTACCTGTAAAAGGTTTTGTCCCCTCTACCCACTTTAAACTTTAAAATGAAGTAACATAGAAATCTACATTTTGGTATGAGATTTACTGGGGATATGCTTATTCTAATTCTGCAATGTAGCACTTTTGGCCAGATGGCATCAGCAGCTCTTTAAAAAGAACCAAACGTTAAAGGCCAAGCATCAGTAACTAGCGACTAGTCACCTAAGAGTTCAAGCTTACAAGCTTAGCTCAACTTTCTTCTCTGCTTCCTCTGTACCCCTGATGAGCAGTGTGTTACTTCTAAGATCTCAGAGTCTGTAGGCTATCTTATATGTTAAGCATGTGTTAGGTTTGCACTAGATACTGGTTAATTAATTGATTGCACTAGTACATGTTAAATGTGCTTGAATGTTAAGTGATAGATAACTTATTATATAAGGTTTAATAGCCCCTTTGTTTTGCATGCCTCTATTATACTTACATTTGCCAAAAGTTGAAAACGGTTAATTTTGGCTTCATAGCTGTTAATGAAGTTGAAAAAGTCCCTACTTTAGCAGGCTGTAGTCCTTTTGTTAATCTCCCTCAGTGTTCCAGGTGGCCTGGTGTGATTAGCAGCTCATTAAGAGCTGCAGTTATCTGGCAGTTCAAGAGGGGGATCCAAAAAAAGACTCAATGTGAGTCGTTATCACTCAATCGTTAGGACAGTCAACTAGTGTGAATGCTGTGATCAAGGGTAAAGTTTTTAAATCACTAGCTTCCAGTTTGCTGAACTTGTCTTTGATTTGTCCCACAATATTAAGACCAGTGTGCCTCATTTCCCAACCTTTTGAGTGCCTGTACCCAGCACTGCAGTGACAGAATGTTATCATGTACTGTATACACTGTCTGCCAAGTCAGGTGATCCATCCACTCTATACTTTCTCTGGACACCACTGCAAACTGGGCTCTGAAGTGGCCATCCACAGATCCATAGCTGCCATTACTGACTGGTGTAGGTGTTCACAGCTCCTCTTAATGGAGCACACCAGTCAATGCCATCAGTGCAGTACCAGCCAGCATGTAATTTCATCCTAAAAACAATGCTTTTGGAGCATGTATGAATCAAATAAAAACCTTAGTAAAATATATAATTTGAAAGGTTAAAAAATGATATTCCTGGTGTGCATAGATCATCCTATGTAGAAAAAGAGGTAGTACTGCATCATGCCTGTATACTGCTTCCCTTTGACTGATGAAAGGACACTGTTATGAAAAATCTGTTTTTGTTAGGGCACAGCATGTTAAATCAATATTTTTGTGCCTGGTATATATAAACAGATATGTCAAAGTTTCTTACATCTCAAACCCCTGTGTTTTTTTCACTGTCTCCAAAGAAATCCTAGAACTTTCCCTTGCTCACTTTGCAGTGTAAGAAAACTTCCTGGCCTGGTTAATTATAGAAACATAGAATTTGACGGCAGACAAGGACTGCTTGACCCACCCAGTCTGCCCATTTCCCTACCTAATGGATAAGCTGCTGATCCTAGCTAACCAACAGCCTACTTCTTTCTACCTCCACCCCTTAGAATTGCCTTATGGCTGTCCCATGCAGTCTTGAATTCCACCACTGTTTTTGACTCCACAACCTCCTCAGGGTGGTTGTTTCATGCATCCAGAACCCTCTCCATGAAAAAAATACTTCCTTGCATTATCTCTGAGCCATCTCCCCTCTAGCTTCAAATTGTGCACCCTTGCTCTTGCACACCTCTTTTTTTGAAAGATGCTACCCTCTTGGACTTTGTTGATTCCCTTGCGGTACTTGAAAGTTTCTATCATGTTCCTCCTCTCCCCAAGGCTTTACATGTTAAGCTCCTTAAGTCTCTCTTGATATGTCTTTAGTTGCCCTCCTCTGGACTGCCTCCATCCTGTCTGTCTTTGTGGAGATTGGTTCTCCAGAACTGCATACAGTATTCCAGATGTGGTCTCACCAGCTGTCTGTACAGAGGAATAACAATTTCCTGTTTTCTACTGGTGATGCCTCTCCCTATGCATCCCAGTATCCCCCAGCTCTCCTTACTGCCCTCTCACATTGCTTGCTCACCTTTAGGTCATCTGATATGACTACCCCCAGGTCCCTCAATATTTTTGTTGCTGTTAGTATCTCACCCTACACTGTGTACTCTTTCTCTGGGTTTTTGTTTCCAAGGTGTATTACTTTGCACGTCTAAGCATTGAGTCTAAGCTGCCATACATTTGAGCATTCCTCCAACATTGCCATGTCCCTTCTCATCCTTTCCACCCCACCTTGTGTATCAAATCTGTTACAGATCTTTGTGTCGCCTACATACTTTTCCTTCCAGTCCCTCTGCAATGTCACTTATAAAGACATTAAAAAAGGACCGGTTCTAGTACTGAACCCTGCGGTACCCCACTAGTAACCCCCCTTTCTTTAGAGTGGACTCTGTTTACTATTACCCTCTGTGTCCGTTCTCCAGCCAGTTCTTTACCCAGGCTACGATCTTGGGACCCACTCCCAGGCTGGCCAACTTGTATATTAATCATTTGTATGGGACTGTGTCACAGGGTGGGAGAAGAGAGTGTCTTTCTCTGCCTTATTCTGTACATTGCCCTGCAGGTCAGGGTGGGACTGTGGTGTTGTGCATGATGATGTTGGCTATTGTGTGTGCAGAGCTAGAACTGCCTGATTGAACATTGCTATTATGGTGTTCTCTGGTTTGGCAGGGAGGGGGTGAAGAAAGAGGAAGCAAGGGGCACATGTTAAAAAAACAAAGGGGGTACACACTACATGTGATTGGACTGCAGTCTTTTTTTTTTTGCTGGGGCAGGAAGCAATGTGGGAGCAGGATAAATATGCAATAATCAGAGTATTTCTTGGCTTGCATTTTTCCTGTATAACTGATCAAAACCGATCAAAATTTATCATTATTATTGTGGGCTAGTGGGACCATCTGCAGGCTAGTGCAATTTTTAATCAAGTGGCACCACATGCCCTCTGATCCTTGTCCCCATAATAAATTAGTTATTCCCTGCTGTCTAGTGGCACCCTCAATCCCTGTCTTTGAAGTAGAATAGTTATTCCCTGGTGTCTAGTGGAACCTGCCCCCTCAGGGTTACCACCTGCCCCTATTTTTGCAGGACAGTCCTGATTTGGGTAGCTGTGTCCTGCAAAAAAACATTAAAAATACTATATGTCTTGATATTATAGCAGAAATACATTTTTTCTGACTTTCCTGTAAATGCTGCAAAACAATATAATACCTTAACTAAAATACCTTAAAATGATAAGACACACTAAAACAGGTAAAATACTACAACACTTAGTCTTAATTCTAATTATTTAGAGAAAACAAGTGTGTTGCATGGGTCAAGACTACGTATTGTCCTGCGAAAAATCATGTTTCAGTAAGAAATGTCACACTTTGGGCTTTTTAAAAGGTGGTAACCCTACCCCCCCCCCAATCCTGGCTCCATTATAAAATAGTTATTTCCTGGTGTCTAGTGGTGCTGCCTGCCCCTGAGCACCTGTTCCAGCTGAGAGCCTGGAGTTACTGGTGTCTAGCAGCCCCCCATACCACCCACACTAAGCAAACCACCCTGCCACCCCCTTTACTTCTGTCGCTGCCGGTGCCACGTGGATCCAATACAGTGATCAACATAGCCCTCCTCTCATCACCTCATCTGGTCACCATATGGAATCACAGGGAGAACGTGTACTGTCTACAGCATAAGGGGTGTGCTCCTTATACTGTAGACCGTACATAAACTCCCTGTCATTCCATACAGCATCTGGCCATGTTGGTGACAGGAGCACTGTGCTAGTCACCATATCAAATCCACATGCTCCAGCAGTGACAGAGGTAAGGGGAGCTGGCAGGGTGGTTTGCTTGGTGCAGATGGTGTGGGGGACTGCTAGATGCCAGGGACCATGGGCTCTCAGAAGGGATGGATGCCTGAGGGCAGGTGGTGCCACTCAACACCAGGAAATAACTATTTTATTGTGGGGTTGGGATCAGAGGATAGGGGTATCACTAGACACCAGGGGCCTGTTACTGGAAAATAGGCAAAAGTGGAGTGCAAAGGTTTGTTCTGTGCTTGCTATTGGCCATGACCCTGAGGATGCTATAGTCAGTTGGATAGAGCACTGGTGCTATCCAGCAGAATATAGGAGCATGTTGGTCCAGTGCTAAGTTGAGTGGTGCTGCCTTAACGTGGCCCTGGGAAGTTCAGGGAACAGTGCCACCAGACTCGATAGCATCAAGAGCCCCCAGCATGATATTCAGCCGGCACCATACAAATGAGCCCATTGGGCATGCAAGGCACTAAGGTGCCATATGCATGCCTATTATGGGCTAATTTGCATGGGAACTGGCAGAAGGCTAGCACCCCTCCTGTGACTGGCCCCCCACTGGCGATAGTGGAGAACACCGGCCAACTTTCATAAATGATTTTGTGAATATGGTTGAGTTACATAGGATCATGTACGCTATTACTTAGAGGTGTGTGCAACATGTGATTGTGTTATGGCAATTCATTTTTTTGAGTTGGGGGGCTTTGCTCCCCACACAGCCCCTTTAGAAAGAAAAAATCAAGCAGGGGTGTAAGAGGCAAAGCCCCCCAACTCAAATAAATGGAACAGAAATGCTAATGGCAGAAACTGTGTTATTTACTTAAAATTAGTAACAGTATTCTATATGTGTGTGGGAGGTAGCACTTGCTTCATGATTGTGTTACGGCAATTACTTTATTTGAGTTAGGGGACTTTGCCCACCACACCCCCCTTAAGAAAAAAAGAAAAACTAGGCCTGGTGGTGCCAAGGGCTAAGGTGCTGGATGCCTTACCTCACGTCATGCTGACGACCCATGTTCAGGAATGAGCATGGTCTGTCGGAGGTTGGCGGGGGGGAGGGTGCTGAGCCAGACACAGCCAATGAGAGGCAGCTCTCCTCTCCGGGGAGAGAAGGTGGTATCCCTCACCTCTTGACTGCCTCACGGTGGAGGTCAGGGGGCAGTACAGGCTAGAGAGAGAGCACCAGGTACTAGACTGACGGGTGGGTGGACAAGGTCATCACCAGAGCTGTAGTACGGATGTGCGCCTCCATGCGCATGCGTCTCTACTCCTGGGGCGGAGAAAAAAAATGGAGGAGAAAATGAATCTGGCCACAGGATGATGCCTGACCCTCAGAAGGCTTTGATCCTGGGTGGGGCATAAGGTAAGCCCCGATAATTCTGGGATGTCGGGGCTGGGAGGCTGGTCAGGCTGAAGGGGGGCAGCCAGATGGTGATACATAATCATAAAAAAAAGAAAAACCAAGGGGGGGGTTTGGGGGACAGAGCCTCTCAACTCAAATAAATGGTGGTCCGCTGTGATTTAAAAGTGTGCTGAGCTGAGTACTGACCTGCACTCATGCTGAATTGCCAAGCATTAAGTCAGTCATATGTAACTACTTACGCTAATCTTCGCACAAACAACGGTGGTCCAGTGTTCTCCATTGTTCCCCGCACCCTGACTTCCCATCCCCATAACAGTTTAAAGATTCCCTTGTGTCTAGTAGCACTCCCACCCTCCTATCACTCACCGCTATATAACATATTCATTCTCTGGTGTCTAGTGGCACCCTCAACCCTTCGGTTGCTTGCTGCAGTTTAATAAAAGAAGCCCCTGGCATCTAGCAGCCCCCTCTGTACTGCCTGTAACTGGATACACCACCCTGCTACCCACCCTTATCATAGTTTCTGGTGCCACGGGGAGCCCATACAACGAACGACACTGTCCTCCTCTCACCAGCTCTGTTAGCTGCCATATGTAGTGACAGGGAGTGCACAACCAGAGTACTGTCTACAGTAGACAGTGCGCATGCTCCTTTTACAGTACGTAAGATGTGCACTCCCTGTCATTGCATATAGCAGCAGGCTGAGGTGGTGAGAGGAGGGCTGGGCCAGTCACCGTATAGGCTCCCCATGGTGATGAGATTATGATAAGTGGGGTGGCAGGGTAGTGTGCACAGTGCACACAGTGCAGGGAGGGCTGTTAGATGCCATAGCCTTCTTTTAATAAACAGCAGAGAGTGATCATAGAGTGGAGGGTGCCACTGGATACTAGGGAATTATTATGTTAGATAACAGCAAATGACTGGAGGGTAGTGGGTGCCACTAGACACCAGGGAATGATTTTACACATAGAGGACAGGGATTGGAGGGTGCCACTGGGTACCAGGAAATGATTTTACACATATGTGACAGGGATTGGAGGGTGGGAAGGTGCTACTGGACAGCAGGGAATATGTGGAGGGGTGCCATTGGAAACTAGGGAATATATACACATATATAGGGATGGGGATCAGAGGCTGAGGGGTGTTTACAGGACAGCAGGGAGCAGCTGTGCTCCCCAAACTGCCAACTGATTTGTTGGCTGCAGTGTCCCCACTAGCCACTAAGGTTGCCCAGCATAACGTGACCATTTTTTGGCAGTAATTGCACTTTGCAAGGTGGTCAGTGCTATTCCTTTTGCATAGTGCTAACACAGTGAATATTGAGCTGTGCCTGCAATCATGTCTCTGCCCCTCCCTTTGCACACCAACTACATTATTTCCTTGCACGCATTATCTCCTTTTGCGTGCACCTCTGCCCCCTTTAAATATTGTGCATGGGTACAAGGCCTAGGCAAATAGGGCGCAATCACTTTGCCCACTGAACAAAGCTTTGAATATTGGGCCTATAATGGGCAGGAGAATCAGAGGACATGGGGGGGCACCACTAAACACCCAGGAATAACTATTATATTATGGGGATGGGGATCAAAAGTTGGGGGTTGGGGTTGCCACTAGACATCAGGAAGGTCATGTAGCTTGTGGGGATGGCATTTGAGGTGTAGTGGGGGCCACTCACCACCTTACCTGATGTAATGGGTGGCCTCTGTAGGGGTGCTACCTTTCACTGCTTCCCATGGAAATGAGCCCATAATTGGCATGCACAAGGCCGCTTAGCACTGTGCATGCCCAGAACGCTCATTTGGAAGTTGCTGGCTGAACATCATGCCAGGGGCTACTAGCACTGTCAGTTCTGGGAGGGGGTGGTGCTGTTCTCTGCATGTTTCTATGGGCTGCATACAACCCAGATCCCTGTCGAGGCTGTGCTACTTGACGTTGCGCTTCATTGACATGCCCCTATATTCAGGTGGATAGTGCTGGTGTCCTATTCACTGAATATAGTATCCTCAGGATCATGGGCAAGCTCAATGCAAAACTTTGCACTCTGCTTATGCCCACATTCAAATATCCAGTGGCCACTCTCACCACCCACCTCCCCCCATCCTTTCCCAGCAAATCACGCTCCCCATCCTACCCACCATCTGGCCCCCACCACCCCAACCCTCAGTAATATTCACACCAAAGTACCATCTCATATTGGATGGTTCAGAACAACTAGTCTGGCAGCTGTCTTCTTAGTGAATGGTTGCCTGCAGTTCTACCTACAGAACTCCTGCAAAGATTTAAGTATGAGTACAAGCACTTTGCTCATGCGCTCAGACTTAGAATTTGGCAGGCGTTTTTTCTTTTATTCATAACTTTTTATTTTGTAATATTTTCCCCATTTTTTCACTTAAGGGTAAGAATACCCCTCCCCGCCTCCCCCATGAACACAGTAAGTGTCAACTTTTTAATTCCTCAAAATAAGTAGTCAGGATAATTTTCTGAAGTGGGGTTTTTGTTGTTAAGCCTGTAAACTCTGTAGCACCACTGTGCTCCGTGGCACTTCACCAGCACGGTAGATACTTCACGTGGTCTTCAACAAGTGAAGAACTATGTGAAGTGCAACTATGCACAGTGTGAGCTGCCCAGTAGGAGGCGCTCTGTCGGTGACTGTTGAAGCTGCTTTATTGGCAGCTGTAGAAACCACTGCATTGGTGACAGTGATGTTGCAAAGTTCTATTTTGCTGGCAAATTCTTGGCAAAGTGGCCAACTTGCTGGCATAGTGGTAGAGCTACCACTTGTAAGACCAGCAACCTGGGATCAGGAACAATCTTTATCCAGTGGGAGAAGTGGACAGAAGGATCAAGCATCCCAAGGACAATCTCCTCCTTTGGGTGGGGAAGGCCATGTGCACCACTGCACTTCCAACAGCTGGGTGACCACAGGTGATGGTGCAAGTGGAAACCATGGAGGGAGAGCGGGCACCTTGTGGCTGCACATGACTCACTAGCAGTTCACACTCACAAGGTGCCAGGGGGAGGACAGAAGATGAAGGAAAATACAGCAGGCTGAGGCTGTATGATGCAACGTCCTACTATGGCCCTGCACTGCCTGCTGGGCTTCCTGCCTCCCCACATTCCACAAAACTCTCCTCAAGTCTTGGGGAACCTTCAGGAGCTGCACCACAGGAAGCAAGCTGTGGGGCAAGGTACAGAGGCAGGTAAGTGCCAGACATGGTGGGTGACAAGGCTTGGGGGGGGGGATGCTGCTGATGAGGGCCAGCCAGGCTAAAACAGGGGGGAAAAAACCCAAAATTGTTGGCAAAATGCCATATTCGGTATTATGCATAGGCAGCATAAGTTGATACACTGCTAGCACTTCACTGGCAAAGTACAGAAAATATCTAAAAAAAAAAAAATCCTCCCCTCACCCGCCCTCTGTAGAACCCCCAAAAACCAGCTATCTGACCCCACCCAGAGTCAGGAGGACACTGATTCAGGTACTACTGCCCCCCATTTCCCCCTCTAACTCAACAGTACCATGTACATGGCCCTCCCCCCATCCTGCAGAAAGACACATGAATGAAATATACCCCCCCTTCCCAGCCTACCCACTCAGCAACCAGCACTGACCCTCTTCCAAACCCTGCAAAAAAGACAAACCCCTCCCCTATTCACTCAGCACCCACCTCCTGCCACACACCATCAGGCACCACGCTGGACCCAAAGGAAGAAACTTGGTGGTGGCTCAGGATAGGGACTGGCACAGACCCTTCTCCTACCTCCTTGGCTGGCCACCGTCTGAATGAATCGGAGCATGTGCTTGCCATTTATAGTAAGTTAGACTGTCAGCTTCTCCAGTAAAACTAAATGAAAAGGACATATGCCTAATTATTGTCTTCCTCTAAAATTGTCTCCCATTACCTTTGTTTTGAACAGATGTGGTAACAGTACCTTAAATATATACAAGTATATTTACTTCAGTTCCTGTTATAGAAAGGAACACACCATCATCTTTAAACTGGTTACACTGTTCTTACCTGTTCCTATTCCCTTCCCAGAGGTGGCAACACTTCGATGATTGCTCGGTGTGAGTTCTGAGTTGATTGTAAAGAGCTTTGATATTCTTGTGTGAAAGGCACTATAAACTATATGTAACCCCCAGGTGGCACTATCCCAAGGGCTACTACCCCTGCCTGTTTGACTACGGACAGATTGAGGGGCCTAGGTCCTATGGCGGTTGCCTCCACCCAGAGGTCAGGTTTTGTAGTGGTTAGACTAGCTTGGTTACAGCCCTCTGGGACACTGAGACCCCCTTTTATTCCCTCTAGTGGCTCACACAGCACACAGGAGTTACGGCCCCAATACCCCACGTATACACACTGTTCACTCATAAAGTACCACTTACCCTCAGGACTGATTCTGAGGCTCGTCTCTGAGGACCCCCTGTAAAATAAGGTTAATCAACAAACACAAACCAGTACAATGCTTGACATATATAGGTACTGACACTTCAGACACTTTAAAGTTCAACAACCTCAAATCTGGTTTATTTAGGGGGAATGAAACATGGGAGGGGGAGATCAAGTTAACTGGCAGAATTAAATCAAAGTACTGTGCACACATACAGGGTCTGCAAAGTCACACTCTGGGTACCCAGGTTGGGGGGGGGGGGTTGCCAGGTCCATTGCCCGGGGTTGGCTGGCAGGTGCAGATGGATAGGGCCCTGTAGAAGAACATATATGCACAACACCCAATTGTAATCCGGAGCCAGATGGCTCAGTCCTTGAAGAGTGAAACAATAGGAATTAGGTGACACACTTGTGATTGATAACAGGGTGCAGACGAATACCCTGATTTGTACTCACAACACCCAAGTTGAGAACCAGATGGTGGAATTTCTCTGGGTTGCCAGAAACAGCAAGGCATGAAGGCAGGGTCTTTGTGGCTGGACCCCTAGGCAGTTGATAGTCCACGGATTTAGTCAGAGACACGCTGAGGTTCACTCCCAGCTTCACCACACAGCACACAGCACTGGGGATGCGACATAGAGATTTCCCACAAGCTCCTCGCACATTCATATGTAAAAGGAAAGTACTATACCAGGCAGGCTGCTCCTCAATCCTGATCGCAATTACTGCAAGATACCTGGGAGTATGCACAGCAGCTTCAATTCCTGACAGACCGAGCGCGATTCTGCAATTTCTCCAGTCTTCTACAGGGTGAGCCTGGCTTCCACTTTTCAGTCTTCCTTCCTCTCAGAAACCTTGGATTCAGTCCGATTATCGTTTATGGTGGCAGCAGGCCAACTTCAAGGCCTCTCATGCGATTCCCACACGAACTGTACACTGCATCAAAATACAGAGCTCCAACTCCTTTCACAGACAACAACGATCTGACTCTCCAGCCTTAGTACAGGGCATTTCCCTTAGGTTCCAACAAGTCCAGTTGGGGGATTCGGCTGTCAATCACTCCAAAGCTCCCTCGGTTAGTGCAAAAAAGGCACCAAGGTCCAAACTACACTTCACAGAATCACTGGCTATACATTCCCCTTGTAAAACCAGCTCCATAGAGAGTCCAAATTCTGGTTGACCCAAGCAGACTCCATTTTAGGGCTCCCTTAACCCAATTGGCCCAGCACAGCAGTTCAAGTCCAAAATGGAGGGGTAACACACACACAGAGTCCCAGCTGCAATAAAGGCAGGTTAAACAAACTACAATTTTGCTAATGCTTTAAATGATTACAAGCAAACAGTTACAACTTTCAGATGGGCTCCCTTTGTGCTTCCAGCGACCGCAAAATGGAGCAATTACTCCTCAGCTCAGGCGGGATTCAAGTAGGGAAACACCAGCCCCCCTGGAAAAGCATTAATTATGTCTGCAAGCAGACAGCTCTTAAAGAGACAGTATGTGGAGGCTCTACAAGCACTCACAGTGCCATTCAAATGGCTTAAATGCTGAATGCCAACAGGCAGGGGGAACACTTAAGCAAGCTCCTAGGAGGCTTTTAGGAACCCTCACTTGTAGGGGGGTTACATATACACATTTAGAAAATGGGTACGGAGCAATCTTCAATTTGCTTGGCTAAGAACACCAAACAGCCGGTCCGAAATCAGGCACTAGATACTAGGAAATAATGAGCCCCAGTCTCTATTGCCTGATTTCATTCTGAAATATTTATGCCATCAAATTTTAAGTTTGAATTATCTGCCATGTTGTTGTCTTGCATAGTGAAACATACAACACCCCCTACCATCACTCGATTTTACATTTTCTCACTCTCTTGTTGACATTCTAGTGCTCCACTTGATTTAGATGGAGCTTAATTTCTTTTCTCCATGCTTCTTTCTTTTGACTTACAGCCTCCCCATTATTGGATTCATCACACAAGCCCCCTCCCTCCCCGACTGTGAAGAAAACCCCAACCCGACGGCACGCATACTGAAGTTGCCAGGTAAAAGTTAGGTTGGTAATTGCACCTAACTCGTTTGCTTAATTTTCTTTTTTAAAAAGTCACTGAGGTTGCATGGTTATCTTAGCACTGGAGTAACACTTGTGCTAACAGCTGCTTTCTCCTTTGCAAAACAACCTGCCTATCATTCAGGTTCTGTGAATGACAATGTAACCCCCCTACAAATGGGGTTCCTAAAAGCTTCCCCGGAGCTTGTTTAAATGCTCCATGCCTGGCTGGTGTTCGACGTTTAAGCCATTTTACATGGGTAGCCAGTGAGCACCTTTAAGGCCTCTGTATACTGTCTCTTTAAGGGCTGCCTTAACTCACAGTTATAATTAATCTGGGTGGGGGTTTGAGTGTTACTATGCTCGAGTCCCGCCCGGGCTGCAGAGTAAGCGCTTCCTTCTGCCATCGCTAAGCATGCAGAGGGAGCTCGGTGGGAGGAGGTAATTGTTTGCTGAAAATAACTTAGGGTAATGATGATAATGTAGGCTGTTCTAACCTGCTTCCTTTGCAGCAAAAGACTGTCTGATTACCCCCTCCATTTTGGTCCCGAACTGCCGAATTGGACCAATCAGTATCTCGGGGCTCCTTTCAGCTGGCTGACCAATGGGAGAACTGCTTGCCATTTGAGAAAGGCATTATGGGCTATAGCACCTTTTCGCACCACTGAAAGCAGGAGTAATGACTGGCAGGTGACGCCAGCCAATGGGATCGGGTAGTGCCCGAACTGTAATAAGGGCCCCATGCTGCTAGGGGCAGATGCGTAGTGGCTGAGAAGAAGAAAGGAGCTCTGCTTCTGCACTGGTGGAGTGCTCACGTGGGAAGCGCGTGAAGGCCTGAGGTGGCCGTTTTTGCCCTTTGAGTGAGTCGGACTAAATCCGCCGGCATACGGTCGGAGGAGGCTGGTGCCAGCCCAGCTACCTACCAGGCTTAACCTGAGAGGACTGGAGAATCTGCTGAATCGTGCTCGGTCCATCTGGAAAGTGACGCTGCTGTGTACTGCCCGAGTCTGCTGTGGATTTGTGTGGGTTCTGAGAGCAGCTGCCTGGTATGGTACTCCTCTGTAGTTAGCCATATAAATGTGTGAGGAGGCTGGTAAAATTCAGGCTCAGCCCTGCCAGTGGTGAAGGAATCGTTACTTGCTGGAGCTGTGAGTACTGAATCGGGTAGCTCCCTGCCAAGTTTGCCGACAGTGGTCTCAAGTTGTTTTGTTATACTGCTGACTGCCTAATTGAATTTTCTTCCCATTCTGACCTGCTCAGGATTGTAAAGGCTATCTGTGTCAGGGCCCCAACCAGCTGCCACGGTGGACTAGCCATTAGGGCTTGGGTACACAGGGACAGTAAATATTAGGTTCAGGCCTGTGCACAGTGCCCTAGGTAGATAAGTATAGAGTAAGCCAATCAGCTTGATTTTCCCATGAGCCTTGTTATTCCCCCCTTGAATAAATCAGATTGTTTGTTCTGCAACTACACCCTGGCTAGTTTGTACATTTCTGGTGAACTGCTGTATAGTGACTGTGATATAACTGTACCTTACTTTACAGGGGGTCCCCGGAGTGAGATGAGAGATACTAGCCGGGGGGTAAGTGTACTGGTGAAAAGTATTGTTGGTACTCCGTGTGACCCACTAGTGGGACGAAAGGGGGGTTGCAGTAACCCAGAGGGCTGTGACCGAGGCAATCTCGACAGTACTAACCCCGACCTCTGGGTGGAGGCACCCGTCAACGGATCTGGGCCCCTCACCCTGTCTCAGTGGAGGCAGGCAGGGGTAGTAGCCCTAAGGGTAGCACCCTCTGGGGGTTACAACAACACAGCAACATTTTTTTTTTTTTCTATTTATTCTTTATACCCCTGCCGCCGGTAGCCCGGTACCTTCTGCCGGTCACGCTTCCACCCCCCCATATCGGCCTTGCGCCCTTCGATACCAATGGCACCCCCACGGTGGGGCTGCGGCACTGGGGACACATGCCGCAGGCGTCGGACTAGGTCGGAGGGCTGGCCTGAGGGGGCTAATTGAAGCTGTGACCGGCTTCATCAAGGGCCCCAGCGGCATTCTCCCCTTTTTCCTTTTTCTGGGAGGCGGGGACGTGCAATGATGCGGAGCATCCTGCCCCGCCTCCGATACACACTGTTGAGGTCGGTAGTCGTGCTGCACCTGGTCTCCACCAGGAGTTGCGCAGACCCCGAGCACTTCCCCATCCCTCCCCCCGGAGGGAGGCAGTCCATAGGGCGCTCTATCGCCTTCTCCCCGGCTGACCCTCCGCGACCCGGTCGTTCCGAACCGGGTCGCCAGCGTCACAAGCGGAAATCCCACCACTGCGCCGGCGGGCCGGCCTACAACACAGCAACATTTTGCCATCAGCAGGCGGGCTGTCTCTTCTGAGCTTCCCGATCAGAAGTGACAGTTGTCAGTTGGTGGCACATGGGGGAGGGATGCAATCAATTCTGAATGAATAAGTGAAATTTGAAATGGCACTCAATGGGGTACACTCCATTCCGAATGGGATGATCTTTCTAACTGCCAAAAGTAAATTAGACAAAATATCTCATACAGACACTACTACTAGCATCAGTACCCTCTAGCAGCACTGCCCCTAACTGGCAAGGAGAGAGTGGACTGGAAGGAGTGTTTTGTCAAAAAAAGTGTCAATTGGAATGATTTTCAGTATTTTTAAAATGTTTTATATACTGTATATAATTTTTTTTAAATTTACAGTACATATACCCATTTTCTAAGTGCAATAATACTTTCCAGGGTGGGCAGTATTGGGCTATACTGCAACTTCAGGGGGCTATAAGGTCCTCCGCCTGCAGTGTCGGGCCACATTACACCCCTGGGCAGTCAGGTATAGCCCAATACTGCCCACCCTGTTGGGTATTATTGCTTATGCATTGATATTATATTCTGAAATATACAGTAAAAAAGAAGGGACTTGGTTTGCTGGGGATAGGGACATATGATTGCTGGAAAAGCATACTTATATGTGGCAGCAAGGCAATCATTTTTGCATTAAATTACTAATATTACACAGTGTCATGTGGAGCATGAATGGAGCAGTCTATTCTTCCATCCTTTAGTAGCTGAAGAAGGTAACACAGTCTCTGACCACCTTGACCAAGGTAAATGTTAGCAATACGGCTTTCTAATCACTTTCGGGTTCCAGTGTTGAGTGCTGTTCAGGTGAATAATGGGGGATGAATAATGTAGGAATGTGGTGTTGATCAACCAACTCTAGCTTTTTGCAGGCAGTACCCTAATGCAGAACATGCTAATGAGAGTGCTTTTTGTTGTTAAGCTCAGGTGTTTTCTGTTACGAATAAAGACTTATATACAAGTCAACTTTCAAGTCATTATTTTAATTATTTCTCCAGTCTTCGCTAACAGTTGTTTTACTGGTGTAATCCCTTTGCAAATGGGGGTTCCTGAACGCTTTCTTGGAGCTCATTCCCATGCTCCATGCCTGGTTGGTGATCGGCATAAAAGCCGTCTAAATGGGTAGTAGTTGAGCGCTTCTAAAAGGCTTCAGAAGCTGTCTCTTTAAGGGCTGCCTGTTGCAGCCATAATTTACTGAAATGGGGGGGGGCCGTGTGTTGTATGCCTGAGTCCACCGGGACGTTGAAAAGCAGCCCTTCTGTCATCACTAGTGGCAGAGGAGCTCGGTTGAAAGGTGTGATTGCTTGCTTGAAATAACATAAAATAATAATGATAATGTAGTGTTCTAACCTGCTTTCCTTTGCAGTAACGACTGTTCGACTGTCTCCTCCATTTTGGTCCAGAACTGCTGAATTGGACCAATCAGTTTCTCGGGACTTTGGAGGGCTGCCTGACCAATAGGGGGACTGCTTGTACTGTAAAAAAGGTTTTATGAGCTCTGGTGCTTTTTCGCACCACTAAGGGCAGGAGGAAATGACTGGCATGTTCAGCCAGCCAATGGAAACGGGTAGCACCTGCGTGGGGTGGAGTGCTCAAGGCTGCCGAAGTGAGATGCGTTGTGGTTTAGGAGAAGAGAGGAGCTCTGTGCTTCTGCACTGGAGTAGTGTTCGCGCGGGAAGCGCGTGAAGGCCTGAGGTGGCGGTTTTCTGCCTTGTGAGAATTCGAACTAAATCCGCCCACGTGCGGTCAGAGGAGGCTGGTGCCAGCCCAGCTACCTACCAGGCTCAACCTGAGAGGACTGGAGAGAATTGCTGAATCGCGCTAGGTCCATTCGTGATGTTGAAGCTGCCGTTTGCTGCCCAAGTTCTTCTGCAAGTTCATAAAAGCCTGAAAGCAGCTACCTGGTATGGTACCCCTCTGTTGTTTGCCATATAAATGTGTAAGGAGGCTGGCGAGATTCAGGCTCAGCCCTGCCAGTGTTGAAGGAATCGTTATTTGCTGGAGTTGTGAGTACTGAATCAGGGTAGCTCCCTGCAAAGTGTGCAAACAGTGGTTTCCAGTTGTAGGATTATACTTCTGACTGCCAAATTAAACTTTCTTCCTATTCTGACTTGCTCAGGATCGTAACAGTTGTCTGTGTTAAGGGCTCCAACCAGCTGCCACGTTTGGACTAGCCATTAGGGCTTGGGTACCTAGGGACAGTAAAGACTAGGTTCAGGCCTGTGCACAGAGCCCTAGGTAGATAATTATAGTGATAAGCTAATCAACTTGATTCCCCCTGTCCTTGTTATTTTTCCCTTGAATAAATCAGATTGTTCTCTGCGCAATTACACCCTGGCTATCGTGTACATTGCTGGTGAACTGCTGCCTGGTGACTGCAATATAACTGTGCCTTATTTTACAGGAGTTCTCCAGAGGGAGTGGAGAGATTTTAGCCGGGGGGTAAGGGTGTTGGTGAAAAGTGTTATTTGTACCCAGTGTGAGCCACTAGTGGGACCAACGGGGGGTTGCAGTAACCCAGAGGGCTGTGACCGAGGCAATCTTGACAATATTGACCCCGACCTCTGGGTGGAGGCACCCGTCAACGGATTTGGGCCCCTTACCCTGTCTCTGTGGAGGCAGGCAGGGGTAGTAGCCTTAAGGGTGGCGCCCCCTTGGGGTTAAACTAAGCAATAATCACCTTACTCAGATTTAATTATCAACTGTTAAGGATTTTGAGCATATAAAACTTAGACTGAAGAGTGAGGCTTTAACCATTAGGAGTCTGTAACAATGTAAGTGCGGTTAGTTCAGCAGAAAACTCACTGGGGTTGTGTGTGATAATCCTTTCAAAGCTGTGCACACTAAAGTAAACCGAGTTAGTTCCATCTTTTCTCACAGAAATTCCTGTATCATTCTCTGCTGAAGTTATCAGCATTTTTGCTGGTGAGTATTTTTTCTCTTTTGAGTAGGTTAATATAAAGTCATAGTAATTTTCTTCTGAAAGTAATCTATTATCTTCTTTGGGTTGAGGGATGTAGGTTTATGGCCCAAGCTAACTGGCCTTTTAAATGACTTGGAAGGGAGTTTGTTATAAAACATAGATGGATACAGTTGTAGTCCCATTTGAATGCAGTTTGTGCCCTTAATGTACTTGTTAAAAAGTGTTGCATTTGGAGTGCAGTCTGACTGAGTAGTTACAGCAGTGGACTGTTTAAATACCATGTCAGCAATTGGCTCACTTTGTGATGCATTTTTGTTTTCATGAAGAAGTTTTGTGATCTTCTGACTTAATGTTCTTATCTGTAAATATGGGCAGAAATAGAACACCACTAGGCTTGATTGCAGCTCTTGGATCAGTAAATCTGGAGTCGCAGAGTGGAAAAACCTGTCTGCCACATCTTCTGACCCAAGAACTGCGGTCCTCCTTCTCTCTCCCCCCCCCCCACACTAAATAAAATTGGATCGCTCTCTCACTCTGTGTCTGTAAATTATGATTGAAATCTACAAGTAACTTACAGGAGTGACCAAGGTGCAAGTGGAGGGTCTGTTTCACAGAAAGGAAGACACCAGAAGAAGAGTGCATGCAATAAAACTAAGAGTGGGAAAGTTTACGGGAGGTTCACAGGAATACTTCTTCATGGAAAGGGGGTTGGATAACTGAGAACAGCATGCCAGAGAAGTAGGAGGAGGTGGGGGGAAGATTGTAGGAAGTTTCAAGCATGTGTGAGATATATGTACAGGGACATATTATGCAGGGGAACAAGGGAGGGAGTGACCCCTATGACCACCTAGGGTCAGTGGTTATGGAATAGGCGGGGACAAGGGCCAGAATGGATGAGCCTAAATGTCCTTTTCTGCTGACAAAATCTATGTGTGTGTTAAGGTTTCATGTTTGCATAAGCAGTAAATGGAATTTCTTTCTCTTTCCTCACCCCCTCCTTCGACTCTTAACTGCTGCTTTTAGATTCTGGGCCTGATTTTGTAAAGGACTGCGTTACCACAATGGATTTGTGGCTGGGAGTTTGACACAAGTGCCAACTTGTGTGAAACCCTGCTGAAGGTGCTATTTTCAAAGATATGTGCTGCACACCCCCTACCATGAGTCCCATGTGGCGCTGCAGCTCAGTTCCACTAGCTCCCCCTGGCGTACATTTGAGTCTGTGGGGGAGCTGGTTTACGGGACTTGCACCACAGCTTTGGCGCATGCTGCCATAAAATGAGGGTATTGTCTCAACTTGTGTCTTGTATTATAAAATTGGGTGCAAATTGGCTGGCCTGGTAATGCTGGAGGTTGAGGTGCTGCACATCACATCTCTTGCCACGCCAGCAACCTGGGTTTGGGAATGAGCCCAGGGTGCTGGGGGTTAGCAGGGCTGAGCAGGATTGAGCATACAGAGGACTGCTCTCCTCTCTCAGGGAGAAAGGGATTGTCATCCTGCTTGCCCTCTAGCAGGGGCTGGAGGGTGAGATGGGTCAGAAGGCACATAGCTGGTACCTGACATTGGAAGGGAGGGGTGTCTGGGACAAAAATGAAGCTGGCAGGCGCCCTGGCTGTGCCAGCACCAAACCCCAAAATCTGGATGCTGGCTTCGGGGAAGTCGATGCTCCTCACTCCTATTCCTGTCTCACCCCGAGTGGGAGCACCCATGAGATTCCAGGAGGCTTGGTGTGTGGGATGCCGGGGCCAGAGAGGTATGCTCTTTTGGGGAGGAGCCATGCTGCCTACACACCAGCTCTTCCCCATAAAGTACATGTAGAAAGGAAAAATAAATTTGGGTGCAAGTTGCAGCAAACCTTTGGCCACAGGCGCAGCATACTTTGCAGGGATGCAGGGCTTTGCCACAAGCCCAGTATCCCAGTTTGAAAATTGGCTCCCCTGTCTTTGATTTGTATTTGAAAGGCATATGGACAGGGACAAACCTGCTTACAACCATGCCTATAGCTTGACTGAAACGACACTGTACATAATATATGAACATACGAAGAAGGCCATTTGGCCTATCAAGAAGCTGGTAGAAGGCCATTTGGTCAATCAAATCTGCTCATATTGCAGGGTCCACAGCTTGAGCTGATGTCCCTGCCCTCTCTCCCCACTCCTCCCATCCCCCCCCCCATGATCCTTACCTTCCCTATGCCCAGTCCAGCCTCTCTTAAGCTGCCTACTGTCTTCAACGAGATGACCTCTTCTGGCAGTGCATTCCAAGTGTCCACAACCCTCTCTATGAAGAAGTGCTTCCTGATTTCCCTCCTAAACCTCCCACCCTCCAGCTTAAGACTGTGCCCCCTTGTATTATGGTTGCAATTCAGCTTAAAGAGACTCTCCTTATCAGCCTTATTTATCCCTTTCAAGTACTTGAAGGTCCCGATCATGTGCCCTTTCTCTCTTGTCTTCCAGGGAGTACATGTTCAGTGCCCTCAACCTTTGCTCATATGCCTTATCCTGCTGACCAACTATCATCTTTGTAGCCCTCCTCTGAACCTTCTCCAGCAAGTTACTGTCCTTTTTGAGGTGTGGGCACCAGTACTGAAACTCCATACCCTAGATGTGGCCTTACTAGTGACCTGTACAAGGGCAGTATAACCTCTTCTCTCCTACTACTGATTTCCCCTAGCTATTCATCCCAGCATCTTGTTTGCTTTTACTGCTGCTTTCTTGCACTGAGTGGAGTGCTTCAAGTCATTTGTGATCATCACTCCCAGGTCCTTCTCCTCCTCCTCCTCCTGATGCAGATACTCTGACTCCAACCAGGTAATACTCTGTCCTGGGATTCTTGGCTCCAGTATGCATAATTTTGCATTTCTTGGCTTTTCCAGATCTTTCTGTAGGTCCTGTATCCCTTTAGCTGTGTCCAATCTCCCACAGAGTTTGGTGTCCTCTGCGAATAGGCACATTTTGCCCTTAATGCCATCCCCAATGTTCAATGTCTTCATCAATGACAACACTGGCCCCAGCACCGAGCCCTGTGGGTCCCCACTGGTTACTTCTACTTCTCTGGTGCCAGATAACACTCTTTCCCCCATAACCACCCTCTGGGTTCTGTCCCTCAGGTAGTTTTCCACTCATCTGGCCATCTTTTCCCCAAACCCAAGATCCACCAACTTCCTGATCACCCTTTCATTGGGCACAGAGTCAAAGGCATTGCTGAAATCAAGATGGAGGATGTCTACTACTTGGCCCCTGTCTACTGTCTAAGTGACGCATTCAAAGAAATCGATCAGATTCAATTGACATGATCTCTTCCCAATGAACCCATGCTGCTTCTCATTCTGGAGGCCATGCTCCTCTAGATATTCCACCAACCTTTCCTTTAGTATGGTTTCCATGAGCTTGCCCACAATGGAGGTCAGACTAACTGGTCTGTAATTCCCTAGGGTGTGTGTGTGTGTGTGTGTGTGTGTGTGTGTGTGTGTGTGTGTGTGTCTTTATGAAGCACACTTATTCATGGCCAATGATAACCTACAATTGAACCCCTTGTTATTATATATTTACATTATGCTATGTCTCTGATGTTTCTACAAAACAAGAAGTACTATAAATGGGGCAGCCAGCCCACTTGGGGCTAAGACCTCCTTCCATTCTGGAGCTATTTTAGTCTCTCTCTTCCTTTTAGTAACCCCCCCCCCCCAAGTCATGCATTAATTGACATGAAGTATTCTGATGCCTTGGCTTTTTTGAGTCTGAAAATAATTCTTATAATTCAGATGTGTACCTATAATTCACCTCCTTTTCTTGGTCATTTTATGTATATTGTTATGTTGGCAACTCAATTTGAGCGCAAGTGATGTAAGAGTGTGAGAGGTTAGCAAGGAGTGGCAAGAAAGAACAGCAAGTGAAGAGTACAGCGAATAGAAGAGGGAGGTATAAGGATCAGTATGTGAGAGGTTGTTTGGCCAGGCACTTCCCAGCTGGCCATTTGGTCTTGTGGTTAGAATGCGTGACTGCAGTACGGAAAGATCCAGGTTCGGGGCTGGCCAAGCATGTGTGCACAATACTGTGTTTGACTTAGCATTTTTGCTTTGTTCCATTCCCCAATCTCCCCATTTTGAGGTACATAGTCCCCTGCCTTCCTGAATGTGGTCTCCTCCATGATGAGTTGAGACCCTCCCCCTCCAAATAGCCCCCTCCCAAGCTGTCTCCAGTACTCCAGTGTTGGGGGTGGGGGTGGGGATGACCCTGTAGTTGATTATAATTGGAATAGTATTAGAATAGTAGAATAAAAAGTTTACTTAGTATCGCACTTGGACTGTGTTGCAGACCCTCGCTCATTGAGGGTCCGCTATTGTGCACAGTCACTGTTTGTTTTTTCAACTATGTGCACCTGCTTATGTGCATGTCTCATTTATTCTTTTGCTGTTGTGGCATGGAACCATCTTTTTATGATATCCCATCTCCACTCCTGCTGTTCTTAAACGGGCTAGTTACTGAGAGCTTCCTCATTGACTGACAGCCACAGCAGGGATGGGTACATTAACTTTCTATACACTCCCTCCGGAAAACAAGTGCCTATTCATGGTGCTCCATTACTTATGATATCCTTGGATACCCTGAATTTTTAAACTGCCCAGCCAACATGGTGTTTTTTTTTTTTAATCTCACTTAGCAAGTCACCAGCCCCCCCAGCAGTCTCTACATAAATGCTGCAACTGTCGCACATTGACACTCGCTCAAGGGCTGTCTCTGTTCCTCGTTGCCACATGTGTATGTGTGTGTGTGTATGTGTGTGTGTGTGTGTGTTTGTGTGTGTGTGTGTATATGTGTGTATATATGTGTGTGTGTTATGTGTGTGTGTATATATGTGTGTGTGTGTGTATATATATATATATATATATATATATATATATATATAAAATTAAAAAATCTAGCTTATGTTTTTCTTGTAGTGCTGGCTCGCTCAACCACCCTCAAACAGCAGCTCCTGACCTTCAGTCCCAAGTCCTGCTTGCGGTACATCAGCCGATTAGATCCTCACCTCTGCCATCACGCTACAAAGGGCAAGATTTCACTGATAGTATCCCTCAGCATACGTCGTGGTCTCCACTTCTGGTTTAATCACCAGGGTCATGCAAGATTGCATGCCTGTCAATCGCACTTCCAACAGAAAAGAAATCATAGACAGTTCAGCAAGGACCCATCTCTCTAATCATAGACATTACTACAAACAATGTTATTCCATTCATATATTTGTTTTGTGCAAAAAGAGCAAAACTGTACAAACCAGTGTAGCCCCAGGAGGCCACCACCACTATACCATCTATAAATATATGGATGGAATGACACAGTTTGTAGTCATGTCTGTGATTAGAGTGCTGTGTCCTTGCTGAACGCTATACTTTTCGGTATTTTCTAGCACCAGCCCTTTACTGCTCTGAGAAGAGATCATGCAGAAACAGCAGAGATCCGTAAGAACTTTTAATATAATATATTTTATATTTTTAGCACAAAAATGATGGCAACAGACAGCTGGGGGGAGACTTTACAAAAAACTGTTCTGGAGGTGGATGGGGGGCTAATTGAAAAGAACAGCATAGTTTTGTGTGTGTGTGTGTGTGTGTCAGCAATCGAAATGGCATACAAACAGACTACTTTACAAGAAACATTTTTTTTTACACTTTCTATTCATTTATCAAAGGGTTTTCTTCTGTTATTTTATTACTTAGAATTTACACATATGCCCATTTTCTAAGCATAATAATAATACCCTCCAGGGTGGGTGGTATGGGGCAATACTGTACCAGACCTTCCAGGGGCTATGGACTTCCGCCTGCAGTGTTGGGCCTCATCACACCCTTGGGCGGTCTGGTATTGCCCAATACCATCCACTCTGTCTGGTATTATTGCTTGCTTGTGAAATTATGTAAACTGAAATATTACATTGTCCTAGAAACTCGCAAACTGATGCTGTGAATATTGAATAAAAATGGAAGTAAATTTGTGGCAAATAGAGGCTGAAACTTTCCTTGTGCCGCAACAAATTTGGAGCATGTCAAAACAGTTGGTTGCTTCAATAACTTCCCAAATAGCTGGTATTTTATGTTTAAATAATACAGTTAAATACTACTGCATGAGGCAATTCGGATCATGTTGTATCCAAGTTGGCAAAATTGGTTGTCTTTAAGAAACTAAATTCCACTGCATCTGAAATATGTTCTTCCCATGTTAGCTGTTTTTCTACCAGAGCAGAGGCAACTAGAACATTTAGGTGTCTACTATTGTAGATTAGAGCTGTAGGGACTGCAAGTCAATTGGGTTCTACAGTCTGGGTATACAAGATACACTGCTCAACAGTGTGCTGGCCTGAGTTCGTGGGAAGGCAGGTGAAAATCCTATGTGCTGGAACCTGTGGGTGAGGGGAGTCGGCAGACCCCTCTCCCCCACAATTGTCCAAGTAAGCATTAATCCATGACAAAGGAGGGCTCTACTAGGGAATTAATACCTGGTTGAGGCATGAGGCCAAGTGCATCCAACCACCAACCAGGCATTAATTCTCGAGTAGGGCCCAACTTTGGAGTGGATTAATGCACTTGTAACATGGGGCGCACTAACTGAGTACTGTTATCAGTGATATTTATGTTGCATGCAGGAATAGCCATTTATTATATGCTGTCACTACATTTTGTGGTGTTCAACTCAGTACTTCTATTACTAGATCTGTATGTATTACGGGCACTTGCACATTCACAAATGGGTATCTACTGGCATTTCTTTCAGCTTCACAACTTCTGTTTAAAACGAGTATGGTGCCACATGTAACGTCGGAAGGTACCTTCCATTATCGTCTACACGGCTGTTTGCAAGCATTTCTTTCCTTTCTCTTTCCTTTCAATACACCATTGTAGCAACAGCAACAATATTTACATATCTCGCGCTTCCTTTTATTCGACACCGCGATATGCAAATATTCCTTCTCTTCCCACAATGCTCTCATTCTTTGGACCTCTCGATCCTCGGCAGTGCTACCGATCACACTCCAGGTGCCACACTTACTCTGCAGAAGCATCCTACTTACTTGACTGGCATTTCATTTCGCTGTTTCGATTCACTATCCTCCATCGCCGTCGGTAGCCATTCGTTTGCAAGGTGTCCCTACGCTTGCGCTCCACATTTCTCCTGCTTGTGCACAGCGAAAAGGGTGCTCCAATGATTCTCTATACATGCTCTCAATCCCAACACTGCATCTATCATGGATTAATGCTGTGTTGGTCTTGTGACACCTGACGCAATTTGACCAATAGCCTTCCTTGTTTCTTCTCTTTTTTTTTTTTTATTCCCCATGTTACAAGAGCATTCAAGTACCTCTAATGCATATAAGGTCATTAGGGAAACTATCATGATCTTTTGTGTTATCACTACAGCCCCCCCCACAAACACACGCACTTCATCATGTTCCAGCACACCTGGTGAAAATCATCCTTGCAATTAGTAAGGAGTAAAGCATCAAGATGATGGCACTCTAACAGAAATAATGCTCCTCATCACAAGAAAGTTAGGTGCCAATGCAGTAATTTATTAAATATAGAGCAAGCCAGAGCTACACCTTGCTACCCCAGCGCTTCGGCAGTTAAGCCTTCCACTGGGGGGGGGCTGAAAACATACAAGGTTCATTTAAATTAACATCACAGGTCATGTGCACAAAGTGTTCACTGAAAGACAAAAGGCCTGTACCAAGTTTAAGAGGTCTTGGTTATTTAATGTATCCATATTACATTTTTAATATACTGTTTTTATTCATATTCTATTTACTTAATACTCTCACAATATGATGTCATAATACTGGAGCATGGAGAGCAAAAGTTGGGCTAAAAGAGAAAAAAAGCACAGTGTAAATGGACACAGGGTGGGGAGAACTGGAAATAAACCTCTAAAGTTGTGTGTATAATGGCCCCCGATATTCAGTAATGCACCTGGCAATGCCACAAGTGGTGGCGCAGCACAAGGTGCAACCCAGGGATATATTCAAAGGAGATGAGCCATGGCGTATCTCCTCTGAATATAGCAGGTAATTCGCACTGTGCAAATAGGATGCACTGGTGCTCCCCCCCCCAACAGGGCTGAATACCAGGAATGGGAACTGCGTAAGTACAACAGTTGGGTTCTGTGCAAATTCCTGATATTCAGATGGCAGTATGCAAATGAACCCATAATGTATGCAAGGTGCAAATGGGACCATTTGCATGTCATTATGGTCCTATTTGCATGAGTTGTGCAGGGCTGGCCTGCAAAATATTTGAACGAATGTCTTCATTCACACAGTTGTGGATGAGTAGTACAATATGCACTGTAAGCACATTGTGGGCTTACAGCTGCTGCTGTAAGCAGTCATTCAGTTGGCAGCCATGGTGGTATGTGGGTGGGTGCGCAGCTGCCCGACAATGACGGGGAGGTGGGGGGAGCTCGGTGGGCAGAAGTCCTGTGGGGTGGGGTTGGGATGTGGAGGTGCCACTGGACCACTAGGGTGAAGTGTCCAGTGATTTTACTGGGGATCGGGGATACAGGCAGGGAGGGGGAAGTACCACTAGACTATCAGGGAAATAGAAAAGTGTTATATTATGGGGATCAGAGTATCTGGTGGGGTGGGGTTGACCATTGAGGATGTTATTCATTGTCTGCAATCGGAGCATCTGGGAATACAAGGGAATGTTTAAAGAGGTTTTTTTTTTTTTTTTATTGGTGATCGTGGCTATGGGGGGAGGGAACTGGACCAGCAGGGACATCATGGCTGCATTTGCACAGTGTACTGGAGGAGCAGGTGGCCACCCACAGCTGGCGGCTGCTGTGTTGTGCCTTGCAGTACAGCAACTTGCCTGTGGGTGGCCACCATTTGAGCCTTTTTTGTCAGGCTCAGCTTTGCCCATCTGTATGCAGTGCATCTCAGAGTTGTGCCAGCATACACACCACACATCCCAGCTGAATATCGGGATGTGCCGCATATGCATGGGCAAGCCCCTGGGGATGCGCTTCATACATTATCTTTGTTCCCTGGCACATTGGGAATTATGCTGTGCAATTCTGTCTGTTAAATATTGTCCTGGGGTTCATTTCTGGGGTTGCACTGGTGCAACTCAGTTGTGCCAGGTGCAATCCATTTGAATATCTAGGCCTATGTGTACAGGCTTTTTGATAGGCTTTCGAGAGGGGTGTGTGTGTGTGTGTGTGTGTGTGTTTGTGTCTTTTATCTTTTTTTTTAGTGAACACTTTTTGCACATGACCTGTGATGTCACTCATTTTGTGTATTTAAATGAATCTTGTATGTTTCTAGACCACACCCCCCTGAGGAAGGCTTAACTGCCAAAGTGCTGGGGTAGCAAGGTGTATCTGTGGCTTGCTCTGTATTTAATAAATCACTGCACTGGTACTGAATTTTCTTGTAATGATGAGCATTATTTCTGTTTGTGTGCTGTCATCTTGGAGCTATATGTATCTACTTGGGCTAGCTGCCCACTGATTAACATTGGCCTCTACTGGAGCTGCACAGCAAGCTTTGTGATTTGTAACTAGTATGGAGAGATGGCTAGGAGGACCATGTGTCCAGTGGCAGCCTAATACAGAGCTGCAGGAAGGGAGATGGTTTACATAAAATGAAATGCAAGTAAGCATTCTATTGCACTACTGCCCCAGAGTGGTAGTGCGTTGTCTGTAGGGCATCCACAAGTAAGTCTGCAGTTCTTCAGGGGAGTTGGGAGTGATGTGCCATATAAATAAGCAGCACGCTCCCTGCTACTGTCAGATGGTGGGTGCCTGAGGAGGTGTGGTGGGACTGTTTTGCCAGTCGTTTCACCACTGCACTTACTTGTGGTAAGGGGGACCAGGGTTGAGTGGGTCATTGTTACTGTTGGTGGGTGACCACTACCACCAATGTGGTGTTAGCTCGGGCTGCGGGTGCATAGTCTGTGCCATGGGTGGGGGGGCTGCTAACACCAATGGGTGGGGTTGGTTAGGACTGTGGGCACAGCTGTTTCATGGAAATTGGGCTGGGGCTTTGTTTGAGGGGGAGCACTACTTGACAACAGAGGATCTTCAGTGAGGGTATCTCTTGCAGCAGTTACTACTCTTTGGAGTCCAATCTTGCGGAAAGTTGCTTTCACCAGCAGCGCTCAGTGGGGGCCACCCACCATGTCATATGCAGTATAAAGAAGTGGGTGGCCCCCAGTATCCTCCGTTCTATTTCCACCATCTGTCTGCTCATTGCATGGTTAGCTTGTGCTTAAGTAATTCAACACAGAGGAAAAGATGACACAGAAAAAGGGAGCAATCTGCTTGCCATTAATTTTCAACACTACCTACTCTCCAAATGTGTCCTTCTGATTCTTTATTCAGGAAGTGCCCGTGTGGCTGAAAATTTTTTAGATACGACGAATGCCTAGTCTGTGAGGTGTTTAGGGGCTGCCCATAATGTGCTTGCCTGCTCAGTCTGTAAGAAATTTGATCAAGCCACCCATCGACAGCAGCTTCAGGAGATTGAAATGTACCTTGTGGAATAAAAGATTGCTCTCCTCAAAAATGGTACATGTCCCCATATCCCATAGTTATCATCACAGATCTCTCAAACCTCCTATAAGCCTGGATCAAAACATAAGGATGACACCTTCATCTGAAGGTAAAAGAACCCATTCATTGACTACCACCACTTCTGGTGGCCTGCAGTCGATGGCTACTAAAAACCTATGTGAACAGACTGCATCCCTTGTCAATGATGACCCTGTCGATTCTCTCATCGACAACTCTGTCTTCATTATTGGCCGTTGTGACCTCACCTGTCTCTACTACAGCTCATGGTCATTCATTGTCGATGACCTGGCCCTCCTATAGGGACTGCAGATTCAGCACCACCTTTTTCCCATCACTCTTGACACTTCACCCTTTCAGTCTCAGTTGATGAGATCATCAACGGAGCAGGGCTATATCATTCAGGAGAAAGGTGTCTCCCTAACAGTACTGCCAAAGTTGCCACCACCTACTCAATGGCCACTCATAGAGGTCTGTACACTGATTCCAGGAGTACATTGCCCCCTGTTTCTGGTGCCCAGCTACATCCACAACCTCTCCCTATTTATTCAATAATACCTCTAAGCTGTTCACAGGCTAGTGCTTCTCCAGCCCCTACTGCTGTTCCTCAGGCCACCACCTTTTCATCCTCCGTGGATGTAACATATGGTGGTCCAGACAGTTTTTAGGTCATGCAAGGCTTGCAGCCCACTCAACTGGCTAAGCCAGTCAGGCCTGCACCTTCCTTCCTCTCCTTGCCTCCTCCAACGAGGAGGCCTAGACTGGAGGCTTCATATGTCCACCAAGAGACCCTTCGCCTACACCTTCCTGCCAGTCACTGAATGAAAAATTTCTGTCTGACTACGAGGAGGAACATGAAGACTTACAGAATGGAGACAGTCTTAGACCTCACTGCACTAATTCTATGATATCATCATCCTCCTTAGATGAGGACCTGGACTGTTGTATGCCCATGTCACCCCAAACGACCCCTCTTTCTTGAATCATGACTCTGATCCAGAAAGTGATGGGGTTCACTGCTATGGAACCAGTTCAGCAAAGTCGAAATAAAATAAGGTTGACTATTTGGACCTTCCTGAAGATCTAGCTATTGTCATGGCCCCGAGTTTTCTGCAATTCCACGGGTGCGGCAAACCGTGGAAATATCCACGGAATTTGCAGTCACCCGCGGAATTCGCAGCTGCCCGCGGAACAAATGTGCCCCCTCTGAAATATTAGTATGCCACGCTGGGAGCCCACCCCAGCGTGGCAAATCTTCATTGCGGAAGGGGTGCCTAATCCCCCATCGTTTTCCTGCCCCCTCAAATGTTTCTGTGCCCACGCTGAGGCCCACCCCAGCGTGGCAAATCTCCTTTGCCAACCTGGGCAGTGCCCAATCCCCCGCTATTTATCGACTTCCCCCAAGCTGCCTGGTGCCATGCTGGGAGCTCACCGCAGCGTTGGCAAAAGTCCCTCCCTTGTGTGAAGCTTCCAAACACCCTGAAAAAAAACCTTCCATCGGTGATTCTTTTGCCCCCTCCCCAACCTGCACCCACCCTCTGCTACCCCCTCCCCACACCCTCACCTCACCCCACCTCAACCCATACTTACCTCCGGAGCCCAGCGCAATGATCTTCTGTGGACTGGGAACACGTCTGCACTCTTCAAAGCCGACCGCGAACTGAAGAAATGCTGGTAAGCTGTATAATGGCATAAATGGATTTTTTAAACTTTAGTGCATATCTCAGCCATTTCTTGGAATTTTTTCACCAAATTTTCAACATGGGGTTTTTGGGGCCCCACCTCATGAACTGTGACACTGTTATTTTGTTAATCATTCCGAAAGGTGGTTCCGCAGTCCTCGCAGAACCTGCTGGGCAAATTAATGGTGTCATGGTAAACTCTAAAAAACCCTATGTAAAATTGGTAAAATTCCCAAAGCGACTATTCACTGACGTGCGTTCTGCGCAGTTCTCATGCGCTCGTAACTCAACATTTTAATATTTTCACTCCAGATTTTCAGTATTGCCATTTTACCATACCTCCTTATGAACAGTATAACTGTCATTTTCACATTTCACCCAAAATGTGTTTTCGCATATGTAGCACACAATGGCGGCGGTCAGTGTACGAAATCAATATTCCGGACAGATTAATAAAATCACAGTGATACTGTTCATGAGCAGAGGTCTTACACTGGCTATGTTGAAAATTTGGTGACAACGCCTTAAAATGACTGTGTTTGTGGCGTGCATTTGTCGGATTGGGCAAATAAAAACAAAAAAGGAAAAAAATTAAGGGTAAAATGTACGCTGGGATACGTGAAATTGCTGCTGAGTGCGCATATAGTTCTGCGACAAATGAGAACCCTGCTGCAGAACTTTGCTCCGATGTGCCGCAGAAAAATCGGGGCCCTGGCTATTGTAGTCCCTCCTTTGATCCATGCCTATCAAGATGCAGTTCTGACGGCATGGCAATGATGTTCAGCTATACCTTTGTTTCCTAGAAAGGCAGGTCACCTTTACCAGGCAAGAATAGACCATTCCTTCTTTGTGGCAGCTCCACAGGCTGACTGTGTGGTAGTTAATGCTGTCCACAATGGAACAAAAAAGCCTATACATTTAAACTCTCTACTACCTGATCATTAATTACATATGTCATATGCTGAAATACCAGAAAACACTCTGGTATGCAGCTTCAGAAGTGGTCAACAAATTAACGCAATTGGAGAAGGACCAACTTTTACAGACATTTAATACTGGTACTAGCCTCTCCAGCCATCTGCTGCGGGCTGCCTATGATGTAGTGGCTACTTCCACCAAGGCCTCAGCCGTGGATGTGCACCTCCAGCGCTATGCTTGGCTGTGAGTCTCCAGGTTTATCCCAGATGTTCATCAAAAAATCCTCAACACTCCATTTAATGGAGTTAAGCTTTTTGGCTCTGTGACAGACTATTCTAGATGACTTGCATGCCTCAGGCCATACACTTCAGTCGGTACACTGTAACATACCACCAAAGCTGCAGGACAGAAAAGGTACTCTCAACCTTTTCAATTTCACAGAATTGGCCATCAAGCAGTAACAGTAGACAGTCCACTAGGGTCTGACAGCAGTCACAACTGTCTAGTCTGGCCTCTTCTGCCTTTCATGGAGGTTGCAGCCCCCCCTTGCAGGGGTGGGTACCTCCCTTGCCATCTGACTCACCTTTGCCATCTCCAGCACTCTTCGGCCAGCCTCTGAGGCTTTTTGGGTCACCTAGAGGCATGGCAACAGATAACAGATGAGTGGGTGTTGCACACTCCAGACACACACTGGAGCTCCTCTCTAGTGCACCCACCCCCTCATCAGCTACCCATGAGAATATACATCTATCCTGTTGGAGGAGCTAGAATCCCTTGGACAGAAATGGGTGATTCAACCAGTTTCTACCAACCGACAGGGATTCTACTCTATACCGAAATGTACTTGAGCTCTCCATCCAGCACTAGGTCTTAGAAACCTCAACAAATGTATTCTGTACAAACTGTTCAGATTGGTGAATTTTGCCACAGTCCTTCCTATATTACATCAAGGAGATTGGCTTTGTGCTCTGGATGTGAAGGATGCATACCTTCGCATATTGATCCATCCAGCCCACTGCTGATACCGCCCAGGTTTTCACAAAATGCCTAATAGTTGTGGCAGCTGCCCTGAGAAGAAGGGGATACTTTGTCTTCCCTTACCTGAACAACTGGCTCATAAAAGCATCCACCAAAGAGGGTCTCATTTACTGTCTTCAAACCACCCTACACCTGTACAAAGACCTAGGTATAACAGTCAACTTACCCAAGTCCTAGATGGATCTGTCTCTGTGAATCCAATACACTGGCACTGTCTTAGACACCACTTGCTGCAGGGCATTCCTATCAGGTGACTGGTGTCACACTCTTGACATCTTTGGCTGCCTGATACAGGACGGCCTCAACCATAACAGCCCATCTAGTCCTAAGGCTAGGTCACATGGCTGCAACCATCTCAACAATACCCAGTGCTTGACTACATAGACCAGTCCAGTGGGCTTTATGAAGCCAATGGCACCAAAGCACTGGGAACCCTAGAATACCAGCTCATGGCCACCAATGCTCTGTGCAAGGCTCTATGGTGGTGAATGGAAAAGTCCAATGTAGAGTACGGTATACCCTTCCAGGCACCTGTCCTGACTCTGACCACGGACACATCCTCTATATGATGGGGCATCAGTTTGGGTCCTCATGAAACCTAGGGTTTGTAGGATGCCACCACAGCCAAGCTCCACATAAATTCTTAGTGATGAAGGCAGTAAGGCTAGCAATCTGAACATCTCAGTCATATTTGGTGCCAGGCCCCCTTTGGCAGTAAGGCTAGCAATCTGAACATTTCATCCCTATTTGGTGCCAGGCCCCTTTCCCTTCTCGTACAGCCATGGTCTATTACTTCAACAAACGGGGAGGTACCAAATCCCATAGCCTTGGTTGTGAAATGGCTAGGGTCTGGAGAGATGCTCTAAGACAACAAACCCTTATAGCAGTTAATGTCCCAGGTGTACAGAATATCCTGGCAGACCACCTCTGCAGACATGTAAGGCCATTAATGGACCCTGCAGGCATCAATCCTGCAGAACATATTCCAACAGTGGAGTACACCAGAGAATGACCTCGTCACATCTCCAATCAACCACAGACTACTTCACTTCTGTTTCATTGTTCCGGATGAGAAGGGGGTATTCTATAGATGCTCTATCCCTTCCATGGATGGGATGATTTCCATACGCCTCTTCTTCTCCCCCCCCCGGTCCCTCTTTTCAAATTGCAGCAGGAACCAGTGACAGTGATACTAATAGCACCATTCAGGCCCAGACAAATATGGTTCCTGCTCCTACAACAGCTAGCTGTCATGGACTCTATCCCCCTTCCCCTCAACCAGCCCTACTAACTCAATTTAAGGGGTCTCTTTTGCATCCATACCTGCATTCACTGCACCCTAATGCATAGCTCCTGAAAAGATCTTCATAAACAGACACATTGTTTCCCAAAATGTGGCCCAGGTCTTACTGGCCTCAAGAAAACCATCCACAAGGAAAAACTTATCAAGACAAATTGAAGCTTTTCGCCCATTGGGTGGGTGGCTCAAAATCGCACTCTTTCTCATGCCGCTTCCAGACATACTGGAATACCTAACACTATATGTACTTAGGTGAATCTTGATGGATGACTACCCCAAACTATCTGCCATTTCAGCATGTCATGAACCTATTGGAGGTCACTGACCAATCGCATCAGGCCCTTTTGAATCCACTGACTCTTGTGACATGCACTTCCTAGCATGGAAGATGTTGTTTTTAGTGGTGGTCACGTCTGCTTGCTGCATATCGAAGCTACAAGCACACATGTGCTCAGAACCTTACTTGGTATTCCATAAAGATGGAGTCTCATTACGTACCAATTCAGCCTTTCTACCAAAAGCAGTACTGAGTTCACACTAAACCAATCTATACACCTTCCTGTGTTCTTTCCCAACCCCTCTAATCCAAGTGAACAGTTATTACATACCCTAGATGTCCATCGTATCCTAAACATATACTTGACATGCTCTAAACCCACAAGAAAGACAGAACTCTCTGTAGCCTTTGCTCCAGGTAAAGAGGGACAGTTACCTAACAGACTTTATCAAATTGGCTGGCAAATTTTATTACTTATTACAATAAAGCCCAGAAACCATTATCTGGCACTATACATGCCCATTCCATGACTGCCCTCTCCACATCAGCTGTCTGTTTCTGAGGTGTGTCCATCTCAAACATTTTTTGAGGCTGCCACATGGTCCATCATACATACTTTCACAAAACACTACAGCATAGATATGGCCTCTAGGTGCTGCGCCACATTTGGGCGCACCGTGCGACAAGGCCTCCTCTCATGATCGACCACCCTTTCACATCATTACTGCTTGGGAGTCATCCCAAGAGTAGTACCCACTGCAAGAGATGCCCTCTGAAGATGGTACCATTTCGTACTTGCTGTAATGATAGATCTTCAACAGAATCTTTGAGAGAATCTCTTGTAGCTGGTACATACCTGCCATCCATCCCCTTCCTCCTATGAGTCATGCTCAGTGAGCTGATAGCCAATAGGGAACTGGGGTTTCTGGGGGCCACCCACTTCTTTATGCTGCACAGTGATGACATCACAATGGGTGGCCCCCACTGAGCACTGCTGGTGAAGGCTACCATCCACGAGCACCCTCTGGTGGACTCCCAGAGTAGTACCTGCTGCAAGAGATCCTCTTAAAGCTCTATCATTACAGTAAGTATGAAACTGTACTTTCACGGTGGTGGTGGGTTGTGATGCACCCAGGTGGGGAGCTTACCTATGTATGGGGATCAGGTGGTAGGAAGGACCACTAGACATCGGGGACATATTATTTTAATAACAGTATTGGGATCTGAGGGCAATGGGTACTGCATCAGAGGGTGGGGGTTGCTGCTAGACACAAGGGACATAATATTTAAGCAACAGGACTGGGCTCGGAGGGTGGGGAATCACTAGACAGCAGGGATTATACTAACAGGATTGGGATTGGAGGGTTGGGGGACACTACTTTCCACCAGGGAATTGTTACAACAATATGGGATGGGAAGCAGGTCGGGGGAGGGACCTCTGGCACCTGGGAAGTTATACTGTGTTAACTGGGATTGGGGGATCTGCTAGCACCAGGCACTGCTCACAGGACAGGCTATTTTCAGCACTAATGGGCCTCCAGCCCCATGCAAAGGAGCCCATCATGGGCATGCAAATGGACCCTTAGTGCTTTGCATGCCCAATAGTCTTCTTTGCATGTGGACTTTTGAATATTGCAAATATTGCCCCAGTGCTAGCCATTGCAGGGGACCTAATTTGGGGGTGCTCTTGGGCAGGGCTACTTGGCTTAGCACTTGGTAAATATGGACCTATTTTCATAGGAAAAGCATATTTGCCCACCCCTGCTTTTGCAAGATGGGAGTGCAAATACTTTGCACTTTTTTAAATATCTGTCCCAGTGTGTCTTGAGTACTTGTGCCATCATGTCTTTTGGGCTGGCCAGGGAGCCAGTGCATGAATATTCATAGTCCTATCCTTGCATAAAGAGTGGGAGGAGGCTATCTGTATCTGGTGTCCTGAGCCACAGTGTGAAACTAAGGTTCCAGAGTTGTACCACCAGAGCAAGGGGAAGCCCCGCTTCTCATCTTCTGGTTGTGGGAAGGGGCCTTCTGTATGCTAGTGTTACATAAACAATCTCAGAGTAGATGATGATTATTATTATTATTTATTATAATAATATAATACAGATTCTTGTGTCTTCAGAGTCTGCCAAGAAACATTCGTAGAATGAGCAAGGAGTACTAAAAGTGGTCTACTTACACCAAGCATGTGAAAAAGAAAATCACAAGGGAGATAAGCTTCTCACCACTCTCCTGAAGAATGTACATAATCTCCAGGATTGCAGATTTTAGGTTCTCCAAGATCTCAGTCTCTTCCCACTCTTCTAGAGAAGCTACAGTAGGTTGCAGACAGCTAAATACTACAGGTAGTGGCATGGCAACAGAGATTACCTCATAATTAGATATGAGAAATGATATGTATTGGTCCTAAGTCATTCTCCATTGGATGATGACTTGGGAGACAGAATTACTAATGAGGATCATATGAGACAGAATATACTTCCATTAGCATTATAGCTTGGACAAAAGAAATGCTGATGGGTTCAAACTACATGTAGCATTTCCAGCTTATGTACAGTATAAGACATAGACATAACAAAGGTTTTCTCTCTGTTGGCTTGCTTAGAGATGGAAGTGCTGACAGGGCTCTATTACATGTGGCATATCTGCCTGAGTATAAAACACACTACATATAATTATATGAGAATATAAGTATACAATAATCACTGATTCCTCAGTCATCTTATCAGTGATTAGGTAAATTTTATATATGGAATATATAAAAGACAAACGTAATCCTAGGTAAATGTTATAGTGAGGTATAATGAACCATGCATGATAAACATTAATGTATATTAGCAGCAAAGCATATTCCTAGCACTCATGTTTATATGATGGGTGCTTAAATCTATATGTTGGTGCAAAATAGCATTATCACAGTATAATGGACTAGGAATACAGTGTGAGGTGTATGTGGGATGATGGGGGGTGGGCATAACCTAGGCATAACAGTCCCCTCTTTGTTGCCCTAATTGCAAAAGTGGCAACACAACAAAAAGATGGTGGTTAGGCACCATTCGTCTACAGGCACGAGCCTGATACAGGAATTTTTAACTGGTCATGGTGGTGTTTCAGGGCTTTCCTTCAACAACAAAATGCAATTATAAGGGTAAATGTTAGTTAACCTTGTATTACTAGAAACATTTGGAATAAAACTTCACAATGGGGTTTTCCAATATCAAAACGATCCATAATTACCAATATGTATCTGTCCTATTGAGAAGAAATTGAAGAAATAAACTTAAGTTGGTTGTATGGATATTAAAAATAAGTAAAACTCGAGATAGAGTATCAAGATAGTTAGGAGTAGACTTAATGGTATCTGGTTCCATGATGGGAACAGGTGTGATTACCCTATAACCTGTTTAGGGAATAAAAATAGTAGTTAGAAAGTTCACTTTGTATAACTTAGTCCATATCAGAAGAATGTATAGTTGGTCACCACACAATGTTCCACATGAGCAGAATATACAACTTGGAGGATACCATTTTTCAGTTGGTAAGTCTGACAGGACACGAAATGTCAATGTCCACAATATATAAACTACAAACCATTCCAGGGATAAATCCAGGGTTTCTACAAGTGTTGATGAAGCTTCATAGTTCAACTTTGATGCATTCAGATTTTTCAAAGGTTGATCCAAATGTTCAGGAGGAAGCAGTATTTTCAAAGGCCTCAGCAGGGGGTGGATTAGATTGCACATTGAGTTTTACAATGGAAAAATAGTCTTCAGTTGAAGATGGATCATACGACTGCATAAAGTGTAAAAGTTTGACTGTACTCAGTTTGTATGAGGTGCCAACCAGGCTTGGAAAACAAGTAGTGAAGAAAATGGATTTCTTGATTTTTAGATTAAATAAAGAAGTACTTTTGCAAGAAGTGCCTACTGTTGTCTGTACTGAGAATAACTCAGACGGTTTTTGACTTGTGTCTGCAATTGCAAGTGCAGGGAATAACAAAGACTGTTTCTGGCTTGTGCCTGCTTTTGAAGCCACAGTATGGGATGACCCAGGTGTTACTGGTGGAGGGGGTTCTGCATCATGTGCTAGCACTATCAGGGGTGCCTGCACAGTGAAGTAAAGTGTTGTGCAAGTTGCATGTAGTTCTCCAGCTATGGACGGTAGTTCAGTAGCCATCAGAGGTGGAGAAAATAGTATTGAAACAGCTGTCAGCCCTGGTTCAGAAATCAAACCTGTAACCCCCCCCAAAATGTGGCCTGTGATGCTGAAAATATCACAGCCATGGGGCTTTCAGAATCAGGGTTGTCCCCTTCCCCACCCAATGTAAAGTGTGTTTTCCCCACCGGAATATTGCTGGATGGTAGCAACATTGTTTTTAATGTTACAGCTTAAGGTATTAATGCACTGCATAGGAAATGCAGTACATTCAGTCTTCTAGGGGAAAGCTGATGTTAAATTGCATAGGGAAGAATCCTAACATTTCATGTAATTAACTGCAATGTGTTCTTTAACCAAGGACACTCTAGCATGGCAAACATTGCTAGCAGAAGTTTCTTCTGCAGAGTCGGACACTGACTTCATGACAAATTGCGTACCAGCCTCATTCAACATCATTTTTAATGAGAATTTTCTGTCTCTCAAATACTAGTCTTGCTGATAACATTATTAACCATGCCAAAAAAACCTGGTTTGGTTATGGCAGCAATCGCAGGTTCCTGTGACTACATGATCGAACCTCTGTGATGTGGTGGTCGACCATTTTGGATTACCTCATGGGCATCATGGGTTACTGTGTTATGACCATCACATGACCATGAGCGGCCATCTTGGGGATGGTATGGGGATGCAACCTGAGGACGTGTGTCCACCATTTTGAGACTCTAACAATTTTCCATTTTGTGAATTGCAGAAAAACAAGTGGCTAGCCTTTGTTCTAGTCCACCCCACAGCATAATGTGAATGTTCAAAATCAAACTCTTCAACATCAGAAGAGGCAAGGTCTATGGGTATTAAGGTAGTATGCACTGCCAATACCTCTGGCTGATGGCGCAAGTTCACCATATCTGGCTTTTTACGCCTACATTCTAACTGCTCAGATACAGGAGCTGGCACACTGTAAAGTACATTGTTTTCAGATTGCAAGACATTCCCAACTTGTAAAACATGCCTATTATTGACAGAAGCTGTCAGTTTAGATTCAAAACCTTCGTTTCAAGTCTGCTGTACTGAAAACCTACTGAATCGCGTGGTTCAGTCTGGTGTCTGAAATACCACCACGTTCACTCTTTCAGTAATTACTTCAGACTTATCATCCTTAAGTTCCTTGTTTTCAAAACGTAAGGAATTTGTGTTACTAGCCAGAACACCATTCATCTGAGAACCTTATTTTTCTAAAGTTTTGCCTTTTCAGCATTCTCTTAAGGCATGCAGGTCTTGGCTGCTTCTTATTAAAGATACTCATTTTCCTGATGGAAAGACTGCAGCTGAGACTGCAGGTCATCTATCCTTTCTTTATGAGAAGCCTTTTTCAGACTAATTTCCTGCTTGCAAGCAGCTTTCTCCAGTTTGCAAACACATGCTGATTCCAAAGTTTATTTAGAACAGCATTAAAACATTTAAACAACATTGCAATCAATAATCCTTCAGGATCAGCTGTTTTAATACCATGTTTCAATTCCCCATAATGGGCAATGGTATCCCTTAATGGGCTACCATTGGATTCTGCTACCTTGGCAAAATCACACCAACCACCGTAGGCAGTTTGGTATGTTAAGGCATCCAGCCTCAACTCAGTACTGATATTTATAGATCTGTCATACGATAAGAAACCCTTAGCTGTCTGTGGATCAAAAACTTTGTTTGCATCCTAAGTTCATGAAAGGACACAAACATTTGGCATATGTGAACACCTAGATGAGTAAATACCCATTAGGACTTGAATCCACAAATGAAAGCAATCTGTCTGTTTGGATCCCTTTACAGCTGTGTGTTCCCACAGAGAAAGAATAGGGGGGGAACAAAACAAAAATAAAACTCATTCCACAAAGATTGAATATCTGCCAACTGACTGAAAAATTTAAACAAGACACTTTCAGCTGTTTGTTACTGGAGATTTCTCATCCAGTGTATTTTATAGAGGAAATTAAAATGCAAATTGGCAAACATCCAGACTTCACTCGAGGTTGCCATTTATGTTACATAAACCATCTTGGATAGCAGAGCAAATAATATTAATAATACAGATACATGTGTCTTCAGAGTCTGCCAAGAAACATTCAAAAACAAGCAAGGAGTATTAATAGTTTATTCTACTTATGCCAAGCATAGGACAAAGAAAATCACAAGGGAGATGGGCTTCTCATCACATTCCTGAAGAATGTACATAATCTCCAGGATTGTAGATTTTAGGTTCTCAAAGATTTCTGTCTCTCTCCCCGGTCTTATAGAGAAGCTACAGTAGGTTGAAGACAGCTAAATACTACAGATAACAGCATAGCAACAGAGAGTACCTCATAGTTACAGATATGAAGAACAATATGTATTGGTCCGAAGTCCTTCTCCATTGGATGATGACTTGGGAGACAGAATTACTAATGAGTATCATGTGGGACAGAATATGCTTCCATTAGCATTATAGCTTGGACAAATGAAATGCTGACAGGTTCAAACTACATGTGACATTTCTTGCTTATGTACAGTACAAGACATAAAGACATAACAAAAGTTTTCTGTCAGCTTGCTTAGAGAGAGGTGCTGACAGCTCTCTATTACATGTGGCATATCTGCCTGAATGTACAACATACACTACATATAATTTATATGAGAATCTGTGTACAATAATCACTGATCCCTCAGTCATCTTACCAGTAATTAGGTAAGTGTGGGTGGGGTGGGTGTGGTTGGTGTGTGTGTGGGGTGTGTGTGACAATCTAGATAAATGTTACAGTGAGGTATAATGAATCATGCATGATAAATATTAACATATATTAGCAGCAAAGCACATTCCTAGAGCTCATGTTTATATGATGGATGCCTATATCTATATGTTAGTGCAAAATGGCAGTATCACAGTACAATAGACCAGGAATACAGTGTGAGGTGTCTGTGGGACAATAGGGGCATAACCCAGGTGTAACACTAGCAGCCCCAGGGGAGATCTGCATAACCATGCTCTAATGGGGGGGCACACCATCCAGCTGTAGCTCATGCACCATTTGCCAGTGGGCTACTACCCCTGCCTGTTGACCCTCTAACAGGTTAAGGGGCCTGTGTCCTATTACTGTGTGTGTGTTCAGGAGTCCTATCCCAAAGACAATATACAAATAGCATGGTGCCTCCACCCAGAGAGAATTAGAAGTGAGTCAGATGACTGGCAGGTACAGCCCCCTTGGATGCTACGCATACCCACCTTCCCTACCAACCACCCAACACACTGGATACCCAACAATTCAGTGCTACCATAAACCATGAACAGTAATGCTTTGATAAACTCTGAAAATTCCTGCCCACACAATTTCTAACATTTAAACCACAGCTTTATTTGGGGGGGAAGGGGGTACCAGGACTTATGGTAGCTGTGGAGACAAAGTATAGTGCAATATGCATCTTCAACATATGGGCCCACAGGCTCAAGCCCTCCCCCACTGGTACCAGTGTCCCCAAATGGTCTCTAGGGGTACCCACTAAGTGCAGGCCTGATTGGTGTCACAGGTTGGCTGGCTGTTGGAGCCCTGAAATATTTAAGAATTTATAAATTTGAACAACTGAAAAATGTCCCTTTTTCCTCCTAGGAACCAGGTCCTAGGTACTCAGGTAGTTGATCTAAGCACCAAGGAAATGGAGCTCCTTGATCTAGTGCAGCAAAACAGAAGCAGGTGGCCATGATCCCTCCGTCTGGATGGGACTTGCTCAAGGATCTTGCAGATGGTCACTTTTATTGTAGTTCTGGCCACTTGTCACCTTCATCTGCTTCTGGCCCAGTGTAGAGCACTGTGGCAGGACACCAGCCCCAGAAGGCCTAGATCCAGGAGTGGCTCCACAGCCTGGCTTCCATGATAGGTCACAGGTGCCCTAGCACCCTTGCAATCGCCTGACATCCTGAGATCAAGTCAACTTGGAAGGAGTTAGCAAGTTCCCTTCCTGGCTCTGGGTGAGGACTTCCTAGCGGTGGGGGTCCTCTTGCAGTCCCTGCACTGAGTTCTCAGCAAGCAAGATTTTCAGACAGTCTCTCCAATAAAGTCCAGTGCCAACTTGAATGGGTGCTAGACTTTTTGCCTCAATAGAGGCAAGGGGCAATTCAGCAGGGGGAAAACTTCAGCAACAATGGCCCCCCTGCACACCATCCACACTCATTTATTCGAATGCAGCAAGACCTCCGCTCTCTGCCACTTTAACCAGATCACTCTGGACATTCACAGTTCTGGCTAGCACCCTGACTACCAGAGAGACTCTGCTTCTTCAAAAATTGCAATTACAGTCCACACAAGCAAATGGCTTCTCAGCAGCAATAGTAGCACTCAACCAGTTCAACTTCCTAGAGCAAGGTTTCTGCAGCATTCAGCTCCTTCCATCAATAATACAGGAACTTTTCCTTACCTGGGGAATCTGCATCACAGTTCAGTTTTTTCCCCCATCTCACTCTGATTTTGCAACACAGAAATCTCGACTTTCAGCAATCTCCAATTCGGCAACACAATCTCCACATAGGGCCAGGGTAAGCCGCTGATATCCAAAGTCTACTCATATAGGGTACTTCTGACTCATACAGAGCTCAGAAACAGACTGATGCAATCCCAGAAAGTCCAAATTGTATCACTCAAAAGCCTAGCATTCTGATTGGCTGATGGAGCCTATCAATCGATATCCATAATGATCAATATTTCCTGCTCATTTATTGGGGCATGATCTAGACACCAGAACTGGTCCCCTCCTTTTCCCAGGAGTACCTTTGTCCAGTTTTGGGCACCTAGATCTCTGGCTGTAATAATGGGGTCAAGTCGGACAAACATGTCAGCTCTCAATCCATTCCATGGAGTCCCATTCAGTCTTATGAAGTCTATCCCCTTTTCACCTCTGTTGCAGCCTAACACTTTCCCTTATTGACACCATCACCCCACTGGATCATAGCCCCATCTGCCCCTTGTCAAATGAGCCCACTCTGATCGCATTCCCCCCCGCACATTTGGTGTCGCTGAAACGGTCTTTCTCCCCCTCCCCTCAGGTGGCTGGCAGCAACCTCATTAATATATTTGTACAACATACACAAGAACATCAGATGAATCAGATTGGTGATTAAATTTACAGTACAGCACATGGAGTCCAGAAGACATTTATCCGTGGAACTTAAACTACAGTATGCATGCTCTCTCAAGTGGCAGATCGGATTGAGAAAGCTGAGGTAAAAAGATACGCGTTCCAAAGTCTAGATGTGAAAAAAGGCTTGCTCACCCATATGCACTGAGCACTTGGACAGGAGTGACAGTTCACTGTATCTTGGGGGTTGGGTGCTGATCAGGATGTTTAATATGGCAGCTAGAGCAGACCAGCTGGTTTAGCAGACCCAATCTTATCGACTGTACAACAGTACAGCCTAGAGTATAGTGTTGTGGGAAGAAATGGACCATTGAAGAAATCTCCTGATGCTTAGCAAATTGGCAGCAAACCATTTATTGAGGCAAATACAAGGGCCTAAATGTACAGGAAGCTGTCGGACCAAAGCAAGCCTTGGCACTTCCACTGTAGTTTTCACCAGGGGGCTGGGGTTTGTTTGGCTGAACCGCCCTCTTGTTAATACCCTGTTGAAGCAGCCCAGTGTGTTCAGATTTGGATAAGCTTAAAACTACATGGATGCTGACAAGTGGCTGTGGAAGGAGTCTAAGAAGTAGCACGTACAAATTTAGTTGAGCAATACAGAAGGTGCTAATGTGAAGGCTATAATTCAAGCATACCATAGCACAGATGAACAATATGTGCTTGTAAATGCAGAGGTACAGCTTTGGTCTAACAGGAGGTTCCTACAAGTTTCAGCCCACGTATTTGTCTGAAATGTTTGGCAGCTAATTTGCCTGGCATCTGGATATTTCTTGAATGGTCTGTTTCTGCTACCGTGCTCTGCATTCTTGTGTTCCCTTCTCTGGTTTTGGATTTGGGCAGGTCTTGCTGAGCAGAGTTCTTGGTATGGTCATGCACACTGTATCCTTCCTGCCATAGGATATATTGTTGCCTAGAGAATGGAGACAGCCAACCTAAGGTAGAGTGCAGTGTCATAGATGAGGCAAAGTGACTGACTGACTTGTGATACTCCATTTTGTTAGGTTACATTTGCTCACTCCTAATTCCATCATTAAAGCATTGCAGCAGGACTCTCCGAGCAATGGGAAGTTTGGAAGCACAAGTCAAGGCATGTCTAACTTTATAAGCGAGCCCTAGACATCTTAGCTTCTGTAAACTCCCACCTCAAATAGGGTGGCTTACCTTGAGTATCTCCCTGGGCTCTGTTTATGCCCACTGCCTGGCTGACTTACAGTGTGTGTGTGGGGGGGGGGGGTAAATCCATGCACAGTAATGTTCTGATGCTGTCCTGCGTGAGTGTGCAGAGCGATGTTGCCACACTGCCCTATTGTATAGTGTAAATAGCCTGAACTGTGTCCAAATAAAACTGAGCTCTCTACTAGCCAGGCAAGGTCCGATTTGACTCAGTTCTGCCATTGATTGTAGTGCAGAGGGGGTTCTTCAATGTACTGTGAATATTTATTTCTAAATCCTTGGTTACTAATTAAATGAGTTGTTAATTTTTGCTATCTATTTCTCCACAATGGGAGCCACCACGTTTAGTTCTGAACTGTGTTTGGACCAATCAGAGTTGTGGGTTAAACTGTGGACGTTCTTGTTGGTGCCTAAACTTAACCAATGAGAGCTCTCTGACTATAATTGACATTAAAGATGGCCAACCGGAATGCAGGAAACCTGGTCTTTTGTTGGGACTATGTTTGAATAGGATTCTGTTCAGCTCAAGCAACCAAGAAGGAAACAGCCTGTGTGTGGGCTGAGGAGACTGCAGGGGAAAACCTGTTTTTCCTCCCTGCAGAACCTGATAGCATTGTAGACTGCCTAAAAGCAGAGGGGGCAGTGCAGCTGTAGTGTCTGAGAGAGGTGGAACCCTGTGTGGGCTCTGCTATATTTTGCAGTGAAAGGCCTGTCTTGCCTTCCTGTGAGCCACTTTGATTCCTGAGGGGATCGCTTGGATCAGAGACTGCCTCAAAGCAGTGTTTCTTATCTGTGAATGCTGATTTTTGAAAGCCTGTTTTTCTTCTACCTAGAAGAGAGGTTTTGTCGTCTGCCAAGAGGGAGAGACCACCGTGGGGTTTCTTCTGCTTCTGCAGTAAAGACTGTCATGCTACCAAAATGTTAAACTGTTTACCAAGTTAAATTTCCAGCATTGGGCCAACCAAAAGACTGTTCCTGCACCAGCTTCAACAACTGCCTAGTGGGAGACCAGCCTTGGGGAGTCTGCCTCTGTGGAGAATCTGATCGCAGGTTGCAGCCACCTACGGGGAAAGGCCATGAAGTGGAAGGGACTCATGTCGGGGGGGGCCCCCCCAACCAGGATACGCACCAATCTGATGGCCTATTGATATATATGTGGCAGCATGCTCCTCTTCCCTTGACGGACTCCGTATGTCTCTAAACAAAGCCTGTCTCCTCGTATTCGCTTGTGACGGTCTTACACATACCTGCTCACTTTATAGTGCTACCAACTGGTTTCATCTTGACAACAGGATTAAGTTCCATACCGGTCTGCTGGCTAAAAAAAAAATCACCTTATGCCTCTTCCCCCTCTGTACTCGCCCTGCTAATCCATCCCATCACAAAGGTCAAGTTTACCCGTAGCTCAGCAAAACATCTCTTCTCTTTTTTTTTTTTTTTCTCCCCTCTAGCCAGACCTCACAATTCCAAAGGTCTTTCAGCTATAGGGCCCCCATGTAGATGAACAACCTTCCCTCCACCCTGTCAAATGAGCAAAGAATTGGACATTTTAAAAACTCTCTTAGGGCCCACCTCCTCTCTTCACATCACTGTGACTGCAACTGAACCCTGGCCCTCTACCTCCTCCTCCTCCCTGTTCTATGACAATGGCCCTGGCCTGCCTCTTCTCCATAGTGTCCTACCTGAGTCGCTTATATTATAATGTGTACTGTGTAAATTACCCCATTAAGTAACCCTAGTATTTTGAATGTTAGACTAGCTGATTCCCTGTAAACAAGCTGTATCTTTCCCTGTGATTTATCTCTGTAATGTCTGTCTGTTTAAAACTTATGTGACGTGGAACCTTTGTAAATGAGTCTGACTCAAAAGTACTCTCCGATTCTACAATAAATAAATCTGAGTGCAGTGAGTACAACCAGGGTAGCCCCCTGCAACCATCAGATAAGTGTTTTCCTCATCTGATTTTTCCCTAAACATTTTGCTTGGTTCTAACTGATTGTAGGCCATCCAGTCAGGAATTACAATTACCTTAATTATTTGCAAGAGTTTCATAACCAGCCTTCTTTCCATCAAGGGCTCCAACCAGCTGCAATGCCAGTCGAGCCCATGGCAGTGCTTCAGGCCTGCCCCACTATCTCACTCTGGGTACCCAGCAGCTGTTTAAACTATTTTTAAGTGGGGGGATGATATCTGTTGGGGTACAGTACTATAATAATGGCACCAAATTCTCACCCACCCTTGTTCACATCCCCTGAAATAAACCAGATTTCTTGTTTAATGTTAACCTGATCCATGAGCATACTATTACTTGGTTTTCAGCTACTGAACCATTTGGAAAGTACTGTGAAAGTGTGTTGTTGTGGCTAAACTGTTTCCTTGCAGGGGGCACAGGGTACATGCCAGAAGACCAGACCCGGTTGGTAAGTGCAGTGTGCATGAACATATCATTAGGGCTCTGTGGTAGTATACTAAATGTTATATATGGTAACTGGGAAGCTTGGGGTCCAAGGCTACTAGTCTGGGTTGTGGGGGGTTACAGCTTCCCAGAGGAGGGCTGTAGTAGCATTACTATTTACCTACATAGGCTTTACTCTGGGTGGAGGCACCAATGTTGTAATTGTACTGTTGGTAGGGAGGCCACAATACTTGCCAATTTTGAACCCAGGCCCCTCAATAGTTGTCGGAATCCACAGGCAAGGATAGTAGCCCTTGGTTTAATGGTGTCAGGATTAGACATGCATTGAATATATATAAGGTTAAAATCTAGAGCAGGATCAAGGTTAAGACCTAGTTAGGTGTGTGTGTGTGTGTGTGTGTGTGTGTGTGTGTGATTTAGGCAGAGTGCCATGCCAGCTGTAGACTCTCATAGCTTGGTTGTAGAACAAAAGGCATAGCATGCATCTTACTAGAGTTGAAGCCTGCTTTGTGCTAGCCAAGTCTGGAAACCTGCATTGCATTTCGGGTTTACCACATGGCCGCTTGATAACAACCTATAAATGACAACATGAACTGTTTGCAACAGTTCACATTTTTCTGCATAGATCTACTGGTATTTTCCACCAGAGCTTTTCTGGTAATGTCTCCTCAACCATGTGCGGAGGGTGGGGGGGACTGCCATTCTTGTCTTGCATTTATTTGATGTGGTTGTTTTTGTTTTGTTTTATTTTGGCTCTGGCTATCTCTAATGAATGCTCTTACATTTTTTTTTTCTCTCTCCCTTAGTTTGAGCACCAAGATGTCTGGACATGGCAAGAAAGCAGAAAAAGCAAAATCTAAATCCAGGTCTAAAGCAGGGCTATGCTTCACAGTGGCTAGTCTTCGCAGGATGCTGAGGAAGGAGAAGTATGCAGAGAGGATTGGAACTGGGGCACCAGTCTACCTGGCTGCAGTGCTGGAATATCTGATGGCAGAAATGATGAAACTGGCTGGGAATGCTGCTCGGGACAACAAGAAAACCAGAATCATGCCATGGCACATCCAGCTGGCAGTGAGGAATGATGAGGAATTCCATAAACTGCTTGGAGATGTAACCATTGAAAAAGGAGTTCTGCCGAATATTCATGCTAAGCTTCTGCCTAAGAACACTACCAAAGGATCTGCTGATGGAAGCAAAGATGCTCAATCTTGGGAATTCTAACAAGAACTCTGTACTGAGTGTAGTCTGCCTGTCCCACTTTGGGGTTTAATGAACTTCATTCTTTGACACTTGCTGTTCTAAAATGCATAGCGTATGTTTGATTTCCATAAAAATCTACACTCATTTATCCCTTTTGGGTTGACACCCTTAATAAAAATTTTTGGCTACAGGCTCATGTGGGAAAGAAAGGTTGAATGATCAGTGTTAATTTCTATAAATGGTATTCTTGGGCCAGACGCAGGCTTCTCTGCACAATTACTAGGTGCACTACAGTACCTTGACTGGCTCCCTGAAGCCCTTCTCTCTGCATGATAACTAAATACATTTTGATTATGCTGGAAAAGGGGTAGAGTTTTGCAGCACTCCATGCATAGGAGGCAGTATGGCATAGTGGACAAAGACTCTGAGTTGCAAATCTGGAAATCTGGGCTTTAATCCCATCAGCCCCCACTTGTATACTGTGTGACCCTGAGCAAGTCCTGTAACTTTCTTGTGCTCCCAGGTTACACCTGGAAAAGAGCTCTGGCATAAACAATTTACCCTTTCCCCTTGCCTTTTATCTTAAGGCAAGTGCTAGGACTGTCACAACTGAGTAGTTGGTAAGAGATAAGGCATTGGACTGGAGCTAGGCTTCCATGGACTTTTGGGAATGGGTGGGGCCTTTGTTCACCAAGAAAGACTGGGAAACAACTGAAGGGGTTGCAGAGTTATAGCAGTTGGCCTTATGCTGGTGCTATGCCTTGGCCAGTCCTCCTGGCTTTCCCAGGTTTAAATCCTGGTAACATCTGACCCAACATCTGTAAGTAATAATGCAGTGTATCTAGGTCCACAGGGCCCCCCCCCCAGTTGGACAAGACCACACCAATGGCTACTAAGAATAGTCTCCAAAGTACCATAATCTCCTAGTGGCTGAGCTATAGAACTATAGCCCATGATAAACTTGGGACTTTATGGGCAATGCAGGGTTTCCATCAAACTTATTGAAACATGTTTGCCACAACTGTGCCTGATTTTTAGTGCACTATGTGAAGTTATGATGTTTTTTCCACTTCACAGCAGCTTGTGCCACATATTTGGCACAAACGCCATGCAAAGTGTGGGTACCTGGGATTGACACAAGCTTGACCAGCATAAAGCTGGCCTAACTTCTAATCTGTGCACGAGACAGAAAATCCCAATTGCTGACTGGGAGAATGCCACAAGCTCCATGCACCACATGTTCTGTGCGCCTCAGGTTTGCAGCATTTGCAAGCCTAGAAAATCTGGCCATGTTAAACTAGGACTATGCTGCACATCCTGAAGCTACTGAAGTAGCATTGTGGAGCATGACTCTTTGCAGTTCAGCAGGTCAAACAGATGAGAAAGGGCAATGACTTCATTCATTTTTCCTGGATGGCCATTTTGTATATGGTAAAGTAATGAGCTGTTCATGAGCTTAGTACATCCAGCACACCTGGGTTTGATTCCCACGTCCTCCACTTACATATTTTGTGTTCTGAGCAAGTCACTTAATGATGCCAGTACTTCTGGATCCCTCCTGAGCACAGGCACTTGTGCCTATAGACTTTACCTGGTCACTAAAGAATTAATAATAAAAAAAAATACTGAGTTATTGGAAGTAATGGGTTAATGTTGGGTGCAGGATAATCCAACTTCAGTAATTTACTTGTTTTTTACTGGGGGGGGGGTCTTGCTCCAACCAAGTTTTAGGTTGGGTGAAATGAAGAAAATGCTAATTTTTCAAGGGCAATATATCAACTACTTTACTTTTCCATGACATTGATAAGGCAAATTTGGTCTGCTCTCCTCCTAAATGGAAGCTAGATGACTGTAGATTTATATCACATGGTTAGTTTTTAACCCCCCCAAAAATGCAGTTAAATAAATCTCACTCAATCCGTCTATTTAGCTAACCAGATGCTACATTATGTACTCTTGACACCCTCATAGATGCTAAAAAGTTTATAAAGCTACTTTGCATTTGGCCTTGTGGTTTTAAGCTCTTGAGTCTATAAATGGTATTTCCTGGCACACAACTTTTCTTACATTTAACTGACACCCCTTTTTAAACAAGAATGCTCAAATCATACCAGTGCCACTTGAAGTCTTGCCTTGAACAAGTCTGGTCACTTCTTGACGTCAACCCAAAACCTGCCCCTCAGGTGGGCAATGCATGTGACTTGCCTAACTGAGTGGGTATATTTTAATCACCCATATGTGACCTGTTCAAGGCAAGAGTACATGTGGATCTAGTAGGAGCTTGGAGTCTCTGTGTCCTGTTTCACAGGTTTGGGCTTTACTCGCTGGACCACACCTTGACTACAAGAAGAAACCAACTGGCGCAGGAAGGGGTGTGAGCTATCCTTGAGTGGGTAAACTGAGACTGATGCTTCATAGTCCTGCAACAACTCGTACACTCTGTGTGGCAGTATGACATAATACTGCTTTCTACCCCTGGCTGGCAGTGGATACATAAGCAGGTGAACAGAGTGCAAATCTAGTATGAAGTTTAGGGTCATGAATCTTGACTTCAGTGTGCAGGTCAAGTTACTCTTAATAAGTAGTAAACAAACCAAAATAGGGTGTACAACTCTGGGGTGCTGCACTCTGGTGACCTGCAGACTATTTAGCAGTTTCTCTGGGAGCTCTGTGTATATGCTGCACAGTGCATATGTGCAGAAAAAAAGGCACAAACTGTTGGGCAGAATACCACCTTAATTGTCCATATGGCAGAAGTGCAATGGGACCCCCACATATCTGGCCCCTAGGAAGAAAACTCTATTTTAGGAGCACAGGTAACTTCTGCACCCACTCTAGGTCTCCGTCAACAATGCAGTGATCTAGGCTACATTTTAATTGGGTGTACATGATCATTCTGTGCCTAATTTTCCACCTCACAAACCATGAGGTTAAAACCAGAGTTGCATGAAGCAGTCAACCATGAATCCAGTTCTTCTGAAGTGTAAACCATCCCTATTCCAGATGTGCTCTAAGGTGCATATAAGAAATGGGACACAAAGAATGTTTAGAGGAATATTGCAGTAGGGTAGGAGATGCATAATTTGAAAATATGGAGGTGTGATGGTGCTTGGTTGCTGCTCAGTTGGCCCAATTCCATGTAAGGCTTCCAAAGAAGCAGGATGGAGGAAAATGAGCCCCCAGTCAAAGCAAGTAAAGCAAAGTGTGTGTGTGGGGGTGGGGGGTTGGGGAGAGGATTAACACCTTGTAGATGAATTCCAAGAGCATCTGAAAAAACATGGATGTGCCTGAAAAGGTCTTCAGGTGAATGCACCAACCCAGTTACCAAATGAATAAGTGACTCCAGTGCTGGAAATTTTATATAAAAACATTGCACCAGCCTGGTTGCTGAATGAATAAATAACTCGGTGCTGGAAATTTCATATAAAAACTAACACCACTGCTGCATGATCAATAATACCATACGGCTCTGGGGACAAAAGTCATCATGTATTGCATTTTAACTTTAGTTCGCTTTATGTTTTTGGTGTGCACTTTTACACAGAAGCAGTCCTTTGCCATTTTGCTGCTATATTAGAGTCTGACTTAATTGCAGTCTTGGAACAGAGCTCACCACTGAACTCCAAACATTAGATATCATTGTGTTCACAAAGATGTGGCACACTTGGGGGGACTAGCTGTGATCTTAAAGGAGATCTACAGTCAAAATTTATAAGCCAGAATGTTGTACAGAGTGTTCTGCTGCATGGGTGCTCGTGTTGCGTTGTGTTGTGTTGTGTGTTTTTTTTTTTTGTTACGCTATTAAGTTTTTCTAAATTGCCTACTTGGTCCCTGAGGATTTACATTGCTGTGTATATTTAATTGCCTTTCCTTTTCCCCCACAATGACTCTAGTCCTTTGTGACACTGCATCTGAGGCCATTGATTCAGTGAGTGCTGGTTTTCTCTACTGTGTGCAGTAGTGGAACTGTGCCTCTCCTTATTCAGTGGGCACCAATAAAGGTTACAGTCAGAGTCTGACAAACATCTGAGTAATAATAGAGTGGGCTATCTTCACTAATTGTAACAATGACCAACATTGGGTGATTTATCTGTATTTGTATCTGGCTGTGTACGATTTGATGAAAAGCTTTAAAAACAAAACATTCACTCTTGCTGGCTAGACCTAGACACATGTCTAGAAAACAAAGATTCAATGTTTGGGGAATAATGGTGGGGTATTAGTGCTTGTGTAACTTGTAGTACTTTTTGTGGCTTTACTCTATTCCCAACCTTGAGTAATAGGTATGTAAGTAGGAATTTGTAAGGAACAGAAGGCCCAAAAAGATATCACCTCCAACTCATGGAGAATGTGACCTCTAGCACCTAGGAGAGGACCCCCCCCCATGTGGAGGAAACCTCTGAGGGCCCATAGCTATTGGTCTGCCTGTCCTCTGGGCATACTAAGAGGAGACAAACCTAGATTCTAGCAACTGAGAGCTAATTTTTTGAACAAGGTGAACTGCTTGGAGAGATGATCCATCCTCAAACCCATGGATGATTTAGTTTGGATGATGATCCTGAGGCTGAAGAAGTAGGTCTTTTCAGAAAGAGCGGAAGAATCATGAGTGTGAAGCAGATCCAGTTGAAGGGCAAATGAAGTCCAGATTTCCGAGGTAATGAAGGATGCTTGCCCAAAGGGATTTCAGGGACACAATGAGCAGGGAGAGCATGATTGTCTCGATATGCTACCAGACAGTGAATGGTGAGAATATGATTCTGTAAAGTCATGGGTTGATGATCCAACTGGTGGGAGGTCTGATGTTAAAGGTAAAGTCTGGAGGTAAGGAATTCAGTGGGGGGGCTATAAGTTACGAAATGAGCATCTGTGAAGTGGAAGAAGAAGTCTAGTAGAGTCTAAGTGCCTGATAAGAGAAATAACATAGAAGTTTGGTAGACGAATACAGGAAGATTGGCATATGCAGTCTAGTTGGTAATTGAATGTGTATGGAGAATGATTGGAAGTTCAGTACGAGCAACTGGATAGCTTATATGGGCATTGATGTCATAACTATACTTGTATGTGTTCTGCTGGTCTGTTGGCTGAACTACATCTGGGTATTTCTGTGGTGTAATTGCCAGTGAGATACAATGAGGTGGCTATAGCTGGCTAGGTTTTTACAGGTAATCTGACTAAATGGTAAAGAAAAGCTTGGAAGTGGATATCTGGAATTATCTATAGGCTGAGTTGGTAGTGCAGTAAAGTAGTGTGAGATGCCTGAGGATCCTAGTGCTATGGTTGATTAAGACTTGTTGGGAGGCACGACTTAGGATAGTGAATTTGCCGTAACAGTTGTAGATTTTCAGATTGAGAGTTGAAGAAGCCTGTTCTCTGAAAGTCTTCACTGGAAGGAGTAATGGAGATAATTCTTGAAGGATAGACTCGAAGGACAGCTGATTGAGCAGCTAACTTGACTGATGGTAGTAGGATAGAGAAATGCAGATGAGTATATGAGGAGTGGAGATGTTTAGGAGCTAGAAAACAGTGGTTTGGATGACATAACTGTAGGAAAGCAGCTATTTGTTTAGCTTTTGTTGACCAGGTAAGTATACTAGACAAGACATTTGCCTATTTTCAGGTATGACCCAGGACAGTACAATGAAATAAAAGTTCATACAGAGGGCATGATACAATGTAGGCATTACACAGAATCAGGTAGAATCAGATGAACCTAACACACAGTGAGTAAACACAGAATAGGAACAAAATATATACATGAGAGGCAGTATGCAAGCAATAATACCCAACAGGGTGGGCAGTATTGGGCAATACCGGACCTCCCAGGAGTGTAATGAGGCTCGGCGGCACAGGCGGAGGGCCTTATAACCCCAGTAAGGTCCGGTATTGTACATACCTCCCACCCTGGAGGGTATTATTATTAAAAAAATAAATAAATAAAAAATAAAACTTTCAGCTTAGTGTGCTACTCCTGGTTAAACAACTAAAAAAGTCACCCAGGATATGAAAAGTGCATTATACAGTTCAGAGCCCCAAAAGCAGAAATGCAGTCATAGCATCACCTGAAATGGAGAGTAAATACATTATATACAGAGCAGAACCCAAGCAGGCAGGATGCATCAGTAGGACTTACACAAGGGTACCAAAAGAAAGACTTGCCAGTCCAGTGCAGGGGACCAAGGTTAGTTATGGCAGTTTAGGATAACCACATGCAGAGGAGAGCTTCAAGTAATTCCACAGAGGGCACTGAAGGTGGGAGTGGGAGGAGCAGACCTGGGCTGGAAAGGAATTCCATACTTCGGGGGAACATGACGCAAAATCCCCATTTCCCCCATTTGCATTCGAGTGGGAGGAACTTTGAGAACAGCAGGGTCCAATGATCTAAGGCAGTAAGAGGAGGCAGCCGGTTTGAGGAGCTCAGCCAGTCCTGGGGTGGTGCCAGTTCTGAGAACTTTGGCCGTGAAGCTGCCCAAGACAAAATTCATGTGGTTGGGAGGGGAGAGCCAGTCAAGTTTGTTATACAGATCACAGTGGTGGGTGAGGTGACGAGCAGCAAGTGCAAAGTGGCAAATGTTATAGGCTATGTTCCACCTAGAGAGGTGAACTTTGGAGGTGCATGCAAACAGGATGAGTCCATAGCAGAGAAGGGAGAAATACATCTCTGGCCAGTGCAAGGTGAGCAGCAGAAGTAAGATTGTTCTTCGCTCTGTAGGCCAGACCCACTTTGCAGTTGACAGCTTTGCATACATTTTGGATATGATGCCCAAGGTCAAGCTGGGGGTCAAGTATCACCCCCAAATTATTTGATGGAGTCCGTGATTAGAACAGGAGTACCATCAATACCAGTAATACTCATTGGGGCAGGGGAAGCCTTTATCTTGGTCAAAAACCCAAAAAGCATAGCCTGAGTGTGTGTGTGTGTGTGTGTGTGTGTTTATTAAAAGGGTTGAGGTCCAGCTTGTGGGTCATTATCCAGGACTGGATATTCCTGTAATACTCACTCAGTTAGTTGTTGACCCCAAAGCCATAGGAATGGGTGAGGATAACCAGGTTATCCACATATAGAATAGAGCTACAGTTGGAAGAAGTAGAGTGGAGATTATTGACAAAGATAGAGAAGAAGCCCTAGGACTGAACCCTGGGGGAGACCCGAGGTCCCAGGAGTGGTGGCTGAGAGGACCTTACTGAATTTAGTCAGTTGCTATCTGCTCTGGAGGTAATAGTGAACTATCTTAGTACAGGTGGGGACAAACCAAGTGACTGAAGTTGAGAGCAAAGTAAGACCTGGTCAACTAGGTCAAAGGCCTTAGATAGGTGAATGAAGATGGTGCCTGAGAGCTTACCCTGGTCCATAGCTGCCCTGATCCCAAAGGAGACTGTAATAAGGGTGGAGGATGTACTGTGCCCTTTGTGAAAGCCATGCTGTGTGGAAGACAATTGCTCATGGGCCTGAATATACTCTGAGTTGCCCAGCCACAACTTTCTTCAAAAGTTTACTGATAGCCAACAAGATGGCTGTTGGTCAGTAGTTGTTGAGGATCTTTGGGTTGTCCTGTTTTCAGAGGTCAGGGATAACTCCAGAGGCTAGGGACATGTTGAAGATATGGGCCACTGGGGAGGCAATATAAGAGGTACAAAGATGGAGGAGCTTAGGTTCCATGATATCGTGGCCAGCACTAGAATGAGGGGAGAGACCAGAGAAGTCTCTGCATCTCCTGTGCCATCACACCCCTGAAATAGAGTAATGGATGGGAGATGGGGGCTGACTGGGGGGCAGAGGCCGGGACATGACTGTCATTCCCAACAGTGGAGAATAGGGAGGAGAAGACAGACAAATCCAAGAAGTGGGAGTTGAATGCATTGGCAATGGTTAGTGGATTGTTACAATAAGATCCATCTATGAGCATGTTGGAGGCCCCACAGTTGGAGGAACCACTTACTATATTTTTAATGTTCCTCTAGAAATTTCTTGGGTCCTTAGCTGAGTTTAGTAAGGCAGTTTTGCAGTATTCACTTTTGGCAGCCCTGATTGCTTTTTTGCATTCATTCCTGAGCCTCCTATATTGCTGAAATATGGCTTGGTCCATCATGATCTTGAAGTTGGCCCAGTACTTGTCTCTAGCCCTCATGAGGGCTAGGAAGATCCCATGCAGCCACTTAGTGGCAGACCCCCCCTTATCCTCCACCTGATAAGAGGGGCATGCTTGTCTTGCAGTGTCCCAAAGGTGCTGAGAAAATGACTAACAGCAATGGAACAGTCCTGAGCATTTAGCACTGCAGACCAGTCCATAAGCATCAGATCCTCATGGAAGGACCCCAAGTCAAACCTGGAAAAATCCCTTGCTCTGATTTTGTGAGGAATTTTGTGGGAGATCTTCCATATGTAGTACATAGGGGTGTGGTCGGAGATGGTCAGGAAGGGTGTCAAAGAAGCTGATCCTCTCAGCTCTATTGGACAGGACCCAGTCCAGGATGGAACTAGTACCGCCAGTGGTAGACCACCTAGTGGGCTCCTGAATAAGTTGAGACAAGGAGAGGCCAGCAAGCAGAGGTTCATACTGCTTGGTGTTTCCTCCAAGCCAGTTTAAATTAAGATCTCCCAAGATCATTCGCTCATTATGCCCAGTTTTAGCAGCACCAGTACCAAGGAGGTAGGATAACCCTGGCAGACCACCGGGGGGGGAGGATTGTATGTATAGATGTGCAGCTTCTTAGTGTTCCCAAGTAATGGGACTAAGAAGTCTGAGCATAAGAGAGGGATTTAAGTCCTTTCCGTGTAGGAAGATAGCCAGTGAGATGGGGTAGACAAGGAAGTCGCAATAATTGAATAGACAGGATTTGAAGGTTGTATCCAATAGAGATGGATGAGATCTTTCTATTGTCCAGATGAATGAGATTCCAGGAATGATCGTTAGGAGCTGATTGGGCAGCATATAAAACTGTATGTTGACGTGAGAGTCTGAGGCATGTTATCCAATGGAAGTTTTCTAGAAGTAGTTCTCAATAGTAATAAACAAGTGATCCATTAATTAGTGGCAGGGTACTGTTAGAATAGCCAGAGTAGGAGTATGGGATGGATGAACTGGAAGAGTAGAAGACCGGGTAGGAATACTGGTCTAGATAGGGTAATAGGCCCAAGAGAGCCACAGCAAACAACAAAGCCCCGAGCCTGCAAGGCAGAGAAGAAAAAGCAGCTATCCAAGGATGGAAGGCAAGACTGGAGTGAATCCCACTGGAGGAGGGATCCAGGGAAGGAGGTGGCTGAGGTGAAGCCAGATGACAGAGCAGGGAGCAACGGGACCAGGTCAGGTCGGCAGCGAACAGCAGCAGAATGCAGGAAGGCTGCAGTAAGGTACCAGAGGAGATCCACAGAAGGTTGAAGAATGAAGCCAAGCACCAAGGGCAATGAAGTTGAGATACACAAGTCCCACATCTGACGAAGACTTCAAACTACTAGTGGAAGGACGAAAGGTGCTGGAGTGAAGAAGGATGAGGGTCCCACATCTGAAGGAGAACTAACTCGTACAGCTGCTGGCAGGGGTGACCTGCAGGAAGGAAGTCCATGGGGTAGCTAAACTGGATTGAGATAGACTGAATGAGCTGGCACGGTCCAAATCATGAGGTTAAGGAGGCCGAGGGGGTAAGCATGATGGTCCAAGGAAGCACAGGATGTAGACTGGTGAGAAAGGATGGAAGGAAGGCATTCTGAGCAGAGGGTTCCTGTATCTGGAGGGAAACAGGATTGAGTAAGACGTAGAAATGCAAAAGGGTTAACTGTCAAGTGCAGATGCAGGCTCCTAACTGAGGTAGTTGATGTGAAATGCTTGTACACAGTGCACCAAATAATGGATGATGGTGAAGGCAAATGGTTCAGGTCCATGAAAGAGCAGCATGTGTTAGTCCATTACAGAGCATATAATTGCAGAAAGGAACTTCCAGTCCTGGTGAACGAGAAGAGACCAGTATCCAATACCAACAGGTGAAGGTAGGAGGATGGAGGCAATTGAGTGGATGATCTCACTCCAAACAGGAGTAAGAACCAGGTATTGCCAGAGATGGCATGGAACAAGTGGAGTCACAAGGAGGCAACCAAACTAGGTAGTCTGAGAGTGAAGACCAACGTACTAAGCCTGTAGGAAAAATTGGGAGGTGGACGGCAAATGAGGTATAGAGGCCCTGTTCCCGAAGAAAGGCAATAACCAGCATCTGGTATAGAATGCAGAGGTGGAAACATTCGCATGCAGAGTCAGGCTCCTACCCATGGCAGTCAGTTTGATAGGACCATGAATCAAGACTGTAGACCAGGTAGGATGGAGAAAGTAAGTCAGGCAAAGTCATGTTCCTGAAGGGAAGCAGCATCTAAGTATCTGGCTGAGGATGCAGAAAGTTGAAACATTGGAATGGAAATTTGGACACCCATCGATGACTGCTGAGGTGGGATGAGCATGACTTGAGGCAGTTAGGCGTAGGTAAAATGATGAGGGCACATAGGGTGAAGAAGTTCCATTCCTGAAAGGAAGCAGCAACTGGTATGAGGTAGAGAAGGCATGGTATGATTCAATAGATAGTAGACATGGCTCCTATTCCTGGCAGTTCGGGTGAGCTAACCTTCACTCGATGCTGTCCAGCAGAGTTAGGGATGGAAGACACGACTGGGACCTGAACCTGGAGGGTTACACTATGTTCAGAAAGGACAGGGGGGGGGGAAGAGGAGGAGGGGTAGCAATGATAGTCAAAAACTACATTGGCATAGGGGGAGTAGAGGAGGTGGAGGGAACCGTGGAGGCGATTTGGGTCACCTTGATAACAAAGGGGGGCAAGAGAGTAAAAATAGGAGTGGTGTATAGACCCCCTGCCCTGGCAGAGGAGCTGGAGGACAGTCTGGTGGCAGATGTTGGGAGACACTGCAGACTGGGCAGAGGAACGGTGGTGGTGTTGGGGGACTTAAACATGCCAGGAATAGACTGGGAGACTATGACATCCTCTGTGACCAGGGAATAGAGGTTGTTGGATGTCTTTCAAGACACGTTCCTAACTCAGCAGGTGAGGGAACCGACCAGGGAGGTGCAGGTACTGGATGTGGTCCTGGCAGACAGTGACCAGATTGGGGGCCTGGAGGTAAGGGACCCATTGGCGGGGAGTGACCATGCCATGGTCTGGTTCTGCCTGGACCTAGGAGGGGTAGAAGGCTGCACAAAGACGGAAGTAACTGACTTCAGGGGGGCGGATTTTAAGGAAATGTGAAGGATCCTTAAGGAGCATTTGGATGAGATTGGGTCAGACATGGACGCTGATAGTAGGTGGGAAATCATCAGGAGAGGGGTGCAGGATGCTACCAGCACCTGTGCAAGAGTAAGACGAAAATGCGGTGGGCCCAAAAACCCTGCTGGTAGACCAGGAGGTCCAGGAAGTGGTGGGGAAGAAGGCAGCCTATAAGCAATTCAAGTGCTCAAGGAGTGAAAGGGATCGAGGGGAGTACGAGCTGATGGCTAGAAGGGCCACTAGGGTGGTGAGGGCAGCTAAGGCAAGGAAGGAGCAGAACCTGGCCAGGGAAATTAGGAGTGGAAACAAGGGGTTCTTTAGATACATTGGGGAAAAACGAAGGGTGAAGGGGCAGATTAGCAGGATTAAATCAGGGGAGAGATGGGCACAAGACCCGGGGGAGCAGGCTGAGGTACTAAATGAGTACTTCACCTCAGTTTTCACCAAGGAAAATGGGGGAGCTGCATCATACATGGGAGGAGACAGAGATACTGAGAGGGGACCCTTACCGATCAGGCGGGTCTGGGGAGAGGGGAGGAATCACTGGCAGGAGCGGGAGGGCTAAGCAGGAGAAGAGGTACCGGAGTGGAAATCACAGCAGAGAGTGAGGAAGCCTCAGCTCCTTTAAGATGGAGAAAGCACTGGGCCAGATAAATTACACCCCAGAGTGCTGAAGGAACTTGCTGATGTCCTGGCGAAACCTGGCGGAGCTTTCACCATCTCTCTGAGGACAGGGTGGGTGCCCCAGGACTGGAAGGTGGTGCATATGTGCCTATCCACAAGGGGATCAAGGAAGGTGGCAGGGAACTACAGGCCTGTCAGCCTGACATCAGGGGTGGGCAAGGTGATGAAGGGCATTGTCAAGGAGAGGCTAGAGGGGACCTGGATGAGTCAGGGTGCCTGGACGATAGACAGCATGGATTCATCCCGGGGAAATCATGTCAGACAAACCTGGTGGAGTTCTATGACTGGGTGACAAGTGCCTTGGACCTGGGTAGACCAGTGGACGTCCTCTTTCTAGACTTCAGCAAGGCATTTGACTCTGTTCCTCACGTGGGCCTGTTGGATAAGCTGGGAGAAATGGGGGTGGGGAACCAGATGATCAGATGGATCGGCAATTGGCTCCAGGACTGGACCCAGAGGGTCGTAGTTGGTGGGATAATCTCACCCCCAAGGAGGGTCATTAGTGGGGTCCCACAGGGATCAGTCCTTGGGCCCCTTCTGTTCAACGCCTACGTCTCTGACATAAGGACAGGAATCAGGAGTGAGATGAGTCTCTTTGCGGATGACTCGAAACTGGGGGTGGTGGTGGATGGGGAGGAGGGGAGGGTGGCCCTACAGGGGGACCTGGAGGCTCTGGAAAGATGGTCTAGAAAGTGGAAGCTGAGGTTCAATGCAGGGAAATGCAAGGTACTCCACCTGGGGGCCAGAAACCCGGGCCAAGTGTACACCCTGTGGGTGGAAATGCTACAAGTCTCGATGGCTAAGAGGGACCTGGGGGTGGTGGTGGATGTCAAGATGAACAACTCTGAGACTTGTAGGAGGGCAGCAGCCAAGGCCAACAGGATGCTGGGATGCATCGCTAGGGGGATCACCTCCAGAAGGAGGGAAGTGATACTCCCTCTGTATAACTTTCTTGGTGAGGCCGCACCTTGAGTATAAGTGCAGTTTTGGAGGCCACACTTAAAAGAGGGACATTAACCTCCTGGAGAGAGTCCAGAGGAGGCAACCAAAATGATTTGGGGCTGGGGGACAGGACCTATGGAGGAGAGGCTCTAGAGCTAAATATGTACACATTGGAAGAGAGAAGGGACCGGGGGCATGATAGAGGTCTTCAGGTACATGAAGAGGATAAATAGGGGAGGAACAGTCAGGGTGCTTTGAAGGAAGGAGGAGGGGGCCACTAGAGGGCATGGGTGGAAGCTGGAGGGAGATTCAGGGGAGAAAGGAGGAGGTGCTACTTCACTGAGAGGGTGGTGGAGCCATGGAATGCGCTGCCTGGGGGCTGATGGAGGCAGAGACAGTGGAGGGGTTCAAGAGAGGGTGGGACAGGTACAGGGGAAGGGTTCTGGAAGCAAAATCCAATGCAGCAAGAATATCCGGAACTGGGAAGGGAGAAGCCAGAGAAGGCAAGGGGGGCAGCAAGGTCAGCAACCAGGGTGGGGGCTGAACAAACGAGCAGACACGAAAGACCATTAGGCCTATTCTGCTGGCATTTTAGTATGTTAGTATGTTAGTAAGATGTCTGGTTGGAAAGTATTAGGAGGTAGTGACTAACAGAATCCCATCCCCAGTAGACTGGAGAAGCCTACCTTCGCTCAGCATCTCAGAAGGTGTGAGTTAGGGACAGAGTTAAAAGTACTGCTGGTATGGGCTGGCAGAAAGCTCAGAATGATAGTGTAGAGAGGGAATATGAGGAATTGCAATGCAGACAGGCTGGAATTAATGGGACATATACATGGCAGGACAGATGTAAGAAAGATGGAAGGGAGGGCACATAACAAGAGAGAGCTGCAGAATTAAAAGGCTGCCAGTAGGAAACACTAACAATGGGGTGCAAAGGAGTATCCAACCATAAATGGATGCACATACCAGGAGGGAGTACAGATGGGAATGTAGATGACTGAGGTCGTAGGTAGCAAGGGTGGTAATGAGAAAGCAAGTCCAGGAGTGACCCACTCCCCCAGTAATGTTCTGGAGATTGGGAGCTGTAGCTCAAGTCATCCCATGTGCTGGTTGCCACCAGCATCAAACTAGAAAAGAAAGGACAGGAAATGCGTACAGAAACAATAATTAAACACAGGAGTTGATTTTTGATTAAGGCAGTATGTACTGTATGGGGATTCACAGCACACCAGTTGGTAGGTAACTGTCTATGTATTGATCCAAGTAATTGTAAATAGCTAGGGAGGATGGTGGTCGCTGTTCATTGACAGGGTCAACTTGTTTAGGAAGCAACGGCCCAACTGGCAATGGCTTTGTAAAGAACAGCTGAGAAGTGGTAGCAGTTGGATGTGTGGTGGTCCAGGAAGAAGTGACCAAGTGAAGCAGAGCTGCTCTGGGCTGCTATAAAACCCCCCTTTCCTTCTCTTCCCCCACCTTCCGAAGTAATGCAAGTAGTACAATACAATAGGGGAGATGTAAATCCTCTTTAGATAGTGTAGTACAGTCTAGATAGAGTCCAGGTAATCAGTGATAAGAAGTGCAGCTGATTGCAGACAGATCTGAGGGGAGCATTACATTTTTTGGGGATGTTGAAGCCTATGCCAAGAGTGCTTATCTGCACAAGGAAGCAAGTGTGGCAGAGGTCTCAGGCGTGGTGTGATGCAGAATCCTGAGAGAACATGGAGCCCATGCTAAACATATACATGAAATGCTAAACCATACCTATGATGCCACCAGTGCTCAAGGGAATCCAGTCTGTCCTTTGGACTCATCCGCAATCCACCCCTGCCACCAGCATTCAGAGTTTACCATCCAGGACTTGTCAACTGAATGAGAGAGGAAGCACTGCTACTTGATGGTGCAAAGTGTGGGGAATAGAGATGGCACATGGAATGGGCAGAAAGCAGGTGTGCTTACAGTGGGGCGCTGGAGCAAGTCCCGGAGAGATGTGTGGCAAGGTGCTGAGAGACGCTAGAAAGGTGCCAGTGGAAGTGAGGAGGTGACAGAGGGCAGGCAGAGAAGCCCAAAGAGAAAGAACTGAGGGGAAGCACCCAAACACAAGGGGGAGATGGAGGACAGCGGGGAGATGGAATGAAGAAGCAGGGGAACAGAGGACAAAATAGAAAGTGAGAGGAGGTAAGAAAATGTGGGAAGGAATGAGGAAGGAAGGGGAGACACATGGGAGAGGGGCGGAATGGATGATACAACAGAGAGGGAGGGTGAAGGAGATAGAAGGCACAGCCACACAAGCCATGCAGGGAGCTAAAGGACACAAAAAACTCTACCTAAACATAGGAGGTGTATTAGTGATGGGGATAAGTAGAGGTTGTGGGAGAAGCTATTCCCCACATTGAACCATGGGCTTAAGCCCTCCCATTGAACTGGAAAGAATTCTTTGAGGCCAGAGCAGGCTGTTAGTAGCACAGTACTGCTGCTCCTGCAAAAAGGACAAGAAGGCAGCAGTCACTGAACTGGAGGTCTCGGACTCATCGTCGTCACGTGGCCAATGGGACAGGAAAAGGCTTTATGAGAAAAGGGAAAGCGGTGCAAAAACTGGTCTGGAAATCCCCAGGGACCATAAAAAAGTAGGCTCATTTAGAAAATCCTTATGGTAAACAAAGGAAAGATTGCACTAGGATTACACACAGAAATCAAAACACTCTGCACAACCCTTTTTTTTTTTTTTTTATGTTGAATGTAGTTCTCTAATGTCCTGGTCTATAAACTATACGTATTTAGAAGAGGGGTAATGGTGCAGTTTATTGTAGACTAAATGGGGGGCCTGTGATTGCTGGATGTATCAAGCACAGAGGGAGAGGGGTTCAGGCACACTGGTTACAGCTAGTTGAGTGTCTGGGAAAGAAAATACAGTACTGTCTGTGTGCTCTGCCAGGACAAAGATAAGAACTTATGCACTGGGTGTGGCAGGAGATTTCATAGGCAGAAAACCAAACTCGTGATTATGGATGACTTCAATATAATAGACACTGACTAACAAAATATTAGGGCAAGTGCCTGAAAGGGCCGGAAATTCATGGAAATGGAACAGGATTTTTTTCACACTGGATAAATTATTTAACATGGGGAAGTACAGTATGGGGGACTAGAAGTACAAACCACTACAAAAAAAAATAAACCAACAACCAGAAAAATAAAATGCAAAGGAAAGGAACAAAACCAACTGCAAAGTGTGATGCCACAACAAGAAAGTAATGAAACCAAATGCAACAGTGCAACTAAAAGAAAATCGCAAAAAAATCCATTGCAAGCCAAAAGGGGAGAGTGCATCTAGAAAAAAAAAAAAAAGATTAGCAATGTATGCACAAATTGTGGCCCTGTTTCAGAGTTGCTTGAACTGCCTCACCTCCTTCTGTCATATCCACTCCTGGAAAATATATGGCCTGATCCCAGCTGTTAGTATATTAACCTGTTAGGAAAAGCATTTCTCCTAGAAAAATGCATTGGTAGTAGTGACGATGGAGAAATGTATGACCAGTATGGTAAACAGAGGAGAGTGAGATACTGGGCCTGACTTTCAAAGGGTGATGTGCAGCTTGCATCAAGCCATGTGTCGAACACATTCTTTGGCTCAACTGCAGCAAACACCTTTGCCGCAAGTGCCCCCCAATTTTCTATTCTCAGCTGTAGTGTCACTTTACTACAGCTTGCACCAAATATTTGGCGCAACCCCCATAAAATGGTCCACTCAATCCTGAAAGTTAGAGGAGGGGGGAGCTGTTTGCATCATTTGGTACGCAGGCGTGAAAATCCCTGTCACAAGCTGGGAGACTGCTGCAAGCCCCATTGTGCCGTATGAGTGGCTCACCAGAGGCTTGTGGCAGTCTGGGGGGGGGGGGTGCTTCGGCCCAATGTTTTGGAGATGTGTGTGTTGGACGTGGGTGCTGGTGCCCTGCTGTGCAACTGCATAGGGAAAGTTTTAAACCAGTATTACAGTCTGCTGCATGGCTGATTCACTCACAATTCTTTATTTCTGAAAACCAGCCTGAGAAGGTTAAAATAGAGCTCAAGGCTAGCCCCTTATAGTACAGATTACCATTGCCAAAGAAACCCAAATAGCTTTCCTGCATTCATATCAGCAATATAATTACTTACATTTGTAAGCCAAGTGATCTCAGTTTCACATATAGATTCATACCTAAGAGACCTGGGAGTTATCATATCTGATTACCTAAAGGTGACTAGGCAGTGTGACAAGGCAGTGAGGAGAGCTAGCAGGATGCTGGGGTGCATACGAGGGGGGATCACAAGCAGAAAGAGGGAAGTGATGTTACCCCTATGTAGATCACTGGTGAGGCTTCGCCTGGAGTACTGTGTCCAGTTCTGGAGACCTCATCTCTGGAAGGGCATAGCAAGAATGGAGGTGGTCCAGGGGAGGGCAACCAAAATGGTGCAGGGTCTGCATCAAAAGCCCTATGAGGAAAGACTGAAGGACCTTTATATGTATACACTGGAGGAACGGTGGGAGAGGGGGGGATATGAAAAAAACTTTCAAATACTTTAGAAGTATAAATACGGTTCAAGTGGGAAGCATCTTTCTAAAAAACGGATGCTCAAGGACAAGGGGTCGTGCTATGAAGCTGGAAGGGGTGGACTCAGGGGAGATGTGAGGAAGTACTTCTTCAATGAGAGGGTGGTGGATGTCTGGAACAACCTCCCAGCAGAGGCATTGGGAGCAAAAACTGTAACGGGGTTCAAGAAAGCATGGGATAGGCATAAGGGAACCCTAGTGATAAGACAAGGGGTTGGGGATAAGCCAGAGATCAAGTAGGGTCTGTGATGATATAGTAGGTAGAAAAAATGGGCAGACTAGGTGGGCCAAGCAGTCCTTATCTGTGTATTTTTTCAACTACAGAGACTGTCGGAGTGGCCAATTCCTAGATGCTACAAGAAACAGAACCATAGACTTTGACAGCAGATAAGGACCGCTTGGCCCACTCAGTTTCCTACCTATTGGATACCCTGAAGATTCAAGTTTACCAACAGTCTACTTCCTCTTACCCCCCACTATAATTGCCTTATGTCTGTCCCATGCATTCTTGAATTCCCCCACTGTTTTTGACCCCACAACCTCCTCAGGAAGGTGGTTCCATGTGTCCACCACTCTTTCTGTGAAAAAATATTTCCTCACGTTGTCCCCGAACCGTCCCCCCTCTATCTTTGAATTGTGCCCCCTTGTTTTTGCACATCTCCATTTCTGAAAGATGCTACCTTCCTGGACTTTGTTGATTTCCTTGAGGTACTTGAGAGTTTCTATCATGTCCCCCCCATCCCTCCTTTCCTCAAGGGTATACATATTAAACTCTCTTAGTCGCTCTTCATACAGTTTCTGATTTATTTATTGAATTGTTTCACCAGGAAAGATACATAGATACATGGATACATAGACAGTGTCGGCAGATAAGGGCCTATGGCCCACCCAGTCTGCCCATTTGAGCTTGTAAGTTCAGTTTGTTTTCCTAGAAGTCTGTTGCCCCTTACCCCTGACCTCCAGAATTCCTTTATGTCTATCCCATGCATTCTTAAATCCCGTGATTGTTTCAGCCCCCACCACTTCCTCTGGCAGGGTGTTCCACTTGTTCACCACCTGTTCTGTGAAGAAATTCTTTCTCATGTTTCCTCTGAATCGTCCTCCCTCCAACTTCATCCCATGCCCTCTAGTCCTGGAACATCCTTTTCGCTTAAAAATAGTGTTTTCCTGCACCCTGTTCATCCCTGTAAGATACTTGTATGTCTCTATCATATCTCCTCTCTCCCTCCTCTCCTCCAGGGAGTACATGTTCAGTTCCTTCAACCTGTCTTCATAGGACTTGTGATGCAATCCATGCACCATCTTTGTTGCTCTCCTCTGAACCTTTTCTACCCTGTCTATGTTCTTACGTAGGTATGGTCTCCAGAACTGTACACTGTACTCCAGGTGGGGCCTCACTAGTGTCTTGTATAGCGGAATTATGACCTCCCTTTTCCTGCTGGTGATGCCCCTGCCTATACATCCCAGCATCCTATTTGCTTTACCTGCTGCCTTGTCACACTGTTTCCCTACCTTGAGGTCATCAGAGATGATAACCCCAAGATCTCTTTCCTGCTTGGTGCATGCTATATCCTCACCCCCCATCTGATATATTGTGCCAGGGTTTTTGTGCCCCATATGCATTATCTTGCACTTCTTTGCATTGAATTTCAACTGCCAAACCCCTGACCATTCTTCAAGTTTCTGCAGGTCGCTTCTCATTCTGTCTACACCCTCTGGTGTGTCTACTCTATTACAGAGCTTTGTGTCATCAGCGAACAGTGAAATTCTGCCTTCTAGGTCCTGCACAATGTCACTGATGAAGATGTTGAATAGAAACGGTCCCAGTACTGATCTCTGTGGTACCCCACTAGTCACTCTTCCCTCTGTGGAGTGACAGCCATTTACCACCACCCTCTGTGTCCTGCCACCCAGCCAGTTACCTACCCACCACACTACTGTCCTACCCACACCCATATTCCCCAGTTTGTGTAATAGTCTTCTATGTGGCACAGTGTCAAAGGCCTTGCTGAAGTCCAGATAGGCCATGTCCACTGCCCTCCCTGATCCACCTCCCTAGTCACCCAGTCAAAAAATTCAACGAGGTTGGTCTGACATGACCTCCCCCTGGTGAAACCATGCTGCCTTGGGTCCTGTAGTCCATTGACAACCAGATGTTCCACCAATCTCTCCTTCAGTAGTGCTTCCATGATCTTCCCCACTACCGAGGTGAGGCTGACTGGTCTGTAGTTCCCTGCTTCCTCTTTGTTCCCACTTTTGTATAAGGGGACTACATCTGCTGTCCTCCAGTCTTTGGGTACCTCCCCTGTTTCCAGTGATCAGCTAAACAGGATAGCCAGAGGTTCAGCCACCACCTCTCTTAGTTCTTTAAGGACCCTGGGGTGTGCCCCATCAGCCCCCATTAGCTTTATCAACTCTTATTACTTCCAGTTCCTTCAGGACCCTTTCTCGTGTAAAGGGACTTGTGTCCATTCTGCACCATTCTCACCTTGTACTCCCTTCAGACCCATTACCTCCTCTTCCTCAGTAAAGACTGAGCAGAAATACCTGTTCAATATGTCAGCTTTACTGTAGTCATCCTCCACGCAGCCCCCATCCTCCCCCTTCAGTCTCACTATCCCTCCCTTTGTCTTTCTTTTTTCACTTATGTACCTGTAAAAGGTTTTGTCCCCTCTACCCACTGATTTTGCAATGTGCTCTTCTGTCTGAGCTTTGGCTTCCCTTAATGACCTCCCTGCCTCCCTTTGCTTCTCCTGGTACTTCTTCCTATCCCCTTCTGCCTATGGGGAGGTTCCTATGGTTGTTGCAATGAAGTCTTCCCTTGTCATCCCCTCCTCCTCCTCCTCGGAAGATTCAGGTGAGGACCCAGATCAGCGACTGGAGTCTTCTGACTCGGAGCCTCCTGTAGGTTGTAGGGCTAGACGTTCCAGCGTTCCTCTCCCGGAGTCCTCGGAGTTGGTTAACCCAGATGATTCCATGGTTAGGGGTGACCTGGAGTCTTCTGTGGTGGACCTTTCTGGAGTTCCAGAGAGGATATCCTCTTCTTGGAGGTCCCAGGCAGCTACCGTCTCCGGTGCTGCTGGGGTCCTAAGGCAGAAGAGAGAGGACTCTGCCTCCACGAGTTCCCTTCGGGGTCTCACTCAGCAGATACACTGAGCAACTTAATGCTCATCTCACGGTTCGTCCTGGGGGAATGGGGAAAGGGGTGTATAGAGTGAGAGTTTAGATACATTCATGACAGATGGTGAACACATACATACAGTTGCAAAACAGGTTCATGGCAGCTGAGTACATAATAGGCTGATGCTACAGTTACTGTACTGGCAGTTCATAGGAACAGCATACATGTGGAATCACTACAGGGGCCAAGCATAGGATGCAAGGTTGACAATGCATACATTACAGGCAGTTCACTAGTGGTGCAGATGCAGCAGGGTGAACACATAGGATCAGTCACCCTGTTTAAGAGCTAGTTTATAAGGGGTAGTATAAGTGCAGGTGGGATAGAGGGGGATGAGAAAGAGGAGAGCCAGAGGGAGAGAAAAAAATGAGAGGGAGACAGGGAGGCAGGTATGCAAGGAGGGGGTAAGCTAATTGTGCAGAGCAGAGGTAAGGGAATAAAGGGAGGAGGAGTGGCGGATTTGTGGGGGAGTGCATTCCACATTTTAGGCAAGTGGTAAGAGAAAGCTTTTTGGCCAGAGGCAGTAGTTCTGCAGGGGACTGAGAGGGCACGAGTGTCAGTCTGGGATCTCAGGGAACAGAGGGAGTGAGTAGGGGTGTCAAGAGAGGAGGAGATATTTGAGGGGAGAGATCCAAGCCAGAATTTAGAGATGAACTTAGCACCATGTAGCGCATGCCGGGAATGTAGGGGAAGGAGGTTGAGAGAGCGGTAGAGGTCACAATGATGGGTGTGGGGAGGGGCACCAAGAGCAAAATGATAGAAGGAATTAAAGAGAGAGTCCAGTCTGGATAGGTGGGACTGTGGGGCAGCATCGTAGACTGTCGCAGTAGTCGAAAATGGACATGATCATCTTCTGTACCAGCTCATGCCTGGCGGCAAGAGGGGATGCAGCTACAGTTTCTGTAAAGGGCCCCAAGCTTGAGCCTTAGTTTTTTCAGAATGGCATAAATGTGTACAGAGATGTCAATGTGTCTGTCCAGCCAGATGCCAAGATACCTGAAAGAGGAGGAATCCTCAAGAGCAGTCCCATCAAGGGTATGAAAGGTGGGGAGGTGACAGCCTAGTGAGTCTCTGCCTTGTGCCAAAGGACATGGAGACTGCCTTCTTGGCATTTAGAAAGAGCTGATGAGCACTTGACCAGAGTTGGACTTTAGTGAAATTGGACTGTAGCCTGGCAGTGACAACAGCAACAGTATTGCCAGAGGTAAACAATACTGTATCATCTTCTTACATGTGGATGCTGGATGCAGTGCAAACCAGGGGGGAGGTCATTTAAAAAGATGGAGAACAGAATGGGATCTAGCACTGAGCCTTGGGGGACTCCAGTGGTTATAGGCAGTGGGTAGAGATAGCATCAGCTATTCTTACTGATTGCGACCTGCTGGACAGGTAGGCACTGAACCATCCTGTAGCAGAAGGGGATAGTCCAGCAACTGAAAGGCTGTGAAGGAGGAGGAGGTGAGAGACAGTGTCAAAGGCTTTGGCCAGGTCTACAAAGATAGCTGAGGTAATGTGCCCATTTTCAAAGCCTGAGGAGATGTTGTCAGTTAACCTTAGGAGAGAGCTGGTGGTAGAGTGGGACTTTCTGAAGCCAGTCTGGAAGGGGGTGAAAAAAGCAGAGCCAGAGAGAAACAAGGAGAGTTGGTTGAGGGCTATGTGTTCTTGTAATTTAGCTAAGATTGGCAGTAGAGATATAGGATGATAGTTCCCAGGAGAAGAGGGGTCATCCCCCTTCAGGAGGGGGAGGACAACAGCATGTTTCCAGACACAGGGCACAGTGGCAGTCTCAAAAGAGTGGTTTAGTAACAGAGAGAGTGGGAAGGCTATGGCAGAAGCAGACAGGTAGAGGAACCTGGGGTCAAGGCTATCAGGTGAGGAGCCTTTGGTAAGGTTGAGTGCCAGGAGAGCTTGAAGGGTAGTGTCAGGAGAGAGAGGAGAGAAGGAGAACAGGGAGGGAGGTGTAAGAGGTTTGGAGGGGGGGACGGGGCAGAGGAGCAGAGGGGAAGGGACAGGATGTGGGGGAGACATGGGGTGGAAGGAAGAGCAGTGGGGGGTGTCAGTGTGTGGGGTGTAAAAGGGAGCCACTGGGGCAGGGAATGGACTTGGGAGGGTGCTTAGCAGAGAAGAGGTAGAGGTGACAAAGTGGGAGTTGAAGCATTCAGCAATGACAATGGGTTCGGAGAGAACAGAGTGATTGTGCCTGAGGATGGGAGGCAGGGGGTAGAGGATGAAAAGAAAGAGAGTGAACAGCCTTCCAGGATTTAGAAGTGCTGTTTTTATTAGTTTGGAAATTAGACTTGAAATGCTCTGCTTTGACAAGGTGGAGTGCTTTAGTGCAGCCATTCCGAAGTTCACGGTAACGTTGGTGATCATCAAAGTAGTTGGAGACTTTGGCTTTGTGCCACACAAGGTTGAGCACATCGGCAGGCCAGAAGCTCAGGAGTGACCCGGGGAGGTGCCTGCCGTAGACCTTGGTTTTACAGGGTGGAGCACAGCAGTTCAAAACCTGAAGAAACTAAGAGGAGAAGTGGGCAAGGGCCTTGTCAGCCGAAGCTGCAGTGATAAGGGGGACCAGTCAGCTTGTTCAAGGTCATTGAGCAAGGATTGCAGGTCAAGTGATGCAAAGGGTCTAGTGAGAATAGTTTTAGCTGGGAGTTTAGGCCTATGTATTTTCCGCACTACAAGGGTCATGTGCTGGTCACTGATAGAGTCTGGTAGTAGCCCTGAGGGCACTATTCAATGGGGAAGGGAGGTGTGGACCAGGGAGTGGTTTCATCTTTTAAGGTTTAGACGAGTGGATTCCAGAGTCAGCTGATAAAGGTTTAAGGCTTCGATAGTGGAGTGAATATTAGCCAGTGATGAGGTGAGCCAGTTTAGATTTAGGTCACCCAGGATGAATAGTTCAACACCGCTGGCAAGAGAGGAGAGCTTTCAGACCAAGTCAGTGACGTTGGAATGTGGCTGACCAGGGCGACAGTAAACTCCAGTGATGAAGATGGGGACTGTGCGAGGATAGGAGATTTTTAAAAAGACAGCCTCATGGGATGACTGAACAGAAGTTGTGAAGGAGGGAATGATCTGGAGGATAGAGGACGTATAGATAGCCACACTGCTACCTCGCCCGGTCTTGTCCTGTCCTGTCTAGTTATAGTAAAGCCAGGGACAGCAATAGAATGGTCAGGAATGGTTTTGGACCGCCATATTTCAGTGACCACAGTGATGTCAGGGGCATAGGCATGCACCAAGGGTTGCAATAGGGAGATTTTGGGAACAAGACTTCTTATGTTTAGGTGGATGACTTTAAGACCATTTGGTAGTGAAAGTGGATATCACCAGATGCTAGAAGAAGAAAGTGAATAAGAAGCTGGGGTAGCCTGCATCTCTTGGGTGAGCGATAGAGCAATCGTTTACTAGTTTTAGGGGGGGGGAGACAGAATGATAGGTGAGGATACTATCTTAAGGAGGGTAATAAGCTGAGTGGGTGCCAAAGTGATCGTGGCACAGGGGAAAGTAGGGCAGTGGGGGAGAAAAGTAGCAGCTGGGTGGAGCATTGTTCCAATGGGGTAGGCCTAGCTGTCAACCACCATCAGGGGCACTAGCAGACTAGGCTGGTCTACTGGTAGCTCAGTACAGAGTGAAAGAAATATGAATGGTATGAACCAAATTTTAGAAGTTGGCCAGGACTCCACTGTACATGCAGTGAGTGCAAGAGAACACTGGATGATGAATGTAAAGAGTTAGCGAGCTGCAGCTCTTGTGGGGGGAGCCACAACCAGATGCCTCTAGTAGTAGAGAAATATAAGAAGCCAATGGGGAATTGGATAGATAGGAAAAAAAAGCCAAACAGGTGATCAGTGATGATTATAAATATAAGTGTTGACCACAGGTGGGTGGGCGGTTGGGGAGCCAGCACACAGCGCTGGTGGGGTAGAAATACTAGTGGCTAGTGCCGTACCAGGAAGGCTGAGGATCCGGGCAGGAGGACTCAGGCAGTGGCTTGAGGAGTGCCGTCAGTCCGGGGGCCAAGTGGGTCGGCGGTTGGAACCTGCGGTCCCTGCGAGGGGGGGGGTCCCAGCTGGAGAAAGAAGAGACGGGGAGAGATTAAGTATGCTGGCCAATGCAAGGAGGTGCAGTCAGCACTGCAGGGAACCCAATTTGCACAACAATGGGGCCAGTAGTTTGGACACCAAAAAGTCTGAGCTTTAGTGAAGCAGCACCAATTCCTTGAGAGAACTGTAGTCACAGCCCTTTTTTGAACACTTACTATTTGCCAGCAGATTAGGCCTTACGGTCTATCGAGTCTGCTCGAACCTCAGATCCTTAGTTGAGTGCCAAGGCCTTCCCCTTCCTTGTGCTCCAGAAACCCCTATCATCCATCCCCACCCCCCTGGGACAGGCCATCATCTGATACATCCACTTTCTGTGTCTGTCCCACCCTCTCTTGAAGCCCTCCACTGTGGATCTCTGAACCAGCTCGCCAGGCAGTGCATTCCAAGGGTCCACCACCCTCTCAGTGAAAAACCTCCTCCTCTTTTCCCCCCTCACCCTTCCACCTTCCAACTTCAAACCATGCCCTCTGGTGATACCTCCCTGCTTTAGTCTAAAGATCCCCTTCATGTTTACCCCATTTATTCCCTTGAGGCACTTAACTTAAAACTCTAAGCAATTTGTAACTTGGCATACAATTCACTGGAAAACTTGAAAAGTTGTGAAATTGCCAGTTTAGAAGGAGCAGAGTCCAAGGAGGGCTTCGGACCAATCGGAGCGGTCCCTGCAAAGGCGTTCACATTCAGATTGGCTGGTGGCTAGTGCCGTACCTGGAAGGCTGAGGATCCAGGCAGGAGGACTCAGGTGGTGGCTTGAGGAGCGTCGTCGGTCCGGGGGCGGAGCGGGTTGGCGGTTGGAGCCTGCAGTCCCTGCGAGGGGGGTCCCAGCTGGAAGGCTGAGGATCCAGGCAGAAGGACTCGGGTGGTGGCTTGAGGAGTGCCATTGGTCCGGGGGATGAGCGGGTCGGCAGTTGGAGCTTGCAGTCTCTGCGAGGGGGGCACCAGCTGAAAGGCTGAGGATTCGGGCAGGAGGACTAGAGTGGTGGCTTGAGAAGCACCGTCAGTCTAGGGACCGAGGGGTTGGTGGTTGGAGCCTGCGGTCCCTGCAAGGGGGTCCCAGCTGGAAGGCTGAGGATCCATGCAGAAGGACTCGGGTGGTGGCTTGAGGAGTGCCATTGGTCCGGGGGCCGAGTGGGTTGGCGGTTGGAGCCTGCTGTCCCTGCGAGGGGGGGGGTCCCAGCTGGAAGGCTGAGGATTTGTGCAGAAGGATTTGGGTGGCAGCTTGAGGAGTGCAGTCGATCCGGGGGCCGAACTGGTCAGCGATTGGAGCCTGCAGTCCCTGCAGGGTCTGATGCAGACCCTGTACCATTTTAATTGCCCTCCTCTGGATCACCTCCATTCTGTCTATGTCCTTGTGCAGATGGGGTCTCCAAAACTGCACACAGTACTCCAGATGGGGTCTCACCAACTGTCTGTACAAAGGGATAACCACTTCCTGTTTTCTACTTGTGATGCCTCTCCCTATCCATCCCAGTATCCCCCCAGCTCTCCTTACTGCCTTCTCACATTGTTTGCCTACCTTAAGGTCATCTGATATGATTACCCACAGGTCTTTGTCCATTTTTGTTGTTGTTAGTATCTCATCCCCATTGTGTACTCTTCACCTGGGATTTTGTTTCCCAGGTGCATTACTTTGCACTTCTTTGCATTGAATCTAAGTTGCCATATGTCTGACCATTCCTCCAACCTTGCCAAGTCCCTTTTCATCCTTTCCACACCCCCCCTTGTGTATCAACTCTGTTGTAGATCTTTGTGTCATCTACAAAAAGGCAAACTTTTCCTTCCAGACCCTCTGCAATGTCTCCTATAAAGACATTAAAGGGACACTGTCAACCCCCTCTGGTCTCAAAGTGTACCTAGTTTAAAAAACATATTTTATGATTGCTACAATTCTGTAAAGATTTTTGATGTAGCTGTAGTTTGACTCGGACTTGTATTTTCTTCAAAAAAGTGAAAAACAGACTGCCCAAGATACTGGTGTTATCACACCAAAACAGGTTTGTTTACATTCCTTGATCAGCTCCAGATACATCTTTCCTGGACTTGGGAACACCCACAATACAGTCTAGTCCCTCATGATGCAGTGGGAGTTTAGGAGGCTACTGTCTTATGAGTAACTGCACTGTCTGTGTGTGTTTCTAATGCTCAGGAAGTATGCAGTAAGAACAGAACCAGGACTGTAAACAAAAACAAGGTTGTTTATAAATATACATTGCCATGCATTTCAGTTCTACTAAACAAGGAGACAGACAAAACAAACAGCAACATCAATGAATTTTAGAGAGGGTAAGCAATCATAAAATGTGAGATTTCCTCTGGAAATAATATGATGAAAAACAGGTTAACAGTGTCCCTTTAAGGAGGACTGGACACAGTACTGAACCCTAAGGCACCCCACTAGTAACACCCCTTTCTTCGGAGTGAGTTCCATTTACTATTACTCTCTGTGTCCTGTTGTACAGCCAATTTATTACCCATGCTACCACCCTGGGACCCACTCCCAGGCTGGCTAACTTGATTATTAATCTTTTGTGTGGGACTGTGTCAAATGCCTTGCTAAAGTCTAGGTAGGCCATATCCAAAGCCCCTCCCTGGTCTATTACTTTGGTCACCCAGTCAAAGAAATCGATTAGATTCATCTGATATGACCTTCCCACTGTGAATCCATCATGCTGCCTTAGGTCCTGTGACCCACTGGACTCTAGGTACTCAACAATTCTTACTTTCAGAAGTGAGTCCATCATTTTCCCTACCACTGAGGTCAAACTAACAGGTCTGTAGTTTCCTGCTTCTGCCTTGCTCCCACTTTTGTGAAGGGGAATGGCATCCACCCTCGTCCAGTCCTCAGGGACCACCCCATCCTCCCATTGTTTGTTAAAAAGGGTGGTCAGTGGTGTCACTAGTTCCCCCCCTTAGTTCTTTTAGGATTCTGGGGTGAATCCCATCAGGCCCCATTGCTTTATTCACCTTGAGTTTTAGGAGTTCTTTTAGGACCCTTTCTTCTGTAAATGGACTGGTGTCGACTCCCTGCCCAGAGTGCTTCTATTGTTTGGTTTTTGGTAACTCCTCCTCTTCTTCTTTTGTGAATGCTGAGCAAAAGTATTCATTCAATATCTCTGCCTTTTTGTTGTCTCCCTCTGTCCACCTTCCCTCTTCTTTATTAAGCTTCACTATCCCCCCCTTGACCTTTCTTTGCTCCCTAATGTACCAATAAAAGGTTTTATCTCCCTTCCTAACTGAGTTGGCTATCTTTTCCTCGGTTTGGGCCTTTGCTATTCTGACTGCCTTTCCCACTTCATCTGCTTTAACTGATACAGTGCTGCCCTGTCTTGCTCCTTCTGTGTGTCCTTATACTTCTTGAATGCTATATTTTTCTCTCTATCCTTCCCTGCCACCTCTTTTGAGAACCATAGTGGCTTTTCACTCTGTCTTGTTTTCCGTATTTGTTTCACACAAAGGCTTGTTGCCTCTATGATGTCAGTTTTGATTTTTCGCTGTTGTTCTTCCACCCCTCCTTTCTTTCCAGTTGCTAGTGCATTCCTTAGGTATTCACCTATTTTGCCAAAGTCAGCCCTTCTAAAGTTCAGTATCCTCATTTTTGTATGGCTTGTCTCCATGGTTGTGCTTGTTGTGAACCACACTGTGTAGTGGTCGCTTGTTCCCAGATGGCTACCTACTTCTAAATCTGTGATCCTCTCCCCATTTGAGAGAACCATGTCAAATACGGCTCCCTTCCGAGTGGGTTGCAACACTAGCTGTCTAAGGCATGCCCTCTGTAGAGCATCAAGAATGACCCTGCTCTTGGATGTAACTGCAATAAATGGGTCCCAGTTAACATCTGGCATATTTAGGTCCCTCATCAAAAATATCTCCCTTTTTTCAGCTATTCTGAGAATGCCTACTATCATTTCCTTGTCCATTTCCTCCCCCTGAGACTGTACAATCAGACAGGCAAGAGTTAGACAAGTGACAGAATAGTGGAGGACAGAACAGATCCTTGCTTTGATAATAAATGGGACAAGAACTTACCCAACCCTGTCACACACCCTTTTTACAGTAGACAGGTTCACTACATAAGAGAGGGTGATTCTCTGTCATGGTATAATGATACCCAATGCGATATCAGTACTGTGAAAGAGGTGAGTGACACATTTGTTGTTTGGGCAGTATATACTTGATCAGGAGCAATTTCTGATATGCAGTCTGCTATGCCCTGTCATTATAACAGCCTTGAATGAACATGAAATGTGGTTGATTTGCATGACATAGTGCTGGTAATATGTTTGTATGTGTGTACATATATCATGCCTGTTTTTAATCTTTTTATAAATATGTTTGTTCAATTTTCTTTTCTTTCACCTTTTGGGTATTGCAACATGACTTTTGGGTTTTTATTCTCCTCCCACTGTTTGATTTGTGTTTCTGAACCCACGCATACCTCCTTTATTTTACTTTTCACTTAGCGATTAGTGTGTCTATTTTGTCTTGTGATTTCTCTTTTATGTCAGCATCTGCTTTTATTATTTTGCAGTTGTCTGAATATTTGTCGTTTTCATTTTTTCTTGCCAGGTTTTATTGTCTTGCTTCACAACCTGTTTTTCCCATGTGTTGCCTCATGACCTTCCCATACCTCTATGTCCACTATACCAGCTACTTACAACCACCCACCTACCCAATCCCCACCCCGTTCAATATCACTCACACATACTATTCCTGTCCCCACCCCATTACCTTCCCCTTTTGTGTCTGACTTTGTCTTTGTTTATGCACATTGCTCCTGTCATCTTTTCTGTTTTTGCTATGTAGCTTGTCATTTAGTACTAGCCCTAATTAATGCTTTCATCTACTCTGTATCATTGTATTACATGCTTTTAGTGACTGAGATCTTTATCAGATTAATATGCTAATTCACTGACCGTGGTGGTGGCAATAAGAGTTTTCACTAAAGGCCATTTGTTGGATTATACATTATACCAGGCCCTGGTTACCAGGCTGAGCTCCTTACACCCTACACCTCGGCCCACTCCTTCCATTCCTTGACCAGGGGCCTCCTTGAGGTTCCCAGGACCAGGCTGAGAACTTCTGGTGACAGGGCTTTTAGTGTTGCCAGCCCAGTCTTGTGGAATGCTCTATCTACACCGCTTAGGGAAGCCCCTTCAGTTGAGGCTTTCAAAAGAGGTCTCAAGGCTCACCTTTTTACCTAGCCTTCCCGAATGAAGTGGTCTGATCAGTGCTGTTTTAGGATGCTGTTTATTTATTTATTTTAAGGTATTTATGACTATTGTATTATGTGATTCTACCTGTTTTTGTACCTGTTTCATCTCTTATTTTAATGTGAATTGAGTCTCTGGAATTGGGCACTGTACAAATAAAATTGCATTGCCTTGCCTGATCATGAAAGATGTAAATACATTGCACTAAGAACTATACTTTGCACAAGACATTTCACCTAGTCGTACAATATTGATGCAATCAGTGCAAAGTTTTTCTGTTCTTTAAACTGGTGCTAAGTTTTCTCTCTCTCCTTTTAAATGTTTTCTTTGCAGATGGGTATATGCACTTGTAAATGCCTTTGTGGGTTCTTTGGACTATAGATGGAGCATGGGAACAGGGATATATATTTTTAAGTATATTCACTTTTTATTAGCTTGTACTTTTTATTGTCTTTATGCCATAGTCAGCTGGGCAAGCGTTCATTTGCAGTTACGGACGATGGCTGGTTAAATGAGCTGGCTGATACCTTGCTCAAGCTACTTAAATGTTTGACTAGTTTAAAGAGAGCACTACATGCAACCCTGACACTTCACTGCAACTGTAACTGCTCATCATCCTAACCAAAGACTCTTCCAGTATACCCTTTGAACTGTATCAGACTGTGGCTCTGAGACCATGTTCTGTTACTATGCTTGTTCTACACTGCTTCTGTCTATCTGCCTTATTGCAAAATTGTATCCATTTGAGCAGCCTGTTTGTTTGTACTTGTTCAGCTATATCTGTACTTGTCTGACTTTATTTCACTGGAACTCACTTATTGTATTTGTTATGTTGCCTTGTAATGTTTGTTATTGGCGTAGAACCTTTTTTAAAGGTCACTTTGTGCTCAAAGGTATTCTCCAAAATTTGCAATATATAAATAAATAAATGCAGCTTTAAGAGAGCCCAGTATAAATATGGACGCTTCCCCTTGTTCTTACACCTTGAAAAAGTACAAGAACAGCATGAAATGTTGGTCCTTTATAGGGGTCTGGACTCTACTGTTGTCCAAAGCTGAGATTTTACAGTATTTTTGTACAATAAACATTGTGGTGGAATATCCTAGGAGTGTTCTGGAATTCCTTTCCAGCATGTGTGTTTGTGTGTGTGTGTGCACATGCTCGTCTGGCTTTCACTGCAAGTACAGTACTCTTTCCTTTTTCATTGCACCACTACTTTTTGGAGCTGTCTTTTTGCATTTGAGTTTGATCATCCCAACATCCATATCAGCTGATATCTGCAACCAAGTTACTAAACTCACAACTAAGGGACCTAGGCCTTCAGGATACCTGGAGGGTAATGCACCCTACTAGTAAAGATTACTCTTTTTATTCACTTGTCCACCAATCCCATGCAAGAATTGATATGTTCCTGAGCTCACCAGAGTTGCTGGAGTGAATTACAAAGTGAATATCTTCCCATCGTGATCTTAGACCATGCCTCTTCAAAACTGGTCCGGCAGGTGTATCAGAAAGCATAATCAAATAGCAGGTTCTGGCATCTGGATACTGTTTTCCTACACAGAACAAACTTCCTGGAGCAAATGGGTAAACAAATAAAGGAACAATGGGAGACTGATAGACATCTGATAAGTGCTATGGGGTGGCATGGGGTCCACTGAAACCCTGTATCAGGGGTAGGGCTATAGCGTTCAAAAAGACAGTAAAGCAAAGCTAGATGACTTGAAGGCACACATTAAAGAGGTAGAAAAAACCTTCAAAACTAGTAGAGACCAAGCATGCTATCAAGAGTTAATCCATCTTAAATCCAAACACAACAAACTACATACCAAAGGACTGAGAGGGTACTGGAATTCCAAATAAGATTTTATGAAATGTGAATAAAATAAAGCAAGCTGCTAGCATATCAATTACTATTACTACTGCATAAGGAACTGATAAGGTGATTACCCAGAATTAGCTCCTGTGGGTCAAGAACAATATGCCAACCATCCACCGTCTACTGTATATCTGTCCAGTCTTTTTTTAAAATCTCCTTTGTTTCACTAATTATGATAGACTCGGGCAAACTATTACAAAGTTTCATTATCCTTTCACTATAAAAGTATTTTCTTTTGTTAGTCCTAAATCTTCTTGCTGCCACTTCAAGAGGGTGACCACGTGTCTTAGAATTTATGCCCTTGAACTGGAAATGTAATTCATTCATGAGGCTTGGATCATTTATTACTGTATGTCATAAAACAACAACAGGTCACCTCATTTTCTATGTTCTTCTAGGGTAAGTAACTTCAGGTTTTCTCGTTTTTGAAAATATGAGTAGCTCTTGTTTTCCACTAGACTTTTTATAACTTTACGTTAGACCCTTTCCACCATGTCGACTTCTGATTTTTTTGTAAGGGCACCATAACTGACTGCAACAGTCAAGATGAGGTCTGATATATGATCTATAAAGGAGCATTATGACCTCAGCTTTTTTTGGTTCTTTATGTTTCTTTTGATTGACCCTAGCAGCCTACTGGTTCTAGATACAGCACTAATACATTCATCCTTAAAGTCTCGAGTAGTACTTACTGTATAAGTACACCCAGGTCTTTTTCTTTAGTTGTAGATTTTAATACTGTATTACGTATAGTATACAGTAGTTTTGTTGGGAGTTGTTTCTTTCAAAATGCAGGACACAGCATTAATTCAAATTAAATGCCATTCCCCATTTATAAGCCCAGTTACTTGTGAAATTTAAGACTGCTTGGTCTTAATAAGTTTCCTTTAATGTATTTGAAGGACTACCAAGCTTGGTGTCATCTGTGTATTTAGTGATGTACTGTAATTCCTAGTGTTTTTGTCCAAATCAGAAATAAACATTTGGAATAAAACCAGGCCCAAAACTGATCCCTGGGGGACCTTGCTCATCACACCACCCTCCTGGGATACGAGTCCATTTATAGAAACTTTCTGTGTACAATTAGAAAGTCAGTTGACAGTCCATCTCACAATATACAGTAGTTGTCAATGTTTGCATTAATCAATTTTTCAACTATGGCCTAGTGAAACATCATGTTGAAGGCCTTGCAAAAGTCCAACAGTACCACATCCACTGATTTGCCCCAGTCCAGAATCTGACTGGCTTTTTCATAGAAACAGATGGAATTTGTGGTACAGGAATGACCAGCTGTAAAACCATGTTGCCCCATATCTACACCATTGTTTTCCTTCATATGTGTATGACTCCTGTCCTTGATCATTGACTCTAGAATTTTTCCTGTGACAGATGTCAGACTAATCATTCGGTAATTACTGATGTCCTGTCTGCTTCCTTTCTTGTAAACTGGGATAATTTTAGTAGATCTCCAATCAACGGGGACCACTCCCTCATTTAAAGATTTCTCAGCTAGTATTTGGAGAGGGATACATATGCTGTTCCTCATTAATTTAAGCATTTAAGGGGCTATGTTGTCTAGTTTGGGAGGCCCCAATGGTTTGAGCTCATCAATTTTCTTTTTAGTTTTCTGTATTGTCATTATGTTGATGTCATGGCTGATTACAACAAACTGATGATGGCTGGGGCTGGCTGTTGAATGCACTGAACAAAAGTAGTTACTAAATGCATTTGCTATATCTTCTGAGTCAGTAATGACAGTATTGTTATGTAAGATGGCTGTTAGCTTGGAGTCTGATTGTTTTAGTCCCCATACCCAAGGGTACTGCCTTTTGTGGCGGGCAAGTAGCCGGGGTGGCCCTTGAAGCCCATCCAACTTGAGCAGTGTTATGCATTGCCAGATCTGTTAAAAATACGACTCAATCATTGCAGATCTTGTTGGAACAACCAATCTGGCTTGCACCACCAAGACCTGGCTGGACAAAAATGCTGGCCCTATTTTAGATGCTGCAATTCCAGCCGGGTACTCGGTTATACACCGCTCAAGATTGGATCATGTAGGGGGTAGTCCATTTCAAGACTGAGTAGGGCCTTACGAGTGTACCAGTTGAGGAAGCCGAATCATTTGAGTGCACTGTGGTGGCTGGTGTGGGTTGCAGAATAGCGCTCATCTACCGTCCACCCAGGGATGAGATGCAATTCCTGCAGGAAGTAGTAGATTTCATCACCGACATGACACTGGAGTCGCCCAGATAGATAGTACTGGACGACTTCAATGCCTGAGTTGATGATGAACTCTTGCAGTTTGGATAACACTTTCTCCAGCTTATGATATCTCTGGGCCTTACACAGGTTGTTACCTCTGCCACCCATAAACATGGTCACTCTCTTGATTTGGTTTTCATCCTGGGGATCGAAACCTCCAACTTGGAGGTGGAACCGGTTGGTTGGTCTGATCACTACACTGTGAGGTTCAATTTTTGCACCCCCCTTCGAAGGCCTGCCCCTGTGGAGATGGTCAGTTACCGCCCTTTATGGGAAGTGATCCCTGAAGGCCTAGCAGCAGTGATTGATCTCTCTGAGTTTCCTGTGGCCAGCTCGAGTCCAGAGACTTTAGTGGTGACCTATAATAGGGTCATTTCTATAGCTCCAGACTTGATTGCTCCCATTCATGTTCGTCCTCTCCCCCTTCACTCTCGGGCCCCATGGTTTGATGGGTCCCTGAGGGAGTTGTGGTGAGTAGGACGTAGGTTAGAGCGGCGTTGGTGGAAATTCACCCTGGAAGCTGACCACCTTAGATTGGTTGAGCATTATCAGATCTACCAATCAGCGATCTCCCATAAAAAGTCAGAATTCTGGTCCAGGGAGATTGCTGCCACTCAGAACCGACCAGCTCAACTCTTCTGAACTGTCAACAGGCTGTGCAACCCAGCCTGTCTGCAGCTCCGAAGACCTTTTTTGCAAGTAGAGTGTGATGAACTTGCTCGGTTCTTTGCGGATAAGGTGGCTGACATCAGGTCGGAAATTCCCTCGACCTGCTCTATGAGGGTTACTGATGATCGGTGCTCGGTTGCCTCACCTCGTACTTCCTGGAGTTCCTTTGCCTTGCCCGAACCTGTGGATGTCTTACGGATTGTCCAGGGTATGTGCCCTACATGCTGTAGTTTGGATCTGGGCCCAACTTCCTTGATTATGGGTTGTTGGGATTTGATCTGCCTGGTCCTGGTGCAGATAGTCCGGTGCTTCTTAAAATCTGGTGACTTTCCAAGTTCCCTGAAGGAGGCGGTGGTGACTCCTCTCCTAAAGAAAGCTTCTTTGGACCCAGATCTTCCTGCCAACTACAGACCAATCTCAAACCTTCCCTTTATAGGAAAGGTGATTGAGAAAGTAGTTGCAATACAGCAGGATGACCTGACCATCCATAAACATAGAAACATAGATTTTGACAGCAGATAAGGACCGCTTGGCCCACCCAGTCTGCCCATTTCCCTACCTAATGGATAAGCTGCAGATCCTAGTTAACCAGCAGCCTACTTCTTCCTACCTCCACCCCCTAGAATTGCCTTATGACTGTCCCATGCATGCTTGAATTCCACCACTGTTTTTGACTCCACAACCTCCTCCGGAAGGCCATTCCATGCATCCACAACCCTCTCTGTGAAAAAATACTTCCTTAAATTACCTCTGAGCTGCCCTCCTTCTATCTTCAAATTGTGCCCCCTTGTTCTTGCACACCTCTTTTTTTGAAAGATGCTACCCTCTTGGACTTTGTTGATTCCCTTGAGGTACTTGAAAGTTTCTATCATGTCCCCCCTCTCCCTCCTTTCCTCGAGGCTATACATATTCAGCTCCTTAAGTCTCTCTTCATATGCCTTCCGGTGCAGACCCTGCACCATTTTAGTTGCCCTCCTCTGGACAGCCTCCATCCTGTCTGTGTCTTTGCGGAGATTGGATCTCCAGAACTGCAAGCAGTACTCCAGATGGGGTCTCTCTAACTGTCTGTACAGAGGGATAATAACTTCCTGTTTTCTACTGGTGATGCCTCTCCCTATGCATCCCAACATCCCCCAGCCCTCCTTGCTGCCCTCTCACATTGCTTGCCCACCTTTAGGTCATCTGATGTGACTATCCCCAGGTCCCTTCCATTTTGTTGTTGTTAGTATCTCACCCCCATTGTGTACTCTTCCCTGGTTTTGTTTCCAGGTGCATTACCTTGCACTTCTTAGCACTGAATCTAAGCTGCCATACATTCGACCATTCCTCCTAACCTTGCCAAGTCCCTTCTCATCCTTTCCACCCCACCTTGTGCATCAACTTTGTTGCAGATCCTGTGTCATCTGCAAAGAGACATACTTTTCCTTCCAGTCCCTCTGCAATGTCGCTTTTATAAAGACATTGAAGAGGACCGATCCTAATACTGGAACCCTGTGGTACCCCACTAGTAACCCCTTTCTTCAGAGTGGACCCATTTACTATTACTCTCTGTGTCCTATTCTCCAGCCAATTCTTACCCAGGCTGTCATCTTGGGACCCACCCCAGGCTGGCTAACTTGTATATTAATCTTTTGTGTGGGACTGTGTCAAATGCCTTGCTAAAGTCTAGGTAGGCTATGTCCACAGCCCCTCCCTGATCTACTACTTTGGTCACCCAGTCAAAGAAATCTGTTATATTTGTCTGGCATGACCTTCCCGCTGTGAATCCATGCTGCCTTGGGTCCTGAGCCCCTCTGGCCTCTAGATACTCAACAATTCTTTCCTTCAGAAGTGATTCCATCATTTTCCCTACCACTGAGGTTAAACTAACAGGTCTGTAGTTTTCTGCTTCTGCCTTGCTCCCACTTTTGTGAAGGAATCACATCTGCCCTTCTCCAGTCCTCGGGTACCACCCCATCCTCCCATGATTTGTTAAAGAGGGTAGTCAGTGGTGTCACTAGTTCTACCCTTAGTTCTTTTAGAATTCTGGGATGAATCCCATCAGGCCCCATTGCTTTGTCCACCTTCAGTTTTAAGAGTTCTTTCAGAACCCTTTCTTCTGTAAATGGGCTGGTATCAACTTCTGTATCCAGAGTGTTTCTACTGTTTGTTTTAGGTACCTCCCCCACTTCCTTTGTAAATACTGAGCAAAAATATTTGTTTAGTATCTCTGCCTTTTCATAGTCACCCTCTGCCCACCCTCCCTTCTCTTTATTAAGCCTCACTAACCCTCCCTTGGTCTTCTTTCGCTCCCTGATGTACCTATAAAAGGTTTTATCCCCCTTCTTAACTGAGTTGGCTATCTTTTCCTCGGTTTGGGCCTTTGCTGTTCTGACTGACTTCCCAGCTTCCTTTTGCTTTAACTGATACAGTTATCTGTCCTGCTCCTTCTGTGATTCCTTCTACTTCCTGAATGCTTTCTTTTTCTCTTGAACCTTCACTGCCACTTCCTTTGAGAACCATAGTGGTTTCTTACATCATTTCATTTTGTTTATTGCCTCACACAAAACTTGTTACCTCTGTGATGGCAGTTTTTATTATTCACCATTGTTCTTCCACCCCTCCTTCCTGCCCATTTGCTAGTGCATTCCTTAGGCACTCACCCATTTTGGCAAAGTCAGCCCTCCTAAAGTCCAGTACTTTTGCCTTTGTATGGCTTGACTCTATTGCTGTGTTTATTGTGAACCATACTGTTCGATGGTCGCTAGTTCCCAGATGGCTACCCACTTCTACATCTGTGATCCTCTCTATCTCCATTTGAGAGAACCAGGTCTAAGATTGCTCCCTCTCGAGTGGGCTCCAATACTAGTTGTCTAAGGCATGCCCCCTGTAGGGCATCTAGAATAACCCCACTCTTTGAAGTGGCTGCTGTAACTGCACTCCAGTTAACATCTGGCATATTCAGATCACCTATCAGCAATATCTCCCCTTTTTCTGCCATTCTAACTATTCTTTCTATCATTTCCTTGTCAATTTCCTCCCCCTGAGAAGGGGTCTGTATACAACCCCTGTGCGGATTGTGGTGCTATTGCCGGTCTCCAAATTTACCCACAGTGCTTCTTCTCCTCCCTGTTTTCCCTTTTGTTCTGTTGCTTTGATTCCTTCCCTTATGTAAAGAGCTACTCCTCCTCCTCCTCTTTTACCCTCCCTGTCCCTCCTGTAGATAGTGTATCCTGGTATGTTTGTGTCCCAGTCATGGTTTTGTGTGTACCATGTTTCTGTGACTGCCACAATATCCAGATGTTCCTCCTCCATCAAGGCCACTAATTCAGGAAGCTTGTTACTCAGACTACGGGCATTGGTACTCATTGCTCTCCATTTTTGATGGCTTTACCTTCTTTGCAGCATCCCCACTGACCTGTCTACCTCAGGTCTTTTCTCATTTAGTACCCTGTTTTGTAGGGGAGGCTGGGATTTTTCTGCTGCTTATCAGTGCCTCCCCTTGACTAGTTTAAAAGCTTGCCAATGAAGCATTTAAACCGATTGCTCAAAAGACTTGTTCCTTCCTGGACAGATGCAGACCATCCTACCAGTATAGGCCGGGTGTCCCTCCAGGTGGAACCCCAGTCCCCAATGAAGCCAAACCCTGTGCTCCACATCATTTTTCAACCATTCATTAAACTGCATGGTGCAAAGTACCTTGTCTCACTCATGCCATTGACAGGCAGCACCTCAGAGAAGGATATTGTGTGTGCTACTTGTCTTAGGCCCCTCCCCAATTCTACAAAGTCCTTCTGCACTGCTCTAATCTCGTGATTAGCCAAGTCATTTGTCCCTAGGTGGACAATGACGTCCAGCTCAGACTTCTGTGCAGCTGTTCTCGTGATCCTGAGGATGCGCTTCCTGTCTCTCCAAGCCATGGCACCAGGCAGGCACCTTACTTCAGTTTTCCCTGCTCTCCCAGTTCTATCCCCCTAATAATTGAGTCCCCCACCAGGAGCTGCTTCATTTCCTTGTGGTGTCCTCTGCCTCCTTCCTGTGGGCCTCCCTTGTGACAGTTGTCCTCAGCCTCCTTAGTCTCCTCTGCGGGTGCATCCATAGGGGAGCTATGCTCCCCCAGAATGGTGTATGGATTGTGGTGTGGAACAACTGACTGGGTTTGCCTCTATTCCACCATCCTCACCCTCCCTGAGCCCACTGTGGTCCAACTGCTGTGCTTTCTTCGCAACCTCTGAGGTAGTGGTGGTGGTGGCTCTGGTGCTCCCTGGATGGGGGAGGTTCCCTTCCTACCATCCAGTGTGGCCTGGGGGAAGGTCCCCTTACTACTGTCCAGTATGGCCTGAAGACAGGCAACTTCCTCCCTCAGGGCAGAGAGTTGTCTGCAAATAGAGCAGCATCTCAGCCTCCAGAAAGACTCCCGGAAGACTGCTGCCCCACAGCCATTACATTGCACTACTCCCCATATTTTGTGTGTGTGTGTGTGTGTGTGTGTGTGTGATTGGTTTGTAATATTGAATATATATATATATATATATATATATATATATATATATATATATATATATTATACAATGTGTATGATTATATTGTCAGTGCAGTGTGCTAGAGAGGATATGACAGTGATATGCACCTTGCACTCTTCAGGAAATGATGTCAGAACCCCAGGTATAAAGGAACTATTTCCAGGGGTGGGTGGGATGAGGGGTGGGAAGAGGTTGGCCCAAACTGTGCCCTCACAAAACAATCAGCTAAAAGCTCTGACCCACCGCTGCGATGAGTGCCTTCCTGTCAGTAAGATGCCCTACACAACAATTTGACAGAGAAAATACCCTGCTAATCAAACAGAGAAAAATCCACACATCCAAGTCAGACACAGGTAAACCTCCCCAGCCCCAAAACAGGCCTTTTGGTTTGTGCTCTGAAAGCTGTCAGCCCCAAAATAAGTCAGCTGTGCTTTAAACTCTTCCTGCACTGAAAATGTTAAGAATTGTAACAAACAAACATCAATCTAGATCCACCTCCCTCTGTTGCTTGAAAGACTGTCTTTTCCTGTTTCACACTGCAGGTTTTTCTATGACAACTCCTTAACCACAGTAACTTATTTAAAAATAGTTTAACTATCACAAACTGCTACGCACCAGTAAATTATTTAAAAATTGTTTCTGTCCCAAAATCCTAGTAGTCAATCCAGCTACCTCCAAGGGACAACCAAAAGAGAGTACTCTCTCTGAAACATGCCCCATTCACTCTGGGGTGCCGCAGGGCTCAATTCTTGGACCCCTACTATTCTCACTCTTTCTTAACTCCCTACCCAGCAGTTGTATGGGTAAGATGCTTCTCTATGCTGATGATGCTGTTCTCGTTGCCTCCACAATGACCCCATGCTGCTACAGAACTCCCTCCAACTAGTCTTTGACTCTGCAGCTACCTGGTTCACTGAGCACCGACTTGTTATCAACCTTAAGAAAACAAAAACGATGCTCTTCTCCCACCCCCAAAATAAGTACAGCAAGTTTCCCTTAGCTGTCCACTCCACACCCAATCTCGTCATTGACCAGGTGCAGTCCTATAAATATCTTGGTATAACCTTTGACCCTGCACTTTCATTCTATGGACATATATCTGCCCTAAATTCTGTCGCCAACTCACATTAGGCATTCTTTACCGGCACAAGAAATGCCTCCCTCCTGATGCCCTCCGCCTGGCTGTCACCTCCTCTGTCATGTCTCTCATTGACTATGGCCTTCCGGTCTATGGCTCAGCAGATCAGACTGCCCTCAACAAGGTTCACCTCACAGTTAATAAGGCCTGCAGACTTATCACTGGTGCTCTCAGACTCACTACACATGTGAGCTGTACACCCTGCTCACCCTACTCAACCTGGAAGGAGCGACTCATGTATCAGACATGCCAGCTCACCTTTAAAGCCCTCAAGTGCCTATCCCCATAGGCCTATCCAACTCCATTCACCGCACTGCACCGACTCCTGATCACGGCAGCTCGTCCAAGAGCTACCCTAGTTATTCTGAGAGCCAGGACCTCTCAAGATCAGAGGGCATTCCCTACTGTGCGCCCCACTGGTATAACTCCCTCTGCCAGTGTCTCAAACTCACTAACCTTAGCTTGCTTTAAGCCCAGGCTCAGAACTTCCTGCTAGCTTCTGAAATGCAACTGCCGCTTAGCCTAGTGTAAAAAAAAAAAATATATATACTCTGTTTGAAAATGCTCACTGAGTGGCTCCCCCCCTTCCTTTCCCTACTAATTCCTCCTCCCCTATCTCCCTCCCTTCTACCCCCGCCAGCTGTCCCCCGACCATAAGTTTTGCACCTTTTGTTATCTTTTGCTTCGTTGGAGATTGTATTCTATTGTAACAAAATTGTAATTGAACTGTAACTTTTTTGTTTGTAAGTACTGTGTCCCTTGTACTACTGTTCTGATGTCCTCTTTGTGGTGAGGTACCTTTGTAAATAAGCCTCTGGCTCAAAGGTTTCTAAACTGATGTTTAACTAACTAACTAAATAAATAAATAAATAAAATGCAGTATTCAAACACTTGTGAAGTTACTTCCAAGATAATCAGAGTTTGCAAGCTCCTTTTTCAACTCCTCAGCCACCTGTAATTTATTTAAAAATAGTTTAACTGTCAGAAAATCCTAGTAGACAATCTAGCTACCTCCAAGCAGCTACCCAAATGCAGTATTTAAATCCTTCTGAAGTTACTAACAAGATAAACAGAGTTTGCAAGCCCCTTGTTGGTTAAACACTAAATAAATATGTGAATAAAAAGCAATTACCAAGGGTAGTTAGTTTCACCTCCCACAGAATTAAGCAAAAGTGCACTACTAAGTCTACTAACCTCTCCAGTCCAGTTTTTGAAACAGTCACAGTACTGAGATGGCACTGGTTCAGGTGCTCAATGATCTCCTGATGGCGAGAGATCAGAGAAGCCATTCTATCTTGATGGTCCTTGATCTCTCTTCAGCCTTTGACACCATAGACCATGGGGTGCTGCTTGGATGTCTGGGGTCCATCTGTGGATTGACAGATACAGTCCTCAAGTGGTTTACATCTTTCCTCACTGGCATGAGTCAGAGAGTGGTGTCTGGGATTTTTTCCTCTGACCCATTCTCCCTGCCTTGTGGGGTTCCCCAGGGTACAATGCTGTCCCCCATGTTGTTTGCAGTGTATATGCTGCCCCTCAGAGACATTGTAAGACAGTATGGGCTGAGGTTTCACTGTTATGCTGATGATACCCAGCTCTACCTGTCTTTTGGCCCGACCAGGATAGAGCTGTCTCTATACTTAATTCCTGCCTTATTGAAATCCAGGACTGGATGAATTTGAGCTGGTTTAAGTTGAACTCCGGAAAGACAGAGGTGATGGTAGTGGACCCGGGTCACTGGATAGAGGAATCATGGGCTGTTCAGCCCTCTGGAATTTTTCTTGGGGGCTCTCAGATCCTAACCTCTGAATGGGTGCGAAACCTGGGGGCAATGCTTGACGACGGGCTGACTCTACAAACTCAGGTGTCGGCTGTCGTCAAGACTTCCTTTTATCATCTTAGGAATATCTCCAGGATTAAGCACCTGGTTCCATCAGGCAACCCGCCTACTTTGGTCCATGCTTTTGTGACCTCGCACCTAGATTATTGTAATTCCCTGTACTTAGAGCTGCCTGGGGTTGATTTCCGCCGCCTGCAGCTCGTGCAGAACGCGGTAGCATGATTATTGACGGAAGCCTCTCGATCCCCTCATATTACACCTGTGCTGCGTGATCTGCACTGGCTGCCGATTAGGTGGCAGATCACCTTTAAAGTGGGTTTACTGACTTATAAAGCCCTACATGGACTGGGCCCTGACTGCTTGAAAGAACACTCATGTGCCTTACCGCCCTGTGCAATAGTTGCATTATTTGATGAGGGTTGCTAGAGATTCCAAGGGTGTCTTTGAAATCTTCAGGGCCCATGCATTTTATACATGCGCCCCCGACCCTCTGAATTTCTACCCCATCAGCTCGGGCATCACTGTGGGTGGTTTAAACCAGGTGCTGAAAACCTATTTATGGTGCCATGCCTCGTGGCACTGACTAAATTTAGATCCTCTGACTATTTTACTGTCTGTTCATAGTTTTATCATGATCTTTTTCTTTTTGTAAAGCGCCTTGATGGTTGAAAGGTGCTTGTGGGAAATAAAATGTATTATTATTATTATTATTATTTTAATGAGTTAATATTCCCGTAAAACTGCTTGCTGTTATGACTAGAAGTGGTAGTAGCTAACTTCAGTTCTGTTCTTCTTTTTTCTTTATTGCATTTTTGCAAGTTCTTTGAACATTTTGAATTTGCCCCATGCTAGTAGTGTTGGTAAGTTTGCAGTTCATGTAGTATTTATTCATTGTTTTAATTAATTTTAAGATTTTTTATTTAGCCATTTTGGTTTGATGCCTTTTCCATTATGCTTTTTAATATGATGTGTTTGTTACAAACGTCCACTACACTTTGCTTTAGTCTTTCACAGAAATCTTTTGATGATTTTTCATCCAATAGAGCAGGCCAGTCAATACTTAAAATGTTGTAATTAGTACATTACCTGCTTTGTTGGCTGTATTATAAAGGTATATTTCACTGTGTCCTAGTTGCCTATAACAAGTAAAGTTAATATTAAATGTAATACCTAAATGCTCACTATTACTCAGATGCTGACTGACTGTACATTCCGTTATTTCAGTTCACCTATTGCTTAGAACTAAATCAAGTATGTTATCTCCTCTAGTTGGAACAGTGACACATTGCACAAGATCTAACTCCATACATGTATTTAGGAACAAGGCACTTTGTTTTTATTGCTGTTTGATTTTTCCAGTCAACGTTACAGTAACTAAAGTCACAAACAAAAAATGTCTTATTAATTCTTGTATTATTTCTAGATTGGCGTTGTCATCACATGATGGAGGTCTGTAATACAGACCAAGAATAATGAATGCTTTTGAATGAATGTCTATATATTTTTAGCCAGATAGTTTCTGTGTTGGGCGTTTGGCCCTTCATTTTGTGTGATATGTCTGTGACTGTTATGTCATTGAATATGTAAGTTGTGATTGCACCACCATTTCCTGTTTTTTCTGTCCAACCTTGTTAAATAGTACCCCAAGACGTTTTTATCCCATGCATCTTCACAAGTCCACCATGTCTCAATAATTAGCGATATGTCTAGTATTTGTTTTGTGTTCAGGATTAATTGGAGCTTACCCATCATGTTGTTGAGGCTTCTTGTATTGCATTAGTAACATTTAATGTTTTTACTCTGAGTTGCGAACTTAGTACCATGTACTTTTTTATTTGTAGTGCATGATTTACTGTTTGTAGGAACTTGTCCCCCCAGCGAGGTCACGTTTAAAGGGATGACTTCCATATTTGCTTCAATTAGTCTCCCAAGAATAAATGCCCCTTTTTTATTAAGGTGCAATTTTTCTTTGCTGTATAGATTTTTTTTTTCTGTTGAATTAGGCCCATGTGTCAATACATCTCATCCCTTCTCATTTACACCAGTTCTAAAGTCTTGTATTAATTCTGATGATTGTATTTTTTTTCAGTGACTGCTCTAGGGATAGGGAGTATTCCTGAGATGTATACCTCTGCCCAGGAGTTCCTTAAAATTTACCTGTTTTGATAATATCATGACATATGTCTTTCTCATGGTCAAAGCCTACATTATTAGTGCCCACATGAATGGTGAGTACTGTTTTTTTCCACTGCTTTTTAGTATGTTTGGGATAACTTTATCTAGGTCTTTGATTTTTGCCCCTGGAAAACATGATACTGTTCTGTTTGCTTTATCTGAGCCACATATTACTGAGTCACAACACCTAATTAAAGGGTCACCTAAGACCTAGAGTTACCACCTTTTAAGAAGCCAAAAGTGGGACATTTCGAACTGAAACATGATGTTTTGCAGGACAGCACGTAACCTCGGCCAGTGCAACAGACTTCTTTTCTATATATAATCAGAATCAAGGCTAAGTATTGTAGTTTCTTGGTTGCTTCTATGGTTTCATATCATTTTAATGTATTTTAGTTAAGGTACTATAGTTTTCTACAAGATTTAGTTTAAAGTTAGAAATTATTTTTTCTACTAAAAAGTCAGGACATGTAGTATTTTTCATGTTTTTTGCAGGACACAGCTGCCCAAATCAGGACTGTCCTGCGAAACTCAGGACAGGTGGTAACCCTACTAAGACCAGCATTTATCTCAGTGCCTGGGTGTCTGTATCAGCTGTCTTGGTTGTTTTGCAAACATCTTCATGCACTTCATTAGTTAGATGCCTAAATCTGTTTGTTAGTGTTGAGTCAAATCCATTGCCTGCCTGTCTGCCTTTTTTAATTAACAGTTTAAACAAGAAGGCCTGCAGTCATATAGAAGGCATAAAGAAAAACAGTGGAGAAATTAAAACTAACCTAAAGAGATTAACAAATAATGTATCTCCTACTTCTCAGGATTATATACCAAATCATCTGGTAACACCAACCTGATAACTGGAACTGCCCCCGCTCATTCTGTTTGAATCTGCAAACTCTAATTAGGGAAGAGGCACATGCCCTAGAGAGACCTTTTACAGAACAAGAAGTCCTAAGGGCAAGGGAACAACTAAACGGGTTGAAAGACCCTGGCCCGGATGGGCTAATGCTAGATCTTTATAAAAAAAATTGGCATCTGCTATACCTGATCCCCTATGTAATACACTAAAGACAGCAATCCAGATAGGGAAGTTACTTTAGACCTTCATCCAGGCCAGAATCACTGTGCTTCCAAAACCTGACAAGCCTAGTAGTAGCATATTTGTTTCTTTGGTGCCCAAGCCCACAGGCTCCAGGGTTAGGAATCAGTAGGGAACAGCCTAAAAAGAGACAAAACTTTAGCCCCCAACTTAAAATTATCAGTTGAGGGGGGCCTCACAAAGCTCTGTTGGCAACTGGCTCCAGAGCAGCTACTGCAATGGCACAATCCCTAGAAAGCTTTAAACAAGATCTGGAGAACTTCAAAAAGGCCCCCTCAGAATAGTTGAGAGGACAGTTGGGAGCATAAAGACACTGGAACTCTTTTAGGTAGCCAGGACCTAGATCATGTAGGGTTTGGATGTTAACAAACCTATCTTGAAGGAGATGCGCCACCTCTCAGGTAGTCAGTGCAGTATCCACAGAGCTGGGAAGATGTGTTCAGAGTGAGAAACTTGGGTAATCAATCTAGCTGCAGTGTTCTGCACCAGCTGCAATTGGCACATCAAACTCCCAGATAGCCTGAGATACACAGCATTGCAATAGTCCAGTCTAGATGTCATTAAGGCATTCACCAGGGACTTCGTGTCCTGGAGATTGTGTAGTTTATTGGACACCCTAATTGGCCACGATAAATTTGTAGCTTTCTTTGCGTACAGGGTCACATTGCACTTTGTGTCCTGATGCACATAGAGTGGGCTTGAATCAGCAAGGACTAAACAGTAATAAACAGAATGTTTTAGATTTTGATTCATGTGCAGAAGTGAATGGGGTGTGTGTGTGGGGCTCTGCCCCCCCAATTAATGATCGATTGTGATACATTAAGATGTGGGGGGCAAAGCCCCCCTAATGATATATAACTACATTAAACAAATGGTACTCAAACTAGGCAGTCCCTGTACTAAGGACACCTTTGAAACTGTTTGAATGTAATATTTTTGTGCTCAGCTAAAATGCTTGGAAGTGACTGGCAGTGTGTGGGGAACAGAGTTCCCCACAACATATACAGTCAGCTGCATGATTGATGGTCAGCCGATAGAGTAGTGGAGTTTGGTAGAACAGCAGACAATTCATAGTGGGGAGCACGCAAGCTAAGAAACATTGTATTCATGAAGTGTTTATGCAAACCTGCTTAAGTTTGTCTGACATTCTACACCAAATGCCCATGTCCTGAGGGCTGAGAAAGGACTTGATCCGGTGATGTTCCTAACATGAAAGAATCTATTATGGACCACAGAAGACACCAGATATTCCACAGTAAGCTAATGGTCCATAATGACACCCAGAATCTTCACCCTATCTCTGTTTGTCAGCTGAGTGAGCACAAGATGTAATCCAGGCACCCCTTCAGTCAGTCCAGCTACTCTCTAGATACCTGAGTCCTCCAGTAGCACTTTAGTCATGTCCAAATTCATTCTGAGCCACCTGGAGATTATCCATTTCTTGATTTCAGATATGCAGTCATTAAGCACATTCACTACATTTTTCTTACAAGAGGCAAATGACAGATACAGTGCAACTGAGTATCTGCTCAACAGTGAAACTTCAAACTATACCTCTGTATCACTTCTCTGAGTGGTAACATATACTCTGCAAAAAGCATGGCAGACAACACAACAGTGCCTCTGACCGTTATGCAGGTGCCCTCTGGTAACAGTCTGAGGCTGGCTGGTTGTTTCTGGGAGTGTGTTTCTGTATTTGTCACTTTGACTAGTAGAATAAATTATCTTCAAAGCCTTATTGGGAGTGTCACTCTTTTTATTTCTTCCGAAGTTACACTCCCAGCTTGTATCTTGGAGTGCTGGCCTGTCTTTGTTTGTATTGAATTTACAGTAAGGTCAGCATCCCCTGACCAGCACCTTGGTCTGCACCAGTGAGTGCTGCACTTCCTGATCCCTTCTGGAGAAGAAGGACTCAAACCTCCTCAACACAGCCTGGCAGAGTCCTACCAAGTCCCTCGATTGAGCTGTCAGAAATTTCATGATCTACATGCTCAAATGCTGACAAGAGACCAAGGAGAACCAAGATGCAACATTAGTCTCTATCTCTAGTGAGAAGAAGATCCCTCTGTACCCTAGTAAATGCAGTGTCCATGCTATGACACCCTCTGAATCCAGACTGAAATGTCTCATGGATACAGAAAGCCTCCAGGTGCCTCTCCAGCTACGTCACCACCACCCTCTCAATAACCTTTCCCAAAAAGGGAAGGTTAGAGATGTGCCTATAATTTGAGGATATAGCCAAGCCCAAAGAAGCTTTCTTGAGAAGGGGTCACATGACAACCCTTTCCAAGGCTGTAGGAAACACAGACTCCTCAAGTGAAAAACAGACAATCTCAGCAATCACCAGAACGGTTGTCACCTGACAGTCTAACTAAAGCTGGGTTTGAATCCAGTGAACAGATGGTGGGATGCAGCTTCATGATCAACCAGAGAATCTCTTCAGCCAGCACTGGGTGAAATTTCTCCCAGACTGATCAAAGGTCTCCGTTAGTGACAAACTGTACCATGCTGAGCCATTACAGCCCACTTGAGGAGACAGAGAAATGAAAAGAGGATATCCTATCATGAAAGAACTGGCCAAATTCCTTGCATGATTGACATGTCAATATTTCTCCAGAATATAGGCAGGCTAGATGTAACAACCTGTCCACAATGCAGAACAGCAGGGCTGGCATGTTGACCCCTGCAGCAATCACTTGTGAAAGGAACTCTTCTTCTCTTGGTATGATTACCCCAGATACTTCTGATAATGGGTTTTCATGGTTAGTCTATCCTCCAATGAACCTGATCTCCACCTAGAACACTCCATTCTCTACCCTTTGGCCTTCAACCATCTGAATTCAACATTAAAACAGAGGGGAGCTATGTCAGAAGACTCCTGGGCATACATAAAAAGGGGCACGCAAGTCACAAAGTGAAATGTTGCCATATTATTTTAAGTTTACACTGAATTCTCAGCCCCATCAGCACAAACATGCAAAAGACTTGAGCAGCCCAGTACTGGCAGAGGCCTACAAGGGTCCACATTTCTTAAAGACCAACACCAAACTAACTCCACCACGGGGTTAACACATTTTGAGGGGACCCTGATCTGAACAATCACAGCGTAGTGATCCAACCAGCTGACTAGATCAACCTCATCATTAAAAAGAGTCAAGCCCCAGCAGGAAAACCAAGTCCAAGGTGTGACCAAATGCATGAGTAGGAGTAGTAACAACTGGTGTGAAGCCCAACAGTTCCATCTGTCTGAAGAATTGCTGACCAGGCAAAAAGGAGTTGCCGTTGGCCCAAACATTGAAGTCAATCAACACCGACCACCTAGGGAGCTCCAGCATCAGGTTGTTGATGAACTAACCAAATTCCTGCACGGATCCATGCTTGCAGCAACCAGGAGGATAGTAAACAAGAAGGATTCTGCCTCCCTACACCTGCATGACTCTTGACGGCCACACTTTAAAGCAACCTGGTTTGACCCACTGGGCACACTGCAAGTCTCAGACCAGATCTAAAACAGATAGTCACCCCCTTGTACACCTGCCGAGGGCAGTGCACCACCATTTATCCCTGCCTAATGGCCACCTCCAGCACAGAGCAAGAGTCATCCCTCAGCCAGGTCTGCTGAGGAATCCATGACAAAATCTGCTATTATCAGAGTCTTATTTCTGATGGACCTGGCATTACATAGAATTGCCCTAATGGTAGGAGCCATTCTGGTGGGCTCAGCTACCATATCTGATGATATTTCAGGAGCCTTTAGGGTAGGAACCATACAAGGAGCACCCCTGTCTTGGTTCCTTTATGACCCAAGGCAGCTCCATATCCTACTCCTGATCCTGTCCTCCCTGACTTCCCTCCTAGAGCTAAACTGGGTCAGTCACTCGGTCTTCTTGCTATCCTCACTTCCCCATACCAACAGAGAGTCACTGCTGGGACTGAGGGTGGAGTCAATGGAGCTGCTCTCATGATTAGGAGATGCAGGTGTTCCTAACTTCCTTGCAACACATCCTAACCACTAAAATTGACTGAAAATCAACCCTAATGTAACCCCCAACAAAAAAAATTCCCCAAAATCCACAAACCACCTAAACCCAATACCCCCCACAATTAACTCTTTCTTGACCTAATCAGACAGCAATCACTCACGAAACACCCCAAACACACCAGGCATGCAAACAATAAACTAATTAGATTAAAGCAACGTCCACAAGTACAACAACCAGCAGTCTCAGTAGCCCCAGACCACTGGCAGCTTATGTCCAAAGGGTTCAGGGCAGCCAATATTTTCAAACTGTCCAACTCCTCTTCATTTCCTCACCCCTATAGTCTGTGCTTCCTCTTTATAGGAAGGGAAAAATACACAAAACCATCACTACTCTGAATGTCAGGCCCCTACTGGATCCTCACTCTCACTATGGATCTAAGGACCACATTCTCATGAAACTGCTGCCCCTATGGCACTCTCTCACCAGGCTACACCTCAGTGCCACCCTCTCTCACAGATTGGGCCCCTTAAGGTAGCACAGATTTTCCAGCAGCAACAGTACCAATCAGAGAAGTTTAAAGATTGCAGAGTAAAATATACAACTTCCCCATATAGGGCCTACCAGTAGCACATGGATCCAAACAAGAAAACTTAGTGGCTTCAGACAGGCCAATATGATTACTTAATGCTGACTTTGAAAGATGTGCAAAAATTCTTGCAGGAAAACTGGAGAAGGTATTAACCTAAATTAGTTAATGAAGATCAAGGTGGGTTTGTCAGGGGCACCCTCAAACCTCAGGACATTGCTACAGGTGCTGGAAAAGGTGAGGAAGAAACTCAAGTGACTGCCCAGTTGTGGTCTCTCTTGATGCCAAAAAAGCATTTCATAGGACTGGGTGGGACCACCCCATGTGCATGATGAGAACCATGGAATTCCAACAATTCCTCAAATGGGTGCAGGCTACCTACCACCTACCAATGGCAACAATATAAACAAATGCCTGGGTCTCAGAGCCCTTTAACCTTGGGGAGGGATATGCCACATGTGTCCCTTATCCACTCTTTTATTTGATTTAGCTATGGAACCACTGGCACAAAAGGTAAGAGACTGCACAGACATACACATGTAACCCTGGGAAGGAGCAAAAATTTCACTTTCTGTGGACAACCTTCTAGTTTGCCTAACAGGCCCCAAGAAGTCTCTCCGGCATGAGGTCATAATGTCATCGAAAAAACAGCACAGGCAAACAACGCCGAAGTCAAAATAGCACATACAAAAAACAGAGTCGGTGAAAACACCGACCAAAACAAACATAGTGCAAACCATACAAATACAAGGCAGAAATTGAGATATGTTTATTTTTTTAGGGAGCTCAGCCCCATCTCCCAATGTGGGGGGGGGCTCTGTCCCCCCCCCACCCCAGAATTAAAATATCAAAATCCAAGCGGGTATGGACTGAGGGAATAAGGGAAAACTCTGGAGGGAGAAAACCTGGTATCTGGCAGCATACAAAACAAAAATAAATCTATCGGGGGACAGGGAATCAAACTGCAATCCCTGGGTCCTCACTGCCTCAGGTGCCTATGCCTATGCCTTAGCCACTCCACTACAGGAATGGCTTGACCAGGCACAGCACCTAAAGCTGCTTCAGCCCTTCCTCCAGTTCGTAGTGAGCAACAGGGGTAGCAGCAGTTCACTACCGCTATTATACCCCTGTCGCTCTAAATGTTTCCACACTTTATACTGCATGGTTATTCATGCGCTGTTTTGGCAGCACTATATTGACCCGGTACCATCCCTTCCAGCTCTGTTCCAGCAACTTTGGGATTTAGGACAATGTCTGGCTGCAAAATTAATTTACATAAAACTTAAGCAATGCCTCTGCATGACTGTGAACATACAGAGCTGCAGGAAGAGTTACATCTCCAATCGACTAGAGATGGCTTTAAATATCTAGGGGTACAGGTTAGAAAGCAGATTAAAGATTCATATGATGCTTATTACCCTCATATTAGCAAAAAATGTTTCCTTACATCACTAATGGCAAAATCTCCTGCTCTCCTTACTGGGGTGCTCTAACATTATAAAAATAACAATTTTACCAAACCTCCTTTACCTTTTCCAGGTGTTGCCACTATCAGTATTGGAATAATTTGATAAGAAGCTGAAGACATGTGCTATATCCTGACTATGGCACAACAAACCACCCAAAATAAAATCAAAACACTTAACTCAGTGCTTGGGTAGGGATTGCCTAAATACACTCCACTTGAAAAATGATTATACATTTTTATAAATTATAAATAAATATAAGGCTAGAGTACATCCATCTTTACAACACATTAAATGACAGCAATTGCATATATATATATATATATATATATATATATATATATATGAAATATTTTATTCACTACATTTTCTGTGAAGAACTGCTGAGAATGTGAGTTTGTGACATAAGACATGGAGTCTTTGAAATCTGCAGTTGCAGCCATGTAATCAGTTGACCCTTAGTTGCAAACCATGGTACCCTACTCTTGCAATTTAATCTACAGCAAGACAGTTCATGCTGTATCATCATCCCACATCAATAACACAGTTTTTTTTGTATTATCTTTTTTTCTATGCCCCCCCTTTACAAGCCCAGCTGGCTGCTCCTTCAGGTGGCCAAGCCTCACCACTCACTGCTTCCTCTGATCGCCGTCTGCTGCTACCTCAGATGCTACCCCCCTGACTTACCCGATATATCCCTTTGTTGGGGGGATCCCCCTAACCATGGTGGGGACTGGTCAGGGGCAGTGAGGTCGCAGCTCAGGAGCTACCCGGCTTTGTAGCAATGGAGGGTGTGCTGCCGTCATCCAGCAGCTTGGGCAGCCATTTTCCTGTTTCTGGTTTCCCCTCCCCACTGGAGCACATGCCATGGAATCCTGATGTTCATGCATGTGATGTGTGGTCACCCATGCTGCAATGCACAATGCTGAAACTGGCCACCAGGAGCCACCAAAGGGCGATGTGCTCTTGCCCCCCCCCCCCGGAGGACAGCATCCATGTTATGCTCTTGAGCCCTCCCTGCTGGCCTTCGCTCCTGTCGTCCTGAGCTTTAGAGTGAACCTGGGTTGTCAGCATGCCATGTGATCCCCTATCTCCCCGTACCATGAGGCCGGCCATAATAACACAGTTTTTAACAAGGTCTTGTTCTTTGCAATGTACCACTCTGCATATAGTTTTGTTTGAAACACACTGACAAAGGAAAATACTATAAGTGAAGCTTTTAATAAAAAAAAATACTAATTTTGAAACTATTCACAAAGTATGAATGCATATTAACTGTCAGCAATGCAATAAGGAACAAAGGCAAAAATTCTGAGATAATTGAGAATGCGAGGGGAGAGCGGCATTGTTCTATATTCAAATGAAGCATTGGTTTATCAGATAGTTTCAGATTCCAAATTATAAAAAGTAAATGGGGAAAATAATATGCTGGTTTGATAAATTCTGTACACATCACATAAGTAAGTGTTTTACTACCTTTGAATAATAATTGAGTATATTATGGAGAAAGGGGGGGGGTGATATGCAGGGGGACAGGAGAAGGAAATAAAGAATGAAGATGCAACCCTGATCCCAGTGCAGTTTGTGAACAATGTGAACCATGATGCAGATATTCTGATTTTTTTGTGTCCCTCGAAGAAGACTCCAAGCATCCCAACCTGTCACCTGGCTGACCCATCCCACCATGACCTGACACAAGTATGTTTTTAATGAAAAGTGTGTGAGAATGATTAATGATCAATTGGTTGAGTAGCAATCATGAAATGGCACCATCAAAAAATAGCTGACATGAGCTTGGTGATAAATATAAGCCTCGAGCATGTCCATCTTTCAAACACATTAAATGACAGCAATTGCAGATTTATATACTGTATATGTGAAATATTTTATTCTCTACATTTGCTGTGAAGCAATGATGGGGAATGTGAGTTTGTGACATAAGACGTGGATACTTTGAAATGTGCAGTTGCAGACATGCAATCAGTTGACCATTAGTCTCGAACCACTGTACCATGCTCTGGCAATTTAATCTACAGCAAGACACTTCACATTATATCATCCTACATCAGTAATGCAGTTTTAAACAAGGACCCAGATATTCAAAAGGGTTGCACATGGCGCAACAGTGTTGCACCATGCACAACCCACTGATGTGCCCTGGTGCAATATTACATAGATACATAGATACATAGACAGTGTCGGCAGATAAGGGCCTATGGCCCACCCAGTCTGCCCATTTGAGCTTGTAAGTTCAGTTTGTTTTCCTAGAAGTCTGTTGCCCCTTACCCCTGACCTCCAGAATTCCTTTATGTCTATCCCATGCATTCTTAAATCCCCGTGATTGTTTCAGCCCCCACTACTTCCTCTGGCAGGGTGTTCCACTTGTCCACCACTCGTTCTGTGAAGAAATTCTTTCTCATGTTTTATCTGAATCGTCCTCCCTCCAACTTCATCCCATGCCCTCTAGTCCTGGAACATCTTTTTTGCTTAAAAATAGTGTTTTCCTGCACCCTGTTCCTCCCTGTAAGATACTTGTATGTCTCTATCATATCCCCTCTCTCCCTCCTTTCCTGCAGGGAGTACATGTTCAGTTCCTTCAACCTGTCTTCATAGGACTTGTGATGTAATCCATGCACCATCTTTGTTGCCCTCCTCTGAACCTTCTCTACCCTGTCTATGTCCTTCAGGTGGGTATGGTCTCCAGAACTGTACACTGTACTCCAGGTGGGGCCCTCACTAGTTTCTTGTATAGGCGAATTATGACCTCCCTTTTCCTGCTGGTGATGCCCCTGCCTATACATCCCAGCATCCTATTTGCTTTACCTGCTGCCTTGTCACACTGTTTCTCTACCTTGAGGTCATCAGAGAAGATAACCCCAAGATCCCTTTCCTGCTTGGTGCATGCTATATCCTCACCCCCCAACTGATATATTGTGCCAGGATTTTTGTGCCCCATATGCATTATCTTGCACTTCTTTGCATTGAATTTCAACTGCCAAACCCCTGACCATTCTTCAAGTTTCTGCAGGTCACTTCTCATTCTGTCTACACCCTCTGGTGTGTCTACTCTGTTACAGAGCTTTGTGTCATCAGCGAACAGTGAAATTCTGCCTTCTAGATCCTGCGCAATGTCACTGATGAAGATGTTGAATAGGACCGGTCCCAGCACTGATCCCTGTGGTACCCCACTGGTCACTAAAATTTAAAAGGGAAAAGTGCACCTGCACAAATCTCGATGCACCAGGGCGCATCAGTAATGTATGCAGGCACGGGGGGGGGGGGCACGTGCCCATGCATAAACTGCACAGCCTGATATTCAGCCGGGCTGTGCAGAGTTATGCAGGTGCAACCCCTACCTGCTCCTGCGCAACTTTATGCCAAAAAAAAAAGGATCAAGTTGAGGGCCGCCCACAGGTGAGCTGCCACATTGCAGGGTGCAACACAGCAGCTGCCACCTGTGGGTTGCCCTCCACTTGTTCCCGGTGCCCCATGCCCGATCGTGGGCATAATGCAATTCCCCAGCACCGCGATCACGGGCATATGTAAACATCCCCCACCCCGAATAGCCTGATCGTGGGCATAATAGTGGTTCCCCCACCCCAATAGCCCAATGTGAGCATAATATTAACCCCCGTGGCCAATCAGGCATAATAGAAAAGGTCCCCGGGTAGCCTGATCGCGGTGGCATCCTCACCCCCACATCCAAGTCCTGGTGATCTAGTGGCCCCCCACACTCTCCACCCATGGAGCCCCACCACCCGCTCTCCCTCTCATCAGCTGGCGGGCGGCGGTACCCCACCGCCTGCCACCCCGCCCATGTTGTCGGCTCGGTGGGGCTGCTGCGCTCATTAGTTTCCAGAGCATGGCAGAGCCAGTAGGCGTGCAGCCCGCCGTCTCAGAGCAGTCAGATATATGAATGAATCAATTCATTTCGCGCTCGCACATCACTGCCTTATGCGGTATAGGCTGCGCCCGTGACATGTCTTTCTGAACAATAAACATGCAACCCTGCTGAGCCTGTCAGCGATAGTGATGAAGGTAACAAGCGAGGTAAGTGCTACCGGCGACAGGGAAGCGGTGGTGAAGCCTCCGTGAGTGGGAGGAGTAGAGACACTGCGATCATCGAGGAATTCTGAACATGAAAGTGAGGGTCACCACAATGATCCCGGAGCTGCCAGAGATTCTATTATACCCGCATCAGCTTTATGGGGGGGTTAATAATATGCCCAGCGATCAGGCTATTGGGGGATGGGGACACTACTAGTTTGCCCGCAATCGGGCTATTGGGGACCTTTCAATATGCACATGATTGGGCTGCTGGGGGAGATGGAATACTGTTCTGCCCGCGATCGTGCTGTAGGGGGTGTCGGTCCCCAACGGCTGCTGCCTGGCAGAGCGCCAGGCACAAGTCATTGGGGATCGGCGCACCTGCATGCTAATGGCATGCAAATGGGTCCGTAATTAGATGCAAATGGCCCCCATGCACCTTGCATAAATTATGGCCCCATTTGCATGTCACCCTTTGAATATCACAGATGCTGCGCATGGCGCAATGGAACTTGCACCACCGCATCTCAATGCTCCACTCTGACCACTTGCGGTGACGCAGTTCCACTGCACCATGCACAGTGGGTGTGGCTAGGGGGCGATATTCAAAGAAGTTGCGCCATAGCGCAACTCCATTGAATATCGCCCTGGCCACACCCCTGCGCAACCTTTTTGAGCGGTGCAGGAGCTTGCGCCTCACAATGGCGCAGTTTGAATATCTGGGCCACGGTGTTTTTTGTAGTGTACCGCTCCGCATATAGTTTATGACAATTTAGTACAATAAATACTCTCAGTAATATGCTAGTCTAAATGCTACGCAGACTCAGATGTATTGTCCTCACGTATTGTTTTGAACACAGTGGCATACAAAAAGACTGTAACTGAAGCTGCTAATAAAAAAATACTCATGTTGAACCTATTCACAAAGTATGAGCATATACTGACTGTCAGCAATGCAATAAGAAACAAAGGCAGAAGTTTTGAGATAATTAAGAGTGCGAGGGAGAGTGGCTGCCACAGACAATGTGAATGAATCAGCTAACAGTACTGCCGATTACAAACAGCAAGTGGCGTGAAGTTGCCTCTGTGACTCTTGCTCCCATTCATAAAACCAGCAATGACACAGTGTAGTACTGGCTATTGCTGAAACAGACACTGGTATAGGGAGGCTTTACTCATTTGCTGTAAAACATGACAGGACACAGTAAACAACTGAAATTGATTTTTAATTTATATAGAACATCACACAATGGAAGTCCATATTATTTGTAGGTGAACTTCCAACCTAATTCTGGCATACAAAGCATTTGCCCATGACCTTAACCTACTTTGTTTTCTGTTGGACAATGTGACTTACCAACTGCAGTGAATGAGTCCTCCATATTAGCCAAAAGAGAGAGGTTGGCAGCTCTGTGCTATGGGTTATGGCACACAGCTCAGCTTTCGTTGCACCAAAGAAATTAATAAGATTTGTCTTGAGACAGAAGCATTCATTTTTCCCAGGGGAGAAAAGTATTCCTTTTTTTAATCAATGATTAATAAATTTATTATTTAAAACACGAGTCATTCTTTCTAGTCCGTTGACTGCCATGGCTCTACCATGCCGGTTCGACATCTTTGATGTCGACCAGCATTATGCCGACAGGAATCATGTCAACCGCCAGTTGTGATCTACAATTCCTGTGTTTTCCGTCCTGTTTTTTTTATCAGGAGGCTTCTCCCCTCGAACCTCCCATGTGGGGACTCTGCCCCAACCCCCATCTTTTGGATTCTCAACTCCAGTCAGAGTTGATTCGGGGTGGGGGTGCAGGACTAGGAGACAGCATGCCCCTGTCTCAGGTATTCCAACACAGCAACCTGTCAGCAAAGTGTCGATTTTGCCAACAGGTATGTATTTTGCTGTTTTGGTGTCACTGTAAGGGTGACATATCAATTGGGGCAACATCATTTACAGTAAACACTTCAGTTAAGCGCACACATATTTTTTAACCTTCTGAATTGTCAGTTCCCAAACCATATCTTGTGTGAAAGCTGTGAGACAGCATAGGCTGTGAGACAGTGCTTTTGCTTTTCAAACTATTGTAAACCAGAATTGAATTAACTCATTTATTACACTGGGGCAACTCCATTTCTAATGAGGGCAGTCTGCTGCTAGGTAACAGGCTGAGCTGAAGGACAAAAGGAAGAGGTGGGAGCTAGTAGTCTGTGGAGCTAGGCAGGGGACTACAAAGAATAAAACACTGAAAATTTTATTACCTAACTATAAAACTTCTTCTGTGCACTACTGTGTGTAAAGGAGGACTATAAATCAAAAAGTAAAACTTACTTATTTTTGGTACATTAATCTGGGTGAGTAGTCATGTGACTTAAGGCCTACTTCCTGGTCTTGGATTATTAAAGCAGTGCCCAGAGAAAGTGTGGGCAATCTCAAGTGGGGCAAGCATGCAATCGCTGCATGCAGGGACCCGCACATAGATCCATGCATCTGCGCCTGTCTTGCATGTCCTGTGGGGACAGGGAGAAAAGGGCAGGAGTATATCAACACATGACAAGTAAGTCCTCTCTATGTGAATCAAACTACTCTAAACAAAATTTAAACAATCTTGACACTGGTGGGTAAACAACTGTGAGAATAGAACACTATGGCCCAGATATTCAAACTGCACCCAAAAAGTGCTCAACAGCAGGAGCAAGCACAAGTCCACTGTGCCCATGTGCAAGAAGCATGATATTCAAAAACTGTGCAGGCCAAGATGCGCCTATGGCCAACGACTGACTATCACACCACCTGTGCCATAGTGCAACTAGGGATGTGAAGCTGAGCATATCTGTTGCACCATAGCACAACAAGGGATGCTCAGCAGAGCAGTCCAGATGCACTATAGTGCAACCAGGGACACCCCCTGCAGCAGAGCAGCAATGCAACAGCACAACCAGGGATGCAGTGGCCCACCACTCATGCCACAGATGGGCAGAGGAACACACAGCAGAACAGACAATGTCCCCCACACTCCATGCACTGCACAACCGGGTGAGAGCTGGAATAACCACTGACCCATGGATACCAGCAACCAACCCAAAGCTGGGCCATGGTGCCCCAGCACACCCCCTGGCAAGCTATGACTGGCACACAAGGAGGGCCAACCACCCCATACCATACCATCCCACTAATGCAGAGCACACCCTGCACCATGATCCCCATACACCCTGCCCAGGAGTAGCTCCCAACAGTGCAGGACACCCCATGCATGCCACCAACCCCACTGTGACAATGCAACCCTGTGCACCATGGAGCCATGCAAGCCAGCCCCACCATGAGCACCCTGCAGCAGGCGGCAGCAGACAGCAATGCAACAGATGCATACACAGTGCTGCCCTGCACGTCCTTCCCGAGGTACAGCTGAGAGACCGACCATGCGTCAGCACACGAGGTACACCACATGCGACAGGGCATGCCCTGGACCCCACCTCCAGCGGTACAGCACCCTGCACACCCTCCCAAGGATATATCCCATCCCAGCACTGGCCACAACAGCCAGCACAGACATGCACAGTGTAGCATGGAGGCATGCACCACACAGGATGCAACACAGTGCATGGACAAACACCCACCCATACTCAAGGGCACACCAACACAGGGACACAGTAGTGGGTCAACCAAGCCACTGGCGTGTGGTCACGGCTGATGTGTACACACTGCCGGTACCCCTACATTGCACAGGTGTGCCAGCCACCCTGCGCAGGCACCATGAAGCTGTATGCCACCAGCATGCTGCCAGAGCACAAGTGACAGACACTGGAGAACATCCCCTGCAACAGATGCAAGTGACAGCATGGAGGGGGGACAACAACAGCGGAGGCCACAGTGCCACCGGAGGCAGACGCACACCATACTGGTGATGGCAGGCAACCTGGCATTGTGCCAGGTACAGTTGTTTTCCAGCATGGACAGCCACCACCGACACGCCAGCAGACCATGCATATCACAGACATGCAAGGGTGTCAGCTGCACAGGCCAAGGACGGTCTGACAGGAGTGCCATGCACACAGTGCAGGCCCTGTGGACCACTGCACACAGGCATCCAGTGCACAGAGTACAACACACAAACAACAGACAGTGACTGATCCTCCTGCCCACACCATAAGCGGTTCACCTCTGCACACACACACACACATGCCCATGCATGCACTACCTCTGACACCATGCACGCCACCGCAGCTGAGCACCTGTAGCCCGCTGCAAATCAGAGACCACCACAGTTGTCATAACAAAATGCATATATTTAAAAGATGTAACAAAAAACTATATACAATTATTTAGAAGAGGGGGGAAAGGCCCACATAACAAGTGGGGGCAGGTAAGGGGCAGGGGTGAACATATGGGAGAGGGAAGAAGGGGTGTGAGGGTGGGTCAAAGGGGGGAAGATGGTAGTTGGGGCATGAGGACATCAACGGGTGCCCCGGTCCTCCTCATCATGGTGCCGATGTGTGCTTCTCTGTCTCCTCCTCACCCCATGGTGGTGGATCCTTTGAAGGAGCTGCATGGTCTCCCTCGCCACCTGGAGCAGCTGACATAGACTCCGCTGAATTTCCTGGAGTCGCCGTCCACCTCGGATGAGGGAGCAGAGTCAATAAGTGTGACTGTCCAGGCCCCTTCAGCCCACCCATTGTGCATGGCATATAGCCATATGCCACGACCCTATGATATTGTCGACCACCCACAGTGACCGTGTCCACAAGACTTCGCCCACCCAGGCAGCCACAGCCATGTGACCACTGCACACACCCACCGCCCATGTCCTGCACAGCACCACTATGGCCGTACAGTGACTTGGCTATGCAGTGTGAAGGCAGTGCCACAGCCATGTGCCCGGTGCACGCATGGACCACCATTGATGCACTCCCAGACATGCAGTGCCACTGGACAGTGCTGACTGTAACAAGTTGCGTGCATGGCAGTGGTGTCAATGGATGGTGGTCATGCCCCACTGCCTGCTCAGTTATACAGCGTGCAATAGTAATTATGGATGTAAGGCACTCACCATCATCAGGCTGGTCCATGCGCTGCAGACCACTATCATCGCTCCTGGTCCACTGCTCCTCCATGCGGCGTCTCCAGTCCTGGTTCTGCCAGTGTTCTTCTGGCCCTAAGGTGCAAACATGGAGAGAGGAACATAAGTACAATCCGGTAGCTAAGTCCCCCCACCTCCATGTGTGTGCAGTCCCACACAGCCATACCTATCCACCCCACACCCCGATACCACCACCACGGCCAACACCAGATGCCCCCCCATGTTCTGGACACATGCAACTGTGATACCCGTATGGACGATAATAGTGTATGGATGTTGCACCTACCTGGCCATGTCACCGTGCCCCTCCTGGCATGTGCCCACAGGTGGGCAAACAGGTCTGGGTCCCTGCACCTCAGGTCCCCATAACAATGGCAGCACTGCTCCGCCATTCGCCCCATACCGGTGGCCTTCTCCAGGGCGTCGGTCACCACCTGCCAGACCGCACTCCTGGCCCTGTCCAGGGGAGCCTCTCCATACAAAGCCCTAGCATGGGGCTCAACTATAGCCACCAGGTTGGCAAGCTCAACCTGGCTCCAAACCACTGCATGTCTCCGTGCCATCTCTGCTGTCTGGTTGAATCAAAATGGTGCTCGGCAGCGTGGTCCTGCCACTTGCAGATGCTGCACGGTACAGCACTGCCATTCCCTATCATGCTGTTATCGAACAGCGCGATAGTGATTCACCCATGCCTGACGCATGGTGCCTAGGGGGCAAAGGTTGGGCACGGGGTCAAGGGTCTCTGGCGCATGGACAGCCACAGCGCGATTGGAACCAAATGCATGTAGCATGATTGGGTGCCTGTGTGCCACCTCTTGTAGTGGCCTACAGCGCTGTTGCCCCAGTGCACCTATGATGCCCCAGTGCCACTTCGCCATATATGTGAACAGCGCTGTAGCGCCACTGGCACAATGGTGGCCATGCCCTGCATTGCCTCCCGTGCACAGCACGTCAACAGGACAGCAGGCACCTGCGTCATCAACCCGGGCATGCGCAGTTAGGTGTGTACTGCGCATGTCACAGAATTGTGCCCTTGGCTCAGCACATTCAACAAAATTGCGCAAAGCGCAACAGCGCGATATTCAGCCGGCATACGCAAATCATCTAATCAGCCATTCAATGGCACAGTCACTGCATTTGTATCCACTTAAAGATGCACCTCGCCTCATTTGCATGGGTTGCACTATAAAAATGTGACATTGGGCTGCACTGGCAATAGTCGGTTACTGCAGTCTATTGCGGTGAGTTGCATGCTGTTTGGGAGTGTGGACTGTGGTGTTTGGGACATGCATGGGACTGCACAGTCACAAGTAACACCTGTCATTCTCACAGGATGAATCATGACCGATCATGTGGTGGAGGAAGAGGAACAGAGTCGTGGGAGGAAGAGGAGGCCAAACTTTACAAAGGATGAGACAGATGCCCTGTTTGAGGCCTACCTCAACCAGGAGCCACTTCTCAGCAGACACCAGGGAACACCACAGGCCCGTCCTGCTGCATGGGAGGAGGTGGCGTGCATGCTGTCAACCTGCATGGCAGCCACCAGTGCTACGTGCAGGAGTGCAAAAAGAAGATGGGCACGGACAAGCGGTAAATTAAAGAGAAGGTGGCTGCCATCAGGGTAGCATGGTCTGCGACCGGTGGGGGACAGCCGGAGGTGCAACTCCTGACCCCACAGGAAGAGTGGGTTGCTGGCAGCATGCAGCATTGTGCCATTGAGGGTGTACCGGGTGGTGGATTTCAGATGGGTGGTAGCCCGTCAAGCATGGTAGGTCATGGTCTGTCTGTTGGGGTGGGGACAGGGTAGGTCACGTGCAGTAATGCTACATTTTTTCCCTTACAGCTCCTGAGCATCTACATGAGTCAGCGGTGGTGGGCTTCTCCACTGAAGCCAGTATCATGGAGATAGAGGAGGGCCTGTCCACCTCCACAGGAATATGGGGGTCAGGGTGACAGTGGGCCCATCTGGACATCTGGACTGATGTTGGTGGAGCAGGTGCGGAGGAGGATCTGCTCGTGTCCCAGCATGCCAGCGTCCATGGATGCTAGTGTGCTGAGACTCGTGCTGGTGCCAGATCCATCACCGATGATGATGGAGCTAATGTCATGGGCAGTGACATGTGTGGGCTACAGGATGGCCACACAGCAGGTGACATCGCGGCCATGGCTGTGGGTGGTGCCACCGTGGAGGCTTGCGTGTCATCACAGTCCCAGCCTGTACCTGTCTGCACCAGTGGGGCAGCACTGGTGTGTGTCCAGGACAGTGGGACTGTTGTGGCCACTGTGGCAGCACCATTGAGCCCTGGAGAGTGGCAGCTGGAGGGGCAGTATCAGCAGTCAGCCAATGGCAATGGAGGGTACAGTGTCAGGTGGCGGCGTCAGTGCACCACCTGTGGACATTCTCAGGCCTGGCCCTGGTGTGCAGTACCCACCCTCAAGGGGTGATGAGCATCAGGGCTGCGAACACCCTGACGGACAGCATGCCAATCAGGCAGATGACCTCTTAGATGAGCACAACCGCATACTGCAAACATCAGTCAATCAGCAGATGCGGCTTGTGATGACAGTGGATGCACTAAGTGCGGCTCTACGCCAGGCAGAGGAGTGGTGCAGCAGAGAAACCACTCTGCTCCTGGAAGGGATGGACCGGTTGCAGAAGGATGTGACCACTGCCATTGACAGGCAGACACAGGCATTCACAGCTGTCATGGCCACAATGGGCACACAGTTAGTTGCCCATGCATCGCAGACACCATGCAGTGCAATGTTCACCCCCCATTCCTGGTGTCGTGTGACACCATCCTTGTCGACACCGGGTTCAGCTGTGGGCATCCTGAACACACCTGGCATAGGCATGTTCAGCGTGCTGCAGACCCCCTGTGCAAGCATGGTCGCGTTCATGCAGTGTAACCCCTGGGGGACCATCGGTGCCACCCCATGAGGCCAGTGGTCTGCCTGTCACTGCTGGTGGGTCTCAGCAGGGCTGCCCATGCATCCATGGTGGCCGTGGCACTGTGGCACATGACTGACCTGTCTCCCAGCACGGCTACTGTCTGATGCTGCCCTATGTGCATTGTCATTCAGCGGGCAATGCACGGGTGGTGTACCCAGCCCTGCACGCACACACATGTTCCATCTGCACACCCTCCTGGCTGCTGCTGTCCACTGTGGCATGTGCATGATGATGCCTGCATTGCACTGTACACCACTGTGCAATGGTGCCCAGCGTCTGTTACATGCACAATGACAGGCAATGGGTGTGGAGGTCTGTGGATGTGTGTGTGGCTAGGGGTGGCGGTCTGAGTTGGCGTGCCTCCTACCCTTTGTGCATGTCTTGTGAGGTGTGTGTGTGTGTGTGTGTGTGTGTGTGTGTGTGTGTGTGTGTGTGACTGCTTGCCATGTTAGACCTCGCCCATCCCTGGCGGCATGTGGGGTTCCATGCTCGGCCACTTCCCTTGACAGCATGCACCACTGGTGTGTGTCCATGTGTGTTTGTGGGTTGTGCCTTTGCCACTGGTGGTTGCGCATGGCCCCAAGACTTACCTGGGTTGGCTGAAGTGCTCCTCTGTGATGGTGTCCTGGTGCAGCTGTGCCAGATGGAGCAGTCGGGGGTTCCGTTGCCCAAGGAGGGGCTGCCCATCACCATCATTACCAGCATCCTCATCGTCCCCATAGCTGTCCCCCTCTTCAACTTGTACGGCTATCCCACAGTTGTTGGCCATGTTGTGCAGGATGCAACAGGCCAAGAATAGCCTGCAGGCCTTTGAGGGGCTCTACTGTAGAGGTGTCCAGGCAACGGAAATGTGCCTTAAGCATCCTGAACACCTGCTCGATGACATTGCTTGTGGTGGCATGTGCTTCACTGTTGCATTGCTGCAATGGGGTCACGGGCTGCCGGTATGGTGTGAGCAGCCAGGGATGGAGTGGGTATCCACTGTCACCTGTGTGTAGAGGGTGGAGGTTAGTTTGGTGATCAGCGTCACCCTGCCTTGGGCCATGTAGGCCACTACCCATGTCATCTCTGACCATGCCCTCCCAAGCTCTATGTTTTCCATGGTTTGCATACTCACCCACTAAGTGGCCAGTGGGGATGTCCCCACTCTCAAATCTGTGGCACAGTGCCGACTGGTGCCAGATGAAGGCATCATGTGCCCCCCAGGGTGTGGCACAGACATTGATTATGTGCCCTGGCATTGCACACCACCTGGCAGTTGATGCTTGCATAGCCCTTCTGATTAATATATGTGGCTTCTTCGGGGCCAGGTGGTGTGTGGATGGCCACATGGGTGCAGTCTATTGCCCCTAGCATGCCAAGCATACATGCTACCCTGTGGAACTCCTGTACGTTTGCTGTGCACTCCGCCGGTGTGCTGGTGAAATCGATGTACTCCACAGCATGTGACAGAAGTGTGCTGAGGAATTGGGTGAGGTGGCATGATGCAGCTGACTGGATTATGCCTGTGGTGTCCCCTGTTGGTCTCTGGAAGGAACCTGTGGCAAGCAAGCACATGCAAGTTGTCACTTTAGTCTCCACTGACAGAGCATGGCTCTGTCATGTGGGTGCCTGCATCACATCACTGCACAGCTCACAGAGCCACCTCAGAATTGCCCGATTCAGGTGGTACCGGCCCATGATCTCAGTATCGCTGTACAGCTCAAAGCTGGTGCTGGCTCGGTACTGCCTGTTGGGGGCATACCACCGATGGGCCCTTCCATGGCCATGCCCCTGCTGCCTGCATTTCCACCCCTCATTACTGCCTCCATCTGGATGGTGGCACTGGCCTTATCCTGGCTTGTGCTCCCCCCCCGCAGCTATTTCTGTGTTCCCCCCACTGTCCTGGCTGCTACTTCCCTGCACCGGAAACACCTTCCTGTGTTGGCCTCAGTGCTGTGTGACACTTTCCCCTTCTGCAATGGCTGTGGCTGTGGCTCTCCACACCTTCCCTGTGCCTGTGGGTTCAGGGTGCCCTTTCCCTGTCCTGCCCTGTGTGTCCCTACTGCCCTGTGTGTCTGCCTAGCGGTCAGCCACATGTGCCTTCCCTGTAGTGTTCTTGGGCCTCTCCCTTGTTCCTTTTTATTTTGGCTCATTTCCGCTATCACACAACTTCCGCTTGCTGCCCTATTGCGCATGGTGCATGTTGTTGAATATCACACTGTGCCATTCATGCATAGTTTCCTCCCCTTCAGTTGTGCATGCATTCATTATCATTATTATCTTATCAGCGTGACGATTTGATTGACATCTGCCTCCCGCTGAATATCGCTAATAAACATTTTGGACTTACATGGAGCAACCCTATTGAGCATGACGCAACCCTTTTGAATATCTGGGCCTATGTCTGTATAAAAACATAAGAAACAATGGAGACCTATAACCCTTCATACAATTTTTGGGTAATACTATGTAATGATGGAACAATTATAAAATGCTTTAGTTGTTTAATATATACAACAAGCATGACTAAACCAAATCCTGAGAACTATATTTGTCAAAAATGCATAGAAATGGGACAGCTACTGTGTGAGGTTGATTCTTTAAAAGAGCAGATTAGTGGAACTACATTAAAAACAGTAAATGCTGCACCTAAAGATGACAGAAAAAGACAGGCATGATTAAAGAATGATACAGTAGATCCAGAGACAGAACAGGAGTCAAAAAACACAGAACTGAATGATGTAAGGAGTTCAGACTGGATTATAGTACAGAACATGCCTAAAAAAAGGAAGGAGAACACTCAGAAACAATGACATATCATTAGCTAACAGATATGCCCCTTTAATCCCAAGTGAAGGTACAGAGGAAGACACGTCAGACAATAAGGTATTAGTAATTGGGGATTCCATTCTGAGAAAAACAGATAGCATTATCTGTGGCATAAATAAAGTAAATGGAGAGGTAAATTGTTTGCATGGCGCAAGGATAAATGATGTTAAGAATATACTTCTTAAGGTTATTCATAAGCAAGCAAACAAACAAACTGCTGTGGTGCATGTAGGGATAAATAATGTGGGAAAAGACCACGAGAAGGATATCATGGAGCTAAGTCACCTTATAAAGGCATGAGGAAGAAGGCAGTGGTTTCAGGCATCTTACCAATACTAAAGGGGTACAAGGAAAGAAAAATACAATCCAACGAATAAATATATGATTACAAAACAGATGCACAAAGAATGGAATTATTTTTATAAATATTTGGGAGACCTTCTACCAAAAAAAAAGAAAGAGCTATACTCAAAAGACAGGTCAAATCTGAATGGCATGGGTACTAAGACACTGGCAATCATGATTAATAGCAAAATTTCAACAGAAGATTTTAACTTACCTCTGGTGGGGGGAAGGGGATCCTTAGATAAAAACAATGTTACTAACATGCACAAAATCAAAAATAAAACCCTCAAACCAGAAAGTATAAACTATTACTTAATAAATGCCTGAAGTTTAAAAAACAAACAAGAGGTGTTAGAAACATTATTAGAACCAAATGAAAAAGCTGAAATTGCTTTTATTACTGAAATATGGTGGACAGGAAATAATGGTTGGGGCAAATCCCAGGATATCATGTATATCATTTAGACAGGATGGAAAAAAGGGGAAGTGGAGTAGCATATATATCAAAACAAATACTGTCTAAAAAACCTTTTGATAAAAAAAGCAAAAGGCAGTAATACAGGCTCAATATGGATCAAAACTGAAATGGTGAGGGATAAAATTGTTACAGGCCTATGCTATAGACCACTAAACAGTGGAAATGAAATAGTAGAGGACATAATTGATGTACTTGAAAAGGCATGTGAGATAGACAGAGTAGTATTCATATGTGACTTAAACTTTAATAACATAAACTGAGATAAAATGGAAGCTGCCAAACATACTAACATACTAAAATGCCAGCAGAATAGGCCTAATGGTCTTTCGTGTCTGCTCGTTTGGTCAGCCCCCACCCTGGGTGCTGACCTTGCTGTCCCCCTCGCCTTCTCTGGCTTCTCCCTTCCCAGTTCCGGATATTCTTGCTGCATTGGATTTTGCTTCCAGAACCCTTCCCCTGTACCTGTCCCACCCCCTCTTGAACCCCTCCACTGTCTCTGCCTCCACCAGCCCCCTAGGCAGTGCATTCCATGGCTCCACCACCCTCTCAGTGAAGTAGCACCTCCTCCTTTCTCCCCTGAATCTTCCCCCCTCCAGCTTCCACCCATGCCCTCTAGTGGCCCCTTCCTCCTTCCTTGAAGCACCCTGACTGTTCCTCCCTAACTACCTCTTCATGTACCTGAAGACCTCTATCATGTCCCCCGGTCCCTTCTCTCTTCCAATGTGTACATATTTAGCTCTTCAGAGCCTCTCCTCACAGGTCCTGTCCCCCAAGCCCCAAATCATTTTGGTTGCCCTCCTCTGGACCCTCTCCAGGAGTTTAATGTCCCTCTTTAAGTGTGGCCTCCAAAACTGCACGCAGTCCTCAAGGTGCGGCCTCACCAAGCAGTTATACAGAGGGAGTATCACTTCTCTCCTTCTGGAGGTGATCCCTAGCTGATGCATCCCAGCATCCTGTTGGCCTTGGCTGCTGCCCTCCTCACAAGTCTCAGAGTTGTTCATCTTGACATCCACCACCACCCCAGGTCCCTCTCAGCCATCGAGACTTGCAGCATTTCCCCGGGTGTACACTCTGGCCTGGGTTTCTGGCCCCAGGTGGAGTACCTTGCATTTCCCTGCATAGAACCCTCAGCTTCCACTTTCTAGACCATCTTCCAGAGCCTCCAGGTCCCCTGTAGGGCCACCCTCCCTCCTCCCCATCCACCACCGCCCCCAGTTTTGAGTCATCTGCAAAGAGACTCATCTCACTCTGATTCCTGTGCTATTGTCAGATACATAGGCGTTGAACAGAAGGGGCCAGGACTGATCCCTGTGGGACCCCACTAATGACCTCCTTGGGGATGAGACTATCCCACTCAACTACGACCCTCTGGGTCTGGTCCTGGAGCCAATTGCCATCCATCTGATCATCTGGTTCCCCACCCCAATTTCGCCCAGCTTATCCAACAGGCCCCGTGAGGAACAGAGTCAAATGTCTTGCTGAAGTCTAGAAAGAGGACATCCACTGGTCTACCAGGTCCAAGGCACTTGTCACCCAGTCATAGAACTCCACCAGGTTTGTCTGACACGATTTCCCCAGGATGAATCCATGCTGTCTATCGTCCAGGCACCCTGACTTATCCAGGTCCCCCCCTAGCCTCTCCTTGACAATGCCCTCCATCACCTTGCCCACCACCGATGTCAGGCTGACAGGCCTGTAGTTCCCTGCCACCTCCCTTGATCCCCCTTGTGGATAGGCACTATATGAGCCACCTTCCAGTCTTGGGGCACCCACCCTGTCCTCAGAGAGATGGTGAAAAGCTCTGCTAGGGGTTTCACCAGGACATCTGCAAGTTCCTTCAGCACTCTGGGATGTAATTTATCCGGCCCGGTGCTTTCTCTGTCTTAAGGGAGCTGAGGGCTTCCCTCACTCTCTCTGCTGTGATTTCCACTTCCGGTACCTCTTCTCCTGCTTAGCCCTCTCCCCACCTGCCAGTGATGCCTCCCCTCTCCCCAGACCTGCCGATCAGTAAGTCCCCCTCCTCAGTATCTCTGTCTCCTCCCATGTATGATGCAGCACCCCATTTTCCTGGGTGAAACTGAGGTGAAGTACTCATTTAGTACCTCAGCCTGCTCCCCGGGTCTTGTGCCCATCTCTCCCTGATTTAATCCTGCTAATCTGCCCTTCACCCTTCGTCTTTTCCCAATGTATCTAAAGAACCCTTGTTCCCTTCTCCTAATTTCCCTGGCCAGGTTCTGCCTTCCTTGCCTTAGCCGCCTCTACCACTCTAGTGGCCCTTCTAGCCATCAGCTTGTACTCCCTCGATCCCTTTCACCCTTGAGCACTTGAATTGCTTATAGGCTGCTTTCTTTCCCAGACCACCTCCTGACCTCCCTTGGTCCACCAACAGGGTTTTTGGGCCCTACCGCATTTCGTCTTACTCTTGCACTGGTGCCAGGCATCCTGCACCCTCTCCTGATGATTTCCACCTACTATCAGCGTCCATGTCTGACCCAAACCCATCCAAATGCTCCTTAAGAATCCTTCCCATTTCCTTAAAATCCGCCCCCCTGAAGTCGGTTACTTCCGTCTTTGTGCAGCCTTCTACCCCTCCTAGGTCCAGGCAGAACCAGACCGTGGCACGGTCACTCCCCGCCAATGGGTCACTTACCTCCAGACCCCCAATCTGGTCACTGTCTGTCAGGACCACATCCAGTACCCGTGCCTCCCTGGTCGGTTCCCTCACCTGCTGAGTTAGGAACGTGTCTTGAAAGACATCCAACAACCTCTGTTCCCTGGTCACAGAGGATGACATAGTCTCCCAGTCTGTTCCTGGCATGTTTAAGTCCCCCAACACCACCACCATTCCTCCTGCCCAGTCTGCAGTGTCTCCCAACATCTGCCACCAGACTGTCCTCCAGCCAGGGCAGGGGGTCTATACACCACTCCTATTTTTACTCTCTTGCCCGCCCTTGTTATCAAGGTGACCCAAATTGCCTCCATGGTTCCCTCCACCTCCTTTACTCCCCCTATGCCAATGCAGTTTTTGACTATCATTGCTACCCCTCCTCCCCTTCCCTCCCCCCTGTCCTTCCTGAACATAGTGTAACCCTCCAGGTTCAGGTCCCAGTCATGTCTTGCAGTGGCCCAAGTCTCAGTGACCGCCACATCCACTGCTCCCTCAGTTAACATCACCTGGAGCTCAGGCATTTTATTGCCCAAGCTCCTGGCATTTCTACAGGACTACATTCCACCCCTTTCCCTATAGTTCCATTTCCCTGCTCGTGTTCCCATGGGGATTCTGTTTTCCCTGGTCTGCACTTTGCCAGTTGGCCTTTTCCTGCAATCCTCCTGGTCCCCAGGGGATGGGAGAAGTCCTCCCATCATGGCACCCCTTGACAGCCTTTTCATCACCCCCCCTTCTACAAGTTTAAACCCCACTTTTCACCAATGAACCCCTATTTTCAACTTAAGGATTCCCTCCTCCAAATTGAGATGTAGCTCATCTCTAGCATACAGCTCCTTATCCTCCCAGGTCTCCCCCCAATCCCCCATCAACCCATACCCTCTGGCCTCACACCACTCCCTGAGCCACTGGTTTATCTCCCTACTTTTCCTTTTGTGTTCCCCACTAGCCCTTGGCACTGGCAGGATTTCTGAGAAGGAAACTGTGCATCCTATGTCATGTATTACATTTCTCAGAACAACTGAACAACTAGGCCTACAACAACATATAACTACTCCAACTAGGGGTGAACACTTCTTGGATATAGTTCTAAATACAAATGAAATAAATGTTACAAACTGTGAAATACATGCACCACTTGGAAATAGTGACCACAATAGTGTTTCCTTCTAACTGTGAGAATATGTCCCAATAAATAAAGGGTGTAGGGAAATATATAACTCTGCAAACCTAATACAAATCCATGAAGATCTGGATAAAATAAACTGGGAAACAGAATTATATAACAAATCAGCCTGTGAAATGTGGGATATAATCAAAAAACATGTTTTTTAATATGTGACAAACAAATAAAAAGGACAAAAAAAAAAAACACAATAGCAGATGTATCAAACCCAAATGGCTCATGAAAAGCTTGAAAAAATCATTAAAGAAAAAAGTCAGCTCAATTATACATATATATAACAAAAATAAAACAGAAGACAACTGGTTAGAATATAAAAAAGTGTTGAAACAATGCAAAAATAAAATAAAGAAAAATACACAAAAAACAGAGCTAGGACTAGCAAGTAATGTTAGTAAAGATAACATGAAAAGATTCTCTGGATATGAAAGCTCCCTACAAAATTCAGAAAGTGGACTATGTTCTATAATGTCAAATAATCAACTTAGTAAGGACCCTAATGGCTGAGATATTTAATAGCTACTTTGGGACTGCATTCTCAAAAAATGAACCTTACTTAGGAGACATCTCAAAAACAATGCATCTACTGAGATTAAGATAACTATAGACTGCATTAACAAAAAAAAATGCCCTTAAAATGACACATTCAGCAGGACCAGATAATATATCATCAAAAATGCTAAAGCTCTTAGCACTGCAAATAATACCTACTCTAAGACTATTGTATTTATGAGCACTGTCCAAAAATGAAATCCCAACGGATTGGCTATCAGTCATACTATATTTATTCCAAGTCATAAAAAAGGTAGTAAATCAAACTATGTAAGTTATAGACATATTAGTCTAACTTCAGTCCCTGGAAAGAGTATGGAATCCATACTGAAAGATCTGATAAATCAGCACTTAGAGACACTTTGTCTCAGAGACAGGGAACAGCATGGTTTTTATGGCAGGTAGATCATAGAAAACAAACATATTGTGTTTTTATGAGAAAATATCAGTGACTTTGGATTCAGGCTCTCCCATAGATTGCATTTTCTTGGACTTAGCAAAGGCTATTGATAAGGTTCCACACAGGGCAATAATTCAAAAATTGATAGATATCCAAGTAGATTATAGAACTGTGCATTGGATTTGAACAATGCTGAGTGGTAGGAGTCAGAGAGTTAGCAGAAATGGATACCAATATGCCCTTATAGCTTGTGACAAGTGGGCTGGGGCCAATGTTATTTCAAATATTTGTATCAGACATAGGTAAGCAGGAAAATATTTGACTAAATAAATATGCAGATGACACTAAAATCGCCTGTGAGATCAACACACATGAAGGAAATATTGCATTACAAAAGGATTTGAATAACATATCAAAATGGGCTGATACTTTGTGGATGAACTTTAACAGTGATCAATGTAGTGTTATGCACCTAGGGGGTCACAATAAGGAAGCCACATATCTTCTGAATGGACTGCCCCTTAAAAAAATCAAAGGAAGAAAGAGATTTGGAAATAACAATCACTGGAAATTTAACAGATGATACACATTGCAATACATAGATCATCAAAACTAAGAGATTACTGTGGACTGTAGAGATGCAGGAGTGACAATGCCATTGTACAGACCATATATAAGACCACTGCTAGACTATGGTAGCCAGGTTTGGACTATAACTAAAGGTACATCGGACAGAAAAGAACAAATTCAAATACAAACTACCAAATGATATATAATTTAAATAATTTATACAGAGCATCTGCAAAAACTAAACTTGATGTTTCTGAAGACTGGAAGAATAAGAGGGGACCTACTTGTACAGTATGTTATGACATTATGCAAGATAATTGTCTGTTAAGTAAACTGGATTTTGAGTTTAAGAATGATAACATGGGTACCAGAGACCATCCATTGCAACTGAGACCTAAAAGATTCAATACTAATAAAAGGAAATCCTTTTACACATACAGAGTGATTAATCCATGGAACAAACTACCTTTAGAGATTATAATCAGTGAATTCAAAGAACAGTTTAAAAAAAGATATTCTGAACTATTCTGAACGGAAATATTTTGTCCTATTATGGGTGACTGATGGAGAGCACATGGGCTTACTGCCTTCTTGGCTCCTTACACCTTAGTATACCTTGACTGAAAATAAACATTGACATTCTCTTTCCTGGATTTGTGCATCACTTTGAATTTAAATGGCTCTAGTGCCTGGTATCACATTGTGACTCTAGTATTTTTATTCTTCTTTAGACTGAGCCAACAGAGATAATTGTGATCTGTTAAATGTACAAAGTTAGGTCCTAGAGAATAAAACTTAAGGGACTCCTTCCTCTTTTTGCAGCAAAACACTCTTTTTCAATATTGGACTAATTTTTCTCTCTGTTGTGCAGTTTCCTACTGATATACAGAAGGGGATGTTCCTTCCTATCTATATTCTGACTCAGGACTGCACCTAGGCCTACCTCTGATGCATCTGTCTGTAACAGGAATTGTTTTCCAAAGTCTGAACTTCTTAAAGCAAGGGCAGAACATAATGCAACCTTGATGGCTCAGAAAGCCTCAGCACAGGGCTCCAAAACTGGACATTGGACAACTGGACACAGTACTCCAGGAGTGGTCTCACCAGGGATTGATAAAGGGAGAGGATCACCTCCCTGCTCCTGCTATCTATTACCCTCCATATACACCCCCAACATCCTGTCTGCTTTACTGTGTGTTTTGTTACACTAGCTTGATTGTTTCAGGCTGTCACAAATGATGACTCTCAGTTCTCGCTGTTCTGAAGTAGTACTAAGTTTAATCTCATTTAGGCAGTACTCCCTCTGGGGGTTACCTTTCCCTAGGTGCATTACTTTGCACTTCTTCACATTAAACTTCAGCTGCCACACATTTGATCATCTTTATAGCCTTTGGAGGTCTTCCTTTATCTCCCTAACTCTTTCTGCACTGTCCACCCGAGTGCTAAGTATAGTGTAATCAGCAAAAAGGCCAAGATTACCCTAAATTCCCTTGCCAATGTTACTAATGAAAATGTTGAAGAGGACCAGGCCCAGGACCAATCCCTGAGGTACCCCACTAGTGACATCCTCCTCTGCTGATCTCACCCTGTTTGCAACAACCCTCTGTTTTATTTATTTGAAAATGTTTCGCCAAGAAGGCACACTGAGCCGGTGTTTGTTTCTAGGTACGACCCAGGGAAAAGGGGAGCGGGACATATAGCAATGAAATAATATACAAGTAAAACAATATATACAGGCAAACATTGTATAGTACTGAAATAACTAAATATATATATATATGTATATACATACCTACATACATACACACACATGGCTACTTTTTCTCCTGCCCCTAAGCCAATTTCCCACCCACCTGACAGGTGCTCACGTGGCACCAAGTGGAGCGCTTTACTGAAATCAAAGTACAGGAGGTCCACTGCATGGCCCTTGTGCAGCTCCCTAGTTACCCAATCAAAAAAGACAATAAAGACAGTAAGTTTGGTCTGGCATGACCTCCATGCCATGAACCAGCATTGCTTACTGTCCTGAAGACCATTTGCTTCCTGGTATTCCACAAGGTCCTGTCTGATAAGGATCTCCATCAGTTTTCCCATGACAGATGTTTAGTTTTAGTTTAGTTTTTGTTGACTGGGTAAATGCACTAGACAAATCCTGCCTATTTTCAGGCATGACCCAGGAGAGGAGGATACAGATGAATGCCAGCTGACCTTAAACCAGATTAAGCTGTTGGTGGTATTTTTAGTGAATGAGGGAAATTTGGCCAGGATACCGGGGAAATTACCCTACTCTCAGGAGGGTGGTGTTCATTGCTGCTTGACGAGTGTTGGAGGAGTTCAGTGTGTTGTGGGACATGGAGGAGGAAGGAGTTGTGCTGAAAGTGCTAGGTGTTGGAGATGCTGGAGAAGCAGCCTCCCGCTCGACTGAATTAGTTAAAGAACCTACACTGAGTGAACAACACGGTATTTCCGATTCAGCATCTAGATTGTCTCTTCAAGGAAAAAGAGACAAATTGCAGATGGAGCTGAAGTTGGTAGAAATATTATTGGCAAAGGAAACTGTGGGCCATGATGAACAAGGAAAGAGGAAACGGATACAAGAAGCTCCTTCAGGTCTTTTGATTTCACCCATTGCTAAAGTATTTGCCTTAGATAACAAGCAAGAGAAAGAGGCAGAGAAGCAGTTGGTCTCTCAGGAAACCGAGAGCACAAATTGGTCACCTGACATTGCGCTAGAAAGCTCAGGATGGACTTGGGCCTCAACAGGTGAATGTCTTGTAGACTCCAAGCCCGAGTTGCAGCAGGAAGAAGCCGGTAAATCAGTCAGAAACAGACCAGCTGTTCAACATTCAATATCTCAGGACTGTGAGCATGTACCAGTATCTCCAGGAATACGGAGAGAAATACAGAAAAAACTTGTGGATGCCGTTTCCGGCAAGACACAATTTTCAGGTCAAAATATGTCTCAGAAACAGATTACCATTCAATCAGGGGTTATTGAAGGAGGACAGGAGAGGGAGGCTCAGGAAAGTGAGGCAGTCTCTCCTGGGACCGACCCTTCAGGGTCTAAGCAAACCTCCTTTAGGCCTATAAGGAAACAACTAAATTTGGCAAAAAGAAGAAACACAATTTGATTACGATATTTGACTGGGATGCAGTAGGCAATATGTGGGACAGGTCTTGATTAAGCGATCTCTGGGTTTTACCCATTCAGACATTTATGCTTTTATACACATTTCTGGGGAGCATACTTTTGACATTAGTTTTCAATCAGCTGCACTCTTAGAAAAATTTTAGACTAAATATGCCTTATTAAAGCAGCAGTGCAATGAAAAAAGTTGTTCCAAAAAGCCAATTTTCTGCTATGATTATAAAAAATATTGGCAGAACTATTGATCTGGGTTTTCTGGATGCATCCTATGCTGTATACTGTACATCTGCATTTTTGTTTGGACTGTTATCCTCCTCGGGTCCTCAGTATTATTTCTGTGGGAAAATGAGGCGGCCATCTTTTTTTCTTGAGAAATAATTACTTTAAAATGTTCATAAAATTCTTACATGATAATGAGAACTGAAAATTTCACCACCAAAATAAACTGGAAGACATCTGGCATCAATTAGGAAGAAAAAAAGGCGGGGTCAAATTTTAACCCATTTTCGTTGCACTGCTGCTTTAAAAACAAACCCTCTTTGGACCCCTTTTCAAGTCACTCTTCTTTCTAAACAAGCTTTTCGATTAATTACTGTTCTTTTTCTTAGTGAAGGAGTGAATATTGTGGATGTTATGTTTTGGTTAGAACAACAATGTGAAGTATTGGGAGCACCAGATCCAATATTGGATTCTGAGGGTTTTTGGAATGGTGGTTGGAGGGTAAAAGTAAAACTTTATGAAGAAGGTGCAGATTTTAAACATTTGCCAAACTGTCTTTTCATTGGTAGAGACAAAGGTTTTATTTTTTATCCAGGCCAACCACATAGATGTTATACATGTGGCTCTGCCAGACATATTAGTACATCTTGTATAGTTCTTTTGTTCTCCTGTTGTGGAGAACCAGGGCATTCTGGGTTTCACTGTGGAAATATTCCTAAATGTTCTTTATGTCAAGGTACAGGTCATGATTTTTTGGACTGTCCTAAAGCATCACATAATACTAAAGATACAGATTTTGGGACACAAGACCAGTATTCAGCCAAAGCAGCAAGGAAAATTGTTAGCTCAAGCCCCTGGACTCCTTCAGAACAGTGCTTTAGAAATGCTTCAGAATGCTGTACTTATGCAGAGGCAGATAAGCAGGGGGCTGTGTCCAACTCAGACTTAAATTTAGGGGTTAGCCCTGGCCACATAGTTTTAAAGGATTCTAGGATGGAAGAATCTATAACAAGAGTTTTTCCTAGTTCCCCTTGCATGTCTGAAGGTAGTTACCTCCATGCTACCCCTATCTGTCCCTTGCAAACATTTTCAAATTATAAAAGGGAATAAATCTATTCTGACAGTTTCTGCGACAGCACCAGAAGGTGTAGCTACTTCCAACCCTTTTGCGGTACTACAAACAGGATGGGGAGGATTCGGACGCTGTCTCTGGTACATCTTCACAGAAAGATGCCATGTCAGATGTAGAGACTACTATAGAACCAGCTGAAAAAGTAAAGAAAAAACAATTAAGGGGTACCAGGATGGGATTAAGGAAAAGTATTGGGGGAAAAAAACTTTAATTAATACTTTGGCTTTAAAACAGTATAAATTATCTTTTGCTAGTTTGAATGTAAATAGTATCCATACAAAGCGTAAACGCTTGGCTACTTTTTCTTTATTTTCAAATTGTACAGTGGATATAGTGTTTTTTCAAGATACTAGATTATATGATGGAAGAGACTTTGAGGTTGCTTCCACAGCATGGGTATTGGGCCCCTGTTTTTGGTCAGGTGGAGAGGACCGCTGCTGTGGAACAGGAATTTGTTTCCTTTTTTTATGAGTTCAAGGAAATAGGTTTAGTTGAGATTTCCCCAGAGAGGGCATTATTATTGGATATTCAGGTCAAAAGAGTGGATGTTCGGTTAATTAATGTGTATGCACCTCAGGGTAAAACCGAGCGGATAGATTTATTAAAGTTAATTAAGCCTTTTTTTATTTACTAGTAAAAATATAGTGTTTGGTGGAGATTTTAATATTAGTCGATTCCTCTCTGATAAAACTGGGCAGACACAAAAAACTTTCTGTGATGCAGGATTCTTGAATGATTTATTATATCAAGCAGGGCTCCAAGATGTTTTTAGTAGGGAGCAGAAGGATAAATCAAAAACATTTTTCAAAGTAAAAAGGCCACAAGAATAGATTATTTTTTATTACCCCAACTTTAAAATATCACCATCAAAAGGTGCGTATTGTGGCCACTTCTGATCATGGATTACTAACAATGAATATTTCTAGTTTTCAAGATACTACTAAAGGCCCAGGTTATTGGAGAATTAATCTTTCATTACTTGATAATCCAGAGATTATGGAAGGTTTTATTTCCTTATTAGAAGCAAGACAATCAGTTTTCTTTCTATATGATTCTCCTGTTTCTTGGTGGGAAGATAGTATACAGTATGTAAAAGATTTTTTTTCAAAAATAGGAAAATTAATGGGGACACATCGGAATGACAGGTGCCTGATTTTACGGAGCCATATTAGTCAGCTCCAGGCGTTACAATTACAAGGGGAAAAGTGTTATTTACAAGAAATAGCGGTAGTCAAGACTGAATTGATACAGTTACAATATGATAGAATAAAATCTTTAGAGAGAGAGAGCAATGGTATGGAACTCAAGGAAAACAGGCTTTTACAAATTCTTTTGATAGTTGTAAAAATCAGAGACGGCAAAAAGACATTACATGTATCAAAACACAAGAAGGCAGTATGTTACGTACAAATAGAGAAATTTTGCAAGAGATAGAAAATTTGATTTCTAAAATGTTCCGGGAAGATACTGTAATAGGTGAGAGTGGTTTAGATGACTGGTTGTTAGATTTACATCTTCCACAAGTTCCTGATAGCTATTTTCTTTCTTTATTGGCTCCTATTACAAGTTTGGAATTTACAAATATAATTACTTCTCTTCCTTTAGGGAAGGCACCAGGAAATGATGGTTTACCTAGTGAAGTATATGCCCATATAAATCGATATTTAGGGAAGGAATTATTATCTATGTATAATACTTGCCTTTAACATAACCACATTCCGGATAACATGAATATTAGTTTATTGATATTGTTGTTTAAAAGTGGGGATAACGAGTATCTGAGGAATTGGAGACATATTTCTCTTTTGAATTCTGATTTAAAAATTCTCTTGCAAATAACTAGTTGTAGACTCAGATTAGTTTTACAAGACATAATTTTACCAACACAATTTTGTTCAGTCCCAGGGAGAAGGATTACAGATGGTCTTATTTTGTTGACAGAAATAATGCAAAAAAGATGATTACAAGAAACTATGGGTTTTTTGGTCAGTTTGGCTCAAGCAAAAGCATTTGATAGAGTGGCACATAGTTATATATGGAAATGCCTTTTGAAATGTAATTTTCCTCGGCCTTTTATAAATTGGATCCGTATGTGTTATGCAAATGCCTCCACCATACCATATGTGAATGGGTGGTTGGGTTCTAGTTGTACAGTAAAGAGAAGAGTCAGACAAGGCTGTCCTTTAAGCCCTATGTTATATATTTTGACTTTAGAACCTTTATTGCATAAGGTGATGTTGGATTCCACAATTCAAGGGGTAACAATTACGAGTATTGATAATGAAATTAAATATATTGCAAATGCCGATGATTTATGTTTTACCTTGGCAGATTTTCCCTCTGGTGGAGTATTGGGAACTTTGTTGAACAACTTCACCTGGGAAATAGGTTCCAGGATAAATCTCACTAAAAGTAAGTGCATTCCAATTGGGTTGGTTTCTACACAGCATCAGAACATACTTGGTATACCCATTATTTCTACCCACTGTAAGATTTTAGGGGTATTTTTTGGTCAAGATGATATGGGTTTTCTGAATTGGGATATTTTATTGACAGAAGCTCAGAAGAAAGTGGTATATTGGAACAGATGGTTTCTTTCAACACAAAAGAGGGTTTATATGTTAAAAATATTTTTGTTGAGTATGTTTTTACATCTTGGTACAGTATATATGTTACCTCCACAGTTGGAAACAAGGGTGTATAGTGTTTTTTTTTTTCAGGGTATCTGGGGCAGTCACCTTAATCCTATAAAGAGAGTGTTGTATTTACCTATTGAAAAGGGAGGTTTGGGGATGATTAATCAGTTTGTTTTCTTCAGCATGTTTTTCAGCAAATATTTTTCCCCTTTTCCAAAGGTAAGAAAAATGTTGGGCCCCTTGGGTTTTGGATATTGTAGCACATTGGTTAGTATCTTGGGAAACCCATAAGGGTATTGGTAGACAGAAATCCATTTTTGGATTATCAGTATATTTTCAACACTGTTTTAGTAAAATTAAATGAAGGGGCTTCTCAAAGTTGGAAGGGTATACCTTATTGAGGAAAGAGTTATATAATTATTTGGTACAGAAATTCTTTTAGGAACTTCCTCATTTTGGGACTCAATCTGCTGGGGAATTTAAACGAATTATACAAATGTTGGGAAACAATCAAATACCAGTATATATGTGGGATGCTTTGTGGCTTTGCGTTCATGGGAAGCTGAATGTAAAAAATAATTTGAAGCATAAAGGATGTATGGAGAGATAAGATTTCGAAACAATGAACCATCTGGTTTTTGATTGTCCTTTTATAACTCAGTTTTGGAAAGAAGCTGCAAAACATTGGATGGCCTTCCCTCTTACAGATGTGAATTCAGAGATTTTATTTTTAGGACTTATACATCCAAGCTGGAAGGTATATAATACTGACACACTACATTTAATATGCATATTTATAAAATATCATATCTGGCAGATACAGTGCCAGCGGTCTTTAAGACAACAATATGTGACCCCAGAACAATTATTTTGGATAATCCATAAGAGTTTGAAAAGTCATAAATTGTAGGAATCATTTATAGTCCCACATCAGAAATACAGATTATGGTGGACTAATATTGATTGGTTAGACACTGGTTAAAAGTTTATATTTCTGCTGCTTTGACATTGTATGATCAAACTACTTATTTGTGTTTGTCTTTTATTATAATAATTTTATTATTTGGTGTGATTTAACACTGTTTATGCTTGGATTATTGTTATGAAAATTAAAAATCCCCCCTAATTTTTGGTAGAGATGGGGGGGGATTCTTTTTAGTATCAAAGATATATTTGAGTTTATAGTTTTTTATGGGAGTGCTTAACTATTTGTATGTTTGAAATACTTATTTTTGTTTTTTTTTGTTTTGTTGATTTATTTGTGTGAAGTAACATTCTGTAAATTTTTTTGAATTGTGAAGTTTCTAATAAAAAATTCCCCTACTCTTTTCAATAAGTGCCATGGGATCTTTAACATCCACCTGAAATACCACCAATCCAGGCAGATGTGAGACTAACTGGCCTGTAATTTCCTGCCTCCTCCCTTTCACTTCCTTTGTTTCTTTGTTTTAGGGAAAGGACTGCTATCTACAGCCTCTGTCTTAGAAATATCTGGCTTTCCTTCTTCATTTCCCAAACTATAACCCAACTATCTAGTTTCCCGCATGTCTAATGCACACACAGTGGGATTAATGGTCAACTCTACATCTTTAATGGATTGGATAACTGCTCATAGGTATTCCAGGTGGCTTTTTCAACCTGGACTTTACACCATGACATCTTCCTGGTAAGCAAGCACAACAACCATTATGAGGATCTAGAATTACATCCATGTACTGCTGGCATGCAGCAAATTCACCAAGTAAACAAAACAGCATGGCGGTGGACTGATAGAATCCAATTGGGTGGAAAGCACAGTTTTGTTTCTTTGATTCTTTAGCTAGGTGAATTTGCCAGTAACCTTTGGTGATGGGTACTAATGTACTTGGCACTTCCAATCTGTCCACCAAATCATCTATCCTGGGCATAGGATAGCTATCAAATATGGACACTAGATTACATGTCTTAATATCAAGGCAGATTCTTACACCCCCATTCTTTTGTATTTATAGTCACCATTGGTAAGTACCAAGCACTTCTTGTTTCTTCAATGATACCCAACTCTTTCATTTTTGTATTTATTTAACCATGTCTACAATTAACTGCACTGGTGATCTGTATGTCTTTTGGCTGATAGGGCAAGCATTCTCTGTCATTATTATGTGCTCGACCCCTTTTACTCGACCTGACACTGTTGTTCCATTTTGTCATACATAGAAACATAGACTTTGAAAGCAGATAGGGTCCACTTGGCCCACCTAGTCTGCCCATTTTCTTACCTACAGGATAAGCTGCAGATCCTAGTTAACCGACAGTCTAGTTCTTCTTACCCCCCACAAGAATTGCCTTATGTCTGTCCCATGTATTCTTGAATTCTCCCACAGTTTTAGACCCCACAACCTCCTCAGGAAAGCTGTTTCATGCATCCACCACCCTATCTGTGAAAAAATACTTCTTCACATTGCGCCTGAACCGCCCCCCCATCTTTAAATTGTGTCTCCTTGTTCTTGCACATCTCTTTTTCTGAAAGATGCTACCCTCTTGGACTTTGTTGATTCCACTGAGGTACTTTAAAGTTTCTATCATGTCCCCCCTCTCCCTCCTTTCCTCAAGGGTATACATATTAAGCTCCTTTAGTCTCTCCTCATATGGCTTCTCTTGCAGACCTTGCACCATTTTAGTTGCCCTCCTCTGGACAGCCTCTATCCTGTCTATGTCCTTGCAGAGATGGGGTCTCCAGAACTGGACGCAGTATTCCAGATGGGGTGTCTCACCAACTGTCTGTACAGAGGGACAACAACTTCCTGTTTTCTGCTGGTGATGCCTCTCCCTATACATCCCAGTATACCCCCAGCCCTCCCTATTGCCTTCTCACATTGCTTGATAACCTTAGGGTCATCTGATATGATTACCCCCAGGTCCCTTTCCATTTTTGTTGTTGTTACTACCTCCCCCCCATTGTGTAATCTTCCCCTGGGTTTTTGTTTCCCAGGTACATTATTTTGCACTTCTTTGCATTGAATCCAAGCTGCCATACTTCTGACCATTCCGCCAACCTTGCCAAGTCCCTTCTCATCCTTTCCGTGCCTCCTTGTGTGTCAACCCAGTTGCAGATCTTTGTGTCATCTGCAAAGAGGCATAGTTTTCTTTCCAGTCCCTCTGCAATGTCACTTATAAAGACATTAAAAAGGACTGGACCCAGTACTGAACACTGCGGTACCCCACTAGTAACCCCTCTTTCTTCAAAGTGGACTCCATTTACAATTACCTTCTGTGCCCTGTTGTCCAGCCAATGTTTTACCCAGGCTACCACCCTGGGATCCACTCCCAGGCTGGTTAATTTGACTATTAATCTTTTGTGTGGGACTGTGTCAAATGCCTTGCTAAAGTCTAGGTAGACCATGTCCACAGCCCCTCTCTGGTCTACTACTTTGGTCACCCAGTCAAAGAAATCAATTAGATTTGTCTGACCTGACCTTCCCACTGTAAACCCATGCTGCCTTGGGTCCTGTGCCCCACTGTCCTCTAGGTGCTCAGCAATTTTTTCCTTCAGAAGTGATTCCATCACTTTCCCTACCACAGAGGTCAAACTGACAGGTCTGTAGTTTCCTGCCTCTGTCTTGCTCCCACTTTTGTAAAGGGGAATCACATCCACCTTCCTCCAGTCCTCAGGTAACACACCATCCTCCCATGATTTGTTAAAAAGTGTAGTCAGTGGTTTCACTAGTTCTCCCCTTAATTCTTTTAGAATTCTGGAGTGAATTCCATCAAGCCCAATTGCTTTGTCCACCTTCAGTTTTAGGAGTTCTTTCAGAACCCTATCTTCTGTGAAAGGACTGGAATCGCTCCTCCCCAACAAGAGTGCTTCTGCTAATTGGATTAGGCACCTCCCCATCCTCCTTTGTGAATACTGAGCAGAAATATTCATTTAGTATCCCTGCTTTTTCACTGTCCCTCTCTGCCCACCCACTGTCCATTCTATTCAGCCTCACTATTCCTCCCGTTGTCTTTCTATGCTCCTTCTCCCCCTTCTCAACTGAGTAGGCTATCTTTTCCTCAGTTTGGGCCTTTGCCATTCTGACTTTCCTCCCTGCTTCCTTCTGCCTTAACTGGTACAGCTCTCTGTCCTGCTCCTTCTGTGTTTCCTTATACTTACTGAATGCTATCTTTTTCTCCCTGACTTTCCCCGCCACCTCTTTTGACAACCATTGTGGCTTTTTCTTTCATTTTGATTTGTTTATTTGCTTGACACAAAGTCTTGTTGCCTCTATGATAGCAGTTTTGATGTTTCCCCATTGTTGCTTCACCCTTCCTTCTAGCCTGTTTGCTAGTGCATTTCTAGGGCACTCTCCCATAAGCTATATCAATATCTTCTTTAGAAATTTATGGTAATGCTAACAAATCAATCTTTGTTGTTTTTTTCAACCTGTTTCCTTAGGGTGTTAGTATGGTGGATCTTAATAGGATTCTTCCTATCAGGGGTCTTAATATCGTAGTTAACTGTACCAGTACATCTAACCACTCTATAAGGCCATTGCCACTTCATTAAGAGTTTGTTTTCTGTAGTGGGTTACAGTAGCAAGACATTTTCACCTGGCTCAAAAGCTTTTTCTTTTACCCCATGGTCATTATACACCTTCTGCTGTTTTGGGGCTTCTTCCTGATTACTGTGGACAATTTTTAGCATATTTTGCCAGTTTCTTTCTCAGTGCAGACATATAAGATGAAATCCACCTATTACAAAGACACTCTCACCAATACATGGGGAAATGGTCGTGCTTTCTGGGACAATATCAAGGATGTCACAGGGAAGCAGCCAAAAACCTCTCTGGCCATGTTAATGGTTGATGGATCCTCAACCTTTGACCCAAAGGTGATCACAAACATCTTTAACATGGCTTTTTCAGACCTTAGTGCTGTTCTACCCCATGACTTTTTTGAAAACAAGGCCTACTCCCCAGATACCTCCGCCCTTCAGTCTAACCATCCCCTCTTCTACTTCAGGGAGGTAAGACTGAATGAAGCTCACCACTTTATTACTGCAGCTATCTCTAAATCTAGATCTAGTAGTGACACCCTGGACCTTAAGCTTCTGTTGCTCACCCTCGACGAGGTAATTCATCCATTAACAAAAATCCTAAACCTCTTTCTCAGCTATGGAAACTTCCTGGACCTATGGAAAACAGCCACCATGACACCTGTCCATAAAAGTGGGGATAAGATGAATCACTCAAATTATCACCCTATCTCCATACTACCCCCACTCTCTAAGGCACTCGAGCGCATTGTGGCTGACCAACTTACCGACCACTTGGATAAATATAATATACCTTGTCCACAACAACACAGCTTCCAGAAAGGTCACAGCATCACCACAGCCCTTCTTGAGTTCACTGGAGCTTTGCACAAATCCCTTGACAATGGCCTCACAGGGGCCATTTTCGTCGACCTCTCCAAGGCCTTCGATACAGTACACCATGGACTACTAATACACCAACTACTGAATGCTGGGCTATCACCTGACTCTTCTCTCTAGTTTAAAAGCTACTTAGAAAACTGGTCGCAGAGAGTAAAAATTGCAGACGCTCTTTCTGACACCCTGCCTGTTTGCTCGGGTGTCCCACAGGGATCCATACTGGGCCCCCTCCTTTTTAGCCTTTTCTTAAACTCCCTGCCTCCCCACTACTCTGAGCAGATCATACTATATGCCGATGATGCTGTTGTATTCTCCACTCACAAAGATCCTGCAACTCTTCAACGCAACCTTCAGCTTGGTTTCAGTTCTGTAGAGACATGGTTTCTTAATCATAAACTGGTCCTCAGTGACAAGAAAACCAAATCTATGCTCTTCTGCAGCTCCCATAACCCACACAAGCTACACCACTTGGCTATCTCCACCACCCAGGGGAACACTCTAGATCAAGTGGGGTCCTTCAAATACTTAGGGATACAGCTTGACCCTAATCTCTCCGATGGACTTCATGTAGATAATGTAGCTAGAGCTGCTTGAAGCTTTGAAAGTTGCAGTCCTGAGCTCTGTGATCTCTGTAATAGACTATGGTCTCATCATTTATGGCTTGGCCACAACCGCAACCCTAAGACGCCTCTCAACTGCCTTAAATAAGGCATGTCAGCTCATCACTGGTGCTCACCGTCTCACCCACTCATGTGACCTGTACACTCAGACTGGCTGGCTCCAACTATCAAACCACATAAAGTTTCTCACCTGCTCCATGACGAAAAAAATCTACCTTGGCCTTGCACCTACTGGGGTCTCAACTCTGTTACAACACCGAATTGACAAATGGTGCCTTAGAAGAGCCACGCTACAGCTACTGAAAGTCCCCCACTGTCACTCTTCACAGGGACAATGCTCTTTTGCTTATCGAGGGCCACTCTGGTTCAATGGACTCAGCCCAACCATCTCCTCTGCCCAACAATTGGTATGTTTAAAACTACGCTCCGGGACTATCTCACTACCAACAGCTCCTGTGACTGCCCAACTTAACCTTGTTTCCCCACTTCCCTTCCTGCACTAGTGGTCCCCCCCTTCCCTCCTCACTGGATTCTACCCTCACATCTTGGTATACCTAATGCTGCACTTTTCACCCTCTCCCCATACTTCCGACATTCCTTCTCCCCCCCTCACCTCTTCCCTCTCCCTATGACTCTGGCACTTCTTATCTGTTGTCTATTTTCTCTGATAAATGCCGCTGGCTGCCTTGTTACAATGCTCCCCTTGAATTGTATTAATCTGTACTCTGTTTGCAATGTCCACATTGTTGTAATATCTGTCTTGATGTTCCCCATAATTTGTATTTCTCTGACGTGGAACCTTTGTAAAAGAGCCAAGGCTCAAAGGTGTTTGTAATCCTAGACTTGATAAATTAAAATAACATTAAATTAAATTAAATTAAATTAAATTAAAGATGTCATAGATTCTTTCTGAGTTTGATTATCTTCCCATGTTTCTTTCAATACATCTAGGGCCCACTAGGTTGTCTACCATACAACATTTCAAATTGAAAAACATGTTGATGCTTGTGTTACTTCTGTGTAAGCATAAAACAGGTAAGGTAAGTACTGGCTCCAGTCTTTTCCTTCACCTTTTCATGACCTTTTTAACAATGTATTTTGGGGATGATTAAAATGCTCAACAAGACCATTTGTCTGAGGGTGAGAATGGGAGGTTCATATGGCAGTGATACCTAATAGTTGGTACAACTTCTTCAGCAATGCAGCACCAAATTATACTACCAAGATTACTTATAATCTCTTTAGGTATGCCCACCCTGCTGAATGTTTAGGAGAGCTCTGCTGCCACTTTTAGGACTGTAATAGTATGCATTGGAATTGCCTCCAGTTATCGAGTACCTTAGTCACATACTACCAAAATGAACTGATTACCCTTTTGACTTTTGTCAAAGGCGCCAACCAGAGCCACTGCAATTTTCTCTCAAAAGGCACATCTATCAAGGATAGGACATCATGGCATCTTGTCTTATTTAGCCACTGGAGCTACTTTCTGACATTCAGCACAAGGACTGCAAGAGGCAGCAACATCTTTATGAATCCCTGGCCAGTAAAATCTGTACAACAGTCTTGCTAGGGAGTGATCCCTTCCTAATGACCAACCATAGGACTATCATGTGCTATCTGTAACAACTCAGACCAGTTTCTGCATCTGAGGATTGACCGAAACTCTGTACCCAAACTCTGTACGTAGCCCATTACATTCTTTAAACATTGGTTCACCTTTTTTTGATTCACCCCAGCTGCTTAAAATAACCTTGGAGATAAACATTGTTAGTTTGCTCAGAAACAAAATTAGTTATCAGTTTAGTTTCAGCATTTTCATATATCAATCACTTACGTCCATCAGTCTTTTGTTGCCATTGTTTTTTTCAGGTGTCTTCTTTCTTTTCTGGCCTTCCAGACCTTGGAACTGGGCTCAAACAAGTCCAAATCAAAGTCATAAAAAAGGGAAAGAGTCCCAAACATCTAAAGTTTTCTTTACCTATTCTCTTGTTATCACTGCTGCTGAAACAGCAGGGTTTGCTTCCTCTGTGATGAATTTAGCAAATCCTAGAAAGTCATTTCCAATAATCACAGATACAGGTAGCTTTGATATTACCTCCACATTCATTTGGTGTGACACCCCATTAATGTTCAGAGTCACTTGGGTGGTGGGACAGTATCAAGTGTCCCCATGGATGCAAATGATCCCAGTACCTGGTCCTTTTGTACAGTCTTTTCCCAGAACTTCAGCATGCTTCAGGATTTGTCTTTCTGAGTCTATAAGACCCTTCACAGTCTGATCTCCCACTTGACATCTATAAATACCTGCTCCAATTTGCTACAGTCACATTTGCTCCAGTGCTACCCTTCTTATTTTTGTAGCAGTTTCTTGCAGTTTGGCCTGGCTTATTATAGCTATAGTAAATAAAGTCTTCAGGTGCAGATTTGCTACCCCGACAGAGTTCTTATCTGATCTGGAGTTAAATCAGCAAAAAGAAGGTCTTACCATTCTTTGGCTTTTCCATCACTGTTGCGATGTCTGTCAGGCCATCTGATAGTCATTTGCCAAATAAGCAGCCTTATCTTTCTTTCTGGTCAGTGTTCTTGTACCCAGAGTTGCATGACTATAGGAAGGATGTTGATGAATTGCTCCATTGCAGATATGTCCATGATCTTTGGGACTATTTTGCCCTCTGGTTGGATGGAACCATTTAATGAGGAGTTCTCTGAGTTGGGTGAAGGCTTCTTGAAGATTGTTGACCGAGTGGTAATTCAGGGACCGGAATCTCTGCCTGTAGATCTCTCCTGAGATGTCATATCTTTTAAGGATTTTGCTTTTCACAAAATCGTAGTTTTTATACTTTGCAATGTCCATATTTCTGCAAGCAGGTTGTGTTTTACCTGTTAGATAAGGTAGAGTATCAGCCACAGACACTGTCAGCTATTTCCTGAAATTTCTGTGATATTTCCTGAGATATCTCCTGCTTTCTACATTTCCACAGTAGGGGCAGCAGAGAGAAATTCTTCAGAAATTTCACAAAATATCTGGAAATAGCTGGCAATGTCTGTGGCTACCACTGTAACAGCCTGAATGCCCATTGATGTTTTGACCATTGACAGGCTCCAGTAACTCTTTCAAAAGTTGTTAGGTATGCTTTGATATCATCTGAGGAACACATCTTTGTAAGTTTAATGTCTTTCAAGTTGTTTGTGTTTTGTGGATCAGCTGTACCTGTACCAGATCCTCCAGCTTTGACAGCTTGCAAGGCATCCAACTAATGCTACTCTTGTTGCTGTTTCTCTTCCCTCCCAATCTCTCCTCTCCTTTCCTCTCATCTCCTCTCCTCTCCTCTCTTCTCCTTTCCTCTCTGTCTCTTTCTTTGTTGTATAATCTACCATTTCAAGAAAGCAGACATGCTTTCATATTAAGTCCCTGCTTGTTCTTTTTTCATCACTGGTGCCAGCTGTACATTCTCAGTTTGGACTTTTGTTTGTGCTTCTAGTCTGGCTGCCATTCTTCAGGTAATGACTCCTGGGCTTGCTGTGGCAGGATCCATACCTTTATTCTATGCTTCCCTGGTACTAGGTCTCATTCCCATGCAAAAAACTCATAGCATTGAGTATGCATGGCGTAAATCCCACTTTGTGTGACACCAGTTGTTGTAGAGGCATAAGTCAGGAAGCATATGCAGACCAGGAGAAGTTATAAAGTTTGCAAATAACATTTTATTATTATCAATAACAATACCATAAACAAATAAGAAACTCTTAAAATGGCAGTATAAACAAAACAAATCCTACATCTCAGACTGTTTCTCAGTTTAAATCTCAATCTCTCTCAGTTTAATTCTCAGTCTCCATGTCTCTGTAAACAAAACTTTGCTCCCTTTATATAAGATTGTGTTTTCTGGCTGTTTAAATTCTGCATCCTGCTCTTGTAAATTACATTTCCAGTTTTCCACAAAGTGTCTCAGAACTTTGTCAGTTTCTTTCTTGTGACCAGCCTGAAGAGTAAAGCTAGTCTTAACAGGTGCAACAAAATATTGGCAAGGCAAATTTAATTTATCTGGCACCCAGACCCTGGGGCTCTGGGCACCTTACATTAAAATGCAGGGTCAATGCAAATACAACACACAATAAAAGGTATAAGAACAATAAATAAATCTCAGCATGAATAAATAGTATCTTAAAATTAATGCAAGTCAGTCACCCTCGTTGTCGAAGGCCATACGAAATAGGTGAGCATTTAGCCCCTTTTTAAACAACTCAACTGTTGGGGTCTCCCTGATAGCATTTTATCCCAGAGCTGGTCTCCTGTTAACAGCTGTGTAAAGAAGTTTGTGGAGGTTAAAATACATCTAAAGGTCAACCCCTTATATTACAGATTATTTTTTAACAAATCCAAATAGCTTTCTGCAACTATTTCAACAATATAAGTATATACATTTGTAAATCAAGGGATCCCAATTGCACATAAAGAGTCACATATTTATTTTTTAACCACAGAGAAGAAAGGGGAGAAAGAAAGAATAGAAACAGCAAATGAAGCAAGGGAGAGAACAGGGGTAAATTGTGGGACCATTAGAATGGTGATTTCCTAGGTGCCACAAGAAAATCTGATTGTGCAGTCAGACAGGCTAGGGACAGACAACTGGAAAAATAGAAGAAGACAAAACAGATTCTTGTTTTTGACACTGTCTGCATAACAAATGGGAAAGGATATTACCCAACCCTGTCACAACATCCCATCCAGAGTGGGGCATAAAGAAGTTTGACAGAGGACATGACAGAGAGACCAAAGGAGCATGGACTGCATAGGGTGGCTCTTTCTCCCCATTCAGCATTACACAAATCAATAACAAAAGAGACAGTACAAAATGGCCATTTAGATGTCTGTTGAATATTTGTATTGTTTAAAGATTTGTATTTTATATTTTAACAAAACAATACAGTATGGTTCATAAGCTCTTAATCCACATATGCTGTAACACTGATACTGGAAAACTTAGATTATATTTGAAAAAAACAAGGAAAGTACTGTGAAGCAAAGTTGTGTTTACTCTGCATCCACCATACTCCTAGACTTTGAGGAAGGGGCTACATAGGGGGTTCATTCTGGATTTGGGGGTCCCATGGGGCCTGGGGCATAATCAGTGGCATTGGGGCAAGTTTGGAATAATTTGGTACTGTTTTGATAAAGGTACTGCAGAACATTGATTTTCAAGATGGTGCCATCAGTGCTACTAAAAGTGTGCCCTCCAGAGCACTTTAGTGAAATGGTGACTGGTGCCTAAATGACACATGATGTTTGCCTTAAAGTTATGAAATCATCCTTGTGGTGTGTAAACACCTATGGAGCTGTTTACAGTAAGTGCCAACAAATGCATATGCTAATATGTCACCTCTAATTGCAAGTGATTGGTCTGAGGATACAGAGGGGGTGTGGTCTCATTTGTGCTGTGGCTGCCTCTTGCTTGTTCAAGCATTTTGAGTGAAACCCATTGAGGAATATGGGGATCAGAATCATTGCTGAAGTCCTCAATATCTAAAAATGTTTTAAAAAACTCAGAAAATGTATTTATCTTAACCATACCATACCCAGTAGGGTAAGTGTAAGCTCTGCTGGGCCTGATCCTGTGCCACCAGTTTAATATGGTTTAACTTGGTGTTGTTAGACAAAGTGGGCTAATGCCCATTTAATTGTCTCCCACTCATAGTGGGTCTATTGTCTCCTATTATTATCGAGTAGACATTTGTCCAGTCAATATTTGAAACTGTCAATTAAAGGTGCCTCAATGATATGATTAGATAGCGCATTCCACCTTCTGGCAGTGTGTATATTGTAGAAGTTGAATCGTTTAGTAGTAAAAACTCTCAGTATTTCAGTTTGATTACTGTGTGACCTGATATTTTTATTTTTAATTCGGAGTTGTATACCGTATTGAATCATCACTGATGAAGCCTTTATAATTTTATACATGTAACTCCCTTGTTACCCGGGGTTACTAGAATCCCAGTAAGACCTAGTAGTAGGCAGGGGAAGGCAGCTTGTGAAACTCCAGTTAAATGGGTTTCACACTGTCTCACTCTGTTCTCAGTCTTAGCTGAGACTGAGGGATGACATCACCATAGAACTATCGCAGCTGCATGAGCCACAATGGAATCTGCAGCAGGGAGTTGGAGTAGAATGTTGGGAGGTTTGAACAGTAGTCTGTAGGTCAGTTAGAGTTTGGAGCTTGCTGAGAGAGGAGCACAACAGCTCTGTGTAGGCTCGTGGAGACTCAGCCCTGACATAGGGCTACATTTAGGAAAAAGGTGTGTGTTTCCACCTAAAGAGAGACACAGAAGATAGTTTTAAAGTGGTGGAGACTACTGAATCAGGTCTCAGTGCCTCATCCCTCAGGGGATGGGGCAGGAAAGGTTGTCCTGCATATTCCAGGGGCAACCTCCTGGCTGCTACTAGTGGAGAAGCTGCCTTATGTGGTCCAAGAGTTTTTTGGGAAACAAGAAGAGTTCATGATTCACCTGTGGGGCACCTGCAACTGGAGGGTGAGTTTTCTGCTCTTTCTAAAGGGCCCATGTTTTTCACCCTGGGACTTGTGTGATAATGGGGATTGGACTACTGAAATAGTGGGAGGCCTAGAGTAATAGGCTTAGCCAAAAGTAAAAGTATGTTCAAGTCCAGCACATAGTGGAAGTCAAAACATGTAGAGGAGATGTGACATTCGTCTACCCAGTAATCTACATTGCCAAGCTTTCAGAAAAAGAGTTGTTTAGTTTCCAGAGAAATGGCCGGGTATGGATTGTGGGAGCTGGAGGTGGGAGACCCCCCCATCTTTAGTAACCAGGTCCACCTCTATGGATTTGCTCTGTGGATTTCTGCTTTGCCTCATGCACTTGGCCAGTGATGAAGGAAGTACCCAGACGTGAGATTGGAAGGAAAATTCCCTCTAGGAGTTGAAGGCTCTAAGGTGGTTTGGGGAGTCACCACTTGGATAACTAGTTCATTTCCCAAAATGGACCATGGATCAAGTGGCTGGCGGGGGAACCGGGTCAGTGGGGAAAACCCAAGTAGTGTACAAGTCGGGCTGTGTACCCAAAGCTGCGTGCAAGTCCGGGCTGTGTTTCTGGTGGGTGTAGAGCCTGAAGGCTGGAAATGTGAAGAAGTGTTCTGTTGCCTCTAATCTGCATTATCAGGAATGTAGCCCCATGGGGGTCTATCTATGCTTTGTTTGTTCATTTTGGATGTGAATAAAAGCCACACTGTAGAATCCCATTCCTGGTTTTGGACATTACAGTTATTGCTTCCTGTGTTCGGATTTACTTGGGTACCCCTGTGCAGAGTAGCCAAACCTAGGCCCCTGTATCAAGTAACCTATTCCTCCCCGAACCCAGTCCCCACCAGGTACTGCTGTCAGCTTCAACAGCATGCCACCTGTCATTTGCAAAAAGGCAGGGGTCCGGGGGTTACAAAAATTGAGGCACCACTTTGGATTTAATTCTGGGAGGATGGTGCTCAAGCAAGGGGCTAGCATTTTGGCTATCTGGCAGTGGGTAGCCCAAATAAGCTGAAACAATTTAACTACTGCATTTCTGTGTGCTGTGGATCTTATGCTGCTGTTTAAAATGCCAACTGTTTACCAAGGAGCAGTGAAGCTAAACGAGTGTGTCCTTGTCCTGCATCAATTGTTTACAGCGTTTTTGCATACTTTTAAAAGAACTGTGTGGTAAAGAAAAGTGTGGAAGACTAGGGGTAGCAACAGGAAAATTGTACCCTGGATGTTGGAAATGCATTTAAAAGAACTGTGTGGTAAAGAAAAGTGTGGAAGACTAGGGGTAGCAACAGGAAAATTGTGCCCTGGATGTTGGAAATGCTTTTTGAATGAACTGAGAGACTTGCAGGTAGGAATGGCTATGTTAAATGGCTGAAATGGGCTCCCGCCGTGGAGTCAGTTGAAAAAATAAATGCATTCTGCAGTTTAAATTTGCCTGCTCGACGGTCGCCGTGAGGAGAAGAGTACTCGTGAGGAAGAAGAGACTCATTTGCATGGCGTCTTGTGATTGGTGAGGCTGCAATCAGTCCCGCCCCTCAGGCAGCTCTACAGTGACTGCCCCAGCATTCGAGAGGGAGTGTGAGTGGAGTGCATGTACTGGTTTGTGAAGGAGCATCGCAGAGTTTTAAAAATGCTGTAAACCTTCTAAAAATAGACTTGTTTGCTTAAAATCGGGCTCAACCCGTGATTCGATCGTCTAAATTGCCAGTGTGGTGGTCAAGGAGACGATCGGCAGGACTGCCCGCCCGTTTCTGTCCTGAGGCCTTCAAGACTGGCTGCAGGCCATTTTTCCCCACCGCAGCTAACAGCTACTGATAACAATAAGTTCTAACAGTGAAATTGCTCAAACGGTGATTTTCTGCCCAATGCCAGCAAAATGTGTGTGCAGCAGTGCAGTCACTTTGCAAGTAATGACTGTGGCAAGTCCTACCAGCAACTGCAAGGTTGTTAAGCCATTGACTGTGTGCATAGTAATGAGTTCAGCATCAGTTTAAAGTTTAAAGCCAGAGAGAGACTGTGGGTTGTAGCCAAATGTGCAGCACTGGTTTACAGGCAATCCTGTGCTTAAAAACCTGAAGCTTTAAGGGACTGTGAGTCAAAGAAATGTTTCTAGCATGTAAAAAGTTTGTGGAAAATCATGTAAATGTGTTTAGAACAAGAACAGTGCAAGTTTGTGCAGTTTGAGCAAAAGTTATCAGTAGTGTGTGTAAATCGGGTGAGCAGTGGCTTGATCCAATTTCTGAATGTTGATGCACAGGAGTGCTGCCGTCGCCATTACGGTGTGGGGTAGTAAAGTAAACACAGCAGCAGAGGAGCCATTTTTAAAAGTAAAGAAAGTGTTCAGTAAAGTGGGACTTTCAGTTACAGTGAGCTTTTGTTTGTTTTTCTGCAGTTATGGCCTCAGGACCAGCTCGCTACCCGGATCATGCCCGAGCTGCAGTAACAGCAGCAGTAAACAGACTGAGGGACATTGAAAAGTGGTGCTATGGAGGACAAGTGCCTCCTCATGTGGCAATTCCTGGTTTTCCAGTGCATGTGTGTCAAATATGCTTGAGAGCTGGAAGGGACGTCTTCATGATACCTCACTGTGCTGGATACTTAGAAAAATATAGCTTGTATAAAGTGCCTCAAATTCATTTGGCTCCCACATGGACAAAGGTTCAGGAATCTGCAGTTGGCAGCACACAGCACCAGGTGGAGCCTGTGGAAGAAGGCCCCTCAGGGGAGTGTGGCACAAAGCTGAAGGGTGCAGAGTTAGAGGCAGAACCGGAAGTTGATGTTTTGAATGCTGGATCCCAGAAGGAAAGTTCGGATAAAGCATCAGTAGACCCCTGGGGGGGCCTAGCCCAAGTCTCTTAGGAGAAGATGAGATGCAGGAGGCCTTTGAGTGGGAGGTGTCGACCTCCGCACCTAGTGATGAGTGGATAGTCTCAGGAGTGAGGATGACTGCTCACTCCTGGGCTCAGATCCTCAGTGAAGAGGAAGATGGGGGGAACCTATGTGGCCTTGTGAAAAAGGAACGGGCACACAGCCTCAAGATCTTGCCTCGGAGGAATGCATGGTGGTGATGCCACTGCCCTGGCTATGCAAGAAGAAGAGGTCAGGGATCCGTTTCTAATTTCATTAAGGATGCGTAGCTGGCAGAACCAGGACTGGCCATCCCCAAGCCAGGCCAGCGGTCTCAGGTTGACCAAAGCTAGTAAAGAGGAGAGACTGATTCGTAGAAAGGCGAATGAGGTCTGTAGTATGACCTTTCCTACCTTTCCTTGGAAAGTCTGGGAGGAGATTGAGAACAGCAGGAAATCCTGGATCTGGGCCAAAGCAATGAAAGGTGTGCATCCTGGGGCAAACAAGCAGGTAAAAAACAGACTGTTTCATGAGAAACATACCCAGTGGAAGAGAGGCAGGATCCTGTTTATGGACAGAGTGCGAATAGTGGATGGAGAGGGATGTGAAATCTCCCACTGTATGAATTATGTGCACCGAGATGAGGTAATAATTCAAGCTCCTGACCCCCGGTACTATTGGCCTCAGTGAAAGGACTTCCCAGCAAATGTGCCCATGCCTGCTAAGTGGAAAGCCAAGCAGTGGTAGTCAATACTGCCACACCAGCCTGTGAAGTGCCTTTATTGATTCGCCAGTATGGACATCCAGGACTCAGGTGCCCCACATTCATCAGTTCTACAGTGTACTGGCCTTTCCAGAATCCATCAACTGGCCCACCAGATGACTATAGATCCAGAGAGGACACCAGCCCAGCTGTATCCTGAGCCATCGCCTGGTAAACGGATAACGTCAGACCAGCTGATTCTTTTTTGTTCCTGTTCTAAGGTTCCATCTCCAGAGATGACATCAACCCAGCAGTTCCCAGATGTGCCCTCCTGTGGTTCCCGGAAGATGTCCTCCCAGCTGTATCAGAAGAAGTGCTCCCAGGGAGAGTCTTCGTCAGAGGTGCAGGTCGGTTCAGATTTTTCGTACTACAAGGGGCTGGTAAGTCCAAACTTTTCTATCTTTATGACATTGCAGAACACACCCTACACTAGCAGATTCCAAAATGTGTGAACTGTTCTCAAAGACTCTCCCCTTTGGGACTTTGGCCTGTTAGAACTGTGCTTCACCGGGCTCCAGCCCAGGAGATACTCTTTAATGGACTAGTCTTAGGGCATTGTGGTCACTAGTTGGGACTTTTAAGGCACTCCATCCCCCCAAATGTGTATTGTAAATAATGTCATTGTTTTTCTACTGTATTCTAATGTAACTGCTGTTTTTCTACCCTTTTCTAAAAATTATTTTTGGGATTCTTCAGTGTTTTGATGGTAGGGGTTTAGGTAGACTGTGCATGCAGATTAGGAGTGTGTGTTGTCTTTCTTTTTTTTGCAGGTGTTCCTGGAGAAGATAGAAGAGAAGACAAGAAGAGGAGGAGGGGCTCATTGGAGTTCCTCATTAGTACTTTAGTGTGTAGTAATTTAAAGTACTGTTGGTTGTTATTGTTGGTGTTGCTGTACTAACCCTTTCCTTCCACAGGTGTGGTTGTGGGGGTAGACAGGAGGCAGTAAAGTGATGTAATAAGATGGTATAAGTTTTTTGGTGTGTGATTGCAGGTTGCCCAAGGTCGGGGAGGTCCCAGGGTTGTTTTTGTTTTGGGGTATTAAGTTAGAGGCAGACAGATTTTCCCCAGAGGGCTAGGGGGAATAGACAGGCTGTGGTCCTGAACGGCCATAGGGACTGCAGTGCTGAGCTATTAGGGCTATTCTCTGGACAGTTCTACCAGAGCCACTAGGCATCCATAGTAAGTGGGTAGAGTAGAGGCTGATATGTCAGCTAAAGGCCTCTAGACCCTTAGTGTTGCCTGTCTGTGCTTGCACATGGTAGGAGGGGGCCTGATCACCCCCCTCCACAGGTAGCACATAGGGTGTAATGGCCTAAAGCCAGGTAAACGATGACTGCGGACAGCCATTTTCCTGGTCAAGGGTGAGTGTAACCCCCTTGTTACCCGGGGTTACTAGAATCCCAGTAAGACCTAGTGGTAGGCAGCTCCAGTTAAATGGGTTTCACACTGTCTCACTCTGTTCTCAGTCTCAGCTGAGACTGAGTGATGACATCACCATAGAACTATCGCAGCTGCATAAGCCATAATGGAATCTGCAGCAGGGAGTTGGAGTAGAATGTTGGGAGGTTTGAACAGTAGTCTGTAGGTCAGTTGGAGTTTGGAGCTTGCTGAGAGAGGAGCACATCAGCTCTGTGTAGGCTCGTGGAGCTTGTGGAGCCTCAGCCCTGACATCAGGCTACATTTAGGAAAAAGGTGTGTGTTTCCACCTAAAGAGAGACACAGAAGATAGTTTTAAAGTGGTGGGGACCGCTGAATCGGGTCTCAGTTCCCCATCCCTCAGGGGATGGGGCAGGAAAGGTTGTCCTGCATATTCCAGGGGCAACCTCCTGGCTGCTACTAGTGGAGAAGCTGCCTTATGTGGTCCAAGAGTTTTTGGGAAACAAGAAGAGTTTGTGATTCACCTGTGGGGCACCTGCAACCGGAGGGTGAGTTTCTGCTCTTTCTAAAGGGCCCATGTTTTTCACCCTGGGACTTGTGTGATAATGGGGATATGACTACTGAAATAGTGGGAGGCCTAGAGTAATAGGCTTAGCCAAAAGTAAAAGTATGTTCAAGTCCAGCACATAGTGGAAGTCAAGACATGTAAAGGAGATGTGACATTCATCTACCCAGTAATCTACATTGCCAAGCTTTCAGAAAAAGAGTTGTTTAGTTTCCAGAGAAATGGCCGGGTATGGATTGTGGGAGCTGGAGGTGGGAGACCCCCCATCTTTATTAACCAGGTCCACCTCTATGGATTTGCTCTGTGGATTTCTACTTTGCCTCATGCACTTGGCCAGTGGTGAGGGAAGTACCCAGACATGGGATTGGAAGGAAAATTCCCTCTAGGAGTCGAAGGCTCTAAGGTGGTTTGGGGAGCCACCACTTGGATAACTAGTTCATTTCCCCAAATGGACCACGGATCAAGTAGCCAGTGGGGGAGCCGGGCCAGTGGGGAAAACCCAAGTAGTGTACAAGTCAGGCTGTGTACTCAAAGCTGCGTGCAAGTCCAGGCTGTGTGCCTGGTGGGTTCAGAGCCTGAGGGCTGGAAATGTGAAGAAGTGTTCTGTTGTCTCTAATCTGCATTACCAGGAATGTAGCCCCATGGGGGTCCGTCTATGCTTTGTTTGTTCAGTTTGGATGTGAATAAAAGCCACACTGTAGAATCCCATTCCTGGTTTTGGATATTACAGTTATTGCTTCCTGTGTTTGGATTTACTTGGGTACCCCTGTGCAGAGTAGCCAAACCTAGGCTCCCTGTGCCGAGTAACCTAATCCTCCCTGAACCCAGTCCCCACCAGGTATTGCTGTCAGCTTCAACAGCATGCCACCTGTCATTTGCAAAAAGGCAGGGGTCCGAGGGTTACATACAAAAGTAATAAGTCCCTCCAAATTCTTTTAGTTTCTAATCAAAATAGTTTCAGTTTGTTCAGTCTTCCATTATAATCTAGACTCTGTAGACCACGGAATGATTTAGTTAACCTCCTTTGTATTCTTTCGATGATAGTAATGTCTTTCTTTAAGAAGGGACTCCATAGAGGAGATCCATAATCCAAGTGGGGTATAACATAAGTTTTATAGAGTTTCAACATGCAGTCTTTGTACCTGGTGATAAAGGCTTTCTTTATTGAATGAACAAGCTGATTGCATTTCCAGGTAATTTTTTTGCAATGAGTAGTGGAAGACAGGTTCATGTCGACCCATATACCTAAGTCCTTTTCTCCTGAACTAGATTTAAGTGGTGTACTGTTAAGGCAATACTGATGACCAGGGCTGTTTCTACCAAAATGTAGTACAGCACATTTTTGTTCATTAAATTTCATTTTTATTATCAACACTCCACTGTTCAATGGCCTGGAAATCTTTTAAGAGAAGTTGATGTTTATGGACAGAGGATACATCACCACCCATTTTTGTATCATCAACAAATTTTGAGACAACACTTCTAAGCCACTTACCCATATCATTTATGTATAATCCAAACAGTACCAGGCCCTGCACAGATCCCTGTGATATCTCGCTTGTTACATTGCCATCTTTAGAATAGGTAGAGTTTACCCTCACAGACTGTTTTCTGTCTGTTAACCAACTTCCTATCCATCTGACAACATATTTATTTAATCCCAGGCTGCCTGATTTCATGTGGGACAGTATCAAAAGCTTTTCTGATATCGAGATATATTACATCAATGGGAACTTTCTTAGCTAATTGTACACTTACAAAATTATAAAAGGAGATGAAATTAGTAATACAGGAGAAGCCCTTCCTGAAACCATGTTGTGTTTGATCTTGGAGTCCCAAACTAGTAACCTCACTGTCTATTATGTTTTTAATTATTCTTTCTAAAAGTTTGCAACAGACCGATATGAGGCTCAGTGGCCTGTAGTTGGCAACACATAATTTGTTGCCCTTTTTATGAATCGGTATGACAGTGGCCTTATGCCAGTCCAGAGGAATGTCACCAGTCATGAGTGATTTATTAAACAGAATGGATAAGGGCCATATCACTGTACTAGCTAATTTTTTCCAGACAAGTGGACTTATATTATCAGGTTCTGGGGAAGATGTTTCTTTTAATTTACATAACTCTAGATGTACCATTTCTGGGGATAGCTTAATTTGTTCTGAACCGACTAGGCAGGAGGCAGGTATCCCTGCATTATCTGTATTAAATGCTGAAGTGAAATACTGATTAAAGCAGTTAGCAATTTCTTTATTATTATTATTATTAATTATGGTGCTATTGTCTGTTATTGTATTAATTCTATTGTTTGTTTGTTGTTATTATTTACATATGCATAGAAACTTTTACAGTCTTTCTTGTGATCCAGTCTATATTCCAACTTAATTTTCTCTTTCCTGATCAAGAATTTTAGAAGTTTCTGTAGTGACCTATATCTTAGTTGATTTGTCTGGGAAGGGTTTCTTTTATAGTTCCTGAAAGCTTTTTGCTTCCTTCTTATTTGTCTTTTTATAGCCCTAGAGATCCAGAGCGGAATATTCCCTTTACTGTTAGTTTTTTTATGCATGGAAATATGGTGAACCAACAGGTCTTGTAATTTATTTTTTAATTTATGCCACATTTGCTCGACACTCAAACCATCAAAGAAGTAATCCCAATTGATGCTAGACAGGTCGTAATTGATTTTAGACCAATCAGCTTTTTTATAATCCGGTAGAGATGTTTTATTTTTTAATTTAGATTGGATAAGGTTGAGTACATTCAATGGTTTTATGGTCACCGTTTCCCAAGTGAACTCCTACCCCAACTTGGGTTATGCATTTTTTGCAGTTTGTTATCACCAGATCAAGAATATTCTTGCCTCTGGTAGGAGTACTTACAAGCTGTTCACAACCAAAGGATGATAATGTATCAGCAAGGGTTTGTTCAAAAGATGTCACACCCTTCATTAATTCCCAGGTAATACCTAAAGCATTAAAGTCACCAATCATTAGAGTGTCACCTAAACTGAGGACAGAATTAATTCCATCAATTAATGCATTGTTATAATTAGTATTACTATTTGGTAGTTTGTAACATATGCCCAGACTTATTTTGGGGAGTGAGAAAATTACAGACTCATCCACAGTGTCTCTGTGACTCTATTATTATGGTTGTTATATGGCTTTATTTCATTACATATTATGTGATCAGAGATATAGCCGCATACTCCTCCTCCTTTCCTACTGATCCTATTTTTATAACATAACTGGTATCCTGGGATGTTATTGAACCATTCGCTTGATTCATTCCACCAAGTTTCGGTTAAGCAAACTATTTCCACTTTTTGGTTCACCATGAGTATTTTAAGTTCCGCTAATTTAATCTGGTTTAAACTCCTAGCATTTATACTCCAGATTCTAATGTTGGACTGGTTATCAGAATTATTGTTATTTTTCACTGTGTTTCCCTTTGTAGTTAGTTTAAAGGTTTACAAATAATGTTTTCAAAGGTTCTCCCCATTTTATATGCTTCTTGCTTGTTTAAATGCAAACAAACCCAGCAGAAGAATTATTTATTGTTACAAAAGGTTTCCCAGTGGGGGACTGATGAGTAACCCCTCTTAAGAGTCCATTTCCTTAGCCATTCATTAATACATTTAATTTTCTGGATAGTTTGACAATTTGCCCTGGGTACTGGTAGTATTTCGGAAAAATTAATTTCACAATTATTTCTCTTTAATGTTTCCCCCAGATTTACAAAACTTTTATTTCCTCTGTTGAAAGATTCTTTATATCGTTGGTGCCAGCATGTATAATAACAAGTGGGTTTTCTCCTGAATTTTAGAGAATGTCATTACACATATTATGGATGTCCCTTATACTGGCCCATTCCCTTATACTGGCCCCTCTAAATGATGAGCAAGCAATATTACATTTCTCTTTCCTACAGACGTATTTGTTGATATACATAGCAGTAGAATCACTATGCACAAAGTATTGCCTAGCTGGTTGGCTGGTGCATGTAGAGTCCATAGGCTGGTAGTTCATTATTGAGGTTCCTTGGTGTTACTTGGTTGGATGAGATACAAGAAGGCATGGTGCCCATCGAGAGTATCTCCCACAATGTTGTGGATCATTGTTTGCCAGTGGTATTCAACCATAGATCTAATTTGATCTTAAATGTCTCAAAATTGGTGGTGTTAACAAGATAATTGGGTAGTTTATTCCATATTCTGGGGACTCTGGTTGTAAAAAAGTGTAGTTTTTTGTTAGTGTTTGCTTTTGGAACAATTAATTGTTTGTTGTGTAATCTGGGAACTAATTTCCTTTGTGTATAATTTAATCCACAGTGTTGCATCATATTTGGTTGTTTCAAAATTTTGTGAAGGAATAAAAGATCTCCCCTTAACCGCCTGGTTTCTAATGAATAAAGTTTTAATTTTTTAAGTCTAACAACATATGGTAGGTGTGTCAAATGAGGTATCATCCTTGTTGCTGTTCTTTGGATGCTCTCAATAGTAGCTATATCTTTTTTGAGATATGGACTCCAAAATGGTGACCCATAATCAGAATGTGGTCTAACATAAGTCCTGTACAGAGGAATAATACAGTTTTCGAGTTTTGATAGAAATATACGGTTTATTCTTCTGAGTAGTCCATTTGAATTTTTAGCTAGTTTATTACAATGGTCACTGGAAGGTAATTTGTTGTTAATGTTTATTCCAAGGTCTCTTCCACACTCTGTGGTTTTTAGAAGTGTATTATTTAGTTTGTAAGTTTGATGTGGATTGTTGTTACCAAGATGAAGTACAGTACATTTGTTATTGTTAAATTCCATACCGTTTAATGTTGTCCATTTCTCAATTTGGTGTAAATCTGTGCACAGTTGATTTATGTTATCTAGAGTGTCAACCCTTCCTCCCAGTTTGGTGTCATCAGCAAATTTTGATAGGTGGGTGTTTGAACTAACCTGCACGTCTGAAATAAAGACATTGAACAGGACAGGTCCGAGCACAGAGCCCTGTGGCACCCCACTGGTCACTTCACCCATATCAGACAATACTCCATTAATTCTGACATATTGGGTTCTATCTGTTAACCAATTTTTCAACCAATTGGTTAGATGTGCAGGAATTCCTAGTAATATTAATTTGTTAATTAGTTTTGTATGAGATACACGATCAAAAGCTTTACTGAAATCTAAGAGAATAATATCCATGGGGATTCTTACATCTAATTTATTGTGAATTTGATTATAGAAGGCAATTAAATTAGTAGTAGTTGAATGTCCTTGTTTGAAACCATATTGAGTGGTATCTTGAAGATTTAAATACAACGTTTCTTCTTCCATTAAGATTTTGATTATTTTTTCTAGTATTTTACATGGCACAGAGGTTAGACTTATTGGTCTGTAGTTTTCTGCATCTGATCTATTCCTCTTTTTAAAAATTGGTGTCACATATGCTGTCGACCAGTCAGTGGGAACTGTTGATTCATTGAAAGATTTATTAAAAATGATAGCCAGTGGTATAGATATTGTGTCAATGGTATCTGTCAGAAACCTGGGAGTAATCATATCTGGTCCGGGACTTCCATTTTTGTTTAATGTTTTTAAAGCCTGTTTAATTTGATTAATAGTTATCAAATAATTGTGATTATTAGGTTGTTTGGGTGTTGTAGGCTGAAGTGTATCTGTGTGTGAGAAAACAGAACAAAAATATTTGTTTAAGTGATCAGCAGTAGCTTTATCAGATATTGTTGGTGTGTTATTGATTATTAATGGTCCAATTTGTCTAATATTACCTTTATTCTTACTTAAATAGGAGTACAGTGATTTTCGGTCATTTTTTGTGTGTGCTATCCTGAATTCTAGATTACGTTTTGATTTCACAATTACATTAGAAGTAGTATCAGAAGCTGTCTCTGTGTTTTTACTCTGCCTTGTGTTTGCCTACCACCCCTTTGGTGCTATTCATAGGAGCACTCTGGTTAATGGATGCTTGGGTGGGCTATACACTATCCATAGAACAGGGGCTATTTGGGGTGGTGATATTAGGTGAAGCCTGTGTCACCTAATTTGCAAAGGGTTCCTTAGTTTCTCCACCATTTTCAACTTCATCCTGTTCCTCCAATGGATCTATATTCATCAGTGGTTCATAACTATTGCTTAAAACAACATTATCACCCATGGCCCTACATCTAGATTTGGATTTGTGACCCATTGTCACTTCAGTCCAGGTCTCAGGTCCTTGGGGTCTGGAATATTAAGTTCTGTGTCCCCACTATCATGTTTCCTCTGGTCATTGTGTCTATCCTTGTCCTTTTGTTTATTACTGACAGTAATAGAATTCAACTTAGTACCACAGTTAGTTTTTTGTGAATTCAGGCTCTGTGGATGGATACTTAACCTTGAGGCCATTTCCTCCTGCTGTTTTTTAGTACTTCTAACATCTTGTAAAACACCTTGGTGACTTCTCCAAGGACACTGTTGTTAATGCATTTCGTGCATACATAGATTAAACTTGCAGGGAGCATATTAAATAATGTGTACATATCACAGGTGGAACATTTTAATCCTGTCTCCCCATCTACCATCATGATTATATCCATACTATTTGTTACTTGAGCGGCTACCTTATTTAACCCTTTCATATTGCTTGTTTCAAAGAAAATTAAATCACTCATCTTTCCTAAAGGAGGGTTTGGTTAGTCCTATTTAAAAAAATCTATGTCACTTACGTATGGTGGAATGATACTTCTCTCCCCTCTTTCCTCTTGCACTCTTGACATGCATGACACATGCTTAGATGCTTAAACTGAATATCAGTAATCTGTCTGCAAAAGTAGAACCACCATGAGTACTGTACTTTTTTTTTTTACTTTCTGTTTATACTCCTCCCCTCCCACGGCACTCCACTCCCTTTGGGAGACACCTATGGCCATTCTAGTCCCCACCTCCTACCTGTATCCCATGGCAGTCCATCCTCCATGTAGCCTTGGCTTACCCCCCAGGCGAAGATGAGGTGGGGGGCAAGCACCTCAAATTCCGGAATCTCGTCAGGACTTCGGTCACCAGGGCAGGCAGGGGTATTGGAGATTGGGGCCTGGTGCTCTGTCTACCTGGGAGTGCCACGGGTGTTTTTCTGATGATCTGGGGGAGTGGCCTATGCCCAACATCAAAGTGTCTTTGCTGATGTCCACCACTTCCCAACCCCTCTATATCTCATGTGTCTGCTTTGCCTCCGGCTTCTGCCTGAGATCAGTCAGGCACCGAGCATGTGTCCCCCTCCTGGCAAAGGACAACTAACCCTGGATACTCAATCCTCTCCCTCCCCTGCTGACCCCTGACATCCCAGGCTCATTCCTGAACCCGGGTCACCAGTGTGGTGCGAGGTGTTGCGTCCAGCACCTCAACCCTCAGTGCCACCTGGCCAGTGAGTACTGTACATTTTTGTCAAAACCTTCCTTTATGCTAGCCTGCAAAACTCAGAATCATCTCAGTTTGTAAATAAAAGACTGGTGATTTGGTGGTGCAACTGTCTAGGGCACAAGGTAGGTTGGGACTTAATGTAAATCAGTGCTGATCAGAAGTAATAGACACTGGGTGGGCTAAGCAAAGATTATGTTCTGAATTACAAGGGACCAAGTGTGTGAGCCCACACACCTTATTCCATGAATATGGCAGATTATCCCAAAAAAACCAAAGGTTAAAATCCACCTACAGCTTCTGGAATGGCTTACTAAATGTGAAGACCATGGGTCATCATGAATGGCACTGCTCCAGTGTTGTTTGTGCCATCACACTGGACCAGACTTTGAAATGATGCTGATCTGTGTAATGCTCAAAGAAGGAGGAGGCCCTAACCCCATGGCATTTGCTCCAAAATCTATAGCTCCGAGTGGTATGCTGATGGTACATCAACACTATGACCTCAAAGACAAGCACAGTGACAGATGTCACATGGATTCATCAGGTCACTGTTCTGGTCCCTGCAGACACTGGCGGTGCATCTCCCAGTGTTGTTCCCGAGAGAACTCTGACTCGTAATTGTATATATTGAGACTGGGATGTGGGGGCTCCACCCCCCCACATGGGGGGTTCATGGGGTTCAGCCCCCTGATGGAAACATGCCGACATCCCTGATAGTACAGTGTTGGCACTCGGCATTGTGTCTGTCACTGTGAGGAATGTCAGCATCCATGTTGTCACAGCGCTATAGGTAAACCACTCACAGTGAGGTGCCCAAGGCAGATTCAAAGGAGTCTTATCTAAAAGATGGGAAAGAAAGTTGCAGCCCAAGCCAGGGGCTAGTACCACCACCCAGTTCATGCCCTCACAGTAGGTCCTCGATTTAAAGTCCTAGATTTAAAAGTCTTAGATTTGTGGTCCTGATCACATGACCATGGACTCCAAACTACTCCAAGGCAGGAGCCCACCCCATTGGCTGTCAACCCATCAGCCCCTTTAGATCATCCAGACCAGCGTCCTATTCTACATAGTCAAGGGGAGGCAGTCCTTTCCATTTAATGACCCCTTGGGACTTTGTATCAGCACCCTCAGCAGAGAACAGCACCTTAGAGAAGTCCCTAGAATGATCTGCTACATCTGACTCCCACTATTCCCACTTGAGCTCCACTGGTGTTAGATCACCCCCTGGCTGCAAGAATTGCTGAGGTGGTACCACATCCTGCGTAGCCATCCATGCAAACCAGGAAGGCAGAAACTCATCCAAAAATGCCTGAACTGACTGGAGTTAAAGAAAAGGGTCCTGATCCTAATACCCCCAAATACCAACCAGCCATAAGATACAAAGTCAGTCAGAAGAACAGGAGCTAGCACTGCTACAAGAGAACCAGTGGGTGAAATGGCTGCCCATGGAAAAAAAAACATGTGGCCCAATGCACAAACTACCCAATTTGTCTCATGCAGAGTGGATGATCTGACATCACCATAAGTAGATCTATCCCACTTACTCATACCCCTATGTTCCAGACTGGCTCTGGGCTATATCAAGAGGAAACATGAGGACTGGTTGTTAGAAGTGTTTGGAATTTAAAAACTATAATTCATCCCCTTTTGAATCTTGAAACTTAAACATGTTGCACATACCCATTATGTATGTTTCTCTAAATCCTGAAACGTGGAGCAATTTGGATAAGACATTTTAAAATTAAGATAGAAATAACTGAAAATCATTTTTTTTATTTGCTGTTTTGCTGTCCTTTTGCCCCCACAGCCAGCCGCCGTACATCAGCCTGGTCAAGGTGCCCCCATGCCTCCACCCCCAGGCCCCTAATGCTCTCTTCTCCCCAGCACCCCTGGCTTACTCCCCAGAGGGTGGGGATGCAGCACCCAAGTGCTGCATGGCTGGTAACTGCCTGGGGGAGAGCAGATCCGGAGGCTAATTGAAGCTGGGGGCAGGCTTCACAAGTGCAGCCAGCTGTGAGGAATTTTCCTTGCTATTGTTGGGGGAGGGGACGTGCAATGACATCCAGCATCCACCCCACCCCCAGACTGTTAGTGCTGGTAGCTGTGCAAATCCCCTGCTTCCACCAGGGGTCCATCAAGCACTGTGCGTGACCCACACCCTGCCCCCAGAGAAGGAAAGCAGTCCATTGGATGCTCGATCCTACTCCCCCCCCCCGCTGGCCTTCCAGTGACCCGGGTCCATTCCCAAACCCAGGTCGCCAGCATCACAAGTGGAAATCCAATCGCTGCACTGACAGGCCAGCTGAAAATTAAATGTTGATTAAATATTTGACCACCCACAACTCCGCCCCTTTCAACCTATGATTCTTACATGTGGAACACTTATGCAAGCCATTACTGTCTACATACCAAATTTGGTGTCAGCTGGATGCATAATTTTAAAACTAGAGCAAAATAACTGAAATTTAAAATTTGGCAAAATTCTGCAAAAGTTTCATGCAGATTCTGTGAAATTCCATGAAATCGGAATGGTAATTCTGCAGGAATTCCACAGGTGAAATTTCATATTCCGCACTGCTCTGCTGCTTGTATAAGACCGTTCTGGGAAAGATTTATGGCAACCATGGCCTAAATTAATTGAGTGAACCCTATTGAGCATGATGTATGAGGGCCTTCCCCTCACAACATACTAGAGACGTTGCAAAGTTTAATTAATCTGTGAAGTTAAGGTGAATTCGCCAAATTCAGTTTCGTGGAGCAATACATGACTTTTTCCATTTACTTGAAAATTTGCCTTTGACAGCTTCACCTGGCAGCTTCACCTATATTTTCACCTCTAAGTTTGCCTTTGTGGTGCATTGGGAAGATTTTCCTCGAATTGAGGTTCTTGATAATCAAGTGCTTGTAGTTCACATGGAAACTACTCCAGTATGTCACATGCTATGGCTCGGTGCACAGAGTGATCCTTATTTTTGTTTTGCAGTCTGAGTGAGCTAGTTGGAGAGATCACATCTGCTGCTTTTATGGCTTTCACCCCCCAAAAAAAATTACTTTTAGAGTTTTTTTGGTTTGTTTGTCATGATATTTTTACTTAGTAGTCTGTGAGGGCTTAATTAGTTGTTGTTTAAGTGTGTTTTTTATATTTCCCACTTTAATTTGTTCTATTCTTTCTTTTCTCTTTTATTTTACTCTATGTTTTACTTAAAATGAGTAGGACTGGTGAGAAGGACAAGGTGAGGACTGGGACCGGGGCAGTCCCAAAAAGCAGAGTGGGGCAGAGTCAGTGGATGGGACACACCATCCTATCCATCTGAAGAGGTCCTTATTTGTACCAGGAGCACCAGGCAGTGAACCCCCCTCCTCCCACAGCACAGCAGCAGGATGCAGCTGAAGTATAACCACCAGCAACTGACCCTGCTCCTGTAGGTCCTGTACCTGTGGCCCATGCCCATGGTTATGCTGCCACCAGAGGGGCCTCACCCTGGACCATCTGACTTTTCCCATTGGTAGAAGCCAAAGCTAAAATCTCTTGTTTTGGACTTTTTTTGTAATTGACCCTGCCAACAACAACATGACAAGATGCAAATTATGTGACAGGGTCATTCGGCATGGAAAACAGGAGAGCCATTTGGCACAGGTGCCCAGCAACCCCACCTTAAGGTAAGGCACTGCAAGAAGTATGTGGGAGGGGATCTGAGGACTCATAGAAACAATGAGACAGCTGGAAGTAGTGGAGGGGTAGCACCCCTACTGCTCCATCTGTGCCATATGTTCTTCAGAAAAAGAGGCATTGTGGTGGGTCATCGTGTGGTGGATAGGTCCTGGAGAGGTAGACAGAGGGGACGGAGAGATGGAGAGGAGTAGGAGAGAGAGCTGTAGATGGACTTGTGTGTTGCAGGGATAACCCGTGAAACCAGTCTCAGATCCTCTTACTAAATCCCTCCATATGGAAGTGATGCAGCTGCATGGAGAGATAAAGGAGTTGTTGCAGGAAGATGCTGCTATAAAAGAAAGTGTTGAGGTGTTGCTCCCAAACCAACAGACCATTTTTGAGGGACTTGTAGAACTTCATGGTAGCACTGCACCCCTTGTTCCCAGGCCATAGACTAATTGTATCAGTCTTTATTCTCCTTTAGAAAATGGGCAAATGAAAACTCTCATTCTGACTGGGTAAAATAACCTCGCACCTGGGCTGTTATTTCTTTACAACACCTGGTAAAAAACAAGTTCTAAAACTATCGTTGGGCACCCCACATTTCAAAACCAGCCAGCTGCCATTTTTGTCCCACTCACCATCGACCCTCTCACAGGACAATCCAAAAAAACAAAACCTGCAACAGTATTTTTTTTTAGTAATTTCACTTTCCTTACTGAGCGCGGTTGCGCTCTGTGTCACACAGCTGACTGTTACTGAGCTACAAACTCACACGGCACCACATTTCAGAGCACAAATAAATTTACTGTACCTGTCTTCAAATATAAATAACCAGGCAACATTTCTCCATTCTGACTAACAATCGAACCAGCTAAAATAAATGGCTCTCCTCTCTGTCTGTTTGTATGTGTGACTAAGCGAAAAATGACACACAAACCAAAACAACAAACTCAAAAAGCAGCTCTCCTGTGCGTCAAGAAACAAAGCAAGTACACAAGCTCATGACACACATACAAACACAGCAGCACCCATCTGTGGTGATTCCAGCAGCATGGGATTATTTTACTATAAAATTTACCTTTTTTCTTTTCTTTTTATTTAGAAATCTTTGTTATTTTTTTTTTTCCAAAAAAATTACACCCATAGCCCATTTTCTAAGTGTAGTAATATCCTCCAGGATTGGCATTATGGAATATAATAGACCTTCTAGGGGCTATAAGACCCTCCCCGCCTGCAGTATCGGGCCTCATTACATCCCTTGGTGGTCATTATATCACAATAATGCCCACCCTGTCAGGCATTTTTACTTACTTATTACAACTATGTCACCTATCCTACCTGTCTCCTTTATTCTTGTCTTCTACAACATATATAAATTCTGTGCTCCTAGAAATGTTCTCAGCTACTACAATAAATATCTTGTGCTGCTGCCTACTGCTGCAAGGATGAGTGCTATGATTTTGTCCCCCACCCCCGCCACAGTTCTAGTTATTGACTTGTGGGGAAATTGTAAGAAAAGCAAAACACCTTAGGGGAAATGTGAGAAAAGCACAATATATATAAATTCTGTGCTCCCAGGAGTTTTCTCAACTAACAAAAAAAATAAGTCAGGCTGCAAATGTTAGCGCTACATGGTACTTTGCTGTGTGCTTTCACTGCCCCAACACTGTTGTTGTGATTCACCTAGTGCTAACTGTTTATAAATCACAATTTACATAAATTATCTAGACCCAGAGTTTTTCTCAAGTGTGCCCCAAAATTTTACAAGTCATTACATGCTACAATACGGTACTTGAGATGTGCTCCCAGAAATCTTATATGCTGCTGCTTGTACCACTGCTAGCTGCTGCTGCTCTGCAGTGCAAGTCTCCACAGCAACTGTCAAGATGCACATTAGAGACTGGCAAATGAAAGTGAATTGTCATGGCTGGAAAAATTCTCAGGATACCCAGAAACGAGATGTGCTGAGATTCCACAGCAACTGCCAAGTAAAGATGCAGCAAAGTTTAAATCCACCCATGAAGTTGGGTGAAGTGGCCACTTTGCGTTGCTCCGCAGCTACGTGAAGCGGCCATAGAATTCCGCTATTTCACCGCTTTGCCTTGTAAGAGTGACTTTGTGTTTCTCACTCCACCTTACTCTGCTTTAAAGGCGGAGTGAGAAGTTACACATCACATGGCTCATACAGTCTAGGTCACATGCTTCAGGCAGGAAGTGAATCATGCCAGAAAGTAAGTTTCACTTTTGCCTTGAAGGGGAAAGAACTGGTCGAATAGAGAGAGAGAGAGAGGAGACTAAATCCAAAAACTATTATAAACCTTTGAATTTTTGTGCTAAATAGCTGAATTTTTTTTGAATTTTAAAAGACTATGTGTTGCCTGGATTTGTGTTTGTGCAGTTTCAGTGTAGTATTTGTTTCTTGTAAATTGTCTGTGTGTGTGTGTGTGTGTGTGTGTGTGTGTGTGTGTGTGTGTGTGTGTGTGAGAGAGAGAGAGAGAGAGAGAGAGGGAGGGAGAGAGAGAGAGAGACCAGAATGGAAGGGACGAGAGGTGGTTTTCACCGATGTAGTGGAGGAGATCGTGTAGGTGTATGCACATGTGGTGGCAGGCTGCAGTTGAACCAGAGTGCCATCTTGACTAGTGTTCCTTTCCCTGAAGCAGGAGGGGTAGTGGACCTGGTGCCATGGAAGCACCACCTCTAGTGGTACTTACCAGTGCCCCCCAGTGCCACCACCTGCTATGGCCCCTGCACCAATGGCTCAGCAGCAGGAAGTCAGGAAGGAAGATCTGCAACAGTCGCAGCAGCAGCAGGTTTCCACACCCCTGGCCCCAATTGTGCAACAGTAGCAGCAGCCACCAGCTCCAACAACACCTGGGGCCCCACCACCTGTTCCTGGTCCTCCCCACATCTCATTAGTGTGGGAGTTCTTCACTACACTGCCTGAAGACAGCAGTGTAGTGAAATGTAATTTGTGTGATGTGGTGGTGTGCCATGGCCCCAAAGGCACTCACCTTGACACAGGTGGTCGGTGCACCCACCTGTACAAGCACCCCCATGTAGAGTGGCAGACCAAGGTTGTGGAACAGGGCAGTAATACACCTGGTGGGCAAGAGGTGGCAGCATGGTGTCCACCTGTATGTGGTGTTGTGAAGAGGAAGAGGGCCATGGATCAAGTGGCTGTTCCACCACCACAGCCTGCAGCAGGTGACTGTGGCAACCCTGTCCAACTACCTGCCACAGAGGCCAATTTGGGCCTGATGTGGAGTGAGTTGGAGGCTGTTAACCACCATCTTGACAATGTTGAGCAGCAGTTGGAGTGAATTGAGGGGCACCAGCTACAAATTATGGAGAAACTTCAACTGCTGCTGTCCCAGAATAACGTTGATCATTAGTTTTACTTTGTCCTTTAATCCACCATCCTTTCTTTTAAAAAAATAGCTCCTGATGTTACCCCTGATCTGTCTCCCTCTGTCTTCAAATTCTGTCCCCTTCTTTGTGCACATCTCTTTTTCTGAATGATGCTACCCTCTTGTACATTGTTGATTTCCTTTCGGTACTTGATAGTTTCTATCATGGCCCCCCCTTTCCTTGCGGTTATACATCATGTCCTTTAGTGTCTCTTCATCTGGCTTCTGGTGCATACCCTGCAACGTTTTAGTTGCCCTCCTTTGTACAGCCTCTGTCCTGTCTATGTCCTTGCAGAGATATGCCTGCCATAACTGCACACTGTACTCCAGATGAAGTCTTACCAAATAGCTGTACAGATGGATAAGAACTTCCAGTTTTGTACTTGATTTTAAGGTGCTGCCTCTCCAATGCATTCCAATATCCCCCCAGCCCTCCTTACTGCCTTCTTTCATTTCTTGCCTACCTTTAGGTCATAGGATATGGGTCACTTTCCACTTTTGTTGTTGTTAGTACTCCCTCCCACATCAATTTTAAGTTTGTGTTCCATCTTTCTTTCTCATAACCTTGTTTACCTCAAAAAAATTGTAAGAACACCGGCCAAAAACAATGTAAAGAAAATAACCTAAAAAAATGGTGTCCTTACCTTACTTCTATTTCTACTTAATAATCTCTGTTTACCAACAGGAAATATTTTTTTGGGCTCAGTAATGTTTTCTTCCTGTCATGAGGTGTTTGTGGAAAAGCAGCAGTGAGCAGTTCAATAATCTGCTAAACGGCACGTGCGCACTGTCAGGTGCCCACTGCCTAGCCCCCTGAAATTATATGTGATAGCTGACTTGGTCCACTTTTGATGGTATAAATAATATATACCATATATATTATTTTTACCATCATCAACAGTGGAACAAGTTATTTATCATACATGTTTTCAGGGGCTGGGCGGTGGGCACCTGACAGTGCACACATGCTGTTTAGCAGATTATTGAACTGCTCACTGCTGTTTTTACACAAACACCCCACGACAGGAAGAAAACATTACTGAGCCCCCAAAAATATTTCCTGTTGGTAAACAGAGATTATTAAATAGGAATATAAGGAATGGAAGGACACAATTTTATTTTAGGTTATTTTCTTTAAACTGTTTTTGGCAGGTGTTCTTACAATTTTATGGCTACTTTCAACATGTTCCAAAAATGCCAGAGTCCAGAAGAAGAGAAATAACATGATAAAATGTTCAGAAAATTCTCAATTATTTCCTGACACATTGATGTATGTGTGCACCCACTCGGCATAAATGTGACCCCAGAAATGGCTGCTGCCACAGTGTCCCGAAAATGCCAGAGTCCAGATAAAGACAAATTACATGATAAAATGTTCAGAAAAGTCTCAGTTATTTCCTGACGCACTGATTTTGCTTGCACCCACTCTGCATAAGTGTAGCCCTAGAAATGGCTGCCGTTACAGTGTCCTGAAAATGCCAACATCCAGATGAAGACAAATTACATGATTAAATGTTTATTTATTTATTTATTGAAATGTTTCACCAGGAAGGCACACTGAACTACAACTTGCTTGCCTCCCGGTGCGACCAGAGGGTGGGGGGGTGTACAATTGGGTGAAAAATTAGACATACAGTTTAATAGTTATCATATCTGAGAAATTAAACATTCAACTACATTTGTAACAAGACATGCAGTTAAAAAAATATCATAAATAAGTATACAGTCATATTTGTAACATAACATACAATTAAATATCACATACCTGTGGAATATACATTCAATTACAAGTTGCATATCTGAGGAACATAGTACAGAAATTTAATGTAGCCTTGGAGCCAACTCCTTGTAGGACTGGATCATGGTTAAGAGGCAGATTATTTAGCCATTATTGAATAAATGAGGCCCAGTGGGGGGGATATCAAGGAGGGTAGAGGGGTAGACAGGGGAAACAAGCTGGGGGAAGTAGAGGATGAAGATGGGGGAACATTACTGGAGAAAAATGAGCACAAAAAAATCAGTTCTGGGAGCACTTCAGACAGAACAAAAAGTGCAAATTATTTGCTCAAGTGAACAAATTCCTTTTCCATCTTTAGAAAAGTCAGAAAATTCTTAATTATTTCCTGATGCACTGGTGTATGTGTGCAGTGCACCCACTCTGCATAAGGGTGACCCCAGAAATGGCTGCTGTGACAGTGTCCTGAAAATGCCACAACCCAGATGAAGACAAATTACATAATAAAATGTTCAGAAAAGTCTCAATTATTCTCTAATGCACTGATGTATGCATGCAGTGCACCCACTCTGTGTAAGTGTAGCCCCAGAAATGGCAGCTGTTACAGTGTCCAGAAAATACCAGACTCCAGATGAAGACAAATTTCATGATAAACTGTTCAGAAAAGTCTCAATTATTTTCTGACACACTGATGTATGCGTGCACCCACTCTGCATAAGTGTGGCCCCAAAAATGGCTGCTGTCACAGTGTCCTGAAAAATGCCAGGGTCCAGATGAACAGAAACACCATGATAAAATGTTCAGAAAATTCTCAATTATTTCCTGACACACTGATGTATGCATGCAGTGCACCCACTCAGCATATGTGTGGCCCCAGAAATGACTGCTGTTAGTGCCCTGAAAATGCCAGAGTCATCCAGATGAAGACAACTTACATGATAAAACATTCAGAAAAGTGTCACTTATTTCCTGATGCAATGATGTATGCATGTAGTGCACCCACGCTGCATAAGTGTAGCCCCAGAAATGGCTCCTCTCACAGTGTCCCGAAAATGCCAGAGTCCAGATCAGATGAAGATAAATTACATGATAAAATGTTCAGAAAAGTGTCAATTATTTTCTGATGCACTGATGTATGTGTGCACACACTCCCACAACAACTATGGCACTTGCTACTGCTCCTATACTTCCATCTTCTGCTACCTGCGCTGACTGGGCTGATGCACAGTGTCTTGCTAAATGAGGATAGCCACAGATAACCATTGTTTGAACAGTGATGTAATGATGCAATAGTGGTCAGAAAGTCTGTTGCGCTGGCTGTAACATGATGCATTAAGTGTGTGTGTGTGTACTCATACTACCATTGGTAAGTTACTGTATCGTACACGCTCATGTTTTTACACAGAACCAGACATCAAATTGTTATATTTATCTACATGTAATCATTGCTGTTTTTTCTTTCACAGGTCACCCAGTCATACTTTGGTTGTGCATTTTTTGGCTTCCTGAGGAATTTGCTGTAGGAAAACTTTCAAGCCAGGAAGAGGAAAGGTAAGTATTTTTTTTTTGGGGGGGGGATAATTTGTAAGCAAGTTTCATTAATGGTTTTATTTTGACTTCTTTACAGGTTTTCTGTGTATCATCCTTATTCATATCAGTTGCATGTGTTCTTATTTGAAGAAAGCACTGATGGCAGCACACAGCACCGAAATGTTACCTGCAAATAAGCAAAGAAGAAATAATTCTTACTTCAATACACTAACACATTCTGTGCTAACTAGGTGTGGCAGTTACTGCCTGTTATATCCAGCTTAACATATACCAAGCTATTAGTAAGCCATTCCAAGATCAATAACAAGTTTAGTGCACGTGATATGCACTGTCTCAATGTCTTAAGTTACGTTTCAAGACATCTTGTCATGACCTGGATAAAACTTTGTTCAACCCCATGACATACTGAGATAAGCCAGAGACTGATGTGCATAAAAACTATATTATCTGCCATACGTCACCTACTTTGTATGATTTACACTGGCTTTAAAAAATGAAATACCTAAGTGATGAAATAAGATCGTTATACTTACCTGCAACTGATATTCTATAGGTGGTTATAGACGGTACTGCAGTACTCCTATCCTCTGGTCCATTACACTGTTTGAAACTGGAAACCTGTAAAAAAAGGAAAAAGCTGACTGTATATGTTTCTCAAGTGCATCTCTAAAATGTTAAAGGAAACATTCACACAGCTCAAGGAAATTCCATAGTGTGACAATTTAGTACATACTCACTGTAAATTACTGATAATAAGAAGTGTAGTGACCGTGACTGGAAGTGGGCTCCTTCTGGCAGTTCCTGGTCACAGGAACACATTCCCTCTCACTAGCATAGCAACTGGCAGCTTTGCCTTGCTGTGGGTTACTTCTGGTCATGAGCACAGGAACGCATTCTCTCTCCCTATTAGACAGATTGGTGGCTTTGGCTGGCTGCAGGTTACTTCCAGTCAGGGCCACAGGAACACGTTTTCTGTCCCTATTAGGCAGATTGGTGGCTTTGTCTAGCTGAGAGTTACTTCTGGTCATGGGCACAAGAACACATTCTCTCTCCCTATTAGACAGATTGGTGGCTTTGGCTGGCTGCAGGTTACTTCTGGGCAGGGCCACAGGAACACATTTTTGTTCACTTTCAGACAGATGGCTGGGGGGCTGGATATGGTGTGTTACAGTCTTTCATTGTCACTCAAGAGGAAGATATCTTTAAATGGCAGTATTTAAGTGGCTACCGCCTACCGCAAATGGACAGTTGTGTTTAAGAGGCTGACTGTGTTTGATAATGACAGTACACATTCTGTTAAAGAGCAGGTACCCACTGTCAGGTACTCAGCCCCCCTTACACATATATAATAGCTGACCTGCTCCACTTTTGAGTGGAGTAATAAAAATTCCACGTGCTTTCTTCCAATTAAAATGTTATAGCACCCCGAATGTGCACCCCCGTAAAAACAGAGCCGTGCCTGACATGCCTTGAGGGGTGTACCCCAGCCCCCTTTTGTGATATCAGAAAATGAATACTGAGTGTGCATTCCATTAACCTGTATGTATGTGATATTTCTGTGGCTTTTAGCACTATTTAGAGAGGCCATGTATAAAAATCAAAGCAGCCGCTGTAGTAACAGTCATTGTTTACTGGAGTGGTTGCTTTCTTTTTTCCATATGACAACTCCAAATAGTACTAAAAGCCATTGACAACATGGCACCTATACAGGTCTATGAACTAAAACACAGCCTTCATTTTCTGACATCTAAATGGGATCTGAGAATACATCGCTGGGTGCATGTCAGGCAAGGCTCTTACTTTATGGGGTGACAATCGAGGTGCTATAACTTAACTGAGGAAGCTATGGAATTTTAGTACACCACTCAATAGAGGAGCAGGTCAGCTATTATATATGTATGAGTGGGGTTAGGTACCTGACAGTGGGCACCTGCTCTTTAAGTGGAATCAGAAGATATACCAAGGGGAAGGTAAAATGGAATGGTTGTGATGGGGTATTATCTGTGCAGATCTGAATTATGGAAGGAGACTGAGTCAAGAACACTGATTTGATTTTATGAAAACCAAAAAATGTACCATTAATAAAATATAACAGCCTTTCAAACCATTAACTTAAATACCAACAACATCCACCTCATCCTCATCAAACAGGAAGCTGCCCTCGCAATCATCAAGGTTGGAATTGTGCCCACTAGGGAATTCTTTGTCTGTGATTGCATTGTCCACCTCAGTGGTCGGCCGTTTGATACTGCCACCAGGATGGTCTGTTTCTCCCACATCATCAGCACAACCAACAATGTGATGGAGTATGAACACAGATGTGGTAGTTTGAGGTGGGATGTGACCTTCATTCATTTTTATGAATGTCAGCATGCTAACATTTGTCAGCGAGAAGTTGGTATGACGGTCACAAACTATTGCCCCCACAAAACTGAATACCCTCTCCACATTTACACTGGAGGGTGGACTGGTCAGGTACTTCAGTGCCACTGAAGCTAGCTCTGGCCATTCACTCACCTTTCCACTCCAGTACAGCAGTGGATCATCAATTATTGACAGATGCCTTTTTTCAGCCAAATATGAGTCAACCATTCTCTGTGCTGCACATAGTTCTGTTGTTGACTCATCCTTCCTGTTCAATGGATTCATTGATGTCACAGATTCCCACTTGGGACAAGGCACCCCAAAGTGGGTTAATGGCAACCAGTTTTGCTGACATCTCACCTGAACTGGCAACCACCTTACTGGATGTGCCTAGTAGTCCACAGTGACTTTCAGCCTTGTCATGCTGTGGTTTACTGAACTTGGCACATGATTTCTGTTCCCCATAAACCAATCATTCAGTTGTCCACTGAGATTTTTAACCTGTTCAGGCCCTCCCTCCAGTAAGGATACAATTCCATGTTTGTATTGTGGGTACAGCATTGTTGCTATTTTGAATTCGGCACTTTGCAGCATACTTGCGGTGAGGCAATTGTGGGCCAATACTGTCAGCATGTGTTTAAGTAATGCATTGCTTGAACAATGTCCAGACACATCAAGGCTGTGCTGCAGATTCAACAAAGTCTGCATCAGTACCCACAGCAGTGGAATGGCTTGGCTTATGGAGGCAGTGTCACCACTCACTGCCTGTGTGGCATGTTCATAGGGCCTCAAAATTGGTATCACTGAGTCCATGAGGCGCCACTGTTCTGTTGTCATAAACATCAAGGCCCCCAAAGTGCCATGGCTAATGTGCATGAATAGGTATTTTGAGATGACTTTGTACTGTTCATACAACCTCTCTACCATGTAAAGAGTTGTGTTCCAGTGCATGACAACTTCCAGCTTGAGGCGGTGCTGTGGGAGGCTGTTTTGAATCTGCAGCTGCTGAAGTTGGTCATGGCCCTTTCCAGAGCGTGAAAAGTGTGCACAGATGTGGAATACAACTGTCAACATTTCCTTGACGTCAGGGTGCTGCAGAAACTCCTGGGCCATGAAATTTAAACAGTGGTTATGCATGAAACCCGAACAAAGCCACCATCAATGATACATTTCACAATGTTTGAACCATTGTCACTGGCTATAAAGCCAGCTTTCAGGGACAGGGGGTTCTGCCACTCAACAGTTTCAGTTAGTATCAAGTCAAGCATGTGTTCACCAATGTGGGAGCTGGCCACACTGCGCATTGCAAGTGTTGCATGCTGTCAGATTCCAGGAAGGTTGCTATCCAACAGTTTGCCTTACTAGACTGATTTCCAATACCGCCAGCACAGACAACCCCTGGTACCTTCGCCCAATGTGCAGTAATACACAAATATGAACTGCCTGCCATTTTACCACTTGTCCACATATCCATACTTAAGTGGATAAATGGTGAGGAGGAATGTTGAAGGACATGTCTTACAGACTCTGTCATAGTATGGTATAACTCCAAGACAGCACGGGTAGAAAAGTATGTCCTGGACGGGACTTTCCATTTGGGACAGGCGTGTCCTGCAAAATGCTGGAATCCAGATTCTCCACAAAGGAGAAGGACAAGAGGTCAGTTGACAGCATTTCCACTACAGCAACATTCAGTTTATGCGACACTGCATGATTGGGTGGGTATTTCATGTTCTGGGCAAAAAAGACTCTGCAACGTGGGCTAAGTTGTTACCCGTTTTACATGTGGTGTGCCAAATGGCTCTGCTCTGCGAATGACCATGGATGTGATGCTTTTGCTGTGTGATGAAGAGGGGTGCACAGGTGACACTGACAATTCCACAAACAATGTTATTTATTTATTTATTTATTGAATTTTGTTAACTTGGTAAGCCCACTGGTCCTAGAAGTCCCTTTTGCAGGGGCGACCGGGGGAGGGGGATACAGATAGTAAGCAACTGAAATTGAACCAGATTAAGCTGTTGGTGGTATTTTACCTGTTGTAAGCACGGGGGGTGATGTTGGACTAGAAATGCTGCTGCATAGACCATGGTCACTGCTGCTACTTTGACCATCACTTCACAAAATCATTATCCTCCTCCTCATGCTGGTAATAATCTTCAGCTGTTATTTCACCACTACTACAGACATGGCTAGTTGGGCTACTTACAGTTATGGAAGGGGATGACATGCTTAATAAGGTGGATGAGGGTGAAGGCCCCACTATGGCAGCATTAGCTCTCCTCTGGTGCTGAGTCCACAGTGCCATGTGTCTGTTCTTCAAATGTGTATGCTGGCCCCCCATGCCCAGATGACTACCTTTTTTACCAAGTCTGACACGCGCTTGGCGAAGCTGACAGATAGCCACTGCTTCATCACTTGGATCTTGTACAAAAAAATCCCAAATGAGGGATTTAGATCCCCTACTTTTAGTTTTCACAGGTCCCTGATGCTGCAGATTGGACACCAGTTGTTTTTCTGACAATGACATGAGGGGTGTACTACTACATGATTTCTGTTGCAAGCCACACTTGGGCTCTACCGGCCTATCACCATCTATGATGACTACTACTGGGTCATCATCATCAACAGAAACTGGTACATCACAACTTTGAAGAGGGGGTGATTTAACACTGACAGACTTAGACTGTTTACACAGCCACCTTTAATTTATTTTTCACCGGTTCCCAGCTGGGGTTACTAAAATCATCATCGTATTCCTCATCTGCATCCACAATGTCAGCTTGGATGCTGTCCTGTGGAGAACAAGTACAAACCACAGCATCATTATGATCACACAATATTTTTTCTTCAACATTTGAAGGGTTGGATGGCACAGGCATGACCTCATCAACAGCACTGGAAACATGAGATTGTGATGACTCTTCACCTGCATCAGGATCATTTTCATCCAATGTGGGGACAGGGATGGGGACATCAGGGAGTGTGACATCTACTACACTCTGACTCACGGTCATGGCTTTAGACTCCACAATATTTGGGAAACCGGTTAACTTCCTGGTACTGGTTGAAGCTGGGGCAATACTCATGCCATCAGCAATTTCACTACCACCAGCAGGGACAACACTATCTCCAACCATGATTGAAGCTACTGATTGCACTGTGAAAAACATAGTCTGAGAAATACCTTTACTGGCATCAACTATGCACTTCTGCTGTGTACTACTACCATTCCCATGGCCACTCTGCCACTGGCAGCAGTGCCATGGCCAGAATCATCTTTGCATGCATGTCTGTTTGCAGGCATTTTTTGGGAATACATGGAAAATTCACAACAACATGAAATTTCTGAAATTTGGGGTGGATGGGAAGTCAAAAACCACCTGTGGCTTATAGATACTGATTGGGCACTAAACAGATGCAAATGCACAGATGCAGATTGCACACTATAAAGACATGCAGCCACACAGGCACAAAAAAGCTTAACCAGTGGTCACACAAATCCAAAACTGGGAAAATAAATTATACCTTTTGACGGTTGGGGGGGGGATGCTGTAGTAGCAGTTCACTATCTAGATAGAAGGAAGTAGTGAAAAATACTGCAGATGATTAACCAATTCAGAGTGTGGCGATTACTATGTGGCACTATAAAATGTGTCTGACTTGATGGCATGCATGCACACTCACTCACACACTACAGGTAATGCACAGAAAATTTAACAGTGCAGTATGCTATATAACCGAATCTTTTAAACAGAATGAAAATATGCACTGCGCTATAACAAACAGAAAATAATTATCAAAAATTACTTCAAGTATTACTGTGTGTACATAAACACACAAATACTGACACACACTAGTACAAAACAGTTAGAAAGACTGCCTTTAGAAACACAGAAACATAGAAGTTGATGGCAGATAAGGACCGCAAGGCCCATCCAGTCTGCCGATTTCTTTTTCTACCTTATAAATGTGCCATCGACCTTTGCTCTGTCAGTGACCTATCTATTCATACTCATTTGTATTGCTCCCTTATGCCTATCCCATGCCTGTTTGAAGCCCTGCACTGTATTCATAGCCACCACTTCTTGAGGTAGGCCATTCCATGCATCTACCACCCTTTCTGTGAAAAAGAATTTCCTCACATTCCCCCTTAATCGGCCCCCCTCTAATCTCATGCTGTGTCCTCTTGTCCTGCTATTTTTCTTATATTTAAACATGTTAGACTCTTTCACCTTGTTAATGCCCTTAAGGTGTTTGAATGCCTCAATCATATCGCCTCTTTCCCTCCTTTGCTCAAGGGTATACATATTGAGCTCTGTTAATCTGTCCTCATATGTCTTCTGATGCAGTCCCTGCACCATTTTGGTTGCCCTTCTCTGGACTGCCTCAATTTGGTTAATGTCCTTGTGAAGGTGTGGCCACCAATACTGCACGCAGTACTCCAGATGGGGCCTAACCAGTGTCTTGTAAAGAGGGATTTTTACCTCCTTCTTACGACTTGTGATACCCCTACTAATACACCGTAACACCCCCCTAGCCTTACCTACTGCTTTAGAGGTCTGCTTGGATGATTTCAGGTCATCAGTGATGATGATGCCCAAGTCTCTTTCTTCCTTTGTGACTGCTAGCAACTCCCCTCCCAGCCTATAGGTGGCTTCAGGGTTTCTCTTCCCTATGTGCATGATCTTGCACTTCTTTGCATTAAATCCCAGTTGCCACTCTTCTGACCATTTTGCTAGTTTATCCAGATCTCTTCTCATTCTGCCCACCCCATCTGGATCATCTACTTGTTGCAGATCTTGGTGTCATCTGCAAACAGACAAGCCTTACCCTCTAGTCCATCTGCAAGGTCATTAATGAAGATGTTGAAGAGGACTGGCCCAGGACTGATCCCTGAGGTACCCTTTGTGACTTGCATCTCTTCTGACTGTATACCATTTACCACCACTCTCTGTTTTTGCCGTCAACCAGTTTGCCACCCAGTTGACCAACTTCCGACCCACCCCAAGTCTACCCAGCTTATTTATCAATCTTCTATGTGGAACAGTGTCAAAAGCTTTGCTGAAGTCAAGGTAGGCGACATCAACTGCTCCCCCTTGGTCCACCACTCTGGTTACCCAGTCAAAGAAATCTATGAGATTAGTTTGACAGGACCTTTCTTTTGTAAACCCATGCTGTCTTGGATCCTGTGCCCCTATCGATTCCAGGTGTTGCACTATCCTTTCCTTAAGGAGTGCCTCCATAATCTTGCCCACTACTGAGGTAAGACTGACTGGTCTGTAGTTCCCTGCCTCCTCCCTGCTACCACTCTTGTGGAGCGGGATCACATGAACCCTTCTCCAGTCTTCTGGGACCTCTCCTGTGCTCAGAGACTCACTAAACAGTTCTGCTAATGGCTCTGCTAGTTCCATCTTTAGCTCCTAGTACCCTGGGATGTATGCCATCAGGTCCCATTGCCTTGTCCACTCTGGAGCTTAGCAAGCTCTTGTAGGACCCTTTCTTTTGTGAAGGGAGTAGTGCTCACCTCCCCCACCTGTGTCCATGGTGCTGAGCTGTGGGCCCTGCCCTACCTTCTCTTCAGTAAATACTGAGCAAAAGTATCTATTTAAGATAGATGCTTTTACATGGTCCTCCTCCTCACATGCTCCCTTTTCTCCATTAAGCTTAGCAATACCCCCTCTGGACTTTCTCCTTTCACTAATGTATCTATAGAAAGTCTTGTCACCTTCTTTTACTGTTCTGCTAGTGTTTCCTCAGTTTGGGACTTGCCTGCCTTACTGCCTTCCCTGCTTCCTTAGGGCAGTTTGGTATGCCTCCATATCTTCATCCCGCTGTGTTCCCTTATATTTCCTGAAGGCCAGCCTTTTGGCTCTGACCTTTCTGCTACTGTATTTGAGAACCAAAGTGGTTTCCTTCTTCTTTGCACTTCCTTTTCTGTCTAATACAATGGGATGTTGCTTCAAGTATTGCATCCTAATGCTAGCCCACTTTGCCTGTACCCTCACCTGTGTTTCTTTTGCCAGGGCTAGCTTAACTCTGTTGGCCATCTTATCAAAGTCAGCTCCTCTGAAGTCCCATATTTTGCCTTGAATGGGATGATTTAGATGTACTAGCCAAATTGAACCATACCATGTGATGGTCACTGGCCCCCAGGTGACCTTCTACCTGGAGATCTGCGATCCCTTCCCTGTTAGTCAGTACTAGATCTAGGATAGCCCTGTCTCTTGTGGGTTGTTGTTGTACCAGTTGTTTGAGGCCCTCCCCCTGCAGGGAATCCATTATGTGCCTAGTTCTGGCAGATGTTCCTGCTCGTATTGACCAATCTGTATCCGGCATGTTGAAGTCTCCCATTATCAGAACCTCCCCTTTAGCTGTCACGTTTTGTATATCTTCTAACGGCAATGTGTCTATGTCCTCCCCCTGGTCTGGGGGCCTATAGACAACCCCAGTTCTTATGGCTGTCCCATTTCCTGTTTCCAGGGTGACCCACAGTTCTTCTGGCTCTTTATGTGTATTCTGAATTTCTGTAGCTTTGATATTTTCATTGACATACAGGGCCACTCCTCCCCTTTGCACCTCGGTCTCTTCTGAACAATACATAGCCAGGTACTGAAGTCTCCAAGGTGGTTACTGGTAAACCACGTCTCACTAATTGCTACTATGTCCAGTTTAGCCTCTGACATTATTGCCTGCAGGTCTGGGATCTTATTTCCCAGGCTGTGAGCATTTTGTACATGATTTTCCATTGGCCAGATTTCGGTGTGTTAGTTGTTGGATGAGGTTTGGCATTACCTGTGCGTTGTATGGGGAGACAAACCTTTTTCTTACCTGGTGATGCAAATGAACTGCAAACATGCTGAATCCTGTTTGACCACTAGCTGAGGGGAGGGTGTTCTTCCCATTCAGTGGTGCTGCACCCCTCTCCCATTTGCTAGCTTAAATATTCTGCAAAGACGTCAAACTTCTGCCCCAATGCACTGACTCCCTCCTTAGTCAGATGCAGTCCATCAAATTTAAAGAACTTTGCTCCCAGAACTGTTGCCAGTTCCTACAAATCTGTGTCCTTTTTCCTGGCACCAGCCCTTGAGCCACGTGTTTAGCTCCCCTATCTCCCCTTCTCTGACCTTCTGTCCATCTTCCCCCCTCTCCCAGACTGGCAGGATCTCAGAGAAGGAGATGCCGGACGAAATGGATGACAGTTTGTCACCCAGCCTAGTCAGGTGTTCCTTGGTCTCCACAACTGACCGGCTGGTGAGATCATTAGTCCCTATGTGTACTAGGACATCAATGTTTTCTCCTGCTTTGTGAACAATTTTAGCAATGCGGTCAGTGTCTCTCCATGCTGATGTACCTGGGAGACATCTGACCATTACCCCTGGCTGGAGATGGGTATCAACTCCCCGAATCATGGAGTCTCCTATGATCAGAAGTTTTTTGGATTCCCTTTTTGCTTTTTTTGTTTTGGTTCCTGATTTGGGTGAGTTTTGTTGTGCTAGCTCCTGTGCCACAGTGTCCTGCTCTGCAGTGTCTTCTGCCTCTTTGTTTGATTTCAGAGATAGAGGCAGATACCTGTTTGTAGTGTTTATATGGTTTTTGGAGGTAATATGTTGGAGAGCAGAGAGTGATGGGGCAACCGATTTGCCCCTCCTAACCACCTGCCAACCTCCTGGTCCAACTACCCTCTGCGGTCAAGGTTTTTCTGTTGGATGCTGGGGAAATGGCAGGTGGTTCTTATAATGTATTTCCTCTTGAATATGAAATTTGAGGTGTGCAATCTCTGCCCATGCTGCCCGGAGCTGAGCCCTAAGATCTCCAATGGCCCAGCATGTAGGACAGTGTCCTAAATCCTATAAGACTGTCCTTCTGAAAATTGTTCCAAAGTACCTGCAGTTAATGATATCCATTCCAGATAAGTTGCTGGGTTTATAATCTAGTCAGAGTAATTAGATGGAAAAAAAATGCAAGTAATGGTTTGATTGTGTTTTGTTTTTGTTTAACTTGTTATAACAAGTTAAATTACTAGTGCCCCTGTAAATGAGCTCACCTTGTGGATGCCCCACTGATCCGCCCCTTCCTGCTCTGCCACAGGAAATGTCACAACTGTGGTACCCTATAAAAGGAGTGTAGTGTGGGGTGGTTGGGGATGGGGGTGGTTGGCTGGGCCCTTCCCCTGCTGAAAAAGAAGAACCACGGACGAAAGAACAAGGAGGTAAGAGCAGAAACAATCAGTCAACAACAAATGCAGTAACCCTGAAAGCTTATCCCAATGATAAAAAAAGTCACAAAAATGTAAGCTCCACCTGTAATACAGTAATTTCAGAGAAGATATACCCTGTAAGAAACACTTTGCTACAGAGAAAAATAAAGAAGTAACAGAAGATATACCTTGCAAAAGACAATTTGAATCAGAAGATTACAGCAGTAATCTGTTAGCACACACCTGTAGGCACACCTTGTAATAATGCAGAAGAAGGTATACCAGTAACAACAATTTGAATCAGAGAAAAATAAAGCAATGAAATGTTAGCAACAAACAGTAGCAATCCCTGTGAGTAAAAAATTAAAACAACACCACACAGTAAATCTGCTTAGCCAAAATAAGTCTTAATCCTTTTCCCTTGCTCTGGTAAGTTTCTCTACTCTGCCTTTCAAGCAGTCTTAGAAGGAAAGAGCTCAGGTGAAGCTAGGTGCCTTGGCCAGCAAACCAAGTCTTCAAGTCTTCTTTCTCATGTGAATCTCACGCCACCACAGATACGCCCTTCCCCTGAAGCACACTTCAACAGTGTCTGTCAGTACACAGGCTGAATGTTCTAAATTAACATTCAAAATGCACAGAAAAACAATCAACACTCGATGATCTAAGCACAGGAGAGTTTCCAGCAGTCAATGTACTAAATTTAGAACAAAATAATTGGATCAAACATGATTTTTTTTTTAATTTATTACTTTTGACCTCCTTCGCCACGGGCTCCACAGAGCAATGACTCCCCTCTCGGAGAGGTACATCCTCCAGCCTGACCCCCAGCTCGTCTGCCCCCAAGGTTCCACCATGGATTCCCCATCTGCGGCAGGGCCAGGTGTAGGGGTGCCGGTGGTCCCCCACCAGCCAGTACGTCAAATCTGGTGGCGGTGGGCAGACTTCGCAAGGAACAGTCGGGCCATCAAGGGTCCATGGAGCCCTGGACATTTTCTGTTTTCTCCTTCCCTCTCCTCCAATGTAAACATGTTGGCTTCCAAGCCTTCTGACCCGTACTGCCCTCCAGCCACAGCTAGAGGGCAGTCAGCAGGCGGGACGACTAATCCCCTTCCCCAAGAGAGGAGAGTAGTCCTCCAGATGCTCAATCCTCTCTCCCCTCTGCCGATCTCCATTGGCCCAGGCTCGTTCCCGAATCCAGGTCACCGGCGTGGCACGAGGTGTGGCGTCCAACTCCTCAACCCTAAGTGCCACTGGGCTGGCTCAAACATGATTTTTTTAAAGCTTTTTCGATGGTTTGATTCTCAGAGCTCTGAGAGCAAACTGTCTACAGCTTTCCACTACACACACTATGCAGAACTGAGGCTGTGCAAGACAATAATAAGCCCATGTGACCTGCCATCCTATGAATCAATGCAAAATTTGCCTCACATATCAGTAAACAGGCGAAGAAAAGCGAAGTACATTCAAATCAATGGCACTTTGCATTAAAATGAAGGGGAAGGCTGTAATACAAGGCAAAGTAGAGCATAGTTCATTGAGAACACACAACCCGCATCCAAATGAGCAGCAAACTAATGGGCTTCACGTTGCGGAGCGCTATGCGGATTGAGGGACAATACGCACAGTGCTCCACATAGAGAAGTGGGAGCACTTCACCCGCCTCTACTGTAAAGATGCACATTAGTGCCTGGAAAATAAAAGTGAAATCTCAGGGCTGGGAAAAATTTTCAGGATGCCCAGAAATGAGCTCCCAGAAATCTTATATGTGCTGCTGTGCTGGGTGAGTCTTCACAGCAGCTGTCAAGATGCACATTAGTGCCCAGAAAAATTCTCAGGATGCCTAGAAATCTTATATGTGCTGCTGCTGGTATATGCTATACGAGTCTCCACAACAGCTGTTAAATGATGCTGGTGTAACCCCCCTACAAATGAGGGTTCCCAAAAGTCTTCCAAGAGCTTGTCTAATTGCTCACAGCCAGGTTGGTGTTCAGCGCCTAAGCCGTTTAAATGTGATTGCCAGTGAGTGCTTTTAAAGCCTCCATGTACTGTCTCTTTAAGTGCTGCCTGCTTGCAGTCCTAATTAATTTGAATGGGGGGGACTGTGTGTTTCTATGCCTGAATCCCACCCGGGCTGCTGAAGAATGGCTCCGTTTCTGCCATCGCTAAATGTGCAGAGTGAGCCCTTTTGAAAGATGTATTAATTGCTGGGAGTTATTTAGAGCCAATGGTAAAAATGTAGTTTGTTCTAACCTGCCTTCTTGCAGCGAGAACTGTTTCTGTTTAGCTCCACCATTTTGGTCCCAGACTGCTGAATGGAACCAATCAATACTTGGGACTCTGAAATGGAGCCTGCTGAAATGGGGCTGTGTGGAGTGAGACTCTGGGAGTTGTAGTTTCTGGACTGTTGGCGCCTTTTTGCACTTATAGAGGGAGCCCTGCTGTGACTAACATCTGAACCGACCAACTGAACCTTTTGGATCTGAGTGAAAGCCCCTGAGCTGTCTGCTGGCAAGCCAGAATCGATTTGAATGCTGAAGGAGCAGCACTGCTGTGTGTGTTCGAGTGGACATTGTGACGTAGTTCGCGCTGGAGAACCGTGGAAGGCTTGATTCCTGGCCTACTAGACTGCTGTCTGCCCTGAAAGGGAGAAGAGGATGTTCTTGGACTGAATCCAAATTTGCAGAGAACAAAGGAAGCTGCTGATTTATAGCCAGGCTCACCCTGTAGAAGACCGAAGATTTTGCTGAAGCGATCGGCCTGTCAGGACTTTAGCTACCGTAGTGGTCCCGGGTAATTGCAGTGATTTTGCGATCGGGATCAAGGAGCAGCCTGCCTGGTATAGTCATTTTCTTTACATATAAATTTGCTATGAACTGCAAGGGGGTCGCGATCTGCTTTCCCCTCTGTCTATAAACTGTGTGCTAGCGCGGGAAGTGTTTCCCTGTCAGAATCGGACTGAATCCATGCTGACTGACGCAGATAGGCCCTGCCACACGGGTCTAGTCCCACTACCCTGCTGTACAGAAAGATCCATCCTCGAGGGGCCCAGCTTCCTCTGGCAAACCAGCTAGTTGGCCATCAGCCTTCCTGTGTTTAGCCTGGGTATCGTGAGTAATTATCAGGGTAGCTCCCTACAACTTTTGTTTAGTCAAAGTGTGTCATCTGATTGTTTTGTGCTTTTCTTTCTACGATCTGAGCCCTCCAGCTCCAGATTTCAAATTGTGTGTGCATGTTCTTTTTTCTATCACAGGGCCCCAACCAGCTGCGATGCAGGCCTACCCCGGGCAATGGACCTGGCTAGCCCCTTTCCCCATCCTGGGTACCCAGAGAGTGTGACTAAGTGGGACTCTAAGTGCATGCTCAATAGTGTGATTATTAATGTGTTCAAGCTAATTAACCTGATTATTCCCCCTCCTTGTTACAGACCCCTGAATAAATCAGATCTGTTTGTTTCTGCAATTTACATTGACTGTGGTGTAAGTTTATGCTGAAGGTATTACATTGTTGCTGTTGTACTGCCTCACCTTATTTTACGGGGGGGGGGGTCCCCAGAGTCAAGCTGAAGGAACCAGTCCTTGGGAGTAAGTGCCAAGTACAAGTGTATGTGGTTTGCATATCAGGGGTATTGGGAAAGTCACTGTTGTGTATGGTGGGGGCCACTAGTGGGAGAAAAGGGGGGGTCACAGTATCCCAGAGGGCTGTGATCTGGTTAGCGTAACCCAAACCAGCCCAGACCTTTGGGTGGAGGCACCCGTTTCCGAACTCAGGCCCCTTAACTTGTTAGTAGCCAAGCAGGCAGGGGTAATAGCCCAAGGGATCGCGCCACCTAGGGGTTACACACATTAGTGCATGGAAAATAAAAGTGAGTTGTCGTGGCTGGAAAAATTCTCAGGATGCCTGGTAACAAGATGTGCTCCCAGAAATCCTATATGCTGCTGCTGTGCTGTGCAAGTCTCCACAGCAACTAATGTTGCTCAGATGGATCCGGACAAATCCAAATCCACCAGATACCTGCCCTCTGCGGCAGAATAGTGGATCGTCCGGAGTCTTCCACTATCTGTCCCTGGATCCGGCCATCAGATCCCTGGTTGGATCTTGCGTTATCTGATGACTGGATCCAGGGATCTGACACCGGATCCCTGGATCTGGCACCAGGATCTGATGCTGGATCCAGGGATCTGGCATCAGATCCTGGACCTAGCGCCAGATAATGCGGGATCTGACCTCTATATTTGTCCGGATCCCGGGACAGATCCAACTCGAATAGTGCTGCCATCCACTGGATCACTGGTGGATCCACAGTGGCACTATCTGAGCAACACTAATAGCAACTGTCAAGATGTACATTTGTGCCCGAAGAATACAAGTGAATTCTCATGGCTGGAAAAATTCTCAGGACATCCAGAAAAAAGATGTGCTCCTTGAAATCCTCTATGGACTGCTGTACTTTGTGAATGCAGTGTACAACAACTGGATTTGGATGATGATCTTCAACTCAAGTATCAGTTTGTAGTGACTTACCAGCAAAGGTAAGTATTTATTGTAGTCTTTTTGGGGGGTTGTGGGGGTGGGAGGGTATTTGAAACCGTTGTATTTCTGACCATCTTTTGCTGATCTTTCTCTTTTTGCAGGTATTTATCACTAGGGTGATTGAACACTGTTGCTGCATGGGTCTTGCCAAGATCTGGTTATTTACTTTAGGAGTGTTTCCTACCATGGAAGGTAAGTATTTTCTTTCTTTTTTCTCAAATGTTATCCATATCAATATGTCACTATATCAGTATTGTCTGCTCCTAGTTTGTCTTGTTTCAGGTGTGTTTCTGGTGCATAATAAATTGTACAATGAGGCAGCAGCACCAGTTTGAGTACTGTTATATGTGCTTGATACGGAGGATGTGTTGACTTTAATAACACTGCACACAGTGCTGGAGAAACTGTAGCAGGAGTGACAAGCATTAGTTGGCAAGGCTGACCACATCAATGATCTGGGGGAGATTATGGGTGGCAATGGCTGGCTTGCTGTAGGAGGATGAACAATTCATCATAACAGCACAAGGTCACTAGTAGCTGACTGGCTCACTTCTGTGGACTTTGGACAAATGATTTTTCTTCTGGGTGGGGTATTACCTGATCTTTTAAGGGCAGGTTACCCCCACAGTCTGCCTCGGAATCTCGAGCGCTCAGTGATGGTTGCCATAGTAGCAGGAGCAACGTCACTAGGCTGCTCTATAAAATGCTCGGCTACAGCGAGCGGAGTCGAGCTTGGAGTGCAGGTGACGCGGGCAGAGGTCAGCGGTGTCTGTCAGCATAAGTCGGGCGCAGGAGGCACAAAGTAGCTGTAGGTGAGGAAGGTAGGCAGACTCAATGGGGGAAGCGTGCAACAGTGTGGAGTACAATAAGGATATGCCAGAGAGGGACTACACCAGCATGAAACATTGCCACATGTGCAAAATGTATGTGGAGGGGGAGCAAGACAATCAGTTTGTCTGTGATAAATGCACCTTGATCGATATTCTGAGAGAAGAAATAGAATCACTACAGAACAGGATACAACTCCAAATTGAAATAACTAAGCTAGAGAAATGTATAGATTCAGCAATGCAGGATTGTTTTGAACAAACTGAAGAGGCACAGGCAGTTGGAGGTGTACACGCAGAGGGGGGAAACACACCGTTCGATGCAAAGAAACACATAGAATCTAGGGAAGAGGAAGACTGAAGTAGGGTCCAAAGGGGGAGTAAAAAGGGAAGGAGAAACACTGGTGGAAACGCACAGACTGCAGTCCACAATAGATATGACATCTTCAGCACTGAGGCAGTAGGGGATCACACTGACCAGCTTAATTCAGACCACAGTGTACCTAGGGAGATGAATGGAGATATGGAAGGGCACAATAAGCAAGGGATACCGAGAGCATACAAAAAAAACCAAGGAGCTGCTAGTCGTTGATGACTCCATGATTAGAAACATTGATAGGATACTTTGCCAAGGCAGTACTCTACCAGGCGCAGGCATAGGGGATGTCCATAAACTGTTACCAGGATTATTGAACAACACCCTGAAACCAGTTACGTTACTGCATGTTGATACAAATGATGTTGGAAAAAGGGCACACCTGGACATTCAAAAGGATTTTGAGGCAGTTGGAGAGGCCCTGAGGTTGGATGGTTGTGACATCATGATATCAGAGATCCTTCCCATCCCTAGATCTGGGGCAGCCAAGTACAGAGATATTAGGCAACTCAATGGGTGGCTGAGAAGGTGATGCCATAGGGAGGGTTTCACATTTATCCACAACTGGGACACCTTCAGGAACCCAGGATTGTTTGGGAATGATGGTCTGCATTTAAACAAGCATGGCAGTATATTATTGGCTAAGGAAATACAACATCAGGTAGCTGACTTTTTAAACTAGGTACAAAGGGGGAAGGGGCTGGTCACCAGGCAATCCAGGCATCAGGCGGCGTTCCCAAATACCTTAAGAAGACTAATGTAGGACTTCCGGTGATGTCACGGAACCAGGAGAGAGCGAGTGATACAAGCTCACCATCTCAGACTCCTCGAGAAGACTAAAAATACCCACATTGTTTAATTAAAACACTGAAAATGACTTCCATGGGACGTGTAAGGGATAAATTCAGTGGAGACAAGTCAAAAACAAAGCAAATGGTACAGGATGGGAGAGGATTGCGATCACCCTCCAGACGGCCGAGCCGTAGCCCTTCTCCTTCCAGCATTGCAGATACGGAAGAAGAGAACGAGCATTTGACTCGATCACAGTTTGAGCAGCTATTTCGGGAGATCAAGGAAATGAGAGCAGAAACAAAAATGGAATTTAGAAATTTAGACCAAAAACTGACAGGTTTGGAGAAACGAGTGGAGGGGGTGGAGAAACGAATAGCACAGGCAGAAGATGGAGTCTACCAAAACGGGAAGATACTGCAGGCCTTAATAATGCAAACAGAGAAATTGCAGGAGAAATGTATTGATTTGGAGAGTCGGTCATGCAGGAAGAATATCAGGTTGTATGGCCTACCTGAGGGTTCAGAAACGGGTCTAATGCACAAGTTTCTTTCAGACCTTTTGACAGATGTTTTGCAATTACCTGCGGGGTATCAGTTGAACATTGAGAGAGCACACAGGGCCCTTCAGCCTAAACCAACAGAGGAGGGTGCACGGCCAAGATCTATCATTATCAAATTCAATAGTTACAAAATGAAGGAGGACATTCTAATCAGAGCCTGGAGATTAAAGGAAGTCACATACTTAAATAATAGACTGTATTTTGACCACGATTATCCACAGGAAATACAAAGACAGAGTGCACAATATACGGAGCTGATTAAATCACTTAAAGCCAAGGGTCTGCACTTTCATACTCCTTTCCCTGCAAAGTTAAGAGTATTTTGGCCTGAAGGAGTTAAAACGTACGATTCCCCCGAAGAAGCTAGGGAGGCTCTCGTGGAGAAAGGCCTGTTGGCCTCACAGAATATGGGACAGAAAAACTCGATTTCCCAGAAGACATCAGAAGGGTATCAGGACTGGATGGTCTCATTGGGGAAAAGGAAGAGAGGTCGTGGCAGAGAGACGTCATCATTCTTCCCCCTCCTAGCGATGAAGGCCCTGCTCAAGAAATTACAGGATAGCAGAGAAGGCATGCAGTGCGATTCTCAGGACTGAGCTGAAATGCAGAAGATTGGAATGGGCGTAGTGAAGCATCGGGAGCACAGTTAAGCCCTTTACTTGTAATAAACGTTGAAAAATAGTAAAGGGCCACGTAGAAGTGGATTGATGTAAAGCTGTAAACTGACAGGGGTCTAAAATGTGTATTGAATTAACACGGTACTAAGACTGACTTTTTCTTGATTAACAGCAGGAAGGCACGAAGCAGACCTGCCCCCTTTTTATAATGAGACTATAATTCAAGCTGGGACTTGTCACAAAGTGGAGAAGCCTCTAATACCTCATAGCAAACATATGTTGTTTTTTCCTTATGCTTTACACTTACCCACTATAAGGCTGTAATGCGGGTACAGTTATTCTCCAGATTAAGAGGCAAATGGTAATGTCTTCTCGGGGGGGGGGTCAGTACTTATAAGGACACACGGTTTAGTGACTCTTGGTCTCTGAATAGTTTAGGAGCCTGGTAAACTTAACACACTATTACACGGGCTCTGCGAGGAAAGCTGCGCTTGTTGCGGCACAAAATATTCCTAGCTCCAGTAGAAAGAAGCTACTGGTAACAGAAACCCCCTTGGAATACGGGGGGTTTCCACTTTTGGAAGGACTTAAACTGAAGTTATAGTTTTAAAGAAATACTGAGTTCTCACATCCATGATTAGGATATGGCTTTGTTCTTTAAGGTTTATGGCATTCAGTGTTTGTAGGGACCTAAATAAGGCTGATATGAGGAGGGTGGGATGGGGGTAGGGGGAACAAAATATCTACTGGCTGTAATGTAAGGATTTACACAATGCTAATGGACTATGGATAAGTCTGAGCCAGTGGTATTGTCGCTTAATATAAATGGCTTGACGCACCCGATCAAGAAAGGCAGAATTATGTCTTTTCTGCAGAAATCACAGGCGTCTTTTGTAATGTTGCAGGAGACGCACCTGTCTCGGATAGAGCACAATAAGCTCAAGAAATTTGGGTACCAAATAAATGTATCATCCTCGTATAAGAAGGGAAGGAGAAGGGGTTCCGTCATTTTGATCCCTAATAAATGTCCTTTGAGGTTCAAGACACTATAAAGGACAAAGAGGGGTACTTTGTGGGTTTGAAGGGCAGATATGATGGAGTAACTATCTCACTGGTCTCGGTATATGTCCCCCCTGGCTCAGATTTTTCATTTTTTAGAGAATTCTTACTTAAAATTACTGAGTGGGCAGAAGGTAATTTGATAATAGGAGGGGACCTAAACTTACGACTTAATCCTCATATGGACACATCAGGGGTAGTGATTCGACAAGAGAGGGGGATAGCCAATAAGGTGGTAAAATTGATGGGCGAACTTGGATTTTTGGATGCTTGGAGGCAAATGCATAGAACTAACAAACAATATACTTTTTTTCTGCAGCAAAACAAACATACTCAAGGATAGATTATTTCTTGGTATCAAAAAGTTCGATGTTGATATGCACAGATACCTGGTTAGGTGATATAACGTTATCTGATCACGCCCCAATCTACCTTAAGCTTAAGCTGGATCATGTTAAGTGAAATACCTTTTGGAGACTGAATCTTTCATTGCTGCATAAAGATGACACTAAAGAGATAATAAGAACAACTATAGAACAAGCAGTTAGGGAAAATAGAGACCCGGAAATAGCACCGGCAATTTTATGGGATACGGTAAAAGCCATAGTGCGAGGTAAATGCATAGAAATTTCATCCAGAATTTAAAAAAAGAGGGAAGCGAGGAGAGTCTATTTACAAGATCAAATAGCTATATTGGAACATCAACAGCAGCAACAAATAAGTAGGGAAAGGGGAGAGGCCCTGAAAAAATTAAAAAAGGAATATGATGAAATTTTGGACTATCAGGTAGAGCAGAAGTTAATATACTTAAGGCAAAGATATAATGAAAGGGGCCCGAGGGCATTGAGATTTTTATCTAGCAGGCTAAGGCAATGGAAGGCTAAAGCATGTATACCAAAAATCTTTGATCCTAAACATAGGACTTGGAAAACAGATGTAGAAGGAATAACTGAATCCTTTAAACACTATTATCAAACATTATACAATGAAGGAGCAAAACCACCCCCTGAAATTATTGAAAAATATTTATCCCCGTTGCAATTACCAAAAATAAATACTCAACAACAAAAAAATTTAGTTACACCTATCTCAGAGAAAGAGATTCATGCAGAGATCTCCCATTTAAAGGCAGGAAAATGCCCTGGCACAGATGGACTCCCTAATGAGTTTTATAAGACATTTAAAGAGACCATTACACCTTTATTAAAAGAGGCATGCAACTCGATGTGGACAGAGGAGGGGAGATGCGACCCCTCGTGGGCTCGAGCCATTATTTCGGTGTTGCCGAAGCCAGCCAGGGACCCCACGCTATGTACCTCATACAGATCAATTTCTATTTTAAACACAGATTACAAAATAATAACAGGGGTATTGGCTAGAAGGTTAGAAAGTTTATTGCCGGAATTAATCAATTTAGATCAAAAGGGATTTGTACCGGGAAGGCAAACCTCAGATAATATCAGGAGGTCGGTGGATATTATAGAACATCTACAAAAATCAGGGTCACCAGCTTATTTGATGAGTTTAGATGTGGAAAAAGCATTTGACCAAGTCTCATGGGCCTTCCTATGGGGTGCCCTGGCCAGCTTCGGCTTTCCAGCCCCTTTCCTAGCTTTCCTGGGAAAGTTATACGCCCACCCACTAGCATACATTAGAGCAAATGGTCATATTTCTGGTTCCTTCACACTGAAGAGGGGGACTCGGCAGGGATGCCCTCTCTCTCCTCTGTTCTTCGCCTTATATATAGAACCATTAGCGCAGATTATCCAGAAGGACAATATGATCATGGGGGTAAATATAGGAGATTCTATGCACAAAATAGCCCTCTACGCAGATGACATCCTTCTCTATTTGACGAACCCTAACGAGTCGTTGCCCCAAGTTTTTAAACAAATTGACCATTTCTCAGCCCTATCTGGTTATACTCTTTACTGGTCAAAGACGGGAGGTACTAGTGATGTCTGCGGCCCTAACAGAGGAGATTAAGACCAAGTACCCCATGAGGTGGGAGTGCAAGACTATCAAATACCTGGGAGTTAACCTAGGCAAGTCCCCTGCAACATTATATGAGGATAATTTTCCCTCCTTGATTAAACAAATCCGTGCAGACCTTCAAAAATGGAATAGTATACCCTTCCCGTTTCACTCAAGGTTACAAATAGTTAAGACAAATATTATGCCGAGAATCTTATACTTGTTCCAAACAGTACCATGCTTGATACCCCCAAAGGAAATGGCAAGTTGGCAAAGACTCGTCATGACATACATATGGGGCAATATAAGGCCTAGAATAGGCAAGCAAACGTTATTCTTACCGAAGCGAGAAGGAGGCAGGGCTTGCCCGCTCTAGCGGACTACTGGACCGCAGTTCAGATGAAAATAGCATTGTTATGGGTACATCAAAGTTATAGGGCTCACTGGCAGCAGATAGAGTTACAGCAGGTAGGGAGTATGCAGCTTGGTTCCAGATTATTCGATTTAGACAATAAAAACCAAGAGTTAGGGGATATGTTGACCCCAGCAAAGGTAACCCTTGCGGGTTGGTTTCAGGGTGTCAGATGAGGATATACAGCCAGGGATATGTGGAGATAAATCTGGTGGTCAACAGAGAGGACTTTTCCTCCAGCTAAACTCTCGAACTGGTATAAAAAGCAGGTAAGGAAGGGTATATATGCTGCATGGCAAATACTTCAGGGCATGACAATAATACCATTTGAGCGAGCCCAAACTCAGTATCAGTGGACAGAAAGGGATCGATTGTATTATTACCAATTAAGGGATTACATAAATGATAAAATACAAAACAGTCTTCATTATGGGGTCAAGAGACCTTTTCCTAGAGTACTTGAATCAATGTGGAGTACAACACATGGAAAAGGAGAATAATAATGTTATATTGGAATTTAGTAGCAGACAGGGCACACAACACATCCCATATACAGAGGAGTTGGGAGCAAGAGCTTGGGATAAGACTCAATAATACACAGTGGAACCAGGTCTTTAGAAATAGTTGGCACGCTACATTATCCCCAATGTGGCAAGAATTCTCCTGGAAGATTAAAGTGAGATATTTTTTGACCCCAAAGAGGCTAACTTGAATGAACAGGAGTCTGACTGCTGAGAGCTGGAGATGGTGTGGTAGTAAGGAGGCAGGTATGGCACATATCTTTTTGGTCTGCCCAAGGATACAGATGTACTGGCAGGTTGTATGGTTTCACCTGAGAAAATTGTTCAGTTTAAGCAGCAATATAGGCCCAGAGAACATAACATTGGGACTGTGTCCCTCAGAAATTAAAGGCAAGGAAGGGCGTTACCTTTGGGCGGTGGTACATATTGCTGTAATGAAAGTAATAACTAAAAAATGGTTGCAGCAATCTGTGCCACAGCTTACTGATTGGGTACAAATAATCAATCAAATACAAACAATGGAAAGAATTACGTTTGCCGTCAATCATAATATAAGTCAATATAATAATAGATGGACTCGGTGGGACTTATACAAAGAGTCACTGTTTTAAATAGACTGCCCCTCCCCTCCCCTCCCCCTCCCTTTTCCTTCCCGCCTCTATGTGTGTATCCTCCTCTGTGCCTTCTTCTTAGGTAGATATCAGCCTTGAGTTTATTAGTTAAGGGTCCCTCAGAATTAGTAGTTCAAGAAGTACTAGAATTGTATGTACTTTAGTGGTTTATAGAGAAATGTAAGAGCTGTGTATTCAGAAATATGGAATATGAATAATATGTATTGTTCACAAAAAAATGGATATCAAATGTAACCAAAGAAATGAGATATTGAGAATTTGTAATGTCTCTAATAAAATAAGTATAAAAAAAAAGAAGACTAATGTAACTCAGAACTGGAAATGCCTGTCCCTTAATGCCAGGAGCCTTACAAACAAGTTTGATGAACTAGTGTGTCTGCTTAATATGGAACAAATTCAGGTGTGTGCCATAACTGAGACCTGGTGGTCACCTGAGGATACCTCGGACCATCATATACCTGGATATGACTTATATCATATGGATAGACACAGCCGTTGCCAGGGGGGTTCGTATAGTTCGAAAGAACCCCCCTTTTGAAACTCCCCCCTTTTTTCATAATTTGTGACATTTAGTTTATTACTTCTTTTTATTTTGAGACTGTCACAGAGTGCTTATGTACACATGATGAACCCCAGCACTTTTTCTCTGCATGCATTCATGCCCCTCCCATCTGCTACCAATCAGCTCCCTTAGTGCCAGTAAGATGACTGGAGCTGCTTTGTGAGTCTTTCTCCGCACCATCCCCCTATGACTGGCTGTCCACTGCACTCATGTCAGCATCGTGAATATGACTGGAATACAGCACGGCCGATGCGCACAATTCACACTGTTCAGCTAACACTCAAGGAAGATGGAGCATGGTGGCAGGCTCAGAGACGATGTCTCCAGGAAAGCAAAAAAAAAGTAGAGGACCTCGACTTATAATATTATCAGTCACCAGCAGGTAAATTTTGCCGGCCACTATTGCCAAAGATGTGTCCCTTAATAACTGCATATCAAGGGATAGGTTGTGCAGTTCAACAAGGGAGCTGTTCGGTGGGTGGGCTGAAGATTTAGAAATAAATTACTTAAATCCTCCTCTATACAAAGTTGTCATGCCTCATATGCCTGTTTTAACTTTTCATAAGTTAAGCAAAAGAGGTACCACAGTGGAAAGGCAATGCAAGTGTTTGGAAGGGTCTGGCTGGGCTCTACACTGCCACTTCTCCATCCTCTCTCTATTCTCCTCCTTGGTCCTGTTGCCTCCAGTGACCACTATTCCCTTCATTATGTCCCAGCCCTACTTGAATCCTCTGATTGTTTCTGCACCCACCAATTCAGCTGACAGACTGTTCCAAAATTCCACCACCCTTTCCGTAAAGTAGTACTTCCTCACATCTCTCCTGAACCTACCTCCTGTTAATTTCCATTCACGTCCATGTGACCGCGAATTGGTACACAGGTTTTATAAACCATTCCTGTAGTTCACTTTAATTCCTTTAAGGAACTTGAAGGTCTCTATCACATCTCCCCTCTCCCTTCTGGTCTTCAATGAGTACATTTTTAGTGCCTGGAGGCACTCCTCATAGGATCTGCCTTGCTGTCCCTGAATCATTTTAATTATTCTGTGCAGCACTGTCTCCAACCTATCCTTATCCTTTCTGAGGTGAGGATTCCAGAACTGGGCACAGTACTCTAGGTGAGGCCTCATCAGGGATCTGTAGAAGGGAAGTATTACCTCCTTTCTTCAGCTATCAATACCCCTATCAATACATCCCAGCATCCTGCTAGCCTTGCTGTAGGCCATGTTGCCTTGACTCAATTGCTTAAATGGTATATTGAGCTGGGGAAGGTGAGGGTTATAGTAAGGGGTTAAGGGAGTTCAGATATGAGTTATATAGACTTAAAATAAGCCACAACAGAGCATACTGTAGCCCATGGTTTCTGGGAGCTTATCAGCCCCGGACCCCTGCCCTAGAAGCAAGCCAGCAGTGCAATAAGTTAGTAGTATACAATACCCAGCCAAAACCAGCTACAGACTCCACATTGAGGTTCAGTGCATATATGTATACATACACAGACAGACAGACAGACACACACACACACACACACACACACACACACACACACACAATCTGTGCCACCCAGATAGTAATGATTGTCCTTAGAGCAGGAGGTGGAGGGGAGCTCACAGATGAGTTGTTTTGGTTTAAAATAAGCCACACAATGAGCCACAGAGCATCTAATACCCCAGAGCTTTTGGGGGTCTGGCACCTCCAGACCCCTTACCTACACACCAGTAGATACAGCTGCAGATATTAAAACTGATAACATATATGTGAGACAATGCCTTAGATATATTACAGTAGCAGCATCTTGCTGCGCTCCGGTACTGAATACATATATGTATTCACCCTGCAACCAGCCAGATAATTTTTCTTAGAGCAAATGGTGTGGGAGATCTCAGATATGACTTCTTTAGCTTCACAATAAGCCACAAAATGCACCACAGAGCATCTAGGACCCCATGCCGTCTGGGGTCCTGGTGGCCCTAAGACCCACAGCTTTTTTTAAAGGTTGCAGACTGCAAGCTGGCCCAGTAGTGCAGAAGGCTGAGGTGCTGATGCCTTACCTCATTCTACACTGGTGACCTGGGTTTGGGAACAACCTTGGGTCACCAGGGTGCTGGCTTGAGGGGAGGGCTGGAGCGGAATTGAGCCATGGCTCTCCCCTCCAAAGGGGTGGCTACACACCCATCCATAGTCTTGTTCCCACTGGGTGGAGGTCCAGTGGGTGAGTAGGTGGTACAAGCAGTGACAAAAGTCAGGAGGGCTGGAAGGGGCCACCGGATCCTAGCAAGTGCCTCCATGCGCATACATGCATGTGTACGCCATGGCCCGGGAAGGGGAGTAGGGAACAAAACAGAAAAATGAAAAATGTATATGAAAAAAAATAAAATAAAAGGTTGCAGACTGCATAAAAAGAAACCCCCTTGGAAAAATCCTGTCAATGGCCCTGGATAGAGACAGTAAAAGAGGTGGAGGGGTAGCCTTGTATGTATCTGACAAAATTAAATCAGAAGCCATCGAAGTTTCTCACGTGCTAGGAATTGAACATTCATGGATTAAGGTATTGCCATCAGATAGCACTGAAGTCATAATTAGGGTTATGTACAGACCTCCCTCGAGTTCCCCACAGAATGATGAGGCTGTTCTTAACTTTTTGGATTCCCTAGACCCAAATGAAAGGATCATTCTTTTAGGTGACTTTAATCTGCCAGGCATTAATTGGGTAAAGCAACTAGCAGGGACACAAAATGAGTTAAGATACTTGGACTCCTTCATATTATCTGGCCTGGAACAACATATAGAAAGTAGTACAAGGGGGGATAACACATTAGACCTTGTGTTAAGTAATTTGGAGGACACAATTTAGCACTGTAGGGTAACCATCCCACTTAGCTCAAGTGACCATTGTATGGTTAACTTTGAGCCGAAGGGACTAAAAACTAGGACTGTTGTCTCCACTGAGGTTCGGAACTACAATGAGACCAACTTCAATACAATAAGGAGGGAACTTTCAGATTGGGGTTGGCAAAAGGAGTTTGATAATAAAGCACTAAAAGATAAATGGGATATCTTGGAAAATAAAATCACAGGCTTGATTAATAAGCATGTACCATTCAGGAAGAAATACAACAAAATGGGTAAAATCCCCACATGGTTAAACCTTAGAATTAGAAGACTGATTAAAAAGAAAAAAGAGCCTTTAATAAAGCCAGGAAGAGTGGGTGTGCAAGAAACTGGGAGGTATATAAAAAACTATTAAAGGAAACTAAAAAAGCAGTAAATCATGCAACTAGAAAACATGAGCTGAATCTGGTAACAAAAGTAAAGGATAATCATTAATCCTTCTTTACTTATATTAACAACAAAAGGGGCAAAACTACTGTGGGGCCTATTAAAGACCAGGATGGAGAGTTAGTAGATGACAACCAGGCTATGGCGGGACATTTTAATACCTACTTTTCATTGGTTTTTAATGGCAAAACTAAGGGTACTAGGGACTCTCTTAATAATGAAGGCTATAGAATTACTCTGAACAGTGTGGATATTGAGGACAGATTTATGCGTCTGGACCCCAGTAAATCTCATGGACCAGACAGAATCCATCCTAGAGTCCTTAAGAAGCTGGCAACGGAATTGGCAGAACCAATAACAGCATTATTTCAAGCATCATTGGATAGAGGGGAGGTGGTTGAGGTCTGGTGTAAGGCAAACGTCGTTCCAATCCACAAAAAGGGGTCAAGACAAGAGTTGAGTAATTACAGGCCCGTAAGTTTGACCACTGTCTTGGGGAAGATGTTGGAGTCCATCATTAAGAACTAAACAGTGGAGCTCATGAACTTGGCAGGGGACTGTGATGATGCACAGCATGGTTTTAAGAAAGGCATATCATGGCAAACAAATCTCCTGAAATTCTATGAGCATGTGAGTGGGGCACTGGATACAGGAAACTCTGTAGATGTCATGTTTTTGGACTTCTCTAATGTATTCGATAAAGTCCCCCATGGGGAAGTAATAGACGCGCTAATAGAACATAATATTCCTGGGTTCATCACATGCTGGGGCATTGCATGGCTGAGTGAAAGAAAGCAGAAGGTCTGTTTGAAGGGTGCATATTCAGACTGGTTAAACGTGGAAAGCAGAGTCCCCCAGGGATCAGTGCTGGGGCCTTGCTTGTTTAACATGTATATACACCCACTAACGGGGGGAAGGGAAGTTTGGGAGACCAAATTTGCAGACGATACCTGGATTGGCACAAGAATCAATAATAGGGGGGATGCACAGAAGTTGCAGGGTGCTCTAGCTAGGATGGAAAACTGGGCTAGGGATTATAAGTTATCCTTTAACACTAATAAATGTGCGGTTATGCACTTTGGTAAAAATAACAATAAAATGGACTATGTTTTAAATGGGCAGAATTTGGGAAAGGGCTCTGAAGAAAGAGATCTGGGCATTAAGGTGACTAATGATCTCAAGTTCCACCAGCTCCATAGACAGGTGATAAGAACTGCTAGTGGTATGCTAAACAAAATCAAGAAACATATTAAAAGCAGGAATAGGGTGGTGATCGTGCCACTTTACAGTTCACTGGTGAGGCCGCATTTGGAGTACTGTGCCCAGTTTTGGTCACCTGGGTTCAAAACAGATATCAAGACACTGGAGAGGATTCAGAAAAGGGCAATGAGGTTGGTGGCTGATGTTAAGGACAGAAACTATGAGGACAGATTGGAGGACCTGGGGATGTACACACTGGAGTATAGGCGACTGAGAGGAGATCTGTGTATGGTGTATAGATCAATCAAGGACACCAATTTAAGGGTGAAACTGGGACTTACACTTAGGGAGCAGGATGCGCACATTGCAGTTGAAGGAGCAACATTTTAAAACAATAAAAAAGAAACAGTGGTTTAGTGTTAGGGTAATTCCGGTCTGGAACAACTTGCCTGAGGAGGTTGTTGCAAGTAATAACGTGCTTGGGTTTAAGAGGGAAATGGACAAATACTGTGTAACAAACAAAATCATGAGTTACTATAACTAGGGCATCAGCGAGCATAATGGACTAACGTCTTCTCTGCTCAGATATAACCTATGAAACCTATAAGAACATAAACAGACATGATGTGAGTACAATACGGAAATTATTTAGACTGTAGTACACTCTATAATGGGTTGCACTACACCTGAAAGGAAACCAAAGTCTAAAAAAATTAAAAGGAAAAAACCTTTTTGAAAGGATACCTACTGTCATATTGATGATGGTATGGTCTTGAAATGGAACAGAGGTGCCCTAGATAGAGAAGGAGGAGAATCTTGCTTCTGGGATGAGAAGAGAACAGGACTGGAGTAGACATGTGAAGACAAGAGAAAATTATGTAGACCTTACTAAAGTTGCCATTGTGGGTGGTTAATGACAGACGGTATATACATTATCTATATGTGTCACCTGTGAATAAAGAAAACATTTATTTAGCCTGACTTCACCACTGATGTGGCTGAATGATATATCCATTCTCAGATCCCACTCTTTCCATATCTATGACCTGTAAAGAAAAAGGGCATTTAGCCTGACTTTGACACCATGGTGGCAGCACTGTGTATCCATTGTGTAATCACAACTGTCACTTGTGAAGCAAGAGACAAATTATTTTCTCTCAGTTGATCAGTATGGTGGCCATTGGCCAAATGGTACAACCGTGGTCAGTCTTACTTCCACCACTGTCACCTGTGAAGGCATGACTAAAATTATTGTTCCTCTCCTCAGTTGGTGGCTCATGGCATGGACTCACTGTGTACCTGTGAAAGTAAAACTTAAAAAGGAAAAAAAAATCTAATGATACTTACCATCACATTACTGATGGCCAGGTCATGTAATGGTACTATGGTGCCCCGTGGAGGCGGCTTGCTGGCTGCTGAAGGTGAAGCAATAGGAGAGGAGACCTGTGAACAGAAGAATGACATTATTTAGAGCTTAGCCCACTCCCTGTCTTTTGTCCCTGTAAAAAGAAAATAATAATAAAAAAATATATACATATATATATATATTTATTTATTTATTAATGACTTTGTTATCCAGGTAAAGTGCACTGATCCAGAGGACCATTTACAGGCACGACCCAGGCCAAATGGCAAGGGCAAATAACATGGATAACAGATGACCAAAGTAAAATACAATGGGCAAAACAGCAATATACAATGCAAGGCAAGACAATCAAAACGATAAAGTACAGATCAGCTAGAAGTACAGATGCAAGTCACAGACAAGCAGACAGTAAGAATAAAACATTTATAAGTACAGGCAGCTTTGGACAAACAAGAAGTTGCCACGTTATATCCAAATACTGTAAATATTGTCTGTGAGAAATGTCTGTAACATATGCCTAATGTAATTGTTGTTATACCCTGGCTATATTAGTTTCTGTCTTACATGTGACAAGGTACCTTTGTAAATGAGCTTCTGGCTCAAAGGTTGTAAACCTGATATATCAAATAAATAAATAAATAAATGTCATTCCCCTCAAAAAAAAACTCCTATCCAGACTGACTAGTATCCAAGCAAGATCGGGAAGGAGTAAAGGTAACAGGTCTAAGGAGAACAGGGGAGAGGGTGTTACCTAAGAAAGTTACAACAGTCCCTTGTGAGGAGCCAGGACTTAAAGTTAAGTTTAAAGGCCTCATCTGAGGGGGGCAGGCAGTACATTCCAAAGTAGGAGGCAGCAGCCGATAGTGCTTTACCACCCATAATTGTGGTGGTTTGTGGAGTCTCTTGGGGAGGGACAAAGGAGGATTGGAGAATTCTCGGTGTGGTGCGAGGCTTGATGAATGTGGATAGGAGGAAGCAGGGCCAGTCCTGATGCAAGTATCAGTGAGGCAGCTGGGAGTGAAGTCAAAGTGACCTTGCAAGGAGAGCCAATTTAGGGAGCAGTAAAGATCACAGTGATGCATGGAATAAGGGGCGGACAGGGTGAACTGACAAACGCTATTGTATACAGTAACAAGTCTTGACCAAAGGGCGGAGGAGATATGAGTGTAGACTGGGGAACAGTAGTACAAAATGTGGAGAAGGTTTCCTCTAGCAATAGCCAGGTGAACTTCTGCAGTTAGGAAGGGTTTGATGTGATATGCCCATCGAGTTTCTGATTTATCCTACAAACTACTGAGTTAATATGGTCAGTGAAGGAGAGGGTAGGGTCTAGAGTGACTCCCAGATATTTGAAGGAGTGGACAATTTCAGGGGTGGGGCCACTGTGAGGGTGAATCAGGAAAGGAGAATTGGTTTTGTGAGATTTGGCATGGTAAGGTTTAGACCCAAACAGCATCGCCTTGTTTTTTTTGACATTAACCAGCATTAAGCTGTCAGTGAACCAATTGTGGGCAGCACAATAGTTCTGGGTGAGGGCAGAGGATATGAAGGGAAGGGATTTGTCACTGTGGTAGATAACCAGGTCATTGACATAGAGGAGGGATTTGCAGGAGAGGCTATCTGAGGAGAGGGTATTGACAAAAATGGAGAAGAGCAGGGGGACCAGTATGGAGCCCTGGGGAACCCCAGTGGAGACAGCTAGGGCAGGAGAGGTGGCAGGGCTGATGCATATGAACTGGGAGCAGTCAGTGAGGTAACTGTGAAACCAGTGTGTGGTTTCCTCAGAGGAGCCAATCAGGTTCAGTTTGGAGAGGAGGAGAGTATGGTTCACTAAATTAAAAGCCTTTGACAGGTCTACAAATACAGCACTGGTGGCATGGCCTTGATCCATGTTATTAAATATATAGTTGTTAAATAGGGCCAGGGCAGTAGTGGTGCTGTGGTGCCTGCAGAAACCATGTTACTGGGTACATTAAGATATCATGCTTGGTGAGATACTCAGATATTTGTCGGTGCACCACTTTTTTGAGGAGTTTGCTGATGTACATAGATACATAGATGTTGTCAGCAGATAAGGGCCTTGTGGCTCATCCAGTGTGCCCTATCCCTATTTCTAATGCTTAAGGTACCCTAGATGCTACAAGCCCCCCCTTTTGCCCTAGCTTGATAATTCCTATGTGCCTATCCCATGCATTCTTGAATCCCTGAACTGTGGCTACCCCCACCATTTCCTGGGGGAGACTGTTCCATCTCTCCACCACCCTTTCAGTGAAGTAGAATTTCCTCAAGTTCACGCTAAGATTTCCCCCTTTTAGTTTCATGCTGTGCCCCCTTGATCTGCTATTTCCCTTCATGTGAAAGATGCTCCCCTCTGGTACCCCGCTGATCCCCTTTAGATATTTGAAGGTCTCTATCATGTCCCCGCTCTCTCTCCTTTCCTCCAGGGAGTGCGTATTAAGAGCTCTGAGTCTCTCCTCATATGATTTATGCTGCATCCTCGATACCATTTTTGTTGCCCTCCTCTGTACCGTCTCCATCCTGTCTATGTCTTTTTGGAGATGGGACTTCCAGAACTGAACACAGAGATGGGGGAGAATAGATATAGGCCGGTAACTGTCAGAGGAGAAGGGGTCGCCAGCTTTGAAGATGGGAATTACCTTGGCAGATTTCCATGGCGGGCATTGAGGAGGTTGTGAATGCAAGATTGAAAATAAAGGTGATGGGTTTGGTGATTGCTGGGGACACAAATTTTGAGGAGCACGGGGAGGGGCCATCTGAGCCTGGCTACCCCAAGTGGGAAGGCTCCAAAGGAATTTGAGGTGTCCTTTGGGGAGATGACCTTGAAACAGAAAGGGGGGTTGGGGGGGAGCAGCAGGTTAGAGGGCAAAGACCGTGGGGGTGAAGGGAGGTCCATGGTGAGAGGACTGGCTGGTGCCAGGGTGGACTAGGAGCCCAGCGGTGCCAGACTGCATGTTGGGGGGATTGAGAGATGGGAGTTTGCTGATGAGAGCAGACAGGTCAGAGAATTTAAGGTTAAAGGTGTTGGCAAAATCTACAGGGTTAGTCAGGAGGCCAGATGGGGAATTTAGATGTGCATTGGGGCTGTTGGTGCGAGGGTTGAGAGGGGAGTAGATGGAGTTTCAGAATTTTCTGGGGTTACCGAAGCTTTCCCTCTGTAAGGGAGTGTAGTAATTTCATTTAAGGGTACGGGTCAAGTGCTTGCAGAGATTATGCAAGAACAGGTATTCATTCCACAGGGTGGGGAGGGGACAGTATATGAGCAATCCATTTGCGCTCCCTCTCTTTCATGAGATAGAGGAGTTCCTTGGTGATCAAACGGCTTCACCCACCACAAACTCTTCTAGTAGTCACTGGGATGTGACAGTCCTATAGTTCCTGGAGAATGCTGGTAAAGTGAGCGATAGCAATGGTTACATCCAAGAGCACATAGAGGCCATCCTAGTTTAAGTCCCTACCATCTTCAAGCAGTGCTGAGGTATCAGGGTGGTTAAAATTGCAGAATGACAAACATTTTGGGGGGGACAGGAGGCCTTGGAGGACTAGATGGCATAGGTAGGGGAATGGTCACTTAATGAGTCCAATAGAGTATCTGAGTGAAGGGTATGGTCCCCATGATTGGTTATCACCCAGTCAATTAAGAAGTGTGTAGAGGTCTGATGATTTAGTTGGGTGGGGAGGGGTGATGACTCGTACCAAGTATTACTGGTTAGCAAAGTCTGGTTCTTGGGGACCCGGCCAATTTAGGTTGTAGTCTTCAAAGAGGATAGTTTCCCTAGCAGGGGAGAGAGATCCTAAACCTGAGAGTAGGCTATGGAGACCAGCAACACCGCCGTTTGGGGGGTTGTAACAGCAATCTAGGTATAGCTTCTTTGTTTGTAGAGAAGTAAAAAACAACAAAAAAAAGTAATACTTACCATCACATTAGTGATGACCATGATGTGTAATCCTACAATGGTGCCCCACTGGGACAGGAGGAGGACTAGGCAACTTGCTGGCTGGAGGAGGCAGCAGGACAACAGAAGAAGGGTCACACAGTAGTAAATGTGTCTAGCACTTATACTGGACTAAGAGTCTGGGTTAATCTGGAGAAATGAGATGGAGGAGGAGGAGGCAGCACGTGTTGTTACTAGGTGAGGAGGACTGGAGGAGGCCTTAGTGTGGAGCATCATCAGTGGTGACAGGCATGGCATAAAGTTCACAGAAGTCAAGTCTGGCATTTATTCTGGGCTAAGGGTCCAGGTTTGTCTGGAGGCATGACATGGAGGTGGAGGAGGAGGAGGAAGTGGCACATGTTGTTCCCAGGTGAGGAGTATTGGAGGAGGCCTTAGTGTGGAGCATAATCAGTGGTGGCAGGCATTGCAGCAGCTTCACTTTAGTCTGGTGTCTGCCATTCACACTGGACTAAGAGTTTGGGAAGGTGTGGTGTGGCACAGACCAAGTCAGGGTCCTTGTGTATGTGGGTGCAGCGGGTGATGCAGACGAAGGTGCAGGTGGGGCAGGTGCACAGCTGTCATTCGGTGGTGCTGGCACAGTCATACTGTCCGTTGAGTCATTTTAATTATTACTACTGTCTCCTCCAATTGACTTTATAGTTGTACCGTTGTCTTCATCTTACAGTCTGTTGTTCGTAGCAGAACAGCAAGAAGGCGGAGCACCTGTGTAGCTCCCCCAGTTTCAGAAATTATGGCATCATCACTCACCACATAGGAGGAGGTGGCATTTGGCAGCAGTAGAGCACAGCCGGGTGATTGCTTTAGGCAGCAGCAACAACAGTGGTAGGATGAGATGAGGTGCAGGCATGCAGCAGCAGCAGAGCACAGTAGGGTACTTGTCTGGCATACCTGTCAACCTCCTGCCCTAAAAATCAGGGAGAAAGCTTAATAAATTCAGAACAGGTATAAGTGCATTGAAAATATTATTCCAACTAAGAAAAGTTTAGAAAAATTAGAACATTTGGTTTTCAAATATGTCCCACACACATCACATAGCAAAAGTCCAGAAAAAAATATATTTTTCACTAGACATGAGTTGAAGTTTCTATTACTCAGAGTCATGTCTGAAAATGCTGCCTTTCTGCAATACAAGAAATTCACCTTCGCAATCTTCAGTATCAGAATTTGCTCCTCTAGGGAAGTCCTTCTCCATTTGTACAAGCCTTCCTCTGTTTGTGCTGGGGATGATGCCCCTTGCCTCTCTTCAGATTCCCTGTCTTCATGTGTTGCCAAACTGATGCTGTCCTACTTAGAGGAATATGAAGCTGATTCATTTTGATAAATCAAAATACCGGCACTGATAGGGGAAAGGTTGGTGCATCTCTTTGTAATAATGCCCCTGCTGAGCTGAAAACACATTCACCACTCACGCTAGATGGGGGATAGCTCAGATATTTTGAAGCTACTGCTGCCAGTGATGAGCAGTTTTTCACCTTATTGTGCCAGTAAAGAAGTGTCTCCTCATCAGCAGCAGCTAGATGTACCTGATCAGTCACGTATCCTGCACTGGCTGTCACCACTGCCTTTTCCCCATCATCAGCAGGCTCCTGCGACTCATGGTCAGAAACCCCAACTTACGACAGCACTGCCCAAAGTGGACTGGATGATGCATGGGCTTTTTTGCCTACAGGCGAGCTACTACAATATTTACTCTCCATTCTGATAGCCTTTCCAAAGCCGGATGCCTTCCTCTGAGTAAGCTGCTCATGCTGCCTTTTCAAAACATACATCCTATGTGCCCCTTAAAATTGAGAAACTTTTGAAGATACAGGACCTGGTTGTGTACCCCATGAATGACTCAGGACAGCCCACATTTCTATGGGGGGTCCAGCATGGTCACAATGCTGAATTCGGTAGATGTTAGTATGCTGTTCAAGTGTTGTTGTCCTCTAGAACCTGCAGCAAGTGTTCAACCAGTGAATAACTGAATATGTTACCAGTCACCTCAAACTGCCAGTGCACATTCACAGTGGTCTACCTCAGCACACAGAGTAGAGGCATGGCCTGGCTTAGGAAGGCAGTGTCTCCACTCATTGCCTCTGTCACATGATCGAATAGGCACAACATTACATTTGAGGCATCCGAAAAACTCAATTGATCGGTGGTTGATGGCATGGAAGCTGCTGAACTGTCTCTGCTTGTTTGCAGCAGCATGTACTCAGGAAAGGCTTTGTATTGTTTGTACATCTTTTCTAGCATATGTAATGTCAAGTTACACCTCGTTATAAAATGGGTAGGAATATTCCTGTCTTCTGATTGGCCAATACATGTTTTTTGCTGTGTCATTATACAGCCATAAACTCACAGCTCGCACTACCTCCATATGACCAGGCAAGACAGCCTCAATATCCCTAACTCCCTGACCTGTCAATGGTCAATATCAGCCATCTTGCTTCCTGACAGAAAAATACCTCAGTAGCCTGCCATTTGACAGCTGTCAACAGTAAACAATGTCTGACATAACTTCCTCACAGTTCCAGCTTGAGTTAGACCAAATAATGGATACATTCCAGAATGATTCTGAAAATAAGAACCAGCCAAGGCACCTGCAAAGAAACAAAAAAAAGTAAAAATTTTGGTAAACATCTGTTGTTATCAGCAGAAGAACTGTCAAAACTAGAAGAACAAAAAGATGAGGAGAACACCAAAACAATTACTCAGTGGGCTATCAATGTTTTGAATAACTGGGCACAAGATAGCCAATTAAACATAAATTATGAGCATATAGAAACTGATTAACGCTGTCAAATTTTAAGCAGATTTTATGGAGAGGTTTGTCAGTCGGATGGCAAAGAATATAGCCTCTCTAGTCTACTTTCACTCAGAGCAGGAATCAATAGGCATTTGAACTGTCTTAAAATAAACTGTTGTATTAACATCTTCACTCATCCAGACATGATACCTGCCAACAACATCTTATTTATTTATTTATTTGCTTTTTGTTGACCAGGTGGGTACACTAGACATAGGAATGCCTATTTTCAGGTACGGCCCGGGAGGATACAAATGACATACAAAACATCAGTGTGACGCAGCACACATAAACCATACAGTAAATAGTTAGATAGAAAAGTACAAAACATCTCAAACATTAAATAGACTATGAAAGTACATGAGCAAGCAAAACAGGTTGTATAGAAACATGGATAACAGGATCATAGAGAAGAAATGAGATAAGTGCAACTCAGGTCAGGAGATTCCTGTAGATCCTTAGCCAGTAGGTAGTTGGCAAGTCCAAGATAGCGCAGTGACTGAGGGAGGCAGAGGGGAAGGGGTAGAGTAGGAGAGGATAGATTGGAGAGAAGTAGCAGGCAGTGTGAAAATAGGAAAGGGCAGGCAGAGCCGGGTATTGGTTTATGGTGGCTGGAAGCAGGTGCAGGGACTTGCTGTGGTAGGTATTGTGGTGGAGCTTCTTAAAACAGGTGTGCGTTGGGGCTGAGAATAACTAGGGGATAGTATTCCAGTATTTAGGAGCAGCATGGGAGAAAGCTCGTGGTACCATTAAGGCCCTACTTTAGGGATGTATAGAGGTGTCTGGTCAAGTGACCGGAGACCATAGAAGGGTTTGAGGGCGTAGTAGCAGGGCAAGAGAATTAGGAGGCCTTCTCGTATCAAACCATCAATCAAGGAGCCATAAGATTGGAGGCGATGGGCCACAGGACTAGGCCATTCAAGGTCCGCATAAAGCAGACAGTGATGTTTGAGCCGAGGAGAGGCAGATGCATAACGGCAGATGTTATTATATGTGGTGTCCCATGCATGGATGGAGGTCTTTGTAGCGCCAAGATAGACGACAGAGCCATAAGCCAAGGATGGGAGAAGAAGGCCTTGTGCCACAGCAAGCCTAGCTGATGGGGTAAGGGCATAATTTGTACGGTATGCTCCTCCGATCTTTGCCTTGACTGATTTGCAAGTCATGGTAATGTGGAGATCAAAGTCCAAGGAGTCATCAAGAAGAATGCCAAGGTATCTAAAGATGAGGTGTTTACTAACTGGGAATTATCGAACAAGATATTTTGAAGGAGTTCCGATTTACTTTAGTTTGGCTGGAGAGCCAAAGAGCATTGCTTGAGTTTTCGCCCATGAGAACGAGCGATGCAGTAATCCAGGATTGAATGTTTCGGAACCTTGGATAGAGAGTTTGTTAAGTCCAGCAATGCTATTAGCGCTATGGTAGAGTACAAGGTCGTCAGCATAGAGCAAGGTGGAGCAAGTAGATACTTGTTGAGGGAGGTCGTTCCCGAAAATCGAGAAAAGCAGTGGACCAAGTATGGATCCCAGTGGGACACCAGTTTGTACGTATGATAGGTCAGATAGGGCAGAGTTAAAAGCAACAGCCTGCTGTCGATTTGATAGATAACTCCGAAACCAGTTCACTGGTTCCACTGAAAAACCCAGTGAGGTAAGCGTCATAAGTAGGAGGGTGTGGTCAACAAGGTCAAAAGCCTTAGTGAGATCAATGAAAGTGGTACCAGTCAGGAGACCAGAGTCCATGGCTGTGTAAATATCGTTTGTGAGTGTCAGAAGGGCAGTGGAGGTACTATGACCTTTGCGAAATCCATGCTGGGATCCAGAGAGGAGGTTGTGTTTATGGAGATATTCAATAGTTTGCCTAGCAACTAGTTTTTCGAGAATTTTACTGAGCACCGAGAGAATGGCAATAGGTCGGTAGTTGGCCATCTCTTTAGGATCACCTTTCTTTAGAATTGGTGTTATCCTGGCTATCTTCCAAACATTCGGAACTACACCGTGACATAGCGACAAGTTAAAAATTTTAGTTAGAGGTGAGGCTATAAGCGGGGCAGCAGTCTTCAGAAGCCTAGGTTCAAGACCATCAGCGCCTGGGCTGGTTTTGTCAGGGATAGTCAGCAGCAACTTTAGGACTTCAGATTTAGTGACAGTCCGGAACCTGAGAAGTGGACGAGAGCAGTGGATCCTCGGCAATGGAGAGGATGCTAGGTGGCTAGGGGGGAAGGAGTCAAGGTAGCGTGACAGGTCCAGAAAATGATGGTTAAACGAGTTGGCAATAGTCACTGGGTTGTTACAGTGTACTCCATTCAGCAGCATATCATTGGAGTTGGAAGGTTTATCAGAACCAAGGAGAGTTTTGATGACAGACCAAAATTTTCGTGAGTCTCCTCCAGCATTAATAAGTGATACTTTACAAAAGGAGCTTTGAGCAAATAGTACCGCCATGAACATAAAGACGGCAGTCCACAACCCTGCCATTACTGCCGGCGATCTCAGCAAACTGAAAAATTCAAACGCCCCGTGTACCAAAACACCAAGTGGCCTTTTTAAGAAAGTGTAGCTTGATGTTCAACTTTGCATGGCTAGAAGGGGCCATGAAGGACTCTGACAATTGAAACCCAAAAATGTCACAATAAAGCAAGACCAAACAGGAGCTGAATATATAACTCTGACTTTCAATGAGAGTGCTAAAAATCACTAACAAATGGAGCCAAACAGACAGCAGTATCACGGCTACATATAAGCGGTACCCAACAACAAATCCTGCCAGGTTGCTTCCTTCAAAAAGTACCTTTCTAAACTCCCACCAGACCAGCCAGCATTTTATTTACACCTAGGCAGATTTAAAACAGCCAGCTATGACACGGCAGACATCTAGTATTCTAGGGAGCCTCTTGGGGTGAATTACCTCTCCAACCTGATGCCCCTACTGAGCACAGAAGCCACGTTGAGCTGCCGATACACTAATCATAGTGTACGAGCCACGGCTGTACAACTACTCTTAGAGGCTGGACTCGATGTCTGTGAAATAATGTCTGTGACAGGCCATCGCTCTGAGTCCAGCCTCCAAAACTACTGGGCAGCGAGTGAAACTGATCACCAGAAGTGGAGCAGTATTTTAATGAATGCAGCCATTCCAGCCAGCAGCAGTACTTCTAGCATGTTTCCAACCCTCAGAACAGCCTACTTACAACCACCACCATTCTCCACTAATTGCAGCTCCAATGTACGCGACCATCGATCTGCAGCTTCCATGTCAACTGCATCAAAGTCTCCATGCTCCAGTACATCCATGCTGAAAATCACCACCCCAAACGCAGCAAATGAAGAAATCCCACCCGGAATTGAACCCTCTACCGAAAATCAACCTGTCGCAGCCCAAGAAGTACATTGCAATGACATTTAAGCAAAAGGACACTGCAGTACAGATCCAGCAGTTCAGCAAAACTACTTCCTCTTCCCCTTTTATCATCCAGAACTGCTATATGGAAAAAGTGGAGTTCATCCACTTTTCAAAATAAGTTAACCACATTTAATTTCTCTTCAATTGCTTTAAACAAAGGATCAGATATTCAAACTGCACTCAAAATGTGCGCAATAGCAGGAGCAAGCGCAAGTCCATTGCGCCCATGCGCAAGAGGCGCGATATTCAAAAACTGAGCCGGCCAAGATGCGCCTACAGCCGACGACTGAATATCGCACCATCTGCACCATAGCGCAACTAGGGAGGGGAAGCTGAGCAGATCTGATGCACCATAGCACAACAAGGGATGTTCAGCTGAGTAGTCCAGAGGCACCATAGCGCAACCAGGGATGCCCCCCAGCAGCAGTGCAGCAATGCAACTGCACAACCAGGGATGTAGGGACCCACCACCCATGCCACAGATGGGCAGAGGAACGCACAGCAGAACAGACATTGTCCCCCTACACCCCATGCACTGCACAACTGGGGGAGGGCTGGAATAACCACTGGCCCATGGAGACAAGCAACCAACCCACAGCCAAGCCATGGTGCCCCATCACACCCCCTGGCAAGCTGTGACCGGCACACAAGGAGGGCCGACCAGCCTGTGCCACACCATCCCCCCAATGCAGAGCACACCCTGCACTGTGACCCCCAGACACCCTGCCCAGGAGCTGCATCCACCACTGCAGGAAACCCCATGCATGCCACCACCCCCACTGTGACAATGCAACCCTGTGCAGCACAGAACCATGCAAGGCAGCCCCACAACGAGTACCCATCAGCGGGTGGCAGCACACAGCGATGCAACAATGGCATACACAGTGTCACCATGCACAGCCCCCCCGAGGTACAGCTGAGAGACCGACCATGCATCGGCACATGAGGTACCCCACACATGACAGGACATGCCCCGGACACCACCACCAGTGGTACAGCACCCTGCACACCCTCCCAAGGACACACCCTGACCCAGCACTGGCCACAACAGCCAGCGCAGACAGAAATAATGGGTAAATTCCAGAATGATTCTGAAAATAAGAGAGAACCAGCCAAGGCACCTGCAAAGAAACAAAACAAAGTAAAAATGTGAGTAAACATCTGATGTTATCAGCAGAAGAATTGTCAAAACTAGAAGAACAAAAAGATGAGGAGAACACCAAAAAAATTACTCTGTGGGCTATCAATGTTTTGAATAACTGGGCACAAGATAGGCAATTAAACATAAATTATGAGCATATAGAAACTGATTAACTCTGTCAAATTTTATGAAGATTTTATGGAGAGGTTTGTCAGTCGGATGGCAAAGAATATAGCCTCTCTGGTCTACTTTCACTCAGAGCAGGAATCAATAGGCATTTGAACTGTCCTAAAATAAACTGTTGTATTAACATCTTCACTCATCCAGACATGATACCTGCCAACAACATCTTAACAGCAATGAGAAAATAGTACCGCCATGAACATAAATACAGCAGTCCACAACCCTGCCATTACTGCCGGCGACCTCAGCAAACTGAAAAACTCAAACGCCCTGTGTACCAAAACACCAAGTGGCCTTTTTAAGAAAGTGTAGCGTGATGTTCAACTTTGCATGGCTAGAAGGGGCCATGAAGGACTCTGACAATTGAAGCCCAAAAATGTCACAATAAAGCAAGACCAAACAGGAGCTGAATATATAACTCTGACTTTCAATGAGAGTGCTAAAAATCACAAACAAATGGAGCCAAACAGACAGCAGTATTACGGCTACATATACGCGGTACCCAACAACAAATCCTGCCAGGTTGCTTCCTTCAAAAAGTACCTTTCTAAACTCCCACCAGACCCGCCAGCATTTTTTTTACACCTACGCAGATTTACAACAGCCAGCTATGACACGGCAGACATCTAGTATTCTAGAGAGCCTCTTGGGGTGAATTACCTCTCCAACCTGATGCCCCTACTGAGCACAGAAGCCACGTTGAGCTGCTGATACACTAATCATAGTGTACGAGCCACGGCTGTACAACTACTCTCAGAGGCTGGACTCGATGTCTGTGAAATAATGTCTGTGACAGGCCATCGCTCTGAGTCCAGCCTCCAAAACTACTGGGCAGCAAGTGAAACTGATCACCAGAAGTGGAGCAGTATTTTAATGAATGTAGCCATTCCAGCCAACAGCAGTACTTCTAGCATGTTTCCAACCCTCAGAACAGCCTACTTACAACCACCACCATTCTCCACTAATTGCAGCCCCAATGTACGCGACCATCGATCAGCAGTTTCCATGTCAACTGCATCAAAGTCTTCATGCTCCAGTACATCCATGCTGAAAATCACCACCCCAAACACAGCAAATGAAGAAATCCCACCCGGAATTGAACCCTCTACCGAAAATCAACCAGTCACAGCCCAAGAAGTACATTGCAATGACCTTTAAGCAACAGAACACTGCAGTACAGATCCAGCAGTTCAGCAAAACTACTTCCTCTGCCCCTTTTATCATCCAGAACTGCTATATGGAAAAAGTGGAGTTCATCCACTTTTCAAAATAAGTTAACCACATTTAATTTCTCTTCAATTGCTTTAAACAAAGGCCCAGATATTCAAACTGCACCCAAAATGTGCCCAATAGCAGGAGCAAGCACAAGTCCATTGTGCCCATGCGCAAGAGGCGCGATATTCAAAAACTGAGCCGGCCAAGATGTGCCTACAGCCGACGACTGAATATCACACCACCTGCGCCATAGCGCAACTAGGGAAGGGAAGCTGAGCAGATCTGATGCACCATAGCGCAGCAAGGGATGTTCAGCTGAGCAGTTCAGAGGCACCATAGCGCAACCAGGGATGCCCCCCAGCAGCAGTGCAGCAATGCAACTGCACAACCAGGGATGTAGGGACCCACCACCCATGCCACAGATGGGCAGAGGAACTCACAGCAGAACAGACACTGTCCCCCTACACCCCATGCACTGCACAACTGGGGGAGGGCTGGAATAACCACTGGCCCATGGAGACAAGCTACCAACCCACAGCCGAGCCATGGTGCCCCATCACACCCCCTGGCAAGCTGTGACCGGCACACAAGGAGGGCCGACCAGCCCGTGCCACACCATCCCCCCAATGCAGAGCACACCCTGCACCATGACCCCCAGACACTCTGCCCAGGAGCAGCGTCCACCACTGCAGGAAACCCCATGCATGCCACCACCCCCACTGTGACAATGCAACCCTGTGCAGTACAGAACCATGCAAGGCAGCCCCACCATGAGCACCCATCAGCGGGTGGCAGCACACAGCGATGCAACAACGGCATACACAGTGCCACCATGCACAGCCCCCCCCCGAGGTACAGCTGAGAGACCGACCATGCGTCGGCACATGAGGCACCCCACACGTGACAGGGCATGCCCCGGACACCACCACCAGTGGTACAGCACCCTGCACACCTTCCCAAAGATACACCCTGACCCAGCACTGGCCACAATAGCCAGCGGAGACACCCACAGTGGTGCGTGGAAGCATGCACCACACCGGATGCAACACAGTGCATGGACAAACACCCACCCATACCCAAGGGCACAACAACACAGGGACACAGTAGCGGGGCAACCAAGCCCCCAGTGTGGGCCCATGGAAACCGTGTACATACAGCCTGCAGTTCTCCATGGCACAGGAGTGCCAGCTACCCTGTGCAGGCACTGTGAACCTGTACGCCACCATCATTTGCCTAGCGCACAAGTCACAGACAGTGGTGCACATCCCCTGCAACACACACAAGCCACAGCATGGAGGTGGGACAACAACTGCGGAGGCCACAGTGTCACCCGAGGTAGACATGCACCACACCAGTGACAGGAGGCAACCCAGCATTGTGACGGGTACAGTGGCTGCCCTGCATGGACAGCCACCACTGACATGCCAGCAGACTGTGCAGGTCACAGACATGCAAGGGTGTCAGCTGCACAGGCCATGGACGGGCTGACAGGGGCGCCATGGACACAGAGCATGCACCAAGGAACACTACACACAGTCATCCAAAACACAGGGCACAACACACACACCACAGACACTGACTGATAGCTACTCCCACACCATAGTCACCTCCCCACAGACACACACACATACCCATGGCTGCACCACCCCCAACACCATGCACACCACTGCAGCTGAGCACCTATAGCCCACTGCAAATCAGAGACCACCACAGTATTCATATCAAAAGATTTGTATTCAAACATATCAAAAATAACTATTTACAAAACTATGTATAAATGTAGGGGGGAGGGCCACAAACAAGGTGGGGGTGGGTAAGGGGCAGGGGTGAACAAATGGGACAGGAAAGGAGGGGTGTGAGGGTGGATCCAGTGGGGTAGGGGATATCAGGAGCAGAGGGATGATCAATGGGAGCCCCGCTCCCCACTCCGGCTGCTCTGCCTCCTGTGTCTTCTCCGGACCCCAAGCCGGTCAAACCTTTGCAGGATCTCAAACGATGCCCAGGCCACATTGAGGATTCCCTGCAGTGCCTCCCATATCTCCTGCACCTGGTGGACACCTAGGACAAGGGAACACAGTCAATAGGTGTGAATGCACAGCCCCATACAGCCCACCCATTGTGCATGGCATACGGCCATGGGACATGCCTCTGTGATGGTGTGTGACCACCCACAGTGATCACGTCCACAAGGTCTGCCCACCCAGGCGCATACAGCCATGCGGACCGCTGCACACACACACCAGCCAAGTCATGCACAGCACCACCATGGCCGTTTAGTGACATGGCTATGTGTTGTGAAGGCAGTGGCACAGCCATGTACCAGGTGCACTCATGGACCACCATCGATGAACTCCCAGACATGCAGTGCCACTGGACAGTGCTGACTGTAACAAGTTACGTGCATGGCAGTGGTGTCAATAGATGGTGGCCATGCCCCACTGCCCACCCTGTTACACAGCATGCAATAGTAATCATGGAGGTATGGCACTCACCATCATCAGGCCGGTCCCTCAGGTGCTGTGGACCGTCGCCCCTCCTACCGGCCCTGTCATCCTGCTGGTGCCACATCTCCTTGGCCAGACACCTCTCTTCCAGCCCTGTGGTGCAGACATGGAGAGAGGAACATCAGTACAATCCTGTAGCAAAGTCTCCCTGCCCGCATGTGTGTGCACTCCCACCCAGCCAAACCCACCCACCCCACACCCTGATAACACCACCATAGCTAACACCAGATGGTCCGTCCCCCATGTTCCGGACACATACAACCGTGACAGCCATATGGAAGATAAAAGTGTGTGGATGTAACACCTACCTGGCCATGGCACTGTGCCCCTCCTGGCATGTGCCCGCAGGTGGGCAAGCAGGTCCGGTTCCCTCCTCCTCAGGTCACCATACCTGTGGCGGCACTGCTCCACCATCCGCTCCCTTCCTGTGGCCTCCTCCAGGGTGTTGGCCACCTCCTCCCACACCTGGCTCCTGGACCTGTCCAGGGGTGCCTCCCCAAACAGTGGGCCATAAAGTGGCTCAACAATGGCCACCAGGTTGGCAAGTTCAATTTGGGTCCACTGGGCAGCCCTCCTCTGCGCCATCTCACTTGCTCAGTCGGCTCAAAATGGTGCTCTGCAGTGCAGCTCCACCACGTGCAGATGCTGAGCGGTACAGCGCTGCCATTCCCTATCGCGCTGTCACCGAACAGCACGATAGTGGTGCACCCATGCCTGACCCATGGTGCCTAGGGGGTAAAGGTCAGGCACAGGGTCAAGGGTCAGTGGCGCACAGACAGGTACAGCACCATTGGAACCCAATGCATGTAGCGCGATTGGGTGCCTGTGTACTACCTCCAGTAGCGGCCTACCGCGCTGTTGCCCCAGTGCGCCTATGATGGCCCAGTGCCACAGCGCCACATAGGTGAACATCGCTGTAGTGCCACTGGCACAATGGTGGCCGTGCCCTGCATTGCCTCCCATGCACAGCATGGCAGCAGCAAGCAGACGGCTGCGTCAGCAACCCGGGCATGTGCAGTGAGGTGTCTACTACGCATGTCACAGAACTGTGCCCTTGGCTCAGCATGTTCAACACAATTGCGCAAAGCGCAACAGCGCGATATTCAGTCATCATATGCAAATCATCTAATCAGCCATTCAATGGCGCAGCACTGCAATTTGTATCCACTTAAAGTTGCGCCTCACCTCATTTGCAGGGGTTGCGCTATAAAACTGCGACATTGGGCTGCACTTGGCATAGTCGGTTACTGCAGTCTATTGGTGAGATGCATGCTGTTTGGGAGTGTGGACTGTGGATTCTGGGACATACATGGGACTGCACAGTCACAGGTAAAAACTTTCATTCTCACAGGCTAAATAATGACCGAGCGAGTTGTGGGAGAGGAGGAACACAGTGGTGGGAGGAGGAGGATGCCTAATTTCACCAAGGCCGGGACCGATGCCCTGTTTGAGGCCTACCTGGATCAGGAGCCACTTCTCAGTGGACGGCAGGGAACACCACAGGCCCGTGCTGCTGCATGGGAGGAGGTGGCACGTGCACTGAACCTGCATGGCAGCCACCAGCGCTCTGCGCAGGAGTGCAAGAAGAAGATGTGCACAGACAGGAGGAGGATAAAGGAGAAGGTGGCTGCCATCAGGGCAGCATGAGCTGCGACAGGTGGGGGACAGCTGGAGGTGCTACACAACTGACCCCACAGGAGGAGAGGTTGCTGGAAGCATGCAGAGTTGTGCCATTGAGGGTGTTCCGGGTGGTGGCTTCCAGATGGGTGGTAGCCCATCACTGCATGGTAGGTCATGGTCTGTCTATTGGGGGGGCAGGGTAGGTCACATTCAGTAACGTGACTTTGTTTTCCCTTACAGATCCTGAGTGTCTGCATGGGCGAGCGGTGGTGGGCCTGTCCACTGAGGACAGTCAGATGGAGATGGAGGAGGGCCGATCCACCTTCACAGGTATACGTGGCTCAGTGTGACAGTGGGCCTGCCTGGCTGTCCAGAATGATGTTGTTGAAACAGGTGCAGAGGAGGCCCTGCCTGTGTCCCAGCATGCCAGCGTCCACAGATGCCAGCATGCTGTGACTCGGGCTGGTGTCAGGTCCGTCACCGATGATGATGTCACTAACAACATGGGCAGTGACACATGTGTGCCATGGGATGGCCACACAGCAGGTAACATCGCGGCCATGGCTGTGGGTGGTGCCGCCGTGGAGGCCTGCATGTCATCACAGTCCCAGCCTATGCCTGTCAGCACCACTGGGGTAGCACTGGTGTGTGTACAAGACAGTGGGACTGTTGTGGCCACTGCAGCAGCACCAGTGAGCCCTGGTGAGTGGCAGCCGGAGGGGCAGCATCAGCAGTTGGCCAATGGGCTTGGGGGTACAGGGTCAGGGGGTGGTGTCAGTGCACCGCCTGTGGACATGCTCGACCTGGTCCTGGTGTGCAGCGCCCACCCTCAAGGGGTGCTGGGCATCAGGACCGTGCACACCCTGATGGACAGGATGCCGAGGAGGCAGATGACCTCTTGGATGAGCACACCCCCATACTGCAAGCATCAGTCAACCAGCAGATGCGGCTTGCGACGTCGGTGGATGCACTTCGTGCGGCTCTGGAGTGGGCGCGGAGGAGCATCACAGCAGAGACACCGCTCTGATCCTGGCAGGGATGGACCGGTTGTGGGAGGATGTGACCGCTTCCACTGACAGGCAGACACAGGCATTCACTGCTGTCATGGCCACAATGGGCACACAGTCATGTGCCCATGCGTTGCAGACACCACGCAGTGCACTGTCCACCCCAGTTCCCATCATCGTGCGACACCCTCCTTGTCGACACCGGGTTCAGCTGTGGGCATCCTGAGCATGCCTGGAGCAGGCAGACCCCTGCGAGAGCATGGTCGCGTTCACGCAGTGGAACCCCTGGGGGACCATCGGTGCTGCCCCATGAGGCCAGTGGTCAGCCTGTCAGTGCTGGCAGGTCTCGGCGGGGCCACCCACACATCTGTGGTGGCCAGGACACTGTGTCACGTGACTGACCTGTCTCCCAATGTGGCTACTGTCTGGTGCTGCCCTGTGCACATTGTATCATTCAGCAGGCATTGCCACGGGTGGGTACCCGGCCCTGCATGCGGACACACAGTCCATCTGCACGCCCTCCCAGCTGCTGTCCACAGTTGTGTGTGCATGATGATGCCTGCATTGCGCTGTACACCAATGTGCAATGGTGCTCAGCATCTGACACACGCTCAAGGACAGGCAGTGGGCATGGTGGTCTGTGGACATGTGTGTGGCTAGGGGTGGCGTTCTGGTTCAGTGTATCTCCCACCCTTTGTGCATGTCTGGTGCATTGTGTGTATGTATGTGTCCATCCGCGTGGCATGTTAGACCTCACCCATCCCTGGTTTTGTGTGTGGTTCCATGCCCGGTCACTTCCCTTTACGGAATGCACCCCTGGTGTGTGTCCATGCGTGTTTGTGAGTTGTGCCTTAGCCACTGTTGGTTGCACATGGCCCCATGACTTACCTGGGTTGGCTGAAGTGTTCCTCCGTGATGGTGTCCCAGTGCAGCTGTGCCAGCCAGAGCAGTCGAGGGTCCAGTCAGCCAAGGGGGGCTGCCCATCACCACTGTCACCGGCGTCCTCATAGTCCCCATCGCTGTCCCCCTCTTCAACCTGTATGACTATCCCACATTCATTGGCCATGTTGTGCAGGATGCAACAGGCCAGGAATAGCCCACAGGCCTTTGAGGGGTTGTACTGTAGGGCACCGCCGGAGGTGTCCAAGCAATGGAAATGTACCTTCAGCATCCCAAACATCCACTCGATGACATTACATGTGGTGGCGTGTGCCTCATTGTAGCGTTGCTGCGATGAGGTTGCAGGCCACTGGTAGGGTGTGAACAGCCAAGGATGGAGTGGGTATCCACTGTCACCTGTGTGTAGAGGGTGGAGGTTAGTTTGATAATCAGCATCGCCCTGCCCCGGGCCATGTAGGCCACTACCCATGTCACCTCTGACCATGCCCCCCCAGGCCCTATGATTGTCCAGGTGGTTTGCATACTCACCCACTAGGTGGCCAGTGGGGATATCCCCACTCTCGAATCTGTGGCACAGTGCCGACTGGTGCCAGATGAAGGCATCATGTGCTCCCCCAGGGTGCATGGCACAGACATTGATTATGCACCCCCTGACATCGCACACCACCTGGCAGTTGATGCTGGCAAAGCCCTTGTGATTTATATATGCAGCCCTCTCAGGGCTAGGTGGTGTGTGGATGGCCACATGGGTGCAGTCTATTGCCCCTAGCATGCCAGGCATACGTGCTACCCTGTGGAACTCCTGTATGTTTGCTGTGCTCTCCGCTGGTGTGCTGGGGAAATGGATGTACTCTGCAGCATGTGGCAGCAGTGCGCTGAGGAATTGGGTGAGGTGGCATGACGTGGCTGACTGGGTTATGCCTGTGGTGTCCCCAGTTGGTCTCTGGAAGGTACCCGTGGTGAGCAAGCACATGCAAGCTGTCACTTTCATCTCCACTGACAGGGCATGGCTCTGTCGTGTGGGTGCCTGCATCACATCACTGCACAGCTCACAGAGCTGCCTCAGAATGCCGATTCAGGCGGTACCGGCCCACAATCTCAGTATCACTGTACAGCTCAAAGCTGGTGTGGGCTCGGTACTGCCTGTTGAGGGCATACTGCCGATGGGCCCTTCCACGGCCGCACCCCCCTGCTGCCCATCTTCTCACCTCCCTCATTACTGCCTCCATCTGGATGGTGGCACTGGCCATGTCCCTGGCTTGTGTTCACCCCCCGGCAGCTGTTTCTGTATTCCCCCCACTGTCCTGGCTGCTACTTCTCCTACACTGGGAACACCTGCCTGTGCTGGCCTCACTGCTGTGTGGTATACTTCCCCCTTCTGCACTGTGGCTCCCCACACCTTCCACTGTGCATGTTGCTTCCAGGTTCCCTTTCTTGGCCTGCCCTGTGTGTCCTTGCTGCCCAGTGTTTCCTGCTGGATTTTGCCCTCATGTGGCTTCCCTGTAGCGTTCTTGTGCCTCTCCCTTGCTCCCTTTTATTTTGGCTCATTTCCACTATGGTGCAACTTCCGCTGGCTCCCCTATTGCGCATGGTGCATGTTGTTGAATATCGCACTGTGCCATTTATGCATGGTTCCTCCCGCTTCAGTTGCACATGCATTCATTATCATTGCACTGTTGCTCAGCATGATTTGGGGGGCACAACTGCCTCCTGCTGAATATCGCAGAATGGCACATTTTCGGACTTGCGCAAGCGCAACCCTATTGCGCATGGCTCAACTCTTTTGAATATCTGGGCCAAAGTATTTAACTGTTCAGAAAAAGAAACATTTCACTGTGCACAGTTAAGCTAAGCACTTGATAAATATTGCAGTTAGCAGTTTAACCCTACAGCAGATGCAGCCTTTTCATCTGTATTTAAATATTTGATAACCATAAAGTTCTCATCAGTTTAAAAGCATAAAACTGAATGCATTTAGTGAAGCAGTGTAAGTGACCTGTTACTTAAAACAAAAAGTTAACATGTTAAAATTCATTTGAACATGATCTACTGTTGGTATTTTCCTTTCTTTTTTATCAATCCGAGATAAAAACACTTAAATCCATTGATTAAACTGTCATTAAACTGTTCTGTTTCAAACAGAGATAAAAAAAAATACTTCAATCCATTGATTAAACAGTTAATTAACTGTTGTGTTTAAGAAAACAGTGATTGTTAATGAATCAACTTAGGAACTATTTTATCTTATTTTTAAGTTTGTTGTCAAATAAATATCTTCAACATTTAAACCACACAATCCTATTTCTACTTTATTTAAAAAAGTGCAGTACCCATTTTATAAGTGGAAAAAGACACTCCAATGTGTGGTTTATGGCTGATAAGAGCACTTCCCAGGTGCTACGGTCACTCAGTGCAAGCACCTCATGCCTCATCATGCACCTGGGGCGTGCTGTTATCAAGCCATAAACCACACCTCGTCATGTCTTATTCCTTACTTACAATCTTTTGCTTCATTCAGTGCTGAGGCAGGCCATTTTTTATTTGCAGTGCCCGTAGCTAGTCCATGGCTTTTCCAGACTCTGGAAAATGTGCAGATTCAGCTGCACACAATCAGTAGTTTCTTAATGTCCACCTGTGACACAAACTCTGTAGCCACTAGGGTAATACAGTGTACCAAACAAGGCACCCTGAAAAGCCACCATTGTTAATGGCCTTAATGTTTGACCCATTGTTGTTTGTAATAAACCATGTCTTTAGCAAGAGTGGGTGGAGCTAGGTGTCTAGCTCCTCTAAAAGTGAAGACAGAATCTTGCCTGCACTGTGTGACACAACCACACTTTTCATGGCAAGCATGGCATGCTTACACAGCACAGAAGATTGACTGCTGCTTCAGCCAGTGCTGGTGCCGTTCCACCCATTCAATTTGTTTAGTTGCATTTGGTAAACAAAATATCATGCCTCACTCCTGGAAGTTCCACCCAGTGTGCAGTTACACACATGTATGAGCTTGCAGCCATTGGGCCTCTACTCCACATTTCGGAGGTTATGTGGATATAACAACTTGACGAATCCTGCAATGCATGTTTTACTGCATTTTCAACATCATTCCTCAGTTCCAGAACTGCACTCAGTGAAAAATAAGTTCTGGAAGGAACCTGCCATTTTGGGCTTGCTTTTACCATAAGACAGTGGAATTCTTCATTTTCAATGGATGAGAATGGCAACAGATCAATGCAGGCATCTCTGCTGTTGCTGCATTCAGTGCCCAGGCCACAGCATGATTTTGGGGGAATTTGCACTGCCGGTCAGAATGCTGGTGATTGTGGGCTGTACTCTTTTTGGGTGGTGCTTAGTGGAAAATTTCCACACTAGCACTGTGTTGCTCAGAGGTCATCTTCTGGTCACCAAAGGTTAAAAAGCCTGTGATTTTTGGTGTGCTGGTTTTTGGCAGAGACAGTGGATTTTTTTTCAGGTTATGGATGCTGCTGCTGCAGCTGCTAGTACTGCTGGTGGCTTGTTTGCTGCTAGTAGGGTACAGCTAATATCCTCCTCAAATAAAACATCCTCCTCTAAATTAACCTTCTCCCCCTCCTTTCCATGTGTAGGTTCTGTGGTACTACCTCCCACTCCACCCGCTGCCAGACACTGATGCTTCTGCTACTTACCCTGCTGCTTCATTTCTAAATGGATGTGTTGCCCACCAGTGCCCAAACAGGATCCTTTTTTGCCACGTCTTACTATTGCCTGGCATATCTGGCAAATTGCAACTGACTCATCATAGGGGTCAGTTATAAAAAAGTCCCAAACAAGGGATTTGGAGGGATGGGACAGTTTATGGAAAGAATCAAGTGATGATGATGATGATGATGATGGCAGTGATGTGGCAGGTGATGCCGAGGCTTGGTGAGTGATATAGTTTCGATAGGTGCACATTTTCCAACACCAGCCTTTTTCAGGGGGAGTTCACCCATTGGTTTTGCTTTTTCTTAAATATCATCCACTTTCATTTTTTTTTTACTTTCTGGCTCCCAGGTAGGATCAACTACCAGGCCGTCATCATTGCCTTCATCTTCAAACAGCACCTGTTCCGCCACCTCACAGTCCTCCACTTCTGCCACCTCCCCCCTCATGCCAGTCTTACTTCTGCTCCTGTGCATCTTTTTCCATAGCCTTCACTTCCATAGGCTGCAATTCCTCTCCATCTAAGGGTTCAACCACATCCATTATATTTTCTGGTTCTGCAGACTCAGATTTCTCTCATGCCTTAGTAAATGGCAAATCAGGGTATGACACACTTTCTTGACTCTCAGTCTGAGTATCTTCAGCCTCTCACCCTAGTTCTGCATCAACAAGAATACTGACCACATCATCTGCTCTCATTCTTTTAACACCATGGACTGCCTCTGCCTGCTGTTTTCCAGCTACTTGTCCTTTTCCTGCTGCTGCCTTGCCGCCATGAGCCTTGTCCTTACCTCTGCCACACATTTTACCGCTGTGATAAGAAACTATTGCCTTACACAACGTTAAACTCCTGCCTATTTCTTTTTTAAACTTTATTTTTATTAGTTTAGCTGTATAAAATATATAGTACACTTCCCTCTTAGGTAGGCGTACAAAAATATTATACATTCCATATAATGTTTACAGCAGTGTTACAGTAAGGATTTGATAAGCCCCAATGCATTGATGTATCTCTGAGGGGGATTGCTAAAATAATATAAACATTTCCAAACATCAGTGTTATAGAAGGCCTCAACTGCCATGAGCAGGGATTACCGGCACATCGTTTTTATATTATCTAACACCCTATACATCAGGTAGAACATCTCCAGACCATCTTCGTTTGATAAAACATTTTTGTAACAAAGCAGTACTCCCCAGTAGAGCACAGCCCAATATGCTTCCTGTATCATTAACCTGTAGCAAAAATTGAAACGAGATAAAAAACCTTTATTAACTGCACTCGGTCACATAACAAGCACCGACTTACATATAATGTATGAACCCTTAATAAGAAACAAACCTTTTGCTATGTAGTGAGCATGGCAGGCAACTTGAAGTAGCAAAAAAATACCCTTCAGGCTAAAGAAGAAAAGAGTCATGTGGGTACGACATGTAGAACCCTAAAAGTTGCAATTTTAGTTGACTCGTGTTTAGTCCACCATACCCCCGAGGTCTGTTTCCCAAAAAATAATAAATGACCTGCGAGTTTCAAATCAAATCAGTTTTATTTATAAAGCGCCTTTCCCAAGATCAAGGCACTGTACATAATCATAAATAGACGTAATAAGCATATTAAAATCCAAATTCATAAAATCATGTATTTAAAAGTTTACAGCAGCACTTATATGACAAAATATCCCATCAATTAGACTCATCGGGAAATGCTAGGCTGAATAAATAAGTTTTGAGGGCTGATTTAAAACTCTGGGCAGTTAGGCACGCTCTAACCAAACGAGGTAGAGAATTCCACAGGGCAGGGCTGCAAACCCAAAAGATCAAGCCCCAGATGTCTTCAAATGCACCCTGGGAATCTCGAACAATCCCTCATCAGTGGATTGGAGTGGGTGGGGGGGGGCAGTAGGGACAAAGGAGATCTTACAGGTCGTGGGTCTCTGATCGTGTAGGACTTTATAAAAGTCAGCAAACTAACCTTGAAAGTGCTTCACCACTGTACTGGCAACCAGTACAGTCCAAGGAGCACAGCCATAATGTGACTGATCCTAGACATCTACTGGGTCAATAATTCATACGCTCTACAGCGCATGACATGACTGCATAGAAGGAATGGCGTGGTAGGGAACAGCAAGAGGGTGCAAAACCATGAAAGGATGTATGTGCGGTAGTGCACCCTCTCATTCTTCCCGTACAGGATAAGAATTCTGCTGGGACCAGGGTTTACTGAGCAGCTGACATGGCTTGATGGGATGAGCCACTGGCAGCAAAGGAGGCAAGCAGTGCATTTGGGACCGGGTTTCAATTCCCAGTCCCAGACGCATGGGATATTTTTTAATTTTCACACTTTGTGCGATATTAACTCTTACTCCCCCCCCCCCAGAGTTTGTTATTTTTGTTGGGGAGGTTCAGGGGCGGAGCTCCCCCACAAAACAAAGACTTATGCTGCTGGTAATATATTGCGCTGTACTGGCAGTGCGGTATATTGCTGCTGCATAATGTCTTGCGACATTATGACCCCATGCCTTCTAGAAGTACCAGTCACCATCCTGGCTGCTGCATTCTGCACTAGCTGCAGGCAGCTGATATTAACCCCTGGAAGTCCTAGGTACAGGGCATTGCAGTAGTCATGGCAGGAGATCACGAAGGCATGGACCAATGTTGGAAGATCATCAGGAGGAACTAGGTGTTTCACATGTGCGATATTAATCTAATGGCAAAATGAGGTCTTGACAACAGCTGACACCTGCAATTTTAGGGTCAGACTATTGTCACAAATAATGTCTAAGTTATGCACTCGGTCTAAGGTAGCCAGCTGAACACCCCCAAGCCAAAGCCCAGAGGGTTGTCCAGCTGACAAATCTACCTCTCAATGAACTGGGTCTACCACCAACACCACAGTTTTTGCTGGGCTCAACCTCAGTCAGCTGGCACTCATCCAGTCCTGGATCTCAGAAAGGCAGTTGTTAAGCACTGAGATAACATCATCCTGTTCGGGTACAAAAGACATGTACAGCTGAGTATCATCTGCGTAGCAGTGAAAACTCAGACTGTACCACCTAATAATGTCTTCCAATGGCAGCATGTACACTGCAAACAACATGGGTGACAAAATGGAGCCCTGTGAAACCCTGCAGGCTAGGGAGAGAGCATCAGAGGAATAAATCCCAGTGACCACTGTCTGAGTCCTACCCTTGAGAAATGATCGAAACCATCTGAGGACCATACCCGACAGTCCAGAGATTAACTCCAGGTGCTCCAATAGCACACCATGGTCCACAGTGTCAAATGCTGCAGAGAGATCAAGGAAGACCAAGGTAGAATGAGTCCTCCTATCTCTCACTACTAGGAGATCATTTAGCACCCAAACAAGGGCAGTCTTGGTGCCATGCCGCTTCCTGAATCCGAACTGGAGAGAATCATAGACAAATCAAATGGGCAGACTGGGTGGGCCATAGGCCCTTATCTGCCGACACTGTCTATGTATCTATGTATGTACTGTATCTATGTATTGTGGGTAGAAAGATGATCATCCAGCTGTAGTGCAACCACCTTCTCAATACCCACAATGTCTATAAAAGGCAGGTTACAGACCAGTCTGTAGTTAGACGGACAGTCTGGATCAAGGTAGGGCTTTTTCAGGAGAGGTTGTACAACCACTTCCTTTCAGGGATCTTGAAAGATGCCACTCTCCAATGAACTCCAGACTATCTAGTTCAGGCTTTACCCACAATAATGTTCCATGACTGGGCATAAAGGTAGACCAAAGTCAAGATTCTTGGTGTTGTTTTAGCACTAACAAAGCAACTATATCCTGTAAGTTTTTACTCATTGTCTCCAGAGTCACTCCCAGATGTGGCTCCTTTTGTCCAGAATTCCCACTCTATGCCTTCCACCAGTTTAGTTGCTTCCACAGGATCTGTAAATTGATAGGATTTCACTCTGTATGTAATCCTCAAGCTAGCTGTCATCGAGAGTAAGTGGTGAACCCCCAGGTGTCTCAAACGGGCTCTGATACCATCTAAGCTTTTCCAGCCTTGTCTGGTGGCATAGCTTAAATCTGGGAATATGTGCACCTTGGCACCATCCCATTCCAAAGGACCTCATTTTTTAGCTTGTGTGATAATTATATCTTGATCCTGGACATTCCCCACTACCACAAAGAGAGTTCTAGAGAGCAGCTGATTAGTCACTGCATGATTTCTACTACCTCAGGTACTCATTCTGAAAGCCTTGAGTACAGTATTGTGACTGTTTCCTGTAATTGTAAAATTTCCACGAAAAAGGTAGTTAGAAAGGGCAAAGGATCTTCTTCCTCCACTCCTTCGGGTATCCCCGGGTTCCAGATATGTGCGGCACTAAAGGTATTTTCTAAGGTCTCCAAGTGTCACCTGATCAGCATATTTTCCTTAGTCAGGCCCACGGTGACTGTCAATGTGGTTACGCCCCACCCTCCTCCCGGAAAAGGAGCGCTGTCCATGGAATGCTTCATCTTTCTCCTCCCGGCCAGCCCTCTGACAACCCAGGTTCATTCCCAAACCCAGGTCACCGGCATCGCAAGCGGAAATCCAACTGCTGCACTGACGGGCTGGCTCTGTTCCAGTTTTTCATCCTTTCAGGACCTGAGGGGTGGGGGAGCCATGCCCTCCTGGGGAGTTGCAGTGCCGGTGGGAGAGGTGATCCATACAGCCTGCACTGCAGGGGGTGAGGATGACTCTTTTCTTTCTTTTCCTTTGAAGATAGTGACATTGCAGAGTCCACCTGGGGCCTGGGACAAAATAGCTATCTTGGGGAACTGATTTGTTTACATGTCTGACATTTAAATATGTTCCCACTGGGACTGTTTTGTATCTTTAGATGGACCAGTAGGGATACCTTGCCACCTTGGTTTGTTTGCACATAAGAGGAAAAATATAGAGGATAATGTGTGGTCCTCTATGGGTAACTGGTCTGTTAACTGTTGAGAGGTTTACGTCGCCATGACAACCTTGAGACGTTAACAGTGACCGGTTGCCCATAGAGGGACCATACATTATTTTTTATAGTGTATGGTCCCACTTAATAAGTAAAATGGCTTCTTACTTTCTGAAAAAGTCACCGCCATGGCCGTTCAGTCCTTTGCTAACGCTGTTCATCGTGGGTTCCCCGTCTAAAAAAGTAGCAACATCACGCTTCGTCGCTGTTAACCTATCGATGTGGCGTAGCATTGATGACATTTCTACGTCACATCGATAGGTTAACAACCTTAGGAAATGATGATTTCCTAAGGTTAACAGCATTCTAACATACATTATGAATATGTTATGTGTGCTGCCTTAAACTGGGCTCTCTTTTATGGGACCCTTGTAGCAAACGTGTTAATTGTTATAGAGTCTGCTGCATGGTTAATGGGGTGGGCCTATGGGTAAAGATATATAACTGTCACTGTTGAATACACTGTGTCTACCAATTTTAGGACTCAGACATTACAGGTATGGTTATTTTGTCCAAGGTTTAGAACTGATATGCCATTCCGGGTCACTTGGGCACAGTGCCCTGAGGCTCCACAGGGTGGGCAATCAGAGAGCTCTGCGGGTGTAGGACCTCAGACTCAGGGGATCCCTATTCATTTCAGATAATCAGTTACCCTACACTACCATTGTGACACTTGTGCAACCATATATTCTCCCTTGATACTGAAGGAGGGGGTAGAGCTCAAACCCTTCTGCTGGGAATTTGTGTGGAAGGCTAGCCATACACACATATATGGATGCAGTTCCAGGACTGAAGGGGTAGAACGCTAAGGTTGGGGGTAGTATGCAGACCACTGGCACAAGGGGATAACCTGAATATAGAGCTAGCCAAGCAAATCAGAAGGGGCAGTAGGAAGAGGAACACAGTGGTGGTGGGGGGACTTCAACCTACCTGGGGTAGAAGGAGCGCTCCGACCACCACGAGTGCAAGGGAGCAGGTACTACTAGAAGCATTTCAGAACAGCTTCCTGGTGCAGTTGGTACATGAGCCAACTAGGTTGAAGAGGACTCTGGACCTGGTACTTTCAAATGGGGAGGCTGTAAGGGATCTGGGGTGGAGGACTCGCTAGCTGGGAGTGACCACTATTCGGTGTGGTTCATGCTCAATATGGGTGGGGAAACAGGGGGTACAGGAACCAGGGTGATTGAATTTAAAGGGGTGGACTTTAAAAGGATGAGGGAAATTTTGAATAGGTATCTGGCAGGAGTTCAACCACACATGGCTGCTAGTCAGAAATGGGAGTTTATTAAAAAAAAGGTCTGAGGGAAAGTTGGTTGACTTGTGAGGTTATGGAGGGAGTGAGGGCCAAAAAAAGGGCATTTCGGAAACTCAAGGAATTGGGAGGGAGGGAGGGATGACAAGGATGAGCAGCCAAGGCTTCAAGAGAACTGAGACTGGCACAGGGTATCAAGAAAGGAGAAAAAGATTTCTTCAGATACGTTGGAGAAAGAAGAAAGGAAAAAAAGACCAGATTGTGAGGATTAAGAAGGAAGAAGGGTGGGTGGAGAAGGGGGTTGATCATGCAGAGGCATTACATGAGTACTTCTGTTCTTTGTTCATGAGGGAGGAAGGGGGGCAGATACCTCAGGGGAGCGGAGGAGTGGGAAGGGGGAAGGGGTGACTGACATAAGGATTACAGATTACGTGGTTCTGAAAGGACTAAAGGCACTAAGGGTGGACAAGGCACCAGGACTGGATGGCATTCACCCTAGGGTACTCAGAGAGCTAGCAGAGATCCTGGCAGGGCCACTGGTTGACCTGTTCAATACCTTCTGGGACACAGAATGCATACCACAAGACTGGAGAATAGCCCATGTGGTTCCCATTCACAAAAGTGTCCCTAGGGATGAACCAGGCAACTACAGACCAGTGAGCCTCACTTCAATTGTGGGGAAGCTCATGGAGACAATCCCAAAGGAGAGGCTAGTGGCCTTTTTGGAGGACAATGTTCTCCTGGATGGACATCAACATGGGTTTGTCTTGGGCAGATCCTGCCAGATGAATCTAATTGAGTACTATGACTGGGTGACCAGAGAGCTGGATGGGGGACATGCAGTGGATGTCCTGTATTTGGACTTCAGCAAGGCATTTGATTCCATGCCACATGGGAGGCTGGGGGGAAGCTGGAGTACATAGGAGTGGGAATAAAGATGGTCAAATGGATCATCAACTGGCTTGATGGTAGAGAGGCTTGTCAGCAGGAGATGGAGCTTAGCCATCATGACGAATGGCTGAGCAGTGCAGCATACTTCTCCCCTGCATGCTGTTGAGCATGCACCAGCTGTTTGCTCTCAGAATATGGTATTCTTAACTTGAGTTTCGAATGTCTGTTAACCTTAATTCAGAGTTCTGGCAGGAGAAAAGAGACAACATAGAGAAAAAAGCAGCCAAACTATATCAGGAATTCGGACTAAACATGACGCCAAGGAAAGCGCAACCCAATGTGGCACATGTGGGTAAAAGCAGTAAGTCAGCCTGACAAACTGAAACGCATACCTGACTAAAGGCGGGTAAATCAAAAAATATACTGAAAACCAGTATGTCAGGCTTGTCAGCTGAAAATATTGAATTTTCCATTGAAAATATGCTGCATTCAAGTGAGGCCTCAAAAACTACCACAGCCCCAATTTTTTTAATGAAATGCTGTTCTGCCATTTCCAAAGAGCAGGAGAAGGAAGCAGACCCTACCTATCTAAGTAGACAGCTGGCTTTTGAAGAAGGAGACTCAGGAGGAGCGACAGATAATTCAAAGACACAGTGCCTTTCCCCTGAAGCCTTGCAGTATCCTGACTTGGATGGGAATTCTGGCCTGTTCCCCCAGACATCGATCATGCCAAGCCAAGATGGCCCCCTGCAAGTTGGTGAAATGCCAGTGATGCCAGAGGTATCAATGGGAGACCCGACACTCAAGATGATTTTTGGATGTCATTCTCAAGACCCAAAGCTGTGTGGATCTTCTGATGCAGCAAAAGCTGGGTAACTGGAGACATCTGGTATGAATGAGACAGCAGTGTTCAATGCTCTCAATAGAGCGGGACAGGCACAAGCTAACCTCAATACAGGTAATGTTACTAATACCTCCATTATGGAGACTGCTGTTCAGGGGTCTGAGGGAGAGTCAAGCCGTAGTTCTAGGGGTAACACATGGCAAACTTCTCAATGTGTTTTTTCCAAAGCTTCCCAACAAAAGGAAGTGCCAGCAGACTTCTAAAGTTTCTGAGGGGGCAGAAGGTCAGGATATATCGCCACTATTATGGGCTACAACGATGTTGGAAAAAATGAATAAATGGGACATATATATACAAAATATTTCTCCTTTGGAAAAAAAACTTGATCATTCTAATGAAACTGTGCAGCAACTCATTTCAGAGAACTCTCAAATCAAAAATGTTCTTAAAGCTGCACAACAAAGAATTTCTGACCTAGAAGACAAGTTAAAACCTTGTGAGGATCTTGCAAAAAAATTTGAAATGTTTCAACTAGACACTAAAAGCAAAATGGTAGACTTTGAGGCAAGGACAAGAAAGAAAAATGTCCATATTCTGTGAGTTCCAGAGTCCTGGGACTCAAAAGACAGGAGGACAGAGTCCTTTTCTCAGATTGCAGCTGCCTACCTGGACATGGACCCTGCGGACATTAAATTTGATATAGATAGAATACACAGGGTTTACCAACCAAATAAAATACAAGGCCAAACCCAAGGGCCCCCACATCCCATAGCTGCAACATTTTTCTACTCTGAGCAAAAAGATCAATTGATGCAGGCTGTTTACACGAAGAAAAGACTCAGTTTAATGAGAGCCTCTATTTCTATTTATAATAATTTACCTATGGACATAGTCCAAGAGAGAAGGAAATATGCACTCATGAGGAAAAAAAAGATGGGAAAACAATTTTCGAACAAACATCCTGTACACTACCAACCTAAAAGCCTTAATTAATGGTGTTGGTTATACTTTCAATTCACAGGAGGAAGTCGACAAGGAACTACGGAGGAAACTTCTGAACATATTTAATTAATGCTGATCAATGCTGATATTTCTTAACACTGTTAAATAGTATAAATGGAACCATGTTATTTTGATGGCTATTGATGGGGGGGGGTCTTGGAAGTTTAAAACTGTTAATCTGAAAACCTGATTATTCAAGTTATATTGTAGAATTGAATTGGTTATTGGGGACTAGACAACTATGCTTTATTGTCTTCTCTTCTTCTTCTTTTCTGTTAAAGATTAAGGTGGACAGCCGGGGGGAGGGGGGGCAGTTATTAATGGGTGTAACATAGTCCTCCAAGTGCTTTTTGTTTCTAGATCCCAACAACAGTTTAAAGGGGGGGTCAAGTTAGAAGAATATTCAGGCTGGGTTTGATCTCTAGAGTTAATATGGGGATCCAAGCAATAAGACCCAGTCTGAGGGTTTTTTTTTTGTTAAGGAGTGCTATTATGAAAAAGTGAGGTAGGCATCAAAAGTTTTGCTGGGGGGATTTCTATCTTTTTAGGATTTCATGGCTATTTCTGAATATTACAGTTATAAACATCCATTCCAATGACTAATTGTGAATTAGTTAGATGTGTCACTGATAATGTCAATGGTATTAACTTACCAACTAAAAGATCTCATATTTTGGTATATTTAAATAAATTAAAAGCTGACATAATTGCCTTACAAGAGACTCACTTGAACAACCAATGAATAAAAAAACTATCCAGGAACTGGATTTTGCACAATTGTCTTGTCAACAGGAACCACAAATTCTGCAGGAGTTGCTATTTTGTTAAGGAAAGAACTACAATTCCAACTCAAGTTTCAAGACAAATGGTCGGACTTGGATGGAAGAATCTCACTTATTAAAGGTATAATTAATAATAACACACCCATCTCCATAGGCTCAGTGTATGGCCCATTTGTTAACTATGCAGAATTTAGTGCTACACTTGCACAGAAATTAATACAATTACAGTCTCAGAATTTAATTCTAATGGGGGACTTTAATACTCTTAACAGCCCTTACTTAGATAAAAACTAAAATATTACACAACAAAACAAAAAGACGGTCAAATGTTTAAAATCCCTGGGGGACTCCATTCCTTACTGGGCTCTTGTTGGATCTGGCGCCATGCCAGCGGACAATTTGTGTCCTGCAATTAAGGTAGTCAGAGAACCAATCCAGAGCTAGAGCATCTAAACCCAGAGTCTTCAGGTGTCCTAAGAGGAGACGGTGGTCCACTAGGTCAAAGGCCTAGGAGAAGTCTATGAAGACAGCACTGAGAAGTTGACTTTGATCTAGAGCAACACAAACATCCTAGGTGAAGCTTACCAAAGCTGTTTCTGTACCATGCTTCTTCCTGAAGCCATGCCGTCAGTAAGTTATGTTACTCCAGGTAAGTGAGGACCTGCAGGTAGACCACCTTTTCCAGCAGTTTGCTTAGGGTACAGAGGATGATGATTGGTCTGTAGTTCCCCTTCTGCTCGTGTGACCCACCCTTGGGGATAGGAGTTACCAGCATTACCTTCCATTGGGAAGGAACTTTCCCTTCAAGCAGTGACTTCTTAAATAGAAAAGTTACTTGCGTCACAATAACAGGGGCAGCAATCTTGAGCAGCCTTGGCTCCAGACCGTCACTTCCAGCTGAGCTGTCTGGCTTTAGGTCCTAGAGCAGTTTTAGTACTTCCTGCCTGGATACCAATTTCAGGTGAAATTCTGGGCACCGGTGGGGGCCTGTTTGGATGTCCTGGCTGCTACTCCCTGGGATAGGGTTACATGATTTGAAATTCTGAAAATCGGTGAAAAATACATTGAAGGTGTCTGACGAAACCTAAGGTGTCTGATGAATCCTGAGCAGTGGGCTGGATTAGTCCACCCGCTGAAATCTCACCAGCCCATTTAGCTGTAGTCCCATTTAATAGGGAAATCATTTGTGACCAGAATTTCTTGGGGTCAGATAGATTTTTGGTTTGTAGGATATGGAGAAAACACTTCTTGGCTCTCTTGAGCTCATTTGCACTCTTTCCTAAGCTCTCTGTATTTTATCCAGTCAGTGGTCAAGTTAGTAACCTTGAATTTACACCAAACATTGTCTTGCTCTTTCATAAGGCTTTTCATGTCAGTGTGTAGCCACCTGGTGTCCTGGCCTTTGACCCTGATTTTCCTCAATGGGGCATGCTTGTTGGCTATGGACAAAAAATGTTTGGTAAAGCAGCCAAGGGCATTATCTAAAGTCAGGGCGCTTAAAACCTGTGCCCAGTCTGCTTCTGCCAATTATTGTAGGAAGGAGCCCTTGTCAAGGCCTGAGTAGTTCCGAGACCAGAAGTTCCTGGGAGGCTGCTTGGGGTAGTTATTCCTCCAAACCAAGAGCACTGGTATGTGACGGCTGAGAGAGTCTGCGCATGTCCCTACCAATTTTTCTCTATCTGGGTTTGACACTGGCACCCAGTCTAGTGTGGTGTGATTTCCTATCTTTATATTAAGTGATATAGGCTCTTGCATTAGCTGTGACTTGTTCACTTCCTGTAGTTTGGTTTTAATGTCCCCACATAGGGTCACACCCCAGTGCAGATTGAAGTCCCCAAATATTATTTTCTTCCAGTCGAGTATGTGAGATATGGTGGCCGTGAGTGCTGTTAAGGCCCCTATTGCTGTCCTCAGTGTGTTATAGACACATCTGACTAGAAGTGGCTTTACCCCTCCCAGGAGAAGCTTAATAAATACCCCTTCACAACCTGACTCTTCGAGATCCGGGGTGACCACGAGAGAGGCATCATATTGAGATTTTACATGAATGAGTACTCCACCACCTCTCTTTCCCTTTCTGTCTCTTCTAAAAATGTTAAATCCCTGAATTTCTATCTCATGTGGTAATATAGCAGGTTTAAGCCCGGTTTCTGAAATGGCAATTATATCTGAGGAAAGAAGAGTGGCCCATGCCTCCAGCTCATGTATCTTAGTCCTAAGGCTGTTAATGTTCATGTAAACTAGCCTTATGCCCTTAGTATTTACCCAGACAGGCATGGTTGGGTTAATGGCTGGAGTATTTGTGCATGGAGGGCCAGGGTTTGGCTCCACGTGTCCCGTCATTAGTAGTGCTAGCCCCAGGAGGATGGTTAATAGCCTTGATGGTATTGGAGACAGAACGATCGTCTGTGGGCCTTGATATACATCATTATTCTGTAGTAACACCCCCCTTTTAGTAGCATGTGTGATGCCACCACATTTGCCTTAAAGCAAGGGTGGTGACAGTCAGGGTTAGAAATGTCACCGTGTCGATTAACATTTGACCCCTGCATAATATCATCAGGATATACTGTATATCCCACCCAGTAGAATACCTCCCATACCCATACTACAAGTGTAGCTCTAATACAGATATAGCAAAGGGGAAAGCTAGACTGACATACAGACTGACAATATTTCACTTTATAATACCTTGTGAGAAAATATATTACAATAAGATGAGATGTTCCCCTGCAACCAGTGTAGGATTAGAACTCCACCCTGGTATACACCCAAACATTGATTCTAAGAGAGTAGGCTTATTCTTTGTATACCCTTTACCAGTAGTGACCCTGTGCTGCACAGTCCATTAATGATGTATCACCCTCTCTTCCAGTGCACTTATCCTGCTGGTGCCCTTTAAGAAAAAAAATTACAGTTTCCCCACCCCAGAAAACAACAATGTATCTGTGTGGAGGGCTGGGCTAAGAGCTAGAGATTAGTTAATAAAGGAGGCAGGAGGGTGTGGGTGTGGGGACCTTTTTCTTTCTTTTGCTTTGTTCCCGGCCATTGTAGGGGAAGGGAGCCAAAAACTGAAGAGTCCAGGCAGCTCCCTCTACCCCCTGTCACTCCTGATTGCCGGAACATGTTCCCTGAGCTCTGGGCTACCCATTCTTATGGGAGCCCAGACAAAGCAGGATTCGAATTTTGGTGCCTTCCCTCTGTGTGGCCACTGACTGGCTGCTGAGCGCTGCAGAGATTTTCCTGCGGTTAAAATTTTTTTTTTCGATGCAGTGTTACGCCTGGGTTATATATCACCAACTGGCCCACATGTAACCACAACCTTATACACTTACAAGTACGAGTGCCTTAACACATTCTTATAATGTTTTATCTTGTTTTATTACTTATATCAGTGTTCTTTATTGTATTTGCTATGCTCATATTTGTCTGTAATGCATTTACCTATATACACTGTTTCTAGTTTCCACATATATTCTGCTCTACTCACCCACTCTAGATACAAGAAACAGAAGTCCAAAACTACAGATTTTTTTACTAATCACTTTTGTCTCAGCAGGAGTAGTACCTGTTTGGATTAAGCAAACATATACTTTATTAGAAGAAGGGGGTCTCATTTAAGTAAAAAAAAGGTGTTTTTTCTGAGGAAGGGGCAGCATCAGCTTAATTTACTGAGAGCAGAGAGTGAATCTAATTGGGGGTGTGGCTTAGCAGCTTAGGTGTACAAAAGCAGCTGTCTCCAATTACAGCTTCCGGCTGTTTCTGGCAGAAGAGAAGTGGTTGCAGAGCAAGAAACAGAAGTCCAGAACTACAGATTTTTTACTAATTGCCCTCCTTCCCCCCAAAGCCAGTTTTAGTTTTATAGCCACTGAATTTGACTGACAACAGGAACTTCCTGTTTGGCAGTAGGAAGGGAAGGATCACTGACACACATTAGTTTCAGCAACCTTGAAGGAACCTAAAAAAAACCAAAACAAACTCTTTATCCCCCCTTCCCTGGCTGCTGGAGGTCTGAATCCAAGCATGGAGGAAGGAGATTACTGAAGACTACAGGAAGTTCCTGTCCCAGAACAGGAAGGGTGAGACTTGTAAGGACACATAGGTAGTAGGAAAGTAAGTGTAAAAATACATATAGGGAGGAAACAATAAGCATACAAAGCAACAGGAGAGGGGACACAAAATAAGTCAAGATGGGAGTGGTGCAGAGCAATGGCTGTGGAGCAGCAGTGTTCCGGGAGACATTCTGGAGGCTGCGATGCTGCCCTGTTTGCAGGCACCTCTTTGGTCTGAAGGAGGAGGTTGCCCGTCTCCAGACTGACCTGGCTAGGATTCGTGAAACCTCTTCCCCCACCCAGGGACCACCAGGGCCACCACCGTTACCTCAGAGGTTGCCAAGAAAGAGGAGCGGTCGGACCAAGGTGGGTTCAGGGAGTTAGAGGGTGGTGGAACAGAGGTGCATCCCTCCAGTTGTAGCTCTCCACAATTCATATGCTGTTCTGGCAAAGAGTGGTTCCTCTATGGAGGCACCTGCAGTGGAGACCAAGGAGGATGCTGGGAACCTCCACAAAGGAGACCCACAGAAGGGTGGCACAAGACCCCACAGGGGAAGGAAACAACTCCTGGTGGGGGACTCAATCATTAGGGAGATAGACGTGGGGGAGGAAGGGGATAGGGAAGTAAGGTGCCTGCCTGGCACCACAGCTTGGAGGGACAGAAAGCAAATCCTCAGGATCGTGGGAGCAGCTGCACGAGGGAGGGAGCTGGATGTCATTGTCCACCTAGGGACAAATGACCTGGCTGTAAATGGGATCAGAGTGGTGCAAGAGGAGTTTGTGGAGTTGGGGAAGGGCCTTAGACAAGTAGCATGTACAGTAACCTTCTTGGAGGTGCTGCTTGTCTATGGCAAGGATGATGCTAGGGTATTGCACACCATGGGATTCAATGAATGTTGAAAAACTGGTGTGGAGCTCAGGATTTTGGCTTCATTGGGGACTGGGGAGCCACCTGGAGGGATGCAGGCTTATACTGGCACAATGGTCTGCATCTGTCCGAGGCAGATCCAGGATCCTAGGTGACAGATTTAAATGCTTCATTGGCAAGCTTTTAAACTAGCCAAGTGGGGAGGCACTGAAAAGGAGCAGGGAAATCCCAGCCTCCCCCCACAAAGCGCAGTAGTAAGAGAGATAAACACCAAGGCAGAGAAGTCAGTAGGGAGCAGGACAGGGATAAATGCAGAAAAAGGTGTTAAGGACAGGGATGGGGCTAAAAAGGGTAAGGCTATAAAAAATAAATAGAAGGTGATGAGTACCAATGCCCGCAGTCTGTGCAACAAGCTCCCTGAACTAGTGGTCTTAATGGAAGAGGGATGTCTGGATATTGTGACAGTCACTGAAACATGTTACACAGAGAACCATGAGTGGGAAGTCAACATACCAGGAGACACAGTCTACAGGAGGAACAGGGTGGGTAAAAGAGGAGGAGGAGTATCTCTCTATATAAGGGAAGGGATTAAAGCAATGGAACTAAAGAGTAAACAGGAAGTTGATGAGTCACTATGGGTCACCCTGGAGACAGGAAATGGCACCACAATCTGCATGGGGGTTGTGTCCAGACCCCCATCTCAGGGGGAGGAAATGGACAAGGAAATAATAGAAGGCATCCTTAAAATGGCAGAAAAAGGGGAGATATTGTTAATGGGGGACCTGAATATGCCAGACGTTAACTGGAGTACCTTTGCTGCAGGCACATCCAAGAGCAGGGTCATTCTTGATGCCCTACAGGGGGCATGCCTCAGACAGCTAGTGTTGGAATCCACTCAGGAGGGAGCAATCTTAGACCTGGTACTCTCAAATGAGGAAGGAGAAAGGATCTCAGATTTAGAAGTGGGTAGCTATCTGGGAACATGTGATCACCAAACATTGTGGTTCACAATAAACACAGCCATAGAGTCAAGCCATACAAAAACAAGAGTACTGGACTTTAGGAGGGCTGACTTTGGGAAAATGTGAGAGTGCCTTAGAAAAGCACTAGCAAATGGGCAAGAAGGAGGGGTGCAGGAAAAATGGGGAATAATCAAAACAGCCATTGCAGAGGCAACAAGCCTTTGTGTGAAGCAAATCATTAAAACAAAACGAAGGAAAAAAACACTATGGTTCTCAAGAGGTGGCAGGGATGGTTAAGGAGAAAAGGATAGCATTAAGGAAATATAAGGAAACACAGAAGGAGCAGGACAGAGAACTTTATCAGTTAAAGCAGAAGGAGACAGGGAAGGCAGTCAGAATAGCAAAGGCACAAACTGGGGAAAAGATAGCCAGCTCTGTTAAGAAGAGGGATAAAACCTTTTATAGGTACATTAGAGAGCGAAGAAAGACCAAGGGAGGGATACAGAGACTTAATAAAGGGGAGGGAATGGAATGTGGGCAGAGGGTGACAGTGAAAAAGCAGGGATACTGAACGAATATTTCTGCACAGTATTCATAAAAGATGAGGAGGGGGAGGTGCCTAAACCAAACAAGGGAAAATCTCTGAATAGGGGCATCGATACCAGTCCATTCACAGAAGAAAGGGTTTTGAAAGAACTCTTGAAACTGAGGGTGGACAAAGCAATGGGGCCTGATGGGATTCACCCAAGAATACTAAAAGAACTAAGGGTAGAACTAGTAACACCACTGACTACTCTCTTTAACAAATGATGGGAGGATGGAGTGGTACCTGAGGACTAGAGGAGGGCAAATGTGATTCCACTTCACAAAAGTGGGAGCAGGGCAGAGGCAGGAAACTACAGACCAGTTAGTTTGACTTCCGTGGTAGGGAAAATGATGGAATCACTTCTGAAGGAAAGAATTGTTGAGTATCTAGAGGCCAGTGGGGCACAGGACCCAAGGCAGCATGGTTTCACAGCAGGAATGTCATGTCAGATGAACCTAATTGATTTCTTTGACTGGGTGACCAAAGTAATAGACCAGGGAGGGGCTGTGGATATGGCCTACCTAGATTTTAGCAAGGCATTCAACACAGTCTCACACAAAAGATTAATATACAAGTTAGCCAGCCTTGGAGTGTGTCCCAAGGTGGTAGCCTGGATAAAAAACTGGCTGGACAACAGGACGCTAAGGGTAATAGTAAATGGAGTCCACAGTGAAGAAAGGAGGGTAACTAGCGGGGTACCGCAGGGTTCGGTACTGGGACCGGTCCTCTTTAATATCTTTATAAGTGACATTGGAGAGCACCTGGAAGGAAAGGTATGCCTCTTTGCAGATGACACAAAGATCTGCAACAGAGTTGATACACAAGGTGGGGTGGAAAGAATGAAAAGGGACTTGGCAAGGTTGGAGGAATTGTCAAATACGTGGCAGCTCAGATTCAATGCAAAGAAGTGCAAGGTAACGCACCTGGGAAACAAAAACCCAGGGGAAAATTACACAATGGGAGGGAGGTAGTAACAACAACAAAAATGGAAAGAGACCTAGGGGTAATCATATCAGATGACCTTAAGGTTGGCAAGCAATGCGAGAAGGCAGTAGGGAGGGCTGGGGGGATACTGGGATGTATAGGGAGAGGTAACACCAGCAGAAAACAGGAAGTTGTTATCCCCCTGTACAGACAGTTGGTGAGACCCCATCTGGAATACTGCGTCCAGTTCTGGAGACCCCATCTCCGCAAGGACATATACAGGATGGAGGCAGTTCAGAGGAGGGCAACTAAAATGGTGCAGGGTCTGCAAGAGAAGCCATACTAGGAGAGACTAAAGGAGCTTAATATGTATACCCTTGAGGAAAGGAGGAGAGGGAGGACATGATAGAAATTTTCAAGTATCTCAAGGGAATCAACAAGGTACAAGAGGGTAGTATCTTTCCGAAGAAGAGATGTGCAAGAACAAGGGGGCACAATTTGAAGATAGAAGGGGGATGGCTCAGAGGTAATGTTAGAAAGTATTTTTTTCACAGAGAGAGTTGTGGATGCATGGAACAGCCTCCCTGAGGAGGTTGTGGAGTCAGGAACAGTGGGAGAATTCAAGAATGCATTGGACAGGCATATGGCAATTCTAGTGGGGGGCAGGAGGAAGTAAGCTGCTGAGTAACTATAATCTGCAGCTTACCCATCAGGTAGGGAAGTGGGTAGACTGGGTGGGCCAAGCGGTCCTTATCTGCCGTTAAATTCTATGTTTCTATGTTATACTCATAATCACTCATATTCTGTAGTTTTCCACTATTGTGACACGTTGTATACTTTTCTGATGACATTGCATGTGCTCTCAGACTCACTGTCTCCAGTGAGACTGATAAGTTGCAGACTATGAATTTCCATTGTTTAGAGATTCAGAGATTCTTCCTTACTTTGCAACTTCATTTGCCATGTAACTGCACAAGGGAGCCACCTTATTTACATGCCTTATCCAACGCTGTATGTTTATCATATCTGTAACTGTACACTTATCAGTCATATATAATTGTATGCACACCAGCTCCTCGGAGAGAAAGAGACCATCCTAGAGTAATGGTGGGAAATCGGCTCCCTTGCGATTGCTTTGCTTGACTTGTCATGGCGTGAGTATGTAATAAACTTATTTTATTACTTCTACTTGTTGTTACTTTCTTTGTCCAGCATACCATGCAAAGAACCTAAGGTGTGATCTTTTCATATTTATAACAGCATGGGGAGAGTGCAGAGGAAGCCCTCACTATCAACCCCTGTTTTTTTTTTGCGTTGTTCCCAGCTGTTGTAGGGGGAGGGGGCCGAAAATTGAACAGTCCGGCAGCTCCCTCTACCCCTGTTGCTCCCAATTACTGGAACAAATTCTTCGAGCTCTGGGCTATCCATTCTTAAGGGAGCCCAGACAAAGCAGGATTTGAATTTCGGCATCTTCCCTCTGTGTATGGCCACTTATTGGCTGCCGAGCGCTGCAGAGATTTTCCTGCTTTTAAAGTTTTTTCTTTCGATGCAAGGGGAGTACAGAGGCAGCCTGCACTTTCGACCCCCGTTTTCTTTTGCTTTGTTCCCAGCCATTGCAGGGGAAGGGAGATGAAAATTGAACAGCCCGGCAGCTCCCTCTACCCCAATAACTCCCTATCGCTGGAACAAGTTCCCTGAGCTCTGGGCTACCCGTTCTTAAGGGATCCCAGACAAAGCAGGATTTGAATTTCAGCACCTGCCCTCTGTGTGGTCACTGATGTTAGGGAAAAGGATGCCATGTACCATAGTAGTTTTGATCTTTAACTTGTACGACCTAAGTGAGCTAGATCATGCCGTACAGAACATTTTTACATTGGGCTCTTTAGCACTCAAGAGGATGATCTTGAAAAACTGAAACAACCAGAACCTCCCATAAATGGTCAAAATGAATGGATGCATATCTTAAAGGAAGCATTCATATTTGAAAACATGAATATTTAATTGAAGAATTAGATGAGCTCGAAATGGATAGTTGGCCTAATCTTATGGCTATATTCCTCCCCTTTACTGAGAATTTAGCGCTCCTTTTGGAAGGATTGGGGGAGGGGGAACGGGTAAGGGATTTCATGTATTGTTTTTCTCACTCATATGTCTATTTCTAATTACTTGTTTATATACTTTGGATCATTAATCAAATTAATCAATTTGTTCCGTAGAGGCATACAACAGCACCTGTTAATGAATAGACTTGTAACTGTTAGCTTGTATTTCCAAGGGGAAGATTTTTACCACCCTATCTAGCCTGTACATGTTATCTGTTATGTATGTCTCTCACATTTATGGCATTTTAAAAGATAAACCAATAAACATTTCCTGGAAAAAAAACTGGCTTGATGGTAGGCAGCAGAGGGGGGTGGTGGTGAGGGATTCTCAACACCAAGGGAGGTGACAAGCAGAGTGCCACAGGGATCGGTACTGGGACAAGTGCTGTATGGGATATTTATAGCAGATATCTCATATGGGATATGGAGTAGGATCAGTCTAGTCACTGAAGATACGAAGATGGGAGCTGTGGTGGATGACATCAAAGTGCGGAAGGGGTTACAGGAGGACCTGGCAAAACTACAGGGGTGGTCAGAAACATAGCAGCTGTGGTTCAATGCCAAGAAGTGCAAGGTACTGCACTTTGGAGCTAAGAACCAGGGAAGGAGCTATCAACTTGGAGGGGTGCAGCTCAAAAACATCGAGAAGGAAAAGGATCTGGGGGTGCTTATAACGGGCAGCATTAACAACTCAGCCCATTGCAGGAAGGTGGCAGTGAAAGCCAACAGAATGCTAGGGTGTATAGCGAGAGGAGTCTCCTCCAGAAATAGGGAGGTGATACTTCCTCTGTACAGGTCTCTGGTCAGGCCACACCTGGAATACTGCATGCAGTGCTGGTGCCTGTTCCTAAAGAAGGATATAAAATTGTTGGAGGGGGTGCAATGGAGGGCAAAAAAAAATGATACAGGGCTTGGAGAGGAATTCCTACGAGGATAGATTGGATGAGCTGAACATGTACTCCCTGGAGGACAGGATGGATAGAGGGAATATGATTGAAACCTATAAATACCTTAGGGGTATAAATGAGGTTAATACAGACAGGATTTTCCAGATTAGAAGGGAGAGGGACATGAGAGGTCATCAGCTAAGACTGGAGGGGGGAAGATTCAGGAGGGAAATCAGGAGACATTATTTCACGGAACAGGTGGTGGACAGGTAGAATACTCTGCCTGAAGAGGTGGTTTCCTGTAGTACAGTGGGTAGCTTTAAGAGGAGGTGGGAGAGGGTGAGGAAGGGCTATGATAAGGGATGGTATGGTGGGGCAGTTGCGAGATGAGGGGCTAGCTGCACAATCAAGAAGACCTGATAGACCGCAAGGCCTGCTTCTGCTGGCATGTTCATATGTTCATAGACATCCTGGGTGCTTGCTGAGGATGTCAAGCTTCAATGGGGTGTATGTAACCTCTATAAGGAGTCCTTGCTCTTTATGTAGGTCTACAGAATTTCTTAGACACCTCTAAAGGGTTAATCCTCTGGTGTCTCAGTGGAGTGCACCAACTGGCCTGCCCTTGCCTCTGAGGGGAACCAGCTGACTGTATCTGAAGATCTGCAAGAAGTTACCTCAGTCTGGGGAGGTGATTGCCATGTATATATGCCTGCTTTTCTTGCTGAACCTCTGTTCCTAAGTGTAAGGCCCAGAACCAGCTTGCTGATACTGTCATGGCTGCTGTTACCTACTTGGTCATAATGTCATTTTCAAAGCTTCAAAAGGACATGGGACAGGGAACAGGGGAGAGTGAGGGTGGGGGAGGTGGGGTTGGCAGTGAGATGGCAAAGGGGGGGTGAGGCAGCTGCAAACTAGGGGTGTTGGCTGCACACTCGAGCAGTCTTAGTTAGACCGGGTGGTCTGTTTCTGCTGGCACATTCATATGTTTGTATGTTCGTATGTCATATGCTTAATAGCGTACGACATTATAGCTAACCTGAAACAGTGCTGCCCATGACAGCGAATGGTGCAATACTGCATATACTGCTGTACATGGTATTGCACCATTCACACATTCCCAGGCGGAGGATAAGACCTCTGCTGGGAGTGGGTTCCTCTGAGCAGCTGCTATGGTTCACTGGACTGAACCACAGCAGCAGGAACCCAGGCGCTGAGCCTGGGACCGGGTATGATTCCCGGTCCCAGACATTTTATTTTGATGCATGGACTGTGCACTCCTCAAGTTGGACTCCCCCGTACACATCGTTGAGAATCTTCAGTGGGGGGGTCGGGGCACAGCCCTCGTGAACGGGTGTGGGGTGAGCCCACCACAAAAAAGAATCATGTTGCACGGCAATATCGTGCTGTATTGGCAGCACGATTTTGCCATGCGGCATAATGTCTTGCGACAGTATGACCCTGTGCCCTGCTGTTAGCAAGGACCATGGGTGGGGACTCCTATTCATTTTACATTCAAAGGTCGAGAGAAGAGGGGGAGGCATCTAAAGAATTAACAGCAGTGTTGAATGAGAAAAAAGAAGGTGAAATATAACTGTAATTGCAGGACTGCATAGCGTACCCATCAGTGCCCACCCTCCCTGCACTAGGTAAGAAGGTTTGAAAGTATGTCATTATTGCATCAGTTCAGTCTAGGGCCCGCTGCCAATGGGGGTCATGTCTTGGGAGAGGGTGGGAGGCAGCACTTGTGCCAGCCTAGGTCCCCCAGGTGGTGTCCATCTCTTCTTGACCCTAAAATTGTGGTCCCCTTTTATGGTGACAAAGCTAGAAGAAGTAATGACTTGGACCTGGACTTTCTGCCCACATGGGTCCATTCTTGGAGGGAGTGGGAGGCATCCCTCGTGGCAGCCTCAGATCCTGAGGGAGTGTTTGCCTCTCCTAGCCATGCAAATTGTGTGGTGGAATAAGTCCCCATGAGTGCCAGTGTTTGGTCTACCAGTAGAGCTTTTGAAGCAATTCTGAATCTAAGGGCCTGAGGAACCTGTCATGATGCCCAGTGGTTTAGGGGGTAGGTTGTGGGAAACTAGTTTAAAGGAGACTTGGTTGGTACTTATTCCCACGTAGCTCTTAGGAGTGAAATACTCCTTTGCTGAACTAGAAGGACTGTGCAGACTGAAGTCTGATATTCAGAGTATGTTAAAGTTAAACTGCACCTGTAGTATTTAATGTTTAGAGATGCAGGGCCAGAAATTTAAAAATGGACAAAGCAGAGTGCAAAGGTTTGCGCTGCATGTGCCCATTGCCCAAGACCCTGAGGATCCTATATTCAGTCAGATAGTGCACTGGCACTATCCAACTGAATATAGGGCATGCTGGCACAGCGCTACGCCAAGCAGCACTGCTCTGACATGGATCCTAGCAGTGTAGGGAACAGAGCCCCCAGACCTGATAGCACTGGTAGCTCCCAGTGCAATATTTAGACAGCACCATGCAAATGAGCCCATTGGGCATGCCAGGTGTTAAGGGGCCATTTGCATGCCCATTATGGATACATTTGCATGGAAAGTGGCAGCAGGTTTATACCCCTGCAACCAGCCCCGCCCCCACCCCCATAAGCCAGTTCTGTAACAAGGGACATATTCCATGGCGCCCTAGTGCCCCCCGACCGCCATCCCAGTAAATTCAGAAAATGTTCCTGGTGCCTTCTGGTCTCCCCTCCTGATCACCATCCTGATAACTGTAGAAAATGTCCCTGGTGTCCAGTGATTCCCCCATCCTCCAGTTGTCATCCCCATTAATGGAAATAATTGTCCCTGGTGTCCAGTGGTCCCCCCATCCTCTGATTGTCATCCTCACTAACTGAAAGAATTGTCAATGGTGTCTAGTGATCTCCTCACCTCGATGGCCCTGTATCAAATCAAATATTCCCTCTACCCTCCAATTGCCATCCAAGTAAATGCAGAAAATATCATTGGTGCCTAGTTGTCCCCCCACCCTCTGATCGCTGTCTCCATTACCTGAAATAATTGTCCCTGGTGTCTAGTGATCCCCCACCCTCTAAACACTGGCTCCATTAACTGAAAGAATTGTATCTGGTGTCTAATGGTCCCCCCGGCCTCCGCTCACCAGTCAGGGATCAAATAAAATATTTCCTGGTGTATAGTGGCACACCCCTCCACCCACTGATCCCTGTCCTCAGTCAGCATCAGCTTCCTTGGTATCTAGCAGCCCCCTACACCACAAGAACAGGCCAACCCACCCTGCCACCCCCCTTACCTCACTTGCTAGTGCCTCTGGAGCCCATATAGTGACCAACACAACCCTCCTCTGACCACCAAGAGAGACCACCATTTGCGTGTCCCCTGTACTGTAAAGGGAGAGTGTGTACTGTCAGTACACATATTCCCTATACAGTACAAGGGACGTGTGCTCTCTGCCATCGCATAAAGCGGCCAAATGCTAGTTTTGCCCGGAGTAAGTCATGCTTCTTTTTGGCAGTAATTGTACATGCAAGGTGGCCTGCACTATCCTCCTTGCTCAGCGTTAACATGCTGAAAATTGTGCTGTGCCAGAATTCCTGTTCCTGCCCCTGCCTTTGCCCACCACATACATTATTTCCTTGCATACGCTAGCATTTTTAGTGCATGCCACAACCCCCTTGCAATACTGTGCTCAGATGCAAAAATGGACATGGGCAAACAGGGCTCAATCACTTTGCCCACCCAGAAATGTTTTGAATATCTGGACTGCTGTGTCCTGAAAAATGAATCTCCAATATGGGTCCAGGCCACAGGGACCCTCAGATATTTATCCAGGCCAGTTTCCTGGCATCTCATGGCATTCCTCATCTACTGATCCCCCATACCCATCCCAGCATAAGCTTCACTGGAGTCTAGCAGCCCCCTGCACTATGGGCACAGGCCAACTCATCCTGCCATCCCCCCTTACCTCAGTCACTGGTGCTGTGGGAGCCCATACAGCAACCAACACAGCTCTCCTCTGACCGCTGAGGCTGGACACCGAAAGCGTGTCCTCTGTACTGTAAAGGGAGAGTTCATACTGTCAACAATAAACAGTACAAGCACTACTTTCACAGTACAGGGAACATGCACTCTCTGTCATTGCATACAGTGGCCTGCCAAGGTGGCGAGAGGATGGTTGTGCCAGTTGCTGTATGGGTTCCCCTGGTGTCAGCAACTGAGGTAAGGGGGTGACCAGTGCCTGTGGTACAGGGGGGCCACTAGATGCCAGGAAAGCTTATGATGGGATTGGTACGTGGATCAGTGGGTGGGGGTGATCTTAGATGACAGGGAATATTTGATTTGATCCCTGGCAGGCGATTGGAAGGCAGGGCAAAACTAGACACTAGGGGCAATTCTTTCTGTTAATGGGGAAAGAGATTGGAGGGTGGGGGGACCACTAGGCACCAGCAATATTTTCTGCATTTACTGGGATGGCAATTGGAGGGGAGCCACTAGGCACCAATGACAATTCTTTCAGTTATCAGGGAATGGAGACTGGAGGGTGGGGGACCACCAGACACCAGGAACAATTCTTTAAGTTAACAAGGACAGCAATCAGAGGGTGGAGGGACCACTGGAAACCAGGGACAGTTCTTTCACTTAATGGTGACAGTGGCTGGAGGATGGGGGGGCCGGGGGCACAGGGCATCAGGGAGCAGATGTGCTCCCCCAACCATCAATGTGGTTGTTGGTACTAGTGCCTCCACCATCCACTAGGGTTGCATGGAGTAAGTTGGCCTTCTCAGCAGTAATTGCGCACGTAAGATGTCCTGCACTATTCCCCTTGCTCAGCGCTAATGAGCTGAATATTGTGCTGTGCCAGAATTCCTGTCCCCACCCTTCACTTTGCTCCCTGCAGACATTATTTTCTTGTGTGCTGTACATAGAAACATAGAAAGTGATGGCAGAAGGGGAACGCATCGTCCATCTAGTCTGCCCATAAGCCTAGCCCCCCTCCCTTAACTGCTATTCAGTGTTAAAATACCTTTCTGCCTATTCCATGCATTCTTGAATGGTCTGACTGACCTAGTCTCCACAACCTCTGGTGGAAGGCCATCCCAAGAATCCACCACCCTCTCAGTAAAGAAGAACTTTCTCATGTCACTCTTGAACTTGCCCCCTTCCAGCTTCATGCCATGCCCCCTCATTCTTGCATGATTCTTGATCTGAAATAGGTCTTGAACCTGGACCCTATTCCTTTTAGTGCATGTCACAGCCCCCTTGGAATATTGTGGTCAGGTGCAAACCCCGGGCAAACAGGGCGCAATCACTTTGCCCACCTGGCAAAGTTTTGAATATCTGGACCATAGTGTCCTGAAAAATGGATCTCCAATATAGGTCCAGGCTGCAGGGACCCTAGGATGTTTATGCAGTCCTGGTTAAGCTGCCTCTAGGAGATCAAATGTATTTAAGCCTGTGGTAAACTATATTTGTAATCTACATCTGTATTCCCCACAGGGTTTTTGGCAAACCTTTTCAAACTCTAGGAGTAAGAAGTGCAAATTAAACAATGCCTTTACTTTCACCCCATGGTGCCTGCATTTCAGAGGCTGAATTATGGACACTGAAATAGCAAGGATAGTGATAGACATGTAGCCTGCCTCGTTGGGGAGTAACACATTGCTCATGAGTGTGAAGTAAATAAAAATTATCCAGTTTAGAAGTTAGCCACAGTTTGGACATTTTACTCTGTTACTGGAAGTTTCTATGTTGCTACCCCCTTTCCTTGCAGCCCTAATGCTCCAGTGTGTTCCCATGTGCCCGGAGGTTATCTTAGTCCCGGAGGTTAAATATGGTAAAGCGAAGGTGTGTATTCTGTCTTCCCTATATTTAACATCCATCATACCACTACACTTTGGGGAGGGAGCTACTCCAGCAAACAAAATCATGCAGGATTATCTAGATGAGAATGTGCCACTATCAGAAGGAGACCATTCTCTCTTGTACTGATATAGAAAATACTTTCTGGCCCTCTTTTCTCAGACAACTGTTGAACACCTCAGTTGCCCACCTGCAAGTATATACTCAGACAGAATTTTCATTGCTGCAGTCAATACTGTTTCTTGTAAAGGACAAAACAGGGGGGGGTTGGAGCGGTCCTTGACCTGCTACTAACAAATGGGAACAATATCACAGAGGTAAATGTTGGGAGCCAACTGGGGATCAGTGACTACTGTATGGTGTGGTTGCAGCCTCCAGGTCAAGACAAAAACAGACACAAAGCACTTCAAAACAAAAGTCATAGACTTTAGATGAGCAGACTTCACAAAAATGAAGCAAAGTCTTAAGCTGAGTCTGGCTAACATTACGCGGGGGATAGATGTTGAAGACTACTGGATACAGCTCAAAAGGGTTATACTAAATACTGCAAGCCATTGCATAACAAGCATTTGTCAATGCCGAATGTTTGCTTACTGGCATTGGCAGTGGTAGTGTAGAAGTTACAGAGCTGCGTAATAGGAATGGCAGTGAAGTACTGAACTGAAGCCAACCCCACCACCACCCTGCAGAGAGTGACAGGCATTGGGGTGTGCATTTGGGTCATCAGGCATAATGGCCATGCCATTTCACCACACCCCACTCTGCAGAGACTGACAAGTGTCACGTGTTCCTTGGGGTCTTTGGCTCTATGCGACCCCATTTCATTAGGAAATATGGTGAGATGGGTGTGATACAGAGAATGGTGAAGTTTGGGACTAAGCGGCCCAAGGCATACCGATGCCTCTCAGTGACTGCAGGTGTGGAATGGTATGAGCATCACAGGCAAGAATCCCAAGTCACACCCCTGATTCCTGTCATTCTATATAGGGTTGATTTAGTTGAAAGTCTAATACCTCAGGCATTCATTGGTATTTTAACTCCAAATCTTCAACATGTTTGTTTTGTGACCCCACCTCACGAACAGGGGAATATCAGTGTGGTAGCCAAGCTGCTTATGCACAGTGACTATGGGATTTAGCACCACAGATGCAAACATATTCGAACAGGCTGTAAAAATGGCAGCTGTACTCTTTCATGGAGGTGTAAAATGGCTATGTTGCAAATGTAGTAAAAATACTTAAAAAATGGTGAAGTCACAAGCGACATAGAAACTGTGCAACGATAATCGTTATATAAGTAGGTTGGGGATATTTTATAGCAGATTGTCAACTCAGGCATTTGGTGCCTCCGATCATGAACAGTGTCACTGTGATTTTCTTTATCTGTGCCGAACAATGATTTCCCATAATGACCACGCATCTCTGCACTGAAAGTGTGAAAACACACTTTGCCATGTTGTGAAAAATGGCAGCTGTACTGTTCATAAGGAAGTGTTGAAAATGCCACTAGTGAAAATCTGGACTGGAAATATACAAAGTCATGAACTAACGAGGATGCGTGAACTGCACAATGCTCACTGTAACACAGTCATTTTATGGACTTTTGTCACCAAATTTTCAACATAGCCATTTTAAGACCTCTGCTCATGAACAGTGTAACTGTGATTTTCTTAATCTGTCCTAAACATTTCTTTCGAGATACCAACAGCACCATTGTGCGCTACATGTGCGATAACACATTTGGGTGACATATGAAAAGTGCAGCTGTACTGTTCATAAGGAAGTTTAATAAAATGGACATGTTGAAAATCTAGAGTGAAAATATTAAATTTGTAAACCAACGAGCATGCATAGGAACTGTGCAACGACGCCTCGGAAAAGCTCTTTAGGCATTTTCACCAAGTTTTCAACATAGCCATTTAAGACCTCTGCTCATGAACAGTGTCACTGTGGTTTTGTTAATGTGTCCCATACATTGAGGTTGCACACCGACTGCGCCATTGGCTTCATGGGCGGAAACATGTTTTGGGCAGGATGTGAAAATGACAGCTGTACTGCTCATAAGGAGGTGTGGAAAAATGACAATGTTGAAAATCTGAGGGAAATATTGAAAATTGCAAACCCACGATACATGGGAACTGTGCAACGACACTGTGAAACAGTCATTTTAGGAATTCTGTCACCAAATTTTCAACATTGCCATTTTAAGATCTCTGCTCATGAACAGTGACACTGTGATTTTCTTAATATGTCCCATACATTGAGTTCAAGACAATGACTGCGCCATTGTGCGCTACATGGGCGAAACACGTCTTTGGGTGAGATGTGAAAATGACAGCTGTACTACTCATAAGAAGGTGTGGAAAATGGCAATGTTGAAAATCTGAGTGAAATATTGAAAATTCGCAAACCTATGGCGTGCGTGAGGAACTGTACAACGACGTCAATAAAACAGTCATTTTAGGAATTTTTTCACCAAATTTTCAACATAGCTATTTCAAGACCTCTGCTCATGAACAGTGTCACTATGATTTTCTTAATTTGTCCGTACATTGATTTGCTTTACACCGACTCGCATTCTGGCCACAATGGTGGAAACACATTTTGGGTGAGATGTGAAAATGACAGCTATACTACTCATAAGACAGTGTGGTGAAATGGCAATGTTGAAAATCTGGAGTGAAAATATTGAAATTTCGCTGAACTTACGAGCCCGCGAGGAACTGCGTAACGACGCAAGAACAAAGTCATTTTTGATGCGAATCACCAACATGTTTATCTTCATGACGATGTCACTGTCGCGGTGGCATTAGTTCGAAGGGTGATTTCGCAGTCACGCGCCGAAATCACCCTTCGAGCCCGAATAACGCCATGACAGTAACATCATTCATGAGAAGGGTCCCAAACCCCATGTTGAAAATTTGCAAAATTCCCAAAAATGCCCGAGATATGCCAATAAAGTTGAACCCTCCTATCTAGCCCATTATACAGCTTACCGCATTTCCTCAGTTCGTGGTCGGCTTTGAAGAGTGCAGACGGTTCCCGGTCCACCAAGATCGCCGCACTGGAGTCCGGAGGGCATGGGGGGAGGGGGTGGGGAGGCTGGGTGCGCAGTGGTGGGTGCGGATGGGAGGGGCTCGGGAGACGAGCTTGGGACAGTTTTTTTACAGGGTAAAAACAAAAAAGACGTCAAGATAGCTTGCCACGCTGGGGTGGGCCCCAGCGTGGCACAAGGACCTTTGGGGGCGTTTCAGCCGACGGGGATTTGGCACCTGCTGGCAAAACCCCAAAAAACGCGGACCATTTCCGGCTACGCTGGGGAGGGCCTCAGCGCAGGGCACAATGACTTTGGGGAGGGGCGCTGCTCAGCCGACGGGAATTGGGCAACCCCATCGGCAACATATATGGATTGCCACGCTGGGGTGGGCTCCCGCGTGGCAGCAACTATTGGGAGGGAAGGGAGACAAATAGTTCAGCCGAACGGGATTGGGCACCGCCGTGGCTATACGCTGCATGCGGGGCAAGACGCCGCGGCTGGGAGCTGCACGTGAGCAGCTCCTTGTTGCTGCTCACCAAGCGTAGCTCCCTTTTCAATCAGGGGAGGCCACTGCATTTTGGAGCGTGTCATAGACAGCTTCAAAATGCATTGGCTTACAGGGGCCGCGCCTGACAGCCCAGTGCCTGAATTGGAGGAGGAGGTGACACACCTCCGAAATCTCCGTTCATGGCACTATGTTTCTTGCACATGCGTGCAAGCAAACATAAAAAGGGTGAGCAAAGCTAAAAAGAAAAGAAAACCACTCTGGTTTTCTAAAGAAGTAGCCACTAAAGTCAGGGAGAAAAGAATGGCTTTCAGGAAATACAAACAAACCAGATCTGACAAAAACAGAGAAGAATACAAGGAGACACAGAAGGAAGCAAACAATGTGATCAGGACCGCAAAGGCAGAAACTGAGGAGAGGCTAGCCAAGGAGGTCAAAAAGGGTGACAAGACATTCTATTAATATGTCAGTGGGAAGAGAAAGACATCATGAGGTATAGTTAGACTCACAAGGGTGGGTGGGGAGATCACAGAAAACAACAAGGACAAGGCTGAAATCCTCAACAATTACTTCTGCTCTGTATTCACTGAGGAGGAGGAAGGATGCGGACCCAGCAATACAACACACAACAAGGAAGGAGTTGGAATAACTTGAGTCCCTTTACAAAAGAAAGGGTCCTAAAGAACTAAAGAAACTCAGTACAAACAAGGCCACGGAACAAGGTGAAATTCACCCTAGATTACTAAGAGAACTAAGGGATGAGCTGGCATGCACCTGCCTGATCTTTTCAACATATCATTCAAGTTGGGGGAGGTCCCCCAAAACTGGGAGAAGGCAACAGTTATTCCTATGCACAAAAGCAGAAGCAGGGAAAGTGCAAACAACTACAGACCAGTAAGCCTAACCTCAGTTGTGGGCAAAATAATGTAAACCCTGCTGAAGGAGAGGATTATTTCCTTTCTAGAAGAAAACAATAAATTAGACACAAAACAGCATGGCTTTACAACAGGAAGTTCATGCCAAACCAATCTGATAGACTTCTTTAACTGAGTGACTAAAATAATAGACCAGGGAGGAGCAGTAGACATACTATACATGGGTTTCAGCAAAGCCTTCAACTCGGTCCCACACAGAAGGCTACTCAACAAACTGAACAGAATGGGAGTAGTAGCAAGTAGCGAGATGGGTAAGGAACTGGCTCACTGGAAGGGCACAAAGGGTACTTGTAAATCGCTCACTTTAAAAAGAAAGAGGAGTAGATAGTGGAGTGCCACAAGAATCAGTACTCGATCCTATCCTATTCAATATTTTTATTAGTGACATAACTGAGGGACTAGAGGGGAAGGTGAGCTTATTCGCAGATGACACAAAAAGAAGCAATTGGGTAGACACTCCAGGTGGGATAGAATAGATGAAGGATGACCTTAAGGTTCTGGAAAAATGGTGAGAAACATGGCAACTAAACTTTAATGCAGAAAAATGCAAGGTCATGCACCTGGGAAGGGCCAACCCAGGAGAGGACTACTACCTGGGAGGAGTACAGCTGGAATCTAGGGATGTGGGAATCATTATAACGGATGACCTAAAGATGTTCAAACAGTGTGAGAAAGTGGCACTATGGGCAAATGGCATATTGGGCTGCATATGAAGGGGGATCACCAGCAGAAAAAAGTAGGCCATCCTGCCACTTTATAGATCTCTGCTGAGGCCGCACCTGGAGTATAGCGTACAGTTCTGGAGACCACACCTAAAAAAGGATATCAACAGACTAAAGACAGTGCAAAGAAAACTACAAAAATGATACACGGCCTACAGAACAAAAACTATGAAGAGTGTCTGAAAACCTGAGCATGTATTCCCTGGAACAGTGGAGGGAGAGGAGAAACATGATTGAGACCTATAAGTTCCTAAATGGAATAAACAAGGTGCAGGTTCAGGAACTGTTCCAAGTCAGAAAGCACACAAGAACTAGGGGGCACAACATGAAGTTGGGAGGGGCAAATTCAGAGGTAACCCATGAAAGTTTTGCTTTACTGAGAGGGAGGTGGATGCATAGAACAACCTTCCTCAGGTAGTGGTGGGGGCAAAAACAGTGGTAGGTTTCAAGAACACTTGGGACAGGTTCAAAGGCACCACCACACTGACTAGCAGTTAAGAGAAGGGGAGTAAGTCTATGGACAGACGATATGGACAGTATAGTCTCCTTCTGCCATCACTTTCTATGTTTCTAGGTATCCTTTGATTTGGGCAAGCAGCAAGTGGGCGCCTGCAGAAACAGCGACTCACTTGCAGTGACTGTCCCGACGGTGAGGGTGTGAAGCTGGAGAGAGGGATCTTTCCAGATCCCTTAAAGGAGGCAATAGTTTGCCCCCTGTTAAAAAACCCTCCCTGGATCTTGACTGTCCAGCTAACTACAGACCAATCTCAAACCTACCCTTTGTTGGGAAGGTTATTGAGAAGGTGGTCACACTGCAGCTGGAGGATCATTTGACCAACCACAATATCCACAACCCTTTCCAGTCTGGCTTCAGAAAAGGGCTTAGCACTGAAACGGCCCTGGTGAGGGTACTTAATGACCTTCTAATGGCGAGAGATTGGAGAGCCCATTCAATCTTGATTCTCCTTGATCTCTCAGTAGCGTTTGACACTGTGCACCATGGGGTACTGCTTGAGTGCCTGTGGTTTTTCTGTGGACTGAGAAGGGTGGTCCACAGTGGGTTCAAGTCCTTCCTCAAGGGTAAGTCTCAGAGAGTGGTGTTGGGAATTTATTCCTCGGCCCCTCATGGATTGCCCTATGGGGTTCCACAGGGCTCAGTGCTGTCCCCCTTGTTATTCACACTGTATTTGCTTCCATTAGGTGACATTATAAGGTGGTACAGTCTGAGCTTTAATTGCTATACTGATGATTCTCAACTGTACATGTCCTTTGTACCTGACCAGGAATTAGATTCCATTATGGTGTTTAATAACTGCCTACTGGAGATTCAGAACTGGATGCGTGCCAGTCGGCTTCAGTTGAACTTGGAAAAATCGGAGCTATTGGTTGTGGACCCTGGTCATAGGATGATAGGGGGCATGGGTGATAAACCATCAGGATTAAATCTTGGTGGGATCCCGCTTATTGTCTCTATCCAGGTGCGAAACCTAGGCATTGTTTTTGATGAAGGCCTGACCCTGAGGGCGCAGGTTTTGGCTGTAGTCAAATCTTCCCATTACCATCTTAGGAACATAGCCCGGGTGAAGCATCTGGTCCCGCCCGAAGATCTTCCGACCTTGGTCCATGCCTTTGTCACCAGTCGTCTTGATTATTGCAACGCCCTCTACCAACGGCATCCGGGGGTGGACATCCACTGCTTGCAACTAGTGCAGAATGCAATGGCCAGCTGCTGACTGGAGCTTCTAGATCCAGTCATATTACACCTGTGTTGCGTGATCTGCACTGGTTACAAGTACAGTGGTGGATTACCTTCAAGGTTGCGTTGCTGACCTATAAGACCCTACACAAGCAGGGTCCCCACTACCTGAAAGAGCTCCTGTGTCCTTACTGTCCCTCCCGCTCACTACGATCCTCTGGTGAGGGATTGGTAGAGATTCCCAGGGTATCCCTTAAAACATCGGGAGGAAGATCTTTCGCCTTTATGGCTCTTACCCTGTGGAATTCTCTACCTCACCAGATACGAGAAAGCCAGACCGTTGAGGGTTTTAAAAATCTTCTAAAGACATACCTATTTAACCAGGCCTTCTCAGGAATGTAATGAATTTAGAATTTATGCGGACATGTTTTAATATGTTTTTATATGTGTTTCATGATATGTGGTGAGTTTTTTAATGTTATAATGTAAAGGCGCCCTGAGCATTGGAAGGGCGCCTTATATAAATAAAAGCTTGATTGACTGATTGATTGATTGACCTGATGGGGAGGGCCACAAAAACACGACAGAATGTCGCACGTATATAAGCATGAGGGGAGGGGGGAGCGAGCCCGCCAAATGAGGCGGGAGAAGGTTTGTGAGGGGTGGTGCCGTGGGTTGCCAGTGAGCTGGTGTCATGGTGTGGTGGGGTGGGTGCTGGTCTGGGGTGGCGGGGATGCAGATTTAGGACTGGGCACCAGTAGTTTTTGTTGCACCTGGCCAGAGACAGTGGCTGTTTTTTTAATGCGATATGCAGCCCCACCGACATGCATCCCCCTGGAGTTGAGAATCTTAATTTAGGGGTGTGTGTGGGGGGCAAAGCCCTGGGTGCAGGGATCACTGCCCCCTGCATAAAAGCAGGAAAACTATTTGTTTTGCACCGCTTTCACTGGCGCCGTGATTCCACATCGACGAAATTCAGTTTCGGCGATGTGGAGTTGCGATAAGGGCATTCAGCATTCCAAATTTTCCCTTATCACACAGAACCATGTTTCTATGTTTACTGCCACCAACAGGAGAACATGCTTTCCAACCAAAAATACAGAGGTGTTCACTTTTTAAACAAATTCTAGAATCGCCAATATGGCCGCAGCCGAGGTTCGGCAGAACACAGCACTGTCTGCCGTGTCCCTGACTGCTGGAATTTTCTATACAAGCATGATGATTCTTGCATGAGCAGTGGGCACCAGTGACCATCTTGGATACAGTGGACTGTGCCACCATGCCTCTGGAGTTCAGTACACATACGCGAGTCATCATGTATGCGCACAAAGGTCTGGTGGCCATCTTGGACACAGTGGACAGTGCCATGTTGTGCCGATACCGATGGACAAAATAGTGTGGTGAACACATAATGACTGTCATTCACCTCCAAAGTTTAAAGAGTCAATTCGGTATCCGGTGAACTACCTTTCATCTCGGCCTGGCACTGCTGAATAATTTTCTGCACAATAAGATTTTATGTTTATTCTAAATGGTTTTACTGAATTTGTTGTTTTATTGTGAGGTACTCAGAACCTTTGGGAATGGGTGGCATATAAATAAGCATTTGTCAGTGTTGAACGTTTGCTTGGTGGTATTTGCTGTGTAATTGTTGGGCATAGATAGCATAGAGGCAAAAAGTAACAACTTAATAAGAATTGTAATAGTGAAATTGTCATGATTGTGAAAGGAAGAGGTTGTCCGCCTCCTCAGAATGCCACCTGACACATGGCTCGACTCCATACTCTTCCTAGGGGGCAAACCAAGGCTCCACTAGAAAATGGGGAGATCGAGGTAAAGTGGGGTCTGAGTGGTTGTGGAGGGTATCTGGAGGAGGATGGTGGGGTAGGTGGGGGAGTGCATGGATGGTTGTTTTAGTCCTGATTGCTCAGTTGAAAAGTAGATGAAGGATAGCAGTCACCACTCATGTGATAGCAAAAAAGAGGTGTGGAAGCAGGAGTGGTGCCTCTCAATTCCTTTATTCCACCATATGCCCAAGACAGGTGCAGAGATAGCAGTAACAGTGCAGGACATAACCTGTAGACCTAATATTTCACCTCAAGCAATTACACCTCAAGCAATCAGGGGCTTCATCAGTGGTAGTTCAGCCACTCTCCAGGCTTCTTGTCAAGCAGTGACTTATTTGGATAAATCACCATAGAAACATAGAATTTAACGGCAGATAAGGACCGCTTGGCCCACCCAATCTACCCATTTCCCTACCTAATGGATAAGCTGCAGATCCTAGTTAACCAGCAGCCTACTTCTTTCTACCCCCAACCCCTAGAATTGCCTTATGACTGTCCCATGCATGCTTGAATTCAACCACTGTTTTTGACTCTACAAACTCCTCCGGAAGGCCATTCCATGCATCCACAACCCTCTCTGTGAAAAAATACTTTCTTACATTACCTCTGAGCCACCCCCCCCATCTTCAAATTGTGCCCCCTTGTTCTTGCACACCTCTTTTTTTGAAAGATGCTACCCTCTTATACTTTGTTGATTCCCTTGAGGTACTTGAAAGTTTCTATCATGTCCCCCCTCTCCCTCCTTTTCTTGAGGCTATACATATTAAGCTCCTTTAGTCTCTCTTCATATGTCTTCCGGTGTAGACCCTGCACCATTTTAGTTGCCCTCCTCTGGACAGCTTCCATCCTGTCTATGTTCTTGCAGAGACTGGGTCTCCAGAACTGCATGCAGTACTCCAAATGGGGTCTCACCAGCTGTCTGTACAGAGGGATAACAACTTCCTGTTTTCTACTGGTGATGCCTCTCCCTATGCATCCCTGTATCCCCCCAGCCCTCCTTACTGCCCTCTCACATTGCTTGCCCATCTTTAAGTCATCTGATATGACTACCCCCAGGTCCCGTTCCATTTTTGTTGTTGTTAGTATCTCGCCCCCCATTGTGTACTCTTCCCCTGGTTTTTTTTTTCCCAGGTGCATTACCCTGCACTTCTTAGCACTTGAATCTAAGCTGGCATACATTTGACCATTCCTCTAACCTTGCCAAGTCCCTTCTCATCCTTTCCACCCCACCTTGTGCATCAACTCTGTTGCAGATCTTTGTGTCATCTGCAAAGAGACATACTTCACCTTCCAGTCCCTCTGCAATATCGCTTATAAAGACATTGAAGAGGACCGGTCCTAATACTGAACCCTGTGGTACCCCACTAGTAACCCCCTTTCTTCAGAGTGGACTCCATTTATTATTACCCTCTGTGTCCTATTCTCCAGCCAATTCTTTACCCAGGCTATTATCTTGGGACCCACTCCCAGGCTGGCTAACCTGTATATACTTATTTATTTATTTATTTAGCTTTTGTTTACCGGGTAGGTACACTAGACAAGTAGTATGCCTATTTTCAGGAACGACACGGGAGAGTACAGAACATACAAGATACATACAAGGCAACTTAGGAGATACAGCTTATTACAGGAGGTACTAACAATTGTAGTAAAACATATACACAGGCAGTATTTACATCATATAACAGTAATTGCGTAGATTGACATTGGTGACAACTGAGATTCATCAAGAAAAAAAAAAAAAAAAAACATTACCCTACGGAGGCTTGAAACAGTTACACACTGATGATAATTTTAAGTGTGACCACAGGGTGGAGCGAAATGTCCCATGGGAGGGGGCCATGCGGACATGATCAGGTAGGGAGTTCCAGAGTCTAGGCACGTAAGCAGCAAAGTCTCGACCCCCCATGAGAGTCCGAGTGGGAGGAATTTTGAGCAGTCCAGCAGACTGTGACCTAAGCTTGTAGGGCAGAAAGTCCATATTTGGGAGGAGATCCGCCAGTCCCTGAGGGGAGCCAGTAGCGAGCACCTTCTTGGAGAAGCATCCAACCCCAAAGTCTTGGTATTCAGCTGGGGGCAACCAGTGAAGTCTATCATAGAGTTCGCATCGATGGGTGAGTTTGGGGACGGCAAGTGCAAACCGACATATATTGTTATATGCCGTGTTCCACCGGGCAAGGTGGATTTGAGGGGACTGGGCAAATAGGTGGAGTCCGTAGCTGAGGGAGGGAAGAAGCACACCTCTGGCAAGCGCGAGTCTTGCCCTGAAGTCAGGTTGTATTTGGCCCTATAGGCCATACCCAACTTACAGTGTGTACTTCTACAGATATTGAGGATATGACTCCCATGTCAAGTTGGGGTCGAGTAACTCCAAGATATTTGATGGAGTTCACTGATGGCAGCGGGATCCCCATCACAGGTTATGTGGAGCGAGGATGATGAGGCTTTATCTTGGCTATGGAGCCAAAAGCATGGCCTGTGTTTTATTGGTGTTCAACACCAGCCTATGGTGAGTAACCCAGGCCAGGACTCTTCTGAAATCATCAGTCAGGCTCTGGTTTAGTGCAGCGACATTAGGGGAATGGGCTACTAGTACCAGATCATCTGCATATAAAGTGGCTTGGCAGTGAGAGGTCACCAGTGGCAGTTGATTGATAAAGAGCGAGAAAAGGAGGGGGCCCAGCACTGATCCCTGGGGGACTCCCAGAGTCATCGCCCTGGGCTCTGAGAGGACCTTGTTGAAGCAGGTACGCTGCTGTCTATCCTTCAGATAATCCATGAACCAGTTCTGGGCATGGGAGGAAAGACCAACGGCCCTTAGTTGTTCTCCAAGAAGGTCATGATTAACAAGGTCAAACGTTTTCGATAGGTCTATAAATATTGCACCAGACAGTTTACCTTGGTCCATGGCAGATCTTATGCTGGAGGTTACAGTGATCAGTGCAGAAGTGGTGCTATGACCCTTTCGAAAGCCATGCTGTGCTCTGGAAAGCAGTTCATGGGAATACAGATACTCCGAGAGTTGCTCGGCCGCCACCTTTTCAAGAAGTTTGCTAAGGGATGGAAGGATTGCAATAGGGCGGTAGTTGTCAGGAAGCTTAGGATTGCCCTTCTTCAGAACTGGAGCTATCCTTGCTTCCTTCCATATGACGGAATAGTCCCTGAGCTAAGGGATAGATTAAAGATGTGGGCAACCGGAGAGGCAATGATGGCGCCTAGTTTGAGAAGTCATGGTTCCAGGAAATCGAGACCAGGGCTGGAATACTGGGCCAGGCAGCAAGAAGTTTCTGGACTTGGAGAACTGCACAGCCCTGAGATTAAACACACCCGGTGTTGATCCGCCTGACTGGATAGGGACGGGATCGTGGCGCAGCCCCGCCTGCTGAGAGTCGGGAGGTGAGGGCGAGAGGTCCGAGAAGACGGTTAAGGAGTCAGGCTATGGTCTGGGATTATTGCAAGAGACCATTTAGGACCATATCCGTGACACCCATGCTGGAGGATCCACTAACTAAGGATTTAATGTTACTCCAGAACCTCCTGGGGTCACTGGCAGAGCTGAGTAGTGCAGACTTACAGAAGTCACTTTTTGCTACCCTAATAGCCTTCTTACACTGGTTCCTGAGGTGACGATATCTCTGGAATTTAGAGAGATCACTGGATCCCCTGGCCTGAGCCCAGCATTGGTCTCTTTCGCGCAACTTGGCTAGCAGATTTCCATTCAGCCAGTAGGTGGCCGATCCCCTCACCCTCCGGGTGATCATGGGTGCGTGCCTGTCCTGGATGTCACCAAAGGTATCAATGAAGCAGGAGGTTGCTACTGTGGTGTCAGTGGCCTCCAATACCCTGGTCCAGTCAGTAGATCTTAATTCGTCCATGAACCTCTCTGGGTCAAACCTGGAATAGTTTCTAACTCGAATAATTTTGAGGGATTTTAGAGGAGGAATTTTCCAAACACAAAACACTGGGGAGTGATCAGAGATGGAGTCCGATAGGGTACCTGAGGTAGATATTCTCCGGGCGGTTGGTAAGAATCCAACCAACAGGGTACTCGAGGAACCACTAGCGGACTGCCTGGTCGGGTCCTTAATAAGTTGGGTAAGGGATAGGGTGGCAAGAAGAGATTCACATTTCAATATTGCCACTCTCCCAATTAAGGTTGGTGTCACCATAATAATAAGTTTGTTGTCTCCTATACTGGACCTGACCATGTCTAGGAGATAGGTAAGCTCTTCTAGGCCTCCTCTGGGAGGGATATAGGCATACCAAATGCAGCTTCTTTGTATCCCCTAGCAACAGAAGCCCATGCAGGATCTCACAGGAGGGTGGAACGGCGGTACCATGCGCCACCAGGGAGATTTTCAGGTGGACTCTAGTAGATCAGGATGCCCCCCACCCCCTGGCCTGTCAAGGCGGATAAACTCGTACCATGTTAAGGAACAGGCGGAGTCAGGGATAGAGGATTTAAGCCAGGTCTCAGTAATCCCTAGAACATCGGGTTTGTATAGGTCAACCCACCCTCTCAGTTCGTCACGACTGGGTAGCAAGCTCCTGATATTCAGGTGAGCTATTCTAAGCCCCTTACTCACACTCCAGGTGGTGGGAGGGTTATTGGCAGTTATAGTAGGTCCAGAGTTAATTTCTCTGTCCCCTGCCCTGAGCAAGGCAAGGAGGGAGAGCCAAGGGAGGTACCACCTGTGGGGTGGATGCCCTCCCGGGCCCTTTACAGGTCTGATTCTCTTGACCCTAGCCACATACATAATGCATTTGATGTCAAGACTGAGTGTGGTATTGTAGTGCATGACAAAGGAGGAGAGCAGGTTAGAAAAGAAGAAGTCAGTGTCGTCCAAGGGGGAGGACAGCTTCCAAGTCACCTCAAGGGATAGGGGAGGAGAGGTAGCCCAGAGTAGGAGAACCAACCCTAGTGCCACCACTACAAGTGAGGTGGCCATACGGACAACGGACAGCAAGTCTCTTGGCACTAGAAGTAGACCGGTTGACCTCTACTGCACCCAGCCGAGGTCAAGAGGGCCAGGCAAGGCACGGCAGGCCAGGTAGTCCACTCCACCAGTGGGACGGGGGATGGTCACTTGGTCACTGGCAGGCAGCCCCAGGCACTGTAGACAGCACGGTCAGGGCACCCAAGGTTAAAACCAGCACTCCTCTCTAGTGACATGGGCAAAGGATACCATCAGAAAATAGGCTACCACAGTATCTCTAGAATTGAAACTGTAAGGAGGCTAGGAAGATCAACGATTCAGCAGTACTGTAAATGCAAATCATCCCCTGGAAAGTACTATGCAGCATACACAATGGTTTTTGATTAATAGCGTGATGATGTAGCAACAGCAGTCTAAGGGGCACAAAAAAAGAGAAGGGACGGCTCAGTACACCAGAGTTAAAGTAGCACTCAGAATGGGGACAGTTCACCTAAGGGGAAGTTAGAAGCATAGACATATGAGATCGGGAATAGGTTACCATGGGGGATCAACACATGAAGGGCCCTTACACAAATAAGCAAAAACAATTGGTTAGCTGGAATATTAGGGAAAAAATAACAGAAACCATCCAGAGCACAAGTAGTCCACAAGGGATAATCTAGTCCTGGTCCGATTAGTCAGGCACAACAGCAGCAGATGCTCCCGGGGTAGTCGTATCCTTATCATGCACACAGTCCTATTTAAGAGAAGAGGAACACCCCTGAGGCACATGCCATGCCCCGTCCAGAATCGAGTGAGGGAGATTAGGACAGGAGTAACACCCTTCTTAACACGGGGAAGTACCTCCCCTTACAGTTGATAGGATAGCATGAAGTAGTAGGCGAGGCCAGAGGCACGCATAAAAATTTCCCCTCACCACAGGGCCCCTCACCACAGGGAGGGTGGGTGGGTGGGGCATAAAACAGATTGACTGTGCCCTTCTCTCCTGCACTTGGGCAGGGACCAGCCTTCTTCCCCGTTGACTTCTGCCCGAGGGAGGCCCAGCCAGAGCTCTCCAGTAGCCCACGGCACCTCCACTGTGAGGTGACGACTTTCAGACGCTTGGGGGCTCAGAGTAGGACGCCTTCAACCCTTTCCTCAGGCTGCATGCTCCAGTGACCCAGAGCTCCTATTTAGGAGCTAGGGGAGAGCGCACAGCAGGCAGTGGACCAATGAGGAGCCGCGAGTTTTGGCGGCAAGGACAAAACAGAGCACAGGTAGGAGAAACGGAGGGAGTCCCGGAATTAGCAGCACAACTGAATGGAGGTGGCAGTCCAGGAAAATGCAGCTCTTCAGAACGCTGCGGTGCGGCCGGAAAAACAGATTGACTGTGCCCCTTCTCTCCTGCACTTGGGCAGGGACCACGCACTTCTTCCCCTGCTGACTTTTCACCGAGGAGGCCCGCCGGAGCTCTCAGTAGCCCACGGCACCTCCACTCGGCGAGGTGACGACCTTCCAGATGTGCTGGGGGGGGGGCCCGCAGAGTAGGACACCCTCTTCAACCCTTTCCCTCGACGATGCAGTATAATCTTTTGTGTGGGACTGTGCCAAATGCCTTGCTAAAGTCTAGGTAGGCCATGTCCAAAAAAGAATATGAACTTTTGATTTTGTCTGAACCTAAATTCGTGGGGCAGTGTTCCTTAAAATTTTCTGGAACACTGATGGGTGTATGTATTGTCACTGAATACTTACTTCAGTCTTCGAATAGACACTGTTGAGCCAATAGCACATCAGGGCTTTAAATGTGCAGCTGGAGCCCCTTTTGTATCTGCCAGCCCCTTGCATTTCAATCCTCCCCACATCAGAAGAACAGACTTGCTCCTGGCCCTCTCAAAGCTGGACACTGCCCTGTAGCTGGACACCCCCTTTCTACATCTGGCCACAGCCCTGCATCTGACCACCCTCATATCTGGATTCTCACAGCAAAAGAACAGACGTGCTCTGTGATCCCCAGCTCCAATCACTCAGGGAAAGGGACAGGAAGCAGAAAATACATGAGGATGTCAGCTGACCACTACAGTGTTGTGAGTGCTCCCTGGCCCCGATCTGCAGTTTGAGGGGAAATGATAGCAAGGATATGGGCTGCATCGGTTTTGTGGCAAGACCTATTAAAGTGATGCTGTCTTCAGGGATAATTACCAGTTCACCTTAGCAAATCCTCTAGTTAAGTGAAAACTATGAAAGCTTGCCAGCCATTTCAGGGGAGGGTGGTGTAATCATATCCTGAGGCTATGATGGTGGGCCAAGCATGAGATCTTTAGGCAAGGCTAGGCAACTTTTATTTAAAAGACACCCAATCCCAGAGGCTCTGGGTGCCATACAACAATAAAACACAGCATGAATAATAATACATTAATACAACAATAAATTGTAAAACCAAAAATAATGAATTAATTAGAAAAACAACTTACTAAAGAAACACAAAAGGTCAGGAACAATTCTTATATGGCAGTCAGGCAAAACATGTTATACAGCGTAATCAGAGAACGCCTAAGTGAACAGGAAGGCCTTGAGGTGGGTCTTAAATACCTCAACTGAAGGGGCCCCCCTTACTGCTGGTGGAAGAGAATTCCACAGCACGGGGCTGGGGACACTGAAAGCTCTGTCACCAGCCATTTTTAGCTTCATTCTGGGAATCGCCAGGAGGATCCTTGAGGAGGAACATAGGGGTCAGACTGAAGTGGACGGTGTAAGAAGATCTGCCGGGTAACTAGGGCCCCATCCATGTAGGGCCTTAAAGGTGAGCAAACCCACCTTAAAGAGGGCCTTCCACCTGACAGGCAGCCAGTGTAATTCCTGCAGCACCATGGTAATGTGACAGTATTTAGACTTAGGGCAGTGGTGGCTTGGGACCCTAGTGTTAAACCTACAGGTGATGAGTGCAAGGGCTGTGGTATGGTTGGGCTAGAAAACATTTCAGGTCCTGGACCAGGCTTTTCTCCCAGCTGACCAACCTCCACGTAGCTGGACAACTGTTTCAGCACCTGGAGTAGCCCCACTCTCCAGCCAGCCAGTCTTCCATCATTCATACTAACCTGTTACCCCAGCAGACCACCCTTCCTGCCTGGACACCCTTCCCATTCAACCTGCCTTTCTGCATCCTAACCCAACTTCCTACTTCCTCCACTCCCAACAGCAAACCACTGTCCCTGAATCTGAACCCTTCCCCACCCTGCATCCACCTAAAATCTGTGCACTATTTCTGTACTTGGAGCTCCCCCCACAGCAGCTCACCCTCTCTGCAGTTAACACCCCCCGAGCAGCACACTCTCACTTTATCTTAGCTGCAATGGTATGCACTACAAAATAAGTGTCATTTTCTTTATATTTCTGCTGTTGAGAATCATACCTCCCAACCTCTTGCCTCATAAATTAGGGACATGGCTTAAAAAGTTATCAGGGAAAAAGACCCCAAATCAGGGACACATCTTAAAAACGGGTACTATTTACTCAGAAAGTTAATATAATAAGGGAATTAGTGTAAGATGCATTTTCTGAAAAAGAACGAGCCAGTAATTTTAATGTTTGACATTATTTTATGCTTGGTCTGTGAGGATGTGTGTTGATTATCAAACCCTGAACCAGCGGACTATGCCTTGTATACAAGATGCCCTGGACTGCTTGAATGGGAGCAAATGGTTCTCGGTGTTGGATCTTCACAGCGGATACTACCAGATCCTGATGGCCCTGGAAGACCATAAGAAAACAGCCTTCTTCTGTCCATTGGGGTTCTATGAATTTCTGAGGATGCCACAGGAGATATCAGGCACCCCGGCCACCTTTCAGTGACTGATGGAACGTGTGGTGGGAGATATGAATTTGCTAGAATGCCTGGTGTACTTGGATGATGTCATTGTGTTTGGGAGCACCTTAGAGAGCATGAGAACTGCCTGTTTAAAGTCCTAGACCAACTGGAAGACTTCGGCCTCAAGCTGTCCATTGACAAGTGCCAGTTTTTTCAAACCTCCGTGAAGTATGTGCTGCACGTAGTATCTACAAGAGGGATAGAGACTGATCCCAGTAAGGTTGAAGCATTAACTACTTGGCCCCAGCCCCATAGTCTGAAAGAACTACAACATTTTCTGGGGTTCTGCGGCTACTACCACAGGTTCATAAAAAAATATTCCAAGGTGATTCACCCACTCTTGAACCTTACCCAGGGTTACCCTCCTACCAATCATAAATACGAAAAAGGGGCCATTAAAGAACCATAAAAAGTATACTTCCACCCAGGTGAACTCTTCGGGGCCCGCTGGATGCCAGACTGTGAATCAGCCTTCTATGATATCATATACCAGCTCACCCATGCCCCCATCCTTGCCTATGCTGACCCCACCAAACCCTACGTGCTACATACAGACGCTAGTCTGCAGGGTCTAGGAGCGGTGCTGTATCAAGACCATGAGGATGGCCTGAGACAAGTAGCTTTATCCAGTAGGAGCTTGACCCCATCTGAATGAAACTACCCTGTGCATAAGTTGGAGTTCCTTGCGCTAAAATGGGCCATCGTTGACCAGTTTCATGAATACTTCTATGGGGCAAAGATATTGGTGAAGACTGACAATAACTCATTGACCTATGTACAGACTTCAGCTAAGTTAGATGCCACTGGGCACCGGTGGCTTTCTGCATTATCAACCTATGATTATGCTGTCAAATACAGACTGGGCCTGAACCATATTGATGTTGACGCCCTATCACGAAGGCCCACTTCCAAGAGTGATTGGGTCAGGCTGTCTGAAGCTGACATTCGAGCATTGTGCCAAAAGTTTGATAGAGATGAACAGATGTCTGCTGATATAGTGGACTGTTTAGTAGATTTCTTGGGCCCTTCTGACACCTGCATACCAGCTGCTTATTGCCACTTCTCTGCTCTAGATATTAGTGTACTACCTGAATTTGACAATGACAGCATTCAGTAGGCTGAATCCCAAGATCCTATGATTCAGCCAGCACTTGATGCCCTGCATGCGGGGAAAGATGTGTCTAAGTTACGTTCCACTGACTTGAGAACTCTTTATTGTTTAAAGAAGGCCCCAGATTGAAGTTGCTCAATCAGTTGTTGTATAGAGAGAGACAGTAGATCATAGTGGTAAAGTAAACAAGCAACAATTGGTCCTGCTCACGGCCTTTAAAGATTTGGTACTGAGGTCCCTCCACAACCACGTGGGGCACCTCAGTATTGACAGAACCCTTGACCTGGTACGATCTCGCTTCTACTGGCCCAAAATGGGGGCCTATGTTGAGCACCATGTAAAGACTTGTAGTCGCTGCCTGCAAAGAAAAGCCCTGCCTCAGAGGGTTTCCTCCCTTGTTAATATTACTACCAGCACCCCCATGGAACTAGTCTGCATAGACTTCTTGTGTTTAGAACCTGATCGGCGGAACACTGGCAATGTGTTAGTGGCTACGGATCATTTCACATGGTATGCACAAGCTTTCCCCATCAAAGATCAAAAGGCATCTACCATGGCCAAGGTGCTAGTGGAACATTTCTTCATTCACTATGGTGCCCCCCAGCGGATTCATTCTGATCAAGGCAGAGACTTTGAGAGTCAGCTAATCAAAGAAATGCTCTCTCTAGGTGGGGTGTGAAAGTCAAGAACCACCCCTTATCACCCTCAGGGGGACCCTCAACCAGAACGCTTCAACCACACCCTGCTAGACATGCTAGGCACCCTCCACCCAAAAGACAAGCATAAATGGAACCAGCAGATTAGCACCTTGGTACACGCATACAATAGCATGAAAAATAATGTTACCAGGTTCTCTCCCTACCTCCTCATGTTTGGGAGAGAGGCCCGGCTGCCTGTTGATGCCTGTTTTGGGGTCTCTCCAGATGGGGTCTGAGCCACAAACTACTTGCAATATGTACAAAAAATGAACACTCAATTGAATCATGCCTATCAACTGGCCCAGACAATGGCCGCCAAGAGAAATCTAGCCAACAAAGAGAGGCATGATAAAAAAGTAAAGGCTCAAGAGCTTCGACCTGGAGACCATGTGTTGTTACACAATTTGGGACTGCATGATAAACACAAAATTGCTGATTGGTGGCACCATCTTCCCCATGTAGTAGTTGGAAAGTTGGATGATTTACCCGTGTACAAGGTGCGCCCAGAGAACAACTCCAAAGCTGTCAAGACCATGCACCATAACCACTGGCTACCTATCGGCCAAGTTATGATTGAGGCTGAACCCCCAGACATTGAGCCCCCTGGGCTGGTGACTCATGCTGCTGCAAGAAAGAGACAGAGTCAACCTACCCCAGTGGTCACAGATTTAAGGTTTCCTCCGCAGCAGGCCCAGAATGATAGTGATTGTCAGTCCACTTCTGATGAAAGTGAATACGAACATGCCTATTACCCCTCTTATGAACTGAGTCAGCTGTTTCGCGGTAACCCCCTGATAAATTGTGGGGATGAAGCTGGGCCTTCTGGACTGCCTTACTCCCCAGCTTCATCCTTGGAGCCAATGCTCCCAGAAAGTGAAGTGCAAAGTATCACGTCTGAAGATGTTGAGTCTCTGTGTATTGTGGAACTCTATGATTTGCCTGAAGAAGGGGCTGAGAGTTTTAGTCTTTCTGGTGACATACCAGAACTTGAAGAACACTATGAGAGTGCTGACTACCCCTCTTCAGTGCCTCAAAGCTTGATTGTGCCTGAGCTTTCGCAAAATTAGTCAAGTGTTGTAGTAACAGAGCATGCAGAGCAAGGAGCTGACAGTTCCCCAAGTTTGGAGGTTCCCACCCAGGCAAAGGCACCCCTCACAAGTAACGAGAGTCCCCAGACCAGTGCTAACAGTACAGAGACTGTAGTTGTCCCCCTCAGAAAGACTGGCTGAGCTGTCAAGCCAGTAGTACGCCTCAGTTATGATTCTCCCGGGAGGCCAGTGGATTTGCCTCTCAATGCGGTGCACAAAGGTGTTTAGGTCTCACCAAGCTCACTACCCAAATTGAGCTTGATAGTCAATTCCAGGTTACTTGTCTTTCCCTCTCACCATGGTGCCCCTGCCCCCTCTAGCCCTAAGTTAACTGCTAGGCAAGAGCCCCCTCTTGCATTGTTCAAGGTACAAGAAGTTATTACCTGATTTAGTATAGTAATGTTCAGCTGACTTGTGCGAAATATGCCTAATGTATTGTCAGAATGCATATAGCGACACGAAGTGTGGTGAATATATGTAGTAAAGTAATAAGTGTATGTTAACTGATGCATGATGGTACAGACTTGACACGAACGCCAAGTTTTCTCCAGGCAGGGAAGGGTGTAATCCCCCTACAAATGTGGGTTCCCAAAAAGTCTTCCTTGAGCTTGCCTACATGCTCACTGCCAGGCTGGTGTCCTGCATCTTAGCAGTTAATTGTTATTGCCAAAGAGTGCCTGTATAACCTCTTTGTACTGTCTCTTTAAGAGCTGCGTGGATTGCAGTCATAAGTAATCTGAGAGTGAGCTCTGTTGAAAGATGTAACTATTTGCTGAAAATCATTTAGAGTGATAATGATAATGTAGTTTGTCTAATCTGCCTTCTTTGCAGCAAGGACTGTTTTGTTTATCTCCACTATCTTGGCCCTGGACTGAGAATTAGATCACAGTTCTAGTGGGACCTAAAATGGAGCAGGACTACGGGAGCTGTCTGGAGTTAAAATCTATAGGAATTGTAGTTTTGGGCTTTTGGTGCCTTTTTGCATGTGAAGGGGGGGCCTTTGTTGTGACTGACAGACAGATCAGCCAACCAAGCCTTTTGGATTCTGGAGAAAGTCCCTGGCTTGCTGGCAGTTAAGTCAGATCTCAGTTGGGAGCTGAATGCAGCAGCCGTCTGAGTAGTTTCATGTGGGAGAACTGTTGAAAGGCCTGAGTTGTGGCCTGCATGTCTGCCTGCTGCCCCTGAGAGGGAGAGAAGAGAATTATTTCAATCTAAATCAAAGTTTGTGAGAACGAAGAAAGGCTCATACCTGAAGAAGACCGAAGATTTTGTTAAATGCGATCATCCTGTCAGGATTTCCAGCTGCTTTTGAATCCCCGGTTTGTGAAGAGACTTTGCGATCGTGTCCGGAGAGCGGTTTGCCTGGTACAGTAGAATTTCCTTGCATGTGAATGTGCTGTGTATTGAAAGTGGGTCGTGATTTGGTTCCCCACTGTGTGAATTGTGTTCTGCTTGCTGGAAGCTTTATCCAGCCTAATTGTACTGAATCCGCGTTCATCTCAATTCGGCCTGGGCCATGGCAAACTGGCCCTGCCAGACTACCCCACTGCACACAGAAAGCCACCAATGAGAGACCTGCCTGGGGATCAGCCTCCTCCTCCACACTTGAACAGGAACGATTCCTCCGCGAATCTTGTGGGCCCTGCTTCTCCTGGCACTCCAGACTAACCACCTGCTGTCCTGCTTTTCGTCCAGCCTGTGTCCAGTCTTGGGTATCATGAGTAATCATGAGGGTAGCTCCCTGTAACAACAGCCTAATCTAAAAGTATGTCATCTGATTGTCTTGTTGTTTTCTTTTCACGAACTGAGCCCTCCAGGCTCCGGATTACAAATAGTGTGTGTTGTGCATATTGTTTTTTTCTTTCATCACAGGGCCCCAACCAGCTGCAACGTTCCTGGCTAGCCCACCATTCTCCTTCTGGGTACCCAGGATGTGTGACTGTTTATGGACCCTGAAGTGCATGCATAACCATTTGATTGATACAGCCTTTAAGCAAATTAACCTGATTACATCCCTACCTTGTTCAGGGCCCTTAAATAAATCAGATCTAACTATTTTTTGCATTTACCCTGACTGTGGTTCCAGTTTGTGCAAGAGTACTGTACTGCTATTTGCTGTGTATAACCTTGTTTTACAGGGGGGGGTCCCCAGGGCCGAGCCAGAGGAAAGCCCTGGTGGTAAGTTCAAACAGTGTGGGTACTTGTGTGGTGTATCAGGGATATTGTGAATGTAATTATTGTGCAGTGCTTAGGCCACTAGCAGGGAAAGAGGGGGGGTTACAGTGTCCCAGAGGGTTTTGCCCTGGTTAGCTAGACCACCACCAACCCTGCCCTCCGGGTGGAGGCACCCGTTACAGAATCTAGGCCCCTTAATCTGCTACTAGCCAAGCAGGCAGGGGTTGTAGCCCTTGGGATAGTGCCACCTAGGGGTTACTCAGGTATGGAGATAGGCAGTGAATGAAGGCTATATGGAAGGCTGGGCACTGCAATGGGGATAAGGGAACTGGCAATTCATGAGGGGTACAGAGACAGGCAATGCAAAATGGGCAACATGGATCAGTGATGCAAAGGAGGAATGGGGTCAGGCAACTGGAAGAGGCAGTGTTAACACAGGAATATTGACAGGCAGTGCAAATGGGGCAAGAGGGATAGGCAATGCAAAGGGGTATTGGGATTTGCAAGGAAGCATAGGGATATGCAATGGAGCATGGGGCTAGGCACAAACAAAGCACAGTTGTGGCTGCAGCATTTGAGTTTAACTACCTTGCATATATAATAGATCTCTTGGATTCTGGGAACCTGGGATTGGGCTAAGACAACGTCCAGTCGTACCTGTATGTAACCCCCCTACAAATGAGGGTTCCTAAAAGCCTTCCCAGAACTTGCCTAAGTGCTCCCTGCCTAACTGGCGTTTGGCATAAGGCTACTTAAATATGGGCGCTGTGAGTGCTTTTAGAGCCTCTGGTACTGTCTCTTTAAGAGCTGCCTGCTTGCAGGCTGTATTAGTTTGTGTGGGGGACTGTGGGTTTACTGCTCGAATTCCACTCGAGTTGTTGTTTGAATTGCTCTGTTTCTGCCGTCACTAAGAGAGCAGAGGGAGCTTGGTTAAAAGATGTAACTGTTTGCTGGAAAATATGTTGTGCCATTGCAAAAATGTAGTTTGTTTAACCTGCCTTATTTGCAGCTGGACTCTGTGTGTTCAGCCCCTCCATTTTGGACCCGAACTGATGAGATGGGCCAGTTGGGGAAAGGGGGCTCTAAAATGGAGACCGCTGGAGCCAATTAGAATTTGGACTCCCACTGGGAGCCTGCCTGAAGGGGAATATATGGCAGGTGCTCCTGGGAAGTGTAGTTTGGACCCTGGCACCTTTTTGCACCAATAGAGGGCGCATGGAGTGACTGACAAACCAAAGCAGCCAACCGGAGCCCTGGGGAGGAGAGGAAAACTGCTCTGCAACTGCCCTGGAGGGGCAGAGTCGTTGGTAATCGTGAAGATAGAAAAAGCTCTGGCTCCTGTGCTGTGGAAGTCTTTGCGTGGGAAGCGCGTGTGGCAGACCAAGAAGTTGAGTGATAGTATTGCCAGAAGGAGTGAACAAGATCCGTGGAGCAGTGAAGGCAGAGGAAGCTGTACGTTTACAGCTACCTACCAGGCTCACCCTGTAGAAGACTGGAGAATCTGCTTCAATCGCACTCGGTCTGTCAGGACATGTGAAGCTGCGTCGTTTGGCCCTGGTATTGCAGTGAAAGTGAACGGAAGTATAAAGCAGCTGCCTGGTATGGTACCCCTCTGCTCTTCATATAAATGTGTGGAGAAGTGTTTGGATTTCAGGCTCGGTCCTGCGAGTGGTGTGAGAGCGATCTTTCTGCCGGAGTTGTGAGTACTAAATCAGGGTAGCTCCCTGTCAGATGTTCATTGTGAGGGCAAGATTTGTCTGGCTGCTCAATCGGCTACAAGAACTGAGCCCGCTGGCTCTGCTTAATCCATTTAGGTATCAAATGCTTGTTTTCTGCATCAGGGCCCCAACCAGCTGCACCGAATAGGCTAGCCTTCTATTGCCTGGGTACCCAGAGACAGTGATTTATGGGTTTGGCCTGTGCACCGTGTCATATATATATATACAGTATATATATATATATATATATTAGAGTGTTAAGCTAATCAACCTGATCTCCCCCGTCCTTGTTACTTCCTCCTTAATAAATCAGATTTGTTGTTGCAAGGTATACCGTTTGAACTGTGTGTTTGTGCTACCCTTTTGTGCATGGGTTATTGTATAACTGCTCCTTATTTTACAGGGGGTCCTCAGCACCAAGTTGGCAATCCCGACCTCGGGGTAAGTGTATGTCATAACGAGAGTGTGGGAATCACTGGGGAGCCACTAGTGGGAAGAAAGGGGTTACAGTGACCCAGAGGGCTGTGACCAGGTCATATCTGACTGTTCCAACCTCGACCTCTGGGTGGAGGCACCCGCCATTGGACCTAGGCCCCTCAACCTGTCAGTAGTCAGTCAGGCAGAAGTAGTAGCCCTTGGTGATAGCGCCACCTGGGGATTACATGTAAAAGAAGAGTAGCCATTGGGTCACAAAGGATCCATAGTTCTTTAGGAACAAAATGAGAGTGACAGGGAAAGTTAAATATACAACAATACTTATCTGATAAGCAGGTATCCATGTCCTGTCAGACCTGAAGAAAAAAGGAAAAAATGGTGAACCTAACGGAAAGAAGCAAGAGTAGGCAGTGTTCCAGAGACACAAGAACTGCTGGACAAGCATAGATATTATGTACAGGAATCAGGTTGTCCCAGGTTCAAATCCCACCACAGTCAGTGGCTCAGAATGTAACATTCGGGATGTCACCTGGCGTCACAGGTGTAAAACTGCTAGCGAGAACACAGGAGCAGTAAACAACATGACAGCCCTCTGATTTCAGCTTGCAAAACACTCTCACAACCTATTTGTTTGTAAATGTTAACTTTATTTCCCTCTTTAATGCCTCTGAACTAGCTCAGCGTGTTACTCTCTCTGCTCTGGCTAAAATCATGCCCTGCTGGCTTGCATTGGAGAATGTAGCATTTCAATAAGTATACCAATTGGACCAAAGTGATGTCTTTGAGGGCCAGTGGATTGTTCCATCTAACAGCTCTATTGGCCAGTACTGTAGCTAACAAACACAAGTTTGATCCCTGAGTTCCCATAAGTAATTAACTCGCCTTACTCAGCAGGCTTAATCGGCAGAGCAATGAGAATGTATAATGGCAATGTCTCTTCAAAGTTGAATACAAGGCTATAAACAGGAACTTGGAAAGTCAGTGCTCTGCAGTAACTGAATCCTTAGCATTAGGATAAGGATAGCAGAGCAGATGTGCAGGTTCACATCTCACAAGGAGTGGAAGCCACAAGTCAGGTCTACAGCATAGGACTTCAGAAGCCCGGTTCTCTTGAGCTGCTAAAAATTCCTAATGCAATGAAGTTACACAAAACAGGAAACTAATAATTTGTGGACAGCAGGTGATTGTTCTGTATGCAGGCATCATCTAAAAATGTCAAGCCTAGTCCTATGAAAATAACTACAGTAAAACCTGCATCTTATAACTAAACTGGAATTTGAATATCACAGTCACATAGCTACCCCATAGCCAGTTCTGAAACCTATATAAGCTCTATAGCTGCATTCTGGGAATTCTCATGCATTGTACATAGTTGGAATCTGTACTTTACTCACTTAATCTGTTATGGGACTACTTTTCTCTATATTATGTAATTAAGTGCTTTTGCAATGCATTCTGTCTCTCCCCGTCCTTCTATTTGTAATGCTGATAACCTTTTTAATGATGTGTAACTGACAATGCCTTCTAGCTGCTTCTATTTTTCCCCACTGTGCATGTACTTGATGTTCCCCCACCCTCTGCTCGACGAGGATCCTTTGTAAATGAGCTTTTAGCTCAAAGGCTGTAAATCCAATTTTACAATAAAAAAAATAAAAATAAAATGAAGCTGTCCAGGGTAACCATAATTTTCCATCTCTATAAATATACCTGCCGAAAGAACCTAGTTTCAAATTGTTAAGATCATTCTTAATAGCTAAAAGTAAGTCATAACATATAAGATTCAAAGCAGTCAACCCATATATTAGTTAGACATGTGAGCTTTCTTAATTAATCATCCAACAGCATTCACACCAAGTCACATACATCACATACGTATGCCTATAAATGTGAAAGTACATTTTTAAGTGCCGATTCTGTGCAGCCCCCCAAAACTGTCCATCAGTGCCTAACTAACAATCTCAGCCAGACTTTCCCTCTTGTCAGTTTTCTGGCAACAGTACCCCCACTTTATTGCTTATCAGTATCCCAGACTCTGTGCTCTGACACAAAATGGATTTGCAGTCAATTATACTTGAACCTCACTCAGATTGCCTTACAAAACTGTTTTATCTTTAGCTCCCACCCAAGTCTTGTCATACGATGACACATCACACCAGATCTGCTAACTTCAGGCAGTTTTTTTTATATAAATTTACTAGTAATGTACATTGATGTGGAGCTTGGCGAAATTGCCTAAACATCGTCTTGCACGCCACAAGCCCTTCAGAGATATCATGCCTTCCACCATCTTTAGCTAAGTCTCTTCTGGTGGCAAACTCCCCGGGGATTGATGCTTTAAGAATCAACAATGTGGAGAGAGGCGAGCACGGGGATGTCTTTAACCCCTCTGCCCCACCCCAGAACTCGTCTTTTGAGTCCTGAGTCCTGAATCCTGACGTGACCACGACAAGCAATATGGAATGAGAAAGAAAAAAAAGCAGCTTCATGCTATGAGAGCTTTGAACATCTGAGGAGGGGGGCAGCCTACCCCTATAATCTACACCACTGGTATTGTGAAAGGCTGGGTAATGTCACCCAGCGAGTATGTTTGGATAGTGCAATTATAATACAAAAGTTACATGGCAATTACAGATCGAAATCCTTAATTAAGAAAAAAAAAAACATAGTACATCATACCAGGAGCACCAGGCAAATGTGATACTGTTATAAAGAAGGGTCAGTCAGTTCACTCAGTGGTGATGTTCATGCACCTTCCTGAAAACAGGAATGGTCACTACTAATGAAAATGTCTTCCATGCAGTGCCAGTTCTTTTGCGGGAAAGAAACGAGCGCCGCGACGGTGAACAAGCACTGCCGAATGTCACATGCAAGACTGCATCACCGAGAGAACTGTGCATGCACGGCACTCGCACATGCATAGTTCTGTCAAATGGCATAATATGCCATTTCCAAGATGGCATCACAGACAGAACTGCACATCCGTGACACGCATGCATGCGCAGTTTGGAACCAAAATGTGGAAGCCGCGGATGAGGTGACAAATAGCGCGCCTGTGGCAGTTCATATAATTCTGTGTGCAGACTATTTCCTATTGTTTTAGAGTTTCAGAAGGATCATTCCAAAATTCCAAAATAGAAGTGTTCCAGGGTCTGAATCTGGTAGCTTGTTTTTAGAGCCATCGAAAAACAGCTGCAGTCTCCGCCTATGCAGCTATAAAAATTAATCTGCACTTTTTTCCTTAGTTCATTTTCCATGGTTTAGAGGATACTGAATCTCCTAAACTTCCAGCAGTGCTAAAGGCAGAGGATAATAAGGTGGATGGGGAAGGCTTCTGTGTCCATTAATTTTTTCCTGGAACTGGTAGCCTACACTTACGCACTGAGAGATGCTGCACTGTTGTCTTCACTCAGTCTTATTCAGATTAATGTTTTGTGAATTTTCAGCAGGCCTACACAGTCTGAATAAATCATTTTGGGGGCAATGTTGCCCATAAAGCAAGAGTATACAACTCTTATAATGGCACAGGGGGCCCTCTTGAATATGACCCCCACCCTGTTGTGATGCATAAAGCCCGGTTAGTGCAACACTATGCTTAATGCTACACTAACCTTCTGAATAAGGGGCCTTTGTCTCTGCCTCTTTCTAGTCCCTTCCCAGAGGCAGCAGCACTTCAGTAATTGTTCAGTGTAAGTTCTGAGTTTTAATTGTTAGTTTAGTTTCTGGGGCTCACAGGTACACCCACACCTGTGGTCTGTATTCCCATACCTACTGACTGAATCTCAGTGGCAGGATCATGTACCAGACCTTCCTACCAGGTATGAAGATCTGTCTGGATCTATCCTCTCCAACAACACAACACCTCCTTACCCAAGTAACAATCCTTGAAGGACAGAAAGCACAAATAGACCTACCAATCAGGCCCCACTTTCTGTATAGAGCTCCCACCTGGCTATCTGATCTCCCTCTTGAAGTACAAACTGCCTTCAAGTTAGGGCTTTTTAAACACAACCTCAGGTAGTACTTTCTTTCTCTCAACTGCTGCGACTGCCCAATTTAAGCTACTTCACCCTCACATATCCCCTAATTTTCTGGCTAAACAGCTGCCAGTCAGCCTACCCCTCCACTCCTCCCCCTGCACCCCCCATAGGTACCTCTCTCTTGATGTGTTTCCTCTCTATTCACTTCACTCTGTAGCTCCTAAACCTTGATTTATACCTATTCCCCCTCCTCCTGCTTTCACCTTTTTGTTTGCTTGCACACGCAGTGCACAAGAAACATACTGAGATAAGTAGAGTTGAGGTATTGCAGAGGTGTGGCATTGTGTGGCCAATGCAGCCCATGCTTTCAGGGGCCTGTCCCTTGGCTACCAATCAGCCGAAAAAATGCAGATGATGGCAGTTTCAGAGACAGCACCGGACTTGAAAGAAATGTGCCGCTCCAATCAGGGACAGTTTCATCATCCCTAATTGCACTGGCAGCTCCCCCCCTCCCTTGCAACCAGGAACACAGAGGCAGCCAACAAGACGCTCCGCCCATGTGCATTACAGTGCACAGTAATACGCATGGGTGCAGTTTCCTTCTTGTCGGCTGTTGCCCTGTGCCTCTGGCCCTACTGTGCCTTTTCTAGAGAAATATTTAATTATTTAAATTGGCAACTCTGCTGCCAGCCATACACTCCTGGGGAAAGCCTACATCGGGGTGCCCAATCCCGTGTTGGCATATCCCCCCCCTCATTAAGTGGCACATTGGGAGCCCACACCAGTGTGCTGAAATATGCTGACTCCTGCCACCCACCACACAGTCCTCATAAGCCAACATGGCGTGCCCAATCCTGATGTTGGCATCCCCCCTTAGTGTGTCTTTCCTGGTTAAACAATTTCCCCTTTCTTGATGTGCGCCCCTCAACCTGTCAACACCCCTCACTGACATCAGGGTACCCAATCCATGAGTCAGCATCCCCCCATCCACCACTATTGTGGCACACTGGGAGCCCATCCCAGTGTGCCAAACTTTTATTTTTAATCCTGTAAATGGAGGAAACTGTCCATTTTTTTTAAACCAGAAAAAACAACGGTCCTCATTGTCTTTTCAGGCCCCTGCCCCATCCCCACCCTCCCTCTACGCACCCCGCCTCCTGCACCCCCTTCACCCAATACTTACCTCCAGAGGTCCAGCGCTATGATCATCTGTGGAGTGGGAACACGCCTGAACTCTTCAAAAGCCGACTACAAAATGAAGAAAATCACAGTAAGCTTTATTATGGCATTAATGCCGGGTTTCAACTTAGGTTGATATCTCAGTCATGATTTGGAGTTTTGGCCCCAAATTTTCAACATGGGGTTCTTGTGAACCCACTTCATGAACGCTTGAATTGTCATTTTGTATCTTGGTCCCAAAAGGTGATTTCGCGGTTGTTGTGCAGAATCACCTTTCAGGACCGATTAATAAAATGACAGTGCCACTGTTTACGAGATGGGGTTGCAGAAAGGCCATGTTGCAAATTTGGTGCATGAACTCCAAAAAATTACTGAGTCATGAATGTGCATTATGCAGTTTCTATGTACGCTCATAACTTTGCCAATTTTAAATATTTTCACTCCAAATTTCCAGCATTGCCATTTTTTTACACCTCCTTATGAACAGTAGAGCTGTCATTTTTGCATCCTGCCCAAAATGTGTTTTTGCACCTGTGGCACAGAATGGCGCAGTCACTGTGTGAAATCAACTTTTGGGACAGAGTAATGAAATCACAGTGCCACTCTTCATGAGGGAACATCGAAAAAAGGCCATGTTGAAAAATTGGTAAAAAAATTCCAAAAAATCACTGTGTTACGAGCGTGTGTTACGCAGTTTCTACGTATGCTCATAACTTCACCAGTTTTTCATATTTTCCCTCCAGGTTTTCATCATTGCCATTTTTCCACACCTCCTCATGAACGGTATAGCTGTCTTTTTCACAACCTGCCCAAAATGTGTTGTCACACCTGTTGTGCTGAATGGTGCAGTCACTGTGTGAAATCACCTTTGGGGACTGAGTCATGAAATGACAGTGCCACTGTTCATGAGGTGTGGTCCAAAAAAGCCCAGACTGAAAATTTGTAGTGAAAATACCAACAAACACCCGGGGTGTTAGGGTTTTCAATCATAATGCCCCACCCTGTAGAGAATGACAGGTGTTGGGAGTGTGACTTATGGTTGTATGGCTGTAATGTTCATGCCATTGCACCCCCAACCCCACCCTACAACCAGTGACAGGCATCAAGGTGTGTCTTGGGGTCTTTTGCTCCAACGTTCACTCCATTCTCCTATACTGCACCCATCTCAGATAATTTCCTTATGGAATGGGGTGAGCGTAAGGGCCGAAGACCCCAAGGCACACCATAATACCTGTCTGTGTCTGCAGGGTGGGGTAGGGTGAGGTGGAATGGTGTGAGCTTTATGCCTGATGACCCAAAGCCACACCCCCAATGCCCATCAGTCTCTGCAAGGTGAGGGTGGTGGCTGGCGATAATTCAGTACTTCACTGCCATTCCTGTTATGCAGCTCTCTAACTCTTGCAGTACCAATGCCAACACCTGCAAGCAAACATTCGGCATTGACAAATGTTTGTTTACTGCTCCTTTTTATTTGCCTTGCCTTACTCATGTTAATCTATTAACTTCGACAACGTTATTTTTTACCACCTACTATCACATACTGATACATTATTGTATTTTATCTTAGCTTTTACCCTGGTATCTATTTTTTGGTTCCTATTTGCCAACTTTGACAAAGGCTGATAAAATGACAACTCTGATTGTTGTTTGCTTTTTTGTTATATCCATGCCACATTTTTGTTACATTACTGCATTTAGCTACTTGTTATGATTTCTTTGGGACGTGGAACCTTTGTAAATGAGTCTCTGACTCAAAGGTATGTCAAATTACGAGACTGTAATAAATAAATAAATAAATTGTGAAGTGCTTTGATATGCTTACATGGAAGGCATTATATTAGGGAGATAAACCAATGGCTCAGGGAGTGGTGTGAGGCCAGAGGGTATGGGTTGATGGGGGATTGGGGGGAGACCTGGGAGGATAAGGAGCTATATGCTAGAGATAGACTACATCTCAATTTGGAGGGGAAGGGAATCCTTAAGTTGAAAATAGAGGAGTTCATTGGTGAAAAGTGGGGTTTAAACTTGTGAAGGGGGGTGGGATGGGAGAAAAGGCTGTCAAGAGGTGCCGATAAAGGAGGGACTCTGTCTCCACCCCCCTGAGGACCAGGAGGATTGCAGGAAAAGGCCAACTGGCAAAGTGCAGACCAGGAGAAAACAGAATCCCATGGGAACACAAGCAGGGAAATGGAACTATAGGGAAAGGGTGGAAGGTAGTCCCATAAATACCAGGAGCTTGGGCAATAAAATGCCTGAGCTCCAGGCAATGTTAACTGAGGGAGCAGTGGATGTGGCAGTGGTCACTGAGACTTGGGCCACTGCAAGACATGACTGGGACCTGAACCTGGAGGGTTACACTATGTTTAGGAAGGACAGGGGGAGGGAAGGGGAGGAGGGGTAGCAATGATAGTCAAAAACTGCATTGGCATAGGGGGAGTAGAGGAGGCGGAGGGAACCGTGGAGGCGATTTGGATCACCTTGATAACAAGGGGGGGCAAGAGAGTAAAAATAGGAGTGGTGTATAGACCCCCTGCCCTGGCGGAGGAGCTGGAGGACAGTCTGGTGGCAGATGTTAGGAGACACTGCAGACTGGGCAGAGGAACGGTGGTGGTGTTGGGGGACTTAAACATGCCAGGAACAGACTGGGAGACTATGACATCCTCTGTGACCAGGGAACAGAGGTTGTTGGATGTCTTTCAAGATGCTCCTAACTCAGCAGGTGAGGGAACCGACCAGGGAGGCACGGGTACTGGATGTGGTCCTGGCAGACAGTGACCAGATTGGGGGCCTGGAGGTAAGGGACCCATTGGGGAGTGACCATGCCACGGTCTGGTTCTGCCTGGACCTAGGAGGGGTAGAAGGCTGCACAAAGACTGAAGTAACTGACTTCAGGGGGGCGGATTTTAAGGAAATGGGAAGGATCCTTAAGGAGCATTTGGATGGGATTGGGTCAGACATGGACGCTGATAGTAGGTGGGAAATCATCAGGAGAGGGGTGCAGGATGCTACCAGCACCTGTGCAAGAGTAAGACGAAAATGCAGTAGGGCCCAAAAACCCTGTTGGTGGACCAGGGAGGTCTAGGAGGTGGTTTGGGGAAAGAAAGCAGCCTATAAGAAATTCAAGTGCTCAAGGAGTGAAAGGGATCGAGGGGAGTACGAGCTGATGGCTAGAAGGGCCACTAGAGTGGTGAGGGTGGCTAAGGCAAGGAAGGAGCAGAACCTGGCCAGGGAAATTAGGAGAGGGAAAAAGGGGTTCTTTAGATACATTGGGGAAAGACGAAGGGTGAAGGGGCAGATTAGCAGGATTAAATCAGGGGAGAGATGGGCACAAGAGCCGGGGGAGCAGGCTGAGGAACTAAATGAGTACTTCACCTCAGTTTTCACCAGGGAAAATGGGGATGCTGCATCATACATGGGAGGAGACAGAGATAATGAGGAGGGGGGACCCTTACCGATCAGCAGGTCTGGGGAGAGGGGGAGGCATCACTGGCAGGTGGGGAGGGCTAGGGAGAAGAGGTACCAGAAGTGGAAATCACAGCAGAGAGAGTGAGGGAAGCCTCAGCTCCCTTAAGATGGAGAAAGCACCGGGCTGGATAAATTACATCCTAGAGTGCTGAAGGAACTTGCAGATGTCCTGCGGAACCCTGGCAGAGCTTTTCACCATCTCTCTGAGGACAGGGTGGGTGCCCAAGACTGGAAGGTGGCGCATGTAGTGCCTATCCACAGGGGGATCAAGGGAGGTGGCAGGGAACTACAGGCCTGTCAGCCTGACATCGGTGGTGGGCAAGGTGATGGAGGGCATTGTCAAGGAGAGGCTAGGGGGACCTGATAAATCAGGGTGCCTGGACGATAAACAGCATGGATTCATCCTGGGGAATTGTGTCAGACAAACCTGGTGGAGTTCTACATGACTGGGTGACAAGTGCCTTGGACCTGGGTAGACCAGTGGATGTCCTCTTTCTAGACTTCAGCATGGCATTTGACTCTGTTCCTCACGTGGGCCTGTTGGATAAGCTAGGAGAAATGGGTGGAAACCAGATGATCAGATGGATAGGCAATTGGCTCCAGGACCAGACCCAGAGGTCGTGTTGGTGGGATAGTCTCATCCCCAAGGAGGGTCATTAGTGGGGACCCACAGGATCAGTCCTTGGGCCTCTTCTGTTCAATGCCTACCTATCTGACATAAGGACAGGAATCAGGGAGGAGATGAGTCTCTTTGCAGATGACTCGAAACTGGGGCGGGTGGATGGGAGAGGAGGGAGGGTGGCCCTGCAGGGGACCTGGAGGCTCTGGAAAGATGGTCTAGAAAGTGGAAGCTGAGGTTCAATGCAGGAAATGCAAGGTACTCACCTGGGGCCAGAAACCCAGGCCAAGTGTACACCCTGGGGGGGGAAATACTACAAGTCTCAATGGCTGAGAGGGACCTGGGGGTGGTGGTGGATGTCAAGATGAACAACTCTGAGACTTGTAGGAGGGCAGCAGCCAAGGCCAACAGGATGCTGGGATGCATCGCTAGGGGGATCACCTCCAGAAGGAGGGAAGTGATACTCCCTCTGTATAACTGCTTGGTGAGGCCGCACCTGGAGTACTGCGTGCAGTTTTGGAGGCCACACTTAAAGAGGGACATTAACCTCCTGGAGAGGGTCCAGAGGAGGGCAACCAAAATGATTTGGGGTTTGGGGGACAGGATCTATGAGGAGAGGCTCGAAGAGCTAAATATGTACACATTGGAAAAGAGAAGGGACTGGGGACATGATAGAGAGGTCTTCAGGTACATGAAGAGGGTAAATGGGGGAGGAACAGTCAGGGTGCTTCAAAGGAAGGAGGAAGGGGCCACTAGAGGGCATGGGTGGAAGCTGGAGGGGGGAAGATTCAGGGGAGAAAGGAGGAGATGCTACTTCACTGAGAGGGTGGTGGAGCCATGGAATGCACTACCTATGGGGGCTGGTGGAGGCAGAGACAGTGGAGGGGTTCAAGAGGGGGTGGGACAGGTACAGGGGAAGGGTTCTGGAAGCAAAATCCAATGCAGCAAGAATATCCGGAACTGGGAAGGGAGAAGCCAGAGAAGGCGAGGGGGACAGCAAGGTCAGCACCCAGGGTGGGGGCTGACCAAACGAGCAGACACGAAAGACCGATAGGCCTATTCTGCTGGCATTTTAGTATGTTAGTATATAAATACATTATTACTATTAAGTTATGAAATGTAAAAAGATAGGACTTGAATTGATGGACTGAGGGTCATATGATGGCTGGAAAAGTATATGATGTGGGCCGGTAGCAGCAAAACAATCTGTTTTGCTTTTAACTGATGATTTTACTCAGTGCCCTGTGGAGCAGGACTACAGCAGTTTAATTCTGGTGTAGCCTGGTTGCTGATGAATAAGGTGGCACACTACTTTAAATGTTTGATTGGTTTGAACAAGTTAACTACTGCATTAGCAGTCAGTCTTTCTAATCCCTTTCAGGCTGCAGTGTCCCTAATACAGATACAAACAATGTGGGAATGTGGTGTCAGTCAAATCTAGCTTTCCACAGGTAGCAACCTAAAAATAGAACTTGCTAATGAGATTGCATTTTGGTGCTGAGCTCAGTGGATTTAATTAATTTAATTATTACAAATAAGGAGTTAATTCAAGTCACTCGATTATTCCTCCAGTCTTCAATAAACTAGCACTTGTTTCACTGAGCAGTGATTGTCCTATTCAGTTTTAATTGTTCAACTGTTAATTGATTTTTGAGCATATAAAAAAAACGTAGACTGAAGTAGTGAACAAAGCAGTAATCTTTAGCACTTTGTAGGACTGGAAGCACTTTAGTTTTAGCACTTGCGAGTTTGGGAAAACCTGCAGGGTAATGTTTTAAACTGTCCATTTTACTTAAAAGAACAAAATATTTAAGTTATTCTCAGATTTTATTAAATACAATCCCAGCTGTGCTAAAGTTACCAGCATATTTACTGGTGAGTATTTTTTTCTGTTTAAGTAGGTTAATATGAAACCCTAGTATGTAATTTCTTCTGAAAGTAAAATGTTACCCTATTGGGATTGAGGAATTCAGGTTTATGACCCATATTAACTGGCCTTCTAAATGGCTTAGAAGGGTAGTTTGTTTTAAATGGGTGTAGTTTTAGTCATGTTTGAATGCACTTTATGTTGCCAATGCATTGTTGTATTTGAAATGCAGTAAAACCAAACAGTTACAACACTGGATTATCTGAATCCCAATTAAACTGGCTTCTTTTGTGACTGATGCCATTTCTATAAATGAGTCCTGTGGCCTCCTTCAGATTTAGCATTCTCACCTTTAAATATGGGCAGAAGTAGAAACCCAGGCCACAAAACAAAACTCTAGCCAGCACCAGTAGAGCTGTGAAGAGCAACCAGTTATTTTCTTGTTGGTGCCATGTAGTGCTATTTAGTCAAAATAATCAAAAACTGCCATGCTGCTAGATCTGTCCTCTAGAATTTACTTAGTCCGAGTAAATGCTGTTGTGTGCAAGTGTGCAACCTGTCCTACCCTAGGAATGTGATAGTTAACAGATACATTGCCTGTAATCCGATACTGTAGTCTGACTTTGTTTCAGGAAATACCAGACAACATGAGTTAACCCCAGTTTACTGAAAGAAATGAAATAAATCTGTTTGAGTGAGCGGGACAGATGATAGAAACAGCACTTTGAAAAAACAGTTGTTAATGTCCTGAGAAATTGAGGTACAATACAGTAGCATCCCTCCTCCCTTCATATGCCTTTAACATAGAGCAGCAAATAGCAAAAAATCAGTGGGGAAGTTCACTATTTTGCAGCTGTAGAATAACTTCAAATGCCCAAAAAGGGAGTTCCATGATCAGCTGTTTTAGTTGCAATCTGATCCCAAAAGGGCTGTAAGCTCTGCCCACAGCCCTACTAAACAAACATTTGTCAATGCCAAATGTCGCTTTCTTGTATGTGCTGTTTAGGTATTTGGAAGTGATAGTTCCATGCCTTCCTCCTGAGATGTGCACTGTCTTTCTGTTCAGCATTCACAGAAAAGTGGGAGGGCCAAGGGCCACAGCAGCTGCCAAGGGGATGAAGAGGTGGACAATAGTCCATTCAAAGGCAAGAGTCCTGCAGAAGCTCACTAAATTGAAGGTGGACAAAGTGATGGAACCAGATGGCATACACCCAAGGCCCCTGGAATTCTGTGGTTCTGAGGTTGTGGAATTTGCTGCAGAATTTGCATCATGCCGCAGAATATATACAGTGCCGCAGAATTCATTGTTTTTGGTGAATTTTCATATAAATATACTGTTTTTCCATAGTGTCGGGCTTTCTTTCCCACTTTGTTTATCCTGAAGCCCCTTCTCTATGCTTAGCATATGATGTCATTGATGACAGCACATCATATTTAGCCAATGACAGGACTGCATTCTGCCAGAGAAATGAATAAATTATGCCGCAGAAATCAGAAAATGCTGCCGCAGAACACCAGGGGCCCTGCATGCACCCAAGGATATTAAGAGAACTGCGAAGGGAGAAAGCAGTACCTCTGGCAGCCATTTTCACTGAGTCATTCAACATGAGTGAATTTGAGGAGGGCACATGTGGTCTCTCTACACAAGTCTGGTAGCAGGGAGGAGGCTGGGAACAATAGGCCATTCAGCCTCACCTGAGTAGTGGGAAAGATCATGGAGACTTTGCTTAAAGAAAGGATAGTGGGGCACCTAGAAGCCATCGGAACCCAGGACCATAGAAAACATGGATTCACAGAGGGGACATCATGTCAGACAAATCTGGTTGATTTCTTTGACTGGGTGATAAAGGAGGTGAATCGGGGTTGGACAGTGGACAACGCTTACCTTGATTTCAGCAAAGCCTTTTACACCATCCCATATAGGAGGCTGATAGCCTAGCTGGGTAGGCTGTGCATGGGGGAAAGGGTGGTAAACTGGGTTAGAAACTGGCTAACAGACAGGAGGCAGAGAGGGGTGGTAAATGGGGTGCAGTCTAGAGAGGGGGGTGACCAGTGGGGTGCTGTAGGGATCTGTCCTGGGGCCAGTCCTGTTCAATGTCTTAATTAGTAACATTGCAGAATGGCCGAAGGGAATTTTTTCACCAAATTTTCAACATAGCCATTTTAAGACCTTTGCTCATGAACAGTGTCGCTGTGATTTTCTTAATCTGTCTCGAACATTGATGGTGCACAATGGCGCAGTCTGTGTACACATGTGTGGAAACGCATTTTGTACAAGATGTGAGAAATGACAGCTGTACTGCTCATAAGGAGGTGTGGTAAAATGGCAATGTTGAAAATCTGGAGTGAAAATATCAAATTTCTGAACTTGCTAGCGTTCGTAGGAACTGCACAATGCACACTAGTCATTTTGGGAATCTTTTTACCAAATTTTCAGCATAGGGTTTTTTGGGGCCTACCTCATGAATTGTGACACGTCATTTCATCTGTCCCAAAAGGTGGTTTCGCACAGTGACCGTGAAATCACCTTTTGTGGCCGACTAACACCATGTGACAGAATTCATGAGGTGGGGTCCCAAAAACCCCATGTTGAAAATTTAGTGGAAAAAAAAAATCGCCAAAATGCCAGAGATATGCAGTAAAGTTGAGAGAACCCTATTTATTCCATTATGCAGCTTACCGGCATTTCCTCAGTTTGTGGTCTGCTTTGAAGAGTGCAGACGTGTTCCCGGTCCACCGAAGATCATCGTGCTGGACTCCGGAGGGAAGTATGGGGTGAGGTTGAGGTGGGGTGTGGGAGGTAGATGCACAAAGGGTTGGCATGGGTGGGGGGTCAGGACAGTCTGCGAGGAAGTTGTTGGGGGTTTACTTGTGCTATGCTGGGGGGCACCCATCATGGCAGCTGGAAGGCTGTTTGGGGTGGGGGCAGTGGAGCCAACAGGTGATTGGGCACCACTGTCAGCCATAGGACCTTTTGCCATGCTGGGGTGGGCTCCCAGCATGGCACCAGGTCTTGGTGGGGGGGCTTCTTACAGCTAATGAAGTTGGGCACCCCCCGTCAGCCCATACAGACTGCTGCCATGCTGGTTTGGGCTCCCAGCATGTCACCTGGAACTCTGGGGGGAGGCACAGCCGATGGGGGAAGATTGGGCACCCTGTCTGCCATACAGTGTGTGTGTGTGGGGGAGCATGAGGTGTGGTGTGTGGTGTGGTGTGGGTGTGAACAAACAAAAATTCCTCGTTGAGCCCCATGCCTGCTGCATACTTTCTCCCCTCACCCCATACTTGCCTCTGGAGCCCGGTGCAACAATCTTCAGTGGACCAGGAACACATCTGCACTCTTCAAAGCCGACCGTGAACTGAAGAAATGCCAGTAAGCTGTATAATGGCATAAATGTATTTTCAACTTTGGTGCATATCTCTACCTTTTTTTTTTTTTTTTCTTTTTTTTTTTTTTCCAAATTTTAGCACCAAATTTTAAACATGGGGTTCTTGGGACCCCACCTCATGAATTCAGTCACTCATCTCTTTGTTTGGTCCAGAAAGGTGATTTTGCAGTCACTGCGCGCAATCACCTTTCCAGACTGATTAATGAAACGACAGTGTCACTGTTCATGAGGTAGGTTCTCAAAAAGCCCATGTTGCAAATTTGGTGGAGGAAAAAAAAAAAGACTTGGGAGCGTGCATTGCACAGTTTCTACACATGCTTGTAACTTCATGAATTTGCAATATTTTCACTCCAGATTTTCAACACTGGCATTTTTTTTTTTTTTTTTTTTCACACCTTATGCACAGTACAGCATCATTTATTTACATCCTGGCTGAAATGTGTTTTCGCACTATCTGCGCAGAATAGCACATTCGCTTGTGGGAAATCAGTGTTCTGGACAGATTAAGAAAATCACAATGACACTATTCATGAGCAGAGGTCCTAAAATGCCTATGTTGAAAATTTGGTGACAAAAGTCCATAAAATGACTGTTGCAAGCATGTGTTGCACAGTTTCCATGCACCCCCCCATAACTTTGCAAATTTGTAATATTTTCACTCCAGATTTTCAACATTGGCATTTTGCCACACCTCCTTATGAACAGTACAGCTGTCATTTTTTATATCCTGCCCAACATATGCATTTGCACATCTGGTTCACAATGGCGTTGTTGCTGTGGGAAACTGTTTTGGACAGATTAAGAAAATCATAGTGACAGTGTTCATGAGCAGAGGTCACAAAATGCCTGTGTTGAAAATCTGGTGAAATAATTCCACTAAATGTCTGTGGTACAAGCATGTGTTGCCGAGTTTCCACGTACGCTCGGAACTTCAAGCATTTTTAATATTTTCACTACAGATTTTCAACATTGCCATCTCCTCACACCTCCCTACGTGGTACAGCTGTCATTCTTCACATCCTGCCTGATCTGTGTCTTCACACAGAATGGTACAGTTGCTGTGGGAACTCTAAGTTCTGGACACATTAACAAAATCGCAGTGCCACTCATGAGAAGAGGTCCCAAATGCTTTCATGAGGTGGGGGGTCACAAAAAGGCTATGTTGAAAATTTGTACTGCAAATAACACACATCTGGGGTGTTAAGGTTTCTAACCATAACGTCTCACCCTGTACAGACTGACTGGCATCAGAGGTGTAACTTTGAATCACTGGCTGTAATGCTCATGCCATCTTCCCCAACCCTGAAGCCAGTGACTGGCATCTAAGTGTGCCTTGCACTCTTCCACCCCAGACTTCACCTCATTCTCCTGTACTGCACCCATTTCAGCATATGTCCTTATGAAATGGGATGTATGTGAAGCCAAACACTCTAAAGCAGACCTAAACACTTGTTTGTGTCTACAGGATCGGGTGAGGTGAAATGCCATGGTCGTCATGGGCAATGACCCACAGGCACACCCCAATGCTTGGCCATCTCTGTAGGGTGCAGATGGGGTTGGTGTGAGTTCAGTACTTCACTGCCACTCCTGCACATCCAATGCTAAAATCGGCAAGCAAACATTTGGCATTGACAAATGCTTGTTTGAACTGTATCGGTATTTACCAGGTACCTCTACGTGAACTGGGACAAGCCTATCTTGTGCTACCCCTGCAGATTACCTTAACCTACACTAAACTGGGGGAATAAATTAAACTGTTTTTTGTTATGCAAGGTTTCCAGATTATCTTGAAATTGGCTGGAGACTGGGCATTTGCAGTGGTGGTGCCTGTCTTGTGGAATCTGCTGCTTTGTGAACTTAGAACATTATTCATAACCACTATACTTGAGTAATGTACCGTGTGATTCTGCTGGAGTAATTGGTTCTTGCTAGCATTTGTACCCAATTCACTGATTTCATTTATTTTTAGGAAAACAACTTTGATCACAAGTGCTAGCTTTCAAAGGTTCTGCATATCCAGTAGTACAATCCAACCTAGTAAAATGAAAACCAGCAATAGATTTAAATAATCAGTGATGTACATTCAATCCTTTACAGCAACTTTGTAAAGAATATTGGTGAAGCAATCTCTTTAAATTGACCAAAATTTTAACATTTGTGTCCAGGAGGCCAACCAGCAGTCCCAATGGCAGTGAGACCCTGTTTTACGTAGAAAATGGCAGAAGGAGACAGAGGGTCCATTTTAGTCTGCCCTTGTTTACGTGTCCTACAGTAGGTTATCTATCCATTCCTGGTGTACTTGTCAACGTAGGTGTGTCTTTATCAACGCATTCCTGGTGTGCATGCCTTTTTCCCCTATTATACAGGTATAGTACCTGATCTAGCTAACCAGGGGTAGCCAGCTGGTTTTGAGAATCTCTTGCAGTTGTGTGCTTCTCTGTGCAGGCTGCTTCATTGCATGTCACTTTTACGACGATCTAAGACCATCATGTGCTGCAGAGTAGACAGTATGGCCATTGTCTGAGTGACTGTACTGAACTAGACAAAATCCGACTGAGTGGCACCTTGTTTCTGAAAAGGGACCCCAGTCTTAGTTTACCATCAGAACTAGAGGGTATTGTCTAAGAGTAGCTTGAGGTATTTTAAAAACTTCAACTTCCTCCAACTTTAATCCTTTGGCATTGACTACTGTACATTGATATGGGGGGGAGGGGTACCCTTCTGATAAAGGCTAGTGAAAAGCATGGTCTCCTTTATAGGTGAGGACCAAAACTTGTCTGAACTTTTTTAACCAAGTCAAAATTGCATTGTATGACTGATAGCCTGCCAGTAATGGAGTGCCAAAATTGTTTTGCAAGTCTTGACAGCTTGCCATTGTCTGAGTGCCTCATAGATTATTGCATCATCTGTGAACAAAAGAACATTGGCAGACTGGCGGGTATCAAGCAAGGTGCAATATGTATTCAATTCTGCAATGATTGCAAAATTCCATTACCTGGTGTAGACTGGTTTCCACCACCTCTACTTAACTATCCAAGTGCAGGCCCCTCTGCCTTATTTGTGACCACACATAAGTGCAAGGCAAGTTGTAGTAACTATGTTCACAATCTACATAATCTGGCTACACCTCTATGCTTTATTCTGTGACTGACTCTGACCAAGGCTGTATTTATCCCATGTCCTTTAAATTCCTGGTCATAACTTCAGTACAGCCTGCCAGAATGCAACGGGGTACTGCATGGTAAAAGGTATGAACTGCCATTGAAACTGCCTTGTTTTCCTGTAGTAGCTCTACTGCAGAATTGAGCAGTATTGCATTGCACCCTTGAGGACTCCATGGCATTGAAAAGGCAATAGTACTGATTCTAATGGATATAGAGGGGTAGTGGATGGGGAAATGCATAAATTTATTTTAACAGGTGACGTACTTTATCTGTACTTTAACTTTATTTATGTATTCTGTAACCATAGATGTTAATGTACGTGTAGGGTTTTTTAGCCAGACAAACAGAAATGGAACTGATATTCGGAAGGTTAGTGTGGCACAAACATTAACAGTACTGTGCTAACCAAACATAGCATGTCTGAACAGGGCGAGATAACGAAGTAACAAGACTTGGGCAGTCTAGTGGACCTCCACTTAACCTATCCCTTTTGGCAAAGGTCAAACATGTGCATTTTGAGATTTTTGTTTTTGCATTTTCTCCCTTCCCCATCATTGGGATGCAGTTATGATTTCCTGGTAGTGCATGTCTTAGACCCCCCCAAAATCGGGCACTTTACTTCCAAGTAAAACCTGTATCGGCAGTGTTCAGTGTTGGATGGTGGCAAGCACAGACCTTCAGATGCCCAACTAGTTTTGCAGTCTGAATGACTGAAACTGCACTTGCACTGTAGAAACTGCCTCTCCAGTATGCATGCTTGATCTCTCAAACAGTAGCCAGCCGAGGTAGGAGAGTCTGAGCTGCCCACCAGTCAATACTGTAATGGACTTTGCTAGGGAGAGTAGGGTGCTGGATGGGGGGTGTACATACAAATAACTAGGATCAGGCCATGCGGGGGCACCAGTTGACTGCCAAAGAGGGATTCTAAGTGTGTGTACACTTCTAGATGGCCAGGGATTCCCTTTTTGGGAATGGAATGATGACTATGCATCTTTGCATTTGCACACAGATGCACAGTGCAGAGCTGCTAATGGCCATATAATTGTATGTAAATGCCTCCTTGGTGCCTTGCATGCTGGCCAGTGAGTATGGCTCTTGGGAGCAAAGATACTGTCACATTTGGGATGTGCTATTTACCCATCCCCCCATTTTGTTCATTGTCTGTTGCAGACTAAGGCTGTGTGGTGTGCCACACATGCACTTTGCATTGTGCTACCCCTGCCAAATATTCATGCAGTGTGTGCTAACTGGGGGAATATGCCTCACTGACTTCCCCCTGCTATTTTACATATGCTGCTCTGTTTTGCATAGCACCAACTATGCTTCTGAATATCTGGGGACCCAATTGTTTCAATATAATTGCTAAAAATCTCTACCATCAGCAAAGGCAGAAATTATTGGGCTATTACTATCCAAAGAGAAACAGCTTTATGGACCAGTATAGAAACATGGTGCACTTAATGCACTTTACAGGAGTATCCTGCTTCAGTGCGCTGCACAGTTTTCAAATTCCGGCAGAATGGCAGAATTCTGCAGCATAAAATAGTTGTGGAATGATTTTCTGTGTAAAAATAGCTGTTAGGAATAGTCCTAGTTTCTCAATTTTCCACGGAAGTTGTGGAATTTTCCACGGAATATTGTTCTGCAGATCACAGGTGTAATTCCGGAGGTGAACATGTAAAATTTCAGCAGAAATTCCACCGATGGAATGTTCATTCCACACTAATTCTGCCAGTGGAATTCCGCATTTCACACAGCACTATCCTGCTTCCTTACCACAGACACATTGTCACAAAGGTCCCCATTTTCAACTATGGTTACATTGTTTACAGCATTGCTCACAAGTCCACCTTAGCCAGACTGGACAACACTTCCCCTTTTACTCCTTTTGCCACTTTGCCCTGGAGAGTCACCCTTGTAGTGACCACTGCTCACTGTACTTATTCTCCCTCCTCACTCTTGCAATCTCTCTCTCAGCCAGACTCCTCGCTCATTAAATTTCCTTTATCTCAAAATTGACTTTTTTTCCTCAGCACAACTTATGTACATATTTGTACTTATTGTGCTCCATTGTTCAGCCCCTACTCTACACCCCTTCCAAATGTGGCTGAAAACAAAACGCTCTTGTCATTTCCTGGTAAAAAACTGTTAAAATGAAATGAGGGCCTTCACTCTGGTCTGTTCTGGGCTACCTTCAGGAACCTGAGCAAGGAACAGAGCTTAATTGCAGTACAGGGATTGTTTAGCTATCCTCCTCCTCTCTGGGCTCTGCTTTTTTTTTTTGGGAGCACCCATGAAGATCTGCCCCCACTCCAGCCACCTGCCTGTGCCCTCCAGTCGCCGCCCAGTTTCCACCCCAAATGGAACCTCTGCTTCCTGGAGAGGTGAGGCAGGTAAATGCCGCGAGCCATTCACACTTCATTGTGGGACCGCAGGACCAGGCAGGTGGAAGCAATTGGGGGTCTGCCTTGGTGCTCCATCTACTCGGAGTCCACAGTGCTTTTTCCCTGTTCACTGTAGGAGTGGCACATACCAGATGCCAAGGTATCACCGCTGACATTGCCACTCCCACTCCTAGACGTCTGCTTTTCACTTGCTGTGCTCCAGCCTCTGCCAGAAGCCAGGCAAATGCCAAGCACTGGCCCCCCTTCCCTTCCTCCCCAGGAGAGGGCTGTTCTTCAGATGCTCGATTCTCTTCCCTCCCTGCTGACCCCGGCTTGTTCCTGAATCCAGGTCACCAGCATGGTGCAGCATCATTTAAAAAAAAAAAAAAAAAAAGTGTCAAATTCCAAAGCTAGTAGGAGTCTGAGGACCTCTGTCCTGTATGCTGTGTGTTTACTATGGGCTGTTGCAGATGCCACTCTTGGGATTTTTAGTGATTCATATTTTTGCAAGGCTTCAAAGTATTTGCTGCTAGGGATCTGCAAATACATATGCAGCAGTTTTGAATATTTTTGTCAAGCATTTGGGTGTTCATCTCCCTCAAAGCATAAAGACTTTCTTGTCTGGCCTAGTTAAAGGGATATCCCTGTGTAATGCCTGGGTGGCGCTACTCCTAGTGTTGTAACCCCATCTACTACCCTGGACAGTAGGGAACCCAAACCCCTTAGTCTAACTGATAACAGTTCTAAACAATGCACAGTGCCTCCACTCGCATGTGCTTTACATGGCCTAGCTAACCGGTATAACCCCCTAAGATGTTATACCACCCACAACTACCAGTTGTCTTCCCCAGACATGACCCATGAGGTATTTCCCAACATTTCGCATTTAATGACCATCTCTAATAATATGCTCACACAAGATTTTCAAAACAGTAACAGATTTATTTGGGGACATAAGAATTGGAATGGGGCAATGGAATAGAGGTTATACTGACTGGCTATTTACATATGTACTAGGTTTGATTGCTTTGCTGGTGAACCCTCTAGTTGGGTGGCTACTATACTAATAGAAAGGCAATCACATTCTCAATTTGACACTGATGCCCAGAGCCCTGGCTAGCTTAACAGCTGACTAAATCAGGTGTTGCATTAACAATAATTTTTACCCACACTGGAACCAGTCCCAGAACCATGTGAAACCTCTCACTACACACTGGGTAAATAGATACTAGAGTCCTGGATGTTGCAGCTGGTAGAGTTGGCCAGCTTTTGATTTGAAGGGCGGTGGCAAACGTGGAACACTATGCTTCTACAAGGACTGTAGATCCTAAAGAGGAAGTAGGTGGGAATTGCCCTGCATTTTTATTTTTTTTATTTAGTTTTTGTTGACCAGGTAAGTGCACTAGACAAATCCTGCCTATTTTCAGGCACGACCCGGGGGAGGGGGATATAGATGAATGCCAACTGACCTTGAACCAGATTAAGCTGTTGGTGGTATTTTTTTTTTTTTTTTTTTAGTGAATGAGGGAAATTTGGCCAGGACACCAGGGAAATTCCCCTACTCTTTTCAATAAGTGCCATGGGATCTTTAACATCCACCTGAACTACCACCAATCCAGGCAGATGGGTCCTCGGTTTAACGTCTCATCTGAAAGACGGCACCTCAGAAGTGCAGCACCCCTCTCATGCTACACTACAGTGTCAGTATTGGGATATTAACCCAAGTGCCTGATGTGGGAACTGAACCCACAGCCCTCTGATCTCCCGGCCTCAGAGGTGAGTGTGCTACCTACTGAGCCACTGACACTTGGCACTGACATTTGGCAGAAGTAGCAGGCTTGGCTCTGCTGGTCAGAGGCATAGATTGCCCTGTGTATCCCAGAAACAGAATATTCCAGGACAAGTAACTTGGCTAGATCTTTTATCAAGCATTCTTATTCTTAGACGAAATCGGGCAAAGTCGGAAATGGGTTATTTCCTGGCATAATCAAGATGCAGTAAGCTCTAGGGCCTCCTGTCCCATGAAGTGACAACACAACTCTGGCTGGCAACTCCAAGAGAGCAGAAAGTAACCCATAGGGCACAGACTAATAGCTGCACATTTACATGATTAACTACCAAACATCTTAATTCACCTGCACTGGGCCATTTGGGCAGCAGGCAACATGCATCCAAACAACGCAGTCCTTTTGGGGACTTGGTGGCCCAGACTGATGGCTCTTGAGGTCTCTTAACAATTCGGCAGATATTTATCTAGTAGGATGGGCTTGAGGCCCCAAGATTACTCCTAGAACATCCACCTTGCACTGGGGGCTACAAAGGTACTCTCACAGGTCCTCCATGAGTGGTATCTGTAACAGAAGGCATCCTGGTGTTTTCAGTCATCTGGCATAACTGAGGCTTGATGTCATCTGGCCTTCGATTCACGTCTTTCTCCAACATGGGAGGGAGTTCTAGCACCTGGAGGACAATTCTGGCAACCTCCAGACTAGCAGTTGCAAACTGAAATTAATTACTTAAACTTTAAATAAAATAACAAACACCCACTCCAGGCTGGATGGGCTTAACCAAGATGCCCAGGCCCAGAAGCGTTGGAGGGGCTTGAGCCTCCACCCTTGGACGGCAGGGGGTTCCCAGCAAACTGGAATCTGCTCTTGTATCGATCTGAAGAAATGTTGGCAGACACTCTTACAGGGCTCTTTTACGATTCTTGACTGGCTGTGATGATTGGGTCAGGGGCCTCCAAAATGGCTGGAGGACCTGTCAATAACTTAACTAGAGGCATAGTTGGTCTGGTGAATTGGTGCCTAAAATGATGTCCCTGTAAGTACCCATGAGCACTTGGTGTTTACCTGTGAGGTGTTGAGAATGCCCCCAAAAGTCCTGGCTTTGTTTTCCTAGCTTTCCAATTGGCGCTGGCTGCTTAACCCACTGTCGCTTAATAGAAGAATACAGTCCTGAATAAAGTTCTGGAGCAGCCAGAAAGAAATATTTGCCCCAATGTCCCATTCATTTAGCTCTGGCCTTCTTGCTGTTTCTGCACAGATGAAGGATGTAGCTCTGCTGTTTCACTACTGCAAAAGTTAAGCTCCTGTGTAGCAGCTGGCAGGCTGACACTTGGAGTCCCAATAAAGTTCTGGATCAACCAGGGAGAAGCATTTCTTTAAACACTGTCTTGCCCCTTTTTTTTTTTTTTTTTTTTTTTTTTTTTTTAATAAATTCCACGTACAGCAACAGGCTGCAGTGGACACCAAAAAAAAATCCTCCCCTCTTTTTGGCCAAAGGTGAGAACAGCTACCCTGGGGGCAGCTAGACACATTATAAATTCAGAGGACTGGGGCTTGGCTCCTGAATATTTAAATGAGCCCAGGTTAAACTCTAATTTTTACAGGAGCGGCTCCCCAGCAGGCTGTCCATGGTCACTAGGTCCAAATAGGTAGGAGGGATCTCTGGACTGCTGGCACAGTCCCCTAGGTGACTGCAAAACTGTGGTCCAGAGCAAAGCTCTTTAAATGCCAATGCAATTCCTGCTTCCCTGAAGGCAGAACTATTGCAGCTGGCGGTTGGAGCCCTGTGGGGCTGGATTGTCACTTAGGGCTAAAAGGTCAGTACGCTATATATTAAAAAAAAAAAAAAAAAAAAAAAAAAAAAGGCAGATGCATGGCAGGGCATCTGGCACAGCCACCAGCCACTGTATTTAATGGAACTGGAGGCCCACTGTGTGGGGTGGGGGGGGGGAGTTATGGAGTATGCACCAAGTTCCATTCCATAGATGGTGGCTGGTGGAGGGAGGGCTGTGTGGGTTGCATGCCATGGGACTGCATTTCTCTACTTCTGGGTTTCCGTGTGGTGGGTAGTGCACGGTGGGATGGCACAGGGCAAGAGGGGTTATTGACTTGCTCACTTATAGCTCTGTTGGGGAACTGCCTTTATCTCACTAGATTGGGAGAGGACCTTGTAGTAGTGAACTTTGGATTGTTTGGGGTGGGGAGGGCGGTGTGGTGTAATGAGACACTTGGACAGCTGGTTCTGATTGCTCTTTGATTTTGTAATAGAAAAATATTGAGTGTCTCATGAGACATCCTGTGCTCCTGGGATGATCCCTCTCTCTCTCCTTCTTCCTGCTTCAGTTCAAAGGACAGGATATGTTAAACAGCAGATCTGTGTAATGTGATTTAACTTCCAAGAACTCTCATTTTATAGCCTTGTCTAGGATCTGTTTTGCTTGGAGTCGGGAACTAAAATATCTATTTTATGATGTCCTCAGGAAGGGCAGTTAATTTCAACTGGTGCTGAAAAACTCTTGCAGCTAGGTGAGAACTGCAAAGTTGTAAAACGATATGTGATGTCTTTGAAAAAAGCAGAAAAATGCATTAGATCAAAGGAAAGACTCAAGATCAGTTTCCTATGGGGAAACGAGTTTTTGCTCATGTCACCTTATTTAATATACCCCCTGAGTGGTGGGACATCCTGTCTGTAGTAATTTTTATATTTTACAGGGAGCAGTTAAGTGACATCATGGAAGGGGCAGGTTTAGACAGTTTAACTGTTCTGTATTTTGTATTTCCACTTAGACATTCCTGTTTAGACTTTCTCGAAACAAATAACTAAAGCACTGTAAGAAGGTACACATTTGAGACAAGTCTAAGTGTATTGTGGTAGGAGTTTGTTTGTATTTTACCTTGTTCTTTTAAGTGATTCTATGTTTTGTGATGTGTTTATGTGGTTACATTTTACATATTTTATTCAATTTAAGTAAAGCCTCTTATTTAAAAGTCTGCCTGTGTCTTCCAAGTCCTCCTGTTTTGCCTGTGATGTATGGATGGTTAAGATTTTGACAACACTGTTCATAAGCTTAATGATATACCAAATGGGGAAAAGGTAAGAATTATCTAAAGTCTTTCATAGTTTAAGGGTTCATTTTGGATACCTGGTTAGGTGCCCTTAGGTGAAAGATATCTGGCATTCCCAGAAGAGCAGATTATCTGAGCCTGTACAGTTGGGTACGCTAGCAGGAGGTTCACAGTTTGAATCCCTCCAGAACTTGAGACCAAATGTGATTTGGACCCACAAAACTGACAGGAGGGTTATCCTGTTCACAATACTGCTCTGAGGTTGGCAATGTGGGAGTTGAGGGCCCTACCTGCTGAGTGGGGTTGACGGACTGTAGTAATATTGGGGGTCCTGAGTGGGGACTACATGTCACATGGCTGGGGAAGTGAAGGCAGTTTTGTTAATCGGGTACTTTAGTACTGTACCCAAATACAGTTGCTGAAATGATCAAATATAGTTGGGATTTGGCCATGCATAGCCAGTGTATTCCATGTATTCTGCAGTCCATTAAGATTTAGTGCCCACTCTTATCTGCAACCAAGATCAGCGATTAACAGTCCACCTATAACTGACCATACTTGAATGTTTCAAAATTTGTAGGGGAGTCAATTGTGTCTATGCCCTGTCTTTTCTACATATGAACCACTGGAACTGTAAGAAGAAAGCTCTACATGGTTTACCCCCCCCCCCTATCTCCCTACCACCCCTATTAACTCTTTGGCTGTCTAACAAGGGTGTGTAGCCAGGAAATGTATATGCTACCTCACCACAAACATTGCCCTTCTTCTTCCCCACCCCTCATACAACTTGTAATAAGCCAATTATCTTAATATATTCACATTTTATTCTAACAAACACTACCACACTAGCAATCTAGACGGAAGCTGGCTAGATTTTTAGTTCCAAAGTAACAAATTACATGGGGTCTAACTCATGGCATTTAGCCCCCACACCACCTCCACTCACTGATCAGTCACAAACTCACTTAAGTACTTGCTGGCAGCTGCATAATTCCCCCAGGCATGAGAACTGAAAAGGTAGTTTTATTTATAATCTGCTCTTAGTGTTTGCCCCTGCCTGAGGTTCATGTTGCCCTGGGATTTTACAGATTTTACATACTCAAAGTATATTGAGTATTCCTGGTGACCCCTATGGTCTTGATCAGATTATATCTCCAGTGTGCATTAACCTCAAATCTGCTGGAGCCTGTGCCTTTGCAGAAATGGGGCCCACTGCATGAAATCTTGCCTTTTGGGTTGAGGCCATGCATTTTGGGTGGCAACTTTTTAAAGGTCCTATACCTTATTGCCTAGTTTGATGGGGAAACTAATAACATAAGTGTGTGTGTGTGTGTGGGGGTATTTCACCTGACTTTTCTGTTGCAAAGAATCCTTACATAGATACATAGACAGTGTCGGCAGATAAGGGCCTATGGCCCACCCAGTCTGCCCATTTAAGTTTGTAAGTTCAGTTTATGTTTTCCAGGAAGTCTGTTGCCCCTTACCCCTGACCTCCAGAATTCCTTTATGTCTATCCCATGCATTTTTAAATCCCGTGATTGTTTCAGCCCCCACCACTTCCTCTGGTTCTGTTTCCTTCTACAAACTAGTAAAGTGTGAGGGCATTATTGTCTCTTTTGGTTTCTGAAGGTTTTAGATTCTTAATCTTTCTAGATGATGCAAATGAAAAGCATCTAAATATTTTTGTTTTGTCCTCCCAGTTGAAAACTTCAAGATGTCTGGACGTGGCAAGAAAGTAGTGAAGGCTAAATCTGGTGTCAAATCCAGGTCTGTTAAAGCAGGGCTGAGCTTCCCAGTGGGTCGCATTCACAGGTTGCTGAGGAAGGGGAAGTATGCTGAGAGGATTGGATCTGGGGCACCAGTCTACTTGGCAGCAGTGCTGGAGTACCTGACTGCAGAAATGATGGAACTGGCTGGAAATGCTGCTCGGGAAAACAAGAGAAACCGGATAACACCAAGGCACATCCAGCTGGCAGTGAGGAATGATGAGGAATTCAATAAACTGCTTGGAGATGTAACAATTGCTGAAGGAGGAGTTCTGCCCAACATTCATGCCAAGCTTCTGCCCAAGAGAACAATCAATGAATCTGCTGATGGAGGCAAAGTTGTGCAGTCTCTGGAATTCTAACAAGAACATAATTGAAATGGGGAATCTGCTTGTCCATCCTTGAACTGAATTTCACATGACTTTCTGCATCAAGATGCACACTACATGTATTCTTGATTTTTGTGTTTTACTGTTTCTATAACTTAATAAAGTTTGGCTATAGACTGTGGGAGTAACTGTTTCTCTAGTTGAGTGCCACTTTTATATGAATGGGGCCCTGTACAGTTACAAAGGACTGCCAGTCACTATGCAATTGCACATTGATGTTACACCCTAAATACTTTTCTGTATGGTTGCTAAATACATTGGGATTGTGCAGGAAAAGGGGCTAGGATTGGAATACAAACTGCCCCTACCTTAAGGGAGGTGTGTGTGTGTGTGTGTGTGTGTGTGTGTGTGTGTGTGTGTGTGTGTGTGTGTGTGTGTGTGTGTGTGTGTGTGTGTGTGTTTTCCTCCTGAGAGCAGTCTGAGGTTTGGAGATGCTTGGGACCACATGTTGGACTTGGACTACTGAAGGATTTGGGGAATGGGGAGGCCATTCCCTGCAGGTAAAATGGGTAAGCAACGTGGGTGGGGGGGAGAGGAGAAAGTCTGTGACCCAAGCCTAAACTGAACCAGAGGAGACCTTATCACTCTTGTAAGGCTTCCTAAAGTTGTGTAAAGAGCTGGGGCCATTTCAAAACTAATCTACAGTACATGAGGGGTCATAACAAACCATTGGTTGGGGGGGGGGGTTTTGGAGATGGGGAATTGCAAAAGGTTCTAAATGGTTATCTAGGCCATCTTCTAGAAGATGGAACATTCAAACCTTTTTAAGGTTTAAACTTTTAAAACCACCCTTGTCTATCGGTGAAGGGGAAAGCATTTAGTTGAAAATTGGTGACTGGGAAAGCCACACTGAGCCAAGGCTAGTTTCCAGATGCAACCTGGGGGGTTCAAATAAATGGCACTGACACTGTAAAGTTACAATCCAAATACAGTAGCACTAATACAGTTCAGGTACAATAAAGTGCAACAGAGTACACTAAACAGGAGGGAGTGCAATAAGAGTAAGAGGCAAACTCTGGATTTCAGTCACACCTACACTGGGGTAGGAGGCAACTAAAAAGTCACTTTGTGGGGTGCGACAGGATCCCTGGAGGGAAATGCATTTCAACTGTTCCCTGAGAGAAGCAGGGGAGGTAGTAAAGGGGAGGATGGGGAGTAGGTTCCAGAGTGAAGGGGAGATGGTGGTCAAAGGCTGCCCAGCAGAAGAGTGGCTATGAGGAACTGAAGTGCAAGGATCCCTGGAGAGGAGGGAGCAGGAGGCAGAAGGAATGAAGGAGTGGGGAGAGCTAAGAGGGAAAGGACCCAAACCAGTATTTAGATATGATTGCAGCACAGTGGCTCTGGTGATGTGAAGATGGAGGAAGACTGGTTAAGGAGGAGCAGTGAGTAATGGTGGGTACAAGAAGGGGGACTTGGTAGCAGATTGGCAGGAGTTGTAGGGGTATGTGACCAGGGAGGTGAAGGGAACAGTGCCATAGACTGTCTGCATAGTCAAAGACCAGGAGTAGCACTTGAGCAAAAATCCCATGGTGTACCTGTGTAAATGGCCTGTCCTTATTGTGGTACAAGCACCAAATCTGTGGTAGAGATTAGCATGGATGGCATCATGTGGGCAGAGAAGTCAAGTTTGCTGTCTAGCCACACACTGAGGTATTTGAATGACTGAACCACTTTAAGAGGGGTGCCACCCAAGATGGAGAAGATGGACAGAGTTGGTAGTCTGGCCAATTTTTGGCTGATGCCAAAGGTCATGAACACAGGTGTTTGTTTTGACCCACAGTTTGTTTGATTGGAACCAGTGTGGACATGATTTTGCTGGAGGAGTCTTTCTGTAGGTGTAGTGGAGAGATGAGGTGTGACTGTCATCCACATGTGGATATGTGAGTTGGCATTCTTGGGGAGGTAATTTTATTTTATATATTTATACTCCAATCTCCAGTAAGATGGCAGAGTTCCTGTTCAAGGAGATTGCAACAGCTGACTGGCTCAGCTCTTAAGCATGGTGGACAGACTTTGTAATCAAGCCTGCCTTTGATCCAGGGGAGCTTTTATGCAGTCCAGATGTGATAAAGTAACTGTTTTTTGCCAATAACATTGTCTCCAAATCGGAGATCCAGTCTGTGCCCTTAAATGGGCATTGCAGTGAAGAATATGATGTTGCACTGAGTCTGTATGGTCAGATTTCAACCAGGCTGTGGTGGTAGAGGTCGTGATGGTCATATGGGAGGTACAGCCAACCTACTGGGGTTTGGACCCTGTATCAACGTGCCTCCTGGTGTGATGTGGGTACCATCAGCCTGGCCCCAGCAAAGATGGTCTGTTCTCTGGGGGGTGTCAGAAGGAGGTGTTTGAGACTTTTTTCTTTTTTTTTTTTTTTTTTTTTTTTTTATTAAGGCACTACAGCCAGATTATTTGGCAAACTGACCAGTCTAACCTTCACTTTATGGAGAAGGTGGTGGCTGTACAACTGGACTAAACAGCCCACATCTATGAACCTCTCCAGTCAGGATTTAGGAAAGGGCATAGTACTGAGACTGCCCTGGTTTGGGTTGAATGACCTCCTGATGAGGGATTGGAGGAGACTGCCCATTCTGGTTCTCTATCTCTCTGCCATTTGACACCATGGGGTGCTGATAGAGCATTTGTGGGTATGTTGTTTAGAACTTGGCTCACTGGCGGGTCGTAGCATGTGGTGTCTGGTTCATTCCTTGGCTCCCCTGCTGTGTGGGGTACAGCAAGGCTCCATTTTTGTCCCCAAGTTCACAGGGTGTATATACTACCACTGGGGGACATTGTAAGATGGTATGGGCTGAGTTTTCATTGCTATGCAGATAATGCTCAGCTCTACATGTCCTTTGCACCTGAGCAGCAGAAGACTGTCTCTGTACTGAATACCTGCCTAGATGAGATTGAAGATTGGATGAGGGCAAACTGGTTGAGGCTGAATCCAGATGAGACTTGGGGACTGCTGCTGGAATCTGGTTTTGGGGGGGGGTGAAAGTGCATTCTGGCAAAGTTTCTGGGTCTTCCATCTGCTTACCTCTGATCAGATGAGAAATCTTGGTGTTTTGGACTGTGGTCTGACCTTGAAACCACAGGTCTGCAATGGTTAAGACCTCATTTTGCCATCTGAGGAACTTCTGATGCCCCTGACTGATCTGCAGGCACTAGTGTAGACATTTGTGATGTCACACCTGGATTACTGCAATGCCCCCTACTTGGGGGTAGATCTGTGCCGTCTGCAGCTAGTGCAGAATGTCGTAACCAGGTTGTTGACTGGCCTACCTAGATTGTCTTATTACACCTGTTCTGTGCTCTCTGCACTGGCTTCTGGTAATGTGTCTGATCTCCAAGGTTGGTTTGCCGACCTATAAGACCCCACCTGGTCAGGGGCCTGGTTACCTGCAAGATCTTCTGTGTCCCTACTGGCCAACCCGCCCCCTGCACTCCACAGATGAGCCTTTTAGGAGTTCCCAGTATTTAGACATCTGGGGCCCATGCTTTTGCAGAGTTCCTGTCCAGGGAAATTGCTACAATGAATAGGCCAGCCCAGCTCTTCCAGACTGTGCAGTCCAGTCTGTCTCCATGCTGGTCAGGCATTGTCACAAGTGCAGTTTCTTGCTGATGTGTCCACCATCAGGGATGAGATCAGCCAGCGCCTTACCATTGGACCTTGCACTGATCAGTTGGGTGGTACTAATACCCAGTTGATTTGGTTCACTTTTTTAGCCAGCTGGCAGTCATGGATACAGTGAAAATTGTCCAGACTTTGCGGCCAACCTACTGTATTTTGGATCTGGGCCCTACATGCCTACTAGTGGGGTGTGTAGAGGTCATCAGTCCAATCCTTGCTGGGATAGTTGCAGTTTCATTGGAGAGAGGGATCTTTCCAGATTCCTTAAAGGAGGTGTTAGTATGCCCTTTTTTGAAAAAGCCCTCCCTTGATTACGACTGCCCAGCCAACTACAGACCAGTCTCAAATTTGCCCTTTGTTGAAAGTGATTGAGAAGGTGGTTGCCTTGCAGCTGGAGGATCATTTAACCAGCCACAATATCTATGACTCTCTCCAGTCTGGCTTCAGGAAACTGCATAGCACCGAGACTGCCCTGGTGTGGGTTCTAAATCATCTCCTGATGGCAAGAAGTCGGAGCCCATTCTATCTTGGTTCTCCTTGGTCTCTCAGCAGCATTTGACGCAGTGGATCATGGGGTGATGCTGGAGTGCCTGTACTTTTTCTGTGTACTGGGGGGGGGGGCAGTCCTTGGCTGGTTTCGATCTTTCCTTGATGGCAGATCAGAGTGGTGTTGGATTTATTCCTCGGCCCCTCACTGGCTGCCCTGCAGGGTTCCACAGGACTCTGTTATCCTCCATGTTTGCGATGCATATGCTTCCATTAAGGGACATTATAAGATGATATGGGCTGAGTTTTCATTGCTATGCTGATGACCGTCTGCTCTACATGTCTCTTGTGCCTGAACAGGAGCCTGATTCAATCAGGATGTTTAACTGCCTGCTGGAGATACAGAACTAGATGAGTACCAGCTGGCTTTGGTTGAATTGCAGCAAAACAAGCATTGGCGATGGACCATGGTTTTAGGATGACAGGGTTTTCCCACCCATGCCCCTAAGATTTGTACCTGGGGGGGGGGAACCAGGCTTATGGCCTTGGGCCAGGTGTGTAACCTGGGTGTGGTATTTGAGGGCCTGATCCTGAGGGCACAGGTGTCTGCTGTAGTAAAATCCATCCTTTTTCCATCTAAGTAATATATCCTGGGTGAAACACTTGATCTCACCTGAAGATCTTCTTACCTTGGTCCATGCTTTTGTCACCAGTCATTTTGATTACTGCATTGCCCTTATCTAGGGCTACCAGGGGTGGATATCCGCCGCTTGCAGCTAGTGCAGAATGTGACGGCCATGTTGTTGACTGGAACCTCTAGGTCCAGTCATATAACCTGTGCTGTGCGAACTGCACTGGCTGCATATACAGTGGCGGATCATCTTCAGGGTCGCATTGCTGACCTATAAGGCCCTGCATGAGTTGAGACCTTACTACCTGAATTATTGTCCCTCCCACTCACTGTTCCTCTGGTGAGGGATTGCTAGAGATTCCCAGGGTATCCCTGAAAACATCTGGAAGAAGATCTTGTGCCTTTATGGCACCTACCCTGTGGAATTATCTACCTTGCCAGATACGAGACAGCCTAACTGTAGGATTTAAAAAATCCTTAAATGTATTTATTTAGCCAAGCATTTTTAAGGTTTTGTGATTGCTGTTGAACTGTTCATTTATTGATTTTAATCTGCTGTTGTAAGGGTGCCTTGTATAAATTTTACTACTTGCACGACTAGTTAAACTGGACAGAGCTTCAAGAGGGAGCCGAAGACATTCCTGCCTGAAAATGGGCATCTCTGTCTAGTGCACCCACCCGGTTACCAAAAGCAAATAAATATTTAATGAAGTGTGTGTTTGCAACATTTTTTTTCAAAGTGTAAAGTTCTGTAGTGCTTTGTCACAATTGAGAGATGTTTAGTTTAAATAAAAGTTGGTTACCAGTTGAGGCCCATTAAGCACCAGTTTTCAGGGGTGACCCAGGAGTAGTGGGGAAGGTAAGTGATTTGGTCAGTCACACGGTATGCAAGTGGAGGTTGTAGGACTTGAACCCAGGTTTGCTGGATATACTAGGCTCATTTCACAGCTTGTTACTTTAACCTCTAGACTATACTGGTAGCCCTGAAGGATGATTAATAGGATGGGTCCCTGTTGGACCTTGGCTTGGATGGCAAGTGGAGAGGACTGGGAGTTGCCAACATGTACAATCTACAGCAGGACCTGAGAGGTGAGCAGAACTGTTTACAAGGAGGAGTGGGTGGGAAATTGTCTCCTTGGCAGACTGATTAAAAATTGCAGTTGTGATGTGCTGCTGATGTACCCCTGAAAAGATGGAACACACACCCAGCAAGGTGGAGACAGAATGTGTCTAGAATCCAGACTGGAATGAGGAGAGTAAATTGATGGAGGATAGAAAATCTGAGTAAGTGTAGACTAGCTTCACTTGCAGCTAGGGAAGGGAGGCTAGATGCAAGTTTCCTGGGATGGAGTGGGGGGTTCTTCTCTTCCCTCCTTTTTTTTTTTTTTTTGTCTTGGAGTGGAAGAACTTTGGTCAACTTTCAGGACTGAGTGGCAGCACTGAGGAAGGAAAGGCTGACTAGCTGAGTTGTTTGGGGGGAGAGAAGAGATCTGGAGTAGTTTAGGATCCAGTACATGAAGACCAGATTTGCTTCCCTTACAGAAGAGGGGTTGCACACAACCAGTACCTAGGACTGGGTAGAAGAGTCAAAAAGTGAATGTTTTCCAGAAATGTGAGGGGGTATTGAGGTTCTGAAAGTTGAACTTCAAATACTGTGATTTTTGCCTGTATAAGAGGAGGTTGGAAAGAAGTGAGACTATTTGAAACATGCCCAGGTAAGATCACATGACTTGCACTAATCAATGATTTTGGGGGGGCAATACAGGGATGATTAGTTTAGGCCCTGGATATTCTAAGCAGGATGTGCTTGTCCCAGACTAGGGAGAACTTGGAGTAAAACGGAATGGGTCACATTAATATCTGTGTTGGAAGGTATGGTTGTACAATCTACAGCAGCAAGGTCATTCGAAGAGTTATTGAGTGGTGTGGTCTGGCCCAGATACGTTTAGAGGAGGATGGACCCAGGTCTTTCTGTTACTGAAGGCATCCAGCAGGATTACTGCAGCAAGAATATAGTGCTGGGGGGTCTTCAGCTGGGTAGGTTCAGTGATTGATATAACTATATAGCCTAAAGGTTAATGAGCTTGGTATAGCCAGCTGATCAGACCTGGGGTTGATTCTCATAACCTTCACTCGCATACTGTGTTGCTCTGAGCAAGTCACTTAACTGCCCAGTGCTCCCAGGTCACCCCTGAAAATGGGCATTTGTGCCTAATGGGCCTTACCCAGTTACCAAAGAATAAAATAAAAATATAATAGCATATCAGAGTGGTACTTACACTATCTCTTGGCCTCTTATTTAGGTAGTAGATCTTTCACTTCCACATTTATGGGTTGGGATATTACTCTCTAGATTTTAGACTGATACATTCATAGATGCATAGAATGTGACTGCATACAAGGACCTCCAGGCCAACCTAGTCTGCTCATTTTCCCTACCTGTTACAAAAACCCAAAGATCCTACTTGATATCTGGCTTTGTCCTGACTCTGTAGAATAAAGCAAATCACAATTTGCTCAAGCACAATATTAAAAGGGAAGAGTTGGTCTGCTCACCTCTGCAATTATACTACATAGACTACTACCTGGTTGGGTCTTTCACCATTTTATTAAACTGCAGTATTTCCCAACTTTGCGCGCCCCCCCCTAGTTTTGCCATGTTCCTCAGTGTCCTTCTCTTCTCTCCCCCCCCCCAAGGATGGGATAGTTATATTAGGGATGGGTGTGTGCAGACTTTGTGGCCTAGTGGTTAAAGCACTGCACTACGATATAAATTACTTTTTAAATGGGCAGACTGGGTGGGCCATAGGCCCTTATCTGCTGACACTGTCTATGTATCAATGTGTGGAGGGGGAGCCAACACCCTTTGCAGTAAAAGCAACTGTAGCAGTGCTGATTTTGGAGTATGTGGTAGTGTTCTGTCTTTGCCTGGCACTGTGTTGGGTTTGCTGTTTTTGACAGTGCCATTTTCTTGGCACAGTCATCACATAAAACTGTCGTCCGCCCTTTCTGTGAAGCAGTATTTCCTATCTACTGAGTCTCTTCTTCTCTTCCCCCAACCCCCTGCTTCATAGTATGACCCCTACTCCTTGCATCTTTTTCCCTTGTACTTTATTAAAACCTTTCTGGTGTTTGAATGTTCTGTCATGCCCCCTTTCCTGTAGAGTACAAATGTAATACCTTGAGTCTTTCCTCATAGAGCTTTTGATGCAGGCCCTGCACCATTTTGGTTGACGTATTCTGTGCTGCCTCTATCCTCCCAGAGATGGGGCCTCCAGAACTGGGCACAGCACTAATGGTGAGACCTCACCATCAGTCTATATCTATACAGGGGTAATACTACCTCCCTCTTTCTGCTGGTGATTCTCCTCCCCTACGCATTGGAGCATCCTCCTAGCTTTCCCCACTGCCTTATCACACTGTTTTGCTACCTTCAGGTCATAAGAAATGATTACCCCCCCCCGTCCCTTTCCTGTCTTGTGGTTGCCCATACATCCCTGCCCAATCTGTATATGTCCCCTGGTTTTTGTGCCCCAGGTGCATGATTTTGCACTCTTTGCATTGAAACTCTGTTGCTAAACTCTTGACCAGTCATACTTTTTCAGATTGTCCCTCATTCTCTCCCCCAAAAAAAGTGTGTTGTCCTGTTGCAGATATTTGTGCCATCCACAAACAGGCATACTTTCCCTTCCAGCCCTTCTGCAATGTTACTGATAGAAATTGAAGAGGTCCAGGCCTAATACTGACCCCCCCACCACTGGTCATCTTGCTTTCTTCAGAGGTAGCACCATTTACCAACACCCTTAGAGTCCTATTGCTTAGCCAAGTTCTTATCCATTTTACTACTTTTGGACCCACTCCTAGGCTGCCCAGCTTGTTCATCAGTCTTCTGTGTGGAAGTGTGTAAGGCCTTATTGAAATCCAGGTAGGCCACTTCCACCTTTCTGCTCTGATCCACTTCCCTGGTCACAGAGGCAAAGAACTCAAACCGGTTTGTCTGGCAAGTTCTTCCTCCTGTGAAATCATGCTTTCTTGGATCCTGTAATCCAGTGGACACAAGGTATTCTCCAGTCCTTTCCTGTAGTAGTGATTCCATTACTTTACCCACCACCACAATCAAGCTGACAGGTTAGTCATTTCCTGCCTCCTCCTTGTCACCACTTTTGACTTTTGTAAAATGGGGCCATATCTGGGCACCCCCCCCCCCATATCTAGTGGTTGGTTGAACAGGGCTGTCAGGCATGCAGTCAGCACCTCCTTGAGTATCCTAGGGTGTACCTCCATCAGGCCCTCTTGCCTTGCCCACTTTTAATTGTGCTAGTTCCTTGAGGACTCTCTAAATTTTTTTTTTTGTGTCTGATTCAGTTCCTTTAATGCTATTGTCTCTTATCTGTGGACCATCACCTACCTCTTCCTCCATAAATAGCGAACAAACATATTTGTTCAATATGTCTGCTTTTTTTTTTTTTTTTGTAGTCTTCCACACACACACCTCCTCCTTTTTAGCCCTACTATCCCTTCTTTGGTCTTCCTCTTTTCACTTATATACCTAAAGAATGTTTTATCTCCTTTTTTGCTGACTTGGCAATATTCTGTTCTGTGCATTTGCACTCCTAACTGCGTTCACTGCCTCCCTTTGCTTCTCCTGATATTGCTTACCTTCTCAGCGCCCTCCTTTAATTTTGCCCACTGTTCCTTGACTCCACCCAGTTTCCCTATCCCTACTGGGTCCTCCCTGAGGCATTCTCCCATTTTCTTAAAATCGGCCAAGCTGAAGTCCAGGGCTCTCTTTTTAGTGTTTGATTCTGGCCCAGTTCTTATATTGGCTACCCACCATGACGGTGGTAGCACTGTCCCAGTTTGTCAGCACCAGTATTGCATGCTCCCCCCCAGTGAGTGGATTCCCTAACTAGTTGCCTGAGTAACTCCCCCTGCAGGGAGTCTAGCACGTCCCTACTTCTAACTGTTGCTGCATCTGATAGGCTGCAATCCACATCTGGTAGATTGAAGTCCCCCACCAGCAGTACCTTCCCCTTGCTTGCCATCCTTTGGATTGCTTCCAGCATATCCTTATCCACCTCTTTCTCCCTTGTTCGTCTGTCTTATGACTAGCAGCCCCTTCCCTGTCTCCAGGGTGACCCACAGTACCTCTGACCCCCCTGTATTTCTGTAGTTTTAATGTTTTCCCTTACATAAAGAGCCAGTCTTTCTTCTGTCTCCTCCCCCCTTTTTTATTTATTTTTTTAACCTATCCTGTCCCTTCAGGATAGAGCATAACCTGTTTATGGCTACATCCCAGTCCTGGTTTTCATTGTACCAGGACTTGGTAATTGCGACTATGTCCAGGTCCACTTCTGCCATGATGGCCTCTGGGCCTGTAATCTTATTGCCCAGACTTTGAGCATTTTCACACATGGACATGGCTCCCCAGATTGTACTACCACTCCCTCTCATTTTACCCTTTTTGTGCCCCTTCCCACTTTCTCCACTATTCTTATTACTATCTCCCCTTCCATCTACCACCTGGATCCTTATGTTCATTGGTTTCTTTTTGAATTTCTCTCCCTCTGGATTCCTACTACTGACCTTGTAAGCCTGTGGGGCAGTTTGTCTCCCTGCCTAATTCCACCTTTCTGGTTGGCTAGTTTAAAGCAGCAGTGTAATATAACAAAACAATTTGCACTTTTTCAACAGTTTATTCCCTATGCTCTGAGCACTTACCTGGTACTCTTTCCTGCCAGCATTATACTATCATCCTGTAATTTGCTTTTTTACATTTCTGCCACTGACCATGTTGAACTGGAACCCACTCTGCTGCCAACTGCACATGTGTATGGCTGGCTGGCAGTACTGCAAAGGGACATCGGGAATGTTCAGCACAGGGTCCCACTGCAGAAACCAAATGATGTGATGCAACGTGAAGGGGGGGGTGAACCTCAAAATTAGGCAGCCGCCGTATTTATTGTGGTGCCACAATTGAAAGAAATTTTAAATATCTAATAAACTAAAGATTGCTAGAAAAAAAAATATTTAGACATGGAAACCTCATCTATGGCTGCATACTTACGACCAAAAAAATAATTTTGATAATCATTTCCTGATTATGTTGCACTGCTGCTTTAAATGCTGGACAATGCATCTGTTTTGCTTCAAATCCTTGATCTACTCCTATTGAATACATCCTGAACATTAGGAATACCCCCAAACAGTGCAGCCACTTGTAATGCAATAATTCTCTCTCTTCCCACAGCATCATGACTGGCTAGATTGTGTTAGGAGTGTTTCCTAATTCCAGGAAAGATGCAGTAGAAGTTCATAAAGATGTGTAAAACAAACTGGTTTGTGTGTGGTAACACCAGTGTTGTAGGTGGTCTGTTCTTTTTACTTTTAAAAAGAGACAAGCATTTGTCTGTGCTGAATGTTGTCTTGCTGGCATTGGTAGTGCAGGAGTTAGAGATGCATAATGGAAATCCCAATGAAGTATGGGACTGACACCAACCCCACCGTACCCTGTAGACTCCAAGTGTCATGTTGTGCCTTGGGGTTGTCGGGCCTTACGCTCACCCCATTCCATAAAGAAATGTTGATGGGTGTAGTATAGGAGAATGGGGTGAACTTTGGGGCCGAAGATTCCAAGGCACACCTTGATGCCTGTCACTGGCTGCAGGGTGGGGGTGGGGTTGGAATGGCATGAGCATTACAGTTAACAATCCAAAGTCACACCCCTGATGCCTGTCTGTCTCTACACGGTGGGACGTTATGGTTGGAAACCCTAATGTCCCAAGCGTTTGTTGGTATTTGCACTCCAAATATTCAGCGTGTGAGTTTTGGGACCTCCTCTCATGAACAGTGTCACTGTGATTTTCTTAATCTGTGCCATTGTGTGCAAGATTTGTGAAAACACATTTCAGGCAGGATGTGAAGAATGATGGCTGTACTGTTCATAAGGAGGTTTGACAAACGAGTGAAAATATTAAAAATTCTCAAACTGGTGAGCGTGCATTTAAACTGTACAATGTACACTCGTAACAGTCCTTTTTTGGGAATTGTTTCACCAAATTTGCAACACAGGCTTTTTGGGAGCCCACCTCATGAAGTGTGGCACTGTTTCATTAATTGGTCTCAAAAGGTGATTCCGTGCAGTGACTTCAAAATCACCTTTCGGGACAGAATAATGAAATGATAGTGACCAAGTTCATGAGGTGGGGTCCCAAGAACCCAATGTTGAAAGTTTGTAGCCAAAAGTCATGAAAAATGGCTGAGATTCCCACCTAAGTTGACCCCCTTTCCCAATTGATGTCATTATGCAGCTTACCATGACTCTTCAGTTCGCAGTCAGCTTTGAAGAGTGCAGACGTGTTCCTGCTCCACCGAAGGTCGTTGCACTAGGCCCTGGAGGTAAGAATGCAGGGAGGTGGGGTGTGCAGAGGGTGGCTGTGGTTGGGGGAGGGTGCTTCCCATGCAACGACAGACCATGTTTTTTTATTTTTATTTTAAGGAAGAACATCATGGGAAGGTTTTCTTTATTTACAGGTGTAAAACCAACTGGGCACACTGGGGTGGACTCCCAGTGTGCCACCTGTGTTTTGGGGCAGGGGACTGAAGCCAATGGATTGTTCCCCGCTGGCGGAAAGAAAGCATGTCTTTGGGCGGCATGATAGCTAGGGGATTGGGCACCCCTTTGGCACACAAAACAAAGTGGGAAAATTATGGTGACAGGGATTGGGCTTCCCCGGCGGCAAATAAACTGGAAGGGACATGCTGACAGGGGCATTGGGTGCCCCTGACACCAGCTTTCTATGGATTGGGAGAGGTGGATGGTGGCAGCCACCAACATGTTTCATGAAATGCTTCAGCAGGCAAGGCATGCCCTGCAATGATGGGTTGCTCCCTCATTGCAGTGGCAAAATTCTTTCAAGTTGGCGGCATGCTTCTGAACTGATGCCATAGACAGCGTGCTAATTCATTGCTCCCATAGAGACCAGCCCGAAAATGCAGTGGCACCATTGACCACAACATAGCTGCATCTCCACAACCTGCTACTCCAACAAGCTACCACAACATGTTGCTTGTGCTACGCATGCAAGACAACATAAAAAGGAATCCAAATCATACTACCAGCTATCTCTACATAATGTGAGCAATTTTTATTTTATTTTTTTTTTAAACTAGGGATGGTTTGAGGGCTAAGGAGTTGACAGATTCCCTTTTTAAGAGAGTGCAGGTCAGATTCCTCCACATTTCTACTTTGTAAACAAGCCTGGGGGGGAGAGAGAGGACTGCCCTCCAGCAACTGAAAAAGCAGCTCTTTTTAGCAGTTTCTGTGACTGCTCTGCACACAGCTATGGTGTATATGTGTCTGTATGTTGTGCCACAATCTACCGGACAGAACATTACCTTTTTTGAAAATCCTGTGCATGTGGCAGGTGCAGTGCAACATGATGCCTCCCCCCAAATTCTGGCCGTCTGGGAGTTTTTCTATGTAGAAATATCTTTTAGGAGGATAACTTCTAACACCCACCCCAGGACTCATTGAACAGTGCAACAGTGTACAGACATTTCTTAAGTAGAATACAGTAAGTAATGTTAAATTTAATAAAATAGATCAATTGTAAACCCCCCCCCCCCAAACACCATGCATTTAAAACCAGAACTGCACAGTATGTGAAGTGGTCAAATATGGACTACAAGGGGACCAGTCACAAGGGATAGATTTCTTTTAATGAAACTTGCCTCTAAAGCAGAACATTAAGCATGTATTCTCACCTTTAAGTCCCTTTTACCTATATATTTTCTTTAGAAAATGAGCTGAACATGTCCAGCTATCTGACTGGCTGATAGCCATGCCAGGAGGGTATATTAAGTACAAGCAGAGCCCAGACAACAACAAATCCTAGGCCAATGTTCCTCCACAAAACAGAAATCACTGTGGCCACCTTGAAATAAGTCTACTTTTCTTCATAAATATATTTCCCCATCTTGCAACTGCTCCTGAGCCTTACTTCCATCACTACTTTATCCCTTTTTCCTTCTATCTGTCCTGATTCGCTTACCTACCCATGCCTCCCTCCCTAATTTTCATTTCCCCTTACCTTCCTTCTATATTGTCTCTGTGGCTGTACATTTTTATTTAGGTCTGTGTTCTATATTACATATCTGTATATGTACAGTAATATATAGTTATACCCTTCATGCTCAACTTTATTTTGTACGATTGTTACATTTTTCAATTTACGGTATTTTGTACTCGGTGATGTTTATTGTATCCCGTTCTCCCCTTACACCAGGATGCTTCTGGAATTGAGCTCTTTGTGGCTCATGTTGTCTTTCCTGGTGAAACTTCTTAAATAAAAATATTGAATCATAGCCATGTTTTTCTCCCCTCACTTAGTGAATGGTTTTCTAGTTGACACTAGTAGTGCTAGCATGTTGTTTGTGGAGTGCTACTGAAAAATTTCCTGGCTCACTGTGCCTTCATCTCTAATTGAGCCAAATGGAGCAGAAAAACCTTAAAGGGACACTGTCAACCCCATTTTGCTTCAAATTGTCCCTAGTTTAAAAAACACATTTTATGATTGTTCTCATTCTAGATAGACTGTTGATGTAGCTGGTTGTTTTTCCTTTTTACGTTCGCTTGCGCAAGGAACGTTTTGGGAGAGTAGCACACTTTGGAAGTGTGCCTCTCCCTTGCAATCCAGTGCTCTGTTGAGCAGGTGTGGCGGTCCTGCACCAATGGGTGTGGGAGCTCTGTATGACAGCAGTGGTCTTCTGCTTCAAAGAAAACCACCGCTGTCATACCGAGCACCGTCACGCCACCGCCCACGCGTCCTTCGCTCCCCAGCGCATGCCCCCTCAGCTTTGGTGCCACGCTGGAGCCCACCGGCGTGGCAAATGTTGTTTGTCGGCTGGGTGTCCACCCCATCGTCACGGCCCCTAAGTTATCTCTGCCACGCTTGGGAGTCCACCCCAGCGCGGCAATGTCCCTTTTTGCCGACGGGGTGCCCAATCCCCGCCGGCTCCTCAGGCCCCCAAGCCATCTTCTGCCAAGCTGGGAGCCCACCCTCTGCAGCAAACATCCCACGTAGTCCTTTTTGTTTTTAAACCTGTAAAGAAAAAACGGTCCCACGTAGTCTCCCAGTCCCCTCCCACAACCTGCACCCACCCACTGTGCACCCAGCCTCCCCACACCCCCCTCACCCATACTTACCTCTGGAGCGTGACGCGACGATCTTCGTGGACCGGAACACATCTGCACTCTTCAAAGCCAACCGCGAACTGAGGAAATGCCGTAAGCTGTATAATGGGCTAAATAGGGAGTTTAAACTTTATTGCATATCTCAGGCATTTTTGGAATTTTGCACCAAATTTTCAACATGGGTTTTTGGGACCCCTTCTCATGAGTGATGTACTGTCATGGCAGTTATTCGCCCGGTGATTTCGCAGTCACTGCACAAAATCACCCTTTGGGCCTGAATAACACCATGACAGTGACATCCTTCATGAGAAGGTCCCAAAACCCCATGTTGAAAATTTGCAAAATTCCAAAAATGACTGTTTTATGAGTGTGCGTTGCTGCGCAGTTCCTACGCACGCTCGTAGGTTTGCGAATTTTTATATTTTCACTCCAGATTTTCAACATTGCCATTTTACCACACCTCCTCATGAGCAGTACAGCTGTCATTTTTCACATCCTGCCCAAAACATGTTTCGCCCCATGTAGCGCACAATGGCGTAGTCCGTGTGCGAACTCAATGTATGGGACACATTAAGAAAATCACAGTGACACTGTTCATGAGCAGAGGTCTTAAAATGGCTGTGTTGAAAATTTGGTGACAAAATTCCTTAAAATGACTGTTTTACGAGTGTTCATTGCGCAGTTCCTACGCACGCTCGTAAGTTTGCGAATTTTCAATATTTTCACTCCACATTTTCAACATTGCCATTTTACCACACCTCCTTATGAGCAGTGCAGCTGTCATTTTTCACATCTTGCCCAAAACGTGTTTCCGCCCATGTAGCGCACAATGGCACAGTCGCTGTGTGAACTCAGTGTATGGGACACATTAAGAAAATCACAGTGTCACTGTTCATGAGCAGAGATTTTAAAATGGCTATGTTGAAAATTTGGTGAACAAATTCCTAAAATAACTGTTTTACGAGTGTGTGTTGTGCAGTTCCTACGCACGCTCGAAAGTTTGCAAATTTTCAATATTTTCACTCCAGATTTTCAACATTGCCATTTTACCACACCTCCTTATGAGCAGTACAGCTGTCATTTTTCACATCCTGCCCAAAACATGTTTCACGCCCATGTAGTGCACAATCAGTGTGCAAAATCAATGTATGGCACACAGTAAGACAATCACAGTGACACTGTTCATTAGCAGAGGTTTTAAAATGCCAATGTTGACAATTTGGTGAAAATATTCCTGACAATGACTGTTTTATGAGCGTGCGTTGCACAGTTCCCACGCACGCTCATAGGTTTGCGAATTTTCAATATTTCCACTCCAGATTTTCAGCATTGCCATTTTACCACACTTCCTTATGAGCAGTACAGCTGTCATTTTTCACATCCTGCCCAAAACGTGTTTCCGCCTATGTAGCGCACAATGGAGGTAACAAAAAGGTCATGCTGAAAATTTATTGTGCAAATACCAGCAATCGCACAGGGCATTAGGATAAAGCACCATACATGCCAAACACCACTGCAAATACCTGCAAGCGAACGTTCAGCATTGACAAATGCTTGTTGTCGACTGTCCTGATATTTTGCTCAGTTAGCACTGTCTAACCAGTGTGGAACTCGTACATCTTTTGTTACATCGTGGTCCGCCCCTTCCCCTAAAACCTTTACCCTCCACTTGACTTTATCCTAACCGCCTCTTTAATACCTCAACCATTTTGTGGTTCACTATTTTCTGTAGTAGTCCATTCAACCTTGCCACCGCACTCTCCATGAACAAGTGCCACCTGGCCTCCTTCCAGAACCTTCCTCAGTCAGTTTGTAATTGTCTCTGTGTGTTTCTGTTCTCACTGATTCTAGAAGGCTAACTACAGTTGACCTTTTTTGCATTCGTCTATATCTATATATGTATCTATAGCCACATACTGTGTGTGTTTATAATATATTCATTGCAAAAAACCTAATGCATTAGTTAGGGTTAATTCCACACCAACAAATGTCTGGAAATTCAATATTAGGGTTACTAACCCTCCCCCTTCCCACGAGCACCCATACACACACACACACTGCTATCCAAAGACCAGCAGGCGCCAAGGTGTGCCTTGGGTTAGTCGGCCTGAACTCTCACCCCATTCTATGTGTAAACAAGCTGAGATGGTACAGTATAGGAGAATGAGATGAGAGTTGAGTCCAATGACCCCAAGGCACACCCTGGCACCTGTTGGTCTGTGAATGGTGGGGGGTTTGAGGGGTAGAGTTGATAACCCTAACATCGAATTTCCAGACTTTTGTTGGTGTGGAATCATTAATTGAGTTCTTTTTGACATACAGATGTAATCTTTGCCGTATTGGTCCTTGTAAGAACAGATTCAGAAGCAAGTGATTTGATGCCTTTATTGGACCAACATAGGCGTAACAAAAGAATCAATGCTTAGCTTTCAGATCAGTCTTCGTGCAGTTTAATGACCAGTGTCACTAAGCTTCTGAGGAAGGACTTGTTGGTCTGAAAGCAAAGCATTTAGTTCTTTTGTTACCTTTACTGGACCAACATAGATGTATCAAATCATTTGCTTCTGAATACCTTCTTTTGAGAAAGTGAAATGTTATTCAGTATGGCATCCATAGGTGGGAGCGCCACCAATCAGTGTGGAGGCATAGCGGAGGGAACCTTCGTTTCCCTTTTCTCACTGGTACACTTCTCTTTCTTTTCTTTCCATTTTTCTTTTTCCTTTTCCCAGCCCTTCACTTTTAATTTGTCTTTTCTATCTCCTTTCTCTTCTTTCCTTTTCTTTACTTTCTAATCTTCACCTTTTCTCCCCCACCTCGGACGAGTAAGAAAACTTATATAACTGTGACCAACTGAACATATGTGTGGTGAAAATGTATTCTTCTTTTATATATATTTTTGTAAATAATTTGTTTAAATTAATAAAATAGTGGTGTTTGTATAACTATGTGAAAATCAAGAAATGTCAATTACTGATGTCAGATTTTGTTTATAAATGCTTGATGTATGACACTGAGCCAAACCCCTTTGAAGGCTATACAGCCGAAGCACTTGGGTTCCTGGCCTTGAACACTTTGGCAATAAGCTTAGCTATTAAGCTGAAGACTTGTGGTGTGCTCTCACTTTTTGGACTTTAGCGCAGGAGGGACCTGTGCTCCCAGTTGTGCATAATGTGATGCATATTTGGGAGCATGGGACCTCTGGGTCTTGCAATCCCTTCCACCCATAAGTGTAGAGATATAGCAACTGAGGGCCCTGTGCTCCCAGTATTGCAAGATGGTATCCATGGGTGGGAGCATAGACCCTCTGGGCCCTGCGCTGCCACCCACCCATGAGTGTGGAGGCATAACATAGGTGGGCCCAGTGCTCACAGTTTAGCATAAATAGTATTCATAGATGGGAGTGTGGGCCCTCTGAGTCATGCGCTTCCACCTACCCACAAGTACAGACACAGCAGAGGCCTAGAGGCATTTCAAGTAACCCTTGCAATGCTTATTTGGCAATATCTCAGGAACCATAGACACTGTAGAGAAAATTACTTCAGTTGTATTCATGACCTAGCCACCTCCATGTGTGCTTAGTGGTGCCCTTAGCAAAAACTCTATCTCAAACTGTTTTCGAGATATAGGCACTGAAAGGCGCAGTAGCCGCCACAATGTTATCCTAGGGGAAATTTTGCAACTTCAGAGTGCTGTAACTCTGAAACTGGTGTAAATTGTTGCATCAAACCAGCAAAAGGCACATCTGTGGTACAAGGGCTGCCACCCTGCAAATTTCAGCTCAAAACTCCAAACTGTGTAGTGGCAGTGAGGTGGAAAAGAAGCTGGTTTTGGTGAACACCACAATGTTAACCTATGGTAAAAATTCCTAACTTCGTGGTATTGTAACTATGGAAGCGATGTAAATTTGTTTCACCAAACCACCAAAAGGCACATCAGTGGTGCAAGGGCTTGCCACCCTGCAAATTCTAAAGTCCAAACCACGTATGTAGTGGCAGTGAGGTGGCAAAGAAATGGTCATTTTTGGGGCAGCGTCTCAAACTGTGACACTTTCAGCAAATGTGCAAAATAACTTAGACAAATTTTGTTAAAATGACTCACTGTTCTTTCATAATTTGTGAAAGTACAGTGGGGCAAATCATGGAAAATACATTTCCAGGGCTTATTTTTCAAAACTAATGGTAGCATTGTGTTCCTTTGGCCCGATTAGGTAAACAACAGTGTCAGTGTTTACCAAGAGTCACTGAAATTTGAATTACAGAAGTTTTTCTCCACTGCTAACTGAAAACATGATGACAGTGCAGATGGCATTTGCGACAAAAAAGGTGCTTTCATGGATGAATCCACTGTCACAGAATATATTTTTCCCATAGGATACAATGGGAAACTTTAAACTTTAATACCTTTTATTTATTTAGCTTTTGTTTACCAGGTAAGTACACTAGACAAGTATTATGCCTATTTTCAGGAACGACCCGGGAGAGTACAACGTGAGGAACAACAGTCAAGGAGACATGGCAAAGAGTACAGTTTTTTGTCACAGTAAACAAACGTGGGAAATACATCATTTGACGCTAGGGGAAACACAGTAGTAAGCACATTTCAGATTATACACTCTAAACTAGCTAGTTCAACTGATTGAATGGATTAATATTTTTTCACCAAATCTTCAAAAGGCACATCCTTGACTCAGTCTCCATATACCCTGACAATGTCAGACCAGATGGACAAAGCATTCGGGCTGTGGAGACGAGCAAAGAATTTGCAAACGTTGAGGATTTTTGACACTTTTCAATGCTGTGCAGCTCCGCAACTGCAAAATGAACCAGAACACACATTTCCAGATCCAGAGCTCTATGGTATGACAAGGCACATGACACATCTCGGGTGAATCGGACAAACCGCTGTAAAATTATTAAAGTGCAAAATGTTGGGTTTAACGTAGAAGTGGCCATGCACCCCCAGGAATTGGGGGTGGCATTAGGATATTCAACCCTAATGTTTACTCTGTTCCATCATCAAATAAGCTGGGTGGGTACAGTATGGAATAATGGGGTGAGCGCTAAGGTTGACTACTCCAGCGTCACCCCCCCCTACGCTTTTGGTCTGTGCAGGGTAGGGGTGGGGTGTTAGGGTGAAACCCTAATGCCACCTTTTCTTTCTTTTTGTTGTGGCAACTCTAATACATTAACAACATTTTTTGAAATTTATTTTCTTTCTTTTTAAGATGGTATAATCATATCGTAATTTGCTCGTGGGCCCTGTGCTCCCATTCGTCCATAGATACATATATGAACTTAGCTGTGGAGGGCCCTGCACTTCATGTATAGCCCAAGAGTGATTACATTGTCAGCATAGCCATGTTATTACCCCACCTGATGTACCAAGTGCAGAAAATATTCAAATCCCCACCAAAACATAATTCTACGCAACTGCAAGGCCATTTTTTCACGCCACCGGCACAAAAACACATTTCAGTCAGGATTTGAACAAGCATTTGTCAATGCCAAATGTTGATTGCGTTGGTCCGTTGAGCTCGCTCACTGGCCCTCTGTCACTCACTCATTCAGTTTCTCCCAGTGCTGCAGGCTGCTGTTTTGTACTGGGCCCCTGCCTGCGTTGGCACCCTTTTCTGTCCACAAAGAAATCTGCAACTGGCCCGACAGAGCTCTGTTGAGGTAGGTCACTCCCCCTCTCTCACTCGCTCGTTCTGTTTCTCCCATCTCTGCAGGGCTGCCCTTTTGTACTGGGCCCCTGGGTGCATTTCTGCTTTTTTCCGCCCACAAAGAAATCTGCAGCAGTCCCAACAGAGCTCCGTTGAGCTCACTCACTCCCCCTCCCTCACTTGCTCGTTCTGTGTCTCCCACTGGTGCAGGCTGTCCTCTTGTACTGGGCTCCTGTCTGCATTGGCGGCTTATTCTGCCCACAAATAAATCTGCAGCAGTCCCAACACAGATCTGTTGAGCCATCTCACTCCCCGTCTCTCACTCACTCATTCCATTTCTGCCGGCGCTGCAGGCTGGCCTTTTGTATGTTGCTCTTGCCTGCGTTGCTGCTTTTTTCTGCCCACAAAGAAAACTGCAGCAGTCACAATAGAGCTCCATTGAGATTGCTCACTTCTCCTGTCTCACTCGCTCATTCTGTTTCTCCTGGCTCTGCAGGCTGCCCTTTTGTACTGGGCACCTGCCTCTGTTGGCACCTTTTTTTTGGCCACAAAGCAATCTGCAGCAGTCCCGACAGAGTTCTGTTGAGCTCGCTCACTTCTCCTCTCTCACTCGCTTATTCCATTTCTGCTGGCAATGCAGACTGCCCTTTTGTACTGGGCTCCTTCCTGCATTGCTGCCATGTTCTGCCCAAAAAGAAATCTGCAGCAGTCACAATAGAGCTCCGTTGAGCTTGCTCAGCCTCCCCTCTCTCACTCGCTCATTCTGTTTCTCCCACTGCTGCAGGCTACCCTTTTGTACTGGGCTTCTGCCTGTGTTGGCACCTTTCTTTTTGCCCACAAAGAAATCCACAGCTGTCCCGACAGAGCTTCGTTGAGGTCACTCATTCAGCCTGTCTCACTTGCTCATTCTGTTTCTCCTGGTGCTGCAGGCTGCCATTTTATAGTTGGCTCCTACCTCTGTTGGTGCCTTTTTCTGCCCGCAAAAGAAATCTGCAGTAGTCCAGACAGAGCTCTGTTGAGCTTGCTCACTCTCCCTCTCTCACTTGCTCTTTCCATTTCTGCCGGCGTTGCAGGCTGCCCTTTTGTACTAGGCTCCTGCCTGCATTGCCACCTTCTTCTGCCCGCAAAGAAATCTGCATACGTCACAATACAGCTCCGTTGAGCTCGCTCACTCACTCCCTCTCTCTCACTCATTCATTCTGTTTCTCCCTCCACTGCAGGCTGCTTTTTTTGTACTGGGCTCCTGCCTGTATTGCCACCTTTTCCTACCCACAAAGAAATCTGCAGCAGTCATGATGGACCTCCATTGAGCTCGCTCACTCCTCATGTCTCACTCGCTCATTCTGTTTCTCCTGGTGCTGCAGGCTGCCCTTTTGTACTGGGCTCCTGCCTGCATTGCTGCCTTCTTCTGCCCACAAAGAAATGTGCAGCAGTCACGATAGAGCTCCTCTGAGCTCACTCACTTCCCCACTCTCTCTTTTGATCATTCTGTTTCTCCCACTGCTGCAGGCTGCCCTTTTTTTTTAGTGGGCCCCTGCATGCATTGCTGCCTTTTTCTACCCACAAAGAAATCTGCAGCAGTCCTGACACTGCTCCATTGAGCTCGCTCACTCCCCCCCTCTCACTTGCTCGTTCTGTTGCTGCCGGCGCTGCAGGCTGGTATTTTGTACTGGGCTCCTGCCTGCGTTGTCGCCTTTTCCTGCCCACAAACAAATCCACAGCTGTCCCGACAGAGCTCCGTTGAGGTCGCTCACTCCGCCTCTTATGCGGTCATTCCGTTTCTCTTGGTACTGCAGGCTGCCCTTTTGTACTGGGCTCCTGCCTCTGTTGGCACCTTTTTCTCCCCAAAAGAAATCTGCAGCAGTCCCAACAGAGCTCAGCTGAGTTCAGTCACTCCCCCTCTCACTCACTTGTTCTGTTTCTGCCAGCACTGCAGGCTCCCCTTTTGTACTGGGCTCCTGCATGCTTTGTCATCCTTTTCTGCCCACAAAGAAATTTGCAGCAGTCATGATAGAGGTCCATTGAGCTCGCTCACTCCACCTCTCTCCTTCGCTCATTCTGTTTCTTCCATCACTGCAGGCTGCCCTTTTGTTCTGGGCCCCTGCGTGCATTGCTGCCTTTTTCTGCCCACAAAGAAATCCGCAGCAGTCCCAGAGCTCAGCTGAGCTCACTCACTCCCCCTCCCTTGCTTGATCCTAATCTGTCCCAAACACCGATTTCCGACAGCAACTGTGGTATTCTGCACCAGAAGTGTGAAAACAAATTTCTGCCAGGATGTGAAACATGACAGCTGTACTGTTCCTAAGGAGGTGTGGAAAAATGCCAGTGTTGAAAATGTGGCGTGCAAATATTACTAATTTACGAAGTTACAAGGGTGCGTGGAAACTGCACAATGCACACCCATAACACAGTCATTTTATGGACTTTCATCACAACATTTTCTACATAGGCATTTTAGGATCTCTGCTCATTAATAGTGTCAGTTTAATTTTCTTAATGTGTCCAGAACACTGATTTCCCACAGCAACCAAGCTATTGTGCACCGGAAGAGCAAAAACACATTTCAGCCAGGATGTGAAAAGTGACAGCTGTACTGTTCATAAGGAGGTGCAGAACAATGGCAATGCTGAAAATCTGGAGTAAAAAAATTATAAATTCACAAACTTACGAGGGTGCGTGTAAACTGCACAACGCATGCTCATAAGACAGTCTTTTGTTTGATTTTTTTCCACCAAATTTGCAACATAGGCTTTTTGAGAGCCCACCTCATGAACACTAGCACTGTCGTTTCATTAATCGGTCCCGAAAGGTGATTCTGCGCAGTGACCGCGAAATCACCTTTTGAGGCCGATTCACACCATGACAGTGGCAGAATTCATGAGGTGGGGTCCCAAAAACCCAATGCAATCACATTCTGCTGCTTGCTCTGGCCATGCTGCCCCACAGTAACACCAGTAGCAAACATCCAGATTTAAACAATACATCATTCTGCTGCAGCAAGTTCCAAATCATGATGCACAGAAAGTTAATTAGAAGCAAACTTGCATTAAATTGTGATCAGACATTTGAGTTGCATGTATTGCTCCAATCCCACTTACACTCACCTCATTTGCTGAGCAAACTTCACTTCAGTGACTCCCGCCACCACACCAGATTGTTTTCACACACTCCCCTACAGCTGATCGGGTTCAGGTACCTTAGTTCACTGCTGCTGGTCTCTTCTCTGTCTGGAGTCCCTCTCATCTGCTAGGGTCTGCTCGCTGTGCTTTTCTTAAGTCTGGGAGATAAATGAGGCAAGGAGGTGTTGTGCAGGGTGATGAATCGTGCATACACTTCCAATAAAGTATCACAATGTAGTCCAAGTGGATCCACTGCTCGGTCTGTGTTGGTGATGGCAGGTCGATCATCAGGCACCATCATTTGGCAAACAGCTTTCACTCCATCTTCTGTAACATAGGTCCAGAGCCCCTCCATGGGAGGAGTATTATAGGGGTATTTGGACAGAGCATCTGCATCTATGTTGTTTTGCCCAGGACAATATTGCAAATAAAAATTGTAAGTTGATAGAGCAGAGATCCATCTATGCCATGTGGCATCCGTCTTGACAGTTGTCAGCACATATATAAGGGGGTTATTGTCCATAAGCACCATGAATCCGGCTCCATACAGGTACTCATGGAATTGGTGAGTCACTGCACACTTCAGTGCAAGGAACTCTAACTTATAGACTGGATAGTTCTTTTCAGAAGGAGTTAAACTGTGACTGGCATAGGCAATGGGTCTCATACTTTTGTCATGCTCTTGATAGAGTACAGAGCCCAGACCATCCATGCAGGCATTTATTTGCAGAGTGTATGGCTTGGTGTAATCAGCAAAGGCTAGAACATGAGCTTCTGTCAGGTGGAAAAAAATTTCTTGAAATGCACTCTCACATTCATCAGTCCCCAAAAGGTTCATTGGTTTTGAAATATTAATTTGGGGAAGTCTTCATGGCTCCTAGATGTCTACTCTTCTGATTTGGATGATATCCTTGATATCCTTGAGTTAGCTTGAACAAAGGCCTCACCACCACAGAATAGTCTTTTACAAATCTCTGGTAGTATCCGCAGAATCCCAGGAAGGACTAAAGCATTTTCAAGTCATTGGGTCTAGGCCATGTGGTAAGAGCTTTTACTTTTTCAGGATTAGTACTGATATCCTGATCAGAAACAATGTCTCACATACTTCATAGAAGTCTGGGAGAATTGACATTTGTCCAGCAAGAGTTTCAACTCATGCTTCTTCAGTTGGTCCAGTACTTTGAGTAGTCGGGTTTCATGCTTTTCCATTGTTCTCCCAAACTCTCTCAAGTCATCCAAATAAACTAAAAGTTCTAAAAGATTCATATCACCCACCACCTTTTCCATAAAATGCTGAAACATTGCTGGGGCACCAGAGAATCTTTGCGGCATTCTCTCGAACTGGTAGATTCCTAGTGGACAAGTAAACACAGTCATCATCTTATCTTCCTCAGCCATCGGTATCTGATAGTATCCACTGTGCCAGTCTAGAGCAGAAAATCATCTGCTGCCAGTGAGACTATCTAAGGCATCTTGCACTTCAGGCATGGTGTATTGATCAGCCACTGTCCGTTGATTCAGGGTGTGATAGTCGATACACATTCTCACTGCCCCATTCTTCTTCCAGGCTACCACTATGGGCGAGGCATAAGGACTGAGGGATTCTGATATTATCCCTGCTTTTAGGAGTACTTGTAAATGTCTCCTAACATCCTCAATGTCTGCAGGCACCAATCTCCTTGATCTTTCATGAATTGGACGTTCATCGTGTAGGTGGATGTGATGCTCTTCTTTCGCAGAACTCGCATCCCATTCATGGCAAGAAAACACATCTGATCTTTCTACCAACTCCTTCTTCAGCTGATTCTTCCAGCTGTAAGGGATAGGAGATGAACCAAAATTAAATGCTCCTTCATCTTGTCAAACAGTCTTCTCAGGCAAGGATGTGGCCATGACCACATCAGTCGCATACAGGTTGGCTATCACAGTACCAGAGTGCACTGTCAGACCCTTGTGGGTCTTATTTCTGAGTTTGATGCTGACTTTCTTTACCATCACATCACTTCCAGGCAGCACTCCTCGCTGTAACATCAGACCACTTGGCAGATCTCTTCCTAGTGACTCTAAAATAACAATTTGGTTGGACAGCAACTTCTTGCAATGCACAGCTCCTTCCACCACACACTCTGCGCCCAAGAGTAATGTCAGAGGATCTTTAGCTTCTCTTTTTATGACTCCAACAATCTCCTCCAACTAGCTGCAGGCCTTGGTCTCTCGCTCTAGGTGGGCAGTACTCACAGTGGTGTGAACTGGTAAAGTCTGATAGATTCTTTCACCTGCCTTCTGCAGGCACAAGTGAGCCAAACATCCAAATATATTGGCATTCATTCCAATCAACACTGGGGTTTTGTCCATTATCTGGGCATCAGGACAGATGAGGGCTAAAGTATTGATCTTTTGAGGGACTCCAGCGAACATTCCTGGAAATTCAATTTGCACTGCGATATAGCCATTAAAAGGGTAGCTGGCAATGCTCAACCCCCATACAGAAAGTCCCTCTAAAGGCTGCAAAGGCAGATGCACTAAGTGTCTCTGGTAAAAAGATCGATAAATGATCGTGACCTGTGACCCACTGTCCAGGAGGGCATCACATGACCATCCTTCAACAGGAATTTGGATGGTAGGAGTGGGACCCATCAGTCGGGTAGGTAACTTGTCTCTGATAGGTGCATTGTGACTGGTCCATTTTACAGAGTGGTTCGATTTCAGAGTCCCAGGCTGCTCCCTCACTGGGCTCTGTTGTCGTTTCCCTGCAACTGTTGCTTTCTGTCTTGTTTCTCATTCACTAACTGCAGAGTCTCAGGACTAACACAACCTCATGCAATATGCCCACCTTCTCCATAATGATAACAAAACCATTCACTTCTGGGCACAGTTGCAGATCGAGGACTGATTCTTGACTCAGAGGAAGAATTCAGTGGGTGTCCACGCCCAGGTGGCAAGGAGTTGGCTCTTGGGTGAGGTGCCTGTGTCATCTGCATGGCTTTGGCACACTCACTGATTTCTTTTATCTGCATTTTCTGATCTGAGATCTGTTCTTGGTTATTTACAGCTTGAGGCTTTCCTGGCAGGCACTCTCAAAGAATTAGCAATATCTTCTTGTGACTCTTCCTTTCTCACCTCATCAAGAATCTGTCTGAAGTTAGGAGGATTAGCACAGCATTCCTTTAATCTTAAAGTTATGAGAGTCCAACTCAAATATACAGCACCACACAAATTTTGGTCAGGTCCCATTTGGGCAGCCTGTGCAGGGGTCACTTCTTCAGCTTAGACTATTTTACAAATCATTGTCTCTACACAGGTCATGTAATGGGACAGTTTCTCTCCCACATTCTGGGTAGTAGCTCCCAACTGAAAAATGAGATCTTCCTTATGCTCAGCTGCTCCATAGGAACTTCTCAGTATGGTGAGATGGTCACTAGGAGTACAATCTGGTTGGCTGGGTCACAGTGATCTGATGACCTCCAATGCCATACCTCTCAAACTTTTCACTATGCATTTATATTTCTCATCATCTGAGCATTTCCATACTTGTACCATCTGGGTGGTTTGACTAATCAAGCTCTCAGTCATCCTTGCCAGAGGGTGTGGGGATAGTACAAGAGAAAGTATGCAGTCTGCTATACTGTTCATAAGGTGGCATCAAGAAAGGGGACCACTCAGGCCCTCCAACCTATGGTTCGTCAGTGGGTTTCTTCTTTGTCGTGTCACTCTCTGGGAAATATAGCTCTAATGTCTTGAACTGACTTCCCCTCAGTGGCTAACAAAAATGTAACTTCTTCTCAATGTCACTAGGTTCCTTAGGGTCCTCGGCAGGAGGATCCTGGGTGGCATGAGTAATCAAGACCCATGGGGTGGGGGTTTCCATCAGCAGGAAGCTGATCAGACACTCTGGAAGGATCAACATCCTCTTGGCATTAAAACTCTATAGGATTTGTGAGCAGAACTATAAATCCTCTCACGTTCTATAACCTTTCTTAAACATTTTATGCTGCCTAGACTTTCTAATAGCTTTTTTCAGATTAACATCTGCACTCTTGCACCAATCTTGCAGTGAAATGTGAGTCATTGTAACATCTGAATTTGTTCCCAATATAACAAAAAGGGGTACCAAAACAACAATGAAATCCAGCAGTAGGCTGCAATTTTGTAACCATCCCTTCCCTTCTACCTGCACACCCATCCACTGGTGGTGCTGCATCAGGGAATATAGGTTGGGTAATTGGCGCGGTGCCTCCACCTATGAGAATCCTTCCAACAGCATACTGCCAGGGTTCTTCCCCACAGGAAATGATATTAAGCTCCTTTCCTTGGAAACAGGTAAGATAATATACAGTCCCCTCCCCACTTATATAACTAAGCATGAAATAGCACACTACACAATAATGCAATGGCTGCAACAGTTTTCAGAAAATAAACGAGGGTTTATTTTGGGGTAGATAAAGAGGTAGGGAGCAGTAGAAGCAAAGGGAAATAAAAGCATTCAGTATTCAGGTTCTAAACTCCATGCAAATCAGTAAAAGGACAACACTTTGGCATTTATAAATGGTACTATGCATTCCAGTATTACCAGCCCCAGTTCTACTCCTCCCACTAGTGTACCAGTTAACCCCACAGTCCCTGTGACAGCTCTCAGTTTTGGTGTGCACACACTGAGCAGTTGCAGGCCTGTGATGTAGAAATGCTGGATACAGAACAGATGGAACACTGAGGTGCTGCAGAGCAAAGTACCAACCACACCAGGCGGTGCAGTAAAACAGTTTATTCCTGGCTGTACTAGTTGCTAAGGTCGTGCAGGAAGACCAGATGTAAAGTTAACAAGCTAGCTAGCTGAACAATTAGAAAAGTATTTGTTTGGGTAAAAACCCAGTACTAGCAACCTTTGATGAACATGTACAGGTTGTTGGGTGATGTCTCCCCTTTTCAGGCAACTTGGAAGAACAGGCAGGAAAGCTTGGAATGCAGGTGATCCTCTTCTCCCCACAGAGGGACTTGTCTTCACCCACCTCGACTGTAGGTAGGTAGGCAGCAGCAGATCAAGCAAGTAAGCAGAACCTCAGAGCATAGGTCCTGACAGGAAACTCAGTCTCTGAACTGGTAAGGATATGAGGCTGTGCTTTTGTTGCCTCACTCTCCACAGCCAACGGAGAATTTCTTCAGTAGGCTTTGGATATTAGTGTCACAAAATATCACAGTTCGTCAGGCTGAGGTAAATCCCAGTTCTGTGGGATCCACTAGGATCTTCAGTCACTAGTTCTAGACCTGCAATGAAGGCACCAACTTCAGGATCTTTTATCTAACAGCAGCAGGAGCAGATCAAAAATACACCTTCTCATTTATTGTCACTGGCAAGTCTCACTCTAGCTCTTTGCTTGTGCAGAAGACACAAAATTGCAGGCTTTTCAGTCTGTCAGCAGCAGGAGCTGACAAACACTTCTCACTTCAAACTCTCATTCAAAGTCACACAGACAACTGTAAACTTCAGAATCCTCAGGTATAAAACTAGTCCCTGATTGGTCCACACAACACATGAGCTCTTCCTCCTGACTGGAGGTACTGCAGCTACCAATCTGATCCTACACCGTCATCCAGCAACCTCGGCAAAGATGGCCACCATCAAACAGTTCCTCTAGTTCAGTCAGTTTCGATAAACTGTAAAGTAATAACTGTTCACTGTTGGCAGTATCTGGCTGCATGGCTAGCACACTCCTGGTCCTTTCTAAGGGTCACTAGGGCCAGGGGGTACATTTCAAGGGCAGGAGCTGAGTCATGGGCACTGTTTTTATGGGCTCTCCAGAAGGAGCGGAGTCTCTAAATGGCCATCCTTGGTCGCAAAGCATTATGGGACTTGTAGTCCCTGGTGGTTGCCATGTTCCCCATTATTCCCTGACCCACTGGAGGCATTGGCAGGGTTAGGGAGTACTTTTAAAAGTTAAAATGTTCTTTTTTGTGTTTCCCCAGCCCCATAGGCAGTCTGGTGGGGCTGGGCAGATGAATCCTCTCCCACGGTGCTTCTGCCGCTTCTTGTGAGCACCACTTAGGTGCTAGGCCACCAATGCAGCCTTGTTCTGGTGCTCCCCACCCCACTGTGAGGCAGTTCGGGGGCAGGGGAGCAACTGCACTGTGCGGCTCACCAGCCACTGCTATATTGGCGCAGGAGGTGCCAGAATTGCTGTTTTTCACTCCCTGCCCTAATTGCAGTTCGGGGGAGCTGGGGGAGCAAGAAGGACCAGGTGGCATCACTGGCCATAAGTTAAAGGCACAGGAGGCGCCAATGCAAATTACAGCACTCCCCGGCCCTTTGGCAGTCCTGAGTTGGGCCGGGGTAGCGAGAAGAACAGCAGCTGTAGGAGGCATGCAAGAGCCAGGTAAGCTCCCCCCGACCTTGGAAGGGGGTTTACATTAGTAATGGTTCTGGCATGGGGTTTGATGCAATGATTAGACCTTTGGAAAAGGACAGGCAAGTGGTCACTACATGCATCGGGAGAACAATAATATTGGAAATGTGCTCTGGGTGGTTAGTCAGTACCCAGTCAAGTACGGTAGATGTCCCTGTCTTTTATAGTTTGTCCTGGTGGGTGCATCAACTAGCTGGGAGAGGTGTACAGCTGAGAAATAGAAACACAGAAGTTGATGGCAGATAAGGACCACAAGGCCCATCCAGTCTGCCAATTTCTTTTTCTACCTTATGAATGTGCTATAGGCCTTTGCTCTGTCAATGGCCTATCTATTCATACTCCTTTGTATTGCTCCCTTATGCCTATCCCATGCCTGTCTGAAGCCCTGCACTGTGTTCATATCCACCACTTCCTGAGGTAGGCTGTTCCATGCATCCACCACCCTTTCTGTGAAAAAGAACTCCCTCACATTACCCCTTAATCGGCCTCCCTCTACTCTCATGCTGTGTCCTCTTGTCCTGCTATTTTTCTTATATTGAAAGATGTTAGACTCCTTCACCTTGTTAATGTCCTTAAGGTGTTTTCAATGTTTCAATCATATCACCTCTCTCCCTTCTTTGCTCTTGGGTATACATATTGAGCTCCGTTAATCGGTCCTCATATGTTTTCTGATGCAGTCTCTGCACCATTTTGGTTGCCCTTCTCTGGACTGCCTCAATTTGGTTAATGTCCTTGTGAAGGTGTGGCCTCCAGTACTGCATGCAGTACTCCAGATGGGGCCTAACTAGTGTCTTGTGAAGAGGGATTATTACCTCCCTCTTCTGACTTCTGATACCCCTACTGATACACCCCAACATCCCTCTAGCCTTACCTACTGCTTTAGAGGCCTGCTTGGACAATTTCAGGTCATTGGTGATGATGATGATGCCCAAGTCTCTTTCTTCCCTTGTGACTGCTAGCAACTCTCCTCCCAGCCTATAGGTGGCTTCAAGGTTTCTCTTCCCTATGTGCATGATCTTGCACTTCTTTGCCTTAAACCCCAGTTGCCACTCTTCCAACCATTTTGCTAGTTTATCCAGATCTCTTCTTATTCTGCCCACACCATTTGGATCATCTACTCTGTTGCAGATCTTGGTGTCATCTGCAAACAGACAAACCTTACTGTCCAGTCCATCTGCAATGTCACTGATGAAGATATTGAAGAGGACTGGCCCCAGGACTGATCCCTGAGGTACCCACTTGTGACTTGCATCTCTTCTGACTGTATACCATTTACCACCACTCTCTGTTTTATGCGCGTCAACCAGTTTGCTACACAGTTGACCAACACCTCACCCACCCTGAGCCTACCCAGCTTATTAATTAATCTTCTATGTGGAGCAGTATCGAAAGCTTTGCTGCAGTTAAGGTAGGCAACATCAACTGCTCCCCCTTGGTCCACCACTCTGGTTACCCAGTCAAAGAAATCTATGAGATTAGTTTGACAGGACCTTCCTTTTGTAAACCCATGCTGTCTTGGATCCTGTGCACCTATGGATTACAGGTGTTGCACTATCCTATCCTTAAGGAGTGTCTCCATAATCTTGCCCACTACTGAGGTAAGACTGACTGGTCTGTAGTTCCCTGCCTCCTTCCTGCTACCACTCTTGTGCAGCAGGATCACATGAGCCCTTCTCCAGTCTTCTAGGACCTCTCCTGTGCTCAGAGACTCACTAAACAGTTCTGATGATGACTCTGCTAGCTCCACCCTTAGCTCCTTTAGTACCCTGGGATGTATGCCATCAGGTCCCACTGCCTTGTCCACCCTGAGCTTATCGAGCTCTTGTAGGACCCTTTCTTTTGTGAAGGGACTAGTGCACACCTTCCTCCCCCCTGTGTCCATGGTGCAGAGCTGTGGGCCCTGCCCTACCTTCTCTTCAGTAAACACTGAGCAGAAGTATCTATTTAGAATAGATGCTTTTATATGGTGGTCCTCCTCACATGCCCCCTTATCCCCTTTGATCTTAGCAATACCCCCTCTGGACTTTCCCCTTTCACTAATGTATCTATAGAAAGTCTTGCCACTTTCTTTTACTGTTCGTGCTAGTGTTTCCTCAGTTTGGGCCTTTGCCTGCATTACTGCCTTCCCTGCTTCCCTTAGGGAAGTTTGGTATGCCTCCCTATCTTCATCCTGCTGCGTTCCCTTATTTCCTGAAGACCAGCCTTTTGGCTCTGACCTTTTCTGCTACTGTGTTTGAGAACCAAAGTGGTTTCCTTCTTCTTTTGCACTTCCTTTTCTCACTAACATAATGGGTTGTTGCTTCAAGTATTGCATCTTTAATGCTTGCCCACTTTGCCTGTACCCCCTCACCTGTATTTCTTTTTACCAGGGCTAGCTTAACTCTGACCATCTTATCAAAGTCAGCTCCTCTGAAGTCCCTTATTTTTGTCTTGGAATGGGATGATTTGGTTCTAGTGGCCAAATTGAACCATACCACGTGATGGTCACTGGCCCCAGGTGACCTTCTACCTGGAGATCTCTGATTCTTTCCCTGTTAATCAGTACTTGATCTAGGATAGCCCTGTCTCTACTGGGTTGTTGCACCAGTTGTTTGAAGCCCTCTCCCTGCAGGGAATCCACCATGTGTCTAGTTCTGGCAGATTTCCCTGCTGGTATTGATCAATCTGTATCTGGCATGTTGAAGTCTCCCATTATCAGAACCTCTCCTTTAGCTGTCATGTTTTGTATATCTTCTAACAGTAACGTGTCTGTCATCCCCCTGGTCTGGAGGCCTGTACACAAAACCAGTTCATATGGCTGTCCCATTTCCTGTTTCCAGGGTGACCCACAGTTCTTCTGGCTCCTTATGTGTATTCTGAACTTCTGTAGCTTTGATATTTTCATTGACATACAGGGCCACTCCACCCCCCCCTTTTTGCACCTCAGTCTCTTCTGAACAGTACATAGCCAGGTACTGAAGCCCCCCAGGTGTGGTTACTAGTAAACCATGTCTCGCTAATGGCTACTATGTCCAGTTTAGCCTCCGTCATTATTGCCTGCAGGTCTGGGATCTTGTTTCCCAGACTGCGAGCATTTGTGTACATGATTTTCCATTAGTCAGATTTCAGTGTGTTAGTTGTTTGGTGAGGTCCGGCGTTTCCCCTGTGCATCGTATGGGGAGCAGGACCTTTTTCTTTACCTGGTGATGCAAATGATCTACAAACATGCTGAACTCCTGTTTGACCACTAGCTGAGGGGTGTTCTTCCCATTTGATGTTTTGGGTGCTGAACCTCTCCCCATTTGCTAGTTTAAATATTCCGCAAAGACATCAAACTTCTGCCCCAATGCACTGACTGCCTCCTTAGTCATATGCAGTCCATCAAATTTAAAGAACTTTCGCTCCCAAAACTGTTGCCAGTTCCCTACAAATTTGTGTTCCTTTTCCTGGCACCAGCCCATGAGCCACATGTTTAGCTCCCCTAGCTTCCTTTCTCTGACCTTCCATCCATCTGTCCCCCTCTCCCAGACTGTCAGGATCTCAAAGGAAGAGATGCCAGATGAAATGGATGATAGTTTGCCACCCAGCCTGGTCAGGTGTTCCTTGGTCTCCACAACTGACCAGCTGGTGAGATCATTAGTCCCTTTGTGTACCATGACTTCCTGCTTCCTGAACAATTTTAGCAATATGGTCAGTCTCTCTCCATGCTAATGTACCCGGGAGACATCTGACCATTACCCCTGGCTGGAGATATGTATCAACTCCCCAAATTACTAGTGCCCCTGTAAATGAGGTCACTGTGTAGATACCCCTCTGAACCACCCCTTCCTGCTTTGCTACAGGAAATGTCATGACTGTGCTACCCTATAAAAGGAGTGTAGTGAGGGGTGGTTGGGGATGGGATGGGTGGCTGGGCCCTTCCCCTGCTGATAAAGAACAACCAAGGACAAAAGAAACAAGGAGGTAAGAGCAGAAACAGTCAGCCAGCAACAAATGCAGTAGCCCTGAAAGCTTATCCTAATGACAGATAAAATTGTGAAATCTGTAGAGCACCACCTGTAATTTCACAGAAGATGTACCCTGTAAGAAACACTTTGCTACAGAGCAAAATAAAGCAGTAACAGAAGATATACCTTGCAAAAGACAATTTGACTCAGAAGATTACAGCAGTAATCTGTAAGCACACACCTGTAGGCACACCCTGTAATAATGCAGCAGAATGTATACCCAGCGACAACAATTTGAATCCGAGAAAAATAAAGCAATGAAATGTTAGCAACAAACAGTAACAATCCCTTGTGAGTACAAAATAAAAATAACACACAGTAAACCTGCCTAGCCAAAAGAAGCCTTAATCCTTATTGTTGCTCTGGTAAGGTTCTTTGCTCTGTCCTTTCAAGCAACCTAGAAGAAAAAAAGCTCAAGTGAAGCTAGGTGCCTTGGCCAGCAAACCTAGTTTTCCACCTTGTACTGGCTTGTTGCAGGAGCAAGCCAGTTGATGTTAGTCCCCCAACAATATGGTTTTAGCACTGAGATTTAGGCAACCCAGGCACTCCATGAGAGAGTCCAGACCAGTGGACTTTTGACCAGGCGGGATGTATACTACAAGGACAGTGAGGGTTTTGTAGTGTGCACCGAGGAGCACTTTTACCACAAGTGCTTACATGTGAACCCCAGTGCTGGACAGTGGCAGCACTATGCCTTGAATGTTATCACTCAGATATATTGCACAGCCGCCACCTTGTTTGGTAAGGCAATCCTCTCTGTAGATGCTATATCCCGGTATTGCAATTGTTGAGTCTGCAATATTAGGGGAGAGCCATGTCTGCACTATTGAAAGGATATCAAGATTGTGCTGCCGAACCCATGCATTAAGAACCTCCATTTTGGGGAGGAGGCTGCATATGTTGATTGAGGTGATGGTAAGTTGTTCTGCTGTTCTCTGTTGGATGGGGATTGCTTGAGGTGGGCCATGTATGGGGTGGATATTGCCTGTGAGCAGCAACAGAAGAGGTAGGTGATATAAGTATTCTTTTAGATGCTTGTTGTAAAGTTTAATTTGCTTTGTCTGGTTGCAGTGGATGAGGTATTTTTCCTGAATGCTGAAAATGCCAGTAAGAGGGCCAGTGGGGCAGCCAGTTGGGAAGGTACAATGTTAGTTCTTTGAGTTTGTATTTCATCCACATGCAGGGAGGGACATGAGAGTTGAGCCTGAAGGTTGTTGTACCAGGGTTATAGGCATACCAGGCATCATTGTGCTGTGCAGGCAGGGTTGAGATGGGGGGCCAGGATTAGTACGCCCGTGATACTAAAGATGATGAGCAGTAAAATGCAACTTTGCAGAAAGGCACCCGCACCGGACATGTTGGGGGCTGGAGCTGGTGTATAGTATGGTGAAACTCTGCTGGGCATGTTAAAAAAAAAATAGCAGCATGGTGGATTGTCCACAGGTAAAGAAATAGCTCCACTGATGAGGGAGCTGTAGGTTGTGTAGCCACCCATGATTGTACTTTGGAAACAATAAGACTTAAGATTGTTCTACTAACACCCAGGAGGTAGGAGAAGCTAGTAAGATTAATGCAGTATAGGCAGGGAGGATGGCAATTCAGCTCCAGGTGCTTGGAAGCTCTGAATTTTTTATTCATTCAGTTTAACTCTTGTTTGTTAAGGTGTATTTACCAAAGGCTGGTGAGCAAGAGTGCCTCTAGCCGGGATCCTGTATAGGCTGCAGATAGGGAATTGGGGACTTAGCATTTTTTTTCTAATACTCGTTCATGAGGTGGGGTCACCCAAATGGCCATGATGAAAATTTGGGGTCAAAATCTATAAAAATGGGTGAGTTATTTATTCAAAGTAGTCTGTAAAATTGTTTTTTGTGAGCTCATAGAAAAATAATCTGCTCGTGAGAAAAGAACTGCTCACAAAAAAGAATTAACATGTTTAAAAGGCATTGCAAGGTTGTTCTTCCACCAAATAACTTCACAGTCCACCTAACGGAGTCCTAATGAACATGATACATTCATTTTGGGTGCTTTTAAATTTAAAAAAACAGAAACCAAGATGGCTTGTGAAAAAGGAATTTTTTCCCATGAAAAAGGATTTTGTTCTAGCAAAAAAAATCACTCTCGTGAGACTAAAGGAATTTCTGCTTATGAAAAAAAGATTTTGTTCTTGTGAAAAGGAAAATGCTCTCACGAGATCAAATCCTTTGTCCAAAAAAAGACATTTATCCTGAAAAATGAATTTCCCTTGGGATATAATGGGACCTTAAAAACTTAATAACTTTGTAACAGTTTAATATTTTTCACCAAACTAACAGTGGCAGGTCTGCTACCCAAGTTCTTTATATTATAAAAAAAATAACATTGAAATTCCACACCTTCTGGATGCAAGGCGAGGAGGACACAATGCAAACAAATGGGTGACTTTTTCTTTTTTTTTTCCACTATCCAGATCTCAGAATCTGCATGTTCGACTGGAAAGAAACTTCCACATGAAGAGAGCTACCCCACAGGACAACGCATACCAAGTTGTGTGCAAATCCATTGATCGGTTGCAAAGTTATTAAAGTGCAAAATTTGAAATTTAACATTAAAAAGGCTACTCAACCCTAACTATAGGGATGTGTGTGTATATCTATTATATACATATATATAATATAATCACTTGAATGTGTGAGTGCAAAACTACAGAGTGCCAAAAAAGTGAAAATTACAATTTTTGGTGAAATTCTTTGTCACATTGCGCAGAAGCGTTGAGAAATTGTGGTCTGAATTTTCAGGGAAAAAGGGCCTTGGGTCACAGGTGTGCCTTTTGAAGACTTGGTGAAAAAAAATGTTAATCCATTCAAATGTTATTCAATTTTACAGGTTCTCATTATTTTCAATGGGAACAGTTAGTTGTCCTATGCAAAAAAGGATCCTTAGTCGTAAATGGGTAATCCTTTTTCATGCTATCCCCATCTTGTTTTCAGTTAAGTTTAAAAAGCTAATGGATTAGTTTGTTATTTTTGGAACTATCATGCTGGGAATAGCACGTTACTTACTCTGGGAATGTGCAGAGGTTTGAATAAAGCAGTTTTTATTTATCATTTTTGCTTCTTTTTACTCCGTTTGTCATTTTCAATGTAGGAGCTAGTGTTGAAGCAAGGAGTGCATGCAGCTGTGAAGTCTGCACTGCCATGAGGTTGTGTGTGCAAAGCTATGCAGTTCAGTCTGGGAAGTGTCTTGACAGGATTTATATTTTCTTTTTTTTTTGTTGCACTTGTGTGGATCTTTTTTTTTTTCTTTTAGAAATAAGGGCTGTGTAGCACTGAATAAGTACTATGGCTGCTTTTTAACTGAGACCCAAAATAATTGCAATGCTTCATTATTACTGAATAATGTAACTGTGCTCCGATTCCGAGATCGGGACTTCAATTTCTGTTAATGAATTCATGAATACATGATCAGAAGAGCTTGTCATTACATCTCAAACATGGGTTTCTCTTGAGAATTAAAAAAAATGGAAACAGAAGGTGTTAGATCTGTTGAATTTCCATAATTAAAAATCAGTGGTTCATGAAGATTCATAAAATGAGGTTGGTTTCAGTGGCGGGGGAGAAGACAAGTAATAAGTAATGTGCCGCAGATCATTATTCATCTTTTGTTGGGGAAAATGGGCAAACTGTGTGGGTCAGGCAAAGGCAATCATTATCTGCTGACAAATTATATGTTTCTGAGTGTCATCACCTTATCCAAATACAACACTATCATCTGTCTCTCCATACCTTTCGCAGACAGCCGTACCTCACAGCTATTAATTAAAAATCGCTAAATCAGAAAACATCTGTAGAGAAAAAACTGTTATGAGTGTTGACAAGCAATAATTACTGCGGACATCAATTAAATATAAATATTATATGGGGAAGGTAGACATTGAGACTTAATACACACCCAAGGGTGGGATGCTGACATATCCAACGGGTTCATTCATGCATCCCACACCGAGGGTGTGCATTAAATTCTCCTTATTCACTCACCACCCATGTATTGTTTTATATAATTGCTAGGTAGCAATTTCTCAACTTGAAAACACTACACAGCAGTTGTATAAATAAGTACAGGCAGTAGATAGTGCTGCTGTTCAAACCAAATACAATAATCAGCAATGTTTGTAGTGGTTGTGGTGTTTGAAGCCCCCTCCACCTCCCAAATTTAATTTCTTGCTCTGTAATGAGAGTTTATGGTCCTTCTCACCTCTCCATTTGGTGTTAGTTGAGGTGCTGCTGCAGGGTGGAAGTGCCATTTTTTCTTACTTTTTCTTCCCAGAGTGTAAAGGGCAAGAAGTATTGCATGGAGTTTCGGGGGTGTCACATTTTTGAATCTGAAACTAAAGTCCTCAAAAGTCTAACCAAGCTGTCCCAAGGTAAGTCCTGATGTCACAGCAGAGGTCAAGGGAGAAAGAGTGTACAGCAGAAATTGGGGGAGAGGTGCTCTGTAAGCAGCAAGTACCTGTGCAGAGCAAATGAAACTGGGCACGTGTTCGCCATTATAACTTGTGAGTTATAACGGTAAATCATAACTAGATTTCTTGATGGGAGAAAACACTCCCCAGTTATAATCTGAACATTTCATCTAAGTCCAAATACAATACACATGTGATCAAAACCTGAAATGTACACTCACAGTCAAAAACTTCTATAGATGGAATTAGAAAGCAAAACCTTGTCACAGAATGCAGTTAAAAAGTATGACCTTTTTTTTTTAACTGCAATTCCTAAGAGATGTTTTAATAGAATAAGAGTCTTGTACGCATCAAAGAAATACTACTTGGTAGCATCCAAAAAACCAAAGAGAGGACAACGTTCTTGGTTTTTGTTAGCCCTGTGATGTTTCCTCAAGACATGTTAAGCAGTAACCCTATACTGGGAACCACAGATCACACTAGTTGTAAGGTCTTTCAGCAGTAACTGTGATTTTCCAAGTTTCTTTTATATTTGAGTATAGCACCCCCTTGGCCCACACTCTGATCGCTGGCCCTGTTGTTCCCTAGAGTCCAGTGGTACACCCCACCCTCCAGTCACTGGCCCCATTATTCTAAGGTGTCTAGTGGTAACCCCATCCTTCAATCGCTGGCTCGGCTGTTACCTGGTGTCTAGTGGCACCCCCCACCCACCAACACTAGCCCCATTGTTGCCTGGTGTCTAGTGGAAACACCCACCCTCCTATTGCAGGCCCCATTGTTCCCTTGTGTCTAGTGGAATCTCCCTCCTGCTGATCACTCTACTGCCTACAAAAAAGAAAATGGTCCTCTTTGTTTTTTGTTTTTTTTTCTTCTGAAGAAGGTCCTTCCGCAATTTGACCACCTCACCTTCACCTCCTACTCAGCGCCCACCACCTACATACCCTTATTCACCTGAACAGGTTCTAGGTTCAAGATCCACTCTCTAATCAAAGACGCATCTTGCTGCTGGAACTGATGACTGCAATATGAGAAACTAAAGTAAATGAGGTTCAATGTATGTCAATACATGTTTCAACTTTTATGTGCAACTTATCCATTTTTTGACATTTTGGCTCTAAATGTTCAAAATGGCCTCTTGGGGACCACACCTCATGAAAAATATGACTGTCATTACACAACTCCTTTCCAAAAGGTGATTTCACAATCACTTGTTAAATTCACCTTTCAGGCAGGATTTGAACACTTTTCCTGCCCTTGTTCATGAGGTGGGGTCATAAGAAGACTATGTTGAAAATGTGGTCATTGTTGTCCTCTAAATGGAAGCACAGGGCCCAGAGGCCCCTTTGATTCCAAAGCTACATACATATACACATCTATGAAGGGATGGGAGTGCAGGGCCTGAAGGGCCTTGCACTCCCATAGGCAATAAGGACACGAATACACTGTCTCAAAGTAAGAAAATAAATTGCAGAAAACTTTGTTAAAGCTCTAGTTAGGGTTAAAGTGACAAAGGTAATGAAATGAGGCATTAGGGTTTCCAATCCTAACACCCCACCCCCACCCTGCACACACCAACAGATGTCAAGGTGTACCTTGGGGTTGACATCCTTAACCCTCACCCTATTCTTCTATACTGTTCTCATCTCAGCTTATCTACTTGTGGAATGGAGTGAGCATTAGGTCTGATGACCCACACCCCAAGGTCTGTTGGTGTGTCCTGCCCCTATGGTTAGGGTTGAGTAGCTTGTTTAATGTTAAACTTCAAATTTTGCACTTTAATAACTTTGCAATTGATCAATGGAGCTGCCCAAAATGTGGCATGCACTGCCCAATGGAGTAGATCTCTTGATATTGCAAGTTTTGAGATCTGAATAGTTCAAAAACCTTTAAAGTTATCACTTTCTGCAGTTTTTTCCCTCATCGCTTTGTGCCCAGAGGGTGTGGAATTTTGGTGCAAATTTTTATAGCAGAAACAGCTTGGGTAACAGAACTGTCATGCATTTGATGAAAAAATATTAATCTGTTGCAAAGTTATTCAGTTTTTAAGTTCCCATTATTTTCAATGGGAAGATCGCTCTCCAGGATAGAGGAATGGGTTTGAAAAGGATTTGGCCTCATGAAAAATACTTTTTCATGAGGGGCCAATCCTTCTTCACCAGAAAATAATTTCTTTTTGTGAACCGCCATCTTGTTTTCTCTTTCTTCACACAACAAACTGTCATACCTCAGCCCAGGGATGTCTTTTACATACATCCAAACATGTATCTTGCTCATTGGGAGCTGATGAGCTCCAGTGTACATTTTATTATAGCTCCCATGGCCTACAAACAGTTTATTCATTGAAATAATTTTTCCAACCTTTACACCCTACCCTTTCAAATCAGGCAGGAGAGCAGGTGTGGTGTGTGCCTTGGGCTTCTCCAGCCCAATACTCACCTCATTCCATCTGTAAATAAGGTCAGATGTGTAGACATTATGAGAATGGGATGCACATTAGGCTTGAGAAACCCAAGGCACACTCAACACATGCTCTCCTGCCTGGTTTGGGAGGGTGGGGTGCTAGGGTTGGAAACCCTAATGCCTCATTTCCCAACTTTTGTCGCTTTGACCTGAACTGGAGCATTAACAAAGTTTTTGCAACTTATATCTACAGTCAATTCTGCTTGTATGCACATGCTCAGGACCTGTCAATTTTGTGCATACACGCAAAATGGCATACAAATGGAATTATCGGTTTTACGAGAAGCCATTCAGCCATTAACCCACATAGTTGCGTTTCTGTGGAAAAGTACATTAACTTTATTCGAAAAAATGTAATTTAAAACTTTTAAATCTTTTTGAACCTGTTTAAACAAATAAATGAAATTAAAACAGCAGTGCTGCATTTATATCAACTCCTTCAGACAGCACAGTCACAGTCTCTGTGCTGGATTTTTTTTTTCGTAACAAGGTTATCTTGATCTGTCTTGTGGCTGTGCCTGATAGTTTTGCACTTTGTTCTTACACCCAAGAAACTAGTTAAAACATATGACACTCAAGCAGCTCAACTTTTCTATGGACTGAGAGGCATAACGAGTGGAAGAAGGACTTTACTGTTTGCCTCAGTTATGGCTTCATTACAGCTTCATTCTGGATTCCAGCATTTACTCTTTGTAAATCTTTTTTTTTCCTTTTTAAAATCCTCCCAACAGTCAAGAAGGTCAGCTTTGCTCTGTATTCAGTTAGTTTGTTGTAATGGGATAAAATCTGCTTGACAAGCTCATTTGCAAGGAGATCCATTGAACAACAGACTCAGCAATATACACAATAGCAAAACATAATGTAACAACAAAACAGTACATAGGAGCTCATTGGTTTAAAATATTATCCCTTCACAATGAACTGAACTGTATTGAGAGGATCCCATGAGGATACTCTAGCTGTTATCAAGTGATCAGAGACTCATTAATCAACTGAGAGGTGACAGAAACACTTATCAGCTGGCCATTCACTAACAAGCAAACTGACTCAAGCACCTGTTCTATATAGCAGTTTCAGGGAAAAGGTGGCACACAACTGAAAATTACATGGCATACATCTGAATGCATCAACATTATATGAACAGGGAAAGAATCAGGACTACGCTAAAGTGTACATACAACTAAAAATAGCATACATCTGAATGGCATACAAGTGGAATGGACTGTATATTATAGGGGTACGGTCAAACTCCTTTACGTTTATTAGGGTTCAGTAGGCACCTCAATGTTAAACTTGAAATTTTGCACATTAATAACTTTACAACTGTTAAATGGATTTGCATGCAAATTCCCATGCACCATTGGCCAGGGTAGATCTCTGGATGTGGCGAGTTACTTTCCTGTCAGATGTGCGGTTTCAAAGTTCTGGAGAGGTGAAATAAAAATGTGTTCACTTATTGGGGGCATGCCTCAGACAGCTAGTGTTGGAACCCACTTGTGAGGGAGCAATCTTAGACATGGTACTCTCAAATGGGAATGGAAAGAGGATCTAGATCTAGTAGTGGGTAGCCATCTGGTAACAAGTGACCACCAAAAAGTGTGGTTTACGATAAACTTAGTTGCACAGTCAAGCCATACAAAAGTGAGGGTATTGGACTTCAGAAGGGCTGACTTTGTCAAAATGGGAGAGTGCCTCAGAAAAGCACTAGCGAACAAGCAAGGAGAAGGGGTGGAGCAACAATGGGGAAACAGCAAAACTGACATCACAGAGGCAACACGCCTTTGTGTGAAGCAAATAAACAAATCAAAATGAAAGAAAAAAACACTATGGTTCTCCAAAGAGGTGGTGGGGAAGATTAGGGGAAAAATATAGCATTTAGAAGCATAAGGAAGCACAGAAGGAGCGGAACAGAAAACTGTATCAGTTAAAGCAGAAGGAAGCAGGGAAGGCAGTCAGAATAGCAAAGGCCCAAACAAAGGAAAAGATAGCCAATTCAGTTAAGAAGAGGGATAAAACCTTTTATAGGTATATTAGGGAGTGAAGAAAGACAAAAGGAGGGATAGTGAGGCTGAGTAATGGGGACAGTGGGTGGGCAGAGAGGGACAGTGAAAAAGCAGAGATACTGAACGAATACTTCTGCTCATTATTCACAAAAGCAGAGGAGGGGGAGGTATCTAATTCAATCAATAGAAGCACTCTGCATGGGGGGGTTGATACCAGTCCTTTCACAGAAGAAAAGGTTATGAAAGAACTCCTAAAACTGAAGGTGGACAGAGCAATTGGGCCTGATGGGATTCACTTCAGAATTCTAAAAGAATTAAGGGGAGAACTAGTGACACCACTGACTACCCTTTTTAACAGATCATGGGAGGATGGTGTGGTACCTGACGACTGGAGGAGGGTGGATGTGATTCCCTTTCACAAAAGTGGGAGCAAGACAGAGGCAGGAAACTACAGACCTGTCAATTTGACCTCAGTGGTAGGGAAAATGATGGAATCACTTCTGAAAGAAAGAATTGTTGAGTACCTAGAGGCCAGTGGGGCACAGAACCCAAGGCAGCATGGATTCACAGCAGGCAGGTTAAGTCAGATGAATCTAATCAATTTCTTTGACTGGGTGACCAAAGTAGCAGACCATGGAGGGGCTATGGACATGGCCTACCTAGACTGTAGCAAGGCATTTGACATAGTCCCACACAAAAGATTAATAAATAAATTAGCCAGCCTGGGTAAAACGTTGGCTGGGCAACAGGACACAGAAGGTAATAGTAAACAGAGTCCACTCTGCAGAAAGGAGGGTTACTAGTGAGGTACCATAGGGTTCAGTCATTTTTAATGTCTTTTATAAGTGACATTGCAGAGGGACTGGAAGGAAAAGTATGCTTCTTTGCAGATGGCACAAAGATCTGCAACAGGGTTGATACACAAGGGGGGTGGGTTGAAAGGATGAGAAGAGACTTGACAAGGTTGGAGGAATGGTCAGAAGTATGGCAGCTTGGATTCAATGCAAAGAAAAGCAAAATAATGCACATGGGGAAACCAAAATCCAAGGGAAGAGTACACAATGGGGGGGAGAGGTAGCAACAACAACAAAAATGGAAAGAGACCTGGGGGTTATCATATCAGACCTAAATGTTAGCAAGCAATGTGAGAAGGCAGTAGGGATGGCTGTGGGGGGGGGGGGCAATACTGGGATGTATAGGGAGAGGCATCACAAGTAGAAAAGAGGAAGTTGTTATCCCTCTGTACAGACAGTTGGCGAGACCCCATCTGGAGTACTGCATCCAGTTCTGCAGACCCCACCTCCTCAAGGACATAGGATGGAGGCAGTCCAGAGGAAGGCAACTAAAATGGTGCAGGGTCTGCAACAAAAGCCATATGAGGAGAGACTAATGGAGTTTGATATGTATAGCCTAGAGGAAGGGGGGGGCATGTTAGAAACTTTCAAGTACCTCAAGGGAATCAACAAAATCCAAGAGGGTAGCATCTTTCAGAAAAAGAGATGTGCAAGAATAAGTGGACACAACCTGAAGATAGAGGGGGATGGTTCAGGGGCAACGTGAGGAAGTATTTTTTCACAGAGAGGGTGGTGGACACATGGAACAGCCTTCATGAGGAGGTTGTAGGTTCAGAAACAGTGGGAGAATTCAAGAATGTATGGGACAATCATAAGGCAATTCTTGTGGGGGGGAGTTTAGGAAGAAATAGGCTGTTGGTTAACTAGGCTCTGCTGCTTATCCAGTAGGTAGGGAAATGGGCAGACTAGGTGGGCTAAGTGGTCCTTAACTGCCGTCAAAGTCAATGTTTCCTTATTTCTATTGACTTTGCTGGGATTTTTCTTTGAAGTTGCCTATAGTCCAGATGGTTTGGAATCTTAGTCTGAAATATTCAGTGCAGAAAGGGACTAGCCCACAAATTTGCCTTTTGCTAGTCTGGAGAAAAAATAGTAAGCCATTTGTAAGTTATTGCATTTAAAAATTAACAAAAAATTGTTTCTGAGCATTCTCAGTAAGCAGTAAAAGATAGCTGTATGAAACGAAAAAGAAATCCTGTTTTGTATGGGAAAATTCCTTTTTTGTTTGCCGCCATCTTGTTTCCATTTTTTTTTTCTTAAAATAAAAATTCAAAAGCCACAAAAATGACATCCTGGAAAGAGACTATCACACCTAGCTGACTGATCAGGGCCCTGTTAAGTGCAATCTGCACTTTACTGTTGTGGAAATACCCTTGAAATGTTCTTTTTTAATATTATAAATCATTTTTTGTGACTGCGTTATACAAAAAAATCTTTTTTTCGTATCACAAGTCATGAAAAAAAGATCCTTTTCTGTGACGGGAAAGAGGCATAACTATTGAGAGATGTTGGATACCATTATTTCATGGCAATGCAGTAGAAGCCCACCAATAACTTATGTCCCCTTGGCTATTCTGATGTAATTATATTCTGTATCGGGATAATAGTGGAATGGATCCAGCAGGACAACCCCCGAAAAACCATTGCAGGAATTATTCCCTAAATGCTATCAGTCTGCTCCTGTACCATTTAATAGGTTTCCATAGAGGACTGTGTGATATATGCTGGGAACATTTTGCCAACTTAAAGACTGAGAGAGGAGTACTCATGAAAGAGTTATAGCACCCAGTGGCATGAAAATAGAGGTACTCCAGGGAGGGGGAAAAACAGAATGCATATTTTAACTAGAAACTTCATTCCTCATGCAGTTTCCCCGAGTACTGTTACAAGTGACAGGCACTTTGCCATGGACACTAGTCAGCACAGAATCAGAAGACATAGCTCGGCTCAGCTAGGCAGCAGTGCAAAATCTCAAGCCGACCATGAGCTGGGCTACAGTGTGCCAACAAAAAGGTTTCAGCCAGACTGAATCCTGCAGTATCCCATTCTGTCCTGCTTTTGAACCTCACTTGCAAAGACATGCTACTTCAAAATAAAATGTAGCCTACTTAATTTTTCCTTCTCAAGAACCCTTTACCCCCGCTTCAGTGAGTCTCCTGTCTGCCACAGTTTCCATTCCGGTTTTACCTGGTGGATGCAACAATTCACTTAACATTCTGTGGTTGGAACAAAGTCAGGGTTCGTGAGTTATGTCCTCTCTGAAATGACATGGGTGTAGTAATACTATTTACTGCAGGAACTGGAAAGCCAACCTGTATCTTGGAGACTCCTATGCCGTGGCCCCTTTTATTTGTACTTTATTTAGTGCTTTTAGTTCTATATAGTGTACAATGTGTAATAAACTGTTTTTATGATTCTGTAGGTGTCTCACTCCACTGGTTATTTTGAGACACAATCAATTCAAGTATAGACACCATGCGTTGAAGAATAGTGGGAATACAGCTTTACTGTAGGACGCACATATCTTCATGCGTCTGCCCATGCCACATCTTTCACGAAGAACCTATTGGTCCCTAGCGCACAGGTATCCTGTGGGGGGCATGGGTTGGTAGTGTCTCTATTAACAAGGGCGAAATTAAAGTCTGCCCCAGGAACAGTATAGCTAACTGAAATGTCACTATTTCTCTGTATGTTTGCCTTACAAACTGGGCTATTAACTCTAACTACCATCAATTCATGTTCCACATAATACTCCCTGATTGCAGCTAGACACCCTTGTGCATCCTTCTACTGTTGTGTAAGCTGGAAAGGTGTGGATTGAGGGATAAAAACACCATCCCTCTCCTCTTATCTGTAGGGAGAGATGATGCCACCAGTTTTGAGAGTCCACTCTTTTTTTAGTTTATTGTGCTCATAACTGTCAAATGTGTCTCCTGCATCAATACAAATATAGGTTTTTGCTTGTGATAACTGTGTACTTTAGAAAGCTTCACAGGACTGAGTTCATTTACATTATAAGACTGTACTAAGGACTGGAGAGCTACTTTTAGCCCTAACCATAATTTAAACCAGAAGTCCAACTGCAAGGCTCTCACAGAGGCTTGACACAGTTAATCAATACAGTGGCATTATCTCCTCTGTTAAGCATAGATTATGTTATACAGGGGGAGATCTCAAACAAACCTGTATGACAGTGTATAACCAAAGGTAGAGCTGAAGTGGACACCCTCTGGGAGGGAAAAGATCACCTGACAGGTAGTGGGCCTCCCTGGTACAATGGTGGGCAAGAATACTGCCCCAAGAGATGACATCTGTGAGGTCAGGACCACGGTAACAATTAATGTCACACACTAACAGCTGTCCTCTCAGCATATACTGGACATAAATGCAGAACATGAAAGGAGAAAGAGGCTTTCCGCCCTTCTTCCACTAAACAAACTACACAGTGGGAGGCCACTCCAGGGTTGGAAAATGACTTCAAGATAAATGTGATGATGAACTTCATATCTAATATAACCATCTGCCCATAGCCACATAGTGGCTGCTGACCAAAGTAGGGGGCAGGCTTAGAACCATGTAATCATATAAGAGAAAATTAAATTGGGTCAGAGCCCTGAGCGTTCAATCAGAACATCCTTTCAATATGTCAGGATGTACCAACTACTCCCTCCATAATTGCTGAAGAGGGTAGGGTGCAAATACAGCATAAACTTTGCTCAACAGTTTATAAGATCAAGCATTACTGTGTAGTCTGCAAAGTCTCATCCCTTCCGGGAGTTCGCTATTGAAAGGCAGAACCTCAAGGCACGCAGGGTGCAGCTGCCTTATTTAAACTTGTTACAGTGGCAGCAGCACCCACTCCAAGGTGAGGCATAGGAAGCAGCAGTGAAGGTGTTGGGCCAGAGGGCAGGAGAATGGAGCCACCTCAGCTGCCAAACATCCCCTGACCCTGTGAGTGGTCTAAGTATCACCCCTGGCACTAACCCCTGCACCCCCCACATCTCATGGCCTCAGTAACCCCAAACTAATAAACAGTGCCTGTTACTGACTCCTAGCTTATCTGACTGTCTCAGCACTTGTGACCCTAAAGTCTCAAGTCCCTAATCATTGTAATCAGAAGAAGAGCAGCTGAACATATGCAATCTGTCTAGAGCCCACTGTTCTCCAAGAATCAATAAAAGGAGGAACAAAATAAAAATGAATAAAATTGTTAATGTGCAGGATGTAAATCCAGGTAGGCATGACCCATATGAGGGGTAAACATCGAAGCCACCATCTAATTACACAGTCAAATCTACCGAATCCATCCACGTACATGAGACAAAGAAAAACATCCTCAATGTTTCTTTATTTTGGCATAAATGTCCCTCGCCAGTCTCCCCACTACCTCCAACCACTCAGCACCCACCCCCACATACCTTCTCTCACCTGAACAGGTCCCAGGTTCGAGATCCACTCTCCAATCAAAGACATGTCTTGCTGCTGGAACCAGTGACTACAATATGAGAAACTAAAGTAAATGCAGTTCAATGTATTTCAATGGGGGTTTCAACTTTCATTTATAACTCAGCCATTTTCTGCCATTTTTACCCCAAATTGTCAATATAGCCTTTTGGGGATCCCACCTCATGAACAACATGACTGTCATTATGGAACTCCCACCCGAAAGGTGATTTTGCAGTCGCTTCCTCATTTCACCTTTTGGATGGGATTTGCATAATTACAGTCATATTGTTCATGAGATGGCGTCATAAGAAGGCTATGGTAAAAATGTGGGGTCATGCCAGTCCCGTAGTGCAGAGGGCTGAGACACTGGCACCTTACCTTGTGCTATGCTGGCGACCCAGGTTCAGGAACTACCTCGGTTCACCTGGGTGCCGGCTCCAGGGGGTTGGGTAGGAGCCGGATTGAAACATGGCTCTCCCCTCCAAGGGGTGGATGCCCTCCTGTCTGTAGTCCTGCTTCTACTAAGTGGAGGTCCGGTGGGTGCGTAGGCAGTATGGTGCAGCAACAAAGGTCAGGGGATGGGCGGAATGGGCTACCGGATCCTGGTGTGTGTGTGCTCCTCCACGTGCGTACACACATGTGTATGATGTGGCCTTGGGAGGATAGGAGAAAAACTTAAAAATGCATGAAGCATAAATGAAAAAAAAATGTGGGGTCAAAATATGTAAAAATGGCAGAGTTATGACCATATGTTGCAATTTCGCTATGCATGCTCATAACTTTCAAAATTTTAAATATTTTGACACCAAATTTTAAACATAGGCATCTTATTACCCCACCTCATGTATGTCATGATTGTGATTGTTCATATCCTGGCCAATATGTGTTTTCGCGCCCATGGCACAGAATGGCGCTGTAGTTGCTCGGTATTACATCTTGGCGAGGATTTGTACATTTTCTGCACCAGGTACGTGAGGCCGGGTAATAAGATGGCTATGTTGACAATTTGGTCACTGTTGTCTTTTAAATGGAAGTGCAGGGCTCTTCCACAGCGACATACATACAGTACATGCATCTATAGAGGGATGTGAGTGCAGGGCCCTTTCCCATAGGCAAATAAGGATATGATTACTCTATCTCAAAAACTGTAGATGGGTGGGAGTTAGGCAAATAAGGCTATGATTACACTATCTCAAAAAGTAAGGACATTCTTTGCAAAAAAACTGCATTAATGCATCAGTTAAGGTCCACACCAGACTCTGAGTACCTCACAGCTATCAATCGCCTCTCCCTCAACTAATCAGGATTCAGAAAACAAAACTCCAGAATCTCCTCACTTTTGCGTATCATCAATCACATCCACACCGCATCTGACCAAGGCCAGGAAACTACAACAATGTTTGTCAACCTGGCTAAAGCCTTTAACGCTGTTTCCCATGCACTCCTCCTGGTGAAATTAGTGTCAGTGGGGCTAGCCCCCATCACCGTCCAGTAGTTTTAATCCTATCTAACCCACAGGGTCCAATCAGTCAGAATAGCTGACTCCACATCCCTTCCACTACCTATTCTCTTGGGTGTGCCCTAAGGATCAGTTCTAGGCTCCATCCTATTTTCATTATTCATAAATGACCTTCCCTCTTCCTGCACTAACTTCCACATACACATGTATGTGGGTAACACTATTCTCTATACCTCTGGTCCTGTCTTAAATGAAGTCCAGGCCACCCTCCAGAATGAGTTCCACAACATTCATTGCTGGTTCAGGAACAATCAACTGAAATTAAACACATTCAAAACACTGTCTATGACTTTTGGAACAGTACAAAAACTTAACAGACCTCCTCCCCCCGTTCCCATCACTTTACTGGATGGGATACCACTGGACCCAGTCTCAAAATATAAGTACCTTGGTGTCTGACTGGACCCCCATTTGTCTTTCTTAAACCTCATTGTAGTAATTACCTCAAAACATTGCCCCAAACTAAGAATGCTATAGCGGAATAAAGATTCTCTCCCACTACCTGCCAGATGTGAAATCCTATCCAAAATGATCATTCCCATCTTTGATTATGCAGATGTGGTTTACAGCACTGCCCCTGCATCAACCCTATCAAGACTGGACATCCTCTTGAATGTGTTCTGCCATTTCACCACAAACTCCCCCCACACCACAGAACCCACCACTGCTCCCTCTACTCCCCTCTAGGTCTAACTCCACTTCCCTTCCAATGCTGTATCCACTCTCTCAGTCTCATATCCAAATGACTGGTTCAGCCTGCTTCCTTCCTATCTATCAGAATGTCTCTCTACTGTCTCTCACTCCCCCTTACGAGCTGAGGCACAGAGATGCCAGGTCCTTCGCACTGCCTCGGTCATCCTCTACAGCTGGTAAATCTGCATTCTCCTATAGTCTCCCCAGCTTGTGTAATAAACTTGCCCCCTCCATCAGGAACTCCTCATGCTACTCCTGTAAACAGCAGCTTCACCTCCTACCACCCTTCAAGTGTTCCTGTCAAGAAAGATCCGATTCCACACCTACTCCTCACAGCTGAGGCTGCAGTGTATTGCCTCTCATAGCTTTTACTTTAGATGTACTTCTTGATGTGCACTTACTATTGTATAATCATGTTGAATATTTCTTGCTATGTAAACACCCTTTACTACTGTACCTTTCTGTTATATACCTATTATACTGTTAAATGTCATGCAGAAGAAGTCGATCCCTTCAAAATTTATGTATTCCTGTCCCCCCGGGTCACACCTGGAATCTAGCCTTGGCTCCCAGTAACCAAATGTTTAAATAAAATAAATAAATATATTTCAAACCATAGCCGGCCCGGTGGCACTGAGGGTTGAGGTGCTGGATGCCACACCCCGCACCATGCTGGCGACCCGGGTTTGGATGTGAGCCCAAGGCATCGGGGGTCGGCATGGGAGGGATGGGATTGAACATCTGGAGGACTGCTCTCCCATCCCAGGGAGGGATCCAGGGAACCACTGCTCTGTGATGGCCCCTGGTGATGACCAGGGCACTACTAGAGTGGTGCAGTAAGGGGTGGAGTGCGGCAGACATCAGCGCCCTTCTGACATCATTGCATGTTCACACTCCAGGGGAGCAAAAACAGGGAGGAAATGGCAGCACAAAGCCCACGGCAGCTTGATAACCACAGCCTCACTGGCCAGCTAATGCCTGGACAGAGGCATGTGCCGGTAGTGGATCCTGGCTAGGCGTGGGGTCATCGGAGGGGTCCCCTTTCAATGGTACAGATGCGTATGCCCGCTGGGCACACACAACTGCAGGGTCAGCGGTGAGGAGAAGCAGTGGCTGGAGGTAAGTAGGGACTGTGGCTGCAGGAGGATAAACATAGAGGAGATAAAAAATTAAATACATTTCAAACCATAAAAAGGAGGGAAATATAACGTTAGGGTTTCAATGGTTAATCCACCCCTCACTCACGCACACCAACAGGCATTGGGTAGCCTTGTCATCAGCCCCAACACCACCCCATTCTCCTATACTGTACCCATCTCAGCTTATTTACTTTTGGAATGGGGTGAGCATTAGGGCTGATGACCCCAAGGCACACCACTGATGACTGGTGTGTGCAGGGTGGGGGTGGGTTGTTAGGTTTGGAACCCTAGTGTCGTATTTCCCCCATTTTTGTGGTTTGATATTAACCCTAACTCATGTATCAATGTAGTTTTTTTGCAAAATATATAAATATATAAAATCATGTTGCATTTTTACACTTTTTATTTAATCAGTTTATTTACTCAGTTTTATGCCCTTAAGGGGTACATTTTATACAAAAGTAGTCTTTCCCCATGTGTGCCTGGAACTAAGTCAGGCTTCTAATGTCACTCCTGAAACTTAACCTCCCTCAGGCTCCCCTCAGTTTCCAGCACTTCACTTAACCATTAATTTATCACCAGTAACCGGCTCTAATCTACCTAGCAACAACCTTCTCACCTAAACTGAACTTGCTCCACCACTATGCCCAAAGACCATCACTGCCTGCTTTTCCTTGTAAGACTTCTTGACATAAACCAGTTGACTTCAGTTGCACAAGAGTAGGTCTACCAGAAGAAAGTCAGGAAATTACCCAATGAATTGTGGACTACTTTTGATTGTACAGTACCTACGCAACCCCCAGGATATCCAAGTATATCCCCATACAGATTGCATGTACGAGACATGAGATCTCAATGGGTGGGCAACAGGACGTACTATGGGTGACCAAGGTGCAGGTGAAGTCTTTGAACTTTGCTATGCAAAATGATGCTGTTTCATGTGGTCCTTTGCATAACACTACATATAGTGAACTACCTACTTCGCCATGTGAAGTCTCCGTGATGTGACACTTTGCTCATGAAGAGTCACCTCATGGAGTCTTGCCAACCTGAACAAAAAATAAGTTTTTTCCCCCCATCCTCTGTAGAACCCCAAATCCCACCCTCTGCCCCCACCTAGACCCAGGTGGACATTGATTCATATCCTATAGCCCCTTTTCCCCCACCCACTCAGTAATGTCGTGCACCCTCCCTTCTGCCCTCATGGAAAGACTAGCATGAAAAATGTAACCCACCCCAGCCTATCCACTCAGCAACCAGCACCCACCTGTCTATAGCCCAGCAAAAAAGACAAACATCCCTCTCTGGCCCACCCACTCAGCTCCAGCACTCACCCTTCCTCCAGCCCCCCAAAAAGACAATGGCCCCTTCCTCTCACTCCATTCAGCACCCACATCCCTACCTCACATCTGGCAGCCTACCGGACCAAAAAAAAAGAAACTCATTGGTGGCTCAAGATAGCAGCTGGCACTATTCTGTTTCTCACTAGCTCAGAAAGCTGCTCTATAAGTGAATGGAAGTGCATTTTTATAGTAAAATCAGCTGATTTAACTACAAGCACATACTCCTATTCACTCAGATGGTGGCCAGCTAAGGTGGTAAAAGGAGGGTCTGTGTCAGTCACTGTTCTCAGATGCTGCTGAGTTTCTTCTTGTAGATCAGGTCAGCTGCCAGGTGGTTGGTGGGTGTTAAGTGTGTAGACAAAGAGGATTTTTCCATTTTTTGGTGCCAGGGAGAGGGTGGGAGCTGATTTCTGAGTAAGTGGACCAAGGATGAGGAGGAGGAGGATTAAATTTTATACATTCTAATCTTTCCATGGGGAGGGGGTGAGTATATGAGGGAGGGTACTGTGCATGGCACTGCTGAGAGGGTGAGGGCAAATGGGTAGTCTTACTTGAACCAATGTCTATCTGGGTGGGGGGCAGAGGTTGGTTTTAGGGTTCAACAGATGTGGGGTAGGGAATTTTATTTCTTAAATTTTACATTTGTGAGACTTAATCCAGTCAAATGCTTGTGAAATACTAACTTAGCACTGTCTATACATAGCATGAAATTTGACACTTCACCAACAATTTGCCAGTGAAGTAAAACTTCACAACACTCCTAACTCCAAGGAAGCAGCCCCTATGGCTTCCAACAGAACAGCTACCACAGCTGCCAATGGAGCAGCTGTTATATCCACTATCGGAGTGACTACCATGAACTCAAGCAGCACTTGGCGGCACTTCACATAGTTCTATACTTGGTGATGACTACACGAAGTAGCCACTTGGCTTTTGAAATGCTGCTCCTCTTAGGAGTTCTTGTTTTTTTATTGTCATAGACACCAAAAACACGGCACCCACTTTGAAATTCAATCTCAAAAACACAGTTTGGGATGGCATATAAACTTGTCACCTACTTTATTTTCGACAGGTAGGGAAACTTTTGCATTAGTGAAAAAATGGGGAAAATATTAAATATAAAGTTATGAATAACAAAAGGGTCTACCAAATTCTTTGTCTGAAAGTACTGTATGCATATTGTGCTTGAAGCCAGACTTAGAATTTTCCAGGAGTTGTGTAGCTAGCATTGCAGACAGTCATTCACTAAGGTGATAATGGTCAGACCTGCTGTTCTGATCATTCATTGAAGAGTGGTACTTTGAGGTGAGTGGGACTTGGGTAGTGGGTGCTAGAAGCTGGGAAGGTATAATTTACTGAGACAGTGTCGGAGGAGGTCAGTGGTGCCTGTAAGTATTAGTGGATCCATGACAGTTGGTTGAAAAATTCATTGTCGACCAATGTTACAGTGACTCCTTTATGTTGATTGCATAAAGGCAGTCACTTCAGACTGCATTTTCTTTGGTGGGCTTCGCCCCTGCAACCCCATAACTAAATTAAACTTTGAATCAGAGTTGATTCAGAGAGGGGGTGTACGACCCCCAGAGAGCAGTGCTGGGGTCCCGTGCTGACACTTCAGTGACCTGGAACTGTTGTCACTGTAGTGCTGGTCACAGTAAAGATGTCACCATAGCGATAACATACGGTACCATTTTTTTTCAGGGTGGGGAAAAGAGACATGCATGGCCTAAAGTAAAATTTACTTTGCAACTTTGTATTACTTTGCTGAGATGAGGGAGGAAAGAGGCTGAGGTGCTGTGAGATGAGGGCTTGCAGCTTTAATTTAAATGGTCCTGGGTGAAACAGAAACATTGAATCTAATGGCAGATAAAGATTGTTTGGTCCACCTCATCTGTCTATTTTTCCTTACCTACAGTGTCACTGAAGACCCTGCTTGATCTCCAACTGTTCTTCCCCTTCCTTTGCACTAAGATTTCCTTATGCCAATCCCATGCATTCTTGAACCCCACCACTGTTTTGCCCTCACCACTACTGCTGGAAGACTGTTCCAGTCATTCACCACTTTTCCTGTAAAGAAGTACTTCCTCACATCTCCACCGAATCGAATCCCCCTCCAGCTTCATTACATGTCCCCTTGTTCTTTAGCAACTTTTTTTTTTCTGAAAAATACTTCCCTCCTGTACCTTAGTTACTCCTTTGAGGCATTTAGTTATTTATTTGTTATTTAAAAGTGGTAACTGGGAGAGGCACACTTAGCCAAGGCTAATTTCCAGGTGAGACCTGTGGGAAAGTGGAAGAAGAGAAGGGCACTGGGTCCAAAGATTGCCGACAAGAATAACATCAGCTAGGAAAGTGGAAAAAGCTGTGCCAATTTTTCTTTTCTGCACCCCCTGGACTAATGGATTCTAACTGCAGGGGGAGCAGATCACAGGGAAAATGAAAATTTAAGGGGCAGTGGAATAATGTTTACATGGCCCCATGGAAGCAAACAAAGTCCAGAGTGCACTAAAAAAGTTGGAGACCAGGATTAGAATGCTGGTCTCCAATGCTGCTGGCCATGCTGTTCGGTGCCCTAGCCCTCCATGCCAAGGGAGCAGCTCAGTCAGCCTCCTGGATTCTGGTGCCCTTGTGTGCTTTAAGCACCATGGACAGCAACCGGGGAGCACTTACTGAAAGCACTGTAAATCCCCTCTCACTGTCCGTGGTAGCGCTTACCAGGCTAGCGCTATTCTGGTAACGCTCTTCTGACCAGGTACCTGGAAGCAGCACAATTTCAATCAAAATTCAGATAGTCAGGTGATGTCGTTGCAATGGGGATGACATTATTGGAGTGCAGTTGTGCCCCTATAGTTAGGGTCAGTGGAGAGTTCCATGTTAAACTTAATTTTTTGTTTGCTGCTTGTTGAAAGATGGTTTTACAGATTTAAATGAAACTTTCAGGATTTGTTTTCTATGATCGTCTCTACAATTTTTGAAAGTTTCTTGTAAATTGGTTCAGAATCTTTAGAGAGATCAAAGTGTGAAAAAATATTACTTTTTTCTATTTAATTCAATGGTATTTTTTTCTGAATTTTTGCTGTCATCTAGAGAAAAAAACTGTAAAGCTCTAAATAGGGAAACTGTGTATGGTTGTATAGGTTGGTGGGGAAGGATTTCCCAAGATGGTTTGATGTTTAGGAATTTTGTATTTTTTAAGATATTACATTTGAAATATTAGGGTTTTAGCAGTGCGGTGTCCACTGCGGGAGTTCGGCTGGAGATAATGTACCTCATGAATTGAACAGTTTCAGTGCTGTTGAATGGGGATCATGGAAAGTTAATAGGGTCAGACTTGAGTTAAAGTATCACATGTACAGAGGAGTGAAAGTGGATCATGATCAGTCTGCCATATCTGCAATGATTACAATAATTCCCGATTTTGATAGTTGACCTATATCACAGCATGTCAGACGCAATCAAACACATTATAAATATCTTAAGATATAATTTTGCAAGTCAGTTCTGTAATAAAATGCAACTAAGAAGGATAAATTTCTGTCACGTGATTTGGACTCAGACACAAGATCAAACTGCATAATTGTGAAGGACTACAATTTATATTGAAACTAACGAGTGTCTGCTTTTAATGCTCGTTTTTTTCTGCCCTTGGTCATTTGCCAGGAGAAGATCCCTCCCACAGTGGCTAGGTCCTGGGACATGTCACAATCCCATGTCATGGGGTTCACTTTGAGGGTTTTTCCCTTTTGTTCCTCCTCCCCACCCAAATTTCTTAATTTCTTTATTCAGACTTAACCTTTGAGCAAAATGCTCTTTTTCAAAGGTTCCACATCTTGACAGGAGGACAATACAGAAAGGTAGTCACAGAGTATGGGTGCACAAATACAGAGACAAAAAAAAAATGCAAGAAATAACAGCAATTGGTCTGACTATTTACGATTGTAACCTATCTCATATAAAGGTACATATTGCAGTTAGTACAGCCCAAGGTACATGGTGAGTGCTGTGGGTTTAAGGAACTAATTTAACAGGAGGTAAAGCAGCCAGGGGAGACGTTGTCATTATTTCATATAAAGTCAGGAGGGGAGAGACTCAAAATAGGCTTTCACACCCTGTATGGTAATGCAGCCAAGAGGAGACTTTGTCATTAATTCAAGTCTGGGGGGGTCATTTTCTGTGCAGGACTGACCTAGTAGGAACATACTAGAGAGCAATGTGAGGGAGGACCATACACAGAATAAGCTGGGGGGGGGAGACAGGTGCTTTGAGAGAATTGCATTTGTGAAGGGTCAATGACAGGGAAGGACTTAAAACAGAGTGTTGAGCTAAGGACAGTAGCAAGAAGGTTCATCGACAGGCTGTGGCCTTTAGTGGGGGGGGGTAGGAGGAAGTAAGCTGTTGGTTAACTAGGATGTGCAGTTTATCAGTTAGGTAGGAAAATGGGCAGACTAGGTGGGCCAAGCGCGGTCCTTATCTGCCATCAAAGTCTATGTTTCTATGTTTCTATGTGGCTATGGAGGGCTCAAGCTTGAGAGCTGGCAAGTAGTAGTAGTAGTAGTAGGAAGTAGGAGTTTAAACTCAGGGTTACTAGGCAGTAGGGTAGGAAATCGGAGAATGCATTCCAGGAGCAGACTGACTCCAAGCTACTGGGTGCTAGCACAACAGGTTACCTGCAGCTACATACCTCAGCCTTGGCAAGGTGATGTCTTAGTTCCACCTTGAAGACAGGGAGGCTGTTAATGAGTAAAAGGCATGCTGTGATCTTGTTTAGCCAAGAAGGAGTCCTGATGGGTTCCACCCATTGAAAGCACCAACGTTACTGCACCCGGTCATCAGAGCACCAAGTCGAGATTTCACCGACCCCTGTTTTTTGTGGGGCCCCCACCCCCACTTTCCTATGAGTCTAACTCAAAGGGGGTGTGGACCTAGGAGAGGGGGTGTGAATCTGGAATTTGATGCCCTGATTGCTGGTGCACAAATGTCAGTTCTCTAATGGCTGAAAAGGCATGCAATGACCCTGGCACATGACCAGGCATGCTCCCACACCCACTGCACAGAAATCCACCAGTCCCTGCCCCAATGGGCTCCCAATATGGTCTTGGGCTGCTGTACCCTCCCCATCCAAGCTAGGGACCAGTAAGCACTGGGAACCAATTTCCTTTCCTCCTCAAGAAGACGAGCAGTCCCTGGGATGAACAGCCCCCCCCCCCGGCTGACCCTCTACCGTACGAGGTTTGCTCCAAAATCCCAGTCATTTGCACTACAGATGGAAGTGCTTCTGATACACTGGCAGGCTGGCCCCAAAAGCAATGACTTTAAAAGGAATTATATAGAGAATTATATATGGGGTGGTGTGTGTAATCAGATTTTACACACACCCGAGTTGTGGGATGGTACATAAATGCCGAGGGGTTTATGAAATGCATCCCACAATGACGGTGTGTGTAAAATCGAGTTTTACACAACCACCCCATATTTTATTTTATATAATTGCCGGCATGTGCTTTTTCACCTCAGGAATTACATAAAATTAAATCAGCAAGTAGATTGGTGTCTCAGCAGCCGTAGACCAGTCAGGGTTCTGCAGTCCGCCATGTTACAATGCTACAGTTGTATAAGGTCCTAACCTGGGTTTTAAAAGAAGTTGTTTAAAATATTCTTTTTTTTTTGTAAACTTATGGCCAATTGGCTGTTCCCGAGCTGCAATGTCCTTCCAGTGTACGGAGACCTGCTGGTTCATGCGTGCCGACCGAGAAAATGCACGTGTTTTTAAAAGTGTCCAACTTTTTTAAGGGTCAGTGGAGAAAGAGACTGGTTTTGTTTATTGAAATCAGCTTACCACAAACTGCAGGGATTGGTGGAGTCTGCAGCCACACATGTAATAAAGGAAGCCCGATGACTGGCGCATAAGTGGTAAGAGGGAATCTCTGCGCATGTTTGCCGTTATAACCAGCTGGTTATAATGGAAAATTACAACTGGTTTCCCTATGGTAAGAAGAGCACAGAGTAATTACTGGATTAGAACAGAGCCTTTGCATTATTATTATGAGAGGGCATACATAGATACATCTATGTATGTATCTATGTATGCCCTCTCATAATAATAGTATGCAAAAAGATGCTGTTTTAAAACACAACTGACTGCACTGTTAGATATCTGGTCCAAAGTCTCTAGTGGTCCGTTCTTAGTGGGACTGTTTGGCATAGGCAGAAGCATATTAAAATATTGATGTTTGGAACACAATCTACAGAAATGGCTCCAAGCAAGTCAGTAGTAATTTTTAAATAACTATTTGATGAAGGGGAAACCATAGTTTTCAGTTTAATTGCTGCCAAATTGCTGGCATCTGGATCCCAGTTCATGATATGGCTCATTGTAAGTTCACCTCATTTAAAGTGGCTGTAATTATGAACATTTTCAATGTCAGAGACGATAATTCAAGTCTGATTTAAAACACGTGTGCAACCATGTCTCTGAGAATCACCAGCAAGGTACTATAGCTTCTAAGGTATAGTCGAAAGCCAGTACCTCTTGTGCTGAAAGAATTGAGCTGGAGCCAAAAACACTGCTGCACGTAGAGCCATAGTGCAGACAGAAACCACTTCTGATCACTGCATCATGCAAAGGGCAGTGATATATGTGCTGTAGATGTGCCTTTGCTTTATGACGGCCTGTTTTCAGTTTTGCCTTTTATTATGGGAACTTGGAGCTGTTCAGCCATTTCTTGAATATGCTAGTGGTGTGGACATTGCTTCTTTCAGAGTGCTCTTTGTTGCTTTTGCAATCTGATGAGTCTGACTTATTAACACATGATCTTTGATCACTAGTTCAGCAATGCCATTCTCACAAGGTGAGCTCATGCAGAGACTTGTCTCAGCTGCTAGACTGGCTTACACTGGGGTCAAAGTTTTCCTGGCAATTTAGCATCCAAGAATGTTAAAGTGCTTTTGACTGTAAAAAAAGAAATAGTAGTTTATTGTTGTTTTTTTGTAAATAAAAAAACCTAATTGCACTGAGCCCTATAATTACACTGTTGTAGAGAAAGCCTACCATCTGAAACAGTTCAAATCCAGAGGTATAAAGAGTGGTTCTGACAACCTTCTACTTCTATTCTCTAGTCTATCCTCTGTTAATCTTGACTTAGTCCATATGAAAGAGAATGTGCAATTCAAACTGTAATTCTGCTGCTGCTTTTTTAAAGATTTATTTATGAATTGATTTTGCATTAGTTGCCAAAGAAGCCTCACAATGTTGTTAGGTTTTCCTCTAACAGTACTTGCACTTAGATTTATATGTCTATATAAGAACATAAGAATGTGTTGGCAGAAGGGGACCATGTGATCCATCTAGTCTGCCCAGATTGCCTACCCCCTCATTTTGTTTTTCTTCCTAGATTACTGCAGTACTCGTCCCACGCTAGTTTAAAAGCAATGACTGATTTGGTCTCCTGTATCATCGTCATCATTCAAGTTGCAGGAGGGTTTGACTGCAGCCAGGGAGAAGTAGTAAAAGATATAGAAGAATCAACACACACAGCAATAGAAACCAGCACCTACTTAAATGAATGCTTTGTGTAGCTCCAAATGAATTTCACAGACTGATGTTGCTTCATTTAATAGTGCAAACTTCTTTATTCTGTGCAAAACTAGTGTTTTCCATGAAATGTCCAAGTAAAATCAGACAAGCTGAGCAGTCCTCTGATGTCACCTGATGCATTTTGCTAATGCTTTTTTTAAAAAAAGCATTAGCAAAACTCATTAGGTGATGTCAGAGAGCATGTCCCTTGTTCCTTTCTGCTGTTACAGGAAGCTTTGCACCAGCCATGTGGTCTGCTCAGCTTGTTTGATTTTACTTTACTTATAGCAGTGTAGCTATTTGTTTTAAATCAAATTTGGACTTCACCGTGCACCCGGTGGGAACACCAGGTTCATTTGAATGTGTGGCTGTTCGTGGAGGACTTGGCGTTGGCTGCAGGATCCTCCTCATCTATCGCTCTCCTGGTCCGATGGGGGGGTTCCTGCAGGAATTTGCCGAGTTTGCTGCTGGCAAAACATTGGATTCCCCAAGATGTATTTTTCTTGGGGACTTCAATGTTTGGGCCGAGGATAGAAGTCAAAGGTGCGCCGATGAGTTACTGCAGAGTATGTCCCTTTTGGGGCTGGTGCAGTCTGTCGGTGTGCCTACTCACCAGGATGGCCACACATTGGACCTGGTGTTCTCACTGGGACTTGAGATCGCTGATCTTGATATTGATCGAGTAGCTTGGTCTGACCATTGCACGGTGAAGTTCACATTTAGTGCTCCCATCATAAATTCTTCCCCTTCTGAGATATTTCGCTGCCGCCATTAAAAGATCTTATCCCTGAGGGTTATTTGGTGGCAGTTGATTTATCAAGGGTGGGTGATGCATGCGTCGGAGTGGTTGACGCCAGGATATCGCCTATAATGAGATGCTATCTGGCAGGTGACTCAGCACCTGCCGGTGTCACGGTAAGAACTTCATACCTGAGGTCACCTTGGTATGATGGTGATCTCAGGAAATGAAGAAGCTGGGTCAGAGATTAGAGCGTCAGCTGGAGGAAACCTGTCTGGGGCTGACAACTGGTCCTGTGTGCGCATTATTGCGCATATCAGGAGGCAATCAACCAAAAGAAGACAATATTTTTGTCCCGGGAGATTGCTGCTGGGAGAAGCTGACCAGCCTCACTCTTCGGACTGTTGATAGACTTCTTCATCCATTCTGTCTTCAGCCCGGAAGAGGTTCCTCGAATGAGGATTGTGAGGAATTTGCTTGTTTTTTCTCGGACAGGGTGTCTGCGATCCGGCTGGAGGTTTCCTCAGCCAGTAATATCATAGCTGTCAGTAGTAGTCAGTCGTGTTCTAAGAGCACTCTCTCTAGGTGGGGGGAGTTTAGGCCAGTGGAGGTTCGTGAGGTCATTGAGATAGCGGCCAACTTGAAGTATACCTTTTGTGAACTGGATCCCGTGCCAACGCGCTTCTTGATGAGGTGCATTGACACTGTTGGCCCGGTGTTTGCCCTGATTGTCTGGTGCTCCTTGAGTCAGGGTGTCTTTCTGGATGCCTTGAAGGAGGCTCTGGTGAGACCCCTTTTAAAGAAAGCTTCTCTGGACCCGGAGATTAGGACAAATTACCGTCCTATCTCCAATCTTCCATTTCTGGGAAAGGTTGTTGAGAAGGTGGTATCACTTCAGTTGGGGAGCATCTCATGACCCACAAGTTGTATGATCCCTTCCAGTCAGCCTTTCAGGCCAGACATAGCACTGAAACTGCATTAGTTCGGGTGCAAAATGATCTCCTCAGGGCTAGAGATCGGGGGGACAAGACAATTCTTGTTCTCCTCGATCTCTCTTCAGCATTTGATACTGTGGACCATTGTGTGTTGCTTTTCCGCCTGAGGGAGTTATGCGGACTCACCGGTATTGTCATCAAATGGTTTGAGTCATTTCTTACTAACAGGAGGCAGCGGGTTGTGATGGGTAATTTCTCATCCGTACCCTGCCTCCTTTCGTGTGGAGTCCCTCAGGGTTCGGTATTGGCCCCAATGTTGTTTGCAGTATACATGTTGCCCCGGGGGAGATCATTAGGAGGTGTGGTTTGAGTTTTCATTGCTATGCTGATGATACTCAACTATACCTATCCTTTGCCCCAGGAACATCAAATGCAGTGGATGTGATGAATATCTGTCTGGCTGAGATAAATGACTGGATGTCTTCCAGCTGGCTGCGACTGAACCCTAACAAGACTGAGGTACTGGTAGTGGAGTCCAACAGAGCTCGTGATGGGATGGCCTCTGATTCTGCGACTGGCATTGTGCTAGGAGCTGTGTCATTGATGGCCTCCCCAAGGGTGCGAAATCTTGGTGTGATCTTCGACAGGAACCTGTCCATGGAGGCTCAAATATCCTCCGTGGTTCGTTCCTGTTTTTTCCATCTTAGAAATATCGCCAGGATTAAGCCCCTTGTTCCGGCTCTGGACCTCCCTACCTTGGTACATGCCTTAGTCACTTCCAGACTTGACTACTGTAATGCCCTCTATCTCGGGGTCTCTGGAACTTCTCTTCGCAGACTGCAGCTAGTGCAAAATGCTGCTGCACGGCTTTTGACCGGACAAAGTAAGTTTTGTCATATCACTCCGGTATTGCACGAATTGCACTGGCTGCCTGTCAGGTGGAGAGTTTTGTTCAAGGTGGGTTTTCTCACCTATAAGACCCTACATGGACAGGGCCCTGGTTACCTTTCTGATCTCCTGGTACCGTCCACCTCTGTCCGGGATCTCCGCTCCTCTAGTGGTAGCCTCCTCAAAGTTCCGAGAGCAAGGTTGAAATCAGCAGGGGATCGATCATTTGGAGTTGCTGCTCCAGCTCTCTGGAACTCGTTGCCACTTGAAGTGAGAGAGGCCCCCACTATAGAGGCCTTCAAGAGTCATCTGAAGACCTTTTTATTTATGCAGGCTTTTGGAGATTAAGTTTTATATGTATGATATTTTAATGTAATGTACACGGTACATGGTATGACATACTGTATAGTTTTTGTGCGGCGCCCAGAGCCTTTGGGATTGGGCATCTTTTTAAATAAAATTGACTTTTTTAAATAAAATTGACTTACTTGGACATTTCACAGACATTTCATGGACTATTATGGACTTTGCTGTTACATTGATGCTACTTACTGAAATGTGAGTGCTTTGATATATTGTTTTGAACTAGTTTTGCCCAGAATAAAGAAGTTTGCACTATTAAAGGGACACTGTCAACCCCGTTTGGCCCCAAAGTGTCCCTTGTTCATAAAACACATTTCATGATTGTTCTCATTATATAAAGACTGCTGATGTAGCTGGTTGTTTGTTTGACTCCTTTTTCCTTTCAAAAAGTAAAAAAAAAATGTGCCAACCATACTGGTGTTGCCACACCAAAACATGTTTGTTTATATTTCTTGACCAACTACAACTGCATCTCTCTTGGACTCAGGAACATACCAAACACTATATAGCTACTTATTATGCAGTGGGAGTAGATGCGACTATTGTATCATGAGTGACTGCACTGTCTGAGGATGTTGCTAATGTTCAGGAAGTATGCTGTAAGCTTAGGAAAACAATTTGGAGCAAAACAAGTCTGTTTATAACTATACTGGATCACTGGCTCTAGCTGCTCAACATATTAACTGGTCCCCAATCTATCAGACCTCTGTTGTAGATGAAGCTTTTAACTTCCTTCATTCCACACTTCTTAATCTCCAAGATGCACTCGTTCCCCTCAAAAAGTGGCACATCAGTAGGTCCATGACCAGGTGGATTAACAGCTAGCTTCTAGCGCTAATGAAAAAGACGGATAAAGCTTGGTCCACTGCTAAAAGCAGTTAGTCTCATGCCCACTGGATTACATACAGACCGCTGCATAAGGAATGCAAGCTAACTATCTGCAAAGCTAAAAGCATCTATTTCAAACAGTTCCTCCACTCATCTACGCATGATCCCACAGTTTTTGGAACCACATGAAATCCAGCATTTTGCTTTTGGCTTCAAAACATATCAGGCATGGTGTTTTTGTTTGCAATAAAACGTAAGTTTTAACTTTATCTCTGTCTGGCGCCCTTATGGGCTTGGTGTGTGCTGGGAACCTTAGTCACTTTGCATTGTTGTAGTTCTTTTAGCACCACCTTTTCCATGTGCACGCTCTTTTTGTTTTTTATAAACTGCAACAACCTGACTACCATTGCCAATGCCCTAAATGTCCACTTCGTAGACCTCTCCCGTTTTGCCTGACAATTTGATCAGGATCCACCCTCTCCTCTGGATCTCTGGATCCCAAGCTCTTCTCTCCTCAACCTTTAAACCAGTTACCAGGAGAGAGGTGTTGCGACTTCTCAGATGTGTCCCCAACTATGGTTCTGCTGGATCTGATGGGCTCCTCCCAAGGTTTCTCAAAGTGGCAGCACCCCTCATAGCGGCCCCCATCACCAGACTGTTCAATCTATCTCTGACCTCAGGGTCTGTGCCTGTGCTCTGGAAAATGGCATGGATTGTCCCTCTACACAAAAAAGGTGACACCAGATGTATGGATAACTATCAGCCCATTACAATACTTTCCACCCTCAACAAACTCCTTGAGAAAATTGTTGCCTCACAGGTTACAGACTTTCTTCAACAAACCAAACAGCTTACCCCATGCCAACACAGTTTCAGGAGTGGCCACAGCACCACCACAGCCCTTGTAAAACTGACAAGTGACATTAGAACTGCCATGGACAGGGGACTGCTTACAGGATCGATATTCATAGACTTAACCAAAGCATTCAACCTGCTTGATCACTCCCTGCTGTTTGATAACCTGCTTGCCATTGGCTTCTCACCACTCTCGCTGTCCTGGGTCAAAAGCTTCCTGGCTGATAGATGACAATTTGTTGAAATAAGTGGATCCACATCTGATTCTGCCTCCATAGGGATTGGAGTCCCCCAGGAGTCCATCCTTGGGCCACTCTTATTCTCTCTATTTATCAACAATCTGCCCAAGTATCTTGGCTCATGCAATGCACTCCTATACTCAGACGAAATGGTCCTATACACCAATGCTGCTGACATCACCAACATCAACACTGCGCTCAACTCGGATTTTGCCACCATCCATTCATGGTTATCATGCAACAAACTCATTCTCAACACCAAGAAGACAGTCACCAAGCTCTTTGGCTCAGCACCCAGACTCAGAGCCTGTTCCTCCTTGTTTTCTATCAGGGGGCCTGGAGGTCTCTCCCTTGACATGGTGGAATCCTTCAAGTACTTGGGCATCACCCTTGACCCTTCTCTTGACTTCAATCTCCATATGTATCAACTGTATGTAAGTCAGTCCACATTAAGCTGGGCATTGCATATAAAACACATCACAGCCTTACCACCACTGCAAGACTCATCATTGCACAGGGTGTACTAAGACCTGGCCTCACATATGGACTCCTATCTTTCATGGGTGCAACTAAAACTGCTCTAAGCAAATGGGAGACCTGTTACAACAGCATCTGTCACTTTGCTCTATCCAGGCCTAAGCGTACACATCATTGTATGCTCTACACAGACCTTGGCAGGCTCTCCCCTTCCTCTTACCGATCATATGCTGCGGCATGTTTCATAGACAAATTAATCAGAGAGGGCCTCCCCGAAAACATTGCTTGCTGGTTCAAACCTTCTTCACAGACTTACTCCCTGCTATCGATGGACAATTTCTTACTGGAAACTCCCAGATGCAGTACCAGGATGGGTGAGACTGCCTTTGTGGGATCATGACCAAAACTCTGGAACGCCTTCCCTAACGAACTGAAATGAGCTCAGCCCCACCAAATCCTTAAAAACAGCCTCAAAAGATATCTACAAATCAAAGAGAAGTGCTCTTGTCCCTAAATGACACTTAGATCTGAATCTGGCCCATGTCTCTCCCCTTGGCCCCTCAGCACTTCTAGGGCTCTCCTGCTCCAGCCCACTGCCAAACACCCATAAGGCTGGGGGTTTTGCCTCCCTCCCCCCATTAGTCCACTGGGGCATGTTGCTCCCTCTTTTGCACTTTATATGCCCTCAGTACTTCATGGGATAGGTTCTCTCTTCTGTCATGAATGCCTGTTTTGCATCTTTGTACTCTATGTAACTCTTTATTGGTGCACCCACTGTATGCAATGTGATAATCCTGTAACCCCACTGATTTGTTTGTGTTGTTGGCTGACTGCAACCTCTCATGTTATGATATGATGTGCTGACCTTGTCTGTATCTCTCCCGGGTCGTGGCTGAAAATGGACGATGCTTGTTGTCCAGTGCACTTACCCGGTAAACAAAAACTAAATAAATAAATACATTCCCATGCATTTCAGCTCTAATAAGCAAGGAGGCAGATTAAACAACCAGCAACATCAATTAATTTTAGATAAGGTAAGCAATCATAAAATGTGGGTTTTTACTTAGAAATAATATGGTGCAAGAAAGGTTGACAGTGTCCCTTTAAATGAAGCAACACTACACAAAGTGTCCCTTCAAGTAGGTGCTGGTTTCTATTATCATCTTCAGCATACCTTTTTTTTGGGAGGATTGACACAGAATAGTATCACTGTCGATTTTTGAATCAAACTTGAATTGTCTTATGTGACATTGCAAATTATTGTGATTACAGCCATTTTAAATAAGGTGAACATACGAAGAGCCATACCGATAAACTACAATCTTAGTAACAGTAGTCTAGAAACAATTATGTTGAATCATATGTTTTTGTCCATATACTATATTTGTTTAGAAATCACCAGTGAATTAGCTGAAGTTACTGCTTTAGACTGCTTTCCAAACATCAGTATTTTTGCATTCGCTTGCATGCTTGCACAAGGAATGTCTTGCCACAGTATGACTTTTTGGAGGGCTGTGACCCTCCGATCCAATGCAGTACACAGTGTAGCAGGTGTGACCCTACCACACCAATAGATGCTGAGCTGTCCATGACAGCAATTCGGCTTCAGGGGTCTTCACTTGAAAGAAAATCACTGCTGCAATCAGCGGTGGTAATGTATGTGTATTTAGCATATTGACATCACCCTTTCCCTCTGCTCAAAATCCCTCCCTCTTCCTGCCTCTGCTGCTGTCCTCATTACTGCATTCCCCCCATGTTGTGTGCCAAGGAGGGTGCCCAATCCCCCTCGACTCATGCCCCTCCCCAAGCACACTATATGGCTGAAGGAGGTGCTCAATCCCCGTTGAATCCAGCCCCCCAACAATCACCCAGGTGGCACGCTGGGAGACCACTCCATCATACTCATGTGCCTCCTCAGCACACTGTATTGCCAACAGGGGTGCCCAATCCCTGTCAGCTCCAACCCCCCCCTCCCAACAAACACCCAGGGGGCACATTGGGAGCCCACTCCAGCATGCCAAAACTTCCCGCAGTTCATTTTTTATTTTTTTTTGGTTTACCTGTAAAAAGAGAAAAAGGTCCTCGTTGAGTCTGGTGCCCTCCCCAACCCACACCCACCCCTGCGCACCCCACCTTCCCACACCCCCATCACCCCATACATATCTCTGGAGACCAGCACAACTATCTTTGGTGGACCGGGAACCCGTCTGCACTCTTCAAAGCTGACCGTGAACTGAAGAAATGCCATTAAGCTGTAAAATGGTAGAAATATTGTTTTTTTTTTAAATTGTGGTGCATATCTTGGCTATTCTTGTTAATTTTGACACTAGATTTTCAACATGGGGTTCTTGGGACTGCACCTCATGAATTCAGTCACTGTCATGTCGTTATTCGGTCCCGAAAGGTGATTTTGCTGTCACTGCATGGCATCACCTTTTGGGACTGATTACCAAAATTACAGTGTCACTGTTCATGAGGTGGGCTACCAAAAAGCCTATGTTGCAAATTTGGTGAAAAAATTCCAAAAAAAGACTGTGTTACGAGCATGCATTGCGCAGTTTCCATGCACACTCGTAACTTCTCGAATTTGTAATATTTTTACTCCAGATTTTCAACATTGGCATTTTTTAACAATTCCTGATGAACAGTACAGCTGTCATTTTTCAGATCCTGGCCAAAATGTGTTTTCGCACATCTGGCGCACAATGGCGCAGTTAATGTTGGAAATCAATGTTCAGGACAGATTATGAAAACCACAGTGACACTGTTCATGAGCAAAGGTCACAAAATGCCTGTGTTGAAAATTTGGTGAAAAATTCCAAAACATGATAGTGTTACAAGTGCATGTTGCGCAGTTTCCACACACACACCTAACTTTGAGAATTTGTAATATTTTTACTCCAGATTTTTAGCACTGGCATTTATTCACACCTCTTTATGAACAGCACAGCTGTCATTTTTCACACACTGGCCAAAATGTGTTTCTGCACATCTGGCACACAAAGGTGCAGTCGCTGTGGGAAATCAATGTTTGGGACAGATTAAGAAAATCACAGTGACACTGTTCATGAGCGGAAGTCCCAAAATGCCTGTGTTGAAAATTTGGTGAGAAAATTCCACAAAATGACTGTGTTACAAGTGCGCATTGCACAGTTTCCACACAGGCTCATAACCTTGAAACGACCAGGGCGTGCTAAGGTTCCCAAGATGGTGGCACTTAGGTAAGGAGGCTGAAATGTAAATCAGATGCAAGAGGAGTTGCAGAGAGGTACTCTGTTGTGACATGGGTGCTGAAAGGACATGGATACAACTAAGAGGGGGGGGGGGACCTGCGAAATCACTGAAGAAATCAAAAGAACCAGTAACACTTTATTTTAAGTGTCCTTAGTTATGCTGTAATTACTGTATAACTACTGTATAACCCTATATTTCAGCAGTAATTTAATTTCCACAGTATCCTCAGAATCCTGACAAACCACCTAAATAAAGTGCACTTATGTATTATATAGCGTTTAAACCCTGACCGTTTCAAGGAACATTACAGAGCAGTCAGGAATGGTGAAACTGCTAAACCCATTGTATCCCACTTTACCTCCAGGGACCACAATGTCAATGACCTTTCTGTTTGTGTCCTTCAGCAGGGCTTCTGGGATCCTGACCATAGAAAAAACATGGAAGCCAAGCTGATCATCCGCCTTGGCTCTCAGTAGCCCTCTGGTTTAAATGATAGACTTATTTTCCACTAACATCTTTCAGCCATCCCCTTTTTTCCCCCTAAAGTCTATTTGTTTTTGTACTCATTTAATTTGTTTTTCATTTTCACCATATGTCTCCATTTCTGTCTCCTTCCCACATATTTGTCACCTTTCAGCCTTCTTACTAGGCCCTGTTAATTAGTCTCCACCTGGGAACTTATCCAGCTCTTTCACTCCCATTATGCTTTATCTTTCCCATCATCACCTTTTTGTTTCACAGATTCTCTCTTAATCTTACCATTTATCACTTCTTCTCCCTGAGCCTCCCCTTTCTTCTTTCTCCACATATATATCTCTCTCATTTTACCTCTCCTCTACACTAACTTGTTTTTTTTTCTCTGTTAGATATTTCCTGAAGAAGACCTAAGGTCGAAACGTAGATTTTTAACTCTATTTTCTATTTTCAGCGTGCATTTAATATAACCATTTTGTTTTGCTATTATATAGCGTGTTACTTACTTTGCTAGCTATATTGCATCCCTATTTTTCTCAATGGAAATCTAAAGCACTCACTGAGCATTGCAAGCTTGTTGTGTTGTGTTGTGCTGGTTGGTAAGGTGTACGCAGTCTGAGGCAGAACTGGTAGTCGATCATCTACAGTGAATCATGTGATACTCACATAATTCAAATGTGATCCACTGTGTGATGCAAATGTGATCATAAGTGCAAACAGAAGTTACAAAAGTAATATACTACTACTGGGACCCAGCACAACAGGATAAAATGTGAGGTTATAATGTGAGTGCCCTATGAAAATTTTCGAGCAGCGTGCAATTAAGGCTGTGTGCAAATATTCAGTGGGGTGGGGGGGGCAGAGTGTCCATGCTTATATAGGGCGACGACCATGAAGCTGGTATGATCTACTGGGGTTGGGCAGGGAGGGGGGTGTTGACCATGTGGGTTTGTAGTGCTATTTCATGTGAAGTAGTGCTTTGAGTACAGTTTGGGGGTTACTTCTGGGGTGTTTAAAAACAAAAACCTTTATTAAACAAAAAAAAAAAGAATAAAAGAAGGACAACTGCTACTTTCAGTGCTTTTTTCAGTAAGTGAGGCACTGAGTGTGTGCTTCTAAGATTCCTGCTTGGAGGAATCCATTTATAGACTCTTCATCTCTCTCTGCAACTTTGTTAATGCTGTCCACCAGCCACTGAGCATGCTTGCCTTTTAAACTCTACATCCTTAAGTCAGTTTTGATTTTCTTTGCCATAGGACCTGAAGTTTCGGTTGAAACTTCAGCAATCACTGCCTCAGCAACTTGGAGGGGGACTGCAGCAATCTGGCTCAGACCTTAGCAACATAGAAACATAAAATTTGATGGCAGATAAGGATCACTTGGCCCACATAGTCTGCCCATTTTCCTACCTAATGAATAAGCTGCAGATCCTAATTAACGAACAGCCTACTTCCTCCTACTCCCCACTAGAATTGCTTTATATCTGTCCAATGCATTATTGAATTCCCCCACTGTTTTTGACTCCACTACCTCCTCAGAAAGGCTGTTCCATATATTCACAACCCTCTCCATGGAAAAAAATACTTCCTTACGTTACCTCTGAGCCGTCCCCCCTCTATCTTCAAATTGTGCCCCCTAGTTCTTGCACATCTCCCTTTCTGAAAGATGCTACCCTCTTGGACTTTGTTGATTCCCTTGGGGTACTTGAAAGTTTCTATCATGTCCCCCCTCCCTCCTTTTGCTCAACGGTATACATATTAAGCACCTTTAGTCTCTCTTCACACGTCTTCTGGTGCAGACCCTGCACCATTTTGGTTTCCCTCCTCCAGACAGCCTCCACCCTGTCTATGTCTTTGTGGAGATGGGGTCTCCAGAACTGCATGCAGTACTCCAGATGGGGTCTCACCAACTGTCTGTACAGGGGATAACAACTTTCTGTTTTCTACTGGTGATGCCTTTCACTAGTCATCCCAGTGTAACCCCTAGATGGTGTTATTCCAAGGGCTACTACCCCTGCCTGCATGACTAGTTGCAGGTTAAGGGACCTGAGTACTGAAATGGATGCCTCCACCCAGAGGTCAGGGTTGTTAGTGGTCAAGCTAACCTGGGCACAGCCCTCTGGGTCACTGTAACCCCCCTCTTTCCCTTCTAGTGGCCTGAACAATACACAGTAATCACTTTCACAATGACCCTTATTCACCATGCAATTACTCACACCGTTTGCACTTACCACCAGGATTGGTTCCTCTAGCTCGACCCTGGGGACCCCCTGTAAATCAAGGTTATGCACAGCAAATAGCAACAGTACAATACTTTTGGCACAAACTGGAACCACAGTCAGGTTAAATGCAAAAAGAGTTAGATCTGATTTATTCAGGGGACTGGAACAAGGGAGGGGCATAATCAGGTTGATTTGCTTAAAGGCTACGTCAGACAGTTATGCATGTACTTCAAAGTCCCTACACAGTGACACACTCTGGGTACCCAGATAGGAAGACGGTGGGCTAGCCAGGAACATTGCCCAGGGTAGGCCGGCATTGCAGCTGGTTGGGGCCCTGTGATAGAAGAAAGCAACATGCACAAAACACACTATTTGTAATCGGAGCCAGAGAGCTCAGTTCATGAAAGAAAAGACAACAAGACAATCAGATGACAACACGTTAGATTTAGCTGTTGTTGCAGAGAGCTACCCTGATGTTTACTCAAGATACCCAATACAGGATACAGGCAGGATGAAATCGAGACAGCAGGTGGTTGAGCTGGAGCGCCAGGAGAAGCAGGGCCCACACAAATCACCGAGGTGTCATTCCTGTTCAAGGCATTGAGCAGGGGGTTGATCCCCAGGTAGGTCTCGTCAATGACTTCCTCTGTATAGTGGGTATTCTGGCTGGGCCGGGGTGGCAAGGTCCAGGCCAACAGAGATGAATACGGATTCAGTCCGTGAACCTGGATGTAGCCTCCAGCAAGCAAAGCACAGTTCAAACTCACAGTGGGGAACCAAATCACGACCCACTATCAGCACACAGCACATTTACATGTAAGGGAAATTCCACTGTACCAGGCAAATGGCTCCCCAGTCACAATTACAGAGTCTCTGCACAATCCAGGAGTTCAGAGGTGGCTGGACATCCTGATAGGCCGATCGCATACAGCAAATCTTTGGTCTTCTTCAGGTTGGAGCCTGGTCACAATTCAGTGGCTAAATTCATTCTCCCAACTCGGATTCGGTCCGAATAAACTCTCTTCTCCCTCTCAGGGACAGCAAGCAAACAGGCAGACCAAAAACTCAAGCCTTTCCACAGTTCTCCCATGCAAAACTATGCAGGTCTGCTGCTCGACTATCTCAAGTTGTTACTTCTTCACTTCCCAAATCAGATCTGACTCCTGCTCACCATGCCCATGACTCAGGGCACAATGAAATGACTCGGAGATGAGGTCCGAAAATAAACTTCTATTCTCTCTTCATTCAAGACAGCTGCAGGCAGGCAGACCAGACTCAGCCTTCCCGCCTAGTCCTCACGCTACCCCATGGGCAGTGGCTCCACGAGCTGGAGCTGCTCACTCTTTCAGCTGTAACCCACTTCTGCCCATCTCTCTTGGCAACTTGGGAATTTCCCTCAGATCTAAAAAGTTCGGATGGCTGATCTATCTGTCAGTCACAACAAGGGCTCCCCCTCCAGGTTCAGTTAGGCGCCCAAAATCTAAAACTACAATTCCTACAAAATTTTGCTCTCACAAAACCCCTGGGGACAGGCTCCATTTTAGAGCCCCCCAAAGGTACTGATTTGCCCATTTTGGCAGTCCATGACCAAGATGATGGTGATAAACAGAAACTGTCCATGCTGCAAAGAAGGCAGGTTAGACAAACTACAATATCATTGTCATTCTAATAAATAATCAGCAAACAATTACATCTTCTAACAGAGCTCCCTCTACTCTAATAGCGATGGCAGAACGGAGCGATTATTTGGCAGCCTGGGCTGGACTTGAGCATAGAAGCACTCAGCCCTCTCCCAGATTAATTATAACTGAAATCTAGGCAGCTCTTAAAGACACAGTACACAGAGGCTATACAGGCACTCTCTGGCAATAACGTTTAAACTACTAAAACGCAGGACACCAGCCTGGCAGTGAGCATTTAGGCAAGCTCAAGGAAAACATTTCGGGAACCCCATTTGTAGGGGGGTTACACCAGTATCCCCCCAGCCCTCCTTATTTCCCTTTCACATTGCTTGCCCACCTTTAGTTCATCTGATAAAACTACTCCCAGGTCCCTTTCCATTTTTGCTGAGTCAGTATATCATCCCCCCTTGTGTACTCTTCCCCTGGGTTTTTGTTTCCCAGGGACATTACTTTGCACTTCTTTGTGTTGAATCTAGCCTGTCATATATTTGACCATTCCTCCAACTATGCCAAGTCCCTTCTCATCCTTTTTACCCCACCTTGTGTATCAACCCTGTTGCAGATCTTTGTGTCATCTGCAAAGAGACATACTTTTCCTTCCAGTAGCCATGTAATGTCACTTATAAAGACATTAAAAAGGACTGGACACGGTACTGAACCCTGCGGTACCCCACTATTAACCCACCTTTCTTCACTGTGGACTCTGTTTACTATTCCCTCTGCATCCTGTTGTCCAGCCAATGTTTTACTAAGGCTACCACCCTGGGACCCACTTCCAGGCTGGCTAATTTGTTTATTAATCTTTTGTGCGGGACTGTGTCAAATGCCTTGCTAAAGTCTAGGTAGGCCATGTCCCCAGTCCCTCCCTGGTCTACTACTTTGGTCACCCAGTCAAAGAAATCAATTAGATTCTTCTGACATGACCTTCCATCTGTGAATCTATGCTGCCTTGGGTCCTGTGTAACACAGGCATCTAGGTACTCAACAAATCTTTCCTTCAGAAGTGATTCCATCATTTTCCCTACCACTGAGGTCAAATTGACAGGTCTGTAATTTCCTGCCTCTGTCTTGCTCCCATTTTTGTGAAGAGGAATCACATCCACCCTCCTCCAGTCCTCGGGTACCACACCATCCTTCCATGATTTGCTAAAAAGGGTAGTCAGTGGTATTACTAGTTCTCCCCTTAGTTATTTTAGAATTCTGGGGTGAATCCCATCAGGCCCCATTGCTTTGCCCACCTTCAGTTTTAGGAGTCCTTTCAAAACCCTTTCTTCTGTAAAAGGACTGATATCAACCCCCCTATCCAGAGTGCTTCTATTGACTGGATCAGGTACCTCCCCTTCTTCTTCCTTTGTGAATAGTGAGCAGAAGTATTCATTCAGTATCCCTGCTTTTTCACTGTCCCTCTCTACCCACCCACCCTCCTCTTTATTCAGCCTCATTATCCCTCCCTTTGTCTTTATTGACCTCCTGATGTACATATGAAAGGTTTTATCCTCCTTCTTAACCGAGATGGCTATCTTTGTCTCAGTTTGGGCATTTGCTACTCTGACTGTCCTCCCTGCTTCCTTCTGCTTTAACTGGTACAGTTCTCTGTTCTACTCCTTCTGTGTTTCCTTATACTTCATGAATGCCATCTTTTTCTCCCTAACCTTCCCTGCCACATCCTTTGAGAACCATAGTGTTTTTTGCTTTATTTTTGATTTATTTGTTTCACACAAAGGATTGTTGCCTTTGTGATGGCAATTTTGATGTTTCCCCATTGTTGCTCTACCCCTTTTTCTTGCCTGTTTGCTAGTGCTTTTCTGAGGCACTCTCCCATTTTGACAAAATCAGCCCTCCTGAAGTCCAGTACCTTCACTTTTGTAGAGCTTGACTCTACAGCTGAGTTTATCATGAATCACACTACTTGGTGGTTACTTGTTCCCAGATGGCTACTCACTTCTAGATCTGAAATCCTCTCTCCATCCCCATTTGAGAGTACCAGGTCTAAGATTGCTCCCTCTCGAGTGGGTTCCAACATAGCTGTCTGAGGCATGCCCCCTGTAGGGCATCGAGAATGGCCCTGCTCTTGGATGTGGCTGCAGCAAAGGTGCTCCAGTTAACATCTGGCATATTCAGGTCCCCCATCAGTAGTATCTACCCTTTTTCTGTCATCCTAAGGATGCCTTCTATCATGTCCTTGTCCATTTCCTCCCCCTGAGATGGGGGTCTGTATACAACCCCTGTGCAGATTGTGGGGCCATTTACAGTCTCCAGTGTGACCCATAGTGCCTCCTCGCCTCCCCGTTTACCCTTTAGTTCCATTGCTTTGATCCCTTCCCTTACATAGAGAGCTACTGCTCCTGCTCTTCTACCCTCCCTGTCCCTCCTGTAGATTGTGTACCCTGGTATGTTGACATCCCAGTCAGGGTTCTCTGTGTACCATGTTTCTGTGACTGCCACGATATCCAGGCATCCCTTTTCCATCAAGGCCACCAGTTCAGGGAGCTTGATTACTAGACTATGGACACTGATACTCATTACCCTCCATTTTTTGATGGCATTATCCCTTTTTGCTCCATCCCTGTCCTTACAGCCTTTGCCTTTTTCTCCATTTAGCCCTGCCCTTCTCTCTATTGACTTCTCTATCTTGGTGTGCACCTCACTAACTACCCTGATTTTTGGGGTGGGGGCTAGGATTTCCCTTCTCCTTTTCAGTGCCTCCACCCTTGAGCACTCAGGAGCTCACCAGATAAGGCCCACTTGACAGCGGGCTTCTTGTCCTGCCAGGAGAGAAGAGACTTCTTCTTTGTGTTCTGGTGTCAGTAGTCTGAAAAATGATGGAATACTGTCGCCGGTATACTCAACGTTTTGTAGACAATTGACAACTGACTTCCAGGAGTACAGTTACCGTATTACCACTAATATAAGTTGACCTGGAGAAGTCTTATTAGAGCCACCGCATGGAAATTAGTTTGTGCTGTAATAATGCATTATTCAGCATGTTGCATAGAAACATAGAAACATAGAAGTTGACGGCAGATAAGGACCGCAAGGCCCATCCAGTCTGCCCATTTAGCACACTAAGCTGAAAGCTTTTTTTTTACAGGAGTGACCTGGGAGCACAGGGAAGTTAAGTGACTTGCTCAGGGTCACACAGTATGCAAGTGGAAGCTGCGGGATTCAAACCCAGGTCTGGCCTGCTGGATATCACCAGATTAGCAGCTCATAGCCTTAAACCACTGTGCTATACTGCCTATAACTTGCACTGTAACTGCCGTGTAGTTACATGTAACAACTATGTAGTTACCTAGTTTCACATGTTGGTATGGTGTAGTAAGGCAACTTGCATACATGTGCAACTACTACAGTCTCCCTATCGGCACTAATTGTTTAATTCTGACAAGAATAATGACACATGTGACAGCTGTTGCAAAGTGTAACAGAAAATCTATTGCGCAACAACCAATCTATCTCTTCTGGCATTGTGCTATTTGTTCATATAAGGGAAACTGCACATGCAATTATAAATTGTAACAGCAATTCTGTTGTGTAACTATTATGTTACTACTTTTGGCATTATTAAATCTGTTCTTACAAGTGTAACTACATATAAATACAGGTCATGTGCACTGTTTCAGCTGTCAGTGTCTATCTGACACTTATTTAAAAGGCAATCACACAGAAAAATGATAAGGTATAATCAGAATGGTAACTAAAATATGAATACAGTGCAACTTCAGTCTGCTACAGTTAAATGCACTGAATGGCAACTCTTTAGATGATGTTCCATGGCTTTATTCCAGTTTTTCATGAACTTACAGGTTAGTAAACATGTAGTCTAATATTGTGAATTGATATGTATCTGTACACAAAAATATTTCATTTGCATAATTACGAATTGGCACTATGACGATATTGTGGCTAAGAAATAATGGTACTGTTTTCACATTTAATGCCTAGGTAACATTTATTTGCAGTTGCACATATTTACATTTACCATATGTAAGTATTGTAGCTGTGAAGTAAGTTCTCATTCAGAAATCAGTCCCTCAGGAACTTACTGCTTACTAAACATGCAGTCTAATACTAGACCCTATTCACATAGGTGGCAGGGAATGTGCCAAATGTGCATTGCCAGGCCTGGTGATCAATAGCAGCCATCCAATTGGATGGACTGACCAGGAGCAGACTGTTTCCTGCACTGTGTGTGGATAGGGGAATTGTGGGTTATGGTGGTCTTCCCATTATTGCTGTTTTCCAGTGAGGGGACCTACTGTTCTGCCTATGTTTACTGCCTTGCCCCCAGCTCTCATGGTATAGTCCGAGGGCTGGGATAGCTTGATGTGAAGGATGATGCTATGGTAGCCACACTGTTCAGCCAGTGGGAAGGGCATGTAATGGCTAAGGAAGGTTCCCTATCTGTGTATCTGGCACCACCCACTACCACTCCACATAGCAGATCGGTGATAAAACATGGTATGTAGTCATGCCCCACCCACAGCAACCCGCCTGGGCAGTAGCAAGCCAGGATTGTGGGCATAGAAGACATGCTTGTCAGTGCCCCAAAAGCAGCACATTGCTTAGTAACTACAGCACTGTTACAAACCAATAAGTAATTATGTAAATTAATTGTATTATGTAAGTAAGCAATGTAGTTGTATAGCAATTAACAATATTAGATTGCTTGTTTATTAAGCAGTAAGTGCATGAGGGAATGATTTCTCAAGGAAAATATGCATCAGAGCTACAGCACTGACATTTAGTGCAAGTGTATAGTAGTTACACCTTCTTACGCTTTATTTTAAGTGTTAGTTTCTGTGTACTTACTTTGCAAATACTTATTAGTTAATCATTAACTGTGGAAACAATGCCACAGAAGCAACACATTCCTTAGAAACTACAGCACTGTTAAAAGCCAATAAGTAATTATGTAAATTAATGATTTTTTTATTGTATAGCAATTTACAATATTAGGTTGCATGTTTATTTTTAGTTCTTTTTCTTTTGGTTGCACGGTATACAAGTGGTGGCTCTGGGATTCAAACTCAGTTCTCCAGGTTTGCAGGTCACTGAGTTTAACCACTATACTATACTGCAATAAGTTCATGAGGGAATGATTTCTGAAGAATAATTATAAGTTTCACTAGCCACATGTAACTACTGTATATCGCTACTGTAACTGCACAACTATGTAGTTAACTACTTTCATAATGTGTAGTGTGTACTTACATAACATTAAATGTGCTGCTTTTGTGAAATTGCCCAACACCTCTGCTGCACACATACCCCTGTCCTGCTGCTACCCAGGTGGGTTGCTAGGGGAGGGGCATGGCTACCCTCGGATGAGAGACCTAATTCTTCTGTACCTAAGGGTAAACTATCCCATTGCACAATGCAGAACAGTCGTAAGACTGACTGCTTGTGTATCATGTATATTGCACCTGCACTTTAGATACTACTTAATTGTGCTTCAGCTGTATTCTTGCACTTAATTGTACCAAGCTGTACTCAATACATTCAATGTATTCTATTTCCTGTACCTTTCTCTGTTAATGTAAGTGTATTATCTGTATTACCTATGTACCAAATGTATGGCCCGGATCGTGCCTGAAAGCAGTCCATTGGATCAGTGCACCTACTCGGTAAACAAACAAACAAACAAATATATATGTATATATATGTATATTGTATATATATATATATATATATATATATATATATATATATAAATATATCTTAGACAACCTCTATTATCCAAACTCACTGAGGGATGTAAGATTAGTTCAGATAATTAAGGGGTTCATAAAATCGAAGGTCCCTCACTCCATGTTCCTATTAGCTTGGGGAACATACTGTAGTATGAGTTTAGATAATCCAGAGGTTCAGATAATAGGGGATCGAATAATGGAGGATATACTGTAATCTCATTAATCTGTTGTGTGTAGTGATGATGGGTGGTGACAGATACACATGTAGAAACTCTTCCTTAGCCGTTGCATGCACGTGTTCACCACCAGACCCCAAGCCCTCATGGTATAGTTAGAGGGCTGTGGCAGCTTGATGTGAAGGATGGTGCCATGGCTGCTACCTCATTCAGCTATTGGGAAGGGCATGTAACAGCTAAGGAGGAGTCCCTGCATGTGAATTTGGCACCACCCACCATCAATCCACACAACAAATCAGTGTAAATATATGTGTGTGTGCATATATATATATATATATATATATGCAATGGGGTGGAGATAAACAGAGTGATAAATCCATTTATCTGAGTAACTGTGTACATAAATTTCATTTATGTATACAGTGCTTATGTCATCAGCCGTTTATCTATACAGTGCTTATGTCATTTAGAATGTTCGGCTTCAGTAGCAGTATTAACCATATTCAAATGCGAATAATGTTAAAATTAAAAATGTTAGCATGGTACTGTGAGCACGAAAGTTGTTCAGCATGGAAACATCTACAAAATGAATGGTCTTTTATTTATTGATACCTTTTAGATTTTTTGATAATTAGCAAAAACACTGCAGAAAATTCATATTTGTTTTCATTTGTCAGCAAATAAATGTAAATAACTTTAAAATTAAAAATGATAGCATGGTACTGTGAGCCCAAAGTTTATTCAGCACAGACATATCTACAAAATGAATGGTGTTTCATTTATAGATACTTTTTAGTTTTTCAGATATAGCATAAAACAGCAGAACATTCTATTTTTATGCGCTTTTTCTTCAAACAAATGCAAATAACTTAAAAACAAAAAAATGATAGTATGGGACTTTCAGCACACACATGTTGTTCAGCATAAAAATATCTACAAAATGATAGGTGTTTCATTTCTATATTCCATATATAAGCCATGAGTGAGTTATCCGAGGTCAAACTGCTCAAGTGCAGATAAATCATTTATTACATGAGTTTTCCATTGTGTATTCCATTTATGTAATTCTTTTGATTTTGCTTTTGTAGAGTGCATTTGTTAGTCAAAAAGGTGAACAAAAATGTAATTTTCTGCCATTTTTTGCTGATTATAGAAACGCTAAAAGGAATCTAGAAATGAAACACCTATCATTTTGTAGATAGTTTTATGCTGAACAACTTTTGTGCTTAAAGTACCATACTATCATGTTTGTTTTTAAGTTATTTGCATTTGTTTGATGAAAAAGTGCACAAAAATTGAATTTTCTGTTGTTTTTCACTAATTCTGAAAAAACTAAAAAGTATCTATAAATGAAACACCACTCACTTTGTAGATATGTCTGTGATGAATAAAAGTTATTTACATTTGTTTGCAGACAAAATAAAAACAAAATATGAATTTTCTGCTGCATTTTTGCTAATTATCAAAAAATCTAAAAGGTATCAATAAATAAAACACCACTCATTTTGTAGATATTTCCCTGCTGAACAACGATCGTGCTCACAGTACCATGCTTTCGTTTTTCATTTTAAAGTTATTCACATTTGAATATGGTTAATACTGCTACTGAGGCCGAACATTCTAAATGACATAAGCACCGTATAGATAAACGGCTGACATAAGCACTGTGTGGATAAACAGCTGATGACATAAGCACTGTATACATACATGAAATTTATCTGTGAGTACACAGTTACTCAGATAAATGGATTTATCACACTCTGTTTATCTCCACCCCATTGCATAACTATGTGTGTGTGTGTGTGTGTGTGTGTGTGTGTGTGTATACTGTATATATATGTATATGTGTGTGTGTGTGTGTGTGTGTGTGTATTCTATGCAAAAAACAGTTTGTTAATGTATCATTTAAGGTTAAAACACAAAAAAGTAAGGTAATGAGACCTTTAGGGTTGCCCCCATTGGGTCCCGCTCTCCCACCAACTTGCAAATTTCTGACTAACATAACAGTGTACTTGCTGAATATAATATGTATTGGTGGTAATGCATAAGGGCCCTATGCTCCCACCACCTTGAAACAAAACAAAGTTTCATTCATCAGAGTGGCATAATTCCACAGCTATTTACATGTCAGAGACCTAACCACTGAAAAGTACCTCCATGGCCATAACGCTAGGTACCCTATAAATGTGAAGCTAGTACCACAACACAAAATGCCATACACAAAACATGAAGTGTGTCATGCAATATGTCTGCAGCAAATTCATTTTTCAACACCTAGACTCCATAATTCACATGTACAGCACATCCCCTCAACACCCTTCAAATTTCAATTTAAAAGACCAAACCACTTCTGAGATATAATATTTGAAAGTTTGAGATTTTCATTTGTCATAGTGGCAGAATTCCACACCTGTTAACATTTAACACATCTAATGACTGAAAAAAAAATCCATTGCAGTAAGGCTAGCTACCCTATTAATTTCAAGCCACTGCCACATTGGAAAATGCTCTCCACAAAATGTAAACTGCACCACGCAATATGTCCTTAAAAAATGTATTGTCTGACACCTAAATACCATAATGCACATCTACAGAATATCCAATCAACACCCTCCAAATTTCAAGTTAAAAGAACAAATAGTTTCCAAGATATTTAATTTTAAAAATGATGAAAATTGGGCTATCTGGTCCGTCCAGATCTGGCCATCTAGTCCTTCCCTCGTGATCAAAGATTGTGATCAAAGAATCTTGCAATCAAAGAATTTGCAGGTGCACAATCAAAGAATTTTCAGGCTCATGTTCAAAGAATAAAAAATGGCAAAAGTAAATTTTTAGAGAAAAATACATGAAACCACAGCCATGACTCGACAGAACGAAGCCCCCCTGAGCAGATGCCACCCTAGTTTGCCTTCATAAGTCACCCCAGTGCTGAGAAAATTAAATTTTTCATCTAGTCCCACCCTCTTGATCAAAGATCACAGTCATAGAATCCTGCGATCAAAGAATTTGCAGGCTCGCGACCAAAGAATAAAAAATGGGAATAGTCCATTTTTAGGCAAAAATACATGAAACCACAGCCATGCCTTGATAGAATGAAGCTCCCTGAGCAAAACCCACCCTCATTTGCCTTAATAATCCACCCCTGAGCTGAGAAAATTGATTTCTTCAAGTGGCTATCTGGTCCCGCCCTCGCGATCAAAAAATCTCGTAATCAAAGAATTTGCAGGCTCACGATCAAAGATCTTTAGTGAGCCATGATCAAAGAATAAAAAAGTTAAAAACTCTCTTTTTCAACAATTTTGAAAGAAAAGAAAACTCACACCTGTTGCTATTTATTGATGTATTTATTTATTTTTATTTTTCATCTTTATAGACTGTAGCAAAATGTAAACTGTTTATAAGCCATATACATTTTAAAACTAAAATACAGCATTTATGGTAAACACTGTAACTGGGACTCCTAACATGCATAGCAGGGTGCCTCCCCTGTTATTTATTGAACAGTGTTACACAGTGGAAATTTAACTATTACAGACTATAATTTTGACATAATTAAGACATATGATAGTATTATTAATAGATGCCATTGAATATATTGAGAAATTACACCTTCAAGACATTTTACAAGATATCGCACCATGTGTGTTTGTGGCATGGCGGGGGCAGGTCTTTTATAATTTTAGGTAAAATTATTATTACTCTGATAATAGCAGCCATCCAAGCAGATGTCAAAAAATCCTACAAATGTTTCCTAGTAAATAATTGTCAAGGAAGTCTACCTCAGTATCTGCTTAGGTAATGCAACATTTATAAGGAACAGTTGTTGGCAGTGGTGCCCTCCCAATGTTTCATTAGCGAGCCCAACTCATTTTAACAAACCCTCTAATGAAGTTGCTGGTTTATTTTCTGTCATATTTAGTCAGCATTTATAACTGCTGCTATTATCACTGCCACCTAAGTTATACATGGGGCCAAGTGTGTGTGTACAGACTAGAGATTATTTAACCGGACCTTAATGGGTACCTTTGTTTCTGGAAACATATTTACACAGGCTATTCCCATATCTGTTCCAGCTTTATAGCATTTACCCAACCTGACCATAACATTGAAACATACATCCTTCCCCTCGATGCTTAGAAGGTTAATTAAACTGTCACCGCCATAAACAATATTCTGTGCTCACCAGAATGCATGTGTGTTTATGTACAGTTGCACTGCAGTATTTGGGCAGTTGATAAACCTGACATGTGAACTGCTGAAGGGTGGCAGAAAGCAGGGGAAGTCATCTGAGAATCTCTACATTCGTCACTCTGCATCTTTCTTATTCTCTGGGGGGGGGGCAATCCAGTGTTCCTTTGATCCTCTTATTCCTCTATCATTCTAGGCTGCTGCTTTGTTACTGCTGTCGAGGGGGTTTCAGACTAGTCCAGGTGAATGTTTGTCTTCACTGCAGTCATTTATTGCTGCAGAGGAGCTGGTGGTGTCATGGAAAGGTAATGGGAAGTGACTGGAAGGGTGACTTTCGGTCTTTAGTTCACGCTTGGGTTAGAAGGACCATTGATATATTTTGTTTTGTTTCTCGAGAAAACCGTTTCTTTCCTATGAAAGGATGTGCTCACCATTTTCATTCTGTAGCTTTTTCTATAGTTTCAACTGCTCTGCTGTTTGTTGTTCTTGAATTCAATCACCCTAACCAGAAAAACAATACAGTATCATTGTGTCAGCAGTCATCTCAGACCACGAAAACTTTACTTGTATGTGTTTCTAAATGTCCAAACAACAATGTGCTTAAGTAGACCAAAGTTAAAATGAACACGTTTGTAAGGAAATGCTGAGATTATTAATGACCATCATATGCAAAGTAGCATATACTAAACTCAAGGTGAGTTACAACTACTTTATGTATTTTAAAAAATGTTAGTGCAATTTTTTTAATTATGATTCTGTTTTGTTTTCTTTTGCATTGTAGGGGAAAATGCTGATAGCAGCGTACATGTTTATGATCATCCCTAAGAACATTGTGCTGATTTCAAAATGCTCTGTGTTCTCCAGATTAATTCTGGCATAATTCAATTAAATGGGAGCATTAAGACCAGCCACACCTTATATGCTGTGCCTGTTATGATGAATCTCATCCAGTGTGTCTGGCAACTGATCAAACCTGAGACATATATGCCTATAGCAAGTATAAGCATCTTGTGAGGCAGAGCAGCAGTGCATCCTTTAAGAGTTGTTTAATTATTTGACCGTGAGGCTGCAAAATAATCATCCATGACTGCAGCCAAAGATTTTGCAGGCTCACGGCCGCAGATCATTAGCGAGCCATGGCTGAAGATTGGAAAAGTGCACAATGCTATTTTTTCACAAAACTAAAATTAACCAGAGGCATGGGTCGATAGAGGGAAGCCCCATGATCTAAACCCATGCCTCAGTTATTTCACAAGTCACCCGTGGGGTGAAATATTTACTTTTTTCCCCAACCCCAAACTGAAAACAAGATGGCGGCTGTCACGATCAATAAATTTCCCATGATCAAAGATTCTTTGATTGTGAGCCTGCAAATTCTTTAATCGTGAGGAGTGACCAGATGGCCAAAACCCCATTCTTCTTTCGCAAAATAACCATATGAATTTTCCCATAGACTTATAATGGGAGCTAAAAAGTTTAATAACTTTTAAATGGATTTGTATTTTCTCACCAAACAAAAAGTGGTATGATCTTTGACCCAAGTTCTTTCTATGTGCCAAGTTTCAGCCTAGCACACCACATGACAGCTGCACAGCGCCACAGACAAAATCTGAAAAACTGCCCACAGAATTGGTGAAAAGTGCATTTGACAGCATTTTGCTGCACAAAAACCATAAGTCTGACTGAAACACAACTTGGCAAATCAAGAGATCTACCATACATACCAATGTTCATGCAAATCCATAGAATGGGTCCAAAGTTATTAATGTGCAAAATTTCAAGTTTAACATAGAAGTGCTTTCATAACCCTATATGCGAGTTCAAATAAATGATGAATCTCACAGAAGCCCATTACATGTGTGATTTATGCAACAGGCAGCTTTTATTTTTTTGTTGTTAGTTTTAATGTTTTATGTGTTTTTTTACGTGGACTATTTGTGATGAGACCTGTTGGGAGTGTGGAATTTTACTTTTTGTATGGTTAGGCAGTGTGTGGATTGTGATTGGCCAGTGTTTTGTGAGTGGGCGAAATATTGAAATTGTGATTGGCTGCTTGGAGTGTGGGAATATTATTTTGATTGGCTGAGGGGTGTGACTGCATGTTTGTGGGCGAGGCTTCTTGTATGGCGCAGATGGTTTTCAATCATCAAGAGGGAATGTTATCTCATGCTTTTTGTAGTTTGTTTTGGTGGATTGGGCCTAGTTCAATTATTCAGTAGAAGAAATTTGAAGGAGGTACTGGGGAAGAATTTGCTGGAGCGGTGATGAAGAGGGGATGAAGTAGCAGGAGAAGGAGTTTGAAGAAGCCGGTGGATGAGGGACGTGTCGAGGAAGGACTTAGTGGAGTGGCAGTGGAGAGGTGATTGAGGAGTGAGGCAAGAAGTTCAGGACAGCCTGTGGATGACGGATCTGCCAGGGTGTGTGTGCCTGGGTGCCAGTGGACAAGTCATAATTTTATGGATTACCATGAAGGATGTAGAGTCAGCTAGTGGAGGGAGTTATTTTACATTGCAGTTCTGGATTAGGGCATGAAGAGCCTGAAGGCTTAAGGGATCATTTTGTTTGTTTCATTGATTGGGTGGGAGTCATTTGGGGTGTTTTGTTTTCCACTGTGGATTTAATGCTGGAACAGCCTGAATATTTTCTGGTTCTTTTTATTAGTGTGGAGTGGATTTACAGCTGGAGGTGTCTGAAGACAATGAAAGAGGTTGGTGGTCTAAGTATAATGAAACTGCAAGTAAGGGTGAGTGAAAGTATTGCCAGTAGACAGGGGTTTGATTGTTGACGGGTTGTGGGATAAATATTAGAACCACCATTTATCCCATGGCAGTGAGAATAAATGAATTTATTCCACTGTTTATCTGCCCACATACATTGCATAAATTTATTTATTTATGATTTATTTATGCAATAGGGGTAGAGATAGAGTGTGATAAATCCATTTATCTTAGTAACTGTCTACATAAATTTCATTTATGTATACAGTGTTTATGTCATCAACCATTTATCCACACAGTGTTTATGTCATCAGCCATTTATCTATACAGTGCTTATGTCATTTAGAATGTTCGGCCTCAGTAGCAGTATTAACCATATTAAAATGCGAATAACTTTAAAATGAAAAAATGATAGCATGGTACTGTGAGCACAAAAATTATTCAGCACAGAAATATCTACAAAATGAGTGGTGTTTCATTTATAGATACTTTTTAATTTTTTTCAGAATTAGTGAAAAACAGCAGAAAATTCCATTTTCATGCACTTTTTCATCAAACAAATGCAAATAACTTAAAACAAAAAATGATAGCATGGTACTTTCAGCACAAAGGTTGTTCAGCATAAAATATCTATAAAATGAGAGGTGTTTCATTTCTAGATTCCTTTTAGATTTTTTATAATCAGCAAAAATGGCAGAAAATTACATTTTTATTTACTTTTTTGACTAACAAATGCCACCTACAAAAGCAAAAACAAAAGAATTGCATAAATGGAATAAGCAATGGAAAACTCACATAATAATTTATTACACTTGCTTCCACTGCATATCATTCATTCATATACTGTATGCATATATAAATATACAGTATATATATATATATATATATATATATATATATATATACACACACACACACACACACACACATAGAGGCAAACTGTTTAATGCATTGTTAGTTCATGAGCGACAGTGAACACAGCTGAGCTTTGGAGCTTGCTCACTCCTCAACCGGTGCGTGATTGGGATCGCTGTCCCAACCTCACCCCATGACATGTGTAAAGCAGCAGAAGTATAGGAGAATGGGGTGAGAGTTAGGACCCACGATCCCAATGCGCACCCTGATGCCAGTTGGGGTGGGCGGGGTCCAAGGGGGTTTTCAACCCTAACAGCGAATTTCCTCACTTTTGTCGCTGTGGAACTACCCTAACTAATGCATTAAACAGAGTTTTTTGCCTCTAATTTCTTTCTTTTTGAGAATGATAATGAGAAATAGTGAATGTAATGAAGTGGCGGGAGGGCCCCACGCTCCCGCCACATGATGTCTTGTGGCATAGTAACAGGAACAGCAACGCAAACAGAAGTGCTAACAGTGGCACACATGGTAACACAAGTGCGAATGAGAACAGAAAGGGTAACGCACATGGTGGCGTAGACGGGAACGGTCTGCCACGTGATGTGTTGTCACATAGTAACATGGTGCCTGCAAACAGAAATGTCAATGGGCATGCTGACGTAAAGTGAAACAGAAAGAGAAACACTACTGTAGACACAAATGGCAAAAATAACAGAAACGCAAGCACAAATGAAAACACAAAGGATAACGACATGGTGGCAGAGACGTCAACGGTAAGTGAAACGGGTACGGAACTGCAAGCAGAAAGGGCAACAGTAACATTAATGTAAGCGCACAGGCTGGTTTTCCCAAAAACCTGCATAGAGAAAGACAGTGAGTACAAATGATGTATGCATAATAATGAGTATCGGAGCAGAAAATGAGAACTTGGAATACTAAATACGTTATATCTCAGGAACCGTATGACGTAGGAAAAAAATTTAAAAGTCGTATGATTTAAAACTGTCCTGGCTAATTTTGTACTTAGCTCCCACCAGGGGGCTAAGCATTTTTCTAACAAAAAGTCTGTATCTCGCACCGTTTCCGAGATACGGGCCCTGAAAGGCGCGGCGAATGCCGTGAATGTTATCCTATGGGGAAAAAGAGAAGTTCGAGTGCCATAACTTTGTCTCCCTGTAATATTTTTTCACCAAACCACTGAAAGGCACATCTGTGGGCTATTGGCAGTCTTCCCTCCAAATTTCAGGAAAAAAGACCAAACCGTTATTTTGCAGCAGGGATCCAAAGGATTTCTGTAATGCGTACCGAATGTTATCCTATGGGAAAAACCGTCAAATTTGGAGTGCCGTAACTTTGCCACCATGTAATTTTTTTTCCAAACAACACTGAGAGGCACATCTGTGAGATGTCATCTGTGTTCCTCCAAATTTCAGCCCAAAACTCCCAACTGTTCTTTTGCAGCGGAGTGCCAAAGAATTACTGTTATTTTGGGCATAGTACAAGAAGTAGTGTCATAATTTAAAGCCGCAAAAATTTCATGACACTTTCGTGAGTGCGACACTACTTTATGACACTACTTTTTCCAGAAATTTGAAAACATATTTCTGGGTGTTTTACCCCAAAATAAAGACATGGCTAGCATCCTCAGGGCCCGACTAGGTGAATACAAAAGAATTAGGTTGCTAGAGGGTCTCAATTTTAAATGCCAAGCATTTTTCTGATCACTAACTGAAAACAAGATGGCAGATTTAGACAGTAACAGGGCCATTTGCTACACTAAAAAGTGCATTTATGACACTGTCGAACTTTTGTTAACTTTTCCCATTGACGTATAATGGGAAATTGTTTTTTGAATAACTTTTGAACCGTTTAATATTTTTTCACAAAATCTTTGAAAGGCACATTGGGGACCCCGGCCGCACATTCCCTGAAGATTTCGGGCTGGTCACGCAAACCGTACGACCTGTAGGCGCGACCGTTGAATTCCAGAAAAAGCGTAATAGCGCACAGGTCATGCTTAATAACTCCACAGTCGTATATCCGACCAGTACAAAACTTGGCAGATCCCAAGGCCTATGGTTCTTGATCGTGTATTACAAATTTCAGGCAAATCCATCAAACAGTTGCAAAGTTATTAAGGTGCAAAGTTTTGGGGTTTAACATAGAAATGGCTCCTCAACCCTAATTATAGTGGCACTACTGTGCCACTATGATATATATATATATATATATATATATATATATATATATATATATATTTATTTTATATTTACTGGGTAGGTGCACTGATCCAATGGATTGTTTTCAGGTACAACCTGATCCATAAAGATGGTACGTAGGTAATATAAACAATACACTTAGATTAACAGGGAAAGGTACAGGAAATAGAATACATTGAATATACTGAGTACAACTTAATACAATTAAGTGCAACAATACAGCTGAAACACTATAAAGTAGCAACTAAAATGCGGGTGAATAATACATAATGTACAATCAGTTAGTCTTATGACTGTTCAGCATTAAATAATGGGACAGTTTAATGTTAAGTACAGAAGAATTAGGACTGTCATATGTGGGTAGCCATGCTTCACCCCCATCCACCCACCTGGGCAGCAGCAGTAGAGGTGTGGGTCAATCTCTCAAAAGCAGCACTTTTAAAAATATATAAGTACACAACATGCACTGTGAAACTACTTAACAACTACACAGTAGTGCAGTTACAATGTAGTTATACAGTAGTTACAGTGTAGTTTGTGACACTTAAAATTATCCTTCAGAAATAATTCAATCGTGAACTTACTACAGTGTAGCGTAGTGGTTAAAAGCACTGACCTGCAAACCTGGAGAACTGAGTTTGAATCCCAAAGCCACCACTTGTACACTGTGCAACCAAATAAAAAAAAGCTACAAATAAACATGCAATCTAATATTGTAAATTGCTATACAATAAAAAATCATTAATTTACATAATTACTTTTTGACTTTTTTGTCAAAGAACAAATATAAGGTCGTGAGGGTCTGTTTAGCAACCCTCCCACTCCACAGAAGCCTTGATCAGCTGGGGAACGAGTCGAAGGTCATGAGGGTCTGTTTCAACAGCCCTTCCCCAAAACCGAGCACAAGAAGCTGAATAGAGGTCGTGAGGGTCTATTTAGCATCCCTCCCACTCCACGGAAGCCGTGATCAGGTACGCCCGGAGCCTGCAAGATCCAGTGCTGCTCTCGCTGTGTAGCAGCTAAATCTACTCTAAAGGACTTTAATTTCTCAAAATTCTGTGTCTGTGGTACTGGCTAAATCTATTTTATGTCCCCACACCTGTGGAGATAGACTTATTTACCCAAAATTGTTTGTTAGCAGAGTCTACAACATTAGTTTCTGCCCTGTCCCTTTGTTTAGTATTGGCGCCAAAGCCCAATTTGAAAAAAAAAATGAAATTAAGTAACCAACCTATCTGTTAGCGGAAGGACTGTAGTTGTCTCTGCTTGAAACTGAAGTACTTCTTTAATGCAATTGCTAGTAGCTGCCTAACTAATTAATTTAATAAATGCTACATTTTAAAAGTAAATCTACCTACTGCTAACAAAAGAATCCTGGATGGCTTGCATAGCATTAACTGGGTTTAATCTGAATTGCAGCGCCCGCTCTGTTTTCCAGCATGGCAACAAACCTTATTCCTGTTGTGACGTCCCTGTGACCATCCAGTATCAATAATTTCTCCTTCTCCTGTTCCTTGTCCACAGCTGGGGACTGGGTCGGAGGTTGTGAGGGTCTGTTTCAACAGCCCTTCCCCAAAACCGAGCACAAGAAACTGAACAGAGGTCATGAGGGTCTGTTTAGCAGCCCTCCCACTCCACAGAAGCCGTGATCAGGTAAGCCCAGAGCCTACAAGATCCAGTGCTGCTCTCGCTGTGTAGCAGCTGAATTTGATCCTCGCTGTTGCTGCACACCGGCTCCCCACCTCCCCCACCATCACCCTTGGTCGACATCTAACGACATACTGTCGACCACGTGATCATGTAATCGTCTAAAAATAATCAGGTCACTTTGCCATCTGCAGCCTATACTTGCTAAACACTAGAGTGCACTCTCTCACTACTTTCACTGTTAAACTCCCCAAACTGGCAGCATGACATGCATCTTTTGGACCCCAAACCTATCCATCTTATTAATAACACTCTTTTCTCACTCCCACCCTACTCTACCTATGGAAAAATCTCTCTCCAGGGACTCTTACAGCTGCCTCTCCACTCACTACCACAGAAATACAACCCTGTCACTTCACCTGACTCCTCCATCCCCAGTTCTACTCAGCACCAATTTTACCTCTAGCCTAAGCTGCACCTTAAGCGGGTCTTTAGTGGCACAACCTGCACCCCCCACAGTCAATCACCCACTAGTCAGCCCTAATCCACTCCCATCCCAAGCCCTATTAGCTCAACTAGTCCTAACCATCCCCATATCAGTCAGGCTCCCCAAATTTACCACTAATCCATGCCTCCATTTAACTCTCTCCAAATTGTCCTGGAAAGCTGCTCTCCGGCATGCCCTCCTTCTCCTTCTTCTTATCTCAGGTAACATACACCCCAATCCTGGACCTACATCGACTAGTGTTTCCAAGGGGCATAGGCATGGTGGCCTACTACTGGTCTCCCGTAACATATGCAGCCTACCTAGGAAGCTTCAGAGATGGATCGCCCAACACTTCCCTGACGTCCTGGCCTTATCTGAAACCTGGCTCTCCAAGAGTATCCCAGATGCCTCTGTCTCTCTAAATGACTATGCCATCTTCAGAGCTGATAGATCAGGCAAGAGGGGTGGTGGTTGTGCCATATATGCCAGAACTAATCTGCAGCCCCTACTTGTCCCCCATGCCCTCGCCAGTTCATGGGGCCTAAGCCATAACAATCAAAGCCACCCTAGGCACTCCTGGTAAACCGCTATACATTATGGCAGTCTACACCCCCCCCAACCAGAAGCTAACCTTTGACTCTATCCTAGCCAGCATCACCCAGCTCCCCCCCATGAGTGAACTGATTATTATGGGTGATTTTAACGTGACTTGGTTATCCCATGCATCTGCCCCATTCAAAGATGCAGTCTGTGCCTATGACCTGACCCAGGTTGTCCAGTCTCCCACCATGCAAAATCCCAGGTCAGGGACTTCCACCCTTATTGACCTCACCTTTACAAACCTTCCCCATCATTTCTTCAAAATTAAAGTGCTACCGGACATGCTAAGTGACCACTCTCCCATCTCTTGCTATTGGTTGAACAAAATTACACCCAGCCTTCCTAAAATCTCCATCCAAAGGCACCTCAAAAAAGGTACCCTCTCTCACCTTAAACTCTATCTCTCCTCCTGTAACTGGGCACCTGTTCACACTGCCCAGTCCGTCGACGCTGCCCTAACCTCCTTTATTAACATTTTTAACACTGCCTGTAACAAATTTGCCCCTTTCTCAAAACAGGTTATAAAAAACAGGGACACTCCATGGATCTCACAGACCCTAATTGAACAGATGCATCACAGAGACATCCTCCGGCATAGGGCACTGAACTCCCAGCTTCCCCATGACAGACAACTCTATAGAGAGGCAAGAAACAAGTGCACCTGGGCTATTTGGCTAGCTAAGTCAAACTACTATAATCAAGCACTCACCTCCACATGGGGCTCTGGGAACAACTTCTGGAACAATATCAAGGAGTTCTGTGGGAAAACTGTCTCCCCAACCCCATCACAAATACTTGACCATGGAGCCCTCTCCCAAGACCCTACCACCATATCCAATGTCCTGAACAACTCCTTCTCCAATCTCAGTCACATCCTACCACTTAACTTCTTTGACCCCATCCCCAATGGCCCCGCTAGCACTTCCCCTACTACTACTCTCCCTCCCTTCTGGCTGAGAATCATCTCCTGTAACAAGGCTAAACACTACCTATCCAAAGCCTTGCACAACTCTAGGTACAGTAGTGACTCCCTAGAACTTGAAATTCTCCGTCTAACTCTTGACAAGACCCTCCCTCACCTCACCTCACCAAAATATTAAACTGCTCCCTGTGACTAGGTCAATTCCATACACTCTGGAAAAGGGGAATTATCATGCCAATCCTAAACAAGCATTTGTCAATGCCGAATGTTTGCTTGCTGGCATTGGCAGTGGTAGTGTAGAAGTTACAGAGCTGCGTAATAGGAATGGCAGTGAAGTATTGAACTGAAGCCAACCCCACCACCACCCTGCAGAGAGTGACAGGCATTGGGGTGTGCGTTTGGGTCGTCAGGCATAACAGCCATGCCATTTCACCCCACCCCACCCTGCAGACACTGACAAGTGTCACGGTGTTCCTTGGGGTCTTTGGCTCTTATGCGCACCCCATTTCATTAGGAAATATGGTGAGATGGGTGCGATATAGGAGAATGGGGTGAAGTCTGGGGCCGAAGAGTCCAAGGCATACCTCGATGCCTCTCACTGACTGCAGGATGTGGAATGGTATGAGCATCACAGGCAAGAATTCCAAGTCACACCCCTGATGCCTGTCATTCTCTACAGGGTTGGGCGTTATAGTTGGAAACCCTAATACCTCAGGCATTCGTTGGTATTTTCACTCCAAATTTTCAACATGTTTGTTTTGTGACCCCACCTCATGAACAGGAGGAATATCAGTTTGTTAGTCGAAAGCTGCTTATGCACAGTGACTATGGCATTTAGCACCACAGGTGCAAAACATTCGAACAGGATGTAAAATGACAGCTGTACTGTTCATGGGGAGGTAAAATGACAATGTTGCAAATCTGTAGTAAAATATAAAAAATGGTGAAGTCACGACAGTACATAGAAACTGCGTAACGATAATTGTAATATAATTAGGTTGGGGATTTTTACAGCAGATTGTCAACTCAGGCATTTTGGTGCCTCCGATCATGAACAGTGTCACTGTGATTTTCTTTATCTGTGCTAAACAATGATTTCCCACAGCGACCACGCGATCTCTCGCTGAAAGTGTGAAAACACACTTCAGCCATGTTGTGAAAAATGACAGCTGTACTGTTCATAAGGAAGTGTGGAAAAATGTCACTGGTGAAAATCTGGACTGAAAATATTACAAAGTCATGGACTAACGAGGGTGCGTGCAAACTGCGCAATGCTCACTCTTAACACAGTCATTTATGGACTGTTGTCACCAAATTTTCAACATAGCCATTTTAAGACCTCTGCTCATGAACAGTGTCACTGTGATTTTCTTAATTGTCCCATACATTGATTTTGTACACCGACTGCGCCATTGTGCGCTACATGGGCGGAAACACATTTTGGGTGAGATGTGAAAAATGACAGCTGTACTACTCATAAGAAGGTGTGGTAAAATGGCAATGTTGAAAATCTGGAGTGAAAATATTGAAAATTGTGACCTTACGAGCGCAAGTAGAACTGCGCAACGCACGCCGTAAAACAGTCATTTTTAGGAATTTTTTCACCAAATTTTCAACATAGCCATTTTAAGACATCTGCTCATGAACAGTGTCACTGTGATTTTCTTAATTTGTCCCATACATTGATTTCGCACAACGACTGTGCCATTGTGCGCTACATGGGTGGAAACACATTTTGGGTGAGATGTGAAAAATGACAGCTGTACTACTCATAAGAAGGTGTGGTAAAATGGCAATGTTGAAAATCTGGAGTGAAAATATTGAAAATTCACGAACTTACGAGCATGCGTAGGAACTGTACAACGCACGCTTGTAAAACAGTCATTTTTTGGAATTTTTTCACCAAATTTTCAACATAGCAATTTTAAGACCTTTACTCATGAACAGTGTCACTGTGATTTTCTTAATTTATCCCGCACATTGATTTCGCACACCAACTGCGCCATTGTGTGCTACATGGGTGGAAACACATTTTGGGTGAGATGTGAAAAATGACAGCTATACTGCTCATAAGAAGGTGTGGTAAAATGGCAATGTTGAAAATCTGGAGTGGAAATATTGAAAATTCAGAACTTACGAGCTGCGTGAGGAACTCGCATAGCGACGCTCAGAAAACAGTCATTTTTGATTTTGGCACCAAATTTCAACATGGGATTTTGGGACCCTTCATGAATGATGTCACTGTCATGGTGTTATTGAGGCCTGAAGGGTGATTTTTCACAGTGACTGCGCAGTGACTGCGAAATCACCCTTTGGGCCCAAATAACGCCATGACAGTGACATCATTCATGAGAAGGAGTCCCAAAAATCCCATGTTGAAAATCTGGTGCAAAAATTCCAAAAAATGCCTGAGATATGCAGCAAAGTTGAAAACCCCCTATCTAGCCCATTATACAGCTTACCAGCATTTCCTCAGTTCGCAGTCGGCTTTGAAGAGTGCAGACACGTTCCCGGTCCACCGAAGATCATCACGCCACAGTTGGAGGTAAGTATGGGGTGAAGGGTGTGGGGGAGGCAAGGTGCGCGGGGTGGGTGCAGGTTGTGGGAGGGGGGCCAGAGAGACTACATGGGACCGTTTTTTCTTTACAGGTAAAAAAAACCCCAAAAAGGACAACGTGGGACGTTTGCCATGCTGGGGTGGGCTCCCAGCATGGCACAAGGACGGTTGGAAGCGATTCAGCTGATGGGGTATTGGACACCCCGTTGGCCTAAGCATTGATTGCCATGCTGGGTGTGCTCCCAGCATGGCACTTACTACTGGGGGTGAGGACAGTGGAGCCGACGGGGGATTGGGCACCCCCGTCGGCTATATCATTAGTTGCCACGCTGGGGTGGGCACCCAGCATGGCATTTTGGAAGGCTTTGGGGGGGAGGCGGGGGGAACGCAGCACAGCCGACGGGGATTGGGCACCCCCATCGGCTATACAGTGTGTGCGGGGGGCGAGGCGCGCCTGCGTCAGCGTGTGTGTGTGTGTGTGGGGAGTTGGCGATGAGCAGGCGATATCTTATCGCTGCTTCACTCAAGTGTAGTTCCCCCTTTGAACTGTATGCCACTGCATTTTGGAGCTTGTCATAGACAGCTCCAGCATGCATTGGCTTACAGGGGCCGCGCTTCCCAACACACTGACTGAATTGGAGGAGGAGGTGACACACCTCCGAAATCTCCGATGACGGCACTATGTTTCTTGCACATGCGTGCAAGCAAACATAAAAAGGGTGATCCAACTGACCCTGGTAACTATAGGCCCATCACTATCCCCCCAAAACATTCGAAAGAATAGTGTCAGAACAGCTCACCAAATACCTGGCCAAGCACAATCTGCTTTACCCCAGACAACATGGGTTCAGAGCAGGTCACAGCACTACCACTGCCCTTCTCAAATTTACCTCATACATACACGAGGTGCTGGAACAGGGGTCAATTGCAGGAGCAATCTTTGTTGACCTGACCAAAGCATTCGACACCATCAGTCACCCACTACTTATCCACTCTCTCCCCTCCCTCTATCTTGCCCCTGATGCAATAGCCCGGTTCAAAAACGATCTCACTGACCAGACACAACAAGTCAAAATCAACACCACCCTATCTGCCAAGCAACCAGTTCTTGCGGGTATCCCTCAAGGATCGATTTTGGGCCTTCTACTTTTCACCCTCTTTCTGAACTCCCTCCCAAAGGCCTGCAGCAGTAAACTATTGCAGATGATGCCGTAGTATACTGGAAAAATACCAATCCTAACTCTCTTCAAAATACTCTGCAAGGCTGCCTTAGAGAACTAGAGTCCTGGTTCACCAATCATCAATTAATACTAAATTACAGCAAAACTAAATCTATGATCCTTGCCCACCGCCAAAATCCCAACAGTAATGCCCAGCTTACTATCTCAAATTTTCAGGGCATCTATATTGAACAGGTCGCTAACTTCAAATATCTAGGCATCACACTGGACATACCCCTCACCTACCACAGACACATTGACCACCTCTCCTTCTCGGTAAACACCCGGCTTGGGATTCTCTACAGACACAAACACTGCCTCCCCCCCAGGCCTTACAGCTGGCAGTAACTAGCTCAGTCCTATCATTGATCAATTATGGGATAATAATTTACGGTACAGCTGACCACACAGCCCTTAACAGTATCAATCTAGCCCTCAACAAAGCCTGCCGACTAGTCACAAGCAGTGATAGATTAACCCATACATGCGTACTCTGTAAGCGAGCAGGCTGGCTGACCTTTGATGGGAGACTAAAGTACCACACGTGCCTCCAAGCCAAAAAGATCCTAATGAATCTTGCACCCACTAGCCTTCACCCCCTCATCCAACCCACCCCACACAGGAGGCCCCAGGCACCTCGCTAGCACCCCCCTCTTAGTCCCCCACTGTAGGACTACACTAGGGCAAAGGTCTTTCCATTATTGTGCTCCCCTCTGGCTTCCATGGCCCATGGCCCCTAGCCTTGGCCAATTTAAAAATGTCATTAAGAGACATCTCCTTAACTCGGAGTCATGTGGCTGCAAAGAACAATCCTCCCTAATCCAGTATGCGATTGAGAAATAGCATCTTTCATGACCCAAAACTAGGCCTACAATCCCAATGGGACTTTAAACCACAAACTCAAGGCCTGGGTAGGCCTACAGAATCAGGAACCTGTCTCACTTCACCTCGACGACCCAGGGTCCTTTAACAACCCCAGAGATACTAACCAAGCATTGTAAATTCCTGTACGATGTAACCATGTAAAATTGTCTTAATGTGATGTTCTGCATAGCGTAGTATGTTCAAAATTGTCTTCAGTAATGTGTCCATTTTATATTGACGTGGAGCCTTTGCAAAAGAGTCTTCGACTCAAAGGATTGTAATTCTGAAACTTCAATAAAATAAAATATAGGTTTACAGGGGTTACTACTATCCTAAATTTCAATAAAGCAGATTTTCCCAAATGAAATTAAATTTAAAGCACTGGAAATGGCAGGAGGAATTTAAAGGTAAATCTTTGAATACCATGTGGAATATATTTTGCAAAACAATAAACAAGGAAATATCTAGTAATATACCAGCAAAACAGAAATACACAAACAGCAAACCTAAACTACACTGGCTGACACCTAACATTAAGAAGATGATAATAAACAAAATAGGCTTTTCAAAAAATAGAGAGTTAGTGAACACATTAAATTCAGAGAGAGATACAAGATATCTGCAAGAACTTTAAAAAACAAGATCAAGGTACCTAAAGTAAAATATGAACTAAAACTAGCAAGCAGAGTGAAAGATAATTATAAATCTTTCTGTTCATATATAAATAATGAAAAGGGTATGTCCAAATGCATAGGACCACTAAAATGTATTTATGTATTTGCTTTTGGTGACCAGTTGGGTGCACTAGGCACAGAGATGCCTATTTTCACGCATGACCCGGGAGGATACAAGAGAAAACAATACATGAGCAGTACAATGTGACGCAGCACAAGGAAGTAAACAAAGGGATGGTAGAAATATAACAACTTAGCAACTGGGTGATATGGGGATCTAATATCAGACGATATTGAAATAGCTAACCTTACAAAAATGTATGTTTCATCACTATTTGATAATTATGTTAGCACCGGACCGGCTGCCTCATTTACTGGTGTAACACATCAGACTTATCAGATCAACAATAAGGATGCAGAAACTAGGTTAAGCAAACTTGACCCTAATAAATGACCAGGACCAGATGGGTTACATCCTAGAATCTTGAAGGAATTATGCATGGAGCTCGCTCCACCATTAGCATACATTTTCCAAAAATCATTAGAAAGTGGGGAGGTAGCAGGCAATTGGAAGAATGCCACAGTTATTCCATTATTCAAAAAAGGGGCAAAGTCAGACCCTACTAACTGGGGTGTCAGCATGGCTCAGTTAGTAGCACATCTGCCTCTGGACCAGAAGGTCATGGGTTCTCGTCCCACACCAGGATTGGACTTGCACCTAAAAATCGCTGGCATCCGAGTGCAGTATTGGGGGGTGCTGTACTGCTGAGGTGTGCCGTCCTTCGGATGAGACATTAAACCGAAGTTCCTTCTACCCATCCTGGTGTTGTCCTGGTGGGTGTCCAGGTGGAAGTAAAAGAACCCAGGGCACTCTTCGCAAAGAGTAGGGAACATTCCCAGTGTCCTGGCCAACATTCCCCTTCCCATAAACTGGTTCATGCAATTAGCCAGTCTGTGTGTGGGTGATGATGTGCGATATGGCCGCCACCACACATTCAGTCACTTCACTACCAGTCTAGCATTGCTTTTAAAGCGCTTTGGATGTATGAAAAGTGCTATATAAATGCTGATTCTTCTTCTTCTTCTTCTAACTATCGTCCAGTAAGCTTAACTTCAGTACCATCCAAATACTGGAGGGCATTCTGAAAGACTCAATCATAACATTTATAACTGAGAACGAACTAGTGGACAAGTTCCAAAATGGATTCACTAAGGGGAGGTCATGTCAAACTAACATGCTTAGCTTTTATGACAGGGTATTAAGAAATCTGGATATAGGTAAATCAGTGAACATATTGTTTCTAGATTTTGCCAAAGCCTTTGACAAACTCCCACACAATGAACTATTAACAGCATTACAGGGGTTGGGATTAATTCACCCTATAACTACTTGGGTAGGGGAATGGCTAAAGGACAGGAAACAGAGAATTTAAATCAGAAGTGCATATTCTGACTGGGCATATGTGCAGGTGGGGTACCTCAGGGTTCAGTGCTGGGGCCTTGCCTCTTTAGTTTATATGTAGCAACACTGTAATATGAGTCCAACGGTATCTGGTTAACTAAATTTGCAGATGATTGCAGGTTAGGGGCAGAGGTGGATAATATAAGAGGAGCTGCCCCCCATCAAAAATGCACTGAACACAATCTTGGAATGGACCACCAAGTCAAAGCTACCCCTAAACTCTGGTAAATGCACCATAATGCACTTAGGGAAACACAATCCATGCCACAAATATACTCTGCATAACCTACCACTAAGAGTAACAATGAAAGAAAGGGATCTGGGGGCTACTGTTTCCTGAGATTTAAAATTTTCATCACATTGCAAAAATATTACTTATAAAGGGAACAGAGTTGTGAACTGTATGTTTAGGCATACAACAGCCAGAAATAGAGAAGTGATCTTGCCTATGTACACATCCCTAGTAAGACCTATTCTGGAAAATGGGGCACAGGTCTGGGCACCCTACAAAAAGAGTAATGTGGCAATGTTGCAGAGGGTCCAAAGAAGGGCAACATGGGGGATACAAAATATGGCAGGTTTGGATTATGAGATAAGGATGAGGGAACTTAACCTATATTCTCTGGTGTATAGGAGGAAGAGGAGGGACCTATGCTTGGTACATAAAGCTTGGTCAAAAAATGACTTCTGGGAAATCTTAGGCCTTGAATCAAGTCTTAATAAATACAGCACCCGCTCTCACCCAAAGCAATCGGAGGCAAGGTATACACACCTTGACAGAACCAGCAAGTGGTTTAACCAGAGGGTGGTCCATAAATGGAATAGACTACCCATAGAGTTAGTTGGGAATACTACCATTCAGACCTTCAAACACAGACTGGACGACTTCTACCATGGGTCAAAGACATAAGAAGAAATAGTGAGCATAATGGACTATGGGAAGGATTCATGAAGCCTTTATTTGTAAGTTTCCCTCCGCAACTGCAGCTGCAGACCGTAATCACCCGCAGCTGTGGTGGTTCCAATTCACAGCCGCAGCAGTTGCAGAGGGAGCCGTAGCCAATTCACGCAGCTGCAGCCATCTCCCTGACGACACCACCCACAGGCAGCCATAGATCATGGAGCCGGTAGTAATCCAGCTCCAGCTTTGTGAATACCCACCACTGCGGGTAACCTGCAGATCCACAAGTTTCAACCAACTTGTGCCGCAGTTTACCCACAGCTGCTGGTATTCCACAAGCTTTGTGAATCTTGCCCTATGTCTTTTAGCTCTGAAGAAATCCTATGAATCCTTTTAACAGTGCTGTTGTTACTAAGGAATGTGCTGCTTATGTGGCATTGTTTCCACAGTAAATGCATAACTAACATGTACTTACAACATAAGTACACAGAAATTGACACCTAAAATAAAGTGTGAGAAGAAGGGTGTAACAGCAATGTAGTTACTAAGGAATGTGCTGCTTCTGTGACATTGTTTCCACAGTTGATGACTAACTAACATGTATTTGCAAAGTAAGTACACAGAAACCGACACTTAAAATGTAAGAAGGGTGTAACTACTATACACTTACATTGACTGTCAATGTTGTAGTTCTGATGTATGTTTTCTTTGAGAAATCATTCCCTCATGCACTTACTGCTTAATATACACACAATCTAATGTTGTTAATTGCTGTACAACTACATTGTTTACTTACACAATACAACTCATTTACATAATTACTTATTGGCTTGTAACAGTGCTGTAGTTACTAAGAAATGCGCTGCTTCTGTGGCATTTACCCACACCTCTTCTACGCCCACATTTCTGGCCTGCTACTGCCCAGGTGGGAGGCTGGGGTGGGGCATGACTACATACCATGCTTTAACACTGATCTGCTGTGTGGAGTGGTGGTGGGTGGCACCGGATACACAGGCAGGGACCCTTCCTTAGCCATTACATGCCCCTCCTACTGGCTGAACAGTGTGGGTGCCATAGCATCATCCTTCACATCAAGCTATCCCAGCCCTCTGACTATACTATGAGGACTGGGGGCAAGGTGGTAAACCTAGGCAGACCAGTAGGTCCCCTTACAGGAATACAGCAGTAATGGGAAGACCACTCATAACCCACAATTCTCGTATCCACAAAGAGTACAGGATCCAGTCTGCTCCTGGTCAGTCCATCCAATTGGATGGCTGCTATTGATCACCAGGCCTTGCAGTGCACATTTGGCACATTTCCTGCCACCTTTTTTGACCAGGGTCTAATATTAGATTGCATGTTTAGCAAGCAGTGAGTTCATAAGGGACTGATTTCTGAATGGAAACTTACATCACAGCTACAGTACTTACATGTGGTAAGTAAGTAAGTAAATATTTATTTCTGTAAGGCGCCCTTCCAAAGCTCAGGGTGCCTTTACAATATCCTTCATACAATATTAAAAGCCATAATTATAAACAACATTTAAATTCAAAACACAATCCAACACAATTCAAGTCACTAAAAATGCTTGGTTAAAAAGGAAGGTCTTTAAAGCTTTTTTAAAGCTCTCCACAGTCAGGCTATTGCATATCTGGTAAGGTAGAGAATTCCACAGGGTAGGGGCCATAAAGGCAAATGTTCTTCCACCAGATGTTTTTAAGGTTACCCTGGGAATCTCCAGCAACCCCTCACCAGATGATCAGAGGGAGTGGGAAGGACAGGAGTTCTTTCAGGTAGTAAGGTCCTAAACCATGTATGGTTTTATAGGTCATCAACATGACCTTGAAAGTGATCCGCCACTGTACAGGCAGCCAGTGCAATTTGCGAAGCACAGGTGTTATATGGTTGGACCTTGGACTTCCAGTTAACAACCTAGCTGCCGTGTTTTGCACCAGCTGTAAGCAGCAGATATCCACTCCCAGCAGCCCTAGATAAAGGGCATTGTAGTAATCAAGATGATTGGCAACAAAGGTGTGGACCAGGGTAGGAAGATCCTCTGATGGAATCAAGTGTTTCACCCATGCTATATTCCTTAGATGAAAAAAGAATGATTTGATTATGGCTGACACCTTCGCCCTCAGGGTCAAGCCCTCGTCAAATATAACACCAAGGTTACACACCTGACCAGATGCCATGAGCAGGATTCCTCCCAGAAATAAACCTGAGGGTTTTCCCGCCCATGGACTTGATATCCTCACCCCCAGTTCCACCACCAATACCTCTGTTTTTCTCGGGTTCAGCCTCAGCCAATTGGTACTCATCCAGTTCTGTATCTCCAGGAGGCAGTTGTTAAACAATGTACTTGAGTCGGACTCCTGCTCGGGCACAAAAGACATATAGAGTTGAGAATCATCGGCATAGAAATGAAAACTTAAACCATAATATCTTATAATGTCCCCTAATGGAAGCATGTACACTGCAAATAACATGGGGGACAACACCGAACCCTGTGGCACTCCACAGTGTAGGCAGCGAGAGGTTGAGGAATAAATCCCCAACACTAGTCTCTGAGTCCTACCCTGCAGAAAAATTTTAAACCAACTGTGGACCACCCCCCCTAGTCCACAGGGGAAACCACAGGCTTTCAAGCAGCACCCCATGATCCACAGTGTCAAATGCTGCTGAAAGATTGAGTAGAACCAAGATAGAATGAGTTCTCCAATCTCTTGCTATCAGGAGATCATTCAGTACCCGAACAAGAGCCGTCTCAGTACTATGCCGTTTCCTGAAGCCAGACTGGAGAGGGTCATAGATATTGTGGATGTTTAAATGATCTTCCAGCTGCAAGGCAACCACCTTCTAGATAATCTTCCCCAAAAAGGGAAGATTCGAGATCGGTCTGTAGTTTCCTGGGCAGTCGGGATCAAGGGAGGGCTTTTTCAGGAGGGGATGTACTATTGCCTTCTTTAAAGGATCAGGAAAGATCCCTCTCTCCAATGATGCCACTACTATCCCAGTAAGGATCGGGACAATAACCTCTACACACCCCACAAGTAGGTGAGTAAGGCCCGGATCCAAACCACAGCAAGTTGGACGCAAAGTCTGGATGATTCTCACTGTATCCATGACTACCGGTTGACTGAACGTGAACCAGGTCAAATGGGTATTTATGTCCCTCGATTGATCACTGCAAGACCCAATGGGGAGGCCCTGGCTGATCTCATCTCTGATAGCAGACACCTTATCAGCAAAGAACGTCACAAACTCATCACACTGTAACTGTGATAATGCTCGACCGGCATGAAGACAGACTGGATTGCACAGTCTGTCCACAGTCCAGAAGAGCTGGGCCGGTCTATTCTTTGCTGTAGCAATCTCCCTGGACAGGAACTCTGCCTTCTTATGGGAGATTGCTAACTGATAGATTTTATAATGATCTAGCAGTCTAAGCCTGTCAATTTCCAGGTGAGTCTTCCGCCAACGTCTCTCCAATCTTCGGCTTGGTAAATGTTAGTGTGTGTAACTGCACATACATGTTACCTAGGCATTAACTGTGAAAACAGTACCATTATTTCTTTGTCACAATATTGTTATAGTGTCACTTAGTAATTATGCAAATGAAATATTTTTGTGTACAGTTACATATCAAGTCACAATATTGGACTCCATGTGTACTAACCTGTAAGTTCATGAAAAACTGGAATACAGACATGGAACATCATCTAAAGAGTTGCCAGTCAATGCATTTAACTGTAGCAGACTGAAGTTGCATTGTATTCATATTTTAGTTTTTTCCAATTGCTCAACCAGTAGTAGCACACTAAGCTGAATGCTTGTTTACAGGTGCAACCTGGGAGCACAGGGAAGTTAAGTGACTTGCTGAGGGTCACACAGTATGCAAGTGGGGGCTGTGGGATTCAAACCCAGATCTCCAGATTTGCAGCTCAGAGCCTTAAACCACTGTGCTATACTGCCTCCATTCTAACCATTTTGCTTACACTTTAACATTTTTCTGTGTGATTACCTTTTAAATAAATGTCAGATAGACATAGACAGTTAAAACGGTGCACACATAGATACATAGATACATAGACAGTGTCGGCAGATAAGGGCCTATGGCCCACCCAGTCTGCCCATTTGAGCTTGTAAGTTCAGTTTATGTTTTCCTAGAAGTCTGTTGCCCCTTACCCCTGACCTCCAGAATTCCTTTATGTCTATCCCATGCATTCTAAATCCTGATTGTTTCAGCCCCACCACTTCCTCTGGCAGGGTGTTCCACTTGTCCACCACCTGCTCTGTGAGGAAATTCTTCCTCATGTTTCCTCTGAATCGTCCTCCTCCAACTTCATCCCATGCCCTCTAGTCCTGGAACATCTTTTTCACTTAAAATAGTGTATTCCTGCACCTTGTTCCTCCCTGTGAGATACTTGTATGTCTCTATCATATCCCCTCTCTCCCTCCTCTCCTCCAGGGAGTACATGTTCAGTTCCTTCAACCTGTCTTCATAGGACTTGTGATGCAATCCATGCACCAGCTTTGTTGCCTTCCTCTGAACCTTCTCTACCCTGTCTATGTCCTTACGTAGGTATGGTCTCCAGAACTGTACACTGTACTCCAGGTGGGGCCTCACTAGTGTCTTGTATAGCAGAATTATGACCTCCTTTTCCTGCTGGTGATGCCTGCCTATACATCCCAGCATCCTATTTGCTTTACCTGCTGCCTTGTCACACTGTTTCCCTACCTTGAGGTCATCAGAGATGATAACCCAAGATCCCTTTCCTGCTTGGTGCATGCTATATCCTCACCCCCAACTGATATATATGTGCCAGGGTTTTTGTGCCCTATATGCATTATCTTGCACTTCTTTGCATTGAATTTCACCTGCCAAACCCTGACCATTCTTCAAGTTTCTGCAGGTCCCTTCTCATTCTGTCTACACCTCTGTGTGTGTCTATTCTGTTACAGAGCTTTGTGTCATCAGCAACAGTGAAGTTCTGCCTTCTAGGTCCTGTGCAATGTCACTGATGAAGATGTTGAATAGGACTGGTCCCAGCACTGATCCCTGTGGTACCCCACTGGTCACTCTTCCCTCTGTGGAGTGACAGCCATTTACCACCACCCTCTGTGTCCTGCCACCCAGCCAGTTACCTACCCACCACACTACTGTCCTGCCCACACCCATATTCCCCAGTTTGTGTAATAGTCTTCTGTGTGGCACAGTGTCAAAGGCCTTGCTGAAGTCCAGATAGGCCATGTCCACTGCCCTTCCCTGATCCACCTCCCAATTACCCAGTCAAAAATTCAATGAGGTTGGTCTGACATGACTTCCCCAGTGAAACCATGCTGCCTTGGGTCCTGTAGTCCACTGACAACCAGATGTTCCACCAATCTCTCTCTTCAGTAGTGCTTCCATGATCTTCCCCACTACCGAGGTGAGGCTGACTGGTCTGTAGTTTCCTGCTTCCTCTTTGTTCCCACTTTTGTATAAGGAGACTACATCTGCTGTCCTCCAGTCTTTGGGTACCTCCCCTGTTTCCAGTGATCGGCTGAACAGGATAGCCAGAGGTTCAGCCACCACCTCTCTTAGTTCTTTAAGGACCCTGGGGTGCACCCCATCTGGCCCCATTGCTTTATCAACTCTTATTACTTCCAGTTCCTTCTGGACCCTTTCTCGTGTAAAGGGACTTGTGTCCATTTCTGCACCATTCTCACCCCTTGTACTCCCTTCAGACCCATTACCCTCCTCTTCTTCAGTAAAGACTGAGCAGAAATACCTGTTCAATATGTCAGCTTTACTGTTGTTATCCTCCACGTGGCTCCCATCCTCCCCTTCAGTCTCACTATCCCTCCCTTTGTCTTTTCTTTTTCACTTATGTACCTGTAAAGGTTTTGTCCCTCTACCCACTGATTTTGCAATGTGTTCTTCTGTCCGAGCTTTGGCTTCCTCACTGACCTCCTGCCTCCTTTTGCTTCTCCTGGTACTTCTCCCTATCCCCTTCTCTGTGTCTTTTGTATTGCCTGAATGCAATCTTTTGGCTTTCACTTTCTTTGCTACTCTTTGAAAACCATAATGGTCTCCTCTTCCCTTTCCTTTTGCTAACCTGCTTAATGCATATCTGTTGTTCTTATAATCCCCATTTTAAATACTGCCCACTGTTCCTCAACCCCTGATTCCTGTACCATTCCCTTAATGCCTCTTTCAAGAATCTCCCATTTTCCCAAAGTCTGCCCCCAAAATCCAGGATACGTGTTTTGTGTGGTTTGGTTCTGCTCTTTCTGTGATTTCAAACCACAGTGACTGGTGGTCACTATTCCCCAGGTGCTCCCCCACTGTTACCCCCATCACACTGTCCCTGTTTGTGAGCACAAGGTCCAGTATTGCCTTCTGCTGAGTTGGTTCCATTACCAGTTGCTTGAGGAAGACACCCTGAAGGGAGTCCAGGATAAATCTGCTCCTAGTTGATGCTGCTGTTGGGATGCTCCAGTCCACGTCTGGAATATTGAAGTCTCCAACTAGTACTACCTCACCTTGTCTGCCATCCTTTGGATGGCTAGCATCAGCTCCTATCTGTTTCTTCCTCCTGGGCTGGTGGTCTAAGACCACACCTGTGCAGATGGCTGTCCCATTTTCCTTTCCAGCTTAACCCACAGTATCTCTCCCATTTTGTTCCTCCTGGATCTCTGTGGCCCTTATGTCATTTTTCACATACAGTGCCTCCTCTTCCCTTCCTGCCTGCTCTGTCTCTTCTGAATATGTTGTAGCCAGGTATGGCCATCTCCCAGTCGTGGTTATCATTACACCAGGTTTCAGTGATGGCCACAATGTCCAGGTCTGACTGCACCATGACAGCCTCCAGATCTTCCATCTTGTTGCTAAGGCTCCTGGCATTTGCACACATGGCTTTCCATGATTTGACCTCTCTGCATTTATATGTAGTTGCTCTTGTAAGAACAGATTTAATAATGCCAAAAGTAGTAATGTAGTAGTTACACAACATATTTGCTGTTACAATTTGCAACAGTTATTAGACGTGTAGTTGCCCTTATACAAACACGATGCTTGAAAAAATAGTGGTAGTTGCACAATAGATTTTCTGTTGCACTTTGCAACAGCTGTTAGATGTTTAGTTACACTTGTCAGAATGAAATGATTTGTGCCAAAAGGGAGACTGTAGTAGCTGCACATGTGTGCTAGTTGCTTAACTATAACTACCCACTTGTGAAACTAGTTAATAACTGCATAGTAGTTACATGTAACTGCACAATAGTTACAGTGTGGTTATTTCATGCAAATTGTGTATAACTACTTAACAAACAACTGTGAAACTAGTTAACAACTGTATAGTAGTTACAGTGAAGTCACAGCATAGTTATACAGTAATAACAGAGTAGTTAAGGACACTTAAAGTGTTACCAGAAACTCTTAGAAGTCTGTTTCCTGACTTATTTAAATCTGGCTGAATTACTGCCTTTTCATCTGATTTAATGATGGTATTATATACATCTCAACAGAGATTATATTTACAAAGAAGTATTCTGCTTTGAGTATGTTCTCTAGTATTTTGTTCTGCCCGATTTAAACTGGATAGTCATCCAGTCATTTAAACTGGACATCATTGGTCTGACAACTTTAAGACTTCATTACTGCTTTTTTAACCTGCTAGAGCTTTCCTGTCCATAATCAAAGGGGCCATGTGAGACACTGGAGTTCTTCCATTTAGCCCAGTCTTCCAGGTGTGCTGCTTACAAAGCAGAATTGATGAGGAATCAAATATTTAATTTTCTCACATTCATTCTATGTCTCTCCTTCAATTTGTGAACCAGGAATGAGGACTGCAAATCTAACCTACATCATTTTCATATTGCTCAGTTATGAGGATCCAGATTTGAACTGGCAAGTATGGTGATCTTCAGGCCATTCTGTTTTTTTATGGGCACTTTGCAACGCTGGTCCTGCTTGGCTTAAAATATTGGGGAGATATTACGAGATGGGCAGGTCATGATTTTTGGTGCAGCTTTTTCAATCAATCAATCTGTAGTGGGCTATTTATCAAGCTCTGGAATAATTATGTAATGTCCTGCTATCTAGGTTTGTCCTCCATTGCAATGAACATGATTTGCTTAGTTTCTGCTTCTATTTTCATTCCTCAATGCCTTGTCTACTTTCAGTTGGTAATTGGTGATGACGATTTGAGCATCTAACTCCATCTCTTTAAGATACAATACATTCCACATTCAGAGCCTATGCCTTTCTTCCCCAATGTGGTTGATGCACTAGATCAGAGTTCCTCTTTCCTCACTTTATTTAACTCTTTCCTATTATTTTGTACTGGCCTTCTCAGCATTCTCCTAGTTTGTTTATTTAGATTCCTCTTTGCCTTCACATTTTCTAAGTTGTACTATACTGCCCCTTGTTTCTTTGGATAAATTTAAATTTCTTTCTGTACCAAATTAGCAATCCATTCCACTATATTTTCATATTTGGAAATACACTTCTCTTCCCTAGATTCACTAAACTCCTCCATACTCTGGATTATACATTTTATGATCATGATATCCCTAAATCTTTGATGGTTAATCTCCTTCCAATTCACATCTTTTCTTGTTTGGATTAGATTTACTGCTCCATTATTAATGATTTCTGTTTTATTTACTTTTTTAAGTTGAATTTCCACCAGGAAATGATCACTTTCCCCTCTTTTTTCCACTTTAAAGTCCACAAATTCTGTGACCATATTAATATGTATCCAGGCCTGGTCAATCACTGAGGCCCCTTTATAATTTGTAAATGAAAAATTTGCCCTCGTGGTCAGATTTAGATTGTCCATTAATTAGTACCAAATTCCTTTCTCTTAATACTTTGGCTAATTTTTATTTATTTATTTATTTCAATCTAGGATTACAATACCTTTGAGCCGAGGCTCTTTTACAAAGGTTCTACGTCAGCGTGTGCAACAGTCATCATTTTTAGTTACAAACATAACGTCACTGACTTACAGACATGTAATAACCAGTACAAAGACTTGAGCTATGAGCAAGACAAGAGGAGGAGGGGGATGATGGGGAGAAGTGAGGGTAGGAGATCAAGGGGGTAGGAGGTGCAGGGGTAGGGGGAGTATGGGAAGTGGGTGGGGCAGGGCAGGAGTGGAGATACAGGGGAGGTGGGCGAGGGTGGGAGACAGTGCAGCCATGGCCTTGTCGAGGGAATATGCTGTAAGGTGTTAGGTGCAAAGACTGATTGTAAGTGCTGGTGCTGGTGCATGTGCAGCTGGAATGGTGGAAATGTTAAGATGGGCAATCACAGGATACAAGCAGTGAGGCGCGGCTTGGACTTGAAAAGGCTGAGTGTTGGAGCGGTCACTATGTGCTGCCAAGAGAGTTGAGCCAGTTGGATGCCCGATAGGCAAATGATCTTTGTCCTTGGGTCATGCGACATCATGGGATATGTAGTAGATGGGGATTGGATCTCCTTGTAGTGACATTCCTATGTCTAGGCTTAAGGAGGGCACAGACACCAGGTGGGGCAAGTCTCATTATGATTTTCTTGGCCGTGATGCAGGTTTGGTATTTTATGTGTTTGTCCAGTTGATGCCATCCAGATTGGGAATAAAGGTCACATGTGTGGGTATGGCTATGTGAGCCAGTGATGAGACAACAGGCCTTATTCAGAGAGGTCGCGATATGTTTGAGAGCAGTGGTAGTTGCAGACCCACATATGATAAGACAATAGTCTATGATACTGACAATGGAGCTTTGGATGGCCACTGACAGTGCTTCTGGGGTTAGGTGTTTCCTGTGCCAGAATAATATGCCTAACCTCGCATTGGCAGACTTTGACACATTGCTAATATGGACAGCGTATGAGAGGTGGGAATCAAGAGTGATGACAAGGTACTTGAATGATTGTGTTTGCTCTAGGATGGCTCCTTGTTCAGTTGCAATGGAGAGGTGGAGTTGTTTGTTTTTGTTGTGGGGGCTGCAAAAGACCATAGACTTGTTTTTTTTCTTTTTTTCTGATTGAGAAGCAGTTTATGATTTAGGAACCAGGATTCGATGGAGGAGAAGGCCCGCTGAAGTTTATTTTGTAATTGGTTTGGATCAGGGTCTGAGGTGAGGATCACAGCATTGTCGATGTATAGAATTATTTGTTCTGGGCAGCTGTCCAGTAGTGAGGTTAAGAATAGGCTGAAGAGGAGGGTCCCAGAATGGAGCCCTGAGGGACTCCCGAGCGGACCGGTCTAGGGTCCAAGAGTGTATTAGCAATTCTTACTGTTTGGGACCGTTCTTCAAGGTAGCTCTTAAACCAGCCAATGGTGTTGGTTGACAGCCCAGTGTTCTGAAGCTGGACAAGTAGGAGGCAGTGATTGATGGTGTCGAAGGCTTTAGTTAAGTCAATGTAGATTGAGCCTAGTAGTTCACCGGAATCAAGTGCATTGTGTATTGCGCCCGTGAATTCAAGTAGGGCTGTGGAGGTGCTGTGACCTTTGCGGAACCCGTGTTGTTGCTTGCACAGGATGTTGTAAGTATCCAGGTATTCTGTGAGCTGGTCTGAGACAATGCATTCTAGTGCCTTGGAGAGTTGGGATAGTAGGGAGATAGGTCTGTAGTTATCGTGGGCAGTTTTGTCACCACTTTTATGGACTGGGGTGACAGTGGCAGATTTCCATTTGTCCGGGAACTGGCTAAGGCTGAGAGAGAGGTTGAAAATTCTGGTCAGAGGACTAAGCACTTCATCAAGTGTGAGAGACAGGATTTTGAGATCGAGGGAGTCATTACTGAATCTTGATTTACCAAGGGCTATGGTAACATATTTGTGTACTTGATGAGCCTTGACTGCTTTGAAGTAGAAGCAGGGGGAGCTGGTGGGAGTAGTGTTCATTCCAGACAGGGGGGTTACACCATCTTTGAAGTAGTCCTGAGGTAGGACAGCGCTGAGGTCAGTAAAGGCTTTGTTAAAGGTATCTGCAATGGTTTTGGGTTGAGGGTTGTGGTTCCGTTGATGTTGAGTATTGATGGGAGGGTTTTGGGTGGATTCCCAGTGAGTTCCTTTATGTTGTTCCAGAATTCCCGACCATTGCCCCAGGAGTTTGTGAGGGCATGCTTAAAGTAGGCGGACTTCATTTGCCGGATGGTTTGGGTGCAGTCATTGCGGGCATGTTTGTAGTTTTGGATGTCGTTTTGCTTTCCAGAGTTTCTGGCCAGCTCCCATAGGTGGTCTCTTGTTTTTAGCATCCTGATGAGGTCACCTGTGAGCCAAGGGTTACTCAGTGATTTGACTTTGTGTTTCTTAATAGGAGCATACATGTCACAGGCCACAGTGAAGATGTTTATGAAGTGGTCAAGGGCAGTGTTTACTTTGGTTGCATTGAAGATAGGGGACCAGTCTTGGTGGAGGAGGTGGGATTTGAGTCGAGAAAGGTGACTACTGGGTAGAACCCTGCTGGTGATTGTTTTTGGTGGTTGTTTGATGAATTTATTTGACCAGGTGCAGCTAACAGGGGAATGATTGCTGAGAGAGTCAGGGAGGACATTAGTGTTAGATATCCACAATGGGTGACTGGCAAGGATCCAGTCCAAAAGTGTGCTGGTGCCAGTCCTGTAATTTTTCCTGGTTGGTGAGTCAACCATTTGTGTGAGGTTAACTGCAGCAATGTTATCCCTGTGTGCACCAGCATCAGCTGCAGGCCAGTTGATGTTGAAGTCGCTTAGGAGGATGAATTTGGTGTCTGGTGGGAGTGACTTTACAAAGTCAAGCACAGCTGTTAGACCAGTTCCCTGTTCTTTGGGAGGGATGTAGATGGTGGCAACAGTGAAGGTTTTGTTTTGGGCACTGAGGAGGATTCTCACTGGCAGTATCTAAGCAGTTGTGGGTTGGATTGAGGTAATGATGTGGTGCCCTTGTATGGAGTCTTTTAGGTAGAGAGTGCAGCCCCCGCCTCTTTTGCAGAGGCGATCCAGCCTAAAGACGTTGTAGCTAGAAAGGCTGACTGCATGGTCCGGTACCGATGGCGTGAGCCAGGTTTCGACAATTGCCAGGATGTCAGGGCAGTGTTGGCTGGCGAAGGCCTGTAGGGCATCCATTTTTAGGAAGGAGGCTGCAGATGTTGATTGATATGAATGAGAGGGCACCCGAAGGCTTGCTCAGATTAGTGGCTTTAGAGCAGAATGGGCCAGGGTTTGGGTGCACGTTGCCTGACAGCATTAGGAGAAGGAGGAGGACTAGCCTCAAGGAGCTGCAGCGTATTTCTTTAAGGGAATGTTTTCACCTGCTGGCATCTCATGAAGTTGCCAAGCATCGACGATAGTGGGTGAGGGTAAGCATAGACAGGGGGACCAGAGTGGAGGGCTAGGACCAGTGTGGGTGTAGGACAGTTTCATGGTGATAGGATGGACCATGGGCAAGGGGCAGTGACTAGTGTGCAGCGTGCCTATGTGGAGGAAGGATGTAGGAATGTGGAAGCTGTGGTGGGAGGGAGGGAACGCAGGCTTTTGGGGAGTGCAGTAGGGGATGAAGACAGGCAAGAAGAAATAGAATAGGGGATAGAGAATGGTGGAGGTGCATGATTAAACTATGATTTGGGGTTCAGAGAAATCTTATCCAGTTCGAGAGGATCTCGAAGGTGGGAGGGAAGGAAGGAAGGTATATAGCAAGTAAAGAAACTGTGTCTTTCAGAGGGTAGACTTTTTTTCTTTTTTTTTTTCCAAGTGAAAGAACAAGAATCCCTCTAGTGGCAGGTCTGTATAACCTGCTAATGGAAAACTAGCCAAAAAAAAAATCTCAAGCGTCTATCATTGGTTTTCCTATCCCTTGAACTTCTAATGTTCCTTAGACTTCCTATATCTTCTGCATACAAGAAATCTTCAATATCTTTGGTGAGTCTTGTTATATTTCCAGCCCTAGCATTTACTGTAAATCCCCCACCACTATTAATTCTATTGAGGGGTTATTTTCCAATTCTTCATCTATTATTTTTCCCAATCTCTTAATAGTTTTTCCCCCTTTACCTTTCCTCCATTGGATGGTATATTTACACATTAATTATAGCTACTAGATTTATCCCTAAAGTCATTTTTAAACCTTATATATTTTCTAGAATAACCTCCATTTCCTTTAGATCTTTCACCAAGTCTACCCTAACCCCTATCAACAAACCTCCCTTTCTCCTCCCCCACTGGTCCCAACAATGACTCTGCTACCTTTCTGATATCCTTAATGAATATTTTAGCTCCCTTTTTCTCTCATATAATTATGGTAGGAGGAGATTGGAATATCACCCTAATGTTAATCTCAAATCTAAATCACAGGAAATAAGCCCAATTCTGATAATAGAAATTTGAAAAAACTCTTGAATATTTATGAATTAGTAGACCCATGGAGATCACAGAACCCAAATTCTAGGACATAGTCCCCCTTTTTCCCATGTTCACAACTCCTTTTTGAGAATTTATTTTCTCATTAACACATTTTGATCCCTAATATTAAAGACACTCAAATTATGACTAGCATTTTCTCTGACCACTGTTTAATTTAGCTTAAATACAATATGACTCTGGGTTTACCTTTACTAGACAGACTTTATGGAGATTAAATGAACAGCTTCTAAGAGATTACTATATTGTTCAACATCTTACCTCGTTAATTAAAACTTTCATGGAACAGAATCTACAATCTATAGACAAAATATAAATCATTTGGTCTTCATGTACAGTAAATGTTTTCTTATGGGTTAATTAGATTAGCATCACAAAAGAAAAAAATAAAGACAAGTGGAACTGGGGAATTTACTTAATAGGACATCATTTCTAGAAGATTCATTCACGAAACATCCTACTCCACAGAATGTTTAGGAACTTAATCAATGTAAGAACCAATATGAAATAGTAACACAAGAGAATGCCAAATATATAATCATAAGAACAAAAGCAAGATTCTTGGATTTGGGGGAGAAGCCAAGTAAATTCCTTGCAAACAAATTTAAAAATATAAAATCCTACAAACCATTACTTCTATTGTTTCAGAAGTAGATGGTCTACCTAAAACTGATCCCAAAGATATCCTATAGGAAACCGAAAATTTCTTTAAGTATCTGTATGATCCTATCTCTAACTCTCCTTCAAACTCTGAAATGATGGATTACTTAAAAAAATTGAATTGCCCCACATAACCCTGCAGCAAGCCCAAGACCTGATTAAACCCATTACTAGTCAGGAAATCTGGAAGTTTATAAATGATCTTAAAATTGATAAATCACCTGGGCTGGATGGCTTCACAGCCAATTTTTATAAAGCCATTAGGGACTTACATGCACTCTTTTTACAGACTTTCTTTACTTATAGTCTAGAATTCAGCATTAATGATCCCACACTGTTATAAGCACTAATTATATCAAGCAGTGCAAGCAGTGTCAGTGGCTCAGCAGGTAGCACACTCACCTCTGAGACTGGGAGATCAGGAGGCTGTGGATTCTATCCCCACACCAGGCACTTGGGTTAAATCCCAATACTGACACTGTAGTGCAGCATGAGGGGGGTGCTGCACTCCTGAGGTGCTGTCTTTCAGATGGGACATTAAACCATGGTACCATCTGCCTGTTCCGGTGGTAGTTCAGGTAGATGTTAAAGATCCCATGGCACCTCTTGAAAATAGAGTAGGAGAAATTGTAATTTGAATTCAAAAACAAAGACTGACACTTAATAACCAAAAACACATACATAAGCATAATCACAAAGCATGAAATATTGTAAATCAAAATATAAATTCAACATAATGTCTTGCCTGTCTTAGAGCCTTAGACACTAATCACTGTCTATTTAACTTCCCTCTTCATCCAACACAAAGGCCTAAACTATATTTACCTATTTTTCCCATTGCCCAGCTATTTTGTTGACATACTTTATCCAGAGCTACAGAACAACTCTTCTGAAGCTTCAAAAAAGCATAATTATTCCATATATACATACCTACATACTATTCTAAATTTTCTAGCAATCTATCTACTGTATACATGCAACCATACCCACAGTGTTCCCAACAAACCCACCCCTGTCTTACTGTCTATCATATACCATCAACCAACCCAATGTATTCCTATCCATAATTGCCTACAAATGTCCTCAGCTTTCATTCTTTTTTCATACCAATATACTTTATCTGGTTCAGACTGTATTTGAAATATGACATCGTACTGTAACAATGGTTTGTTTAACAAGACTTTCCAACACCTACCTTGTTAGATAGACCATTTTATTACTGATAATATAACATATACTGTGGCCTTTTTCCATTTCCTCCGTGTTTGAGTCAGTTGACCATAGATCAATGTTTCATATGTCATTCCCTTAAATACATTTGTATTCCACATTGCATCCAATTGAGTCCAAAACCCATTCATATATGGGCATTCAAAAAATGAATGTCTCATTGTTTCTATGTGTAGAGTAGGGGAATTTTTTATTGTAAGGTGAACTTCATCACAAAGAAATACACATATACATTTCAACAAAAAAAATCAAATTAATACATAACATAACAAAATGATACAATCAGCATAACCATTCATTACAGCTGATCCATAAATGCTTTACTTTTTCTAAAGGAAAATAACCTTCCTCCAATTGATTAGTTCTCTGAATTGATTTTTTAACATTGGAGAAAAGCTCTAAATGCGACACCACCGTTTGTTGTAAGATCCACATACAGCAGGCCTGCCAAATAAAATAACGTATGGTATCAAAGATAATATATATAGTATCTTAATGGCATCTAACCCAGCTCCATCAGTCGACCCATGTAATAATTTGGGGTAGGATTAGGAAACAAAAAGAGGTTCACTCCACTCTTTAGCAAGGTAAGACCAGACCTCTTTATTTTTATTTTATTTTTATTTATTCACAATTTGGATTTACAACCTTTGAGTCAAAGACTCATTTACAAAGGCACCTCGTCACAGGGAGGGAAGACAACATATTGGTGGAGCAAAACAGTGGGGAACAATACAGGTGAGATACAAAACAGCATACAAAGCAAAGCAATTTCAATGAACAATACAGGTGAGATACAGAAGAGCATACAAAGCTAAGCAATTTCAATGACACAGTGGAGCACGCAAGTTACAGTGCATGGTGTACAGACTACAAGTAAGCTATTCTAAATAAACTAGTTCATATGTAATGCTATAAGAATCCTAGAGGTACTAGGTGGTGGTTAGCTGGGGGGGAGGTCTATGTCTGTGGATTGGCTCAGGTGGAGCTCTCAGTAAGGCCCCATATTGGGCATTTACAGCTCTGAGTGTCAGTGAGGTGTTTGCGTAGGGCAATTTCGAAGGGAACGATTTTTGAGATGTTAGTGATGTGAGTGGGGAAGGAATTATACCAGGAGGGTGCTCTCTAGTGGAAAGACCTTTGGGCGAGTGAGGTCCTAGCTCTTGGCACCTGGAAGGTGGCTTTGGTTGTATTTCAGGTGACGACCGAGTGGGTGGCCCGTTGAAGGGATGTAGTGACTCCTGGGAGGGAGAGCCCAAGTAGAGTCTGTTTGGCCAGTATACAGATGTCGTATTACAAGTGCACTTCAAAAGTGAATAGGTTCGAGGTGGAGTAATGCTGGCATGTGTGTGTTCTGCTGTGGGCACCAGTCAGGAGCCTGCAGGCTTTGTTGATAGAGGTCTGGACTTTGGTGAGGGCAGTGGGGTCAGCAGCTGCATAGATAGGGAATCCATAATCAACCAATGACAGGATGGAGGAGGTGATAGCCAGCCGGGCAAACTCAGGGAGGCAGTCTTTGTGGTGGTAGAGGAGACCAATCCGGGCATTCATGGCAGAGGACAGCGAGTTAAGATGGGCATGGAAGGAGAGAGCCAAGTTGAAGGTGATGCCCAGGTATTTGTATGTTGATACCCTGTTCAAGGGGGTGTAGGGTGCTGGGGATGATGCGAAGATGAGCATTTCTGGAGTTACTTTGGCGGTTTGCAAAAATCATAGATTTCGTCTTCTTGTGGTTCAGAACCAGACGATGGTCGAGGAACCATTTTTCAGCTTGGCTAAAGGTGAGTTGCCAAGAGCTCTGGAGGGTGAGTGGGTTGGGGTGGGAGGCAACAAGGACCGCATCATCAGCATATAGAAGCATTTTGCCAGAGCAGGAGCTGGGGAGGGTGTTTAGAAAGAGACTGAACAATGTGGGGCCCAGGATGGAGTCTTGAGGGACCCCAGAGTGTACAGGTAAGGCAGTTGATAGGATACCATTGATTTTGACCCTTTGGGATCTGTCATGGAGGTAGCTGGTGAACCAGGCCAAGGGGGCCAGATGAGAAACCAAGCTGATGGAGGAAGTCAAGCAATAGGGGGTGACACACAGTGTCAAAGGCCTTGGATAGGTCAATAAACACTGCCTCAGTGATCTCCCCAGAGTCAAGTGCAGAGTGTATTTGGTGGGGGAACTCCAATAGGGCTGAAGTGGTGCTGTGACCAGGGTGGAAGCCATGCTGCTCTGGGCATAATATGTTGTACTTGGATAGATAATCCATGAGTTGGGTGGATACTATTTTCTCCAGGGCTTTAGAGATGGGGGAGGATGGAGATCGGTCTATAGTTGTTTGGTAATGTGCGGTCTCCATTTTTATGGATGGGGTAATTTCAGCCAATTTCCTTGTGTTCGGGAATTGGCTGAGGCATAGAGACCAGTTAAGAAGGTCAGTAAGGGGGGCTAACATGACATCAAGTGTTAGGCAGAGAATCCTGGAATCAAGGGGGTCACAACTGGGGTTGTGGCTGGAGAGGGCCTTTAGTAGGAGTGGTTTGGCATCTCAGGGAGATATGGTCTGGAGGAGAAATGGGGGATGAAAAATAGCAGGGAGGTTGGAGGCATAGATAGGATTGAAGAAGTGGGCAGGAAGGACTGCACTTAGGTCAGAATAAGTCATGTTGAGGCAGTCGGCAACAAGTGGTGGGTCAGTATTAATTGCGCTGTTTACAGCCATCTAAGAAGGGGGGGAGAGCGGGGTTTCCCATTAAGCTCCGTAATGTTATCCCAGAAAGCTCGAGCAGAGCCCCAGTAGATGAGGCCAGAGTGTTTGATAGTATCTGGCCTTGGCTTGCCTTATGGCCCAGGTGCATAGGTTGCAAGTGGCATTATAGGCTTGCCTGTCTGTTGTTCTGCCGGACTCAACCGCAATATGCCACAGGTTATCCTGCTGCTTCAGTTGCTAAATCAGGGAGGGAGAAATCCAGGCAGCATTGTGTCTCTTGGAGCGAGTGCTAGTGACAGGGGCAAAGATGTCACATGCCTTACAGAAGGCTCTGGTGAGGAAGGCTAGAGCAATATCTATATCCGTTGTAGGAGAGATCGGGGACCAGTTGAGCTGGGCTAGTTACTGCTTTAGTTTATTAAGGTGCCCGGGGTGAAAGCGGTGGCAGGGGATGGCTTTGCACACGGGATTGAGCATGGGGGAGGACAAGAAACAGAGAATTGGAGAATGGTCACTAAAGGAGTTGGCTAGGATGTTAACAGACTTGATTTTGTAGTGGTGGTTGGAGAGTGTTATGTCAAGGAGGGAGCTGGACCCACATGATTGTTTGAATCTGGTAGTATGAGTGACTAATTGAGATAGGTCAAGGGCCATGAAGTTGTCCTTAATTTGTGCTGCAGTGGAGCCAAGCCAGTTGATGTTCAGGTCACCTAGGATGAGCTGTTCAGCTTTGTGGGGTTGGGTATAGAGATAGTCAGTAAGAGTGTGGATAGCTAGACTTTGGGCCTGTGGGGGGTATGTAAGTGACTGTAAGGTAAAGAGGCCATGGCCTGGGTCAGGGGAGATTTTTAGGGTGATGGCTTGGGCACCGTGGTCGAGCTTGGGGGTAGGTAGTGCATTGCCGAGGAAGGAGTCACACAGGTAGACTGCACATTCACCACCACGCTTACCCACATGATCTTCTCTAAAAAGGGTGAAGCCGGGGTTGGAGACAGCAGAGTCGGGGGTTAATGTGGAGTACCAGGTCTCCACTATGGCAAGAATGTCGGGCGTGTGTTGAGAGACCCAACACTGGATTGCAGCAGTTTTCTTTGGGAGACTGCAGATATTCATAGAGGCAATGCGGAGGCCACACCCAGTAGGGGGCGAAGTGGGTAGAAGGTACAGGTCCGGGGTTAGGGTGGAGATTCCCAGACAGCATGAGGAATAAGGTGATGAGTCAGAGAAGAGGACTACAGCAATTGTGGTAGAAGTGCTTGGGCAGATGCAAGGATCTGGGGGGGGCAGTGCAGGAGATGGGTAGGGAGTAGAGGGACGGTATGGCTTGGACAGAGAGGGCCCACCTTGCACTGTGCACAGGGAGCAGAACGTTGGTGGGGGGTGTGGTGGGGTAATAGGGTGGTCCAGCGTGCGAGGTGAGTTAGTGGTGAGCAGAAAATAGATGGGAATGCTAGGAGCAGTGGGGATTTAAGAGGAGGCTGACTTTCTGGTAGGTGTGTGCTTACAATAGAGCTGGAGAGATTCATAGCAGGAATACTGGGGGGGACAGCACCGTGAGGAGCAAAGCAAGTATACAGAACACTACAAGGGACATACTGGTGTATGGGATGAGAAGAAGAGAGATAAGTGGTGGTAGGCAGGATCCCCCTAGTGGTCAACGAATATAATCTGCAGGTGGAGAAGTGGGCTGAGTAAGGACAGTCTAAAAAAAGATGCTGTTGTGTTTCCAGCATCTGGGTACAAGTATCCTTAGGACAGTACCTTTCTGACAGTTGTTTGTGCTTGTTATTTCCTTTAACACTGAGTCTCCCAAAGTTTCCAAACCAATTACAGTCCCACATGAAAGAAGGAATCCTGGGGTTATTCAATTGCTGAAGTACTTCTTTGAGTTGAGTCGTGCGGCACTGAGGAAATTCCACTGGAGTTTGGCATTCACATTGCAAAATTGTATTATAAACAGATCTTCTATCCTTAGTAGGGTGGAGGAGATACCCCAATTTATGGTACACTTTAAACTATCTAACCCATATCCAGGTACTGTGGAATATTTACCTACTGTATTGCACATGAATTCCCTGTTACCCAGTGTGTCAGGTTGTGTTGCAACCATTGGTTAACAAAGGGTTTCCACAAGGTATCCCCTGGCTTTAGAGCAGTACCAATTATTATGTGATAAAAAAATGCTAAAATAAAAAGCTACCGGGTGTATCATAGTCAGTCCCCCTTCTATAATGGAGAGATATGTAAATTCCCTCTTCAATGGGTTCAGTCTGGAAACCTCAAAATGCCTGAAAGAAAATACTGTATAGTCTGGTTAACATATTTTGGGGAAGGGGAAAACAGCACTAATACAAAAAAAAATTGGACTAATAAGGATTTGACGAGTACCACCCTTTGTTTTTTGGACAACTGCTGACCTTTCCACCCATTTACCAAGCAATTGGCCCTGGCCATCTTCTTCTCCCAGTTAAGAGTGGCTAGATCCTCAGATCCAAATTCAATACCCAAGATAGTGATGGAATCCCATGAAATCACTACCCACTACCTGCCCAGATGCAGGCAGGGGTGTTAAGCCCAGAGTGATGCCCTTACTCTTTCCCAGGTTAACCTTTGATCCTGATACTGCAGCAAATCATTGCAAAGAACCTACCAATGCAGATTCTGAAGAAGACGGAATGAGAGTCAAGACTAAATCATCCACATAGACTAAGGTCTTAATGATGGGCAAATCAGGTGAGATCATAACCCCTTGTGTCCTATTAACAGAATTGATAATGCAGAGTAAGATGTCAACACCAAAAACATACAGCAGAAGACTAAGTGGACATCCCTGTCTTACCCCCCTACCAATCTTAATTTCCTCCCATGCCAGCCATTAACATTAGGTATGACAAGAGCACTATCATATATATATCATAACCAACAGACAAATTTATTAGGAATCCCAAAGGCTGATAAGGTAGAAAACAAGAATTTAAGAGATAACCTATCAAAGGCTTTTTTTTTATCCAAGCTGAGTATAAAACCTTGCATTCTTCCTTGTGCTGCTTGAAAACATAATTCTCTTTAAGACTGTCAAATTATCTTGCTGTTTTCTACCTGGAATAGCATATGTTTGAGTAATACTAGTCAGGGACTCTGAGACTGCTGAAAGTCTAGTCAATAGGACCTTACTCATAATTTTAAGGTCTGTATTAAGTAGACTAAGGGGTCTCCAATTGCCTATGTCAGATTGTGGCCCTTTTTTGTGTAGGAGAACTAAAACTGCCTCCTTCATGGAAGCAGCACAGTTGCCAGAATTCAACATATAGTTAAAAACAAGTGTAAGAACTGGGGCAAGTTTGAAGCTGAACAACTGATATAAACCTAACCCTATGCCATTAGACCCCGGGGCAATTTTGGAGGATAACTGAGCGATCGCCCTACTAACCTCATCAGTAGAAATTTCCTTACTTAATTCTTCAGAGTTCTCTTCAGAGACCAGGGGTAAACTGAGGGACTGTAAAATTTCTGTTGCATCTAATTCCTGTGAATTTATTCTAAAGAGGTCTTCTATGTGGCTTTTGACCACTTGCAATATTTGGGAAGTGGTGCTTGCCTTCTGACCCGTGGGTGTCTATAATGCCAAATTAACCCTTTTATCAATTCTGGATTTACATTCCCTATAAGGGTCTAAGGAACCTTTCTGAAGCTGTGTACCAAAACAGAGTTCCTGGTCCAAGGATTTGGATCAATCATACTGCAGATCTGCTATTTGTGCCTTGACATTCGAAATTTGGGGGCTAAAATCATAATGTGAGTTTTCTGCTTGTGAAATTAATTTTTGCAGTTGATGTCAACTGTAAATGTTAAATATAGTCCTTATTAGCCTTATAGCTGGCCTTATTCTGGAAAAACATCTGCCAAGAGGCTTTAGTATCCTCCCACCAATCTGATATATTATCATAAAGTTCAACCACGGAAAGTCTAGCTCTCCATACCTTCCACCATGAATTCTGGAGCTCAGAATCAGATGAAACTGATTCATTTAATCTCCATTTAATTTTTTTGCAATGTGGTGTTAACTCCCAGGAAATTTTAAGCTTTACAGCCTTTTGATCTGAAAATTCACAGGGTGAAATTTGGGCATATATGATATTTAAGACTGTAGAAACAAATATGAAGTCAGTTCTGGTTTTCAGAATGCCTCTGAAGTAGGTGAAAACTGCTGAAGGGCGAATTTCCTGATAAGCATCCCTTAACCCTGCTGTGTTATTAATAATCTGTTGCAAAGCTATACAGTCACAAAATAATTTGTCTGTACGCAGTCCTCTATCAGTCTGTTTAAGGCTACAGTTGAAATCCCCTAACCAGGCTATTAGCCGGGCGGTATGGAGAAAGGGCTGTATCTCTTTAAATAAAGAAACCTGTTGAGCTTTAGTTTGTGCAGCATAGGTGGCTATTACCCGAAATCTTTCTGTATGAAAGGAAACTATCTAGAAGAAGGGCTCTACCAGGATGTATATCAACCAATCTGTATACCTTTAGGTTAAGGTTTCTAAACAATATGCCTGTTCCATCACAGGTGTCCAGTCCAACTGACCAAAATGAGGGTCCTGGATGGCAGGCTGTAGATACTTGCTGCAGCTCATACTGAGACTTAAGTTGGGAATCCTGTATACATATAATATCAGTATGTTACTGCTGCAAGGCATACATGACTCTGTCTTTTTTGATTCCCTTTAATGCTATTAACATTCAAGGTTGAAATGGTTAGAGAATGCATGAGAAAGGAAAAAAGAAACCAGAACCAATAATACATATATATTGGTCATATACTAGGGGGTCTTAGAGGCACATCTTTGCCTTGTCCTTTTGGCTATGGAATCCTCCCCCCCCCACCATCCTCAGTGTCTGTGTTGGAAGTGATGGATGAGGTATCCATTCCCTGATCATTGGAGTCTTTCTCTCCTCTGTCGTTATTAAGTGCAGCATACTTGTTTCATATCTTCCGTGAAAGTGACCCTGAAGGCTGTGAGGATCCCCCTTCCTCAGCACTTTTATGAACTGTTTTACCTGAACGGTTTCTTTTTTTATGTGTTACCAATTTATAAGCTCTTTCAGATGCCATCAGGGGAGGGGAAAGGGGCATGACCGAAAGATCGGCATTGGCATTCTGAGTTAGAGGGGGAAGAGGGTAGGGGGCTGGGGCAGCATTATCACTCATAACGAAGTCTGGGTTCCTAGGTTCCCCAGGAGAAACTACTGCTTTTTGAGCTTCCGGGACTGCTAATGCACCAGAAGGTTGAGCTGAAGGGGGTGTGGATGTAATACCCTGCTGCCTCAGGGTTTCCTGAGCAGTCCTCAAGCTCTGTTCTGCTACCCCCCTGGCCTGTTGTTGTTGGGCCAAATTAATAAGGCCTTCATGGGAGGGATAATCCTCTTGATTGTGAGAGGCCCAAGGACATCTTGCATATGCATGGCCTGTACGTTCACAAAGATTACCCTTAAATAAATTCAAGCATGCTGATGCTACATGACCAAACTCTAGGTAATGATTACAGCATGAAGTGTCACATGCTGAACTAAGATGGACTCGAGAACCACATTTAAAGCAGGATCGTGGATAACCAATATAAAAAATTGAGCCCCAGTCTACCTAAAAGAAAGGAGCTAGGCAGATGTACAGAGCCTGAATTTAGGGAGTACAGCTTAACCCTGACCCTCAAGCCTCCATCCCAAATTTGCTCACTATCTAAGGTTGGGGTGAATGTACCAAGACCTCACACCTCTGGCGTAGCCAGAACAAAATGTCCTCCATGTTTACCCCTTCGTTCTTAAACATTACTGTGATGTTCTTAACCAAAGGTTTTGTCAGGGGTATAACGTGGAAAGGGATCCAGGCTGGGGTGTCTTTTAATGCCTGATATTGGGCCCAAAACTTGTCTAGACTGGAAATGTTCTTAAAACTCACATCAAAGTTGGAGTTTCCCAAACTTAAGAGGGCAAATATCTTTGAAGAAAAAAAACTTCATAGTATTTTTCAATGGGATTCTAGCAATATAGAGCCTGTTAGGGGGTAGGCCAAACCACCTTTGTAAAGTAAACATATCACATTACGTCTAGGGGCAGGCTCACCTGTGTTGGAGAAAAGGTCTGACAACTTAAACATAGGATCTAACCTAGTTCGACCTTGGTCATCTTGTTGTAGGTCTGCTGGGGGCCCAGCCAATAAAGGTTCCCTTCCCTCATTATTTATAACACGGGGTGCATTATTTGGAATTACTGTGGGGGCTTGTGGTACCTGTGGAATTAAATTTACCCTAGCATCATCAGTCAACAATGGTTCAGAACTAACAACAATATTAATCTTATCACCCACAATACTGTCAGAGATAATAGAATTGTTACCCAGAGGTATGGTGGAGCTTTTTGCAGTTCTTTCATTGGTGGCCACTGAAGTCGAGGTGTTAGCAGTCATTCTTTGGTAAGAGGAGTCCTATATATATATCCGGTGTCTAATGTCCAGGGGAGTTCTGAATCCAACCTGCATCCTCTAAGGCATGTATTGGAGACCAGTTCCCTTCTCCAGTAGAGGAGTTCCTTGGTAAATCCTGCTGCTCCAGCCCAGGAGCAGCTGTGACTGATCAGAGGGAAAGGAGCATACGTTCCCTTGGGGAGCTATCAAGTTCTCTCACAGCTTAGTAGCAGAGCGAGCGTTTTCACCATTGCATGTCAGTTTGCCAGGGCCTAATCTAACTTTCAGGCCCCTTGCCTCTTTCGGTCCTGTAGCTGAGTCAGAACATAGTGGCTCTAGGCACACGGCAGAATTATCGTTTCTACTGCCAGCCATTTCTATAGAATATTTGACAAATTTGCAGTGCATTCCTTCCATGTGTCAGTAATTAACAGGGCAGTAGCAGTATCTTAGCGCTGACTCATCTGTGCACTGTCAGTGAATTTCAAAGAGCTGTCAAAAGCCTGCTCTTCCAAAGGTCATAGCTCAACTTCCAGTTCTTTCATTTTCAGCAAATGCCTTGCTTGTTGCTTGTGTAAATGCTGGAGTTTAGATAAACTTGAACCAGATTTGGCTCGGGATGATACTGCGTCAGACAAATGTAAAACACTGCCAACCTTTTTTGTGAGATAGTCCATCTTTTTCATTATTCTTTATGGGAGAAAGCTCATCCTGCACCAGCTCATCCTCTGAAAAATCAGCAGCAATCATGACCAAGTCAATGGCCTCTTGAGTAAAAAGGCTAGGGGAGGAGGCCTTCTCCCCTTCCTCAGCAACATCCATTCCCTCCACTGGCTCCTCTATGGTGGCCATCTTGGGAAAGACAGCCAAGGGTTCCCCCTTCTGTTGAGTAGTGAAATTTCCCCAGTGCCCTGGCCAAATTTCCCCCCCATTTACTAAAGATATCACAAACAGCTTAATCTGCTTCAAAGTCAGTTGGCATTCATCTGTATCCCGGATCGTGCCTGAAAATAGGCAGAATTTGTCTAGTGCATTTATCTGGTCAACAAAAACTAAATAAATAAATATCAATCCCAGAGCTCGATAAGCCAAAAGATAAAGTGGTCAATTACCACCCCATTTCCCTTATAAACTATAATATAAAATATTAACTTCTGTTCTTGCTTGCAGAATTAAAAAAATATCTGGAATCCCTTAATTTCTAGAGATCTCTTACAGTCTTTTGACCATATCAGAAAACTATCTTACATTTTAAAGTCTTTGACAGAATAAATATTGATTTTATTTTGGCTACCATTGCTCAATTTGGCTTACCCAATAAGTTTACGAATTGGTTAAGAGTTTTATATTCTAACGCAATGGCAAAAATCTTTTGTAATGGCCTTTTTTCATCACCTATTTACCTATCCTGTGGGACACATCAGGGATGTCCTTTACAACCTATATTTTTCAGTTTATATCTTAAACCCCTCTTATACTTTTTGCACAATAATCCCCGCATTGTAGGCATTAAGATAGGCCCCTATCATTTAAAGCTTTCAGCTTATGCAGACAATATACTTCTAAATGTTTCTAACCCTAAAGATTCAATTCCAGCAGCTCTAGATAAAGTCCAGGAATTTCGTATATTTTTAATTATAAATTAAATAAAGACAAAACCTTAATAGTGCCCCTAAATAATGGTTTATTTAAAAAAGATATTTTAGATCTAGATTTACTTTGGACACATAATCATATAAAGTGTCTCAGTTATCTACCTTATGCAAGATAGCTCTCAAGTAATTAATGTAAATTTAAATAACTTACTTACACGAATAAATCAAGACATCACCAGATGGCAAAAATTGCCTTTATCACTAGGGGGAAGAATATGCATCTTAAAAATGAATATTTTCCCTAGATTATTCCATCTTTTTAACATGCTGAATATTTTCTCCCATTAAAATGATTCAGTCTTTTTCATGGTCTACTTAATTAGTTTATTTGGATGAAGAAGCCCCCAGAACTGCATTAAATAAGCTGTTCCTCCCAAAATCCCAAGGCAGATTCAAAATACCTAATTTTGCCCTGTATTATATGTGTCTTCCCACATAAACAAATTTATTAAATTGATTCTCTGCGAACCACACCAATTTAGTTATAATCCTGCTTGGTTTGATTTGGAATGTTTTCTTTTAAAGAAAGCTAAACTATTCCCATCATCCTTGTTATTTATAAAATCCTCTAAATTACCCCGTTTACCACCTATACTTAAAAACTCAGCTATGGCAACTTCCTTTAAAGTTGATAACCAAACAAGCAAATACCTTAACATACAGTTTTCTAAGGATATAAATCAACCACTTATAAATAATTACAACTTCAACCTCAGTGGGAACATTTTAACAAATCAATGGTTTTCAGAAGCCAAGAGTCTAACTGTGGTCTCTTTACTCAAAAATGGGTTCCTATTACCTATTAGAGACATATTGGAAACATTCAACCTAAGTAAAAAACACACTATTATGTTCTGTGCATTAAAAACTGCTTTAGTATTATACTTTGGACCATTTCTCTGGCTAATCGATCATCAAGATTTGTTATTTAAAATTGTACAGGCCAATGCACATCCTCATTCTGTTGCTAATGTATATAAAATTCTACTGGCTAAAAAAACATTCAGACAATCCTATTAAACCACCATATGGGACACAGGAACTAAATAATAGTTCACTAAACTGGAGGTTGATCTGGAACAATGTATGTAAATATATGCCTTTGAATAACCTGTGTTTAATGCAATTTAAAATTGTGCATAATGCATAAATGACACCTCCTAAACTATATAGGAGTGGCTTATTAATTTCAGACAAGTGTACTAGATGTCTTTCAGACACTGGTTCCCTGTTACATAGTCTGTGAAATTGTCCATTGGTTCAGCCACTCTGGCTGGATATTAAAAGGAAAGTTATAGATAAACTACATTTGCAGACTGTGTTTGATATAGAAGGATGTCTTTTAGGTACCTATAATTCTTTAGTAAGCAAATCAGATGAAACTATGATGGCTATGATTACAATCTCAGCTAAACAAACAATCTTGATGCATTGGTTAGACAGGCACTTACCTACTTTCAGGGAATGGTCTGCAATTATTACATTTAAGTTGCATCTAAGAAAAATAATTTCATCCTTTAATAACAATTTACATAGTTTCCAACACCTTTTGGGCAAACTCTTTGACCTGATACTGATCTAACTTTTCATATGGACTCTTCTTGCCGTTTACTCTCTACATCTTCATTATGGACTCATTTGTAATCAGTTCCTTTTTAGTCTGTTCATTTTATCCTTTTCTTTCTCTTTCTCAGATCTTACCATTGACTTTTTTTTCTTTAATACGAGAATATTCTGCTTTTATGCTATTTTGTTTCCTGGTTCTGGCCTTCTAAATTTTACGCAGGAGGGGTGGAGGGGGTGTTATTGGTTCTAGCTATGAATGTATTGTTGTGTTGATTTTGTTAGTAATCTATTTTTTTTTTACTACTTGTTTCATCTTTTTTTATTGTTTCTTGGTACGTATCTGATTGAAAATTTCAATAGAAAACTGGAGAATTAAAAAAAAAAGGCTAGATGGCACTTAACGGAGATAGTTACAGCACCACGATGAAATGTATTAAACAGGCTAAGCAATAGGCCAGGCGCAGGCTATACAAAGATATTCTGAGCCCGAAACAAGATCAGTCAGATTTACTGAGAGTACAACCAGGACCTAACCAGAAACACTGGGAAGTGCCTTACTCCCCACCCTGGCATTATCCAAACAGGGGATGAGGCATAATGAACACTGTGGCCACCCCAAAACCTTGCCAGAGAACCATTCATTTCTGAAACCTCCTCCAAACCGGGATAAGATGCTGGGTCAAATACAATACAAGCAACAATGCTCCCTCCTTACAGTTACCTATACTCCAACACTTTTGTGGGCCTAAATTGGGACCTGCCCCAGATACGGACATGGCAGTCTCGATAACATGAGATCCCATGCAGGACACCGGACTCACCCCAGCAATGTGCCACATCGGAAAATACCTCCTCAGAACAGCCCTGCCACCACTGCAATAGCCCCATTGCCATACCTTTCCAAATGGGTACCAGAAATCCCAGAACCCTTGTAAATGAGGGGCTTACTTTCGGTCTTCTGTCCACACCACCATTCACTTACTATGGGACCCTGCTTCCCACTGTCGCATTGCTCCTACCAACCTCCTCCCATTGGCTTGCACAGGTAACCACTGCCACCATCAAGTTGCCCATATCTCCCGGGCTGGGGGTTTGAAACCCCAGCCCATTTGCCCCAACTCCATCCTGCTGGCTCTATCTTCTCCCTCCCAGTGGCCCCATTTTAAACAGACTGGAGCAAAAGCAACACCCTCTTAGGGAAGACTGAGGCAACCCATGCTGGAAACTTGCACTAGAGGGAGAGGGCACTATAGTAAGCCCTCTCCAAGAGGGGTGGTTTATACTTCCTCCCTTTTAATTCCATTTCCTCCTAGAAATGGGGCAACCGGCCATCTATGGGGCACTAACTGAAAAGGTATGTGCACTACCCGTATGGACAAGCCTCCCACAGTGCATGAGAAGACAGAAACCATGGGGGCCACTTCCCAACCACTGTGTGGAGCTGGTCCTGCCCAAAATTTGGCTCAAACTGGGAGACTAAAGTAATAAAACAATAATGCCAGGCTGTTACCTCTGATCGATTAGCCAACCGTAACATTATTTTTTTTCAAACATTCAGTAACAGTCAGAGCTTTTGAAAAAGACAAGCCACTCACACTTTACACATTGACCCCACTCAATCAATCACACTCCAAATCTCATCTGCTCTCACCCTCCAACCACACTCTCTTTCAATCCACATACTCACATCACTAAGCAAGAGATAGAAACATGGACATTCATTTTTTTCTGTTCCAACTGGAAACAACCATAAATATTTCCAACAAGAGAAACAACCAAACTTATCACAGAACTTTTTTTTTTTTTAACATGAACAACCGTCTCAGTGGTTCAATCCAAACAGCCCCAGTTCCAACAATTGGAGAACAGTCCTACTGTGACCTCCACTGGGCACCAGTCTTTGAGTTTCAAATTTAATAGGAAATTATACCTGTAACTGGTATGTTGGCAACAGTCCTGGCCACATTTAAGCACTGGATGCACTGCATTTATAAGGCGTGACCCCCTCCGTGGGGATAATAGTAAGCAGGGTCTGGTGGTTTAGTCACCAAAAGAGTCCATAACTATAATATAATATTTCATCCTACAGTCAGCCACATCCTGGACTACAGCATAATGTTTGAAGTGGGTGAGGCTTGCCCAAGGTGATATGAAGCACAGTGACCTAGCCTACCTGGTGATTTCCTCTGTCGGTTTGCTGGATACCAAGGAAGACCAAGGGAGGGTTAGTGAGGCTTAATAAAGAGGAGGGAGGGTGGGCAGAGGGTGACTGTGAAAAGGCAGAGATACTAAACAAATATTTTTGCTCAGTATTTACAAAGGAGGTGGGGGAGGTACCTAAAACAAACAGTAGAAACACTCTGGATACAGAAGTTGATACCAGCCCATTTACAGAAGACAGGGTTCTGAAAGAACTCTTAAAACTGAAGGTGGACAAAGCAATGGGGCCTGATGGGATTCATCCCAGAATTCTAAAAGAACTAAGGGTAGAACTAGTGACACCACTGACTACCCTGTTTAACAAATCATGGGAGGATGGGGTGGTACCCGAGGACTGGAGAAGAGCAGATGTGATTCCCCTTCACAAAAGTGGGAGCATGGCAGAAGCAGAAAACTACAGACCTGTTAGTTTAACAGTGGTAGGAAAATGATGGAATCACTTCTGAAGGAAAGAATTGTTGAGTATCTAGAGGTCAGAGGGGCTCAGGACCCAAGGCAGCATGGACTCACAGTGCGAAGGTCATGCCAGACAAATCTGATAGATTTCTTTGACTGGGTGACCAAAGTAGTAGATCAGGGAGGGGCTGTGGAAATGGCCTACCTAGACAAGGCATTTGACACAGTCCCACACAAAAGATTAATACACAAGTTAGCCAGCCTGGGAGTGGGTCCCAAGATGACAGAATGGCTAAAGAATTGGCTAGAGAATAGGACACAGAGAGTAATAGTAAATGGAGTCCACTCTGAAGAAAGGGGGGTTACTAGTGGGGTACCGCAGGGTTCAGTATTAGGACTGGTCCTCTTCAATGTCTTTATAAGCGACATTGCAGAGGGACTAGAAGGAAAAGTATGTCTCTTTGCAGATGACACAAAGATCTGCAACAGAGTCGATGCACAAGATGGGGTGGAAAGGATGAGAAGGGACTTGGCAAGGTTAGAGGAATGGTCAAATGTATGGCAGCTTAGATTCAATGCTAAGAAGTGCAAGGTAATGCACCTGGGAAACAAAAACCCAGGGGAAGAGTACACAATGGGGGTGAGATACTAACAACAACAAAAATGGAAAGGGACCTGGGGGTAGTCATATCAGATGACCTAAAGGTGGGCAAGCAATGTGAGAGGGCAGCAAGGAGGGTTGGGGTATACTGGGATGCATAAGGAGAGGCATCACCAGTAGAAAACAGGAAGTTATTATCCCTCTGTACAGACAGTTGGTGAGACCCCATCTGGAGTACTGCGTGCAGTTCTGGAGACCCAATCTCCACAAAGACATAGACAGTATGGAGGCTGTCCAGAGGAGGGCAACTAAAATGGTGCAGAGTCTGCACCGAAGACATATGAAGAGAGACTTAAGGAGCTGAATATGTATAGCCTCGAGGAAAGGAGGGAGAGGGGGACATGATAGAAACTTTCAAGTACCTCAAGGAATCAACAAAGTCCAAGAGGTAGCATCTTTCAAAAAGAGGTGCAAGAACAAGGGGCACAACTTGAAGATAGAAGAGGGCGGCTCAGAGGTAATTTAAGGAAGTATTTTTCACAGAGAGGGTTGTGGATGCATGGAACAGCCTTCCAGAGGAGGTTGTGGAGTCAAAAACAGTGGTGGAATTCAAGCATGCATGGGACAGTCATAAGGCAATTCTAGGGGGTTGGGGTAGGAAGAAGTAGGCTGCTGGTTAACTAGGATCTGCAGCTTATCCATTAGGTAGGGAAATGGGCAGACTGGGTAGGCCAAGTGGTCCTTATCTGCCGTCAAAATCTATGTTTCTATGTTTCTATACTCCTGATCAATGCAGAAGCTTCTCAACAATCTCACAGAACACCCAATATAGACACTTCTCTTCCACAATGTTTTAAAGTCTCTCTGAGATATATGGATATTCTGCTTTGTGGTATTCAATGTGTATCCGGTGGTGCACCCACCTTTCAGCCTGGAATCATTCTGGGAGGTCCCGAACACCAATCTGATGGGCTTGGCTAGACTCCAATCACAATCCAGTCTGATAAGGCACATTCACTGGGTCATTGTTAAAGGGGAATTGTCATCACCAGGATTTCTTAATGTCTGAAAGGACATAAAAAGCTAATTTGATTGAGCCATTCTGTTTCTCTATGAGCCTTTGCAGTCTAGAGTTATTCATATGTAAATCACCCTGTAATTATGGGCTGGTGGCAGCCATATGTTTTGGGCTCCTGGCAGGAAATTATGTCACTGAGGGTCTAGGTCCTCCTTTGACTGTATTTAATCCAAGAGGTTAAATAGTAAATTGACTGTTTTATTAAGTGTGTTTCAAGGTGTGCCTTAGCCATGTTACCATTTCTGTGTGCCTGTTTATTCACCTGCTCTTCTATTGTATGTACCCTGCCTCCTATATTATCTGTACCACCTATCTTTGTTTGACGAGGTACCTTTGGAAATGAGCCCCTGGCTCAAAGGTTGTAAACTGATTGCATTATAAATAAATAAATAAATAAAAGGTGTTATTACAACACTTTCTACATCTATATTAATTGTTTTGTATGTGCATTGAAACTAGTGAATTATCACCTTTACATTTCAAACTGTTAGTAAAAATAATCCATCTTCATGATTGCTTTAACCTTGAGGCTATACTGCCAGTTGATCATCAAAAACTATACATCTCATGGCTGGCTCTGTGGTGCCAACAAGTATTGGGGCCCCATATCAGGATTTCTAAAGCCTGGCTGTCATGTCAATACAGATTTCTGGGACTGCCAAAGCAACAACTTCTGTCTTTTTCTGTTCCCTATCTTGCAGCCTTTTCTCTTACAATTTCAGGTGTGAACTCAGGTCTACAAGATGCAAATGTGGCTATGTATCTACTGACCTGGCATCATGGGGCCAGCCCTGAAATGTATTGCTTTTGATTATCAGCTGGCAGTACAGCTATGAACAAGCTTCGTTCATCCAACATTCTAAAAATGCTATACTCTTTCTATCCAGATTTGACTTGAAAAGAAAAAAATATGACACAATTACGTGTTTATTAATTGCAAAAACACATAGACAACATTGTTAAATTATGTATAACCTGAAATGCATTATTAAAATATAGAATAATATATGGGTGGGTGTATGTAACCAGAGTTTCATACACACATGATGTGTGGGATGCAACTTAAACCCAGAGGGGTTTATAAAAGCATCGCACACCAAATGTGTTTAAAATTCTGTTTTTATACACACACACCAATGTACTATTTTATTTTAGAAAATGGCAAGAAAGAATTCTCACTCCTGATTGGCTGACACTGCCTCCAAGCTGGGCATTTATTTCTCAATAGATGCCCAGCTAAAAACAAGTGCCAATTCGAGCTGCCCCATTACTTTGCATATTATTGGGCACCCAATTTCCTAATTGACCAACCGCCATTTTTTCGTTTAGCGAGAGATTTGGTCAACAAGTTGGTGGATGGCCAAGTCCCCCAACCCCTCAATCTGTATAACTTTAAATTTAACGCTAGCCACACTTTAAAAAAAAGATTATATGAAAAAAAGCCGACAAACCAATTCGCTTTCCTCACATTACCGGCGACTTTCAAAATGGCAGTACGTACCTCTCAGTTATAACAGAAATCACGTCTGTTGCTTGCTCGCTGCCATACACTGTCTCTCCTACAAAAACACCCATAGCTCACTATACCCAACTGCCAGAAATCACCCCCACAACAGCAGCTTTCACATATTTAAACAAACCACTCTCCCATCCGCATTCTTGCCCTACCATGCCGACATTCTCCCGACTGCAGTCTCGCAGTACAGTTCTGACACCAAACAGAAAGTAAGCGATCAATCAGCACAATGTCCCCACAGTTACTGAGTCGCATAAAATAATCATTTACCTTAGAACTTGATGAAACTGAAAATTAGTCATTTTCTCTTTCCTCATAAATTGCAGTTAAACGTCACATGCCGCACAGATACAACTTCCAACTGCAACACAAAAAAAAACACAAGTTTTGTGACTCTGTCTCGTTGGGGGGGGGGCGCCAATCCACTAGAATGCTGCAGGGAGAAGCAACAGTACCAGCCTTGCATGCATAATGGCCCAATTTGCATATCGACGCCTGGCTATCAGGAGTTTGCGCATGGCATATCTCTGATGCGCTGACGCATTACCCATTCCTGGTATTCAGATCTGTCTGGGGGATGTGCCGGTGCATTGTATTTGTGCAGGGCACAGTCTTTGCTATATTCAGAAGGGATGCACCATGGCACATCCTTTTGAATATATCCCTTGGCTGCTCCAGCGCAACTCAGTTGTGCTGAGCACCCACTTGGGCCATTGCCAGGCGCATGTTTGAATATTGGACCCATTACGTGTAAGAAATATCTGTATGGGTTCATTGGTTGTGTTATGAGTGTCATGCGTCAGCTTGATGTTACTTCAGATTTGTGATGTAGTGTGCTATTCCTCGTTTGCAATGTTGTATGTCCATGCTAAGGTGTGATTAAGTGGGCCAGGAGGTTTAGATGGCAGTCTCTCTCTCTATAACAGAGTGATTATAGGGCACAGAGGAATTGCCTGTTAAAAAAATAAATAAATAAATTACTGTTTAGCTTTTATTGTCAAAAACCTACTTAAAATTCTAAGATGCTAAATTGTCAGAATGCCTTGACCCCAGCGATAGCCAGCTTAGCAGTTACTTTATTGCTGATGAACATTTGAATAGGGGGACTGTTGGGCACCCTGAGAGTCAACTACTTCAGTACTGAATACTGAAAAAAATAGAACTAAAATGGGTCAAATAATAAGACCTTGTGTAACACACAATATGCTTAGCTTTGCATAATGTGTACTACTTACAATAAACATGCATTAGAAGCATACATATTTGCATCCCCTTGTCAGTTCTGTGTGAAGCTGTGTATCTTGACTAGCATGTGCTGAAACTGGGTAAGTCACTGACTCCAACAGAAATCAAAGAAATCAGTCTGATCCCTCATGCAATATGGCAGGCTCTCCCTATAACCGAATGATTATAGGGAGCAGAGGAATGAATGGTGTTTGTTAAAGAAAAAATAAAACAATGAATTATTATTTTTCTTTTACTGTCAAAAGCATCCTTAACTTTTCCAGATGCTTAATTGTCAAGAAAGCTTTGACCCCAGTGCAGAGCAAGCTTAGCAGCTGAGCCACGATATCATGTGAGCTTTTGGACTATTTGGCAAAGACAGAACCATATTATTAAAATACTGATGTTTGGAATACAGTCTAAAGAAGTAGCTCCAGGTAATTCCGTGGTGATTTCTAAACACCTAAAATTGAATTATCATATCTTACATCGCACATTATTGTGATTAGAGACATTTTTATATTAGTTGAACTTACGAGAAGCAATACTGATAAACTACAATCTTAGTGACTGCAGTCTAGTGACAACTAAATTGAACCGTATGTTTTTTGTCCACATACTATAATTCAATTTAGTTGTCACTAGATTGCTGTCACTAAGATTGTAGTTTATCAGTATTGCTCCTCGTATGTTCAACTAATATGAAATGGCTGTAATCATGATAATTTGCGATGTAAGATATGATAATTCAACTCTGATTCAAAAATCAGCAGTAAGGCTATTCTGTGTCACCTCTCACAAACAAAGGGTAGGATAAAGGTAATAGGCACATGTAAGCAACCCATCTCAGGACAGGCTTACTATAGTGCCCTCTCCTTCTATTGACAGTCTCCAACATAGGCAGCTTAGGTCTGCCACCTGGGGGTGTTGCTATTGCCCCTGCTGGTTTAAAATGGGGCCACTGGGAAGGGAGAGATAGATCCAGTGGGCTAGGGTTGGCATAAGTGGGCCAGGGTTTCAAATCCCTGGCCTGGGAGATACGAGTAACTTGATGGTGGTGGTGGCTATGCATACAAGTTGATGGGGGGAGCTTGGTAGGAGCAATGTGACCATGGGGAGCAGGGTCCCTTAGTAAGTGAATGGTCATGTGGATAGATGACCGGAGGTAAGCCCCTTGTTCACCAGGATTCTGGAATTTGTGCTACCCATTTGGGAAGGTATGGCAGTAGGGCTGTTGCAGCATTGGCAGGGCTGTGACAGGGTTCCTCTGTGGTGGCAGTTCTGAGGAGTCCTTTCCTGGTTTGGCACACTGCTGGAGTGATTCCAGTGGCCTGCATGGAATCTTGTGTTATCGGGCCTGCCATCCTCGTGTTTATGGCAGATCCCAATTTAGGCCCACAAAAATGCAGGAGTATGGGTAACTGTAAGGAGAGAGCCAAATTGCTTATGCTATATTTATCCCAGCATCTTATCCTTGTTTAGAGGAGGGTTTGGAAATGAATGGTTCTCTAGCAAGGTTTCAGGGTGGCCACAATGTTCATTAGGCCATGTACCCAGCCTGGGTTACGCTGGGGTGGGGAGTAAGGCACTCCCCAGTGTTTCTGGTTAGGTACTGGTTGTACCCTCAGTAAATCAGAGAATGTTTCCAGCTCAAAATATTTTCAGGGAGCCTGTGACTGGCCTATTCTTCAGCCTGTTTCATACCATTCAACCCAGTGCTGTAACTGTCTCTTTTGAGTGCCCTGTAGCCTGTTGACCCTCCCTCCATGGAGCAGTGAACTTCATTTATTTATTTATTTATTTATTTATTTTCAAAGACAAGAAATTAAATTTCTCGTTATTTGTTCTTCCACTCTGAGTGTGATTGGATTATTTATATGAACTCACCATGTTTGCTCCTCCTAAGGAATCTAGCAGCTGTCCACCCAGGCCTGGCCTAAAAGTACAGCCAATTGTGTCTGTTGCCCAGCTGGTAAGAAAAGCCTTTGATCCATGCTGATGGAGACCTACAGGTGAGGTAAGGCCTCGTTTATCTAAGTGGAAGACTGGGATACTGTGGAGGTTTCTGTTTTGTACTCCCTCCCTTCATTTTCTATCAGGACCCCTAGACAGTGGGGAGGGGGGCTTACAAATGTGGGGGTTCATCTGGGATTCAGTAGTTGGATGCTTCTGTGTGGACTGGAAGGAGTAATGGTGTGATTGCTATGGCAGGCCTCATATTTATTTGGTGCGTCACTATGAGTCATCATTTTGTGGGTCATTGGCACCTTTTCCTCATCTTCCTGTAAGCTAGGGTGCCTGCCAGTCTGGAGGAATGGTCAGGTGGTGTGAGGTGACATCGTTGATTGGCTTATGTTCTGGCTGTGTGAGGAATGTGCTGTGGAGGTGAAATTTTCTCCTCGAGTCTGTGGTGTAAAGGCAAGGATTGTGAGAAGGAAATGAAACAGCAATTATGGCTGAGAAAATTCCCGCTGATGAGTCCTAGGCCATCATCCCAGTGTCACTGCTGTCTTGGCTGTGGAAGTCTGCCAGGTAGGAAGTGGCAGAGGAGAAATAGGTTCAGTGCAATTTCCAAGATGAGGGAGTAAGTCAGCTACCCCCTGTATTCTGCTTGTGCAAGGGGGCCCTCTCTGGAATGTTTGAAGCCTCTCCATATTTGTTTTCATTGCAGTATCCAACTGCACCATCTGTGGACACTGCATCTTTGTAATCTGTGGGGAGTCTGTATCTATACAAGGAGCCTAAGCTGCCCACTTCCCCTGCTGAACTAAATGTGGAAATCCCAGATGTTGTAGTGGAAGCCGTAGATGAGGACACTACTAAGGGTGCTGTGGAGCATAGCCATCTGCCCAGCCCTTCAGCACCCACTACTGTTGGCTATTCCACTGACAGAGGGAGAGGTAGGGGACATGGAGTGGTATCTGGTCGCCTCCCCAGGGCCGAGGGGGTTGGCTGCAGGTCCAATGCCTGGCATCAGTGGCTTGGAGGACACCTCACAGGAGGAGGTTCCCATGCAAGCTCCCCCAATTTATTCAGAGGTGGTGGAACCTGAGAATGAGGTAGTGTGGGAGGTGCCAGCTGGAATATCCCCAGGACAGACTCATGGGTCCTATCAATTTGTTGATCAGTAGATGTATCATGCATTCCTCACCTCTATGTGTGCCTGGTGTTGACATTGTCTGATACAACCCCACTCCTGTTGGTGTTGTGCAAGGGAGTATGTACAAAGATGGATGGACTGCTTAAAGGGGAACTGTCATCAACAGGAATTCTTAATGTCTGAAAGCCCATACAAAGCAAATTTGAATGAGCCATTGTATTTATCTGTGAGTCTTTGCAGTCCAGAGTTACTTATATGTAAATCACCCTGTAATTAAGGGCTGGTGGCAGCCATATGTTTTAGGCTCCTAACAGGAAATGATGTCACTGAGGGTCTAGGTCCTCCTTTTGCTGTATTTAATCCAACAGGCTAAATAGGAAATCAACTGTTTTATTAAGTGTGTCTTAAGGTTTTATAATAACACTTTCTACATCTATAATAATTGTTTTGTATGTGCACTGAAACTAGTGAGTTATCACTGATACATTTCAAACTGTTAGTAAAAATAATCTATGTTCAGGATTTCTTTAACCTCTAGGATATACAGTACTGTCAGCTGAACATATCAGTACAGATTTCTGGGGCTGCCACAGTACCACCTTCTATCTTTGTCTATTCCCTCTGTTACAGCCTTTTCTCTTTCAATTTTGTGTGTAAACTCCGGTCTACAAGATGCAAATATGGCTTCTTACCTACTGGCCTGGCATCATAGCCTCCCTGTGCTCCCACAACACACCCGGGAACAAGCTGTTGCTCAGTGTGCCTTACCTGGACAAAGACAGTAAAAACAATCTGAGCATGTGTTATGATTCTGTAAATATGCTTTTTCTATCCAGATTTGACTTGAAAAGAAAAACATAGGACACAGTTACTATAGATGGACAACATCGCTAAAACATGCATAATCTGAAAGACTTTTTTTAATTTTTTTTATTCATTGTGATCTCGGATTAACACATCTGAGAACAAGCTCATTACATATGTTCCACATCAGAATTACATTAAAAGTGATTACAAAAGAAAAAAAAATATATAGGAATACAATAGAGCTGTAAGTGCAGGCTAATAATAAGTAAGAGACTAAGTATTAATATAAACATAAACAAACAGACTAAGTCAGCAGGTTATTATAAGTACCACAAGTTTGTGAGAGGGTTAAGGCAGTTTAAGGAAGACAGGACAATTCAGGCTGGGGGGGGGGGGTGCCTGTAAGGCACAGGGAGGTACTGAAGCAGACTGGGTTGTCAGGATGGAGGGCTATGTTCGAGGGTTACAACAGCCCAGGGCGGCCAACACCCACTCAAGAAGTGGGGAAACATTAGCCCAGAAAGGCCTTGTTGAAGCTATTAAAAGAGTATTTTACTTCTTTTGGTGAAGTTAAAAGTGTAACAGTTTCTTATTGAAATACTTTGGATGAAATGGGATTTTGTAATTACAACACTTTCTACATTTATAATATTTGTTTTGTATGTGCAATGAAACTAGTGAGTTACCACCTTACATGTCAAACTGTTAGTAAAAATTAAGAAAAGGGGAAATTGTTTAACTAGGAAAGGCACACTAAGCTGAAGCTTTTTTCCAGGTGTAACCTGGGAATACAAGGAAGTTAAGTGACTTGCTCAGAGTCACACAGTATGCAAGTGGGGGCTGTGGGATTCAAACTCAGGTCTCCAGGTTTGTAGCTCAATGCCCTTAACCACTGTGCTATACTGCCTTCTAATAATCCAATAGAATTCTAACATTGTTATGGTAGAAAATCCCATTCCATCCAAAGTATTTTAGTAAGAAACTGTTATACTTTTAACTTCATCAAAACAATTAAAATACTCTTTAATTAATGGTAATCATTTTTTACATACAGATAAATACACTTTTATCTCAAGTAACAACCTCCCAGTTGATATTTGTAGTTACAACCAGGAGGTTGTAATCAACACCTGTCAATCAAACATCACCACTGAAAGCTAACTGGTGCGAAATTTCACTGTGGGCGGGCTGAACATCTTGCCCAACAAGGTGGCTCCATTACTGAGCATCGATATACCAACAGTCAATCTCTGCCACACACTGTTAAGACAAGTAAGATTTTAAATATTTTTAAATATCTATCTAGTTGATCCTGCCTTGAAAATGAAAAAATCAATCCGGTTGATCTTGCCACTCCTACCCTACGAACGCATCTGACACTATGCAGCAATGCTGATGGACCACAACTTTCCAGAATGTCATTACCACTGTACTGTAAAAAAAAAAAAAAAGGGAGAGACAGGCAGTGTGTGTGTGTGTGTGTCTATCTCTGACTGAAGTGCTGCACTAACTGAACTGTGCTGAAAGGGAAAAAAATATCACCATTAATGAATTAAGTAAGCAATAATACCCAACAGTACCAGGAACAGCCTGTGGATTATTTTATCAATAAATGTGTTCCTACTACTTGTGATCATTTTTCACAATTATTTACTTTATTATTTAACAACTTCAAGAAAATTTACACAGATGGCCATTTTCTAAGTGCATTAATACCCACTAGGGTGGGCATTATTAGGAAATACGGACCTTCCAGGGCTATAAGGCCCTCCTCCTGCGGCGTCGGGCCTCATTACGCCCACTTGAGCCATTTTTTTACATGCTCAACTTTGAGCCCAGGTATGAGGCACATCTCTGGGTTGTGCCAACAGATGTGCCATGCATCCCAGGCTGAATATTGGGATGTGCTGCATATGCATGGGCATGTCCCCGGAGATGTGCTGCACATATTACCTTTGTGCCCCGGCACAGTGGGACTTGCACTGCGCAATTCCCACCTTTGAATATTGCCCAGGGACACAGTTCTGGGGTTGAGCTGGAGCAACTCAGTTGTGCAACCCCTTTGAAGATCTAGCCCTATATGTATTAACAAAATAACACTTTGGGTCAAGTGAGGGGGTTGTTGGTAAATGAAAGTTTACACCATCCCTCACGGTGTATTGTTTGTTTATTTTTCGAATTCATTAATATTAAAAAGTTGTATGCATAAATACTGTGAGGGGATCCTTTTTCTACATATGTAGAGCATCTGGATCATAGATCATTTATTTTAGTATTATATACAAAGAGTAATAATACCTGTATTTGATATGCATTACTGTATGTGATATCAAGTGGTACATCAAGACATAGATACAATTATTGTTAGCTATGCTATCAGGATACTGTAGAACCTATAATCACCGGTGAGTCCCTTTTTGTGAGAATATTTTTACAGTAAAATCATCTGATGTGTCACTTCATCACATGCAGTATTGTATTTCTGTATGTTAGTGCAGAGCTAAAACTCAAATGAACTCAAAAGTTAAAAGGAGGGCATAGGGAGGTCAGTTATCTAGCCTTGAACTCAAAAGTTAAAAGTAAAACTAATAAAATAAACAAACAGGAGCTGATAAGGATATATTATGAGATCCTGAAATTCTGTTCCCCGAGTTTCAGGATCCCAGCACCATGTGCCCGAAACATGTTTGCCCGAAGAGCAAAGTTTTCCTATGGCAGAGTTTTTTTTTAATGTTTCAAGGGGCTTCGCCCTTCCTGCATGCCCAATGTGAGGGGCTTTGCCCCCAGCCCCCCATAATTTCTATAACTAAGTCTGCCACAGGCAAACTTCACCCGTTGGGCAAACGTGTTTCGGGCACATGGTGTCAGGATCCTGAATTTTGGGAAACAGAGTTTCAGGATCTTGTAATACTACCGCTGATAAAGAGCTGACCACAGAGCCAACTTCCTGGTTCAATGATTAGTGTGTCAGCTGGCTTGTGGTTACTCGCTCACTCATGCTCCTGTATGTCACCCATCCTTATCCTACCTAACTCTACCCTGAAACAAACACCCCACAAGTAAGAATAGAAGTAGAAATCAATAAACTGACCACCGACTGCCAACTGTTGATTTCAGTCCATGCTTGTATCCCCCTTGCAACCACATGGTCATGAACAACAGAGTCCCGACCCTGATCCACCAAAGACAATACTGTACCATACTGTACCATACTAATGAATCTAATGCACCTTATTCCACTTTAAAAAACACAAAAGCCAGCAGCCTGCTAAACGTAAAACAAAAGCAAATATACAGTAGCAAGCAAGAAGCTGAAAGGAAAACATTTTTAATTCTGCTCACCATTTGTACAGCACTGCAGTACTCCGTTCACTCACTCACTTTCTTTCTCTCTCTCTTAAACTGCATCTGTCTCATACTACACCAGTCCATCTCTCTCACTGTCTCCATGCTGAATCACACTTCTGGATGAGCAGATGCTAACATTGACTAGTTGGTGTTTAAATGGTATACTTTATTAAAACAGCTGATGATCATGCCTTGACAAAGCGTCAGTATAACATGAAACATTGGCAGTTGTGAGAGGGTGCTGTGTGGCATTTAACCTTCTTGGAATAAATGCAGATTTTAACCTGACCTACCATCTGTGAGGTCATTTATTGTGTCAGTATACCATGTGGTTGTTTTTTGTGTCGCGGCACCAGTTACATTTCGAGTGGCTGCCTCCTCCTTGTGTTTTTTTAATACTTTATTAAAACAGCTGATGATCAGGTAGCATATTTATTTGTGCTAATATATCGGGAGGTTCAGTCACATGAAAGAAATAAAACAAATATCTGCACCACATGACACTGAACAAAACAGCAGCTTTATTGTGATATATTAAAAAGAGCACCAAACGCCAACATCAGCATCAGCCCTACGAAACCTCTACCGGTTTCGTTTAGTAGGACTGATGCTGATGTTGGCATTTGGTGCTTTTTTTAATATATCACAATAAAGCTGCTGTTTTGTTCCGTGTTGTGTGGTGCGGATATTTGTTTTATTTGTTTGATTACTTTATATTCCGCACACACTTTTCCATTGGAGCAGTTTTGTTTTTGATCAGTCACATGAAATAAACTTTGTATGAAATTAAATAGTTCTACAGTATGTTAAGTGTCATATTTAATAAGTGACAGTGCTAATGTGTACTTGTATTCTCAGGACCACCCCCATGCACACAGTCTCGTGAACACTTATACACTGATCATGTAAATGGGTTTGTCGGCTGTCTCCTGATACAAATGTTAGCTCCTTTACATACTGTAAGCACTTGTTCTACCTGTCCACAACACTAAAACGGTCCTTAGTGTTTCTAACATTAATTCAGCTCCATAATAACAAACAAGAGGAAGAATTTTAAAATGTCTTCACTGCTGAGAAAATGAGCATTTGTCATTGCCGAATTTTGTCGCGCTGGCATTGGCTTTGGTAGTACAGTGCGGAAACACATTTTGGGCAGGATGTGAAAAATGACAGCTGTACTGTTCATAAGGAGGTGTAAAAAAAATGGCAGTGTTGAAAATGTGGCATGTAAATATTGCAAATTTGCGAAGTTACTAGGCTGCATGAGAAATGGGCAATGCACACTTGTAACAGTCATTTTATGGACTTTTACCACCAAATTTTCAACATAGGCATTTTAGCACCTCTGCTCATGTACAGTATGACTGTCATTTCCTCAAACTGTCCCAAAAGTGATTTCGCACAGCGACCTCGCTAATCTGCGCCAGATGTGCGAAAACACATTTTGGACAGGATATGTAAAATGACAGCTGTACTGTTCATCAAGAGGTGTGGAAAAATGCCAATGGTGAAAATCCAGAGTGAAAATATTACAAATGCATGTTACAAGCGTGTGTGCAAACTGCACAACGCACGCTGGTAACACAGTCATTTTATGGAGTATCGTCACAAAAGTTTCAACATAGGCATTTTAGGACCTCTGCTCATGAACAGTGTCACTGTCATTTTCATAATCTGCCCTGAACACTGATTTCCCACAGCGACCACGCTATTGTGTGCTGGAAGTGAGGAAACACATTTTGGCCAGGATGTGAAAAATGACAGCTGTACTGTTCACAAGGAGATGTAAAAAAATGGCAGCGTTGAAAATCTGGCATGAAAATATTGCAAATTCTCGAAGTTACGAGCGTGCTTAGCAAATGCACAATGCACGCTTGTAAAACAGCCATTTTTTTGATTTCTTCCACCAGATTTGCAACATAGGCTTTTTGAGAGCCCACCTCATGATCACTGCCACTGTCCTTGCGTTAATCTGTCCCGAAAGGTGATTCCGCACAGTGACTGAGAAATCACCTTTTGAGACTGATTAACATCATAACAGTGACAGAATTCATGAGGAGGGGTCCCAAAAACCCCATGTTGAAAATTTGGTGCAAAAATTTCAAAAAATGCCCGAGATATGCATCAAAGTTGAAAAAACCCTATTTATTACATTATACAGCTTGCCGGCATTTCCTCAGGTTGTGGTTGGCTTTGAAGATTGCAGACATGTTCCCGGTCCACTGAAAAGTGTCGCGCTGGGCTCCGGAGGTAAGTATGGGGTGAGGGAGGTGTGGGGAGGCAGGGTGCGCAGTGGGTGGGTGCAGGTGGTAGAGAGACTACAAGGGACCGTTTTCTGTTTACAGGTGTTTAAAACAAAACATCACGGATGGTTTTCTTGTTTTACAGGTGTTTTTTTGGGGGGGTTACAGTAGCCGATGGGGGATTGAACACCCCGTCAGCACATAGGAATGTGGGACAGATATGATGGGGATTGGGCACCCCCATCAGCAAACAACGAAAGTGAGGGGGTCGCATGAGCAGAGGGGGATTGGGCACCCCCTTGGCAATCAAAAAAGGGGAGGGGGGATACATTATGCAGACAGGGAGTGGGATCCCCCATTGGCACATACAAGATGGGCAGGGTAAGCTGACCAGGGGATTGAACACCCCCAAATCGGCAGTTTAGCGGCTACTGTGCCACCATGTTTGATGCTAGGCAAGCACATAGGAAGGTCCACTGTGTATGGCAAGCTTTGCTTGCATTGCAGTGGACCTTTCCTTAGATGTGCTTGCCTGGGTAGTGTGGCACCAGAATGCAGGCTGATTGGGGAATGAAGGATGCACCTATTGGTGCGTGCTTGCATTCGGCTTCAACAGCCACCAATACAACGCAAAGATGTTGGCTGTGCAAGTGCGGCAACATAAAAATTAAGTTGCAGGGAGAAGTCGGGGGGGGGGTGTTTTTTTCATCACGGCAGAAAATGTTACATTTTTAAAATCATTCACCCTGCCATCTTGAGCAAGTAAAGGGTCTTAAGTAAACAAAGGAACAGAGGCAGATGTATTTTAACAGCATTTCATGTTCCTTATCACAGCATTTCACATTCCTTATCTAATCAATTTCCCTGAAAAATGTCTTACATCTGTACCTAAAACAAACTCTAGCCAGAGCTGATATGGCTGTGATGAGCTTGAAGAAGCTACGAGGAATGAGCACCACTGAATGCCATCCATAAGATGGCAGCAGCAATGGAACTGTGCATGCATGGCACTCACACATGCTCAGTTCTGTTGAATGGGATACTGCCATTCCCAACATGTTGGCGCCAGCAGAACTACACATGTGCATGCAGAACACATGCATAGTTCTCAACCAGAATGTGGAAGTAGTGGCAGAAATAGTGTGGCTGTAGCTCTGTAGTGAGCAACCATGATGGACTGTTTCAAGCTCTTTTGGAGTTTTGGAAGGATACTTACCAAACTCCAACCAGAGCCTACCCGCGACGGCTGGATTTTCAGAGTGATGTAAAATGGCTGCAGGCTCTGCTCACAGCCATAATTAATGAGATGTTTTCTTTACTTATTTATGAGGGGGATCTCAGTTTACGCATAATGCAGCCAGTGCATTTTACTAGTTATATCTATTTAGAAAATGGATAAAAGAATCCTAGCATTCTGATTGGATAGGCCACTGACATTAGTGGGCAGGTATTTTTCCATAGAGCCCACTAAACAACTAGATCCAGCTGTTGCCAGGATAGGGTGCCCCATCATCCAAAGGTATCACAGTGCCACACAAACACAGCTGGTAACAGCCACACAAAGCAGCAGCCTGGGAGAAGTGCATCTCGTAACTGAGACGAAATGGTGAATCGTGTCCCCTCCCCACGCACACATACAGAGACATTACCCCGGCCACAACTCCTGCACCATTCCTGATGCAAGTACCTAATTTTTTTTTTCTTTCTTTAGGAAATCCGTTCCCATCAGACAAACTTGCTGCCCCATCACAGGAACACCACATAATTTTTGCTGTGGCGCTCACCTGCTCTCTCCCAGCTCACAAACTTACAACCATAACAAATACAGTTACTTACTTAAAACAATACAGTCTGCACTGGTAGGTTCTTTACCTCCATCATAACTCTATCTCTGCGATGAGTGTGTGCATGGTGACAGTGCCTGTGAGGGGGTGGATTGCAGTGAAGATCCCAGTGAAGATCCAATCATAGTGTAAAGGCAGCGGTCATCTCACAATCACGGCATCGACTGCTGTCAGCTTCTCCACTACCTCTTGACTACCATACTCTGAATAATCCCAAGGCAGGAAAAAAAAAAAGTAAACTTTTGTATCTACTTCTCCTCAAACAGACCACTCTCGCTTCAAATGCTGTTAACAGCACCACTCAGCTGCTCTACTGATACTGAATACATGAAAGTGAAAATTTGTCTGGGTGTGGAAGAAATGTTGGGGGGGGGGTCGCTCTGAAAACCCTTTAAACTATTTCAAGCCCTGTGTGTGTGTGTGTGTGTGTGTGTGTGTGTGTGTCTGGGATGAGTTGGGTTGGTGGGGTAGATGACTATGGCTCTGGTTGGACAAAAGTCCTCATGTAAAAAAAAAAAGTTTCCAGCATAGGTGGAGGAACTATTTTATTACAAAATTGTTTCACAAAATTAAATTATAAAATTATCTTTTTTTTTTCAAACACACATATGACAGTGACCTATTTTCTAAGTGCAATAATAAGGACCTCCACCTGTGGTGTCAGGCCTCATTATGCCCCTGGGTGGTCCAGTATTCTCCAGTACCACCAACCCTGGAGGGTATTATTGCTTCCACAGCCCCATAATAACCCACATGGTTAAATACTTACAGATGGAGGCTGCGATGCTGGTCTATCTGCAGGCACCTCTCTGGGCTGAGGGAGGACATTGCCTGTCTCCGAGCAGAGTTGGCCAAGCTGATGGCAGCATCCACTCCTACCCAGAGACCACTGGGTCCACAACTTGTACCTCAAAGGATGCCAGGGAAGAGGAGTGATTGGACTACGGTGGGCTCAGGGAGGATGAGGAAGGGGGGATCGAAAGGACATCCCCCAATCAGTCCAGCTTAGTAACTCCTACACTGTTTTGGAGGAATGGGAAATCCCCACTTAAGAACCCAGGCTGGGACCAGGGAGGATGGGAGGGTCCTCCAGGATGGAGCCCCAGGGAAGGGAGGCAGGGAACCCCAGAGGAGGGGGAAGCTTCTCCTAGTGGAGGACTCTATTGTCCAGGGGGTGGAGTTAGGGTCATCTAGCAGGGAAGAGAGGGAGGTCAAGTGCCTCCCAGGAAGCACTGCATGGAGGGATGGGAAGCAAATCCATAGGATTGCTAGGGCAATAGCTAGGAGGGAGCAGCTGGATGTCATTGCCCACCTGAGGACCAATGACCTGGGGGGATCTAATGGCATCTTAAAACAACAGCCAGCTGCCATGTTTTCACTCATGCCTTCCCGACAACCAGGCCAAAAAGGCAGACACAATGGCAGTGCCATGGAAGTTCAAAAAGACTTACATTTTCCCATCTGTTCCAATGATAGCAAAAGTGCTTCTCAAGATCAGAGCCATGACAGCAACAGTACTGTTGGTGGCTCTGGACTGACCGAGGAGATTGTAGTATTCTCTAGTAAGAGCGATGTTGATCAATGCCCCTTGGCGTTTACCACAACATCTGGACTTGTTAATTCAGGGGCCAATTCTACCCCACAATCCCCAGGTACTGCATCTGATGGCATAGATGCTGAAAGGACAAGACTGTTGAGGAAGGGATACCCCTCCAGAGTGGTTGACTGACTGTTGAAGTTCAGAAGGAACTCAACCAATAAGACTTATCAGAGACATTGACAGATTTTCTGTAAATGGTGCACTGCAAAGGGTTTATCACTATCGGTGGCAGGCCTTCCACAAATTCTTGATTTCCTAAATGATGGTGCCAACAAAGGTCTGGCCTACTCCTCTTTGAGAGTTCAGGTGTAGGCTATCTCAGCAGTGAAGGGATCACTTCCAAAGAAAAGACAAATTGGTTCACATCCAGATGTGGTTCGACTAATACAAACATTACAAAGCACATCTCCCCGGGTCCGACCCACGGGTCCTCCCTGGCAGTTTAATTTGGTACTGGAGGGACTGCATAAACCTTTGTTTTTTCCACAGTCCCCTTAGTGGACAACTCTCAGAACAGTTTTCCTCAAGGCCATGTGCTCTGCCAGAAGGGTAAGCGAACTACAGCCACTCTCCTGCTGGGAGCCGTTCCTTACTTTCCACAATGACAGGGTGTCCACTGTCTCCTGTGACTGTTCATTCATTTACCCCTAAGGTGAGCTCATGTTTTCATTTAGAGCAGGTCAGTCATATGTTGGCCATGTTGGGGGAACATGGGAGCCCGGATAGGGACACATCCTCTGGGCATGGTTTCCCTGCTAAAAGACTATATGGCTATGTCTGAGGGTTTCCAGAAGTCAGATAGATTGTTTGTGTTCTTTTCAGGTGGAGAGATGGGCCAGGCGGCATTGAAGGAGGTCATTGCCCATTGGATAAGAGGGGCTATACAGGCATAGGAGAAGGGCTCATGTGATCCCGCTCCACAAGAGTGGTAGCAGGGAGGAGGCAGGGAACTACAGACCAGTCAGTCTTACCTCAGTAGTGGGCAAGATTATGGAGGCACTCCTTAAGGAAAGGACAGTGCAACACCTGGAATCCATAGGGGCACAGGATCCAAGACAGCATGGGTTTACAAAAGGAAGGTCCTGTCAAACTAATCTCATAGATTTCTTTGACTGGGTAACCAAAGTGGTGGACCAAGGGGGAGCAGTTGATTTCACCTACCTTGACTTCAGCAAAGCTTTTGACACTGTTCCACATAGAAGATTGATAAATAAGCTGGGCAGGCTCAGGGTGGGTCAGAAGTTGGTCAACAAGGTGGCAAACTGGTTGATGGGCAGAAAACAGAGAGTGGTGGTAAATGGTGTACAGTCAGAAGAGATGCAAGTCACAAGTGGGGTACCTCAGGGATCAGTTCTGGGGCCAGTCCTCTTCAACATCTTCATTAGTGACCTTGCAGATGGACTAGAGGGTAAGGCTTGTCTGTTTGCAGATGACACCAAGATCTGCAACAGAGTAGATGATCCAGATGGGGTGGGCAGAATGAGAAGAGATCTGGATAAACTAGCAAAATGGTCAGAAGAGTGGCAACTGGGATTTAATGCAAAGAAGTGCAAGATCATGCACATAGAGAAGAGAAACCCTGAAGCCACTTATAGGCTGGGAGGGGAGTTGCTAGCAGTCACAAAGGAAGAAAGAGACTTGGGCATCATCATCACTGATGACCTGAAATCATCCAAGCAGACCTCTAAAGCAGTAGGTAAGGCTAGGGGGTGTTAGGGTGTATTAGTAGGGGTATCACAAGTCGTAAGAGGGAGGTAATAATCCCTCTTTACAAGACACTGGTTAGGCCCCATGTGGAGTACTGTGTGCAGTATTGGAGGCCACACCTTCACAAGGACATTAACCAAATTGAGGCAGTCCAGAGAACGGCAACCAAAATGGTGCAGGGACTGCATCAGAAGACATATGAGGACAGATTAACAGAGCTCAATATGTATACCCTTGAGCAAAGGAGGAGAGAGGTGATATGATTGAGGCATTCAAACACCTTAAGGGCATTAACAAGGTGAAAGAGTCTAACATGTTTAAATATAAGAAAATAGCAGGACAAGAGGACACAGCATGAGATTAGAGGGGATTAAGGGGAATGTGAGGAAATTATTTTTCACAGAAAGGGTGGTGGATGCATGGAATGGCCTACCTCAAGAAGTGGTGGCTATGAATATAGTGCAGGGCTTCAAACAGGCATGGGATAGGCATAAGGGAGCAATACAAATGAGTATGAATAGATAGGCCACTGACAGAGCAAAGGCCGATGGCACATTTATAAGGTAGAAAAAGAAAAGGGCAGACTGGATGGGCCTTACGGTCCTTATCTGCCGTCAACTTCTATCTTATCAAGGGGAGGGCCAGGATCTACCTAAAGTCATTAGGGTGCATTCGACCACAGCATTATTTGCCACATGGGTGGAGAGGGGAGGTGCCTCCATGCAGGATATCTGTGCGTTGGCCACCTGGTCCTCAATTCATATCTTTGTGCACCATTACAGACTTGATATGGCTTCAGCAGATAGGGCCACATTCAGCAGAGCTGTACTTCAGGCTGCTGCAGGATTGGGCAGATTGTGGGGTTCGTTTTCCCCCCCAGAATTTTTTCTGGGTACTCCTACAAAGTCCCATTTGTGATAATGGTCTAAGCACTAGAAAGGTTGCAGGAGATAATGGTATTTACTCACCTGGCAAAGGTGAGTAGACCTGCAACTTTTATAGTGCTCAGAGTCCCTCCCAAGGTGCATGACCCCACACTGTGGCAGCCAGAATCATATGCAGCATTGTATTGATGTCAGTGTTACTGGGGCCCTACTAGGGGCTCTCTGTGGGCCACTACCTACTATTTTAGGTGGATATGGCCACTATTTATAGTATATTACTGATATTGTGCATCTACTGTTCCTGTTGCTATTTTTCTGCATGGCATGTCTCAGCAGTTATTACGTGATATATGTATAAAGTGCATAATTAAAATTGATTTGCTTTTTTTCTCAGTAAATGATCTTTTTTCTGATTTACACAGGATGGTTGGCGGTGGTTATTTGCTTCTTTTCTCGCACCAGTTTTTTCTTGGGTAAGTTTATTTTTGCTTATTTCTGCTAGGGAAGTTTCTTACTGGTATTTCTAGTCAGAGCTGGGGTTTGGCCTCTGGCTGACCAGAAAAGAGTTATGATCGTGCATCGGTCAATAGGATAGGTGGAGGAGAACCCATTTGTGATGATGGTCTAAGCACTAGAAAGGTTGCAAGTATAATCACCTTTACCAAGTGAAAAAATACCATTTCTGTGGCTTTTCCCACAGGCTCTTAGTAGATTTATTAGTTTCATGTTAACATTGTCTTTATTTACATCATTATATATTGGCACTAGAACCCCAATAACAGAGTTCTTGCATCTGTTTTCCCTTCCACAAATCATACCAGCAGAGCCCACTACCTTTTCAGAAATATGCTTTATGATTCCTCCCTCTTCAAGGGGAAGTTGGGTCACATCCGCAGTCGAGGAGGAGTTGGGTCACAACAGAGGCAGGGGGAATTCGTACAGAAGGCAAAGATTGACGAGGGCCACACCCACGCTAGAGAAGGATAGCCACATCTGTGACTGAAGAGAAGGCCTGACTGGAGCCAGTCAGAGGTGTGCTTCATAAAGATTGCCAGATTCAACACGTGGCTTAGTTGTAAAGGCTGGAGTCCAGCTGCACCTCCTCTCTCTCTTCAAGGGGAAATTGGGCAGCACTTGAGGGTTGGTGGTAGGCTTAAATTACTGACGCTGTGTGCTGTAGAAGTTTCTGTAAGTTCAAGTTTTAAAAAACAATAACTTCCAGGTTAATTGGATAGGGGAACTCAAGTATGTGGCAGCATTCCAAGTTGTTCTGCTGCAGTAGTGACATCACTACTGCAGCAGAACAACATAAAGATGTCACTACTGCAGCAGAACAAGCATAGTCCAGGCATGGAACGTCATGCATAACAGCATTCCACAATACACTATAATGTAATTTTAATGGTGGTTATGCTATCTTTTGTAATGCACATATACTTTCACAATGACATTTATTATAATGGGTTTCAATGTGATTTGCGTAGAAGTTATTAATGAATGCTCTTTCATAATATGAGTATGATCATCAGGTGAATGAAAGTAAGATTAACTTTTCTGCTAATGGGTCATTTAATACTTTATGATGTTGATGACTGACATATGAATACATTTATATTGTCTAGCCTACGTAATGCCTAGTAGTATTGTTAAGAAAAGGAGATGGCTATGCTCCTTGACAGACTCTGAAAAGAAGAGGTCTAAACAAAAAGAAATTTCTGATAGGAGTAAAACTCTAATATCAGTTGGTATGCAAATTATTAGATGTCTGAGTCTTAAAAAAAGGCTGCATCTTACATCGCACAGTGATGCTTCGAAGAATCTGCTTGATACGTAAGAGCCTTACTAACATTCAATGATGTTCACATACTAAAAATATATCTTTTGGAATGTTAGATTAAATATATACGGTAAGTATGCTATAGAATGTTTCCATACTCAGTTAGTTTCATAGTATGTATCAAGTTTGTTCGGCTTGTGCCCAATTTGAACTTGCACCCACTGTTTATGGGTGGAATTCATATTTTATGTTACCCATAAGTTTGTTTAGATGGCTTTTGAATGAAGTAATTTTCTCATTGTCGATTCCATACTGAGGTAAGATGTTCCATTTTTATATTATTCTTTGAGAGCACCATTTACTTTTTGCCATTTTATTGTTGTCACCTTTCATTTGGCAGTTTTGTGATCTTGTGTCTATAATTTTAGTTTGACTAACGATATCTATGATTGCAACAAGAAAAGGATAATGTTTTGTTCTGTGTGCAAGACAGAGGTCTCCTCTAGTTCTTCTGTAATGTAGAGAATAAAGACCAAGACTATTTAATCTATCAGTATAGGTAAGATTGTTCATATTTTTAATTTTCTTTGTCGCCTTTCTTTGAATCTTCTCAATGATACTAGAGCCCATAGATGTTTGTGGTGTGCTGAACTGCATGCAATATTCCAAGTGTGGCCTAACCAAGAAACATAGACTTTGACGGCAGATAAGGACCACTTGGCCCACCTAGTCTTCCCAAGAAACACAGAAACATAGACTTTGATGGCAGATAAGGACGGCTTGGCCCACCTAGTCTGCCCATTTCCCTATCTACAGGAAAAGCTGCAAATCCTAATTAAACAACAGCCTATTTCTTCCTACCCCCAACAAGAATTGCCTTGTCTGTCCCATGCATTCTTGAATTCTCCAACAGTTTTAGACCCCACAACCTCCTCAGGAAGGCAGTTCCATGGGTCTACCACCCTCTCTGTGAAAAATACTTCCTCACATTGCCCCCGAGCCATCCCCCCTTTATCTTCAAATTGTGTCCCCTTGTTCTTGCACATCTCTTTTTCTGAAAGATGCTACCCTCTTGGACTTTGTTGATTCCACTGAGGTACTTAAAAGTTTCTATCAATTCCCCCCTCTCCCTCTTTTCCTCAAGGGTATACATATTAAGCTCCTTTAGTCTCTCCTCATATGGCTTCTCTTGCAGACCCTGCACCATTTTAGTTGCCCTCATTTGGACTGCCTCCATCCTGTCTATGTCCTTAAGGAGATGGGGTCTCCCGAATGGGATGCAGTACTCCAGATATGGTCTCACCAACTGTCTGTACAGAGGGATAACAACTTCCTGTTTTCTGCTGGTAATGCCTCTCCCTATGCATCCCAATATCCCCCCAGCCCTCCCTACTGCCTTCTCACATTGCTTGCCAACCTTAAGGTCATCTGATATGATTACCCCTAGGTCCCTTTCCATTTTTGTTGTTGTTACTACCCCCCCTTCCCATTGTGTACTCTTCTCCTGGGTTTTGTTTCCCAGGTGCATTATTTGCACTTCTTTGCACTGAATCCAAGCTGCCATACTTCTGACCATTCCTCCAATCTTGCCAAGTCCCTTCTCATCCTTTCCACACCTCCTTGTGTATCAACCCTATTGCAGATCTTTGCGTTGTCTGCAAAGAGGCATAATTTTCCTTCCAGTCCCTCTGCAATGTCACTTATAAAGTTATTAACAAGCAATTGTCAATGCCGAATGTTGCTTGCTTGTATGTGCTGTTTAGGTATTTGGAAGTGACAGTTTCATGCCTTCCTCCCAAGACATCCACTGTGTCTTTTCATTCAGTATTCACAGAAGAGTGGGAGGGGCAAGGGCCACAGCAGTACAGCAGTTGCCAAGGGGGTGAAGAGGTGGACAATAGTCCATTCAAAGGCAAAAGAGTCCTGCAGGAGCTCACTAAATTGAAGGTGGACAAAGCGATGGAACCAGATGGCATACGCCCAAGGATATTAACAGAACTGCGAGGAGATAGCAGTACCTCCGCAGCCATGTTCACTGAGTCATTCAATATGAGTGAACTGGAGGAGGGCACATGTGGTCCCTCTACACAAGTCCGGCAGCAGGGAGGAGGCAGGGAACAATAGGCCATTCAGCCTCACCTCAGTAGTGGGAAGATCATGGAGACATTGCTAAAGAAAGGATAGTAGGGCATCTAGATGCCATCGGAACCCAGGACCATAGACAACATGGATTCACAGTGGGGACATCATGTCAGATAAATCTGGTTGATTTATCTGACTGGGTGATACAGAAGTGAATCAAGGTGGGGCAGTGGACAGCTTACCTTGATTTCAGCAAAGCCTTTGACACCATCCCATATAGGAGGCTGATAAACTAGCTGGGTAGGCTGGGCATGGGGAAAGGGTGGTAAACTGGGTTAGAAACTGGCTAACAGACAGGAGGCAGAGAGTGGTGGTAAATGGTATGCAGTCTAGGGAGAGGGGCGACCAGTGGGTGCTGCAGGGATCGGTCCTGGGGCCAGTTCTGTTCAATGTCTTCATTAGTAATATTGCAGAACATCTGAAGAGAATTTTTCACCAGATTTTCAACACAGCCATTTAAAACCTCTGCTCATGAACAGTGTCACTGTGATTTTCTTAATTTGTCCGTACATTGATTTACTTTTAGGCCTGGCGGTTATGCGCTACATAGGCAGAAACACATTTTGGGTGAGATGTGAAAAATGACAGCTATACTACTCATAAGAAGGTGTGGTAAAATGGCAATGTTGAAAATCCGGAGTGAAAATATTGAAAATTCGCTGAACTTACAGGCGTGCGTAGAACTGCTAGCGCATGTCTAAAACAGACCTTTTGAATTTTTTCACCAAATTTTCAACATAGCCATTTTAAGACCTTTGCTCATGAACAGTGTCACTGTGATTTTCTTAATTTATCCCGTACATTGATTTCACACACCGACTGTGCCATTGTGCGCTACATGGGCGGAAACACGTTTTGGGTGAGATGTGAAAAATGACAGCATGCTATTCATAAGAAGGTGTGGCAAAATGGAAATGTTGAAAATCTGGAGTGAAAATATTGAAAATCGTGAACTTCACGAAATGTATAGGAACTGTACAACGCACGCTCGTAAAACAGTCATTTTTTGGAATTTTTTCACCAAATTTTCAACATAGCCATTTTAACACCTGAGCTCATGAACAGTGTCACTGTGATTTTCTTAATTTATCCTGTACATTGATTTCACACACCGACTGCGCCATTGTGCACCACATGGGCGGAAACACATTTTGGGTGAGATGTGAAAAATGACAGCTGTACTACTCATAAGAAGGTCTGGTAAAATGGCAATGTTGAAAATCTGGAGTGAAAATATTGAAATTTCGTGAACTTACGAGCCTGCGTAGGAACTGCGCAATGCACGCTCGTAAAACAGTCATTTTTTGGAATTTTGGCACCAAATTTTCAACATGGGTTTTGGGACCTTCTTCATGAATGATGTAACACTGTCATGGCGTTATTCAGCCCGAAGGGTGATTTTGGGCAGATCATGCAAATCACCTTCGGGCCCGAATAACGCCATGACAGTGACATCATTCATGAGAAGGGTCCCAAACCCATGTTGAAAATTTGTGCAAAATTCCCAAAATGCCTGAGATATGCAACAAAGTTGAACCCACCTATCTAGCCCATTATACAGCTTACCGGCATTTCCTCAGTTCGCTGTCTGCTTTGAAAGTGCAGAGCGTGTTCCCGATCCACGAAGATCGTCATGCAGTCCGGAGGTAAGTATGGGGTGAGGGGGGGTGTGAGGGAGGCTTGCGCGTGGGTGGGTGCGGGTTGTGGGAGGTGGCGGGAGACCGTCGAGACCGTTTTTTCTTCACAGGTAAAAAAAAGATGACGTGGGATATTTGCCACGCTGGGTGGCTCCAGCATGGCACAAGGACGCTGGGGCGTCAGCTGACGGAGTTGCCCCGCCGGCCTCAGTGAGCCAGATTGCCACGCCGGGGTGGGCCCAGCGTGGCACTTACTACCGGGGAAGACAGTGCTGCCGACGGGATTGGGCACCCCGTAGGCTACATAGGCTGCCACGCCAGGTGGGCACCCATGGGCCTGGGAAGCCTTGGGGAGGTGGGGAATACAGCCGACGGGACTGGGCACCCCGTCACATACAGGCGGAGGCGCGGTACGCCAAGCGTATGCCAGGAAGGCGATGAGCAGGCGATATCTTACCGCTGCTCACTCATGCTGTAGCCTCCCCTTTCAATCAGTATGTACTGCATTTTTGGAGCGGTCAATACAGCTCCAGAATGTATTGGGCTTACAGGGCCGTAAGCTCACAGCACACCGACTGAATTGGAGGATGAGTGACACCCAAATTCGATGATGGCACTATGTTTCTTGCACATGCGTGCAAGCAACATAAAAAGGACTGGACCCAGTACTGAACCCTGTGGTACCCCACTAGTGACCTCTCTTTCTTCAGAGTGGACCCTGTTTACTATTACCTTCTGTGTCCCGTTGTCCAGCCAATGTTTTACCCAGGTTACCACCCTGGGACCCACTCCCAGGTTGGCTGATTTGTTTGTTAATCTTTTGTGTGGGACTGTGTCAAATGCCTTGTTAAAGTCTAGGTAGGCCATGTCCACAGCCCCTCCCTGGTCTACTACTTTGGTCACCCAGTCAAAGAAATCAATTAGATTCATCTGACATGACCATGCCATGGTGAACCCATGCTGCCTTGGATCCTGTGCCCCACTTGCCTCTAGGTACTCAACGATTCTTTCCTTCAGAAGTGATTCCATCACTTTCCCTACCACAGAGGTCAAACTGACAGGTCTGTAGTTTCCTGTCTCATCTTGCTCCCACTTTTGTGAAGGGGAATCGCATCCACCCTCATCCAGTCCTCAGGTACCACACCATCTTCCCATGATTTATTAAAAAGGGTAGTTAGTGATGTCACTAGTCCTCCCCTTAATTCTTTTAGAATTCTGGGGTGAATCCCGTCAGGCCCCATTGCTTTGTCTACCTTCAGTTTTATGAGTTCTTTCAGAACCCTTTCTTCTGTTAAAGTACTGGGATTGACCCCTCTATCCAGAGTGCTTCTGTGAATTAAATTTGGCACCTCTCCCTCCTCCTCTTTTGTGAATACTGAGCAGAAGTATTTGTTCAGTATCCCTGCTTTTTCACTGTCCCTATCTGCCCACCCACCGTCCATTCTATTCAGATTCACTATCCCTCCCTTTGTCTTTCTGCACTCCTTAATGTACCTATAAAAGGTTCTATCCCCATTCTTAACCAAGTTGGCTATCTTTTCCTCAGTTTGGGCCTTTGCTCTTCTGACTGCCCTCCCTGCATCCTTCTGCCTTAAGTGGTACAGTTCTCTGTCCTGCTCCTTCTGTGTTTCCTTATACTTCCTAAATGCTATCTTTTTCTCCTTAACCTTCCCTCTTACCTCTTTGAGAACAATAGTGGCTTTTTTTATTTTGATTTATTTGCTTCTCACAAAGGCTTGTTGCTCTGTGATGGCAGTTTTAATGTTTCCCCATTGTTGCTCCACCCCTCCTTCTTGCCTGTTTGCTAGTGCATTTCTAAGGCACTCTTCCATCTCGCCAAAGTCAGCCCTCCTGAAGTCCAGTACCTTCACTTTTGTATGGCTTGACTCTGCAGCTGAGTTTATTGTGAACCACACTGTTTGGTGGTCACTTGTTTCTAGATGGCTACCCACTTCTAGATCTCAGATCCTCTCACTTTCCCCATTTGAGGGGATGGGGTCTAAGATTGCTCCCTCCAGAGTGGGTTCCAGCATTAGCTGTCTGAGGCATGCCCCCTGTAGGGGTGGAGAATGGCCCTGCTCTTGTTTGTGGCTGCAGCGAAGGTGCTCCAGTTAACGTCTGGCATATTCAGGTCCCCCATCAGCAGTATCTCCCCTTTCTTTGCTATCCTAAGGATGCCTTCTATTATATCCTTGTCCATTCCCTCCCCTTGAGATGGGGATCTGTATACAGCCCCTGTGCAGATTGTGGTGCCATTTCCAGTCTCTAAGGTGACCCACAGTGCCTCCTCTCCTCCCTGTTTACTCTTTTGTTCCATTGCTTTTATCCCTTCCTTTACATAGAGAGATACTCCTCCCCCTCTTCTACCCTCCCTGTTTCTCCTGTAGGTTGTGTACACTGGTATGTAAACATCCCAGTCATGGTTCTCTGTGTAGCATGTTTCTGTGACTGCCACAATATCCAGGCATCCCTCTTCCATCAGGGCCACCAGTTCAGGGAGCTTGTTGCCCAGACTATGGGCATTTGTACTAATTACCCTCCATTTCTTGATGGCCTTGCCCCTTTTTGCCCCTTCCCTGTCCTTATTACCTTTATCGTTTCTCCATTTGCCCCTGCCCTTCTCCCTATTGAAGTCTCTATCTTGGTGTTTACCTCACTTATTACCCTGATTTGTTTGGGGGGGGCTAGGATTTCCCCTGCTCCTTTTCAGTGACTCCCCCCTTGGCTAGTTTAAATGCTTACCATGAAGCATTTAAACCTATTACCTAGGATCATGGTTCCCCTCCTGGTCAGATGCAGACCATCCCACCAGTATAGGTCTGCATCTCTCCAGGTGGACCCCCAGTCCCCAGTTAAGCCAAACTCCTGAGCTCTGCACCAGTTTTTCAACCACGGATTAAATCCCATGGTGTGGAGCACCCTAGCCTCACCCATTCCATAGACAGGCAGCACCTCCAAAAAGGCTGCTGTGCATGCTACTTGTCTAAGGCCCCTTCCCAACTCCACAAACTCTTCCTGCACTGCTCTGATCCCTTTCTCAGCCAGGTCATTTGTCCCTAGGTGGACAATGACATCCAGCTCCCTCCCCCATTCAGCTGCTCCCACTATCCTGAGGATTCAATCCCTGTCCCTCCAAGCCATGGCACCAGGCAGGCCTGCCCCTGTGGGGTCCCATGCCACCCTTCTGCGTATCTCCTTTGTGGAGGTTCCCAGCATCCTCCTTGGTCTTCATTGTGGGTGCCTCCATAGAGGAACCACACTTTGAAGAATGGCATATGAATTGTGGAGAGGTACAACTGGAGGGATGTGCCTCTGTTCCACTACCCTCACTCTCCCTGAGCCCACTATGGTCAAACCACTCCTCTTTCTTGGCAACCTCTAAGGCAGTGGCAGTGGCCTAGGTGATTCCTGGGTGGGAGAGGAGGTCCCCTAAATCCTGGCCAACTCAGCCTGGAGATGAGCAACCTCCTCCCACAGCCCAGAGAGGTGCTTGCAGATGGGACAACACTGCATCATCCAGAACATCTCCTGGAAGACTGCTGCTCCACAGCCACTGCACTGCATCACTCCCATCATATCTTTTTTCTGGCCCCTTAACTGTTGTTTAGAATAATTACTCTTTCCTCTGTTTATTTTTCTCCCTACTTACTTACTGCCTCCGTGCCCTTTAAGCTCCTGTTCTTCCTGTTCTGAGACAAGAAGTTCTATATTTCTCAGTCTCCTTACTTGTTCAGAGTCAGACCTCCAGCAGCTAGGGGGGACGGAAAGCTACTCTTTTCCTTCTAGGATGGTGAGTCTTTTGTGGCTCTGTGTTCACTCATTTCCTGCTCCCAAACAGGAAGTTCCTGTTGTTAATCAAATCCTGTGCCTATAAAAGTAGAACTGGCTAAGGGTGGGGGTGGAGGGGAAGGAAGGAGGGCAATATAGTCCCAGTTGAGAAGCATAATGTTAACAGCAGCTCCTTCATCTTGCTGTTCTCTGCCTGTTCTCTGCCAGAAGCTATCTAGGGCAGTTTTTAAATATAAAACATCTGGCTTTTTTTCTAGCCAAGTCACTCCTCCTACTTTCAGCTTTTTCTACACCTAGTTAATTGCACAGATAACAATTCCCTTCAGCCAACTCAGACAAACACCTAGATAAGTGCAAAGATTAACAATTTACTTCAGCCAACTCAGAAAAACACATTCACTTTTTTTGTTTTGTTTTTACCCTAAATTGAAGGTCCAAGTAGTAGAGTTCTAGTTCTTTAGTCCTAGCAGAGAAGTATAGTTATAACAGCCGCTCCTTCCTCTTGCTGTTCTCAGCTAGTGTATAAGGGCACAATGATCTCTGTTTCTCTCCTTTTAATACACCTAAATATACATCTCAAAATGCTTTGTCCTTTTTTAACTTTAAGTTTTGTGTTTGTGTGAAGGGATAAGTCATTTGTAACGTAGACTGTTAGGTCTCTTTTCATTTGATGTCATCTGATTTTTATGGCCATTTAAGTAGTAAGGAAGATTCTGATTACTATGACCCAGGTGCATAATTTTACATTTATCTTCATTAGAATTCATATGGTTATCTCTAGCCCACTGTTCAAGCAAGGTAATATTGTTTTGGAATTAATTTTTTGAATTAATATCTGTGATTATGGTGTCTATTTTACAGTTGTCAGCGTACTTGCTCATCCATGTAGTGTTGTTGGTTTGCATGGTTGCAACAAAAATGTTGAAGAGTATAGGTCCAAGGATCGAGCCCTGAGGAACTCGACTGGTCACTGATCCCACTGAAGATTCATAAACCCTGATTACTACCTTTTGTGATCTATTGTCGAGCCAGGATGCTATCCATTTTATTATGGCTATGGGCAGAGCCTACAGCCATTTTGCTATCTGTAGCTTATCTATCTGTAGCTTGAAAATGGAGTTTCATGGAACACGTTTTGGACATTTCTATGTATCCTTCCATGCCAACTGATATAAAATATTCCCTTCTTTCTGTCAAGAATGTTGGAGACATAGCTCTAAGCTACTTATCAGATGTCATTAGGAAACTGAAACAGCTTGTTAAATATTTGTTAAATATTAGTTGCCTATGAAAGTGGAGATTTGCACATTTGAAAAATAAGCATTTAAACAGCTTCTCGATATTAGTTTAACTTGAGAATGTATTGTCTTTCAAGAAAGAGTCATACCTCATAAATGTCATCCTTACCCCCAACAAGTCTATGATTCACACTGTTTTTTTAATCTCTGGAGCTTATAGCCCTCTCGCTATCTGTAGCTGAAAAATGGAGTATTGTGGAACACATGTTTTAAACTGTTCAATATATTATTCAATGCCAACTGAAATAACATATTCTCTTCTTTCTGTTAAGAATGAAGGAGACATAACTCCAGGCTGCTTATCAGGTGCCATTAGAAAACTGAAACAGCTTGTTAAATATTTGTTAAATATTTATTGCCAATGAAACTGGAGATTTGCACATTAAAATACTAAGCATTTAAACAGCTTCTTGATAATAGTTTAACTTGGAATGTATTGTCTTTCAAGAAAGATTCATACCTCATAAATGTCACCCTTTCCCAAACAAATCCATGATTTACACTGTTTTTTTTATCTCTACAGGCACTATCTGATGAGCAGTCTCAGACATGTGCCAGGTCTTCAGAGAACTGCTTAGATTAAATATGTATCGATAATAAGCCGTTTTTTACTATCATTCTGGGAAAAAATTTATTGAGCTACAGCAACATTATATATACATATATATATATATATATATATATACATATATACACACACACATATATATATATAGTGTATATATATATATATATATATATATATATATATATATATATATATATATATATATACATACACACACCATCCTCATGGCCACAACATTCAAAATAAATATTGCATTCTAATATGTTATAAAAAAAAAAACTGTCAATGAACACAGTGAAGTTCAGTTTAGAGTAGATTTTCTTTAAACATTTCTTATCTTATATTTCGTACACACAAACACACACACACACGGCACTTATTCTTTCTCACCTCTGTTTGTATGTGTTCCATAAAATACGCACACCACATGCCTGTGTGATTGTTACAAGTAAATATTTGTGTTGCCATTGGGTTGTGCCTTTGAGAAAGAGTAATGTGCTCAGGGATGGTCCAGGTTCCAGTTGTCTCAGTGGTGCAGCTGGTTATCGCAATCAGAAATGTATTCCAGGCAACCTGGGCTCAAGTCCCAGCTGAGGCACTTATTCTTTCTCACCTCTGTTTGTATGTGTCCCATAAAAAATGCACACCAGACTCCTGTGTGACTGTTACAATAAAGAAACTGTTTGTTTATGCCAGTGGCCACAATGAAGTTCAGTTTAGAGTAGATTTCCTTTAAATATTTCTTATCCTATTATTTGTATCCTGGATAGCGCAGGGGAGATGCTACATCTCCTTGCCATAGGGATCTTCATTTACACATTTTTGCACTGTATTTATTCAGGCTGTCCCAGATTAGATGTAGTATCTTGTTTTTAGTGGGGTCATGATTTTTCTATTTTGATAAAGTATTTCTTCAGGGTAACCTAGTCCAGGGCCCCCATATTTAAAGGAGATGCGAAGTGCATCCTGGTGGAAATGTGAGGTGTGCCATGCAACTCCAACAATGCACCACAGCATGATATTAAAAAGTGTGGGATGCACCTGCTGCAAGGGAATGGACCAGCATGCACACAGATAGTATGCCATGCAAGTTGAGTGTGTGTTCCCATGCATGTACCATGTTGCAGCATACTTAGTGGGAAATTCACCCCTCATAGCCCAGAACAGCACAGCCCATAGCTAGGCCATGAATAGCTGACCTAAGCCAGCCAGCCACCCACAGGTGGGCTGTAGAAGTGCACCCAGGTGCACAGCAGCCTCGCAGCTCTGGTGAACTAAAGGTACCCCCTTCAATCCATGATTGATCCAACTCCGTTCCCAAAGAGCTCCATAGTGTAGGGCCCCCTAGACTCAATTGCACCAGAGGAAACCACAGTCCATATCCATAGCATAGAGGACTCCCACCCACTGCCTTGGTACATAGACAACCCTGCTCCCCCCATATCCAAGCTGTTGTGGAGACTGGCACTGCCCTCCATGCCCTGCCACAGCCAACCACCGACTGCACTGGACCTGGGCTGGGAACCTTCACTCCAAAATAACTCAAGTGGCTATACCATACATTGGGGCACTACACAAGTTGCAGACCCACCAGTGTATGCAGCTGTGTCTATGTCCCTGTCAAACCGTAAGAGGGAATTGACATACCTCCAATGCATGCCTTATTGATGCTGTATCTTCCTGCTGCCATACCCCCTTCCCCATTCCCCTGTGTAACATGACAGTCTCTGGACTGCTGAGGTATCATGGGTGCCATGGGGTGCCGTATCCTGCAATGGCATTTGTAGTGTATGATCCAGGCTATGGAAAGTGTGTTTGTGGTTCCCAGTTGTACAAACAAATAGGTCGGTTGTAACATCCCTGTTCTGGGATCTGTGTGAGTGAGTACAGCATTGGCTTTCACCCACACTGAGTAGTGCAATGGCACCAGGATGATTTATCCACATGCAAGTGCCTGAGGTGTATGGCTACTGGATGTTATCACCCGCAGTCATCTTGTACCTACATATGACACATTCCAGAGTCCTACTGCCAGTGCTTCACCACCCAAAAATAAGATTCAATTTCTTCTGTGAACCATCCAGGCTAACTATATAGTAATCAGCAGGCATATTCTAGGAAAACACATTGTAAAAATGTCTAAAAGGAAGACCACATTGAAACTGCTTCTCAGCAGATCTGCATTGTGCAAATTCATTAGAAATAATGGGTAAAAGCATCCCAAAAGCTCTCCACAGCCATATCGGCTCTGACCAGACTTTTTTTTATATTTGGGTGTAGTTTTATTTTTATGAGATAGTCAATTAAAATCTTGTCTGAAAGAGTAGCGAAGGCCTTCGAATAGTCCAAGAACAGGACGTCTACTGACAGACCCTTGTCCAGTGCTGCACTCACTGGTTCAAAAAACTGGAGTAGATTTGAGAGACATGATCTCCCTTTGTAAAACCCATGTTGTGATATAAGGCCTTTATTGTTAATGTGACTGATGATTCTATGTTATAATAGGCGTTCCATCAGTTTCCTGATGACCAAGGTAAGTTTTATTGGTCTATAGTTGTTAACATTCTTTTCTGAGCCACTCTTGAATATGGATGTAACAATTGCAGTTTGCCAAACTGATCATGATTTTCCTTCTTTTAGTGATACATTAAATAACCTAGTTTGTGGGCCAACCAGTACCAAATATAGTTCCTCAATGAACTTGGGTGGAATTCCATCGGGGCCTGCTGAACCATTTGGTTTAATTTTAGTAATGGCATCTAATATCTCGGTTATAGTAAATTCACATGCGTCTACTAGGTGTGGAATATGTGTTTCAGTTATTGGCTGTTTTGGTTTGAATACACTCGAAAAGTAATCATTGAGCTTGTTTGCTATTTTGACTTCCCTGCTTATTGTTCCTTTGGATGTTACCAATGGACCTATCCCTTTTTGATGACCCTTTAGAGGCCCAATGTAATTGAAGAATTGTTTCTTATTATCTTTAGTGATTATTGCTAGTTTTAACTAATATTCTTGTTTAGTGTTCCTAACAGTTTTTTCTTTGCTTTATTAGCACTTTTTTATATTTAGTCCAAGATGTATCAGTTGGTGTTTTTATGTGTTTGTTAGATAGTTTTTTGCGTCTGTTGATTAGACGATTTATTGTTTTGCTCCACCATGATGGTAGCCTTTTCTTGTTGATGTATTTTGTTTTTTCTGGCACCCAATGTGCTATACAATACTTAATTTATCATTTATTTTTTCCCAAATAGTTTCCAAATTAAGATCATTAAGGTCAGTTTCCGAGTTCCAGTCCCTTAAATATTCACTGATTTTTGTGATAATTGGCTTTATAGAAGTTCTTAACAATGGTTGCACCATTAGCACTACAAGCCTTTAGTGCCATGTGTATTTTAACCATGTTATGATCACTGTCACCTAATGGTGGCAAAATTTTGGGTTCAGAAATACCCACTTGTATGTTGGTTAGAATGATATCTAAAATGTTGTTACATCTAGTTTAAAATTTGAACAGCTGCTCTTTATTATTTGAGATTGTAATATTTATAAAGCTGTTTTTGCATGTTCCAGACCCCTCTAGTGAATCCCAGTTAATTGCTGGAAAGTTAGTCTCCCATAAGAATATAACCCCCTTTATTGATATGCTATTAATTTCGAAAAAAAATGTATTGGTTTCACCCAGGTTTAGACCAGGGGAATTGTACCCCAGGCCAACAGTAAGTGTTCTATTGCTTGCTTGTACCTTTGCCCAAATTAATTCGGAACTGTTATGTTGTGGACTTATATCATGTACCTTATATTGCACATTGACATAAAAGGCTATTCTGCCACCTGTTTTTCCAGAGAGATTTTTGCAGATTTTAATATAGCCTTGAACTTTAGTGTTCCAATATTCATTTTTAAACCAGGTTTCAGTGACACCTCAGATTGCTACGTTGTTAGACACCAAGTAGCTTTTGAGCTCCTCCATTTTATTCCGTAGGCTCCTTGCATTAATTAGTGTTATCTTTAATTTGTCATTTCTAGTGAATATTTCTGGGGTTTTAATCTGACTATCATTATTAGCATTAGCTGAGTAGATGTTGAGTCTACAGGATTTTGGGGAATTTGGGGGGGGTTTAGAGAGTTAGACTGTGAATTTCTCTCCCCCCTGTGTGTTAGTTTAAATAATTATTAATGCTTCCCAGGAGTCTTTTTCCCAACAGATTAAATCCTTTTCAACTAAGATGAAGTCCATCCCAACAAGAATAATTACTTCTCTTCACAAAATCCTCCCAATGGGTTATACAGTTTATACCCTGTGACATGCACCATTTCCTCAGCCATTCAGTTACTGATTTGATGTTCATGGTCATGTCTTCTGTAGCTTTAGGCACTGGGAGAATTTCTGATATTGCAACATTGCAGCCAGCATCAAAGAGTTTGTTGGTTATTGCCATGCAGCCTTGTTTAATTTTGTTTACTGTTTCAGATAATACATTGTTAACTCCAACATGAACTATACCAAATGGGATTTCCCCAGCATGTGTAAGTATGTTATTCAACCTGATTGTAATGTCTCTAATTCTTGCCCCACTAAAACTGGATAAAGTTCTGTTGTTGTTATCTGGTTTGCAGTTAATTCTGTCCAAATGTTTGATCATTGAATCACCAAGTACATAAATTTGGCGAGTTGGAATCAGTCATTGGGACTGTGGTGAAGTGTGCACACTTGGAGTGATACTGGGTCGACCAGGGTGGTCTTGTTACATGTGCTGGAGTTGTTTCCCATCTGTTGATACCACTCAAGGCATGCTGGGCTGACTGGACTTTGGATTCTGTGTTGTGTCCAGGGAGGTTGCTTGTTTGTGACTGTGGATTGGTTTAGAGTGAAGGTGCACTTTCTGGATTCGTTTGGATGTTCTGCTATGAAGATCGCTGGAGTCTAAAGTAGCTGCTGAGTGAAGGAGTGGAATGACTGGTGTGGGGTGGCATAGTGAGTCAGGGGTCCCGACCCTGCTGGGCATTTACCTACTGGGGCATCTGGCTACACTGAGGGCCGTGCTCTGGTCTGGCTGGGTAGCTGATGGACTGGATTGATAGTCCTTAGGTTATCCCTGAGGTATACTGATGGGTGTGCCCCAGTGGAGCTCTGTAGTGTGGCTATGGGTGTTGGTGGTTTTAGTCCTTGTTTGGAATTTTTGGGATTCTGCTCTGTCCGCCTGAGACTACTGAGAGGAAGATTTCAACTCCATTTGTCTTTTACTTTTACAATCGGACTTTCTCATTCTTACTTTCTGTTTTATTGGACAGCAGTGAGAGTTCCTTATCTGTTCAGTCCCCTGGCAGTGAGACTGTTTGGAGAGCTGAAGAAATTTACTTAACTATTACCATTATTATAATTTGGAAGGGCAGTGAGAGTGCTGTGTTATTTGCTTGGCCTTCCCAGCAGTGAGAGTGCATGGTGGCTGAGAAACAAATATTTGGGATATATTGAGAGTGAGAGTCCCTGACTTTATTTTGCCCCTCAGGCTGTGAAAGGAGCCTGGGGGCTGAAGATTGCACGCTTTGGCTGACTTTTTTATGGACTTTAGAATTCATTTTAATTATTATTTTTTTCTCAGTTGGTCTTTTTCTGTCTTTTTTTATTTTTTTTAGTTCGTTTTAATTTAATATTGTACTGTATATTTTAAATGAAATTGTTTTTGTATATGGGGTGGGTTTTGAAAGTACTATAAGATTATATAGCTCTAATCCTAATCCTAGTTAATTACTAGTTTATGATCTGCCTTGTTCTTGAATTTTGAGATTGTGAAATTTTGTTACCAGTCTCCTTTTGTAGTAAGAGAGCTACTAGGGATCTAGAGATTTGGCTCTTAACTTAGATTTAGATTTAGCCTGAGATCTTACATTTTAATTACTGTAATCATGTAGTTATTATAATTAATTTATGTGGGAATTAGTATTGGTTATTTTGTAGTTTAGTATACGTTTTTGGTTTTAGTCACTGGAATGTGTTGCAGTCCTGCCCCCACGGTCGTGCATGATTAATCCTCCACCCTTCACTCTCTTTGTCATTTCATCTTCCCCCCTTAAATTTGTCAACTTACCAACACTGTAGAGACCTGGGTATTGTGCGTTGGGGGAGGAGGGGAGTTGGAGGTGCATACAGCACAGGTTGAATGAGTAGGGTTGTGAGGACCAGAAGATGCCCTGGGGCGAAATGGAATCCAGACCATGGTCCATCTTGTCTGGTTTCCATACCCAAGGGCACCACTGATTTAGGTGGGCATGTGGCCAGGGCAGCCCCAGAAGTTCATCCAACTCGAGCAGTGTTATGCAATACCAGATCCATTAAAAACAAGACTGCAATTATTGCTGATCTTGTAAATTCAGTGGATCTGGCTTGCATCACTGAGACCTGACTGGATGAGAACTCTGGCCCTATATTAGAGGCTGCAATTCCAGCTGGTTATTCAGTGATTCACCGCTTGAGAGTGGATCACGGGGGGGGGGGGAGTTGTGGTCTGTTTAAAGACTGAATTGGGCCTCACAAATGTACCAGTTTAAGAGACTGAGTCATTTGAATGTACTGTGGTAACAGGCGTCGGTTGTAGGATTGTTCTCATCTACTGTCCTCCCAGGGATGGGAAACAGTTTCTTCAGGAAGTAGCAGACTTTATGTCGACATGGCTTTTGAGTCCCCCAGGCTGATGATTCTGTGTGACTTTAATGCCTGGGTTGATGATGAATTCTCACAATTTGGACAACACTTCCTACAGTTAATGTCATCTCTGGGCCTTACACAGATAGTTACCACTGCTACTCATAAACATGGCCACTCTCTTGACTTAGTTTTCCTCCTGGGGATCAAAGCCTCAGATAGATTTGGGGGTGGAACCAGTTGGATGGTCTGATCACTACACCGTGCGGTTCAATTTTGGGGCCCCTTCTTGTAGGCTGACCCTTGTGGAGATGGTCAAGTATCACCCATTATGAGATGTTAGCTCTGAAGGTCTGTTGGTGGTACTTGACCTATCGATGATTCCAGAGGCAAATAGCGACCCAGAGGATCTCGTGGTGGCCTATAATATGGCCATCTCATTAGCTCTGGATGTCGTTGCACCTATCTGAGTTCATCCTCTCTCCCCTTCTCCCTCAATCCCCATGGTTTGGTGGGACTTTGAGGGAGATGCAGTGATTAGGACAAAGGTTAGAGCATTGCCGGCAGATATCTGCCCTCAAGGCCAACCACTTTAGATTGATGGATCATTATCAATCCTATCAATCTGCAATCACCTGAAAGAAGGCAACGTTCCTGTCCGGGGAGATTGTGGCCACTCAGAGTCAACTGACTCAGCTTTTCTGGACTGTAGATAGACTGTGCAACCCAGCCTGTCTGCAAGTCTGGATAGCATTTTCACAAATAGAGTGCAAGGAACTTGCTCGATTCTTTGCAACTAAGGTGGCTGACATCTGGGCAACTACCCAATCAGCACACTCTTTGGGCATTGCTTCCGATTAGTGCTTGGTCACCGGCCAGCAGTTTTCCTGGAGTACCTTAGACCGCCCGGAGTTCATGGATGTCATGAGGATTGTCCAGAGCATGTGTCCCACATGCTGTAGTTTGGACCTAGGACCAACATCCATTATTTTGGGTTGTATTGACTCCATCATCCTGGTCCTTGCACAGATAGTTTGGTGCTTCTTGGAAACTGGTGAGTTTCCTAGTTACCCAAAGGAGGTGGTGATAACACCTCTCCTGAGGAAAACGTCCTTGGACCCGAACTGCCACATGAACTACAGACCAATCTCTAACCTTCCCTTTTTGGGCATGGTGGTTGTGAAGGTGGTTGCTGCTCAGTTGGAGAACCATTTAACCATCCATGACATCTATGAACCTCTCCAGCCTGGTTTTTGAAAGAGGCATAGTACTGAGACAGCACTGGTTTAGGTGCTCAATGATCTCTGGATGGCAAGAGATAGGAAAAACTGTTCTATCTTGGTTCTCCTGGATCTGTCTTCAGCATTTGACACTGTGGACCATGTGATTCTTTTCAATCATCTGAGGTTCATCTGTGGCCTGTCAGGTACAGTCCTCAGGTGGTTTACATCTTACCTCACCAGAAGAACTCAGAGGGTGTTGTCGGGGCTTTATTCCTCTGACCCAGTCCCTCTATCATGTGGGGTTCCTCAGGGATCAGTGTTGTCCCCATGTTGTTCGCAGTGTACATGCTACCCCTTGGAGACATTGTAAGGGGGTATGGGCTGAGGTTTCACTGCTATGCTGATGATACCCAGCTCTACCTTTCCTTTGCACCTGACCAGGATGGAGCTGTCTCAGTCTTTTAATAACTGCCTCATAGAAATCCAGGAGTGGATGGATTCGAGCTGGTTGAAGTTGAACTCAGGAAAGACTGAAGTGCTGGTTGTGAACCCAGGTTGCTGGATGGGGGGCCTGGGGTGGGTTCACCTCTGGGCTTTTTCTTGGGGTTTATCTCTCCCAGCCTCTGAACAGGTGCGAAACCTGGGGGTAATTTTTGATGAAGGGCTGACGCTACATGCACAGGTGTTGGCCATCATCAAAACATCATTTTACCATTTTAGGAATGTCTCCAGGATTAAGCACCTTGTTCTGTTCAGTGACCTTCTTATGTAGGTCCATGCCTTTGTGTCCTCACACTTGGATTATTGCAACTCCCTTTACCTGGGGCTTTCTGGGGGTAGAAATCTGCCATTTGCAGCTAGTTCAGAATGTGGCAGCATGACTTTTGATGGGGACCTCTCAGTTCTGCCATATTTCTCTGGTGCTGTGCGCTCTGCACTGGCTGTCAGTAAAATAGCGGATCACCTTTAAAATCAGTCTTCTGACTTATAAAGCCCTACACAGACTTGGCCCTGACTACCTGAAAGAGCATCTGGTTCCCTACCACCCCAGGTGATCACTTCGCTCAGCTGGTGAGGGGTTGCTAGAGATTCCTAGAGTATATTTAAAATCTTCTGCGGCCTGAGCTTTTATGCATGTGGCCCCCTCTGTTTGGAATTCTCTACCCCACAAGTTATGAGAGTGTGCAACTGTGGAGGAATTTAAAAGATATCTGAAAACTCATCTTTGGTATTATGCTTTTGGTGACTGATTTATTTTTTTCTTTTATTTAAACTGTGTATTGTTGTATTTTAACTAATGTATGCTGATTGCGATGTTTTAAAATTTAGAGGCACCTTGGCTTTGGAAAGGCGCCATAAAAATTAAGTTTTACTATCATTATTAATTATATTTGGATCATCATTTGGCATTTGTGCTGATTGTCTGTCATCTTTTTGCTGGTCACCTAATATAGCGTCCCTTAATATAATTGTTTGGTGCTCCACCTGATTGTTATTAACTATATCATTTAAGATAAGGGGACTGTTAATGTGGTTAGTATTATCAGGATTTATTTATTGATTGATTTCTAGAAATACTGTTGATTAAGTTCCCCGTTGCGTTAATAGTATGAGTTTCCTCATTAACAGGGATTTTTGGTTCTGATGAGGGATCAAACATATTTGAGGTAGGTATGTTAAACTGGTTGGCTTTACATTCCCTTTTTGGGGCTTTGGAACTTTGGACAATAAACCAGTCATCATTAGTGGTGGGCGAAGTGGGATCAGTTTGCTCCATGGAGCGATTCGTGGAGTGAAGGCAGATTCACGAAGTGCTCTGCAGCGTAAAGCGGAGTACTTTGCATCATAATAGATATTGCAAGGTCCATTGAAAACAATGACTTTGTGTTAGTCCACATTCCCAAAACCACTACTCCACAAATTTTAAGGCACATTACACTGAAAACAATGTACTTCACCTCACTTCGCATTGTTTTAAGCTCCAAAGGCAAATTTTGCAGTGATTCATAGGATTTCAGGTAACATGGGCTATAGAGTGTTTTGCCCAGCCCCAGTTTGGGGTAGCGTGTGTAGGAAGCTGTCGGAGACAGTCTGCTCTGAGAGCTCTCTGTGATTCAAACCTTCTAAAAGCTGTTAAAAAAGCCTTTTTGATTCATTTTTTTTGCTGAAACTTTAGTTCATTGATTGTAGGAAACCCTCCTGTTCTCATACCATCAAGCATTTATTGTTTGTGTGTGGATTTTGAATGTCAATGTACAACATTCAGTCTGGGTACTAGAGACAGTGGAAGTGTGCTTTGGGGAGGGGTGTACCTGTGGTATTCATAGACTTAAGTTAGAGAAATAGGGAGTTCTTTGTTTTTTGGTTATATTTTTCTTGTATAACTGACTGTTAATGCACATACAGTAATATTTTCAGTAATTGTTCACATTTTTTTACTGATTGTGTGTGTTGTGGACCTGATGCAGCAGTGCATAATTTCAGGTTGTTTAAAATACATTGTATATCCATTGCAAGGAGGGCTGGGGGGATACTGGGATGCATAGGGAGAGGCATCACCAGTAGAAAACAAGAAGTTATTATCCCTCTGTACAGACAGCTGGTGAGACTCCATCTGGAGTACTGTGTGCAGTTCTGGAGACCCAATCTCTGCAAAGACATAGACAGGATGGAAGCTGTCCAGAGGAGGGTAACTAAAATGGTGCAGGGTGTGCACAAGAAGACATATGAAGAGAGAGTTTATGGAGCTTAATATGTATAGCCTCGAGGAAAGGAGGAGAGGGGACATGATAGAAACTTTCAAGTACCTCAAGGGAATCAACAAAAGTCCAAGAGGGTAGCATCTTTCAAAAAAAGAGGTGTGCAAGAACAAGAGGGCACAATTTGAAGATGGGGGGCTGCTCAGAGGTAATTTAAGGAAGTATTTTTTCACAGAGAGGGTTGTGGATGCATGGAATGGCCTTCCGGAGGAGGTTGTGGAGTCAAAATCAGTAGTGGAATTCAAGCATGCATGGGACAGTCATAAGGCAATTCTGGGGGGGTGGGGTTAAGAAGAAGTAGGCTTCTGGTTAACTAGGATCTGCAGCTTATTCAGTAGGTAGGGAAATGGGCAGACTGGGTGGGCCAAGCGGTCCTTATCTGCCGTCAAATTCTATGTTTCTATGTTTCTATGTTTCTATGTATAATGCTGAAGTTTTCAATTTGCTATGCATTACTTGTAGACAAATTGTATGTGTGTGTGTGAGTGTGTGGTGCGTGACATCGAATAATACACCTTTTATTGTGCCAAAGTGTAATTGCAGGTGCAGCAGTGTGAACCTGCTATCCACTGCACTGGCATGATTTTGTACTGCCATTATAGTATCTTTTCTTGGTTTTGCACTACTGTAATTTGCAGTCAATGCCCCCCCCTGCCGGCAAAAGGAATTCTTTTCCAGATTGGATTGTTTGTGACTTGAGAGCACCAGTGGTTAGTTAAGCTGTTGAACTTGTTGTGATGTTGCATCTGTATCTCTTGTTGAAGCCACAGTTATTTTTTTGGCTTCACATCCAGTGCCCCCCCAGCCCCCACCCAGAGTGAACATTCCAAAATCTAAATTTGCTTAGAATATTCTTGCTGATCCCCCAAAATGCCTGCAAAGACTCCTGCAAGCAAAGCTGTTTCTTGCCATGGCACTGCTACCAGTGGTAAGATTGTCTGTGGGCGTGGTAGTACGCAGTCGCAGAAGTACATTGCTGATGTGAGGAAAGGTATTTCTCCTTCAATGTTTTTTACAGCTCCGTCAGTAGCTTCACTCATAGTTGGAGGAGATTATGTTGTCCCAGCTGGTGGTGATGGTATGGGTATTGCTGCCTCAAGTTCCACTTCTGACCAGTCTACCATGTCCAAAAATACAGTGGAGTGTGGAGCAGTCCTAGTGAGTGACAGTGTAGATGATGTCATACTCCCCAGTAACATTCAAGTAACTGAACATTAGGATTCTAATCATCATGTCAAAGATAACACACAATGTGACATTTCTTCCACTGCAGTTCAGGTTATGCATTTGCCATGCAGTGATTGACAGTGTGGTGAAAACATTTTGGGTGATGGTGGTGCTGCTGCTGATGAATCTGATGATGATGATATTGTTGTGGTTGCAACATGCAGTCCACATGCCAGCATCCAAGCAGAAGATGTTGATGAATATGATGATGATGATGTCAGTGACCCCTGTTGGGAACCAAAGAAAAAGAAATTCAAGGTGGCTGTGTCTGTGTCTGGGTCTGTTTGCATTACCCCCCCCCAATAAAAAGTTGTGATTTACCAGTTTCAGTTGATGATGATGACCCAGTAATAATGGTAGGTAGTCGTGGTGGTCAATTGCAGTCCAAGTGTATCCTGCCTAAAAATCATGTAGCACCCCCCTAACTTCATGGCTTAAAAAAATGGAGTCCAATAAGCAGCAGAGGGGACATGTTAAAACTACAGCATCACAATCCCTTGTTTGGGATTCTTTTGTACAAGATGCAAATGATGAGTCAGTTGCAATCTGCCAGGTTTGCCAAGTGTTTGTGAGTTGAGGCAAAAAGGGGAGCCATCTGGGCACAGGGGGACAGCATACCCATCTTAAGATCAGGCACATGGCACTGTGGACCCAGCACAAGATGGCAGCTAATACCTGTACCACAGTGGGGCGTTCACCCTCGTCATCAATCATAACAAGCATGTTATCCCCTTCCATGACTGTAACATCAAGTAGAAAATAAATGTGTGTAGTAGTGATGTAATAAGAGCAGAGGATTACCACAGGCATGATGAGGTGGAGGAGCAGAATGATTTTGAAATCTTATCCAGTGGTGGTGAGAGTAGCAGTTTTGGTGGTGGTCAATGCAGCAAGTCTAGTGCAAGTGGTACATCGACCCCTGCTGGTAAATCTGGGAAAATAACTGCATTTCTGGGTTTGTCATTACCTGTGCAACCGTCTTCATCACACATCCACACTCCACCCCCTGAGATTTGCAGAGCAGGACCATTTGTCATCACACCCCATGTAAAACGTTTGTCAGCCCACGTTACAGAGTGTTTTTTGCGCATAAGCTGAAGTACCCACCAATCATACAGTGTCATGTGAACGTAATGCTGCTGTAGCTGAAATGCCGGCAATTGATCTTTTGCCCTTCTCCTTTGTGAAGAATTCTGAGTTCCAGCAGTTTGCTGCATGTGCCTGTCCAAAATGGAAAGTCCCATCCAGGACATACTTTTCAACCCGTGCTGTCCCCGAGTTGTACCATACTGTGTCCGACTCAGTAAGACATGCCCTTCAACATTCCTCCTCTCCATTCATCCATTTAAGTATGGATATGTGGACAAGTGGCAAAACAGTGGGGAGTTCATATCTGTGTAGAACTGCATTCTGGGCGCAGGTGCCCAGGGTTTTTTATGTTGTTGGTAGTGTGAATAATCAGTGTAGTAAGGTGGAGTGTCATGGTAGCAATCTTCCAGGAATTCGACAGCATGCAATGATTGCTATGCACAATGTGACCTGTTCACGCACTGGTGAAAACATATTGGACCTAGTACTGAGTGAAATTGACAAGTGGCTGAACCCCCTGTATCTGAGAGCTGGGTTCATAGCAAGTGACAATGGGTCAAATGTGGAGAAATGCATCATGGATGGTGGCTTTTTTTGGGTTCCATGCATGGTCCACTGTTTAAATCTTGTGGTGCAGGAGCTTCTGCAGCACCCTGATATAAAGTAAATGCTGACAGTTGCATGCCGTATCTGGTCTCACTTTTCACACTCTTTAAAGGCCCGTGACCAACTTCGGCAGTTGCAGATCTGAAACAGCCTTGCGCAACATTGCTTGAAGTTGTAAGTTGTCACCTGGTGGAACTTTATTTTATAAATGGCAGAGAGGTTTTCTGAACAGTACAAAGCCATCTCAGAATATCTTGTCATGCACACTAGCCGTGACAGTTCCGGGGCCTCCATGTCTATGATGACTGAACAGTGGCACCTCATGGACTTTGTAATAGCAATCTTGAGACCTTTTGAACATGCCACACAGGCAGTGAGTGGTGAGTCTGCCTCCATTAGCCAGTCAATTCTACTACCGCCAGTGCTGAGGCAGACATTGATGAATGCACAGAATAACCTTGATGTGACCAGGGACAGTGCTAGCAGTGTGTTGCTGAAACACATACTGACAGTATTTGACCAGAATCGTCAAATCTTGAGCATTCAGCATAGTGACAACTTTGCAATAGCAACAATGCTGGACCCACGATACAAACATGGAATTGCCTCAGTACTGAAGGGCGGTCCAGAACAGGTAAAAACTGTCAGCGGGCAACTGGTGCGCTTGGTTCATGGGGCACAGAAGTCACGTGCTGAGGTCATGAAACCTCAGCAGCATAATCAGGCTGAAGGTGAACCTGGAGGAGTAGTTTCAAGCATATCCTGTAAGGGGAAGGGGACTGCAGTTCCAGGTGGTCTGTCATCAAAAGTGGTTGGCGTTAACGCACTTTGGGAGGCTTTGTCCCAAGTGGGGATTTGTGACATAAATGATTCTGGAGAAGCAGATAATGCATCAACAACTGGACTTGGAGCAGCACAGCAAATAGTTGAGTCATATTTGTCTGAAAACAGGCATCTGTCAATCACTGATAATCCCCTTTTATGCTGGAGTGGAAAGGTCAGTGAATGGCCAGAGCTGACTGCTGTGGCACTGAAGTACCTGACATGCCCACCCTCCAGTGCAAGTGTCAAGAGGGTATTCAGCTCTGTAGGTGCACTAGCTCAGGATCATCATACAAACCTCTCTCCTGCAAATGTCAGTTTGCTGACATTCATAAAAATGAATGAGAGGCATATACCAGCTCAAACTGCAACCTCAGTATTCGTACCCTGGCATAGTCATGATTTTGCTGATGTTGTAGAAAGGGACCATCCTGGTGGCAGTGGCAGCATGAAACGGCCTACCATTGATGTAGATGATAACACAATGGAGAAATAATTTCCCAGTGGTCAGAATTCAGACATAGAAGACTGCAAGGGGAGGATGATGATGAATGATGATGAGGTTAATGTTGACAGGTTTTTCTAACTTAAGTGGTTAAAAAGCTGTCACATTTCTTGTATGATACATGTTTTCTTTTTCTTAAAGTTAAATCAGTGTCCCACTCACAGTGACTCAAATTCCATATGTCACGTCACATTTATAACACAGAGCACAGTATATCCTGGCCCCCGGACTACCACCACCATAAGACCGCTGTTACCTGTTCACCACTGCCGCCATAGGGAATGTGACCATGTGTCTCTCTGGACTACCACCACCATAAGACTGTTGTTAGCCACTGCCACCAGCACCAGATGCAGGAAGATGGGAGAGAGAATGTCATCATGTGCCTCAGCTATGACCACCACCACCATCATTGTGACAATGTTTTCCATTACATGTCTTTTGACCATGCCAAGGTAGAGGGAGTCAAACAGGAGACCACATCCATGAGCCACAGGTACAAAGCTTCTTATTATTAAAACTATAAAGTGAGTATGTGCACTAATGTTTTTCATGCTGTTCAACTTCCTTTAGCCGTATGTTTTGTTTTCTGTTGCTTTTCTGAGCTACAATGGTCAAGCACATACAAACAACTTATTTTGTTTTTTTTACAGGTTAACAACAAAGGACTGTCCTTCACTGAAGGTCTGTATCAATGGTACAGCAGTAGTACTGTCTACAGGGACCTATGAGATATCTATTTCCAATCCATACTGGTAGGTATATCACTTTTATTTCATCTATTCCTTTTTTTTCATAAGAGAGCAAGAAATCAGACTGAAGATTCATAAACTAGGTGACATGTAAGTCACAAAAAATATTTCTGTAACATATCATTCACTGTATTCCAAATTTGCAACTGTGCAGCCATGGCAGTGTTGAAAAAGTTGGACTCAGGTCGTTACTTTTATTGAACAAGATGGAACACTAACACTGTATATTTGTTGCACAACCTGGTACTAAATTAAACTGTGATCTGATGATTGCAGTGGGACAGCATCCTGATGACTGCAGTGGGACAGCATGCTATCTGTGTTAATCCAGATACCCGTGGTGGAACAGACACAGCTTAAACATAATGTCTTACTACAGCAATCAGGTTGTAATAAGTCCTTCATTTCATTTTTTAAGAAACTCCCAGATGCTTTGTGGTGTCATAGTTGCCTTATCCAAAGAACTTCTTCAACATCATGCCCCACCCCGAGCTGGGGCAGACATGTAACAAGCAGAAGTTGTTTGAATCAATGATGACCATGACCATCATTACTGGACTGGAGAAGGATGCAGATGAAATCTGTGAAGAAGTAACAAAATAATAAACCATTTATGAGATCTACTTGCAAATATGCTTCCCCCTCCAAAAAAAATATTTACCTTCATTGGCTTGAGAGTATTCCGTTTCCAATTTCAATGTCAACATTTCTCATCAAGCACTGTAATGTGTACACCAACAGTATGTGACATGTGATACAAAACAATACAGTGAGTACATGTATACTGTATGTATGTCAACCCCTCTCCTGGAAAATACATACAGTATATATCAACTCACCAAGGCTACTCTTAGTGTACCCACAAAGGGCAGCCTTCCATCCGGTTGAGGTGATTGCATCACAGTCGCAGGAATTGAAGCACATTTTGGACAAGCAACAGTTCTCTCATGGTCATCATTTCTGATGGAACACTGAATGGATTCATGTCATGTTATCCCTCCTTCACTTGGTTTGGGAAGACATTGCGAATCATGACATCATCATCACAGAATGTTAATTTTCTGGACACAAGACAGTTGCACTCTGGGGATACTGAAACATTCTGGGGACTCTGTGTGACCACTGCGCACATGAGTGACTGCACAATACATTCTGGGGGACTTTGCATGTGGTGTACCACTCCCATTTCACTTTGTTAGCATGAGGGAATTTTCTGGACACAAGACAGTTGCACTTTGGGGTTGCAGAAAAATTCTGGGGACTTTGTGTGACTGCACAATACATTGTGGGGGACTTTGCATGTGGTGCACCGCTCCCATTGCACTTAGTCAGCACTTGGGAATTTTCTGAACACAAGACAGTTGCATTTTGTATGTTGTAAGCACACAACATCATAATTAAATTATAAATTAAGCAGCAGTTCAACAATCTGGTGAACATTTTGACCTATACTTTTTATGCTATTTTAGATTGCCAGTCACTTACCTCCTGACTTGTATGGTACCCTTCTTTTCACAATTTGTGTCTGCTTTAGTAATTTTGCTCATGTTTGAAAAAATAAAAGGAACACTCCTTTTAATATAGCTCTGATCAGGTTATCATCAGTATTTCCAGCTGTTTTTGAACAAATATTGTTCTGTGAGGTCAGAAATCACTGCCTGCTTCATAATTGTTAATTGTACTCACAGCAGAAGTGATATATAAACAACTGATGGACAAAAACAGTGGAAAATACTGATGAAGACCTGGTCCGCACCGTATTAAAAGGAGTGTTCCTTTTACTATTTCAGACATGAAAAAAGTACTAAAGCAGACACAAATACTGGAAAGAATGGTATCATACAAGTCAATGCAACAAACGTAAACATTGCCCTTGACCACTTCATAAACATCTTCACTTTGGCCTGTGACACATATGCTCCTATCAAGAAACGCAAAGTCAAATCACTCAGTAACCCTTGGCTCACAGGTAACCTCCTCAGGATGCTAAAAACAACAGACCACCAGAAGGAGCTGACCAGAAACTCTGGAAGGCAAAACAACATCCAAAACTACAAATGTGCCCGCAATGACTGCACCAAAACCATCCAGCAAATGAAGTTCGCCTACTATAAGCATGCCCTCACAAACTCCTGGGGCAGTGGTCGGGAATTCTGGAAGAACATAAAAGAACTCACCAGGAATCCACCCAAACCCCCCCCCATCAATACTCAACATCAACAGAACCACAACCCTCAACCCAAAAACCATTGCGGATACCTTTAACAAAGCCTTTACTGACCTCAATGCTGTCCTACCCCAGGACTACTTCAAAGATGGTGAAGCCCCTCTGTCTGCAATGAACACTATTCCCACCAGCTCCCCCCGCTTCCACTTCAAAGCAGTCAATGCTCACCAAGTACGCAAATATGTTAGCAAAGCCCTTGGTAAATCAAGATTCAGTAATGACTCCCTCGATCTCAAAATCCTGTCTCTCACACTTGATGAAGTGCTTAGTCCTCCGACTAGAATTTTCAACCTCTCCCTCAGCCTTAGCCAGTTCCCGGACAGATGGAAATCTGCCACTGTCACCCCAATCCATAAAAGTGGTGACAAAATTGCCCACGATAACTACAGACCTATCTCCCTACTACTCCCACTCTCCAAGGCACTAGAATGCATCGCCTCGGACCAGCTCACAGAATACCTGGATACATACAACATCCTGTGCAAGCAACAACAAACGTTCCACAAAGGTCACAGCACCTCCACAGCCCTACTTGAATTCACTGGCGCAATCCACAACGCACTTGACTCCAGTGAACTACTAGGCTCAATCTACATTGACTTAACTAAAGCCTTTGACACCATCACTCACCTCCTCCTGCTTGTCCAGCTTCAGAACACTGGGCTGTCAACTGACTCCATTGGCTAGTTTAAGAGCTACCTTGAAGAATGGTCCCAAACAGTAAGAATCACTGATACACTCTCGGATCCTAGACTGGTCCACTCGGGAGTCCCCCAGGGATCCATTCTGGGACCCTTCCTCTTCAGCCTATTTTTAAACTCACTACTGGACAGCTGCCCAGAACAAATAATTCTCTACGCTGACAATGCTGTGATCCTCACCTCAGACCCTGATCCAATCCAATTACAAAATAAACTTCAGCGGGCCTTCTCCTCCATCGAATCCTGGTTCCTAAATCATAAACTGCTTTTCAATCAGAAAATAAACAAGTTTATGGTCTTCTGCAGCCCCCACAACAAAAACAAACAACTCCACCTCTCCATTGTAACTGAACAAGGAGCCATCCTACAGCAAACACAATCATTCAAGTACCTCGGCATCACCCTTGATCCCCTCCTCTCATATGCTGTTCATCTCAGCAATGTTGCAAAGTCTGCCAATGCTAGGTTAGGCATATTATTCTGGCACTGGAAACACCTAACCCCAGAAGCACTGTCAGTGGCCGTTCAAAGCTCCATCATGAGCATCATAGACTATGGTCTTATCATATTTGGGTCTGCAACTACCATTGCTCTCAAACGTATTGCAACCTCCCTGAATAAGGCCTGTCATCTCATCACTGGCTCATATCACCAAATCCACACATGTGACTTTTATTCCCAATCTGGATGGCTTCAACTGGACAAATGCATAAAATACCAAACCTGCATCACGGCCAAGAAAATTATAATGGGGCTTGCCCCACCTGATGTCTGTGCACTCCTTAAGCCTAGACATAGGAACATCACTACAAGGAGATTTAATTCCCATCTACTACATGACCCAAGGACAAAGATCATTCACCCATCGGGCATCCAGCTGGCTCAACTCTCTTGGCAGTGACATAGCAACCGCTCCAACACTTGGCCTCTTCAAGTCCAAGCTGCGCCTCTCACTGCTTGTATCCTGTGATTGCCCATCTTAACATTTCCACCATTCCAGCTACACATGCTCCAGCACCCAGCACTTACAATCAGTCTTTGCACCCCTAGCACCTCACCTGTTATATTCCCTCAACAAGGCCCCCTTGGCTGCACTGTCTCCCACCCTCACCCACCTCCCCTCATATCTCCACTCCTGCTCCTGCCCCAACCACCTCCCATACTCCCCCTTACCCCTGCACCTCCTACCCCTCAATCTCCTACGCTCACTTCCCCCACCCACCCCTCCCTTGTCTTGCTCATAACTCAAGTCTTTGTACTGGTTATTACATGTCTGTAAGTCAATGACTAGCTGTTTGTAACTAAAAATGATGACTGTTGCACATGCTCACATGGAACCTTTGTAAAAGAGCCTCAGCTCAAAGGTATTGTAATCCTAGATTGAAATAAATAAATAAATAAAGTGGCAATGTAAAATAGCATAAAAAGTATAGGTCAAAATTTTCACCAAATTGTTGCACTGCTGCTTTAATGTTTATTTCAAAAAATAAATATTTCTGGAGCCTCAGTAATGTTTACTTTGTGTTGGGACTCATGAGGTGTCCATCAAAAAGCAGGACTGAGCAGTGCAAATATGCTGTGCTAAACTGCATGAGTGCCGGCAGTGTTCTTTACTGTGCGTGCAGACATTGTGCAGCTTTGTGAAACATATATAAGGTGTGACTTGTTGCAGTATGTAAAGAATAAAGATAAGAAAGAATATATGACATATATTTTATTTGTACCATCAGCACTCAGTGCACTCATGACTTTGTGGAGATAATAGCATAAAGAACACATGCTCTCCTAAAAGTCATGTGTGCAGTGTGTGACTGGGTGCACTATGGCCAGACACCTCTGGAAAAATATCATATCACTTAGTTCGCTGATGATAATGGTGACAATATATGTTATATATTCTTATCTCTCTTCTTTATACCATAAACACTGCAACAAGTCAGCATATATATATATATATATGTTTTCAAGAAGCCGGTCAATGTCTGACATCACACACACACACACACACACACACACAAACATGAAACAGCACTAACTGCACACATGCAATTTAGCACATTATACTTGCATTGCTCAGTCCTGCTTTTCCACAACCACTCCACAACAGAAAGTAAATATTACTGAGGCACCGGATTATGATAACTGTGCAATAAGGAGCATGTATGTGTATGTGTATATTTAAAGGGAAGCAGTCAGTAACAGGAGCTCCCGCCCTCTGCAAGGCTTACCCTCTGGTTAAGCCTTTTAAGTATGTTGCAGTGTTTTTCTTGCGCTGCAACATACTTTATTTTAATAAAGAAAAGCCCATGACCCGGAAGTATGCCGGACACTATGGGCTCCATTAGGTAGAGGTGCGGTGCACACCATGCTCCCATACAAAAGTATTGAAGCGCATGGTGCGAATCCCATTTTACACATAATGGAGCACCCATAGCATCCTCCATACTTCCAGGTCGCAAACATTTCTTTATTAAAATAAAGTATGTTGTTCCTGTTACTGGCTGCTTCCCTTTAAACTACTACTGTGGCCTTCCCTTTGTCTGTTATTAAACAAAAGACAAAGCACTACAGTGAAGGGGGAGGTGTGCTGCAAGAAAGAGCTAATGAGGGATCCCCAGATAGTCCAGCAGCAGATGGAGCATTGACACAATCTGTAACTGGTGTTGCTCTATCTGCTCCAACTGCTGCTGGTCAGCACCCACCCTCTTGTTGTCTTCTTCCACCGCAGCCCACAAAAGAGCTATGTCTGCCTGAGTTGCAGGCATTGTGGGGTCCACTGGTGGTGGTACACCAGGTAGATGTGGTGATGAGGATGGTGCTGGTGGTGGTAGTGAAGCAACTGCTGTGGCCCTCCTCCTGCTGTGACAATGCACAACAGCAGCACCCTCTGCCACTGCCACAGAAGGGCCAGCAGGTGGAGGCCTGGCCTGTTCTGTGGAAGCCTGCCACTCCACCTTGTTGTGGTTCACCATATGGGTGCACTGGCCCCCAGTCTCCAGATGTGTTACCCGGGGGCCACAGTGCACCTGCACTCCACAAAGTAGACATACTACAAGGCTGCTGTCTCCCTGACAGTTGAAAAACTGCCAAACTGGAGATCTGCTGGGGAGACCAGGCACAGGAGGGGCAGGTGCCATGCCAGCAGCATGGTCACGGACCTGGGGCACAACCTGTTGCTGTGGAGGTGGTGCTGCTGGAGATCCTGCAGCTGCCACTGGTGGTGGTGGTTGCAGCATACTTGGTGGAAGTGGCACTGGTGGTGCTACTGCTTTTGGAGGGGGGGACCAAAGACTCCTGAGTGGTCCAACACCACCTGGCTATGCCCACGTGAGTGTGCACTACTCCCCTCCTGCCATGTGCCGTATCCTGTCCCTGTTCCATTGCAAAAAAACAAAAATCACTCCTTCCCTCTCCGTCGACTTCAGGCATACTCACACAACACGGGCACACACACATAATCACACATGCACACACACACACACACACACACCACAAAACTTATAAAACAAAGAAATCAGTCACCACAAGAAAAAATGAACTGACAAAACCGTACCATAAAAATTAAACAATTGGCTTTTAAAAAATCTTTTGGGGTTTTCAATTGTTTCAATCAGAACAAGAACAATCCTCTCCTCTCCTACATGAAATGCCTCCTATCTCTACCTCTGCAAAGGAGAAAGTGAAAGTATCTGCTTGTATGACTCGCTTCCTTCCTGCCTGGCTAAAGCATGTGACTTACAGTACTGTAAGCTATGTGATGTGCGGGGAGGCTACCTGTATTGTTGTCACTCTGTCTTACTTCGTGTTAAGGCAGCATGACACCGCTAAGTCATAATAGCAAAATGAAGTGAGCACTTTGTAATAGTCATTCTGCATAGCTCTGGGACAATGCGAAGTGATCACTTCATGTTCACTTCACCAGCGGAATTTAATTTCATTGCATCTCTAGTCATCATCAGTGTTGGATTTTGCTTCATCCGCCCTTACTCTTTTCCTAATTTGACCTTTAGTGTGGGTTTGTATATCAGTTGTTACTGTAGTGGGTAAGAATGATTGCGTAACATTATTTGATCTTTTAACAGCCAGTGACTCTTTATTGGTATATGAACCACTTGTATTAAGCACCCTGTCATCAGTGTGATTAGTTGTACTATGTTTACCTCGAAGTTTTGAGATTGATGCTTCTTGACTGTGTTCAAGGCAGGTCAATCTTTCATTGGACACACTAATTTCATTCTTCAGCTCATCAGTGTGCTAGCATTTCTGACATTTGAATTGTAAGGGAATATTAGCCATTGTGGACAGCTGATACATACCATACGATGTACACTTGAATCCTATCAGCCCATCTAACATTTTAATTGTTTCCATATTTTCAATAGGGTTACAATATATTTTACTTACAATTTAACAACAGTACTGGAGCAGTGGTTTTTTTTTTTTTTTTTCCCTCCTACTCTCCTGGAGTGGTGGATCTTTCTTCCGGGTATCCCTAGACTGGGACTCCCCTAATCCCTCCCCAGGTAACTACCGTGGTGCCGCTCTTGGACTTACCTCCATATAGCCTCGGCCTACCCCCCCGGGCAGGGAGGAGGGGGGTACTCCCCTTTTACACCCCCTCCAGTCCATTAGTCTTTCGTCAGGTGGTCCAGCTGCGGCGGCCACTAGTAGCCCAGTTATGGGTTATCTGGGGCAGTCGGGACCCGTCTACTTTCCTTCATGCCAGGTGTCCCTTTTTTCCCGATTTTCTTGTCCCCCCCACAGGACGTGAGCACTCTGGGGAGACCAAGGAACGGCGCACTAATGTACGCTCGCTTCCGGTTTCCAGCCCACGTCCTCCCACCCCTTTATGCGGTCCCCCCTGCAACACCACCCGTGTCCACCGGGTGGCGGTCAAGCTGCAGGACAGGCATCCCCTTCCTTCCTAGAGGAGGAGAGCAGCCATTAGGGCGCCGATCCTCCCTCTCCCTGGCCGGCCTCCAGCTACCCGAGTCCGCTTTGAACCTGGTCGCTGGCGCCGCAAGCGGAACAACTAACCGCTGCGCCGGCGGGCCGGCCGAGCAGTGGGGTTTGATACTATTTACTCGCTGAACTTCCAGATGTAGCTTTTTGAAACAAATGCCCTATCCCAGTGTTTGTTTTAGAGCTTGTTCACAATTCTCGGTGCTCTTACTTGGAATGCTTCTGCTCCCATGTCTCGCAAGACACAAATGACATGTGTCTTTACATGTGTCTTCGCAGATGATGCCATGCGCTCACCCTGCTCACTGCAGGGTGATTTAAATTACTGTCTGTGACCCAGAAGTTTCTGATAGATCATGAACTGCTAACCCCCCCCCCCCACCCTCGTACGTGGATCTGGTGCACTGGAAATGCTGTGCAAATACCCTGAAGTAAAAAGTTAGGCTAAATACTGAGCTGTAGTTCCACATAATGCAATGGAATTACAACCCACTGTTCCTGCTTCCTGGTAGTAGGCAGGGCTCCGAGTCCTCCCTAAAATGTATGTGTGTTGCAATAAAAGTTTTAAAATGTGAGTCTCCCCAAGCACAGTTATGCTATAGAGCCTGAGTAAGTCCAAAGTGCCCATGTGCTGCAGAGTGATTTAAATTACTGTCCATGACCCAGAAGTCCCTGATAGATCACAGACTGTTAAACCCCCTTTAAATTTGTTAATTTGCAGCAAAATGTGGGTGAAATCCACTCATACACGGATCTGGGATGCTGAGAATGCTGAGCAAATGCCCCAAAGTAAAAAGTCAGGCTAAATACGGAGCTGTAGTTCCACATAACACAATGGAACTACAACCCACTCTTCCTGCTTCTTGGTAGTAGGCAGGGCTCCGAGTACTCACTAAAACATGCGTGTGTTGCAATAAAAGCTTTAATATGTGAGTCTCCCAAAGCAGTTATGCTATAGGGCATCAGCACAGATAACACTCTCTTGCCTGAGTTGCCAGTTGAGGAAAATTTTTATATTTTCAATCTGCTATGAAGATCACATCTTGGGGTCACAATCGGAGAATACCCCACTCAAGAAAAATGTTATTCAATCTACTTCTAAATGAGCTGACCAATTATATAGATGTGAAATTTGTTGAATGTTTTTCAAACATTAGTGATACATCTTTTTGTGACAGGTGAGTAAGTCAATTTTCATTGACGTTGTATATAAAATAAAAATAATTCTTCATTGATCATTATTTACTGTTTAATTTTTGTGTGTGTGTGTGTACTGCCAAATGTTTGTAGTTATTACATCTGATATCCATAGGTGAGCTTACAGTCAAAGTCTTTATTACAATTAATGACATTTGCAAAGCAGATGCATTGCATATTTTCCTACTTAGGAACCATCATATCTGTTGCTGAATGTGTACTGCATAAGCAATAAGACATGGCTGGGTGTTGGTAGTACCAAGATACCTGCACACCCAGATGTATAGTTAGGCAAGAGATCACAGGTCGAGTCCCTTCAACCTCTGGTTCTGTGGGTATCTCAGTACTACCAACACCCAGCCATGTCTTATTGCTTATATAAAATTGGCCCATATGTAACTTTGAAAAAGAGAACATGCTAAAAGTTTCCAAAGTAAAAAGAAATATATACTAAAATGTTGCTACAGTAAATGTAAAATAGTCCTTCCATAGAAGTTTTTCACCTGTCAGTCATTTCTTTCTTTCTTCACACTCTATACACTGTGTGATTGTTTACCATGGAATAGAAGAATTAACAGCTCTACATTATTATAGTAGTAGAATGCCCCCCCCCCACCCAACATACACACAGAGAATGGTAACATGGAATACAAGAATTCAACATTTTTCAGAGCCCAACCGGCATACAAACAAAGACACACACACATAACTGAAGTGGAGTCAGAACCTCAATTTTATCTGTTGCCAAGTAAGGATCAGGTAGTTATCTAACAAAGTGGTAGGGATAGGAGGGGATTTTTCATGTTGATCAAAGACACATCAGCAATGGAAACTTTGAATAGTTCTTGATTTTTTGAATTTGTGTATGTGTATAAGGGGGGCTCATGAGTGTAAACAACATTAAATGTATTTACTTATTTTATTTAATGTTATGGACTTTTATTTTTAGGGCCTAGTTGAAGTTTTTTGTATATGAGTACAGGTTCTATCCATGTTTGTGAAGGAAACTAGTCATTAGGTGCCTTATGAATTCTGTGAGTTGCCCTGGTTGGCAGGGACTTGTTTTAGCCAGTTTCACACTAGGTAGTTAAGGAGCTAGGGGGCTTAAAGTCCCATATTGCTCCTTATAGTAAATAGTATTTAATGTTAGGATTGGTAAGTATATACTTATCCAGTCTACCCTTGAAAATAGATTTTGAGTCACTAATTATGATATTTAAAGGAAGAGCATTCCATGGATTAACAATCCTCACAGTGAAAAAATACTTTTCGAGAAATATAGTTGAAACCCCTCCCAAGTAACTGGAGAGGATGTCCTCTGGTGTTAAAAGCATTATTCTTAAAGTCTAGACCCATGTTGTATATTAGATAATCATCCTTGATAACATCATACATGAATAAGATGTCACCCCACATGCTTCTGGTGGTTAGAGACATTAAGAGATCTGAGTCTAAGTTCATATGACATATTAGTGTACCCTTTTATATGTTTGATAAACTTTCTCTGAATTTTCTCAACCTGGAGAATTTCTTGCTTTTTGAAGGGGCACCAAAACTGGGAGTTATACTCTAAATGAGGAAGAATATAAGCTCTATATAGAGGCAATAAAACCCTCCTATTTTTAGATTTTATATTCCTAAGAATAGACCACATAAACAAAATAATACAAAAAGCAAATGGTGTTATCTGCATTTTAACTGTGAAATCACTGGTGATATGTACGCCAAGATATTTTTCCATTGTAGTACATGAGAGGGGCTTGTTATCCAACTTATTTATATTATTAGGATTTTGAGGACCTAGATACATTATTTTGCATTTGTCATGATTTAATCTCATACCCCAGATCTTAACCCATTCAGTTATATGATCTAGATCTTTCTGAATTGATCTGACGCTATTATGATCAAAACATGGCCTGCCTATTTTGATATCATCAGCATATCTTATTGACTTTGAATAGCAGCTCTTGGTTATATCAGCTATAAAAGTCTGAAACAAACAAGGACCCAGAACGGACTCTTGCAGCACCCCACTTGGAACCAGACCCATATTGGACAGATAACCATTAATCAGTACTTGCTGAGAACGACCGATCAGCCAGTGTGATATCCAACTCAGAATGCTGTGATTTATTGGGAGGGTATATAGTCTTTTAATAATGCCCAATGGGGGATAGAATCAAAAGCTTTACTAAAGTCAATATAAACTATGTCATAAGGTATTCAATTATCTAATTGAAGACTAACGTCTTCATATAAGCAGAGTAAATTTGTGAGGCAGCTAGGACCTTTTATAAATCCATGCTGGGTTATCTCCAACTCACTTAGGATATTAGATATTATATCTTTTATGAGCCCTTCCAAGAGTTTGCATAAGGGGGACATCAGACTGATTGAATGATAATTTTCCCAGTTATTATGGGGACTTTTTTATGTATGGGGATCACATAAGCATTCTTCCAAGATTCTGGTACAAACAAATTGCTCAAAGAATAATTTAAGAGGAAAGCATAAACAGTCAGCAAGAAGAAATAACAGATGGCCAGAAATATTATCAGGGTAAGCGTTAATCTTTTCTTCCAACTTTATAGGTTTATCATATATTAATTTTTCAGATATTGAAATAGAAGTATCCTGGGTGACACTGAGTGATAGATTAGAATGAGTGTTTGCATTAGATTCACAGAACTTAGAATTAAAAAAGTTGGCCATATCCCTAGGAAGAGATAGAATACCATCATCAAATATTAACTGACCCACTGGACATGTAGGTTTTTTAGTGACTTAACATAGCAGAAAAACGATTTGGAGTTGTTTTTATTTGCTTCAGATGCTAGCTTATATTCCCATTGTTTCTTAGATCTCCGGATACTTTTTTTGCATTTCTTTTGACAAGATAGATATGAATTCCAATTTGCTTGTGTAGGTGATTTAAGATATTTAGAATATCTCCTATTTTTACATTTAATAAGTTTTTTGATGTTAGAATTCATCCATTTAGGTTTATGACAACCATGACAGTTGTGGCACTCTCTAAATGCAAAGGTTAGGATCTAGTCTCAGCCAATCAGGACACAGTGATTTCTTTGCCCATTTTATACACTATACTCTAATAATTTCAAATAATCACATTTGAAACATTTTGAATTGCAAAATTATAATATATAGGATAGTGTATGTGAGCCCATACACAAGCACGCTATTCTCATTCAGAATGGTTTCCATGATGCTGAGGACCTTGACAGCGAAACTTGAGAGGTCCCTTTCATCATGGAAATCACAAAGTATTGAGAACAGTGCGGTTGTGTATTTGGGCTCCCATACACTTTTCTTTATAGTGTATGGTGCCAAAAAACAAAAACACATTGTTTATTATTCTTGATCTGTGACAGCGATTTATTCCAGAGACCCACACTTCCTTAATCTCTGTTGGCTGTCCAGCTCGTGCACAGAGTCATCAACCACCACCTGTCTAATGGAAAGTTCTGTTTGGTTGCAGTCGCATTGTGATCTAGCTACTAACACAGAATAAAAAGTAATTCTGAGTCAGTAGCTAAGTCACTACTAAAGCAGAACAACTTTTTTGAGTGTATGGAAATCCATACACAATTACATTCCACCATATACTATTAATTTTGACTGTAAAAAAATTAGTTGTTCTCCCAGCATGAATGAAAACGTGACTGATTACAGTATGTCTTTACCACAGTGAATCCCCTGATGTTATGTCCGGTGTGGAGGAAAACTTACAAGTAGATGACAACCCTATTGCATTCCTATATGGTTACACAGAGGCCAGTGGAAAATGTAGTTATCTGTACATGCCAACCTGTAGGTTAGTATTGGAACCTCCATCATGACAGATATGTGGTACTTAGAAATGTTAATGTTAGAATTCATCTTATTTGATTTGATTTTCATGATTCCCTTTTTTGTTATTTCTGATCTGCCTCATCTGCTGAAATTCCATATTTTAAGGTCTATTGACACCACTAACCTGCAATTCAACAATCCTACATATATACATGGTCGCATATCAAAGAAGAGATCAGAATATGTTTCTGAGTTCAATCTTAGGTAAAAAAATATGAATTGACTAAGTAATATGATGCCATGTCGACATCAAGCTATTTTTGTAAATGGTGTTTTATTTACTATTAGTAAACAAGAAATTCCTGAAGCATTGATACTACATGATGTGCTGGGTCTTGAAAATGAAGATGAAGATGGAATTGACAAAATCGGCAAGCCAAGACAAGATGAAACAGATGGGGTGGGATATTCAGAAGGGTTACACATGGTGCAACACAGTTGCGCCATGAGCAACCCACTGATGTGCCCTGGCACAATATTCAAAAGGGGAATGTGCCTGGCACAAATCCCAATGTGCCAGAGTACATCAGTAATGTATGTGGTGCAGGGGGGGGGCGTGCCCATGCATGCTCTGCACATCCCAATATTCAGCCCGGGATGTGCTGAGCCCATGCAGGTGCAACCCCTACTTGTGCTGCACACAGTTGATCCAAAAAAAAAGGAGCAACAGCTGGCCACCCACAGGTGAGCTGCCATATTGCAGGGCACAACACAGCAGCTGCCAGCTGTGGGTGGCCATCCGAGCTCCGGCGGCACCTTTGTGGTAGCGATCTCCAATGCCCGATTGCAGGCATATGTAATAAAATATATCATTCACATATCTGGACTGTGTAGTATCGGCATAGTTCAGAGTGCCTTTAGCTTCCACGCTAGACCAATGGGCATACAGCCTTACTTATGCAGTCAGCATGTGGGCGGCAGGCGGCTGGGCGGGTGGGGAGCCGCCGCCTGTCGCTGACTGGGGAGCCGCCGGGCTCAATGGGCGGTGGGGAGGGGGTACCGCTGAACCACCAGGGATGGATTGGTGTGTTCTATTGTAAAATGTATGCCCACGATTGAGCTGGACGCAGTTCACTGGACCACCAGGGATATTGGACTTATTATTTTATTACATATGCCCACAATGAGACTGGGAGCGGTCCACTGGACCACCAGGGTTATGGGACTCTCATTTACAATTCCTATGCCCGTGATCGGGCAGTGGGGCACTTTGCTGCTTGTGCAGGGGGTGTCAGTCCCGGATGGCTGCAGCCTGGCAGGGCACCAGGTGCATGTCACCAGGGATCGGAGCACCTGCATGCAAATGGGGCCATAATGACATGCAAATGGACCATTTTGCACCTTGCATGCATTATGACCCCATTATGGTTGATGCGCCTAGCACAATGGCACTTGTGCTAGCGCATCCCCCTGCTCCACTCTGGCCACTTGCACTGGTGCAGTGCCACTGCACCATGCACAATGCGTGTGGCCATGGAGCGATATTCAATGGTGCTGAGCCATGGCACAGCACCATTGAATATCACTCTGTCAGCACCCTGGCACATCCCAGTTGCGCTGTGCCCAGGCTTGCGCCACAACCTGGAGCAGTCTGAATATCCCACCCATAGCATGGATGAGATGTTACAAGCAGATTGGATCATTACAGACAAACTATACCTGGTTTATTTAAGCAACATAATGGCTTTGGTTCATGATCCCCCATACAGATATGTGCAAGGTGTAAACAACAATTAGAAATCAGATCTCGTGTATGCAGGACTGCACTTATACTATTGTGGATATGTTTATTTACTTATTTTGGCCAGTTACCTTTTGTAAGTATTTTTACAATTTTATATCCATTTCAAGGGTTACTTGCAATCACAGAACAGCATGTGAGTTTTGGCGTCCATGCACTAGGGTCAGTGACACATAACCTTCCACCATTCTGAAAATGAATGAACAGTCTTCCAATTTTTTTTTAATAGTTGGAAGACAATACATTTATTTTGATCAAATCAAATATTTTTAAATAAAGATCATAAATTAATAACGGTTTTTGATTTAATAACATTGTTACATGATTTCCATTTGTCTTTTTGGATACCAGGAGTACTCAAATAAACATTCTGAATACCAATGGACCTCTCAACCACATCTTAATTATGCAATGAATGCAGGCAACCTAATCCTGTCAATGGTATAATATTCTCTAGAAGCAATTTTGGAAAAATATTCATTACTTGCCAACATTATAAATCTGGCAATGGTATATGCTTCTTCATTCTTTCATATCCAGCGCCACTATGTTGTACCAGTGATTGAGAGTTTCTATAAAGAGTTAAGTGACAGACTTATTGTTGAAAAATGTAGTCAGCCCATTAATTATTCTTGATATGGAAATTGTCTTTATTACAGTCAGTCATTGGTTGGTCATGGAATATTTATTCCTCTTTTACTTTCTCAAAGGTGACGGACCAATGGACAGCACTGATCACTGCACGCAATACTGTTCATATACTTATATGGATAGGATAGCAAGAAAATATTGGTAGAAATCACTGACAAAAGAGAGACTGGATTGAAATCAACAAATATTTATTTAGTTTTTGTTGACCGGGTAAGTGCATTAGACAAATTCTGCCTATTTTCAGGCACGACCCGGGGAAGGGGATACAGATGAATGCCAACTGACCTTGAACTAGATTAAGCTGTTGGTGGTATTTTTTAGTGAATGAGGGAAATTTGGCCAGGACACCGGGGAAATTCCCCTACTCTTTTCGATAAGTGCCATGGGATCTTTAAAATCCACCTGAACTACCAACAATCCAGGCACATGGGACCTCGGTTTAATGTCTCATCCGAAAGATGGCACCTCAGAAGTGCAGCACCCCTCTCCTGCTGCACCACAGTGTCAGTACTGGGATATTAACCCAAGTGCTAGATGTGGGAACTGAACCCACAGCCCTCTGATCTCCCGGCCTCAGAGGGGAGTGTGCTACCTACTGAGCCACCGACACTATCATCACACAAATATGGAGAGATTAGGTTTCAAAAAATCAATTGATAATCTGTTTTCAAAAAAAACATTTTAATCAAAGTTGTAACTGACACCCATTCACAAATTAAGTCAATAATGAGTATGTCTCTGTGGTCTGTTTTCTTTCCTTATATTTATAGACTATTATACTTTTATGATATTGTCATATTTTATGACATCTAATGTTAACATTTTTAAATAACTTTTTAAGAGAAAGAATATTCACAAATAAGACATTCCTTTGATAAGTGGCACGGAGCTAAGAACCTCAGGAGAAGATCAGTCACAGTGTGTTTTTTTTTGTACTAAAAATAAAATCACCATCATTGATTTTCAAGTATTGTCTAAAATTTACTCTTTGGTATAAAATGCTACTTGAGTCACAGGCATCACAAAAACATGTAATTAGCAAATGTAACATCAATATCTAGAGGATTTTTTTTTTTCAGTTACGGCTGACGGAAATTACAACAAACACCATTCCTAGTTAATAGGTGTCAGTTAAATATGTGAATGAAAGACTTCATGCATGAACAGAAGGTGAAATAAGCAGTGGGAGGTGGACACCTGCCTGAGCAACTGGATCATGGGAAACATCCGTCGATCTGTTGCACCCCCCCAACCAACACACAGCAGTCGCAGCACTGGCCAATCAGGTGGAGGGGATATGGGTTAGGTGCGTGTTTGGAGTCAATGACTACCGATGATGGTCAGGGGGTATGGGATCAGGTATGGAGTGAGGTTACTTCTTTATAATTCTAGTTATAAAAATAAGTAATTAAAAAAATGTTAATAATTAATGTACATAAATATACTGTTACAATAATTTAACTCTATGCATCTCAGCAGAAGGAATGCAAGATGTTTGCAAACTAGACAAATGACTTTATTAAGCACTTTTGGTATTGCTGCCAGTAAGGTGAGACATACGATTCATTTTTGGTATGCATCTCTTTATATATGAAATTAAATATCAATGAATGTATGGGATATGACATGGGTGAGAGTGAGATAGCAGAAATATCTCCACGAGCTGCCATTGAACTCTTGATATCCCATGAGTGGTGAAGCCAAAAGTGGGATAATGAGAGTTCAGTGACAACGAGTGGAGTTATTCCTGCTATCTCAATCTCACCCATGTCAAATTTGATTTATACAACAATTGTGGGTCTCTTTGTTTCATTCTTAAAGTTATTTACATTTATTTGCCACAAAAAAAGTGAAAAAATTGGGTATGTGCTCACAGTACCATGTTATCATTTTTCATTTTAAATTTATTTGTATTCACATTTGTGAGTCAAGAAAAGTGAAAAGGTAATAAGTTTTATGATGTTTTGCAGGGTAACAGCATGATGATGTAACTGTTGCATCATACAAATGGGTTATAAACATTGAATCCCTTGATTTGTATTTTATCTCATTGTACCATGATAGGATATATAAACATAGAATTTGATGGCAAATAAGGACCACTTGGCCCACCTAGTCTGCCCATTTCCTTACCTAACAGATAAGCTGCAGATCCTAGTTAACCAACAGCCTACTTTCTCCGACCCCCCCCCACTAGAATTGCCTATTGTCTGTCTCATGCATTCTTGAATTCCCCCACTGTTTTGGACTACCTTCCTCAGGAAGGCCATTCCATGCATCTATAACCCTCTCTGTGAAGAAATACTTCCTCACATTACCTCTGAGCCATCCCCCATCTTCAAATTGTGCCCCTTGTTCTTGCACATCACTTTTTCTGAAAGATGCTACGCTCTTGGACATTGTTGATTCCCTTGAGGTATTTGAAAGTTTCTATCATATCCCCCCTCCCACCTTTCCTCAAGGCTATACATCTTAAGCTCCTTTAGTCTTTCTTCATATGTCTTCTGGTGCAGACCCTGCTCCATTTTGGTTGCCCTCCTCTGGACAGCCTCCACCCTGTCTTTGTCATTGCAGAGATGGGGTCTCCAGAACTGTACACAGTACTCCAGATGTGGTCTTTCCAACTGTCTATTCAGAGGGCCAACAACTTCCTGTTTTCTACTGGTGATACCTCTCCCTATGCATCCCAGTACCCCCCAGCCCTCCTTACTGCCTTCTTACATTGCTGGCCCACCCTTAGGTCATCTGATATGACTACCCCCAGATCCCTTTCCATTTTTGTTGTTGTCAGTATCTCACCTCCATTGTGTACTCTTCCTCTGGGTTTTTGTTTCCCAGATGCATTACCTTGCACTTCTTTGCGTTGAATCTAAACTGCCATACATTCGACCATTCCTCCAACTTTGCCAAATCCCTTTTCATCCTTTCCACCCCACCTTGCTTATCAACCCTGTTGCAGGTCTTTGTGTCATCTGCAAAGAGACATACCTTCCCTTCCAGTCCCTCTGCAATATCACTTATAAAGACATTAAAAAATGACCGGCCCTAGTATTGAACCCTGCGGTAACCCACTAGTAACCCCCCTTTCTTCACTGTGGACTCCATTTACTATTACCCTCTGTGTCCTGTTATCCAGCCAGTGTTTTACCCAGGCTACCACCCTGGGAACTACTCCCAGGCTGGCTAATTTGTTTATTAATCTTTTGTGCAGAACTGTGTCAAATGCCCTGCTAAAGTCTAGGTAGGCCACGTCCACAGCCCCTCCCTGGTATACTACTTTGGTCACCCAGTCAAAGAAATCAATTAGATTTATCTGACATTACCTTCCTCCTGTAAACTCATGCTGCCTTGGGTCTTGTGCCCCACTGGCCTCTAGGTACTCAACAATTCTTTACTTCAGAACTGATTCCATTACTTTCCCTACCACTGAGGTCAAACTGACAGGTCTGTAGTTTCCTGCCTTTGTCTTGACCCCACTCTTGTGAAGGGGAATCATATCTGCCTCCTCCAGTCCTCAGGTACCATGCCATCCTCTCAATGATTTATTAAAAAGGGTAGTCAGTGATGTTACTAGTTCTTCCCTTAGTTCTTTTAGAATTCTGGGGTGAATCCCATCAGGCCCCATTGCTTTATCCACCTTCAGTTTTAAGGGTTCTTTCAGAACCCTTGATTCTGTGAAAGGACTAGTATGAACCCCCCCATCCAGAGTTCTTCTATTGATTGGGTTAGGGATCTCCCCCTGCATTTCCATTGTGAATACTGAGCAGAAGTATTCATTCAGTATCCCTGCTTTTTCACTGTCACTCTCTACTCAACCACCTTCATCTTTATTCAGCCTCAATATCCCTGCCTTAGTCTTTCTTTGCTCCCTAATGTACCTATAAAAGGTTTTATCCCCCTTCTTAACTGAGTTGGCTATCTTTTCCTCAGTTTGGGCCTTTGCTATTCTGAATGCCTTCCCCACTTCCTTTTGCTTTAACTGGTACAGTTCTCTATCCTGCTCCTTCTGTGTTTCCTTCTACTTCCTGAATGCTATCTCTTTCTCCCTTACCTTCCCCACCACTTCTTTTGAGAGCCATAGTGTTTTGTTCTTTCATTTTGATTTATTTGCTTCACAAAAAGGCTTGTTGCCACTGTGATGGTGGTTTTGATGTTTCCCCATTGTTGCTCCACCCCACCTTCTTGCCTGTTTGCTAGTGCTTTTCTGAGGCACTCTCCCATTTTGACAACATCAGTCCTCCTGAAGTCCAGTACCTTCACTCTTGTATAGCTTGACTCAGCAGCTAAGTTTATCATGAACCACACTGTTTGTCAGTTGCTTGTTCCCAGATGGCTACCCAGTGCAAGATTGGAGAGCCTCTCTCCATCCTCCATTTGAGAGTACCAGGTCTACGATTGCTCCGTCCCAAGTGGGTTCCAAAACTAGCTGTCTGAGGCATGCCCCCTGTAGGGCATTGAGAATGGCCCTGCTGTTGGATGTGGCTGCAGCAAAGGTGCTCCAGTTAACATCTGGCATATTCAGGTCACCATCAGCAATATCCCCCCTTTTGCTGCCATTCCAAGGATGCCTTCTATCATTTCCTTGTCCATTTCCTCCCCCTGAGACGGGTTCTGTATACAACCCCTGTGTGGATTGTGGTACCATTTCCAGTCTCCAGAGTGACCCAGAGTGCCTCCTCTTCTTCTTCCTGTTTACTCTTTAGTTCATTTGCTTTGATCCCTTCCCTTACATAGAGGGCTACTCCTCCTCCTCTTCTTCCCTCCCTGTCCCTCCTATAGATTGGTTACCCTGGTATGTTGACATCCCAGTCATGGTTCTCTGTGTACCATGTTTCTTTGACTGCCACAATATCCAGGCATCCCTCTTCCATCAAGGCCACCATTTCTGGGATTTTTTTACCTAGACTATTGGCATTGGTACTCATTAACCTCCATTTTTTATGGCTTTATTTCTTTTTGCCCCATCCCTGTCCTTACTGCCTTTTTCTCCATTTACTCCTGCCTTTCTCCCTATCAACTGCTCTATCTTGGTGTTTTCCTCACCAACTACCCTGATTTCTTTGGGGGGGCAAGGATTTCCCTTCTTCTTTTCAGTGCATCCCCTTTTGGCTAGTTTAAATGCTTGCCAATGAAGCATTTAAACCTATCACTTAGGATCCTGTTTCCCTCCTGGATAGATGCAGACCATCATGACTGTATAGGCCTGCATCCCTCCAGTTGGAGCCCCAGTCCAAAATGAAGCCAAATCCCTGAGTTCTGCACCAGTTTTTCAACCCATCATTGAATCCCATGGTGCACAGTACCCTAGCCTCATCCATGCCATAGAGAGGTAGCACATCTGAGAAAGTTACCATGTGTGCTACTTGTCTAAGGCCCCTCCCAAACTCCACAAACTCCTGTTGCACTGCTCTGATCCCATTCTCAGCCAGGTCATTTGTCCCTAGGTGGATAATGACATCCTGCTCACTCCCCCTTGCAGCTGCTCCCATGATCCTGAGGATTTTTTCCTGTTCATCTAAGCCATGGTGCCAGGCAGGCACCTTACCTCCCTTTCCCCTCCCTCCCCCCCAGTCTACCCCCTAACAGTTGAGTCCCCCACCAGGAGTTGTTTCCTTCCCCTGTGGGGTCCTGTGCCACCCTCCTGTGGGTCTCCATTGTGGAGGTTCCCAGCATCCTCCTTGGCCTCTACTGTCGGTGCCTCCATAGAGGAACCATGCTCCGCCAGAGTGGTGAATGAATTGTGAAGAGGCACAACTGGTGTGATGCACCTCTGTTCCACCACCCTCACCCTCCCTGAGCCCACCATGGTCCAACCACTCCTCTTTCTTGGCAACCTCTTAGGTAGTGGCAGTGTCCTTGGTGGTCCCTGGGTGGGGGAGCATGTTTTCCTGAATCCTTGCCACGTCAGCATGAAGATAAACAACCTCATCCCTCAGACCAAAGAGGTGCCTGCAAATAGGGTAGCAACGCAGTCTCCAGAATGCCTCCTAGAAGACTGGTGCTCCACAGCTAGTGCATTGCACCACTCCCCACATGTCTGTGTCCCTTCCTGTTACAGATGTATTTATTTTTTTTGTTCTCGTTTTAGTGTGTGCAAGCTTGTGAGTGACTCTACCCCCTATTCAGTGTGCTGTGCCTTTAAGGATATGAACAGATGTATGTTAGCAGTTTTGGGAAAGTGTTGTCAGAACTCCTGCTATAAAGGAAATTAAGTGTTTGGGGTGGGTGGGGTGAGGGGCATGATGGATGAGAGTAAACCTATGCCCTCCAGAATCAATCAACTACAACTCTGACCCTCCACCCTGGGGACTGCATTCCTTCCTTTCAGACACCTATTTGACAGAGGTTAAGCAACAGATCTAGTCACAAAGGACTGCAAATATGTCCCAGCTACAGTTCCTCCCTTGCAAATAAAAGTTAAACTAAGAAAAGTCAACCCAAATAACAGAATCAATACTAATTACTTACACAGGTCCAAAAAATAATAATTCAATTTAGTGTAGTCTAGAAAATAACCTCCTTGATTTAAGGAAGCTTTGGCTGTTTTATTTCTCTCTCTGTCTCAGCAGACAGAGACCACAAACAACTCCTGTTTTAAATCCACAGTTCAACTAGGCCCCCTTCAGCTCCTCCCCTTAACAGACACCTATTTGACAGAGGGTAAGTAACAGGTCTAGTCACAAATGACTGCAAATATCTCTCGGCTACAGTTCCTACCAGGCAAATTAAAGTTAAACTAGGAAAAGTCAACCCCGGAAACAGAATCAATACAAGTTACTTACACAGGTCCAAAAAGTCAAAGTTCAATTCAGTGTAGTATAGAAAATAACCTCCTTGATTTAAGGAAGCTCTGGCTGCTTTCTCTCTCTCTCTCTCTCTGGATGGACACCTTATATCATGTAACAAATGAGCATCAATGGCTCCATGGCCATGAGATGTCTGAAGGTCAATGTCTGCATGAAGAAATCAAAACAGTTGTTGAAAGAGACTGGATTATTGCAGGGTCAATCGCTCACGTTGAATTGAGAAGGGTTTTACTTGATACCAGATTTCTGAAAACTGTAGAGTTTTATCTAACATTCAGGTAACAGTGTCACTTAATGTACAGCTGTCATATGACAGACATCCTTCTCAGTATGTGCAACATTAATTGGAAAATTTTGACCTACTGTAGTATTATAAGTAAGCAATAAAACATGACAGTGTGTGGATTATGGTGAAATAATCGCACACCTCAGGTGCATTGTTAGTTGCACCTGAGAAGTACGATTATTTCACAATAATATCACACCCTGGAGTGTTTTATTACTTTTATAAAATGGCATTTAAATATATTACTTAAAATGAATGGAAATAAGAGAAAAGGGTATTTTAAAAAGATAACAAATTGACTTTTTAATGAAATAAGCATTGCTAGATGGTGCCGGGGAATGGGGGTGGGGTGGATGGTTGTCTCCTGATAGTTGGTGCTAGGCACAAATTAATGACAAATGTTTTGTCGGAAGTTTATTCACATTCATGACATAAGCAACTGAAAAAAAAAAACAGATTAACTGAACATGTGTAGTCAGACATATTGAAACAGCCCTAGTAGTTCCATATCATTAGTTACATAAACAATGCAGGCAACAGAATATTCTAGCTCCACACACCATTCGTGCCTCTGGTACAGAGCTATACATGAAAATTTTGAAACCAGGCACCACAAAAAAACTGTGAAAAAATCTTCAATTTATTTAAATAGTGCTCCATGCATAGTAGCAGCTGTCCTACAAACCGGGGACACCTTGACCAGTTTTACATGTCATGTGCATCCTCAGGAGGATGTACTCCACCATATTCACACCTACTTAAAAAGCTTCCACTTAAAGTGCCAGTGCATTAAAAATTTACACACGTAAGTATAAATAACAATTAATCGCAATGCCATTAAAAGCAACAACTATTGTATAAAAGACAAAGAACCTCTGTGCGCAAACACTGAGGCAAGGGCTACCCCAAAGGGCATTTGGCGGGGAAGCCAAGTTTCAAGAAAATACAAAATCACACATGCCCACTATTGTGTAGCATCTATGGCTTTCATAGCAAATCACCAAGACTAAGATGTTGTTCAACTTTACAGAGTGCATGAGGCCGAAAGCGCCCCTCACATGTTTGCAGGGAGCTGCGTCATCTGTTAGCACCATTTGCAAATTGTGTGAGAGGCCTTTCGGCACCATGCAATTCTGCTTAAAGTTGAACCAGCATAACATTCTGTGGTGATTTGCATATGCAGCCCATGATGCTGAACTATTGTATAGTCCACAATGACAAAAATAAACATCATGTGCTCCATCACCCAATCACAGGCGTATGTGAAATATATCCCTGGTGTTCCAGTGGACCACGCTCCATTGCCCGATTGCGGGCATATGTAAAATATATTCCTGGTGGTCCAGTGGACCACGCTCCATTGCCCAATCACGGGCATATGTGAAATATATCCCTGGTGGTCCAGTGGACCACATTCCATTGTCTGATTGTGGGCATATGTAATATATATCCCTGGTGGTCCAGTGAGCCCCTCCCCAGTGCCCGATCATGGGCAACATTATGAACCTATCCTGGTGGTCCAGTGGTACCTTCCACCCACCCACTGAAGTTCTTCACCACCCAGCTCTCCCCAGTCAGCGGTGGTGGCGGCACCCTGCCTGCATACCACCCACTGACTGATGGCATACAGTACTGTTTGTACACCTATTGGTCCAGGCGGCTGGGTGGCATACGGGAGAGGTGCCACCACCTGCTGCTGACTGGGGAGGTGCTGGGTGGTGGAGGACCTCAGTGGGTGGGTGGGGGGTACCACTGGACCTCCAGGATAGGTTTTGCTATATCCACCCGTGATCAGGCACTTGGGGGCTTCCACTGGATCACCGGGGATATATATTCCATATGCCCATGATCGGACAGTGGAGCACAGTCCACTGGACCACCAGGGAGCTATTTTACATATATCTGTGATCGGGCAAGGGGGGCATCTCGCTTCTGGGGCAGGGGGCTTGGGCTCAGTGTTTTGGGTGGTCAGGTGGCCACCCAAGGCAGGCAGCTGCTGTGTTGTGCCTGCAATATGGCAGCCCACCTGAGGGTGTCCCCGACTTGTTCCCTGATTCTATGGGCACATCTTTGCCGCCTCTGAGTGGCACAAGGTGGGGTTGTGCCTTCATATGAGCCGTACATCCTGGGCTGAATATCAGGATGTGCCGTAAACAGTAGTAGCCACAGACATTGCCAGCTATTTCCAGATATTTCACGACATTTCTAAAGATTTTCTCTCTGCTGGTCCTACTGTGGAAATGGAGAAAGCATGAGATATTTCTGGAAATATCACAGAAATTTCGGGAAATAGCTGGAAGTGTCTGCGGCTGCTGCACTAATAATCATGGGCACACCCTTTCCTTGCGCATACATTACTGTTGCGCCCCTTTTGAATATCCCACCCTATATGTGTAGATGTTAATGGCATGAATTGAACATATGCATTTTAGGCAACTAGCCATTTTTGCAAACCGGTAGCCATACACAAAATACATATATTCTACACTTTAAATTATACATTATGTTTATTTTTGTCTATGTGGACTATACAATAGTTGTTGCTTTTAATGGCATTTGTGATGAATTGTTTATTATACTTATGTGTGTAAATTTTAATACACTGGCACTTTAAGTGGTAGATTTTTAAGTAGGTGTGGATATGGTGGAGCACATTCTCCTAAGGATGCATGTGATGTGTGAAACCGGTCGAGGTGTCCCCGGTTTGTAGGGCAGCTGCTACTATGCATGGAGCACTATTTATATAAAAGAAGATTTTTTCACAGTTCTTTTTGGTGCCTGGTTTATAAATTTTCATGTATAGCTCTGTACCAGAGGCACGCATAGTGTGCGGAGCTCGAATTTTCTGTTGTTTGACTTAGTAATTTTTCAGCAGCTCACCACCAGTGCTGTTTTCATCTAGCAGCTGGCGTCTGGTGCAGTTTTGATTCCATGCTTGGACCAAGCCCTATTGTACAATGCGTTGGTTTTTCATTGCTTTTTATGTCTGTTTTTAGAGCTTTACAACAGCTCAAAAAAAGAGTGTTTTATCAAGGGAACTTTTGAGTGGAATAATCCGATAACTGGTCAGTGACTGAGCTCAACAGTGGAAATGGGATGGAATGTGGCATCCCCCAGAAATATAATCAAGTATCGCTGATACAAGTAAAAAAAGGCATGTCAGAAAATAATCTTCTAAGTTTCCATTTGGGGATGCATCGGGATCTGTATCCACATTCATTTTTCAGCTGGTGGTGAAGATGAATTGTTTGTGGAGAGGGATAACAGTGAGAATACACTGGGCACATCATAGCGTGCTGCAAATTTGGGACAGGACACTATAATTAATGATATTGACTTGGTGTTTTTGCACCTCGAGAGAGCCATGCTATGAGGGGAAATGCCACTATTGGAATCGGGTGTCACTTGAGGCATATTTGAAAGTGGGGAGATCCCCACGGGGGTCTTAGAGCAACACACAAGCAAGGGTATGGGACTGAAAGGATGAATTTTGTGACAAATTGGAACAAAGGCTTACAACTGGGGACTGATGTCCTAATCAAGGCAGTGATAGATGATTATATTGAACAGCAGCTGACAGTAAAATTGGACATTAGGAAGAAAGAAGAGGATGTCTTTAAATGTAAGGGGGACCCCAGGTTTTCTGAACTGGAACAAAAACTGAAAAGTACTATTCTAAAGGAAGAACATATAATTAAACAAAGGAAGTTAAAGAAATCTGAATGGGACAGGCAGGACTATCTGTTAAACAGAGTGTTCACCTGGAACCAGGGGTCTGTGAACAACAGGTGACGTAGTTGAAGTACATACAGAGGACAGACACGATAACTCCACAGTACAAGGTCCTAGATTGATCCTAAAAAAATAATGGCATATCACACTCTTCGTACTATACAAGTGATTCAGACAGTACTGAAGACCCTTTTTTTGAAGAAGAACAGGAGGGGCTATCCCCTCGATTACAGTTGCCACTACCGCCCCACCTACCCAGCAGACAAGGAATGATGGACAGGTGCAATTCCAAGAGCCAGTTGGTATGGGGAACATCAACAGTTACAGGCAAGGGGAACAGAATCAGAGCCAACATCAGTATTATCTAAGATGCCAACAAGGATGAGAAAGGGCGGTAGGAGATACCAGGTGAGGAAGAAGAGGATGTAGAGGGAGCAACAGGGACAAATAAGAGGTACCCCCAGAAAATATTGTGATTAACATATCATAGGCCAAACTAACGAACAGGTTCAGGTACTTCAAAAGGGTCTAGCTTTTGTTCCAACTGTTGAAATTAACCCCTTTGAACTCTATATACAGTAGATTGAAAACAGTTCTCAAGGTCCTTGAATCTGAGGACCTTCTTTTATAATGCAGATATGGGAAATAACACTACTAATAGTGTACAGTCACAAACATTCACTGAAATAGAGGGTGCAACTAGAGAACAGGGTGCATCAGAGGTTCTGTCCCCTCCACAATTGTTAATGCCCTCCACATCCCCCTTATATGGATGTTATGAGACTGTTTGAAAGATCATGTGAGACTGACCTTGAATCTGTCCATAAAAATTACAGTCAGCCAGTACATCTTAGGCCATTAAGGAATTACAAGAAAACCTGTCCACTGTTATAAAACTGGCAGACAAGGGTGGAGTCGTGGTGGTTATGGACACAGAGAAATATATTATGGAGCTTGAGAAACAGCTGGAGGACACTAGTTTTTTTGAGAAATTAAGGAGCGACCCCACCAGTGTCTTTAAGGCACAAATAGACTCCATACCTGATGAGGCCCTTTTAGAAGGCATTATTTGCCAAAAAGAATGTACCTATCTTTCAGTACCCCATCCGATATGCTCCACTACATATGCCCTGACAAAAATTCATACAAGATCTACAAGATCTACCTGGACACCCCCTTGTGGGTGGCACTGGGTCTGTTACTGAATCCCTGTCCCAATCTGTGGATGCCCACATCAAGCAATTTGTGCCCCTATTATGCTCTTATGTGAAGGATACTACAGATGTTCTAGGGATTGTCAGGGACATACAACTTGAGCCAGAATGTCTCCTGGGTTCATTGTATAGGAACATCCCCAATATGGATGGGCTTTAGGCACTGGAATATTGGCTTGATAAGGATGTCACTCTTGCTAAAAATAAGAAAATGTTTATCTTGGACTGTGCTGAAGCAGTCCTAACTAAAAATGCCTTTTTTTCAGGGGGAATTCTACTTACAGATTAAGGGGACCACTATGGGTGCTACCTTTGCATCAAAGTATGTAAATCGCCATCTGGGCTTGTGGGAGACAGTGTTCTATGATGCGCAGGTCAGTCCTTTCTTCCATAGGATTGACCTGTGGCATCATTTTATTGACAAAATTTTTATGATCTGGAAGGGACAGGGGACAAACTCAGAGAATGTGTGAGTTATTTGGAGAACAGCAATCCAAATTTAATATTCAGTGTCCAAAGTGATCCTAATGTTGTCACATTTCTTGATTAGGAAATAAAAAGGGATGAAACCGATGGAATACAGATGTCCCTCTAGCGTAAACCAACAGATAGAAACTCTCTCTTGAGTGCCCCAAGTTGTCATCCCAGACATGTAGTGAATAATATTCCCAAGGCCCAATTACTTAGGGCACAAAGGAACTGCAGCTCAGAAGTAGATTTTGACTTCTATAGCCAGGAGATGTGTACCAGATTCAAAGAGAGAGGATACTCAGCTACTCTAACAGAGAAGGCTAGGGGAGAAGTGTCTAGTATGAGTGGGGAGGAGGCTTTGATTCCTAAGGACTGGGTTGTAACAGGCAGACAGAATGCATTTTGTGAGTACTTTCTGTAGTCAATCTGATGTTGTAGAAAGCATTATAAGAAAGCATTGGCACTTACTCAGTTTGGATCCCCGTCAAAGAGAAATTACCACAAACCCCCCACATATGGTACAGTATATAGGAGAGGCAAAAACATTAAGGACATATCCACACAGAGCTACAGTATCAGTCAATACACAGGAAGGAGGTGGGGGCATTGACACATAGTTGCCTCAAAAATCTAATGGTACTTTTCCCTGCAGGAACTGTAAATACTGTAGTAGTATTTTGAAAAGTAATACATTTACAACAGTGAATGCCAGTAAAGTATATGAATCAAGATCCTTCTGTAATTGCATTACATAATTTTTGGTATGTCTGGCAACTTACGAATTTGGGATGTTTTATGTGGGGAAGACTTCCCGTCCCTTCAAGTTGAGGGTGAGGGAACATATGCATAGTATCAATAATCAGGATGAAAGAAACACCTTAACTATGCAATGCAAGAAATGCAGATGTGATGGTAGAAATCACCAATTTAAGTTTTTGGAATTGAGATTTTTTTTTCCCCCAATCGTTTAACCAGGAGTAGCACACTAAACTGTAAGCTTGTTTACAGGTGCAACCTGGGAGCACAGGGAAGTCAAGTGACTTGCTCAGGGTCACACAGTATGCAAGTGGGGGCTGTGGGATTCAAACCCAGGTCTCCAGATTTGCAGCTCAGAGCCTTAGACCACTGCACTAGACTGCCTCCCTTGTTGTTAAGTTGGGACCCAGAGGTGGCAGTGTAGATGATGTCTTGTTGGAGAGAGAGGCCTATTGAATATACACTTTAGGAGGTCTAAAGCACCTGGGCCTCAATGATAAAACTGACGTAATATCTGCCATCAGGAAAAGAAAATAATAGAGAAAAAATAATGCAAGTAGGTTGTGATGTGCTGTTAATGTGCTTTTATTTTTCCTTTCTCCACCAGGTGGTGCTGTCCACATGCAGGAAGAAGCTTTGAAACCTATATATTTAAATAGTCTCAGCAAGTGTATCTGTAATGCATGGATACCTTTATACTATGTGTGTGTATATAGTTAATAATACTGGAGGGTGGTGTTAGAATACTGGGACGCCTAGGGCGCACGAGGCCCGACGCCGCAGGCGGAGGGCCTTACAGCCCTGAAGAGTCCGGTATTGCCCATACCGCCATCCGAGGGTATTATTAGCTAGAAAATGGGCACTGTAAATGCATAAGTTAAATAAAAAGAAAATTAATAAAAATGGTTTAAAGTAATTTTGTAAAAAAATAGTTCCTCCGCCTGCATTAGAATGATGTTTTTGGGCCCTCTGAAGAGTGAGAAAACATGCAGTTTGATTTAAACTGTGCTTTATTTAATGTGTCGCCCGTGGGACCAAGACCGAGCATGTCAAAGCCCTGCCAGTCCGGAAAAAATACAGCCCATAAAAGAAATGAAGAATACTTTTAAAAGTTAACAGCCAGCATATTACGGCTGGTAAGTGCTGCGCTCTGGGCCATCTGATGCCTAAGCCTTCAGTTTCACTGTTTACCGCCTCATGTCTTTGGGGGTCGCATGACATCCGTGTTGTAAAGAAATGAAGAATACTTTTTAAAGTTAACAGCCAGCATATTTACGGTTGGTAATGTGCTGCGCTCTCGCCGTCCTGATGCCCAAGCCTTCAGTTTCACTGTTTATCGCTTCCATGTCTTCGGGGTCGCGCGACATCCGGTTAGTGTGACTGAAATGCAGTTGGTTTGTAACTGAAGCAAGGAAAGTGAACGCAGCCCAGCAGAAGGGAATGTGTGTGAGTGGAAAGACAGAGATAGAGCAGCAGTGGTGTCGGCAAGTAAAACAAAACGTTTCTAAGCCACTGTGTGATGACAGGGGACGGGGGACAGGGGACAAGAGGACATGTGGGGGGCGAGCTCAGCCAATTTATTTCGCAGTTGGTGGCTTTTGATTAATAGGGAGCTGTGTGCTATTTATTTTCTGAATGGTGGGGACATAAGCTGTTTTCTGTGCATTTCTTTATGGTTTCTGACAGAACTTAATTGGTTTTGCGAGTCGCACACGGAATGTCCGAAAGCACACAAAAGTGTACAGTACAAAAAGAAATAAATGATGGTTTGTGAATGGAAAACAGGTATTTTTGTTTTGGGCAGTTACTAGGTGGTGGTAGATGTGATAAGAAGTAAGTCTGTATGTGGGGAGGGGGTCTCACTGACTATCTCGTAAAGTGATAAAAAAATGGCGGAAGTTTTAATTGTGTGCCCAGTGCTGCACCAATCATAAAGCAGGCTGGGCACAAGGATACTTGGCTAGGCATGAGGCAGGTTAGGGCTGGAACTTTTTATTTGGTGGGCATCTATTGAAAGTTAATGTACCCCTTTGGAATGGGTACCAGCCAATCAGATGCCTCCAAATAAAAAGCCCATTTTCTAAATATGAATTAGTAATATCTTGTTGCATTACTGACCATTTAGCTGGCAGGACTTATTGAGGGATAGCTTAATTTTGTGCAGAGCAGTGTTGTCAGCGGCACTATAAATAAGCAGACCATAATCCACGAGGGACAGTACCAAGGATGAGATGGCTAGCCTTAGTGCTTCAGTGAAGAGACAGTCATGATGGTGATACAGTAGGCCTATCCTAGAGTTGATGGCAGAGCAAAGGGAGCAAGCAAATGTGGTCGTGAAAGGATAGGGAGGGATCAAAGAGAACACCAAGGTATTTGAAGGAGGAGGTTTGTTCGAGGAGAAAAGGGTGCTAGATAAAACCAGGAGTGGATAATCTTTATGTTTACTCTGGTTATGCACAAAAGCATGGTTATAGTTTTCTTTAAGTTCAAAGCCAGCCTGTGGTCAAAGAACTAGCATTCAGCCTGGGTGAAGGAGTCCTGTTGGGAGTTTTGTAGGAGGAGAGGATCAGTGTGTGAGTCAAACAGGACAGCATTGTCTGCGTAGAGTAGAAGGTTTCCATTACAAGCAGAGGGGTGAGAATTCAGATATAGGCTGAAAAGCAAGGGCCCTAGGGTGGAGCCCTGGGAACACTGCAACAAACCTGTCCAGGGCAGGAAATGGTAGACCCAATTTTGACACACTGGGTGTGGGAGGAAAGATAGCTGGAGAGGCAATTCAACACACCCTGTGAGAGGCTGAGGGGTTGGAGAGGAGAAGAGAAGGGAGTGGTGGACAGTGTCAAAAGCTTTTGACACGTCCCTGAAGACACAGCCAGCAACATGACCTTTGTCAAGAGCAGTATGAAGGAAATTGGAGATTTCAATAAGGGTGGTAGTGGTGCTGTGTGTGCAGTGAAAATCATGTTGTTCATGGCAGAGGAGGTTATAGGTAGAGAGGTAGTCAGAGAGCTGATCTGCCAAGATATTTTACAGCACCTTGGAGGGGGGGAGGAAGGATGGAGATTGGGCGATAGTTGCTGGTGGAGGTCCAGATACCAGATTTATGAAGGGGGTGATCACTGCTGTTTTCCAGGCAAGGGGGAATTGACTGAGGCAGAGGGTGCAGTTCAACAATTTGGTAAGGGGGCTGAGGACAGCATCTAGGACCCTTTTAAGCAGTTTGGTGTTGAGGGAGTCATTGCTATGACCCATGCCCTTAAGTGATCTGAGCAGGTAGGGCCGTGCTTCATGAGGGGAGAGGACCTTGAAGTAGAACAGGGGATGAGCAACTGGATCGGAGGAGGGGGTGGGACTGGGTCAAAACATTTTGAGGGAGGACAGTCGAGAGGTCAGAGAAGGAACTATTTAAGCAGTCAGCAATAGTCATAGGATCAGTAGACACGGCACCATTGTTAAAGAGATGGGCAGGAGGTGGGGTTACAGCCTTGCCATTAAGTTCCTTGATATTATTCCAGAAATTACGGGACGTGCCCCAGGAGGAGGCAAGAGTGGATCTGTAGTGGTCAGCCTTGGCTTTATGGATAGCCCAGGTACATTTATTTCTAGTGGCATGGTAAGCTTGCCTGTCCGCAGTCCTACTGGATTCAATAGCCTTGTGCCAAAGGTTGTCTCTGTGGCACATGAGACCAAGCAGAGATGGAGTGACCCAGGGAGATTCACAGTCCTTGGAGACAACTTTGGAAAGGGGAGCAAAGGTGTCACAGGCCTTGCTGAAAACTTGGATAAAACAGAGAAGGGTGGAGTCAATGTCAGGGGCATGATGAATGGGGGACCAATCACAACCAGCAAGGTACTTTTTTAATTGGGCAAGTTTACCAGGGCATAAGAGATGAGTGGACAGTTTGGGTGGATGCTTAGGCATCATGCACGACCAGGAGAAAGTGATAGGAGAGTGATCACTGAGCACATCAGGGAGCACAGAGAGGTTGGAGATCTTGTGGGGGTTTGTTGGATAGAACAAGATCCAGTAAGGTAGAGGTACCAGTGATAAGGTTAGATATGGTGGGCAGAGTAAAAAAGTTGAGTAAGGTCTAGGGTGGCAGCAGCATCCCTAGCCTGAGAGGTGGAGTCAGAAAGCCAATTAATGTTTAGATTGCCAAGTAATATTTGCTCCATCTTGGGTGGCAAGGAAGTAAGATGATCAAAGGAGGGATTGGAAGGCAAGGTGTTGGTGCATAGGAGGAATGTAGGATGCAGTAAGATATAAAGGGGCTCTAGAGGGGTCAGGGATAAGTTTGAAGGAGATGGCCTGGGTGCCATGACTGAGCTGAGGGGTGGGGAAGGTGTGCCCTTGGATTGCATTGTGGAGGTAAATGGCACAACCCCTGCCACGCTTAGAGATCTGGTCCTCCCTAAAAAGTGAATACCAGAGAGGGCAACAGCAGCATCAGGGGTGGTCTTACTAAGCCAGGTTTCAACAATGGCCAAGATATTAGGCTGATGTAGAGCAGTCCAACCCTGTAAGTCACGGAATTTCTTTAGCAAATTGCATATGTTCATGGATGCAAAGTGCAGCAAATGGGGCATCGGAGTGTGAGGGGGGGTTAACAGAAGGGGTCCAGAATTAGGGTGAACATTTCCAGAGAGCATGAGGAGGAAAGCAAGGACACTTAGAGTGGCTAGATATTGGATGCAGTGGGAAGGGGAGGTGCAAGAGGAGAGGGTTGCTGAGGTAGTGACAGGGATGGGAAGGGAGCAAAGCACAGGGAAGGCAAGGAGGGTGGGCACAGAGGGGGCAGTGACAGAGGTGAGGGGTAGTAGGTGAGACGGTAGGGGTGGGGAGGCTGGGAGTGGAACTGAGTAGGTGAGAGATGGTGGAGAAGGGGTGAGGGGAATTAGGTATAGAGAGGTGATAAAGGGGAGAGAAGAGTTAGGAGAGAGGGGGTTATGGCTAGAGAGATTGCTTAGAGGATGAAGGGGGATTAATGAGAGGAGGAGCAGAGCAGGATAGAGGAAGAGGGATGCAATGTGTGTGAGAGAGAGAGAGAGAGAGAGAGGAGCATAAGACGCCATGATAGCTATGGGAGAAAGCAATACAAGGGGAACAAAAGAGATGAAAACAGTAGGTCTGACCAGATGGTACAGTGGAAAGGTCACCGACTGTGGTGGAAATGGTCGACAGTTTGGATACCGAAGGTGGGGGGAGAAAGTGACAGGGCTAGATTGAAGAACAAGGAAAGGTGAGGGAGTGGGAAAGGGGGCAGAAAGCAGGAAAAAAAGAAGTAGAAATAGTGACTCCTAGTGGTCAAAAAAGGAACAGCACCACAGGTGAGGACAGAGAGCGGGAGTGGAAAGAGAGGACAGTAAGTAGGAAGGGAGGCAGTGAGAGACAGAGAGAGAGAGAGGGAGGACAAAACAGAGAGGCTGGATAGAGAGGAGTGACTGAGAACAGCAGGAACCAGCAATACCACCCCCAAGTGGAGGGACGGTATAACCTACAAATAGCAAAGTAGGGACAGAAAAAATAAAGGAAGGAAGTCACATTACTAGGGGAGGTCCTTAAATTAAGGGATGGCCCTGGGTGGGAGGGTGGCTAGGCAGTCGATGCGTAGCTTTGGCGGGCAAACATCCCTCACATAGGAGCTCTTCCAGGAAGCTGCTGAATCACTTTTAGGTCTCCACGGTCCTGCTCTGCTCCCCAAGTGCTGTGTACTGCCTGCATGTGTAGATATTGACGGCATAAATTGAACATATGCATTTTAGGCAACTACCCATTTTTGCAAACAGGTAGCCATACACAAAATACATGTATATTCTACACTTTAAATTATACATGATTTTTATATTTGTCCATGTGGACTATACAATAGTTGTTGCTTTTAGTGGTATTGCAATAAATTGTTTATTTATAGTATACTTATGTGTGTAAACTTTAATGTACTGGCACTTTAAGTGCAAGCTTTTTTTTTTGTATTATTTGTTTCCCCCCCCCTTCTCGCTCAGATGCTGCCACTCCTTCAGGTGCTCCTAGGATCCCTCCTGCCTCTGCTTTCCCCTCTCGAGTCTTGACCCCCCCAAACAGGTCCCACATAGCAGCCTACCCCATGGTATCCCGGCACTCCCCTTCACCGAGCGGGTCCCCCTCTTCTGAGTGGGAATGCACCAGTGGCGTGGCAACACCAGCACTTACTTTTTCTAGGCCACAGGGTGCTGCTGAGACCTGCAGGAAGTGGCTCCCTGGAGGAGGCAGACGGGCAGAGTATCTGGAGGCTGTCATCCAGCAAGCAGCCAGCCATTCTTCCTCCTTATGTTGTGGAGGGCAGCATAGTAACATCAAGGCATATGCCGACATCCACTCCTCCCCCCTGTTACTGGTCACTGCATGCATCCTGTGTTGCTCCCAGCCTTTGCAAGGGCCCAGCAGGCACCAGAGCTACCCCTCACCCTCCCCCTGGAGAAGGAGAGCTGTCCATGGGATGTTCCATCCTCCTCCCCCCAGCTGGCCCTCCAGCAACCCGGGCCCATAAGTGGAAGCTTTTTAAGTAGGTGTGGATATGGTGGAGCACATCCTCCTGAGGATGCATGTGATGTGTGAAACCGGTTGAGGTGTCCCCGGTCTGTAGGGCAGCTGCTACTATGCATGGAGCTCTATTTAAATAAATAAAAGAAGATTTTTTCACAGTACTTTGTGGCGCCTGGTTTGGAAATATTCACATAAGCAATGCAGTAGATAAGCATATGTCATTCTGCAACGCCATGTACTGTATTTTGATTTTAGTGTGTGCTTAATATACTGCTAATCCAGCCACTGGTCAATAACTGTGGCATAATAAGAAATACAGACATTAAAAAGTTACTGCTATTGAAATGTGTGTATTTAATTCATAAAATAAAGTGTTATAAAGTACAGTTCTTCATTTTACCTGTTCTATCGATATCTTATAGGAGCACAGCAGAACTAGAACAGTATCACCAACATATTCTGATGTATGTGGCAAAAAGACAGTCATGCAGTTATCCTGTATGTTGTGCTAGAAATTACCTGGCAGCTATAGATTACAGTCACCATGTTCATTGTCCTGTCCTGCTTAATAAGAGCGGTGAGAGAATGTACGTAAATATACTGTATCTGGTGTATCCTCATTTAATTTGTGAAAATTCATGTGTGAAAAAATGGGTTTTGCATGTTATATGGGTTCAGCATCCAACCCCAGGAGCAGGGCATTCAGCCGGATGGAGGATGATTGAGTGCCTTAGTGGTGCTATCTTCCACCAGGGTGGGTGGCACGCATCATCCCCTGCAGTCCTGCCACCTGTGTGGAGCGTCACTTGAGAGGGAAGAAGGCAAGGCAATTTTATTTATAAGGCACCCAATCCCAGAGGCTCTGGGCGCCTAACAGGAGTTATAACAAGGCATACTAAGAACAGCATAAATAAAACAATAATAATACATAAATATAAATATAACAGTTTAAAATAATTTAAAAGGCTTTCAGAGAGTCACAAAAGGGACCACAACAGGATGTACTCAGAAATCTGGAAAAGCCAGGGCAAAGAGGTGGGCCTTCAGGCTCCGCCTGAACACCTCAGCTGAGGGAGCCTCCCAGACAGAAGATGGTAACAAATTCCACAGGGTTGGCCCAGAGACACTGAATGCATGATCTCCTGAGGTCTTGAGCTGAACCCTGGGAACATCCAGGAGGCCCCTCACAAAGGATTGGAAGGAGCAAGCAGATGTCACCAGTGTCAGGAGTTCTGATGGGTAACCAAGATCCAGTTCATATAGGACCTTAAAGATAAGAAGATCCACCTTGAAAAGGACATTCCACCTGACTGGCAGCTAGTGCAGTGCCTGCAGGACTGTAGTCACATGACTGTACCTTGAAAGGCCCAGCATTAACCAGGCCACCACATTCTGCACTAACTGAAGTCTGCGGAGGTTCCCTCTTGTGACCCTGAAGTATAGAGTTGCAGTAGTCAAGCCTGGAGGTCACAAAGGCATGCACTAGTGTCGGCAGGTCCTCAGACGGAATGAGGTGCTTAATTCAGGTAATGTTCTGCAAATGACAGAAACCACTGCTGACAACAGATGACACCTGGTCTTCAAAAGTCAATCTGTTATCAAGGATCACACCCAGATTTCACACCCTCAGGGAAGTCACCAATGAAGCAGAACCCAGGAAAAGCTCTGAGTCAGCCCCAGGTGGCAACCCATCACATCTGTGACCAGGCTTGATCACCAGTACTTCCATCTTGGCCAGGTTATGTCTCGACCAGCTGGAAGCCATCCAGTCATTGATTTGAGTCAGAAAGTTGTTAAGCACATCAACTGCTCCTGATGTTCCGGGGGGGGGTAAAGGACAAGTACAGCTGGGTATCATCCACAGAACAGTGAAACCCCATGCTGTACAGTTGAATGATCTCACCTAGGGGCAGCATGTACACTCCGAACATCATCAGCTACAAGATCAAGCCATGTGGCATTCCACAAGACTGGGCATTGAGGAGGAGGAGAAATTTCCCATCAGTACCCACTGCACCCTGTTTGAGAGAGAGGATTCAAACCACCTGATGAGAGTACTGGCAAGTCCTCAAAACTCACAGAGCCGATCAAGAAGCACAATGCGGTCCACAGTGTCAAATGCTGAAGAGAGATCAAGGAGAACAAGAACTGACTTGTCTCCTCTATCTCTATCCCTGAGCAGATCATTATGCACCCTCACTAGAACCGTTTCTGTGCTATGTCTAGCCAGCAACCTGACTGAAATGGCTCATAGATGTCTGAGGACACCAGGCGATCCTTGAGTTGATATGCCACTAACTTCTCAACAACCTTTCCCAGAAAGGGCAGGTTGGAGATAGGACGGTAAGTCACCAGGACATCAGGGTCAATGGAGGGTTTCTTTAGGAGAGGCCTCACCAGTGATTCTTTCTAAGCTGCAGTGAGGACCCCCTCCACCATTGAGCACCTGGCAATCTTGGTGAACACCGAGCCCACAGTCGCAACACATCCCATTAAGAAACGCGGTTCAGGCTGAAAAGTGTGCTTAAGCTCCAAGACCACCCTAGTCACTTCAGACACCTCCACTGGCCTAAACTCTTCCCAGACAGGTGGAGTGCCTCTGCAACCCTTAGTCCAACCACTGCAAGGCAAATGCCTCACTGGTGGGATCACCGACCGGATGGCCGACATTCTGCTGGAGAAAAACAAAGCAAACTCAGGATGACAATGCTTTTCTCAGCTGCAGGCAGGCAGGATGAAGAAGCCTGTCTACTGTTCAAAATAGCTGATATGATCTGTTTTTCCAAGCAGCAATTTCTCTGGACAGAAATGTTGCCTTCTTATGGGAGATGGCCCCTTTGGTACTCCACATAGTGGGCACATAGGACCAGCCTATTGGCCTCCACATGGGTCTTCCAACAGCGATGCTCCAACCTTTGATCCTTGATCTTCATCACCTTGAGGTCCCCGTCAAACCAGGGGGACCTCAATTGAGAAAATCTGGGTCACATACAAACTGGTGCAAAGGCATCCAGAGCATTGGAGACCACCCTGTTATAAGTGGCCACCACCTCTCCGGAACCTATTGCACATGCTGCATCAAGCTGAGATAGGTCAGCTAACACCAACAGTCCCTCCAGGTGTGTGCCACGTAAAGGGCAGAAACTGAAAATCCTCACGGGGGGGGGGGAATGTGAACCTGATGATACAGTGATCAGACCAAGTGACCCAATCAATTCCAGACCCAGCTAGAACACCAGATCAAGTGTGTGGCCATGCTGGTTGGTTGCAGAAGCAACAACTCATGACAGGCCCAGAGAATGCATCAACTGAAGGAGGTCATAACAAAAACACAAGGATTCATTGTTGATCCAGGCATTGAAGTCCCCCAGGATTAACCACCTGGGGACTCCAGCACCTGGTCGACAACAAAGTCTGCCTCCTCTTGCAGGAAATCTCCCCCTGCTCCAGGAAGGTAGTAAATGAGAAGAATCCTGCAACCTGCACCCGCACCCAAATGCACAGCAATGCACTCAAAAGATCGGGTGTTGCCAACTGGGTGCACCGTGAAGCCCAGGCTGGCTTGAACAATAATGGCTACACCCCCTTCCCTGCAATCTTTCCTCCAACAGTGCACTAAGGAGTTCCCAGTAGGGATGGCAGATGCAAGAACTGGGCCATCATATCTCCAAGCCAGGTCTCTGTTATGCAAGCCATGTTGACAGAGGAAATCAAGTCTGCAAAAATGGCAGTCTTGTTCCTCATTGACCTGGCATTGCAAAGCACCACCCAGAGAGGATGAGAAGATGTGTCAGGATCTCTAGCTGCCTGCCCACTCAGTCTGGTGGGAACCCTGGGTATGGTGACCAAATACATCTGGCCTCTCCCTCAGCTCCTTTTAAACCCAGGGCATCTCCTGGACCAGACAACCTCAGTGCTGCTCACCACCCCCCTCCTCAAATGTCCTCAGCTCCCTGCAGAACCTTTGCTTCCTACGGTGCCTTGCTGTGATGGCAGGAACAGAAGGGTCAGTAAAGAAGTGAAGGTTGCATACCCGAGTGGCAGCATAGGTAGTTCTAGCAGGGCCGCAGCACCAACACAGCTTGCCTGGCTTTTCTAGTCCCCACCGGAATTCTGAAAATGCACAAGATTTCACCGTGCACAAAAATCCCTGCTATTACTACCATCCCCCCAATCACTAACTCAAAACAGGACCACTAAAATGAAGTTACCCCACTAAAGGAAGTACCCCTAATATGTACTAGACACAGACATGCACTGTGCAAGATATAACCCCCCAACCACTTACTTAAAACAGGTCCCCTAAAATTAAATTGCCCCACTAAAAGAAGTATACCTGATAGGTGCTACACACAGACACACACTGTACAAGATACAGTTACCCCATTCACTCTACTAGTACAAGATCTCTATACTTCATCCACATGTTCCAATCAATGACCCCCCACACCCACCCAAACACAATAAAAAGAATAAATAATTTTGAGGCTCAATAAGGGGAGAAACCAGTGAGTGTGAACTGCAGCAAAAAGAAAAATAATCAAAATCAGTAAACTGTGTCAAATTCAAGATCCAAACTGAAAGGCTGGAAATGTCTTAAAGTGTAGTCCAAACTATTTGGTGCTCTCACCATCAATGTTTGGAAAACTATTATACCACGGCACAACCAGTTCAGAAGCAGAATGTTCAGAATTCCCTCCAGAGACATCAAGTTGAAAACAGTGCAGCTCTCACCCAAGCAACATGACAAACATTTTTAAAAGTATGAGCACTCACTGCAGCAGCAGAAAAAATTCAGGGAAGGAAAACTAAGAATAAGCTATCACCAAGTCATGCCAGGAAAATCCTTTACCTCTTAACTCCAACAGTTCTTACAGGAGTAATATCCTGTTGTTCAGCCAATTTTTAACCCAGGCTACCACCTTGAGACCCCAATTAGCCAGCCTTGGAGTGGGTCCCAAGGTAGCCTGGGTTAAAAATTGGCTGGACAACAGAATACAGAGGGTAATAGTAAACTGAGTTTACTCTGAAGAAAGGGGGGTAACTAGTGGGGTACTGCAGGATTCAGTACTGGGACTGGTCCTCAATGTCTTTATAAGTGACATTGCAGAGTGACTGGAAGGAAAAGTATGTCTCTTTGCAGATGACACAAAGGTCTGCAACAGGGTTGATACAGAAGGTGGGGTGGAGAGGATGCAAAGGGACTTGCAAGGTTGGAGGTATGGTCAAATATATGGCAGCTTGGATTCAGTGCAAAGAAGTACAAAGTAATGTTCCTAGGAAACAAAAATCCAGGGGAAGAGTACACAATGGGGGGGGGTGAGATAATAACAATAACAGAAATGGAAAAGGACCTGGGGTAGTCATATCAGATGACCTTAAGGTGGGCAAGCAATGTGAGAAGGCAGTAGGGAGGGCTGGTGGGATACTGGGATGCATAGGGAGAGGCATCATTAGTAGAAAACAGAAAGTGGTTATCCCTCTGTACAGACAATTGGGGAGACCACATCTGGAGTTCTGCGTCCAGCTCTGGAGACCCCATCTCAGCAAGGACATAGACAGGATGGAGGCTGTCCAGAGGAGGGCAACTAAAATGGTGCAGGATCTGCACCAGAAGTCATATGAAGAGAAATTAAAGAAGCTTAATATGAATACACTCGAGGAGAGGAGGGACATGATAGAAACTTTCAAGTACATCAAGGGAATCAACACAGTCCAAAATGGTAGCATCTTTCAGAGAAAGATATGCAAGAACAAGGGGGCACAATTTGAGGATAGATGGGGGATGGCTCAAAGGTAATGTAAGGAAGTATTTTTTCATGGAGATGGTTGTGGATACATGGAACAGCCTTCCTGAGGTGATAGTGGACTCAAAATCAGTGGGGGAACTCAAGAATGTATAGGACAGACATAAGGCAATTCTAGTGGGGGGTAGGAGGAAGTAGGCTGTTAACTAGGATCTGCAGCCTATACAATAGGTAGGGAAATGGGCAGACTAGGTGGGCCAAGTGGTCCTTATCTGCCATCAGATTCCATGTTTCTATGTAATGTGGGCAAGCCAGCTGAAAAGGTGATGGCCGAGAAGATAAATTAAACTAAGCGCCAGAACAGAAAGTCCTCAGGAGAATGGAATCCTCTTCCCCAGCAGATGATCTTCGGAACAGTCTGCCTCTCTATGGCCCAGGAACTGCGCCAAGGTCTATGACCAGCAAAGTGGGAGGCAGGTAGGGTTCTCCTGGATGGTAGCAGAGCTCCCACCTCTTGCTGTGCCAGTTACTCCCACTGCTCAACTGCCAATGGACCACACAAGCTCCAATTTGTTTCCGAGGCAGCCCCAACAATGGAAAACCTGATCCCACTTTCAGAAAAAGTCCAACAGATGGATACCAATTAAATACACCAGACTCATCAACATTCACTCCTTGTCCTCTTGAAATCCAGGTGAGTGCCAAAAGTTCTTGAGAGAAGCTTCTCCAAAATGCCAAAAACTAATGTGAAAAGCTGCAACGTGAAATCACAGTGACCCTTCTCAAAACAGCTCTGACTATAAAATAATAGCAATGCTCCTACATTGCCTCACTAAAGTGCCCTGCCTAACACTAAGAAATGTACACTTACACTAATATACTAACTAAAAATTAAAATAAGATCCCCCATGACTACTCTGATTAAAAACAAACGGTCTGAGTTGCAAAGTGCTGGCTATTGTCAGGAGTGGCATCACGTCTAAGTGTGTCCCTTTCTCCACAGACCACTTCTGTCCACCAACATCCTCGGAGTTTGGTAGAAAAACAGAAAATGGCCCTGCAGATTACCTTGGTATGGTGTTGATAGCAGCGTGGTTCAGACCAAGGTCGGGTGGAAATGCGACAAGTGTTGTAAGTTGGGGAGGGGGTGCAGTCCTGGTGTTCATGTGCCCCCATCATGAGTACATGAGTTGATTTGTAGAAATTGGGGGACATGAGAAGAAACAAAAAGTTATGTGCATCAGTTTACCAATAAAAAATGAAACAAAAAATGTTCTGTTGGTTTTAATCAATGATAAAAATGGAAAGGTTTATATAAATGAAACACTTATTTCGTAACTCTTGTATTGCTGGTCAAACTTTGTGCTCACAGCACCATGTTATCATTTTTTCATGTTTTTAAAAGTTATTAGATTTTTATGCCAAAAACACTGAAAAAAAAATATTTTCTGCAGTTTTTGCTTATTATAAAAATATCTAAAATGTGACTATAAATGAAACACTACTCATTTTATATGTTTGTACTGAACACCTTTCGTGCTCACATAACCATGCTATCATTTATCCTTTTAAAGTTATTCACATTTGTATATGGTTAGTACTGATAATGAGGCAGAACATAAAAACATTGACTTTGATGGCAGATAAGGACCACTTGGCCCACTTAGTCTGCCCATTTCCCTACCTACAGGATAAGCTGCAGATCCTAGTTAACCAACAGCCTATTTCTTCCTACCCCCACAAAAATTGCCTTATATCTGTCCCATGCATTCTTGAATTCTCCCACAGTTTTAGACCCCACAACCTCCTCAGGAAGGCTGTTCCATGCATCCACCAGTCTCTCTGTGAAAAAAAAATACTTCCTCACATTGCCTCTGAACTGCCCCCCATCTTCAAATTGTGTCCTCTTGTTCTTGTACATCTCTTTTTCTGAAGGATGCTACCCTCTTGGACTTTGTTGATTCCATTGAGGTACTTATAAGTTTCTATCATATCCCCCCCCTCCCTCCTTTCCTCAAGGGTATACATATTAAGCTCCTTTACTCTCTCCTTGTATGGCTTCTCTTGCAGACCCTGCACTATTTTAGTTGCCCTCTTCTGGACTGCATCTATCCATAGTCCTTGCAGAGTTGGGGTCTCCAGAACTGGACACAGTACTCCAGATGGTGTCACACCAACTTTCTGTACAGAGGGATAACAACTTCCTGTTTTGTGCTGTTGATGCCTGTCTTTATGCATCCCCCAGCCCTCCCAACTGCCTTCTCACATTGCTTGTTAATCTTAAGGTCATCTGATATGATTACCCCCAGGTCCCTTTCCATTTTTGTTGTTGTTGCTACTTCCCCCCCCATTGTGTACTCTTCCCTTTTGTTTTTGTTTCCCAGGTACATTACCAAGCTGATCAATTTACAGTATATGCTGCATTTTTTGATTAGATACCGAAGACTATTCAACAAGAAGTCAGGGAGATGGACTGCTGTAACCAAGAAAGTTAATAAGAATTATTCATACTGTATATGTCAACACTGATGAAGAAAGTTGTAATGAATAGGTGGAGCAGGAGACGCTCTGTTCTACATACTCTAACACTATGTCTGGAAGATCCGAGAAGAATTCGTCCAACCACCAGACACTAAGGACTTGGTTTTACAACACAGACCTCGATTTTGATCATTATACATTGTCCCAAATGTTTATCACATGAATTTCTTAGTTTCTGATTGAATGTGTTTGCTTTTTTCTGTTCATATGGCTACCAAACCAATAAGATTTTATTATTTTATTATAAAAAACAAACAAAAAAAAAACATATACTATATGAGGTTCTGAATAGAAGATAAAAAAAATTAAGGGATCAGCCAACTTAAACCAGATTTCTTAAGGTATATTCAAGACTCCCTGTGAAAAATGGCTTTACTTAAACTATATTTGAATACAGTCATTTATGGTAACCAATTTCTGTTGGTAACATAGGGTTGCTGTGGTCTGTTTAGTCACAAATCAGCCTGCCTGCATATCTATTCTGCTTAATAGTTTCTTAATATGTTTTAAAAAAAATTAAGTTACCTCTAGCCCCTAACTGATGCAAACAGTTTTCCTGACCAATAACAGACTTGTAAACTTATTATATGACCCATTGATTTCCTTGAACCCGTGCTCCTCTACACTTGCTCTGGTAACCATGGGCAAGCAAGACCAACACAATAACATGTGGTCTTACTCATCACATGCATGACACACTAATAAAGCATCATTTTATAATTAAATACATTTTATTCATAAACGAGATGATCAGTAACTATTTAACATATGGTGTAACAGAACTCTGTATTACCTAAATATTTAATGACTTATAGGTGAAATACATTTTATTTATATGCTGATTAATAACAATGGAAAGATCACGTTACTGAGCATCTTTAACATAGATAATTCTGTATTTGATATACAACAGAGAATAATAGATTAAATTTCCACACCCAGTGTGTTTATTGACATATTTTTTGAAAACTATTAATACATTGATGGCAGCAAAGCTTCAAGCAAGTCTGGAGTAGATGAGGCCTTTATATTGTCTAAATGGATCAGGGTATGTGTCTCTTATTTGCTATGCACAGCAGCTTGGTATGGGAACTCTGACCCCTCTGCCACGTAACCCATGCTGCCATAAAACAAACTGACAGTAGGCGCTGAACCAATGACTCCTGTGTTTGCCTTCATCTCTTGGGATGGCAAACAGATCTCTCCAATATGCAGCTGCTACATGTAGTACCCCCCAGATGAAGTACTGTTATGTCAAAATCCTAAAATATGCAAGTGAAACAACTGGAAATGTTAAAGAAAAAGGAAATGTTAGAGAGATCACAATGTAAGGATGTTTATTCAACAAATATTAACATACATCATCTAGATACTCATTAAATGTGTTGTGCAAAAGTTGCAAATGCCATTCTACAGGAAATGTTATGGGTTTTAGCAATTTAAATGAAAGCTACAGAGTGTCCATATGTGAAATTTCATTCTTATCTACTTGCTAATCCCACCCACAGGTGTTCAGCGGCCAATCCTGCCACCATATCTCCTGCTGGCCCAAAATGACAAGAAAACTAAAGTACTGAGTGCCTACTGGGGAAATCAACTCACTTTTTTGATCTCACCTGCAAGACTGCATTATAGAACTATCTCCCTGTAGCATTTGCTATCCTGACCATGGCAAAAAATGCAGATCACATTCAAACTGTCTGTCATCCTCACAACACCACAACCAGAACAGCTCCTGGCCATACATTTAAAATAAAGGGGAAAAAAACTCCTATCATAAAGTATGCACAATAACGCCCTCCCTGTTGGGTATTACTGCTTGCATAATTTTAGAGTTTATGGATAAGTATACATAATGTACTAGGATATTGGAAAAACAATTAGGTGGGAAACCACATCATTTTCTTTCTGGCATGGTGGGCATCTCTCAGCATTTCATGCACCCACACCAGTCTGGTGGGCCATTTGTTATATTATTAGAACATAATTTTTATGCTTTCATAATATTAAAAATCAAAGAAGGAATTATCATTGCAGTATCAACACATATGCGCTGTGATGAATCCAAGATCAAGTTATTTACATGTCTCTGAACAAATAAATAAAGAATGGGTAATGAAAATTAGATTACTATTTAGTATTTTAGACAAGAAATCATTTCACATTGTGTTGAATAATGCAGAACAATGAACTGAACGTATTTTAAACTAAACAGATCTATGAACAAATGATATTTCAACTAAAGGCATAGTAAGTGTAGAGGTTAATGTACTGGTACACTGGGGTAGTGGGAGAATTCCAGGAGGAGGTAGCTGATTTTATCATCAACGAAACATTGGAGGCCTGCATATGTTTAGTTCCGGGGGACTTTAATGTTTGTGCCAATGAAGAATCATCTAGGATCGGTTACAACTTCCTCCAGATGATGTAATATCTGGTACTGTCGCAAGAAGTGACATACAGTATAACAGTTTCTACTTACTTATTTAAGTATTCTCTGATTTGATTTATTATAGCTGTCCATGTAATACTGTTTTATTTATTATTATGTTGCTTTATTTATTCTCTGATTGTGCCTTTAGGTACTGTGTGCAGAACACCTGGGATTGGGCATCATAAAATAAAATTTGCCTTGCATAGCCTTTTCATCTATTGACTAAACAATTTATAGTTTTATGTGATTTTGTCTGAAAAACAAGATTTGTTCAAAAAAACAAATAACAGAAAAATAATTTTGTGAATCATTAATCAGGTGGTGATCCCTGTTAATACATACATACATACATTATAGAGTGTACCCAACTATTCACAATGTTGTTAAGAAAAGGACTTGGTATTCACTGAAACATTATCTACTGACAGTGCGTTAAGCAGAGCAGTATGAAGATAATAGGGATGAAAGGGTTAAAAAAGGTAGAAAGTTGAATTGATAAGAATATAAATATTACAAAATCATGAAGGTTATGTTTGCTGACAATAGAAGCATGGAAAGTAAGACCTCATACCAATCAGCCAAACAGGATATTGTGGCCATAAAAAAGACATGGTACATTGCTAAACATAACAGGGACATGGTCATTGCAGGTAACATGACACTTTGAAAAGATAGGGTAGACAGGAATGGATAGGGTTACTGTATATGTTTTGTTGTAAATGAATACATAAATATAAGAGAATGACAGGGAATTTAAGGCTGGGGAAGGCTGGAGTAAGTGAGCAGAGTGACGAGTTAACGTGGTTAAGTCAGACAAAACATGACCACTACATCAACAAGTATGGACTACGTGCCTCAGGCACAGGATTTACAAAATAGAAACATAGAAATTGACAGCAGAAAAGGACAGCAAGGCACATCTGCTCTGCCCATTTCCCTGCCTACTTTAAAAACTGCAGACCCTACTTAATCTCTGGCTGTACACTCTTACTCATGTTGCTAGGATTACCATATGCCTGTTCAATGCCTGCTTGAATCCTTTCTTCACTCTGCCACTTAGTATATACCCTTACAATCTCATATCATGCATCCTTGTCCAAGTACTTCTACTTTTCCAAAAGATGCTACCCTACAGTAACCCATGCCTCTGGAAATTTGCATGTTTATAACCTCTCTCTTCTGTTCCTTTTCTACTCCAGGGTAAACACATTGAGCAGTACCAGTCTTGACTTATATTAATTTTTGTACAGACCCTGCATCATCTTTGTTGACCTTCTTAGAACTAGCTCCACCCTTTCTATGTCCTTATAGATATGCAGCCTCAAGAACTGGACACCACGTTCATAATAAGGCCACATAAATGGTGTGTATAGTTGCATCACCACATCCTTTCATATGCTTGTGATGCCTCTCCCTGTGAACACCAACATCCCATTGACTATCAACACAGCTTGGCACATTTTTTGACCACCTTTAAGTGGTCAGATATAATTAGCACCAAATTCCTTTCATGTTTGGTGACCATCAGTCTCACACCCATCATTTAATCATCACATGGATTCTTGCACCCGCATGCATGATTTTGCATTTTTTTTTAGATCAGGTCACAGTTGCCACACTCTGGACCATTTCTCCAATTTACTAAGTTCCCCTTCATTTGTTTTCCATCCATCCCAGACTGTCCACCCTGATGCAGATCTGAGTGTCATCTGTAAAGAGGAACACCTTCCCTTCCAGCACATCCGAAATGTCATTTGTGAAAACATTAAACAGGACTTGGCCCAGGACCAGTACCTGTGGCACCCAGCTGGTTGCCCTCCTTTCCTCAGATTCAGCAACATTTAGCATGACCCGGGCACATTGCCTAAAAAACTTGCAGTTTTGTAAGTTCAGTATTTACCCAGCCCTGTTTAATAATTTCATAAGCAACATTGTGGAAGGGCTGGAGGAGAAGGTATGCATGTTTGCAAATGACAAGAAGATCTGCAACAGTCTAGATACACCAGAAGAGGTTTAATGCAAATAAGTGCTAAATTATGCACGTGGGAAAGAGGAACTCAAGCAATAGCTACAAAATCTATGAAGAGCTGCTGATATTCACGGAGAAGGAAAGGGATTTGTGCGTTATTATCACTGAGGATTTGGAGGCCGGTGGAAATGTAGCTAAGACAGAGAGCAGTGGGATGTTGTGGTGCATTAAATAAGGCATCACAAGTCAGAGGTGGGAAGTAACAGCTCAGTTATACAAAATTCTGGTAAGACCTCAACTGGATTACTGTGTACAGTCTTGGAGTCCTCAGCCACCATTGATATTGACAGGATGAAGAGATGGTAGAGAAGAGAGCTAAAAAGATGTGTGTGTGTGTGTGTGTGTGTGTGTGTGTGTGTGTGTGTGTGTGTGTGTTGAAGAGTAAACCATATGAGGAAAGGGTGAGGAACCTCAATATGTGCACTCTGGAACAGAGCAGTTTGCAAGGTGATGTGATAGTATCTCAAGTTGAGTCTGGAATAAGATCATGGATATTTAAACACAAAAGATTGTACTATGTTTTTGTTATTATATACTGATCATGAACCAATATGTCCTTCACAAAAGTTTTAAAACTATACATATTTAGCTTGCTTTTATTATTCTTGAAGGCCCTAGATATGTTAATAATAAAAACTCAGATGAAGGAACACTACTGTGATCTGAGTGAGTACATATTTCAAGGTAAACGTTCTATCAAGGAAGGGGAGGGTAGCAGAGAGAATGGCTCATGCTGTGCACTTGCTGACCTTCTTCAGCTGTCCTCTCTATATGTATGCAATCACAAGTAACTAAGGTTAAGAAAAGAATAGATACAGTAACAATTTTCCTGATAGATAGCAATGGTTAACCTAAATATGACACAAGCTAAAAACACAGAAGATAATGTTTCAAATATATATTTGGAGAACTGGATGGGCAACTATGCAAAACTAGTGTGCTCTGCCACAGAGGTGTTCCAATTCCCTCTGAAACAAAGTGCAAAATAGAATGCACTGGTTATGCATAAAAGTTGCTCATCCTATGATTTTATAATGTGTATTATTAGGTGATGTGTGCATTTAGTTTTTCAAAGTATAAAATGAAACTGCCCTATTGTGCTGTATTTAGAGTTTCTAGAATGTTGTTCTACATAAACAAGGTAAAAATAGCATCCTGTGAAATTTGAGCTGTGTTAGAACAGTATTTTGTAAATGATGGATTCCTACATATATATATTACAATGCTCAGCTATACACCATATAGGTTCCATGTTAAAATCGCGACCGCATAATAGCACCTGAAACAATGGCGAATTGAAAACGGCGACTATCAAGTTAGTGACCCAGCATTATAGCGCAGCATTTATCGCTACAGTGTCAAAACAGCACCAACTGATTTCATTCAAGGCTTGCTCTATTCATCTATTTGAAATCGTTTGTGCCTGTTGCAATGAGACCACCTGTTGCTTTAAGGGCATAACACAGTCTTCCAAGTCTGATATGCATTGTTGAGCTTGCATTAGGTCTGTTTTTAAGTCATGATTTTCTTTTAGTAGCTGTTGAGTAACCAACTGAAAGTGGTCTATTTTTTGCTCAGTACCTGCCATTTTCTCAATTTTGACCTCAACATTTCCAATTTCCCATTTTCCAACAGCCGTGTTACCCAGTCTGGGACTATTAAATCAGGGCCCCCTTTTATACACTGAGATTCCTGCTTTGCAGATACCCCCGCCGTATACCCAAACTGCATACTTAGATCAGAAAGCCCTGTAACATTCATGTCCTCCTCTTGAGTAAGTTCAGCTGGTGTTTCCTGGCTCAAAACATTTGGATTTTAAGCTGACTTAGTAATATTTAAAGAGACAGCACCTGGATAGGAAGCCTCCTCAAAGCTCGCAGATGTGATGCTTTCATCAGCTTGAGGGCTTGTTTCGGCATCTTGCGGCACCCTAGTCATGTCAGGAATCGGAAGCGAAGGTAAGCCTGATGCGTCCGTTACTGTTGTCTGCTCAGCTCGAAACTCTTCTATTTTATCTTCCTCTACAGTTGGGGGAACATTCTGCTACTCCTGCGTTTCTTTTACCTCAGCAGTGCCCAAACCAAAGATTTTAAATCAATAGTTCGAACTTCTGTTTGGAAATCCTGAAGTTCCTCTAAAATAGCTGCATTAGTTTGCTGTGCTTAGTTATTTGCAATGAAGAAAAAACCTAGGAAAGGCAGTAATTTAACTTGTTAAATATTGTGGAGGTCTGTAACTGATCACTAATTTGGCAGTCGCGATACTTGTAATCGGAATGGTAGTTTTATTCGCTATAATGGATTATCCGCTGTTGTTTCAAGTCTCCCTTCATGTGCTCGCTATTTAGTAGTCGCGGTTTTGTAAGTCGCTATTATAAAGTCGGATTATCACGGGATACCACCATATACATTATATGTGCTGAAAAATACATACTGTCAGAGTCTGACTATGGCATTTAGTATTCTCAATTATATTCTGCCTGTCAGAAATACTTCCTATTTTTCTGCTCATCCTAACTCCTCCAACTCTACTTCTAGATGTCCCTCTCCCTGTTCCTTCATTCCTTCCTGAAGTAGTATCATCATCATTGTATGTGGTATGAACATTTCTTGACTTTCTGCCTACCCATTTTATTCTATGCTTTTCCCTATGACCAATGTGCCTCTTTGGTGGTACTGAATGATCTGGAGTATCACAGTCTTTGTCATCTTAGTAATATTGATCACTGTTTTGTGAGATAGAAGATATTTTCTCGTCCTAGAGAAAATTAGACATAACAATATACTGTAATGAATAGTGCTGAAATTCATACACAGTAGAAATAGTTCAACAGTGCAATGGAATATCTTATGAAAATTTTACATAAAACAGGACTCAAACTTCAAAAAAAAATGTGTAGAGGGGCGAGGGAATAAGGGAGACAACAGAACTGCACATGTGTCAACCTCTGTCCATAGTCAATACTTGTAACATGATTGTAAAACATATCTGATCATAAATGATGAGACAATGCAGCCTTCAAATGGAATTGATTATCTAATATGCAAAAGTGAGACTGAGAAGATGCAACATTGTAGAATAAAACTGAGTAGAACTCTATTAGGTGTAGAAGGCATAGGTGAGCCACTACCTTATTCTGAGAAAAAATTTCAACTGCTGTGGGTCTGAAATATCTTCAGGTAAGGATTATCATATACTGCAGAATTTCATATTTATGTCTGACTAAAATTAAACTTATTTCTATATGGTTTTGGTCAGATGAAATAAAAATGTACAGGTAAACCAACTGTGGTACTGTTAGACATTTTCAGTGCCTTGTGGTTCATTTTAAGCCTGTTTAAGGACCATACTCACATGTGGCTATTCACTGGCAGTTCAGTGCTTACTCAATTCACAGCAGTTCAAAAATATTATCTTATGCAGATCTCATTGTTTGTATGACTTTTTATTTTAACACAAGTTGCAGCTAGTCATGAGTTGCAGTAGTGGGCTTTCACAAAGAAATAATCACGATATGATATTGCGTGCATCAATATAGCAGTATAATACTTGAGACTATCCACTTTATGGACCCAGCTACTGCAACTTACAACTGGCTGCAACTTGTGACTTAGAAAGAATGTTATATAAACTTGACATCTGCATAAGGTAAGGTTTTGAAGCCATGGTAAATTGACTGAGCATTGAACTGCCAGTCACTAGCAGGAGGCAATTACAATTCTTGCTGGAAGTTTTAAAATGCCCATTACCGCTCCCAATTTATAAATTCTCATTAACTGTTGGAAACCTGTCACTCTCCATCCTCAGACCCTGGCACCATAATTAATTATACCCTGGTGGCTGTGGTACCCCCACTGCCCAACCTATCAGTCCACCTCTCAAGCACTAATCCCATCTAGATATATATGACCAGGTGCAGTGCAATGGTACCTCATTCACCCTGCCCCTTTCCCCCATTGTCTGATCACAATAGAAACATAGACTTTGATGGCTGATAAGGACCACTTCGCCCACCTAGTCTGCCCATTTCCCTACCTATTGGATAGTCTGCAGATTCTAGTTAACCAACAGCCTACTTCCTCCTACCCCTCACGATAATTGCATTATGTCTGTCCCATGCATTCTTGAATTCCCCCACTGTTTTTGACCCCACAACCTCCTCAGGAAGGTGGTTCCACATGTCCACCACCCTTTATGTGAAAAAATACTTCCTCATGTTGCCCTTGAGCTGTTCCCCCCTCTATCTTCAGATTGTGTCCCCTTGCACATCTCTTTTTCTAAAAGATGTTCCCATATTGGATTTGGCCTTGAGGTACTTGAAAATTTCTATCATGTCCCCCCTCTCCCCAAGGGTATACATATTAAGCACTTTTAGTCTTTCTTTGTATGGCTTCTGTTGCAGACCCTGTACCATTTTAGTCACTATCCTCTAGAATGCCTCCATCCTGTCTATGTCCTTGTGGAGATGGGATCTCCAGAACTGCATGCAGTACTCCAGATGGGGTCTCCCCAACTGTCTGTACAGAGGGATAACAACTTCTTGTTTTCTATTGGTGATGCCTCTCCCTATGCATCCAAGTATCCCCCAGCTCTCCTTACTGCTTTCTCACATTGCTTGCCTACCTAAAGGTCATCTGATATGACTACTTCCAGGTCCTTTTCTATTTTTCTTGTTGTTAGTACACCCCACCCCCATTGTGTACTCTTACCCTGGGTTTTTGTTTCCCAGGTGCATTACTTTGCACTTTTTTGCATTGAATCTAAGCTGCCATACTTTTGACCATTCCTCCAACCTTGCCAAATCCATTCTCATCCTTTCCACCCCCCTTGTGTATCAACCCTGTTGCAGATCTTTGTGTCATCTGCAAAGAGGCATACTTTTTCTTCCAGTCCCTCTGCAATGTCTCCAATAAAGATATTAAAGAAGAACAGTCCCAGTACTGAACCCTGTGGTACCCGACTAGTAACCATCCTTTCTTCAGAGTTTACTCTGTTTACTATTATCCTCTGTGTCCTGTTGTCCCACCAATTTGTTACCCAGGCTACCACCCTAAGACCCACTATCTGGCTGGCTAACTTGTTATCCTGATATAGTGGACATTATTGGAAGTACAGTAGACTCTCCCCCATTCTCCAGTTTTCACTCATGGTCCCCCAAATATTCAGACAGAGCTAGTTCAATTATATTAGGTGTCTTTCAAACTAAACTACTAACTGCACCATAAAAACAAAATAGTAGAAAAGCACGTATCTAGGAGCTTGCTGAAGAGCTGCTGCCCAGTAGCACTCCCTCTTGTGATCATCAGTCATTTTTAACCTCTACATTCTGGATCACATAATCTGTCAGATATTTTGAAAAAGTGATCATAGATTTATGATAGCCAGTGCAATCACATTGCGGCTTTGTGGGGTTGTATGTGAATGTGTCCTTCCTCCCATACTTTGCAGATTATGATATCCAGTGGGATCTAATTGCAGCTTTGTGGTGGGTTGTATGTGAATATGTCCTTCTTCCCATATTTTGCATGTTAATAGCTGGCAACTTGAGTTAATCCTTGCTTTTTGTATTAGATATGATGATAATGAATATAACTACATAAATAGACTCATACATAGTTAGACAATGACAGTGTTGATTTTAGATGTTCACAGAAAACAATAATTTTCTATTAACTTACTGTTTATGTTTGTGTATTACTTTTTTTTGTTTGAGCTGATTTTTAAAAAATTCCATTTGTGAGATAAATAATAAAATGAGTCACAAAGTTTATGAAGCATCACTAATTTTCAATAATGACACTGCATTTTGCATGTTTAAAAACACATTTCTAAGAGGGTGGTAGGACAGGGAAAAATAGTTACAAAGAACATATTAGCATTTTGTCATGCCGATCAAAAGTAAAGCAATAATTTGGGTGGGGGACAAATAAAAAAAGCTAACTATTTAAAGTATTGGATTGAGGGATCCAGGATGTATTAGCAGTGGTGGTAGGGATGTCTTGAGTAACAAGGAAAATTGTTTGCATATTAGGAGATGCGATGGTAGATCTTAGGAAGAGGGCAATACCACTGGACTAACAGGGAATTATGTTAGTATAATGGAACAACAATCCAACAGTGGGGGATGAGATGGAACATAGGTGTTCCAGTGAAATAATTTGACTATAATAGGTGTGTGAGCTGGAAAGTGGGGTGGGTGTGGTATTAACCTACACATCCTTCTACATGCATACATAAATTTCTTTAAATAATTGGCAATTTTCACTGATGATTCAAAATGTACACAAAAGAAACAAAATAAGGTTACCTTTATGTGATTTATATGTACATAAAAAAAAGAAGTGCATCTAGGCTTTATGTATTTGCAGCTCATATTTATAAATACATGCCTAGTTTATAATCCCAATCATCAATATCTGATGAATACATTTTTTAACCTAATAGCAATGGCACCCTAAAATGAAAAAAGGCTATTATTTTCCTGGAGTGACTGATCAGGGAAAGGGCTAGAAAGATTTAAAAGGGGTTAAGGATCAAGGAGTGGGCTGGGATGTCACTAGACACCATGGAACCAGAATAATAGTATGGAGACAACTATGTGTGTGTGGGGAGGCACTAAACATACTGTAAGTGCAATGAACAATAACAGAGATTTACTGATTCTGAATGGGAGAGGTGTGCCACTAGACACTTGGGAAACAAATAATATTATATGGTTGGTGATTAAGGTGGGGAAGGATTACTAGACAATGGGGTAACAACGTATATTACTAGCAAATCGATCTGGTTGGGTGTGGGCAAATAGACTCCAAGGCAATAAGATAAGTGTATAAATGTTCCTTGTGTTACTAGGCAAATACTAGAATAGACCACGTTTCTTTGTGGTAACAGTCCAATGAAAGTAAATTGCAGTGTGAAGAGGGCAAACAGGATGTTTGAAGAGAGGGGAGCAGCCTTCAAACTTGATACTTTCCTGTCAGTTGCATGCATACCTGGTAAGTCCTAAGTCATATAAATGCACCAGAGAAAACAAAACAAGGACATTTTAAATCATCCCTTACAGCAAGTCTTCCCTTTAAAGGAGATGAGAAATGGTTTACTACTTCTAGAGTTCTTAGCAAAACAATTTGGGTACCCAAAAAGCTTTGATAGTGTATTTTTCAGCAAGGAAATTTGTGTATGGAGCCTCTTCCAGCATTTAAAAAGAAATGCACTTCTTGTTTTGGTTCAGAAATTCTTTCAATGGATAGCCCCTACATTTTGTTAACTATATGAGTTTGTTCACTGGGTTTCTTATTTGTTAAACATAAATACATAGTTTTTGTTGTACACCTTTTTTGTAATACAATTTATTATAACAATTCATACATATATGAATTTTTACCACCTGAACTGAAGACTTGTTAGTGAAAATGGTCTCATCCGACCAATCATCTGTTTACATGCTGCCTACAAGTTAAGAAACAATATGAAGTTTTCTTTCATTTTGCAGCTTCAGTTATTTTAGATTGCAATTTTACCATTCACCTTTCACCAGGTGTGCTCTACATGCAGCAAATGTTACTTCTGTTGTAAACCTGATTCTCCTTGCCTATGGGACACATACCTTGTGAACTGGTTTAACATTTTTTATTCTTTATGAATGCTTGTTCTGTGGCATCAAAAAAACAGTATGAATATAGGTCTGCAATCTAAATGCAGGTCTGTATGTATTTGTTATAGGCTTTTAATGATTGATAAACATGCAAACCATACAGAAGCATAAATGCTGAGAGAAGTATATAGAGTGCACTTGGTGAAAGGTGAAGGGTAAAATTACAATCTAAAATAACTGAAGCTGCAAAATGAATTAAAACTTTGTATTGTTTATTAGCTTATAGGCAGCATGTAAATGGATGATTGGTCAGATGAGACCATTTTCAATAACAAGTCTTCAGTTCAGGTGGTAAAACTTCATTTATGTACGTACTGTTATAATAAATTGTACTACAAAAAAAGGTGTACAACATAAACTATGTATATATGTTTAGCAGATAAGAAACCCCATGAGCAAGATCATATAGTGAGCAAAAAATAGGGTCTATCTAGTAAAAGAATTTCTGAACTGAAACAAGAAGAAGTGCATTTCTTTGTAAATGCTGGAAGAAGCTCCATACACAAATTTCCTTGCTTTAACAAGCTACCTCCAGGAGCCAGCAAAGGACCATTTTTCCATTACTCAGATGAACTTCTTTGCAGCATAGTGTATTTTTTACTCCCTTTTTCTGCAGTTTATGATTCCTTTTGCAGATGGTGGAGTTGTCAGTTTGAGTTTGTCTGTAAAAAGGGAGATTCCCCACCATAAAAAATTACACACACACATATCCTCCACCATAACCTACTCGTCAAGTTGTTTGCAATTTGCATTGGAAAAGTGAGCAGGCATGCCACACTACATCATAACCACCATGATACCATCAGATGGCACTAGAGGCTTGAACAATTGAGGAAAAATCAGATGGCTGCACCATGTCTGCAACACAGGTTACATTCACATGGTATAATTGTGAAGAAAAAGAAGGGCATAGTAACAAAACTGCTATCAAACAAAAAATAAAAATTAAAAATCATCTAATATGTGAATGACATTACAATAATGCAGTCCTCTCATTTCTCTCCACAAATGTATCAATGGAGAAAGCATGTACATTATAATCTGACCTTAAAAATGACAATGAAAGGGAGAAAATAAATATGATTTGAAAGCAGTGTGCTGCTGAAAAATAAACTACAGCAGCTGCCATACTACAAATACATAAATCTCTCCTACATTTGTCACTGATGTAACTTGAATTGTCTAAGCACAAAAACTGATAATGTACTATTTAGAGGGAAAATCAGATAAATCACACAACTTTAAAAAGATGTAACATGGGAGAAAATACTTTATTTTTACATTTGTTACTATTATTTTACTACTAATTACATGTTTACATGTGACCCATAACTCAGACATGTAGCTAGCCATAACAACCCACAAATATTGGTGCTGTTGACTTGTGCTACAGTGACAGCTGAAGTGCATCCATGTCAGGCATCACACACATGCTCATCCTTAGCATGCTCATTCATGACATAAGCTGCTGCCATCACTGACAGCGTGACATAACTAAGAACATGCGTCAACCAAGTGGGTGAGTAAGGATTACTGGTGATCCACTCAAAATAGATATTTCAAATAAAAAAAACCTTTTTTGAATGCAGACCATTAAAATGAATTCACCACTGTAAAATAGTAACACAGAGACACATATTTATTGCGAGCTGATTTTATTTCATTTCCAAAAAAAGCCACCTACTGGAGAACAGTGTCTCTTTAAATGAAATTTAGCAGTGGGGGAAGGAAGAATGATTTCTTTTTGTGAACGTTTATAAGCCTAATGAAATGTAAATTTTGATACATAAGTAGGTACTTATATTTAATAATGCTTACTCTTATGTTGCAGATCTCTTCCAAATAAGTATACTGGTAAAACTTCGTTATCTGTTCTTCCTTCCCCCATTGTTAATTTCATTTAACATTTAGTTTGTGTGGCTGAAGTTGGTGGAGACCTGCAAACATCTTGCTATAACAGTAGAAAAATGGAGCTCTCTAGATTCCTAACGGACTTCACAAAATTCTTTTACTATTCTTTTACTATTACTCCACACCGCGGTTTGACTTTGATGTCTTTTTGCTCCACACTGTTTTTGGGGGGGAGAGAGAGATTTCTCTTCTACATGGAGCATACTCTTGCCAGCTCAAATTACAGTCAGCATTGATTCCTAACAGCTGTGTTTTCCTGAGCCATGTGTGTGCCATGTTGTTAACACTATCCTGGTCCATTAACCTTTTCCTAGTCAGCTTGTAAATAGCTGTAATGCATACAGTATGTTAACAGTGCACATTTCAGAACATGAAGCAATACATATGTATATGTGTGTGTGTGTGTGTGTGTGTGTGTCTTTGTTCTAGTCCTACTGGTTATCATAGATACATAGAAGCTGATGGCAGATAAGGACCACTTGGTCCACCCAGCATGACCTATTTATCCCTATCTAGTGTGAGGCCCCATGCCCAACCAGAACTCTGGAGGTCCCCCTTGCCTCTAGGATACCCTTGTCTCTATCCCACTCCTTCTTAAATTCTGTGACTGTTTTAGCCCCAACAACCCCCTCTGGTAGGCTATTCCAGGCATCCACCACCCTCTCCTTGAAAGAACACTTTCTTACATTTCTTCTAAACCTCCACTTCTAAGTTAATTTTGTGCCCACTTGACTCAGAGCATCTCTTACTTTGGAAGATGCTTCCTTACTGTACTCTGTTTATACTGGTGATGTATTTGTATGTATTAATCATATCAATCAAACTCTCACTTCAACAACATCTCCTGGCCTGTGGCTGCAGCGACTGTACCTAGCTCCCTCCACTGCCTGCTCTTTCCTCACATTAGTGCTCACCTCTGCCATTGACAAGGTTGTTTCTGACTGCTCCTCACTTGTCCCTCCATCTCCCTTGGCCTTACACCCCCCCCCAAAAAAAAGGACAAGGTCTCTGCCCATGCCTACCAACCCTTCCTCTATATTTTTTAAGTGCCTACTTTTCTATTTGCAAATTATACTGTAAAGACACTAGAGGGCAACAACACACGTAGGCTGCAATCCTCTACCTATTAGTCTCCCCTAACACTTCTAGTCCTGTGTCATTCATACCTTAAGTAAATAATCAATGTCCTAACATTCAGTGGTGTGATCTGAATCTGTAAGCCTGTACAAAGACTCTACTACCCTACCCAGAATGATTTTCATCTCCCTCCTATTCACACTTTTCCTGGTTCTTACCCTTATCCCAGTTCCCCCTCTACACCATTTCCACTTCTCTCTCCCCTTCCCTTCCAGATACCTCCTTCATTCTGTCAATCACCACTACAGCCCCCCTTGTAAGCAGACCCCACTTTTCCTACTACCTTCCAGCATCTCTGTTTTCCTTTCCTAGTCACTTTGCCTTTTTTTGTTTCCTTATCTCCTTCTATCCACCCCTCCCTCCCTATTCCTCTCCCTCATGTATTTCCTACTCCAATTACAAAAGTCCTAAACTTCACTATTTAATCCTTGCCATCCTCCTTCTTTCATCAGGGAACATCCACCCCAACCCTGGCTCTATTTCTTCTCCTACCCATGCTCCTTACCCAATAACATGTCTCCAAACCCCACTCCCACTACATCCCTCCCTAACAGGTTGAAGCTCCTCCACCTGAACATCTGCAGCCTGCTACCTAAAATCGACCTCCTACAAACTCTTAAGATTTCATACACCCTGATATCCTAATTATTACTGAGACATGGCTCAAAAAAAGCACCCCTGACAGTGCCATTGCTATCCCTGGGTATTCTATCTCCAGACAAGATTGATCGGGTCATGGAGGGGGAGTGGCCATGTATATCCTGTCCCCTCTGTAGTTTACTACCACCCTATCTACATCCATCCCAGCTACCTATGAAGCTCTTGTCACCTGCATTACCATTCCTTTCTCAACCCCAATCTTTGTGGCTGGCATCTATTGCCACCCAAGCATTCAACCCTATGTCATGACTGAAATCTTTGCCAATATCATCTCCCGTTCACAATCTGGTGAACTTTTCACAATGGGTGACGTGAATCTAAATTGGTTGTCACCAAAGTTAAACAAGCTATGCAATGATGTCACTGCTCTAAACCTCACTCAACTTCTACTTGAGCCCACACACCCTAATCCCAAAACACAAAACCATACCCTGCTTGACTGGGCACTCACAACCCACCCACACCACGTCATTAAATCTGTTCTCCTCCCCGATGCCCTTAATGACCACAACCCCATTTTCATTGTTCGTAAGGTTCATCACCTCAAACATCCCCCTAGAATCATACAACTCCAGTCCTTTAACTCCTTAAACCTTGCCCCAATCAGCTGTGCACTCACTTCCACTTTCTACTGGCCCCCCCCTCCACTGCCATTTCTGTTGACCAAGCACTAGACTATTTTAAGGATGAATTCATTGCCACCTGGAATGCCTTTGCTCCTTTCAGATGGACCAGAGTCCATGGGCTTCACATCTCTTGGATCACCCCCCAACTCCTGGCCTGCTTCAGGGAGCATGATCAGGCCTGGAGAAAATACAAATTAACTAAACATCCAAATGGCTATGCCAAGTACAGAATACTATGCATTTCATGTACTAAAGCTACTAGACTGGCTAAGTCTGATTATTTCAACTCCTCATTCCTGACTAACACCGACTCTCCATCTAAATTTTGGAGGGTAGTTCATGCCCTATTCTCTCCCCCCTCTCCCCCTCCCCTTCCAGTTCTCAAAATAAATAATTCCATAGTTTCTGACCCTGGCTCCATGGCCAATGAATTTAATACCTACTATACCTTCCCTCTCCCCATTGCCACCTACTAACTTCAACCCTTCATCTCAGCCAGTCTCCACCCCTCCTCCCTTTTTCCTTTTCTACTATCTCCCCTGATGAAGCTCTTAATGCTCTCCTATCTGCTCAATCCTAAACTTCTCTACCTTTCTGCTCCTGCAATTGCTTATTCTATCTCCCCAATCCTTAACCTGTCCCTTATGTCTGCCCAAGTTCCCTTATCCTGGAAACATGCTGTAGTCCTTTCTCTTCCCAGGGGTGGTGACACATCCACTCCTGGCAACTATCGCCTCATTTCCCTCCTTTCTACCCTTGCCAAACTTCAAGAACATTTAGTTCTCTCTCAACTATCACCCGTCCTCTCCAGTTCCTCCTTCACGCCCTTCCAATCTGGTTTTCTGAAGAACCACTCAACAACCACCTCCCTCCTCAGGCTTACTGACTCCATCCTTTCAGGGAAGGACAATGGCCTGATCACCTCGGCCATCTTTGTCAACCTAGCCAAAGCTTTTGACACTGTTTCACATCCCCTGCTTCTTGATTCATTCTTCTCAGGTGGCCTTACTCAGTCAGCCACCAACTGGTTTAAATCCTACCTCATTGGCAGGACCCAGTCGGTAAGAATCCTTGATTCCATCTCCCCTCCACTCCCCAGCAACACTGGGTCCCTCAGGGCTCAGAGCTTGGTTCCCTACTCTTCATTTTCCTTAATGATCTTCCCACAGCCTGCTCATCCTCTTCTATTCACATGTATGCTGACGATACTGTTTTGTACAGTTCCAGCAAAAACTCTGCTGCTGTGCAAACCAGCCTACAGCATGACTTCAACCAAGTTCAGCTCTGGTTTACTTCTCGCCAGCTTTTTCTAAATGCCAAGAAGACAGTCTCAGTGACCTTTGGCACCAGGCAGAGACTATCTCGGCTCCCACCCCTAACCACCTTCCACACCGTTAATGGGACCATCTTGGAGGACAACTCCTCATTTTGATATCTGGGAGTTTGGCTGGACCAGCACCTCAACTTCTCTGTGCATACTGATGCTATCCTAAAGAAACTGCACCCCAAGCTTGGTGCTCTGTACAGGAATCATAGTTGCATCCCACTGACTGTGAGGTGCGAAATTATTCAGAAGATGATACTCCCCATCATTGACTACTGTGACGTAGTCTATGGTGCTGCTCACAAATCTTCCCTGACTAAGTTGTACATGCTCTTTAACTCCTTCTGCCACTTTGCTATAGACTCCCCTTCCCGCTCCCACCATTGTGAACTCTATCACTCTCTAACCTTCCTTCACCTACCTCACAGACGCATCACTCACTGTGCCAAACTAACCTCTAAATTCTGGTTCAGGGGCCCCCCTCCTATCTGTCATCCTCCCTCTACACTTCACCTCCCCCCACCCACTCTCTCAGATCAAATGACACCTGCACCTTGATGGTCCCTCGCTGCTCCACCCTCATCGGTCACACTGGTTTTACCCATCATTTCCCTAAAATCTGAAATTCCCTTCCCCATTAAAAAAGTCACTCCTCCTCCCGCTACTCCCTTACTTCTGCCCTACACAATTACCTTTCCCTCAGATGTTTCTGCTTTAACCCACCTTAATACCTATCCCCAGTTTCTGCCTTCCTACCATGACCCCCCCCTTGCAGGGTTCTCAACATCCTGAAGGGGGAATCAGGAAATGGCTACCCCTTCTCCTCATATTCAGTTCTTGCCTCTTTTCCCCTCTCTTCTCCTCCTGCCCTTCTGGGTCATCAGTGTGTACAGCCTAACCCCATCCTTTTTACTGCAACAGCACTTGTTTACTACCTCGAGCCTGCTCCTGGTACACTCATGGACTATAAATGGTTCTATCACATTATTATTGTTTTGTACATTCATATGTTCTTTTGTGCAATTTTGGACAAGTAATTTACCCAATGTTCCATTTCTGTTTATTGTACAATACCTTGTGTTCCAACTGTTGCACAATCTTACAATGTTGTATTGTTTGTACTACCCACATACTATTGTAACTGATCATCCTTTACAACCCTATGTAACCCCTCCCCCCAGGTCGCACCATGAGATGAGCAAGTTGTTATTCAGTTTGCCCTCCTGGTGAAACATTTCAATAAATAAATAAATAAACACACACAAATATTTCCACCCCCACCCCTTTTACTGCAATCTTTGTCTCCATTGTAATTGATTGTTTCCTAATGCACACCATTGCATTTTATTTTTATGAAACTGTATTTTGTATCTCCATGCATTCTGTATTCAGCATTCTTGTGCCTCTACTTGCATCATGTATCCCTGTATTGTTCCTCATGTAACTTGAATTATTTTGTATCTCTGTTTGTTTTGTGACTCTGACATGGAGCCTTTGCAAATAAGTCATTGACTCAAAGGTTGTACTTCCGAAAGTTCAATAAATAAAACAAATAAAAGTCCCCCTTCCTCCTTTCCTTCAGGGACTACATATTTAACACCTTTAGTCTTTTCTCATAGGTTTTATCCCATAGGCCCTGTACCATTTTAGTTGCCCTCCACTGCACCACTTCTACCCTATGTTCATTCTTAGATGGGGCCTCCAGAACTGGATGTAGTATTCCAAGTGAAATTTCATGAGTGTCTTATACAGAGGTAGGATGACCTCCCTCTTTATACTCCTGATACCACTGCCTATGCATCCATGCTTCTGGCTGTCCTTTCCAGCTACCTTACTACACTGCTAGTTTCACTTAGGTCCTCTGCGATGATAACTGCCAGGTCCCTTTCCTGCTTCATGACTGTCTGTACCTCCTCACCTAGTTCGCACTTTGCCCCTGGGTTCTTGTGCCCTATGTGCATGATCCTGCTCTTTGCATTGAACCCCAGCAGCCATTCTTCAGACCATTTCTCCAGGTTTTTTTATAGTACTTCTATTTCTCCTCCTGCAGAGTGGATCCCCCATAATCCCCTGCTGCTGTCAACCGCTCCCCCCCCAGGCTCGGTCTGGCACCCCCACAGAGCCGGCCTTTAATCGCTCATGCACTCTGTATGCAGGATCCTCATGGGTACCGGGGTGCACCAGGCACAGCCATCAGCCACCGAGATTGCACTCCACCATTTTCTGCCTGGTTTTTGTCCCAGAGAGCCAGACTTGCAATGGTGTCCAGGCACAAAGTTCAGATGCCCACCACACTCTCCCCATTCTGCTGCTCACTGCTTTGCTGCTGTCCTCAGCCAGCTACCACTACAGTGTGCTGCAGTGCCCCAACCCTCCCTAGAGGAAGGAGAGCAGTCATGAGATGGTCAATCCTTCCTCTCCCCCGCCAGCCCCTGGTGACCCGAGTCCATTCCTGAACCTGGGTCACCGGTGAGGTACAAGGTGTGGTGTCCAGCCACTCAACCCTCAGCAACACTGGTCCAGCATTCTCCAGTTTTCTTAAGGTCTTCCCTCATTCTTTCAACACCCCCTGCCATATCCACCGTATTGCATACCTTTGTATTGTCGGTGAAGAGGCATACCTTCCCTTTTAGTCCCTCTGAAATGTCCCTAATAAAGACATTAAAGAGGACCAGTCCCAACACTGACACATGTGGCACCCTGCTCATCACATCTCCCTCTCCAGAGTACTCCCTGTTTACCACAACCCTCTGATTCCTGCCATTCAGCCAGTTCTCCACCCACAGAACTATTTTAGAATCCACCCCTAGGCTGCAGAATTTATTAATCAGCCTTCTATGGGACAAATGTCGAAGGCCTTTCTGAAGTACTGATAGGCTGCATTCACTGCATCTCCCTGGTCCTGTACCTTAGTTACCCAGTCATGCCATATATTAGTACAACAAATTATTGCAAAACACAGTGCTTATCCTAAATATAGAAAAAGTTAGGGTTAGATGTATAAGTAAATAAATGCCATATAATGCAGTGTATGTGTGTTAGTGTGCATGTGTGCCAATGCTCTGTGTGTGTACACAGTGCACTGCTACATTATACTGGAATATATATGCATATACTGTATGTGTATATGTGTGTGTGTGTGTGTGTGTGTGTGTGCCTGTTTCACAGTTAGAAAGTGCAGTTAGGTGGCTCACATCTCTCACTTCCCACAACACCACTATTTTGCAACCATATTGGTTCTTACTAGAGTTTGTTAATTGAGTTTTTACAAACAGCAGGACTCTCTTAAGCTGTTAAAGAGTTGGTGACACATTCAGGATAACTTTAACAAAACATAATATTTAGGCACTGTCCAGCTTGTATTTCATATTAGTTCTATATTCCTCCTCTCCATTATATAGTAGTGAGGTCATCTGCATAGAAACAGGGTCTTTGCTCCTGAAGAGTTCATCTATTCCTGCTGCTTTCTCCTTACTTGAAGTCACAGAGCACTGCTTGTGACATCACATTCACTCCCATGGCAACAGATTGTGATGTCATAGCAGAGGATTGTGACTTGAAGTAGTAAGCTACAGAGGCAGATGAACTCGAAATGAACTGTAAGGGACAACAATCATGTATTTGTACACATTTCTTTAGTAATAAATCATGGGAAGGAGAAATATATAAAACATAAATGGAATGCAAGCAGAATGTACCCAATTAGTATGCTTTTTAAAGTTTTCCTTGCAGCATCAGTAGCTTTTTAAATATTTGTGTGTGCAAATACTTGCAGTTTGGTGCTGCACACTTGTTTCATGCACTCATTTCTTCCCTCCCAAACCCTCCTCATTCTGATTTATTCTATTTTTTCTTCTGTGATTTCTTTCTCTCCCTCCCCCCCACCTCCATTCGTTATGGTCCTGACATGCATAGAGATACATACCTTGGATTTAAATTGACAAGAAGTAAACTTTATGGATCTTTAAATACTTGAGAAACAGCTGTACTTGTTACCATCATTTTGTCACAGTTACAATTACTGTAGGTCTATATGTTTAACACTTCAATACTGATTTCAATGTGAATGTATAATGCGTATGTATCAGCTGTCTACTAAAGGACTGTACCTTTTGCTGTAATGTATAGTTAGCTTCTCTTTTACAATTATATATTATCCCAGCTCTTGGGAATTATAATGTGTTCTCACTGTGTGCATTTAGGGTGTGTTGGTATTACCTAGGTAGTGCTCCTGCATCCTGAAACTGGAGCCAGAAGGGCTGTGTCCATAGATGTGTGAGCCAGGAGAGTTGTGCTGCTGTGGTACATTCGAGAGAATCTGAAGCTTCTGATCATTGTTTAGCCTGTTCCCTTGTGCTGGTTCCTGCCTCATTTGAAGTGCTGTATTCAAAGGTCATGTGAGTGCTGGCCCTGTGCCTGGATCTTTGTACATCTCCTGGAAGACTGGTGTGGATTACAATTGTTGGGGGTCTCAAGCTGTTTTTTTTTTTAATTAAAAAAATTCACAAAACTGTGCTAGCACATTATGGCTTGTTGGGGGGTTAAATTGCAGGGTTACTAACCTTCCTGAAATGCAATAATGACAGAACTTGGACAATGTAACCTCCAGGCCTACATTGGGACTTCTAGTATAACTCCTGGGTACCCAGAGTCTAATAGAATTGTGTCATACTTATCTCTGTGGGTTTATTATTTGTACCAGTTAAAGAGTTTATTGCACCAGGTGTAAACTACCTCATCTCAGTGGGCCCCTGCCTGGACTGGTGCAGCTGGCTTGTGGTGTACTGATATATGGGGGATGTGTTTATGGTGACTTGTAAGTGCTTAATTTCATCTTTTTTCCAGCAGCCAGGCCAGTGTTTCTACATGAAGTCACTGTTAATGGTTTGAATTCTAGTCCTGTGTGTGCCTTCAGTTTGCATGCTCTAATTGAAGTGCTTATTGGTGAAAGCAATAATAACTGTTGTCACCAGGAGGTGGTCCATTCCACCATAGGGAGGTGAGTAGATACTGCATCCCAGAGGGTGGTACTACACACAATATCTGACCCACTTATTCTCTCTCTCTGGGTGGTGGTACCATGCAGTTTATTATCTGTTATGTGAGGAACCCATTACTGCAGGAGAAAGAACAAGCCCAAACCCCTCAACCGGGTGCACCCAGTACAGTCACCAGGCAGGGGTGTGAACTCAGTCACTGTACTATGGTGTCGTACATTAGAGGCACCAGTGGGATCTCCTGTTGAACATCCAGCCTCCCCTTGAACTTTCCAGAGACTTTGCCATTGACCCCCCACAAAATTTCTGCAAAAGTAAAATGTTTTTTTCAAGAGATAGAGGAATGCTGTGTGTTCTAGGGATTGGACCCTCAGAAAGTGTTCCTGGTAAAGAATGTGGCTGAGGAATGGGAAAAGGGATCCATTTTACGAGTGCTGGAAGATGCCCTGAAAGTTGGTGAAAACATGAAAATTCAGAGAGTGACTAGAGAACCAGGCATCTGGTTCAGAAATCTATTAATATCTCCCTCTCCCCCTCTCTCCCCCCATCTATCTAGACACACACACACACATATATACACACATACATACATATATACACATATAGATATATACATATACATATATACATACACACATATATAATATATACACATATATACACACACACATATACACACATATATACACATACATACACACACACATACATGTATATACATATACACACATAATATATATAAACACACACACAAACACGTATACATACACACATATACTCAGACACACGTAATTTAAAGCACATGTATACTGTACCTAACGTAACAGTATTGAATTAATGTCATTATAATATCCTTTTTCAGTTAACTTTACTAATGTTCTTATAACTTAAGATAAATCCTCTATTTGGGAGAGAGATCCAAGTGACACTCTAATATCTGAAGTCTCTTAAAGAGGGAGTCCAGCCAAAACTTCTAGCATAAGTAAATTCAGAATTTGGATCAGCATATCTCCAATAAGCTACATGCCAAAAAATGTGTTTAAAAGTTACAAGTCATTTTGGTAACCTTAAATTCATTGCCTGTTCAAAAATCCAGTTTCAGTAAAGAGCTACAGATTATGTTACAACCAGAACTCACAGCCTAGCCCTTTTTGCAAACTACCTTTTAAGACTTATTTCTCCCATGTTAAATAAAACTGTAGTTTTAGTAAACACCTGAAAAAGTAAAGCTGACACTGGATGGATTAGGGCAATATGCAGATGCAAGGTACAGTACTTAAGAATGTGACAAGGGGAGTTGGAATGCAGAGGCAAATATGGCTTTAGGGTGACAAAAATGTGAACAATTTTTAGAATATTGAAGGGCTGAGATTTCCAAATGCCACCAGACTGCAACTTTGGAATGCAGCAATGACAGTCTCAGAAAGCAGCTGGGACACACAATTTTGGAAACTGGCAGGGATGCTAAAATTCATAATGTGGTGGTGTCATATGTATTTTTGGAATATGGCAGAGATACACAATTTTGAAGTGCATGATACATTTGCAGATGCTGGCAAGGGTATGTAATTTTGTAATGTGTCTTGGATGCATTAATTTGGCATGCGGTGGCAATACACAATTTAAAAAGGTGGTTGTGATGCTTGGTTTAAACTTTTGGTGGCAACGTTCAATTTCACAATGTGGCATAGACATGGAATCTCAGAATGTGGTGGTGATGCAGTTTCAGAATTTGGTAGTCACATGCAATTTTAGAATGAGGCAGGGACATAGAATTTTAGTATGGGACTTAGACATGCAATTTTAGAATGTGGCAGTGGCACTCATTTTCAGAATGTGGTAGGAATGTCTAGTTCTGGAATTTGGTGGGGATGCATTTTTACAGAAAGTGACAATGACAAACAGTATTGAAATGTGAAAGTTTACACAAAATTTCAGAATGTGCCAGGCAGGTACAATTTCAGAATACGGTAAAGATATGCTACTTTGGAATGAGGTGCTGATGCACAATTTTGGAATGTTGCGGTGACACAATTTTGGAATGTGGCACTGAAACACAACTTTGGAATGTGGCACTGATGCACAATTTTGGAATGTGGCATTGAAACACAGCTTTGGAATGTGGCAGGGATGTAAAATTTTGGAATGTGGCAAGGATGTGCAATTTTAGACTATGGCTGAAATACACAATGTCGCATTGCAGTGGGGATGTGATGCACAGTTCTGAAATGTGTTGGGTGCGTACAGTTCTGGAATGTGGCAGGGACAAGTACTTTCAAAATAAAATGGTGTGTCTTGTCAAATTCCAACAGTGTCCATCCCTTCTATATTCTGGAAATGCCAGTCCCCACTAAATTCCTCAATGTGTGCCCTTGTCACATTCTAAGAATGAGTGCCCCCTCCCACACTGTGAGATGGCCCATTCCTTCCACACTCTGAGATTGCATGTCCACCCCAACATTCTAAAATTGTGCACCATTTTGACATTCGATACCTTGTTTAAGCTTTGCATTCCAAAACCACTTCCTGTTGTGTTCTAAAGTACAGTACCATGCATGTGAGCATTCTGGAAACGCAACCACTGCAGCCAGCCCTATCAGTGGTTTTTTTGTTAAATGATTACTACAGCTACAGATTCTTACACTGTGGAGAAATGGGTTCTAAAGGTTGGTGACAGGGAGAACTAGGCTATGAGTTCTGGTTGTGACATCATCAGTGACGCTTCACTGAAACTGGCTTTTTTGAACAGGGAGTGAAATTGGGGTTGCCAAATAGTTCATACAGTAGCTTTAAAAGAAAGTAAACTAGAAACCTAATTTTTGGTATGAGATTTATTGGGGTAGACTGATTCTAATTCTGCAATGTACATTTGACCAGACTCTCTCTCTCTCTCTCTCTATCTATCTATCTATCTCTCTCTCTCCATCTCTCTCTCTCTCTCTCTCTCTCTATCTCTCTCTATCTATCTCTCTCTCTCTCTCTCTCTCTCTCTCTCTCTCTCTCTCTCTCTATCTATCTCCATCTCTCTCTCTCTCTCAATATGTAAACTCAGGTGCTGGATGAGAGGGGGTTTCCCTGAGTAAGATAGTCAGGGTACAGCTGCAGCTGATTAGGCTGATTGGCTGCAGCTGCACAGACAGGAGAGCTTTAAAAACAGGAAGGAAAAGCCAGCAGGCAGTTGCTGTGGGGGTAGAGGGCCAACAAGCTGCCTGGATGTGTTCCAGATCAGGAGTCTCTTAAGCAACCCTTAGGAGATTGGTCTACTGAAATAAGCCAAAAAGAAAAATTTATTTTCATTGTAAGTTTTCCATTTTACTGTTTGTGTTCTTCCAGAAGGTCTAGCCTTCTGGAAAAGGAGATTTCTAGTTAGGGCTGGGGATTGTTTAGACAGCGCTCCCACCCAGAGCTAGGCCTCTTTACTTTTGTTTCATTTTCCCCAGTGGGGCTTAAAAAGAAAAGGGCAGAAGCCCAAACTTCTGTGTTACCAGCCATATTAAAGAAATAAAAATATACCTGGTTGGTTTGATGTTAACAAACTGGTCTTCCTGAGACTCCTTAACCACCACAAAGCTGAACCTGAATCCCATGGCAAGGTCATGCCTTGTCACACATGGTGTGAGAAGTGGGATCAGAATGGCATAGAATTTGGCTGGAATCAGAACCACCCCGGAGTAAAGGAGACCAGGCATGAAGGATGTGGTGAAAGCCTTGATCCAGGATATGGCAGCCTAGCAGGAAGCTACCCGGGCTGAACAAGAGATGAACCAGCTGCTGCTCACACAGATGGCCCAGGACCATGCTGTCCTCCAGGAAATGGTAAAGCATCTCATTGAGACCACACTGGGAGAAGGTCTACCCCAGAGGGTTACCGGGCTATACAGGCTTCCCACTGTCTGCAGAAAATTACAATAGCTGACGACATTGAAGCATATTTGCTCACCTTTGAAAGGACAGCTACTCATGAGTTATAGCCTCAGGATCAGTGGGCCAGCATTTTAACTCAATTTTTGTGCAGCAAGGCCCAGAAGACATATTATGATCTGGATGAGGGAGTCACCACCGACTATCCAAGACTGAAGGAAGAGATCTTGGCCCGTGTCAGCGTGACTCCAGCCCTTTGATCCCAGAGGTACCACATCTAGAGATTCCGGGAGTCAGTGAAGCCTCGGTCACAGATGTATGACCTCCTTCACTTGGCCAAGAAGTGGTCGTGACCCGAGCTCCATAGTGCTGCCAAAATCGTGGAGCTCCTGGTAATGGACTAGTTCCTAAGAGGACTACTGCCCAGCCTATGACAGTAGGTTGGACAGGCCGACCCCACTTCCTGTGATGCACTGGTCATCTTGGTGGAGAGGAATTATGCCACGAAGGAACTTTCCCCAGACATTGCGGTTGGCTACCCTGGGGACTTGGGGCGGACTCCAAACTGGAGATATCGACCCCCAAAGAGGTCGGACCGGACAGGACTAGGGAAAAGGATCACCAAAGAGCAGTCTGAGGCCACGAAGGGACTTTTGGGTTCAAAAATAGAGGGGGGTATGGCCACCTCTAGGAGCCCAAAGGGTCCAGGGTCACCCCGAGAAAGCTACCGCTGTTATGGGTGCGAGGAGTGGGGACATGTAATTGCCAGCTGCTCAAATGGGGTCAAACCAATGCAGTGCAACTGGGGTGGGTCCCCACAGAGCCATTTCCATTTGATTAATGAGGTAGGGGTGGTCGCCACTTCACACTGATTTACTCAGGTTGTTAATGTAAACGGACAGGCCGTTACTGCCCTTGTCAACTTGGGGAGTGAGGTCACCCTTATAGTTCAGTTTGGTGCAACCCTCCCAAATTAATTTCCAGAAACATACCATGATTACCTGTGTCCATGGCACAGTGTTTTATTACCCCACAGTGCTAGTTACCATGGAAGCACAGGGGGAAGAGAGGCAGGTCATGGTAGGGGTCCTCCCTCAATTGGCATATCCTGTCCTGGTGAGTTGAGATTTCTCAGGGTTTGAGACATTACTCCATGAGGGAGGAACCCGGAAGGCCAGGGCCCCAGTAACTGAGGCTATGTTGCTAGGAATCCCCGAGGGGTCAGAGGACTCACCCAATTATTTCCCTTATGGGCACTGGGACCCAGAGTTGTATGGGGAGGCAGGAAAATCCCAGAAATCATGAAAGGAATGCAGGGATTGTAAGAAGTTAGGGACCAAGATACTGGCTGCCAATGGCAGGTCCATGCTGGTGGGAGGTAGAACCCCCCCTCCCAGAAGGACGACAGGGTGAGTGGTCTGGTGTCCAAGGGAAGAGTTGTAGAGAGAAAGAGGAGGACCCAGAAGTGGAGACAGAGTTGAATCCCCCTGAATTGAGTACCCTTGGAATAGCCTCCAGGAACTTTGGTCAGGACCAAATAGATGTGCCTCTGTTTCAGAATATTCTGTCAGAGGTTGTGGAGATTAACGGGGTGCTGGTAGACAGCAAAGCCAAGGGATCCAGACCATATTTCACGTTAAGTAATGACCTCCTATACAGAGTGATACTGGATGAAGAACATGATGTGGAACAGTTGCTGGTCCCCCGCCAGCACAGGAAGGCAGTACTGGATTTGGCACACGCTCACCTTCTCAAAGGACACCTTGGGGTTGAAAAACACTGTGCCGCATACTCCGAAGATTCTTCTGGCCTGGAATTTATGCTGAGGTAAGGAGGTACTGTGCTTCATGCCCAGAATGCCAGTTGGCGTCCCCACAGCTGAAGTTAAGAGCCCTGTTGGTGCCCTTGCCAATCAATGAACCCTTTGAGAGGATTGCAATGGACCTGGTAGGCCCCCTAGACAGGTCAGCCCAGGGTTACCAACACATCCTAGTCATCATAGACTACTCTTCAAGATATCCGGAAGCGATCCCACTCCATAACATGGCCTCAAAGATGATTGCCCGAGAACTCATTGAAGTCTTCGCGAGGCTTGGATTCCCAAAGGAGATACTGATGGACCAGGGTACTTCTTCGTCTCACAGTTAATGAAGGAACTCTGTAGACTCCTCCAGATCTGAGCCCTGAGGACTTCAGTGTACCACCCCCAGACAGATGGTCTGGTCAAATGATTTAATCAGACTTTGAAGGGGATGTTACGGAAAGTCCTGAGCTGAGATGGAAAGGACTGGGACTTACTCCTTCCCTACTTAATGCTCACTATCCGAGAAGTCCCACAGGCATCCACTGGATTCTCCCCCTTTGAGCTGTTATATGCCTGCCGGCCCAGGGGTATCCTCGATATAATAAAGGAGGACTGGGAAGAGCAACTGCCACAAGGAGCCAGTGTGATTGGGAATATCTCCCAAATACAGAAAAGGTTGGCCCAGGTCACTCCTATTGTCCGGAAACACTTAGAAAAAGGTCCAAGAGACCCAACAGACTTATTATGACCATCAGGTGAGGATCCTGAAGTTCCAGCTGGGAGATCAGGTGATGGTCCTCGTTCCCACAGCGTAAAGCAAACTGCTCACCAGGTGGCAGGGTCCATACAAGGTTGTGGAAGCTACTGGTGATGTAAACTACAAAGTAAGCCAACCCAATCGCAGGAAGAAGTTCCAAATATACCATATTAACCTCCTGAAGGCATGGCAAGACCGGGAGGCCTGCTGTATCTCGTTGGCTGTAACCCTGGCAGAAGGTAAAACAGAGGGGCAAGTCCATATCTCACCCGAGCTGTCTCCTACACACTACAAAGAGGCAGTGGAAATGGTTCGGGGGTGTGTTCTCTGAATGACCTGGTTGGACGGTCGCAGCCTAACATGACATTTTGATAGCTCCGGGCATATGGATAAGGGAAAGACCCTACTGTATCCCAGAGGCCAAGAGGAAAGAAATCTGAGCCAAAGTTGAGAAAATGTTGAAGCTCGACATCATAGAAGAGTCCCATAGTGAATGATCGAGCCCCATCATCCTCGTGGCAAAACCGGATAACACTTGGAGGTTTTGTAATGATTTCAGAAAACTAAATGAGGTATTGCAGTTTGATGCATACCCCCTACCTAGGGTCAATGAACTGATCGACCAGTTGAGGAAGGCCAGATACCTCTCCACCTTGGAGCTTACGAAAGGATACTGGCAGATCCCACTCACAAGGGCAGCCCAGGAAAAGACTGCCTTCGTTGCCCCGGAGGGTTTATAATGCTACAAAGTCCTCCCATTCAGTCTGCATGGAGCACCTGTGACCTTTCAATGCATGATGGGCCAACTGTTGCACCCACACTCTCACTATGCTGCCGCCTACATCGATGATGTGGTCATCCATAGTACAGACTGGGAAACTCACCTTTGGAAGGTCAAGGCCATACTAGATACGTTACAAGAAGCCAGGTTGACAGCGAATCTCACCAAATATAAGATCGGCTTGTCAGAAGCAAAATACTTGGGCTATGTGGTTGGACGGGGGTTGGTGAAACCCCAGGTGAAGAAGTAGTAGTAGTAGTAAATTGTTTTTTATTCATAATGAATAAAAGGATACATTCAATTGAGCAAAGCTCATTTTCAATGTCACAAATAAAATAAAATGAAGTTCCACATCAAAGGACATAACATCAAATCACTAAAAACCACACATAATTTACAACAAACACAATACGACAATAAATAAGAAAAAGAAAATTAATATAAAACAATCAATCACATTACACAATAACATACCTAAGACACTAACAGTTAATGCACATAGTAGTATTATGTAATACAGTAGTACACCAATTCCTTAATGCACTTTTATTATATCTAGTTCTGTTTTTTTCTCAATTCTAGGGGGAGAATTATTCCATAATCTTATTCCTCTAGCAGGTGCAGAACATCTTCCAATATTCAAATTATATTTAGTTGAGACAAATTGAGTTCCATTAGAGGCTCTCAAACATTACTTTGTTTTCCTAACTTCAAAGAGGTCAATTACATATTTAGGTACTTCCCCATACCAAACCTTAATCATAAATTGTAACAAGTGTAAGACTCTTCTCACAACAGGTTTATGCCAATTTAGTTCCTTAAAAAGTATGCACCTGTGGGTTCTATAAGGGGCATCCAGTATAAAACGAGCTAGCCTACAAAAAACTAAATCCACTTTATCTGTATACTTTCCAATAGCCCCTCCATAAAGCAAATCGCCATAATCAGTTACTGGGAGTAAAAGAGAATTTACAATACTCAAATGGATCTCTCTAGTCATAAACTTTTTTATACCTATATAGAGCACCCAGTCTCCTATTTATATTTTTTATAAGGGAGTCAATATAAACATCCCAACCCAAGCAAGGATCTAACCAAATTCCCAAATACTTGCATGAATCCACCTGCTTAATAGCTACACCTTCCTTGGAATTAATTTCTAAATATAGATTTTGTTTTTATTATTATTTTTAAACAAGAGTGACTGTGTTTTATTAGCATTTAAGATAAGATGGTTCAACTTTAAAAATTCCTGTACTTCATCAAAGGCCAATTGTAGTCTCATATTAATCAATTCTAAGGTATCTCCCTCTACATATGATATGGTGTCATCTGCATACATATGGCACTGGGCAGCCGTTGATGTAATTTTGAGTTCATTCATGTAGATATTAAATAACAGAGGCCCCAATATGGAACCCTGTTGTACACAATTTTCACCTCTAATACCCTAGATTTATAAGGACCCACTTCTACAAATTGGCTACGGCCCTTCAAGTAGGAAGAGAACCACTTTACAGATTGAGGGGATAAGCCAATCCCACTGAGTCTGGACAGGAGGACCCGATGGTTAAGGGTATCAAATGCCTTTGAAAGATCTATAAACAAGGCCCCAATCATCAACCTCCTGTCCAGACTCAGCTGGGATATCGCTTATAACCCTCATCAGAGCAGTTTGTGTACTACGGCAGGTCCTAAACCCTGACTGAAAAGATGTCAATTTATTATTATCTTCAAGAAAACTTCTCAATTGGCTAGACACTATCTTCTCAAATATTTTAGAAATCTGAGACAAGAGCGATATAGGCCGGTAATTGCCTAACTCGCTCCTCCTTCCAGATTTAAAAATAGATCCAACCTTTGCAATCTTCCATCCATCAGGAAATTCCCCACTTTGGATAGATAGGTTAGAAATATAAGTCAAGGGATATGCCACACAAGGAGCTACATATTTCAGCAGTCTTGGAGGGGATTTCATCTGATCCCTTTGCTTTACATATATCTAACTTCAAAAATTCAGAACATACCTCTTCCAGAGAAATATGGGCAAAATCAAAGCCACCTATATCTCTATCTTCTGTATTAATATCTATGGGATTATACTTCAAAGTCTCATTTTGTTCCCAATAAGTCCCATCTCAGGGACTTAACAAAGCTACTCTTGAAAAATAATCATTAAAAGCATCAACCATTCCCTTTCCCGGTGGCAATACAATATCATCCTTCTCTATTTTATTTATACAAATTTGTTTATTTTTCCCCATTAAATTTGAAATAATTCCCCAGAATCTCCTTGAATCCTTTTTATGGCTGGCCTCCAGTTTAGAATGGATGAACTGTTGCTTTGTTACCTTAATTTTAGTAGTGTATAGATTTCGAGCCTGCCTATAGGAAGCCCAATCCTGATTTAACATTGTCTTTTTTGCTTTCTTCCATTTTTTATTCCTGTCCTTCCTAAGTTTGTATAACTCAGGAGTAAACCAAGCGTTTCCTTCCTTTTTTAACAATCTTGACTTCAGAGGTGCATGTTTATTACAAAACACAAAAATTCACTTAAGAAGAATTCCCAAGCAATTGATGTTGTAGGGATCAATTCCAGTCTATTCCAATTAACATTTTCTACATCAGTCATGAAATTAACATAGTCAAACCTCCTAAAACATCTCCAGAATAAGGTAGTGGCAATCCAAAACTGGCCCCAAACAAACAAGAAGAAGCAAGTGAGGGTTTTCCTAGGGTTGATCGGTTACTACCGGAAGCTCATCCCTCACTTTGCCACTCACCGCTCCATTAACAGAGTTAATCAGGGCAAGAGTGCCAGACATCGTGAGGTGGTCGGAGGCAGCGGATGGGGAATTCACTGACCTCAAGATGGCCCTCTGTTCTGATCCAGTACTGGTCTCCCCAGATTTTGATAAAGAATTCATTCTGCAAACAGATGCCTCAGATGTTGTATTGGGGACAGTACTCTCCCAGATGGTAGCAGGTAAAGACCACCCCATCCTGTACCTAATTAGGAAGTTGTTACCCCGGGAACAGTGGTACACTGTAGTGGAAAAGGAGTGCCTTGCAGTGAAGTGGGTGACAGAAACCCTCAGATATTACTTACTAGGTTGCAAGTTCACTCTGGTGACAGACCATGCTCCACTCAAGTGGATGCAAACAAACAAGGAAAAAAATGCCAGAGTTACAAGATGGTTCCTTGCACTACAACCATGCCAGTTTGTGGTCCACCACAGAGCGGGGACACTGAATGGAAATGCAGATGGACATTCCCAAAGACCCTACCTCCTGGCACAGGCTGCCCAGCCCTATAGTGTTGAGCTGGGGAGGGGGGTGTATGGTGAACTCAGGTCTGGATGAGAGAGGTTTCCCCAAGTAAGATAGTCAGGGTGCAGCTGCAGCTGATTTGGCTGATTGGCTGCAGCTGCACAGACAGGACAGTTTTAAAAACAGGAAGGAAAAGCCAGCAGGCAGTTGCTGCAGGAGTAGAGGGCTGACAAGCTGCCTGGATGTGTTCCAGATCAGGAGTCCCTTAAGCAACCCTCAGGAGATTGGTCTCCTGAAATTAGCAAAAAAGGAAAAATAATTTTCATTGTGAGTTTTCCATTTTACTGTTTGTGTTCTTCCAGAAGGTCTAGCCTTCTGGAAAAGGGGATTTCTAGTTAGGGCTGGGGATTGTTTAGACAGCACTCCCACCTGGAGCTAGGCTTCTTTATTTCTGTTTTTGTTTCATTTTCCCCAGTGGGGCTTAAAAGGAAAAGGGCAGAAGCCCAAACTTCTGTGTTACCAGCCATATTAAAGAAATAAAAATATACCTGGTTAGTTTGATGTTAACAAACTGGTCTTCCCGAGACTCCTTAACCACCGCAAAGCTGAACCTGAATCCCATGGCGAGGTTGTGCCTTGTCACAATATTTTATATATGTATATATGGGTTACTGAATCTGAATATGACATAATAGCATTATCAGAAACTTGGCTTCATGGATGTATACATGATAGGGAAATTCAGTTGAAGGGCTATAGAGTAATTAGGAAGGATAGAGAAAAAAAGGTGGTGGAGTTTTGTTTTACATAAAAGATAGTTTAGGTCCATTTCAAACTTTGTTAGCAATTAATCACGAGGGGGTAGATAGTCTAATGATAAAAATTAATTCTCTGAGGCTGGTTGTAGGAGTGTTTTATGCCCCTCCAAAGACAAAAGTAAAAACATTTGATTCTTTAGCAGAGATTATTTTAGATAAAATAGGTAATCAACAGGTTTTGATAACTGGTGACTTCAATTCAAATTGGTTACAACTTAAAGGTGAAAAATTAAGAGATAGTTTTGCACCATTGGGACTGGATCAAATAATAAAAAATCCAACTAGAATTACTAACAATCAATCTTCAGGCTCCTTATTAAATTTAATATTTGTTTCACAAGGTTTAGAGGTACTGAGACAGAAGATATTAGCTCTGAATTTGAGTGACCACAATCCAATAGCATGTGTAGTTAATATAAATAAAAGGATGAATATAAATAAAACTGCATATTGGGCAAGAGATTATACTAGGTTTAGTGAGTTAAAATTTAGGAATTCTTTAATAAAACAAAATTGGGAAATGATTTTTCTTATCCCAGATATAGAACTAGCCCTTCAAGAGTTTAATGAATTAATGTTGTCTTGCATTCAGCAACATGCCCCAAAAGTAAGAAAGATAATTAAAGATAAGCAACTACCTTGGATAACAGAGAAATTGATAAAGCAATTAAGAATGAGAGATAGAGTATGGAAAAAAAGCTAGAAAGAATAAGGAATTTAAGATTTGGGAAAAATGTAAATATTGGAGGGACAAATGTAAGAAAGATATAAAAAGAGCCAAAGTCCAATATTATTTGGCAAAGCTAAACAAGGCACGGGACCCAAAAAAATTTTGGAGGCAAATTTCTGACTTAAAAGATCCTATAAAACAAATACAAAAGATTCATCTAAGTCAAGGAGAAAGATTAATAAAAGATCAAGTAGGGGTTGCAAATTACTTTAATGCATACTTTATTGACTTGCCTGATTTAAATATTCCCAAATTAAGTAAAAAGACATCAGACATTTCCTTAGACAATATAAAAAGAAATAAGGAATTAATAAATAAGATGGATTTTGGATCTAAATTCAAATTCAGAGATATAACGGTAAATGAAGTAGAAAAGGAACTTAAATGCCTGAATGTCTCAAAATTTGGAGGTCTAGATGATATTGATGCTAAATTTTTAAGATGCGAGGTGGACATTATTGCTCCAATTGTAACATATCTTTTTAGTTGGAGCATGCAATGTTCCATGGTCCCAAAGGCTTGGAAAATGATTAAAATTATACCAATTTTTAAAGGAGGTGAAAGTACAGTAGTATCGAACTATAGATCAATTGCTATATTACCAATAGTGTCTAAAATTTTGGAAAAACTAGTTCATATGCAGTTAAGTCAGTACCTGGAAGAGAACCAGTTGATGACTAATTATCAACATGGATTTCAAAAAGGGAAGTCAACAAACACAGCCTTGCTTGACTTTAATAATTTAGTAGTAACATCATTGAACCAGGGTAAAAGTACAGGGGCTGTGTTTGTTGACTTAAGTAAGGTGTTTGATTTGGTTCAACATGAACTTCTGTTAGTTAGTTTTTTCGAATTGGGTATCCAGGATGAATCGTTAGCGTGGATTAAATCATACTTATCTGATCGAAGACAAAGTGTTGTTTTGGGTGACGTTGCTTCAGGTCAAGGTGAAGTTTATCGAGGGGTCCCACAAGGCTCTATTTTGGGTCCCCTCTTGTTTAATGTTTATATGAATAATCTTCCAAGGCAAATGGAACACTGTGATGTTAGAATGTACGCAGATGACACTGTAATTGTTGCATCTGCTGATAGTATGGAACATTTAACTTAGAAACTTCAACATGACATAAATTTATTACAGATTTGGTTTAATAACTGTGGTTTGTTGTTGAATTCAAAAAAAAACACAAAGTATGGTATTTGGTGGACTTAAAAACAGATGGAAACTTGAACTCCAAATTAAATTAGCTGGGAATACACAGATTACAGAGGTTGATACTTATAGATATCTGAGGGTACAGATTGACTGTGGTTTAAAGTATTCAGAACATGTTAGTATACAGGTAAGAAAGGTAACTCAAAAATTAGGGGTATTAAGAAGAGTAGCAGGAAGTTTAACTAAGAAAGTAAGGGAGAAAGTGGATGGGCAATTATTAATTCCAGTTTTAGAATATGGGTCAATATTATATATGCATTCTAACACCACAGTGTTAAATAAAGCAAACCAGGTTTATTATAAAATGAGTACATTTATAACAAGAAGCAGGCATGGGGTGCATCATTGTGATCTATATAAAAAATTAAATTGGTTAGACCCGAAACAGAGAAGGGTTTATATTTGGCACAAACAGTGTTACCAAATATTAAAAGGTGAACCTAGACATTGTTTGTTTGATCATATTATATTTAAAGATGATAGGTTATTAACTATGCATACAAGATCTTTTGGTAAAGAAATCCCTATGATTAGATCTCAGAACAAGTATGGAAATGAAACACTCCAGAATACAGTTGCTTACTATTGGAATAAATTGCCCCCAAGATTGAAGGTTATTAAAAATTCATTCACTTTTAAAAGCAAATTAAGAGAACATCTGCAATTAACATTTACCTGTTTTAAATAAAATTTTGTTGTGTGATTGTGATGTAATGTCTTGTATCTTTGTACTGTTTGTTATTTATAAAACAGGACTTTGTTGAAAACGGGAATGATGTCCCAACAAATGTATTTCCTGTATAAAAATAAAATTTTACAAACAATATATATATATATATATATATATATATATATATATATACACAGTATATATATATATATACACACACACACACACATATGATAGCAGCCAAAAGCCTATAGTTTATAATACCTTAAAAGGATAAACAATCTAAATCTCCACCCCTTAACGCAACATATCAAAATCCCACACAGAAAAATCAAAACTCAACAGATAGAAGGATTGAATTAATACGTTCTTTTAAGCAGGCTTATATTAGAGTTGTGGGGGAAAAAAAATCATCCTATATTTCCATCCTCTAAGAGAGGTGTTTCTTCTTCCACTTTATCTTCCCTTTTCTGTTTCTCATCCTTTTCTCGTAACTGTTTTTTTCCGAGAATATATGTCTTCAAATGTTCTGGTTCAAAAAACAATCTTTTAACTTCTCCACATGTGAGCCAACACTTTTCTGGAAAAAAAACTTTAAAGTTGGCTCTAATTAGGCTGGCCCAGTGGTGTTGAGGATTGAGGCACCGGATGTCACATGTCGTGCCACACCAGTGACCCAGGTTTGGGAACGAGCCTAGGCCACCGGAGGATGGCAGGGGTGAGAGAGGATTGAGCATCTGGAGGACTGCGCTCCTCTCTCTAGGAGGGAGGGAGGGATTGTCATCTCACTGGTTGATTTCCCTCTGGTGGTGGCCAGAGGAGATGCAATTCAGGAGGCACATAACTGATGTATGCCATCGGTGGAGATGGGGGTGTAGAAAAAGCTGTGGAAAATGGAGCTGGCAGGCTTCATGATGTCTATAATCCTGTACCTGTCCCGGCTTCCTGAGCATCTGGATTTTGCTCCGGGAGTGGGGTAATGCTGGTGCCCCTTCACCTTGGCCAAGGGGCAAGGATAAAACCTATGGGGGATCACAGGGGAAGTTGGGTGGGGAATGGGGTGGGGCTGGAGACAGAGTTCCTCCGAGGGAGTACTGGAGCCGCCTGCCAGTCTCCCAGGGTGCAAACACACATAACTGCAATCATCTTTATATTATATAAATTGCTTGTGATGCTGCAAGGTTGATGGAGCAATATCTGGAAAAATGTGACAAACTACTTCCTTAAAATGTAGAGCTCCCATTCTTCTGGCTGTGTTAAGAATTGCATACCATTAGAACAGCGAAAATTTGACATTGAAATCCATTGCAGCGACAACTTTGAGGTTGTCGCTGTAATGGACCAGATGGCAAAATTTTGCTGATTTTGAGTGTCCCCCCCTTCCCTCACTGTGAACAAACTCCAACTCAGAGTTTGTTATATTAAAGAAGAGGGTGCTGGGGGTGAAGTCCCGCACAAAAAAAAAAAAAAAAAAGAAAAACACTCAATGTCGACAGGCAAAATTGTTACTTTGTTTTCAATGTGGCTTGGTGAAACCATTAAGAATAAGGTCCCAATCTGTATCAAACACTACTGAAAAAACAATTGCATTTCTCTGACCCTAAATATATTTGAAATGATTAACACAGTCTTGTATCTAATTAAACACTTTATCAGAGTCAGGGAGGAAAGCATTCTAAAACTCACATCCTGATTAGGTAATTGCCGTTGATCTTTAACTTCTTGTTGAGAAACAGGGTAAGGTTTCCTAGGAGGAACTCTGAAAGCTCAGGTCACAAACAATAAATTAGTCACAGGTAGCTTTAAAACAGAAACAATCAAGTCTTTCAAGAGATATCTAAGGCAAAACCTGGATGTTTTGTTAGCATTTTGCTTGAACTGCACATAATTTAATTGTAACTTGTTTCTGTTCTTTATGTCTTTGTCATCAGTTAATATATTCACTGCTTTATCAAAAGCTCACTGTAACATGCCTGCTGTACATTTCTGTTCCACTGTTATTTATGTAACTCTCCCGGGTCATGCCTGAATATAGGCAACACTCTTGTCTAGTGCACCTACAGTGGCATCCCCCAAGATGAAAGCCACTTTTAAAGCACTCTTTAGTATGCTGCAGCAGACCTACTGAATAAAGCTCTGTAATTTAAATGTCAATTAGTCCTTTTGTCATGCAGGAAACTGTGGCATTCACTTCATCCTGGCAATGTCACATTTTCTTTTTTTTTTTTTAATCATAATGGAGTTTTTTCTGCCCCCAGATGGCCCCCATCCAACCAACTCCCCCAGCCCCATCACCCAGAATAACCGGGACTTACCTTGGTGCCCAGCCTGGGCGCAGTGTCTGTGGGGAGTCATTCCTCATCCTGCTGCTGGCATTTTTCAGCCTCCGTTTTCCTCCTGAGGGCCCCAGAAGAATGGCATATGCATGTGAAGGCGCGCATGCATCTTCAGCCCCAGTAGTGACCCCCTTCCACCCACCCCAATGGCCTAACACTGGGCACCCTATTGCCTGCATTGTCTCTTGGCCTCCACCAGGGGCAGACGAGGATGCTGCCTCCCCCAACCCTGGAGAGGAGAGCTGCCAGCCAGCAGCTCCATCCAGCGCTGCCCACTCCCCGTGCCGACCTCTAGTGACCTGGGCCCATTCCCGAACCCAGGTCACCAGCGTGAGTCGGGGTAAGGTGCCAGTGCCTCAGCCCTCTACACCACCGGGCCTGTAAATGTCACATTTTCCTGAATGACAAAATGTACTAATTGCCATTGAAATTGCATTGCTTTATTCAGTAGGTCTGCTGAAGCATTTTGCAGAGTGCTGCAAAATGCTGCAGAATTGTGTTTCATCCTGGGGGGATGCCACTGTACTCGGTTAACAAAAATTTAATAAATTTGGAACTCCCACAAGTCTTAAGTTTTTATAGCAAAAAGTATTCTCCATTACCTCCATTTTCCTTTGTGGAATAATAATAGCTTTTAGATTAATGGTTGAAAGGGCTTTCTTCGTTAGTGTTTTCTTGTTTAACAGCTGCTGCCTCTTTTTTTATATTATTCTGGACATCTTGTAGTTTTTTCATATCAGACTTGATCATTTTAAGTTAAATTTCCAAGAAATCAGATTTGTTAATCAATAGATCTAACTTCTTGTCGAAAGATGCTAAAAAACGTAAAGAGCTCCGAAAAGAAGGAAGATGCCTCTTTTAGACTTTTAAATTCAACTTTGGTTGGTAGTAACAATGGTGGTGAACTTAGTGGTGTTTTTTATGAAGAGGATGGGGTTTGTTATTGTTTCAAAGGAGTCAACATCTCCCCTATATTCCTCTTGCCTGCACACAGAAGTCTCCTCTTCACCTTGACTCACAGGTGTTTTAGAAACATTGATGTGTGATTTTTGTAAACTTGACAGCGTGACTGGTACAGGTACTGGATCAGTTTGCTTAAAAGCTCCTGTTAACTTTGATGGTCCTGGTGAGGCAGGGAAGATACAGGAACATTCATTGTCTCCAGGTCAGTGCTTGCAGAGCCCTCCAGGGCAATGGATGGGCTCCTCACATTAAAATCCTAAATGTAGAAAATGAGGACTTAAAAGGACTGTACATTTACCTGTCATGGTGACACTTGCATGGCAATAAGTAAAGAGAGTCCTGTCAGCCCAAAACCTCTTTCTCCCTGCCTGAACACCTGGGAGGGAATTCAGAACTAAACTAGAACTTTTCCTGGCTAATGAAGGAAAGACGTTTTAGCATGTGCAGACCTTGTTGCCTCCCCAGGCAACCTCTGAAGAATCAGGGCTAGTTCGCCTTACCGATTCAGACTATTACCAATGCCTATGAATATTTTCTGGCACCATCCACACTAGAGATGCAGCGAAGTTTAATTTCACCAGCAAAATTGATGCAACGTGCACAATTTCACGTCTTCACATCATTTCATTTAATTGTGTATCTCAACACAAAATTCACCATATTGATTTCATGTAATAATTTTGCCACTAATTTTGCAATGTGTACTCTTGACTAAATTAGCCAAAACAAGGTCTTATTATCACATTGCTGCCTTTCATCAGGTCACATGATGGGCAGGAAGTAACTGAGTGAGACAGGAAGTGACTGTCTCACTTTCAGTTTCATAGAAGTAGAGGTAGCATTGTGTGGATCTTTGACTGTGAGTGTCTGAGAGGTGAGCCAAAAAACAACATTTATCTTTCTATATTTTCTTTGTTTACCCTTAACTGAACTCTTTTTATACACCTGTAAGGTGTATTTTGAGAACCTAATTTCTTTGCAAGGTTTATTTTTTTCTTGGATTCCCTCTTTTTCGCTTTGAAACTAGTTACACTATTTTTTTCTTACTTTTACTTTTTCCTGTTCCTTCATTTTTTTATAGTTAAACTTTAGTTGAAATGGAGAGCAAGAGAAATAAAAGCTGTGGGCAGTAAGGGCCAAGGATGTGGGGTGGGAGAACCATAAGGCTCAACCGCTGTCCTTTTTTGTCTGGTCCCACACCGGAAATGTCAACAGCTGCAGCAGAGGATGCTCTAGCAGTAGCAGTGGCAGCAGCAGTAGCACCAGCAGCAGTACATGCAGCAGTAGCAGTAGATGCTACAGCAGCAGCAGCAGTCAATTCTACCTCCGTTAGTGGCACCGCAACACAGGTGGTTGATGCACAGCCAGAGCAACCAAAACAGTAGCAGCAGCCTGTTGTGCCTGCCTCTCCTCCTGTTTGTTCTGCCACCACAGCTAGCACCCAGACCCCACCTGCTGATTAGCCCATTACCATCACACCTGGTGCCCCCCTCCTGTTCAGGTACTAACAAGGAGCTCTGTAGTTTGAGAATATTTCAAGATACCTGTGAATGATCCCAGTGTAGTGCAATGAAGTATTTGTGGGATTCATGTCCAGCATAGGAAAAGGGGGCAGCCACTTTGAGATGGGTGGGCAGAGAAGCCACCTTATTAATCACCACCATGAGGAGTGGGAGGCCAGGCTACAGGAGGGAACAAGAAATCCTGTTACTGCAGCAGTGGATGTAGCAGGAAAAGACAGTGCTAGGCAGGAAAAATAATCCAGAAAGAGGAAGCGGACAGAGCAGGCCTACAAGTGAGAGGGCAGATCAATCTGCATCATACTCTGCATAATCCACCTCATCTTCTTGGCCTCTGTGCACACCAGGAGGACCTGTGACTCAAGCTCACCTTGCCATTGTTTGGTCTGAGATAGAAGATCTCTGCAAGGAGATCACGGTAGAATGTGCAGACATGCAAAAGGTATTGGAGAACAATATGTCTCCAGAGAGAGATCTGTGATCTTCTTTAGTTTCTTTACATATTGGTCACATTATGTTATTTTGATTGTTTTGGTGCACTTGTACTCTGTTATAATTTTTTTATTCTCATTTCCCTTCCCTCCTCTCCTGTCCCAACACCACAAAATAAAAATACCAAAAAATAAAAAATGAAAAAATAAACTTTTTTGGTCATACACACATTTACTTCTTGAACTTTTTTATTTCTAAAGTACTTATTATACAGTATCTTCTTTATTGTTCTGAAGTCTAATTTTTTCGAGTGTTGTTGAGAGTTGTACTCCCCCCACCCCACAAATTCTAAGCAGCAGCTCATTGATGTTGTGAAACATTTGGCCTATATTTTTTTTATTCAGTTTTTTATTTCCCCTTATCTACTAACTTGTTGCACGATACCATTCTTTCTTAATTATGAGTCTGCCTTCTATTTTGGCTTCACATTTGAAATATTAAAGTAAGACTCAATTCAATATGGCTCCCACTAGATTTTCATTAGTCTTCACAGCAGGTTTTGAACATGCACTGTCCCATAATGTGATGGTCAGTGTGTGCTGCATAGTAATCACTTTCTGTTAATGCAGAAGTAACTTTCAAAAATTCATGTACAAAAACAGCTTTTAGAACTGCTGAAAACCAGGTCCTGGCCATGTTCAGTTGAGTGATCCTTTATTTTTTATTTCAGATGTGAAAACAAGTTCTGAAGCATACTCAAATTATGTGAAGAATTATATCACATGACTCTAGTTAGTAGATAAGTGGCAATTGAAAACAGAATAAGAAATTACAGGTAAATCTGTTCTCATAATATTTGCTTAATTTGTTGCTGCTGTAACCCACCCCAACACAAAAAATGTTGCTATCTTACATAAACTAGGCATGCTGCCACATCAGGCTGCATGCTGTCCTAGTGGTTGATAGTGTGTAACAGGAAATGACAACTACTAATAGAAGTGTATTGTTTAACAAGCCATTGGGGCACTAATGAGTAGCTAACTAGACAGATGCGTCTTTTCGTCGTTCCATTGCAACGACCAAAAATATAAGACATTTTAATTGTAAATACCTTGAAACAGTGCAAAATACAGCAGCAGTCTGTGTTGGAAGGCGCTATGGATGAATATTTAACCCCAATCCAGCTAAAAGTCAACAGCTGGTGAGTAAGAGTGGCAAGAAGCTAGCGGCGAGTACCTCGGGAGATAATGCAGGCCTGGTATCATTATCTGCTGTGGAGGTTGCCGCGCTTGGCCAGGAGTTTACTGGAAAAGTTTTAGCAAAGTTGGAACCAAGGCTGATCAAGCTTGAGGATAAACTGGACTCTCGATTGCAGGAGGTACTCGAGCAGCAGACCCAACAAGGCAATCGGTTAGCGGAGGCTGAGGAGTGTATTTCCCAAATGGAGGATGAACTGATGCTGGTCTCTGGGCAAGTCTTAGCCCTACAAAAAGAGCTTGAAGAATTTAAAGAGGCATATGACTACTAAGAAAACTATCTGCACCTCTGGGGGCTGCCAGAAGGTCGGGAAGGAGCTGGTGCCTTGGATTTCTTTGGCCAAGTTCTACCAAAGTTGCTGGGGCCGCAGCCTAAGAATGGCAAAGTGAAATTAGACCGAGCCCATTGAGCTGTCATGCCATGGCCACCAGCAGACCAGCCACTGAGGCAGATTATTATGAGGTTCCACCACTTCCAGGGCCAAGAGGTGATATTGAGGGCGTACAGAGAAAAGGGCACACTCAGCTATGAGGGCAACAACTTGTTTCTCTCGCAGGATTATTCGGCCTGACTGCTTAAAATGAAGGAAGATGTTCAATGCAATTATGGCCCAATTGAGAGGAATGAAGATACAGAATTTCTTGGAATATCTGGCGCTATTGAAGATATGGCATGAAGGTGCCACCTTTCTTTCTGAGAAGAGAAGAAGGCCGAAAAATTTGTGAAGACCTTACGGAAGAAAGTGGGATGAGATGCAGGCTATGGATGTAGCTTTATTGTTCTTTGCTGCGATTTACTGCAAGTTTGTTCTTTTTATTATCATTCTTGTTTTGGAGGGTTGGCATGTTCCCTGCCTGCCAGTCTGTTGAGATTTACCTGAGGTGAATGCCCGATGCCACGTGGATGAGAACAGGACAGGTTGGATTAAATAATTTAATTTAGAGCAGCCCTATCTTTCAGAGGTTGGTGATTTACAGAACAGAATCTGGCTGATCGTGACGGACAGACTGTGTGCATACCAGGTGCTAAAGGGACATCTCTCATTGGCCTGGACATTGTTTCACTGGTTCCCATTTTGTTGTGGCACAGCTGTTTTCAGACCATGCGGCCTCTCCTCTCGGCATGTGGCAGCAGGAGAATGGGTGCTGAGCGTATATTAGATGGTGCATCCTGACCTCTCCCCAGCTTGGATGTAGCTGGGAGGTCTAGAATGCAAAGCATTGGGACATGTTTGCTTGACAAATTTAAAGTTTAATTCTCTCTATAGGTTGGTTTGAATGTCAGGTGGCGAACAATGGAAGGTAGTTGGGGGAGGGATAGAGGTGGGAAGCGAAGAGGGGGTGGAAACAAAGAAGGGTGAATGCCTGCAGGCTGGATGGGATAATGAGAAGGGCAACACACCTTGTGGATTAACTGATCGGGCCTTGGAATTTCAGTGAGCAATGCTGATGGTTGGGGTTATGATGGAGGCTGAGACCTGATGGGGTGGGAAGGACGTGTCCAAGGCTGGGATGGTATAATAAGCCCAAATATGAAAAGGATATGGGGAAAGGTACCTTTTGGGTTGGCTCGGCTGTTGAGGAGGGCGATGGGGCACAAATGTCACATGAAGGGTTTTTCTCGATACTTGTGCTGGATTGGCAGTTAGTGTCACTGGGGAGAGAGGGAAAAATGGCTATGGGAGTGGGACTGCTTAGTGGAGGATTTAGTAGTGCCACTGGGAGGAGGAAATGGAGGGATGGGACATCTGATGACAGAGGTGATGTGAGACAGAGGGTGGTGGGAGAGGGAGGAAAGGGACATATGGAAAGCGAGAGGCTCCATGTGGGAGATAAAAAATATCATTTTTCAGAAGGCATTCTGGAAGTGTCATACGGGGAAGGGGGGCCTCAGGGACTCCATTTTACATCTTGTTTGATACAGAGGGAGGACAATATGAGAAGAAAGGGCTTGTTGGGATTTGACGTGGTAGAAGAAGGTGAAGGTTAGTTCATGTTGTTATTTAAACTGTTGTTTATTTGTTTATGGATGCAATCGGTGTTGTGAATGATATCAGAATTGTACAGTATAGATGGGGTCTGGCAGATTGGGAAGATCACTCCTATATGAAAATGATGGGATGGGATGCCTGTCTGCTAAGTGGATGGTGGTATAGGGAAAGATACTGCAAAGGTCATGGCTAATGTACAAACTGTCAATATCATCTCCTAGAATGTTAAGGGGGATAGCAAGACCAGTTAAGAGAATGTCGCTTTTGACAGCCCTGAAGAGGGCAGGGGCACAGGTGGCTTTACTACAAGAAACCCACCTAATGGATGTGGAACATGCTAAACTGGCTCAGAACTGTGTGGGGAGGTGTTATGCTACTTCCTTTTCATCATATAAGCTAGGGGTGGCAATACTTTTACATAGAAACGTTCCCTTTGAAATTAGACGTGTTGTTAAAGACCTGGGTGAGGGTAGGTATATTTTCGGTTTTGGGGTGTTAAATAGGGAGAAGATTACATTTGGATGCATTTACACCATGGGGTTTATGAACCACAGTTTTATACCCTTGAGAAAAGGAGGGAGAGGGGAGACATGATAGAAAAGTTTAAGTACCTTAGTGGAATCAAAGTCCAAGAGGGTAGCATCTTTCAGAAAAAGGGATATGCAAGAACAAGGGGACACAATCTGAAGATAGAGGGGGGACAGCTCAGGAGCAATGTGAGGAAGTATTTTTTCACAGAGAGAGTGGTGGACGCATGCAGCAGCCTTCCTGAGGAAGTTGTGGGGTCTAAAACTGTGGGAGAGTTCAAGAATGCATGGGACAAACATAAGGCAATTTTTGTGGGGGGTAGGAAGAAATAGGCTGTTGGTTAAATAGGATCTGCAGCTTATCCTCTAGGTAGGGAAATGGGCAGACTATGTGGGCTAAGCGGTCCTTATCTGCCATCAAAGTCTATGTTTCTATGTTATGTGTCTTTGCTGATCAGGAAACAATTCCTGGGGCTGATTCTGGGAGGGGGGATTTTAGTTGGACAACGGATGCTCGAATGGACCATTTGGAGGGAAAGGAGGAAGACATCGGAGACCATGCATCAATGGCAGACAGGGATAGCAGATCTTGATCTGGTGGACGGATGGTGTATGGCACATCTAGGGATCCAGGGGTGCAAGAGTATACCTTCTACTGTAATCTGTACAAAACATGGTCCTGAATGAATTATATATATTTGCCCAGAAGTTGGTGTGGGCGGATCCAAGATATTTCTCATAGCCCTATTCATGTCTCCAACCCACCATGGTGGTTTTGAAGTTATCTGATGGGGAAGAGGTGGGAGGGACCCCCACAGTGGAAGTTTCCCATGTATATGGTTAAAAATCTAGCCTTTAAACAATACCTGATGGAGCAGTGGCAATATTATCTGGAGACCAACACTAATCCAGATATATCCAAGGTTACCTTCTGGGAAGATGGGAAGGCATTCATGAGGGGGGCTGTAACAGAGTATATGGCCAGGGTGAAAAGAAAAAAAAGGAAAGAGGGTGGAATTAGAGCAGCAGCTGAAGAACCTCGAGAAATGGGTGGCGAGTCGGGAGCAAGGAGAAGTGACTAGACTACTGGCGACAGTAAGAGAAGCCCTGAATGCATTACTCAGGGAGGAGGCTGGAAGGACCTGGTTTTATTGTCAATATCAGGTTGAGTGGGGAAACAAGCCAGGCCTTCTACTGGTGAGGTTAATGGGAAGGTGCCCAACTCGTATAGTAGGGATCCGGGTTGGAGAGGAGCAGCTTTGTAAAGAATCAAGGGACATCATATGCTGTTTCAGAACCTTCTATGAACAACTGTATAGTGCAGAGCATAAGGGGAAGGAGGCTCAGATAAAGGACTTTCTGGATAGACTTCATTTGCCTAAAGCCACGGATATACAGAGGGAGCAATTGAGTCAGCCTATAACCAAGGCTGAAACTCTGGGAGCTGTTTAGAAATTGCAATGGTGAAAGCTAGCAGCCAAGCTGGTTTTCCAATTGAGTACTATAAGATACTGGGGGGATAGCTGGCAGGAACACTGTGTGAGCTCTTTACAAAGGAGAGGGGGGTGGAGATGCCCACCTTGCCTGATACATATTTTGATGCCACAATCTGCTTAATACCCAAATTGGGCAAGGATGAGATGGAGTGTGCAGCATATAGGCCCATATCATTGCTTAACTGTGACTTAAAAATTCTAGCAAAGGGTTTGGCCACCAGGTTAGAGAACATCTTGCTGGACCTGATTCACCCAGACCAGACCGTGCTTATTAAAGGTCACCAGTCATATCATAACATGCGTAGGTTACTCAATATCATATAGGGGGCAAACCAGGGAAAGGAGAAGATGGGCATAGTGGCAGTGGATGCTGAAAAGGCATTTGATAGGGTGGAGTGGGACTACCTGTTTGAAGTGATGGCCCAGTTTGGTTTGGGTGACTCATATGTTGTGTGGGTAAAGGCAATGTATGAGAAACCAGAGCACAAGTTTTGGTGAATGGCACCCTCTCAGAGCAGTTTAGCCTGGGGAGAGGTACGAAGCAGAGGTGCCCTTTGTCCCCCCTTTTATTTGCCCTGGTCATACAGCCTGTGGTAGTGGCAGTGCGTCAACATGCACAGGTGGAGGGAGTTGGGGGTGTACAGGGTTCCCTGCACAAAGTTGCTTTGTAAGCGGACAACATGCTCCTATTTATCCGAATCTGCAGAGGTCTATGGTCCCATTGCTGTCCCTTATAGAAGAATTTGCCAGTTTGTCTGGATATAAGATTAACCTGGGGAAGTTGGAGATGATGTGCTACGCAGATAGTGGTAAAGTAGTGGAGCGTTTGGGATTTAAGGTGGTTCAGACCAGTTTCATATACAGTACCTTGGAGTATGGGTGGGTCAAGGACTGGGTGCTCTATACAGTTTGAATTACCCCCCTCCGATAAAGACTATTGTAGCTGACCTTAAGAGATGGACACAACTTCCTATTTCTTGGTTAGGGAGGATTAATCTGATTAAAATGAATATCCTTCCCAGGATTTTGTATCCAGTGCAGATGTTACACTGGGGATTAACGAGGGAAGATATTAAGCAGGTTGAAAAAGTATTTTCTGAGTTCATTTGGCAAGGGAAAAGGCAGAGAGTCAGTTTATAAAGGTTGAAGGCCAAAAGGAATTGGGGGGGTTCAACTTACCTGATCTAGGTAACTACTATTTAGCAGTACAACAGAGGTGTATTGCAGACTGGGTGCATCAGCCCCCTGTGGCTAGCTGAGTGGATTTGGAATAAATGGGAACCTCAGGGCGACTCACCCTATATTTGCATAGTAGGGGGCCATGGGCATATAGAGCACTGGGTAGTGGTAATCTGCTGGTAGAAGCGGTATTGGAGGCCTGGGGCCAGCTTAAAAGGCAGAAAGTGATCTGTCAGGGTGAGACCTTGCTGCTGCCGGTGGCTAAGATTCCCTTTTTTTTTTTTTACTTGGTCTGGAAGATAAAGGCTTTAGAGAGTGGGAGAAGCATGGAATACTTAGTGTGAGTAACCTAGTATTAAGGGGGAACTGCGCACCTTTGAGAATATGGGACAAAACCTTCAGACTGATGAACAACACTTGTATAAGTATATGCAGGTTCGGGCTTTTGTAGGGAGTCTGGACAGGGGACAAGAAGAATGCCTTATGCCCGACTCAGTGGAGTAGTTGGTATATCATGCCAAGAAAGACCCCAAGGGGTTTTTAGGGAAGGCAGCTAAATAGGGTAAACAAAGGCTGCTGGACTTAACTGGAAACAGAAGGACCATGTGGGAAAGAGATCTAGAACAAAGTATCTCAGAGGAGAACTGGAGAGTGGTGCTTCACATACTTGAAGGGATCATGGTTTGTAACAAATTCAAAGAGGCCTTTTTTAAGTTTTTGCACAGGTTGTACTATCCCCCTGAGATAGTACATAAGGCATATCCCTCAATATCTCCTAGGAGGGAAGGAGAGGGGTACATACATCCATAGTTTCTAGACCTGCCTGGTTCTAGGGCAATTTTGGGGTGATATAGTAGTGGAGGTAGCTCAGATGGCTGGCAAACCTCTGGAGAGGGACCAATTGGCTTGTCTCTTTGGGGTGAAGAACTGGGTACCACTCCCCAGGTGGATGAGAACATTATTTGTACTGGCACGCCATTGCATTCAAAACACTTGGGTGTCCAATATCAAACCCATAATCTTGCAATGGTGCCTGTTAGCAATGCATACTCTAGCCCTGGAGAGATTAACACAGACTGTTAGGAATAGAGAGGAGGCCTTTCTTCAGGGCTGGGACCCCTTTCTGTCTTCTTAGAGTGTGGCAGAGGAGATGATGCTGAGGAATGGACTGGGTGCTTGATTTAATGGGCAGTATTACTGTATGATACTATGGACTGTCAGACTTAAAATAAATAATTATTTAAAATGTTTATATGAGAAAAGCTTTCCAGGATCCTATAACAATGTACTGTTATGGTTAAAGATGTATTTGAGAGGATTAATTGTACAGACCCAATTGCAGTTGTTAGTTATTTGTCTTTGTATGTCTGATGCTTGTCGTTTGTACTGAGCACTAGTATGCTTAATAAAGAGATTATTCAAAAAACAAAAAGAAGCCATTAACTAAAAATCATTTAGTTTTTTACCTTTGGGTCATGAAACTATTTGGTAATATGCATTAATGTCAATTGTTGGCACAAGCCAGTCACAAAATGGAGCCAATACCCAGAAATACAATATGCCTCCTTATGTTGAGCTGTGCAACTGCCCAGAGAGGTCGAGAAGACCCACATGACAAAATGCCTTAATAAGTGAAATAAATTTTGCAGAGAAGCCATCTTATTTGTCATCACTGTGCATAGTGAGAGGCCAGTCTGTAGGTGGGAACCAGAATGCCTGTTCCTGCGGCAGTGGCTGTAGCCAAACAAGACAATGACAGGCAGAAAAACCATGCCAGGAAAAGGAGGAGGACTGAGAGCAGACCTACCAGTGTGAGGTTGTGCCAATCTGCATCACCATTTATTCCATCTTCCTGGTCTCCATGCACACGAGGGAGTACCCTGTCACTCAAGCTGTCCTCGCCGTTCTTGGGTCTGAGTTAGATGATCTCCACAAGGAAGATCACAGAAGAATGTAGAGACAGCAAATGGGTACTGGAGAACCAGGAGACAATAATATGTCTCGAGAGATCCGTGATCATATATAGTTTTTCTGTATTTCATTGATATATGTGTTATATTATTTTGATAGTTTTTGTTTTACTTGTACATTGCAATTTATCACTTCCCTTTCGCCCTCATGCAAGATTTCTCCAGCTTGCCTTAATAACAGACAAGTCGAAAAGACACCCATGAGAACATTTTTTAATAAGTGAAGTAAATTGTTGAAATTGTAATGCAAGATTATCCCTGCTAGCCACATTAGTCAAGTGCATTTCCAAGTAGTCAAAATTAATTCCTGCTGCAACGTGCCTACTGCTGCTGTGCTGTGCAACTGTCCAGAGAAGTCGAGAAGACACACATGAGAAAGTGTCTTATATGAAATACATTGTTGAAATTGTGAAGCAAGATTTTCCCTGCTAGCCACATTAGTCAAGTACATTCCCAAGTAGCCAAAATGAATTCCTGCTGCTGTGCTGTACAACTGTCTAAAGAAGTCAAGAAGAAACACATGAAAAAATATCTTAAGAAGTGATATAAATTGTGGAGTTTAGGAATGCAAGATGGTAACATCAAGAGTTCTACAGTGGGGAACTGACAACCAAATGTCAAGTTGTTGTGCTGCCTGCAGCTACTACTACTGCTGCTGCTGCAAAGTGCTGCTGTGAAAGTTTGAAGACAGCGCATTAGAATGCCCGACCATTGATCGTTTTAAAGTCGAGTTAAAGACCTATTTGACTTAGCCTTCCTGAAGTATGGATGCTTTGTTTTTATTGTTTCTGTTCTGTTTTTACTTGATGTAATTGGTTTTATGTACAGTGTCTTGGATTTTGAAAGGTGCTATAAAAATAAAGATGATTTGATTCGAAGGTAAGAAATGGTTACTTATTTGCAAGGTGTGAGTTGTTGTCATTTGTACCATATCCATATCTCAGTAATATTTTCCTTCTTCAGTTACTGTTCACATCAGAAGCAATGAAGTGAAGTAATCATCCACACTACACTACATTATGCTTATTGGTACCCTGAAGGAAGTTGTTATTAACAATGTGTCATAACCATGGCATGGTAAGTATGTATTCTTCCTATGTTTCATATTTGGGAGGGTGTATTTTTTTAGTATAATAACCATGTATTTTTACTTTTTCCATGTCCAGGTAAGATTATGATGACATATGCTCATCTGTGTCCCGTATCTCTGTGAATTAAGCAACGACCACATAAAGGTAAGTATTTTTTCTTTCCCGAGGTGGAGGGGGAGATCTGGTAGAAGTATACATAGTTTTTCTAATGTCAGACTCAAAGTCGTCCGAATCATAGTACATGTTTTGTGTTTCTGTTTGATTTCAGGTACTGTCCAAGATGTTTCTGTGTCATGTTGTCTGGCTGGAAGAAGAAGTAGATGATGTGCCAAATGCAGATAGGAACAATCATGATGAAGCAGAAGCACTACCACGTTGACCTGTGAAAGCAACATATTATTACTGCAATACAGTGAAGAAGGTGATGTAAAAAAAGAAAACCAATACTTACCATTACATGAGTAATAACGATGCTGGCTGTGATAATGTAAGTTGCAGGGGTCAAAACTGGCACCAGCCCGCTAGCCAAATGCTGGTAGATTTTGCATCGGCTAGTAAAATTTTCCTTTAACTAGCCCCGTGGGCTTGTGCTGGAGAAGGCAACATTTCAGTAAGTACACCAGATGGGCCAGTGGAAAAGTATGTGGGGCTAGTTGATTTTTCTAGTCACTAGCCCTGCTGGCTAGCAGCTGCAAAACTTAATTTCAACCCCTGATGTTGTCTTCATGTGTGCTGTTGGAACAACTGTAGCTTTGCAATTCTGTGTGATTAAACAAGGAAAGAAGGGAAAACATATGAATGTGTTTCTGAGCAACTTCAAGCCCTTTAGTCTCCCCGCCGCCCCGGATGAAGTACAGCAAAGCAATCACGTTACTCTGCAGCAGTTGTCTTTTTTTTTTTCCCTGAAAACTCCTGCAATGCCACGATCAAACAACAGGTGGCCTCTGAAAGATGACCCAATGTTAAAAATCAGTCTGGCTGGTAAATTTAATAGTCGGGGCTGCGATCCTCTGAGAAATCTGACTAGACTTCATTCACTGACACTTTATATGTTGATATTTTCTTACTCCACAGAAACAGTGAAGGGGCAGGATTTAAAAAAAAACAACAGCAAAAAAAAAATGATTTCTACAGGTTTTTTTTTTTTAGTAATGATTTGCAGCTGGAGTTTCCCTGTTAACATTAGTGACATAATGAAAAATATATATATATATATGGGATAAATGATGGGCAGGAGTGGAATATGGAAAATGTTCTCACTCCTGCAGAGTGAGCTTTGTATTCTCGCGAGTGCCGAAGGCACGAGTGAGAATACACAGCTCACTCTGCAGGAGTGACAATATTTTTCATATTCCACGATGTGCACATCATACTAACATACTAACATACTATTTGCCAGCAGATTAGGCCTTATGGTCTATCAAGTCTGCTCGAACCTAGATCCTTAGTTGGGTGCCGAGACCCTCCCATCCCTTGTGCTCCAGAAACCCCTATCATCCATCCCCACCCCCCCGGGACAGGCCATCATCTGATACATCCACTTTCTGTGTCTGTCCCACCCTCTCTTAAAGCTCTCCACTGTGGATCTCTGAACCAGCTCACCAGGCAGAGCATTCCAAGGGTCCACCACCCTCTCAGTGAAAAACCTCCTCCTCTTTTCCCCCCTCACCCTTCCACCTTCCAACTTCAAACCATGCCCTCTGGTGATGCCTCCCTGCTTTAGTCTAAAGATCCCCTCCATGTTTACCCTATTTATTCCCTTGAGGTACTTGAAGACCTCAATCATGTCCCCCTGTCTCTCCTCTCCTCCAATGAAAACAGGCAGAGCTCCTCAAGTCTGTCCTCGTAAGTCAAATCCCCTAGCCCTCGTATCATCTTTGTTGCCCTCCTCTGTACCCTCTCCAGGAGCTGTATGTCCCTCTTCAAGTGTGGTCTCCAGTACTGTACACAGTACTCAAGGTGTGGTCTAACCAGTCCATTGTACAGCGGCAGAATCACTTCCTTGCTCCTAGAGGTGATCCCCCTTGCGATGCATCCCAACATCCTGTTTGCCTTGCTAGCTGCTCTCCTGCACTGCTCAGTGTTATTCATACATGTATCCACCATGACCCCTAGGTCTTTTTCCTGTTGAGGCTTCCAGCACCTCCTCCCAGGGTGTACCTGTGTTTAGGGTTTCCGACCAAGATGCAACACCTTGCACTTGGTGATATTGAAATTTAATTTCCATGTGTGAGCCCAGCTTTCCAGGGTGTCCAGGTCCTTGCAGGGCCACCCTCCCCCTTCTCCCTCAACTACTGCTCCCATCTTGGAGTCATCCAAGAGACTCATTTCACACCCTATACCATCCCTGATGTCTGATATGTATGCATTAAACAGGATTGACCCAGGACCGAGCCCTGTGGTACCCCACTACCAACCTCTGTAGGGTTCGAGAGCTCCCCACAGACCACTACTCTCTGAGTGCGTCCAGCTATCCAGTTTTCAATCCATCTGACCATCAAAGGGCCTACTCCTAACCCCATCAGTTTCTCCACCAGACCATTGTGGGGGACAGAGTCAAACGCCTTGCTGAAGTCCAAGAATAATACATCCACAGGCTTACCTCTGTCCAGTTCTGATGTTACCCATTCATAGAACTCCACAAGGTTGGTTTGACATGATCTACCTGGCACAAACCCATGCTGCCGACTATCCAGACCTCCCACCTCCTCCAAGTAAACCCCCAATCGTTCCTTTAGTATACTCTCCATTAATTTTCCCACCACCGAGGTTAAACTGATGGGTCTATAGTTTCCTGGTACTTCCTTCGACCCCCTTTATGGATTGGTACCACATGTGCTCTCGCCAATCCCTAGGTACCCTCCCTGTCTCAAGTGACCTGTTGAAAGCTCCCAGGGTGCAGCCAGTATGTCCACCAATCTTCTATAGTACTTCGGGATGAATGCCATCCGCCCAGGAGATTTGTCTTTCTTTAGGGCCTTGAGGGCAAACCACACCTTTTGGTGGGATGGCATCATCCGTCCCTCCACCTTACTGGTCTTTTATTCTTATCCAGATGTGACACCCTGGTGCACTCTTCTCCTCCCTTTGCTCCATTTCTGTTGCTCCTGATCCCACTCCCTGCCGCTTGTATCCCCTTTGTGCCTTGCTTTGTAGATATCCCATCCCCCTCCCTAGTGAACACAGAGGCAAAGTACTCGTTAAATACCTCTGCCTGGTCCCTCGCCTCTTCCACCCACCCACCTTCTGATCTCAATCTGCTGAGATGGCCCTTAGTTTTTCTCCGCTCCCCAATGTAGCGGAAGAACCCCTTTTCCCCTCCATGTATCCCCTGTGCCAGCCGTTGCTCTTTACTGGACTTAGCTCCCTCACCATACGGGTGACTTTTCTAGATGCAAGCTGGTACATTTCCTATCCCTATCCCTCTTGTTGTTTTATATTTTTGTAAGCCGCCTTCTTTTCTCTGACTGCTACCTGGACCTCACTGGACCACCAGCATGGTTTATGTGACCTTGCTCCCTTACGTTTCAACTTAGCGCAGATCCTGACTGCCTCATGAAGTCCCTGTTTATGACCTCCCATCTCCTTTCCACACTTGTTGTTGAGGTAATCCCCTTCAAGTGATCCTTGAGAATATTTCCCATGCCCATAAAGTCTGCCCCTGAAGTCCACTGCCAGTGTCCTAGATCTCACCCCACTCCCCAATGCTTATTTGAAACCAGACAGTATTGTGGTCACTCCCAGTCAGGGGGTCCTGTACAACCATGTCCCTTACCAGATCCCATCTGCCAGAACCACATCCAGGACATGCCCCTCCCTTGTGGGCTCCATCACATGCTGTGTTAAGAACACATCCTGGAAGCCATCCAGCAGCCTCTGCTCCTTGGCCACCTTAGAGGACATGGTTCCCCAGTTTGTACCTGGCATATTAAGGTCCCCCATCAACACCACTCCTTCCCCTTTTGGACCACACTGGGCAATGATGTTGTCCAGCAAACCATCCTCTAGAACATCACTCATCCCGGGGGGCCTATATGCTACTCCCAGCTTGACCTTATCTCCTGCTGGGGATCGTAAAGTGACCCATAAGGCCTCCACGTTTCCCTCTGCCTCTTCTACCATAGCAATTTCTATGTCATCTCTAATGAACATAGCCACTCCACCCCCTCTGCCCTCCTTTCTATCCTTCCTAAGCATAGTGTACCCCCGTACATTTAGGTCCCAGTCATGGTTTTTGTTGGCCCACGTCTCCGTGACTGCCGCCACATCCACCCCCTCGAACAGCATGGCCTGGAACTCTGGCAACTTGTTTCCCAAGCTCCTGGCATTTACTAACACTAACCCCACCCTTATCCCTGATCCTTTTGTCGAACCCACCCAGATTCCTTATACTTCCATCCTCCCCCTGCTCCTCCTGAAACCTCCACCTCCAGTCTGTTTCCCCCCCCCTTGGGCTTGAAGGCTACTCCCCTCATCTGGAGGGGAGGGCTTCTGGTCAGCCCCTCCCTTATCCCTCTCCCCTTACAAGTTTAAACCCCACCTTTCTTGTATGTAGTCAGCCATCCCTGTTTAAGGACTTCCTTCCTAATGGGGCAAGATGAAACCTGTCCTTGGCATATAGTCCCTATCCTCCCAAACTCCATTCCAGTTCCCTAACACCCCAACCCATCTCTTCACCCCACTTCCTGAGCCATTCATTAACCTCTGTGAGTTTCATTTTTTCTCCACTGAGGCCTTTGGTACTGGCATTATCTCCGAAAAGGAAATGTTACATCCATTATCCCGACAGACTCTGGCAAGTTCTTGGAACCTTGTGGATTTCCATAATGCTATTTCCTCTAGATCATTAGTTCCCAAATGCACCAGGAAATCGGTTTCCTCCACAATCCCTAACCATTTCATACACTATGAACTTTGCTCTGTGCACTGTCAGCCCAGAGATACTCACTACCTTCACCTGGCTATGGCATCCATCCCCTGTCCCTCCCAATGGATACCCTTAATCATCGAGTCTCCCAGTAACAGAACCTTAACACCGCCATCATCCTTATGGTTACCTCCACTATGCCCTCTCCGCCCCCTCCCCCACTTTATTCATGATCGCAATTTCATGGGAGTCTTCCTGCCTTATTAGAGACCCCCTTGTCACCCTCCCCTTTCTGCCTCCCTTGCTATTTTGCCCACTTAACTCAAACCCCCTCTGAATAGGTGTCCCCTTTAACCCTCTCTTATCTGAACCATTTATCCTGGCCCTGATGGTTTCCCCTTCCCCGCACCCTCATCCCCCTTGTAATAGTACCCCTGTCTCCAGAGGCTCTCTGTGGGTCCCCTTTAGCTAGGCCCCATCCTTGGTACTGACCTTCCTGCTGAAGGGGGCTCCTCTCCCACCTCCTTGTCTCCCAGTTCCTCTCCAATCATGCTCTCCTCCTCATGTCTGGAATATGTTGCATCTCCCCATTTGCTTAACATATATGTTTTCCCTTCTCCTCTGGGACTATGTCTATCCTTTCCATAGCTGTTCTGTGATGCCCTATGGGTATCTGACTCCTCCCGGCCTCTGTATAAGTTTCCTCATTTCCACCAACCCATTCCTCCTCTAGGATGCTTAGTATCTCAAATTTATTGTGACACTCTATGTCAGCCTCCATCAAGTAACCGAGTTTCCCTGACTGCATCTCTAAACTGACCCTCTTCTTCCTCTCTTGCACTGTTCACCTTAGGAGCTCCCTTCCCACAGTCTGCTGTTTTAGGCTTCCACAACAGCCCCTCCTGACTCTTCCCTCCAGTCTCCTTGAATTCAGAATTTTCACCTGTACGCTTCCCCTTAGCATCAACTTCCCTATCTAAGGGTCCTCTGTCCCTAATATCCCCTTCTGCTTGCTGTAGCATAATGTCCTGCAATTTCAGGCGTTGCCCCAGCCTCCCTCAGCCCCACCCTTCTGCTGCCCATATCCACACCCCTCATCCTTGACACCCCCCAGCTCCCCGCAGCTTACTCCTTAACCATATACCTCACCCTGATACAAGATAGCTGTCTACAGAGTGGGCAGCCTCCCTCTCCAGGCCCAATTTAGAATTATTGCCATCCCACAGCCTGTGCAGCCTACAACCTTCCGAAGATGCCTGCCATGGTGGAATATGGCCACCTTGATTATCTCCCTCTGTTTATAATAGCAAACCCCTTTCTCAGTCCCTTTCCCTGAGTACAGTTTCTCTATACTGACTGTAGTTATTTACAAACCCAATTTCAACCCCACCAACAAAGTTCCCAAGTCTCACAAACACATACAGTCCGGTATGTGTTCAGTCCCACTAACAGTGTGTGTAAGCAGACTCCAGGTACCGTATGATGTCACAGGTCCACCAACTCCTGTTGCTTCAAATTTCAGTCCCAAACAGAAATACTCAGCCCTTCAATCCCAACCCCCAGTGGCTTTTCAGTATTTAAGAAAGCCTACAAAACAGGGTGGGTGGGAGGACTCTTACCAAACACCAGGCAAACAACACATTTAAATTACCTTCTAATTTTCCCTGCCAAACATCTATCCCCAAACCTACAATATCACAGCCCAAGTATCAGTTCAAATTCAAGGTAATAATTTTTAACACATAGAACTAATTTCACTAACAAACTATTCAAATATTTCAGTTTAAAGCAAAATATAACTCCTGGCCTCTTTTCTACCAACCTGTTGCTTAAGCTCCCAAGTGAACAATGCGTGCTATTTATACAATGGGGTAGGAGCTTTAGAAGTGTTATGTTGTTTGCATCCTTTTCTTGTGTACTCTGTCTTTTTTATTTTAGTTTTTGGTAACTGGGTATGTTTTTAGAGATGACTTGGGAGCATTAGGCACTAAAGTGACTTGTTCTGAGTCATACAGTGTGGACGTGGAGGTTGTGAGAATCAGACCCAGGTTTGGTGTGCTGGATGTAGCAGGCTTGCTCAAAGCTCATTATTCTAACCTCTAGGCTATTCTGACAGCACTGTTTGTGTGTGTTCTTAGTGTGTGTGTTTCTGAATGGGATGGGAGTGTTACAAACACTATAAGAATCAGGTGAATGCATTTGGTAGTGCTAATTGAGTTAGTGTCAGCAAGCAGTGAGAAACAAACTGTGAGGCACTGTGATTTAGAATACAGGTTTTCTTGAAAATGACTGTAGCATAGTCATAGGCTGTGAGTTTTACACACACTATGGGAAAGAGCTGAATGTCCTTTGCAGTGTTCACCAAGTTACTTGCAAGTAGCGGTGAGAAACAGATGTGTGGAGAAGTTCAATTTAGTATACAGGCTGGAGTGAGTGATGACATCAGCAGAGTAGGTATATCAGTAAGTTCTTTTTAACTCTGGCGCTGTCATCTTAATTTATTTCACTGCAGTAGAAATAACTGAAGTTATCCCACTCATATTGCTCTCACCCCCATTGTATAAATATATATATCACAGCAGGGCTGGCCTCAGGGTACTGTAGGTGATGTCCCAGGCAGCCTTTGCCCCCCATAGAAAAACATATTTTTTGTTTATTACAATCTGGTATGAAAATATTTTCATGGGAAAACATACAGTAGGTGCCTCTTAGTTGTTGGCAGTGCCATAGTATATTTTGCATATCAAGACCATAGTAAAATAAGGAGAGGCTACTAACATGCTGCCCATTCTGGAGTGCATGTCACTACACTTATGTGCTCTTTTACTGCAGCTCCTCCCCACCACGCTCTCGAAACCATCTCCCGTTACCGCCCACTGTTCTGCCCCCACCCTTCTGTTCCCTTCCTCTTTATTCTGGGCATGGACTCAGCCAAATCTTATAGTGCTTGAAAGAAAAATCCCCTTCCCAATGAGCGTTTCCTGGTGAGGTGAGGCAAAACCTTCAGAGTTGGGGAAACCGCTCTATCGCAGTTCGAAATATGCACAGATTTCTCCTGGTCATGTGCAGAGCAGATATGTGAACTAAGGTGTAGGTGTCTGTCTGTAGACAAATAGATAGAGAGACAGAGAGATAGAATATATATATATATATATATATTCTGATATATTAGCAGACACTGGTTTCTCTCTCACCTGTAGAGCCAGGGACAGAGCATCACTGCTCTGCAGGGCAGCTCTCATGTCGTCCACCAGCTCTTGCAGGCTGGCATTCTTATCCTCCAGTTTCACAATCCTGTCTTCTGCTTCCTCCAGGGCTACAATCTCACCATAGCATTCCCGGAAGCACTCGTGTGGCAGGGGAGGTCCCTAGTTCCTCAGCTTGCCCCACACAGCCTGGAGGTGCTGCACTGCCACCTCAAGGGACTCCTCAGGTGGATCTGCATCTTGATGTGCTCACTGTCCTTCCCTACAGGCAGGCAATCTGCCTAGCCACAGAGCTTGGCATGAAACTGCCGGAATGTCAGCTCTGCAGGAAGTTGATCCAGGATGCCAGCACACTCCTCTGCCTCTGGCTCCAGTCCCAGCACCTCACAGAGTATCCTGAAGTCCTTTCCTGGAATCTTGCCCTCCTCTCTTAGTTCAGGTGATGGAAGATCTCCTGCAGGTACTGATCCAGACCAGTGGCCAGCATGATGATCTCATTCTCCAGCCCGCTATCCAAGCTGTAGTGATAAGTCACAGTGCTAACTATCCACTGAGTTCTGTGGGCTGGCCAACTGTAGGGATCGCAGGTATTGGCTGAGGAGGCATGCTCCATCGTTAGATCTTTCTGCTGGGTATGGGAACCATGCCTCCGCTTAATGAGGAGAAACAGTAGCAGATATTATACACAAGCAGGAAAGTGCACACCTTGCAACCTCTTAGTGCAGCAAGTATGAGTGTGCCCAGCCCCACGATCAGCCTTACTAACTTTGGGGTGCAGCATAGAATGTGTGTGTAAAGTGCATTTACTGTTCCTCCCTCCCAGATGGGCTGTCACAAGTTTCAAGTGTCACTCTGCACTGGATCGGCCAACTGGCTCTGCTATTTAAACTTTGGAGTCTGACTGCCTGGCATTAAGATAAGAGTAGTTTTCACTTCTTACACATGCTCAGCTGCACAGCATCAGAGGGGTTCAGCTTGCTCGGGCACTGCAGGGGCTTTCATGTTTCACTGGATGAGGCTGGGTTGTATTAGTTAGCTTTGGATAATATGCATCATAGAACCGTAGCAAGGCTGAGACTCCAACAGGGGCTAAGCAACCACACAGCCCACGAGTTAACTGTGAGACCCCCAACCATAAAATCACCCACGTATATGACAGCTTTAATTTATTTTAAAGTATTATGTAATATATGGATCCAAATGATTTAAAAGTCAGGGCTGGGGAAATGTTTTATGCTGTGATAGAATTCTTACGATATGAAACAGTAATTTTGTCTGGAACAGTAATTTGTCGCAAGTTTAAACTAGACAGCTAATCTTCTGATACTGACAGTTTAGCACTAGACAGTGAGAGGAAAGACCTCTGAACACCAGAGACTGCTTGGCATGGATACTGAGTGCAGAGGGTGGGTGCTGCTGGACACTAGGGAAAGCTTGACAGGGGACATTTCAAAGGAGTTTTTGGAACAAGATTGAGTCAGGGGGCAGGAAAGACTCTGGAAGGGCAATGTAAAACTAGTAGGACATCAGTGCAGACTCGATGCACTCCTGTCCCTTTTTTAGGGCTGCATGGGCAGAGTCTCTAGTCCTTTAATGAACAGAGTGAGGACTCTGCATTTTTTTTCCTTACTTAAAAAAAAAATGGATTCTCTCCACCCATCACAACCCAGTCCCTCTCTGGTGCCCATGCTCTTTAACTGCAGCTCCTCCCCACCAAGCTCTCAAAACCCTGCTGCTACCGCCTACTGTGCACTGTACTGCCCCCACTCCTCTGTTCCTGTCCCCTTTATTCTGGGCATCTCACTCAGCCAAATCTCATAGTGCTCGAAAAAAATTCCCCACCCGATGAGTGTTTCCTGATGGGAATCGTCATCGATGCCATTATTTGTACGTATTCCCTCCTCACATTTACAACCTGTGCATCCCCATCAGACCCTGCACAACTCAAGGCTTAACCTTAAAATCTTATTTTATGCCTGCCACAGCCATTTATTTATTGTGCCTGCAAAGCTCCATTTCTGTGAATGCTAGTAGCAGCATTTACCCAGTGACGTTATCGACGAACTCCGCTCTCGGTCCACTACTGAAATACTATGCCTGCCAAGCCCTGTCATGTTTTCCACATAATGCACTTTATGTGAAGTTCCTTTGCTGTGCCCTGATTTCAGTGAGGTTCAAGATCAGATTGTGTCACTGGTGCGTTCAGTAGCTAGAGCTGACAGTGCTCAGCTGTCTCGCGATCAGCTAGCTAGTGCACCACACTTTTCTTGTTTTGAGGAAAAAAAGATTCTCTTAGCATTTGGTTGTTTACCTTATTTGCACAGATTGTAACCCCCACACACCACTATGATGACACAACAAGGAGCAGGAGGGAGAAAATGAAAAGAGGGGTATTTCCATGGAGAAGTCTGTAAATTTAATGATCATTGATGTTTGCACAGCAATTCATTTGTGCCTGCTTGATGTGTCATGGTAAGTGTGTGTTGGGTCACAATTTACACCAGATGAAGTAAAAATCCAAATCCCAAAAAAGTATTTTTCCTCTCAAACTAGAAAAGTGTGGTGCACTGGCTGATCGTGAGATAGCTGAGCACAGTCGGCTCAAGCTAATGAGTATGCCAGTGACATGATCTTGAACCTCAATGAAATTGGGACACAGCAAAGGAACCTGACATAAAGTGCATCATGAGGAAAATATATGACAGGACTTGGCAGGCAGAGTATTTCAGTACTAGATTTATTACACAGAACTGATACGTTATGGGAAAATAAGTTAACTATTGCTATTTCATCCAGATTTAGAAACAAACAAAAAAAAAAAATCAGTGTGAAACAGCAATATTACACTTCTTTTTCCATAACGTATCTGTTCTGTACAATAAATCTAATACAGAAATACTCTGCCTGCGAGTCTTGTCATATAATGTCTGGATTCCTAACCCTAGACTACTCCTACTGTAAATAAAGAAAAAAATGGAAATTATAGCTACAGAAAATCATTTAACTACAGAAAAGAGCTTTAAGCTTACTTTGCCCCGTCATGTTGTGGTATCTGTATAAAGCAAGGAAACCTATTTCATTTTTAAGGGGAAAGAGTGAAGCAAGCAGGAATAACCAAGCAGTCAATGACACAGATATTGTACAACTTTCAAATCATGCTGCAGGAAATTGTGAGGCAATGTCATGTCACACTGTCTGCAGCTGAAAAAAATAAACATTTGCAGCATTTTACCATTCTGCAGTTGATATAAAGGAGATGACATCTGTGGTCTCTAAACAGTCGTGCACATGCACAGTCTGTACAGAAATTGTAATTTTACAACCAGTTCAACACGACCCGTTACGTAATGTGCTACTATTTGACATGTGTCTTATTGGGTTAAAACTGGTATATTATTTTTAGACTGGATGCTTAAAGAGTTTCATAATTGGTTCTTCTGTTTCGGGGGTGCCGCATCAGGTAACACCGATGTTGTAAGTGATATTAAGATTGGTGCCAAATAATTAATATGGAAGCTTTTTAACAAATTAATCTGACGATGAAGCCTCTTTTGTTGAGTTATACTTTTTTGTGGAACTTTAATTAGGTCCTGTGTTGGTTGGATGGCTGAGTAATGTTGTTATACGCTCTTCAAGATGCAAATGTGTGGCAACACTGGACATTTTACTGCAGTCTTGCATTTATTAGAGATGCAGGAGAAGGCACCCGCTGCAAGGCTACCAGCGCACCTCGCTTTCTTAACATTTGTGTGGTGTGTGTGTGACTGCAGGCTTACCGTCACTTCACCGCTGTTAACCGAGTTTTGTATTCAGAACCTGTTTGTATGGGGACTGTGTCAGAGCAGGTAATGCAAGCCCTGTCATACCTGTCAGCTGCCCCTCATTGTTAGGGATCTCACCGATTTTTTTTCCCCCTCAGAATTTTCCTCTGTCCCTCATAAAGTCTGAGTTTTTTGTGACTGAATAGTGGGGATTGTAAGCATAACATAATGTCAAACATTAAAATGTCTGACCTGTTCTTCAGAAAAGGCATCTTACACCAATTGATCTGCGTGGGATCAGTCTTCTTAGCAGATCACATACTGTCAGGGTAACAATTAAGTTCTCCTTGGAGTGCCAAGAATGATTTTCTATTTCATTTGCATATTTGTGTCTGCAGCAGAGTAAGCTAGTGCTGTTCCAATTTATGACTGAACAGAACACATACTGTCAGGGGGACAAGTTTCTGTTTCTTTTGTATTTAGAAACATAGAAACATAGAATTTGATGGCAGATAAGGACCGCTTGGCCCACCTAGTCTGCCCATTTTCCTACCTAACAGATAAGCTGCAGATCCTAGTTAACCAACAGCTTACTTCCTCCTACCCCCCACTAGGACTGCCTTATGCCTGTCCCATGCATTCTTGAATTCCCCCACTGTTCTTGACTCCACGACCTCCTCAGGGAGGCTGTTCCATGCATCCACAACCCTCTCTGTGAAAAAATACTTCCTCACATTACCTCTGAGCTGTCCCTCTATCTTCAAATTGTGCCCCTTGTTCTTGCACATCTTTTTTCTGGAAGATGCTACCTCTTGGACTTTGCTGATTCCTTGAGGTACTTGAAAGTTTCTATCATGTCCTCTCTCCTTCTTTCCTCAAGGGTATACATATTAAGCTCCTTTAGTCTTTCTTTGTATGTCTTCTGGTGCAGACCCTGCAACATTTTGGTTGCCCTCCTCTGGACAGCCTCCACTCTGTCTATGTCTTTGCGGAGATGGGGTCTCCAGAACTGCACACAGTACTCCAGATGGGGTCTCACCAACTGTCTGTACAGAGGGATAACAACTTCCTGTTTTCTACTATTGATGCCTCTTCCTATGCATCCCAGTATCCCCAGCCTTCCTTACTGCCTTCTCACATCGCTTGCCCACCTTTAGGTCATCTGATATAATTACCCCAGGTCCCTTTCTATTTTACTGTTGTCAGTATCTCACCCCCACTGTGTACACTTCCCTGGGTTTTGTTTCCCATGTGCATTACCTTGCACTTCTTTGCATTGAATCTGAGCTGCCATACATTTGACCATTCCTCCAACCTTGCCAAGTCCCTTCTCATCCTTTCCACTCCATCTTGTGTATCAACCCTGTTGCAGATCTTTGTGTCATCTGCAAAGAGACATACTTTTCCTTCCAGTTCCTCTGCAATGTCACTTATAAAGACATTAAAAAGACCGTCCCAGTACTGAACCCTGTGGTACCCCGCTAGTAACCCTCCTTCTTCACTGTGTACTCCATTTACTACTACCCTTGTGTCCTGTTGTCTCAACCAATTTTTATCCAGGCTACCACCTTGGGACCCACTCCAAGGCTGGCTATCTTGTGTATTAATCTTTGTGTGGGACTGTATCAAATGCCTTGCTAAAATCTAGGTAGACCATGTCCACAGCCCCTCCTGGTCTACTACTTTGGTCACCCAGTCAAAGAAATCTATTAGATTTGTCTGACACGACCTTCCCATCGTGAATCCATGCTGCCTTGGGTCCTGTGCCCCACTGGCCTCTAGGTTCTCAACAATTCTTTCCTTCAGAAGTGATTCCATCATTTTCCCTACCACTGAGGTCAAACTAACTGGTCTGTAGTTTCCTGCCTCTGTCCTGCTCCCACTTTTGTGAAGAGGAATCACATCTGCCCTGCTCCAGTCCTCGGGTACCACCCCATCCTCCCATGATTTGTTAAAGACAGTAGTAGAGTATTTATTTAACTATAGCCACAAATACATATTTTTGTCTGCTGCAGACCAAGACTTAGTGCTGTTCCCATTTCTACTGCTTTGCCTATAAATCCATTCTGTGAAGCAGATCCAAAGCTCTCTGCAAGGATGTTGCTAAACTTGTTAATGTTCTAAACTTCTTCTCTCTCCATTTCTGTAGCTGCTGTGGTGCATTGTATCTGTTTGATACATTTACAGTATATTATACATACTTTTATAATTCATTTTGTTTGATAATGACCTGTGCCTGTACTGTGCTTTCAAGCAGCATTAGGGAATCCATCTCAGTGAGCTAGAAAGAAAAAAATGCTTTTGAAGCTGCAATTAAATCTTAAATGCGAAAGAAAATCAATTACAACACTGTCCTTGTAGCACAGTGTACACTTCCATATATTTTCGTAATAATGTGTATGCCTTCCTTAGAACAGAAACTAAAACAAATATTATTACTTAGAAATCATTGTGCTATTTCTCCATACCTCCTTAACAATTCCACATAACTTCATTAACTTCATAATGCAGCCCTGGTGGATCTGACCAGATTTTGTTAAAGCTGATGTAAGAGAGTACTGATTTTTACAGCTGTGGGCAGAGCCTAATGCCATTTTGGCATGATTCACCTTAAAACAGCTGATCATGGCACCTTCCATTGGACTTTCAGAAGTATCCTTCTGAAAGTCCAACAGAGCTTGAAACACTCTGTCACAATCGGCCACTATGGAGAAACAGCCATACTATTTCAGCTGTTACTTTCACATTCTGGGGCAAGAACTACACATTCATGACTCACATGCATACACAGTTCTGCTGGGACTGCCATCTTGTGAATGGCAGAATGCCATTCACTGCAACTATGAATGTGAGAGTGCTGTGCATGCACAGTTGCATTGCCACCACCATCTTTCAGATGGCACTCCTCCCACTGCTCCTGTCCTCCCTGCTCCCTCCCAGCACTGGCAGCAAAGAAAACCCTCCTGCTCCCTCCCACTGCAGCTGTCCTTACTCCCTCCATTTCAGTGCCAAAATCTCTATGTCAGCATCATGTACCCCCCCCCCCAACTCATGCAGGGCACTGAGAACCCACCCCAGTGTGCTCAAATTTATGTTTTTATGTTTCTCCTGTAGATAAAGAAAACAGTACCCTGTCTTTTGTTTTTTTACCTGTAAAAAAGAAAACAGTCCCTCATCATTGCCCCAGTCCTCCCACTCCATTCCCACCCTCCCACTGAGCACTCACCTCTCCAACCCCCACCCTTACCACATACTTACCTCTGGAGGTCAGTACTGTCATCTTCTCTGGACCGGGACATGTCTGAACTCTTCAAAGCCAAACTGCAAACTGAAGAATCAAAGGTAAGTGTTGTAAAATGGCAGCCAATGAGGTTTTCAACTTATGTTGATATAGCAGCCATTTTTAGGAATATTGGCCCAAAATTTTCAATATGGAATTCTTGGGACCCCACCTCATGAACACTGTCACTGCCATTTCGTTACTCCATCCCGAATGGTGATTTCACGGTTGCTGCTTGGAACCACCCTTTAGAACAGATTAACAAAATGACTGAGACACTATTCCTGAGGTGGGGTCCCAAAAAGCCTATGTTGCAAATTTGGCGAAAAAACTCCAAAAAATGCCTGTGCTACGAGTGTGTGTTGTGCAGTTTCTATGCACGCTCCTAACTTTGACAGTTTTTAATATTTTCACCCCAGATTTTCAACATTACCAATTTTGCACACCTCTTTTTATTATAAGTACAGCTGTCATTTTTCACATCCTGCCTGAAATGTGTTTTTGCACCTCTGGCACAGAATGGTATGGTCACTCTGTGAAATCACCTTTTGGGACAAGTGAATTAAATTACAGTGGCACTCTTCATGAGGTGGAGTCCCAAAAAGGCCATGTTGAGAACTGGGTAAAACAACTCCATAAAATGGCTGCGTTACACCCGGGCATTCAAAATTTCCTACACCCACACACCCACACGTAACTTTGGTCATGTGGCAGCTCACCAGAGCCATACCAGCTCTGGCTAGACATTGTTAACACATGTGGCTACTAGTGACATTTTCATTACAGCTACAGTATATGTATTGTATTGTATTTTAAACCACTATTAGGTAAGGGTAAGAGAAATGAGCTACCAACAACTTTGGTTCAGCTTCAAGCTAGGTCCATAAATTTTATTCAGCTTTGAGAGCTCAACTGAGCCACATTAGCTCCCAATGCAGTAATTTGCTGCAGAATACCAGGCTTCATATATTGCTGTTGGAGTAAGCCAAAAAAAGCCTTTTGTGATGCTGAATGATGCGAGATTGCTCTGGCGTGATGGCGACCCAGGTTCTCACCTTGAAATGGGGATGTTAGGAGCTGAGGTTGGCAGGGAGAGTGAAAGAGGTGGGGATGGGTGAGGAAAAACAGATTAAAATTCCAGCCCAGGAAATTTTGGTTGGCTGCCTCCCTGTGTGTTACTCCATGCCACCTTAATCTATTTGAAAGCCCATCCGGTACCCAGCATCAAGGGATGAGAGACAGGTAAACTTATTCTTGCCTCCTTCTAGTGGCCTGGAACTAAAGAATATGCTTAGTGTACTCATCCTCATTTCCGTGGGGCTTCAAGCATGTTGTGTCTTTCTGAAAGACAGCTGGGTGGTCTTCATAAATGGGATTTTTCTTTTCTTGTTCCAAACTAATGAATTACATACATTTCTTTGGGATTTTTATAATACACTGCATTGAAGTGCCCGCCTAATGGTGTATCTTCACTCTCACTGGTGATGTCCCTGTTAGACTCCTGCAGCCTCCTTCTAAATGGCATAGCTGTGCATCCAACATTCATTTTGTTGCAGGGACATACCATGTAATGCACTAGAAAATTCATGATGTTCAGTTTGGAACAAGTAAAGGAAAAGCAACATCTTGGAGATTGCCTATGTTATCTGTTGCAGAAAGAGGCAGCCTGGATCTTCATGCTCAGTTGCTTGAAGCCTGGAGGATATAACAACTGAGAAACCTAATATTATGAAATTCTGCTAAACAGGAGATGCAGATAGAATATATATATATATATCTATCAAAATAGAGATGAAATGAATTTATGTCTGATGTTTTCATCAGGTGTCTAAAATCAGATGATTTCATCTATTTTATCCAGTCTGAATATTTATTGGTATTCATCTGTGCACCACCTTGTCACGTACAGGTGCAATAGAGTGTGGCATGCGTGCAAGAATTGTAAATAAGACCACTCTAAGTCCTGTTTGAAGTATGTAAGTCTAGCTTAATCTAATTACAATTTTGAAAATGCAGCATTTTCTAGATGAATCAGTCTTTGATGATGCGCATCCAAAATGTGCTTGATCAACATGTTTTAAAATATGATGTGTTTACCGATCCTGCTTACACACACACACATACACACACACACACACACACACACACACACACACACACACACACAAAGTGCCTTTTATAATTGATTAAAATTCATTTTATTCCCTAGACTGACATTGATCATTGGTAACGTGATAATTGAACAAGTTGATCAGAGCCTGCTTCTGCCTTAGACTATTTAGTGCTTAAAGACATACATACTGTAAATGAGCTGTTGTATACAGTACATATTGTAGAACTTTATTTTATTTTTTAATTTTGTTATTTTTTGAAATTGTATTTTATTCTCCTCTAGCCTGCCTCCTCCGACCCTTCGGCGTTGTCCCGCGGACATCCCGCTACCCACGACCCAGCTCACACAGTCCACAGGCCCCCATGGAGCAGAGTTTACCCAGGCAGGGTAGGGGCTCCACGAATCTCATAGCTCTGTCGGCCCTGTGGACTGTCGAGTGCTGGCAAATCGCTGGCACGCCCCAGGGCCCACTTCCTCCCGGATGAGGCAGGCTTCTATTTTCCTGTTTCTCCCTCCCTTAGCAGATACTCCCTGACGCCATGACGCCGTATGTCGATGTCTGATCTGCTTGGCGGCCGTCCGACCAATCCCCAGCGGCATGTGATGCCTTGAGCCTCCGCCTGGGTTGCACAAGAGCCGGAATATGGCCAAATCTCACCGAGTAGGCGAGCTGTCATCGGACGCCGAGCTTCAATCTCCCCCGGCCGACCCACCGGCTACCCGAGTCCGCTCCCGAACCCGGGTCGCCGGCGTGGAGCGAGGTGTGGTGTTCAATGCCTCAGCCCTCTGCGCCACCAGGCTGGCTATTTTTGTTATTTTAGTCTTTGGTAACTGGGTAAGGTCCACTGGGCAAAAGTGCCCAGTTTCAGGGGCGACCTGGGAGCACTGGGGTGGTTACGTGACTTGCTCAGAGTCACACAGCATGCAGCTGGAGGTTGGGGGAAATCAAACCCAGATCTGCTGGATGTACCAAGCTCATTCACAACTTGTTACTCTAACTTCTAGGCTATACTGCCAACTTCATGCACTTTGGCACACATTGTTAGCGATCTTTGTAAGTTGTGAATTTTTTGTACATTACAAACTCATGTATATAGCACCTGTGGCCAGATATTCAAAACTTAGTCCTGGGGCTAAATTAGCACTTCACAGTGTGCTAAATTAGCCCTGAATCAGTAGCAAGCTATAGTCAAAGGAATAGCCCCAGGGCTAAACCTGCGGAATGTAGCATGCAAAGGAAGCACTGCAAGCAGGGCTGGGAGTGCAGTGCTAAAATAGCCCGGGAAATAAGACAGCTCTGAATATAGTAACAGGGAAGTGCAAAATGCAACAGCATCTCAGTGGACACAGAGGTGGAGTGAGGCAGAGTTGAAGTTGGTGGACAATGTGTGTGATAGCAATGAAGTATTGCACAACGGCAAACAACAATGCAGACCACATACTGCAGAACTGTGCTATGCTGTTGAGAGATTTGCCCAGGGCTAACCTGATTGCACAGTGCTAACACATTAGCCTGGTGCAAACAGGTTAGCCCGGGGCAAAAATCTGCAATATTCAAAGATTGAATGCAAATAAGCCTACTAAGGCAATCTGTAGGCAAACAGTCATATTTGCATCTCATTATGGCCTGCTTTGCATGCACTCCCATGTACTTTGACCAGCGGTATTGCAAGGAGCTCACAGCAACCCCTATTGGTCAGAATGGAAGTACAGGCTGGATGCTGCAGGAAATGGGTGTTAGCAGGCACAGTCAGTGCATACCAGTCAGCCATGCATCACTGCAATGAGGGACATAGATATGCTCAATGAGGGGCAGTGAGTGGAAAATAGCTACCTAGAGGGTGGGACACATTCTCAAATATGGAGATACAGACACAGAACACAAATACCAACACTGTTGTATGTACAAAAGGTAACTATTCATAGCTCCCTGAACTGGTGGCCTTGATGGAAGAGGGATGCCTGGATATCGTAGCAGTCACAGAAACATGGTACACAGAGAACCATGACTGGGATGTTAACATACCAAGGGTACACAACCTACAGGAGAGACAGGGAGGGGAGAAGGGGGGGGGTTGTTCTCTCTGTAAGGGAAGGGATAAAAGCAACTGAACAAAAGAGTAAACAGGGCAGAGAGGAGGCACTATGGATCACCTTAGAGACTGGAAATGGCACCACAATACACACAGGGGTTGTATACAGACCTTCATGTTAGGGGGAAGGAATGGACAAGGATATGATAGAAGGCATTCTTAGGATGGCAGAGAAAGGGGAGATACTGTTGATGGGAGACCTGAATATGCCAGATGTTAACTGGAGTACATTTGCTGCAGCCATATCCAAGAGCAAGGGCCATTCTCGATGCCCTACAGGTGGCATGCCTCAGACAGCTAGTTTTGGATCCCACTCATGAGGGAGCAATCTTAGACCTCATACTTTCAAATGGGGACAGTGAGAGGATCTCAGATCTAGAAGTGGGTAGTCATCTGGGAAAAAGTGACCACCAAACAGTGTGGTTCACGATAAACTCAGCCACAGAGTCAATCCATACAAAAGTGAGGGTACTGTACTTTAGGAGGGCTGGCTTTGGTAAGATGGGAGAGTGCCTTAGAAAAGCATTAGCAAACAGGCTGGAAGGAAGGGTGGAGCAACAATGGGGAAACATCAAAACTGCCGTCAAAGAGGCAACAAGCCTTTCTGTGAAGCAAATAAATCAAAAACAAAAGAAAAAGCCACTATGGTTCTCAAGAGAGGTGGTGGGGAAGGTCAGGAGAAACAGATAGCATTCAGGAAATATAAGGAAACACAGAAGGAGCAGGACAGAGAGCTGTACCAGTTAAGGCAGAAGGAAGCAGGGAGTGAAGTCAGAATAGCAAAGACCCGAACTGAGGAAAAGATAGTCAACTCAGTTAAGAAGGGGAATAAAATCTTTTATAGGTACATCAGGGAGCGTAGAAAGACAAAGGGAGGGATAGTGAGGCTGAATCGAATGGATGGTGGGTAGGCAGAGAAGGACAGTGAAAAAGCAGGGATACTGAATGAATTTTTCTGCTCAGTATTCATGAAAGATGAGGAGGGGGAGGTGCCTAATCCAATTAACAGTGCACTCTGGATGGGGGTGCAATCCCAGTCCTTTCACAGAAGAAAGGGTTCTGAAAGAACTCCTAAAACTGAAGGTGGACAAAGCAATGGGGCCTGACGGAATTCACCCCAGAATTCTAAAAAAATTAAGGGGAGAACCAGTGAAACCACAGTCTATCCTTTTTAACAAATCATGGGAGGATGGTGTGGTGCCTAAGGACTGGAGGAAGGTGGATGCGATTCCCCTTCACAAAAGTGGAACCAAGACAGAGGCAGAAAACTACAGATCTGTCAGTTTGACCTCAGTGGTAGAGAAAATGATGGAATCACTTCTGAAGGAAAGAATTGTTCAGTACCTAGAGGCCAGTAGGGGAACAGTACCCCAAGGCAGCATGGGTTCACAGCAGGAAAATCACGTCAGATGAATCTAATTGATTTCTTTGACTGGGTGACCAAAGTAGTAGACCAGGGAGGGGCTGTGGACATGGCCTACTTAGACTTTAGCAAGGTATTTGACACAGTCCCACACAAAAAATTAATAGTCAAATTAACCAGTCTGGGAGTTGGTCCCAGGGTGGTAGCCTGGGTAAAACATTGGCTGGACAACAGGACACATAAGGTAATTGTAAATGGAGTCCACTCTGAAGAAACAGGGGTTACTAGTGGGGTACCACATGGTTCAGTACTGGGTCCAGTCCTTTTTAATGTCTTTATAAGTGACATTGCAGAGGGACTGGAAGGAAAAGTATGCCTCTTTGCAGATGACAAAGATCTGCAACAGGGTTGATACTCAAGGAGGCATGGAAATGATGAGAAGGGACTTGGCAAGGCTGGAGGAATGGAGGAATGGTCAGAAGTATGGCAGCTTGGATTCAATGCAAAGAAGTGCAAAATAATGCTCCTGGGAAACAAAAACCCAGGGGAAGATTTCACAATTTGGGGGGGGGAGGTAGTAACAACAACAAAAATGGAAAGGGACCTGGTGGTAATTATATCAGATGACCTTAAGGTTGGCAAGCAATGTGAGAAGGCAGTAGGGAGGGCTGGGGGGATACTGGGATGTATAGGGAGAGGCATCGCCAGCAGAAAACAGGTAGTTGTTATCCCTCTGTACAGAAAGTTGATGAGACCTGATCTGGAGTACTGCGTCCAGTTCTAGAGACCCTATCTCTGCAAGGACATAGGCAGGATGGAGGCAGTCCAAAGGAGTGCAACTAAACTTGTGCAGGGTCTGCAAAAGAAGCCATAAGAGGAGAGACTAAAGGAGCTTAATATGTATACCCTTGAGGAAAGGAGGGAGAGAGGGGGACATGATAGAAATGTTTAAAGATCATGTGCAAAGAATTTATATTGGACATCAAACACAACTAATCTGATTCTTGTGTCAGCTATAGATAATTGTAATAGTTTCACTTACTTTGATCCAGTGGTTTTAATGTAATTTCATTTTATTCCCATTCGGTTCTGGCCCCCGAAGCTGCACACTAACACTGTGTTTTCTAGCTGGGTGTGTCCAGCCCTGACATCATTGTAGAGTGTAGAGCCAAGGACTGCTTACTATTGTCCCATGAACTGCATATACTGTAATGGGATTTATACATTTTGGGACAGTGTGACTAATTGCTAATCTAATTGTAAAATAGGGTCTTCGACTGTTGTTACAGGGAGCAATATTGGTTGAAACATATAGCATATATAGATGGCATTATTTTTCCCCTTTTCTCCTCACATGCCATTTGTGTTGTTGTGGTTCATGACTGATGCCTGCTCCTATGCCCCAGAATGCATGAATTACTAAATCACCGAAGCCCCCCATCAACACCCCCCAATTACAAAAAAAACAAACATAAAAAGTACCTTGATATGATTGTCTATAATCTGTTGCCAGCGCATCTACTCACTACCATGGAAAACAGAGTACTGGGCAAAACTGCACAGTATTCATCCTGAAAACAACAAACAGCCAAAAAACTTGTATTTTTTTCTAGTAGTGTCACCCGACCCAGTCATCTGAATAGTGATCTGCATACATTGGGTCTTGTGCAACAGTCTATATGCAGTCACTGATGTAGCCAGGCATGTAGATCAATCAGTGTAACACTATGCAAGACATGCTAGACACGATTTGACTATAACAGCGCTGGTCACAATGGTCAAAATGTCACAGCTTTCCCGTTTTAGCCTAATTCTGCACCAAACTTTGTAACAGCAATTTTTTTTTTTTTATTTGGGATTTTTTATCTGGGAATTTTAATGTCTTGATGTCCCCTGTCATGGTTTTTGTTTTGGAACAGTTCTTTACTTAGCCAACATCTTACCAGGACTGTGTGCAGTAACATCTGAGCCCTAACATCGTAAGTGCCATTAGTTATCCCCTTATAACTGATTGTTCATTTTATCTTTGATTATATATGTATATAATGTTTGTTTTTTTTGTTACTAAATGAATTCCTGACGATTAGTGTGCTTGTGTGCCTTTTGTGATGGTCCCTATCCCACTTGCACCACAACAGCCTTTCAATACAGCAAAGAGAAGCGAACAAAGTCCCTTATGGCTAGTAGCGGCAATCGATTTTTTCGATAATACATTTATCCCCCACCCCCAAAAAAATGAATTTTAGCAAACTTTTCCCAGCCTCCTAACTGTCACTCTTACAGCATGGCACTGAGTGCCCTCCTAGGCTTAGACACTGCAACTCAGATTCTCTGGCATAGCATCTATGCAGTCCTCATGTCCTCGGCAGTATCCAAATAGTGAGGAGTGTCAACACATAAAATATTGATAGTGATGAGTGTCAACACATACAATATTAATAGTGAGGAGTGTCAACACATGAAATATTAATAGTGATGAGTGTCAACACATACAATATTAATAGTGAGGAATGTCAACACATACAATATTAATAGTGAGGAGTGTCAATAGCCCCCATGTTGCATCATGCTGCCAGACCGCTCCCCACATAACCAAATCTGAAGAGGCAAGTCGTGGGGTAGGATCGCGTGCAGTGAGTGAAGTAATCTGTAATCCAAGATTGAATAAATAAATAAATAAGTGCTGCATATTTGTTTCCATCTGTGAATGCTGCCTGTATGTCGTTGGCATCTCACAGTGGACTTATATTTTCTTTTTAGTTTAGACATCAGTAACATATAATTGTAGTGGCTGTCCACACTCAAGGCCATTCTTTCTACTGTTCACTTCATATATGCTTCATTACCTGGTGGGGTACATTACCCTATTCTTTCCTATCTCGGCGGAGCACAACAGATACATAACCGTGCTATGAAGGAGAGGGTAGTGTTGGCCAGACATGTGTATTGTTTTATTCCACTGTATATTTATGTCCTCCATTCCACTTGAACATTGGTTTGTGGTGGTTTTTTTGTCTTTTGACCCATATAAATTATGTCTGCAAAGGTACAGAGAATGGGTGCAAAGTAACGGCAACAGGGCAGCATAATAAAATTATGCAATTTGTAATTGCCACAAACATAAGAAGACAAAGTTCCAAAACCATGGCAAAGTGCTTATACTAACAAGAAACCAACAAAACATGACTATCACAGTACTTTGCAAAACTGTCATTATTTCAGAAGCATTTAGTTTAATTTCAGTCATGTGGTGCAGTCACACAGAACATGGCATTTTATGATTTTTTTTCTACATTACCACTCAAATCGTTCATTGTAATGAGGTACAGTAAGTGGGCAACCATCATATGCAAAAGGTAGCAGGAATACTGGCCACAAATGTTCCGGTTTCCTGGGTGGGGACAACAGCATGTTTGAGTGGAATACTAAAATCTTGCAAGTTACATTGTTCTCCACTGCACAAGGGTGGGGGGTGGGGGGGGATAGAAACAAAGCGTGCAAACACTGGTGAACAGCAAAAGGCAGTTTGACATTGTCTCCTGGTTTTAGGGGTCACTAATATTGCAGTGAGACAGCAGCAGCAGCAATTTACACCTTAATCAAGCAGTGCAATCTAGGGACGAGAAACATGGCTTTTGAACCTAGGGTAAACTCATTGTTTTTTGGCCAAATAAATTAATAAAGAAAGAAAGAAAGAAAGAAAAAGGAAATAACCAAATAAACACAGAAATAAATAACTAAATGCAAAATTAATTCATAAAATGTTCAGAGACTGCAGGACAAATCAGATCTCACCACAAGAGAGCACACATGGCATTCGGGAGGGGAAATTGACTATCGGAATGGTGCACATTAGTCACAACATTGTTATGTCGTTCTGAGAGCTATTACAGGACATGATGATGATTTGATTTTTGATGGCTGCCTCTGGATATTGCATGCAGATTTACATAAAAACATGAAACACTGCCATGACAACGAATTCACCACATGCAGTCTGGGAAGGGGAATATACAAAACGGTGTATTCAGTAGCACTAGCAAATGGCAGGGAATTAACACACGCTGGGGAAAGTTTGAGGGCACGCTATGATCCTGGATGGACTTTGGAGTGGATGTGGAGATGACTTGATGGTGAATTTTGTACTGTGGCAGCAACGATATTGCCAGCAGTAGGGCTAAAGTGACTGAGCATGAAAAGCTGCCTATCAGAAGAGTGATGTGGCCATCATCACTGCACTATGTCTTTCCATACAAAATGCCAGACATCTTATTGCTGTTGTAAATATTTATCCTTCTACCGGTGGGCTGTTTGACAGAGAACAGTCACAAGTGAACAGCAGCCAGACGCCGTCACATAATGCCACACTATGCAGTCTGCACAAAGAATGCAAAAGCAATAGTCCAACACCAAAGTGCATATCAATAAAAAGACAAATGAGCAAGCTCCCCAACAGAGATACACCATAGACAGATATACATTACAAAAAAAACATGTTTTGTTGGACTGCAATAAATGCACATGAACGGGTTAAAGTTGTGCCCAGTGCTCAGCTAGGATAAGGCAGCAGGTATTGTATATCTCTGGTGTTTATTGCCATCACACAGAACAAGGTGATTCAGACAACTTTATTCTTTGTGTTATTGTTGGCCGATGTATTTTTTCATGCACTTACACATGGTGTTACACCATTATCTTTTATGTTTATGTAGACTGCACATTGGGTAATTGTGGACAATCACCATTATTTTACGCCCGCTCTTTGGCACTGGCACACTGCCATTTATCCATGGCAACAGACAACCAGAAACACCAGTAAAAAGGTGTCAGTGGCATGTGTGACATACAATTACAGTCCAGCAAATTAAGGACATTGGCACCTCAGGCCACCTCTACCCTTTGCTCCACAACATAATTGTGTGCTGGTTGTGCTCTGCATGAAGAAGTGAGAATAGGTGAATGTACCAATCCGACAATCCCTTATATGTGATCCAAAGGAAACATGGACATGACATGGGCCACAAGTAAATACAAACACTCTAGAAATACAAAAATGACCTTAAGGAGTTGCCCGTGCCATAGATGCATCAGCCTCACATGGAGACATATATGGTGCATTTGTCCCACTGCACATGCTGGTACTGTGCCCAGAGGGTTGGAAGAAGGCAGGGATGGAGGGAATGGATAACATCCTAGCAGGATAAGTGTTGAAGCACCTACCCCATGAGTGGCTAGCGATACTCCAAGGCAACGGTTTGCACAAGACACGGATCCTTGGCCAACCGACCCCCCCCCCAACACACACATACGCTGGGCAATTACACCTAGTGTTTCAAGGAACTGAAAAGGGGCTAAAAGCTGAGGTGCACAAACAAATGGTCCTTGTATATTTGTACTTGGCAATGGACTTTGTGAAACGAGGGTTGTGATGTGTGGGTGTGTGTGAGTGTGGGGGGCAGCTTTGAGTTAAAAATGGGATAAGGACACAATGGAGGTGCATGATCACGGCTGTATATATGTATGTCATAATACAGTATCAAATGCTGTACATGGGCTTAGACAAAACATCTCCTTTTAGTTCGGACAGCAGCTGGGCAGAATACTATTACACTATGACACAAAGGCTTGATGTTCTGCCGGTGCTGCGGCTGTGATCCACTTCAATGAATACGGGAATTAAATACTGAAATAGCAGCAAAACAATGCTGATGCTATCCTTGGAAAAAAATGTGAAATTTCAATTGAGCAATATCACTTTAATGGATTGATCAGCCAGTGCAAACAAGTGACGAGATACATGGGGGTTTAGTATAGAACAAGCAGGTAGGGGTTCAAAGGGTGGAAAAAAACAGTTTGGGTAGAGAACAGAAAACAATGCAGCCACAAGATGAGCATGTCAGGTAGGAAATGGTGCACCGAAGGCACCATCAGGTCACAATGTAGGTGCAGCAACATGAACTTAGGGAAATCAAATTCACTGTGTCAGTGTGGTTCACCTTTCCAACCACTTCAGTCAGGCAGGTGGTTCCAGAGCTGACTGGTCTGTCGTCAGACAAATGATAACTAGATGCCCTTCCATAATTATAAAAAATAAATATGGAGACTAACGTAGGCTAACCATGCCCTAAACCAGTCTTGCTGTGTTTTTGTAACTTACTTGCCCGGCACATAGTGAGAATGTGCCTCGGAAACAACAGATGCAGCATTATGGTACTGACTGGCTTAGAGGAAAAAAAGAACTGCTTCAATTGGGCCAAAAATTTCTGGGACAGATACACAGAGACCAGTAGAACAAATGAAAGAACGTGTCACAAAAAAGTTAATAATAACCATTCATCCACATTCAGCTCCAAACCGGAATCCTCTTTGAAACTCTGGCTGCTGTCGGATGCATCCACACCAGTTGCCATTTGGGACTGGATGGCCAGAGGCTCTTAAGAATAGGGCTGAATACATGCTGAACCCCAAATGCTGTTGATGTTGGTTAAACAAGCAGAAGCAGAACTCACATTAGCAGAGTGTCCACAGCTGCAGCTCATTTAAATTAAGCGCCACTCGGCAATGACGTCTGGGCAGTGGGGGTGGTGCTTAGCAAGCCGTGGATTACTCGTGCATGAGAGGAGGAGTAAAAGATAAAATAATTCACTAGATGTCAATAACCAGGAGGATATGGAAGATCGCAGACAAATAATAACACAACACAACTCACATAGGTGAGGATTTTAACGTTATGTGTTTCAATAACTTACCAAAAGACAGCTTTGCATATGATCTTTAAGTACCTCAGTGGAATCAACAAAGTACAAAGGGGTAGCATCTTTCAGAAAAAGAGATGTGCAAGAACAAGGGGACACAATTTGAAGATGGGGAGGCAGTTCAGGGGCAATGTGAGGAAGTATTTTTTTCACAGAGAGGGTGGTGGACACATGGAACAGCCTTCCTGAGGAGGTTGTGGGGTCTAAAACTGGGGGAGAATTAAAGAATGCATGGGACAGACATAAGGCAATTTTTGTGGGGGGTAGGAAGAAATAGGCTGTTGGTTAACTAGATCTGCAGCTTATCCTGTAGGTAGGGAAATGGGCAGACTAGGTGGGCCAAGCAGTTCTTACCTGCCGTCAAAGTCTATGTTTCTATGTCCCTAGCCTAGAACCCTTTGCTGCCATGTCTGGCTGTACATCACAGGCAATGTGTGCAAAGCACTGTTCACATGAGGAACGTATGCAGGCCAGGGCTAGTTTGAGAGGTACACTGAGGGATGTCCCCCATAATGAGGGACACAGTGGGGATTATATGACTGTGTGTTGCACTATATAGATGTGTGTATATACATAGCCATAAAGACATCTACACAGAGAATATATAGATATATAGTGCTACCATAGTTAGGGTAGAGGAGCCCTTTATGTTAAAGGTCAAACTTTGCACTTTTAATAACGCTGCAATTGTCTCTAATTTGATTTGTCTGAAATTTGAATTCATGATCAAGAACCATACATCTTCGGATCTGCCAACTTTTGTTCCAGTTGGATATACAGCTGTGGAGTTATTGAGTGTGATCTGCATGCACGTTTATGCTTTCTGGTGAATTCTTTGCTCGTACCTATAGGTCGCATGGTTTGTGTGACTGGTCCAAAAACTTCAGAGAACATGCGGCCGGGGTCCCTGATGTGCCTTTCGAAGATTTCGTGAAAAAACATTAAACGGTTCAAAAGTTATTCAAAAAACAAGTTCCCATTATAAGTCAATGGGAAAAGTTAACAAAAAGTTTGACAGTGTCACAAATGCACTTTTTAGTGTTGCAAATGGCACTAGTAGTGTCACAAATCTGCCATTTTGTTTTCAGTTGGTGATCAGAAAAATGCTTGGCATCTAAATTTGGGAACCTCTAGCAACACAATTCTTTTTGTGTTCACCTAGTCGGACCCTGAGGATGCTAGCTACATCTTTATTTTGGGGTGAATCACCCTAGAAATATATTTTTTCAAATTTCTGGAAAAAGTAGTGTCACAAAGTAGTGTCACACTCATGACACTTTCGCAAATGCTTGTGAAAACTTTCACAAATCATGATACTACTTTTTCAGACTATGGCAAAAATGACAGCAGTTCTTTGCCACCCTGCTGCAAAAGAAAGATTTGGTCTTTTGAGCTGAAATTTGGAGGGAAAGCAGCCAACATGACACAGATGTGCCTTTTGGTGGTTTGGTGAAAAAATATTGCATGGCTGCAAAGTTACAGTACTCTGAAGTTGGCATTTTTTTCCATAGACTAACATGGTGGTGTATGCCGCGCCTTTCAGGGCTCGTATCTTGAAAATGATGAGAGAGACAGATTTTTTGTTGCGAATTGCACAGCCCTTTGGGCTATGTAATGGCAAAAGCCTAGCCAGGAAAATCATGATTTTTGTGAAATTTAAATTTTTTTTCTACGTCGTGCGGTTGCTGAGATATTAGCAATTAAGTACTTCCAATGCTCGTTTCAAGCTTCGATGCCCATTACAATGCATGCATTCTTTGTGTTTTTCTATGCACCTGTTTGGCAAAAACAGGGTATGCGCTTCTGTTACTGTTAGGGTTACTGTTTCCACTTGTGTTAATGTCCCCGTTTGCGTTACCGTTCCTGTGTACGCCACCATGTGCATTACCCTTTGCGTTCTCATTTGCACTTGTGTTTTTGTTACCGATACCATTTGCATTTCCACTACTGTTTGTTTGCGTCACCATGCACATTGCTATTTGCGTTTCTGGCAGCCCTTTCATTTGTATTTCCGTTTCTCTTTCGTTTTGCATCTTCCTTGCTGTTACTGCTACCATTTGCATTTGCATTTGCGTTACTGTGCCCATGCTCATTATGGTTTGTGTTTCAATATGCACTTGTGTTTCCTTTTGTGTTTGTTTCTTTTGCTGTTATTGTGGTTGTAACCGTTACCATTTGAGTTTACAATTGCGGTATTGTGCCTGTGCGTGTTTTGGTTTGCGTTTCCGTATGCGCTTCGGTTCCCATTTCCATTTCTGTTTCCTTTGGCATTATTCTTCATGTTAACTTTACCATTTGCATTTACAATTGCGGTACTGTGCCTCTATGCGTTATGATTTGCGTTTACGTGTGCGCTTGCGTTCGCATTTCCGTTTCTGTTCCCTTTCTCATTTTTTTTGCTGTGACACTTAATTCCATTTACAATACTGCTGCCATCACTGTTCATATTACCAGTTGTGTTTTCATGCGCGCTTCAGTGTCCGTTTGTGTTACTGTTCGCTTCGGTGTCACTTTGAGCTTGCGTTTCTATTAACGTTTCCTTTACCATTTATGCCACTTTTGCTGCTTCTGTTTGCATTGCTGTTCCTGTTACTATGTCACAAGACATCACGTGGTGGGAACGTGGGGCCCTTGGGCCCGCACTCCCGGCGCTGCATCACTTTCACTATTTCTTGTCACCATTCTCAAAAAGAAGGGAAATTAGAGGCAAAAAACTCTATTTACTGTATCAGTTAGGGTTGTTCCACAACAACAAAAGTGAGGAAATTCGGTGTTAGGGTTAAAACCCCACCTTGGACCCCTCCAGCCCACCCCCCAACTGGCATCAGGGTGCGCGTTGGGATCATCGGTCCTAACTCTCCCCCATTCTTCCTATTAATCAGCTTCTTTTACATGAGATGGGGTGAGAGTTAGGCCAATGACCAATCCTCCTTGATGCCAGTTGGGGTGGGCTGGAAGGGGTCAGGCAACCCCAACACCACCTCGCTTTTGTTGATCAACCCTAACTGATGCATTAAATGGAGTTTTTTGTCTCTAATATTTATATATCTATACCTATATCTCTCTATTACATTATATATCTATTACATTATATCTATCTATATATCTATATAGAGCGCGCAGACTTCATTAATGCATCAGTTAGGGTGACTACCATAGCAACAAAAGCAGGGAAATGAGGCATTAGGATTTACAACCCTAATGCCACACCCACAGAGTTCCCACCCCTACCACCCCACCCCCTCCCCCCAACCTCCACACAGCAACAGGCATCGGGGTGTGCCATGGGGTCTTCAGGCCTAACTCTCACCCCAATGTCCTATACCATAGTGTGTAAGCTTGTTTACACATGGAATGGGGTGAGAGTTAGGCCTGATGACCCAATGGCACACCCTAATGTCTGTTGGTGTGTGGAGTGGCAGGGGTGGGAACCCTGTGGGTGGCGTGTTAGGGTTGTAAACTCCAGCACCTCATTTCCCTGCTTTTGTTGCTATGGTAGTGACCCTAACTGATGCATTTTAATGACATTTTTGAACTAATATACTTACTTTGTGAGGTAGCATAACAGTATACTCATTTTACTGTGGGAGTGCAGGGTCCTTTTGACCCTGTGCTCCCATCCCTCCATTCAGATAGTACAACAGTATCCATATGTCACAGTGGGAGCACAGGGTTCTGTATGTAGCTGTGGAAACACAGAGGTCTCTGCCCCTGCACCTCTACTCATTAAATTATGAGCAGACATAGCGAAATTGCAACAAATAGTCATAACCTGTGCCATCTTAAATAATTTCCACCCCAGATGATCAACATAACCTTATCACCTCACCACATGTACCCAGTACAGTAAACTTTTAAATCCCTATCGAAATGTAATGCCGCTCAACTGTAATGCCACACAAAAGAATAATAAATAAATTAGCTAATCTGGGAGTGGGTCCCAGGATGGTAGCCTGGGTAAAAAACTGGCTGGACAACAGGACACAGATAGTAAACAGAGCCCAGTCTGAAGAAAGGGGAGTTGCTAGTGGGGTATCGCAGGGTTCAGAACTGGGTCTGGTCCTTTTTAATGCCTTTATAAGTGGCATTGCTGAGGGACTGGAAGGAAAAGTATGCCTCTTTGCAGACTGCAGATGACACAAAGATCTACAACAGGGTTGATACACAAGTGAGGGTGGAAAGGATAAGAAGGGACATGACAAGGTTGAAGGAATGGTCAAAAGTATGGCAGTTTAGATTCAATGCAAAGAAGTGCAAAGTAATGCACCTGGGGAACAAAAACCCAGGGGAAGAGTACACAATGTGGGGGGGTAGTAACAACAAAAATGGAAACGGACCTGGGGGTAATCCAGTAGTGTAGCAAATTTCCAGAGGGCCTGGGTGCAAGGCAATGTTACAGGGCCCCTTCCCAGTTTTGGATAAACATCAAAATTATGATTTGGGCCCCTCAAACCTTGTGGGCCTGGCTGCCGCTGCTCCCCCTGCACCCCTGTAGCTACGCCACTGGGGTAATCATGTCAGATTACTTTAAGGTTAACAAGCAATGTGAGAAGGCAGTAAGGATGGCTGGGGGGATACTGGAATGTACAGAGAGAGGCATCACCAGTAGAAAACAGGAAGTTGTCATCCCTCTGTACAGACAGTTGGTGAGACCCCATCTGGAGTATTGCGTGCAGTTCTAGAGACACCGTCTCTGCAGGGACAAAGACAGGATGGACGCAGTATAGAGTAGGGCAACTAAAATGATGCAGGATCTGCAATTGAAGCCATACAAAGAGAGACTAATGGAGCTTAATATGTATACCCTTGAGGAAAGGAGGGAGAGGGGGACAGGATAGAAACTTTCAAGTACCTCAAGGGAATCAACAAAGTCCATGAGGGTAGCATGTTTCAGAAAAAGAGATGTGCAAGAACAAGGGGGCACAATTTGAAGATGGGGGGGATGGCTCAGGAGCAATGTGAGCAAGTATTTTTTCACAGAGAGGGTGGTGGACCCATGGAACAGCCTTCCTGAGGAGGTTTTGGCATTAAAAACAGCGGGGGAATTCAAGAATGCATGAGACAGACATAAGGCAATTCTGATGGGGGGTTAGAAGTTGGCTGTTGGTTAACTAGAATCTGCAGCTTATCCAATAGGTAGGGAAATTGGAAGACTAGGTGGGCCAAGCTGTCATTATCTGTCATCAAAGTCTACGTTTCTATGTTCTATGTTTTATGCCACACATACAAAAAAACATTTTTGGTAGTATTTGAAAAATTAGAGCTGTACTTTTCATGAGGTGGTATGAAAAAATATTAATGTTGAAAATCTGGACTGAAAACATGAAAAATTGGCAAGGTTACAAGCGTGAGAAGAAACTGCACAACGCACGTTCATAACATGGTCATTTGTTGGAATCTTTGCACCAGATTTTCAACATGGCCTTTTTGGGACCTCCCTCACAAACAGTGGGACTGTTATTTTGTTAATTCCTCCCGAAAGTTGATTTTGCACAGCAAGCACGCCATTCTGTACCACAAGTGCAAAAACACATTTCAGGCAGGATATGAAAAATGACAGCTGTACTGTTTATAAGCAGATGTGAATAAATGGCAATGTTGAGAATCCGTAGTAAAAATATTAAAAATTGGAAAAGTTATGAGAGTGCATAGAAACTGCACAATACACGTTCGTAATGGAGTCATTTTTTAGAATTTTTTTACCAAATTTGCAACATAGGCTTTTTGGCACCTCACCTCATGAACAGTGGCATTATTGTTTTGTTAAAATCGGTCCCAAAAGGTGATTCTGCACAGTGACTGTGAAATCACCTTTCGGGGCCGAGTAATGAAGTGACAGTGTTCACAAGATGGGGTCCTGAAGAACCCCATGCTGAAAATTTGGTGGGTCTTTCAGAAATTCTGCCCCGAATGGACTGAGGAGCCAGCATGACTCCAAGCTGGTGATCCTGTACTCCAGCTTGCACACAGGAATTACGCCCTAAATGGGCAGAGGAGCCGGCATGACTTCAAGCCGACGCTTCTCCATTCCAGCCCACCCGCCCAACTCACACACAGGAATCCTGCCCTGAATGGGCCAAGGAGCCAGCGCAACTCCAAGCCAGTGCTCCTCTACTCCATCCCGCCCAATCAGCTTGCACACAGGTATGCTAACCACCAGGGAACCTTGGATTGAAGGCTGCTATTCTGATTGGCCCAGCTCAGCCCACAGCTTGATTGCTATTGGCAGATTCCTATCTCAGCTTGCTCCTAACTGAACTGTATCCATCTGTGGCTAATTCAATGCTGAAACACAGAGGCATCTTCTTTTTGCTTTTTATGGCTCTAAACTGTTGTGCTTCTTAATCTCTGGTAGCTATTTGATTACTGCCTAATGTTTCAGCAACTGATTTATCCTGCTTAATGCTTGTGGAACTTGTCTGCATTTAATACCTAGGGGTTTTGTCTATCCTGCGTTTTAACGAATTACTGTTTGTGCTATCTGCATATGTACTCTGCTCTAAATTCTGCCTCCCCTACCAACTCCTTTATCTTCCCTCCCTATGCTGTTTATCAGCTTCTAGTCTTTGCTGTTTCCAGCACCTCTCTCTCTCTCTCTCTCTGATCTCACCCCCTGCCCCAGCTGCTTCTCTCTCAGCACCTCTCAACTCCATTCCCTGCCCCAATTAATCTGAACCCTTGCTAGACTGCTTAATCTTCCAAACTATTAAGATCCCTTTCTCTCTAGCCATCCTCCTTTGTTCCAGAAGGCTCCATTGGCACCAGCCCCTGAACTCCCCCACACCAGCCCTTACCTTCCTGCTCATGCCCTTTTTTCTCACTCCATACCCTGATCTTTTGTCTTTCCCACTCCTAGGACCTCCCACTGATTTAGCAAAACCTGCACTCAACCTTATCTGCCACTGATTTTCTGCACTCCCTTTTTCGAGAATCCTGCCCTTAACAGGCCAAGGAGCGATTCCAAGCTGGCACTCCTCTACTCCGGCACACCCACCCAGCTCACACACAGGTACACTAACCACCGGGGAACCTTGGATTGTAGGCCACCCTTCCAATTAGCCCATCTCAGCCCACAGCTTGATTGCTATTGGCTGATTCCAATCTCGGTCTGCTCCTAACTGGGCTGTATCTCTCGGCAGCTTATTCAATAGCCTAAATGCAAAGGTGCCTTCCATTTGCTTTTTATGGCTCTAAACTGTTGCACTTCTTAATCTCTGCTAGCTATTTTGTCATGCCCGCCAACCCCGGCCTCTATTAAATACTTTTCCTCCCCCACTTCACCCAGCCTCCCTTTCTCTCTCCTATTAAGACACTGCCTATGCCTTAAAAGGCTAGGATTAATCCTCTCCTTATAGGGGCTGAGTCACCTTCTTGGCCTACTCTATTTTGCAGCACCACAATCACTCAAGACAATCTCTCTGTCTCAGGAGCTACCACCCTAACTCTGCTCACTAGAACCATAAGGGGCAATCTCATTCCCCAACCCACCCTGAAACAACAATCTTTCACCCTTGCAACAGTTCAGAATGTAGACCCTAATGCGCCTCCCTGTTTTTTCTAACCCCGTTTTCCTCCTTGATGCTTACCTCAGAGCTATGCACCACCCATTGGACGCATGAAAGTCTATCAACAACTTTTAGTGAAAACTTCTTAAAATCAGCATCAACCCCATCATCCCCCCTAGTTGTAGACTGCCACTGCAACCCATACTTCCAGCAACTACAGCAATGTAACACCTATCCCCACCATCGACCTACTCCTGCTAACTAGTAGCTACCCAAAGAGAACCAGCATCCACAAGACTCGTTCTTTGGCTATGAAACAACTTAGACTGCAGGCAACTCAGATAGTCTGGCTACTTCTACTCCTGTACGGGAATACACACCCCAACCCTTGCCCTAAAGATGCAAGTTCTAGTACAACTGCTAAGCAAAGTTATCACTCCATAGTATATCAATATCTGTAGCCTCTCAGCCAAATTTGACTCACTACAGGTATGGATAACCCAACATAACCCAGGCATCTTATCTGTGGTAGAGACCTGGCTCACCCAAGAACAACTGACACGGACATCCAACTAAATGGTTATAATTCCTACCGAATGGACAGAATCGGCAAAAGTGGAGGGGGCTGTGTCATTTATATTAAAGGTCACCTGCAGGGCCAGGCACTCCCACCTATTAAACCAGGCAGCAATGTTCAAATTGTTCCTGTCAAAGTTATCCTTGGAACTCAGGGAAAGAGCATAACAATAATCTCACCTATATCCCTCCCAAGGAACAGGTTGCAGGCTTTATTGTGCTCCTTGGATACCTCTCTAAACGGCACCTAAATTCAGAGGTAGTTGTGGTGGGTGACCTGAATTATAAATTGGCTGTCCCACAATGCTGCCCCATACAGGGATGCCATCACCTCCTTAACCTTTGTCCAACTAGTTGATACCCCAGCGCATACCAACCACCACTCTGGATTCAATACACTATTGGACTGGCTGCTAACAAATCACCCTGAATGGATCACATGCATGACCATTCTCTCCCTGACTCCATAAGCAACCACTCCCCCATCCTCTTCACCTGATCAAACAAATCTCCAAATCTCCCTGCAACAAAGTGACTACCTGCATCTTATAAAAAGGACTCCTGTGCCCCTTAAAAGAACACCTCTGCCAAATTGATTGGTCTCACATCTACTCAATAGATGATGTAGATGCAGTATTGGACTACTTCATAAGACTTTCAATTTGGCTTACGATATCTTCACCCCCTCACCAAAAGAATGATCAGCAGGTCCCAAAAGTCATGGATATCTCCCTCTCTCATCAGTCTCATGCATACCAGGGACATTTTATGGCACATAGCCAAGAGTATGGGAGCACTTTCTGACCTCCAACAATACAGAGCAGCCCAAAATCAATGTACTTAGGCCATCCGTCAAGGCAAAAAATGCTTCTTTAGGGCAGAATGGGACAACTTTTGGGGTGATAGCCACAAGTTTTGGGCAAACATGAAGTCCCTAACCAGGGAACCAAATCGATCTCCTCCCACCCTGCTAAACCTCAATGGTAATATAACTCAGGACCCAAAAACCATTGCAAACACCTTCAACAAGGCCTTCACTGACCTAAGTGAGGTTCTCCCCCTAACTACCTCAACCCCATCAGCAAACACATTACTAATCTGTCAGATATCTCTACTCCTATCCTGGCCGCCCCTGCTAGACCATTCTACCTCAGGACAATCAAAATCTCTGAGGTCAAAAAGTATGTACTGCAAGTACTTTGCAAATTTAGGAATAGCAGTGACTGCTTAGATTTGAAGCTATTAACCCTCACCTTAGATGTTGTCCTGACCCCCTTAACAAGAATCCTTAACCCTGGTTAATTCCCCAAACTCTGGAAAGCCACAGTAGTAATGCCAGTCTTCAAAAGCGGTGATAGGACCAGCCACACTAACTACTAAACAATTTCAATCCTGCTACCAATCTCTGAAGTTTTAGAATGCATGGTCTATGATCAGCTGATCGAGCATCTAGATAAGCATCAACTTCAGTGTAAGGAACAACACAGTTTCTGGAAGCTACATAGCACAACAACAGCTCTTATTGAGTTCACAGGATTCAAACACGACTCCTTTGATCGGAGGCACTTAGTGGGGGCTACCTTTATTGTCCTCACCAAGGCCTTTGATACAGTTAGTTAATCACGACCTCCTACTAACTCAACTAAATGTATCCACCGCATCAACTACCTCCCTGAAATGGTTCCGTAGCTACCTCGCCAGATGGGTACAGCAGGTGAAAACTGTTGAAACCCTCTCCGACAGTCAGAATGTTAGCACCATTGTTCCCCAAGGGTCAATCCTGGGCCCTCTGCTTTTTAGTTTTTTCTTGAACAATCTCCCAAAAGTATGCAAAGACAATATCCTGCTATACAGTATGCAGACAATGCTGTCCTTTACTTCAGCCATTTTGATTTTGACTTCTTGGAATGAAGTCTTCAGAGTAACTTCAAACTAGTTGAAGACTGGTTCACCAATGCACGGTTGCTACTCAACTATTTAAAATAAATAAATAAATAAATGCTTTTCGCTTCCTCATATAGCAAAAATAAATCTGCCACCCTATCCATCCACAACAAACAAAATTAAATCTTCGAGATGGTGCCTATCTTCAAGTACCTCAGGGTCATTCTGGACAGCACATTATCCTACTCACTGCATGTCAACCATCTCCATAACTAGTTCAATAGTGTCCGTGATAGAAGCTTAGAATTTGATGGCAGATAAGGACCGCTTGGCCCACCTAGTCTGCCCATTTCCCTATCTAACAGATAAGCTGCAGATCCTAGTTAACCAAAAGCCTACTTCCTCCTACCCCCCCACTAGAATTACCTTATGTCTGTCCTATGCATTCTTGAATTCCCCCACTGTTTTGACTCTACCACCTCTAATCAGGAAGGCCATTCCATGCATCTTCAACCCTCTCTGTGAAGAAATACTTCCTCACATTACCTCTAAGCCATCCATCACCCCTCTATATTCAAATTGTGCCCCCTTGTTCTTGCACATCTCTTTTTCTGAAAGATGCTACCCTCTTGGACTTTGTTGATTCCCTTGAGGTATTTGAAAATTTCTATCATGTCCCCACTCTCCCTCCTTTCCTTGAGGCTATACATCTTAAGCTCCTTTAGTCTTTCTTCATATGTCTTCTGGTGCAGACCCTGCACCATTTTGGTTGCCCTCCTTTGGACAGCCTCCACCCTGTCTATGTCTTTGCGGAGATGGGGTCTCCAGAACTGTATACAGTACTCCATATGAGTTCTTACCAACTGTTTGTACAGAGGGCCAACAACTTCCTGTTTTCTACTAGTGATGCCTCTCCCTGTGCATCCCAGTACCCTCCCAGCCCTCCTTACCGCCTTCTTACATTGCTGGCCCACCTTTAGGTCATCTGATATGACTACCCCAAGGTCCCTTTCCAGTTTTGTTGTTGTTAGTATCTCGTCCCCACATTATGTACTCTTCCCCTGGGTTTTTGTCTTCCAGGTGTATTACTTTGCACCTCTTTGTGTTGAATCTAAGCTGCCATACATTTGACCATTCCTCCAACCTTGCCAAGACCCTTTCCATCCATTCCACCCCACCTTGCATATCAACCCTGTTGCAGATCTTTGTGTCATCTGCAAAGAGATATACTTTTGCTTCCAATCCCTCTGCAATGTCACTTATAAAGACATTTAAAAGGATCAAGCCCCAGTACTGAACCCTGCGGTACCCCACTAGTAACCCCCCTTTCTTCACTGTGGACTCCATTTATTATTACCCGCTGTGTCCTTTTGTTCAGCTAGTGTTTTACCCAGGCTACCACCCTGGGACCCACTCCCAGGCTGGCTAATTTGTTTATTAATCATTTGTGTGGGACTGAGTCAAATGCCTTGTTAAAGTCTAGGTAGGCCATGTCCACAGCCCCTCCCTGGTCTACTACTTTGGTCACCCAGTCAAAGAAATCTATTAGATTTGTATGACATGACCTTCCTGTGACTCCATGCTGCCTTGGGTCCTGTGCCCCACTAGCCTCTAGGTACTCAACAATTATTTCCTTCAGAAGTGATTCCATCATTTTTCCTACCACTGAGGCCAAACTGACAGGTCTGTAGTTTCCTGCCTCTGTCTTGCTCCTACTTTTGTTAAGGAGAAATCACATCCACCCTCCTCATGTCCTCAGATACCACACCATCCTCCCATGATTTATTAAAAAGGTAGTCAGTGGTGTTACAAGTTCTTCTAGAATTCTGGGGTGAATCCCATCAGGCCCCATAGCTTTATTCACCTTCAGTTAAGAGTTTTTTCAGAACCCTTTCTTCTGTAAAAGGACTACTATCAACCTCCCCATCCAGAGTGCTTCTATTGACTGGATTAGGCATCTCTCCCTGCTTTTCCATTGTGAATACTGAGCAGAAGTATTTGTTCAGTATCCCTGCTTTTTCACTGTCGCTCTCTGCCCAACCACCTTCCTCTTTATTCAGCCTCAGTATCCCTGCCTTAGTCTTTCTTTGCTCCTAATGTACCTATAAAAGGTTTTATCCCCCTTCTTAACCAAGTGAATTGATAGACTATGGTCTCATTGCCAAGAGCTCAGCATCTGAATTTATACTAAAAAGAAATGCCCTTAACAAGTCCTGCCGGTTACTCCTGGGTGTCCAACTCCTAACTCACACTTGTGACCTATGCTGACTTACAGTATGGCTAAACCTTGACAACTGTATTCAGTGCCAACTCTGCCTCCTGGCCAATAAAGCCACCCTTGGCTTGATACCCCCCCGGAGTCCAGTCCATGCTGTGCCCAACAGCCACTACCAGGCTGACCAGGGGATCGCACAACATTCAATTCAAAGTCCCCTTCTGACACATGACTCAAGGGCAGTGGTCCTTTGGATATCGTGCTCCCAAAATGGCTTAACTCACTCCTGGGTGACCTCCTAGCTGAACCCAAATTAGGACCTTTCAAATCAAAACTCTGCTCCCTCCTCGCCAGCCAGTCGACTTTCTCTTGCCCCCAATAACAATTGTATGTGGCTTAGGCCATGAACCTATCCTTCCTGCACTTTATAACCAAGCCCTATGTCTACTGATCTCCCTTTCCCTTATTACTAACTGCACTCTACCTCTCCACTTCCACCCACCTCTCCCTTTTAACCCCTCCCTGCCACCTCTCCACTCCCCCTCCTTCTCCTATTCCACTTCCCAGCTCCACCTTTCCCCTTACTGCCTCCAACTACTTATACCACATTTCAATCCATCTCCATTCTCCGTTCCTCTCTGCCCCTCCCCCCTTCATCTTCTTGACTAAACTCCCTTCCACACACCCCTCCATCTCCTTCACTCACAACAGTAATCTAGGGTATTCCGGATTCCCTGCCTTGAATCCTTCTACTCTTTCCTCGCTCTTCTCTCTCTTCCATTTCCTTGCTCCTGCCTCCACTGAATATAAACTCGGTGCCACTTTCTGCAATTTACCTGTGCACTATTGATTCAATTCAAATTACCCTACATTATATGCTGTTCAGCTAAACTGTTTTTTTTTAACTCACTTACTCGACCACCAATATTTTTTATTATTATAGGTTTATAGCAATGAATATATTTTTTTTAGTATTAATTATTTATCCTCCTTGGCCACCTCTCAGCACCTGTCATTTTTCATTGCATCCTGCTGGGGATCCGGCCACCGTCCATCTCAACTAGGACTGCAGGCACCTGAAACTCCTGCAGCTAGCCCCCCACAGTGGGGTGGCAGGGAGCCTCCTAACTCCCCAGCTTTCATGGATCCAGCTCCGGTGCCAGCACCCGATGAACACTCATGGACGGCCATCAAGCCACATGAGAGGTGCCACTTTTCCACTGTTCGCATCCCCTCCGAGTCAGTGGGTAAATAATGATGCTGGTGATCAGTAGCACACACATGTGTCCAGATGTGCCCCCATCCAGGCATCTGCCCCTGACTCCTCCCCTGTGTACGGCATGCATCCCCGACCCCCAGTCTCTGCCAGGAGGCAGTCAGACACTGACCATCTTGAACCCCCCTCCCCAGAGAGGGAGAGCAGTCCATCAGATGCTTGATCCCTCTCCTCCCCTGCCAGCCCCTAGTGACTCATGCTCACTCCCAAATCTGGGTCACCAGCATGACGCGAGGTGCACTGACTAGTGCCTCTGCCCTCAGCGCCACTGGGCCGGACCAACTAATATGTTTTTTTAATGTTTACTTTATTGTACCCTTCTGAGTGATGTGAAACCTTTGCAAATGAACATCATTTTCAGAGATTGTAATCAGAGACTTGAATAAATAAATAAATAAAAATAAAATAAAAAATTCCTCAAAAATGGCTCAGATATAATCATACTGTAAGCTGAAACTCCAATTGACAGCCATTATACAGTGCTTACCTTTGATTCTTCATTTTGCAGTTCTGCTTTGAAGAGTGTAGATGTGTCCCGGTCCAGAGAAGATGAAAGTGCTGACCTCCAGAGGTATGTCTGGGGTAAGGCGATACAGGAAGGTGGGTGCTCAGTGGTAGAAGTGGGTATGGGGAGGGGACTGGAAAGATAACAGAGACCATTTTCTTTTCCAGGTTAAAAAGAACATATCGGGGGAAGTTTTCTCTATTTACAGGAACAAACAATAAATAAATAAGTTTGGGCACACTAGGGTGGGCTACCAGTGTGCCACATGAGTTTGGGGGAATACATGCTGCAAACAGGGGGGTTGGGTATCCCCATCTGCAAGGCAATAAATAAAATTAAATTAACTTTTTGGCACACTGAGGTGGGCTCCTAGTGTACCACATGAGTTGGGGGGCTGGGGGACATGATGCAGACACAGGAATTTGGCACCCCAATGTCGGTGGATTTGTTGGGGCAGACTATAGAAGTTCAATGCAGGATCCTGTAGCAAAAGGAAAAAGACATCAGGGGATGGTTTTCTTTATTTACAGGTATAGAAAATAAAAAATACATTTGGGCACACTGGAGTGGGCTCCCAGTGTGCCACATGAGTTTGGGGGAATCATGATGCTGACAGGGGGATTGGGCAAACCTATAGGCAATTAAAGTGGGCTGGGAGGGCATGCAATACTGGGAGTGGGTACCCCAGTGTCAGAAAGTTATGAAAAAAAAACACAAACACACACAATGAGTGCACCCATTCAACACTTAGTCGGTGGCTGGCCACGGAGGTGAGTGGCGTGTTGGGTCAGTCACTGGCTCAATTCGGGGATAGGTGGGGGGTGCAGCACTGCCAGGTGGGGGTGTGGGGGGCCACTGGATTACCAGAGAAAATTTAAGATTCTGAATAGAGTGGTAGTTGGAGAGTGTGATGGGGGGCAGCACTTGACTACCAGGATTGGACATGGACATTATTAGAAGTCACACTTGGAATTACTATGGTAGTAATTCAAGTGTAACTTGAATTACTTTGGATTCCACCACCACTTATCACATGCTTTTTGCAGGCGGTATTTAGTGCCACAGTACCAGTGGTGTAACAACCTGGAGCACAGCGCTACTATTTTGAAAATGCCAGTGCACTGGCATTCATGGCCACTCCCATACCTCCATCTCCTGCATACATTAACTTTTAATGTAGGTGCTGTCACACAGCACCGGCACTAAAAGGGCTTTTGAATATTGCAGTTGAGCACAAATTTGGCAATATATTCCAGTGCTACGGATTTGTGCTGGTCTCAAAGCTTTGAATATCTGCCCACTGATGTCATTTTAGGTATAGTAATTTTTCTATGATGATTGATTAGTGTGCCGTGAAAACACATTCACAGTTTTCTCTAGTTACTCAGGGTTTCAGAAAAATCACCCTGAATGCATGTGAAAGGATATTAAGTGAACATCTAGTTTTTTTTTTGTCCCCATAAATATAACAGTAAAGTCATGCTTTCCACATGCAACAGTATCATATCCTTAGTCCTATCTTATTCTTACTTACGGTTCAGGTTATCAGGTGATGGAAGGGATAAAGGATGTCAGTGAACCACATTTCCTAATTCTCCTTTTATTTCATTATTGTGATCTACGGTATATATAATGCCTTTTGCTTCGGACCATAATTACAAAAAAAAAAGCTTTCTTTTCATTGCATTTTGCAAAATGATGTGGGCCACACTACGCACACATCTATCCATTACCATTCTGACAAAAATAATTCTGCTTGCCATGGGGCTGGCATTATACACTAAAGGTTAGAGTAACTAGCTGTGAATAAGCTCTGTACATCCTGCAGACCTGGGTTTGATGGCCACAACCTCCACTTACATACTGCATGACCCTTGTCAAATCATTTAACCTCCCTGGTGCTCCGAGGTTGCCTCTGAATATTAATAAGTAGTGTCTGTAACATATTTAATTATGACACCATTAAGTAACTAATTTGTGCATTAATTGGCTTGGGAGAGGGGATAATTTTGAAATTATGGCTCTTTTTCAGAAAGGATGTGGTAGTAGATAAATTGTGTGCGTGAGGGGGGAGCAGATTTGCATGTTGGGACATCTGCTTTCCTCACAGCTTCTCTATTTAATTCCATTGTTACCTTAACATTGCCCAGGCTTGGTAATAGTAATTGCTGCCTATTTGCTTTTTTTTTTTTTATCTATCAAGTCTAGGATTACAAATACCTTTGAGCCAAGGCTCTTTTACAAAGGTTCCACGTCAGAGAAATACAAATTATGGGGAACATCAAGACAGACATTACAACAATGTGGACATTGCAAACAGAGTACAAATTAATACAGTTCAAGGGTAGCATTGTAAGCAAGGCAGCCAGCAGCATTTGCCAGAGAAAACAGACAACAGATAAGAAGTGCCAGAGTCATAGGGAGAGGGAAGGGGGGGGGAGAAGGAATGAAGGTAGGGTGGGGAGAGGGTGAAGAGTGCAGCATTGGGTATACCAAGATGTGAGGGTAGAATCCAGTGAGGAGGGGAGGGGGGACCTCTAGAGCAGGCAGGGAAGTGGAGAAACAAGGCTAAGTTGGGCAGTCACAGGAGCTGTTGATAGTGAGATAGTCCCGGAGCCTAGTTTTAAACATACCAATTGTTGGGGCATAATTTTTAGTTAACCTAACATTACAAATAATTTTACATTGGGCAAGGTGAAGTCATAGATTCACTGTACAGTCTACAACTTTCTGCTCATTGAGACAGTTGCATTTTTTGTGTGTGTGTGGAAAGGTGGAGGAGGAGGTAAGGAAAGGAAAGTGTGAAGTATCTCTTCATATTGTATTTGAGTAAGGGTTACCAGAAACAGTATAGGCAGTATAGCACAGTGTTCTAAGGCTCTGAGCTGCAAATCTGGTGACATCCAGCAGACCAGACCTGGGTTTGAATCCCACAGCTTCCACTTACATACTGAGTGACCCTGAGCAAGTCACTTAACCTCCTTGTGCTCCCAGGTCGCTCCTGTAAAAAAGCTTTCAGCTTAGTGTGCTATACCTGGTTAAACAACTAAAAAAAAAATCAGAGGAAATCAGTAGTCTTGCCACTAGTTACTGGATAGCTATCCATATAAAATGTGAGAATTGAATGGATCGGGTGTGGGGGGATACTAAACATAATAAATACACTTCATTTGTTATTGATCAAAGACTTGGATTTCCATGTAAAATAATGGGACCTATGTCTGACTCATTGACAGGTCATGTCCCGGCATGCCCCCGAGACAGAATAGCAAAGTGTCACTTATAGACAGAAATCAACCCACACTGCCCCAAATTATATATGTTACTATGTACAGTGAGGGGTATCTCTTACAGGATAAGAATGTTATCTCATGCTGTTTTGGGAGAGAGGACCACGAAGCAAAGCTGAGCAGTTCTGTCAGCCCAAAACAGCATGAGATAATAATGTTCTTATCCCATAAGAGACACCTCTCGCTATACATATTAATATATTATGAAACACTCAAACTACCTTTAGAGAAAAAAAGATATAAAATGTTGCTGAGAATGTCAGTTTATGTGTATGATTTCTGTTGGTCTCCCCCACTCTTTGGCTACAATAGTGGCACATTCCATGAGCAGTCACACGGCATAATCGTGGCAGCTGGGACTGACTGCAGATAAAAGAACTTTGTTTATTTGAAAGTTTTTCTTTATACTTTTTCATTCTGTACTTGTAAAAAGAGGCTAACAGGACTTTGCATTGCATACTTTGGCTAAAACAAACTGCAAGGTACAGTGTTTTGATTTATTTACAAGTTTCTGGTTCCACTTGCAATTGCTCATTTGGTTCTGTGGCTGAAAGACTGGTTGTTTTTAGAACCTGCACTGATGGCTTGTTGGCAACTTTTGTGGCTAAATACACTGCTTTTTAGACCTCTTTTACTTAGATCGAGATGCCTTTCACACCTAATTCTGCCACAGCGCTTCTAACAGGAACAGTGTGACATGCCAGCATCATCGTAGTGAGAAATAGTTGTGGCAAGGAGTGCGAGGCAGCAGTTGTATGCTGACTAAGAGGTACAATAATTCTGACCTCTGATTGACAGAGTTAGTTCAAGTGCTTTGTAATTGGTTACACAGGCGGTTTTGTCTTTTTTCTCTAATTATGAGGAAAAACACACCACAGTCAGACTGTCCCACACATAGTCAATAAACAGACAACTGCTCAGCAAGACCACAAACAAACACACATACACACACACACACACAGACACACACACACAAAGGCCATTGATACACATACTTTACAACAGAGTGACACTGTCACAGTTGGAGCAGACTTTTAACTATTCTTACAGACACACCACAGTGAAAAAAGAAAATGACAATCACCAATAGCAGTCATAGAAAAATGCCACTCATAAAAACAACTGCTCTAATTCTATGCAGCTGACTGCTAGTGTGAGGACACCCCTATAATGGCCAGAAAACTGCCATAAGGCACATTGTGCATGCATAATGGAAAACGACATATTCTAAAAAAAAATTAAATGAAAACAGGTAACGTGTTGAAAATGAGCCCGCAAAAAGTACATTTCTTGAAGTCTGGTGTGAGGGGAAAAAAAACTGCTTAAGGAGTTTAGTTAAAATGCCTTACATTTCACCATTAAATCAATTATACTGTACAGTATATCAGTCTGGTTTCACTTACTACATATACAATGGGGGGTGGGGGGTGGAGGGGGAGGACAGTTCCAGATATTCTAAAATACAGTTGGCTCTATGGCATTTAGAATATAACAAACTGTCACCCCCACTGAAACCACATGGCAAAAATCAAACCACACCCCACCCCCACCCTACATGTACAGTATTATACAGTAGTGACTGAAGATTGTATATCTTGGGGTTGGGGTGGTGAACCTGTGGTGCACTGCCCTGAAACCTAATGTACTCTAAGAAGGTAGTCCCACACCCCCAAATGTGGTTCCAGGTCTGGAAGAGCAGTTCATTCAGGCCAGAGTAGTGCCATTATCTAGCTATGATATCTTCATTATAGTGTGCTGTGTTAGTACTGATGATTGCAAACTCCTGCAGAGAACTGCAACAGGGTCATGAGGTGAGCAGTTTAATACAGCTGTGAGAGTCAGAGCATAGCAGCATCCTGCATGTCCATGCAGCGGAGTCATTGTCTCAATGGGGTCAAAAACAGTGGGGGAATTCAAGAACGCATGGAACAAACATAAGGCAATTCTGGTGGGGGTAGGAGGAAGTTGGCTGTTGATCGATTAGGATCTGCAGCTTATCTAACAGGTAGAGAAATGGGTAGACTGGGTGGGCCAAGCGGTCCCTGACTGCCATCAAAGTCTGTGTTTCTAGGTTTCAGAAGCACACCACCCAAGGGCACAGTGCAAAGTAATGTACAGTATGTAATCACTGTTCATTGTTTACAGGTCCCTACAGAAATTCTTCAGAAGGGAACATATTGTCACTTTAGTGACTCCCCAGAAAAAGAAGATACTGCATGTACAATAAGAAGACTCAGAATGTCTCTTTTTGTGAATACTGTATTAGATTTTGAAAATAAACTAAAATGCAGATGGATTAAAGAGAACATTCCTTTAGAATATATCTAAAATATTGAAATAAGCTTCTGTAAGAGCCAGATCTGTAGCATAGAGCATGCAAAGCTCATCTGGCCTGCTTTTTTGTCAACAAGTTAACTACATCCCGACTTCTGTGATGCTAGAAACTTAACAGACAAGGAAACTGTGTTACACAGTTAGAGTGGAAGTGATGCTGACTGAATGTTTAGAAGTTATAAATTATCAGGAAATTATTTTTCCCCAGTCAATTGCAGGGTAGTGTTGGACATAAAGAAACAAGAGGCTTCTGAGTGCACTGAGTGTAATATCAGTGGTTTGTCAAGGCTGTTATTTCCTTTTATACCATAAATGGAAGCACAGACTAAAGTTTTATGAAGCTTACAGTCTCTGGTTCTATTTATTTCATAAAAGGAAGTACTGTCTTGCAAAACCATTGATATTGCACTTACTTCATACTGCAGACTCTTGCTTCTTTATGTCCCACACAAACATACAACTGAAAAGGGGGAAACAAATCAGGTCCTGATCACTGAAAATTAGCAGCTATAGTGCTATGTACACCATTTCTTTTGAGTTAAGCTTCGATTCTTATTCCACTCTTCTTATTAGGAAAAGTAATAGTTTATTAGTATAAGTAGTAGTTTCTGCTTATAGAACCTTACAAAACCTCCTGTTGCTATCTCAGTATTCAAGTTGGCTGCTGACAGACTGGCCCAGTGGCACTGAGGGGTTGAGACACTGGATGCCACACCTTGCGCCATGCCAGCGACCTGAGTTTGGGAGCAAGCTCAGGTGCCTTGGGTCGGCAGGGGAGGGATTGGACTGAGTGCCTGTAGGACTGCTCTCCGATCCTGTGGGGGAGGGCATTGCGGTGCCCAGTGCTCCAGCGGCCCCTAGTGGAGATCGGGGGTGCTGCAGAAGTGTGGGTGGCATGTAACAGTGTGCCCGAAGCTGGCAGGGTTGCCGTGCACCATGCATCGGGGGTGCTCACACAATGGGAGGGGTTGGGTAGAACAAGGAAAAACCCAGCTTGAAGGGATACGCAATGGTACCTATCCTCCATGCCCAGTGCCGGGTTAGTCTCAGCCAGCCTCATTGCTCCTCCACTCAGGCCCCACCTGCATGTCTGCCTCGCAAAGAGCCCAAAGTAAGGAGTCAGGTATATGGTATCAGGTATCAGGGCATGGAGGATAGGTACCATTGCCTATCCCTTTGAGCTGGGTTTTTCCTTGTTCTACCCAACCCCTCCCATTGTGTGAGCACCCCCGATGCATGGCACACGGCAACCCTGCTAGCTTCGGGCACACTGTTACATGCCACCCACACTTCTGCAGCACCCCCGATCTCCACTAGGGGCCGTTGGAGCACTGGGTGGGTTAAACTGGGGGTGCTGGCTGCGGGGGGAGGAGAGAAGGCACAGGCCATAGAGATCCTCAGGCAGGGCAGGGCAGCCCAGGGATGGGCTGCCTGAGAGAGTTCCCTCGAGCTGTGAAGGAGTGAAAGAGAGTTGAAAAAAAATAAATAAATAATAAGCTGCTGACGACTTAAGGGAGCATCCTAGAAATCCGATAAATTGGGATTAGATAAACTCTGCATGCTCTGTGCTGCAGAGTTTGTTCTTAGTGTTTTTCAACATTTTATATATTTTCTAAAGGAATGCTCACTGTAATCCATCTGCATATCAGTTTTTTTTTCCAATACCTAATAGGTACAAAACAATCATTCTGACTGACTACCCAAAGCTGCAAAGACATTGCAAAGTATTGTTACAATGTTGCACATTGTTTCTGTAAAGAATTGATAAATGGTAAATGATTTGTTTAGCAACAAAGTTGCAACTCCAGGTAACACTGTAGCACATTCCTTACTTAAGAAAACAAGAAAGTTACAGTGATGCTGTATATTCTTATGTATCTACTCTGATCTGCTGCAACAGCTCTGCAGAAACTTTTTTTTTAATACTTTTTCTCCCTCGTGGTCCCAACTGGCTCTTTACATCCTTCCACCGCTGCCCACAGTGCCATCCCCCCAAGGATCAGACCCCCTCCTTTATGCCCCCATGACTTACCATCATGACATGGTGGTGGGGAGCAACTCAACCCACCAGGAACAGATCCAGCAAGGGAGCGGTCATCTCAGGGGGTGACAGTATTCATGCAGTGCAGCCAGGACCTGTTTTCCACTTTTCTTGTGGAGGGAGAGTGGGCAATGCTGACAGTGGCACACAGCACATGCGTCCACATGCTGCCAGTTGGTCGGCGACTCATCCTCCTCCCCCCCAATGTACAAGACTCAGCATGCTAACACCTAGCTTCCACTAGGTGTCAGGCAAGTGCCGGTCCATGTTCCCCACCCTCCTCGGGAGAGGGGAGCTGTCCCTTGGATGCTCGATCCTCTCCCTCCCCTGCCTACCCTGGTGACCCATTCACACCAAGAACACGGGTCACCGGCATGGCAGGAGATTAGGCATGATGCCTCAGCCCTCCATGCCACTGAGCTGGCTCTGCAGAAACATTTAATGGATTCTTTCTTTTGTTTTCAGATTTCTGATTCTTACTCATGTTTCATCCAGTTTAATAAAGTAAGCAAGTAAAGCAACTTTGTGTGTTTTGTTATTATTTATCAAATAAAACTCTTATTAAAATACTTACTGATTTGAGACCACATGATGCAGCTTTCTAAGCAGCAGCCTCCTGAGTTTGTTCCAGCCATCTGACCACCAAATTCAGCTAAAAAAAACCCTAAAGTCTAGTTTATTCAAGTGCAATTGAGCAGTTTTCTACATCGGAATACCCTCTCCTCCTCAGTACCGTAAGATATTTGACTGGATGGACAAAGGCATGAAGAAATCAGCGCTCAAACATACGCCGCCATCTACCCCAGAAAAGGATCCAAAAAAATTAAGGGCTACTGGAATGGCTAGCTCTGCAAGTGCGATGCCAATCAATCCTGAAACAGAACCACTTACTTTGGCCCAATTCCTGGAGGAATTTAAACCCTTCAGATCGGAACTTAGGGCAATTTCAGAGGAAATAAAATCTATGTCTCAGGCGATAGAAGATGTTTCCTCTCGTACCTCTGATAATGAAGCCTGATTGCTATCAACTGAATGAAAGCAGTAGAAAATGGAAACAGATTTAACCTCTACCCAACAACAGATAAAAAGTTTGGAAAATAAAGTGGAGGATTTAGAAGGTTGCAGTCGGCGTAATAATGCTGTTTTAATCGGGTTACCAGAGAAGGAGGAAGGTCCCAATGCCATTGGCTTTGCCCAAAAGTTTATAGAGTCTGTTGCTGGGCCATCTCCTTTTGGGGATAAATACATTATTGATTGAACCCACTGAGCCCTTCACCCACCTCCACCTCTGGGGTCCTCTCCCTGTACATTTATTTTCCGTTTTCTAAATTATCAGGAGCGTCAACATTTTATTCCTAAAGTGAAAGGGCTTCAAGAAATCAAATGGGCTGATGTGAAAATCCGAGTGGCCCAGGATCTGCCACTTTCTGTGAGACAAAGAAGAGCCTCATTTCACCAGCTGGTGATCAAATTAATTGCTGCCGGAATAAAGTTCCAGATGGGTTATCTGTCGAGATTCCAGGTCCTTATAGCTAGTAGTTGGACCACCTTCGAAGATGCAGATTCTGCTGCAACTAACTTAAAAATGGCATTTCCTGAGCTATTTCGTGATCATTGATAAAATGTGTAATTTCCTGGTGCAATAGGCTCTATTTGTGTCTGGTTTGCTATGGATTCATCTGAGCCCCTTTCTAATCCTGCGTTTATAAAGAAATGGATGGGAATAACCTTTTGTATGCTCAGAAGAATATATTTCTTTGATGGTCCTGTAAGTTTTTGTGCCTGAAAAGAATGTTAACTCTAGTTGCCAGCCTGAAAGAAAGATGGTGATGTTCCCTGTCTAACTAGTTGTTCTTGGGAATGTTGAAAAGTTTGTGGCCAACGCCCCTGCACAGAAGGCACAGAACAAAGGAGCATGCCTTTTCGTTCGTGAAGCATAAACAAGTGAATGCGGTATGTCATTCTCACTACTGGCCACTAGAGGGACCCACAGACTGCTCTATGGGCATCTCCTTTAATATCTACTGCTTCGCTTGCACATACTTTTTTCGGGACTAAATTCTACAACTGATGGTTTTACTGTTTGAGACATTCACTCGTTCATATGTGATGTAGTATGTAGTTTTCTTTCTTTTTTTTTTTTTTTTGCTTATCTCCTAAGCCACCCTATTTAGGGTGGATTATTTCGGGGCTATAAGATTTCAATTATGCTCCGATTGGGAATTGATGTTTAATTGAAATTACCTTCTATTTTCTCTCCTTTATTTCCCTCTTCTTTATTTTCCCTTCACCTACTTTGTTTTTATTAGTTTGAGAGCTTGTATTTTGAGATGCTCATAGCTATAATAGTTTGGTAACTTCAATCCTCATTTAATCTATACTTGAGGGGGGTTTCTGGTACCAAGTTACCTGTAAAATAGTTTAATTTTGGGGTTTGCTTTCCCATGTATGATATATAATAGATACAGAGACACCAAGACCCTGGTCAAGCTTAGTTTTTTACTGATGTCATATTATAATCTTGGTGTCCAAGCTAAATTTGTGTAACCCCTGGACCCATGCCTTTTTGCAAAATGACAGATGGCATGCTGTTGAAGCTGACAGCAGTACCTGGTGGGGACTGGGTTCGGGGAGGACTAGGTTACTCGGCACAGGGGCCCTAGGTTTGGTTACTCTGCACAGGGGCACCCAAGTAAATCTGAACACAGGAAGCAATAACTGTAATGTCCAAAACCAGGAATGGGATTCTACAGTGTGGCTTTTATTCACATCCAAAATGAACAAACAAAGCATAGATGGACCCCCATGGGGCTACATTCCTGGTAATGCAGGTTAGAACAACAAAACACTTCTTCACTATTCCAGCAGTAGTATTGGTGCATACTAAGTGACAAAATGATTGATGGGGTTTTAATGACCGCCCCAGGATATGACGTAGCCCCCACCCCACGTCACGTCTGCTTCCGGCAGCGCAGGATATGATGTAGCCCCACCCCCTACGCCACATCCACTTCTGGCAGCACAGAAAATGACGTAGCACCACCCCATGTGCCAATGATGCAGTTCTGACTGCACCGGATGTTACATAGTGTTCCCATCCCGGATATAATGCACCCCCTTTTCTGGCACGGGGCTATGACGCACTTATGGGTTGGGCAAATCTGGGCTTGTTCAGGCTTGTCAGGGCATGTCAGAGGGTCCAAACCAGACTTGGTGCATATTTTCTGTGAATGGATAAATAAATAAAAAGCAAAACACTGATTGTGTGAAACTACCACATTTGATTAAAAGGTTTTGTAGTAAATGCATGTATTTTAAAATACTGTTTTTCAAATTTAGGAGTGAGTATAGTAGCAGTCAAATTAAACAGTTGGTTTTTCCTCACTGGTTTTATAATTTTCTTTTTCCTTTTGTCAGTCTAAAGTGGGATTTAGTGTTTCAAATGTACCCTATACTTTTAGTTTGATTTTGTAAATGGAGCAGTGCTTCTTTCTGCAAATAAGAATTCTCTCCCCACATACACAATACTTTTAAAACTTTTTGTCACCTGCATCATAAAAACAACTTATTTTGTTTCTGTTTTCATGCCCTTTAATCTGGTTTACAAAAATTCTGTCCTGCTGCAAAATGTTTACTGATTATCAAAAGTCATATCCCTGTATCAAATATTGTTTTGTGTATGTATCTAAAAGCTTAATGTTATCTAAAACTCTACAAAATGCTTTTAGTGTTACCTGAAATGAACAGAAGCTGCTGGGCTGGAAGTTGGTTTGCAAATGTGTGTGTGTTTCAGGCTCCGAGCAGAAATTTATGTTGATGGTATATGTGCAGGCTCTGTGCAATGGCCACAGTGGTCTGAGTTTGACCTTAAAAGATAATGATCAACAAGCTTGGGAAAGTTTAGGAAAATGCTATTTACTTATAGTTCAATAGCTAGATACCTAATTTTTAACTTTTGTCTTTTACCATTCTTCTAAAATGGGCAGCCACAGAAGGCACCACCCTAAAAACAAAATACTTTTTTAACTTTAAAATGCTATAGCTGATTGATACACCTGGGGAAAGTGTCTGAAAAATGCTGTTTATTTACAGCTTAATAGTTGGATACTTATTTTTTAACTTTTCTACGGGTCTTTGTTACACAGGCTGTCACTCTGTGTACAATGCTTGGGGCGTGTCACAGCCCTTGGACAATATAAAAGGAGTTGCTTTAGACTGCTTGAGTCTCTGCCACTCTGAAGCAACCTTTGGTAAGCTTTTGAAAAGTTGTAGCCTGTAAAGTACTGTTGTTATCTTGACATTAAAATGGCAAATTATTCTGCAAAACATTTTTCTCAGATTGGCTTTCATGATCTTGTTCTAGACTCAGAAGACCCACAAGGAGCTGTTGGTGAGTGCTCTTTTTAATTGTTTGTAATATTTTGATTGCTTAAAATCATGTTTATAAGACTATAACTAAGTTTTCCTAATTCAGGTTTGCTGGCCCCATATATACAAAGCAACTCTTCTGCAGGCACACACATCACATCATACGGTATGTCCAATTAAATGTACCAATGTCTTAATGATGTGGACAAGTCCAGACAAGATCATGATACCCCTCTGCCCTGCTCTGCTATAACTGTGTTGCATGAGAACATATGCATAAGTGGATTTTCTGCCTGTGTTGCTTACATTATGGTGTATTGTATAGTAATTAATTTATTTGATAGTGTTGTAGCCACTTTGCTGCACTGTGAGCCTTAGTTTAATTCATTGACAACTGCGAGGTTGGCAATAATATAAAGGTTTGTTAATATACATTTTGGTAATTTGTTTCAATTAATGTCTACACATGGTTCTAAACCCTCTAGCAAACTGACTTATTGACCCCTACACTTTGTAGATAGATGAAAAAAACTGCTGAAGTTTAAAACTAGCTAAATACTGTTTTTAAAGTGTAGAGAAGTAATAGCTGTTTGACTACACACAGAATGCTTGGAAAACACTATCTGGTTAGTGGTGACATATATACTGCATTGATTTTTAACAGAAACTGGTCAGCCAAAGTCCACATCTGAAAATAAAACAACATCAATTAATGAAGACAAAACAGAGGGTATGTGTTAAAGTTTTTAACAGTGTTGGGCATTAACTGAAAACTAATGACTTATTTTTACAGTGCTGCAGATGGATAAGGGGGCTGCTTTGTTGGTATTTGCAAATATTTTCTTTTTTTATAAATTTAGCATGCTTTCTTGTAACAAAAATTGCAATATATTGCCATGTGTTTGTACAATATTTGTTAAGAAGTTTTGGGCATGGCTATGTTTTTAAATCACATAGATTTTCTGAATTTATAGTTTTAATTATGTGTGGCTCATTGTAGCAAACTATTTAATATGTTGGTATATTGCATGTTTGAATCCAGGATGTAGTCAATACGGTGTACAGTGCTGGTATATTTATGTTCTCTAACTTTTTGTTACTAGGTGATACCGAATTTAATCATATAGAAGCTGTATTTCAAAAGTCTGCAAGAAGGCATCACGCATATTCAAGGCTATCCAGACAGAAAAGCAACCTATTAACAAGGCTGGACCATCTTCACACACAGTGCCTGCAACCAAGGCAGCAGCCCAAAAGAATAATGACATTTTGAAACTTTCTTCAGGCCCCTCTTGCTTGTCTTTAAGAGCTGGCCATACACCTTCTACCAACAAAAGTGCAAAACGTGAACACCGTTGTCGTACAGGGATTGGGGGTAAGAGGTGCTGCAAACATAATAATAAACAAACACAAACACCTGTTACATTAGACTGTGCCACTGATAGTATAACTGCAGAGCAGCCATGCATTAAATCATCAGCTGTGTGTATAAGTAAGGCTGACCCTATAATTACGCCTGGAACACTGATACCTGAAAAAGTGTCACCACATGCTAAAGTCCCAACTAGTGGTACACTTGTGTATACATATAGTTACAATTTAGAACCTTTTGGTATACCTGTGACAGACTCTTCACATATGCAGATACCCACTGGTTGCAATCTAATATTTGGAATTTCTAATAACATAATTAAGGTGGTTAGTCTTGCAGAATCATAGTCATAAAGTCAATTTTAAATAATTCTGTTAGCTGTGACTGGTATACCAAAAATGGTGGGTACTAGGAAACTAATTCAGAAATTAGCTGTAGGAGGTGTAAAAATGTGTACTATTCAAAATGAGTGTAATAAAATTATTAATAGAATTATTCAACAAGGGCAGGTCATCAGAAACACTAGGCGTAATATAGTAAGCCAGAATATTAGTAGTAGAATTCGCAGGTCTAAAAAAATATTGGTTGACTGTAGCAGAAAGAAAAACCAGCAGAGTCCTTGGCACAGACACAAGCCATAACAACATAATCATGGGGAACCGGGGTCTTACACACCATGTTGTGTTTGTGCTTGTTTGAATGATTGTGTCGTGTGTTTATCAAGCCAGCAGTCTCCTGAGTGCCAAGAAAATAGTGACTGTGGAACAACGTGTTGTATGAGTGAAAACTGTGAATGTGCACAGAGTGATAATTCTGATATTTGTAGGGGTCTGACAGACAGCGAGGTATGTATGATGCCTTCTCAAAACAACACAATTGATAATTCTGACAGTTGTGTTTGTGATTGTTTGTGTGCTTGCTCTGTGTGTTTATCAAGCCAGCAGTCTCCTGTGGGCCAAGAAAATAGGGGTTGTGAAACAGCATGCTGTATGAGTGAAAACTGTGAATGTGCACAGAGTGATAATTCTGATATTTGTATGGAACTGTCCGGTTGTGAGGAATGTATGGGGCCTTCTCAAAACAGCACACCTGAACACATGCAGATAGGGTGCGGTGGTACCACAGACCATGAAGAAGACATGTGTAGTCAGGAGGTCCCACAGGAGAGGGAAGATGCTGTACCAGAACCTGTGTATTTAGAATTAATAAATGAATATGAAGTACCCAGAAATAATTTTAATGGTACCAAGTTTCGACAGCAGTTTCGCTTCACTAACCTAGACCAAATAATGTCCATTGACCAATACTATTCTGCAATCCACACAGCTGTACAACAGTTGTTGGACAGAATAAGGCCCACTTTGGGTAATAATGATTTTGTACAGCTACACCTGAGTTGTGACAGCTTAAATGACCCTGTGTACTCATTACATCAGAACCCCAATGAATTAAATGCAGATGAATTTTTAGAGCATATTGCCAATTTATTAAATAGCAAGATGGAGGTGTGTGCTAATGAGACATTAATGCTGGTTGTGACAATTGTGCAAAATGTGCTTGGGGGCGTTTCCAGGGATGTCAGAAGCATCTTATCTAGCCACATTGTAAAGCAAAAAGCAAGACACCTAGTTAATATTGTAAATCAAAGTAACACATCATGCTTTGCTGCTAGTGTAATTGCTTTGCTACACAAGCAACTAGTTGATGTTCAGATATTAGCAAAAGCTAAAGATTTACACAACAGGGTAGGCTTGTCAAAACGCACACTTGTAGATTTGAGTCACATACACCTATTTGAGACAGAGCTAAATGTGACCATCCTTGTTTACTTTATGAACAAAGCTGGGGCATGGCAGAAGTTTTTGAGTTCTCCTAATAAATGGGCTAATACAGTTTTTATGCTTTTGCACGAAAACCATTATTATGGTATTAAAAATCTTAAAGGCTTTTTTGGTGCCAGAAATGTGTGTGAGCATTGTCATGCCCTTTTTGCACACAAAGGTTCACACACATGCCCTAACATGTGCCATGCATGCAGATCCTTTGGCTGCAGTGAAGTGCAAAGTGAGGTGGTACAGTGCCCTGATTGCAATAAACACTGTAACTCCACAGACTGTTACAGGCAGCATAAATTGACATTCCCCAATTGTCATTTAACTAAAGTATGCAAATCATGTGGAAAACCTAAGGAGGGTGTACATATTTGTTTTCAGCCAGTGTCATAACTGTCTTACAGATGTACAACCTTTTGAACCCCACTTATGCTACATTCAGCCATTAAAGACACCGCCATGTTCAAGCAGCTATATATTTTATGATTTTGAATGCATGCAATATGTCAGTGCTGGTGACTCTAGACATATTCCTAATTATATCTACACCATTGAAAGAGGTCACAGGTGGGAATTTGAAGGCACTGACTGTGTTGCACAGTTTGTAAAAAAGTTTATTCAAAAAGGGTTTAAGGGGTACACTTTTATAGCTCATAATCCAAAGGGGTATGACAGCCACTTCATCTTAAACCAGCCTGTAAAAGAGAAAATGGAGGTGGAGTTACGACTCAAGGAAGTAAACTGATATCTGTAACTGTAACACGGCCAAAAATCCGTTTTATTGACAGTTTAAATTTCCTACCTATGAGACTAGCTGCTATGCCACATGCGATAGGTTTTGAAGGAGTAAAGGGGTACTTTCTGCACTTTTTTAACAAACCAGAAAATCAAAATTATGTAGGGCCTATGCCTGACCCCAAAGATTATGGTATAGATTACATGATGGCAGATGAAAACAAACAGTTTTTGGAGTGGCACAAATTGCATAAAAAAGATATATTTCATTTTAAAAAGGAATTACACCGCTACTGCAAGTCAGATGTAGAGATTCTAAAACAGGCACGTGAAATGTTTCAAGATGGTGTAGAGGAAATGTTTCAAGACATTGCAGAGGTGAGGGGGCAAATTGACCCCTTTCAGTACATTACTATAGCATCAGTATGCATGGCCATGTATCGATTTAAATTTTTAGAGCCAGACACCACAGGGATTATACCCACTGACAACTATCACCGCCAATGCAAGGGTTACTCTACACCTGCCATACAGTGGCTTATGTACATAAGTAAACAAGAAAATATTTCCATACAGCATGCTTTGAATGGTGGTGAAGTGCAAGTGGGTAATTACTTTCTTGATGGTTATGTTGTAATAGACGGTGTCCCTACAGCATTTGAGTTTTTAGGTTGCTTTTATCATGGCTGCAGGGAGTGTTTCTTTGAAGATTTTTTAACCCAATGCTTGGCACAACCTACAAACACCTATATTACATGACTATCAAGAAATTAAACTTCCTCAGGCGTGAAAAGGGTATGAATGTAAGGGTTATGTGGGAGCATGAATGGAAACAGCTGGTGTGTGAGAATCCTCAGTTGCAGACCTTTTTGAAAGTAGCTGATTTTCCTGAGCCCATGGATCCCCATGAATCACTTTATGGAGGGCGTACAAATGCTCTGCATTTATATTACCGTGCACAGCCTGGTGAGAAAATCCATTATTATGATTTTACCAGTTTGTATCCCTATGTGAACAAGACCAAGACATACCCCATAGGGCACCCAGTGGTTATATATGACAATTTCAAGGATCTCCGACAATATTTTGGGATTATAAAAGCTAAAGTGTATCCACCCCACGGTCTCTTTTTGCCTGTTCTGCCCAGCAGAATAGGTGGAAAGTTAATGTTCACACTGTGTTGCTCATGTGCTGAGACAGTTCAGCAGTCACAACCATGTATCCATTCAGATGAACAACGATCTCTGGTGGGCATATGGTGTACTGAAGAGCTAAAGCTGGCTTTAGAGAAAAGTTATAAGGTGGCCAAGGTGTATGAAGTCTGGCACTACCAAGCCAGGTCAGACAGTCTTTTTACAGACTATATTAAATTACACCTAAAGGGGAAACAGGAAGCTTCAGGGTATCCAAACTGGTGTACATCTGATGTAGAACGTAAAGCATACATCAGGCAGTACTATGCTAAGAAAGGTGTTGTTTTAGAAGCAGAAAATATAGCAAATAATCCATCACAAAGACAGATTTCAAAGCTGTTTTTGAATTCTTTGTGGGGAAAATTTGGCCAGCGACCTAACTTGATGAACACAGCTCTTGTCAAGGATGCTGAAGAACTCTTTCAGTACTTTTTCACGGATCGCTACCATGTATCTAGTCTGTATTTCATCAATGATGATACAGCCTCAGTACAATGGAAATACACTGAAAACCACTATGCAAACGCTACCAACATTAATGTTGTTATTGCTGCCTTTACCACCGCTTATGCTAGACTTAAATTGTACAGTTTACTTGAAAGCCTGCAGGACCACTGTTTATACCATGATACAGACTCTGTCATATTTGTCAGCAGACCGGGGGACTAGGATCCACCACTGGGCGACTATTTGGGTGATCTGACCAGTGAATTACCACATGGTGAACACATTGTGGAGTTTGTGTCTGGTGGTCCTAAAACCTATGGCTACAAACTGACCAATGGTAAAATTTGCATGAAGGCAAAAGGCATAACACTAAATATGTCTAATAGTGAAAAGGTTAACTACAGCTGTCTCAAATCACTAGTACAGCATTTTGTCAAGGAAGGTGGTGCAGAAGAAGGTGTTGGGGTACAATCAGTTACTATTGGACTGAAAAAAATTGTGAGAAACAAAAAGAGCATCACTATTGAAAACAGGCCAGAAAAGAAAACCTTCAGGGTTGTCTACAACAAAAGGGTTTTGACTGAGGAGTTTAAAACAGTGCCTTATGGCTTCTGATATGAGTATGGGTATGGATATACGTTTGCAGCACCCTTTTTCCTGTATTTTGGCTGGACCATCAAACTGTGGGAAAAATTATTTTATTAAAAGCATGCTGGAAGCTGGTCTCAGTGCTTTAACAAGATTTCCAGAAAATATTATCTGGTGTTATAGCTGTTGGCAACCTTTGTATACAGAATTGCGTAGTAAATTTCCTCAGCTGAGATTTATAGAAGGTATTCCTAGCACTCTACAAGATGATAAACTACCACCTCAAAAAGTAAATCTTTTAATTGTAGATGACTTAATGGAAACAGCATCTGAAAATGGTGAAATTCAGAAATGTTTCACACAGTACTACCACCACAGAAATGTTAGTATCCTGTATGTCACACAAAATTTGTTTGTCCAGGGTAAAAAAAGCAGGACCATAAATTTAAATGCTAATTATATAGTTTTATTTAAAAATCCCAGAGATGAGCTGCAGGTCAGTACACTGGCCCGCCAGATTTATCCTGGAAGGACCAGATTTTTTGAAGAGGTCTTTGAAGATGCTACCCGTGAGGCCTATGGTTATCTTCTGGTGGATTTAAAACCCACTACACCGGAAACATACCACTTAAGGTCTTTTTTTTTTTTTTATCATCTATTTTTGCCCCCTACTGCTCCCATCGGCTATCAGCTCCGGTCACGGACCCCTGTTGCCCCCACCTCCGGATATCACCGCATCCCCACGGTCATCCCTGGCTTACCCCCAGAGAGCGGGGCTGCAGCTCCGACCCCCGATATCGGGCCGCGGAACTGTGACTAGTTGGGGGATCGGCTCTGGAGGCTGATCAGGGCTACCAGGGGCAGAGCGCCATTAAGACGGCGAGGCTCGGGATTTTTTCTTTACCCCTCCTCCCCTTTAACAGGATGGGACGTGCAATGATGACCAGCGTCTGTCCCATCCTGACGTAATGTTATGCGCCGACATATTGCAGCCACCCAGCCTCCGCTAGGTGCCGCTCGTATGCCGAGCGCCGTCCTGCCCTCCTCCCAGGGAAGGAGAGCTGTCCAAGGGATGCTCAATCCTTCCCCTCCCGGCTGGCCCTCTGGCGACCCAGGCCCATTCCCGAACCCGGGTCTCCGGCGTCACAAGCGGAAAATCCAACCGCTGCACCGACGGGACGGCTATACCGCTTAAGGTCTGGTTTGTTTCCACCTGCTTTACCTGTTGCATACATAATGAAACAGAATGCACCACAAAAATAAGAACTGCATCATTTGTTCATTGTAGCCAGATAGTCATAGCCCTGGGACATGTCAGCATGTCTGAAAAGAAACCTTGCAGTGCTCAAGCTGCTGGTGAAGGGGCCACCACGACAGCGAAAAGCTATTCTCTGTTCAGCCTCTGATGATTTAATAGCAGCAATTGCAGAGGTGGCACTCAATGTTATTAAAGGGAATATACCTCTCACAACTCATCAGATTAGGAAGCTAAAGAGGAGACGCAACATTGTTAAAAAATTAAGTAATAAAAACTGTCTGTTAAACATAAGAAGCATCTTGTAACACAGTCTGGGGGTTTTATAGGCACCTTGCTCAGTGTGGCTATACCATTTTTAACCAGCCTTCTATCAAGCAGATGAGTCAGGCATGGCTTATGCACAAAAAATTTATTTGGTACCTAAACATCAGCTGGACATGCTAAGAGGTCAGTCACAGCCTGAAGAACTACCAAGAAAGAGTGTGGAACGCCAGCTGGATGCTGAGATGCAGGCTGTTCTTCAAAGGACTGACCTCTCTGAATATGAGAAGGCTAAAGTACATGGGAATGTGCTACAACGCTATCTCATAGTTGTACACCAGGGTGAAAAAGATGTTGCAAACTTGTCATTATCTTTGACACCACATGCGCTAATGCAGCCACAAGATGACAACACACTGCTACCTGGCACTGATAACATATACAGTGACATATTACAAGGTGTTTCTGTGCATGCCCGAAAAAACACTGAAATGTTGTTAAACAAACTAAAAAGGTCTGCTGGTGTTACAGATTGGAATGATCGTGGTGAATTTATATATCATGGTGTACCTATTAAAGGGTCTCACATATATGATTTAGTCAGAGCTGTTACTTCGCAAAGATATACAACTGATGCTAAAAAACCTAGGGGGTGGGATAAATTTATCAATGCTTTAGCAGAAATTAATGCTCCTGAATCAGTGGTACCCAACATACAAAACAAATATTTGATTCAGAGTTCTAAAAAACAGCTGTCAGAGGTTCTGACAGATACTTCTGCAGTGACAGCATCTGAATCCTGCACAGCATCACCGGTGACAAGGATAAGAAAAAAACGCTTTTAAGAAACCACAATGGTTAATGTTTTAACACCTATGCTATGTCCTACACAGTTCTCCTAATTGTGCTTTTTTGTACATTTTATTAATTAAACTATGTGCTGTCTTTTATTTTATCATATTGTAAAAATAAACAAACACTCCGATGCAATTCACAAATGGTTGTGTTTATTGTCTCCTCACAACAGAACCTTTATTAATTATACACTATAAAAACAAACTACAATGTTGTCTAGAAAATACAGCATGCATTGCCTGTGGCTCTATCAACAGTAATATCGCTGGTTATAATCATAACATGAAATTACTGTCTGCGCGCTTAAAGAAAAAGAAGGCTTCAGCCTTCTAACAATTCTACATTGCTTGACAAATTTATAAACTTTCCGATCATTCATTATTAAATTATCAGAATGCAGACTAATCACATTGTTAAAGGATACACCTTTGCATCTATGATGTAAGAAAAATATGCAATGGTGTCCGGAGGTCATTGATGTTACATCTTGAACCTGTTTAGAGTTAAACAGTGTTTCTCTCACATTTTTCCTGAAAAATGTAACAACTGATGGTGGAAAAAATGTAAAGTCTGGAGAAAATCCATAAGAGTCAAAAAATTCACCAGTGGTGTGGTCAGGTAAATAAATAGCAAACCAATGTTCACCAGGCATAGACCGGGGCTGTGTATTCACAACTAAAGAGGCTGGCATGCATGTAAGTCTCTCTGAAGGTAGTTGATCACTTGCAAAGACCCCCCAAAAGCTATTTCTGGTAGAAGAGTTGTGGAGAAATGTGTCCAGTTGTTGAGTATTCATGTTTAATTAAAGTCAAACACAACGTTTCGTCTTTGATTAATCTCCACAACATTATCAAAAACAGCATACACCATCATATTCACAGTAGTTGGTAGTGGGTCAGCAAACCATATTTCAGCTCTCAGGTTGCCTGAGTGGATTAGTGAATAATGGTCACTACAGTCTTGGTCAGGACTTAGATCAAAAGCAAAAAGTGTGTACCCCGACAAAAACCTACACGGTCTATCAGCAGAGGGCTGTCTTTCATATGTTTTCCACTTGCATGGAACAGATTGATATATTCTCTGACAGCATTACCACTTGTAAAGTTAGGCTGCAGTGGTTTAGCAGGGACTTGTTCAGCATCCACATAGAGGGCTATAAAGTTAATGTTAAAATGCTTAAATTTGAATGGGTTTTTATTATACACACCACTGAAAGCATCATTATCAACAAATCCCATCACCAATAATTTAGGTATCTGACCCAGAAACAGATTATCTTGGTTACATACATGGCTCCCACCTGATATACTGAACACTTTCATGCTAACACGATCAATAGGGTACTTTGCATTAGCGGACTGTAAAGCCTGAGCATGGACAATACATACAGCTGGTGAAATGTTTACCCTTTTTACATATAGAGATGCCACCTTTATTTGTAATTTATATTCTTCATTTGCATCACCGCTTATTAAACAAAATTCATTCTTGTTATGAACAAGTTTAATTTTAACATCCACTCCATTCAAGAGCAATTTTTCCTGGAAAAAAAGGTCTGCATGAATCGGTCCAGCCAGTTCTACCATGCAACTGACTGCTGTAAAAGCTGCTCACTTTTTAAAACCCTCATTGGGCCCATTAAGAGCTGTATTTTCATGCTGCCCTGGTGTATCTTTATAAAATAATCTAGATGAAAATTGTATAGACAGGGTGTCTTCGCTGTAATTAAGCAGTGATTCAATAACTGCTCTGTAGGGGTAACTGTTATTACTTTGGCTAATTAGACAATCACCCACCACTATATCCACCTGGCTAAAGATTGTTGCTAAAGGGTAGTTAATTAGGCTCACTCTAGCCTGATCATCAATGTCACTACCATGAGCCTTAGTGATCTTGTATAAAAGGTATAACAAGGTGTTGTTTAGGTCAATGTAATCTTCACCATTACCAGCCACGTAAAACTCCAGAGGGGCGCTATCACTTAAGGCTGACAAGGGTGGGATTTCTACATAAAGGTTTTTCTCTATACTGGTTTGGGTCGGTGGTAACATGAAGAGGTCTAGTTCTGATTTTCCACATTCTTGAGACATGCAGTGTACCAGAGACGTGATTTAAAATAAGTCCCTTTGTCTGTTGCTTTTATGCTGTTTTCCCTCCTTGCGCTTACGTTTCACAACTTTTCTTTTCTTTTGAACACGCAGCCTTTTAATAGTGCTTTCACGGATCCCTGGGAGGGCTATTCTCCTTTTCTTATTGGTTCTCTTGTAAGCAACCATTCCTGACCCATCTTGTGGCTTCTCTGGATCATGTGTTGTAAAGGAACTCACAACATTCCCCACTACATCTTTTACAATATTTTTAGCTGCTGATTTAAGGTGTGGTTTCACTATCTGGAAACCTTTTTGTAATAGTGGAACAGCTTTTCTAAATAAGCCTCTAAACATACCACCTATGCCTGCACCATACATAACAGGGACTCCATGAAAACCAGACAAGCCATGACCAGCCTGTGCTTTGTAATAGGCCACATAAAGGCTAGGGTCGCTGTACAACCTCTGTGACATTGTAGGCATTCAGAAGGCTCCTTTAACGGGGCCAAAATGAAGCTTCACGATCACTTTGCCAAACAAGAATAACACATTTTTGTCTTGATCATTCTTTATTACAGTAGTTATAGTGTCAAACAGATGTTTGCTGATTGGTATATAATCTGGCTTATCATAACGGATGGTTATGATGTCATTATTCTTACCAGATATTTCCACACAACGAAGTAGTGGGACATGGCTGTCTCCGACTCTTTGGTGCTCAACAACATCGGAATATACAAACAGTGTATAAAAGCCACCATTGATGTCTGCATAATATGGTACAATGCTTGATGCACTTGTGGGATGCCAGGTGGCACCCCCAAAATACGAGCAAGCTTATTGCGAGCTATAAAAGATTTACCACTAATGTTGTTGAATTTAATTTTCCGGGCCTGACTGTCATATTCTAGCCACAATTCTAGCTTTGCACTTTCCAGTGTCTCATTGATGGCTGCTGTGACATCTTCAACATTTTGATAATAACCTCTGGGGATCGATAATGTTAATATAGGCCTGGAAGTTTCACCAGCATAACATTTCCCATCGTGTGATGTAATATTGTCCCATGTCCTTGGGTACTGTATTTCCAACAGACCAACTTTCCATAAACCCACTAATTTGATAGGTTTTGCTAGTTTCACAGTATAATCCGATATTGTGTTGTTGGGAAACATTTCAAAAGAGGCATTGCTGGGCAATGTAACATAAAAACCATTCTCAGACGTTGTTTTACCACTAACGTCTTCAAGCAACTGCCATCATGTAAAACATGAATGCATCTTTATAATTTAAAATCTTCAGCTATTTGGATTCTATCCAACTGTTAAATTTTGATGGCCAGCAGCTATTTCACTAAAACAAATTGTTTCTTCCTTGTGTTTTCTGTAGACTATTTTTCCACCCTGTATACACGGTTTGTTGTGTCTGTGACTTTTATCAATTCTTGATCATAAAATGTACCTCTTATTTTATCACCATCATAATCTTTTAATTTGTACACCGGCTCACATATACATAGGTACATAGGCTTAGGTATACATTCAGAAATAATGAATATCTCACTGGTAAAGTTTTATTCATAACCTTTTTCAAATGTTTTTTTAACTCTAGAAACATGCACGTGATCACCCACGTGAAATTTGAAAGGTCTTTTCACTTTTGGTGCAAGATCTTTATATAGATTTTTCCAGGTAATTAAAGAATTGTCATTTATCACATTGACAGGCCTCATTTTGATGGACCGGTGATAACTATAATTGTAGGACCTTGTTAAAGATTAAGGACATCTATGTACCTATATGTATTAAATGCTGTAAAATATCTCCACATTTTTGTTTTCAATACGTGGTTAAATCTTTCTACAATGCATTTGATGTTATAAAATGGTGTATGCTTTGTGATTTTAAAAATAATTGAAATTTAGCATTAAGAAATTCAGTCCCTTCATCTGTTTGTAATTTTTCAGGCTTGCAGCCCTCTCGTAGTATCATTTTGAAAGCCTCTGTCACCTCTGTTCCTGATTTATTTTTTAACACTTTAGTCCATGCATATTTTGACAGAACATCAATAACTGTCAGAATAAACCGGAATCCGTCATTTTCTTTGGAAAGGCTACTCATCTCCACCAAATCGGATTGCCATTGTGCATCAATGTTGTTAACAACTACCCTGTTTCTAAGAAACCGTTTCCTTGCAGGCTTGTGCATAGTGTAGGCATCTTGTAATGACAACCACTGTGTTACTTGTGTGTGGGTAAGCCTTTTCTCTTGTTTTGCAGCGTCATGTAGTCTTTGAACGCCTCCTAACCTACCCGGCAAAACAGGATCATAGTAAATTTTTTTCAAGGATTTCTTAGCCATGATTTTTCTTAAACAGCACAAATGAGACACATGTGTTTTTTCCAGTCTTAATATTTTTATTATGAAAGCACACACATTGTACACATACATTATATAACACAAAACACGTGATAGCAGTTGTGCTAAAATTACACTATATGATAGTATAAAACATCACAACAGGAAAACGCAGGCCTTGTTTTGCTGCGTTACAAGAAACTCTGATGAGAATTCAATCACATCTCTAACATCTTGCTGTCTTTGACATTTTAAAAAAGAACAGCAGATCTCAACACTGTAGGCCATAGCTACCAATACACGACTGTGAGAAACAGACTCCTGTTTTTCAAATATTAGTGGTAACACATTTTGAACAGTTTCTAACACATTATTGTTTATACACACAGTCATTTTCATTATTTCACACCAATGTGAGTCTTTTTTAATGTCATTCATTAAAATCTGGATAAACCGAAGTTTATCACCATTTATGGGACTGCACTGGTGAGTAGCATAGTCTGGGATTTGTATGGTTATCAATGTCTGTAAAATATTTTTCATTTTCAGCTTTTCAAAGTTTCTTTGGTGGTTTCCCCACAGGTTACCCATCTTAATGGCTCTCACCACATGGCCATGTGTTCCTCATCAGAACTTCCAATGTCATACACGTACATGTAATAGGGCACAGGGCTTCCTTTTTACAGAGGGCTTTTAAAATATTTTTTACGATTTCCTGAAGAAACAGCTTCTTCAACAGCTTTCTGTAGGGTTATACTCAACTGGTCATACAGTTCGTCAAGGCCTTTAGCAATACTAGACAATGCTTTAAATTCTGTCAACGCATCATTAACAGCTTGTATTGTATCAAAATAGGATGCTGTGCACCCAAGCTTCCATGCTGTAGATTCCACTAGTAGCTTGATCTGTCGAGGGCGCAATCTCTCACAGAGTTCAGGAAAAACACACTCCCAGTACCCCTCCTCAGGTCCGTATATACAGCTATGTCTTAGCTGTGATGGGTGGTCAATTGCACAGCCCTCACACTTTATCTTCAAGTCCTGTGCCATCAAGTCTTGCAGTAGTTGTATTAAAATGCCCTTAACCAGGCCCAACACGATAGACTTTTCAGGTGGTGCATAACTCGCAGTCCCAGTCACAGCAGACTTATCGTCAGAGCATTTCTCAGTGTCCAGCACATCTGGCTCTCCCCGCTGCTCTTCTGTATTAACAAGCTCATGAGTATCTTGTGAATGGAGGTTTATGAATTGCTCTATCAAATCAGGTATACCAGAATCCACCAAATTGAGCTCCTCTGGTGTGACACTAGCAGAAGGTGTAGGATAACATCAGCTAGGTTCATCCATCATAGCACATCCAGTTGCTGAATTATTGTTATCCTCACTGCTGCTCTCCTCAGGAACTCTACACATACATGAGCAAAACATGGTGCAGGCAGACTATGGATACTCAATAGTGTGTGGCTTTATCAACATCAAGTCTGTTTGGACCCTCTGACATGCCCTGACAAGCCTGAACAAGCCCAGATTTGCCCAACCCATAAGTGCATCATAGCCCCGTGCCAGAAAAGGGGGTGCATTATATCTCGGGTGGGAACACTACATAACATCCGGTGCAGTCAGAACTGCGTCATTGGCACACGGGGTGGTGCTACATCATTTCCTGTGCCACCGGAAGTGGATGTGGCATAGGGGGTGGGGCTACATCATATCCTGCGCCGCCGGAAGCGGACGTGATGTGGGGTGGGGGCTACATCATATCCTGAGGGGGTCATTAAAACCCCATCAATCATTTTGTCACTTAGTATGTACCAATACTACTTCCAGCCCTCAAGCTCTGAACCCACCAGGCACACAGCCCAGACTTGCATGCAGCTTTGGGTACACAGCCCGACTTGTACACAACTTGGGTTTTTCCCACAGCCCAGCTCCCCCGCCAGCCACTTGATCCGCGGTCCATATGGGAATGAACCAGTTTTCCTGTTAGTCGCTCCCCAAACCACCTTAGAGCCTTTGACTCCTAAAGGGAAATTTCCTTCCATCCCACATCTGGGTACTTCCCTCATCACTGGCCAAGTGCATGAGGCAAAGTAGAAATCCACAGAGCAAATCTGTAGAGGTGGACCTGGTTACTAAAGATGGGGGGTCTCCCACCTCCAGCTCCCACAATTCATACCCGGCCATTTCTCTGGATACTAAACAACTCTTTTTCTGAAAGTTTGGCAATGTAGATTACTGGGTAGACGTATGTCACATCTCCTCTACATGTCTTGACTTTCCCTTTGTGCTGGATTTTAACATACTTTTACTTTTGGCTAAGCCTATTACTCTAGGCCTCCCACTACTTCAGTAGTCCAATCCCCACTCTAACACAGTTCAGCATGAAACATGGGCCCTTTAGAAAGAGTAGAACTCACCCTTTGGTTGCAGGTGCCCCACAGGTGAATCTCGAAATCTTCTTGTACCCCACACATGTGGACAAAATAAGACAGCTTCTTCTCTAGCAGTAGCCAGGGGGTTGCCCCTGGAATAGCAGGCAAACCTTCCTGCCCCATCCCCTGAGGGATGGGGCACAGAGACCCATATCAGCAGTCTCCACCACTTTAAAAAACAGCTTACTGTGCCTCTCTTTAGGTGGAAACACACACCTTTTCCTAAATGTAGCCCTATTTCATGGCTGAGGCTCCAAGAGCCTATGCACAGAACTGCTGTGCTCCTCTCACAACAATCTCCAACTGCAGACTGAACACTGACTGTTCAAAACTCCCAACATTCTACTCTAACTCCCTCCTGCAGATTCCATTGTGGCTCATGCAGCTGCGATAGTTCTTTGGTGATGTCATCCCTCAGTCTCAGCTGAGACTGAGAATGGAGTGGGACAGTGTGAAATCCATTTAACTGGAGTTTCACAACCTGCCTTCCCTGCCTACCACTAAGTCTTACTGGGATTCTAGTAACCCCGGGTAACAAGGGGGTTACATTTGCAATTAGGTTTGGTTGGTCAGGATGGCTGGGTGGGAAGGTTACTGTTTGGTTAGCTGTTTGCTAGGGCCAAAATAGTAAGGGGTGGGGTTGGGATTTTGGTAAATTCGGGGTTAGAATATAAGTTTCTTTTTTAGGTTTTAATGGTATTAGAAGGACTAAATGGGTAGGGGGTTGGTCGCTTGGGGGGTACTTGCAACACAGCTGCAGGATTGTTAATTGTTTTGTTAAAACAGTGGGTTATTAAGATATTCTCATATATTTATTTTCTAACTGGTCTATTTGAACTGCCATGACTGGTACAGTTAAGTTTGCCACAGAGAATGTAAAGGGAATTAGGCAACAATTGAAACAGCATAAAGTTCTTAAGCACTTGGTACTATTATCTTCAGATATTATTTTTATCCAAGAATCTCATTTGATAGACTCTGAGGCTCTCCGTATGCGGAGACAACAAGTAAACCATGTTTTCTCCTCTGGAGGTACAACCCAAAGTTGTGGGGTGTTAATATTGATATCCAGAAAAAATCCCTTTACACTTATTCAGCAACTTAATGATTCCCAGGGCAGATATGTCTTTATTCATTGTCGCTTATATTCTATTGAACTGATGCTAGGAAGTGTGTATGGACCTAATGCTGATTCTCCAGGGTTTTTTTATGCAGCTGGTGAATGTTTAAACTCCTTTCCTATCACTACCTATAATTTTGGGTGGTGATATGAATATAGTTTTTGACCCTATGATAGATCGTTCTTCGGGGCATTATAGAGGACTTTCACCTGCTCAAAGGGCCTTCAGAGAATTTATTGATAATCTTGGCCTATGTGATATATGGCCAGTCCTTCACCCCACCGACAGGAGCTATACCTTTATTTCTCCTGTTCATAAGACAGCTTCTCGAATAGATTACATATTTATTTCTAGAAGCCTATTGGTTGGAGTTTTGGAAACATCTATTCAACCAGGCCCTCCATCTGATCACTCATTGGTAACCTGCCACTTGTCCATAGCCTCTACCCCTGGTAGAATGACACGTTGAAAATTTAACAACCAGCTGTTAAAAGATAATGCTATGGTCACCACTATTACTAAACATATTGAGCAGCTTATTGAAATTAATACTGGACCTATAACTAGGTCTGACTTGTTATGGTGTGCATTTAAAGCTTATATTAGAGGGGTTTTGATTAGCCTATCCTCTCATAGGAAAAAGAAAAAAGAACAAGAATCAGCCTCCCTACTTACACAAATACGTTTGTTGGAAGCACAATTAAATCCCTCCTCTTCGGAAGAAGTTAGATTAAAACTGACTAAATTAAAAGACATATACTTAGAAATTTTAAGAGAAAAAGTGGAATTTGCTATACTGAGAACCAAGGCCTCATATACAGATCAGAGAGAAAAAGCAGGATGTCTATTAGCACTCGGAATCAAACAACAGGAATCTGCCAAATACATTCCTTCTATTCGTTCCCTGGAAGATGACACGCTCAAAATATCCCCGGCCAATATAGTCTCAGAGTATAAGACCTACTATTCCAATCTGTATAGTTCACTGTTAAATCCACCTTCTGCCCAAGAATTGGATTCTTACTTAATCTCTTCTAATTTACCAACTCTTACCAATGTACAACAATAGTTACTTGTACTTCCTATCTCTTCTGAAGAGATAGCTAGGACAATTGAAAGTTTACCTTCTGATAAATCACCAGGCCCAGATGGGTATTCTGCTAATTTCCATAAACAATTCCAGAAACAGTTGACTCCCTTATTATTATCATTATTTTAATACATTCTAACGGGAGCTGAGGTAGATCCCTCATTATTTGAGACCCTGATTGTGCTGTTACTCAAATCTGGTCGTAACCCAGAGTTAACCACTAGTTATCATCCTATTTCTTTATTAAACCAGGACATTAAAATGTTGACTAAATTAATAGCTGTGCATCTCAATATAGTATTGCCCACTCTTATTGGACCAGAACAAGTTGGTTTCATGAAAGGTCTTTCATCTGTGGATCATCTTCGAATGCTATCACATGTTCTTTCAATTTCAAGGGATGCTCATTTCCCAGCAGCCCTTATCTCTCTGGATGCAGAGAAAGCATTTGATAGGGTGAATTGGAATTTCCTGTTTTGTGCTCTCAAAGCCTATAATTTCCCTCTTATCTTTCAACAATGGATAAAGACTCTATATCATGCTCCTTCTGCACGGATTAAGGCTAACAGGGAGATGTCAACCCTTTTTTCACTACAATCTGGCACTAGTCACCCTTACTTTTTAATCTGTATTTGGAACCTGTGATTCATCATCTCACTGACTGTCCCCACAGATTAAAGGCATACCTGTCCATGATCAGGAAATTAAGGTCTTGGCTTACGCTGATGACCTTCTTTTACAAATATCCTATCCAGACAGTTCTATCCCTCCCCTGCTTACTGTTATTGATGAATACAGTCATGTATCCAATCATTAATTAAATGTAGATAAGACTATCATATTCCCCCTCAATCATAAAGTCCTGAAAAACTCCATTATGGTGTTCAGTCTTTCCTGGGTGCAAGAGTCTTTAAAATATCTGGGAATTACTATTTCTAGAAATCCTGCTCTTCTATAGAAACTTAATCTGGACTCTTTAGTCAGAATTATTAGAATGGACCTTGATAGATGGTCTAAACTTCCTATTTCTTTATGGGGAAGAATTAATCTGATTCAGATGAATGTCTTTCCAGGGCTTTTTTATCCCCTTTACTTACTTAATATTTGGCTACCCCTTTCCTGGTTCCGCAAAGCACATAAAATCATTACCAAATTTATATGGGTGAATAAACAGCCCAGACTGGTGTATTTCAAGTTGGCTGCTTCAGAAGATAGAGGAGGCCTACGGCTCCCTCATCTCACTTTTTATTATTGGGACAGACACATTACCAAATATTTGTGTTGGCTTTCACCCAGGGAGGAAGTATTTTCCTCTTCTTTCTCTCCTCTGCGGCTTAAAATAAAACTATCTCTTATTGCCACCCATGATCAAACTCCAGCAGCACTTTTCTATATTAAGGCTAGCTCATTGCCAGCCAAGTTAAAAGCCACGCCTATTGCAATCTCCATTAAAGTTCATTCACAGTTATGTCATTTCCTTAAATACAATCATACATGGGATTTAATGCAACCTATTGGGGGCAATCCCAACTTGAAAATAAATAGTAATTTATTCTCTACTAATTGGCTTACACCTGTTAATGACATGTCTCCTGCTTCTTTAATTTCAAATGACCATACTTGGCTCTACTCCACCGAGATCCTAATTAATCTGAAACTACCTGCAACATGTATGTTTAAAATCTATCAATTAAGACACCTTATTGTAAAGGTATTTGGGACATCTCCTCCCCAAAGAAACCCAATAGCATTTAGGAGTGAACTGGATATTTTAATTGGCTCCCAACAAATGGTCTCTAAATGTTATAACATTTTATATAACTTGGCATATCCAAGGTGCTTTGCCCCTTCAGATTACTGGACTTCTTTTTTTTCCACTCAAGAATTACAATGGGAAACTTTGTGGTGGAATTGTAACAAATATGTCTCCCAAGACAGACTATGCCTTACTCAATTTCATATACTGCACAATTTATACTACACCCCACAAAAACTATTTAAATTTGGTCTCTTAGCTACCTCTACTTGTACCCGATGCCAGAAAGAAGAAGGTTCTATATATCATATTTTCTGGACCTGTTCCAAAGCAGCTGTGGTCTTGTGGGACAATATTCAACAACATATAGACCCTTTACTAGGTCTGAATGATTTATTTGCCCCTGAAATTTGTGTATTAGGTGATTATAGCAAAATTACTGTTCCCATCAGACAATATCATATGGCCATTATCTCTATGACTGTTAAGAAATTAATTCTATGACATTGGAAAGATGGTGATGACATTGCTTATTCTGAATGGCTAAACGAATTATTGGCTAATTTGAGGACAGAGAAAACTATTGCCAGTCTTAATAATAAACCTGAGAAATAAAAGAAAAAAATGGGAATCGTTACACACGTTATTCTCACTCTAATATATCCACTGTGTATATTCCTGACTTATTCCTTTTAGATCCACTAGACTTATTTATTTTTCCACTTGTTTGAACTATGTTGTAAGGGTGGGTGGGGATTTTTGCTATTTTTTGGTTTTGTGTTTTTGGAGTATGTTAGAAGGGGGGGAGAGGGAGGGTATGAGAATGGCTCCTGTACAATGTATCCCTACTCTTGTTACACTTACAATGTTCTGTTGGATCCTTTCTCTCTTTTATTATATGTATGTATGTTTTTTTGTTTGTTAAAAACTTAAACTTTAATTGGAAAAAATACTTACTGATTTATTAAATAATATGTTATGCTAAATATAATGGCAATGTGGTTCTGTTCAGTATGTGGGCAAGTCTCAGTCATCCAGGGTACAGGGATCCTACAGAAATTCAGCATAAGGGACCATACTATTTCTTTAGTGACTCCCTTAAAAAGAAGATACAGTAGATACAGCAAGTACACTCAATGGTTCTTTTCCTACTGATTAGGAAAATAAACTGATATGCAGATGGATTACGTTGAGCATTCATTTAAAATATAGCTCCAAAACAGTGAAATAAACTCACATAAGAGCCAATTCTATAGCACAGAGCACACAGAGCTTATCTGGCATGCTCTCTTGTCAACAAGTTAACCACATCCCAAATTCTGGGATGCTCTTTAAGCTGCCAGCACCCATGTGAGAGTCAATTCTGTAGCACAAAGCACACAGGGCTTATCTGGCATGCTTTCTTGTCAACAAGTTACCACATCCCTACTTCTGGGATGGTCTTTAACTCATTCACACCACAAGAGCTCTTTGAGAAAGTCCACCACTTGTGCCCTGTATACCCTCCGCACTGCATCCTGGGCCTTTTTAAACAAAATGAATCCATAATCAGCATGACACAAACAAATGTGAATACCTCTTGAACTGCAAGTGCTACACATAAAGTACAAGAGGCAAAGTTGTTCAGGACAGCATTACCTTTCTAGTGGTGCTATGCAATCAATTTTAATTAGTTTTGATTTTATTTTATACTAGCTGAAACACCAAACAACTGTGTTTTTTTTTCAGATTTTTTCAAGGTGCTTAAGTGAGGCTTGAGAAACAAATGTTAGCCATGAACACCATACCTTAAACAAATGTAAAAACTCCTTAAGTATATGTGGTAGACACAAAAGTATCAGTGGCAAAATTGTGCAGCAAAAGATTACCTAACAGTGCTATGCAATCAGTTTTAATCCATTTAGTTTTTATTTTACACTAGCTGAAATACCAAGCAACTGTGTTTTTTGTTTCAGATTTATTCAAGGTACTAAGGTGAGGCTTGAGACAAATGCCAGCCATGCACACCATTCCTTAAACAAATTCAAAGAACTCCTAAAGTATGCATGATAGACACAAAGGCCCAGATATTCAGAAGTTTTGCGCATGGCACAACAGTGTTGCTCCATGCACAACCCACTGATGCACCCCGGCGTGATATTCAAACAGGGATTGAGCCTGGCACAAATCCCGATGTGCCAGAGCGCATCAGTAATGTATGCAGACAGGTGGGGGGCGCATAATGCACACCAAGACATCCCGACATTCAGCCCCGGATGTGCTGAGCCCATGCATGCACAACCCCTACCTACGCTGCACACAAGTGAGTCAAAAAAAAAAAGGAACAACGGCAGGCCACCCACAGGTGAGCTGCTGTATTGCAGGGAGCAACATGGCAGCTGCCACCTGCAGGTGGCCACCCGAGCTCCGGCTGCACCTTCATGGTGGAGCCCCCCATGCTGGATTGCAGGCATACGTAGGAAAATATAATCATCCAATATCCCTGGTGGTTCAGTAGACCACTTCCAGCCTGAATGCGGGCATATGTTGAATAAAATAAACATCCTATATCCCTCGTGGTCCAGTGACCACTTGCAGCTCGACGGCATAAGTACAACAGAGAGGTCCATATCCCTGTTGGTCCAGCGGTACCCCCTCCCTCACCTGCCCACCGAGCTCACCAACCCGTCCCTCGTCAGTGGCGGGCAGCAGGCCTCGCCTGCTGCCTCACTGCCCACCGACTGACACCGCATGAAGGACTGTACACCCATTTGTCCACAGCATGAGCCAATGGGCGTGCAGCCCATACTGTACTACACAGTCCAGATATGTGAATGGAACCATTCACATATCTGGACTGTGTAGTATGGTATCGGCTGCATGCCCATTGGTTCACACTGTGGACCAATGGGCGTACAGCCCTACCATCCGGTGTCAGTTGGCGGGCAGCAGGGCAGCAGGTGGGTGGGGTGCTGCTGTCTGCCACTGATGGGGTAGCGGGGCAGTGGGGCTCAGTGGTCGGGTGGGGAAGGGGGTACCGCAGGACCACCAGGGATATTGGACATCTCCTGTTTATTACTTATGCCCATGATCAGGCTGTGAGTGGTCCACTGGACCACCAGGGATATAGGACGTTTATTTTATTCAACATATACCCGCAATCAAGCTGCAAGCAGTCCACTGGACAACCAGGGATATAGGACATTTATTTTATTCAACATATGCCCACGATCAGGCTGCGAGCAGTCCACTGGACCACCAGAGATATAGGACATGTACTCTGTTTGCACATGCCCATGATTGGGCATTGGGGCACTTTTCCATGATGTGCAGGGGGCGTCGGTCCCCGACGGCTGCAGCCTGGTGGGGCGCCAGGCGCAAGTCACTGGAGATCGGTGCATCTGCATGCAAATGGGGCCATAATGACATGCAAATGGCTCCATTTGCACCTTGCATGCATTATGGCCCAATTTGCATGTGCACTTTTGAATATCGTGGTTGCTGTACCTAGTACAATGGAACTTGAGCTAGCGCATCCCCCTGCTCCACTCTGGCCACTTGCGCTGGTGCAGTGCCACTGCGCCATGTGCACTGTGAGTGGCCAGGATGCGATATTCAGAGATGCTGTGCCATGGCGCAGCTCCGATGAATATCACCCTGTCAACGCCCCTGTGCAGCCATGTTGCGCTGCACCCAAGCTTGTGCCACAGCCTGGCGCAGTCTGAATATCCTGGCCAATGTATCAGCAGCAAAATTGTTCAGCACAAAATTACCTTTCTAACGCTGCTATGCAATCAATACTAAGAAGTTTGGTTTGTTTAATATTTAGGCCAAAACTGCTGACTTCTTCAGACGTTTCTAGGCCTGAGTGTAAGTCAGCTGAGTATGTCTACAGGCGTTGTTAACCTGAGTGGTTATGCTTTCAGATGCCACCTACAGACGTATCTAGGCCTGAATGAGTTAAGCTACCAGCACCCAGCTAAACTATTGAAACACCAGTAGGCTATAGCCATGGAGAACAATTCATTTTAATAATAAAAACAGTTAAACAAGTATAAATGCTTATCTAAAAAGGACACTGTGATAAGTTGGCCTATGGTATATGGAGAGGCAACACACTGCGTTTAAAGTTTTCAGATGACAATGTAGTTTATTGCTTCAGAAAATCATAAACAGTCAGTTCAACTTTTCCAGAATGGTCAGAAAACATAAAGGCTTAACACAAAACCGCTTCTCACAGGCTGACTTGACCAAAGGAGTCTTTGAACCACTTATGTGGGCCAGCAGCTTCTGAATGCATAGTCTCAAACAAAACACAAACAAACAGTTTTTCCCTTTTAGCCTTACTTGCAGGCCAATAATATCAGTACATTCCACTCACTGTTCATGGCTCTAGCTGGCTGGGCTGCTTCTTTGCCTCAGGGTTCCCTGCTCTAGAAACAGTCTCTTTCTCAGCAGCAGGATTAAGCTTCCCCTTCCCAAGTGCTCTCTCCAGCAACTAACCCTTCTCCTTGGGTTTTCTTCTCTGTTTCCTTTCTTAAATTCTAGCCTCTGCCTTGCAGAGCCCTCTGCCTAGGAGCTACTCTTCTCCACAACAGTTTTCACCTTCCAACCTCTGCTTGCTGGATTCAGTCTGTCTTTCAGCAATCCCTCTAATCAGCAACACCTGCTCCCCCAGCCTGTTCATGTTGCATTCCTTGCATTTCCTTAGCCTCAGCAAGGATGTTAGCCCCTTGCCTTCCAGTGTAGGATTTACCCTGTTACAGACACCTTGTTACACAGTAAGAGCTGAGGTGATGCTGATTTAATGTTTACATGAGGTGATGCTGATTTAATGTTTAGATGTTCTTAATGATCAGGACATTTTTTTTTTGTTGCATTGCTTTGGTTAATTGCAGGGTAGTGTGGGACATAAAGAAACAAAAGGCTTTTATGTGAGTGCAATATCCATCGTTTATTAAGTCTGGAACCAAAGATTAATACTTCATGAAACTTACAGTCTTGAGTTCTATTTATTTTGTACAAGGAAATACATTCTTGGGAAACCACTGATATAGCACTCACTTTATACTGCAGACTGTAGCTTCTTTATGTCCCACACAAGCCTACAATTGAAAAGGGCCCTACAAATCAAGTCCTGATCATTTAACATTTCTAAACATTCACTCCGCATCACAGCTGCAGTACTGTGTAAGGCTGTCTTCTGAGTTAAGCCTCTACTCTTGTTCTACTCTTTTTATTAGTAAAAGTAGTAGTTTCTCCTTACAGAACCTCCTCACTGCTGTCTCAGCATTCAAATCAGGTAATGGCAACTTGGAGAGCTTCCCAGAAATTGGGATGCGGCTACTATGGTGTCAAGGACACACACCAGATAAGCCATGCAGTGCTCTGTGCTGCAGAATTTGTTCTTAGTTTATTTCAACATGTTAAATACTTTCTAAAGGAAATGAGGAATGTTCACTTTCATCTGTCTGAATGCCGATTACTTTCAGTATCTAATAGGTACCAAGAAAGCTATTCTGAGTCTATTTATCTATCGTTTTCTCTGGGGAGTCACTAAAGTAACAAGAAGTCCCATTTGTGCCGAATTTATCTGTGGTCCCCATATCAGGCATAACTGATACTGCCCCACATACAGTATGTGATATTTACTTCCTATAAGTTTATCACTAACGCCAGTTGTCTTTTTTAGTTCTAGCAAGACATTTGACACAGTCTCACACAACCTGCAAGGAAAACTTCATCATCATCAGTGTGGCTGGCTGTTTGAGTTTGTCTCTGTCAGTAGTTAGTTTTTCTGTTTTTTTCATGTGTTTCTTCTTGGAGGAACTGGACCTTCTTGGACATAACATCTATGAACATTTCCTGGACTAAGAAACTACAAAAGATCACCACCAGGTATAGGCATTCTCATCATAAATCAACTTTTTTGGAAGACATCAAAAAGCAAAAGTGAGATCAGTAAATCTTTTATACAAGTTTCTGGGTTGTGGAGTGCTGTATTGAATCCACATTTCCGTCTGACTTTCTTAAAGGATGTGTGCTTGTCTTTGAGGTCTATTCACAACTGTTTTGGAGAACAAAGGAAGATTCTAACAAAGGACTTTATATCCTGTATATGCCCTTGGATGTTCATTACCTTCAGGAATGTAACACTTTCTGGGTCTTTGATCTACAGTAACAATCAGTTTTCTGGTCCACAGTAGCTCACCTTGAGTCACTCAGAACACTCACCTTGCTACAGTAAACATTTGCAGTCTCCTGCCAAAACTGGCAACTCATAGATTGGGAGGCCGAATCCTGCTTGATACTGCTATTATGCTTACATGGGTATCTACTTGTTCCAATCAACAACCACTATGGAGAGAATACCTCACAACACAGCGACTTTTATTTTCTCCAACCAAATTCGTCAAACACAACATGTACGTGTTTCACACCACCCTTATCCTTCTGAAGGGTTGTACTTGCAACTCGCTTCGTGATGCTCAGAAAAATACAAATGACACAACTGGTTCATCTCCCATTCCACACTATTAAACTGTGGTTTCTCCTACTCCTCATCATCCTATTGTTAGGGGATGTAGAACTTAACCATGGCCCCTCTGTCCACCACTCTCCCACTGACCTATCGGCTGTCTCAGGAAAAGGACTTCTCATTGCCCATATGAATATTATGAGCATTACCAGGCACTTTGCTGATCTCAAGGCATGGATGAAAGTGTACAATCCTGACCTACTGTGCCTATCTGAAACATGGCTCTAGCCTCACATTCCGAACTCCTTATGTTCCTTGCCCAATTATTCCTTGATACGGAGAGATAGACCTTCCCCAAAATGTGGAGGGGGGTCACTATCCTCTATAAAAACCATCTTGATGTTACGGTCTGCCCACCCACTGGCTCACCCTCAGTCTGTGAGTCCCAACACACAACCATTGCCCTTGGTGCAAAAAAACTCCACATTATCTGTGCCTACAACCCACCCACTGGAGGTATCACAGGTCTTCAGGATTCACTTAATCAAACCGTCACAAACTCCAAGAAAAATGAGGTCATAATCTTGGGTGACTTTAACCTAAACTATCTGGGACCAACTCACAGCACACTGCTGACACTAACGCAGAGCTATAACCTGCACCAGATCTTAACTAAACCCACTAGAACCACCCCTTCTCTAACTACCTCCACCCTCATAGACTGGGTACTGGTGAATCGCCTTGACCATGTGCAAACTGCAGGCATCTTGACAGATGCTATCACAGACCACTCCCTCACTTTCTGTGTATGGAGTCCAGAGACTGCTTCCCCATCCCCTCCACGCTACATCACAATTACCAACTTTGCTAATCTGGACGTGGAAGCTTTCCTCTATGATGTATCCTGTATCAACTGGTCTGACATCTATCACTCCCATGATGTTCAAATAGCCCTTGATATCTTCATTGACAATTTCACAGCACTTCAGGATAAACATACCCCGAAGGTCACCAGAAGGGTCGGGGTAAACAAACAAGATGGCTACACAAGGACCTGCTGGCTAACCTGTGCACATGGGACAAACTCTGGAAGAAGTATAAAGTGTCCAGACTACCAGAGGATTACAATACCTACACAGCCTCTCGGAGCACCTGTAAAAAACAAATCAGAACAGCAAAGAGCATCTACTGCAAGAAACTGCTCACAAACTCTGCTGGTGATCCTAGAAAATTCTGGACACACATCAAGACCTTTCTTGGGGCTACTCAGTCATTGACCCCAGGGGATATGATCCTAAATGGTGTACATTGCAATGACTCAAACACTATAGTGAATGCCTTTAACAGATTATTCACGGACCTGTCTCAGTACACCTCATCCTTCGCTCCACCTCCCACAGCATCTCAGCCTTACTGCACACCCCAGAGATCGGCATCTGGTGCTGACCACTGCCAACTAACTACTATGCCCCCTTTCCACTTTAAAGCTATATCTAGATCGGAGGGTCAAAGGCTATTGCAAAACATATCCAACAACACTAGCCCTAGCTCAGAGTCACTCGAGCCACGACTCCTGAAGCTAGCGGCACCATTGATTGCCTTGCCACTGGCCAAGATTTTCACTCTGTCTCTCTCTCTTGGCATTGTCCCAGATCTCTGAAAGATTGCCTGAGTTACGCCTATCCTTAAAAAAGGAGACCCAAAGGATATCAACAACTACAGGCCCATAGCCATCCTCTCCGTGCTAAGCAAGCTACTGGAGAAGCTTGTTGCAACCCAAACCATAGACTATCTCACAAAGAACAACCTTCTCTCAGACACTCAGCATGGTTTCAGAAAAGGGCACAGAACCTCAACTGCTCTTCTCAAATTCTCCATCAATGTACTCTGCAACATGGACAAAGGCCTACTCACTGGAGCAGTATTTATCAATCTTACCAAAGCTTTCAATCTTGTTGATCATCCCCTGAGTCTCTCAACCCTGCATAGACTTAACTTCTCATCCTCAGTAGTTGACTGGTTTAACAACTACCTATCAAACAGATTACAACTTGTTAAATTCAACTCCGCTGTCTCAGATATGACCAGCACTGACATCAGAGTACCCCAGGGCTCCATTCTGGGACCCCTTCTTTTCTTGCTATACATCAACAACATAGATTATGCCATACTCTCCTGCTCAGCTATCTTATATGCTGATGATCTCGTCCTCTACTACAGCACTGACAAAGTTAACATTATTAACAAAAACTTCTCCTCGGATTTCAGGAATGTGCAAACATGGCTAAATGCTAATAAGCTCATCCTCAACACAAAAAAGACTCAAGCCACGCTATTTGGCACAGCCCCAAAACTCAGGGCCTGTAAGGAGCCCCTCCTAGTCCATGATTCTGGGGGGGTCTCTCATCGACTGTGTCACATCCTTCAAATACCTGGGAGTCTTCCTTGATAAATCCCTTGATTTCAGTCTGCACATCCAGTCAACCTGTAAAGCAACAAATGCCAAACTTGGAATAGCCTATAAGACTTGTCACCTGCTAACACCATCCATCAAATTGGCAATTGCCAAGGGTATTCTGCTTCCAGCACTGACATATGGTGTCTCCACTTTCGCTAATGCCCATAAGACTGCTCTCCATAAATGGGATGTCGCGTGTAACAACGTATGTCAGTATGCCTCCTCTTCCCATCACTTCAAACACAACTGCACACTGTATAGTGACCTAGGCTGGCTCTCCCCAACTGCCTACTGACTATATTCCCTAGGGACCCTCACAGACTCTGTAATCCGTAACCAAACCCCCTCCTCCCTTGCAGCTCTACTTGTACCACAGACACCTACCCATGGACTATGCTCGGCAAACAAATTTCTACTCACCATACCCAGGTGTCTTACTTCAAAAGGCTCTACAGCATTTCACTTCACTGCCCCAGCCATCTGGAACTCCCTCTCTCCTGCTCTGAGGCAGGCTAACTCCCACCCAATCTCCAAAAAAGAACTATATCGCCACCTGTCCTGGGACCCCTGCACATGCTTTGATCCCACTTAATGCCTCACGGCTAATCACCCTATTTTGCCCAAGACGCCGCTGCACTTCTAAACAAGCTTTGCTATAAAATGTCTTTATAGCTGCCACCTAGCCCAGTTTCAGTTATTTGCATGTACTAATGTCACTTTTGTCATCTCTGCATAGCTATATGTATTATCTCGAGTACTGTCTGACTTGATCTGTATTCTAACCTACCTGTACTATATACTATGTACTTGTACTATATACTATGTATTGTATAATCTCATCTCATTTTATGTATGTATTCTCCCGGGTCATGCCTGAAAATAGTCAACTTTGGCTAGCGTACCTAACCCGGTTAGCAAAAACTAAATAAATGAATAAATAGTTGCTTTTCTCTTGTAATCTTTCATCCCCCCCCCCCCAGTCTCAGTCTTCATCTGCAGGAGTGAAGGAGAGAAGCACTATTAATAGCTAGAAAAAAAATTTAAAAAAGGTCCAGTATTGGAAAACAGGAGGTAGCTACTGTATGATGTGTAGTAACTGAACAGCTTTTGCTTAAATCTCTGGGCATTTACTTCACACTCTCTACTCAGTCCCCACCCTTCAACAACTGCCCAAGGAGAAGCACATAACAATTCACTTCATGTTTAATTAACAATCTTTTCTGATCTCCCTGGTAGGTTAACATATATGGAAGCTAAAGGTCTCACTGGTGTCTGGCAGTGAAAGTAAAATTGCAGGAAGACAATGCCTGACCACATTTTTAATATTACTTAATACCCTTCCATCCCTTACTAAATGTCCTCCCCTCCTCATTCACCCTATGCCAGTATCCAACCCCATAACCTTGTCTGTTACCATACTTAATATTAGCAAATTACCTTCCCTTCCATCCCATCCTCATCAGCATCCAACACTCTATGGTCCCATTTTTTTTTGTAATTAATAAATACCCTCCCATCTCATTCCACCCTTCCCAGCATACATCTCTTTACCCAACATTGTCTACAGCAGAAACATTAATAAAAGAAATTACAACAAATTTCATTGAATTGCTCAGCCCTTTAATAGCCAAGCTGTTTTTCATTCAGTCAGGTCTACTTCCCTATGACAGGATAGCACAACCACTGTGTGAAAGCCTGATATTTGCTTTGGGTGCTGAGTGTTGAGTGTGGTCTGCAGGTATGATCTTCCCCCAGCCTCAGAAGCTTTTTCCAACTGTCATTGTTTTCTTGCCTTCTTTCTCAGAGCCATCCTGTACTAGAACAAGCATTTGTCAAGGCCAGATGTTTGCTTGCTGGTATTAGCATTGGAAGTGCAAGAGTTAGACAGATGCAGAATAGGAATGGCAGTGAAGTACTGAACTTCAAGCCAACCCCACCTCCACCCTGCAGAGATGGCAGGCATTGGGGTATGCCTTTGGGTCGTCGCCCATAACGCTCACGCCATTTCTCCTCACCCTATCTTGCAGACACCAACAAGTGTTGAGGTGTGCCTTGGGGTGTTTGGCTTTACAGTCACCCCATACCATAAGGACATATGCTGAAATGGGTGCAGTATAGAAGAATGGGGTGAACTCTGGGGCTGAAGAGTCCAAGGCACACCTCGATGCCTGTCATTGACCGCAGAGTGGGGGTGGAATGGCATGAGCATTATAGCTGGCAATCCAAAGGCACACCCTTGACGCCTGTCAGTCTGTACAGGGTAGGATGTTATGGTTAGAAACCCCTAATGCCCTGGGTGTTTGTTGGTATTTGCACTACAGATTTTCAACATGGCCTTTTTGCGACCCCCACCTGATGAAAGCATTTGGGACTGCTGCTCATGAAGAGTAGCACTGTGAGTTTGTTAATCTGTCCCGAACATTGATTTTCCACAGTGGCCATGCTATTCTGTGCCAGATGTATGAAACCCCAGTTCAGGCAGCATGTGAAAAATGACAGTGGCACCATTCATAAGGAGGTGTGAAGAGATGGCAATGTTGGAAATCTGGAGTGAAAATATTAAAAATTCTCAAAGTTACAAGTGTGCATGAAAACAGTGCAATGCACGCTCATAGTCATTTTTATGTTTGCTTGCACGCATGTGCAAGAAACATTGTGCCAACATCCAAGTTTTTGGAGGTGTGGCACCCATCTTCCAATTCAGTCAGTGTGTTTGCAGGTGCTGCCACAGTTCTGCAATGAACGCTGCAGCTGTCTGTGACAGCAGTTGAAAATGCAGTGCTGTGCAGTTGAAAGGGAGAGCTCCGCTTCCGTGAGCAGTGCTTCCCCCTTCCACACGCATTACGCATGCATATTGTGTACTCAGCGCTTCCCACGCACACACTGTATGGCCGATGGGGTGCCTAATCTCGCCGGCTCCATGCCCCAAAAGCTTTCCAGGTGCACAACTGGGAGCCCACCCAGCGTGGCAAAATTGTTATGGAGGACGGGGTGCCTAATCCCCATCAGCTCCAGGCCCCCAAACAGCCTTTCAGCTGCCATGCTGGGAGCCCACCCCAGCATGGCAAATGTCCAGCATCGCCTTCCTGAAAAACAAAACCTGTGAACAAAAGTTCTCTCGTGGGCTCTTGCCCACCTGCGCCCACCCTCTGTGCACCCTACCTCCCCACACCCCCCCTCACCCCATACTTACCTCCGGAGTCTGGTGAGACGATCTTCGGTGGACCGGGAACACATCTGCACTCTTCAAAGCCGACCATAAACTGAGGAAATGCCGGTAAGCTGTATAATGCAATAAATAGGGTGTTTTCAACTTTAATGCATATCTCAGGCATTTTTTGAATTTTAGCACCACATTTTCAACATGGGTTTTTGGGACCCCTCCTCATGAATTCTGGAACTGCCATGGCATTAATCGGGCCCAAAGGGTGATTTCACAGTCACTGCGCAAAATCACCTTTTGGGACTGATTAACAAAATGACAGTGTCAGTGTTCATAAGGTGGGCTCTCAAAAAGCCTATATTGCAAAGTTTGTGAAAAAGTTCCTAACAATGACTGTTTTATGAGCGTGCATTGTGCAGTTCTTATGCACGCTCATAGGTTTGAAAATTTTTAATATTTGCACTCTGGATTTTCAACATTGCCATTTTACCCCACCTCCTTATGAGCAGTACAGCTGTCATTTTTCACATCTCACCCAAAATGTGTTTCTGCGCATGTAGCACACAATGGCACATTCGTTGTGCGCAATCAATGTATGGGACACATTAAGAAAGTCACATTGACACTGTTCATGAGAAGAGGTCTTAAAATGGCTATGTTGAAAATTTGGTGAAAAAATTCCTAAAATTGACTGTTTTACGAGCGTGTGTTGTGCAGTTCTTACGCACACTCGTAAGTTTGCGGATTTTTAATATTTGCACTCCAGATTTTCAACATTGCCATTTTACTACACCTCCTTATGAGCAGTACAGCTGTCATTTTTCACATATTACCCAAAATGTTTTTCCCTGCATGTAACGCACAGTGGCGCAGTCGGTGTGCGCAATCAATGTTTGGGACAGATTACGAAAATCACAGTGACACTGTTCATTAGCGGAGGTCTTAAAATGGCTATGTTGAAAATTTGGTGACAAAAGTCCATAAAATGACTGCGTTACGAGTGAGCATTGCACAGTTTCCACGCACCCTCATATCATAGAAACATAGACATAGACTTTGACGGCAGATAAGGACCACTTGGCCCACCCAGTCTGCCCATTTCCCTACCTATTGGATAAGCTGCAGATTCTAGTTAAACAGGATACTTCCTGCAACCCCCCCACTATAATTGCCTTATGTCTGTCCCATGCATGTTTGAATTCCCCCACTGTTTTAGACCCCACAACCTCTCCAGGAAGGCGGTTCCATGCAACCACCACTCTCTCCGTGAAAAATAATTTCCTCACATTACCCCTGAGCCGTCCCCTCTCTAACTTTAAATTGTGCCCCCTAGTTCTTACACATCTCTTTTTCTGAAAGATGCTACCCTCCTGGACTTTGCTGATTCCCTTGAGGTACTTAAAAGTTTCTATCATGTCCCCCCGTCCCTCCTTTTATCAAGGGTATACATATTAAGCTCTCTCAGTCTCTCTTCATATGGTTTCTGATGTAGACCCTGCACCATTTTGGTTGCCCTCCTCTGGACTAGTTCCATCCTGTCTATGTCCTTGCATAGATGAGGTCTCCAAAATTGCATGTAGTACTCCAGATGGGGTCTCACCAACTGTCTGTACAGAGGGATAACCACTTCCATTTTTCTACTTGTGATGCCCCTCCCTATGCATCCCAGTATCCCCCTGGCTCTCCTTACTGACTTCTCACATTGCTTACCCACCTTTAGGTCATCTGATATGACTACACCCAGATCCCTTTCCATTATTGTTGTTGTTAGTACCTCCTCTGCTATTGTGTACTCTTCTCCTGGATTTTTATTTCCCAGGTGTATTACTTTGCACTTCTTTGCATTGAATCTAAGTTGCCATATGTCTGACCATTCCTCCAACCTTGCCAAGTCCCTTCTCATCCTTTCTACCCCCTTGTGTATCAACTCTGTTACAGATCTTTGTGTCATCTGCAAAGAGGCATACATTTCCTCCAGACCCTCTGCAATGTCACCTATAAAGACGTTAAAGAGGACTGGACCCAGTACTGAGCCCTGAGGTACTCCACTAGTAACTCCCCTTTCTTCAGAATGTGTTCCATTCACTATTACCTTCTGTGTCCTGTTGTGCAGCCAGTTTGCTACCCAGGCTACCACCCTGGGACCCACTCCAAGGCTGGCTAACTTGATTATTAATCTTTAGTGCAGGACTGTGTCAAATGCCTTGCTAAAGTCTAGGTAGGCCATATCCACAGCCCCTCCCTTGTCTATTACTTTGGTCACCCAGTCAAAGAAATCAATTAGATTCATCTGACATGACCTTCCTGCTGTGAATCCATGCTGCTTTGGGTTCTGTGCCCCGCTGGCCTCTAGGTACTGAACAATCCTTTCTTTCAGAAGTGATTCCATCATTTTCCCCACCACTGAGGTCAAACTAACAGGTCTTAGTTTTCTGCTTCTGCCTTGCTCCCACTTTTGTGAAGGGGAATCACATCTGTCTGCCTCCAGTCCTCAGGTACCACCCCATCCTCCCATGATTTGTTAAAAAGTGTGGTCAGTGGTGTCACTATGTTCTCCCTTAGTTCTTTTAGAATTCTAGGGTGAATCCCATCAGGCCCCATTGCTTTGTCCACCTTGAGTTTTAGGAGTTCTTTCAGGACTCTTTCTTCTGTAAATGGACTGGCGTCAACCCCACTACTCAGAATGCTTCTATTGTTTGGTTTAGGTAACTCCTCCTTTTCTTCTTTTGTGAATACTGAGCAAAAGTATTCATTCAGTATCTCTGCCTTTTCACTGTCTCCCTCTGCCCACCTCCCTTCTCCTTTATTAATCTTCACTTTCCCTCACTTAACCTTTCTATGCTCCCTAATGTACCTATAAAAGGTTTTATCCCCCCCTTCTTAACTGAGTTGGCTATCTTTTCCTTAGTTTGGGCCTTTGCTTTTCTGACTGCCTTCCCCACTTCTTTCTGCTTTAATTGATACAGTTCCCTCTTATGCTCCTTCCGTGATTCCTTATACTTTTTGAATGCAGTCTTTTTCTCCTTAACCTTCCCTGACACCTCTTTTGAGAACCATGGTGGTTTTTTATTCCGCTTTGTTTTCTTTATTTGTTTCACACAAAGGCTTGTTGCCTCCATGATAGCAGTTTTGATTTTTCTCCATTGTTCTTCCACCCCCTCCTTTCTGGCCATTTGCTAATGCATTCCTCAGGTATTCATCCATTTTGCCAAAGTCAGCCCTTCTAAAGTCCAGTATCCTTGTCTTTGTATGGCTTGTGTCCATGGTTGTGTTTATTGTGAAGCACACTGTGCAGTGGTCACTTGTTCTCAGATGTCTACTGACTTAACAATTTGTGATCCTCTCTCCATTTGAGAGTACCAGGTCTAATATTGCTCCCTCCTGAGTGGGTTCCACCACTAGCTGTCTAAGGCATGCCCCCTGTAGGCCATCGAGAATAACCCTGCTCTTGGATGTGGCTGCAGTCCAAGTCATCCAGTTAACATCTGGCATATTCAGGTCCCCCCATCAACAGTATCTCCCCTTTTTCAGCCATTTTGAGAATGCCCTCTATCATTTTCTTGTCCATTTCCTCCACTTGAGATGGGGATCTGTATACAAACCCTGTGCAGACTGTTATGTCATTCCCTGTCTCCAAGGTGACCCAGAGTTCCTCTTGTCCTCCCCTTTACTTTTTAGTTCTGTAGCTTTGATCCCTTCCCTTATGTAGAGAGCTACTCCACCTCCTCTTTTACCCTCCCTGTCCCTTCTGTAGATTGTGTACCCTTGTATGTTGACATCCCAGTCATGGTTCTCCACGTACCATGTTTCTGTGACTGCCACAATATACAAGTGTTTCTCTTCCATCAGGGCTACTAGCTCTGGAAGCTTGTTTCCCAGACTACAGGAGTTGGTACTCATTGCCCTCCATTTAATGTTGGTTTTATCCTTTTTTACCCCATCCCTGCTCTTATTGCCCTTGTCTATTTTCCCATTTACCCCTGTTCTGCCCTCTGTCAAGCTCTGTACCTCAGTGTTTACCCTACTACCTGTCATGTTTTGTGGGGGGAGGCTTGAACTTTCCTGTTTCCTATCAGCACCTCCCCCCTTGGCTAGTTTAAAAGCTTGCCAAGGAAGCCTTTAAACCTGTCACCTAGGAGCTTGTTTCCCTTCCTGGACAGATGCAGAGCATCATACCAGTAGAGACCTTCATCTCTCCAGGTGGACCTCCAGTCCCAAATGAAACCAAAGCCCTGTGCTCTGCACCAGTTTTGCAAGCATTCATTAAACTGCATGGTGTGCAGTACCCTAGCCTCACCCCTGCCATAGACTGGCAGCACCTCTGAGAAGGTTACTGTGCTTGCTACCTGTCTGAGGCCCCTCCCCAGCTCCACAAATTCATCCTGCACTGCACTTATCTCATGCCTAGCTAGGTCATTTGTCCCGAGGTGGACAATGATATCTAGTTCCCTCTCCTGTGATGCTGCTTCTGCAATCCTGAGGATTTGCTTCCTGTCCCTCCAAGCCATGGCACCAGGCAGGCACCTTACTTCCCTCTCCTCTCCCTTCCCCAGGTCTACACCCCTAACAACTGAGTCCCCTATCAGAAGATGTTTCTTTCCCCTGTGGTGTCCCTTGCCACTCTTTTGTGGGTCTCCCTTGTGGTTGTTCCCAGCATTCTTCTTGGTCTCCACTGAGGGTCTCATCATAGAGGAACCTTGATTTGCCAGACTGACATATGATTTGTGTAGAGGTACAGCTAGGGGGCTATGCCTCTGTTCCACCACCCTCACCCTCCCAGAGCCCACTGCGGTCCATCTGCTCTTCACACGTGGCAACCTCTGAGGCAGTGGTTATGGAACTGGTGCTCTTTGGGTGGGGGAGGCCTCCTTAGTCCTTGTCAGTTCAGCCTGGAGGCGGGCAACCTCCTCCCTCAAAGCTGACAGTTGCCTGCAAATAAGGCAGCAATGCAGGTTCCAGAATGTCTCCCAGAAAACTGCTGCCCCACAGCCAGTGCATTGCACCACTCCCCACATGTCCCTCTTCCTTATAATATACAATGAGTAATATATAAAATATTTTTTGTTTGTTTTTTTGGTGTGTACTTACCCTTTATGCACTGTGCTGGGTTATTATGAATATGACAATTCTGCCCCCAAGACCTGCTGAGGAGGTGATGTCAGAACCTTGGCTATAAAGGAAATGCCACAACCACTGGTGACTGTTAGAAACAATCAAATACAGCACTGCTCCACCACCCTGGTGAGTACTGCCCTTTATAATAAGTCAACCAACACCACAATTTACAAGACCACTGCTCCTACACAAACCACTCTACTGAGTCCAGGGATAAAAATGAACTCGCTGCTAAGCCAGCAGGACACTTCTAAAATGTTGCACAAATATCCTGCCAAATCCTAGGTCATGAATTTATAATATTTTCTGTCCAGATTTTCACCAGTGGCATTTTGCACACTTCCTTATGAACAGCACAGCTGTCATTTTTCACAACATGGCCGAAATGTGTTTTCACACTTTCAGCACAGAAATGCGTGGTCGCTGTGGGAAATCGTTGTTCAGGACAGATAAAGAAAATCACAGTGACACTGTTCATGATTGGAGGTCCCAAAATGCCTGTGTTGACAATCTGCTGTAAAAAAATCCCCAAACTAATTACATTACGGGTGTGCGCTGCACAGTTTCTACGCATGCTCATGACTTCACCAATTTTTTTAATATTTTCAGTGTAGATTTTGAACATTGCCATTTTTTACACCCCCCCATGAACAGTACAGCTGTCATTTTTCACATCCTGTTTGGAATGTGTTTTTGTACCTGTGGTGCTAAATGCCTTAGTCGCTGTGCAAAAGCAGCTTTTGGCTAACAAACTGATATTGCCACTGTTCATGAGGTGGGTGTCACACAAAAAACCATGTTGAAAATTTGGAGTGAAAATACCAACGAATGCCTGAGGCATTAGGGTTTCTGACAATAACGCCCCACCCTGTAGAGAATGACAGGCATCAGGGGTGTGACTTGGGATTCTCACCTGTATTGCTCATTCCATTGCACACCCTGCAGCCAGTGAGAGGCATCGAGGTGTTCCTTGGACTCTTTGGCCCCAAAGTACACCCCATTCTCCTATACTGCACTGGAATGCGCATAAGGGCCAAAGACCCCAAGGCACACTGTGACACTTGTCAGTGTCTGCAGGGTAGGGTGTGGTGAAATGGCATGGCTGTTATGCCTGATGACCCAAAGGCACACCCCAATGCCTGTCAGTCTCTGCAGGGTGGTGGTGGGGTTGGTTTCAGTTAAGTACTTCACTGCCATTCCTATTATGCAGCTCTGTAACTCCTACACTACCAATGCCAATGCCAGCAAGCAAACATTCGGCATTGACAAATGCTTGTTTTGAATTCTTTCACCAAATTTTCAACATAGGCATTTTGGGACCTCTGCTCATGAACAGTGTCACTATGATTTTCTAATCTGTCCTGAACATTGATTTCCCACAATGACTGCACCATTTATATATTTATTAGAAAAGTTAGATTTACAACCTTTGAGTCATGGACTTATTTACAAAGGGCACCTCGTCGCAGGAGGTGGGTAGACAGAGTTTCATAGTGTGGTTACAACAGTGAGAACAGTACAAGTGCAGAACATTAAATATAGAGTACACATAGGTTACATAATAATGTTACTTATAATAGGTTACAGTCAAATACAAGGTACCCAAGAGTTACATTGTGGGTACAGCCCTGATATACCTAGATAATACCTGGAGAGGGTGGAGGAAGGGATGGAGTGGGGTGGAGGAGGGGAGAGATAGGCTGTCTGGAGGATGTTGTCAAGTCAGGGAGGCCTGATAGGAGGATCCCACAGTGGGATTAATTAGGTGCATCTACAGCAATGAGCATTGAAGAGATGGTTCCAGAGGGCGATTTTAAAGGGACCAATTTTGGCAATGTCTGTGATGCAGGGTGGGAGGGAGTTGAAACAAGCAGGGGCTTGGTAATGGAAGGACCTCTTTCCTAGCGGAGTCTTGGTTCTGGGCACCAGAAAGGTGGCCTTGATAGAGCCATGGGTGGCAACAGACGAGGACGCATGCCATAAGGAAGCAGAGACCCCGGAGGGGGAGAGCCCTAGAAGAGATTTTTTGGTGAGTAGGCAGGTCTGGTAGTGCAGACACTCCTCAAAGGTGGGCAGGATGGTGGTGGAGTAGAGCAGGCAAGTGTGAGTGCAGCTAGGGGCTCTGGTCAGGAGCCTGCAGGCCTTATTGATTGAGAGCTGGATTTTAGTCAAGGCGGTATTGTCTGCCACAGCGTAAATGGGCAAGCCATAGTCCACTAGCAACAGAACAGAAGTGGTGTTGGCCAGCCGGGGGTAACTTGGGGGAGGCAATCTCTATGACAGTATAGTAGGCCTATCTGAGAATTTATAGTGGAGGATAGGGCATTGATGTGGGTGTGGAAGGTGAGAGCCAAATTGAAAGTGATGCCTAGCTATTTGTAAGAGGTCACTTGCTCCAGTGGGTGCAGAGTGCTGGGGAGAATGAAGAGGGGGGCATTCTTGGCCTTGTTTTGGTGATGGGAGAAGAGCATTGACTTAGTCTTCTTTAGGTTAATGAGAAGTCAGTGGTCAAGGAATCCCTTGTCAGCTTGGTTGTAGGTGTGCTGGAGGGACACCTGGAGAGAATATGGATCAGGATGGGATGCAAACAGAACTGCATCGTTGGCACAGAGGAACATTTTTTCCTGTGCAGGAGCTGGGGAGAGTGTTGAGGTAGAGGCTGAAAAGTACAGGGTCCAGAATGGAGCCCTGGGGTACCCCGGAATGAACGGGCTGGGTATTGGACAGGGAGCCATTTATCTTCACACATTGGGATCTAGCAGAGAGGTAGTTGGAGAACCAGGCAAGGGGACCAGCAGAAAAGCTGAGTTGGTGGAGGGAGTCAAGCAGGAGGGGGTGACAAACAGTGTCAAATACCTTGGAGAGGTCTATGAACACTGTGCTGGCAAGGTTTTCGGAGTCAAGAGCAGAGTGCAGGTATTGAGAGAACTCCAGGAGAGAAATAGTGGTACTGTGTCCTGGGTGGAAACCATGTTGTTCTGGGCACATTATGCCATATTTGGACAGGTACTCAGAGAGTTGAGTAGACGCTATTTTTTCTAAGGCTTTACAGAGCTGGGGGAGCCTAGAAATTGTCCAGTAGTTGTTAGGTGTGAACCGATCTCCACTCTTATGTATAGGGGTGATTTTGGCTGATTTCCAAGCACTGGGAAACTGACCAAGGTATAGAGACTGGTTTAGTAGGTCTGTAAGGGGGACTAGGATGACATCCAAGACTAGGTGGAGGATCCTGGTGTCTAGGGGGTCACAGCTGGGGTTGTTGCTACCAAGGACTTTTAGTAGGTGCAGCCTGGCTACATGTGGGATATAGTGTGCAGGTAGAAAGAAGGGCAATCCAAGGCAGGGGGGATAGAGGTGGAGATTGGGTCAAAAAAGTTGTTTGGGAGGACACAGCTTAGGTCAGAGAAGGTAGTATTGAGGCAATCAGCTATGCGAGTTGGGTCTGTAGTGACGGTGCCATTGATGGAGAGCTGGGACGGTGGGGGGAGCAGGTCTTCCCATTAAACTCTTTTATGCTGTCCCAGAAAATCCGGGCAGAACCCCGGGTGGATACAAGGGTGGTCTGATGGTGCTGTGCCTTGACCTGTCTAATGGCCCAGGTGCATTGATTATGCACCGCATTGTAGGTTTTTCTATCAGCCAACTTGCCTGATTCAATAGCGATGTGTCAGAGATTATCCCTATGCTTAAGTTTTTGGATACGGGATGGGGAGATCCACGCGGCATTTTGTTTTTTAGTACAGATTCTGGTGTGGGAGGCAAAAAGGTCACAGGTCTTGCTGAAAGCATTGGTGAAGAGGTCTAGGGCAGAGTCAATATCAAGAGCGCTGGATGTGCTAAACCACATTTTGGGCAGGATGTGAAAAATGACAGCTATACTGTTCATAAGGAGGTGTGCAAAAATGGCAATGTTGAAAATCTGGAGTGAAAATGTTAAAAATTCTCAAAGTTATGAGTGTGTTCGGAAACTGTGCAATGCACGCTTGTAACATAGTTATTTTGTGGAATTTTGTAACCATATTTTCAACATAGGCATTTTGGGACATCTGCTCATGAACAGTGTCACTGTGATTTTCTTAATATGTCCCGAACATTGAATTCCCACAGCGACCGTGCCATTGTAAGGTGGATGTGCGTAAATGTATTTCAGGATGGTTGTGAACAATAACAGCTGTACTGTTCATAAGGAGGTATGCAAAAATAGCAATATGAAAAATCTGGAGTAAAAATCTCAAAAATTCTCAAAGTTACATGCATGCGTGTAAACTGCGCAATGCACGCTTGTAACACAGTCATTTTTTTTAAATTTTTTTACCAAATTTGCTACATAGACTTTTTGGGAGCCCACCTCATAAATAGTGTTACTTTTGTTTTGTTAATCAGTCCTGAAAGGTGATTCCGGGCAGTGACCGTGAAATCACCTTTTGGGACTAAATAATACCATGACAGTGACTGAATTCATGAGGAGGAGTCCCAAGAAATCCATGTTGAAAATTTGGTGCCAAAAGTCTAAAAAATGACCAAGATATCCACATAAGTTGAAAAACCCTCATTTATGCCATTATACAACTTGCCGGCATTTCTTCACTTCACCAGTCGGCTTTGAAGAGAGCAGGCATGTTCCCAGCCCACTGAAGATCATCACGCCTGACTCTGGAGGAAAGAATGGGGTGGCAGGTGGGGAGGTGAGGTGCACAGAGGGTGGGTGCGGTTTGGGGGAGGGAACCCGATGGCGAGGAACTGTTTTCTTTGTTTCAGGGGGAAAAAAAATAAAAGACATCGCGGGAAGGTTTTTTTTTTTTTTGCAGGCTTGTTTTTTGTACACTGGGGTTGGCTCCCAGTGTGCCACCTGTGTTTTTGGGGAGGGGGGACTTAAGTCGATGAGGATTGGGCTCCCCATTGGCAAAGAAAGCCCGTTTGGGGGGGTATGATGCTGAGGGGGATCGGGCGCCCCCTCGGCACACAACAAATGGGGGGGGCATTATGCCAACAGGGATTGGGCTCCCCAGTCAGCTTTTATGGAGACTGTGAGTGAATAGCGACAGCCGCCACCATGTTGTTTTGAAATGTTACACCAGGCAAGGCACGCCCTGCAATGATGGGTCACTCCCTCATTGCAGCTGCTAATTCGTTTCAAGTTGGTGGCATGCTGGCTGAACAAGTGTCAGCAGCAGCGTGCCACTGCATTGGGAAAGGAGGGCCAAGCCTAAGGATGCAGTGCTGGCATTGGCCACCACTGTACTGTACCTCCAAAACCCGCTTCTCTCCTAAGCTGCTACATAATGTTTCTTGCGCATGCACACAAACAAACATAAAAAGTGATTTTACCCAAATGAGTTTCACAGGAGGACTGTCAGTATGTGTTGGGAGGGGAGGAGGGGACTACCCAAGTACAGGATTTATGCTGAATCAGGATTTTTAATTTGTTTATTATTTAAATCTGTGGTCAGCTTAATGGAATTGCCTAAAACACTAAGAATAATACATTGCCAAGTAATTAGTGACTTCTAATGAAATATAATAATTAAAAATAATCAAATGAAAACCTGAGTACTAACCATAGTTCTGTAGTCACAGACTTGCTCTATATTCACTGATGCTCATTCATTAAATGGTTTTAATTAGCCAAAATTGAATGGCAAAAAGTCACTAATTAAGTGGCAATATTTTATTATTAGTGTTAGCACACTGCTGATGGAGTGGGGGAATTGTATGTGATTTTAAATGAAGTCCAATGATCAACTGTTATCCTACTCCTCAGGTCAGTGCTCACTGTGAGAACAGCCATTCCTAATGTTCCATAAAAAAAAAAACGAGCAGCAGTATTTCACTAAATTGAACCCCACAGTTGCCTGCAGGTAATGCAATGAGGCAATGTGTTGAAGCAACATAAACTTTTAATAAAGAAAGTAAAGTAGCACAACTCTGGCATGCCTCACCAACCACCCAGCGCTTCGACTCCTTGTGAGTCTGCATCAGGGGTGTGGTCAGAGGTTTTAAATGGCAAAAGAACACGAAATAGATCTATTTCTTATTTAAAGTACTGTACTCAAGCATTATATAACGTAGCCAGATACTGAATTAGAGATGATAAGCATCTTTTCACTATACTGGAAACAATATGTCCTTGGTGGGAATCTTTGTGGATGTGATTGTTACAGGTACCTAAATGTATGTACTTAGACAGTAATAATATTTATTAAAGAATAAGATGTCGAGCTAGAGATAAATGGATGTAATAATAAAAGCACAAATACTGTACTGTACATACAAATGCTGGTTCTTGGTTTTTAATTGCTTTTGTGTGAATAGTCTGAGAAGGTAGTTTAGTCTTTTTTTTTGTGAAACATAAAACTTCAAGTACTAATGTGGCTCTTCTTCTATAACCCCATTAAAAATGCAAAAAAAAAACAGCATAGTAACTTTGTAGCTGATTTACTGGAATAGTAGAACTCTTCTCTGAAAAGATTCTTGTTGGAGGTTCATACAAACATACGAAATTGCCGGCAGAAAAATGCCTACAGGTCTATCAAGTCAACCTGATTGCACAGCTCTTAGTTTTATATCACTACAACTGCCCCACCCCCACCCAAACCCCTCCCTTCCTCCATCCTCTTTCCTGGTCCTTCCCCCCTTTGTGTTCTTCTCTGTACTAACCCTGCCCTTCACATGATCCCAACCCTGCTTAAGGCTATCCACTGTCTTTTGAGCGATTAACTCCTCCAGCAGTGCATTCCAACCCACCACCACTCTATCTCTCTGTGAAGTAGTGCCTCCTCATCTCCCTCCTAAATCTTCCCCCTTCCAACTTCAGACTGTGCCCTCTAGGGACCCTCCCCCCTTTAAGCAGAACACTTCTCCCTCCCTGACTTTGTTTATGCCTTTCAAGTACTTAAAGGTCTCTATCATGTCCCCCCTTTCCCTTCTTTCTTACAGCGAGTATGTGTTGAGCTTCTTCAACCTTTCCTTGTATAGCAACTCCCCTAGTCCCATGATCATTTTTGTAGCCTTACACTGTGCCCCCTCCAGTAATCTCACATCGTTTTTGAGGTGTGGGCACCAGTACTGTACACAGTACTCCAAGTTTGGCCTCACCAATGATCTATACAATGGTAGGATGACCTCCCCCTTTCTAGAGATGATCCCTCTGGCAATACACCCCAACACCCTATTTGTCTTGCTGCCACACTCCTACACTGTGCTAATACCTTCATGTCCCCTGTAACTATTATACCCAGATTCCTTTCCTCCTCTGAAGCTGTTACCTGCACTACCCCCAGCCAGTAGCTGTTCCTGGGGTTTCTGGCTCTGAGGTGCATGACCTTGCACTTCTTAGCATTAAACCCCAACTGCCACTCCCTAGACCAGTGTTTGAGTTTAGCTAGATCCTTTCTGAGTGCCTGCCTCCCTTTCTCATTGTCCACTTTTGCACAAATCTTAGTGTCATCCATGAACATGCTGATCTTACTCTTGAACCCCTCTGCAATATCTCCAATAAAGACATTGAACTAAACAGGGCCCAACACTGAACCCTACGGTACCCTACTTGTTACTGGCTTTGGCTTGGATGTTTCCCCCCTTACAACTATCCTCTGTTGTCTGCTCTGCAGGCAGCTCTCCACACACCCCACCAGTTTTTCCCCCCTTCCCCACGTCCCTCAGCTTGCTCATTAACATCCTGTGTGGCACCAACTAAAAAGCCTTGCTAAAGTCCAGATACAGAACATACACAGCATGGCCTTCATCAACCATCCTAGTGACCCAGTCAAAGAAGATGATCAGGTTAGTTTGGCAAAATGTTCCTGTGACAAACCCATGCTGTCTCTCAACCTGCAGACCATTGCTATTGAGAAAGGTTATGAGTCTCTCCTTCAGAATGGTCTCCATCAACTTCCCCACTATGGAAGTCAAGCTCACCGGTCATGAGTTGCCCGGTTGGTCCTTGGGTCCACTCTTGTAAAGGGGCACCACATGAGCTATTCTCCAATCCCTGGATATATTCCCTGTCTCCAAGGAGGTGTTGAACATGTCCATCAGAGTGCCTGCCAACACCTCTGCCAGTTCCTTCAGGACCCTTGGGAGTACACTGTCTGGTCCTGGTGCCTTGTCCACCCACAAGGTTTTAAGGCCATTTAGAACTCTATCCTCTTGGATGATCCCATCTGTTATCTCTGCTCCCCCTCCACTCTTGCCCACTTTCCCCTTTGGTATTGGGCCATCCCTTTCTTTTATGAACACCAAGCAGAAATACTCATTGAGTGCCTCTGCCTGATCTTCCCCTTGTTCCTCCCACCACCTCTTTCTCTTGATTCTAGCAATGTCATCCCTATAACTGTCATTCTCCCTTATGTATGGTTCATTAAAATATTTTGTTTTGCATTTGTTTTGGGCTTTAGTAAGCGGAACAGTTAAAAGTATTTTAAAATTGCTACACACATTCATGTGATCCATATTCTCTACAGTATTAATGTAAAAACTCTATCTAGTAACCTTAAGTTCCACAAGCTTTGCAGTGCATTCTGTGGCACTCTGCCTAAATGCAGCATCAGTGAGACCTTTTTTAATGCATGAAGATGTTAAACATGAGAAAAAACATGTTTCTACAGTATCTTCCTTCTGTGTGTAATGCTGACTTTGAAAATTCCATCCCATCAATCATATTTAAAAATTATTTTAATGATATATTAAATGCTAATAAAAATGTCTTGGATGACACATTGTGGTATGCACACACACTATAATCCGACAATGCAAGCAGATTGTGTATGTGCAGTATGTATTCATTGCATTCGCACAACTCAAAATGTATGCAGTTTGTTCCACTTCCAAACATCACTTATGCAAGTGAAGAACTCAGATACAACTTTTTATTCTCATTTAGATAAGCAGTGGGACCCTAGATAAGCACCAATTTGGGGGGGAAGGGAGTTTAACATTGGATAAATGATATGTTCTTCCTCTAGGATCAGTAATAAAAACATCTAGTAATGTGCCTAATATAGCGATACAGGAGCTGCTTGCTTCTGATTTAAATGGTCCCTGTTTGGTCAGTGTTCTAAGGCGTGTTCTAATTAAGTCAGTTTGGGTAGGGGTGAGAGCTGATGGGGGAAGGGTGGATTTACAGCATCTGCAATCACTTCAGACTCACTGAATGATACTCCCTCAGTAGCTACTTAAGATGCTGCAATCATGTGACTGTGTTTGTGGAAGAGGGGAAGCTGGTTGGCTGGCTGGTATTCAATTCAAGCTGTCTTCCCCCAAGACACACACACACACGCGCCTTTTCTCTAGTCAAAGGATTTTGCAGTCAAGGTTTATGACCCTAAACCTTTATTTCAGAGATGGCAATCAACGTTACAGGGATGGAGGACTGGAATGATTGTAAGTTTGTTGTATAGTCCCTAACTGTGTTCTGTAAGGCTTCTATAATGCTTCCTGTGTGTTTGTTTCCAATTTGCTCCAGTAAAGTCAAAGATTTATTGTTTGTTTTATATGATTTATTTGAGTTTGTTTAAGCTAATCTGCAGTATTTATTTTTAGTGTATGGATGCTATTGGTATACATAAGTGTGTAATACTGGACTATACAGTACATGTGCCTATTCCCCTTAGCAGTTGGTAGGGGATCGGCGAGCTATGGATATGTGTGTATGTGGTGGGGGGGGGCAGGTCACTGGTGGTGGCTGAGGTCAGGTTCACAGCAACAAAATTTACTTGCAGCATTACTAAATAGACTGGATACTGTGTGGGGGGGGGCAGGAATCCAGGATTAGAATCAGTGAACTACAGGCCAGTGAGCCTCACCTCAATCATGGGCAAACTCATGGAGACCATCCTAAAGGAGAGACTTGTGAGATTCTTGAAGGCAAATGGTATCCAGGACGACCAGCAATATGGGTTTGTTGCAGGCAGATCTTACCAGACAAACCTGGTAGAGTTCTATGACTGGGTGACACAGGAACTGGACAAGGGCCATGTTGTGGATGTCCTGTACTTGGACTTTAGTAAAGCCTTTGATTCAGTGCCACATGGGAGATTGGGAGGGAAGTTGGAGTATGTGGGGGAATGACCTAAAATGGTGACCTGGATCAGGAACTGGCTGAGGGGGAGACAGCAAAGGGTGGTGGAAGGGGGTGAACTCTCATGACCGAGAGTGAAGACAAGTGGGGTACCACAGAGATCCTTGCTGGGACCAGCTCTGTTCAGGATTTTCATTGCAGATATCTCAAATGGGATCCGGAGCAAAATCTGTCTGTTTGCAGATGATACCAAGATGGAAGCTGTGGTAGATGACATGGAGGGGTGGAAGGAGTTGCAGGAGGACCTGAATAAGCTGCAGTAGTGGGTAGATAAATGGCAGCTGGGGTTCAATGCCAAGAAGTGCAAGGTTTTTCACTTCAGAGCCTGGAACCAAGAGAGGGGTTATCACTGAAGTGGGATTCAGTTGGATTACTCCACAGAAGAGAAGGACCTGGGGTGATCATAGCAGGGAGCATGAACAACTATGTTCAATGCAGGAAGGCTACAGCAAAAGCCAATAAAATGCTGGGGTGTAAAGCTAGAAGGATCTCTTCCAGAAGTAGGGAGGTTATCCTGCCCCTGTATAAGTCGCTGGTCAGGCCTCATCTGGAGTACTACGTGCCATATTGGCACCCGTTCCTGAAGAAGGACATCAAATTGTTGGAGGGGGTACAGCATAGAGCTACAAAGATGATCCAGGTATTGGAGGGCAAGCCATATGAAGGAAGGCTGGGGGAGTTGAATATGTACTCTCTGGAAGAGAGGATGGATAGGGGAGATATGATTGAGACCTTTAAATACCTGAAGTGAATAAACAATACTAATACAGAGAGGATTTTCCAGAGCAGAAAGGGGAGGGACATGAGAGGACACCAGCTGAGATTGGAGAGGGGTAGATTCAGGAGAGAGATGAGGAGACATGTTTTCACAGAAAGAGTGGTGGACAAGTGGAGATCCTTGCCGGGTGAGATTGTGGCCAGCAAGATGGTGAACAGCTTCAAGAGGGCTTGGGATAGGGGAAGGGGTAATAGGATCGGGAGAAGGGAGGGGCAGCAGCATTATAAGGTGCTAGCTGCGCACTCGAGCAGACTTGATAGACCATGATGCCTGTTTCTGCTGGCATTTTTGTATGTTTGTATGTTTGTAGTGATGGCAAACTTCAAATATTGATTCACTGACACTATTTTGCCTACAAATCAGCATAAACATTCACCTAACACGATCTCTTCTAAATTAGTGAACCTTGGAGGAGGTATGGCTATTGTGATCACTAGACAGTCTGCAAAAATATAATATCTGATTTCAGGAATGTGGTGTTCTGGTTACCTTTAGTGATCAGCCCTGAAATAGAATCTTGCCCAACACAGTCACCAGAGGAAATTTAGTTTTTAGTCTGCCTACTCAGTTGCAAAGCTGTGGACACCTAGTGCACTTAACATACTGTACTCTATACCTGTAATAATAAAACACTTTTAGAGCTTCATTTATTTGAATATGAACAAAATTATTTTGTAGGTATGATAAGTCATGCTACAACCTTATTTAATTTAGACTGGAGGTTCCAATAGTAGTGCATGCAATTGCCTCAAATATTGTACGGTAATTTAAAAAAATCCAAAGTAACTTTACATTATGCTTTATTCCAAATTAATTTTTCATAGCAGTGGTGATTGGGTTATGTGTATTCCCAAGTTTCAAAGTAAATAAATATATATTAAAAGTATGAAATGATGAATTCTATTTAATTTGAAATGTCCATGTTCATCCACTATTGAGTTTAATTTGAAGCATCTACAGTATGTTCACAGACTGTATAGCCAGTTGATGTTTTTTTTTTTCACTCAGCTTCATTAGCTGTGTACCTAAATTATACAGCATATTCTTAGCCTTAGCTCTGATTGTACAGTATATATGGAACTTTCATGTCTGAATGCCTGGTAACCAAAATTTGACTTCCCAGTTATTCATATCTCTCTAATGTGTTCCACAGTTTTTCACAATAATGTGGTTAGAAGCAGGAGGCTGCATTGCATAAATATGTGGCAGAGTGGGAACCCAGGTACAGTACTTTATATGCACCTTCTATCCCATCCTGTGTCATTTCTGTATCATGTATGGCACAGTATGTAAAGTGGATTTAGTCTATTGATATCTGAAGGTGAAACTAGTTTGTTTCATTTATATTCAACATATAAAGTCACTGGATTTTTTAAGATACAATATTTCAGGCAATTGCTTGTGCTGAAGTTCAAAGCTCCAGTATGAATAAGTGAGGGTAGTAATATGACTGATCAAACCTACAAAATCGGCATGTTGGTACAGTATAAGTGAAATGAAAGCTGATGTGGACACCCCTAGTGCACAGATACTGTCCTGTACTAATGAAACAATTTTAGGGCCTTTGTAATGACCTTATGCAACTGAGTAGGCAAACTCTGAAGACTCTGTTTGGCAAGACTGGATTTCAGGAATAATCACTAAAACTAACCAAAACATTATGCTCCTGAAATCTTTTGGGCGATTCTGGGATCGCAACCCCCAATATTGACAAAAGTTGAAAGATAAGAAAATACTCCAAGGATCTCTCCTCCCAGTCCCCATCTGGCATTCTTTCTCAAGTCTAATGAGCCAGTGATAATATATTTGCATTAAACAACTCCCCAGCAGTGCTTCCCTCTATCTCAGAAAAAAAATAATTCTGCTCATTTTATGTTGCATAGTCAAAAATCATAACATACAGTATGTAACACAAAATTATGCCTCCAGAACTAAGAAGGTATGCAAATGCACTGAAGCTCAAACAGAGACGTTGACTAGCATACACTCTTCAGTCATTAAAGGGACACTGTCAACCTGGTTTTCATCATATGATTTCTAGTTAAAAAAACACACATTTTATGATTGCTTACCTTCTCTAAAATTCATTGGTGTTGCTGTTTGTTTTGCCTGTCTCCTTGTTTAGTAGAACTGAAATGCATGCTAATGTATATTTATAAACAACTTTGTTTTTGTTTACATTTCTGGATCTGTTCTTACTGCATACTTCCTGAGCATTAGAAACAAACCCAGACAGTCACTCATGAGGCAGTAGCCTCCTAAACTCCCACTGCATCACGAGGGGCTAGACTGTGTAGTGGGTGTTCCCAAATCCAGGAAAGATGCAGTTGGAGCTGATCAAGGAATGTAAATAAACCTGTGTCTGTGTGGTAACACCAGTATGGTGGGCAGTCTGTTTTTCACTTTTTTAAAGAAGAATAGACTCAAAATCAAACTACCAGCTACATCAGCAGTCTTTACAGAATGTTGACAATCATAAAATGTGTTTTTTAAACTAGAGACACTTTGAGACCTAAGGGGGTTGACAGTGTCCCTTTAACTCTAGTAAGATTTGTGAATATGCTGTTTTTTAACTGGCTCAGTGGCAGTGCACGGCATTCCTACAGTACATTGGAGAATCAGGTCCAGGACAAAAACCTCAAGTCACAATTTGGAGAGGCAACTTAACAAAATAATACCAGGGCCTCCACCATGACAAATTCTAAATGTAGGTAGTAAGTTGGGCTAACAAATAACCAAACAAAAACTAAAAGCTTTATATTTAAGATGCATTTTGCTGATAAAAAACGCACGTCAGGAGCACTCACCCTATATCTAAAATGGCAATTTTAAAGGTAGGGTGACTGCTGCTGTCATGGGTTTTTAACAACAAAACTCCTTTTAAACTTTATCACATATTTTAGTTTTCTATTTTTTTTGGTTAGTGGTTTGCTCAAATTACTTCCTGCACTTCAAAACCTCAGGTCGCTCCCCTCCCCCCATGACGCAAACCTGGGTCAAGAGGGGACCCATGTTAACGGCACTAATGTCTGATATGGATGCAATCCTTTCTAGATTGACAAAGTTTTGAGTGCTGCAATACTGTAGTATTTGGAGTGAGGAGATGGCTTGAGAGAGAGGTTAGGTGTAGAGATTTGGAATGGGATCTTATGTTCATAGCATGTGGGGGGTTGGGGGACTTCACACCATTAATATTAACAGTAGGAACACTAACATTAACAGAAGAGCCATTAACATAAACAGTCTGGCATGATGCCATAAACAAAGGGAAAACTAGGTGGTAAATTAGCACCTTGAGCACTTCAGCAATTGAGCAACAAAGGGAGATGATAGGTAAAAATGTTGATTATAAAAGGAGCCAGTAGTTCATTTCTAAACAGGGCCTCTATGAAACTGGATTTTGACTTTCCAGTTCTGTGTCAGCTAACTGAATGTCTGACTTAAGAGTGTGCAGCTTAGATGGGCTACAATGTATGTCAGTAATAACTCACAGTTGCCAGACAACGCCTTTATGACCGTTTTCGGCATCATTTCATTGCAAAATGTCACAGTCAGCTCCTTCCCAAATCCCCACACTATCTCTAAGTAGTTTACAATTAAGAACTCAACTTTAGGTAGATTCAGCAGCAGAGAAACTGCTTGATTTTTTTTGCAGACAAAATTGAAACCCCTTATCAAGTCTGGGCAGATTACACTAAGAGCCGACTGTGGAGCAGCATGCAACAGTGCATCAGCCAATATCTCTAGTCTCTCAAAAGTCCCCCCACTCCTCCATTTTTAAAAATTAAGTGTACTTTATTGTTTTCATTGAAAAAACACAAGACAAAACAACAAATAAGAACAGATAACCAGCCCTTCCCTGGAAGCTCCTGCTCGCAGACCGACCCCCACCCCCGAAGCTCCCAGCTAATTTCGGAAGAAACAACGGAGGGAAAAGAAAGCGTCTTTTCTGGCACCATTTCTAATAACACACAACTCCTGCCATAGAAAAGGCCATCGGTGTTTCTCTGTGGCACTGAGGTTCCTTTTTCTCTTGGCACACGAGTGGAGACTGTTTTTAAATTGAGGGTTTTTTTCTGAATATCCTGCAAAAATAGCTCTCTAAAGTAGTGCTTTAACAAGTAAGATAGCTGTGCTTAATCACTACAGGGTCTCGCTAGACTGTTTAAACCCAGGACAATTTACACTGTAATTCCTTCATGAAATGACCACTGAAGTAGTTGCTTTAATAAGGTGATAGCTAACATTGCTGAATTTATGTGAGGTCATTGTGAGCACATCATTATTAGAAAAGTTAATAGATACATGCATGACTCTGTAAAGCTTTGTCAGAAGAATGCTATATTTTTGCCTGTTACAGTTAAGCTAAGTAAATGGATTTGTGCCACTTTCTGCCCTGTATTTTAGTTGTAGTGTAGCGTGCCCCGGGGTTCGATCCCATCTACAGCAACCGCATGCTCGGTTGCGTTTCTCTGTGCCTCCCCACGCTGAACTCAGTAGCCACGCACCATTTTTACAGCCTCAGGGACTCACAACTTTGAAAAAGAGAATCCCCTTCCCCCGACGCAGCGCAAAGTCACTGCTGAAATGGTAGAGTGCTCATGTAAACGCCGGGAGCGTTTTTTTCCCACACAGGCTGGCAAATTGATTTCTCAGGCTCTGCACTGACTCCCACAAAATTTTTAAACACAAACCATATCCCGGGCTGAACATAGAGAAACAGATGACTCACCATTCACATCTACGCAGCTGGGTTTTTGTAATGCCACTCCTCCCACTTACCTGTCTATAAAAGTGCTCTTCTTCTCTTTCTCCGCAGATTTAGTCATTTGGGCCACCAAATGGGTCGTGAGGGTTGCCCAGCCCTCCCCTGGACACTCTTGCTCACAGACCGACCCCCAACCCCAAAGCTCCCAGGTAATTTTGAAAGAAACGACGGAGGAAAAGAAAGTGTTTTTCTGGCGCCATTTCTAATAACACACAACTCCTGCCATAGAAAAGGCCATCGGTGTTTCTCTGTGGGCGCTATGCTCTGCCCTCGCGCAAGTGCCGGCTCCCCACCACCCCCACCACCGCCCTTGGTGAGCTTCTCTTATAGGCTAAGGTCACATGATTGCCAGAACCTATCAGCTCATTTCTCCATTTGCAGCTTATCAGCTGCAACCACCAGAGGGCTAAACACTAAATACTGTAGCTTCAAATAGATTTTAGGCAAGGATGCTGCTGTACTCATCCTTATTTCTTCTCTCCTGGCCACTCTCTCCTCCCTACCCCCGCTACCCTCCCAATCACTGAACCCCACTGCCCCTACCCCTCGGTTACCCCCAGCTATGCCACCCTGAATTATCACATACTCTCTTCACATCCTGGCCCCAAACCACTATACAACTATTAGTGCCAACATTACTCCACCATCCTTTTCTCATGAGGCATGCAGTTTTGCACACCATAATCCGTCGCTGCCCCCTTCCTCTCTCAAACACCCGGCTCTCCACATCCTATCCTTACCACCCCTCGGACAAAATTAAATCATCTTATCTACATACTTCTTCTCCTATCAGGAGACATTGAATTAAACCCTGGCCCAAACCGCACAACTTCCCACTCCCCCTTCTCCTTTCCCAAAGGTCTCAGAATCTTACACCTAAACACCTGCAGCCTTTTATCCAAAATCTCTATACTACAACCTCTTGCACTAACACAACATCCTGACATCCTGGTGATCTCAGAAACTTGGCTAAAACCTCATCACTCAGACGCGGAAGTCTCCATACCAGGCTACACTATCATCAGACAGGATCATCCAGGAAAAAAGCGAAGCGGTGGCACTGCAATTTATATCAAAACAGTTCTCACTTCTCCACAGTGGGCATTCCTCAACCCCTGCAAATATAAATGCTATTCTCATTGGTTATCCTCCCTGCTCCTCCCCATCTACATAGCAGGTTCCTATTGCCCCCACACATCCCTGAGGACATCCTCTCCCACCTAATCTCCCTTCAAACCTTAGCTACTGGAGGAGAGTTATACGCCACCGCAATTTTAACACAAACTGGTTAGGCAATCGACAAAGCCCATCTGAAGTCCAAAATAAAGGCTCTGAACCTAACTCAACTCATTACTGATCCCACAAGACTAAACCATAAGACCCAGAACCATTCTCTTCTAGACTGGGCTCTCACCTCCCACCCCCACAGGATCCTAAGCGCAGGCCTACTACCTGACTCTATAAGCGACCAACACATGATCTTCCTGGTTAGGAAGGTGCATAGCCCTCCAGACCCCCAAAGACTCTGCGCACCAGGTCCTACAACTCACTCAACTTAACATCTCTGTTGTCAGACTTAGGCCACGAAAATTGGACCTTCATACCTGAGTCTCCCTCCATTGACGCAGCTTATGCAGGTTTCAAATCCCGCTTCCTAAAAATCTGGGACAGATACACCCCACTACAGACAAAGAGAGTTAGAGGAGCGCATCTCCCCTGGATCTCAGCCGACATAATCAGGGATTGCCACACCAGAGATCGTGCCTGGAAAAATTATAAGAGAACAGGAACTCAGACAGCCCTTACCACATATAGAAAACTCCGAAATGCTTGCACAAACTCCATCCGGCAAGCAAAAAAGGCATACTTTCTGACGGCTTTTAGTAAGAACATTAACCATCCGACTGATTTCTGGAAATCACTCAAATCCCTGCTCTCACCCCCACCACGCCTCCCATCCCCATACTATCAGACCAGGGCTCCCACATCTCACCCGATCTGTATAGCTGAAGCCTTTAATACATATTTCTCCAGCTGTGCAGCCAAACTCCTATCCTCCCTCCCAAACCCACTCACCCCAGCCCTCTCCCATAGCTCATCTCCCTAAACTACCCCTCAGTCCTTCTCCCTCGGACTCCTCCTTAGCTCATGCCCCCAACACGACTCCCCAGTCCACCATCTCTTCCCGCCAGTAACTCAAGCTGAAGTTCTCCACTCGCTACGGGCCCTAAACCCAAACAAAGGGAAGTGCCCTACCTCCCTGGACACGAAAATGCTAGTCCTGTCTGCACCAGCCATAGCTGCTCCTCTCACTGCCCTTTTTAACCTCTCATTCTCCTTGGGCAAGGTACCCTTGGCCTGGAAAATGGCTACAGTCATACCCCTACTAAAAGGTAGTGACCCCTCCTCCCCAGAAAACTATAGACCCATCTCCCTGATCTCAATTTTGGCTAAATTACAGGAAAGGCTAGTCATGTCACAGCTCACCCCCTATCTAGAATCCTCCCTCCTTCTTCACCCTGCTCCAATCAGGATTCGTGAATCCCACTCCACCACCACCTCCCTCCGCGTGTCACTGGGACATTCTCACGGGCATGGATAAGGGACATGTCACATCAGCCATCTTCATAGACCTAGCAAAAGCTTTGACACCATCTCTCATTCACTACTCCTTTCAAAACTCTCCAGAGCGGGATCTCTGAGTCAGCCACTGGTTGGTTCCATGACTATCTAGCAGACAGAATGCAATCCATCAAATTGGCCTCAGATATCTCAAACCTCTACCAGTCACTACCGACGTCCCCCAAGGATCAGTCCTAGGCCCACTACTTTTTTCCATTTTTTTAAACGTACTCCCCTCAGCCTGCTCCCACTCTTCTATCCAAATGTATGCGGACGACACTGTCCTGTATGCCTCCGGTCCCTCCACGCAAAGTGTCGCAACCATTCTACAGGAGGATTTCTATGCTATCCAGTGCTGGTTGCAGACAAACCAGCTATTCCTAAACCAAAAAAAAACAGTATCACTAACATTCGGAACCCAACAAAGACTCTCTCGCCAATCCACCGGTTCCCCCTTCATAACCTTGGACAGGACCCCCCTGGACAACTGTACCTCCTTTAGATATCTAGGCGTCTGGTTAGACCAGCACCTAGATTTTACCGTTCATATTGACTCACTGCAAAAGAGACTCCTACCCAAACTGGGTGCTCTATTCCACAACAAAAAATGCCTCCCTACGCAAGCTAGGCAAGCCATTGTCCAACAAATGATTCTGCCTGTTTTCAACTATGGTGACATAGTCCATTCCACAGCCCCCATGTCCACTCTAGCCAGTCTAGACACCATGTTCCACTCTTTCTGCTGGTTCATTCTAGACTGTCCGCAATCCACACACCATTGCTACCTATACAGTTCCACTTCCCTGCTGTCCCTACATGAACGTAGACAAATAAACTGCGCCAGGTTCGCTGCCAAATTCTGGTCCCACTCCCTCCCCTCATATCTGGCCTCTACACTCTCCAAACAATCCCCTCTGGCTTGCTCCCTCAGGAATAGGGACCCCAGACTGCTGCATGTCCCGTTTATGAGATCTGCCAAAGGCCAGGCCGCCTTTAGTTACCGAATCCCACAGATTTGGAATACACTGCCTGCCTCCATAAGACATGCACAGAACACTTACCAGCGAAACCCTCTTCTTAGTACCCACTTCACTTCCAGATGCTCCTGTTATGACTAATTTCTCAAATTATTTTTGCTTGTTGCAATACAAGTGTATAAGAAATGTATATTGACCTTGACACTCTGTAAAATGTTGTTGAACCCTTGTCTGTCCTCTAAATCAAATGTTTACAAGTCTTGGCTTCCCTAACTGCTCTGCTATTGTATATATTCCATGTATTGTTAATGGGTCTCGGCCCCCAGGTCGCATCTGGAATTGAGCTTTTAGCTCAGTATGCTTTCCTGGTAAATCTCGAAAATAAATAAATAAATAAAATTAAGACATGCAACATCCAAGAACAACTACAACAACTATGTACACATTAGTGAGTGCAGATATTAAATTAGAAATGAATGAAATAAGTGGTGCCATCTAAAACAAAGCAGTAAGAGTGCGTAATAAAACAGCCAATGTGTTTTCATTTTCAAAACTAATATTCTCTAGAAAGAAAATCAGGAGTAATAAAGTAAAGGTAACTGAAAAAGAAAGAGGGAGCTGAAAAAAATCATTACAAAGTATATAAAGAATGCAATTTCAACCATTTTCTATTACTGTATATCCATCAAGGGCACAACTTTCCAAATGAACAGATGCTGAGAGATATGTGTGTATCAGCTGGGTGGTGGGGGGAGAGACCAGCAGAGTTGTCCCTGAGTGAAGAAAATGTTCAAATCCCAGAGTCACATAAAATTTGGAAAATGTGTACATACCAGATATGATATGATAACAGACATGATTTCATACATCAGGAACGGTTCTCAGACACAAAATATTTCTGAGAACTGATTCGGATATCTGATATCTGGAACAGTTCTTGGAAATAGTTCTCTGCATATTACAGAGAGCCATTTCCAAGAAAGTTCAGGATGACTGAAGTCTTATCTGATATCTTATGATATTGTACCTGACATTGTATTTCTTTGTCTGCCTGTCTGCTGGCCACTTGTTAAGTTGATGGCTTTGCACTATCTATCTATCTATCTATCTATCTATCCATCCATCCATCCATCCATCCATCCATCTGGATGCATTAATAACAAAACCTTCCTCATCCCTCTGCTCTTCCATCCCCAAACAGCCATAGACAAAACAAAACCTTCCCCCCTCCCTCTGCAGCTTTCTCTGCCACTGGGAATTGTAGGATGCTGTGATGCCTTAGGCTACGACAATGCCACTGTTGCAGTGCTCTGCAGGGGAACGCAGGGTCAGCAGCTCTATGACAGCAAAGTGGATACACTATTTTTTTTTTGGCAGCTGGATTTGTAGGTAAAATACCTTCAGTTGATGCCCCCCCCCCCAATCTCTGGTACCAAACTGATTCACACAGCTACTTGCAATTCCCAGCAGTCTGAGTATGTTTTAACTGTTATGTTTATGTGCGTTCACGTACAGTCATCTCAGTTTTCTTAATTTTATTGGATTATTGTAGCTGATGTTTGCATTGTGTACTTTAGCTGATTTTTTTTCTATTTCCCAAACTCAACACTTTACCAGGATTCACACACACACACACACACACACACACACACACACACTCTGCTGATACCGACATGCTTATGATATGGACATGCTCAATTCAAACTAGCAAGCTCCATTTAGAACTGTCATGTCCACAAATAAGTTAAATACTATTACATATCTGCTTTATATTTTATACACTAAACGTGCCTGTGTAAATTATGAGGGAGAGCTGAGGTCAGCCTATAAACATGACATCAACTAATATAACGAACAAGGAGCCCACAGCATGTGAATACAAATACAATAAATATTACAGCTAAAAACAATGCCAGCCTACTGGGAATTGTGTGTTTTGGGGTGTGGGTCAAACTGAAATACTGGCTTTTTAATTATTTTTCAGACCCACTCAAATACAGTATTGTGCATATGAACAACAACAAAAATGTGCCTAAGGCTAACATCTTTTGGACAGTAATAATGTGGTTCCTTGTATGGGAGGGCAACTCACTCAGCTGAGAGCTGTTGTTTTATTAATTAATTGATCTAGACTATTTGTCTATCTAGCTAGCTAGCTAGCTATCTACAGTATCTATCTATGTCTGCTAGTCTGTCTGTAGTATGTGTTTAATTTTTTATTTAGAACCAAAGATTTGACACTGGGATGTATTAATAGAAAAAAACACCCTCCTCCCCAGCAGAACCACACACTGTACTTCTCCACACTCATTAATAAAAACAATAACAATCCCAGGAAGCAGATCACAAATGTAATAAAAAAAAAATCCACCATGACTCGTCTGCATGGTTTCTCCATCCATCAGGAATTGCAGGATACTGTGATGTCTCAGGCTCCTGCTGCTGTGTTAAACTACTGCCACAATGCCACTGTTGCAGTGCTCCACAGAGGAACACAGGGTCAGCATCTCTATGACAGCAAAAGTGGATGCACTAGTTTTGTGGGCATTATGTGATTACAGCAGTAGGTTATTACAGTACATCTGCTTGTGCCTACACACAAGTGCATGAAATGGGCAACATTCAGTACAATGTCCAGAGCAACACAACTTCCACCCTGGACACAGCACCACATTGGCACTCCTAGAGTTCTCACACCACATACACTCTGCACTTGACTCTGGCAACGTTGCCAGGGTAGTGTTCATTGACCTATCTAAGGCCGTTGACACTGTGTGTCACCCTCTCCTGCTCAACTCCCTCCACCAACTGGGTTTCTCATCCGGCCCCCTTGCCTGGTTCTCCAGTTACCTTCATAACAGATCCCAATGGGTTAAGATAAATGGTACTCTATCAACCGCTCTACCTGTCTGCTCCAGCATCCCCCAGGGATCCATTCTGGGCCCTACTCTTTTTAGTCTCTTTCTTAACACCCTCCCTAGCTTCTGCTCAGGCAGAATGCTCCTATACGCCGACAACGCAGTCCTTGTCACCTCCCATTGTGACCCAGTCACCCTCCAGGACTCCCTACAGCTCGTCTTCAGCCAAGCTGAAAAATGGTTCCTTGACCACTGTCTGGTCCTGAACCACAAGAAGACAAAGTCTATGCTCTTCACCCACCACCACAGCAGTGCCGGTAATGCCCCCCTCCTCATCCTCCTCAGCACCCTACACCCCATTGAACAGGTGACAGCATACAAATACCTGGATATCACCTTCGACTCAGCATTTACTTTCCACTCCCATCTTAAAACCCTGTCTGCTGCAGTGAACACCCAAATTGGACTCCTCTACCACCACAGAGACTGTCTCCCTCAGAATGCCCTCCAGCTGGCTATCACCTCCTCCATCCTGTCCCTGGTTGACTAAGGGCTTCCCATCTATGCTGTGGCTGACTCCACCGCCCTCACCAAAGTCCAGACCTCAATAAACAAGGTGTGCAGGCTTCTAACTGGTGTCCATGGCAGAACGCACACATGCCAGCTCTACTCCTCCTCTAACCTACTCACGTTTGATGAGCAGCTGCGCTACCACACCTGTATACTGGCCAAAAAATCACTACTTGGGCTCTCCCTGCTGGGGTTGCCACATCCTTAAAACTAGCCCCCAAGTCAGTTGCCACCCAAAATACAGTCAAGGCCACCTTCCAGGTCCCTAGAACCAGGATCTTTCTCACCCAAAGGTCCTTCCACCACAGGGTCCCCTCCTGGTACAACACCCTCTCCCCACATATCACAAGCATCCCCAAAATCGTCCCTTTTAAAATCACCCTATGCAGCCACCTCACCAGCACTTGGAACTGTAAGTGCTCTTGACCACCCCAAAGCCTGAACTCATCTTATCTCATCTCATCTGGCACTCTGCCACAGACAAAGTCCCCTGGACTGCCTCACCCCCCCAGCAACCCTGGCCTCCTAGGCACTCGCTCCCTAGACCCTCTAGAGTGGGCCTCATTATTTAATATAATTGTCAGATCAAATTTGTAGAGAATTGCAAGGCTCTGCACTCCTATGTACCATTGGAACTGCTTTGTATGTTCACTTTATAATATCTCACCTGTATTGTCCACCAATGTTGTACTTCACCATCTATTGTTGTCTACCCTCCCTGTGACGAGGTGCTTTTGTAAATGAGTCTTTGACTCAAATGTAGTAAATCTGATATACAAAATAAATAAATAAAATAATCATACAATAACTGCACATAAAAGCTTATGTTTACACTTTCAGTTTGAAAAAACTCTTTAAACATACAGTACATATATGTTACACATATTTTAAGTTAGATTTTATACATTTAACATTTAAATTATGCATTTTTTTAATTTTAAACATACTTATATTTTTTACACAACACATGCTTGTTTATGTTATCTTATTAAATTATGCATTTGAATTTGTGAATTGTTGTGTTTGTCTGACAAGCCTTCATATTTGCATCACCTCCCTTTGTTTTTATTCCGTTAATAGTGTTCCTGCCTAATAAATGCCAGTCAGTCTCTTTGAGGATCAGTGAGCCTCGGTAATCAAAAAGTATTATAAGATCTCTGAAACAACATTTCTTAGTTTTACTTTTTCATTCTTGTAACTGCTACTGGGTCAAAATGTCCTATGCTTAATAGCATATGACAAAACCCCGAAACTGCAACAGTGCAGTATAGGACAACAAGAGGGTGCAATACCGCAAATGGTTCTATGTGCAGTACTACACCAGCTCACTGTCGTAGGCATAGGATAACACCTTTTTTGGGATGGGCTTCTGGTGAGCAGCTGCTGTGGCTCAAAGAGATGAGCCACTGGCAGGGAAGGAAGGAAGCAGGCAGAGCATTTGGGACCAGGTCCGATTCCCAGTCCCAGATTCCTGTACATTTTCCTTTTATCGCACTATGTGTGATATTTACTGACCCCCCCCATGGAGTTAGATATTTTACTTGGGGGGGTTTGGGGGTACAGTCCCCCATAACAGTGGGTTTGGAGGCGGAGCCTCCCACATAAACAAAGACTTATCCTGCATGCAATAGATTGCGCTGTATTGGCAGCATGATATATGCATCCGGCATAATGTCTTGCAACCTTATGACTCCATGCCATTGTAACCCATCCATGTCCCACTGATTGGGAGATCAGAGGGCTGTGGGTTCAGTTCCCACATTCTGGCACTTGGGTTAATATCCCAATACTGACACTGTAGTGCAGCATGAGGGGGAGATGCTGCACTACTGAGGTGCCACAGTCCCATCTGCCTGGATGGGTGGTAGTTCAGGTGGATGTTAAAGTTCCCAAGACACTTATCAAAAAAGAGCAGAGGAATTTTTTATTATAACTTCAAAATCAAAGAAATACAAAACAGTGTTAACTCACACAAAATTATACAAATCATAAAAGAAATCAAATAAGTATTCCAGTCATACCTTTTCTAGTTTACTATTAAATAAGTGAATAGGACCCAAATTAAATCAGAACACTGCCCCCCCCACACACACACATACACACTAAAAGGGTAGGGGAATATTTTATTCAAAACTCAAAAAAAATTCAAACAAATATGTATTACTTCATACGACATCATAAGAAATGGTAAAGAAAAAACATGCACTATCAGTACAACATTGAAAAACTTACCCCCTCCCCCTCCCTAACAAATGAACAGGGGAAGTACAGCTACAGAATCCCAAAAACCATATGAACAAAGCAATAATCCATCAGACTAAATCAAAAAAAGGAAAAAGGAAAAAAAAAAAAAGAAACACAAAAGATAGCACTGCATACCTGGACCCAGGAACAGAAATTATACATAATTACAATAATGTGTTGCACGGCAGACATAATAAATAGAAACCATAAGCTGAAACAGTAATAATTCATACTGGATACAAAAGGCTGGGAACAAAATGAAAAAAGGGGGACCCTCCCCCCTACTTATTAATAGAAACCCCCGGAAATCAGAATAGGCCACAGGTTTCACAGTTATGATATCGATAGCCACCATCTATCGAAGACCTGGGCTGACATACTACAACGTTCTTGGGCTTTTAATTTAGATATATTTGAAGAGATCAACTCAAATAACTGGACTTCTGATGTAAGTTGTTGTTGCAGAGACAAACGATAACGTGTGATCCAAATATAATATTTAAAAAAGGTAAAAAACAACCATAACATTGTCTTATCATGCTTAGTCCACTGGTAAGGGAGAATACCCAATAACAAAATATCAGGGGTCATGGGGAAAAAGGGAAAATCAGGCCAACACATATGAAGTAGTCACCAAAACCTCTGTATAAAAGGGCAATCAAAAAATAAATGGGAGATAGTCTCAATCTGGGCAGTACAGTCTGAACTTGGGCAAAACCTCTCATCCACAAGCTTGTGTTTAAGACTGCCTTTCACACTGAGTTTATAATGAAGGGACAACCAATTCACATCCCACATGTGAACTGGAGTACGTGGGGACAGTAACACAGTAAAGATTTGTCAAATCTCAAGGGGTAAGTGCGACACATAATGAGGTTTATTAAGGAAAAACTTGTCAACAGCAGGGCATAAACCTGATGTTTAGTAAGTGCACACAATTTTAATTTACTTACACAAGGCCCATAAGAAGAGGGTAAATCCAGAATCCTTTTTTGCTGTGAAATAACCCCATCAGCCTTCCAAGCATGTAAAAAAGAACCAAAATGATCCAAAACCCAGGGCACCCACACCTTAGATGCATGCAAAAGCACAGGGACAAGGCTACGTGAAACAAACATAGAAAAGAAAAACATGCACTATGTTTAGACCCCCTGAGCCACTGGGAGATAGAAAATCCCCCTCTTAATAGGATTTAAACTGCTCCCCCAAATACAAGGAAAAAAACAACTATATACTTTTGTTTCCAATGCGACCGGGAGAGAATATACCAAACTAATATGTAAAAAACAGATAATAAATAAGTCTTAACCATATAAATGCGTTTTCTTTTCACCATTCTCCATTTATTCCAAGCAGATAACTTGGCCTGTGCAGTAGCTAAACAGTGCTCCCAATTAAACATTGCCAAGTCACCAGGGCCAAAAAATAAACCCAACATTTTACAAGGGGACTGGACTGTAAGAACACCCATACTCTCAGTACCTGAGGCTGGAGACTGAGATGCTGCCCTATTTGCAGACAACTCTCCGCCCTGAGGGAGGAAGTTGCCCATCTTCAGGCCACTCTGGACAGTAGTAAGGGAACCTTCTCCCAGGCCACAATGGACGGTAGGAAGGGAACCTCCCCCATCCAGGGAGCACCAGAGCCACCACCACTACCTCAGAGGTTGCGAAGAAAGCTCAGCAGTTGGACCACAGTGGGCTCAGGGAGGGTGAGGATGGTGGAACAGAGGCACACACAGTCAGTTGTTCCACACCACAATCCATACACCATTCTGGGGGAGCATAGCTCCCCTATGGATGCACCCACAGAGGAGACTAAGGAGGCTGAGGACAACTGTCACAAGGGAGGCCCACAGGAAGGAGGCAGAGGACACCACAAGGAAAGGAAGCAGCTCCTGGTGGGGACTCAATTATTAGGGGATAGAACTGGGGGGTAGGGAAACTGAAGTAAGGTGCCTGCCCGTGCCATGGCTTGAGAGACAGGAAGCGATCCTCGGATCACAAGAACAGCTGCACGGAGTCTGAGCTGGATGTCATTGTCCACCTAGGGACAAATGACTTGGCTCATCCTGAGATTAGAGCAGTGCAGAAGGACTTTGTGGAACTGGGGAGGGGCCTACGACAAGTAGCACACACAATATCCTTCTCTGAGGTGCTGCCTGTCAATGGCATGAGTGAGGCGAGGGTACTTTGCACCATGCAGTTTAATGAATGGTTGGAAAAATGGTGTGGAGCACAGGGGTTTGGCTTCATTGGGGACTGGGGTTCCACCTGGAGGGACACCAGCCTATACTGGCAGGATGGTCTGCATCTTTCCAGGAAGGGAACAAGTCTTTTGAGCAATTGGTTTAAATGCTTATTGGCAAGCTTTTAAGCTAGTCAAGGGGGGAGGCACTGATAAGCAGCAGGAAAATCCCAGCCTCCTACAAAACAGGGTACTAAATGAGAAAAAGACTGAGGTAGAAAGGTCAGTGGGGGATGCTGCAAAAGAAGGTAAAGCCATCAAAAAATGTAGAGCAATGAGTACCAATGCTCATAGTCTGAGTAACAAGCTTTCTGAATTAGTGGCCTTGATGGAGGAGGAACATCTGGATATCGTGGCAGTCACAGAAACATGGTACACACAAAACCATGACTGGGACGTAAACATACCAGGATACACTATCTACAGGAGAGACAGAGAGGGTAAAAGAGGAGGAGGAGGAGTAGCTCTTTACATAAGGGAAGGAATCAAAGTAACAGAACAAAAGGGAAAACAGGGAGGAGAAGAAGCTCTGTGGGTAAATTTGGAGACCGCAATGGTACCTATTAATCTGCACAGGGGTTAGACACAGACTTTCCTCAGGGGAGGAAATGGACAAGGAAATGATAGAAAGAATACTTAGAATGGCAGAAAAGGGAGATATTGTTGATGGGTGATCTGAATATGCCAGATGTTAACTGGAGTGCAGTTGCAGCAGCCACTCAAGAGTGGGTTATTCTAGATGTCCCACAGGGGCATGCCTAGACAACTAGTATTGGAGCCCACTCAAGAGGGAGCAATCTTAGACCTGGTTCTCTCAAATGGAGATGAAGAGGATCACAGATATAGAAGTGGGTAGCCATCTGGGAACTAGCCACTGCCGACAGTATGGTTCACAATAAACACAGCAATAGAGTCAAGCTATACAAAGGCAAAAGTACTGGACTTTAGGAGGGCTGACTTTGCTAAAATGGGTGAGTGCCTAAGGATTGCACTAGCAAATGGGCAGGAAGGAGGGTGGAAGAACAATGGGAATAATAAAACTGCCATCACAGAGGTAACGAGCCTTGTGTGAAGCAAATAAACAAAACAAATGATGTAAGAAACCACTGTGGTTCTCAAAGGAAGTGGCAGTGAAGGTTCAAGAGAAAAGAAAGCATTCAGGAAGTACAAGGAATCACAGAAGGAGCAGGACAGAGAACTGTATCAGTTAAAGCAAAAGGATGCTGGGAAGGCAGTCAGAACAGCAAAGGCCCAAACCGAGGAAAGATAGCAAACTCAGTTAAGAAGGGGATAAAACCTTTATAGGTACATCAGGGAGCGAAGGAAGACCAAGGGAGGGTTAGTGAGGCTTAATAAAGGGAGGAGGGTGGGCAGAGGGTGACTGTGAAAAGGCAGAGATATTAAACAAATATTTTTGCTCAGTATTTACAAAGGAAGAGGGAGGTACCTAAAACAAACAGCAGAAACACTCTGGATACAGAAGTTGATACCAGCCCATTTACAGAAGAAAGGGTTCTGAAAGAACTCTTAAAACTGAAGGTGGACAAAGCAATGGGACCTGATGGGATTCATCCCAGAATTCTAAAAGAACTATGGGTAGAACTAGTGACACCACTAACTACCCTCTTTAACAAATCATGGGAGGGTGGGGTGGTACCCAAGGACTGGAGGAGGGCAGTTGTGATTCCCCTTCACAAAAGTGGGAGCAAGGCAGAAGCAGGAAACTACAGACCTGTTAGTTTAACCTCAGTGGTAGGGAAAATGATGGAATTACTTCTGAAGGAAAGAATTGTTGAGTATGTAGAGGCCAGAGGGGCACAGGACCCAAGGCAGCATGGATTCACAGCGGGAAGGTCATGCCAGACAAATCTGATTTCTTTGACTGGGTGACCAAAGTAGTAGATCAGGGAGAGGCTGTGGACATGGCCAACCTAGACTTTAGCAAGGCATTTGACACAGTCCCACACAAAAGACTAATATGCAAGTTAGCCAGCCTGGGAGTGGGTCCCAAGATGACAGCCTGGGTAAAGAATATCCTGGAGAATAGGACACAGAGAGTAATAGTAAATGGAGTCCACTCTGAAGAAATGGGGGTTACTAGTGGGGTACCGCAGGGTTCAGTATTAAGACCAGTCCTCTTCAATGTCTTTATAGGCGACATTGCAGAGGGACTGGAAGGAAAAGTATGTCTCTTTGCAGATGACACAGAGATCTGCAACAGGTTTGATGCACTAGGTGGGGTGGAAAGGATGAGAAGGGACTTAGCAAGGTTAGGGGAATGGTCAAATGTATGGCAGCTTAGATTCAATGCTAAGAAGTGCAAGGTAATGCACATGGGAAACAAAAACCCAGGGGAAGAGTACACAATGGGGGGTGAGATACTAACAACAACAAAAATGGAAAGGGACCTAGGGGTAGTCATATCAGATGACCTAAAGGTGGGCAAGCAATGTGAGAGGGCAGCAAGGAGGGCTGGGGATACTGGGATGCATAGGGAGAGGCATCACCAGTAGAAAACAGGAAGTTATTATCCCTCTGTACAGACAGTTGGTGAGACCCCATCTGGAGTACTGCTTGCAGTTCCGGAGACCCAATCTCTGCAAAGACATAGACAGGATGGAAGCTGTCCAGAGGAGGGCAACTAAAACGGTGCAGGGTCTGCATCAGAAGACATATGAAGAGAGACTTGAGGAGCTAAATATGTATAGCCTCGAGGAAAGAAGGGAGAGGGGGGACATGATAGAAACTTTCAAGTACCTCAAGGGAATCAACAAAGTCCAAGAGGGCAGCATCTTTCATAAAAAGAGGTGTGCAAGAACAAGGGGGCACAATTTGAAGATAGAAGGGGGTGGCTCAGAGGTAACTTAAGGAAGTATTTTTTCACAGAGAGGGTTGTGGATGCATGGAACGGCCTTCCAGAGGAGGTTGTGGAGTCAAAAACAGTGGTGGAATTCAAGCATGCATGGGACAGTCATAAGGCAATTCTAGGGGGTGGGGATAGGAAGAAGTAGGCTGCTGGTTAACTAGGATCTGCAGCTTATCCATTAGGTAGGGAAATAGGCAGACTGGGTGGGCCAAGCAGTCCGTATCTGCCATCAAAATCTATGTTTCTATGTTTCTATGTTTCTATGTTTCTTAAATATCCCCAACTAAAAAACATTTGCTTTTCTGAAAATTTATACTGGAATGGGGTACCAGGGCATAAGAAGACAATTCCTGTCTAGCTATGGCACAGGAGTCAGTATTAGCCATAAATAAAACCAAATCATTGGCATAAGCTAATGTACGTAATTCAAAGGACAAACTGGAAAAGGAAAACCCAAGAAAAGACTGGGAATTATTAAGCCAATGTAAAAGGGAATCAATGGACAAAACATACAAGGACTAAGGGGGCACCCTTGTAGGACCCCCTGAGCTACCTAATGCCTGACCCCCATCCAGCCATTCACCAAAGGAACAGTCTCTGCCTGAGCATAACAGGTTTTTAAAATTTGAATAAAAGCACTCAGAAACCCATAAGCAGCCAAACAAAGCCAAAAGAAATCTTGTGGAACCATATCAAAGACCTTGGTCTGGTCCAGAGACGTCAAAAATCCCGAAACTTCACCCTCCCGACCATGGTCCAAAACTTCCCGAATCATTATTAAATTACCTGTTATGGATCTCCCTGGACAGTACAAGTCTGTGAGGGATGTATAATATGGGTAAGAATCAGAGCCAATCTCAAGCTCAAAAGTTTAGTAAAAATCTTATAATCAGAATTCAATGGAATGATAGGTCTCCAATTGGAGAGGAGATCCCTATCACCAGATTAATATGACAAAACCATAAGATCAGCAGACATATGGGAAGGTATAAAAGGGTCCGTAAGAAGACAAGACTCTGGTCAAAGAGTTGGGGTAAGCAATTTATATATTTCATAAGGTAAGCCATCAATACCTGGGGAGGAACTGGACTTTAGCTGTGCAATAAAAGCAAGAAACTCACCCTGAGAAATATGGGTGACAAGAGACAATCTGTCCACATTTGACAGCTGTGGGAGGGCACTTTGTGTTAACCATAATGAGACAAAGTCTGAAAAGAAGGTGGGCATAAAGAGGCAGCCACATAAACATCTATTGCAGCAAGAACATCCTTTTTGTTAGTGACCGGTGTTACGCCTGGATTATGCCCCCTATCGTCCCACATACACCTCACACTGTAAGCCTGGTCTATTGTGCTGTAATACTGCAATCTTGCACTAACATTGTAGATTTGGTCATTTTTGGCCATCATATAAGCATGAGTGCTAGGAATGTGCTTTGCTGCTAATATATGCTAATATTTACCATGCATGATTCATTATACCTCACTATAATACATCTATCTAGATTATTGAATACTTATATTCTCATATAATTATATGTAATGTGTGTTTTACACTCAGACAGATATGCCACGTGTAATAGAACCAGTCAGCACATATCTTTGTCTCTAAGCAAGCTGACAGAGAGAGAAATCCTTTGGTATGTCTTATATTATACATAAGCAAGAAATGCCACATGTAGTTTGAACCAGTCAGCATTTATTTTGTCCAAGCTATAATGCTAATGGAAGCATATTCTGTCTCATATGATACTCATTAGTAATTCTGTCTCCTAAGTCATCATCCAATGGAGAATGTCTTAGGACCAATACATATTGATTCTCATACCTGTAATTATGAGGTAATCTATGTTGCTATGCTGCTATCTGTAGTAAATAGTTGTCTGCAACCTACTGTAACTCCTCTAGAAGGCAGAGGGAGCTGGAGCATGGGGAGAGAAAACAAGATCTTAGAGAACCTAAGATCTACAATTCTGGAGATTATGTACATTCTTCAGAAGAGTTGTGAGAAACCCATCTCCCTTGTGATTTTCTCTGTCACATGCTTGGCGTAAGTAGTATAATAAACGTTATTAGTACTCCTTGCTTGTTTGTGAATGTTTCTTGGCAGACTCCAGAACACAAGAATCTGTATTATTATTATTTACCCTACACACCAAGAGTGTTTAGGCAACATAAATGGCGACAGCGAGTGGAGTCTGGATGTTTGCCAAGTTTCATTTTAATTTCCTCTGTAAATTAAAACACTGGACGAGAACTCTCCAGTAACAAGCAGCTGAAAGTGTCTTCTGTTTAACTTTTCAGTTAGTTGTGTGTTCCACAGTGCAGACAAAACAATCTCTTGGCAGATATTCAATCTCTGTGTAATGAGTTGTTTTATTTTTTTCCCTATTCTTTCTCTGTGGGAATATAGCTGTAAAGGGATCCGAACAGACAGATAGACTGCTTTCTTGTGGATTTAAATCCTAATGGGTATTTACTCATCTAGGTGTCTACATACGCCAAATGTTGTTTGTGTCCTTTCATGAACGTTGGTTGCAAACAAAGTTTTTGATCCACAGACAGCTAAGGGTTTCTTATCTTAAAACACATCTAAATATATCAGTACTGAGTTGAGGCTGGATACCTTAACATACCAAACTGCTTATGGTGGTTGGTTTGGTTTTGCTGAAGTAGCAAAATCTGGTGGTAGCCCTTTAGGGGATATCATTGCCCATTATGGGTAATTGAAAAATGGTACCAATGATCCTGAAGGATTATTAATTGCAACGTTGTTTTGATGCTATTCTAAATAAAACATTTGTTTTGGAATCTGAGTATATTGCTTGCAAAATAGAGAATGCTGCTTTCAAGTAGGAATTTTAAAGTGCTGACTTTTCCATTAGCAGATTATATCTTTTAGCCACTAGATGGCCCAGTTATAAGCACACTTACCCAATCCAACACACTACAGTTCCTGTCTTATTTCACTTATTGTGTGGCCAGTCTATTACTATTCATCAGTCTTTGCCGTTCCCTCTTCTACTGATTGATACTGATTTTTCCCATTTGCAGCTTATACTCTTCACCCACTAGAGGGTTTTTCCCCCAACCGTGCCAAAGCTGCTTTACATCTCCTTACTCTCTACTACTCCTGGACACTCTTCCTTTACTGATCAGCTGCTATGGGTACCTATACTCCATTACTAAGTCTGCTCTCCTTCACCCTCTTGGTACAGACCTCACACCAACTGGAGCACCTTTCCTCCACACTAGGCACCTTATCTCCAGACTACCCCACAGTGACTCAGCACTCCCCCACCCTTGACACACCGTGACCCCCCAACACACCCACCATGCCAATACCCCCACTCCCTCCTCCCTCCAAGGCCCGGCCTGGACCCAGCTCTCCTCTGCCATTCCCACCCTTCACACTTTATCTATCCCATGCACCCTGATTGTAAAGTCCTCAGCTGGGTGTCGACCCAATGGTCTCCATTGCCACCGGCCACTAACCAGAATAATTACACTGCTATTATTATTATCTGCTAATGTACACCCAACCAGGACCTATGGCTTCCAGCCCTTCTAAACCCTGTACTGCAATTGGCCTCCGTCTTGCATCCTTAAACATTTGCAGTCTCCTAAAGAAATCTGCTGCCCTCCAGTGCTGGGTCATTCAACATCAACCTGATATAATTGCACTGGTAGAGACATGGCTCTCCAAATCCACCCCTGACTCTGCTATCACCCTCCCTGGATATGCCATCTACAGGGAAGACCAAGTAGGCAAACGCGGTGGTGGTTGTGCACTACTCATACGGGACTCCCTTATAGGCCAGGCACTCCCAGCTCCTAAACTTGATTATGGAGCCCAAACCCTCACCTTAAAAATCACACCTGACCCTGCCCGAGGCCCTCTCTTCCTCACAGTCTCCTACGTACCCCCGAGGAATCAAAACCAAGGTGTCCAGTCCCTCATTGACTATCTCACATCTCTCCCTCACAAAGTGGAGCAAGTCATCCTAGGTGATCTCAATGTTAACTGGCTTGCCTCCACTGCCTCCCATATAAGGGACTCCTTTGCTGCCCTGGATATGTTCCAGTTAGTCACCCAGCCCACCAGAGTCAACAACTCTACTGGCACCAGCACTCTTCTAGATGTTATATCTAACCACCCCTACAAAATCCGGGATGTCACTGTCCTCCCCAACTCTCTTAGTGATCACTCCCCAGTCCTCTGTCTCTGGTCATCCTCCACTCTGAAGCCAGTGTCTCAGGCCACTCTACACCACTGCTTACACCCCTGTGGCCTCAGAAAATTAAAACAATACCTAGCCCAGCTAGACTGGTCCCCTATTCAGCGCGCCCCTGACACTGACTCTGCTCTTGACCACTTCACGAATGCCTTCTGTAAGGCTTGTGACATTTTCGCCCCCTTCACCAGTATCTGCTCCAAAAAATACAATGCCTCATGGATCACCACACCCCTCCTCCAGAGACTCAAAAACAGAGATAATCTCTGGCACATTGCTGTAGAATCTGGAAAGGCGTCTGATAGACAGGCCTACAAAGCAGAATGCAATAAGTGCACTTGGGCCATTAGGCAGGGCAAGGCAGAGCAATATCAGATCACCCTCACTTCCACTTGGGGTTCAGCCCGGACCTTCTGGGATAATATGAAAGGGCTAAATGGGAAGTCCCGCTCCCCCCCACCATCTCAGCTCTCCATCAATGGCCCCCCCACCAAAGATCCAATTCTTATAGCCGATTACCCTAACACTGCCTTCTGTGACCTAAGCTCGGTCCTCCCCAGCAGCTTCTTTGACCCAATCCCTACCTCTCTCCCTCCAGTCCTGCATTGCCCACCATTCTACCTGTGCACCCTATCCCCCCAAGAAGCCAGGCCACACCTGCTAAAAGCCTTAGGCAGCAATAACCCAAGCAGTGACCTCCTCAACTCCAGGATCCTCCGATGGTCTTGGATGAAGTCCTAGTCCCCCCTGACTAACCTTCTAAACTGGTCTCTATGCCTGGGTCAGTTCCCAAGTGCTTGGAAAACTGCTGAAATCACACCCATACATAAGAGTGGGGACCGGTCCACCCCCAACAATTACCGGCCCATCTCCATCCTCCCCCCACTCTCTAAAGCCCTTGGAAAAGTGGTGTTGATCCAGCTCTCTGAATACCTAACCAAGTACGACATTATGTGCACAGAGCAGCATGGTTTCCGCCCAGGACACAGTACAACCATGGCTCTCCTGGAATTCTCCCAACACCTGCATACTGCTCTCGACTCTGACAGCCTTGCAGGAGCAGTTTTCATTGACCTCTCCAAGGCCTTTGACACTGTCTGTCATCCCCCTTCTACTCAACTCTCTCCATCAACTTGGCTTCTCTGTCAGTCCCATTTCCTGGTTCTCTAGCTACCTCCCTGCTAGATCCCAGTGTGTCAAGATCAGCTGCTCCCTCTCCAGCACTCTTCCTGTTCACTCCAGGGTCCCTCAGGGCTCCAGCTTGGGTCCAATACTTTTTAGTCTGTACTTCAACACCATCCCCAGCTCATGTACCGGTAAAATTCTCCTGTACACTGATGATGCAGTCCTCATTGCTTCACATCCCAATCCCACCTCCCTCCAATTATCCCTCCAGTAAGCTTACATCCAAGCCAAAAGGTGGTTCAGCAACCGCAGACTGGTCACTAACCTAAAGAAAACCAAATCAATGCTCTTCTCCCACCATCAAAATAAAGCTAAAAATACCCCCCCTTGATTATCCCCAGCACTCTGCACCCGCTAGAACAAGTGACCACATACAAGTACCTAAGCATCACGTTCGATACTGCCCTCTCCTTCCACACCCACATTAATGCTCTGTCAGCCACCATTAACTCTCGGATTGGCCTGCTATACCAGCACAGGGACTGCCTGCCTCAGGTTGCCCTCAGGCTGGCCATCACCTCCTCTGTCTTGTCCCTCATGGACTATGGCTTGCCCATCTATGCTGCAGCTGACAACACTGCCCTCTCCAAAATCCAACTCTCCATCAATAAGGCCTGTAGGCTCCTGACCGGTACCCCCAGCCAGACTCACACCTGCCTTCTGTATACTACCACCAATCTGCTCAACTTTGAGGAGCGACTGCTCTACCAGACCTGCCTTCTTGCTAAGAAATCCCTGCTAGGACCCTCCCCCCCGGGGGTCTCCACCTCCCTACAGCAGTCATCATTGTCTGTCACCACCCATAGCTCTGTTAAGGCCACTTTCAAGGTACCCAGAACCAAGACCTCTCTTGCCCAGAGATCCTTCCTCTACCGAGCCCCCACCTGGTTCAACTTCCTCCCTAGCTGGATCTCCAACTTGCCAAAAATTGGCTCCTTCGAAGCAGCCCTTCAGAACCATATCTTTAATAACCGCTGTTGTAGGTGCAAATAACCCCCTGTTGTAACCTGTGGTACCCGCCTGCCTTGCCCCCTGGCTCGACAATGTCCACTGGACAACCTCTCCATCCCCCCAGACCCACTCCTTCCCTGCTAGGTCCAAACAGGGATGTAACCCGCTGTATTCTGTGATGACCTATTATATCCACGAGTGTAACTCACAATTTTGTAACATTATGTAACACAAGTAACATGCAAACTACTACATTATGTAACCTAAGTGTATCTATGTTAAATGTTCCTTTTACTGCAGCTATAATGTTATCCTCTGTTTTAATCTGCACTGTAATAACTGTCTTGATGTCTGCCCCCCACCGCAACGAGGTGCCTTTATAAATGAGTCTCTGACTCAAAGGTTGTAAACCCGATTTGTAATGAATAAATAAAATAAATAAATAAATAAATAAATTTAGTCTGGAAAAGGCTTCTCATAACAAAATGATATATGTACCGCAGTCTGAGCTGCAGTCTCTCCATCTAGAAAATGAGTCTCTCTTTAATGAGAGAAGCAGCAAAGACCTGCATGCTCTAAGAGATAATGCTGAAAAGTCAAAACTTGTTAGAAAAAAAGGTTTTCTGAGTAATGGTGTTCTGGCTAATAACATTGATTCCTTACATTTTGAAAACAAGGAACTTAGGGATGATAAGTCTGAAGTAATTACTGAAAGAGTTAACGTGCTAGTATTTCAACACCAGACCTTGACTGAACAGTGTGATTCAGCATGTTTTCATTACAGCAGACTTGAAATGAAGGTTTTGAATCTAAACTGTGACACAGCTTCTATCGATAATAAGCATGTTTTACAAGATGGGAATGTCTTGCAATCTGAAAACAAGGCACTTTACAGTGTGGTGCTAACTCCTGTATCTGAGCAGTTAGAATGTAGGAGTAAAGTGTCAGAATTGGGCAAACTTGCACTGTCAGCCAGAGGTATTGGCAGGGCATACTAACTTAATGCCCAAAGACCTTGCCTCTTCTCATGTTGGAGTTTGATTTTGAACACTCACTGTATGCTGTGGGGTGGACTAGAACAAAGGCTAGCCACTTGTTTTTCTGTGATTTACAAAATGGAGAACTGTTAGAGTCTCAAAATGGTGGACACATGTGTCATCAGGTTGCATCCCCATACCATCCCCAAGATGGCCGCTCATGGTCATGTGATGATGGTCATAACACAGTAACCTTAGATGCCCATGTGGTAATCCAAAATGGCCGACCACCACATCACGGAGGTTCGATCATGCAGTCACAGGGACCTGTGATTGCTGCCATAACCAAATGAAACATACCAGAGTTTTTTGGCATGATTAATAATGTTATCAGTAACATTAGTGTTTCTGAGGGACAGAATATTCTCATTAAAAATGATGTTACCATACTTTTGAATGAGGCTGGTACGCAATCTGTCATGAAGTCAGTGTCTGACTCTGCAGAAGAAACTTCTGCTAGCAATGTTTGCTATGATACAGTGTCCTTGGATAAAGGACACATTGCAGTTAATCACACGAAATGTTGTTTTTATTTCCTATGCAATTTAACATCAGCTTTCCCTGAGAAGACTGAACATACTGATTTTCCTATGCAGTGCATTAATACCTTAAGCTGTAACATTAGAAACAATGTTGCTACCATTCAGCAACATTCTGGTGGGGAAACCCACTTTACATTTGATGGGGGAAGGGACAACCTTGATTCTGAAAGTCCCATGGCTGTGATATTTTCAGCATCACAGGCTACTGTGAGGGGGTTACAGGTTTTATTTCTGAACCTGAGCTGACAACTGTCTCAGCACTACTTTCTCCATCCCTGATGGCTACTGAACCACCGTCCATAGCTGGAGAAATACGTGCACCTTGCACAACACTTTTCTCCACTGTGCAGGCACCCCTGATAGTGCCAGCACTGCCGGCACATGATGAAGAACCTCCTCCATCAGTGACACCTGGATCACCCCATACTGTGGCTGCAATAGCAGGTACAAGTCAGAAACTGTCTGGGTTTTTCCCAGTACACATGATAGCAGGCACCTCTTGAAAGAAGGTACAGTCCAAGGTATCCTAATATCTATATTGCTGTCTTTTCTTTTAGGATCACTAACCATGGCCCCAGTATTGGTTAATCCTAACAATCCTAACACAGCTTTAGGGCATTATTTTGAAACTGCCACACCAGATGAAGCAATCTCAGCAGTTTTGGTCCAGACATACAATGGACACATCAGACCCATTGCTTATGCATCCCAGATGCTTGCCACAGTGGAGCTGAAATACAACCTTTGTGAAAGGAATCTTTTGGCTACATACTGGGCAGTGAGATACTTTATGTACATCGCTAGATATGCACCCATTGTGCTGCATTCCAATCATTTGCCAACTAACTTTCTGTTGTCAGACTGAGTAAAAGATGACTCTGTATCCAATGCCAGACTTACACACTGGTCTCTCATTTTACAGGATCATGACATCACTGTCCTTCCTATCAAAACTTCATTCTTGTTGGCCCATGGCCTACAATTTGCAGGAGAGACCCATGATTGCTCACTCCAACCCCCTGACCTACCTGTCCCAGGGCCCTTTCTGACAGAACTTCAGAAAGTGTTAAAAGACACCACTGTGTGTTATGTTTTGACTGATGAATCAGCCACACATTCCAATGAGGGTTGGATAGCAGGGTTTGGAATTATTTTACATTCTGGTGATGACAGAGTGTGCATGGCTAGTAATTGCATCATCATTATGTACGATTTACAGGCAATGTTAAAACCCTCCCAGCAAATAAAATGAAAATCAAGGAGGTGAGGAGTCTCCTAACTACCACAAATATTTGTGGGTGGTTTAGAGAGCCGGAACGTCCTTGAGGAAGACACAGCTTGTGTTAAGAAAGGAATAAAAATATTTCTCCTCACGTAAAATGATACCAGCACTCCATGAGAGGGTTAAGTGTTGCAGTCTGACAAAATGGCCTTGATCTAAAAGACTGCAGATACTATGTTTTTGTTACAGTTTCTAATTGGGTCTGTTTCTCTCTAAACTGAATTTCTTTGGCAGAAGACAAACTTCTGTTCCAATTCTCTGATATTACCTCTGAGAAATACAGTGACTTGCTTGTGTACAACACAACTCTAACCAATTTAAATACTGTACATTCATAAGGTTCAAGCATATTTTAAACATGAACGTTATGCTCCATAAGAAGGACCCTCATTTGAGGGCAGTATACAGGGTCCTTAATAAAGCAACTGAGAAATAACTTCCAGAAATAGCTCTTATAAGAAAGAGAAAATGATATTCACCTATCCAGTGATGGCCTACTCATTTGGAACATCACTACTGTAACACTCATAAAAAATTAAGGGTAATTCCTGAACACCTGAGAGCTGATTTTATCTACTGTACCAAGTACGTGATACTCCAACTGGTGGACACCAGGGAGTCAATAAAACACTAGAGAGACTGATATCCTCTGGTGGCCACACATGAGAAGTGATGTAGAACACTACATTAGTAACTATCTGATGTGTGAACAGAACAATCCTATACCAGCTAGGAAAAATGCATTGCTACCCGAGACACAATCAGGCCCCTGAAACAACATCAAGACTGACTACATTGGCCTTATGCCAACCATTAAGAACAACTAGTTTGCACTAGTGATCACAAACCTAACGGAACAACACAGTCAAAGTGACTGTAAATGTATTGGTAAACCAGCGATTTACCAGGTAGGGCTTTACCCCAAAGGTAAATTCTGATTACAGGGATACGGCTTTACAGCCAAAGTAATGCAGGAAATTCTGGATCTGTTATGGATAAGACAAAAGTTTCATATCCCTTACAACCCACAATCATCAGGACAGGTGGAATGGGCTAACAGGCAGATCAAAGGTATGTTATATAAACTTGTTCAGAAAGACCCAAAAAGGACTGGAATTCATTATTGCCTTTACTCCTTACGGCAATAAGAGGGAGACCCTCTGGAGGTACCCATTGTACCCCATTTTTAAAATTATGACCGGATGGTCCATGAGACTCCCAGGACATTTACTCCTGGACCTGTGTACTGCCACTGCTGATGGAGCATCAGTAGATAACTATGTTAAATATCTCAAACAAGACATCCAAAAGGTACACTTGTTTGCTTCACAATGTATGGGCAAGGCCCAACAACAGGCCCTATCCCATTGTAAACAAACTCAGTCCAGTAGTCTACCAAGTTAGACTGCCTCACTGTAACATTCATTGATAAATGGCTAAATGCCAATCAAATGAACCTGTTTAAAGGAGATTAAATTACTTTTCAATACACCCGTGGGAGGAATCATACTAAACTATATTTTTCTTTTCTCTTTCCTTTTAGGTTCCAGAGAGAGGGATGCTTGCTTTTATGCTTACTATTCTTTTTAACAGTATGGGTCTTCTTACAAGCTGTGGTAGTCCCCTTTCTTTACCTCCCCCTGGTAATTACATGCCCAACTTGAGGTGTAAACATGTCTCTCCTTTATTTTATTTTAAGTCTGTTGTGAAACAGCACTTCTTCCAAACCTATGCTTTCTTCTCCTTATTCCCTGTATTTATTTATGTTCTGTCCCTGTGGTGTCTTACATTGCAGTCAGATTGGCCAACTGCTGCTACATACTCCATTTGTTTCCCTACTGTCTTCATATTCTTATTTCCTTGCACTACAGTACACCTCCCCTTCCCTACAACAGTTTATGTTGTTTATTTCTTTTAAGAAATGGCTTGAGTAGACAAGCCATTTTCCTGAAATCCTGACAGTGAGTAAAGCTGTATACTGCTCGCACCTTTGTGCAGGATGCGTGGTATCAGAATAACGACTTGCACAGTGTTTGGTCCTGCAGTGAGGGCTGGAATGAGTGTACAGGAAATAAATAAATGATTTAGACCTTTGTGGTAGCCTGGATATGGCACATGTGCCCCCAATTGGGAAATATAAATTACACAATGTGGAGAATTAGCTAAATGCTGCAAGAATAAAAGAACTGTACAAAATGCCACTTGGACCCGTACGGTTTTCTCCGTCAGCTTGTGTGTCCAGGCCTTGTATCTCCTTAAGTTAAGAGAACACCATAAAGATAGAGTCCTAAAACTGGTAGATTTAAAAATTATTTAAACAGCACTGTCTTCTAGAATTACAGGGCAAATTCTATATATGCAAAATATATACAACCTATGAATGTTGTAACAGATTTCCAGGTCCAATCACAGTAATGTTCCTTGCATGGTGCCCTCTCCTATAGGGAGTCAGCGGCACCTTCATGCATTCTTTTATAGGGTGACATGGTGTGTTTTTTCATTAGCTGGGGAGGAGTTTGTCTATAAGCTAGCCCACTTTTATGTTATCTAGATAATATTTTAGTTAGGAGTGTTATTTTGTCGGTGCTGATTTCATAATCATGGATTATTCAATCTGTAGTAAACTTTGATTAGTCCTCACATATCGAATTGTATTATAAATAAACAGTTATTTAATGTTTTGTATTAATAAGAGGGTGTGGTCTCATATAGTAGGAGAAGCTTCTCCCTTTAAAGGAAGCTAACCTCAGACATGAAATTGGATGCTGTTAGGGAGAGTTCCTGTGAGGACCTCCTGCTCTCTGTTATACTACAATTGCACAAGATCATGTTCCACTGCTAGACCCTTGGCAGGGAAGTTGTGCTGTTTTGAAGTTTTGTTTTGTTTTGTTTATTTTCAGAAGTTCACTGCTGTAAACCATTATTTCATTTAATTATTTTTATTTTTAATAAAAATCATACCTTTTAAGTATGTTGTACCAAATTTGTTGATTCCTGTGTGACCTGATTTGTTCAACCCATGACACTTGGTACCAGGAGTGGGGTTGATTGGAGATCCGTAGGTGGTAGGTGGATTCCAAAGGAGATACTGCACATAGTATCCAGGCCACAGGTGGTTTTCAACAGGTACATGGCACATAAACAAGAGGAAGTCGGTGCCTTATCTGGAGTTTTAACCAGAACCCAAGCTGCTGCTCTTGGTGAACCACTTATTGAAGGTTTACCTCCTGTTATCCACCCTAAAGTTAAACAGGGCATACAGACAATGGAGGTGACACTGGGGGCAGGTGTGAAAGAACCAAAAGAGGAACAGCCTATAACACCCCCTGAGGACCTCAGGGATTTACTCCACTGGCTGGCTGTAAGACAGATGGAGATGGAACGCCAGTATGAGGCAGATCTGAAGAAGAGGGAGGAAGGAGGCAGGATCAGAGGTGGGCTGACACAATACATGCCTTACAACTTATCAGGGCTGGTCAAGGGGCAGCCCAGACAAATCCAAGAGACATAAAACTTATGAAAATGACTCCCTATGATGATATAGAGGCATATTTAATGACATTTGAATGTGTGGCACAGGCTTGTAATTGGCCTGCTACACAATTGGTGGTAAGACTTGCACCGTATCTGTCTGGCAAGGCACAATTAGCCTACACCTGCATGGACATTCAGACTGCCAGTGATTACGCCTCCATAAAGAAAGATATTTTAAAATGTTATGACATCAATACAGAGACATACAGACAAAGGTTTTGATCCTTAAAACATTCACCCCATATACCACCCTGGGAGATGTACACAAGACTGAATGACTTATGTTGGAAATGGCTACAGCCTGAAGGAAAGACTGTGCCAGCCATTATTGAGCAATTTGTGTTGGAGCAATTCATCCAGATTATGCCTGCGGATGTACAATTATGGGTAACGGAACATGATCCTGACAATGCAGATGCAGCAATTACCCTGGCAGAGGACTTCTTATCCACATGACAACCAGCACAAAAAGGTTATAGAAGGACAGAAAATGTCATCACTACTGCATCTCCCTCGATGAACACAGTAAGAACTGCCATTGTTTCACCAGTTGGGTCCAGGATTACTAAGACTAGAGGGGAAGGACAGGAGATGGCACCTAAAAAACTGAATCTGCTATTGAATGCCATTATTGTCATGGACTGGTACACATAACCCATTTTTGCCAAAAGAAGAAATCTGCATATCTAGCCTCAGTGGACTTGGGAAATTTTTTTATAAAGACCTTAGTAAATGGAATCCAAGTACAGGGGTAGGTGGACTCAGGAAGCCAACAAAGCTTAATTTGGGTTGACTAACTGGATAATAAGTTACTAAGTACCAAACCAACTGGTGTAATTTATATCCATGGTGATGTGCATCAGTATCCAACTGCACAGACACAAGTCTATATAAAAGGACAGACATGTGATATGACATTAGGAGTTGTACCCACCTTACCCATGCCTTTGATTATTGGTCAGGACGTTCCTTCCTTTAATGACCTTTTGACCACTTGTGACAATTCTTTATCAGCTGTAACCATGAGGGCTCAATCACAACTGAAACAACAGGATCCTATATTTTCCTTTGAGGATTCTTTGTTTGAAGAGGGAAAAGGGCCATGAAAAACAAAGGCAGAGAAGAAACTATTATAGAAAGACTGGAAACACAGACAAAATGGGACTTATGATGTTATGCCTCAATACCATATTGTGGATATTAAAGCTGAACAACAGAATGATAACACACTTAACCATTTTTTTTCACAGCTTGAAAAACAAGTACCTATAGGTTCACCACATATTGTACAACAGAATAGAATTTTATATAGAGTATGTATAAATCCTAAATCCCAAGAACAGGTAGAACAGATGTTGGTATCACAAAAATATAGAAAAGATCTCTTATTTTTAGCTCATGAGATCCCTAGTGCTGGACATGCAGGGCAAGATTGGACTTCAGCTAGACTATTACAATGTTTCTTCTGGCCTGGTTTACAGGAAGATGTTTCTGAGTACTGTAGAAGTTGTCCCTCCTATCAGCAAATCAGTCAGATAACCCACAGAGACAAAGTACCTTTAGTGCCCCTACCAGTTGTAGCTCATCCCTTTGAAAGAATAGCAATGGATGTGGTTGGACCTTTGGTAAAAAGCAGTAAGGGTAATCGATTCATCCTTGTCCTTTGTGACTATGCAACCAAATATCCCGAAGCTTTTCCCCTGAGAACAGTCACAGCCCCAAAAATAGCAGAAAAAGTAGTGGAATTCTGCAGTCGCATTGGTATTCCTAAAGAGATCCTGCCAGATCGTAGTACTAATTTTAATGTTGCACTCCTCACTGAATTGTACAAAGCTTTAGGAATTACTACACTAAAAGTCACACCTTACCATCCACAAACTGATGGTCTTACAGAAAGATTCAATCAGATATTGAAATGAATGATTAGGAAATTTGTAGACGAAGAAGGTAAGAAATGGGATCAATACCTACCTCTATTCTTGTTTGCCTATAGAAAGGTTCCTCAAGCCTCAACAGGGTTTTCACCATTCAGTTTACTGTATGGGAGAAACCCCCGGGAACCACTTGACATTGTTAAAGAAACATGGGAGGGATAAACCACAGAAAAATATAGAAACATCTTGGACTATTTAGTTAATCTAAGAAAACAATTGGTCCAGTATACACAAAAAGCACATCAACAAAATATGGTAGCTCAAACCAAACAGAAACTTTATTATGATGATAAAACTCAGAAGAAACAATTTCACTCAGGGGAGAAAGTACTGTCATTATTACCATCCAATGACAATAAGCTTTTAATGAAATGGCAGGGACATTTTTCTATTGTTTCCCAGACTGGTCCTGTCACTTACCAGGTTGAGATACCTGGGAGATGAGTGTGTACACCAATCTATCATCCAAATCTTTTAAAAAAATGGCATGAGAGACCTAATTCTGATGTTAATCCTGGCCTATATGTTATGCCTAATAATCCAGAAACTGAATTAGACTCATCTTATACAAGGCTTGAAACAGTAGAGACTATTGGAGACATACATATTAACCCAAAGGTAACCGTTCAGCAGCACAAAGAATTGGAAAATGCACTCCAACATCATTCTAAGATTTTTACAACCATCCCTGGTAACGCATCTGATGTAGCACATACGATCAAAACTGATTCAGGCCCAATAAGGCAAAAGGCATATAGGTTACCAGAAAGAATTAGGTCTGAAGTTATACAAAAAATAGAAAAACTATGGAAACTAAATATTATTGAACCCTCTAATAGCACTTGGTCATCACCTATGGTAATTGTACCAAAATGGGAAGTGGGAATCCGTCTATGCCTTGAATTCCACAGACTCAACCAAGTCTCCCAGTTTGATAGCTACCCTATTCCTAGGGTGGATGACATAATTGATCACATTGGACTTGCAAAATACATCTCCACCCTCGATCGTAAGAAAGGCTATTGGCAGATTCCTTTAGAAGAACAGTCTAAAGAAAAAAAAAGCTTTTAGCACTCCTAAGGGATTGTACCAATTTGCTCAAATGCCTTTTGGCTTACATGGTGCCCCTGCCGCATTCCAACAATATATGGATAAGTTATTGAATATTCATTCTTCATATTGTTCTGCTTACTTGGATGATGTGGTGATTTTAAGTTCAAACTGGACAACTCATCTTAACATTTGTCTGTTTTACATACCATTGAAATAGCTGGTTTAACTATTAATCCTTCTAAGTGTACCCTAGCCATGGATGAAACAAGATATTTGGGCTTCATTTTAGGTAATGGGGTAGTACGCCCAGAAATAGAGAAGGTAGAGGCAGTAGCACAAAGTGCAGTACCAGAAACAAAAAAGCAAGTAAGATCTTTTTTGGGATTCACTAGTTATTATAGACACTTTATCCCTGATTTTGCCACAATTGCAACCCTATTGACTGACCTAAGAAACAAGTCCCAAATAAAATCCCATGGTCACCTGCTTGTGATCTAGCTTTTAGAACAATAAAAACTATACTTTGCTCAGCACCAGTATTACAATCCCCAGATTTTAGTAAGCCTTTTGAATTACAAACCGATGCAATGGAAACCGGTCTTAGTGCTGTATTATGTCAAAATATCATTGGAGAAGAGCACCCTATTTTGTTTATCAGTCAGAAGCTATATCCCAGAGAACAAAGGTATGCTACAATAGAAAAAGAATGCTTAGCAATCAAATGAGCTATAGAGGCATTGAAATACTATTTATGGGGGACCCATTTCACGTTAATTACTGACCACAACCCTTTATGCTGGCTTAACCAGATGAAGGATAAAAATGCACGCATTTTCCGTTGGTACTTGGCACTACAGCCCTATCATTTTGAGATTAAGCATAGACTCGGGAAGCAAACATAAAAATGAAGATTTCCTTTCTAGGTATGGTGCTTGAGGAAATGTATCTAGAATGGGATATGTCATATCCTATCAAACCTCAGGGCAAAGTATGATATATGACAATGTATGATGTTAATTGTATTATTTTTGTATAGGGTGCCCTGCAGTGGGACTTCTGTGAGGGTAGGTGGAAGTCCCATCCCATTCTCATGGGTTTTGTGAAATCAAGGGAATGTGGTTATCAAACCAACTTGCATACATTGGTTTGTTCTTAAAGAGGGAGAAATGTGGTAGTCCCCTTTCTTAACCCCCCCCCCCCGGTTATTACATGCCCAACTCGAGGTGTAAACATAGAGCATCTGGCTCTTCTTTATTTTATTTTAAGTCTGTTGCACAACAACACTTCTTCCAAACCTATGCTTTCTTCTCCTTATTCCCTTTATTTGTTTAAGTTCTGTCCCTGTGGTGTCTTACGTTGCAGTCGGATTGGCCAACTGCTGCTACGTACTCTGTTTGTTTCTCTACTGTCTTCATATTCTTATTTTCTTGCTCTACAGTATACCTCCCCTTCCCTACAACAGTTTAGTTTTGTTATTTTTTTAAGAAACAGCATGAGTAAACAAGCCATTTTCCTGAAATCCTGATAGCGAGTAAAGCTGTATACTGCTCGCACCTTTGTGCAGGACGCGCGGTAACAGAAAAACGGCTTGCTCAGTGTTTGGTCCTGCAGTAAAGACAGAAACATGTGTACGGGAAATAAATAAATGATTTAGACCTTTGTTGTTGCTTGGATATGGCACAAGCCAGAAGGGGAAGGAAGGAAACATATTCAATTCAGTGCTTTAGAGTAACTGGTAATTGCTATTTTTCTTTTAAACTTAGATTGTGGGCTTGTAGTGACACTATACTTTCTTTGTTGTCTTTATTATAATTGTTTTTGGGCTGTTGAAAATTTAAAACATAGTGGTGGTGTAATTCTGTGCTGTCTTTAATTGCTGCAAATTTTATCTTGGCTTTGTCTGACTGTCCTGTAGTTGGGTGAAGGGTGTTAATTGTCTGGCCTCTGACCTCAGCTACGTGATAACTGGAGGTGGGGGCTTAGTCAGAGTTAAAGTAGCAAGTAGAGTTTATTTTCTCAGAAGAAGCCAGAAGGGGAAGGAAGGAAACATATTCAATTCAGTGCTTTAGAGTAACTGGTAATTGCTATTTTTCCTTTAAACTTAGATTGTGGGCTTGTAGTGACACTATACTTTCTTTGTTGTCTTTATTATAATTGTTTTTGGGCTGTTGAAAATTTAAAACATAGTGGTGGTGTAATTCTGTGCTGTCTTTAATTGCTGCAAATTTTATCTTGGCTTTGTCTGACTGTCCTGTAGTTGGGTGAAGGGTGTTAATTGTCTGGCCTCTGACCTCAGCTACGTGATAACTGGAGGTGGGGCTTAGTCAGAGTTAAAGTAGCAAGCAGAGGTTTATTTTCTCAGAAGAAGCCAGAAGGGGAAGGAAGGAAACATATTCAATTCAGTGCTTTAGAGTAACTGGTAATTGCTATTTTTCTTTTAAACTTAGATTGTGGGCTTGTAGTGACACTATACTTTCTTTGTTGTCTTTATTATAATTGTTTTTGGGCTGTTGAAAATTTAAAACATAATGGTGGTGTAATTCTGTGCTGTCTTTAATTGCTGCAAATTTTTGCCGCCCCTCCGCCAACACTTAATTATATGCCCTGATAAATCTGATTGACAGGAGCTAAACACAGGGTATAGTAAGAGGTGTGAAGTAGGAGGGGCATAAGGGGGAAGAAGCCCACCCTCAGCACGACAAGTGTTTTGACTCATTTATTTATTTATTTTTCTTCTTCCTTAAAAAAAAAAATTATCTGAGGATCAGTGACAGGATTTTAGTACAGTAAATTAATAAAAGAGAACTAGGAGAGCTTCAGTAGCAGACAAGTAGTGGAATTGTAGTATAATGTGGGAGTGGTGCAATGCAGTGGCTTGGGGCAGCCATATTCAGGCAGACCTTCTGGACACTGAGGTGCTGCCCTATCTGCATGCATCTCTCTGGACTGTGGGATGAGGTAGTCAGACTCAGAGTGGAAGTAAACTGGGTCAGGAGTACCATCACCCCTATCCAGGGACCACCCAGTCCAATGCAGCTGCCTCAAAGGATGCCGAGAATGAGGAGCACTTGGATGACAGTGGGCTCAGGGAGGGTTAGAGCAGTCAGGCAGAGGCACATCCCAGATCCTATTCCACTCAAGAACTCATATGCCACACTGGCAAACGAGGACAACCGAGTAGAGGTACCCAGAGAAGTGGAAGGAAAGGATGTGGAGGTTAGTCAAGGAGGTGACCTCAGCGGGGAAGGCAGTGGACCCCAGAGGAGGAGGAAGTGAATCCTGGTGGGGGACTCCATCATAAGAGGGATCCAGCTAGGAACACAGGAGGGGGGAGGACAGGGAGGTGAGGTGCCACCAGGTGCCACGGCATGGAGGGATGGAAGGAAGATACTGGGGATCACTGGGAAGGCAAGACGGGAGGGTGAGCTGGATGTCATTATCCACCTAGGTACTAATGACTTGGCAAATGGGGAGCCAAAGGAAGTTCAGGAAGAGTTTAGGAAACTAGGAGGGTCTCAAGCAAGTAGCTACTTCTGTCACTTTCTCAGAAGTACTACCTGTGAGAGGCAAGGGAGAGCATAGAGTGCATGCACCAGGAACTTTAACTCATGGTTGAAGAACTGGTGCTGTGAGGAAGGGTTTGGATTCATTGGTGACTGGGGACCCACCTGGAGGGATGGAGGTTTGTTCAAGCCTGACGGCCACATCCATCCTGGAGGAATCCAAGCACTCAATGATAAGTTTAAATGCTACATTGACAAGCATTTAAACTAGCAAAGGGGGTGGCAGGCCAGCAAGGAGGGTACCTACTTGCTCACCCCCCACAGCTAGGAGTGGAACCAGTGAACCAGAGGAGTGGCTATCTCTGCAAAGCAGTGTGCAAAAGATGGAGATTAGTGCCAAAGAGGTGGATAAGCAGAAAAGGGGCAAAATTCAGCAGAAGGGCAGACAGCAAGGAGAATGACAACCAAGGAAGGGGCTGGACTAGAACAGTGAAGCAGTCTAGGGAGGTCAAATCATGGAAAGCCATGTGTGCAAATGCCAGGAGCCTTAGCAACAAGATGGAAGATCTGGAGGCTGTCATGGTACAGTCAGACCTGGACATTGTGGTCATCACTGAAACCTGGTGTAATGATAACCATGACTGGGAGATGGCCATACCTGGCTACAACATATTCAGAAGAGACAGAGCAGGCAGAAAGGGAGGAGGAGGCACTGTATGTGAAAATGACATATGGGCCACAGAGATCCAGGAGGAACAAAATGGGGGAGAGATACTATGGGTTAAGCTGGAAAGGAAAATGGGGACAGCCATCCGCACAGGTGTGGTCTATAGACCACCAGCCCAGGAGGAAGAAACAGATAGGGAGCTGATGCTAGCCATCCAAAGGATGGCAGACAAGGGTGAGGTAGTACTGGTCGGAGACTTCAATATTCCAGACGTGGACTGGAGCATCCCAGCAGCAGCATCAACTAGGAGCAGATTTATCCTGGACTCCCTTCAGGTGCCTTCCTCAAGCAACTGGTCATGGAACCAACTCGGCAGAAGGCAATACTGGACCTTGTGCTCACAAACAGGGACAGTGTGATGGGGGTAACAGTGGGGGAGCACCTGGGTAACAGTGACCACCAGTCATTGTGGTTTGAAATCACAGAAAGAGCGGAACCAAACCACACAAAAACACGTATCCTGGATTTTAGGGGGGCAGACTTTGGGAAAATGGGGAGATACTTGAAAGAGGCATTAAGGGGAATGGGACAGGAATCAGGGGTTGAGGAACAGTGGGCAGTATTTAAAATGGGGATTATAAGAACAACAGAATTATGCATTAAGCAGGTTAGCAAGAGGAAAAGGAAGAGGAGACCATTATGGTTTTCCAAAGAGGTAGCAAAGAAAGTGAAAGCCAAAAGATTGCATTCAGGCAATACAAAAAGACACAGGCAGAAGGGATAGGGAGAAGTACCAGGAGAAGCAAAGGAGGCAGGGAAGTCAGTAAGGGAAGCCAAAGCTCAGACAGAAGAACATATTGCAAAATCAGTGGGTAGAGGGACAAAACCTTTTCAGGTACATAAGTGAAAACGAAAGACAAAGGGAGGATAGTGAGACTGAAGGGGAGGATGGGAGCCGCGGAGGATGACAACAGTAAAGCTGACATATTGAACAGGTATTTCTGCTCAGTCTTTACTGAGGAAGAGGGGGTAATGGGTCTGAAGGAGTACAAGGGGTGAGAATGGTGCAGAAATGGACATGATCTCTTATACGAGAAAGGGTCCTGGAAGGAACTGAAAGCACAGAGTTGAAAAAGCAATGGGGCCAGACGGGTGCAACTCCCAGGTCCTTAAAGAACTAAGAGAGGTGGTGGCTGAACCTCTGGCTATCCTGTTTAGCCGATCACTGGAAACAGGGAGGTACCCAAAGACTGGAGGACAGCAGATGTAGTCCCCTTTATACAAAAGTGGGAACAAAGAGGAAGCAGGAAACTACAGACCAGTCAGCCTCACCGGTAGTGGGGAAGATCATGGAAGCACTACTGAAGGAGAGATTGGTGGAACATCTGGTTGTCAATGGACTACAGGACCCAAGGCAGCATGGTTTCACCAGGGGAGTCATGTCAGACCAACCTCGTTGAATTTTTGACTGGGTGACTAGGGAGGTGGATCAGGGAGGGCAGTGGAAATGGCCTATCTGGACTTCAGCAAGGCCTTTGACACTGTGCCACATAGAAGACTATTACACAAACTGGGGAATATGGGTGTGGGCAGGACAGTAGTGTGGTGGGTAGGTAACTGGCTGGGTGGCTGGACACAGAGGGTGGTGGTAAATGGCTGTCACTCCACAGAGGGAAGAGTGACCAGTGGGGTACCACAGGGATCAGTGCTGGGACCGGTCCTATTCAACATCTTCATCAGTGACATTGCGCAGGATCTAGAAGGCTAAATTTCACTGTTCGCTGATGACACAAAGCTCTGTAACAGAGTAGACACACCAGGGGGTGTAGACAGAATGAGAAGTGACCTGCAGAAACTTGAAGAATGGTCAGGGGTTTGGCAGTTGAAATTCAATGCAAAGAAGTGCAAGATAATGCATATGGGCACAAAAACCCTGGCACAATATATCAGTTGGGGGTGAGGATATAGCATGCACCAAGCAGGAAAGGGATCTTGGGTGTCATCTCTGATGACTTCAAGGTAGGGAAACAGTATGACAAGCAGCAGGTAAAGCGAAACAGGATGCTGGGATGTATAGGCAGGGGCATCACCAGCAGGAAAAGGGAGGTTATAATTCTGCCATACAAGACACTAGCGAGGCCCCACCTGAGTACAGTGTACAGTTCTGGAGACCATAACTACGTAAGGACATAGACAGGGTAGAGAAGGTTCAGAGGAGGGCAACAAAGATGGTGCATGGATTGCATCACAAGTCCTATGAAGACAGGTTGAAGGAACTGAACATGTACTCCCTGGAGGAGAGGAGGGAGAGAGGGGATATGATAGAGACATACAAGTATCTTACAGGGAGGAACAGGGTGCAGGAAAACACTATTTTTAAGCGAAAAGATGTTCCAGGACTAGAGGGCATGGGATGAAGTTGGAGGGAGGATGATTCATAGGAAACATGAGAAAGAATTTCTTCACAGAACAGGTGGTGGACAAGTGGAACACCCTGCCAGAGGAAGTGGTGAGGGCTGAAACAATCACGGGATTTAAGAATGCATGGGTAGACATAAAGGAATTCTAGAGGTCAGGGGTAAGGGGAAACAGACTTCTAGGAAAACAAACTGAACTTACAAGCTCAAATGGGCAGACTGGGTGGGCCATAGGCCCTTATCTGCCGACACTGTCTATGTATCTATGTATCTATGTAAGTGTCCCAAATTGGGAAATATAAATTGCACAATGTGGAGAATTAGCTAAATGCTGCAAGAATAAAAGAACTGTACAAAATGCCACTTGGACCCGTATGGTTTTCTCCATTGGTTTGTGTCCAGGCATTGTATCTCCTTAAGTTAAGAGAATTCCATAAAGATAGAGTCCTAAAACTGATAGATTTAAAAATGATTTAAACAGCACTGTCTTCTCGAATTACAGGTAAAACTTTATATATGCAAAATATATACAACCTGTGAATGTTGTAACAGACTTCCAGGTCCAATCACAGTAATGTTCCTTGCATGGTGTCCTCTCCTATAGGGAGTCAGCGGCACCTTCATGCATTCTTTTATAGGGTGACATGGTGTATTTTTTCATTACCTGAGGAGGAGTTTGCCTATAAACTAGCCCACTTTTATGTTATCTAGATAATATTTTAGTTAGGAGTGTTATTTTGTCAGTGCTGAATTCACAATCATGGATTATTCAATCTGTAATAAACTTTGATTAGTCCTCACACATCGAATTGTATTACAAATAAACAGTTATTTAATGTTTGGTATTAATAAGAGGGTGTGGTCTCATATTATAGGAGGAACTTCTCCCTTTAAAGGAAGCTAACCTCAGACATGAGATCAGATGCTGTTAGGGAGAGTTCTTGTGAGGACCTCCTGCTCTCTGTTATACTACAATTGCACAAGATCATGTTCCACTGCTAGACCCTTGGCAAGGAAGTTGTGCTGTTTTGAAGTTTTGTTTTGTTTATTTTCAGAAGTTCGCTGCTGTAGGCTGTTATTTCAGTTAATTATTTTTAATTTTAATAAAAATCATACCTTTTAGCTATGTTGTACCAAATTTATTGGTTCCTGTGTGACCCGATTTGTTCAACCCACGACACAAGCCCAAACTGCACATCTTATTGCAGATAAGAACCAGTGACCTAAACCTAAACAGATTGTTGAGGCAGAACACCTCATAAGCCCACATGATTTAATTGCATCCTGTGGAATTCACACTAAAGTCCTAAAAGACATGTTCATTATCCAGAAGGGTAGTGAAGCCCTACTGAATCTTATGATAATTGCTTTGGATCAATCCTAGAAGCTAGACTTGATCTGGACTCCTGTTTACATTTTATCGATAATCAGGAATTTTGCATCTAAAATTTATATGGTAATAGAAGCCATTAGACCTTAAAGAGCCACTGATGCAAAAAGTGCTGCATTGCAAAATCTGAGTAAGCATACCACCAATAAATCTCAAACCAAAAACTAGATTACTACGTTACTTCATTTTAAAGTTATTAGCCATTTTGTAACCCTGATTTCACTACCTGTACAAAATAGCCTGTATCAGTGAAGAGCTGATGATGTTGTCATCTTGGGAACTCAGTCCAGTGTTTCCTGTTGATAAGCTTATGGGACCCATGTCTCCAAAGTTGTAAAGATCATTTGCAGTGGGTTACGCATATAAAACAAGCAGCATCATTCAAAAAACATTGCTTTAAAAACTATACAAGATTCAGGGTTTGTAACAAAGTTAATTCCACAGTAGAACCATGCTCTGGAGTGATTTAATGCACTTGTAACATGGCAAGTGCAGAAACAGAGAGTTATGCTTTATACGACATTGTAACATGATATCCTATATTAGCAAGTACAATAAAACACAAATACAGACACAGAGAGATTGGAATCATCTTTGTTTTTCTGCTGTGATTGCTGTTTGGGATTCGGCTGCTTTGCATTATGGGAAATGCATATATTTAACTGCATTTTGTACATTCTGAGTGCAATGGTGAACAGTCATTCAATTACTGATTACATGTAGATATGATCAACCATTTAGAATATGTGCTCATTTTGACTGGTTTACTTTTGTGAACTGTTGAATCAACTCAGTTTTACTGCTATGTTTACTGTTTGGGATTTGGCTGCTGTGCATTATGGGTAATGCATATAGTTAACTGCAGTTTGTATATTGTGGGTGCAATGGTGAACAGTCATTCAATTATTGATTGCATGCAGATGTGATCAACATTTTATAATATGTGTCCATTTTGGTTGACTTACGTCTGTGAATTGTGGAATCATCTCCGTTTTTCTGCTGTGTTTGTTGTTAGGGATTTGGTTGCTGTGCATTATGGAAGTGCACAGGCGTATTCAGCTCTGGTAGTTGTTCCCGCATTTCCCATGGCAGGCCAACAGATGGCTGTGAAACAATGCTACAGCCATGTTTAGATCAATTTCCAAATGTACTGAATTGAGTCTCTCGGGGGAAGGGGGACTTTCATAGACCAAGTAAAAAACAAAAGAGCCCACATAGTTTGCTGACTGGTGCTGCCTGTTTTACTTGTGAAACCATTGCACATGATCTTTACAACTTTGGAGAAACAGATCCTATAAGCTTGTCGACAGGGAAAACTAGACTGTGAGTTCCCAAGATGACATCATCATCAGCTCTTCACTGATACAGGCAATTTTTGAACAGGTACTGAAATCAGGGTTACAAAATGGCTAATAACTTTACAATGAAGTAAAATAGACATCTAGTTTTTGGTATATGATTTACTGGGGGTATGCTTATTCTAATTCTGCAATGTAGCACTTTTGGCTAGATGGTGTCAGTTGCTCTTTAAGGTTTTTACCCAATGATGCCCCATAATTTGTGACACTTAATACTGAGTGCCCAAAACAGAACACTGGCCCACCCAGTGGTCTAATAACCACTTCCTAACCAGATACCTTAGTTAATAATGCGCAGTTCATGCATATCACAGTGATTTTTACATCTCACCCTCTAGAACTTGGAATGATTTGTTTTATGTTTCACAACAAACATTTCCCCCTTTTGTTCATAATGATGTGATTGAATACCCTGGCAGCATACCAGGTACTCATTAATGACTCCCTATACAGGGACTGACAGCACCGCACATACACACACACAGGATTTTCACATCTTGACCACTAGTGGTACATCCTCTGATTGTAAACCTACCCAAACGCACTAGGCATTTTGGTTATTTTTTTTTCTCATTGTTTTTAAACCAAAAAAAATAAACACAGGTTTAGACTCAGGCCTATTTGGCTCTGACATATCTATTTGAAATAGGGCTGATGTAGCCATTATTCAAGCACATATGCTAAAGGCTCATGATAGTATAAAATATAATATCATACCCCCATATTTCATGGTATACATGGTTTTGCTCATTAAGAGTGATTTACAATGTAAAAGATATTGTGAAAGGGGTTTGACCTGACAAATGTTTATGTTAATGAATTAATTCCTGCTCACATTAAGGAAGCAGATGAGCATCACATAGCTAGGAAAGTCCTTTGAACTGCCTATAGCTATTATGTCCTTACAACCCTTTGGTAATCTCTTCTGAGATCTGGAATTAGGACATATCCCTGATCTCATACATGACAGACATATGGGTCAGTGGCATTGCCACATTTTGCATTTTTATTGCATATGCTAACAAATGTTTATTTGGATCTAGCACTATTTCCTTGTCAATGGCAAGGAACCTTGGATATGTCACCACACACACCAGTATTGCTCCATGTTTTGAAACTTATTCCTGCACAATCCAGGAAGCCATGTTTGTGACTCTCACAGTGTCATTGCTGCATTTTCATCCGGCAACATCCATCTCTGATCATCTAGCAATCATCCATTCTATTGATCATCTTGATGGGAACTTTTATTGTGAAAGGTTGAAACTACCTCCTTTTCTTGTTTACCATGAGGTCTTGGAACTGTGACTGACTCTGAACTTCAGTTGTCATACCTGAAAGGAACATTACTTTTTATGCAGATGTGACATCTTCCTTATCAACTTGTGAATACTGGCCTAATAACTGAAATTAGGCTTCTACTTGTGAACTTTCAAATAAACTGTATTTAGTCCAGCCAATTAATTTTCTACAATCAAGCTCATTGTTATGCATACTATGAAACAAGTCTGGGGTAGGGGCAATCCCCTAACTTCAGCAAGAAGACTCTTCTTCATTTGATCTACAATCAAGAAATCCATTTTCTTCACTGCCTGTTTTCCAAGCCTGGCTGGTACCTCATACAAACTGAGTACTGTCATGAACATTTGCGCAGCCGTGTGATCATCTTCCACTGAACACTGTTGCTATTCCATTGTAACACTCAATGTGCAATCTAATGCACCCCCCTGCTGAGGCCAATGTAAATACTGCTGCCTCCTGAACATTTTGATCTACCTTTGGAAAATCTGAATGCATCGAATTTGAACTATGACTCTTCATCTAACACTTGAAGAAACCCTGGATTTATCCCTGGAACTGTTCATAGTTTATGGCTTGTGGACATTGACATTTCATGTTCTGCCTGACTTACCAAATGAAAAATGCCATCCTTCAAGGTGGTATATTCTGCTGATGTGGAACATTGTGTGGTGACCAACTATACATTCTTCTGATATGGACTAAAAGTTATGCAAAGTGAACTTTTCTAACTTCTGTTTTTCCTCCCTAAACAGGTAATAGGTTATACGGTAATCACACCTGTTCCCATCCCAGAACCAGATATCATTAAGTCTAGTCCTAACTATCTTTATGCTCTATCATGATTTTTAATTATTTTTAATATCCATACAGGCAACTTAAGTTTGTCTCTTTAATTTCTTCTCAATAGGACATATACACACCTGATATACATCGGTAATTACTGATTGTTTTGATATTGGAAAACCCCGATGTGAAGTTTTATTCCAAATGTTTAGAGTAATACAAAGTTTACTAACATTTTCCATTTTAATTACATTTTGTTATTTAAGGAAAACCCTGAAACATCACCATGACCAGTTAAAATAAAATTCCTCTATCAGGCTCATGCCTCGGGTTTGTAGACGAATGGTGCCTAACCACCGTCTTTTTGTTGTGTTGCCACTTTTGCAATTAGGCCAACAAAGAGGGGACTGTTATGCCTGGATTATGCCCCCTATCATCCCACATACACCTCAAATTGTATTCCTGGTCTATTATATGGTAATACTGCTATTTTGCACTAACATCGTAGATTTGGGCACCCATCATATAAGCATGAGTGCTAGGAATGTGCTTTGCTGCTAATATATGCTAATATTTACCATGCATGATTCATTATACCTCACTATAATACATTTATCTAGATTATTGTATACTTACATTCTCATATAATTATATGTAGTGTGTGTTTTACACTCAGACAGATATGCCACGTGTAATAGAACCCTGTCTGCACTTCTCTTTGTCTCTAAGCAAGCTAACAGAGAAATAAATCCTTTGTTATGTCTTATATTATACATAACAAGAAATATCACATGTCGTTTGAACCAGTCAGCATTTCTTTTGTCCAAGCTATAATGCTAATGGAAGCATATTCTGTCTCATATGATGCTCATTAGTAATTCTGTCTCCTAAGTCATCATCCATTGGAGAATTACTTAGGACCAATACATACCGTTTCTCATATCTTTAACTATGAGGTAATCTCTGTTGCTATGCTGTTATCTGTAGTATATAGTTGTCTGCAACCTACTGTAGCCCCTCTAGAAGGCAGAGAGAGCTGGAGTGTGGGGAGAGAAAATAAGATCTTAGAGAACCTAAGCTCTACAATTCTGGAGATTATGTACATTCTTCAGGAGAGTTGTGAGAAACCCATCTCCCTTGTGATTTTCTCTGTCACATGTTTGGCATAAGTAGTATAATAAACGTTATTAGTACTCCTTGCTTGTTTATGAATGTTTCTTGGCAGACTCCAAGATACAAGAATCTGTATTATTATTATTTACCCTACACACCAAGAGTGTTTAGGCAACACCAGAGAACCATCCTGCAACTGGACACTACCGATCTGCTTCAATAAGGATTGCTTCTGGCAAAATTCAAATGGGCTCATAAAAGTTGATTTGCCTTGAGTGCCAAAGTGTTGTTCAGCCTCCAGGGTTTTCAATCTATTATATAGTAGGGAGGCAAGTTGGGCTGTCAATATTCGTATGTCTTCAGAATAATCCCCCACTGAGGCCTCATGCAGGGAAGAAAGTTCAAGAAGACAGGACCTATAGTAAGCATATTGGTCTGACTTCAACTTCCCTGATAGCCACCCCATTTTTTGAATAAAAGCCTGTACATCAGATTTGGGAGTAAACCACCAGTCTAAAGGGGAATCATACAAGAAAAAACTGATTTCCTTGCAACCAAAACTGCCTGTAAACCCTGCAAAATGGCTGCATTCTGTATCAGGGTCATATTCATCCTCCAATACCCTGGTCCTCAACCCATATGAACAAAATTAGAGACCTGTAAACTAAGCAAAGCATGGTCTGAAGATATCACTTGGGTAGCGAGGGGCCGTTGAACATCCAAGGTAGCCAAAACAAAAATGTAATCTATCCTGGTGCTTAAGGACCCTCATAAATACATTCACTGTGGCACTCTCCCTGCAATAGTAAAAGCATCAACCAGGGAGGCCTGATTAACCATAGAGTCCAAATAAGAGGCATCACTAAACATTTTTGTGGAGCGGAACCCCTTGTCTGTAAGATGGCAACTAAAATTGAAATTCCCCACAAATATAATATGCCTAGTGGAAAAAAGGTAGGGCCAGAGCTTCTGGAGTAAAGAAACCCTAGGAACTTTCATTTGGGGTGCATATATATTAATCAAACGGAGGGACAAAACCCCAATATCAAGGTCCAACAAGACAGCCCTCCTGGGGTCCACATCAACCTGATGGATAATTTAGCTGCTGGGTTAGAAACTGCAGCACCCACTCCAGAACAAACATCCTGCCCTGGAGACAAATACACCTTCCCCCACAACCATGCCACACTGGCCTTCTCCATCTCTGCCAGAGTGTGCAATCTTGTGTCCTGAAAAAAAATAATGTGAAACAACTGAGTAGAAAAATAAGCAAATGTCATGGTCTGCTTCCATTCAGAATTTATGCTATTAACATTGAGAGAGGCAAAAGAAAAATAATACAGTGACTAAGCCAGGGAAAAGAGAATCAGTCAGGGGGCATCGCATCTGGGTGAGACTTGAGCCAGGCCCTTGTCCCCATGCATTTTGTCTTCACTGTATCAGCCAGAGTATCCTCTACCATCTCACCCTCTGAAGTCCCTTCAGTCACCAATGAAGAAGGTAATGAGACAGAGTCAGACTCTGACCCTGGATCAGCCTCATCAGTAGGTAGTGCAGAAAATGTGTTACTTAAAGGAACAACATCCTCCAGCACAGGGGTGGGAGGCTTAACTGACTATCTATGATGTAAACTCCCCTTCCACTTTTTGAAAATAAAAGCTATCTCCAGGAAGCAAAGGGGGAGGCATTACACCAGGCACACCAGGAGATAAAACCGGTACTGGGTCCAGCCCCTGAACAACTACAGGAGTGGTAGAACCAGGAGGAACTAAAACAGTGGTTTCAGAAACACCCACAGGGGACATCAAGTCAGGCAGAACCAGAACAGAAACTACAGGTGGTCCCCGGGGAGTCATACCGGGGGGTTGGGCAGCTGAGACTGAAATGGTCTACTGGCAGTATTGAGATAACAATCCTGAACTGCAAAATTAGAATGAGAAGTATTATGAGCAGCCCATGGACAAACCAAAAAGGAATGGTCCCCCTCACAAGGATCAGGTGCAGGAACTAAACAATGCATGGCTAAATGACCCACCTCTCCACACTGAGAGCACTTTACCACATCACAAGTATGACTAATGTGTCTAGCTGAGCCACATTTGTAACAATGGCGAGGCTTGACTGGGTAAAAGAAAAAACCTTTATCCCAACCCAAGGAAAAACAGTTTGGTAAATTTGTGAGTCCAACATCCATTTGGGGTAGGTTAATCTTCAAACGCCATCCCCCATTCCAAAAACACTCATCATCCATAATAGGTTCTGGGTCACCCTGTATTTTTCATCTCTTCTCCAACCAGTAGATCGTGTCTGTAACATTAACCCCCTCATTCTGAAATAGAACAGTGATAACTTTGAATGTCTGTTTAGTCAGAGGAATTGCCTGAAAATCCTGCCAGAGGGGGTTAGTTTTCAGCTGGGCATAGCGTATCCAAAAAGTGTCCAGAAAATCCTGGGATCTGAAGCTAATATCAAAAGAGTTATCTCCAGGGGTGTGGATCAAAGCATACACCTGAGCTGGAAAGAAACCCATAGATTGTTTCAGTAATACCTTCCCAATATAAAAATGATCAGAGATTTCTTCAGATTGACCCAAAAGCCACAGACAAACTGCATTCCATCTTTTTGCAAGTTCAAGCTGTTTTTGAAACAAACTAGCAAAGGTTGGGGCTCCAGAAGTTACTACCTTAGGAACAGAACTAGGTTCAGTAGCCCCAGATTCAAGTGAATCAGCAGTCTTAAGCAAGACCTCCATAGGAGACTGTGGAGGAATACCACCAATAGCAGAACTAGGTATCTCAGGAAGCCACTCTCCAACCTTCTCATGCTCACCAGCCGAACTTGGAGCACCTTGCAGTGGAGGAGCAGGATCTGCCACCAGAGCAGAGCTCTGTATAATGCCTGAGATCGGGACAGTCAGGTCAGAGGCCCAAGACCCATCTTGCAGCTGTCGCCAGCCGGCCTTTTCTAATGCCCTCTGTGGAGACCAATTCACCCCATGTACTAAATCAGCCAAGGATCTGGAGGAATCAAACCCCATGTGGGTGTCTGGGATGTAGACTCCTCAGAACAAATCACAGACATAATTTTAGTTGGACAAAGGCCCAAACCTTCAGGAGATGTACTCTTCCCCCGTTTCGTTTCTTTTCATCTTCCACTGCAAGTGTGGACAATTGCGAGCCAGGTGAACACAATCCATCACAAGTAGGTACACTATCACCAGAAATCTGCAGCGCATCTGCCGAAGAAGTAGACAGGCTCTGGGGGATCTTGCCAGAAAGGTCCTCATCCATCAGTTGGTCTAGGATCACTTCAGAGGTCTGTCCAGGGGGAGTACCGAACCAAGATCCATCTGATCCAATAATGAAACCTGAGAAGCAGGAGCAATGTCAGTTGTTGCTGCAAAGCCTTTAGACAATAAAAGAGACTCCTGTGCTGCAATAATATCCATCAGTTGCCTTTTATTCAATTCTAATTCCAGAAATAAATCATCCGCAACATCCATTGCAGTTTTAGGGAAATCCAGAAAGGATACACCATCAATTTCTAAATGAACTATGCCCTGGGGCTTCGTTGCAATAGCTCCTGTGGATACAGAGACAAAGAGGGGAGCTAACCCCCTGCTCCTTTCACAACTGGCTCCAACTCAGGGCTGCCAACTTCCACCTCCATCCAGACGTCCAACAGCATCCCCCACCACAGAGAAGGGGAACATTTATTGAATACAAAAATTAAATACAATATTCAAGCATATACAATTACAAATAAATTCATGCAACCAACATCCCCAATGAAAACCCAAACAAACCCTCACATATATCAGATATCAGTCTCTGAAAAAGAAAATTATACCAAAATACAATAAATTTAAACAGAGTTTTAGAAAGAATGTTTCCTTAGCCTTGGAAATTAAGAAAAATAAATTGATGTAAAACTATAATAAACCATTTAAACCATACTGTTTCTATCTAAAGAATAATAAAAAAAAATATGCCAGACCCACCTCCCCAAGAGAGGACATATGCCCAAAATATGGATTTACAGACACCATACTTAATCCTTGAACCTTATTACCTTCCTTCATGTAATGGGGGTATCTGAGTCTGTGATCCAGGGCAAGTCATGCCATCTTCTCTGCCATAGATCTTCCTGCATTACCATCCTGTCCTTTGTAAACATCAGTTGTAAATCTTTTGTTATTTTTCCTACTACTTCAGCATGAGTACACTGTTTCTGTTACAAGGAAAATAAACATCTGGCATTCCAAATTTTCCATTTACATATCGTAAAAGATAATGTAACTGTTTCAACTTCCCACACCCGCCATGGTCCCAATACTTCACCAAACATAAGCTTCTTCATTGAAATTAGGGCAAATGTTGGAGCCCCCATGCCCTAGCCAGAAAAGTCCAAAACCCCTGTATGAATGTACAGAAAAAACAAATGGTCTGTAGTTTCTAGTTGTGCAATGCATTCTGGTCTGCTACAAATCCTCTCCTCTCCTCTACCTGTTTATGTTTATGATTGTTTTTAACATTAATTCTGTTATGGCAACTAAGCCAATGAAGATCCCAGGCAAAAGGAGGAATCCTGGGGTTCCTTAATAATTGTAAAAGATCCCTTTTATTATTTTTTGAACAGTGTTCAAATATCTGAGGCACTGGACACACCACATCTAATAACACATTGTATACCCCTTTCCTGTATAATGTCATTACTCCATGCATAGTAACCTTCCATGCCATACTCTTGTAAAAGTGTCTCTCTAATAGCATGGTGCATAAGGTTGTTGTTTTACAATTTTTAGATCACCACCCTCCCATAGCTGAAACCAATATTGTACCGTATCAAAAACCCAAGGTTCCCAACCTTTGTCCAGATTAATTAATAAAGGGCATAAATTAGCCATAAAAAAACAGGATATTAAAAAACAATAAGGGGTGTATCATATTTAAGCTCCCCTGATTAGTTGGTAAGTATAAGATGTTCCTTTTAATGCTGTTCAATCAGCTTCCCCATACTACCTGAAAAAAAAAACACTCATTATCTGGGTTTCCAAAGATTTAGGTGGTGGAAAAATATAACTTAGAAATAAAAAAAAGGGTATCAAATACGTTTCAATCAAGAACTCTTTTCTTTTTTCCCATTTTCCACCTATTCCAATTTGAAACTTTACCTTGAGCACTAACCAGTTTATCTACCCAGTTTAAAACATCTGGGTGTTGTATCCCAAACTGAATTCCTAAAATCTGAATAGGTCCATCACAAAGTCTTATCCCACCTATTTCTGTAAGGTCACTACTCTTGGCCCCTATACCCTTTGCCATACATTTTTGTAAATTTAACATGGCACCTGCCACATTCCCAAATGCCAAGTAGGTGCATAATGCCCCACCTATTGAGGCCTCATCTGTTAACAAAAGACGCATGTCATCTGCATAAGCCATGACTGTTGGTGCCATCACTGCCGACATGTTATTTAATGGGCTTATCTGGGGAGATTCCATAATCCAATGTAACAAAGAGTCCAAAAAAAAGGCATATAAAATTGGGCTGAGGGGGCACCCCTGCCTCACCCCTCACTTAATCCTGATTAGGGGGCCCCACCACCCATTTACCACCTGGAAAACTGTTGCTGTTTTATACAGCCCCTTAAGCCATTGAATAAAGATTGGTGGAATCTGATATTTGTCCAAAACTAACCACAGAAAGTCATGATTCACAGCATCAAATGCCTGTTTTTGATCTAGTGAGAGAATATACCCTCTTACCAGGTTTAGATCCCCTTTATCAAAAATGTTTCACAGTAAAATTTAATTATCCTGAATACAGCATCCAGGTATAGATGAAGTCTGTGCCATTGAAATCACCCTATGTGCTACAGACAACAATCTTTTGGCTAAGAGTTCTGCTAATAATTTAAAATCCGTATATAGGAGGCTTATTGGTCTCCGGTTATTCAAAGTTAACTTATCACCTTTTTTATAAATATATATCAGGGATCCCATATTAAACTCCAGGGAGATCTCTGCCTTTTGCAGTAGACAGTTAAATACCTCTTTCAGTTCTTCTCCTATCTCTACTGCCATAAATTTATAGACCTCGGAAGGTAACCCATCTGGACCAGGAGCTGTGTTATTAATCAACATGCGAATTGCCTCTATGACCTCAGAGATTTGTATTGCTTCTACCATTTTTCTACCCGCATCCTGTGAGATCCCCAGACAGTTAATCTGTGCAAGTACCAAGTCTGCCTTTGCTATGTCGAATTCCCTTGGACTATATTTTTCTACTGAATATACCGAAATTACTTTCATAATCCCCGCATTAGTACTCATCGTCTGATTATTCTCAGAATATAAAGCTAAAATTTCCTTCTTCTCTACCCTAGCTTGACTTGCTTCATATGGGCAGACAAAGTCTGTCATCCCTAATATACCAAATTGTTGTTGTTGTCTGAGAGAGTGGGCTTTCTCTAAATGAAACATTCTTAATTTTTTTTTTAAAACTTGAATTTGGGAAGTATAGACCTGTTTAGTTATTACGGAAAATGTCATTAATCTTTGTAATTGAGTTCTATTAGCCAAGTATTCTTTATATTTTATCTGACACAAATTTTTTACTATATTGTTTAAGGAATTGCCCCAACTCTCATTTGGTGTCCATCAACCAAGTAATGGCATCATCATCATATAAAATAAATAATGACTTCCTATCTTTTAAGAAGTCAGTTAGAAGAGTCTGGAATAACCTATCCAACAACAGGGAGGCATTCATCTTCCATGTTCCCAGACCTTTCCGAATAGAAGAGGCCTCCCCTATTTCTACTGACAAGATGTCGTGATCCGAAAATTCCGTTACTGTCACTACTGCCTTTTTAATCAGTAAAAGCTGGGATATGAAGAGAAAATCAATCCTCATGACTAGAATGCCTTTATGAAAAGTAGGTGTGTGCAAGCCAGTGTGTACTTTGTAAGAGTCCACCAGGTGAGCTGTTTTAAGCATGGAGGATAAAAAAAAATGGAGTCCGAGAATACCTTTGAAGTTCTAGATGTAGCCGTCTTATCTTTAAAAGATAAGCCACAATTTAGATCACCTCCAAAAATAACAAATTGTAAAGTATGAAGAAAATACTGAATCATTTTTAAAAGGTCCACTCTCAATGCCTTTGTCTGCCGGCCATAGACATTAATTAGCCTATACAGTGTTAGACAAATTTTAACATCTAATATCAACACCCTTTCCGGGACTGGGTCATATCATTTTATTAGTTCTACCTCAGGGCCATTAAACAGAATTCCTACTCTGGAACATGTCTTTTGCCCTATGGCCTGAATGAAGGTCCAGGATACCATGCTCTGGAAGCTTGTGATATTTCTTGTAACGTGTGATATCTGACATCCTGTAAGAACACAATACCCAGTGCCTGCATCCTAAGATAAGAAAAAAAGAAATCCCTTTTGCTTTTAACCAATGTTTTAAATCACTCATACTGACCCCCTCACTCCAGAAGAGTACTGTAATAATTTTTTGTGTGGGCTTTGACAGGAGCAAAACAGAAAAGGGAGTCCAAAGCAGGGATGTCTTCAACCTGTGATATTTAGTGTCCATCACCCACTCCATGAAGAAAAACTTCCTCATATTCCCTCTTAACCTGCCACCTTCAATTGTATGTCATGCCCACTAGTTCTTGTACTCCTTCTGTATTGGAAGGTTACCCCCCACACACGCACACCCCGTTTATGCCCTTGAGGTACTTGAATGTTTCTATCATGTCTCCTCTCTCCCTCCTGTCCTCCAGTGAGTACATAATGAGATCCCTTAATCTCTCCTCATAAAACTTGTGGTGCAAGCCCTGTACCATCTTAGTCATCATTCTGTAGGCAATCTCTAACTTGTTAATGTCCTTTTGAAGGTGTGGCCTCCAGAACTGTGCACAGTACTTCATTTGAGGCCTGGTCAGGGTTTTGTATAACAGCATCACTATCTCATGCCTTCTGCTGGTGATACCCCTTGCTATGTACCCGGCATACCAGTGGCCCACCCTGCTTCCTTAGTACTCTGCTTAGACATTTTCAGGTAATCTGAATTAGTAACCCCCAGGTCTCTTTCCCCTTTGGTGACTGTCAGCAACTCCCCCCTTCCCAATCCAGTAGCTCTCCCCAGGGTTACTGTGTCCCAGGTGCATAATTTTGCACTTTTGTGAATTAAACCTCAGTTGCCACTCTGCAGACCATTTCTCAAGCTTTCCCAGGTCCCTCATTTTCTCCACCCTTTCAGTGGTATCCACCCTATTATTGATCTTTGTGTCATCTGCAGACAGGCAGATCTTTCCTTCCAGCCCCTCTGCAATGTCACTGATGAAGACATTGATCAGAACTGGTCCAAGGACTGATCCCTGAGGTACTGCACTGGTCACCCTCCTCTCACCAGATTGTACTCCATTTACCAACACCCTCTGTCTCCTGTCCATTAGCCAGTTTTTAACCCAGTTTACCACCTTGTCTCCCATGCCCAGACTACCCATCTTGTTAACCAGCCTCCTAGGTGGGATGGTGTAGAAGGCTTTGCTGTAATCAAGGTAGTCAACATCCACCCCAACCCACCTCCATTTACTTCTGGTTTAAGACCTCTAAAATGTTCTTGCAAGGTATCAAAATTTTGTTGTAAAATGGACGGAATTTCTTCGACAGAGCTGCTAGAATGTTTTGTCCTCTTTCTTTACTGTCTGCGCAAAACTTTACTCAGTCTGTGCCTTTGCACTCCTTACTTCCTTCTCTGCTTCCTTTAAACACTCTTGGTGCACCACTCTGTCCTCCTCCCTTTGGGTCTCCTTATATTACCCTGCTCTTTGAGCCTTTACCTTTTCTGTCACTTGTTTTGAGAACCATAGTGGCCTTTTCCTTCTCTTGCCTTTTGATACCAATCTGATGCATTTGTTTGTTACTTCCACTATGGCCCCTTTTTGGGTTCTCCCACTGCTCTTTCACCCCCCCCCCATCCTCCTATTCTCCAGGGTACTTTTGATAACTCTCCCCATTTCAGCAAAGTCTGCCTTTTTGAAATTGAAAACCTTTGCACTAGTGTGACTTGACTGAATCCCCTGTCTGTATGCTAAACCACATTATGTGGTGATCATTGGTTCCTAGTTGGTCTTCCACCCAGACATCAGTGATTCTTTCCCTGTTGATCATTACTAGATCAAGAATTGCCCTGTCTCTGGTGGGATTAAGCACTAGCTATATGAGTCCTGCCCTTGTGGGGAATCCAGGATGCCTCTGCTTCTGGCTGAAGTAGCTACAAGGGTGGTCCAATACATATCTGTCATATTATAATATTATAATAAAACATCATGCTACCACATCATCGTCTTAATTCTAGGCTTTGTAGACCACGATTATTTCACCCATCTTTGTAGGTATAGTCCTTCAGACATTTAATTGATTCAGTAAACCATACTTTCTGTAGCTTATTAATCTCCATTTTTGTGGGGGGGATTCCATAAGTGGCTGCCATAATCCATTTATGGCCTGACATAAGACAGATACACGGGTAACAACACTTTGGATGTTCTACTTCTGATGTTTCTTTTTATTGCCATTGTGGCTGTATTGACTTTAGCCATAGCAGAGGTACAGTCTTGTTTAAATGATAACTTATTATCAACAGTAATGCCCAGGCCTTTTTCTATTGTTTTATTCTGGAAGACATTCCCATTTAATGTATAATTATGTGACAAATTCTGTCTTCCCATTTGTAGAACACATCACTTATCATTATTCATTTTCATACCCCATTTTTCTGTCCATGATGCAATGGTGTCAATGTCTTTTTGTAATGATTCAATTTCTTCTTTGGTTTTACAAGGACTACTCAGTTTGGTGTCATCTGCATATTTTATGACATTATTACACACATTTTTGTCCATATTGGCTATGAAAATCTGGAAGATTATTGGTCCCATTACTGATTCCTGGGGACCCCACTGGTCATACTTCCTTCTGATGAGATGTATCCTCTTATGGTCACTCTTTGTGTTCTGTTCCTCAACCAGTTATTGGTCTATCTATATGATATATACATTAATTCCATATTTATGTAATTTTGTAGTTACTGCCCAGTATGGAACCAAATCAAAGGCTTTGCTAAATTTGAATAGAACTGTATCCATGGGGATATATTTATCTAGTTGTTTACTGATGTTATTATAAAAACAAATAAGATTTGTTGAACATGATCTGCCTTTTCTAAATCCATGTTGATTTGATACAAACATGGAGATGGTGTTAAGATGTTCCAAGATTTTAATTTTAATCAGTGACTCTAAGATTTTACATGGTATAGATGTCAAACAGATTGGTCTGTAAATTAGCTGTGAATTTCTTATTTCCTTTTTTGAAAATTGGGATAATCTTAGATCTTTTCCAGTCTGTCAGTATTAAATCATAATTTAATGATTTTTTGTATAGTATCTTAAGTGGTATCCAGATGTTGTTTTTCATTATTTTAACATTGGTAAGGTTATGTTATCTAATCCTGGTGAGCTGTGATACGTTATCAATTAGTTCTAGAATGTCTTCTTTATGTATTATATGTGTTCCTACCCCAATATCCACCTCTGTGTTTGAATTAAATTGTCCATTATACACTGAACAAAAGTATGTATTCAGGACATTAGCTATTTATATTGGGGGCTGTTATGTATTTATCATTATCTGTAATGGAATTTAATTCTCCACAAGATTTGTTAATGAGTTTATGTAACTATAGAACTGTATGCTATTGTCTTACCTCAAAAGTAAAATTATTCATACTCCAATAAAGAAAGTCAATATGGCAATTTACATTTTTTATCACATAAACAACATGGCAAGTGAAAGACAACAATGGATCTAAAAAGACCCCAAAATATTTAGTAGACTGTACTTGCTCAATACAGTCACCTGTAGGGATCACTATTGTCAAAGTCGAATATTTTCCTCAGTTGTGTCTACTCCCAAATAACATAACATTATCTTAGTCTTTTTTGTATTAACGATCAAACCATTTTATTCCAACGATTCCCAAATTAAGTTAAAATCTGATTGCAATTGTTCCTGCATGTTAATAACATTCACCCCAGAAGTAAAAAGAACAGTATCATTGGCATATAAAATTGTACGGGAGTACTTTGGAACACTAGACACTGCATTTATAAAAATACTAAATAATAAAGGTCCTAATACTGACCCATGTGGGACTCCAACATTCAGAGGCAAAGTAGAAGAAAACAGGTCATTGCAATTTATCCTTTGTGTTTGTTTTTTCAAATAATCTGAGAACCATGCCACTGAGTCAAGTGACAGGCCCATTTCACATAATTTATTTTACTAACAACCTATGACTTACAAGATCAAAACTCTTCGATGAATCAAGGAAGGCAGTTCCAACATACTCATGCCTGTCCAATGCACTCTGAAGGTCTTCAGTTAATTCAGTCATGGCAATTGTAGTGTTATATAATAAAGGTTGACAGCAGATAGGGCCTACTAGGCCTATCCAGTCTGCCCATATACCCTACCTGAATCAGATGCCACTGACCCTACTTGGTTATCAGCTATAGCTTCTCCTTCCCATCTCTAGGGTTCCCTTTTTCCTATCCCCTGCATGTTTGAATCCTACCATTGTGCTGACTCCTAGCAGGTGGATTTAAGAGAACCCTGGGAGGCAACCTAAAGGAAGCCAGCCTGTGCCTGAACAAAAAGGGAGGCCATCTGATTTCAAAATCAAGGAGAAGTGTGAACACAGGTGCCATATCTGCCAGAAACTGGGGCATTTGTCTTATGATTGCCTCAAAAATTAAGTTAATGCATTGGGGGATATCTCAGGGAGTTTCCAGCAGTTAGTGGCCTGCACATTGAGTGCAGTGTCATCTAACTCACCAGCACACTTGCACACAGGGTGTGTTAGTAAATGGGATGGTGACCCATGGATTGAGGGACACTGGGGCTTCCATTTCTATATTGAAGCAGGGCTTGATTCAGGAGGAACAGAACCTGCCTGGCCAGTTTTCTATGATGATAGGAAAGATGGGTCCTATGGTCTTTGTGCCAATAGCCCAGATCTTTCTAAGGTGGGAAGGTGGCCACGGCATACAGGAGGTGAGCACTGTACCAGGCCTGCCCATGGATGTAATCATTGGCAATTACTTTGATAGGGACAAAACTGTGTGTGTTACTACCAATAGCAAGGTGAGGCAACTGGCTCCTGCAGACAGAGAGGAGGCTGGGCACAAGGAAGCAACCCCTACCTCAGTAGCAGGAAATGTTGTAGCTTGTAGATAAAGAATGAGCTGAGAGCAACAATCCTGAGCCAACACTACAAACTGACGAGAGACCATCCATGGGTGGTCCTCCCAAAGCACAGTGTGTTTTGAGGAAGATTAGGCATGCAGAGCCAAGGAGAGCTCTGCAAGCTGACCCATCCCTGCAAACATTAAGGGAGTTAGCCAGCAATGTGGAATATGGCTCTCCAAGCTCTATGAAAAGGGAGGTGTTCTAGGAGAATGGGCTCCTGTACTTTGTGTGGGTTCCTAAGGAGGACCACAGGAAGAGATAGTCTGGCAGAGTGTGGTTCCAAGGGAGTACAGGAAGCAGCTTCTGTCCTTTGCCCATGACATACCCTTTTCTGGACACCAAGGGGTCAGCCATACAAAAAGGCAACTGACTAGCAATTTTTGCTGGGCTAGTATTTTTCAACATGTGGAAAACTACTGCCAGACTTGACCGCAGTGCCAGAGGATGGGAAAGGTTGGAACAAGGCTAAGGCAACTTTGAATCCCCTGCTGTTTATCAAAGAGATATTTCAGTGAGTTGCCATGGACATTGTGGGGCCACTTAACATCCTAAGTCATACCAGCAAGCAGTACATCTTGGCAATTGTAGATTACAACACAAGGTACCCAGAGGCAGTGCCCTTGTCCTCCATCAAGGTTGAAAAAGTGGCCAACAAACAGCTGGGAATATTTAGCTGGGTGGGTTTTCTCAAGGAGATGCTATCGGACCATGGCACAGACTTAAAGTCTGATCTGATTGTTAATCTTTGAAAGAAGTATGAAGTAAGTTAGCTCAGGGCCTTGTCATACTACCCCTAAACTAACAGTCTGGTTGAGTGATATAGTGGGTCTTTTAACGCTGTATTGAGAGCATTCACTGAAAAGCATGCATGAAAGTGGGACAAGTGCTTAACCCATCTCTTATTTGTATATAGTTAAGTCCACATGGTTCTTACTCTTTGAGCTCGTCCTGTTTAGCACAAGGGGTCCCCATAATTTACTATGGGAGGGTAAGTTTACTCCTATAGGGGAGTCTGTTGTGGAGTATGTCCTGAATTTCAGGTCACAGCTCAAGAATCTCATGAGGTTTGCCTAGGAGCACCTAGGCATTACACAACAGAGGAAGAAGACATGGTATGACTATGAGGCCTGATCCTGGGAGTGCGAATTTGAGCAGTATGTGTTGGTACTCATCCCCATCTGGAAGAACCTCTTAGAACAAATTACAGGCAGCTTGGATGGGGCCTTACTCAGTGGTCAGAAGGGTGAATGACGTTAATTACATGATAGAGCTACCTGACAGAATGTGCTAACAGCGAGTTTATCATGTAAACATGATGAAGGCCTACCACGACCAGGACAAGATTGTCCTGGCTGCATGCAGCTAGCAGGAGGAAAATTCAGGAGCAGATCAACTGCTGGATCTCCTGGGAAAGGTTAAGGGAGATTTTTCTTTTTTTTTTACTTTCTTTTTACCCTTCTCCCGTCCCCAAGCTCCGCTTCTTTGGGAGTCCTCACTGGAGTCTTGTCCTCACTTCTACCACCTGCCTGTGCCATCTATGAGCCCCACTGTGGCCTTGGTTTTTACCCCATGGGTGGGGATGAGGTGAGGCCCTTACACCCTGAGCTTTTACCTGTTTTGTTGGGCTCTAGGATTGGCCAGGCAGGTGGGAGTTTGAGGGGTCTGCTCTGGGGCTCCATCTACCCAGAGCCTGGAGAGTTTTTCCTCCTCTGTGTTTCTGTGGACATTGCGTGAACCCTGATGTCAAGGCACATAGTGCTGATGACCGTGATGTCCTCCCCTTACTGCATCTTGGTGCATGCTGTGCTCCAGACCTCTGCCTGGGGCCAGACTTGCACTGGGATGTCAACTCCCCCTCCCTCCATGGAGAAGGTGAGCTGTCCTGGGGATGCTCAAGCCTTCTCCCCGGTCGGCCCTTCAGCTCCCCAGGCTCATTCCAAAACCATGGTCGCTGGTGTCACAAGCAGAAATCCAACCACTGCACCAGTGGGCCAGCTCTAAGGGAGATTTTTCAGTGGATGTTGTCACCTTTTCAGGGTGGCTAACATCAGTCCAAGCTGCTGAAATGCATGGGGTGTTGTATTCCTTTGGTGAAATGTTCATGAGGAACCTAGGGTATACCACACTGAAGAACAATACATGGATGCAGGGTCCCAAGTGCCACTATGACAGCCACCCTACAGTGTCCCAGAAGCAGTAAGACATGCCATAATGGGGGACACCAAGGACATGCTGGCCCACCAGGTGATCCAGGAGTCTAGTAGTCCATGGGTCTCTACAGTGGTACTGATTCACACAAAGGATTGGACCATGAGGTTTTGCATCAACTTCCACAAGCTCATCAGTTGCATAGAGACAGATGCATACCCCATGCTAAGGACAGATGTGATCCTAGAGGGGTTAGGGGAACCCCTTACCTGTCCACCATAGACCTGACAAAGGGTTGTTGACAGATATCCCTGACCCATGAAGCCAGAAAAAAGATGTCCTTTGTCACCTTGTTTGGATTATTCACATTCAAGATAATGCTATTTGGGATTAATAATGAACAAGCCACCTTTCAATGGCTTGTGGACCACATTCTGAATAGGTCAGGATACTTTGCTCTGGTGTGCATAGATGACATCACCTTCTAAAACAAGACCTGGGAGGAATGTGACCAAGGTGTTCTTTTTTTTTTTGTATATTTTTATTATCTGAAAATTTCATAGATAATACAGTGCACATCACTTACTTGAAAAACAAATAGTATACAGCCATTCCCTTTTTTCTTTATAGACATCTTCCTTCTATTTTCAGTACACCTTTATCCATACTATTCACCCATTATTTTCTACATATCACTTATGATTCCTTATATCCTACATTTCAAAAAGGTTGAATCCTGTCTCTCAATATTTAGGCTGCCTTTTTGTATCATCGCCAATCGTAAGTTTACTTTAACACTTCATAGAAAAATTCATTAACAAAAAAGAAGAGAGAAAAAATAAATACAACATGGTGTTTGTTTAAATAAGTGAAAAGAAATAAGAACCCATTCCAAACTTCAGCTCTGCTCTTTCAATTCAGTTTCATCTGTTTAATCGACCCCCCCAAGGTAAACTAAAGTCTGTCCTGGGCATCCTTCTTCCTCTAGGTCCAGCCAGATGGCTACCCTTCCCGTATTGACCCGATTGTGAATATATCTATATTGTGTGGCTAAATAGTATCCCTTTATATCTAGGAAGTTCATCCCCCCCATTCCCTCCATCTGCCTTAAGTCTTTTGAAGCTCACCCTGGGTTTCTTTCTCTGCCATATAAACTCTGTGAAACCCTTTTCCAATGTTTTGATGCCCACATTCTTCGGGCAGCAGGGCATCATTTGCATAGTATAGAGAATTCTAGGCAAGACATTCATTTAAGAAGATTTAGTCTACCCATCCATGAAATTGGCAATGCCTTCCACCTACTTCAATCTTTTAGGATGGTTCCGAACAGTGGTATGTAGTTCGACTCATAGATGGTACCTAAATCCTTCCCCACCCTTATTCCTATATAAATAAATGGCTTGTTTACCACCCTGAGGCCCCATGTGCCCATCCCTTCCTGAGCATCTCCCTCCAGGTACATCAGCTCTGACTTGTGTATATTTAGTTTGTATCCTGAGAATCTGGCAAAGTGATCTATAATTTGTAGCAGGGCTGGCATCGAACACTCCAGTTTAGTGAGGAAAAGCAAAATGTCGTCTGAATATAGCATAATAATATGCTGCATACCCTGCTTACCTAGAATCCCTGAGATCTGAGAGTCACCTCAGATCTTAATAGGCAAAGGTTCTATCATGATGGCAAACAGCAGGGAAGATAGAGGGTACCCCTGCCTAGTGCCTCTCTCTAGCCAGAATTCTTGTGACAGCAAGCCATTCTCTAATACTCTCACTTTTGGAGCCCTGTAAAAGGCCCCTACCATTTGTATATATTCATAACCCAACCCAAATTGTGCCAGAACCTCCATCAGGGCCTCACAAGTGTACCAGTCGAGGAGGCTGAGTCATTCGAGTGTACTGTAGTGGCAGGTGTGGATTGTAGGATTACCCTCATCTACCATCCACCAGGTGATGAGAAGAATTTCCTGCAGGATGTAGCAGACTTCATGATCGACATGGCATTCGAGTCACCCAGGCTGATGGTCCTGGGTGACTTCAATACCTGGGTCAATGATGAACTGTCATGATTTGGACAATACTTCCTTCAATTGTTGACATCTTGGGGCCTTACACAAGTTGTTACTTCTGCCAGATGGATGTGGAGTAGAAATGGGATACTCATAAATGGGGGGTTACAGAGGCAACAGAAGCCGCACCAAGGCACAGAGTAAGAGGAGCAGAGCAAGAAAACCATGCTGGTTGAACGGCAAGGTTGTGGAGGTGGTGAGGGCAAAATGAGTGGCACACCAGAGGTTTAGGAGGACGGGGAATGAGTGGACAGGGAGGAATATACAAGATGGTCCAGGGAGGTGACCAGAAAAGTGAGAGAAGCCAAGGCCCAGAAGGAGCTGAGATCAGCACAGGGAATTAATGGGGGGTTGAAAGACTTTTTCAGATACATCAGGGAGAAAAGGAAGTTCAAGGAGACAATTGTGAGGATAAAAAGAGGTGGGGAGTGGACAGAAAAGGGGGAGGAGCAGACAGAAGCACTGAACGAATACTTTTGCTCAGTGTTCACGGAAGAAAGGGGGGGACTGCTACCATCATGGGCTGGGAGGGTGGAGACAGGGGTTGAGGAGGCGACAGATGGAAGAATTGAGGCAAGTAGAGTCTTAGAGGGACTGAGGGCACTGAAGGTAGACAAGGCACCAGGGCCAGATGGTATCCACCTGAGAGTGCTGAGGAAGATGGAGGAGGTGTTGGCAGAGCCACTGGCGGATCTCTACAGCTTCTCACTGGAGTCGGGATGTGTGCCACTGGACTGGAGGATGGCACATGTAGTACCATTACACAAGAGCGGGCCAAGGGATGAACCAGGTAATTATCATCCGGTAAGTCTCACCTCCATAGTGTGCAAACTCATGGAGATGATACTAAAAGAAAGACTGATGTCATACCTAGAGGACAATGGCCTCCAGGATGTGAGGCAGCATGGGTTTGTTTCAGGGAAGTCTTGTCAAACCAGCCTCATACAATATTATGACTGGGTGACAGGTGAGCTGGATAAGGGTCACGTGGTGGATGTTCTTTACTTTGACTTCAGCAAGGCCTTCGATTCAGTGCCTCATGGGCGGCTTGGGGAGAAGCTAACTGGTGTAGGGGTAGGGGCAAAAATAATGAACTTGATTACATGCTGGCTGAGTGGCAGGCTGCAACTGGTGGTGGGGAGAGGGGAGCTCTCAACTCCAAGGCTGGTGATGAGTGCAGTGCCACAGGGATCTGTGTTGGAGCCTGCATTGTTTGGGCTCTTCATATCAGACATTGCACAAGGGGTGGTGAGCAAGGTAAGTCTGTTCACTGACGACACCAAAATCAGAGCAGTGGTGGATGGAGAGGAGGGATGGAAGAAAAAATTAATCACCTTAGTAATGTTGTTTCTTCTAATGGAGTCTTGGGCCCAGATATTCAAAAGAGCTGAGCCATGCACAATAGGGTTGTGCCTGCGCAAGTCTGAAATTGCGCCATTCTGCGATATTCAGCAGGAGGCAGTTGCCTCCAAAATCACACTGAGCAACAGCGCAATGATAATGAAGGCATGCGCAACTGAAGGGAGGAACCATGCATAAATGGCGCGAGTGCGATATTCAACATACTTATGCGCGAATAGGGGAGCAAGCGAAGTTTTACAGCAGAAATGAGCCAAAATAAAAGGAGCAAGGGAGAGGTACAAGAACGCTACAGGGAAGGCACATGAGGCAGAACTCAGCCACACAGACAGGGCAGGAGGGACACACAGGGAAGGGCAGGGAAAGGGCACCCTGAACACAGAGGCACAGGGAAGGTGTGGGAGCCACAGCCAGTGCAGAAGGGGGAAATGCCACACAGCACAGAGGCCACCACAGGCAGGTGTTCCCGGTGCAGGGGAAGTAGCAGTGAGGACAGCGGGGGGGAATACAGTAATAACTGCCAGAGGGTGTGAACACAAGCCAGGGACATGGCCAGTGCCACCTTCCAGATGGAGGCCATTATGAGGGGGATGAGAAGTCAGGCGGCAGGGAGGCGTGGCCGTGGAAGGGCCCGTCGGCAGTATGCCCCCAACAGTCAGTACCGATCCCGCACCAGCTTTGAGCTGTACAGTGATACTGAGATTCTGGGCCAGTACTGCCTGAATAGGACAATTCTGAGGCGGCTCTATGAGCTGTGCAGTGATGTGATGCAGGCACCCACACGACGGAGCCATGCCCTGTCAGTGGAGAATAAAGTGACAGCTTGCATGTGCTTGCTCACCACGGGTACCTTCCAGAGACCAACTGGGGACACCAAAGGCATAACCCAGTTGGCCACGTCACACCACCTCACCCAATTCCTCAGTGCACTGCTGTCACGTGCTGCGGAGTACATCCATTTCTCCAGCACACCGGCGGAGTGCACAACAAACATACAGGAGTTCCACAGGGTAGCACGTATGCCTGGCATGCTAGGGGCAATATTCTGCACCCATGTGGCCATACACACACCACCTGGCCCCGAGGGGGCCGCATACATCAATCGCAAGGGCTATGCCAGTATCAACTGCCAGGTGGTGTGCGATACCAGGGGGCGCATAATCAATGTCTGTGCCACACACCCTTGGGGAGCACACAATGCTTTCATCTGGCACCAGTCGGCACTGTGCCACAGATTCGAGGGTGGGGACATCCCCACTGGCCACCTAGTGGATGAGTATGCAAACCACATGGACAATCATAGGGCATGGGGGGGCATGGCCAGAGGTGACATGGGTAGTGGCCTACATGGCCCGGGGCAGGGCGATGCTGATCTCCAAACTAACCTCCACCCTCTACACACAGGTGACAGTGGATACCCACTCTGTCCCTGGCTACTCACACCCTACCGGTGGCCCGAGACCCCATCGCAGCACTGCTACAATGAGGCACACGCCACCACAAGTAATGTCATCAAGCGGGTATTCGGGATGCTGAAGGCACATTTCCATTGCCTAGACACCTCCGGCTGTGCCCTACAGTACAGCCCCTCAAAGGCCTGTGGGCTATTCCTGGCCTGTTGCATCCTGCACAACATGGCCAACGAATGTGAGATAGTCGTACAGGTCGAAGAGGGGGACAGTGATGGGGACGATGAGGACGCCAGTGATGATGGTGATGGGCAGCCCCCCCCTCGGGTGATGGGGCCCCCAACTGATCCGGCTGGCACAGCTGCACTGGGACACCATCACGGAGGAGCACTTCAACCAACCCAGGTAAGTCATGGGGCCATGTGCAGCCAACAGTGGCTAAGGCACAACCCACAGACACGCATGGACACACACCAGGGGTGCATGCCATCAAGGGAAGTGGCAGGGCACGGAACCACACACACACATCCAGGGATGGGTGAGGACTAACATGCCACATGGACAGACACACACACACACACACACACACAATGCACCAAACTTGCACAAAGGGCAGGAGGCACACCGACCCAGAACACCAACCCTAGCCACACACATGTCCACAGGCCACCACGCCCACTGCCTGTCCATGTGCATGTGTCAGATGCTGAGCACCATTGCACATTGGTTTACAGCACAATGCAGGCATTATCGTGCACACGCAACTGTGGACAGCAGCCGGGAGGGTGTGCAGGTGGACTGTGTTTCCGCATGCAGGGCCGGGTACCCACCCGTGCTCTGCCCACTGAAAGACACAATGCACACAGGGCAGCATCAGACAGTAGCCACGCTGGGAGACAGGTCAGTCATGCGACACAGTGCCCCGGCCACCACAGATGCGTGGGCGGCCCCGCCGAGACCCACCAGCACTGACAGGCTGACCACTGGCCTCATGGGGTGGCACCGATGGTCCCCCAGGGGTTCCACTGTGAGAACGCGACTGTGCTCACGCAGGAGTCTGCAGCACACTGAACATGCCTGCGCCAGGCGTGCTTGTGATGCCCACAGCTGAACCCGGTGTCAACAGGGAGGGAGGGAGTCACATGATGCCGGGAATGGGGGTGGACAGTGCACTGCATGGTGTCCGTGACACATGGGCACATGACTGTGTGCCCATTGTGGCCATGACAGCAGTGAATGCCTGTGCATGCCTGTCAATGGCAGTGGTCACATCCTCCCCCAACCTGTCCATCCCTGCCAGGATCAGAGCGGTGGCCTTGCTGTGACACTCCTCTGCCCACTCCAGAGCCTCACGCAGTGCATCCACCGATGTCACAACCCACATCTGCTGCTGGACTGATGCTTGCAGTAGGTGGGTGTGCTTGTCCAAGAGGTCATCTGCCTCCTTGGCATCCTGTCCCTCAGGGTGTGCGTGGCCCTGATGCTCAGCACCCCTTGAGGGTGGGCGCTCTGCACCAGGACCAGGTCTGAGCATGTCCACAGGTGGTGCACAGACCCTGCCACTGAACCCTGTATCTCCAAGGCCATTGGCTGACTGCTGATGCTGTCCCTCTGGCTGCCACTCCCCAGGGCTCAGTGGCACTGCCGCAGAGGCTGCAACAGTCCCACTGTCCTGAACAAACACCAGTGCTACTCCACTGGTGCTGACAGGCACAGGCTGGGACTGTGATGACATGCAGGCCTCCATGGCAGCACCACCCACAGCCATGGCCGCGATGTGTCCTGCTGTGTGGCCATCCTGTGGCACACATGTGTCACTGCCCATGACGTTAGCAACATCATCATCGGTGATGGACTCTGCACCGGCCCCAGGCACAGCCTGCTAGCATCCATGGATGCCGGCACGCTGGGACACAGGCAGGGCTTCCTCCGCACCTGTTACAACAACATCAGTGTGGACAGCAAGGTGGCCCCACTGTCGCACTGAGCCACGCATACCTGTGGAGGTGGATGGACCCTCTTCCATCTCCAGCTGACTGTCCTCAGTGGACAGGCCCACCACCGCTGACCCATGCAGATGCTCAGGATCTGTAAGGGAAAGCAAAGTCGTGTTACTGCATGTGACCTACCCTGCCCCCCCATAGACAGACCATGACTTACCATGCAGTGATGGGCCACCACCCATCTGGAAGCCACCACCCAGAACACCCTCAATGGCACTACGCTGCATGCTTCCAGCAATCCTCTCCTCCTGTGGGGTCAGGTGTACCACCTCCGGCTGAATCCCACCTGTTGCAGCTCCTGCTGCCCTGATGGCAGCCACCTTCTCCTTTATCCTCCTCCTGTCCGTGCCCTATCTTTTTCTTGCACTCCTGCACAGAGTGCTGGTGGCTGCTATGCAGGTTCACAGCATGTGCCACCTCCTCCCATGCAGCAGCACAGGCTTGAGGTGTTCCCTGCCGTCCGCTGAGAAGCGGCTCCTGATCCAGGTAGGCGTCAAACAGGGCTTCGGTCTCGGCCTTGGTAAAGTTAGGCCTCCTCCTCCTCCCACCACTGTGTTCCTCCTCTCCCACAGCTTGCTCAGTCATTATTTAGCCTGTAAGAATGGCAGTTGTTACCTATGACTGTGCAGTCCCATGCATGTCCCTAAATCCACAGTCCACACTCCCAAACAGCATGCAACTCACCAATAGACTGCAGTAACTGACTATGGCCAGTGCAGCCCAATGTCGCACTTTTATAGCGCAACCCATGCAAATGAGGTGAGGTGCAACTTTAAGTGGATGCAAACTGCAGTGCTGCACCATTGAATGGCTGATTAGATGATTTGCATATGACGGCGATTGTGTTGAACGTGCTGAGCCAATGGTGCAGTTCTGTATCATGTGTAGTACACACCTCACTGCGCATGCCGGGTTGCTGACGCAGGTGTCTGCCACGCTGCTGATGTGCTGTGCGTGGTAGGCAATGCAGGGCATGGCCACCATTGTGCCAGTGGCACTATAGCGATGGTCACCTACATGGCGCTGTGGCTCTGGGCCATCATAGGCGCACTGGGCCAACTGCGCAGTAAGCTGCTACTGGCAGTAACACACAGGCAGCCATTCGCGCTACATGCATTGGGTTCCAATTGCACTGTGCGTGTCTGTGTGCCAGAGACCCTTGACGCTGTGCCTGACCTTTGCCCCCTAGGCGCCATGCGTCAGGCATTGGTGCACCTCTATCGCACTGTTCGGTGACAGCGCAATAGGGAATGGCAGCGCTGTACCACGCATCTGCACGTGGGGAGCCACGCTGCAGAGCGCCATATTTGCAAATCAAGCAGACAGCATGGCACGCAAGAGGGCTGCTCAGTGATCGCCAATAGAGCTGGCCAACCTAGTGGCCATTGTGGAGCCACACCATGGGCCACTGTTCGGGGAGGCACCCCTGGACAGGTCCAGGACCCAGGTGTGGGAGGAGGTGGCCACTGCACTCGAGGAGGCCACAGGACAGGGGAGAAGTGCAGAGCAGTGCTGCCACAGGTGTGGGGACCTGTGGCGGAGGGAGCTGGAGCTGCTAGCCCACCTGCAGGCACGTGCCAGGAGGGGCACGATGCCACGGCCAGGAAGGTGTTACATCAACACACTTTTATCTTCCATATGGGTATAACAGTTGTATGAGTCCAGCACATGGGGGAGGGACCGTCCGGGGTTGGCTGTGGTGGTGTTATCAGGGTGTGGGGTGGGTGGGTCTGGCTGGGTGGGAGGGCACACACCTGAGGGCAGGGGGGCTTTGCTACGGGATTGTACTGATGTTCCTCTCTCCATGTTTGCACCACAGGCCTGGAGAAACGCCGCCTTGCCTGTGATCTTCGGCGGCAGGAGGAGCAGAGGGAAGCCAGGCGGGGTGAGGGCCCTCACCGCCCACTGGACCGGCCCGATGATGGTGAGTGCCATAACTCCATGATTACTATTGCATGCTGTGTAACAGGGTGGGCAGCAGGGCATGGCCACCATTCATTGACACCACTGCCATGCATGCGACTTGTTACAGTCAACACTGTCCAGTGGCAATGCATGTCTGGGAGTGCATCGATGGTGGTCCATGCATGCACCGGGTACATGGTTGTGCCACTGCCTTTGCACCACATAGCCATGTCACTAAATGGCCATGGTGGTGCTGTGCGTAACTTGGCCGGTGGGTGTGTGCAGCATTCCGCATGGCTGAATGCGCCTGGGTGGGCAGGTCATGTGGATGTGATCACTGTGGGTGGTCACACACCATCACAGAGGTATGTCCCATGGCCGTATGCCATGCACAGTGGGTGGGCTGTATGGGGCTGTGCATTCACACCTATTGACTGTGCTCCCTTGTCCTAGGTACACGCCATCTCCAGGAGACCAGGGAGGTGCTTCAGGAGATCCTCCAGGTGGCAAGGGCGTCACTGGACATCCTCCATGGGATTGATGACACCGGGGTCCTGCAGAGGCACCAACCGAGACGGAGCCAGAGTGGGGAGCAGCACTCCCGCTAGGGGTCCCTCAGCCTCTGAAATCCCCTACCCTCCTGGACCCACCCTCACACCCCTCCTTTCCCGTCCCATTTGTCCACCCCTGCCCCTTACCCACCCCCACCTTGTTTGTGGCCCTCCCCCCCACCTTGTATATATTTTGTAAATAGTCTTGTAAATAGTTAACTTTTATATGTTTTTTCAATACAGTTATTTTGATATGAATACTGTGGTGATCTCTGATTTGCAGTGGGCTATAGGTGCTCAGCTGCAGTGGTGTGCATGGCGTCAGGGGTGGTGCGGTCACGGGTATATGTGTGTGTCCGTGTGGAGGTGACTATGGTGTGGGGGTAGCTATCAGTCAGTGTCTGTGGTGTGTGTGTTGTTCCCTGTGCACTGGATGACTGTGTGCAGTGGTCCATGGTGCATGCTCTGTGTCCATGGCACCCCTATCAGCACATCCATGGCCTGTGCAGCTGACACATGTGCATGTCTGTGACCTGCACAGTCCACTGGCATGTCAGTGGTGGCAGTCCCTGCAGGGCAGCCACTGTACCCGTCACACTGCTGGGTTGACTCCTGTCACTGGTGTGGTGCATGTCTGCCTCGGGTGACACTGTGGCCTCCACAATTGTTGTCCCACCTCCATGATGTGCCTTGTGTGTGTTGCAGGGGATGTGCACCACTGTCTGTGACTTGTGCTCTGGGCAAATGATGGTGGTGTATGGGTCCACAGTGCCTGCACTGGGTGGCTGACACTCCAGTGCCATGGAGGACTGTGAGATGTGTGTACACAGTTTACATGGGCCCACTCTGGGGGCTTGGTTGCCCCGCCACTGCGTCCCTATGTTGTTGTGCCCTTGGGTATGGGTGGGTGTCTGTCCATGCACTATGTGGCATCCAGTGTGGTGCATGCTTCCATGCACCACTGTGGGTGTCTGTGCTGGCTGTTGTGGCCAGTGCTGGGTCAGGGTGTGTCACTGGGATACTGTGCAGGGTGCTGTACCACTGGTGGTAATGTCCAGTGTAAGCCCTGTCCTGTGTGGGGTACCTCATGTGCCGACGCATGGTTGGTCTCTCAGCAGTACCTCAGGGGGACTGTGCATGGTGGTACTGTGTATGCCATTGTTGCATTGCTGTGTGCTGCCACCCGCTGATGGGTGCTCGTGGTGGGGCTGCCTTGCATGGTTCTGTGGTGCACAGGGTTGCAGTGTCACAGTGGGGGTGGTGGCATGCATGGGATTTCCTGCAGTGGTGGTCACTGCTCCTGGGGAAGGTGTCTGGGGGTCATGATGCAGGGTGTGCTCTGCATTGGGGGGATGGTGTGGCACGGGTGGTCAGCCCTCCTTGTGTGCCAGTCACAGCTTGCCGGGGTGTGATGGGGCACCATGGCCCAGCTGTGGGTTGTTTGATTGTCTCCATGGGCCGGTGGTTATTCCAGCCCTCTCCCAGTTGTGCAGTGCATGGGGTGTGGGGGGATGATGTCTGTTCTGCTGTGTGTTCCTGTGCCCATCTGTGGCATGGGTGGTGGGCCCCTACCTCCCTGGTTGTGCAGTTGCATTGCTCTGCTGCAGGGGGGCGTCCCTGGTTGCGCTATGGCACCTCTGGACTGTTCAGCTGCACATCCCATGTTGCGCTATGGTGCATCAGATCTGCTCATCTTCCCCTCCCTAGTTGCGCTATGGCGCAGGTGGTGCGATATTCAGTCGTCAGCTGTAGGCGCAGTTTGGCCTGCTCTGTTTTTGAATATCACGCCTCTTGCGCATGGGGGCAATGGACTTGCGCTTGCTCCTGCTATTGTGCACTTTTTGGGCACAGTTTGAATATCTGGGCCTTGCTGTATTCTACTATTGCAGTTAGGTCCTGCCTTTCAACTGCCCCAGAGAACAAAGAGTTAACTTTCCATGGCCAGCATGGAACGTTCAGCGTGAGCTCAGTTGAAGCCCCTGTCTGCTGTTGTTTAAACTCAAACCATCAGATCTTTACGAGCAATACTCACTAGAAGTTCTGTGTGGAAACTGTAAAACTCACACTAGCCAACTGGCACTAAATTTGTTAAAAAGGGTTTTTTGGTTTCAAGGCAAAGACTCAAGTCAGGAAACCCAAAAAACAAAACACAACACATACCCAAAGTAAAAGCAGGGTGAAAAGAGGGGCACCCCTAGGTGCCACACTGCTCCTGCCCACCCACATCCCAAAAACAGGTTCTGAGAGGGAGGTGGGAAGGTCAGATACAGCAAGACTCCATTAGAAGAAACAACATTACTAAGGTGAGTAATTTTTTCTTCAAACAACATGAAGTCTTGCTGTATTCTGACTATTGCAGACTACGCTGCACTCCATGGAGGAGGGACAGAACCTACTTTGGCAATAGACTCTGAAGTACTGCTGTGCCAAACCAAGCATCACTCCTAGCCTGGATATCCAGAGAGTAATGCTTGGTGAATGTATGGACTGTTTTCCAGGTGGCTGCTTGACAAATTTCTAGGATAGGAATATCCCTGGCAGCAGCCAGGGAAGCAGCTGTACCTCTAGTAGAGTGAACCCTCAGGCCTGAGGGTGGGGTTCTACCCAGTTTTTCATAGCAGAATTGTATACAAGAGACAATCCACCTGGCAATAGATCTATTAGTGGCAGGTTTGCCCTTACCGACCTCTCCATATGTGAGGAACAACTGGAGGGACTCAAACCTGTGACCCTTGGTGTGCTTTATGTAGTAGCTGAGGGCCCTTTTAACATCCAAGCTGTGCAGCCTCCTCTCTCCAGAGGAGGAATGGTCAGTGAAGAAAACAGGGAGAGACATAGACTGATTAAGGTGGAAATCTGAAACCACCTTAGGCAAAAACTTCCTTTTAGTTCTTAGGACCACTTTATCTCTGTGGAAAGAGATGAAATCAGGCTCCACTGACAGGGCTTGCAATTCACTGATATGCCTGGCAGAGGTAATGACTTCCAAAAACACAGTTTTCCAAGTCAAGTACTTGAGCTCTGCAGAGGACAAAGGCTCAAAGGGAGGTTGCATAAGCTGAGCAATGCAAACATTAAGGTCCCAAGCAGGAGCAGGGTCCCTAAAGGGGGGATTGGTGTGCAGCAATCCCTTAAAGAACTTACAAAACACAGGATGAGCTGACAGAGGAAAGGGCTTGCCTACTGACAGGAAGGCAGAAACAGCTGCGAAATGCACTTTAAGTGTAGCTGGCCTAAGGCCTTGGCCATTGAGATGGACCATATAGTCCAGAACTGTAGGCACCCAAGCAGATTCTGGAGAAATATTCTTATTAGAACACCAACTAGTGAACCTTTTCCATTTGGAATTGCAAGTCTTTCTAGTGGAAGGCTTTTGAGAAGCCTTAAGGACATCCAGAACCCCTTGGGAAAGATGCAGATCAGCAAACTCTAACTCTGCAAGAGCCATGCCTTGAGATTAAGAGACCTGAGGTTCGGGTACCAAATCCTCCCGTGAGAGGATGTCAATAGGTTGTAATTCCTAGGAAGAGACAGGGAAAGGTAGACTGCAAAGGACAGCAACAGGGGGTACCAGGGCTGTCTGGCCCAGTCTGAAGCAATCAGAATCACTTTGCATGGTTGTGACCTTACCTTGACTAACACCTTGAACAGGAGGGGGGGGGAGCATACAGAAATTTCCCTTCCCAATTCAGAATCAGGGCATCCAGGGGGACTGAGCCCAAGAGTGGGGGTCTGCAACAAAAGAGAGGAAGTTGGTGATTGTCTGGGGCTGCAAAAAAGATCTATCTGTGGAGTGCTCCATCTCGAGAAAATCACTTTCAAAACTAGGGAATCTAGGGTCCATTCGTGATGGCCCTGTGATATCCTGCTGAGAGCATCTGCTAGGACATTGTCCTTCCCTGGGAGGTGAACTGCTATCAGAGAGGTTTGCAGGGAATAGGCCAGGGACCACAACTTCATTGCCTCTGTGCACAAGGCCATAGACCGAGTGCCTCCTTGCTTGTTGATGTACCACATGGTGGTGGTGTTGCCTGTTCTGATCTGGACCACCTTGTTCTGTACAGATTTGGGAAAAGGCTTGAAGTGCCAGAAACACTGATGAGTTCCAAGGGGATTGATGTGAAGCAGAGATTCTTGAGGTAACCACAGCCCTTGGGTGATAAGATCCCACAGGTGGGCTCCCCAGCCCAGCAGAGAGGTGTCTGTGGTGAGTGTCACTGAATGAGGCTGAGTGACAAAAGGAACTCCTTGTCTCAAATTGTCCTGATCCTGCCACCATTGCAAAGCCTGGATCAGGGTTCAAGTCACTGGGACTAGTTGGTAAGGGAATCCTTTCTTTGGGACCAGAAGGCTCTTAAGTGGAACTGAATGTCCCTCATCTGGAATCTTGCTCCCTGGACCACTGCTGTGGAAGCTGCCATGTGGCCCAGAAGCTGAAGGAAATGCCTTGCTGGTCGAGACACCTGTAGGGTGAATGAAGAGGCCAGTTCCATAAGGGTCCTTGCCCTGTCCAGGGAAGGAAGGCTCTTGCCCTTACTGTATCCAGCTCCGCCCCTATGAAGGTGAGGAGCTGTACTGGCTTGAGAACTGACTTTGAAGGTTGAGGAGGAATCCTAAGGAAGTGAGCACTTGCTGAGTTATTTGCAGATGTGACTTGACTTGGTCTGGAGACTGACCCACTATGAGCCAGTCATCCAAATATGGAAAGATGGAATTTTATTTTCTCCTTAGGAAAGCAACCACTACTGCCAGGCACTTTGTGAACACCCTTGGGGCTGATGTTAGGCCAAAAGGCATTGCTCTGAATTGATAGTGGCCTGAGGGCAACTCAAACCTGAGGTACTTTCTGTGGGAGCACCTGATGGGAATGTGAAAGTAGGCATCTTTGAGGTCCAGGGAGGCTAGCCAGTCCCCTGGCCTTAGAGAGGGCAGAATTATTCCCAGAGTCACCATTTTGAACTTTGGTTTTAAAAGGTGCTTGTTCAGATATGTTAGATCCAGGATGGGCCGCCATTCTCCTGTTTTTTGGGGGTTAGGAAGTACCTGAGTACAACTTTGCCCTTGTGGTGGTAGGAACCCATTCTATGGCTCTGAGAGCCAGGAGGAAGAAACCTCTGCCTCTAGGGCAAGGGTCTCTGATGGATTTGCAAGTGGAAAGGATCTGGTTCTCATCTTGGGAAATTTTTGAAGCTGAGAACCAGTCCCTGGCTTACTACTTCCAGGACCCACTTGTCTGATGTCAGAGACTTCCAGTCCTGGACAAAGTAAGCCAGCCTGCCCCCTACAGGTATTGGAGAATCGGCCTGGGCAGACCCATCGGGGTGACTGCTTGGCAGGGGCTTTAGGCTGAGGGGAGGAAGCAGGCCTGCTCATTCCCCGCCTGCCTCTCCCTCTGAAGAACCCCTCTGAGCATGGGAAGAAGAGGAGGACTGGACTTGGTAAAAAGGCTTTTGAAAGGGCCTGCCCCTGCCCCTGGACTGCTGCCTTTGAGGGTTGGCTTGCCTTTCTTTGGCCTGAGCACTCCTGCAGGTGGTCCTGTACTCGTCCATCTTTTTCATGTAGTTCTCTGTCTGCTCCCCAAACAGAGAATTACCAATGACAGGGAAATCCATGGCCTTAGCCTGGGTATCCTGTGATAGGCTAGTACATCTGAGCCAAGCCATCCTCTGAAGGGCCACAGATGTAGCCATGACTCCAGATGAAACATCATTGGAGTCCACAGCAGCATGAAATTGCACCTTGGATGCCTCATTCCCATCCGCAGCCACCTGCTCCAGCTCCTTGGCAAGCTGGTCAGGGGCCTGTTTAGCCAGAGCCAGAACAGTGTCCCATCTGGACTTCTGGTATCTAGCTGTGTAGGCCATATAGTAAGCCTGCCTGAGTCCCAAAGATGCTGCCATGTACTGCTTTCTTTGCCATGGCATCAATCCTCCTGGAGTCCTTATCTGGGGGTGGATGCTAAGGAATATTTGCCTTATCACAGGCAGCAGCCTGCACTACCCCAACATGGCTGCATTGCTGAGAAAGGAATTCCATTTCGAGCCTGAAAGGTGTACCTCTTGTCCATTCGTCTGTCCACAGGAGGTATGGAGTTAGGAGTCTAAATTTTAATTGTCTGTTTCCCAAAGATTTATGGAGGAATAGACAGTCTCCTGGACTCTGGGATGTCCATCATTTCAACAAAATCAGGCTCCTCCTGATCCTCTACTGCTTCTTCCATTGGAAGCTGGAGGGTTTCAGCCACTTTTTTTTGTAAAACATAAAGTGGGAATGGGACTCAGAAAGCCTAGGAGGAGAAACACCCGAAGGTCTGTCTGGGGAGATGTCCAGGTCAATAGGCACATCCAGACTTTCATAATCACCATCATCATCCTCATACTCTCCCTCCTCTTCCGGTTCATAGAGTTCTTCTGAAGTGTAATCCAGAACAGGGGAACCAACCAAACCGAGCCCCTGCCAGATGGTGCCAGTTCAGCAGGAACCGAAGTTAGCGATTGCATTATCCTTATCGCTTTGGCTATCTCATCAGCGGTCGGAGAATGAATTTGTGGATCCAAACTGGATGATTTTTCTCTTCTCTTCCTTTTAACCGGAACTGACTCCTCAGAATCGTCTCTCCTTTTGCACGAAGAAGGTTCGCCCTGGTCAGAGGGCACTCCTTCTGGTTCGGTCGGAACTGAACCGGGGCTGGCCATCCAGGTCAGCAGACTTCTCGGCCTCCTTTTCCCTCAGTCTACCAACTCTCTTATCCAGGGTAGCTTTGGGAAAACTCTTACAAATTTGGCAGTCTGAATCGAGGTGGTCAAACCCCAGACAATAAACACAGGTGGTGTGGGGATCAGCCTTAGCAAAGTCTTCCCCACACACACACTGCAGTGTTGAAACCCAGAGGGCCCAGTTTTTTTCTTGGGTTTCTCAGACATGGCCGATCCTATCCAAACTTACCCTTTTTTCGGCAATCCACCAGGCAACACTCCCCTATCGGTTCCTGACCGTGTTACGGGTCTTGGAAAAAAACGTAATTAAATCCGTTTTTTTCTGGAGCCGATACAGACTGGTTACCACACTCTAAGTAAATTCACAAACTTTTTAAGACTAAACTGATTGGTTCAAACCGAACCGATCTGAAATTTACAAGTTCCACACAGAAACTAAATGTAAAACCTATCTAGTACTCACGGTACCACAGACAGAGACTTAAACTGACAGATTCGGAAGCAGAAATTCGGTAGAAACCGAGCGAGAAACGACACTTTAACCAACTTTTTTGAACCAAGCAAAGGAAAAATCTCTGGAGCGACTGTTCAGTGAGGCGGAGTAAAGAATCTGATGGTTGGAGTTTAAACAACAGCAGACAGGGGCTTCAACCGAGCTCGCGCTGAACGTTCCATGCTGGCCATGGAAAGTTAACTCTTTGTTCTCTGCGGCAATTGAAAGGCAGGACCTAACTGCAATAGTCAGAATACAGCAAGACTTCATGTTGTTTGAAGCAGCTGCAGGGGTACCTACACAAGCTAGAGGAGTGGTCAGAGAGGTGGCAGCTGGGGTTCAATGCAAAGAAGTGTAAGGTTATGCACTTTGGGGTGAAGAACCCAAGGAGAGAATAATGGCTGAAAGGGTTAAGCTGGGGATCACTGAGAAGGAGAAGGACCTAGGGGTAATGATAACAGGGACCATGAACAACACTACCCAGTGCAGGAGAGTGGCTATAAAAGTGAATAAAATGCTGGGGTGCATAGAGAGGGGGTTTTCGTCCAGAAGAGAGAGGTGATCTTGCCCCTCTACAGGTTGCTGTTAAGGCTGCACTTAGAGTATTGTTTGCAGTTTTGGAGGCCATACCTAAAGTGTGATATCAGGCTACTGGATGGGGTACAGAGGAGGCAACAAAGATGATATGTGGAATGGATGGGACAGACTATGACAGCAGGCTGGGAGACCTGAATATGTACACCCTGGAAGATAGATGGGACAGGGGAGACATGATAGACACATTCAAGTATATGTTGGAAATCAATAAGGATGGGCAGATGGGGTCTTTAAGTTAAGGAGGGGGAGGGTCACCAGGAGGCACGGGCTAAGAATGGGGGGTGGAGGTTAAGGATGGAAATGAGGAGACATTATTTCACAAAGAGGGTGATAGCAAAATGGAACACCCTACCAGAATGGGTGGTATCATATATTTCTGTGAACAGCTTCAAAAGGGCATGGGACAGAGAATGGGGGAGAGTGGGGGTGGGGGGTGGAAGTAGGATGGCAAAGGGGAGGGGGTGGGGCAGCAGCAAACTAGGGGTGTTGGCTGCACACTCAAGCAGACTTATATAGATCGGGTGGTCTGTTTCTGCTTGCACATTCGTATGTTAGTATATTCTTATTCCACTCATAAAGGTAGTCACTCCCTTGACTTAGTCTTCCTCCTGGGGATCGAAGCCTTCGATTTGGGGGTGGAACTTGTTGGTTGGTCTGATCACTACACCATGGAGTTTTATTTTTGTCCCCCCCTTCATAGGCCTACCCCTGTAGAGATGGTCAGGTACCGCCCTTTGCAAGATTTAAGCTCTGAGGGCCTGGTGGCAGTACTCAACCTTTCGGAGCTTTCTGGAGCAAGCAATGACTCAGATGCCCTGGTTTTGGCTTATAATAAAGCCATCTCCTTGGCTCTGGATATCATTGCTCCTGTCCACATTTGTCCTCTCCTCCTTCGCCCTCGGTCCCCATGGTATGGATCTTGAAAGAGATGCAGCGACAAGGACAAAGATTAGAGTGTTGCTGGCGGAGATTCGCCCTTGAAGCCTACCATCTTAGATTGATGGAACACTATCAAGTCTATCATTCCACAATCTCCCATCAGAAGGCAGAGTTCCTGTCTGGGGAGATTGTGGCTGCTCAGAACTGACCAGCTCAGCTCTTTTGAACTGTAGACAGACTGTGCAAACCAGACTGCCTGCAGGTTCAAAGTGCTTTTTCACAGGTAGAGTGTGAACAGTTTGCGCGCTTCTTTGTGGCTAAGGTGGCTGACATCAGGGCGATGCTTTGATCTGCACCCTCTATGGGAGAAGCTATGGATCGGCACTTGGTCACTGTCCCCAGACTCTCCTGGAGTTTCTTTGACCGGCTGGAGTTCATTAATGTAATTCGGATTGTCCAGGGTATGAGCCCTACATGCTGTAGGTTGGATCCGGGCCCAACTTCCCTGATTAAGGATTGTTGGGATACTATTGGCCCCATCCTAGCATGGACAGTCTGGTGCTCCTTGGAGATGGGTGAGTTTCCCAGCTCCCTGAAGGAGGTGGTGGTAACGCTCCTCCTGAAGAAAGCTTCTTTGAACCCCGACTGCCTTGCTAACTACAGACCAATCTCTAACCTTCCCTTTGTTGGGAAGGTGATTGAAAAAGTAGTGGCCATACAACTGGAGAACCATTTGACCATCCATGACATTTATGAACCACTCCAGTCTGATTTTTGAAGGAGGCATAGTACCGAGACTGCATTGGTTCATGTGCTCAATGATCTCGTGACGGCGAGAGATCGGAAGAGCCGTTCCATTTTGGTTCTTCTTGATCTCTCTTTAGCATTTCACATTGTGGAAGATGGGGTTCCTCTAGAATGCCTGAGGTTCATCTGTGACCTGTCTAGTACAGTTCTCAGGTGGTTTAGATCTTTCCTTACTGGCAGAACTTAGAGGGTGGTGTCAGGGATTAATTCCTCTGGCCCAGTCTCTCTGTCATGTGGGGTACCTCAGGGTTCGGTGTTGTCCCCCATGTTGTTCACAGTGTACATGCTGCCCTTGCAGACACTGTAAGAAGGTATGGGCTGAGGTTTCACTGCTATGCTGATTATACCCAGCTCTACCTATCTTTTGCACCCAACCAGGATAGCGCTCCTCTCGATATTTAACAACTGCCTCACTGAAATCCAGAACTGGATGAATTCAAGTTGGCTGAGGTTGAACTCTGAGAAGACAGAGGTGTTGGTTGTGGACCTGGGTCACTGGATAGAGGGAGGGGGAGTTGGTTTGCCTTCAGGACTTTTTCTTGATGGCTCCCAGCTCCCTATCTCTGAACAGCTATGCAATCGGGGGGGGGGGTTGATGATGGGCTGACACTGTGATCACAGGTGTTGGCGGTCATCAAATCATCCTTTTACCATCTAAGGAACATCTCCAGGATTAAGCACCTTGTTCCGTCCAGTGATCTGCCTACATTGGGCCATGCCTTTGTGACCTCACACCTTGATTATTGCAAATCCCTTTATCTAGGGCTATCAAGGGTTGATATCTGCTGCTTGCAACTAGTGCAAAATGCTGTGGCCCGGTAAATGACTGGTACTCCCCGTACCTGCCATATTTCTCCAGTGCTGCGCAAACTGCACTGCCTACCAGTACAGTGGCAGATCACCTTTAAAGTCAGACTTCTGACTTATAAAGCTCTACACGAACTTGGCCTGGACTATCTGAAAGAGCTTCTGGTAGTTGCTGTAGTAATTTCTTCTGACTATGTGACTCATTGTATTTATACCCGTTAGTATATTTGTTATTTTTTGTTGTCTAAGGTATTTAATTGTCTGAAATATGTCTTTGTATGCTGTATGTGGATGTATTTAACACAATTTTTGTATATTCTTTGTATTTGTAATGTATCATGCAAGTTTTATTTTTTTGCAACATCAAACAGGTCTTGCCTTGTAAACAGGGATTTCATCCCTAATGACATGTGATATCCTGTATAAAAATAAAAATGTTACCTACCTACCCACCTACCTTACTGACCTAGGCAATTGCTATGCTCAGCAGATGAGGGGGTTTTAGAAATTCTAAGGTTTTTTTTTAATCTTCGGGGGCCTGTGCATTCATGTATGTGGCCCCAGTCATTTGGAATTCTCTACCCCATCCGCTTCAGGAGTGCACATCCATGGGGGAATTTAAATAGGCCCTAAAGACCCATCTGTGGTATCAGGTATACTCGATTTGATGCTATTTTATTGAATGTTATGAACCCAGTATTTATTGTATTTGTGCTTTATTGTATTGCTTTTATCTGAAGTTTGCTGTTAAGGTGCCTTGGTTTTAGTAAGGTGCGGTAAAAATAAAGATTATTATTATTATTATCGAGTAGTTCAACTCTGTCCTGTCAAATGCTTTCTCAGCATCCATTGGCAGGACACAAGCCCTCCCAGGATGCCAAGATCCCCACCATATTATGTTCAACAACCTTCTCATGTTATGATAAGACAGCCTACCCAGTACAAAATCTGTCTGGTCTGGGTGGACTATCAAGGGGAGTATCTTCTCCAATCTCAAGGCCAAAACTTTGTCATTATCTTACAGTCACAGTTGAACAGCAATATTGACCTATAAGATGAACACTCTGAAGGATCTTTACCTTGTTTAGGAATAACATAGATATTTGCCTTGCAGCAAGTTTTAGGTAGCCCTTTCTCCCCCTTTGCCTCCTCCATTAAATTTCTCAAGGGTCCAGCTATTTCCCCTCTTAACTCCTTATAATATTCCACCCCAAAACCATCTGGGCCTGCTGCTTTATTCAGTTTAAGACAACTTATTGCTTTGTATATTTCCCCCACTTTGATTGCTGCACCCAGCATCTCTCTTTTCTCCTCATTTAGCCTCAAGGATGGACAGTCCATCTAAGAATGCCTCCATTGCCTGACCCGACCTTTGGCACTCTGCCTGGTACAATTTATCAAAAAAGGCCCTGAAGGTGTTCTTCTGACTGAAGGCCACTGGGCTGATGGTCAAGGTGGAAAAGTGCCAGAAAGGAATGGCAAAAGCATCATACCTAGGACCCAGGGGTGGGCTTGGGTACATCCTGCCTGAGCTAGTGAAAATTGAGGCCATATAGAGATGGGCCACACCCATGACCAAGAGGAAAATGTGAACCTTCCTAGGGACAGCAGGGTACTAATGTAAGTTTATATCAAATTTTAGAAGCATGGCCATACCCCTGACTGCTCTCACCAGGAAGAAAATGTTGGAAAAGATTTAGTGAACAGAAACCTGCAGTACTGTGCTCCATCATCTGAAGGACATCTTGTGTCCAGCACCTGTGCTCGTCAGTCTGGACTATTCTTTAGGTTTATTGGGCATGCAGATGCATCTGATCATGGGCTAGATGTGGTTCAGAATCAGGTTATGTAGTCAGGAGAGGAGCACCCAGTCCTGCACCTGAGCAGGAAGTTGTCACCCAGAGAATAGGCTTATTTATTTAAAATGTGGTAACTGGGAAAGGCACACTGAGCTGAGGCTCATTTCCAGGTCTGACCCACTTATGCCATGATAGAGGAAGGAGTGCCTAGATATTGTCTGGGCTTTTCAGAAGCTACAATCCTATTTATATGGGATGGAGTTCACCCTAGTCACTGGCCACAACCCCCTTAAATGACTACATAAGACCAGTAGACAGAACCCAAAATTGCTAATGTGCAGCTGGTGCTGCAGTCCTGTAATATAGACAGTAGCCACTGCAATGAGTCACAGCAGGGCAATGCAGATGGGCTGTCCAGACAATAGTTAGTACCATTTTTTTTTAAAACAGGAGAGGTGCTATAACAAGCCAATGTGGGGTTCATCCAGATAGTGAGCCAAGGGAATAACTGGTGGAGCCAGCTGGCTCATATAAAAAAAAAATTAAGGGGTCCTAAATTATTTGTTTTTCATTTTTCGGGGGGGGGGGTGCCAACTTTTGTGTAATTTTTTTTCCTGTTTCTGTGTTTAATTTGTATTAGAGGCTAGAACTCTTGTAAGTATTTTAGCTGACATAAACCTGTATGGCAAATCTACACTTTCATGCCATTGGAGCCCAGACCTGAGACAGTCTGCTAGGGGGTTGTTTGGGCAACCAACAGAGTTCCTGTTAGCTGTGAGTACTTACTGTAGATCTCAAAGAGGTACATTTTTTCATAATCACAGGCTCTGTTTTGAGTGTAGACAAAGCCAGAGAAAGGGAGACAGAACCCCATTGACTTAAACAGATGGGAATACAAAAGGATGGACATTGTAATCCACAAAACCAGGGCCTGAAGTACCAGTACAGTTTGGGCCATTTTTTTTAGATGGGAGGTTTCCCAGGACTTGAAAGAAGTACCAAATCTATGATGTCAGAGCGACATACTTGATATGTCATGGGGGGGCTGGCAGCTGAAGGGATTTGAGGACTTGCCGGACCTTAAAAATCTTAGTCAGGTTTAGGACCTCAAGAGTTCCCATCTAAGGTTCAAGTCTGCTCTGATTCACCAAACGCTCTTTCTACTCTGGGAAAGTTAGGAACTGTAGTAAGATTTTTCGGGTGTGTCTTTTCTACTGTTCAAAATATTTTCTTTTTACCTCTGTAGAAGTACTGGTCCCTATAGTCTTAGGGTAGTATCCTGTATTATATGTGTAGATACCTTGAAGTATTACAATATTATTTATATGCTTCATATTTCTGTGACTGAGTCCTTTGAAGTACTGATAACTGGGTTGTAAATGTCAAAAACGGCGTGTCCATCTCTAAAAAAGAAGGCTTTGTTTATCATATTTTGTTTCTAAAGTGAGGTGTTCTCAGATGTGACATAGTGGGGTGGGTCATTTGCCATTCGGTAAGGAGCCCTGAACTGTGTTGGCAGTGGCTCTGGTGAGATTCAGACCTAGAGTGGTGGCAGATACTGTGGTACCCTTGCAGGAATCTCAAGGATTTGAGAAAGCTGGTAACAGTATACAGGCTGAGTTTGGGAGAGACCAGTCTGTCACGAGGATGAAAAGAAATTTGGTTTGATATAGAATCTATCTTCTCCTCTCCTGCACTGTTATAAAATAACCCATAACATTGTGCTGCACTTCATAAACCATGCAACAAAGTCTGCACATAGCATTTATAAAGATGCTGATAATACCATCCTATAGTATAGTATGTATTATAACATATACAATATAATTTAAGTAATACAGTAACTTAGTACTGTATTCTACTGGCATAGGTAAATAAAACTGAAAGAGACCCTACAAACACTCCAGGATCTAAATAGGCATGTTTTTATTTCTTTAACTTGAAATTTCATTTGGAGAAGTAAACCCAATACAACTTCCCCCTATAGGAGGCATTGATAAAAAGTGTACACAGCATGATACATCAGGATACAATGTCCACCCTCTCATATGTCACATCATTGAGGCATATAACCTAAATTTAGGGGTGCCGATAGAAATTTCTGGGCCCGGGACACACCTTTAGGACTAGGCCCCCTCACCCTCCCAGCCCCTTTGTAAAACATCTCTAAATCAATAAATGTGTAAACTTATATTTAAATAAATAATGCACCCCCGCATCACTTAAAATTAACAAAAAGTAAAATAGAAAAGTTAGGAATCTCAGCGCAGTCCTATTTTTTTTTTCATATTTTTCAGAGAGAAAGTGTTCTGTCACTATTAGTGGTGGGCAAAGTGGCCCGAATTCACTCCATGAAGTGATTCACGGAGTAATGTGGAATCTGCAAAGTATTCCGCAATGTGAAGCGGAGTACTTCATGTTATAATCAGGAACACGAAGTCCATTGAGAACAATGACTTTGTGTTATTCCGCCTTCCCCAAACCACTTCTCCACCAATTTTAAGGTGAAAAGTTCATTGAAATCAATGTACTTCACCTCATTTCGCCTTGTTTTTGAGCTCCAAAGGTGAATTTTGCAATGCTTCATGGGATTGCAGGTCACATAGGCTCTAGATTGTTCTGCATGGCCTTAGTTCTGTGTAGTGGAAGATGGAGACAGTTTCCTCTCAGAGCTCTGTGGTTCAAATCCTCTAAAAGCTGTTAAAAAAGCCTTTTTGAGCTATTTGTTTTTTGCTCATAATTTAGTAACATCGATTGTAGGAAACCCTCCTGTGCTCATATCAGCTAGTGTTTATTGTTTGTGTGTGGATTTTGAATGTTAATTTAGAACACTCTGTGTACTGTGAAGTGTGCTTTGGGGAGGGGCATATCTGTGGTGTAGTAGGTTAACTGGGAGAAATAGGTAGTCTTTCTGTTTTGGTTATATTTTTCTTATATAACTGTGTTAATGTATACACAGTAATATTTTCAACAATTCTTGACATTTATTTGCTGATTGTTGTGATGCAGCAGTGTATAATTTCAGTTTGTTTAAAATATTTGGTTATATAACTAAAGGTTTTCAATTTGCTATGCATTACTTGTAGTGTGTGTGCGATGCATGCCATTAAATCAGACACCTTTTATTGTGCCACAGAGTAATTGCAGCAGTGTGAACCTGCTATCCAGTGCACCTGCATGACTTTTTTGTACTGCTGTGTGGTATCTTTACTGGCAGGGCACTGTTACTGCTGTGCACTACACCCCCCCAACTGGCAAAATGTATTCTTTTCCAGATTTGGATTTGTGACTTGTGAGCAATGGTTAGGTTTTGTGCCTTTGCATCTCCATCTCTTGAGTGTGCAGCACAATCTTAATCTGTCTGTGCATTTGCAGTACACCATTAATTCTGGGAGACTTTGTATTTCTTGTTACACTCTCATTTCACTTCATCAACACTGGGGAATTTTCTGGACACAAGACAGTAGCATTTTGGGAATGCACATTAATTCTGGTGAATGTGACCACTGCTCGCATGATGGAGTGCACCATTAATTCTGTGAGGCTTTGCATTTTTTGTTACCCTCTCATTTCACTTTATCAGCACTGGGGAATTTTCTGGACACAAGACAGTAGCATTTTGAGGATCCAGATTAATTCTGGTGACTGTGTGGGACCACTTGCACACAGACTGAGTGCGCCATTAATTCTGTGAGACTTCGCATCTCTTGTTATGCTCTCATTTCACTTTATTAGCACTGGGGAATTTTCTGGACATAAGACTGTAGCATTTTGGGGTTACACATTAATTCTGGTAACTGTGTGTGAGACAACTGCACACATGACAGAGTGCACCATTAATTCTTGGAGACTTTGTATTCTTTGTTACTGTCTCGTTTCACTTTGCCAGCACTGGGGAATATTCTGGACACAAGACAGTAGCATTTTGGGGATGCAGATTAATTCTGGTGACTGTGTGTGACCACTGCACACATGACTGATTGTGCCATTAGTTTTGGGAGACTTTGAATTTCTTGTTATGCTCTCATTTCACTTTATCAGCACTGGGGAATTTTCTGGACACAAGACAGTAGCATTTTGGGGATGCACATTAATTCTGGTGACTGTGTGTGGATACTGCATGTATGATGTCTGAGTGCACCATTAATTCTGGGAGACTTTGCATTTCTTGTGTTCTCATTTCACTTCATCACCATCAGCACTGGGGAGTTTTCTGGACACAAGACATGAGCATTTTGGGTATGCACATTAATTCTGGTGACTGTGTGTATGAAGGGCTGCCAATATTATTGTCACTTTGCCTTACTTCACATTAAGGCGGAATGACAACGCGAAGTAATAATTACAAGGTGAAGTGAGCCTTTTGCATTGGCCACCCCGCAAAGTGGAGTGACAATACGAAGAGCCCACTTCACGGGCATTTCACCGGTGAAATTTAAATTTGCTGCATCTCTAGTCACTATTGGCAGACCAGGTGGGAAACAGCCAAGGGAGACATCAGTAAGAACTAGAGATGCAGCGAACTTAAAATTCACTGGCAAAGTGCACGCGAAGTGGGCACTTCGTGTTGCCACTCCGCTATGTGGAGTGGGCAATGCAAAGTGCTCACTTCGCCTTGTCACCACTTCAAGGCTGGCATAATGAGAACGTAGTAAGGCAAAGTCATTGTTTTAATGGACTCTATGCCCTTAATATGATTCTAAGTGATCCACTTGGTGTTTCAGACTTGGCAGCCCCCACAGATCACATGGCTTACAGTACTGTAAGTCACTTGCTCTCTAGCCAGGCAGGAAGGAAGTGAGTCACACAGACAGTTTAATTTTCTCCTGTGCAGACTGAGAGAGAGGAGTGTGTGTGTATTAGAGAGAGTAGTGTTTTTTTGATTGCAGAGAGAGTTAAAATTTGATACTTAACCCAACAGCTTTTTTAAAAGCTACATTTTTTTGTCTTTTCTGTACTGTTTTTTACTTAATTTGTTCTTTCTGTAAATTTTATTTTTCTTACCTACTTAGTTGTTTGTCTATGTGTGTGTGACTGTGTGTGTTGTGCTTGTGTTGTGAGATGGAGCAGGATGAGGGAATATCTGGGGTGGGGCAGGTCTGGGAAAGCATGGTAGTACGTGTCATCATACCATGTGCATGAGTGGGGGGCATGGATGCCCATTTGTGTTGGACCACTCTAAACTTATGAGTGTCCAACCCCCGGAAGCAGGACAAGCACCGCCTCCTGACTCTGAGGCAGTTCAGCTACCACCACCACCACCAAGTCCAGCACAAGGTCCTTTGGAGCAGGATGTGCCTGTTCCCTGAGGCCCAGGTGTGGATCCCACCATCAGTACTTTTGAGCAGTGTGAGCAGCCTACTGCCAGTTCATCTGGCCCTCCCCTGCCTGTGCCTGGTCCTCCCCACATCTCCACTGTTTGGCAGTTTTTTGACTGTGTCAGGGGGGACAGCAGTGTGGTGAAGTGTTGCCTATGTGCAGTGGAGGCGCACTGTGGCCCCCGGGGGAGTCATCTGGGGACTGGGGGCCAGCACACCCATATGCTTAATCACCACCAGTTGGAGTGGCAGGCTGCCACAGAACGGACCATGTCTGCACCTGCTGGCCATTGCGTGGCAGAGGGTGCCACTGTGCATAGTGGGTGTGGCATCCCTAAGAAGACGAGGGCCACAGCAGCACCTATTGCTCCACCAGCACCCCCACCACCACCACCACCACCAGCAGGTCAGCGTGTCGAAGGAGTGGAAACCAGAGAAGTTCGTGTAACACTGTCTGACTGGGCAGTTCTCTGGAGTGCTGTTGAGGAGAACAGCGAGAGGATGAGTGCTGTGGAGCAGCGGCTGGATGACATAGAGGGACATCAGCTTCAAATTATGTCCATGCTGGAACTGCTGCTGGATCACCATAGGAACCCACATTAGTTTTGTTTCCTCACACCATGTTCCCCCTCACCTTCCTTGCTGTGCCATAAAATGTATTCCTCCACCATCCCTGACCCTTGTATGTAATTATGCCCTTTTTTTGTTGTCTTCAGTATGTGTTACACTTTGTATTCTGGGGCCCCTTCCTTCTGTTAAGTGTCTGTGTGTTTTGTGTGTGCGTGCTGTTTTGGTGCCTCATTTTTCTGCATCCGAAAAAGACATCTGTCTTGTGTCCAGAAAATTGACAAGTGGTAACACAGTGAAATGAGATTGTTTCAGCACATACAAAGTCCCCCAGAATTGATGGCGCACTCAGTCATGCACACAACAGTGGCACAGAGTCCCCAGATTTTTTCTACAGCCCAATAAATGCATCCTCCATGTGTCCAGAAAATTGACAAGTGGTAACACAGTGAAATGAGAGTGTTTCAGCACATACAAAGCCCCCCAGAATGTATGGCACACTCAGGCATGCGCACAACAGTGGCACAGAGTCCCCAGATTTTTTCTGCAGGCCCAGAATGCATCCTTCTTGTGTGCAGAGAAGTGAAAAGTGATCATTTGAACTGGATTGAAAGGTGCCCTTTGGATGTACAGTAATAGTAGCCTTGGTGAGTATATATACTGTGTGTGTATATATATATATATATATATATATATAGTTGTGTATGTTGTAGGTGATGATGAGGGGGGTTGAACTTGACATGGACATGTATTCATGCTATTGTTCTGCATCACACACAGGTGACTCCATCTCCGAATTGTTGCTGTGCACCGTCCAGTGCTCAATGAAAATTTTTTGCACTTTAATGGAAATGGATAACTCTCAAGCATATGATGGTAAGTATTTCTTTTTGGGGGGGAATCATATTTTCAGTTTTGTCTGTAATGGTTTGTTATTTTTTTATTTCTTCACAGATTTCATCAGCATCCTTCTGGAGTCCAGTTCTTAATGATGGTCATGGTCATGGAATGAAACGACTTCTGCATGTTGCATGTGTGCCCAAGCTCGGGTCAGGGAGGGGTGTGCCTGATCATGTTGACAAACTTCTTTGGATAAGGCCACTTTGACAGAACAACGAAGTATCGTGAATTTTTCTAAAAAAAGAAATGAATGACTTCTTAAAAATTATAACTTCCTTATGTGTCCCTCCCTGGTTCTCAAATCTCAATCCCTATTGTCAACTAAGTTACAGTTCAGACTAGAGACACATCTGGTCAAGTACTAAGACAGCCTGTGGTTTGCAATATTTGCAGCAGTCTTTACAAAGTAGTGAAATAAATGAAATAAAATTTTCATACTTACCAGAATGGATTTCACATGAACATTACATCACTTCCTCTCTGTCTGTACGGTATAGCTACAGCAGCTTTCCCAACGAGTAATATTAGTGATGCAGCCTGTTTTTGTTCTCCTGTAAAAGAAACAAAATAAGTGTACTGTATGTGTTTTGCCACTGCGGCTCTGAAAAGCTACAGAAAACAAAACAGACAACTTAAGGAAGTGAGGCAGCATAACAAACATGAGTGCACATACTCACTTTATGGTTTAAATATTAAGAAGCTGGTGGTGGTCGTGGTGGTGCACTGGTAGACTGGTGATCCGTGGTGGGCAGACAGACTCATGGTGGCAGCAGACTTGGATAACATCAGTCCTGGTGGTGGTGGTGGTCCATCGGGGCAGACAGACTCATGGTGGCAGCAGACTCGGATAACATCAGTCCCGGTGGTGGTCCGTGGGGGGCAGACAGACTCATGGTGGTAGCAGAGTTGGATAACATCAGTCCTGGTGGTGGTCCGTGGGGGGCAGACAGACTCATGGTGGCAGCAGACTTGGATAACATCAATCCCGGTGGTGGTGGTCCGGGGCGGGCAGACAGACTCATGGTGGCAGCAGACTTGGATAACATCAGTCCTGGTGGTGGTGGTCCGGGGTGGGCAGACAGACTCATGGTAGCAGCTGGCTTGGATAACATCAGATCTGGTGGTGGTGGTGGTCCATGGGGGGCAGACAGACTCATGGTTGCAGCAGACTTGAATAACATCAGTCCCGGTGGTGGTGGTCCGGGGTGGGCAGACAGACTCATGGTGGCAGCTGACTTGGATAACATCAGTCCTGGTGGTGGTGGTGGTCTGGGGTGTGGGGGGCACACCGCCTTTTAAATACTGCAGTTAAAATCTGCCAACATTAACCACATCATCATCCTCATAAAGAAAACTGCCCTAACAGTCATTGATGTCTGAAATCTGACCACTGGGAAATTCTTTCTCCATTGTGTCATCCTCTACGTCAGTGGTGGGCCATTTCAGGCAGCCACTGCCAGTGCCACCAGGATGCTCCATTTCCACATCAGCAAGACCACCATGACTAGGCCGGGGTACGAATACCGAGGTTGCAGTCTGTGCTGGTATGTGCCTCTCATTCATTTTAATGAATGTTAGCAAACTAATATTTGCAGGAGACAGGTTTGTCCAACGATCCCTGACTATTGCACCTGCTGAGCTGAGTACCCTCTCAACGCTTACACTGGAGGGTGGGCATGTAAGGTACTTCAGTGCCACTGCAGTCATCTCTGGCCATTCACTGACCTTTTCACTCCAGTACAAAAGAGGATCTTCACTTATTGTCAGATGCCTGTTTTCAGACAAATATGAGTCAACCATTCTCTGTGCCACACTAAGTCCGATTGTTGATGCATCAGCCTGTTCTCAGGAATCATTGATGTCACACATACCTACTTGGGACATAGCCTCCCAAAGTGGGTTGACGCCAACCACTTTGGATGACAGACCACCAGGAACTAGAGTCCCCTTACCCTTGCATGATATGCTTACTGGTCCTCCAGCTACACCTTCAGCTGGATTATGCTGCTGAGGTTTGCAAACCTTGGCACGTGACTTCTGTGCCCCATGAACCAAGTGAACCAGTTGACCACTGATATTTTTTACCTGTTCAGGCCCTCCCTCCAGTACTGATGCAATTCCACGTTTGAATCATGGGTCCAGCATTGTTGCCATGGCAAAGTTGTCATGACACTGAATGCTCACAATGTGACGATTCTGGTCGAATACTGTCAGCATGTGTTGCAGCAACATACTACTACCACCGTCTCTGGCAACATCAAGGCTATGCTGTACATTCACTAATGTCTGCCTCAGCACCCGCAGCAGTGGAATTGATTGGCTAATGGAGGCAGACTCGCCACTCACTGCCTGTGTGGCATGTTCAAAAGACCACAAAATTGTTATTACAGAGTCCATGAGGCGCCACTGTTCAGTCTCCATAGACATGGAGGCCCCAGAACTGTCATGGCTAGTGTGCATAACAAGATATTCTGTGATGGTTTTGTATTGTTCATACAATCTCTCTGCCATGTATAATGTGGAGTTCCATCGGGTGACAACTTCCAGCTTCAAGCGTTGCTGAGGCAGGCTGTTTTGTATCTGCAACTGCCGCAGTTGGTCACAGGCCTTTCCAGATCTTGAAAAGTGAGAGCAGATACATCGTGCAATGGTCAGCATTTCCTTTATGTCAGGGTGCTGCAGAAACTCCTGAACCACAAGATTTAAACAGTGGGCCATGCATGGAACACAAAAAAAAACACCATTCGTGATGCATTTCACCACATTTGACCCATTGTCACTTGCTATGAACCCAGCTCTCAGGGACAGAGGGCTTAGCCATCTGTCAATTTTAGTCAGTACCATGTCCAACATGTTCTCATCAGTGTGTGAACAGGTCGCACTGTGCATAGCAATTGTTGCATGCTGGCGAATTCCAGGAAGAGTGCTACCGTGACAATCCACCTTCCTGCACTGATTATTCACACTACCAGCATTACAAACAACCCCTGGCACCTGTACCCAGTGTGCAGTTATATACAGATATGAACTCCCTGCTGTTTTGCCACTTGTCCACATATCCATACTTAAATGGATGAATGGAGAGGAGGAATGTTGAAGGGCATGTCTTACTGAGTCTGAGACAGTGCGGAACAACTCGGGAACAGCACGGGTAGAAAAGTATGTCCTGGATGGGACTTTCCATTTTGGACAGGCATGGGCAGCAAACTGCTGGAACCCAGAATTCTCCACAAAGTAGAAGGGCAAAAGATCAATTGCCAGCATTTCCGCTACAGCAGCATTAAGTTCACGTGACACTGTATGATTGGGGGGGTACTTCAGCTTATGCGCAGAAACACTCTGTAACGTGGGCTGACTTAAACATTTTACAGGGTGTGTGTTGGTCACAAATGGTTGTGCTCTGTGATGAATGGCATTGGCAGGGGGTGGAGTGTGGACATTTGATGAAGACGGTTGCACAGGTGATGATGACAAACCCAGAAATGATGTTATTTTTCCGGATTTGCCAACTGGGGTTGGTGTACCACTTGCACTAGACATACTGCATTCACCACCACCACCACAAAAACTGCTACTCTCACCAGCACTGGACAACCTTTCAAAGTCATTATGGTCCTCCACCTCATCATGCCAGTAATAATTCTCTGCTCTTATTACCGCATTACTGCACACGTTTTAATTTCTTACTGGGCTTAACAGTCATGGAAGGGGATACATGATGGCTATGGTTGCCACCGGTGATACGGGTGAACGCCCAAGTCTGGTATTAGCTGCCAGCTTGTGCTGGGTCCACAGAGCCAAGTGTCTATTCTTAAGATGCATATGCTGTCCTCCTTTCCCAAGATGGCTCTCCTTTTTACCTCGACTCACACGTACATGGCAAACCTGGCAGATTGCAACTGAATCATCATTTGCATCTTGAACAAAAAAATCCCAAACAAGGGACTGTGATGCTTTGCTTTTAACATGTCCATGATGATGTGGCTTATTTAAGTCTGTTATTTTAAGCACTGAAGTGGGGGAGGGCACGTGATGTTTCTGGCACTGTACACTTGTACTGCAACTGACCACCATGACTACCTATCATATTGATTACTGGGTCGTCATCATCATCATCCACTAAAACCGGTACATCACAAGCTTTTACGGGGATTCCTGCAAACAGATTCAGAAATTTCAGACACAGCCACTTTTAATTTCTTTTCCTATGGTTCCCAACTGGGGTCAATTAAATCATCATCATATTCATCAACGAACATCACTGTCACACACATCCACATCTACTGCTTGGATGCTAACATGTGGACTGCATGTTGCAACAACAGCAACATCATCATCATCAGCATCATCACATTCACAGCATCTACACCACCATCACCTGATATTTTTTCACCTCACTGTGAATCACTGTTGCATGGAAAATGAGTGACGTTAAGTGCCATGGTAGATGGAATATCACATTGTATGCTATCGTTGACTTGGTCATCAGAATCAGGTTCAGTTAATGGGATATTACTGGGAAGTATGACATCATCTACGCTGTCACTCTCTTGCACTACTTCACACTCAATATGTTTGGATAGGTACACTGGTCAGAATTAGAAATTGACGCAACAATGCTAATACTACCTCCGTGACCACTAACACCAGTAACACTAACACCACCAGCTGGGAAAACATCATCTCCTCCAACTATCAGTGAAGCTACTGATTGGGCTGTAAAAAACATTGCAGGAGAAATACCTTTCCTCACATCACCAATGCACTTCTCTGTCCGCGTACTACTACCACACCCACAGACCTTCTTACTGCCAATATTGCCATGGCCAGAAGCAGCTTTACTTGCACGTCTCTTTGCAGGCATTTTGGGGGATCAACCACAAATATTATTACCAAATTCAGATTTTGATACATTCACTTTCTGACTGGAGGGTCGCTACTCACTACTATCGCTAGCTGGATGTGAAGCAAAATATACAACTGTGGCTTCAGCAACAGATAAGGGGACTACTGTGTTGTGACATTGTCACAGAATTAAAACAACTTCAGTAACCAGTGGTGCTGATGGGGTCACAAAAACAATCCAGTCTGGTACAAAATACCTTTTCAACATGGGGGGGCACTGAATACAGACAGTGCTGATTTTTACGACACTACAAGCAGCAACACTAAGAACAGAGAACACGATTGCAGCACAAAATCAGGCAGCTGCAGTGGATAGCAGGTTCACACTGCTCGTGCTTAGTTGCACTTACACTGATCTGTGTCACAAATTTTAAAAGGTGTATTATATTTGATGCACGCAACACTGCACACACAACACAGAACACTTTGTGTACAATGCTGAACGAGGAATGCGATGCAAATGCAAAAGTTCAGTGTACTCAGTGCCACGTAATGTAAATTTGTAATTTAAACAACCTGACCTTATGAAATGCTGCACCACATTCACACAACAAGCAGCAAGAAAATTTGTACTATCACTGACAATTTTACTATGTGTACAGTAACACAGTCAGCTATATAACAAAAATGTTGCCAAAACACAAAGAAATCACTAGTTCTCCAACTTAAATCTACCTACACACAGATACGCCCCTCCCCCACACAGCGCACTTCACTGTCTTTCACCACACACACTCAATGTTGTAAATTTACATTCAAAATCCACACACAAACAAAAACGCTCGATGATGTGAGCACAGGAGGGTTTCCTACAATCGATGAACTACAGTTGGATCCCCAAAAAGCAAAAATGCTTTTTGAACAGCTTTTAAAAGATTCCTACACATAGCTATCAGAGCACACTGTCTCCTACTCCTTCCTACTCATACTACCTCGAACTGAGGCTGTGCAGATCAATATAGAGCCCATGTGACCTGAACTCCCATGAATCACTGAAAAATCCTCCTTCGGAGCTTAAAAAGAAGGCAAAGTGAGGCGAAGTGAACTGCCACCAATGTACTTCATTTTGAAAATTGAAAGAGAAGTGACCAGTGGAGGCAAAGTAACGCGAAGTCGCTGTTTTCAATGCACTTCGCATTCCTCATTATAATGCAAAGTGCTTCACTTCGCATTGCAGAGCACTCCACGAATCCACCTTTGCTCCGTGAATCACTTCGCAGAGCGGATTGAGCCCACTTCGCCTACCACTAGTAAGAACTGTGATGTGTCAAATATTGAGAGCAGAGACATAGTGCTTCTGTTCTAATAGGAGCTATATGCGTGCAGCAATTACTGGTGACTAAGTATTCAAAGCGCATGCTGATGCTGAGCCTGAGGGATTGGTGTTGCCTCTCGCTACCAAACTGCTAAATCACTCCTCAGCATGATGCTGTAACCTTAAACATATATTATATTTTAAGTCTGCTCAGATTTATTTTCTCATGAGCCTGCATAAGCATTTTCATGCCTCAAGTTGTTGCATACTTCTATAAATTGGTAATCAAAACTGATTAGAAGACTGATACTGTGACAAGCCTCATTACCATGCCAACTCTAGACTATTGAAGTGAATGAAGGGTATATCACATCTCTTCAGGCAGCCCATGTTTCATATCAGCATATGTCTGTCTCTCTGTCTGTCTATCTATCTATCCATCTCTCTTTCTTTCTCTCTCTCTGTCTCTCATCCATAGATTTTCTCCTAGTTGCCAAAGAAGAATTCAGCCGCCACTGAATATTATACAAAAGCCTTGGCCCGAATCATGCCTCTCCTCCAAAAGGAAGACAAGACCAGAGACCTTACAGATCAATATGAAATGTATTTTCATTTCTGCTACATTGACAGACTGCAGAGGTGTATTTAATAACACATCATTTTCTATTAAATTCACTTGCACTTCAGAGGTGTAAGTAAGCAGTAGAATAGTAATAACATTTTTGTTAAAAACATATTTTGAGGTGCATTACAGCCAGTCTGGCACAGGAGGCATAGACTATTTGGATTAATGTTTGGCTTTTCATCACCAGCTACAGCTAGCTTAGTGTTTAAATCAAGGTAGCCTGGATAGGATAGGAGTGGAGAATTGAGTGAGCATTGCATCTTACCCACCGGCATTACCCCTTGCCCCAAGCCCTAGGCTAGCCTGCCCAGGCCCTGATGCATTGGCTGCAGCTGCAGCCAAAATCCTCCTCCAGTAGACTCTGGAGTCTGGTTCAGGTCATTGTCCTCCTCCCCTCTTCCAAGTTCCAGACCAGGCAGCAGTTCAACTTCCAGGGGGTCTCAGGTGGTGATTGGTCAGTCCAGTCAATTAGAAGACCCACTCCCAATGAGGACATTGACAGATTGTTTAGATCAATCTTTCTCCTTCTCTTCTTGAATGGTCATAGAATTGTGCCACACATATGAGCAGCAGCACACAGGAGTCCCACTGCAACCTCACGTAGGGTGTGGGGCTGGCCGTGGCCCGACCTGACCTCTAACCCCACCACATGACCACAGCTCTGGCTGCCAGTGCACCTGACCTGAGTTGACCCCTGCCTGCTGGCAAATCATGGGATCAGAAAATACTGTAGAGTGGAGGAGAAAGGAAGCATTGGCCTGCCTGGAAACTGCTGCTGTTTGGACTGCAGCCAGCACTCTGTCTCTGCTGGCATGGTGATGAGGTATTGGGGGCAAGAAAAGTGGGTCCAGGGAGGCAGAGAGAAAGAGTAAGTGGGGGCTGGAGAGAATTGAGAAAGAGTAAGTGGTCCAGGGGCTCTGACGAGCATCTGTCAGTGTCAGCAATTTGGGTGGGGGGGCCTGGGTGGGGAAACATTTGATAATCATCTGCGTGGCCCCACGCTGAGCTCCCCTGAGCCACTGGGCCTGGGACAAGTGTCCTGGCTATCCACCTTGTCAGTGCCCCACCTAAATTTAAGGAAGGATATATAATACAAAGCTGAAAAGAACCACATGGAACTGGTCTTTGACATGAAATGAGTAACTGTCTCAGAAATTATAAGGGCCATTAAGGATTGGCCTTTATAGTCCATATAAAATATTCTTACAAAAAACTTTGTTAATGCACCAGTTAGGGTTCAGGGAAATGTTGCAGTAGGGTTTCCAACCTTCATGTCCCACCCCCACCACCAAACAGAAAAAGGATAAAAAATAGGGTTTTTGGTCTCTGGAGTCTTGCTAAATCAGTGGTGGGGTCTTCCTTTGGGTTGTCAACCATAATGCTCACCCCTTCCCCAGCCCATAGCCTCCTGTCCAAAGCAGCAAGTACAGCTTCAATCCAATGTGTCATAGTGATGTACGCTTCAAAGGTAGAGAAATATGTCTAGCCATTTGTTACCAATGCAATCTCTTGCAGCTTTCTTCACACAGGGTCCAGTGGGTCTTGTGTGAAGACAGAAGATCAGGTCTGACATTGTTTGTTCAAGGAATTGTATGGACATTAGGGTAAACAACCCCAAGGAAGACTTCACCACTTATTCGCCATAACTCTGGAGACCCAAAACCCTAATTTGTTTTTTCCTTTTGCTGCTTGGGCCAGGTGGGGTGGAGAGATAGGGTTTGAAATCCTAATGCCACATTTCCCTACTTTTGTGGCATTAACTTGAACCGTAACTGGTGCATTAACTAAGTTATTTGCAAAGAATTTCCTTTCTTTTTGAGGCACTGGAATCATATCCTCATTCACACATGTCATTTCAAGACCTGCATGAAGAGAAAGGGCCTATGCCAAGAAAATATTCTGTCTGCCTATGGAAGTGCAACAACAGATGTCAAGAATTCATGGAACTTTCTGGTGGGCTGTGGAAGTGAAGAGCCCTCTGGTCCACGCACCTCCATATGGCTGGAGATACAGAAGCACATGGCAAACAGTTCATTTGTCAGCCAATGCACAAGGCCCTCTGCCACCCATGGGTGTAGATGTGCAGAGACCTATGCCAAAAGAAAAGCTATCATCACTACATGGTTCCCAGGAATGTGTGGGCAACCCTGCGCCTTTCATTCCCAAGGGGGATCACATAACAGTGCCATCCTAGCACTCTCACCACATGTAGGTGGATCACTGAGTTGACTCCCAAACTCAGCTCACCAGCACAGGATCACAAACCATACCTGCTGGGGTGAAGACTGACACTACACACACAGTTTCTTAATAAGTGTCATTTTTTGTTTTATTTTCACTCTAGATTTTCAATACAGTCATTTTATGACTCCCTTTATGAACATAAAATGTGATATTTATAGTATATTGTACAAAACATCATTTTACACTACAAGGGTAAAACAAGTCTCACCCAGGATTAAAAAAGGACACCTGTCACGTTTATGAGGTGGTGTGGAAAAATGGCTATGCTGAAAGTTTGGAGTTAAAATATTGAAAATTAGTGAAGTTATGAGTGAATGTTGAAATATTGCCAACTGTTTCTGGCAGAAGAGAACTGGTTGCAGAACAAGAAACAGAAGTCTAGAACTACAGATTTTTCACTAATTAATCACTTCTGTCTCAGCAGGAGTAGTACCTGTTTGGATTAAGCAAACATATACTTTATTAGAAGAAGGGGGTCTCAATTAAGTAAAAAAAAGTGTTTTTTTCTGAGGAAGAGGGCAGTATCAGCTTAATTCCGAGAGCAGAGAGTGAATCTAATTGGGGGTGTGGCTTAGCAGCTTAGGTGTACAAAAGCAGCTGTCTCCAATTACAGCTTCTGGCTGTTTCTGGCAGAAGAGAACTGGTTGCAGGGCAAGAAACAGAAGTCCAGAACTACAGATTTCTTACTAATTACTCACTTCTGTCTCAGCAGGAGTAATACCTGTTTGGATTAAGCAAACAGATACTTTATTAGAAGAAGGGGGTCTCATTTTATGTAAAAGAAAAAAAGTGTTTTTTCTGAGGAAGGGGACAGTATCAGCTTAATTTACTGAGAGCAGAGAGTGAATCTAATTGGGGGTGTGGCTTAGCAGCTTAGGTGTACAAAAGCAGCTGTCTTCAATTACAGCTTCTGGCTGTTTCTGGCAGAAGAGAACTGGTTGCAGAGCAAGAAACAGAAGTCCAGAACTACAGATTTTTTAGTAGATAATCACTTCTGTCTCAGCAGGAGTAATACCTGTTTGGATTAAGCAAACAGATACTTTATTAGAAGAAGGGGGTCTCATTTAAGTAAAAAAAAAAGTGTGTTTTCTGAGGAAGGGGGCAGTATCAGCTTAATTTACTGAGAGCAGAGAGTGACTCTAATTGGGGCTGTGGCTTAGCAGCTTAGGTGTACAAAAGCAGCTGTCTCCAATTACAGCTTCTGGCTGTTTCTGGCAGAAGAGAACTAGTTGCAGAGCAAGAAACAGAAGTCCAGAACTACAGATTTTTTACTAATTGCCCTCCTTTCCACCCCTCCACCCTCCAACCCAAAGCCAGTTCTAGTTTTATAGCCACTGAATTTGACTGACAACAGGAACTTCCTGTTTGGCAGTAGGAAGGGAAGGATCACTGACACACATTAGTTTCAGCAACCGTGAAGGAACCTAAAAAAAAAAAGTCTTTATCCCCCCCCCCCGGCTGCTGGAGGTCTGAATCCAGCACAGAGGAAGAGACTACTGAAGACTAAGGAAGTTCCTGTCCCAGAACAGGAAGGGTGAGAGTTGTAAAGGCACATAGGCAGTAGGATAGTAAGTGTAAAAATATATAGCGGGAGGAGACAATAAGCATACAAAGTAACAGGAGAGGGGACACAAAATAAGTCAAGATGGGAGTGGTGCAGTGAAATGGCTGTGGAGCAGCAGTGTTCCGGGAGACATTCTGGAGGCTGTGATGCTGCCCTGTTTGCAGGCACCTCTCTGGTCTGAGGGAGGAGGTTGCCCGTCTCCAGGCTGACCTGGCTTGGATTTGTGAAACCTCTTCCTCCACCCAGGGACCACCAGGACCACCACTGTTACCTCAGAGGTTGCCAAGAAAGAGCAGCGGTTGGACCATGGTGGGCTCAGGGAGGGAGAGGATGGTGGAACAGAGGTGCATCCCTCCAGTTGTAGCTCTCCACAATTCATATGCTGTTGTGGCAAAAAGTGGTTCCTCTATGGAGGCACCTGCAGTGGAGACCAAGGAGGATGCTGGGAACCTCCACAAAGGAGACCCACAGGAGGGTGGCATGAGACCCCAAAGGGGAAGGAAACAACTCCTGGTGGGGGACTCAATCATTAGGGGGGTAGACATGGGGGAGGAAGGGGATAGGGAGGTAAGGTGCCTGCCTGGTGCCATGGCTTGGAGGGACAGGGTTCTGAAAGAACTCTTGAAACTGAGGGTGGACAAAGCAATGGAGTCTGATGGGATTCACACAAGAATACTAAAAGAACTAAGGGTAGAACTAGTAACACCACTGACTACTCTAACAAATCATGGGAGGATGGAGTGGTACCTGAGGACTGGAGGAGGGCAAAATGTGATTCCACTTCACAAAAGTTGGAGCAGGGCAAAGGCAGGAAACTACAGACCAGTTAGTTTGACTTCAGTGGTAGGGAAAATGATGGAATCACTTCTGAAGGAAAGAATTGTTGAGTACCTAGAGGCCAATGGAGCACAGGACCCAAGGCAGCATGGTTTCACAGCAGGAAGGTCATGTCAGATGAACCTAATAGATTTCTTTGACTGAGTGACCAAAGTAGTAGACCAGGGAGGGGCTGTGGATATGGCCTACCTAGATTTTAGCAAGGCATTCGACACAGTCTCACACAAAAGATTAATATACAAGTTAGCAAGCCTTGGAGTGGGTCCCAAGGTGGTAGCCTGGATAAAAAACTGGCTGGACAACAGGACACAAAGGGTAATAGTAAACGGAGTCCACAGTGAATTAAGGAGGGTAACTAGCAGGGTACCGCAGGGTTCGGTACTGGGACAGGTCCTCTTTAATATCTTTATGAGTGACTTTGGAGAGCACCTGGAAGGAAAGGTATGCCTCTTTGCAGATGACACAAAGATCTGCAACAGGGTTGATACACAAGGTGGGGTGGAAAGAATGAAAAGGGACTTGGCAAGGTTGGAGGAATGATCAAATACGTGGCAGCCCAGATTCAAAGCAAAGAAGTGCAAGGTAATGCATCTGGGAAACAAAAACCCAAGGGAAGAGTACACAATGGGGGGTGAGTTAATAACAACAACAAAAATTGAAAGAGACCTAGGAGTAATTATATCACATGACCTAAAGGTGGGCAAGCAATGTGAGAAGGCAGTAAGGAGGGCTGGGGGGATACTGGGATGCACAGGGAGAGGCATCACCAGTAGAAAACAGGAAGTTGTTATCCCTCTCTACAGACCCTGAGATCCCATCTGGAGTACTGCATGCAATTCTGGAGACCCCATCTCCACAAAGACATAGACAGAGTGGAGGCTGTTCAGAGGAGGGCAACCAAAATGGTGCAAGGTCTGCACCAGAAGATATACAAGGAGAGACTAAAGCAGCTTAACATGTATACCCTTTGAGGAAAGGAGGGAGGGGAGGACATGATAGAAACTTTCAAGTATCTCAAGGGAATTTACAAGGTACAAGAGGGTAGTATCTTTCAGAAGAAGAGATGTGCAAGACCAAGGGGGCACAATTTGAAGATAGAGAGGGGGCGGCTCAGAGGTAATGTTTGAAAGTATTTTTTCACAGAGAGAGTTGTGGATGCATGGAACAGCCTTCCTTAGGAGGTTGTGGAGTCAGGAACAGTGGGAGAATTCAAGAATGCATGGGACAGGCATAAGGCAATTCTAGTGGGGGGGCAGGAGGAAGTAAGCTGTTGATTAACTAGAATCTGCAGCTTATCCATCAGGCAGTGAAATGGTCAGACTGGGTGGGCCAAGCAGTCCTTATCTGCCATCAAATTCTACGTTTCTATGTTTCTATATTGCAATGTTCATTCATAACCTGGCACGTGACCATATTGTACACCAAGTTGTCAGCATAGCCTTCACATTACCCTACTTCATGAACCTGGTAGGTGAAAATGTTCAACTCTCCATCAAAACATCATTTCACACCACAGTGCAAAAAATAAGCTTTGGCCAGGATTTACTTATTTAGTTAGTTTTTGTTGACTGGGTAAGGTGCACTAGGCAGACATTTGCCTGTTTTCAGGCACTATCTGTACAACCAGTTAAACCATTATATTGCAGACTGTGATAACACATATAAGCAACATAAGACACTGAAGGAGTATATTTTTGTGCACAACACTGAAGTTAGCTAAAGAATTCAGGGGGTAAAATTCAATACAATGACAGTAAAATAAGGCTGCACTCCCAGCAGAGAGCGGTGAGAGAAAAAAAACATAAAACAATATGGCACATGTCTAAAATCAGGAGAGCATAGGAGAAGGATGAATTGCTAGAAACACACAACGGCTGTCATGTTCATGGGGTGATGTGAAAAAAATGGCTATGTTGAAAATTTGGGGTCAAAATATTGAAAATTACCAAAGTTGTCAGCTAGCGTAGAAAATGTTCAAGGTACACTCATAACTTTGTCAGTTATACATATTTTGACCCCCACATTTTCAACATCACCTTCTTATGACCTTGCCTCATGAGCAAGGGTGGTGAACTTTTTAAAATCCCGCCTGAATGGTAAATTTGCAAAGTGACCACAAAATAAACTTTTGGAACAGATTTGAATAATTCCACCACCATTGGTTATGAGGTAGGGTTCCAAAAAGGCCATGTAGAAAATTTAGTGTAAAATATTCAAAAATCAGAAAGTTATGAATCAAAGTTTATACCCATTGGGGGTCAGCCTAGTGGCAGGAAGGGCTGAGGCACCATGCCTTACTTCCTGTCACACCAGTGACTCATGTTCGCAATGTGAGTGGGTTGCTGGTGGTTGGCTGGGGAAGGAGAGGATCAAATGTCCAGGGGACAACTCTCCTCCCCCCAGGAAGGGTGGGAAACAGAGATCAGTGCCTGCCTAACACCTAGCAGTGGTTGAGTGTTGGCATACCAGGTCCCAAATAGTGTGGGGCGAAGGTGGGGCAGCCTACCAGCATGCTGCATGTGGAAGCCCACTCAACTCAGCCATTGTAGGCATTGCATGCTCCCCCTCTAGCTTACGGGTGAACAAGGAAAATGTCTCAGGTGCATCAGATGACTGCCATCCTCCAGGACTCCACTGCCAACAGAAGACACCTGCCCGAACTGGATCTGGTCTTGGTGGGTTGAGAGGACTACCCACTGCCCTGCCACAGAGTGCAAGCCATGGGGGAAGAAAGGAGGTAAGTTCTGTTATTGGGGGACGGGGGTGGGTGGACGGCATGAACACAGGCTGACCAGGACAGGGATAGAAAAAAAGTCTGTACCCGATTGAAATAGAGAAATCCAGACTTACCCTATTTTCTCATATCACAATCACCAGTTCCAGCAGCAAGATATTCCTTCATTTAGAGAGTGGGTCTACATTGTGGGACATGATCAGGTGAGTGAGGGTGTGTGGGAGATGTGTACGGGTGGGGGGTTAGATTGGCAGGGGATAGTTTTCATTTTTGCAGTTTAAAAAAAAATTACAGGACAGTTTTCTTTACTGCAGGGGACAGCCACATTCTGACACTGGGGACTGGGCACCCTAGTGTTGAGCTGTTGTTTGGCAGCACTGAGAGTGGGCACCCTGGTGCCAACATGTACATTGTGGGAATGGGAGTAGTGAGAATGGGGGGCAAGTGATCTGGAGAGGAAGGGGTCAACAGAAGTAGTATGAGGTGGGCACCCCAGTCCGCTAATTTAAGAATTGGAAAATGGAAGCAGGTGACTTGGAGGGAGGAGGGACAAAGAAGTGGTACCGGGGTAGGCATGCTGGTCTGCTAAAGAAAATGTTTAATTAGATAGACAGATAGATACACAGACAGAGAGACAGATGGACAGACAGAGAGAGACAGACAGAAACAGAGAAAACAGGGGATTCCCAGCTCACTGCTTCAACTGAATTCAGCAGCAGGACTCCAACTGCAGCTTAAGCATTCAAGAAAAGCCTGCTGTTCTCATACAGAGAACACGGTCAATGGCTCCTCTCTCTAAGTTTTGGACCCTGGATTTTGTGCTGCCCAGAAAAGGTATTTCTGACCATCATTTTAAAAAACAAACAACAGAATCTAGCTAAACTGATCCCATTTAGCTAGATTCAGGTGTTTTTTTTTTGATTACACAATTTTTATGTGCTGTATTTTCATTGTTTTTTTTTAGTTCTAGGAGAACAAGACAGCGACCATCATGACATGATTTTTTTTTCATGCTGTAAGAAGCAAGCAGGGAGAAAACAAAAATGGTTTGTGACATGGAATTCTTTGTGTCATAACAGAGGGTAGTTCCATGAAAAAGGGTTACCAAAGTGTGACATGAGGGTCAATTTTTCAGATCCACAATAGATCCATTTTTAATAAGCTTGTCAAGACACTATGACACAAGAGTGAAAAAGGGACCAGATTGTAAGGTAACTGACTAGCAGAGATTAGAGAAAAAGCACCTTCAGTGTTGCACATGTAACTGTGGACACCAAACGTTGCACATGCTACAGTGGACACAACAGGTGTTTAACTTGGGGGCCAAAACACTTCACTTTCCATTTTTTGGTTTTTACTAATCATTTCAAGACAATACAACCCAAGAATGAAAAAGGGGCTATGTTGTGGATAACTCCATATTAGACTTGAGAAAAAAGCACCTTCAGTGTTGTGCATGTAACGGTGGACACCAAATGTTGCACATGCAAGTTAAAAAACAGCATTCCCTGTACCCCTCTCTCATCAAAGTCCTGCAATAATTTTAAGACCCTATCCCAAGAGAAAATTACCCACTCAAAAAAAGGGATGCTTTGCTGAAATTTGGGGGAACATGTAAACAATGCAATTTGCTTGGACATCACAGTTGCACATGCTACATAAAACTTTAAGTGAACCAGAAATTTTATATGTAGTGAAAAATTTGGGTGAAAATGTCTTCATTAACAAAAAGCAACACCAGAGGCAGTTTCCAACATAACTTTATTGAAGCAACTAACATAGAGTCTGCATAGAAGCAATAGAATATACTGTGGTTTTGTATGTCACATTTTGCTAGAAAAAATCTGTGACATTTTAGAGCTAGACATTGAAAAACAAATAAAATGGGTGTGCCTGGGTTTCTAAAAACTATGAAATGTTATCTGTACTTGTGACTACCTTTTAAATTCACTTATCACTGCAGTGGTTTTTGTATTTTTTTTAAATCAATGAACAAAGTATTTGACACATTGATACCCCCATTTCCTGGAATTACTTCAGAATGTTATCCCCAAAAAAGCATACTGAACATGCTCAGAACAGCAAACTTATAAAATGTTTAATCCTTATAACTATGCAGCCACTTAATTTTTTCACAAAAATTTCCAAAGGTACTACCTTGGCACAACACGCTTTTACCCGGAAAGTTGTGGAAAAACTGCATTCCTTGTAGGTTGTATATGAGAGCAAAACCAAAAACCCATGTTAAGTTTAGGAAAAAATTAGACATCTACAGGAAAATGACATATGAGGATCTCAGAGACTGCACAAGCTGCCACCATGCAACTTTCCACATATTTAGACCTTGCCTAGTAGACAATGCATGCAAAATTTCAGCTAGACTCATCAAATACTGCCAAAGCTATTAAGGTACAAAGTTAAGAGATTAACACAGAACCTGTAGCTCAGCCCTAACTATACTGACACTACAACACCAGTGTACAGTAATACATTACTGAGACTCATAACTGAGTTCAGTGACATCACTGTACATGCCATACGAAGGTATTAGAGAGCATAACATAAGTGAAAGAAAATCAAAACATTTTTGCAGCATATCCCAGACTTGGAAACAGAACAATGCAGATTGTCATATATAAGGAGTAAACAGTACAGAACAGGTAACCAATGCAGACAGCACTCCAGAACTCCACATCTATTGGTCTGCTAAAGGTCACAGGAAAGCAAAGTTAAATATCCAGTGTGGCGAGGAGCATTTTTGTAGACTTTGGCCTAGATATTCAAACTGCGCCAGGCTGTGGCGCAAGCTTGGGCGCAGTGCAACTTGGCTGCGCAGGGGTGTGGATTGGGCAATATTCAACAGAGCTGCGCCATGGCACAGTATCATTGAATATCGCACCCTGGCCACCCGCAGTGTGCATGGCACAGTGGCACTGTGCTGCCAGCGCGAAATATTGAAATTAGACAGGGGATGCGCTAGCGCAAGTTCCATTGCGCTATGTGCAGCAACCGCGATATTCAAAAGTGTGCATGCAAATGGGGCCATTATGTATGCAAGGCGCAAATGGGGCCATTTGCATGTCATTATGGCCCCATTTGCATACAGGTGCCCTGACAGGCTGCAGCCGTCGGGGACCGATGCCCCCCTGCAGCCGGCAATGTGCTCCACAGCCAGATCGCGGGCTGCAGTAAAAAATTGGAAAATAAGAAATCCCTGGTGGTCCAGTGGACCGCTACCTGCCCGATCACGGGCTCAGTAAAGAAATAATGTTCCCAATATCCCTGGTGGTCCAGTGGACCTGCCCACCCGATTGCGGGCTAAATAAAACAATTATATCCCCAATATCCCTGATGGTCCAGTGGACCTGCTGCCTGTCAGCGGGCTAGAATAAGAAAAATTATATCCCAAATATCTCTGGTGGTCCCCCTACTCACGTGCTCTGCATACATTACTGGTGTGTTCAAGATTGGGATTTGTGCTGCACTTTTCCCTTTTGAATATCGTGCCGGGGCGCATCAGTGGGTTGCACCAGGTGCAACCCTTTTGAATATCTGGGCCTTTGTCTGCTTAAATCACATGGCATCCATGAGGAGGAAACTGCCCACTGCCACCCAATAGTCCACCTTCTTGAAATACAAAATGTTGCACAAAATATAGAATCAAAGCAGAATCTCCAGTTACACTGTATCCAGGTAACAGATATCAGTTATCAAACCTACTAGTTACGCATCATAAGTCAATTCACATGTTATTAAGGGTGTTCGAAAAGTAATAGATTCATTCATTTATTTATTCATTTATTCATTAATATGGTGACTGAATGGGAGGTACACTGGACCAGAAGTCCTTTTATAGGCACAGCCCAGATCATTGTACAGTGATAAGTGCACAGAAAGTTACAACACAAGGAGATACTGTAGCTTGATTACAGAGTGTGAGATAATATAAAGTTGTTTACAGCTGAGGCATTATCACACAGCAGTAGCCAAGAGGTACACTGATAGGAAAACATTTAGAACCAAAACACAGATTTCAGTCCCTATTGAGCACTAATTAGCGTTCTGTGAAAGTTATGTTATAGAAAACATTTATTAATAAAAAAGCACAAGCCACTGTTTCAGTATGATCACACAAAATTTCAGTTATCTTGGGAAAATGTTGCTAGTATGTTCACGTACTGTACATTATCTGAACTTTTACTAGTGGCACATGCAGAATAATATTTTATGTTGAATGTTTTTTCTCTATGCTGTTCAGCAATAATCATTTTAGGTTTAAGAAGGGTTGATTGTCTTCCCATAAACAAGCTGTGGTTATAACTTCCATGCGTATTTATTGGTTCATCATCCTTTTGGCACCAGCATGGCAGTTGTCAAAAAAAACATCGTAGCTTTGGCCGCCTGCTCTTACAAAGTCACCAACAGTCTTCCCATAGATGTTCTTGCTTCTGAGTACCTAAACATGACACAAACATAGTGAATATAAAAAAAAATTACAATTAACCCAACATGTCATGGCAGTAGCTATCCTTTTTATTCTAGTTTGCATCTTGTGCTTGGCATAATGAATGTTTAGCTCTCGTTCTATGTTTGTCCCCCTGAGGAATCATTCACTTTTTTCAATCCTGGATCTTCCAGTTCTTGTCTCCTTAATGACTGACTATCTCTTACTGGTAGAAATCTTACAGTCCTTGCTCAGCCCTGTTCACAAACTGGTCTGCCCTGTAGCCCTCCCTTCAGGCAAAGGCCACTTAGAGGTCTTTTCTTTCTTCCTTTTCTTGCTGATACCATGGCACAGTGATGCAAACACATCTTGCAAGAGGTGGGCATTGATAATGAAGCTCTACTCCTGTATCTCTTTTTTTGTTTTGTTTATTTTTTAACCAGGAGAGACACACTAAGCTGAAAGCTTGTTTACAGGTGCGAACTGGGAACACAAGCAAGTTAAGTGACCTGCTCAAGGTCACACAGTGCGCAAGTGGGGGCTGTGGGATTGAAATCCAGGTCTCCAGCTCAGAGCTTTAAACCCCTGCACTATACTGCCTCTCTTTCCTGTGTCACAAGAGAGTAGCTGTGTAGCATTATATGCCACATTTTCCCTCCATGGACAATGAGCAAGTCTGTTTGAACTGCTCTCCAGCCACCCTGATTGAGATCCTGAGTCAATAAAATTGAATCCAGATTTGTGGTATGAAGACCAGCAACAGTTTCTTCATAAGTTATACTGTATGTGCAGAACTGAGTACAAAGTATAGGGAACAGAACATAGCCAAAAGACAAGTCATTAGGACATCTCAACAATAGCAGCAGATGTTGTACTAGTTGTTAGAATTAAGAAAAATTGTGATTTGCATCATTAGCGCAAAACAGAATTTCATTTTATATAGCACCATTAGTGTTGTGCGAAACTGCAGAATTTCGTTCTGGGAAATATTTTGCAAAATTCATGCCTTTTGCAAAATATTTTGCAAGTGCAAAATGTGAAATTCCACTGGTGAAATGCAGAATTTCACCTGCAAAATGCAAAATTTCACCTGCAAAATTTGGACTTTCAGAAATTCCGCCAGTCGTGGGCAAAATTCTGCATTTTGCAAGCAAAATTCTGTATTTCGTGGGTGAAATTTTGCATTTCGCACCCACACAATATTTTAATGAATGCATGGAATTTTGCAAAATGTTTCAAGTGGCAAAATTCATGATTTCACCAGAATTATGCAGGCAAAATAAAATTCCACTGCATCTCTAAGCACCATGTATATGCACTGTATCCCAAAGCACTTTACAAATCAATTAGCTTGTGGTCTACCTACAGCAGTCATTATGCTTACTAATACCATACACTTATTATACGCTGAACAGATGGCAAACCATCAGACATGCTGTGTACAGAGTAAATACTGTAATAGGAAACTATGGTGTCCAAAGAAACAATTCCATTGAGAGAAGCAAATAAGGTAATTACCTCATTAGTTCCCCAATATGACATTTCCAAGAAAACCTACATTATGAAGGCATATTTAATTATCACTGCATAGCCTACATAGGAGAAGAATCAGAGGGGACCTCTTATTATTTTACAAAATACAGTATGAAGAAGAACTATTAAAGGGACACTGTTAACACCCTTAGGCCTCAAAATGTTTCTAATTTAAAAAACAATTTTATGATTGCACACATTCTATAGGGATTACTGATATAGCTGGTAGTTTAAAAAGTTGAAAACAGGCTGCACACCATACTAGTGTTACCACACACAAATGTGTTTGTTTACAGTATTCAGTCAATTCCCACTGCATCGTTTCTGGACTTTGAAACATCCCAACGCAGTCTAGCCATTCATTTTTTTTTCTTTCTTTCCTTTAGCTGTCTTACCTCCTCAGCTGGGGTGGTCCTATGGCTCCCCTTCCAGTCTGTCAATGGTGACTCCTGCACCAAGGCAAGGCAAAGCAAATTTTATTTAAAAAGACACCCATCCCTGAGGCTCTGGGTGCTGAACATACCAAAACTTCATTATACAAATCATAAACATACATAGTCAGCATACTCTGAACATAAAATACAATGTTTCCAGCAATTAAAATTATATAAATACTAGCCTCAGAAATAGTAACTAGACTCAAAATAGCTAATGGTTACATTTAAACCTAAAATACTAAGGACCAGGTGAGAACTATAAAACACAGTCCATGAAGGCTTGACTATACAGGAAGGCCTTGAGGTGGGCCTTGAATACCTCAAAAGAAGGGGTCTCCCTAACAGCTGGAGAAAGCGAATTCTACAGGACGGGGGTGGTGACACCGAATGCTCTGTCACCTGCTGTTTTTAACCTCATCCTGGGAATCACAAGGAGGCCCCTAGAGGAAGAGCAGAGGGAGCGAACTGAGACAGCAGGTGTAAGAAGGTCCTTCAGGTAGCCAGGCACTATGCCGGAGCTGCAACCTCCTCCCCCTCTCCCGCAGGCTACCTCATGCACCCCAACAATGTGGAAGATGTCATGCACCCCGACAGTGTGGAAGACCCCTCGGGGAGTCAGGACCAGAGAAAGCTGCCTGGGAGCATCTGGTGCAGTGCCACAGGGGCAGACCTTCTGGAGCACCAGAGGATTGGGGCTATTTTTCTCTCTGAAACCCCTGACATGACAAGGGTGTGCAGGGACATCAATGATGCTGCAGTATGCACTTCCACATACTGCACATCAGATGTTTGCCTGCACTGACCCCTTTATTACTCTGTGACTTGCAACAGCAACTAGCCACCACCAGGAGCCAGCACAATGGTGGGTGTCCCTCCCCACCCTCCCTGGAGGAGGAGAGCAATTCCTGGGATGCTCCATCCTTCTTCCCCTGGTCAACCCTCTGACATCCAAGGTCGCCCCCGAACCTGGGTCATTGGTGTGGCACTAGGTGTCACATCCAGTGGTTCAACCCTCAGCACCACTGGGACAGCATGTAGTCTAGCCACTCATGATGCAGTAGTAGAAGTGGAGACTATTGCATCATAAGTGGCTGCACTGTTTAGAAGGAAATTCCTAATGTTCAGGAAGTATGCAGTAAGAGAAGATAAAGGACTTAAAACAAAACAAGATTAGGTACAATAACACCATTAGCATGCATTTCAGTTCTACTAAGAAAAGATGCAGATGAAACAACAAGTAACATCAATGAATTTTGGAGAAGGTACGCAATCATAAAATGTTCATTTTCAACTTTATATAATATGATGCAAAGAGGATTGACAGTGTCCCTTTAAAATATCTTAATATTTCCTTTAGGAATGAAGCCTATTAATGCCAGATATAACAATAATCAAATTGTAAACACAAATTTTAGGACAAACAACAGGAAATTGTACTATACACAGAGAATAACTCAATGTTGGAAATCACTACCGGATGAAACAATAAATAATAAGAACACTATTCCTTTAAACAAAAGTTGGATACATTTATGTACGAGGTAACTTAAAAGGCTGTTATTCCTAATATCAATGTAGCTAATACATGGAGGTTATACATCTACTGCTGCCTTGACTGCTCCTAGTATTACACACTAGATTCCAATCATTTGTTTTACATAATATATTTGCATGGTGTCAGTTATTTTTGCTTTACTTTGATTGTGATTCTGATTGCTTCTCAAAGTTTGCCCATACTGTTCCTTTTACACATGCAGTGTGCAGTGCTGTTCACACATTTGTGCTGATGCTGAGAATGTAGGGAAAATCCTAATTAGATGCTGCATAAATGGAGAAGGAGCAGGCACGGGGCTTCCTCTTGATGGGTCAGCAATGGCATGTTCAGTGGTAAGCTACAGGTCATTTTGTGCAGTTTCTTGAGAACTCCCTTAGGGTCCAGTATATTTTTGCAGGTAACCCTCCTTAATGCAGCAAACTGGATGGAATGAACACATCATCCTACTGTAGTATATGATGTATGTTTTGATTGTAACATTTTTTTCATTGTGGATCAGTTTGTAAGCCTCACCTGTAAAACCAATAAAAATATACAGTAAGTGAAAAATAAATAAATAAAAGCAGCGTGGAGGGATCAACTTTTTGTGACAGGGTTTTTTTCCCTAGCTCAGTCGATAATGGGGTGTTCAGCATGACAGTAATCAATCACCAACTCAATCTTTATTTATAAAAGGCACCTTTCCAAAACCACGGCACCTGTACATAACATGATAAAATCAATAAATAATTAAAACAATATTAGAATTAATCCAAGGCAACAGCATCTAAAAATCATTATACACAAATGTTTTTAAAGCCCACTTAAAGCTTTGGACAGTCGAGCAATCCCGCACCTGAGCATGAATAGGTCAGCGTTTGGTAAGAAAGGCATTGAAGAGCATTGAGGGACATGAGGGTTTGGTAGGTGAGGAAAGAAACAACATGGAAAGAAGTGTTCGGTAATGGACAGTCTTTTTAGAGTATGGAAAGTTTTACATAGTTGCTATAGTAGTGCTGCTATCATTAGCTGAAGTTTTTTAGAATGTTTAGCTGAAATGTGTTGAGTTTGCAGCATTTTGTAATTTGATTGCTGGATTTTCTATCTTAAAGAGGACCTTCACCAGTCCTTTTGACTTTCATGCATAAATTACCCCTTCTTGCATTGATTCTGGAATTGTATTTCATTACTGTCTGCTGCAGTTAGTTTTTGCATTCTGAGCTGCTAAAAACTGCAAGGTGTACCAGGGCTTCTATAGCAAGCCTGGTGTTTCTGTGGACCTAGGATTGCACTGCTGACATCACTGTAGGGTAGAGTCAATTTCATACAAAAAAAAACATACTGACAAGGCATTTGGATTTTGGCATAATGCATTGCTAACAGTGTGTCTTGGGGGAGGGGGAACACAGTGTTTAGGTTTCCCTTGCAACATTGTTGCAATTGCACGGTACTGCACAGTGTGAGTCACTCCCCTATCCTACAATGATGTCATCAGGAGCTAGCAGCCCAGCAGCTGAACAGCAATGGCAAGTGCAGCAGGGCTCAAAAACAAATCCAAATTATGGAAAGCAGAGTAAACCTTCTCCAAAAATAATGAATGCACATACCTTTTCAGGTCTAGTACTGCATATAATGACTACAAGCTGTAACTTTTTGGACCATCATGGAAGTTCCTCTTTAAGATTTGTCTATTTTGCTGTTTGCTGGGGTTTGGGGATTTTTTATGAGATGCTCAGGTGGTGTATGTTAATGTCTTTTTTACTGCTGTAGGTTTGAGTGAGAAAAAGTATTCATTTGTTTTATTACCCTATAGATTATACTTTAAATTGTCAGGCTGTATACTTTTAATTGCCATAGTATATTCCCCTAATTGATAGGTACTGAATGTAGAGCAATTCATGGCTTGTTTGAAGGAAAAATTTCTTATCTATGTATTACAAGGTTATAATTCCACTGAGGGATTCTGCTGACAACATAACAATGAAGGTGAAGGTTTAGTGATTCCATTGTTGTCACTAACATCCCATGGTGAAACTGTGACCTTGTATGATGGTTTGACAAGGCATGGGTAGGTATTTAAATACCTAACCCTCAAGACTACCTATGGGTACCTCTAAGCTACTCAAAATTACCCTAAAAATACCCAGATGAAAAATGAGAAGTTGGTTTGGGTTAACTAGTTACTCTTGATTCATTCTACTATCCTATTACCCGACCCTGACCATAACAGAAATCATGTGAAAGACTTTTTTTGACTCTTACACAGTTTGTTAGGTGGCGTAAGCTATTTTACCCATATACATTGCTGAGGCAGGTACAAGAGATGCAGCTGCTGTGAGTGAACCTGCTGCTGTTTCCAAAAATTATACCCATGGCTGGATTGCTAAGGTAAGTATAAGAGGTGCAGCTGCTCTCATTGAGCCTGCTGCTGTTTCCAAAAATTATACCCATGGTGAGCATTGATGAGGTAGGTACAAGAGGCACAGCTGCTCTGAGTGAGACTGCTTTTGTTTCAAAAAATTATACCCATGGTGGGCACCAAAGTTACATAATATAAAACATGATTGACAAAAGAAATCTAAGAGTAGCACCACACATTTGGCTGGCACGGTGGCAGTGGTGATGGTTCTATTTGTTTCATACACAACCTAGTCATCATATTCAATATCATTGTTTGCTTGCTGCTGTGCATGATCAGGGTCAAAGTTGCACAATTCAGTATTTGAGACAATTGAGAAATTGTCAGCATTCATTTTGAGAAATATAATCCATTCCACAGTTACAGGACTTAGCAGTGTTCTTTGGCCAGTAACTATTTCTCCAGCTGCACTAAATTTGTGTTCTGAATATAAGCTTGAAAGTGGACAACTGAGGTACATTATTGCAAGATTTGCTAGATCTGGCCATATTGTTCTCTTTTCTTTCCAATAGAGTAATGGATCTTCCTGGATACCAATTACATTATGGTCTGCAAAATACTCCAGGATCATTGTGCTGTGTGAGACTGTTACAAGTCTGGAAGATAAACCAGATGAACTTTCTTTAAAGGATACTAGTCCATGTTGTTGCAGGTGACTCAGAAGTGAATTGCATTTCTGATCATTAACATAGGATGTCTGAGAAGTAGCTGTAAATGTCCTTTCCCTTGCTGATGACACTGGTGATTGTGAAGAATTTATACATATGCTACTGTGGGCGCCAGAGGTACACTCTGATGGTCCATCAGGGTTTGACTGTTGTACATCAGTTAATGGTGTTGGTGGGGCAATGTCACATTTGGTTAGCAGATCTCTCCAACACTTAAAGTCTTTCCTTGCAGGAAGGATGGCTTCAATATTCCCCTTAAAGTGGGGATCAACCAACATAGCCAACAAATAGGTGTCATTCTTAAACCTGGCATTTATTTTCTGATCAGTCAACAGTCTGAAACTCAAGTCATCTGCCAGCATAACATTGGCAGTGTCTTCTTTTGACTGAAAGTTTTTCTTTATGAAAAACTGAAGAAATCTTATTTGAGGTAGAATTTGACTCAGAGTTGCACTGCCCACACTGACATCATGTGTGGCAGCTTCAAATGGTTCCAGTTAGATGATCAAAGATTCAAGTAGAGTCCAGGTGCTGGAACTGAGCATGATGTCTGTTTGACCCATTTGAGTCTGCATGGTGTAGTCATATACAGCTTTTTTTCTATTCAAAGAGCCTTTCCAACATGTAAAATGTTGAATTCCAGTGGCCTGGAATATCCTTCTTTAATGTATGTGGTGGTAAGTTATTTAACTCTACAGCCCCTTCAGGATTGTTTGTGCTTTCACAGAGTGGTTGAAATGCCCACACATTTTCCTAGCAAAGCATAACCTAACAGGTTTTCAACATTTCTGTGTCTGTAGAACTCCACATTGTCAATGGGTAATCATAACAACTGGGTATTGTGCACCCCTACCAGGGGAAATGGCACAGCCCAAGCTTCAGAATGTTGGGTGCATGAGGATTCCAGGCAGGAGCCACTCTCAGTTAAATTGTGCTATTTGAAGAGGACAGAGCTACTTTTATCTTCTCTCAAGATGCAAGATTTCAAGATTTCTTTGGGGCTGCAATTCTGCATAGCTGGTTGGAGCTTCCTGTTTTCAGTGAGCAGCCCTAAATTAAAATCATGCCTGTTCAACTGCGCTTTCAAATTGAATAACCTGCTTTTTTCCCATTTCCTTGTGTGGATTGGGAGCCATTCCTGCATTGCTAGGGTGTTTTTTAACTATCCCCATTTGGGAAAAAAGGTGTCAGAGGTACGTACAATTTCATTTATTTCTGTGAGTGTAGGGTTTCTGTGGTGGTCCTTGTGCTTTGGCATTAGTTCCACCCTCCCAGCTTCAGGTTTTGTATTGATTGTCTGTTTCCTCAGTTTATTTGAATTGTTCATGTTCCTTAGAGGGCTGAATTCCAGTGGGTTGAAGCTTTCTGCTTGAATGCATGCAATGATAAGTTGTTTGACTTCTGTACCCCCTCAGGATTTGTTGTACTTTCACAGAGTGGCTGAAATGCTCACATATTTTCCTAGTAAGGCCCAACAGGTTTTCAACATTTCTGTTTCCATTTAAGAAACTATGGATAAGAAGATTTAAACAATGTGCAAAACAAGGTATATGTTGGTAGCTGCCAACTCTTAACAGCTTTGACTATGCTGTCACCATTATCTGACACTATGAACACTTGAGATAAGGAATATGTAGTAAGCCATTTCTAGAATTGCTGTTCCAGCTCCTGCAAAATATTCACAGCAGTGTGGCTTTCTTCAAAAGTGGTGACACATAATATAGACTGCTTCCTACTGATTACGGTAAAGTGGGGATTATTATTTTCTGACTGAAAACTTGACCAATAAGCTATAACAGTTATGTAGTCAATTGTTTGGTTTTTGTCCACACATCTGTAGTTATATGAACCTGCTTTACCTCAGAGAGTTTCAACTACTTAATGACTGCGGTACATACCATGTCATACAACTGTGGAACAGCCTTTTTCAAGAAATATGTTTGACAGGGAATGACGTACCATGGTTCAATGCAGTTCATGAACTTGAGGAAAGCTTTTTGGGCAACACAAGCAAATGGGAGTTGGCAAACTGCCAACAGCTCTGCAATGACTCTAACAGCTGGCATGCTGGATACTTGTGAGTACATTTTGATGTTCTCGAAGTACTTTCTTTTAATGCTAGTTGATGAGAATTTGAGATGTTTTTAATTTTGCCTATTGAATGTATTTTTTATCCATTTTCACGTGGAGTACTATTTTGGGATTTTGCAGTATTTGGTGTCAGAAGAAAACAATCTATGTTTATTTGGGAAGACTTCAAGGACACTAAGTGATTCACTGTCAATTCTTGCTTCTAATTCATTGTCACTATAGTCACATCTTCCACCACCTCCACTACCGCCCATCCCAACCGCACTGCCCCTTGCCCTGCCCCACTCAATTGGGTGTTTCTTTCTTTGCATGTTGTATTATTACTGATGTTCCAAAATGTGCTGCTTTGCCACCATGACCGATGCTCTTTTTGCACAGAGTGCATGCAGCTTGAGAGTTGCCTTCAGGGTCAATATAAAATAAATTCCACATTAAAGATGTACCATTTTTGCTTTGTGCCATGGTGCTTGGCATTATTTTTTGTACAGTCAAGGGACCTGGAGGAAACCATACACTGCCATTTCCTTGTTAAGATGAATTGTTCTCATTCATGCTCGTCTTTTTTATTCTTATGTTTAGCATATGATTTTTTTTTGTTTTGCACTTGCTTTTAATACCTTACAGTGCCATCCTCTCCTACCCCCTAACCAAAACTACAGATCTCACCACCACAAGATTCAGAAGTGGAAGTGTGGTCATCATCAGGTGGGACACAGCCTGGGCTATCCCATTCCCAGTCCCCACTATCACCACCATCTATATCAGCACTTTATGCCTCAGCATCTAAGCTTATATTTCAGGATAATACCTACTTACATGTTGCTTCAGCAGCTGGAAGTATCCTGGCACTGGTGGCAAAAGCGCAGTACCTCTAAGAGTAACTCAAGTCAGTTCTTTCCAAAACTCTAATGTCATTTCATTGCTAACATGCTTTTTTGGTTCAGGAGGATATTTAGTGCCAGTCCTGGTGATGTTATTATTATTATTGTTGCTATGCTATTCATTGATGGTGTGATTCATATTGTTCATATCATTAACAATTGCATGTGCAGCAGCACTGTGCTTCCTTCTAGTAGACTTTGACTGAGAAATGCAAGACAATAGACACAGCCATGAAAGGAATGGATATTGTTTTACTAACTGCTGCAGAGGCACAGAATGTAGCTATGTCACAGTAATAAATGGCAGGGTTTGGGGCACCTAACAAACAACGTAATACAGCCTAAATGGCTTTCACTATGCTGCAGAGAGACACACAGTGTAGCTATGTCACAATAATAAATGACAGGCCTCAGAGCACCTAACAAAGGGTCACTGTCAAAATCACACATCCAATATAGCGCTAACCCATATAACGTGGGCTTTATCATGCATACACTCTTTAGCGCATAATCATTTCAGCTAATCCTAAATAGCGTGTCAAATAGATTTTTTTTACTCACTGCTACTCTCTCAGTTTTTTCATGTGCTGCGTTATGGTATGATTGCAATTTCTTACTTATGCTTTAACACTCTTGTGCAGCCCATTAATGTTTCCCAAGCACTTCCCCTGCAGATCTGAGAATTTGCTCTGGACCTTCCTACGATGTTTCCCAAGGCGTTAGTTCCGACGCACGCTCCCCATGCAGATCTGAGACATACTAAATATACAATGTGAGTGTGCAATTTGTACAATTTGATTATGCTGTAAGCTTTGTTTCATACATCTGCTGTGCTATGCTTGTGCTCATTTTCTGTTGTGCTTTGTGTTTCACATTTATAACAGCGCTTTGCTGTGTTGTGCTTGTGCTTGTGTGATACAGAGCCTACATAGAACATTACTTTATTAATTTTTATTAAGGATACACTACTAAAATACGTCAGGTCCCAACCACATATCTTCAAAATAGTCAACAAGGTTGGACAGTAAGTCGCCATTTGATTGATAGAACTCTGTAACCATTAACTCCTCAAATGCTGAGATGACATCCACGACAGGCACATAGGCAAGTGTTGGCAGAAGTCTCACTTGCAGAGCAAAGCTGGGGTCTGACACATACAGTGAACACACATCTGGTAGTTATTGAATCTTGCGCCACAGCGACTGACACATGTGAAAAAAACAACCTCTGATTTTTGCTGTAGGGAATGCCAGTGTAAATGCTTTTATCGATGCCAATTCAAAATCTAGCAAAATTGACAGTGGCTGGAGAGTGTCGCACATTCTGTTTAGCTCTGTGAAAATATTACTGTATGTTGCAGCTGTTTGGTTAGCCATCAGAATATACACAAGAGGTACAACAGTGCTGTTGTGGATACCATGTATAGAACAGAGCTGATGAAATATTGAAGGGCAACTCATAAAAGTTCCATCAGCGAACCAATGTGCACTGCTCTTTAAGTGCTGTAGGTCCAGTGATGTTGAGAATATTAGGAAACAGTCGTTGCATGGCCCGGAGTCATACAGAAGAAATTTCTCATTTTTTAGTGTACAGCACAATTCTTCAGGAATTATTAAAGAAGCTACATCAGCTGGCTCAGGGGGATGGCAAGCTGCAGCACGGTGCTGATGCCTGACAGTTCACTTCAGAAGTGACAAGGCAGGGAGCTGTGATGCAACAGATGGTCACAATTCGGATACACCACCAGCTACAATCTGGTGTGTAGTTTCACAACTATTGCTGGCACGTTCTTTCATGCTAGCCACAGCATCCTTTACTGCAGTCAATGATGAATCGGGGACATGGTTGTGTTCACCAGTTTTTTTAACATGGTTTACTAATTCAGATGCAGTCTAGACCCACAATGTCCTTTGTAATATTCCAAACATTTGTAATATGACTTCGTTTCAGTAACTCTTTCCTTCCTGTAAAGAAACCCATCTAGGCAAGCAAGGTCTGCTCCTTTACAAATATGACTGCCATTTTAGTGAGAAGCTGCTCCTGGTTCAGCAAGGCAAGTGAGAGCGTGCATGCTATTGTGTGATTATGTACCCAAGCTGGTTTGATTCTGCGCTATACCGACATGCGCGATTATATATGCACTATTTTTGATAGCACAATTTCGGTTGCGCGATATTGACTGGATATCCCTAACAAACAATGGAACAGAGCCTACATTTTATTTTATTTATTTATGGATTTTGGATTATATCACCTATGAGCCAGAGGCTCATTTACAGAGTTTCCATGTCAATGCAAAAAAATGAAAAAGCAATATCCACATAATAGAAAAAAACAAACTAGTGCATCTATACAAAATATGGAGACGTCTCTTTTGAGAAGGAGCAGACAACAAAAGTGCCATAAAAGAGGGGTAAAATTAAGGCGAACATGTTTGAAACAGTTTTTGTCAAAGTGCTTGAGCAGGTAGTTCAAGTAAGTGATTTTAATCCTGGAATTACAGCTGTAGGCAGACAAGATTAGAGGAAATAGCACAACATATGTCATAAGAACAGTTCCGGTTAGGCATGTAACAAACTTGGTGTCCTAGTTGTCCAAAAGCTGAGGGGGCTAGGATACAAAGAAATGAAGAGGCTGGAAGAAGACCAAAACAGGAAAAAAGGGAATAAAAATGTATACAGGTTAGGGTTGGGAGAGATAGGCCACGATAGCAACTTAGACTGAGAGGGAGGGGGGAAGCAGGGAGAAGGGGAAAGGCTAGACATAAGACAAAGGAGATGGAAGGAGGTGGTAGTGGTCATGAAAGAAAAAAGGGGTGGAGAGGGGAATGAAAAGCAGGAAGGAGGGGAAGTGGAAGAGTAAGTAGGTGAGACTGGTAGGTGGTAGGGGCCATATAAGAAAAAAGGGGATAGAGAGGGGCAGAGGGGGGAGGGAGAGGCAGGAGGGAGGGGAAGAGGAAGAGTAAGTACTGTATGTGAGACTGGTAGGGCCAAAACAGAGATGTAATTGTGCAAGGAGTCATTATGGGCAGAGGAAGGTGTAAGTGGTGAAAAGGGATCCAGTCACGAGTGTGCATAGCCAAAATTAATTTTCATGTACTCTCACGGTAACGGTGATCGTTATTCCGCAGTCACCATTATGACACGAAACCATTTTTTTCTTTTTGAGTTTCATCTTCAAAATGGCTGCTGCATTTGGGAGTGAGCATGTCCCTCTGTGGTCACTGTACAAAATTGTTTCCTGCTTTCTGGATTACAAACCAGAACAGACAGGGTGGTAAAATGTAGGAGTTTTGCTTTGCAGCTTACAGAAATGTGCCGCCATTCCCATTTTTATTTCTGCATTGTTACAATTGGGATTTATAGGGCACAGTAAAGTGGAGTGGGGATGGAGTCTGGGCATTTGAGGATCAAGCGAGACTGAGAGGTAGACATACAAGAAGGAAATTTTGAGTGAGTAAAATAACATGGGAGGCAGTGTAGTGCAGTGGTTTAAGGCTCTGAGCTGAAATCTGGAGACCTGCATTTGAATCCCACAGCTCCCCCTTGCATACTGTGTGACCATAAGCAAGTCACTTAACTTTCCTGTGCTCCCAGGTCGCACTTATAAACAAGCTTTCAGTTTAGTGAGTCTCTCCTGGTTAAATAATTGGAAAAACAACAACGACTAAATGACACATTTATGGCTTGTTTGTGCAGGAAGAGGGACCTGCTGTATCCTTAATAGCATTTGTAAAATGGTGTTACCCTGCTTGTAATTATTAGTTAAGTGGCAAACTTAAGATACCCTTGAGGGATGTTTGCGTGCCTGTGTGATCCCTCTCCCGGTTCCCTCAGATACTGGCTGAGGAGCTGTAGCGGGAGAACGCTGGCAGGGGATTGATTTCTTGATGTGCTACATTTTCATTGCTATAACTAGTGTCTGTTCTAACATTATGTCCTGGTAGGGATATGGCTAATAAAGGTTTTTAGCCAATTAGGTTGTAGGACATTTCTTGCTCATTTTAGAAAATCCTGTAATGTATACCCTGGGCCTGATTCCAAGATGGGTTACGCATTTTGCAAGGTGACTTGCGCTAAACCCAATGGTGCACGTCACACATTGCAACATGCGTTATGCTGCCACCTATTCCAAAAGGTGGCCTGTGACATGGCGCAGGCTACCTGCACCAAAGGCTGGCTATACCACCCTCTGTGCCCTGAAATCACCTGTGACATGGTGCAAGGGGATTTCCAACAGCTCTTATGGTCCTATTCCAGGTCCGTGGCTGATGGAATGACATATCGCTATTCTGGGAGGGACCCCAGAAGACAATGGCATAAGTACAGTTAGACCAGCTATTAGCTGGTCTAACCATACCCTATGTCCACTGGGGTCACACCACCATGCCTGGCACCCCTACAGCTGACCCCACATAGTCCCACATGGGTCCCCACTGCACCCCTGGTGGCAAGGCTGCCCTCTGTGGGCAGCTAGCATCTCCATTCCCCCATCCCTGAGCAGTGCCCCACAAGGCAGTACATGTCCCCCACCTGCCATGCACCCCTGGGTTGTCCCATGGCACCCCGTCCCACAGCCCTGTGGTGCATTGCTGTGGTATCCTGGTGCGGGGCTGTGGGGGAGCCATGCCATACATAGCTTGCATCCTGTGGGTGGGCATCACTGTGGTTTGTGGCATCCAGGTCAGGAGTGCCGTTCCCGTGGTGCAACCCTGGAACTGCCACAAGTCACAGGGAATAGGTGCCAGGGACCATGCCTGTTCTGGAATCTGGCGCAGGGTTCCCAGTGTAGTGGAATATGTCGCAACTCGCATCCGCCCACGAGTTGCACCATACATTCTGGAATTGGGCCCACTGTGTTTATTACTTACATACTGCATTACAATCTGAGCTACTGAAAGAGGGAATGTTGGCCACAGCACCACTCTCTTTTTTTGGTATAGTATATCTCGACCTTCCACTTACTTAAGGCTCCTTCACTTGATCTGCTGCCTATCCTAGGCCTCCACTATCAGTGTTAGCACTGTTGCTCATAGCAGATCCACAACTGGCTTTATCCACCAAAGTCCTCAGTTTAGCCCCTGCTTAGGATGCACTCATATCCCATGGTGGCATATTACAGAGGAAGAGATGGTGCATCTGCATGTCTGCTGACTGTGGCAGCTATCCAACAATGATGCCATCATGCAGCCAATGCAAGAGTATATTTCCCATTTTTGTCCTGGCTCATCTCCCCTGTTTTGAAAAGGAGCATGCCCACAGCTACCCTAAGGGGGTACCTGACACTGTGTGGTCACCCACAGCACCAGTAGCACAATACTATGCTTCCCCAAGATGTCACTATTAGAGCAGCTCTTTTATCCCACCCCAACCAGGGGCAGAGTATCTGGGTGGATGCTCATAGCCCTCCCTGCTGACCTGCTGACATATCAGGCTTGGGGCATGAACCTGGGTTTCCAGCTGACAGAGCGGTCCCCCACCATTCAGTACATCAGAACTGACTTGGTCCCTCTAAGCTAATTATGTTGTTGTCACCATGTAGAATAAGGGGAAAAGGTGGCTTGGACCCAATAGAAATGGCAGCACAAGACTCTCGCTCTGCCCCATTCTGGCACCTAATCTTAAGCAATCTGCCGAAATGCTGGCTTAAAGTACTGCAAAAGCAACTGGAAAACCGCTCCCCACCTCTGCCACCTTCATGCCAGTGATTTTTATTCAGAGAGCCATACTCTGATAGTAAATTCATAGTGCTCACACCTCGGGCCCTCACAATTGGGGCAGGCCACACACAGGTCTGAACGCAGGGATGTGAGTCCGTCTACGGTACGATCGCCGGTATTTTGGCACCTGACTGCAATCCGACAGGTTGCGACCACTGGTTAGCCGCAAAATCTTGTAAAAGATGCACAAGCTGCTGATCCACAGTTCTTCCTCTTAAATAGAACCACAGTGCCAGAGGGAGGGATGGACGCCTCTGGAGACAATGTGCGAGAGCCCGGTGCACAGGCTGCTCAAACACCCCATGAACAAGCCCAGCACGGGGACACTCTATCCAACATTACAAAAATACTAGAAGCCCTCCTAACAAGGGTAGATAGCATTGGAGCATCCTTGGTGGGGAATGTGGCTGACATGCGCAAGTTAGAGGCTAAACAAAATGTTTTAGAGCAGAGAACTGAGTAGCTGGAGAGGCAGCATATTAATATACTGCAGCACCTTAGAGATTATGAAGCCAAACTCTCCAGACCCTGGTACAGAGTGAAGGACCAGGAGAACAGGAGCTGGAGGAATAATATTAGAATACTGTGAGTCCCGGAAGAGGCTGAAGGCCCAAACATGGAACGCTTTCTGAATGACTGGCTGCCCCAGCTACTAGGGGATAGGTGGAGAGAACCAATCGGTGTGGAAAGGGATCACAGGGTAGTGGACAGACTGGATAGCTCCAACACCCCTAGAACCATAATTGCATACTTTCTAAGGTACTTAGTAAAGGAAAAACTGCTGAGGGTTACCAGAGACATGGGAGAGATTATATGGAGGGGTGCTAATATCTCTTTCCATCGGGACTTTACTCAAGAGGTAGCCACCAGGAGGAGGGCATATGGACCTCTAAAGAAAATGCTGATGGCCATCTCCTTTCAATATCAATTTAAGAAGCTTACTGCATTACACAACTCCAAGGATGGGAAGTTTTTCCTCACAGAATCACCAAGGGAAGTTGAAACTTGGATCAACAGTCACTTGCCAGGCCTCTCCACTCGGACTACATCCCCCAGATGCCTCAGGGCCCCAGGAGATCGAATGGGGAAGGGAATAGATAGACAAGGGACATGCTCTTCTGGGGAAGGCAGTTCTAGCCAGACTGGTCCTAGCGCAAAAATATCCCCCACGCTTTCCTTGCAGGCCTGTCAATAATCCAGGGACTATGGGCGTCGCTCTTCTGATAGTTCGCCACCTTTTAATAGGCACCCCTCTGCGAAGCTAAAAATAACAGGCAAACAGAACCGGACCAGATATTCCCATGCCAACCGGCAATGGCAGGACTCCAGAAGCCCAGGACTTGTATCTGCAGGCAAGTCTTCTGCCTCACCTCCTGCCAAGCTCCCATGGGCAGAAGCATCATCCCCAGCAGATCTACATGTGTGCAACTCCCCAAATGAAGAGCCAGAGGAGCCCACGGATGATATCGGCCCATTGGAATGGGCATCCTCAGTTGAAAAGAGTGAGGAAGAAATCACCCTGGCACGCAGCTGGCCTACTCAAACCAGGCCCTAAATCCTTCACAGAAGCTTTGCCCCCCCCACCACCCGACCTGGCAAAGCTGAAAAAAATGGTACCCCCTTGAAAGCACTTTTTGCCGAGGCACTAGGGGCTCTCACATGGTGGATTAAACTCTTATTCAAGTTTACAATTGTAGTTCTGTGGTTTCTACTACACTCTGGAGCGCAACTTGGTTTGCTGAAAAAAATCGGGTGGAAGATCATGAGAAATCTGGATTGGATGGATGACTTGCAGGACTTTCAGAACTTGGCTAAGACTTTCTCTTTTATTTTAACTATTCAGAATGTTTAGTGTTTGGGGACACAGCTTTGTTTAATCTGGCTGGCAAACTCCCAGTTGATACCTCGCAGCATGTAGGAGTGTTTATCTCTCCTGTTGAGCCTCCCTCCCCTGTATTTGCAGCCATTTGGCCATAGTTAGCAGCCGACTGGAGAGGCCTACTAATAAAGGCATGTTTCCCCCCTCCCCCCCAGAAGCTGGATGATACTAATCTCAGCATATTCCTCCTGGGATGATACCTGACAATGGGGCTAGAGATGGATAATTAGAGGCATATCGACCTTAGGGATACTTAGCAGCCAAGCAGAGCATATGGCGTGTCCCCCCTTCCCCCCATTTTATAACTTGCATGACTCGCTGAACCTATCAAGAAGATATTCTTAATAGCTGGCTGACAGAGGCCCCCCCCAACTGCCTCCCTCCCACAAGCTTTTTCCAAGCATAGGAAGGCATCTCACCCCCTCCTTTGTTCCTCTCCCTTTCCCATCCCCCTTCCATAAACACTTCCAGTTGCTAATATTTCTGTCTGCAGCCTATCGGCGAATCACCATTAGAAATACCTGGATCCTCCGGACCCAGTTCAAAATGGTTCATTGAGGCCAGGTTGGGCCATATCACCCATGTTAGATGTGACCTTCCCCCTCTCTTTGGTGCTTGAAGCAGTATGGCATGGAGTACTCGAGACTCCTTCACACGGTCACCTCAGCATCATTAGAAACATAGAAACATAGACTTTGACGGCAGATAAGGACCGCTAGACCCATCTAGTCTGCCATTTCTCTACCTACAGGATAGGCTGCAGATCCTATTTAACCAACAGCCTATATCTTCCTGCCCCCCACAAGAATTGCCTTATGTCTGTCCCATGCATTCTTGAATTCTCCCACAGTTTTAGACTCCACAACTTCCTCAGGAAGGCTGTTCCATGCATCCACTACCCTCTCTGTGAAATAATACTTCCTCACATTGCCCCTGAACCACCCTCCATCTTTAAATTGTGTCCCCTTGTTCTTGCAAGTCTCTTTTTCTGAAAGATGCTACCCTCTTGGACTTTGTTGATTCCCTTGAGGTACTTGAAAGTTTCTATCATGTCCCCCTCTCCCTTCTTTCCTCAAGGGTATACATATTAAGCTCCTTTAGTCTCTCCTCATACGGCTTCTCTTGCAGACCCTGCACCATTTTAGTTGCCCTCCTCTGGACTGCCTCTATCCTGTCTATGTCTTTGTGGAGATGGGGTCTCCAGAACTGGACACAGTATTCCAGATGGGGTCTCACCAACTGTCTGTACAGAGGGATAACAACTTCCTGTTTTCTGCTGCTGATGCCTCTCCTATACATCCCAGTATACCCCCGGCCCTCCCTACTGCCTTCTCACATTGCTTGCTAACCTTAAGGTCATCTGATATGATTATCCCCAGGTCCCTTTCCTGTTTTGTTGTTGTTACTACCTCCCACCCATTGTGTATTCTTCCCTGGGTTCTTGTTTCCAGGTGCATTATTTTGCACTTTTGCATTGAATCCTAGCTGCCATACGTCTGACCATTCCTCCAACCTTGCCAAGTCCCTTTTCATCCTTTCCACGCCTCCTTGTGTATCAACCCTGTTGCAGATCTTTGTGTCATCTGCAAAAAGGCATACTTTTCCTTCCAGTCCCGCTGCAATGCCACTGATGAAGACATTAAAAAGGACTGGACCCAATACTGAACCCTGCGGTACCCCATTAGTAACTGCCCTTTCTTCAGAGTGGACTCCATTTACAATTACCTTCTGTGTCCTGTTGTCCAGCCAATGTTTTACCCAGGCTACCACCCTGGGACCCACTCCCAGACTGGTTAATTTGACTAATAATCTTTTGTGTGGGACTGTGTCAAATGCTTTGCTAAAGTCTAGGTAGGCCATGTCCACAGACCCTCCCTGGTCTACTACTTTGGTCACCCAGTCAAAGAAATCTATTAGATTTGTCTGACATGACCTTCCCGCTGTGAACCCATGCTGCCTTGGATCCTGTGCTCCACTGACCTCTAGGTACTCAACTATTCTTTCCTTCAGAAGTGACTCCATCACTTTCCCTACCACAGAGGTCAGACTGACAGGTCTGTAGTTTCCTGCCTCTGTCTTGGTCCCACTTTTGTGAAGGGGAATCACATCCGCCTTCCTCCAGTCCTCGGGTCACACCATCCTCCCATGATTTATTAAAAAGAGTAGCCAGTGGTTTCACTAGTTCCTCCCTTAATTCTTTTAGAATTCTGGGGTGAATTCCATCAGGACCCATTGCTTTGTCCACCTTCAGTTTTAGGAGTTCTTGCAGAACCCTTTCTTCTGTGAAAGGACTGGGATCGACCCCCCTATCAAGAGTGCTTCTGTTAATTGGATTAGGCACTTCCCCCTCCTCTTTTGTGAATACTGAGCAGAAAAATTCGTTCAGTATTCCTGCTTTTTCACTGTCCCCCTCTGCCCACCCACCATTTATTCTATTCAGCCTCACTATCCCTCCCTTTGTGTTTCTACGCTGATGTACCTATAAAGGTTTTATCCCCTTCTTAACTGAGTTGGCTATCTTTTCCTCAGTTTGGGCCTTTGCTATTCTGACTCCCTCCTGCTTCTTTCTGCCTTAACTGGTACAGCTCTCTGTCCTGCTCCTTCTGTGTTTCCTTATACTTCTGGAATGCTCTTTTCTTCCTGACTTTCACAGCCACCTCTCTTGAGGAACCATAGTGGCTTTTTCTTTCGTTTTGATTTGTTTATTTGCTTCACACAAAGGCTTGTTGCCTCTGTGATGGCAGTTTTGATAATTCCCCATTGTTGCTCCACACCTCCTTCTAGCCTGTTTGCTAGTGCTTTTCTGAGGCACTCTCCCATCTTGCCAAAGTCAGCCCTCCTAAAGTCCAGTACCCTCACTTTTGTATGGCTTGACTCTGTAGCTGAGTTTAATGTAGAACCACACTGTTTGATGGTCACTTGTCCCCAGATGGCAACCCACTTCTAGATCTGAGATCCTTTCACTGCCCCCGTTTGAGAGTATGAGGTCTAAGATTGCTCCCTCACGAGTGGGTTCCAAAACTAGCTGTCTAATGCCTGCCACCTGTAGGGTGTCAAGAATGGCCCTGCTCTTGGATGTGGCTGCAACAAATGTGCTCCAGTTAACATCTGGCATATTCAGGTCTCCCATCAACAGTATCTCCTCTTTCTCTGCCATTCTAAGAATGCCTTCCATCATATCCTTGTCCATTCCTTCCCCCTGACATGGGGGTCTGTACACAACCCCTGTGCGGATTGTGGTGCCCTTTCCAGTCTCCAAGGTGACCCACAGTGCCTCCTCTCCTCCCTGTTTACTCTTTTGTTCAGTTGCTTTTATCCCTTCCTTTACATAGAGAGCTACTCCTCCCCCTCTTCTCCCCTGCCTGTCTCTCCCGTAGGTTATGTACCCTGGTATGTTAACATCCCAGTCATGGTTCTCTGTGTACCATGTTTCTGTGACTGCTACGATATCCAGGCATCCGTCTTCCATTAAGGCCACCAGCTCAGGGAGCTTGTTGCCCAGACTACGGGCATTGGTACTCATTACCTTCCATTTCCTGATGGCCTTACCCCCTTTTGCCCTATCCCTGTCCTTCTTGCCTTTGTCACTTTCTCCATTTACCCTGCCCTTCTCCCTATCGACACCTCCATGTTGGTGTTTGCCACACTTACTACCGTGATTGTTTGGGGGCTAGGTTTTCTTCTCCTTTACAGTGCCTCCCCTTGGCTGGTTTAAAAGCTTGCCAATGAAGCAATTAAACCTATCACCTAGGATCCTGGTTCCCCTCCCGGACAGATGCAGCCCATCATACCAGTATAGGCTTGCATCACTCCAGGTGGACCCCCAGTCCCCAATGAAGCCAAATCCCTGAGCTCCACACCAGTTTTTCAACCACTGATTGAATCCCATGGCATGGAACACCCTAGCCTCTCCTATGCCATAGATGGGTAGCACCTCCGAGAAGGTTACCATGCGTGCTACTTGACTAAGGCCCCTCCCCAATTCCACAAACTCTTCCTGCACTTCTCTAATCCCTTTCTTAGCCAGGTCATTTGTCCCTAAGTGGACAATGACATCCAGCTCCCTCCCCTGTGCAGCTGCTCCGGCAATCCTAAGGATTCGCTCCCTGTCCCTCCAACTTTGATCTCTTGATCTGTGTGTTTTTCTTGTTTCTGTACTTGTTTTATTGGATATTGATATACTGTTACCCTGTTGAAGTACAGTTTCATTGGGTGTACAATTGTATTGCTATAACAGCATAGCACATAAACCTTCTCCTTCTATTTGACCAGGTTGTTACCATCTGGCAACAGTGACAGCAGCTCTTCTCTTAATTGTATCTACACACTAGCTCATCCGCCTTGTATACCAGGTTGGGGCCCCCTCCATTTGAGCTAATAATCAGGTGCTTTCTTCACTTTCTTCCTCTTAGCTACCCTTTCTCCTGATGTGTGAGTACTTCCTTTTCATTTTCTGGCTATGAGCAAACTGATAACAATGGCGGGCAACTCCTCTACTGCTCAGGGTTGGATGTGCATCTCCTGGAATGTCAAAGGGCTTAACCACCTGGCTAAGTGCATAAAAGTTTTGCAATTTTTGAATACTAAAGGCACGGATATAGTCCTTCTCCAGGAGACTCACCTAACCAACAGGACTGTGCAATGGCTCAAAAAATTATGGGTAGGCTCAGTAATTGCTAGCTGTGTCACCACTAAATCCAGGGGTGTTGCCATTTTGTGGCGCAAAGCCTCTCCTTGGGCAGTAGAAGATACACGGACAGACTCTCAAGGAAGATGGGTGACAGTCAGACTCTCCTACCTGGGGTGCAGGGTTTTGCTAGCCAATGTATATGGCCACAACACAGACTAAGTAGAAGTTTATCCTGAACTCAGCCATGCTTTTACTGATCTCACCAGTGACTTCTCAGATATCTCGATCTTGCTTGGAGGTGATCATAATCTGGTTCTGGATATTTTTCTCAACAAATCCCTCCCCACCCAGCAAATCCATCCCAAAGTGCTAGCAGGCCTCACTGAACTTATGGCAGAATGGGGGCTATGCGACCCATGAAGGAGGAACAACCCAAAGGACTGTGATTATTCCTTTTACTAGGTGGTCCATCACACCTATAGCAGGCTGGATTTTTGGCTGGCCAACTATGTAGCTGCACCTGGGGTTGTGGAAACATCGATTGTAGTATTATTATTTCCGATCACGCCCCCATGTTGATCTTGTTCTCTTCTCCTGGCCAGGGAGCTCCTGCCACAAGGTGGAGATGCAACCCATTAGTGTTGCAAGATAAAACTTTCCAGGCCTTCATCAAAGAAGAGGCTTGCTCCTACTTTTCTCTCAACACACCTGATGAGGTTTCGGCCTCCACGGTATGGGAAGCTTTCAAAGCTGTCATTAGGGGGAGAATTATCTCCTATACAGCAGCCAAGAACAAAATCCATGCAGAGACTCTGCGCAGTTTGCAAGTTGAGCTTGCAACTTTGGAGAGACAATTTAAAGCCTCGTCACAGCACACGCTTCACTCCCCCCTTCTACCCACTATTATAGGGCTGAAATACCAGATAAACACACTGCTAAACAAGAAAGCAGAATGGCAACTTTTGCACTCCAAACATAAATCGTGGGCGGGTGGAGACAAGGGAGGCAAGCTACAAGCTTATCACCTCCATAAGCAACAGGCGTCATACAGAATACTAGTACTTAAGAACAAAGAGGGTAAAATAATCTCAGCACCTAAAAAAATTAATGAAACAATGCGACTGTATTATCAGACTCTATCAGTCCCAGTCTAAGCTTTCGGCTGGTGAGCTCTCTGCACGTATGACGGAGCTATGTAAAGGGATTTCTCTCCCTAAACTCTCGCAACTAGACAGTGACACCCAGGACGCCCCTGTTACCTCAGAGGAACTACAATCTACTCTTTCCCAAATGGTGAAGGGGAAATGCCCGGGACCCGACGGAATGACGGTAGAGCTCTATCAACTTCTCAAAACCGAGATCACCCTCCCTACTACAAGCACTGCGGGAGGCCCAAAATACGACAATACTACCCCCCTACCATGGGGGAACCTTAATAACTTTAATTCCTAAAAAATCATCAGATGCATTGGACTGTGCCAACTTTAGGCCCATCTCCCTACTTTTAGTGGACACTAAACTGTTAGCCAAAGTGTTGGCGAATAGATTAACTCAGATTCTTCCCACCCTAATACACCCCTCTCAATCTGGTTTTTCGAAGGGCAAGTCAGGGGTAGATAATTTGTGCCTTGTCCTTAGTTTGAAATGGCTAGCAGCCAATCCTCGACACCCATGGCTGTGCTGGCGATTGATTTCACCAAGGCGTTTGACTCATTAGAGTGGAATTATCTCCACAGTGTTCTAAATCTTTATGGATTTGGACCCTATTTCCGCTCCTGGGTCTCCACATTTTATCACCTACCAATGGCCAGAATTGTCACTAATTGAGATATTTCCTCTCCTTTCCCTTTACAAAGGGGCACTAGGCAAGGGTGCCCCCTCTCCCCGCTTCTTTCATCATAACGCTTGACCCCCTGATTAGGAAATTTCTGGACACCCCGGGCATTAGTGGGATCCCCATCAGAAAACAAGGTTTCTTAGTTAGTGCCCATGCTGATGACTTGCTGCTTACATTGTCTAATCCAGAACTCTCCATACTGACAGTTCTGTTGGTACAGCAATTTGCCCTTCTCTCAGGTCTACTCATAAATCAAAAGGAAACAATTCTCTCCCTGCTGAACACAAAATGTAGTAGAAACTGCCTGGCAGGCACTGATATCACCTGGGCCCCTCAAGGCTTCTCACACCTCGGGATTTTTATCTCCTCGGCATCGAGCGATCTAGAAAAAGCCAACTTTTCCCCTCTGTTAGTGGCCCTTACAGCGGAAGTTCAGCGATGGCAAAAACTGCAGCTTTCTCTGAATGGCAAAATAGAAGCAGTGCACATGTTCATACTATCCAGAGTCTCATACTTCTTAAATAACCTCCCAGTTCTCTTCCTTATCCTCTAAACTCTTTTCTTCCCTTGACAAGCTCGTCTCCTCCTTTCTGTGGGAAGGTAAAGCAGCCCGCTGGGGTCACATGATGCTAAGAGCTCATTGGTCTAAAGGAGGGCTTGGACTCCCATGGTTCAGTGGCTACCACTTAGCCTTCCGTATGGCCCAAGCAACTGCCTGGTTTGTCCCCCACCTCGCTCCCCTCCACCGCAATGGGTACACTTAGAATCGGCCCTTATTCCAGATAATTCTCTCTTCTCCCTGCTAAACAGCAAGAAACCCCCCAAAAATCAGCTTACTCAAATTATGGAGGACACTTGTAACACGTGGCACCAAGCAATGGTTCTCACAGGGGTTCCAAGCATGGAGTACTCCCCCCAGTCTCCTATGCCCCTCTCTGGAACAATAAGTTAATCATGGTGGATCATAGACCTCTGAGCTGGCCTCACTGGGCCTCCAAGGGGATTTGCCTCATAAGAGACCTTCTCCTCCCAAACAGTAAAACTCTGATGTCCTTTGAGCAACTGTGATACCACTTTGATCTCAAGGAACAGGACTTCTGGAGGTGTCTGCAGTTACAACGTGCCCTCTCCCCACTGCTGGCCAAACATGCTAAGCATGAGGGGTGGAGCTGTTTGGCCATGCTCCACAAGCCAAGAAAAGGGCAAGGACTGGTGGGAGTCTTCTGCAGTGTACTGAGAGATTCCCAGCCGGATACCACCGCCTCATGCCGAATGGCATGTAAGATAGAATTCCAGCACCCCTTTCCACTGCAGCTATGGTCCAACTGCTTAAAGGCAACATGTACGGTGTACAAGGATGCCAAGAGCCAATTAATACAGCTCAAAATCCTTCTTCGATGGTATAGGACACCTGCTGTTCTTCATAAACTGAAAGTATTGAATCATGACAGATGCTGGAGGTGTCAATCCTCCCCAGCCCATTTACTCCACATCCTTTGGACATGCCCTGCCCTACAAGTTTTCTGGTCACAGGTACTGAACGACTGCTCTAGGATTGTGGGCACAGTGATCTCGCAGTCACAAGACCTCCTGCTGTTAGGATAGGCTTCCACAATGGAGCCCATTCTGGTCCCTCTTCAAGCATGGACTCTTGCCACAGTCAGGGAAGCCAAGAGGGCTATCCTGATGAGATGGAAGCAACCCACCATTCCCTCAGTATCTGCTTGGTGAGCAGCTTTGGCTAGATTGGCCACTTTTGAGAGACTTACCATATCAGGGAAGGGCAAACTCCCCAGATTCCACAAAAAATGGAATGCCTACTTGCACTCACATAGCTGTGCAGTCCCACCTCCTCCACCAAATAACCCCCCCAAGGCAGTGATACATGACTCCCCCCATTTACTCAGTCCTGCTCTTACCTTGAGAAAAGGGGTCCTCACCTCACTAGTGGGAAAATGTTTCCTATAACTTACCCGATTTCACTTACTGACCCTCTCTCCTATCCTGTCTTTTAAGCTGGTACTTCTACTATAAGTTATGCAAGGAGAGTGAAGGTAGCTAATAAGCTGCTCTGCCTTACTTCTTCTCTTTTCATACTGGGGCAATTCAGAACATATACACTCCTTTTGGATTAGCAGTAATGGCCTCAAGAGTATGTAACTGCTGCTTAAGGGTTAAGATGTACAACAGTCCATAGATTCATGCTAGATGTGTATTAGAAGAGGTTTTCTACTGTATCAAACCTGGCGAACTATGTATTTAATATGTGAATACTCCTTTATGATAAACACCCTGTGGTTTTCTGCTCTGCTGTATTAAAAAAGATAAAACTCAATAAAATATTATATGATAAAAAATAGAATAAGGGAAAAAAAGAAATATTTTTAAACATTGCAAAAATTAAAAATAAACTATTTCATGACCCTGTGTTTTTTTTTTTTTAATTAGTTTACTTCAATGTTTCTGAATCCAAATGTTTGGCATTCAGGAAATAAGGAACACAAAGGGAGAAAGAAAAGGAGATGTACCAGAATTGCCTGAGGGAGGCAGGAAAATCAATAAGGAGTACAAAAGCACAAAACAAAGTAAGATTAGCTCAGACAGTAAAAAAGGGGGACAAGAAATTCTACAGATACATAAGTGAAAGAAGTCTGGAAGGGTGGAATTGTTAAACTCAGGGGAGATAAGGGAAAGCGTGCAGAGGGGGAATCTAGAGATAGCAGACATACTAAATAGATATTTCTGCTCAATCTTTACAGAGGAGAGGGAGGGGCAGGGCCCACAGCTAGGCATCAGAATTACAGAAGGGAGAGAGGTAAACATCAGCCCCTTTTTCAGAAGAGAGGGTCTTACAAGAGCTTACAAAGCTTAGGGTGGACAAAGCAATGGGTCCGGATGGCATACATCCCAGGACCCTAAATGAACTGAGGATGGAGCTGGCAGCACCATCCTTGGTTCCTTTAGGATCCTGGGATGTATGCCAGGATCCTAAAGGAAATGATGATGGAGATGGCAGCATCACCGGTGGTCCTGTTTAGTGAGTCACTGAGCACTGGAGAGGTCCCAGAGGACTGGAGAAGAGCTCATGTGGTCTCACTTCATAAGAGTGGCAGCAAAGAAGAGGCAGGGAACTACAGACCAGTCAGTCGCACATCACTTATGGGGAAAATCATGGAGGCACTCCTTAAAGAACAGATTGTGGAACACCTGGAATTCAAAGGAGAGCAGGATCCAAGGCAACATGGATTCACAGCAGGAAGGTCCTGTCAAACTAATCTAATAGATTTCTTTGACTGGGTGACAAGGGAGGTGGACCAATGGGGTGCAGTTGATGCTGTCTACTTTGATTTCAGCAAGACCTTTGACACTGTTTCACATAGAAGGCTAGTAAACATGTTGGATAGTCTGATGTGAGCCACAAGTTGGTGAACTGGGTGGGTAACTGGTTAAGAGACAGGAAGCAGAGGGTGGTGATGGTAAACGAAACCCAGTCAGAAGAAATGAGGGTCACAATTAGGGTACCTCAAGGATCGGTTCTGGGGCTAGTCCTCTTCAATGTCTTCATCAGTAACATTACAAATGGGCTGGAGGGCAAGGTCTGTCTGTTTGCAGCTGACATCAAGATTTGCAACAGAGTGGATACTTCAGAGTGTGTGGATAAGATGAAAAGGGATCTGGAAAAGCTTGAGAGATGTCCTAAAGTGTGGCAACTGAGATGTAATGTGAAGAAGTGCAAAATCATAAACATGGAGAGGAGGAACCCTGGGGAGAGCTACAGAATGGGAGGGGAGTTGTTGACACACAGCAAGGAAGAAAAAGATTTAGGGGTCATGATCACAGATAATCTGAAAGCCACCAAGCAGGCCACGTAGGCAGTAGGGAAGGCCAGGGGGATGTTGGGATGTATTGGAAGGGTTATCACAAGCTGCAGGAGGGAGGTGATGCTTCCACTGTACAAATGCTGGTGAGGCCCCATCTGGAATACTGTGTGCAGTACAGAAGGCTGCATCTGTGCAAAACATTGACAGGATAGAGACAGTACAAAGGAGGGCAACAAAGATGGTGCAGGGTCTACAGCATAAGACATACGAGGAAAGATTAAAGGACCTCAATTTGTATACATTGGAGGAGAGGTGGGAGGGGTAATATGATTGACACATTCAAATATCTCAAAGGCATAAATAAGGTGACATGGAGAGACATTTTCCAGTACAGACACACTCCGATCGAACGGTGACACCTTTACAAAGAATGACAGTACAGCAATACAGCGAAGGGTCTCTGTACTGTCACTGCGGGACCCCAGCACTGCTTTCCCGGGGTCTTGCACCCCACCCTGAATTAACTCTGACTCCAATTTGATTATAGTAAGTACGGGGTGGGGGTGGGGAGTTCAGGGTGAAGCCTGCATGAAGAAAACAAAGTGTTCTTGGATGGATTTATGTTGACTGCAATCGCAGTCAACATAAACTGTTGCTGTAACATCAGTTGACAAAATATTTGTTGAACCGGCATTGTAGAGCCCAGTATAGAAACAGTACTAGTACAAGGAAACATGACTTGAGACTGGAGGGGGGCCATATAAGGGGAAATGTGAGAAAGTTATTTTTTACTGAAAGGATGGTAGATGCATGGAAAAGGTTGCCGTAGGAGGTGGTGGGTCAATGCATAGTGGCAGGATTCAAACATGCATAGGATAGGCACAAGGGAACGATGGAGATGGGTGGGGGGAGCCAAGGCCGATGATTACATAAAGTCAGTAGGCACTAATACGGGTAGGGAAAATGGGCAGACTAGATGGGCCTTGAGGTCCTTATCTGCCATCAGTTTCTATGTTTCTGTGTTAAATTATTTAGTTTCATCAACATGCTTTTAGGAAAAGAAAATTATCTAAAAAAGCATATCAGATATTATTTTGGATGGAAATGTAGAATGCTCTTTATTGTTTGCAAGTGCATGACTTTCTCATGCTCATCCAGACACTACAGTTTTCAACAATTGACTTTTTTTAGACAATTTGTTTGATATCAAATTCTTTAAATGATGGGATAATGTCAGCAGCAGAAAAAAAAGTAACTGATGGTCATCATCTACTGAACTCAATTATACAATCTGCCAATAAAGATCTGAAATGCAATTTATTCCATTCCTTTTTGAAGCACAGTATTCACATAAAGACAAAAGTGATATCTCTTCCAATTCATCTACAGTTGAAGCCAATTCAGGAGCTGATGCCACAGTGCCTTGCATGTCATTGCCGCTGCAACTGTGATTTCACATGTAGGGAATTAGGAATTCAGCTCCTGACTAAGCCAAAGCTGCAAATGAACCTTAAGAGAGTGTAATTTCTTTACGTAGATGCCATTATCCATGAAGGACAGAAAGGCTTGTAATTATCATTTGATTTTCTGAGAGCAGGATGTGCCCCAGGAGCAGCAAGCTTTGTCAGCCACAGTCAGGAGCCACTCACCAGGCAGGATCAGACCATGGGTCCTGGCTGCCATCTTCTCATGGTCAGGAGTCCTTGCCCTATGCACCCCCCAGTGTCAACAGATTGCCAGTAGGATGCATGGAGTGGCAGGAGTTGCTTTCACTAATGCCAGGATTTTGTCTTATCACCGCACGGTAGCCCAAGTTCACATATCTGGACTGTGTTGTATGGTATGGGCTGCATGCCCATTGGCTCACGCTGTGAACCAATAGGCGCCATCTGTCAGTCGGCGGGTGGCAGGCGGCAGGCGGGTGGGGTGCTGCCACCCACTGGCTGACGGGGAGCGGGCGTGGGGCTCAGTGGGCAGGTGGGAGGGGTGCACTAGACCACCAGGGTAGTAGGGTATTTTATGAGTTACAGATGCCTGCAATCGGGCAGCGATCGGTCCACTGGACCACCAGGGATATTGGATGTGGGGGTACTATACCGATGCCGCGATCGGGCACATAGAGGTCCACTGGACCACCAGGGATATAGGATGGGGATTTCACTACATGGATGCCTGCGATGGGGTATGGGGCACTGCCAGAAGCGGCAGGAACCGGGTGGCCACACAGGTGGCAGCTGCCGGTTATGCCTGCAATGTGGCAGCTCACCTGTGGGTGGCCATCACTTGTCTCTTTTTGGGTTTAATTTGTGCAGGCACAGGTAGGGGTTGCGATGCATGACTCTGCACATCCTGGGCTGAATATCGGGCTGTGCAGGTTATGCATGGGCACGCCCCCCCACCTGTGCCTACATACATTATTGATGCGCTCCGGCTCATCAGGATTTGTGCGGCACACTTTTCCCTTTTGAATATCACACTGGGGCACATCAGTGGGTTGTGCATGGTGCAACACTGTTGCGCCATGTGCAACCCTTTTGAATATCTGGGCCAGAACATATAACATTGAGTGTACAGTCATACAAATTAAATGGATAATTTAAACAAAACTGCTTTATTACTGAGTATGTAATCCTACCCTAGTTTCAATTGGCAAATAGTGGAAGTTGATATACCAAAATGTAATAGAAGTGATCTTGAGAGTGAGAGAGTCCTTGCAGGAGTCCAGAGATAAAAAGCACAATGTTCTCTTAGCTTTGACAATATGTAGGGAACAAGGGTCCCACCCAGCTTGTGAGGTCACAGCTCAGTGGTGATGCTGGCTGTGAGGTCATGCAAATTCCTGGATACCAAATTAGTCTCAGGCATCTGCATGTTGCTAAGTATCCAAATATACATATTTTTTTTTTTTAATTGGTAAGCTTGCTTTATGGCAGGTCAGAATTACCCCTTTGATCTTCAGAGGATCTTCATGACAGTTATTTCTCTTAGAGGTGAGAAATCTACAGGTATCTGTCAGAAGTTGCTTTCCTCCTAATAGGTCATAAAATGCAGCCTGTTTTATGGCCAGTTTCCTCTATTTACAATAAATGGGTGTTTTACAATCTGTTACAACCTAGTATCTAGAGGAAGCTCTTAATTAGATTTTCCACTCAGAGGGAGAGCAGTATTTTTTTTTGAAAATCCAAAGTCCCACGATGCCTTGTGCTGATTGTCATATTTTCCAAGCAGAAATTCAAAGAAACATATATTTATCTCAAATATAATACCAATAATAACAAGCAGTTTGGGGAAGTGTCACCGGGGGCACCTGCTGAAACAGTGGTGATTATGTCTGCAGTACAATGCATTCAATGTAGAATTTTCAAAATGCTTTCCTTTAAACATGCTATGCATATTCAGCATTATAAGTTTGAACAAAACGTTTATGTATTCAGGCATCAAAATGAATTGATTCAGTCTGTGCTTGTTTTTTCTGGGTCAATTGCCTACTGCAGTATCAGTAGTGTTTGTAGTCCTGTAACTTCGGAGATCCACTGAAATTCATTATTTACAAGGATGGCCATTCTCCTATGCAGTTCTCTTTGAGAATCACTCTGTGCTGCTGTCTCTGGCACACCTCTCTCAGGTTTGCTGACACGGAATAACGTGCTGACATTTCAGAGTGAGATTCACTCCATCCTCAGAGCTGCCACTCTGACCATCTGGTTGATCCTGCTGATTCTGTTGCTGCAGCTGTTCCACTGAAAAGCGCAGCTCGTGCCCTTTCAAAACTAGCTGAAATGTTGTTGTACCACAGTGTGGTATAACTGCATTCCATGACCTTCGAACTGTGGTACAACAACATTTCAGCTAGGATGGATTTTCATACTGAAGAAGCCCTCACCATACACTATAATAGATGGTTGAAGTCATATCATCCAGATACTCAATAGAATTCATAGAGAAGCCAAAGCTAAACAGAAAGATCACCTCCCTAGTATCCAAAAAGACACCCAAAATACAGGATATACAAAATACCATCAACAATCTGCTGGTCAACAAAGTCATTACCACAGTACCACGAGATCAGATAGGACAAGGACTATACTCCACATTCTTCTTAGTACAAAAAAAAGGCCAGGAACCTGTCCCCTATACTAGATCTGAAGCACGGCAACAAATTAAAGTACTGAACATTCAAAATGGAAACTCTCAGGTCCATCATAAAGCTGGGAGACCTTCTCACTTCAATCGATATGAAGGATGCATATCTTCCCATTCCAATCATCCCAGCACACTTCTGATTTCTTCAGTTTAAGATCTGGAGCAAGCATTATAATTCTGAAGCCCTACAGTTAGAAACAGCATCAGCGCCAAGGGTCTTCATGAAAGTTACAGTACCCTTAGTGGCACACCTCCAACAGAAAGGTATCCACATAATCCCATACCTCGATAATTGACTAATCAGAACCAGAACATCAGAGTTCTCACAATGCCACACACTAACAGTAATGAATGCGCTAATGGCTCACAGCTGAATCATAAATACAAGCAAAAGCAGCCTATGCCCCAGTCAATAACTGTAACACATAGGGGAACTCATAGCTATGACAAAAGGAAGAGTCTGACCATCAACAAAACTAGCAAACCAAGTAGTGTAACAAACCAAACCATTGTTTGAAAGGAACTGAAGCCAACACTAGTGAATGTTTAGCAGATACTATGATCGATGGTATCATGCACAGACCTTGTACCATGGGCCAGATGGAACATGTGCCTCCTACAGGAATAGCTATTCAGACATGGGACTTAGGAGAGTAAGATCTGTCAGAGATAATCCCCCCCTGACCAAACTAGTACAAGTCTTTCTGTTAAGGTGGATGGACCCAAACAACATCCACAGAGGCACACCAACTGAGAAATGCCATGACATACAGAAGCTATAGACATGGATGCAAGTCTATAGGTATGGGGAACCACCCTGAACCACCCCTCAGCTCAGTGGAAGTGGTCAAAATCAGAGACAACATTACCAATTAATGTGCTGGAAATCAGAGCAGTGTACAATGCACTGACTCAATTTATAAAGTTAGTCAAGAACAAATGTATCCTAGAGCTGATTGACAAGAGTTGGAGGGGCAGCTACAGAGTGAGCATTCATGCAGGTTAGGCAGAACAAGAATAGCTGCTCTTTCCCTAACAGCATGACTGATGCCATCTAAGTTGTGAGGCTTAAACACATTGTCTTCGTTAAACTCTCTATGAACAGGGGTGTGAGATAAGAGGCAAAAGAAGCAGACTTGCTTCCTGTGATGTGCAGCACATTAACAGCTAGGGCAAATTCTTCAAAACTAATGTAGTTCATGCAGTAAGAATGCCAAAGCTGAGAGGTAACCCCTCCTTAGTAGGTTCATAGAAACATAGACTTTGATGGCAGATAAGGAGCGCTTGGCCCACCTAGTCTGCCCACTTCCCTACCTACTGGATAAGCTGCAGATCCTAGTTAACCAACAGCCTATTTCTTCCTACCCCCCACAAGAATTGCCTTGTGTCTGTCCCATGCATTCTTGAATTCTCCCACAGTTTTAAACTCCGCAACCTCCTCAGGAAGGCTGTTCCATGTGTCTACCACCCTCTCTGTAAAAAAAGACTACCTCACATTACTTCTGAGCCATCCCCCCTCTATCTCCAAATTGTGCCCCCTTGTTCTTGCACATCTTTTTTTCTGAAAGATGCTACCCTCTTGGATTTTGTTGATTCCACTGAGGTACTTAAAAGTTTCTATCATCCCCCCCTTTCCTCAAGGGTACACATATTAAGCTCCTTTAGTCTCTCCTTGTATGGCTTCTCTTGCAGACCCTGCACCATTTTGTTGCCCTCCTCTGGACTGCCTCCATCCTGTCTATGTCCTTACAGAGATGGGGTCTCCAGAACTGGACGTAGTACTCCAGATGGGGTCTCACTAACTGTCTGTACAGAGGGATAACAACTTCCTGTTTTCTGCTGGTGACGCCTCTCCCTATACATCACAGTATTACCCAGTCCTCCCTACTGCCTTCTCACATTGCTTGTCAACCTTAAGGTCATCTGATATGATTACCCCAGGTCCCTTTCCATTTTTGTCATTGTTACTACCTCCACCACCCATTGTGTACTCTTCCCCTGGGTTTTTATTTCCCAGGTGCATTATTTTGCACTTCTTTGCATTGACTCCAAGCTGCCATACTTCTGGCCATTCCTCCAACCTTGCCAAATCCCTTCTCATCCTTTCCATGCCTCCTTGTATATCAACCCTGTTGCAGATCTTTGTGTCATCTGCAAAGAGGCATACGTTTCCTTCCAGTCCCTCTGCAATGTCACTTATAATGACATTAAAAAGGACCAGACCCAGTACTGAACCCTGTGGTACCCCACTAGTAACCCCCCTTTCTTCAGAGTGGACTCCTTTTTCAATTACCTTCTGTGTCCTGTTGTCCAGCCAATGTTTTATCAGGCTACCACCCTGGGACCCACTCCCAGGCTGGCTAATTATTTATTAATCTTTGTGTGGGACTATGTCAAATGTCTTGCTAAAGTTTAGGTAGACCATGTCCACAGCCCCTCACTGGTCTACTACATTGGTCACCCAGTCAAAGAAATCAATTAGATTCATCTGACATGACCTTTCCACTGTGAATCCATGCTGCCTTGGGTCCTGTGCCCCACTAGCCTCTAGGTACTCAACAATTCTTTCCTTCAGAAGTGATTCCATCACTTTCCCTACCACAGAGGTCAAACTGACAGGTCTGTACTTTCCTGCCTCTGTCTTGCTCCCACTTTTGTGAAGGGGAATCACATCCACCCTCCTCCAGTCCTCAGGTACCACACCATCCTCCCATGGTTTGCTAAAAAGGGTAGTCAGTGGTGTCACTAGTTCTCCCCTTAATTCTTTTAGAATTCTGGAGTGAATCCTGTCAGGCCCCATTGCTTTGTCCACCTTCAGTGTTGGGAGTTCTTTCAGAACCCTTTCTTCTGTGAAAGGACTGGGATTGCCCCCCGTTGCAGAGTGCTTCTGTTAATTGGATTAGGTGCCTCCCCCTCCTCCTCTTTTGTGAATACTGAGCAGAAGCATTCATTCAGTATCCCTGCTTTTTCACTGTCCTTCTCTGCACACCCACCATCCATTCTGTTCAGCCTCACTATACCTCCCTTTGTCTTTCTGCACTCCCTGATGTACCTATAAAAGTATTTATCCCCCTTCTTAACTGAGTTGGCCATCTTTTCCTCAGTTTCGGCCTTTGATATTCTGATTGCCTTTCCTGCTTCCTTCTGCCTTAGCTATTACAGTTCTCTGTCAGGCTTCTTCTGTGTTTCCTTATACTTCTGAAATTCAATTGTTTTCTCCCTAACCTTCCTCACCCCCTCTTTTGAGAGCCATAGTGGCTTTTTCTCTTGTTTTGATTTGTTTATTTGCTTCACACAAAAGCTTGTTGCCTCTGTGATGGCTGTTCTGATGTTTTCCCATTGTTGCTCCACCCCTCCTTCTTGCCTGTTTGCTAGTGCATTTCTAAGGCACTCTCCCATCTTGCCAAAGTCAGCCCTCCTGAAATCCAGTACCCTCAATTTTGTATGGCTTGAATCTGCAGCTGAGTTTATCATGAACCACACTGTTTGGTGGTCACTTGTTACGAGATGGCTACCCACTTCTAGATCTGTGATCCTCTCACTGTCCCCATTTGAGAGTATGAGGTCTACGATTGCTCCTTCCTGAGTGGGTTCCAATTCTAGCTGTCTGAGGCATGCCCACTGTAGGACATTGAGAATGGCCCTGCTCTTGGATGTGGCTGCAGCAAAGGTGCTTCAGTTTACATCTGGCATATTCAGGTCCCCCATCAACAGTATCTCCCCTTTCTCTGCCATCCTAAGGATGCCTTCTATCATATCCTTGTCCATTCCCTCCCCCTGAGATGGGGGTCTGTCTACAACCCATGTGGGGACTGTGGTGCCATTTCAAGTCTCTAAGGTGATCCACTCTACCTCCTCTCCTCCATGTTTACTGTTTTGTTCCATTGCTTTTATCACTTCCCTTACATAGAGAGATATTCCTCCCCATCTTCTATCCTCCCTATCACTCCTGTAGGTTGTGTACCCTGGTATGTTAACATCCCAGTCATGGTTCTCTGTTTACCATGTTTCTGTGACTGCCACGCTATCCAGGCATCCTTCTTCCATCAAGGCCACCAGTTCAGGGAGCCTGTTGCCCAGACTACGGGCATTGGTACTCATTACATTTCTTGATGACCTTACCCCTTTTTGCCCTATCCCTGTCCTTATTGCCTTTGTAATTTTCTCCATTTACTCCTTCCCTTCTCCCTATTGAAGTCTCTATCTTGGTGTTTACCTCACTTATTGCCTTGATTTTTGGGGGGCTAGGATTTCTCTGCTCCTTTCCAGTGTCTCTCCCCTTGGCTAGTTTAAATACTTGCCAATGAAGCATTTAAACCTGTCACCTAGGATCCTGGTTCCCCTCCTGGACAGATGCAGACCATCATGCCAGTATAGGCCTGCATCACTCCAGGTGGACCCCCAGTCACCAATGAAGCCAAACTCCTGAGCTCTGCACCAGTTTTTCAACCACTGATTTAATCCCATGGTGTGGAGCACCCTAGTCTCACCCATGCCATAGACAGGCAGCACCTCTGAGAAGGTTTTTTTTTGAAATTCAAGTTTATTGATTTTAACATAACCTACATATACAGGTCATTACACATTAATGTTGAGTATCCAGTCATGGTATAACTAAAATATAGAAAGAAAGAAAAAGAGGGAAAAAAAAAAACACAACACCCCAACAACCCCAAACCCCCTTCCTCAACCCCACCCTCATCTTCCCTCCTACCAAAACAACCCAGCCAACCTCCGTACTACCAACCATAAAGTACCCACCCTCCACCCCACAAAAGCCCTTATAGAGTGGGCAACACAATTGTATGTCTAGTTCTATCAACTAATTCACGGCAGAATCATATCCTGATCATGTAGTCAAAATCAGAGGGAGTAGATGGGAAAAGGGAAGGGAAGAAGACCATGTTGGGCATCAAAGAGGACTTCAAGAGATCATTGGTGCAACTATAACGCATATAGATTGCCCCATTTTTTGTGGAACAGGTCCATACGATTGCATGAGCTGGCCACAAGTCTCTCCATATTGAAGCAAATTGAGAGTTCCGTCAACCATTCAGAATAGGTCAGGGTCAGTTGGTCGGTCCAATGTTTAAGGACTAGTCTTTGACCACTATAGACACTAAGGCCATGTGATATTGGCGTTCCAGGCAATCTATGGTGGAGTAGTCACCTAGAATACATATATCAGGCATAAAAAGGTTGGCAAGGCCAAGTATAGGATCGAGCTTGTCCTGAATAGAGGTCCACAAGGGGGCAACCTTAGTACAATGCCAGAAAATGTGGAGGGAGTTCCCTTCACTATGTGAGCACCTGGAGCAAAGGGGAAGAGACAGTTTATTGAGACGGAACAATTTGTTGGGGGTATAGTACATATTGTTTAATATGTAGTACTGGATGAGTCTAAACCTATCTTGGGTGTGGTATCTGTGCAAGTCCTTCCAAATTCGGGTCCAGTTGGGAGTGGAGTCTGGGAGTAGAGAAAACCAGATCACGGGAACCCCGATTGAATTCAAGGAATTGTAGCCCAGTAGGAAGAGTATATTAGTGGGATGGAATGCGGTTTAGAGGAAGGGTAAAAAATGTGGGAGAGGAAGGATTGGACCTTAGGTTCTCAAATTGTGAGCCAAATTGTAGCAATAAGGTCTTAGTTGATATAGTTTGAAGATCCTATTACTGGGATAGCAAATTTAGTTAGTATATTGGGGATGAGAGGAGGGAACCTTGGTCATAGTAGCATTCTAGAGTAGTTTCCTTAATTTGTGGAAGCCACTCAGGGGTGATTATCGAATTGCTCAGTTTGATATTGGAATTGAGGATGATGGGTTGTGCTAGGTCCATTTTAGGTAAGATTTTAAGGAAATATAGGCATTGAAAAAGAGATTTAAGAGATGTGAAAATTGTTTGATCGGATAGCCAGTGTGAAAGCACTGAGATGGGAGTATAGAAAATTGCATAGGGGTCTATTTTAGTCTCTGAGAGGATCTGTCTCTCAATTTGAAGCCAGATCGGGGGGAATGATTCAGCATGGGTTGAATACCATCTACCTAGTTTGGAAAGGTGGGCAGCCCAATGATAAAATGTTAGGTTGGGAAGTCTAAGACCACCTTTATCTTTAGGGAGGGATAGTTTGAGGAAGGAACATCAAACTGCTTTCCCTCGCCAGATAAACTTTGAGAAGATTGTGTGGAATTGGTGTAAGTAAGACAGCGGCAACCAGAGGCCTAATAAATTGAGGGGGTAAAAGATACAGGGAAGGATGTTCATCTTAATAATGTTAATCCTACCCCACAGAGAAATGGGGAGGTTAGACCATCTTTGTAAATCTAGTTGGATATGAGTCTTAAGGTCATCTAGGTTAAGCTTCCTAAGCAAGGAGGGATCTGAAGTAAAGTGGATGCCTAGGTATTTAATCGATTTAGGGGACCATCTCATACCAAATTTAGTAAGTTCGTGTTTATATGTATGGGGGTTCAGTGGGAGTATTTCGGATTTTGATATATTCAGTTTGTATTGAAAGAGGTTGCCATATTGAGTTATAAGTTGAAGTGCGTGTCCTAGAGAAGTGGCGGGGTGAGTGACATGGATTAGTATGTCATCAGCATAGGCTGAGAGGACTAACTCCTGTTGATGTATCAGACAACCTTGAATAAGTGGGGAAGATTTAAGTTTAAGAAGATGGGGTTCGAGATACAGGTTGAACAAGAAGGGTGAGAGAGGGCAGCCATTTCTAGTACCAGTGTGAAGGTGGAAGAGAGAGGAGAAAACACCATTACAGTATATCTTGGCCGAAGAGGATTTGTATAGAACCTGGATCCATTTGAGGAAAGAGGGTGGGAAGCCCATCCTGGTCAGCGTAGCCCAAAGGAAAGACCAATTGACTCTGTCAAATGCTTTCTCTGCATCTAGAGAAATCAGGGCCATTGGAAGGTGGGCTGGTTGGGCGATGTGAGAAATATGAGAAAGGGTTCTGAGATGATCTGCTGGGGAGCGAGATTGAACAAATCCAGCTTGCTCCGGGCTAAGGAGGTGGGTCCAGATTTTCTTAATCCGCTCGGCCAAGACCTTGGAAAGAATTTTCATATTGCAGTTTAGAAGAGATATGGGTCGGTAACTTGCTAGGTCTGTAGGAGTTTTATCAGGTTTGAGAATTAGAACGATGGTGGCCTAGAGAAGTGTGGGGTCCAGAGTATCGGTAGAAAAGATATAGTAGTATAGCTTAAGGAGTAAAGGGGCAAGCTCTTTGGAAAAAAACCTTGAAAAAATTTGAGGAAAACCCGTCTGGGCCTGGTGCTTTACTCAGGGCCATGGAAGCGATAGCCTTTTCTATTTTGGAGAGTGAGATTGGGGAAGTCAGGGTTTCTTTATGGGAGGCCGAAAGTTGGGGAATGCTGAGATCTGCCAGATAGGCTGATATATCTGAGAGAGATGCAGAAGAGGGAGGAGTGCTGTAGAGGGTTCTATAGTAATTTTCAAAGATCTGTGCAATTTCCCTGGGAAGATTTAATGGAGCCTTCAGGGATTGTAGAGGCCGAGATTAGTCTGGAGCTCTCTAACGTCGCAATCTTAAGGCCAAGAGTCTACCTTTTTCGCCTTGCTCAATATATTTGGATTGGGTCTTAAGTAAGCTATATTCAGCTTTTTCTTTAAGGAGATCCGTATATTCATTTTTGGCTGCCAAGAGGGCTTCAAGGGATGACAGAGGAGAGGAAGGGGAGTAAGAGCTTTCAAGCTCCTTGATCCTACTCATTAATAGGGAGGCACGAGATTGTCTAGTTTTTTTCCTCGTCGAGGCCAATTTAATTAATTCGCCTCTTAGGTAACATTTTAGGGAGCTCCAGATAATGTCGAATCGCGGGGTAGAGTTAGCGTTGTTCTCGAGAAAGCGAGAGATGAGGGTTTTAATGTGGGTCACCAACTGGGGTTCCTTAAGGAGTTGGGTGTTGAGCTTCCAGATAGTATCCCTTTGAAAATTAGGATCTGGGGAGATTCTTGCCCATACTATAGCATGGTCGGAAAGCACAATCGGTTCGATACCGGTCTGAAAAAGGCCGGGGAGGAGGGTTTTGCTGATCAGAATGTAGTCTATTCTGGACCAGGAACTGTGGGGTTGAGAAAAAAAGGAGAAGGACCGAAGGGAGGGATTGGAGAGACGCCAGGGGTCACACAACCCTAGCATATGTAGAAAATCTAATAGGGACCTTTGAACTGGAGTAGGCAGATGACTTGAGTCTGGGGCTTTGTCTAGTAAGTGGGACGGTGGAACATTCCAGTCTCCACCTAGTATGAGCTGGGAGGGAAGAAGGGTACTTACTTTATCTGCTAGGGTCATAAAGAATTCAGAGCTACCTCTACTGGACCATAGATTGAGCCAAGAATGATGATACGTTATTGAGGGATCCTTTGACCAGTATGAATCTACCTTCTGGGTCAATTATTGTTGTGTCTACCAGGAGCGTGACATAGTTTTTAATGAGGATGGCGATTACCCCTACTGGAAGCTGACCCATTCACGACAAATACTCGTAAAAGCCAGATCTAAACAACCATTTAGCCTCTGAATTAAGTAAATGAGTTTCTTGTAGCAGTAGAATATCGGTTTGAAATAGGTCACATGATTAAATACTTGGGTTCTCTTGATTTTCTCCCTGAGCGGCGTACATTCCATGATGTGATTTTGACAGAGTTTATAGCCATTTTAAGAACAAGATAACAGAAAGGCAATCAATAGAACTCATAACTATAACCCAATAAAAATAGCACACTCTAAACCCAAAACCCCAACCCATTGTGACCTGCCAAAGTTACTTATCAAGTGTTGTTGTGCCATAAACAGACAATGTAGTTCAAAGCTAATATAAAACATGTAAGGAGGTAGACAGGTCAACCACCCCGACCCCCCCTCCCCTTATAACCCCTACTAAATCTATACAACTATATACATCCTGGTACCAGGCATAGACAGTCAAAAATTGCAAAGAGTTATGGTAGAAGCCTGAGGATCAGAACCCCATTGTAAACCCAGTATGCCATTTGCTACTGACATCTTGTAAGTTGAGGGGTCTCCAAAAGACCAAACATAAAAAGGTGATATTCAGCCAAGCAAAACAGATCAGGTGTGAAACTGGGTTTACATACCCCCCTTCTATAAGCTCGCAATGCAACTTTACAGCAGCTACAAACGGCTCAGGAGCCACCCCCCCATCAGCCAACCTCATGCTCATTGTGGTAACAGTTGCGATTGCAAGGGGTGATCACCTATTGTTTATAAAAGAAAAGACCCAAAAGACAAAGGAGTTCACTCACCCCTTTGACCAGGCTGTTAGAGGGAGCTGGAGAATGGCAGGATGGACCGAGAGCTGGAAATCCTGCCACTCCATTACCTATAATGTTTCTCCGGGGAACGGTTATGGGGTAGGACCAAAATGGTCCCTCACTGAAACAGCCAGGCTAAATCTTGTAACCACTTCTATTTGGTTCCGGGTAAATGATGAGGGCCAGAAACAACACGGCCTACCCCGACCTCCGTCCGGGTCGCCGAGGGTTCTCTGCTCATCGGGACAATGCCGGAACCAACCACCCAGGTAGAGTAACATTTCAAACATAGAAAAGTCAGGTTAGAACAATGCCTTGAAATTGGAGCTGCAGACTGAAAGTTCAGCTACTTGGCTTGAAGAGATTGGGGAGTTTGGCAGACAGGTCTTTGTAAGCCGAGTCCGGGGAGTTGTAGTTCTTGGAGGTATCCCGATTGTGACCTTAAGGGTGGCAGGGTATGACATTCTGAAAGGTATGTCCTGCCCGGATTAAGCTTCCCTAGACGACGGTGGAATGCAGTTCTCTTCAGTCTAGTTTCCTTGGGGAGATCTTGAGCAATACGGAGTTTGGCGGTCCCCACATAATGGATTGTAGTTCGTAGGATTTGGTAAGAACATGCTGTTTTCAATATAGCTGAGGAACTTCATAATCATTGGTCATGGGGAGATCCTGGAGGAGCCTGGGTCTCAGGATCTGTCGCTCTTTCCAGGTGGTAGTGGGGTTGAGAGGTGAAGGGCCCACCATTTTGGCTAGAAATTTTGGAGAAAGCAATGGAGTCGGATCCCTCTTCAAACTCAGGGAGGCCCAGAATAAGTAGGTTGTTTCTCCGGCTGCGGCCTTCCAGGTCCTCCGTTTTTAGTTGTAATTTTTTGACCTGTTTTAATGTAACCAGATCGGATTCTGCCCTGGTTTTCCATTGTTCCAGGGAGTGGATTCTAGCCTCTGAGTCGGACACCCTCGTGGCAAGAGAGGAAAGGTCTCCCCGAATAGATTTGAGCTCCAAAGTGATAGTTTGTAGTATCTTCCTCAAAGGTGTTAATTCCTGCAGAAATTTCTCCTCGGTTAGAAGATTAGATGGCAGTGCCTTATCGCCAGCTTTATTGGAGGTAGAGCCGAGTTGATTCCTCGCCTTTTTAGGCAGCTTTTCAGGAGTAGCTGGTGGTGTATGCCGGATTGCGGCCTGTTTTTTCTCCACCTCCATCCTCTTATATATTCGAGGAATGTAGAAAAGAATCACCCTGAGGCCAAAAGGCGGAGTAGGGTAGATCAGTTGGTATGTTGATTGCTGGGTTTGTTCTTCAAGAATCGCAAATTGGAATGAATAAGGCTGATGGGAGTAGGGAGCTCCAAGCCTCTTCTGCTGCTCAGGAAGTTAGCATCACGTGACCTCCTCTGAGAAGGTTACCATGCATGCTACTTGTCTAAGGCCCCTCCCCAACTCCACATACTCTTTTTGCACTGTTTGCTCCCTTTTCCAGCCAGGACATTTGTCCCTAGATGGACAATGACATGTAGCTCCCTCCCCCGTGCTGCTAGTCCCTCCAAGCCATGGCAGCAGACAGGCACCTTACCTCCCTCTCTGCTTCCCCCCCAGTTCTACCCTCCTAACAATGGAGTCCCCCACCAGGAGTTAGCAAGGCATTTGACACAGTCCCGCACAAAAGATTAATAAACAAATTAGCCAGCCTGGGAGTGGGTCCTAGGGTGGTAGCCTGGGTTAAACACTGGTTGGACAACAGGACACAGTGGGTAATAGTAAATGGAGTCCACAGTGAAGAAAGGAGGGTTACTAGTGGGGTACCACAGGGTTCAGTACTGGGGTCAGTTCTTTTTAATCTCTTTATAAGTGACATTGCAGAGGGACTAGAAGGGAAAGTATGTCTCTTTGCAAATGGCACAAAGATCTGCAACAGGGTTGATACACAAGGTGGGGTGGAAAGGATGAAAGGGGACTTGGCAAGTTTGGAGGAATGGTCAAATGTATGGCAGCTTAGATTCAGTGCAAAGAAGTGCAAAGTAATGCACCCGGGAAACAAAAATCTAGGGGAAGAGTACACAATGGAGGGTGAGATACTGACAACAACAAAAATGGAAAAGGACCTGGGGTAGCCATATCAGATGACCTAAAGGTGGGCCAGCAATGTGAGAAGGCAGTAAGGAGGGCTGGGGGGATACTGGGATGCATAAGGAGAGGCATCACCAGTAGAAAACAAGAAGTTATTGGCCCTCTGTACAGACAGTTGGTAAGACCACATCTGGAGTACTGTGTACAGTTCTGGAGACCCCATCTCTGTAAAGACATATACAGGGTGGAGGCTGTCCAGAGGAGGGCAACCAAAATGATGCAGGGTCTGTATCAGAAGACATATGAAGAAAGACTAAAGGAACTAAGTATGTATAGCCTCGAGGAAAGGAGGGAGAAGGGGGACATGAAAGAAACTTTCAAATACCTCAAGGGAATCAACAAAGTCCAAGAGGGTAGCATCTTTCACAAAAAGAGATGTGTAAAAACAAGGGGGCACAATTTAAAGATAGAGGGGGGACATCTCAGAGGTAATGTGAGGAAGTATTTCTTCACAGAGAGGGTTGTGGATACATGGAACAGCCTTCCTGAGGAGGTTGTAGAGTCAAAAACAGTGGGGGAATTCAAGAATGCATGAGACAGACATAAAGCATTTCTAGTGGGGGGTAGGAGGAAGTAGGCTGTTGGTTAACTAGGATCTGCAGCTTATCCGTTAGGTAGGGAAATGGGCAGACTAGGTGGGCCAAGCGGTCCTTATCTGCCATCAAATTCTATGTTTCTATGCCATCCTCCTGTGGGTCTCCTTTGTGGAGGTTCCCAGCATCCTCCTTGGGTTCAGGGTTTTGGAAGAAAGGTCCACTGCCATTTTACCAAGTCATTTGAAAACAAAAAGGAAAAATGAGAACTCTGTGTAAAACATTGAGCAACTTCAGGTGCCTAATCAGACTATGGAAGTCTCCTGGCAAAGCCAGCTTAGTGAGTACCGGCAAGAGAACAACAAAAAAAAAGATCTTTGAAAGTTGCTTCATCCATTTTCCAGTGCTATCATCTTAGGAAGGAGTGCTTTTACACTTCTATAGAATAAATTGCTGGAAAAGTTTTTGCACAGACCCTCATCAGTTTTGTGATACTCCTAAACACCTGTTACACTTTTGAAGTTAAAAGTGAACCACAGAAACACGTAACTCCAGGTTTTTACCCAAGAGAAGTTGCTCTTTATCCACATCATTTTTTCTTTTCCCACTCTGGTAACCAGCACTCTTGACTGACCTTAAAATACACTAATGTAATAAGAAAGCCCTTGAAGGTGAATTTGAAAATGAACTTCCTTCTTTGCCTTGACAAAATCTATAGAGCATTATTGAATTAGTGGGAAATTATTTAAGCGGTCCCCCCATGCTTATTCTTCCTTTTCTTACATGAAACCCATTTAAAGCAGACTGTAGAGCTTGACAACTAGCTTGGGACAAAAATAAAAAAAGTAAGAATCTATAGCCCATTCCTTTTCCACAGTAAACAGAAGGGAAAAGAGTAAAAAAGCTACTCAGAGTCAGAGAAAAAAAGACAATGCAAAATTATAAAAAATAAAGAATCGAAAATATTTGACAAAGCAAAGAATCAAAAAGACCAGGGGCCCAATTCCAAGATGGGCTACACTGGCGAAAGGCAGGATAAGCCAATCCCCATGGCATATCCCGTGACTTACGCCATGTGATATGCCCATTGCTATTCTAGGAGGGCAACACGCCATTGCGTCTGTGGGCTGCAGCAATCACAACATACAACCACACATATACCACAGCCCACAATGCCTGGAGCAACTGCGGGTTGTGACAGAAACTAAGCCCAATTCCAGAAGGCCCGCTGTTGCAATCTGCAATTGCAATTCCAGGACACACAGTGGAATAGCTGACTTTCAACGGCTTGGCGCTGTCATAACTGGCATCCTACGGCTGGCACTGTCAGATGCAGCCTTGCAGCACCACGGCAATGGTGCCATGCTGCACCCCAACACCCACTAGCACACCCCACCCCCATACCCCCGATTGTGAGGGACCCCAGGGATCCATGTCAGTAGCACCCCGGACACTTGTGCCATCTGTCCTTGCCCCCCCATGACCCTGATGTGTTCTGCAGTGGTCCAGGGTGGGGGGCTCTGGGAGCACCTGTTGCTCACTGTGAGATGCAACTTGTCATAATTGATTGCGGGACCCTGCCACTTCTGGAATGTGGCGTAGGGTCCTTGGCATAGAGGCAACCAGCGTAACTCACAACTGCGTGCAAGTTACACTGGCCATCTTGGAATTGGGCCCCAAGTTCTTTTAAAGCAGTCTCAAATTAAATTCCCCTTACAGCAAAATATAAGCTTGCCCAAAATTGTGGCAAACGAAACAAGTTGGATCAAGCTGTTGGACAGAGAGTCAGAAAGGAGCATTGGAAATAGAACTGCATTAGAATGAATAAATAGAGACAACATAAGGGAACCAAGAATCTTTAGGAACAGAAAAATCCAGCTCCTTCAAAGTGACACTACTAATACATAAAAAGACTGAGATAAGTTCAGACAATATGTGTCAAAATATAAGATCTAGTATACAAACTTAGAGAGTAAAACAAATGCACAGCCAAATAAAGATACAAATGAGTAAACAGATTCATGCAAAATTCCATCTAATACAGTAAATGAGGAAACACCCCAGGATGGGTGATGAAACTCATAGAGACTGTTTGTAACATTCAAGAGCGCATTAAGCAATTGAGATTGTGCCTGATTGTCGACCTGGAAAAAACAGTTAATAGAGATGCACCTAGAGTAAATGTGCTAGAAGAAAGCCAAGCTCCTTTAAAAGATACCCTAACTCCACTTCTTCAGGAGATTACAAATTTAAAACATCAGCAGGAAGTAATAAAAACCAGACAATGGAACCAAAAAAATGGAGCCAGGAGGACAAATGTGAGAATTTTATGTATGTTACAGATTTGATAAAAAACAAGGGTTCCGTGTGTTAACATCACAGGACAAACAGTCGCGGAACAAAATATCACAGCCAGTACATCGCAGACAATAATAAAGCCCAGTAATATCATAGCAGGCTGTACAAGCCCTTTGGTATGCTCCTCCATTACCTCTGAGAACCGGGCAACAGAAAAGGCTGAAGCCACAAATAATGGGGTGTTCACAGTCGCAGCATGAAGAGCTGAAGATTATTAGACTTCAAAGAAGATGTGGCAGCTACAATACTTAAGTCTCAGCATGCAGCGTAATCATACAACAAGTGCGTCCCTGGCACTCTGTCAACCACTTCTGATGTTGGAACAGACCGTCCCCTTTCCTGCTCTGGCTGTGGAGACTGATATCTGGCTGTGGGGGTTAATCTCAACAGAAGGACCCCAGTATGTATGAATAATAATAATGTCTGCAATTATTCCAGTGCCACAGATCTATAGACAGAGATACACTTTAGACCAGGGTAAGCACTACAGGACAATGGAGCAGAATGAACTAAAGGGGACCTGACTATAAGTTAGCAAACCTAGCTCCTACCACTAAACCCACTGTATGTCCCTGACGACACTTTTTCCCAGCTGGACTACTACAGTAGGCTACCTAGTTAACGTTTGACTGCAAAACATCAAATAACAAAGAATAAACTAATTGTAAACTATGGGGTTTGGGGGAAACAGGACAGTATAGATGGCATTCAGTGTACAGCCAGAGCTTCTCAACTCAGCTGCCCAACCTGAGGGCTGTAGTGCTCCAGTGCGACTGGCAGTCCTGTCTTCCGTAATGGGTCCTGGCAGTATGACACCATGTTTGTATGTGGGGTGCAGTGCTCCTGTAATTGTCACCACCCCCCATACCTGTGCCCCTGCTGTTCTGACCTATCCATTGCTAATCCCTGTCACAGCCCCTCTCCTAGGGGCTGCTTCTGCTGCCTTTGGTCTCCTGGGTACGCCCTCTGCCCCTACCCCCACCCCTGCATGCCACAAGCTGCCACCCCTCCTGTTTTTGCTGCACATGATCCTATCTTCACACCATGGGCTGTGAACATGTGGAGTTTTTACCCGGCGACATTTTGCACTGGGTGACCTATTTGCCTGCGATGTGCTGTCCACAATATTTTTTCACACTTTGATTTTCTGGTGATATTAACACATGGAAGCAAAAACAAGAACTCTGCTACAGTTGGCTATTGAACTGTTTCAACAGTTGCTAAAAGACTTCAGTAATCCATTAGTGCAGATTAGATTGTATTCTCTGGACAGGGAGGGTCCTTGACAAAGGTGGGCCACAGCCTATAATTTTAAATTGTTGAAATCAGAAGATAAGCATAAAGTCATAAATGCCATCATCCAACAAAAAGGGTTTTAATTTAAAGACCAGAACATCTTCATAGAGCAAGATTTCTCTTTAGAACTGTTGCAGGAAAGGAAGAAATTTGTTCCAATACAACTAATACTAGGGAAGGAATAATTAAGAGTAAATCAACTGTATACAGCAAAATTGAGGGGTTTTCTTAACAGTTAAGTTCTGCTTTATGACATCTGTGATGATGCACTAAGAGACATGAGGCTATGATTACTGACTGTATTCAAATGAAACATTTGCTATAAGTCAGAAGGCTTGAAACTGTTTTTTTAAGTTGCGTAATTGCTGAAATACCCTATTAGCAGACAATTCTAATATTTTGGAAAGGATTTTTTTAATTTTCTCTCCTTCCACTGCTTTTTCCATCATAGGTTTATAGACATACACATTACATTTACATTACGGAATTTATACATACATTAAGGACAAGAGACATGAGTAGATGTGAGGGGCGCAGGGGCGTGGGTGGATTCCACTAAGGAGAACAGTAGTTGGAAGGCACTTTGTTTTGGTTTACTATTTATTACTACATGACATGAAAAATAATATGCTGATACTGAGTTCTACTGTGCTAATGTTATAATAATTACTTTAGAGATGAACTCAGAAATATGTACGAAGTAGAGAAAAAATAACCTACTGCAATGCAAGGTGTGCTAAGGAAAATGGTTGGCACAGAGGAGCAGGTCCATTGTATGCACTTTAGCTGGGTGGGTGGGGTGGCTGGGCAGGGGATGCACAAAAAATATAAAAAGATTTGGGAATACAGTATAAGGCACAAAGTGTAACTGTATTATCAGTTGCATGGCTAGTATGGCTATTTCTTCCTTATCTAAAGTGATGTTTTCAGGTTTCCATAGCAAATGGGAGTATTAACCTGTAGGGGCTGTGAATCAGTCTGCTACTATACAAACTGCCAAAAAGTCCTGTTTTCCATGAAAAAATGCTTTTATTTCTGCGTTTTGCTTCATTTGCATAAACCTGCTCCTTTTTTATGTTGGCTAGTGCTTGTGCAGCCAACATATTAAAGTAGTAGCATATTTGGAGGTGCGGTCACTTTGGGCGAGTGCAGGGCACGCATCAGTAGGTGTGTCCCTCATTCCCCAATAAGGCAGCTGCAGGTGCTGACACCAGCAACATGAAAACTGGCCACCAGATCAAAGAAAAGGTCCGCTGCAATGACAGCCAAGCTTCTCATGCAGCGGCGTGCCTTTCCTGATGACCAGTTTACAAAACATGGTGGCATGCTACTGCAGAGTGCCCCGACCCACTTCATTTGCCGATGGGGGAGCCCACTCCCCATTGGCATAATGCAACCCCCCCCATTTACAGTGTGTGCCAAGGGTGGCCCAATCCCCCTCGGCATCATGTCCCCCCTTCCCAGTTTAATTTGCCGATGGGGGAGCCCACTCCCATCGGCATAATGTCCCATTTGTTATGTGCTGATGGGGTGCCCAATCCCCATCGGCTACAGAACCCCCTCAAAAACACTCAGGTGGCATGCTGGAGCCCACCCAGCGTGTCAAATGCCCCTGTAAAAGAAAAAGCATCCTGCAATGTTTTTTTTTTTTTTTCACCTGCAAAGCAGAAAACGGTGACTCATCAACTCCGGTGGTCCTCCCACAACTCGCGCCCACCCTCTGCGCACTCTGCCTTCCCACACTCCCTTCACCCCATACTTACCTCTGGAGCACGACGCGAAGATCTTCGGTGGACCGGGAACACGTCTGCACTCTTCACAGCCAACCGTGAACTGAAGAAATGCCGGTAAGCCGTATAATGGCATAAATAGGATTTTTTTCAACTTTGGGGCATATCTCGGGCATTTTTGGGAATTTCGGCACCAAATTTTCAACATGGGGTTATTGGGACCCCTCCTCATAAATTCAGTCACTGTTATGGCGTAATTCAGTCCCGGAAGGTGATTTCGCGGTCATGGCATGGAATCACCTTTTGGGACTGATGAACGAAACAACAGTGCCACTGTTCATGAGGTGGGCTCTCAAAAAGCCTATGTTGCAAATTTTGTGAAATAAATCCAAAACACGGCTGTTTTACAAGTGTACATTGCACAGTTTCAATGCATGCTCATAACTTCATGAATTTGTAATATTTTCACTCCAGATTTTCAAAATTGGCATTTTGCCACACCTCCTTATGAACAGTACAGCTGTCATTTTACATATCCTGGCCAAACTGTGTTTTCGCATGTCTATCGTAGAATAGCGTGGTCGCTGTGCCAAATCAGTTTTCAGAACAGTTTGAGAAAGTGACGGTGACACTGTTCATAAGCAGAGGTCCTAAAATGCCTATGTTGAAAATTTGGTGCCGAAAGTCCATAAAATGACTATGTTACAAGTGTGCGTTGCGCAGTTTCCACGCACCCTTGTTACTTCGCAAATTTGTAATATTTTTATGCCAGATTTTCAACACTGGCATTTTTTCACTCTCCTTATGAACAGTGTAGCTGTTATTTTCACATCCAGCCCAAAATGTGTTTTCGCACCTGTGGCACAGAATGGCGAGGTCGCTGTGGGAAATCAACTTTTGGGACAGATTAACAAAATCACAGTGCCACTGTTCATGAGAGGAGGTCCCAAAATGCCTGTGTTGAAAATGTGTCTCTTCAGGGTGGGGGTGAGGTTGGTGTCAGTTTAATACTTCACTGCCATTCCTGTTATGCATCTCTAACTCCTGCACTACCAATGCCAATGCCAGCAAGACAACATTCGGCACTGACAAATGCTTGTTTCTTAGTGCTACAACTCCCACCCATTACATCGTGCAAGGGAAACAACACTTTTAAGAACTGTGTTGAAATAGAGACCTCTGTTGGTCAGTCTTGGTATTGCAAACATCCTTTTTCTTTCATAATTTTGGATTCATAGCAGAAGCTGGACACCAAAGAAAAAGAAAAGTAGTCTGACCCATAATTACACCCCTGAACTACTTATAGTCATTCAGGTCCCATAACATAAACAGAAAAGTAGCATCATGCTCCCACTTTCTGACAGGAGCTGACACTTAAGACCTGTCACTTCACCAGCAGGCAGTAAAAGTCACCATCTACACAGACTGGCAAATTATCTTTTTGGCCTATCTGCATCACAAAAACAGTTTTCCAGAAAGTTTTCTGCAAACTGTACTGCTGTAAATACTACCAACATAGGAGACTGCACTTTGATAAGGAAGGCAGAAAAAAAACTATGTACTGTACCCACAATGCCTTGCACACACTCTCTCTCTCTCTCTCTCTATATATATATATATATATATATATATATATATATTTATTAGAGGCAAAAACTCATTTAATGCATTAGTTAGGGTTGTTCCCAGCGACAAAAGTAGAAATTAGTTCCCCATCACAAGTGTGAAGAAGCAGAGGTATAAGAGAATGGGTTGAGAGGATCGATGACCCCAACGCACACCCCGATGCCAGTTAGGGGGGGTGGGCTTTCAACCCTAACACTGAATTTCCTTGCTTTTGTCGTTGTGGAACAACCCTAACTAATGCATTAAACAGAGTTTTTTGCCTCTAATTTCCCTTCCTTTTGATAATGATGATGAGAAATAGTGAAAGTAATGCGGCGGAGGGAGCGCAGGGCCCACCACATGATGTCTTGTGACATAGTAAGAGGAACAGCAACACAAACAGAAGCATGAACAGTGGTGCACATGGTAACACAAACGTAAATGGTAAAGGAAACGTTAATAGAAACGCAAGCGCAAAGTGATGCTGAAAGCAAACAGTGACACAAACAGACATTGAAGCACATACAAAATGCAACTGGTAACATGAACAGTGATGGCAGTGGTATTTTAAATGGAAATGTTAAGTGTCACAGCAAAAAGAATGTGAAAGGGAACAGAAATGGACACGCGATCGAAAGCGCACACGTAAATGCAAACCGTAACACGCACAGGCACAGTACCGCAATTGTAAATGCAAATGGTAAAGTTAACGTGAAGAATAATGCCAAAGGAAAGAGAAACAGAAACCGGAACAGGAGCGTGTATGGAAACGCAAACTGAAATGCGCTCGAGCACAGTACCGCGATTGTAAACACAAATGGTAACGGTAACAGTAACAATAACAGCAAAGTAAACAGAAGTGCAAAAGAAAATGGAAGCACATATGGAAACACAAACCATAATGAGCATGGGCACAGTAACGCAACTGCAAATGCAAATGGTAACAGTAACAGCAAAGAAGACGCAAAACGAAAAAGAAACGGAAACGCAAATAAAAGGGCTGGCGTAAATGCAAATGGCAATGCACACAGTGACACAAACAATAACACAAACAGAAACAGTAGTGGAAATGCAAATGGTAACAGTAACTAAAATGCAAGCGCGAATGACAACGCAAAGGGTAACGCACAAGGTGGCGTACATGGGAACGGTCATGCAAACGGTGACATAAACGCAAATGGAAACAGTAACTGTAACAGTAACAGAAGTGCATCACCTGTTTTTGCCAAACAGGTGCATACAGAAACACAGTGTGTACAAAGAATGTATGCATTGTAATGGGGATTGAAGCTTAAAACGAGCATTGGAAGTACTTAATTGCTAATATCTTAGCAACCACACGATGTAGAAAAAAATTTAAATTTCACAAAAATCTTGATTTTCCTGGCTAGGTTTTTGTTATTACATAGCCTGCAGGGCTATGCAATTTGCAACAAAAATTCCGTACCTCGCACTGTTTTTGAGATACGAGCACCAAAAGGCGCGGTGGACACCACCATGTTAGTCTATGGGAAAAAACGTCAACTTCGGAGTACCGTAACTTGGCAGCCATGCAATAAATATAATTTCACCAAACCACTAGAAGGCACATCTGTGAGATGTTGGCTGCCTTCCCGCCTAATGTCAGCTCAAAAGACCAAACCGTTCTTTTGTAGCAGGGTGGCAAAGAATTCCTGTCATTTTGGCCAAGTCTGAAAAAGCAGTGTCGCAATTTGTGGCAATTTTCGCCAAATTTTGCGAAAGTGTCATGTTTGCGACACTACTTTGCGACACTACTGGTTCCAGAAATTTGAAAAAACATATTTCTGGAGTGTTTTACCCCAAAATAAAGACATGGCTAGCATCCTATGGGTTCGACTAGGTGAACACAAAAAGAATTGTGTCCCTAGAGGGTCCCAAATTTAAATACTAACATACTAACATACTATTTGCCAGCAGATAAGGCCTTACGGTCTATCGGGTCTGCTTGAACCTTAGATCCTTAGTTGGGTGCCGAGGCCCTCCCATCCCTTGTGCTCCAGAAACCCCTATCATCCATCCCCACCCCCCTGGGATAGGCCATCATCTGATACATCCACTTTCTGTGTCTGTCCCACCCTCTCTTGAAGCCCTCCACTGTGGATCTCTGAACAAGCTCGCCAGGCAGTGCATTCCAAGGGTCCACCACCCTCTCAGTGAAAACCTCCTCCTCTTTTCCCCTCACCCTTCTACCTTCCAACTTCAAACCATGCCCTCTGGTGATACCTCCCTGCTTTAGTCTAAAGATCCCCTCCATCTTTACCCTATTTATTCCCTTGAGGTACTTGAAGACCTCAATCATGTCCCCCCTGTCTCTCCTCTCCTCCAATGAAAACAGGCAGAGCTCCTCAAGTCTGTCCTCATACGTCAAATCCTCTAGCCCTCGTATCATCTTAGTTGCCCTCCTCATAGAAACATAGAATTTGACGGCAGATAAGGACCGCTTGGCCTACCCAGTCTGCCCATTTCCCTACCTGATGGATAAGCTGCAGGTCCTAGTTAACCAGCAGCCTACTTCTTCCTACCCCCACCCCCTAGAATTGCCTTATGACTGTCCCATGCATGCTTGAATTCCACCACTGTTTTTGACTCCACAACCTCCTCTGGAAGGCTGTTCCATAAATCCACAACCCTCTCTGTGAAAAATACTTCCTTAAATTACCTCTGAGCATGCACCCTTCTATCTTTCCAAATTGTACTTGTTCTTGCACACCTCTTTTTTTTGAAGATGCTACCCTCTTGGACTTTGTTGATTCCTTGAGGTACCTGAAAGTTTCTATCATGTCCCCCTCTCTCCTCCTTTCCTCGAGGCTATACATATTAAGCTCCTTAAGTCTCTCTTCATATGTCTTCGGTGCAGACCCTGCACCATTTTGGTTGCCCTCCTCTGGACAGCTTCCATCCTGTCTATGTCTTTGCGGAGATTGGGTCTCCAGAACTGCCATGAGTACTCCAGATGTGGTCTCACCAGCTGTCTGTACAGAGGATAATAACTTCTTGTTTTCTACTGGTGATGCCTCTCCTATGCATCCCAGTATCCCCCAACCCTCCTTGCTGCCTCTCACATTGCTTGCCCACCTTTAGGTCATCTGATATGACTACCCCCAGGTCCCTTTCCATTTTGTTGTTGTTAGTATCTCACCCCCATTGTGTACTCTTCCCTGGGTTTTGTTTCCCAGGTGCATTACTTGCACTTCTTAGCATTGAATCTAAGCTGCCATACATTTGACCATTCCTCTAACCTTGCCAAGTCCCTTCTCATCCTTTCCACCCCACCTTGTGCATCAACTCTGTTGCAGATCTTTGTGTCATCTGCAAAGAGACATACGTTCCTTCCAGTCCCTCTGCAATGTCGCTATAAAGACATTGAAGAGGACCGTCCTAATACTGAACCCTGTGGTACCCCACTGCTAACCCCTTTTTTCAGAGTGGACTCCATTTACCTACTCTCTGTGTCCTATTCTCCAGCCAGTCCTTTACCCAGGCTGTCATCTTGGGACCCACTCCCAGGCTGGCTAACTTGTATATTAATCTTTGTGTGGGACTGTGTCAAATGCCTTCTAAAGTCTAGGTAGGCCATGTCCACAGCCCTCCCTGATCAACTACTTTGGTCACCCAGTCAAAGAAATCTATCAGATTTGTCTGGCATGACCTTCCGCTGTGAATCCATGCTGCCTTGGGTCCTGTACCCTCTGGCCTCTAGATACGCAACAATTCTTTCCTTCAGAAGTGATTCCATCATTTTCCCTACCACTGAGGTTAAACTAACAGGTCTGTAGTTTCCTGCTTCTGCCTTGCTCCCACTTTTGTGGAGCAGGAGCTGTATGTCCCTCTTCAAGTGTGGTCTCCAGTACTGTACACAGTACTCAAGGTGTGGTCTAACCAGTCCATTGTACAGCAGCAAAATCACTTCCTTGCTCCTAGGGTGATCCCCCTTATGATGCATCCCAACATCCTGTTTGCCTTGCTAGCCGCTCTCCTGCACTGCTTAGAGTTATTCATACATGCATCCACCATGACCCCTAGGTCTTTTTCCCCTATTGAGGCCTCCACGCCTCCCCTCCCAGGGTGTACCTGTGTTTAGGGTTTCCCGACCAAGATGCAACACCTTGCACTTGGTGATATTGAAATTTAATTTCCATGTGTGAGCCCAGCTTTCCAGGGTGTCCAGGTCCCTTGTTGGGCCAACCTCCCTCTTCTCCCTCAACTACTGCTCCCATCTTGGAGTCATCCACGAAGAGACTCATTTCACACCTATACCCTCCCTGATGTCCGATATGTATGCATTAAACAGGATCGGACCTGGGACTAAGCCCTGCGGTACCCCACCAACCTCTCTGGGTTGAGAGCTCCCCACAGACCACTACTCTCTAGGTGCGTCCAGCTGGCAGTTTCAATCCATCTGACCATCAAGGGCCTACTCCTAACCTCATCAGTTTCTCCACCAGACCATTGTGGGGACAGAATCAAATGCCTTGCTGAAGTCCAAGAATAATACATCCACAGGCTTTCCCCTGTCCAGTTCTGATGTTACCCATTTGTAGAACTCCACAAGATTGGTTTGACATGATCTACCTGGCACAAACCCATGTTGCCGACTATCCAGACCTCCCACCTCCTCCAAGTACACCCCTAATCGTTCCTTTAGTATACTCTCTAATAAGTTTCCCACCACCGAGGTCAAACTGATGGGTCAATAGTTACCTGGTACTTCCCTCGACCCCCCTTTATGGATTGGCACCACATGTGCCTCTCGGCAATCCCTAGGTACCCTCCCTGTCTCAAGTGACCTGTTGAAGAGCTCCGCCAGGGGTGCAGCCAGTATGTCCACCAATTCCCATAGTACTCTCGGATGAATGCCATCGGGCCCAGGAGATTTGTCTTTCTTAAGGGCCTTGAGGGCTAACCACACCCTTTAGGCGGAGATAGCATCATCCGTCCCCTCCACCTTACTGGCCTTTTTATCCTTATCCAGATGTGACACCCCTGGGGTACCTCTCCCTCCCTCTTGCTCCATTTCTGTTGCTCCCCTGATCCCACTCACGGCGCTTCTATCCCTTTCATGCCTTGCTTTGTAGATATCCCATCCCCCTCCCTAGTGAACACAGAGACAAAGTACTCATTAAATACCTCTGCCTGGTCCCTCACCTCTTCCACCCACCCTCCTTCTGATCTCAATCTGCTGAGATGGCCCTTAGTTTTTCTCCACTCCCCAATGTACCGGAAGAACCCCTTTTCCCCTCCATGTATCTCCTCTGCCAGCCGCTGCTCTTTACTGGACTTTGCTCCCCTCACCATACGGGTGACTTTTCTAGATGCAAGATGGTACATTTCCTTATCCCTATCCCCTCTTGTTGTTTTATATTTTTTTGTAGGCCGCCTTCTTTTCTCTGACTGCTGCCTGTACCTCACTGGACCACCAGCATGGTTTATGTGACCTTGCTCCCTTACATTTCAACATAGCGCAGATCCTGACTGCCTCATGAAGTCCCTGTTTTATGACCTCCCATCTCCTTTCCACACTTGTTATTGATGTAATCCCCTTCAAGTGATTCTTGAGAATATTTCACATGCCCACAAAGTCTGCCCCCCTGAAGTCCACTGCCAGTGTCCTAGATCTCACCCCCTCCCCATGCTTATTTGAAACCAGACAGTATTGTGGTCGCTCCCAGTCAGGGGGTCCTGTACAACCAGGTCCCTTACAGATCCCCATCTGCCAGAACCACGTCCAGGACATGCCCCTCCCTTGTGGGCTCCATCACATGCTGTGTTAAGAACACATCCTGGAAGCCGTCCAGCAGCCTCTGCTCCTTGGCCACCTTAGAGGACATGGTTCCCCAGTTGTACCTGGCATATTAAGGTCCCCCATCAACACCACTCCTTCCTCTTTTGGTCCACACTGGGCAATGATGTTGTCCAGCAAACCATCCTCTAGAACATCACTCATCCCAGGGGGCCTATATACTACACCCAGCTTGACCTTATCTCCTGCTGGGGATCGTAAGATGACCCATAAGGCCTCTGCATTTCCCTCTGCCTCTTCTACCCTAGCAATTTCTATGTCATCTCTAATGAACATAGCCACTCTACCCCCTCTGCCCTCCTTTCTATCCTTCCTAAGCATAGTGTACCCCCGTACGTTTAGGTCCCAGTCATGGTTTTGTTGGCCCACGTCTCCGTGACCGCCACATCCACCCCGAACAGCATGGCCTGGAACTCTGGCAACTTGTTTCCAAGCTCCTGGCATTTACTAACACCAATCCCACCCCTTATCCCTGATCCTCTTTGTGAACCCACCCAGATTCCTTATACTTCATCCTCCCTCTGCTCCTCCTGAAACCTCCACCCCCAGTCTGTTCCCCCTTGGGCTTGAAGGCTACTCCCCTCATCTGGAGGAGGCTTCTGGTCAGCCCTCCTTATCCCTCCCCCTCACAAGTTTAAACCCCACCTTTCTTGAATGTAGTCAGCCATCCCTGTTTAGGACTTCCTTCCCTAATGGGGCAAGATGAAAGCCTGTCCTTGGCATATAGTCCCTTATCCTCCCAAACTCCATTCCAGTTCCTATACACCCCAACCCTCTCTTCACCCACTTTCTGAGCCAGTCATTAACCTCTGAATGTTCATTTTGTCTCCACTGGGGCCTTTGGTACTAACTAATATCTCCGAAAAGGAAATATTGCATCCATTATCCGACAGACTCTGGCAAGTTCTTGGAACCTTGCTTGGATTTCAAAACAGCTATTTCGCTCTAGATAGTTGGTTCCAAATGCACCAGAAATCGGTTCCCTCCACAATCCTAACCATTTCATACACCATGAACTTTGCTCTGTGCACTGTCAGCCCAGAGATACTCACTACCTTCACCTGGCTTGGCATCCACCCCCCATCCCTCCCACTGGATACCCTAATCCGTCGAGCCTCCCAATAACAGAACCTTACACGCCATCATCCTTATGGTTACCTCCACTATGCTCTCTCAGCCCCCCTTCCCCCCTTTATTCACGATCTCAATTCCATGGGAGTCTTTCTGCCTTATTAGAAACCCCTTGTCACCTCCTTTCTGTCTCCCTCGTTATTTTGCCACTTAACTCAAACCCCCTCTGAATAGGTGTCCCTTTAACCCTCTCTTATCTGAACCATTTATACTGGCCTTGATGGTTCCTTCCCCCACACCCATCCTCCCCTTGTAATAGTACCCCTGCCTCCAGAGGCTCTCTGTGGGTCCCCTTTAGTGGGCCCCATCCTTGGTTCTGACCCCCTGCTGAAGGGCTCCTCTCCACCTCCTTGTCTCCCAGTTTCTCTCCAATCATGCTCTCCTCCCTCATGTCTGTATATGTTTCATCTCCCCATTTAACATTTATGTTTCCCTTCTCCCTCTGGGACTATTTCTATCCTTTCCATTGCCGGTCTGTGATGCCCTATGGGTATCGACTCCCTCCCGACCTCTGTATAAGTTTCCTCATTTCACCAACCTTCCTCCCCTCTAGGTTGTAGTAGCTCAAATTTGTTGTGACACTCTATGTCAGCCTCCATCAAGTAACTCGAGTTTCCCCTGACTGCACCTCTAAACTGCTCCTCTTCTTCCCCTCTTGCTCTGTTCACCTTAGGAGCTCCCTTCCCACTGTCTGCTGTTTGAAGCTTCCACACAACAGCCCCTCTGGACTCTTCCCCTCCATTGTCTTTGTGTTCAAATTCTTTCACCTTACGCTTTCCCTAGCATCAACATCCCTATCTAAGGGTCCTCTGTCCCTAATATCCCCCTCCTGCTTGCTGTAACATAACATCCTGTAATTTCAGAGCGTTGCCCCAGCCTCCCTCAGCCCCACCCCTCTGCTGCCCATATCCACACCCTTATCCTTGGACACCCCCAGCTCCCCAGCTTACTTACTCAACCAATATACCTCACTCCTGATACAAGATAGCTGTCTACAGAGTGGGCAGCCTCCCTCTCTCTAGGCTGGTGAGAATTATTGCCATCCCACAGCCTGTGCAGCCTACAACCCTTCCGAAGATGCCTGCCATGGTGGAATATGGCCACCCTGTTTATCCCCCTCTGTTTATAATGGCACACCCCTTTTCTCAGTCCCTTTCCCTGGAATACAGTTTCTCTCTATACTGACTGCAGTTATTTACAAACCCAATTTCAACCCCACCAATAAAGTTCCCAAGTCTCACAAACACATACAGTCCAGTGTGTGTTCAGTCCCACTAACAGTGTGTGTATGCAGACATCAGGTACCGTATGATGTCACAGGCCCACCAGCTCCTGTTGCTTCCAATTTCAGTCCCAAACAGAAATACTCAGCCCTTCAATCCCAACCCCCAGTGGCTTTTCAGTATTTAAAGGGGCACTGTCAGCTTTTCCCCTTCGTTTTTTGGTAAAAGCGAGCAGTGTGCCTCTTGGCCACACACCACTCAGGGAGATGCTCAGAACGCCCCATGGATATAAAATATAAGGCTTTTTATCTGTTTTCTTAATTTTTCCCTGAATAGGTTTTCACTCAGTCCGCCAGTAATCCCCCGCATACAAGAAGCACATCTAGGTCAGGACTACGTGTATGCCACAAGCACGGTCCCGAAGTATGATTTTTTTTCATATGCACTCAGTACAGTCATGTTACGCTTGTTCCTTGTGTAATTCTAAAATGTTCCATCCATCTGGCACTGCAAACCACACACTGGAGATATAGTATTCATATTTTTAAGCTGAGTCTGAAATCCTGCACATGCACACCAATGGCACACTTTTGCGCATGTGCGAGATCTTTTGGTCCTGTTTCTGGTGTGCATTTGTGGGATTTTGGCTGCTGCTTAAAAATGTGAATTCTATAACTCCAGTGCTCTGTTTGTGGTGCCAAATAGATGGAACATTTTAGAATTACGCAAGGAACAGGCGCAACATTACTGTACTGGCTGTATATGAAAAAAATTGTACTTCGGGACCGTGCTCATGGCAGATGTGTGGTTCTGACCTAGATGTGCTTCCAGTATGTGGGGGATTACTGGTGGACTAAGCAAAAACCTATTCATACAAAAATCAAGAAAACAGTTAAAAAGCCTTATATTTTATATCCATAGAGACGTGCTGAGCATCTCCCTGAGTGGTGTGTGTGGCCAAGAGGCACACTGCTCGCTTTTACCAAAAAACAAAGGGGCAAAGCTGACAGTGCCCCTTTAAGAAAGCCTACAAAACATGGTGGGTGGGAGGGCTCTTACTAACACCAGGCAAACAACACATTTAAATTTCACTCTAATTATCACTGCCAAACAACTGTTCCCAAGCCTCCAAAGTTACAATATCACAGCCCAAGTAACAGTTCTAACTCAAGGTAATAATTTTTAACACATAGAACTAATTTCACTTACAAAACTATTCAAATATTTCAGTTAAAACAGAATATAACCCCAGACCTCTGTCCTCACCAACCTCCTGCTTATGTTCCCAAGCGAACAATGAAAGCCAAGGTAATTCCTGTTAAAGACAAGGTAATTCCTGTTAATGTCCCCTCCCCCTAACACCAGGCAAACAACACATTTAAATTTCACTCTAATTATCACTGCCAAACAACTGTTCCCAAGCCTCCAAAGTTACAATATCACAGCCCTAGTAACAGTTCTAACTCAAGGTAATAATTTTTAACACATAGAACTAATTTCACTTACAAAACTATTCAAATATTTAAGTTAAAACAGAATATAACCCCAGACCTCTGTCCTCACCAACCTCCTGCTTATTTTCCCAAGTGAACAATGAAAGCCAAGGTAATTCCTGTTAAAGACAAGGTAATTCCTGTTAATGTCCCCTCCCCCTAACACCAGGCAAACAACACATTTAAATTTCACTCTAATTATCACTGCCAAACAACTGTTCCCAAGCCTCCAAAGTTACAATATCACAGCCCAAGTAACAGTTCTAACTCAAGGTAATAATTTTTAACACATTGAACTAATTTCACTTACAAAACTATTCAAATATTTCAGTTAAAACAGAATATAACCCCAGACCTCTGTCCTTACCAGCCTCCTGCTTATGTTCCCAAGTGATCACCAACTGAAAAAAAAAATGGCAGATCTGCAACACTACTAGGGCCATTTGTGACACTAAGAAGTGCATTTGTGGAAGTATTGAATATTTTAACTTTTCCCATTGACTTATAATGGGAACTTGTTTTTTGAATAACATTCGAACTGTTCAATATTTTTTCATGAAATCTTCAAAAGGCACATTGGGCACCCCAGCTGCATGTTTTATGAAGTTTTTGGACTGCTCGCGCAAACCATGCGACCTGTAGGCGAGAGCAAAGAAATAGCAAAAGAGTGTAATTGAGCAATTGGTTGTTGCTTAATAAGTCTGCAGCCATATATCTGACCAGTATAAAACTTAGCAGATCCCAAGATCTACCACACCCAATTAAGCATACCAAATTTCAGGTAAATCTGTTGAACAGTGGCAAAGTTATTAAGGTGCACAATTTGACCCTTTAACCTTAAAAGTGCTACTTAACCCTAACTATGGTAGCACGGAATATATATACACACACACACACACACACACACACATATAAATACATAGATGCTGATTGCAGATAAGGGCCTATGGCCCACCTAGTCCACCCATATGTCCACATACTTAGCTTCTACAAGCTTCTCTAGAACTAGGTTATACTGTATGTCGACATACCAGGAGCTATGCTGCAGTCCCCACTATGAAAATAAGGGACTACACCTCTGAGCAAAGAACATTTAAGTTAACTTTATAATTTACCTAGACTTCTTTGTTGCTATATGTAAAACATTGACTGTTCCCTTGCATGACATCACTCTTGGGGTATGGCCCTACACAGAAAACTGGAGGGTGGGTAGAAACAAAAGTGTACAAAAAAAATTACTGTGACAGATTTTTTTTTTACAAAACAAACTGCAGCTTCAACATCTGTAGCACGAGTGGCAATGGCATGCTATATGAAACAGGTATTTCCGGAATGTGACTAAATCACTTTATCAAATGGGAGTATGGATAAAAGGTATGACACCTAATATCAATGGACTCCCCTCACCTTTCAAAAGAGCTAGATTATTCAAATACATTAGAACTCATTATAGTTTGATAACCAGTTTACAGGAAAGGTATTTAGATACAGCCAAAACTCAGGGGCTCAAGAAATCTTGGATAAAGTAGGTCTTCGTTCCCACAGATAAAAGAAATAGCATAGGCAAAATTATAATAGTACATAAGAAATTTATGGAGAAAATGTTTGAGTATACAACAGATACTGAAGGGAGAGTACTTTTAGTAAAAATCAATCTGGGAGGAATTTCATTGATAGTGGGTTCCATATATGCACCATTTCAAAAAACTCCCTCTTTTTTTGCTGAGATAAACAAATTACTATGTCAATGAGCTTCAGAAAATATATGTGCAGATGTGAACAGTCTGTGGGAGAATTTTAAAGATAAAGCATTGAATTACAAAAGCTGGAATAGCTACAGATCTCAAATATTTAATATAGAGGATAGTGGAGGGGCAACATTGAACAACAACACTGTTGTTCACTTCGAGAGGTTGTCATGACAACCAAGTAAACATCGAGAGCAAAGCTCGAAAAGTTTTTGGTTGTCATGAAACCTCGAAAAGTTACAACAGTGTTGTTGTTTACTGTTGACCATCCACTGTCTTTTATAGTGTATGGTCAAAAGTAAATCAAAAACTGCTAGTGCCTTCCTCCTCGGTCATGCCGTGATGTTGGAGACCCTCCCACCTCCCCATCCCACCATGTCCAAACACTCCGCTCATTCCCGGTCCACAGCGGTAGTTATTTGTTAACTTTAACTGGTGTACTACTATGTGCCAGCAAAGATTTAACAAAAATGGCACTTACTATCTCCTCCTGTGCCTTCACTTAACTGCCATCCATTGTTTGACCGCCTACAAAGCGCGAGTTGTGCATGCGCAAATGTAATCCATGCTGTTGTACCATCGATGTGATGTACTTATGATGGTACAATAACATCATGACGTCACATCAGTGGTACAACAAAACTAGGGAAAGCTAGATTTCCAGCAAATACAACAGTCTAACATACACTATAATTTTATAGCAGCTAATTCATTAGCAGATCTTTAGAGATAACACCATAATAACTCCCTACAATTCACTCATCAATCTAGAAGATGAAATATTCAGCCCACAGTAGACTATATCCAAGTTTCGAGATCTCTACTAACATGCAGTTCAGCTACCTCATCCTTGACTGAACCAGGAATATTACCAAATCACAACCTAGTGCACATTGAAATGTTTATTGAAAACTCCCAGAAAATGCAGTCTTCTTGGAAATCAAACAATTCATTACTACAAGACAAGTTTTTTTTTTTTATATACAGAAAATTACAATATAATAAGGTTGTTTGAGGATCTAAATGACACCCATAAAGAAAATATTTTAGAATATTGGGATGCTTTCAAGGCAACAATGAGAGGGAAAATTATAAACTATATAAACTATGTGGAATCAACAAAGTCCAAGAGGGTAGCATCTTTCAGAAAAAGAGATGTGCAAAATAAGGGGACACAATTTGAAGATAGAGGGGGGATGGCTCAAGGGCAATGTGAGGAAGTATTTTTTTCACAGAGAGGGTGGTAGATGCATACAGTAGCCTTCCTGAGGAGGTTATGGGGTCTAAAACTGTGGGAGAATTCAAGAATGCATGGGACAGACATAAGGCAATTCTTGTGGGGGGTAGGAAGAAATAGGCTGTTGGTTAACTAGGATCTGCAGCTTATCCTGTAGGTAGGGAAATGGGCAGACTAGGTGGGCCAAGCGGTCCTTATCTGCTGCCAAAGTCTATGTTTCTATGCTGGACTTATAAACAAGGAAAGGAAACTTAGAGAGAAAGAACTGGGACAAATAATTTACAAAAAATGAAATTGAAATCAATAATGATAATTCTAACAAACAGAATATGAAAATCTCAAAAATAATTGTCCAAACACAACCCAGACAGGTGAAAACTAATTGGAGGAGAAGAAAAAATTACTCATCATAATAACATTGTTCCTTGTCCTGTCCATGTAGTAGCTAACAGCTCTCTTTACATCCAGACTGTGAAGCCTATGTTCACCTGAGCTAGAATGGTCTGTGAAGAAAACAGGCAGTGTGATGGGCTGATTGAGATGGAAGTCTAAGACCACTTTGAGAAGAAACTTCTCATTAGTTCAGAGAACAATCTTGTCCCTGTGGGGGGCAATGTAGTTGGGTTCCACTGATAGGGCTCAGAGCTTCTAGCAGAAGTAAAAGCCACCAGAAATACAGTCTTCCAAGTCAGGAATTTGAGTTCTTCTGAAGACACGGGCTCAAAGAGAGGCTGCATAATCTGACCTATGCATATGTTGAGATCCCAGGTAGCAGTAGGCTCCCTGTGAGGAGGATGGAGGTGGAGCAACCCAATAAAGAATTTCTTGAAGATAGGATGTGCAGCCAGGGAAGGGCCCTTCCCTGCTGACAGGTAGGCAGAGACAGCTGCCAAATGCACCTTCAAGGTAGATTGCTATAAGCCTAGTGACTGGAGGTGTACCAGATAGTCTTAGAGCACTGGGAGCCCAGCCTGCTGTGGTTCCCAGTCCTGTTGGGAGAACCATATGGAAAACCTCTTCCACTTTGAGAAGTAGGTTTTCCTAGTGGAAGGCTTCCTGGACATGCTCAGGATGTCCAGGACACTCTCAAAGAGATGCAGGCCTGCATACTTAGCCTTCGAGAACCAAGCCTTGAGTCATAGGGACTCGAGATTGGGGTAGAGGATCTTCCCTTGAGAAGATGTCAGAAGATTGTGCCTCCTGGGGAGGCAAATCAGGCTGGCCACTGACAGAGACAGTAGCATCAAATACCATGACTTTCTGCCCCAGTCTGGGGCTACTAGAATCATGGTCACAGGCTGAGACCTCAGTTTTACTAGGCCCCAGATATCAGCAGAAAAGGAAGGAAGGCATACAGGAACCTGTTTGACCAATCCGATAGCATGGCCTCCAGTGGCACTGAGCCCCAACCTGGAGGCCTGCAACAGTACAGGGGCAACTGGTGGTTCTTCGGTGCTGCATCTATCTTGGGCACTCCCCACCTCCTGAATACTGACAGGAGAACTTGCCTGTTCAAGGCCCATTCATGATGGCCCTGGCTGATTCTGCTGAGAGCATCTGCTAGGACATTGTCCTTCCCTGGCAGGTGGACTGCTGACAGGGAGATTTGTAGGGAGTAGGCCAGACTCCAAATCCTCATGGACTCTGTGCAGAGCAGTGAGGACCTTGTTCCCCCTTGTTTGTTGATGTAATACATGGTAGTGGTGTTGTCTGTCCTGATCTGCACCACTTTTCCCTGCAACAGGTTGGCAAATGCCTGGATAGCCAGGAACACTGTCCTGAGTTCCAGGAGATTGATATGCAACAGAGACTCCTGGAGAAGCCAAGTTCCATGGGCTGTGAGTTCCCCTATTTGAGCACCCCAGCCAAGAAGTGAAGCATCTGTTGTCAGTACCAGAGAGGGGGTTTGTTGAATAAAGGGGACACCCGCTCTGAGGTTTCCCATGTCCTGCCACCACTGGAGAGCTTGCAGTAAGGTGGCAGACACTGAAATCAGTTTGGACAGGCACTCCTTCTGGGACCAGAAGGACCATAGATGGAACTGAATGTCCCTCATCTGGAATCTGGCCCCTGGGACCACTGCTGTGGTGGAGGCCATGTGCCCCAGGAGTTGCAAGAAGTATCTTGCTGGGTGAGGGACTTGCAGGTGAAAGGACTCTGCAAGCTGTATGAGGGCATGTGCCCTCCCTAGAGGCAGGAAGGCCTTTGTCTGGATGGTATACAGTTCTGCCCCTATGAAGTCCAGCACCCGAACAGGTGTCAAGACTTATTTTTGAGATTCACTAGGAACCCTGGAGACTGAAGTATATCCTTGGTGAGCTCTAAGACTTCCTTTACTAGCTGGGGGACTGACCCACCAGCAGCCAATCATCCAGGTAGGGGCAAACAGTAACACCTTGCCTTCTTAGGTATGCCACTACCACTGCTAGGTACTTTATAAACACCCTTGATGCAGATGTCAGCCCAAAAGGCATGGACCTGAACTGGTGGTGACCTGAAGGCAGACAAAATCTGAGGTACTTTCTGTGGGACTGCCTGATGGAGATGTGAAAATAGGCGTCCTTTAGATCCAAGGATGCCAGTGAGTCCCCTTGCCTGAGAGTAGGCAGGATTGTAGCCAGAGTGGTTATTTTGAACTTTGGCTTTGAGAGATGTTTGTTTAGGTATCTGACATCTAGAATGGGCTGCCACTCCCCATTTTTCTTTAAGGAGAGGAAGTACTGGGAGTAAAATCCTTTTCCCATGTGCTGAAGAGACACAGGCACCACTGCCTTTGGGAGAAGTAGAGTGGACATATCTGCCTCCAACAAGGTTGTTTCTGAAGGGGTGACAGGTTTGAAAGCTCTTGCTCCCAATTTTGGGAACAGTTTGAAACTGAGAGCAAGGTCCTGGCCTACTATCTCCAGGACCCGTCTGTCTGAAGTAATGGATTGCCAGGCCTGGAGGTAGTAGGCCAGACTGCATCCTACAGGGATTGGGGATTTGGCCCAAGCAGACTTCTCAGGGTATCTGCTTAGTAAGGGTAGAGGACTGAGAGGTGGAACTAGCCTGGACAGTGCCTCTCCTGCTCTGTTCCCTGAAGAAACCCTTGGGTTGCTGGAAGGAGAAGAAAGCTTGGGCCTGATGGAAGGGTCTGGGATATGACCTACCCCTGCCCCCTCTGATCTGCTGTCTCTGAGGGGTGACAGACTTTTCTTTGGTAGAAGCACTTTTGTATGCCACACTGTACTCATTTATCTTCTTCATGTAGGCTTCTGTCTGTTCCCAAAACAAAGAGTTGTGTGTGAGGAAAAAGGCTGAGGTGTTATTCTGCATATCCTGAGAGAAATTAGTACATCTCAACCAGGAAAAATGCCTGAGGGAAATGGAAGAAGCCACAGCCTAGGAAGCTGCATTATTGAAGTCCACAGCCATGTGGAACTGAGACTTGGATGCCTGTACCCCCTGTACTGGCCAGCTCTTGAAGGTCTGCTGCCAGCTCAGGGGGAGGCTTCTGAGCCAACTGACCCACAGATTCACAGAGAGAGTTCTGGAATCTGGAGGCATAGGCCATATAGAAAGCTTGTACAATGCCCAAGGAGGATGCCAAATAAGTCTTCTTGGCAAGGGAATAAATGTTTCTTGAATCTTTTGCAGGAGGGGTGAGATGCCAGGGGAATTCCACCCTTTTCAGAGGATGCAGCCTGGACCACCACCCCCACCACATGGCTGCAGTGACTGACCAAGAATTATGTGCCATTCCCAGCCAGGACATACTTTCTGTTCATCTTTTTGTCAACAGGAGAGACAGAATTGGGGGTCTGGAGGATCCTGAGGGTCTGCCTTTTGAGATACTTGTGGATTGGAATTGTGAGTCTCTGGGAAACAGGGAGATCCATCATCTCCCTGTAGTCTTCTTCTTCTTCATCCTCCTCCTGCCTAGCCTCCTAGACAGGCAATTGCAGGATCTCTGCTACCTGCCTCATAAAATAAAAATGAGAGGTAGCCTCCTTCACAGAATGGAGAGAAGATTCATACTGAGGATGCTCAGGGAAAACCTCAGGCTTGATGGGTTCATCCTCATCCTCTTTCTCCTCATAATCCCCAAACTCAGAACCATAATATTCCTCAGGGCCCAAGGGACCTGAGGGACTCAAATCAGCAGGCACCTAAACTGGTGGCTGCCCTACCAGTCACTAAGCCAGTTCATCCCAAATGGACTGCAGTGACTGTACTATGCAGATGGCCTTCACAATCTTCTCAGTGTCTGGGACTGCAACCAGCTGTTTGTGTGGTTCCACACTGCTTTTCTAAGATTTTTTTGACACAGCAGGATCCGGAATGGACTCCACCATTCTCTTACCCATTGAAGGTTCACCTTGGTCAAAGAGGATAGTAACCAGTTCCGACAGTTCGGTTGAACCGGGCTGAACTTCCAGAGAAGATTTCTCCATTCTCTCCCTCAGTTTACCCAGACTTCTGTCGATGGTAGATTGGGGGAAGTTTCTGCAGATCTCACAGTCTGATTGCAAGTGGTTGAAACCCAAGCAATACAGACAGACCAAGTGAGGATCAGCTTTAGCAAATTGCTCCCCGTACTCGGTACAATGCTGAAACCCAGTGGGACTTTTTTCTCTTGGGTTTCTGTGACATACCCTTCAAATTTAACACTTAACCCAATGGCTTAGTTAGACTGGTTAAGCAATACCCAATTTGGATTTTTCCATAGTTGGCTTAGTTAGGCCTTGATAAATTTCTCTTTTTTCCTTTTTTAAATTTACCCCTGATGGCTTAGTTATGCCAGGTAAAGAAAAGACACAAAGTTTTGCCAGACCAACGGTTTAGCGCTGGAAGAAAAAAACGAGAAGAAAACTTGGTTTTAGTCACAACTCTGAACCGGGTCCCAAATAACAGTAAAACAATAAATTTACCTACTTATAGGGAGAAGTAAAAAGTCAGTTAGCCCACAGTCGATGGACCAATCAGAAATCAATGATTTGCCCAGTTGAGAAAACCTGCACTATACCGAGGACAGAGGTTTGAACAAACAACTTTTAAAAAGAACAAATGGTAGTTCGAGAACCGATGAAAGGACACGTCAGCTGAAGCCAAGGAGGAGTAGTCTCCAAGGCATTTTGGTGAGTGGAGTGAAGAATCTAATTAGTTACTAGAATGTACCGAAGACAGTGGTTTGAAAACCAAGCTCAAGCTTAACGTTCTATGCATTTGCATAGAATTTAACTCTTTCATTCTCCAGGGCAGCTGAACTAGTCAGTCATACTGCATTTGTCAGAATACAGCAAAGACTTCATGTTGTTTTAACTAAAAGAAACTGGCATCTTGAAAGTGAAAGTCAGGGAAAATTCATAGCGAAAAGAATTAAAGCAGAAGAAGAAAAAAGTAATATCCATCTATGATATTTCAGGTGTTGTATGCTCTGATCATGATAAGATGTCTGATTGTTTTTAAATTATTATCTTACTTTATACAAATCAGAATGCACACCAAGAAATCAAAATGTATTACATTACAAAAAAGTATATATAACAGTCTTCCCCTTTATCACAAATAAAATTGATAATTTAAAGGCCCCAATATAAAAAGGTAAAATTGAAAATGTTATTTTACAAAAGAAAAATAGGAAAATGCCCAAGAGAAGATAGTTTTATCAAAGAATATTACCAAATGTTCAGTGATACACTCATCCATTTTTTTGGCTCCGTGGTGCACAGGGTTGCATTGTCACAGTGGGGGTGGTGGCATGCATGGGGTGTCCTGCACTGTTGGGCACTACTCCTGGGCAGGGTGTATGGGGATCATGGTGCAGGGTGTGCTCTGCATTGGTGGGATGGGGTGGCTGGACATCCTTGTGTACCGGTCACAGTTTGCCAGCGGGTGTGCTGGGGCACCATGCCCCAGCTGTAGGTTTGTTGCTGGTGTCCATGGGCCGGTGGTTCTTCCAGCTCTCCTCAGCTTGTGCAGTGCATGGGGTGTGGGGGGGTGATGTCTGTTCTGCTGTGTGCTTCTCTGCCCATCTCTACCATGGGTGGTGGCCCCCTGCATCCTGTCCCTGCACATCCCTGGTTGTGCTGATGCACTGCTACCCTGCTCCACTGAGCATCTCTGGTTGTGCTATTGCGCATCAGACCTGCACCACTATGCATCCCTGGTTGCGCCATGGCACAGTTGGTGTGATATTCAGTCGTGTGCTGCAGGCGCATCTTGACCTGCGCAGTGTTTGAATATCACGTGTGTTGTGCATGGGCACACTGGACTTGCGCCTGCTCCTTCTATTGCGCTACTTTGTGGCGCAGTTTGAATATCTGGGTCACTGTGTCCCCCCTTCCCCAAGACACCCTGTGAGCAATGCATTATGCCAAAATCCAAATACCATATCAGTATGCAGAACTAAAAAATGCTACATAAATTCACTGCCACTAAGTAACTGGAAGATGGTGGTGTTGGAGGGGGGATTTGTCAACACAAAAAGGGGGCTTGGTTTGCACTCAAAGAGGAGTGAGAACATCAGTTTTCCTATGTGGGACAGTGACCCACAATGTGTAAAAAGTTGAGGTTATTGAAAATATGATGTATCATAATGATCTACATAGCCCATTTTCTTAACACAGCGATTTTGTCATCAAAGAAGAACAAAGGTGGGTTGGAATTGATAACTATCTGACATGCTTCACAATCCCCCACTCAAAAAAGTATACCAAAACCAACTTGCTGCACTATAAGACCGCACTGAAGAATTTAGCATCAATGCCAAGCTCCAGGCTGCATTATTTCAGCAGGGTCTTTATAGAGTACAGTACCACAATAAATTTTCTTTACCTTATCCTCACTTTCATCTGAATGCACCCTGACCCACTTTCTGCCCTAATCTCATGATATTTAGGGCTTGATTAAGGCAAACTGTTTCCAAAGTTCTTCCCCATGTACCAAGTTAAACTTTTTTCAATGCCAAAAAAAGACTAGCAATGCATTTCATGGCTTTAAATAAATGTAATGTGGGGTGGTATTATACTTTGGGTATTCTTGTATTCTACAATTCTAGTATGTTCACCTATTAATTTATGGGGTTATGTTGAATTTTGCAAATGTGGGCTCATAACTTTTGTAATATCCAATATTTTTACCACAACATGTCAACATAGCCATTTTGAAACAACGACTCATGAATGTGACAGCTGTCATTTTTCAACTCCTGCCCAATATGTGTGTTTACAGCCCAAAATCTGATTTTGCAATCCCTGCACAACATCACCTTTATGCCAGAAGCTAAACATTTCCTCTGCCCTTCTTTGTGAGGCAGGTTCGTCACAAGGCTGTGTTGAAAATTTGGTGTAAAAAAATTTAAAAAAATGATTTTCAATATTTTAAACCCAGATTCCTCTCCTGCAGCCCTACTGGCTCTGGATAGAGTTTGTTTAAGTTTATGGCATATTTTATTTGAGCTAATCATACTCCAACAAATGCCTATGCCAGGATCAGTTTATTTCTCAAACTAAATTATACTATACCTCATTGTAGCTGTAAATTACTGCTACTGTACCTAATGTATATTTTTATTTTGCTTTGTCACTTTTTAAAGCAGAGAACAGTTTCTCAAAAAATTTTCCAACTGTAGCTGATTGTAGTCTTAAAATCTACAATTTATCAATAGAGCATGCTAAAAATTGTTTTGGTTCCATTCAGCTACTGTTCTAGGTCAAAGTAGATATAGAATTCTTCAGGCATGATCTCCATGTATTATGGCATTTCCCAGTATGTTTTCAGAATGTGCTAGACACAGCTTGGTCAACCATGGTCAACCCATGCTTCGTGTGTGTCTGACCATGGTTTACTCCTTTTCTGTGAGTCACATCTGGAAACAAACCTTGGTTTAGTCTGCCCTTCCCAGTTACCAGTTTTTCAAATACATACACAACTAAATAAATAAGAACATGGGATAGCAACTAAATGTTGTATAATTTTTTTTGCATACCACAACACAACATTTGAAACTATAAACTAAATACAATAAAAGCTTTTTTTTTTGCAATTTATGAAGGGGAATACAGTTTAAACAAATAAAAATGAATTACTTTAGCATAAAAAAGTAACATGACAACTGCTCACATCTTAAAAGACTTGAGTTTATGGTGGTGTAAATGGGAATTAGGCCATCCTATCTTTGTGAATGAAGAGAGACTCCATTAGAAAGAAGAACACCAGCATTAATGAATAAGTAAATATAAGCTATTTCAAAAGTATATGTGAAAATGTATTCCTTAGAAAATGTTAATGATATTGGAAAAAATAAAATTACCTGTGATGTAGAAATTTTATTTTGTAATGCAGGAAATATCTGAAATGAACAACTTCACCATGCACTCCTGCAGTTGCGTTGGACACTGGGTGTTGGACTTTTGTCTGCTGCACTATACCCTACACTGTCACTAGTACGTCCCCTCTCCCCTATTCTTCAGCCACTTCCCTAACCCTCTTATTACTGCATTATTGCTCTATGCATATTGTTCTTATTGTCCTTCTTCTTCAGTTTATTGTGCAGTGTAATTCATGCTCAGAAACATCGGGCTGAATTTTCAGCCCATCCTGGGATAGGCCCTGCTCTTCAACAGCTGCTGCAAACCAAAATCTCCAACCTGCAGAGTTCCATATTTTCAGCTAGCACAGTTGCTGGAGACATTATGCCACCAGCTGCAAGATGCCATAAATTGGTGAGCTGGTTGTAATCTAGCTCCCCCTTTGAAAATACTGCAGCTGTGGGGAAAATGGTGACTCTGCAAATGGAACCCCACTTGCACCAGTTTATTTCCTGCAACTGTGGAACTGACAGGAGCTTTGAAAATCTAACCCATCATCTGTAATTACATCTCTGGAAATGAGTTGTTTTCAGCTCAGCATGTCTGTTCTGGTAAATAATTTGAAATAAAGTACATAAATAAGTGTCCATGTATAACCCAAAACTATATTGACCATGGCTGCCCATGTCCATGGTCTGTCCCTGAGCTATTTACTGTAGTTGGCTGTCTCTGACCATGTATAGCCATGGTTTGTCTCTGACCATGTATAACCATGGTTTTTGTCTGCCATGTATAGCCATGGCTTAATCTCCTTCAACTAAGATTAAACCATGATCCTAGCAGGAGACAATGGGATGGACAAGTGCCACATCACCACAGCCATCTTTACTGATCTTATGAAGGCTTTTGACACTGTCTCCCACTCTCTCTCCTGCTAAACAGACTTGCTGAAGATGAACTAACTGCACCAGCAGTCTGTTGGTTCTGATTGTACCTCTGTAGCAGGTTTCAGCTCATCTCATTTGGAGATGCACTATCTTAACCCCTCCCACTGAGTCAGAGTTACACAGGGTTTAGTCATTGGTCCCATTCTGTTTTAAATTTTCCTTATTGACCTTCCTAAGGCCTGTACCTCCTAAAACACTGTCTTGTATGTAGATGAAATGGTCCTGTTTGCATCTGGCTCCTCTGTCCCTGAGTTGGTGGTGCAGCTTCAGTATGGTTTCATTAATGTTCAATGCTGGCTCTGCAACACCCAACTCACCCTCAGTGCCACAAAAAAAACACAAAAAAAAACAGACTCCAAGAACTTTATCAGCTGGCAATGTCTGGATGGCATCCAGTCACCTCCTGTTTTAATGGCCCTAGTAGGCTTCCAATTAGACATGGTCTCTTCTTTCAGATACCTGGGTGTTAGAATTGACAGTCATTTAGACTTTTCAGTCCACATCAGCACCATCATCTCTAATCATCTTTCCAAACTCCGGGTACAGTACAGGAACAAAGCCTGCATCCCTCTCCCTGACAAGCATTAGATTATCTTTAAAATGATCTGCCATACATTTAATTTTGAGGGACCCCCAACCCGATGCCTCTGGAATCAAAATAATTTAATCTCCGTAGGCCTTTCCTTGTAAAATTATTTTAATAAATGAATGAATTAATTAAATTGTTTAACATTATTAACAGGTAAAGGACATCAAACTGGGGTGTGTGACCAGAAAAAGGAGACATGGGAAAGAAGCAAAATGTAGCAAGTTTACAAACACACAAGCAATATCAGTATAAATACAGAGTTAAAAATATATATATATACAATAGGCAGCAGTGCAAGTACAATGCCTTTAGGGGGGGAATGTTGTATAAAGTGAACTTTGCTGATGACCTTAGTTGACCCCTTCATCACTGCTCATTACATGGCACAATAGTTTGCAATGTTTACTTTTCACAAATCAGATTAAACAGTACATCAGAACAGATATAAATTTCAAAATACATTATAATACAATAGATCATTATACTTACCTTCCAGTCATTGCTCATGTGTTTGGCATCAACCACTACAGTCTGGCTGCTTAAACCAAAGTTTGATCCCTTGTGTATTAGCCATTGACTGCCATCCTCTAATGTAACTCTGTAAAATCAACACAGCCTATTATTTCCTGGGAAGTAACAGTTTCAAATTCCTATTTTGTTTTGTTTGACAAAACAAATGTAGGTAGAACATGATATTGTTCTCTGGTTGGTTTTATAACCAGAATTTTCAAATATGACTTCCCAGGCCCTGGTATGGAATTTGCACTATCGATGACCCAGAATAGTTGCTTTAAAGGGTGCAAAGCTGAAACCAACTGCAGAGAAGGGATTCTGACAGCAGATTTGAAAGCCCACTGGAAATATTATGGGTGTCATTGAAGCAGACCCAGCATTACAGTAGGAGCATATTGTGCCACCTCCTGGCAGGCAGATGTTCATGTGTGATTCCCAGAATCCCCCACTTGCACTGGCAAGAGGCAGGGTGAATGGTGAAGGTGAGGTGCTCAGTTCCCTGAGAAGTCAGAGGTTACCCACATTTACATACCAGGGCACTGCAGAATGTGGAATTCCACTGGTGGAATTTGTAGAGAATGGTAATTCTGCTTCCAAAATGTTTTCTGAATTTCTTCTTTATTTCCACAAAATTCTGAAAAGCATTTCTATGCAAACCACGGAATAATATTCTGTGGATTATGTAATCTGTACTCTATTATTCTGCAGTTAGTGGAAAATGACTCTGCAGTTTACACAATCCGCTGACTACTATTCTGAGGTTTGTTAACCCATAGGTTACTTATCTGCAGTTTTAAAGCAAAGCATTTCATTTTCAGAATTTCAGAATCCTGCTTGCAGTGGAATTCCATGAAATTAAGTGGAAGTTTGAAAATACCTCCTAATCCTGGCGGAAGCCAAATTTGAAATTTCTGAACAGCTCCATGCGAGGGGCCATAAGGCAGAATTGGCACTGACTGTGAAGTCATTTCCTTCCTTCCTGGCTGGAGGAAGGGTGCAGTTGTGGCAACCCCAATCTTCAGATGGGAGTCAGTGGAGTGCATGGGGGGGAATAAACAAAATTATGTCTTTTGGACTGCAGGTAGATTTACTTATCAAATGTAAAAAAAAACATATTCAGATTTGAGCTTGGTATAGTTTGTACAATTTAGATTCAAACAAACAAAAAAATGATTCCTGCAACTGTCAAACCTTTAATTTGGAATACAATTTTTTTTATTTTGAAATGAGATTAACAGAAAATCACAGTGGTGGAAATTCTCCAATTTCTAGCACATCCTGGAGATATTATAAAATACAAGTCAAAATCAATACAGAACAATTACAAAACAAATCAACACAGCATTCACTAGGACACAAAATACAGATACAGTAAAAAAAATAACTCCACTGAGAGACGGACATTATGTGGCTTAACAGACACTTTCTAAATGAATGATAGGAGTCAATATGCTTTGAGTCAACTTGAAACAAATTCTAGCTAAATGGAATGAGCTGAGTGTGGGATCCGAAAGGTTTTAGGTGGTCTTCCAAAATTTCCTGGGGTCATCAGTAGCAAGGAGAAATTGGACCGAAGTTGCAAAAGGCTCTGATAGTAAAAAGTTTGGGGGAGACTTTAACTGATTTTATCTTAATAACATAGAAAATTATACAGTAGTGTTCATTGAAAATATCAGGCAGTGTGCCAGATGCAACACTGCAATGAGGGTGAGAGGCTAGGGCCCAGTCAGCACAGGGTCAATACCGCGCACAGCAGAATGTCTTGCAACATAATCGCGTTGCGCGATTCAATGATAACTTCTTTCTGTGGGGGCTGCGCCCCCAGACCCCCCCCCACTAAGGATTCTAACTCTGGGGGGGGTCCATCATGGAGAGCGCACAGGTCCATGTTTCAGCATAATGCCGTGCGCTACTAAGCGTACAACATTATGACCTGGTATGGGCCCAGTCTACTCGTACATACTGTGGTTCACAGCTCTGAGACTGCGCCTTGTTGGTACAGTGAAACAGTAATTTGAATGAGGATGAAGGCTATAACCTTGACTTGGAGGGCAACAGATCCAGGTGCTTAACAGTTAGTATTTTGTTTCCCTGGATAAAATGTTAACCCTTTGTTAGGAAGGGTTTGAGAAGAGAGTTTTGTCTTCTTGCACAAAATCTTGTGCCAGTAATTATACGTGACAAGGAATGTGGAAAGGTGATTAACCCAACTAAAATTTCAAGGTATTTAGGCCCAAACTCCTGATAAAGCTGACGAAATCTATGGGAGTTTGGGATATATAGTGGTACACTCACCTCTTTAGCTTGTATTCACCAATATAAGGTAAAGAACTGTACTGCTACGCTTCCTGGCAAATCACTGTTTTGGCAGGAAGACAGGCTATATGATACAAAAGAAAAAATTACTTACCATAGTAATCTTGTTTCTTCTAAGGTAATCTTACTGTATTCTGACATATGCAGGATTGTCCTCCCATTGTACTGCCCCAGAGCTGAAATGGTTAATATAACCTATGCTAATGATTGAATGCTAAGCTCATGCTCAGTTTTCAAACCACTGTTCCTGGTAAACATTCAACAACTGTCAGATTCTTATGGCGCGTAAATACTAACAAGCTATCTATACTAACTTTAACAATTAGAGAAACAAATAACAACCAACAATCCCCTTTATTTAAAAATGTGGGACACACAGACTCAATTCACTAAGCCCAACAACAGAACCACTCATGGGTATACAACAGCATGGACAACTGTGCTGCAGTGGCCCTAGGTTCTAGTAGGGGAGATAGGGTGGGAGCTCAGAATACAGTAAGATTCCCTTAGAAGAAACAAGATTACTATGGTAAGTAGTTTTTTCTTCAAACCCCAGGAAATCTTACTGTATTCTAACATATGCAGACTACCCAAGCAGTACCTTTGGAGGAGGGTAGAGAACCTCTTTAGGAAACAAGCTCTGCAGTACTGCTGTGCTAAACCTGGCATCACCTCTGGCCTGGGTATCCAGGCTGCAGTCTTTAGTAAAGGCATGAACTATTTTTCAGGTAGCTACTTTACAAATTTCCAACAAAAGAATATCTCCTGCAGCTGCTATTGAGGCAGCTATACCCCCTGTAAAGTGAACACTAAGGCCTACAGGGGTTCTTTACCTACCTTGCTGTAGCAGCACTGAATACAAGCAACAATCTAGAGGGCAATAGACATTTAGAGGCAGGCTTGCCCTTTTTCACTTCTCCACAGGTCAGGAAGAATTGAGTGCTAGCCTGCCTGTGGCCATTTGTGTGACCCAAGTAGTAGCTTATAGCTCACATAACATCTAGGCTATGCAGTCCACATTCTCCTGAACTAGTGTGATCAGTGAAAAAAGACTGACAAAGTAATGTACTAATTTAGGTGGAAATCTAAAACCACCTTGGGCATAAAGTTTCTGCTAGTCCTGAGGGTTACCTTGTCCCTAAGGACTGATGTGTAATTTGACTCAGTGGACAAAGCCTAGAGCTCACTGCTCCTCCTAGGTCAGGTGAAGGCTACCATGAACACTGTTTTCCAGGTTGCATACTTAAACTCTGCTGAAGACATGGGCTCAAATGGTGGTTTCATTGCTAGCCAATGCATATATTGAGGTCCCATGCTGGGGTGTGTTCTCTGTGAGGGGAATGCAAATGCATGACACCCTTGAAGAACTTTCTAAACACTTTATAACTGCCAGGGATGACCCCTTACCAGCTAAGAGGTAAGCAGAGACAGCTGGTAAATGCACTTTGAGGGCAGAAGGCCTATGGCCAGGAGAATGAAGGTGTGCCATATACTCCAGGATGACAGACAATCCAGCCTGGAAGCAGTCTCTCTTTTTTCACTGGCACCAAATGGAAAAACCTCCTCCATTTAGAGGGGTAAGTGTTTCTGATAGAAGGATTTTCTAGAAACCCTAAGAACCTCCAGCACCCCTGTAGAAAGGTGCAAATCTGAATACTCTAAGTCCTCAAGAGCCAAGCACTGAGCCTGAGAGGCTGGAGGTTGGAGTAAATGACCCTGACCTGTGAGGAGGTCAATAGGATGTGCCTCCTGGGTAGAGAGATTGGCCTGGAAATTGACAAGGTCTGCAGTAGAAAATACCATGGCCATCTGGCCCAATCTGGAGCAGTGCAGATCACTGTTGCTGACTGAACCCTGAGCTTGTTCACCACTCTGAGCAACAGGGGAAATGGAGGAAATGCATACAGTATACCAGTCTAAAACAACAGCAGTGAATGCGCAGGGACTGTGCCCACCGCAGGAGGCCTACGACAAAATTGTGGTAACTAGTGATTGGCTGGGGGTGCAAAGAGGTTCACTTCTGTGGTACTCCAACTTCTGATCACCCCTTGTACTCATGGTGGTTTTGGTTGATCCTGCTGATAGCATCTGCCAGGACATTGCCCTTCCCTGGGAAGTGGACTGCTGAAAGGGAGATTCCCAGGGAGTGAGCTAGACTCTACACTTTCATGGCCACTATGCACAGTAGGAACGACTTTGTGCCCTCTTGCTTGTTTATGTAGTACATTGTGGTTGTATTGTCTGTCCTGACCCGAACCACCTTGCCTGGAAACATTGGAGCGAAGGACTGAATGCTTAGATAAGCTGCCCTGAGTTTCAGCAGGCCCTGTGTGAAGCAGGGACTCTTGATGGAGCCAGGTACCATGTGCAGTGTGTTCCCCTAGGTGTGCACCCCACCCTAGGAGGGAGGCATCTATTATTAACAGTTCCTGGTGGCAGCTGGAGGAAAGGCACACCCTTCCCTTCTTTTTCCTGCCACCATTGCAGAACTTGCCACAGGGATCTTGTGACTGAGACCATCTTACTTCCTATTTATTTATTGAATTTTGTTGACCCGGTAAGCTCATTAGAAGTCCCTTTTTCAGGGGCAACCAGGTGGAGGGGGAATACAGATGGTAAGTAACTGAAATTGAACCAGATTAAGCTGTTGGTGGTATTTTTAGTGAATCTTTGACAGGGAATCTCTTGTTTGGGAACAGTGAGACCTGAGATGGAACTAAATGCCTCTCAACTGAAATCTTGACGCTGAAACTGTTGCTGCAGCCATGTGCCTTGACAGCTGTAGGAAATGCCTCACTGGTCTGGGGGTATGAAGCTGGAATGAGCCTGCCAGCTGCACCAAGCTGATTATCATTCCCTGCAGGTGAAAAGCCCTTCCTCTCAGAGTGTCCAGCTTTTTTTTTCTTTTGCTTTTGTTTTACCAGGAGATGCAGTGTACACAGGGTATCCTGGACAGAGATCAGTGTATACATACCCACTGAGGAGACTGGGCTACCACCAACCAGTCATTCAGGTATGGGGAGATTATAACCTTTTGCCTCCTTAGGTGTGCCACCACCACAACTAAGCACTTGGTAAGCACCCCTAGAGCAGAGGTAAGTTGGAAAGGAATGATTCTGAACTATGTGTCCTTAAAGTCCAGGGATGTTGGCCCAATCCCCCTTCCTGAGTGTAGGGAGGATGGTAGCCAGAGTGACCATTCTTAACTTTGCTTAGTTAAATGTTTCTGATAGACTGGCAAATCTGATAAAACCTTGACCTTGGTTTGAGCAGGATCTTGAACCTGAGGGCAAGCCCCTGGCACACCATCTCCAGGAAACATCCATCTGTAGTTATGGATTCCCAAACATGGTGGTAGTGGGGCAGCCTGCCCCCTACTGGAAGTGAGAAAGTGGCTCTGGCAGACCCCCTCAGAGGTCTGCTTATTCTGCTCACTTGGCCGAGTGCTGGGACAGTATGGCTGCTACTCATTCTGCCTCTACCTCTGATGTACACTCTCTAAGGTTGATAGGTAGGCAATGCCTGGGCCTAAAACAAAACATCTGTAATGGGTTCTACCAGTGCTCCCTCTGCCTTGGTAGTTCTGGGGTGTTGCTGCTTTCTCCTTTGCAACAGCACTCTTACAAGCTACTTTATACCCATCCATCTTTTTGCCATTTACATGGCTACAATATCACTGGCATCCACTGCCATTCTGAACTGACATTTAGAGGCCTCTATGCCCTTAGCAATGTCTGAAAAACATTATTTTATTTATTTTTTTAAAATATCTGGAGACATATGCCATGTGAGTGGCCTGTCTAATGGACAAAGAGGCACCTAAGTGGTATTTCTTGGTCATGGAATCCACTTTCTTGGAATCTTTCCCTGCCTTATTTAAAGCCACAGCCTACATCCCCCTCTTCATGGCTGGGGTGCTCTGCTCCCGACAGCCACCCAATACTTTCTTTCCATCCTCTTCCTGGGGAAATGGAAGTAGAGTCTTATAAAAATTCTAGAAGGCTGTCTGTTCAGAGACTTGTGGATGGGCAGCACCAGTCTTCGCTACTGGCACATGCAACTTTGCCATATTGTCTGGCGCCACTTCCTCCTCTGTGGAAACTTGCATGAAGAGAGAGTCCAGTGTCTGTGTACACCTCAGCAACCGTTCAAATGAACTGGGAACCAAGAAGGAACCCAAGTCCTGAACCAAGGTTTGTCAATTGGGCCACTGAACCGGAATCGTGGTACTGGTTGCAGCGCCTGTAAAAAAAATGTTTATATATGTATATATATATCTTTTGATATTTATTGCAGGTTGGGACTGATGGGTTTCTAGGTTGCGGTTCCTGAATCAAATGTTTTTCTTTCCTTTAATCAGGGAACCATCACCCTGGTTAGAGGGTTGTGCATCCGGTTCCTTAGGTATGTACTTATGAGGGGAGGAAGCTAAGTCTACAGCTGGATTAGCAGCCTTCTTGAACATGTTTCCTACAGTCGGTTCAAATGCCTATTAAGCGCTGACTAAGGAAGCACTCCTAGCTTTTATAGATTTCACCATCTGCCTTCAGGTGATTAAACCCTAGGCAAATAAACACAATTTAAATGAGAAAGAAAAATTATGTTCACAGCTGGGTTAGCAGCCTTTTTGAACATGCTCCCTACAGCCGGTTCCAATACCTGTTAAGCTCCAACTGAGGAAAAAAAAAAACTTTTGCTTTCATAAATTTCACAATTTGCCTTCAGGTGGTTAAACCCTATAAGGCAAATAAACACAAATTAAATGAGGAAGGAAGAGATGTTCACAGCTGGGTCAGCAGCCTTCTTGAACATGTTTTCTACAGTTTGTACCAATGCCTGTTAACTGAGGAAAAAAACATTCTGCTTTTATAGACTTTACAATGTTCAAAGCTGGAAAATCCATTGGGCCAGTTCTTTTCTTGAGTTAGAGACAAAAAATGAAAATTACGTACCTACCGTAATTCTTGATCTTCTCTTGTATCTTCACCATTCATTACTGCTGGGTGTAAGCTGGAAGCGCCCACCTGCTACGGGAGTTTTTTTTTTTTTGAAGGAGGAGTCGGCGCCAACAGTGCCACCCATGAGAGTGATGCACCACATGGTGCATGAGGGGCGGCCGTTAGACGCTGCAGACTCCTCCTCCATCCCAGTTCTGTAAGCCAGAGAGGTGAAATAAAATGAATTAGAAGGACAAGAGCGAGGCAAGGGAGCCGAAGGATAGATAAAGGAAGGGAAACAAACTAAAAAAGGAATAAGCTGAAAAGAGGACAGGAAAGAGGAGAACCCTACCCTAAGGGACTGCAGGACCTCACTCCGTGGGCGGAACAGATTAAGGGAGAGGAAGAGAGAAGGAAGAGGAAGAAGAAAAAAGTATATTATGAGGAGGGAAAATTCTGCCATGAATTTTGGGTGAAATTGGCTTGAAGCTCGGAGCTTAAAAGCAAGGGAGCAAGGATCCCTTCAGACAAAACTGGTTTGGATGGTTCAACTGAATCTTCCGCACAGCTTGGTACAAGAGAGGCAGATTTCCCTACACATCCCGCTATCCTATTACCCATCACTCAAGCTGAGAGCTCACAGATTACCAAAGGCCAATAATCTGTTCCAGAGAGGAAACAGCCCCCAACTTGGTGTAGGGGAAAGGACCCCACTAGTACACAGTCATATGATTAGTACTGGGGGGCCCTAAGAGAGGGCAACCTCTTTTGGAAAGATGGACTGAGACAGAGAAGGAAACTCCTTCTAGCTCCCTGGTAGAAGGCAGGGGCCAAATGGTACCAGACCACCAATTCAAAGATGGTAATTTTCGAATCGGGCTAGAATTGACGTTGATTAGCCACGGCCTGGCATTCACAAGGCAATATTTAGGGACACCAGCTAGGTCTGAAGACCAAGGGTTAGAGGACTGTCTCAGAAACTAGCCCTGTTGGTTGGTGATTGAACTAATCTGGCCTGAAGGTAAAGTCCCTGAAGACGACACCTTCCAGGATAATCAGAAAGAGTTCCCTCAGATGGAAAGGATGATGCTCCACTCACTCTCCTCCTCCTCTTCAAATCCTTCTCTGTTTTTTAAGAGAAGAACAGAAGGTCTTGAGAAACCAGGGGATTTAGCCCCCAAATGGCCTTGAGAGGGGAAGGGGGAGGAGGATGAGCAGGGCGGGTAAGATGCCCAAGAAGTGAGGCCCATGACGGGAAGGTGGGTGGGATTCAGTAATGAATGATGAAGATACAAGAGAAGATCAAGAATTACGGTAAGTACATAATTTTCATATCTTCCCTTGTCAATTTTCACCATTCATTACTGCTGGGTGTGTACCAAGCCCCCCGTAGGGGGTCTAGAACAACCCAGAGGGAACAGGACCCTCAGCTTCCTGCTGGTGGGAAACAGGAAGAAGAGACCCTGGCTGTACTAGACTGGAAGCCTAAGGCCAAGGAGAGTGAGAAGGTGTCTCCTGAAGATGAGGGGATGGAGGAAGCCCCTGCAGAAGCCTCCTAGCACTAGTGGAAAAAAGGCAGGTCCATTGGAAGGTGGAGCGAATCACCCTATGCCAGGCCAGGGATGACAAGCTCGATAGACAAAGCCATGCTGACCGCCTAATGCAGATCACTGTCCCTGCAAGCCTGGAAGTCACCTCATTGGCATCATAAGATGCTCTTGCTTGGTGCCTTGCCAGTTCCAGGCCTATAGCGGAGAGGGCAATGATTTGTCGAGATAGCTCCAAATCAGGCATTGATGATTGCGACTGAGCCAGCATTGTCCACAAGTGCCTGTTCTAGGCAACATGGTGTGCCTGATGTGATGCAATGCACAACATCTTACGAGAAGAAGAGAAAACTCTTTGCCCCCACTGGTTGAACAGTAGGGAATCCGAGTTCAGTGGTCGGTTGTGCGCCAGGTGCCGATGCCCGGAAGGGGTCTCTAAGAATACCAAGCCCAAAGGAGGGTGAGGGAGAGAACCTAGAGACTCCTATGGAGCACAATAACTCCTTCTGCAGCCTGCCGGGGCTGGGAAAGGGTCAGCTGGAGACTGCTAGGTGCGGATAGACATTTCCTGGAAGGGAATAGGCCAGGATGGCACCACCAGATGTTGGGCACTGAATTTACTGAGGAATTCACACATCTCTTGCTTGGTATTGTCCCATCTGATAAAAGAAATATGGAGATCCCAAACCATCCTTGATAGGAAGTGCTAATATTCAGTGAAATCAGTGTCAGAAGAGAGATGAATGGTAGGTTCCATTCCCTCCGAGGAAGGAGTTGAGGAGGATGGGGAACATGAATATCCAGAAGACTCCTGTGGCAGTGGAGACAGGAGAAAGATCCATTCATGCATGTACCTAACATATGACGGGAAGGATGCCACAGTGCCTGTGAACGTCTCCCAGGATAAAGGCGCCGTAGAACCCACATGGCCTGGGAGAGGGGGGTGGCTGCAGAGGAATGGGAGAAGGGCACCTGCAAGGAGGTTTCAGTCCTCTGCCAGGACTCTGGAGCCCAGGGAATAGTGCCTGAGCTACAGGGATCCTTGAGATTAAACCAGGGTCGCATGACGGAACCCTGGGAATGTGAACTCCAGAAGAGCCCAGACAGGGAATCTCCCCTGTGATGCACCTGGGGTTGCATGAGTCCAGAAGGGCAACTCTCGGCAGCACCACCAGAGGAGACCCTGAAGCCCAAAACAGAGAGGCGGGGCTTGGCGCTATGGCTCCTCCCTGCGTTTTGTGAGGTGGCAGAAGAGTGCCACCACCCCTCGCCCCGACCCCTCAACCCCTTAGATTCCAAGGATGCCCTCCTCCTCCTTGATCCAAGCAAAGGAGTCCCCTGATGCAGAGGCCTCCTGAGGGAGCCCACTGAAGCTAGGGTCTCCAATCCCCCCTGAGAGGGCGCAGCAGCACCAAGACTGGCAGCTGCCGCGGCCCCTCCAGAGGAGGCAACCTCTTCCCCAACCCCCAAGCTGTCCTCACCAATGGACCCCAGGCCACACCGACCAGGGAATCCTCAGAGGCAGACTGCTCTGGAGATTCAGGAATGTGGGCACTGGGCCACCTGACACTGTGTACCACAGAGATATCTGATTCTGAGGAATCAGGCAGCCAGTCCAGGTCCACATCTGAATTGACACCCTCTGAAGAGAAGTCGACCAGCAGGACCTCAATACCGGCCACCGCGAGAACACCCTGAGGAACGGCTCTGTGAATGGTGCCGGTGTCCCCAGCAGCACAAGCCCATTCCTATCGCACCATGCACGGCCCTGGAACCCAACACAGACCCATCCATAGCTCCGGCCAGGCCCCCGGTGCCACACACAGCATTGAAATCCAAAATGGCACCACTGATGGACCCGCACAGTGCACTGACACTGTGAGCAGTGCCGAGAACCAAACCAGCACTGCACACGGCACCACCCCAATCTCCAGCACCACGAACAGCACCAGGATCTGAAATGGCACTGCAAGGCAGCATTGAGGGGCCACCAGTGCTGGACCCAGCAACCGTGGGCCATGACTTTGGGGGAGCCTGCACCTCAGGAAAGGTGACTGCCGAGGTGGCATTGATGACGTGACCCCAGTATGGGCCGCACTGGTCCTCCAACACCACAAAAGAAGCCTCATCTTTGGCAAGGCTTGAAGATGAGGAAGCCTCCTCCTCACCAGACCATATACATCTGGGAGAGGACCTGGAGGAAGAGTCTAAAGACCTGGCCTGGGAAGCCCGAGAGCAACATCATCCTCCGAAAGTCAGCGTGGCCCGGCCGACTTTAAACATGCGGATTTCCAGAACACAGTGATCGATGGAAAAACAGGCATCACATCTGTCCATATCATGGTTAGGCCCCAGGCACTGAGGCAAAATTCATGCTGGTCCATCATGGAAAAATGCCAGCCACAGGAGCACCAACGCATAGGGGCATGGCCTGCTTTCAATTTACGCTTACCTCCTGAACCAGAGATGATGTGAAATAAAATAAAACACAGCAAAAGATCCCGGCGCCATTAAATAAATAATTGGAATGAACTTACCAGCCAGTAACAGCGTTGGGATAGAGAAGCAGGATGAGGAGTCATCGAAAAAGACAGGGCTGACAAAGGTAGGCCAAATGGCGTACTATGAATTTCGAACTTGCGCAGCAGGTGCAACCTCGATGGTAGAAGAAACAGAACTGGGATGGAAGAGGAGTCTGCGGTGCCTATTGGCCACCCCTCATGCACCATGCGCACCGTCAGCACCGACTCCTCCTTCAAAAAAAAAAAAATACTCCCGTAGCGGGTGCATACTTCAGGCTTACACCAGCAGTAATGAATGGTAAAGATCGACAAGGGAAGATCCAGTAAAAACTCCAAGAAATGGTTTTCTGCGAATCAAAAATCCCCACTAATGGAAAAAACTTTATAGTGTATTTTTATTGCTTTATTTATTTTACTTTGCAGTCGGTTCAACAACTGCTGAGAGAACCAAGAGTTACCCCAGTTTCCCTTAAATAACAAATTAAGCAACCAGCCCAAGGAAAGAATGAAATACAGAAATGTACTTTTAGAATTTTAAATAAAAGTTTGGTTCCCTTCCGGTTAAAAGAACTGAAAAGAAACCTAAAAAACTTATCGGAATAACACTAAATCTAAACTAGTTTACCTGTAAACTGAAGACAGTGATTTAAAAAACAAACAAAAATAAACTTTACTTCCAAAAACTGAGAAATAGATAAAAGTGTTCAAGAAGATGAAGGAGAGCTCTCAGAGGCTTCTGTACTGTTCAAGCAGAGTAAAGAATCTGACAGTTGTAGAATGTTAACCTGGGACAGTGGTTTGAAAACTGAGTATGAGCCTAGCAGTCCATCATTAGCATAGGTTCTATTAACCATTTCGGCTCTGGGGCAGTACAATGGGAGGACAATACTGCATATGTCAGAATACAGTAAGATTTCCTGGGGTTTGAAGTGGGGGACATCAAATAAGAGATGGTGAATGAAATTGCCTAGGCTGGGGCAGGTAGCAATCAGGGCAAACTGCAAAAGACTCATTGGTTGTAGGCTATTTAGGGACTGCTATTAGTCATATAAAATACTGCACTACAATAAGAATAGAATCAATATTCATAACAAATAAGAGTACAGCTCTTAATCTAACAGACAACAAACCCTCATTCCACAACAATAAATACTGTGTCCACCCCCACCCACAAAGTGCGAGACTATGCCTGTCCAATGCTAACTGAGACAAGTCTATAAGGCCATCAGGTAAAAGGTGCCAGGGTGCATTTGGTTTAAATAGAAATTGGAAGTGGCTTGATACCCCTCTACCGGGATCCCTTTTTCAGGTTTCTGCCAGTATGCTGTCATACAGGAAATGAAGGCAAACTCCACTTTCACTGACAGAATCATAATGAATATGTACAAACCACCTAACTAATACTGTTTGCATGCAGAGAAACACAATAATATCAATGCATACAATAAATGCAATTAAAACATAAAATATAATTATTAGAGGATGGAAACAGCTTGTGAAGAAGGAAATGAATGGGTTAAAAGCATCAAATAATACTTTACTGATATCTTTGCACCATCTCTAGCACCACTCATTGGTGAGTATGCCATGGTCTTTGCCCTTTCCATCATCTGATGCACCAGCAACCCAACGTGCATTTGAAGCTCCCCAAAACAGTCTATTAATTGTATTCTCACTGCAGGCAGGTACAGGTCTGATGTTGAACCATGGTATGGTACTGATTGAAAGTTGGTAGTCCAAGATCCCAAAGAAATATACTTTAACAACAGATGCAGGCTGTTCCTGGCTGTAGCAGTTCTAAAAGGGCTGTGATGTAAAGCACTCAGGAATGCCCAGTACTTAACTAAATGTCCTTGCTAATGGAATAATAGTGGGGTATTAATCCAGCACTCATGATCTCTAGGCATATCTGCAGTTGTTGGCTCTGTTGGGATATCCCCTCTGAGTTGGCAGATGTAGGTGGTGCTACAGGTGCTGCTGACCCAACACGCTTCCATGTGGTGAGGGGTGCAGACCATGTTGGTCTCTGATGACCTCTACTGAACTGGAGACTTGCCTTCTTCCTATCCTGTAGGGTAGACAGTCATTCAAGGCATCAGGTTACTCAGGCCCTCTGTCAGTACAAGTCCTGACTACAGACAAAGCCCTATGCAGGTTCTTTGGTGTTGTCCCAAATTGGACTAGAAACATCTTTTTACAAATACTTTTAAATAGCATGTCTCAGCCCTGTTGCTGGCTGCTAGAATCATTCGCTCACTCTCTCCAATACAGATCTGAAGCTTTCTTACGTAATTCTTCAACTGTCTACATTTGAGGATCAGTTCTCATTGGCTGGCATTTCATATATAATTTCTTATGCTAATTCCCCACACAAGATCCTTTGTAATCTAAGCTAGTGTGCAGCTCTGCAGAGCTAAATTCGGGATTGGCTGTTTCTCCAGGGTAGCATATATTCTCCTCTTACCTCTACCCAGCTGCCCGGAGCCAGAAGCACTTCAATAACATTTTGTATTGTGTTTACTATTAAATGTTAAGTTATATCCATCCCTTGGCGTGGCTTCTGGTTGTCAGGATCCATACCTTCTAGTCCCTGCTGCCATCTGGTAGGACCAAGTGGGTAATCAGTGACAGAGGAGTGCTTTTGGATACACTTGAGGTTGTACTCTCATGGTAGAGTGATTTCAGTGGTGCGGCTAATATTGAGGCTGTTGTGCATCTTTAAGGGCCACTGAATTAATATGGCAAACTTCTCACTGTGCTTTCGAGACCCTGATTTCAAGTCTGGGGCTTGATTAAACAAACTCCCTGTACAGCCAGTTGTCACTGGTGTCTGTGGTGCAACGGTGACAGAAGGAAATGAGAAGCTGTGGTTCCAAGTTTGCTCCCAGACACTACTGTCAAAGACTATGGTGGCCAGTAGAGTGTAAAGAAACACTGCAACTCACCAGCTTCAGTAACAAGGGCACTTCCTGCATGAATAAATAGTGTTCCATCCAGACTATACTCCTGCAGCTGCCATCCAGACAAAGGTGAAGAAGCAGCACAGGAGGTGGCAGCAACAGTGCTCCAGAAGGGAGAAAATGTCCTAGCCCATAAACACTGTTTGAGAAAGGGCCACATTAGAAAGGCAGCAAATGTTAGAACATTCATTGAGCTAAGTAGAGGGTGAAGAACCCTTTACAATGCAGACAGTGGGATCTTTGTTAGCTACCACAAAAGGCAGGGCCTGAGACTCTGAGAACCATCAGACTAACAGACTGCATGCTCTGATGCATGTGGCATACAACAGGCAGAATCCAAGGCAGTAGGCAATGCTGCCTGATATGGCACTAGTAGAAAACAATATAGCAGCATGTGTATACTGAAAGTAACATATGGAAAAAGTGAGGAAAATGTCCTGCTTTCCTGCTGCTCAACCCATTAACATACCTGTAGACACTCCACTACTGCAGGGCAAATTAAATATGGGGTTCGATCATGTTTGGTCATCATGGTGTGGTGCTTGAGACAGCCCACCTTCACATGGGTGAAATGTTGGCAGATGCTGGAGGGGTGAGTTTGGAAGCTTTTTATATGTATCAATAAAATTATTTTAAATGGAGGGCCAAGCTATGGGAATTTATTTTCTGCCACGATGCACAATAGTGCCTGTTAGCCACTTTTTTGTTATTCATCATGGTGTGGCTGGACAACAGTCGGGGTGAAGTACTTCAAACCCCTAACTCCACTCTAAGCACTTTGACTTTTAACTTAAGCAAGGGCATTGATTGGAATTCCTCCAGGAGTGCCCCACAGTGGTCTTAACAGCTTGTTTTGGGAGGGTCAGGAAAGACACTGGCATGGGTCAAGACCCCTGCTCTACAGTGATGGCAACTGACTGCATGGTGCCAAAGGGAGCCCATGGAAAGCTGGACAAACAAAGAGTGAACTGCAGCTCAGTTCCAAAGTCTTACCTTCCCTACATGCTTTTCAGCCCCTGATTATACCAAGGATGTTGACTGACGTTTCTCCAGAGTGTACTGCAGTGCACTGAACAGATTGTTTGGGGTCAGGATTGCAGCAACATGGTCCAAGACCACTTACTTCCAGTGATGTGGCATGACTGTATGATAACTGAGGAAGCTAATGGAAACAGGGGCAGAAAAAAAGCTGCAGCTGAACTCTGAAGTCTTGCCTTCATTCTGAGTACTCTAGCTCCACACTTTAGCAAGGATGTTGATAGGTACTCCTGCAGGAATGTCCCTCAAAAGTCTGAATGGCTTGGTGGGAGATCAAAGAGCCAACAACATGACTCAAAACCCTTGCCTTCAGTGATGGTGACACAGCCATGTGGAGACTGAGACAGTTTATGGAAAACTGGGCAAACAAGGAGCAAACTACAGCACAACTCTGAAGTCCTATCTTCAATCCAAGAACTCCAGCTTCTGACTAGAGCAAGGATGTTGGTAGGCAATCCTCCAGGAGTATCTTGTAGTTGTCTAACTGTCTTGGTGGAGGAGGGAATGGACACCGACAACATGGTCCAAGACCTCTGTTTTCCAGAGACTGTGGCACAGCAACATTGAGAAAACAGGGACAAATGGGCAAACTGAGTGGACCAAGCAGTCCTTATCTGCCATCAAATTCTGTGTTTCTATTGAAACTAAGGGAAGCAATTAAAAGCTGGATAAACAAAGAACTAACAATAGCTCAACTCTGAAGTATTGCCTTTTAGTCTGAGCACTCAAGCTCACAACCAAAGCAAGAACACTGATTGGCAGTACTCCAAGAATGTCCTGGGGTGGTCTGAATGGCTTAGTGGGGCTCAATGGAGCCAGTAATATGGATCAAGCAAGATCCATGCCCTCCAGTGATGATAACACAGCCACTCACAAATATTCTGAATAAAGCCATTGTATGTCTGTTTACATATGTTTACACACAGTATGTATGTTTACAGGACCTCCTTGTGAATGAGCTTGCTCAATGGAGTTTTACTGCAATAAACTTGAACTTGAACATGTCCAGTTTATACAATGTATTTCAAATACTAAAGTTTTTAAATTAGATTTTTTTGTAAAGATTTAACAATTTCTGCTCCATTTTTCTTTTCTATTTCACATGTCACAGAGGGCATTGTAATGCCATCAAGCACTTTATAAGCTGTTGTCCCATTAGTTAAGGTTTCCTTTGTGATCTATCCAAACTGGAAATACTGTAATTACAGATTTTAAACCCTATGAATATTAAACATCTGTGAATTATCTATGGTGAGGAGTGGGAACAAGCAGAGAAAGGGAATGGACAGATTCAATGGGCCAGGAAGGATCTTTTCTGCCTACACATATCTTTGAATCTATAAACCCAGTGTTAATGTAACCAGTCCACTGGATGCCAGGTACCCAGGTAATAAAGGCCCCAATGCTCACAGTGAGAAACAAGCCACAGTTCTTAACGGTGCCTGTACACTGGGACTTATAAAGGAGTCCCTTGGTGGTTCTACACATTACATGAACTATTCCAACAATAAAAAATGCCATCATTCTTATGGTAGAGGTAGAGTCAAGCATAACTTAATTTATTAAACTCTACATATACTGATATCCCTCCCCCTTCCCACAGAGGATACACCTAAAATAGCTACATACACAGACATTTCATCTCTACCATAGGGTCCCTGATGTAACTGGAACCCTCTGCTTATTACTGGGACACCACATTAGCAGGGATTCACACATACAGTAGGGGCTGCTATACTAGGGCACCCTATCTACACAGTACTAGTCCCCTTCACCCAGTCCATACAATACTACAGGTTAGTGCACACAATAAAGGGGCCTTATGCTATGCTTCTGAAAGCTACTCACTATCAGGGACTGCATGAGGGCTGCTATTACTTTCTCCTCTGGGGCCTGATGTTAACAATGTAACTCTTTCTAGGCTTCCTCCCAACCTACCCTCTGTTCCAGCTTATCATAAGATAAACTTTCTTGAACCTCCCAGGTCTCATAAACTTACTTGATAGCCACGCTCAAAACACATGTGCAGTTTCCCCATGGAGCACACAACATCAACAGGTTGATGGGAAGACTTTCTGACTCCCCACAGCTCCATTATGGGGCCAAGGATGCTCCCCTACTCTACCACAGCACCCAAAGGGAGTGCTCACAAATTACAGGTGGTTCTTTTGAGGGGAGTCCACCACATCTCCACTGTAGTTATTTCTCTCATTTGAGACTGTGAGGGTGGACACAGATATTTATTGTTGTTGAATGAGGGTTTCTCCTTTGCTCTCTCAGTCTCTACATACTCATTGGCTTCTCTTACTCTTTCTCTCGCGCTCTGTTCACAGCATAGGTTCTCGTTATCTCTACATATCACTCTTTCTCTTCCTCTTTCTCTTCCTCAAGGTCTTTTTCTCTATTTACCTATTTTCTCTCAACTGCCTCTGGCATAGAGCACTTTTCTCCCCCTGTGTGTGTGTGGGGGGGGCAACTGGACAGTCCTGTCTTCTATCCTTTCCCTAGCCAGGCTGCTGTACTCCTCTTGGCTCAGAACTCAAGGAATGACTGGTGCATGTGCCTCTCTAAGTTTATAAGGGATGGGAAAGGCCAGCAGCTCCCCAGCATTTGCATAGGCCATACATGTGCAGGCATACACTGTGAGCAGCAGCCTATCAAAGCGGGAGGGGGGGTCTGGACAGTACAAGGACCTTTGGTGACTGACCACAAATGACAGAGTGTGACAGTCTGATTGCATTAAGATAACTGAGGTGGTTACAAACAGAGGAAACTTAGACCTACAGGTAGACATACATGAAAGTACATGAACAATACACATTTGTTTTCATGTAGATCCAGAAAAATAAATGTTTATTTTCATGTCTGAATGTCATCGACCATTTAGCCAATAAAGAGTAGCTGTTTATTTGCAATAGCAACACAATATAAACCAATTATTACAATTGTGCTGACTGTACAGTCAGAAGATTTTACTCATACCTTCAAACCTAGTTACGTACTTGTGGCTACTCCACTCATGAGTAAAGAGACTTGGAGGTACTTGTGAAAGTAAATCTGATTATACTGTACCATCATGACAGGTGTAATAATCCCTATTTATCTTCGTTTAGAACTTTCCAGTGGTTATTATGACTCATACTCTGTCTGTAAAATCTGACTCTCATCTATGTTGTATAAAAACATGGAAACACAGAATCTAATGGCAGATAAGGGTTGCTTAGCTCACCCAGTCTGCCTAATTCACTTATATATTTATATATTTTTTCCTACCTTTATTTTTACTGCAGACCCACTTTCTCTCCCCAGCTTCCTTACTCCAGTGATTCCCTTGTGTATGTTGCAGGCATTTTTGAGATTTCTATTTTTCTCTCCTTCCCAAGGCATCCTACATGCCTTCACCTTCAGGAGTCACCAGTGCATTTGGCCCTCATTCTTACCTCTGGTTCACCCACATCCAGCTGTGGTATTCTTCCCAAGTGGGGATGGGGAGGGCTCTACACCCCAAATCTTTCTGTATTCAGTTGGGGTTACTGCAGGGGTAGAGGCATCCGATCAGTGTGGCTCTCCATCTACCCATTTCACAGCATGCCACTTTTTCCCATTTTTCCTGGAGCGTGACTGTGCCCAAATAGCAAGGCGCAAGCACCAATGTCCATCACACTCCTCCACGCACATGTCAGGTGGTGCATATTGCTGTACTCCTGGCTTCCACCAGAGGCCAGTCAATCACTGAGCCTAGTCCCCCCTCCCTCCCAGAGAAGGCAAGCTGCCCCCTGTGTGCTGAAACCTCCTCCCCTGGCCAACCCTTCAGCTTCCCAGGCTCATTCCCAAACCCGGGTCGCCAGCGTTGTGAGTGGTAGTGCTACTGCTGTGCCGATCGGCAGGCTGTCCAAGGATTTTTGAACCCCACCACTGTTTTTGTACCCATGTGGGTGGCTGTTCCAGGAATCCACAAATCCTTCTGTGAAGAAATACTTTCTCACATCTCTCTTGAACCTATCCCCCTTCCAGCTTCATAGCATGTCCCCTTGCTCTACAGCATTTTTGTTTCTGAAAAATACTCCACTTCTGTACCTTATTAACCACCATGAGGTATTTAAAGGGCTGTGTCATACCCCCCTCCAGGGTAAACTTATTGCGCTCCTTTAGCCTCCCAATGAAGGGTTTTTGATGCAGACCCTGCACCATTTTGGTAGCCCTCCTCTGGACAGCCTCCACTTTCTCTATGCCCTTCTTGAGAAGATGTCATACAAGTTTCTAAACATACTACATTCGTATACATTTCCTCCTCCATCTGCCCTCTATATGTGAAATTAACTAGAGTGTAAAGGGATAGTGTTCCTACACTAGTTAGTACAGTTATAATCTTTTAAGAGGCATACCATGTTGTGTATGGAAGGACTGTTTTAATGCTTCTGTAGTTGTGGATTCATGGGTGGCAGGTCTTGTCAGAACAACTTGATTGAATTCTTCAATAAGGGGAGACAGAGATATGAGACCAGGGCAGGGCGGTGGACGTGGCCTACCTGGACTTCAGTAAGGCTTTTGACACCATCCCCCACAGGAAACTGGTATGCAAGGTGGACAGCTTGGGGGTGTGGAACAAGCTCACTAGATGGGTGGGACATTGGTTGGAGTGGAGAACCCAGAGGGTCATAATAAATGGAGTGCACTCAAAGGAAGAAAGGGTGAGAAGTAGGATTCCCCAGGGGTTTGTGTTGGGACCCATAATTTCCAACATATATATAGGGGACATCATAGACGGTATACAGGGGAAGGTGTGTTGGTTTGTGGATGACATGAAAATTTGTAGTGACAGGGTTGGGGGGTGGAGGATATGAGGGAGGATTTGGCCAGGCTGAAGGAGTGGTCAGAAATGTGGCAATTACAGTTCAACATAAAAAAGTGCAGAATTATGCACTTATCACATAACTACCCAAAGGCGAAAAACCGACTTGAGGGGGAGGAGCTAGAGGTGACAGAGCAGGAAACAGACCTGGGGATAACCATCTCAGACAGTCTGAAAGTACAGAGTCAATGCAACAGAGCAGCAGGAAAGGCCATAAGAATGCTGGCATGCATAGGGAGGGGTTTCACAAGCAAAAGGAAGGAGGTGATCCTGCTGCTGTATAAAACTATGGTTAGACCACACATGGAATATGGGGTCCAGTTCTGGAGTCTATACAGGCAACGGGACAAGGACAAGCTGGAAAGGGTACACAGAAGAGTGACCAGAATGGTGGTGGGGGGGGGCTTCAGGGGAGGTCATATGAGGAGAGGTTGGTGGAGCTGGGCTTGTACTCGCTGCAAGAGGGAGGGAGAGGGGCAAGATGGTGGAGATATTCAAATACTTGTAGGGCATAAACAGGGTGAGAGCTGACTGCATATTCAACTTGAATAAGAACAATTCCACTAGGGGTCATACCCTCTAACTAGAGGGGGGGCAGATTCAGAGGGGGCATCAGGAGGAGGTTCTTTACTGAGAGGGTGGTACAGTCATGGAACAGGCTGCCAGTATGGGTGTTAGGGAAGGATACAATGGAGAGTTTTAAGAGGTCCTGGAACAAGCACATGGGACTGGCGGACAGGGGGAAGACTGGAAAGGGACAGAGGGGATCCTCCTAGGAGAGGGGGATTACGGGCAGACTGGATAAGCCTAGGGGTCCTTTTCTGCTGGCAGATTTCTATGATTCTATGAAGTAAATTAGTTTTACCCTAAACATCTGAAACTATGTACACAATGTACTAGCGATGCCTGTAATTAAAGTCATAAAACTGGAAACCACATTGTTTAAAACTCCCTTCCTTTACTTACTGTAGCTGAAATGTAGTAAAATTAAGAGCACTTACTTTGTAAGCATGTTATATATTTACCAGATCTTCAGCTAAGATGTTAAAACTCAGAATGAATCTTCCTGGAACAATTCTGTTCTGCTCTCCACTACTTAGAATGTACTGCTCTTGGCAAGTTGCAGGCATTCCTAAAGTATGAGTGCAGTCAGCTCATGTTATCACCAGCCCACATTTTTCAAATGTTTTTTTTATTTAGTTGTTTAACCAGGATTAGCACAAATTTTGACCATTTATTGGCTATTGTTTCAAAATGTCATCAATGATATCTTACAACATCTAAAACAATGTTTATGTTTAGTGTGACAGGGAGACCCCTGTCAAGGATGGGTACCCTGGTAGAAAGATGAGGTTCCCTTAAACCCCCCCCAAAAAAAATGAAGCACCAGCTATGTAGGTCCAGCATGCCAGCTGGCTGAGGTAATTGAGGTGCTGGTTGCTTAAACAGAGTATATAAAATGCTTATAAAGCATAATAAGTGCCTATAAGAAAAAATAAGGTGCTTATGGTTTAAATAAAGTGCTTTGAAGTTTAAATACAGCACATAAGAGGCATTTGTAAATGTTCTCTGGATTTAAACTGAAGTATGTTTGTGCCTTTAAATAATAAAGTGCTTTTGGTCTTGAAAGAAACTAAAAGGCAGCAGTGCTAGCCATGTAACATTTTGTACTAGATGTGACTTATAAAATAAATAAGAATTAAGTAAGAATTACCACGAGTTGAGTTGCTTATGCAATATACATGCAAGCATTTCATAGGAAAGGAGGTGCTGATAAAGAACTCAAGGGCCTGGATATTCAAAAGGGTTGCGCATGGCGCAACAGGGATGCACCATGCACAATCCACCGATGAACCCCAGCACAAAATTCAATGGGGCAAGTTGCAATGCGCAACTCCCGATGCGCCGGGGTGCATTGGAAATGTATGCAGCACAAGATATTCAGCCCGGGATGTGCAGCGCATATGCTGGCACAACTCTGCCTTGCACTGCTCGGGGGGTGCAAAGATGTGCCAGGTAAAACCAGGAACAAATCCTAGCCACCCACAGGTGAGCTGTCATATGGCACGGCACAACACAGCAGCCGCCAGCTGTGGGTGGTCACCCGCCCACCCAGAAAACTGTCTACAAGCTCCCTGCCCTGGGAGCATTGTGCCTCCCCCACCCCATTGCCTGATTGCAGGCATATGTATTAAAAGCCTCCCTGGTGGTCGAGTGCAACCCCCCCATCACCCGATCATGGGTGGAAATAGCCATAGAAACCCTGGTGATCCAGTGGTACCCACCTCCCCCCTGCCCACAGAGGTCCCCCGCCACCCAGTACCCCCCGTCATTGGCGGGTGGCGGCACCCCACCCGCATGCCACTCGGCCACCCGCTGAATGACAGCGTACGACTGTTCTGTACACTGTTGGTCCACTGTGTGGACCGATGTATACAGATCATACTGCCCACTACACAGGCCGATATGTGAATGAGCATCCGTTCACATATCAGGCCTGTCAGCAATATGATCTGCATGCCCTTGGTCCGCGGTGGAATCAACAGACGACAGACATACCTATGCTGTCATGGCGGCCAGGCGGCATGTGGGCAGGTGCTGCCGCCTGCCGATGATGGTGGGGTGCTGGGTGTCAGGGGACCTCAGTGGGTGGGTGGGGATGGGGTACCACTGGACCACCAGGGTTTCTATTGCTAGTTCTGCCTGCAATGGGAGGGGGGGTTTCCACTGGACCACCAGGGAATGTCATTATACATATGCCTGTGATTGAGCGATGGGGCAGGGTGCACACTGGACCCCCAGAGAGTCTAACTATCCATGTGCCCACGATCGAGTGATGGGGGTGGGTTTCCACTTGACCACCAGGGAGTCTACTTTTGCTTATGCCCATGAACATGTGTATGGGAGCGGGGGACCACCATGGGACTGCAGAGCATCGGTCCCTGATGGCTGCAGCCTAGCAGGGATCCAGGCGCAAGTCACTGGGGATCAGTGCACCACAAGCAAATGGGGCCATAATGACATGCAAATGGCCCCATTTGTGCCTTGCATGCATAATGGCCTCGTTTCATGCCCAGTGCTGAATATCATGGTGATGCGCCTAGCACAACTGCACTTGCACTGGTGCATCCCCCTGCTCCTGTTCCCTGTCTTGAGCTGGCTCAGTGCCACTGCACCATGTGCAGTTTGTGTACCCTCTGTGCCATATTCAATGGTGCTGAGCCAGTAAGTCAAACTCAGCAGAGTGTAACTTTATGAGTGCTTCAGCACCATGTTCAAATGGTGGGCCACTGGGGTTTCAGGAAATTATGAAAATAAAGTAAAACAGAAGCTCAATCATACTGTTAAGCTCATCTGGCACTTTATATGGGAAATGGCTACTTGCCACCAGAGTGTCATTAACCTGGGACCAGAAGAGTCAGTGCCCCCTGTGTCTTGCAAATGGCCTCTGGTTATATTCCTGCCAGCTGAGATTTTTTTGTTGTTGTTCCCCCTTCCCCAGGCAAGCTTTAGTCAGACTAGAGCTCTCCTGAAGCAGGGATGCTTGCTGCCTGGTCACCCATCTGCCTCCTTCTTCCACCTCAGCACTCTTGGTTGTCCCCCTTCCCTCAATTTCATGTCATTATTTCAAACCCCCACTCACCCCAGCAGCTAATTATCACTTGTCTTGCCCTCCAGCTCCTGAATGAGTCCTAGTTCTGTCACTTTTTTTTTATTTAGTTTTTGTTGACCGGGTAAGTGCACAAGACAAATCCTGCCTATTTTGGGCACGTCCCGGGGGAGGAGGATACAGATGAATGCCATCTGACCTTGAACCAGATTAAGCTGTTGGTGGTATTTTTCATGAATGGAGGAAATTTGGCCATTGTACCGGGGAAATCCCCCTGCTCTTTTCGAGAAGTGCCATGGGATCTTTAACATCCACCTGAACTACCACCAGAACAGGCAGATGGGACCTCGGTTTAACGTCTCATCTGAAAGACGGCACCTCAGGATTGCAGCACCCCCCTCATGCTGCACTACAGTGTCAGTATTGGGATATTAACCCAAGTGCATGGTGTGGGGATAGAACCCACAGCCTACTGATCTCCTGGCCTCAGAAGCAAGTGTGTTACCTGCTAAGCCACTGCTACTGCCCATGTTCATATCTCCTCTTCTGGCACAGGCTCAGCACCAGCACTCACCACATGTACATTAGTCTGCTGTTACAAGCATCAAACACTGGCAATGACAAATGCTTATTTACAAATGTGCTGTTATATTTTAAACAACTGTGAATTAATAGGTCAGCACTGTAAAGTTACAACTTCCATTATTCAGAAAGTTTCCCTAGTATGTGGTTTGCTCACTTAGGCTTAATTCAACTTTTTGTCATTGCACTTGCAACATGTGTTGACCCAATATAATTATAATAAGCACTGCCACAGTTAATAAAATGAAAGATGAAATGGAAAAGAGAGATGAGCCACTGGAGGAGGAGAGGAGGATGGTGGGGTAACAAAAAAAATTATCCTGAACTAGACAGGAGCAGCGGCCTTTTAAGGCCTGATTGGGGACGTAGTGTTGCTCCACCCATTGAACTACAGGCTTAGCCTTGCAATCCAATGTGCTTACACAACTTGGTATGATGTATGCTTATGCAACTTCAATACATTGTGGCTATTCACCTCTCTATCCATGGGATATACCACCATGTAGAGGTAGATGGCAAGGGACCGTAGAGAAGGCTTCCACCACAATAGGTGCCACAGGATTGATTCCCTTGGCTAAAGGTAGCTCAGGAAGAAGCTCAAAAAGAATGCCCAAAAGGATGTCGAGCAGCAAAGGAGCCAAGGAGTCAGAATGATATTGAGAATGGGACAGGAGGTCAATAGATGTAGATGGGTAGGACAGGAGAGGAACAGGCGATGGCTAGGAATGATTAGTGGACTGGAAGCTGACACGAAGCAGGAGGTGAGACTTTCTAAGAAGAGAGGGACTAGCCAGTGCCATCATCCAATAGGAGATCCTAACTACGGAACCAATGAAAGCACTAACCCTATCTAGCTATTATGACCATCAGCATGGGGGAGAGTAAAAAAACCCTTTTAGGAGGAAACCTTTGGGGATCTAAAGCCTAGGTCACCTTCTCTCAAGGTTGAAGGATATTTTGGTTAGTGATAGTTCAACTACTGCAATTTAGAGGCAAGATCAAGGGAAGAGGAAAAGGTTCCAATTTGGAAGAAGCTCTCCCTCTGACCTTTGAACAGGAAGGCTTTTGAGAGTTGTGAGTGACATCTCTGCAATTAGACGCCGAAAAGCTAAGGAGAAAAGAAATGATCACTGAGGCACTCAGCCTGCCTGCACAAGCCAACAAGAAAGACCAAGTCAACTATAGGTGGTCAGAGGGAGAATAGCATAAAGGGTGCCCCCCAACCTGCTCAGGCAACTAAAGGGGCCCTGCTGAGGGGAGCCCCACCCCTAGAAGCATGTAGACATAAATCCTATATCCAGAGGTGTCAACAAAATGATGGATGACTGAAGGTCCACCCGGAGCAAAGACATTCTCACTATGGACTAGGGGGCTGGACCCCGCTTGGAGCTTCCCATGCTCTAGATGCAGACTTCGGGGGTGCAGAGTGAGTCCATTGACTACAGGCAAGCCCCAAGCCATGGAGCAATGGATACAGAAGGCACATCTCTGGGTGGAGAACAGGTCAAGTTGAGGTAGCATGAGACCCATATGAGGGGTATGCTCAAATAGTTGATGTGACTGAGTAGACCTACAGAGAGGTCAGACGAAGTAAAGTAGACCCTCATGTGGGTTCGAAGAAGAAGGCTGCAAGGAGATACCATAGGAGTGCATGACAACCAGGTCCATTGATGAGCAAACTTAGGATTGGGTCGAACTGCATGAATGCAGAAACAAGAATGGCTGGGCGAAGCCTGCAGGCAATGGGTGAGGTACAAAGTACCAGGAGGAGTGAGGTAGGAGCTATAAAGTCAGAATGAATGAGAGGAGGATCAAAATTGAATAGCTAAAACACACTGATGAAGGGAAGCCTTGAAGGTTGGCATAGAACAGCAGAATGGGAATGAACAGTATGAGGGGGAGGGATGATGCCAGCTTGGTGAAGCCCACATCTCACAAAGAAAGAGGAGTCAGTATGAAAGAAAGGAAGGCTGAGAATGTATGAATGATATATGATAATGGAATGAAAGTCTTGAGGGCTGGAACTGTTAAAGTTAGGTAGGTAACAGATGATGTACGATAATGGAGTGTAGCCTTGAATGCTGGTACAGTGAAGGTGAGGTATGGAATGGGCAATGGATGAAAATGGAGTGAAAGCCTTGAAGGCTGGTACAATTAAGGGTAGGTAAGATGGCAAGTAGGGTAGGGGAAGGATGAGAATTGATAATGATGGAGCCTAACATGGAGTGGAGAATATATGAGTTGAGTGGTCCAGATCATAGGACTAGGTTAAAAGGAGGAGGTGAATAGGTATGATGATGGCAGGAGAGGGGAAAATAACAAAAAGAAAGCTCAGGATAAAGAAGAGGTGAGGGTCAAGGTAGTGGAGGAAGGTAGGAAAAGCCAGCACAGGATAAAATAACATAGAGAAGCAGCTCCTCTACCAGGAATCATGAGTCTGCAAAGCAAAACTGCAAGACAGAATAAGAAGAAGTGCATGAGTGGGACACGAGAATGTCAGTGCAAAGCCCACAGTTGATGGTTGGTGAACAAAGCACTAGGAGAAACATGAGATATGATAGTGGTAGCAGGAACTGTGAGATTGGTACAGGAAGGACAATGTATGGGAAGAACAGTCAGAAATAAAGAGGAGGATGATATGAGCCAACTCACAGGGGGCAGGAGCAGATTGATATGATGAGGGCCTGGAAAATGGAGGTAACAGCGTGAGAGGAAGAAATAGTAGAAGGCCGGCAGCTTGGTAATGCGAAGGGGCCAAGGGGTCAGAAAACCAGAGCGTTGCAGGGAAAGTGGTGATGGGGCAAGCAAGGGCAGTCCAAAAGAAGTCCATAGTATAGGTGCGGGAGGCAGAGGTAGGGTGGAAGAGGGAAAGTAGAAGGGCTGGATGAAGCCATAAACAGGCACCAGGATACCAAGCAGCAGAAAAAAATATGAGACAAAGTAATTTGAGGTGACTCCAGCAGCAAGAGCTGGCCGATGAGTGGTAGATAGAAGGACAAGGTGAGCAGTGAAAATATAGGACTAGGATATGAAATGTGCAAAGGCAAAGGGTAAATGGTAGGGTAGGAAGACCCCAAGAACATGTACGAGGAAGAAGGCAGGAGGTCAAAAACAGAAGACACAAAGAGAGCTGCATGCTGTTTTGAGGCAGAGATGTATCAATGGCTAGCTGAGTGAAGGCAGATGTAGTCAAAGGGTCGAATCCAAAGGAAAGTCAGGGTCAATGGGCCATGGCCAGACAGCCCCTTGGAGGAAAGTAACAGATTAGACAAGCCAGGGGAGTGATGCACACCATGGGAAAAATGAGGGCTGAGGATCAGAAGAAGACTGGGGCAGGCAGGGAGCCAGAAGTAGGAAATACAAGGTAGAGCCCACTGGCCTGGTAACAGAGAGATGTGGGTGGAGGTGTGGAGAGGAGAGAGGGACATCCTAAGCACAACTCTGCAACGCAAGACAATGAGGAAATCCAGAAGGTTGGATCAGGAGCCCCCCAGGTGAGCGAGGCTTGGAGAGTCCATTCTGGGACAGTGAGGGAGGTGCAAAAGTGCCATAATGAAAGGGCATGACTCATGAGAGAAGATAATGGAGGGAGAGTGGGATTGATTGGGTGGTGGCGGAAGAGGAAGCAGGAAGGAGTGGAGCTGGTTGGGTGATACACACCCAGAGTGCCGGTGCAATGCTAAAACAGAGGAAAATAGAGTGGCGGCTAGAGGCAGGAATGAAAGGCAAGGTAATACAGGACACAGCAGATGAAGAAGGAACAGGGAGGGAGGAAGACTGAAAGGCTGAGTGGGGACAACCAAGGAAGGACCAGAAAAAATGACTGGGGTAGGTAAAATGGAAAAAGGGAAATACTGCAGCAGCCTAAAATAATTGAGGAGCAGACACAATAGCGAGTGCGCAATGGGATCGGGGTTGGGGGTAGGTATGAAAGAAGGGAAGATGAACAACAACAGGAGGGAGAGAAGTGGGTAGAAGAAACACAATAGCAGAGATGGAAAACGAGGAGTTGGGGGAAGCAACATAAGAGAGCAGAAGCAATGAAAATTCTGGAGGCAAATGAACGGCAGAGCAAGGTAATAGAACAGTAGCAAGAGAACAGCCAACGAGGCCTCCAGCTGCAAAGGAAAAACAAAAACAATCCTGGATTAGCCAGGAGGAGTGGTCTTTTAAGGCCTAATTGGGGGTGTGGTGTTGCTTTGCCCATTGAACTACAGGTGTAGCCTTGCAAATATCTTGCCTTAGCCAGATTTGGTGTTACTGCAGTTTTAACACTGCAACTTAGAGTTGGAAACCTCACAGTCACCACTTCATACAATCATCATAGTGGTTGCCAGCATTTCTTGTTTACAGAAGCTCTTATTTGGGACTCTACTGTAGCTGCTCATGGAATCTTGACTAAAATCCCACATCGCATTTTCTAAATGAAGTTACTATCATCATCATCATCATCATCATCATGCAGGACTTCCCTGAAAGCAGAAAAATGCTTGAACCCTACTGCCATGGGCTCTCTGTTTGGTGAATATGTGTGGATCTTGGCTGGCAATTTAGCAACATAAGTTTAGTTGCTAAGTTTTCTTGCTTGTTTTTTTTTTTTAGTTTTTGTTACAGTATCTCCTCCCAGGATGCTGTCCCTCACCCTGGTCCATCCCAGTTATTTAAATATAGAACCCACCCAGCTCAGGAGCCTCTCCTTGAACAGGCAGCACTGCCCTGTACCCTGGTCCATCACAATTGCACCCTTCCCCAACTCATAGAAACATAGAAGTTGTCAGCAGATAAGGGCCTACAGCCCATTGAGTCTTCCCTGACATCCCTAAGAAATGTGTTTTTTTATAGAAACATAGAAGTTTTCAGCAGATAAGGTCTCTCTCAACCCCCATCCCCAAACTGGTCTCCTCTATTTTTTGCTTACTGTATTAAATTAAGCATCCCCCTCCAGTATGAGATGCCTGCCCTTATCCTGCTGGATCCCCTTTTTTAAAGTTTTTTAATAGTGACAGCAGACAGAGAACCTGAGAAGTGGAGGAAAGTCGGACTGAGATGGAGTGAATGCCTGCTTTTTATTTACTCTTCCTTCTATACAGTTCTCACTACAGGTAGCAAAAAAAACTTCTAGTAGGAAAAAAACAAAAGCACCACATGAAAATGACTACCACCTTTTTTTAATTCTTAATCACTCAAATTTTATTTTTCAGAAATTTCATGCTTTCTTAGACTGCTATAAATCAGAAGCACACGTGTTTTAAGAAGACAGTACTTATCGCTCAGGTTTGATGTTAGGTATCCAGTTCTTATTTTCAAGCCCCTTTCATTAGGTGATGAAATTTCTTCCCGGTTCTATTGTCTAGTCCATCAGATGTAACCAAAGTTTGCTCTCCTTCTTCTAGGGAAAACCACATTTTTCTTTATTTCGGCAGCCATAACACCATTTTGTAACTCTTTATATTGTCAAGCGAGCCGCTCGAACTGCACCATCCCTCGGGAGCTGCAATGTGGAGTACTTGCTTATGTGCTACTGGTGTTTCGGAGGAGATCCTCCTTCTTCAGAGTTAACATGATGATCCAGCCTCCTGTTTCATATACTTCCTGGTTTCCATAGAAACTCCTTTAGTTACTCATGACCTTTTGCATTTTCATTAACCTTCTTCTACTTGCTCATTTCTTATAAGCTTTTATGGCATGGTTTAGTACCTGAGTTTACTAAAAAACATCTATCTAAATAAACATTAAGCAAATATATTTAAAGCATTTCAATTGTATCTCATTTTTCTTACTAACAACCTCTGTGATATTTTTAACATTATATACAACATTTCTATATTTCCTATTATGTACAAAAAAATGTTTTTGTTTATCTGAAAACCACTTTTCTAATGCATCATGCTTCTCAGTCTCTCATGCTGCTACTGGAAACCACTTTTCTATAAATCGGTATTAAAGCCATGTTCCTCATTCAGACCCTTCGGCCACATGGTCTGTAATTCATAAATCCAGAATGCTTCTTTTTGTTCTAGCAACTCTTTAATATTTCCACCTCTTTCTGGCAGATTCCCATGCTCAGTCTCCACATGTTTCAATGATGCAGCTGACCCATGGCCTACATCTTTGTAATGTCTAGCCATTGCATATTTAGGTTTTGTTCTGATAGCTGTCTTGTGTTCTCCTAGTCTACTTTTTAGTTGCCTTTTATTCTGTCCCACATAAGCCATTCCACATGGACAAGTTAATAGGTAAATCACTTGTTCTGTACTGCAATTAATGAAACCTTTTACTTTAAATTTCTTCCCTGTTCTTGAGTGGTTAAAAGTTTGCGTTTTATAGGTACTGCTGCATTGGGCATAATTACCATAATGATGGTTCCCTTCGGGGGGGGGGGGGCGCATCCATTCTGGCTGTAGACTTCCTTTTCTTTCCTTATGTAATGCTGTTACTAGGGAGTTCTTCAGGTTCCTTGCTGTTCTGTAAATCATATTGGGTACTACATCTACTGCCTCTTTTAGCAATGGTTCTGCATTCAGAATCCCCCAGTGTTTCCTCACTACATACATACATAGATACATAGATACATAGACAGTGTCGGCAGATAAGGGCCTATGGCCCACCCAGTCTGCCCATTTGAGCTTGTAAGTTCAGTTGGTTTTCTTAGAAGTCTGTTGCACCTTACCCCTGACCTCCAGAATTCCTTTATGTCTATCCCATGCATTCTTAAATCCCGTGATTGTTTCAGCCCCCACCACTTCCTTTGGCAGGGTGTTCCACTTGTCCACCACACGTTCTGTGAAGAAATTCTTTCTCATGTTTCCTCTGAATCGTCCTCCCTCCAACTTCATCCCATGCCCTCTAGTCTCGGAACATCTTTTTCGCTTAAAAATAGTGTTTTCCTGCACCTCTTATATGCAGCATTAAAGGTTGTACAACACATAATCTGATCTTTTTGTGTTTCTTCTAGTTCAGCTTTTGTTTGCAATAACTTTTGTCTTTTTTGTGAATTTACTTTCATCATGGCACTTAATGGGACCCCTGGTGGATATCCTCTATCTAGAAACCTTTGACATGTGTCTGCAAACTCATCATTCCTTACCGTTTGCTCACTGGAGTTTCTTTTAATTCTTAGTAATTGTCCTACTGGAATATTTATTTTCTTGTGGTGTGGATGATGATTCCTAAAATGCAGCATGGTATTTCTATCTGTTGGTTTCTGAAAGATTCTAGATTCCAATTTTCCTCCTTTTAAGGTAGCGGTAAATCCAAAAAGTTGACTTCTGACTTATAAATCATGCTTTAAACTTTGTGTTTTCATCACATCCATTGATGTATTCTAAAAACTCCATTAGATCTTCTGTTTCCTTCCCATATTATTAATATGTCATTCACAAAGCGTACCCACTTAACATTCTGAAACCATCTGTTGTTTTGTAAATTCCAAATACATTTTTCTTCCCACTCACCAACGTAAATATTTGCCAGGGATGGTGCAAAAGTTGTGCCCATGGCAGTTCCATCGGTCTGTTGGAAAACCTGTTTGCCAAACAGGAAAAAGTTGTTTTTCAACACAAAATCAGCCAACTGAACTATAAAGGCTGAAGGAGTACCACATCATTCAGTCTCTGTCTCAACCTTTCTGCTATGGTTTCTATACCTGCTTCATGCAGAATGTTATTATAGAGATTTTCTACATCACAGGTTACAAGGATTGTGTTCTTAGTTATGTTCACTTCTTTTAGATGATTCAGTACATCTTTGGTGTCAGCTAGGAAGGACTTTGTCATTTTGGTCAGAGGTTTCAAAAAATGATCCACATACTTTGAGAGAGGTTCAGTACTGGAACCAATACTACTTACTATTGGGCAACCCGGTGGTTTATCTTTATTTTTCTGAACACTTGAGCCTTAGTCCAACTGGTCCATGTATAGGACAAACTGAGCATTACAAACAGCAAAATAAAGATTGAAACTGTTTCTTTCACAACAGCCAGACAAAGACCAAGCAAGCGTAACCAAGTGTGGTCAGTGTGAAAGTGGTTAGGACACAATACCAAGGCTGGTTTCTCTCACTCTGGCCAGTACTAGTTATGAAATGATTTACCACACCCCAGCTCACGATCTTCTCCCTTTCCCGGACTGTTCTCTGGTTTCTTTTTATTTTCTTAAACTAACCACTGGAACTGGCAATTAAAAAGAACAAACACATTATGCAATATTTTCCTGAGAGAAGCAAAATGCTTAAACCAGACAGCTATGGAATCACTGTGTGGAGAATACTTAGGGGGACCCTAGCCAGCAGTGCTTCAGCAAAAAAAGTTTGGTTTTCTTGCTTGCTTTTTTAAAAATAGTAACCCCCACCACCACCACTGATGCCTTACCTTGGCCATCCTAGATATTTTAAGTATAGACCTCACCCAGCTCAGGAGCTTCTCCCTCAACAGACAGCAATGTCCTGTAGCCTGGTTGATCCCAGTTATTTTCTGATAAAACTGCCCCCTCCCTATACACACACACACACTCATCATGATCCACTCCCTCTCCCTGACTAGTCTCCATTTCTTTTTTTTATTTTAATTTTATTAAACTAACAGCCCCCCTCAGCATAGCATACCTTCCCTCATCATGATGGATCCCATTTTTTACAGTTGCATAATGGCATCAAATACAGAACCAGAGAATCAGAGCAACATCAGGCTGAGATTGAATGGATGGTTGCTTTTTATTTAGTTTGTTCTTACTTGAAACTGTCTCTGTCACTCCAGCAGCCAGACAAAGATGAAGTGAAGATGTTTACCCCCCTCACAGTGACATTTAGCCAGCGAGGTTCCCCACAGCAACTACAGTGGCTAGCCATGGTGGGAGACCCACTGGAACCCAGCGTTGTCTGTCATGGGTCCTGCACCCCCCCAATCAGCTGCAACTGGAGTTGAGAATCCTTACATGGAGGGGTGGGGGGGGCACAGCCCTCCGCATGGTGGGTTCTGGGGGCAAAGTCCCCCAAAGAAAACAAAGACAGCAATAGCGAGCCAGCAGCCAACTGCAGAATGTGATTGACCTGACAGTGTCGATGACGGGGCGTTCGACAGAAATTCTGTAGGACTCCTGTCATGGATCTGAATGAAGATAACTGAGTATGTTGAGTGTGAAACGACTAAGGATGCAAGTTTGATTTGCTTGCTTGCTTATCCCAGATTTTCAACATAGTCATTTCTTTACAGCATCTCATAAATGTGACAGCTGTCATTTATCATCTCCTGCCCAAAATGTGCTTTTGCATCCCAAAAGTTGATTTTACAGTTCTTGCACAACATGCCCTTTAGGCAAGGAGTTTAACATTTTCTCTGCCCTTCTTCATGAGGCAGGGTCATAACAAAGCTAGTTTGAAAATTTGGTGTAAAAAAACAAACTTTCAATATTTTTAGCTTAGATTCCTCTCCTGCAATCCTATTGGCTGTGGACAGAACTTGTTTGTATCTGTATTGGTTCTGCACCCACATAGGTGATTCTGCAGCTTCAGTAAAAAAGACAAGAGTCTTTTGTAAACCCTGGATGAACTCGACCATTTTATTATTGTGTGCCTGGTGAGTGCTGTGACTTTTTTGACTGCAAACTTAAAAATTATTATTTTTAATTATTTGATGGTGCTTCCAATTTTACAATGGTTTAATTTAGCAGAGTGTATTTCTCAAATAATAGTGGAAACTATAATCGCGGGGATTGTACTGGGCATTAGAATTATAATCCACTATAGGTCATTGCTTTGCCCTTGGTACAATAATCTACCACTATTTGCCTCTAATCAGTCAATAGTCTTACTGAGCATGAACATTGCATTATACTGCCAGACTGCTGATATACTGTATAAAACATGCTGGTCATTTTAAAACATGTTTCTGCTGCTAATTAAACATTGCTGCTGCTGCTTCTACATTTCCAACATTATTGCTGATCAATAAAATCAGCTGCAGCTTATTAAAAGCAGCTGCTGACCATCAAAAGCTGCTGCTGACAGAGTTCCCTTATGGTCTGGAGGACATGTGTCACACTTTCATGCATGCGACTCGGGCTTGGGGGAAGCTCAGGTGCTTGCAGCCAAGCAAAATGACTGGGGAGAGTATTGACTCTGCAAAATATATATATATATATATATATATATATATATATATATATACAGCAAATGGGGAGAGAGAGAGATATGCCAATACCCACTTCTGCAGTAATCCCTTGTGGAAGATACTATAGATAGGTAGGTAGGTACAGCAGTTAGATAAGGAAGCTTGCTCCCTTATGGTGGTTACACTTAACACCAGAAGTGGATGCACATAGTTGCAAGGGATGAGGGTGGATAGGACTATGCAATGAAATTAAATCCTGCCAGCACAACATGAGAGGAGAACTCCTGGGCAGTATTTTTTCTGTTTTTGTTCAGAGTTGTTGTACTATAACTAAATAAAAAATAAAGCAAGAAGCACTCTGGTCTTTGACACCACTTTGATTTAATGTACACTAGTCCTCTAATAAGCTCTTAATGGTGGAAGGGAGTTTCAGATATGTCTCCCTTCACCCTGCCCAAGCTACACTATTAGCTGCAGCTCACATTTCATGTTCGTTGTTACATATCCCCCCCCCCTTTGTTTCTTTCTCTTCTATTGGCACAATAATGATATTTCTTGTATGCATAGAGCAAAATGCCTGACTCTATTGTTCCTCATTGGCTATTCCCCTGGCATCACCTGATGCTGTTGACCCAGTACCCATATAGTTATACTTTCAGCCTCATTTCAGCTCACTGAACACACTGTTCTCTCTCTCTCTCTCTCTCTCTCACTGTTGTTCAGGTGCAGAGCCTGCTGATAATGACCCAGTACCCATATCACCATACCTCTGACCACATCTTTCTATTGTCATTATCTAATTGTTTCAGTGTCTCTGACATAACATTTTTATAGAATATGGTTAGGCCTTATTCGAAATAAAAATAGTGACTTTCCACGCCTTGTTATAGGACAGTTAAGAGGTAAAAAGCTGTTGTACTATCATTCTGACATCACATCGATGGTACAAAATTTCAGCCTTCAGCTGCTGCCTCATTGGCTGAAACATCAGTGATTCAAAAATACATTCTAAAATGGTGGCCTCACTTAGCGAGTGGTCAGGCAAGCAGTTCACTAAGACAGTTTGGAAATGGACTGCCATTGTCAGCTCTGTGTGTCCAAACTATCAATTTGCAGGTTTTCTTTTTTTAATCAATGGTGCAGTTACTTTGGCAGAGCCAAATGGGACTGCATCAAGGAAGACTGGTATCTTCAGGGACAGGACTAAAGCAGAGTGGGACTGTAGGGAGAAGGACTGGTATCTTCACTTGGGGATAGAACTGGAGCAAAGTGAGAATGTAGCAGGACTGGTGCAGGACTGTGAGCACAAAACATGAACCTTGTGAAATTAAACTTTATACATGTTGGGGAACCATATACTATATACAGTGGCGTGAAAAAGTATTTGGCCCCTTCCTGATTTTCTCTATTATTGCATATTTGTCACACTGGATGTTTTCAGGTCTTTAGAGAAAATGTAATATTAGATAAAGGGAACCTGAGTGAACAAATAACACTTGTTTTTTTTTTTATTTCACCTATTTAATGAAAAAAGTTAACCAACATAACTGGCACTGTGTGAAAAAGTAATTGCCCCTTACTGTAATAACTGGTTGCATACATTTAGCTGCAATGACTGCAACCAAACACTTCCTATAATTCAATATCAGTCTTTCACATCGCTGTGGAGGAATTTTAACTCACTCTTCCTTGCAGAACTGCTTTAATTCAATAACATTTGGTAGGTTTTCGAGCATGAACTGCTCGTTTCAGGTTCTGCCACAGCATCTCTATTGGGTTTAAGTCTGGACTTTGACTAGGCCACTCCAAAACTTTAATTTTACTTCTTTTTAGCCATTCTGATGTGGACTTGCTTTTGTATTTTGGATCATTGTCTTGCTGCATGACCCAACTACGCTTCAGTTTCAGCTGACGGAAGGATGACCGGACATTCTCCTTAAGAATTTTCTGGTACAGAGCAGAATTCATGGTTCCTTTAATTTTGGCAAGTCATCCAGGTCCTTAGGCAGCAAAGCATCCCCATACCATTACACTACCACCACCATGTTTGACTGTTGGTATGGTGTTCTTACTGTGGAATGCTGTGTTTGCTTTACGCGAGACATTATGGGATCCATGTCGTCCAAAAAGTTCCACTTTGGACTCATCTGTCCATAGAACATTTTCCCAAAAGGCTTGTGGATCATCCAGGTGCTTCTTGGCAAATGAGAGACGAGCATTTATGTTCTTCTTGGTTAGCAGTGGTTTCCGCCTTGCTACTCTCACATGAAGCCCATTTTTGCCCAGTCTCTTTCTGATTGTGGAGTCATGAACACTGACCTTAGCTGAGGCAAGAGAAGCCTGCAGTTCTTTGGATGTTGTTTAGGATTCTTTGAGACTTCCTGGATGATTTCACGCTCGCCCTTGGAGTAATTTTGGCAGGCCGCCCTCTCCTGGAAGATTCACTACTGTTCAAGTGTTCTCCATTTGGAGGTTATGGCTCTCACTGTGGTTCGATGGAGTCCCAGAGCCTTAGAAATAGCTTTGTAACCCTTTCCAGATTGATAGAGGCAACACATTTTCTGATCTTTCAGGAACTTCCTTTGATCATGGCATAATGTGCTGGTTGAATCTTTGTGCTGGCAAAGTGACTCTGATGGTAAGGGTCAAAATAAGTGAGGTTTATATTGAGCAGGGCTGGCTGTAATCAAGCCTGGCTGTGTTCAATCAGCTGACTCTAATTATCCTTTTAATTGGGTTGATTTAACTGAGGGGCAATTACTTTTCACACAGTGCCAGTTGGTGTTGGTTAACTTTTTTCATTAAATAAATGAAATAAGTAAAAAAAAAAAGAGTTATTTGTTCACTCAGGTTCCCTTTATCTAATATTATATTTTGTCTAAAGACCTGAAAACATCCAGTGTGACAAATATGCAATAATAGAGAAAATCAGGAAGGGGGCAAATACTTTTTCACGCCACTGTAAAACAGTGGCTGGGTGACCATCCACAACTAAGGTTGTTTCCATTTTGGGAGTAGACTACACCATACAAACCCATCAAGTTTTGCTCTTGGGGTCTGTATGACATCATCAGTTCCCTCTATGGAATCACAGCCTTGCTGTGGATGGTCACCCATTCACTGTTCTATATATAATGTATAGTTGGGGCTTAATGTGTATGAAAATCAGTGGCTACTGAAATCGTGTTGTGCACATTCTAAGAGTTGTACACATTCTAAAAATGATTGTGCACATTCCCTAAATATTCAGCAGCCCCTAATAAATAGTCATCACCCCTTCACTATCCACTAGATGAATGGACCAAAGATAGCTGCTGAAGTGAAAAATCTAAATAAACATGGTGGTGCCAGTTAGCGAGCAGTTCCCAGAGATGGTTTGGACATGGACTGCAATAGATGGCTCAGTGCTACCAAACCGTACTAATTTAACTTTTTTTTCAATCAAAGGCTGCCACAAACCTTCCAGTCATCAGGACTGGAATGGAACTGCATCACATCCATCGACTTCGCAGCCCACTGAGTTCCGACAACAATGGGGTGTGGAAGCACAATGTATGAAAACTTATTAAAGTTAAACCTTCAGAAAATTAAAAAAAAAATCATAGAACCATATACTATAACAAATAAAGTATGTGCGCCAATACACATCTCACCCTGTGTTTCATCTTGGGGTTGAGATACCAGCATCTACTTCTTTAGCTTTGTTCTTGAGGTCCATTTGCTTGTATGTCAATAGAAACACAGGCTCATTCTGTATCAGTGCCCATACTTTATTCCTTATATTGTATTTGGGAAAAAATAAAAAGCATTGCTGGATTTAGGTGAGTTTAGAAAAGACTCTTACCTTTGGTTAGCTTTTTACTAGTCAGAACCTTGTTGGTTAGATTTTTCATTCATTGTTTATTTAGGAAAGAATTGGAAAACCATTAAGCCAGGCTAATTATAATGATATCCAGAAACTTATGAGACATTACAAAATTGCAATTAGAGTCACAATTACAAAAATAAATATAATACATGATTTAATACATGATTTATATATATTAAATATTCAGGTCAGTTCAATAGCAACAATTGTAATACACCACTACTGAAGACCATGTTGATAAGTGCAGCACAAATAAGCTTTCAAATTGTATGCTGGCTGTATGTTCCTGGGTTTGACCAATGTAATAGCTGCTGTGTACTTCCCTCTGTGTAGTGCTGCTATTCAATCTAGAAACAATTTAATTTCCTCAATATTAAGTGCAAACAGTATCCCAAAAAGCAGAGACAGAAAAATACAAAACACATTGTAAAATGTGGGTAACTGCTGAAACTTTTTTTGAGGAGGTACATGATAGCATTTCCTTTTTTGTCTCATATAATAACAAAAGTGAACAATGCTATTAATGTACAACATGAATGAGCTGTATTCGTTACCTGACTCCTGAATGACTGAAAACGCCAAAAGGTGCAGATGAAGATCCTAGTTTCCTCCGCATTAACTCCGCAAATACAACATGCTTGTTGTACAGTTCAGTAAGCTCGACAGCTGATGTTATGTCATGGGGTGGCTTGGCATTAGTTGGTGAATCTAAAGAAGATATACAGTTTATTTTAAAAGGATTTTCACAAAGACAATCTTGATGTGTCCTGTGCTCAACAAGCTTTACACCCCTCCTTAGAACAACATATATTTTTGTGGGATTTGTTAACTGCTGAATAGTAGGGATATAGAATCATAGAAGCTGAATTGTAGGGATAATATAGATCATGTAGATGTCCTCAGACCTGAACCCCCATCTTATCCCCAATATTTTCTAACTTGTATGGTATACTAGAGCCTCATTCCCTTATGTCTTGTGTACAGAGGCAAACCTCAACAACAGTTGCTATCATCACTTTTTCTGCTGTTTGAGTAGTAGTATTCTGCTATCACTATGCATAGTATTGCATCTCTCTAAATATGAGGAAATAAAATGTGAGTGTAGATAGATTGCCAGTGTGGATTGAGATGAACCAGTACTTTCATATTGGCAGTAACAACAGTATACAATAGGGGCACATAGGCCAGTGGTCCTCCACTCAAAATGTTGGGAGTTAGGGAGGAAGCTCAGGAGCAGGTCCTCATGGGTAATATTTAAACCATAAGACTCACCAGGGTCTTTATCATGCTGGGATAACATAATACCTGGAGTGTGTAGTGAAGCACAGGCCAATTGCTTTCAACCACAAAGAAAGTGACATTTTTATATATTTATTTATTTAATGAGTTTTACCAGGAAAGGCCTACTGAGCCATAATAGCTCTTTTCCTTAAGTGTCATGAGATGCCCTGGGAGGAGCGGCTGCATGGGAGCACAATACAGCAGCAATAATACACAAATTGTGATAATATACACCAGGATAAACAGGAATATGCATGGAAACACTACTAGATAAATAAATTACACAATACAATTTACAAATTACAGTTTGCCATATTATCCCGATGACACGTACCCCGAAGTATCTTATTCTGATTATGAAATGGATCCATGTGTGTGTTTATGGTCATAGGTAGTCTGTTTTTGGGTACTAGTTTCGCCTCACTAGTGTGGTGGTGTTTGGATAAAATCATAAGTGAAGAGGCTGTCCACCAATTAGCTTTGATCAATTTGCTATCCATTTTATAATTTCAGAAATACAACCCATGCTATATCTGAATGACTGAATTGCTAGAGTCTCTGAGGGGTGGTAAGGGAAATGTAGTGACTGATTGTTTAAGTATTGTCATGTATGTGAAAATACATTGTTTCCTATTGTTATAGTTGTATATTCTATGTATAGTCAGTTTCTATGAGAATTGATAGTATTAATTCATGTTAGTTGCTTATGTTTTAAGTGATTTGAATTAATTAAATGTTAGAACGCTTGAGGGGTGGTAAGGGACTGATGCAATGACTGTTTATTTGTCATGTATGTGCAAATACATTGTTTCCTATTTTCATAGCTATATATTTTATGTATAGGTAACATGCAACAAACAGAACAGTCTTGTAAACTGGGCCTTTGGCCTAAAGATTTGTTTCCTATATAACAAAGTTTTTGCTACTACTACTATATGCAAAACAGAAAGGGCAGAACCAGTAAACAAACAGAGCAACACGTGGCTAAGCCTGTGATGAAGGAAGTCAAGGTTTTGGTTCTTAAACCACGAGGCACTCTATTGTGCTAGGAGGAGTCAAAATAGAAGGGATGAGTTCCACCTGAACCAAAGGGGACAGGCATCCTGGTGAGCAGAGATGGGAGCGGTTGGGAAACTCTGCTTCCTGAATTAATTTGCAGGGTTTTCTTCACTACGCAATAGTTAATCCATGAAGAAAAACCCAAATTCACCACCACAAAAACCTCTTCAAATAGCAAAGTTTGGCAACTCTTCTGGCAGAGTTTGGCACAGAAGTTGTTCAACTGAAACAGTCCCTGGTGTCACACCAGGAACAGTTTTAGTTGAACAACTTCTTCTGTGCCAAACTCCGCCAGAAGTGCAGCGTCTAATGGTTCCCCCTCCTGCCGATCACAGCCCGGCGTAAAAGAAAATTAGTGCCTCCCCCCAAGATCACCAGCCCAATGTAAAGTAAAATTCCCTATTCCTTATGGATGGCAATAACATTTTTTCATTTGCTTCATTATAGCAAACGCTATACTCACTAAACTCCTATATATTTGAATACTTTCAATTGACTTATGCTATAGCCGCCTATATGGACTATTCCTGGGTGAAGATGGAGGGAGATGTCTAGGACCAGGTGATGATTATCACCTTGTGACTACAACCTATTACTGGTCTTTATAAGGTATTACAGCTTAATGATTCTCACATCCCTTCTGGTATCTGTTATTATTAGCAATATACTTTGGATCTTCACTGGGACATTTCAGACAGGTAGAATGAGGTGAAATTTTTATTAGTATATTAAACAAGATAGATACCAACTGATGCAATATAAAATATTACACAACTTACAGTATATTTAATGCCTTTGAGATTGAAGCAGTTGGCTAAGTCTATATCTTCAACTTGCTCCAGGTTTTGTCATGGAGGAGGGCACCATGTGCATATATTGTGTGAATGTAACAAAGTAGTTCCATTTTGGACTGAAATATAACATCTTCTTAGTCCTTTGTTAGAATTAGCCACATTTTTACTCCTGAGATTTGCCTTTTGGGTTCTTTCCCACTGCAGCTTTTCGGCCTTCAGCGGTCTATATGGCATTAATTTATATTACAGCAAAAACAGTGGTGTTTAACCATTGAACTGATTCTGATATACCAGCTTCGAGGGAATGGCACCATGAAATATGTCTGACTTTAGCTCTAGAACAACAGATAGCCTCCCTCCGAAACTATCTTCAAGTTTTCTGTTCTGACTGGGAACTGCTTTGTTCTCTCCCACAAAATTAGTAGGTGATATCCTGGGCTCCTTCTTATCAGTATTTACTCTCTTGAACTGAAATTTTCTCCATCATGTATTTAATGATTACTGTGTTTTTCACTGGGACATATTTCTTTGTTATGGATTGCACCTGTGGGAGGCAGGGGAAGGGTATCTTGTGGGGGTATTTATTTTTAATTTTCCAATTCCATTTTTTGGAGATTGTTTATGGTTTTATGTAATGGATGTTGGTTATATAGCTTTTTTGTATGTTTATGGCAACCTTAATAAAGTATACTTAATAAAAACAACAAAAAAAAAATTTAACTCCATGGTGTCTAGTAGTCCCCCCCCCCAGGTCAATTGCCAACCCCATGTAAAATACAATTCCCTGGTGTCTAGCAGTCATCACCACCCCGCTGAGCACTGGCCTGATGTAAAAATACAATTCCCTGGTGTCTAGTGGTCCTCCCCTGCCCCCACTGATTGCCAGCACAAACTTAACAAAAAATCTTTCCCTGGTGTCTAGCAGACCTCCCCTGTCCCCAATCACTGGTAAATGAGTAAAAAGTTAATCCATTCCCTGGAGTCTGGTAGACCCCCCCCCCCAATTCCCTGTAATAAAAAAATAACTGGTACTCCATTCCCTGGTGTCTAGCAGACTCACCTCCTTATCCTTCATCCCCTGTAATAAAAACAAGGTAGTCCCTGGTGTCTAATGGACCCCCCACCCAGGCAGGTAGTGCCCCAGCACCCCACTCCCCCTATCCAGACCCCAAGTTGGAGACCAACAGCCCTCTACTCTCCACTATGGCTGACTGCAGACTGAGCCTTCAATGAATGACAGCATACTTGTACAAGTATGCCCTCTTTCATTGACATGACAACTTTGATGGTGGCCAGCCATGGTGGTCAGAGACAAGAGCACAGGGCTGTGCTGGTCACAGATAGGGGGTCAGGATGGTGGGAAAAGGTGTGGTGGGCCACTTAAGGCCCACCACACTGTTACCCCTTATCCTGCACCCCCACCAGCAATCATCACAGGCCTCTGCTCTTGACTGCACCATGGCTGGTGGCCAACAGAGCTGAATGAATGACCATCAGCTGTCAATGAATGAGTGTGTACATCTACAAGTATGTGCTCCTTCACTTGACAGCTCAGTCGGTGGCTGGCTATGGTGGACAGCCAAGGGCTGTGCTGGTCATTAGCTCAGAATTAGGGTGGGGCAGTGGGTGTTGGGGCACTACCTCCTTGGGTGAGGAGGCCCACTAGACAACAGGGAATGAACTACCTTGTTTTTATTACAGGGATAATATTATAGGAGGGGGTCCACTGAACACTCAGGAATGGACTACTGATTTTGTTTTTATTACAGGGGATAGGAGATAGGGAGGGAGGGGGGGTCAGTTAGACACCAGGGAAGATTTTTGTTAACATCAGGTAGCAACTGGCAGCATGGGGGGACCACTAAAGACTAGGGAATTTTTTTTATGTCAGGCTGGCAATGGTCAAGGGTGGGGGGTGAAGTTACCATTGGTGAATTTTTTAATACACAGGTAAATTTCACAAATTGATCCCCAGAGGTGGATTTGAAGACTTTGACAGAAATTCACTGGTAAATTAAAACATTGTTGCATCTCTTCTGTTAAGTAGGATGAACAAAATGGTGGGAGGAGTGTTTCAACATAGTGAAAGAGTACAAAAACATATTAAGGTTCCAAGCACACATCAAGCCTGTAAGAAGGACGCCAAACAGAGATGAAGTAAAAACTTACATTTTTTTGCATAACAAACACCACACCTGACATATTTTGGAGCATAAAACTCCTTTTTCAAAGGCTAATGTGAACCAGGACACAGACACTTTTTATACACAAAAGACAGCACACACCATGTGATACCAATCTTGTCTAAAGATCAACTTGAACACGCCTGTGTGTTATTAGTTTCATTGCTATGAAACAAATTGGACAATTTCCAAGTTGAAAAGCTTTTCAATTATATGTAAAGCCTACTACAAAGCATTTAATGAGAACTAATCACAATAATCTACACATCACTATATATAAATGCGTTTGTCATTACTGAACCTATATTGAAGTAGCTCTTCAGAAAAAGGCATAAAACTTATCCAATTTAACCTATTAATTACAATGATAAAATAAAGAACAAGGGCTACCTAGCTAAGAGGCAATATAGTGGGGGAGAGGGGGGAGGAAGGAATAAGAAATGCTGTACAGGAGATAAGACATGAAAGAATCAGACATAGTACTGAATCAAATTGTGCGCATACAATTCGAAGTTGCTCTCCTTAGCACCTTACTTGACTACTACTGATCTTTATTTTATTTTTGTAATTAATAGGTTCAGCTGGACAAGTTGATCTTTAGACAAGATTGGTATCTCATGGTGTGTGCTGTCTTTTGTGTATAAAAAGTGTATGTGTCCTGGTTCATATTAACCTTTGAAAAAGGAGCTTTATGCTCTGAAACATGTCGGGCGTGGTGTTTGTTATGCAATAAAATGTAAGGTTTTACTTCATCTCTCTTTAGCATCCTTCAAGCTTGCTGAGTGCTTGGAACCTTAATATGTTCCTGTATTTGTAGTTCTTTTAGCACCACCGTATCCATGTGCACACTCTCTTTTGTTTTATATGACTGGTACAGAGTGTTTCTGCACCAGTTGTGGGATAGCGATTTCATTGTAAATTAAAGTACACTGAAGAAAGAATAGTAGTAGCAGAAATTATCCTACTACTGAACTATACACATAAAAGCCTGAAGGTAAAGTAGATTAACAGAAGAGTAAACATAACTTTTTTAAATTCACGTTTTGCGTTTTTTTTTTACACCATGAATCCACAATCCAGAGACATCTTGGAAGCCACCCCAGATTTGAATTTCATGGATGTAAGAAACACACAGACAGTAAATCCTCTGGCATATATGGAGCAATTATTGGCTACTGCAGCTACGGAGAATCCGTTTTTACAAGAACTCTCCAATAATGGTATACCAACACCAGAAATACAATCTTTAGTGACTGCTTTTAGACATTTGGAGAAGTTGACACATCAGCTGCATAGACTTTATTGGAATAATACTAATTTGGAGGCTTATTTAGAGGTAAAGCGAATACCTAGAGGTTTAAGACTGACAAAAAAATCCAGCTTGTGGGACAGATAATGAACTGTTTATGAAGGAATGGGAGGAAATTCTCCTAGATGCAAGCTTGAAATTAATTAAATTAATTGTTAAATATGGGAAAGAAAAAGAAACTGTATTATGAGAAGAAGTTAAAAAACAAGAACTTGAAGTGCTTAAACTTAAAGAGTTGGCAGAATTTGATGATTGGATAAAAAACTGAAAACCTCTATTTTAAAACTTGACTGAGAATTGAAAGAATTGAAAACTACTAAATTTATCAGGGACAAGGGTGACTGGAAGAGAGGCAATATTTTTAATTGGAAACTATCCAGAAACATAAAGGAATTTTAAAGAATACCAAAAATGTGTCTTTTGAATACACTACAGAAGGAAACAAATCAGAACCTGAGGAGAACACCAGGGGGAACTTTTTTCAAAGAGATGGACATGTTCTGGACCCACAGCCAACAGGAATACATTACAATCCTCCAACTACTCCCCCTGTGTTACGTAGGAGTCCCAGATTGCAGGACAGACAGGGAGATTTTTACCAACCCAAAAGAAGAAGAGAATACGAAGAGGGAATCGACGAAAGGCAAAGTTACAGAGACTTCCACAACTGCAACCAATGGAGGTTTTATCGGAGACAGCCATAGAGGGGGGAGAGGAGGAGACAACGGAGGAGGTAAGACCAAAACAAATTATTAATTTGTTTCAACATTCCTTGACTGACCCAGAAATTAGCTAACTGAACTAGGGACTGGGCTTTGCCCCAACCAAATGTATGGTCAGGGTGGAGACTCTGGTTGATTTAGACCTAAACTGCCAAACACTTAATTTAAGAGCATTTTTTTTTGTAAAAATGATGAAAATGGTCCAGCTATCTTGAATAAGTTTAAGAATCCATCTGTTTTTTGTGCACCACATTGCAATACAGTTACTGTATTCAGGAATCTAGTTGAACGTGATCTAGAACAGTTTTTTAAAACCCCTACATTCCACTTCCTAAATAATATCAGAAAGTTAGAGGGAAGCTATTCGCACCTTGCAAGCTGACAAAAATGTAATGATTAAAGCAGCAGATAAAGGGGGTGTTGTAGTTCTCCTAGATAAGGATAAATATGAGGAAGAAGTAAATCGACAACTGGGTGACAAGAAGTTCAACAAAAAATTGAGCCAAGATCCTATACTGGATTTTAAATTCAGTATAGATGAAACTGTCTGTAGTGCTTTCCAACAAGGTTTTAGAGGTAAAACCACAATGGAGTTTCTAATCACCCCTTTTCCTGTAAAAGTCACTTTTTATTTGTTACCAAAGGTTCACAAGACCCTAAATAACCCTCCGGGTCGACTGATTTTGAATGGGATTGGGTCTATTACTGAGCCTCTGTCTAAATACGTAGATTCCTTTCTCAAGCCTTTGGTTACATTTTTGCCCTCGTATCTTAAAGATACCAAAGAAATGTTAAACCTTATGTCTACACTTGAAGTAAAAGAGGATATGTATTTAGTGACAATGGACATAGAAGCTCTATATACCAATGTCCCACATGAAGGGGCATTGGATGCAGCAGCTTTCTATCTGAATAGGGCAAACTTAGAAAAAGCACCGCCTACAGAGTTTTTACTCAAATTGCTAGAATTTTCCCAACACAAAGTGTTTTTCTGTTTGATAGAGAATTATACCTACAAATCAAGGGCACAGCTATGGGGGCGACATGTACCCCCTCGGTGGCAAACCTTTTTGTAGGTTTATCAGAAAAGCGAGTGATTCTAGATGCGCAATGTAACCCTTTCAAGCAACATTTAGTGGTCTGGAAATGTTATATAGATGATTTGTTTATTGTGTGGAATAGTGACCTTAAGACTTTTGAACAATTTGTTGAATACATGCATCGATCAAGCTCACATTTAAAATTTGCATACACTAGCAGTAAAACAAATGTTACATATTTGGATCTGTCAATTATGGTAGACGAGACAGGAAATTTACAAAGTACCATTTATAAGAAACCAACAGATGCCAATACTTTGCTCCTGGTTAACAGTTGCCACCCACCACAAGTGGCAAATAACATTCCATTGGGGCAATTTTTAAGAACCAAAAGAAACTGTTCTACTGAACAGCTTTATTTAAAAGGAGCAGATGAATTAACAACAAGATTAACACAGAGGTGCTATGACAGATATAAGATAGAGCAAGCAAGAACTGTGACAGAAGTAAGGGAAAGGGCAGATCTTTTGAAAGAAAAAAGTGTCCCCATAAACACAAGTTTAAAATTCAACTATACCATGACGTAGTCAGTACAAGCAAAAAGAACTGTAAAAAATCCTAAAATGTCATTGGTATGTGTTGATGGCTGAACCTAATTTAAGGATCTATGTGAGACTCCACCATGTTTGTGTTATAGGAAAGCACCTGTACTCAGAGACATTCTAATACAGAGTCACTACATAGATAAAACAAGATAGTGCCTGGCTACAGAAGCCAAGTGGCTGTTATAAATATAAAAGATGTATAAATTGTAAACACGTGGAACAGACAAGGTGTTTTTCAGTAGAAGGTTTGGAACGTACCTACGAAATTAAACAATGCATTACTTGTGCCATCTGTACATGTGGGCCCAGATATTCAAAAGGGTTCATGTGGTGCAACACTGTTGTGCCATCACTAACCCAGTGATGTGCCCGTGATATTCAAAAGGAAAAGTGCACGCATTAAATATCGATGCCGCCGAGCGCATCAGTAGGCCGTATGCAGGCACAGGTGGGAGGGCATGCCCATGTATACTCTGCACAGCCCAATATTCAGCCCAGGATGTGCAGAGCCATGCATGCACAACCCCAACCTGTGCCAGCACAAAATTGATCCAAAAAAAAAGGAACAACTGACGGCCACCCACAGGTGAGCTGCCACATTGCGGGGGTGCAACACGGCAGCTGCCACCTGTGGGTGAATGATTCATTCACATATATGGAATGTGTAGTATGGTACAGGCTGCACACCCATTGGCTCACACTGTGAACCAGCGTACAGCTACCGACAGTGTCAGTCGGTGGGTGGCAGGCGGCAGGCGGGTGGGTGCTGCTGCCCGCTGGCTGACTGGGGGAGCAGGCGGTGGGGCTCAGTGGGCGGGTGGGGAGGAGGGTACCCTAGACCTCCAGGGATGTAGGAAATCTTTCTATTTTTACACAGATGCCCATGATCGGGCAGATAGTGGTCCACTGGACCACCAGGGATATGGGATGTATTTCTAGTTTTATACAGATGCCCGCGATTGGGCAGATAGCAGTCCACAGGACCACCAGGGATATTGGAATTATTCTTTAATGTTTACAGATACCCGTGATCAGGCAGATAGCGGTCCACTGGACCACCAGAGCTATAGGAAATCTTTTTTTACACAGATGCCCACGATCGGGCAGATAGTGGTCCACTGGACCACCAGGGATATGGGACAGAATAGTTATTATTTTTACTATAAATGTCCATGATCTGGCTGCAGGGAGCATCAGTCCCTGACAGCTGCTGCCTGGCAGGGCACCAGGCGCAAGTCATCGGGGATCAGCGCACCTGCATGCAAATGGGGCCATAATGACATGCAAATGGCCCCATGTGTGCCTTGCATATATTATGGCCCCATTTGCATGTCGAGTTTTGAATATCGCGGTTGCTGTGCATAGCACATTGGAACTTGCGCTAGCGCATCCCCACACTCCACTCTGGCCACTTGCGCTGGTGCAGTGCCATTGAGCCATGCACACTGGGGGTGGCCAGGGTGCGATATTCAATGATGCTGTGCCATGGCGCAGCTCTGCTGAATATCGCCCAGTCCACACCCCTGCACAGCCATGTTGAGCTGCGCCCAAGCTTGCGCCACAGCCTGGTGCAGTTTGAATATCTGGGCCATGGTGTTTATTATGTAGGGAAAACTAAATGGAAATTTAAGGAGAGAGTGGGGGAACACATCAGGGCAGTAGGGAGAAGAGATCCCACATATGCTACAGCCTTGCACATACTGTAAACCACAAAACTGCAGCAACACTTTTTTAAATTTATAGCTGTGGACAATTAATTGAAATCCAAGAGGGGGAATTTTGAAAATCTCTTGCTTATTAGAGAACATTTTTGGATTATTACACTAAAAGCCAATAAATCTCCAAGGTTAAATTCACATTTGGATATATGTCCTTACTTAAGACTAGGCAGATAAAATGTACGTGTAGATTAATAGTAGTCAAGTAAGCTGCTGGGGAGAGCAACTTCAAATTATTTGTGCACAATAGATTCAGTACTATGTCTGATTCTTTCATGTCTTATCTGCTTAGCAATTTATTTTTTGCATAAAAATGTAATGTAAGAGAAAAAATGAATAACAGAAGCTATGTGGTCAAACTTATAGTCAAGCAATGTATGTGACTTTATATCCAAGCAGCATGAGAAATGTTTGGGCTAATAAGTAAAGAAAATGCCCCCCCTTTACTCCCCCATGCTTTTCAAGCTTTCTCTGTATACATTTCTTATTCCTTCCTCCCCTCCCCCCACTCTCCCTTTACCTTCATCTATATTGCCTCTTAGCTAGGTAGCCCCTTGTTCTTTATTTTATCATTGTAATTAATAGGTTAAATTGGATAAGTTTTACTGCCTTTTTCTGAAAAGCTACTTTAATATAGGTTCAGTAATGACAAACACATTTATATATAGTGATGTGTAGATTATTTTGATTAGTTCTCATTATATGCTTTGTAGTAGGCTTTACATATAATTGAAAAGCATTTCAACTTGGAAATTGTCTGATTTGTTTAATAGCAATGAAACTAACAACACACAGGTGTGTTCAAGTTGATCTTTAGACAAGATTGGCATCACATGGTGTGTGCTGTCTTTTGTGTATAAAAAGTGTCTGTGTTCTGGTTCACATTTGCCTTTGAAAAAGGAGCTTTATGCTCCAAAGCATGTCCGGTGTGGTGTTTGTTATGCAACAAAATGTAAGTTTTTACTTCATCTCTGTTTGGCATACTTCTTACAGGCTTGGCGTGTGCTTGGAACTTTAATATGTTTTTGCATTTGTAGTTCTTTTAGCAGCACCGTATCTGTGTGCACACTCTCTTTTGTTTTATATAGTGAAAGAGTACATGAGGCAGATGAGGGAAGGCATCTGTGCCCACCAGATCAGGAAACAAATATAAACTGAAGGTGTGTTCATTCTTTAATGAAACAACCACTAGTATCTTTGTTGCTATAGTTGATATATCATTACATATCCTATTATAATATGTTGGTAAAATCGGCAGACTTTTACAATGTTTTAAACCATTTTATGGTTTAATACAGTATGTGCAGAAATTTTTAAATGATTTAAAGCATTGTATGTTTTTATATAGAGAAACAGAGATGGAAATAACATGTCATATCAAAACATCAGTGTCTTCCATTAGAGATACATCAAGTCTTATCAGTGTTAACCTTCAGAAACAAGTTGTTAGCTGACTTGTCATCCATGTCTGTATGTTTATGTCATTCATAGTGGTTGTAGAAATATTTGTTCCATATATTTAAACTTGGAGATACCCAGCTACAGATATATCCTAAAATCATATGTAATGTTCTTCCCTATTTTATTCTTGTATGTGTATTATAATGTATGATGCTTGGCCAGCTGGTTATGATTATTGTATGCTGTCTGTGACTGTCTTACATAAGACAGCCTGTGCTCCATGGGTGTCCCCCCCCCCACAGGTTTCAGTGAAACTAAAGGATATACAAGACAAGGAGATCTCTGTTATGTAATTAACTTCTTTGAGACATTGCATTTTATGGTCTTTTTATGACCTGTTGCTGCTTTGAAGTTGGGAAGCTAAATATACAGTTTATTACAGGACAGGGCATCATTTAGCTGATTCCTGTCAGGCTATCTCACACCTAGGTGAGGGATTGCAGGGCTGTAAATCTTCAAAGGAACTGGCTGATCAAAGACTCATAATTTTGGAAATGAGTTTTTGTTGATGTCACATTATTTAATATATATCCTGACAGGAAATCATTGTTTGTATTTTTTTAATTCTAAAAAGGAGGAGCTAGATGACTCACCAAGGGGGTTGGGAGATGGGGTTGAAATGTATCCTTGTGACTGGGGAATATGTCATATCATTTGGGGACTTAAGAAAGACAGATCTCTAACTTTGAAGGCACTTACAGTGGTAATTCATTAGATAGAAAAGGTCTAATTGTATTGTGGTAGGAGTTTGTTTTGCACTTTGCCCTTGTTCTTTTATGTGATTGTGAGCTTGTTGATATATTGTTCTGTGTTTACATTTTTCATATTCTTATCATCTTTTAATAAAGTACCTATTATTTGAAAAACTGCCTGGGTTTCTGCCAGTTATTTTTGCATGTGACATATACGGGATTAAATCTGGCAATTGTTCAATAGATTCATGGTGTTACTAAACTGGGAAAAGGTAAGAATATACCTAAGGTCTTTTATAGAGTTTTAAGGGTTCATTTTGGAAGCCTGGTGTGGTGCCCCTGGTGAAAGATTGTACCGCAATCCCCAAAGAGGGTACGTATCTGAGCCTGTACATTTGGGTACGCCAGAAGAAGGTTCAGAGTTTGAATCCTGCCAAAACTTAAGACTAAAGGTGATTCAGACCTAAAAGCAGACAGGAGGGTTACTCTGTTTGTTACCTATTCACACTATTGTGCTTGGAGGTTGGCACTGTGGGAGCAGAGGGCCTGACCTGCTGAGTACATTTGTGACAGATTTGGTTGACAGCGGTGCCAAAAAATTGGTAACACAAGCTTTAACTGCTCATTGTGTCAACTTAATACTGTACAGCTCACTTGCAAAATAAGGCAGTGATTTATTTTTAAAAGAGGAAACATAACTATATCATAGTGCTTACAGTCAAGTTCCTATTTCATTTTTTTTAAAGTGCAAGTTAGTGTAGCCATAGTTAGGGAAGAAGATGGCTTCCAACTACAGTGGGTACACTGCAGACAACTTGAGGCAGTTGTGCCAAGTCAGAGGAGCCCTGCACGATGTGAGAGCCACCAAGCAGAACCTTGTGGATGCCCTGATAGCAGCAGATGCCCAGAGCATTGAGTCACAGACTGTGACTGTAAAGGACCAAACCTTGGGCATGGAGGGTCCAGTAGCCAGTGCAGTGACCAGATCCGGTGAGGAGGGCAGCAGGACCAGTGCAAGTGAAGGGCCACAGCAGCAGGGGAAGGTCACCAGCATTCTGGAGCCAGTAGCAATCAGGCTGCAGACTGAGTTGTGCAGAATGGAGCTGGGGTTCCAGAGAGACACAGAGCGAGAACAGTGAGCAGCTGAACATGAACAGTGAGAGGTGGACCATGAGGAGTAGGAGCGCCAGAGGCGACATGAACTGGAGAAGCTACAACTCCAGTCACCAGCATCAGAGCAGGTATGTGGCTTGGGTTTAACTGGAACCACAGGACTGGGTTACAAATTAAATTACAAATTGATACCTGGATCAAGAGAGGGGGAGGATATGGATGCCTTTTTAAATTTCTTTGAAAAAGTTTGTATTCAGGGAAATATTCCTAGAGGGTCCTGGAGCTTCCAGCTATCCCGCTACTTACCGGAAAAGCTCAGGATGCATTGGGTCAAATGGACAATGAGGACAGTAATGATTACAGCAAACTTAAAGTTGCACTTTAAAAAAAATTGATTTAACTGCAGCAGCATACAGAGCTAAATTCTGTAAGCTCAGGAGAAGCCCTGACATGAGCTACAAGGAGCTAGCCATGAAACAACGTCAGTGTTTAAAACATCGGTGGGAAGGAATTGAAGCAAACTTTGTGGATAAAATTGAAAATGCTATATTGTTAGAACAGTTTTTTGGGGCATGCCCAGTGGAGCTGAGAACCTGACTGGAGGACCGAGGTCACAAAACAGTGCAAGAGGCTGCTGAACTCTCAGACCACTATGCCAAGAACAGACCTGCTCTGAGAGTGAATGGGGCAGGTGTAGCAGTGCAGAAAAGGAAAAGGTCACCTTCAGGGCAGCTAAAACCCTCACTGCCTCCACTGAAACCAGTTAGCCCCAGGTTTCAAAGAAAAGATTTCTCTGAGAAAAAAAATGAATGTTGGGTTTGCAAAGCACCTGGGCATATTGCCAGACAGTGTCCCAAAGACTGCAATATGCAACACTGGGCTAGGAAAGAAGTGAGTTGTTTATGTGTCCCTGAAAGCATGCCTGTGAACATGAGGGAACACATGCACCCAGCCATGGTGAATGGTGTACAGACACAAGTGTTAAGGGACACAGGAGCATCCCTGACATTGGTAAAAGGGCATCTGGTAGAGCCTGGTCAGCTTATGCCCAATGAATCTGTAACCGTACAAGACTTCACTGGGGAGGAGAAAACATTGCCACTCACTAGTGTTCTCCTAGACTGGGGTGAAACAGGGGGAACTGTGCAACAGGTAGCTGTAGCCAAAACATTAGCAGTTGACATCATCCTTGGCAATAATCTCAAACAGGGGATGGTGTGTGCAGTTACATGTAGCCAAGCAGGATGGGAAAATTGTAGTTCCCTGGATCCCACAGAAGCCAATGTAGAAACCACTGGGAGGCTAGTTCCCCAGCATGTGTCTCCTGATATGGAGACTAATGAAAAGGGGGTTAGAAATTTCCCCAGTAGCAGTTAACCACAGAACTATGGAGGGTTACTCCGAAGAAGGAGGGGTGACCCATTGTCAGAGGGTTAGGGATGACAGTCATTCAGAGTGCCCTGATGCTAGTGCTAGGGACCCTAGTTTACAGACTGAAAGGGACCTGTCCCATGCCTTGGGAATGTGTAAGGAGTTTGCAGCTGCTCAGAAAAGTGACCCTAGTCTAGAGAAACTAAGGGCTTGGGCAGACTCTGATGGAGCACAGGGAGGTGATGGTAAACAAAGTTTATTGGGAAAATGGACTGATGTAACTCAGGCTGTGAAGATAGAGGGAGGGAGGGTTGATAGGCAGGAAGCTTGTTGTTCCCCAGGGGTGCCGTGAGCAGTTGCAGAAGATTACACATGATATTCCCTTGTCTGGTCATCTGGGAATCATGCGCACTACACAGCAGTTGGCCCAGAATTTCTCTTGGCCCAACTTCACCCAGCAGGTGAAGAAGTATTACAGGTCTTGTCACTGGTGCCAAGAAATAGGGAAGGCAGGTAAGAAAACCCAAGCCACCCTAATTCCATTGTCCATAGTGGAGAAGCCATTCCAGAGGGTGGGACTGGATATTGTGGGGCTTTTAAATACCCCCAGCTCCTCCAGGAAGAGGATCATCTTGACTGTGGTGGATTATACACCAAGTATCCAGAGACTGTCACCCTATCCTCACTGAGGACAAAGTGGCAGATGCCTTACTTGGGATTTTCTCCCATACTGGGTTTCTGCATGAGGTTATCACTGATCGAGGGGGTTCCTGCATGTCAGACCTGATGAAATGTTTGTGGGAGAAGAGTTGGGTGGTGCAGAAACATCAAAACATAGAATTCGATGGCAGATAAGGACCGCTTGGCCCACCCAGTCTGCCCATTTCCCTACCTAATGGATAAGCTGCAGATCCTAGTTAACCAGCAGCCTACTTCTTCCTACCCCCACCCCCTAGAACTGCCTTATGACTGTCCCATACATGCTTGAATTCCACCACTGTTTTTGACTTCACAACCTCCTCCAGAAGGCCGTTCCATGCATCCACAACCCTCTGTGAAAAAATACTTCCTTAAATTACCTCTGAGCCACCCTCTATCTTCAAATTGTGTCCCTTGTTCTTGCACACCTCTTTTTGAAAGATGCTACCCTCTTGGACTTTGTTGATTCCCTTGAGGTAATTGAAAGTTTCTATCATGTCCCCCCTCTCCCTCCTTTCCTCAAGGCTATACATATTAAGCTCCTTAAGTCTCTCTTCATATGTCTTCTGGTGCAGACCCTGCACCATTTTAGTTGCCCTCCTCTGGACAGCTTCCATCCTGTCTATGTCTTTATCACCTGCAAGCCAATGGGCTTGTGGAAAGATTTAATGGTACCCTGAAGTCAATGCTCCAAGCATTTGCTGAACAGCATGGGAGGGACTGGGAGAAATACTTTCCCCACCTGCTGTTTGCATACAGGGAGGTGCCCCAAGAGTCGACAGGATTTTCCCCCTTCAAGCTCTTATATGGACACTGGGTGTACAGGCCCCTACACTTGATCAGGGAGGACTAGGAAGGCAAGCACACCACCTAGGGCACTCCCATAGTGGATTATGTCCTTAGGTTTAGGGAAAGGCTGAAGGAGCTTATGGAGACAGCCCAGAGCAACCTGACAGCTGCCCAACAGACACAAAAAGTGTAATATGACCGCAGAGCCAGAGCTCGCTCATACACGTTGGGTCAGGAAGTCATGGTCCTTATTCCAGTCTGGAAAGACAAGTTGCAGGCTGCGTGGACAGGACCATACAAAGTAGTTAGAAAGGTGAATGACGTGAACTATATCATGGAGTTACCCGATGGAAGACATACAGAATGAATGTACCATGTCAACATAAGGAAGCCATATGCTAATAGGGCTGACATGATGTTTGTAGTATGTAGTCCTGGGGAGGGGACAGATGAAGGAGTCCCCCTTCTGGACTTGCTGGAAGAAAGCAAGTGGGAGTCCTCTGTGGAGGCAGTTAAATTGTCTCCCCCAGCTGGCCCTGGACAAGATCCAGGAAGTAAGGGAGGTTTTAGCAGACTTTGTCTCACTGTTTAGCACCAAGCCTGGCCTAACCCCCTTAGCAACGCATGATGTGGAGACAGGGACACAGACGCCCATATTGCAGACAGCATATCTGGTGTCTGAGGCTGTTCAAAAGAACATTAGGATGAAGGTGGAGGAAATGCTGGATTTAGGTGTAATCCAGAGATCCTACAGCCCCTTGGCCTCACCCATAGTCCTTGTGCCCAAGCCAGATAACTGTACTCATTTCTGTGTGGACTATCATGGACTGAATGCAGTCACAAGGTCAGACACCCACCCGATGCCTTGGACGGACGAACTCCTGGACAAGTTGGGAGGGGCGACATACCTTACGACTATTGACCTGACAAAGGGGTATTGGCAGGTAGAGTTAACTTACAGAGCTAGGGAGAGGTCACCCTTCATCATGCCAATAGGCTTATTTGAATTTAAATTAATGCCTTTCAGAATGAAGAACTCCCCAGCCACTTTCCAAGGGTTGGTGAACCAGGTGTTAAATGGTGCTGAGGAGTACACCGTGGCATACCTGGATGACATTGCCATCTGTAGTGCCAGCTGGGAGGAACACCTGTCCAACCTTAGGGACGTGCTGGACAGGATACAGAGGGCCAGGTTCACTGTCAAAGCTGAAAAATGCTAGGTGGCCATGGCTGAAGTGGCATACCTCGGGCATGTTGTAGGCTGGGCACAGCTCCATCCTAACCAAGTAAAAATAGAGGTGATCAAGTCATGGCCCTAACCGGAAATGCAGAAGCACATCAGGAGTTTTCTCAGGACAGCAGGGTACTATAGGAAATTTGTACCCAATTACATTGCCCTAGCTGCTCCCTTATCTGACCTGGTAAAGAAAAAGATGCCTAAGAAAATTACCTGGGAACCAGGCTGTGAAACAGCCTTTACCAGACTGAAGGAGGCACTGTGCAGTGCTCCTGTATTGACAAGCCCTGACTATAGCAGACCCCTTATAGTTCAGACTGATGCCTCAGACATGGGTACTGGGGCAGTACTGAGTCAGACATCAAACCAAGGAAAAGATCACCTTGTAGAGTACCTGAGTAAAAAGTTACTTCCTAGGGAGCAGGCTTACTCTACTGTGGAAAAAGAGTGTCTTGTCATAGTGTGGGCCCTAAATAAGTTAGAGCCATACTTATATGGGCAGCATTTTGAGGTACACACTAACCACAACCCCCTGGTTTGGCTGACACAAATGGGAAAAACTAATGGTAGACTATTGAGATGGAGTCCTGCCTTGCAAGGGTATGACATGATGATCTTACATAGGGCTGGAGCGACCAATCAGGACACAGATGGCTTGTTTCATCAATATGAGGAGTTAACTGACTTGGGAAGCTCATCCCATGCAGGGGATAGAGCCCCCAAATTCAGTCTAGGTGGGGAGGATTGTGACACTTGGCCAGCTGGTTATGATTATTGTCTGCTATTTGTAATATAAAAATATAGAATGTTATTATCTCACATAAGACAGCCTGTGCTCTATGGGTGCCCCCCCCCCACCACAGGTTTCAGTGAAACTAAAGGATATAACTGACCAGGAGATCTCTGTAATGTAATTAACTTCCTTGAGATATTGCATTTTTATGACCTGTTGCTGCTTTGAAGTTGGGAAGCTAAATATACAGCTTATTACAGGACAGGACATAATTTCTGCTGATTCCTGTCAGGCTATCTCACACCTAAGTAAGGGATTGCAGGGTTGTAAATCTTCAAAGGAACTGGCTGATCAAAGACTCATAATTTGGGAAATCAGTTTTTGCTGATGTCACATTATTTAATATATCTCCTGACAGGAAATCATTGTTTGTAGTTTTTTTTTATTCTAAAAAGGAGCTAGATGATTCACCAAGGATGTGGGGGGATGGGGTTGAAATGTATCCTTGTAACTGGGGAATATGTCATATCATTTTAGGACTCAAGAAAGACAGATCTCTGATCTAACTTTGAAAGCACTTATAGTGGTAATACATTAGATAGAAAAGGTCTGATTGTATTGTGGTAGGAGTTTGTTTTGCACTTTGCCCTTGTTCTTTTATGTGATTGTGAGCTCATTGATATATTGTTCTGTGCTTACATTTTTCATACTCTTATCTTTTAGTAAAGTACTTATTATTTGAAAGACTGCCTGGGTTTCTGCCAGTTCTTTTTGCATGTGACGTATAGAGGGTTAAGTCTGGCAATTGTTCAACAGCTTCATGGTGTTACTAAACTGGGAAAAGGTAAGAATATACCTAAGGTCTTTTATAGAGTTTTAAGGGTTCATTTTGGAAGCCTGGATTAGTGCTCCTGGCGAAAGATTGTACCGCAATCCCTGAAGAGGGTACATATCTGAGCCTTTACATTTGGGTATGCTAGAAGAAGGTTCACAGTTTGAATTTCCCCAGAACTTGAGACTTAAGGTGATTCGGACCCAAAAGCAGACAGAAGGGTTACCCTGTCTGTTACCTTTTCACACTATTGCACTCGGAGGTTGGCACTGTGGGAGCAGAGGGTCTGACCTGCTGAGTGGGTTGGTGACATAATGTACAATCTTAAAGTTAAGGATGTTGTTTCACTGTTGTAAGCACCTGGTTGGTTCATGCCTGCAAATGGACATACTGGTCCAGTGTACTTACCTGGTAATCAAATAAATTAAATTCAAATTGAAATCAATGTAGCACCAGCACAGCGGTTGGATTTCTACTTGCAACGCCGGTGACCCTGGTTCAGGAACAGACTTGGGTCATCAGATGGCCAACCAGGGGCAGAAGGATCGAGTGTCCATCAGACTGCTCTCCTTCTATGGGTGGAGGGTGGCATCGTATTCAGTGCAACAGCAGCACCTGTCAGAGGCTGGGTTGCCACAATGCACCAATGCAGTACAGCTCTCAGGTGCAGGGCAGATGCTGGCCATCACTGCACATCCCCACCCCTGCCCATAGGGGAGAAAATCCTGCAGGGCCAGCTTTATGAAGTCTTACCTCCAGCTTCAATTAGTCTCCCATGGCTCGCTTCCCCTGATAGATACTAGAATTGTGGCACATAAGGGGAGTGGGTGCCACAACCCTGCCCTCTGGGGGGTAAGCCAAGGGTGCCATGGGGAGCAAAGAGCTGATGGAGAGAGGTGGGAGTTGGAAGTCCATGACTAAGGCAGATGTCGGCATCTTCTGCAGCCAAAAAGCATACTAAATAAAAAAAGAAATCAATGTAGCTCAGTACAACCTTTCATTAAAACAAGTTCATGGCCCTCATAGTTCCAATGTTAGTCAAATCTAAAGAAATTATCTTCCTAAATGTTTTGAAAACTTGGAGTAAGGTCAATAAGTGCTATCAATATACTGTAGAGTTTGTGTCAATACTATGTTGCATGCATCGATACTATTTTGAAGTTGTTTTTTCAAGCATTAGCAATGCAAGTTTTTGTTGTGATACAGGCAAAACAAGCATTTGTCAATGCTGAATTGTTTGCTTGCTGATATTAGCATTGGATGTGCAGGAGTTAGACAGATGCAGAATAGGAATGGCAATGAAGTACTGAACTTATGCCAACCCCACCTCCACCTTGCAGAGATGGACAGGTATTGGGGTGTGCCTTTGGGTCATCGCCCATAACGTTCATGGCATTTCACCTAACCCTATTCTGCAGATACCGACAAGTGTTGAGGTGTGCCTTGGGGTGTTCAGCTTTATAGTCACCCCATGTCATAAGGACATACACTGAAATAGGTGCAGTATAGGAGAATGGGGTGAACAGTGGGCCAAAGAGTCCAAGGCACACCTCGATGCCTGTCCCTGGCTTCAGGGTGGGGGTTGGGGTGGAATGGTGTAAGCATTACAGCTGGCAATCTAAAGGGACATCCATAACATCTGTTAGTCTGTACAGGGTGGAATGTTATGGTTGGAAACCCTAACACCCCAGGCATTTGTTGGTATTTGCACTACAAATTTTCAACATGGCCTTTGTGTGACCCCCTACCTCATGACAGCATTTGGGACCTTTGCTCATTAACAGTGGCACTGTGATATTGTTAATCTGTCCTGAACATTGATTTCCCACAGTGACCACACCATTCTGTGCCAAATGTACAAAAACACAGTTCAGGAGGCCCAGTGGTGCTGAGGGTTGAGGCGCTGGATGCCACACCTCGCGCCACACCGGTGACCCGGGTTCAGGAATGAGCCCGGGCCATTGAGGGTTGGCAGGGGAGCACTGGTATTGAGCATCTGCAGACTACTGTCCTAGTCCTGGGGTGGGCTGGGGGATCTTTGCCGCACTGTAGCAGCTCCTGGGGATGCCTAGGGGCACTGTAGGCAACAGAGACAGTAGAGGGGGAGTGCGGCGGACATTGGCACATTGTGCCTGGACATCATTGCATGTCCATGCTCCAAGGGGCCAAGTAAAGAGGAAAATGGCTGGGTGCAACCATGCAGCTTGATGGCCGCGCTCCGAGCTGTCCAGAGAACTTTGGTGGGGTCCTGTCAGGGAGGGTCCGGGGCTGTTCTGGCTGGCAGAGGCAGAGGGGAGCCCTCCAGCAGGATGGCAAGATGGCCATCCTGGATCCTTCTGGGTGCAGTTCGAGTTATCCAGCTCTCCGGGCGGGCGGAGCTGGTGGCTGGATGCCCCAAGCCGGAGTGTGCCGCAGCAAGGCGAATAAATACATAATAAAAAAAAAACACAGTTTGGGCAGTATATGAAAAATAACAGCTGTAACATTCATAAGGAGGTGTGAAGAGGTGACAATGTTGAAAATCTGGAGTGAATATATTGAAAATGCTTGAAGTTATGAACATACATGGAAACTGCACAATGCACACTCATAACACTGTCATTTAGTGAAATTATTTCACCAAATTTTCAACATAGGCATTTTGTGATATCTGCTCATGAACAGCATCACAATGATTTTCTTAATCTGTTCTGAACATTGATTTCCCACAGCGACCGCACCATTTTGTGACAGATGTACGGAAACACATTTCGGGCAGGATGTGCAAAATGACAGCTATATTGTTCATAAGGAGGTGTGTAAAATTGACAATACTGAAAATCTTGTGAGAAAATATTACAAATTCTCAAAGTTATGAGTGTGAGTGGAAAGTGCACAATGCACGCTCGTAACATAGTCATTTTATGGACTTATCACCAAATTTTCAACATAGGCATTTTGTGACCTCTGCTCATGAACAGTGTCAGTGTGCTTTTCTTAATCTGTCCCGAACACTGATTTCCCACTACAACTGTGCTATTGTGCACAGGAAGTGCGAAAACACATTTCGGCCAGGATGTGAAAAATGACAGCTGAACTGTTCATAGGGAAGTATGAAAAGATGCCAGTGTTGAAAATCTGGAGTGAAATTATTACAAATTCACAAAGTTACAAGTATGCATGGAAACTGTGCAATGCACGCTTGTAACAGTCATTTTTTTTGGAATTTTTTCACCAAATTTGCAACATAGGCTTTTTGGGAAGCTATCTCATGAACAGTGACACTGTTGTTTTGTTACTCTGTCCCAAAAGATGATTCCATACAGTGACCACAAAATCAGCTTTCAAGATCAAATAATGACATGACAGTTACTAAATTCATGAGGTGGGGTCTCAAGAACCCCATGTTGAAACTTTGGTGCCAAAATTCACAAAAATGGCTGAGATATCCACCTAAGTTGCCCCCCCATTTATGCCATTATACATCTTACCAGCATTTCTTCAGTTTTCAGTCAGCTTTGAAGAGTGCAGACATGTTCCTTGTCCACCAAAGATCATTACACTGGGCTGCAGAGGTAAGTATGGGGTGAGGGAGGTGTGGGGATGTGGGGTGCGCAGATGGTGGGTGTGGAGTGTGGGTTGGGAGAGGGGGCACCAGAGACGGTGAGGGACCATTTTCTGTTTTTAAAGAAAAAGAAAAAGACAATGTGGAACGCTTTGGGCACCCTGGGGTGGGCTCCCAGCATGCAGCCTGGGTGTTTGCTGGCAGGGGGACTGGAGCTGATGGGGACTAGGCACCCCCGTCAGACATACTGTATGCTTCAAGGGGCACATGAGCCTAGGGGGATTGGGCACTTCCCTCTGCACACAACAAATTGGGGGGTACATTATACTGACAGGGATTGGACTACCTTGTCAGCAAATGAACTGGGGAGAAGGCATGCCGACAGGGGGATTAGGCACTCCCATTGGCTTTCATGGGGACTGAGAGGTGGCCAGTGACAGCAAATATGCAAATTGCCTACACGTTACCACCACTGATTGCAGCGGTGGTTTTCTTTCAACTACATGCCACTGCATCTGGACTGCTGTCATAGACAGCTCAGCCATTCGTGCAGTCTGGTCGCACTTACAAAATGGATCAGGGCATTGGTAGAGCCGGCAGCACACCTCCAAAAAGTCGTATGGTGGTACTATGTTTCTTGTACATGCAAGCAAGCAAACATAAAAATGTCAGACACATTATATGGAAACCTTTTTCTTATGGACAGATTGTAATCATACTTTTTTTTGTTTTTTTTTGTGTGTATTGATACTGAATTGTTTGACAGTTTTTCAAATAAACATTGTTTTAGAACTGTAGCTTTTTAAAAAAATACTGATTTTGGTTCTACTTCAGTCAATTGAATGAGAAATGTTGATTTTAACCTTATAACCCTTAATCTTAAAATCATTATGGAATCACAATAATGTTATTCTTTCCCCTAGCAACCTCTATCTGTCATTGCCTTTGCATGTGAAGCCTGTAAAAACTCTACAATATCAACAAAAACTAAATAAAAATAAATAAATAACAGAGAGAACTCACAAACATGCACCAACTAGCATTCATGTTTGGGATAGAAAATCCTAATGAATAAATGTGTAGCACTTCATAAAATCTATAGGTCAAAAGTTGGGGTTTCTGGACAAAAAGAAAAACTCCTCCTTTTGTATACACATTAGCATATTGTACACATACTTTTCCTCCATCCCAGTTACAAATAACTTGCTACATGAACATATTTTTTATTATTCAGCATCTAAATGTATGCTTAATGGTGTAAACATCCTTTACGACTAACTGTATATTTTAGAAGCCCCTGCATGTACGTATTACAAAACAAGCAATAACACACACAATGAGGTGAGGGTTATGGCCTGATAAGAGCATGCTCCATGTGTATTATGATGCATAAGGCACTTGTCCTGAGTGCCTTTAGCACCTTGGAAGTGCTGTTATCAGGTCATGACCCACACTTCGGAGTGTGTTATAGTGCTGATAAAATAGGTCCGCCAAGTAGAAATTAAAAATAGAAAAATAAAAAGTTACAAGACTAAAAAACAATCTGCCTATTTATGCATTGTCCTGTATTTAGCTGGATTGGTACTAGAGGAGGCCACCTAGACATAGTGCTCAAGCCCCAGCTCCCACAGACATAGTGCTCAGCCCCCCCCACACTAGACATAGTGCTCAGGTTGGGTTCCGCCTCCCACACACCACTCAGTCACCCCCCCCACACACACACAGTTCTTTTCGGCACAGGTTCTAATTCTGTGTTATGAAAACTGAGAAAGGCAGTTTTACAGGGAGCAATCAAGTAAGTGTGTCCATCTTTAGCTACCATACTGCAACTTAGCACGTCTTTGAAAGAGAATGGAAGAGTATTTCTAGTGCATCTGGAGTGACTGTCTGCTTTACTCCAGACCATCTGCTTTACTAGGGAATCTGTTTCTGTCGACAATAAGTCACACTTCAGGTGATGGTCAGTGGGGGGGGGGGAGGCACTGCCAGCCCCAAGGAATGCAGTGGGGAGTGCAGAAGCTGAGGAATGGGACAGGGACAAAGCTTCTTCCAAAAAACCTTAAGGAAACTACCTTCTGAAAACTCAGTTTGTTCATTATTGTTCTATAATAATCAGGGCCGGACATGTTCTACATGTATATTACAGTATTTGTTGAACTGGAAAGTAATATTTTGTGATATACTGTAATCAGGAAATGTTTTATAAGAGTCCCAAAAGGTCTCAAAGAATGTCTCTTCTGAAAACAGTTTGCTCACTTTTCTTAGGTATCTTCAGGGCTGGATGTTTTACATGAATGTTATAACAGTTGCTGAACTGGTAAGTCATATTTTAATTGTGTTATAATGATGTAGCATTTCATAAAATGTTTATGTACTAAGTAAACATAATGATGCACCTGCAGATGAGCAAAAGTTTAATAGTATTCCTACAATTAAATGAAATGAAATAAGCCAGATTGATTTCATTGGAAATGTGCTTCCATAAATGCAAGAGATCTTAACAATAAAATGTTCTGATTTAGAAGCCTTAGCTGCAGTAAACAGGATATATTTACAAATTATGATGATCTTTTTTTTAAATGACCGAAGGAGTTTAGGGCCTATAAGTGGAGCAAATGGAAACAAATGGTGGACTACAGTGCAAGGTTAGGGACTGCCACGAATCTAGTCAGAGAAACTACGACTAATGCAGAACAATGGATAGTGGTGGGGGGGTAAAGGATAATAACATGTGTAGGTACATCAGGTTAAAATGCAAATCGGAGAAAGCACTGAGAGAATAAGATGCTAGCAAGTTCATGTCACTTACCATCCTAGCCTACAAGGCACACAGTGATTCAGGGAATGGAGCACAGGAAAATGCCCCCTAGAACTAATAAGATAATGTGGCAACCTTCAGCAGGCCTCACACCACTTTTTTGGGTACCGTACCTCCACCTGGGCTAAACTTCTGAGAAGCTTGGGGAACTCCAAAGGCCTCTCTACAGAGTGCCAACTGTGGGGCATTAAAGGTAGGTGGCTAAGTCCCAGGGACTTTGGGTGATGGGACTAAGGGTTGGAGTCACTGAGGACAGGGGCCAGCTACAGTAGGTGGAGGACTACCAAAAAAATTGACAGGGGCCAGATGGTAGACCCTCTCTTCCTGGAATTGTGAGCTGTACTGTGCAGATGGTTGGTAACAAAAAAAAAAAGGAGTGATGTGGGATAAGGTGGAAGACTAATTGAATGGATTTGAAGTTGGTTGGATGGAAATAACTAGCAGGTGCTCCTAAACAGTGTATTCTCAGAAGTGAAGTTAGTGACCAGTGGGTCTCCACAGGGATCGGCACTAGGCCCATCCCTTTTGAACATGTACATCAGCAACATAGATGAAGGGCTACAAGGCAAGATATGTCTTTTATGGATGACCACAAAATCTCATGGAAGGGGTTAAAGCAATTAAGAAGGATTTGGAGAATCTTAAAAAGTGGTCTAGCATCTGGCAGCTGAAATTCAATGCATTGAAATGCAAGGTCATGCACGTATGCAATAATGACCTACAAACTGAGTGTACACTAGTATAGATTGGGTAAAAGTTTATTTATTTTATTTTATTTATTTATTTAAGTCTAGGATTACAAAGTACCTTTGAGCCGAGGCTCTTTTACAAAGGTTCCACGTCTGTAAGAACAGACAATACAGGATATGAAATTACAGAATAAAATAATCATGACACCGATGGTTACAACAAATTGGTTACGGGTACAATTACATGATACACTAGGAGGTGTATTAAAACTTAGGAGATGGGAAGAGAGGGGATGGGGGTGGGACAGAGTATAGCAGCCTAGAGGGCCTTGTCAAGACAGAGCAGTGGTGAGTGCAAAAGTTGAGCTTGGGGAAAAAATAAAGTGCTAGGAGTGGGGTAAACATGGGCAGTGGAGGTTAAGGGCAGCAGCAAAAATGAGAATTGCTCAACTAAGGCAATCACAGGTGCCTGATGCAAAGAGGGGAGTGATGGAGCTTCTTCTTGAAGGTGCCCGGAATGGGTGAGGCAGAGATGTCACTGGTAAAATTATTGAGCCAGCTGGAGGCCCTGTATGCAAATGACCTTTGACCTTGGGTTGTACGACAATGAGGGATTTGCAGTAATTGTAGTTTTAAGCTCCTGGTGTTGCAGTTGTTTACTCTGGTCTTCAGAAGGGAGCAGATCCCTGGGGGGGCATTTCCCATCAATATTTTCTTGGCTGTGATACAGGTTTGATACTGTAGTCAGTTGTTGAGTTGCAGCCATCCAGTTTGGAAGTAGAGGACACAGGTATGGGTGAGACGGTGGGCTCTGGTGATGAGATGACATGCTTTATTTAGGGAGGTAGCAACTCCGTTTCAGTGTGGAGGCAGAGGCAGAGCCATAAACAATGAGTCTATAGTCAGTAACACTTACAATGGAGCTTTGAATGGCAACAGACAATGCTTCAAGGGTTAGATGTTTTTGATGATGGAACAGTAGGCCCAGCCTGGTATTTGCCATCTTTGTAACATTATTGATATGGGCAGCATAGGAGAGTTTGGAGTCATGGGTGATGCCAAGATATTTGAAAGTATCGACTTGATCAAGGGTGACTCCTTGTTTGGTATTCACGGTGAAGTGATACTGTTTATTTTTGTTTTGTGAGCTACTGAAAAACATGGCCTTAGTTTTTTTCTGGTTTAGTATCATTTTGTGCTGCAAGAACCAGTTTTCTACTGATGTAAACCCCCATTGGAGGTTTCCTTGCAGTTTTTCTGAATCGTGATGGGAGGCAAGGATAACTGCATCGTCTGTGCAGAGTATAATTTGTTCTGGACAGGAGTCCGTCAGTGTGTTCAGGAATAGGCTAAAGAGGAGGGGGCCCAGAATTGACCCTTGTGGAACACCAGAGAGGACCAGTCTGTCATCAGAGAGTGTTTAAGCTATTTTTACTGTTTGGGACCAGTTGTCTAGGTAGCTATTGAACCAGTCAACTGAATCGGGTGAGAGCCCAGTCGTCTGTAGTTGGACAAGCAGGAGAAGGTGGTTGATGGTATAAAAGGCCTTAGTTAGATCAATGAAAGCAGCCCCTGTTAGTTTACCATTGTCCAATGAGTGGTGAATGGCTCCGGTGAAATTGAGTGGTGCTGTGGAAGTACTGTGACCCTTTCTAAAACCATGTTTCTGCTTGCACAGGATGTTTTGTATGTCCAAGAATTCGGTAAGCTGGTCAGCCATAATACGTTCCAGGGCTTTGGAGAGTAGCGGTAGGATGGAAAATAATCTAGGGAAGAAAGGGATTCAGAAGTAATAATTGAAGGTACTGTAGCATGGAGTTAAATTCCCAATGCAGTGTGGCATATGGTAAGACAAGCAAGATGCAAGGGTGGGGATTTACCAGTGGCAGAAAGGAGATGAGCATGTCATTGTGCAGGCCACTGGTGAGGCTACACCTCAAACACTGTGAACAGTACTGGAATCATAGAATCACAGAAACATAGAAACATAGACAATGGCAGCAGAAAAAGACCAAAGGTCCATCTTGTCTGCCCAGAGTTCCCTAATTGCCCTGGAAACTATCATCCATGTAGGTTTTCTCCTTCTTGGTCCACTCTTCTGCTCCTCTCCCAACTGCTACTGACCTGAGCAACCACCAAACCATTCACTCTCTCCCAGCCATGCTTGAAACCATTTACAGTCTTGGCACCCACTACCCCTGCTGGCAAAGCAGTCCCATGACTCTACCACTCTTTCCATAAAAAGAACTTCCTCACATCCCTCTTAAACCTTACCCCCACCAGTGTACACGAATGACCAGGGGTGTCGGCAGGCGTACGCAGTGTACGCAGTCGCGTACATTCTGCTGTGGTGGGGGTGCCGTTTTGTGCTGTGATGCCTGCCCAGCCTGCTCTCATATTTTTACACAGTGCACTGTCTGTCTGGGGCGGGGGAAAACTATGGTGCTAATTTAGATGTTAAAGTGGGGGAAGGGTGTTACCTCATCATCTCTGACTCAGTCCCGAAATTCCTGCAGCCCGTTACTCGCTGTCCTCCCAGTCCCGATACACCTTTCCTGGAGAGCTGAGCAGTCCAAGCAAAACCTTAGAGCCACACAGTCAATGCCACCACGCCATCTCCAGATTCGCCGCATCTCCTTTTCTTTGTCACTCCCCGGCCCTCCTTTCACAGTTCTTCACACAGAGGGAGATGGAGACGGCATAGACAACTCGGAGCACTTTTAAAATGTCACAGGTAGTGGTGTCATGGCATGTCTGCCCTTCTGACCAATAGCAGGGCACCGCTTGGTCATTGCTCTTTCTTGCACCTACGCCCCTTGAACCTGCACTTTTCTGTCCCCCCTCAGGTCTGAGGCAGCAGAATAAAAGGAGTCTCTCCGGTGCTCTTGGCACTCATCCAGCCAAGGAGAGCTCCAGAGTCGGAGAGAATATGGGAATCTGCAGCACCAGCATTGGACTCTTCACTGTCACTTCCTCAGTCGGAGCAGCAGAGCCAGGAGAGCCGGTACTCAGAGCCTGTCTTCAGTGTGCAGACTAGCCTAGCTAGGAGGACCCAGGAGACTCGAAGATGAGTGCAAACGTCGCATAATCAAGCCACAAAAAGAGCTGTTTCACTTATTTGTCACTGTGCAGCCAGCGATAGGAGCAAAACAGACCTCCAGCTACCCTTGCGAAGAAGAAAACAGCGGAGGCAGAGCCAGTCATCAGTCAAAGAGTGAAAGAAGTTTTTTGAAAACTAGTAAGTCGGTTGTTGAGTAAGTAAGCTGACCAAGTGTGCCTTATCTAGGTTTGTTTTTGTTCTATTTTATAATGCTAAATTTCTTGTGGGACTGGAACATGGAGGGTTTGGATTTTGTGTGCACTTTTTCAGGGGGGTGGGGGTATTTAGAGAGAGCCTTCTTCCACCCCTTTTTTATGTATGTATGTATGTATGTATGTATGTATGTATGTATGTATGTATGTATTTATTTATTTATTTTTTGTGTATGTTATTTCTTTAATATCTGCTCAATTTCTGGACACTGCTGTAAATTGTTTGCCGGAAACAGTAAAACCCTTTTAATAGATATCGAAATCAACCTCATTCTATCATCTATTTAGATGAAATAGTTAGGGGCACTGTTTCTTGTGGTAGCTACAAGCTACTTATTTAGGCAGCATGATGTAAACAGTGCAACTAATAACACATCATGACAGGGTGTGTATTTTGGAGATAAAGGCATGTTAGTTAGGAAGGAGGACAGCATCCACGAGGCAAAGCTGAGTATGTCAGCCACTCACGAAGTGCTGTTAACCTACAGTTATGCACATATTGAGTGCCTTCATAGCCAGTGACAAAGCCAACAGGGTTGAGAACTCTGGCTGCTCTCTCTGGTCCTGGTCACCTAGGTGGTGGTCACACAGCGGAGTTGAGCAGCTACACTCCCTGCAGAAGGAGTGCACCTTAGTTTGCGAATTCTTAATACTCCTTCCAGAAGACATGAAACAAACTAAGCAATAAGGCATGACAGGGGGTGCATTAGGGTGGGATAACGGCCTATCTTGGGTGGGTTGAAGCAAGAGGTAAAGTCGGTACTTCCACCCAAGAGGGGCAGTTATCTCACTATAACACACCCCCTGGAGTGCCTTATTGTGATTATGGGTGGTTTAGGACTTGGTTTTGTCTTTTTTTCATTTGTTTCCGGGGAGAAAGTCTCCTCATTCTGTCTTATTTCCTATATGTGGATGTGGCTGGAGGCTTGAGATGTGTGTGTGTGTGTGTTTAGTTTTGCTTCTGATTTGGCATTTTAGAATATCATGGGTTGTGATAGAGTCTGAATTTGCAGCATGTTATTTGTAATGGGAGCAGAGATGTATGACTAAGATGTAAAAGCCTGTGCATATACAGGGTGTTTAGAAGACAAAGCCTTATCAGCCTACATCCATTAGTATTACAATTCATTTTGGTACTGGCAAGCCTGTCATTCCAGTGGCATGCCCATGTTTTGAACTGGCCTGCTGATTATTCCGTGCTGTATGCTATGGTTCTTGTGGCCCACTGGTGTCAAGCATGTGCTTGAGGGAGGGGTTGGAGAGTGAGCAGCCTTTTTTCTATTTTATTTATTAGGTAAATGTCTTGGTGGTCTGGCAGAGGAAGGCTTTAGCACCGGGAATGGCTTTGGTCTGGGATGTGTGGTTGAGTGCCTGGGTGGGTGCGCATGCTTGCCCTGTTCAATTCTGATTTAGCATTTTTAGGATTTAATGTCAGAATTCATAGCATATTCTTTGTATGGGAACAGAGCCAGAGAGAGATGGCTGGAGGCTTCCCTCAGCTTAAAAGGTTATTAGCACCCCAAACTTTCACCCCATGAAAACAGAGCCATATCTGACATGCCCCAGCCCCCTTTAGTGATGTCAGAAAATGAATGCTGAGGGTGCATTTCATTAACCTGCATGTTTGCGATATATCCATAGCTTTTAGTACTATGCAGAGGTGCCATGTAGAAAAATCAAAGCAGACGTTGGAGTAACAGTCCTGTTTAACTAGAGTGGTTGCTTTCATTTTTCCAAGTGGCAACTCTAAATAGTACTAACAGTCATTGACAAATGGCACCAGTACAGATCTATGGAACACACACAGCCTCCATTTTCTGATATCGCAAAAGGGCGCTGGGGCACTTTAATATGCTATGGTTCTTGTGGCCCATTGGGGTCATGCTATCATTTGAGATGCCAGTGGTCAGACTAAAAGGCCATCCTTGTCTAGTTAGGCTGCTTGAGATTACAGCTAGCTCCTTTTTCAGCAGCTGCCCTACCCCACCCCCTTCCCTTTGCCCTGTTCCACCCCTTCTTGAAGCATTCCACTTTTACATGCCATCACCTCAGCCAGTAGTGCATTCCACTTTGCCACCACCCTCTCAGTAAAGAAATGCCTCCACAAATTAGAGGGTCTCGTGTCTGTTACCAGTACAGCAGTAAGTGATTTACCATTGTTGTTTCTAATTTAAGTGCACATCTCTCGTACAGCACTGCTTTCAATTACTGCCAATCAAGTGCTGTATTAGGAATGTGCAGTTAGCTGCGACCACACAGTATAGTATTCAACACTGTGTATAATTCCACGCAGTTCACTGTTTTCAGTACCTTTTGTATGTGGACACTGCCAGTATATATGATTGCTTTGCTCTGTCATGCTTCAGGGGTTAAAACTGGCACCTGCCCGCTAGCCAAATGCTGGTAGATTTTGTATCAGGCTAGTGAGATTTTCATTTAACTAGCCCAGCAGGCTTGTACTGGAGAAGGCAACACTTCAGTATATACACCAGCTGGTCCACAGGAAATGTCTGTAGGGCCAGTGGATTTTCCCAGTCACTAGCCCTGCTGGCTAATGGCTGCGTAACTTAATTTCAACCCCCTGTGCTTGTGTGCATGCATGTGTGCATGTGTGTCTCATTCAAGCCCTGTTGTTGTGTGCAAGGACCTTGATCCCCTTCCGCTGGTGCAAGTGCAACACGGGAGGGCTCGCGTAGGTGGTGGTGATTGGCGGTGGGAGAATCCATGCCCGGAGAGGGGCTGGGGCAGGGGCAGGAGGGACATAGGGATGGTTGTTGTGTCAGCAGGGAAGTAAGGGGTGCACAGGCACCTCACAGGATGCAGATGCCTCTGTATAAGATACGGAGGCATATGTACCCTGCCAGGTGCCAACACAATCCTTTACTGTCCCGCTTACAGAAAAATCCTCCCTATGCCTCTCTGTGCCCCTACTACCCACCAACCCCACATGAAGCCCACCTAAAACAGTTTCCCAGGCTGTCACAGTAGGTTTAGACTGCCTCCTGGCAGGTCTAGGTGGAGCCACTTGAGATTGTGACCGCCACGGGGTGACTTTTGGAATCAGAAATGAGAAACCTTGAAATAAAAAAAAACAAACACACAGGCCACTGTCAAGTTTTAATTTTATTAAACTGTAAAGTGCAGCAACAATTTCCTAGCTCCTTTAAAGGGCACCTTCTGTAATAACAAGGCGTAAACAGTGGATTCACACTAATTATATTTTTAGCTTTACTGCAACTTCACATTTATGAATACAGAAACTGAGTACTGCTTTGTAGTAATTCAACTCTACTTCACTGGATAAAATGTTGACACACAGTCATTTGCTGCTCATTATGAACTTTCCAAATGTGTGAGGCAGTGTGTTTGCGCTAAGTTAAAAACTCATTAACAGTTGCTTATATCCAACCAGGAGTTGGTAACAATACAATAAACTTAGAATATGGTGCTAACTGCTACTAAGTAATTCTAAGGAGAAAAGCATCAATACATATGCATGATAGTATGCTGCATCTGCATCATGACAAATCTTTCTGTATGAAGTGTTTCTGGAACTTGGCCCTATAGTTTGATTTTCATAGTGCAGGACATACCATTACCGTCTGGTTTCCATCCAGAAACTTTTCTGACACAGCGAGTGAATAGCTAACTGGAAAAGCAGTGGTCTCTTATGCCAAACATGTAAGTTGCAAGTAATTGCATGTGTATTATAATTCCCAGCCTGCAAGATTTTCTGCTAGATTTCTAACTGGTTTTGTACTTGCCTTTCTAGGATGGAATCCGCACAGAAGAGAAAACTGTCTGCTGCCCAACAGAGGAAAGATAAACGTGCCCGGTAAGGGGAGACAGCACAGCTGTCTAAGGGTTTGGCCTCTTTTCTAATTCGGTAAGTGAAAACATATAGTAGTAATAAGCTCTATACAGTATGCCAACCCTCATGTGTCTAACAGTATTAAGATGGCAGGTATATTTGTAATATAAACTAGTACACCTCTGTGACTGTCCTTCTCTTGTAAGACTTTGTTGCCATATTTTACACTAGCCCCCCCCCCCGTATCTTTTAATTTTTACTTCTGTGTAATTGGCCATAGTTTTTTGAGCTTACTGTTTCATACCAGTAACCGCTAAATTAAAAGTAACTTTTGTGTTAATTAGAAATTCTGTTGTTACGTTTTGTATGTGCCTTTTGCTGCAGTTCACATCACTGTTATTTCATTTCAGGCACATTGAAAAACCTGCATCTGCTGTGACACCGGTTGAGCACCTTGAAGGACCGTCCTCAGCTTGGTAAGTTATTGAGATACCAGCCATTAACATTCAATGAAATGGCTGTTGTATTCATTACAGTATAATTAGTTTACATCTGTGCATCTCTTTCACTTCTAGGTCTTTTGCTACCTTGTTAATAGTACACTAGAAGCATTTGTTTTATTGTTCATTACATTGTGCTTCTGTGTAATGTGCTATACTGTTTGGTAAGTTTATGGCCTAATACTGGCAAAAGGTAAGATATATAAATACTGGGTGAAGTATGCTAATGATGACATTTTATTGCCCTTCAAACACACCTTTGTTCTACAGTTTATATCTAACACCGCTGTTTCATTTTAGCCAAGTTGAAACACCTGCATCTTCTGCGACACCAGCACACCTCCATGAAGGACCATCCTCAACTCGGTGATTTATTTTGATGTCCTTTTTTTTTATTTTTTTTTATTATTTTTCTCAGTTCATACAATGGTACGTAATGATTGGTGCTTTTTGTTTCGCTTACTAATTTAATTTCAAAAAGAGTGTTCGTCTTTTGGTATTCACATTGGGGCCCTGCTGTGAAATAGACCCACCCATCTGGTGGGTCACTACCCCAAACTGCATCTGCCTTAAATGGATTACCTTGATATCGGTGCATTGGCCCAAAACAGGCTTAAGTAAGGTGTGGTTCCAAAGCAAATATGCAGGTAACTGGTGGGGAGCTAGTTAAATGAGAAAGTTCTACTTCTCCCTTTTCAAACCTTATCCACTGTTAGCTTCTCTCACTTGCACATTCACAAACTATAAATGGGATTCTAAATGATGGGTGCTATTGCATATGGGAAACAACCAAAAAAACAAGTGTGCACCAGCCATCGGCTTAATTGTCACAACTAACATATTATTATTTTTCCGCCAACTTTTGGATCTGATTTCTGATCAGGAGTGGGGGTCTTTTGGTATTCACTTCAGGGCCCTGATGTGAAGTCACCTAGTTACCATCGTCTAGGTAGACCACACACCAGCTGGGTCCATAACACAAACTGCGCCTGCCTACAATGCTTTACCATTATATAGGGTGCATTGGTCACAAATTGGCAGGTGACAGAGTATCCTGTTGAGTGAACAGTGTTTTGTAGGCATTGAAAGTGACAAATTATCATTCCTCTAATGTTACTTTTTCTTTTATCGTGTTTTCGTTATAGGCAAGTCCTTGGCAATGGATCCGAATCTGCTGTGGCAGCTCAAGTTTATGTCCCTGAAAGGGCAACTGAAATTTCTGCAGTTGGAGCCTTAAATATTGATACTGCAGCAGGACCTGTACCTGGGACCACATCTTTGGGTGAAGAACCTGTTACACCACAGAGCAGCAACACAGAGCCATTTAAGAGGAGATCTGCATATGCACGATGAGGGTGACATTGGGTTCTATGACCGCCAGACACTGACAGAAGTGCAAAAAAGAGCATCTTAACAAGCCAATGGAAACCACCGCAAAACTTCCAGTTTCCAAAATGAATGATGAAATCTTGCAGTGGCCAGCAGCAGCAGTATCGACGTTTCAATCCTCAGCTTCTGCGAGAGTACAATTTTGCATGATACTCCAAGCATCTGGATGCAGTCTTCTGTGGACCATGTATTGTGTTTAACACCTGCAAGGAAACGGTGTTGGTATCTATACCAATGACGGACTGGTCAAATGGGAAAAAGATTCTAGACAGGCACAGCAATTCAAAAGAACATGGGAATACCACTGCAAGGGCCGAAGCATTTGTAAGCGTATGTGATGGAAGACAGACAATGGCTTATCAGTGCCTTTTAAAGCAGGATCAGAAAACAACTGAACGAGCAAGGCATGCTCTGCGACGCAGTATGAACATCATTCTCCTTTGTGGAAGGTACAATATAGCACTGAGAGGAAGGCTTCCGACCAGTGGAAAGTTCAGTGCACTTCTGCAGTACACAGCTGAGTTGGACACACTCTTCAAAGAACACGTGGATTGTGCACCACGGAATGCACAGTATACTTCGGCACAAATTCAGAATGAGTTGGTACAGTTGATGGGTCAACAGATTCAAATAACAATTCTGGCACAGGTCAAAGGGCAAAATTCTTCAGCTTGATTGCAGGTGGGACCACTGATATTGCCACAAAAGAGCAGATAACCCTTGCGGTGCGATACGTTCATCGAACTGAAAATGGACCTGTGCAACTGCGAGAAGATTTCATCGAGTTTGTGGAAGCCTTCCAGACAACTGGGCAAGCACTTGCAGAACTGTTCTTGCAAAGACTTACTGCTTGGGGTATTGATAAGGAATAAATGAGGGGCCAAGGCTACGATCGAGGCAGCAACATGAGTGGCCAGTTTAATGGAGTGCAAGCCAGAATACATGCAGTCATTCCTGAAGCTACCTACAGTGCCTGCAAAGCACATAATTTGAACACTGCAGTTGTTCACTCCTGTAAAACATGCCAGATTTCAAATATGTTTGACACATGCAGAAAAGTAATTGCAACACTGAAATCCTCCGCCAAGCACAGCAATGTGTATCTGACAGAACTGAAAGAATTCGCAAACTTGCCATGAGACTGGGAAGATGGGGAGGAGGAAGTCCGCAGTACAGTCTTGCCTGCCTCTGGGAATACACAATGGATGAGCCAAGCAGATTCACTTAGATGTTTCAAAGCAAAATATCTTGTGATAGTCAGCACCTTGGAGAAAGTTGTCGATTTTTGATGAGGATGCTGACAGATTTAAATTTTCCATCACAAAATTTGATTTCCTCATTTGTTTGGTGTCTGTGGAAGCAATTCTGGAACTTATTAAACCTCTTCATCTGTACCTGCAATGTGAGGATATTGACTTGATTCAGGCATGTGAAGAAGCAAATGTTGTGGTTCAGACACTTTGAAGCATGAGAGAGGATGCAGATACCAGATTTTGTGCTCTGTATGATGAGGTGAAATGGCTAGCAAGTTGTGCATTTGTTGAAGAATCCATGGCAAGAATATGTGGACAACAAACGCAGAGGAACAATATTGCTACATCGGATCCACAGGAATACCACAGAAGAAACGTCTTCATTCCTTTCCTGGACCACGTTATTTCAGAGCTGTCGGAACAGCTGATTGAATGCCGCCCAAGTTTTCTCTCGCAGTACTTGATGCCACATAAACTACATGCTATGGACTCTGAAGAAATGGTGACTGCTGTGTATAATGCATACAAGGGTGACTTCTCCAGCCTGGACAGCTTTAGAGCAGAACTGCAGAGATGGAAAACTAAGTGGATGTCTGTCCCAAAAGAAAAGCAGCCAAACAGCATCATCTCTACATTATCTGTGGTAAATCCTGCATTCTACCCAGATATTAACATAGCTCTTTGTGTTTTGGCCACAATGCCAGTCAGCAGTTCTACGGCAGAGAGATCATTTAGTGCACTGAGAAGAATAAAGACCTGGCTATGGAACAGTATGGGTGAAAGTCGACTGACCAGTTTAGCACTGCTGCATCTACATCACGATATCCCAGTCAACGTGGAGCAAGTACTGAAGGATTTCGACCCATGCAATGATCATCGGATTAACTTTGAGACAAGGTGACCTCTGCCAGAAGAGCTTGTTTTACTGTCTGTGCTGTGGTTGAAATTTATTATACATTCTTCTATTGACGGAGTGGTTATTTGGCTGTGTATGAGTGAGTATACTAATTCTGATTGGCACTGGTGGTCAACTTTTGATGTGTCTTGTTTTGTTAGATTGGTTGCCCATTCTTAAATGAAACACTCAGTTTACACAATTTGCAATTTTTAAACTGGAAATGTACATAATTATGTAAGGTATGGGACTAGTCTGTACTAGCACACTGCTGTGGCTATGTTACCATTTTGTTGAGCGGGTGATTTTGGTTACTTTGGGTATGAGTGGGCTTTCGGTTGGTGTCAGGCTGTGCATTCTTTTTGTGTTTATTCTGTTGGTGTTGCATCTTGGCATGCTTCATAGTTGCATTTTACATTGTAAATGTTGAAGTAACAAAGTCTGAGGTACTGGGCTAGTTGGTGTGAACGGTTTAGGTGGTTAAAGTGATTGGTTTTGGTGCTCTGGTTTAGGTTCAGAGCACAATCTAGCTTACCCAACCATCTTATATGGTAAGTAATGTAAATAGTTGCTGTCATTTTCATGCAATTGGTAAGGGTACACTGCTGATGGGATGTTACCATTCAGAGTTTGATTTGACTACTTGACTTCTCTTGGTGTGGCGATTCAGCTTGAGTGAGTGGATAGAGTGTATGAGCACAGGCACTGGTATGAATGGACCTCTGTGGGACTGGCTACCTTGATGTGGTACAGAGGCTTGTCACAATGCAATATTGTAACCAAAAGCCAGTCTTGTTGCCGTGTGTGTAGTGCTGAGCCTTGCCGCAATGCAGCATTGTAACCAAAAGCCAGTCTGTGAGTCTGACACCGAGGGTGGTGGGGGTGTATGAGAATAAGAGTGTGGACTGGGGCGCGGCTCGAGTGGACGGGTGGGGCTCGAGTATGGACTGGGAGGGTGGGGCTCAACATGAGGGGGGTGCAGTGTGGCTGCTCTGTGTACAAATTTTAAATCCCTAGCTACATCCCTGCTAATGACCCCAAGTTTTTGATGCTGTACTCCTGCTACACAGTTTCTTGCAGTTAATCTTGGTTATTCCCTTCAGGAACATGAAGGTCTCTATCATACCCCTCCTCTCTTGCCTGATCTCCTGTGAGTACATGTTCAGTGCTGAGATGATCTTTTTAATATCTGACCTGTTGTCCTGAATCATCTTAGTCACTCTGCATTGTACTGTCTCTAGTCATTCCTTAGGTGGTAACGCTAGTGCTGAGCGTGGTGTTCCAAGTGCAGCCCACCTATGAGCTATACCGAGGCAGTAGAACCTTCTTTTTCTTGCTGTCAGTACCCCTTCCAAAACACCCTACTATCCTGTTTGCCTTACTTTATGCCTTGTTACACTAGCTTGATTGTTTGAGGGAGTCACTAATGATGACTCCTATGCCCCTTTCCTCTGCCTTTCATCTGGAACCTTTAAAAAGGCTCAGGTAGAAAAACTTGACCAAGGCACAGGGGAGCCTTCCAAATAAAAGTTAGGGAGCACAACTGATTGTGTAGGGGCTGCTGACATAAGGGAGAGTGGTGGCTTTCTGAAACTGACGCAAGGATACCAGTGGCTATGCTGAATTAAGCAAAGAAAGCCGTAAGGGACTGGGAATACTGCTTAATAATACTACAATAATACTACCCACCCATCAGTTCCCTTCCTCCCACCCACCTGGGTGTTGACTGTTATATAAGGGACTGCAGGAAATTGACAGCAGATACTTTCTGTTGGAACAGGATGGGTTACTTGACTGAGTCCAATCTGCAGGTAGTGAAATAATCTCCAGCTACAGGCAGTGAAATAAACTGCACGATAAGAAGGAACAAGGTTCTTCTGTGAAAGCCTAATAGAAAGGAAATGGAAAAAATAAAATTCTGTGCACTAGAGGTGCACTCACATCCCAGCAGTCTCATTTTAACCCAGGGGAAGCAGTAATTGCCTACAAGTCAGCACAAATATTAACAGTTGCTATGGGTGTGGGGCACTCTTCTTCAGAGGACTTCTATGGAATATGGGGTATTGCTCCATATGTAGGACTCTAAACCAACTGAGGAAGGAGCTGCGTTAAGCATGGAAAGAGATGTCACAGTTCCAGCACCTGCTATAATGGAACAGGAATTAGAATTTACACTTTAAACTCCTACACCCTCTGATCTCCCCAAATGTCCACTCCCACAGAGACAAACTGGACCGGGGGTTGTAAAGTGGTGACGAAGGAAGAACTGGAATCAGCAGAGCAAACCAGTCAAACCCTATTCATGCCATCCCAACTGCAAACCATTTTGCACCACTGACAAAAGAAAAGGATCACAGCCAGACAGAAGGGGATGGCAAGCCAGGTGAGGGTCCAAGACTGCAATCAGAAATGACAAATGCTGGCAGCAAAATAAATTACAATAAGAAAAAGGGTAAGAAAGTACTCAGTCACCCTCCCTGGCCTTCTCTGAGGTTCTTCCAGAATGGGGCAAGGGTGGACACACAAACAGGAACAGAGACAAGGAGACTGAGGACTTCAATGCATGGCTGCAGAGCTGATGCCAAGAAAAAGGGCATCACTTCATAAGCACTTGAAGAGACTTCTGGAAAAGGAAGCTCTTCAAATGCAACGTACTACACCTGACCAAGGAAGGAGTAAGAGTGCTGGGACAGAAGTTTGACATCAGCATAGGACATTTAAACTGGGAGGGGTGGAATGTGAGGCAAAGGAACCTAACTAACACATTAAAAGATAGGAACTTAGCCATCACTCCGCCACAAGTAGGACATGCACACAGGAATCAAAAGAACATTAACGAGGGTAGAAAAGGAGGACAGACAATGATCAATCAGCAATATGAGGTAGAGAGGAGAAATATGCCTGCTGGGAGTAAAGTCAGGAGGGGCAAAGAGGGGCATAAGGACAGCAGGGGGAACAGAAAGAAGGGAAGTTGCAAAACTTGGAAAGCCATGTACAAAAATGCTCATAGCCTTGGGAATAAAATCCCCATCTTAATGGCCTTAATGGCAGAGGCAGACCTGGACATAGTCGCTGTTATCAAGACATGGTACATAGGGACCCATGACTGGGAAACGGTCATACCAGGGTATACTCTATTCCACAAAGATAGGGTGGGGGGAGGGAGATTTGTCTATCTACATAGCCAGGAGGGTGTTCAAGCTACTGAGATACAGGGAATACAGGGGAGGGGTGGAGGCACTGTGGATCACCCTGGAGACTGGAAATGGCACTGCCATCCATACTGGTGTGATCTATTGACCTCCAACGCAAGGGAAGAGCTGGACAGAGTACTGGTGGAAGCCATCCACAAAATGATGGCAAAGGGGAAGTGCTGCTAGTAGGAGACCTCAGTTTGCTGCATGTCAACTCGAACACCCATGCTGCAGTCACAGCAAGGAGCAGGGACATCCTAGATGCCCTGCAGGGAGCGTGCCTCAGACAGCTAGTGGTAGAGCCAACCCATGAGGGATAGATATTGGACCTGGTGCTTACCAATGAAGACAGAGCTACAGATGTAGAGAAAGGTAGTCACCTAGGGTCCAGTGATCACTGCATGGTGTGATTCAATGTGAGAACAGTGGAGGAGTCAAACCACACAAAAGCAATGGTCCTGGATTTCAGAAGGGCCGACTTTGCAAAGTCAAGGGAATATTTCAGAACATCCCTGGCAAGGTGAGAGAAATGGGGGGGGTGTAGAGGAACAGTGGCATATCTTAAAGGAGCCATTGCAGAAGCAACAAGTCTTTACATCTGACAAGTAAGTAAAATGAAGAGGAAGAATAAAAAACAGTGTGGTTCTTAAGGGAAAGTGGTTCTCAAGGGAAGTGACCAAAAAGGTAAGAGAGAGAGAAAAGGTTGGCATTCAGGAAGTACAAGGATACACTGAGGAAGAAAGACAGGAGACTGTATCAGGAAAAGCAGAGGGAAGCAAGAAAAGCAGTCAGGAGTGCAAAGGCACAAACAGAAGAAAGAATAGCCTAGGCAATAAAGAGAGGGGATAAGGCTTTTTTTAAGTATATTAGTGGGGAAAAAAGTCCAGAGGAGGGACTGTGAGACTAAAAAAAGGAAGGATGGGTTGCACAGAAGGGGAACTAGAAAAGCAGAAATCCTGCTATTTTTGTTCAGTTTTCTCAGAAGAAGGGGTAGGGACCACAATTACAAGATAGGTGCACCAAAGGAAGTGAGGGAGGTAGACGCCAGTCCATTTACAGAGAAGAGAGTCCCAGAGGAGCTAGCAAAGCTGAAAGTAGACAAGGCAATGGTGCCAGATGGGATGCACCCCAGAATATAAAAAGAACATAGAAGTGAGCTGGCAGCACCATTGACAGCCCTGTTCAACAAATCAATAGAAACAGGGGTGGTTCTGGAGGGCCACAGGAAGACAAACGTGGTCCCTCTCTATAAAAGTGGGAGCAGGAAGGCAGCTGGCAATTACAGGCCAGTCAGCCTGACCACAGTGGTGGGAAAATTAATGGAATTGTTGCTAAAAGAGAAGAATGTGACACTTGAAGATAGTGGAGCACAGAATCTGAGGCAGCATGGATTCACAGCGAAAAGGTCTTGTCAAACAAATCTGATAGATTTCTTTGACAGGGTGACGAGGATTGTAGAGCAGGGAGGGGGGTGGCAGATGTGGTCAACATGGATTTCAGCAAGGCCTTAGACACTGTCCCACATGGGAGGCTAGTATATAAGTTGGGCAGCCTGGGAGTGGTCCCAGGGTAAAAGTGCGTCAGAGATTGTCTGAGAGGCAGGATACAGATTGTGGGGATGAATGGGGCTCAGTTTTTGGAGTTGTGGAGACCAGCACGGTACCTCAGGTATTGTTGTTGGGGCCATTTCTCTTTAGTTTCTTCATAAGCAACATCTCAGATGTGCTGGAATGGAAGATATGCCTCATTGCAGATAACACGAAGATTTGCAACATGTTGATGCGGGGGGGGGGTGGAGAGAATGAGAAGGGACCTAAACAAACTTGAAGAGTGGTCAAGAGGGTGCCAGCTAGGAATCAGTGCTAAGAAATGCAAAATCTTGCATTTGGGGCCCCATTACTTGATATATTTTTGCCCCCCCCAAATTTTCAAACTCCATAGCTGCCATTGTTTCCCCACTTGCTTAGCGAGCTATTTATGACCTGCCATCCTAAAAGGCCATTGATGGAGACGATTGTCCAACCAGCCACACAGTCAGTAAAAACTTACTAAAAATAAAAAAAAACTTATGTTACATGACGGAGTGTTTTGCAGCCTCAGCAAACCGTCATGCTCCAAGTAAAATACTTTCTCACACACTCTTCTCTCCCAAAAAACGGCCAATGTAGCAGAACAACAGAGCCTGCAGCGCGTCTCCATACCTGGGGAGAAAAGGTCACCAAACTGCTGCTGCTGCTCCTTGGACCGATCATCCCAGCAGTACCATATTAGTAAACTCAAAGCCTTGCTTGACTTTGGCTTCACAGTTAACCCATACTGCACCAACAGTCCCTGCTTGCCAAACATCCTAAATGCCAACAGTATATCATTTTATTTGTATTTATTTATAAAAGCTTACTCACTATAAAAGCTGTCAGGTCAGCTTTTCTATTTCTTACTCAAAGTGCCTGCAGCTATAAGTAGACTCTCTGTGTAAAATAAAAGCTGTCAGTACAATCGGCTTTGAGGCAGCCTCTCCCCATGTCCTCTCACCCCCAACAGCGCTTCACACTCCTGACAGTGCTTCACTGAAGGCCATTCTCTGCCTTCAGTCCTCAGCTTCCATGGCAATAGTGGAGATCTGTACCACTGAAACATAGCCACATTAGTGAAGGGGGGGGGTCATCAACGTACCAGTACCACCCTGCCACAAGGACCATGACTGTAAGAGCGGTGGGGGGGAGGGTACTGCATTTCATATGGCAGCAGCATGAAGATAGAATCAAGGTAAACACAAACACAAAATTCAAGAAGGCTTTAAAATGTAAGCCGTGTGTGTGGGGGGGGAGGGTGGAGACAGGTAACTATAACAGTCATGACAACCAGGTCAAGAAGTTGAAAACTACAGAGGCTTCAGTAGCACAAAAGCCCCTAGGTTTAAGAAAACAAATAGCACTCAAATGCAGGTGGAGGACCTATTTTATTTCAAAAAATCTTAAACAACTAAGTGTTTCAGCATTTAAAGATACTTCTTTTTTTTCCAAACATGTATAATACAGTTGCCCATTTTCTAAGTGCAATAATACCCTCCAGGGTGAGCAGTATTGGGCAATACAGGACCTTCCAGGGGCTATATGACACTCCACTTGTGGTGTCTGGCCTCATCATGCCCCTTGGCAGTCTGGTATTGCCCAATATCACCCCCCCCGTCGAGTATTATTGCTTACATAGAATGTGGATGGTGCAGGGGCAATGTGAGAAAGTACTTTTTCACACAGAGAGTGTTTGACGCATAGAATGGCTTTCCTGAGGAGGTTGTGGGGTTAAAAATAGAAGGGGAATTCAAGAATACATGGAACAGACATAATGCAGTTCTGGTGGGGGATAGGTGGTAGTAGCTTGTAGGTTAACCAGGATCTGCAGCTTATCTAACAGGTAGGGAAATTGGCAGACTGGGGTGAGCCAAGCGGTCCTTATCTGCTGTCAAAGTCTATGTTTCTATGTAGACTCAGGGGTTACATGAGGAAGTACTTCTTCACAGAGAGGGTGTTGGATACATGGATCAGCTTCCCTGCAGAGGTGGTGGGGGTGAAAATGGTGAGGGAATTAAAAAATGCATGGGATAGACATAAGGGAACACTAGCAATAAAGAAGAGAGGGTAAGCCACAGACCATTTAAGGTCTATGGTACATGCAGTAGGTAGGTAAAATGGGGAGACTTGATGGGCCAAGAGGTCCTTATCCGCTGTCAAATTCTATGTTTCTGTGTTATATTTCTATGTTACAATACCATAAACTCTTGTTCCAAGTGCAGTACTTGGGGGGGGGGGGGCGTACTGCCATGGTGTGCCATCTTTCAGTTGAAATGTTAAACTGAGGTCTCTTCTTCCCATCTCTGGTGCTGTTCAGGTGGATGTAAATGAACCCAAGGTGCTTTTTGAAAAAGTAGGGGATTTTTCCTGATATGCTGTTTAACATCCCTCTTCCCATAAAAAACCATTTCACACAATCATCTAAGGCTGTGTGTAGGTGTTGATGTGTGAATTGGCTGCCACTCCATATTCAGTCACTTCACTACCTGCTTCTCATTGCCTGAACACACTTTGGGATACAATATGTGTGAAATGAGCTGTATAATTGTAACACATATATATATATATATATATATATATATATATGTGGGTATCTAGGGGTTCGGGGAAGGATGAGGTTACCTGGCACAAGAGACCTAGGTTTGGCTACTCTGCACAGGGCACCTAAGTAAATCCAACTACAGGAAGCAATAACTGTAATGTCCAGAACCAGAATTGGGATTTTTCAGTGTGGCTTTATTTATTAACTCACTGAACATAAAAAAGCACTGATGGTCCCCAAAGGGCTACGTTACTGTAATGCAGATTAGAGGTTAAACACAGCGGTCCATTTGAGGAATGAACACATTACTACAGATGTCTGGCTTTGGACCCACCAGGCACTCAGCCCGGACTTTGCATGCGCATTGGATACATAGCCCGACTGGCCCGGCTCCCCTGACAGCCGCTCGACTGACGGTCCACTTGGCAAATGAACCCAAACTTTACTTGGAAAGACATCCCATCAAACAAGGAGTACTCCCATCCAACAATGAGTAATTTTCCCATCCTGTGGCTCCCCACACCACTTAGAGTCTGCGACTCCTAGAGAGATTCTCAAGTTGTGACCCACATCTGGGTACCCACCCCATCACTGGCCAAGTGCATGAGGCAAGTAGCAAAAACACAGAAGAAATCCGTAGAGGTGGACCTGGTTACTAAAGATGGGGGGTTTTCCCACCTCCAGCTCCCACAGCCCATACCCGGCCATTTCTCTGGACACACAGAAAACTTCAAAACTGTAAAATGTAGATTGAACGGTGGATGATCTGATGCACCCTCTACAGCGAACTTTAAATCCATTTAAACTTTAAACTGACAGACTGCTCCATTTGTTCATCCTAGTAGACATAGTCCTCCCAAATAGCAGTCCACATTACTTCCAACTGAAGAAAAGAGTTGTTTGCCCTTCAAATGGAGCCAAACACTCACCCATTTGTTGCAGGTGCCCCACAGGCGAAGTAACACTTTCTTTGCTGTTATACAAGAACAGATTTAAAACAAAACCAGGCAGCTTCCTTCCATAGTGGGCAAAGGGGTTGCCCCTGGAGCCCACAGAGAACTTTTCCTCCCCCCCCCCAGAGGGAGGGGGGTAAACAGACAACTACTGATTTCCTTCTTGTTTTCTTAAGGACAAACTGAAGACTGACTTTGAATTTCCCAATGTTCTAACTTCACTCTCTGAGCTGAAGATTCCAAATGTGGCTCATGCAGCTGCGACAGTTCTATTATGATGTCATCTCTCAAGTCTCAGCTGTGACTGAGGACAGAGTGAGACAGTGTGAAACCCATTTAACTGGAGTTTCACAAGCTGCCTTCCCTGCCTACCACTAGGTCTTACTGGGATTCTAGTAACCCCGGGTAACAAAGGAGTTACACTCGCCCTTGACCAGGAAAATGACTGTCCCCAGTCATTATGCACCCGGCCTTAGGCCTCCCACCCTATGTGCTACCTGTGGAGGGGGGTGATCAGGCCCTCCTACCATGTGCGAGCACAGGTAGGCAACACTAAGGGCCTAGAGGCCTATAGCTGACATATCAGCCTCTACTCTATCTACTTATTATGGACACCTAGTGGCTCTGGTAGAACCATCCAGAGCATAGCCCTGATAGATCAGCACTGCGGCCCCTACTGCAGGTCAGGGCCACAGCCTGTCCATCCCCCCTAACCCTCCAGGGAAAACCTATCTGCCTCTAACATAACATCCCAAACAAAAACAAAACCCGGGGACCTCCCCGACCTTGGGCAGCCTGCAACTACAACCTTTAGCAATAACACAGTACATTTAAATTCTACACCATAAGCACCGACGAGGAACTCCGATGAGCCCCTCCTCCTCTTCTTGTCTTCTCTTCTGTCTTCCAGGAACATCTGTAAGAAAAGACAAAAACAAAAAAAAAACACATCCTAATCTGCATGTACAGGCTATCTAAACAACAACAATGACAACAACAACCCTTACCATACAGAAAAACAAAACACTGAACAATCCCAAAAAAGAATTTTTTTTTTTTAGAAAAAGGTAGAAAACACAGTATTTACATTAAAGTACAATGACATTGGTATCAATACACATTCGGGGGGGGGGATGGAGTGCCCTAAATGTCCCACTAGTGACTACAAGGCCGAAGGCCAGTCCATTAAAGAGTCTCTCCTGGGCGACCCCGTGAACATAGTCCTTTAAGGCCATAATCCCGAAGAGAGGTCTTTCTTGGACAGTTCATACACTGTTTGGAGTCTGTAGTGTAGGATGTGTATTGCAATGTCATAAAAATAGAATAAAAAGGGTTTTGCGGACTTACCAGCCTCTTGAAGTATTCGAACATCACAAACCTGGTCCCTGCCGAAGACTCTCCCTGGCAGCATTTCTTCTGATACAGCTGGGCGGACATCTTCCGGGAACCCACAGGAATGCACATCTGGAAACAGCTGGGATGATGTCATCTCTGGAGAAGGAACCTTAGAACAAGAACAAAAAGAGAAACAACTGGTCCGGCGTCATCCGATTACCAGGCGATGAACAGGAAACAGCTGGGCTGGTGTCCTCTCTGGATCTGAAGTCATCTGGTGGTACCAGTAGATGGTTGCTGAATAGGGCAGTACACTGTGGACGGATGAATGTGGAGCACCTGAGTCTTTGTTTATTCATATTGGCAGTTCAATAAGGGCACTTCACAGTCTTAATGTGGCAGTATTGACTACCACTGCTCGGCTCTCCATTTTGTAGGCACGGGCTTAATTTCTGGGAGGTCCTTGCATTGAGGCCAATAGTAGAGGGGGTCAGGGGCTTGAATTATTACTCCATTTGGCCGCACATAATTCACACAGTGGGAGACTTTGCGTCCCTCTCCATCCACTATTCTCACTCTGTCCATAAACAGTGTCCTGCCTCTCTTCCACTGTGTATACTTTTCGTGGAACAGTCTATTCTTTGCATGCTGGTTAGCCCCAGGATGCGCATGTTTCATTGCTTCATCCCAGATCCAGGATTTCCTGCAGTTCTCAATCTCCTCCCAGACTCTCCGAGGAAAGGTAGGAAAGGTCATACCAAAGATTTCATTGGCCTTTCTTAGACCAGTCTCTCCTCTTTACTTGCTTTGGTCAATCTGAGACCGCTGGCCTGGCTTGGGGTGGCCAGTCCTGGTTCTGCCAACTTCGCATCCTCAATGAAATTAAAAGGATCCTGACTTCTTCTTCTTCTGGTGAAGCCAGGGCAGTAGCATCACCACCATCTTGAACACATTCCTCTGAGACAAGATCTTGAGGCTGTGTACCGTTCCTTTCTCACAAGGCCAATAGGTTCCCCTCATCTTCCTCTTCACTGAGGATCTGAGCCCAGGAGTGAGCAGTAGTTCTCACCCCCGAGACTATCCATTCATCACTGGGAGCGGAGGTCGACACCTCCCATTCAAAGGCCTCCCGCATCTCATCTTCACCTTTGAGACTTGGGCTAGGCCCCCCCAACCAGGGGGCTATTGATGCTTTATCTGAACTTGCCTTCTGAGATCCAGCATCCAACGCTTCAATTTCAGATTCAGTCTCTAATTCTGCACTCTCTAACTTTGTGCCACACTCCCCTGAGGGACCTTCCTCTACAGGCTCCGCCTGATGCTGTGTGCTGCCAACTGCAGATTCTTGAAGTTGTGTCCATGTGGGAGCCAAACGAATTTGAGGCGCTTTATACAAGCCATATTTTTGTAGACATCCGGCGCAGTGAGGAATCATGAAGACATCCCTTCCAGCACCCAAGCACATCTGGCACACACGCACTGGATAATTAGGAATTGCCACATCAGGAGGGAGTTGCCCTCTATAGCACCAATTTTCAATATCTCTCAATCTATTTACTGCTGCTGTGTTTACTTTACTACCCCACCCTGTAATGGCGGCGGCAGCACTCCTGTGCATCAACATTCAGACTCTGGGTCAAGCCACTGCGCACCCGATTTACATCAGCTACTAATAACTTTTATTTCAAACTGCACAACTTGCTCTGTCCTGGCTGTTCACACATTTACAGGATTTTCCTTAGATTTTTCACATGCTGGCAACATTCATTTAATTACAGTCCCTTTTAAAACTTCAGGTTTCAGCACAGGATTGCCTGCTTTTACTAGTGTTGCACTTATTTTACAACCCACAGTCTCTCTCTGGCTGTAAACTTTAAACTGGGGCTACTTTTCATTGCTATGCACATTTAATGGCTTTACAGACTTGCACTTGCTAGCAGGACATCACACAATCGCTACTTGCAAAGCGACTACACAGCTGCACACACATTTTATATGGCATTCTCTGAAAATCACTGATTTGAGCAGTTTTAATTCGTTTACTCACTGTTATTGAAGCAGATTTGCTGTGATGGGGTAAAACGGCCTGCAACCAGATTTTGAAGGCCTCAGACTGCAAACGGGTGGGCAGTCTCCGCGATCGAAGTATTAACCACACAATTCACTGATCCCATGATCGATAAGCGGATTGAGCCCGATTTTTAACTGGAAAGTCACTTTTTTACTGTTTATAGCTCTTTGAACACTTCGCGAACGCTCCTCCACTGCCAGTACATGCACTACTCTCTGTCTCCCTCTCGAATGCTGAAGTAGACTCTGAAGAGCTGGCTGAGGGGTGGGACTAATGGCAAACTGACCAACCACACGACACCATGCAAATGAGCCTCTTCTTCCTCACGAGGGCTCCTCTCCTCACGGCGATCGTCGAGCAGGCAAATTTAAACTAAAAGATGCACTTTTTTTTCCAACTGACTCCACGGCGGAGCCCATTTCAGCTCGTTAACATTGCCATTAACTCTGCAGTCTCTAGTATTGCACAGAAAGCATTTCCAACATCCAGGGCATAATTTCTCTGTTACCACTAGTTTTCCACACTTTCCTTCACAGAACTTTATTTTAAAACTGAAAAACGCTGTAAACTATGTTGATGCAGGACAAGGACACACACTTTGGCTTTACAGCTCCTTGGTAAACAGTTGACATTTTTTAAACAGCAGCACAAGATTCACAGCACACAGCACACACTAGGGAAATTGCTTCAACTTTTTTTGGGCTACCGACTGCCAGATAGCCAAAACTCTAGCCTACTTGCCCAAGCACCTTCCTTCCCAAACAAATCCAAAGCGGTGGCTCCATTTTTGTAACACACTCTATATATATATACATACGTGGGTATCTATGGGTTCAAGGAAGGATGAGGTTACCTGGCACAAGAGACCTAGGTTTGGCTACTCTGCACAGGGGCACCCAAGTAAATCCAACTACAGGAAGCAATAACTGTAATGTCCAGAACCAGAATTGGGATTTTTCAGTGTGGCTTTATTTATTAACTCACTGAACATAAACAAAGCACTGCATGGTCCCCCAAAGGGCTACGTTACTGTAATGCAGATTAGAGGTTAAACACAGCGGTCCATTTGAGGAATGAACACATTACTACAGATGTCTGGCTTTGGACCCACCAGGCACTCAGCCCGGACTTTGCATGCGTATTGGATACATAGCCCGACTGGCCCGGCTCTCCTGACGGCCACTCGACTGACGGTCCACTTGGCGAATGAACCCAAACTTTACTTGGAAAGACATCCCATCAAACAAGAAGTACTCCCATCCAACAAGGAGTAATTTTCCCATCCTGTGGCTCCCCACACCACTTAGAGTCTGCGACTCCTAGAGAGATTTTCAAGTTGCGACCCACGTCTGGGTACCCACCCCATCACTGGCCAAGTGCATGAGGCAAGTAGCAAAAACACAGAAGAAATCCGTAGAGGTGGACCTGGTTACTAAAGATGGGGGGTTTTCCCACCTTCAGCTCCCACAGCCCAGACCCGGCCATTTCTCTGGACACACAGAAAACTTCAAAACTGTAAAATGTAGATTGAACAGTGGATGATCTGATGCACCCCCTCTACAGCGAACTTTAAATCCATTTAAACTTTAAACTGACAGACTGCTCCATTTGTTCGTCCTAGTAGACATAGTCCTCCCAAATAGCAGTCCACATTACTTCCCAACTGAAGAAAAGAAGTTGTTTGCCCCTTCAAATGGAGCCAAACACTCACCCATTTGTTGCAGGTGCCCCACAGGCGAAGTAACACTTTCTTTGCTGTTATACAAGAACAGACTTAAAACAAAACCAGGCAGCTTCCTTCCATAGTGGGCAAAGGGATTGCCCTGGAGCCCACAGAAACTTCCCAGGAGGGGGTAAACAGACAACTACTGATTTCCTTCTTGTTTGCTTAAGGACAAACTGAAGACTGACTTTGAATTTCCCAATGTTCTAACTTCACTCTCTGAGCTGAAGATTCCAAATGTGGCTCATGCAGCTGCGACAGTTCTATTATGATGTCATCTCTCAAGTCTCAGCTGTGACTGAGGACAGAGTGAGATAGTGTGAAACCCATTTAACTGGAGTTTCACAAGCTGCCTTCCCTGCCTACCACTAGGTCTTACTGGGATTCTAGTAACCCCGGGTAACAAAGGGGTTACATAATAATATATAAATACTGATTCTTTTTTCTTCAATAAGGAATCATGGAAAACTGTCCCTCCACCATCCAAAATGCACTATTTCGTAACATTACACAAGTTCTCTGGTTGATTTCACCCAAGCAAATTAAGCATATTCTCTTATTTTACACCTCAAATTTTCTGATTTGCTCACTGTGTATCCTATTCATTATGAAGCTTGATATATGCAGATAAATGGAATTACCAGACTGCACAGCTGTTTACCACATAGCAGACCCTGCTAGACATGTAGGACTGGGATTCAAGAACCCCAACTGGCCTGATGCATGACCACATAGTTCCATGAATGGGGAAGGTCAGCTGAGGAAATTTACATGGGTCAAACTGTGGGCTTCCAATCAGAAGCCCCACATGACCTCTTTCAATGTATGAAGCTGTGTCATTACCTGAATGGTAGGTCAAAATAAAATACACCCTGTATGGCAGATAACCCTTTGAAATTGCTTCTGGACACCATTGCAGCTCATGCCCAGGTTTCCAAAACAAAATCTATCCAATTTATCTATTCTGTAGTTTGGAACTGGATATTTTGACACTTATTAAGAGTAAGTGAGAACAAGAAACTAGTCATAGTATTTCTGACCAGGACAGGGTAAAAACATGACAGAGGTACATGAGACTACCACTTCCCCCTCCTGGTGGGCGTTCCAAAAGCAAACATATGCCTGTCATCTCCAGACATTATGGAGCGCACCAGTCAGACATATGTTGGAGAGGCTGTGGAAGGGTGGAGGACTTTTCTGGGACTGTTCTGTTCTGTTCTCCAGGACTTCTGGGACAGGGTAGCTCTTTATACAGGGCAGATCCTGGGGATTAGTTCACCCTTGCACTTCCAGAACTGGATCCTGGATATAACTTCCTTGTATCTTTCAGTTGCAGACAATATTTATTTATTTTATGTCTTTGTAGTGGCAGCTACGAAAGTGATTACTCAGTTGTGGTCGACACCAACCCCAACCCCGTCAGAGGATCTTTGGCTCAAAAACTGTTGCAAGATTCTAGTAATGGAACAAGTGACAGTGCAGTTACAATTGCAGCAAGATAAATTCAGAGGTCACTGGCTCCCCTTTTTTCATCTCCTGGTGGATAGAGAAAGCCAACATGTTCTGAATGTTCTGGCTCGTTTCTCTTTATCCTGTCAATTTGATGGCCTTGTTAGTTGGATGACTTGTTGGTATTATTGGCATATTGCTATATTTAATTTTGCCCTCTCGTGGGTGTTTAATTTCCCCTGAGCTCACTACTGTTCTGGTACTTTTATCCTATGTTGTTTGGTTGGATATGTCTAACAGGATTATATGATTATATACTGTTGTATTACATTCTTAAAACTTTCAATAAAAATGTTATTTCCAAATAAAGAATCCCCAAAAAAGGTCCCCAAAAGATCCCCTGCTATGTGGGTGCACAGAATCATGGGATATGGTAGTCTGGATAAGGACGGTCATGCCCCCACTGCTAAATGTTTTTTTCTCTTTTGTCTGGCACCTTCACACTGTGCCCCACAGCTGTCTTTCTCTTCCCAGACCTCTGTGTCATAGAGAATGGCTGAGGTCCATGGCTGAAGGACAGGATTTGGGAATCTGGATGATGGATGTGGGGGTGAACAGCCATTGTGCCTACAGTACTTATCAAAGGACTCTTACATCTCAATCTTCTTCGCACTTTGACGCTAAAGGAACTGCCACTCCTGCTTGCTATGACCCCTCCAATGATGTTTACTGTATAAACTTCAGCTCATTACCTTACGTCCATATACTGTATCTGTATCTATGCAATTGTATTTAAATGTCATTACCTCCTGTTGAACCTATTGCTATGTTCTGGTGGAAGTATCTTGTTACATCTGGTGATTATATGTTATTATGTTATTATTACTACTACTATGTAATTGTTATGTATGTTCACTCAACCTGTTATGTCTTAACCCTGTTGGTAATTGTTTTGCCCCAGGTCCATCTTGTAAATGAGCTTGTCTCAATGATGTTCCACCTGTCAAAATAAAGATTTTGATTGATTGACTATGGCAGCCATCTGGCCAGCAAAATGGAACTCCCATGACACAGGTCCAGTGGAGCATAAATGGCATGGTGCATGCTGCACTCCACTGACCCTATGCTGGCATGCCCACTCCTCACCCCTGCCCAGACTGGCCAAGCAGTTGCCTGGGTACAGATGTGGACAGCTCCAAGCAGAGAAGCACAGCAGGTATAGGAAATGTGTTATCCGCTGGAGTCCTTCGCAAGTATCCTGGCCCCATGTGGCTCCTTCATGCATATCTTGACAAGCATTTTGAAGAGTCATATATTTTTCTGTTAGTTACATGTGCAAAAGAGCATTAGTGAATATGATTCCATGTCAAAAGGGTGATTCAATTATAGCAAGTGTCAAAACGGCAATTCCAGAAAAGCGACGGCAACAAGGCCAACATGAAATAATAGTGACCATCACACATAACGATTTTTCGGGTAATGTCCAGAAACTAGTGCCTATACTTGAAAGTAGAAATTGTAGGTGAGCTCTCTCTGGTACTCTGACCTGTCATGCACAGAATATTCAGCAACAACCAAACTGAGATGCTCATTCAGATCCCGGTAGCATCGCCTCCCTTCACTGGTCCTAGCACCCGACAACTGCTGTTCCAGCCATATTTCCATCATGCGTTGTTCCTCTTTTAGGCAGTCCAAATTGATGTGGGGGCTCTGCTGCCCAATCTCCCCACTATTTCTAAATATACCACACCAAGACACAATTGAACTTTGGGGATTGCTCAACCACAGAATCACCTAAAATTACCGATCCCCATTATTTGTATGTCGCCCTTAATGTTTTCGTCTAAATGCCTTCGCCCTTTTGCCATCACCATTATTTATTCACCTTTATTATGCTACCATGAACATTTATATTTTTCCATGAGAATGGTTGTCAGAATAAACTTCAATATTAAGTGTACATAGCAAAGGCTTATCCTTTAGAGAGGGTTTTATAACACACAGTATGCGTGTACCCCCACCCCATGTGCGCGCGCGTGCACACACACACACACACACACACACACGTAGCATGCCTGCCAGTGTGTTACTAAGTTGTTTTACTTCCCCATCCACCCACAGCTGATAAGTTGGGTACAGACGGGATGGTATGCTCAGCTAGATGCCCAATCACACAGTTGTGGAAACCTGTGTGGGAGAAAAGGCATTGCAATGGACTGGATCTGGAGACAACAGGAGCTGTGAGACTTGAACAACAATACTCCAACATAGTTTGAAGTGAAACAATATGTAAAACTTTAACAATGGCTAAGAACAGCTTGTCCAACTCTTGCATCATCACCAGATGTGGAATGGTGTCCTGAAAATTAGAATGCTTTTTAAATGAAAACTATCTCTCTCTCTCCTTCCCTCCCCTTCTCTCTCTCTTTCTATCCCTCCCATCCTCCCTCCCTCCCTGCCTAACAGATCTTTAGTTAACACTGAAGAGAACTGAAGAGAGTGGTCTTCCTGGACAGTGCTCCTACTTTTTGATAGCTAAGCATTAAATCTGAACTTATTCTTTATTGTTTTTAATATAAATTTATTTATTAATGTTTGTCTCTCCAATCTGTGTTTAAGTGCTGTTTGATAGCTATTTTCTTGGTTACTGGGAACTAAGAAATAACTGCATTTATCTCTGTTCATAAAGACTATGCCAGAGATTAAAGAGATAAACAATATATTTTTTTTTAAATCTGGTTCCCTTTTCTGGGTTCCAAGTTAAAAAAAACGCGCACTTTTTTCTGGGAAGGCTTTAAGCCTGAGGTTCAATGGGCAGAGCAGCTAAATCACTCCCCTATCAGGCCTTAAAAGGCCACTCCTCCTGGACTGTTCCTAGATTTGTCTCTTCATTGCGGCTGGAGGCGTCAATCCTCCTGACTTCCTGCATCTGCTGCCAATTCTCCCTGTTTCTGCGGTTGCCTCCGTTTGCTGGTTCCCTCTGTCTCTCCCTCATTTGTGGCATGTTTTGCCACTTGTCCCTCGTATCATCCCCTGCTTACTGGCTGTTTTCTGTTCTCTGTTGGAGCCATTGCTCTCCCCCGTGCAGCCTGTGGGCAAGCTGCTACACTTTCTGTCCTACTGCTTGACTTTTCCTGGCTTCCCTTGTCACCCTGTTCTTCTTTCACTCCCATCGAGCTTTTCATTTTGCTCCCATCCACCTCAAATTTCCTCCTCCTTCCCCGTACCTCATTTTGCTGTGCTGTTGCTCCCAGTTTTCCTTTTCCATCTGCAGGCCTCCCAGATGCCTGCTCCTCAACCATGGCCCAGTTCTGGAGGGCTTGGTGCTCTCTGTTGTCCAGTCACTGGATCAGTCTCCTTGTGACCTCCACCATTCAGAGCCGTCTTGCTCCCCGTGTGGTGACTTCCTGCAAGTTGCCTGTCAGCTTTCGTCAGGTGCCTCACTTCTTGCACTACTTCCCCATACCCAGGGACATTTTCTCATAGCACTCACTGCTTGCTTTGCCATCCCCATACTACTGGTCTGCCTGCCAAGCCCATTCTCTGCTGGCCAGTCCAGGGCCTTTCCCTTTGCCTGGCTGGCATCCTCGTTCTTCCATCCTGAATACACCGGCACGACGCTGAGTTGCTGGGCTCTCAATGTGCAGTCTTCATCTTCTTTCTCCTCTGTGACCTGTCAGCTCCTGTGCCTCATGCCATCCTGGCAAATGCATATAAGTGTTCTCACCATGAAGGCTGTGCTGTGCCTTTTTTGTCAGCTTCCTGTGGTTGAGCAGTATTTTTGCCTAAGGTGATTACGAGTTCTCTGCCTATGTGTGTGTCAGTGTTGTGTCAGTGTGGCTCAGTTGCTGCACTCTTACCTATGGGCTATCTTTCATGATTCCTGACCTCTCAGACCTGGGTCATTTCCAGCGCTGACACAGCAGTGCTGTATGGGGGCCAGGCACCCCACTACTGGGCTGTACCATCCTCCCTGCCAATCTCACATACTGGATATCCTGGCTATTTTAGTCTGGGAATGGGGAGTCTGCCTTATGTCCTTGCCTCCATTCAGTATTTTCGTGGAACAGATTTGAACACACTTTGCCATGACTTGCCTTTTGCCTAGATCCGGTGATAGCCTTCTCTGACTGCACATGGTCACAACTTGGATTCACACCACTATTTCATTCCATCTGCTTCTCTGACCTTTGCCTTACTTTCTGTTTTCATCTAAAGAAATAAAAAAAGTTAAATAAAAAAAATAGGCCTTTTCTGGTTGCAACACCTTTTCCATTGTCGACTTCAGTTTCTTGCCTCTGTTCCTCTCTACCTATCTCCACTGTCTTTGGGGTGTCTAACCCTGTCAACTCCACTTGCTGCTTTCCTCTTCTCATGCCCTCTGTTCCACTCCTTCTCTGCTTTTTGCTTTCTTTTGTGTTTTTTCCTATCCTGCCATCACCTTCTCTCTTCACTGTAGTCTGCCTGGCCCTTTCCTGCTATCACCTTCCTTATTCATATCCTCCTCTTACTTTCATCCATATAGTGTCCAGGCAGCTGAGTCCAGTTCTCCTTTACTCAGTCTGAACTTGGGGTCTAATCATTTACATCACTTAATCGAGCATACCTCTCATTGGGTCCTATGCTACATCATCGAACTGCTGCATTCCTGTGGTTATCACCACTATCAGTCGTCTTATGACCGCATCTGGGTATCTCTCACTCATCTGACCTCCATATGGGTCTACTCCCTTACATCAAACATTCAAGCATAACGCTTTTGGGGCCGTGCTCCCTCGACTCGACCTGCCCTCCTCTCAGACACTCCTTCATGTCTGTTGCCCCTTTGCTAGGGGCTGGCAGGCTTCATCTCCATCATTGTACATCGTTCATTTTGTGTCTCATCTTCAACCATTCAGGCCTTCAAGGCCTCTTTCATCATTGCTTTTGATCATCTAGTTGCAGACATAGCTCACATCCCTCGACGGCTGTCTATTTAGAAGGACAGAGCAAAAGATTCCTCTAAAATTAGACTTTTTTCTCCTACCTCGAGCTCTAATTTACATTGCTGTAGCACTGGCATCCCTAAGCAAAACGCCCTTCAGCCTGAAGGGAAGACAACCTAGGCCTTGGATCCCCAGACGTTTCCTCCTCAAAGAGAGATTTTCCTCTCCTCCGTGTCGATGGCCATAATATTAGTCAGGGTTAGTGATTTCATAGGTTCCTCAGTTAGGTTCCTCTGTTGGATGGATTTGGATGGTGGCCCCGGCTGTTCCCTCTTTCCTTAGAAAGTCCACCCTTCTGCATCTTGTCACTTTCCTTTCATTCATTGTCCTCGGCTTTTCTCGTTCTTCTCTTTTCTTTCCTATATCCATCACATTTATTTCTGGCCAAGATATCTTCTGATTTCTCACCTCTTTGATGCGCAATGCTCTTTTGGGTATTCTTTTGGGCTTCTTCCTAAGCTACCCTTAGCCAAAGGAATTTCCCATGGCACCTATGGGAAGGACCTTCCGCTAGGGTTCCTTGCGTCATACCCCTACAGGTGGTATATTCCATGGATAGAGAGACGAATAGCCACAATGTATCAAAGTCATACAAGCATCTCATCCAGTTCCATAAGCACAATTTGAACTGATTTTTTTGACCTTTAAGTTTGAGGCCTAGTGCAGGAACTGTCAATAGCTCACAATGGCTGTGGTTGGTTTCTGAGTGATTTGTCAGTGTTTACGGCACTCTGTTTCATGGCTGATGTGAATTTACAAGTCAGCTCACAAACACTGTGGTTAACATTTAAACCAGCTCTCAATAACTGAAGTCAGCAAATCACAGTGGTACCCTATATGTTCTTATGTCTGACTCAGGAATGCCAAAGAGAAAGACAGGGCCTACTCGTTTCAAAAGGTGTACTCAGTGTGACATCAGTTTGTCTAAGGCAGATAGGCATATAGGATGTTACAAGAACCTGGGCATATCTCACAATTGGAAAATCTGTGAGCTGTACTGAGCATTCTGTCCTAAACCACAGAAAAGGAGATAGGCAAAAAGGCTTTTTCTCTCAGCTCCTGCTTCTCTGTCCAGTTCCAAAGAGTGTTTCCCAGTAAAGGCTGCACACCCCTTTACTAAAATGTCAGCTGAATTAATTTCAAACTGTATAGCCAGTAAGGTAGAATCCTCTAAGAGACATGCAATGTCTTTAACAATGAACTAAACTTAGAAGTATATCTATAGCCGGCTCGGTGGTGCTGAAGATTGAGGCGCTGGTTGCCACACCTCATGCCATGCCAGCAACTGGATTCAGGAAAGAACTCTGGTCAATCGGGGGTCAGCTGGGGAGGTGAGGATTTATTCCCCGGAAGACTGCTCTCCTTCCTCAGGTGGGGGGGTTTGTGCTGTGTGCATCAGCACAACTAGAGAGGTTTGGCTCATGCCCAGGTTGCTTGGCTGCCTAAGCAGACGTGGAGACAGCTGCTGCACCCATTGCATGGGCGAGGGCACATCTGAGAAAACAGTGGAAAAACCAGGACCCGGCAGGACCCATGATGGCCCCAATGGGCCGGAGGACGTATCCCTGTGAGGGGGGATTCATAGCCCCTGCCAGATCCGCATAGGTTTTATAAATAATGTTGTGATAAAAAAGTATAACCCATGTAATTAATTTGTTGCCATTAAATTGACATGAACATGTACACTGTATGTATTATTTAGGTCAGATTATTATTTTCTCTTTAGAAAAAATTCTGCTTTTTGAATTGAAATCATATTAAATTTCAATCATTGAATTCTTACTCAATAGATTTGAGGCTTGTCTCTTATGGGCTCTCATGTTCACATACTGCGCAAAATAAGACATCAGTAAATAGTTTTTAACCAATTTTATGATACTCAATCAAGAGGCCTTAATACCTGCAGAACTAATTGATTAGTGGTGCAGGTATTTAACCCAGCCCTCTTCTGATTACATCACCCTTGACAAAGTGAGTTTGTTCACGAAGTACTGGGTCAGTTACTCCACCCCCTCAATGCTCTGAACTTTGTTTAGCCAGTTACAGGACAGTGTCACAAGCTCCAAGGAACCAAACAGAGTGGAAACTTGTAAAAAGCAATAAGATTGTGAGTTAAATTGTGAGTTCCTGTTTTAACTGTTTTATTCAGAATTCTAAGTAAAACCTTTTTTTTGACTGCATACTTCTGTGTGGAATACTTAAATATTTGGAAGTGCTAGAGTTCATGTTATGGGTTTAGCACAAACCATTTGGAGTGCTCTGAAGAAATTACTGTGGCTGTCTTATACATAACAAAATCCTTTAGTCTTTCCTCATCTGAGTATTAATGCAGACCCTGCACCATTTTAGTTGTCCTCCTCTTAACAGCCTCCACTCTCTCTATCTTTCCAGAGATTTGGTCTCCAGAACTGAGCACAGTATTCTTGATGGGGTCTTACCAGAGATTTATACAGAGGTAGCACCACCTCTCTCCTTCTGTGGGTAAGACCTCTCCCTATGCATTCCAGCACCCCACTAGCTCTCCCAACTGCCTTGTCACACTTCCTGGCCCACCTATAGGTCATCCAGTATGATTACCCCCAGGTCTCTTCCCTGCTTGGTGGTTGTCAATGCCACTTCACCCATGTTGTACTCTGCGTCTGGGTTTCTCAGCCCTAAGTGCATTATTTTGTACTTTTTTTTTGCACTGAAACCCAGCTGCCATACCCTTGACCACTCTAGTTCTCTGAGATCTCTGCTCATCCTTTCTACTCCCCCTGGAGTGCCCACACTATTGGAGATTTTGGTGTCATCCGGAAAGAGGCAGACCTTCTGTACAATGTCACTTGTAAAGATACTAATGAGAACCAGCCCCAACAATGATCCCTGAGGCACCACGCTGGTCACTCTCCCTTCCTCAGAGTGAACTTCATTTACCACCACCCTCTGTTGCCCATCCTCAAACCAATTCTTATCCAGTTTACCTCCTTTGGACCCACTCCTCAGCTACCCAGCTTGCTTATTGGTCCCTTATGTAGAACGGTGGTGAAAGCATTATTGAAATCAAGGTATGCCATGTCCACTGCTCCACACTGATCTAGTTCCTTTCTCACCCAGTCAAAGAAATCTGTCAGATTCATTTGACATGCCTCCCCCTGTGAAACCATGCTGTCTCAAGTCTTGTGAACCATTGGATTCAAAATATTCCACAATCCTTTTCTTCAGTAGTGACTCCACTAATTTTCCCACCACTGATGTCAGGTTGGCTAGCTTATAATCACCAGCTTTCAACTTCTGCCCAAAGGTTGATTTTGTGCATTGATTGCAAAATCACCTTTAGGAATGCAAAAACACATTTTGGCCAGGATTTGAAAAATTACAGCTATCTCATTCATGAGGTGCTGTGAAGAAATGGCTGTGTTACAAATATGGGGTCAAAATATTGAAAATTACTAAAGTTAAGAGCCTGCATTTGCAAATTTCAACATGGGCTCATAACGTCATTGTTTTTTTATGTTTTTATACCAAATTTTCAACATAGCCGTCTTGTGAACCCGCCTCATGAACAAGGACAGACAAAATGTTCAACTCCTGCCCAAAAGGTGATTTTGTGTCACTACCGTGAAAGTACCTTTCAGGAGAGATGTATCATCACTTGCATTGTTCATGAGGTGGGGTCCCAAAAAAGGTATGTTAAAAATCTGGGACAAAAATACCCCACAATGGCCTAGTTACAGTACGTCACAAAGTTCAACACCCCCCTTCCCCTATTGAAATACATTGAACAGCATACCTGATTTCTTCAGTTTGTGGTCCAGCTTTGAAGAGTGGAGACGTGTCCCCAGTCCTAAGAAGATTAGTGTTGGATCCCCACAGGGTAAGTAAGGGCTTAGGTGTGTGTGGAGTGGTGGATGTTGAGTGGGGGGAGGAATTAATGGTGCAACAGACATCGATGGACCATTTACTTTTTTAAAGGGTGTATTAAAAAATGCTCAGGAAAGGTTTTCTTTATTTCAGGTATGGACACCCTATTGTCAGCGTTATGTTTGGGGGGTGATGGTTGGTGCTGATTGGGAATATTTGGCAGAGTGACGGTTACAGGGTTGCCAGCGTGGGCACCAGCAACACACATCGATGGATTGTTTTCATTTTTACAGATTATATAAAAATAAAATACATTGAGGGACATTCTTGACAGGGGGACTGGGCACCCCCAGTGTCAGTGTTGTATTTAGCAGCACCAGAGGAGGGCTCTCCAGCGCTGCATAAATGGTGGGGGAAGTTGCAGTTTTAGTGGTGGCCGTAACAGACATCAATGGACTGTTTTCTTTTTTACAGGTTATATAAAAAAAAAAAATAATTAAAATATAAGGGATCTTCTTTATTTCAGTGGACACTGGGGGATTGGGCACCCCTACTGTCAGTGTTATATTTGGCAGCACCGGAGGTGGGCTCTCCAGTGCTGCATAACTAAAATGGAGGTGGGCAGGTAAGGTGGTGGCAAAAACGGACATTGATGGATGGTCTTCTGTTTTGCAGGGTTTTAAAAACAAACTTTGGGGATGGTTAGGGGAGGGAGACATATGCTGATGGAGAAAGTAGAGAGGAGGCACAGCAGAAAGCCACTCAGCTGTTTGCTGATGTGGCTTCATGCAAATCAAAGGAACAAAACCCTCTCTGATTGGAGCAGCTCAGTCCTTTGAAATACACAAAGTTTCTGCCCTCCAGGTAGAGAGTGATGTCAGGACCACAGCATAGGGTCATTAGTGCAGACTGCTGAGCCCATTCTTTTGTGAACTGCAATGGGCTTGGCAGTGACACAGAGCTCAGCTGTGCTCTCTCATAGCAAGATGTACCCTGTACAGGCACGGTGAACATAAAAACTACTCTCTCCTCAATGCGTCAAAACCTGAGCACACCATCTGGTAAGTTGTCATGACTCCTCTCCCCCCAACATACACACACATACCATCCCTCAGACGACCTCTTTATGTTTTTTCTACATTCACTTTCTTTTAAGTACTAATTTTTTTTTTTTAAGTGTAACACTGCAGCTTGTGTAAATGTCCCAGTCTATATCGTGTATGGTGGAACGTTGTTATAGTTAAAAATCCATCACTTTTGAAATGTTATGCTGTAGTAGCTATGTCATCGTAGCTGTTATGCTGCTCTAGCTATGTAGCTACTACAGCATAGCAACATTGAACATGCTAGCGCATGTACATTCTATGTCCAGGAAACCGCCACAGCCTTGAAAACAACAGTGAAGCGAGCGGCGCAGTGGAGAAAAAAAAAACAAAGTAGGTCACCCAAATAGTCGCGTTACTTATTCAATTGTGTGGCAGTTGATATCCTACATTATTATGGCCACCTAACTCTGCCACTGGTGGCCCCATTTGGGGGTGTCAGCCCCTAGCATGTGGGGGCCAGTCACTGCAGCAGGGTAAACCCCACCCAAGGGGTTAGGGGAAGCCAGGGAAAAAGCATACTAATGAAAAAAAAAATGGATACCCAACTATCAACAGTGATTGGGAAGAGAGTCGGACCAGCCAGATTGCGTAGCGTTAAAGGCTACAGAATCGCATGCCGCCTTCTGCTGAAAATGTAGGTTCAGTGTCACGCCTATGTAGCGAAACACACGTGCCAAGTGCCCCAGCCATCGGGAATATGTGAACTCGACTTAACACCACAAAACACTATTTAAAACATTAATCAATGAACATAAGCTTTCATCGGGGGGCTGTGCCCCCTGCACCTCCCTCCCCCTTCGAACTCTGTCCATCCTTACATCCTTCACATAACATATGATCTGTGTCAGTTACGCAGTAAGCATAGCTCCTCGGCTGGTCCGACTCTCTTCACAATCACCCTATCAGCAACTAGCTGGGTTATTTCATCTCGAGGTTGCCCATGGCAACCAAACCTCTCGAGCTATGCCCTCGATGTTTAAATGGTCGCCATGGCAACCTCTTTTAACTAACCAGCTTGTTACCGATAAGTAGGTATCCATTATTTAAGCAATAAACCACGAGGGGGTGTGGGTTATCGGGGGGTTTACCACAGCTGGAGTGGTTTGCCCACGAGGCGCGGCCGGGTGGGTAAATCCCCTCCAGCCGTGGTAAATCCCCCCAATAACCCACATCCTCAGAGTGGCTTATTGCGATTATACCAAGATTCATTCTTTCACAATAATAAAATACAACTTTTAAAGAGGTTACTTTGTGATTTTATTTTTATTCTATTTATTCCTGGGCTGCAGATGAGATGGATATGGCTGATCTTTATTATTATCTCATCAGCCAGTGATTATCATAGGATTTACACCGGTGGTAAACTGCCAGTCTGACCATTTCATTGGCTGTTCACTTATGTCCATGGTATAATCTCTATGTTGTTTGTTTTATGCTTCTATGCCCACCTTGTTGGCTAGTAGTAAATGAGAAGTTACTAAAGGAATCTGTAGCACTGGCATTTTCCTTCACTACTGAATATGGTTACAACAAATTTACAGAACAATAGCAGGTACATTTTTCTCTGGGTGGAAGTAAAAAAAAAAAGTGGTCTGGTGGAGTAAAAAAACATTCCTTTACACATGCAAATCTGATCAAACAAAATGTACTAGCGCTAATCCTTACTGCACCTTGATAAAGAAGATTAAGGAAAGTGGCTGAAGGTTAAAGCTATACATAAGTAATGCTTTTCTCCAGGCTATCCTACACCTCTTTGCAGCTGTCCAGCACATATCTTAAACCATTCCTTCCTTACTTCCACCACTAGCAAAAAAGAAGGGTTCATGCTTTAAAAACAAAGATGATTCATCAATGCTGCTTGCAATGTGCGCACTGCTGCCAAAAATTACAATTTAGGTTGGTGTGTGGGAACGGGGTCGGACTGTCTCACTCTCGGTTTTCTTAAGAACTGTGGGGGACGATTGTGGAGAGAGTAGGGACCACCCGATATTGTGTAGTGCAAAAGCTACACAAATCGCACGCCGCTATAAACTTAAGCGTAACATAACGCTACTCGGGCAAGTGAAGTAACGGTGATGTGAGGTAACATACTAACAACAACAAAACAGGCTGAGAGGTTTCTGTTATGATATTTTTCCACTTATGATAAAGAAACCATGCACCCACCAATTAAGGATCGATCCAGCTCCATAGTGTCACTAGGATTCAGCCGGTCACCCATTAGTTGACACGCTTGTGTCATACATTCAGTGTCGTCTTTTACCAAAGGCTAGGAGCAGACTGTCAGATATTTCTAAACGGCGATGAGTAAGGATGTGGAATGCTGCTGCTGCAGGAGATGACGTTCCAAACACCAGCGCTCTATGGGAACTAAAAAATGTCTACCCTTAACACATATTAAAAAAAATACAGCATTCCATATATACCGCATCAGCAAACTAGCACAGCAAAACCAAAGAAAGTAAGGGTATGGCTATACTTGAGTTTTGTGTACCTAAGATACTTTTAAAACCAATACTTAAATCGCGCTTACTTGTCAATAAAAACACAACTACAAAGCAGAAGAAAAGAAGGATTTGTTTCCAGTTCATGTTTACCGTCATTTTAACAAGCCCTCACAAAAGTGACCGCAGAAGGTTACTAAGACCTGATAGATTCCCGAGTGCTGTGTAAGAAGAGGACGCGATAGGAGCAGAACTAAAAGCAAGTGAAGAAGGGGAGTGGTACAGGGCAGTGCCTTGCCTGAAATGAGATCTTGTACGCGACCAAATTGTCTAAAATAAAAGTTGGGAAAATCCCGCCCAGCCCATAAAATAAAGTTAAATATAATTCGGAGAATTTAATTCTGGAGATTGTATGCACGGATTGCACATACTGTACTGTAATAACTTGTATGAGTTCCCGCTGATGGAATGCATCATCTTATGCATCAGGGACATGTTGCTTACAGAAACTGTACTGGGAAAAAAGCAATTAACGTATGGATACAGTAATACAAAATTCATACTTCAAAAACAGTGAAAGGCATTGGGGAACAATAAAACAATCAATCTGCCTAAAACTAATTGCGCTGTATTTTCCAGCAATTTGGGGACGGCAGAGGGAGGGGGACGTGCGCTGACAGTGAAGGGAGAGAGAGTAAGGAAGACGAGGCATGGGGGAAAGCCAGCTGTTTGCTGATGTGGCTTCAGGCAAATCAAAGGGCAAGAGCTCTCTCTGGAGTGGCTGGATCCATTGGAATACACAACGTTTCTGCCCACCAGGCAGAGAGTGATATCAGGACCACAGGGAGCCTGATCATTGGTGTAGACTGCCCAGCTCATTCTTTTGTGAGCTGCAATGGGCTCAGCACAGTGACACCCCCCTCAGAAGTGTTCTTTCAGAGCAAGAAGTTCCCCGTGCATGCGCCATGAACATAAGTGCTATCTTTCTGTGACAGACTGTCCTCTAATGACAGGTCACATTGCAGGTAGTTAGTAATGGTCTGGATGCTGCTAAGCACCAACTCCAAATGTAAAGGGAGAGAAACATCACTGCCACAAGGGGTTTAGTAAATGCATTTGCCACCAGGCGGTATGCTTGGTTAAGAACCAGTACACTTTTTCTTGACTTACTGAACAAAGCTGCTGATTTCTCATTTGAGGGAACTTCATTCTTTAGCGATCAGAGAAAGTTACATGGATAAAGCAAACAAAAATAAAACAACGTTTAAAAACCAAATGGAAAGAGGAAAGAAAACCAGGACTTATAAACATCGCTATAGAACTGGATGTGTGGGAAGGAATTTTTAATCCAGAGACAAATGATCCATCGTCTTTTCACATTCAGAAAGGCTCCAGCAAAGCAAGGGGTTACAACAGAAAGAGGCAAGCTACTACCACTAATAGCAAACAGCCCAAAACCCCTAATAAGGTAAAGGCAAGGCCCCTGAAAGTCTGCGATTCTGCGGTTGCAGAATTTCCCACATAATTTGCATCATGTCACAGAATATATATATATATATGCCACAAAATTCATTGTTTTTGGTGAATTTTCATTCAAATATACTGTTTTTCCATAGTGTCAGGCTGTCAGGCTTTCTTTCCCATCTCATTTATTCTGAAGCCCCTCCTCTACACTCAGAATGTGATGTCATCAATGACATTGCATTATATTTAGCCAATGGCAGGACTGCGCTCTGCCAGAGAAATGAATAAATCATGCCGAAAAAATCAGAAAATGCTGCCGCTGAAGCCAAGGAGCCCTGCCACAGAAATCAGAAAATTCTGCCACAGAGCACTAAGGGTCCTGGGTAAAGGTCAACAGAAAATAAAACAAATAAAACAAAACAGGAAACATGGTGCTGGGTGCCTCTCTTACCACCTCCAACACTGGCAAGCTGTAACAGACCAGTGGGTGCTAGAGGGGGATCTTTCTTTGGCCTTCTTAAAACAGCCAAAAGAAGAGACTGACAAACATCAAACCAAAATCCAAAGAACAGCAGGAATTACAAACAGGTTTTCAGAAACTGCTGTCACAGAACACAGTAGAGGAAGTACCAGCAAAAGAAAGGGGAAGGAATTCTTCTACAGGTACTTCCTTTTTTATATATATATATATTTTAACTCCTCTTTTTATCCTCCTCACCTTGCGTCAGGGATCCACCCTGGTCAAGGTGCCGCTGAAGCTTCCACCACCCTGATCAGCCACTGACTCTCCCTGATTACTCCTGGCTTGCCCCTAAGGAAGCAGGGCATGGTGCCATGGCAGGAATCAGTGCCATGTATTGTAACTGGTTGGGGAGTTCTTGGCCAGGTGGCTAATCAAAGCCAGGAGCAGGGCATCATGGAGACATCTGGTGAGGAGGGATTTTTGTCCCCTTATTGGCTGGGGTGGAGACATGCAATGACGCCAGTGTCTGTCACTCCACAGTACCTCGGCTCTTCGACCATGTGTCGGTACTCAGGGTGATACACTCAGCTTCCGCTAAGTGTCACTCTCGCACCGAACACAAAAAAAAAACACCCCTCAAGAGAAGGAGAGCAGTCCATGGGACGCTCCATCCTTCTCCCCCTGACCGGCCCTCTGATGACTCGGGCTCATTCCCGAATCCAGTTTGATGGCATCGTAAGCAGAACCCCAACCACTGCGGTGGTGGGCCGGCCCCCTACAGGTACTTCCTAACAAGAAAGAAATAAGGCAAATGGTGGCCTGTTCTCATCCTAAGGTGTCTAAACAGGCACATAAAGAAAGAAAAATTCAGAACTGATACACCACAGATAGTGATCCACTTACTATATCAAGGAGACTAGCTCCTCACTGGACCCGAAAGATGCCTATTTTCAGATTCATGTGAGAGGAATCTTGCAGAAAATACATGACATTCAAAGTAGAAGCACAGCAATTCCATGTAGGGAATGCCCTTTGGCCTCACATCAGCCCCTAGAGTGTTCACAAAATGCATGGTTATAGTAGCAGCAGCTTTAAGGAAAGGTAGCATCACAGTCTATCCATACTTAGACATATGGTTGATGTATGGAAAAACAAAAATGGAAGCTGAAGCATCACTCTAAAAAGTAATGGATATGATACTCAATCTAGGCTTCCTACTAAACCTGGAAAAGTCATCACTAGCGCCAGTGCAAACCTTAAATTGTATAGGCGTACAACTGGACACAATGAAGGCCAAAGCATTTCTGCTCTGGAAAAGGGTTCAGACATTGATGACCTTTTGCAGACAGTTTCCAAATAGTAACAAAAAGATCTGCTCATCAGTTTCTCAGACTGGGGTTTACATGTCAGCAACCACAGTAGTAGTCCAATGGGCAAAACAGCACATGAGATATTCAGTGGTTCCTAAAAAGGTACTGGTCTCAGCTGAGACAGCCTCTGATCACTGAAATCCCAGTAAATTAAACTCTGGCACAATTCCTACAATGGGGAAAGTGTGTAAACCCTCTGAGAAGAGGAATATCATTTTAGCAAGAGTCCCACACAATGGTACTGACAACAGATGACTTCCTCCAATGATGAGGGGGGTACACATTTCAGAACTAACGGTCCAGGGCACTTATAACAGGTTAGAATCACAGGAACACATACACTGTTAGAAATCAGGGTAGTGTACCTAGCAATCAAACATTTTCAGGAAATCCTAGGAGCAGAGTTTGTTTTTAATATACAAAAGTCCAAATAGCTGCACTCTAGCTGGAAGGGGTTCACAACAGACAGGGTGACAAGCCCCAATATGTACACAAAATTCAAAATTAGTTGCACTCTGCACAGGAAGAAGCAACAGGTTATTCTCAACAAATTGTTGTGATTTATTAGTCTATCACTGTGGGAAGCTCTAGCACCTCAGCATGAGTGCCTTCTGTCACCAACCCACTCAGCAGGTCAGGCCCTCTGCTCCCACAGTGCCAACCCCCAAGTGCGGTATTGTGAACAGGTAACAGAACAGGGTAACCCTCCTCTCTGCTTGAGGGTCTAAATCACCTTTAGTCTCAAGTTCTGGGGGGATTCAAACTGTGAGCCCTATGCTAGTGTACCCAAATGTATTGGCTCAGATAATCTGCTCTTCGGAGGGATGCCAGATATCTTTTGCCTAAGGGCACCTAACCAAGTATCCAAAATGAACCCTTAAAACTGTATAAAAGACCTTAGGTGTATTCTTATCTTTTCCCAGTTTGGTAACATCATCAAGCTTATGAACAGCTGTCAACTTAACCATGTATACATCACATGCAAAAAGAAAGAGCTTGGAAGACACACTCAGGCAGTCTTTTTAAATGAAAGGTTTACTTAAAAATGGATAAAATATGTAAAATGTAAATACAGAACAATATATCACAAAGCATACAACCACTTAAAAGAACAAGATTAAAGTACAAAACATAAACTCCTACCCCAATACAATTAGACTTTTTCTATCTAATGTATTACCTCTATACAGTACTTAAGTTAATTCTTGTTTCTTAAGCACCCACAAAGAAAATGTGTCTCAGTTGAAACACAGAGGCCAGGATATTCAGACTGTGCCAGGCAGGGGCACAAGCCTGGGTGCAGCACAACTGGGTGATATTCAGTGGTGCTGCGCTATGGCTTAGCACCATTGAATATGGCACTGTGGCTGCCCGCATTGCGCATGGCACAGTGGCACTGCACCAGCGCAAGTGGCAAGTGAGGAGTAGGGGGATGCACCAGCACAAGTGCAGTTGTGCTAGGTGCAGGAACCCTGATATTCAGCAGTGTGTATGCAAATGGGTCCATTATGCATGCAAGGTGCAAATGGGACCATTTGCATGTCATTATGGCCCTATTTGCATGCAGGTGCACCGATCCCCGACAATTTGCGCCTGGCACCCTGGCAGGCTGCAGCCATTGGGGACTGATGCCCCCTGTCTCTCAGCGGCAAAGCACCCCAATGCCCGATCACAGGCTCCGTAACATTTGTAATATCCCTGGTGATCCAGTGGACCTGCTCCCTTTGTAAAATGAAATCTATCCCTGGTGGTCCAGTGAACTGAATCCAGCCCGATCACGGGTTTTGTAACATTAAATGTATCCCCTGGTGGTCCAGTGGACCGAATCCAGCCTGATCGCGGGCTTTGTAACATTAAATGTATCCTTGGTGGTTCAGTGGACTGAATCCAGCCCGATCACGGGCTTCATAAATGAAAAATCCCTGTTGGTCCAGCGGTTCTCCCCTCCCCACCAGCCCAATCAGATGCACCACCCTGCTGCCCCGGTCAGTGGCGGGCGGCAGCTCCCCACCCGCAAGCCACCCAGCCACCTGCCAACTGACAGCATACTGTACAGCTGTATGCCCATTGGTCCACAGCATGGACCAATGGGCATGCATATCGTACTGTACTACACAGTTCTGATATGTGAATGAAGTCACGAATGAAGTCATTCACATATCTGGACTGTGTAGTACAGTACAGTCTGCACGCCCATTGGCCCACGCTGTGGACCAATGGGCATACAGCCATACTATACGCTGTCAGTCGGCGGGCAGCCAGGTCGGCTTGTGGGTGGGGAGCTGCCACCCACCACTGATGGGGGGAGTGAGGTGGTGGATCTGAGTGGGTGAGGGGGAGGGGGGAACTGCTGGACCACCTGGGATTTGTCTTTTACGAAGCCCACGATCAGGCTTGGCAGCAGGTCCACTGGACCACCAGGGAGGTTTTCTTTTACAAAGCTGGTGATCAGGCTGGATTTGGTCCACTGGACCACCAGGGATACATTTCATTTTACAAAGTCAGCAATCGAGCTGGATTCAGTCCACTGGATCACCAGGGATACATTTAATTTTACAAAGCCAGTGATCGGGCTGGATTCGGTCCATTGGACCACCAGGGATACATTTAATTTTACAAAGCCTGTGATCGGGCTGGGGAGCAGGTCCACTGGACCACCAGGGAATGACTTTATTTAATTACACCCATGATTGGGTGAGGGGGTAGGGTCCACTGGACACCAGGGATATTTTACATTTACAAAGCCTGCGCTCAGGCATTGGGGGGTGCAACACCTGGCCTGTGTCTCAGGAGGTCCGTTGGCCACCCACAGCAGGCAGCTGCCATGTTGCACCCTGCAATATGGAAGCTCACCTGTGGGTGGCCAGTCCTTGCTCCTATTTTGTTCGGTGGATCTTTGTGCCCTCCTGTGTGGCGCAATGCGGGTGTGTGCATGCATATGCGCCACACATCCTGGGCTGAATTTCGGAATGTACCGAATGTGCATGAGCACACCTCCCACACTTGCGCTGCATACATTACTGGTACACCCCGGAGCATCGGGATTTATACAGTCAACATCCCCTTTTGAATATCGCTCCACGGCGCAACAGAGGGTTGTGCATGGCGCAACACTGTTGCACCTTGTGCAACCCCTTTGAATATCCTGGCCAGAATATAGTTTAAAAACTCTGTTTCCACCCCTTCTATGATGTCATCTAGCTCCTCCTGTTAGAATATAAAAATTATACTAACAATGATCTTCCTGTCAGGAGATATTTTAAATACTGTAACTTCAGCAACAACTAATTTCCAAAATTATGACAGTCTTTAAATCAAGCCTTTCCTTTGATCTTGTGTGGTTTCCTGCTTTCCCAAGGAATCAAAAGATTTTACAACTTTTCACACCATCTTGTTATATCAATTTTTTCCCCCTAAAATGTCATAAAAGTTTACAATCCCTATATCCTGGCAGCTGGGTCAGTTCTAATTAAGTCAGATAAACAGGAGACCCTTAATTAAGGCTCTCTAGTCTTTTAATTACCTCCTAGTTTCAGGTTAATATATCCTGTTATTTCAATTAAAACCTGACCCATGGCACAGCTGCCTTATGGAGACAATCACACACTGCATTTTTATATTACAAATATGAAAGAACAACCATAACCAGCTCGCCAAGTGTCACACCTTCAAGGGGGCATGTTACACTCTGGCAACATTTTCAGTACATTTAAATATATTCCAAATTAGTGACATCATACAATATTAACCAGTTACCAACTTACTACATCAAGTCAAATCTTTAATACCAAAAATTCAACATTCTGAGTTTTATATTTCCAATAAGCTCATATGCAGTTTAATAAGGCAAACAGACTAAGTGAAGCATAAATACATCAGCATAGTGATTTCTCTTTAGGTAATTAAAATATAACAAAAATGTCTATAAATTTCAGTCATTTACTGCTAGAGGATTCTCCTATTGATACATTCATTAAGGAATACACCTCAGTAGCTAATTTTGACCTTTCTAGATGTTACAGAAATAATTTTATCATTAAATTAATATTCACTTGTTTACTCACTGTACTGATAAATGATAGAGCTTAAGGAAGAGACACAAAAGAGAAGAAATCCAAAAAGAAAAGGAGGCCATTTGAACCGGAAACAGTGAGTCCACAACTTCTCCTACAAAAGATATTAATAATAGAAATAACAAATCAGTACAACATTCTTCAACACTTAACTAAGCATTTACCATTAGCAATTATTAATAATACATTTTCAATGGGGGGGGGCTGGAAGATGCATAACAGGAGTCAGCTACTTTTGTCTCATGAAAGGTTTGAGATCCCATCTCTCAGTCAGGCCTGAAGGTTTCACTCTCTCAGCCCTTAACACCCATGCACTTTCTCTCTGTAATAACAAATTCAGTCTATCACCTTTGCTAACTTTTCACATGTTCTACCCCATAAATTTAAAACATGATGGATCAGATTTATACACACAAGAAAAATGTCTCCCAACTGGAGTATCCAACTTTTGGTTTATTATTGATCTTAAATGTTCTTGTACTTGCTCTTTTAAGGTCTTTACTGTCTTCCCAATGTAGTACAAACTACAATTACACCATAAGATGTAGACCATGAAAGCGGTAGTACATGTAATAAAATCCCTTATACCAATTCATGTGCTATTAGGAAACTGTAGTTCTTTTCCTGTGTGCATATATTGACACATTACATCTCCCATATCCATGGTTGCCTTTTGGCCTTACAGGTAGCCATATCTCTTCTGGTTCTTCCCTTTTATTAAACTGACTGTGAACTAGTTTGTCATACAGATTTGCTATTCTCCTAAAGGTAATTCTAGATGTCTCTTAGTAATTATCATCCTCAGCTCTGGTTCTCCCTTGAGTATGTCACAACTATTTCAGACAATGTTATCTATTTCTCCTGCTATTGCATTGTATTCAAGAGAACATATTACTTGGTTACCTAATTCCTTATTTTTACCTTTAACATTCTACTTGATCAACTCAGTCTGTTTTACTTTTAATTCTTTCCATGGCTTTGTCCAGCACAGTAGTTTCTTTAATCAAATTTAGCCGCTCTTCTGCCTGAATATCAGATTCCAGATCACTGGTACAATTCCTTCATCGTCACAATATTTGCCCATAAGGTAAATATTAGAACTCTAAAGTGTTGATTTTTTGACATTTAAAGAGTTGAATTGATGTAGTAACTTGGTGATTGGTTAATATTGTATGATGTCACTACTTTGGAATGTATTTAAATGTGTTGAAAATTTAGCCAGAGTGTAACATGCTCCCTTGAAGGCACTCGTGCCGAGGCACTAGGGGCTCCCACAGCGATGGACTAATAAGTCACAACAATTTGTTGAGAATATCCTGTTGCTTCTTTTTTGGCAGAGAGCAACTAATTTTGAATTTTGAGTACTTATTGAGACTTGACACGCTGTCTGTTGTAAACCCCTTCCAGCTAGAGTGCAGCTATTTGGATTTTTGGATATTTGTAAAGTCTGACTTTTCAATTTAACTGTGAACAGACAGACATTTCTGTTTGAAGAAGGGTTTGTACCAGAAGTCATTTTTACCACCGCATTTGAGGAAGCTGAGTTACAAATACTCATAATATCTTCAGGCCTGAATGTGAGATGGCATCTCAAACCTTTTGTAAGACAAAAGTAATTAACAAATGACTCCTGTTATGTATCTTCCAGCCTACCCCCCCCATGAAAATGTATTATTAACCATTGCTAATGATAAATGCTCAGTTAAGTGTTGAAGAATGTTGTACTGATTTGTTATTTCTATTATTATTATTATTTGTAGGTGAAGCTGTGGACTCACTGTTTCCGGTTCACATGGCCTCCTTTTCTTTTTGGATTTCTTCCATTTTGTGTCTCTTCCTTCAGCTCTATCGTTTGTCAGTACAGTGAGTAAACAAGTGAATATTAATTTAATGATAAAATTATTTCTATAATGTCTAGAAAGGTTGAAATTATCTACTAAGGTGTATCCCTTTATGAATTTATCAATAGGAGAACTCTCCAGCAGTAAATAACTGAAATTTATAGAAATTATTGTTATATTTTGATTAACTAAAGAGAAATCACTATGCTAATATATTAATTATGCTTCACTTAGTTTCTTAGCTTTACTAAACTAAATATGTATTTATTTATTTGAATTTTGATGACCAGGTAGGCCAGCTGAGACAACCAAGTCCCCTTTTTCAGTGGCGACGTGGGGAACAAAATGTTCCAGTTATATTGAAACACAATACACAGGACAGTAAGCATTCAACATTGGGAGATACAGTTTTAGGTACAGAGTAGAGGAATAGGTATTACAGTTACATTGACACACACATACATAGCGTAGTACAGCATACAACATTGGAAGGTACACAGTTGAGGTACAGTGGAGTAGAGCAGAGGCAATAGAATAAAATGTAACAGGTATACATTTTATTAACATTTTAAGATCATTATGTATGATTAGTCCATAATATCTTATACTCTGCATGTAGGTTCGTCATGCCTGAGATATGCCATTAGAAGGATTGATGGGGTGTGGGAGAGTGTAGAAGTAAAGGGGGAAGGGAGAGGGATGTGAGAGATGAAGTAGGCGGAGAGGACAGGACTGTTAACAGAGTAAGAAAGAGGGTAGGAGGGTTGGGGAGAAATGAGGGGCTAGAAAGCTTATGGGATACAGATATCACCACATTCAGGAAGCAGAAAGAAGGTTTCTGTAAAGTGTTTTATAAATGTAGGGAGGGTCTGACATGCAAGTAGGGCATAAGGGAGGTTGTTCCACTGTTGGAGTGCCGCAAAGGTGAAAAAATGTTGGCCTATGGCTAACCGAGTTTTGGGCATGTTAAGCATTGGGAGGTGAGAGAACCTGAGAGTTCCAGAGAGGGTTTCAGGATGACCATGTTAGATAAACTAGGTGGAGAAGGTAGGTGGGTGAGCTTGAAGGTGGTGCAGAGCACTGGGAGGTCTAACTTGGCATTGAACAAAGTCCAATTCAGTTTGTTTAGCACTGTACAGTGATAGGCCCTTGCCTTAGCTGCAAATTGAGTGATTCTGTGTTAGGCCATTTTTAGCTTGGACAGGAGCATAGCCTTGACCAACCAAATGAGTGAGTGATTGATGGACCATAGAGGAGGCCCGGGAAGAGAGTGGTTAAGGCAATAGTTTTCCTTGTGGTAGTCAAGAGATTGGGAGCTGTGCGGTACAGGAGACTGAGATTTTGATTTGTAGCTTTGATGATATTGTCTATATGTAACTCAAGGGATAGGTGCTCATCATGTGTGAGGCCAAGGTATTTGAAGGAGTTGGTCCCATCGAGCGGCATACCAGTGGTGGTTCTGATTGTCAAGGGAGGGTTAGAGGACACGTTGAAGGAGGTATGGTGAAATAACAGGGTTTTTTTTTCACATTCAAGACCAGCAGGTTATCCTTAAACAAGGCCTCTAAAGTCTGGTCATTTTCTAGACTAGCAGCAATGCTGCTGATGTTCTTAGAAGACATATATAGTATGGTATCATCAGCTTAGAGCCGGACAGATGCTCCTCCACAGTTGCACAGCAGGTTATTTTTAAATGTAGAGAACAGGAGTGGGCCTAATATTGACCCTTGGAGAACTTCGTCTGAGACAGGTTTTGGGGTAACAGAGCTCCATCCCATTTAACACATTGGAGTCTTTTGGATAAGTAGTTTGAGACCAAGGTAAGAGAGTTTGAATCAAGTCCTAGGTGTTGAAGTTTTGAGAGTAATAGGGGTGGCTGACAAGGTCAAACGCCTTTGTGAGTTCAATGAAGATTGCTCCGGTGGCTTTACCTTGATCCATTGCTTGAAATACAGTATATCAAAGGTGACCAATAGGAGAGCGGTTTGTCTGGTGTGATTTATGAAAGCCATGTTGTTGGTCTGTAAGGGCACTTACAAACATACGATATTTGCCAGCAGATAAAGGCCTAGAGGTCTATCAAGTCTGCTCGAATGTGCAGCTAGCACCACTTATTTTGCAGCTGCCCTCCCTCCCACCCTTCCCTCCATTGACCCTCCCTTGCCCTGTCCCAGCCCCTTTGAAGCAGTCCACTCTTTTACTGGATACCATTTCTGCAGGTAACGCATTCCACCCAGCTGCCACACTCTCTGTAAAAAAGTGTCTCCTCATCTCCCTACTGAACCTTCCTCCCTCCAGCCTCATATCATGGCCCCGGGTGTCCCCCCTCCCTTACTCTGAACAGACCCTCTGTACCTGTCTTGTTTATTCCTTTCATGTACTTAAGGGTTTCAGTCATGACCCTCCTCTCCTCTAGCGCGTACATGTTCAGCTCCCTGAGCCTCTTCTCATATGGCAAGTCCCCCAACCCCTTGATCATCTTTGTCGCCCTGCACTGCACCCCCTCCAGTAACATAATGTCCCTCTTCAGATACAGGCGCTAGTACTGCACACAGTACTTCAGGTGCGGTCTAACTAATGACCTATAGAGTGGCAGAATCACCTCCCCCCTCCTCGAGAAGATACCCCTTGCAATGCAACCTAGCATTTTGTTGGACTTTACAGCTACCTTCTTACATTGTACAGAGTTGTTCATTGGCCATGTAATGAGCACCCCCAGATCCTTCTCCTCCTCTGTCTTGGCTAGCTGCACTCCCCTAGCTGGTAACTCCTCCTTGGGTTCTTCACCCCAAAATGCATCATCTTACACTTTTTGGCATTAAATCCCAGTTGCCAGGTCTCTGACCAGGTTTGCAGCTTTTCCAGATCATCCTGTAACCCCTGCTATCCCCTTAGGTCATCCACCGCTGCTCCCATCTTGGTGTCATCAGCAAACAGACTGATCTTGCTCTTGATGTCCAATGATAGGTCTGCAATAAATATCCCAAACAACACTGGTCCCAACACCGAGCCCTGTGGAACACTGCTCGTCACTACCCTTGGGGATGAGAGAGCCCCGCCCACCACCACCCTTTGTTGCCTTCCCTGAAGCCAGCTCCCTACTCATGTCACCAGCTTTGCATCTGCCCCTGTGCCTTCTAACTTACTTCCCAGCCTGCCATGTGGTACCGAGTCGAATGCCTTACTGAAGTCCAGATACAGGACATTCACTGCATGGCCCCTGTCCAATTGCCTAGTTACCCAGTCATAGAACTCCACCAGGTTGGTTTGGCAGGATCTGCCATGTATGAAGACATGCTGTCTGCTGTCCTGTAGTCCTTTGGCCTCCAGGAGGGCCACCAGCCTCCCCTTTAGAATAGTCTCCATCAGCTTACCCATGGTGGATGTGAGGCTCACTGGTCTGCAGTTACCCAGTTCATCCTTGGGGCCACTCTTGTGGAGGGGCACCACATGAGCCATCCTCCAATACTGAGGTACACACCCAGAGAGTAGTGAGGCAAAGGTCCCACAAGGGCCTCTTCCAGCTCCTTCAGTACACTGGGGTAGATGCCATCTGGGCCTGGTGCCTTGTTCACCCTCAGTGTCCTCAAACCCTCCAGATCTCTGCCCTCCATGATTTCCCCATCTGTCACCCCCTCCCACCCTGTGTCTGCTGTTTCTCCCCCCTTGGGTATCACCCCCCTCTTCTCCTTAGTAAATACCAAGCAGAAGTAATCCTTTAGTGCTTCTGCCTTATTTCCCCTGCTTCCATCAACCCCTCCTTCCTAATCCTTACTATGTGGTCCTTACAGTTCCTTTTCTCCCCAATGTACCTAAAGAAGTCCTTCTCACCCTTCTTAATGCCTTCTGCCAGCCTGAGCTCTGTAGATGCCTTGGCTCCCCTTATTTCCCATGTCACCTCCTTAGATTCCTTCAGGTACTCCTCCCTTGTCTGTTCAAGATACAAGTTAGGGTGATTATATAATATTCATTCCCACATTTTTGCAATGGGCATAAAATGGATATGAGTCTGTAGTTTTCAACATGGTTGGTCTGCCCATTTTTATGAACAGGGACAATGACTGCGGTTTTCCATTTGTCCATTATTGTACCGGGGTAAATGATCTATTGATTAGTACATTGATTGGGTGGGCAAGTGCTGGTGCTTCTATTTTGAGGAATTTGGGAGACAAGGTGTTGAACCCAGGGGAGCTATCAGGGTCGCGTTTTCTCAGAAGTTTTAGGACCTCTCTTCTAGAGGTGACTTTAATATGGAATTGAGGATGTGAGACTGGTGTGCAATCAGCTTGTGAGTCAAATACAGTAGAAGTCACTGACACTGCCAGCTATTTCCTGAAATTTCTGTGATATTTCCAGAAATATCTCCCACTTTCTGCGTTTCCACAGTAGGGGCAGCAGAGAGAAACTCTTCAGAAGTTTCACAAAATATCTGGAAATAGCTGGCAATGTCTGTGGCTACTACTGTAGGTAGACAGTAGGCTGGTTTTATATATATTAAGGTCAGTAAAGAATTATTGATCCCAGTGGCTATATCAGAAGGTGTGGATAACAGGTTGCATTCTGCGAGCATGCTTTGTGGGCCGGTGCTATCATTCCCTTTGCAGAATAGCAAAGGCCCAAACTGAGGAAAAGATAGCTAACTCAGTTAAGAAGGGGGATAAAACCTTTTATAGGTACATTAGGAAGTGTAGAAAGACAAAGGGAGGGATAGTGAGGCTGACTAGAATGGACAGTGGGTGAGCAGAGAGGGACAGTGAAAAAGCAGGGATACTGAACGAATACTTCTGCTCAGTATTCCCAAAAGAGGAGGAGGGGTGGTACCTAATCCAATTAACAGAAGCACTCTGGATAGGGGGATCAATCCCAATCCTTTCACAGAAGAAAGTGTTCTGAAAGAATTCCTAAAACTGAAGGTGGACAAAGCAATGGGGCCTGATGGAATTCATCCCAGAATTCTAAAAGAAGGGGAGAACTAGTGACATCACCAACTACCCTTTTTAACAAATGGGAGGATGGAGTGGTACCTGAGGACTGGAGGAGGGCAGATGTGATTCCCCTTCACAACAGTGGGAGCAAGACAGAGGCAGGAAACTACAGACCTGTCGGTTTGACCTCTGTGGTAGGGAAAATGATGGAATCACTTCTGAAGGAAATAAATGAGTACCTAGAGGCCAGTGGGGCACAGGACCCAAGGCAGAATGAATTAACAGAGGGAAGGTCATGTCAAATGAATCTAATTGATTTATTTGACTGGGTGGAAAAAGTAGTAGACCAGGGAGGGGCTGTGGACATGGACTACCTAGATTTTAGCAGGGCATTTGACACAGTCCCACATAATAGATTAATAAACAAATTAGCCAGCCTGGGAGTGGGTCCCAGGGTGGTAGCCTGGGTAAAACATTGGCTGGACAACAGGACACAGAAGGTAATAGTAAATGGAGTCCACTCTGCGAAAAGGGGGGTTACTAGTGGGGTACCACAGGGTTCAGTACTGGGACAAGTCCTTTTTAATGTTTTTATAAGTGACATTGCAGAGGGACTGGAAGGAAAAGTATGCCTCTTTGCCGATGGCATAAAGATCTGCAACAAGGTTGATACACAAGGAGGGGGTGGAATGTATGAAAAGGAACTTGGCAAGGTTGGAGGAATGGTCAGAAGTATGGCAGCTTGGATTCAATGGAAAGAAGTGCAAAACAATGCACCTGGGAAACAAAAACCCAGAGGAAGAGTACGCAAGTACACAGTGGGGGGGGAGGGGTAGTAACAACAACAAAAATGGAAAGGGAACTGGGGGCAATCATATCAGATGACCTTAAGGTTAGCAAGCAATGTGAGAAGGCAGTAGGGAGGGCTGGGGGGATACTGGGATGTATAGGGAGAGGCAACACCAGCAGAAAACAGGAAGTTGTTACCCTTTTGTACAGACAGTTGGTGAGACCCAATCTGGAGTATTGCATCCAGTTCTGGAGACCCCATCTCCCCAAGGACATAGACAGGATTGAGGCAGTCCAGAGGAGGGCATCTAAAATGGTGCAGGGTCTGCAAGAGAAGCCATGCGAGGAGAGACTAAAGGAGCTTAATATACCCTTCAGGAAAGGAGGGAGAGGGGGGACATGATTGAAACTTTTAAGTACCTCAGTGGAATCAACAAAGTCCAAGAGTGTAGCATCTTTCAGAAAAAGAGATGTGCAAGAACAAGGGGACACAATTTGAAGACAGAGGGGGGACAGCTCAGGGGCAATGTGGGGAAGTATTTTTTCACAGAGAGGGTGGTGGATGCATGGAACAGCCTTCCTGAGGAGGTTGTGGGGTCTAAAACTGTGGGAGAATTCAAGAATGCATGGGACAGACATAAGGCAATTATTGTGGGGTAGGAAGAAATAGGCTATTGGTTATCTAGGATCTGCAGCTTATCCAGTAGGTAGGGAAATGGGCAGACTAGGTGTGCCAAGCGGTCCTTATCTGCCATCAAATTCTATGTTTCTATGTTTGAGAAGTGTGTTGATTTGTTTCCAGAAATGTTTGGAGTTGGGTAGGTGCACTTCCTGATGGGATATTAGGTGTGTTCTTTTGGCCTTGTTGACTTTGTTTTTGCATGCATTACAGAGTTGGCATTAGGAAATCCAATCTGACTGCAGTCCAGAGCTTTTATACAGTTTCCAGGCTTTGTCTCAGGAGCACATTATGCTCCTCAGCTCCATCGAGAGCCAGAGGGAGTGACTGCCTTTGGATCTCCTTGTTATAGATGGAGCATGGGAGTCAAGGATGGATATGAAATTAGCGATGATGTAGTCTAGCGCTTGGTTTATGCCGGGGAGGGAGTTTATAAGGGACCAATCCATAGAAGCGAGGCATGTCTTGAAGGCTACTTCATCAAAGTTGGTTAAGTCTCTTGTTCTGAGGATTTTGGGAGAGGATGGGGAAAGTTATTTTTCCTGATGCAGTAGATTGGGAAGTGGTCACTGTGGGAATCAGGCAGTATACTGTACCAGTGATTTTGATGAAGGATAGGTTGTTTGTTAAGATCCAGTTTAGAAGAGTGAGCCTGCCGGACATTTTACTTAAGTCCAGTGGATTGCTCAATAAGCTATTCTAGTTTGGAGTCTGATAGGGTAGATTGGTACTGGGTTCTATGGGGTCCTAGCCAATTAAGGTTGAAGTCTCCACAGAGCATAATGTCATTCTTTGGGAGGGTATCCAAGCTGATAAAGAGCTCAGTGAAGGAGGATATATGTTTAGGGGGTAGGTAGATACACCCAATGATTATTTTTTGACTTGTCCAAAGGTAATCATAATAAATATGTGTTCAGTACCTGAGCTGATATTCAGGTCAGTTAGTTCACTAACTGCTAGACCAGATGTAATATAGATCAGCACATGAGCTTATTAGAAATATTAGAACTCTATAGTGTTGATTTTTTGATATTTAAAGATTTGGATTGATGTAGAAAGTTGGTGATTGGTTAATATTGTATGATGTCACTACTTTGGAATGTATTTAAATGTGCTGAAAATTATGCCAGAGTGTAAAATGCCCCCTTGAAGGCACTCATGCCAAGGCACTAGGGGTTCCCACAACGGTGGACTAATAAATCACAACAATTTGTTGAGAATATCCTGTTGCTTCTTTTTGTGCAGAGTGCAACTAATTTTGAATTTTGCTTTTAATATAGGATTAGCTATGCCGGCCCGGTGGTGTTGAGGGTTGAGGCACTGGATGCCACACCTCGCACCATGCCTATGACCCAGGTTCAGGAGCGAGCGTGGGTGTCGTGGAGACCAGGGGGGCTGTAGAGCATTGTACTGCACATTCTCAGTGTGAAAAATCAATAATGAGTGTGCACAGGGTAGTGGTGCTCAGAAACCGCATAAGAATTAGCAGTACAAAGGTTTTGGCACTCACAATCTCAAAAATGGGACACCACCATTGAGAATGAAATTAAAATGTCATTTATTGGCAAAATTGATCCATCAGCATCCTGCCTGACGTGTTTGGAACACTCAGGTCCTTTATCAAAGGCTAAGGATACAGACACAACTGCTACTATTTAAATATCCTAAAAAAGCACGTGATCATATGACATCATTATTTAATTAACCATATCAAAGACATGTCTTTCAGTACTACCACCTCTGATGTATCTTTTAAAAAACCTTAAGGCAAAACCATCACTATAAATCTAATTCCATAAATATACCTATAAATTAGAGACTATAACATATATTTTATTATAATAAATCTCAAACCCTAACAGCTCTATTTGAGCAAGTAAAAAATCTTGAATCATACCATAGAAAAACATTGAATTAAAGTAACAACGTGAAAAAAGGAAGGGGGTGGAGGCTAAAGAAAAAGATACTAAATGAAATGGGAGGGAAGGGGAGGAGAAACAAAAAATAAACATAAAAAGTTCAAACATTTCCTACTACATGTGAAGGGTGGCAGCTACTCGCTTCCAAAATTCTATTCTTGTCTATCTCCTTCCTATAAAATCTCACTTTCCACTCTACAATCTGAATTCTTCCTAATCGTTAGATTGAAATAATTAATCCGATCTTTACTAATTGTATAGGCAAATTTTAAATGTGGATTCGTCTGGTGTAAAAAAGTTACAAAATCGAGAAATAATTCTTCTTGTTCCTCCCAGATGACTATTACGTCATCAATGTAACGCTTCCAAAGTTTGATGTGTGGTGCATACTCATTCACTAGGGGGTCCAAATGACTTGTTCCTCGCACATTCCCACATACAGGTTGGTGACCAAAGGGGCCCACATTGCCTCCATAGCTATTCCCCTTGGTCTGTATGTCCATCTTACCAACAAAAATGAAAACATTGCATTTTAAAACATTTTCCAATCATTTCAAAATTAAAGGGACAAGTAAACCTTCCACATCAGTACTCTTATTAAGAACATAGGCCACTGTATCCAAGGCCCCCTCCTGGGGGACATTGGTATACAAAGCATCAATGTCCATCATTATTAATAGTGTCTCTGGTCCCAGATCTATACAGGGCAAAAGATGTAAGACTTCCTTAGTGTCTTTCAAAAAGGCAGGTAGTTCTATGACCAATGGTTTGAGAAAAGAGTCACAAAATTGTGGAAGTCATTCAGTCAACGACCCTATGCCACTCACAATTGGGTGGCCCGGGGGGGTCCCGTAGTGTTTTGGGTATCTTTAGGAGGATGTAGAAAGTGGCTCTACTAGGTTCTTGCACTATCAAAAACTCCCTAGTCTGTTTGTCTATTAATTTTTTGATATAAGCTTCCCCATATAATTCATCTATCCCAGATTTAAAACTCCATATCAGGTCTTCTAAGTTTTTGATAGAATCCTTGATTGTTAAGTTGTCTCAGAACTTCCCGTACATAGTCTTGTTTGTCCATCAGCACCACCATTTCCCCTTTATCTGCCTGTTTGACTATCAAATCCGTATCCTCTTGTAAATCCCTTAGGGCTTTTCTCTCTTCGTTACTTAAATTATTAAATAGTGCAGATTTGTTTTGACACGCCAGTTCATTCAAATCATTCTGCACCAATCCTTAAAATACTGTTACTGCCGGACAGGCCGGAGGACAAAACGTGGAGGAATTTTTAAATTTTGATAATAAATCCATCTCACTTTTCATTTGATTCTGGGATTTTTTTTACTAAAGAAGACTTTTAAATTCAGTTTTCTACAAGCCAGGTTTATATCTATTTCAGTTTGCACCAAATCGATGTTAGCTGTTGGTGCAAAACTTAGACCTTTGTTCAAAACTGTTTTTTCTTCATCTGTAAGTATTCATTTAGCCAAATTCACAATTGATTTAGACACACTTACCTCCTCTGCCCCCATCCCTGAAAGGATCTCTGCTGTTTAAAACTCCCCCTATTGTAAAAATATGAATGTCTGCTGTCGGGTACTCTTCCTCCTTCCTTGTCTCGTCCTCTTCCTGCCTCTCTTTGGAATTCTCACTCATGTTGTAATCTTGGGCTCCTGCTTGGCAAGACTAGGCCAGGGGAGGTCTGATATTGATAGTCCTGATTCATCAGTCTCTGATTCCTGTTCTGGTGTGAGGGGGGCGTCGGAGGTGTGTGGTCACTGGTGCAAAAAACGTCCATTGATATTCTCTTCATTCTCAGAGCCACTCTGATCTGTACTAAAATAGAATGAGACATTATGTGACATTTATAGTAAACCCTTCAGTGTCTTCTTTTTCCAATTAAAAATATTACCCCGTTCATAATCTCCTTTATCTCTCACAAACTTCTTACACTTGACTCGCTGTAAATCATAATCCAATTTTTTGATAGAAACTTTCAATTTTTGGTTCATTCTGTCAAAATCCAAATAGTTTTTAAATTTTAAAACTACAGATTCCTGCTGTTTCAACTCTTCCCTTAATTGTATTTCTTTTTCTTTACTGAAATGAATAATCAGTTCTACCAACTTGGTACTTGCATCCAGCAGAATTTTCTCCCATTCACTTATAAAATCTTCATTTTGAGTGCCACATGCTGGATCTTTTATCAGTCTAAGCCCTCGAGGTACTCGCTTTACTTGAATGTAGGCATCTAAATTAGTATAGTTCCAATATACCCGTCTTAACTGGTGTGTAATTCTTTCCAAACCTCGAAATGTGTTAATAGAGACTGGGTTTCTGGAATAGTATTAGAATCAGTCTCATCTTCTACTAAAAAAGGGTTAGCTGTAGTGGTTGTTAAAAGTAATTTTTCCATGTATTCCAATGTATTATTATCTCTTCCATTAGATGTTACCGCTGTACCAGAAAATGCTAAGTTGGGTGTGTTTTCTAAAGACTTATATTGATGGTTTTGCCTTAAGGTTTGTTTAAAGATACACCACATGTGGTAGTACTGAAAGACATGTCTTTGATACGGTTAATTAAGAAATGATGTCATATGATCACTTGTTTGTTTTTTTTTAGGATATTTAAACAGTAGCAGTTGTGCCTGTATCCTTAGCCTTTCATAAAGGACTTGAGTGTCTGAAACACATCAGGCAGGATGCTGATGGATCAATGTTGCCAATAAATGACATTTTAATTTCATTCTCAATGGTGGCGTCCCATTTTTGAGGTTGTGATTGCCGAAACCTTTGTACTGCACATTCTTAGCATGGCCCGATGCTGGCAGGGTTGTCGTGTGTCGAGAAGTTGCAGGTGTGCACCAAGCATAGGGGAGGGGGGAAGAGGGCACATAATGGGGAAAAAGCACCCACCTGCCGGATAGGCGATGACTCCTCCAGTGCTGCCGCCACATGCCCAATGCTGGTTCCTCATCACTGCCCCTTCAATCTCCCTGGGGGTTGTAGGGCCCCATCCCTGGGGAGTCATAACATCCTTGAAGATGACAGGGGACACAGCAGGTGGTAGATAAGTTAGGCAAGTGGGGCAGCTAGAGAGAGTTCTGGACAGGAGGGAGAGAAAAAGAATCTACAGAAAAAAAAATATATAGGGTTACCACCTTTTAAGAACCCAGAGTAGGAAATTTCTTACCAAAACATGATTTTTCACAAGACAATATGTAACCTCAACCAGTGCAACAGAATTTTTTCTTCTAAAAAATTATAATTAAGACAAGATGTTGTAGTTTTTTAGTTGATTTTATTGTTTCTTATTTTAAGGTATTTTTGTTCATGTATTAGTTTTCTGCAACATTTAGAGGAACATTTGAAAATAGTTTCTACAATAAGGGCAGGCATGTAGTGTTTCTCATATTTTTTTGCAGGATACAACTGGCAAAATCAAGACTGCCTGTGAAAATTAGGACAGGTGGTAACCCTATTTTAACATTGTTTTACTAGCCCCAAACATAGTGCAAATTCACCGGAGCTAGTGAAGCTAAACCTCTACTTGTCTATCTTGAATAGTGCAGCTTTTTCATTTCTGTTAATGAAATTAAAAATGCCCCTACTTTAGCAGGCTCCAGTCCTCCTGCTAATCTCTCTCTCTGTGTTCCCGATGGCCAGTAGTGATTAACACCTCATTAAGAGTTGCAGTTATCTGGCAGTTCAAGAGGGGGAATCCTACAAAAGGCTCAATATGAGTCATTATTCCCCCAACTGTTAGAACTTTCAGCTAGTATCCAGGGTGTGATCAAGGGTAGAAGCTGTTACATCACTAGCTTCCAGTTTTCTGTCTCTATCAATTTGTCCCACATTATTAACTCATTACCTCCCGGGTGTTCTGTGTCAGGTAAACAAGGGATCGTTCAGACTTCATATGAAGCTATTGAAGGTAATGAGTTTTAAGATCAGTGCACCTTATTTCCCTGCATTTTGAGTGTCTGTATCCAACATCTCAGTGAAAAAATGTTAAGAGGCATGCAGAGTTTGCTCTGTAGGTGGTGGGTTTTACCCCACCTGACCATAGCTACTCCCTCTCCCCTTCAAATCTCTCAATGCTGTACTTTCCCTACATCTTTTACATTTTGAGCATCTCTATCCAGCATTTCAGTGACAAAATGTTAATAGGCATGCAGGATCTGCTCTGCAGGTGGTGGGTTTTATCTCAGCCTCGTCACTGCTGCTCATTCTCCCCTCTAAATCTCTCAACTCTATATTTTCCCTAGACACCACTGCAGACCATACCATGAAATTACTATCCATAGACCGATAGCTGCCATTACTGGCAAGTATTGAGATACTCAGCATTTCTAAATGGATCATGCCAGCCAACACCATCCATACAGTACCACCCTATCTTACCCAGCATGTCATTTCATCCTAAAAACAAAGCTTTGGAGCATGTACCATATGGTACAAAAAGGTTTACTAATGCTGAATCAACAACACTGTTGTCAATGTTCGGCATTGCAAGATTCCTGATGTCGAGAGGTGAAATTTTGCCTTTCAGACATCGATGTGTTTTCAGTCACCCCCCCAATGCTCCCCCTTCTTAAAATAACTAAGTCTGGCCCTGTGGGGCAGATGGTTGAGGTGCTGGATGCCACACCCCATGCCACGCTGGTGACCCAGGTTTGGGAATGACCTTGGGCCGTTGAGGTGCCAGCGTAGGGGGAATGAAGCAGAGCTCAATGTGCCAATGGGAAGCTCTCCTCTCCTGAGGGTGGTGAGGGTGGGTTACTCAGTATCGCTCAGTATTACTCAGTTACTGAGGTGGAAGTGGGCTTCTAGCCCATCAGGACCACTTTCCCCACACTGGGTGAGGGATAACGGCCTTCCCTTGAAGTAGGTAATCATCCAGTGCTTTTTTACATTGTACTTTATTGCTTGCTTCTGCTGTGTGGGTAGGGAGAGGTCCTAATTGTAAAAAAAGTGTCTATGTTTGTTTGTTGTGGATTTTGGAATGATAATCTGTTTCTTGTGGGAACTCAGGTTTGCTGTTTTGCTAACTTGAACAATTTTACATCCCATCATAAGATCCTGATAATTAAGAATGCTGTACAGAAAAAGCAGGTCCCCACTATCTCTCCTAAGTTGGTGATCATAGAGCCCAAGAGTCTTTACCCTGTCTAGATAGGGCAAGTTGGTGAGTCTCAGGATAGGATTAGTGGTTCTGTGCTGTAAGCTTTCAATAATTTTTTTAATCTTTTACAAGGTAGAGGGTCCAGAATGACACAGCAGAGTCTGTGTGAGGTCTAATGAATGCTTTATAAAGTGGCATAATGCACAAGAAAGTTCTTTACATAGCATTAATAATTCAATTTCCAATAAGCACAACACTCCTGCATTGGTCACCTAGTATTAACTGGTTGTTTGTTATGACCCCTATGTCTTTTTCAGAAATTACTGAGTTAATTTTACTTCCACATAAAAAATATATGGATTTTTTGGCCCTATGTGAATGTCTGAGCATTTATTAAGCAAGCCAATAAGGCATGACCAGGGGTTAGATTAATAGTCTGTTAATCACCCTCTAGGGGTGTAATGTGGCATGAGGCACAGCCAAGTTCCATATTGCCCCTAGGAGGTAATTGACTGTTAATCTAACTCCTGAGAGTGCCTTGTTGCTGTTACAAAAAATATTTCAAAAGAAAAGTGTTAAAAGTATACTTTTTGAACGTTTTCCTCATTTAGAGGGAGATTTTTAATAAAATAGCTCTTCCCCCAACAATTTAAGAATGCTGGTTCAAAATCAGAATGCATCATTCCAGTCAAGTGTTTGCATTTAAAAGCTGACCTAGCTAGCCTGTGGCAGAGAACAGCAAGAGGATGAAGCTACTTTTAGAACTGTACTACTCTACTGGACTAAAGAACTAGAACTCTATTACTGGGAACTTCAATATTGGGTATTAAAGAAAGAGTGTGTTTGTCTGAGTTGGGTGAAGGCATTAGTTATCTGTGCAGATAACCCAGTGAAGAAAGAAACTGTGAATTAGAGGAAGGGGTTACAGAGAAGGAAGCCAGATGTTTCCATTTAAAAACTGACCAAGATAGCATGTGGCAGAGAACAGCAAGATGAAGAAGCTGCTGTTAGAACTGTACTACTCTACTGGACTAAAGAACTACAACTCTACTATTGGGAACTTCAATTTAGGGTAAAAATAAACAAGCAAAAAAAAGAGTGTGTTTGTCTGAGTTGGGTGAAAGAATTGTTATCTGTGCAGTTAGCTAGGTGAAGAAAGAAAATGTGGATTAGGGGAGGAGGCTTAGAGAGAATTCAGTCAGGTGTTTGCAATTAAAAACTGACCTAGATAGTTTGTGGTAGAAAACAGCAAGAGGAAGAAGATGCTGTTAGAATTTTACTACTCTACTGGATAAAAGAACTAGAACTCTGCTACTGGGCACTTCAAGTTTGGATACTAACAAATAAAAAAAGATTATATTTGTCAGAGTTGGGTGAAGGAATGTTATCTGTGCAGTTAGATAGGTGAGGAAAGAAACTGTGTAAATTATGTGGAGTGGCTTAGGAGAAGGAAGCCAGAATTCTGCATTTAAAAACTGACCTAGATAGCTTGTGGTAGAAAACAGCAAGAGGATGAAGCTGTTGTTAGAACTGTACTACTCTACTGGATAAAATAACTGGAACTCTACTACTGGGAACTTCAAATTAGGATACAAACAAACAAAAAAAAGAGTGTGTTTGTCTGCGTTGGGTGAGGGAATTGGTATCTGTGCAGTTAGCTAGGTGAAGAAAGAAACTGTGAATTGGGGGAGTGGCTTAGAGAGAAGGAAGCCAGGTGTTTGCATTTAAAAACTGAAAAAGATAGCTTGAGGCAGAGAACAGCAAACGGGAGAAGCTACTGTTAGAACTGTACAAATCTACTGGATTAAAGAATGAGAATTCTGCTACTGGGAACTTCAAGTTAGGGTAAAAAGAAACAAGCAAAAAAAGTGAGTTTGTCTGAGTTGGGTGAAGGAATTGTTACCTGTGTAGTTAGCTATGTGAAGAAAGAAACTGTTAATTACGGGGAGTGGATTAGAGTGAAGGAAGACAGATGTTTGCATTTAAAAACTGACCTAGATAGCTTGTGGTAGAAAACAGCAAAAGGAAAAAGCTGCTGTTAGAACTGTACTGCTCTACTGGATAAAAGAACTAGAACTCTACTACTGGGAACTTCAAATTAGGATACAAACAAAAAAAAGTGTGTTTGTCTGAGTTGGGTGAAGGAATTGTTATCTATGCAGTTAGCTAGATGAAGAAAGAAACTGTGAATTAGGGGGAGTGACTTAAAGAGAAGGAAGCCAGATGTTTGCATTTAAAAACTGACCAAGATACTGTAGCTTGTTGCAGAGAACAGCAAGAGGAAGAAGCTACTGTTAGAACTGTACTGTTCTACAGGATTAAATAACTACAACGCTACTACTGGGAACTTCAATTTAGGGTAAAAAGAAACAAGCAAAAAAAGAGTGTGTTTGTCTGAGTTGGGTGAAGGAATTGTTATCTGTGCTCTTAGCTAGGTGAAGAAAGATCATGTGAATTAGGAAGAGTGGCTTAGAGAGAGAAGGATGTCAGCTGTTTGCATTTAAAAACCGACCTAGATAGCTTGTGGTAGGAAACAGCAAGAGTAAGAAGCTGCTGTTAGAACTGTACTACTCTACTGGATAAAAATACTAGAACTCTACTACTGGGAATGTCAAGTTAGGATACAAACAAACAAACAAAAAAAAGAGTGTGTCTGAGTTGGGTGAAGGAATTTTATCTGTGCAGTTAGCTTGGTGAAGAAAGAAACTGTGAATTATGGGGAGTGGCTTAGAGAGAAAGAAACAGGTTTCTGCATTTAAAAACTGAGCTAGATAGCTTGTGGCAGAGAACAGCAAGAGGAAGAAGCTGCTGTTAGAAATGTACTACTCTACTGGACTAAATAACTAGAATTCTATTAATTGGAACTTCAGTTTAGGGTAAAAACAAACAAACAAAAACAAGTGTGTTTGTCGGAGACTGGGGAAGGAATTGTTATCTGTGCAGTTAGCTAGGTGAAGAAATAAACTGTAAATTTGGGGAGCAGCTTAAAGAGAAGGAAGCCAGGTGTTTGCATTTAAAACTGACCTAGATAGCTTGTGGCTGAGAACAGCAAGAGGAAGCAGTTGCTGTTAGAATTGTATTACTCTCATGGACTAAAAAGCTAGAACTCTACTACTCGGAACTTCTATTTAGGGTAAAAACAAACAAAAAAATGTTGTTTTGTCTGAACTGGATGAAGGAATTGTTATATGTGCAGTTAGCTAGGCAAAGAAAGAAACTGTGAATTAGGGGGAGTGGCTTAGGGAGAAGGAAGCTAGGTGCTTGCATTTAAAAACCGAACTAGATAGATTGTGGCAGAGAACAGCAAGAGGAAGAAGCAGCTGTCAGAACTGTACTACTCTACTGGACTAAAGAACTAGAAGTCTACTACTGGGAACTTCAGTTTAGGCTAAAAACAAACAAAAAAAGAGTTTGTCTAGGTTGGGTGAAGGAATTGTTATGTGTGCAGTTAGGTGAAGAAAGAAACTATGAATTGGAGGAGTGGCTTAGAGGGAAGGAAGCCAAGTGTTTGCATTTAAAAACTGACCTAGATAACTTGTGGCAGAGAACAGCAAGAGGAAGAAGCTAATGTTAGAACTGTACTACTCTGCTGGATGAAAAAACTAGAGCTCTACTACTGGAAACTTGAAGTTAGGGTACAAACAAACAAAATAGTTTGTCTGAGTTGGGTGAAGGAATTGTTAACTGTGCAGTTAGCTAGGTGAAGAAAGAAACTGTGAATTAAGGATTGGCTCAGAGAGAAGGAAGCCAGGTGTTTGCATTTAAAAACTGACCTAGGTAGCTTGTATCAGAGAACAGCAAGAGGAAGAAGCTGATGTTAGAACTGTACTACTCTACTGGATGAAAAAACTAGAACTCTACGACTGGGAACTTCAATTTAGGGTAAAAACAAACAAAAAAAGGCTGTATTGGTCTGAGTTGGGTGAAGGAATTATTATCTGTGCAGTTAGCCAGCTGAAGAAAGAAACTGTGAATTAGGGGGAGTGGCTTAGAGAGAAGGAAGCCAGGTGTTTGCATTTAAACACTGACGTATATAGCTTGTGACAGAGAACAGCAAGAGGAAGAAGCTCCTGATAGAACTGCACTGGGACTATATTGCCCCTCCATCCCTCACCTATAGCCAGTTCTACTTTTATAGGCACAGGATTTGACTGACAACAGGAACTTCCTGTTTGGGAGTAGGAAGGGAGTGATCACAGAGGCATGAATGACTTGCCATCCTAAAAGGAAAAGAGTAGCTCCCCACCCCCACCCCCTCTTCCTGCTGGAGGTCTGACTCTGAGCAAGTAAGAAGGAGACTTCTGAGGAATATAGGAACTTCCTGTCCCAGAACAGGGAGGTCTGGAGATTTAAGGGCATGGAGATAGTAGGAAAGCAGAGAAAAAAAATATAAAAAAATAAACAGAGGAAAGAGCAAGTATACAAAACAACAGTTAAGGGGCCACAAATAAGACATTATGGGAGTGGTGCAGTGCAGCAGTCTTCCAGGAGATGTTCTGGAAGATGCGGTGTTGTCCCGTCTGCAGGCACCTCTCTGGGCTGAGAGAGGAGGTTGCCCATCTCCAGACTGAGTTGGCCAGGATTTGGGGGGACCTTCTTTCCCACCCAGAGACCACCAGGGCCAACGCCACTGTCTCAGAGGTTGCCAAGAAGGAGGAGGGTAAAACTGTTGCTGGGAGGGGGGAAGGAGGTATGGTGCCTGCCTGGCACCATGGCTTGTAGGTAGAGAGAGTGAATTCTCGGGATCACAGGAGCAGCTGCATGGGGCAGGGAGCCAGATGTCTTTGTCCACCTCGGGACAAATGACCTGACTAGGAAAGGAATTAGAGCAGTACAGGAGAGTTTGTGGAGTTGGGGAGGGGCCTTAGACAAGTAGCATGCATGATAACCTTCTCAGAGGTGCTTCCTGTCTATGGTATGGGTGAGGCTAGGGTGCTCCACACCATGGGATTCAATCAGTGGTTGAAAAACTGGTGCAGAGCTCAGGGTTTTGGCTTCATTGGAAACTGGGAGTCCACCTGGAGGGATGCAGGCCTATACTGATGCGATGGTCTGCATCTCTCTAGGAGGGGAACCAGGATCCTAGGTGATAGCTTTAAATGCTTCATTGGCAAACATTTAAACTAGCCAAGGGGGAGACACTGAAAAGGAGAAGGGAAATTCTAGCACCCCCCCAAAAAAAATCAGGGTAGTTTGTGAGGTAAACACCAAGATGGAGAAGTCGATATGGAGAAGGGCAGCGATAAATGGAGAAAAAGACAAAGACAGTAAGGACAGGGATGGGGCAAAAAGGGATAAGGTCTTCAAAAACTGGAGTGTAATGAGTGCCAATGCCCATAGTCTAGGAAATAATCTCCCTGAACTGATGGCCTTGATGGAAGAGGCATGCCTGGATATTGCGGCAGTCACAGAAACATGGTACACAAAGAACCATGACTGGGATGTCAACATTCCAGGGTACACAATCTACAGAAGGGACAGGGAGGGTAGAAAAGGAGGAGGAGGAGGAGGAGCTCTCTATGTAAGGGAAGGGATCAAAGCAACAGAACTAAAAGGTAAACAGGGAGGAGAGGAGGCACTATAGGTCTCCCTGGAGACTTGCAATGGCACCACAATCCACACAGGGGTTGTATACAGACCCCCATCTCAGGGGGAAGGAATGGACAAGGATATGATAGAAGGCATCCTTAGGATGGCAGTGAAAGGGGAGATATTGCTGATGGGGGACCTGAATCCTCCAGATGTTAACTGGAGTACCTTCGCTGCAGTAATATCCAAGAGCAGGGCCATTCTCAATGCTCCAGACAGCTAGTGTTGGAACCCACTCAAGAGGGAACAATCATAGACCTGATACTCTCAAATGGAGATGGAGAGAGGATCTCAGATCTAGAAGTGGGTAGCCATCTGGGAACAACTGACCACCAAACAGTGTGGTTCATTATAAACTCAGCTGTAGAGTCAAGCCATACAAAAGTGAAGGTACTGGACTTCAGGAGGGCTGATTTTGTCAAAATGAGAGAGTGTCTCAAAAAAGCACTAGTAAACAGGCAAGAAGGAGGGGTGGAGCAACAATGGGGAAACATCAAAACTGCCATCACAGAGGCAACAAGCATTAGTGTGAAGCAAATAAATAAATCAAAATGAAAGGAAAATGCACTATAGTTCTCAAAAGAAGTGGTGGGGAAGGTTAGGGAGAAAAAGATAGCATTCAGGAAGTATAAGGAAACACAGAAGGAGCAGAACAGAGAACTGTAGCACTTAAAGCAGAAGGAAGCAAGGAATGCAATCAGAATAGCAAAGGCCCACACTGAGGAAAAGATAGCCAGCTCGGTTAAGAAGTGGGATAAAAACTTTTATAGGTACATTAAGGAGTGAAGAAAGACAAAGGGAGGGATACTGAGGCTGAATAAAGAGGAGGGTGGGCAGAGAGTGACAGTGAAAAAGCAGTGATACTGAACAAATACTTCTGCTCAATATTCACAAAGGAAGGGGGGTACCTAATCCAGTCAATAGAAGCACTCTGGATAGGGGAGTTGATATCAGCACTTTCACAGAAGAAAGGGTTCTGAAAGAACATCTAAAACTGAAGGTGGACAAAGCAATGGGGCCTAATGGGATTCACCCCAGAATTCTAAAAGAACTAAGGGGGGAACTAGTAACACTACTATCTACCCTTTTTAACAAATCATGGGAGGATGGTGTGGTACCTGAGGACTGGAGGAGGGCAGATGTGATTCCCCTTCACAAAAGTGGGTGCAAGACAGAGGCAGGAAACTACAGTCCTTTCAGTTTGACCTCAGTGGTAGGTAAAATGATGGAATCACTTCTGAAAGAAAGAATTGTTGAGTACTTAGAGGCCAGTGGGGCACAGGACCCAAGGCAGCATGGATTCAGAGTGGGAAGGTCATGTCAGATGAATCTAATAGATTTCTTTGACTGAATGACCAAAGTAGTTGACCAGGGAGGGGCTATGGACATGGCCTACATTGACTTTAGCAAGTCATTTGACACAGTCTTGCACAAAAGGTTAATAAATGAATTAGCCAGCCTGGGAGTGGATTCCAGGTTGGTAGCCTGGGTAAAATATTGGCTGTACAACAGAACACAGAGGGTAATAGTAAACGGAGTCCACAGTGAAGAACGGGGGTTGTTAGTGGGGTGCCACAGGGTTCTGTACTGGGTCCAGCCCTTTTTAATGTCTTTATAAGTGAAATTGCAGAGGTACTGGATGGAAAAGTGTGTCTCTTTGCAGTCAACATGAAGATCTTCAACAGGGTTTAAACACAATGTGGGGTGGAAAGGATGAGAAGGGACTTGGCAAGATTGGAGGAATGGTCAAATATATGGCAGCTTACTGTAGATTCAATGAAGAGAGAAGTGCAAAGTAATACACGTGGGAAACAAAAATCCAGAGGAAGAGTACACAATGGATGTGTGGGGGGATACTGACAACAACAAAAATGGAAAAGGACCTGGGGGTAGTTATATCATATGACCTGAAGGTGGGCAAGCAATGTGAGAAGGCAGTTAGGAGGTCTGGGGGTGATACTGGGATGCATAGGTAGGGAGAAGCATCACCAATAGAAAACAGGAAGTTGTTATCACTCTGTACAGACAGTTGGTGAGACCCCATCTGGAGTACATGTGTGCAGTTCTGGAGACCCCATCTCTGCAAAGACATAGACAGGGTGCAGACTGTCCAGAGGAGGGCAACCAATATGGTGCAGGGTCTGTACCAGAAGACATACGAAGAGTGACTATAGGAGCTGTATACCCTCGAGGAAAGGAGGGAGATGGGGGACATGATAGAAACATTCAAGTACCTCAAGAGAATCAACAAAGTCCAAGAGGGAAGCATCTTTCAGAAAAAGAGAAGTGCAAGAACAAGGGGGCACAATTTGAAGATAGAAGGGGTGGCTCAGAGGTAATGTGAGAAGGTATTTTTTCACAGAGAGGGTTGTGAATGCATGGAACAGCCTTCCTGAGGAGGTAGTGGAGACAAAAACAGCGGGGTAATTCAAGAATTCATGGGATAGATATAAAGCAGTTCTAGTGGGGGGGTAGGAGGAAGTAGGCTGTTGGTTAACTAGGATCTGCAGCCTATCCATTAGGTAGGGAAATGGGAAGACTAGTGGGCCAAGTGGTCCTTATCTTCCACCAAATTCTATGTTTCTATGGTTAAAGGATTGCACACTACATTATGACTCTTCAGGCTGCAGATTTCTTGAATATAATATTCCCTGGGTCAACACTGGTCATGGGTCATGAGTTTTGTTTACATATTCTCCTACTTACAGAATGTGCTTTCTGCAGAGTTCCAAAATGTCTCACGGAAACTCCCTTCTGAAAACACAGTTTGTTCATTGTTCTTATATAATAACCACGGCTGGACATGTTCTACATTTATGTTACAATATTTGTTGAATTAGAAAGTAATATTTTAATTGTGATATAATCATACTATGTTTTATAAAAACCCCGAAAGGTCTCAAGGAATCTTTTCTAAAAACAGTTTGCTCATTGTTCTTAGATATCTTCAGGGCTGGACATGTTCTACATGAGTGTTATAACAGTTGTTTAACTTATATGTAATATTTGAATTGTGTTGCAATTATGTCATGTTTGATAAAATGTTTATGTATTGAGTAAACATAAGGATGCCCCTGCAGATAAGCAACATTTTAATAGTATTCCTACAATGAAATGAAGTGAAATGAAATTAAATAAGCTAGATTGATTTTTTGAAAATGTGCTTGTATGCTTGTAAGAAGTCTTAACAATAACATTTTTTGAGTTAGAAGCCTTAGCTACAGTAAATCAGATATGTTTACAAAAAGTATGGTAATCTTGATAAATGAAGAAGGAGTTTAGGGCCTATGAATGGATCAAATGGAAACAAATGGTGGAATACAATGCAACATTAGCGAATGCCAATAAATTAGTCAGAGAAACTAAGGCTAATGCAGAACAATGGATAGTGGTGGGGGGTTAAGGATAATAATAACATATTTGTAGGTACATCATTCGGGTTAAAATGAAAATCACAGAAAGCACTGAGATAATAAGATGCTAGCAAGCTCATGTCACTTACCATCCTAGCCTACAAGGCACCCAGTGATTCATGGAAGAGAACACAGGAAAATGCCCCCTGGAGCTGAAAAGGATAATGTGGCAATCTTCAGCAGGCCTCACACTACTTATTGGGTACCATACCGCTACCTGGGCTAAACTCCTAAGGGGCTTAGGGGACTCTACAAAGGGTAAACTGTGGAGCATTAGAGGTAGGTGTCTAAGTCCCAGAGATTTTGGGTGATGGGGCGAAGGGGGGGGCACTGACGATTGGGGCCAGTTAGGTGGAGGAGTGCAAAACAAAAGGAAGGGGGCCAGATGGTAGACACCCTCTACCTGAACTTGTGATTCTGTTCTGTGCAGATGGTTGGTAAAAAAAGCTGAGTGACCTGGAGTAAGGTGGAGAACTAATTAAATAGACTGGGGGTTGGTTGGATGGTAAGACCCAGCAGGTGGTCCTAAACAATGTGGTCTCAGACGTGAGGGTAGTGACCAGTGGGGCTCCACAGGGATCAACACTACATCCAACCCTTGTCAATATGGAATGAGTTAAAGCAATTAAGAAGGATTTGGAGGATCTTGAAAAGTGGTCTAGCATCTGGCAGCTGAAATTCAATGCATTGAAATACAAGGTCATGCACATATGCAATAAGAACCTATAGAGAATTAACTGGAATAGAGGGTATAAAAGTAGAATATTCTAGGGAAGAAAGTGGTATAGGAGTAATAATTAAGGATACTGTAGCATGGAGCTTAGTTTCCAATGCAGTGTGGCATATGGGAAGACAAAGAGGATGCAAGGGTGTATTAGGTGGGGATTTACTAGTGGCAGAAAGGAGATGACCGTGCCATTGAGTAGTTCAGTGGTGAGACCTCAAACACTGTGCACAGTACTGTAATTATAGAAACATGGAAACATAGACAATGACATCACAAACAGACCAAAGGTCCATTTAGTCTGTCAGAGCTCCCTATCTGCCCCAGAACCTATTGTCCATGCAGGTTTTTATTCTTCCACCCCTCTGCTCCCTTCCCACTGCTACTGACCTGAGCAACCACCAAACTCATCACTCTGTCCCAGCAATGCTTGAAACCATTTACTGTCTTGGCATCCACAACCTCCCCTGCAGACAGTCCCATGGCTTCACCACCCTTTCATTAAAAAGAACATCCTTACATTCCTCTTAAATCTTCCCCCCACCAGTTTACCCTAATGACTTCAGGTTCTTGACCCTGTGCTTCTGCTAAACATTTCCTTGCAATTCATCTTGTTTATTCCCTTCCGGAAAATGAAAGTCTCTATCAGATCCCTCCTGTCTTGTCTGCTCTCCAGAGAGTATATCTTTAGTGCCTTGAGATAGATTATCTTCATAATATCTGACCTGTTGTCTTGATGTATCTTGGTCATTCTGTTCCATCTCCAGCCTGTCCCTGTCCTTCCTTATGTGAGGACTCCAGAGCTGAGCACAGTATTCCAAGTGCAGCCTTACCGGAGACCTATATAGAGGCAGTAGTACCTCCTTTTTCCTGCTGTCAGCACCTCTTCTGATACACCCCAGTATCCTATTTGCCTTACTATATGCCCTGTTACACTGGCTTGACTGGTTCAGGGGATAGCAGCCTACATGGGCGAGTATTATTGGGCGGCTCAATATGACCAACTCAATAATACCACTCCCATGTAGAGTAAATAGGGAACAAGAGCTTAGAATAGGTACAGCGAGTGTAGCACTGAGGGATACGTGCTACACTCATAAGGGATAGGGACAAACATATTTATTTGGCCAAGTCTTGCCAAACTGGCCATGTGGTGTAGTGGCGTGAGCCACTGCTGTTGGAATCTATGGTGCCGGGTTTGGATCCCTGTGTGGGTAAATGTTTTGCTTCCAGGGGGAGTTTATATTTTTGCCTAGGTCCGCTCCCCCTGGAGTTGAGAATCATTATTTTGTGGGGTATGGGGGCTTGCCCCCTGCAAAAAAGAAAAAAAAATGACTTCATTTTAGAGGACTGTAGCTGTTTGCAGTGGTCTCTCTTAATCCAGGTTGCTCTTTTTAATGCGGGTGATTTGCATTGCTCTTTGTGAGCAGCGTGATAGGGACTCACCCTTATCACATAAAACCAGTTGAGGGCATCATTAATGATGACTCTCAGATCCCTTTCCTCTGCCATAGCACTCAGATTAACCCTTACCGTCCAGTACTCTCTCCTGTTTTATTCCCCTCAGTGCATAACCTTGAATTTTTTAGTGGTGAATTTTAACTCCAAAAAACATGATGTAAAGTATCAACCAGCAGACTTAATTTCATGGTAATCTCATGTTTTCTGGAGTGTACTTTTTTTTATTTAATAAGCTTTTTTGTTTTGAAAAATAACAACATCCAATACAGACAACATGATAATGCTGGAACAAAGTTTGATTGGTAGAATACAAATACATAAATATATAGCATTCAGTGATGGATTACAGTATAGGAAAACCTGTAGCAGGTTATAGTTGTGTGCATCCCACTCACCACCCATTCCATCCTCCCAACCCACCCCAGTCTGCTACTTGCTGTTGATTAAGGACAGTTGTAAAAGAATGGAGCAATGAAAGACGGGTTTGGGGATTTCACCAAGGGGCTGTAACTGTCTTGGAAAAAGGAAGTATGAGTGACAAAGATCTACTGAATCGATATAAGAGTATACAGTGGCTCCCATCTTTCTTTGTATTTACCCATTCTGTTAGTAGCTCCTGCAATGATAAGCTCTACTTGTAAAGCAAACATGATTTCCTTAAACCATTCCACATAATTGGGGGTAGTCGATTCTAACCAATGCCTCAATATTACTTTCTTAGCACAGGCTGAAATTGAGGCCATGTGAGCTCTCTGTTGGCACCCTTGTAACTGCGCATGATTTCCCAAGATGCAAATTTCTGGGCCGAAGTTATCAGACAGTGTAAGTAATGGGTCAAGACGATTTTGCATACTGTGCCAGAAAGGACTAATTTTATCACAAGACTATTACATATGAAGTAAGTCGGCAGGTGCTTGTTGACATTTAGGGCATTGGTTAAAAGGCAATACTTAGAGACCCGTGTTTTCCTTAAATAAGAAATAGCAAGAAATAACAAAAAATTAAGGTATAAAAAGAAATAACAAGAAATTCAAGGTATAGCAAGAAATAGCAAGAAATTCAGCATATAAAAGAAATATATTGATATAAACACGTGAATGAAGTGAAAAAACTGATTTTTGGCAGGAAAAAATGTAAAAAATTGTTTGCAGCAGTTGTTTAGACTCCGTTGTTAGCACAGAGATGGTCCACAAGGAAGCAACAGCAGAATTGTTTTAGTCACAAAACCTTGCAAGATCACAGCATAATGCTGCTTAATACAATATAGTACACTAGGAATGTGATTTCTAGTGTGTATAAGTTCATGCTGAGGTAGTTTATGAATGTAAATGTGATAGCAAGAAATAAAACTAAATTTTCAATGAATAAAAAGAAATAACAAGAAATTCCAGAAAAAGAAAAAGAAAAAATTATAAAAAATAAAAAAAATGTCATGGGTCTCTAGTAATACTCCCATTTGGTGAAGTTTAAGCAGTGTATAATATTGATTATGAGTGAAATGAAATTGCATGAGTCTATATCTATCCCATTTAATATACTTATATAGGTGATTCCAAATATTAGACCAGATCCTGGAAGGGAGAGTCGGTGATAAGATATTGCCCCACCAATAGAACCTCTGACCTTCTAAAATAGCAACATTTGATAAAAGGAATTTGTATGAGTAGAATATTAAATGAGATGTGGTAATGGAGCTGATATATGGGAGCAGAGTAGACATAAAAGAGCTCTCCCAAGTCCCTGAACCAAAGTGGTGTGTCAACAGGTGGGATATCTGAAAGCATTTGAAAACATGAGTAGTAGGCCAGTTAAAAAGGTGATGGGCTTCTTTAAAGGAGAGCAATTTTTGTTCCTGAACCAAATGGCCCACTCTTTCTACACCCATATCCGGCCAAAAAAGGTGGCGTTTAATTATTTTACCCGAAATTAAGAGATTAGCATTTGAAAACAAGGGTTGGGCAATATCTCTATACACATCCGTTTTAAGGAAGGTGTTTAGCTGATGTTGTGTTTGAATCAAAGAGCTTAATGGTGTATCCTGCAGGATTTAGAAAGGTTCTTTTTGGTAATGAAAGGTAGGGCCTTGGGATCGATGCCTTTTTCCAAACAGAGAGCATGTTCAATTCTAACCCAGGAGGGACAATAAGTGGAGTCTAGAATAACCTCTGATGGTTGTAACCACTATCTAATTCTAGCCAAGTGAATAGCTAAATAATATATGTAAAAATTAGGGGCTTGAAGACCACCATCAGTTTTTTGACGCATAAGCTTAAGGTAATTCCATCTAACTTTTTTCACCCCTGCCATATAAAAGTGCTGAGAATTGTATGTATTTGCGAAAACCATGATAGGGAGAGCCCAACTTAACATTTGTAGGGGATATAAAACACAGGGTAATACATTCATTTTTATTATACTCATACGTCCCCACACAGAGAGAGGTAGTTTTGACCAGTGTTTAAAATCATCTGTTAATGTATTAACAAGAGCATCTAAATTGAGCTTTTTCATAATATGGGGGGAAGGGTGAAGGTGAATCCCTAGATATATTTGAATTTATCAGCATTCCAATGTAGTCCCAGATGATCAATATCGGTCCTCAGTGTATATTTGAGGTGAAGGACTTCCATTTTTCTCATGTTTAACTTGTAGTTCAAGATTGCCTCAAACTGGGATATGATTTGAAAGGCAACAGGAAGAGATTGGGTAGTGTTAGAGATGTGCAGGAGTATATCATCTGCATAAGTGGAGGTTTTGTACTCTGTATTACCTATTGGTATACCAGATATGAGTACAGAGTTTTTAATTTTCCTGATAAGGGGGTTCTAGATACAAATTAAAGAGGAAGGGGGAAAGGGGACAGCCTTGACAGGTACCCTGAGATAAAGTAAAGGAGGTAGCAAGAACACCATTACATTGTATTTGGGTTACTAGAGATGTGTACAGAATTTTAACCCATTGTATGAATTCCATCAGGATATGATGCCTAGGTAGTAATGTAAAGAGATAATCCCATGAAACCCTATTGAAAGCTTTTTCTGCATCCAGGGAAACAAGAGCCGCAGACGCAGAAGAGTACCTGGACACAGAAGAAATGTATGCTACTTTTCTGATGTGGTCAGATGAAAGCCTCCCTTTAACAAACCCAACCTGTTCTATACTAATGAGGGATTCCCAAACCTGGCCTAGTCTGGAGGAGAGGATTTTGGCAAGGATCTTGAGATCCATGTTGATTAGGGAGATTGGTCTATGGTTGGGAATAAAGAGAGGGACTTTGCCAGGTTTAGGAAGAACAATTATAATGGCCTGGGTCAGAGAGGTGTCAGATATGTCTTTCTTAAAGATGTAACGAAAAGTGTCTAAGAGAATAGGAGCAATCGTTCCTTTAAATATTTTATAAAATTTTGTTGAGAATCCATCTGGGCCTGGTGATTTATCCTGGGAGAAGGAGTCTATGACATCGCAAACTTCTGTTAAAGTAATAGGAGCTTTCAAGATATTTATCTGGGAGTCAGATAGCACTGGGAGATCGATGTCTTGAATGAAATTGTCAAGTTGTTGGGGCAAGGAGGGGAGTGCAGAGGCTGAGTATAGTTGCCTATAATAGTCTTGGAAGGAATTCACAATATCTGGGGGAGAGGTGAGAAGATCACCTGAAGTCAAGTAAATAGAGGTGACTATTTTGTCAGCAACTTGAGTGCAAAGACGAAGAGCCAGGAGTTTCCCCACCCTTTCCCTATGGTCAAAATAAGATATTTTGGAATGGAGCATGAGGAATTCAGCCTTTTCAGCTAGTAGTTGATTATGCTGAAGATGGAGAGATTCCACTTTTTCCCCATTCTTCTATAGGGGCAGAGGGAAGGAGATTACTCTCCCGATCTGCTATCTGGACCAAGATTGAAGAGAAAGTTGCAGTTTTCTGCTCCTTACGCTTAGTCGCTAGGTGAATTAATTCACCTCTCAGTGCACACTTCAAGGACCCCCACAGAAAATCTTGTTTGAGCATGGATGGGGCATTGAATTCCATAAAATTAAATATGAAGGTTTGAAGGAGTTGTACTTGTTCATCAGATTTCAAAAGTTGATTGTTCAGTTTCCAAATTCTACCTCTATGTATACTGGGTGAAATATCCAAGTGAAGGTGGGCAATATGATGGTCTGAAATGACTTTAGAAGAGTAATAGGCCAGGGGAAACACCTGGAAGGCGGTCAACAGTCATAAGGAAATAGTCCATATGGGAGAAAGAGTGATGTGGGAAGGGAGTGAAATGAAAACTCTTTACTGTCTGGGTGCATGAGCCTCCAAGGGTAAGTGAGGCCAAGGAAATGCATTAACTCATGAAGGGCTTTTTGTCCTCATAATAAACTTTGCCTTACCAGTTCTATCTAGTTTGTTAGATAATACTTGGTTCCAATCCCCACCCAGAATTATTGGGAACATGGTGCAGGGGGCAAGTGTGGTCATAAGGTTAACAAAAAATTCTGGGTCCTCACCATTAGGTCTGTAGATGGATCCTAATACCAATTCAGAATGGCCCAGAAGGGCCCACATAATAACAAATCTACCTCCTGGGTCAGCAATTTGTTGTATGAGGCTAAATGGAATTCTCTGGTATATAATGATGGCTACTCCTCTTTTTTGGGCATCAGTACCAGAACCAAACACCTGACCAACCCAGTTTCTTCGTAAATGATGAGTTTGATTAGCCAAGAGATGTGTTTCTTGCAAAAAGGCTACATCGATTTGCAAGCTTTTAAGGTGGAGTAGAACATCGGTTCACTTGGCTGGAGTCTGAGCCACTTTTATATTCCAAGAACAGTATTTAAGCCCCGTCATAAGGATTAATAAGGTGTAGGAGAGTAAAATGTGAACTGTAGGGAGACAATCAGTCATGGATATCTAAAATAACAGTAACTAACCCCATCTCAGTGGCAGACATCCCATTTATTGTAACCCTACCTGTCTTCGCCTTTGACACAAGAAACTTAAGACCTTGTAGCCAAATCTCTGAAGACCCAACCGTGAACCCCACAACACATATTTAAACACTAAGGTGAGAAAATTCCCAAACTGGGATAATAGTGTAGGAAGTTCAAACCCCAATGTCTGATTCATGACTGCTTCCCCAACAACTAGACAGTCATGTACCCCCCCCAACCCAAGCCAGTAGTTAAATATTGAATTAACAGTCGTCAGTTGACAAAATTGAAAGATCAGGTACATTAGTTAAACTCAGTGCCTACACACAGTCAATGAACTATAAATTGTACTATAAGAATAATACTAAAACTATACTACCACATATAATCATTAACTAAATACTAATTAGTGAAAAGCTGCCTGAACCAAAACAGCTAAACCCTTATAGTCTAATGGTGCATAAGGGAGCACTTAATTAAGGTTCTTAATGATGATGTATCCTGGCAAAAAGGAAAATAATATTAGAAAAGTCAAGCATGAACTAGGGAGGAAAAAAAAGAAAATCTGTAAGGAACTAAATTCAGTTACGCCAACATGTGATACCATACCCATAACTGTAGGCATGCCAGGAGAAATTAAGAAACACCCTGAACTATTAAGACTAAGGTCAGGAATGCAAACTATTAATAGAACTAGTGGAAACGTTAGTGAAAACTAAATTAACAGCGTGACCCATACACGAATATGGTTCAGTTAACAGCACACCCAATTTATGTGTTAATGAAGTTAATAAGGAAGAAGGTAAAAACTAAGCCAAAGAAACATTCCTAATTAAAATTATTAGGTAGTGCTCGGTCAGTGAGAAATCAAACTCTATTGCTGAATGAGTGTTTAATCTTAGCTGAAGGAAGACTTTTCGTCAGTAATGGTATGCAGCTGCAGCAATTTGCACAGTCATGCAGTAAGTCTGTGATTGTGCGCACATTCGAGCAAGTCGTCTAGATGTGTACTCACATAGATGGATGAATAAAACCAGGAATAGGGCTACAATTGGAGCAGCTAGGATCTCTGGCTAAGCATTTTAAACTGAATAATGTCCAGGAAGCCAAGCAAAAGTTCAGAGAATCAGGAGCCAGATAAAAGTATGCAAAATTAGCTCCCAGGGAAAAGGAGCCTAGAGGACGTCCAAGAATACAAACAGTAACAGCTGTTCAGTTATCTCCAAGTGGAGGGGTAAGGCCAAGAGGAAGGAGACCAACAACAAAAAAAATAAGAAAAACCCTTACGCTGTATCGAAGATGGCAGATACAGCTCATATGGGGGCACAAACCGAATAATCCAAAAAAGCTTCTGTTGTATTGAAAACACTGAACCATTCGATAAGATAGGATCAGCGCTGGCTGAATAAATCAAGAAACAGAACTGTGAGGTCTCGAGCAGCATGATCAGCATTATCGAAAGACTTCCAGAAGCCTTGATTTAGTACTCATAGTCTAGCTGGATACAGCATACAAAATGTAATGCCAGCAGCAATCAGTTTAGTAATGCTGAGGTGATACTTGGCTCGTTTCTGCCGAGTGGCTACTGGGAGGTCTTGAGAGATTCTAAGATTTGCATCTTCCCACTTGATTCCTTGTAAGTCTTTAATTGTAGACAGGACATGCTGGCGGTCAGTATAGCTTAAAAGGCATAGAATGAATGGCCTAGGCTTAGATCCAGGAGGTGGCCTAGGTCTTAGGGATCTGTGGGCCCTTGCAACGATGTAGGAGGTTGAATGAGGTGAGGGGCCTGCAATCTTTTGTAACAACTTCTGGGCAAAAAACAACAGGTGAGTGCCCCTCAGCATCTTCTGGAAGGTCAAAAATAACCAGGTTATTATGCCTGTTTCTGCCATCCAGATCTTGCAATTTGAGCTCCAGTTTGCAGAGTTTTTGTCGTATTGTAGAAATATCAGGCTCAAGCTGGGATTGCCATTTTTCAAGGGAAGTAGTATGAGCTGAAACATTGGCAAGAACCCGGTTAGTATCTTTTAATTCTGCCTTGATAGATTTTAAGTCTGACGCAAAATCCAGGAATGCAGTTTTTAACGGAGCTAATTCTGCCAGAAACTTGTCCTCTGAGAGTGGTGTTGCAGCGATCGGAGGCTGTGAGGTCTTGCCAGAAGCAACATTTTGTGTCTTGGGCCACTTAGATTGTTTGTCTGGTGTTGCAGGTGGTGTACGCGCAGGAAGGGCCTGTTTCACTTCGGCCTCCATTCTTCTGGTATTTTTTCAGTTTCTCTCTCGATGACGTTAGCACCGGAGATATCCTAACGCTGTTAGCAGATGTTAAGCTCAATGTAGGCTGGCTAGTGAGTGCAGAAGCTTAGGTTTTAAGTAGATTAAGAAGCCTTGAGGTGGGAGCAAGGTATACAAGCATCTGTTTACAAGGAAGGCATCATGTGATCTCCCCTCTGGAGTGTTCTTTTGAGCCCTCTGCAAATATCTCGGTGAACTAGTGGCTTGACAGTTGACTACCAGGAACGCTTACCATCCTGTTTGTGGTGAATTTCAACTGCCAAACCTTAGACCACCCCTCTTGCCTTTGTAGATCCCATTACATCTTTCTGATCCCTTTGTCGCTATCTACCCTACTGCAAAGTTTCATGTCATCTGCTGAGACACAGATTGCCTTGGATGTCCTCTCTAATGTCGCTGATAAACATATGGATGAGAACAGGTCCCAGGACAGATCCCCATGGCACCCTACTACTGACATCCCTCTCTTCTGATTTTTTTTTTGGGGGGGGCAGGAAAAACACACTAAGCCAAGACTTGCTTACAGGTGCATCCTGGGAGCACAGGGAAGTTAAGTGATTTTAAGTAACTAGCTCATTGTTACACAGATTGCAAGTGGTAGCTATGGGATTCCAATCCATTTCTCCAGGTTTGCAGCACAGTGCTCTTAACCATTATGTGATACTGCCGCCCCATTTACCACAACCATCTGCTGCTTCTCCTTCAACAAGTTTCCTACCTATCTAACTAAGTCCCTAGCCATGCCCAGGTCCTCCAGATTCTTCAGCAAACTTCTGTGCAGCATGAGTTAAGAACCTGGCTGAAACTGAAGTAGAGTAAATCCAGTATGGCCTTTATTTACTACCTTTGTTACCCAGTCAAAGAAATATATCAGATTCATCTGACAAGTCCTCCCTACAACAAAGTCATGCTGTTTACTATCCCATAGACCATTGCTCTCTATGTAGTCCACAAGGTCATCTTTCATAAATGATTCCATCAGTTAATCCACTCAGTGGTATGGCTGACAGGTCTGTGATTCCGCAGTTGCTGTTTGTGCCCCCCCCCTTGTGTTGCAGACTACGTCAGCTACCCTTCAGTCTATCAAAACTACCCCTCTCTGAACTGAGCTGGTCAATAGTCCTACTAAGGGTTCAGCCAGTTCAATAGCCAATTCTTTGAGCACATTTGGCTGAATCCCATCTGGCTCAGGGGCTTTATCAAACTTTGGGTCTTCAAGCCCCTGCTGGACCCTTTCTATGGTAGACACTAGCTACCTCATTCAGGAATGCTCCTGACAGCCACCTTGATGCCATTTTCAGTCAGGGGCCCACTGTCTTCCCTTGTGAAGACAGAGCAGAACTAATCATTAAGGATGGCTGCTTTCCTCTAGTACCTCTCCCGTCTTGTAGCATAACACTTGCATAACAATACCCCCTCCCTGCTTTATTTTTCCTTAATATAGCTGAAGACTCATTTTACCCCACCCATGACCCCTCTGTAATATGCAGATCCGTGTCTGCCTTTGCCTCCTTGACCATCCTCTTTTCCTCCCTCCTTTTCTTTGTTACCCTTCCCATTCCTCCTTCCCTTGCTTTTTCCTGTACCTGGCAAAAGCCTCTTTCTTGGTGCTCACTGCATCTCTGACCCTTTCTGAGAACCATATTTTTCTCTTGTACCTGTTCTGTTTTGTAACAATTCTAATACATGAATGTGTTACCTCAAAAATGGTCCCATTGATTGCCCCCATCTTTCCTTTACACCTTGATCAATTTGTCTTGAACAAGCTCCCTCATCTGGTTAATGTCTGCTTTTCTGAAATCAGTTTTTGATAGGGGTATTCTGGTCCTGAGGGCAACCCTGAATCAAATGGAGTTATGGTTGCTCGACCCAAGTGGTTCCCCTACCGTCACACCACCCACTATCTCCAAGTTGGTGAGCACCAAATCAAGAATCCAAACTTGAAAAGGGACAAGGACAATCAGGAAATTATTTAGCAGAGAGCAATCAAGATGATATAGATGCAGCAGGGTAAAACTTATGTGGATAGGTAAGAGTCGCAATATATACTCTCTAGATTGCACTACTGCTATACAGAAACATAAAAACATAGACGCTGTCAGCAGAAAAGAACCTCTTGGCCCACCAAGTCTACCATAAAGTCCCTACATACTATGCTACTGTAGACTCTAATTGACCTCCGGTCTTACCCCCCTGGCCCTGTCACTAAGGTCCCCCCTGTGTCTATCCCATGCATGTTAGAATCCTGATACCATTTCAACACCCACCACCTCTGCTGGGAGGCTGTTTCAGAAGTCCACCTCCCTTTCCATGAAGTCGTATTTCCTCACATCCCCCCCCCCAAGTCTGTCTTTTTCCAGCTTCATATCAAGCCCCATTGGCCTTGAGCAGCTCTTTCTATGCAAAATACCACCCTCCTGTACCCTATTGATACCTTTGAGGTATTTGAATGTTACTATCATGGCTCCCCTTTCCCTACTTTTCTCTACACAGTGCATATTTAATTCCTTGAGTATTTTCTCATAGGGCTTCTGATGTAGGCTGTGCACCTTTTCGGTTGTCTTTTTCTTTACCGCCTCCACCCCATATATGTCCTTCTTATGATGGGGCTTCCAGTACTAGACACAATACTCCAAGTGAGGCCTTACCATTGATCTATACCGGGGTAACACTACCTCCCTCTTTCTGCTGGTGATACCCGCTCCCTATGCACCCCAGTATTCTACTAGCATTTCCCACTGCTTTATAACTCTGCTTTGCTACTTTCAGTTCATCAGATATGACAAACCCCATATCTCTTTCCTGTTTTGTGGTTGTTACCACCTCCACCACCCCTGAATGATATGTTGCCCTTGGGTGTCTGTGCCCCATGTGCATAATTTTGCACTTTTTGGCATTGAAGCCTAATTGCCAAACTTTTGACCAGTCTTCCAGATTTTTCAGATCTTCCCTCATTTTTTCCACACACCCCTGATGTGTCCACTCTGTTGCAGATTTTTGTGTCATCCACAAACAGGCATACTTTCCCTTTTAGCCCTCCTGCAATGTCATTAATAAAGACATTGAAGAAGTATGGTCCCAGTACTGAACCCTGAGGCACCCTGCTGCTTACTTTATCTTCTTCTGAGTGAACCCCATTTACAATCACCCTCTGAGTCTTGTTACATAGCCAACTTTGTACCCATGTTACTATCTTTGATCCCACTCCCAGGCTGCCCATATTGTTTACCAGTCTTCTGTGTGGAACGGTGTCGAAGGCCTTACTGAAATCCAGGTAAGCCACAGCCACTGCTCCTCCCTGATCCACCTCACTGGTAACCCATTCAAATAACTCAATCAGGTTTGTTTGGCAAGATCTGCCTCTTGTGAACCCATGCTGCCCCGGATCCTGTAGTCCACTTGTGATAAGGTATTCCCCAATCCTTTCTTTTAGTAGTGTTTCCATAACTTTACCTACCACAGAAGTCAGGCTTACAGGTCTGTAGTTTCCTGCCTCCTCCTCCCTATTCCCATATTTGTATAGTGGGACCACATTCACTTTCCTCCAGTCCCCCAGAACGTCCCCCATTTCCAGTGATAGATTGAACAATTTGGTGAATTTCAATGCTGACACATGAGAATTTCAGTACTGGAAGTGTTCAGTGCTGTGACAGACAATGCAAGACCCTTGTATAAGTAGGGTGATTGTAATGCTTCTGGCTGATCGCAAAGACAAACATTGTTTTCCTTTTAATATATAGCTGTTAGCAGAATTTTCCTGTACAGTATCTGCTTGGTGCTACTGCTATATGGCAAATTTCAATGCTGACACATGAGAATTACAGTACTGTATGTGTACCATTCTGCAGCACATGACACCGAGCCTTCTTTTGGATGTACACTAACATTTAAAGCCTAGAAAAAAACTGTTATTTTCTTTTTTTGACTACTTTATATAGCACAATTGAAAATTATTAAATACACCCTGTAAACTGAAGGCAGTGCAAAAGTGACATTAAAAACTGATTAACAAGTAATTTCTGGCAGATTGCAAAAGGAAAAACATATTATACAGTTTATTTATCAAAGATTGCTCTAGATTTCAACTCTGCAGGTCTAAGTCTTCTGACAGGTCTTTGTCCAGTGTACAGAGATAGCTGACCAACACTGGCACATGCTTAGTGTAAGCCAATAAGGTATCAGCATGGCTCAGTTAGTAGCACATCCACCTCTGTGCCAGAATGTCATGGGTTCCTGTCCCACTCCAGGACTGGGCTCATACAATAAACTGTGTTATCCAAGTGCAGTACTTGGTGGGTGCTGTACTGTCATGGTCTGCTGTCTTTTGGATGAGATGTTAAACCAAGGTCTCTTCTAACCATCTCTGGTGCTGTCCAAGTGGAAGTAAAAGAATCCAAGTCACTTTTTGAAAGAGATGGGGAATTTCTTTTATTGACACTTCGAAATTAAATTATAATACAAACATGTTAATTCATATCAAAAACAATATACAAATCAAATAATAATCATGATAGTAAATCAAAATGGTATTAGGTCATACTCCCTCCCCACCTACCCACTACTTTCGAATAGGGGAAACAATTATAGTACAATACCTTATTGTCCTTGCAAAATAATAAGTTGATCATTACTGAAAAGAAAAAAGTATTATTGCATACTACCCTCCCCTCTTACTATTTAAAAGTAGGAGAATTTTTCTTAAACCTTTGTAAATAAGTTAATTAAATATACTTGATAAATTACATTCTAAGGCATATACCAAGCACTAAAAATTAAACATAACTCATAGATGATTTTTGATCATATCCCTTTCTCCCCCCACTCCCAACCATAGAGTCGAGGGGACTATAGTATATTCCTGAGTCTAAATCATATTATTTCCATGTTAGTGTCACTGAAACAGGTAAAAATGCTTAACTCACAACATCACTTAAGGAAAACCAGGCACTATATCAAAGATGAAACCTATGCCCACCTTAATTGGGAGAACTACAGTGTACCAAGACAATCCTTCATTTTTTATCAGAAACCTATACTTTTACAGTTCTTCACAAAAATTCCTCTAAGATTTATTCTTGGGTAGAATGTACTTTCTGTTGTCTGTTATGTTATTGCAATGACACTCTATTCCCTGTCTTGTCTTAAGTTTTTAACTTTACCAGGATACATCGCTCCACCAGTTATCAAAAATGTGAGCAGGGACAGTACTTCTTTCCCTATGTCTGATTTCCAAGACTGAGTTCCTCATTAGCCCAAATAATTGATTCTGGGTAAGCACTTGTTGCTGGAATGTTAGTCTGCATTTTGTAATCCAAATATGGCATTTGAGACTAAGCAGAATAATTTGCATTGTTTTACAATTATATTTTTTCCAAGGAAATAGCAGCAGCAAACCAACAAATATTTCTGGAGTTATAGATGTAAATGAGCATCCTTTCTAGTTGTGCCTTACACACTCCAAAATTGTGTAATGTAAGGGCATGTGAAATAGAGGGGTTCCATTTTTTCAGGGACATTAATACATGTTTCTCTAGGGCAGTTTCTTTCCCTCACCCCTTTGTGTTTGAGATTATCCATAACATTTAATTTGGCATGGGTGCTTAACCACAAAACATCCCACGTCTGTTCAAGTATGCTTGTATTTGTTAACATTCTACATGTCAGTTCTTGCTCTCTTTGGGGCTGGTTCATAAAATGTGGGGTATTTAGAAAAAAAAATCCTCCAGCACTTTTTTATAATAGGCTTTTCTGGGAAGAGAAAACACCATATGCCTGGATATCAACCATGTCTTCAGTTTCACAAAGCAAGACTGAAAATAGGCTGGTAAACCTTTCAGGGAGTTTTGTCTGACTATTGGATTGTCTTGTGGCTGGCTTGTCAGCCATGGTTCCACTTGGTCCAAGATTCATGGGATCCAAGAAGAAGAAATCCCAGTCAATAATGGTCTAATATTACAATATATAAATATTTAAAAAAAGAAGATGACAGAATTAATCAGCCCTAGGCCCTACTTTTTTCTCTAAATATATAATACCCCTTTTAACTGGGTTTAAATGACCAAACCAGATATAGGAAAAGAAACAACTATATAACATACAGTAGTTTCCAATTGTTTTGGGGGTGGATAAACAGCACTTAGGTGTAAAATCATGGACAGTAAATATGTTTTAATCATATCAATTATTTTTAACATGGACATATACCACTTATTCCACTGTTGGACTTTATACCTTGCAACCTTTAAAGTCAAATTCCAATTACATACAGCCAAGTCTCCTTTTCTAAAATGCTCCCCCAGAATGTTGCAGTACCCCTTTGTAATTGGTATACCCACTATGTCCTTCTTTTCCTCTGCAAGATTTCCTATAGGTAAATAGGTACTTTTTTGAAAATCAACGAGAGACCATGTGCACTCTGAAAATTATTTTAATATACCCTCTGCTTGTGTAGCTGATTCCTGATCTACTATGACTAAACATACATTATTTACATACTGTTTGCAGATGTTTTTATTTTGGGTCATCACTGTTAATAGACGATCCTGTTATGTTATCGGCCGTATTCAGTCTCTGTAAGGTAGGGTCTAAAGCAGTGTCAGTGGCTCAGTAGGTAGCACACTCACCTCTGAGGCCGGGAGATCAGAGGGTTGTGGGTTCAGTTCCCACATCTGGCACTTGGGTTAATATCCCAGTACTGACACTGTAGTGCAGCATGAGAGGGGGTGCTGCACTTCTGAGGTGCCGTCTTTCGGATGAGACATTAAAGCGAGGTCCCATCTGCCTGGATTGGTGGTAGTTCAGGTGGATGTTAAAGATCCCATGGCACTTATCAAAAAGAGTAGGGTAATTCCCCCGGTGTCCTGGCCAAATTTCCCTCATTCAATAAAAATACCACCAACAGCTTAATCTGGTTTAAGGTCAGTTGGCATTCATCTGTATCCCCCTCCCCCGGGTCGTGCCTTAAAATAGGCAGGATTTGTCTAGTGCACTTACCCGGTCAACAAAAACTAAATAAAATAAAAATAAATAAAGTAATGGTATATAGAATGGGGGCTTAGTAGAGACTCCTTGGGAAATCTTGCATTCTTGTCCCACCAATCCATTACTGTATGGGGCACTTTTTTGCCTGTCTATAGCACAGTTGGATCCAGCCCACAAATTCTTCTGGAATTCTATTAGCTGCTAAGCATTTCCATAGATAGAGATGGGACATTGAATGCTTTTGATTGGTCTTTGCTAATCAGAAAATCTGAAAGTTATTCATTGTTCCCTCTCTCCACTATTTCTTGGAGCAAAATTAAAGTAGCCCCAATTTTCCTCCCCAGTATGGCACACATCTGAGATGGGTGTATGAAATGATCCAAAGCAGATGTAAACCATATGCTAAGTAATTTTGACGGTATTTTAAAATCAGCATTTAACAGGGTGATTGGCCTCCAATTTGCTAATTGCTTCCTCACCCATTTTATATAACGATACCAGTAACCCCTTATACATACTTCCAGGTAAGATTTTATTATGTAGCAAAGCGTTAAATAAGGCCACTAGTTCTGTTTTAAGAGCAGAAATATTGTTAGATAAATTTCATTGGGTAACCCAGCCTGCCTGGGATGCACACTATGTTTTGAATTTGTTATTAATGTATGCAGTTCTAGTTCTATTATAAGCCTTACCAGCTCTTGTTTTGCACTCAGAGGGATGTGTTCTATGTTACAGGATTGTATCCATTTATCTATTGCCTCAGAAGATTTATCTGGCCTCTGGAAGATTTTGGAAGTTAATTTTTCCACTTCACCCAGAATTCCTTGCTTGGTTTTCACCTGGGCACCTTCTTCTGTTTTAACAGACTGTAGTAATTTGGTGTGCCATTGTTTGGCATAGCTTTCAACAGGATTTGTATGTGCTTGAGTGCCATGTGTAGCGAAATGCTGTTCTTTTTCTAGGTATTTTATTATCACTTTATCTTTTTATAGAATTTGAGTATATAAAAAGACATACGGGCATATATAGTGAAAGAATATCCTCACATCGAATACAAAAGGAATCACTTAATAAAACACTTGTGCAGAGTAGATATGATGGAGATGCCTTATATACGCATATTCATGATAAGAATTAGTCTTGGTTATGTCATAAGTGGTGAACAGAAGAGTTACAATCATTAAGGTATTGTGAATTCAAAGAAGACAACCAAGTACAAAATAGATGCTGGGACAGGTTATGGCAAGGCACATAAAGTGATACCTATAGGAATACAAACAGTAAACAGTAGAGGAGGAATAGAGATAGAAGAGAAGTGTACGATGAAAGGTAAGACAAGGGCAGAGAAGAAGGAAAAGGGGAGAAAGAGTATAGAAAATAGGGAAAGGATTTAATTCTAATGTACTGCAATTGGCCCATTTTATTTCATTTTCATTGTTTATTTTTTATACTTTAAGTCAGATGAGCAATTCTGCCCTTTTTCTTCAGCGACATGTTAACACAAAAAATATAAGACAACAAATACATCAATCAAAAGACAAAAATGCAATTTTTTAAGATGGCTAACTGTTCTGTACATCCTATTTCTCCCTCATTATGGAGGAACAGCTAGGTGTAAAATTGTGACCATAAATTTTGGTGTCTATTATGTTTCTGTTGACCCTTCAGCTTGTCCATGATTTTAAAGTAAGCACTGATATCTTTTTTTTGTGTGTGTCTTCCCACCAATCCTGTAGAAAGTCATATAAAAAATACTGATTTCCTGGCCTGTAATATATGTTGCAAACCTTCTGCTATGGTGGGATCTTCCATTAAACTGGCATTCAATCTCTGATAACTTCTTCCTTTCAAGGTTTCAGTGAAATTTGAGATAGTAACCCTTAGGAGACCATGTTCTGAAGATGTTACTTGGATTACTTCTGCATTTTGTACTGGTAATGTTGGAGACAGAAACCAGTAGTTAATCCTAGATGAGAGGGATCTCTTAAAAAGGCATGATTTTGCTGATTCCCATGTCGGGAAAAATATCATGTAGGCCAGTCTGTGTAAGTAATTGACTCAGGAAGGATACATCACAGAAAACATGATCAGTTTCCATGCCTCATCTGAGGTACATGGCTGCACTTAAAATTTCCTCCTACTAATATATGTTTTGAGATGAAGAGATAGGGTTGCACCAACTTTAATAACTCAGTTCTTTGTGCTTTTGATTGTGGTGCATAGATGTTAATAAGCCAAAAATCCACTGACTGTAATATGATATCCAGCATCAGGGCCTTCCCTGACCAGATGTCAACCATATGTCTTACCTTAAACCCTTCTATATTTATCCAGACCCCTACCCTACTGCAGTTCTAGTCCCCTATAGACAAATGAGTGGTTCCCCAATCCATTCTTCACTAACAAATTGTGTGTCCTGCATGGCATGAAGCCTCATATCCTATAGGAAAACAATATCATAGTTCTGTTCAGTAAATAAAAAGAAAGTCGATAGTCTCTTTCTGACAGGATTTTTATTTATTTATTTAAGTCTTTGGTTACTGTGTAAGTGCACTGATCAAGGGGACCATTTTCAGGTATGACCTGGGCCCACAAGAGGTGTAACAAAATTACATACAAAAGTGGTACAGCAAAATTACAATACAGGTGTAGCAATATTCAGACAATGCAAAATGAATACAGTACTGTATAAATGCAAAGTAACAGGTGCAGTACAAAATAAAGAACTCTGTCGAGAGAACAAGGAACTACTCTACAATATGCATAAGGTAGTTAGGGTATGAATAACATTGTGTGAGAGAACAAGGAATGCTTTACAAATTACAGATTGGGTACATAGGGTGGGGTGATTGCAATATAAAGAAGGGAAAAGCAGTGCAAAAATGCTTCAAATAAACATCATAATAGAAAATCACCTAGCGAGGGAACTGGAGTAGGTGGAGAAGTAGGAAGCAGGGAGCCAATAGTGGCAGGGGTGATAAAGGTGCATAGCAGGGAAAGGGCAGGTGTGAGGGGTTAGGCAGGGATGTGCCAATGACATAAGGGGTCTCCTTGCAGAATATTTTGGGGGGCCCAACCTTCCCATACATTTGTGCATATACAATACAATATTTATTTTGTAGGTTCATTTTCATAAGTCATGCTGGTCATCTATAGTTTGCCTGTGCTGCCCCCTTTCCCCTTATCTTGCACCATGATTGGGATGCTGAATTATGCAATTTGTTTCTGCACCTCTGGTACCAGGTTCGGATGGTTTGGTAATGGGTTCTACTGCATCTTAGTTCTGTACTCTACCCTCAATCCATCCTTGAGACTAATGTTGGAATCTGCAGCACAGACCCCACTGCTTCCACTGCTGACAGTCTCAAGTACAATTAGATGAGTAATGTACACAAAGATGGTTACAGGATTGTCTTTGACTTTTCATGATGTTTTTACTATTGCTTTCTGAGGCAGTGGGACCCATGACATTGCGTGGTCCACTGCCATTGCATCACATGCACCCCCCCCCCGGTCACAGCCCTTGGGTTAAGAGAAGGAGATGGGAAAAACAGAAAAGAAAGATCACTCTGTGACACAAGTATTTGGACTCAGACAGTAGCATCTTTGAGTTGGAGCTTGAAAGTGTAGCGAGTATCAGCTGAATGGAGTGAAACAAGGAGTCTATTCCATAGGGAGGGAGCAGTTACTGACAGGCTTTGCCGCCCATTACAGGGAAGATTTTAGGCATTTTCATAGGAGGGACAAAGGACACATGCAGACAGTGAGGAACAATACAGGTCTTTAAGTGTGATATACAGGGGCACATTGCCAACTCTTAGGGTGTTGTCAACTAAGCAGCCGAATGCATATTCATGATGGCCAGAGAGTGGAAGCCAGCTGGAAGACTGGTACAGGTTACAGTGGTGAGTGGAGTATGAGGCAAGGAGAGCAAATCTGCAGATGTTGCTGTATACAGAGGTGAGATGTGCATAAAGGCAAAGCACATACAGGAGTAAATGGGAGCACAGTAGTTGAGGATTGGAAGCAGGGTTTCTTGGACAATTGCAAGGTGGGCTTCCCTACTCAAAAACTGTTTTTGCCGATAGATGGCACCAGGGTTTTGAGTTTAACCGACAAGTGATGGAGTTTGCATATTTAGTGAAGGAGAGGGAGGGATCTAGGATAGCACCCATGTATTTGAAGTGTGGGACATTTTCCAGCAGGGGTCCATCATGTGTGAGCACTGAACGAGAGGAGCTGGGTTTGGTGAGACTGGTTAAGAATGGTTTGGACCTGAATAGTAGCGCTTTAGTTTTTTTTACATTAACCAGGAATCTGTTTAACAAAAAACAGTTGTGGGCCAGGCTATAATTCTGGGACAGGGTGGATGATATGTTAATTAGTGTCTTATTGCTGCAGAAAAGGATGAGATCACATACACAGTGCAGGACTTCACAGGTGAGGCAGTTATATGGGAGGGAGTTAATAAATATGGAGAATAATAGTGGGCCCAGGATGGAGCCCTGAGGGATTCCCCTAGATACATGCAAGTCAGGGGAAGAGGAGGAGGCAGTTTCAACATTTACAGACTGAGGCCAGCCGGACAGGTAGCTCCTGAACCATTGCGAGATACCAGGACAGCAGTCAAGTTACAGCAGAGTGGTATGAAAAATGGGGTGGTTGACCAGGTTAAAGGCCTTGGTCAGGTCTACAAACACAGCCCCTGTAGCTTTGCCCAGGTCCATGTTTTTGAAAACATGATAAGTGAACTGGGCCAACACAGATGCAGTGCTGAAGAACTCGTGAAAGCCATGTTGGTGGCCACACAGCAGATTATATTTTGTTACTTGATCGGAGAGTTGACGATGGACAGTCTTTTCTAGTAGCTTGCTCAGATGGGGGAGCAGAGATATAAGGTGATAATTGTTAGATAATAGAGGGTCCCCAGCTTTAAAAATGGGAATGACTTTCACTAGTTTGCAGGAATCAGGCATAGTGGAAGTGGTCAGGGCCAAATTAAAGATGAAAGAAAGCGGCTTGGAGATGGCAGGAGCAATAAGCTTAAGTAAAGAAGGAAAAATGTCATCACTACCAGAACTGCCATGGTTAGGAAGAGTTTTAAAGAGTTTTGCAGTGTTCTTGGCTGTGATGACCCTAAAGTAAAAGGGAGGGGTAGGGAGAACCAAAGGTGGAGGAGGTGGTGTGCCAATCAGAAGGACCAGGAATAGGGTCAGCAGGAGACTGAGGGGGAAATTTGCTTATGTGGGCCTCAAAATCAGTAAACTTTATATCAAACGCATGGGAAACTTTGATTGGGTCAGTTAGTGTACCATTGGGAGACCTAAGTTGAATGTTGGAGTCATAAGATGCTGGTTTAATAGGGAGTTGATAGCATTCTACAAACTATGTGGATCCTTGAGGCTGTCCCTCTGATGCTTACAAATGAAATCACATTTCAGTACCCTGGCAGTTTGTTTGCACTGATTTCTTAGACACTTGAATTCATTCCAGAGAACAGGGGAAGGGAACTGTTTATGCAGCCCATAGTTTGGCCCTAGCCTTCATTAAGGGTAGTAGTTCTTTTGAAACCCAGCAGGTACAGCCACCCTTTCTCTCCTGATAGTGAGAGGGAAGTAGTGGTCTTCTTGGCAAAGAAGGGGCTTGGTAAAAAAGCCCACACCTGCTGTTACATTTGTAAGGGAGTAAAGAGCCATCCAATCAATTGTTCTAGTGTCCTTGAGGATTATTAGGATTAGTAGGATAATTTAGACATAAAGGGGCACTAGGCCCATCTGAAATGTCTCCTACACAGGTGGGTAACTAGACCAATAATTGCTTTGTGTGGTATATGCTATCAAAATATTTCTTGAATGACTATAAACTAGTATTGTCTACAACTGATTGTGCTAGCTTGTTCCATGCCCTTACTGCTCTAACTGTATAAATATTGTCCCTTTTTATAGTAGATGCTTTAGGTAGAATTAGATTTTTATTATGTGATCTTAGACTATTCCTGACATTACTATATTTGATGTTAACACTCGTTAATAAGTTCTTGACTGTGGATGATTTTAAACAGAAGTAGTAAGCCTCCTCTATCTTCACGCCTCCAATGAGAAAATTCCTGTTTCTTGCAGTCTATTTTCATAAGTACAATCCTGGGTACATATTTGGTCATAGTTCTCTGAACACTTTCTATAAGTTTAAAATCTTTAGTCAGGTAAGGTGACCAGACCTGCAATCCGTAGTTTAATAAGGGACAGACATAACTATTGAACAGAGGGATGCTAAGTTGCTCAGATCTATTCATGAAGGAGCATTTAATTCTGGTGACCATATGTCTATAAGTTCTAGTAACTATCATGCAGTGGTCAACAGGTGTCAAAGTGGTATTAGTTATGAATTTATATGTCCCTCGGAGTCGCTCGTTGCTGAAAATGAGTGGTTTCACGTGCCTTCAGCTAGAGTGAGAACAGTGAAGCGAAGTCTTTACACTTTGCACTGTCTTTTACATTATCAGAACTGTGAAGTATTGTTTGATTAAGTATGTAAGAGTAGTTTGGATTTTTTTCCCCATAAGTAATACTATACATTTATTTGTGTTTAGGACCATACCATTCTTACTTGCCCAGTTTTCCACTTTACCTGGGTCGCTAATTAGAGATAGGTGTTTATTAAAGGTATCAACCTCCCCTCCCAGCTTGATGTCATCTGCAAATTGTGTGATCAAGTTATTCATGTTTATATCAATGTCATGAATATAAATGTTAAAAAGAACTGGTCCCAGAATGGTCCCCTGAGGGACGCCACTGCTTACCATTCCTACACTCGAAAGAGTATTATTTTTTCATACGTATTGTACTCTGCTTTCAAGCCACTTTTTTATCCATCTAATAAGTTCTTGATTGAGACCTACATAGCCATTGCCGGGGGTCGTCTGGTGCGAAAGAACTCTGCTTTTGAAACTCCCCCTTTTTTCATCATTTATAAATTTTTTTTATCATTTCTGTTTATTTTGTGACTGTCACAGTGTGCTTATGCACACATGATGAACCCCAGCACTTTCTTTCAGCATGCATGCCCCACCATCTGCTGCCAATCACCTCTCTCAGTGCCAGTAAGATGACTGGAGATGCTTTGTGAGTCTTTCTCTACACTCTTCCCCTATGACTGGCTGGTGAATTGAAGCTCACGTCAGCATCATGAATGTGACCAAATACAGCATGGCTGCTGCCCACAATCCACATTGCCAGCTACCACTCGAGGAAGATGGTGCATGGTGGCAGGCTCAAAGATGATGTCTCCAGGACAGCAAAAATGTAGAGGACCTCGACTTATAATATTATTGGTCACCAGTAGGTAAATTTTGCTGGTCACTATTGCCGAAGATGTGTCCCTTAATAACTGTATATCAAGGGAGCTATTCAGGTGGACGGGCTAAAGGTTTAGAAATAAATTACTTAAATCCTCCTCCATACAAAATGCAAAGTTGTCATGTTTCATATGACTGTTTTAACTTTTCATAAGTTAAGCAAAAGAGGTACCACAGTAGAAAGGCAATGCAAGTGTTTGGAAGGGTCTGGCTGGGATCTACAGTGCCACTTCACTAACTGAGCTGTTCAGAGAGGTCTTCACTGTGGTCCCATTTTCACTGACATTCAGTTCTACTTTTGTCTGTGTCATCTGTGCCAGATGCCATTAAAACAAATACATTGTGATGTGCTGTTTCTTCAGATAACCATGTGCCAGTAGAATGACATTTGTTGCTATTGTTCAGTGTTATGAACATACCCACTATACTTTTGGAAGCATGGTGGGGGGGGGGTAGGCATTTAGGAGATGGTAATTTTACACTGGGAATCCCTGCCACTGTCAAATTACTATTCCCTTCACCCACCTTTGTCATGCCTACCACACTGGAGAATGGAGTGGGGGCAACAAGTGTAGTACCCAATACTGAATTAAGAATTATGTTATAGATTTTTTTCCAAGCAAGGTGCCTGGTATAGAAACATAGAAACATAGACAGTGATGGCAGAAAAAGACAGAGGTCCATCCAGTCTGCCTACGTTTCCTGTAATCCCTGGGATCCACCATTTCTCCAGGGTACTAACCCTTCCCATACACTCTTTATTTTCCTTCTTGGTACTGTCACCCCCAGTAACCACTATTTCCTTCATTATGTCTCAGCCCTGCTTGAATCCTCTGACTATTTTTGCACCCACCAGTTCAGCTGACAGACTGTTCCAAGGTTTCACCACCCTTTCTGTAAATTAGTACTTACTCACATCTCTCCTGTACCTACCTCCTGTTAATTTCCATTCATATCCATGTGACAGAGAATTGGTACTCAGGCTTAATAGTACTCCGCAATTCACTTTGTTAATTCCTATAAGGAACTTGAAGGCCTCTGTCATACCTCCCCTCTCCCTTCTGGTCTCCAGTGAGTACATATTTAGGTTCTATGATGCCGGTTAGGCAACTCTTTTGTTGATCAGCATCACAGTGACAGAATTTATGTCAACCGCAAGTTGTGGTCGACATAAGTCTTGTATGTCTCTCAGTCCTGTTTTTCTACTGGGGGGCTTTGCCCTTGTAACCCCCCCATACTTTAGATTATCAACTTCAGTTGGAGTTGATTTGGGGAGGGGGTGCAGGACCAGGAGACAGGGTGCCCCATCTCACATGCACCAACACTGCGATCTGTCAGCAAAGTGTCAGTTTTGCTGACAGTGAGGTATGTCGCTGTGTTGGTGTTGCTGTCAGGTCAGCATACCCATATTTAGTGCATTGAGGTGTTCCTCATAGGATCTGCCCTGCTGTCCCTGAATCATTTTAGTTACTCTGCACACCAGTAGATACAGCTGCAGATATTAAAGCTGATAACATAATATATCTGAGACAATGCCTTAGGTATATTACATTAGCAGCATCTTGCTGCCCTCCAGTACTGAATACATAGAGGTATTCACCCTGCAGCCAGCCAGATAATTTTGTTCAGGGCAAGGGGTGTAGGAGATTTCAGATATGACTTCTTTAGCTTCAAAATAAGACACAAAATACACCACAGAGCATTTAGGACCCCATGGCTTCTGGGGTCCTGGTGGCCCTAAGATCCACAGCTTTTTTTAAAAGGTTGCAGACTACATAAAAAGAACCATCCCTTGTGAAAATCCTGGCAACAGCCCTGACCTAAGGCTGACAATTTATTGTTTGGATTAAAATGTGAGACTTTATCAAAAGCTTTTGAAAAGTTAAGTAGTATTACATCAGATGGGGTACCTTTATCCAAACTTTCACTAATGTGGTTACCGAAGGGGACCAGATTTGTTGTACATGACCTTCCCTTTTTAAAACCATGCTGCTTCTTATCCAGATGATTGGAAAGTTCTAGGTGCTGTTCGATTCTGGTTTTGATTATACGTTCCATTAATTTACAACAGTGAGAAGTTAGGATAATGGACCTAAAATTCTCAATGTACCCCCTATTTCTTTTTTAAGGCTGCATGGTAAAGTCATGCTGTCTTTTTGCTATGAAGTAGATTAGAAGAGGGACTTCAGGACACCTGTTGTGTGTAACTACACTGTGATGTATTCATTTCCATAGCATTAGTTTTCCATTGCCTTCCCCTCCGCCAGACCTCACAACCCCCTCCTGCAGGAGCACTGAAAAAATTGTTCCGCAAAGTTTTTAAAAATGCAGGATATGATCAGCAGTTTATTCTGCTGTCAGTTGATGATATTACTGGCACTAGGACCCTGGGGAACTCTAAGTCAAAGGCAGATGTTAATTGAATTTTCTGTCATTCTAGATAGTTTTCTTTCCTGATTCAAAAACAAGTTTGTCTTTCAAATGTTTAGTAATGTAATCTACAGTACATATTGACAGTTTCCTTTCATGATTGAAAGCAAGTCTGTCTTTCAAATGTTTAGTAATCTGCTTTCTCAAAACTTTTCACAGTAGAGAACTGCATAAAACAAATACCTTTCAATACAGTTTGCAGTAATAATTGCTTAAATAGTAGAAGGATAGTGCTGGGGGAAGGTGATTCAGGGAAGATATACTTTTCAGGGACTGCAGAGGGGAGATGATGTGTTGGTGGGATTAGAAGGGAAAAAGACTGAGAGTTCCAGTAGTGGTCTGTAGGCTTGGGACAGGCCTTGAGGGAACAGGCTACAAAATGAGGTGCATGTACTGGAAAGCACATATATAGGGGTTGTCAGTACCAGTGGATCCAGCTATGTATCCAAGTAGCACCCACAACCTCATTAGTCCGGCAAAAATCTGTTAAAACCTTATCTTAGCTTTAAAAGTTAATATTTTACATTTTGGGGAAGAGTTGCCCTCTTGAAAAAAATTCTAGACGTACCCCTGGTGATCAGCAGTGCAGAAAAGTACAACAATTCTGTGTGCAAAATCTGCTTTATATGGTGCAGAACAATTCACAACTGACAATAACTTAGGTAAGACACCTCACCTGGGGAAGACTTGCCCCCTGACAAAATTCTACATGTGACCCTGGTGATCAGCAGTGCAGAAAAGTACCACAATTCTGTGTGCAAAATCGGCTTTATATGGTGCAGAACAATTCACAACTGCCCATGACTTAGGTAAGACACCTCGCCTGGGGAAGAGTTGCCCCCCCCTGAAAATATTCTACATGTGACCCTGGTGATCAGCAGTGCAGAAAAGTACCACAATTCTGTGTGCAAAATTGGCTTTATATGGTGCAGAACAATTCACAACTGCCCATAACTCAGATAAGACACCTCACCTCTACTTGTTTCACAGGACTACTGCCTCATTACCTTCCTGATGACGCAGTCACCCTGTAAAACTGGTTGAGGTTTCTTACCGTAGCTGCGGGTGGTTGTAAACTGTCTTGCTTCTAATAAAGTTGATTTTGTACACAGAAATGTGATGCCTAAGACTTAATATTTTACATTGGGCAGTTTGTGTGGTGAAGCCGAGATTGCTTTCCCTTTTGAGTGCATGAAAGAAGCCTAGCAGACTGTTACCCCCTTGAAAAACTTCTAGATGCACCCCTGGTGATCAGCAGTGCAGAAAAGTACCACAATTATGTGTGCAAAATCTGCAATATATGTTGCATAACAATTCACAACTGCCCATAACTCAGGTAAGAATCCTCACCTCTACTGGTTTTGCAGGACTACTGCCTCATCTCCCTCCTGATGATGCAGTCATCCTGTAAAACTGGTTGAGGTGTCTTGCCAAAGTTGCAGGTGGTTATAAATTGTTTCGCTTCTAATAAAGTTGATTTTGCACACAGAATTGTGATGCCTAAGACTTAGTATATTACATTGGGCAGATTGTGTGGGGAAGCTGAGATTGCTGTCTCTTTGAGTGCATAAAAGTAGCCTAGCACCTAGATACTCAACTAGGTAAGCTACAGTAGCTGAGTTTTTGAATGCATATTTAGAGTGCCCCCCAACCCCCCATGACACTCACAACAGGATTTCTGCCAACCACTGTGGAGCGATAGGTGGGGCTAATAGCAGACAGGGTCAAATCCACAATTGGGGTTAGCCCTAAAGCCAGAGGAGTGAGCTTGCAACACCAGAGGGGGGGAAGCTGTTTTTAAAAAAGAAAGTGTCTCCATGTAACCCTGACTCTTCAGTACCCCAGTTATATTTCAGTGGTGCTCCCCTGGTTCAGATTTAGGGAAATCACCTTCTGGCTAACTTCATTGCTGTGTTTCACAGATTGCTAACCTTTTTTAAGGTACTAGAAGCTGTAGTGTGGCAGAAGCATGTGCAGAATCTGGAAGTTGGAGTGTAGTTTTCCTCACAGCATCATCAGTGTACAGACTGCTCTGCTCTCCTCTGTCAGGTGCTCCATGTTACTACTACTAATATGCCTTACTGGAGCGGGTGGCCATGGGAGAGATAGCTGTACACAAAAGAAAGGAATAATAGATGTGCAGAACAGCATGATGTAATAACCTACAGGAAATGCAAAGTTGCAAAACTCCAAATACTTTAATTCAAGGCAGGTTAAACCACAGGCACACACCGCTGTGTGCAGGGTCTTTGAACTTTAGTGGAGCAGGTACACTGTGGGAGGGTGAAGACTTAAGGTAGCCAGGATTTAAATACTATTGCTCCCTCCCTAAAATTATAGATCAGAAGTCAGGAGGGGAAGGGAACCACTATTGACATATTGGTCACAAAACTATGGGGGCTTAAGTGGGTTTGGAGATGTCCTTGACTTCTGGCATGCAGTTCCAGAGAACCAAAGCTAAGTAACAAAAAAAAGATTGTGGTGGAGAGTGAGAAATGATTGCATTGGGAAGGGGGTGAATGACTTAAGAACTTATCTTAGGCTACCTGGGGGACTTTTCAGGCATTTCCTTTTTTTCAGGCCCAAACATGGAGTCCTGAGTATCTACAGTGGCTTGCCAGCAATCTCAGTTGCCTTGTGGTGCTGTGCTGCTGGGGATGTCTGATGTCTATGCATTTTCAGCCTTCCCCTCTCCTAGCAGCTGTAGTCTCCATCAGATATAGTGATATTTCACAATGCATTCATGCACTGATGTAGTTACTAGCTGATCAAGTGTCTGTATTTTTCTGGGTGGTGGTGGTGGTGGTGATTGCTCAGGACAATAAAACATTATAATGGGGCTTCTCCATCACTTCTATGTAGCAGCACAGTATCAGAGGTGTTGAGACCTATGCATCTAGTCAAACCACAGCTATGTGTTTGGAGGTAGGTGGGGTACCATTAAACAGCACTGAACTGCTGGCAGCTGGGAAGCAGGAACCACCATGACCTCAGTCTATCACATGGTCTCTGCTTAGAGCAGGGATGGGGAGGTGAAGTGCTGCATGCCATAGTGCTGATTTGTTGTCCCTCATATAGGGATACCCACAATAGGGTGCAAACAAATTGGATGAAGGTGATCAGTGCATGGGAAAACAGGCAACAGCAAGATGCATGCCTGGCAATTGCATTGTGCAGCTTGCTTGTTGAACTGTATGTTGGTCCCAATGCAGGGGGCTTTGTCCCCGCACCCCCTTTTAATAAATATAAACATCCCCAGCTTGCACTTAAGGAGATGGACCACAATTGGGGCCCTACTTTCCTGTCCACCCACAATTGCTGCTGTATTGAAGTCCCAGCCACCCAGATCACAGTCTCTCATAGTGCCTCACCTATATTCCTTCACCCTAAGTCCTGTGTCCACCTGATGATATACGCCTTTCATGAAGGATCTTGCTTCTTTCATAGCTACCCTTAAAAATGTTTTTTTTAATCATTTCAGGCTCCTTTCCTTTCCCATTTCAGCTACTGCACCTGTGGATGGCACACCCAAAGGCTAAACCTCCCTTTGCCACAGTGTGAATATGAAAGGAATGACAACAGTAGAACTATATGTATAGGTATGTAGATTGGTCTGTTATTCCTCATTACTTTAATTCTTTTAAAAGTAAATTGAAAATGTTTAAATGGGTTAGTTACAGGCTGCCTTGATAGCCCCGATGCACTGCACCACGAGGTCAACCTGAATTTGAGAGTAAGCCTCAGTGTCCAATTGTTGGCAACCTGGGAAAGGAGAATTTGCCTTTCAACTCCTGTAGCAACCCCAATAGTGGCCTAAAGAGATCGTCAGATGCATGGGGGGATTCAAAGGTTGCAGGGAGGTAGGTAAAGGAGAGGTTGCAGTGAGTGCTAGATGTGCAGTTGGTGCAGCTGGGGCTGGGAGGGAGAGGATTTTGTGTTGGCACTTTTGAAAATGGGGGGGGTGCTTGATCATTAGATTGAGGTCTGCTCTGCACTGAGACACATAGGCTGTCCTCCTGCAAGGCAGCTTTCAGTCAGTCTCACTGTCATCAATGGAGTGTGGGCCAGTAAGGATATTACGTTTTTGGGATGGGATGGTTTGATCAGCTCATTGGGTTAGAGAAAATGACTGGGGGTTATGCGGAGTGGACAAAGATTACTGCAGGACGTTGATGCTTTTTCTGTTTGTTTTGTTTTATTTTATCCTCTATCACCATATCTCTGTTGCTCTTACCTTGATGTTAAAGAGCGACTCTGCACTTCAGTACAAGATTTATCATAAATGAGATCCACCTGTTTAGTTTACTAGAAAATACTTTTTCTTTTAATTTTCAGTGTTCCTTTCCAAAATTTACAGTACACCTTGACAGTCCGTCTGAAAAGTCTGTACAGAAAACTTTTGTCTCTCCCGTTAACCTCACAGTGCCTTGAGTTCTTAGTGCGCACCATGATAGATTGTGATATCACAAACAGCAATGGTATGGTTAGCAAGGGAGAGTAAGATACATTTTGAAAGACTTAGTGAAAAAAGTGCTGCATTACATAAAATATTTAGTAGACCAATGTCACGGGGGGAAAATAACTAGAAAACTAAGTTAAAACCCAATTGGTATAAATCTAGTGTTTTTAATTTGTTTTATTATAGTAGGGAGATGCTCTTTAATTATCTTTTCAACTTACTCCTATGCTGTATGCCCTATGAATGCTCTATTTCTGTATGTTCTATGCCCTTTGTATCTCTTCACTCCCTAGTCCCTATCACTATGCAACTATGAATACCTCAGACTTACCTGTTTTACCTTTATTTCCATAGGTCTGGTCGGATGTTGCTGTTTACCTTTCAGATAAGTATCTTGTTTAATTCTGACTGCTATAATCTCCCCTCGAGGACCTCAGACCCTTTGCATCTCCACAACCTTCTCTGTGCTTTCCTTTTAGGTTCTACCAGATTATCTCAAACTCAAAAGAACCCAATTCTGTGCACTGTGACTTGGTCAGAGCAGGTAAGTCATATTAAATTCAGGGCTCAAAACTGAGTTTTCCGGCCCATAGCCAGTAGGGCTAGTGACTGGGGAAAATCCCTACAGAATTGTCCACTGTGCCAGTTGATATACTTACTGAAGCGTTACCCTCTCCAGCATATGCCTGCAAAGCTACCTGAAGGAAAATCTCAACAGCTGTATACAAAATCTACTAGCATTTGCTGGTGGGGTGGTGCCAGTTTTGACCCCAGCAAAGGAGGTGGGGTTAGTGTCGGGGCTGGGGGACTAATGTCTGGGGACAGGAGGTGCTAGTGTTTCGGGCATTGGAAGGTGGGTAAGCTGTGGTCATGGGCTTTGCAGGGAGGGAGGAGTTAGTGTTATGGCACATGGAGGGAGAGTGTAGAAGGAAGGGTGTATGCATGCCTCTGGTGTCTGAGTAGGTGGTGTGCAGGAGGACCTTGCAGAGGTGTGCAACAAGGGTATGGGTGATGCTCGAATGGCTAAGGAGGAAGGGGTGTGGCTTCTGGAAGTCAAGGGACAGAAGGGAGGTGATACCCACAAAGATTAGAAAGTGGGGTGCCTAGAGTGGGAGGAGTATTCAGATGAACTGTGGTGAAAGGGGCAAGGATTGGTGTGGCTGGGTTGAGTCAGGAAGTGGAGGGAGAGGGTTATGGTCTGGGGTGATGGGGGAGCTGAAGACATTTTGTGGACTGTGCAGGGTGTACATTCAAGAGGGCTACTGTCATGGGATCTGTAAGGGAAACATGCTAGTGTCAGGTGCTGTGGAGGGAAGGGGTTAGTGTTAGAGGGGCCTGTGGAAGGGAGCTAGTGTCTTGGTTAGAGGAAGGAGGTGTGGCTAGTGTCTGAGCTGTAGGCTACTTAACTATACAGATTGGGGCACACAAAGTCCAATCTATTCTCAAGAAAATGTGTTCTCTTGGTAAAGCACCTAAAGTGCCTTCACAGTTTTTTTTTTTATTTTATCGAACTGTATCTGTTTTACAGGCTTTGCTACAACAAACTGCTCAGCGATTTATATATATATATATATATATATATATATATATATATACACACACACACACACACACACACACGCACACACACACTTGGCTTGGGTTACATCACTTGCATCTTTGGAATGTGTCATTAAATGCTCACTGAAATGATTCACTTTAGCCAGTGCGTCCCTTTGTGAAAAAATGCCAGTGGTCTGGGGGTCAACTTGGTCCATTCAGGTCAGTTAAACAATTTATAAACTTGTTAGTGGGTTTAATGCTACCATTCAGTTGTCTAGAGGTCAGATATATTTGGGATGACATGTATGTTGAGGTCTGACTAGACTACACTCTGTGTAAGAAGAAATGGATGGGCGTAAAAATGAGGGGAAAATGGTAACTGACAGGGCAGAATGGTGCCCCAATTTCTGCAGGCCATTCATCACCAAGGCATACCATATTGCCACCAGCCACCTAGCAACATCATCCACCATCCTAGGGACTTAATCTGGACCTTCATAACAGCCACTGATTCCCTCCATGGGAGAGGGGGCCGGAGGGGAAGGGTCATCTTCCATAGACTCTCATCTGCCATGGTAACCCCCTAAGAGTCTCTACCAGTTTGGTCTGAAGTCCTGTTGATGGTGAAGGGAAGTATGACAGCTGGGGCCTGATATTCAAATGTTTGCCCAGCTGCAGATCCTAGTTTACCCAAGTAAACTAGGTTTTGCACCATTGTCCTATATTTAAAAGACTGGTTAGCACGAGCAAACCAGGTTTGTGCCAGGTAAACTAGGGAGGGGACGCAAAGCAAAATTATTCAAATCGGGGTGGGGACCTGAATATTGGCACAATTCAATACCCACAGTATTTTCTTTGTGCCAGGGTGCTTTAAATGGTCCCCTTGTGCAGAGAAAATACCGCCGACCTAACCCTCACCTTAATCTGGCACAGCCTTAGCAGTTGCTGTAGGTAGTGTGTCGGTGCCTTCCCATCCCAAGACAGTACTGCTCGGTGGCAAGTGGTGCACCCTCCCTCTGAACCCAGTCCCATTAATGAAATATGTATCCCTGCCATCCAGTGATCCCTTCCTCCTGCCTGATCTCAGTCCCATTACAGGAAGATATATTCCTGTTGTCCGGTGGTTCCACTGTCCCTCTAAACCTAGTCCCATTAATGTAGGATATATCTATGGCATCCAGTGGTCACTCCCCCACCCAGCCCAAGTCCATTTACAGAAAGATATATCCCTGGCATTCAGTGGTCGCTCCCCCAACTTGATCTCAGTCAGTGTAGGAACACAGTTACCCTGGTGTCCATTGATCCCTCCCTACAGCTGATCCCCATCCTAGAAATGAGTCTCAGTTTGCCAATGTCCCACAACAGTGGCACTGCCCTTGGCATGGCAGTAGTAAAGAAGTCCTACCTCCCTTAATAAAGTCCTGTTCCGAACCATGAGCAGTACCCCCCCAGCCTTACCCAGTTAGTAGTTAGTGGCCACCCTCTTAGCCAAAGAACCTACAGTCCCCTTACCAGTCTGTCACTGCTGCAATTTAATGATGATGAGTGGCACAGCCCACCTCACATGACCACGGCCACCCAGCATATATCTGTAGCAGGGAGCGCAGCTTATTTACTGTATATGGCACAATGATGTGCTTTGTCCTGTTCATAGGCTGCACTCCCTGGTACAGATAGATGGAAGGTGGCCATGGTTGTGCAAAGTGGGCTATGCCACTCACTGTCATTGAACTGTGGCACTGACAGACAGATAGGGGGACCAGGGGTTGGTGTCAGTGCCGAGGTTGATAGGGGGCCACTAGCCACCAACTGGGTATGGGTTTTGGGGTGCTGCTCTCAGTTCAGGACAGGGCTTTGTTATGGGGGAAGGGCTTCTTTGCTCCTGATGCAGTCCCAGAGGGAGGTCCTGCGATCAGCGTTAGCAGAGCAGTGCAGTAGCTAGAGGGGCAGCCTGCCCAACACACAAGAGCACAAAGAACAAACTGCTACTGCACTCAGGACCATAACAAAAGTAAGCAGTCAGGCTGTCACAATTAAAGTGAATTTATTCAAAATATAGAAGAAAGACCTGACCAAATGGTCAGTTACTTTGATTGCTACACCCGGCTGCTTACTTTTGTTATGGTCCTCAGTGCAGTAGCGTTGAATTTATTCTAAATATGAAAGAAAGACCTGACCAAACAGTTAATTACTCTGATTGCTACAACCCAACTGCTTATGGTCCTCAGTGCAGTAGAGGTTCATTCTTTGTGCTTTTTTGTCCCTGCATGCAAGGACAGTGTGACTGTGAGGAGGGGGGGATTTGGAAACTGGGTGGGATGGTGTTTCCAGGATAGGGATTGGGTGTGGGGAGAGACCATGGGACACCAGGGAAATTGTTTTTCTAAATGGGCTGGGATTGGGTGTGGGGAGAGACCACTGTATGTCAGGATATACCATTCTTGAATGGGACTGCAATCGGGTGGGGGGAGAGACCACTGGATGCCAAAGGTTAATCTTTCATTACAGGACTGGGTACAGAGGGGCACCACTGGATGCCACGGTATATATCTGTCTTTCACAGGACTGGGTTTGGAGGGTGGAGGGATGCCACTAGCACCAGGGACAACTCACTGGGTAGGTGCAGCTGGGGGGTGCTGGGCAAAGCAGTCTCACTCCCATGCAAATGAGCCCATAATGGGTATGCAAATGACCCTTGGCACCTTGTGTGCTTAATGGGCTAATCTGCAGGAGGACTTTTGAACACTGCAAATTTTGTCCACACACAAGTCATTTCAGGGCCTAGTTTTTTGTGTGCCATCAGATGGTGCTAAGTAGCTTAATGCCTTGACACAATGGCCCTGAATTTAGAGGGATAGTGCAATGTGCAATTCATCTGAATATTGCAGTTTTGCACACATGCAATATCACACACCACAGCACTAATTATTGCACTCCACTTTGTGCATTTTTAAATATTGGGCACCTGCTGTCTTCATCCTGCCCTGTATTGGTTGATGGGTGGAGCAGCATGGCCCCCAACCCCAACAGAGATCAGTCCTAGGGACACTGAATCCTTCCCACCATGTTGGCTTCTGAGTGACCTGTCTATTCTAACACCAAAGTCACTGGTGTGGTACAGCTGCAGTATTCCCCCCCCCCCCATCCACCCACACACAACCCACTTTTTTCTCAACCTCTACAGGTCCTTTCCAACTGACTACAGTAGCTGATCAACATTTTTATTCTTTATACTGACCCATTTCACTTTTATATCTACAGGTCTGACAGGACGTTGATCAGATGTAGGAGGAGGACACTGACCATACGTTTCAGATAAGTATTGTTTTTTGTTTACCCTACCTTGTTTGTAATAGTTCATAAAGAGCTGTAGATCCTTTGTGACCCCACTGCAGTTCTTGTTTTACAGGTACTATGTTCTCTTGAGACACCCTTATCCCAGGCTCCATAGTAACCAGATAAGTGTTCTCTTATCTGTGCTAGAATGTTAACCTATAACAGTTCTACCCCAAGTATCATGACACTAGGCTTTCATTTGTTAAGTGGGTGGTGATGTAGCATTTGAAATAGCTCCACTATGCTGTTAAGTTTCCACCTTCACAAAAGGAAGGTGTTTTACTGCAGAAAAACTATGTTAATGCAAACATTAGAGTGGAAGAATGCAAGGAGTACAAAGTACACAAATAACAAGCATTTGTCAATGTTGAATGTTGTTGCGCTGGCATTGGCAGTGCCGGAGCTAGAGAAGCATAATAGGAATGGCAGTGAGGTATTGAAGTGACGCCAACCCCACCCCCACCCTGTAGAGAGCGACAAGCATTGGGGTGTGCCTTTGGGTAGTCAGCTATAACGCTCATGCCATTGTACCTCACCGTACCCTGTAGATACTGACAAGTGTTGGGGTGTGGTTTGGGGTCCTTGGGCATTATACTTACCCCATTCCATAAGGAAATACGCTGACGTGGGTGCAGTATAGGAATGTGGGGTGAACTTTGTGGCCGAACAGTGCAAGGCACACCAAGATGCCTGTCAATAGCAGCAGGGCGGGGGGTGGAATGGCATGAGCATTACATCCGATGATCCCAAGTGACACCCCTGATGCCTGTCAGTCTGTACCGGGTTGGGTGCTATAGTTGGAAACCTTAACACCATAGGCATGTGGTGGTAGTTTCACTCCACATTTTCAACATGGGCTGCTTGTCAGGCCACCTCATGAAAAGCGGCACAATCACTTTGTTAGCTGAAAGGTGGTTTTGCACAGCGCTATGCCATTTTGTGACAGAGGGATGAAAACACATTTTGGGCAGGATGTGGAGAATGACAACTGTATTGTTCATGAGGAGGTGTAAAAAATGTCAGCATTGAAAATCTGGAGTGACAATATGAAATATTGGTGAAGCAATGAGCATGCATACAAACTGTGCAACACACGTCCATAACCCAATTGTTTTTGGAAGTTTGTTAGCCACATTTGTAACATCGGCATTTTCAGACCTCCCCTTATGAACAGTGGCACTGTAATTTTGTTAATCTGTCCCAAAAGTTGATTTCCCACAGCAACCATGCCATTGTACGCCACATGTGTGGTAACACATTTTGGGCAGGATGTGAAAAATGACAGCAGTACTGTTTATAAAGAGGTGTGAAAAAATGCCAGTGTTGAAAATCTGGCTTGGAAATATTGCAAATTTGCAAAGTTACAAGGGTGCGTGGAAACTGCTCAACGCACACTTGCAACACAGTCATTTTATGCACTTTCAGCACCAAATTTTCAACATAGGAATTTTAAGACCTCTGTTCATGAACAGTGTCACCGTCATTTCCTCAAACTGTCCAGAAAAGTGATTTTGCACAGCCACCGCACTATTCTGCGCCAGATCTGCGAAATCACATTTTGGCCAGGATATGTAAAATGACAGCTGTACTGTGCATCAGGAGGTGTGGAAAAATGGCAATTTTGAAAATCTGGAGTGAAAATATTATGAATTCATGAAGTTATGAGCGTGCGTGGAAACAGCACAATGCACACTAGTAAAACAGCCATTTTTTTTAATTTTTCCCACCAAATTTGTAACATAGGCTTTTTGAGAGCCTTCCTCATGAACAGTGGCACTATAGTTTCATTACTTGGTCCAGAAAGGTGATTCTACGCAGTGACTGCGAAATCACCTTTCAGGGCCGATTAACGCCATGACAGAGCCAGAATTCATGAGGAGGGGTCGCAAAAACCCCATGTTGAAAATTTGGTGCCAAAATTCCAAATCATGCCTGAGATATGCATCAAAGTTGAAAAAACTCTATTTATGCTATTATACAGCTTACCGGCATTTCTTGAGTTCGCAGTCGGCTTTGAAGAGTGCAGACGTGTTCCCGGTCCAACGAAGATTATCGCGCCAGACTCCGGAGGTAAGTATGGGGTGGGGAGGTGGGGAGGCAGGGTGCGCAGTGGGTTGGCGTGGGTTGTGGGAAGTGGGCAGGGAGACCGCGAGAGACAGTTTTTTTTTACAGGTTAAAAAAATTTAAAAAATAAACATCGGGGGACTTTTTTTTTGCAGGGGCTTTGGCACACTGGGGTGGGCTCCCAGCATGCCACCTAAGTGTACTTTCTGGGGGGTGTGCTATAGCCACACAATGAAAGCGGGGGAGGCAAGAGCTCAGGAGGATTGGGCACCCCTCTCGGCACGTAACAAATGGGGGGGATGCATTATGCCGGTGGGGAGTGGGCTCCCCCATTTGCATATACATTGGGCCAGGGTATGCCGACAGGGGGATTGGGCACCCCCGGAGTTGGCAGTATGCCGCCATGTTAATATTCTTTTTTTCACCACAAGGGAAAGTACGTCGGGAGGTCTGCTGCGTATAACAAGCTTAGCTCGCATTGCAGTGAACCTTTCATTTGATCTCATCGCCACATTAGGTATGCACAGTGTGGCGCCAAGCATGCAGACTGATTGGGGAATGAGGGTTGCACCTACTGATGCGTGCCCTGCATTCGCCCAATAGTGACCGCGCCTCTAAATCTGCATTACCGCAAGGTGTTGGCTGCACAAGCACGCCAACATAAAAACAATAGGGATTTGAGTCCTAGGAGTCTGATCTTGTTGGATGTGCCTTAATTATTTTTTTGGATCACTCTGCCAACAAGTTTTGCCCAACAATATGGTCCGTGTGCTACCAGTGACCCACGCAGGCTACTGTGATACCATGCTGCATGACCGTTATGCTACCACCAGCATAAGGCATGGAATGAGGCCACTGTATTTCCACTGCAGGTGCACTCACTGTGCTACCACTGACACATGGTACCTAAGTGGTCTCAGTAATAGTGCAATGGAATTAAAACAAATCCATTGTGATACCAAGTGTGGTGATATCACACTGGTATTCACCACTGTGCTACCATTGCACAAGAGTTTGCCACTGTGCTACCACTGGGTGTTGATGGTATCACAGTTGACACAATAGTATCCCACTGAAAGTGGAACAAAACCACTGTGATACCAGCAAACAGTTTTATCATAATGGTGCACATTGCTACCACTGTGCTACCAGCAGAGTTGATGTTTCCAGTGAACTACTACTGTCTGCATGGTATCATAATGGTTACAATGGTATCACAATGGAAGTGGAACAAATCCACTGAGATACCATTTATGAAAACCACATTGGTAATACACTGGAAATCGCAGTGGTAGTACAATAGTAAAGAACAGGTATTACAATGGTATTCCAAAGAAATGTTTGTAAGGGACGGCATGTAGTGTAGAAAGGAGTAAACAGAAATGCAGGATCCACAAATACAGGTAAGCAAAGTCATTTGCAGGTAGCAGTTGCTATGAATTACCTTGCTGTTCAGTATGATTGGAGAATGACTATGCCTCTGTCTTACAAAAGTGGCTGCATGACATGCTAGGAAATATTCTGGCCTGGGACTGAGAAAGCCAGGCATTTTCCTGTGATGCCAGCATAATGCTGTACATGTCTAAATCCGTTACTTAAGCAGCTGTGGATTTATACATTCCAGAATCCTGTTTAACAAGCCCAGCAATGTAAAGTTTAATATACAGAGCTTGTTGTCCATGTGCTGTACCACCTGGTGTCTGTTTAGAATCATTGTATGTTATGTGTATCTCATACAACAGAACTGTGAAGTACTTGCAGCTGTCTCTTTTTTCTTTTGTTGGTCGTCTAGTATTTGCAGTACATTCAAGAGTCCCACATACTCCAGAACTGAAAAAAGTATGACATACCACATATACAGTATGGGCAGTCTGATTATTAGGATATTCACTGCCTTTCTGTAAACAGTGGCACCACAATATACTGTAATATATGGAGTAATGCTGTACTGTCATGGTGTGCTGCCCCTTGCATGAGGGATTAAACTAAGGTCCCTTCTACCCATCTTTGTTTCCTTCATTTTGGGTTCCAGGTCAAAGTATAAGAACCCAAGAAACTGGTACTGAAAGAGTGGTCCAGTTGTGGCGGGGGGGAATGGGATGTGGGTTTTCTGACTCCTAGCAGGATGCTCAGCGGGCAATAATGACTACAGGGCCATCTTGTAGATGTCATGATCCACTCCAGGGGTCTAAATAAGTCTTGCAGCCACTAGCCAGCAGAACTAATGACTGGGGAAATCCACTAACCCCACAGACTCTTCCACTACCCCAGCTGATGTACTTATTGGTTACACTCTCCAGTACAAGTCTGCAGGGCTAGTTAAAGGAAAAGCTTAGTAGCTTAACACAATATCTACCAGAATTTGGCTAGCAGGCCAGTGCCAGTTTTGACCCCAGCACTCTCTGCAATGGTTTGCCAGTACTTAAACAATTTTTTAAAAGATTTGTGACTGAGGTGTGGACAGTGCTGGGACTGCCAGTGGTTGGTGGTCAGTGCTATGACTGCCAGGTGCATTGCTGTAAGGGGTAGGGTAATTCCTATGCCCTGTTGTGGGAGGTTCCGAGGCAGTGCTATGTTAATGGGGGGGTCAGTATTGTGATTTCTGTGGTTGGGGGTGTCAGTGCTGTTACGGTCGAGCATGGGGAGCCAGTGCGGTTATTGTCAGGGGGTGGGTGACCAGTGCTGTGACTGACAGTTAGGGGGAAGGGCTGTTACTTTGGGGAGTGGAGAGGGCAGTGTGGTGACTGTTGGAAGTATGGATCACTGCTGTGGCTGTGGAGAGTATCAGTCTTGTGACTGCTGCAGATGTATGGGGACAGTGCTTTAACAGTGGTGGTGGGTAGTGCTGTGACTGTTGTGGGTAGAGGTCAGTCCTGTCACTTTTGGGGGATGAGGATCAGCACTGTGACTGTTGGATAGGTGGCCACTGGGACTGACAGTGGAAGGTGTTAGTTCTGTGACTATTGAAGGGGTGGTTTAGGTCTGTGACTGTTGGGATGGGGCTCAGTCCTGTGACTGTTGTGGGTGAGGGGGCAGTGATGTGGCTGTTGTGGATGGGTGGTCAGTGCATTGTCCATTAGGAGTCATGGCTTAGTGCTGTTATTGTCAGGGAATGGGAATTACTGCTGTGACTAATGGTAGAGGGTGTCAGTCCTGTGACTTTTGGGGGTGCGTTGGCTGTGCTGTGACTGTGGGGATGGATATTCAGCACTGCAAGATGGGGGTGAGCTGTAGTGCTTTGACCAGTGCTGTTACTGTGGGGGGATGGGGATCAGTACTTTGACTCATAGGGGTGTATGGTCATTACTGTGACTACAAGGTTTGGGGGGCAGTTTTGTGACTGTTGGAAATAGTAAGAAAGTGTTGTGACTCTCAGGGGTGTGAAACAGGGCTGCAACTGCCAGAGGTGGGTGGTCATTGTCATGATTTTCGGTGGCGAGTGTCAGTCCTGTGACTGTCAGTGGTGTAGTACAGTCTTTTCAGTGTGGGGGGTGGTGGTACAGTCCTGAGACTGTGGTGAGGGGGACCCATGACTGTGAAGGAGGGGGTGTTGCAGTCTTGTGACTGTGGGGAGGGTGTTGGTACAGTCCTGTGACTGAAGGGATGTGGGGGTGGTGGAACAGTCCTGTGACTGGGACTGGCTGGCACAGTCCTATGACTGTTGAGGGGTGGTCATTGCTGTGACTGATGGTGGAGGGTGTCAGCACTGTGACTGTCAAAGCGGTGGTGCAGTCTTGTGATTATCAGGAAAAGGATCAGATGAGTAACTGTTAGGGATAGGGTGTCACTCATGTGACTGTCAGAGTGAGAGCCATTCCTATGACTTTTGGGAGGTGTGCTTCTGTACAATTCTACAGCTTTGAGGGACTGAAGTATTTGCTGGAAGTGTACATGCAGCTGGAATGTTGTATAAGGTGCCAAACTAAGTGATTGTTTGGGGTGGGGGGAGAGTCAGTCCCGACTGTGTGGGGTGGTCTTCAGTGCTGTGACTGAGGTACAGTGTTGTGACTGTTAGGGATGGGATTACTACTGTAACTGCCTGTGGACAGTATCATCCATGTCACTTTAGGGGGTATGGAGGCAGTGCTGACATGGTAGTGGGGTGTAGTGCTGTGACTGTTGGGAATAGAGATCAGCACTGACTGTCAAAGGTGGGTGCCCAGTATGTTGAGTGACAGTGCAGGGTATCAGTCATGTGACTCTCGGTGGGGGGTACAGTCCTGTAACTGTAGGGGGTGGAAGGGTCAGTCCTGTGATGGCCAGTGGTCAGTGTTGTGGCTATAGTTTAAGTAGTGTAGAGTGGTATGCACTGGAAAAGGTGGTGCATGAGGAAAGCAGCCAGCTTGTAATAAGAAAAGAAAGCTCATTGCTCATAGTGTAGATTCAGTGCAAGATTTTGTTTCTGGAAATATGCTGATGTGTACCCACTAGCCCCAGTGCTTCAACCATTCAATGGGCCTTCTTCAGGGGGTGGATCTGAGGAATACAAATGTGCATCTCATTTATGCAGATCTCTTAAAATGATATACACCACACACTAAAAACAATGTGCAAGTCAAGATGAAAACACGATTAACATGGTTATGAACATTTCATTATTCTGTTTTTTGTGTTTTGTTTTTGATGCTAATGGTAAACATTTAATTATATTAGTATACTGCTTAAATTAAGCATGCCTCTATATCTGTTATTTCATTTAATTCTGTAGCTTTCTATCTAAAGCAATATTTTGTTTACCTTTTACACTATATTTCACCCCTTTTGTATCTCTAGCCTCTGTATTGTTCCTACTTCTGTATTTACTCCATACTAACCTTTTTCTCTTTACTTACACAGGTCTCATAGGATGTGAACTCATGCCCCATCAGATAAGTATAACAATATGTCTAATCTTTCTGATCCTTCCTAGTAATTATTTAAGAACTGTGGATCCTTATTCTATAGGTCTAAGAAACCTCATCCCTTTAAAACTCCTCCCTCTGGCTCCATAGAACCCTGGTAGGGGATCCTGTACATATTACCTATACTTGGTAGATTTACTGTAACTCCCATTGTGGGAGGGTTGTGTATATGTGTTAAGGTCATACATACTGCAGCATTTTCCCCCCTCCATAAATATTTTGCCTTGCTAGTTGACTCAGGTAGGGTCTCAGTCCTGTCCCCACATCCCCTGTCTGCCACTTCCCTGTCCCAGACCACTAAGACCAAAGTCCCCCATGGATTGGCCCCCCCATGATAGGGCCAGAAAGGGGAGAGCCATCATCCCCCAACCACTCACTCACATCTAGAACTGAGCCAGTCATCCAGGTGGTAGTGTGTGTGACTGAGGTAGGTGGGTAGCCTGTGCTAGCCATTTCCACATTCCCTCTCCCCTTGGATTATTGCCTTCCCCTGGGTTAAGCAAAGGTGGAGTCAGCATGCCTTCCCACACTAGGACAGAACAGCTATTTGATGAATGCTCAGTCTTCTCTCCGACTGTTGGCAACCTGAGCATGTTCCTGAGCTCGGGTCACTGATGTAGCTGGAGTCAAGGCCTCATCCCTCCATACCACTGGACCTGACTGACCTTATACTGCAGCAAGGGAATTATTTAGTAACACAGCAGGTGATTGGACAATGATGGATTCACTCCACACCAGGGAATTATTTTTTATTAATGGTACGGCAGTCAGAGTGTGGGATGTACCTGCGGATACCAGAGAATGTATTAACTTTAACAGGGTGAGCAATCACAGGGGAATATTGTCATCGGCAAGCAGTTTGAAAGAAATATTGAGCTGCTTGAGGTTTCATATAAAAGCAATTTCCCTGTAGAGGGTGCCTAATCCCCATAAAACAGCATTATGCAGCCTCTTGGCTCTGACCAGAATTTGTTTAAATATTGGTACAACTATAGCACATTTCCAATCATCTGGTATTGCAGCTTCTCTCAGTGAAATATTAAATATTATAGAACGTGGATAGGCAAGTTCAGAGGAGTGCAGAGGTATCAGGGCAACTGACATTATGGAAGGAGATGTGTTTGGGGGGTGCTTTTGGACTTGGTAGCCCAAGTGATGAACGTAGGAGAGTGATTACTGATAGAGTCTAACATGATACCAGACTGGAGTACTTTGTCCTTTCTATTCATGACCACCCAGTGTAGGAGGGAGTGGTTTAAAGTCCTAAGGTTCTGTCTGGTTGGAACAGAGATGACTTGGGTCAAGTTATGCTGTTTTAGCATGTTGGAGTAGTTTGTATTTAAGGAACTTAACCAATTATGGTTACAGTCCCCAAGGAGGACTGTATCCCTGGGAGTAGAGAGGTTATCTAGGCCAGCCAGGAAGTTATCAAGACCTGGAGTGCCCCCTGTTGGGGGTTATAGTAGCAACCCACATACATCTTTTTTACAGCGTCTAGGGCCATTTCAGCAATGAGCCAATCACTGGGGTATGTGGGGTCAGAATAGTGTACAGAGGAGGCAGATAGGGGTTCTCTGAAATAGTGCTATGCCCCCACCTTTCTTTTTTACCTTGCCAAGCCTCCTGGCATAGCAGGGAGTAACCATGGAGGTGTAAGTATTATCTGGGATGTGTGACTTCAGCCATGTTTCTGAGAGGCCAAGGACAAGGGGTTGTGAAGAACTATCCAGGCCTCTAAGCCAGGAAATTTAAATGGGAGGCTACATAAGTTGATGAGGGCAGATTTTCAGTCCAATGGGGTTAGGCCTTACTTGGTTACAGTCGGCCGTATTAAAATTAGTGGGACCAGGTTACTTTCTATGTCTCCAGCTAGCAACAGTAGAGAACAGGCCAGATTGTAAGGGCAGGATAGAGAGGAGGGATCAAGGGCCAGGGAGAACAGTAAAAAAACAAACAAAAAAAAAACAGTGATAGCGACAGCCAAGATTCTTGAGGAAAGCGTAGAATAGAGAGCCCATAGAGGTAAATTCCCATCTGTTTATGTAGTGAGGGTAGTCAAGTCTGAGGACAGGAGTCCAAGAAAGGAGGCTTTCCTGGTCCAAGGCAAGTACAGATGCACTGGCATCAACAACATATAGTGAGCAGAGTAGTGAGGCTGCTGTAAGGTTGAGCACAGCAGGGTACATGCTATGTGCCACATTATAGGAGACATGACATGGGCGTCGGCAATTGATCACCTGCAAAAACCATGACTCAATCCCTGCACATGTCATTGGGGCTACAGACAAGGTGGGGTGACCAGATTGGGGGGGGTTGGCACATATAGTGACGGGATGTCACTATACTTACACTCACAGGGGGTGGGAGCAAGCACACTCAGCGAGGGGTGAGAGGGATTTTGAGGAGTGAAAGCATGGTGGGCTGCTGTTGGGCCCCATATCATGGCGGTGGGTTGGCAGCTCAGGCAGGGTGCTGGGTTTAGTCCAGGCACTGGTGCGTTGTTGCACCTGGTCCGAATTTCATTTTAAACATTTTTGCACCCTCCTGACATGCACCCCATGGAGTTGAGAATCTGTAGCAGATGGGGGATGGGCAAAACCCCTGCAAAATACAAGTCCCCGCACTGTTTTGATGTGTGCCAGGGAGTCAGAGTGCCAAAATTGATTTTCATCACTCTGTGTTTGCGATAATGCCAATCGCCTTTAGGCTTTTGCCATTATCACATAAACCCTAGGAGAGGGAGGAAGTAGGAGAACAAGGAAGGTCAGACTCAGTAAGAAGGAAAAGTAGGGGTCACACTAGTACTTCGCAGGGGTAAAAGCAGTGGGCAGAGGGGCTGCTCGGCAGTAGGAGGCTCACACAGAGCAAGGCATACATGGAGAGGTGTATATGTGAGGGGATACATGTGGAGGTGTGTGTGTGTGTGTGTGTGTATGTGTGTGTGTGTGAAGAGTACAGAAGACGTGGCTAGGAGGAATTAGACTCAGTAACATGTTAGTCAAAGTGTGGCCAATGGGATGGCTTAGTGGTTAGAGTCCTCAGCTGCAATGCAGTGGGTCGGGGGGTTCAAATCTCAGGGAGGCCTCTAAGTGGAGAAGGAATTAAATCTCTCAGGAAGAGGTAGAAAAGGGATGGGGTGTATAGGGGAGGGAGTGTAGACAAGTAAAGAAGTAGTTAATTATGCCGTGAAATACAAGTGAAAATTTAGGACTCAGCAGTGACTCCTAGTGGCCAAACAGTATAACAAACAATAGGAAAAATATGGTGAGTGTAGCTGGATATGAAACAGTCACATGACTAGTCATGTGGTCACAGCTCTCTATAAAGCTATGGCCCACCCATGGTAGGTGGGGCAGTTGCCACGTAAGCTGCGACAGGCTAACAGGGTCACAAAGCAGAGGGAGTGAGCTTGCTGAATGTCCATTTGCTGAATTACCTTGTCTGCTGCAGGGAGCTCCATGGGACGTCTGTGCCAGCTGATGAGGGAGAATGGGAGCAAGAATGGGAGCAAGCAGCTTGAGGGATAAAGTAAAGTGCCAAGCATTAGCATAGTGTCGGGTTCAGTTGTGGAAGACAGACAGAAGTAGGTGTGAGAAAGCAAGACAACGGGGGACCTGTCTCTGATCCTGGTTTCCTGCCCATATGCAGTACTGAGCACACTGGTAATGGTGGCAACAGGCCTACAGGGGAGAAGAGAGGAGAGCCCCATCACATTACGCAACATGGTAATCAGGGCTGCTTGGAGCCTTAAGTAAGTTTAGTAAACTATACAAATCTCCTTAGGCACAGTGCACCCTATTGTGAATACAGCCTACAAGCACTAGCAAGACAAACCAAAATATAGCTGGTATAACAAGCTCTAGTCCCCATTCTTCTCTTTGGTTTCCCTTCTTCTCTAAAATCCAATGGTGAGTTCTCCACATCCAATAATATGTATTTTTGGGAGGATGCAACCAAAGCTGTATTGGACTCATTATCTGCCTCTGTGTCACCACATTGCAGAAGAGTAAATTTATTCTGCAGAGTAACCTCCTTAGTACTGTTCTTTTTAGCTGGTTTGGATTTTGCAGGGTCTTTCTGTTTGACCGGTTGAAAACCTTCAGTATCAATAATGAGGAGGGAGTCATTTCCACTGGATCTGGTATTCGAGTAGGAACTGTAGTCATGTCCCTATTGTTGATTTTGACTAAACCTGTGCTGGAAGTAGATGGTATAGATTCATTAAGCTTTGTAGGGAATCTGAGTACTGTGTGTTGGCACAGGTCTAGGGGGTCTTACCATTGTGCTGTTTTATTGATATACAAATCTTGGACTCCATAGTCAGAGTTTTCTGTATTGTGCGATGCCCAGGAACAATCTGTGAAGGTACACCCCTCTTCCTCTCACAGATTACACTTGTGCCCCTTCCTGCAAAGGATCCCGTATGCACAACTTCACTACATTGGGAGCATTTCACAGTGTCACAGGCACTGCTGAGGTGTCTAGATGAGCCACATTTATAACAGTAGCAAGACTGCCTGGGGTAAAAGATAAAGCCTTTATCCCTACACAGGAAGAAGCAGTTTGGTAAGTTGGTAAGTCCTGTGTCTGACTGTTCCAATTTAATCTTTATTTGCCACCCCCATTCCAAAATCCTTCTCCACTGAAAATTGGTTCAGGGTTGTCCTGAACAGTACATTTCTTTTCTAACCAGTATGAAATATCTGTAATATTCACTCCCTCATTACAGAATAATATGACTTTTATAGGGCTTTTCAATAAAGGAATGGCCTGGAAAGGCAACCACAATGGGTTTGTTTTTAGGACTGCATATTTTGCTCAGAATATGTCCAGTAAATCAGGGGAGTGAAAACTGATGTCGAAGGTGCTTTTACCTGGAGCATGAATGAGGGCGTAAACCTCTACTGGGGTAAAACCCAAAGATTGTTTGAGTTCTGAATCTATCAGGTGGGGCTTTCAACCCCACTACATAACTCAGTTTTACTGCATTCCATCTTTTTTGCTAGTTCCACAGGCTTATGGAACAAGCTGGCATAGGTTGGGGCTGTAGAATTATCAGTATTCTCTGACCCATGCACAGTATCATTTGAGGTGTTCTTGTCAGTGATGATAATCATTGCCATCTGCTCTGGTTTCTGGAGCTCAGTGTTTGCCTCTGTGATAGAGAACCCTTCCCCGATGGAGCATCATAAAAGATTTCTGACTGACTTTCCATGCGGGAATAAGAGGAGGTACTTGCCACATCTGTCCTGACATTCTCTTCCATCAGTCCTGTCATTTCCAGTACAGGAACACTCTCCTGTTCTGCTGTCTCCATTTGCAATGACAAGTGCTCTACACCCAGTATAGATATCACTGGGTCTGGTATCCAGGCACTCTCCTCTATTTGAATCCAACCTGCCTCATTCCCTGCTTTGTCCAGTGTCCATTTTGGATCCCATGAAGCCGGGTCTTTTGACAACTGCTTCTTCCTAGGTTGCTTGGCATCAGGGTTTTATTATCCAGCAGAAAAAAAAAAGATTTTAGATGGTGTCACTTCTGAAGTCCCTGGTGAGTTGTTATTCATCCATTTACGTTTCTTTTCTTCCTCCAACCTCTGTTTTGCAGGTATGTATTCCTTCTCTATGTCCAATTTTTGTGCCTCTAGTTTTTGTTTTTGTTTTCCTCCAGCTCTTGTTGGAGATTGCTGTCCTCATCTGAAAGCTCTGTTTCCATTTCTTCTGCTGCCATATTCTCCTTGGGTACTCCTATCTATTCCTGTATTGCGGTGTCTTCAGTACCCTAAGCTCTTGTTGCCTCTACTATCTCTCCAGCAGTACCTCCTCCTCTGTCGGCAGCCAGTGTAAGACTGGGCTCCTCCAACATGCCAGTCCACAGCATCCCCTACCCAAGAGTAGGGGACTTTCCACAATTTTAACATTCCCTTTCCACAAAAACCATTGCATGCAACTGTTCAAGGCTGTAGGTGTTGATGTGTGAAATGACTGCCATTGCACATTCAGTCACTTCACTACCAGCTTCATATTACTTGTATGCACTTTGGATTACAATGTGTCTGAAAAGCACTATATAATTACTGATTCTTCTTCTTCATTAAGGAATCATGGGGAAAACCATCCCTTCACCCTCAAAAAAAGTGCTGTTTGATAACATTATTTTAATTCTCTGGTTGATTTCAGCCATAGTAAATTAAGCATATTCTTTGATTTTCAGATCAAGATTTTTGATTTACCACTGGGGACCCTATTCATTATGAAGCCTGATACATACTGATAAGGGCAATTAGCAGGTTGCACAGCTACACACCACTTATCCAGCCCCTGTCAGACATGTAGGAGTTGGCTTCAAGAACCCTAGCTGGCCTGAGGCATGGCGATATAGTTCCACGCATGGGGCAGGCCACCTGGGGGAAATGACCTGGGCCAGACTGTGGGCTTCCAATCAGAAGCCCCAAATGGCCCAACAGCAGATGCCCTGATCTGTGGGTGCTGAGGATCATGGAATATCACAGTCAGGATAAGGACTGTTGTGTCCCGCACTGCCAACTGTTTTTTAATTTGGCACCTGCACACTGTGCCCCCCAGCTGTCCTTCTGTCCCCAACCCTCTGTGTCACAGAGATCTGGGGTCCATGGTTGCAGGATGTGGGGGTAAACAGCAATTACGGCAGCCTTCTAGCTAGCAAAATGAAAACCCAATGACACTGGCCTGGTGGAGCATAAACAGCATTGTGCATGCTGCACTCTACCACCCCTATGCTGGTACACCTACTCCCCACCCCTGCCCAAACTGGCCACACATTTGCCTGGGTAGAGGCACAAACAGCTCAAGGCAGGGAAACACAGCAAGCATAGGGAATTTCTGCACCTATAGGAGTCTTTCATGCATATCCTGGTCCTATGTGGGTCCTTCTTTCATATGTTGACAAGCCTTTCAAAGAGTCATATATTTTACAACTGTGCAAGAGAGCAAAAGTGAATATTTTGATTTATCCATGTACAGTAAATGGTTGCCTGCATACAGTTCAACATTAGATGTACATAGCAAAAGATGATCCCTTTGGAAAGAGTTTTATAACACACAGCACATGTCAGCTGCCCAAAAGAAGTCTGGTATGACCACAGAGCCTGAGCCTGAGCTCACTCATATAACACAGGTCAGGAAGTAATGGTCCTAATTCTAGTCCATAAGGACAAGCTGAAGGCCAGGTAGGCGGGACCATAAAAGGTAGTCCGATAGGTCAATGGCATAAATTAAATTGTGGAACTGCCAGATAGGAGACATACCCTCAGGCTGTACCATGTCAATATGATGAAGCCATATGTAAATAGGGCTGACATGGTGTTTGCAGTTCGTAGTCCTGGGGAGAGATGTAAGAGGAAGACCCCTCCTGCACTTGCTAGAGGAAAGCCAGTGGGAGTCATCTGTGGAGGCAATCAAGCTGTCACCCCAATTGGCCCAGGAAGTGAGGGAGGTTTTAGAGGACTTTGCCCCTTTGTTTATGGCCAAGCCTGGACAAACCCCTTAGTGACACATGACTTAGACACAGGGACACAAGCACCTACACAACTGACAGTCCACTAAGTGTTTGAGGCCATCCTAAAGGACATTAGGAGGGAGGTGGAGGAATGCTAGATTTAGGGGTAATCCATATATCCCACAGCCCATGGGCCTCACCCATAGTCCTTGTTCCCAAGCTGAATAGGTCTACTTGCTTTTGTGTGGACTATCATGGACTCAATGCAGTCACAAAGTCTGATGCCCTGGATGGATGAAGTGCTAGACAAACTGGAAGGGGAGACATACTTTATCACAAATGACTTGACAAAAGGATACTGGCAGGTGGAGTTAGCTGCCAGAGCTAGAGAATGGTCAGCCTTCATCAATTCAACAGGATTATTCGAATTCGGGGTAATGTCTTTTGGAATGAAGAATGCTCCTGCCACCTTCCAAAGGTTGGTTCACCAGGTGTTACATGGTACTGAAGAGTATGCAGTGGCTTATCTTGATGATATTGCCATCTTCAGTACCAGTTGGAAGGAACATCTGTCCCACCTGAAGGAAGTATTGGGCAGGATACAGAGGACAGGGCTGACTATAAGGCTGAAAAGTGCCAGGTGGCTATGTCGGAGGTGGCATACCAAGGACATGTAGTAGGGTGGGGGCAGCTTTATCCTAATCAAGCAGAGCTTGAGGCAATAGAGGCATGGTCCATGCCTGAAACCCAGAAGCAGGTTAGGAGCATTCTAGAGGTCACATGGTACTACAGAAAGCTTGTACCCAATTACAGCACCCTAGCAGCTCCCTTATCTGGCTTGCAAAATAAAAGATAGCCAAAAAGGGTAAACTGGGAGCCAGCCTGTGAATGAGCCTTCACATGGCTAAAAGGGGTACTGTGCAGTGCCCCTGTGTTGGCCAGTCCAGATTACACTGGGCAGTTTGTAGTACAGACCAATGCCTCAGTTATGGGGATTGGAGCAGTCCTCAGCCAGACGTCTAATCAGGGAAGAGATTACCCAATAGTGTACCTGAGCAAGAAGTTACTTCCCTGGGAATTGGCATACTCTACAGTTGAAAAGGAATGTCTTGTGCTGGTATGGGCCCGGAAAAAAATTAGAGCCGTGCCTCTATGGGAGATACTTTGAGGTACAGTCTGATTACAGCCCCCTGTTGTGGTTAAATCAGGATGGGCAAAACAAATGGATGGCTCCTCAGATGGAATATTGCCCTGCACACCTATGGCATGACAATTACGCACAGGTCAGGGTCGGTCAAAGCAAATGCAGATGGCCTGCCTCACCAGTTAGAACAGTAACAGAATTATGGAAACTCTGCCATACAATAGGGGTGTGTTCCCATAAATTCAAGTCTTAGGAGGGAGGGATATGGGTTTTTTTTGCTGTCATATTTCTCTAAACATTTTATGTTTAAATTCCCAAAAAGGCCAGGATAGCAGGTTTACCAGAAGGATGTCCATGTTTCTTTTCTTTTTTTTTTTTTTATTAAAGGGGTAATTGAAAGAGAGATTGCATATTGCAAATGTCTGACATTCCTCTGTGACCTTCGCAAAGGCTGCTTAACAGGAAACTAAAATTCTATTTCAAAGAGGGAAATTTGAATTTCCTGTTAAACTAATCAAAGTAGACAAGTCCAGTAGGACAGGAGATGGGAGGAACTCTCTCGCTGTAACAAACTTTCCACTTCAAAGCAACATATTCTGAGATATAGAATGTGGGAGATATCTACTATGGAAGTCTATTGTGAATTTGCTTCAAGTGTCATATACATCTCCATTTAAAAGTGGCAGAAGGGATACTGTTTTTTTTTTGTTTGGTTTTGTTTTTGTGGTTCACTTAAAATTTGGGAAAGAGAAAGATATACACACTGCTGGCCCAAAAAGGTAAGGCCACAGATGACAGAAATCAAAGTATATAAGACCCTCAAGACAGCAGCTTGTTGCACATTTTTCATGAGACACCATTCCTGACACACCAGAGAAGCCAGACTGTCTGACTTGCACTGAAGACTAGAGCTACAAGAAGAACTGGGGCTTGAAAACATTTGCAGAATCCATTTATTTTCTGGGCTTTTAATTCTCCACAGACAAGGCAGAAAATTAGACAGTTAAAGCTTACAGTGTAGTTTGTATTTATATTTTTCCAACTTTGTTTTGTTATTCTGTAACCAAACTTCTGCATCTTTTGTTTGTAAGTCTTGTATGATAATTATTTAAGTAATTATTAAAAGCACTTGCTTTTAAAACTGCCTTCGTGATTTGTGTGTGTAAAGGTAGGAAGGTTTATTCAAATCTGAGACCAGCCTGTTTAATGCAAGGTGCTACCATCACTACCAAAGATTAAGGTACTGGAAAGGAAATCTGGAGAGTAAGTTGGGGAAATACAATGGTCTCTGGAGGGGTATGTAAGGGGGAACTAGGTCACTGCACCACCCATGGGAGAAGACTCAATCAGGGTTACGAGAAAAGCCCCAAATAGCTTGTGACACCTGTGTCTTCCCCTCAGTACAGCAACCAAGGAGGGTTCTCACCTGGCTACAGACTCAAGATTGTATTTTGCCCTTATTCAGATTAGAGAGGAAGCCCTGGGCCCTCATGGTGAGTGTTCAGTTGTGAACTCAGTGAGCACTCCAGAAGGACATGTGAAGTGTATTCCTGTACCCCTCCATCATGGATTGCACTTAAGGGTGGGCACTGTAAGCTCAGTCGACCTGGCCCCCCAGGAGTGGATTTGTGACAGATCTAGTGAGAGTGTTCAGTTGTGTACTCAGCGATTACTTTACAAGGTCACATGGAGGGTATTCCTTTTCCCACCATCATGGATTGTACTCAGGGGTGGGCACTGTGAGCTCAGTGGACCCAGCCAGCACTCTAGAGGGACACATGGAGGGTATTCCTGTTCTTCTCTGTAATGGAATGCATTTAGAGCTGGGCACTGTGAGCTCAGTTGACCTGGATCCCAAGCGTAGGTTTGTGACACTTTTTTTCGTGATTTTTGGCCTTTATGTTGGGGGCCTCGTGTGGGAACTGTCAACAGCTCACAATGACTGTAGTTGGTTTCTGAGTGCTGTGCCAATATCTACAGCACTCTGTTTCATGGCTGAAGTGAAATTTAGAAGTCAGCTCACAAAACTAGGGCTGACATTTAAAATGGCTCAAAATGACTGAGGTCAGACAAATTACAGAGGGTGCCCTTTCTAGTATCATGTCTGAGTCAGGAAGGTCAAAGAGAAAGACTGGGCCCACTGGTTTTAAAAGGTGTACTCAGTGCGGCATTAGTTTGCTTATGGCAGATAGGCATATGGGGTGTTACAAGAGCTTGGACCCTTCTCACAACTGGAAAAACTGTGAGCTATGTAAAGTGTTCTGCCCTAAAACACAGAAAAGGAGACAGGCAAAAAGGCTTTCTCTGCTAGCACCTGCCTCCTCTCTATCCAGTTCCAAACAGCATTCACTGATAAAGGCTGTGAGCCCTTTGGCTAACGTGTCAACCGAATTAATTTCACCAAAGGATATAGCCAGAATGGCAGAATCCTCTAAGAAGCATGCAAAGGACCCTAAATCCACATCTTATGAACATTTAGGTAAGGATAAGAAAAGACAAAAAATATGCTGAAACACCAGCATCGTCTACAAGGCTGAAAAAGGTGAGAAAGAAAAAGTAGACAGCCTGAAACAAAGGAAACTGTAGTACCTCCTTTCCAGTCTCTGCCACCTATGGAAGAATTCAAATAAATGTGTGGAATTTTTCCAATGCATGAAATACCAGGCAGAAAAACTAACTCCTTCTACTGCTCCCAGTCTGGCAGAATACATGCCAGAGAAGGAAGAAGAGGAATCCAGGTCCCCTGATTTGACTGAGGACAAGGATATTGGCTCCCCACAAAGAGATCTAGATGATTTCACATCTTACTCTGCCTTTTTAAGGAGGAATGGCTAAAACATAAACATTCCACTCAGGATGATGAAGGTGAGTCTGCATTCCTTAGCATGCCAGAACTAACCTCTACAAAGAGAGTTAGTGTACCTATACATGCCACTGTTAAAAAGATGACTGGTAAAATTCTGCAACTGCCATTTTCTGGAATGGCAGTTGGCAAGAAAGTAGAAGATATCAAGTAACCAGAACTGGATCTATGATCTTTATAAACACCCCAGCTCTGAGTGGCTTGTCCAGGCTCCTGCCTGTGAAAAGGCTAAGACAACTAGAGATGCAGCAAAGTAAAATTCTACCCACGAAGTGGTCACAAAGTGATCACTTTGCATTAGTGTTCCACTATATGGAGTGCCCATTTATAACCTCCACTTTGCCACTTCATGTTGACAAATGACTGTGTTGTGCATACCACTTTATTCCACTTTAAGGCAGAATGAGAATTCACAGGCAGTCCACACACATCACATGGCTTACATAGTGTAGGTCACATGCTTCAGGCAGGCAGGCAGGAGGTTATGGGCAAAAACACTCTCCAACATGGGCTGACTTACACATTTTACATGGGGTGTGACAAATGGCTCGGCTCTGAGAATGTCCGGGGGTGGGGAGGGATGTGTGATGAAGAGGGGTGCACAGCTGACAAGTCCACAAATAAGTAATTTTTCCCATTTTACATACAGAGATTGATGTACCACTTGCACTAGACATACTGCATTGACCACCACCAACACCATCACCACTGCTGCTCTGACCACCACTTGACAAGATTTCTAAATCATAATCCTCCCCCTCATCATGCCTGTAGTAATCCTCTGATGTTATTTCATTGCTACTGCAGACATTCCTACTTAGTCTTACACTCATGGACGGGGATAACATGCTCAGTAAGGTTGATGATGAGGGCGAACACCCCACTATGGCATTACCTGCTATCTGGTGCTGGGTCCACAGTGCCATGTGCTTCTTCTTAAGATGTGTATGCTACCCCACCCCCCATGCCCAGATGGCTCCCATTTTACCTCAGTTCACACACGCATGGCAAAGCTGGCAGATTGCAACTGACTCATCATTCGCATCTTGGACAGAAAAATCCCAAACAAGGGATTGTGATCCCCTACTTTTAACATGTCCCTGATGCTGCTTATTGGACTCAAGTTATTTAACCCCTGAAATGGGGGGTGTGCTACATGATTTTTCAGGCAGGACACACTTGATCGCCAACTCACCACCATGACTACCTATGATTATTATTGGGTTATCATCATCATCATCAACAGGAACTGCTAAATCACAACTTTTTGAAGAGGGGGGATGTAACGCCAACAGACCCAGACAGAGCCACCTTGACTTTCTTTTTCTCCAGTTCCCAACAGGGGTCACTGACATCATTATTATACTTAACATCATCCGCAACCACATTTTTGGCTTGGATGCTGTCATGTGGAGAACATGTTCCAGCCACAGCAGCATCATCATCATCACCCAATATTTTTGCGGCACACTTTGAATCATTGGATGGCAAAGGCATGACCTCAAAAGCACTGGAAGAAATGTGACATTGTAAGTTATCATTGCCAGGATCAGAATCATGTTCAACTACCATGGGGATGTTAAAGGGGAGTATGACATTGTCTACACTGTCAGTCACAGCTTTAGACTCTACTATATTTTTTAAAATGGTTAACTGGTCAGAAGTGGAACTTGAGGCAGCAATACTCATGCCAACAGAAACTGCACTAACACCACCAGCTGGAAAAAACATCATCTCCTCCAACTATGAGAGAAGCTACAGATGCGCGGTATAAACATTGATAGAGAAATCCCTTTACTGACATCAGCTATGTACTTCTACGTACTACAGTGCCCACAGTCAATCTTGCCACTGGCAGCAGTGCCATTACCAGAAACAGCTTTGCTTGCACGTCTCTTTGAAGGCATTTTGGGGGAATCATCAAGAATATTCTTAACAAATTTAGATTTCTGAACTTTTGGTCTGGGCTGGTGGATGTGAAGCCAAAAAAAAACAACTGCTGCTTGCAGATGGAGATTGGGCACTAAACAGATGCAAAAGCACAGACAGATTAAGATTGCACTGGGCAATCAACAAGAGATGCAGATGCAAAGTCACAACAACACCTTAATCAGTGCTTACAAGTTACAATCCAATCTGGAAAAGAATACCTTTTGCGAGTTGGGGGGGGGTGTGCAGTGCACTGCAGTAACAGTCCAAAATGAAGATACCACAAAGCAGTAATAAAATCATGCAGGTGCGATGGATTGTAGGTTGACACTGTTGCAACTACTCTGTGGCACAATAAAATGTGTCTGATTTGATGGCACGCATCGTACACACACGCACACACACACACACACACACACACGCACACACACACACACACACACACTACAAGTAATGCGTAGAAAATTGAAAACTTCAGTAATATAACCAAATGTTTTAGACAAACTGAAATTATGCCTGCTGCACCACAACAGTCAGCAAAAAAAATTAAAGAATTACTGAAAATATTACTGTGTGTACATTAACACAGTTATACAAGAAAAATATAACCAAAACAGAAAGACTTCTTTTTTCTCGTAGTTTTAACCTACCTCCACCACAGATACGCCGCTCCCCAAAAGCACACTTCAAGTGTCTGTCAGTACACAGACAAAATTTTGCAAATTAACATTCAAAATCCACACACAAACAATAAAGACTTGATGATATGAGCACAGGAGGGTTTACTACAATCAAACTAAATTTTGAGCAAAGAAAATGGCTCAAAAAGGCTTTTTTTTAACATCTTTTAGAGGATTTGAATTGCAGAGCTCTAAGAAGAAACTGTCTCCTTCTACACACATACACTAGTCAGAACTGAGGCTGTGCAGAACAATCTAGAGCCCATGTGACCTGCAATCCCATGAATCACTGCAAAATGTACCTTGGAATTCAATAACAAGGTTAAGTGATGCAAAGTACATAGATTTCTATGGCCGTTGCATTCAAATTAACTTAGAAGTGGTGGGGGAAGTTGGAGTAATGCAAAGACATTGTTATCAATGGACTTCGCGTTTGTCTTTATGACACAAAGTTTTCCACTTCCCGTTGAGGATTACTTTGTGGATTCCGTATTATTCCACGAAATTCACAAATTGCTTTGCAGAGTGAATTTTAACCACTTCGCCCACCTCCAAAGACAACCCTGATAGAGACTCCAGAAAGACTGATGCATTAGGAAAGCTTTAATTAATCATCTTTAATTCAGAGTGTTGTATATAGCATAGTGCTTGTGTATACTTATGAACTTAAATAGAAACATAGAATTTGATGGCAGATAAGGACTGCTTGGCCAACCTAGTCTGTCCATATCCCTATCTAATGGATAAGCTTTAGATCCTAGTTAACCAACAGCCTACTTCCTCCTACTCCCCCCACTAGAATTGCCTTGTCGGTCCCATGCATTCTTGAATTCCCCCACTGTTAGCTAGAGATGGAGACTGCTCGAGGAGCGGAATGAAGTGGAATGAGTAGAGAAAGAAATTGGAGACAGGGACTCCCAACCCCTACAGCCGGTTAATCACACCTTCGCTTAATATCCCAATTGCAGAGCAAGGGACGGGGACTGTCAAGTGGTTTGAGCATGAAAGAAGACCTCCATGGAAGTCAGCAACGAAGGTCCTTCATGGAGGACCCGAGATGGCATCGATGGAGACCTCCATATAGGTCAAGGTGTAGATGAATACCAAAATGCCAGTGACTGCCTACTTTGAGGGACATAAACAGCAGATAGAGGTGCAAGAGTGTCTGATGAATCTGCCTCAGAGTCAGACAAAGTGGCACATAATGGCACAGTTGCCATAGCATTGTAGAATGGGATAGAACAGGAGCCATACAAAGGCAATTTGAGTAGAGGAGCAGCAGCAATGTAAAAATCCAGTGAATGGAGCATCACAACAAAGAGGAATGGGAACTCCATGTAGGTAGAAGGGGGAAGTGGGAGTGAAGTGACCTCCATGTAGGTCATCGCAGATGGTCCTTTTAGGAGGACCTGAGATGGAATAGAATAAGACCTCCACATAGGTCTGAGGTAAGTTCAGATGCCATGGACCCACACATGGCCACGGAGAAGGCAGCAAGGGACAGTCCCCCACGTAGGTTGTCAGAGAGCAGGCCAGCCTCCATGCAAGCATAGTGAATGCTAAATGGGTATCATAGAACAATGAAGCATTAGGGAAGTGACCTCCACATAGGTCATCGCTGATGGTCCTTCCCGTAGGACTTGAGATGGAAAGGAATGAGACCTTCACATATGTCTTGAGGCTAGAAATTTGCACTCAGCCATGGAGGAGGTGGCAGCAATGGACAGACCCCCACGTTAGTCAGCAAATGGCAATGCTATCCTCGTGTAGGGGCAACGCTATCCACCATACATAGGTAGGCAATATGGGTATTGAGAGAGATGTTAGCACTAAAAGTCCTACCCGGCGGACCCAAGATGATGTATACTGAGACCACAGTGTAGGTCCAAGGTTACAGCAATGCACAGGATGGGTGAGACCAGCATCGAATGAGACTTGCTTTGAGACACTGAGGGGGAGGCAGAGCAGAAGAATTGCAGAGGAAGCCAGTGAGGGAGGAGCCCAGGTAGAAGGGGGAGTGAGGAAGAAGAACAGTGCAAGAAAACAGAACTTCGCTACATTAAAAACAGACAGCTTGTCACAATTAGGAGCATGAGTGGAAGAGGGTTGGTAGCTGAAGAGCTCCCTGAACATCTGCCAAAGGTGCAAGAAACAGAAACAGAATTTTTATGGCAGATAAGGACCAATTGGCCCACCTAGTCTGCCTATTTCCATACCTAATGGATAAGCTGCAGATCCTAGTTAACCAACAGCCTACATCCTCCTACCATCCACTAGAATTGCCTTATGTCTGTCCCATGCCTTCTTGAATTCCCTCACTGTTTTTGACTCCACAGCCTCCTTGTAGATCTTCTGCTGCAGATCCTGCACCATTTTGGTTGCCCTCATCTGGACACCTTCCACCCTCTCTGTGTCTTTGTGGAGATGGGGTCTCCAGAACTGCACCCAGTACTCCAGATGGGGTCTCACCAACAGTCTGTACAAAGGGATAACAACTTCCTGTTTTCTACTGGTGTTGCCTCTCCCTGTGCATCCCAGTATCCTCCTAGCCCTCCTTACTGCCTTCTCACATTGCTTGCCCACCTTTAGGACATCTGATTTAACTACCCCTTTCCATTTTTCTTGTTGTCAGTATCTCACCCCATTATGTACTCCCCTGGGTTTTTGTTTCCCAGGTGCATTACTTTGCACTTCATTGCATTGAATCTAAGCTACCATACATCTGACCATTTCTCCAACCTTGCCAAGTCCCTTCTCATCCTTTCCACCCCACCCTGTGTATCAACCCTGTCACAGATCTTTGTGTCATCTACAAAGAGACATACTTTTCCTTCCAGTATCTCTGCAATGTCACTTCTAAAGACATTAAAAAGGGCTGGACCCCATACTGAACCCTGCAGTACCCCACTAGTAGCTCCCCTTTCTTCATTTTGGACTCCGTTTACTATTATCCTCTGCGTTCTGTTGTCCAGCCAATGTTTTACCCAGGCTATCACCCTGGGACCCATACCCAGGCTGGCTAATTTGTTTATTAATCTTTTGTATGGGACTGTGTCAAATGTCTTGCTAAAGTCTAGGTAGGCTATGTCCACAGACCCTCTCTGGTCTACTACTGTGGTCACTCAGTCAAAGAAATTGATTAGATTCATCTGACATGACCTTCCCACTATGAATCCATGCTGCCTTGGGTCCTGTACCCCACTGACCTCTAGGTACTCAATAATTATCTCCTTCTGAAGTTATTCCATCATTTTTCCTACTGCTGAGGTCAAACTGACAGGTCTGTAGTTTCCTGCCTCTGTCTTGCTCCCACTTTTGTGAAGAGGAATCAAATCCACCCTCCTCCGATCCTCAGGTACCGTACCATTCTCCCATTATTTGTTAAAAACAGTAGTCAGTGGTGTTACTAGTTCTCCCCTTAGTTCTTTTGGAATTCTGGGGTGAATCCCATCAGGCCCCATTGCTTTGTCCACCTTCAGTTTTAGGAGTTCTTTCAAAACCCTTTCTTCTGTGAAAGGACTGATATCGACCCCCCTATCCAGACTGCTTCTATTGACTGGATTAGGTACCTCCCCCTCCTCTTCCTTTGTGAATACTGAGCAGAAGTATTCATTCAGTATCCCTGCTTTTTCACTGTCCCTCTCTGCCCACCTACCCTCCTCCTTATTCGGCCTCAGTATTCCTCCCTTTGCCTTTCTTCACTCCCTAATGTACCTATAAAAGGTTTTATCCCCCTTCTAAACTGAGTTGGCTATCTTTTCCTCAGTTTGGGTCTACTGCCTTTCCCACTTCTTTCTGCTTTAACTGGTACAGTTCTCTGTCCTGCATCTTCTGTGTTTCCTTATACTTCCTGAATGCTAACTTTTTATCCCTAACCTTCCGCGCCACCTCTTTTGAGAACCATAGTGTTTTTTTCTTTTGTTTTGATTTGTTTATTTGCTTCACACAAAGGCTTGTTGCCTTTGTGATGGCAGTTTTGATATTTTCCCATTTTTGCTATACCCCTCCTTCATGCCTGTTTGCTAGTGCTTTTCTGAGGCACTCTCCCATTTTGGCAAAATCAGCCTTCCTGAAGTCCAGTACCTTCACTTTGTATGGCTACAGCTGATTTTATCATGAAACACACTGTTTGGTGGTCACTCATTCCCATATGGCTACCCACTTCTAGATCTGAGATCCTCTCTCCATCCCCATTTTAAAACACCAAGTCTAAGATTGCTCCCTGTGGATTCCAATACTAGCTGTCTGAGGCATGCCCCCTGTAGGGCATCAAGAATGGCCCTGCTCTTGGATGTGGCTGCAGCAAAGGTGCTCCATTTAACATCTGGCATATTCAGGTCCCCCATCAGCAATATCTCCTCTTTCTCTGCCATCCTAAGAATGCCTTCTATCATTTCCTTGTCCATTTCCTCCCCCTAAGATGGAGGTCTGTATACAACCCTTTGCGGATTGTGGTGCCATTTCCAGTCTCCTGGGAGACCCACAGTGCCTTCTCTCCTCCCTGTTTACCCTTTAGTTCCATTGCTTTGATCCTTTCCTTTACATAGAGAGATACTTATCCTCCTCTTCAACCCTCCTTGTCCCTCCTGTAGATTATCTACCCTGGTATGTTGACATCCCAGTCATGGTTCTCTGTGTACCATGTTTCTGTGACTGCCATGATATCCAGGCATCCCTCTTGCATCAAGGCCACCAGTTCAGGGAGCTTGTTACCTAGACTACGGCATTGGTATTTATCCCCCCATTGTTTGATGGTTCTACCCCTTTTTGGCCCATCCCTGTCCTTATAGCCTTTGTTTTTTCTCCTTTACCCTGCCCTTCTCCTATCAACTTCTCTGTCTTGGTGTTTACCTTACTAACTACCCTGACTTTTTTTGGGGGGGGGGGCTAGGATTTCCCTTCTCCTTTTCAGTGCCTCCCCTTCTTGGCTAGTTTAAATGCTTGCCAATGAAGCATTTAAACCTAACTCCTAGTATCCTGGTTCCCCTTCTGGACAGATACAGACCATCATGCCAGTATAGGCTTGCATCCCTCCAGGTGGACCCCCAGTCCCCAGTGAAGCCAAAACCTTGTGCTCTGCACCAGTTTGTCTATCACTGATTGAACTGCATGGTGCAGAGCACCCTAGCTTCACCCATACCATAGACAGACAGTACCTCTGAGATGGTACCATGCATGTTACCTGTCTAAGGCCCCTCCCAAATTTCAAAAACTCCTCCTACACTGCTCTGATCCATTTCCCAGCCAGGTCATTTGTCCCTAAGTGGACAATGACATCCAGCTCCCTCCCCCGTGCAGCTGATCCCATGATCCTGAAGATTTGCTCTCTGTCCCTCCAAGCCATGGCACCTGGCAGGCACATTTACCTCCCTTTCCCCTCCCTCCCACAGATCTACCCTCCTAAAAATGGAGTCCCCCACCAGGAGCTGTTTCCTTCTGCTATGGGGTCCCATGTCACCTTCCGGTAGGTCTCCTTTGTGGAGGTTCTCAGCATCCTCCTTGGTCTCCACTGTGGGTGCCTCCAGAGAGGAACCACACTCTGTCAGAACAGCATATGAATTGTGGAGAGGTACAACTGGAGCAATGGGCATCTGTTCCACCACCCTCACCCTCCCTGAGCCCACTGTTCTCCAATCACTACTCTTTCTTGGCAACCTCTGAGGCAGCGGCAGTGGCCCTGGTGGTTCCTGGGTGGGAAAGGAGGTCCCCTGAAGCCTGGCCAACTTGGCCTGGAGATGAGCAACCTCCTCCCTCAGCCCAGAGAGGTACCTGCAGATGGGACAACACCGCATCTTCCAGAATGTCTCCTGGAAGACTGCTGCTACACAGCCACTGTACTGCACCACTCAAATTATGTCTTATTTGTGGCCCTTTAACTGTTGTTTTGTATACTTACTCTTTCCTCTCTATTTATTTATGTTTTTATATATATCATTTTTGTTTCTCCCGACGTTCCTACTGCTTCTGTGCCCTTAAAGCTCCTGATCTTCCTGTTCTGGGTCAGTAAGTTCCTATATTCCTCAGTAGTCTCCTTCTTACTTGCCCAGAGTCAGACCTCCAGCAGCTGGGGGTGAATGGAGAGCTACTCTTTTCCTTCTAGGATGGTGAGTCTTTTGTGCCTCTGTGATCCCTCTCTTCCTGCTTCCAAACAGGAAGTTCCTGTTGTCAGTCAAATCCTCTGCCGATAAAAGTAGAACTGGCTAAGGGTGGTGGGTGGAGGGCAATATAGTCCCAGTAAAGTTCTAAAAGCAGCTCCTTCCTCTTGCTGTTCTCTGCCACAAGCTGTCTATGTCAGTTTTTTAAATAAAAACACCTGGCTTCCTTCTCTCTAAGACACTCCCCCTAATTCACAGTTTCTTTCTTTCTTCACCTAGCTAACTGCACAGATAACAATTCCTTAATCCAACTGAGATAAACACACACTCTATTTGTTTTGTTTGTTTTGATGGCAGGTTGTTGAATTCTTCCCGGTGATGAGAATCAGTATGCATTTTAATCTTGATGCGTTTTTGGCCCAACTGTACCTTTCTACGGTGCGATAGCCAACCTGGGTTCTTTGCATACTCTTTTCTTACATAGAAACATAGAATTTGATGGCAGATAAGGACCGCTTGGCACACCTAATCTGTCCATTTCCCTACCTAATGGATAAGTTGCAGATCCTAGTTAACCAACAGTATACTTCCTGCTATCCCCCACTAGAATTGCCTTATGTCTGTCCCATTCATTCTTGAATTCCCCCACTGTTTTTGACTTCACGACCTTCTCAGGAAGGCTGATCCATGCATCCACAACCCTGTCTGTGAAAAAAATACCTCCTCACATTACCTCTGAGTCATCCCTTCTCTATCTTCAAATTGTGCCCCTTGTTCTTGCACATCTCTTTTTCTAAAAGATGGTGCCCTCTTGGACTTTGTTGATTCCCTTGAGGTACTTGAAAGTTTCTATCATGTCTCCCCTCTCTCTCATTTCCTCAAGGGTATACATATTAAGCTTCTTTAGTCTCTCTTCATATGTCTTCTGGTGCAGACCGTGTATGTTCATATTACTTGTTGCTGAGTGTTGTTATACATAACCATCATTTATCCAAGCCTACCCATCATGGCTGTTTAATGTTTTCTAAATGTTAAAAATGTGCATACGTGTAGTACTGCAGATCAGGATTCTATGCATATCTCTGTCATACTTTGTAAAAGGGTGATAGCCTCCCTATATGTCAGTTCTCTCAGTATATTAAGGCTGTCATGTGCATGTTGACTGTGTGAATATAGCTTTAACACAGTTTAAAGGTACCACTTGGAACTGTTCTTGACAGAATCGAAGGAGGTGACAAGGGCAGTAAGGGGAGCCAAGGTATCTACGGAGCTCAGGTTGGCACAAAGCATTAAGAAAGGGGAGAAGGACTTCTTTAGGTACATCAGGGAGAAAAGTAGCTCTAAGAACCACATAGTAAGGATTAGGAAGGAGAGAGCTGGGTTGAAGCAGGGTGTGATAAGACTGAAGCACTAAACAATAACTTCTGCTCGGTATTTACTAAGGAGAAGAGGGGGGTGACACCTAAGGGGGGAGGAACATCAGAAACGGGGGGAAGGGGTGACAGATGAGGAAATCATGGAGTGCAGAGTTTTGGAGGATTTGAAGTCACTGAGGGTGGACAAGTTGCCAGGCCCAGATGGCATCCACCCCAGGGTACTGAAGGAGCTGGCAGAGGTCCTTGCAGGACCTTTGGCAGACCTATTTATTGCCTCACTGCACTCAGGTTGTGTACCTTAGGACTGGAGGATGGCTCATGTGGTGCCCCTCCACAACAGTGGCCCCAAGTATGAACCAGGGAACTACAGACCAGTGAGCCTCACATCCTTCGTGGGTAAGCTAATGAAGACTATCCTGAAGGAGAGGCTGGTGGCCCTCCTAGAGGCCAAAGCACTACAGAACAGCAGATAGCATGGCTTCATACGTGGCAGATCCTGCCAAACCAATCTGGTGGAGTTCTATGACTGGGTAACTAGGCAACTGGACAGGGGTCATGCAGTGGATGTCCTGTATCTGGAGTTCAGTAAGGCATTGGACTCAGTGCTGCATGGAAGACTGGGAAGTAAGTTAGAAGGCATAGGGGTGGGTGCAAAGCTGGTGAGATGGGTAGGGAACTGGCTTCAGGGAAGGCAACAGAGGGTGGTGGTGGGTAGGGAGCTCTCACATCCAAGGGTAATGACGAGCGATGTTCCATAGGGCTCTGTCCTGGGACCAGTGTTGTTTGGGATATTCATTGCAGACATATCATTGGACATCAAGAGTAAGATCAGTCTGTTTGCTGATGATACCAAGGTAGGAGCAGTGGTGGACGACCTAGGGGGATGGCAGGGGTTGCAGGATGATCTGGCAAAGCTTGAAACCTGGTCGGACACCTGGCAACTGGGTTTTAATGCCAAAAAGTGCAAGGTGCTGCATTTTGGGATGAAGAACCCAAGGAGGAGTTACCTGCTGGGAGGAGAGCAGCTAGCCCAGAGAGAGGAAGAGAAGGATCTGGGAGTGCTTATTACAGGGTCAATGAACAACTTGACACAATGTAGGAAGGCAGCTGCAAAGGCCAACAAAATGCTGGGTTGCATTCTAAAGGGTATGTCCTCAAGGAGGGAGGAGGTGATTCTGCCACTATATAGATCATTAGTTAGACCACACCTGGAGTGCTGTGTGCAGTACTGGTGTCCGTATCTGAAGAGGGACATTAAGTTACTGGAGGGGGTGCAACGCAGAGCGACAAAGATGATCAAGGTGCTGGGGGACTTATCATACGAGAGGAGGCTGAGGGAGTTGAACATGTACTCACTGGAGAAGAGGAAGGATGGGGTGACATGACTGAAACCTTTAAGTACATGAAAGGAATAAACAAGACAGGTACAGAGGGGCTGTTCAAAGTAAGGTAGGAGAGGGACACCAGGGACCATGATATGAGACTGGAGGGAAGAAGGTTCAGGAGGGAGATGAGGAGACACTTTTTTACAGAGAGGGTGGTGGCTGGGTGGAATGCGTTACCTACAAAAGTGGTATCCAGTAGAACAGTGGACTGCTTTAAAAGGGGATGGGACAGGACAAGGAGGAGGGTCAATGGAGGGGAAGGGTGAAAGGGAAGGGTACCTGCAGAATAAGGGGTGCTAGCTGCACATTCGAGCAGACTTGATAGACCACTAGGCCTTTATCTGCTGGCAAATTTCATATGTTCATATGTAAAGGGGGCCACTCAAAAGAAAGAGGATGCAAGTTCTCTGACACAATAAAACTGGTGATGTGGACCTGGCCATGCTCCAAAAGACACATACTCTATCTACAGGCAAATATCTGCATCTTAGAATTTGGGTTGGGGCTGGTCATGGAGCAGGCAACAGAAATTGCAGGACTGGGGTCAACATCCTAGTCAGGAGGCTCTGTTGTTTTCAGGTACTTTGATAATAGACTAATCCTGATGGCCATTTCAGAAGTCTTCAGGCTATCGTGGGATGACAGGAAATGTCAGTAGGGTGCATTTCACTGCAGTTGAAAAGTTAGTGTGGTGGGTGATGTCACACCCGGAAGCACCGGCGAGGAAACTGTGCTGCGGCCCATAAAGTGGCTAGAAAATGGAAGATGCATCATTTAGTTGTCCCTAGAACCAGGCAGGAGAGCGGTCTCTCTGGAACTGACAGGAGAAGCAGTCCAATGGAAGGCAGAACTAGTGAAGCAGATCAGCGTCCAAATGCAGTAGTGCAGCAGCTGAGAGGAAAAAGGCAAACCCAAGCATGGTGTGTGGTGCACACCCAGGAGGCAGGCAGGTAAACAGCTGGTGCATGGTTGGCAGGAGGGTGACAAAGAAAAACAGAACAGGACAGGGTCCAACATAACAGAGAAAACAAAAGGATAGAAGAATGAAAACAATGGAAGGAGGAGGAGATGAACAAGGGAATGAACGAGAGTGGAAAATGATAGGAAGATTGGGAATGAGGAAAGGAGGGAGGGGCGCAAAACAGTAGCAAGAGCAGGTTCAGGTACAAGGCGAGTGAGGGAAAGAAAATGGAAGGATAAAAGGGGTGGCAAACAGGAAGATGAACAGGAGAGGCTGAACAAACAAAAAGAAAGAACCCAACCAACCAGCACACAGCTGCAGAGTCCAAAGCACAGCATAGGAGATGCCGATGTGGAAGCACTAAGCCAGGAGCACAATGGGCAAGTCTGAAATGCTTGAAGCTGAGCAACAGAAATGCTGAGGTTAAGTAGGGGATGTGGGAAGAGCTATTTCCCCTCATAGAACCTTCTGACTTTTAGCCATCCCATTATGAGACAGGCTGCCTTTCTAAGCTATACTGCCCTCTACCAGGAAGTCTTATAGAAAGAAATGCTAAATTTCTGTTACAGGCTGCCCTCTAATGATGGGTCATGGGTACTGCAAGTAATTCATAATGGTCAAAATGCTGCTAAGCACCAACTTCAAATGTCAGGGAAGAGAAACAGCACTGCCACAAATGGTTTAGTAAATGCAGTGGCCACCAAGCGGTATGCCTGGTTAAGAACCACTGGCCTTTCCCTTGACTTACAAAATAAAGCTGCTAACTTCCCATTTGAGGGAACCTCACTCTTTAGTTATCAGACAGAGTTACATGGATAAAGTTGTCAAAAGTAAAACAACTTAATTTGAAAAAGAAAAGAAAACTAGGGTTATAAAAGGCCCTATAGAAGGGGAGGTGTGGGAAGGTGCTTTTATCCAGAGACAAATGACCCCACAGTCATACCAGGTTCAACAAGATCTAGCCAGAGCCGATACAGCTTTGAAGAGCTACAAAATGACCAAAGTTATTTTCTTGTTGGTGTCATATAGTGCTGTTTAGTTACAATCATCAAAAACAAACATGCTGCTAAATGAGTCCTCTTGAATTTATTTAGAGTAAATGCTGCTGGTGTGTGTGTGTGTGTGTGTGTGTGTGTGTGTCAGTGCTCCCAGATTAAGTTTGCCTTTTTCCTGTAACTGCAGGGCAATATTCCTGTGTTTTCCTGTAGATTACATTATTTCCAATGGAAGCCAAATTCCTCTGTTTTCCTGTATAACTAATGCAAGTCTACAGCAATAATTTCCCTGTAGATGGCTCCAAATCCCTGTAAACAGAGTTCCTTACCATTTAGATAAAATACCTGATACTGTCCACAAACTTAGTTAAAGGAGAACTGCACTGAACTTGTGAGTAATCTTTCCTGTAGAAGCTTTTTTTTCATATAGTGGGTCCCCTTCTATTTATTCCCCATTTTTGCTGGCCTTTTAGTTAACCCATTGCATATTTATGGGTAACACACTGATACAAAGTGCCATCTAAGAATTGTATGATGTTGTTTATGTCCCCATGAACCTAGACATTCTAAATTAGTACACAGATGCATTGTACCAACAATGTAAGTTCCCGACAAGATCATGCTGTTCTAAAATGGTCAATGCCAGCAGTATTTGAATCAGAAACACTCACTGAATTTACCAAAAGACCATTTAAGATTAAGCAGTAACAAAATGAGAACTGATATTTTTAAAAATAACATCTACTTCTACAAAAATGTATGTTTGCTGATTCAAGGCATTCTCCTTTGAGATATTAACAACCCAGTCTGAACTGTTCACCGTGTATGGGGCTGACAGTATAGCCTAGAGGTTACGGTAATGAGCTATAAATTAGCTTTGTACATCCAGCATTTAGACATGGGTTTGATTCCCACACCCTCCATTTCCATACTATGTGACTCTGATAAAGTCACTTAATCTCCCCAGTGTTCCTAGGTTGTCCTTAGAAACAAGCACCTATTCCTAGTTGGACTTACCTGGTTACCAAAGGGAAAACATATGTATATTTACTAAATTACATTTATAAACTTTAAACAAACAAACTCCAGAACACAGATTTCAATAACCATCCTCCCTACTCCTAATGGAGTCCATCCAACTACTCTAGCCCTCTCTGTAAATCTGTTACTTTTTTTCCTATTAGTTTAATTTAGAAACTGTCTGTCTGGGGGATGGAAACATAACAAACACTTTTACACACTGACCTTCTGCTGTGTGTGTGGGGGGGGGGAGGATTGTCACTCAAACAGTGTAGCTGAGCCTCAGACATAAATCCTAGATAAGAGATGAGCAGTTTGCATCATATAGCCCATCCCAAAGCAGGATTGCACACACAACACACACACACACACACACACACACACACACACACATGCACACACAGACACACTTTAAAGCACTTTCCACTTGACACTTCTGACTCTAGAAATAGCAAACAAGCACAAAGCACCTCTTTTGTTCTATGTGTGCCTGGCCAACTAGACTTAATTAACTCTGTCACACTAGTTTACGCTAACTTTGTTTGTTTAAAGGGTAAGATCCTTCAGGCCTAAAAAGTGATGGGGCTACAGCCCCCTCCGCCATGCAGTTCGTATGTGTGCCCATAGGAATGAAATAGCTCACACACTGCAGGTCCACTGTCTGTAATCTGACACTGCAGAGGTTTGGTATTTTGCAGACATCATATAATGAGTTAACCCCTAGGTTGCTGAAAGAAATAGAATATATCTATTAGACTGAGCTGGACAGATGATAGCAACAGTAGTTTAAAAAGGTTAATATCCTGAGAAGTTCTGAGGCACAATACAGTAGCATCCCCCCTCCCTTCAGATGCATTTAACATAAAACAGCAATCAGCAAAAATCAGAGGTGGAGTGCACTACTTTGCAGCTGTGGAGGAATACTTCCAAATGTTTAAAAAGGAAGTTCCATGAAAAGCCATTTTAGAGCTACAGCCTGATCAGTGACAGAATGGCTGTAGGCTCTGCCCATAGCCCTAAAAAAAGCTCTGGCAAAACAAGGGGTGACAACAGTAAGAGACAAGCTTCTACCACTAACCTGAGATAGCCCCAAACTATCCCCTGATGAGGTAAAGGTCACCAACCCCCAGAAAATGTATCACTGGGTGCCTCTCTTACCACCTCCAACATTGGCAAGCTGTAACAACAGACCAGTGCACACTAGAGGGGTTAGTAGTCTTTCTTTAGCCTTCCTAAAACAGCCAAAACAAAAGAAACTGAAAAATGGCACACTGAAATCATAAGAACAGCAGGAATTACATTTAGGTTTTCAGAAACCACCTTCACAGATTGAAACTGAGAAAGTATCAGCAAAAGAAGGGGATGGAATTCTTCTACAGGTACTTCTTAACAAGAAAGAAAATCAGGTGAGTGGTGGCCTATTCTCATCCTAAGGTGTCTAAATAAGCACATCAATAAATACAATTCCGAATTGTAACCCTGCAGATAGTGATCCACTTACTACATTAAGGAGACTGGCTGTCCTCACCAGACCCGAACGATGCCTAGTTCCATATCCAGTGAAGAAGTCCTACAAAAAATACCTGATATTCATTGTAGGAACACAACAGTTTTAGTGTAGGGAATGTCCTTTTACCTCATATCTGCCCCAAGAAGTTTACAAGGTGCATGGCTGTAGTAACAGCAGCTGTAATGAAAGGTGGTATCACAGTCTATCCATACTTAGATGACTGGTTGATATATGGAAAAACAAAAATGGAAGCCGAAGCATCACTCCAAAAAGTAATGGACATAATACTCAGTTTAGGCTTCCTACTAAACCTGGAAAAGCCATCACTAGAGCCAGTGCAAACTTTACACTTTATAGGCACAGAACTGGGCACAGTGAAGGCCAAAGTATTTTTGCTCTGGAAAAGGGTTAAGATATTGGTGACCATTGCAGACAGTTTCCAAATAGCAATGAAAAGGTCTGCTCAGGAATTTCTCAGACTGGGGGTTATGTGCCAGCAACCACAGCAGTAGTCCCATGGGTAAAACAGCACATGAGTACATTCAGTGACACCTAATAAAGTACTGGTCTCAGCTGAGACAGCCTCTGACCACCATGATCCCAATAAATGAGACTCCAGTGCAGTGCCTACAATGAGTGAAATTTGTCAACCCTCTGAGAAGGGGAACGCCATTTCACCAAGTGTCCCACACAATGATACTGACAGCAGATACCACAATCCAAGGATGGGGGGTGGGGTACACATATCAGACCTAACATTCCAGATCACTTAGAACAGGTCAGAATCACAGGAACACATAAACTGTTAGAAATCAGGGAAGTGTTCCTAGCAATCAAATATTTTCGGGAAATCCTACGAGGTCAGGTCCTGCATATCAGGACAGACAACACAACCACAGTGAACTCCATAAGCAAACATGCAGGTGCTAGATCATCAGAACTGTGCAAGGAAGCACACCAGTTTAAGACCTGGCTTACAGTCTTTAAGCATAGATATCTACAGTGCATGTAGCAGGAAAGGACACTGTCCTGGTAGATTCACTCAGCAGAATAAGGACTGTGTCCCACAAATTGTCAATGAAGCAGTCAGAGTTCAGATAATATTCAAATACTGGGGGCTGCCAGAGGTGGATCTAGCTGCCTCACAGCACAGCAAGATACTCCTTCTGTTTTGCTGCAGAGCTCCATCTCAGGGTACTTACCCATAGGATTCCCTGAGCTTCTACTCAAGAAGCAAGTTTCTGCATGTTTTTCCACCCATCCATTTGCTACAGAGAGTACTCCTAAAGATATGATCAGACAAAGCAACAGTGATCCTGATAGCACCAAATGGGCCAAGACAGCCTTGGTAATCTCTGCCTGCAGATGGCCAGGAGCAATTATCCTCTGCCCATGTGCAAAGAGCTGATAACACAGTCCAAGGATACAGTGATGCAGTGAACCTGCCATCTCTTCACCTGAGAGCATGGTACCTGAAATCCTAGAATTGTCAGAGTTCAACCAGTCAGTATAGATATGTGAAGTCCTTAAAGTAGCCAGAATAGCAATAGTGATAGCCTTGGTGGTGCTGTTGTTGGGCCTGGGTTATGGCCCCTATTGTCCTACATACACCTTGCACTGTATTCCTGCTCTATTGTACTGTGATACTGCTATTTTGCACTAACATGTAGATTTAGGCACCCATCATATAAGCATGAGTGCCAGGAATGTGCTTTGCTGATAATATATGCTTATGTTTACATCCTTTATAGGATTATATAATGCATGATTATTATACCTCACGTATAATGCATTATGTTTGTCTTTTACATATATTTCACATAGAATCTACCTAATTACTGATATGATGACTCTGAGGGATCATCAGTGATTACTTTATACACTATATATATATATATATATATATATATATTCTCATATAATCATATGTAGTTTTGGCCAGTCAGCCAGTCAGCACTTCTCTTTATCGAAGCAAGCTGACAGACAGAAAACCTTTGTTATGTCTTACACATAAGAAAAGAAATGCCACTTGTAATGTAGTTTGAACCTGTCAGCATTTCTTTTGTCCAAGCTTCATGCTAACCAAAGCATATTCTTTGTCTGATATGATACTCATTAGTAATTCTGTATATTAAGTCATTATAAAAAGAACGTCTTATGCAATCTTGTTGATAGTATAAGACCAATACGTAATGTTTCTCATATTCATAACTATGAGATAATCTCTGTTGCTATACTGTTATCTGTAGCATATAGCTTTGTGTCACCTAGCTCCACACAGAGAGTGAGAGATCTTGGAGAGTGAGAGATCTTAGAAATTCTGGAGTTTATGTACATTGTTCAGGAGAGTGGTGAGAGATCCATCTCCGTTGTGATTTTCTCTGTCACATGCTTGGCGTAAGCAATATAATAAACATGTATTATTACCCCTGCTTGTGTACAATGTTTCTTGGCTGACACCGAAGACAAAAGAATCTGTATTATTATTATTATTTACTCTACAAACAGAAATTTTTTAGATAACACTGTAGCTAAGCCAACCTATCTCATTTACTATGTGACCTGTGGGAGGAACTACTGCTAAAAAAAGAAGTTACCATCTTGCCTTCAGTATGTGTGCAGCATGGTTATTAGCAACACATATGACATAGTGCCCAAAGTGAGCAGAATCAGCCCCCATCTGTACTCCTGAGCCCTCAAGTAGTCCGTCATCAGAGAGTCTGTAGGTACCTGCAGGAGCACATTACACTAGTCTCTCCTTACATGATTTTTGGTGCAGACCCTGCACCATGTTGATGACTTCTCTGAACTGTCTCTGCTTTGTCTATGTCCTTCCAGAGAGGAGGCCTCCAGAACTGGACCTAGTACTCCAGAAAGTGTCTCACCAATTATTTGCACAGTGGTATCACTACCTCCTTTTCTCTGCTGTTGATACCTCTCCCTATGCACTCCAGCATCCCACTGTCTCTCCCCACAGCCTTTTCACAATGCCTGAGCACCATTAGGTCATCAGATATGATTATCCCTAGGTCCCTTCTGTTTTGTGATCATCAGTACCTACCCCCCCCATCATGTACTCCTCCCCTGGGTTTATGTGCCTCTGCATGCTTTTACACTTCTTTGCATTGAATCTTAGCTGCCACACTCTTGACCACTCTCAAGCCTGCTTATCATAGGTTATACAGAGCTAGTAGACCATGGTCCATAATGCTCGCAAATATTAGTTATATCCCACTATGCATTTTTGTTGCAAATAGGTGTCCAGATATTTTTTAAATGTATCCATGTTTTCAAATGTTACTACTTCCAAAGGCAAACGATTCCAGATTTTACAAACTCTTATTGTGAACCAGCTACTTCTTTTTTTTGGTTTACATTGTTCTACTTTTAATTGTAGTGGATGTGCCCTGGTTATGTAAATAGTATCCCTCAATTCAAGACCCAGTAACTCCCAAAGGTGATCATCATGTAAAGCCTTAAATACCAGACATAAATCACCCCTCATTCTGCGATACTCTAATGTATATAGTCCTAGTTTTTGTAGTCTAGCATTATAGTCCAATCCATTAACTTCATTAATCTTTTTAGTTGCTCCCTGTTGGATTTTTTCCAGTGTTTTATAGATCCTTTATCCCCTGGTGCCCAAAATTGGGCACAATACTCCAAATGAAGCCTTACCAAAGATGAATACAGCGAGAGCAGAACATCTCTACTTTTACTGCTAATATGTTTGTTTATGCAGTGTAACACACCAGCTGCCTTCTTGATAACTGCATGGCAATGGAGTTTAGAACTAAGATCATTGAATACTCTAATACCAAGGTCACTCTCATCATCAACTGGTTTTAAGATTTTTCCACCAAAAATGTGTTTAGCTTGGTTGTTTTTTCTCCCAAAGTGCATTACAACACATTTATCGGTATTAAAGTTTCTGTTTGGTGGCCCAATTCTGTAACTCATCAAGGGCATACTGGAGAGTATCTATATCACCAGTGTTAATAATCAGGTAGCCTAATCATGTGTCATCAGCAAATTTTGTTAACCAAACCTTAGTTGTGGCTTTTAATGATGCAATACATATGTTGAACAAACATGGACCCAAGACTAAACCCTGTGGGACCCCGCTATTCACAACATCCAAATCTGAAAAAAAGCCCTTTATACACACTCTCTGGGTGTGGCCCTTAAGCCATGATCCACCCAACGTGATATATTTCCCCCTATTCCAATGCTAATCATGTTCTCAATAAGCTGACCATGAGGGACCTTGTCAAAGGCCTTGGAAAAATCCAGAAAAATTACATCTACTGCCTCACCCCTATCCAATGCTCCACTCACTCCATTATAGAAGTTCAGCAGGCTTGTCTGGCACGATCTTGCCTTAACAAAACCATGTTGAGTGGGATCATGTTCTATTATCGTACATAGGAGTTCCTTAATGATTCCTTCAAGCATTTTACCCAATATTGATGTGAAACTGATGGGTCTATAATTAGACACCTCCTGCCTAGAACTATTCTTGTAGATAGAAACCACAGTCACTTGTTTCCAGACATCAGTAACCTGGCCTTCTTATATGGATTTATTAAATAAGGCAGCAACAGGACCAGAAAGAGGGATAGCTAATTCTTTAAGAATACAGGGGTGTAAACCATCTGGCCCTGCTGACTTGAAAGGGTCTAAATTTTGAAGCAGTTTTTGAATAATGCCAGCATCTATTGTGAAATACCCACTCAGTATATGATCATTATGTTTCTTTCTAGTTTCTGTTTTAGTATTGAAAACTGATGAAAATTGCTTATTGCAAATAGTAGCCATTTGTGTCTTGTCTGATACTAAATCTCCTGAATTGTTTTTTAGCGGGCCTGTGGTGGGAGTACCTCCTCTTTTGTTATTAATGTACTTGTAGAAAGATTTATGATTATCCCCCACATTGCTTGCCAGTCATACCTCATAATCCCTTTTTGCCTTTCTGATACTGTATTTAGTCACTTTCAACTGGAATTTAAAGATTTCCCAGCTTTGCTTAGTTCCACATAACTTGGCTTTTTTTGTAAGCTCTGTTTTTATATTTAATATGTTTTTTTACAGTTTCATTCATCCATGGCCTTTTAAATTTGGTCTTATCAATTTTTTTGATAATTGGAATATGTTTATTTAAAACTAAGTTTAACTGGCTGATCAGAATTTGCCATATTTCTGGAAATGATTTATCTAAGAAGGAATATTGTCAGTCCCAGGATGCCATTTCTAGTGTCATACCCAGAAAGTTAGCTTTATTAAAGTTGTAAAGAGTTGTGTTACCATCATCCTGTCCTAAATTCACACTAAAGGTAAATTGTACCATAGAATGGTCACTGGAGCCTAGTGGTTGTGGCACTGAACAGTCTGAAATGTGGTTTCCCAAATTATGTAAAACTAAATCTAAAACATTGTTACCCCTAGTACTGATGTTAACTATTTGTTCCATATTAGATATCAGAAGTGTTCACAAATATCTATTTTCCATGGGGGATGAAGTATGCATAGTCTTCCAGTTTATACCTGGAAGATTAAAGTCTCCTACAAGCAAGGTGTTATTAGTGGAGGATATCTTCTCCACAAAATCCAGAAGATGAAAATCATCTTCTGTAATTGCTGGGGACCTATAAACCACTCCCATGTTAATGCAAGGTACTGAGGTAGGGAACATTTTGACCCATAGTGCTTCAATATTGGGCCACTCAGTAAGTTCAATATTCTCTGAATTTATAATACTTGATAGGAACAATGCCACACCCCCCTTAATAATACTTCTGTCTTTATGAAACAGAGTATAACCTGGAATGTTCTTGTCCCAGGGGTCATCTTCATGCCACCAAGACTCTGAAACAGCACAAATATGAATATTTAGTTATTCCAATAATAAATTCATCAAACTTATTTCCCAGGCTTCTTGTGTTTATAACTAAACAGTTCCATTCAGGAGGAGCGAAAGGGATATTACTTTTACAGATGATTTTTTGGGGTGAAATAATAGCTTAGGTCTCTCCTCATTTTTTCCACACACCCCCAGAGTGTCAACCCTGTTGCAGATCTTAGCATCATCTGCAAAGAGGCATACCTTCCCATCCAGCCCCTCTGCAATGTCACTTATGAAGGCATTTAAATGGACTGGCTCCAGAAATGATCCTTGTGGCACCACACTGGTCAACCTCCTCTACTCGGAATGAACTCTGTTTACCACCACCACCCTCTATGTTCTATTCCTTAACCAATTTCTGACCCAGTTTACCACCTTGGGACCCACTCACAGGCTGCCCAGCTTGTTGAAAAGCCTCCTATGTGGAATGGTGTCAAAAGCCTTCTTGAAATTCAGGTAGGTCACATCCACCGCCCCTTCCTTATCTACTTCCCTGGTCACCCAGTCAATGAAATCTCTCAGATTTGTTTGACATGACCATTCTGCTGTGAATCCATGCTGCCTAGGATCCTGTGATCCACTAGATTCAAGATATACCACAATCCTTTTCTTTAGCAGTGATTCCATTAATTTCTCCACCACCAAGGGCAGGCTGACTGGCTGGTAATTGCCAGCCTCCTACCTGCTCCCATTTTTTGTGGAGATGGACTACATCTGCCCTCCTCCAGTGCTCTAGACCCACTACCACTTCCAGCAATTTGCTTTGCAGGGCTGTCAGTGGTGCTATGAGCACCTCTCTAAGCTCCTTTAACATTTTTGGATGTATCCCATCTGGCCCCTTAGCCTTTTCCACTCTCAGTTTTGTGAGTTTCTTTAAGACTCTCTCCTCTGTAAATGAACTAGTGTCCACCTCCTTTCCATCAATGCTCCTGTTGTTGAACTGAGGTCCTACAGTTTCCCCTTCCTCTGTGAATATTGAACAAAAATATTTATTCAGGATTGCTGCTTTCTCCAGGTCCCCTGCAGCATACCCCTCTCCTTCCCCTTTTAGCCTAACAATCCCACTCCTTGTCTTTCTTCTTTCGTTATCTGTACCTGAAGAATATCTTGTCCCCTTTCATTACTGCCTGGGATATTTTTTCCTCTGTTTGCGCCTTTGTGCGCCTGACTGCGTTCCCTGCCTCCCTTTGTTTTTCTAGATGCACTTCCTTGTCCTCCTCCCTCTGTGTTTCTGTGTACCTCCTGAATGCCAGCCTTTTCACTCTTACCTTCCCAGCCACTTCCTTTGAAACTATAGTAGTTTTTGTTATTCTATTGCTTTTGCTTCATTGTCTAATGCAAAGGTCTGCTGCTTCCTCTATGGACCTTATAAACTGTTCCTCTATACCACCCCCTGCCAGGGCTTTCCTGAAACATTTCTCCATCTTTGTGAAGTTGGCACTTCTAAAGTCCAGGACCCTCACTTTCATATGGTTTGACTCTGCCACTGTTCTCACACTGAACCACACCATACGGTGATCACTGGACCCCAGGTGGCTACTCACCATGACATCTGCAGTTCAGCCCCCATCAGTGAGTACTAGATTCAGTATCACTCCCTTTCTGGTGGGTTTGGCATTAGCTGCCTAAGGCATACCACCTGCAATGCATCCAGGATGTCCCCGCTGCTGACTGAGGCTGCAGCTGGGATGTTCCAATCTACATCTGACAAACTGAAGTCTCCCACCAGCATCACCTTCCCTTTAGTTGTCATCTTATCAATGGCCTCCACTAGAATCTTTCCAACTCTTCCACTTCAGTGTGGTCAAGTTAGACACTAGCGGACACGTAGGCAGGCGGTCCTGGAAGTGCAGACTATAAGGCTTTTGCTGATGTGGCTCTGCCAGGGTGTTGGAACATCAGAATTCTCAGATGTTGGGTTCAGTCAGGCACAATACCTTGCAGTCTTACTGCAGAGTTTTCCAGCATACGGCAGTGAATAGTGCAATTCAACTGCAAATTAGCCCTTTTGTCATGCACTATTTTGTGATGTCATTTACTGTAAGGGTCTGCATTGCATCATGTCTGGCATTGCTGTACATGTACTTCATCTTTCAGGAGTGGTCTTTACCAAGCTCCTGTAGCTGTCCTACCCTCATTGCAAATTTGAAAGTGGGCAAAGCTACGAGGCCAGACAGGGTACACCCAAGGGTGTTGAGGGAATTCAGGGAGGTACTGGCTGCACCTCTGACAGTCCTATTGAACAATTCACTGGAGTCGGGGGTCAGAGGACTGGAGAAGGGCAGATGTAGTCCCACCTCTATAAAAGCAGCAAGAAGGAGGCTGGCAATTATAGACCAGTCAGTCTGACATAGGTGGTAAAGAAGCTTATGGAGTCCCCTTTGAAATAAAGGACTGCAGAGTATCTTGACTGCATCAGAGATGCCAGAGGAGGAGGCGTAGCTATCTACGTTAAAGACAAATTTTCTGCCTTCTGCTTATCCTCGGCATCTGTCGCCAGTGAATTCGAATACCTAATTCTCAAAGTGGAAATTACACAGACTACTGCACTCTGCATAATAGGATGCTACAGACCACCATCTGCTGGCCTACAGCTTGTGTCATATCTAAGTGACAAGTTGGGACAGGGGCTGCTAGAAACTATTATTTAGGAGACCTCAACTTTGACTGGGTCTCTAACATAGCTGCCCCCCTTGCATCCTTCTGTGATGAACATGGGCTGATGCAACTTATTACTGAACCAACACTCCCAAACATGAAGAGCCCTAGTAAAAGTACACTTTTGGATGTGCTAATGGTGACCAAACCTCATCTCTTCTCCCACGCTAATGTCTTCTTCTCAGACGCCAGCAACCATTGTTTTATTGCGGGAGTAAGATCCACCAACAGCCCAGCACCCATCAGCAAGTTCTCTATGAAGAGATCCAGGCACAACTTCAATGAACATGCCTACCTAAATGAGCTTAAGTACTCCCCTGAGTGGCAAGATTTCTACCTGGCCAAAACGATTACGTCATTTTACAATATCTTCCACAACATTCTATCAAGGGCCCTTAATAAGTATGCTCCCCTGATTAAAGTTCGAACTAGGACCAAAACATGTAAATGGTTCACCCCTCAAATCATGTCCTTGTTTCTAGAAAGAGTTAAACTCTGGAAAAAAGTGCGCAGACTGAACACTGCAGAGGACTGGAACCTGTTCAGGAGACTACGAAATTTATGTACCAAAACAATCAGAGAATCGAAGGCCACCTTCTTCAAATCCAAACTCAACTCTGCCACATAGAGCCCAATCAAGCTCTGGAACACAATCAATGATCTGCTAGGCCACTCCCCAGGAAATTCACTCCTGACCAAGATTACCTCTGGCAACTTGACTATAACCGAAAAGATGGATATACTTGATGCATTCAATAACCACTTTGCTACTGCAGGCATGGCATTTGATAACACCCCTGCAAACATACTTCATTCCCAGATTGCCAGCCAACTGTCTGAAACTCCGATAGTTTCACCACCTTTCTTGCTTCAACCAGCCCCATTGAAAGAGGTAGAGGACCTCTTGCTTCAGTTGGATACTAGAAAAAGTGCTGGGGCCAACACCCATGACCCTAACATCCTAAAAATTGCCTACCACATACTAGCAATACCCGTCACCCACCTTTTTAACTTATCCCTGTCTCAGGGCACCTTACCACCTATATGGAAGACAGCACATGTCATACCACTGTTCAAATCAGGTGACCCTGGTGATCTCAATAACTACAGGCCAATTTCCCTCCTTCCGGTCCTGTCCAAGCTCTTAGAGAAAATTGTAAATGCACAGCTGAGGACTCACCTTGAGTCTAGGGAACTGCTAAATCCTATGCAGTCCAGATTCAGAGCTAAACATAACACTATCTCAGCCCTCGCCAAAGTTACTATCGACTAGCAGCATAATCTTGAGAGCAAAAACTTTATTTGTGCTATTTTCCTTGATCTAAGCAAGGCTTTTGACATCATTGACCATAGTCTGCACCTCTCCTCCCTTCAAACCATAGGTGTGGACCCCTTCTCTCTGCGTTGGTTTACTGACTATCTTACAGGGCACCTTCAACAAGTTAAAGCCAAAGGAGGCCTGTCTCCCTTAAAAACTCTGCAAAGAGGGGTACCTCAAGGTTCTATATTAGGGCCCTTACTTTTTGCAATCTACTTTAATAACATCGACTACTGTATAAAAGAAGCCAACATCCATCTGTTTGCAGATGATACAGTTCTCTACATGAGTCACCCAACACCTGAAGCTGTCTGCAATGACCTATAGTCAGAATTCAACCTTTTGCAAAGCCAACTCCTCCAAAAAAAGCTTTTTCTTAATGCCAAAAAAACTAAAGCGATGGTCCTCTCCCCTTTTATCCTTACAGCTAACCCTGTGTCCAGTGGGACAGTTCCCCAAAATTACCACAGTTCTAGGTGAAAAACTAGAATTTGTTACAAAATTCAAGTATCTGGGAGTTTGGATAGACCAAAGACTCTCCTTCATTGAACATATCGAGGACTTGCTAAAACGACTTTGGCAAAGGCTTAGATTGCTTTTTAGAATCAACCAATTTCTCACCAGAGATGCCAAGAAACAACTGGTCCAATCCATTTTCCTATCATTGGTTGAGTACGCTGACTTCCTCTACAGCCAATGCCCCAACTCTTACATGACTAAACTGGACACACTCTACCATCGAGCACTGAGGTTTATAATGGGACTCCCCTTCAACATGCATCACTGCGCCCTATATGTGGCAGTGGGGTGGACATCACTAAAGTTCAGGCGCCACAGAAACGCTGCTCTCTGGACCTATAGAGCCATCTGTAATAAGCTGCCTTACTATATCTCCTGCTATCTTCCCCTGAATATAATTGGGAAATACACATTAAGAAGTGACTCAGCTATTACACTTAAAGTACCCAAAGCAAAATCCCGCTTCAGCAGGGCAGCCATAAGCTTAGTGCTACCTACCTTATGGAACGATCTACAAAAAAAACTCAAATTAAGCACTCTAATCGGTATAAATGCCTTCAAGATGCTTTATTTCCATACAGTCAGAGAAGTATGTAACTGCTTCACCCACTCAGACCCAGTACCGGTGTCTGCACTGGTATATAGCCACACCTAGACCCAATTTTTAGTACTGAACCCCCAGCTTGCTCCTCACCAGCCTAATTGTTCTCTCTCTCTCTCTCTCTCTGATCCCCCTGTCTTATCAACACTAGGCCCATCCATCCCCTTATTCTTCCTTTCCCAACCTTGGATAGGAGCTCACTACCCTGGGTTTTGACATCCTACCATGCCCCGTACTTTATAGCATTCAATCCCGGAGCTCACACATATTCCTTTTCTCCATCCACCTTCTCTACATCCCGTTTTACCAACTCCTTTCTGTGCACCGTGCCCTCCTTGCCTTTCTCCCCCTACCTCCCTCCCTTCCCCCCTACCTTCACCTCTACCTGGTGTATATTTTTATTTTTTTCTTCCGTTACTTCCTCCTGCAACCTTAGATAACCTTCTTTATCTTCCTATAAACACTTCTATGTATGTAAGTACCGTATAATCTGTACAATATCTGTATAATTCTATATACATATGAACTCCTTTTTCTTCCTCTCTGTAAAGAGTATTATCTGTATTGCCTTGTAAATACCTGTGTTGACCTGTATATACAATAGTTCATGCTCCACCCAGGTCCATCTTGCAAATGAGCTTCTGCTCAACGATGAACACCTGGTTAAATAAAGAGTTGATTGATTGATTGATTGATTGATTGATAGATAAAGTGTTACAGGACCTGAGGCAGCATGGATTCATATGGGGGGGAGGTCATGCCAGACAAACCTGATAGATTTCTTCAACTGGGTAACCAGGGAAAAAGGCAATTGTGGGGTGGTAGACATGGCCTAAGTAGAGTTCAGCAAGGCCTTTGACACTGTACCACATAAAAAGCCTATGAATAAACTGGGTCATTTGGGAGAGGGGTCCTACATAGGGATGAGTGAACTGGCTCTGCTGCACTTCTGAACCTTCCCAGACTGGGCTAACTTGGCTCTGACCAGGAAAACCGAGACTTTCATGGCTCGACCCAAGTTGCCAAGTTGTCCCAATTCGGAAGTGCAATCTGGTCCACGTACTGCATGCAAGTCACTAAACAAGGCAGGGCAGGATGCAGAAATAAAAAACAAAAAGTGTTTTTTTTTCCCCCCCCCAATTTCTAAATGAGTACTCCCAGGTCCCTGCCTTTCTGGTGCAGTCTTTACCACTACACATATAGTCACTTCACTACCAGTCTAGCACTGTTTGTAAGGAGCTTTGGGACACAGTGTGTATGATATGCCTGGTTAAATAAAGTGATTGATTAATATAAATGCTGATGCTGATGCTGATTCTTCTTCTTCTTCTTCTTCTTCTTCTTCTTCTTCTTCTTCTTCTTCTTCTTCTTCTTCTTCTTCTTCTTCTTCTTCTTCTTCTTCTTCTTCTTCTTCTTCCTCTTCTTCTTCTTCTTCTTCTACCAAGCCCTTGTGTCTGTCTCAACCTCATTTGAATCATTGACTTTACACAGACCGCCTTCTGGCAGCTAAATCCACCATTCCATAGGTTCAATAATGTTTTGTTTTCAACAGAAAACCCTGGTTAAAAAGTAGAATTTGCCATTTTTAAACTAGCACTTGGGAGTCCATTTTTCATGAAAAATCTCTATTTGCACCACTTCAGCATGGAAAAAAAAACACTTTATGCCATTATTTGGGGTAAATCCCTTTATTTGGAGACAAATAAAAAACAGATTTACCCTTAGTTTTGGGGAAAACATGGAAAATTGAATTTTAAATTTTGCTAAATGGAATTGGTCGTTGTTGAAAACTGAAAATCATTGGATGTACTTTCACCACATTCTCTGTGAAAAATAACTTCCTGGTTTCTTTCTTAAACTCACCATCTGCCAGCTTCATGGAGCTGTCCCTGGTGTTGTGTTCCCACTCAGTCTGAAAAATTCCCCACTGTCTGCTTTATTTATCTCGTGGAGGTATTTGTATCTTTCAGTCAAGTCTCCTCTCCCCCTTCTTGCCTCAAATGTATGTAAATTCAGATCTGCCAACTTCTCCTCATATGTTCTTTCATGCTGCAATTGAACATCTTGATTGACATCCTCTGCGCTGCATACAGTATGTGCATGTGACAAGGGTAACATTTAGTATTGCTTTGTAACATGGATGTAGGTGGGAGTAGGGGGGACATGATTGAAACATGTGAGTTTTTACAGGGGTATAAACAAGGGGCCAGATTCACAAAGATCAACACAAGCTGCATCAAACAGCAACTTGTGCTGATCCACTGTGCACCAGGGACTCTGCACCAAATTCCCATGCGGGAAGGGTCCCAGTGCCACTGTCACAGACACAGCCACATTCCCCACACCAAACAGAATGAGCACAGGAGGGGAATGATGGAGGCCTGTGGCAGCCCCTGGCCCTGTTGTTGGCAAGTCTGGCAGCTACCAGTGCTCAAGGCATGTGCAACCCCCCCACCCAATGGACATCAGTGACCACTCTGTAGAATGTCAGTGATAACAGACAGTGTGGGAGGGCCGCTGGGGGGGCATGGCTAGGGTGGGCATTGCTGTGTTGGGTCCCTTTCTGTGCTAGGGCTGCAAGTGCAATCCCAGGTGCATTCCACAAGTGCCCTGTGGTTTGGAAGTATTATCCCAGGAGCTCCCCACACTGGCCTGCTAGCCATCACTGCAGCACCACATGCGGGGGCACACACTGGGCAGTTGCCCTGGTTAGACTGATGCCACAGGGCAGCCAGTGGTGGCACAGTTTGTCACCAGATCCTGTCAGGTTGCTATGGCAGTCAGGGCTATGCTAAGAGTCTGGTGGTTCCTGGACAGATGACGTTACCCTAGCAGCCAGCAGGGTGTAGGTGGCAGTCAGGGAGCTGCCACTGTTGTGTGGCACTGCATGCGTCAGGCTGCCCTCATACAGGGCATGGCTTAAGGGTCTGAAGCTGATCCCACCATCCCAGTGTTCAGGGTACATGGCCACTGATTTTGTCTGATGTGGTGCCCAGGTCACTAGACCAGCCTTTTGCTGGTCTAAGCAGTGTCATCAGTGTCAGCAGCTGTGGGGCTTCCAGAATCCCACCTTAGGAGATGTTGCAGCTGGATTCCAGCACAAGCCCCCTTACACTGTGGTGCACCCCCGGTTTGGGTACAGGGCTTTGGCAGGACCTGTTTGGTGCCTGGGACCCCACCATCACTGCAGCCTACATTCTTGGATTGGGAAATTTGCAATTTTTGATGCAAGGTACCCCTTGCATCAAATCAGATTGATGTTGACATCTTGCATCATGTTTTTGACTTTCTGACTTTGGCCCAAAGATGAATAGTGCAGACCTACTTGTAAGAAGTTTGGAATGTATTCACCTGGGGAGGGTGGTGGAACCATGGAACACACTGCCAACAGAAGTGGTGGTGGCCACTACCCTTAGTGGATTTAGACATGGTTTGGACATAGCAGAGGAACTCATAGTCTCCAAGGGGGAGCAACACAGTTTGAGGGGTGAGAGAGTGGGGAAGGAGGGCAGGTATGAGGGAGTGGGGAAGGAGGGTAAGAGATCAGCAGTACAATAGATCAGTGGGGTAAGGTAATAAAGGATGGGCAGACTCAACAGAATTTGACTGAATGAGACCAAAATTCAATGTCTCTATGTTTCTGTATGTATTTTCTTTGTAACTGTTAGTAGTATAGTATATACTATAGTTACGTGATATGTTTCATGGTTATGAGGTAATACCAGCCAAGTTAGAACATTTGGTTATCACTTTATATTTCAGGGCACAGGTTACATGTAGTTTTTTGATAAGTGTAACTACTGCTATCAGCATGTAACCATTTAATACCAACGCTTTGCATGTTATTATGCAGTTACTAACATTTTAAAACTGGCAGTATAGCCTAGAGGTTAGAGTAACGAGCTGGGAATGAGCTTGGTACATCCAGCAGACCTGACCTGGATTTGATTCTCACAACCTCTACTTGCATACTGTGTGACTCTGAGCAAGTCACTTAACCACCCAGTGCTCCCAGGTCTCCCCTGAAAACAGACACTTGTGCCTTGTGGGCCTTACCCAGTTACCAAAGACTAAAATAAAAAAAAAATTAAAAAAATGTAACTTGCGCTCTGAAACATAAAGTGAAACCCCATTTTCAGCTCATTGCAAACTGGATTATAGCATGTAGTTAGTCCTTGCTCAGCATGGATTTTCATTCCTGCTGAAATGTTGTATCACAGTTGAAAGATGGAATATCACTGTACCCTTCTGTAGTACAACAGCATTCCATCAGGCTGGAAATCCTCATGGTAGCTGTTTTTATACACTGCACTGTCACATGCACAGCAATCAGTTCAAGTTCTGAATTGAAACCACTGGCACATTCTCAACTGCCACAGAGTGCTGTGAGAACACTTTTGCCTAAAAAAAAAAAACCTAAACAAAAATCAGTGTACTATAAACAATATTGAATGTGCAATCGCATGCCCAACCAGCCTGTACTGCCACCTCAGGCTTCTAATTACATCAGAACTCTTGAGCTTTGCTCTCAAGGTCTAATGTAATCAGAACCCCTTTGTTGCAGCATAGGCTAATTTTGCATGGTTGCTCAACCAGAATTCTCAATGTATTCATTATTTTAACAATAAAGCATAAAGCAGTCTGGTAAAGAAGAAACATATACAGGGCTTGTGGAACCTTTACACGCTCTCCTAATGTAGTGGATCTTATCTTTAAAACATTTCCTGATTGCAGTCTAATTTTAGAACAAGCTATCAAAATACATTTTAAATACAACTAAAAGGTCCTTGGTTTGTATTCCTACATCTGAAAATAATAATTCAAAACATTTAAATCATGCATGACTGGAACTGACATCTTTAAGTTACAAGGAGATGATCACTCACATTTAGAACTGAATTTAAATCCATATCTACTGTACAATTACCCCAATCCCAAATGAAATACTGTATTACTTTAAAACTGACTAACCATTTATGTCTTATCATTGTAGCAGTTTGTAGCACTAAAGAAGCTACATTATTTTAGGGGTGTCTGAGGTCTTCATATAATCTTCCTCTAAAATACTGCTTACTTGCAGCTAGGTTGTAAGTTGCTAATAAAAACAGATATTCTCAGCCACTGTTCTAATATATACAAACATGTACTGACCACTACTCTTGGTTGACCTCTTGCTTCCAGTACAATACATGTTTTCATCAGGGATGCAGCTGTATTTATTTCATGTTGTCATGTGATTTCTTCAGTGTTCAAACCTTTGGTTTCCCATGACCATGACTAATATCCTCTTGAGTTCACCTGCTTGTGGTCTGAAAATATATTTGCAGTGTTTTCAGTGGCTTAAGACTTGTGTTAAGTTTCAGTTTGACTCAGCTAGGAATATACTATGGATTCTAGAAATACCAGCAGGAACAAATTAATGTCTAGGTTTGCAGTAGAATTAAAGAAAATTAGTATATTCATTTAAAAAATTAAAGTAAGTTATCACAAGACAGTGACCTCCCTTGACTTCCCCATTTATCCTAAAGTGCCCCCAAATACTATTTGCACTCTTAGTTTAACAGATCACAAATGGAAAGAGATGACTTCTTTCCTTATCTTTATACATCTGTTTGGCATCTTTTTATCTGTAACCAACACATTGGGGGGCTTACCTGGATGCTGTTGTGCCCCCAGGACTTTGCCCACCAACTGACTTGTTGGTCGCTCTGGCCTCAGGACTACTGCCAAGGGTGGGACCAGAAGAGCCATCATAGAAATGTCCACACAATCGGACAGGCAATGTGTGCACGTTTGAGCAACCACCTGCTCAAACTTGTGAAGCGCTGTGGCTCAAATGTATTTTAGCACTAGAAGCACCCACCTGATACAGACCTTAAAGCCACATTGGCAGCCAGCCATAGTGCCTCCTCTAGTATGCTCCAGACCCAGGACCACCAGTGAGCATCGAGTTGCTAGGAGATACTAGTATGGGGGGAGAGAAGAGAAAGAATGGGCATTGTGACTCTGGTGCACTGTGACTTTAAGAAATAAAGAGGCTGCTAGTCCAAAATATACTCCCTGCATGCAAAGGTGGGGGGGGGGGGCAAATATCAGAGCTCCTGGCTGGGAGCACAAAACCTTTTTTCACTGAATTCCACTACCAGACTAATGGGCACATGAGTGCCTAGTGTTCTCTAGCACAAGTGAAACAGTTGCTTTGTAAATGAACTTCAATCTATAGCAACTATTTTACAGAAGAATGCAGCCACCAACTTGTCAGCATCTAACAATGCTGCCAGCCAGTTGTAGTTCAGGGATATCAGCAGCTGAGAACCCCTGAGGATTGTGGGAACTGATGCAATAAGAACCCTCCTAAATGGACTGGCAGGCTTTTTGAACAACTGAGAGGGCAGGATTGGGCAGAAGAACTGATTGACTGCCCTACCTGACCAATGAGAAACAAAATGAAGGGAAAGGCCTATACAAGGGAGATGGCCTTCATCCATCCAGTAAAGGAACAAAAGTTCTCAGTGAGTGGTTTAAATGTTACATAGGTGAATATTTAAACTAGCAGAGGAAGTGGTGGAAAGAAACAAGGAGAAGTAGACTGTGCCCCCCCCCCCAGCTGAAGTAGTTCGTAGGGAGAACTATAAGAGCAATAAATCCCCAAGGGTATCTGATAAGGAAAACAAAATGGTAGGTATTAATAGGGATGGAAATAAGGGCAGTGGATAAGGAAAGAAGGTAAAAGGGGGTTGACAAGCAGGGTCATATCAGTATAAGGAAGGCCATTTGTGCAAACACTATAAGTCTTGGGAACAAGATCCCTGAGCTAGTAACCATTATGACTCAGGCTGATCTAGACACTGTTGCCATTACTGAGTCACAGTGCAATCAGAGCTATGACTGGGATTTAGCCATACTGGAAGATACACTGTTCAGGAAGGATAGGATGGGTAAGAAAGGGGAGGAGTTGCTCTTTACATAAGGGATAACATAAAAGCAACAGAGGTCAGGGAGGGATGGAAATTCTGTGGGTCACCCTAGAAAAGGGGAATGGAGCCACTATTCACACTGCAGTGATCTACAGACCTCTGGGACAGGGAGAGGACATAGACAAGGTTCTGGTGAAAGCCATCCAGAAGATGGCTAATAATGGGGAGGTGCTGCTGGTGGGGAACCTTAATATGCCTGATGTACTGTAGATTGGAGCATCCTAGCTGCAGCTTCAGGTAGGAGCAGGGACATCCTGGACTCTCTGCAGGGGCATTCCTCAGGCAACTAGTAGTGGAGGACACTTGCAAGGTAACAATATTGGACCTTGTGCTCACCAACAGGGACAGTATTGCAGATGTCATGGTGGGAGGCCACCTGGGGAGCAGTGATCACTGTACGGTGTAGTTCAATATAAGATCTGTGTCAGAAGTGAACCACACAAAGGCAAGGGTCCTGGATTTCAGCTGGGCCTGTTCTAGAATGATGTGATAATGCCTCAGGGATGCCTTGGCAGGGTAGGAGAATTTGGGAGGAGTGGAAGAACAGTGGGCAAAGCGAAAAGAGGCCATATTGAAGGCAACAAACCTAATCATCAAGCAGGTAAGCAAAAGCAAAAGAAAAGGAAACTGCTATGGTTCTCAAAAGAGTTGGCTGGGAAGTTAAGGACAAAAAAGCTAGCATTCAGAAGCTATAAGGAGACACACAGAAAGGATAGAGAGTTGTATCAAGAGAAGCAGAGAGGCAGGGAAAGCAGCCAGGAGCGCAAAGGTGCAAACGGAGGAGAAGGTAGCACAGGCAGTAAAAAAGAGGACAAGACATTTTTTCAGGTATGTTAGCAAAAGGAGAAAGACCAGGGTGGGATTGTAAGGCAAAAGGAGGGGGTTGTGTGCAAGGGTGTGTGTGTGTGTGTCTGTGTGTGTGTGTGTGTGCATGCGCGCAAGGGGACAAAGGAAAAACAGACATCCTGAACCATTATTTTTGTTCAGTGTTCACAAACGAAAGGCAGGGTGAGGGACCACAGATCTGTGTCGCAGCATCAAAGGACGGGGTGTGGGCAGTAGTCTATTTACAGACAAGAGAGTTCTGAAAGAACTTGCAAATTTTAAGGTGGACAAGGCCATCGGGCCAGATGGGATACATTCAAGGTTTTTGAGGGAGCTCAGAGAGCTCGGACAGGTGCTGACTGCACCTCTGACAGTCGTCTTCAACCACTCACTGGAAATGGGAGTGATCCCAGAGGGCTGGAGGAGGGCAGATGTAGTACCACTTCACAGAAGTGGGAGCAAGGAGGAAGCTGGCAATTACAGGCCAGTCAGCCTGACTTCAGTGGTGGAAAAATAATGGAATTGCTACAGAAAGAAAGTATTGTGAAATATCTTGAATCCAGTGGCTTACAAGATCAGACACAGCATGGATTCACTCGGGGGAGGTCATGTCAAAATAATCTTTATAGATTTCTTTGACTGGGTAACCAGGGAAGTAGATCAGGGTGGAGCCGTGGATGTGGCCTACCTAGATTTCAGTAAGGCATTCGATACTGTTCCACATAGGAGACTCAAACAAGCTGGGCCTAGGAGTTAGACTAAAAGTGGTGAACTGGGTAAGAAACTGGTTGGGGGATAAGCAACAGAGGGTAGTGGTAATGGAATTCACTCCTGAGAAAGGGAGAGTGATTAGAGGGTGCCGCAGGGATCAGTGCTGGGACCAGTCCTGTGATCTTTATAAGCGGCATTGCAGAGGGACTAGAAGGGAAGGCATTTCTTTTTTGCAGATGACACAAACATCTGAAATAGAGTGAACACTCCGGTGTGTGTGTGTGTGCGTGTGTGTGTGTGTGCGTGTGTGCAAAAAAGGAATGGATCTAAGTAAGCTTGAGGAGTTGTCTAGAAAGTGGCAACTAAGTTTCAATGCAAAAAAATGCAAAATCATGCACTTGTGGCGTAGGCAGTCAGGGTCAAAGTGCAAAATGAGGGGAGTGGTACTGGGGACCACCAAACAGAAAAAAGACCTGGGTGTTATGTCTGATAACCTAAAGGTGGCCAGACAGTGTGACACGGCTGTTGTGAGAGCCAGTGGGATGCTAGAGTGCATAGGGAGGTGTATCACTAGCAGAAAGAGGGAGGCAGTGATACTTCTGTATCAATCTCTGGTGAGACCCTACCTAGAGTTCTGTGTATAGTTCTGGAGTCCTCATCTCTGAAAGGACATAGACAGAGTTGAGGCAGTCTATAGGAGGGCATCTGAAATTATGTGGAATCTGCAACAAAAGCCCCATGAGAAGAAACTGAAGGACCTCAGTATGTACAGACTGGAAGGAAGGAGGAATGGGGGGGGCGGGTTATGATAGAGACCTTCAAATACATCAAGGGTATAAACAAGGTTCAGGAAGAAAGTCTTTTTCAGAAGAAAGGATTCACAAGAACAAAGGGTCATGCAATTAAGCTGGAGCGGGTAGAATCAGGTAAACTGCAAGGAAATACTCCTTCACAGAAAGGGTGGTGGTTGCCTGGAACAGCTTCTCTGAGGAAGTGTGGGAGCAAAAACTAATGGGATTTAAGAAGGCATAGAATAGGTATAAGGGAACTTTATAAGTGGGGGGGGGGGTAAAGCCATAGATCAAATAGGGTCTACAGTGTGACAGTAGGTAGGGAACATGGGCAGACTTGTTGAGCAAAGCAGTCCTTATCTGCCATCGAATTCTGTGTTTCTATGTTTCTAGAGGTTGCTGGGCTATTGAGGAGCTAGGAACAGTCTGAGGAGGACCCAGAAGTGTTCAGACCTGCTGCTGTTGAGAAAAAGGTGACAGGCCTAGCCACGCTAAACTTCCTGTGATCCCACACAGAAAAAGAAGGCCTTCAAATTCAGTTCAAGTATTCTTCATTTTTTTAAAAACTGATAGTCATTTTCATGTTTTTGAAGTAATTCAAATTGACTTCAATTGTTACCTCAAATACCAGTTTTTATCCATTGAAAAATGTCTCAATTTGTTCTCAAATGCCCTTCAGAAAGTGCACGAAAAATGCTAATTAGCCATCAAAAAGAATAATGAAATGCTGGTAGTAAACTGTTATGAACAAGACCTTCAGCTGTACCTGAAATACCTTTTAAAGGAAAACTCCTGTTTGCAGGGGCTCCCACCCCTGCAAACCTTACCATCCAGTTTAAGTTTAGTAGAAAAAGGCATTTTTTTCTCCCACAACAAAGTTTTTTAATTCAATTCTGAAAAGTCTGTTACTCGGACAGATGGTGGACGCTTAGGCAGCTCCATTTACTGTAAAGGTACGGGTGTGGTGCTGCACCATGTGCTTCAGTACAAATACATTGAACAGCGTGGTGCAGCATTGCACCTTTACAGTAAATGGAGCCTCCTAAGCGTCCACCATACTTTCGTGTAGCAGACTTTTCAAAATTAAATTAAACAACTTTGCCGTGGGAGGAAAAAGCTACTTTTTCTACTAACCTGAATGGGAGGGTAAGGTTTCCTTTAAAGTGCAACAGTCCTAAAACATACAAATCAAATGGCCATGAAATCAGAGAAACTGTCTGTCCCACTGATGGGCCTCATTTTCTTCCACCCAGACCAGCGCAAGGACCTCTGACTAGCATCCCCTACCTACATGTACCCTCAGACCAGCAACTGGAACCCAAACCAGTCTTCCCCACCGGGGTGTAGCCAGGAATTTCTGAGCTGCACACCAAGTGGACTCACCGCTACCCAACCCCCCCTTAGGGTGAGCTACCCCTCACCCACCGTTCATGTCCTCTCAGATGCTAGCTTCATTTTCTGTGTTGTATGCCATCACACCATTCCACCACCAACAGGTGTCAGACTAACAGACTGGCTTTTGGTTACAGTTCTGCATTGTGAAGAGCCTCTGTACCAGACTGGCCAAGTTTCAATGTTGCATTGTGACAAGTCTCTGTACCACATCAAGGTAGCCAGTCCCACAGAGGTCCATTTACACTAGCCAGCCACCAGACTAGCTTTTAGTTACAATGTTGCATTGCGACAAGCATCTGTGCCATATCAAGGTAGCCAGTCCCACAGAGGTCCATTCATACTAGTGCCTTAATCTTACACTATCCACTCACACAGAAGGCCAACATACAAGCTCCCACACCAGCCACACAAAAGCCTCAAAAGGTTCAGTACCACTACCAGTTAAGATGTAAGCATGATCCAAATACTTACCCAGTCCACACAACATGCATACCAAATTCAACTGCTGAAAACATACACACAGTGTTGCAGTTACATACACTGCAGATAAGTACTTACCCACGCAGCAGAGCCTGTCCACATTACAAAGAGGGTTGCGGTAAACTACATGGTGCTTTGGCTGGTGTTCTGATTCTTGTTCAGTTACATTAACTGAAACCATCAATACCAAAAAAGCCTAATTCCAGGCACAGTATTGTGTATGTACCTGCTCAGGTTCCAAACTGACTACATGCAAAAGCAAAGACAGTTGCAGAGCTTACCACAGTCATGCACTGCAGCCTACTCACATCCCAAACCCACCACAGCAAGTGGCCACCTACCCACAGTAGTGTTACAAGTAGTGTAAGTAACAGCTAAGCTCTCAGCCACACATTCATACTCTTCTGCACACTCACACCCAAAGTATCCAAAGCCCACCACTGCAAGTGGCCACCTACCCACAGTAGTGTTACAAGTAGTGTAAGTAACAGCTAAGCTCTCAGCCACACATTCATACTCTTCTGCCCACTCACACCCAAAGTATCCCAAACCCTCCACTGCAAGTGGCCACATACATGCATATTGTACTTATAACACTGATGTGGGTATGTGGCCACTTGCAGTGGTGGTGGGTTTTGGATACTTTGGGTGTGAGTGGGCAGAAGCGCATGAATGTGTTGCTGTGAGCTCAGCTGTTACCCACAGCAGTGTTACAAGTGAACAGCTGAGCTCACAGCCATGCTTCTGCACACTCACACCCAAAGTATCCAAAGCCCACCACTGCAAGTGGCCACATACCCACAGCAGTGTTCCGTTACATGAACACTACACAATTTGTCAGGTAACCACAACATTGCGCTCACTGTTATATGGAGGATCTGGGTAAGCTAGTTGATGCACTGGTTTTGTTACCTTAACCAAAAGCATTTGCATCAAATAGCCCCATACCATGCAGTAAGTGTTTAGTCATCCTATTGGTTTATTTGAGAAGCGTCTGTCCTGGCATGGGTCAAAGTCTTTGAGCACCTGTTCCATATCAATTTCCATGTCTCTGTGTACATGTAAAAGAGCGAATCCTGTCAGGCATCGTTCCCCCATGCTGTTTCTGATCCAGGTCTTCAGCCTTCTCAAGGCACTGAAGGATTTCACTGCACTTGCCATGCTGACTGGCATCGTTTACAAGACTGATAAAACAGCATTAACATTTGGGTAGAGATCTGCATTCACATCCTGTAATGTCACGAGAATGGTCTCTGGAAGGTCTGCCACAGGAACATCGACCCACTTTTCTTTCCATCTTTCCAGATCCACCTTAAGGTCCTCCAGGCTGCCCAGGCCAGTCTTGTAGGCACTGTACACTGCTGTTATTTTGTCCTCCTGTAGCAAATGCAGTTTGTTTGGTAGAAGATACTGCCCAAGGAACGGTGGCCAGCACTCTATAAGTTTATCCTGCAATTCCGAAATGACATGGTCTAGGAAAGGAATGAAAATGTTGACTCTGAAGTAGTCTTGAGGGCTTGCAGCACTGATGTTGCTTCTCTGTGTTTGCCTACCACATATGTGAGGTACCTCCTCCTGAATGAATGCAGCCTCCACTAGAGTCAGGATACTCTGATACAGTTCTGCAAAGTGGCTTTCTGACCTGTCCTGCATTTTCTTCAATACTTGCACAAGGTTGGAGGCCTCTTATGTTGCTTGTAGGAGGTCAGTGTTGACATGCTGCAGATACAGATGAAGAGGTTTCGTTCGGGACAAAACATAATCAACTGAATGAAGAGTCACGAGGAAGTTGAACTGCTGGATGCACAGCAGCAATCTGTTCACTTCATTGTCAAACTCTGCAATTTTCTCAAGTGTACTTGCACCAAAAATTTTGCTTTTAACCTTGATAGAGAATCTGCTTGACTCATCCACCTGGTGTTTCCAGCTGCAGGAATAGTGCACGTCTGATCTGCTGGTTCATCATCGTAGTCGGATGGCAAGTTGTTGAATTCTTTGAGTTCTGCCTGAAAGATGTTACTGCGCTTTTAGGACAACTTGAGTGTTGAGATAATCTTTTCCATGATATCAAACATATTGGACACTTGTCGTAAGGAATATGAAGGCACAATAGCTGTGTTGAGGCCATGAGCCTTGCAAACTGTATACACTGCTTCAGGGACAACCACTGTGATGTGTGCTTGCACACCATTGAATTTTCCACCCATGTTACTCCCCTTGTCTTACCCTTGTCTGCGCATTAGTTTTATGTTGATGCCCCAAGCCTTTAAATGCCACACGAATAGTTCTGCTAAACCATGGCCAGTTGTATCCATACCTTCAGTGAACTTGATGAAATCTTCACGAAGTTCAATTGTGCCTGAAAGGTCCCAATGTACATAGCGAACTGATAAAGAAATCTGCTCCTTGGTTGACACATCTGTTGTTCCATCCGCTATCAAGCTGAACCATTTTGCCTCCCTTACATTGTTTAGTATTTTTCGCTGTATTTGCTGACCCATCAATTGAATTAGTTCATTCTGAATTTGTGGAGATGTGTACAGTGCATTCCTTGGAGCCGCTTGTAGGTGTTCTAGCAGACTGGTATCCAATTCTGCGGTGTATTGTAATAAGCCATGGAAATTTCCAGTATCATCGTACTTCCCCCAAAGAGCAACGTTGTGTTTCCCACAATATAGAATGATCTTGATGATTCTGCATAGAAAATGAAGCGTATTCTCCGTCATCTTGTTGTTGTGCTCCACCAGAGACTGGCTTGCTGTTTTTATCTTCCTAGCACAAACTGAGAGAAACCCATCCGCTCTCATGACAGCATTTTCATGGTCCTTAGACATGCTGTGCCTCTCCAGAGTCTTCTTTGTATTCAACCAGTCCCTTAGTGGTGCAAATACCAGAATGGTGCTAGTACTGGAACTGCTGAACACGAAGCATGGACCACAGAACACACCATCCAATGCCTTTGAATACCTAGCAAATTTGAAGTCATGCAACGCCTGAGCATTGAAATGCCTGTAACGCTGGCTCGGACCATCTGGACCCATCAGATGACAAGGAAACTGAAATCCCGGAGGTGGTTGCCACTGATGTTCAAGAATTTCCTTCCTCTGAGCATCTGTGAGATGGGATCGATTCATACAGCCGATGTCCTCAGTATTTGGTGGATGCACGTCTGGTTCCTGGAAAATGACTGGAATCTGGACTACTTCAACAGTAGTTGATTCTTCCACTGTCTCCACTAACTGGGAGTCAACAACAGCTTTCTGCAGCTCTTCCATGGTCCCCACTAACTGGGAGTGGACATTGGCTTCCTGGAGAACACCCTGTGATGCTGTGTCTTCTAGAACTTCACCTGCCACTTGTTTTTGTGCAGTCGCCCATGCAAGGTTATTGGATTGACAAGTCTCCACACTATTTCCAAGCTGCGGCTCTGTGTTGTGGATCCTGCAAATACAAAGGTCTGCAGTTAGCTAAACTATTTACCTAGTAAAATTCTGTTTACTCTCTTTTATGGCAGGATTTCTTACCCAGAGCTAGATGATGGCCGAGTGAGGAAGGACTGCATCAGCTTGGACATTTGTGCGGTTTCCTCCATTCTGGCCCGCTTTGCTTTTCTTACCTGTGCTCCAGATGGTTGCTTTCTTTTCCCTGCTTCCATTCTGGAAACAGTAAAAACAGTTTAACCCCTGCACTACAAGTGGAAATGGGGACAATATGCAAATAGGATAAAGGAATAAGGGAATGAAGGGGTATGATGAGGCAAGTTAAATATGGTCAGATACCTTACCTTAATGCAGTGGTTGGTGCAGTCAAGAAATCTTAATAGATCTGAATATGTAGCAGTTGCCTGAAAACCACAGATGCTTCTGCCTCTGCCCGTGAATCAAATGCTGTGACTGTTGCTTTCAGTAAATTTGCACTGTTAATGCTGCTGGCACCTGCCCTGAGTAACCACGCTGCTTACCTGTCATGGCAGATACCACTCAATTGAAAAACAAAACACACACCTCATTTGACAGCCTATGGAATTGCATGCAACAAAATTCACATCAAATATTATGCTGTTTCAATGTATGCAATACATAACTGTCTAGGCCCAAGGGTAAAGCACACAATCCCAGCATTCACCAACACCTTATCACAAGCTAGACTGCCCCAACTGTCAAATTGTGGAACCAGGTAGCATTCAGAGGAAACGTTCAGAAGATGAACTGGCCCTAATACAACATCCTCCAAACTATTTACACCAAAATGCCAAAACAAACAAGCATTTGTCAATGCCGAATGTTGTCATGCTGGCATTGGTATTACTGTAGTAGTGTAGAAGTTAGAGAGATGCATAATAGGAATGGCAGTGAAGTATTGAACTGATGTCAACCCCACCCCCACCCTGCAGAGACTGACAGGCACTGTCATGCGCCTTTGGATCGTCGGCCGTAGCGCTCATGCCATTTCACCTCACCCTACCCTGCAGACATCGACAAGTGTTGCGGTGTGCCTTGGGGTCTTCTGGCCTTACTGTGCAGGACCAGTGGGTGACACCAGGGGTTGGGGTCCACAGGATATGGCAGCCCATGCCAGTCCACCAGAGGCTGTCATTCCCCCTTCAAAACAAGCCAGAAATGTGCCATAATATCAGACCAGTGCCAGTGACACCCCCAGCCCATGCCTCTTCACCCAGGACTGGGGGCCAGTGGAGAATGGGCTGTACTTACCCCGGTATGAACTGAACAACCAGTCAGAGAGGGGCACATAGGTGGTATGACATCCCCAAAGTAGATGCCCTCTGTGCCAGCTGCACTTGCTTCCCTGGCAATGTGCAGGATCATGCAGGTGTCTGTCCCCTTGCCTGCCCCCAGCCCACCGCAGAGATTGGTCCTGTGACCATGATTTGGGCATGGAATAAGCATACAACAATGGCTCTAGATGCTGTGGGGTTTCCCAAAGGTGCACATCCTGTGCATGGGCAGTCTCTGCAGCTGTCCACCCCCTTTGCAAGAGAGGAACAGCTGCAAGCATTGTGTGGAGCATGTCCTTCTTTCAAAGCATATTACATATAGAATAATGCATGGGGTGGCATGTGTAATGAGAATTTTACACACACACCTGAGGTGTGGGATGCTGCATAAACCCCGAGGGCAAAGTCCAAGGGGTTTAGTTAAGCATCCCACACTGATTATTGCAAATGCTTTAAGTTACGAGCGTTCATTGCGCAGTTGCTATGCACCTCATTAAACAGTCATTTTATGGAGCATTGTCACCAAATTTTCAACACAGGCATTTTAGGACCTCTGTTCATGAAATGTATCACTGTCATTTTTGAAATGTGTCCAGAACACTGATTTCACACAGCAACCACGCTATTCTGCGCCGGAAGTGCGAAAACACATTTCAGCCAGGATGTGAAAAATGACAGCTGCACAGTTCACAAGAAGGTGTGGTAAAATGCCAATGTTGAGAATCTGGCATGCAAATAGTGCAAATGCACCAATGCACAAGCGTGCATTGCGCAGTTGCTACACACGCTTGTAAAACAGTCATGTGTTGGATTTTTCCCGCCAAATTTGCAACATAGGGTTTTTAAGAGCCCCCTTCATGAACAGTGGCACTGTCATCTCCTTACGTGAACCTGAAAGGTGATTCCACGCAGTGTCTGCAAAATCACATTTCGAGACCAAATAACACCATGACAGTGCAAGAATTCATGAGAAGGGGTCCCAAAAACCCCATGTTGAAAATTTGGGGCCAAAATTCACAAAAATGCCTGAGATATGTACTAAAGTTGAAAAAAACCTATCTATCCCATTATACAGCTTACGGCATTTCCTCAGTTCGCGGTCGGCTTTGAAGTGAAAGATTTTGTTCGGTCCACCGATGATCATTGCACTAGGCTCCGGAGGTAAGTATAGAAGTTATGGGGGGTGTGGGGAGGCAGGGTGCACAGTGGAGTGCGTGTGGGTGGGGCAGGGGGCACAGAGACTACGAGGGACCGCTTTCCTTTACAGGTATAAAAGGAAAAGACAACACTCACGGGACAGTTTTTTCCACGGGATTTGGCACGCTGGGGTGAGCTCCCAGCGTGCCACCTAACTGTTTTGGCGGGGTCTGTAGCTGATGGGGGATTGGGCACCCTGGGTCAGCAAACTACACGGGAGGGCCGAATTTATGCTAACTGGGATTGGTCACCCCGCCAGCACACAAAGAAGGGAGGGGACTAGAGCCGAGGGGATTGGGCACCCCTCAGCATTAAACAATGGGGTTATTTCTGCAATGGGGAGTGGGCTCCCCTGGAACACTGAGAAAGGGGCGGGGGGTAACAGCCGAGGAGGTTGGGCACTCCCCTCAGCATTACACAATTGGTGGGGTGCTTTATGCCGAAGGGGAGTGGGCTCCCCCATTGGCACATAGACAGGGGGCAGGGGCAGCTGACAGGAGGATTGGGCACCCCCGGAGTCAGCAGTTCTACGGCCATGTCCCGCCATGTACATAATGATGGTGAGCACGGCAAGAAAAGGACCACTGCATCTGATGAGCTTTGCTCAGATTGCAGTGGACCTTTCCTTAGATGTGCTCGCCACATTATGTATGCACGGTGTGGCGCCAGCATGCAGGCTGATTGAGGAATGAGGGACACACCTACTGATGCATGCCCTGCATTCACCCAACACATTCACCTCCAAATCTGCACTACCGCAAGATGTTGGCTTGTGCAGGTGCAGCAAGCCAACATAAAAACCAGCGCTTGCAGGCATGGCATCTGATGACTTCCTTGCCAGCATAAACTGGCATCACGTCAAGAGGTCCAGCACTACTCAAAACTAAGGCTTTGAGAAACAGACCCCCACAATGTGGTATACAGGATTTGTGAAGTGGGCCTTTATAGGACAGAGTAAATTAGCTGGTAGGATGTATAAGGAGACAGTTTTAACTGACAGCCATGTTACTAGAAATAATGCAAGATCAGTTACCTCACGACAGAAGTTAAATGTATAATGCAACAGCATTTGGACAGGCAGTGTTTGGACTGATAATTATACTGTGGTTGCCCAGCATCAGATAGTTTGCTTTCCAAATTACATTTGTCTACAGTATTGTTTTTTACACCCCAGACCCACCCGAACAGTACAGAGAATAGTAAACAGAGGTTGAAGCAGGGTACATGCTAAAAAAAAACAATAAAAACCCAGCATGCATTAAACAAATCCTTCACTACACAGCGGGCTCCAGATTTACTCAGATGCTAGGCAACTGACCCTACCATTTTATAGTTTCACTCAAGTATGATACAAAATCGAGATAGTGAGTAAACAGTGAGTAAACCATATGAAAGTTAAAGGCTGCTATTCCATTAATAGCCATGCAGAAATTAACACACACTATAACCAAAGACTGGGTGAGTGAAGGTGTAGAACCCAGTGTGGTCCTGATACCTCAAGCCTCTCCAGTTAAGTTAGGTGAGGTCTGTGTGAATCAGAAACCCTCTTGGTGAAAAAATTGGTTCTACACCTTTGCTGAGCCATTCTCTATACACTCCAGTTGTACCAGGTGACGTACCAAATCCAAACTTTATCAGTGATCTCTACAATCTCTTATAGGTTTCTCCAGAACAGAAGATTATTTCGTGGTCTGCAAATCAGCATTCAGGAAAGACCTCCTGCCATAAAGAAGTGGCTACAGTCACCGCCCCACACCACCCACCCACTATCATATTCTAACAGCAAGTAATGCATTTCATGACATAGCAATAATAAAGAGTTTAACTGAAAGAAACTGTCACTTTTCCCTGTGTCCTTATATTGTCATATTACACCAAATTATGCCACCTATTGCTGCTCTCACTCCAGAATGAAGCAGGGGTGCCCATATGGGAAAAGGCCGCAGACACAATTTTAATTGACAAAAAAAAAACAACTAACAAACAAGCTCTAGTCTATTAAATCTGTGCCACAGTGCCATTGTGGAAGAGAGGGCGGGGTGGGGACTAGAGGTAAATCAATCAGTTGCTGGGCCAAGAACAGAAGGACAAGTGCAGACAAATGGTCATCAAACCGCCTCTCTTGTAGCATGGACAGTAAAGCGTACATGGCAGTGTGAGGTACTGAGTGAGCTCTGGCAGCCACAGATGTCATCACTTGCTGTTCTGCCCAAAATTATGTAGAGGGACAACAGGATTACTATACCTCAGCCTCTCAGCATTAAAATGCATAGCACTGTCTTTTTAAATTCAGAGCTAATGGCTAGAGTGTGTAACCTTTATTTTAAAGAATGCGCCTGAAATTAGTATGTCCCATGGGCTGGATATTCAAACTGTGGCATTCTGTGGCACAAGCCCTTGCACTGCTCAGAAAAGATGCGCTGGGGTGTGGCTGGGGCGATATTCAATGGAGCTGCGCTATTGAGCAACTCCTTTGAATATCACCCCCTGGTCATAGCCACTGTGCATGGTGCAGTGGAACTTGCACCACCACAAGTGGTCAGAGTGGAGCATTCAGATGCGGTGGCGCAAGTTCCATTGCGCCATAAAAAAGGTGACATATGTGAATGAATTCTTTCACATATCTGGGCTGCCTTGTATGGTATGGGCTGCATGCCCATTGGCTCTTGCTCTGAACCAATGGATGTGCAGCCCTATCGAGCTGTCAGTCGGTGGGCGGCGGGGCAGCAGGTGGATGGGGTGCTGCCGCCCGCCGGCTGACGGGGGGAGAGCGGGGTGGTGGGGCTCCATGGGTGGGTGTGGTGGGGTGGGGGCCACTAGATCACCAGGAAATTGGACTTTGGGGGTTTGACCTTATGCCCAAGATCGGGCTTCACGGTCCACTGGACCACCAGGGATATTGGTCTTTGGGGTTGAACTTCATTCTGCCCGATTGGGCCAGTGGGGAGGGATCATTTATGTTATGCCCTGTACGGGCCAGTTGGAGGTTCATTTATGTTATGCCATGATCAGGCCTGTTGGGGGTTCAGTAATGTTATGCCCGCGACCATCGAGCCAGTCGGGGGTCATTTATGTTATGACTATGATTGGGCTAGTCGGGGGTTCAGTAATGTTATACTCACGATCGGGCCGATCGAGGAGATTTACTTCATGCCCCGAGTCGGGCCAGTCGGGGTTCAGTAATGTTATGCTCACGATCGGCCCAGTCGAGGGGGGAAATTTACTTCATGCCCGCGATCGGGCCAGTCAGGGGAGAGCGAGATCTGCCCGCGATCGGGCTAGTGGATGGGGAGTGTGTTCTGCCTGTGATCGGGCTATGGGGAGTTACTATTATGCCCATGATCGGGCTGCAGTGGGGGCACAGGGAACAAGTGGAGGGCCACCCACAGGTAGCAGCTGCTGTGTTGCGCCCTGCAATGCAGCAGCTCACCTGTGGGTGGCCCTCGACTTGATCCTTTTTATTTGGCTCAAAGTTGTGCAATCGCAGGTAGGGGGTTGTGCCTGCACAACTCTGCACGGCCCTTCTGAATATCGGGCTGTGCAGTTTATGCATGGTTCCTTCCCCTCCGGTACAGCATGCCTTCATTAGCATTGCGCTGTTGCTCAGCATGACTTGGGGGGGCGCAACTGCCTCCTGCTGAATATCGCAGAACGGCGCAATTTCGGGCTTGCGCAGGTGCAACCCTTTTGAATATCCAGCCCCATATGTTTAGTGCTAAACAATGTTCCTATGAAGTTAGTGCAAGGTTTTAATAGTTTGTCCAGAAATAGCTCTAGCATCACAAGGAACAGCAGTAAACCTCTACAGAGTAAGGGTACAGTAATATGCGAGTACAAATCAGTGCTATCTGAAATTCATAGTCATTTGGAGGTATGGGAAATACCCAATTGTTTGTTCTTGCCCATCCCACACAAACAAAAGACTCTCTGCCACTCTGGTTCATTAAAAAAACACACAGTGCGCCCCCACACCCACCCACTGTGTAATGGTGGCTGTAGCATACCTAGATTTAAGTAAGACTTTATGCCGTTCTACATAGGAGACTAGTCAGCAAGCTGGGTAGCTTAAGAGTGAGTCCAAAGGTGGTTAACTGGGTAAGAAATTGATTAGGGAATAAGAGGCAGAGAGTGATGGTACATAAAATTCACTGCAAGAAAGATAGGGTGACCAGTGAGGGGGGGGGGGAGAAATCAGTGCTGGGCCCAGTCCTCATCATTAATATCTTTATAAATGACATTGCAGAGGAACTGGAAGGGAAGGTCAGTCGGTGGATTACACCAAAATGTACAATTGGGCAGACACACTGTGGGGGAGGAAAGGATGAGCGGTGGCATGAGAAAACTCAAGGAGTGGTGAAGGATATGGCAGCTTGATTTCAATATGAAAAGGGCAAAATAACTCACCTGGAGCACAGTACAAAATGGGTGGAGTGGTACTAACAAACACCAAGCAGGAAAGGGATCTGGGGGTAATCATATAGGATGACCTAAAAAAAGTGGCCAGCCATTGCGACAAGGCAGTTGGTAAGACTAGTGTGATGCTAAAGTACACCGGGAGGGGTATTTCCAGCAGAAAGAGGGAAGTGGTGTTGCCTCGGTCTGTATAGATCTCTGGTAAGACCTCATGTAGAGTACTGTGTCCAGTTCTAGAAACCACATCACCAGAACAGACTGAGTAGAGGTGGTCCAGAGGACGGCAACTAAAATGGTGCAGAGTCAACATCAGAAGCCCTATGAGGAGAGACTAAACTATCAAAATATCTACACCTTGGAAGAGAGGAGATGGGGGGGTATGATGACTTAAATACCATACTGGGATAAATAAGGTACAGGAAGGGAATATTTCAGTTAAAAAAGGTGCTCAAGAACAAGCAGACATGCTTTGAAGCTACAGTAGGGTACATTCAAGAGAGACTTCAGGACATACTTCACAGAAAGAATAGTGGATTCCTGGAACAGCCTTCCAGTGGAGGAGAGAGGTCAAACACAGTAGTGGGGTTCAGGAGTACATTGGGTAGGCATAAGTTAATGTTAGGGGAAGCGGGGATTGGGGAATGTGTTGGAGATTAAGTAGGATCTACAGTGATACTGCAGGTAGTGAAAAAAGGGCAGAATGGGTGAGTCAAGGGGTTCTTATTTGCCACCAGATTCAGTTTCTGTATGTGAAAAGTGACTACTGGCCATGCAGCTGTATGCAAAGTAAGCTACTATGACTCAACAAGAAAAACATTTATTGTAAAATACTACGCTATTGTGAAAGCGAGGTTTTTTCATAAAGCTACAAAAGTAAGGAAAATACGTGGTTAGGCTGTTTTTGTACCCTAACTCCGCCCATTCCAGTAAACACCACTTAACTGAATGCCAAAGCACAATCCAGATTTCAAGCACAGATTTTGGCATTAACAAACATAGTAAGAGGAATACAGTAACAACCCATGATGAACATGCACCACACTGGTTGCTTCTGCTTTGTCAGTGGCCCCATAGCCATCCGCAAAGGCTGCTGCAGGTCTGGGGCAATTTGTATTACAATGCGGCTGCTGCTATCACACACACACACACACATATGTCACCCCCGGGCCTTGTGTTAGTCATGGACTATAACTGTCTTACTTGTACTGTGTTTTGTTTAGGATATTAAAATATATGTTTGAAATCTGGATTGTGCTGTGCCATTTGTTCCATGGGGTCCATGAAGGTGGTGCATGGGGGTGGACAGCGTCAGAGCTCAAATACCCCAACACCTTACCTTTGTGGGTTGAAGAAAGCCTAAGCAATGCAGTAATAAAGCTGTGTGCAATGAATATAAACAATTCATGGATATAGAATCAAGACTATGATGTACAAGAAAAGTGCACAGAATATCCAAGCATGGACAAAAACAACCCTAGAATGAAGGGGGCTAGCTTAACAGCAACTGAAAGGGTCACTCAAATGAAGGGCAAAAACTTTGTTGAAGGCCTGCAGTCTCGGTACATTTTTACACTTCAATTCAGTGGGCCAGATATAACCTTAAAACAGCTGAAGACAAACAGTTCTACCTCTCTGGGTGTATCAGAGACTCTGCACCCAATTTTGCAAAATGAGGGGTCCCTGTGCCCAAGACCCAGAAATTGCCACAGCTGGAGGGCATTGCCAAACAGTGGGCACACCTGCATGGTTTGATGGTGGAATCAGTCAAATCCCCCCAGCCGCAAGCCTACACAAGCCATGGAGGTGGGGAGAGGACTCTGGCTAGAAAGATGAGGAAAAGGGGCTGCTGGGGCAGTGAGGGTGCCATAGGGCATGAAGAGGCACAGTGGCAGACACAGAGTGGAGGAGTCAAATGGCAGAGGTGCCATACTCACAGCATATCTGACAGCCAAGGGAATTGGGTGGGGGGGCTGGTGTGGGGATGTATCATGATACAGCCCCAGGTGGAAGCAGCCCTGGCACCTTCCCCATAAGACCCACAGACCCTTATGTGTGGCGGATGGTACTGGACGCAGGTTACAGGAGGCATGCTATGGCCAAATACATGCCCCAGGCACTGTGACATTCCCTTGGTACACAACACCCCTGCGTGGTGGCCAGACAATGCCTGACTATACTGCAAGGGACTGCAGGTCCTGAGGGGCAAGTGCCAGGGCTGCTTCCACCTGAAGCTGTTATAATAGTATTACAATGCCAGCTCTCTACCTGGTCCCCTCAGCTGTCAGATATGCCATATAGCACCTCTGCCAGGCACCTCCTCCACTCTGTAACTTCTGCCATATCCCCCTCATGCCCTATGGCACCCTCATTGCCCCAGCAGTCCCCGTTCCCACCTTCCAGGACCCACTGTTCACTCGTCACCCTGCCAAGCAATGGTGCAGGGCCCTTAGACCAGCTCCTGACTGGTCTAATCTGATCCCCCCCAATGTGATCACAGCGGGGCCTATAGAATCCAAAACAAGGGTATGGTGCAGTCCCACCATGGCACAACCATCCTTGCATCCTGGAGCAACAGGGGTTCTTTGCCACACAGCATCATGATTTCGCCACAGCCAGCATTTGAAAATTAGGATTGCTATAAACTATGATGCAAGATGCCACTTGTGCCATACACCTTTGGCGCAGGTGCCTTGTGTCATAGTTTGCTGCTAGAAAATTGATCCCTGGGTATTTGTCTGACCTCCCTCATTTTTTGTATTTATTTTAGGGTAACTGGGTTAGGCTGACTGGGTACAAGACCCATTAAAGCAGCAGACTTTGTTTAAAATGTGTTTATACTGAAGAATTGGATGGTAAATACGGTGGGACTAATTGACTGAAATAGGTCAAGGAAATTATAATCAATATTGGCTTTACACCAAAATAATTAGCCATTTGGCTAAACTCCAAATATTTATTTTAGCCGCCACTAATTTTATTTTAGCCATTTTACCATATTAACCTTTTTTTTTTTTCAAGTGAACACATGGTATCTTGACATAAAATATACTAAACAACAGCGGCTAGTTAACAAAAAAGTTGTTTAGTGAAATTAAAAAAACAAAAGGAAAAAGCCAAACGACTTGGTGGATAATAGATGGAATGAACACAGGTTATACTGCCAATTATCCAAAGGGAAGGACTGAAAAATGAGGGCAGCAGAGGTGGTAACTGTCCCTACACCCATAGTACTGAGCATAGTTTTTGTATTAGGACTGCACAGATTACTTTAATTTTTGCACTTTTTTTTTTTATTCTTTAGTAACCAGATAAGGCCCACAAGGCACAAGTACCTGTTTACAGGGGTCACCTGGGAGCAATGGAGGGGTGAAGTGACTTGCCCAGAGTCACACAGTATGCAAGTACAGGTTGTGGAAATCAAACTCAGATCTGCTAGATGTACCAAGCTCATTCCTCTAACCTCTAGGCTATACTGCCAGCCCTTTTGTATCTTAAGTAGCTCATTTCTAGATGTGTCCAGGGGGAAGGGAACAAGGGACTAATGCTATAAGTCTTATTGTAGCAGTTCCTTGTTCTCTTCCACCTGGACACATCTAGAAATGAGCTTCTTGAAGATCAGAATGCTGTTCTGGTGAAAACCTTTTAATAAATGAATAAACTTTGCCAGTGACAAAGCAGTAGCTTGTAATAGCAATGGTGTAGTAGGGGTACTGTGGTAACCAGGGGGAACCTGCAGTGAGGAGATTTCATTATTAATTCACAAACTGCAGAAAGTAACTGCACCAGAAAGATCATATATGATAAAAAAATCATCATTACACTGGGTGAACACAAAGAGTCAAGGACAAACCTGTTGGCTGAACAAATTCTTGTAGTCCATTTACTTGAACTGAATGGTCCCCGAATCCGATTCCCCGAAGAGGACTCCCCGACTGGCAGCTGAAGTAGCTCAGTCAGTGTCAGGACACTAGTTTGAGATTACTGTGTAGCCAGACAGGCTCTGTGGAGTGCGCTGTCGTCTAGACGTCTCCTCACTGCAGGCTAGTCGCACTCTCTCTGAAATCCACAGTCAATGTGTCAACAATAAGTGCCGCGGTTGGACTCGAAGGACTCGCCATCAAGGCAGCAGTAACTCCTCCTTTTAAACAGGACCAGAATTGACAAAAACAAAATCCTAGTCACGGCGGCACACTGGCGTACTTTCCCGACTCATCTGGTAGTCTGAAGTCTGTCTCTCTCTCCTCCACAGCCCCAATGCAAACACAAACAGACTACAGTGCTTGTAAGACGGGCATTTAAAGAGCCCGCCCGACCTTGACCTGCCCCTTACTACTCCACGGCCACACCTCCATTCTTACAACAGACCTGATTGAGACATGGGGCAATGGCATGGTAGCCTAGTTCTCAATCAGGTAAGCCCAGCCCCAGCTTACGGACGTCTTCAGCTTAAGGCAGGCAGCACCCCTCCACCACCAATCAATACAGATCCACAGGACAAAGAGCAGCCGGGAAAGTGCATGAAAAAAAACAAACAAACAAACAAAGTGAAGCAACGTGGAGAAACCAGCTGGTGCCTGCTACCCAGCTGATCTGCTGCAGCACACCGTGGGGTGTCAGGCATATCAGTAGCTATGTCCTTGTTCCCCACCTACATTCTCCCTGTCCTCCACCCTGAATCAGCCATGGGACTGCTGGGCTGGCCAGCCTCATCTATGCTCCCATGATATCTTCAAATGGACCAGCCTTGGGATGACTGGCCTCTCAGGTCTACATTTTCATTGTTCACTCACTCAGACCAGCCCTGGGAGCACTGGTCTGCCACAACACCTACTGTACATGTGAAGCTTGCCAGGATTAAACCTAATTCTGTAGCATGCTGCAGCAGAGTTACTACAGTAAACAATGCAATCTCAGTGGTAGTCCATCCCTTTTGTCATGCAGGACATTATGACACTGCACTTTATCCTGGTGGGTTTTGCTGTATGTCTTCCTTGTCCTTTGATCTGGATCAGTCTTGGGATCTAAGGTCTAGCTTTCCCAAGGAAAATCTCACCTTTGTGCACTTGGACTATTTCTGGGAACCCACACTGGCTTTCTCCATGTATGTCACCATGTTCCTTCACCCAGATAACCCCTTGGCCCACAAAACTAGCCTTCCACATCTATCATTCACCTGCCTGCCCACCCAGACCTGCCGTGGGACCCCTGGACCAGCTTCTCCTCCTCACTCATTTAAGTCCCTCCTCTTTAACCACCCAGACTAGCTCTGGAATCTCAAACTGGCATTTCTCACCTACTGTATGTCATCCTTCTACCCAGCAGGACCAGTCCTGCAAATCCTAGAAAAGCATTTGACACCAACCTCCACATTCATCTCCCACACTGCCCAGCCCTTGAACTCCCAGACAGGTGTCCTAAACTCACTTCTACCCTTTACTTCTAGCAGCACCAGACAAGGGACCCATGAATGGGTCTCCAACTGACATACTAACATACTAGCATACTATTTGCCAGCAGATTAGGCCTTATGGTCTATAGAGTCTGCTCGAACCTCAGATCCCTAGTTGGGTGCCGAGACCCTCCCCTTCCCTCCCTTGTGTTCCAGAAACCCCTATCATCCATCCCCACCCCCCTGGGACAGGCCATCATCTGATACATCCACTTTCTGTGTGTGTCCCACCCTCTCTTGAAGTCCTCCTATGTGGATCTCTGAACCAGCTCACCAGGCAGTGCATTCCAAGGGTCCACCACCCTCTCAGTGAAAGACCTCCTCCTCTTTCCCCCCTCACCCTTCCACTTTCAAACTTCAAACCATGCCCTCTGGTGATACCTCCCTGTTTTAGTCTAAAGATCCCCTCCATGTTTACCCTATTTATTCCCTTGAGGTACTTGAAGACCTCAATCATGTCCGTCCGTCTCTCCTCTCCTCCAATGAAAACAGGCAGAGCTCTTCAAGTCTGTCCTCATACATCAAATCCCCTAGCCCTCGTATCATCTTAGTTGCCCTCCTCTGTACTCTCTCCGGGAGCTGTATGTCCATCTTCAAGTGTGGTCTCCAGTACTGTACACAGTACTCAAGGTGTGGTCTAACCAGTCCATTGTACAGTGGCAGAATCACTTCCTTGCTCCTAGAGGTGATCCCCCTTACGATGCATCCCAACATCCTGTTTGCCTTGCTAGCTGCTCTCCTGCACTGCTCAGAGTTATTCATACATGCATCCACCATGAGCCCTAGGTCTTTTTCCCCTATTGAGGCCTCCAGCACCTCCCCCCCAGGGTGTACCTGTGCTTAGGGTTTCCCTGCCCAAGATGCAACACCTTACACTTGGTGATTGTGAAATTTAATTTCCATGTGTGAGCCCAGCTTTCCAGGGTGTCCAGGTCCCCTTTCGGGGCCAACCTCCCCTCTTCTCTCTCAACTACTGCTCCCATCTTGGAGTCATCAGCGAAGAGATTCATTTCACATCCTATACCCTCCTGATGTCCGATATGTATGCATTAAACAGGCTCGGACCCAGGACCCGAGCTCCCGACCCCACTACCAACCTCTCTAGGCTCGAGAGCTCCCCACAGACCACTACTTTCTGGGTGCATCCAGCTAGCCAGTTTTCAATCCATCTGACCATCAAGGGGCCTACTCCTAACCCCATCAGTTTCCCCACCAGACCATTGTGGGGGACAGAGTCAAACACCTTGCTGAAGTCCAAGAATAATACAGCCCCAGGCTTTCCCCTGTCCAGTTCTGATGTTACCCATTTGTAGAACTCCACAAGATCGGTTTGACATGATCTGCCTTGCACAAACCCATGTTGCCGACTATTCAGACCTCCCACCTCCTCCAAGTACACCCCCAATCATTCGCTTAGTATACTCTCCATTAATTTTCCCACCACCGAGGTCAAACTGATGGGTCTATAGTTACCTGGTACTTCCCTCCACTCCCTTTATGGATTGGCACCACATGTGCCTCTCGCCAATCCCTAGGTACCCTTCCTGTCTCAAGTGACCTGTTGAAGAGCTCCGCCAGGGGTGCAGCCAGTATATCTGCCAATTCCCATAGTACTCTCAGATGAATGTCATCCGGCCCAGGAAATTTGTCTTTCTTTAGGGCCTTGAGGGCTAACCACACCCTTTTGGTGGAGATAGCATCATCCGTTCCCTCCACCTTGCTGGCCTTTTTATCCTTATCCAGATGTGACACCCCTGGGGTACCTCTCCCTCCCTCTTGCTCCATTTCTGTTGCTCCCTTGATCCCACTCACTGCTGCTTCTATCCCCACCGTGCCTTGCTTTGTAGATATCCCATCCCCCTCCCTAGTGAACACAGAGGCAAAGTACTCATTAAATACCTCTGCCTAGTCCCTCACCTCTTCCACCCACCCTCCCTCCTTCTGATCTCAATGTGCTGAGATGGCCCTTAGTTTTTCTCCACTCCCCAATGTACCGGAAGAACCCCTTTTCCCCTCCATGTATTCCCTGTGCCAGCCGCTGCTCTTTACTGCACTTTGCTCCCCTCACCATCTGGGTGATTTTTATAGCTGCAAGATGGTACATTTCCTATCCCTATCCCTCTTGTTGTTTTATATTTTTGTAGGCCCTTCTTTCCTCTGACCGCTACCTGTACCTCACTGGACCACCAGCATGGTTTATGTGACCTTGCTCCCTTACGTTTCAACTTGGCGTAGATCCTGACTGCCTCATGAAGTCCCGTTTATGACCTCCCATCTCCTTTCCACACTTGTCATTGATGTAATCCCTTCAAGTGATCCTTGAGAATATTTCCCATGCCCACAAAGTCTGCCCCCTGAAGTCCACTGCCAGTGTCCTAGATCTCCCCCCCATGCTTATTTGAAACCAGACAGTATTGTGGTCGCTCCCAGTCAGAGGGTCCTCTACAACCAGGTCCCTTACCAGATCCCCATCTGCCAGAACCACATCCAGGACATGCCCCTCCCTTGTGGGCTCCATCACATGCTGTGTTAAGAACACATCCTGGAAGCCGTCTGACAGCCTCTGCTCCTTGGCCACCTTAGAGAACATGGTTACCCAGTTTGTACCTGGCAGATTAAGGTCCCCCATCAACACCACTCCTTCCCCTTTTGGTCCACACTGGGCAATGATGTTGTCCAGTAAATCATCCTCTAGAACATCACTCATCGGGGGGGGCCTATATACTACACAACGACATCTGTTCCCTTATTTTCTAATTGGGCCGTACAAGAGCCCCACACTCACCTCCACCCTTTCTCCCATCTGGAGCGCCCCATGGTCCATATAACTTGGGTCTGAAACACATCTGCATACACTTCTCCCACTCATACCATCCTTAGGACCCTAAAACAAGGGCCAGATACCCACATGCACCTTCATCAGATTTGCTATAGCATATTGAAATGCCAAATCCTGACACTCAGGAGCTCATAAATTATAGCCCACAAGTTGGTATCCTAAAAGTCTAGAACTGCACACAGCAGATGTTTTTTCTGTGTTTCGGAGTGGGGGCTTCACCACCTTCCCTCCTTATTTATAACTGCCAATTCGGCTGCAGGCAATTCCAGACTGTTGTGATATTGACTGTTAGGCTATAATTTTTGGTCTCCGGGGTATCAGGATTCAGCAATTTGGTATGCCGTAATGCTCCCCCTTCATCTTCCACTCAGACTACCTTTAGGGTCACCAAAGCAGGATTCTGACACAATCTGCACCTTCTTTCACACATTCCTAGAACCCAAGAACCAGGATTCAATAGCCACCATACTGTGCCCCCCACAGACCACTTACAGGCCCCTTTGGGGCCTATTTACTCATCTGAATCACCAAATGTACCCCGAATAAGGCTTCCCTGGCTATGACCCCTCTTTCCTCATCTGAACCTCTAATGGCACCCACATAATAGAGTCCCCCACATACATTCACCTTCTTCTCCCATGTGGACTACCTAGGGGATTACATAGACCATGCTACCCCCACCCAGGACACTGGGGGACTGAAAACCCATGGCCATAATTGGGGACAGCTAGGAAGTCTAAGAACATGAGTATGGGAGTGGGGAAGCCTGAGGCTGGGGATGGGGCTCAAGAGCCTGCTGCCAGGGCTAAGAGGGATACAAAAGGGAGCATGACACCATGGCTACAGAGGGCTCAAGAGCTAGTGGCCCCACCTTCAGCATGTAATTGGTGTTGGCACACCATTACAGTCAACCCATCCAATACAGATTAAGCAGAAGGTCTTACCTGAGAACTATTGGAGCCAGAGGTAGGAGTCTCAAAGGGATGTTGCCACCACACCTGTAAAAAAAAAAGAAAAGGGGGTAACAAAGGATCCTTATCTTTGAGGGGTACAGTAAGGGTGCAAAATACAGGTTAGGCATAGAATTATACTAATCTGATATGTAGGAGTCCATGTACTGTTAGATGTGTCAAATAAATTAAAACTAGGTTAGCTGGGGAAAAAATAATGGAGCAGAAACAGAGGAAAGGAAATGTGGTTTGGGTCAGGGCTCTGACAAAAACCCATGCTCCTATTGGTGGCCCAGTGATTAGTATTGTACCTGGTAGCCAAGTGGCCTTGTGGAAGCTCTTCAGGGGCTAGTGGTCCTATTGGTAAATAAAAGAAAGGTACTGGTGGTCTTGTGGGCAAGGAATGCCAGCACAGGATCATAATGTCGCAAGACATTATGCTGCATGGCAAAATTGCACTGCCAATACAGAGCGATTTCTGACATGAGTTATAACACATTTTTTGTAGAGGACTCTTCCCCTAGCACCCATGACCTGGGGGCTACACATCCCGAACCTCCCAATAAAAAAGATTCTCAACTCCGGGGAAGGGGTAACTTGGGCAGCACACAAACTGTTACAAAAATTTAAGTTTCTGAGACTGGGAATCAAACCCAGTCCCAGCGCCTGGGTTCCTCACTGCAGTGGCTCAGTTTATTGAGCCACGGCAGCTGCTCAGCAGAACCCCATCCCAGCAGAGGTCTTATCCTCTGCCTGGGATGTTTACAATGGTGCAATACCACATACAGCAGTATTCGCGGTATTACACCACTCGATGTAAACTGCAGTGCTCTTCAGGTTTAGCCATAATGTTGTACGCTATTAAGTGTGCAACATTATGACCTGGTAGAAGGAATGCCATGGGGACTATAAAGTAAATTGGTAGCCTTTATGGTCTAGTACCCTGTGGCCAATGCCAATTTTCCTTTGAAATGAATTGCTACCCTTCTTGGAGGTCTAGTGGAGGCTCTTTGACCATAGTATTGTGTGGGTGCTGCTGATGAGGAATGTTAGCAGAAGAAGGATACGCATGGGTTGCACCTGCAGTCAGCCACATAGCACAATCATGTTAGAGTAAAAGGGCCTTCAGGCACTTGTAACTCACAGACTACACAGAGCTCAGGCTGTGAATCACTGCACAGGTGGGGGGGGAGAGAAAGGAGCCAGCAGGAAGTGGAGGAGGCAATATGGGAAGTGTCCCCCGCACAACAACCTTTCTCACCACTTTGGTGGCAGAGTTTGTCTATGCCCTAAGGGGCTGAAGCAACAGCAAGGAGTAGGCCATGGAATAGCCACATCCCATGGCTGCAACAACTGTTTTGGGAATTGGGTCTGGAAGTCAAATAAGCTGACACTGAGTGAAACCACTTCAGCAGTAATGCTAAAGCCAGGAAGGGAGTGCAGAGGTGGTAGGAACTGCCATGGAGTAAAGTCACTCCTGTAATAATAGTAAAGCCGGGGGGGGGGTTGTAATAATGGGAGAGGACAGGATGGCAGCAGCAGCAGGTGTGGCATAGTTTAAGCCACACTACGGCTTTAGGAATGCCAAAGGGCTAAATTTTGTTTTAAAGACAAGCCACCTGCAATCAAGCCTAAGAAGGTCAAGTACACTAGCCAGGGGGACATGGGAAAGCACATTAGGGCTGGGAGAGCCCAGAGATAGCTGCAGTGGCCACTGCAGAAGCCCAAAAGGGCATTAAAATTACAAAACAAACAAACAAACAAACAAAAAAAGAAACCACTAACAAAAATACAGTATATAGATTTAATTAAGTGGCTTCCGGGATGGGGCAAGCGATGAAGCAATGTTCCAGGTTAACTACAGGTAGGCCATTACTGGAACAATTCTGGCAGGCACAGACGTAGTTAGGACATCTTGACATCAGCAGCAGGAGGCAGGATCAGCCAGATAGTAAATGAAAGTTGTGGGGGCTGTTACTGGGCTGTTCCTGACAGATAGAGGACATAACTTTAACAAGTATGAGGTAGGGTGTCTAGGGAATCACCAGCCCCATCCACCCACACCATAACTTGGCAATGTTTACATCACAAAGGGGGAAAACAATGGGCTCAAAAGAGGCAACGACAGTAGTCGAGAGGCATTACCTCGACAGGTTCCTGCCTCGGGGGGGTCAGAATCGAGCATTGGCTCTCCTCTCCTGAGTGGGGTGGGTCACCCACCTGCAGTCCTGCCATCACTGGAGGGAGCTCAAGTGGCAGGTGGTAAAGGGCCTCTGGTAGGGTGTGGCATCCCATAGGGTGTGACGTGAGCGTGCCTTCACACACGTGGGTCAGGTCGGGGACACATGAGATCGAGACTGGGGAGAAAAGCAAAACCGACAAATAGCAAAAAAAATTACGGGGTGGGGAGATACAGTTCATTCCCTGCCCTTTTTTGTTGGGGTGGGGCCTGCATCCAGTATGCACCTCACATTCAGGAACAGGGTACAAATGCAGGACCCAAAATCCCCCCCCCAAACAAAACAAAAAAAAACCCACCACTACAATCACAGAGGACACTGGGACTGACAAGTCAAAGATGGAGGAAATCCCCAAGATGGGTAACAGCAAAATGTATGCAATGGAAACATAAACAAAGATGACAGAACAGATCAAAGGTCCAACTAGTGTGTAGTTCCCTTTTAAACCCTGGAACCAGTTGTTCCCCTATCTACTATAACCACCCTGAGTAGCCACTACAACCTTCACACTCCTTCACACTGTCTCAGCTATACCTTAAATCATTTATGGTTTTGGCACCCATCACATTGACTGGCAGACTGTTCCATGGTCCTGTTATACTTTCCATAAAAACAAACAAAAAAATCCCTCTTGAACCTTGTACCTCCTTTGCATCATTTTCCACTCATACCCCCATATCCTCTAACTGTTGCTCAGGCTAAACAGTTCTGTGCAATTCACCTTGATTATTCCTTCCAAATGATTCCATTGTGAGAGGCACAGTGTTGGAAGTTTGTCTAACACCACAAAACCAAGAGGTGATATATTGCATTATGGGGTAAAGGCTTTTAAGCAGGGTCTGAAAATCTTGTTCTCTCTTGCTTTGGGGCTTTATTATCCCCAAAGCTATGTCAGAAGTATGGCAGCTTAGATTCAATGCAAAGAAATGCAAAGTAATGTACCTGAGGGAAGAAAATCCAGGGGAAGAGTACACAATGGGGGACGGTAGTAACAACATAGAAACATACATAGAAACATATAGAAACATAGAAGTTGATGGCAGATAAGGACCACAAGGCCCATCCAGTCTGCCCATTTCTTTTTCTACCTTATAAATGTGCCATCGGCCTTTGCTCTGTCAGTGGTCTATCTATTCATAGTCATTTGTATTGCTCCCTTATGCCTATCCCATGCCTGTTTGAAGCCCTGCACTGTATTCATAGCCACCACTTCTTGTGGTAAGCCATTCCATGCATCCACCACCCTTTCTGTGAAAAAGAATTTCCTCACATTCCCCCTTAATTGGCCCCCCTCTAATCTCATGCTGTGTCCTCTTGTCCTGCTATTTTTCTTATATTTAAACATGTTAGACTCTTTCACCTTGTTAATGCCCTTAAGGTGTTTGAATGCCTCGATCATACCAAGTCAAGTCAAGTCAAGTTTATTGTTCTTCCAATAAATTAGAAACATTTCTGGACATCACAATTTTTAAATTTAAAAATACAAAATGTGAAATAAATTAAAAATATGATTAAACAGACTCCTTATCTCATTAGAATAACTCTCATAAGAAAGTATGCTGGTTAAAATTCTTCAGATTGTATAAAAATTCATTTATCTCTGAGCCACTTTCGGTATGCTTTTTTCTTAACACTTATTACAGACATTATAAAATTCCCTACCAGTATTGCATCTTGAACAGTCATTGGGTGCATCAATATGAATATCACATCATATGTTAAATTTCCATATTTACTAAGAATTTTCCCCAAATATTTAAAACGAATATAATTAAATAAAGGGCATTGAATTAATACATGCTTTAACGATGCAGTGAATCCTCTATTGCAAGTACATTTATCCTGAGTTGATTCATTTAATTTTAATTTATTAAAGTAAATGTATTTTGATGTAATAAGTTCAAATCTACTGAGTTGTTGCTATCGTATGTATGGTGATAAAGGAAGTCATAAGTATTCTTCCATGTTGGAATCAATTTTGTTTTGAGCAAACCACAGGGCTTGTATTTGCCTCATTACTTGATTCATCTGAATTTGTGTGGCTTTTGTAAAAGTTTTTTTAAATTAACCTTATAGCTTTAGGGTATTTTATTTCCGCTACAATCATTCCATAGGTGAGCTGACTCTATAATGTGTAATATTTGAAAAAGGTTTTAACCATAGAGAGTAAAACCTTCTTTATGCCAGGATTCCTTTTCCATTATACAGTTCAATGGCATAACATTATTTATATTATTTATTGATCTCAACCAATATGTGACTATCCTTAGGTTAATAAGAAATCAAAGGTAATCTACCTAATTCTGTTCTAACTATTGATCCAGCCATTGAAGTGGGAACTTGTAAAATATATTTATAATAATATAAAAGAGGGGTTTCCAGTTGTGGATAATGATTATATCCCCAGATTTCCGCTCCACATAATTAGTAGTGGAGTAATTTTTGCCTCCCCTGCTTTAATAGCAGGTATTACCGTAAAACTTCCATATTTAAGGTTAAATCTTTGCAGTGCTTTTGCTGCATACTTTGCCTTATTAATCTGTTCCTTAATATGATGTGCCCAGAAGTTTCTAGAGTGTAATGTTATACCAAGGTATTTATAAGATGTCACTATTTCAATAGGGGCATCATTGTAGAAAATCCTTGGTTTGATGACCGATTTCCAAAGATCATTATTTTGTTTTGTCTAGGTTTATTCTCAATTCCAATTCTTTACATTTATTCACAAGAGATTTAAATTTTAATTCTAGACCTTTGGGGTCAGTGATAGTAGAATTAGATCATCTGCATATGCTAGGTTGTGCATGTATTGATCTTTTATTTTTGGAGAGTCCCACTGATCATTTAAGTCATAATCTAATAAGGTATCTATATAGATATTGAATAATAGGGAGCTAGTAAACATCCCTGTTTGATACCTTTAGAGGTTGGAAATATTCTGTGATATTTCCTCTTTGATCAAATCTCACTGCCATATAAGTATTAGTATAAAGTAAAACCATAGGGAGGAGTAAAGATGAAGGAGCCTCGATCCTAAGAATTTCCCATAAAGTCTGTCTTATTAATGAATCGAGCGCAGCAGAGAAATCAACAAATAAAACATAAAGTCTCATTTTCCTAAATAATATGTATTTCTCTAGGAGATGGAATAATACGAAAACATTATCTGTTGTGGAAAATCCATGACCAATCCAGCTTGAAATTTTGAAAGAGGGCTATTAGTATCTATCCAGATTTGTAGTTTGTTTAACAATATATGAGAGAATATTTTCCTGCAATGTCTAGTAAACTTATTAGGTGGTAATTACTTGCTTTGTATAACGAACCTTTTTTATGAATAGGTATTGTATGTTTTTTGCCATGACAATGGTATTGTACATTCTTTTAAACAAATATTGAATAAGTTGAGTAAAAAGGAATCCAAAATTGAGATTTTCTTTATAAATCTCGCTGGGATTTTATCTGGGCCTGGAGCTTTATTGTTTGTTAATTTTAAGATTGCCATTTGAACATCATCAGAAGTGAAAATTATAGGTGAGTAAGGAAGCAGAGATATCCATTGTAAGAATTTATTTGATCTCTTTGTAAAATGTTTTGTTTAATAAAGCTGTATAATAGGTAACCCATGCTTCTTTGGGGATATAAGATGGTAGTGTAGATTGATATAATTTAACCCCTTTTGCAACCATACTCCAAAAGGCCCTACTATCATTGTTCAATATTGTTTGATGGACAAACTCCCATATTTTTTGTGTAAATTCATGTTTTTTTATCTTTAAGAATTTTTTGTATGCTTTCCGGGCATAATTTAATTTTACTTTAGTATGGTTTGATGGATTTTTAAGATGTTCCCTAATTATTTTACCTAAATTCTTCTTTTGATACTGGCACTGGGAATCAAACCATGTTGTAGGGGATGATGTTTGATCCTTGTATATATATATTTCACTAGTATTTCTAGATAAAAGATTCTCAAAGTTTCTGATAGTAACTTGGGTTAAATTTTCATTTTTTAAAACATCTTCAGAATAGATTGGTGTAGAAAAATGATATGTTCAATATTCTTCATTTTGTTATTTTTAAGGATAGTTTAGCTTTCCCCATGGAGACCAATGAAACAGGATAAATATCTTTCAAAGGAGGCCTTTTTATCATTAAAAGTGATCATCGGCAAGTGAGCGCAGCATGATCACTTTCTGCTAAGATTTATTTGAAAATTCTGTACAAAATCAGAAGATTCAGGAGAGATTAATACATAATCTATTAGACTGTTTCCAACTGAAGAAAAGTATGTGTATGACCCCTCTAGATCTCCTGGTCCCCTACCATTAAGGATTAGTAAATTATTCTCAGTTATGAATTCTTTAAATTCAATGCCTGCTGAATTAACAATGGCATCCAATGATTTCCTCTGTTCTAAATCACCCATATATATATGGGAGTGCAACATTGGGAGATTATCAAAGGAGGCTATCCGAGCATTGAAATCACCTCCTATTAATATTATATCTCTGTGATGTTTAATATACAAAGTATCCATGATCAAGAGAGCTCTGAACAAAGATGCCATATGTTGCATTTGGGTGTTGGAGGAACATACACATTCACAATCATATAAGTAAACAAGTCCCATTTGACAATATTTATCAATGCGACATTTTTAACCTCAAGATAATCAATTGCATTGATACCAGCTCTAATTTTTATAAAGGTGGTTAACCCACCACTCGGCCTTCCAAACTTTTTCTCCCTCTGCGCTAACAAACTAAATGCTTCGTAACCATTTAAATGAATTTCTGTGGATGCCCATGTCTCCTGAAACAGCAATAGTTCATATTGGGAAACCATTTTTTTCCAATCGGGGTCAACCAATTTTGTTCCTATGCCTGCTATGTTCCAAGACAAAAAATTATCTAATTTAGAAGATGTTAAGTCTTTATTTGTTAAAGACTCATCCGTATTTGATAAAATGGGGTAGTTATTAGGTAGTCATGATTTGATATTAATTTCCGTAGTGATTCTTTTTGAAATTTCTTTCGACTGTAAATCAATTAAGAGTACTTGGATTCTATCCAACTTATATGCATTATGTAATAAGTTCCTGTATAGAGTTTCTGATTTGCCAAGTCAATTTGAGAATCTATTTCATCCTTATGGACTCTCTTAACCTCTCCCAAGTCAGCTTTTGCTATTTCTATATCCAGACATGACTCAAGAAGAGTTCTAACAAGGGAGGGTAATCTATGGCTGTTGTTTCCTTCAAACCTTGCTATTCCAAATAGGAAGATGATAAACATCTGGTATTTTATCGAAATTCCAATTAAGCAGTGTTAATGTTGAGGTTATAGATTCAATGGGAATCATAGGACCTATTGGAAGATTCCTATTCCATGAGCAAACATCCATATGGTAGACCAATCAACTGGAGGAGAGATTAAAATATCAAGTTTATTTAGATGTGTTTGTTTAGCCCAAATTTTCTTAGCTGTATCCATATAAGATAATAACATGTAAACTGGCTGATTATCTATCGATTGATCTCTATAGACCAGTTTTATGTTGGAAGCTGCCTGTGGAAGTTCTTGTTCTGCTTTAAGCAGATGGGACATTAGGGAAGATAATGAGTCAATTGTTTCATAGGGTTTTGTATAAATATTTTCAATTTTAAAAACTACCTCTTTCCCTGTAATAATAATGGACTCTGGATTATGATTTAGAAAAGAAGACTCTGCAATTTAAAATTCTCAAAAGATGCCACATTTGAATCTATATTTTGTAAAGTTATTACCAAGGAGCACTGTTCTGTTAGAACTAAGGAGCTTTCTATTTTACCTTCTTTAACCTGGCTTTTGTGGTCCTCATTACTTGTTTTTACTTGGTTTGTAATATTTATATTTACATTATCTACTATAACCTGGGTTTTTTTGTGTGTTATTTTTACATTGTTTTTTCACCTTATTTTTATTTGATTTTTGATTTTTTTCTATCTCGTGTTTCTGTGATCTCTTTTTTTTCACTTTTTCCTTTAATGGAGAGTTCGGATAGTAAATTGAAGAAAAAGAGGGCCTGTTTGCCTTCTCAGTAAAGCACTTGTTATCTTTAGTATTAATTTTGTCTGAAATGTCTGTAAGTTTATTTATTATGAAATCGGACAATCTTTCTCATGTGATGTTTTAATTCATTGTATGCTTCAAGGAAAACTATATTCGCCATCACTGGATGTGTTAATGCTTTAATCGTATACTTGAGATTGTATCTAGGCATTGCTTAAGAATTCAGGATCTAATTTAATTGCTTCAACTTCTTTATCTAGTTTATTAAACATTTTTCTGGGGAGTCAGTCAAATGTGTGAGTCTGATTAAATAATCCAAATAGTGATCTATGCTATTAATAGATTTAGAAGGACTAAAAGACCCATGTAAGTAGGGTGAAGTGAAATTTCTTGTCCTTTAATAGTGCTTTTTAATAAATGAGTACTTGGGTGATTATCAAGAAGATTCACTGGAATCTGGCTATCTAGTGTTGTGCCCTTTGAGGTTTCTTGGGATTTTAGAAAGAATTCCGTGATTTTCCTTTGACTAAATGGTTTATATAATTGGAGTTAAATTATTTTCCTCCAAGTCTATCACAGAATCTCCATTATAAGATTTAGTTGTTAGATGTCTGTTTTCATTTTCTCCACACTCGATACTTTCAAGTAACTCGAGGTCAGTTTGGTCAGGTATAGCCAATGATAAATCTTGATTTGAGCCCTTCTCTATACTGGCTTTCTGTTTAAAATAGTTAGAATCCCATTTGGCTCCAGTCACTATGGCTCTGTAGTCATATGCAGTTTCCTCTTTTACATAATAGGAAGGAAAGGACTGATGCATTGCTCCAGGTGATTCTTTAGGAGAAGAGGCCATGATAACCAAATCTTGGGTAAACACACAACCATTTTTGTTTAGTCTCCAGTTACCCTCTTGTTTACCCCTACCTATTATGTTTTTATTCAGCACTTTGCCACTTCACCTTTCTCCCTTCTTTGCTCAAGGGTATACATATTGAGCTCTGTTAATCTGTCCTCATATGTATTCTGATGCAGTCCCTGCACCATTTTGGTTGCCCTTCTCTGGACTGCCTCAATTTGGTTAATGTCCTTGTGAAGGTGTGGCCTCCAATACTGCACACAGTACTCCAGATGGGGCCTAACCAGTGTCTTGTAAAGAGGGATTATTACCTCCCTCTTACGACTTGTGATACCCCTACTAATACACCCTAACACCCCTCCTAGCCTTACCTACTGCTTTAGAGGTCTGCTTGGATGATTTCAGGTCATCAGTGATGATGATGCCCAAGTCTCTTTTTTCCTTTGTGACTGCTAGCAACTCCTCTCCCAGCCTATAGGTGGCTTCAGGGTTTCTCTTCCCTATGTGCATGATTTTGCACTTCTTTGCATTAAATCCCAGTTGCCACTCTTCTGACCATTTTGCTAGTTTATCCAGATCTCTTCTCATTCTGCCCACCCAAGAACAAAAAAGGAATGGGACCTGGGGGTAGACATATCAGATGACCTAAATGTTAACAAGAAATGTGAGAAGGCAGTAGGGATGGCTGGGGAATACTGGGATGTATAGGGAGAGGCATCACCAGTAGAAAACAGAAGTTATTATCCCTCAGTACAGACAGTTGGTGAGTCTCCATCTGGAGTACTGCATGTAGTTCTGGAGACTCCATCTCCACAAGAATATAGACAGGATGGAGGAAGTCGAGAGGAGGACAACTAAAATGGTGCAGGGTCTACACCAGAAGCCTTATGAAGAGAGACTAAAGCAGCTTAATATGATTACCCTTGAGGAAAGAAGGGGGGAGGCATGATAAAAGTACCTCAAGGGAAATCAAGAAAGTCCAAGAGGTTAGCATCTTTCAGAAAAAGAGATGTGCAAGAACAAGGGGACACAATGTGAAGACAGAGGGTGGGATGATTCAGGTGCAATGTGAGGAAGTATTTTTTCCACAGAGAGCGTCGTGGTCACATGGAATGGCCTTCCTGAGGAGGTTGTTGAGTCAAAAACAGTGGAGGAATTCAAGAATGAATGGGACAGACATAAGGCAATTCTAGTGGGGGGAGGGTAAGTGGAAGTAGACTGTTGGTTAACTAGGACCTGCAACTTATCCAATAGGTAGGGAAATGGCCAGACTAGGTGGGCCAAGCTGTCCTCAACTGCTGTCAAAGTTTATGTTTTTATGCCAGTTTTTAAGTCCTAATTAAAAAAAGTATTTTGCTACTGAATTTGTAATGGTGCCCTGAGCCTCTGAAGAGCGCCTCATAAAATAAAGGCAACATCGCTATAAACTACTGCTGTCACCACCACCCATGGGCCCAGGCGCTACCTCCTAGTACCAGTCCCAAATGCCAGCTACCCCATCCTACACTGCCTCAGATACTAGTTCCCCCCCACAACACACTAGACCCGTCTCCTTCCTCACTCCCCTAACACTATCCCCATTCCCCCTCCGAGAGTAGCCACTTTCCCATTGCTGTCCCTACACTTGTCTGTCTCCATCCAAAGCACCTAACAATAGCCTCCCCCTCTCCCTGCACAGTACTCAAAACTATGCCTCCTGCCTCCACAGTACCCAACACCAGCTTCCTCCCTTCACAGTTCCAGACATTAACTCCCTTCCTCTATAGCAAGCTGCACCAACCCACCTGCTTCTATAGGGTATACCGTTATTACAGCGACTCCCTCACAGCAAAACCGTTACAGCGACAACAATCCGTTCAACATCCAGTGTCAGAATGGTTGTTGCAGCGATGTCACAGTACAGTGACTTGCTGATAGTCACTCTCCCCAGTAATCTGCTTCCAAGGAATGGGCAACAGTAATTTTTGTCCTGTCGCCGTGAGGGGCATTGACATTTGGAGGTGATGTGATCATCATTGGCAAAATGTTATCACTGTGAAGTCTGACAATTTTTTATTGACAACAAGACTTGCTGGAACCCTTATGCAGCACCATACACCAGGCCACCTCCATCCAAAGCACCCACCAGCCACCTCCCTCAATGGCCGACACAATACTACTGTAGCTTCTTCCCTCCACAGCCCCACTACAAATGCCCCTCATACTCCATAGCTTTGGATAATAGCCTCCCTCCCACCACACCCCAACAGTAGCCCCCTTTCTCCACAACACAAGACAGTTGTCCAGACACTAGCTCCCACCCTCCAAAGTACCCTAAACTAGACCCCTTCCTCCACTGCCTCGTACAGTACCCTCCCTCCATGACAACCACCAATATCCCCACCTCCACTGTCCCAAAAATGACCCCGTTTCCTCCACTGCTGCAGTACTAACCCTCTCCCTCCAATCCCACACACACACACACACACACACACACACACTCTCTCACACGCACACACGCACACACACACACACACACTCACACACACACACACACTTACACACACTCAGACATACACACACACACACACACACACACTCACTATCTCTCTCCTCCCTCCCACTTGCCCAACTCTGACACACACAGTAATGGCATGGCCACAGCATTACAGCCAACTCACATATTGGTAGAAGTCAAGTTTCTTACCTGAGTAATAGGGAACCAGAAGCAGGTCTGTAAGGGATGATGTCCATGGGACCTGTAAAATAAAATACAAAAAAGGGGTCACAAAGGATCCACAATTCTTAGAGAGTAAATAGGGTAGAAAGAACAAGTTAAACATAGAATTACACTTATCTGATGAGGAAGGATGGAGTCTGTATCCTGTCAGACCTATAAAATAAAGAAAATCAGGTTAATATGGAGAAATTACAATAGCAAGAGCAGAAACTGAGTGCTGAGAGATGCAAGAGGTATAGAACAGCACAGAAGTAAGGAAAAGACAGAATTTAGAATGAAAGGTACAGTTGGATCACAATAGAAAAAAAGACACATAGAGAAGGGAAATAAAATACAGGAAAGAAAAGAGAAGGTGTTTGGGGAAGGGCTCAGTTAAAACCTCTTACTGCTTAGGATGGCCAGGTGGCCAGTATTTCGAAACAGTAGCCCAGGTGGATTAGTAAAGCCTCTGGAGTAATGGACCAGCTTTAATAAAATAGGGAAAGAGAAAGGAAAACTGAGTAACCAGGAAAAGCACACTAAGCCAAAGCTCCAGGTGTGACCTGAGAGCACAGGGAAATTAAGTGACTTTCACAGGGTTACACAGTATGTAAGTTGGGGTTGTGGGATTCAAACCCAGGTTTGCAGGTCAGTGCAAAAGGTGAAGTGTGGTGCATACTTCCAGGGTCCTACTCAGCATAGAGTGCTAAGCATGGGCCAATGGGCATGCAGACCATACCGTACTACACAGTTCTACTATGTGAATGGATCCAGTCACAAATCAGGACTGTGTACAATGGTATGTTCTGCACGCCCCCATTGGCCCATGCTGTGGACCAATGGGCATACAGCCGTACTGTATGCCATCAGTTGGCAGGCGACTGGGCGGCTTATGGGTGGTGGCTATTGCCCACCACTGACCGGGGAGGGGCAGGGAATGAGTGGGTGGGTTGGGAGGGGGTATGGGCACTGCTAGACAACCAGGAAGTGTTTATAATATTACAGCCCGCGATTGGGCAAGGAGAGAGGTACGCTGGCCCACCAGGGAGGTTACATCTTATTACAGCCCGCGATCGGGCAAGGAGAGAGGTCCATTGGACCACCAGGGAGGTTCTTCATTTTTATAGCCTGCGATCAGGCATGGGGGGTGCTATGCCACTGGACGGTGCCACCAGAGCTCGGGTGGCCACCCACAGATGGCAGCTGCTGTGTTGCACCCTGCATTATGGCAGCTCGCCTGTGGGTGGCTGCCTGTTGCTCCACTATTTTTTGGCTTAACTGTGTGCGGCCATGTAGGGGTTGCACCTGCATATTCACAGCACATCCCAGGCTGAATATCGGGATGTGCAGAATATGCATGGGCACACCCCTCTACTTGCTCTGCATATATTATTGATGAGCCCCGGTGCATCAGGATTTGTGCCATCACTTTCCCCTTTTGAATATCACACCGGGACGCATCAGTGGGTTTCACATGGTGCAACTCTGTTGTGCCATGCACAACCTATTTGAATATCCCACCCCCATAGTATAATCCAGCTTAGCTCAAAGTTTAAGGGTGTTTCGGCAACCCCATGTCAAATTCATAATTTTTTGCCCAGTACATTGTGGTCCTTTAAGCATTTAAAATCAATATTTTTTGTGGTTAATAAGTTTTATTGATTTGACTTATTAAGACGATACAAACATTAAAACAGATGGATACATTGCAAAGATCTTACAGACTGTTGCATATGTCTATAGAAGCAGAGAACGGAACATGCTGTCCAAATAGTAACAAACTGAATATATTAGCTAGGTAAGCAGTAGGATAATACTCAGTGCCTGGATGTACAATACCTATCCAGCTGGAGATTAACTTTGAAAGCATTAGCAGTTGGTGCCTTGCATTATAGCTAACTCATACAAACATATCTTACCTGGCCCCATCCTGTAAGTTTCTACTGTATTTGACAAAGCATCAGAAATTATGAGAGGTCCAGGGCCGCTGTCCTCTACTTTATGCCTACAAAATACAAGAGATCACACACACAAAGCAAACAGGTCTTCATTGTCAAAGAAGATACTATCCTTTATGATATTATACCATGTCATACGTACAGCAGGGTCCCCTATAACTCAGTAACAATCTCTCCAGCACTTGCCCCTAAATGCACCATGAGAGGAGACCGTTATAGTAGCATGGTTGTGCTTATTCAGCCAATTCCCTCCCTAGGTTTCAAAAACAGAAGGAATGGAGTCCAGAGCAGAGGGCAGTATATTTAAAGAGAATAGGGGTCACAGTGTGTGATATTCTGACCCAGTTGGCAACTTGAGCCATGGAGGTAAGTACCTCCCCCAGGGAGGGGATTGTCTGGGACCACCATTTGCACAGTAGGAGTTTTTTAACCTGCATACTGAGTGTCAGAAGTAGTTTCAACTTGGAGAGATGAAGGTGAGGGGCCGGGGTCTGGAGTCCTAATAACAGCAACTCAGGGGACTGAGGCACAGGCTTCCTAAGTATTTTGGACCCCCTCTCACAGGTAGCCTGCCATAGGGGCTGGATCAGCCTGCAGGACCAAAGTATATGGAACAGGTCACCTGGGATTTCCTGACACCTCCAACACAGGTCAGACTGAGCCAGCTTTGCCTTGGCGAGGACTACAGGAGTCCTGTACCAGGAGTGAATTATCTTGTTCTGTATTAACTGACTACTGGTGTCATGATATTCCCCATGAGCTAGTTTTAGGCAAGACTTCCACTCCAGGTTCGTAATAGAGGCATGCAGTGCTTTCTCCCATTTATGCTTGGATTCCTGGGGTCACGTGATGCAGTGGTGCTGAGAGGCTGCTTGCTGTGGAGCTCCTGCCTTCCCCCTCTTAAACTACTTATTTTTACTGTTTAAAAGGCACTGATCAAACTCTGAGCGAGTGGCAAAGTCTCTCTAACAGTGGAAGATCCCTTGTGGACTGAGTTCGCCGAGCCAACTGCTTTTTGCTGATCGCGATGGCAGACACTCGATGAAGGCCGCAGGAGTCAGACATACCCCCTACCTCGCCAGAAAAGCCTCAAAAAAGCTAGGAATACCAACACCAATACTGCTTCGGCGGCTAAACACTCCACTAGCGGGGGATCAAATACCTCTATTGGTACCATGCTGATGGAGGAACGTTTTCTCGAGGAGCTATCTCCCTTCAAAGAAACACTGCAGGAGATCTCTAAAGAAATCAAGTCAATGAGGCAAGATTCAGAGACCAGAATAACATCCATTGAGAAGTGGCAACAGAAAACTGATCCTGAAATTATCAGGCTCCGACAACATATTCAGAAACTTCAGCTGAAAACTGAAGACCTGGAAGGGCGAAGTCGACGGAACAATGTGCTGATCCTGGGGCTCCCGGAGTTAGAGGAGGGGAGTGATACCCCGCGCTTTATTCAGCATTTTCTTAACAAGGTTGTGGGCCCCTCACCCATTCACCAGCAATATCATATCGAGAGGGCCCACAGATCTCTCAGGTCCAGACCACCTTCGACCGCCCCCCCCAGGCCTGTAATTGTCAAGTTTTTAAGCTATCTGGAGCGTCAGCATGTCCTCACAAAAGTTAAAGAACTTGAAGCTATCTTATGGAACAATACCAAACTTAGGATCACGCAGGATCTCCCTCGTGAAGTTCGTCAGAGAAGAGCTGCCTTTCATCCAGTAGTTGAAAACTTATTGCTGCAGGAAGGCCTTCAGGATGAACTATCCTGCTAAACTGCTTGTGCAGGTGGAAGGCACATGGCACGCCTATGAAAATCCGGAGGAGGCACTGTCTGAGTTGGCGAAATTGTCTCCGGACTTGTTCAAATGACTTTTATAATAATATCTATTTAGTGAGACTCTCCAAGGCGTGATCTTTGTTTTAGCATTTAATTCTTGTTTGTTGTCTCTGTAACTAATTTCCCTTTATCATTTTGTGTTCCCTTTATGTTTCCTTAAGCTACTGCCTTAGCGTTTGATAGGGTTTACCTGTGGTTTTCGCGAGGAGTCCCTCCCTGGGGTCCTGCGTGGTGGTAGGCCCAAGAGGGTCGAGGCTGTGAGGCCCACCGGCCTGTATCCTGTCCTCGATGCCTGACTTTCCTGCTGGTTTTCTGGGTACTGGCATGCACGGGGTTTGTTTCCGAGGACAGGCTTCCGTCAGACCACTGGTCCGCCTGCAAACCTCCCCACGCCCTTCCCTGTCTTCCGGGTTTATTTGTTAGCAGCAGCACCACGGAAGTGGGCCCATTTTCTTCAAGGGATTTATCTCAGGTACCATTATATTTATTTTTCCTGGGTTGGCTGACTGAGCTAATATGATGTACTGATCGTTTCTTTCGCTCACTGGGGGAGGGGGCTCATATGGTATAGGCGACTCGGAGCCCTGTCTTGCGACCTGAGTGGGTCTGTCTGGGTGCCTTTCACGTTGTTTTTCATAGGGTTTATTTCTCTCCTCGGGGTTTGGCTGTTAGATAATGGGTTTAGGGCTATATGTACTGTTGGAATTAGTGTTGGTACTCGAGGAGGTTCCTGTGGTACCTGAGGGGTGGGGAGGGAGCTTGTATTGTCATGTTCATTATTCTGGCTGTTCACAATCTGGATTGCAAAGATGGGATTTGTTTTATATTGTGGTAGTTGGATATTGATGAAGCGCCTATTATCGCTTTTATTGGGGATTGTGGGGTTCGATACCTAATCTTGTTCAGTTTATGATGCAATGGAATTTTCCTGTTGTCCGGTGGATAATTGCCTATTTTGTAATTACAGAGGCGATTCTGGGGTGTTGGGGGCAAGAGACGGTGTCACCACTGTCTGGAGTAAGTTGGGGGATCTTTATGCAGCCCATTTCAAACGCATCATTGTCCCTTGAGGATGGCTCTGGACTATGTTAAAATAGCTAGTTGGAACATATGAGGCATTAGGGAAACTAAGAAGAGGACCCGAATATTGTTCAATTGTTCTTTGCTGGGAATCGATATTTTGTTTCTACAAGAGACCCATATAACAGGGGCAGAAACCAATATGCTAAAGGTTAAAGGCTTTTCTCAAGTTTTTGTTGCTGGTGCTTTTTCCGAAGCAAGGGGTATGCATCATGATTAAAAAGCATACCTTTTATTCGGAGAAAGTTATCCAAGACCCTGAGGGCAGATTTATTTTGGTGCAGGGTTCCTTCATAACTCCGCTATAGTTTTGGGCTCCGTCTGTGGCCGTTGGAGGGGATGCCAGTTTTGTAATGCAATTAATAGATAAATTAAGTGTATTTTACCACTCCCTGGTTTCAGGAGGGATTGGAATATAGCCCCATCGCAAGAACTGGATAAAACTTATAGCCGCTGAAGCCCCATCCCCATGCACTGGCGCTATGCGGGCTTGGGTAGCATGTTAGGATTGGTGACCTTGGAGGACTCTGTATCCTCTTAGTAAGAGTTACACCTTCTTTTCCCCGCTCCATAATTCTTGGTCCAGGCTGGACTACTTTTTTAATAAGTACCTCCCTCATGGCTAACATAACTCTAGTAGGTATTGAGCCCATAGTCATTTCTGACCATGCTCTAGTATGGTTTCATCTCATCCCTTCCTCTCTGGCACAGCGTGACACAATTTGGAAGCTCAATACTCAGGTTTTAAAAGATGAACATTCTCGTGCTCAGATTAGGTCCCTCATTAGAAAATACCTGGATACTAATCGTGGCTCAGTGACCAGGTTTGATATCCTATGGTGTTCTCTAAAATGCTTTCTGAGGGGAGAATTCATTAAAATCTCTTCCAGGAGGAAGAAACTCAGGACTCAAAAATTTCTTCTTCTATCTGGCCGGATTAAGGCGGCAGAAGACTCCCTTGTCTCCTCTAAATCCCTTAAGTGTTTGGAGCAGCTACATAAACTCAAAAATGAATATGAGGGGCTGGTTGGGGAAAAGACTGAACTTGCGTTGTTGAGAACCAAAGCTAAATACTTAGACCAAGGGAAGCCGAGCAGGCTCTTGGCCCTAAAACTTAAGGAAGTAGAGAATTCAAGGTTGGTCCTGGCTTTGGAAGCCCAAGATGGCTCTATCAAGACTAGCCCAGGGATATTGTGGAAGTTTTTAGATTATTTTACCAAAATCTCTACAGTGCCGCACCAGTCCCTCCTTCCCTGTCTGCCATAGAGTCCGTCTTTAAGCCAATTTCCCCACCTTGCCTCTCCAGTGATCAAGCAGCTTTTCTCTCCACTCCTCTATCCTAAAGGAGGTTGAGGAAGCCATTCATAATCTTTCATCAGATAAAGCCCCGGACCTGATGGCTTACCCTCCAACTTCTATAAGGCTTTTGTCAAGAGCTGGTTTCAACACTTTTGGAGTTTACAATTATCTCTCTCCTCTGATTTACTGGACCCAACCTTGTTGGAAGCAATTATAATCCTGATTCCTAAAACAGATAAACCCTCTCTGGATCCAGCTAACTATAGACCCATCTCACTGCTCAATTGTGATATTAAAATATTGTCTAAAATTCTGGCTTCACGCATTAAACAAGTTTGGCAATCACTTCTGAGCAGGGAGCAAGTAGGCTTCGTGCAGGTCAGGTCGGCTGCTGACCACATGAGAGTTCTTTCCTACGTCTTCCAGGTGGCCCAAACTTCTCAGGTTCCCATGGCATTGGTTGCTTTAGATGCTGAGAAAGCATTTGATCATGCCAACTGGGATTTTTTATGGTGTGCTATGGCTAAGTTCGGCTTCCCGGATAGGTTTATACAGTGGACGAAGGTTCTTTATAAAGATCCCTCGGCAAAATTTACTGCAATGGGGTCTTCTATCCCAGAATCCGGACATTTCTCAGGTACCCGCCAGGGCTGACCCTCGCCATATCTTTCAACTCTATCTGGAACCCCTGTTGCTCAACCTGAAGGCAGCTCCTGGGATCCAGGGTTGTGCCATTCTCAAGCAAACCTCCACAATATCTGTCTTTGCAGATGATATCCTATTACAGTTAACCAATCCGCAGATTCCCTGCAGTGGTGTTGGACATAATAGGGCAATTTGGGGCTGTATCCAATTACAAACTCAATCGGCCAAGTCTGAGATTTTTCCTCTCAATATACACTTATCTCAATCTTGTATGTCTCATTTTGGGATGAAATGGGCCTCATCCATCTTAAATATCTTGGTATTTATTTGGCCGTGACTTAAATTTGGTCAGGAAGTTAAATCTGGATGACCTAGTGGACAAAATCTACTCTGATCTGCAAAGATGGGGTAAGCTTCCACTATCAGTTGGTGCCCGTATCAGTATTATTAAAATGAATATTTTACTCGCCTTTTTATCCCTGAACCTTTTGGATATTTGGTTACCCAAAACCTTTTTAAGAGAATCCATTCAATCCTGGCTTGTTTTTATTTGAATCACAAATCTCCCAGACGCAGCCTTTTATAAACTTCTTGCCTACCTAAAGATATGGGGGGGTTCCGCTCTAATTCTCGAATACTGATTACTGGGCTTAGCCATCTAGTCAAAGCCGTAATGTCTCGGAGGAAAGGATGTAACATCCTTTCCCTTGTGGTTAAGTTTGGACCTTGATCTTATTAAGCAATGTAAGATAGACCCTCTAGTCTTTTTTACTGACAGTTCTCAACTCTACCTAGCTGTATTCAAAAGTCGGCAGTGTGCATTACGGTAAGGGTACTCAATCAATTTTATGCTACCGCTAAAATTAGACACGTTAAGGACCCTGGACAACCTTTGATTTCCAACCCTAATATTAAAATGGGGTCCAATTTATTATCTCTGAAGTGGCTGCCCCAAATTCAGGGACTCTTAGTGGAAGATTTATTTGTGCAAGGAGGTTCTGGGTCAATAGATGACCTTCTGTTAGTCCTAAATATTCCCCGAATGATTTTAAAGTATACCAATTAAAACACCTTGTCAGTAAGGAATTTGGGGACACGGTACCGATATCGCCATAAACCGCTGCTCAGGGTGATTAAAGAATGTGCTAAACCTCATGGTGTGTCTAAGTTATATTTACATCTTATGAAGCTTAACTTCCTGTCCCTTTGGCTGGTTCCACATCTTGGCCTCTACTCCCCTTGGACCCTTTGTTTACATGGAGTCAAGTTTGGAAAGACTTGTATACATATAATGCTCTCAAAAGAATAGACTTATTCAATATTTTATTGTTAACAACATGTATATTACGCCGGTCCAAAAAGTGAAATTCACCATTCCAGCTCCCAAATGTCTCAGATGTGGTGAGGACCTGGGCAGTCCTCCTCATATTTTCTGGTACTGTTCCAAGGTAGCCCCATTATGGAGGGCTACTGGGACAATCTAGACCCCATTCTAGGCCTGCAAGATCTCTTTACACTAGAGATTTGTATCCTAGGATTTATTCAGGTATTAACGTCAGAGAAGAAGATATCATATGGCCTTATCTCAATGGGTTAAGAGACTAGTGCTCCGTCACTGGTCAGACAACTTAGAACTCTCATGATATGGATTGGGTAGAAGAAATGTCCTGTGTTTAAAAGTCGAAGCTGATAGCCAACTCCAGACTCTCCCTTGGCTTTTCAGAAAAGTGGGGTAAACTTTATGCCTGTACCTGCATTGATTGAGATTCCAGGCTTATTTTGTCCCATTTGACTCCTGATGGTGCCTTTCTCCTTTAGGGTCTCCCTGATGTATCCCTTTCTATCTAAGAACTAGTTCTCAGCAGAACTCACGTCTTCCTCTGGGTTTATTGACCGGCTGCTATCTCGTTTGCTCTTCTAGGCTAATCAACTTCCTTCCCTCACTTATGAATGTTGTGCGCCTTTCTCTCCCCTTCAGTGGTGACACCTTCTTTGGGGCGGGGCGGGAGGTAAGGGGTTTTATTTTTTCCCATGTTTATTATTCAATGTCTTGCTACTGGAAATTGTTGCAATCTTGTTTCTCACATGTACTTACCAGTTTGATGTTATTGTTATTGAAAATGAATAAACAGAATTTCAAAAAAAAAAATGCTTGGATTCCTCTGCTTGGGATGGGATGGTGCTCTGAATGGCTGCATATACCCGGCTTGACTGTCCTCTTTCTAGGGCCAGCCATGACTCTACCTGGGAGATTTGTTGCTCTTGGTGCTGCTTATGCCTATACGTAAGGATGGTACTTCTTATTTGAAGAAATCACCAGAAGTGATTGGGAGAGATCCCATAAGAGCTCTGGAGGCCCTCAAAGGAATTAAGGGTATCTGTACCAGGAATGAGCATATCTCAAAGCAGTGAGGTACCACCACGTTCCCATGAGGGCCATGCAATTGGTTGTTTATTGATGGTAATCTCATTATTGCCCCATAGTGGGGTAAGTCTTAGGGGAGATGGGGAGGCACCCAACTTCTTTTGCACCTTGGCCCAATATTCCAGAGAGGAACCTATAGTAGGATGAGAGGGAGTGCCCTTAGGAGGATGGTTAAATAACAATAGTACAGAGTGAGTATGCTGATATACCTCTCTCTTCATATCCAGCTACTGGGGAGCGTTGTGTTCAGTAAAAAGGAATCATTTTAACGTATGAGCCAGCTGAAAGGCCCATTTTTACCCCTCTAACCACGGAAGGCCCCAGCTCCCTTCCGACAAATGAGCTCTGAGCTTATTTCTACTGTACCTAGGTTTCTTATCCTCCCACAAAAAGGATCCCAGCAGGGAGTCAAACTTGGTAAACCAATAATGAGGTATTTTCAAAGGAACGTGGGAGAGAAGATACATAATTTTTGGTGCTGTGACCATTTTAATTGCTGATATTTTACCTACAAGCGATAGTCGAAGAGATTTCCATCTGTCCAGTTCTCTACCAATGGAGGCAAAAAGTAGTTTTGATATTCAGGTCCCAGATTTTATGCAGATTAGGAGAGACAGTAATGCCCAAGTAGGTAATCCCCTCGGGGCCCATCAAAGCCCATGCTGAGTAACCATTTGAGAGGTACATTTAGAGTTTAAAGATAGGACCTCCATCTTGGCCTGGTTAATCTTGAGCCTGAAAATGTAGAAATCTGACAAGGTGGACAGTAGGGGAGGGAGGGAGGAGATGATATTGGCTATAGGGAGCAACAGGTCATCTGCATACATAAGAGTAGGGTATGCCCTTGTTCCCACCTGGACCCTGGAAATGAGAGGATTTTGCCTAATAGCAGCTGCCAGAGGTTCTACTGCCAATACAAAAAGTAGTAGGGAAAGTGGGCAGCCCTGATGGGTACCCCTATCCAGTATGAATGGGGAGACAGCATCATAGTGGTGAGTATCCATGCAGCTGGGATGAATATATTGCCCCATCCAGGCCAGAAACCCGCCCCCAAGCCCATAGTGCAAAGTACTTGTTGGACATAGTCCCACTCAGGGAATCAAAGGCCTTTTGAAATCTATTGCAATGGCAGCAGCGGGAAGATAATGTTTGGGCCTTTATGGATTAAATTTACCAACGATCTAATCTGGTTGTGCTAAAGCAGCCCTTAACAAAAGCCTACTTGGATGGGTGGATCAAACTGGGAAGGAAAGGATTAAGTCTATTAGCTAGTATCTTAGCTAGCACCTTGCTATCAGCATTCAATAATGAAATAGGCAGTAGCTGGACACTTAAGAGGGTCTTTACCTTTTTGGTAGGATAGTAATAGTCGTCTCCCTAAGGGATGAAGGGAGAGACCCTGTTTACAATGACTCAGTAAATACTTGCTGCAATACCAGAGAGATTATGGAATGCAACAGCTGCCACAGTTCATTAGGGAAACCATCCCCTCCTGGGGTCTTTTCCTTTTTAAGATAGATGATGGTGTCTGCCACCTCCTGGGTTGAGATCGGGGTATCTAGGGCATTAGCTTGGGCTTCCAAGATTTTGAGGAGATGTAGGCACTCCAGAAATGGGTGGACCCCCTTGGGGTCTGGGACTCTGGAAGATTTATATAACGAGGAGTAAAAATCCATCATTATTTGATTAATACCTTGCACCGAGCTCTGGGTCCTACCCCCGCATCATCTAAAGCCACTTTATGCCTTTCGGCTTGCTGCTTTTTGAGATGGTATGTCAGAAGCTTACCCCCCTTTTCTCCCCTTCCCAATATTTATGCTTGAGTCTAATGATTGAAATCTCTGCCTTTCTAGAGACCAGCGCATTCACTTGCATCTTCAGAGAGGGGACCTTGTGACCTGCCTCTGACCTAAGGGAAGGACACGAAGGGCCTTAAAAGCAAAGCTCCACTTCTCGAGTTGTCATTCAAGCCCCTCAAATATTGTTCCTCCTCTTCAGCTACTGCCATATACCCTATTATTGCCCTCTTAGAGTAGCTTTGAATGCCTCCCATGTGGTAACTGCAGAGGTATCGCTAAGAGGATATGTTGAAAAATTCCACTCTTTTTGAAGCCAAGGGGATAGTCTGGGTCATGAAGTAGCATGGGTCCAGCCTCCATGCCGGAGACTTAGGAGGGGAGCCCCATGTGAAGGCAAGATGCACAGGGCATGATCTGAGATAACTAAGGGATGAATAAGGGTATTAACAGTGTTACTAGTAATAGTAGGATGGGTGAGCCAAAGTCTATTCTACTAAGAGAACTATGTACTGGGGAATGAAAGGTGTAGTCCCACTGGGAGGGGTGAAATATTCTCCAGATGTCCGTAAGGGCCAAATCTTGTTGTAATTGAGCCACTGCCATTACAGCCCTGGAGTGGGGCTCAGTATTGGAAGGGGATCTATCCAGAAAAGGGTCCAGAGTAAGATTAAAATAGCCTCCTAACAAAATGGGTGTGTCTTCTGGAGCTATGGATCCCAGCACCTGGGCCAACTTGAGAAAGAAGGAGGGCAAGTCCTCATTCGGAGCATATATGTTACCCAGGATCAGAGGGCCCTTCCCAGTATCCATAAGTACCACCACGCATCTACCCTCAGGGTCTCTCACTTGTCTCTGCAATTTCCATTGTAGTTGCCTGTGAAGCAGAATCACCACACCTCTCTTTCTAGAGGAGTCCGAGGCATGAATGACCTGACCTACCCACTCCCTCTTCAGTCTCTCAGGATCCCTCCCTGGTAAGTTTGGTCTCCTGCAGGAAGGCAACCCTCACTCCCAGTCTCTTAAGGTGGCCCAAAACTTGCTTTCTCTTGTTTGGGGTGTTAAGCCCTCTGATGTTCCATGTCAGACAAGTGATATCACCTGTTAGTAATAGGGAGCAAATATTTAATTAGGAGATATAGTAAGAACAACCAGCAGATAGGGGGCAAGGGCAGCCCAACCAGAAGAGGCAAATTTCTATAGAGTGTCACCAAATATGGAGAGAGTGGGTAAAGCCCATATACCCTGCCCCTACCAGATGACCTTATACTAACAAATAACTAAACATCTGTGTGTGTCTCTTGTGAAACAAACATACATACATAAACACATTAACAAACTATACACATTGTGCACAGTGTACCATGCAATTTGGAGATATAGAGGCATCTCTTCAGCCCCTATTCCCAGGGCGTTATCAAGTGGTATCCATCCTTCCTTAGCACTATGGTGAGTGCAGGGGAGGAAGTTCTCCCCTAAGAGAATCGAGCAACCGTGTAAGAAGGTTGGACCACGTGGCTCATTGCAACCCCTGAGGCCATTCACCACTTAGGGCCTCACATAAAACATATACTGGCTACCCATTCAGCACAACAGTTTGGGTAACATCAAATATACTTAATATTCTTTGACATAGCTTCCCAGAAGACCTCACCCCCACACACACACAGGTAAGCGAGGTAGAACACACAAAAAAGTTCTGTTGTTTAATCAGATGGTACAAAAAAGGCCTTCTTTGCCATCTAGACATGTCTCGAACCTTTGATCAGAATGTCCACTGGAGAGCTTGTTGGTAGACCTTGTTGAATCCCCTCCCAGTAGGGAGTGAGGCATCTTCTGCCATATGGCAGTGCAAGTCGGGGTCAAGTTTAGTGAAAAGGGGCACGAAAGTTCCCTTACATAGGTAACATGGAGAAAGGGTAGCAGATGGGTCAGCCAAGGATACTGTCCACTAACAATCAATTTAGACACCCAAACTCACCCCATACCTACAACTCCCCAGGGGATTAGAAGAACAGGAATAGAAAGAAAATAGAAGGATGACTACATATCTGACCATGCCGGTGTTTTTTTTCTGATCGACTGCCCTGGAGATGTAGAGCACTCAAGACAGACCACACTGAAGATGAGATATCCGCTGGTAGCGGAGGCCTCCCTCGTAGCATTTGGTGGATGCTGCCCTCCACTATCTGTAGCTCTGTTCTGCTGCTGGTGGGGAGTTGCTGACGGAGACAGGTAGCTGGGCTGCAATATAGGAGTAGGCCTGCCTTCCACAGTCGAATCCACAATGCCTGGGTGTTGATCAGGAGAGCTGGGGTGTAAAGCTTTATATCTATTAGTGGTGTGGTAGGCCTGTAATGGATCTGGAGCAACAGTGTCCATGCTTGTGGTCTCCACTGTGTCATCTTGCCCTCTCTCCAAAGGATGCTCCCGGCAGCCATGTTTTTCTGAGGATTGCCTCTTTCGGTGTGCTTTTAGGGGGAGTTCCCAGTGTTTTTCCCTGAGGTCCTGCCAAACTGCATGCCTGCTCACTGATGGAGAGGAGTGGTGTCAACCTGGTCGGTAGCAGTTTTGCCGAAGGGGCCCCGGGTAATGGTGGTGAATTCTTGTGGCCAGTTGGGCCGAAAAAAATCCATGAATGCGTTCGGAGATTCAAAAAACTGTTCAGGACCCCATTATGCATAACCCACATCGTGGCTGGGTAACACAAGGAGATGGACAGTCCAATACTGTGCATTTTATGCCTTGTCTCAGAGTGTGCTCGGCATTTGTCCAACAGATCCTTAGAGAAGTCCTGAAAGATGTGCATCCTATTTGATCGCCACACTACATGCTGTAACTCATGAACTCTAGTTAGTACTTTCTTTTTGTCCCTCAAATCAATAAATCGGGCTATGCTAGGTCATGGTCTGTCCTGGGCCTGAGACATGGGGGCTAACGTACGGTGTGTGCATTCCACCTGGAGCTATATCATTGGGTACAACTGCAGCATTTCAGCAATGGCTAAGTATCTTTGCCTTCTACATGCTCAGGGAAGCCCAGGAAGTGAAGATTATTATGGTGACCTCAATTCTCGAGGTCATCCATCTTACTGCGCAGCTTCTGTATGGTATGTTGTTGATCTCTTAATTCTGCCCTTAAGTCCTGAACATGCCCCTCCATCTCCAAGACCCGCTGCTCGGTATGCAGCATCCTGGCTTCTAAATTTTGAACCACTTGGGTGTTTCGATTAGTTGCCACAGTGACTTGTGCCATCTGGGCCATAAGTTGGCCGAACATCGCCTCAACTGACGGTTGCTCCCAGGTTTGTGGCAAGCGGCCTTCAGCCATATTTTCAGGCCTACCTTGTCCAGGAGGCTCTTCAGTAAAATAGGAATTTCCACACAGCAAATGAAGGCTTTTTGTATCAGTGAAGCTAAATTAGTGTAGCTTGAGTAGTACCCCAAAAGTTACAGTACAGTGAGAATATAATACCAACTGGTAGAAAAAGGATTTTAAAGGATATTTCCCTCTGGGTTGTGGAGCTGATCTTTAAGCTGCCATCCTATTTAGCGCCCCTAGTGAGCACCTAAAATCAATATTAAAAAACATGGGTTACTGTGTGTGGCAAGCTTGTCTACGGTATATTGAAAGTCAAAATGCTGGGTTTTAGGTTCATATAACAAACTACACTTTTATTGTTCTCAAACGTAAAGTGGTAGTCCAGAAAATCATAAGTATTCAATTCAACTTTCCCCAGTCTGGTTAGGCAACATAAAATGTAACAGAAAAAAGTTCTTCAGCCTGATCTGAAATAGGAATTTATCACCACTTTATATGGACTAGCAGTTTGTGAATAATACAGTTCTGAATGATGCAACAACAGTTTCCCCTGAGTAGGCTTGTCTTCAGGCACTTCTCAATAGCTGATTCTACTCACTGTTGTTGGCTCCACTGGATACAGCAATCCTTGATTTCAGAGTTCTGTGTTTTTGACACCATCTAGCTCCCAAACCAGGCTTCAGCTCTCTTCCCAGCTCCCTGCACAGCTTAAACATTTCTTTCTTGTTTCAGCACTGGTTCCTTCCTCTGAGGCAGTAGCTTCCAACTCTCTCTCCCTCTGCTGAATTCTGCTACCATATTTCTAATTGGCCACACCTGAGGATGCCTTCCCTTCCTCCCTTAGCCTGTTGCAGTCTCTACACTTTCTTAGTTTATACTCAGGGGGTTAACCCTTTGTTCCCTGGTGTGTTGTTTATCCTGTCACACCGTGCTTATTTCTGAGTTACACAGTGGGACGTAATCCTTTATGGGGAATAAAATCCATAAGGGTTCATATTGTTTCATATTGTTATAACATCATTGTTTTAGGTGTCAAGATGGGTGTAAAAGAAAAAGTGAAACAAGGATACATCATTTGTCAGCTGCGCCGCAAGCCATAGCACTACTGCTGAGCCGAATGGCTGACATGTGAACCAGTTTCTAACTAACGCACAACTTTGGATACCTCCTAGGCTGATCAATATCTTTAGCCTTGTCCAACCCCCCAACAACCAGCCACCCTCCCTCTTTGCTACATCATCCTTCCGAGGCACCGGACTATCCTCCATGCAGCTGAACAACCCTTCTAGCCCCAGCCCCTCACATGCTGAGCAATGTCACTGGAGCTAGAGCACCACAGAGTCCGGACCAGCCTCTTACCCAGACAGCCATTCTCTCTGCATCTGGAGTAGCCACCAACTACATGCCATACAACCTCCATGTAGCTGGAGCACCACCCCAAACCTCCACTTGAACAGACAACATATCTGAAGCTGTCACTCCAAGCCCCTGGACCAGCAGTTCCCCAGCCAATCACTCTACCTACAGCTGGATCCACCAGAAGACCTGTACCAGCCTCACCATCTGACCACTCACCCTGCAGCTGCACCTCAGTTCCAACCTTGAACTAACCCGAGCACCAGCCACCCTCCCTGCTGCCAGTTCACTCTTTCATGCCCTGGACTAGCCTCCCACAGCAGATGACACTGCAGCTTGACCCTTGTGTCCATCCCACCCACAGACCAGCCCCCTCCCCAGGTTGAGCAACCTCTCTGCAGCAGGACCCCCAGATAACCACCCTTCCAAGGGGCTGGACCCATCCTCCCTTCAGAGCAAAACCACCTCCTGACTACCCTCCCTACAACTAGATCCTCCCCTATCACCCTTTCACAACCATGGAACCCATACTTCTCAAAGTAGTATAAAACAAAATATGTGAGATACTAACATATAAAATATAAATTCATGCAGTCTTCAGCAAAAGAAAACAAAAAGTACACTGATTCCCAGATTACAACATGGATTGACACATGCAACTGTTTTAATCAAGTACAAATATTTCATGCAAAAAACAGCTCCCCCACAAACACACTCAAACATCTGCAGTAAATAATTCTTCCTTTATCTGCAGGTTACACCAGATTCTCAGATTAAAAAAGCTGTAGTCTTTTCTCTGTAAATATAGTTAAATAGGCTACTGAATGGATACACACAGAAAATGCAGTCTGAATTTGCTCACATATATACAGTCTTCCTGATGTTAATTCCCTTCCCACAGACACTACTTTAAAGGGACTAAATCAGTAAAAATTCCACAAATAGCAAGTTATCTACAGGCACAATGCATACTAGACACTTTAAGGAGCAATTTGATTGAAAATAAACTATGTATTTCAAAGGTAGCCACATGAGTTCAGAGCAAAGACATTTTTTTATAACAAAACATTGACTGTGAAACCTGCACAGCATTTCATTTAGAAAAAAAAACTGAGTGATGATTCCCTTACTGTATTTAACATTCCAGGGAGTTAAACAAGATGTACTTTTCTATTTAAACAAACACTTGCCTTAACATGTAAATCTTAAGTGCTACAGGCAACATCAGTTCAAAATGGAGATCACAGTTGATGGTGCATTTGTTTGCTCAGGCTGGAAAAAGACAGGAAGTGTTGTGGAAAAATGTAGTTCATTGACTTGAGTAGACTTCTGGAAAATGTAGTTCAGAATAGACCTTTAAAGGGACATTGTCAACCTTTTTAGCATCATATTATTTTTAGGTAAAACCCACATTTTATGATTGCTTACCTTCTCTAAAACTCATTGATATTGCTGGTTGTTTTATCTGCCTCCTTGTTTAGTAGAACTGAAATGAATGGCAATGTACCCAGCCTTGACTGGCTACTTTAAATCCTTGAACTACTTGGTTGACTGTAATCTTCATTTATGATTCAGTAGTATTTAAATCATTGTACTTTGAAGAGAATTACAGTTTGACATAGCAGTATTAATGTCTTAGCATTCTTAATGAGCAAAAGTTACTGTAAAAGAAGTGGTCATGCTAAGGGTCATACTAAGATAATGAAGGAGCTAGGAGGCTAATGAAGCCCATGCATGCTCCTATCATCTACAGTGCATAATAATCAATGTTATGCCCTATTATCAGAATTAACAAGCTTGCATATAAAACAAACAGAAGTATGAAAAAGTCTTCATTTATCAGTCAAAAACATTCAGTAATGTGTATTTCTAAAATCTGTGTATAATATTCATTTAGTAATAATTTATTCTTACAACGCAATTATCGTTGAACTTCTTAGAACTAAATATTCCTACAGGCAGTATTCTTTTGATGATAATACCAGAAGATTAACAATTACTAAACTTAGTCTTAAAAGTTGAATTAATTACTGCTTTAAGACTAAATTTAGTATTCCACCTCGGTGAGGGAGCTGTCCTTGATACCACCATCTACCCCACTCCCTCCCATATCACCACACCATGGCTTTACATGAGGCCACAACTGTTACTGTACCAGCTTCTTGTTCTTCACTCAGCTCAAGGCCCCCCCAAAAAACTACTAGGCACCTGTATCTGTGTGCTTCTGTACTGTGTGATTGCCTCTTCATAGTACCCTGAAGTTCCAAACTCTAAAGGCACCCACCCAGGCCCAGCACAAAAGCCCGCCCCCAGCCTGGCAACAGCCCAACCAAATGCTGTGCAACTGCAGCACTTACTTTTTTTATTCAGTCAGTTGAGTTGACCCCCAAAGTGCCTTGTTGTTCAGTCTGAACTGAAGAAGACTCGAGGCTCCTCTAACTCATTCACAGGCTGCAGCAGTGCAGCCACCAGCAAGCCAACTGTGACTCCTCGTTAACAAGCAGGCCCTGATCAGTCCTCTGGCTCCTCCTCCTCCATCCTCTCTCCTCTGTCCCACACCTCTGAGTCAGCAGAGTCTGACTCCCACTGCAATGACACTGGTGTCCACAGACCTCACCACCACAGTCCCATTGACTCCCTTCAGGTTCCAACAATTATCCAATCAAAAACCAACCTCAAGCCTAGTCTTAAGAGGCTTCTCTAAGGCAAGCCAGTGCCCAACAACTGGACGTGTGGCTCCTCAAATTTATTTTAGTCCCCCTTTTGGTGTTGTATCTGGTTAAGCTGTGGTCCGGAGTCGCGGACAGACTGAAGAAAAAAATTAGCAATGATGAGCAACTCACTCACAGAGCCACAGGCAGGCAAGGCAGCTCGACTCAAGTTGCAGCAGCAGGATGCTTCTTTTTCTCTCCCACTCTCTTTAACATCCCATGGTAAGTCAGGTTGACTCATGCATGCACGCAAAAGGTCACATCCGCTACATATCTAGGGACAGTGAGTTTTTTTAATAGTTGCGGGAGAGCAACCACAAAATATGGGACAATAGGAGTCCCATATGAATAACAAACAGGACAGGAAATGTTACCAGTTGGAATAGTGAATGAGGGTTAGATGGCCCCAAAGTTTTTTTCATTGTTTATTCTTCTGTGTCTGTGTATTTAATGTACTGTTTATGGTTGTGGCATTCATAGGAGGCAGTATGGTGCAGTGGTTTAAGTCTCTGAGCTGCAAACCTGGAGACCAGGGTTTGAATCTGACAGCCCCCACTTGCATGCTGTGTGATCTTAAGCAAGTCATTTAACTTTTTTGAGCTCCCAGATCACCCCTGGAAGCAAGCTTCAGCTTAGTGTGCTTCTCCTGATTAAACAATTTTCCCATTCAACTTGTATGAGCTATATAATAGTGTTTTACACTACCCTCTCCCCCAGGACACACTGGGAGATGAGCAATTTGTTTCTTCAGTGTGCCTTTCCTGGTGAAACTTTTCAATAAATAAATAAAATAAATAAATGTATTCAGAAACAAGCACCAGGGGCCAGTTAGCTAAAGTAAAACCCAGAGTATAAAGTGAGAGTGTCCAGTCTGATAAAGGCAGCAATGGCTAAGTGGCAAACAGTAGCCAAGCTAGTGTTGTAAAATTGTAGAATTTACTGATTTAAAGTGCTCTTGGGTATCAGTTTCAGTCAGGAGCAAGGGGAAGGTAGTGGATCAGGCAGTTACTCACATGACCAGCATAGTTGCCACAGCCCAAGCCTGTTAGCCACCCCAGTAGCATAGTTGCCACAGCCCTAGCAAAGGGCTAGTAATCTGAGTAACTGATCCAGAGACCCATATAACACTATCCTGGCTACTGGAGGCAACTTAGCTATTAGTTACCTGTATCACCCTAGGGCACTCTGATTTATAATCTGCAGCTAAAAAAAACTTCGGGACAGCTAGCAATGATTTACTAGCTCAGCTGGCTAGGTTGGCTATAACTGGGGCTTAACTCTACCCTTGCTCCTTCTAGCACCCTGTTTATTATATAATTCAGGGCCTGCCTGCCCTCTGCTCCACCTCTGATAGCTACTTACTTTGAATGCTGCCCACCCCTGTATCCCATTTAGGAGTGTGAGTTAAATAGATTTAGGCAATTCTGAAAAGGCCACCATCTCACCATTTGCTCCCTTCCTGGACCGATTTTAAATACATTTGAAAAGATCCACCCTTGACAGTCCCTTGCCCTGACCACACTAACATCCCCAGCTACTCTTTACTGTATTGCACTCACTGTGTAAAAATAAGCATTTTTTTATTTCAGTATTAGATCAGGTGGACAGTGCCTGCTGTATGGCACTGTCACCAACTCACCACCCCAAACTAGGGAGAAGTTGAGGAGACAGGAGATGGGTAATGTGTATGCTGGATGCCCTACTGGCTACAGGAAGGTGGGAGGTCTTCCCTTGGTGGGTAGCTGGCTCTCCTGATATTCGTTCATCTAATGATGCTTTCCCATTTTTGGGGGCCACAGCCAAGGGAATGGCATTTACTTTTTCTTTACAAAAAAAAAAAACAACAAATGGGGCTTAACAGAACCCATGCTGTGGCTGCCAACTGTTGATCCGGGGGATCACAATGACTACTGGACCACTGACACTGCTGGGACCATTGAGATTGACACAGGGATGAGAGAAGGACTGCAGGTACTATATTTTGCTCTGAAATTACTTCCCTGTGTCCCCTCTCCCTTCTGCCACACTTTTTTCATGTCTTTCTTTTCTTCTGGGCACCCGAAGTCCCCTGACTGTTCTCCTTTACAGTCAATTCAAACTTCCCCAGTGGCCATTACTGGCCACTCTCAGTATCCTCCCTGGCATTCAGGATGTTGAGTTCCTAACAACCAGCTGTCCAATGCAGACTGGATCGTAGATGTGATACTGACTTGTGCCACCTTCACTGGGCAGGCTGCAATAAGGAGAATTTTTTTTTAACTGCAGACAGGCACTTTATTTTTATGGGACTTCTGCCACTATGTTCACCCCCTTGCAACCAGAAGTATAGGGGGCACCTTCTGGGGTTTGTTGACATCAACTGAGCTTGCCGGTGACCCCATCTTAGGGGATATTACACTCCTGCCTTTGCCACCTACTAAAACATACTCAAAAATTAAACCACCTCCAAAATGAGAGGCTGTCATAGTTTCCCTCATTTTGTTGACTGATCCTTCCTTATCTTAATGCAAGAGTACCTGTCCTCTTCATGAGCTTCCAGAAGCTAGTCACATCCCACACTGATTTCCATTCCTATTGGCCTGGTACCTGATCTGAGCCAGGACTGTTTGCTGTTGCTGCACAAATATCAATAACATAATGGCATTGAAATGACTGGGCCTATATACATTTCAATGGGACCATTAATTTCAATGGTGATTTTTCTGGTCATTTTGTGCTGGGCTAGTGAAAGTCCTGTTGCATCAGTGGATTTTTCTAATCATTAGCCCTAAAGGCTAGTGGCTGAAAAAGTTATTTTTGACCCCTATGACAGTCTGTAAAATCTCTAGCACTGCAGTGCAGGGTGCCCAGAAGTGGGGAAGGGACTGTCCCACACCTTTCAACAGTCCCTAAGTGATGTGTTCCTCATTTTATCCCTCAGCAGTACTGTGTCCCTCACTGTAAATGGTGTTGCCACACAGAGAAGGTGATGTAGCAAAAAGTTAGTCTTCAGCGGTGGAGGTCTAGCTGCGGGGGGGGGGTCCAACATAAAGCTGGGGTTCCAGCTATTATGGGCCAGATCTAGGGAGACTGATCCCATACATATTAACTGTCCTCATTACAATGTAGCATCATGGCACCAACCATTTGGACTCCCACTATAATGGGATGCAGATTCAATTATGGCTTGAAGTCCCCATCCCCATTCAAGTAACTAATTCATGGGTACTTTATGGTCTAGATGAGGGAACCTCTTTGGACATACTGATTCTGGAGAGTGGATAGGGTGTACCTGTTAAATGAAAGGTTACACAGGATTTGAAGGGGACCCATAATTCTTAGAGAAAAGTAGTACAGATAGAAAATAAAACTATGCTCAATGGCCATTAATGACTTGCCACAGCATGACCTTACTTTTCATGGCAACAAAAAGCTCATTTGTACAATTTTAATGGCCATTAATGTATTGGTGCAACATTAACATAATTTTCATGGCCATGAAAAGCTCATTGCTCAGTTTTAATGGTTATTAAACATGCCATTAAAATAGCCAGATACAAAACTGAAGGGGCATACCACACCCATTAACTATTTAATGGATACCTGTCATAGTTACTTAATGGCATGGATGAGTAAATTAATGGTTTGCACCCATGAAACGTCAACAAATAATGGAAATTTAATGGGATTAAAAATTGACCATTAAAAAAGGTGATACAAAATGTAATGGTGAAAATTAATGGGTTTGCATGCAAATAATGGAAAATTAATGGAATTTAATGGAATTTTAATGGATTTCAATGCAGTGGTGATATCCCATTCAATTTAGGAATGTAACTGAGGGTTGTTATTGTGATTTGCATATACTGTACAACTCATAATGTTTTTCATTATCAATGTATGTTTCATTTTGTATGTCTTTCAAACTGTGTTTGATTTTGATGTGTACCATGTTAGTACCATAGTAGTATCAATTTTCTAGATGCACTGATGCCACAGTGATACCAGATAAGCTTAGGATGGATATGCGCAGCAATTTTCTCCTCTAACATAATACCCTTGTGGTGACATTACCCAATACTGATACCACAGTGGTACCAAATAAGTCTTGGTGGTATATAGAAACAGTTTCATACTACCATTGCATTATCATTGGGCACTTCTAGGGCAATGTAGAGACCTGTATAAACAGGGACTCAAAATTACTTAATATCACTGTGGTACCATTGTTCATTTACCAGTCTGGGCAACTTGCCGAAACTGCCATAGGGATGCCACTGTGCCATGTCACTTCCACTGAGGCTATAAAACTTGATTGAATTGACACCATTGTACTACCAGACTACCACTGGGTAGTACCATTGCACAATTTCAGGCATACCCAGGTATTGTCATTGATAGAACACTGTGTTGCCATTGTGACACATTTGGTAAGGGTACATACAGTAGCTTTAGTGGATCATTGCTTGCTTCTGAGGATTGGAGTGAACATATTTAAGTGAAGGTATGGGAATGCAAAAAAAACTGAAGAGGGGTAAATGAAGGGTGCAAGTAAAAGTCACAAGGTGTGATTTATTGTCATGATAAAAGAAATGCTGTAGGTGGAATGGGTTGATTGAGGGGTTTTGGTAGGTAACTGAGTATTCCAAAAGTACACTAAGTTGCCAGTACACTTTTCATAAGTATATGAGAAGTATATGCTATATAAACTAAGTCTATTACTTTTCTAAAAGTGTGTTTCTGGTGCGTACTTAAGTACATTACTTTTTCATAGGAGCCCCCAATCTCCTTTATGAAAAGTCAAGTCGATATTCAATTACTAATGCAAATACTCAGTAAGTATTCAACGGCACAAGCTGAGTTTTTGTTGAGTGCTGGTATAGTTCAAGTGTTCACCACCTAGCATTCAACTAAATTTATCATGTCAATGCATTTTTACTTGATGCTCAACCTACTATGGGTGAAGCGTTGGTGAATACACAACCACACATTTCTTTATGGGTACATAAGCAATAAAGCACTGTGGAGTGTACACTAGACACTTATAGTGCATGACCAGGGGTGTGGTGAGGCATAAGGCCACTGGTCAAGTGCCTTCAGCTCTTTGCTGTGCACTTGAACTGTCTAGCGCATACCCCCAGAGTGTCTTATTGCACTTATGAAACGGGCACCTATAGCTGTTCATGTGAGAACATTAAAAAGTGTGTGCAGTGCTATTACAGTGTGCATCTAAAAATGGAAATGGGAATGAAGTTGTAAAGAAGTGTACATGGAAAAATGATAATTGTTTGTATTGCTACTACTGTGTGCATCAAAAAACAAAAATAATGCAGTGCTAAAGGAGTACATGTGACAGAAAATCAGTGCAGTGTACAGTGCAGTTAAGTGGTGGTATTCTACACTGTGTTAACATTGAAATGAGACTCTAGATTGCAGTGTGCACTTTTACTTCCCTCTGGGATACCCTTGCTTCAGCCTGTCAGCTCTTCAAAGTCCCACCCTGGATTTGTTTTACCCATCCACTGGTTTTATTTAATATCCATTGAAAAAAGCAGTAAACTGATGCAGACTAAAAAAACAAAAACAATGTAATAGCCAGAATAATTTAATTGCTACAAGACTGGTAATTTCAAGGGTATTTGAATGGATATTGGGAACAATTTTGACAAAGAAAGATGAAAAATTAAAAACGAATGGTTCAGAATACTAAAAAATGGAAAATGAATGGTTTAGAATAAATTGATAAAAAGATGAGTCATTTGAAGGGTATTTGAAGGGATATTGGCAGCAAAAAATGAAGGGCAAAGATAAAAAGAGGGGAAAATGAATGGTGGAATGGTACAAATACTGAGAAATTATTTATTTACTGAAATGTTTCACCAGAAGGGCACACCAAACAGCAAGTTGCTCTTCTCATGGTGTGGCCTGGTGGGAGCAGTTACGTAGGTTGTGAAGGATGGTGAGTTACAATAGTAAGTGGGTAGTACAAACAATACAACATTGTAAGATTGAGCAACAGTTGGAACACAAGGTATTGTACAATAAACAGTAATGGAACATTGGGTAAATTACAATACCTATCCAAAATCATACAAAACACCATATGAATGTACAAAACAGTAATCATGTGATAGAACCATTTATAGTGCTTGAGTGTACCAGGAGCAGGTTTGAGGTAGTGTGCAAGTGCTGTTGGAGTAAAAATAATGGGGTTATGTTGTGTACACTGGTGACCCAGAAGGGCAGGTGGAGAAGAGAGGGAGGAGAGGCGCAATCTGAATATGAGGAGAAGGGGAAGCCATTTCCTGATTTCCCCCTTCAGAATGTTGAGAACCCTGCCGGGAGGGGTCATGGTAGGAAGGCAGAAACTGGGGATAGGTATTAAGGTGGGTTAAAGCAAGAAAAGCAGAAGGGAAAAGTAATTGTGTAAGCAGAGGTAAGGGAGTAGTTGGAGGAGGAGTGTCGTATTTCAGGGGGGAGGGAATTCCAGATTTTAGGGAAACAATGGGCAAAACCAGTCTGACCAATGAGGGTGGAGTGGCAAGGGATCGTCAAGGTGTGGTCGTCATTTGATCTGAGAGAGTGGGTTGGGGAGGTGGAGTGGAGAGAGAGGATGAGAGATAGGAGGGGAGACCCCGAACCATAATTTGGAGGTTAGTTTGGCACAGTGAGAGATGCATCTGTGAGATAGTGGAAGGAAGGTTAGAGAGTAATAGAGTTCACAGTGGTGGGAGCGGGAAGGGGAGTCGAGAGCGAAGTGGCAGAAGGCATTAAAAAGAGTGTCCAACTTGGTCAGAGAAGATTTGGGAGCAGCACCATAGACTACATCACAGTAGTCAAAGATAGGGAAACATAGAAACATAGAATTTGACAGCAGATAAGGACTACTTAGCCCACCCACTCTGCCCATTTCCTTACTTAATGGATAAGCTGCAGATCCTAGTTAACCAGCAGCCTACTTCTTCCTACCCCCAACCCCTAGAATTGTCTTATGACTGTCCCATGCATGCTTGAATTTAACCACTGTTTTTGACTCCACAACCTCATCCGGAAGGCTGTTCCATGCATCCACAACCCTTTCTGTGAAAAAATACTTCCTTACATTACCTCTGAGCCACACACCCATCTTCAAATTGTGCCCTTGTTCTGCACATCTTTTTGAAAGATGCTACCTCTTGGACTTTTTGATTCTCTTGAGGTACTTGAAAGTTTCTATCATGTCCACCTTCTCCTCCTTTCCTCAAGGCTATACATCTTAAGCTCCTTTTAGTCTCTTCATATGTTTTCTGGTGCAGACCCTGCACCATTTTAGTTGCTCTCCTCTGGACAGCTTCCATCTTGTCTATGTCCTTGCGGAGATTGGGTCTCAGAACTATACACAGTACTCAGATGGGGTCTCACCAGCTGTCTGTACAGAGAATAACAACTTCCTGTTTTCTACTGGTGATGCCTCTCCTATGCATCCCAGTTTCCCCAGCCTCCTTACTACCCTCTCACATTGCTTGCTTCCACCTTTAAGTCATCTGATATGACTACCCCCAGGTCCCTTTCCATTTTTGTTGTTGTTAGTACCTCACCCCCCATTGTGTACTCTTCCCCTGGGTTTTTGTTTCCCAGGTGCATTACCTTGCACTTCCTAGCACTGAATCTAAACTGCCATACATTTGACCATTCCTCTAATCTTGCCAAGTCCCTTCTCATACTTTTCACCCCACCTTGTGCATCAACTCCATTACAGATCTTTGTGTCATCTGCAAAGAGATATACTTTTCCTTCCAGTCCCTCTGCAATGTTGCTTATAAAGACATTGAAGAGGACCGGTCCTAATACTGAACCCTGCAGTACCCCACTAGTATCCCCCTTTTCTTCAGAGTCGACTTAATTTACTATTACCCTCTGTGTCCTATTCTCCAGTCAGAGTATCGTCTTCTGGACAATTTTGCACCTCGCAGTCAGTTTGATGTAACTATGATTCCTATACAGAGCACCAAGCTTGGGGCATAGCTTCTTCAGGATAGCATTGATATGCATAAAGAAGTTGAGGTGCTGGTCCAGCCAAACTCCCATATATCTAAATGAGGAGGTGTCCTCCAAGTTGGTCCCATCAAGGGTGTGGAAGGTGGGTAGGGCCATCAGCCTAGACAGTCTCTGCCTGGTGCCAGCCAAAGGTCATTGAGACTGTCTTCTTGGCATTTATAAAAAGCTGGTGAGAAGCAAACCAGAGCTGAACTTGGTTGAAATCATGCTGTAAGCTGGTTTCCACAGCAACAGGGTTTTTGGCGGAACTGTACAAAACAGTATTGTCAGCGTACATGTGGATAGAAGAGGATGAACAGGCTGTGGGAAGATCATTAAGGAACATGGAGAAGTGTAGGGGACCAAACACTGAGCCCTGAGGGACACCAGTGTTAATGGGGAGTGGAGGGGAGATGGAATCAAGGATTCTCACTGACTGGGTCCTGCCAATGAGGTAGGATTTAAACCAGTTGGTGGCTGATGGGGCAAGGCCAGCTGAGAAGAGGGAGTCAAGAAGCAGGGGATGAGAAACAGTGTTGAAAGCTTTGGCTAGGTCATCAAAGATGGCCAAGGTGATCAGGCTCTCATCCATCCCAGAAAGGATGGAGTCAATAAGCCTGAGGAGGGAGGTGGTTGCTGAGTGGTTCTTCCAAAAACCAGATTGGAAGGGGGTGAAGAAGGAGGAATCAGAGAGGAAGGGTGATAGTTGAGTGAGAACTAAATGTTCTTGAAGTTTGGCACGGGTAAGAACTAGGGAAATGGGGTTATAGCTGCCAGGAGTGGATGTGTCGGCAGCCTTGGGGAGAGGAAGGACTACAGCGTGTTTTCAGGATGAGGGTACTTGGGCAGAAATAAAGGACAGGTTAAGGATTAGGGAGATAGGATAAGCAATTGCAGGACCAGAAAGGTAGAGAAGTTTAGGATCCAGCTCATCTGGTGAGGAGCCTTTAGAGTTGTTGAGGGATAGGAGAGCATCAAGAGCTTCATCAGAGGAGAAAGTAGAAAAGGAAAATGGGGGAAGGGTAGGCACTGGCTGAGGTGAAGGGCTGAAGTTAGTAGGTGGCAATGGAGAGAGAGAATTTAGAAGAGATGGGGCACATGAGGCTCAGTAGGTATTAAATTTATTGGCCATGGAACCAGGGTTGGAAACTAGGGAGTTATTTATTTTGAGAACGGGAGGGGGAAGGAATAGGGCATGAACAGCTCTCCAGAATTTAAATGAAGAGTTAGTGTTAGTCAGGAATGAAGAGTTGAAATAATCAGACTTAGCCAGTCTAGTAGCTTTAGTACATGAATTGCATGGCATTCTATACTTGGCATAGTCATTTGGATGTTTAGTAGATTTGTGTTTTCTCCAGGCCCATTCATGCTCCCTGAAGCAGGCCAGTAGTTTGAAGGTTATCCAGAGGAGATGAAGCCCATGGACTCTGGTCTGTCTAAAAGGAGCAAAGGCAATCCAGGTGGCAATGAATTTATCCTTTAAATAGTCAAGTGCTTGGTCAACAGAAATGGCAGTGGAGAGAGGGGCCCAGTCTGTGGAAGCGAGTGCAGAGCTGACTGGGGTAAGGTCTAAGGATTTAAAGAACCAGACCCATAAGATTTTAGGGGGAGGTTTGGGGCGATGAACCTTACGTACAATGAAGCTGGGGTTGTGGTCACGAAGGGCATCAGGGAGGAGAACAGATTTAATGATGTGGTGCGGGTGGGTTGTGAGTGCCCAGTTAAGCAGGGTGTGGTTTTGTGTTTTAGGATTAGGGCATGTGGGCTGAAGAATAAGTTGAATGAGGTTTAGAGCAGTGATGTCACTGTGTAGCTTGTTTAACTTGGTAGACAACCAATTTAGATTCACGTCACCCTTTATAAAAAGTTCACCAGATAGTGAGAGGGAGATGATATTGGCTAAGAGTTCAGTCGTCACCAAGGGTTGAATGCTTGGGTGGCCATAGATGCCAGCCATAAAGATTGGGATTGAGAAAGGAAGGGTAATGCAGGTGACAAGGGCTTCATAGGTAGCTGGGATGGAGGTAGATAGGGTTGTAATAAACTGCAGTGAGGACAGGATATACATGGCCACTCCCCCTCCATGACCTGATCGATCTTGTCTAGAGATGGAATACCTAGGGATAGCAATGGCACTGTCAGTGGTGCTTTTTATGTTTTTAGAGGTGTGGCACCCTATCTTCCAATTCTCTCACTGTGTTTGCAAGTGTGGCCACTGATCACCAATGAATGCTGCAGCTGTCTATAACAGCAGTTGAAAATGCAGTGCCATACAGTTGAAAGGGAGAGAGCCACTTCAGTGAGCATGATCAGATAACTGAAGTGCTCTCTCTCCACCCCCCCAATAGCCTTACAGTTGCCGTACTGGGAGCCCACCCCAGCATGGCAAACATCCTGCGTCATATTCCAGAAAAAAAAACTGTAAACAAAACAACGGTTCCTCAGCGGTCTCCCTGGCCCCCATCCGCAAGCCGCGCCCATCTTCTGCACACCCTGCCTCCCCTCATCCCCCTCACTCTAAACTTACCTCTGAAGTCTGGCACGACGATCTTCGGTGGACTGGGAACACGTCTGCACTCTTCAAAGCCGACCGCGAACTGAGGAAATGCCAGTAAGCTATATAATGCAATAAATAGGAGTTTTCCAACTTTAATGCATATCTCAGTAATTGTCTGGAATTTTGTAACCAAATTTTCAACATGGGGTTTTTGGGACCCCTCCTCATGAATTCTGGAACTGTCATGGCATTAATCAGGCCCAAAGGGTGATTTCGCGGTCACTGTGCGAAATCACTTTTTGACCGATTAATGAAACGACAGTGTCAGTGTTCATAAGGTGGGCTCTCTAAAAGCCTATGTTGCAAATCTGGAGAAGAAAATTCCTAAAAATGACTGTTTTACGAGTGTGCATTGCGCAGTTCTTACGCACGCTCGTAAGTTCGCAAATTTTCAATATTTTCACTCCAGATTTTAAATATTGCCATTTTACCACATCTCCTTATACGCAATACAGCTGTCACTTTTCACATCTCTCCCAAAATGTGTTTCCACGCATGTAGCACACAATGGAACAGTCGGAGTGCAAAATTCATGTTCAGGACAAATTAAGAAAATCACAGTGAAACTTCATAAGCAGAAGTGTTAAAATGGCAATGTTAAAAATTTGGTGAAAAAATTCCCAAAATGACTGTTTCTGTGCGTCGTTGCCTGTTCCTATGCATGCTAAATGAGTCCATGGAATTTCTAAAATTTTTAGGTCCAGATTTTCACCACTGGCATTTTCCACACTTCCTTATGAACAGTATAGCTGTCATTTTTCACACCATGGCCGAAATGTGCTTTCGCACTTCCAGTGCAGAAATGCATGGTTGCTGTGGGAAATCACTGTTCAGGACAGATTAAGAAAATCACAGTGACACTGTTCATGAGCAGAGGTTCCAAAATGCCTGTGTTGACAATCTGCTGTAAAAAATCCCCAAACTAAGTGCATTATGGGTGTGCGTTGAACAGTTTCTACGCACGCTCGTGACTTCACCAGTTTTTTTCATATTTTCACTGCAGATTTTCAACATTGCCATTTTTTGCACCTCCTGATGAACAGTACAGCTGTCATTTTTCACATCCTGTTTGAAATGTGTTTTCACACCAGTGGTGCCAAATGATGTAGTCGCTATGCAAAATCAGCTTTCCACTAACGAACTGATATTGCCACTGTTCATGAGGTGGCAGTCACAAAAAAAACATGTTTAAAATTTGGAGTGAAAATACCAATGAATGCCTGGGATGTTAGTGTTTCTGACCATAATGCTCCACCCTGTAGAGACTGACAGGCATGAGGGCTGTGACTTGGGATTGTCGCTTATAACACTCCTGCCATTCCACCCACACCCACACCCTGCAGCCAGTGACAGGCACCAAGGTGTGCCTTGGACTATTTGGCCCCAAAGATCACCCCATTCTCCTATAGTGCACCCATCTCACTGTTTTTCTTATGGAATGGGGTGAGCATAAGGCTCAAAGACTCCAAGGCACACTGTGACACTTGTCGGTGTCTGCAGGGTGGGATGTGGAGAAATGGCATGACCATTATGCCTGATGACCCAAAGGCACACCCCAGTGTCTGTCAGTCTCTGCAGGGTGGTGGTGGAGTTGGCTTCAGTTCAGTACTTCACTGCCATTCCTATTATGCATCTCTCTTATTAATAAACTACCAATGCCAATGCCAGCAAGCAAACATTTGGCATTGACAAATGCTTGTTTTTTTGAGCCATGTCTCAGTAATAATTAGGATGTCAGGGGGTGTGCAAAATCATAAGAGTTTGTAGGAGGTTGATTTTAGGTAGCAGGCTGCAGATATTCAGGTGGAGGAACTTCAACCCATTAGGGAGGGGTGTAGTGGGAGTGGGGTTAGAAGACATGTTATTTGGGTAAGGAGCCAGGGTAGGAGAAGAAATAGGGCCAGGGTTGGGGTGGATGTTCCCTGATGAAAGAAAGAGGATGGCAAAGATGAAATAGTGAAGTTTAGGACTTTGTAATTGGAGCAGGAAATACGTGAGGGAGGGGAAGGGGGATGGAGAGAAGGAGAGAAGGAAACAAAGAAAAGCAAAGTGACTAGAAAGGGAGAACAGAGATGCTGGATGGTAGTACAGAAAGTGGTGTCTGCTTACAAGGGTAACTGTAGGGGTGATTGACAGAATGAAGGAGGTATCTTGAAGGGAAGGGGGGAGAGAGAGAAGTGGCAATAGGTGTAGAGTGGGAGACTGGGATGTGGATAAGACCCAGGAAGGGTGTGAATAGGAGGGAGATGGAAACCATCCTGGGTAGGGTAGTAGAGGCTTTGTAGAGGCTTACAGATTCAGATCACACCACTGAATGTTAGGACATTGATACAGTAATTTGCTTTAGGTATGAATGACCCAGGACTAAAAGCGTTAGGGGAGAGCAGTGGGTAGAGGATTGCAACCTACACATGTTGTTGCCCTCTAGTGGCTTTACAGTATAGTTTGCAAATTGAAAAGTAGACAAAAATGTTTTATTTATTTATTTAGTTTTTGTTGACCAAGTAAGCGAACTAGACAAATCCTGCCTATTTTCAGGCAAGACCCGGGGAGGGGGATACAGATGAATGTCAACTGACCTTAAGCCAGATTAAGCTGTCGGTGGTATTTTTAGTGAATGAGGGAAATTTGGCCAGGACACAGAGGAAATTCCCCTACTGCATTGCTGTCAGTAAGGAGAAACCTATGGCCACTGCAATGGCCAGTCCAGACTTGCAGTTGGAGAGGATGGAGGTACAAACTTTACCGGAGCCTGAAATCTTCCAGACAGTTCACAGTATGGAACTTGAGCATTTGCTGGAGAACCTTATAAATTCGGATGAAAAAGGTAATACCCCAGTTGAATTTTTTTCCACGGAGGATCTTACTGCAAATTTGAAAACTGAGGAAAAAGTTATAAATGCTAAGGATTCAGCAGAAGACGCGGAGCAAGCATTATATTTAATTTTGCAAAGAGAAGAACAAAGGCATGCCTGAGAAAAAAGCAAATTACAAGCTAAACTTGAGAGTTGCGATGCCTAGTTTTAAGTGTCAATTCTGCAGAGAAGCCTGTCAGAGAAAACTATGACGTAGCAAGATCAAAGGCCCAACTGGGGCATGGTGAGTCAGTTACTGTTTACAATGTTTCTTCTGCTTCTGTGAAAGTGAAGGAGGAGAGTCAGCTGGCTGGTAGTTCAAATGCTGAGGATTTAAGCATGTGCCTACAGCCGAGTCCCCCAGCTAAAAGAGACGAAATGTCTGGGACCAATGTTCAAGGAACGAATATCTCAATGTCTACTAAATTAAATACTGACACTCACCTAAACCCAAAACATATAACATTGTCTAAAACTTCAGGCTTTGTGGCTTTTCCTGATGTCCAGGCTGCTGTCAAGTTTCAAACAAATAACTTAGACTCTCAAGCCAGAGTGACACAGTTTTCCTTTACAAATCTGTCTAAACAGGGTCAGAAGGATTTACAAAAAGACAAAAGGCTTGCACAAACCTTAGCCAAAAGACAGTTAAACATGGATTCCTTAAAAAGTGATTCAGTACCATCTCACAAAACAGCTGAGTTGCTTGGCTCAACATGGACTCTGGGGGAAGCATTGTCCCGGTCGGGTTGGAAGCAAAACCTGGCGGGGACTTGGGACCCAGACCCGTAGTGGGGTGATAGACTTCCAATCACCCCCTCTTCCTCTATTTGGGTTCCAGGGCAGGTTTTGGATCCAATAACAACTATTTCTCAAGTCCAAGAAGTTCCTGGTATAACATTTGCAGAAGCACCACTCCCTCAAAATAACACAACTGAAAAACCTCCTCAAGTATTTTTTTTATTTATTTTTTTTTTATTTTAGCTTTTGTTGACCGGGTAAGTGCACTAGACAAATCCTGCCTATTTTCAGGCACGACCCGGGGGAGGGGGATACAGATGAATGCCAACTGACCTTGAACCAGATTAAGCTGTTGGTGGTATTTTTAGTGAATGAGGGAAATTTGGCCAGGACACCGGGAAAATTCCCTTACTCTTTTCGATAAGTGCCATGGGATCTTTAACATCCACCTGAATTACCACCAATCCAGGCAGATGGGACCTCGGTTTAACGTCTCATCTGAAAGACGGCACCTCAGAAGTGCAGCACCCCTCTCATGCTGTACTACAGTGTCAGTACTGGGATATTAACCCAAGTGCCAGATGTGGGAACTGAACCCACAGCCCTCTGATCTCCTGGCCTCAGAGGCAAGTATGCTACCTACTGAGCCACTGACACTGCTAAAGTAGAGGGAGTTCAACCCATAGAACAGGTTGGTGAAACAGAAAAAGACTACAATGGTGACAAAAATTCTGAAAATTACTTAAATCATGATACATCCACAAATAAACAACCCCTATTGTCTGAACTAGTTGCAAATATAAAGAAAGAAGCTGCTCCTAGGAGGAATGCTGTTCATATCCATTATAAAGGTGGCATGGAGGACAGGCCTGATAGACATTTTGTTGGAAAAATCTTATTGAAGGACTCCTTGAGTTTTTCTCCCTGAGAGGTGTTTGCTTTTATAAACATTTCGGGAGAAGACAATTGTGACATAAGTTTTTGTTCTGCCCATTTTTTGGATCTTTTTTGGGAGCGTTATACCCAGGTGAAATATTCCCCCATTTGATCTCCTTTTGTTGTCATTCCTCTGTCTAAACCTCTGCTTAAATTTATTACAGTGATGTTCCAAAATGAGGGCATGCATGTAGCTGATATTACATACTGGTTGTCACAAAGATGGGAACTTTTGGGAGACTCTGAGGCTATTCTGGATATGGAACTCTTTTGGACTGGGGGTGGAGATACAAGGTAAAACTACAAAGTACAGATTCAGGCATTGTACATATTCCTAACTCCTTTATGTTAGGCAGGGACAGGGAGGTGTGTTTTTACGCAGGGCAACCCGAGCCTGTTATAAATGTGGTTCACATACCCACATTTCAAGCACATGATGTGACAAACCCAGATGCGGGAATTGTGGGGAGGTAGGACATATTTCTTTCCAATGCACAACTCACACAAAGTGTGATCTTTGTGAAGATGTGGGGCATGCCTTTAAGGACTGCCCCGGGCAGCTAAAAATGCTGCTAGTAATGTTAGCCCAGATCTTCTCATTCAACAGGCACAAGACAGAGCAGAAGTACCCGAAAAACCCCACCAGGATGAATCAGACAAAAATTATTTTCTCTGTACTGAAATTATAAATCTGTGTGATCATAAGGAAGTTACAGAGAGGAACATTGTGCAGGTTAAAGTTAAGGATCCATTCCCCCCTTTCCCCTCCCCTTCTTCCCCTCCCCCCTCAAATGTTGGATCAGAACACTTCACAGCAGGAGATTCTTACCCCGGTTTGCTATAATGACCCTGTACAAGATAGTGTTCCTTTAGCTTTATCACCATCTCAGAGGTGTAGATCCTCTAGGAATTTAAGGTTAGCCAGCATTCCCCCTCCCCCTTCTTCCCCTCCACCTACTTCTCTTCCTGACAATATAAATTCAAATAACCCCTTTGCTGTTTTGGTAGCAGAATGGGGGGGATTCAGACATGGACCTGGAGAAAGGAGACAGTAATCCCAGAGATCAGGACATGGAAATGCAAAAAGGGGTTTTGCTGGGTACAAAAGGAAAAAGAAAAAAAGAAGGAAAAACAGATCACTGAGCAGGCTAAAAAATTTCAATGCATGGCAAATCTAAAAATCAGATCAATAAAGGTACATAGTCTCTTAAATTCAGGTAAAAGAATGATGTTTTTAGAGTATTTACATACATAAGGTTACAGTTAGAAATCTGTTTTTTACAGGAATCTTGGGCATTTTCTATACATAATATCAGAAGCTTTCAGGGAGAATGGATTTGGGGACCTTTATATTGGTCCTTTGGACAAGATGCTGCAGATGGGATGGGGTTTTTATTTAATTCATTTTCTTTCAGTTTAATAAAATTGGTAGATATTTTTTCCCAGAAGAGCTTTATTACTCGATGGGATGTGGAAGAACAAAACATATAGGCTGATTAATATTTATGGCCCACAGCTGAAAGCAGGGAGAGTGGCACTGTTTAATTCGGTAAAACCTTATTTAATGACCACTCATAATATAATTTTTTGTGGTGATTTCAACTGTGAGATACCCTCCTATACTAAAATTAAGAAACCATACTCTAAAATCTATTGCGACTTCAATACTCTTATTGATTTGATATTATCAGCCAGTATGATAGAGTGTAATGATTTTAGGAAACAAGGACCTACTTTCACTTTTAGGAAAAGTAATATGAAGTCTACCATTGATTATGTTTTTGTTTCCAAAAATCTACCTATAGGGAAATGGAAACTCGTCCTGTGGAGTTTACTGATCATGTTTCATTAATTGTAAATTTTTATGATATTCCTGTAATTCAAGACTTTACTACCAGATGGAAACCGAATGTAAAGCTCTGAATGAACTCAAGATCCAAAAAAGTATAAGAGCCCTTATTAACGCAAGATGTTCTGTCAGTTTTTTATATGCAGATATTGGACAATGGTGGCTGAATTCCAAACAAGATTTTCAAAATAGGTTAAAAAATATGAGAAACATAAAGAAAATAGTAATTTTTAAAATATCTCTCTTTGCACCAACAGTTATACAAGCTGTATATCTGGTCTAACACCTCTAGATTTAATTACTCAAACCAAATAAAAAAGATAAAAAAAAGGAAATGTAATCCTATCAATACGATAGAGCTAACACTTTAAAAGTGTTGTTCCAAAATGGGATAAAAAAATCCCCAGCGGGGGATCCTTTTCAAGCCTGCAAAGCTATGAGGGATAATACTGAAATGGCAGCTCTTTATGACTCTCAGGGGGTGTTGCAGAGTTCTGAAAAATATTTATTTTTTATTATTAAAGAACATCGGGCAACACTGTTACCCGATAGATGTCCTACAGTACAGGAAATTGAGGCTTATTTAAGGCACATTCAAGCTCCTCCTATACCTTCTGAATTACTACAAAATGAAATTAATATTACCCCTCAAGAAATTAAAATGGCCATTCAGAAAATGATTCCAGGAAAATCTCCAGGGTTGGATGGGTTGCCCATCGAATTTTATAAAGAGTTTAAGGATGAATTATCTGAATGTTTAGCAGTTGTTTTTGGTTATTTTTCAAGAATGAACAAAATTCCTCCTTCTTTTTTAGCTGGGTTATTAATGTATCTATATAAATCAGGAGAGAGACAGAATATTTCAAATTGGAGACCTATCACTATACTGAATTCAGATTACAAAATTTTAACACATATTTTAAACAATAGGTTAAAACTTTTTGCAGAATATATAATTTCCCCAGTTCAATACTGTAGTTTACCTTCTCATAAAATACAATCAGCTCTAATGGTTGTGAGGGATATAATTGAACATCTTTCTCTTTCAGGTAGATACGGTACACTAATCACAACAGATCAAGAAAAAGCATTGGAAAGGGTCTCACATGTGTATTTGTTTTCAGTTTTACGATATTATGGGATTCCGGATCATTTAACTAGGTTAATAAAATTATTTATAATTCAGCAGCTGTTTATCCAATTATTCAAAGACAAATGAATTTCAACTTTTGGATCCAGCTTGGGGTGCATCAGAGTTGTCCTCTGAGCCCACTTCTGTATGTGTTTTCTTTGGATCCTTTCCTAAGATTTATAACTGATAGACCTAAATGGAGTGGTATTCAAGGAATGGGCATACAGTCAGCCATTAATGCTCAAGCATTTGCAGATGATTTATGTCTTTTTTTTTCAGAAATCTCACAATTTCAGCAGTTTGTAAAAATTATGTCTGATTTTACTTATTACCTAATTCGAAAATAAATATTGCTAAAACTCATGGTCTGTATATAGGAGTAGGATATCCTGAGGCCTGGAATTTCGAGGGTCTTAGAGTATCCCCTGAACCATTGAAAATCTTGGGTATAACTTTCAGGTCCCAAAATATGACTTTGTACAATTGGAAACAATCTTTAAAAAAAGTGGAATTTAAAGTATGTCAATGGAAGTCATGGAGTATGTCAAAATTAAAACGTATTTAGTTGATAAAAAAATTACTGGTTTCAATTTTACTTTACGTAGCAATATTGTATCCCCCACCAAAAATTTTAGAAACTAGGCTAAATAGTGCTTTTTTTTCAGATGCTATGGAGAAACCAATTAAATCCAATCCGAAGGTGTTTTACATGTCTCCCAATTAAAAAGGGGGGCTTAGGAATGCTATACCATATAGTTTTTTTCATACTCTGTTCATATCACAGACAGTTAAATGTGGACTAGGGTCATCACCATCGACACAAAGGTCATGGTACAGGTTAATTTTGGAAAAGTATTTTAGGGCATGGGTGGCAGTGGCCCCAAGATTAAGGACTTTTTTACATGTTCCAGATTTTTTTAAATCAGCAGCTTCAAAATTATGCATATGGAATCTCTCTAAAACGGACATTCTGTCCCACTCTGGTCAAAAGTTGTATCAAATAGTATTTGAGAAAATCTATCCAAAGGAACTTAGTTTTAAATGTTGTGCCCTAGAGTGCAACAATTATGTTTTAGCTCAATTAGTGAATACCAAAATCCCACTTCAGATGTGGGAACATTTATGGCTTTCCGTTTATGGTAGAACACAGGTGAGGGGGAATGCTAAGCATAAAGCTATAGAGGAAAGGAATTGTCCTTATCTGGACTGCATTAATGTAGAGAAAATCATGGAGCATTACTTATTCTTCTGTTCCTATTCTAAACTTTTATGGGGTTATTTAGCTAATGTGTGGAATATGCCCTGGTCAACACTATGTCTTATGAAGTATGTGTTTTAGGCCATTATGCCCTTTTGGGCTCTAGGTTTCATTCAGATACTCTTGCCATATTTTAGTGTTGTTTAAAATTTTATCTGTGGCAGGCAAGATGCAGTTGGGTATTACGGCAGAGTAAGATGACTTTTGAGATGGTTAGGACCTTAATAAGTGAAGCTATGTGGCACTTACATGAAAAAGAAGTAACATATTCAACAGGGAGACAAGTTCAAAGATGGTGGAAAGGTTTTTCTTTTTTCATTAAATATAAATAAGGAGTTCAAAACATTTATATTAAAAATTTTCTGTTTTCATCATTTATCTATTTTGTTTAATGGGGAATATGTTATGGAGTTATATGAAGGGAAGGGGAGGAGAAAAAGGAATGTTTGTGTTCTGAAGGTTTAAATATTAAGTTTTATGGTATTTTTCTCTTTTCTCTCTTCATGGAGTGTAGTTTATGAATTGTCTTGTTTTCTTTGTATTTCAATTTGTCAAATGGATGTATTTTGTAATGTTCTTTTCAAATAAAACTACCCCAACTCTTTTCAATAAGTGCCATGGGATCTTTAACATCCACCTGAACTACCACCAATCCAGGCAGATGGGTCATCGGTTTAACATTTCATCCAAAAGACGGCACCTCAGAAGTGCAGCACTACAGTGTCAGTACTGGGATATTAACCCAAGTGCCAGATGTGGGAACTGAACCCACAGCCCTCTGATCTCCTGGCCTCAGAGGTGAATGTGCTACCTACTGAGCCACTGACACTTTGAGAATAAAACAACTGGAAATTCACCCTTCTTTATCAGTATGGGATGATACTCAGTCTAGGCTTCCTACTAAATGTGGAAACGTCATCAGTAAAGTCAGTGCAAACCTTAAATTTTATAGGCCCAGAACTGGACACAGTGAAGGCCAAGGAATTTCTGTACTGGAAAAGGGTTAAGACATTGGTGACCTTTGCAGATAGTTTTCAAATAGCAACAAAAAGATCTGATCAGGAATTTCTCAGACTGGGGGTTATGTGTCAGCAACCACAGCAGTAGTCCCATGGGTAAAACAGCACATGAGGGATATTCAGTGACACCTAATAAAGTACTGGTCTCAGCTGCGACAGCCTCTGATCACCATGATCCCAGTAAATGAGACTCTGGTACAGTGCCTGCAATGAGAGAAATGTGTGGACCCTCTGAGAAGGGGAACACCATTTCACCATGTGTCCCACACAATGGTACTGAGAATGGATACCTCCCTCCAAGGATGGGGGGTAAACATTTCAGACCTAACATTCCAGGCCACTAAGAACAGGTCAAAATCACAGGAATACATGAACTGTTAGAAGTCAGGGTAGTGTTCCCAGCAATCAACTATTTTCACGATATCCTACGAGGTCAGGTCCTGCATATATCAGGACACACAACACAACCGGCTTGAACTACATAAAGAAAACATGGAGGTGCCAGATCTTCAGAACTGTGCAAGGACCCCACAAATTTAAGATCTGGCTTACAGACTTTAAGCATACATAGAAACATAGAATTTGACGGCAGATAAGGACCGCTTGGCCCACCCAGTCTGCCCATTTCCCTGCCCACTGGATAAGCTGCAGATCCTAGTTAACCAGCAGCCTACTTCTTCCTACCCCCACCCCCTAGAATTGCCTTATGACTGTCCCATGCATGCTTTAATTCCACCACTGTTTTTGACTCCACAACCTCCTCCAGAAGGCCGTTCCATACATCCACAACCCTCTCTGTGAAAAAATACTTCCTTAAATTACCTCTGAGCCGCCCCCTCCCATCTTCAAATTGTGCCCCCTTGTTCTTGCACACCTCTTTTTTTGAAAGATGCTACCCTCCTGGACTTTGTTGATTCCCTTGAGGTACTTGAAAGTTTCTATCATGTCCCCCCTCTCCCTCCTTTCCTTGAGGCTATACATATTAAGCTCCTTAAGTCTCTCTTCATAGATATCTATAGTCCGTGTAGCAGGAAAGGACAATAAGAACTGTATCCCACAAAAGGTCAATGAAGCAGTCAGTAGTGCAGATGATATTCAAAAACTGGGGCCTGCCACAAAGTGGATCTAGTTGACTCACAGCAGAGCAAGATGCTGCTACTGTTTTGCTGCAGAGCTCCATCTCAGGATACTTACCCATAGGATGCCCTGAGCTTCTACTCAACAAGCAAGTTTCTACATGTTTTTCCTTCCTTTCCATTTGCTACAGAGAGTACTACTAAAGACATGGTCAGACAAAGCAACAATGATCCTGATAGCACCAAATGGGCCAAGACAGCCTTGGTAATCTCTCTACCTTCAGACGGCCAGGAGCAATTAACCTTTGCCCATGTGCATAGACCTGATAATACAGTCCAAGGGAAAGGTGATGCACTGAACCTGGCATCTCTTCATTTGAGAGCATGGTACCTGAAACCCTAGAATTCTCAGAGCAAAACCTGTCAATACAGCTATGTGAAGACCTCAAAGTAGTCAGAATACCAATAGTGATAGGTGGTGCTGTAGCTAAGCCAATCTATCTCATTTACTATGTGACCTATGGGAAGAACTACCCAGAGGAACTACATGTAAATAAAGAAGTTACCATCTTGCCTTCAATATGTGTGCAGCACGGTTATTAGCAACACATATGACAGTATTCAAAGTGAACAGAATCAGCCCCCATCTGTACTCTGAGTCCTATACCCTCAAGTAGTCCATCATCGGGGAGTCTGTAGGTACCTGCAGGAGCATGTTACACTAGTCTCTCCTTATATGACTTTTGATGCAGACCCTGCACCATTTCTGTTGCCCTTCTCTGAACTGACTCTGCTCTGCCTATGTCTTTCCAGAGGGGAGGCTTTCAGAACTGGGCACAGAACTCTAGATGGGTCTCACTGATTATTTGCACAATGGTATCACCACCTCTTTTTTTCTGCTGGTGATACCTCTCGCTATGCACTCCAGCATCTCACTGACTCTCCCTACAGCCTTTTCACCATGCTTGATCACCTTTAGGTTATCAGATATGATCACCCCAGGTCCCTTTACTGTTTTCTGGTTGTCAGTACCTACCCACTCCATCATGTACTCCTCCCCTGGGTTTATGTGCCTCTGCATGCTTTTACACTTCTTTGCCTTCAATCTTAGCTGCCACACTCTTGACCACTCTCAAGCCTGCTTAGGTTCCTCCACGTTTTTTCTATCCCCCCCTGAGTGTCCATCCTGTTGCAGATCTTAGTGTCATCTGCAAAGAGGCATACCTTCCCATCCAGCCCCTCTGCAATGTCAAGTAAGAAGATATTAAAGAGGACTTGCCCCAGAACTAATCCTTATGGCACACCACTGGTCACCCTCCTCTACTCGAAATTAACTGTTTACACCACCCTCTGTGTTCCATCCCTTAACCAATTTCTGACCTAGTTTACCACCTTGGGACCCACTCCCAGGCTGCCCAGCTTGTTTAAAAGCCTCCTATGTGGAATGGTGTCAAAGGCCTTCCTGAAATCCAGGTAGGCCACATCCACCTCCCTTCCCGATCTACTTCCCTGGTCACCCAGTCAAAGAACTCTATCAGATTTGTTTGACATGACCATCCTGCTGTGAATCCATGCTGCCTTGGGCCCTGTGATCTGCTGGATTCAAGATATACCACAATCCTGTTCTCTAGCAGGGATTCTATAAATTTCCACAACACAGAGGTCAGACTGACTGGCCTGTAATTGCCAGCCTCCTCCCTGCTCCTACTTTTGTGGAGATGGATTACATCTGTCCTCCTGCAGTGCTCTAGAATCACTACCATTTCCAGTGATTTGTTGCACAGGGATGCCAGTGGTGCTGGGAGCACCTCTCTAAGTAGTAGTAGTAGTAAAAATGTTTATTTTTATACAGGATAGCTAACTTTAGGTCATAGACCTATTTTCAAAGTTGTCCTGTGTCAAGGACAAATTACATTCAATATAACATACAAAAATTCAGACTACATAAATCAATTAATAAATATTTTTTGACATTATACAAGACAAAAATCTTCAATCAGACCAACAACTAACACATTTTATCCACTTTTTAAAAACAAGTGCATTCATCATAAAATACAGTGCTCAGTCCTAATTTAAACTGGGATAGTTTAGTTACTTTCTTTAATTCAGGGGGAATATTATTCCAAATATTTGCAGTCTGAGCCTCAAGTGTCATAGTACCATATCTTGTATTAGTTTTTGGAAAAGTGTAACCTCTATGCTTTACATCCCTTAAAAGATATGGATAATATTTACTAACAGAAGGCAATTCCATGTTTCCATCAAACATCCCATTTATTATTTTATAGATAAATACTGAACATTGTTTTTTAAATCGTACTGATAAACTGTCCCAGTATAGGTCTTTATGCAAAATGCAATGATGAGTATTATAGCTACAGTTCAGGACAAATCTTGCCAATCGATTATATGATATGACTAATTTATTTAAATGTGTCTGACCCACAAAATGATACTCCATATTTCCATACTCTAATACAGTCATTATTAATTGATTTGCAATTAACCTCTAGGTTTATAGATTTAATATCCTTGAAGACCTACGTAATGCCCCTATCTTATTATTAATTTTCTTTATTGTATTATTACTATGAGCTGAAAAAGATAAAATATAATCAAGCTCTACACCTAAATATTTATATTGATCTGTGATTATCAATTTTTTCCCATTCCTCATTAGTATTTCCCTATCTCTGATCTGTTTTTTATTAACCTCTGTTTTTTTTATTGACAAACATAACCTGAGTTTTTTTATCACTTATCACTAATTTAGAGCTGCAAGGGTCCTGCATTTCAGGAGCACCATCATACAATAATGGGAGAATACCTCAGCAATGCCTTGGCAGGGTGGGAGAACTTGGGAGGAGTGGAAGAACAGTGGGTAAAGCTAAAAGGTGCCATACTGAAGGCAACAAAAATAAACGTCAGGCAGGTGGGTGAAAGGAAAAGGAGACTGCTATGGTTCTCAAAAGTGTTGGCTGGGAAGGTAAGGACAAAAGAGCTAGCATTCAGGAGGTATAAGGAGACACAGAGGTAGGATAGAGAGATGTATCAAAAGAAGCAGAGGGAGGCAGGCAAAGCAGTCAGGAGCGCAAAGACACAAACGTAGGAGAAGGTTGCATGGGCATGAAAGAAAGGGGACAAGTCATTTTTCAGGTATGTTAGCAAAAGGAGAAAAAATGAGAAAGGATTGTAGGGGGGGAGTACAAGTGGACAAGGAAAAATCAGACATCCTGAACAATTATTGTCACAAATGAAAGGGAGAGTGCGACATCACAGATCTGTGTTGGGGCATCAAAAGAAGGGGCTTGGGTACTAGTCTGTTTACAAAGGAGAGCGTCCTGAAAGAACTTGCAAATCTTAAGGAGGACAAGGAAACGAGGCCACATGGGATACATCCAAGGTCTTTGAGGGAGCTCATACAAGTGCTGACTGCATCTCTGACAGTCCTATTCAACCCTTCACTGGAAATGGGAGTGATCCCAGAGGACTGGAGGAGGGCAGATGTAGTACCAGTTCACAAAAGTTGGAGCAGGAAAGAAGCTGGCAATTACAGGCCAGTCAGCTTGACTTCAGTGGCGGGGAAATTAATGGAATCAGTACTAAAAGAAAGGATTGTGGAATATCTTGAATCCAGTGGCTTACAAGACCCAACACAGCATGGATTCACTAGGGGAGATCATGTCAAACTAATCTTTATAGATTTCTTTGACTGGATAACCAGGGAAGTAGATCAGGGTGGAACGGTGGATGTGTCCTACCTAGATTTCAGTAAGGACATTGATACTGTTCCACATAAGAGACACAAACAAGCTGGATGGCCTAGGAGTGGGACTAAAAGTGGTAAACTGGGTAAGAAATCATCTGGAAAATAGGGGACAGAGGACAGTGGTAAACAGAGTTCACTCCGAGGAAGGGAGGGTGACTAGCCGGTGCCACAGGGATCAGTGCTGGGACCAGCCCTTTGATCTTTATAAGTGACCTAGCAGAGGGACTAGAAGGGAAGGCATGTCTTTTTGCAGATGACACAAAAATCTGAAATCCAGATCCAGGAGGAACAAAATGGGGGAGAGATACTGTGGGTTAAGCTGGAAAGGAAAATGGGGCCAGCCATCCGCACAGGTGTGGTCTATAGACCACCAGTCCAGGAGGAAGAAACAGATAGGGAGCTGATGCTAGCCATCCAAAGGATGGCAGACAAAGGTGAGGTAGTACTGGTTGGAGACTTCAATATACCAGACGTGGACTGGAGCATCCCAGCAGCAGCATCAACTAGGAGCAGATTTATCCTGACTCCCTCAGGGTGCCTTCCTCAAGCAACTGGTCATGGAACCAACTCGCGCAGAAGGCAATACTGGACCTTGTGCTCACAAACAGGACAGTGTGATGGGGTAACAGTGGGGGAGCACCTGGGTAACAGTGACCACTAGTCATTGTGGTTTGAAATCACAGAAAGGGCAGAACCAAACCACACAAAACACGTATCCTGGATTTTAGGGGGGCAGACTTTGGGAAAATGGGGAGATGCTTGAAAGAGGCATTAAGGGGAATGGGACAGGAATCAGGGGTTGAGGAACAGTGGGCAGTATTTAAAATGGGGATTATAAGAACAACAGAATTATGCATTAAGCAGGTTAGCAAGAGGAAAAGGAAGAGGAGACCATTATGGTTTTCCAAAGAGGTAGCAAAGAAAGTGAAAGCCAAAAAGATTGCATTCAGGCAATACAAAAAGACACAGGCAGAAGGGGATAGGGAGAAGTACCAGGAGAAACAAAGGGAGGCAGGGAAGTCAATAAGGAAGCCAAAGCTCAGACAGAAGAACACATTGCAAAATCAGTGGGTCAAGGGGCAAACCTTTACAGGTACATATGAAAAAAGAAAGACAAAGGGAGGGATAGTGAGACTGAAGGGGGAGGATGGGAGCCGCGTGGAGGATGACAACAATAAAGCTGACATATTGAACAGGTATTTCTGCTCAGTCTTTACTAAGGAAGAGGGGGTAATGGGTCCGAAGGGAGTACAAGGGTGAGAATGTTGCAGAAATGGACACAAGTCCCTTTACACGAGAAAGGGTCCTGAAGGAACTGAAAGTAATAAGAGCTGATAAAGCAATGGGCCAGATGGGTGCACCCAGGGTCCTTAAAGAACTAAGAGAGGTGGTGGCTGAACCTCTGGCTATCCTGTTCAGCCAATCACTGGAAACAGGGAGGTACCCAAAGACTGGAGGACAGCAGATGTAGTCCCCTTATACAAAAGTGGGAACAAAGAGGAAGCAGGGAACTACAGACCAGTCAGCCTCACCTCGGTAGTGGAAAGATCATGGAAGCACTACTGAAGGAGAGATTGGTGGAACATCTGGTTGTCAATGGACTACAGGACCCAAGGCAGCATGGTTTCACCAGGGGAGGTCATGTCAGACCAACCTCATTGAATTTTTGACTGGGTGACTAGGGAGGTGGATCAGGGAGGGCAGTGGACATGGCCTATCTGGACTTCAGCAAGGCCTTTGACACTGTGCCACATAGAAGACTATTACACAAACTGGGGAATATGGGTGTGGGCAGGACAGTAGTGTGGTGGGTAGGTAACTGGCTGGGTGGCAGGACAAAGAGGGTGGTGGTAAATGGCTGTCACTCCACAGAGGGAAGAGTAACCAGTGGGGTACCACAGGGATCAGTGCTGGGACCGGTCCTATTCAACATCTTCATCAATGACATTGCACAGGATCTAGAAGGCAGAATTTCACTGTTCACTGATGACACAAAGCTCTGTAACAGAGTAGACACACCAGAGGGTGTAGACAGAATGAGAAGGACCTGCAGAAACTTGAAGAATGGTCAAGGGTTTGGCAGTTGAAATTCAATGCAAAGAAGTGCAAGATAATGCATATGGGGCACAAAAACCTGGCACAATATATCAGTTGGGGGGTGAGATATAGCATGCACCAAGCAGGAAAGGGATCTTGGGGTTGTCATCTCTGATGACCTCAAGGTAGGGAAACAGTGTGACAAGGCATCAGGTAAAGCAAATAGGATGCTGGGATGTATAGGCAGGGCATCACCAGCAGGAAAAGGGAGGTCATAATTCCGCTATACAAGACACTAGTGAGGCCCCACCTGGAGTACAGTGTACAGTTCTGGAGACCATACCTACGTAAGGACATAGACAGAGTAGAGAAGGTTCAGAGGAGGGCAACAAAGATGGTGCATGGGTTGCATCACAAGTCCTATGAAGACAGGTTGAAGGAACTGAACATGTACTCCTTGGAGGAGAGGAGGGAGAGGGGATATGATAGAGACATACAAGTATCTTACAGGGAGGAACAGGGTGCAGGAAAACACTATTTTTAGCGAAAAGATGTTTCAGGACTAGAGGGCATGGGATGAAGTTGGAGGAGGACGATTCAGAGGAAACATGAGAAAGAATTTCTTCACAGAACGAGTGGTGGACAAGTGGAACACCCTGCCAGAGGAAGTGGTGGGGGCTGAAACAATCACGGGATTTAAGAATGCATGGGATAGACATAAAGGAATTCTAGAGGGCAGGGGTAAGGGGAAACAGACTTCTAGGAAAACAAACTGAACTTACAAGCTCAAATGGGCAGACTAGGTGGACCATAGGCCCTTATCTGCCGACACTGTCTATGTATCTATGTATCTATGTATCTATGAAATAGAATGGACACTCTGGTGTGGGTGGGTGTGTGTGTGTGTGTGTGTGTGTGTGTGCATGCATGCAAAAAGTGAGTAGAGATCTAGGTAAGCTTGGGGAGTGGTCTAGAAAGTGGCAACTAAATTTCAATGCAAACAAAATGCAAAATCATGCACTTAGGGTGTAGACACTCAGGGTCAGAGTGCAAAATGTGGGGAGTGATACTGATGAACACCAAATAGGAGAGAGACCCGAGTTTTCATGTCTGATGACCTAAAGGTGGCCAAACAATGTGATAAGGCTGTGGGGAGAGCCAGTGGGATGCTAGGGTGCATAGGTAGGTGTATCACTAGCAGAAAGAGGGAGGTGGTGATACTTCTGTATCAGTATCTGGTGACACCCCACCTAGAGTATTGAGTCTGTTCTGGAGTCCTCATCTCTGACAGGACATAAACAGAGCTGAGGCAATCCAGAGGAGGGCAACTGAAATGGTGCGGGATCTGCACCAAAAGCCCCATGAAGAGAGAATGAAGAACCAGAGGTGAAAGAGGCAGTATAGCGCAGTGGTCTAAGGCTCTGAGCTGCAAATCTGGTGACATCCAGCAGACCAGGCCTGGGTTTGAATCCCACAGCTTCTACTTGCATACTGTGTGACCCTGAGCAAGTCACTTAACCTCCTTGTGCTCCCAGGTCGCTCCTGTAGAAAAGCTTTCAGCTTAGTGTGCTATACCTGGTTAAACAACTAAATAAAAAAAATAAATAAATAACCTCAATATGCACAGACTTCAGTAAAGAAGGGAAGGGGGAATATGACAGAGACCTTAAAATACCTCAAGGGTATAAATAAGGTTCAAGAAGGAAGCCTTTCTCAGAGGAAAGGATGCACAAGAACAAGGTTCCACCCTCAGTATGTGCCTGTCCATCATGAGGGCACCATGACTTTACTTTGCCACCTGTGATTAATGCGGGGGGCTATGCCCCCCCCCCAGCTAGGGATTCTAACTCCAGGGGGAGTGGACCTCGGGGAAGGGGTGGTGAATTCTGAAAGTTGGCACCCTATTGATGGGTGCAGTTGGACCAGCACACGGATGGCCGGAAAGGCAAGAACAAGGGGTCATGCAGTGAAGCTGGAGGGGATAGAATCAGGGGAAATGTAAGGAAACACTTCTTCACAGACAGGGTGGTGGATGCCTGGAACAGCTTTCCTGAGGAGGTGGTGGGAGCAAAAACTAAAGGGATTTAAGAAGGCATGGAACAGGTATAAGGAAACCTTATAAGAAAGGAAAGGGGGTAATGCTGGAGATCAAGTAGGGACTACAGTGTGATAGTAGGTAAGAAACATGGGCAGACTAGGTGAGCAAAGTGGTCATTATCTGCATCAAAATCTATGCTTCTAGAGGTTGCCGGGCTATTGAGGAGCTAGGGACAGTCTGAGGAGGACCCAGAGGTGTTCAGACCTGTTGCTGGTGAGATAAAGGTGAGAGGCCTAGCCAGGCCAAACTTCCTGTGTTCCCTCTCCATGGTTCAATTAGAAATATCCCTTGTGAACTTTTCCCTGTGTTCACCCTATCCAGAGACTGCTTCATATGAACCTGCATGTGGAAGAAATTTCTAAGAGTCTGGGCCAATGGGCCAGATATACATACCAAAGCTGCTGAGCCGTACCAAGTGGAGACAGAGATCTGCTTCCTGTCCAGACTGCCTCGGAGCCAGGTTAGGATCCTCCTAGTCAGGGAGTCATGGGCACATGCCCGAGTATGGGTGTACTCTCAACTAATTGTAGAGTCAGACTGTGGGGAAGCTCCTAGGGTCTGGGCTTCCTGGGAACCAAGAATCCCCTGCGTAATGCTCCTGAAGCCTGAGTAGAGACGTTGCAAAGTTTTATTTGCAGGGAAAGTTTCAGCAAAGTCAAGGAATTTTCCTTCACAGATACTTTTGCAAAGTTTTTCTGATCAATAGGAAGTTTGGCATGCAAATTTTGCATTTAAACTTCACCTTAACATCGCAAAGGTGAAGTTTAGTAACTTTGCAAAGGTAAAGTTTAGTGGGAAAAAAAGGCTTGAACACATGTGAGAGCTTTCTGCAGGGTACATAGTCCTTTCGCAGAGCAGAAAGTGCAGTTTCTCAGTTGCAGACAGAGTGTGAGCTGTGTGTGGTGTGAAGACATCACAGAAGCAACACAGTCTGAATTTAATTGTTAAAAAGAGTTAATTTTCAATCTCTTTGTTTATTCTTCTGTTCCAAAGCACTTGTTATTTTGAATAATTTGTATGTTTGCTTGCATGTGCAGCACACAAGAAACCCATACTGAGGTAGCAGAGCATTGCAGAGGTGTGTCTGTGTTGTGGCCAATGCAGTGGATGCTCTAATGGGCGCATACTTTGGCCACCAATCAACCAGGAAGCTGGCGATGATGGCAGTTTCAGAGCGTACGCCCCACTTGAAAGAAATCTATCACTGCATTCAGGGACAGTTTCATCATTGTAGTGGCAGCTCCCACCTCCCTCCCAACCAGCCACACAGACAACCATCTGACAAGAATCTGGACATGCACATTACAGTGCACAGTAATGTGCATGGGCAGAGTTTTGGTTCTTGTCTGCTCCTGTCCCCAGCTTGTTCAGTGTGCCTTTCCTGGTGAAACAGTTAAATAAATAATTGAGCCATGGAGCCTCTTACCACATTGGTGGCTGATGCCGGCCCCTACCCACACACTCTCCAGAAAGCTGAGATTGCTGTGCCCAATCCCCATGTTGACATGTATCGCCCTCCCCCCCATTAATGTGGCACACTTGGAGCCCACCCCAGTGTGCCAAAATATTTCTTTATGTTTCCAACAGCAGAATGCACACTCCGTGTCAGATGCATCAGGACCCCCAACCCCTATTTTCTTAGCCAACCTCAGGGTGCCAATCCCTGGCTTGGTATTGATCCCCCCACACCAGTCTGGCACACAGAGATTCCACTCTAGTGTGCCGAAATCTGTTTTAATATTTCACCTGTAAAAAAGAAAATTGTCCCCCAAAGTTTTTTTTTTTTTTTAAACCTGAAAAAGAAAAAAACAATCCTTATTCTTCTCCTCCACAGCTCCCCTTTCCCCATCCTGACCCTCCCTTTGTTGGGCCTTCCTCCCTGCACCCTCCCTTCACCCATACTTACCTGTGGAGGTCAGGAGCAGCGATCTTCGATGGACCAGGAACACGTCTGCACTCTTCAAAGCCAAACCGGGAACTGAAGAAATCACAGTAAGCCCTATAATGACACTCAATGGGGGGTTTCAACTTAGGTTGATATCTCAGCCAATGTTTGGAGGTTGGGTCCCAAAGTTTCAAAACAGGGTTCTTGTGACCCCACCTTGTGAACACTGGCACTGTCATTTAATTTCACTGTCCCAGAAAGGTGATTTTGCAGTCGCTACCCAGAATCGCCTTTTGGGATTGATTAATGAAATGACAGTGCCACTGTTCGTGAGGTGGCGACCCAAAATGCCCATGTTGAAAATTTGGTGAAAAAACTCCATAACATGATTACATTATGAGGGTGCATTGCACAGTTTCTATGGACACTCCTAACTTTATCAATTTTTAATATTTTTACTCCAATGTCCGGCATTGCCATTTTGCCACATCTCCTTATGAACAGTACAGCTATCATTTTTTGCAATCCAAACAAAAGGAAATGTGGCACACAGGATCTGGGTGCAAACAAAATAACACATTTTTTCTGGCACAGATGCCAAATCACAGCAAACACTGCTCCTGACACAGCAAATGTTACCGATGGTGATACTCCAGCACTTCCACTCTGAAAATAAGTCTTCCTCAGGTGGTGTGGCATATGGAAAGACATTTCCCTTTTATACATGTCATAGCATTTTTTTAAATGTATGTATATAGGAATGATGCCCTACTCTCAGTGCACACAACATTAAACAAATAATAATATACATATCTGCATAGATGTTCACCTGCTTAGCTGAATTCCATAGAATAAATGTGGAGAAAAGATCCCAACATTATAGATTTATTTTAATTTAGTGACATAATTTGTCTTATGAGCTGCTCAAATGACACTCAATAATTTAAAGGGAACTAGGCAAATATGAGAGAGGTTTAAAAATAAAGTGTGACAGGGCTCAGAGAATAAATCCAAGGCTTCCAATACACTGAAGCATTGCCAAAAATCATATCATTTACACTTATAGTTTTAAAATTATAGTTTGCACAATGGTGCATTTTGGTAATCATTCCCTGATCCATGAGAAGATTGTACTGGGAAAAAAGGCAGAAGAAGAAATTATTATTATAATTATTAAATTAATAAATCACTATATTACCACTAGCAAACCACATAAAAAAATGAGCAGGCACTATTACACTTCTTGTTAAATGTAATACAATACAATACAACCCTCTAAAAAGAGAGGAAGTCACTAATGAACACAATATATGTGCAGAGATATTGGCAGAGTTAAAACAGTATTTCCTTTTTGATGTGTAACTTATTTCAACTATTTGTGTTAGTTCTGTTTATTTTCTGGTTTATTTTTTCAGATATGGTTTAAGGTCCCACTGATTGTTCAGTCCCCTAGGTTTTACACTCTGCAGTTTTAATATCCATCTACATTCCTTCTGTAATAGAAGGTTAGATCTGTCACCTCCAAATTTTAAAGGGGCACCCATTCGAGGCCCGTAAATTTTAGGTCTGCAGTGTTGGACAGATGACGAGTGGCAACGTGAGCACCTACTGGTGTATTCAGATTTACATTTGTAAAGGAACGAATATGCTCCTGGGTTCTCTGTTTGAGGGGGCAAACTGTTTTTCCCACATATAATAGTCCACATGGACACCATAGAGTATAAATTACATATGGGATATCACATGTTATGAGTTGTTCAGTCTTGGCACTGGCACCTGGCATTTTTGGATGTTGAAAAGTTTTATCAGAAACTACATATTTGCAGATATTGCATTTACTGCACCTATAGAGTCCTGAAGGTCTTGTGGGAAGCCATGGCCTGTTTGTCTCTGTTTGAGTTGTCATACGACTGTAAACAAGCTTGTCTTTGAGACTGCTTGCTTTACAGAATGTTACTCATGGCCTGTTTCCCACCACCATTCTCAGTTCAGTGTCACTCAATAGGATAGTCCAATTTCTATGTACCACATTACCAATTTTACCTGCCAAATGATTGTTTTCAGTGGCAAAAGTGCAGGGTGGGGATACTTCCGGCTGATAAGGTTTTTCTCTCAGTAAAGAGTCCTGTGGAATCTTTTTCACCTTTTGAAATGTTTTGTTTAGCAGATCTGAATTATATCCCACATCTATGAATCTCTTGGTCAATTATTGTGCCTCATAGGAGTTGTCATCACTGCAGTTCCTTTGTAAATGGAGGTACTGCCCATACAAGACTGCATTTTTTAGGGTAGGTGTGGGCACTAGAGACATGAAGGAGTGAGTTGGTGACAGTCTGTTTACAGTGGCACTGGGATTTGATAGAACAATCAACAGGTGAGGCCACTAGAGTCAAGTCTAAAAAAGTGATGGTTTCTTTGCTAGCAGTATAGGTGAATTTGAGGTTCAGGATATTAGTATTTAACCATCTTACAAAATCTGGAATAAGTTCAATGGGGCCATTCCAAATGCATATTCAATCACTGATAAATCTAGGCCAAAGGGTTATATTGTTATAAAATGGATTGATAGCTTGGTTTAGAACAAAGTTCTTCTCCCAGTGCCCCAGGATCAGATTAACGTCACTGGGTGCTATAGAGGCATCCATCACCGTTCCACAATTTTTATGAAAAATTCACCTCCAAACTCAAAACAAATTATGTTCCAGAATAAACTTGAGACCTATAAGAATAAATTCTTGTAGTAAGTGTTCAATTTCACCCAGCTGATCTGAAAAATATTTAGCAACCTCAAGTCCCTGTTGGTGGTGGATGGAAGTGCACAATGCCTCCACATCCATTGAAATCCAAACACAATTTGGCTCCTGTTTAAACTTTATCAATTTACACAAGAGATCTGTGCTGTCTTAGATACATGATTCTAAAGTTGGTACACAAAACTGTAAAAAGAAATCAAACTTGCCCATTTTTTCTGTTAGTGCCCCATTTCCAGTCACTATAGGGCGCCCTGGAGGGTTAGCAAGGTCCTTATGGATTTTTGGAATGGCATAAAAGCCTGCTGTAACAGGAAAGTCCCTCCACATATAGTTATTCTGCCTCAGTGATATAGCTCCGTTCTAAACCTTCCATCAATATTTTGTATAGCTCACTCCTAAATGCAGTGGTGGGATTCGAAGAAAGTCTGTAATAGTTTTCCTGTCTATCCAAAAGGGAAAAAAACATTGTCCTGCATTTTTCCACATCCATAACAACAATGTTGCCACCCTTAGCAGCTGGTTTGATGACAACACTGCTGTTATTTTGTAATCCTGATAATGCTCGATTTTCCTTCCTAGTGCGATTCCACTTGCTAGGCTGTTAATCTGAGTTCAAAACCTCTCTTACCCACTGACAAACAGTTTTTTTCATATGTTAACATTACATGATTCATTATTTTAGGACAAAACAGGGAATCAGGTTTAAATCTACTTTTACGCAGACTTTTCAAAGATTTCCCCATTGTTAATAAATCAACCTATACACTACTCTCTGTGGTTAAAGGATCATTGCACCTGCTTCTGATGCTAAACTTTCAAGAGCTTCTAAGTCACAGTTAGAAACATCAAAAACATCCTCAGAATCACAGTAGATTACATTTAAAGCCTGGCCAGCCCGATAGTCTGAGGAATCAGATTCTAAAGTTTCTACTGGTTCACCAACCCCTCTGTCAGAGTTACTGCTAACCAAATTAGTGATACCAGAGGCAAAGTCAAGAATATAATCATTATTCTCTCTCTCCCTCTCCCTCCTTCTGGGTTAAAGAAACCCATAGCTGTATCCAGCAGATTATTTTGTTGCAGTTCTTGTTAATGAAAAAAAATGTTTGTTTTTTCTAAAAAGTTTGTAAAGATCAGTATAAACTTGAAAGTCATTAACAGGGGGTGTTGCTGTGAAACACAAGCCTTTTTCAAGTACAATTATATGTTCCTTGGTTAGGTTTATGCTGATAGATTCATAACCTGTAATTTAGATCCTTCTTGCGTTCCCTCAGGGGTCTCCCCTTGGGGGCATCTGTGCTTGTTCCTTCCCCATGTGTTCCCTTCTTGTCTTTCTCTTTCTAAGGATTCTGCTCTCCATTTCTCTAAAAAACTAACAGATTTGTTTTGTTGACTGGTGTTCTGCTGTCCACCTCTTTTATTGCTATCATTTCTGTTTTTGTTCCTGCTGCTGGACCTCTTAGCAACTCTCATACATGATCTTCCTCTGCTTTCAGATCTTTTATGGGACCATTGTAAGATTTCTCCCCCTATCATAGTCTCCTTGGTCTCTGAATACTTTGGTGTTATTCTTTTCTACAATCTGATGTTCATATTTTGCCAACTTATTTTGTAGTTTTGTATCAAGTTATTTAAACAGTGGATGAGACCTGTGTTCAGGCATTCTTTCTTTTCCAAGTTTAAGTTCTTTTACCAGCTCTTCATATTTGAGTGCATCAGTATGTGCTATTAGTTCTGTGAAGAAGTTTGTACAACAGTTGGAGGACTGTTTTGCATGATGATGCACAACAGAGGACATGCTGAGTGTACACAACATACCGTGCTGGAGGATGACAAGCTGCGAGTGGCAGTACTTGACATAGTTAAGTCCATGAATGTGAGCCAGCAGAAATAAACAGGTGACAATGGTTTGCTTGCTGTAGAAGGATTTGGTATTCTTGCTGTTGACATAATCAGACCTGATGCAAAGACGTAATACAAATTATTTAGACACTGTACAGTACTATGCTCCATTCTGGGTTGCAATACACCCATGAAAGTAAAGCATAATTAAAAAGGTAGAACAGAAAATAACTTTCTAAAAGGGTACCTACTGTCAAATGGGTGATGGTCTGGCCCTGCCATAGAAACAAAGGGTCCCCTGATACAAGATGGATGAGAAATTGCCACCCGTGAAGAAAGAAAGAGCCATTATTTAGCATGACTTGGCATGGTCACTGTGTCACGGTTCACCTGTTCATGGAACAAGATAAGATTGAAAACTATGGACAGAAAAAAATAATGTCAGATACTTACAATCAAATTATTGATGGCCATGCTGTGTAATGGCACAATGGTGCCACAGCAAGTGGTGGTGCCGGAAGACATGTCCTTACTCTGTGGCTGGTGCTGTGCTGTCTAAAGTAAGTGGGAGGCAAAAAGAAAAGAAATAGACAAGTAAAGCAGCAGAACGTGTTTCTGACTATATTGTTTTCTTCAGCAATAGTGTAACCCTTAGGTGGCACTACCCCAAGGGCTACTACCCCTGCATGCTTGGCTAGTAGCAAGTTAAGGGGCCTAGGTAATGAAACCGGTGCCTCCGCCCAGTTGTCAGGGTTTTTAGTGGTCAGGCTAACCAGGGCGCAGCCCTCTGGGACACTGTAACCTCCCTCTTTCCCTTCTAGTGGCCTGAACAATATACAATGATTACTTTCACAATGACCCTTATTCACCAGGCATTATACAATGGTGTGTGAAAATCCTGTAACCTCATTGGTCCAAACATGTCACATGACCATGGGTAAATCCAGCATAACCCACGGCTGAGGAATTACATTTATAAAAAATATAATTAAACACATTTTAAATTTATTTTATACATGGGTCAATTGTATAATCACAATAGGCCACTCCAGGGTGTGACTTATTGGGTGATTTACCCACTTCTTGTGTGGTTAAGTCATTTGGCTGCGCTTTGTGGCTCACCACACAAGGCATGGGTAAATCCCCAAAAACCCACACCCTGTTGTGCATTATTGCTTAAATTACCCACACTGTTTGCGCTTACCACCAGGGCTGGTTCCTCTAGCTTAACCCTGGGGACACCCTGTAAAACAAGGTTAAGCACAGCAAATAACAGTACAATACTCTTGGCACAAACTGGAACCACAGTCAGGTTAAATGCAAACAAAGTTAAATCTGATTTATTCAGCAGGTTTAACTAGATCTGTGAAAACTAAGAATAAATGGAGCATAATGTTGATTAAGTATGTCAGAAATACATTTTTTTGCCAACTAACAAAGACTGATGTTTTAAATGAAATGAACTTTTCATTATATCCATACAGTCTTGTCTTTTGTTGTAAATCAGGTGTTCATGCCTTGATGGGCTCAGTGTGGCTGTAGGGAGGTCTGGATTTGGCTTGCCATGCCAACTGGTGGTGGTCTGGCAAATGGGATAGTTCCCATGTTGGCTGGTGGCATTGCTGGTGGGATGGCTAAAAGGCTATCTGGTGGGATTACTGGCAGGATGTCTAACAGCAGGCTGGCTGGTGGGATTACTGGAACTGGTAGCATGGCTAACAGCAGGCTGGATTGTAAGATTATTGGTACTGGCAGGATGGCTAACAATAGGCTGGCTGGTGAGATTACTGGCACTGGTAGGATGGCTTACAGGAGATCTGGTGGCATTGCTGGTGGGATGGCTAAAAGGCTATCTGGAGGGATTACTGGCAGGATGTCTAACAGCAGGCTGTCTGGTGGGATTAATGGTACTGGTAGGATGACTGACAGCGAGCTGGCTGGTGGGATTATTGACACTGGCAGGATGTCTAACAGCAGGCTGGCTGGTGGGATTACTTGCACTGGTAGCATGGCTAACAGCAGGCTGGCTGGTGAAATTACTGATGCTGGCAGGATGTCTAACAGCAGGCTGGCTGGTGGGATTACTGGCAGGATGTCTAACAGCAGGCTGTCTGGTGGGATTACTGACACTGATAGCATGGCTCACAGCAGGTTGGACTGTGAGATTACTGGTACTGGCAGGATGGCTAACAATAGGCTGGCTGGTGGGATACTGGCACTGGTAGGATGGTTTACAGGAGGTCTGGTGGCACTGCTGGTGGGATGGCTAAAAGGCTATCTGGTGAGATTACTGGCAGGATGGTAAACAGCAGGCTGGCTGGTGGGATTACTGGTACTGGTAGGATGGCTAACAACAGGCTGGCTGGTGGGATTACTGGCACTGGCAGGATGGCTGACAACGAGCTGGATTGTGGGATTACTGACACTGGTAGGATGGCTAACAACAGGCTGGCTGGTGGAATTACTAGCACTGGTAGCATGGCTAACAGCTGGCTGGATTGTGGGATTACTGGCGCTGGTAGGATGTCTGACAGCGAGCTGGCTGGTGGGATTACTGGTACTGAGAGGATGGCTAACAGCAGGCTGGCTGGTGGGATTACTGGCACTGATAGTGTGGCTAACAGCAGGCTGACTGGTGGGATTACTGGTGCTGGTAGGATGGCTGACAGCGAGCTGGCTGGTGGGATTACTGGTACTGGTAGCATGGCTAACAACAGGCTGACTGGTGAGATTTACTGGCACTGGTAGCATGGCTAACAGCAGGCTGACTGGTGGGATTACTGGTACTGATAGGATGGCTGACAGCGAGCTGGTTGGTGGGATTACTGGTACTGGTAGCATGGCTAACAGCAGGCTGACTGGTGGGATTACTGGCACTGGTAGGATGGTTGACAGCGAGCTGGCTGGTGGGATTACTGGTACTGGTAGCATAGCTAACAGCAGGCTGACTGGTGGGAATACTGGTACTGGTAGCATGGCTAACAGCAGGCTGACTGGTGGGATTACTGGCACTGGTAGCATGGCTAACAGCAGGCTGGATTGTGAGATTACTGGTACTGGCAGGATGGCTAAAAACAGGCTGACTGGTAGGATTACTGGCACTGGGAGGATGGCTAACAGCAGGCTGGATTGTGGGATTACTGGCACTGGAAGGATGACTAACAGTGGGTTGGCTGGTGGGATTCCTGCTAGGATGGCTGGAATGCTGGCTGCCAGGACATGTAGTATGCTGGCTTGGTGTGACAGTCGTTAAAAATGTTATGCTGTGTCTGTGGCCAAGCTATTACATATGACAAGGCAGATGGTGTTCATGGTATTAATCAGATGTATTTATTTGAACGTACAGAAGCCTGGCACAACTTGGTGAAAATATTGAAGGGTAAAAAAATTAAATCATAAAGGAAAGGATTAAATTTACAAGGAAAAAAGGAGGGTTTTAAAAACCTTGTTTTGATGTATGCACTGATATCATCATCATTGCCCTCACAATCTTCCAGACTGCAGTTGTCCCCAGTTGGGAATTCTCTCGCTGTAAGTGCCTTTTTTTTTTTCCAGTTGTTTAACCAGGAGTAGCACTCTAAGCTGAAAGCTTTTTTTACAGGAGCGACCTGGGAGCACAGGGAAGTTAAGTGACTTGCTCAGGGTCACAGAGTATACAAGTGGAAGCTGTGGGATTCAAACCCAGGTCTGGTCTGCTGGATGTCACCAGATTTGCAGCTCAGAGCCTTAAACCACTGCACTACACTGCCTCATCCACCTCAGTGAAATGTAGTTTGTCACTACCATTTTATCCTGCTTCCTCTTCATTACTTCTGCCATCCTATGGTACATATGAACATACAAATCTGCCAGCAGAAACAGATCACCCGGTCTATCAATGTCTGCCCGAGTGTGCCGCTAGCACCCTAGACTGCAACAGCCCCAATCCCTTCCCCATCTGTCATTCCCATGATGGCCTCAGCCCCTTCCACCAAGACCCTCCCTCTTGCTTTGTACCACTCCATCTTAAAACTTTCTACTTTCTTGCATGATACCACCACCTCTGGTAGAGCATTCCATTTAGACACCACCCTCTCCATGAAGTAGTGCCTCCTCATTTCCCTCCTAAATCTTCCGCCCTCCAATCTTAGTCCGTGCTACCTCGTGTCCCTACCGCTACTCAGTTTAAACACCCCTTCAGTGCTAGCTTCATCCCACTCAAATGCTTGAACATTTCAATCATTTCCCCCCATCCCCTTCTCTCTTCCAGAGTGTACATATTCAGCTCATTCAGCCTGTCTTCGAGGGCCTTGATCTCTATGCCCGTAACAATTTTGTTGCCCTCCATTGCACAGCTTCCAGTAAATTAATATCCCTCTTCAGATATGGCTGCCAATACTGTACACAGTACTCCAAATGTGGCCTGACCAAAGATCTGTAGAGGGGCAGGATCACCTCCCTATGCCTTGATGAGAAACCCCTTGTGATACAGCCCAACATCCTGTTCACCTTAGCTGCTGCTTTCCTGCGTTGGGCAGAGTTGTTCATGCTCCCTGTTACCAACACCCTTAGGTCCTTCTCTTCCTTGGTGATCCCCCAGCCTCACCCCTCCCAACCAATAGTCCCTCCTTGAGTTCTTTGCCCTGAAGTGCATAACCTTGCACTTTTTCGCATTGAATCCCAGCTGCCACTTCTCTGACCATACCTCCAGTTTGGTTAGGTCCCCTTGTAGTTGTTCCCATCCATCCTCTTCATCCACCACTGCCCCCATTTTTGTATCACCTGCAAACAGACTAACCCTGTTCCCAACTCCATGTGCAATATCTAAGATAAAGAGCCCAAACAGCACCGGGCCCAGCACCAAGCCCTGCGGCACACCACTCATCACCGGTCTAGGTGTCGAGAGCTCCCCCACCCCCACTACTACCCATTGCAGCCTCCCCTGCAGCCAGTTCATTATCCAGTTTGTCAGCTTTGTCCCCTCCATTGCAACTGTCAGCCTCCGCCAGCCTTCCATGAGTAACTGAATCAAAGGCCTTGCTGAAGTCCAAGCATAGGACATCTACAGCATGATCCATGTCCATTCCTCTTGTTACCCAGTCATAACATTCTATTAGATTGGTCTGACAAGACCTTCCCAAAATGAACCCGTGCTGCTACCCATCCTGGAGGTCATTGTCCTCGAGGAACGACATCAGCTTGTCCAACATCTCTGATATCTTCTTCCACACCCTAGGTGGATGACATCAGGATCTGGTGCTTTGTCCACCCTTAATGCCCTCAGACACTCTAGTACTCTACTCCCCATGATCACTCCATCCATCATCTCCTCCTCCTCCTCCTCCTCCCCCACCCTCCCGGTCCATGGTGGTAGTAGACCATCCTTCTCCTGCATGAAAACAGAGCAAAAGTATTCATTTAGTACTTCTGCTTGTTCCTCTTCCTTTTCCACTCACTCCCCTCCCCACTTTATCTTCACTATATGATCTCTGCACTTCCTCTTTTCCCTGACATATCTAAAAAAATCCTTCTCCCCTTCTTGATGCCTTGCACTTATCTTAGCTCCCTTGAGGCCTTGGCTACTCTCACTCACTTGGTTACCTCCTTGGACCAACTCACAAAAGCCTCCCTGTCCTCTTCCTTCCTCCTCCTGAACTTCTAGTATGCAACTCTCTTCACCCTCACCCCCTCCAGCACTTCTCTGTTCAGTCAGCATGGTTTTCTGGCTCTGCACTTCTTGCTCATAGTCCTGGTACAAGCTTCTGTAGCCTCTGTTACCCCAGTTTTAATAGTTTCCCACTTTTGCTGTGAATCCATCCTGGACTAGTACCCTGAAATTTCCCTTGTAGTATTTCTCTCATCTTCCCGAAGTCCACCCTCCTAAAATCCACCACCTTTGTTACTGTGCCTCCAGATTCCCTGCTCAACTTCTTCAGAGTGAACCACACTGTTTGGTGGTCACTACCAGCTAGTGGGTCTTCCACCCTTATTTCCCTCACTGCCTCTTCATTTGACAGCACCAAGTCCAGCGTGTTACCTGGTTGTGTCGGTACAAACACAAGCACACTTGTGCTAGGTGGAATGTACCCTTTTTGTCATAAATGTTAGCATACCAACATTTCCAGGTGATAGATTCATATGACTGCCCCACTCAGTGCCCCCCTCCCACAAGCTGAATACCCTCTCCTCACTTACACTAGAGGTTGGAAAGCTCAGATATTTCACTGCTATGGAGGTCAATGCTGGCCACTCAGTCACCTTGCTACTCCTGTACAGCAGAGGCTCTTCCAACATGTTCGGGTGCCTGGTGTCTGCCAAATGTGCATCCACTGTGAGCTGTGCTGCATGCAGTCCTGCAAACTGATCAGACTCCTCCTTTTCCTTCACATCTGCAGTTTTCACCTGTGACAAAGCATTCCAAAGTGGATTGATGGTCATTTGTCTTCTTGTGTACAGCTCTGTTTTTTCAGCATGCTTCACTGAGATGGTAGCAACACCCACTCTGTCACTGTCATGCTGCTGTGGCTTACAGAACTGTGCTTGTGATATCTGTGCCCCATGAACCAGTGTTACAGGCTGATCAGTTAGATTTTGTACCTTTTCACACCCACATTCAAGTATGGATGACAGACCCCTTTTTTATCTTGGATCCAGCATGGTGGCAATTCCACCCGTGAAACACCCGAGTGCACAACCTACCCCATCCTTTTTACTCCAACAGCAGTTACATACTACCTCGAGCCTGCTCCTGGTGCACTCATGCACTACAATGGTTCTGTTGAATTATTACTGTTTTGTACGTTTATATGTTCTTTTGTATGATTTTGGACATGTATTGTAGTTTACCCAATGTTCCACTACTGTTTATTGTACAATACCTTGTGTTCCAACTGTTGCATAATCTTACAATGTTGTATTTTTTTTACTACCCACATACTACTGTAACTGATCATCCTTCACAACCCTATGTAATCCCTTCCCCCCAGGTTGCACCATGAGATGAGCAACTTGTTGTTTAGTGTGCCCTCCTAGAGAAACAGTTCAACAAATAAATAAATAAAATTCCAACAACTGGAGACTGAAGAATGCTTGAAATATTGGTATTGCAGTCTAATGTTTGCAGCATGTGTTCAATAAATGCACAGGTAGCTCTATCTCTGCCTGCCTGTAGCACCTGCTGTATATTTACCAAGGTCTGCCTCAGCATCCTTAGCAGTGCGATGGCCTGACTGATGGAGGTAGTCTCCCCACTCACTGCCTGTGTGGCATGCTCAAATGGCCTCAGAATCATGATCAGGCCATCCATGAGTCACTATTGCTCAGTTGTGAGACACATGGATGCTCCCAAACTTTCCCACCTTCTCTGCAGCAGCAGCTATTCTAAGGTGGCTTTGTACTGCTCATACAAGAGCTTGATCATGACAGTGTTGAGGTCCCTCTCTTGACAACTTCCAGCTTGAGACGGTGCTGAGGCAGCTTGCTTTGGATCTCCAGCTACCTAAGCTGATCACAGGGCTTTCCAGAATGAGCAAAGTGGGCACAGATGTGGTGAGCCACAATCAGCATTGTCTTGATTTAAGGATCTGCCAGAAACTCACGCACTATACGATTGAGACAGTGTGCCATGCAAGAAATCCACCATCAAAGATACATTTCACCACATTCCGGCCCTTATCGCTCGCAGTGAAACCTTCTTTCAAGGACAGTGGGTGCAGCCACTCATCAGTTTCAGTCAGGAACACTTCTAACATTTGTTCACTGGTATGTGAGCCTGGTACACTCCTCATTGCCAGCGTGGCATGCTGGTGAATACCTGTTATGTTGCTACTAGCACAGTTGGTCTTCATACAGTTTTTTTCCATCCCAGCATCAAATACTACCCTGGGTACCCATGCCCAATGGGCTATAAATTTTAGATAAGAGTTAATGAAACAGTGCCCTCCGGGAAAGCTGCACCAGCGCCGACACCAGACAGCCAACTCTGAATGTGACTCGAGACACTTTCAAATGGGCGACAATGTAGTTGAAAAAATAAATGAATGCTTACTCAAATTACTAGTAAGGTGAGTTTTTATTCCAAAAGCCCGACATCAGGATGCCAAAGCCAAATACTCTAGGACCTTCAGCCACGTGGGTCCCCCTCAGGGGGCCTTGAGGAAGATCCACATGGTTGAAGAACTGAGGCATTTGGCTTCAGGGTCCTGATGTTGGGCTTTTGGAAAAAAACTCACCTTACCAGTGATATGAGTGAGCGATCATTTTGTTTTTTAACCAGAGTGCCACCCATTTGGAAGTTTGAGTTAGATAAGAGCTACCAACTGTTTGACCACTGGTCCACATATCCATACTAAGGTGGATGTATGGTGATGTAGAACGCTGCAAGGCATGTCTTACTGTGTGTGTCACAGTCCTATGCAGTTCCAGAACAGCACAGGTAGAGAAATATGTGCATGATGGGGTCTTTCATTCTGGACAGGCACGTGCCATCAACCTGCAAAACCCTGCATTCTCCACAAAAGAGAATGGCAACAGATCAATTGCCAGTATTTCTGCAGTTACTGCATGAAGTTCATATGCAACAGCATGATTTGGTGGGTATTTGGTGTGACGCTGAAACATGGTCTGCAGTTAGGCTGCACCTTTCGTGGTTTTGGGCTAGAGACACCAAACAGCTGGACTCTGCACAATCGCAGCATGGATGATGGAGTAGCTTTGCACTCAGGGGTGTCACAGATGCTGAACGAATGAATGATATGATTTTGGATGTTTTAGGGACAAGGTATATTCTGCTTTGCTGACTCTGGCTGTTAATATCCATACAGACACTGCTACTTTGCCCACTATTAGAAAATCCCACCAAATCTTTAACCTCATGTCTGTAGTAATCATCTGCAGCTACTTCAAAATCCCACCCTGGATCTGTATCTATGCCACTTTGGAATGCCTTGCTCAGTTAGGTTGATAACAGAGAATGTTAACAGTTTCCCTTTGGTGCAGAGTCTGGTGTAACATGCGCCTGCACTTCAGATGTGTGTGTTGCCCACCAGTGCTGAGATGGCAACCACTTTTCCCCACAGTGCACATGTGCTTGACATTGCTGGCAGATAGCCATTGTTTCATTGTTCTGGTCCATAATGTAAAAGATCCCCTAGGGATTTTGTATCCCTTGTTTTAACATGATCACAGTGAACTGGGCAACAGGACATTTTTGGAGGTCTAGAAGAGGGTGTTTTGGGGCATGAGTTTTACTCTGATGCAACCATTGAGTCACCATCTGTTATTACTACTGGCTCAACACAGACAACATCTGGATAATGGGGGAGACCTTTGCTGATTCTCTGTCCCTGACCCTTGCTTTTCTTTTTCTCCCTTAGAGGGTCCATATCATCATCCCCATCCACACCTACAATGCTAACCTCCTGAGATTATGTGCTTCATCTTCCTTCTTCTCATTCTCACTTTCGTCACCATGCTTCCTTCTCAACAGCACATGATTCCCTGGCCCTGCATGAAGAAACACTCAGATCTATTAGTGTCACATCACACTGCAACTCAGGGTCAGGCTCTTCTATAACACTTCTGGGGGCATCAACCACCTCCTCATCCTTGTCCTCACCCACATTCCTAGAGCAAGACTTTTGGGGGTACTTGCACTGCTCCTGTGCTCTCTGCCTACTGCACCTGCACTGCCACCACCAACACCCACAAGTATTGATACCTCAGATTTTGTCAGCTAGTGCTACAAGCAGTACTGGCCCCTGGTGAAATAGCATCTGTACAATTGTTCCCTTTGGAACCACCGAAGATACGCTCTTCTTGTCAACAGCACTGTTGCCAAAAACTCCTTTAGCAAAGCATCTCTTTACAGGCATTTCATATGTGTAGATTTTGGAATACAGCTCTTTACTGAAGTAGGCAGACAGTAAACAACAGCAACACCACCAATGTTTTTTCTTTTATTTATTTATTTATTTAATAAAAACAATACACAGGAGCAATTTAAAGATTAAGGGATTAAGAGGACACACACACAAGACTACACAACACTTTATAAGATTCAACACAGAAACACCACCAGAATTTTTCCCCCTTTTTTTTAGCTAAACAATACACAACAGGGATTTAAGAGACTAGGGGTACACAAGCAAGAGTATACAACACTTTGCAAAAATTTACATGGAAACAAACACAGCACCAGAAATATTTATTTTCTTTTTTTTTGTTGTTTTTTTGTTTTTTCAGCAAAACAATATGCAATAATGATTTAAGGGACTAGGGGACACACACAAGACTACACAATGCACTTTACAAGACTTTACACAGACAGTAAACAACAACACCAGAAATTTTTTTTTCTTTTTGGGTTTTTAAGAAAATAATACACAACAGGAATTTAAGGGACTAAGGGGGAACATGCACTATGCAATGAGGTACACAAACTAAAGTAAACTTCTATCAAGCAACAAAAATGAAATTAATATAGTCCAACTATAGTAACAAAAATAATTCGGTAAAACAAACCTAAGTATTCTAAAAAAGTAAACTAACAAAGCACAAAAAACAAAACAAAATGACCAAAAATACCAAACAGCACTGCTGCAAAACATGACCTGGGCTATAAGGTAAGCTTGCCTTTTTATGGCTGCAGAGCAGAGCTAGGCAGATGTATTACTTTCATATAGGACTAGAAAAGGGAGCTCTGGAATATCTGGAACGTTTCCGAGCACACCAATTGAAAAGGGTGATTTGGTAGCATGTGACGGCTCTTGACTATAAACACACCACTGCTATAAACAGGTGTGTTCTTACAGTGTGTGAAATATCTCTCCATGTCCTCCCCATTCAACTAAGAGAAAACACTTGCAGTCTAGAGTGATTTCTTTTTAACTTCTGTTAACTCCTTCAGCCATACACCAGCCCCCCCCCCACCCCAGTTCTACGCCTAGATAACCACTGTGGGAGAAAGATGGGTGGTAGCTGATTGAAATCTGATCTGTTTTGGCTGTCTGCCACCATACAGAGAAGGTGAGTTGTAACAGCTGTTGACTAAAAATTTGTGAATCCTAAGTTTATTTATTTATTGAAATGTTTCACCAGTAAGGCACACTGAGCAACAGATTGCTCATCTCCTGGTGTGACTTGAGGGGAAGGGGTACAATAGGGATGAGACATTTTACATTCAAGTTACAAAGATCAACATAGCATACAATTAATTAAGGCAGTTGTTATAAACAGTATTGCATACATATGTAATTTGTGACAACAATTAATAAGTGCAATGGTGATAAGTGAACAAGTACTATTGTGAAATAAGGGGTGAAGTAAAGAGAGGATGAGATGACAGATAGTGCAGAGTCATGTCCTGGAGAGACCCATTCAGGATGCAGAGAACCCTGCAAGGGGAGAGGGAACTGGTGGAGTAGGAATGAGAGAGAGAGAGAGAGAGAGAGAGAGAGAGAGAGAGTGAGAGAGAGAGAGAGAGAGAGAGAGAGAGAGAGAGAGAGAGAGATTGAATAAGTGTGAATAACACCTAGTAGGGAAATAAGGCCTGACCCAAAAAGAGCACCATTCAGGATGCAATGAGCCCTGCTGCAGTTAGGTGTTGTTATTATAGAGGGATAGTGAGGGAATGAGAAATAACACCTGGGAGGGGATAAGGCCTGGTCCAAGGAACCCTTCAGGATGCTGGGGACCCTGCAAGAGGACCTGGAAGGCCAAGGATAGGTAGATGGGTGAAGAAAAGGTGGCAAGCTTAGGCACTATAGGACCCCTTCAGGATGCGGAGAATCCTGCAAGGGGAGTGTAAAAGCTAGGGAAAAAGGTGGAAAGGGTAGAGGAAGGGAGAAAGGAAGTAGAACTAGCACCTAGGAGGGGCTAGAGTCAGTAAAGGCAGTAGCATTGATACAGGCATTGGGTAATTCCAAAGGGGGATGAACTGTAAGGAGCAAGATGAAGGAAATTAAGGTGGGTGATAACAGGAACAGTTAGGTGCAAGATAGTTGGAGAGAGCAGTGTTGATGGAATAGAGGGAGGAGAAATGTCAGATTTGAGAAGGTAGAGATTGCCATATTTTTGGGAACTGGTGAGAGAAGTCAGATTGGCCGGAGAAGAGGGAGCGGCAGAGAAAGTTAATGTTCAAGTGTCGGTAGATCTGAAGGAGTGGGAAGGAGGAGGTGGCATTATAAATGAGAGGAAGAGGTAGGAAGGGAGTTCACCCAGCCAGTGTTTAGCCATGAATTCAGCACAGTGTGAGAGGCATTTATTTGTAAGGGAAGGGAAGGAAAGGGCTCAGTAGAGGTCACAGTGGTGGGTGCAAGAAGGAGGAGCATCAAGGGCAAAGTGGCAGAAGGAGCTGAAGACAGTGTCCAGTCTGGTCAGGGAGGACCTAGGAGCAGCACCATAAACTACAGCACAGTAGTCAGAGATGGGGAGGACTATAGTCTGGACAAGCTCACGCCTAGCCACAGGAGGGATTCAACTGTGGTTCCTGAACAAGACACAGAGGTTGGGGTGCAATTTATTCTGGATGGTGTTAATGTGTCTACAAAAGTTCAGGTGTTGGTCTAACCAAATCCCAAGGTATCTGAAGAATGAGGTGTCCTCAAGCAAAGTCTCATCAAGACTGCAGAAAGTGGGCAGGAAGGGAAACCTAGAGACTCTTTGCCTTGTGCCAAAGATCATGGAGACTATTTTCTTGGCATTGAGGAATAATTGATGGTTTGTAAACCAAAGCTGGACCTCATTGAAGTCATGCTGCAAGCTGGATGTCACCTCAGCTGGGCATGAGCCAGATGCATACAGGACAGTATCTGCCACTGCAATCAGGGGCAGTTTCATCATTGCTGCAACAGTCTCCACTCCCTCCCAACCAGCCACACAGCAGAACAACAAATTAGCTCCCTACTACTGCTGCTGCCCACCCCGCACCCTCCATGAAATTTGCCACTGCAATCAGAGGCAGTTTCGTCATTGTAGCAGCAGTCCCCCCTCTCTCCCAAACAGTCAAGCAGCAGGACAAAAAATTAACTCCTTCCCCCAGCACCCTCTGTTCCCTACTGACATCAGGGTGCTTAATCCCCATGTCAGCTTATACCCCCTCCCCCCATTAATGTGACACACCGGGAGCCCATCCCAGTGTGCCATAAAATACTTCTTTGATGTTTCTGACACCTGGATGCCCACTCCTGGTGTTGTATGTATGGCACCCCCACATCCACATGCTCCTATGTTCTCAGCCAACCTTGGGGTGCCCAATCCCTGGGTCAGCACTGGTCCCCACCCTCCAGTACTCTGGCACACTGGGAACCCACCCCAGTGTGCTGAAATCTGTTTTGTAATATTTCACCCATAAAAAAGAAAAACAGTCCCATGACATATTATTATTTTTTTTAACCTGAAAAAAAAAAAGAAAACAGTCCCTCGTCATTCTGATCAGCCTTCCTCCCCCAACCCACACCCTCCATCTGTGCACCCCACCTCCCCCCACCACCGCACCCATACTTACCTCTGGAGGTTGGGAGCAGTGATCTTCTGTGGACCGGGAACATGGCTGCACTCTTCGAAGACCAACCAGAAACTGAAGAAATGACAGTAAGCCGTATAATGGTAGTCGGGGGTCAATTTAGGTTGATAGCCAATTTTTGGAGTTTTGGTACCAATTTTTCAACATGGGGTTCTTGGGACTCCACCTTATGAACACTGTCACTGTCATTTTGTTTCTTGATCCTGAAAGGTGAATTTGTGGTTGCTGTGCAGAATCCCCTTTCAGGACCAATTAACAAAATGACAGTCCCACTGTTCATGAGGTGGGGTACCAAAAAGCTCTTGTTGCAAAAAAATGGTGAAAAAAACTCCCAGAAATGACTGTTACAAGCATCCGTTGCAGAGTTTCTATGCACACTCATATCTTCACGAGTTTTTAATATTTTCACTCCAAATTTCCAGCATTGCCATTTTTTTTACATCCCCTCATTAACAATACAGCTGTCATTTTTTGCATCCTTTCTGAAATGTGTTTTTGCACCTGTGGAGCAGAATGGTGTGGTCGCTCTGCAAAATCAACTTTTGGACAGATTAACAAAATTCCAGTACCACTGTTCATGAGGGGAGGTCCCATAAAGGCCATGTTGAAAATCTGGTGAAAACATTCCAGAAAATGACTGTGATACAATCACGCATTGCACAGTTTCTACGCACGCTTGTAACTTGGCCACTTTTTCTCATTTTCACATTTTCACTCCAGATTTTCAGCATTGCCATCTCTTCACACCTCGTCATGAACAGTAAAGCTGTCATTTTTCACATCCTGCCTGAAATGTGTTTTCGCATTTGATGTGCCAACTGGCACACTCGCTGTGTGAAATCACCATTTGGGATTGAGTGACAAAATTATTATATTGCCACTGTTCATGAGGTGGGGTCCCAAAAAGCCCATGTTGAAAATTTGGAGCAATAATACCAACAAAAACCTGGAGCATTAGGGTTTCCAACCATAACGCCTACCCTGTACAGACTGATAGGTGTCGGGGGAGTGACCTGGGATCGTCAGCCATGATGCTCACTCGATTCCACCCCCACCCTGCAGCCCCTGACAGGCATCAAGGTGTACCTTGGGGTCTTTGGCTCCAGTGTTCACCCTATTGTCCTATACTGCACCCATCTCAGCTTATTTCCTTATGGAGGGGGGTGAGCATAAGGGCTAAAGACCTCAAGGCACACTGCAACACCTGTCGGTGTCTGCAGGGAAGGGTGAGGTGGAATGGCATGAGTGTTATGACTGATGACCCAAAGGCACACCCCCAATGCCTGTCAGTCTCTGTGAGGTGGAGGTGGGTGTTGACGTTACTTCAGTACATCACTGCCATTCCTATTATACATCTCTGTCTAACTCCTGCACTACCAATGCCAATACCAGCAAGCAAACATTCGGCATTGACAAATGCTTGTTTCTTGTTGTTCAGCAAACTATGGAATGCTTTTAACCCTTACAACTGGCAAGCAGCAGGGAAGGGCTTATCAGAATGTGGAATTCTGCAGAAAGGCTTAGCTCTCACACACATAAACATGCACACATGCTTCTCCTAGTTGAGTCTGTCTATGCGAATGAGACACCTCATGTATTATATGCAGTGTGAGTTCCATCCCATTCTTCTCTCCCCCCCTTGCTCTGGTAACGGTTTGAGTGGACAGCAGAGGTGATGCACTCCCATAATGCCCTTCTCTCTACCTTGCTCAGGTCAGCAGAGGTAATGCAGTTCCTTCATGCCCCTCTCTCTCTCACTTGCTGAGGTCAGCAGAGGTAATGCAGTTCCTTCATGCCCCTCTCTCTCTCCCTTGCTGAGGTCAGCAGAGGTAATACAGTTCCTTCGTGCCCCTCTCTCTCCCTTGCTCAGGTCAGCAGAGGTAATGCAGTTCCTTCATGCCCCCCTCTCTCCCTTGATCAGGTCAGCAGAGGTGATGCAGTACTATTATGTTCCCCTCTCTCACTCTCTGAGGTCAAGGGGTTCGAGAGGGCAGAGGTAAGGCCCATCTTACAAGTGTAAAATATTTTTTTCCCCTCAGTTGTCAGGTCTGAAGAAGGAAAGCTCTTTTCACACACAAACAAAAACTGCTATAGCCAAAGGTCAAGTCCGAGGAATGGGTACAACAAGCCCCTACAGCGCCCCCAGTATGGAAAAGCTTTTGATGCATACGATTATAGGAATATGGAACAACTTTATATTAGTTGGTACAGAGCAGTTTTTTGTTAAAATAAAGCATCCAGGGGGCAAGCAGAACTTGTTTGTAAATTTCAAGCAACATGACATACTGGACCCATTCACGGACAACCTACAGGATATTGATTTTGATCCAAAACCAAATAACCATCATGCTGAGGCCATCCTCAGTATTGTTGAATGTAAGTTATTATTTAAAATATAGAATTAATCACTTCTGTTCAGATAAAATTATGTAAACATTATTATTCTTTTGTCATTTTGATTCTACATTGGCTATATTATATTTTCACATTAATTTTCTGGCACAGTCCTCACCCATCAAACATGATTTTGATGGCTGGTTTGGTGGTGCTGATACCGCACCTCGCACTACGTTGGTGACCTGGGTTCAGGAATAAGCCCGGGCCGGCTGGGGGGAGGAGGATTGAGCGTCCCAATGGATGTTCTCCTCCTCCAGGGTGGAGTGGGTAACTGGGTAGTGAATGCACCTTTAATACTACTGCCGGTGGAAAAATGGGCGGTAGAGCGCATGGCTCCACAGAGTCGGGGAGGGAGGGCACTGATGGATGCTTGACAGTGGCATGCATCTGCACACCAAACATCTGGATGTATGTCCTCTGCACCAGCACCCTAACTGGATGGGAACAAAAATGAGGTAAAAATAAAAAAAACCAAAACACCCAAAAAAACACCAAGCACTGTGCAGCTGGGATCCAGAGATCAGAACTCAGCAGAAGAAGCCGGGTGGGGTACGAAGCCCCCTCAGAAGCAATGCTCAGGTCTAGGCAAGTAAAAAAAAAAAAAATTTTGATGTAAAAATACTTATTAGACCACTGGTTTAAGGTGTATAATGATTTTTAGATACATGCCTGAGACATGGTTGTTTCATGTTTTTATTTATAGACCAATTCACTTCTGAATATTTAAGAAGTTTAGCAGTCAATAAAAGTGCTGACCAAACTACGAACATTTCAGAACTTCCAGAAGTTGCTTAAAACAAAGAAAGTACAGCAGCAAAAAGCTCGGGTCAAGACCCATCAAGTACTGTATATATAGTGCATGCATGTGACCATAATTAGAAATTAGCATCACTGGAACAATCTAAAGCTACTTTAACTCTGAACTGTTTAATATCTGCTACCCTCACCAGTAGTGTGCTTTCAGTAAGTGGCAATATGCCAACAGTATAATCTGCTACTATTTTATCACATAATAATGGTTTTATATCTGGTACTCCCATGAGTAGCATTGTGCCAACGTTGACACAGCCTTCCTTAAATCCTGCTGATAGTATACAGTACAAGTACTGAATGATAATCTATATACATTGAATCAGGCACACCCCACTACTAGCTTGTTGCGTAAAGTTTTAGGGGCAAGAAATACCTTTAACATAGTCACTTGGGGTTCACAACTCCTACGACAGTGACACAAGACAATCTAAAAAGATTCAGAGTGGAACAAAGCAATTCAGTCTTCTCGGATTCATCACCTGACTATGAGTTTTTCTCACTTGTTGAGGTTTTTGAAAATTATACTGATGTTGTTGCAAAATTACAGGATACGGACAAAGAACTAGTGAATGATTTTGCACCTCCAGCAAGGTTATCAGTGTAACCCCCCCCCTTGGGGCTTACATTATTTTCTCCCAGTTCATCCCCATAATGATAGAAGCCCTGTTGTCCCCCTTTGTCCTCCATCACAGCCAGGTTTTCATTGTGTCTTGGTACCCTCTGACCCCTGGAGCAGCTTTGCAGTTGGCCCCATTTGGGTTCAGCCCCGGTTGGGCTCGGAATGTTAGGACATGATTCATCACTGCTCTGTGCTGCTTCACCAAGTGGACGGGTGACCGTGCATGCACTTAAAAACACTTTCAAGTTTCAGACCACTTTTGCGGTAAAAGACAGGGAATGTTTCTTGGTTCTGGTTCACCCATTTAGTTATTTGGAGACTGGGGACCACAGCCAAGCCGGTGAGAAGCCGTTTTGAGGGGGGGACATTAAAGTTAAACTTGGGCACATAGCAAGGACTCATGAATTATTCATGAGCCATCATGTATACTAATGCGGAGCTGCCTGCCACCTTGGGGGCCAGTGTTTTTGGTGGCAGTGACAGCCTGAGTAGTTGATATAAACAGTCATGAGTAGTATTGTATGAAAGAGCATTGTTGGAGCTACCAGATGGTGGGAGCACCATAAATAAAGGGCATTTTCCGTGGTGCAGCAGAACTCCAAACACAGAACTGCATAGAACTACTACTGAACTGAATGTGGGCTGACATTTTGTTAATACGTTAACCCCATCCAGCAGCCAGTCCCCTTTCTAAGCACCCGAAACTGTGCAAAAGGACCTCGGGGAATGGGAGTTTCCCAAGTTCAGGTGCCCAGATCATGCCCCAATGAACAATCAGGAGGTTTTGATCACTATGGTTATTGATTGGCTTGATCAGCAAATCAGGAGGCTGGATTCCTGAGAGAAACACACAGGACTTTTGGGTTTGAGTCAGTCTGTTCTCAGGCTCTTCTCAAACTAGGAGCATTCTGTGTGTGAGAGGAACTGAACTATCAGAGACCTTGCTCAGGTCTCAGCTGTGGATAGTTCTGAGGAAAGTGAACTAAGGAGAAATGAAAGGAGAGCTTAGACTGATTTTGAAACTCTCCAGGTACTGTTCTGTGAATTGTGCTGTTTCAATTGAGAAAAAGTAGCTGTTGCAGAGATTCTGCACTAGTAACCTGAACTGTGCTGCTAGAACTGAGTTGACTCATTGTGCAATCTAAAGAGTTGCTACAGAGGACTCGCTTATAGTCTGAGACTCTGAAAGTAATTCTGTTGCAGGTTGCTAGCCAGGTTCAGTGGATTTGCTTTGTAGATTGACCAAAGCAGCTGACAGCTGTGTTCAGCTGACGCTGAAAGGAACCTTTTGTGGACAGATTAGAGCTGCAAACATTGAAGGGAACAGGGACTGGGCTAGTCTTGGACCTCCCCTGCAGAGTTTTATCATCCGAGTGAAAATCAGAGGGCTAGCAAGCATAGCAAAGTGGAACTGCTTTTCATTTTAGACAGCTGCCTATGTTTTGGGGAGACTTTTGAACTCAGTTCAGGTACTGCAGAGGACTCCCATGGCTGAGAAGGTCTCACCCAGAGCCAGGGAGGGAACTCATTAACCCCTTCCAAGTGGCACCCACTCTCTCTGAAAGTCACCGGCATATGCTGGGGTGCTAGGGCATCTGTGATCCATGTGGGGAGCTGGGCTGTGGAGCCACTCCCAGGTCTGGGCCTCCTGGGGCTGATGTGGACATGCCACTTGAGCTCTGCAATGGGCCAGAAGTGGTTGAAGGTGACATGTGGCCAGACCTTCAATCAAGGGGACAAGCTGCAAGACTTTTAAGCAAGATCGAACCTGCTAGTGGAACCGAGACCATCCTCCCTTCTGCCTATTGCTGCACATACTGAACTTTGCTCCACTTTCCAAGATAGCTGGAAATTGTTATGCCAATCGCTGTTGAGATCTACAAACTGTGAGTACCCAGGACCTGGTTCCTGGATCCTGAGACAAGGGCGTGTGATTCTAAATTTAAACATTCTCTCAATCTTCCAGGGCCCCAACAGCCGGCCAACCTATGGCAACGTCCAGACCTGCTCCAGGTGGGTACCCCAGGGACTTCTTAGGGTAAAACACTGGCACCAGTGGGGGTAGAATGACCTGTGGGCCTCTACGGTTAATGTTTTACTATTGACCACTAACTTTTCTTTTATTTCCACAGCCACTCCTCATCCAGGTACCCCTCTCCTAGGCCTTATCCCCAATAAAGCTGTGAGTTTGATTGCTGAAGCTGCTGTGTCAAGAGAGGTTCTTTCCATTTTATTTTCTAACTGATTTATGGTATTTGGTGGGAGAGAGGTACCTTGGATCTTGTGTGCAGGGTGGCTGGTTGGGGAGGTGGGGAATTGTAGTATCCCAGGGAGCAGTACCATTCAGTTACCTGACCCACTACAACTTAATCTGGGTGGAGGCACCATTCTATTATTCACATCTTTGGGAAAGAACCCCCAGTTGTCACCATAGCAGGACCCAGGCCCCTTAACCTACACCAAGGTCAACAGGCAGGGGTAGTAGCCCACTGGCACATGGGGCCTCAGCTACATAAGGAAAGAGAACTGTGAAAGATACCAGTACCGTACCATGATGCATGTCATGAAGAAATACACTGACGTAGAACTGAGGCAAGCTTGTGAGGTAGTGGAGAAACTAATAAGGCCATCACAATGCCTTTTGCAAAACTTTAAGTGACATAACAGGAGACAGGCTTGCAGAATGAAAAAGATCAGGTCAAAAACCAAAAGATGTGACAAAGGTAAAAACTGGGAAAATAGCAAACAAATAAGGTGTTTAAAATGAAAATAGACTATGCCAAAAAAAGTATTACAGCGATCACACAAAGGAGTATTGCCTCTCTACAGACATGCTGCCCTCCATGTAGTCGGGGAAAATATAGAGGCAGAACAACCAGGAAATCCTCCAGATGTGTTCCTAGAACAGGCTGACAATTATGAAGGACCCTAAAACTGAAGGTGGACAAAGCAATGGGGCCTGATGGAATTCACCCCAGAATTCTAAAAGAATTAAGCAGAGAACTAGTGACACCACTGACTACCCTTTTTAACAAATCATGGGAGGATGGTGTGGTACCTGAGGACTGGAAGAAGGCTGATGTGATTCCCCTTCACAAAAGTGGGACCAAGACAGAGACAGGAAACTACAGACCTGTCAGTTTGACCTCTGTGGTAGGGAAAGTGATGGAATCACTTCTGAAGGAAAGAATTGTTAAGTACCTAGAGGCCAATGGGGCACAGGACCCAAGGCAGCATGGGTTCACAGTGGGAAGGTCATGTCAGATGAATCTAATTGATTTCTTTGACTGGATGACCAAAGTAGTAGACCAGGGAGGGGCTGTGGACATGGCCTACTTAGACTTTAGCAAGGCATTTGACACAGTCCCACACAAAAGATTAGTAGTCAAATTAACCAGTCTGGGAGTGTATCCCAGGGTGGTAGCCTGGATAAAACATTGGCTTAACAACAGGACACAGAAGATAATTCTAAATGGAGTCCACTCTGAAGAAAGAGGGGTTACTAGTGGGGTACCGCGGGGTTCAGTACTGGGTCCAGTCCTTTTTAATGTCTTTATAAGTGACATTGCAGAGGAACTAGAAGAAAAAGTATGCCTCTTTGCAGATGACACAAAGATCTGCAACAGGGTTGATACACAAGGAGGTATGGAAACGATGAGAAGGTATTGGCAAGGTTGGAGGAATGGTCAGAAGAATGGCAGCTTGGATTCAATGCAAAGAAGTGCAAAGTAATGCACCTGGGAAACAAGACCCAAGGGAAGATTACACAATGGGGGGAGAGGTAGTAACAACAACAAAAATGGAAAGGGACCTGGGGTAATCATATCAGATGACCTTAAGGTTGGCAAGCAATGTGAGAAGGCAGTAGGGAGGGCTGGGGGGATACTGGGATGTATAGGGAGAGGAATCACCAGCAGAAAACAGGAAGTTGTTATCCCCCTCTATAGACAGTTGGTGAGACCCCATCTGGAGTACTGCATCCAGTTCTGGAGACCCCATCTCCACATGGACACAGACAGGATGGAGGCAGTTCAGAAGAGGGCAACTAAAATGGTGCAGGGTCTGCAAGAGAAGCCTTATGAGGGAGAGACTAAAGGAGCTTAATATGTATACCCTTGAGGAAAGGAGGGAGAGGGGGCACATGATAGAAATGTTTAAGTACCTCAGTGGAATCAATAGAGTCCAAGAGGATAGCATCTTTCATAAAAAGAGATCTGCAAGAACAAGGGGACACAATGTGAAGATAGAGGGGGACGGCTCAGGAGCAATGCGAGGAAGTATTTTTTCACAGAGAGGGTGGCGGACCTATGGAGCAGCCTTCTTGAGGAGGTTCTGGGGTCTAAAACTGTGGGAGAATTCAAGAATGCATGGGACAGACATAAGGCAATTTTTGTGGGGGGTAGGAAGAAATAGGTTGTTGGTTAAATAGGATCTACAGCTTATCCTGTAGGTAGTGAAAAGGGCAGACTAGGTGGGCCAAGCAATCCTTATCTGCTGTCAAAGTCTATGTTTCTATATGTTTCTATGTTTCTAAATAAATTTTAGAGGAGTGGAAAATGAATGAAACATAATGATTTGTGAATTAGGACCGGCTAGAATCTTCCACATGAGCTGTTGATGCTGAGCACGATGTCATACAGAATTTATGAAACAGGCATTTTCCACAATTGGGAGCAAATGATTTTGTTCAGCTCAGAATGAATGCTGGTTCATTACATTATCCCTTATTTTCCAGAATGTGGCAGATGTTTAGACCCCAACAACCACCTATAGCATGTTGATAAGTTAAAGTACTAGTAACACCATCAATCCTGCCATTCAAATTTTTTTTAAAGTAACAAAAGTTTTCTTGTGCATTACATTAATTCTAAGACACTGTAATATTTAGTAGATATCTTTCCTGTTTCCCTACTTTCTTGTCTCTTTTTTCTACCCCTTGTAATGAATGCACTCTGTATAATGATGCCACAAACAAGAATGTAAAGAAATAGTTTTTACCAGTGTAGTGGAACACACCAGGATGCTGTTTAATAAAGTAGAGGGGCCAAATTAATTAAAAAGAGACAATTCAGAAATGTAAAAGGATTTTTAATGGTGTTACTAGTTAACTTAATATATTGTGAGTGGTTGTGGTGTCTAAACATGAGTTTTTAACTAACTATGTACCACTGGCACTTTTAATCTTACCATGTGACCATAGCCAATAGGGGCTATTTAAAAGAACATTTCATTGGGTGGCACTATGTTTGTACCAGAGAAGGATTTGTTGAAACATTAGATGTTTCTGTTTGCTGATTTCTGAGCCTATGCCTGAATAGGCTGCTTACAGTTGTGGTGAGAAAAATAAAATTTGGAAAGTTGGTTAAGACTAACCTAAGACTTCTTTTGTCTTCTTTGTATGGGGAGTGCTGTGACGTCTGGTGCTGGATCAAAAAAAAAAAAGAACGAGACATACATAAAAGCAAAAAAATCTTGGATTGATCATGCATGGTTGGAATATAAAACTCTGGCCCCAGAAAGGCAAAGGCAGAATTCGAAGAAAAGTAGTCTACTAGAGTAAATGGCAATTATAGTCTTTTTACAGGTATATTAATCATAAGAGGGATAACAAGGTGCAGGTGGGTCCACTGGATGTCAAATACCAAATACATTCAATGACAACTGCAGCTCAGTTTTTAATGATAAGACAGACAGAGATTCTATCAGTTTGGATCTACGATACCAGTTCAACAAAAATGTGTTGACCTGACATTACAGCGAGAGCTGCTAGCTGACCGCATCTATGGTCATCATTGTGCCGGATGAATAAAGTGCTTTTTGAGGGTGGCTGTGCCCCCTGCACCCCCCCATATTTTATTACAATCAACTCTGAGTCAGAGCTTATTCGGGAAGGGGGTACAAAACCCCAGGAAGCCATGCCAGGGTCCCAAGTGGACTTCACAGTGATCTGTCAATGTTGTCACTGTCAATGACATCGCTGTAAAGTTGTCACTGCAGCATCGGCATATGTATCAGTTTCAGTCAAATTGCTACTGCATGGATAGGGTTAGAGGTATGTGATATCAGATTTAGACTTCAGAGTATTGACCCAAATAAGTCATGGGGCCATCCGAGGGTGGTAAAGGAATTGGTGGATGAATTTGCCGGCCCTGTAACCAGGATGCTTCAGGAATTTTTAGATAAGGGCTCAGTTGTCAGACCCTGGAGGGAGGCCACTATAGTTCCCATCTTTAAAACGGGATCAAAGAAGGATTGAAAAATCTGTAGAGCAGTTAGTGTAACATCAGTACTGGAGAAGGTACAGCAGGGAGTAATAAAGGTAAAGACAGAGGACTATATAATAAGCAAGGGTCTGGTAGACATAGCATAGCATGGGTATACTATGGGGAGATCAACCCAGACAAACATGTTGGAATTCTACAATAATATTAGTATTGCTTTTGATAAGGGCAAATCCATGGATATTGTCTACTTGGACTTCAGTAAGGCCTTAGATACGTTCTCTCATGACAGCTTGTACAAGTACTACAAAATTCAGGAATAAATCACAAAATGGTGTAGTGGATTGAGTCATGGCATGCTGATAGAGGGCAGAGGGTTGGTATACAAGAGCAGATGTCAGGGTGGACTGGAGTTATGAGTGGGGTGCCCCATGGCTCAGTTTTGTGACCATGTCTGTTCAAAGGTTTTGTGTCAACCATGCCCACTTTTGATGGAATATGGTTGACAAAATGTGCAGATGATGTCAAAGTGGGAACAGTGGTGGATATGCAGAACAAGCCTGATAGATTTCAGAGGGCATTAACACACTTGGAACATTGGGTGCTGATGAACAAGCTGGATCTAAACATTGAGAAATGCATAGTAATGTATCTAGGGAGGAATGATTTGATGTAGAAATACTCAATGATAGGAAAGGCACTGAGAGACAGACCAAAGATGAACAAGCGTTTGTCAATGCTGGAGTTCATTGTTGGGATTTCTGTTGGTATGCATCGATTTGCAGGACTACAGTTTCCAGCAGAAAGAACAAGTTATGCCACCAAGTTCACATTCCTGTTAAAATACAGTGAAGTGCATACCTGTCTCCTCAAATTGTGATCTGGCTTTGAAGAGTGACGATGTGTCTGTGGTTAAGAGAAGACAAGGGCACTGGAGCCCCACCATGGGTTGGGGGGGCATGATGGTTAGAAACCCTAATGTATTTGCACTACAAATTTTCAACATGGCCTTTTGTGAACCCCACCTCATGAAAGCATTTGGGACCTCTGCTCATGAACAGTGGCATTCTGATTTTGTTAGTCTGTCTCAAATGTAGATTTTTCACAGATGCAGTGCCATTCTGCACCAGATGTGCAAAAACACATTTCAGGCAGGATGTGAACAATTACAGCTGTACCATTCGTAGGAAGGTGTGAAGAGAAGGCAGTGTTGAACAACTGGAGTGAAAATATTAAAAATGTTTGAATGTACGAGCGTACATGGAAACTGCACAACACAGGCTCATAACAGTCATTTAGTGGAATAATTTCACCAAAATTTCAACATAGGCGTTTTGTGACCTCTACTCATGAAGACTGTCAATATGATTTTCTTACTCTGTCCTGAACATTGATTCCCCACAGTGACCATGCTATGCTGCACCAGAAGTGCAAAAACACATTTTGGCTAGGATGTGAAAAATGACAGCTGTGCTGTTCATAAAGAAGTGTAAAAAAAGGGCTAATGTTGCAAATCTGGAGTGAAACTATTACAAATTCACGAACTTATGTGTGTGCATGGAAACCCATTATATGGACTTTTGTCAACAAATTTTCAACATAGGTATTTTGAGACCTCCACTCATGAACAGTGTCACTGTGATTTTCATAATATGTCCTGAATGTTGATTTCCCACAGCAACCATGGAATTCTGTGCCGGAAGTGCGAAAAACGCATTTTGGCCAGGATGTTGAAAATGACAGCTCATGAGGAGGTGTAAAAAAATACCAGTGTTGAAAATCTGGAGTGAAAATATTACATATTCTGGATGTTACAAGTGTGCATTGAAACTGCGCAATGCACACTCATAAAATTCATTTTTTTGGAATGTTACCAAATTTTCATCATAGGCTTTTTGGGAGCCCACATCATGAACAGTGACACTGTCATTTTGTTAATCGGTCCTGAAAGGTGATTCCACACAGTGACCGTGAAATCAACTTTCGGGACTGAAGAACCACCTGTCAGTGACTGAATTCATGAGGTGGGGTTCCAAGAACCCCATGTTGAAAATTTGGTGCCAAAAGTCACAAAAATGGCCAAGATATGCACCAAAGCTGAAAAAAAACCCACATATTTATGCCATTATACAACTTACCAGTATTTCTTCAGTTTGCAGTCATCTGGTCCAGCGAAGAGCATCACGCCGGGCTTCTAGGGTAAGGATGGGGTGAGGGTGTGTGTGGGTGTGCAAAGAGTGGGCATGGGTTGGGGGGAGGGTCCACCAGACTCAACGAGTGACTGTTTTCTAGTTTACAGGTTTAAAAAAAATGTAAAAACCTTGCAGGAAGGTTTTCCTTTTTACAGGGACATTTGGCACATTGGGTTTGGCTCCCAGCATGCCACCTGAGTGTTTGTGGGGGAAGGGCTATAGCTGACAGGGGATTGGGCACCCCTGTCGGCACATACCAAGTGTTGGGGGACAAGAGCCGAGGGGGACTGGGCACCCCCCTTGTCACATAACAAATTGAGGGGGTGACATTATGCTGATGGGGAGCGGGCTCCCCCATTGACAAATGAATTGGGAGGGGGAATGCCAACAGGGGAATTGGGCACCCTCAGTTTGTTTAATTCTACTTTGGCACAGCCACACAAAAGAAAATTGCGGGGGGGGGGCATTATGACGATGGGGAATGAGCTCCCCCATCAGCAAATTAACTGGGAGAGGGCATGCCAACAGGGGGTTAGGCACCCCATCATTTTTTTTGTTTTATTTTTAACTGCGAGAAGGCATGCGTAAGGTCTGGGCTCAGCATGTTCACACTGCTGTAAGCTACAGCTGTGTGAACGCACAACCAGGAATGCAATACAGGAATGTAACTTCAAAGGACTGAGCTGCACCACTATTGGTGTGGCTCCATCCTGTGAAAAGTAGTCCAACTGAGCCCGAACATCTGAAAGTGAGTCATCGCCAGCCTGCTGACTGATTTCCCTGCCACTAGAAATGGAGCTCTCCACCCCATAGAGCACCTTATAGTAATGACTTTGTCTGCACCTGCTTGCCACAATTAACTAAAAAAGATCTTGGGATGCTAATTACAGACAATCTAGATATTAAAAAATATTGTCACATTGTGGCCAAATGGGCCAATTCAGTTCTGGGGAGTATTCAAAGAACTATTAAGAATAGAGATAAGAACATCATACTGCCATTATATGCATTATTGGTCAGTCCTAATTTGGAGTACTGCACGCAGGTTTGGTCTCCCAGCAGTAAAACAGAAATCAAAACACTGGAGAAAGTTCAGCATAAGCCACAAAGATACTGTAAAGCATCTAAGCTATGAGGAAAGATTAAACAGTCTCCAGTTATACCCACTGGAATGTAGAAGTCTCTGGGGAGGCATTTGTCTGGTTTATAGGGCATTCCTAAATTATGACTTTTGGGACTGTCTGGTCCAGAAAACCAGGGAATTAAATTATGACATTAGCTCACACACTCTACAACTGACAATGGATTTGTGCCACACCAGGAAAAGGGCTTCCTGGTTTAACCAGAGAGTAGTGCATTTTTAGAAACATTGCCAGCTGAAGTGGTAGGTAGCAGTAGCATGGATGTTTTTAAAAACAGAGTAGATGAATATTGCACAAGAAATAACATTGTAGGTTGCTCTTTTTGATAGAATAGCTGTTATGGGCATTGCCCACTTGGCTCAAATAAACCCTATAAAACCTGTGAAAGGACACTATCTGATTAACTTAAACAACAGAGATAATGCATTCTGTTTGCAGGTAGCATTATAGGATTGCTAAACCCCAAAAGATTTTCAGATGACCAGATGATCATGAAGGCTAAAATTCTGCATGCTGAACTGGGTTTGTCAGAGCACACACCTGTCAGTTTCAGTGACATGCCACAGTCTGAACAGTTTTTAGGAGACAGAATTAAGATTTTGTATCACAGCCAGGGTGAATGGCAAGTATTTTTCACTGGGCCAGTAACAACTTCATAAAACACTGTTTTGTACTACTGCATGACAATCACTTCTATGGTGTCACAGATTAAAAAAAATTCACAGGGGTCACAAACTTTTGTGAATACTGTCATGTACCCTTTAGCCACAAAGATATTAATGTGCTCTTTTTTTTACTGTGTACTGTGATCTGTGCTTTGAAGAACAGATAGCCAGTGTAGTGAAATGTCACAGGTGTAAAAAGATTTGTAGGTCAGCAGCATGTCTGGAGAGACACACAACAAATGCTACCAAAGGAAAGTGTTACATGAATCAAAGGTTTTGTGTGAGAAATGTGGCACCTTTTACACAGAAAAGCACAAATGTAAATCCATAGTATGCCAGTGGTGTGGTATAGAGGGAGAGTCAGCAGACAGGCATTTGTGTTACATGCCCTTATGGATGTGAAAGCATCAGAAAAATACATTGTGTATGAATTTGAATGTAGACAAGGTGGTGATACACATCCCGAATTATGTTTTTGCCAAGCAACTGGACAGTAGCAGGTGGTGGGAGTTGGGGGAGTTGTGTCAAATATTTTATCACTTAATAAACCTTTGAAACATTTCATGTTTATTGTAGATAAGTTGCAAAAACCTCCATTAATGCTCCAGTTAGGGTAAAGTGACAACAGTTGGGAAATGAGGCATTAGGGTTTGCAACCCTAACATCTCACCATCCCAAGCCAGGTAGGAGAACAGGTGTGGGGTGTGCCTTGGGCTTCTCAAGCCTAATGCTCACCCCATTCCATCTGTAAATAAGGTCAGATGTGTTGATTTCATGAGAATGAGGTGAGCATTAGACTTGAAAAGTCCAAGGCACATTCCACACCCACTCCCCTGCCTGGTTTAGGAGGGCAGGGTGCTAGTGTTGAAAACCTTAATGTCTCATTTCCCAAATTTTGTCACTTTTGACCCTAACTGGAGCATTAACAAAGATTTTGCAACTTATTTCCTTACTTTTTTGAGATAGTATAATAGTATTTTTATTTTACTCTGGGAGCATAGGGTCCTTTGAATCCTGCAGTCCCATCCTTCCATAGATGCATATAATGTATGTAACTGTGGAAGGACACCAAATTGTCTATATAGCCATCTTATTACCCTACCTCATGTACCCAGTACATAACATTTTCAAATCCCTGCCAAAACATAATTCTGTGCACTGCAACACCGTTCTGTGCACAGATGCAAACATACATTTTGGCCAGGATTTGAAAAATGACAGATGTGATGTACATAAGGTGGGGTAATAAGAAGGCTATGTTGAAAATCTTGGGTTAAAATGTGTAACATTTCCAAAGTTATGAGCTTGCATAGCAAAATTGCAATGAATGGTCATAACTTTGGCATTTTTTCATGTTTAACCCAAATTTTTGACATAGCATTCTTTTGACTCCCACCTTATGATCAAGGGCAGAATATATTTCCAATCCTGATTGAAAGGAAAATTCACCAAGCAATCATGAAATCACCTTTTGGGCGGGAGTTGCATAATGACAGTCATATTGATCATGAGGTGCAGTCCCTAGGCCATGTTGAAAATTTGGGGTCAAAAATCTCCAAAATAATGGTTAAGTTATACATGAAAGTTCAACCCCCATTTGAAATACTGTACACAGAGCCACATTTACCTTAGTTTCTCATATTGTAATCGCTGGTTCCAGCAGTTAGATGTGACTTCAATTGGAAAGTAGATCTCGAACCTGGAACCTGTTCAGATGAGTGAGGGTGTGTGGGGTGGTTGGGCCGAGTGGGAGGTGGGGGGGATGATCAGCAAGGGACAATTAAAAAAAAAACAGGTTTTGAAAAAAAGAATAATCTTGGGACCATTTTTTTATTGCAGGGGTTATGGCTGAAATGGGAGGGTGGGGGGTGCCACTAGACAACAGGGAATAAAACAAATTAATGGGAATGGCTGCAGAGGTGTAGCCTAGGATTTCAAATTTGTACACAGAGCTGCCATACTGCTGCCCTCCACCATTGTACATGCCCCCCCAACACAAGCGTCATTGGGTCTGTGGTGTATACTCTCAATATGAAATGTAAAGATGTAGCACACATACATTTCTGTACAGTAAGGAAGCCTTTCACTCACCAATGATGTCAGACTAACAGACTGGCATTTAGTTACAATTTTTCATTGTGCCAAGCATCTTTTCCACATCAAGGTAGCCAGTCCCACAGAGGTCCACTCACACCAGCCAAAAACATTCATGTACTTAGGCATACCCAAAGTAATCGAAATTACTCACTCAACAAAATGGTAACATACCCACAGTAGTGTAATATTACTATGTACATTAAAATTATAGTAACTATTTACATTTCTTACTGTATAAGACAGCTGGGGTGAGCTTTGTGGTGCTCTGGTTTTGGTTCAGTTACCTTAACCACCTAAACCATTTACACCAAACAGCCCCATACCACCCAAACATTGGTAAGTTACCTGTTAAAAATGTACTACAAATCAAATACCAAGAAGCAACAAAAGACAACAGCTGACCTCCCATACCAACCAAAAATTGTTCATGTGCTGCAGCCCACTCACATCCAAAGTAACCAAAATCACCCACTCAACAAAATGGTAACATACCTCATTACCCACAGCAGTGTATTATTACTAATTACCTTAAAATTACAGTAATAGAATGACCATCATTTAAATTTGAGCTAAGAGGAATCATTTGAGATAGGATGGGATCATAAAGCAAATTACAGTAAACCATGCTGCTGAATATTAATAGTTTTATTTGTTAAAAAGCTGGTTTCATGGCACAGAGTGAAGGGGTTCACTTGGCATGCTGGTGACCAGGGTTTGTGCTAGACCCAGGAGTCAGTTGAAAAACCAATTATGACTGACTTAACACATATTGCAATTAACTTTTCCAACTAGTTTGAAATTTGTGACTTCAGCTAACTAAAGAAAATACAACCATTTTTTTCAACTTTCGGCATCGCTGAATTTTGTTTATTAATAGTTTTACATATTTTAATCTCATATCATTGAATAAATTATTAATTATTTGGTGTATGTTACATAATACAGAAATATCATTGACCTAAGAGGCAGGCTTAGATGACCGGCAGTACATACAGTAATCACCTCAGCAGCAAAATGTTCAAACATAATAATAGTGAGAGATTCCATTGACAGTGTCCCATTAAGGATAAAGTGAAGTCTCACACATTAGCAACAGCACATAATATAAACCTACAAGAAATAAATTCACATTCTTTAAAGATTTATTAAAGGTGAACGGTCAGCAATAAAAAAATAATAATCAATGTACAGTGTGCAAACTGCGCATACCCACCCCCCACGTTAGTAAACTGTTGCTCTTGATTGTAAGCTGTATGATCTATGTAGCTAGCTTCTAAGAAGCCATTTGACATTGGTGCCAACTTCCAAGAAGGGCGGCATATCTGAAGGAACCTCTTGTTTGTAGTCTAACCAGAGTAGTAACAGGTAGTGTTTTTACCAGGGCATGGTGGGTGCAGGTGGTGAGTCTTACTGTAGCAGACAGGTTCCCTTCCCCCCCCAAAAAAGTGTCCAAGGAGCTTAGTTTTTTTTTTGGCAATAGGAAAAAGAGTGGATAGTTTTCGTGACTAAATGACATATAGTTCAGATGATGTAGGGCAATGCTCGATCGTTTACCATTCAACAATAGCCCGGTGCCCGAGAACATGCATTCCACTGGCACACTGGATGCCGTAACGTCAAGGTAAATTTTTGCAAGCTGAGCCACAGTAGGGTATCTATGTTCGTTATTCTTCCAAAATGTAAGTGGGAAATCTTCCTCCTCAGTTGTAGGCTTCACTGTCAAATATCGGTTGATTTCATCTTCCACAGCTGAGCTGTCTTCGCTGAGTTGTAAGCTTTGTTTCAGCTTCTGAAGCATTTTCCTTTTTTTACTCATAGGAATACATTTATCATCCTCCTGAAAATTTGGATTGTCCTCTGCCTCTCTATCACTGATGGAGATTCTTGCAAATGATTTCATAGATGGTGTGCTGCTGGCTCTTGAACTTGTTGAGAAAGCTGTTGACATAGTTCCAGACTCAATCAGTTCTTGAACTGCAAGTTTCAGTACTGCTATTTGTTCCTCCCTAGGCAGCTGCAAAGCTTCTTTTGTGGATGGATCCAGTAAGCATGCCAGTTTGACTGTGACACTTTCTGGAAATCGCTTTTCTAAATTTTTCTGCATGAGCCGTTTCACCTGCTGCACAGTTGGATGATATTTTTTAGTGATCTGTGATTTTTCCATAATCTCATTTTTTGTGAGTGGTATTGGTGCCAGTTGCGGCTGATTGCTACTGACCAATTCAGTGAGCTCCTTAAATGGGAGAAGAAAATGTTTTAGTTCTTCAACAATATCAGACTCTTCAGTTGTGAGACACAGCTCGCTGTGTCCTGAGCATTTCAAAGCTTGCTCAGCCTCCTGGTAAAGATCTATGATAATTTCAAACATAACAAGCATTGAATTCCATCACGTCATGACCTGCCATTTTAAAGTTATGTGAGAATTCCTTTTGTGTTGCACGACTGTGGAAAAAGTGGCTCCTTGACTGTTTCTTTCCTGTGCACCTCTGATGGGATTGAGAATGGTGTCTGGTGTTGCATCATCATCATCACTGAGAAAGAGACCAAATTCTGAATGCATATCTTCCTCATCTGTTCCACTTCCACCATCTTCAATTGGGTAATCAGAATCCAGTGGAAGAATGTTTCGTGCATTTGCAATCTTCTCCAGGAGGCTGTCCATCACTTGCCGGTCATCACTGTTGGCAACTTCCTCTTCAATGAGGTACCCTTTGAAAAGTAATGTGGTCATTATTGATTTGCATTTCTCCATCAAATCTTGAACATCACTGACACAATTCATGGAGTCTGTCATCAGCAACAGGTGCAACGCATGGTCAACACAGTGATTGCACTGTTTCACCTGTAACATGCGGCTGGCCTTCTTCATGTTCTCCTCTCCATCATGTGTTGAGAAAAATTTCACTGTTCTGTCGATGGCGAAATACTCAAGCTCCCTGCTGACATGCTGTGCCACGGCTTCCACAGTGTGGTTAGGCAACACTTTACATGACAATGCAAAAATGCGAGAGTCCCAACCCGCGTTAATGTAGGCTAGATGTATACCAAGGTAGGGATGACATTTGTGTTTGTCGGTCCATCCATCAAACATAACGCAGATGGAATGCACTGTACTGAGGTCCTCCTTCACTTTGTTTTGTAATAAGCTATATACTTAATGTAGAGCTTTGCCATGTAAACTTCTCTCATTTGGTATTTTTATGCTTGGGAAATTTTTGGAGAAGAATAGTTGGAAGCCATTTATGTTGACCGAATCGAAAGCCGCCATATCCAAAGAAAACCAGACCAAAACATCACGAACAAGTTCAAAATCTGATGCAGTTGGCCTAACACTACCACTGGCACCACCAAGGCTCATATTAATCGTACTTTGCTTAAGTTTCTGTACTTTGTTACCGTCATGTACATCTATGTTCTGAACATGGATTAAGTGTTCCATTAAGGATGTAGTAGCTGTTTGCAGGGCATAACTTTTAACTCTGCTAATGTGTGCAGAAGACTGTCCTTTTGCATACAGTGCCTGCTGTGCATCTAAGCAAAGGGAACAGAAATATCTACCATCATCAAGAAAAACAGGAGAACTGAACCTGGGTCACCTGAAGAGGTACCTGGGACCTGCATTTTAACGTACAGTGAGCCAAAGTATTTCCAAACAATGGATTTACTGTTGCCATGAGACCGCAATTTGGGGGCAACAAACAGGTTGCATATTTCTGATTTTTCACTTCGTGATAGTAGTGATGTACTTACATACTTGTTAGTTTTACAACCGGGAGATGCACCAGCCATACTGACAATCAGAATACTACCCTTCTACTAATAAGTACTGGCTTTTCAGTATACACTGGTAAGAAATATTACAGAACACAAAGTCAAATCAAGACTTGGGTACCCGAGATCAGGATGTGATGTCAAGCACAGACAAGAAAGCAGATACAACTTGGTTCTGAAAAAGTCTATTTGTTAATGTTGTACACTCCAGGTCTTTGCCACTTCCTCACTACAAAGTGTCCATCCTCAATACAAAGTGTCTTTCCAATTCAAGAAGATGAGCCTTGCTTGTTTCCGCTCGATTAGTTCTCAGGCAATCTACCTTATCCTACAATACAGAAAGCTATTTTAAGGGCCAGGTATGGTTACTGTATGTTGCTGTACTACATTAACAAATTGAATAGCTAGAAACAAATGCTTTAATTCATGAAAAAGGGAACCGACAACTGTTACTGACAACTGCTATGCACATTTAGTCCGTTCGACCACTGAGGTATGGAAATGGTATAAGTCAAGCGGTGCAACTGCTTATCTACCAGAATTTGGGACTGTGTCCATCTATGAAAGACTGCAAAAGTAATGAGATGATAATGCTGCATGGCATCCTTATCGCTGTCATCTATCACTTAAGTAATAAGTACCACTAAAAACATGGTCTCAAATACTGTAATCTGAAACACAGTCTGTCTGGCTGTCGGGTTGATGCCTGGGGAGAATCCTGCTGCGCTTTGCCAGCCTTGGGATGTGGGCCATGCCAGTGGAGCCCTCTTCATCTCTGCAATCCATAAGGGGGTTATTGGCTTGTGTCCAGAGAGTGCTCCCCCTCCCTCTGAGAGAGACATGCAATTACAACAAGGCGCATGGCAATTCTGTTGTTGTCTGGTGCGCTCACCCTGTTACGTTGTGTCAGCTGCCCTGTAGTGTCCCCAGTCTTCATTGGGGGCCACTAGGATGCTGAACAGCCCTTAGCCCTCCCCAAGGAGAAGAGATCTGTCTTCCAGATGCTTCATCCTCTCCCTGCCGACCCTGGCAACCAGAGTCCGTATCCGAACCCAGGTCACCAGTGTAATGCGAGGTGTAGCATACACTGCCTCAATCCTCAGCACTACCAGGCCAGACCCCAATTGATTCTTATGTTAAGTATTTGCATTCTTTAAACAGGAAGATTAATTCTTCAACAAAGTTTGAGACAGTCTTCTTAGCATCAGCATTCTTTAAACAGGAAGATTGATTCAGTGTTTATTGAGTTTGTCTACACCTCGGTTGAGCATTCTTACATCAAACAGGAAGACTGATTCAACAACGTTTACAGAGTTCATCTTATTTTAAGGAGCAGGTGTGCACTATAATTTTCCCAGCCCTTAAACATATACGGTAGCCAACTTACTCCAATGCTGAGAGGTATTAAAAATACCATGCGCTTCATTAAGTTTAAGATCTGGCAGGACAACACTGAGTCAGCCAGCTCATGACTCATTAGCGTGCGCATGCGCACGCACACACACACACACACACACACACACACACACACACACACACACACACACACAGACACACACATCTAAGGGGGCTTTCGGTGCCTGCCTGCCAGTGGGTGTATCAGCCTCAGAAAGTTCTGGAAGTTGCTCCATTTTTCCTTGGGTATATATTAGTTGCCTTGTACCTTTTTTAGTGGAGGACAGAAACACAAAGTATTTTTAATACCTCTCAACACTGGAGCAGGCAGCTACCCAGTATGTGTGAGGTGCTGGAACAATTACAGTGTATACCTGCTCTTTAAAGAGCAGCTGACACCTTCAGAAGAGATTTAACTAAACAAAATATTTGGAAGCTCAGCATATATTTCACATTAGTTTTATGACCCCCCCTTCTCTCAATTGTCACTACGGTCATTTGCATGAAAACAAGATCTTTGCTCCTGAAGAGCTCATCTGTTCTTCCAGAGGCCATAATGCAGTTCTTGTGATTGTGACAGTTACAAATAAATATACATAGAATGCAACCTGAACTGTGCCCAATTATTAGGTTTTAGTTTTGCTGTTATCAGTAGCTCTTTATACATCATTAGACAGGAGGATTGATTCATCAGCAGTGTTTAAGCTTGTCTTATGTTAAAAGGACACTGTCAACCCCCTGAGGTCTCAAAGTGGCACCTAGTTAAAAACAAACACACACACACGCACACACACACAAGAAAAAAACCTTTTTGATTACCAATTTTTCTGTAAAGATTGCTGATGTAGCTGGTATTTTTTTTTTTACTCTGATCTTTCCTTCTTCCAGCCACATCACTCAGAGCCCCTACATGCCTCACTAACCTCAGCATCCCGACACACAGGAGTCTATACCTAGAGTGTTCACCCACTCAGTACTCCAAGGTATCCTGGATATCCCCCTGGGTGGGGCAAGGAGAGGTCCCCTCCTACCTTCTCCCCACACAACAGTGGAGTGGGTGATGCACAGCAGAGTCTTCTCCCATCTTGGCAGTTGCTGAGGTGCTCAGTGAGGGGTCATCACCGAGGAGTGACTGGTCACCATTTTCCCGTATTCTGTTCCCTGCAGATGTTGGCACTCTAGGAGAGCCAATGGGAGGTGTGTATGAAGACAGCTCCTCCCAGGACTTCTCAGCTGATGCCGCACCATACCTTTTGTGTGCCCCAATCTGCACTGTCAACCCCAGGTACACCAGAGAGATGGCAGTCATGCAGCGAGACTTGCGTGGAACCCTTCCCACCAATGGGAGAGCAATCCTTCTTTCCCCCTGCCAACCCCCAGTGGTCCAAGCTCATCCCTGAATCTGGGTCATTGGCATGGAGTGAGGTGTGACATCCAACGCCTCATCCCTCAGCACCACCACATCAGACCTAGCTAGTAGTTCTACTAAAAAGAGACAGACAAAACAAACAGCAACATCAATGAATTTTAGAGAAGGCAGGTCATCATAAAATGATTAAACATAGGTTAACAGAGTCTGTTTAAGCATTCTGAAATCAAACAGGAAGAGTGATTCATCAAAAGTGCAATAACAAACAACAGGATGTGCACTGGACAGTTCTAACGCAAATGCATGGCTAGGGGGCATGGTAAGGAGGAATGAGGCTGCAGGTTGAACCCACTAGCTGTGTATTAGAACTGTCCAGTGCACATCCCCATTAAGCTAACTTTGAATTGAAGCTGCTGCCAAAATACTGTTTCCCCTGAGGCAGAGACTGAGAATAAGACATTTACTTACTCTGTGGTTGATGACTCCATTGAGGTCCAGATTGAAGGAGGCAGGTCACTACACTGTAGTCCAGCTGCTGTTGAGGCTGTCTCCACTTCAACTCTAATAAATATATTAAATACAATTGTTATATTGGTGTCTTTTTTCAGACGTGTCACTTTCTATGTTATCATTAGTACTAAACTCTAAAGTTACAACTACATTGCTAACAATACACATTAGACACATTACAAAGGGCAACAAAATATTGGCTCCTCAATAATGCACCTGGGTATAGCTAAGGTTTGGGGGATACTAGAGGCAGAGCAGCTTCACTTCTAGACAGCTGGATAACTATGTCCACCTTAGTGATGTAGTATCTTCCAAGTCTACTAAGCAGGTGTTAATGAGTCCAAATCAAACTTAACCAGCCCCGAATTGTTTACATTTGTCCCACAAATTCTATGAGGAGCACATAATTAGCTGCTAATGCATCTACATCTATAAGTATGTTTTCCATCTGGCCTTCACAGCACATTCTATTAGCACACATAGAGCTGTTAATGAGTCATGAGTTGGCTGACTCAGTTGTCTGCCAGGTGTTAATAAAACTTAATGATTTGCCTCATGAGCCACACTTTTGTAAAAGTCCCCCCTGCCAGGTCTGAAAGGAACCAGAAGAACTGTGGGTCATCCTGCAAACAGGAAATAGGACAGCCATATGAACTAGAGTTATCTAGAGGCCTCCAGACCAGGGGGAGGACATAGGCACATTACTGTTAGAAGATATACAAAACATGACCACAGTAGTAGATCAGAGTGGGGCTGTGGACATGGCCTACCTAGACTTTAGCAAGGCATTTGACTGAGTCCCACACAAAAGATTAACAAATTAGCCAGTCTGGGACTGGGTCCTAGAGTGGTAGCCTGGGTAAAACATTGGCTGGACAACAGTACATGGAAGGTAATAGAAAACCGAGTCCACTCTGAAGAAAGGGGGGGTTCTAGTGGGGTACTGCAGGGTTCAGTACTGGATCCAGTCCTTTTTAATGTCTTTATAAGTGACACTGCAGAGGTATTGAAAGGAAAAGTATGCCTCTTTGCAGATGACTAAAATCTGCAATAGGGTTGATGATACACAAAGGGGGATGGGTGTGGAAAGGATCAGAAGGGACCTGGCAAGGTTGGAGAAATGGTCAGAACAAGTATGGCAGCTTGGATTCAATGCAAAGAAGTGCAAAATAATGCACCTGGGACTGGGAAACAAAAACAAAATCCAAAGGGAAGATTACACAATGGGGGGGTAGGTAGTAACAGCAACAAAAAATGGAAAGGGACCTGGGGGTAATCATATCAGATGACTTTAAGGTTAGCAAGCAATGTGAGCAGGTTAGCAGATGACTTTAAGGTTAGCAAGCAATGTGAGAAGGCAGTAGGGAGGGCTGGGGGGATACTGGGATGTAAGGGGAGAGGCATCACCAGCAGAAAACAGGAAGTTGTTATCCCTCAGTCTGTACAGTCAGTTGGTGAGACCCCATCTGGAATACTGCATCCAGTTCTGGAGACCCCATCTCCACAAGGATATAGGCAAAATGGAGGCAGCCCAGAGGAGGGCAACTAAAATGGTGCAGGGTCTGCAAGAGAAGCAATACAATTAGAGACTAAAGGAGCTTAATATGTATAACCTTGAGGAAAGGAGGGAGGGGGTGACACGATAGAAACTTTTAACTACCTCAGTAGAATCAACAAAGGGGTAGCATCTTTCAGAAACTGATGTGCAAGAATAAGGGGACAGACACAAACTGAAGATAGAGCTACCCCTCCCCCCACATAGTATAGCATCCCATATTAAACTTTCCTCTGCCAAAGTTGGCTATATTTACTTCAAGCTTCATGTGAGGAGAGGGTCCTCTTAGTTTCAGACTGGAATTCCAATCTGAGTAAGCTAAATCACCAACGTCAAGGTGGGACCCTTCGATTTAGTCCCCAACTTTCCAGTGCCTCAATGGCCACAGACTGACTCTTTTTATGCTGTACTACCAGCAAGGATTTTACACAGGTATTTAACTTTCCAGTGCCTCAATTGGAGCATGCTAAAAAAGAGCACCACAGACTCCCTAAACTCAAACAAATCCAAAATTAGCATGCTCAAACCTTTTATGTTACTCCACACTGGATTTGTTTGAGTTTGGGGAATCTGTGGTGCTCATTTTTAGGATGCTCCCTTTAAAACACCTGCATAATATCCTTGCTGGGAGCACAGTATAAAGTGAGTCAATTATATATTTATTTATTATTTATTAAATTTTGATAATTGGGTGAGCTCACTGGGCCTCGAAAGTCCCTTTTTCAGGGGCGACCCAAGGATACATACAGTATTACATGGGATTGTATACTACAAAATACATAACGTGTCACATAGCTACATAACAGGGTAAACATGGTAGCAATAAAACAAATACCAATGGTAAAGGAGTTGGATCACAGAGTATTGGCTAACATTTGGGAGTCCCTTATCTTAACAGTTGCACTTAGTGGAGATAGTCAGGTGCGCCTTAAGCCTAGTGTGGAAGGTGTAGGGGGAGGTGGTTTCCTGAACACCTTGAGGCAGGGAGTTCCATAGAGTGGGGGCAGTAAAGGCGAATGACTTCCCACCTGCCTTTGTTCTAACCCTCGGCACCGAGAGGAGAGTCCTGTTGGTCGTACAGAGTTGCCTAGGGTTGCTCTTAATGAAGATGAGCCCAGCGAGTCTGGATGAGGGTGAGGAGTGGAGTAATTTGTAGGTGAGGCAGAGCAAGGGGTAATGAAGCCTGTCCTCCCAGGAAGACCAGTTTAACTGGGACAGCGTGTCACAGTGGTGGGTCCTCAGGCCTGTTAATGTGGCGAAGCAGGCCACCTTGTGGTAGAGAACCTGTAGCTTGTTTAGCTCTAGCCTAGCTGCTCCCTGGATGACAGGGGCTGCGTAGGTGATGGTGGAGAGCAGAACACTCATGGTGATGGAGACCCGGGCCGCTGGTATCAGCTGGTCTTTCAGCATGTAAAGGGTCCCGATTTTAGAGTGGATATTTTTGGTTACCTGGTCTACGTGCTCCTTGAAGGTGAAGCCCTGATCCAAGGTGAGGCCAAGGTATTTTATAGAAGGGACCACCTCGAGCCTCTTGCCTGAGGTGGTCGTCATTTGGAGGAGTTGTCTTCTATCCCAATTAAGGGATCTGGGGCCGAACAGCATGGCCTTAGTCTTACTCGGATTGATGACCATTCTATTGGTGACTAGCCATTCTCCTAGGGATTCAAGTTGTCTTGGAGCCCAGAGCAGAGCTCCCCCATGTTGGTGGAGGACCGATAGAGGACTGCGTCATCCGCATACTGTACCACTGAACTCCCTCCACAGTGGCTGTGGAGGTTGTTGGTGAAGAGCGAGAAGAGAAGGGGGCAGAGTATAGACCCTTGAGGCACCCCCTCAGTTAGAGGAAGTGGATCTGACAGGGCATCTTTCCATTTTCCCCTCTGTGATCTTCCAGTTAGGTAGCTGGAGAACCATGACAGGGAGTGGCTGTCTAGTCCAACATGCCCCAATTTGGAGAGTAGCAGGTTGTGTTGACGAGGTCGAAACTTTGGATAAGTCTATAAAGACTGCTCTTGTGGGGGTCTCCTTGTCCAGTTCTCTGAGTACATCTGTAGAGAACTTGATGAGAGCAGTGTCAGTCCCATGATTGGTTCTGAAGCCATGCTGTGAGGGGGCTAGTAGTTGGTGGATCTCTAGGTAGTCATGGAGTTGACCATATATCAATCTCTCTTGGATCTTACCAATGCTACAGAGTAGGAAGATTGGCCTGTAGTTGTTGGGTGAATCCCTCGTGCCTCCCTTATGGACAGGGACTATGTGAGCCATTTTCCAAGTACCAGGGATGGCCCCTTCAAGGATGGAATGGTTGAGGAGCCAGGTTAGGGGCCTAGCAAGTGCTGAGGACCCTTCCTTGAGAATTCGCGGGGGTATACTATCGGATCCCACGGATCCCGTTGCTTTGAGGGCTTTTAGTATTGGGAGGACTTCCTTAGGTCTAACTAACCTAAGGTGGAAGGAGGGACGGTCTCGTAAGGTGGGGGGGTCATAAGGGCCAGGGGGGTGGGTGGGCAGACCCGCTTTGATCTGATCCAGGTTAGTGAACTGTCAGTTGAGTGCCATAGCAATGATTGTGTCATCGCTCGTTAGATGGCCGTTCACCTCTATTGGGCCGTGTACAGTCTTTCCGCTACCCTTTAGTAGCCCGTTTTTGTGGGCCCAAAAGAGTCTGGGGTTACCTAGGTTTTTTTTTTTTTTTGTAGGCTAGTGACATCCTCTCGTTTTGCCACTTTTATGGCCAGTTTGCATCTGTTTCGGAGAGCCTTGTAGATTGTGAGATCAGCTGGTTGTGAGGACAGTTTGTTTTTCTTCCAAGCTGAGTCCTGGAGCTTCATGAGAGATTTCACATTGAGGGTGATCCTTTTATAGCAGCTCCCCTTGGTGCAGAATTTCTTCATGGGGACCAGCCGGTCAGCCACCATGGTGATTGCTCCCTGGAAGAAGGCAGCAGCTTCATCCAGTGTGGGGAGTAGTTTGATGGGACTCCAATCTACACTGTTGAGGCATCCTAACAGGTGCTCTGGCAGTAGGTGAGAGAAATCCTGTGCCACCAGGATTCGCGGGCAGACTCTGGGGGCCATGTTTTTCCAAATACAGAAGATAGGGGAGTGGTTACTCAGTGCATCAGCTAGGATGCCTCCCGCCTGTACATGGGAGAGATTACTTGTGAGTATCCAATCGAGAGTGGTATGGTTACCCATCTTATATTTCATTCGGGTGGGCCCAGCGATGATCTGTTCTAGGTTAGCATCCTGGACCAGTCCTGTTAGGGAGTGGTTGCCTTGGTGGGCCCAATTTAGATTAAAGTCCCCGGGTATGAATAGTTCCGTGGATACCTCCTCAGATATATCCCATAGAAATGTTTCAAGGGATGACCGCACATTTGTTGGGGGATTGTATACGCATCCTATGTTAAGGTGCTTACAAGGGCCAAGGGTGATGCGCACAAAAGTTGATTCATCTTCCGTACAGGTGGGCTTGTTTCGGGTTTATCTGTATGGCGTTAAGGGTTTCTTTCATGTAGATTAGCACCCCTTTCCCCTGTCTATCCCTTCTGTGAGAGGTATATCCTGAGGTGGCTACTTCATGCGGTAGAATGTGAGGTTTGAGCCAGGTTTTGGATACCACCAGGATGTCCGGGTTGTACCGATCTAGCCAGGATTGTAGTTTGTGAACCTTTGGTCTTAGGCTGCATATGTTCATATGCACAATACGTAGTCCCTTGGAGGATGCCCAGTGGGGATCAAGCGGGGAGGAGACCAAGAGGTTGTGAGATGGGGGTCCAGGATTGGGCTGGATGTCCCTGGCCATGAGCAGGAGGGTTGCAAGGAGGCAGAGAGTGGGGATCCTTCCAAGGGGTCGGGTCATGGCCCTGATCTTCCGCTTGGTGGTGAGCAATGTGGAGTATAGGATTCCTCTCTTGCAAAATTCATGTGCAGTCAGGAGTCCTTCCAAGTTGCTGGGGGGGAGATGGTGCCCCCAGGAGTGAGTGGGGGGAGGTCCAGAGGGAGGGTGACATCTGGGGTCCTGTTCACCTATGGTCATGGTCATATCAGTCCATAGAAGGGATAGTATGTACAGGACAGCCAGGGGGAACCCTCTGTTAGGTCCGCTAGGATCAGGGGGGCCGGGCTTAGGAGGGCTTATGCTGCCTGATCCGAGCAGAGTCAGTCTACAACTTAGTAAGAGGAGGTACCGAGGCTAGGATGAGTTTCCCTGCTGATGGGAGGCTTTATGGTGGGGAGCAAGTTAGACAGCTATACAATCTAATAACAGTTTGTTCATCAGGCACAGCTATTGCATATAAGGCCCCTTAAGACACATTTGAGCGGGTTCCCAGTTGGAAGGGGGCTGTCTAGTGGGGGGCAGGCTAGTTTATGATACAGTCTATTTGCAATATGTATATCAGGTTCAAATGTTACTTTCAAAGCCCCTTAGGCACGTTTAAGCAGTTAAGAATATAGAGTATAATCTGGAAATGCAAGTTTACAGAGAGGTTATTAACTCACTGGAGGATTCTGATACAACAGTAACACTTCAGTAGGGTATTGTAATCAAGTGCATTGTTTAGGCAATTAGTGAATATAAGATAGTCTTGCATGGGCAGTGATCTGTTGGGTATGTACAGTTCAACAGCTTATCCCCGTTTAGTGGAGGAATGGGAGGAGTTCCTGTAGGTAGAGCTGTCTCTGCCCTGTGTTAGTCTATTCCAGCAGTGGGTGGGGCAACAGTGTATTTAATGGGAGGAGGGAACAGAGTGGGTGGGAGGGATGAAAATCAGAGTCCCTTCAGACCCTTGTGGTAGTTGGTGGAGTGAAGAAAAGCTGCCATGGGAGTCCTGCATGTTGTGGGAGGTCCACCGGTTCGTCGACCCCGAGGAAAATCACTTAGGTAGGTCCTGGGAAGTTAAGAAGCTTGAAATTCTTATGTAGGGGGGAATCAAGTAGCCCCAGCCACTCTCTCCTCCCCTGGTGTCCTGTGATGTTCGTGAAGCCGGCGGTCACACTCTCAGCCTTAAGACTAGGCTGGGAGAGCGTTGTCACTGGCTCAAGGTCTTATTAACAAGTTGCTGATGTTCAAAAAAGTCTGCACGCCACCTCTTGGAGAAGACAAAGGCGTAGGTCGGTAGCCGTTTGGGTCCGGGGGGGCAAAAGAAAATCTGAAGTGGCGAGTGTTCCTCGGTGAAAATCAGAGTCCCTTCAGATCCCTGTGGTAGTTGGTGGAGTGAGGAAAAGCCACCAGGGGAGTCCTGCACATTGGGGGAGGTCCACCGGTTCATGGTGCACTTGCCGGTGCCTCGACCCTGAGGAAAATCACTTAGGTAGGTCCCGGGGTGTTAAGAAGCTTGAAATTCTGGTGTGGGGGGGAGTCAAGCAGCCCCAGCCACTCTCTCCTCCCCTGGTGTTCTGCGATAGTAGCCATTGAGGCACTGGAAAGTTAAACACCTGTGTCCTCAGATGGTGCTTGAAGTAAATATAGCCAGCTTTGACAGAGGAAAGTTTAATTATGTGATGCTATACTATGGGGTGGTGTGCGCTGGTATATTTGAATTGTACCCTAGATCTGCTCTGCTCTCCACTGCTTTGGTGAAGCCTTTGCAATGCATTCCTACCACAACAAGCCCCTTTTTCTGCCCCTCTGTTGCTCCTGAATAGGAAATAGCCAGGCATAATGAATACCTAATTGTGATTTTGTGTTGTCCAGGGTTCTTGGGCAGAAGATCTAGCTCATCTCCAGCTACTAAGGCAACTCCTGGCTTCATCTTGTTGGCCAGGCTTGTAGCATTCATGGAGAATGCCCTCTAAGTTGTCCCCAGTTTTTCTTCCCTCTACCACCACTATTCCCCTCCCCTTGCCCTCCATTATCCCTGTTTTTTCTTCAGTCCTTACCTTTACCTCTATATACTGTTTTGGGATGAGGAGGGCTTGACAGACACCCCTGCTGTATATCAGTGTAGTATGCCCTGTCACTGCCTGCCTTGTTGGGCTAGTTTGATAAAGATTCATCTTCTGCCCCAGTGTACTGGCTCAACTAAGGCTACCAAATTTCAAGGAGGGCTGAAGGAGGATATATTAACATTTGGGGGCTGGGGGGCCACTAGACCCCCAGAAGCTCTGGGGGTTTCAATGCTCTGTGGTGAGTTTTTGAATATAAAATACACCTTTGTTACTTCATCCCCATCCTTGACTCCAGGGAACAGATATTTTTCCCCCTGGAGTCAGGGATGTGTGTGGAAGACTCTGGCTGGCCTTAGGGCATTTAGCTGACCAACAATGCCTTCCACCCACCCCTAAGCATTAGTGTAATGTACTGTGAAAGTTTGTTTTATGAAGGCTTGGAGTCTGGGGGCCTGAAGCTCTATGGTTTGATAGTCACAATAAGGCAAGCTCTAGCTCTGCTGCTGCCTCTCGGTCTTCAGGCAGCACTCTCATGGACCATCCAGTTCACAGGTCTTCCCATGCTAACCTGATGGCTAAGCCATCACACTGACAGACAGGATGACATCACAACCAGCAGCATCTATTGCACCCTCACACCAGCCCCACGCCTTGAGCCCAAGGTAAAAAGCTTTGCCCCAAATGCATTAACTGAATACAATTATACTGCAGGTATTGCAGAACAGTTGCATGCCAAGAGCACAGCAGAACAGAAACAGAAGCCACCAAAAGAAGCCAAAGCAAAGCCAGCAAACAAAGCTATCACTGCACTACCACCACTTGCTAAGCCTTTTTTTTTTTTTTTTAGTTCCACTCATCTGCCGACTTGCATTCTTGCAATAAAAGTTCAGGATGACTGACTGACTCTCTCCTCCCCCCCAAAAAACATTATAGTGCCTCCAACCCTTCAGCATGCTTAAATTAAATACATACCAGTCAAAACTTGCAAAGCCATCTGTGCTCCGGCTGCTGTGCTCGGCTCGCCTGAGTCCTGGAACAAGTCTGCTGCTGCTGCTCCAGTCACCGTGCTCCCCTCCTCTTAATCTGCCCTGGCCTAGACAGACACAGTTCCTTCCTACCACCCAGAAAAAAAAATGAATGCTGCACTGCTGTTTAGCTCTTTTTTTTATTTTAGCAGCAGCTGGCAGCTAGTCTTTTAGCTTTTTTCTCCACCGGTGATGAAGTGCACTGGGTGGCGGTCAGGAGTGAGTCCAAATTGGGAGTCCAGTCCAGTCAGGAAGATAAGGAGTCAGGAAGAGTGCTGCTCTGCTTTTTGGCTGCTTTTCTCCTTGCACCTCTGCTCTCTGGATCAGCTCGCAGTGGTCGCTTCTAGTTTCTCTCCAGCCGGCGCTCTGAATGCAACTAACTCTCCCTCCTTGCCTTGGCTGTAATTCCCTAAGTGCTGGAGGGATTGATTTTATGGTCCATGGTCGGACCTTACTGGGGACACAAAAGTTAAGGTCCGCGTGTGGGTGGGGTTGTTAACAGCAACGGACCACAATGGAGCACTGGGATTGGATTAGAGGGTGGTTACATCAGAACCCCCTACGTCACACGCTGTGTGCATTTAAATTGGGTCAGGACATTGCAAGACAAGAGTAGCATGGGCTGTGACGCTGCTACTCGCTGCCACCACATGGATTAAAGAAAATATTTTTTCAGACTTGGAAGGGAGAGCAGGAGATGGAGTGCAGGAGGGAGGACTAACTGAAAGAAAATCCAGATGAGGTAAGTTTAGTGATTCGGCGATTGCAACTGTTCCCATTATGATTGCAATTTACTGCAATTGCAACTAATTGCAACTGTAGTAAATTGTGATTGGCAATTCAAATGGCAGATGGCAGCTCTGGGGACTAGTTTGTGCCCCGAGCCTGGGTACCAGGAGCGGAGACTGGCAGGGAGTGGATTCATAGTGTCCATTGGACACTTTCATCCCAGGGAGATGAGACCAGCTTTGGACACCTGTGGGTGGATTGGGTGGTGTGCTTGGGGGATATGATGCCTCAACATGCCCCCTGCATGTCCCCACCCAGGGTCACCTGCACTCATACAAGGCCAAGAACTGTCGTGGGCAGGGCCAAAAATGAGAAAAGGTCTCCCCTTCCGACCAGATGATGAGTACCAGCTCCTGCCACCATGAAGCACCGTAGACAGCCCAGCCCAGCCCTGCAGCCCCAGGTTGCAAATTTGCCAGCAAGGTATTCCCTCCTCAGAGAAGAGGGACCCTTCCAATGAAGAGATACCTCGGGCTATCCGGTAAGCTGCAGTAGGGGCTGGTGGATGGCTGTAGGGGTCTGGTGAGCGACAGGGACCTTGGCACCCTGAAGGCATGGCTAGATGGGGGTGCCATGTGGGAGAAGCATAAACAGAAATTACAAAAAAGAAAAAAAAGCTAAATGTTACCAAATCAAACAACCGCCCCCTCCCCCCGCTTGTGGCATGGACAGCTTGTTGAACCAACTGCCACCCTTTCTCTATATAGAAATTTGTGAAACTGAAAAATGATGGGGGAGGGATTGACAACAGTATCATAGTTTCATCTTCAGTGTCCCTTTCCCAAATTTACAGCACATTTTGGTAGACCATCTGAATAGTCTCTATAGATAACATTTGAAAATACATCTGCCCTGCTAAACTCAGAGTGCCTTTGTTTATGACATCATGGTGTTCACCGTGGCAGCAGAATGATGTCACAAACAGCAATTATGTGGTTAGCAAGGGACAGTCATAAGCATTTTTAAATCCAAACAAGCAAATGTTTCCGATCCCCCAGTACTTCTTTTTTTTTATTATTCAATGTGCTTTATTCATAATACCACAATACCACAATACAAAGGTATTAAAAGTGACAGATGAGCCTCCTATTACAAAACCAAGATAAACATTTAACCTTGAGGCTACAGCATCCACAGTATCAGGTATCACAAAACATTTTTTAAAGTTTTATACACAATTCCAAACCCAGTCCCCATACCCCAACCCTTTAGAACTAAGCAGAGAGCGCCAAAACGGTAATAGTACTGAAAAGTAAAAAACACGATGAGGGCAAGAATCAGTCACAATTAACACATACTGTGACTTTCTTTAGGGTTTCCATATTGCAAGCATAGCATCCAGGGAACCCCATTTGGTAAAGTAAGATTGCAGCCTGTTATTCATCTTAGCTATGTGTCGCTCAAGTTGCAAGGCCAGCAGGATTTCTCTATGCCACTCAAGAATCGAGAGAATAGAATCATCTATTCAGTGTCTCATGATTATCAGCTTGGCTACAGCTGATATGACAGTCATATAGGCCTTCTGTTGTCTGAGCATCTCTAAAGGGAAGTGATTAATTAAGTAAATTTCAGGGATAAAGAAAGGGTCCAATCCCAGGTGGGGGATCTAATGAAGTTTGTATGGCTTTCCAGAATATCTGGACCTTTGGACATTCCCATATCAAGTGATAAAGGTCCCCATAATCATCTTTACATCTATGACACTGCGATGAGGGAAGTTTACCGATCCTATTAAGTTTAACTGGAGTAAAATAAATTTTGTGCATGATATTGTATTGCTGCAGTCTGAGTCTATCCTGTTTTATAAGCTTATATGTGTTACACCAAACTTGTTGCCAGAAAGCCTGATCATTTTTGAGGGACAATTTCTGAACCCAGTAATAACAGATTCCCCTGAGGCAGTTCTGGGTCCAATACTTATAATTCTTGGTATACCCTAGACATGGAATGTGGTTGGGCATCTGTGTATAAAAGAGAAAATAATTCCATCTTGACAGGCTCTACATCCACTGGTTTTTGCAAAAAGGCAATCGCAGCTTGTCTAATTTGCCAATATTTAAAGGCATTCCCACTGGCCGCCAGGATATTATGAGAAAATTGTGGATATGATAAGACTCTACCTTGTGGGGCTATATCTTCTAATCTAAGCCCTACTAATGGGGCCCAGAATGTGGGAGAAATAGGAGCATTTTGAAATTGAAAATGTGGATTAAGCATCAGAGGCTGTTTCAGAGATTTGTGCAAATCTATATTCAGAGAACTCTGGTTTTTGTGTAAAGCTTTGAGGGACCAGCCAATAGGAGTGTTTCTCAATATCTCAGGAATTGATTTTGGAGAAATATAAACTAGAGCTGGAAGGGCACAGGAACATTTAGCTACTAGGACTTCCTCAATTGCTAACCAGAGGGGTGAGTATGAAATAGGATCTATTACATTTGATGAACAAACCTAATATGCCAATTTACTGTTATGAACAGTCACATAGTATTTGAAAAAGTCATGGAGGGAAAGACCCTCTCGTATTTTTAATACTGTGAGTAGGGAGTAAGCTTTTCTAACTACCTTCCCCTTCCATACAAATTGATTTATTAATTTTTGTAACTTAGAAAACCAGGATTTAGGCAAATAAACCCTAGCATACTAAGGGGATAAAGGACCCGAGGTAGCACATTAATTTTGACAGTGTGAATTCTGGCCCCAAGAGATATAGCCAACGTCTCCCATCTCTCCAGATCAATTTTTATAGTATTCAACAATTTGGCAAGGTTTTCCTTTACCATTGTTGCCATATCCCTCAAGACCTTAATGCCCAGATATGTTAAGGAGTTAGGTTTCCAATTCAAGCCATGATCCCCTGTGTCACTCAACAAACATCTCCCATTTAGAGGAAAAAGTATAGTTTTAGTGATATTAAGTTTGTAATAGGATACCCTTGAAAATTGCTCAATTTCAAGTAGTAGAGCTTGTATACTGGCAGCAGGATTCTCAACATGTAATAATAAGTCATCAGCATAAGCTGAAATAAGATGTCGTTTGTTACCTATTGAGATACCCTGGATGTCATGTAAAGATAGTAATCTTCATATCAAAGGCTCCAAGGAGTGGTTAAAAAGAAGGGGAGACACAGGGCAACCCTGTCTGGTACCATGGAATAAAGGGAATGAGTTAGATAGGACCCCATTGCACCAGACTCGGGCGGTCGGGGAAGTATGTAATAATTTGACCCAATTTATAAACCCCACTGAAAAACCAAAACGTGACGGTAGCAAAAAGAAAATCCCAGGAAACCCAGTCAAAAGCTTTCTCTGAATCTAATGCAAGGAGAGCAGCTGGCATATCCGAGTTTTCGGTATAAGCTATTAAATGTAGTAGTCTATGCATGTGGTCATTAGAGGATCTACCAGCCATAAAACCAACTTGTTCATTACTAATGAGCTTACCCATCAGGGGCCCAACAAGATTCAATAGTACTTTAGCTAATATTTTTAAGTCAACCTTGAATAATGAAATGGGACGGTAATTTTCAGGATACAAATGGTCCCAGTCCAATTTAGGGATTAGAGTAAAAAGCTATTTTCAGAGAAGCCCTCTGTATTCCAGGAGTTGAAAACCTTTGTTAATAAGGGTATAAGCTCTGCAGCAAAGGCTTTGTTTAGATTAGTTGAAAGGCCATCTGGTCCTGGAGATTTGTCAGGGGAGAGCTGTGCAATTGCCTGCTTGACTTCCCATTCCTGGATGGAGCATTCCAGTAGAGAGAAGTCGCCCGGCAAAAGCTTAGGGAGAGTGATTGAGTGTAAATACATCCCAATATCTTCCGGTGCTAGTTTTTCTTCTATTGGAATTGCATATAGAGCTTGGAAATATTGGCAAAAACCGGAGGCAATTCTTTTGGATCTTTGGTTATAGAGCCCTCCTGAGCAGTACATAGTGCAGCTATAAATCTAATGGTGTCCATTTGTTTAAGCCGGGTGGCAAGTAATTTACCTGCTCTATCACCAGATTCCAAATACTTGAATTTGGTTCTTTTAAGAGCAAGCTCAGTCTTTTGTGACATAAGGGCTGAGAATTGGGCTTGCAGTTTATGTAACTGAATCCAATCTGCTTCAACCGATCGATGGCTGATACTTCATTCAATGACCTTGATAGAATCTAGGAGATCCTGGGTTTGGGTTTTAAACTTTTTAAGTCTGGTGGTTGATAACCGAATTCATTCCCCTCTTAAGGTGCATTTTAAAGCTGCCCAAACAATATCCATTTTGGTGACTGAACCAATATTAGAACTTAAAAAGTGAGAGATTAAGTTTTTAAGGTGATCACAAGTATATGGATCATGAAGGAGCTGATTATTAAAGTGCCAGAGAAAATCTGTCTGTGTCCCAGGTCTTACTAAATAAATAATAGAGACCGGAAAGTGATCTGATATTACACGAGTACGAATACATGCATCAATGATATTAGGAAGGGCGTGTGAACCGATTAAAAAATAATCAGTCCTTGAGCATATTTGGTGTGGAGCAGAGAAGAAGGTGAATTGTCGAGAATCTGCATTTAGGACTCTCCACACATCTATCAGACCTGCTCCCTCCATAAGTTCCTTAAGTGCACTTTGGGCTGATGACAAACCAGATCACTTATTGTCAGATCGGTCTAACTGTAACTGGGGTGTAATATTCCAATCCCCTCCAAGTAAAATCATTCTAGATGGGTTAGAAATTACCAGGTTAAGGAGATGCGTGAAAAATCGGGGGGAATCTAAATTTGGACCATATACAGAACCCAACAATACTTGTTGTGAAGCCAGGAGCCCTTTAAGTAGTATATAACACCCATTAATATCCCATATTTCTTGTTCTGATTTGAAAGGAGTATTTTTGTTGATTAGAATGGGCACTTCTCCTTTATTGGTGGATATCTCTGCACCAAACACTTGCCCAACCCATTGCTTACAGAGTAAGGGAACATCCTCTCACCTAAGGTGAGTTTCCTGCAGACACACTATATCAGCATCCAATAGAAGTAAATGTTTCCAAACCACCTGTCTTTTACATCTGTCCTGAGCTCCTTTGATATTCCAGCTGAAAATATTAAGCATATCTGACATTAATTAAAAAAAAGATAACATGGCTAAACACTTTAATAGAAGAAAGTGATACAGGTTCCTTTGTGCCACTGAACTTGGTTCTACCCTTAACAGGACCATCTTGAAAATAGGACTTTGTCCTAATGATGTGAAAATTGACCATCTACTATCATGTATAAAAATAAAGGTTTTACTACTACTTAATGACATGCTAATAATATTTAGTAATCTCTCCCTACCCAGTTCACCCCCAATCCCCATTTAAACCTCTTAACATAATGAACAAACACCTTATAGTCTACCCCCAGTTCTTTAAACTGCACTAACATACTACTCCTGTCAGGTGATGTTTTTGCACAGCCAAGCAATAAGCCCTCCCGCCCCCATTCCCGGTATCAAAGAAATTTCCTGAACACATAATGTCATTTTAGTAAGATCAGAAATTATCCTACCAGGAAATACTTTTCCAACTTCACTACTCCTTGAAACACCTTAATTATCTTTTAACTAGTATAAGAAACTATGTATGTATCCATCCTTTAGAAATAAATCCTATTGGCAGAGTCCTTCACTGTCTATTTGCAAGATCTATATTGACATAATGTGAAAACAAACAGCTGTGCAATACCATCATCTAGCGGCTAAAATAAATAATACAACTGTACATTTACCACACAAGATTGTATATGTCTAGTAGCAATCGGCTCATTCAAACTCTAGATTTTGAAATAAAAAATCAAGTTACTGTATAAGGATTTGACCAAACTTGTTAACCAATAAAACTATAAGCAACATTTCAAAAACAATTTTTTAAATTCTAATACTCTGAGCCATATATATTTCCTTGGTTGCTTGACAAGTTCCTTAAGACTGTGAGTCAGTAGTGAGCCTCACCAGCCTCCCAAAATATTATGAAACTGAAAAAAGAAGAAGAAAGTATCTTCGAATCCAGTACATCATGTTAGGATTCACTATGAAATAAGAGGAGAGCATGAGGTGCAAAAGCAAGACCAGAATCAAAGCAATAGCAACCGAATATATATGAGTCCGAGTAAATCCAGGTCAGTGAAAACTCTCTCAGTAAGCCAGCAACACGGATGAGCTGTAAAACGGAGTCCCGTTTTGTAGAAAAGCTCAAAAACTCCCAGGAGAATGCACTTTAAGTCTGGGCTGATTGAAACTCTTTTTGGACAACAATAGATATTTTCAATCCAGCCCTAGGCATACTCAATTGCTGATTTCAGCATACTTCAAACACAAACAGCACGAGGGATCTGAGTTGCTCATTTAAATAAATCTGGGAGCATGTTCCTGAGCTCGGTTTGAGCCTGATCATAATTTTCAAACAGATGCCACTGCTCATTTATTTTGACTTGCAGAAGGGCTGGATATGTTACCCCAAACTGCTTCCCAGCCATGATCAGTTTGGAGAAAAGGGGGTGCAATTCTTGGTGCTTGACCCTAACAGATTGTAGCAAGTCTTGTGTAATTGTAATTCTCTTGCCCTCCCACAAAACCTCTTGCAGAGATTTTACCTGGACAAGGATGTGTTGCTTGTCTAAGTAATTTAAAAACTTGCAGATAATCGATCTGGGTGGTGAGCCAGGTGGAGGCAAAGGGCGAAGCGCTCGATGAGCTCTCTCCACGACATAGGTTGCACCGTTCGGGGAGGGACTGGCGATGTTCTCACAGACTTTTTGCACAGACAGAATCGGGGAAGTGCCTTCCTTCTTCTCTGGTATTCTGATGAGGATAATATTATTCCGTCTGCTCCTCCCTTCCAGGTCTTCCAACTTTTCTTCGAGTTTCTTCATTTGCCTGTTAGTGTTAGTATGGTCCAATTCAGCTTTATCTGCCTTTTTTCTCCAAGGAAGTTATACGAGATTCCGAATCTCTGACTCTGAGATTCAATGAATCCATAGCTGTTTTGATGCCGTGCAGCTCTGTTGAGATGTCTGCAATCGAATTCTGAAGAGGCATAATGATTTCAGGAAATCGCTCCTCTGTCAATGCCGTGGAACCTGAGGTAGATTTAGTAGTAATCTGTTTAGGCCACTTTGGAGTCTGGTCTTTCTCGGGCAATGGTAGGGGAGTATGTTTAAGCGGCACTTTGTGCATGTAGACCTCCATGGCAGGTTTTCTGAGCTCTCCTGATGGTTAATAATGATACTGTAGACAGTTTCAGAGGAAAGCTGATGAGTACTGAGGTAATTAACAGTATTTTTGACCGGGATAGAAGCAGAGCAACGCAGGTTTGCTGCTACATGCCAGGCTGCCACCACGTGACCCCTGCCCCAGAACTTCTTGAAACAGAAGAAAAGATGGAGTCGTTTTGTAAAAAGTTCCACAAAACTTATTTATTCTTCTTTGTTTTTCTTTTTATTTGCCCTGACATTTTGATTCATAAAGTGAATCTTTTTCAAAGGGCTTCTTACTTTAAAAACAAAATACAGATATCAGTGTTATTACATATAATCACAAGTTTTCATTTGTATCAATCCATTATTTACATAGTAGGTGCCTAGTTGTATTACCAAAAACCTCACTATTAGTGTATTCAAAAAATTAAATGCTTTGTCACATTTTCTGTGCTCTTACATCAGCTACACTTTTATGACTCTTATGCTCTAAATATTTTACAGAGAATGCTAACATTCTGTCCACAGCATTATATAGCATATACTGCCCTAGGACTGTATCCCTTTAATTGAAAGGGGCCTCTCAACCTCATTTGCTGCTGTCACTGCATGTGCCTTTAAACCCTTAATGTTAAAATGCTAAACCTAAATTCATTACTGGCTAGGCTTGCATTGTTTCATTTTAAAAGAAAATGTATTCACCTAATATGTCACTATGTACTTTTAAAGCCTCATTTTACATCAACCTCACTTTGTTGTAGCTTGAATATCATCTAAAATACATGTATTTTACTGTTAAAGCCTTAAGCGTGTTGCTTATTTCTTACACTTGTTATCCTAGTTATCTTGTTTTACCTGTGCATTTGGTGTATTGCTCCCTTTATTCAAATGAATTGTTCTCTATAGTGGAATTCCTATGTGTCTGGAAAGTAAAACAAGGATTTAGACATCTTTTTTTTTCTTTCTGCTGTATACTGATATTGTTAACCTCATTAGTACCTCAGACTGTTGTTTGTTTGATTTCAGTTGTTCTGCTTTTTACATGCTAGAACCTGTTCAACAAATTGCCTATTAAAAAAATGTTTTGCCATTAGTTTCTTGCATGCTTTTAAAATAGCACTTTAATTTTAATTTAATATTTGTTTACAACACTATAAACATTGTTTTTACCTTAATCTTAAGGCACAAACTGTTGCTGCATCTTAATGGTGTTTTCCACATTTGGGAGTAGAGCAAGTGAAGCTCTGTGGCCACTCCCTTCCTCTTGGGCCTGCTCATGTGTCACCAGTGACTACATCGGTGATGTAGTCACTGGTGTTCTCGCGAGATGTCATGCGAGATTTCAGTTGCCTAAGCAACTACAGACAACACTGTTGCTGTCTATTCACATGAGCAGGCCCTTGTTATTGTCTGTGGATAGAGCCTGCACTATCTATTTGTATATTATGTTAAAATGATTTTTTGTGGTTCAAACGCTGATTGTACATTACGGGGGCTTATTGTTAAACATTTATTTAAAGATTTTGAACTGCTTAAGTTATAATTGATGAAGTAGTTTTTGTCTTTTTTGGCTATTTTTATCCATTCCTATGTTTCAGAATAAGCAGTATAAGCGGGGAAGGGAGATAAATGCGCAGGTTTCAGGCAAGGGGTGCAGGGTGGGGGCTGGTGGAAAAGGCTGATATGTCATTTTAACTATTTATATGTGGGTTGCACAATGTAACCATACTTAGGTTCTATAGTGTTATGAATTCTATGTTACTAGCAGCATGCTTGCCAGTTCGTATCAGAATTCATGCCAGTGTTTCTGTCCAATGTGTTAAGCGAGCTCATCCTTTTCATTTCTGCGCTATCAATTTTTTGCTGATAGTTACCACCTCTTTCTGCTGGAATAACCAATTCCAGTCCCCAAAACCGAAGCACTGCTCCTGTGCAACCTACATGGTTAAAGTGTAACGCCACCTGTGATGTTTCATCTTTTCTTCTTATGTCACCTTTGTGCTCCTGTATTCTTGTTTTTAACTGTCTTGTGGTCTGTCCCACATACATTTTATCACAGGGGCACAGCAGTACACATATTACACCTTCAGATGTGCATAGAAACATAGACTTTGACGGCAGATAAGGACCGCTAGGCCCATCTAGTCTGCCCATTTCCCTACCTACAGGATAGGCCGCAGATCCTAGTTAACCAACAGCCTATATCTTCCTGCCCCCCACAAGAATTGCCTTATGTCTGTCCCATGCATTCTTGAATTCTCCCACAGTTTTAGACCCCACAACTTCCTCAGGAAGGCTGTTCCATGCATCCACTACCCTCTCTGTGAAATAATACTTCCTCACATTGCCCTGAACCGCCCTCCTTCTATCTTTAAATTGTGTCCCCTTGTTCTTGCAAGTCGTTTTTCTGAAAGATGCTACCCTCTTGGACTTTGTTGATTCCTTGAGGTACTTGAAAGTTTCTATCATGTCCCCCTCTCCTTCTTTCCTCAAGGGTATACATATTAAGCTCCTTTAGTCTCTCCTCATACAGCTTCTCTTGCAGACCCTGCACCATTTTAGTTGCCCTCCTCTGGACCGCCTCATCCTGTTTATGTCCTTGCAGAGATGGGATCTCCAGAACTGGACACAGTATTCAGATGGGGTCTCACCAACTGTCTGTACAGAGGATAACAACTTCCTGTTTTCTGCTGCTGATGCCTCCCTATACATCCCAGTATACCCCGGCCCTCCCTACTGCCTTCTCACATTGCTTGCTAACCTTAAGGTCATCTGATATGACTACCCCCAGGTCCCTTTCCTGTTTTGTTGTTGTTACTACCTCCCCACCATTGTGTATTCTTCCCTGGGTTCTTGTTTCCCAGGTGCATTATTTTGCACTTTTTGCATTGAATCCTAGCTGCCATACGTCTGACCATTCCTCCTACCTTGCCAAGTCCTTTTCATCCTTTCCACGCCTCCTTGTGTATCAACCCTGTTGCAGATCTTTGCGTCATCTGCAAAAGGCATACTTTTCCTTCCAGTCCCTCTGCAATGTCACTGATGAAGACATTAAAAGGACTGGACCCAATACTGAACCCTCGCGGTACCCCACTAGTAACACCCTTTCTTCAGAGTGGACTCCATTTACAATTACCTTCTGTGTCCTGTTGTCCAGCCAATGTTTACCCAGGCTACCACCCTGGGACCCACTCCCAGGCTGGTTAATTTGACTAATAATCTTTTGTGTGGGACTGTGTCAAATGCCTTGCTAAAGTCTAGGTAGGCCATGTCCACAGCCCTCCTTGGTCTACTACTTTGGTCACCCAGTCAAAGAAATCTATTAGAATCTGTCTGACATGACCTTCCGCTGTGAACCCATGCTGCCTTGGATCCTGTGCTCCACTGACCTCTAGGTACTCAACTATTCTTTCCTTCAGAGTGACTCCATCACTTTCCCTACCACAGAGGTCAGACTGACAGGTCTGTAGTTTCCTGCCTCTGTCTTGGTCCCACTTTGTGAAGGGAATCACATCCGCCTTCCTCCAGTCCTCGGTACCACCCATCCTCTCATGATTTATTAAAAGAGTAGCCAGTGGTTTACTAGTTCCTTCCTTAATTCTCTTAGAATTCTGGGGTGAATTCCATCAGGACCCATCGCTTTGTCCACCTTCAGTTTTAGGAGTTTTGCAGAACCCTTTCTTCTGTGAAAGGACTGGGATCTACCCCCTATCAAGAGTGCTTCTGTTAATTGGATTAGGCACTTCCCTCCTCTTTTGTGAATACTCGAGAAATATTCATTCAGTATCCCTGCTTTTCACTGTCCCCTCTGCCCACCCAACCGCTCATTCTATTCAGCCTCACTATCCCTCCCTTTGTCTTTCTACGCCGCTGATGTACCTATAAAAGGTTTTATCCCCTTCTTAACTGAGTTGGCTATCTTTTCCTCAGTTTGGGCCTTTGCTATTCTGACTTCCCTCCTGCTTCTTTCTGCCTTAACTGGTACAGCTCTCTGTCCTGCTTCTTCTGTGTTTCCTTATACTTCCGAATGCTATCTTTTCTTCCTGACTTTCACAGCCACCTATCTTGAGAACCATAGTGGTTTTTCTTTCATTTTGATTTGTTTATTTGCTTCACACAAAGGCTTGTTGCCTCTGTGATGGCAGTTTTGATAATTCCCATTGTTGCTCCACACCTCCTTCTAGTCTGTTTGCTAGTGCTTTTCTGGGCACTCTCCCATCTGCCAAAGTCAGCCCTCCTAAAGTCCAGTACCCTCACTTTTGGTATGCTTGGACTCTGTAGCTGAGTTTAACGTGAACCACACTGTTTGATGGTCACTGGTCCCCAGATGGCAACTCACTTCTAGATCTGAGATCCTCTCACTGCCCCGTTTGAGAGTATGAGGTCTAAGATTGCTCCCTCACAGTGGGTTCCAAAACTAGCTGTCTAATGCCTGCCACCTGTAGGGCATCAAGAATGGCCCTGCTCTTGGATGTGGCTGCAGCAAATGTGCTCCAGTTAACATCTGGCATATTCAGGTCTCCCATCAACAGTATCTCCCTTTCTCTGCCATTCTAAGAATGCCTTCCATCATATCCTTGTCCATTCCTTCCCCTAACATGGGGTCTGTACACAACCCTGTGCGGATTGTGGTGCCCTTTCCAGTCTCCAAGGTGACCCACAGTGCCTCCTCTCCTCCCTGTTTACTCTTTTGTTCAGTTGCTTTTATCCCTTCCTTTACATAGAGAGCTACTCCTCCACCTCTTCTCCCCTGCCTGTCTCTCCTGTAGGTTATGTACCCTGGTATGTTAACATCCCAGTCATGGTTCTCTGTGTACCATGTTTCTGTGACTGCTACGATATCCAGGCATCCCTCTTCCATTAAGGCCACCAGCTCAGGGAGCTTGTTGCCCAGACTACGGGCATTGGTACTCATTACCCTCCATTTCCTGATGGCCTTACCCCCTTTTGCCCCATCCCTGTCCTTCTTGCCTTTGTCACTTTCTCCATTTACCCCTGACCTTCTCCCTATCGACACCTCCATGTTGGTGTTTGCCACACTTACTACCATGATTGTTTGGGGGCTAGGATTTTCCTGCTCCTTTCCAGTGCCTCCCCTTGGCTAGTTTAAAAAGCTTGCCAATGAAGCATTTAAACCTATCACCTAAGATCCTGGTTCCCTTCCGGACAGATGCAGCCCATCATGCCAGTATAGGCTTGCATCACCCAGGTGGACCCCCAGTCCCCAATGAAGCCAAACCCTGAGCTCCACACCAGTTTTCAACCACTGATTGAATCCCATGGTACGGAACACCCTAACTTCTCCTATGCCATAGATGGGTAGCACCTCCGAGAAGGTTACCGTGTGTGCTACTTGACTAAGGCCCCTCCCCAATTCCACAAACTCTTCCTGCACTTCTCTAATCCCTTTCTTAGCCAGGTCATTTGTCCCTAGGTGGACAATGACATCCAACTCCCTCCCCTGTGCAGCTGCTCCAGCAATCCTGAGGATTCGCTCCCTGTCCCTCCAAACCATGGTGCCAGGCAGGCACCTTACCTCCCTCTCCCCTTCCTTGCCCAGTTCTACCTTCCTAACAATGGAGTCCCCCACCAGGAGTTGTTTCCTTCCCCTGCAGGGTCCTCTGCCACCCTCCTGTGGGTCTCCTTCGTGGAGGTTCCCAGCATCCTCCTTGGTCTCCACTGTGGGTGCCTCCATAGAGGAACCACGCTTTGCCAGAATGGCATAGGAATTGTGGAGAGGTACAACTGGAGGGATGCACCTCTGTTCCACCACCCTCACCCTCCCTGAGCCCACTGTGGTCCAACTGCTCCTCTTTCTTGGCAACCTCTGAGGCAACGGCAGTGGCACTGGTGGTCCCTGGATGGAAGAGGAGGTCCCACAAATCCTGGCCAACTCAGCCTGGAGATGAGCAACCTCCTCCTTCAGCCCAGAGAGGTGCCTGCAGATGGGACAACACCGCATCCTCCAGAACATCTCCCGGAAAACTGCTGCTCCACAGCCACTGCACTGCACCACTCCAATCATGTCTTATTTCTGGCCCCTTAACTGTTAGCAATCCTTACTCTTTCCTCTGTTTTTTTTTTCTCTCTCTCCTTACTTTCTGCCTGTATGCCCTTTAAGCTCCTGATTGTCCTGTTCTGAGACAAGAATATCCTATATTTCTCAGTAGACCACTTACTTGTTCAGAGGCAGACCTCCAGCAGCTAGAGGGGGCCGGTGAGCTACTCTTGCCCTTCTAGGATGGTGGGTCCTTGGTGGTTCTGTGATCACTCACTTCCTGCCCCTAAACAGGAAGTTCCTGTTGTCAGTCAAATCCTGTGCCTATAAAAATAGAACTAGCTTTGGGTGGGGGGGGGTGGAGGGGAGGCAAGGAGGGCAATTTAGTCCCAGCAGAGAAGTTCAGTCACACAGCAGTCCTTTCTCCTGGTGTCTTCTGCCAAGCTATTAGCAGAATCTTTCTAAGGCAGTCTTTAAATGTAGCTTCCTTCTAGCTAAGCCACTCCCCCTACTTACCAGACCTTTCTACAAGTAATTTAAACCTCACAGCAGTTAAGTCCTTTCAGTCACCTGAGATTTACACCTAGATGCATGTAATATGTTGTTTTATTATGTGTCTCATGCCTGTGTTTGGATCTTGGAATTCACTTTTTTCCTTTTATGTGTGCCTATGTACTGAGCATTGGGTGCATGGTACCATTCCTAGCTGTAGGGGGCCCAGTAGTAGTTGTTTTTCTACTTTAAGTAATGCAAACTGTGAATTCACTATTTGTAGCTAATGGTTGCTATAGCCATGTTCCTGTTTGTTGGTTTGCGAAATAAGCTAGTGACTAATTTGCCCACATAACATAATAAAACAACATATTACATGCACATCTGAAGGTGTAATATGTGTACTGCTGTGCCCCTGTGATAAAATGTATGTGGGACAGACCACAAGACAGTTAAAAACAAGAATACGGGAGCACAAAGGTGACATAAGGAGAAAAGATGAAACATCACAGGTGGCATTACACTTTAATCATGCAGGTTGCACAGGAGCAGCGCTTCGGTTTTGGGGACTGGAATTGGTTATTCCAGCAGAAAGAGATGGAGACTATCAACGAAAAAACTGATAGCGCAGAAATGAAATGGATGAGCTCGCTTAACACATTGGACAGAAACACTGGCATGAATTCTGATACAAACTGGCAAGCATGCTGCTAGTAACATAGAATTCATAACACTATAGAACCTAGGTAAGGTTACATTGTGCAACCCACATACTGTATAAATAAATAATTAAAATGACATATCAGCCTTTTCCACCAGCCCCCACCCTGCACCCCTTGCCTGAAACCTGCGCATTTATCTCCCCTTCCCGCTTATACTGCTTATTCTGAAACATAGGAATGAATAAAAATAGCCAAAAAAGACAAAAACTGCTTCATCAATTATAACTTAAACAGTTCAAAATCTTTAACTAAATGTTTAACAATAAGCCCCCGTAATGTACAATCAGCGTTTGAACCACAAAAAATCATTTTAACATAATATACAAATAGATAGTGCAGGCTGTATCCACAGACAATAACAAGGGCCTGCAAATGTGACTAGACAGCAACAGTGTTGTCTGTAGTTGCTTAGGCAACTGAAATCTCACATGACATCTCGCGAGAACACCAGTGACTACATCACCGATGTTGTCACTGGTGACACATAAGCAGGCCCAAGAGGAAGGGAGTGGCCACAGAGCTTCACTTGCTCTACTCCCAAATGTGGAAGATGCCGTTAAGATGCAGCAACTGTTTGTGCTTTAAGATTAAGGTAAAAATAATGTTTATAGTGTTATAAATAAATATTACATTAAAATTAAAGTGCTATTTTAAAAGCATGCAAGAAACTAATGGCAAAACATTTATTTAATAGGCATTTGATGAACAGGTTCTAGCGTGTAAAAAGCAGAACAACTGAAATCAAACAAATAACAGTCTGAGGTACTAATGAGGTTAACAATATCAGCATATTGCCGACCCCCCCCGACCCACACACACACACAAAAGATGTCTAAATCCTTGTTTTACTTTTCAGACATGTGGGAATTCCACTATAAAGAACAAGTCATTTGAATGAAGGGAGCAATACACCAAATGCCCAGGTAAAAAAAGATAACTAGGATAAAAAGTGTGAGGAAATAAGCAACATACTTAAGGCTTTAACAGTATAATACATCTATTTTAGATGATATTCACGCTACAAGTTAGTGAGGTTGATGCAAAAATGAGGCTTTAAAAGTACATAGTGACATATAAGGTGAATACATTTTCTTTTAAAATGAAACAATACAGGCCTAGCCAGTGATGAACTTAGGTTTAGAATTTTAACATTAAGGCTCAGATATTCAAAGGGGTTGTGCTTGGTGCAACCGAGTTGTGCCGGTGCAACTCCAGAAATGCACCCTGGGGCAATATTCAAAATGGGGACTTGCATAGTGCAACTCCTGATGCGCCAGGGTGCAATGATAATGTATGTGGTGCATATGTAGGGGGTGTGCCCATGGACATGCGGCACATCCCAATATCCAGCCCGGGATGTGTGGTGCATCTGCTGGCACAACCCCTAGATGCGCCACATACCAGGGCACAAAGTTGAGCCAGAAAAAAATTTCTCAAATGCTAGCCACCGACAAGCGAGCTGCTGTATTGCAGGGTACAACACAGCAACTGCCAGCCATGAGTGGCCACCCGCCCACCCAGAACACCGTCCACAGGCACCCATATGGTCCCTGATGGTCTAGTGGTACCCCCTCCATCCCCATAACCGTGATCACCAGTAGGAGGAAAAGAATGCAATCCCTGGTAGTCAAGTGGTACCTCCCTCCCTTCCCAACTCCCTGATCACCGAGCATAAAATACAGTCACATGCCTGGTAGTCCATTGATACCCCCACTCCTCCTGTACTGGACAGTCACAAATATGTGACTGAAGTCCATTCACATATATGTGACTGTCTAGTACAGCATGCCTTGCAAGCCCATTGGTCCACAGTGTGGACCAATGGGCTCACAGCTCATACTGTAAGCTGTCATTCAGCAGGCAACCGGGCAGTATGCAGGTGAGATGCAGCTGCCCACCAATGATGGGGGAGCTGGGTGGGCAGAGGGTCCTGTGTAGGTTAGGAGGGTTGGGGTACCACTGGACCACAAGGGACATATAGTATTATATTGCAATGGGAAGTAGGGATTTGGGCAGGGAGTGGGAACCACTGGACTGCCAGGGATGGTTCATACATTACAGCACCAGCGATTGAAGAGCCAGGATAGGGACTGGGGGTCCAATAGTCTACCAGGAACTTGGGCATCTTTCTTTACATAGTGATCACCCCTACAGGAGGAGTGGGGGGGGTACCACTAGACTGCCAGGGATGTGACTGCATTTTATTTTTGGCAGTCGTGGAGTTGGGACCGGAGGGGGGGGTACCACTAGACTACCAGGGATTGCATTCTTTTCTTCCTACCAGCAATCATAGTTACGGGGAGGGGGGCTGCCCCAGGACCCCCTCTGTCCACACCACAGGCTGGGCAGGGTGCCAGGTGCATTTTGCTAGCCTGCCCTTCTCAAGTCATGCAAATGGGGCCATAATGACATGCAAATGGCCCCATTTGAACCTTGCATACATTATAACCCCATTCACGGTATCCAGGTCTAAATATCTGGGACTTGCGCCCAACGCAACTACAGTTATACTGGAGCATTCCCAGTCCCACCTGTCTGGGGGATGCGCTGGTGCATTGTGTATGTGCCATGCACATTCTGTGTTATATTCAGAGGTGATGCACCATGGCGCATCTCCTTTGAATATTTCCCTTACTTGTAACGGTGCACCTCAGGTGTGCTGCACCTCCACTTGCACCAGTGCCGGACACAGTCTGAATATCTAGCCCTAAGGGTTTAAAGGCACATACAGCAGCAAATGAGATTGAGAGGTCCCTCTCAGTTAAAGGGATACAGGCCTAGGGCAGTATATACCATATAATGCTGTAGACAGAATGCTAACATTATATGTAATATATTTAGAGCATAAGAGTCTTAAAGGTGCAGCTGATGTAAGAGCACAGAAAATGTGACAAAGAATTTAATTGTTTTTTGAATATACTAACAGTGAGGTTTTTGGTAATACAACTAGGCATCTGCTATGTAAATAATGGATTGATAGAAATGGAAACTTGTGATTATATGTAATAACACTGATATTTGTATATATTTTTTTTTAGATTAAGAAGCACTTTGAAAAAGATTCACTTTATGAATCGAAAAGTCATGGCAATATAAAAAGAAAAACCAAAAAGCATAAACAAGTTTTGTGGAACTTTTTTACAAAAAGACAATCTTTTCTTCTATTTCAAGAAGTTCTGGGGTGATCTGAAACATTTGCTTGTTTAGATTTATATATCGCACCTCAAGGATCCCACCATAAAGCAGCTGAAGATACCCATTTCCCATGGAACTTTTGGTATAAACATTTTTAAAGTCTCAGGGCAATAATTGCTGCTTTATTTACCATATTCAGTAGGCCAACAGCAGTGAAAAGTAAATAAAAAACAACAAATAACAAGAAAATAAAAAAGCTAAAAAAAATAATTAGTGTGAATCTACTGTTTTTACACGTTTTGTTATAATAGTTGCTTTTTAAGGCAGCTCCCCACATGATAATACCTACTGTACTGCAGCTCCACAAGCAACTGCATACGTAGTCCACCAGCATAGTTTACAGGAGATTCCGCAAACTATTACAATCAACACCAAGGCCTCTGGAATTCTGCGGTTCTGCGGTTGAGGAATTTGCAGCAGAATTTGCATCATGATGCAGAATATATATAGTGCCGCAGAATTCATTGTTTTTGGTGAATTTTCATATAAATATACTGTTTTTTCATAGTGTCAGGCTTTCTTTCCCAGCTCATTTATCCCGAAGCCCCTCCTCTATGCTCAGCATATGATGTCATTGATGACATCACATGATATTTAGCCAATGACAGGACTGCATTCTGCCAGAGAAATGAATAAATCATGCCGCAGAAATCAGAAAATGCTGCCGCAGAACACCAGGGGCCCTGATCAACACTGAGGAAGACAATACATATACTGTGCATGCCACAGTAGAAGTAGATAAACCCCTTGCTGACTCTAAATTTCCAGAATCAACTGCTGGACCCACTATAAATAATATACCAGGAAAACTTTCTATAACCCACACAAAGCAGGAAAAGGAGACTGATACATATTCAGAGACTCCTGAACCAAAACAGTATGGTTTACAGAGGAGATTGTTATCACAATCAGTGCTGAAGTAGACAATATTTATACTGTGCATGCAACAGTAGAAGTAGATAAACCCCTTGCTGACTCTGAATTTCCTGAAGAAACACTGGACCCACTATAAACAATATTATCCCAGGAAAACCTTCTGGTCCAGATATTCAAAAGTGCACCCAGTAGGTGAGCAATGGAATGTGCAGCGCAAAGCAGATGTACCATAGGAAATGGATGCCATATTCAAAAGATGCGCCAGTGACATGCGCTGGTACAAAGCGCACTGAATATAGCAAAGATGCACCACCACACAACCAGATATGCATGGGAGCAACCAGGAATGTGCATGAGTATGCAAGTAAGAAGAAGCTTGCTGGTTGAGCAAGCACAACAGGCAAAGGGGAGCACAGGCAGGGCTGCACAAGAGCAGAGCACCAGGCCAGCAGTGGCAGACTGAAACCACAAGGGCACACTGGCCAGGACACACCATAGGGGCACCAGGCCAAGGGCCACACAGGATGCCAGGCTGCCAACACCAATCCATATTTCGAAGCACACCTACCCTGAAGACACACACATGGGCAGGCCTATGCCAGTGCACCACCACCACAACCCTGACAGGCAGCACTGTAGTGGACAGTGGCACAGCCATGGTGCAAGGTCACCAGACATGCACAGTGGACAGCAGAAAAGGAGACAGTGATGCACGGGGAACAAGGGGCAAATGGGCCACAAACAGGCAAGGACACAGGGCACAGCACCGCAGTGCACACCGGCAAGGGCAGCACAGCAGGTGGACGGCAGAGCAGCAGAGGCAGACAGGGACAGAAAGCAGTGGACTGCACACAGGGCAGGGGGAGACCCGCCTCTCATGGGCATGCAAGACACAGGGACACAGCAAACAGGACCCAGCACACACTGCAACACTACCCAATGGACACAGCAGTGGAACAAGAGGGGACACACCCAAGAGGAAAACCCTACAACTGCAGCACAGTGCAACAGGCTGCTTGCAAAGGGGAGACAGATGTTATAGAAAAATAAAGGTTTACTGCAACAATAACAAACACTGGTGTGCCAACAGGGCACACAGTAACAATAAGAAAGGGGTCAATACAGGGAGAGGCAAAGCAGGACAATAGAGGAAAGGGACTGGGAGGAAGTACAGAGTTGGGGAAGGTGGAGCAATCCAAGTGGAGAAGGGCAGGGGAAGTCCATGCAGCAGCAGGGATGTGGGTCGGAATCAAAGCCACTGCTGATGCAGCATGGTCCACAACCTGTGCACCTCCTGGATCAAAGTCTCTGTCACCACCAGCTGGCACCATTCCAACCTCAGCAGCATAGTTGAGCGGCCAATGCTCCTCCGCATCAGCTGGTGGAGGATCAGCATACTCCCCATGAGTCAGCCCAGACTCCGTCTTTGGGCCCATGGCCCAGCCCGACCTAGGAGAAGGTATAGAATAGGCAACAAGTGATGTGTGACAAGGAGGCCATACCCACCCACATGTGTGCACTGGACAGCCGATGCAGCCACCAGTGGATGGAACCCTCAATGGCACGTGCATGGTGGACAGCAACAGCTGACCCTATCACACCCCACAGCTAGACTGCCAGGCCACCCTTGGGTGACATGACACACCATACAACATGCTGCACATGCTCACTTGCCCGTCCGTGCTCTGGTGCAGCTGAGGCACCACCATCATGCCACTGCCTGTCCCAGCCTGCGGCCACCCTGGCCATCCTGCGGTCCTCCGGTCCTGTGGATGGAACAGAGATACAGACACTGACATGAGTGGCATGCCATGCATACCCCCCCCACCAACAACACCATGCACACTGCTAGCACAGCATGGGAAGGTACACCAACCTTGCTGTAGGCGATGGTGCTTGGCCAACAGCACCACTGCAGAGGTGCATAGTGTGGCACCACAGAACACACAGCAACCACCAGTGCTGGGCCCCCCTGAGCAACCACACATGCAGCACACCTGTTAGCACAGTAAATGGACAATGAGATCATGCACAATGTAGGTGGACACCTACCTGGCAGTGGCACAGCCCCCCATTGTGCTCTTGCCTGCAGCCAGCATAGGCATGCTGGATCACACCCCCTCAGGTCTCCATACTGGTGGCAGCACTGCTCCCCCATACATGGCAGACCTGTACAGCACTCTAGCCCTGCTGCTACCCTGTCCGACACTTGGGACCGTGGTTCTCGAAGATCATCCTGCCCAAACAACTGTTTAGCCACAGGCTCCACAAGGGCCACCAGGTTGCACATCGTAACCTCACTCCAGTTGAGAGCACTTCACAAATGGGACATGGACCCCGACATACTGCACTGGTAACAGACACAATGATAGCATGACCACTGCAGCCTACAATGCATGCACATGGAAGTGCACAGGTACAATGCACAATAAGGGGCAATGGACCACGGCTGCACAGCACAGGGATGCATAATAGTTATGTGCAGTGGAGGCCTATCATGCATTACTGCACATGCGCAATGCAGCATGGCATGGTGGGAGTATGGGGTCATGCCCATGACACACGTTCATGCCATGCTTGCTCTGTGCAATGTTACGAGCATGCAGGTCATGCAGTATCTGGCAGTGAGTGGTCAGTGGCATAGCGCATCTGGTGCAGTTGTGCAATGGGGCCAGGCAGCATAGTGTACCTGAAAGCGTGGCATCTGCACTGTGCCACATGCATAACAGGGGAACATCATGCATCACACACAGCTGCGTGATAGGCCACCGGATTAGGTGCTGCCAATGGCGAACATGAGCAACAGCACACAGTGCATGCGCCATTCAGTTGCTGCAGTGCATTCCAGTCTCATGAGGCAATGCAAGGTGCAGCTGGGCTAATTAGCATCACATTACAATAGCGCTGATGCTCATTTGCATGTGTTGCTCCATAAAAGTGCCACAATACAGCACAGGTCACTTGACAGGTATTGCAGCCAGTGAGGAAAGGAGCAACACACATTGTGAATGGGCTGGCCATATTGCCAGTGCTGCACTGTTATAGGTTGGGCTGCCAAGCCTCTGTCGGGCCATTGTCTGAATGTCCACAGGTAGCAACATGTCTGAGATGGAGGGAGCTGAGGAACACTGGCCTTCACAGATGTGCAGGACTAACTTTCCAAAGGATGAGCAGCAGTCCTTGTTTGAAGCCTACCTCAACAGGGAGCAACTGCTGAGTGGTGCCATGGGCAACCTGCAGGACCATGCCACCAGGTGGGAGGAGGTGGCAACCTACATTAATGCCCCCAGGAGGCATAATAGGAGTGCATAAGAGTGCAAGAAGAAGATGGGGATGAACCGTAGATGCACCAAGGAGAAGGTGGATACCATCAGGGAGTCCCACAGCAGGACGGGCGGGGGACCTGGCACTGCCCATGTACTGATGGCAGGTGAGGAGATGGTGGTGGTGACCATCAGCCATACCGTCATTGAGGGCATCCCAGGAGGCAGATTCCAGATGGGTGGCAGCACCTCACAGCACTGTGAGTCAGTGGGTGTCACGTGGGTGTGGGGGAGTGTCACCCGGCACCGTGCAGGCTGCAGTGCTGCATTCTCCTTGTGTGTGCAGCGTGCAGCAGCAGCACATGGCACACATGAAGCCACTGTGCATGGCATCATCCACTTGTGTGCAGTGGGATAGCAGCATTGGCACTGTACTGTGACTGAGGCACCTGCTCCAAGGTGTGCAGTGCTGCTGGCCAGCCCTACATTGCTGCCTGCCCTCTGCGCCAGTGGCATGGCATGGTCCACTGGAGCACAGGCTGCAGCATGGCATAACACTGGTTTTGACACCCTGGGGGGTGCCTGCATGCCAGCCATGTGCTGCTGTAACAGCATGTGCTGCTGCCACCCACAATGGCTGGGCTGGCATGGGCACCGTCGGTGGCATGTCCACCCTGATGTTCGCTGCTGCATGGGTGTAAACTGTTGCATGCCAGCACAGTGGTAGTGCACATGCCCCCGTCACACTGGCCATGGCTCTGCATGCACAGTGCCATCATCACCACTGATAACACTCTCTTGTCTTCCAGTGCCATCACGCCTCAGGGGTGTGACGCAGGATGTCACCGAAGATGTTGAACCTGAAGAGGAGGAGCCATCCACGTCCACATGCATCCTGGCCAGAGACCATCAGCGATGGGGCTATGTGGGGTTGCTGGACTTCCTGTGCCTGGGCAACGAGACACTGTTGGACCTCCTGCTGACCGAGGCCCTACCTGTGCTTGTACTGGGGAAGCAGGAGGGTGGAGCATCCAGCACATATGATGACATTACACTGATCCTGGATGGGCCTGGAAATGCCACCCAGAATACAGTGCCATACACAGGTGGCAGTTGCCACCAGTGGCATTACAGCACCCACGCAGCTGCACCCTGACCTTTGCCGCACAGTGGTGTGTGGCGCCGCTGCTGTCACTGGCCATTGGGGGTCGCTGCCACGGATGCCAGTGCCATGGGGATGGCCAAGCAGGCAGTTGGGCAGCAACAGTAGGATGCAGTGGCCACCATGCAGCACACCACAGGGGCTGATGATGGGGCACCTGCTCTATTTTCACCCCCTGCACAGTCCCCTGTGTGGTGTCCTCAGCCGAGGGATGTTGCACAGCATGCCGACACTACCACAGCAGGTCAGTGTCAGCCCCAGGATGTACAAGGTGCTGACAGGCTGGATGAGCACATCAGGCAACTGCGGTCATCCGTGGACAACCAGGTGATACTTGGGGCCAAGATACATGCACAGTGGGTAGAGTTGTGTCATCTATCCGCGCATAGGACATTGGACAGGCCCAGCTGATTGGTGAGCTCTGGCAGCTGCAGGAGGCTACGGCTGCATTGCTGGACTGCATTTCCAGTACCTCTGCCACCAGATTTGCATTGCTGGCATCCACTGGGCATGGCAGGGTGCGTAGGACTCCCTGTAGTGCCACATCAACACCACAGACCCGGCGTTTGGTGACCCCAGCGTGGCTGATGCTGGGCTTTGACAGGCCATTCCTGACACACCTGGTGGTACTCTCTTTGCCAGGCTTTACAAACCTACGAGGACCTGGTTGCATTCTCGTGCCTCATATGAGTGTGTGGGTTACACCTCTAGTGGCTGTTGAGCAGCCTGTGGCTGCCACATAGCCTGGGCATGGCCACCAATGTGATCGTGGCAGCTGTGGCACTGCATGGTAGACCTGCTGGGTATGCTGTCCCATCCTGCTGCCCACTGCTGTTGGCCAGTGCGCACATGGCTGGGCGCTCCCATGTGCATGTGGCAGCATGTATGTGTGGCAAGTGGCATGTCCTCCATGTGTGCATGCTATGCTGCTGGGCCTTGTGGCATGTGCGTGATAAGGGCAGCACTGTGCCGGTCTTGCCTGTGTGCTGGTGCATTCACTCTGATTATGCCATGTCCAGCTGCATGTATGTGTGTGTGTGCGTACACCCATGCCTGTGCACTGTGTCGTGGGCATGTGGCTGTGTGTTTGTGCGGTCCCTGTGCATGCTGTGTGTGTGTGAAGGTGTCACTGCATGTATCCCTGTGTGGTCATGTGCATGTGTGTGTGTGTGTGTGTGTGTGTGTGCACGCATGCACGTGCACAGCTGGCATGCGTTGTACTCACCTGCGGTTCCCGAATTGCTCTTGTACGATTGTGGCCCAGATCCTCCTGGGGTCCCTCCTGTGCAGCGGTGGCCACACCCCCATCAAAGACTGTCATTCCCATCCTAATCACTGCTGTTGCTGTCATCCACCTGAACAGCTATCCCATGGTCAATGGCCATGATGAGCAGCATGCAGCAGGACAGTAATAGGCCACAGGTTTTCACAGGGCTGTACTGTAGGGCACCACCAGACCTATCTAGGTAATGGAACCACATCTTGAGCATGTCAAAGACTCACTTGATGATACTGTATGTAGCAATGTGTGCATCATTGTACCTCTTCTCTGCAGTATTGGATGGGAGCCGGATGGGGGTGAGCAGCCAGGGGCACAGGAGGTAGGTGTTGTCACCTGTGCGGGTAAGACATGCAGGTTAGCACGTGGCATTGCTTGTTCCCCTTCCCTGTCCCCTGCCACCTACAGACTCCCTCAATGCTTCTGCCATGTGTGGCATGGGCCTATACCCCCTGCATGGCTGCCCACACACCCTGTCCCATGCCATGCTCACCTAACAGGTGACCCATGGGGAACTCCCCATGCTCGAAACTGTGGCACAGGATGGAGCTGTGCCAGATGAATGCATCATGTGCACTCCCAGGGTGGGTCATGCAGACATTGGTGATATGCCCTGTGGCATTGCTCACCACCTGGCAGTTGACTGATGGGTACCCCTTCCTATTCATGTAGGTGGCTCCCTCTGGATCAGATGGTGTGTGTATAACCATGTGGGTGCAGTCTATGGCCCCAATCATGCCTGGCATGCATGCCATTCTGTGGAAGTCCTGCTTGTGTACTGTGTACTCTGCCTATGTGCTTGGGAATTGTATGAACTCCAAAGCGTGTGGCAGCAGGGCATTGAGGAATTGTGTGAGGAGGCAGAACTTGGCAAACTGGATTATCCCAGTGGCTGCTCCCATTGGTTTCTGGAAGGTGCCCGTGGTGAGCAGGCACATTGCTGCTGTCACCTTGGTCTCCACTGTCATGGCATGGCTCCTTCTGGTGGGTGCTTCAACTCATCATGGCGCAGCTCGCAGAGCTGCCTCAGAATTGCCCTGTTCAACCAGTACTGGCCCATGATCTCCACCTCCCTGTAGTCCTCAAAAGTGAGGCAGGCATGGTACCATCTGTGTTGGGCATATCGCTGCCGAGACATTCCTTGGCTATGTTGGTGTTCCTCCCTCCTCCTCACACCCCTCATTACTGCATCCATCATGAATGGCCCTGCAGTCATCTCAGTCAGTGTCTCTAGCTTGCGCATCTGCTGTGTGTGTGTTTGAGCCTCCTTTTATAAGCTTTTTGGCTGAATATGGCATTGTGCAGCTTATTCATGGGTACTCCCCCTTGTGCTTGCACCACATACATTACTATTGAGCATCTGTGCATTGGATTTTATGATGCACATTCACTTTGGTTGAATATGGCCGTGGGGCGCATTTCTATGGTTGCGCATTGTACAGTGCCTCTGAATATCAGGCCCTCTGTATCCCAGACAGAGCTGGAAAAGCTGACTGCTACACATTCAGAGGCTCCTGAACCAAAGGGGAATGCATCTCATAATAACAACAAGAGGAGGCCACAACAACCATTTGCTGGTCTGTTCAATGCTCTAATAAAGACTGCAAAAAGACATAACGTGGTATATGACTAATATAAAGGGAGTCTGGACTCCAGTTGCTGGGGTTGGAGAAACCATTATAGCTGTAACTTGTAAGCAGGCTAAATGTTTCAGCATAGAGGTGAGCAATCACTTCCGCTACACCCCTCCCCCCAAAGAAGTGATGAAGATTTTTGTTTCTTGAACCTTTTGGAGTGCACTGATTTCAATATTTTCAATCTGAGGGTGTGTCTGGGACACAGTGTCCCTGCCCTAACTGCAGTTGTATGCAGGGTTACCAAATAATAGGCTTCCCCCTAGCATCTCTGCATGGGGGTGCCCCATCCTTTCATTTTGACCCCCTTCCTTTTCCAACACCCATTGGCAGATCCTAGTTAACTTTCTACTTTCTTACACCCCCCCTCCATAACTGCCTTAAGTATGACCAATTCATTCCTGAAATCCTCCACTGTTTTTGATCCCACTTCCTCCACAGGAACACCATTCCATGCATACACCTTCCTCTCTGTGGAACAAAAAAAATCCTTACTCTCCTTATTGTAGAGCCACTCACTCCTCTATCTTCAACTTGTATCCCCTTGTTCTTGAACACATCTTTTTCTTAAAGACGTTACCCTCTAGGAATTTGGTGATTCCCTTGAGGTGCTTGAAAGTTTCTATCATGTCCCCCCTCACCCCCCCCCCATCCTTACCTCAAGGGTGTACATATTAAGCTTGTTTAGTCTCCATTTATATGGTTTATGGTGCAGATCCTGCACCATTTTGGTCATTCTCCTCTGGACTTTCTCCTTCACTGTATATGCACTTACAAAGATAGGGCCTCCAGAACTGCATGTAGTACTCCATGTGGTGTCTCACCAACTGTCTGTACAGAGTGACGAAAACTTCCTGATTTTATGGCCAGGTGCATTACTTTGCACTTCTTTGCATTGAATTAAAGCTGCCATACATTTGACTATTTCTCCAGCCTTACCAAGTACCTTCACATCCTTTCCACCCTTCCCCATTGTGTATCATCCTTATAGTATATGGTTAGAGCTTATTGTGTATGGAAAACGATTGTTATCCAAATGTTGTAGGGCAGTTCAAAGGTAAAAAAAGCTGTTGTACTATCGTTGTGACATCATATCGATAGTACAACAACTTTTTACCCTTGACCTGCCACCTGATTGGCTCAGCCGAGGCTCCCTGTGAAAAATAAAACAAACATGATATGGCGATTTAGTGAGCGCTGGCAGTGGCCAATTTACAGTTGAATTCAGAGCTGGAACATGGTGAGCCATACATGGCTCCATTTCGGAAAAACAAATAATTTTTTTTTCTAATTTTAAAACTAAGCAGTGCGGAGAAGTTAAAGTTAGAAGCCGGATTGGATGGATCAAGAGTGGCAGTGGGGGGATCAGGAGCGAGCAGGAGCATCAGGAGGAATGGACCAGCACCCACCGCAAGTAATTTCAATAAAATAATGAGAAACAAATCAAAAAAAACATATACTATATAAAACGGTGGATGGCTGAACATCACAACTATATACGTTCCATCTCAGAGTTGATGATATCAACCCAGGACCTCTCAAGCTTCACTCTCGAGGTCTCTATGATGTCATCAACTGCCTCAATGGAAACACAGCCTTGTTGTGGATGTCCATCCATCCACTATTCTACATGTTGAGATCTTTGTGTCATCTGGAAAAAGGTGTATACTTTTCCTTCCAGTGTCTTTGCAGCTTCTCTTATATAGGCTTTATAGTTGACTGAGCCATTACTGAACTCTGGGGTGTCTCAGGGCAACACACAGAATTCATAAGCCACCTATTTCCTAGTTTCCGTCACCAACACGGCTATAGCCTTTACTCATATGCAAAAAAACTTTAACTAGTCCCTAAAAAGAAAAGTTTTTTAAATTAAATTAAGTAAATAATTTAATGTTAAGCTCTTCTTGTCTACGTGGAGGTTGTGAGGGCAGATTTTACCAAAGCTCTCCCCCGAGCTCGAGAGCTGACCCCCGCCTTGCAGCACAGCAAGCAGCTCTCCTTGTTTACATGGAGGTCGTGAGGGCAGATTTTACCGAAGCCCTCCCCCGAGCTCGAGAGCTGGCCCCACGCCTTACAGCACAGCGAGCAGCTCTCCTTGTTTACACTGAGGTCGTGAGGGCAGATTTTACCGAAGCCCTCCCCTGAGCTCGAGAGCTGGCCCCACGCCTTACAGCACAGCGAGCAGATATGGCTCCTCCCACTCCTCAGCAGATCACATCAGCTCAGCTGTGAGCAAGAACTTTTGGGCACCAAAATTTGAATCTGGCTCAGCTGCGATTCAGAAACGAACTGCGTAGGACATTTACCCTCTGCTACCCTGCACTAGGCACGTAGGCTTTCAGCCCACAGCAGGGTGCTTTTTCACTTGTTAAATTTAAAGAAACACCCTCAAGGCTGTAACTAAAAAGTGGAACCCACCGTTGCTTTCTGCACCTCTCCATCTGAAGAACAGTGCAACTGCAAATTAATTGTTTGTGATAGATACTGACTTAGTTCCTTACCACCAAGTTTAGAAGTTGTGTTTTAAATCAAGTACTGTTCGTCTGATTGTACCCCTTTTATTTTTGGCTAGAACTGTTCTTATTGCATTCAGTGACACAGTAGAGCTTAGCCCGGCCCACTCATTCCTTATTTAACTCTGTCCCCTGTCTAATTTTCCCCAGTGCTCCTCGTTTTCATGGAGGTCGTGAGGGCAGATTTTACCGAAGCCCTCCCCCGAGCTCGAGAGCTGGCCCCCAGCCTTACAGCACAGCAAAGCAGTTATGGCTCCTCCTGCTCCTCGGCAAATCACATCAGCTCAGCTGTGAGCACAACCCGCTGACGATTCGCATCAGCTACCCTACCAACCCCACCACCACCCTTGGCAAACATTCCTATATATATAGGAGTGATTTTGACATTCATGTGACTAATCAACCTAGTTTCCCAACTGCAGGCTATTCCCGTCAACCACTAGAAGCCACTACTCTTCAAAACAAATAAACCCTAATCTATCACATCTGCTTGCTCCACTAAAATGCTACCTCTGTTCTTAACTACTGTCTTCTTCCTCGTCCCTTGGGTGTCTCTCCCACCATCTTCCTTCCCTGAGCCGATGGGCTGGAAAACACCCCACATCAGCTTGCCAGTTAACATCTATTCACTCTCCACCAAGGATGATACACTGCCTGGATGCCACTCCAACACATTAGTAGTTGGTCCCACCGTGCTGCCACACACCTTCCAACTTGGCCATTTAGCCCTGCAGCCCCATGTTCAGAGAACAGCAGCTGCTATCACAAAGCCCTACACCACCTCTCATAAGCTATACCGGGCTGCACACAATACTAAACTCCTGATCATGCTACTGCTACTCCTAGCAGGTGATGTTGAGTCGAACCTCGGTCCTAATCATCACCACACCACTAACCCCTGCTTGCCAGTCCAACTCCCATCAGGCCTAAAAATGATCCACCTAAATATATGCAGTCTTCTTCATAAAATTACATTGCTTCAGCCCCTTGCTCTGTCCCATAGTCCGGACATACTGATTGTCTCTGAAACCCGGCTGAAATCCCGCAACACTGACAGGGAATTCTCTATTCCTGGCTATACTCTCATCCAACAAAATCACAGGGACAATAAAAAGGGGAGCGGCATAGCCATGTATATTGCCTTCCCAATCCAGTTCTCCCAGGTCACCCTGCCAATGTCTTCGGATTCCATCGATGCTGTAATGGTAAAACTCTCACTCCCCTACTCTACACCGATTTTCATTGCTGGCACCTACTGCGTAGCCGACTCCAATACACCTGCTATACTGGACCACCTAGGCACACTAAACTCCATGTCTTCTGGTGGTGAGCTCCATATACTTGAGGATTTTAACCTGAACTGGCTCGCTGGGGCAAACTCCAAGCTTCGCGACAAGGTGACTGCCCTAAACTTAGCCCAGCTAATCTCTGAACCCACCCAGCTAAATCACAAAACACTGAACCACACTCTCCTGGATTGGGCTCTAACCTCTCACCTCCATAGGATCCTGGTGTCTATTCAGTAGGAACAATCCTCTGGCCTAAAGCCCCCGCTCCCAAAATCTTAATGAGTAGTCCTACAAGTCCCTGCACCTCACCTCATTACTATCTGACTTGGCCAGTACTGATTGGTCACTCACCAGCCAATTCTCCTTCATTGACATGGCCCTGGAGTTCTTTAAATCCAAGTTCTCTGCTGTTTGGGACCACTACGCCCTCCCCCCCAGGCATACTAGAGTCAGAGGCTCACACCTACTATGGATGTCAGCTAAAATCTTAGCCCTGCTTAGGAGCAGGGAAAAAGCCTGGAAATCCTATAAGTCATCCAGCTCTCCAGCTGACCTCTAGACTTATCGCTCATTATGCAATGCTTGCACTAGGAAAATCCATCAAGCAAAAGCTGACTATTTCAAAGCCTCTCTCAATTCCTCCTTGCATCAGCCAGCCAAATTCTGGAAAGTGGTAAAATCACTTCTCAGCCCCCCATCGGAGCCCCCTACTCCTACCCTACAGGTAGGAGGGCTCACAGTCACTGATCCCCCTGCTGTAGCCTCTCACTTTAACTCTCATTTCACAAATTGCCATGCAACCCTCCCGTCCTTTTCTCACCCTGCACAGCAGCCCCTTGTCACAGACACATCTACAGCACACTCATTCTCATTTCAGCAAGTCACCAAAGAGGAGGTATTTAATGCACTGCACACCCTTAATCCTAATAAGGGCAAATGCCCAACGGAGTTTGACTCCAAGATGCTCCACCTCTTGGCCCCAGCCATAGCCAAACCCTTGGCCAGCCTTTTCAACCTGTACTTCTCCCTTGCTGTAGTCCCCTCTGAATGAAAACATGCCACTGTAATCCCCCTTCCCAAAGGTGGGGATGCCTCCAACCCAAGCAGTTACCGTCCTATTTCCCTACTACCCATATTGGCTAAACTCCAAGAGCATCTGGTGCTCTCTCGCCTGTCCCCCTTTCTTGACTCCTCCTCCTCCTTTTTCACCCCCTTCCAGTCTGGCCTTAGGAAATCCCACTCCACCACTACCTCCCTTCTTAGGGTCACCAACTCCATCCTCACTCGGATGGATGCTGCCCACATCACAGCTGCCATTTTCATTGACCTGGCAAAGGCATTTGACACCGTCTCTCACTCACTCCTCCTGACCAAACTCACCTATGCTGGGCTGTCTAGCTGGGCCTCAAGATGGTTCCACTCATATCCTGTTGGCAGGTCCCAATCGGTTAGAGTTAATTCTGCCACCTCCACCCCACTCCCTGTTACTACCGGGGTTCCACAAGGCTCAGTCGGTGGCCCACTACTGTTCTCCATCTTTCTTAATGACCTGCCGTCCACTTGCCCACACACCTCCATTCACATGTATGCGGACGATACTGTACTGTATACATCTGGCCCATCGGCCTCAGAGATTATGATCAGATTGTAGTTGGAATTTGATAAGATCCAGCTCTGGCTACAATCTAATCAACTCTCCCTCAATGCAAAGAAAAATGTCTCAGTGACTTTTGGCACTAGGCAAAGACTTTCCAGGCTCCCCTTCCCTATCACATTCCATATCCTGGACGGGACATCCCTTGAGGCCTGTACCTCTTTCAGACACCTCAGAGTCTGGCTCGATCAGCACCTAAACTTTTCCGTACATGTTGATTCCATACTCAAAAAGTTATACCCCAGACTCAGTGTACTTTGCCGGAACCATGACAATATCCCAGTCTCTGCTCACAGGGCCATTGTGCGAAAAATGGACCTCCCTGTCTTTGATTACAGAGATGTTGTCTACTGTGCAGGGAGCAAGTCCACCCTAGCCAGACTGGATCCCTTCTACCACTCCTCCTGCCGCTTTGTCCTTAACTACCATTACTCCACCAATCACTGTGCTCTCTACCAATCAATGAACCTTACATCTCTAGATAACCACAGGCAGGCCCACTGCACCAAATTCTCGGCCAAGTACTGGTTCCAGTCGCTCCCCCCACCTCATTTCTGCCCTAGCTGACACAAGCACCCAAGCATATTGACTCAGAAGCAATGACCCACGGATCCTATTTATCCCACTTAGATCCACTGCCATGGGCCAAGCGGCCTTCAGCTACCAGTTGCTGAAGTTATGGAACTCTCTCCCCTCAAACATTCATCACTTCTCTTCCCCCCCACACCTTAACTCCATGCTCCTAGCTTACTACTCCCCTACCTGTTCATGTGCCCAAGCCTAATAACAGTCCACACTGAGGTAGCCTGGTCGCCCTTCCTATTGTACATTTAATGATTGCTGCCTATCCTAATATCTTAATGCTTGTATTCAAAACAGTGCCTGCATGAGACAGTATCGATTGTCCTCTCATGCTATTTTATCTGTGTCTCAGGTACCCAAGATACTGCATCTATCCCTCTAGGTACTATACTCTATGTATTATGTAACATACTGCACTTGTTTCTTCAACTATGTTTGTACCTTGCATCCCCCAGGATGCATCTGGAATCGAGCAGTAGCCTGCTCAGTATGCCTTCCTGGTCAAACACTTAAATAAATAAATAAATAAATATATGAGCCCCCACCACACACACACACACACACACACACATACACAAATTTAAAAAGTCAAGTACTATTTAAAGTTTCCATTGCTAATGTTCCTTTTTCTTTTATTCTATTTATGACATCCCAGTACTGGGCATCCTTCCAAGGTGCACACTCAGTACCTGCCTCTGACTCCTGGCCTGAACTCCCTACTAGTCGGTACTTTCCCCCCCAACCCCAGGCAGGTAAGTCCCCCGGCAATCCATTTTTGCCCTTGAGGGAAGGTTCGCCCACCCATGACGACCTTGCAGCCTCAAAGGTCTACCTGAGCATTGGGTGGCACCCAAGGAAGAGTCTGATGTGAGGAAGCCAGCAGTGGAATGTGGGCAGAACCACTGGTACCCTCTTCTTCTCCACAGTCCTAGGGAGGATTGTTTACTTTCCGAGTCCCCCCCCCAAAAAAGCATTATGTGGAATGATGCAATGGCACACGGCAACCCTGTCAGCGTCAGTCACACTCACCCCTCCTTGTTAGTCTGCACCCTGTAGTACCCCCGATCTCCACTGAGTGTCACCAGGTTGCCGGACATCCCCAGAACCCTCCCCCCAAGAGAGGAGAGCAGTCCTCCAGACGCATGATCCTTTCCCTCCCTTGCCGGCCCCTGGTGCCTGAGTTCGCTCCCAAACCTGGGTTGCTAATGTGGCGTGAGGTGTGGCATCCAGCTCCTCAACCCTTAGCACCACCAGGCCAGCTGCTGGTGTTTCTTTGATGACCATGAGAAATCTCCCACCTATCCAAACAATTTTACCAGATAACTCACTGCTCCTTACCTGGTAATGGATAAAATTGAGGTTCTGTCTCCACTTCAGGTCTGTATTTGTGTCTTTGTTTGTATGCCAGTTGGACTCTGAAGAATGTTGAATTCATGTATTCCATGTTACCATTCTCTCCATGTATTGAGGGGGGGAGTATTCTACTACTAGAATAATGCAGAGCTTTGAATTCTTTTAATCCATGGTAAACAATCATACACTGTACTGAGTGTGAAGAAAGACAGTAGACTGATAGGTGAAAAACATCTATGGAATAACTGTTACATTATTTATTAACATATTAGTATATAATGACTGGTGACCCCTGATATCAACCTGTTTTCAAGTTCTGTAGAAAGTCATATCGACCTACAGGTTGATATCGAAAGTTTTATCAATCTGCGAGTCGATACAACTTTTACAGTCTCGCGTCAGGTTGTCTCTCGTAGTGTAGCCTAATGAAACAGTCTGAGCCTGCATGCGATGGCTCCCCAACAGGTAATCCTGAGTCACTGACAGTATTACTTGGGCATAAATATACAGTTTCTTCCCTTGCTGAGGTACACATCGGGCACTAATTTCACCATTCATAAATACAATAAAATAAAAGCAAACACAATGAAGAACTGTTTCATGGCTGCCTACAGCAGTGACAGAGAAATTCATAGCGGAACAGCAGAACCAGCATACCGCTAGAAAAACAGTAAGCGCTCGTCTTGTGTTAAGGTCTTCTTTATAAAAAATAAAACATATATAGGTTTGTAATATGCAGTTTTTTATTAAACACCCTTGGTGTGTGAAAATATAGAAACCTCCTGAACTTCACTCTTGAGGTTTCTATATTATCACACACCTTGAGTGTGTAAAAAAAAAATGCATATCACACACCTATATATGCATTATTCTAGATATTTTTTTTTGTAACTTTGAAAACATTTAGAATGTTCTTTTTTTCAAAGTTACCTATTGGACCATTTTAAATAATCAATAAGAGATGGCTGGGTGTTGGTAGTGCTGAGATACCTGCACAACCAGAGGCTGAAGGGACTCGACCTGCGATCTCTTGCCTAACTATGCATCTGAGTATGCAGGTATCTAAGTACTACCAACACCCAGCCATGTCTTATTGCTTACACCCAGATCATACTGCCTACAGAATATTCACTTTTTAAATGCCATCATTTATTTTTTGTTGACTAATAAGCAGTAGCAGTTGCTGACCAACCTCTAGTTTTCTCATCAATTGTTCCCCCACCACACTATCCCTACAACATAAAAGTCATAGTAAAAAGAAACACAAATTATGCCCATTTTTGTGTATATTTTTTTTTTAAACTGCCCTTGCTTGAAGACACATCACTACTATCTTACCTGTCGCCACACACAAAAGCAGATTCCTTGCTTGCACCTGGTCACTCACTTTCCCTATACCCAAAACCCATTTTCTAACATCTTACTTGCCAAACAGAACTGTTTTTTTTTTAATCCATCATGGCAATGCTGACTCCAATGTACCCCCTCAGGACTCCCCCAAACTGCAATCATTGTATTCCCGACTGCAAGTAAAAGCTTGTGTGAACGTTTTCCAGGATGTGCTCTGCCTTATCGTACTACCTGGGCATACCAGCATGGACATTTTTATATTAAAAAATGCAAGCCATCTATTTAAATACCACTTAAATCCATATGATAAGATGTCTCAAGAAATCCATCTTACCACAAATTAGATGCCATTGCTTATACTGCACGTGACAGTGGCCACAGTTCTACAGTTATCCTTCACATAATACAAACTATTTTGTTTTAATATTAACACTCACAGCACGTCAGAAAAATATTAAAGTGACTTGACAGAGATTGCAATAGCTCAGGTTGTACTAATGTGTATGAGAGCCAGCAGTACTTTGTGTACCATATCACAGGTGGACATTCATAATGTATGTGGTGCATGAAAACAAAATAAAGTATGGCTTCTATCATACCAATGTTGATGGAAACAGTGCTCTCTCTTCTCGCTCATTAGGGTCATGTGCAGAAAAGTACAACTAGTATGGCCTTCATCTTCTGCATAATTAATCCTAAACACACTGCAGGACTGCCACCTCCTGCCAATAGCAACATAAAGTATAATATGAGGTCTTTGGTTAATAACCATGCTGTAAACACTTAAAGAGATTGTCATGACATCATTGTAAACATCAAGAGAGCAGTTCAAGAGGTTTTCAGATGTAATGGCAACCCAAAGAAGTGTTTTCAGGTTGGTTGTATACCAAAGACCATACATTACATACAGCAGTGTTAGTGGCTCAGTAGGTAGCACACTTGCCTCTGAGGCCGGGAGATCAGAGGGCTGTGGGTTCAGTTCTCATATCTGGCACTTGAGTTAATATCCCAGTACTGACACTGTAGTGCAACATGAAAGGGGTGCTGCACTTCTGAGGTGCCGTCTTTCAGATGAGACGTTAAACCGAGGTCCCATCTACCTAGATCGGTAGTAGTTCAGGTAGATGTTAAAGATCCCATGGCACTTATCGAAAAGTGTAGGGAATTTCCCCGGTGTCCTGGCCAAATTTCCCTCATTCACTAAAAATACCACCAACAGCTTAATCTGGTTCAAGGTCAGTTGGCATTCATCTGTATCCCCCTCCCCCGGGTCGTGCCTGAAAATAGGCAGGATTTGTTTAATGCACTTACCCGGTCAAAAAAAAAAATAAATTATATTTTATAGTGTATGGGTTTCCAAGATTGTGTAATCATGGACTGAATTAGTTTACAGTACATTTATTATTGTGAGCATTCAATTTTGTTATATCGTTGATATGACATACTCAAGAAGGGTTAACAGAGTGATGTCATAATGATTGAATGATTAATAAAATTTATTTTTATACAGGAATTACATTTGTTGGGACAAACTCCCATTTTCAACAAAGTCCTGTAGTACAAAATAAACAAACAGTAAAATAATATAAAACATAAAACTGCACATATTACAATTACTTAAAACAAGTACAAGTCGAATTCAATTATTACCATATTTTCTTCTTAAAACTTGGTAGGCTGTCAATGGTCTTTGATTTATGAGGCAGTTTATTCCAAAAATGTGCAACACTATTCTGCAACATAATGACACCAAATCTATTATATGATCTGGACATTGGGATTTTATGACTAAAAGATCTAGTATGAATTCTTAATTCACTAGTACATTTGGTTGCAATATAATTCAATAAACAATGTTTTGGTTTTCCTTTTAGTATTTGATAACAGTGTGTATACCAAATGTAAACCCTTTTTTCCTTTGGATTTAACCAACCTAATTTGCTGTACAGGTCACAGTGATGTACTCCATGCCTGCTTCCAGTTATGAATTTGCTCATTTTGTAGTAAGCTTGATTTACTTTACTTAACGATCTTTTGTTAGAATGCATTACAATATTGATCCGTATTCCAGGACTGGAACCAGTAGCTGTCCAACCACTTTTTCCCTTGTTTCTAAGGATAAACTTCCTGCCACCCTTCTCAGCATCCCCAGTCTTTGAGTCACCTTTTTAACTTGTAAGAGGACACGTTCTGTGTAAGTTAAACCAGAGTCCACCTGTACACCTAAATATCTATAGGTGTCAACATTTTTAATCAGAGTGTTCGCGCCTACTTTTATTTGTAGTTTTAGTTCCCCTTTTGTTCTGTTTTCCTTTGAAAACCATACATTGTGTCTTTTTTGAATTTGAGTAAATCCAAATTATTAAACCATGCTTTCATTTGATATACATCCTGTTGCAGTTTATAAGCCAATTGTTCAAGACTGTCCGCTGATGCCACTATTACTGTGTCATCAGCATGCATTCTAATATCACAATGTTTTATTTGACTTGGAAGATTGTTCCCATATATGTTGAACGTGAGGGGACTTAAAATTGATCCTTGTGGGACCCCTCGAAGAACTTCTCCCTGCTCTGAAATAATTTCCCCTAAAATCACACATTGTCTCCGATCTGACAAATAGGACTTTATCCACCTAAGGCATCCCTCCTGAAAACCCAGTTCACACAAACCTTCCAGTAGAGTCTTATGCTGGACAAGGTCGAATGACTCACTAAGGTCCATGAACACCACACCTGTACTCCTACCTTGGTTCAGTGATGTTGCTACCAGGTTATTGAAGTTCGTGGACTTACCTTTTTGAAATTCATATTAGCACTTTGTTAATAACTGATTACTGTCCAAATATTGGCTCAGCTGTATATGTACAAACTTTTCCAGTATTCTTGACAGTATTGGTAGTAGGGTTATCGTTCTGTAATTGGAGACGGCTGCATTATCTCCTCCTTTAAAAATGGATATAATTTTATTTAACTTCCAAACCTCTGAAATTGTTGAGTATTGTATACTCCAGTTGAAAAGATACGTCACTACAGGAACGATGGCCTCAGCACCACACCTCAAAAATCTGACTTCCATTTCATCTAGTCCTCCTGATTTTGAGATGTTCAAGTGTTTTAATCCCTTTTCAACTTCTTTTACCATAATTGTTGGCATAGCAGGTTGTAATTTGTTTGATTTCAGTTAATAATAAGGGGATACATGACAGGCATGAGTGTGATATGGAAAATATTTTCATTCCTTTAGAGTGACCTCTGGATATTCACGAGTGGTGAAATCATGAGTGAATATCCAGAGGTCACTGTGCAGGAGTGAAAATATTTTCCACATTACACGAGTGCACATCATATATCCATTTTATACAATAGGAGCACGAGAACTAGAGAGAACTCTAGTTATCACACTGTGATGATGTCATTGCAGTGAGATAAGTGGAGAAAAAGCTGGTTAAGTGATATCAGCAAAGTGTGATATCTCATGATGGTTTTATGTTGAAATAAGGAATGGTATATCATCTCACCCCTATTGTATAATAAGAGCTCCCCATACTTTATATGATCATTATAATGCACAACTGAATGGCAACATATAAGATAGTGGATGGGCAACTATGCACTAGTGTGTTGTGCCACCAAGGTGTTCTGATTCCCTGGGACTTAGAGAGCAAAGCTCGAGAGGTCCATGGGAATCAGATCCCCGAGGTGGCACAACACACTGGTTGTGCACAGAGTTACCCATCTACTATTCTGTATAGTGTATGGGCATCCATGCCTATTTCAGACATTGCACTTTGTTTCAGTGAACTGATGGTTGGGGGGCACTTGAGGGTTGGTGGTAGGCTTAAATTACTGACACGGTGTGCTGTAAAAGTTTCTGTAAGTTCAAGTTTTAAAAAGCAATAACTTCCAGGTTAATTGGATAGGGGAATTCAAGTATGTGGCAGCATTCCAAGTTGTTCTGCTGCAGTAGTGACATCACTACTGCAGCAGAACAATATAAAGATGTCACTACTGCAGCAGAACAAGCATAGTCCAGGCATGGAATTTCATGCATAACAGCATTCCACCTTACACTATAATGTAATTTTAATGGTGGTTATGCTATTTTTTGTAATGCACATATACTTTCACAATGACATTTATTATAGTGGGTTTCAATGTGATTTGTGCAGAAGTTATTAATGAATGCTCTTTCATAATATGAGTATGATCACCAGGTGAATGAAAGTATGATTAACTTTTCTGTTTATGGGTCATTTAATACTTTATGATTTTTGATGACTGTCATATGACTATATTTATACTGTCTAGCATACATAATGCTTAGTAGTATTGTTAAGAAAAGGAGATGGCTATGCTCCTTGACAGACTCTGAAAAGAAGAGGTCTAAACAAAAAGAGATTTCTGATAGGAGTAGAACTCGAATATCAGTTGGTATGCAAATTAATAGATGTCTGGGTCCTAAAAAAAGGTTGCATCTTACATCGCACAGTGATGCTGCGAAGAGTCTGCTTGATACATAAGAGCCTTGCTAACATTCAACAATGTTCACACACTAAAAATATATCTTTTGGAATGTTAGATTAAATATATACGGTAAGTATGCTATAGAATGTTTCCATACTCAGTTAGTTTCATAGTATGTATCAAGTTCATTCAGCTTGCGCCCAGTTTGAACTTGCACCCACTGTTTATGGGTGGAATTCATATTTTTGTTACCCATAAGTTTGTCTAGATGGCTTTTGAATGAAGTAATTTTCTCATTGTCGATTACATACTGAGGTAAGATCTTCCATTTTGATATTATTCTTTGAGAGTAACATTCACTTTTTGCCATTTTATTGTTGTCACCTTTCCTTTGGCAGTTTTGTGATCTTGTGTTTTAATTTTAGTTTGACTAAAGATACCTATGATCACACCAAGAAAATGATCATTTTTTGCTCTGTGTGCAAGACAGAGGTCTCCTCTAGTTCTTCTGTAATGTAGAGAATAAAGACCAAGACTATTTAATCTATCAGTATAGGTAAGATTGTTCATATTTTTAATTTTCTTTGTCGCCTTTCTTTGAATCTTCTCAATGATACTAGAGCCCATAGATGTTTGTGGTGTGCTGAACTGTGTGCAATATTCTAAGTGTGGTCTAACCAAGAAACATCGAAACATAGACTTTGATGGCAGATAAGGACCGCTTGGCCCACCTAGTCTGCCCATTTCCCAATCTACAGGATAAACTGCAGATCCTAGTTAACCAACAGCCTATTTCTTCCTACCCTCAAAAATAATTGCCTTGTCTGTCCCATGCATTCTTGAATTCTCCAACAGTTTTAGACCCCACAACCTCCTCAGGAAGACTGTTCCATGGGTCCACCACCCTCTCTGTGAAACATACTTCCTCACATTGCCCCTGAGCCGTCCCCCCTTTATCTTCAAATTGTGTCCCCTTGTTCTTGCACATCTCTTTTTCTGAAAGATGCTACCCTCTTGGACTTTGTTGATTCCACTGAGGTATTTAAAAGTTTCTATCAATTCCTCCCTCTCCCTCCTTTCCTCAAGGGTATACATATTAAGCGCCTTTAGTCTCTCTTCATATGGATTCTCTTGCAGACCATGCACCATTTTAGTTGCCATCCTTTGGACTGCCTCCATCCTGTCTATGTCCTTGAGGAGATGGGATCACCAGAACGGGATGCAGTACTGCAGATAGGGTCTCACCAACTGTCTGTACAGAGAGATAACAACTTCCTGTTTTCTGCTGGTGATGCCTCTCCCTATGCATCTCAATATCCCCCCAGCCCTCCCTACTGCCTTCTCACATTGCTTGCCAACCTTAAGGACATCTGATAAGATTACCCCCAGATCCCTTTCCATTTTTGTTGTTGTTACTCTCCCCCACCATTGTGTACTCTTCTCCTGGGTTTCTGTTTCCCAGGTGCACTATTTTGCACTTCTTTGCATTGAATCTAAGCTGCCATACTTCTGACCATTCCTGCAACCTTGCCAAGTCCCTTCTCATCCTTTCCACACCTCCTTGTATATCAACCCTGTTGCAGATCTTTGTGTCATCTACAAAGAGTCATCATTTTCCTTCCAGTCCCTCTGCAATGTCACTTATAAAGACATTAAAAAGGACTGGACCCAGTACTGAACCCTGCGGTACCCCACTAGTAGCCCCTCTTGTGACCCATTGTCTAGCCAATGTTTTACCCAGGCTACCACCCTGGGACCCACTCCCAGGCTGGCTGATTTGTTTGTTAATCTTTTGTGTGGGACTGTATCAAATGCCTTGCTAAAGTCTTGGTAGGTCATGTCCACAGCCCCTCCCTGGTCTACTACTTTGGTCACCCAGTGAAAGAAATCAATTAGATTCATCTGACATGACCATCCCACTGTGAACCCATGCTGCCTTGGATCCTGTGCCCCACTTTACTCTAGGTACTCTGCAATTCTTTCTTTCAGAAGTGATTCCATCACTTTCCCTACCACAAAGGTCAAACTGACAGGTCTGTAGTTTCCTGTCTCTGTCTTGCTCCCACTTTTGTGAAGGGGGATCACATCCTCACTCCTCCAGTCCTCAGGTACCACACCATCCTCCCATGATTTATTAAAAAGGGTAGTCAGTGGTGTCACTAGTTCTCCCCTTAATTATTTCAGAATTCTGGGGTGAATCCCGTCAGGCCCCATTGCCTTGTCCACCTTCAGTTTTAGGAGTTCTTTCAGAACCCTTTCTTCTGTGAAAGTACTGAGATTGACCCCCCCATCTAGAGTGCTTCTGTTAATTGTATTTGGCACCTCTCCCTGCTCCTCTTTTGTGAATACTGAGCAGAAGTATTTAGTCAGTATCCCTGCTTTTTCACTGTCCCTCTATGCCCACCCACCGTCCATTCTATTCAGATTCACTCTCCCTCCCTTTGTCTTTCTACTCTCCCTAATGTACCTATAAAAGGTTTTATCCCCATTCTTAACCAAGTTGGCTATCTTTTCCTCAGTTTGGGCCTTTGCTATTCTGATTGCCCTCCCTGCATCCTTCTGCCTTAAGTGGTACAGTTCTCTGTCCTCCTCCTTCTGTGTTTCCTTATACTTCTTAAATGCTATCTTTTTCTCCTTAACCTTCCCTCTTACCTCTTTTGAGAACAATCGTGGTTTTTTCTTTCATTTTGATTTATTTGCTTCACACAAAGGCTTGTTGCCTCTGTGATGGCAGTTTTGATGTTTCCCCATTGTTGCTCCACCCCTCCTTCTTGTCTATTTGCTAGTGCATTTCTAAAGCACTCTCCCATCTTGCCAAAGTCAGCCCTCCTGAAGTCCAGTGCCCTCACTTTTGTATTGCTTGACTCTGCAGCTGAGTTTATCGTGAACCACACTGTTTGGTGGTCACTTGTTTCCAGATGGCTACCCACTTCTAGATCTGAGATCCCCTCACTGTCCTCATTTGAGAGTTTGGGGTCTAAGATTGCTCCCTCCTGAGTGGATTCCAGCATTAGCTGTCTGAGGCATGCCCCTTGTAGGGATCAAGAATGGCCCTGCTCTTGGATGTGGCTGCAGCGAAGGTGCTCCAGTTAACATCTGGCATATTCAGGTCCCCCATAAACAGTATCTCCCCTTTCTCAGCTATCCTAAGGATGCCTTCTCTTATATCCTTGTCCATTCCCTCCCCCTTGAGATGGGGATCTGTATACAACCCCTGTACAGATTGTGGTGCCATTTCCAGTCTCTAAGGTGACCCACAGTGCCTCCTCTCCTCCCTGTTTACTCTTTTGTTCCATCGTTTTTATCCCTTCCTTTACATAGAGAGCTACTCCTCCCCCTCTTCTACCCTCCCTGTCTCTCCTGTAGGTTGTGTACCCTGGTATGTAAACATCCCAGTCATGGTTCTCTGTGTAGCATGTTTCTGTGACTGCCACGATATCCAGGCATCCCTCTTCCATCAGGGCCACCAGTTCAGGGAGCTTGTTGCCCAGACTATGGGCATTGGTACTCATTACCCTCCATTCCTTGATGGCTTTACCCCTTTTTGCCCCATCCCTGTCCTTATTACCTTTATTGTTTTCTCCATTTACCTCTGCCCTTCTCCCTATTGAAGTCTCTATCTTGGTGTTTACCTCACTTATTACCCTGATTTGTTTGGGGGGGGCTAGGATTTCCCCTGCTCCTTTCCAGTGCCTTCCCCCTTGGCTAGTTTAAATGCTTGACAATGAAGCATTTAAACCTATTACCTAGGATCATGGTTCCCCTCCTGGTCAAATGCAGACCATCCCACCAGAATAGGTCTCCAGGTGGACCCTCAGTCCCCAATTAAGCCAAACTCCTGAGCTTGGCACCAGTTTTTCAACCACTGATTAAATCCCATGGTGTGGAGCACCCTAGCCTCACCCATGCCATAGACAGGCAGCACCTCTGAGAAGGCTGCCATGCATGCTACTTGTCTAAGGCCCTTCCCCAACTCCACAAACTCTTCCTGCACTGCTCTGATCCCTTTCTCAGCCAGGTCATTTGTTCCTAGGTGGACAATGACATCCAGCTCCCTCCCCCATGCAGCTGCTCCCACGATCCTGAGGATTCACTCCCTGTCCCTCCAAGCCATGGCACCAGGCAGGCCTGCCCCATGGGGTCCCATGCCACCCTTCTGTGGATCTCCTTTGTGGAGGTTCCCAGCATCCTCCTTGGTCTTTACTGTGGGTGCCTCCATAGAGGAACCACACTTTGCCAGAATGGCATATGAATTGTAGAGAGGTACAACTGGAAGGATGTGCCTCTGTTCCACTACCCTCACTCTCCCTGAGCCCACTGTGGTCCAATCACTCCTCTTTCTTGGCAATCTCTAAGGCAATGGTAGTGGCCTAGGTGATTCCTGGGTGGGAGAGGAGGTCCCCTAAATCCTGGCCAACTCAGCCTGGAGATGAGCAACTTCCTCCCTCTTCCCAGAGAGGGACCTGCAGATGGGACAACACTGCATCCTCCAGAATGTCTCCCAGAAGACTGCTGATCCACAGCCACTGCACTGCACCAGTCCCATCATATCTTATTTCTGGCCCCTTAACTGTTGTTTAGAATAATTACTCTTTCCTCTGTTTGTTTATTTTTCTCCCTACTTACTTACTTACTACCTCTGTGCCCTTTAATCTCCTGATCTTCCTGTTCTGAGACAAGAAGTTCTATATTTCTCAGTCTCCTTACTTGTTCAGAGTCAGACATGCAGCAGCTAGGGGAGATGGAGAGCTACTCTATTCCTTCTAGGATGGTGAGTCTTTTGTAGCTCTGTGTTCTCTCATTTCCTGCTCCCAAACAGGAAGTTCATGTTGTTAATTAAATCCTGTGACTATAAAAGTAGAACTGGCTAAGGGTGAGGGTGGAGGGGAAGGAAGGAGGTCAATATAGTCCCAGTAGAGAAGCATAGTTATAATAGCAGCTCCTTCCTCTTGCTGTTCTCTGCCTGTTCTCTGCCAGAAGCTATCTAGGGCAGTTTTTAAATCTAAAACATCTGGCTTTTCTTCTAGCTAAGTCACTCCCCCTACTTTACAGCTCTTTCTACACCTAGTTAATTGCACAGATAACAATGCCCTTCATCCAACTCAGACAAACACATAGATAACTGCAAAGATTAACAATTCACTTCAGCCAACTCAGAAAAACACACTAACTTTTTTTTGTTTTGTTTTTACCCTAAATTGAAGGTCCAAGTAGTAGAGTTCTAGTTCTTTAGTCCTAGTAGAGAAGTATAGTTATAACAGCAGCTCTTTCCTCTTGCTGTTCTCAGCTAGTGTATAAGGGCACAATGACCTCTGGTTCTCTGCTTTTAGTACACCTAATATATACATCTCAAAATGCTTTGTCCTTTTTTAACTTTAAGTTTTGTGTTTGTGTGAAAGGACAAGTAATTTGTAACATAGACTCTTAGGTCTCTTTCATTTGATGTCATCTGATTTTTATGGCCATTTAAGTAGTAAGGAAAATTCTGATTACTGTGACCCAGGTGCATAATTTTACATTTATCTTCATTAAAATTCATATGGTTATCTCTAGCCCACTGTTCAAGCAAGTTAATATTGTTTTGGAACTAATTTTTTTAATTAATATCTGTGATTATGGTGTCTATTTTACAGTTGTCAGCATACTTGCTCATCCATGTAGTGTTGTTGGTTTGCATGGTTGTAACAAAAATGTTGAAGAGCATAGGTCCAAGGACCGAGCCCTGAGGAACTCGACTGGTCGCTGATCCCACTGAAGATTCATAAACCCTGATTACTACCTTTTGGGGTCTATTATTGAGCCAAGATGCTATCCATTTTTATTATGGCTGTGTACAGAGCCTACAGCCATTTTGAAATCTGTAGCTTGAAAATGGAGTTTTGTGGAACTCATGTTTTGGACATTTCTATGTATTCTTCCATGCCAACTGACATAAAATATTCCCTTCTTTCTGTCAAGAATGTTGGAAACATAACTCTAAGCTGCTTATCAGATGCCATTAGGAAACTGAAACAGTTTGTTAAATATTTGTTAAATATTGGTTGTCTATTGAAATGGAGATTTGCACATTTGAAAAATAAGCATTTAAACAGCTTCTTGATATTAATTTAACTTGGGAATGTATTGTCTTTCAAGAAAGAGTCATACCTCATAAATGTCATCCTTACCCCCAACAAGTCTATGATTCACACTGTTTTTTAACCTCTGGAGCCTATAGCCCTCTTGCTATCTGTAGCTGAAAAATGGAGTATTGTGGAACACATGTTTTAAACTTTTCAATGTATTCTTCAGTGCCAACTGAAATAACATATTCTCTTCTTTCTGTTAAGAATGATGGAGACATAACTCAAGGCTGCTTATCAGATGCCATTAGAAAACTGAAACAGCTTGTTAAATATTTGTTAAATATTGGTTGCCAATGAAACTGGAGATTTGCACATTTAATATCTGTGCGACTCGGTGTGGTCGTGTGGGCTAGTGTCTACGGTGCCCTCCCCCACCACCACTCCCCAACTCCAAACGGACAAAGACGACTCGGTGTGGTCGTGAGGGCTAGTGTCTACAGCACCCTCCTCCACCCCCAACCCCTGACTCCAAATGGACAAAGACAACTCGGTGCGGTGGTGAGGGCTAGTGTCTACAGTGCACTCCCCCACCTCTGACTCCAAACAGACAAAGATGACTCAGTGCGGTCGTGAGAGCTAGTGTTTACGGCACCCTTCCCCACCCCACCCCCTGACTCCAAACGGACAAAGACAATCTCAGTGCGGTCGTTGAGGGCTGGGTGTCTATGGCGCCTCCCTCACCCCAACCCCGACTCCAAACGAACAAAGACAACTCGGTGCGGTCGTAAGGGCTAGTGTCTACGGTGCCCTCCCCATCCCCACCCCCGACTCCAAACGGACAAAGGTACGGTATATTTCTGGCAGTGAACCACCGAGCTTGCTGCCTCCTCTCAAGGACTCTGTTGTGCTGCTGGAGTTTGGCCCCACCGATGCAGAGCATCGGCCCACCACCACCACCCTTGGTGGGCACTCCCTTTTATGTAACCAATCAGCCAATTTTCCCATTAGCAGCTTATATGGCTTAACCACTAGAGGCTGCTCTACTGCCTGAGCTCCTGTTTTCTCTGGCAGTCCTTGTTCCTCCAACTCTTAGTGTCAGGATGATTACTATAATTATATCGCTGTGCCTTTGCTCCCCTGCCCAGCCCCCGTCATACCCCTGATGTACCCCAGACACCCCATTTGGCTGGAGCCTGAACACCTGGCAGCTAGTCTTATTTTTGGTAACCACCAGCCCCTCCATACACCTGTTATAGGGGCTTGGCAGTTAGCTCACACTCCTCTTAATTACTATGCAGGCCTGCATTTTCAAACAACCCTGGCTGCACCCCCTTGGGCTGTCCTTACCCAGAAACCTCAACATACAACACCGTCATCCACCCTAGACTTTCATTACCTCCTTCAGGCTTACCTTAAGGCACAAGCAATACCCATTCCTACTGTCTCCACCACTATACCACATTCCCTGACATCCCGCTACATAAAGATGAAGTGTTCCAGGTACCCCTTCTCAAAATTCCTCCTACTCCTCCTCCTCTTGTCTGGGAATATCCATCCTAATCCTGGACCACCAATTGGCAGGATGCCACCCCAATGTACCTTGGGACAGTTGCACATTGCCTCTCTCAACATCTGTAGCATCCTAAAAAAGTGGGACTCCTTCCAGGCCTGGGTACTTCAACATCAACCAGATGTCATTGTAGTGTGTGAAACCTGGCTCACCCCTCGGACCCCGGATTCCTCCTTATCATTGCCCAGGTTCACCCTTTACTGTGCAGATCATCAGGGTATGTGAGGGGGTGGATGTGCCCTCTATACTAAGGACACCATACAAGGTCACCTACTCCACTCCCCTCATCTGGAGGCAGGCACACAGGCCCTCACTGTCAAGCTGGCTCTGGGAAGAGTCCAAAACCCACTGTACATTACAACAGTCTACATTCCCTCAAGGGACCAAAAATCAGCTTTCCAAGCAATTTTGTCATACCTGGACACATTACCATCACAGTCGGAACAACTTGTGCTTGGTGATTTTAATATCAATTGGCTAAGTAAGGATGCCATCCCTCACGTTGATCTCACCACAGCCCAAGACCTAACTCAACTGATCACTTCTCCTACCCATTTGGATCCACGTACTGGATCCTCCTCCCTACTGGATCTCATCTTTTCCAATCGCCCGGGCAAGATTATGAATGTCTCTGTCCTCCCAGACACCCTCAGAGACCATTCTCCAGTTCTCTGCTCCTGGTCCTGTAAAATCCCAAGATCTCCTCCCAAAATAATTGTGCAACATAAACTTGGTCCTGGTAAATTGGCACAATTGAAAGCACACCTTAGGGTCATGGATTGGTCCTCCATTTTTAATACTGTAAACCTTGACAGTGCCTTGGACTTATTTACCCGGTCCTTCAATAATATCTGTGATCTCTATGCACCATTCACGGAAAGAATGGTTAAAGGCAACCATGTACCTTGGTTCACTGAATGGCTCAAGACTTTAATGCGAACCAGAGACTCGTTATGATAACTCTCTATTGAGTCCGGCCTCCCCCAAGATAGACAGAATTATAGAATGGCTAGGAATAAGTGCACTTGGGCCATTCGTAGGGCAAAAGCAGATTACTATAAATCCGCCTTAACCTCGTCCTGGGGATCCGGCCGCAAGTTTTGGAACAACATCAAGGAAACATGCGGTAAGGTCCCCAACCTGGTCCCTCCCAAATCATGTCTAATGGGTCCTTGACCTCTGACCTCACTCACATCGCTGCAGTTTTCAGTGATGCCTTCTCCAACCTTAGCCATGTTCTCCCCCTGAATTTCTATGACCCACCGGCTCCTAGCTCACCCGCCCCGCACCTTGGTGCTCCCCCCTTTTACCTTTGCTACATCTCTCCCAAGTCAGCTGAACCATATCTTACTGCTGCCCTTAGTCACACCGCCTCCAACGCCAACTCCCTTGACCTCAGAATTCTTCGGCTTTCCCTTAAGGAAGTCCTTGTCCCTCTCACCCTCATTTTAAACCTCTCCCTCTCCCTTTGCAAATTCCCTGCCATTTGGAAATCCGCCTATATCACGACCATATATAAAGGTGGGGACCGCTCCTCTGTTAACAATTACCGCCCTATCTCCATACTACCCCCCTCTCCACAGCCTTAGAGATGATAGTTTCGGATCAGCTCACTGACCATCTCAATAAATATAACTTACTCTACAAACAACAACATGGTTTCCATAAAGGTCACAGCACGACTACTGCCCTGCTTGAACTAACATCTCACATCCACACTGCACTGGATAAAGGCCACATCACAGGTGTGATCTTCATTGACCTCACCAAGGCTTTTGATACCATCCATCATTCACTACTCCAAACCTCTTTGCTCAACCTGGGTCTCTCACAGGAAGCAGTGGGATGGTTCGCTGATTATCTCGCCAACCGGACCCTTCAAGTTAAAATTGGCAATACCCTATCACCTAAATCTCCTGTCCTCTCAGGGGTCCCACAAGGGTCCATTTTGGGTCCCCTCCTATTCAGCCTCTTCCTAAATTCCCTCCTCGCATCCTGCACCTCCAACTTATTACTATATGCAGATAACGCTGTCATATTCTCCTCCAGCCCTGACCCCTCCCTACTCCACCACTCCCTCCAGTCCTCCTTTAATGTGGTCAAAAGTTGGTTCTCCTCACAACGCCTTATTATCAACTATAAAAAAAAAACAAGAGTATGCTATTCGCACACCCGCAGAATTCCAGGACTGGGCTCTTCCCGCAAATACGATCAATGTCCCAGACTCCCCTGGAATTTGTGCATTCCTTCAAATACCTGGGCATCACTTTGGACACTGGCCTTACCTATCACGAGCATATACATCAATTATCTAAGGCCCTAAATATCAGGCTAGGGCTCCTGCACCACTATAAACATTGCCTTACCCTGGAGGCCCTTAAGCTTGCTATATCCTCCTCGGTACTCTCCCTGCTAGACTATGGTCTCCTGACTTTTGGAGGGGCTAGCTCCTCAGCCTTGATAGTCTTAGACTCGTCCATAACAAGGCCTGTCGTCTTATATTAGGATTTGACAGACTTACCCATACCTGTGCTCTATATAAGGATACCAATTGGCTTAACCTAAACAACAGAATCAAATTCCACACTTGTGTCTTGGCAAAACAAATTACCTTGGCCTCTTCCCCACTGCACTCACCCTTTAATCACTAAGGACTCAAAAGTTAAGCACACCCGTAGCTCTGACACCCATCGTTTCTCCATCCCTTCCTGTCGCACAGCTCAGTTCCAAAGATCCGTTTGTTACAGGGCACCCTTGTGGATGAATAACCTACCCTCTTCCTTGCGTTCTGATCTAAGAATTGGTCATTTTAAAACGCACCTCTGGGCTCACCTTCAATCCACAAGTAACTGCGTCTGTACGTGAATCAGTGACACCTTTTCTGTCTACTACTTACAGTGGCCTCTGGCCTGCCTCTGCTTACAGCTCTTAATCTCCCCCCTCCCAGGGATGTTAAGTCCAGTTTTTTCTCTCAACTGCCTCAAACTGTTCTAGTTCTTGTATGTTAGCTTAACTGCTCCTGTTATTAACATAGCTCTACTCTGTAACAAGTACTGCACTGTGTAACTGTCCTAACTGTATTGAACATTCTGTACATATTATATGTGACGTGGAACCTTTGTAAAGGAGTCTTTGACTCAAAGGTATTTCAGATCTCTGAAATAAATAAATAAATACTAAGCATTTAAACAGCTTTTTGATAATAGTTTAACTTGGAATGTATTGCCTTTCACGAAAGATTCATACCTCATAAATGTCACCCTTTCCTGAATAAATCTGTGATTTACACTTTTTTTTTTTACCTCTACAGGCACTATCTGATGAGCAGTCTCAGACATGTTCCAGGTCTTCAGAGACCTGCTTAGACTAAATATGTATCTATAACAAGCCATTTTTTGCTATCTTTCTGGGAAAAAAATATATTGAGCTACAGCAACGTATATATATAATATACACATACACGTACACATACACACACCATCCTCATGGCCACAACATTCAAAATAAATATTGCATTCCAATATGTTGTAAAAAAAAAACTGTCAGTGAACACAGTGAGGTTCAGTTTAGAGTAAATTTTCTTTAAACATTTCTTAGCTTATATTTTGTACACACAAACACACACACACACACACACACACACCATCCTCATGGCCACAATACTGCCAGGCAGCCTGGGTTCAAGTCCCAGCTGTGGCACTTATTCTTTCTCGCCTCTGTTTATATGTGTTCCATAAAATATGCACACCACACACCTGTGTGATTGTTACAAGTAAATATCTGTGTAACTATTGGGTTGTGCATTTAAGAAAGATTAATGTGCTTGAGGATGGCCCAGGTTCCAGTTACCTCAGTGGTGCAGCTGGTTAGTGCAATCAGAACGGTATTCTGAGCAGCCTGGGTTCAAGTCCCCGCTGAGGCACTTATTCTTTCTTACCTCTGTTTGTATATGTTCCATAAAATATGTACACCAGACTCCTGTGTGATTTTTTCAAATAAATGTTTGTGTTGCCATTGGGTTGTGCATTTGAGAAAGAGTAATGTGCTCGGGGATGGCCCAGATTCCAGTTGTCTCAGTGACGCAGCTGGTTATCACAATCAGAACTGTATTCCAGGCAGCCTGGGCTCAAGTCCCCGCTGAGGCACTTGTTCTTTCTCACCTCTGTTTGTATGTGTCCCATAAAATATGCACACCAGACTCCTGTGTGACTATTACAATAAAGAAACTGTTTGTTTATGCCAGTGACCACAATGAAGTTCAGTTTAGAGTAGATTTCCTTTAAATATTTCTTATCCTATTATTTGTATCCTGGATAGCGCAGGGGAGATGCTACATCTCATTGCCATAGGGATCTTCACTTACACATTTCTGCACTGTATTTACTCAGGCTGTCCCAGATTAGATGCAGTATCTTGTTTTTAGTGGGGTCATGATTTTTCTATTTTGATAATGTATTTCTTCAGGGTAACCTAATCCAGGGCCTCATATTTAAAGGAGATGTGAAGTGCGTCCTGGTGGAACTCTGAGGTGTGCCTTGCAACTCCAACAATGCACCACAGCATGATATTAAAAAGTGTGGGATGCACCTGCTGCAAGGGAATGGACCAGAGTGCACACAAATAGTATGCCATGCAAGCTGAGGGTGTGTTCCCATGTATATACCATGCTGCAGCATACTTAGTGGGAAATTCACCCCTCATAGCCCAGAACAGCATGGCCCACAGCTAGGCCATGAATAGCTGACCTAAGCCAGCTAGCCACCCACAGGTGGGCTGTGGAAATGCACACAGGTGCACAGCAGCCTGGCAGCCCTGGTGGACTAAAGGTACCCCCTCCAATCCATGACTGATCCAACTCCATTCTCGAAGAGCTCCATAGTGCAGGGCCCCATAGACCCAATCGCACCAGAGAAAACCACAGTCCATATCCATAGCATAGAGGACTCCCACCCACTGCCTTGGTACATAGACAACCCTGCTCCCCCCATATCCAAGCTGTTGTGGAGACTGGCACTGCACTCCATGCCCTACTACAGCCAACCACCATCTGCACTGGACCTGGGCTGGGGACCTCCTCTCCAGAATGACCCAAGTGGCTATACCATACATTGGGGCACTACACAAGCTGTAGGCCCACCAGTGTATGCAGCTGTGTGTATGTCCCTGTCAAACCGTAAGAGGGAATTGACATACCTCCAATGCATATCTTATTGATGCTGTATCTTCCTGCAGCCATACATTCTTCCCCATGCCCCTGTGTAACATGACACCCTCTGGACTGCTGAGGTATCGTGGGTGCCATGGGGTGTGGTATCCTGCAATGGAATTTGTAGTGTATGATCCAGGCTATGGATAGTGTGTTTGTGGTTCCCAGTTGTACAAACAAATAGGTCGGTTGTAACATCCCTGTTCCGGGACCTGTGTGAGTGAGTACAGCATTGGCTTTCACACACACTGAGTAGTGCAATGGCACCCGGGACAATTTATCCACATGCAAGTGCCTGAGGTATATGGCCACTGGGTGTTATCATCCACACTCATCTTGTACCTATGAATGACACATTCCAGAGTCCTACCGCCAGTGCTTCACCACCCAAAATTAAGATGCCATTTCTTCTGTGAATTATCCAGGCTTAATATATAGCAATCAACAGGCATATTCTAGGAAAATACATTGTAAAAATGATGTGTAAAAGGAAGACCACATTGAAACTGCTTCTCAGCAGATCTGCATTGTGCAAATTCATTAGAAATAATGGGTAAAAGCATCCCAAAAGTTCTCCACAGCATATCGGCTCTGACCAGAGTTTTTTTTGTATTTGGGTGTAGTTTTATTTTTATGAGATAGTCAATTAAAATATTGTCTGAAAGAGTAGCGAAGGCTTTCGAATAGTCCAAGAACAGTACGTCTACTGACAGACCCTTGTCCAGTGCTGCACTCACTGGTTCAAAAAACTGGAGTAGATCTAAGAGACATGAGCTCCCTTTGCAAAATCCATGTTGTGCTATATCTATAAGGCCTTTATTGTTAATGTGACTGATGATTCTATAACAGGTGTTCCATCAGTTTCCTGATGACCAAGGTAAGTCTTATTAGCCTATAGGTGTTAACATGCTTTTCAGAGCCACTCTTGAATATATATGCAACAATTGCAGTTTGCCAAACTGATAATGATTTTCCTTTTTTTAGTGATCCATTAAATAACCTAGTTAGTGGACCAACCAGCACCAAAGACAGTTCCTTAATGAACTTGGGTAGAATTCCATTGGGGCCTGCTGAACCATTTGGTTTAATTATAGTAATGGCATCTAATACCTCGGTTGTAGTAAATTCACATGAGTCTACTAGGTGTGGAATATGTGTTTCAGTTATTGGCTGTTTTGGTTTGAATACACTCAAAAAGTAATAATTGAGTTTGTTTCCTATTTTGACTTCCCTGCTTATTGTTCCTTTGGATGTTACCAATGGACCTATCCCTTTTTGATGACCCTTTAGTGGACCAATGTAATTGAAGAATTGTTTCTTATTATCTTTAGTGATTATTGCTAGTTTTAACTCATATTCTTGTTTAGTTTTCCTAACAGTTTTTTTTTCGCTTTATTAGCACTTTTTTATATTTAGTCCAAGATGCATCAGTTGGTGTTTTTATGTGTTTATTAGATAGTTTGTTGTATCTATTGATTAGACGCTTTATTGTTTTGTTCCACCATGATGCTAGTCTTTTCTTGTTGATGTATTTTGTTCTTTCTGGCACCCAATGTGCTATACAATACTTTATTTTATTATTTATTTTTTCCCAAATAGTTTCAAAATTAAGACCATTAAGGTCAGTTTCCGAGTTCTAGTCCCTTAAATATTCACTGATTTTTGTGATAATTGGCTTTATAGAAGTTCTTAACAATGGTTGTACCATTAGCACTACAAGCCTTTAGTGCCATGTGTATTTTAACCATGTTATGATCACTGTCACCTGATGGTGGCAAAATTTTGGGTTCAGAAATATGCACTTGTATGTCGGCTAGAATGATATCTAAAATGTTGTTACCTCTAGCTTGAAATTTGAACAATTGCTCTATATTATTTGAGATTGTAATATTTATAAAGCTGTTTTTACACATTCCAGACCCCTCTAGTGAATTCCAGTTAATTGCTGGAAAGTTAAAGTCTCCCATAAGAATATAACCCCCTCTATTGATATGCTATTAATTTTGATTACAAATTTATTGGTTTCACCCAGGTTTAGACAAGTGGAATGGTACCCCAGGCCAACAGTAAGTGTTCTGTTGTTTGCTTGTACCTTCGACCAAATTAATTCGGAACTGTTATGTTGTGGACTTATATCATGTACCTTATATTGCACATTGACATAAAATGCTATTCTGCCACCTGTTTTTCCAGAGAGATTTTTGCAGATTTTAATATAGCCTTGAACTTTGGTGTTCCAGTATTCATTTTTAAACCAGGTTTCAGTGACACCTTAGATTGCTACATTGTTAGACACCAAGTAGCTTTTGAGCGCCTCCATTTTATTGCGTAGGCTCCTTGCATTAATTAGTATCATCTTTAATTTGTCATTTCTAGTGAATATTTCTGGAGTTTTAATCTAACTATCATTATTAGCTGAGTAGATGTTGAGTCTACAGGATTTGGTGGAATTTGGGGGTGTTTTTAGAGAGTTAGACTGTGCATTTCTCTCCCCCCTGTGTGTTAGTTTAAATAATTATTAATGCTTCTCAGTAGTCTTTTTCCCAACAGATTAAATCCGTTTCAACTAAGAGGAAGTCCATCCCAACAATAACAATTGCTTCTCTTCACAAAATCCTCCCAGTGGCTTATACAGTTTATGCCCTATGACATGCACCATTTCCTCAGCCATTCAGTTACTGATTCAGTGTTCATGGTCATGTTTTTTGTAGCTTTAGGCACTGGGAGAATTTCTGATATTGCAATATTGCAGCCCATATCTAAGAGTTTGTTGGTTATTGCCACGCAGCCTTGTTTAATTTTGTTTACTGTTTCAGATGATACATTGTTAACTCCGGCATGAACTATAACAAATGGGATTTCCCCAGCATGTAAAAGTATGTTATTCAACCTTATTGTAATGTCTCTAATTCTTGCCCCACTAAAGCTAGATAAAGTTCTGTTGTTGTTTTTTGGTTTGCAGTTATTTATGTCCAAATGTTTGATCATTGAAGCACCAAGTACATAAATTTGCTTAGTTGGAATTAGTCATTGGGACTGTGTTTGGTGAAGTGTGTGCACTTGGAGCGATACTGGGTCAATCAGGGTGGTCTTGTTACATGTGCTGGAGTTGTTTCCCATCCGCCGATACCACTCAAGGCATGCTGGGCTGACTGGACTTTGGATTCCGTGTTGTGTCCAGGGAGGTTGCTTGTGATTGTGGATTAGTTTAGAGTGAGGATGCACTTCCTGGATTCATTTGGATGCTCTGCTATGAAGATCGCTGGAGTCTAAAGTAGCTGCCAAGTGAAGGAGTGGAATGACTGGTGTGGTGTGGTGTGGCGTAGTGAGTCAGGGGTTCCGGCCCTGCTGGGCATTTACCTATTGGGGCATGTGGCTACACAGAGGGCTGTGCTCTGGTCTGGCCAAGTAGCCAGTGGACTGAATTGATAGTCCTTAGGTTATCCCTGGGGTATACTGATGGGTGTGCCCTGGGTGGAGTTCTGTGGACACTGGCGTTGGTGGTTTTAGTCCTTGTTTGGGATGTTTGGGATTCTGCTCTGTCCGCCTGAGACTACTGAGAGGAATATTCCAACTCCATTTGTCTTTTAGTTTTATGGTCAAACTTTTCCATTCTTACTTTCTGTTTTATCGGATGGTATTGAGAGTTCCTTATCTGTTTAGTCCCCTGGCAGTGAGAGTGTTTGGAGAGCTTAAGAAATTTAATTAACTATTGCCATTATTACAATTTGGAAGGGCAGTGAGAGTGCCTTGTTATTTGCTTGGCCTTCCCAGCAGTGAGAGTGCATGGTGGCTGAAAAACAAATATTTGGGATATATTGGGAGTGACAGTCTCTGACTTTATTTGGCCCCTCTGGCTGTGACAGGATCCTGGGGGGCTGAAGATTGCACACTTTGGCTGACTTTTTTATGGACTTTAGAATTCATTTTAATTATTATATTTTTCTCAGTTGGGCTTTTTCTGGGTTTTTTTGGGATGTTTTTTAGTTCATTTTAATTTAATATTGTACTGTATATTTTAAATGAATTGTTTTTGTATATGGGGTGGGTTTTGAAAGTGCTATAAGATCATATAGCTCTAATCCTTATCCTAGTTAATTACTAGTTTATGATCTGCCTTGTTCTTGAATTTTGAGACTGTGAAATTTTGTTACCACTCTCCTTTTGTAGTAAGAGAGCTACTAGGGATCTAGAGAGTTGTCTTTAGCCTGAGATCTTACATTTTAATTACTGTAATCATGTAGTTATTATAATTCATTTATGTGGGGAATTAGTATTGGTTATGGTGTAGTTTAGTATACGTTTTTGGTTTTAGTCACCAGAATGTGTTGGAGTCCTGACCCCTCAGTCGTGCACTATTCATCCTCTGCCCTTCACTTTCTCTTCGCACCTTCATCTCTCTCCCCCCTTAAATTTGTCAACTTACCAGTGCTATAGAGCACTGGGTATTGTGCATTGGGGGAAGAGGGGGTTTGGGGGTGCAAACGGCAGAGGTTGAATGAGTAGGGCCATCACATTGAGGTTGTGAGGACCAGAAGATGCCCTGGGGGTGAAATGGAATCCAGACTGTGGTCCAGCTTGTCTGGTTTCCATACCCAAGGGCACCACTGATTTAGGTGGGCATGTGGCCAGGGCAGCCCTGAAAGTTCATCCAACTCAAGCAGTGTTATTGAATGCCAGATCCGTTAAAAACAAGACTGCAATTATTGCTGATCTTATAAAGTCAGTGGATCTGGCTTGCATCACTGAGACCTGAATGGATGAGAACTCTGGCCCTATATTAAAGGCCACAATTCCAGCTCGATACTCAGTGATTCACCGCTTGAGATTGGATCACGGGGGGAGGGTTGCGGTCTGTTTTAAGATGAATTGGGCCTCACGAATGTACCAGTTTAAGAGACTGAGTCATTTGAATGTACTGTGGTAACAGGCATAAATTGTAGGATTGTTCTCATCTACTGTCCTCCCAGGGATGGGAAACAGTTTCTTCGGGAAGTAGCAGACTTTATCGTCGACATGGCTTTTGAGTTTCCCAGGCTGATGATTCTGTGTGACTTTAATGCCTGGGTTGATGATGAATTCTCACAATTTGGATGACACTTCCTCCAGTTAATGTAATCTCTGGGCCTTATGCAGATAGCTACTACTGCTACTCATAAACATGGTCACTCTCTTGACTTAGTTTTCCTCCTGGGGATCAAAGCCTCAGATTTGGGGGTGGAACCAGTTGGATGGTCTGATCACTACACCGTGAGGTTCAATTTTGGGGCCACTTCTCGTAGGCCAACCCCTGTGGAGATGGTCAAGTATCGCCCATTATGAGATGTTAGCTCTGAAGGTCTACTGGCGGTACTTGATCTATCGATGATTTGGGAGGCAAACAGCAACCCAGGGGAGATTGCAGCCACTCAGAATCGACCGTCTCAGCTTTTCTGGACTGTAGACAGACTGTGCAACCCAGCCTGTCTGAAAGTCTGGAAAGCGTTTTTGCAAATAGAGTGCGAGGAACTTGCTCGATTCTTTGCAACTAAGGTGGCCAACATCAGGGCAACTATCCAATCACCACATTCTTTGGGCATTGCTTCTGATCAGTGCTTGGTCACTGGCCTGCAGCTTTTCTGGAGTACCTTCAACCACCCGGAGTTCATGGATGTTATGAGAATTGTCCAGAGCATGCATCTCACATGCTGTAGTTTGGACCCAGGACCAACTTCCCTTATTTTGGGTTGTATTGATTCCATCAGCCCAGTCCTTGCACAGACAGTTTGGTGCTTCTTGGAAACTGGTGAGTTTCCTAGCTACCCAAAGGAGGCAGTGGTAACACATCTCTTGAAGAAAACTTCCTTGGATCCAAACTGCCACGTGAACTACAGACCAATCTCTGACCTTCCCTTTTCAGGGAAGGTGGTTGTGAAGGTGGTAGCTGTTCAGTTGGAGAACCATTTAACCATCCATGACATCTATGAACCTCTCCAGCCCAGTTTTTGAAAGAGGCATAGTACTGAGATAGCACTGGTTTAGGTGCTCAATGATCTCCTGATGGTAAGAGATAGGAAAAACTGTTCTATCTTGGTTCTTCTGGATCTGTCTTTAGCATTTGACACTGTGGACCATGGGATTCTTCTCGATCATCTGAGGTTCATTTGTGGCCTGTCGGGTACAGTCCTCAGGTAGTTTACATCTTACCTCACCGGAAGAACTCAGAGGGTGTTGTCAGGGCTTTATTCCTCTGACCCAGTCCCTCTATCATGCGGGGTTCTTCAGGGATCAGTGTTGTCCCCCATGTTGTTCGCAGTGTACATGCTACCCTTTGGAGACATTGTAAGGAGGTATGGGCTGAGGTTTCACTGCTATGCTGATGATATCCAGCTCTGCCTTTCTTTTGCACCTGACCAGGATGGAGCTCTCTCAGTCTTTTAATAACTGCCTCATAGAAATCCAGGAGTAGATGGATTTGAGCTGGTTGAAGTTAAACTTGGGAAAGACTGAAGTGCTAGTTGTGGACCCAGGTTGCTGGATGGGGGGCCTGGGATGGGTTCACACTCTGGGCTCTTTCTCAGAAGCTTATCTCTCCAGCCTCAGAACAGGTGCGAAACCTGGGGGCAATTTTTGACGAAGGGCTGACGCTACATGAGCAGGCGTCGGCCATTATCAAAACATCCTTTTACCATTTTAGGAATATCTCCAGGATTAAGCATCTTCTTCTGTCCAGTGACCTTCATATGTTGGTCCATGCCTTTGTGTCCTCGCACTTGGATTATTGTAACTCCCTTTACTTGGGGCTTTCTGGGGTACAGATCTGCCATTTGCAGTTAGTGCAGAATGTGGCAGCATGGCTTTTGATGGGGACCTCTCGGTCCTGCCATGTTTCTCCAGTGCTGTGCACTCTGCACTGGCTGTCAGTAAAATGGCAGATCACCTTTAAAGTCAGTCTTCTGATTTATAAAGCCCTACATGGACTTGGTCCTGACTACCTGAAAGAGCTTCTTGTTCCCTACCACCCCCGGCGATCGCTTTGCTCAGCTAGTGATGGGATGCTAGAGATTCCTAGAGTATATTTAAAATCTTCTGGGGCCTGTGCTTTTATGCATATGGCCCCCTCTCTTTGGAATTCCCTACCCCACCAGTTATGAGAGTGTGCAACTGTGGAGGGATTTAAAAGAAGTCTGAAATCTCATCTTTGGTATTATGCTTTTTGCGACTGATTTATTTTTTGTTTTATTTAAACTGTGTATTGTTGTAGTTTAATTAATGTATGCTGATTGCGATGTTTTAAAATTTAGAGGTGCCTTGGCTTTGGAAAGGTGCCATAAAAAAAGTTTTATTATTAATATTAATTATATTTGGATCATCATTTAGAATTTGTGCTGATTGTCATCTTTTTGCTGGTCACCTAATATAGTGTCCCTTAATATAATTGTTTGGTGCTCCACCTGATTGTTATTAGCTATATCATTTAAGATCACGGGACTGTTAATGTGGTTACTATTATCAGGATTTATTTATTGATTGATTTCTAGAAATATTGTTGATTAAGTTCCCCGTTGTGTTAATAGTATGAGTTTCCTCATTAAAAGGGATTTTTGGTTCTGATAAGGGATCAAACATGTTTGAGGTAGGTATGTTAAATTGGTTAGCTTTACATTCCCTTTTTGGGGCTTTGGAACTTTGGACAATAAACCAGTCATCATTAGTGGTGGGCAAAGTGGCATCAGTTTGCTCCTTGGAACGATTCGACGAATAAAGGCAGATTCACGAAGTGTTCCACAGTGCAAAGCGGAGTACTTCGCATCATAATAGGTATTGCAAAGTCCATTAAAAACAATGACTTTGTGTTAGTCCACCTTCCCCAAACCACTACTCCACAAATTTTAAGGCAAATGACATTAAAAATAATGTACCTCACCTCACGTTGCCTTGCAGGGTTTTATTTAACTCTAAAAATTGATTAGCGTTTTACTCATAAAAGTGCTAAAACATTGTGAAAATGCATAGCACTTGCCTCACTGTGTTTGACACTTCTAGAAAACCTACATAAATACTTTCTGTACAGTTAGTATTGTCCCAAGAAAAAAACTACTAATCAATTATTTAAAACCCTGCCTTGGTTTAAGGTCCAAAGGCAAATTTTGCAGTGATTCATGGGATTTCAGGTCACATGGGCTGTAGATTGTTCTGCACAGCCCCAGTTTGGGGTAGCATGTGTAGGAAGCTGTTGGAGACAGTTTGCTCTGAGAGCTCTCTGCCATTCAGACCTTCTTAAAGCTGTTAAAAAGGCCTTTTTGATTCATTTTTTTTTTGCTGAAACTTTAGTTCATTGATTGTAGAAAACCCTCCTGTGCTCATATCATCAAGCGTTTATTGTTTGTGTGTGGATTTTGAATGTTAATGTACAACATTCAGTCTGGGTACTAGAGGCAGTGGAAGTGTGCTTTGAGGAGGGGGTGTACCTGTGGTGTTTCATAGACTTGAGTTAGAGAAATAGGGAGTTCTTTGTTTTTGGGTTATATTTTTCTTGTATAACTGACTGTTAATATACATACAGTAATATTTTCAGTAATTATTGACATTTTTTTACTGATTGTGTGTGTTATGGACCTGGTGTAGCAGCACATAATTTCAGGTTGTTTAAAATACATTGTATATTACTGAAGTTTTAAATTTGCTATGCATTACTTGTAGACAAATTGTGTGTGTGTGTGTGTGTGTGTGTGTGTGTGTGTGTGTGTGTGTGTGTGTGAGTGTGTGTGTGTGTGTGTGGTGCGTAACATCAAATAATACACCTTTTATTGTGCCACACTGTAATTGTAGGTGCAGCAGTGTGAACCTGCTATCCACTGCACCGGCGTGATTTTGCACTGCCATTGTGGTATCTTTTCTTGGTTTTGCACTACTGTAATTTGCAGTCAATACCCCCCCGTCGGCAAAAGGAATTCTTTTCTAGAATGGATTGTTTGTGACTTGAGAGCACCACTGGTTAGTTAAGGTGTTGAACTTGTTATGATGTTGCATCTGTATCTCTTGTTGAAGCAACAGTTGTTTTTTGGCTTCATATCCAGTATCCCCTCCCGGCCCCACCCAGAGCAAACGCTCCAAAATCTAAATTTGTTTAGAATATTCTTGCTGATCCCCCAAAATGCCCACAAAGAGTCCTGCAAGCAAAGCTGTTTCTTGCCATGGCACTGCTACTAGTGGCAAGATTGTCTGTGGGCGTAGTAGTATGCACTCACAGAAGTACATTGCTGATGTGAGGAAAGGTATTTCTCCTTCAACATTTTTTACAGCTCAGTCAGTAGCTTCACTCATAGTTGGAGGGGATTATGTTGTCCCAGTTGGTGGTGTTAGTGCAGTTGCTGGTGGTGGTATGAGTACTGCTGCCTCAAGTTCCACTTCTGACCAGTTTACCATGTCCAAAAATACAGTGAAGTGTGAAACAGTGCCAGTGTAGATGATGTCATACTCCCAAGTAACATTCCAGTAACTGAACAGGAGGATTCTAATCATCATGTCAATGATAACACACAATGTGACATTTCTTCCACTGCAGTTCAGGTTATGCATTTGCCATGCAGTGATTGACAGTGTGGTGAAAACATTTTGGGTGATGGTGGTGCTGCTGCTGATGAATCTGATGATGATGATGATGATGATGTTGTGGTTGCAACATGCAGTCCACATGCCAGCATCCAAGCAGAAGATATTGATGAATATGATTATGATGTCAGTGACCCCTGTTGGGAACTGGAGAAAAAGAAATTCAAGGTGGCTGTGTCTGTTTGCATTACCCCCCCCCCATAAAAAGTTGTGATTAACCAGTTTCAGTTGATGATGATGACCCAGTAATAATGATAGGTAGTCGTGGTAGTGAATTGCAGTCCAAGTGTGTCCTGCCTGAAAAATCATGTAGCGCACGACCCCACTTCATGGCTTAAAAAAATGGAGTCCAATAAGCAGCAGAGAGGACATGTTAAAACTACAACATCACAATCCCTTGTTTGGGATTCTTTTGTACAAGATGCAGATGATAAGTCAGTTGCAATCTGCCAGGTTTGCCAGGTGTGTGTGAGTCGAGGTAAAAAGGGGAGCCATCTGGGCACAGGGGGACAGCATACCCATCTTAACATCAGGCACGTGGCACTGTGGACCCAGCACAAGACGGCAGCTAATACCTGTACCACAGTGAGGTGTTCACCCTCGTCATCAAACATCAGAAGCATGCTATCCCCTTCCATGACTGTAACATCAAGTAGAAAATAGATGTGTGCAGTAGTGATGACATAAGAGCAGAGGATTACCACAGGCATGATGAGGTGGAGGAGCAGAATGATTTTGAAATCTTATCCAGTGGTGGTGAGAGTAGCAGTTTTGGTGGTGGTCAATTCAGCATGTCTAGTGCAAGTGGTACATCAACCCCTGTTGGTAAATCTGGGAAAATAACTGCATTTCTGGGTTTGTCATCACCTGTGCAACCATCTTCATCACACGTCCACATTCCATCCCCTGCGATTCGCAGAGTACAACCATTTGTCATCACACCCCGTGTAAAGTGTTCATCTGCCAATGTTACAGAGTGTTTTTGTGCATAAGTTGAAGTACCCACCCAATCATACAGTGTCATGTGAACGTAATGCTGCTGTAGCAGAAATGCTGGTAATTGATCTTTTGCCCTTCTCCTTTGTGGAGAATTCTGGGTTCTAGCGGATTGCTGCACTTGCCTGTCCAAAATGGAAAGTCCCATCCAGGACATACTTTTCGACCTGTGCTGTCCCCGAGTTGTACTATACTGTGTCCGACTCAGTAAGACATGCTCTTCAACATTCCTCCTCTCCATTCATCCATTTAAGTATGGATATGTGGACAAGTGGCAAAACAGTGGGGAGTTCATATTTGTGCAGAAGTGCACTCTGGGCACAGGTGCCCAAGGTTGTTTGTGCTGTTGGTAGTGTGAATAAACAGTGTAGTAAGGTGGAGAGTCATGGTAGCAATCTTCCAGGAATTCAACAGCATGCAGTGATTGCTATGCACAATGTGACCTGTTCACGCACTGGTGAAAACAAATTGGGCCTAGTTCTGAGTTAAAATTGTATTTTAAATATTTAGATAATCATGTGTTTGGACTGGGTATCCATGGACAAGCGCTATTCCCCCTCTAGGCTGAGGGACCTGCGCCCTTTTAATAGCCCCCCATTGCAACGCAAAATATATAGGTGTTGCCATGACCTGGGGATTGCACGGAGGAGGCAGAGAGGGAGGAGGGTTCCCTGGCTACGAGGGGGGGAGCAGAGTGGGTGAATAAGGGTTGTGAGGTCAGGGAGACGCCCTGGGGCAAAATGGGCCCAGGATAGGGGAGTGCGATACCTGGTTCCCATACCCAAGGGCTCCTCCAGGGCCTCTCATCCAACCTGGGTGTTGTTATGCAATGCCAGGTCTATAAAAAAACAAGACAGCAATTATTGCTGATCTTGTTGAAACATCTGACCTGGCTTGCATTACCGAGACCTGGCTGGACAAAAATGCTGGTCCCATTTTGGAGTCAGCTGTTCCAACTGGGTACTCGGTAATACATCGCCCGAGGTTGGATCGTAGGCGTGGGGGGGGGTCGCTATTTGTTTTAAATCAGAATTGGGCCTTGTGGAGGTTCCAGTGGCATCCCCTAGATCCTTTGAGTGTATCATGGGAGCAGGTGTGGGCTGCAGAATCCTGATCATTTACCGTCCACCCAGTAACGAGAAAGTTTTCTGCAAGAAGTCGCGGACTTCATTGTCGACCTGGTGCTGAAGCCCTCCAGGTGGTTGGTCCTGGGGGACTTCAATGCCTGGGTCGACATAAACTCTCACATTTTGGTCAAGACTTTCTACAACTAATGAGCTTGTTGGGCTTCACACAGGTGGTTACCGCTGCTACCCATATTCAAGGTCACTCTTTGGATCTAGTGTTCACCCTGGGGATGGAGATCACGGGACTGGTGGTGGAACCAGTTGGCTGATATGACCGTCACTCGATAAGGTTCAATTTTGTGGCCCCCCTTATGAGACCCACCCCTTTGGAGATGGTTCAGTATTGCCTTTTGAGGGGAGTTACCCCTGAGGGTCTGATGGCAGTGCTGGACCTATCGAGTTGGCCTATGGAGTGCATGGAACCAGATGCCTTAGTTGTGCACTGTAATAATATGGTGCTGAGGGCACTGGATTCCATAGTACCTGTCCATGCTCATCCCCTCTCCCTCCACCCTCGGTCCCCTTGTTTTGATGGGACATTGAGGGAGCTGAGGAGAGTGGGGCAAAGACTGGATCGTTATTGGTGGAAATCTGGCCTGGAGAGTGACAGACTTAGATTGATGGCCCATTATGTGGACTATCCATCAGTAATCTCCCATAAGAAGGCAGAGTTCCTGTCCAGGGAGATAACCGCATCAAAAAACTGACCTGCTCAGCTCTTCCAGACCATCGACAGACTGTGCAATCCAGCCTGTCTACGGGGTCAGAGAGCTTTTTCACAAATACAGTGTGATGAGTTTGCTTGGTTCTTTGAGGATAAGGTGTCATCAATCAGGTCGGAGATCTGCAGCATACGTTCAAATGAGCATTGCAGCGACCGATGCGGAGTTACATGCCCTCAGTCTACCTGGATAGATTTTGACCAGCCAGCGATCATGGATATCATGAAGATTGTCCAGGGCTTACAACCGACTTGCTGTAGTTTGGACCCTGGTCCTATGCGCCTCCTTGTGGGGTGCATGGATGTGATCAGACCAGTCCTTGTGAGGATAGTCAGGGGTTCTTTGGATCAAGAGGTGTTGCCAGAGTCTTTAAAGGAGGCTGTCGTGACACCCCTTTTGAAGAAACCTTCCCTTGACCCTGACTGCCTCGCTAACTACAGACCAATCTCTAACCTGCCCTTTTTGGGCAAGGTTATTGAGAAAGTAGTCACGCTGCAGCTCGATCACTTTCCTACTACCCATGAAGTCTATGATCCTCTCCAGTCCGGTTTCAAGAAGAGGCAGAGTACCGAGACAGCATTAGTTCGGGTACTTAATGATCTCCTAATAGCGAGAGATTGGAAGAGCCGTTCGATCTTGGTTCTCCTCGATCTCTCTGCAGCGTTTGACACTGTGGACCATGGGATGTTGCTGGATTGCTCATGGTTTTGCAGACTGTCAGGACAGTCCTCAGATGGTTCCATCTTCTTCCTCACAGGCAGAAGTCAAAGGGTAGTTTCAGGGATTTTTTCTTCTGCTCCCTTTGCTCTGTCCTGTGGGGTGCCACAGGGCTGAGTGCTTTCTCCCATGTTGTTCACAGTGTGTATACGCTGCCATTGGGAGACATTATAAGGCATTATGGGCTGAGTTTTCACTGCTATGCAGATGATACTCAGCTCTATTTGTCCTTTGTACCCGAACAGAATGACGCAGTATCGGTCTTTAACAACTGCCTCACTGAGATTCAGGACTAGATGAGTGCAAACTGGTTGAAGTTAAATCCAGATAAGACCAAGGTGTTGGTTGTGGACCCAGGTCATTATGTAGAGAAGTTGACTCCTGGGGTTCTCTCTGGTCTTTTATTAGGGGATACCCAGCTGAGACCTTCTGAACAGGTGCGAAATCTGGGTGTAATCTTTGACAGTGCGCTGACGCTGAAGACACAGGTATTGGCCACTATCAAGTCTTCCTTTTACCACCTGAGAAATATCGCCTGGGTAAAACACCTTGTTCAGCATGATGACCTTCCTGTGTTGGTCCATGCTTTTGTTTCCTCTCACCTTGATTACTGTAATGCTCTATGTCTAGGGTTGCCGGGGGTGGATCTCTGTCGCCTGCAGCTGGTGCAGAACGCAGCAGCCAGGTTGTTGACTGGGTTACCAAGAACTTGTGACATCACACCTGTGCTGTGTGAACTGCACTGGCTGCCAGTGTGGTGGAGAATCACCTTCAAGGTCACATTGCTGACCTATACGACCCTACACGGTAAGGGACCGGGGTACTTGCAAGATCTACTTTGTCCCTACCACCCTCTCCGCCCACTCCGTTCCACTGGCGAGGGATTGCTAGAGATTCCCAGGGTTTGTCTTCAATCATCTGGTGCCAGGGCTTTTTCTTTTATGGCCCCGACCCTGTGGAATTCTCTACCTCATCAGATTAGAGAGTGCCTGTCCATGGAATCATTTAAGAGGTCTCTGAAAAGCCACTTATTTGCACTGGCATTCAGATGGATTATTTTATGGTTATTTTATTTTTTTATGTTATTATTTATTATAGTTAATGTTTTATTCTTGTTATGTACTAGCATTTTGATTTATTGAAAAGCACTTTACAAATGTAATTTTGATTGATTGATTGATTGATTGAGTGAAATTGGCAAGTGGCTGAACCCCCTGTACCTGAGAGCTGGGTTCATAGCAAGTGACAATGGGTCAAATGTGGAGAAATGCATCATGGATGGTGGCTTTTTTTGGGTTCCATGCATGGTCCACTCTTTAAATCTTGTGGTGCAGGAGCATCTGTAGCATCCTGATAAAAAGGAAATGCTGCCAGTTGCATGCCGGATCTGTTCTCACTTTTCACACTCTTCACACTCTTCACAGGCCCATTACCAGCTTCGGCAATTGCAGATTAGAAACAGCCTTGTGCAACACCAATTGAAGCTGGAAGTTGTCACCTGGTAGAACTTCACTTTATATATGGCAGAGAAGTTGTATGAACAGTACAAAGCCATCTCAGAATATCTTATCATGCACACTAGCAGTGACAGTTCTGGGGCCTCCATGTCTATGATGACTGAACAGTGGCACCTCATGGACTCTGTAATAACAATCTTGAGGCCTGTTGAACATGCCACACAGGCAGTGAGTGATGAGTCTGCCTCCATTAGCCAGTCAATTCCACTGCTGCCAGTGCTGAGGTAGACATTGGTGAATGCACAGAATAACCTTGATGTGACCAGAGACGGTGCTAGCAGTGTGTTGCTGAAACACATACTGACAGTATTTGACCAGAATCGTCAAATCTTGAGCATTCAGCATAGTGACAACTTTGCAATAGCAACAATGATGGACCCATGATACAAACGTGAAATTGCGTCACTACTGAAGGGCAGTCCTGAACAGGTAAAAACTATCAGTGGGCAACTGGTGCGCTTGGTTCATGGGGCACGGAAGTCACGTGCCGAGGTCATGAAACCTCAGCAGCATAATCAGGCTGAAGGTGAACCTGGAGGAGTTGTATCAAGCATATCCTGTAAGGGAAAGGGGACTGCAGTTCCAGGTGGTCTGTCATCAAAAGTGGTTGGTATTAACCCACTTTGGGAGGCTTTGTCCCAAGGGGGGATTTGTGACATAAATAATTCCGGAGAAACGGATAATGCATCAACCACTGGACTTGGAGCAGCACAGCGAATAGTTGAGTCATATTTGTCTGAAAACAGGCATCTGTCAATCACTGATAATCCCCTTTTATTTTTATTTATTTATTTAGCTTTTGTTGACCGGGTAAGTGCACTAGACAAATCCTGCCTATTTTCAGGCACGACCCGGGGGAGGGGGATACAGATGAATGCCGACTGACCTTGAACCAGATTAAGCTGTTAGTGGTATTTTTTTTAGTGAACGAGGGAAATTTGGCCAGGACACCGGGGAAATTCCCCTACTCTTTTTTCGATAAGTGCCATGGGATCTTTAACATCCACCTGAACTACCACCAATCCAGGCAGATGGGACCTCGGTTTAACGTCTCATCCGAAAGACGGCACCTCAGAAGTGCAGCACCTCTCTCATGTTGCGCTACAGTGTCAGTACTGGGATATTAACCCAGGTGCCAGATGTGGGAAGTGAACCCACAGCCCTCTGATCTCCTGGAGTGGAAAGGTCAGTAAATGGCCAGAACTGACCGCTGTGGCGTTGAAGTACCTGACATGCCCACCCTCTAGTGTGAGTGTCGAGAGGGTATTCAGCTCAGCAGGTGCAATAGCTCGGGATCATCATACAAACCTCTCTCCTGCAAATGTCAGTTTGCTGACATTCATAAAAATGAACGAGAGTCATATACCAGCTCCAACTGCAACCTCAGTATTCGTACCCCGGCGTAGTCATGATTTTGCTGATGTTGTAGAAGGGGACCATCCTGGTGGCAGTGGCAGCATGGAATGGCCTCCCATTAATGTAGATGATAACACAATGAAGAAAGAATTTCCCAGTGGTCAGAATTCAGACATGGAAGACTGCGATGGGAGGATGAAGATGAATGACGATGAGGTTAATGTTGGCAGGTTTTTCTAACTTAAGTGGTTAAAAGGCTGTCACATTTCTTGTATGATACATGTTTTCTTTTTCTTAAAGTTAAATCAGTGTCCCACTCATAATAACTCAAATTCCATATGTCATGTCACATTTATAACACAGAGCACAGTATATCCTGGCCCCCGGACTACCACCACCATAAGACCACTGTTACCTGTTCACCACTGCCACCATAGGGAATGTGACCGTGTGTCTCTCTGGACTACCACCACCATAAGACTGTTAGCCACTGCCACCAGCACCAGATGCAGGAAGATGTGAGAGAGAATGTCATCATGTGCCTCAGCTATGACCACCACCACCATCATTGTGACAATGTTTTCCATTACATGTCTTTTGACCATGCCAAGGCAGAGGGAGTCGAACAGGAGACCACATCCATCAGCCTCAGACACAAAGCTTCTTACTATTAAAACTATAAAGTGAGTATGTGCACTAATGTTTTTCAAGCTGTTCGACTTCCTTTAGCTGTATGTTTTGTTTTCTGTTGCTTTTCTGTGCTACAATGGTCAAGCACATACAAACAACTTATTTTGCTTTTTTTACAGGTTAACAACAAAGGACTGTCCTTCACTGAAGGTCTGTATCAATGGTACAGCAGTAGTACTGTCTACAGGGACCTATGAGATATCCATTTCCAATCCATACTGGTAAGTATATCAATTTTATTTCATCTGTTCCTTTTTTTTTCATAAGAGAGCAAGAAATCAGAATGAAGATTCACAAACTAGGTGACATGTAAGTCACAAAAAATATTTCTGTAACATATCATTCACTATATTCCAAATTTGCAACTGTGCAGCCAAGACAGTGTTGAAAAAGTTGGACTCGGGTTGTTACTTTTATTAGACAAGATGGGACACTGACACTGTGTATTTGTTGCACAGTCTGGTACTAAATTAAACTGTGATCTGATGATTGCAGTGGGACAGCATGCCGATGATTGCAGTGGGACAGCACGCTATCTGTGTTAATCCAGATACCCATGCTGGAATAGACACAGCTTAAACATAATGTCTTACTGCAGCAATCAGGTTGTAATAAGTCCTTCATTTCTTTTTTAGGAAACTCCCAGATGCTTTGTGGTGTCATAGTTGCCTTATCCAAAGAACTTCTTCAACATCATGCCCCCCCGGGCTGGGACAGACATGTAATAAGCAGAAGTCATTTGAATCAATGATGACCATGACCATCATTACTGGACTGGAGAAGGATGCAGATGAAATCTGTGAAGAAGTAACAAAATAATAAACCATTTATGAGATCTACTTGCAAATATGCTTCCCCCTCCCAAAAAAAATATTTACCTTCATTGGCTTGAGAGTACTCCGTTTCCAATTTCAATGTCAACATTTCTCATCAAGCACTGGAATGTGTACACCAACAGTATGTGACATGTGATACAAAACAATACAGTGAGTACATGTATATGTATGTCAACCCCCCACCTAGAAAATACATATACTGTATATCAACTCACCAAGGCTACTTTTAGTGTATACACACAAAGGGCAGCCTTCTATCCAGTTGAGGTGATTGCATCACAGTCGGAGTAATTGCAGCACATTTTGGACAAGCAACAGTTCTCTCATGGTCATCATTTCTGATGGAACACTGAATGGATTCATGTCATGTTATCCCTCCTTCACTTGGTTTGGGAAGAGATTGTGAATCATGACATCATCATCACAGAATGTTAATTTTCTGGACACAAGACAGTTGCACTTTGGGGATACGGAAACATTCTGGGGACTCTGTGTGACCACTGCATGCATGAGGGACTGCACAATACATTCTGGGGGACTTTGCATGTGGTGTACCACTCCCATTTCACTTCGTTAACACTAGGGAATTTTCTGGACACAAGACAGTTGCACTTTGGGGTTGCAGAAAAATTCTGGGGACTTTGTGTGACTGCACAATACATTGTGGGGGACATTGCATGTGGTGCACCACTCCCATTGCACTTAGTCAGCACTTGGGAATTTTCTGGACACAAGACAGTTGCATTTTGTATGTTGTAAGCACATAATGTCATAATTAAATTATAAATTAAAGCAGAAGTTCAACAATCTGGTGAACATTTTGACCTATACTTTTTATGCTATTTTAGATTGCTAGTCACTTACCTCCTAACTTGTATGGTACCATTCTTTTCAATATTTGTGTCTGCTTCAGTAATTTTTCTCATGTTTGAAAAAATAAAAGGAACACTGCTTTTAATATGGCTCGGATCAGATTTTCATCAGTATTTGCAGCTGTTTTTCAATAAATATTGTTCTGTGAGGTCAGAAAACACTGGCTGCTTCATAATTGTTTATTGTACTCACAGCAGAAGTTATATATAAACAACTGATGGACAAAAACAGTGGAAAATACTGATGAAGACCTGGTCTGCACTGTATTAAAAGAAGTGCTCCTTTTATTATTTCAGACATGAAAAAAGTACTAAAGCAGACACAAATACTGGAAAGAATGGTATCATACAAGTCAATGCAACCAACATAAACACTGCCCTTGACCACTTCATAAACATCTTCACTGTGGCCTATGACACGTATGCTCCTATTAAGAAATGCAAAGTCAAATCACTCAGTACCTTGGCTCACTGGTGACCTCCTCAGGATGCTAAAAACAAGAGACCACCTATAGGAGCTGGCCAGAAACTCTGGAAGGCAAAACAACATCCAAAACTACAAATGTGCCCGCAATGACTGCACCAAAACCATCCAGCAAATGAAGTTCGCCTACTATAAGCATGCCCTCACAAACTCCTGGGGCAGTGGTCAGGAATTCTGGAAGAACATAAAGGAACTCACCAGAAATCCACCCAAACCCCCCCCATCAATACTCAACATCAATGGAACCACAACCCTCAACTCGAAAACCATTGCGGATACCTTTAACAAAGCCTTTACCGACCTCAGCACTGTCCTACTCCAGGACTACTTCAAAGATGGTGAAACCCCTCTGTCTGCAATGAACACTACTCCCACCAGCTCCCCCTGCTTCTACTTCAAAGCAGTCAAGGCTCACCAAGTATGCAAATATGTTAGCAAAGCCCTTGGTAAATCAAGATTCAGTAATGACTCCCTCAATCTCAAAATCCTGTCTCTCACACTTGATGAAGTGCTTAGTCCTCTGACCAGAATTTTCAACCTCTCCCTCAGCCTTAGCCAGTTCCCGAACAGATGGAAATCTACCACTGTCACCCCAATCCATAAAAGTGGTGACAAAACTGCCCACGATAACTACAGACCTATCTCCCTACTACCCCCAATCTCCAAGGCACTAGAACGCATCATCTCAGACCAGCTCACAGAATACCTGGATACATACAACATCCTGTACAAGCAACAACACGGGTTCCACAAAGGTCACAGCACCTCCACAGCCCTACTTGAATTCACTGGCGCAATCCACAATGCACTTGACTCCGGTGAACTACTAGGCTCAATCTAAATTGACTTAACTAAAGCCTTTGACACTGTCAATCACCTCCTCCTGCTTGTCCAACTTCAGAACACTGGGCTGTCAACCGACTCCATTGGTTGGTTTAAGAGCTACCTTGAAGAACGGTCCCAAACAGTAAGAATCACTGATACACTCTCGTACCCTAGACCGGTCCACTCGGGAGTCCCCCAGGGCTCCAATCTGGGACCCCTCCTCTTCAGCCTATTTTTAAACTCACTACTGGACAGCTGCCCAGAAAAAATAATTCTCTAAGCCGACAATGCTGTGATCCTCACTTCGGACCCTGATCCAATCCGATTACAAAATAAACATGAGTGGGCCTTCTCCTCCATCGAATCCTGGTTCCTAAATCATAAACTGCTTCTCAATCAGAAAAAAAGCAAGTCTATGGTCTTCTGCAGCTCCCACAATAAAAACAAACAACTCCACCTCTCCATTGTAACTTAACAAGGAGTCATCCTAGAGCAAACACAATCATTCAAGTACTTCGGCATGACCCTTGATCCCCACCTCTCATACACTGTTCATATCAGCAATATTGCAAAGTCTGCAAATGTGAGGTTAGGCATACTATTCCAGCACAGGAAACACCTAACCCCAGAAGCACTGTCAGTGGCCGTTCAAAGCTCCATCGTCAGCACCATAGACTATGGACTTATCATATTTGGGTTTGCAACTACCACTGCTCTCAAATGAAGCACAACATCCCTGAATAAGGCCTGTCATCTCATCACTGGCTCACATTGCCATACCCACACATGTGACCTTTATTCCCAATCTGGATGGCTTCAACTGGACAAACACATAAAATACCAAACCTGCATCACGGCCAAGAAAATTATAATGGGGCTTGCCCCACCTGGTGTCTGTGCCCTCCTTAAGCCTAGACATAGGAACATCACTACAAGGAGATCCAATTCCCATCTACTACATATCCCATGATGTTGCATGACCCAAGGACAAAGATCATTTGCCCATCGGGTATCCAACTGGCTTAACTCTCTTAGAAGCAACATAGCGACCACTCCAACACTCAGCCTTTTCAAGTCCAAGCTGTGCCTCTCACTGCTTGTATTCTGTGATTGCCCATCTTAAAATTTCCACCATTCCAGCTGCACATGCCCCAGCACCCAGCACTTACAATCAGTCTTTGCACCCCTAGCACCTTACCTGTTATATTCCCTTGACAAGGCCCCCTGGCTGCACTGTCTCCTGCCCTCGCCCACCTCCCCTCATATCTCGACTCCTGCTTCTGCCCCCAACCACCTCCCGTACTCCCCCTTACCCCTGCACCTCCTACCCCCCTCAATCTCCTACCCTCACTTCCCCCCCTTCCCTTGTCTTGCTCATAACTCAAGTCTTTGTACTGGTTAATACATGTCTGTAAGCCTATGACTATATATTTGTAACTAAAAATGATGACTGCTGCACATGCTGATGTGGAACCTTTGTAAAAAAGCCTCGTCTCAAAGATATTGTAATCCTAGATTGAAATAAATAAGTAAATAAAAGTAAAGTGGCAATATAAAATTGCATAAAAAAGTATAGGTCAAAATTTTCACTAAATTGTTGCACTGCTGCTTTAATGTTTATTTCAAAAAAGAAATATTTCTTGAGCCTCAGTAATATTTACTTTGTGTTGGGACTCATAAAGTGTCTGTCAAAAAGCAGGACTGAGCAGTGCAAATATGCTGTGCTAAACTGCATGAGTGCCAGCAGTGTTTTTTACTGTGTGTGCAGACATTGTGTAGCTTTGTGCAAACATATATACGGTGTGACTTGTTGCAGTATGCAAGAACAAATTACTCACCTTAGTAATGTTGTTTCTTCTAATGGAGTCTTGCTGTATTCTGACAGTAGCAGTGAGTCCCAACCTTCAAACTTCCCCGGAGATGAAAGAGTTAACTTTCCATGCCAGGCATGGAACGCTGAGCTCGAGCTCAGTTGAGACTCTGTCTGTTGCTGTTTGAACTCAAACCGTCAGATCTTTACGAGCTAAACTCACCGAGGTCCTGTGTGGAAGCTGTAAACCTACACTAGCCAACTGGCTACTAACATAATAACAAATTTTTGGTCCCAAAACAAAGACTCAAGTCAGGAGACCCAAAATGAAATAACACAACACCCACTCACCCAAAGAAAGGGTGATAACAAAAAGTGGGCACCTCCTGAGTGCCAACACTGCCACTGCCCACCCACATCCCAAAAAACAAAGGTTCTTAGAGGGGAAGGCAGGGGAGGTCAGAATACAGTAAGACTCCATTAGAAGAAACAACATTACTAAGGTGAGTAATTTTTTCTTCAAACAACATGAATTCTTGCTGTATTCTGACAGTAGCAGACTACCAAGCAGTACCTCCATGGAGGAGGGGCAGAACCTACTTAGGAAATAGGCTCTGAAGCACAGCTGTGCCAAACCGAGCATCACTCCTAGCCTGGATATCCAGGGAGTAATGCTTGGTGAAAGTGTGAACTGTTTTCCAGGTAGCTGCTTGACGTATTTCTAGAATAGGAATATCCCTGGCAGCAGCCAGGGAAGCAGCTGTACCTCTGGTAGAGTGAGCCCTCAGGCCTGAGGGTGGAATCTTACCTAATTTTTCATAGCAAAATTGGATGCAAGAGACAATCCACCTGGTAATGGATCTTTTAGTGGCAGGTTTTCCTTTGCCTACCTCACTATAAGTGAGGAACAGTTGGGGGGAGTCAAACCTATGACTTTTGGTATGTTCTATATAGTAGCTAAGGGCTCTTTTCACATCTAGACTTTGCAGCCTCCTCTCGCCAGAGGAGGAATGGTCAGTGAAGTACACAGGAAGAGACATAGATTGGTTAAGGTGGAAGTCTGAAACCACCTTAGGCAAAAACATCCTGTTAGTCCTGAGGACCACCTTGTCCCTATGGAAGGAAATAAAGTCAGGCTCCACTGACAGTGCTTGCAGCTCACTTATGCGCCTGGCAGAAGCGATGGCCACCAGAAACACAGTTTTCCAAGTCAAGTACTTAAGCTCTGCTGAGGACAAAGGCTCAAAAGGGGGGTTGCATAAGCTGAGCAATGCAAACGTTAAGATCCCAAGCAGCGGCAGGATCTCTGAATGGAGGATTGGTATGAAGCAATCCCTTGAAAAACTTGGAGAAAACAGGGTGAGCTGAAAGAGAAGAGGGCTTACCTGCTTTAAATGAAAGCAGAAACAGCTGCCAGGTGCACCCTTAGTGTAGCTGGTCTGAGTCCCAAGCTATTGAGATGAACCATGTAGTCAAGTACTGTGGGCAGATCAGCAGACTCTGGGGAAATATGCCTCCCAGAGCACCATATAGAAAATCGTTTCCACTTGGAATTATAGGTAGTTCTGGTGGAAGGCTTCCTAGAAGCCCTCAGAATATCCATAACACCTTGGGAGAGGTGTAAATCAGCAAACTCTAACTCTTCAAGAGCCAGGTCTTGAGATTGAGAGATTTGAGATTCCGGTACCAAACCCTCCCCTGAGCACAGGTTAACAGGTTGTAATTCCTGGGAAGAACCAGGGGAAGATGGACTGATAAGGACAAAAAGAGAGGATACCAGGGCTGTCTGGCCCAGTATGGAGCAATCAGGATCACTTTGCAGGGTTGAGACCTGATCTTGACTAGCACTTTGAACAGGAGAGGGAAGGGGGAGAAAGCATACAGGAACTTCCCTTCCCACTGGAGAACTAAGGCATCCAGGGGAACTGAGCCCAACACTGGGGGCCTGCAGCAAAAAAGGGGAAGTTGGTGATTGTCTGGGGCTGCAAAAAGATCTATCTGTGGGGTGCCCCATCTGGAGAATATCACCTCCAAGACCAAGGGATCCAGTGACCATTCGTGATGGCCCTGAGATATCCTGCTGAGAGCATCTGCCAGGACATTGTCCTTGCCTGGGAGGTGTACTGCTGTGAGGCAAGTGTGCAGAGAATAAGCTAGGGACCACAACTTCATTGCTTCTGTGCACACGGCCATAGACCGAGTGCCTCCTTGCTTGCTGATGTACCACATTGTGGTGGTATTGTCTGTTCTGATCTGAATAACTTTGTTCTGAACAGACTTGGAAAAAACTTGAAGTGCTAGAAATACTGCTCTGAGCTCCAACAGATTGATGTGGAGCAGAGATTCCTGAGGAGACCACAACCCCTGTGTGGTCAGGTCGCCCAAGTGAGCCCCCCACCCCAAGATGGAGGCATCTGTAGTAAGGATTAAAGAGTGAGACTGGGTGACAAAGGGAACTCCTTGTCTCAGATTGTTCAGATCCTGCCACCAGTGCAAGATCTGGATCAGGGTTCGAGTCACTGGGATAAGTTTGGTCAGAAGGTCCTTTTTCTGAGACCAAAAGGCTCTCAAATGGAACTGAATGTCCCTCATCTGAAATCTTGCTCCTTGCACCACTGCTGTAGAAGCAGCCATATGCCCCAGGAGCTGCAGAAAATGCCTTGTTGGTTGAGACACCTGTAGGGTGAAAGAGGTTGCCAGAGTAATAAGGGTCCTTGCCCTGTCCAGGGAAAGGAAGGAAGGCTCTGGCCCTTTCTGTATCTAGCTCTGTACCTATGAAGGTGTGGAGCTGAACAGGCTCTAGAACTGACTTTGAAAGATTCAGAAGGAAACCTAGAGAGGGGCGCAGTTGCTGAGTTATCTGTAGGTGTAACTTGACCTGGTCTGGGGACTGGCCTACTATGAGCCAGTCGTCTAGGTATGGGAAGATGGCAATCCTTTGCCTTCTTAGAGAAGCAACTACTACTGCCAGGCACCATTGGAGCAAAGGTTAGTCCGAAGGGCATTGCTCTGAACTGGTAATGGCCTGAGGGCAGCTCAAACCTGAGGTACTTTCGGTGGGAGCTTCTGATGAAAATATGGAAATAGGCATCCTTGAGGTCCAGGGATGCTAGCCAGTCCCCTGGCCTTAGTGAGGGTAGAATTATTCCCAGAGTCACCATTTTTAATTTTGGCTTTAAAAGGTGCTTGTTTAAATATCTGAGATCCAGGATGGGCCGCCAATCTCCTGTCTTTTTTGGGGTAAGGAAGTACCTGGAGTACAATCCTTTGCCCTGGTGTAGGGGTGGAACCCGTTCCACAGCTCTGAGATCCAGAAGGGAAGAGACCTCTGCTTCTAGGGCAAGTGCCTCTGAGGGATTTGCAGGTGGAAAAGATCTGTTTCTCAGCTTTGGAAATTTTTTGAAGCTGAGAACCAGTCCCTGGCTTACTACTTCCAGGACCCACTTGTCTGATGTTAGAGACTTCCAGTCCTGGACAAAGTAAGCAAGTCTGCCCCCTACAGGTGGTGGAGAATCGGCCCTGGCAAACCCATCAGGGTGCCTGTTTGGTAGGGGGTTTTGGCTGAGGGGTGGAAGCAGGTCTGCTTGTACCCCTTCTGCCTCTCCCTCTAAAGAACCCCCTCTGAGCATAAGCAGAAGAGGAGGCCTGGGCTTGGTAGAAAGGCCTGTGAAAAGGCCTGCCCCTGCCCCTGGGATGCTGCCTTTGAGGAGTGGCCTGCCTTTCCTTGGCCTGGGCACTCCTATAGGTGGTTCTATACTCATCCATTTTCTTCATGTAATTCTCTGTTTGCTCCCCAAACAGAGAATTACCCACAACAGGAAAATCCATGGCCTTAGTCTGGGTATCCTGTGACAGGCTAGTACATCTGAGCCAAGTCATTCTGAAAAGTGCCACAGATGTAGCCATGACTCTAGATGACACATTATTGGAGTCCACTGCAGCATGGAATTGCACCTTGGATGCCTCAATACCATCAGCAGCCACCTGCTCCAGCTCCTTGGCAAGCTGGCCAGGGACCTGTTTTGCTAAAGCCATGACAGTGTCCCATCTGGATTTCTGATACCTAGCAGTATAGGCCATATAGTTGGCCTGTCTGAGTCCCAAGGATGCTGCCATGTATTGTTTCTTTGCCATGGCATCAATCCTCCTGGAGTCCTTATCTGGGGAAGGGGGTGAAGCCAAGGGAATATTTGCCTTATCACAGGCTGCAGCCTGCACTACCCCAACATGGCTGCATTGTTGTGTAAGGAACTCCGTATCTGAGCCTAACAATGTATACCTCTTGTCCATTCTTTTATCCACAGGAGGTATGGTGTTAAGAGTCTTTAAAATTTTAAATGTCTATTTCCCAAAATATTTGTGTAAGGGAATAGACAGCCTCCTAGACTCTGGGATAGCCATCATTTCCACATAGTCAGGCTTCTCCTGGTCATCCACAGCTTCTTCCATAGGAAGCTGGAGGGTTTCAGCCACTTTTTTATAAAACATGACATGGGAGGGGGACTCAGAAAGCCTAGGAGGAGACACCCCTGAAGGTCTGTCTGGGGAGATGTCCGGGTCAATGGGCACATCCAGACTTTCAAAACCACATTCACTTTCCTCATACTCCTCTTCCTCCTCCTCCAGTTCATAAAACTCCTCTAATTCATACTGTTGAACCGTTGGAACCGGCCAAACCGAGCGCCTCCCTGATGGTGCCTGTTCGGTCAGAACCGGGGAAAGCGACTGCACAATTTTTATCGCTTTGGCTATTTCTTCAGTGGTTGGAGAAGAAACTTTTGGATCCACACCAGCTGATTTTTCCTTTCTTGTTCTCTTAGCTGGAACCGACTCCTCAGAATTGGATCTCCTTTTCCCCAAAGAAGTCTTGCCCTGGTCAGAGGGCACTCCTTCTGGTTCGGTTTGAACCAAACCGGGCTGGCCATCCAGTTCAGCAGACTTTTTGGGCTCTCTTTCCTGAGCCTACCAACTCGTTTTTCTAGGGTAGCTGCAGGAAAATTTTTACAACCTGGCAGTCTGCATTGAGGTGGTCAAACCCCAGACAATAAACACAGGTGGTGTGGGGATCAGCCTTGGCAAAGACTTCCCCACACACACTGCAGTGTTGAAACCCAGTGGGCCAGGTTTTTCTTTTGGGTTTCTCAGACATTGTGCCAGTCCTAACCAAACTTACCCTTTTAATGGCCATCCACCAGGCAAGACCCTCTTATCGGTTCCTGACCGTGTCACGGGTCGTGGAGAAAAACGTAATAAAATCTGTTTTTTTTAGAACCGATAAGAACCGGTAACCACACTCTAAAAGTTCAAATACAGATTTTTTAGCAACTTGATCAGTTCAAACTGAACCGATGAACTGTTTACAAGTTCCACATAGAATAGAAAATAATATAAACCTATCTAGTACTCATGAATACCACAGACAGAGACTAAACCGACAGGTTGCAGTTTAAATTCGGTCGAAAACTGAGAAAAACGGTACTTTAACTGACAAACTGAACCGAGCAGAAGGAGAAATCTCCTGAGCGACTGTTCAGTGAGGCGGAGTAAAGAATCTGACGGTTTGAGTTCAAACAGCAACAGACAGAGTCAGAACCGAGCTCGAGCTCAGCGTTCCATGCCTGGCATGGAAAGTTAACTCTTTCATCTCCGGGGCAGTTCGAAGGTTGGGACTCACTGCTACTGTCAGAATACAGCAGGACTTCATGTTGTTTGAAAGAATAAAGATAAGAAAGAATGTATGACATATATATCTTCTGAGAGTCTTTCTGGAGGCTGAGATGCTGCCCTGGTTTGCAGACAACTATCTGCCCTGAGGGAGGAAGTTGCCCGTCTTCAGGCCGCACTGGACAGTGGCAAGGGAACCTCCCCCATCCAGAGAGCACCAGAGCCACCACCACTACCTCAGAGGTTGCGAAGAAAGCACAGCAGTTGGACCACAGTGGGCTCAGGGAGGGTAAGGGTGGTGGAACAGAGGCACACCCAGTCAGTTGTTCCACTCCACAATCCATACACCATTCTGGGGAGCATAGTTCCCATGGATGCACCCGCAGAGGAGACTAAGGAGGGTGCAGACAACTGTCACAAGGGAGGCCCTCAGGAAGGAGGCAGAGGCACCACAGGAAAGAAAGCAGCTCCTGGTGGGGACTCAATTATTAGGGATAGAACTGGGGAACAGGGAAAACTGAAGTAAGGTGCCTGCCTGGTGCCATGGCTTGGAGGGACAGGAAGTGCATCCTTAGGATCACGAGAACAGTTGCACAGAGTCTGAGCTGGACATCATTGTCCACCTAGGGACAAATGACTTAGCTCATCATGAGATTAGAGCAGTGCAGAAGGACTTTGTAGAGTTGGGGAGGGGCTTAAGACAAGTAGCACACACAGTATCCTTCTCAGAGGTGCTGCCTGTCAGTGGCATGGGTGAGGTGAGGGTACTTTGCACCATGCAGTTTAACAAATGGTTGAAAAAATGGTGTGGAGCACAGGGGTTGGCTTCATTGGGGACTGGGGTTCCACCTGGAAGGACACTAGCCTATACCGGCAGGATGGTCTGCATCTGTCCAGGAAGGGAACAAGTCTTTTGGGCAATCGGTTTAAATGCTTCATTGGCAAGCCTTTAAATTAGTCAAGGGGGGAGGCACTGATAAGCAGCAGGAAAATCCCAGCCTCCCCCTACAAAACAGGGTACTAAATGAGAAAAAGACCAAGGTAGAAAGGTCAGTGGGGGATGCCACTACAGAAGGTAAAGCCATCAAAAAATGGAGAGCAATGAGTACCAATGCCCGTAGTCTGGGTAACAAGCTTCCTGAATTAGTGGCCTTGATGGAGGAGGAAGATCTGGATATCGTGGCAGTCACAGAAACATGGTACACACAGAACCATGACTGGGACGTAAACATACCAGGATACACTATCTACAGGAGGGGCAGGGAGGGTAAAAGAGGAAGAGGAGTAGCTCTGTACATAAGAGAAGAAATCAAAGCAACAGAACAAAAGGGTAAACAGGGAGGAGAAGAAGCACTGTGGGTCAATTTGGAGGCAGGCAATGGCACCACAATCCGCACAGGGGTTATATACAGACCCCCCTCTCAGGGGGAGGAAATGGACAAGGAAATGATAGAAAGTATACTTAGAATGGCAGATAAAAGGGAGATATTGCTGATGGGTGATCTGAATATGCCAGATGTTAACTGAGTGCAGTAGCAACCACTTCTAAGAGTGGGGTTATTCTAGATGCCCTACAGGGGGCATGCCTTAGACAACTAGTATTGGAGCCCACTCGAGAGGGAGCAATCTTAGACCTGGTTCTCTCAAATGGAGATGAAGAGAGGATCACAGATGTAGAAGTGGGTAGCCATCTGGGAACTAGTGACCATCGAACAGTATGGTTCACAATAAACACAGCAATAGAGTCAAGCCATACAAAGACAAAGGTACTGGATTTTAGGAGGGCTGACTTGCTAAAATGGGTGAGTGCCTAAGGATGCACTAGCAAATGGGCAGGAAGGAGGGTGGAAGAACAATGGGAATAATAAAACTGCCATCACAGAGGTAACAAGCCTTGTGTAAAGCAAATAAACAAACGAAATGAGGTAAGAAACCACTATGGTTCTCAAAGGAAGTGGCAGTGAAGGTTCAAGAGAAAAGAAAGCATTCAGGAAGTACAAGGAATCACAGAAGGAACAGGACAGAGAACTGTATCAGTTAAAGCAAAGGAAGCTGGAAAGGCAGTCAGAACAGCAAAGGCCCAAACCGAGGAAAAGATAGCCAACTCAGTTAAGAAGGGGATAAAACCTTTTATAGGTACATCAGGGAGCGAAGGAAGACCAAGGGAGGGATAGTGAGGCTTAATAAAGGGAGGAGGGTGGGCAGAGGGTGACTGTGAAAAGGCAGAGATACTAAACAAATATTTTGCTCAGTATTTACAAAGGAAGAGGGGAGGTACCTAAAACAAACAGTAGAAACACTCTGGATACAGAAGTTGATACCAGCCCATTTACAGAAGAAAGGGTTCTGAAAGAGCTCTTAAACTGAAGGTGGACAAAGCAATGGGGCCTGATGGGATTCATCCCAGAATTTAAAAGAACTAAGGGTAGAACTAGTGACACCACTGACTACCCTCTTTAACAATCATGGGAGGATGGGGTGGTACCTGAGGACTGGAGGAGGGCAGATGTGATTCCCCTCACAAAAGTGGGAGCAAGGCAGAAGCAGGAAACTACAGACCTGTTAGTTTAACCTCAGTGGGAGGGAAAATGATGGAATCACTTCTGAAGGAAAGAATTGTTGAGTATCTAGAGGCCAGAGGGCACAGGACCCAAGGCAGCATGGATTCACAGCGGGAAGGTCATGCCAGACAAATCTGATAGATTTCTTTGACTGGGTGACCAAAGTAGTTGATCAGGGAGGGCTGTGGACATGGCCTACCTAGACTTTAGCAAGCATTTGACACAGTCCCACACAAAGATTAATATACAAGTTAGCCAGCCTGGGAGTGGGTCCCAAGATGACAGCCTGGGTAAAGAATTGGCTGGAGAATAGGACACAGAGTAATAGTAAATGGAGTCCACTCTGAAAAAGGGGTTAGTAGTGGGTACCGCAGGGTTCAGTATTAGACCGTCCTCTCAATGTCTTTATAAGTGACATGAGGGACTGAAGGAAAAAGTATGTCTCTTTACAGATGACACAAAGATCTGCAACAGAGTTGATGCACAAGGTGGGTGGAAAGGATGAGAAGGACTTGGCAAGGTTAGAGGAATGGTCAAATGTATGGCAGCTTAGATTCAATGCTAAGAAGTGCAAGGTAATGCACCTGGGAAACAAAAACCCAGGGGAAGAGTACACAATGGGGGGTGAGATACTAACAACAATAAAAATGGAAAGGGACCTGGGGGTAGTCATATCAGATGACCTAAAGGTGGGCAAGCAATGTGAGAGTGCAGAAAGGAGGGCTGGGGGAATACTGGGATGCATAGGGAGAGGCATCACCAGTAGAAAACAAGAAGTTATTATCCCTCTGTACAGACAGCTGGTGAGACCACATCTGGAGTACTGCATGCAGTTCTGGAGACCCAATCTCCAAGACATAGACAGGATGGAAGCTGTCCAGAGGAGGGCACTAAATGGTGCAGGGTCTGCAACTGAAGACATATGAAGAGAGACTTAAGGAGCTTAATATGTATAGCCTCGAGGAAAGGAGGAGAGGGGGACATGATAGAAACTTTCAAGTACCTCAAGGAATCAACAAAGTCCAAGAGGGTAGCATCTTTCAAAAAGAGGTGTGCAAGAACAAGAGGGCACAATTTGAAGATAGAAGGGGCTCAGAGGTAATTTAAGGAAGTATTTTTCACAGAGAGGGTTGTGGATGTATGGACGGCCTTCCAGAGGAGGTTGTGGAGTCAAAAACAGTGGTGGAATTCAAGCATGCATGGGACAGTCATAAGGCAATTCTAGGGGGTTGAGGTAGGAAGAAGTAGGCTGCTGGTTAACTAGGATCTGCAGCTTATCCATCAGGTAGGGAAATGGGCGGACTAGGTGGGCCAAGCGGTCCTTATCTGCCGTCAAATTCTATGTTTCTATATATTTTATTTGTATCTTCAGCACTCAGTGCACTCATGACTTTGTGGAGATAATAGCATAAAGAACACATGCTCTCCTAAAAGTCATGTGTGCAGTATGTGAATGGGTACACTATGGCCAGACACCTCTGGAAAAATATCATATCACTTAGTTCGCCGATGATAATGGTGACAATTAAATATACATTATATATTCTTATCTCTCTTCTTTATACCATAAACACTGCAACAAGTCAGCATATATATATATATATGTTTGCAAGAAGCTGGACAATGTCTGACATCACACACACACACACACACACACGCGAAACAGCACTGACTGTGCACATGCAATTTAGCACATTATACTTGCACTGCTGAGTCCTGCTTTTCAACAACCACTCCACAACAGAAAATAAACTTTACTGAATCACCGGATTATGATTACAGGGCAATAAGGAGCATGTATGTGTATGTTTTTATTTGTTTATTTATTTATTTGTACATCAGTTTACAACCTTTGAGCCAGGGGCTCATTTTCAAAGGTATCTCATCACAATGAGGACAATACAGTGCAGACATTCATGTTACAGAAAGTAGGTTACATGGAATTAACATACACGTTTGAGAGGAACATGATAGATACAGCAGTATATACAAAAACTCACTTAAGGTTACATATGGGTACACTAGTAACAGGGTGATTGGCCGATATTACAGATAGGCCAGATTGGTTATTGTGGCAACACAGAGACTGGAAATGGAGCAGTTAGTAGAGCAGTGGTAATTTAACAGGTTACATCAGTATATAATGGTAAGAGCAGTCAGGAGCAGTGGCAAATTAACCAGGTTACAGCAGCACATAGTAACACTGCCAGGGCGAAATCAACAGAGCAATTTAAGCCAAGTTACAGTAACATATTGCAATACTGCAGGTTGAGCAGTTGGCAGAACAGTGGTAATTTTGCCAGAGGAGATACGTGGTGTGGTTTGGATGCTGCCCAGTGGGCATTGTCAGGGCACAGTGGGTAGGGCCTCAGATTATACAGGTGCAATTTCGTGCAGTGAACAGTTCACTTCTGAGTGCGGTTTTGAATTTGGAGATCGTAGGGGCATCTGTGATGTGGAGGGGAGTGAGTTGAACCAGGAAGGGGCTCTATGTGGGAAGGACCTTTGACCATGGGAGGTCCTGGCTCTAGGTGTCTGGAAGGTAGTCCTGCAGGAAGTCTGTGTACAGACATGGGGTTTGGCTATGGGGAGGGAGACCATCAGCCCTGGGGGGGACAGTCCTAGGAGAGTTTTTTTTGCTATTAGGCATGTTTGATAACGCAGCCGTTCATCTAGGTTCAGCAATGTTGCCAGCCCATAGAGCTGGCATGAATGTGTAAGTCTAGGGGCCCCAGTGATTAGTCTGCAGGCCTTGTTAAGTAACAGGCGGACTTTGTTGAGTGCAGTTGTGTCGGCAGCCCCATAGACTGGGAGTCCATAGTCTACCAGGAATATTGAGATGTTACCGCGTCGGAGGGAAGCGGGAGAGCTTAGAAGCGGTATAAGATACCCAGCCGCATATTGCTGCTGAGGCAAGGTGTCAATGTGGGTATGGTAGTTGAGGGCTGAGTCAAAGGTGACCCCAAGGTACCTGAATGAGTGTACTTGCTCTAGCGGTTTTTTGGAACCAGGGAGGATGTGGAGTGGAAAATTGCTGGCTTTGTTTTGGGGGTGGGCAAAGAGCATTGTTTTAGTTTTTTTGAGATTTATGATCAGTCTATGCTTTGTGAACCAGGTTTCTGCCTCAGTATACGAGAGCTGCAGGGAATCCTGAAGGGAGGTAGGGTTGCGGTGAGAGGCAAAGATGACAGCCATCTGCATACAGCAGCATATTTCCAGTGCATTCACTTGGCAGGCTATAAAGGTAGAGTGAGAAGAGTAGGGGTCCCAGGATGGAGCCCTGAGGAACCCCTGCTTGGATGGGACATGATTTTGATAGTGTTCCATTAATTTTGACATATTGGGAGCGGGCCGATAGATAGCTGGTGCACCATGCGAATGGCTCAGTAGCGAAGCCAGCCTGGTGGAGTGCACCCAGTAGGAGGGGGTTGGAAACAGTATCGAATGCCTTGGAAAGGTCGATGAACACTGCCCCAGCTAGGGAGCCAGAGTCCAGGGATGTGTGTAGGAATGTTGAGAACTCCACTAGTGCTGTGCCTGTGCTGTGTCCTGTCCGGAAACCGTGCTGTTCAGGGCAAAGGATGTTATATTTAGTCAGGTACTCAGTAATCTGTATAGCGACCAGTTTTTCAAGGGCTTTGGAGAGGGGAAGGAGTATAGAGATAGGCCGGTAGTTCCCAGCTGAGGACCTATCACCCCCTTTGTGGATGGGAGTGACACTGGCCATTTTCCATGCTGTGGGGAACTGTCCCAGGCAGAGGGATTTATTGAGAAGGCTGGTAAGTGGGACAAGGACCTGGTCCAGTACGCGCCGGAGAATGGTGGGGTCCACGGTGGAGTTGCCGGGACAATTGCTCTTCAGCGCACAGATCAGGTGGGATCTAGCTATAGTATGTATATATTTAAAGGGAAGCAGTCAATAACAGGAGCTCCCGCCCTCTGCAAGGCTTACCCTCAGGTTAAGCCTTTTAAGTATGTTGCAGTGTTTTTCTTGTGCTGCAACATACTTTATTTTAATAAAGAAAAGCCCGTGACCCAGAAGTATGGCGGACACTATGGGGCTCCATTATGTGTAGAGGTGCGGTGACACACCATGCGCTTCCATACAAAAGTATTGAAGCGCATGGTGCGTAACCGCACCTTTACACATAATGGAGCACCCATAGCATCCTCCATACTTCCAGGTCACAAACATTTCTTTATTAAAATAAAGTATGTTGTTCCTGTTACTGACTGCTTCCCTTTAAACTACTACTGTGGCCTTCCCTTTGCCTGTTATTAAACAAAAGACAAAACACTACAACGGTGAGGGTGTGCTGCAAAATAAAAGCTAATAGGGGATCCCCTGATGGTCCAGCAGCAGATGGAGCATTGACACAATCTGTAACTGGTGTTGCTCTATCTGCTCCAACTGCTGCTGGTCAGCACCCATCCTCTCGTTGTTTTCTTCCACCGCAGCCCCACAAAAGTGCTATGTCTGCCTGAGTTGCAGGCATTGTGGGGTCCACTGGTGGTGGTACACCAGGTAGATGTGGTGATGAGGATGGTGCTGGTGGTGGTAGTGAAGCAACTGCTGCTGTAGTCCTCCTCCTTCTATGACAACGCACAACAGCAGCACCCTCTGCCACTGCCACAGAAGGGCCAGCAGGTGGAGGCCTGGCCTCTTCTGTGGAAGCCTGCCACTCCACCTTGTGGTGGTTCACCATATGGGTGCACTGGCCCCCAGTCCCCAGATGTGTTACCTGGGGCCACAGCGCACCTGCATTCCACAAAGTAGACATACCACAAGGTTGCTGTCCCCCTGACAGTTGAAAAATTGCCAAACTGAAGATCTGTGGGGGGAGACCAGGCACGGGAGGGGCAGGTGCCATGCCAGCAGCATGGTCACAGACCTGGGGCACAACCTGTTGCTGTGGAGGTGGTGCTGCTAGAGATCCTGCAGCTGCGCTGGTGGTGGTGGCAGCATACTTGGTGGAAGTGGCACTGCTGGTGCTGCTGCTTCTTGGCGTGGGGGACCAAAGACTCCTGAGTGGTCCAACACCACCCGGCTATGCCCACATGAGTGAGCACTACTCCCCTCCTGTCACGTGCTGTATCCTGTCCCTGCTCCATTGCAAAAACAAAATCACTCCTTCCATCTCCATCAATTTCAGGCACACTCACACAACACAGGCACACAAACATAATCACACACGTGCGCACACACACACACACAACAAAACTTATAAAACAAAGAAATCGGTCACCACAAGAAAAAATGAAATAACAAAACTGTACAAAAAAATTAAACAATTGGCTTTTAAAAAATCTTTTGGGGTTTTCAAGTGTTTCAATCAGAACAAGAACAATCCTCTCCTCTCCTACACGAAATGCCTCCTATCTCTACCTCTGCAAAGGAGAAAGTGAAAGTATCTGCTTGTATGTCTCACTTCCTTCCTGCCTGGCTAAAGCATGTGACTTACAGTACTGTAAGCTATGTGATGTGTGGGGGGGCTGACTGTATTGTTGTCACTCTGTCTTACTTAGCGTTAAGGTGGCACGATAATGCAAAGTCATAATAACAAAATGAAGTGAGCACTTTGCAGTAGTCATTCTGCATAGGTCTGGGACAATGCGAAGTGGTCACTTCGTGTTCACTTCACCAGCGGAATTTAATTTCATTGCATCTCTAGTCATCATCAGTGTTGGATTTTGCTTCATCCTCCCTTACTCTTTTCCTACTTTGACCTTCAGTGTGGGTTTGTACATCAGTGATTACTGTCGTGGGTAAGAATGATTGCGTAACATTACTTGGTCTTGTAACAACCAGTGACTCTTTATTGGTATATGAACCACTTGTATTAAGCACCCTGTCATCAGTGTGATTAGATGTACTATGTTTACCTCGAAGTTTTGAGATTGATGCTTCTTGACTGTGTTCAAGGCAGGTCATCTTTCATTGAGCACACTAATTTCATTCTTCAGCTCATCAGTGTGCTAGCATTTCTGACATTTGAATTGTAAGGGAATATTAGCCATTGTGGACAGTTGATACATACCATACGATGTACACTTGAATCCTATCAGTCCATCTAGCATTTTAATTGTGTCCATATTTTCAGTAGGGTTACAATATATTTTACTTACAATTTAACAACAGTCCTGGAGCAGTGGGGTTTGATATTATTTACTCACTCAACTTCCAGATGTAGCTTTTTGAAACAAATGCCCTATCACAGTGTTTGTTTTAGATCTTGTTCACAATTCTCGGAACTCTTAGTTGGAAAGCTCCAGTTCCCAAGTCTCGCAAGACAGACATGACATGTGCACAGCCATATGTGTTTTTCCGTGTGCCTTCACAGATGATGGCATGTGCTCACCCTGCTCACTGCAGGGTGATTTAAATTACTGTCTTGACCCAGAAGTTTCTGATAGGTCATGAACTGCTAAACCCCCTTTAAATATGTTAATTCACAGCAAATTGTGAGTGAAATCCACTCATGCGTGGATCTGGTGCACTGGAAACGCTGTGCAAATACCCTGAAGTAATAAGTCAGGCTAAATACTGAGCAGTAGTTCCACGTAGTGCAATGGAATTACAACCCACTCTTCCTGCTTCCTATTAGTAGACAGGGCTCTGAGTCCTGACTAAAATGTATGTGTGTTGCAATAAAAGTTTTAAAATGTGAGTCTCCCCAAGCACAGTTATGCTATAGAGCCTGAGTAAGTCCAAAGTGCCCATGTGCTGCAGGGTGATTTAAATTACTGTCCATGACCCAGAAGTCCCTGATAGATCACAGACTGTTAAACCCCCTTTAAATTTGTTCATTTGCAGCAAAATGTGGGTGAAATCCACTCATACATGGATCTGGCGCACTGAGAATGCTGTGCAAATGCCCCAAAGTAAAAAGTCAGGCTAAATACAGAGCTGTAGTTCCACGTAGCACAATGGAACTACAACCCACTCCTCCTGCTTCTTGGTAGTAGGCAGGGCTCCGAGTACTCACTAAAACATGCGTGTGTTGCAATAAAAGCTTTAATATGTGAGTCTCCCCAAACACAGTTATGCTATATGGCATCAGCACAGCTAACACTCTGTTGCCTGAGTTGCCAGTTGAGGAAAATTTTTATATTTTCAGTCAGCTATGAAGATCACATCTTGGGGTCACAATCAGAGAATACCCCACTCAAGAAAAATGCTATTCAATCTACTTCTAAATGAGCTGACCAATCATGTAGATGTGAATTTTGTTGAATGTTTTTCAAACATTAGTGATACATCTTTTTGTGACAGGTGAGTAATTAAGTCAATTTTCATTGACATTGTATATAAAAGAAAAATAATTCTTCATTGATCATTATTTACTGTTTAATTTTTTGTGTGTGTGTGTACTGCCAAATGTTTGTAGTTATTACATCTGATATCCACAGGTGAGCTTACAGTCAAGGTCTTTATTACAATTAATGACATTTGCAAAGCAGATGCATTGCATATTTTCCTACTTAGGAACCATCATATCTGTTGCTGAATGTGTACTGCATATGCAGTAAGACATGACTGGGTGTTGGTAGTACCAAGATACTCGCACACCCAGATGCATAGTTAGGCAAGAGATCACAGGTTGAATCCCTTCAACCTCTGGTTGTGTGGGTATCTCAGCACTACCAACACCCAGCCATGTCTTATTGCTTATATAAAATTGGCCCATATGTAACTTTGAAAAAAGAGAACATTCTAAAAGTTTCCAAAGTAAAAAGAAAAATATACTAAAATGTTGCTACAGTAAATGTAAAATAGTCCTTCCACATGTTTTTCACCTGTTGGTCATTTCTTTCTTCACACTCAATACATTGTGTGATTGTTTACCATGGAATAGAAGAATTAAAAGCTCTGCATTATTATAGTAGTAGAATGCCCCCCCCCCCAACATACACACAGAGAATGGTAACATGGAATACAAGAAGTCAACATTTTTCAGAGCCCAACAGGCATACAAACAAAGACACACACACAGACATGAAGTGGAGTCAGAACCTCAATGTTATCTGTTGCCAAGTAAGGATCAGGTAGTTATCTAACAAAGTGGTAGGGATAGGAGGGGGATTTTTCATGTTGATCAAAGAAACGTCAGCAATGGAAACTTTGAATAGTCCTTGATTTTTTGGAATTTGTGTATGTGTGTAAGGGGGGCTCATGAGTGTAAATAATATTAAATTATTTACTTATTTTATTTAATGTAATAGACTTTTATTTTTAGGGCCTAGTTGAAGTTTTTTTGTATATGAGTAAAGGCTGTATCCATGTTTGTGAAGGAAACTAGTTATTAGGTGCCTTATGAATTCTGTGAGTTGCCCTGGTTGGCAGGGACTTGTTTTAGCCAGTTTCATACTAGGTGAGGTGGTTAAGGAGCTAGGGGGCTTAAAGGCCCATATTGCTCCTTATAGTAAATAGTATTTAATGTTAGGATTGGTAAGTATATACTTAACCAGTCTACCCTTGAAAATAGATTTTGAGTCACTAATTACGATATTTAAAGGAAGAGCATTCCATGGATTAACAGTCCTCACAGCGAAAAAATACTTTTCTAGGAATATAGTTGAAACCCCTCCCAAGTAACTGGAGAGGATGTCCTCTGGTGTTAAAAGCATTATTCTTAAAGTCTAGACCCATGTTGTATATTAGATAATCATCTTTGATAACATCATGCATGAATAAGAAGTCACCCCGCATGCTTCTGGTGGTTAGAGACATTAAGAGAACTGAGTCTAAGTTCATATGACATATTAGTGTACCCTTTTATATGTTTGGTAAACTTTCTCTGAATGTGTTCAACCTGGAGAACTTCTAGTTTTTTGAAGGGGCACCAAAACTAGGAGTTATACTGTAAATGAGGAAGAATGTAAGCTCTATATAGAGGCAATAAAACTCTCCTATTTTGAGATTTTATATTCCTAAGAATAGACCACAAAACACCATTTGCTTTTTGTATTATTTTGTTTATCTGCATTTAACTGTGAAATCACTGGTGAATTGTACAACAAGATATTTTTCCATTGTAGTACATGAGAGGGGCTTGTTATCCAACCTATATATATTATTAGGATTTTGAGTACCCAGATGTATTATTTTGCATTTGTCATGATTTAATCTCGTACCCCAGATCTTAACCCATTCAGTTATATGATCTATATCTTTCTGAATTGATCTGATCCTATTGTGATCAAAATATGGCCCGCCTATTTTGGTATCATCAGCATATTTTATTGACTTTGAATAGCAGTTCTTGGTTATATCAGCTATAAAATTCTGAAACAAGAAAGGACCCAGAACGGACCCTTGTGGCACCCCTCTTGGAACCAGACCCATATTGGACAGATGACCATTAATCAGTACTTGCTGAGAACGACCAATCAGCCAGTGTGATATCCAACTCAGAATGCTGTGATTTATTGGGAGGGTATATAGTCTTTTAATAATTGCCCAATGGGGGATAGAATCAAAAGCTTTACTAAAGTCAATATAAACTATGTCATAAGGTATTTGATTATCTAATCGAAGACTAACGTCTTCATAAAGGCAGAGTAAATTTGTGAGGCAGCTAGGACCTTTTATAAATCCATGTTGGGTTGTATCCAACTCACTTAGGATATTAGATATTATATCTTTTATGAGCTTTTCCAAGAGTTTGCATAAGGGGGACGTCAGACTGATTGAACGATAATTTTCCCAGTTATTATGTGGACTTTTTTATATATGGGGATCACATAAGCAGTCTTCCAAGATTCTGGTACAAATGAATTGCTCAAAGAGTAATTTAAGAGGAAAGCATAAACAGTCAGCAAGAAGAAATAACAGATGGCCAGAAATATTATCAGGGGATGCGCTAATCTTTCCTTTCAACTTTATACGGTTATCACGTATTAATTTTTCAGATATTGAAATAGAAGTATCCTGGGTGACACTGAGTGGTAGATTAGAATGAGTGTTTGCATTACATTCACAGAACTTAGAATTAAAAAAGTTGGCCATAGCCCTAGGAAGAGATAGAATACCATCATCAGATATTAACAGACCCACTGGACATGTAGGTTTTTTTAGTGACTTAACATAGGAGAAAAACAATTTGGAGTTGTTTTTATTTGCTTCTGATGCTAACTTATATTCCCATTGTTTCTTAGATCTTTGGATACTTTTTTTGCATTTCTTTTGACAAGATAGACTTGAATTCCAATTTGCCTGTGTAGGTGATTTAAGATATTTAGCATGTCTCCTATTTTTACATTTAATAAGTATTTTGATGTTAGAATTCATCCATTTAGGTTTATGACGACCATGAAAGTTGTGGCACTCTCTAAATGCAAAGGTTAGGATCTAGTCTCAGCCAATCAGGACACAGTGATTTCTTTGCCCATTTTATACACTATACTCTAAAAATGTCAAATAATCACATTTGAAACATTTTTAATTGCAAAATTATAATATATAGGATAGTGTATGTGAGCCCATACACAACCACGCTATTCTCATACAGAGTGGTTTCCATGATGCTGAGGACCTTGAGAGCGTAGCTTGAGAGGTCCCTTTCATCATGGAAATCACAAAGTATTGAGAACAGTGCGGTTGTGTATTTGGTCTCCCATACACTTTTCTTTATAGTGTATGGTGCCAAAAAACCAAAACGCATTGTTTACTATTCTTGATCTGTGACAGCAATTTATTCCGGAGACCCTCACTTCCTTAATCTCTGTTGGCTGTCCAGCTCGCGCACAGAGTCATCAACCACCACCTGTCTAATGGAAAGTTCTGTTTGGTTGCAGTTGCATTGTGACGTAGCTACTAACGCAGAATAAAAAGTCATTCTGTGTTAGTAGCTAAGTCACTACTAAAGCAGAACAACTTTTTGGAGTGTATGGAAATCCATACACAATTACATTCCACCATATACTATTAATCTTTACTGTAAAAAAATTAGTTGTTCTCCCAGCATGAATGAAAACGTGACTGGTTAAAGTATGTCTTTCACACAGTGAATTCCCTGATGTTATGTCGGGTGTGGAGGAAAACTTACAAGTAGATGACAACCCTATGGCATTCCTATATGGTTACACAGAGGCCAGTGGAAAATGTAGTTATCTGTACATGCCAACCTGTAGGTTAGTATTGGAACCTCCATCATGACAGATATGTGGTACTTAGAAATGTTAATGTTGGAATTCATTTTATTTGATTTGATTTTCACTATTCCCTTTTTTGTTATTTCTGATCTGCCTCATCTGCTGAAATTCCATCTCTTAAGGTCTATTGACACCACTAACCTGCAATTCAAAAATCCTACATATATACATGGTCGCATATCAAAGAAGAGATCAGAATATGTTTCTGAGTTCAATCATAGGTAAAAAAAATATGAATTGACTAAGTAATATGATGCCATGTCGACATCAAACTATTTTTATAAATGATGTTTTATTTACTATTAGTAAACAAGAAATTCCTGAAGCATTGATACTACATGCTGTGTTGGGTCTTGAAAATGAAGATGAAGATGGAACTGACAAAACTGGCAAGCCAAGACAAGATGAAACAGATGGGGTGGGATATTCAGAAAGGTTGCACCCTGGCACGATATTCAAAAGGGGAATGTGCCTGGCACAAGTCCCAATGTGCCAGAGCACATCAGTAACATATGCGGTGCAAGTGGGGGGGGGTGTGCCCATGCATGCTCCGCACATCCTGATATTCAGCCCGGGACGTGCTGAGCCCATGCAGGTTTAACCCCTACTTGTGCTGCACACAGTTGAGCCAAAAAAAAGAAGCAACAGCTGGCCATCCATAGGTGAGCTGCCATATTGCAGGGTGCAACACAGCAGCTGCCAGCTGTGGGTGGCCACCTGAGCTCCAGTGGCACCTTTGTGGTAGCGACCTCTCATGCCCGATTGTGGGCATTTGTAATAAAATATATCATTCGCATATCTGGACTGTGTAGTACGATACGGTCTGTACACCCTTAGCCTACACTGTGGACCAATGGGCGTACAGCCCTACCATACACAGTCAGTTGGTGGGCAGCCGGGTGGCTGACAGGTGGGAGCTGCGCCGTCCGCTGACCAGGGGGAGTGGGGTGCGCCAGTGGGTGGGTGGGAGGGGTACTGCTGAACCAGCAGGGATGGATTGGTGTGTTCTATTGTAAAATGTATGCCCATGGTTGGGCTGGACGTGATCCACTGGACCACCAGGGATATTGGACTTATTATTTTATTACATATGCCCATAATCGGACTGGGAGCAGTCCACTGGACCACGAGGGTTATGGGACTCTCATTTACAATCCCTATGCCCATGATCGGGCAGTGGGGCACTTTGCCACTTGTGCAGGGGGTGTCAGTCCCTGATGGCTGCAGCCTGGCAGGGCACCAGGTGCAAGTCACCAGGGAACAGAGCACCTGCATGCAAATGGGGCCATAATGACATGCAAATGGACCATTTTGCACCTTGCATGCATTATGACCCCATTATGGTTGATGCGCCTAGCACAATGGCACTTGTGCTAGCGCATCCCCCTGCTCCACTCTGGCCACTTGCACTGGTGCAGTGCCACTGCACCATGCACAATGCGTGTGGCCATGGAGCGATATTCAACGGTGCTGAGCCATGGCACAGCACCATTGAATATCACTCTGTCAGCACCCTGGCACATCCCAGTTGCGCTGTGCCCAGGCTTGCGCCACAACCTGGAGCAGTCTGAATATCCCACCCATAGCATGGATGAGATATCGCAAGCAGATTAGATTATTACAGACAAATTATACCTGGTTTATTTAAGCAACATAATGGCTTTGGTTCATGATCCCCCATACAGATATGTGCAAGGTGTAAACAACAATTAGAAATCAGATCTCGTGTATGCAGGACTGCACTTATACTATTGTGGATATGTTTATTTAATTATTTTTGCCAGTTACCTTTTTTAAGTATTTTTGCAATTTTATATCCATTTCAAGGGTTACTTGCAATCACAGAACAGCATGTGTTTTGGCGTCCATGCACTAGGGTCAGTGACACATTACCTTCCACCATTCTGAAAATGGATAAACAGTCTTCCAATTTTTTTTTAATAATTGGAAGACAATACATTTATTTTGATCACATCAAATATTTTTTAATGAAGATCATAAATTAAAAACTGTTTTTGATTTAATAACATTGTTACATGATTTCCATTTGTCTTTTTGGATACCAGGAGTGCTCAAATAAACATACTGAATTCCGATGGACCTCTCAACCACATCTTAATTATGGAATGAATGCAGACGACCTAATCCTGTCAATGGTATAATATTCTCTAGAAGCAATTTTGGAAAAATATTCATTACTTGCCAACATTATAAATCTGGCAATGGTATGTGCTTCTTCATTCTTTCATATCCAACGCCACTATGTTGCACCAGTGATTGAGAGTTTCTATAGAGAGTTAAGTGACAGACTTATTGTTGAAAAATGTAGTCAGCCATTAATTATTCTTGATATGGAAATTGTCTTTATTACAGTCAGTCATTGGTTGGTCATGGAATATTTATTCCTCTTTTAATTTCTCAAAGGTGACGGACCAATGGACAGCACTGATCACTGCACGCAATACTGTTCATATACTTATATGGATAGGATAGCAAGAAAATATTGGTAGAAATCACTGACAAAAGAGAGACTGGATTGAAATCAACAAATATTTATTTATTTAGTTTTCGTTGACCAGGTAAGTGCATTACACAAATCCTGCCTATTTTCAGGCACAACCCGGGGAAGGAGATACAGATGAATGCCAACTGACCTTGAACCAGATTAAGCTGTTGGTGGTATTTTTTAGTAAATGAGGGAAATTTGGCCAAGACACTGGGGGAATTCCCCTTCTCTCCAATGGGGGCTTATGGGCCATCTGGGAGAGATGGACACTTCTCCGGGAGCGGCAGAGAGGACGGACGTCTCTGGGATGGGAGCTCTGGCCTCTGCTCCTGTCCTGTCTATACAGGAGGCCTTAGAGGTGGAATCGGAGCTTGCAGTTTTTTCTCCAGGACATGATTTGATAGTATCAGATGGAACTACGCCTGCTACGGTGAACCTACCTGGTTTTGACACTGGTATGCCTCTGGAAGAGCTCCCGGCTGAGTCTGCCTGTCCACATCGGCAGGAGCTTTTGCAGTGCAGTCAAGAGTTGCTATCGAGGAGTGCCGTTGTTGAGGAGGAACTCAAAGCACTGTGAGAGGCTCCTCAGGGGGCCCAGACTGTTTCAGACTGGAAAGGTTTGGTTTTCAGGACGGACGTCAAACAGCGAGTGGAAGTGCTTACTTCCCCTGAGGATTCGTCAGTTTCTCGGATAGCTGACGCTTCGGTAGATGTCCCAGCAGGAGGCTCACCGTTACAGGTCGTTTCGGAGGTTCCTGTTACTTTGGTCTCTCACTCCAAGAAAACTAGGCTGGTACTGATGAGGTTGGTCTCACATTCTCCTGTTGCTTACTCTCTTAAACCGATTGATATTGAGCGGATGTTTTCCTTTCTGGATTGCAAACGCTCCAGGAAATGGGGTGATTTAGCCCCTGAACCCACTAACACACATATTGAACCTTGGTTACCTGACAAAGCTTTATCTGAAGCTGGCTGGATTGCAGGGACGTCGGGTCAATGGACACTGGATCCCACAGACCCCTCCTTTTTGAAAATGTGTTGTTCTTCTGTTACTGTGGACACCAACGACTATTCATCACTGAGCTCCACCAAACCCCAGGGTACTTCTACTGTTATATTGCAAATAATTCTGTTTCTACTGTTGATATTTCTGCTTCACCAGATGTTCAGGATAAGGGTGCACCTACTACTGTTGAGAAGGGGTTTAGCTCGGTTCCTGCGGAGGATGCTCTGGGGATGCCCCATAAAACTTCCTTATTTAGGCTAGCTGATTTATTTAAGCTGACTGGGGAGCCTGCTCCTCGGAAAAATGCAGTACGCCTGCTATACAAGGAGGGGGCACTTAGAACAACCACCAGATAGGTTATTTGTGGCTAGGACTTTACTAAAACAAAATATGTAATATTTTTCGTCAGAAATTTTTGCATTGATTTCATTAGGGAATGGGAACTACGATATCAGCTTCAAACAGGTCTCCAATCTTGACAGATTTTGGGCACAATATGAGAGCCTTAAGTCTGACCTGTTATGGGTCCCATTTCAGGCTATTCCACTCACGAAACCCTTAATTAAGACCATAACTATTCTCTTTAAGAATGAAGGTGTCAATTTGAAGAATCCTTTTGTTACGAAACGATGTGATATTTTGTGAAAGGCCTACTCCTACGCTTTGATAGTGAAAAAATCTGGGATGGCAGTTGGAAGGTTAAAGTGAAGCTCTTTTCCACTAATTCTGGTCCTGTCCACCTCTCTAGTGTTTTTTTTTCTTGGGAAAGATTGGGGGTCAATCTTTTATGCTGGGCAACCTAGATCGTGTTTCAAATGTGGGTCTCGGCTACATTTGAGTTCTGCCTGTGACACCTTTAAATGTACTCATTGTTTGGAATATGGGCACTTGGTCATGGCTTGTCTGAACCTTTTTAGATGCAACCTATGTGAACAGACTGGTCATGCATATGGGCGGTGTCCTTGGGCCTCGCACAATAGATCTGACTGTCCTCCATATGATGGACTTATTAATCAAGCACAGCGGCTTTTTTCCCAGACATCTGACAAGTCGGTAAAGCAGGCTGCTGATTGTGTTCAGTTTCCTGCCCAGATCGCCCCTCGTCCTACTAGTCCAGTTGAACCAATGGATGTTAACCCCCAACCCCGACACTCTGGTAGACATTTCTATTCCTGTTCCTTCTGGGGATTTGCTTGTAGAGGAAGCTGTGGGTCAAATGCCCTCCCCCAGTTGAACCCCCATTTAAGGTTGTGCAACCCAGGAAAAGGAATAGGCGTGGCAAGACTATGCCTGATGTTGCACCCCCTCCTAATACCGTTGCCCAGAGAGACACAGTTAAATTGAGGAATACTTTTTCCCCGCTTGAGGAAGGTGTTGGTGGGGATTCTGGAGAGGACACTGACACTTCGTCAGTTATTTCTAACACGGATTCTGAAACTAGATTTGATGATTCCATCGCTAAACGAACTAGAAGGCAGCAACTGGGTAAACCCCCTTGAAGTACTTGCTATGTCTTGTATTGTTTTTGATCTACCCTCTTTTTTTTTCCTGCTATGTCTTCTTAAAAGATTTCTACTTTAAATGTCAATGGTTTGAAGGGGGTGAAGAAACATGTTGGTTTTCTTTCTCTCCTTAAAACTTTTGACTTGGACGTTATTTGTTTGCAAGACATCCAATTGAAGACCTCTCAGGAACTAAGACATGCTTCTTATAATTGGACTTTAGGGCCATCATTTTGGTCTATAGGGGAGGAACCCTGTGATGGCCTAGGGGTTTTATTCTTCAATTCTGCATTTTCTGTGTCCAGGTTGGTGGACATTCACCCTGGAAGGGCACTATGTTTAGACGTTTCAATTTCTACAGCTAGATTTCGAATCCTTTCTGTTTATGCCCCACAAACAAAAGCTCAACGGGTAGCTCTTTTTAAAGAAGTGCAGCCATACTTGCATACTTCCCAATTGGTTGTTTGGTTAGGTGATTTCAATGCTGCATTATCTACTAAGGATAGAGGTCTCAAAACGGATAAAATGTTTTGTGATTCAGTTGCTTTACATAAGGTAGTGTCCACAGCTCATCTAATAGATGCTTATAGAACATTGTACCCTACGGGTGGATTTACTTTTTTTAAAGGTACCCTACGGACGAGGATAGATTTTGTTTTTGTCTCATCAGTTTTGCAGATAATGCAGGCCTCTGTTATCCCCATTGAATTTTCAGATCATACTGTTCTCACAGTCCTTCTTTCTTGGGAAGGGGCCCCGAGATGTCAAAAAAACCTTTGGAGAATGAATGAGAGTATGTTGGAAGATCAGGCCCTTAAATAGTTCTGGTTGAGAGACTGGGCTGCCTGGATATCGGTGGTGGAGTGCTATGACTCCATCTTAGAATGGTGGGAGGACACCAAACTGGGTTGGAAGCATTTTTTTCTAAGTAGGGCTCAAGTTAAAACTCAGAAAGATTATCTATCTTATTTACAACTAAGACATCAATTGCAGTGTCTCATATCACTGGCTGAAACTTCAACACATGATTATAGCACACAAATAGTGCACTTAAAAAAACAGATGGTAGCATTGCAATATGACAGGGGAAGATCTTTAGATCAAGAATTAAGGTTTGGCACAAATCTGTCCAAACATTCTTTGGACCCCTTTAAAGAAAGTCATAAAAGGGTAAATTCTAGACTTATTACCTCCCTCACAGACAAGACAGGGAACCTTGTGAGTGATCCACACCGTCTCTTGTCTGTCGTGGAAGAATATTTATCCACTAGTTTGGCCCCAGATACTATCCTGGACAAGGCAGCTGTCACTGATGTTTCACAGGGCTTGCAGCTACCTGGTCTATCTGGAGATCAGCAGCAGGAACTAATCGTAGATGTTTCTTTGGAGGAAGTGCGAACTGCAGTTGGTCGGTTGCAGTCTCACACGGCCCCAGGCACGGATGGTCTTGGTACTGGGTTTTACAAAACCTTTATACAGACCATTGGCCCTGTTTTGGTACTTCTTTTTAATCATGTTTTACACACTGGGAAATATGCCCCCTCTATGAGAGAGGCCATCTTGCTTCTCATTTATAAAAAAGGGGATAAAACTGATATTAGTAATTGGCGTCCACTGAGCTTGTTGAATACTGACATGAAAATATTAAGTAAGATTCTTTTGTCCCGACTAGCTAGGATCACTCCACTGCTTCTTCATCCGGCACAAACATGTGCAGTTCAGGGGAGGAGACAACAAGATAACCTGATATACCTTCGAGAGATTTTTTTATAGAGGGGATGTTGGACAGGTGCAGGGGTTTGCTTTTGGACTTGATCAAGAGAAGGCATTTGATCGTGTCTCTCACACTTTTCTTTTTTTGGTTTTGAAGGCCTTCTTGCCGGAGGCATTTGTTTTTGGATCTCTGCAATGTATCAGGGGCAGTACTTATACCAAATGTTAGTGGTTGGTTGGGGGAAGAAACTGGCTATTATAAAGGTGTTGGCAAGGTTGCCCACTGAGTCCACACTTTATATGCTTTCTCTATATTTTATTAGATTATTACAAGCAAACACGGTTCTCACGGAATCATGATGTGCTTCAGAGTAGGCCATTGCAGTCTGTATTAGCTTATGCTGATGATTTAGTTATATTATTGCTCCTCATTTTCTGTTACTGCTTACAAGACTTGATTCGACTTTTTTAGTATTTCAGGTTCCCAGATTAATTATGCTAAGTGTCTTGAGTGGTTATAGGTTCCACGCCAGTACCTGAATCTGGGTGTAAGGCTGGGATTTCAGTTTCTAAAGACCCTATTAAAGTCCTGGGGATTTTTTGGCCCAGGGATATGGCTGGTTACAATTGGGAAGGGCTTTGGCACAGGGTTTTCGATTAGTGGGGGACTGGAAGGTATGCAGCTCTCAAAAGAAAAACAGGTTTTATTAATTAAGACGCTCCTAGTTCCTGTGTTTTATACCTTAGTTATATTTTCTGCCCCAATGCAAATGTGGGCGCAGCTCTATAAGCGTTTTTCCAAGCATTCTGGGGATCTCGGCTGAATCCCATTAAAGGGATTACTTATCTTCCAGTTCCTGAAGGTGGGGTTGCTATGATCCACCCATTGCTTTTTTTTTAGTCTGTTTTTTACTTATAATTTGGGATTAGTCTTTAAACCTGGGTGGCTTATTTGGAGACCCACATGGAGCAGTGGATTGATCTCTGTCGCAGAGGGCGGCAGGAGAGAAAGTTTAAAGTCTTATCCAGATTAAGGGCGTTGCCTACATATATGAAAGATTGTATGAGACTCCTTATCAAATGGGAAGTTACTGCACAATTATTGCAGTCTTCTAGTAAAAAGACATTGTATAAACATATGATCTCTATGGAACGTACCTCTGAGGTCCTGTTCCCTTATTGTCCATTGGATAGACAGGTTCTTATTTTAAAATATCTTACTAATAAGCGTATCCCTCCATATATATGGGATAGTGTTTGGTTGGGGAATTATGGTAAATTGGGGGTATAAAACAATAGTAAACATGAGCAGTTTTCAGAAAGCTACTGTCCTAGGCCTATGTGTAGTCAAATCTTGGAAACATAATGTCATTTATTTCTTGAATGTTTGTATATTAAACCATTCTGGTATTTACTAGCTACTCGCTGGATGGTATGTGAATTTAGATCATTAGATTATTCTACGCTTATGTTTGGACCTTTCCCTAATACTTTTGTTCCATATCATAGTGATACTATGTATGTCATATTTTGTCTTTTACGATTTCATATTTGGCAGTCTAGGTGTCTGTGGATTTTACAACAGAAAATCATTATCCCTGAAGAACTGCTAGCCACTGTGTGTAAGGCAGTGGGTGGACTCATGCGATATGACTCTATTAATGGACTTCATGAACAATTTATGACTTTTTGGACTAATTGTGCCACATGGGCTACGTAACTGTTCCTTTTTCTTGTGCTTCTCCCTGTTTTTTATTTGTACACTGAATTTGAGTGCAAAGTGACTTGTTTTTGTTGTAATGAAGTCCATTCTTTCAATAAAATCCCCCTACTTATTTCGATAAGTGCCATGGGATCTTTAACATCCACCTGAACTACCAACAATCCAGGCAGATGGGACCTCGGTTTAACAACTCATCCGAAAGACGGCACCTCAGAAGTGCAGCACCCCTCTCATGCTGCACTACAGTGTCAGTACTCGGATATTAACCCAAGTGCCAGATGTGGAAACTGAACCCACAGCCCTCTGATCTCCCGGTCTCAGAGGCGAGTGTGCTACCTGCTGAGCCACTGACACTATTATCACACAAATAATGAAAGATTAGGTTTCAAAAAATCAATTGATAATCTGTTTTCAAAAAAACATTTTAATCAAAGTTGTAACTGACACCCATTCGCAAATTATGTCAATAATGAGTATGTCTCTGTGGTCTGTTTTCTTTCCTTATATTTATAGACAATTATACTTTTATGATATTGTCATATTTTATGACATTTAATGTTCACATTTTTAAATAACTTTTGAAGACAAAGAATATTCACAAATAAGACATTCCTATGATAAATGGCACGGAGCTAAGAACCTCAGGAGAAGATTAGTCACAGTGTTTATTTTTGGGGTTTTTTGTACTAAAAATAAAATCACCATCATTGATTTTCAAGTATTGTCTAAACTTTTCTCTTTGGTATAAAATGCTACTTGAGTCATGGGGCATCACAAAAACATGTAATTGACAAATTTAACATCAATATCTACAGGATTCTTTTTTTTTCAGTTACAGCTGATGGAAATTACAATAAATACCATTCCTAGTTAATAGGTGTCAGTTAAATATGTGAATGAAAGAGTTTATGCATGAACAGAAGGTGAAATAAGCAGTGGGAGGTGGACACCTGCCTGAGCAACTGGATCATGGGAAACACCCGTCGAACTGTTGCACCCCCCCCCATCCAACACACAGCAGTCGTGGCACTGGCCAATCAGGTGGACGGGATAAGGGTTAGGTGTGTGTTTGGAGTCAATGACTACCAGTGATGGTCAGGGGTTATGGGATCAGGTATGGAGTGGGATTACTTCTTTATAATTCTAGTTATAAAAATAAGTAATTAAAAAAAATTTAATAATTAAAGTAATGTACATAAATATACTGTTACAATACTTTAACCCTATGCATCTCAGCAGAAGGAATGCAAGGTGATTGCAAACTAGACAAATGACTTTATTAAGTACTTTTGGTATTGCTGCCAGCAAGGTGAGACATACAATTCATTTTTGGTATGCATCTCTTCATATATGAAATTAAATATCAATGAATGTATGAGATATGACATGGGTGAGAGTGAGATAGCAGAAATACCTCCACGAGCTGCCATTGAACTCTTGATATCCCATGAGTGGTGAAGCCACAAGTGGGATAGTGAGAGTTCAGTGACAACCAGTGGAGATATTCCTGGTATCTCAATCTCACCCGTGTCAAATTTGATTTACACAACAATTGTGGGTCTCTTTGTTTCATTCTTAAAGTCATTTACATTTATGTGCCACAAAAAAGTGAAAAAATTGGGTATGTGCTCACAGTACCATGTTATCATTTTTCATTTTAAATTTATTTGTATTCACATTTGTGTGTCAAGAAAAGTGAGAAGGTAATAAGTTTTATGATGTTTTGCAGGGTAAAAGCATGATGATGTAACTGTTGCATCATACAAATGGGTTCTAAACATTGAATCCCTTGATTTATATTTTATCTCCTTATACCGTGATAGGATATAGAAACACAGAAACATAGAATTTGATGGCAGATAAGGACCACTTGGCCCACCTATTCTGCCCATTTCCCTACCTAACAGATAAGCTGCAGATCCTAATTAACCAGCAGCCTACTTTCTCCGACCCCCCCAACTAGAAATGCCTATTGTCTGTCCCAAGCATTCTTGAATTCCCCCACTGTTTTTTTTTTGAATATTCTGTTTATTAGAGATGTTCAGATACATACACTTATACATACTACATACAGCAACAGACAAGTACAAACACAAGTACATACAAAACCAGTTACATCCTTAGTTTATCATATATATTCCACATACAAAAGTGTAATCTTTATCATACGTATTCCTCATATAAGAGTGTAGTAGTGTACAAATCTATCTCAGTACCATATATTTACTTAGTTGCCCCCAACAAATCATGTCAAAGTTTGCAGGGCACAGAGGGCAACTCTCCTATTCACTGTTCATTTACTGTATATTTTACACAAAGGTCGGGCCTCTCTTTCACCCCTGCCCCCTGCCCATTATCTTAACTGTTATGTTTCCCCGTCCCATGCCCTACCTATCATTTTAGGCTCAGATATTCAGCCCCGTCCAAAGCATTAAGTTTTAAGACATACCTAGAGTTGCCAAAAAAGGCGTCCAGTCTCTCAAAAATCTCTCCTCTTTATCTCTGACTAACCATGTGAGTCTCTCTAAAGCTAGTGAGCGCAGGACCAGCCTTCTCCAATCAGCCAGCGTGGGGCTCCTTCCATCCATCCTGGTGTTCTGAATACAGTGCCTGGCTAGCACCAACACGACCCTTGCCCACCTGGGTAATAGTTGCCATTCCTTCTCTCCTTCTATTCTTTCTACCCCAAAGAGACAGACCAGTGGGTCACACCTCAGTCTACCCCCCCATTCCTTTATTCACCTCCTGCACTACTCTCCCCCAAAAGTTAGCCAGGACTGGGCAAGCCCAGAAGCAATGAAAGAAGGTACCCAACCCTTTTCTGCACCTTCTGCAATTCGGAGAGACAGTGGGGTGCACCCTATGCACCGCCACTGGCGGCGAATACATTCTATGCAAAAACTTATAGAAAGCCTCTTTGAACTTATTGCAGATCATAATTCCTTCTGGCATTCCAAGCACCAATTCCCAGTTTCTTTCTGAAATCTGCAAACCTAAATCCCTTTTCCACTGTGCCTTTGTGGGGCTGGTCAGGTCTGGCATGCTCTACTTCTCTAATTTGGCTACTTTTCCTAGAAATCCTTTTTGGTCCTTCCTAGCCCGACATACCATTTGCTCAATTCTACTTGGAAACAAGCCTTCCCTTCCACCCAAACCCTGTCACCCAACATATGTCTTCACCTGCAAGTAGCGAAATAGGTGAGCAGCCCCCAAGCCTAACTCTCTCCTGACTTCGTTAAACTCGCGCAGCTCCCCCTTCTCCAATAGAGCCCCTATGCACACCATTCCTCCACTTTCCCATTATAGAAACCCTCCATCTTCCATCCCAGGGATAAAAAAGGGATTCCTCACAAGCGGAAGTAAAGCAGTCTCCCTCTGGACTAATCCCTTTCTCCGCCAAAGGTGGTCCCAGGCCTCCAATGTCTCCCAGACTAATGGGTTGCCATTTCCCAGATCCCTAAAGGCACGTAGTCCTTTACTATGGAGGTATGCTGTGAGTCTAGTGGTATTACCCTCTTGTTCCAGCCCAACCCAACTGGCCACCACAGGCCTATGAACCCAGTCTGCCACACTCCGGAGTTGCACCACCTTGTAATACGCATCCAAGTCCAGAAAACCGAGGCCTCCCCTATTCCGATCTGCCTTAAGCCTTGCCAGGCTTACCCTGGACTTTTTCCCCTGCCATATAAATTCTGAGAACCCCTTCTCCAGCCATTTTGCGTCCCTTCGTGTGAGCCTCATCTGCAACATTTGCATAGGGTACAGGATGTGGGGGATAATATTCATTTTTATAAGATTTATCCTCCCAATTCACGATATTGGCAGCTGCATCCATCTCTCTAGGTCTGCCAACAACCTTTTGATCAAGGGGTGAAAGTTCAAGTTATATAGCTCTTCCCATCTTTGCCCAATCCGTACCCCTAGATATTTAAAGTCTACACTTACAATCCTAAACCCCTTCTGCTGCACTTCAGGGTCCACATCTGGGAATCCCATGGCTTCAGATTTCCCAATATTAATCTTGTACCCCGAAAAACCTGCAAATTTTTCAATAATTTCCATCAAGTGCCTCATCGAATTTTGCATCTCTCCTAAGAAGAGTAGCATGTCGTCAGCATAAAGCGCCACCTTATGCTCTCTGCCTTCCCCATCCCTCACCCCTACCACACCCTCATGCTGCCGAATCGCTGCAGCCAAAGGTTCAATAGTGAGGGCAAACAGCAGGGGGGACAGAGGACATCCCTGCCTTGTCCCTTTACCTAATCTAAATTTTCTAGACAGGCAGCCATTCGCCATCACCTGTGCAGTAGGCCTCAGGTACATAGCCCTGACCCATCCTATAAACGCGTCCCCCAGAACAAACCGGGTCATCACCTCAAACAGGTATTCCCATTCTACCCTATTGAACGCTTTTTCAGCATCTAGGGATATCACCCCCATCCTCGCACCTGTTAGTCCAGCCCGCCATACTATATTTAACAATCTGCGGACATTATGGTAGGACTGCCTCCCCTTAATGAACCCAGTCTGGTCTGGGTGGATCACCTCTGGAAAGATGTTCTCCAGTCTCATAGCTAGTATTTTGGCTCGAATTTTCATATCCACATTAAGAAGGGAGATCGGCCTATATGCAGCACATTCCAGCTCATCCTGACCCCCCTTCCTTAGACAGATATTAGCTTCATAGCGTGAATCAGGAAGCACTGGGACCTGACCCTCCTCCCCTCTATCAAATACCTTTCTCAGCACCTCCACCACTCCCCCCCCCCCCAGTATCCTGTAATACTCAACTGGAAATCCATCTGGTCCGCATGACTTTCCCTCCTGCAGTTTCTGTATAGCTCTTAATATTTCCATGCTTGAGATGGGCTGACTCAGCTCCTCCCTCTGCCTATCCGTAATCTCCTGTAGTACTACTCCCCTCGTAAACTCCCTTATGCCCTCCTCCTGTCCCACATGCTCCGCCCTATACAGCTTTTCATAGAACCTCCCGAAGCGCTCTGCTATCCCCTTAGAGCTGGTAGTGACCTGCACCTTCTCTTCCCTGATCCGCAGTATCTGGGTTGGGCTTCTGCCCCCCTTCATCAACCTTACTAGCATAGGCCCAGGCTTATTCCCCCACTCGAAGACCCTCCTCTGGCAACAGAACCATGTTTTCCCTGCTTCCTCTCTCAAGAGAGAATTGAGGGCTTCCCTCACCATAATCAGCAATTAAGTGGCTTCTCCCGTTTCCCCTCCACCTACCCACTTCTCCAACTCTTTCACCTGTCTCTCTGATTCTTCCCTTTTTCTCCCCTATTTTGCTTTTTAATCTTAGCAACATATGCTATTATAGTCCCTCTCATGAAGGCCTTACCCACCTTCCAAAAGGTAGTACTGGAAACCTCCCCAGTATCATTTAGTTCTACATAAGTTTTCCATTGATCTCGGAGGTATTCCCTAAATCCCTGATCCTTAATTAGGTACATGGGAAATCTCCAGACTGGGCACCTGCTCTCCCCCCCATTCCCGTAAATCTCAGTACCACCATAGCATGGTCCGAAATGTGTATAGGGCTATGACTTATCTCCTTAATCCTTCCCGTCCAACTCCTCGGAAGGAATATGTAATCCAAACGAGACCAAATCTTATGTGGGTTGGAATAGAACGTATAATCCCGACCCGTGGGGTTAACCGCCCTTCAACTATCCACCATATCTAAGTCTGCAATTCCAACTTTCCATTGGCTCATAGCCACCGTCACCCACCCCTTGCCTGTCGAATGATCCACCCTCGCATCCATTGTCCAATTAAAGTCCCCACCCATAATAAGCCCAGGGAATTGCTCTTTGACAAGCAGGCCCAGCAAAGAGGAGTAGAATAATGGGTCATACACTGCCGATGCGTAAACACAGCCAAATGTGAGTGTTTCCCCATACCAAACCCCAGTGACAAAAATGTATCTACCCTCTTTAGGGTCTCTTACCACTCTCTTCACCTCGAACTGCAGATTCTTATGCAAAAGTATCGCAACCCCCCTTTTGTGCAAAGAATAATAGGCTGCTAGGCACCTCCCAACCCAATTATGCACCAATTTGGCATGTTCCACCTCTGTCAAGTGTGTCTCTTGGAGTAGTGCCACTTGCGCTCCCTTGCGTCTAAGCACTGTTAGGAGTGAAGTCCTCTTCACTGGGATCGCTATGCCTTTCACATTCCAGGAGATAACATTTAGGATAGCCGGGTCACCCATTCCACCTTAGAGCACTTTCCATTTTTAAGGGTACTTTTACCTGACATTGCATTAAATACATCCACTTTACCACGTCTTCTGCCAAACTGTGCATACACTTTTTTTGATTCCTGCACATTGGACTACTATTCTTTGGATACAACCAGGTTGCTACACAACAGACTAAAACAGTAAAACAACTTTACCCAAACATTTAGATCCCACCCCTCCAATCCCCTTCTTCTTCCCTCCCTCCCTCTTTCACCTTCCCTCCCTCTTTATCCCTTCCTCTCCTCCACCTTCCTCCTACTACAGTAATTGCTAACATAGCACAAGTGTAATCTCAATGAACAAGTAAGAACAAACGTTCAACACAATTCTCCTCCCAAACTAAGTTGCGCATCCTGCCACCCTCGCCAACCGCCAAGATCTCTCTTTCCAAGTCTATTCCTCACCTGAAGTCTCCTACAGGATCCAACTAGAATCTGTGCATCCATTTCCACCCTCAGCTCTTATTTCAGGAGCACCTCCCCCCTCTCTCCCTCCCCTCCTCCCGATTTCTACATCTCGTCTTCCCCACCTTCCTCAGCCTAGCTCTTCCTCACTATAACTCCTCCCCCTATCCATTGTTTCCTTATGGAGCAAGCCTTTTCCCCTTTCCCCATTACTGTACCCCTAGGCCCCACCCTTCAATTCTTCCTCAAGAGCCATCTAACCCCCCCTTTTCACTCCTACATAGGGGAGCTACTGCTTCCATCTTCACTTACCTAGCCTCTAACCATGTCCTCTTACCCCATCCTACTGCTCAATGCAGGCACCATGATAATGTCCAAGCTTCCTCTCCCCTAGCATAGGTATTCTGCCATGTCATACATTCGAGCTCACTCTCCCCTCCCCTCTGCGTAGAACTCATCCTCCACTCTCTCCCCTCAACCCCATACCCCTCCAAAAAAACACCCATCTACACTTTCATCAACTCAGCTTGGCCCAGAGCTTATCCCTATTCCCCTTGACCGCCACCATTATGGGTTGTCCTGTTAATCCTACCTCCCCTATATTAAATGTACTTCTAACTATTCTTTGGCGTACCCTCAATTACACTTCTTCTTTCCCTGCTCCCATATTCATCAGATGCAGTTGTCATGTGTCAAATCACAGTGCTGTCTATGAAGGCACGGGGGGCTAGGCCGCGCTATCAAAACATAAGCGCTAGGCCCTTCCCCGCTCCTACCTTATACACATCAGAGCTCCCTCCAGGTCCACGTTCCTTTATGTTTCCCACAGTTTATAAGTCCAGAAACAGTTTATTAGTCCAAGAAAAGAGAGACCCTGACAAAGGCAGAGGGCCTCCCCAGTCCAGCAATCTTCACCCTCGACTGGGCCAGCACTCGCCTCTCTCAAATAATAACTTCTTCTTCCCATGGGCAAGGTGCAATGGTGCCAACCAGAACAGAACAGAACACCCCAGGCATTATTCAGCACATCCCGTGGACACAGTTAGTGAGAGAGAGAACCAGAAAGAAAACGCAAGAAAAAACGAATCCGGAGCTTCCCACTTCCATCTCTCCAGTACTTCACGACTCCCCCACATCCATTCAGCTTACTCTCCTCTTCAGGCCCTTTATAAACTCTTCTGCTTTCTCGAGGTCCCAAAAGGAGTAGATCACCCCTTAATGTTTAATTTTAAGTGTAGCGGGGTGAACCAAAAAGTTTTCCACCTTAAGACTTCTCAGTTGTGTTATCAGTCCATTGAAGGCCTCGCCTTTTCAACAGCCTGGCTGAATAGCCCTGTGAGATAAATAGTCTATGACCCTCATAACTTAGTGGGCCCTGAGATCTATATGCCTTCAGCAAAGCTTCCCGATCTTGAAAATTGTGAAACCGCATTATTATCTGGCAAGCCGGTTGATCTGCTGGTGGTCTCGGCATTACCTCACGATGTGCACGCTCCATCTTTACCTTGCCATTTTTCACCTTTAGGCCCAGTATTTCAGGCAGAACTCTGCTACAGAAATCCAAAGCATCATCTCTCTCCAGGCCCTCAGGGAGCCCCCTGAGATGTAGATTTAGCTGCCGATGATTGTTTTCCTGATAATCAAAAGCCTCTTTAAACTCCTTAAGCTCTCTCTGCAGTGCGAAAACTTGCTCAGGGACCCCTAGTACTTCATCCTCCAATCTTGAGATTCTTTCTTCGGCTTCAGTCAGCCGGGTGCCCTGCTGCACCTGTTGCTCCAAGACCTCCTGCAGCCTGCCCCCTAATTTATCTTCCAACTTTACCAGACAGGGCTCGAGGGCTGCAATCACCTGCCCCATTAGCTCCTTTCCTAGAGCCACCACCTCTGCCGCTGACAGCGATACTAGGCCTACGTTCTCTCCTCCTGGGCCCATCGTTCCCTTCTTAGCAGCTTTCCCTGTCACCCACTGACTTTTGGAGGGCATAAGGGTCAGAAGTTTCTCCAGCGCTCCTTCTGTTATTCACTACCACTGTTTTACTTGCTCCGGGGTGGGAAAAAACCTTATATTAATACTTAATAACTGGCTGATTCAGCAGAGCTAGCGGGAAATGCGACCACGCAGTTAGCTGCTCGTTAGCGCGCCCCCCCCCACTGTTTTTGACTACTCCTTCCTCAGGAAGGCCATTCCATGCATCACTAACCCTCTCTGTGAAGAAATACTTCCTCGCATTACCTCTGAGCCATCCACCCCTCTATCTTCAAATTGTGCCCCCTTGTTCTTGCACATCACTTTTCTGAAAGATGCTACGCTCTTGGACATTGTTGATTCCCTTGAGGTATTTGAAAGTTTCTATCATATCCCCCCTCTCCCTCCTTTGCTCAAGGCTATACATCTTAAGCTCCTTTAGTCTTTCTTCATATGTCTTCTGGTGCAGACCCTGCTCCATTTTGGTTGCCCTCCTCTGGACAGCCTCCACCCTGTCTATGTCTTTGCAGAGATGGGGTCTCCAGAACTGTACACAGTACTCCAGATGTGGTCTTTCCAACTGTCTGTATAGAGGGCCAACAACTTCCTGTTTTCTACTGGTGATGCCTCTCCCTATGCATCCCAGTATCCCCCAGCCCTCCTTACTGCCTTCTTACATTGCTGACCCACCTTTAGGTCATCTGATATGACTACCCCAAGATCCCTTTCCATTTTTGTTGTTGTCAGTATCTCACCTCCATTGTGTACTCTTCTCCTGGGTTTTTGTTTCCCAGGTGCATTACCTTGCACTTTTTTGCATTGAATCTAAACTGCCATACATTCGACCATTCCTCCAACCTTGTCAAGTCCCTTTTCATCCTTCCACCCCACCTTGCTTATCAACCCTGTTGCAGGTCTTTGTGTCATCTGCAAAGAGACATACCTTCCCTTCCAGTCCCTCTGCAATGTCACTTATAAAGACATTAAAAAGGACCAGCCCCAGTACTGAACCCTGCGGTAACCCACTAGTAACCCCCCTTTCTTCACTGTGGACTCCATTTACTATTACCCTCTGTGTTCTGTTGTCCAGCCAGTGTTTTACCCAGGCTTCCACCCTGGGAACCACTCCCAGGCTGGCTAATTTGTTTATTAATCTTTTGTGCAGAACTGTGTCAAATGCCCTCCTAAAGTCTAGGTAGACCACGTCCACATCCCCCTCCCTGGTCTACTACTTTGGTCACCCAGTCAAAGAAATCAATTAGATTTAACTGACATGACCTTCCTCCTGTAAACTCATGCTGCCTTGGGTCTTGTGCCCCACTGGCCTCTAGGTACTCAATAATTCTTTCCTTCAGAACTGATTTCATCACTTTCCCTACCACTGTGGTCAAACTGACAGGTCTGTAGTTTCCTACCTCTGTCTTGCTCCCACTCTTGTGAAGGGGAATCACCTCTGCCCTCCTCCAGTCCTCAGGAACCATGCCATCCTCCCAATGATTTATTAAAAAGGGTAGTCAGTGGTGTTACTAGTTCCTCCCTTAGTTCTTTTTGAATTCTGGGGTGAATCCCACCAGGCCCCATTGCTTTATCCACCTTCAGTTTTAAGGGTTCTTTCAGAACCCTTTATTCTGTGAAAGGACTAGTATCAACCCCCCTATCCAGAGTTCTTCTATTGACTGGATTAGGGATCTCCCCCTGTGTTTCCATTGTGAATACTGAGCAGAAGTATTCATTCAGTATCCCTGCTTTTTCACTGTCACTCTCTACCCAACCACCTTCATCTTTATTCAGCCTCAATATCCCTGCCTTAGTCTTTCTTTGCTCCCCAATGTACCTATAAAATGGTTTATCCCCCTTCTTAACTGAGTTGGCTATCTTTTCCTCGGTTTGGGCCTTTGCTATTCTGAATGCCTTCCCCACTTCCTTCTGCTTTAACTGGTACAGTTCTCTGTCCTGCTCCTTCTGTGTTTCCTTCTACTTCCTGAATGCTGTCTCTTTCTCCCTTACCTTCCCCACCACTTCTTTTCAGAACCATAGTGTTTTTTTCTTTCATTTTGATTTATGTGCTTCACACAAAGGCTTGTTGCCGCTGTGATGGAGGTTTTGAAGTTTCCCCATTGTTGCTCCACCCCACCTTCTTGCCCGTTTGCTAGTGCTTTTCTGAGGCACTCTCCCATTTTGGCAAAATCAGTCCTCCTGAAGTCCAGTACCTTCACTTTTGTATAGCTTGACTCAGCAGCTAAGTTTATCATGAACCACACTGTTTGGTGGTAGCTTGTTCCCAGATGGCTACCCAATACAAGATCAGAGATCTTCTCTCCATCCCCCATTTGAGAGTATCAGGTCTACAATTGCTGCCTCCCAAGTGGGTTCCAAAACTAGCTGTCTCGATGCCCCCTGTAGGGCATTGAGAATGGCCCTGCTGTTGGATGTGACTGCAGCAAACGTGCTCCAGTTAACATCTGGCATATTCAGGTCCCCATCATCAATATCTCCCTTTTCGCTGCCATTCCAAGGATGCCTTCTATCATTTTCTTGTCCATTTCCTCCCCCTGAGATGGGTTCTGTATACAACCCCTGTGTGGATCGTGGTGCCATTTCCAGTCTCCAGGGTGACCCAGAGTGCCTCCTCTCCTCCCTGCTTACCCTTTAGTTCTCTTGCTTTGATCCCTTCCCTTACATAGAGGGCTACTCCTCCTTCTCTTCTTCCCTCCCTGTCCCTCCTATAGATTGGGTACCCTGGTATGTTGACATCCCAGTCATGGTTATCTGCATACCATGTTTCTGTGACTGCTGCCATATCCAGGCATCCCTCTTCAATCAAGGCCACCATTTCTGGGAACTTTTTACCTAGACTATACTCATTAACCTCCATTTTTTATGGCTTTATTTCTTTTTGCCCCATCCCTGTCCTTACTGCCTTTTTCTCCATTTATCCCTGCCCTTCTCTGTATCAACTGCTCTATCTTGGTGTTTTCCTCACCAACTACCCTGATTTTTTGGGGGGACTAAGATTTCCCTTTTCCTTTTCAGTGCCTCCCCTTTTGGCTAGTTTAAATGCTTGCCAATGAAGTATTTAAACCTATCACCTAGGATGCTGTCCCCCCCCCACGGATAGATGCAGACCATCATGCCTGTATAGGCCTGCATCCCTCCAGGTGGAGCCCCAGTCCAAAATGAAGCCAAATCCCTGAGCTCTGCACCAGTTTTCCAACCAGTCATTGAATCCCATGGTGAACAGTACCCTAGCCTCATCCATGCCATAGAGAAGTAGCACGTCTGAGAAAGTTACCGTGTGTGCTACTTGTCTAAGGCCCCTCTCCAACTCCAGAAACTCCTGTTGCACTGCTGTGATCCTATTCTCAGCCAGGTCATTTGTCCCTAGGTGGATAATGACATCCTGATCACTCCCCCTTGCAGCTACTCCCACAATCCTGAGGATTTGTTTCCTGATCCTCCAAGCCATGGTACCAGGCAGGCACCTTATCTCCCTTTCCCCTCCACCTCCCTCCCCCAGGTCTACCCCCTAACAATTGAGTCCCACACCAGGAGTTGTTTCCTTCCCCTGTGGGGTCCTGTGCCACCCTCCTGTGGGTCTCCATTGTGGAGGTTCCCAGCATCCTCCTTGGTCTCCACTGTGGGTGCCTTCATAGAGGAATCAAGCTACGCCAGAGTGGTGAATGAATAGTGAAGAGGCACAACTGGAGTGATGCATCTCTGTTCCACCACCCTCACCCTCCCTGAGCCCACCATGGTCCAACCACTCCTCTTGGCAACCTCTGAGGTAGTGGCAGTGTCCTGGGTGGTCCCTGGGTGAAGGAGAAAGTTTTCCCAAATCCCTGCCACATCAGCATGAAGATGAAAAACCTCATCCCTCAGACCAAAGAGGTGCCTGCAAATAGGGTAGCAACACAGTCTCCAGAATGTCTCTTAGAAGACTGGTGCTGCACAGCTAGTGCATTGCACCACTCCCCACATGTATATGTCCCTTCCTGTTACAGATGTATTTCTTTTTTTTTTTGTTCTTGTTTTAGTGTGTGCAAGCTTGTGTGTGACTCTACCCCCTATTCAGTGTGCTGTGCCTTTAAGGATATGAACAGATGTATGTTGTTAGCAGTTTTGGGGAAGTGATGTCAGAACCCCTGCTATAAAGGAAGTTATGTGCTTGGGGTGGGTGGGGTGAGGGGCATAATAGATGGGAGTAAACCTATGCCCTCCAGAATCAATCAACTACAACTACAACTCTGACCCTCCACCCTGGGGAGTGCATTCCTTCCTTTCAGACACCTAGGACTGCAAATATATCCCAACTACAGTTCCTCCCTGGAAAATTAAAGTTAAACTAAGAAAAGTCAACCCAAATAACAGAATCAATACTAATTACTTACACAGGTCCAAAAAATAATAATTCAATTTAGTGTAGTCTAGAAAGTAACCTCCTTGATTTAAGGAAGCTTTGGCTGTTTCTTTCTCTCTCTGTCTCAGCAGACAGAGACCACAAACAACTCCTGTTTTAAATCCACAGTTCAACTAGGCCCCTTTCAGCTCCTCCCCTTAACAGACACCTATTTGACATAGGTTAAGTAATAGGTCTAGTCACAAATGACTGCAAATATCTGTCAGCTACAGTTCCTCCCTGGAAAATTAAAGTTAAACTAGGAAAAGTCAACCCCAAAAACAGAATCAATACTAGTTACTTACACAGGTCCAAAATGTAAAAGTTCAGTTCAGTGTAGTCTAGAAAATAACCTCCTTGATTTAAGAAAGCTTTGGCTGCTTTCTCTCTCTCTCTCTCTCTCTCTCTCTCTGGATGGGCACCTTACATCATGTAACAAATGAGCATCAATGGCTCCATGGCCATGGGTTGTCTGAAGGTCAATGTCTGCATGAAGAAATCAAAACAGTTGTTGAAAGAGACTGGATTACTGCAGGGTCAATCGTTCATGTTGAATTGAGAAGGGTTTTACTTGATACCAGATTTCTGAAAACTGTAGAATATTATCTAACATTCAGGTAACAGTGTCACTTAATGTATAGCTGTCATATGACAGACATCCTTCTCAGTATGTGCAACATTAATTGGAAAATTTTGACCTACTGTAGTATTATAAGTAAGCAATAAGACATGACAGTGTGTGCATTATGATGAAATAATCGCACACCTCAGGTGTGTTGTTAGATGCACCTGAGAAGTATGATTATCTCACTAAAAATGACACCCTGGAGTGTTTTATTACTTTTATAAAATGGCATTTAAATGCTGTATATGACTTAAAATGAATGGAAATAAGAGAAAAGGGTATTTTAAAAAGATAACAAATTGACTTTTTACTGAAATAAGCATTGCTAGATGGTGCCGGGACATGGGGGTAGGGTGGAGGGTTGTCGCCTGATAGTTGGTGCTAGGCCCAAATTAATGACAAATGTTTTGTTAGAAGTTTATTCACATTCATGACATAAGCAACTGAAAAAAAAAGATTAACTGAACATGTGTAGTCAGACATATTGAAGCAGCCCTAGTAGTTCCATATTATTAGTTACATAAACAATGCAGGCAACAGAATATTCTAGCTCCACACACTATTTGTGGCTCAGGTACAGAGCTATACATGAAAATTTTGAAACCAGGCACCACAAAAAAATGTGAAAAAATCTTCTTTAATTTATTTAAATAGTGCTCCATGCATAGTAGCAGCTGCCCTACAAATCGGGGACACCTCAACCAGTTTTGCATGTCATATGCATCCTCAGGAGGATGTGCTCCACCATATCCACACCTACTTAAAGAGCTTCCACTTAAAGTGCCAGTGCATTAAAATTTACACACGTAAGCATAAACAATTAATCGCAATGCCATTAAAAGCAACAACTATTGTATAGTCCACAGAAACAAAAATAAACATCATGTGCTCCATCACCCGATCACAGGCATATGTGAAATATATCCCTGGTGTTCCAGTGGACCACGCTCCTTTGCCCAATCATGAGCATATGTGAAATATATCCCTGGTGGTCCAGTGGACCACATTCCAGTGTCCGATCATGGGCATATGTAATATATATCCCTGGTGGTCCAGTGGAAGTCCCACCCAGTGCCCGATCATGGGCAAAAATAGCGAAACCTATGCTGGTGGTCAGTGGTACCCCCCTCCCCACCCACCACTGGGGTCCTCGGCCACCTAGCTCTCCCCCAGTCACCCTGCCTGCATGCCACCCACCGACTAGCGGCATACAGTACTGTCTGTACTCCTATTGGTCCGGGGGCTGGGTGGCATGCGGGCAAGGTGCTACCACCTGCTACTGACTGGGGGGGTACTGGGTGGCAGAGGACCTCAGTGGGCAGGTGGGGGGTACCACTGTACCACCAGGATAGGTTTCGCTATATCCACCTGCGATTGGGCGCTTGGGGGTGCTTCCACTGGACCACCGGGGATATATATTACATATGCCCATGATTGGGCAATGGAGCATGGTCCACTGGACCACCAGGGAGCTATTTTACATATATCTACGATTGGGCAAGGGGGGCACATCGTTCCTGGGGCAGGGGGCTTGGGGTCAGTGTTTTGGGTGGTCAGGTAGCCACCCACAGCAGGCAGCTGCTGTGTTGTGCCTGCAATATGGCAGCCCACCTGTGGGTGTCCCTGACTTGTTCCCTGATTTTATGTGCACATCTTTGTCCCCCATGAGCGGCACAAGGTGGGGTTGTACCTGCATATGAGCTGCACATCCTGGGATGAATATCAGGATGTGCCACAAACAGTAGTAGCCACAGACATTGCCAGCTATTTCCAGATATTTCGCAACATTTCTAAAGAGTTTCTCTCTGCTGCTCCTACTGTGGAAATGGAGAAAGCATGAGATATTTCTGGAAATATCACAGAAATTTCGGGAAATAGCTGGAAGTGTCTGCGGCTGCTACTGTATGCATGGGCACACCCTTTCACTTGCACGCATACATTACTGTTGTGCCCCTTTTGAATATCCCACCCTATATGTGTAGATGTTAATGGTATGAATTGAACATATGCATTTTAGGCAACTAGCCATTTTTGCAAACCAGTCGCCATACACAAAATACATATATATTCTACACTTTAAATTATACATGATGTTTGTTTTTGTCTATGTGGACTATACAAGAGTTGTTGCTTTTAATGGAATTTGCGATGAATTGTTTATTATACTTATGTGTGTAAATTTTAATGCACTGGCACTTTAAGTGGTAGCTTTTTAAGTAGGTGTGGATATGGTGGAGCACATCCTCCTAAGGATGCATATGATGTGTGAAATCGGTCGAGGTGTCCCTAGTTTGTAGGCCAGCTGCTACTATGTATGGAGCACTATTTAAATAAATAAAAGAAGATTTTTTCACAGTACTTTTTGGTGCCTGGTTTATACATTTTCATGTATAGCTCTGTACCAGAGGCATGCATAGTGTGTGGAGCTAGAATTTTCTGTTGTTTGATTTAATACTTTTTCAGCGGCTCACCACCAGTACTGTTTTTATCTAGCAGCTGGCGTCTGATGCAGTTTTGATTCCACGCTCGGACCAAGCCCTATTGTGCAACGCGTTGGTTTCCCATTGCTTCTTATGTCTGTATTTAGAGCTTTACAACAGCTCAAAAAAAGAATGTTTTATCAAGGAAACTTTTGACTGGAATAATCGGATAACCAGTCAGTGACTGAGCTCAACAGTGGAAATGGGATGGAATGTGGCATCCCCCTGAAATATAATCAAGCATTGCTGATACAAGTAAAAAAGGCATGTCAGAAAATAATCTTCTAAGTTTCCATTTGGGGATGCATCGGGATCTGTATCCACATTCATTTTTCAGCTGGTGGTAAAGATGAATTGTTTGTGGAGAGGGATAACCATGAGAGTACACCGGGCACATCACAGTATGCTGCAAATTTGGGACAGAACACTATAATTAATGATATTGACTTGGTGTTTTTGCACCTTGAGAGAGCCATGCTATGAGGGAGATGCCACTATTGGAATCGGGTGTCACTTGAGGCATATTTGAAAGTGGGGAGATCCCCACGGGGTCTTAGAGCAACACACAAGCAATGGTATGGGACTGAAAGGATGAATTTTGTGACAAACTGGAACAAAGGCTTACAACTGGGGACTAATGTCCTAATCAAGGCAGTGATAGATGATTATATTGAACAGCAGCTGACAGTAGAATTGTACATTAAGAAAAAAGAAGAGGATGTCTTTAAACGTAAGGGGAATCCCAGGTTTTCTGAACTGGAACAAAACTGAAGAATACTGTTCTAAAAGAAGAACATATAATTAAACAAAGGAAGTTAAAGAAATCCGAACGGGACAGGCAGGACTATCTGTTAATGAGAGTGTTCACCTGGAACCGGGGGTCTGTGAACATCAGGTGACGTATTTGAAGTCCATACAGAGAAGGAAAAACAGGATAACTCCACAGCACAAGGTCCTAGATTGATCCTAAGAAATAACGGCACATCACACTCTTCATACTATACAAGTGATTCAGACAATACTGAAGACCCTTTTTTTGAGGAAGAACAGGAGGGGCTGCCCCCTTGATTACAGTTGCCACTACCGCCTCCACCTACCCAGCAGAGAAGGAATGATGGACAGATGCAATTCCAAGAGCCAGCTGGTATGGGGAACATCAACAGCTACAGGCAAGGGGGACAGAATCAGAGCTAACATCAATATTATCTAAGATGCCAACAAGGATGAGAAGGGGAGGTAGGAGATACCAGGTGAGGAAGAAGAGGATGCAGAGGGAGCAACAGGGACAAATAAGAAGTACCCCAGAAAATATTGTGATTAACATATCACAGGCCAAACTAACGATCAGGTTCAGGTACTTCAAAAGGGTCTAGCTGTTGTCCCAACTGCTGAAATTAACCCCTTTGAACTCTATATACAGTAGACTGAAAGCGGTTCTCAAGGTCCTTGAATCTGAGGGCCTTCTTTTATAATGCAGATATGGGTAATGACACTACTAATAGTGTACAGTCACAAACATTCACTGAAATAGAGGGTACAACTAGAGAACAGGGTGCATCAGAGGTTCTGCCCCCTCCACAATTGTTGCTGCCCTCCACATCCCCCTTATATGGATGTTAGAGACTGTTTGAAATATCATGTGAGACTGACCTTGAATCTCTCCATAAAAATTACAGTCAGCCAATACATTTTAAAATGCGAGGGAGGCCATTAAGGAATTACAAGAAACCTGTCTACTGTTATAAAACCAGCAGACAAGGGTGGAGCCGTGGTGGTTATGGACACAGAGAAATATATTATAGAGCTTGAGAAACAGCTGGAGGACACTAGTTTTATGAGAAATTAAGGAGCAACCCCACCAGTGTCTTTAAGGCACAAATAGACTCCATACTTGATGAAGCCCTTTTAGAAGGCATTATTTGCCAAAAAGAATGCACCTATCTTTCAGTACCCCATCCAATGTCACTATATATGCCCTGACAAAAATTCATACAAAATCTACCTGGACGCCGCCTTGTGGCTGGCACTGGGTCTGTTACTGAATCCCTGTCCCAATTTGTGGATGCCCACATCAAGCAACATGTGCCCCTATTGTGCTCTTATGTGAAGGATATTACAGATGTTCTAGGGATTGTCAGGGACATACAACTTGAGCCAGAATGTCTCCTGGGTTCATTGTATAGGAACATCCCCCATATGGATGGGCTTCAGGCACTGGAATATTGGCTTGATAAGGATGTCACTCTTGATAAAAATAAGAAAATGTTTATCTTGGACTGTGCTGAAGCAGTCCTAACTAAAAATGCCTTTTTTTCAGGGAGATTTCTACTTACAGATTAAGGGTACCACTATGGGTACTACCTTTGCATCAAAGTATGTAAATCGCTATCTGGGCTTGTGGGAGACCATGGTCTATGATGCACAGGTCAGTCCATTCTTCCATAGGATTGACATGTGGCATCAATTTATTGACAACATTTTTATGATCTGGAAGGGCAAATGGGACAAACTCAGAGAATGTGTGAGTTATTTGGAGTACAGCAATCCAAATTTAATGTCCAAAGTGGTCCTAATCTGTAGTATCCTTCACATAAAAGCATACTAGGGGCACATGTTGCTTGATGTGGGCATCCATAAATTGGGACAGGGATTTAGTAACAGACCCAGTGCCAGCCACAAGGGGGCGTACAGGTAGATCTTGTAGATTTTGTATGATTTTGTCACATTTCTTGATTTGGAAATAAAGAGAGATGAAACCGATGGAATACAGATGTCCCTCTAGCGTAAACCAACAGATAGAAACTTTCTCTTGAGTGCCCCAAGTTGTCATCCCAGACATGTGGTGAATAATATTCCCAAGGCCCAATTACGTAGGGCACAAAGGAACTGCAGCTCAGAAGTAGATTTTGACTTCCATAGCCAAGAGATGTGTACCAGATTCAAAGAGAGAGGATACTCAGCTACTCTAATAGAGAAGGCTAGGGGAGAAGTGTCTAGCATGAGTAGGGAGGAGGCTTTGATTCGTAAGGACTAGGTTGTAACAACAGACAGAATGCATTTTGTGAGTACTTTATGTAGACAATCTGGTGTTGTAGAAAGCATTATAAGAAAGCATTGGCACTTACTCAGTTTGGATCCCCGTCAAAGAGAAATTACCACAAACCCCCCATGTATGGTACAGTATATAGGAGAGGCAAAAACATTAAGGACATAGCCACACAGAGCTACAGTATCAGTCAATACATAGGAAGGAGGTGGGGGTATTGACACATAGTTGCTTCAAAAACCTAATGGTACTTTTCCCTGTGGGAACTGTAAATACTGTAGTAGAATTTCAAAAAGCAATACATTTACAACAGTGAATGCCAGTAAAGTATTTGAATCAAGATCCTTCCTTAATTGTATTACAGAACATTTGGTATGTCTGGCAACTTACGAATGTGGGTTGTTTTATGTGGAGAAGACTTCCCGTCCCTTCAAGTTGAGGGTGGGGGAACATATGCATACTATCAATAATCAGGATGAAAGAAACACCTTAGCTATGTACTGCAAGAAATGCAGATGTGATGGTAGAAATCACTAATTTAGGTTTTTGGAATTGAGATTTTTTTTTCCAATTGTTTAACCAGAAGTAGCACACTAAGCTGAAAGCTTGTTTACAGTTGCGACCTGGAGCACAGGGAAGTTAAGTGACTTGATCAGGGTCACACAGTATGCAAGTAGGGGCTGTGGGATTCAAACCCAGGTCTCCAGATATGCAGCTCAGAGCCTTAGACCACTGCGCTATACTGCCTCCCTTGTTGTTAAGTAGGGACCCAGATGTGGCAGTGTAGATGACATCTTGTTGGACAGAGAGGCCTATTGAATATACAGTTTAGGAGGTCTAAAGCACCTGGACCTCAATGATAAAACTGATGTAATATCTGCCATCAGGAAAAGAAAATAATAGAGAAAAAATAATGCAAGTAGGTTGTGATGTGCTGTTTATGTGCTTTTATTTTTCTTTTCGGTGCTGTCCACATGCAGGAAGAAGCTTTGAAACCTATATATTTAAATGGTGTCAGCAAGTGTATCTATTATGCATGGATACCTTTATACTGTATGTGTACATATGTGTGTACGTGTGTGTGTGTATGTATCTATATATATATACATATATATATATATATATATACACACACATACATACATACATACAGGTGTGGTCTATAGACCACCAGGAGGAAGAAACAGATAGGGAGCTGATGCTAGCCATCCAAAGGATGGCAGACAAGGGTGAGGTAGTACTGGTTGGAGACTTCAGTATTCCAGACGTGGACTGGAGCATCCCAGCAGCAGCATCAACTAGGAGCAGATTTATCCTGGACTCCCTTCAGGGTGCCTTCCTCAAGCAACTGGCCATGGAACCAACTCGGCAGAAGGCAATACTGGACCTTGTGCTCACAAACAGGGACACTGTGATGGGGGTAACAGTGGGGGAGCACCTGGGGAACAGTGACCACCAGTCATTGTGGTTTGAAATCCCAGAAAGAGCAGAACCAAACCACACAAAAACACGTATCCTGGATTTTAGGGGGGCAGACTTTGAGAAAATAGGGAGATACTTGAAAGAGGCATAAAGGGGAATAGGGCAGGCATCAGGGGTTGAGGAACAGTAGGCAGTATTTAAAATGGGGATTACAAGAGCAACAGAATTATGCATTAAGCAGATTAGCAAGAGGAAAAGGAAGAGGAGACCATTATGGTTTCAAAGGGTAGCAAAGAAAGTGAAAGCCAAAAGATTGCATTCAGGCAATTCAAAAGGCACAGGCAGAAGGGGATAGATAGAAGTACCAGGAGAAGCAAAGGAGGCAGGGAGGTCAGTAAGGGAAGCCAAAGCTCAGACAGAAGACACATTGCAAAATTAGTGGGTAGAGGGGACAAAACCTTTTACAAGTACATAAGTAAAAAAAGAAAGGCAAAGGGAGGGATAGTGAGACTGAAGGGGGGAGGATGGGGGCCACGTGGAGGATGAGAACAGTAAAGCTGACATATTGAAGAAGTATTTCTGCTCAGTCTTTACTGAGGAAGAGGAGAGTAATGGGTCTGAAGGGAGTACGAGGGGTGAGAATGGTTCAGAAATGGACATACGTCCCTTTACACGAGAAAGGGTCCTGAAGGAACTGGAAGTAATAAGAGTTGATGAAGCAATGGGGCCAGATGGGATGCACCCCAGGGTCCTTAAAGAACTGAGAGGTGGTGGCTGAACCTCTGGCTATCCTGTTTAGCCGATCACTGGAAACAGGGGAGGTACCCAAAGACTGGAGGATAGCAGATGTAGTCCCCTTATACAAAAGTGGGAACAAAGAGGAAGCGGGGAACTACAGACCAGTCGGCCTCACCTCGGTAGTGGGGAAGATCATGGCAGCACTACTGAAGGAGAGATTGGTGGAACATCTGGTTGCACCTCGTTTAATTTTTTGACTGGGTGACTAGGGAGGTGGATCAGGGGAGGGCAGTGGACATGGCCTATCTGGACTTCAGCAAGGCCTTTGACACTGTGCCACATAGAAGACTATTGCACAAACTAGGGAATATGGATGTGGGCAGAACAGTAGTGTGGTGGGTAGGTAACTGGCTGGGCAGCAGGACACAGAGGGTGGTGGTAAATGGCTGTCACTCCACAGAGGGAAGAGTGACCAGTGGCGTACCACAGGGATCAGTGCTAGGACCGGTCCCATTCAACATCTTCATCAGTGACATTGCGCAGGACCAAGAAGGCAGAATTTCACTGTTCGCTGATGACACAAAGGTCTGTAACAGAGTAGACACACCAGAGGGTGTAGACAGAATGAGAAGGGACCTGCAGAAACTTGAAGAATGGTCAGGGGTTTGGCAGTTGAAATTCAATGCAAGAAGTGCAAGATAATGCATATGGGGCACAAAACCCTGGCACAATATATCAGTTGGGGGTGAGGATATAGCATGCACCAAGCGGAAAGGGATCTTGGGTTATCATCTCTGATGACCTCAAGGTAGGGGAACAGTGTGACAAGGCAGCAGGTAAAGCAAATAGGATGCTGGGATGCATAGGCAGGGGCATCACCAGCAGGAAAAGGAGGTCATAATTCCACTATACAAGACACTACTGAGGCCCCACCTGGAGTACAGTGTACAGTTCTGGAGAACTTACCTCACGTAAGGACATAGGGTAGAGAAGGTTCAGAGGAGAGCAACAAAGATGGTGCATGGATTGCATCACAAGTCCTATGAGGACAGGATGAAGGAACTGAACATGTACTCCCTGGAGGAGAGGAGGGAGAAAGGGGATATGATAGAGACATACAAGTATCTTACAGGGAGGAACAGGGTGCAGGAATACACTATTTTTAAGCAAAAAAGATGTTCCAGGACTAGAGGGCATGGGATGAAGTTGGAAGGAGGACGATTCAGAGGAAATGTGAGGAAGAATTTCTTTACAGAATGGGTGGTGGACAAGTGGAACACCCTGCCAGAGGAAGTGGTGGGGGCTGAAACAATCACAGGATTAAAGAATGCATGGGATAGACATAAAGGAATTATGGAGGTCAGGGGTAAGGGGCAACAGACTTCTAGGAAAACATAAACTGAAATTACAAGCTCAAATGGGCAGACTGGGTGGGCCATAGGCCCTTATCTGCTGACACTGTCTATGTATCTATGTGTATGTATATATATATTATGGTAGCACGGTAGTGCTACCATAGTTAGGGTTGAAGAGCCATTTCTATGTTAAACCCTAAAACTTTGCACCTTAATAACTTTGCAACTGTTTGACAGATTTGCCTGAAATTTGGAATACACAATCAAGAACCATAGGCCTTGGGATCTGCCAAGTTTTGTACTGGTCGGATGATATACGGCTGCGGAGTTATTAAGCATGATCTGTGCAGCGTTCGCTTTTTCTGGAATTCTACGGTCGGCCTACAGGTCCGAACAGTTTTGCGACCAGCCCGAAATCTTCAGGGAACGTCGGCGGGTTCCCGATGTGCCTTTGAAGATTTCGTGAAAAAATATTAAGCAGTTCAAAAGTTATTCAAAAACAGTTTCCATTATAAGTCAAAGGAAAAGTTAACAAAAGTTCGACAGTGTAGCAAATGCATTTTACTTTCGCAAATGGGCCTGTACTTTTGCAAATCGGCCATTTTTTTCAGTTGGTGATCAGAGAAATGGTTGGCATTTAAATTTGGGACCCTCTAGCTACCTAATTCTTTTGTATTCACCTAGTCGGACCCTGAGGATGCTTGCCATGTCCTTATTTTGTGTAAAACACCCCAAATATGTTTTCAAATTTCTGGAAAAGTACTTCACAAATTACTTTCGTCTGAAAGTGTCGAACTTCTGCAGCTTTCAAAGTGCGACAGTAGTTTTCCATCTGTGGGAAAGTGACAGCGATTCTTTGGCACTGCGGCTGCAAAAGAACCGTTGGAGTTTTGGGCTGAAATTTGGAGGAACGGAGCCGACATTTCACAGATGTGCCTTTCAGTGTTGTATTGAAAAAATATTACATGGCAGCAAAGTTACAGCACTCAAAGTTGACATTTTTTCCCATAGGATAACATTAAAGCGACCGACGCATTACAGAAATCCTTTGGCACCCTGCTGCAAAATAACAGTTTGGTCTTTTTTCCTGAAATTTGGAGGGAAGACAGCCAACAGCCCACAGATGTGCCTTTCAGTGGTTTGGTGAAAAAACATTACAGGGAGGCAAAGTTATGGTGCTCCGATCTTTTCCTTTTTCCCATCGGATAACATTACGGCGTTCGCTGCGCCTTTCAGGGCCCGTATCTCAGAAACGGTGCGAGATATGGACTTTTCGTCGGAAAATTTCTTAGCCCCACAATGGGGCTAAGATCCAAATTAGCCAGGACAGTTGTAAATAATATGACTTTTAAATTTTTTTTCTACGTCATACGGTTCCTGATATATAATGTATTTAGTATTCCAAGATCTCATTTTCTGCACCGATACTCATTATTATGCATACATTATTTGTACTCACTGTCTTTCTCTATGCAGGTTTTGGGGAAAACCAGCCTGTGCGCTTACATTACTGTTGCCCTTTCAGCTTGCGGTTCACGTACCATTTCACTTACGTTGACATCTGCGCCACCATGCGTTATCCTGCGTTTTCATTTGCGCTTGTGTTTCTGTTATTTTGTCATTTCTGTCTACAGTACTGTTTATCTTTCTGTTTCACTTCGTCACCATGCCCATTGACATTTCTGTTTGCAGGCACCATGTTACTATGTGACAACACATCACGTGGCAGATCATTCCCGTCTACGCCACCATGTGCGTTACCCTTTCTGTTCTCATTCGCGCTTGTGTTACCATGTGCGCCACTGTTAGCATTTCTGTTTGCGTTGCTGTCCCTGTTAGTATGCCACAAGACATCATGTGGTGGGAGCATGGGGCCCCTCCCGCCACCGCATTACATTCACTATTTCTTGTTATCATTCTCAAAAAGAAGGGAAATTAGAGGCAAAAAACTCAGTTTAATGCATTAGTTAGGGTTGTTCCTGGCGACAAAAGTGATGAAATTCACTGTTGGGTTAGAACCTTGCCCCACCCACCCCCAACCCGGCATTGGGGTGTGCATTAGGATTGTGGGTCTAACTCTCACCCCAGTCTCCTATACTTCTGCTGCTTTACACATGTCATGGGGTGAGAGTTAGGGCTGATGATCCCAATGCACACCCCAATGCCACCACGTGCGTCATCCTTTGAGTTTTCATTTGTGCTTGCGTTTATGTTACTTTTTTGCCATTTGTGTGTACCATACTGTTTCTCTTTCTGTTTCACTTTGCGTCACCATGCCCATTGACATTTCCATTTACAGGCACCATGTTACTATGTGACAAGACATCACGTGGCACACCATTCCCGTCTACGCCACCGTGTTCGTTACCCTATCTGTTCTCATTCGAGCTTGCGTTACCTTGTGCGCCACTGTTAGCGCTTCTGTTTGCATTGCTCTTCCTGTTACTATGCCACAAGATATCATGTGGTGGGAGTGCGGGGCCCTTTGGGAGCTTCCGCTGCTGCATTACGTGCCGGGAGCACGGGGCCCTATGTGCGTTATCCTTTGCATTTTCATTTGCGCTTGCGTTTATGTTATTTTTTGCCATTTGTGTCTACAGAACTGTTTCTCTTTCTGTTTCACTTTGTGTCACCATGCGCATTGACGTTTCTGTTTGCAGGCACCATGTTACTATGTGACAACACATCACATGGCAGGCTGTTCCCGTCTATTCCACCGTGTGCATTGCCCTTTCTGTTGTCATTTGCGCTTGCGTTACCATGTGCGCCACTGTTAGCGCTTCTGTTTGCGTTGCTCTTCCTGTTACTATGCCACAAGACATCATGTGGCGGGAGTGCAGGGCCCTTTGGGTCCCGCGCTCCCGCTGCTGCATTATGTGCCGGGATCATGGGGCCCTATGTGCATTATCCTTTGCGTTTTCATTTGCGCTTGCGTTTCTGTTACTTTTTTGCCATGTGTGTGAACCGTACCGTTTCTCTTTCTGTTTCACTTTGCGTCACCATGCCCATTGACATTTCCATTTACAGGCGCCATGTTACTATGTGACAAGACATCACGTGGCACACCGTTCCCATCTACGCCACTGTGTGCGTTACCCTTTCTGTTCTCATTCGCGCTTGTGTTACCATGTGTGCCACTGTGTTGCATTTCTGTTTGCGTTGCTGCTCCTGTTACTATGCCACAAGACATCATGTGGCGGGAGCGTGGGGCCCTTTGGGCCCCACACTCCAGCCAATGCATTAAATTCACTATTTCTCATTATCTTTCTCAAAAAGAAGGGAAATTAGAGGCAAAAAACTCCCTTTAATGCATTAGTTAGGGTTGTTCCACAGCGACAAAAGTGAGGAAATTCACTGTTAGGGTTGAAAACCCTAACTCCGAATTCACCCCCCCCAGCACCACACACACACACACACACACACACACTCCAAGTATGGGGGAGGACCAAGTCAACACAACCAATGACAGACATCCAGCAGCAGGTGACAGAAATAGCAAACAATTGTCTAAATGTACTACGAGACATCCCCACCCACCTGACCAGGTACTGCATGCTCAGTGGAGATCAACAGCAAAACTGAGGCCATGTACACCAAATGTACACATCCCTCATTGCAGCTGCAGCTGCACACAATGTACTACACTTAGTAGTTGCAATTGTTTGTTATTTCTGTCACCTGCTGCTGGATGTCTGTCATTGGTTGTGTTGACTTGGTCCTCCCCCATACTTGAATGCATGTGTGTGTCTGTGTGTGTGTGGTGCTGGGGGGGGTGAATTCAGAGTTAGGGTTTTCAACCCTAACAGCGAATTTCCTCAACCCTAACTAATGCATTAAACGGAGTTTTGCCTCTAATATATATATATATATATATATATATATATATATATAATTAGTAACATCTTGTTGCATTAATGACCATTTATATCTGGACAAGTTTTAAATACAGACACGAGGAATAGCAAAAAAGAGTACAGAAATAGCCAGCATTCCTATTATATGGCAGAATTTAAGTGTGTGTGTGTGTGTATATATATATATATATATATATATATAATATTGTAGAAATTTTATTTTAAGAAGTAATCAGAATTACAACTGTTTGAGTCAGGGACTCATTTACAAAGACTCCTCATATCAGGAAGACAAGTACATTAATATCAAACAACAGAAAAAGTAAATGAGCTCAACTAAAAGCAAATAGTCAAAATTAAGGGCTGGTTACAAAGGCCCCACATCGAGATAAATTAACAATAATAAACAGACTTAAACAATAATGTGGGCTATAATGAGTCCAATGAAGGGCAGAGTCAAATTAGGCAGACCGAGAGGAGTAAAGGCAGGGCAGTCACAGTGGTGGGAGGAGAGGAGGTGGTTCTTGAGAGCAGTTTTAAAAGGCCCCAATCTTGATAGGGAGGTGATAGCAACAGGAAGAGAACTGTACCAGGATGGGACACGGTAACAGAATGACCTCTGTGCAAGGGAGGTCCTACAGTAACTCTGGGGACCTGCAGAGGGGGAAGTGGGCAGCACTACAGTTTGAGAGGGAGGGCGGTAGATAGGCTATGATTGAAGACAGACCAGGAGGAGTCAGACCTGCAGTGATTTTTTTGGTCAAGAAGCAAGATTGATAGGTAAGCATTTACTCCAGAATAAGGAAGTTAGAGAGGGAATACAGTGTGCAAGTATGGGTAAGACATGGGAAACCCGTAAGCAGCTGGCAGGCCTTATCGAGGGATAGCTTAATTTTGTGCAGAGCAGTGTTGTCAGAAGTACTATAAATAAGCAGACCATAATCCACGAGGGACAGTACCAAGGATGAGATGGCTAGCCTTAGTGCTTCAGTGGGGAGACGGTCATGATGGTGATACAGTAGGCCTATCCTAGAGTTGATGGCAGAGCAAAGGGAGCAGATGTGGGTCGTGAAAGTATAGGGAGGGATCAAAGAGAACACCAAGATATTTGAAGGAGGAGGTTTGTTCAAGGGGGAAGAGGGTGCTAGATAAAACCCGGAGTGGATAATTTTTATGTTTACTCTGGTTATGCACAAAAAGCATGGTTTTAGTTTTCTTTAAGTTCAAAGCCAGCTTGTGGTCAGAGAACCAGCATTCAGCCGGGGTGAAGGAGTCCTGTTGGGAGTTTTGTAGGAGGAGAGGATCAGCATGTGAGTCAAACAGGACAGCGTTGTCCACATAGAGTAGGTTTCCATTACAAGTGGAGGGGCGAGAATTCAGATAGAGGCTGAAAAGCAAGGGAAGCAAGGGCCCTAGGGTGGAGCCCTGGGGAACACCGCAATGAACCTGTCCAGGGCAGGAGATGGTAGACCCAATTTTGACACACCGGGTGTGGTAGAAAAGATAGTTGGAGAGCCAATTCAACACACCCTGTGAGAGACTGAGGGGTTGGAGAGGAGAAGAGAAGGGAGTGGTGGATAGTGTCAAAAGCTTTTGATACATCCCTGAAGACAGAGCCAGCAACATGATCTTTGTGAAGAGCAGTATGAAGGAAATTGGAGAATTCAGTAAGGGTGGTAGTGGTGCTGTGTGTGCAGTGAAAATCATGTTGTTCATGGCAGAGGAGGTTATAGGTAGAGAGGTAGTCAGACAGCTGATCTGCCAAGATATTTTCCAGTACCATGGGGGGGGGTGGAGATTGGGCGATAATTGCTGGGGGAGGTCCAGTCACCAGACTTATGAAGAGGGGTGATCACTGCTGTTTTCCAGGCAAGGGGGAATTGACTGAGGCAGAGGGTACGGTTCAGCAATTTGGTAAGGGGGCTGAGGACAGCATCTAGGACCCTTTTAAGCAGTTTGGTGTCGAGGGAGTCATTGCTGTGACCCATGCCCTTAAGTGATCTGAGCAGGTAGGGCCGTGCTTCATGAAGGGAGAGGGCCTTGAAGTAGAACAGAGGATGAGGAACTAGATCGAAGGAGGAGGTGGGACTGGGTCAAAAACATTTTGAGGGATGACAGCCGAGAGGTCAGCGAAGGAACTATTTAAGCAGTCAGCAATAGTCATAGGATCAGTAGACATGGCACCATTGTTAAAGAGATGGGCAGGAGGTGGGGTCACAGCCTTGCCATTAAGTTCCTTGATATTGTTCCAGAGATTACGGTTTGAGCCCCAGAAGGTGACAAGAGTGGATCTGTAGTGGTCAGCCTTGGCTTTATGGATAGCCCAGGTACATTTATTTCTAGTGGTATGGTAAGCTTGCCTGCCCGCAGTCCTACCAGATTCAACAGCCCTATAGCAAAGGTTGTCTCTGTGGTGCATGAGACCAAGCAGAGATGGAGTGACCCAAAGAGATTCACGGTCCTTCGAGACAACTTTGGAAAGGGGAGCAAAGGTGTCACAGGCCTTGTTGAAAACTTGGATAAAATAGGGAAGGGAGGAGTCAATGTCAGGGGCACAATGAATGGGGGACCAATCACAACCAGCAAGGTACTCTTTTAGTTGGGCAAGTTTACTAGGGCATAAGAGATGATGAGTGGACAGTTTGGGTGGATGCGTAGGCATCATGCACGACCAGGAGAAAGTGATAGGGGAGTGATCACTGAGCACAACAGGGAGCACAGCGAGGTTGGAGATCTTGTGGGGGTTTGTTGGATAGAATAAGATCCAGTAAGGTAGAGGTACCAGTGACCAGGTTAGATCTGGTGGGCAGAGTAAAAAGTTAAGTAAGGTCTAGGGTGGAAGTGGTATCCCTAGCCTGGGAGGTGGAGTCTAAAAGCCAGTTAATGTTTAGACTGCCAAGTAAGATTTGCTCCATCTTGAGTGGCAAGGAAGTAAAATGATCAAAGAGGGATTGGAAGGCAAGGTGTTGGTGCATAGTAGGAATGAAGGATGCAATAAGATATAAAGGGGCTCTAGAGGGGTCAGTGATAAGTTTGAGGGCGATGGCTTGGGTGTCATGACTGAGCTGAGAGGTGGGGAGGGTGTGCCCTTGGATTGTGTTGCGGAGGTAAATGGCACAACCCCTGCCATCCTTAGAGATCTGGTCCTCCCTAAAAAGTGAATACCAGGGAGGGCAACAGCAGCATCAGGGGTAGCCTTACTAAGCCAGGTTTCAACAATGGCCAAAATATTAGGCTGATATAGAGCAGTCCAACCCTGTAAGTCAGGGAATTTCTTTAGCAAATTGCATATGTTCATGGATGCAAAAGTGCAGCAAATGGGGTATCAGTGTGAGGGGGTTAACAGAAGGGGTCCAGAATTAGGTGAACATTTCCAGAGACATGAGGAGGAAAGCAAGGACACTTAGAGTGGCTAGATATTGGATGCAGGAAGGGGAGGTGCAAGAGGAGAGGGTTGCCAGGGTAGTGACAGGGATGGGAAGGGAGCGAAGCACAGGGAAGGCAAGGAGGGTGGGTACAGGGGGGGCAGTGACAGAGGTGGAGGTGGTAGGTGAGACGGTAGGGGGTGGGGAGGCTGGGAATGGATCTGAGTAGGTGAGAGATGGTGGAGAAAGGGAGAGGGGAATTAGGTATAAAGAGGTGATAAAGGGAAGAGAAGAGTTAGGAGAGAGAGAGAGAGAGAGAGGGAGGGGGTTATGGCTAGAGAGATTGCTTGGAGGATGAAGGGGGATTAATGAGATGAGGAGCAGAGCAGGATAGAGGTAGAGAGATGCAATGTGTGAGAGAGAGAGAGAGAGAGAGAGAGAGAGAGAGAGAGAGAGAGGAGCATAAGACACCATGATAGCTATAGGAGAAAGCAATACAAGAGCAACAAAAGATATGAAGACAGTAGGTCTGACCAGATGGTACAGTGGAAAGTTCACTCGAGTGTGGTGGAAATGGTCAACAGTTTGATAACCAAGGTGGGGAGAAAGAGACAGAGCTAGACAGAAGAGCAAGGAAGGGTGAGAGAGTGGGAAAAGAGGGCAAAAAGCAGGGAAAAAAGGGGTAGAAATAGTGACTCCTAGTGGTCAAAAAAGGAACAGCACCACAGGTGAGGACAGAGAGTGGAAGTGGGAGTGGAAAGAGAGGAGAGTAAGTAGGAAGGGAGGCAGAGAGAGAGGAGAGAAAAAACAGAGAGGCCAGACAGAGAGGAGTGGCTGAGAAGAGCAGGATCCAGCAATACCACCCTCATGTGGAGGAATGGTATAACCTGCTTATGGCAAAGTAGGGACTTAGAAAAAATAAAGGCAGGAAGTCACATTACCAGAGGAGGCCCTTAAATTAAGAGATGTCCCTGGGTGGGACAGTGGTTAGGCAGTCAATGCGTAGCTTTGGCAGGCTAGCATCCCTCACAAAGGATCTCCTCCAGGATGCTGCTGAATTACCTTTAAGGCTCCATGGTCCTGCTCTGCTCCCCAAGTGCTGTGTACTGCCTGTATGTGTAGATGTTGATGGCATGAATTGAACATATGCATTTTAGGCAACTAGCCATTTTTGCAAACAGATAGCCATACACAAAATACATATATATTCTACACTTTAAATTATACATGATTTTTATATTTTTCCATGTGAACTGTACAATAGTTGCTGCTTTTAATGGTATTGCAATGAATTGTTTATTTATACTTATGTGTGTAAACTTTAATGCACTGGCACTTTAAGTGGAAACTTTTTTTTTGTATTATTTGTTCCCCAGGTGCTCCTAGGAACCCTCCTGCCTCTGCTCTCCCCTCTCGAATCCTGTACCCCCCCCCCCAACAGGTTCCACATAGCAGCCTACTCCATGGTATCCCGGCACTCCCTTCACCGAGCTGGTCCCCTCTGAGTGGGAATGCACCAGTGCGTGGCAACACCAGCACTTACTTTTTCTAGGCCACAGGGTGCTGCTGAGACCTGCAAGAAATGGCTCCCTGGAGGAGGCAGACAGGCAGAGTATCTGGAGGCTGTCATCCAGCAAGCAGCCAGCCATTCTTCCTCCTTATGTTGTGGAGGCAGCATAGTAAATATCAAGGCATATGCCGACATCCACTCCTCCCTGTTACTGGTCACTGCATGTATCCTGTGTTGCTCCCAGCCTTGGGTAAGGCCCAGCAGGCACCAGAGCTACCCTCACCCTCCCACAGAGAAGAAGAGCTGTCCATGGGATGTTCCATCCTTCTCCCCCGAGCTGGCCCTCCAGCAATCCAGGCCCATAAGTGGAAGCTTTTTAAGTAGGTGTGGATATGGTTGAGCACATCCTCCTAAGGATGCATGTGATGTGTGAAACCGGTTGAGGTGTCCCCAGTTTGTAGGGCAGCTGCTCCTATGCATGGAGCTCTATTTAAATAACGAAAAGAATATTTTTTCACAGTACTTTGGGGTGCCTGGTTTGGAAATGTTCACATAAGCAATGCAGTAGATAAACATATGTCATTCTGCAATGCCATGTACTGTATTTTGATTTTAGAGTGTGCTTAATATACTGCTATTCCAGCCACTGGTCAATAACTGTGGCATAATAAGAAATACAGACAAAGAAGTTACTGCTATTGAAATGTGTGTATTTAATTCATAAAAGAAAGTGTTATAAAATACAGTTCTTCATATTACCTGTTCTATCGATATCTTATAGGAGCACAGCAGAACTAGAACAGTATCACCAACATATTCTGATTTATGTGGCAAAAAGACAGCCATGCAGTTATCCTGTATGTTGTGCTAGAAATTGCCTGGCAGCAATAGATAAGTCACCATGTTCACCGTCCAGTCCTGCTTAACAAAAGCAGAGAGAGAATGTACGTAAATATACTGTATCTTGTGTACCCACATTTAATTTGTGAAAATCCATATGTGAGAAAAGAGGTTTTGCATGTTATATGGGTTCAGCATCCAACCCCAGGAGCTGGGCATTCAGCCGTGTGGAGGATGATTGAGCGCCTTAGTGCTGCTATCCTCCACCAGGGTGGGTGGCACGCATCATCCCCTGCAGTTCTGGCACCTGTGTGGAGCGCCACATGAGAGGGAAGAAGGGAAGGCAATTTTATTTGTAAGGCATCCTATCCCAGAGGCTCTGGGCGCCTAACAGGAGTTGTAACAAGGCATAATAAGAACGGCATAAATAAAACAATAATAATACATAAATATAAATATAACAGTTTAAAACAATTTAAAGGGCTTTTAGACAGGCACAAATGGGACCAGAACAGGATGTACTCAGAAATCTGGAAAAGCCAGGGCAAAGAGGAGGGCCTTCAGCCTCCGCTTGGACACCTCAACTGAGGGAGCCTCCCAGACAGAAGATGGTAACAAATTCCACAGGGTTGGCCCAGAGACACTGAATGCATGATCTCCTGAGGTCTTGAGCCGAACCCTGGGAACATCCAGGAGACCCCTCACAAAGGATTGGAGGGAGCAAGCAGATGTCACCAGTGTCAGAAGTTCTGACAGGTAACCAGGATCCAGTTCATATAGGACCTTAAAGATGAGAAGATCCACCATGAAAATGACCTTCCACCGGACTGGCAGCTAGTGCAGTGCCTGCAGGACTGTAGTCACAGACTGTACCTGAAGGCCCATCATTTACGGGGCCACCACATTCTGCACTAGCTGAAGTCTGCGGAGGTTCCCTCCTGTGACCCTGAAGTATAGAGCTGCAGTAGTGAAGTCTGGAGGTCACAAAGGCATGCACTAGTGTTGACAGGTCCTCAGATGGAATGAGGTGCTTAATCCAGGTAATGTTCTGCAAATGATAGAGACCACTGCTGACAACAGATGACATCTGGTCTTCAAAAGTAAATCTGTTATCAAGGATCACGCCCAGATTTCACACACTCGAGGAAGTCACCAATGGAGCAGAACCCAGGAAAAGTCCTGAGTCAGCCCCAGGTCACAACCCATCACATCTGTGACCAGGCTTGATCACCAGTACTTCTGTCTTGGCCAGGTTATGTCTCGACCAGCTGGAAGCCATCCAGTCATTGATTTTAGTCAGACAGTTGTTAAGCATATCAACTGCTCTTGATGTTACGGGGGGAGGCGGTAAAGGACAAGTACAGCTGGGTGTCATCCAAAGAACAGTGAAACTCCATGCTGTACTGTTGAATGATCTCACCTAACAGCAGCATGTACATTGCGAACATCATCAGCTACAAGATCAAGCCATGTGGTATTCCACAAGACTGGGGCATTGGGGAGGAGGAGAAATTTCTCATCAGTACCCGCTGCACCCTGTTTGAGAGGCAGGGCTCAAACCACCTGATGAGAAAACCGGCAAGTCCTCGAAACTCACAGAGCCAATCAAGAAGCACAATGCAGTCCACAGTGTCAAATGCTGAGGAGAGATCGAGGAGAACAAGAACAGACTTGTCTCCTCTATCTCTATCCCTGAGCAGATCATTATGCACCTGCACTAGAACCATTTCTGCACTGTGTCTAGCCAGCAACCTGACTGAAATGGCAGATGTCCGAGGACACCAGGCGATCCTCGAGTTGATGTGCCTCTAACTTCTCAACAACCTTTCTCAGAAAGGGCAGGTTGGAGATAGGATGGTAATTCACCAGGATGTCAGGGTCAAGGGAGGGTTTCTTTAGGAGAGGCCTCACCAGTGATTCTTTCTAAGCTGCAGTGAGGACCCCCTTCACCATCAAGCACCTGGCAATCTTGGTGAACACCGGGCCCACAGCCTCAAAACCTCCCATTAAGAAACACGGTTCAGGCTGGGACAAGTTCACAGGAAGTGTGCTTCAGCTCTAAGATCACCCTAGTCACTTCAGACACCTCCGCTGGCCTAAACTCTTCCCAGATAGGTGGAGTGCCTCTGCAACCCTCAGACTAACCACTGCAAGGCAAATGTCTCCCTGATGGGATCCTTGACTGGATGGCCAACATTCTGCTGGAGAAAAACAAAGCAAACTTAGTATGACAATGCTTTTCTCGGCTGCCGGCAGGCAGGATGAAGAAGCCTGTCTACTGTTCAAAATAGCTGAAATGATCTGTTTTTCCCAGCAGCGACTTCTCTGGACAGAAATTCTGGCTTCTTATGGGAAATGGCCCCCTGGTACTCCACATAGTGGGCACTTAGGGCCAGCCTATTGGCCTCCAGATGGGTCTTCCATCCGTGATGCTCCAACCTTTGATCCTTGATCTTCCTCACCTTGACGTCTCTGTCAAACCAGGGGGACCTCAAGTGAGAAAATCTGGCTCATATACAAACTGGTGCAAAGACATCCAGAGCTTTGGAGACCACGCTGTTATACGTGGCTACCACCTCTCCAGAACCTATTGAGCATGCTGCATCAACCTGAGATAGGTCAGCTAGCACCAACAGTCCCTCCAGGTGCATGCTACGTAAAGGGCAGAAACTGAACATCTTCATGGGGGGGGTGCAAATGTGAACCCAATGATACAGTGATCAGACGAAGTGACACGATCAATCTCAGACCCAGCTAGAACACCAGCTAGAGTGTGTGGCCATACTGGTTGATTGCAGAAGCAACCACTCATGACTGGCCCAGTGAATGCATCAACTGAAGGAGGTCATAACAAAAACACAAGGATTCATTGTTGATCCAGGCACTGAAGTCCCCCAGGATTAACCACCTGGGGGACTCCAGCACCTGGTCGAACAAAGTCTGCCTCCTCTTGCAGGAAATCTCCCCCTGCTCCAGAAAGGTAGTAAATGAGGAGAATCCTACAACCTGCACCCGCACCCAAACGCACAGCAACGCACTCAAAAGATTGGGTGTCGCCAACTGGGTGCACCATGGAGTCCAGGCTGGCTTGAGCACCAATGGCCATACCCCCTTCCCTGCAATCCTTCTTCCAACAGTGTAGTAAGGAGTACCCAGTAGGGGTGGCACCTGCAAGAACTGGGCCATCATATCTCCAAGCCAGGTCTCTGTTTTGCAAGTTAAGTCAACAGAGGAAATTAAGTCTGCAAAAATGGTGGTCTTGTTCCTCATTGACCTGGCATTGCAAAGCACCACCCAGAGAGGATGAGAAGATGTGTCAGGATCTCTAGCTGCCTGCCCCCTCAGTCTGGTGGGAACCCTGGGTATGGAGACCAAATACATCTGGCCTCTCCCTCAGCTCCTTTTAAACCCAAGGCATCTCCTGGACCGGACAACCTCAGTGCTGCTCACCACCCCCTCCTCAACTGCCCTCAGCTCCCTTGCTTCCTATGGTGCCTTGCTGTGATGGCAGGAACAGAAGGATCAGTAAAGGAGTGAAGGTTGTGTACCTGAGTGGCAGCATAGATAGTTCTAGCAGGGCCACAGCACCAACACATCTTTCCTGGCTTCTCTAGTCCCCACCGGAATTCTGAAAATGCACAAGATTTCACCGTGCACAAAAATTCCTGCTATTATAACCATCCCCCCAATCACTAACTCAAAACAGGACCACTAAGATGAAGTTACCCCACTAAAGGAAGTACCCCTAATATGTACTAGACACAGACACACACTATACAAGATACAATTACCCCATTCACTCTACTAGCACAAGATCTCTATACTTCATCCACACACTCCAATCAATGAGCACCCCCCACCCACCCAGGCACAATAAAAAGAATAAATAATTTTGAGGCTCAATAAGGGGAGAAACCATTGAGTGTGAGCTGCAGCAAAAAGAAAAATAATCCAAATCAGTAAACTATGTGTCAAATTCAAGATCCAAACTGAAAGGCTGGAAATGTCTCAAAGTGTAGTCCAAACTATTTGGTGCTCTCACCATCAATGTTTGGAAAACTATTATACCACGGCACAACCAGTTCAAAAACAGAATGTTCAGAATTCCCTCCAAAGACACTGAGTTGAAAACAGCGCAGCTCTCACCCAAGCAGTACATAGAGGAACCTTGCTCTGCCAGAATGGCATATAATTTTTGGAGGGATGTGCCTCTGTTTCACCACCCTCGCCCTCCCAGAGCCCACTGTGGTCAAACTGCTCCTCATTCTTGGCAACCTCTGAGGCAGCAGTGGTGACACTGGTGCTCTTCGGTTGAGGGAGGTTTCCCTACTCCTTACCAGTTCAGCTTGGAGATGGGTAACCTCCTCCCTCAGAGCTGACAGTTATTGACAGCCCTTTATCTTCTATCACACAACCAGTTCCTAACCCCGTTTACCATCTTGCGACCCACTCCCAGGTTGCCCAACTTGTTCACCAGTCTTCTATGTGGAATGGAACTGAAGGCCTTACTCAAATCCATGTAGGCCACATCTACTGCTCTCCCTGTTTCACTTCCCTCGTCACCCAGTCAAAGAAATCAATTCAATTGTTTGACATGCCTTCTCGCTGTGAATCCATGCTGTCTCAGATCATGTGCTTTACTGGATTCAAGGTGTTCCACAGTCCTTTCTTTAAGTAGTGATTCCAAACTTTTTCGGACTATTATGGTGAGGCTGACTGCTCTGTAGTTTCCAGCCTCCTTCCTCCTCCCACTTTTGTGAAGAGGGACTACATCTGCCCTGCTCCAGTCCTCCAGAACGATCCCCATATCGAATGGCTCATTGAACAGGGCTGCTATTGGTGCTGCCAGCATGTCCCATAGTTCCCATAATGTTCTAGGATGTATCCCATCTGGTCCCAGTGCCTTGTCCGCTTTCAGCTTTTCTTAGTTCTTTTAGGACTCTCTTTTCTGTAAATGGACTGGTGTCCATCTCCCTCCCATATTTGTTTATCTTGCCTAATTATGGACCCTCACTTTCTCCTTCTTACCTGAATACAGAACAAAAATATTTGTTCAGTACTGATGCTTTTTTCAGGTCCCCTTCCATACACCCCCTTCTTCCCCTTTTAGTGTTACTATCCCACCCCTGTTTTTTTTCTTTCACTAATGTACCTATAAAAAGTCTTGTCCTCTTTTCTTACCTCCTGTGCTACTTTTTTGGAAAGGTTTTAAGCCTGAGGTTCACTGGGCAGAGCAACTACGTCACTCCCACATCAGACCTTAAAAGGCCACTCCTCCTGGGCTGTCCCAGGATTCATTTCTCATTGAGGACGGAAACACTGCTCTTCCTTGCTCCCTCATTCTCCTATTTTCTTTTCCCTGCAGTCACCTCCAGCCGCCAGGTAGCACTCCATTTTTTTGTTTTCCCTTGATTTTCCTTATCCTTTCTGTGGTGTTTCACCACTGCTGTTCCATTTCTTTCCCTCAGCTGCTCATTACTTTTCAGCTCCCTCTTCCTTCCCTATTGCTCCATTTGGCGGCTGTCCTCCATACCTCTCCTTCATCTCCCCCCACCCCCACCATCTCATTTTCACTGCCCTTCATCCGTTCCTTCTCCTCCCTGTTTTCCTCCTTCTCTCTGGCTTTCAAATTGGTCTGCCCGGCAGTGGCTATTTCATGTCTACAGGACACCACCGGTTCACCCCCCACCCACCCACTCTGCCTATTCTTTCCCTACAAGCTCCTCCTCCTGTTTCTGCTTTTCATCCCCCTACCTCATGTTGTGGATCCTTCTCCTGTCCATTTTCTTCTTCTGGGCCTCTGTGTTGTTTTCTTTCCTTTGGCTGTGGTGTTCCTTCCTCATTATTTTTGTCCTCTCTGTTTGGTGCCCATTCCCCTGCTTGCCTTCTCATCCTCGACCCTTTCACTCATTCTGGCCACTGCTTAGTTGCTGGTGCACCTCCGCTTCTCCTGCTCATTTTCTGCTGCTCGCTCATTTCTCTGTTTTCTGCTACAGTGCTGCCTTGTGCCTCACTCTGCTGCCTCACCTTTCAGTGTACTCCACTCCCTAGCAGTACTGGGGTGGGCACATTGCAGCTTTTCTTCAAATCTAACCTGACTGCATGCCTAGACGGGCAGCCGGGGCTCTCTTCACTCATATCTTTGTTTGATGCAGCATTTCCTTCTGATGACATGGCAGTTTCACATGCTACTGCAAATATTTATTTGTCCTGTTATGTCCTGGACTCCCATTCCTCACCATGCCCACCTTTGGGGCTAGCTCCGTGCACATCGTCTTGCTTTCCCTTTTGTAAGGGTTTCGCGACCGCCTTTACATTGTGTGCTCTGACTGGGAATGGTTTATGTTACTGGGGTTTGTACTTTCTTAGTCTGCTTTTGTAAACACTTTGTGACCCTGTGGATCTAGCTGTGTACATTCTATGTTCTTGCTGGTACACACCTGCCATTTGTCCTGCTTATCCAGTGTTGGTTTCTCCTAGTAGCTACCTACACTGGGGACATTGGTTCTGCAGTTTTTCTTTTATTTGTCATGTTCTGACCGGAAAACCCTTTCCTCGCTAGGCTGTGCCTTGCCTGCACAACCTGTTCAGTCATCTGCCTCGGATGATTGCCTCGGCCCTTCTCTCTCTTCCTATGCCCCTGTCATCTCCACTTGTCGACCTCCTCTTCCCATTTCCTCCACTCTTCTTTCCGCTCCTTCTGTGATCTTTGCTTCCTTATTGGGGTTTTCCCTATTCTGCCATCACCTTCCTTATTCATATCCTCCTCTTACTTTAGCCCATCTGGCATCCAGGTGCCTCAGTCTGGTTCTCTTTCGCTCAGTCTGACCTCATGGTCTACTCATTCACATCAATTAATCAAGCATACCTCTCATTGGGTACTGTGCTTCCCCATCAAACTGCTGCACTCCTATGGTTATCAGCATCAGTCTTCTTATGACCTCATCTTGGTATCATTTACTCATCCTACCTCTATGTAGGTCTACTGCTTCACATCGACTTCTTCAGCATGACCCTCAGGTTCATGCTACCTCAACTAAACCTGCTCCCAACTCGAGACATGCTTTCATGTCTATTGCCCCTTTGCTCGGGGCTGGCAGGCTTCTCTCCATCATCGTACATCATTCATTTCTTATCTAATCTTAAACTATTCAGGCCTTCAAGGCTTTTTTTCCATCATCGTATGTCCCCTCTTGCTTTTGAGTATCTGGTTGCAGAGACATTACTTGCATCTCTTGATAGCGGTCCATTTAGTAGGACAGAGTGAGAACTTCATCTAAATTTGGACTTTTCTTCCTTCCTCAATCTCTACTTTAAATTGCTGTAGTGGAGCTGTCCCTAATCAAAATATCCTTCAGCCTGGAGGGAAAGTGACCTAGGCCTTGGATCCCCAGAGGTTTCCTATTCAAAGGGTTTTTTTCCTCTCCTCTCCTCCATTCCAATGGTCATAATAGTAGTGAGGGTTAGTGCTTTCTTAGGTTCCTTAGTTAGGTTCCACTGTTGGATGGATTCGGATGGTGGCTCCAGCTGTTCTCTTTCTACTTAGAAAGACCACCCTTCTGCATCTCATCAGATTTCCTTTCATTCATTGTCCTCACCTTTTATCATTCTTTTCCTGTCCTTCCTATCTATATATGTCTGTCACATGTATTTCCAGTCTAGATATCTTCTGACTTCTCACCTCTTAGATGCTCGACACCCTTTTGGGTATTCTTTTTGGGCCTCTTCCTAAGGTACCTTTAGCCAAGAGAATTATTCCCATGGCACCTATAGGGGGAACCCTCCTCTAGGGTTCCTTGCATTGTACCCCTACAGGGTGGTATATCCCACAGATAGAGTGGCAAATAGCCACAATGTATCAAGGTCACACAAGCATCATCTCATCCAGTTGCGTAAGCACAACTGAATGGGAAGGTTTTAAGCCTGAGGTTCAATGGGCGGAGCAACTACATCATTACCCTATCAGGTCTTAAAAGGCCACTTCCCCCAGGCTGTCCCAGGATTTGTTCCTCATTGCCCTACCTGCCACCCCTCCTCCTCCAGTGACTCATCTCTCTTACTTATGGGCTTCTTCCTAAGCTACTTTTAACCAAGGAAATTATTCCCATGGCACCTATGGGGGGCCTCCTCTAGAGTTCCTTGCATCATACCCCTACAGAGTGGTATATCCCATGGATAGGGAGGTGAATAGCCCCAATGTATCAAAGTCATACAAGCACCATCTCATCCAATTACGTAAGCACAACTGAACCTTTGTTTGTGCCTTTGCTCTCCTGACTACTTTTTCTGCCTCCCTCTGTTTATCCAGGCACACTACCCTGTCCTCCTTCCACTATGTTTCCTTGTATTTCTTGAAAGCCATCTTTCTTGCCCTTACCACCTCAACCACTTCCTTTGAGAACCATAATTGCTTTCTCTTTCTTTTGCTCTTGTTTACTTGCCTAATGCAAAGGTTTGTTGCCTCCACTATGACTCCTCTCAGATGGGCCCACTGCTTCTCCATTCCACCTCATTTGCCACTCCCTGATAGGGTATGTTGAAGCCATATCCCAAGCTTAGTAAAGTCCACCCTCCTGAAATCCAGGACCCTTGCCTTTGTGTGGCTTGACTCTGCCACTGTACTCACGCTGAACCAGACCATGTGACAATCACTGGATCCCAGGTGTCCGCCCATCCTGACTTCCTCAATTCTATCCCCATTGGTGACTACAAGGTCCAAAATTGCACCCTCCCTGATGGGCTCTAGCACTAGCTGCCTGAGGCCTGACCCTTGCACTGATTGCAGGATGTCTCTGCTCCTGGCTGAGTCAGCAGCTGGGATGCTCCAATCCTCATCTGGCAGGTTGAAATCACCTACCAGCAGCACCTCTCCTTAGCTGCTATCATGTGGATGGATTCCACTAGAACCTTGTCCTCGTCCTCCTCAACCTGTGCTGGAGGTCTGTATATCATGCCCATGCATAGTGGTGCCATTGCCCATCTCAAGGGTGACCGACAGTACCTCTGCCCCCCTGCATTCCCTGTATCTCAGTCATTCTAATACCCTCCCTGATGTAAACAGCCACCCCTCCCTTTTTCCCTCACTGTCTCTCCTAAACATAGTTAAACCTAGTTTTGCTACATCCTAGTCAGGGTTTCCAGTGTACCACATCTCTGTAATAGGTACAATGTCCAGGTCAGCCTCTGTCATCAAGGCAACCAGATCTAGGATTTTGTTCCCTAGACTGCAGGCATTGGTATACATGGCCTTCCATGTTCTGCCATTTTTCCTTTTGTCATCCTTTGCTGTTTTTTTGTCTCCTCTGTCTGTCCTTCCTGATGCCATCCCCCTTCATCCTATAATCTGCATTTCCCCCCATCATGTTTTATTTTTCTTATGGTGATATTACAACTTTATGGTACTCCATTTTGACTTCACTGTCCTGTGAGGTTGGGCAATTTGGTTCTCCCTGCATCCTTCTGCCAGTCCCCTTGCTAGTTTAAATGTTTGCCAATGAAGCATTTAAACCATTCACTAAGGACAGCAATCCACTCTCTGAACAGGTGTAGGCCATCTCCCTTGTAAAGGGGCACATTCCTCCAGGTAGGTCCACACTTCCCAATGAAGCCAAAACCCTTTTCTCTGCACCAGTTCTCCAGCCAAGTGTTAAAGGCCTTGGTGTGGGACTTCTAATGACGTCACCAGGCAGATGGAAGCCTAGAACGGGAGCTCTGAGACACATCCAATTAATCTAATTAAATCCTCTCCCCAGACAAACCCTTCATATTCAATGGGTATCAATAAATGCTTAAAAAATGTCAGCAAAAGGTAACAAACCAAAAGGACCAAGAAATAACACCTCACAGGCCAAACTAAAACAACTTACGCTAGATGAGGAGGTGGAAGGCTTCACGGCCCAGGCCCGATGTGATCGTACGATCTGCAAGTCATCACTTGATTTAGAAAAAGAAGATTTTTCAGGACCTAGAAAAACAGAACAGACCCTGCAACAAATCATCTCCTCTGTGCAGAAGATTGAATCCTCCATAGCAGATCTTAGACAAGATGTCAAAAGCATGGCCTCTCATATCTCAGATAACAGGACCAAAATTTACGAACTGTCAAACACATGGGACATTGAACCAGTACTGCTGTCCTTGCTACAAAAAGAAAAAGACAACCATGCCTGGCTAGAAGATATAGAAAACAGGTTGCGCCAGTATAATTTCTGTATTTATGGAGGACCAGAAGGTGCAGAGGAGGGGTTTGCAACCCCTATAGATTTTGTGCAGCAGTTAATTCATTCAGCACTTGAAGTCCCCTCAGACCTCGACTTAACCATGGACCGGGCACACCGTTCCCTGGTGCCCAAGCCTGCAAATCCAGTAGTGAGGCCCCGATCGTGGGTAGTGAGAATGGTCCTATTTCATAGCAAAGAAAGGAAAAGATTTAAAATACCAAAGCGCCAACATCTATTTCGAGCAGGATTTTTCACCGGCACTCCAAAATGAAAGAGTAAAAGTGCGCTTGGTGATAAAAGAAATAAAGGAAAAAAAGAACATAAGAGCACAACTACTATTCCCAGCCAGACTGCGGCTGCACCTCGATTCAGGCCTGAAAACATTTTCAACTTTATTGGATGCTGCAGCGTAACTGAAAGAGTGGCAGATCCCTTTACCAGACTTAGAGCTTGAAATTTTGGAACAAGAACTGTACAAAAATACATGGCAAATATCTGCTATACCACAGAAAAGAACCTTCCGAGGATCCTTACCGAATCAGGTGATGAAAGATGCAGCGAAAATCCTACTTCGAGCGGCAAGATCCACAAGCCAGGTCAACATTTAGGATAGTGCATGGGGAATAGTTGACAACAGGGCTGTTCTTTCACAGAGTTGGCACTATGACAACGGATTACCTAGAGAGCGCAGCTCGAGAGGTAATCCATCCTCATAGTGCCAACAAGGTGAAAGACGCCCTGTTGTCAACTGTTCCCCATGCACTTTTCTTTATAGTGTATGGTGGAACGTCCTTTTTGGGGGGAAAAAATCACTACAGCATGTTTCTGCTTCAAAACAGTTTTACTGTGTTAGTAGAAGGAAAAAAGATCATTACATTTTGAACGTGTTCACGCTTGACATTTTAACTGTTTAAGAACTTTACATTTTGAATGTTTTAACGCTAAACATTAGTACTGCCGCTGACATTGCTGCTTTTGCTACGTGTCCTGTCTATGGAGTGAGCCCTAACTGTCAAATACTGCTCAAGGACACTGTGTGACGTTCGCAGTGCAGTAGAAAAAATCCTTCTGATGCACTGCAAACGTCACTAGTGTGTGACTACAAGGTTTCAACAACGATGAATTTTGGGGGAGAATGACGTTCCGCCATACACTATAAGGGATTAGACACCAGGACCTCACCGCAACGCTGACTTGGCAAAACTTGAGTAACGGATAGAACTCAATTCTGGGTTATTTACCTAGAATGGCTCTCTAATTTAATCAGATAAATTGCATCTGCTTAACAATGGGACAGATTACTTTGTTTTATGGGCACAGTTAATAGATAATGGTTGTATTCCCCTGTTTATCTGTGGGAGTGTCTCTCTCTCTCTCTCTCAGATGGCAGACAACATAGTTTCAGTGCAGTTTGACCATGATTGTCCGAAATTCTATCAACTGTAACTTAAGATCATCCAAAATCGATCTGTGTTCCCCATTTGGTAGGTGATAGTCGGGATTCTACTGCTTAAGCATGCTGTGTCTACAAGTTATTGGCTCTCTAAGCACCTCGCTAGCATACAACCATTGTAGCATAAATGTATTCATAACATGGCTTTCATCTGAGTTCCAACAGAGGGCTAGGTCAGTTTGGTAATGCCCACCCCACAGGCACTTGTAGCACTCAACAAGTCTTGAAGGTTTTAATGCAGGCTGTTATCGAGTGCTCCATGGAAGCAGTTGCTGCTTTTCTGTCTGATGCACATATAAGGCTATGTGGCTCTAAAATACACCTTGCCAATGTTAATGCCTACAGTGAGTGATTTCCTGATTTGGTGAAAAATCATTTTGGTTTCCTAAAAGTGCTCACTTTCTGTTGATGCCTGCTCTATAGATGCAGGTGCTGTTTTTTCTGTCCAACGCATATTTAACGCTTTGTGGCTGTAAAATGTACCCTGCTAAGGTTAATGCCTTCCTATCCTATGCACATCTAGCATTATAAGGCTCCAGATTATGTTATGCTATGAAAGTTAAATGCATTTCAATAATGTTTTAAACCCTGGAGTATCAAATCTGTTTAGTAAATGCATTAATTTTCATCTCTGTATCTGAGTACTGCTCCCTCACTAAGATTGATTATTTAGGTAGGCGCATCAAACATATGTACATTAAAAAATGTACATTAAATTTGGGGCTGTCTCACAGACTGCAATACACTAAGGTTAATGAGCTGCCAGTTGTCCGAACATCTGATTATCTGAGAGCATTGGGTGCCCCCTAGGGCTTTCGGGTGGTCGGGGTCATACTGTACTTTAATTTTGAGATGACTCTTTTTCACACAATGAGCACAGAGGGAGAACTGAGGGGAGGGATGACTGAGTGCTATCTTTGTTGAATAAGACAATGACCTTGTGTCGGATAGATTGGAGCAGAGCTGCGAGTTCCCAACTCTGAATTACCCGAGGAGTCAGTTCCTGACTTCATTTTGTCGACGTTCTGCCCGTGGGGTTATTTCACTCATCATAGTAATCTCCCGACTGCAAGTACTTGTTTTTTTGACAAAAATTCACTCGCCCTGCAGAAAAGTGTTTAAATTAATTCTGCATCTGTGGGCACTGGGCAAAAGACACAGTGAATGGGAGGGGGGTGGCAGGGCAGGCAGCAGCCGGCTGCTGCAGGAGAGAGAGACAGAGAGACAGTTACCGCTGCTCAGTATCTCCACACTGGAGCTGACCGAGGGCACACTATGGCTGGTAGTAATTACTTGCTTTTCCGACAAAAAATCACTAGCTCTACAGAGAGTTTAAATTAATTTAGCTCTTGTTATTATGACAAAAATTCACTTGCTCTGCAGAAAAGGGTTTAAGTAAATTCTGCATCTGTGGGCGCTGAGCAAAAATTTAAAAAAATGACTGTTTTACAAGCGTGCATGTGCAGTTCCTACGCAGGCTCGTAAGTTCGCGAATTTTCAATATTTTCACTCCAGATTTTCAACTTTGCCATTTTATCATACCTCCTTATGAGCAGTACAGCTGTCATTTTTCACATCCTGCCCAAAATGTGTTTCCGCCTATATAGCGCACAATATGGGCATGATCGATTAATATTAATTAATGGCACAATTAAGAAAATCACAGTGACACTGTTCATGAGCAGAGGTCTTAAAATGGCTATGTTGAAATTTGGTGAAAAATTCCTATAAATGACTGTTTCTGGCGTGCATTGCATGGTTCCTATGCATGCTAAATGACAGATTAATTTTCAATATTTTCCTCCAGATTTCAACATTGCCATTTTACTACACCTCCTCATGAGCAGTATAGCTGTCATTTTCACATCCTGCCCAGCATGTTTCCGCCCCCATGTAGCGCATAATGGCGCAATCGGTGTGCTAACTCACTGCATGGGACATATTACAAAATCACAGTGACACTGTTCATGAGCAGAGGTCTTAAAATGGCTGTGTTAAAAATGTGGTGAACAATTCCTAAAAATGACTGTTTTATGAGTGTCGTTGCGCGGTTCCTATACCTCGCTTAAGTTCCGCAATTTTCAATATTTTCCTCCAGATTTTTCAACATTGCCATTTATACACCTCCTTATGAGCAAACAACTGTCATTTTCACATCCTGCCAAAACGTGTTTCTGCCCATGTAGCGCACAATGGCGCAGTCGGGTGTGCTGAAATCAATGTATGGGACATTAAGAAAATAACAGTGACACTGTTCATGAGCAGAGGTCTTAAATGGCTTTGTTGAAAATTTGGTGAAAAAATTCAAAATGACTGTTTACTGAGCATCGTTGCGCAGTTCCTACGCACGCTCGTAAGTTTGCGAATTTTCAATATTTGCACTCCAGTGACTTCCAAATACCTAAACAGCACATAGAAGCAAGCAACATTTGGCATTGACAAATGCTTGTACTTTGTCACTGATTTTTTTAAGCAATGTCCAAGTGCCAAATACCACTGCAAATACCTGCAAGCGAACGTTCGGCACTGACAAATGCTTGTTAAATAAGTTTCTAAACTTCGAGGGAGGGAGTACTGTCATTTTTTTTTACATTACGGGATGTTGCCTTATGGGATAAGGTTTTGTTGGCAAACTGTACAATATGGGTAGTCAGTGTTGGTCACGGGGCTTATCGGGCGTTATTGCGCCGGGCAATCATACTGATCTCTACACAAGGGGCTGGGTGAGGAAGGGAGGGAGAAATATGAATGCTTGAACAACTCTGGCAATGTTATGCTGCAGGTAATTACTCATAGGAGTCAAGGTGACGGAGGGAGGGGAAGGGGGGAGTGGGGCCCACGTGGGACTCTGCACAGAAGAATAATACTAGTTCTGGTAGAGGACGGGGAGATTTGTGCCTACTCATTAGGATGCAGTTAACCAGAAAATTAGTATGACATCACTTTAATGGAAATCTATGACTTAAAGGTTTGGGGAGGGGAATAACTTAACCAAAAGTGGAAGACTGGATGTGTTTAGCGGGTTAGTGGACATCCTAGTCACCGGTGACGTAAAATAATACTGGGAGCATCACAATCAGTGCTCCACGTCTCTATTACAGAGATAAGTAGTGTTATTGATACTACACTCCAAGAGTGGACTCAGTCTCTCATTTGTCCACGGACTTGGGGGATTCTGAGAGTTCACCTTGGAAGTACTAGGACAGAGGGGTAAGAGGATGATTTATACCCACCTCTGTCAAGACATGAACAATTGAGAGGTTTTAGAGGTTAGGACAGTTTCAGAGTTAGAGCTAATTAGTAAAGTTTGTTGGAAAACAAGTTTCTGTTTACTGTTACTCCTTTTTTCTTTTTTTCCCTTTTTTTAAGGGATTCCTGCTCCTTGCATCTATCTTCCTTTACCCCTCAGTTGGAAGGGTAGAGAAAGAAAGTTATGACTATGTTTGTGATTTCTGAAGACAGTCAGCCAGAGCTCAATCTGAACCCAGAAAATAAATACCCATTTCAGCTGGGAATACTAAATCTCTGTAAGAGGGATAAATACACTTCACTGAGTAATGAGGGGAGATATAGCCCCTGCTGTTGTATAAGAAACATAGAAGAATGACTTCCCTTAAAATATGTTCTTATAATGCTAAAGGGACTAATTCACCTGTTAAAAGGACTAGGCTATTACAAGAATTGAGAAGGCTGAGGGAGGATGTGGTTTTCCTACAAGAAGGTCCTGGGTGTTCAAGTAGTGGCTGCCTCCCATCCTAAGTCCAAAAAAGCAGGAGTGGCTATATTAATGCAGAGAGGTTTGAACCTGACGATCGAATCTACAGAAGGTGCTTTGCAGGATAGATATGCGAGGGTCTCGGCTCATACTCAGGGAAGGCTTATACACCTGGTTAATATATATGCTTCCAACTTACAGCAGAGAGAATTTTTTGTGAAAATATCCCAAAAGATAGCACACCTCCTGCTGGGTCAGTTATTATTGGGAGGTGACTTTAATGTAGCTCCATACCCCCAGAGAGATAGATCTTCTAATAGACCAACAACAAATCAAACAGCCTCTAAATCATTGATATCCCTGATGAGGGAGCTGGGTCTTGAGGATGTCTGGAGGGCCCACCACCCAAAAGAGAGAGTGACTATACCTTTTATTCAAATGCGCAAAGGTCATACTCTCGAATTGATGTATTTTTCACTTATGCCACTGATCTCCACAAGGTGGTAGACTCACAGATACACATCATGACTTTATTAGATCATTCCCCAGTGTCCATTTGCCTGATGCTCCCACCCCAAGATGAACGAACACTATGGAGGCTAAATGTTTCCTTATTAAATAACAAAGCTTTTGTGAACAGATTAAAACAAAAAATAGAGCAGTTTACAGAAGTTCACCACTCAACTAGTTCACCAGCCTCTCTGAAATGGGACACACTTAAAGCAGTTACCGGGGGGGGGGAGATAATCAGCTTTGCTTCCTCTCAGAAAAAACTCTCCACCCTAATGCACAATAAACTCATAACAGAAATGCATTCTCTAGAACAACAGCATAAGTCTAACTCTAATGATTTAAAAACCCTAAAAAGTTGCAGAAAGCAAGAGAGAATTTACAAGAATTTTAAAATAAAAAAGTGGAAGGTTACCTACGATTTACAAATCAAAAATATCATGAGGTGGGGGGTAGAGCTTCAAAACTGTTAGCTTTTAGACTTCAGAAGGCCCAAGCAGACAGATTTGCACCATTCATTGAGGAAAAGGGAAACCCTAACAAAAAATGGGAATCTCCTAAAGCAATTGCAAACCAATTCCAAAAATACTACTAAACGTTATATTCAGAAGATCAAGATATACGCGTTACCCAAAAGAAAACAAAAATATTCCTAGACTCCATAGACTTGCCCACACTCCCAGAAACAGCCAAAGAAGAATTGAACTGTTCTATAACAATAGGAGAAGTATTAACGGTTATCAAAGGCCTGCCCTTAGAGAAAACCCCAGGTCCAGATGGTCTCAGTGGGGAATATTATAAAACCCTAAGCCCAATACTGGCATCAATCTTAACAGAGGTTTTCAATCAATCCCTAGAAGAAAGTAAATTCCCAGAGAGCTGGTCTCAATCCCTCATAACTGTGATACCCAAACCAGGGAAGGAAAAAACAAGCTGCAAATCTTTCCGGCCTATAGCTTTACTCAATCGGGACCAAAAAATATTCACTAAAATACTCTCAATTAGGCTTCAGTAATATGTAGAACTATTAATCCACCCTGACCAAACAGGCTTCATCCCCTACCACCACCTAGCTGACAACATCAGAAGGCTTCTGAACATCATGCAGGCGAAGGAGGCTTCACAGCATCCTGCCCTAGCTATTTTTCTAGATGCAGAAAAAGCCTTTGATAGGTTAAACTGGGAATATCTCTTTCAGGTGTTAGAGAAGATGGGGCTGGGGGCAATTTCCTAAAATGGATAAAACTGGGATACCATAACCCACAAGCCACAGTAAGAGTCAATGGAACTTTATCGCCCTCCTTTAAAATTGCTAGAGGCACCCAACAGGGACGCCCCCATCTCCATTACTTTTTGCAGTTCACACAAGCAATTAGACAGAGGGTGGACATCGAGGGATTACCATACAACACACAACTCATAAGATTTCATTATATGCAGATGATACAGTACTTTGGTGTAGTACCTACAGTAGATTACCCCATCATATCTATTCCCAAACTATTAGAACTTCTTAAAAATTTTGGAGAGGTTTCGGGTTTTAAGAAAAACATGACAAAATCAGAAGTCCTGCAGATAGGGGGTACAAAAGACCCGAGGTTAGAAGATTTAATTCCCTTTAAATGGGTGGACACTAAAGTGAGGTATGAATTCAAATTCCCATATGGCTTACAACATTGTATAAACATAATTATGGAGCCCTTTGACAGCAAACCTTTGCAGACTTACACAGATGGAGCCTTCTCCCCTTTACATTAAGCAATAGACTAGAAGCTATTAAAATGAATATACTGCCTAGATTCCTTTTTCTTTTCATGACTCTCCCTCTTCCAATACCCCCAAAGGACTAGAAGGATTTGAAAAAAAGATTGCCAAACTTCATATGGGCTGGGAAAAAAACAAGGGTAAGATGGGACATACTCACAGAAGAAAAAAGTAAAGGGGCCTTAGGACTCACAGACTTCCCAAAATACTACCTGACAGCCCAACTCTTACCAATACTTAAGATGTTAGCACCGGGGAAATATCATGGTTGGTTAGAAATAGAAGAAAGAGAATGCCATTTAGCTCCACTTAACTTACTACCTTGGAGAATTCTCCCTAAAGATCTTAAGGATCTCTCAAATATATTAACTAAACACACGATGACACTCTGGCTCCAGGTGAGGCAAACCTGGGAGATAATTCGTCCAGTCTGGAAGTATCTTCCCTTCACATACTTACCCGGATTCCCAGCCCAAGAAAGGGATTCAACCTTTTTGATGGACCCTAAAGGGACTCAAATACCCACAACAACTGTGGGAGGGTGAGCCCATGAAATCCTTTGCCCAAGTCTAATCAGAATTCCAACTCCCAGACACAGACTCTTTTAGATTTTGTCAATGTGCACATTATATTACCCACACTATAGGGATGATGGAACTAACACAAAACCCGACGAATCCTATTATGTTCGCATATCAAAAAGGTAACCTCAGAGACACTAAATCATATATTTCAAGGATTTATAAAGCTTTGATGGAGGATAGAGGGACCTTGGCAGTACAAAAAGTGATGGATCATTGGAGATCGGAGGTGGAGCTACACATTCCAAACCACACATGGCAGACATTTTTTTTTTTTGCTTAATACTTTTATTAAGATTTTGTGCATGTAAAAACTGTTACAGACATTGTTAAAACACACATATTATATACAGTTAAAACTCAACAACTATTTACAAAGGTCCACATATACCACACAAATCACATTCTCTAGTCTATTACTATTACTCTACTGCTTTCCACCAATTCATAAATTTATATGCCGCTTAACATCCTCCCTCCCTTTTTACTATTGGTCCCTCTGCTCAGGCCTTTACTCCCAGCCTGTAAGACCAATGCTTCCTCCATGGTCAGTGTTGCTAGAAAGGGGCCCTGATGGATAGAAAGGTCTCTATTTTATCTCTAATCTGATCAGACCTCTTTTCCATTACCAAAGCCCCTATAGTCAGAGAGCACCACTGCTCAAAGGAAGGATCCATTGCCGATACCGAAGTGTTCAGAATGGCACGTCTGGCCTGTGAGAGCAGCACTCTGGACCATTTTCTATGTAGGGATCACTCCTCTCCCTTTCTGGTCTCCACACCAAACAATAGGTCAATTGGAGTGAAAGGTGTGTCTGAGCCCAGCATACCACTCAGGGTCTGTGCTATCCTTTTCCAAAATATTTGTAATCTGGGGCATGCCCAAAAGCAGTGGAAGTATGTACCTCTCTGTTCCTTGCACCTGTTACAAGTCTCAGTTACTTCTGGCTGGTATCCATATAGGACCACCGGAGGACAGTAGAGCCTATGTACAAATTTATAAGCTGATTCCTTATGTTTATTTGAAAGGAGTAGGTCCATGTGTATTTCTAGTATAAGTCCCCCGTTATAATCAGAAATTGGAAATACCAAATCCTTTTCCCATAGACCCCTAGTATTGTGTCATAGCTTGGATATTGTCTCGAATTATATGCACCATAGCCCCCACCATACCCTTAGGATCCCTCTTAGCTTTGCAAATCAAGGCCTCTGCCTTTTCCAATGAAGTTGCCTGTAGCCCCTGCTTTCTTATGTGTTTACAGTAGTCCCTGGCCTGAAAGAACCAAAACAAGTGGTTATTTGGCATCCCTCTGGTCTCCCTAAGCTCATGAAAAGAGCATATGTCCTTCCCCCTGAGGAGGTCTCCTATGCACTGCACCCTTCTATTGTCCCATTCCTCAAATCCTGGGTCCTCCAGTCCTGGCCGAAAGAAAGGATTCCCGCATATCAGTAGGAGTATCTTCTCTGCCTCCTGTCCCCCCAAACCCTTCTTGCTCTGTGTCCAACTCTCCAGTACTATCAGCACCAGATGGTTGAACCATGCCTGGGAAATGTATGCTCTCCTCCCTCCTCTAGCCAAGTATGCTGAAAGCCTACTCTGGGCCTCCATTTCCTCCAGATCTATCCAACTAGCTGCGTCACATCTGGCAACCCAGTCTTTTACAATTCTCATTTGTGCAGCCAGGTAGTAGCTCTTCATGTCAGGAAAATTTAACCCTCCACCCCTTGAGCTTGCCTTTAACCTGCCCAGACTGATTCTGGCCCTTTTCTCCTGCCATAAAAATTCAGAGAAGCCCCTCTCCAGCTTCTTGTTATCCCTCTTATTAAGTCCCATTGGGAGCATCTGCAGCAGGTACAGGATCCTTGGTAGGATATTCATTTTGATTAGGTTCATTCACCCTATCCAGGACAGTGGTAGTGCTCTCCACCTCTTCATTTCTGCTACAAGGGGATATAGTTAAGACAGTAAAGTTCTGGGATATTCTTCCAAATATTTAACCCCAAATACCTAAAGGAGGAACAAACCTCTCTTAAGCCCCACATATCCTTTCCCCTTACCATTCCCTTCCCTAGATACATTACCTCTGACTTATCTAGGTTTATCTTGTATCCTGAGAAAGTGGTGAACCCTTTGATAAGTTCTGTAAGGGAGGTATGGAGTGCTCTGGATCGCTTAAATACAAGATCATGTCATTCACGTAAAGCGACATTTTGTGTTGTTTGTCTCCCTTGCCCCCAATTCCCTTGATATGCGTATTCTGTCTAATGGCCATGGCCAAGGGCTCAATTGCCAAATCAAATAATAGTGTAGAAAGTGGACATCCCTGTCTTGTACCCCTGAACAAGTAGAACCACTCCGACAACACCCCATTGGTCAGCACCGCAGCTTGTGGAGAGCCATACAAAGCCCTACTCATACCAATGAATCTTTCCCGTAGTCCGAATCTGCCCAATACCTCAAAGAGGTACTCCCATTCAATTTGGTCAAAAGCCTTCTCAGTGTCCAGGGACAAAACCACTGTCATTCCCAGATGCCAAGAAGAACAATGCATCACATTCAGAATCTTCCTCACATTATGGTAGGAGTGCCTTCCCTGTATGAAACTTGTTTGGTCTGGGTGTATTAGCTGCAGAAGTGACACATCCAGTCGGGCAGTCAGAACCTTAGCATAAAGCTTAGCATCCACATTCAACAGGGATATAGGCCTATAAGAGACACATTCCTGGGGGTTTCTTCCAGGTTTCCAAATAACACATATCATCGCTACCTCCATAGTGGGCAGAAGTGGATTTCCCTCCATAGGTTCCCAAAATAATTCCCACAACAAATCCACCACCCCTTGTCCCATTCCCTTATAGAACTCAGCTGGGATGCCATCTGGCCCAGACGCTTTGCCAGACTTCATGCACTGTATGGCCATTCTGATTTCTTCCTTGGAGATTTCCCTGCCCAGCTCTTCCCGTTCCTTCTCAGTGATTCCCAGAATTTTGACCTTGTCCAAAAATTCCCCTGCCCTATCCATTGTACCTTCACATTCAGCTTTATATAGGGGCTGGTAAAACTTCTTAAACTATCCCCAACAGCTTGGGGTTCCCTCAACAGGGGTCCTCCTTCCCCTCATATCTCCTGAATTCTCACACTCCCCCTTCTACCCCTAATGAGGTTCACCAGCATGGGTCCTGGTTTATTGCCCCATTCGTAGAATTTATGTTTCAGAAACAATATCTGAGTTCTTGCTTGCTCTGCTAGCATATTATTAAGGGTCCCCCTTGCCGTTGCCTGCATCTGTGGCACCTCCTGTCCCCCCCCCCCCGACTGCTCTATGCTCCAATTCCCTAACCTTTTGATACAGCTTCTCTTGACACTTAAGCTGCTCCTTTTTATATCTTGCCACATATCCTATGATAGCCTCTCTTAGGTAGGCCTTCCCTGCATCACAAAACACCTGTTTGGATGGCACAGTTTCTTTAAGCTCCACACAGCTCCCCAGCTGCTCTTTCAAAAAAGTCCTAAACTCCTCTTTTCCTATGAGGTACAGTGGGAATCTTCATGAGGCAGGTTTCAGCCCATTGGCCTCAAATTCTAATGCCATAATCACCATGGCATGGTCTGAAATGTGTATAGGCCCGTGCCTAATTTCTGCCATCTTGTGATGCCACCCCCCTTCAATATAGATGTGATCCAGTCTGGTCCATGTCTCATGAGGATTGGAGTAAAAGGTATACTCCCTGACAGTGGGATTGGCTGTTCTCCATGTGTCCAGTATGTCTAAATCCACTAAGCCTTCCCTCCACTGTTTCATGCAGCTTTCTCCCCTGCCCCTACCTTCCAAGTGATCCATCTTTGGGTCCGGAGTACAATTGAAGTCTCCACCCATTATCAGCCCCTGAAATTGTTCTCTTACAAGCAAGTCTAAAATGGAACGATAATACAAGGGCTCAAAAACAGCAGGTGCATTTACACTCCCTAATGTGACACATGCCCCATGCACCACTCCTTCAACAAACACATATCTCCCTTCACTCCTGTCTTGCACCATTCTTATTACCTTAAAGGGAAGGTGCTTGTGTATTAATACCGTCACCCCCCTCTTGTGTGAAGAGAAGGAAGCAGTACGACATGTCCCTACTCAATTCCTCACCAGCTTCTGGTGCTCTATAGGTGTCAAGTGTGTTTCTTGTAGTAAGGCAACTTGGGCACGTACCCTCCTAAGGGCAGTCAGAAGACTGGTACGTTTAATCAGACAAGAAAAGCCCTGAACATTCTATGAGACAATATTCACCCTCTCTTTCTGAGCCATCACAACATCAATACGTGCATCTGCCCCATCTTTACAACAGATTTCCAGTCTGCAGCCATCATAGTGTGCATCCTTTCTTCTTTTACTTTGTGTTGCAATGTGGACCTAGCAATTAAATCTAACTCTAAACACATAACATATAACATTTGAACTATGCCCCTCCTCCCAAACTATATACAATACAATCTTTCCTTCTCCCCTCAGAAATATGCAACATTTCCACAAGAAGTATGTTCTCCCCCTTGTTAATATTCTAAAGGGCTTGATTCAAAAAAGAACAATTTTGATCAACCTTTTCTCCCCCCCCGGGTTACTGTACTCCCTATCCACCAATCTCTCTTTCCTCCAGCTCTTTTAGGTACACACTTATTCCTGAGCCCGAGGAATTCCCCTTCTTCTGCATTCAAGATATGATATTTATCAATAGCCTGTCCATTCGAATCAGCATCCCACCTTGCCATAGCATTTTCCCCGCTTTTCCCTCTTGCAGTCAATCCTCTATGCATAAGCATGCATGCTCATCTATCCCCTCATTCACCCAAATGAGCTGCATACCTCTTTTTCTCCCCCCCCCCCCAACGAGGCTGGGCCGCATGATTCAATCTCAACATGCAGGCCCTCCTCACGAGTCGGGTCTCAACACTCTTCCCATTTAATGGTGTAAGGGTTGGGGGAAGCGGGCCACATCTGATAATCCTCCCTCAGGGCCTTTCTCATCTGCCTCCTTAATAATTTGACCAAAACGGTCGCTCCTCAGTAACCCCATTCAGATGCTATAAGAATTTTTTGTGTATATAGAAGAGCTGAGCCCCCTTCTTATCCCCTTCTACCCCCCCATCAGATGCAGACGTGCAGACTCCTTTATTCCCCCTCGTCTAAGTAAACTGCATACCTTTTCTGTTCCACGAGGCTAGGCAGCACGAATCATTTTCAATGCGCAGGCCCCCCTCGCGAATCGGGTCTCAGCATTCCTCCAGTTCCATGGAGCAGGGGCTAGTGGGACATGAGCCACACATATCAATCGTCCCTTGAGGCTGAAATAAGCCATGCCGTGGACAGTAGTATCTCCAGGCCTCTCCCATCCCATTCAGTTCTCAGTCCAATGTTGCACATGAGTAGCGCAAGGGAGGCACAAACATGCCAACCTCTTTTAAAGGGGTACCCCCACTAAGTTCATCCCACGGACATCAACGATAACAATTAGGACAGGTGCCCTTCATTAGTCTCATCCAACTGCTGCAACAGGTTTTGATTCACATTTTCAGCATTCTAAATATTTCAGAAAAACTGGACGTCTTCTCCCTCCAGCCAGCGTGAACTCTCCTCCTTCTGGGGCAGTCATCCTATCTTTTTCTTTACTCCGCTACAAACTTAGCTGCTTTATCCACTTCCCAGAAGCTATACATAGCTCCTTCATGTCTGATTTTCGTAGTGGCCAGAAAAATCATATACCATTCAATTTTTGAATGCTGACAGTCAGCAATCACCTCATTAAATTCACGCCTCTTTTTCCCCCAACTCTCGTGGAGTGATCTTGGGATATGAACAGACGTATTCCTTCATACTTTAGCTCAGCTATGCTTTTATATGCCTTCCACATCTTTTGCCTATCTTGGAAGTTGTGGAAGTGGAATATTATCTGCCTCAGCAGGTGTTCTTCCTGGGATCGTAGCTGCACCGCCCGATGCGCTCGCCCAATTTGTATCTGCCCCTTTTGGATTCAGCTCCAGTAAGGCTGGCAATATCTTCCCACAGAATTCAAGCATGTTGGAGCCTTCCTTATCCTCAGGGAGGCCCCAGAGCCGCAAATTGGACCTCCAATGATAATTTTCCTGATAGTCCAGGGCCTCACTGAGATCTTGCACTTGTTTCTACAGGTCGTACATACATCTCGGGATTGGGTGTAGCATGTCTTCCGCTTCCTCCAGCCACTGTTGCTGCTGTTCTAGTTGGGCATTTATGGTGGCCGGCCTGCAATCAATTTTGCCTTCCAGCCTTTCAAGTTGGGGGGACAAAGCATCACTAGCTCTTCTTTCAGTTCTCAGCCCATCGCCGTCATTTTGGTGGCCGAGATAGAGATGGAGCCCACAGTATTCAGCTGTCCCATAGCTGGTGGCTTTTTGCTATTTTTTGTACCTGCTCGCTGTGATTTACCACCCGTCGGCACCACATATTCATCCATGATATAATCCTTAACTCTCAATCTCATTTATTCTTTTCTTCAGAGAGAGATTTCAGTGGATTCTTTATTTTTATTAACCCAGGGAGCGGAGCTCGACAAAGGCATGTCCTCATGCCATGAAGTGGTCACGTGACCCCCCCTGGCAGACAATTTGGTTGGGCACTCAGACAACTAACTCCCCTCATGAAGGGAATTTAGATGGAAAATTAACATTCAGTTTTTTAAAACTCCATCTATTTCCTATCATTATGCTACCTCCAAAACCAGTAAATGCTGGAGAGGTTGTGGGTTCCAGGGCACACTATTTTTTTTTGGGCTGCCCTAAATTAACCCTATTTTGAACAAAGATAACTACTTTAACAGCAAAGATTTTAAACCTGACAACCCCTCTCAAATTCGAAAACATGTTATTAGGAGCTCCCCCACAGGAAATAAAATAGCAAACAGGCAGATACCTTTTCAACATACTTATAGCAGTGGCCTTGAAGGCACTCACTCAGAAATGGTTAAAAAATGACCCCCCTTCCCCCAAACGTCTAATTGGTGTCTGAATATTAAACAGATTAGAGAAACAGAGGCTCTTACAGCTTGATTAAGACTTGCAACTGAAAAATTCAATACCAGGTGGCTCCCCTGCTTTCATTATTGGGAGAAAAAAGCGTGTATACCAGTCTTGGAGCAATTCCTTAAAATTAAACCTGCTTGTACAGAAATCTCTGAGGTTATAAGCATTGGGAAGACAGAACATTAATGGAAAAGAGTAAACAGTCCTTTAGCTAGGAATTAGGGAGAGATTATTTTTTAATGATATATAAAATAATTACTTGGCTGACTGTCTTTATGGATTTAAATAAGGTTACAGAATCATTAGTTTTACCTTATTTACCATATAATCTTAATATGAAAAAGAACACAAAAGGCTGATGTGTCAATCATTTAAAGTATAGTAATCAAATGGGTACACAACAAAAGTTTAATACTGTATCATTTGGTTATTTACAATTATCACTGAGTTAAGTGTATCAAGCTATAGTTAAGTTTATTTACCCTAAAGGGCTTAGTTACAGTATATACACCTGGAAAAAAAGTGAAAATGTTTATGTTGGAAGCGGTTTGATGATCAATAATGGAGATTTGGTCATCCATAAGGTTCCAAGTGGAAAACTCTTGAGTTATCTTCAGAGGATATAATTTCATTGAATAACTTCAGACCTATAAAGGAAAAAAAAAAAAGGAAAAATATATAAATATATCAGTAAATTTTTCTATTGTAGTAGGTTTCAATCATCTATCTGTATCCTCATGTATGATGAAGTATGTATTTTAGTAAGCCCTGTATAATGTATTTGTTTATTCTAAGGAATGATTTTTTTTTTTTGGGTTGTTAAAAATAAAATTTGAAGTTCAAAAAATAAAGTCCTTGGTGTGGAGGTTCCTAATATCCCCCCTGCTGTGAATAGACAGCACCTCCAAGAAGGTCGTGGAGCTTACTGCCCATGGAAGGCCTCTCCCCAATTCCCTGAACAACTCCTACACCTTTGCTATCCCTGCCTTGTCTCCAGCCAGGTCATTTATGTGCATAGGAGTTCCTTAGTTGCACCGGATGGAACCTGAGCCAAATGTAATCCACATATTCCTTTCACTTGTCCTCCTTTGAGGTAGTGGGTGCAAACCTGGTGGCCCCAGGGTGGGGGAGAATATACCCTGTAACTTAAATAACTTGGCCTGGAGGTTGGCAGTCTCTGCCCTCAACTCAGAGAGATTCCTGCAGATGGGACAGCATCGCAATTCCCAGAGTGTTCTTCTGAAGGACAGACTTTTAGATTTATCAGGAACACTAGAGACTCAAAGAACCCCAGGGTGGGTTGCAGATGCTCCCACTTGCTGGGGTGATTTTACAACCACCAGCCAGTCACCTAGGTATGGGAAAAACTGTGATACCTCATCTTCAAAAAGTGTGCTGCAACCTCTGCCAAGTACTTTGTGTACACTATTTGAGAGTGACCTGATGGGAGCCTGAGCCCGGGTTACTTTCTGTGAGACTCCATTATGTGGAAATAAGTGTTCTTCAAGTCCACTGATGCCAAACATCACCCTTTTTGGTGTGTTGGCAGAATCAGTGCCAAAGTTATCATTTAGAACTTTAAGTGCCTGTTTAGTACCCTGAAGTCTAAGATAGGCCGCCACTCACCATTTTTTTTTTTTTTTGTGGTGCCTTTGCTGTACTATGACAGGCTTCTGTGTTTGACAGTAACAGGTTTTGAACCTCTTTTTCCATTGGACTGTTGGCGCCTTTTTGCACCAACAGGGGGAGCAGGTTGTGACTAACAGCAGAACCAACCAATCGAACCTTTTGAATCTGAGGGAAATCGCCCTGAGCTGTCTGCTGGCAAGTCAGATCTAAGTTGGGAGCTGAGAGAACAGCAACTCTTCTAGTTTGAGCAGCTGTTTGCACAGTAGTTCATGCAGGAGAACTGTGGAAGGCTTGACTTCTGGCCTGCTTGCCTATTTTCAGCCCAGAGAATGAGAAAATTGTTTCGGACTAAATCAGAGCTGTGTGCTTTTAAGCAAGCTACTGACTTGGGACCGGTCTTAACCTGGGGAAGACCAAGGATTTTGCTGAATGCGATCGGCCTGTCAGAAACTTCAGCTACTTCTGATCTCCTGGTTAGAGCAGTGACTTTGCGATTGGGACCAGGGAGCAGTATGCCTTGTATTGCAGAAACTTTTACATATAAATGTGCTGTTTGACAGTGGGTGGTGCTGAATTTCCCCACTGTGCGAACTGTGTGCTGCTTGCTGTTAGATATAAATGTGCTGTTTGAATACAGTGGGGCGCGTTGAATTTCTCCACATTGTGTAATGCTGGCCAAGGCACCTAGCTTCACCTGAGCTCTTTCCTTCTAAGATTGCTTGAAAGAACAGAGCAGAGAACCTTACCAGAGCAAGGGAAAAGGATTAAGACTTCTTTTGGCTAAGCAGATTTACTGTGTGTTTTTATTTTGTACTCACAGGGATTGCTACTGTTTGTTACCAATATTTCATTGCTTTATTTTTCTCTGATTCAAATTGTTGTGGCTGGTATACCTTATTCTGCATTATTACAAGGTGTGTGCTAACAGATTACTGCTGTAATCTTCTGATTCAAATTGTCTTTTGCAAGGTATATCTTCGGTTACTGCTTTATTTTTCTCTGTAGCAAAATGTTTCTTACAAGGTATGTCTTCTCTGAAATTATTACAGGTGGTGCTTTACAGGTTTTACAGTTTTATCTAACATTAGAATAAGCTTTCAGAGTTACTGCATTTGTTGTTGACTGTTTCTGCTCTTACCTCCTTGTTCTTTCATCCATAGTTCTTTCTCGGCAGGGGAAGGGCCCAGCCACCCACCCCACACTACACTCCTTTTGTAGGGTACCACAGTAGTGACATTTCCTGTGACAAAGCAGGAAGGAGCAGATCAGTGGGGCATCCACAAGGTGAGCTCATTTACAGGGGCACTAGTAATTTAACTTGTTATAACAAGTTATACGAAAATAAAACACAAAATCAAACCATTACTTGCATTTTCTTCCTTCTAATTACTCTGACCAGGTTATAAACCCAACAACTTATCTGGAATGGATATCATTAACTGCAGGTACTGTGGAACACTTTTCAGGACAGTCTTATAGGATTTAGGACACTGTCCTACATGCAGCACCTTTGGAGATCTTAGGGCTCAGCTCCAGGCAGCATGGGCAGAGATTGCGCACCTCAAATTTCATATTCAAGAGGAAATACATTATAAGAACCACCCACCATTTCCCCCAACATCCAACAGAAGAACCTCGACCAGAGGGTCGTTGGTCCAGGAGGTTGACAGGTGGTTAGAAGGGGCAAATCGGGTGTCCCATCACTCTGTGTTCTCCAACATATTACCTCCAAAAACCATATAAACAGGTATCTGCCTCTTTCTCTGAAATCAAACAAAGGGGAAGATGACACTGCAGCACAGGAGCTAGCACAACAAAACTCGCCCAAATCAGGAACACAAACAAAAAAGCAAAACAAAAAACTTCTGATCATAGGAGACTCCATGATTCGGGGAGTTGATACCCATCTCCAGCCAGGGGTAATGTTCAGATGTCTCCCAGGTACATCAGCATGGAGAGACACTGACCGCATTGCTAAAATTGTTCACAAAGCAGGAGAAAGCATTGATGTCCTGGTACATATAGGGACTAATGATCTTGCCAGCCATTCAGTTGTGGAGACCAAGGAACACCTGACCAGGCTGGGTGACAAACTATCATCCATTTCATCTGGCATCTCCTTCTCTGAGATCCTGCCAGTATGGGAGAGGGGGGCAGATGGACAGATGGTCAGAGAAGGGGAGATAGGGGAGTTAAACATGTGGCTCAAGGGCTGGTGCCAGGAAAAAGGACACATATTTGTAGGGAACTGGCAACAGTTCTGAGAGTGAAAGTTCTTTAAATTTGATGGACTGCATCTGACTAAGGAGGGAGTCAGTGCATTGGGGCAGAAATTTGATGTTTTTGCAGAACATTTAAACTAGCAAATAGGGAGAGGGGTGCAGCACCCCATACGTCGAATGGGAGGAACACCCCTCAGCTAGTGATAAAACAGGGATTCAGCATGTTTGCAGTTCATTTGCATCACCAGGTAAGAAAGAAGGTCCATCTCCTCATACGATGCACAGGGGAAATGCCAAACCTCACACAACAACTAACACACCGAAATCTGGACAATGGAAAATCATGTACACAAATGCTCACAGCCTGGGAAATATGATCCCAGACCTGCAGGCAATAATGTCAGAGGTCAAACTGGACATAGTAGCAATTAGTGAGATGTGGTTTACCAGTAACCACACTTGGTAGACTTCAGTACCTGGCTATGTACTGTTCAGAAGAGACAGAGGTGCAAAAAGGGTGGGGTGGAGTGGCCCTGTATGTCAATGAAAATATCAAAGCTACAGAAATTCAGAATACACATAAGGAGCCAGAAGAACTGTGGGTCACCCTGGAAACAGGGAATGGGACAGCTATAAGAACTGGGGTTGTCTACAGGCCCCCAGACCTCGGGGAGGACATAGACACATTACTGTTAGAAGATATACAAAACAGGACAGCTAAAGAGGAGGTTCTGATAATGGGAGACTTCAACATGCCGGATACAGATTGGTCAATACCAGCAGGAACATCTGCAAGAACTATACACATGGTGGATTCCCTGCAGGGGGAGGGCCTCAAAACAACTGGTACAACAACCCACAAGAGACAGGGCTGTCCTAGATCTAGTACTGACTAACAGGGAAGGGATCACAGATCTCCAGGTAGAAGGTCACCTGGGGGCCAGTGACCATCACATGGTATGGTTCAATTTGGCCTACATCTAAATCATCCCATTCCAAGGCAAAAATATGGGACTTCAGAGGAGCCGACTTTGATAAGATGGCCAGAGTTAAGCTAGCCCTGGCAAAAAGAAACAGAGGTGAGGGGGTACAGGCAAAGTGGGCAAGCATTAAGAATGTAATACTTGAAGCAACATCCCATTGTGTTAGACAGAAAAGGAAGTGCAAAAGGAGGAAACCACTTTGGTTCTCAAATACAGTAGCAGAAAAGGTCAGAGCCAAAAGGTTGGCCTTCAGGAAATATAAGGGAACACAGTGGGATGAAGACAGGGAGGCATACCAAACTGCCCTAAGGGAAGACAGTAAGGCAGGCAAAGTCCCAAACTGAGGAAACACTAGCACGAACAGTAAAAGAAGGTGACAAGACTTTCTATAGATACATTAGTGAAAGGAGAAAGTCCAGAGGGGATATTGCTAAGCTCAAAGGAGAAAAAGGGGCATGTGAGGAGGAGGACCCTGTCAAAGCATCTATCCTAAATAGATACTTTTGCTCAGTATTTGCTGAAGAGAAGGTAGAGCAGGGCCCACAGCTCAGCACCATGGACACAGGGGGGAGAGAGATGAGCACTACTCCCTTCACAAAAGAAAGGGTCCTACAAGAGCTCACTAAGCTCAGGGTTGACAAGGCAATGGGACCTGATGGTATACATCCCAGGGTACTTAAGGAGCTAAGGGTGGAACTAGCAGAGCCATTGGCAGAACTGTGAGTCTCTGAGCACAGGAGAGGTCCCAGAAGACTGGAGAAGGGCTCATGTGATCCTGCTCCACAAAAGTGGTAGCAGGGAGGAGGCAGGGAACAGACCAGTCAATCTTATCTCAGTAGTGGGCAAGATTATGGAGACACTCCTTAAGAAAAGGATAGTGCAACATTTGGAATCCATAGGGGCACTGGATCCAAGACAGCATGGGTTTACAAAAGGAAGGTCCTGTCAAACTAATCTCAGATTTCTTTGACTGGATAATCAGAGTGGTGGACCAAGGGGGAGCAGTTGATGTTGCCTACCTCGACTTCAGCAAAGCTTTCAACACTGTTCCACATAGAAGATTGATAAATAAGCTGGGTTGGCTCGGGTGGGTCAGAAGTTAATCAACTGGGTGGCAAACTGGTTGACTGGTAGAAAACAGAGAGTGGGAGTAAATGGTATACAGTCAGAAGAGATGCAAGTCACAAGTGGGGTACCCCAGGGATCAGTCTTGGGGTCAGTCCTCTTCAATATCTTCATTAGTGACATTGCAGATGGACTAGAGGGTAAGGCTCTTCTGTTTGCACATGACACCAAGATCTGCAACAGAGTAGATGATCCAGATGGGGTGTGCAGAATGAGAAGTGATCTGGATAAACTAGCAAAATGGTCAGAAGAGTGGCAACTAGGATTTAATGCGAAGAAGTGCAAGATCATGCACATAGGGAAGAGAAACCCTGAAAGCACCTATAGGCTGGGAGGGGAGTTGCTAGCAGTCACAAAGGAAGAGAGAGACTTGGGCATCATCACCGATGACCTGAAATCATCCAAGCAGACCTCTAAAGCAGTAGGTAAGGCTAGGGGAGTGTTAGGGTGTATTAGTAGGGGTATCACAAGTCATAAGAGGGAGGTAACAATCCCTCTTTACAAGATACTGGTTAGGCCCCATCTGGGGTACTGCATGCAGTACTGGAGGCCACACCTTCACAAGGACATTTACCAAATTGAGGCAGTCCAGAGAAGTGCAACCAAAATGGAGCAGGGACTGCATCAGAAGACATATGAGGACAGATTAACCGAGCTCAATATGTATACCCTTGAGCAAAGGAGGGAGAGAGGTGATATCAAAACATTCAAACACCTTAAGGGCATTAACAAGGTGAAAGAGTCTAACATATTTAAAAATAATAAAAATAGCAGGACAAGAGGACAGCATGAGATTAGAGGGAGGCCGATTAAGAGGGAATGTAAGGAAATTTTTTTCACAGAAAGGGTGGTGAATGCATGGAACAGCCTACCTCCGGAAGTGGTGGCTATGAATACAGTGCAGGGCTTCAAACAGGTATGGGATAGGCATAAGGGAGCAATACAGATGAGTATGACTAGATAGGCCACTGACAGAGCAAAAGCCAGTGGTACATTTATAAGGTAGAAAAAGAAATGGGCAGACTGGATGGGCCTTGCAGTCCTTATCTGCTGTCAACTTCTATGTTGCTTGCTAAAATCTGTAGCCTGCACAAACAGACTGAATCCGCAGTGGATTTCATGTGGCTGGGACTTGCCACGAGGGCCCCACCAGACTGCCCTGCTGCACCGAGAAGAGCCATCAGCAAGAGACCTGCCTGGGGATCAGCCTCCACTCCATGCCTGAATGGAAACAACACCTTGCTGCACTGTGTGGGGCCTGTTTTCCCTGGCCATCTAGACTACTTGTCAGCAGTCTCCATTTCACCCATCCTGTATCCACTCTTGGGTACCATGAGTAAATATGGTAGCTCCCTGCACCTTCCATTAAAATCAAAGTGTGTCAGATTCCTCTGTTTGTCCCTTTTCTTCATGAACTGAGCCATCTGGCTCCAGATTACAAATTGTGTGTACATTTTTTTTTCATCAGAGCCCCAACCAACTGTGATGCCGGCCTTCCCCAGACAACGATCCTGGCTAGCCCATCTGCCTTTTACCTGGGTACCCACTGTGTGTGTGTGACTGGGATTCTGGACTGCATGCATAACAGTGTGATTAATGTAGTTTATAAGCCAATTATCCTGATTACACCCCTCCCTTGTTATAGCCCCCTGAATAAATCAGATCTACTCTTTTCCTGCAATTCAACCAGACTTTAGTTTGTGCTTTAGATTTTATTGTAGTCATTTGTGCTGCCTAACCTTGTTTTACAGGGGGACCTTAGGGTCGAACTAGAGAAATCAACCCTGGTAGTAAGTGTCAATCATGAAGGTGTGTATTGTGTGGGCCACTAGCAGGAACTAGGGGGAATACAGTGTCCCAGAGGGCTGTGCACAGGCTAGTTCGACCACTACCAACCCTGACCTCCAGGTGGAGAAACCCGTTTCAGAACTCAGGCCCCTTAACCTGTTAGTAGCCAAGCAGGCAGGGGTAGTATCCCTTGGGATAGCACCACCTAGGGGTTACATTAGGAACTGCATTAGACTTTGTAACTAGCTTGGCTTTAGCAGTTTTGCAACATCCCAGGCCTTTCCACAGCTCTGGATACAGGTCTAAAATCTCCCCAAGCTTGGGCGGGTTACTGCTTTGTGGTACTTGGACAGCAGCAAGTAGACCAAAATCTGCTGGATCAATATGAATGTTTAGAAGAACCTGAGAGCTTCTGCCCAAAATGTTGATGCCCTTTTTCTGAAACCAGAAGAGTTGAAGGTGCACTAGGAGAATCAGTCCTGTGTACTAAAGTTATAAACAAGCCCAGTGGCTAAATTCATTGTCCTTCAAATGCACACAGCAACATATTACAAGGAGATAATGGTGGCTTATCCATATCAGACCATGGCCCAGATATTCAAAAGAGCTGAGCCATGCGCAATAGGGTTGCACCTGCGCAAGTCCGAAATTGCACCATTCTGCGATATTCAGCAGGAGGCAGTTGCACCCCCCAAATCATGCTGAGCAACAGCACAATGCTAATGAAGGAATGCTCAACCGGAGGGGGAGGAACCATGCATAAACTGCACAGCCTGATATTTAACCGGGCCATGCAGAGTTATGCAGGCGCAACCCCCTACCTGCGCCTGCACAACTTTAAGCCAAAACAAAAAAAAAAGGATCAAGTCGAGGGCCACCCACAGGTGAGCTGCCGCATTGCAGGGCACAACACAGCAGCAGCTGCCACCTGCGGGTGGCCTTCCACTTGTTCCCGGTGCCCTCTCTGCAGCCCGATCGTGGGCATAATAACCACCCCCCCATAGCCCAATCGCGGGCAGAGTATCCCCACAGCAGCCAGATTGCAGACGAAGAGAAACAACTCCCCGACTAGCCCGATCATGGGCGTTACCCAACCCCAACTAGCCTGATCGCGGGCAGAACTCCTCCCCACCCCTCGACTAGCCCAATCGCTGGCATAATATAGTGCACCCGCCAAAGACCAATAACCCTGGTGGTCCAGTGGACGTGAAGCCAGATCACGGGCATAAGTTCAAACTCACCCCCAAGTCCAATATCCCCACTCCCGTCAGCAACACACCCACCTGCTGTCTGCCGGCTGACAGCTCGGTGAGGCTGCACACCCATTGGTTCAGATCAAGAGCCAATGATCGTGCAACCCATACCGTCTAAGGCAGTCTAGATATGTGAATGAATGAATACATTCATTCAAATATCTGAACTGCCTGTATAGCTGAGGCTGCACGCACATGACTCTTGCTCTGAACCAGTGGGTGTGCAGCCCTACCGAGCTCATCGGTTAACGAGGTGCTGCCGCCCGCTGACGGAGGGGGAACCGGGTGGTGGGACTCTGTAGGTGGGTGGGGGGCCACTATAATCACCAGGAATATTGGACTTTGGGGATGGGTTTGACCTATGCCCTAATCGGGCTTCACGATCCACTGGACCACCAGGGTTATTGGTCTTTGGGGGGTGAACTATATTATGCCACGGTGGGCCAGTGGGGGGAGTTAAGTGGGGTTATGCCCACGATGGGGCTGCAGGGGGCGTCAGTCCCCAATGGCTGCTGCCTGGCAGGGCGCCAGGCGCAAGTCATCAGCGCACTGCATGCTAATGGGGCCATAATTAGATACAAATGGCCCCCATGTGCCTTGCATAAATTATGGCCTCATTTGCATGTCACCTTTTGAATATCGCAGATTTGAGCATGGCACAATGAAACTTGCACCACCGCATCTGAATGCTCCACTCTGACCACTTGCGGTGGCACAAGTTCCACTGCGCTATGCACAGTGGCTGTGGCCGGGGGGGGGGCACAATATTCAAAGGAGTTGCTCAATAGCGCAACTCCATTAAATATCATCCTGGCCACACCCCTGTGCAACTTTTGAGCAGCGCAAGGGCTTGTGCCGCAGAATGGCGCAGTCTGAATATCTGGCCCCATGTGTGATGGTTAATAAAAGTAATTGGGAAAGCAGAGTCTAGAATTAAAGGTAACTGATGCAACACATAGTAAAGAAACATTTTTAGTGCAATAGGAACCACTGTGCTCTCTGAACTGACCACTGTAGTTCCCACTTCTGGGAACTTTAGCCATATGCCCCCATTTACAGGCATGACACTGAACTTCTCCAAATTGGCACTAGTTCCTGCTATACTGAGCAAGACCCACATACACATTTATACTGGCTGTGGAGTGGTTGTATTGTTCTTTGAAAACTGGTTTAGACTTAGGTTTGAGCAGTTGCAATTTGAGGTTTACTGCAGTTACTTGTACCTCATTTTTAATGTTCATCTTAGCATTCACTTTATTTTCAGCAGCCTCTTACATTTGAACCAACTGTAACAGTTCATCTACAAACTTCTTGACACTTGCAGAAAGTAATTTCTTAATATGATGTTCATTATTCAACCCCATAACAAACTTATCAGCCAAACTCGATTCAAGATGCTCCCTGAGTCACGCACATGTGAGAGCCAAGCTTTTGATCTCAACCAAATAAGATTGTAATGATTGACCCCGTTTCTGCTGGTAACTATAGAATTTACCATTTAGCCCTTGGAAAATTTGTTAAACTGCATCATGCGTTCAATTTAGCTCTTGATACGACATCTTCCGACCAGTCCAGTGCAGACTGCATAACAGTCTGAAGGTTTCACTCCCCAAGTAAGTACAAAAAGCAGCTCAAATAAGTATATGCTGTTGCTCAACATTTGCAGATTTAATGGCAGGATTAAGTAATAACCTCTGATCAAACCATCTGGACCATGTGTCCCAGTCTGTTCCTGTAAGAAACTCCAAAGCTGGCTGAAGTTTCCATGATACACAGTTCCAAACTACTTACTTGCCTCTAATGCAGAAAGTCACAAAATGGTGTCATTCAATAAGCTGGAGCTATGACATTTTCACCATCCTCATCACCAGTTTGTTGCATTTGGTGGCTGAAAATAAGTACATTGAAACACATCAGGGTCTTGTTAGAAAGAAACACATGCACCACAAATGTAGGCCTTTGTTTTCTTCATTCAGTTCAGAGACAGGAACACTTCTCACTCACAGGAAGTACATTCTGAAATCTGTACTACACAACATTCAGATAAGGAGACCCAGAGCAAGAAGAATAGAGAAGTGTATCTAGGGAAAACAGACAAACAGTAAGGAGTGCAAAGACAAACAGGCAACAATACCTGGAGAGTGAGTTGGTGGAGCAAATTAGGAAGGTGTGTGGGAAAAGTAACGTAATCACAGGGTACTTCTATCTACCAGGAGTGGAATGGGGTACCCCAGCCCCTTAGAGTGCTGGGGAGCAAATACTCCTGTACCAGTAAGCAGTCCTGGAAGGTATCCAGATGTTCAGAGCCAGCTAGGTTAGGGAAATCCACCGGATCTAGTTCTGGATAATGGGGAGACTAAGGTAGATGGGGGACCAGGACCTGCTGGCTGTGAGTGACCACCACTCAGTGTGGTTCACACTGAATGCAGAGAAGCAGCAGGTTCAGAGACCAGGGTGGTGTACTTCAGACAGGCTGAAGTTAGGATGGGTGAAGTCTTAAGGGGGCATCTGGAAGGATTACAACCACTGGGATGAGAATCAGAAAGGAGGGAAATCAAATTGGGGATATTGGAGGCTACCGAGACATGTACACCACATTGCAGAGCAAAAAAAAAAAGCAGCATTCAAGGAATACAAGAAGTCTGGGAAGGGAGATGATAGGGAGGAATATGTGAAGAGGACCAAAGAAGTTACCAGGGTAGTCAGAACATCAGAGATGGGAAAAAGGACTTCAGATACAGGAGAGGAGGAGCTTCAAGGATCAGAAAGAAAAGGGGGAGAGGGAGCAGAAAAAAAAAAAAAGGGGTGGATCAGGCAGAATGGCTAAATGAGTACTTCTGTTCTGTATTCATGAGGAAGAAAGGAGGGTAGCTACCGCAGATGGTAACAGATGTGATCACCAAGAGTAGGGTATTGGAGGAGTTAAGGGCTTTGAGGGTGGCTAAGGCATCAGGACCAGGTGGCATACACCCTGGGTGTTGAAGGTTAATGGCAGAGATCCTGGCTGGACTACTGGTGGAACTGTTTAATACCTCCCTGGACACAGGGCAAGTACCACATGGTTGAAGGATGGCCTACATGGTACCCATCCATAAAAGTGGACCAAAGTATGACCTGGATAATTACAGGCCAGTAAGCTTGACTTCCATCATGGGGAAGCTGGAGACACTCAAGGAAAGGCTAGTGACCTTTATGGAAGATAGTTTGCCCTAGGACAGTCACCAGAATGGGTTTGTATCTGGACAAACCTAGCCGAGTATTACGACTTGACCATGGGGGAATTGGACAAGGATCATGAAGTGGAGGTCATACTTAGACTTCAGTAAGGCCTTAAGATTTGGGGCTGCAAGGGAGGTTGGGAGGAAAGTTGAGATACATGGGGGTGGGGACTAAGATGGTTAAATGGATTAAGAATTGGCTGCAGGGGAGACAGAGGGTAGTGGTGTGAACTCATCTCCAAGGGCTCTAACAAGTGATTCGCTGCAGGGATCGGTACTGGGGCCAGTGCTGTTTGAAATTCATAGACATCTCTTATGGTGTCAGGAATAAGATCCATCCATTCGCTGATAAATTGGGTGTGGTGGTGGACAATATAGCAGGTTGGCAAGGGCTACAGGATGGCTGGACCAAACTGGTGGAGTGGTCAGAAGCATGGCAGCTGGGGTTCAATGAAAAAGTGCAAAGTCCTGCACTTTGGAGCAAAGAACCCAGGGAGGGGTTACCAGCTAGGAGTGGGTGCAGCTAGGATCCAAGGAGGAGGATCTAGGGATGGTTGTAATGCGGAAGATTTAATACAGAGTAGTGTTTGGGGGGGGGGGCAGCTGCAAACATCAACATGATGCTGGGTTGTATTGCAAGAGGGCTCTCCTCCAGGAGCAGGGAGGTGATCCTACCTCTACAGGGCACTGCTGGAGTACCATGCACTTCTGGTGCCTTATCTGGAAAAGGATGTGAAATTATTGGAAGGGGTACAATGCAGGGCAACAAGGATGATCCAGGGATTGGAGGACAGACCATACGAGGAGAGGCTGAGAGTTGAACATGTACTGCTTAGAGGAGAAGGGACGGGGATATACGAGTGAGACCTTTAAGTACATAAAGGGGATAAACAAGGCAGGCACTGAGGAGATACTCTGGCTGAGGAGGGGGAGGTACATGAGGGAATGGCCTTGGATTGTTTTTGGGGGGGGGGGGGAAGAAAAGTGAGGATGAGAAGATTTAGGACAGAAATGAGACACGGAGAGTGTTGTGGCAGAATGCAATGCTCCACTGGAGGAAGTGGTAGCCTGTAAGACAGTGGGTAGTTTCAAAAGGGGATGGGACCAGGTGAGTGGGTGTAATGGGGGAAGAAACAGGGCAGCTGTAAGGCGAGGGTGCTAGCTGCACACTGGAGCAGCCTTTATAGACCAGGTGGCCCATTTCTGCTGGCAAATTCATATGTTATAGCTTGGGGAGTACTAAAAAGGGAACAAGGCTTTTTCGTCATTTAGGTATGTTAGTGGGGGGAAAAAAAAAAAAAAAAAGGACCAAGGGAGGGGTCATATGATTAAAGAGGGAGGAAGGAAACTATAGGAGAGGAAAATCCTTGCCTTCATCATATCACCCAGTGTGCCTACTACTACCCTCCCCCTTCATATTACAATTTCCCCATTTATTTTGAACCAATACTTCTGCTCAGTATTCACAGTAGAAGGGGAGGGACCACAAAGGCACCAGAAGCTTTGATTGGAGGGAAGTGGACACCAATACAATTTCTGAGGAGTATTTCCAGAAAGCATTATCTAACCAGAGGGTGAACAAAGCTATGGGACCAGATGGGGTACATCCATAGGTGCTCAGAGAGGTACTGACCACACCTCTGACAGACTTGAGTAAAACAGATAGACACCAGCATAGCCCCAGTGGACTGAAGGGCAGAGGTAGTCCTACTTCAAAGTGGTAGCAGGCAATTATAGGCCCATCAGCCTGACATCAATGGTGGTTAAGTTAATGGAAGCACTACTTAATGAAGAGATTGTGGAGTATCTTGTATTCAGATTACAGGATCCAAGGCAGAATGGTTTCACAAGGGTGAGAGGGGGGCACATGCAGAAACCGGTCATGGCAAACAAATTAGAGTTCTTGGATTGGAAAGAGTGATCAGGGTGGTGTGCTAGATGTGGCTTACCTGGATTTCAACAAGGCTCAACGCCATTCCACATAGACTTAAGTTGGGGAACTTTAGGTTGGGTATTAAGGGTAGCCTGGGTAAAACTGGTTAGGGAACAGGTCAGAGGGTAGTGGTAAATAGAGCCCACACAAAGGGAGAGAGGTTGAACAGCAGTGTTCCTCAATGATCGGTGCTGGAATCGGTCCTCTTCAATGTCTTAAGTGAAATAGTGGAGGAAATTGAAGGAAAGGTCTGCCTCTGTGGATTGGACCAAGATCTATAACAATGGGCATGAGGGGGCATGGGATGGGTACAGATCTGAAAAGACTGGAGAAGTGGTAAATAGTATGGCAGACAAGTTTTAATGCTAAAAAGTGCAAAATACACTTACGATGAAACCTGGGAGCAGAGTACAAAAACAAGTGGCATGATGCTGATGAAGGCCAAGCAGAAAGACACTAGGGGTAATTATCAGATGACCTAAAGATGAACAGGCAGTGCAACAAGACATAAGGGTTTGTGGGATGCTGCAGTGTATGGGAAGGGGTATTGCCAACATAGGCTGGAGGCGAGGCAGTGCTGTCTCTACAGACCACCATTTAGACATCCCAAGTACTGAGAGTAGTTCTGGAGACCACATCGCAGAAAGGATAGGGTGGAGGCAGCTCAGAGAGGGTTACCAAACTACCGTAGTGCAGGGTCTGCATCAAAACCCCTCAAGGAGAGGCTAAAATGTGCACCCTGGAGGAAGGGGGGGTACGATAGACATCTTTAGATGCCTCATGGATAAGGTACAGGAGGGGGTTAGAGAAAGATGCTGTAGCACAAGGATGCATGCTATGAAGCTGGAGGGGGTAAAAATTCAGGGAGAGAGGAAGTACTTCAGAAAGGGTGGAGAATGCCTGCAACAGCCTTCCAACAGAGGTAGGGGGCCAAAACAGCGCTGGGTTCAAAAAAATGCCTGGGACAGGCACAAGAGAGTTATATGGGTAAGGAAGGGAGGGGAAAATGGATGGTGCTGTAGATAGTGAGGTCTGCAGTAAAAGGGGGGAAGAGGCAGACTATGGTAGCAGTCATCTGCCAGCACATTATAAGTTTGTCTCCCCCACCAAAATCAAATCTGGGACCCTTTTCATCAGTCAGATTCTCCCCTACATTGGAAGGGGTAGACCCTTTGGTTCCACGTCAACATGAGCGAAGTTTAAACAGCAAATTTAAAATCTGCTAGTCTTATACCTTGTACAGTTATTAAATAAAACTACAATTGCAGTGTGTTCAAGTGTAGCGAAGGACAACTATAACCAATGTCACTTGGGCAAATGTATAAATGTGCTAATGACAATTTAAGCAACAGCAGAGCCCCTAACACATACCTGCAGGATGGTTGTATCCCCTTGGCTCAGATAATGTGATTGGCCATGGTATGTACTTTAGTGGGCACATATACCTGTGCAATTCCCTGAATCTTCAGTACACTTCTCTTGCACTTCCTTATTGCGGTAGTACACAGCCACCATAGATAAGTAGGAGCATTCCTCTCAGACTCCCGGTGAACTCAGACATTCTGAGCCAGCTAGAGCACCAAGACAAACCCACATTTATATCCACATCACATTGAGACACCCCTAGACTTGGGGGAAGAGAGAAGAGAATAGTGATTGCCCAAATAATTGAACACTAGTTACTAGTTATTAGGCAATAGTCATTCACTGTATGTGTACATTCACTATGATTGTCACTGTACTTCACCTTAATTTAATTGCCCATTTTGAATTGCTGAATTGATGCGCTATCCCCTCAGACTGTAGGGACAGCCAAGGTACCCTCCTTAGAAGGCAATGGCTCCATGCACAACTCCCTGCTACCTCAGCAGATTCACCACTGATTTACACTGGCAATCTTGATCTGGCTGGCACTGCCTAGACAGCATAGTAGGTGGGAAATGGAACCCTGGCCCCGTTCCCTCCACATTAGCTATGGCAGCATACAGGGGAGGTCCCCCCACCCATGACCATGGACCCACATGACCAATTTGGTCATATAATTCAAAGGGACCCTGGCAAAGAGGACTGCAGTAAGATCCACACACTTCTGGTGACTCTCGGTAGGGGATGGGGTAGCATCTGGGCCCTTAGCAATGTGTGGTGGATCCATTTTTCATCAAAAGGCTGTGTCAATGGGGTGTAATTTAGGTAATGAAATTCATGCTTTGGTCAGTAAATTTTCCATGCATGGTCCCAAGTCATGCTCCTTTCTTTGCCTTCTAACCCCCCCACCCAAAAAAAAAAAAATATACACACACACACACACACACACACACACACACACACACACACACACACACACACACACACACATCAACTTTACTTGAGGTACAAGAACACTGCCTCATGCCTCCACAAGCCACTGGGGCATGCACCACAAATGCTTTAGCACACCCAGTCATGTTTTTGCACACTTTCCTTCAGACACTCAAGAAGCTGCCACAATGTTAGAAATACTTTATTGTTCAAATTATAAATAGAATCGTAAACATTTGATGAAATTAAAATCAGCTTAGAACACAACCCAAGGTGGCTCAAGTGGATTCCCATTTTACACTAGATTGTTAGATTTCTTGGGACTGCCCATCTCCCTTTGTTAGTTTCTTGGGCAGAAGCTTAGTGTGAATGTTGGGCAGAACTCCTCCTTCGGCAATTGTTACATCTCTAAGCAGTTTATTGAATTCCTCATCATTCCTCACTGCCAGCTGGATGTGCCTTGGCGTAATCCGGTTTCTCTTGTTTTCCCGAGCAGCATTCCCAGACAATTCCATAATTTCTGCAATCAGGTACTCCAGTACTGCAGCCAGGTAGACTGGTGCTGCAGATCCAATCCTCTGAGCATAGCGCCCCTTCCTCAGCAGCCTGTGAATGCGACCCACTGGGAAAGTCAGCCCTGCTTTAGAAGACCTAGTCTTGGGAGCAGATTTGGTTTTTGTGGGTTTTTTGCTGCGACCAGACATTTTAGCACACCGTTACAACTCCTATAAAAAAAAAAAATAGGATAAAAAGTTACTAATTCACATGGACCACTTAGCCCACCCAATCTGCTCAAACATTCCACCCCCCAGTGTGCCTCTAGACATTTCCACCTGGTGTACAGAAATCTACCTTTCTATCATTTAGCAATAGGCCCCACCCCCCACTGTTTTCACTGGCAATCATTTCTGGTCATCGAATACCCCTTCATTAAATATTAATTCACATCCTTCTCTGCTTGATACCATGCTCCCTGGTCCTCTCCCCCCTATTGAAAAGCTTTCCTCCTGCACTCTGTTCACCCCAGTGAGGTGCCTTTACAGCTCCCCCTCTTGCCGTCTTCATTTCCCCCCCATAGGTGGAAGATTAGGTTTGCTGACAGAAGGCACCTAGCTATACCAGAGCTCTGTCTATGTTTGCAGAGTGAGGGATCAGAGCAAAGAGAAAGACTTTTGTCCAAGCAGGGTTACAGTCTTGTTACCATTTTGATTTGTGTTGTGCTTACAAGTTTTTAGTTTGCATGAGTTACTATTGCCTGTATTATGGTTTTGCAATCGCATTGGAGAGAATTGGTTTCTCTTCCAAAGCTCATCCAGGGGGTTAAGAATAAGTTTGGTACCTGCCAACAAAGAGATTTAAAGGTCAGGTTACTTGGTGTGTTGAAGCTGAAGACTAGGTTTGCTGATAAAGCACCTAGCTTTAGAGCTCTTAGTCTAGGTTTGCTTGAAATGACAACAAGGAGCAACATCTCAGATCTGCCTGAACTACACCATTTTGCCTTGCAGGTTTAGCTTTTGCACCACAGTTTGTATTTAACTGTGTGCATAGTTCAGATATTACCCACCGTCCCTCACAGGGCCGCAGTTATGGGGGGACAGTGGGGATGTTGTCCAAGGCCCAAGCTCAGGAGGGGCCCACCTGAGGAGCAGACATTAGCTGCTTTGGGAAACAGGGGCCCATTTCAAGTGGCTTGTCCTGGGCCCCAAAATTCATAGCTGTAGCCCTGCTCCCTCATATCCCAAGACCTTCCCCAGGGCATTGACATTTATCACCTTCTAGCACCTCCCACTTCCTACAGAGTTACAGGAAAGAGTAACAAGTACTACCTGTACTTCTTTCTAGCACAAGTCTGCAGTGTCAGTGGCTCAATAGGTAGCACACTCTCCTCAGAAGCTGGGAGATCGGAAGGCTGTGGGTTCAGTTCCCACATATGGCACTTGGGTTAATATCCCAGTACTGACACTGTAGTGCAGTATGAGAGGGGTGATGCACTTATGAGGTGCAGTCTTTCGGATGAGACTGCAAACAGAGTTCCCATCTGCCTTGGTGGTAGTTCAGGTGGATGTTAAAGATCCCATGGCACTTATCAAGAAGAGTAGGGGAATTTCCCCCGTGTCCTGGCCAGATTTCCCTCATTCACTAAAAATACCACCAACAGCTTAATCTGGTTCAAGGTCAGTTGGCATTCATCTATATCCCCCCTCCCCCGGGTCTTGCCTGAAAATAAGCAGGATTTGTCTAGTGCACTTACCGGTCAACAAAAACTAAATAAAATAAATAGAAGTCCTCACACATTAGAAGGCGCTGTACATAAAAACACTTTAGAAAGTGGGCAACACACTATCAGCTCTCTGATTGGCTGAGAGCTAAAACGGGGGGTACATTAACTTTTGATAGACGCCCACTTTAGAAGTGCCAGTTCGAGGTGCCCCATTACCCAAGAATCTCCCTGGGCACCTCGAATTGGCATAATGAGCAACCGCCATTTTTTTTTGGCTTCACTAAAATCACCGAGATGTGGTCAGCGCATAGCATCTCATGCGCCACCTTCCCCCACCTGCCATCCCAGTCTACAGCTGAAAAATCAGTTGAAAACATGCTTACTTCGAACTTGTGACCCTTGCTCTCCCTTGCAGTTTTTTGGCGCTGTAAATACCGCGGCTTCCTTCAATCTTCTGTGACCCTTCCATACACTTCCAGTTACCGCACCAACTGCCCACAAAATAAAAACAAAAAGCATTAAACACCATATTTCAAATCAAACACTCCTGTGTTCAGTGTTTAGTTATGGAACAGGGCTGAGTCGCAGGCCACCAAATTTCACCACACAGGACAGCGAAAAGAAAATCTAACCAATGAGGTGCAGTAAGAAGGGGATACAGTAATGGGATGGCTGAAATGCACTTTAAATAAAAAAAAAAAAACTCCATGCTGGGGGGTGCGCTACTGCAAATGAATGTACACTGCGACATAGAAAACAAGCTTATAGGCAGCAGCACCCTCTAGTGGCATCTCCTAAAGGGACTATTTAACAAACTCCCATTTCTCATTTACTTTTGTACCCGTTTTTTCCCCTAGAAACTCGTTTTTATAAATAAAATGAAAGCCCATTTTCTAAGCACAATAATGCCCTCCAGGGTCGGCAGTATGGGCAATACCAGACTGGCCAAGGGCTGTAAGGCCCTCCGCCTGCAGCATCGGGACTCACACCCCGGCTGGTCTGGTATTGCCCAATACCGCCCACCCTGTTGGGCATTATTGCTTGCTTAGAACCTCCATTTCCATCCACACATCTTTTTACTTTTTCCACAGGTGCTTCCATTTACATCCAAACTCCTCCTTTACTCCCCTTCTAGCAATGTTCAAAAACCCTCACCATTTCCACAGGTGCTCATGTCTGAACTCCTTTTCCACTTTCTCTAGTTAACTAGGGCCACCACCTATGGTGGAAGTAAAAACTGGATGCTAAACCACACCCCAAACTCCGCCTCTTGCTCCACCCCCTTTTATGACTGGAACATATATCACTCCTCTAAAGCCATTTGTAATGTTGGAATAGACATTACTAGTGATAGGACATTTTTACACTACGATTTATTTATTCAGTTATTTTAATTCTTTGGCAACCAGGTTGGCCCTCATAGGCTCAATAACTCATTTTATAGGAGTGACCCAAGAGCACAGGAAGGTTAAGTGACTTGCTCAGGTCACAGTATGTAAGTGGAGGCTGTGGGAATCAAACTCAAGTCTGTTGGATGTGCCAAGCTCATCCACAGCTTATTGCTCAGCCTTCTGTTTAAACACTCATTTTCCTTTCCATCTCAGTCATGTATTCTGATGCTTTGACCAATTTTTTATAACTTAATTATTGGTGCTTGTGGTACTCTTAATACTAAAATGTGTTTCCCTTTACCTCAGCAACTATTGCAGTTTAGATTTCTAAAGGTATTCCACAATTTCAGACATACCATTCCATGCTGTTTATTTGAATGACCTGTAAAAGTGTAGCCAATATCATGGAATGTTCAGATAATACAAAAAAGAGCAGATGTAATGATAAAGGCAATAGAGGTTAAATTAATAATGTAACAAAAATAGGTCTAACATACCCGAATATAGGGCAAGCAAAAACTTAAGAGCACATACAGGTGTAAAAGCTGTTTCCTGTCATAGCAGTAAAAGTCCATGCTTAAAATTCAGAGTGGAAAAGATTAGGTTAATTTACTGCCAATCATCTGCTAATTATCTAATTAACATGGCTTTAGAAAAGCCCATAGTACGACCACTACCCTGCTAGTCTTCAGCCATATTCATAAAGCGATTGACACTGGCCACCTACTGGGTGCAGTGTTCATTGATTTGACCAAGGCATTTGACACTGAACCACCAGCTCCTGCTTCACTCACTCTCCTCCCTTGGACTATAAGGAGGAAACCAAATGGTTTGAAAGCTACCCCTTGGCAAGGAGCCAAAAAGTCAAGATAGTTTACTCAACTGCCCTTCCTGTCCACTCTGGTGTACCCCAGGGTTCCATCCTTGGCCCACTTTTCAGCCTTTTCATCAATACTCTTCCTGCAGCTTGCAATAATTTAATACTCTAAGCCAATGATACAGTCCTCTATTCCTCCCATATACTGACCCCATCTCACCTCACCAAGGTTCTACAGATGAACTTCAGCTCAGTTGAAACCTGGCTTCTCCAACATAAGCTGTTGATGAATTACAAAAAAGTCCATGCTGTTCCATAGCTTTCACAGCAAATACAGATCCATAAACTTCAAAACATAATGAAGCTGAACAGCCACTTGAGCAAGTGAAGGAGTTTAAATACCTTGCTATTACCCTTGATTGCACACAGTCTTTCAGCTCACATGTTCACATCTCAAAATCAGTCAACTCAAGAATTGGGGTTCTCTACTGCCACCATTGTTGTCTTACCAAAGAAGACATGCACGCAGCCATAATTGTTTCAGTCCTACCCATCATAGATTACAGGCTTGTCTTCTACGGGGTTGCCATCAATACCACCCTAAAATGGGTCAAGACAGCCCTTCAATGCTGTAGACTTCTCACTGGTGCAGGGAAGCATCCTCATACCTGTGATCTCTACAAGTAGTCCAACTTGCCTACTGGCTAAGAAAATCGGTCTCAACCTCACACCCCCACAACTCATGCCTTAATGTTGAGCACAGTCACTGCATATTTACATGCAGTTCCCTCAAACCAACATTTATCGTTCCAATCTGCCTTACCAATCAGGCTTAACGCACTTTCCACACCAGGGCACCCCCGCTGCTAAAACGACCTTCCCCCAAAATTGCAGCTGAAAACAAGCTTGGCCCATTCAAAACGTAAGCTCTGCCAGCACCTCACTGACCCAAGCAGTTGTAACTGCTCTGCCTAGGCTTGTGGCTTTGTTTCACCTCTCCCTCCTCACTTCTCTCTTCTCCTCTATCCCCTGCTTCTCCCCGATTCTTTCCCACCCTCACCTACCATTCTACCCCTCTCTCCTCCCACTTACCATTCCACTCCTTTTCTGCTCCTCTCCTCCTGTCTCCCCCTCACCATCATCCTCTCTTATTGCTCCACCCCCAGACTACTAGCACATTCTGTTCTTGCACTGACAACAATGTCAAATCATTGACTGCCTATCCCCTTCCCCCCTTATCCCCAACCCCTTGCTCCATTTATGTCACTCCCAGGATGCTTTTCATTTGTGTAGCCCCACACCCCCCATTAATTGTGCATTATTTGCCACAGAGTGTTTACATTGTGCTAGTCTATACCCATGTACTGCTACCAAGTTAACCTCATGACCTGTATTGCACCTTGCCTCTGCTTACTTCTATGTTAACCTCCTGACTGTGTGCTGCATCTTACCACCGTTTTGCTTGCACCCATTGCTGCCATGGAACCTTTGAAAAAGAACCCTTGGTTCAAAGGTATTTCTAATCCCAGAAACAGACCGACCTTAATGGCCATATTTTTACACCTCTGACAGACTGGCTTTACAAACAAAGGCAGGTCTGAATGACTGACACCAGAACTTTTGTAACCTGGACATGCAAAGCAGCCAAAACAGTGAATGATTTCATACATCAGTTTCAACAGTATATGAGCACTCAAAATGGCCCAAAAAATGGACTGTATTTAATCAAAGCCAGATGACCGGATAAGGACAAGAAGTGAAAAGGGGCAGAGGGAAGGGAACACCATATTTTACAGATACATTCAAAGGGCCAGTTGCTTTGGCTTCTCAGAAGGAACTAGAAAGGAAAGAGTCAGTCTTCCTCTTCCTCTTCTAGCAGGGTATTGTTTTGGGGCTGCTGGAATTTTGAAACCTGTTTTGGTGGCTATAAGTTTGATGTTTCACTGTAGCAGGCTGCATTTGTAGAGGCCCATTTCTTCTGATTTAAAACCTATTTGGTGTGATTTAACTGGGGCAGTTTCTTTGAATCAAAGACCTATATCTTCTGATTTCAAGCCTATTTTGATGAGTTAGTGAAGCTGTTTGCTACCTAAAGAAACAGGTCTCCAACTCAAACTTATTTGGGGGACTTTGAGTAGAATTGTGATTCATTTTTGCTGGCTTCACTAGCTGCAAAGGTAAGTGCATAGTGAGGAAGGGAGCCAATGGTCTGACCAGGGGTCTCAGCTACCCGATTGTTTCTGGAAGACTTGGGATGGTTGCCCCTCAAACCCCTCACCTGGTCTGTGATTTCCTTTATACCAGGGGTTCTGACATTACTTCCTCAAAATGGGCAAAGGATATGCACCTGTCATAGCAGAAGCAGACTTCCAGGAAAGGAACATCAGTGAGTGAAGAGACTACTGCTATCTCAGTGGAAGGGAAGTAACTGCAAATTTAGGAGCCTTCATTGTTACTTTGTATTGCTATTGCATTATGGAAAGAAGTAGGAGGAATTTGAAGAAGGTTGTGCAATAGCCATTTAAAGTCTGAGTGAGGATAGAAAGGTTAGGAATATAAAAAGCAATTGCTCAATCTATCTGAAATGTGTACAACAAAGGGGGTAAGGGAAATAGAGGATGTTTTGCACTGATAGAGAGAGAGGGGAAACTTGGGGAGTGTTTGGCATCTTGCATCTAGAAGGGTGGGGGTTGCTGGTGGGCAATGACAGCAATGGGTAGGGTGATAGGCTGCAACAACTGCAGTGCACCAATCTTTCTAAAAATTGCTTAGAGTGTGGGAGGATGTTTAGTGTGCAACCACATAGAGAAACTTAGGAGACTGAAGGTCTGCAGGAGGAACTAAGACAGGCAAGGAAGACTGGGGGTGGGTTTAGCCCAGTACTGGAGGGAGGAAGAATGGGAGATGAGGGAAGGCAATTTAAGCAAACAGTGGTGAGAAGAGGGTCGGAAGAAGGGAAGCAGGGACAAGGGGGGCCCAGGCCAGGAAGAACAATTGCCAGGGAAACCAGGTCAGGAAACGAGACAAATGGGAGGAGATAGGGACGTGAGGGGAGGCGAAGTGGCAAAAGTCATGGAGTGGAAAGGAGAGAACAGGTTATTATGAAGAGAGAGGGAGTGGGCATTTGTGAAGGGTCTTCAGAAAATAGTTTTGCACTGCTAGAGAGGAAGAATATGGAGGAGGAAGTGAAATGAAATTAGGGAGTAATTGATAAATGCCTGGACCAAACCAGAGCCGGGAAGAAAGAGTTCTGCTGGGAGAATTGCAACAGGGGCAAAGGGGAATGTGCAGGAGGAAGAAGAGCCGGAAATGAGGGAGAGAGATGAATGGAAGCAAGCAGGGAGTAAGAGTGGTGGAATCTTAGTGCTGGGGGACTCTATACTAAGAGGAGTCATGTGGGGCAGCAAGGGGGAGAGGCAAGGTTGCATTTGGGTGGAGGTCATGCCAGGAATGACAGTGGAAAGGGTGGGACAATCTGTTCTGAAATGCACTAGAAGGGGTTAGGAACAAGCCTCATTTAATTATACATCTTGGGACGAACGACCTGGCTGACAAGACAGTAGATATAATCCAGAGGTGGTTTGAGGAACTAGGACAGCTATGTTTGGGGCGCAGTAACTTTCAGAGATGCTTCCAGTGTCCAAGGCAAGCACAACAAGAAAGCTGAGAATAGAGGAATTTAACAGATGGCTAAGAACCTGGTGTTGTGCTAAAGGGTATGGGCTGTTTGGGGGGGGGGGGGGAGAAGAGAGAGACAGTAGTCTATGCCAAGGACAGACTATACTTGAGTGAGGAGGGAAAGAACGTGTTGAAACAGAGGATTGAGTACATAGAGGAAGTAGGGAATTTAAACTAGGAGCAGGGGGTGGCAATTGGGCAAGAGATATGCAGAGACCACAGGTCCAGAAACCATACACGCTCTCCCCCCCCCCATAACAGTAACAGGACAAATGGCAAGTACTATTGGTGATGCTAGTAAGAGAGCAGGATGGGGGTGGAAGGTGGTTACCCTTAATGCTAGGAGCCTTGGGAGGAAAACTGCAGAGTTACAGGTGCTCATGGCAGAGGGAGAGGTGGACATTGCAGCCATCACAGAAACATGGGCCACCCAATACAATGACTGGGACCCGTCTGTACCAGGGTACAGGTTATTTTGTAGGGACAGGGTGATTGGGAAAGGAGGGGGTGTGGCCTTATATGTGAAGGAAGGACTGAACTGTGTAAGGGAGGAAGAGGAGGAGGGTAGTACAGAGTCACTTTGGATGCAAATCCAGGATTCCAATAATAGGATTCTTAGAATGGGAGTGGTGTACAGGCTACCATCTCAGATGGAGTTAAACAGGGAACTAGCAGGACAGAACAGGAGGACCTGCGAGAAGGGTAGTGTGGTGATTGTGGGGGACTTCAACATGCCAGGAGTGGACTGGAGTACCCCAACCACCAGGAACAGAAGGGAGCAAGTACTGCTGGAAGCCTTCCAGGAGAGCTTCCTGCTGCAAATGGTCAGTGAACCAAACAGGTTAGGGAATACCTTTGACCTTGTGCTGGCAAAAGGGGAGAGAGAGAACCTGCAGTCAGGGAGTGACCACAACTCAGTATGGATCACATTGGATATGGGCAAGAAAGGAGTGGAATCTGGCACAAGAGTGCTGGACTTCAGGAGGAAGGGGAAGTGGTAAAAGGGTACCTGGCCAGAATTCAATCACGTATGGACACTAACCAGAGGTGGGAGCTCATAAAGCTGGGGATAGTGGAGGCAACCAAAACATGCTGCAAGACCCAGAGCAAGAAGGCTAGGGCTAAGAAACAGCCAGTTGAGCAAGGTGGCCATGGAAAAGGTAAGGAGGAAAAGCTGCCTTTAGAAGTACAAGAAAACAGGGAGAGGGGAGGACAGGGAGGGGTACTTGATGGAATCTGAGGTGACAAGGGCAGTAAGAGGAAGCCAAGTCATCTATGGAACTCAGGCTGGCACAAGGCATTAAGGGTAGAAGGACTTCTTTGGGTACATCAGGGAGAAAAGGAGCTTTAAGGACCACTTAGTAAGGATTAGTAAGGAGGGGGGTTGGTTGGAAGCAGGGTGTGATAAGGCAGAAGCACTAAATGAGTAGTTCTGCTCAGTATTTACTAAAGATAAGAGAGGAGTGACACCCAAGGGGGAGAAATGGCAGAAACAGGGGGAACAGGGGTGGCAGATGAGGCAATCATGGAGGGCAGAGTTCGGGAAGGTTTAAAGGTACTGGGGTGGATAAGGCACCAGGCCAAGATGGCATCCACCCCAGGGTATTGAAGGAGCTGGCAGAGGTCCTTGCAGGACCTTTGGCAGACCCATTTAATGCCTCACTACATTCGGGGTGTGTACCTCAGGACTGGAGGATGGCTCATGTGGTGCCCCTCCACAAAAGTGGCCCCAAGGATGAACCGGGAAACTACAGACCAGTGAGCCTCACATCCAGCGTGGGTAAGCTAATGGAGACCATCCTGAAGGAGAGGCTGGTGGCCCTTCTACTGGTCAAAGGACTACAGGACAGAAGGCAGCATGGCTTCATACAGGGCAGATCCTGCCAAACCAACCTGGTTGAGTTCTATGACAACTGGACAGGGGCCATGTAGGGGATGTCCTGTATCTGGACTTCAGCAAGGCATTAGACTGTGCTGCATGGAAGGCTGGGAAGGAAGTTAGTAAGCACAGGAGCAGGTGCAAAGCTGGTGATGGGTATGGAACTGGCTTCAGAGAAGGCAACAGAGGGTGGTGGTGGGTGGGGAGCTTACACCCAAGGGTAGTGATGAGCAGTGTTCCACAGCACTCTGTTTGGGATATTCATTGCAGATATAACATGGGACATCAAGAGCAAGATCAGTCTGTTCACTGATACCAATGTAGGAGTGGTGGTGAATGACCTAGGGGGATGGCAGGGGTTGCAGGATGATCTGGTAAAGCTTGAAACCTGGTCAGACACCTGGCAATTGGGGTTCAATGCCAAAAAGTGCAAGGTGCTGCATTTTGGGATACAGAAACCCAAGAAGGAGTTACCAGCTGGGGGAGTGCAGCTAGCCCAGACAGAGAAGATCTGGGGGTGCTCATTACAGGGTTAATGAACAACTTGGCACAATGTAGAAGGCAGCTGCAAAGGCCAACAAAATGCTGGGTTGTATTGCAAGGGCTATATTCTCAAGGAGGGAGGAGGTGATTCTGCCACTGTATAGGTCATTCGTTAGACCGCACCTGGATTACTGCAAGCAGTACTGGTGCCTGTATCTGAAGAGGGACATTAAGTTACTGGAAGGGGTGCAGTGCAGGGTGACAAAGATGATCAAGAGGCTGGGGGACTTATACAAGAGGTGGTTGAGGGAGTTGAACATGTACTCACTGGAGGAAAGGAGGTATGGGGGACATGATTGAAACCTTTAAGTACTGTACATGAAAGGAACAACAAGACCAGTACAGAGGGCTGTTCAAAGTAAGGGAGGGGAGGGACACCAGGGGCCATGATGAGACTGGAGGAAGAAAGGCTCAGGAGGGAGATGAGGAGACACTTTTACAGAGAGGGTGGTGGCTGGGTGGAATGAGTCACCTGCAGAAGTGGTATCCAGTTGAACAGTGGACTGGATCAAACGGGGATGGGACAGGACAAGGTGGAGGGTCAATGAAGGGGAAGGGTGGAAAGGAGGGGCAGCTGCAGAAAAAGGGGTGCTAGCTGCACATTCAAACAGACTATAGACCTCTAGGGCTTTGTCTGCTGGCAAATTTCATATGTTCGTGAGAAAAAAGCAAAAGGGGAACAGCTGGAAACCAAGGAATGACACCTAGTGGAAAATGAGACAAGGCAGAAGTTCTCTTCTGCTTGATCTTTACACAGGAAGACATTGGTCCAGCACCAGCAAGGACACTTCCCCATACCAGGAGAGCAGAGATATCCCCCTTTACAAAAGAAAGGGTCCTTGAGGAGTTGTCCAAAATAAGGTGGGCAAGGCAATGGGCCCTGATGAAGTACACCCAAGAGTTCTAAAAAAAAAAAAAAAAAAAAAAAAAAAAAACCAACTTGGGTGGGTGGGGGGTGGGGGGATCAGCTCGCCACCCACTTGAAACCGTGGATAGTACCACAGGACTGGAAAAAGGCCACAGTTGTGTCATTGCATGAGAGTGGTAGCAGGAAACTACTGCCCAATATGTCTGACCTCTGTGGTGGTTAACTTAATGGAGACATTGCTTAAGGAAAGGGTAATTACCTGAAAGCAAGTGGGCAACTTGACCCAAAGAAGCATGGCTTCACAGCAGGATGTTCATTGCAAACAAATTTGCTAGAATTCTTCTACTGGATTACAAGAGAAGTAGACAAGGAGACAGCAGTGGATGTGGCATATACATAAAGCATTTTATACAGTCAACACAGAAGGCAAGCCAACAAACTGGGAGCAAGCTGGCATTGGTCACCAAACAGTTAAATTGATCACAGGCTGTCTGCAAGGCATGACAGAGGGTTATTGGTGAATGGCACCTTGTCCCAGGTGGGGAAGGTGTCAAGTGGCATGCCACAGGGGTCAGTAGTAGGCCCCATCCATATTCAGTAACATCACTGAAGAACTGAAAGGGAAAGTTTGCCACTCTGGAGATGATGCGAAGTCCAGTAAGGGATCACAGAAATGGAGGCAGATCTCAGGATGCTAGAGGAATGGTCCAGGAACAGGTGGTTGAAATTCAATGCCAAAAATATTTAAGTCATGTACTTGGATAAGGAACCCATGCATAAAGTATGGCCTGAAGTGGCAGCTACTAGACAAGACAAAGCTGAAACTGGATCTTTGTGTCATGATCTCAAAACAATTTTAAGGTACGGAAGCAATGTGAAAATGTGGCATGCAAGCAGCATCCTCCGATGCATTGGTAAGGGTATTACCAGTAGGAATACTGATTTAATCCTGCCACTGTACAGGTCCCTAGTGAGACCTCACTTGAGTACTGTTTGCAGTTCTGGAGACTGCACCCAAATAACATCTGTCTGGAAATGAGACGCCACCAAAATTGTGACGACAGGCTCAATCAGCTAAAGTGTATTCTCCCAAGCAGAGGAGGAACAGAAGAGACAGGATCGAGACATTTAAATTTGTTAAAGGGATCAAAGTACAAACCAAGAACCTCTTCCGGTAAGATAGGGCTACATCTACTAGAGGGCACAACATGCTCCTGGTGGGAGGCAGATTTAACACAAATACTAGGAAGTACTTTTTCTGCTGAGAGGGTGGTGGACCCTTGGAACAGCCTGCCACCAGGGGTAGTGGCAGCAAAGTGTCAGCGAGTGAATGGGCATGGGATAGACAGTATATAGTCACCTTAGCAAGGCAAATTGGTAAGTCTAGTCTGTCCAGGTTTTCTACACACCCCCACTATCAAACACTCCTGCCAGCAAATTCTTGTGTTCTTATGCAAGGTTTTTTGGTGCAACTCCTGCACAATTTAGTTAACCTCTGGACTGCCTCCACCCCATCCATGTCCTTTCTGAAATGCAGCCACCAAAACTAGACAGTACTCCAGGTGGTGAAGGGCAGCAAGATCACCTCCCTTCTCTGGTTCATAGCATCCCAGTAGTCCTATCCACTGATTGAACCCAAGCGCTATACCCATTTACCATTAAGAGTTTACAAGATCTCTGCATTCCTTTCCACTCTCAGGGTGCTCCACCCAGTTTCAGATCTTCATATCATCTCCAAAGAGGCATACCTTCCCCAGGACATTGAAGAGGCCCAGTCCTAGTACCGACCCCGTGGCACCCCGATGGTCACTCTCCCATCATGAGTGAGTGCTGTTACCATTTGTTTTTAAAGTTCTGAGGTGCTAGGAAAAATCTATTCATGTTGAAACCCTTTGATGTAAATACCCTCCTTTTCCATCCCATTTCTACAAAATGGGATTGTGAAAGAAAAGGTTGAGTAATGCAATTCTTCTAAAAGCCAAGGTACCTCAATGGTTGTAGGCAGTTGGCACAGCAGAATTCATTCCAATATGTAAAACTGGAGGACCAGAAGCAGCACACTGAGCTCAAACTCATTTCCAAATGACCCATATGAGGGGGATATTGCAGTGACAAGTGGTGACAACTGATGAAAGGACAATTTATAAAAACTGCAAGAATGTTCACTTGGCAGCTGTGTTTTAATGCAGAAAAATTCAAAGTCATGCATATGGGGCACAGGAACCTGGGGCAACATCCCAAGTGTGAGGAGTGCACCAACTGTGAAAGTAGAAACTGACCAGAGGGTGATCATTTTTGTGGACCTGAAGGTGGCTAAACAGTGCGATAATGCTGTGGGAAGAGCTAGTTGAATGATAGAGTACATAGAAGAGGTATAACCAGCAGGTGAGCAGTGATATTGCACCTGTATAGGTCACTGATGAGACTACACCTCAAGTACTGTGTTCAGTTTGGTAGGCCCCATCTCCAAGTGGCATAGCCAAGGTGGAGGCCATACAAAAACAACAAAAACAAAAAAAAAGGAGGGCAACCAAATGGTGCAGGGCCTACATTAGAAAACCTACGATGAGGGGCTCAAAGCAGTAGCATAGCAAATTCCCAGTGGGAATGGGTGCAAGGCTATGTTATCGGACCCCATCTGGGTTTTGAAGCAAAATTATGATTTGGGCCCCTCAAACCTCATGAGTCCAGGTGAGACTGCACCCCCTGCACCTTTGTAGCTAAGCCCCTGGCTCAAGGACTTAAATATGTACATGAAGACAGAAGAGAATGGGGAAAAGGAGACATTCAAGTACCTAGCTTGAAATAGATAAGGTACAAGAAGGGAGCATTTTCCAAAGGAAAGATGCAAGAACAAGGGGACGCAGTATGAAGCTGGAAGAAGAATGCTTCACTGAGGGTGGAGACACTAACAGCCTTCCAGAGGAAGTGGTGGGGGCTAAAACAGTCACAGGATTCAAGAATGCATGGGAAAAACAAGGGAATCACACACAAAAAAAAAAAAGTTGAGGGAGAGATCAGCAGGTACTGCAGCAGGGCAGTTTTCTGTTGGGCAGGTCAGCAGCTTCAGTGGTGATGCTCCAGGTCCCTGGGTGGGGCATCCAAGGGAAGTGTGCAGCAAGGCTGTGGTAGTTTAGGTCCTGGGTGGTTAGAGCATCCAGAGAGCATTTGAAGGGCAGGTAGTGAAGAACCCTGAGGCACTGTGCCCAGAGTCAGGTGTTTGAGCAGTCAGGGCTGTAGAAGTTGTGGCAGAGCCTCCACAGGGGGCTGTGACAATGTTCAGATTCAGTTTCCTGCATAGCAGGGTGGCTCATGGGCTACTGGGAGCAGGTGGACACCTTACTCATGTGGCCTGCATGGAGGGGCAAGTCCAGAGGCCTTGGTTTAGAGCCCCATGTTTACCCCAGAAAGCTTTTTAGGCCATGACTCAGCCCAGTCAAAATAAAGTTACCAGCTCCATAGAGAGAGAGGCAGAGAGCCCAGTATGGGCCAAGTTGAGAGGAGAATGAAACAGCTTGGTAACATGAGCATATTGCTCCACTGGTAGAGATTTTGGTGAAAAGCGAATGTTTGGGAAGAGCCCTTCTTTGAGTGAAGCTCAGTGTAAAGTGGGATGGTATCAACATTCAGGTACTTACCTGTGCTGGTGGTCCATAGGGAGCTTCACACTTTGGGAATTGTCTGCAGCGAGATCTGTCCCAAGTAAAATAGATCTGCTGCTAGCTTGGTTTATATGGAAAATCCAAGCAAACAGCCCACACCCAGCGTGAAATGATTCTGTGTAAAAAAAGTTAGCCCCATGGAGCAGTGTGAAATTTTGAAGCTTCTAAGAAATTAGGGCCCTATACTCAAAAAGATTGCAGATTTGTTTTTGGGAGTAACCAGGCATCCAGAGGGATTAATTTTAAAGAATTTAGATGAAGTAACCAGTCCTTTAGTTTTTAGGGGTTTCCATGGTTTATTTGGGTTCTTTAAGCATTCCACTTTTATCATGTGCCCTCTTGTTCCGAGATTGGTGGGTGGAATGCAAAAGTCCAAAGATTAATTGTTCGGGGTCCGCTCGCTCATCTAGCTGTTGGGGAAGTCTTGGGGCACAAAGACAGAGCTAGAACACATCCCAAGGTAGGAAAGACTTCCAGTACTATTAATGTTCAGAGAAATACCATTTACCCATAAAGGTTTGCTTTACTAGTGTTGTAAAGTAGATTCTAGAAGTTAAAAGTACTGGGGAGATTAGAGTCTGGACCCCCTTCCTCAGAACACCTGTCACCTAGTTAATTGGGAAGGGGGGTTACTCTTATTAAATGGTAAAACTGGTTACTAGAACAGGGGGATTGAATAGGCCATGGGCTGTCATAATGGGGAGATGAAAGGGTACTGTAGTTGCAAGTGCAGGCCAAGTGTGTCAGTAAGTCAGAGTGCAAAGAGAAGACCAAAGGTTCATTAATACTGTAATTCTCTCTCAAGCCTCAGAGAGCAACTAACCTACTGGGAGACTACTTGCCTTCCTTCTACCACCCAATGTGTCTACTACTGCCTTCTCCCTTCATATACAATCTCCAGTTCATAAATGTTACCGATTCCACTCCCCCTCAATAACTTAGGCCTTGTGACATGGTTAGGCAACCTGCTGTTCCATCTGTTATGCAGATGGACAATGCCCTCTCCTTTCCTGTTACTTGTCCACCCTTGCCTGCCTAATTATGCAATCAGATTCCTCATGACACCTAGCTTGCCACTCCAATGATACTACAATTTCCTTGTTTTCTTCCCTCACTTGCTGTTTGTATTCCTTCCTCCCTGGTTTAAAAAAAAAAAAAGTATTAGTAGGTTACAAACAAAAAACTATTAGGCTTCACAGCCCCTGGAATTTCACCCTTACTCAGCATGAAATGCTGCATCAAGCTATCCATGTCCCCCTAACCTCACTATATAGCTTCAGCCGAGCAGGCCTGGTGTTGCTACCTGCTGGCAGCTGGACCTCTGCATCCAGCCCCCCAACCCCTGACCAAGAAAAGCAGGTATGATTGGTCAGCTCCTAGCTCAGAGTTGTCAGGCTTCGATCCCATAATTGGACTGGCTCCTGGGGATGGTGGCCACTTCCAGATTGGATGCTGCAGATCCTCATTGACAAAGCACCCACCCAAGGCCCCTTTTTTCAAATCACAGCTCAGCCACTGCCTTGCTGTACTGCTCTCTGAACAGTTTGTTTTTGCGCCCCTCCTCTCCCTCCTTCCTTCATTAAACACACTTCCCCAGTGATACCCACCCTTGAGACCTCACACTAGTCAATTACAGCAACTCCTTGAAGGGGCTCTTCCTGCGACTTCTTAAAGGGGTGATCCTCTCAAATCAAATTTGAGTTCAAAATTGCTGCTTATCCATTCAGCATAGGACTTCTACTTAGTGTAACTGTCACATACCATGGGTCTCTAAACCCACAAAAATTTGACACCCAGGCATATTCACAAGCTACCTACATCTTAAAAATTTCTAAATGTTTGCCTCCCACTGCCACTTACCCGACCTGGCCTCCATACTACCATTCACTGCTGTACTCACGCCGGTACCAGTTGCCTCTCTCACGGGTTTGCCCTTTCAATTAAAGTTATTCTGTATGCTTACTATCACCTCTTGCCTTGCTGTTTGGCCTTGGAGAAGAGTTTGAGAAACTGCCTATGCTTAAGGGGCAAAATTTGGCCATTCCAACTACTTTAGTTCTATAAAGAAATGCTCCTGCTGCTACTCATCTGTGCTGGTAATGTCAAATTAAACCCTGCCCCCCCCCTTCCATTCTTGCCCCAGCTGACCTCTCTTTACTAAAAGGGTTATTTTGCATTTGAAGGCATCAAGCTTTTTCAGAAAGCTGCAGGCAATCAAAACGTGACCCCTCCACTGCTCTCCTGATGTTCTTGTAATCTCCGAAACTTAGCCAAGACCAACCAGCCTGGACTACAAGGGTAACATTCCTTCATACAACAACTTGTTTCATGCCAATAGGGAATCCCAGGGAGGAGGAGTAGCCATCCACCATAGTTGCGGTAATGACCTGGACACTACTCAGTCCAAGGAGTTTGAGTGCCTCACACTAAGAATTCAACCAGCCAAATCAACCTCCATCTGCATTAATGGGGTCTACAGGCCCCCCCTCAGCTAGCCCCTCTGTTCAAACACCTAAGTGACATACTAGCTACCACCTCATCAGAAGTATCCATAATTGGTGACCTCAAGCCTTGACTGGCTCTCTCCAGTCTCCTTACCATTGAAAGAATTGTGTGATGCCCATGGTCTTACCCAGATTAATGAGGCTACACTCCCAAACACCAGAAACCCACAGCATAGCTCCCATTCCCCAATCCTTGTAAGCAAGCCTCCCCTCTTCCACTCAGGTGTATTCTTTGACGACAGAGACCACTGTGCCATTGCATGCATAAGGCTGACGTAACTCCAGACCTCCTCTTCTCTAAATACATCCACAAGAGATGAAAATGGAACTTCTGCTTAGATGTTTCTCTATGACCTCCAGTATGCTAACTGGCAGAAATTTTACCTTGCATCTTCTGTGGAAAAGGCACATGAGGTACTTCGTGAAATACTTATCGAAACCCTAGACCTTCATGCCAGTTACTAAAAGCAGAAGCAAAAGAAAATCCTGTCCCTGGTTCACAGATAACCTAAAGACTGCCATATGGCATAGGGGTGCTCTTTGGAAAAGAGCCAGAAAGTTTAAATTGGCCACAGACTGGTCTGCTTTTCGAACTGCAAGGAATTTCTGCATGAAACCTATCAGAGCTGCAAAGTCTAGTTATTGCCACTGTGAACTTAACGCATGCACCAACTCTGCTAGTGAGTTTTGAAACACTTTATGGGAGGTAGAAGGCCATAACAGCACTGGCACACTTCCCCACAAAATTTCAACTGGTGGTACCCACACTGCAGATAAGGAGATCCTTGACCTCATCAATCACTGCCACAGCAGAGATGGTTTTTGATACCTCCCCAGCAAATGCTATCAGGCCACAGTTCCTTAGTCATCCAATTGCCATGATCCTGAATCTATTGAACTTTGACTGACTGGACAGAAGGAAAGAGTAAACAGGTTGAGGATCTCCTTTAACTTGATACTAAGAAAAGTGCAGGCATGGATGTGATTGAGCCTTTGTTCCTAAAGTTGGGCTGCTATGTTTTGCTACCACCCCATTACCCACCTTTTCAATTTGTCCCTCAATCAGGGCTCCCTCCCCAAGGTCTGGAATACTGCCCTTGTCATCCCTCTACTCAAAGTCAGGGAACCCCTATTACCCAAATAATTACCACCCAATCTCTGTTCCTGGCTTTGTCAAAACTATTGGAGAAGTTAGTAAATGAACAGCCCAGATCTCATCTGGAAAGTTTAATCTACTGAACCAGATTCAATCTGGCTTCCAACTCATGCATAGTACCTCCACTGCTCTTGCTAAGGTTATAAATGACAGGCAGTCTGCATTTGATAATTACATATGCACCTTGTTTCTGAACCTTAGCAAGGCTTTCGACATGGTGGACCATGACTTGGTCCAGGTGACCCTGAAGAAAGTTGGGGTGGACAACCTGGCCACAAGTTGGTTCACAAACCATCTTGTGGACAGAGCAGCAGGTCAAGGCTGAAGGAGACCCATCTAGTATCCATCTCTTTGCTGATACAGTGCTATTTTTAGAGAGATCAACTCTGGATCAAGCCATTTGGGCCTCCAGAAGGATTTACATTCTCCAAATAAATCTATTTAACTTGAAACTCTTGCTCAATGCAAACACATGAGCACACACCACACACTCTCCACTTGCCCCTCATCTTTTAAAAAAAAAAAAAATAACAGATAAGGTTCCTCACATAAAGCACCTTTTTGGGAGAAGCCCTGGAATTCATGGAATAATTCAAATACCTGGGAGTCTGGAGTGACTACAAATTGTCCATTGCTCACATTGAATTTACTAAGAAACTGCATTAAAAGGCTTGGTGTTTTCTTCACGATCAAGCACTCACTGACCCAGGAGGCTAGAAAATTCCTAGTCCAAGCCGCCTTCTTGCCTTTCCTAGGCTATGTGGACTTCCTATATGGCCATAGTACTAGCACAGCTCTCTAAGTTTAATAACCTATACCACAGAGCCCCTAGGTTCATTTTGAAAGCCCCTTATGACACCACCGCATCCTCTATTATTCCATAGGCTGGAGCTCCCTTAGCTTTAGTAGCCGAAAGAAAGCTATTTATGTACATAGAAGGAAGTCACTCAAACTACCTCAGTACCTCACAAGCTGACTAACTCCCTGCATCCCTAGTGCCTATTCTCTCGGAAGTCTTACCATCTTATCTCTGGCTATCCCTAAAGTTAAAGTGTGCTTTGGTAGAACCTCAAGCTTCACTCTTCCTATGCTCTGGAATAAGATCCAGAAAACCTTAAGGCTCACTTCCCCAGTCACATTCTCTCTTCAAATCCTTGTTCCAGAGGACCTTCAGAGGTCTGTTATTGCTTCAAGTCAAGGTCTTATGATTTGTTACTGCTTTAAATTCTGGACTTAAACCTCAACCATTGCCTGAGGAGTCATTAGAGTCCTCCTTTCTCTCGTTTTCCAAATCAAGGTCCCAACATCACGATCTGTGTTTGCTTCAAATATTTGTACTTAAACCCCAACCATTGCCTGTGGCATCTGTCATGTTTTTCCCTAGGCCATCATGTCCAATCCTCATCTGACCTTCCCTCCCCTTCCCACTTGCCAGGCCATACCTACAGTACTCAAAGGACTCTTACATCTCAGTCTTCATTGCACTTTGACGCTACAGGAACTGCTACTCCTGCTCACTAGGACTCCTCCAGTGATGTTTAGTGTATAAACTTTAGCACATTACCTTACATCCATATATCTGTACCTATGCAATTGTATTTAAATGGCACTACCTACTGTTGAACCTATTGCCATGTTCTGGTGGAAGTATCTTGTTACATTGATTGCTATACATTATGTTATTACTATGCAATTGTTATGCATGTTCACTCAACCTGTTATGTCTTAACCCTGTTGGTAATTGTTTTGCCCCAGATTCTCAGAAGAAGCCAGAAGGGGAAGGAAGGAAACATTCAATTCAGTGCTTTAGAGCAACTGGTAATTGCTATTTTTCTTTTAAACTTAGATTGTGGGCTTTTAGTGACATTGTACTTTGTTGTCTTTACTTAAAATTGTTTTTGGGCTGTTGAAAATTTAAAATGTAGTGGTGGTGTAATTATGTGCTGTCCTTAATTGCTGCAGATTTCATCCCCCTTCCCCCAACTCTTAATTATATGCCCTGTTAAATTTGATTGACAGGAGCCAAACACAGGGTATAGTAAGAGGTGTGAAGTAGGAGGGGCATAAGGGGAAAGAAGCCCACCCTCAGCACAAGTGTTTTGACTTTTTTTTTTTTTTATAAAGAAAATTATCTGAGGATCAGTGGCAGGATTTTTAGGACAGTAAATTAATAAAAAGGGAACTAGGAGAGCTTCAGTAGCAGACAAGTAGTGGAATAGCAGTATAATGTGGGGGGTGGCACAATGCAGTGGCTGTGGTGCAGCCATATTCAGGCAGACTTTCTGGACACAGGTGCTGCCCTATCTGCATGCATCTCTCTGGACTGTGGGATGAGGTAGCCAGACTCAGAGCAGAAGTAAACTGGGTCAGGAGTACCATCACCCCTATCCAGAGACCACCCAGTCCAATGCAACTGCCTCAAAGGATGCAGAGAACAAGGAGCACTTGTATGACAGTGGGCTCAGGGAGGGTTAGAGTGGTCAGGCAGAGGCACATACCAGATCCTATTCCACTCAAGAACTCATGCCACACTGGCAAACGAGGATTACCAAATAGAGGTACCCAGAGAAGTGGAAGGAAAGGATGTGGAGGTTAGCCAAGGAGGCGACCTCAGCGGGAAAAGCAGTGGACCTCAGAGGAGGAGGAAGTGAATCCTGATGGGGGACTCCATCATAAGAGGGATCCAGCTAGGAACACAGGAGGGAGAGGACAGGGAGGTGAGGTGCCTACCAGGTGCCATGGCATGGAGGGATGGAAGGAAGATCCTGGGGATCACTGGGAAGGCAAGACAGGAGGGTGAGCTGGATGTCATTATCCACCTAGGTACTAATGATCTGGCAAATGGGGAGCCAAAGGAAGTTCAGGAAGAGTTTAGGAAATTGGGGAGGGGTCTCAAGCAAGTAGCTACTTCTGTCACTTTCTCAGAAGTACTTCCTGTGAGAGGCAAGGGAGAGCATAGGAGTGCATGCACCAGGAACTTTAACTCATGGTTGAAGAACTGGTGCTGTGAGAAAGGGTGTGGCTTAATTGGTGACTGGGGACCCACCTGGAGAGATGGAGGTTTGTTCAAGCCCAACGGCCTGCAACCATCCTGGAGGGGAATCCAAGCACTCAATGATAGTTTAAATGCTACATTGACAAGCATTTAAACTAGCAAAGGGGGGTGGCAGGCCAGCAAGGAGGGTACCTACTTGCTCACCCTCCCCCCACAGCTAGCAGTGGAACCAGTGAACCAGGGGAGTGGCCATCTCTGCAAAGTAGTGTGCAAAAGATGGAGATTAGTGCCCAAGAGGTGGATAGGCAGAAAAGGGGCAAAATTCAGCAGAAGGGCAGACATCAAGGAGAACCAGGGATAAAGGACAACCAAGGAAGGGGCTGGAGTAGAACAGCGAAACAGTCTAGGGAGGTCAAATCATGGAAAGCCATGTGTGCAAATGCCAGGAGCCTTAGCAACAAGATGAAAGATCTGGAGGCTGTCATGGTGCAGTCAGACCTGGACATTGTGGCCATCACTGAAACCTGGTGTAATAACGACTGGGATATGGCCATACCTGGCTACAACATATTCAGAAGAGAGAGCAGGCAGAAAGGGAGGAGAAGTGGCACTGTATGTGAAAAATGACATAAGGGCCACAGAGATCCAGGAGGAACAAAATGGGGAGAGATGCTGTGGGGTAAGCTGGAAAGGAAAATGGGGACAGCCATCCGCACAGGTGTGGTCTATAGACCACCAGCCCAGGAGTAAGAAACAGATAGGGAGCTGATGCTAGCCATCCAAAGGATGGCAGATAAGGGTGAGGTAGTACTGGTTGGAGACTTCAATATTCCAGACGTGGACTGGAGCATCCTAGCAGCAGCATCAACTAGGAGCAGATTTATCCTGGACTCCCTTCAGGGTGCCTTCCTCAAGCAACTGGTCATGGAACCAACTTGGCAGAAGGCAATACTGGACCTTGTGCTCACAAACAGGGACAGTGTGATGGGGTAACAGTGAGAGAACCTGGGGAAACAGTAACCACCAGTCATTGTGGTTTGAAATCACAGAAAGATCAGAACCAAACCACACAAAAACACATATCCTGGATTTTAGGGGCAGACTTTGGGAAAATGGGGAGATACTTGGAAGAGGCATTAAGGGGAATGTGACAGGAATCGGGGGTTGAGGAACAGTGGGCAGTATTTAAAATGGGGATTACAAGAACAGAATTATGCATTAAGCAGGTTAGCAAGAGGAAAAGGAAGAGGAGACCATTATGGTTTTCCAAAGAGGTAGCAAAGAAAGTGAAAGCCAAAAAGATTGCATTCAGGCAATACAAAGACACAGGCAGAAGGGGATAGGGAGAAGTACCAGGAGAAGCAAAGGGAGGTCAGCAAGGGAAGCCAAAGCTCAGACAGAACACCACATTGCAAAAAATCTGTTGGTAGAGGGGACAAGACCTTTTACAGGTACACAAGTGAAAAGAGAAAGACAAAGGGAGGGATAGTGAGACTGAAGGGGAGGATGGGGGCCACGTGGAGGATGACAACAGTAAAGCGGACATATTGAACAGGTATTTCTGCTTAGTCTTTACTGAGGAGGAGGGTAGTGGGTCTGAAGGGAGTACAAGGGGTGAGAATGGTGCAGAAATGGACACAAGTCCCTTTACACGAGAAAGGGTCCTGAAGGAACCAAAGTAATAAGAGTTGATAAAGCAATGGGGCCAGATGGGGTGCACCTCAGGGTGCATAAAGAACTAAGAAATGTGGTCGTTGAACCTCAGGCTATCCTATTTAGCCGATCACTGGAAACAGGGGAGGTACCCAAAGACCGGAGGACAGCAGATGCAGTCCCCCTATACAAAAGTGGGAACAAAGAGGAAGCATGGAACTACAGACCAGTCAGCCTCACCTCAGTAGTGGGGAAGATCATGGAAGCACTACTGAAGGAGATTGGAACATCTGGTTGTCAATGGACTACAGGACTCAAGGCAGCATGGTTTCACCAGGGGGAGGTCATGTCAGACCAACCTTGTTGAATTTTTTGACTGGGTGACTAGGGAGATGGATCAGGGGAGGGCAGTGGACATGGCCTATCTGGACTTCAGCAAGGCCTTTGACACTGTGGTGGGTAGGTAACTGGCTGGGTGACAGAACAGAGGGTGGTGGTAAATGGCTGTCACTCCACAGAGGGAAGAGTGACCAGTGGGGTACCACAGGGATCAGTGCTGGGACCGGTCCTGTTCAACATCTTCATCAGTGACATTGCGCAGGACCTAGAAGGCAGAATTTCACTGTTCGCTGATAAAGCTCTGTAACAGTAGACACCAGAGGGTGTAGACAGAATGAGAAGGGACCTGCAGAAACTTTAAGAATGGTCAGGGGTTTGGCAATTAAATCAATGCAAGGAAGTGCAAGATAATGAATATGGGGCACAAAAACCCTGGCACAATATATCATTTGGGGGTGAGGATATAGCATGCACCAAGAGGGAAAGTGACCTTGGGGTTATCATCTCTGATTACCTCAAGGTAGGGAAACAGTGTGACAAGGCAGCAGGTAAAGCAAATAGGATGCTGGGATGTTTAGGTAGGGGCATCACCAGCAGGAAAAGGGAGGTCATAATTCTGCTATGCAAGATACTAGTGAGGCCCCACCTGGAGTACAGTGTACAGTTCTGAAGACCATACCTACGTAAGGACATAGAAGGGAAGAGAAGGTTCAGAGGAGGGCAACAAAGATGGTGCATGGATTGCATCACAAGTCCTATGAAGACAGGTTGAAGGAACTGAACATGTACTCCCTGGAGGAGAGGAGGGAAAGAGGGAATATGATAGAGACATACAAGTACCTTACAGGGAGGAAGAGGGTGCAGGAATACACTATTAAGTGAAAAAGATGTTCCAGGACTAGAGGGCATGGGATGAAATTGGAGGGAGGATGATTCAGAGGAAACATGAGGAAGAATTTCTTCACAGAACGGGTGGTGGACAAGTGGAACACCCCGCCAGAGGAAGTGGTGGGGGTTGAAACAATCACGGGATAGACAAAGGAATTCTGGAGGTCAGGGGTAAGGGGCAACAGACCTCTAGGAAAACAAACTGAACTTACAAGCTCAAATGGGCAGACTGGGTGGGCCATAGGCCCTTATCTGCCGACACTGTCTGTGTATCTACTGTACATATCTGGTAAATGAGCTTGTCTCAATGATATTCCGCCTGGCAAAATAAAGATTTTGATGTAATGTATATACCCCTACATGCTAGCTAGTAATCAGATTCTTGTGGACCATTGTATTATGGATGTGGAATAGCAAGCTTCTTGTGTACTGTATCAGTTAGCATGGTTTGTACCTAGGGCAATCACGTGTATTGGACATGGGACCTTTGTAAACAAGCTGCCACAGCTCAAAGGTGTAAAAAAAAAAAAACCCCAAAAGCTTTCTGCATTCATTAAAATAGTATTTTGTTAAAGACTTGGCAAATACAAGGGGCTAAACCTTAAGCTGTATTTTTATCTCCACAAGCATGTTAGAACAGGAAACTAGCTCTGGGCCAGGCTCTATTAATTGGTTGCACCCGTTTTGAAGTCAGATTCATGGTTCTGGTATTTTGTGGAAAAAGAGCTGCAACTCACACGATCAGGATGCAGAAAACTGTCAGGAAGAGACTTTGTAAAGAGCAATGCTTCGTTTAGTTAGAGAGACATTTTAGAGGGACTCGGATGAAGGACAGTTTGTACTGCCTTTAAGTAGAACAAGCCTCTTATTGCTATGAATCGTAAAATGCTACATGTGAATTTTCTTTGTAGCATGCCTTGGCTTCCAACTTATGCCTCTATGACAGGCTCATGCCATCAGTGCTGCCCCACCCACCTCCTTCAGTGGTCACTTATGCAGGTTCCTCCAGAGATTGCATCCAGTGGTGGGATCAAGAGAAGGAAGGCTATTCCACCCTCCCACCAGTATGTAAATGAAGTTCTCCAGGGGTAGGCAGGAAGGGCAGGCATGCCTTCACAGCCATCAAGTGCATCCCTGTGAAGGCAAGCATGCACTGTGGAAACATGGAGGGGGACATGGGGAGACAGAGGGAGAGAGGCCCAACTTCCTTAAAAATCAAGGAGATAGTTTAATAAGACTACACTGAATTGACTTAATTTCTGGGCCTGTCCAAGTAATTTTGATTCTCTGTTTTGGGGGCTCACTTTTCTCAGTTTAACTTTTATCTGCCAGGGAGGAACTCTAACTGGAAGATATTTGCAGTCATTTGTGACTAGACCCTTTACTTAACCTTGGAAGGAAGGAAGGAACTCCCTGGGTGGAGAGTCAGAGGTATAGTGGATTGTTTCTGGAGGGCATACGTTTACTTCCACCAAATGTCCCTCACCACAGCCACCCCAAGTGCATAACTTTCTTTATATCAGGGGTTCTGACATCATTGCCCCAAAATTGCTCACATACAACCGTTCATATCCATAAAGGTACAGGACACTGAATGGGGTAGACACTCAAGCTTGCAAAAAGAAAGAAAGACAACATCTCGAACAGGAAAGGAGTCATGTGGGGAGTGGTGCAATGCACTGGCTGTGGAGCAGCAGTCTTCTGGGAGACATTCTGGAGGCTGCATTGCTGCCCTATTTGCAGGCACCATGGTCTGAGAGGCGCGGTTGCTTATCTCCATGCCAACCTGGCAAGGATTCAGTAAGCCTGCTCCCCCACCCAGGGACCACCCAGGCCACTGCCACTTTCTCAGGAGGTTACCAAGAAAGAGGAGTGGTTGGACCATGGTGGGCTCAGGGAGGGTGCGAGTGGTGGAACAGAGGAGCATCCTTCCAGTTGTGCCTCTCCACAATTCATTCTCCACTCTAGCAGAGCATGGTTCCTCTATGGAGGCACCTGCATAGGAGACCAAGTAGGATGCTGGGAGCCTTCAAAATGGAGACCCACAGGAGGGTGGCACAGGACCCCACAACTGGTGGGGGACTCAGTTAGGGGGTAGAACTGGGGGGAGGGGGGAATGGAGAGGGAGAGGGAGGCAAGGTGCCTGCCCAGGTCCATGGCATGGAGGGACAGGAAACTAATCTTCAGGATCGTGGAAGCAACTGCAAGAGGGAGTGAGCTAGATGTCACTATCCACCTAGGGACAAAACCTGGCTTAGACTGGGATCTGAGCAGTGCAACAAGAGTTTGTGGAGTTGGGGAGGGGCCTTAGACAAGTAGCACACACTAACTTTCTTGGAAGTGCTACCGGTATGGCATGGACAAGGCTAGGGTACTCCACACCATGGGATTCAATGATTGGTTGAAAAACTGCTGCAGAGCTCAGGGGTTTGACTCCATTGGGGACTGGGGCTCCACCTGGAGGGATGCAGGCCTATACTGGTGTGATGTTCCACATCTGTCCAGGAGGGGAACCAGGATATAGTAGGTGATGGGTTTAATTGCTTCATTGCAAGCATTTAAACTAGCCAAAGGGGGAGGCATTGAAAAGGAGAAGGGAAATCCTAGTCCACCCAAAAAAAAAAAAAAAATAATCAGGAGGTTAGTGAGGTAAACACCAAGATGGAGCAGTCTACAGGGAGAAGGGCAGGGGTAAATGGAGAAAAAGATTAGGGCAGTAAGGACATGGATGGAGCAAAAAGAAATAAGGCCACAAAAAAAAAAAAAAAGGGTGGGCAATGAATACAAATGCCCACAGTCTAGGTAAAAAGCTCCTCAAAATGGTGACCTTGATGGCAGAGGGATGCCTGGATATCATGGCAGTCACAGAAACATAGTACACAGAGAACAATGACCAAGACGTCAACATACCAGAGTACACAATCTACGGAGGAGGAGATCTCTATGCAAGGGAAGGAATCAAAGCAACAGAACTAAATGGTAAACAGGGAGGAGAGGAGGCACTGTGGGTCACTCTAAAGACTGGAAATGGCACCACAATCTGCACAGGGGTTGTATACAGACCCCTATCTCAGAGGGAGGAAATGGACAAGAAAATGATAGACTGCATCCTTAGGATGGCAGAGAAAGGGTGGATATTGATGATGGGGGAACCAAATATGCCAGATGTTAACGAGCACCTTTGCTGCAGCCACATCCAAGAGCAGGGCCATTCATGATGCCCTACAGGGGGCATGCCTCAGAGCTAGTTTTAGAACACTCAGGAAGGAGCAATCTTAGACCTGGTACTCTCAAATGGGGACAGAGGATCTCTGATCTAGAAGTGGGTAGCCATCTGGGAACAAGAGACCAAACAGTGTGGTTCATGAACTTAGCTGTAGAGTCAAGCCATACAAAAGTGTAGGTACTGGACTTCAGAAGGGCCAATTGTCAAAATGGGAGACCACCTCAGAAAAGCACTAGCAAACCGGTGGGGTGGAGCAACAATGGGGAAATCAAAACAGCCAGAGGCAACAAGCTTTTGTGAAACAAATCAAAAAACCAAAAACACTATGGTTCTCAGAAAAAAGTGGCGGGGAAGGTTAAGAAGAAAAAGATAGCATTCAGGAAGTATAAGGAAGCAGAAGGAGCAGGATGGAGAACTGTACCAGTTAAAGCAGAAGGAAGTGGGGAAGGCAGTCAGAATAGCAAAGGCCTAAGCCAAGGAAAAGATAGCCAACTCTGTTAAGAAGGGGATAAAACCTTTTATAAGTACATTAGGGAGCAAAGAAAGACTAAGGCAGGGATACTGAGGCCGAATGGGGGGGGAGGGGTGAGAAGAGGGAGACTGAACTAATACTTCTGCTCAGTATTCACAATGGAAGAGCAGGGTGAGACACCCAATCCAGCCAATAGAAGCACTCTGGAAAGGAGAGGTTGATAAGTCCTATCACAGAAAAAAGGGTTCTGAAAGAACTACTAAAACTGAAGGTGGATAAAAACAATGGGGCCTGATGGGATTCACCCCAGAATTCTTAAAGGGGCACTGTCAGGTTTGCCCCACTGTTTGCTTCAAAATTGCAGGAGTTTGCCTCTTGGCACACACACAATATATGATTACTGCAGAATGCACCCCCATGTCTCAAAACCCCCAATCTGTACGCTTTATTATTATTTTTTACCTTTTCAGTCGGAGTTCAAGTCATGCGCCTACCGGAAGCTGATACCTGTCGGGAACGCGTGTCTGCTACGAGCACAACCCCAAACTGCATGTTTTCCATGAGCACCATATGAAAATATGCTCCACCGATCCATTGCAGTAATTCTAATGTTTAGTGGGCACTCCAAAAATAAACCGAGAACCTGTGAGTTGTTAAAGTTTTTGACTGGGGTCAAAATCACGCATCTTGCAAGTGGAATTTGTAAAGATCCCACATGTGCAGTAGTATGCTGCTCTTGCGCATGCGCGGGATTTCGACCTCAGCCGAAAACTTCTATTTTAACAACTCGGAGATCTCGGTTTATTTTCTGAGTGCCCACTAAACATTAGAATTACTGCAATGGATCGGTAGAGCATATTTTCATATTGTGTTCAAGGAAAAATGCAGTTTGGGGACGCGCTTGTAGGAGACGCGCATTCCTGAATGGTACCAGCTTCCGGTAGGCACGTAACAAACTCGGACCGCATAAAATCACCAAAAGGTAAAAAAAAGTGTACAGATTGGGCATTTTGAGCCACGGGGCGTATCGTAATCTGTTGCTGTATGTGCCAAGAGGCACACTCGTGCGATTTTGAAGCACACGGTTGGGCAAAGCTGACAGTGCCCCTTTAAAGAACCAAGGAAGAACTAGTAACACCACTGACTACACTTTTTAATAAATCATGGGAGGATGGTGTGGCACCAGAGGACTAGAAGAGGGCAGATGCAATTACCCTTCACAAAAGTGGGAGCAAGACAGAGGCAGGAAACTACAGACATGTCAGTTTGACCTCAGTGGTAGGAAAAATGATGGAATCACTTCTGAAGGAAAGAATTGTTGAGTACCTAGAGGCTAGTGGGGCACAGGACCCATGGCAGCATGGATTCACAGCAGGAATGCCACGTCAGACAAATCTAATTGATTTATTTGACTGGGTGACCAAAGTAGTAGACCAGGGAGGGGCTGTGGACATGGCCTACCTAGATGTCAGCAAGGCATTTGATAGTCCTGGACAAAATAGTAACAAACATTTGCCAGTCTGGGAATGGGTCCCTGGGTAAAACATTGGCTGGACAACAAGACAGAGGGTTATAGTGAATGAAGTCCACAGTGAAGAAAGGGGGTTACTGGGGGGGGGTAACCACAGGGTTCAGTACTGGGGCTGGTCCTTTTTAATGTCTTTATAAAGGACATTGTAGAGGGACTGGAAAGTAGTATCTTTTTGTAAATGGCAAAGATCTGCAATAGGGTTGATACACAAAGTGGGGTGGAAAGGATGAAAAGGGACTTGGCAAGGTCGGAGGAATGGTCAAATGTATGGCAGTCTAGATTCAATGCAAAGAAGTGCAAAGTAATGCACCTGGGAAACAATAACCCAGAGGAAGAGTACACATTGGGGGTGAGATGCAAACAAAAATGTAAAGGGACTTGGGACAGTCACATGACCTAAAGGTGGGCAAGCAATGTGAAGGCAGTAAGGAGGGCTGGGGGTACTGGGATGCATAGGGAGAGGCAACACCAGTAGAAAACAGGAAGTTATTGTCCCTCTGTACAGACAGTTGGCAAGACAACCTCTGAAGTACTGTGTACAGTTCTAGAGACCCCCTCTCCACCAAGACAGACAAGGTGGAGGCTATCTAGAGGAGGGCAACCAAATGCTGCAGGGTCGGCACCAGAAGACATAACACTAAAGGAGCTTAATACATATAGCCTCGTGGAAAGGGGGGGCACGATAGAAGCTTTCAAATACCTCAAGGGAATCCAAGTCCAAGAGGGTAGCATCTTTCAGAAAGGTCATAAAGTCGCAAACAATGGGGAATTCAAGAATGCATGGGACAGCCATAAGGCAACTCTAGTGGGGGGGTAGGAAGTAGGCAGTTTGCCAACTAGGATGTTGCAGCTTCTCCATTAGTTAGGGAAATGGGCAGACTAGGTGGGCCAAGCAGTGCTCATCTGCCATCAGATTCTACGTTTCCATGTTTCAGTCCTCCAGTACTGTTTGTGCCTACACTACCACAAGACAGGATAGTCAGAGGCAGAGAAAACACCTCCCCAACACCAGGAGAGGAAAGCAGTCTTTGTGATGTTCAGTCCTGAAACACTGCCCCCTTCTCCCCCACCCCACACCGCTGACCCTTAGCAACCAGAGTCCTCCAGAACCTGGGTTACCAGTATGGTGGGTGCCAGAGGTAGCACTACTGCTGCACCACTGGACCTGCTAATTTACCAGTCTGATCTCCAGGGACCTCTGCAACTACACAGAATTGTTCTGGTGGCCGAATTCAAAACTACAGACCTAGTCCATTCCCAGCTTACCCAGCAATGATGTGCAAGCACTTCCATTACCCAATACTGCTGGGCCCATTACATAATTTAAGAGAATGGGCACGTTGAATACTGTATTCCAATTTCTGTCTGCATGTGTTTATCTGCAGATACATCCAGTAAAGATAATGGTCCATCTGGAATTTGGACAAATCAAATCTATGAGCAGCTTCACTCATTCTGTATCACAAAACATGGCTGCCACCTTTCCCCAGCGTGAACGCCTTATCATCTAGACCCTAAATATGTTCCTTCCATTCATGGTCCCTTTTATACAAAGGTATGAAAGAACACCATTCAGGTGTTTTGTTTATTGATGTCACCCCCCCTGAAATAAGACAGCAGTCACTGCTTCTAACCCTGTGACAGAGGCTCCGACTAGAGATGCAGCAAATTTAAGTTCTGCTGGCGAAGTGCCTGCAAACTGGACACTTCACATGGGCACTTCACTACATGGAGTGCCCCATATGAAAGGCTTACTTTGCCTTGTTATTACCTTTGTTTTCATTCTGCATTAAACAAAGTAAGGCAGAGTAACAATATTGGCAGCACCCAACCCACAGTCACCAAAATTAATGTGCATCCCCAAAGTGCTACCGTCTGTCCAGAAAACTCCCAGTGCTGATGAAGTGAAATAAGATCATAAAAAAATGCAAAGTCTCTCAGAATTAATGGTGCACTCAGTCATGCATGCAGTGGTCACAAACAGTCACCAGAATTAATGTGCATCCCTGAAGTGCTGCTGTCTTGTGTCCAGAAAATTCCCCAGTGCTGCTGACGAAGTAAAAGGAGTATAACAGGAAATGCAGTCTCCCAGAATTAATGGTGCACTGCAAACAGACAGATTAAGATTGCGCTGTGCACTCAAGGGGTGCATACGAAGAGGCACACCACCACCTAACAGTGCTCACAAGTCAAATCCAAATCCGGAAAGGAATGCCTTTTGCCAGTTTTTAATGTTAAAGATTCAGTCTGTGTACAGAGACAGGGTGTGCTTTGGGGAGGGGCATATTTGTGGTACACTTCCACTGTCTCAGTACAGACTGAATGTCGTACATTAAATATTCCAAATCCATTCACAAACAAATGCTAGATGAGCACAGGAGGGTTTCCAATTAAAAGTTTCAGCAAAAAATTAATGACTCAAAGGCTTTTAATAGCTTTTAGAAGGTTTGAATCAGAGAGCTCTCAGAGCGGACCATCTCCTACAGCTTTCTACATATACTACCCTGAACAGGCTGTGCAGAACAATCTAGAGCCCATGTGACCTGAAATCCCATGAATTACTGCAAAATTCACCTTTGGAGCTTAAAAACAAGGCGAAGTGAGGCAAAGTACATTGTTTTCAATGTACTTCACCTTACGAATTGATGGAGTCATGGTTTGGGAAGGTGGAGTAAAGTAAAGTCAGTCAATGGACTTTGCATTACCCATTATAACAAAATACTCTGCTTCGCATTATGGAGCACTCTGCAAATTTGCCTTCATTCCAAGAATCCCTTCGCAGAGCGAAGTGGGGCCACTTCACCCACCACTAGCTCCAACTGAGTGAGTGAGCGCGAGAGTATAATATTATATGTATACACACACACACACACACACACACACACACACACACACACACTCTGGAATATTGCAGAATTTTGAATTAATGCATTTAGATATTGGCAAGCATTCTATCAGAGTAATGCTGGAGAATATTGAACTCATGTTCCATGGTAAACAAACTTATTGCACATGTTGAAAAATGTCTGACAAGTAGAAACAATCTGTAGGGGGGGATGCACAATATTTGCATTTTCCAAGCAATACTATTGTATTTTGTGTGAGATTCATACTGGCATCTTGTCCCAGCCCCGTCACCCACCTACCCCAGGTAGGTACCTTCTACTGCTTTTCTCTGAGTGGGTGCAGAGCCTGGGGAGAGTACTACATCATCCTGGTTCACTAGTTTTTCTACCCCCCATGCTCTAGGGAAGATATTTTCTTCCCAGGCCAGCATGCATGCTATGATGTGCACTTACGGTGTTAAGATGTAGTATGCCTCAATGACCTGCACCTAACCAACCAAGAAGTGACTGCTGTGACACCACCCAACTTGTGCACTCTGGAGTTCATGTTTGCAGCCCTTCTCATAGTCCCTCCTCTGTGGAGATAGTCAGCTATAGCCTTTTGAGGGGGCTAGATCCAGGAGGACTTTAAGTGGTAGCAGACCTATCAAAGGTTGAGGTGGCTTGTGAGTTTAGCTCCACGGAGGCAATGGCCACCTATAAGGTGGCATCTGAAGCACTGAATGCATAGCTACAGTTTGTATACAACCTAGATCTCACTTGATCCCCTTGGTTTGATGGGAATCTTAAGGGCAATGAAGATAAAGGGTCTGAGGTTGGAGTGTTGCTGGTGGAAGTATGAGCTAGATGCTGACAAACTGGTCCTGCACATCCATCGTGAGTACCAGTTTTTTTATATTTATTCTTCAATATATCTTTCAATATTTAGCTACTGCAGTAATGTTTTATGCATTTTGTATTCAGTTGTGTACAGCTCAGATCCTCTGATTGGGTGCCTTTAATTTTAAAAAGATCGTACTATTCAGAAAGTTGCACTGAAATTTGAATTATTCCATGGAATCATATTTCATGAGGATACTCTGAAAATCCAAAGACTGACTGCAGTCAGTCAACCCATTTGTAACAATCTTTCGAAAGTAATGTTGTACCACAAGGTGAAAATCTGTTATGTAGTTCAAGTGTCAGTGGCTCAGCAGGTAGAACACTCGCTCAAGATCAGAAGGCTGTGGGTTCTATCCCCACACCAGGCACTTCGGTCAATATCCCCAATACTGACAGTGCAGCATGGGGGGGAGGGTACTGCACTCCTGAGGTGCCATCTTTCAGATGAGACTTTAAACCAAGGTCCCATCTGCCTGTTCCGATTGTAGTTCAGGTGAATGTTAAAGATCCCATGGCACTTCTCGAAAAGAGTAGGGGAATTATTATAAATTCAATCAAATACAAGACAGTTCATTCCAAAATCATAAGAAATCCAAGTAGTATTACATTCATACATTTTCTAGTTTACCTTCAAATCAATATTTAGAAACCAAAATTAAATCATAATACTGAAAAGAACTCCTCCCCCCCTTAAGACATGGAGAATTTCCCCAGTGTCCCAAATTTCCCCCATTCACTAAAAACAGCTTAATCTGTTTTAGTTGGTTACCATCTGCATTTTCCCCTCCCCAGTCACCCCCGTAAAGGGACTTCGTCTCAGTGGACTTACCTGGTAGATAGGAATAAATGAATACCACAACTACAGCAACACTGTCCATAATAAAAGCCTTGCACCCAAGTGAGAACACACACACACACACACACACACACACACACACACACACACACACACACACACACACACACACTTACTTTAATTTGACTTCTAAGATTCCATTTCTTTTAACTAGAAATACCAGAATCCCCTGTAACTGACAGACTGTAGAGTTATGAGATTTACTAGCCTGCAGTATACACAAGATTTTGAGTCAGATGGTCCTGCTATGCTCACAGGGCTTAGTACACCCCTCTGTGACTATATCTAACCCCAAGAGAACAGCAGACCAGCAAACAGAAAAGTACAGATTAAAACACAACTGACATTCTCTGTAGGCTATTGAATCTCCCACTACTGCAGTCCTCTGATGTCATCAGCAAGGGAATCTGGCATTTCTGGACATGTACATGAAATTGCCAATGCCTGATACAGTAATTGTTAGGTTAGGTGAAAGTGTTGCACACTAAGGGCCAATTAGGATCAGCCTCATGCTTATGTATGAAGCTTTTATTGCTGACAGTTCCCCCTTTAAACTGATTCATAAGATTCTGTGATGTTACCCATCATTCATTTCCCTAATCTGGATGTTTGCATCCCAACTGCACAAAATGTGCTTGGAATTTTCTGGGAAAAAGGAGGGCTACATGCATGCAGTGTACAATGTATAGTGTGTAATGCACATAAGGCAATTAGCCCACTTCACCTTCCTGTAATATATTCGATCTCTGCATAGTTTGTAGGAAAGGAAACACTGTAGAAAACCAAATTCATTTATCATTTGCTGGGGGGTGCATATTTATTAATAGTTGTACCCTTTGCACTCTCACTGGCTATCCTTACCCAGAAGTAAGACTCCAGACCAGTTTGCTAGCCAAACAAGGAGCTATTGGGCCCCAGCTCCCCTGCTTTAGGAACATGGCCAGGAATACCCTCAACGTCCTTTCTGGCATACGCAGCTGAGAAAGCAGTCATGGCTGCTAACTGGTTAAACAAGTTGCCCGATACAGTGTAAAGTGATCTGTGGTCTGCATTTGTAGTCCATTGTAGATGAAGCCATTACAGTGCCTTTAGTCAGTTTCTCACTGCGTATGTAACCTGTGATTTTATGCAACAATCTGTATTGATTTTTTGCAAAACTATGTAAATAAGTATCTGAAGCCCAAATTGCCTACATTTCCAGTGAAACTGCGTTTTGTACTTTTAATGCAATCTGTATTTCATGTGAAACCTTTGTACAAGAGAACTTTTGCTAAAAAAAAAAAAATCTCCAAATTTTCAAAAAATAAAGGGCACATGTAAAGTGAACCCCACTTATTGTAGTTAAATGTGTAGGAACTAATATAATAAAGTTATTTGAAAGGTGTAAAGAGGATCTCTGATAAAGATCTGGAATGGAAGCAGAACTCTCATACAGCATTCAACAGGGCAGTGTTGTAGTTCCAGTTTCATAAGAGAGCAGGAAACAAATTAGTTTAGCACAATGAAAGAACTAGAAAATTAGTTTACAGTTTGCTCAGAATAATCCCAAATGAGTTCTGGTTTATTCGGGGGCCATACTACCAAGTATAGTGCAATATATTCCACCATAGCAGAGGAAGGCAAACTTACAGATCAGCTAGTGGCAGAGATAGGATGCTGGCCCATTTCAGTTTCCTGTGCCAACCACCAAAACTCATGAAATTCCCAAGAGACAAAAATACAACAGCACCACAATGAAACAATACAATGGAATAAACTGCAAACTGCATTACAAAGCCCCATTTCTTGCCATTTAAAGGGCAAATGAGACAGAAACCTATATCCCACAACCCCCAACATGTTTTGATTTCAAAATTCTAGAAGAAAATGCATACCAGGGCTTTAATCTACTAACCAACTAAATACTCACCTATTAAATGCTATTCACTAGAACAGACTGTATGCAGGCTTCTCTTTTGGGAAGACTGGCATCAAACTCAGTTTAATCCAAGTAAAATGCATACCTATAAAAAAAATAAAATAAAGAGCACCATTATGCCCCTCTGAAATCTTAAGTGCTCACAATACTAGAAAGCATCCCAGGAGATAGGTATCTGAAACCGGTCTGGATGAAAGGGAGGGGTAGCACTGTACAGCAAGGATGACATTAATGTAATGCAAGGGCAGGAGGAGCAATAGAGACCCTATGGGTCTCAGTAGAAGCATAGTCAGGAGAAACATTAAGACTAGGGGTGTTCTACAGACCTACACCAGGAGAGAAGGGGATAGGTAGCAGCTGCAGGCAGTAAAAAGGATAGCTCTCAAAGAGCAGCTCCTGATAGTTGGGGACCTAAACCTTCTTGAAGTGGACTGGGACCCCCTCCCCCCCCCAAAATGGCAGCGTCAGCCAGGAGTAGAGAGATCCTAGATTCTCTCCAGGAAGCTTTCACGTAGAAGCTGGTTAGGGAGCCTAGTAGAGGGGATAACATACTTGACGTAGTCCTCACCAACAGGAAAAGTGTGGAAGAAGTGGAGGTGGGATACAGCCTGGGTACAAGTGACCACAATACAGTGCGTTTCAGAGTAAGGACAAGGATGGTAACAGGGCCAGCCCAAGGGTAATGGACTTCAAGTAGACAGACTTTACCAGAATGAGGGAAATATTCAGGGAGGGAATAGAAGGGAAGGGGAATTAGGAGACGTAGAGGAATTATGGTACTCTATTAAAGGGGTGTTACTGATAGCCACCAAACTCTGCATAAAGAAAGTAAGAACAATATAAGGCAGCCACTCTAGTTTACTAGGGAGGTGTCTGGGGCAATTGGGGAAAGAAAATGTTTATTCAGAACATATGACCACCCAGAGAAGGTAGAACAGGGAGACTTACAAAGAGAAGCAGAATGGCAGGGAAAAAGATGAGAACCAAGGCGGATACCAAAGAAAGAATTGCTATGCAGACCAAAAAAAAAGGGGGGTCTACTAGTAAAGGGAGAATTTGAGAAGGTAGAGGTGCTTAATGGCTACTTCTGCTCGGTCCTTAATGGTGGAGGGAAGGGGACCAGTGTTAGGAGGGAGGGGTGGGAAAGAAAGAGGTGGATACTAACTAGCCTGTTCAGTGAAGACAGGGTAAGGAAGGAACTAGGAAGCTTGAAGTTAGACAAGGCAATGGGTCCAGACAGGTTGCATCCTAGGGAACTAAGGTAGGAGCTGGCAGCACCTTAGATAAGGCTGTTTAGCTTGTCCCTGGAAACAGGGTGGGTGTTGTAAGACTGGAAGAAGGCTGATGTGGTACTAATTCATAAAGGGGCAACAAGGAGGAGGAGGTGGAGAATTCTTGCCCAGTCAGCCTCGCATCAGTGATAAGGAAGATGGAACTAATTAAGGAAAGGGTCTGCCTTGTGGACAGCGGACTGCAAGGTAAGCCAACATGTTTTCACTAATGGGAGAGCATGTCAGACGAACCCAATAGAGTTTTTTTGATTGGGTGACAAAGGTCATTGATGGGGGAGAGAAGGAGAGACAGTGGCCGTGGCCTATCTGGATTTCAGAAAGGCTTTCAACATGGTCCCTCACAGAAGGCTGGTTAATAAGCAGGAAAGCTTCTGGGTGGGACAGAAAATTACTAGGTGGGCGGAAGACTGGTTGAAGGGCAAAAGCCAGAAGGTGGTGGTTAATGGGTGCACTCCAGGGAGAAGGAGGTGACGAGTGGGGTGCCGCAGGGGTTGATACTGGGTCCCATCCTCCAATATCTAAATCAGTGATATAGTGGAGGGGCTCAAGGGTAGGGTGTGCCCATTTACAGAGGATATGAAAATTTACAATAGGGTGAACACCCCATGGGGGTGGAAGCCATGAGAGAGGACCTGAAGATTCTGGAACACCAATCAGAATCTTGACAGCTGAAATTCAGTGCCAAAGAAGTACTGTAATGCACATGGGCATAAGAACCCACAGACCACTTACACACAAGGGGGGGGGGTAATTAAGGCAACTGAGCAGGAAAGGGATCTGGAATTATAACAACCTGAAGGTTGGTACCCAGGGCAGCAGACAAGGTGAATAGAATGCTGGTGTGCATAGGGAGGGGCATAACAAGCAGGAGGGAGGTGCTGATGCCTTTTTACAAGACCATGGTGAGACCTCACCTAGAATACAGGATCCAGTTCTGGAGACCTCACCTGCAAAAATACATAGATGGGATTGAGAGTTCAGAGAAGGGCAACCAAAATGGTGCATGGTATGCAGGGGAAGCCCTATGAGGAGAAGGCTGAAGGAATTGGATCTGTACCAGTTGGAGACGGGGGGGAGGGGAGAGAACACATGATTGAAACATTTAATTACATAAAGGGGATTAATAAGGTGAACAAGGGGAGTTTACAAGGAAAGTGGGGCTAAAACTAGAGGTCATAGTCCAAGAATGGAAGAAGAAAGATTTAAGGGGAATGCGAGTGGTGTTACTTCACAGAGAGGGTGACAGAGCCATGGAACAAACTACCTGAGGAGGTGGGGGCCAAAATGGTGGATGGATTAGAGAGAGCATGGAACAGACAAAAGGTTGACCGGGGGGGGGAGGAGAGAAGAGAGAGAAAATGAGAAGGTCCATAGGAGAGGAAAAACAAAACAAACAAAACAAAAAAAAACTACACACAACACAAAGTCAGTCACTTGTTGACATGATATTTAAACAATCCAATGCTGTAACCACTTGTTCCCACTGCACTACAAATGCAATACACTGAAAAAGTAGATTAAGGGCATAAAGCAAATTAGTACAACATCCATTTATGTTTCATAAACTTCCTTCCAAACCATTTAAAAGGCCAGTTAGCTTGGGCCATAAACTTGCATCTGCACACCCCCCCCCAAAAAAAAAAAAAGGCATACAGGGGCTTTATACTGAATTACATAAAGAAAAAAATTACTCACCAATAAAAATTCAGATAATTTTAGCACAGATGGGTACAGGATTTAACTTTTTAAAAGCAGAGAATAAATCAATTTATTCAAGTGAGAAAAATACACAATTTAAAACACTAACATACAGAGCATCTGTATTTTTTTTTTTTCCCAAACTTGTAAGTGCAACTACTAAAACTAAAGTGCTCTCAGTGCCATAAAGTGCTAAAAATTACTACCTTAGTCTTTGGAGCTGTCTCACTTTTATATGCTCAAAATCAATTAACAGTTGATCAATTTTGAACTGAAGACAATCACTGCTCAGTGAAAGTAGTTTAAGTTTATTGAAGACTGGAGGAATAATTTACTAACTTGAAATGTGACTTGAATTAACTCCTTATTTGTAATAATTAATTAAATCCACTGAGCTCAGCACCAAAATGCAATCTCATTAACATGTGCTAGATTAGGTTGCTCCCAACACAAAGTTAGATTTGACTGACGCCACATTCCCACATTATTTTCTTCAGCATTAGGGACACTGAAACCTGAAAGTGATTAGAAAGACTCTCTGCTAATGGTTAACGTGGTTGATGGGTTCACACTTTTAAACTGGTGTGTCGCTTTCTTCAGCTACCAGAATAGGAAGATTAGACTGCTATAGACATGCTCCACATGCTCGTATGGCATAGAAGCCCATTATCTTCAGGCCAGAAGTAGAAAATTATCAACTAAACTATAGAAATACCAGCCTTATTAGCTGGTCTAGCAGACAGACCCCATCAAAGAAGAAAATCCATACATTTTCTTAGAGTAGCCAAGTCTGATTTGCATTTAGTGGGATTCTGCATATATATACAGTATATATACTTTTTTTTTATCCCCTTTCGCTCCCTTCCCCACTGGTCCATGTCCACCACCACCCCCCAGCCCAGTCATTCCAGCGTCCACCAGGTTCACCTCTGCTTCCATGAGGTGCCAGCTGGCCAAGTGCAGTGCGTGTGGGAATCGGCATCATCTTGCCAGTCAGGATTCTTTCCACGGTTTACATTTTCAACCCTGAGCATGGAGAGAAGGTATGCAATGACGCCAATGGCCAAGCTGCCCATGCTTCTGCGCACAACCACCGGGTGTCTGCCCTGCATCTACCCCCTATGTTGTGGGTCCATTGCGCCAGCCACTGCCAGGGACCAGTCAAGAAGCAGACTCCATCCCACCCCTCCCCAGGAGAGGAGATCAGTCCTCCAAACACTTAGTTCTCTCCCTCCCCAGCCAACCCCCAGTGGCCTGCAAATACCACAAACATGGGTCGCCGGCATGGCAGGAGGTAAGGCAAGAATGTCTCAACCCTCCATGCCACTGAGCTGGCTTACTTCTGCCCATATTTAAAGTAGAAAAAGGTCACAGGACTCATTCATAAAAATAGCATCAGTCACAAAGTGAGCCAGTTGTTCAGATGGGATTCAGACAGTCCAGTGCAGTTTTAAACATTCAGAACAACAGTTTGGCCCAACAATAACCGTGCCCACCCCCAAAAGCAACAGCATTTGCCAAATCCACCTCCCCACTGGTATTAGTGTCCTAACAGTCTAGCTGGGTACCCAGACTAAGGTGCAAGCCTGTACGTTGCTGTGGGTTGGCCAGCGTTAGGTTCCTGAAATCTTGTAGAAATTACTTGACTAACTTTGAACAATTTTAAATAACCCCTGCCAGGGCAGGCCCTGGGCTTACTCACAATTTTACAGTTCACCAGTTCATGGTTGGAGAACGCAGGCTTCCTGGGATTGAAGCTCCAGAGGCAGCAGCTGGTGGAAAGGAATTGAGAGCAACGTCTGGCAGATGGCAGGCCAGCACCTAGCGGAAGGAGACTGAGAGTGATGTCTGGCAGATGGCAGCAGCTAGTGAAAGGAGACAGAGCAATGTCTGGCAGATGGCAGCAGCTAGTGAAAGGAGACAGAGCAATGTCTGGCAGATGGCAGCAGCTAGTGAAAGGAGACAGAGCAATGTCTGGCAGATGACAGCAGCTAGTGAAAGGAGACAGAGCAATCTCTGGCAGATGGCAGCAACTAGTGAAAGGAGACAGAGTGATATCTGGCAGATGTCAGCAGCTAGTGAAAGGAGACTGAGAGCGATGTATGGCAGTTGGCAGCATCTAGTGAAAGGAGACAGAGTGATATCTGGCAGATGTCAGCAGCTAGTGAAAGGAGATAGAGAGCGATGTCTGGCAAATGGCAGCAGCTAGTGAAAGGAGACAGAGTGATATCTGGCAGATGGTAGCAGCTGGTGAACAGGGATTGAGAGCAACGTCTGGTAGCTGGCAGCAGCTAGCGAAAGGAGATTGAGAGCAACATCTGGCAGATGGCAGCAGTTGGCGAAAGGGGATTGAGTGACATCTGGCAGCTTTCTCCTCAAGTTTTTGAGACTGATATCTAGCAGCTACCCCCCATCCCCTTCTGTTGGTTGCAGGCTCTTGCAGCTTGTCACTTTCTGCTGGACCTGAGGATCTGGGGATGAGGGCCAAGGAGCCTTCTGTGAAGATAAGCATCAGAGGATCCAGCAACAGCTCCCACTGTCTGATTCCCCAGACCATTATTCTGACAGAAACTTCTGTCCTGAGCCTTGGTAGGTCACAACAGTTGTTCCATGCCCTGCAGTTGGCAGCAGTGAATGCCCCTTTGGAACCGTCAGCGCACCCCTCAGGGCTGACATTTCACACCATCTTATAAAAAGCTTTATTTACAAAATTAAATATCACTTGCCTTTCACACTTCTCTGGTCTGCGGGCATTCCCCAGTCTCTGGGAGTCCTGTGCAGGTGTCTCTAGACTCTGGCTATGTGGCAGAGTACCTTCCAGTTGGCACAGGCGAATACTGTTCATGACCGCCCTCAGCCTAACTGTTCTCTCAGGCGCTGCAGAAAAAAAAGTCTCAACTGACTTTTATTTTTTTTATATCTCTCTGGTTCTCCAGACAAAAGAAAACCTGTCTGACAAATTCCTTGCCTTTTGACTGTGGAAGCCACAGGCCAGCTGTCAGACTACCCATCTCACACAGTCTGAGCTCGCTTTTCTCAAAGAGAGCCCAAAGCCATACTGCCCCAAGCTATCAGTCTGTTTTTTCTCAGATCAGTGGCAGCTTCCCATTGGTTGAAACCTGCTGCCTTTTCCCACCTAGAATTTTGATTTGCTGCTGCTGTAAACAGTCCACATGCAGTCCCAACTTTGTTTATTTTTAGCCAAACAGTAATGTTTTAAATTTAATTGCCCACACAACCTGGTAGCAGCCTCTCTGCCCCTGATCCAACAAGACTTACTCCCTTGTGTCTCCATGCCCTGATTAAAAGATTCAGGGGCCCAGGTGCATGAAGGGAACTTCCATTTAGCTGCAGGAACAGCAAGAAAAAACAGCATGTGCTACAGTGCATGTGTGAACCGCCAGTCTCACATTAATAAAGCTACCTACCCAAACACCAAAAACTCAGCATATAGCTCCCTTCTTGACATAATCATTGTGAGCAAGCCTCACCTCTTCTTCGACTCAGGTGTATTCTTTAACGACAGAGACCACTGTGCCATTGCATGCGTAAGGTTGACGCAACTCCAAACCTCCTCTTCCTCTAAATACATCCATAATAGATGTAAATGGAACTTCTGCCCAGATGTTTCTCTCTATGACCTCCAGTATGCTAACTGGCTGAAATTTTACCTCACAACTTCTGTGGAAGAGGCACATAAGGTACTTCATGAAATACTCATTGAAACCCTAGACCTCCATGCCCCAATTACTAAGAGCAGAACCAAAATAAAATCCTGTCCCTGGTTCACGGATAACCTAAAGAATGCCTTATGGCATAGGGATGCTCTTTGGAAAGGAGCCAGAAAGTCTAAAATTGGCCACAGACTGGTCTGCTTTCCAAACCGCAAGGAATTGCTGCACGAAACCTATCAGAGCTACAAAGTCTAGCTATTTCCATTGTGAACTTAATGCATCCACTAACTCTGTTACTAAGTTTTGGAAAACTTTAAGGTAGGTAGAAGGCCATAACAGTGCTGGCGCACTTCCCCACAAAATTTCGACTGGTGGTACCCCCACTAGAGATAAAAAGGAGATCCTTGACCTCCTTATCACTTTGCCATAGCAGGGATGGTTTTTGATACCTCCCCAGTAAATGCCATTAGGGCACAGTTCCTTAGTCAGTCATCTGATTGCCATGATCCTGAATCTATTGACCCTTATCACTCTTTCTCCTTCTGTCTGGTCACCATCAAACAGGCTGAGTATCTCCTTCAGCTTGATACTAAGAAAAGTGTGGGCGTGGATATGATTGAAACTGTCTTCCTAGAGTTGGCCTGCTATATTTTGGTGCCCCCTCTCCCCCATTACCCAACTTTTCAATTTGTCTCTCAATCAGGGCTCCCTCCCCAAGGTCTGGAAGACTGCCCATGTCATCCTCTATTCAAATCAGGGGATCCCTCTGACCTAAATAATTACCACCCAATCTCTTTGCTCCCAGCTTTGTCAAAACTATTGGAGAAGGTAGTAAATGAACAGCTCAGATCTCATTTGGAAAGTTTTAATCTACTAAACCAAATTGAATCCAGCTTCCGTCTCATGCATAGTACCTCCACTGCCGTTGCTAAGGTTATAAATGACTGGCAGTCCGCATTTGATAAACAATTGATAAACAATACATATGCGCCTTGTTTCTGGACCTTAGCAAGCCTTTCGACAAGGTGGACCAGGATTTGCTCCTGGTGACCCTGAAGAAAGTTGTGGTGGATAACCTGGCCCCAAGTTGGTTTGCAAACTATCTTGTGGACAGAGCAGCAGGTCAAGGCTGAAGGAGACCCATCACCAAGAAAAATACTCCTTAGAGGTGTCCCCCAGGGATCCATACTCGGTCCACTTCTTTGCCATTTATATTAATCAAATTGACACTGGCCTAAAGTCATCTAGTATCCATCTCTTCGCTGATGATACAGGGCTATACATAGATCAACTCCGGATCAAGCCATTTTGGACCTCCAGAGAGATTTTGACATTCTGCAAATAAATCTATTCAACTTGAAACTCCTGCTCAATGCTAAAAATAAACTAAGGCCATGATTTTCTCTCCACTGGCCCCTCATCTAAAAAACCAAAAATAATTAAAATAAATAAACACACAGATAAGGTTCCTCACATAAAGCACCCTTATGAGAGAAGCCCTGGAGTTCATGGAACAATTCAAATACCTGGGAGTCTGGACTGAATACAAATTGTCCTTCATTGATCACATTGAAGAACTCCTTAAGAAACTGTGTCAAAGGCTTGGTATTTTCTTCAGGATCAAGCACTCACTAACCCAGGAGACTAGAAAACTCCTAGTCCAAGCTGCCTTCTTGCCTTTCCTAGACTATGTGGACTTCCTATAAGGCCATAGTAATAGTACAGCTCTCTTCAAGCTGAATACCCTATACCACAGAGCCGCTAGGTTCATTTTGGATGCTCCTTATGACATGCACCACTGCATCCTCTATTTTTCCATAGGCTGGATCTCCCTTAGCTTCAGGAGGCAAAAGAATGCTATTCTATGGACATATAAGGCAATCATTCAAATTACCTCATTACCTTACAAGCTGCCTAACTCCCTGCATCCCTAGTGCCTATTCTGTCAGAAGTCTTACCATCTTATCTCTGGCTATCCCTAAAGTGAAAATGTGCTTTGATAGAGCCTCAATAAGCTTCACTCTTCCTACGCTCCGTAATAAGATCCAGAAAACCTTAAGGCTCGCTTCCCCCATCACATTCTCCCTCTTCAAATCCTTGTTCCCCCGAGGACCTTCTCAGAGGTCTGTCATTGCTTCAAGTCAAGGTCTTCTCACAATTTGTTACTGCTTTAAATTCTGGACTTAAACCTCAACCATTGCCTGAGGCATCATTATAGTCCTCCCTTCTCACATTGTCCAAATCAAGGCCCCAACATCAAGATCTGTCTTGCGTCAAATATCTGAACTTAAATCCCCAACCATTGCCTGTGGCATCTGTCATGTTTCTCCCTTAGAACAGTCCTTTCTCCCTAGGTCATCATGTTCAACCCTCTCCTATCTCATCTGACCTTCCCTCCCCACCTCCCCTTCCCACCCCACTTGCCAGGCCATGCCTACAGTACTCAAAGGACTCTAACATCTACTCCATCTTCGCACTTTGACACTAGAGGAACTGCCACTCCTGCTCACTAGAACTCCTCCAGTAATGTTTTCTGTATAAACTTTAGCTCATTACCTTACGTCCATATATCTGTATCTATGCAATTGTATTTAAATGGCACTACCTCCTGTTGAACCTATTGCTATGTTCTGGTGGAAGTATCTTGTCACATGTGATGGTTATGTGTTATGTGTTATGTTATTACTATGTAATTGTTATGTACATTCACTCAACCTGTTATGTCTTAACCCCTGTTGGCAATTGTTTTACCCCAGGTCAATCTTGTAAATGAGCTTGTCTCAATGATGTTCCACCTGGCAAAATAAAGATTTTGATTGATTGACTATAGTAATCTGGAAGGGCTGCATCAAGCAACATAAATCTTCACACATGCTGGCATCACCTAAGTAGCAACAAAGCCGATCACCTTATGTAATGTATATACCCTGTGTGGCTAGCTAGAATACATAGATTCTTGTGGACCATTGTATTATGGATGTGGAATAGCGAGCTTCTTGTGTACTATTATATCCGTTAGTATGGTTTGTACCTAGGGCAATCATATGTTGTGTATTGGACATGGGACCTTTGCAAGCAGGCTGCCACAGCTCAAAGATGTTTAACAAAATACTACTTTAGTGAATGCAGAAAGCTTTTGGGTCTTTTTTTAATTTTTAAGACTAGGCAAAAACAAGGGGTTAAACCTTGAGCTGTATTATCTCCACAAGCAAGTTAGAACAGGAAACTAGCTCTGTGACAGGCTCTATTAATTGGTTGCACCCGTTTTGAAAACAAATTGTCACAGTTCTGGTATTTTGTGAAAAAAAAACAGCTGTAACTCACAAGATCAGGATGCAGAAATGGTCAGGAAAAGACACTTTATAAAGAGCAATAGTTCGTTTAGGTAGGAAGTGGGACATTTTAGAGACTCAGATGAAGGACAGTTTGTACTGCCTTTAAGTAGAACAAGCCTCTTTTATTGCTATGGATCGTAAAATGCTACATGTGAATTTTCTTCATAGCATGCCTTGGCTTCCAACTTATGCCTCTATGACAGGCTCTTGCCATCAGTCCTGTCCCCCACCCACCTCCATCAGTGGTCACTTAAGCAGGTTCCCCCAGAGATCACATCCAGTGGTGGGATTCAGAGAAGGAAGGCTGTTCCACCCCCCCCCACCACCACCACCAGTATGTAAATAAAGTTCTCAAGTTCTCCAGGGGTAGGTAGGCAGGAAGGGCAGTCATGCTTTTGCAGCCATCAAGTACATCCCTGTCAAGGCAAGCATGCACTATGGAAACATGGAGATGGGGACAGGGGGAGAGAGAGAGAGAGAGGAGACCAACTTCCTTAAAATCAAGGAGTCAGTTTAATAAGACTACACTGAATTGACTTATTAATTTATGGGCCTGTGTAAGTAAGTAATTTGATTCTCTGTTTTGGGGGCTCACTTTTCTCAGTTTAACTTTTATCTGCCAGGGAGGAACTCTAGCTGGAAGATATTTGCAGTCATTTGTGACTAGACCTTTTACTTAACCTCTGTGAAATAGGTGTCTGAAAGGAAGGAAGGCACTCCCCCAGGTGGAGGGTCAGAGTTGTAGTGGATTGTTTCTGGAGGGCACAGGTTTACTCCCACCAACCCTGTCCCTCATCACACCTGCCCCAAGTGCATAATTTTCTTTATATCAGGGGTTCAGACATCACTGCCCCAAAATTGCTAATGTACACCTGTTCATATCCATAAAGGCACAGGCCACTGAATGGGGGTAGAGACACTCAAGTTTGCAAGAAGAAAGAAGACAATGACAACGACGACAACATCTGGAACAGGAAAGGAGAGACATGTGGAGAGTGGTGCAATGCACTGGCTGTGGAGCAGCAGTCTTCCGGGAGACATTCTGGAGACTGCATTGCTGCCCTATTTGCAGGCACCTCTGGTCTGAGGGAGGAGGTTGCTTGTCACTATGCCAACCTGGCAAGGATTCAGAAAACCTGCTCCCCCATCCAGGGACCACCCAGGCCACCACCACTACCTCAGAGGTTGCCAAGAAAGAGGAGTGGCTGGACCACGGTGGGCTCAAAGAGGGGGAGGATGGTGGAACAGAGAAGCATCCCTCCAGTTGTGCCTCTCCACAGTTCATTCACCACTCTAGCAGAGCATGGTTTTCTATGGAGGCACCTGCAGTGGAGACCAAGGAGGATGTTGGGAGCCTCCACAATGGAGACCCACAGGAGGGTGGCACAGGACCCCACAGGGGAAGGAAACACCTCCTGGTGGGGGACTCAGTTAGTGGGGTAGAACTGGGGGAGGGAAGGGAAAAGGAGGTAAGGTGCCTGCCCTGTCCCATGGCTTGGAGGGACAGGAAACTAATCCTCAGGATCGTGGGAGCAGCTGCAAGGAGGAGTGAGCTGGATGTGATTATCCACCTAGGGACAAATGACCTGGCTGAGAATGGGATCCAAGCAGTGCAACAAGAGTTTGTGGAGTTGGGGAGAGGCCTTAAACAAGTAGCATACACTAAGTTTCTTGGAAGTGCTACCTGTCTATGGCATGGATGAGGTCAGCATACTCTGCACCATGGGATTCAATGACGGGTTGAAAAACTGGTGCAGAGCTCAGGGATTTGGCTTCATTGGGGACTGGGGTTCCACCTGGAGGGATGCAGGCCTATACTGGTGCGATGTTCTGCATCTGTCCAGGAGGGGAACCAGGATCATAGGTGATAGGTTTAATTGCTTCATTGGCAAGCATTTAAACCAGCCAAAGGGGGAGGCACTGAAAAGGAGAAGGGAAATCCGAGCCGCCCCCAAAATCGGGGGGGGGTGTGTTAGTTAGTGAGGTAAACACCAAGATGGAGCAGTCGATAGGGAGAAGGGTAGGGGTAAATGGAGAAAAAGATCAAGGCAGTAAGGATAGGGATGAGGCAAAAAGAAACAAGGCCATAAAAAAAATGGAGGGTAATGAATACTAATGCCAGCAATCTAGGTAAAAAGCTCCCTGAACTGGTGGCCTTGATGGAAGAGGGATGCCTGGTTATCATGGCAGTCACAGAAACATAGTACACAGAAAACCATGGCTGGGATGTCAACACACCAGAGTACACAATCTACAGGAGGGACAGGGAGGGAAGAAGAGGAGGAGCAGCTCTCTATGAAAGGGAAGGGATCAAAGCAACAGAACTAAAGGGTAAACAGGGAGGAGAGGAGGCACTGTGGGTCACCCTGGAGACTGGAAATGGTATCATAATCTGCACAGGAGTTGTATACAGACCCCCATCTCAGAGGGAAGAAATGGACAAGGAAATAATAGACAGCATCCTTAGGATGGCAGAGAAAGGTTAGATATTGCTGATGGAGGACCTGAATATGCCAGATGTTAACTGGATCACCTTTGCTGCAGCCACATCCAAGAGCAGGGCCATTCTCGATGCCCTACAGGGGGCATGCCTCAGACAGCTAGTTTTGGAAAACACTCGGGAGGGAGCAGTCATAGACCTGGTACTCTTAAATGGGGACAGAGGATCTCAGATCTAGAAGTGGGTAGCCATCTGGGAACAAGTGACCACCAAACAGTGTGGTTCATGAACTTAGCTGTAGAGTCAAGCCATACAAAAGTGAAGGTACTGGACTTCAGGAAGGCTGATTGTCAAAATGGGAGACTGCCTCAGAAAAGCACTAGCAAACAGGCAAGAAGGTGGGGTGGAGCAACAATGGGTAAATCAAAACCGCCATCAGAGGCAACAAGCCTTTATGTGAAGCAAGTAAATCAAAATGAAAGAAAAAAACACTATGGTTCTCAAAAGGAGTGGCAGAGAAAGTTAGGGAGAAAAAGAGCATTCAGGAAGTATAGGGAAACAGAAGGAGCAGGATAGAGAACTGCACCAGTTAAAGAAGAAGGAAGTGGGAAAGGCAGTCAGAATAACAAAGGACCAAACCGAGGAAAATAACCAACTCTGTTATGAAGGGGGATAAAACATTTTATAGGTACATTAGGGAGCAAAGAAAGACTAAGACAGGGATACAGAGGCCCGAATAAAGAGGAGGGTTGTTGGGCAGAGACAGAGCGAAAAAGCAGGGATACTGAACGAATACTTCTGCTTAGTATTCAAAATGGAAGAGCAGGGTGAGATGCCCAATCCAGTCAATAGAAGCACTCTGGATAGGGGGGTTGATATTAGTCCTTTCACAGAAGAAAGATTTTGACACCGTGGACCATGGTGTGTTATTGGAGCGCTTGCAGTTTATCTGTGAGCTGTCTGGTACAGTCCTCAGTTGGTTTTGATCTTTCCTCGAGGTAGGACTCAGGGGGTGGTGTCTGGGATTTTTTCCTCGGCATCATTCCCCCTATCCTGTGGGGTGCCGCAGGGCTCCATTTTGGCGCCCATGCTGTTTACGGTGTACATGCTGCCATTAGGAGCGATTATTAGGCAGTACGGTCTGAGTTTTCACTGCTATGCAGATGATACTCAGCTGTACATGTCCTTTGTGCCTGGCCTAGATGCTGCCTTTTTTCGGTCTTTAACAACTGTCTTGCCGAAATCCAGGGCTGGATAACTGTAAGCTGGCTGCAGTTGAACCCAGAGAAAACTGAGGTTTTGGACGTGGACCTGGGTTGCCGGGAGGTGGGTTTGTTGGAGGGATCACCCATCAGGTTTATGGCTTGGGGGTGTCCAGCTAATTACCACAGACCGGGTGCGGAACCTGGGTGTTGTGTTTGATGACTGTTTGACACTTAAATCTCAGGTGTAGGCAGCTGTCAAAACCTCTTTTTACCAACTGAGGAACATCGCCTGGGTGAAGCACCTGGTTCCCCCCAACGAGCTTCCTACTTTGGTCCACGCCTTCGTTACCTCCCGCCTTGACTACTGCAATGCCCTTTATCTTGAGCTACCGGGGGCTGAGATTCGCTGCTTACAGCTAGTGTAGAATGCGGCAGCCAGGCTATTGACTGGTTCTTCTAGGTCCAATCATATAACGCCTGTGCTCCGCAGACTGCACTGGCTGCCAATTTGCTGGCAAATCACCTTCAAGGTCAGTTTGCTGACCTATAAGGCCCTAAACAATCAGAGACCTGGCTACCTGAAAGATCTCCTTTGTCCCTACTGTACCTTCTGCTCTCTCCGATCCACTGACAAGGGATTGCTAGAGATTCCCAGGGTTCGCTTAAAAACCTCAGGGGCCAGATCTTTTAGTTTTATGGCCCCAACCCTGTGGAATTCTCTACCTCATCAGGTGTGAGATTGCCCGACTGTCCAAAGCTTTAAGGAGGCTTTAAAAACCTATCTTTTTAGCCTAACATACAATGAGTTTTGAACATTGTTGTCAAGATCAATTTTAATATTGTTTTATTTATTGATTTTATCATGTTATGTACAGGCGCCTTGGTTTTGGAAAGGCACCTATTATAAATAAAGATTGATTTGATTTGACAGAACTCCTAAAACTGAAGGTGGATAAAACAATGGGACCTGATTAGATTCACCCCAGAATTGTTAAAGAACTAAGGAAGAACTAGTAACACCACTGACTACCCTTTTTAATAAATCATGTGAGGATGGTGTAGTACCCAAGGACTGGAAGAAGGCAGATGTGATTTCCCTTCACAAAAGTGGGAGCAAGACAGAGGCAGGAAACTAAAGACCTGTCATTTTGACCTCAGTGGTAGAGAAAAGGATGGAATCACTTCTGAAGGAAAGAACTGTTGAGTACCTAGAGGCCAGTGGGGCACAGGACCCAAGGCAGCATGGAGTCACAGCGGGAAGGTCATGTCAGACATATCTAATTGATTTCTTTGACTGGGTGACCAAAGTAGTAGACCAGGGAGGGGCTGTGGATATGGCCTACCTTGACATCAGCAAGGCATTTGACACAGTCCCGCACAAAATATTAACAAAAATTAGCCAGTCTGGGAGTGGGTCCCAGGGTGGTACCCTGGGTAAAACATTGGCTGGACAACAGGACACAGAGGGTAATAGTGAATGGAGTCCACAGTGAACGAAGGGGGTTACTAGTGGGGTACCACAGGGTTCACTACTGGGGCCAGTCCTTTTTAATGTCTTTATATGGGACATTGCAGAGGGACTGGAAGGAAAAGTATGTCTTTTTGCAGATGACAAAGATCTGCAGCAGGGTTGACACACAAGGTGTGGTGGAAAGGATGAAAAGGGACTTGACAAAGTTGGAGGAATGGTCAAATGTATGGCAGCTTAGATTCAATGCAAAGAAGTGCAAATTAATGCACTTGGGAAACAAAAACCCAGGGGAAGAGTGCACAATGGGGGTGAAATACAGGCAACAAAAATGGAAAGGGACCTGGGGGTAGTCATCAGATGACCTAAAGGTGGACAAGCAATGTGAGAAGGCAGTAAGGAGGGCTGGGGGAATACTGGGATGCATAGGGAGAGGCAACACCAGTAGAAAACAGGAAGTTGTTGTCCCTCTGTACAGACAGTTGGCAAGACCACATCTGAAGTACTGTGTACAGTTCTGGAGACCCCATCTCCACAAAGACAGACAAGATGGAGTCTGTCCAGAAGAGAACAACCAAAATGCTGCAGGGTCTGCACCAGAAGACAAATGAAGAAAAACTAAAGGAGCTTAATATGTATAGCCTCGAGGAAAGGGGGGGAGGGACATGATAGAAACTTTCAAGTACCTCAAGGGAATCAACAAAGTCCAAGAGGGTAGCATCTTTCAGAAAAGAGATGTGCAAGAACAAGGGGGCACAATTTAAAGATAGAGGGGGGACGGCTCCGAGGTAATGTGAGGAAGTATTTCTTTACAGAGAGGGTTGTAGATGCATGGAACAGCCTCCCTGTGAAGGCCGTAGAGTCAAAAACAGTGGGGGAATTCAAGAATGCATGGGACAAACATAAGGCAATTCTAGTGAGGGGGTAGGAGGAAGTAGGCGGTTGGTTAACTAGGATCTTGCAGCTTCTCCATTAGTTAGGGAAATGCAGTGGCGGAGCCGGGGGGGGTTGGGGGGTGGTCACCCCTCCTGGCTGCTCCAGTGTGAGTAGTGGTGCCCCGCCACCATCTTTATGCACTGTTTAGTGCCCATTGTGGAGCCTGTGATTGACTGAATGGCCTCCCCTGGCTCCCAAATGAACCCAAACCTGGCTCCGCCACTGGGGAAATGGGCAGACTAGGTGGGCCAAGCAATCCTTATCTGCCATCAGATTCTGTGTTTCTATGTTTCATTCCCCCTTGCAGTACTGTTTTTGCCTACACTACCACAAAACAGGATAGGCAGAGCAACACCTCCCCAACATCAGGAGAGGAAAGCAGTCTTTGTGATGTTCAGTCCTCAAACACTGCCCCCTTCTCCCCCACCTCCGCACCACTGACCCTTAGCAACCCAAGTCCTCCAGAATCTGGGTTGCCAGCATGATGGGTGCCAGAGGTTGCACTACTGCTGCACCACTGGACCTGCTAATTTACCAGTCTGAGCTCCAGGGACCTCCACAACTACACAGTATTGTTCTGGTGGCCGAATTCAAAACTACAGACCTAGTCCATTCCCAGCTTACCCAGCAATGATGTGCAAGCACTTCCATTACCCAATACTGCTGGGCCCATTACATAATTTAAGAGAGAATGGGCGCGTTGAATACTGTATTCCAATTTCTGTCTGCATGTGTTTATCTGCAGATACACCCGGTAAAGATAATGGTCCATCTGGAATTTGGACAAATCATAAATTTATGAGCAGCTTCACTCATTCTGTATCACAAAACATGGCTGCCACCTTTCCCCAGCGTGAAAGCCTTCTTATCTAGACCCTAAATATGTTCCTTCCATTCATGGTCCCATTTATACAAAAGTATGAAAGAGAAAAACACCATCCAGGTGTTTTGTTTATTGATGACAGTCACCCCCACTCCCCCCGAAATCAGACAGCAGTCACTACTTCTAATCCTGTGACAGATAGAGGCTCTGACTAGAAATGCAGCAAATTTAAATTCTGACGGCGAAGTGCCCGCAAAGTGAGCAGTTCACTACAAGGAGTGCCCCATGGAAAGGCTCACTTCGCCTTACTACTTTGTGTTGTCTTTCCGCCTTAAACGTGAAGTAAGGCGGAGTAACAATATTGACAGCACCCCACCCACACAGTCACCAGAATTACTGTGCATCCCCGAAGTGCTACTGTCTTGGTCCAGAAAACTCCCAGTGTTGATGAAGTGAAATGAGAGCATAACAAAAAAATGCAAAGTCTCCTAGAATTAATGGCGCACTCAGTCATGCACACAGTAGTCACAAACAGAGTCGCCAGAATTAATGTGCATCCCTGAACTGCTACTGTCTTGTGTCCAGAAGATTCCACAGTGCTGCTGACGAAGTGAAATGAGAGCATAACAAGAAATGCAGTCTCCCAGAATTAATGGTGCACTGCAAACACACAGACAGATTAAGATTGCGCTGTGCACTCAAGAGATGCATACGAAAAGGCACACCACCACCTAACCAGTGCTTACAAGTCACAAATCCAAATCTGGAAAGGAATACCTTTTGCCAATTTTGAATGTTAATATATGATATTCCTTCAGTCTGTGGAGAGAGAGAGAGAGAGAGAGACAGAGAGAGACAGAGAGAGAGAGACACACACACACAGACACACACACTCAGACACACATACACACAGACACACACGCACAGACAGTGGAAGTGTGCTTTGGGGGAGGGGCATATTTGTGATACACTTCCACTGTCTCAGTACAGACTGAATGTTGTACATCAACCTTCAAAATCCATATACAACAATGCTCGATATGAGCACAGGAGGGTTTCCAACAATCAATTAACTAAAGTTTCAGCAAAAAAAAAAAAGACTCAAAAAGGCTTTTAATAGCTTTTAGGAGGATTGAATCACAGAGAGCTCTCAGAGCAGACTGTCTCCTAAAGCTTTCTACACACACTACCCCGAACTGAGGCTGTGTCGAACAATCTAGAGCCCATGTGACCTGAAATCCCATGAATCACTACAAAATTTGCCTTTGGAGCTTAAAAACAAGGTGAAAAGAGGCAAAGTACATTGTTTTCAATGCACTTCACCTTAAGAATTTGTGGAGTAGTGGTTTGGGAAGGCGGAGTAACGCAAAGTCATTGTTTTCAGTGAACTTCACCGTATCCATTATAATGCAAAATACTCCGCTTCACATTGCAGAGCATTCCACAAATCACTTCGCTGAGCGAATTTGGGCCACTCCGCCCACCACTAGCTCCAACTCCATGAGGGTAAGATACGGTTAGATATGAGTGGAGCCAGTGGAATATTGCAGAATTTTGAATTCATGCATTCATAGATATAGGCGAGCATTCTGTTAGAGGAATGCTGGAGAATATCGAATTCTCATGTTCCATGGTAAACAAACCTACTGCACATGTAGAAAAATGTCTGATGAGTCAAAACAATCTGTGGGGGGGATGCACAATATTTGCTTTTTCCAAGCAATACTATTGTATTTTGTGTAAGATTTTTCCATTCATATTGGCATCTTGTCCCAACCCTGTCACCCTCCTACCTCAGGTAGTACCTTCTACCGCTTTTCTCTGAGTGGATGCAGAGCCTGGGGAGAGTACTACATCATCCTGATTCACTAGTTTTTCTTCCCCCATGCTCTAGAGAAGATATTTTCTTGTTCCCAAGCCAGCATTCATGCTATGATGTGCACATACTGTACTGTGTTAAGATGTAGTATGCCTCAAAGACCTGCACCTGCCCAACCAAGAAGTGACCACTGACACCACCCAACTTGTGCACTCTGGAGTTCATGTTCACAGCTCTGATAGTCTTGCCTCTGTGGAGAGATGGTCAGCTATAGCCTTTTGAGGGGGCTAGACCCAGGAGGACTTTTAGCAGTAGCAGACCTATCTAGGGTTGAGGTGGCTTGCGAGTTTAGCTCCAGGGAGGCAGTGGCCTCCTATAATAAGGTATCATCTTAAGCACTGGATGCATAACTACAGTTTGTATACAACCTAGATCTTCTCACTTGAGATCCCCTTGGTTAGATGGGAATCTTAAGGCAATGAAGATAAAGGGTCGGAGGTTGGAGTGTTGCCGGTGGAAGTCCCAGCTAGATGCTGACAAACTGGTCCTGAGCATCCACCATTGTGAGTACCAGTATTTTTTTACATTCATTCTTTAAGAATATAGCTTTCAATGTTTAGCCACTGCAGTAATGTTTTATGCATTTTGTATTCAGTTTTATTGTGTATGGCGCTCAGAGCCTCCGTGATTGATCGCCTTATAAATAATTTAAAAAAGATCGTACTATTCAGAAAGTTACACCGAAAACTGAATTATTCTGTGGGATCATATTTCATGAGGATACTCTGAAAATCCAAAGACTGACTGCAGATAGTCAACCCATTTGTAACAATCTTTCGCAAGTAAGGTTGTACCACAAGGTGAAAAAATGTTATGTAGTTCAAATATCAAATGTCAATGGCTCAGCAGGTAGCACACTCACTCAACGCTGGGAGATCAGAAGGCTGTGGGTTCTATCCCCACACCAGGCACTTTGGTGAATAGCCCAATACTGACACTACAGCACAGCATGAGGGGGGTGCTGCACTCCTGAGGTGCCATCTTTCAGATGAGACATTAAACCAAGGTGCCATCTGCCTGTTCTGATGGTAGTTCAGGTGAATGTTAAAGATCCCATGGCACTTCTCGAAAACAGTAGGGGAATTTTTATTATAAAATCAATAATCAAATACAAAACAGTTAACTCCAAAATAGTAACCATAAAAGAAATCCATGTAGTATTACATTCATACATTTTCTAGTTTACCTTCAAGTCAATATTTAGAAACCAAAATTTAATCATAATACTGAAAAGTACCCCTCCACCCTTAAGGCATGGAGAATTTCCCCGGTGTCCCAAATTTCCCCCATTCACTAAAAATACCAACAGCTTAATCTGTTTCAGTTGGTTACCATCTGCATTTCCCCTCCCCCCAGTCACCCCTGAAAAAGGGACGTAGTTTCAGTTTGCTTTCTGGGTATAAATAAATAAATACATAAGCCACAATTGCAGCAATACTGTCCGTAATAAAAGCCTTACACCCAAGTGAGAAGCCAGTTTCAACACACACACACACACACACACACACACACACACACACACCTTTAATTTGACTTCTAAGATTCCATTTCTTTTAACTAGAAATACCAGAATCCCCTACAACTGACAGACTGTAGAGTTGGGAGATTTACTAGCCTGCAGTATACACACGATTTTGAGTCAGATGGTCCTGCTATGCTCACAGAGCTTAGTACACTTCTCTGTGACTATATCTAACTCCAAGAGAACAGCAGACCAGCAAACCAGCAAACAGAAAAGTACAGATTAAAAAACTACTACTGACATTCTCTGTAGGTTATTGAATCTCCCACTACTGCAGTCCTCTGATGTCATCAGCAAGGGAATCTGGCATTTCTGGACATGTACATGAAATAGCCAATGCATGATACAGTAATTGTTTGGTTAGGTGAAAGTGTTGTTGCACATAAAGGGCCAATTGGATCAGCCTCACGGTTCTGTATGAAGCTCTTATTGCTGACAGTTCCCCTTTAAACTGCTTCATAGGATTCTGTGATTTTACCCCATCATTTCCCTAATCTGGTTGTTTGCATCCCAACTGCACAAAATGTGCTTGTAATTTTCTGGGAAAAAAGGAGGGCTACATGCATGCAGTGTACAATATATAGTGTGTAATGCATATAAGGCAACTAGCCCACTTCACCTTCCTGTAATCTTACATCATATTCAATCTCTGTGCACAGTTTGTAGGAAAGGAAACATACTGTAGAAAATCAAATTAATTTATCATTTGCTGGGGGGGTGCATATTTATGCATAGTTGTACCCTTTGCACTCTCACTGGCTACCTTTACCCAGAAGTAAAACTCCAGACCAGTTTGCTAGCCAAACAAGGAGCTATTGGGCCCAAAATCCCCTGCTTTAGGAACATGGCCAGGAATGCCCTTTACCTCTTTCCTGGCATACTCAGCTGGGAAAGCAGTCATGGCTGCTAACTGGTTAAACAAGTTGCCCGATACAGTGTAAAGTGATCTCTGTGGTTTGCATTTGTAGTCCATTGCAGATGAAGCAATTACACTGCTTTTAGTCAGTTTCTCACTGCATATGTAACCTGTGACTTTATGCAACAACCTGTACTGATATTTTACCAAACTATGTAAATAGGTATCTGAAGTCTGACTTGCCTGCATTTCCACTGGAACTGTGTTTTGAACTTTTAATGCAATCTGTATTTCATGTGAAACCTTTGTACATGAGCACTTTTGTTCAAAGGTGACTCTCCAAAATGTTCAAATAATAAATATTAAAGGGCACATGTAAAGTGAACCCCACTTATTGTAGCTAAATGTGTAGGAACTAAAATAAGAAGTTATTTGAAAGGTGTAAACAGGACTTCCGATCAAGACTTGTAGTGCAAGCAGAACTCTCCTACAGCATTCAACAGGTCAGTGTTGTAGTTCCAGTTGCATAAGATAACAGGAAACTAAATTAGTTTAGCATAAAGAAAGAACTAGAAGATTAGTTTACAGTTTGCTCCAAATAGTCCAAATGAGTTCTGGTTTATTTGGGGGCATGCTATCATGTAAACCGATGATCAAATAAATAATACCAAAAAAAAAAAAAAAAGTATACTGCAATATATTCCACCATAGCAGAGGAAGGCAAACATACAGATCAGCTAGTGGCAGAGATAGGATGCTGGCCCATTTCACAGTTTCCTGTGACAACCACCAAAATCCTGAAATTCCCAAGAGATTTTAATGGAACAGCACCACAATGAAACAATACATTGGAATAAACTGCATTCAAACGGCACTACAAAGCCACATTTCATGCCATTTAAAGGGCAAGTCAGACACAAACCTATATCCCATAACCCCCAAAATGTTTTGATTGCAAAATAAATTCTAGAAGAAAATGCATACCAGGGCTTTAATCTACTAAAAAAATAAATACTCACCTGTTAAATGCTATTAACTAGAACCAACTGGACGCTGACTTCTCGTTTGGGAAAACTGAGATCAGCTCAGTTTAATCTTCTAAGTAAAATGCACACCCTATAAAAAAAAAATACAGAGCACCATTATGCCCTTCTGAAATCTTAAGTGCAATTGTTCAGTGCTCACAATACTAGAAAGCATCCCAGGAGATAGGTATCTGAAACAGGTCTGAATGAAAGAGAGGTAGCACTGTACAGCAAGGATGACATCAATGTAATGCAATGGCAGGGCAGGAGGAGCAATCGAGGCCCTATGGGTCTCAGTAGAAGACCAGTCAGAGGAACCATTAAGACTACTGGTGATCTACAGACCCCCTACACAAGGAAAGGAAGGGGAAAGGCAGCTGCTGCAGGTGGTAAAAAGGATAGCTCTCAAAGGGGAGCTCCTAATAGTGGGGGGCCTAAACCTTCTTGATGTGGACTGGGACCCCCTCCCCTCCAAAATGGCAGCGTCAGCCAGGAGTAGAGAGATCCTAGATTCTCTCCAGAGAGCTTTCAGGCAGCAGCTGGTTAGGGAGCCCAGTAGAGGGGAATAAAATACTGGACGTGGTCCTCTCCAACAGGAAAAACGTGGAAAAAGTTGAGGTGGGAGACAGCCTGGGTATAAACAATCACAATACAGTGTGTTTCAGAGTAAGGACAGGGAGCCTAACAAACAGGACCAGCCCAAGGATTATGGACTTCAAGTAGACAGACTTTACCAGAATAAGGGAAATATTCAGGGAGGGAATAGAAGGGAAGGGGAAATTAGGAGATGTAGAAGAATTATGGTACTCTATTACATAGATTTTGATGGCAGATAAGGACCGCTTGGCCCACCCAGTCTGCCCATTTCCCTACCTAATGGATAAGCTACAGATCCTAGTTAACCAGCAGCCTACTTCTTCCTACCCCCAACCCCTAGAATTGCCCTTATGACTGTCCCATGCATGCTTGAATTCCACCACTGTTTTGACTCCACAACCTCTGTGAAAATACTTCCTTAAATTACCTCTGAGCCGCCCCCTTCTATCTTCAAATTGTGCCCTTTGTTCTTGCACACCCTTTTTTTGAAAGATGCTACCCTCTTGGACTTTGTGGATTCCTTGAGGTACTTGAAAGTTTCTATCATGTCCCCCTCTCTCCTCCTTTCCTCGAGGCTATACATATTCAGCTCCTTAAATCTCTCTTCATATGTCTTCCAGTGCAGACCCTGCACCATTTTAGTTGCCCGCCTCTGACAGTCTCCATCCTGTCTATGTCTTGCCAAGATTGGGTCTCCAGAACTGCACGCAGTACTCCAGATGGGGTCTCACCAACTGTCTGTACAGAGGGATAATAACTTCCTGTTTTCTACTGGTGATGCCTCTCCCTATGCATCCCAGTATCCCCCAGCCCTCCTTGCTGCCCTCTCACATTGCTTGCCCACCTTTAGGTCATCTGATATGACAACCCCCAGGTCCCTTTCCATTTTTGTTGTTGTTAGTATCTCACCCCCATTGTGTACTCTTCCCCTGGGTTTTTGTTTCCCAGGTGCATTACCTTGCACTTCTTAGCATTGAATCTAAGCTGCCATACATTTGACCATTCCTCTAACCTTGCCAAGTCCCTTCTCATCCTTTCCACCCCACCTTGTGCATCAACTCTGTTGCAGATCTTTGTGTCTTCTGCAAAGAGACATACTTTTCCTTCCAGTCCCTCTGCAATGTCGCTTATAAAGACATTGAAGAGGACCGGTCCTAATACTGAACCCTGCGGTACCCCACTAGTAACCCCCCTTTCTTCAGAGTGGACTCCATTTACTATTACTCTCTGTGTCCTATTCTCCAGCCAATTCTTTACCCAGGCTGTCATCTTGGGACCCACTCCAAGGCTGGCTAACTTCTATATTAATCTTTTGTGTGGGACTGTGTCAAATGCCTTGCCAAAGTCTAGGTAGGCCATGTCCGCAGCCCCTCCCTGATCTACTACTTTGGTCACCCAGTCAAAGAAATCTATCAGATTTGTCTGGCATGACCTTCCCACTGTGAATCCATGCTGCCTTGGGTCCTGAGCCCCCTCTGGCCTCTAGATACTCAACAATTCTTTCCTTCAGAGGTGATTCCACCATTTTCCCTACCACTGAGGTTAAACTAACAGGTCTGTAGTTTCATGCTTCTGCCTTGCTCCTACTTTTGTGAAGGGTAATCACATCTGCCCTTCTCCAGTCCTCTGGTACCACCCCATCCTCCCATGATTTGTTAAAGAGGGTAGTCAGTGGTGTCATTAGTTCTACCCTTAGTTCTTTTAGAATTCTGGGATGAATCCCATCAGGCACCATTGCTTTGTCCACCTTCAGTTTTAAGAGTTCTTTCAGAACCCTTTCTTCTGTAAATGGTCTGGTATCAACTTCTGTATCTAGAGTGTTTCTACTGTTTGTTTTAGGTACCTCCCCCACTTCCTTTGTAAATACTGAGCAAAAATATTTGTTTAGTATCTCTGCCTTTTCACAGTCACCCTCTGCCCACCCTCCTCTTCTTTATTAAGCCTCACTAACCTCCCTTAGTCTTCCTTCGCTCCTGATGTACCTGTAAAAGGTTTTATCCCTTCTTAACTGAGTTGGCTATCTTTTCTCGGTTAGGGCCTTTGCTGTTCTGACTGCCTTCCAGCCCTTTTACTTTAACTGTACAGTTCTCTGTCCTGCTCCTTCTGTGATTCCTTGTACTTCCTGAATGCTTTCTTTTTCTCTTGAACCTTCACTGCCACTTCCTTTGAGAACCATAGTGGTTTCTTATATCATTTTGTTTTGTTTATTTGCTTCACACAAAGGCTTGTTACCTCTGTGATGGCAGTTTTTATTATTCCCCATTGTTCTTCCACCCCTCCTTCCTGCCCATTTGCTAGTGCATTCCTTAGGCACTCACCCATTTTGGCAAAGTCAGCCCTCCTAAAGTCCAGTACTTTTGCCTTTGTATGGCTTGACTCTATTGCTGTGTTTATTGTAAACCTGTGTATTAGAGGGGTGTTACTGATAGCCACCAAACTCTGCATAAAGAAAGTAAGAACAATATAAGGCAGCCACTCTAGTTTACCAGGGAGGTGTCTGAGGCAACTGGGGAAAGAAAAGGGTTATTCAGAACATAAGACCACCCAGAGAATGGAGGACAGGGAGATTTACAAAGAGAAGCTGAGAGTGGCAGGGAAGAAGATTAAGAGAATTGAGGCTGATACCAAAGAGAAAACTGCTAGGCAGGCCCAAAAAAAAAGGGAGGGTGAACTAGTGGAGGGAGAATTTGAGAAGGCAGAGGTGCTTAATGGCTATTTCTGCTCGGTCCTTAATGGTGGAGGGGGAAGGAAGGAGACCAGTGTTAGGAGGGAAGGGTGGGAAAGAAAAAAGGTGGATCCTAGCTAGCCTGTTCAGTGAAGACAGGATAAGAGAGGAACTAGGAAGCTTGAAGTTAGACAAGGCAATGGGTCCAGACAGCTTGCATCCTTGGGTACTCCCGAAACTAAGGTAGGAGCTGGCAGCACCTTTGACAAGGATGTTTAACTTGGCCCTGGAAACAGGGTGGGTGCCAGGAGACTGGAAGAAGTCTGATGTGCCAATTCATAAAGGTGGCAACAAGGAGAAGGAAAAGAATTATTGCCCAGTCAGCCTTGCATCAGTGGTGAGGAAGATGGAGGAACTAATTAAGGAAAGGGTCTGCCTGGTGGACAGCAGACTGCAAGGTGAGACAACATGGTTTTACTAATGGGAGAGCATGTCAGACGAACCCAATAGAGTTTTTCGATTGGGTGACGAAGATGTTTGATTGGGGGGCAGGGCAGTGGTTGTGACCTATCTGGACTTCAGAAAGGCTTTCAACAAGGTCCTTCACAGAAGGCTGGTTAATAAGCAGTAAAGCTTCAGGGTGGGACAGAAAATAACTATGTAAGTGGAAAACTGGTTGAAGGGCAAAAGCCAGAGGGTGGTGGTTAATGCAGTGCACTCCAGGGAGGAGAAGGAGATGAGTGGGGTGCCCCAGGAGTTGATACTGGGTCCCATCCTCCAATATCTATATCAGTGATATAGTGGAGGGACTGGAGGGTAGGGTGTACCCATTTGCAGATGATATGAAAATCTACAATAGGGGAGAACACCCCATGGGGGTGGAGGCCATGAGGGAGGACCTGAAGATTCTGGAATGCCAATCGGAATCTTGGCAACTGAAATTCAGTACCAAAAAAAGTGTACTATAATGCACATGGGCATAAGAACCCACAGGCCACTTACACACAAGGGAGGGGGGTTAATTAAGCCAACTGAGCAGGAAAGGGATCTGGAATTATAACAACCTGAAGGTGGGTACCAAATGCAGCAAGGCAGTAGGCAAGGTGAATAGAATGCTGGTGTGCATAGGGAGGGGCATAACAAGCAGAAGGAGGGGAGGTGTTGATGCCTCTTTACAAAACCATGGTGAGATCTCACCTAGAATACAGGGTCCAGTTCTGGAGACCTCACCTGCAAAAATACATGGATGTAATTGAGAGGGTTCAGAGAAGGGCAACCAAGATGGTGCATGGTATGCAGGGGAAGCCCTATGACAGGCTGAAGGAATTGTATCTGTACCAGTTGGAGACTATAAGGGGGTGAGAGAAGAGACACAATTGAAACATTTAAGTACATAAAGGGGATTAATAAGGTGAGGGAGGGCAGTTTACAAGGAAAGCGGGGTATAAAATGAGGTCATAGTTCAAGAATAGAAGAAGGAAGATTTAGGGGCAATGTGAGGGGATGTTACTTTACAGAGTGGGTGGTGGAGACATGGAACAAACTACCTGAGGAGGTGGGGGGCCAAAATGGTGGAGAGATTTGAGAGGGCATGGAACAGACATAAAAGGTTGACGGGGGGGGGGCCCTAGGAGCACACACACACACACACACACACACAGAGGCAAGGGTAAGACTCGATGGGCCAGAGAGGTCCTTTTCTACAGACACATTTCTATGATTCTATGAAAGTGCTAATGGTTAACGCCCTCAGGCCCTGCTGTCTGTCTAGATTTTTATATGTTCAAAGACAATTAACGGTTGATCAACTAATATTTGATAAGATATTCACAGCCGTGAAACAATTGTTAATTATTCCTCCAGTCTTCAAAAAAAGTAAGGACAGACTTGAAATGTGGCTTGTATCCAACTCTTCTGGTTGTAACTCAACATCAGCTGAGCAACAAAATGCAATCTCATCAACAGGTTCACCATTAGGCTGCCCCCAGAATGCTGCTCACAGACTAATGCTAGATTTGGTCAGGAGCAGAATCTGGTCACAAGGGGTCAGTCATAGAGGAAGAATATCAAGCGTCCCAAGGACTCTTCTCTCCAAGGGAGGGAAAACATGAGTTCTGTCAGAGTCGGACCGTCCCACTATTAGGATGCCTGGAAATCTCCAGGTGGGCCCCACTTAGGCACCTGCCCACCTTCTAAGCTCTGAAGATCATTGCAGTTATCATCCATTTTCTAATTATTGTGTTTTTCTTTAACTACAAGATGCAAACGGGGGTTGCTTTATTTATGGCTGTTACATTTCATTATGTTCTGAATATTTATGGTGTTATCATACATCTAGGATTCCTATGCTACTACCACCCTGGGCCTCCAAGGAATGAGCACAAACAAATAAAGTCTATTACTACCACCACATCAGAACAAAAAGATTGATAACAGTGTGTAACCCTGACCCCTCCCCTACTGATTTTCCAGGTGGGCCCCCTCTACTCCAGTCTGACCCTGCCATGGGCAACCACGAAGTCGAGGCTTGGTGGTAGTGCAAACAATATGAAATACAAAAGAGATGCTGTGGTTCTGTATAACAGACAGACCTGATGCGCATGCGCAAACACACACACACACACACACACACACACACACACGTACACACCCGTAGCAGGAGTGAAAATGGATAAAGGGTCTGGGCAGTCTTTGAGAAGCAGTGTCCACTTTCCTCTGGCCTGCTCCATCATGCTGGATGTTCTGGACTGTGTACCAATGGGAAAATAGTCCTCCCACTCCTGCCTGCACCACAGGGAAATCTGTGGGGAATTGATCAGGTGGGCCAACTGATCAAGTGGTCAATTGAAGGTGGGACCAGGAACATGGCCAATAGCCACTGACCCACAGGAGAAAAAGCTTACAAAAAATAAATAAATAAATAAAATCTAGAGCATCAGAGTGAAGGGGAAGGTAGTTGCACCAACTACAGCTGCTAAAGCATGCAGATGAGCATCAACACTCACACGCACACACACACACACGCACGCACGCACACACGCACGCACGCACCCACACACACACACACACACACACAATGAGGTCACAGGCATACCTCTCAACCTTTTGTCACTGAAATGAGGGACATTGACATTTTTGGACACTCAAAATAAGGGACAATGAGGGACACATCCTCAGACATGGAGATACAGGCTCAAAACACTGTGTAAACCATAGTTTTTACTTGTACAAAGTTAATGTTTGATTTAATATTTTAGAATATTAAGAATCTGTACTTTAAAGTCTGAATTTACAGCACATTCTCTTTGAGGGCAGCACCTTTTCCACGAGAGACCAATGAGGGACAGAGACATTTTAAGGGGGAAAATGAGGGATGTCCCTCATAATGAGGGACACTTGAGAGGCATGGTCACAGGACTCAAAACAAAAACAAACACAACCAACATGGATCACAAAGTGAGTCACTTCTTGACATGACATTTAAACAATCCAGTTCTGTAACCACTTGTTCCAGCTGCATTACAAATGCAATGCACTGAACAAGTACACTAAGGGCATAAACTGATCAAACGAGTATAACAACATCCATTTATTTTTCATAACAAACTCCCTTCCAAACCATTTAAAAGGCCAGTTAGCTTGGGTCATAAACTTGCATCTGCAACCCCAACCCCCCTCCCCCAAAAAAGACATACGGGGGCTTTATACTGAATTACATAAAGAGAAAAAAATACTCACCAATAAAAATTCAGATAATTTTAGCACAGATGGGATACAGGATTTTATTTTTTAAAAGCAGAGAATAAATCAATTTATTCTAGTGAGAAAAATACACAATTTAAAACATTAACATACAGAGCACATGCATTTTTTTTCAAACTTGTAAGTGCAACTGCTAAAACTAAAGTACTGAGCTCAGCACCAAAATGCAATCTCATTAACATGTGCTAGATTAGGTTGCTCCCAACACAAAGTTAGATTTGACTGACGCCACATTCCCACATTATTTTCTTCAGTATTAGGGACACCGAAACCTGAAAGTGATTAGAAAGACTCTCTGCTAATGGTTAACGTGGTTGATGGGTTCACACTTTTAAACTGGTGTGTCGCTTTCTCCAGCTACCAGAATAGCAAGCTTAGACTGCTATAGACATGCTCCATGTCCTCATATGGCATAGGAACCCATTATCTTTGGGCCAGAGGTGGAAAATTGTCAACTAAACTATAGCAATACCAGATTTATTAGCTGGTCTTGCAGACAGACCCCATCAAAAAAGAAAATCCATACATTTTCTTAGAGCAGCCAAGTCTGATTTGTATTTAGCGGGATTCTGCCCATATGTAAATTTTTTTATCTCTGTTCGCTCCCTTCCCGACCGGCCCATGTCCACCGCCGCCCCCCAGCCCCGTCATCCCGGGCTCACCTCTGCTTCCATGAGGTGCCAGCTGGCCAAGCGCAGTGCCTGTGGGAATCAGCATCATCTCACCTGTCAAGATTTTTTCCTGTTTTACATTCTCAGCCCTGAGCGCGGAGAGAAGGTATGCAATGACACCAATGGCCAAGCCACTCACGCTTCTGCACGTGGCCACCAGGTGTCATCTGCCCCCTATGTTGTGGGTCCATTGCGCCAGCCACCACCAGGGACCAGTCAAGCAGCAGACTCCATCAAATCCCTCCCCGGGAGAGGAGAGTAGATTAGTCCTCCAAACGCTCAATCCTCTCCCTCCCCAGCTACCTCCCCCCGGTGGCCCACAAACACCACGAACATGGGTCGCCAGCATGGCAGGAGGTAAGCCAAGGATGCCTCAAACCTCCACGCCACTGAGCTGGCTTACTTCTGCCCATATTTAAAGTAGAAGAAGGTCGCAGGACTCATTCATAAAAATAGCATCAGTCACAAAGTGAGCCAGTTGTTCAGATGGGATTCAGGCAGTCCAGTGCAGTTTAAACATTCAGAACAACAGTTTATTTATTTATTTCTTTAACATTTTGTGACCGGGTAGGCCCACTGAGCCCCGAAGGTCCCTTTTTCAGAGGCGACCCAGGATAACAATACATATTTTCATACAGAGAAAGACTTGGGTTACAGAGTAGTTTCAGGTGTGTGAGAAGGTTACAGCCATGGTTATCATCATGCATCAGTCCTTACAAATATGTTGACAGTAGAATTAACAAAAGGTGCAGAAGAAATGTAATTTTACATGGTAAGCTCATTGTTTACTACTGGCATGGTTCAGTGGAAAGTTGCTGTGGTACTATGCCTAGAGGGAAGCACTGTGGAACCTGATGAGGTGTTTGGAGAATCTGGATATTAGGAAGATAGAAGCAAGTGGGGGGTTTATGAGCCATGGCAATGACAAGTGCTAGTATCAGACATATAGGATTTGAGTCTGGTGCAGAAGTTCCTCAGTGAGGAGGCTTCCTGCACTAGGGGTGGGAGCTTGTTCCACAGGTAGAGGGCTGAGTAAAATGACCTGCCCGCCAGCGTTAGTCCTGACTCTGGGAACTTCAAGCCATGTACATCCAGATGTCCGTAGGCTCCTGGGGTTATGTTTGAGTGCTATAGTTCCAGTGATGCTGGGTGGAGCTGAAGGGCTGAGTAGCTTGAAGGTCAAGCAGAGCAGGGGGTAGTTGATACAAGAGGTCAGCGAGGGCCAGCGTAGCTGGGCAAATGTGTCACAATGGTGCCTTCACAAGTGGTCCTGGGTAGCAAACCGGGCTACCTTGTTATACAGAATAATGTGCCCACCCCCAAAAGCAATAGCATTTACCAAACCCACCTCCCCACTGGTATCAGTGTCCTAACAATCTAGCTGGGTATCCAGACTAAGGTGCAAGCCTGTATGTTGCTGTGGGTTGGCTGGCATTAGGATCCTGAAATCTTGTAGAAATTACTTGACTAACTTTGAACAATTTTAAATAACCCCTGCCAGGGCAGGCCTTGGGTCTACTCACAATGTTATAGTTCACTAGTTCAGGGTTGAAGAATGCAGGCTTCCTGGGATTGAAGCTCCAGAGGCAGCAGCTGGTGGAAAGGAATTGAGAGCAACGTCTGGCAGATGGCAGGCCAGCAGCTAGCAGAAGGAGACTAAGAGGGACGTCTGGCAGATAGCAGCAGCTAAAGAAAGGAGATTGAGAGCAATATTTGGCAGATGGCAGCAGCTAGTGAAAGGAGACAGAGTGATATCTGACAGATGTCAGCAGCTAGTGAAAGGAGATTGAGACCGATGTCTGGCAGATGGCGGCAGCTAGTGAAAGGAGACTGAGAGCGATGTCTGGCAGATGTCAGCAGCTAGTGAAAGGAGACTAAGAGTGATGTCTGGCAGATGGCAGCAGCTAGTGAAAGGAGACTGAGAGCGATGTCTAGCAGATGGCAGCAACTAGTGAAAAGAGACTGAGAGCGATGTCTGGCAGATGTCAGCAGCTAGTGAAAGGAGACTGAGAGTGACGTCTGGCAGATGGCAGCAACCAGTGAAAGGAGACTGAGAGCGATGTCTGGTAGCTGGCAGCAGCTAGCAAAAGGAGATTGAGAGTGACATCTGGAAGATGGCAGCAGTTGGTGAAAGGGGATTGAGAGTGACATCTGGCAGCTTTCTCCTCGAGGGTTTGAGACTGATATCTAGCAGCTTTCCCCCTTCTGTTGGTTGCAGGCTCTTGCAGCTTGTCACTTTCTACTGGATCTGGGGGATGAGGGCCAGGATGCCTTCTGTGAAGATAAGCATTAGAGGATCCAGCAACAGCTCTCACTGTCTGATTCCCCAAACCATTATTCTGGTAGAAAACATATGCCCTGAGCCTTGGTAGATCACAACAGTTGTTCCATGCCCTACAGTTGGGAGCAGTGAATACCCCTTTGGAACAGTCAGCGCACACCCCTCAGGGCTGAAATTTCACACCATCTTTTGAAAAGCTTTATTTACAAAATTAAATGCCACTTGCCTTTCACACTTCTCTGGTCTGCTGGCATTCTCCAGTCTCTGGGAGTCCTGTGCAGGTGTCTCCAGACTCTGGCTATGTGGCCCAGTACCTTCCAGTTGGCAAAGGTGAACACTGTTCATGACCTCCCTCAGGCTAATGGTTCTCTCAAACGCTGCAGAAAAAAACTTTCAACTGACCTTTTTTGTGTTTTTTTTTTTTTAATTCTCTCTGGTTCTCCAGACAAAAGGAAACCTGTCTGACAAATTTCTTGCCTTTTGACTGTGGAAGCCACAGGCCAGCTGTCAGACTATCCATTTCACACAGTCTGAGCTCTCTTTCCTCAAAGAGAGCCCAGAACCATACTGCCTCAAGCTGTCAGTCTCTCTGTTTTTTCTCAGATCAGTTGTAGTTTCCCATTGGTTAAAACCTGCTGCCTGTTCCCACCTAGAATTTGGATTTGCTGCTGCTGCAAGCAGTCCACGTGCAGTCCCAACTTTCAGTTTTTTAGCCGAACAGTAATGTTTTAAATATAATTGCCCACCTTGCCTGGCAGCAGCCTCTCTGCCCTTGCATCCAACTGCAGAGTTACACATTTCAAATTAGTTCCCTTCCTGGCTGTCACTGCCGCCATTTTGAACAATCCCCAGGCAGCAGGCAGGACTTCATCAATATTCATTCTGCATTATTAATATTTATGAGGTCCCACTCATTAGCGCTTTTTAAATAAAGACTTCTTCCCTTGTGTCTCCAGGCCCCGAATAAAAGATTCAGGTGCCCAGGTGCATGGAAGGAACTTTTGTTTAGCTGCAGGAGCAGCGAGAAAACCAACGTGTGCTACAGTGCATGTGTGAATCGCCAATCTCACATTTCCAGAGTGGCAGTTCGTGGCTTGCTCTTCTGGCTCCAGTTAGAGAAGGATCACACTTCTGGGGCTGGATGGAGGTTTGAGAGCTCACCAGGACCTGGGACTAGCAGCAGTGAGGCACAGGAGGCAGTGGGAACAAGTGGGAGAAGAAAGAAGGTAAGCCCCCAACCACTGGGGGGCAGTTACAAAACAAACCCCCTTAAAGCCATTTAAAAGGCCAGTTAGTTTGGGCCATAAACCTGCATCCCTCAACCCCAAGAAGGTAGCATTTTACTCTGAGAATTAAGCTCAAGAAGAAAAGACATACTAGTAGGGCTTTATATATTAGTTTCCTTAGAACAGACAAAATAATTACCAATAAAACAATCACTGGTGACTTTAGCACAGACTGGATATAGGATTTTGTTTTGGAAAAACTGGGAATAACTTAACATAGTCATAAGTAAAATGCACAACTTTAAAAAACATTAACATACAGAGCACCAGCATGTTCTTCTGAAATCAGCAGTGCTCCCAGAACTATAGGGAGTCCCATACTTTATGGGATTTGAGGGTTGAAAATGGGATATGAAAATGGGAAACTCGCCTCTTTTATTGCTCCCCTCACTGACCTGGGCTGCCTACTTCTACTATCGTAGCACTTACGTCTGCGCACTATGTTGTTGCATTTATGGACCTCTCTCTGCTTCTGTGTTTTTGTGTAGCTACTGTACTGTACTATTGATACATTCTTAATGTTATTGTTGTAAAAAAAAAATACTATTCAATACCTTATGTGAAATAGTTTTTTCCCTGTACTTTTGATTGTATATTACCCTGTACCCTTAATCCCCCCCACTCGGTCACACTGGGAGACAAGCAACTTGTTGTTCACTGTGCCTTCCTGGTGAAACAGTTCAATAAATAAATATGGGAAGGAAAACTGTATTTATTAATTTATACATGGAAATGCCACCCAAGATTTAAAGCCCATAGGAAATGGCCACTGAGAGTCTTGGAGGATCATTTAAATGGCTGCTGGAGACAACATTTCAGCAGGCTGAGAACCTATGGGTTTGGAGACCCTGCACATGCTCCAGTCATGCACTCACTGTAGTCTCTTACTGGATGGTTTTAAATTTCTTTGATGCCACTGGGGTTAAAATTTGAGCACTTGCTTCACATCCATCTTTCATGCGCCATGGGATTGTGACACGGACTCTATCTTGCTAGCTCAAGAGACTCCAGAGCTACGTGTTTTTGGTGTTTTTTCCCAGTGTTCCACTTCGCTCTGACCATCTGTGACCAACTGCAATCCTGGGACTCAGCAAGCCTTGGAGCAGGAGCCACGAGCAACCTACTCTCTGCGCAAAGGAACTGTCAAAGAGCCAAGTGTCCACCTTCACGGAATTTTATTGGGAAAAAAAACTGGGTAAGCCAGCTTGTTGCCCTTCCATAAGACCAAGCTAGTATGAGATCACATCAGATGCTGACTCGACTGTACCTCTTGCTAGGGAAGTAAAAAAAAAGTTAGTAAAAGCAACTGAGAAAGAAATTTCTAGAGGACAATAGTTGTTCTTGTGTTCTGGGTCACCAACTCTGGGCTATGGCATATAAATAGCAGTGTCAGTGGCTCAGTAGGTAGCACACTCGCCTCTGAGACCAGAAATCAGAGGGCTGTGGGTTCAGTTCTCACACCTGGCACTTGGGTTAATATCCCAGTACTGACACTGTAGTGCAGGATGAGAGGGGTGCTGCACTTCTGAGGTGCCGACTTTCGGATGAGATGTTAAACCGAGGTCCCATCTGCCTGGACTGGTGGCAGTTCTGGTGGATGTTAAAGATCCCATGGCACTTATCGAAGAGAGTAGGGAAAATTTTTATTGAAATCTGACCAAAATCATAAGAAGGCATATACAAATCAATAGTACAACATACATAACCATAGAAGGGAAAGAAAAAAAAACAACCATAAATAAGTATTAATTCATACAATAACCCTGAACATAAAAGAAATAATATAACCCACTCCCTCCCTCTCCTCACTATAAGAGTAGGGGAACATTTTTTTCCTTATCAAGATTATAACAAAGCATATACAAGTTACCACAGTAACATATTCAATCAATTGTTCCTATACTAAGGGTTTTAAATAAAGGAAAATTATCCCCATCTCAAGTTCCAAGTCCCAGTATCCAAATGACTTCCTTCTCTCGCATTTATACCTTTAGGACTTAAATCTATCAAAAAGAATCATTCTAAAGTTGAGACAGTTTGCTGTTGTAATATAAATCTGCATCTGCTGATCCAGAGTCAGTATAAAAAATGGGCCATAATCAGTCTTAATGTACTATGGGATAAAGACTGTAATTCTGGAGGAATTATTCCATAATACAAAAGGGCTGGTATAGGCGGAATAAACTGTACATCTTTCCACCGGTTTTTAACTCTGTCCCAAAACTGTGTCACATAAGGACAATGAAAATATAAATGATCCACAGATTCTATTATGTGCACACAGGATAACCTAGAACAGTTTCTATCTAACAGGGATTTGTGTTTATGGTTTCCTTTAACATTTATCTGTCCATGAATACTCAACCAAACCTGATCCCACTTCTGGGCTGGTATTCTGTCATCTGTGATAAATTTAATAATCTGGTCTTTGGCAAGAACCGGGAAATCCCCAAACACATTTGTCCCAAAACAAGACTGTAAAACTTCCAGATACAATATTTTCCTTGAAAAGTTTAACACTGATACATAACTAATTCCCCATTGTTTAATGTTGTCAAAAACTTCTTACCATTGGTTCCCTAACCAAGGACAATGTTTATTTTTGTGAATGAACTCATTATGTTGCCACTCATTTAATATCCCCTTTAACTTCTGCATTACCCAAATTCTCCAAATGTACGTACATCCTTTCATGAGGGGCAAGACATTGGCGTATATAAAAACTGTAAAGAAAAATAAAATTGGGTTAGGCATCCCTATTCCCCCTTCTTTAATATCCATATATAAATACATTCCTTTTAATCAGAATCAGCCTACTGCCCCCAAAAGAACTAAAGAAACAACTTAATATTTTGACTTCTAAACCCTTGGGAAGAGGGAAAATCATACTAATAAATAAAAAAGTTGGAATTAAAAATGTTTTTATATAATAAATTATTTTCTTTTTAGAGACCTTCAACTTATTCCATTGTGTTACTTTTGCTGTACCCATTTGTAAGGTTATTTCCCAATTATACCTGGCCGTATCTGTTCCACCAAAGTAAATCCCTAGAATTTTACAAGGTGATCTAGCTAATGTAAAGCCCCCAAAAATTTCAGGGCCCAAAGGAAAGCCAGTCAATTTTAGACATTTTGTTTTCCCCAAATTAAGACATGCATCTGTTTCTTTCCCCAATTCCTGAATTAAGTTACATGCTCTAATTAAGGATTTCTCATCCTGTAAGAGTAAACATAAATTGTCTGCATATGCTATCACTTTGTGTACTGGCAGGTCCTTTGCTAAAACACCCCAAATTTTGGGAGACTTCAGGAGTATCCATAACAGTGGGTCTATAGAAAATCCATCTGATAGGGTGCACAAGTGGCAGCCCTGCCTTACTCCTTGATAAATACCTATCTTTTTCCCTAGTCTGCTGATTATGTTAGGTCTAACATATGCCAGATTATAACACAGTTGAAGCTATTGAACAAATTCTTTGGGGATGCCATAAAATTGCAGACATTCCCAAAGATATTGATGTAAGACTTTATCAAAGGCTTTGGATTGATGTAAGCTAATTACATAGCCTTCTGAGATCAGGGCCCTGTCCTATTCCATGCCTTTCTGTACTATATTCCTCAAAAAAATCAAAGCACCTGTCATACGTTGGCCAGGCACTGCGTAAAATTGGGTGGGGAGCAGCAGTTCCGACATGACTGACGCCAGTCGGTTCCCGAGCAGTTTTGCAAATAGTTTAAAATCTACATTTAGTAATGTAATCGGTCGCCAATTATTAATATCACTCTGTATCCCTGATTTGAATAGAAAAATCAACAAACCTTCATACATTTGAGTAGGTAAAATATGATCCAACAAAAAGGAATTAAATAACTGCACTAACACTGTGGGCATAATAGACCATATCAATTTATAGAATTTGCCTGGTAAAACGTCTGACCTGGGGAAACTTTTGTTTTTAAACCAGCTATGACAGTTTCTACTTCCTGTATTGAAAACGGTTTTAACATATCCTTTGCTTGCTTAACATCTAATTTAGGGGATGCTGCTAATTCTAATATTAGGTTTACTGTCTCCTTGTTTCCATGTGAAGATTTAAAAGTTGATTCAGTGTGGATCTTTAATTGTGATATAATTTCCTCATTGCTCCTTGCTACGAGGCCTCCATTAGTTAGTAGAGTAGGAATAAGTTTCTTGTCCCTCTTCTCTTGACTAGCAAGATATGGGTTTACTTGGGCAGCTGTGCCTTGAGTACCAAAGGATTGTTCATTTATTAGAGAAAGCAGTCTGTTATATTGGAATTGACACATATTATCCCTTATTATCTCCAGTTCAGATGATAGATCTTCCTTCCCTTCATACTGACGGGAAAGTAGGTCTTCGGAAACTGTCCGTAGCCTTAAGTATTCTGTATAGGAAGACTGTACTTTTATATTACCTAAAACTTGAAAAACCCTATCATACGATTTTTAAAATCTTCCCACCAAGACCCGATGTATCATATAATTCTAACTTTGTTAATTTGTCACTTACAATCCTTTTTATCTGTCGTATTATAATTTCGTCCTGTAAAATGGAGATATTTAGTCTCCATACACCCCGCCCTACTTCTGTATGTGGTGGTAGGGGTATCTGGAAGCCAATTAGACAATGATCGGAAGTTTCTACTGGGATTGTTTCCACTGTTAGTAAAGGTATTTGTTTCTTTAATAAAAAGAAAATCAATTCTAGAGGATAATTAGCCTTTATAGAAGGTCGGTGGAGCCTTCCCTCTAGGGCCTACACAAACATCCTGCAGTCCTGCTATTTTAGTCAATGTCTTAAGCATTGTCTTGTCACAATATTGCTTTCCAGACATATTCTTTTCCTGTAAATTTATATTAAAATCCCCTTCCCAAATCACTTGCCTGCTTGTGTGTAAGTAAGGCTGTATTTTTTGTAACAAAGAAACTTGTAACGCTTTAGTTTGGGGACCATAAATTCTAATTAATCTACATGACACTGCATTCAAAAGTACATCTAAAATAAGTATTCAACAAGGTTCCAGGTCCACTATCCTTAAAATTTTAATTGCGGATGTCAAAAAACAAAATCCCAACCCACAACAAGTTTCCGTCCCAACTGACCATTGGGAAATCCCCCATTTCCAATCCTCAGAGGCTTTCTCTATTTTAGACCGAGAATGCAGTCTAGTATCTTGTAAAAAATATACATCAAAATTTAGATGTTTGAGAATGCCATAAGTTGATAGTTTTTTCGTGTTGGATTTTATACTATTTACATTTAGACTAGCTACTTTCAGATGTATAGGTTCAGGGAGGAGGTTTAAAGGTCTTCCCACTTGAGCATGTTATCCGCTTCTGTGGTTTCTTTGTCAGTGAGGCCACTGTGCCACCAGAATTTTCTATTGAACTTGGAACAGTTTCATTTGGAGAAACCTCTATACCAGGGGTTTTGGTTTCCATGGGTTGGGCCATTTCTACCTGGAACCCCATGTGGAAAGAACACCATACCTTTTACTTAGGGGAAGTGGGGATATAGGAGCTTCTTGGGGTGGGAGGCATGCTCTTGTCCTGTATGGCATCCCCCATCCTATCCTCAATCCGTGACTTTTGAAATAATTCAGCTTGAGTTTCTCCTGTCATTTCCCCTTTGTCTCCTTCAATAACTGTTTGAATGAATCCTCTCCGAGAAGGTGAATTTTGGGGGTAGTAAAAGGAGTATCCTCATCCCCTCCATGTGTCTCTGTAGGTTTATATTCTCTAGGAGGTATTACAGACTCTTTAGTAAACTCACAGCATGGCATCGGAGGGACCTGAAATCTGCTGTCACCACTACTTCCCCTCCCTTCCCCCCCACCTCTACCCCTCTGTCTTCCAGAATGGGAAGTTTCCATGGAGTGAAAGGGTTTCCAGGCCAAATGGTCATTATCCCCACATAGATTACACGTTGGGGGGGGACCTGGCATCTGTTCACTGAGTGCCCTAACATCCAACACTGAAAACACTTAACTTGGTCACAATCACTGCTCAGGTGCTATAATGAGCCACACTTAAAGCAACTCTTGGTTTGCCCTACATAAAACAAAATGCCTCTATCCCTCACTAAATAAAAGGAACTCGGTAAATGCTGTATTCCCATATCATTTTGTGGCAGTTGCACCCTTATTGTCCATCCCGCTGTCCAAAATCCTTTGCCATCTATGATCAGCTTGGGGTTGTCAAAAACAGTACCACATTTCTCTAACCAAAACAGAATGTTACTAATATTAACCCCTTCATTTCTGTACAGGAGGGTATGTGTTTTAATGGTGGGTTTTGTTATAGGAATAGCCATAAAGTTTTTCCAAATGTTAATATCTTTTAGTTCATAATATAAACACCAGAATTTGTCCAAAGCATTCATGGTACAAAAACTAATGTCATAGGTTTTATCTCCTGGCACGTGTATGAACACATATATTTCTGCAGGGGAAAACCCCAAAGATTCAATGATGAGAGATTTACCCACCCATAGCCTATCTGGAGGTACTGGTGCAAGACCTTTATAATGTAAACGCACTAGGTACCTTTTCTTTACCACCTCAGCCGGTATCCGAAAGAGCCCAGCATAGAATTGTTTCCCCCTGGCTTCCTCCACTTGTTTTTGTGTCCTTGATTCTGTGGTATTCTCACTGCCTGCAATTACCATTTCCGATGGTTCTGGACTCCTGGCTGAGCCATCTTTGCTGTTTAAAATTTGATTTTGAGCCATAGGAGAGAAAGATAGATTGTCACTGTTTGTGCCCACAGCGTCTGGCGTAGTTGTAACCTCCTTCTCGCCTTACGACGAAGTAGTAGGGCAAACCGGAGACTTAGCTATAGATTCACAGTTCATGGACATCTCTTCAGGAAAACAATTATGCTTCTCTTTCCTAGCTACATCACCATGCTCCGGTGTTCCCGGTATTGGAAATGCTGCATCAGGGATCCATATTTTGTCTTGCAAAATCCAACCTGCCTCACGAAGAACTCCTCCTGGGGTCCATTCATCCGAGGAGCCACTGAAAATTGTTTCTCCCTCTTCACTCTGTGTGGGGACCAAAATCTCCTCATACTCCTTAGAAGGTCTAGGGACTTCTGTTGTATCTAAAGAGATTGGTAAGCATTTATTCCCTTCTTGAATAGGGCTCACCGTGGATCTTTTCCGTTTTGTTCTTTCATCCAACAATTGCAATTTTTTTAAATGAAAGTCATTTTCTACTGCTATTAGCATTTCTGTCAAGTGCTTTTTCTTTTTGTTAAGCTGCTCTTGTAAGGTTAAATCTTCATCCGACTTAGGGTGTTCAGATATAAGTTCTTTTTGCCCAGATATATCCCTGGAGAACTGTTGAACTTTCATTCCCTGATCTTGCTTAGTATTAGGTTCACACTCAGGACCTGGAGCTGTTGTCATGCTTCTATCCTGTTCCACATCCAAACCTGGACTGAGTCCACCATCCCTTCTTGCAGCGCAACAGCATCCTCTGCAGTCAAAGAGTAGGGGAATTTCCCCGGTGTCCTGGCCAAATTTTCCCCATTCACTAAAAATACCACCGACAGCGTAATCTGGTTCAAGGTCAGTTGGCATTCATCTGTATCTCCCTCCCTCGGGTCGTGCCTGAAAATAGGCAAAATTTGTCTAGTGCATTTACCTGGTAAACAAAAACTAAACAAATAAATAAAAAAATTTATTTTTTGTGGTTGGGAAATGCAATTTGTACAGTAAGAAGATCTGAACAGTAATATTTAAATTTACTAGTACTACAGTCTTGCATAATTTCCATAAATTAAAGTGAGATCTGAGAACAATGTAGCTAGGCTATGCATTAACTTGCCTTTTTCTCCCACAACAGTGATATAAGGTGCCTTTTTTGAAAATAAATTATTTATTAGGAGGAAATTATTGTTTTTATTACATTTACATTTTTGGAGATTTGGGGCAGACTTGATATTATTCCTGAAATTGCAATCTTGCTGGGGAACTTGCATGATACTGGTCCAGGATTTGGCAGCTTGACTGCAATGCCAAGGAATGCAAAGTTGTGCACATTGTGGCCAAGAATCCCAGTATGGAATACTACCTGGGGGGGTCCAGCCATCTCCAATGGAGAAGGAGAAGGATCTGGGAGTGATAATCATCAGCAACCTGAAGCACTTCACACAGTGCAAGAAAGCAGCAACAAAGGTAAACAAGTTGTTGGGACGTACAGCTAGCATGATCAGCAGAAGGAGAGAGGAGGCTATACTGCCCTTGCACAGGTCACTGGTGAGGTCACATTTAGAGTATGGAGTTTGGTATTGGTGCCAACACCCCAAAAAAGACACTAAACTGCTGGAGATGGTCCAGAGGAGGGCTACAAAGATGATTGTGGGTCAGCAGGGTTAGGCATACAAGGAGAGGTTTAGGGCACTGAACATGTACTCCCTGGAGCAGAGGAGGGAGAGAAGGACATGACTGTGACCTTCAAGTATTTGAAAAGGATAAATAAGGGGGATAAGGAGGGTCTGTTCAAGCTACATGGCAGACATAATGTGAGGGGAGACAGTCTTAAGCTGGAGGGGAGGTTAGGATTGAGGTCAGGAGGCACTTCTTCATGGAGAGGGTGGTGACCAGTTGGAATGCACTGCTTGAGGTGATCTCATTGAAGATGATGGGTTCACGAGAAGCTGCGATAGACATAGGAGGAAGGTAAGGGTCAAGGGGGGAGGATGGAAAGTATGAGAGTAGTAGTAGTAAGGAGGGAAGGCAGAGTCAGTAGCTTTGGCTGAGGACCCCGCAATACGAGTAGACTAGACAGACCAAATGGCTTTCTTCTGCTGGCTTCTTCATATGTTTGTATGTTCATATGTTTGTACCATTTGTAAAAGATCCCAATCAAACAGCTGGAGACAAAAGACTGATTTTTGTCATTTTATAATACGATGTACTGAGTGTATATTATTAAGTTGCTGGATCAGAGCCAGAAGAAAATGATAACATTTATGCAACTCATTCAAGATTCCATAAGCTGGTCAGAAAAATAGCCTGCAAGAATCTGTGTGAAAACTAACAAATAAAAGATGCAAAAAATAGCATCTGCACTTGTGATGGGGATATTCCTCTAACTTATTTGCAATACACTTGTTTACAGGCATTGCCGTTAATCTTTAGAAGGACTGGTAGATTTGTGATTACTAATTTTGAGTGTAGTTCATGAAATACTGAGTGCAATGTTTTTTATTTCATACATTCTCCCTGTTACGCCTTATGGATACCATGAATTGCGTTATAATAACTGAGGAGTATTTTCTCCCATATGGAAACCTGTTTGTGATTCAGCATTTTTTTTTTTTTGCTGCAGTCTGGCTCCCACTTGGTACTTCCCCCATCCCCTGAGACTTGCCCCCCCCCCCGCCGGAGTGCACCATGGCTTTCCCCCTAGGGCAGGGCTGTCAGACAGGGTCAGTACTCCCTGATCAAAGACTGAATGTGATCCAAAGACAGAGTGCCTCGGCCTGTTGTGTGGGGCTCAGCAGGGGCAGATGTTCTCCTGCTCAGCCTAATTGTTGTGTGCTGCGGTCCCCAGGGAGGAATGGCATGCAATGATGTTATGGGGCATGGCAACATCTGACATGCTTCCCAAGACTGTGAGTTCTGGCTTGACAGAGCTCTAACCTCAGCAGGAGCCAATCAAGCACTGGGTGCTTCCCCATACCCCCCTATAGGAGGGGGAGGGAAGTCCATAGGAAACTCAGTCCCTCCCCCCAGTCAGCCCTCTGACTCCCAGGTCTGCTTCCAAACCAGGATTGTCAGTCTTGCAAGTGGTAGCACTACCACTGCACCAGCAGGCCAGAGTCACCAGTTGGTTATAATGGCAAACATGTTCCTGGTTTCCTTCGCTCCACGTATGGGCACACTTATCTCTCCACTTCAGCCTGACTGTGGCTACTGGCACAGAGATCAAGTTGTATTTATATAATTGCATGGAAAAAAAACACTCCACAACAATTATATGAAACTAGACATGGGGCAGTGTGTAAAGCTCTAATCTTTCACTCATCAGTTGTGTTGGATGCTTCACTCTTGGGTTTTATGTAGCATCCAATGCTTTAGGAGTGTGTAAAAGTCTAGTTATACACATTACCCCATGTATTCTATATATTATGGTGGGCTATGAATCAATAACCTGGTCTGATCATGTTCTATGGCAGTCTGGTCAAATCTGGTATCATAGTCTATGTTTCTGTGGCTAGATAGTTTAATAAGTCACTGTACTTTATACTGACCTGTCTCACCAATGTACAATAAATTGTCAAAGTTTTTTATCAGTGTACGGTTCCAGTTTGGGCAAGAACACAGATGTCAAAGACTGATGGCAGTGGGCTCTACAGTTAGTGTGCCCTGACCCAGTCTAGCAAATTTGTGTCTTTTTGAGGCATCACATGGGAGGCAGTCCTTAGAAACTGTACTGGAAGCTTATCTCAGCCTTTTAAAAATAAAAGCTGGAGGGGGGGTGATAGAAGCTTGGCTGTCTCATCAAGGTCTTCCCCTCATCGGCTCACTTTAAATAAATAAAAAAAAAGTTCACTTGCCAGATACAGAATGGGTCCTGTGTGTCTCCTGGCTTGTGAATCTAGAAACCTCAGGAGCACTAGCAGAATGGTTCTTGGTTCCATGTTGTTCTTTTGGAAGGGAGGGGGCATTGATGACAGAGACTTGAGGATAGAGACTCTTTGACTCCCAGGGTTAAAGAGGCTTTTTTTGGGGGGGGGTTACAGTAGGACATGGCCAGACCACATCATTAATTCATTATTTTGGTATACATAAAGGGACCAGTGAGGGCCCCTGCTACAGTGTGGACTGTTTTTTCTTATAGGGACTTTCTTTGACAGGGGGCTGGGGGGCTTGGGCCCTGCTATAGTCATTAAAATGTGGGTTTTAAGCTAGTCCACCAGCACAGCAGTTGGATAACTGCTTGCCATGCTGATGACCGAGGTTCGGGAGCAAACCTGGGAGTCAAAGGGCCAGAAAGAGGAAGAAGAAGAAGAAGGAGAAGAAGAAGAAGAATCAGCATTTATATAGCACTTTTCATACATCTAAAGCACTTTACAAGCAATGCTAGACTGGTAGTGAAGTGACTGAATGTGTGGTGGCGGCCATATCGTACATCATCACCCACACACAGCCTGGATAATTGCATGAACCGGTTTATGGGAAGGGGAATGTTGGCCAGGACACCGGGAATGTTCCCTACTCTTTGCGAAGATTGTCCTGGGTTCTTTTACTTCCACCTGAACACCCACCAGGACAACACCAGGATCTGCAGAAGGGACCTCGGTTTAACGTCTCATCCGAGGGATGGCACACCCCAGCAGTACAGCACCCCCCAATACTGCACTCGGATGCCAGCGATTTTTAGGTGCAAGTCCAATCCCAGTGTGGGACGAGAACCCGCGACCTTCTGGTCCAGAGGCGGATGTGCTACCAACTGAGCCGAGGAGAAGGATCGAGCATCCTGGGGACTGTTCTCCTTCTATGAGGGGAGGAAGGGGAAGAGTGTTTGGTGCTTTACGGACCCCTGGTGGAGGTGGTGGTACCACTGTAACTGGTTCCATCAAGTTAGGGGGCAGGGCAGATGCTAGATATTAGTGCATGTCCCCCCCAGGGAAAAAACATGGAAAAAAACCTGGCCCCCAACATGATGACCCACTCTATCCCACTGTCAACTGTCTCTGATGTCTGCCAGGGGGGTCCTGCTCCCATGGCCCTGATCTGGGGGGTAAGTCAGGGCTTGCCAACAGTGTCCATTGGGAGAGGGAGCTCCCCCAGCGGCCCTGCCCAGGAGGTGAGCCTGGGCATGGGGGCAGCAGTTGGAGTGGATCGAGGATCGGGGGAACCAGAAAAAAAAAGATGCGTGTTATGAATCATGATGGGTATTAGTGTGATGGGGTGGGGGAGATGGGTGGTGGATGGTGAATTAATGTAGTGTTTCTTTTATTTTAGTTGCCATGAAACTTATGATCTTCATTGGGATTGTGGAAAGGAGGGGGATAGCGTGGGTGGACTGCATTCAAAAGGAAGTTATAAAACAAGTGACCAGGGTGCCCAGCATTTCCTGGGCACCCGATCACTACAGAAGTCCTGAGGGCCATTAGGAGTTTAAAGAATGGAAAAGCAGGGGGGGTCAGATGGTCTAGTAGCAAAGTATCATAATGAGCTATGTGGGGTTTTGGCAGAACCCCTGAGATAGATAATAGCAGAGGCATGGGGGGGGGGGACTCCTAAAGACGTGCTGCGAAGCAAGCATAAGTGTTCTTCCAAAGCCTGGAAAAGATAATACTGAGTGTACCTCCTACAGACCCATCTCCCTCCTGAATTATGATTATAAAATCATGGCAAAAGTGATGGCACATCAACTTGAGAGGGTACTACCCCAAATTGTGCACACAGACCAAACTGGCTTTGTCCAGGGCAGGCGGTCCTACCATAATATAAGACTACTTTTGAATGTTCTGTGGTAGAGCTCTCGGTGTCCTGGCCAGGCTTGTGTACTGTCCATGGATGCCTATAAAGCATTTGATAGAATAGAATGGGGCTATCTAGTTGGGGTTCTAAGACACTATGGGTTGGGAGTTGGGATTGTGGCACTTGTGTGCATGCTATATCAAGAACCAGTGGCACGGGTACTAGTGAATGGGGCACCATCAGAGGCATTTAGACTATTTTGAGGTATCAGGCAGGGATTATCCTCTCCCCTCTCTTGTTTGCAATTGCCATTGAACCTTTAGCAATTAAAATTCGAGAAAGCATTTCCATCAAGGGGATTCCAGGGAAAGGGAGAAGACAACACAAAATAGCTTTATACACTGATGATTTGCTTCTCTTTGTTACCAAACCTGAGGAATCAGCACCCGTGTAATTGCAGATAATTGACTCTTTCACCTCATTCCCATGCTGCAAATTGAATTTGCATAAATCGGAAATCATGTTTCTTGGCCAGGGACATGGGGAAGAAAGGAGTAACACATGGGATTCGAAGAAGGTAGAGGGTCACTTTACTTACCTAGAGATAAAGATAGGGTGGGACATGGGTAGCTTATATAAATTAAACTACACCCCACAGTTTGAAGCAGTCCTGAGGGACTTGAATAGATGGATAGCTTTGCCAATCACATGGCTAGGCTGCATTAGTTTAATTAAAATGAATGTGCTCCCCAGATTATTATATACTATGCAAATGATACCAATGAGCCCAAGAGGAAAGCACATCAAAAGATTGGAGAAAGGGTTTTTCACATTCATTTGGCAGGGGAAGAGGCAGCAGATGAGCCTGGCCAGATTTAAGACCCCAGTGAGAAAGAAGGATTGGGGTTCCCAGATATTAAAGGGTACTATCCGGCAATACAACATTGCTTTATCCATAATTGAGTAAATAGGGGGAATGTGACCATCTGGTTGGATCAGGAGGCAGATGAGTTCCCAGGGCAAGTGTCAGCATACTTAGCTAATAAAGGACAAAGAGCATATAAGCAAACACTTGAAACTGCTCCATTGGTACTATGGGTACTAGAAGCCTGGGATAACATAAAAAAAGAAGGGGGGCTGAAGGGGACCACACTCTGCTGATACCAGTGGTTCAAAATCCAGGCTTCCTGCTGGGACTAGAAGATCTAGGATTCGATGTATGACAGGAAAGGGGAGAGTGGTGTCTCAGGGACCTATTTAGTAAGGATGGGCTTTGCCCATTTGTAGAGATACAGAGATGGCTGGGAGTGCCGCACTCTCACTATTACTGATTCCTTCAGATACAGGCTTTTAGTAGGGAGCTAAATAGAGAACCGGTGGAGGGATCTGCCTTAGTGGGCATAGAAAGAGAAGTATATAGAGCACAACAGGAGGAAAAGGGTCTGTTTGGGAGGATGGTCCAGCAGGATAGATCTTTTTTCCATGACACTTCAGGAAAAGTCAAACAACAATGGGAAGCAGATCTGGGGATAAGAATAAGTGAGGAAAAATGGCTCTGAATATTGAGCTCACATATGGGATTGTTAGTATGTAACACATTTAAGGAATCCCAATATAAATTCATGCATAGGCTCTATTTTCCACTGAGCATGGTTCATAAATTCCATTCAGGAATCCCACCAATATGTGGAAGGTGTAGGGCAACAGAGGGCACATACTTTCATTACTTTTGGGAATGCCCTAACCGAGCACTTTACTGGAGGTCAGTAGCCCTAGAGATTGCAACACATTGAGGTAACGCAACTGCAGTCTCACTACTCTCACTTTTATTCAGAGTCAAGTGCAGCAGGGAGGAGAACTGGGATTGATACCCAAGATGGATAAGGAAGATGTTAACAATGACAAGACAAGGTATCCAAAATACATGGGTTTCTGGTACAATGCCTATAAAGGAGCAATAGAAAAGATTAGTAATACAAGTACTAGCAGTAGATTGGCTCACATATGTCCTGAAAGGTAAGGAAGACAAGTTTATTCTTGAATGGGGAAAATTCTTGGATTCCCTGTCCCTGGTAGAGGCCTAGATATTAAGAAACCATGGAATGGGGGGTGAGGGGCATAGGAACATGGTAATGGCGGGAAGGACTATTCCAGGAGATGAAAATACTACAGGAAATGAAATATATCCCATGGTCCAAGGGAACAAGATGCGATTAAACTAGGATTAATACCTTATATAACATAATTGAATATTTAGATATAGATTGATAGTGCAGAATGAACTGTTTACAAGTTAAATGCTGTGTTTCTGTCTCTTGGACTTTTAAGATGTACTTTCTTCTGGAAGTTTTATCTTTTTTGTTTTAAGATCAACTTATTCCTATGTAAGTCATGCATCTTATTAAGATTGGAGCAAGGCATAGGATTGCTTCATTAATGTTAATAGTTGTTACTGTGTTATTAAAAACCAATAAAAATATGACACAAAAAAAATGGCACACACCATAGGCCAGAAACTTATGCCAGTTTGCACAAGTTACAAACTGGTGTACTGCTCACAGACAATCCAATGTGAAAAATCACCCCTGCTATGTGTTGCCTGCAAGGCATCCTCAGGTCCTCCTGTGTGTGTGTCATTTTTTGCTCCTTCTTTCTGTCTGAATTAGAGAGTTTACCCCTTGAGACGGCAGCACCATTAGTCAATGTGAGTATTCAGTTTTCTTGTAAATGCTGTGGGTGGTTTGGCATGGATGGGAACATAACAGCATGCTACACTGGTTGAGGTAGATATTTCATGCATATATCTTGGTTGTTTGTGTCTGTTTATGCCATTGCTGTTTGAAAGCGCTACACAACCTGGAATCTGTCTTAAATGAATCCTGGCTTGTCCATTCTGGTGTTCTGAAGAAACAGAACATTTACTGTGGAAGTGCTCCTGGCGATGGCCTCTCTAGTGGAAATAAATGGAGATGATGCTTGGAGGAGTGCATACATTGTTATTTTCACCTGAGAAGCATCGTGCTGTGAAATAAACATTGTTATTGTAGTTTTTTTTATTGTCACCCGTATGCATGGACAATTGTTTTGCTCTTGTAGTCATGGAGGTTTGCTGACTTAGCACAATGGCACTATAAGTATTTAATAAAATTACACTTTTTTTTTTTTCCTCCCTCCAGAATGGCCCCCATTGGCTCTGCCCCCACTCCTGCCACAGACACTTGCTTCCGGGACTCACCTACTCCCCATGTTCCTCTCTGGCTTACCCCCCCGGCAGGGTCTCTGGGTCCCCTCTTCCCCATCTGTCTGCTAGGTCAGTGTCCAAGGAGGCCTTTATTTGGCCGCACAGTGGTCACAGAGCAAGGTGAATAAAGTAAAGGGGGGAGGACAAGAGGCACTCTGGGTCATCTTGGAGACAGGGAATGGTATCACAATCTGCACAGGAGTTATATACAGACCCCCATCTCAAGGGGAGGACACGGACAAGAAAATGATAGAAGACATTCTCAAAATGGCTGAAAAAGTGGAGATACTGTTGATGGGGGGACCTGAATATGCCAAATGTTAACTGGATGACATGTACTGCAGCCACATCCAAGAGCAGGGTTATTCTTGATGCCCTGCAGGGGGCAGGCCTTAGACAGCTAGTGTTAGAACCCACTCGGGAGAGAGCAATACTAGACCTGGTACTCTCAAATGGAGAGAGGATCACAAATTTAGAAGTCAGTAGACACCTGGAAACAAGTGACCACTGCACAGTGTGCTTCACAATAAGCACAACCATGGAGACAAGCCATACAAAAACAAGGATACTGGACTTTAGAAGGGCCGACTTTGGCAAAATGGGTGAATACCTGAGGAATGCACTAGCAAATGGCCAAAAAGTAGGGGTGGAAGAACAATGGAGTAAAATCAAAACTGCTATCATGGAGGCAACAAGCCTTTGTGTGACACAAATAAAGAAAACAAAGCGGAATAAAAAAACACCTTGGTTCTCAAAGGAGGTGGCAGGGAAGGTTAAGGAGAAAAAGGCTGCATTCAGAAAGTATAAGGAAGCACAGAAGGAGCACAACAGGGAACTGTATCAATTAAACAGAAAGAAGTGGGGAAGGCAGTCAGAATAGCAAAGGCCCAAACCGAGGAAAAAATAGCCAACTCGGTTAAGATGGGGGATAAAACCTTTTATAGGTACATTAGGGAGCATGGAAAGGTTAAGGGAGGAATAATGAAGATTAATAAAGGAGAAGGGAGGTGGGCAGAGGGAGACAGTGAAAAGGCAGAGATACTGAATGAATACTTTTGCTCAGTATTCACAAAAGAAGATGAGGAGGAGTTACCTAAACCAGACAATAGGAACACTCTGGGTAGGAGGGTTGACACCAGTCCATTTACAGAAGAAAGAGTCCTGAAAGAACTCCTAAAACTCAAGGTGAACAAAGCAATGGGGCCTGATGGGATTCACCCCAGAATCCTAAGAGAACTAAGGGAGGACCTAGTGACACCACTGACCACACTTTTTAACAAATCATGGGAGGATGGGGTGGTACCTGAGGACTTCAGGAGAGCATATGTGATTCCCCTTCACAAAAGTGGGAGCAAGGCAGAAGCAGGAAACTACAGACCTGTAAGTTTGACCTCAGTGGTAGAGAAAATGATGGAATCACTTCTGAAAGAAAGAATTGTTGAGTACCTAGAGGCCAGTGGGGCATAGGACCCAAAGCAGCATGGATTTACAGCAGGAAGGTCATGTCAGATGAATCTAATTGATTTCTTTGACTGGGTGACCAAAGTAATAGACTAGGAGGGCTATGGATATGGCCTACCTAGACTTTAACAAGGCATTTGACACAGTCCCACAAAGACTAATAATCAAGTTAGCCAGCCCAAGGTAGGTTTCCAGGCTGGTATCCTGAAGTAACAGACTGGCTGCACAACAGGACACAGAAGGTAATAGTGAATGGAACACATTCTGAAGAAAGGGGGTTACTAGTGGAGTACCACAAGGCTCAGTACTGGGTCCAGTCCTCTTTAACATCTTTATAGGTGACATTGCAGAGGGTCTGGAGGGAAAGGTATGCCTCTTTGCAGATGACACAAAGATCTGTAACAGAGTTGATACACAAGGGGTAGAAAGGATGAGAAGGGACTTGGCAAGGTTGGAGGAATGGTCAGACATATGGCAACTTAGATTCAATGCAAAGAAGTGCAAAGTAATGCACCTGGGAAACAAAAACCCAGGAGAAGAGTACACAATAGCAGGGGAGGTACTAACAACAACAAAAATGGAAAGGGACTTGGGGGTAGTCATATCAGATGACCTAAAGGTGGGTAAGCCATGTGAGAAGTCAGTAAGGAGAGCCAGGGGGATACTGGGATGCATAGGAAGGGGCATCACAAGTAGAAAAAGGGAAGTGGTTATCCCTCTGTACAGACAGTTGGTGAGACCCCATCTGGAATACTGTGTGCAGTTTTGGAGACCCCATCTACGCAAGGACATAGACAGGATGGAAGCAGTCCAGAGGAGGGCAACTAAAATGGTGCAGGGTCTACATCAGAAACCATATGAAGAGAGACAGAAAGAGCTTAATATGTATACCCTAGATGAAAAGAGGGACGAGGGGACATGATAGAAACTTTTAAGTACCTGAAGGGAATCAGCAAAGTCCAGGAGGGTAGCATCTTTCAGAAAAAGAGATGTGTAAGAACAAGGAGGCACAGTTTAAAGATGGGGGGGGGGGCGGCTCAGGGGTAATATGAGGACATTTTTTTTCCTGGAGAGAGTGGCGGATGCATGGAACCACCTTCCTGGGGAGGTTGTTGGGTCTAAAACAGTGGTGGAATTTAAACATGCATGGGACAGACATAAGGCAATTGTAGTGGGGGGTTGCAGGAAGTAGGCTGTTGGTTAACTTGGTCTGCAGCTTATCCAATAGGAAGGGAAATGGTCAGACTGGGTGGGCCAAGTGGTCCTTATCTGCCATCAAAGTCTATGTTTCTATGTGAGTGACACTGCTCATTCTGGCATTTTTCCATTGTCTCCCCTCCGACTGGACTTCATGCATGCACACATGAAGGCATGCACATGAACCAGCAGAAATCAATGTCCTCCCTCCCTGTTCCAACTGCGCCAACTACACCTTCCACTGAGGTCACTGGGGGGGGGTGTATAGCAGCAGTGTCTATACACCCTCTCTCCCTGAGGTGGAAAGCATCCGCTCAAATGCTCTGCTCATAAAAGAACATTTTTGCATGACTCCTGAATGCAGGTTCCTTTTTTTAGTGTTCTGACCTAGGAACCTGCACCATAGAGCCAACTGTGCTTAGGGTTTTGGTTTTTTTTTTGTCTTTGGGTAACACACATACCAAAGGTGGTCAGTTAGAAGGTTCAGACTCTGCACTGGCCCTCTTAGCAGAAACGTGGTGGTGTCTCTTTGAGGGCATCATATAAGAGGCAGTGCTTTATGGTGTACTACAAGTGCATTTGTTTTTGGCTTTTTGACTGGGAAATGAGGGCTAGGCAGTTTGGCCTATTTTCTGCCTTGTCCTGGTTTGATAAAGATGGAAACCAACTGAAATTGACTTTCTCAGTCAAAAGACAGCATCAAGAGTGCAGGATCCCTCATGCTGCTCCATGGTCCCCTCATGGGGTCCTGTGGACCCCCAAATCCATCACCCTGCCTTGTTGTGTGACTTACCTTGTTCTGTCACATTGTTACTTTTCTGGCTCCCTGCCTCATGGAGTTCTTGGGGCTGAGCTAGGTCCTCTTTGGAATTGCCAGCTTTCTCCATTAATATACAGTAACTATATTTTTATTTGTGTAAGCCCCCCAAAATGGGCTTACCTGCTGGGACAAAGAGAAAAGGCAGCTCTACCTCTCTAAAAAGCAAAAGAGGAGGAAGACTGCCTGCTGGGAGGAAGGATCTCAGGTTACCCCTTCCCCGCGGCAGGAAGAAAGAGGTGAGAGGAGAGACAGAGCTGGTGGAGGAGGGAGAGCAAGAGGTTCTCCCAGAGGGGACTGGGGGCTAAGGGACTGGAATGGAAGGGACAGTTAAAGTGAGCCTCTGGCTTTGGGGACTACTCCATGCAGAGAGACAGAAGAACGAACAGGCCTGCCTGGTGAATACTGTATACAAAGGCCCTTGAGTGAAGCTGGAAAGGCCAGGCAGGTGAAGAGCAGTGCCTCCTCCACCCTCCATGCATATCCTTGAAGCAGGGAAACCATCATCCTGGGAAAGCCATAAGTGCCCCAAGCAGCAGCTCTGGGAATTTTTTGTTTGCATCAGCTAGGAGGGTTGTGGAAGTGCCCCACCCCCAATGACAGACTGAGTTTCCTTGAACCTGTGTTGCTTTGCAAGGGCCCCAACGAGAGACTGCAGGCCTGCAACTGAGAACAGTGAGGTACCCACCATCTGGGGTTGTTCTGGGTGCACTCAGGCAAGGGGGAGAGCTCACACTGGGTTGTGTGCCTGATTATGTGGAGGCTCAAGGGAGTAGCCCTTACCTCTTCTTAGATAATTTTAAATAAAGAGGGATTATTGTTTGCCATAAGTGTTTGTGCTTTGTTAGCATTGTTGCGTGGTGGGAGTGTTGATCTAACTGTGCCAGAGGAGTCACTAAGGGGATATATCATTATTCCTGGGGGGTGGTAACCTGTCTTGCCCATAGGAGGCCGTACCATTGCCCCAGGTAGAGGCACCAAGTCACCATTGGCGATCTGGCCAGGACTCAGCCCCAGCCCCCTTGGGGAAGTACTTTGAGGACCCGAGGGCTCTGGGGCAGCCCAGGTGAGTGAGACAAGAGAGGCTGTTACAAATGGAGGCACTGCTGAGATTCTAAATTATTGACCCTGTGACTGCCTAAACGCGACTATAGTTGACCTCCCTACCCCACGTCAAGGTGTATTCCTCTAGTATTCTTATAATTCTATGGTTGGGTGATAGTTTTATACTGAGTTAACAGGGGAGGCCAGGAAAATGTAATTCCAGGACGTAGAGGACTGGTGCAACTTTCAGGGGCTGGACTCCCGTAAGATTCTGCTAATGCTCCTTCTTGGAGTTCTGCGGGTATCCTTAAAAGTAATACGTTTACAATGGTGAATGCCCCCAAAATATATAAAATATATAAAATAGACAGTTTCTTTAGTTGTACAACAGAGAATTTGGTATAGTTGGCAACATGTATGTGTGGTGCCTTTTATGTTGGGAAAACCACCCACCAGTTTAAGGTAAGGATTGTGGAACATGTACGAACCATTACAAATAAGGATGAAAGACATGCTTTAGCTGTGCACTGCAATAGGACAAGGAATGGCGGGATGGTACATGGATTAAAATTTTGTGGCATAGAAGCAGTAAAATTGGGGCCTACTAGATAGAGAAGGTCGTATGGGAACTACACTTTAGGAGGTTTAAAGCAACCAGGGCTTAATGATAAAATATATATTATGCCTCTGATTAACAGTAGATGGAAGAAATGGTAGATCTGATATGTAGCAGGAACTGGTTTATGTGCATTGAGATATATATATATATTTATAAAATGGGGAGGACCTCAGCCTCAAAATCCCGTGTTCTGATTACATAAAACACATCACATGACCGTGCGTATATCAGAGCACGACCACACACCTCCACTTTTACTCCCCTTCAGAAAAATATTGCCATTTTATAAGATAAGTAAACCACTCTGAGATGTGCGGTCGCGTTCTGATATACACACGCCTTGGGTGGTTGACGCACAAGGCCACAGTCCGAGTCCGTATATCAGAGCACAACCGAACACATCAGAGTGGTTTATCTATTACGTATATATTGTGTTATATTTCTTTCTCTTTCTTCTTTTCTTTTCTCCCCTAGGTGGTGCCACTAACGCATTCCTAAAGATTATGGACGTTTGGAATATGGGGGTGTTGAAAGTAAACTGGTAAAAGGCAAACTATTCATTGAATAGATGTATTGGCTAATGATAATAATAGAACTATCAGAAATGAATTTTGGATCAGGTATTGGTAATAATCTAATTAGTGGCCATATATATATAAAAAAATGGTTGCTTGAGTAAAGGGTAGAGCCCCCTTTCTTTGTGTTTTATAAAAAGAAAAAGATAAGGATATTTTTTCTGACCTATATACCTTTAAAATGGTGATATTAGTATATTAGCACTTCACCCCCTATAATAATGAGTGGCTTCAAAAATGTATTTTGCATAGCAAATGGTGGGCTAATAGCCCCTTTTAGTGTTATATTTTGCTAAAAGTGTTTCTTTTAAGAGAATTCAACATAATTGTGTGACTTTGCAGTATGTATATGTATATTTTTGTACTGTTGCCATATTCCAACCGTGGTATGTGATTGGCATTTTAATTGTTAATTGTTTTTTGTAATTCTTGCACATTGTCTCTTTAATGTGATGCTATAAAATTGGTGTGGGCATATGGAGAATTACCTCCTGATGATGCACGACTGGTGCGAAACTGGTTGAGGTGTTCCCTGCGCTGTTAGGAGGCTGTTTGTTACAGCTTCATATGGAATAAAGTAACTTCTTGTTTATCATGCTTGTGGTGCCTTCATTTTCACTTTTTGTACCTGTTCTACTACTTATGGCATGCACGTGTGTGGAGCTGGGGTTTTTTTTGTCCGCCCCAGGAGGAGCAGAGGGACCAGTCCAGCGATGAGAGCAAGGAGGGGCACTCTCCCTGTTCTCAGTGGGGGGCAGATCCAGACAGCCCCCTCACCCACTGGGAGTGGAATGGCCAAAACTCTGCCCCTTCCATGAGTACCAGCCACCCAGATCCTGTGTTCTACTTGAACCCTGAGGCCCAGCATTTCATCCCAGGAGCCCGTCCCGCTGTTCTTGTGTTGGGGCCCAATCTAGGCAGTGTTTTGAATAGTCAAGGAGGCCACCTGGTGTGCTCTCCTCCACCAGACAGTGAGTTAGCTGCAGCTCCAGCCTCCACCCCGTTCCTGATCTAACCCCAGATAGCACAGAGGTACCAGGTCAACCCCAATGGGGGATGGTAGACTATGAACCTAGGGAGAAAAAAAACACCAGTGAATCTGTGGCATTGCCTGACAATGAACTGCCTAGACGATTGGGCCAACCTCAATGGCCAACTATAAAGCTCACTTACGACACTCTGGGTGAGTCCACAAACCCGCCCATCCATGCCATCCACAGGTCACTGGTTCCTGTTCTGTATCCCCCATGGTGTTGTCCTAGGAAGGCAATGGGGAAGTGTAGGTGCACACCCTCACTTAACTGCATATAGTCCATTGATGTGGCTGGACCTGATACAAGCCTAGCTGTGAATGTGATTATTGTTGTTGCTAGTTAGGAAAGTGCATGCTATGTGTTATGGGTTCATAAAAAGGGAAAAGGGACACCAGTTAACGTGAGCCTCTGGCTTTGGGGACTGCTCCATGCAGGGGCCCTTGAATTCCAGCCAGGGGAGAGCCCTGTAAGCTGAGTGGCCACTAGCCTAGGTCTGGCTAAGGGGAAGCTGATCTACCCTGTGTCTTCAGTGTGAATCCACTGCTGTAGTAGAAACCAGAGAGAGATATAAGGATGAGCAGGCCTGCCTGGTGAATACTGTATACAAAGGCACTTGGGCGAAGCTGGAAAGGCCAGGCAGGTGAAGAACAGTGCCTCCTCTACCCTCCGTGCATATCCTTGAATGAAGGAGACCATCATCCTCCTGGGGAAACCGTGAGTACCTTGAGCTGCAGGTCTGGGGAGTCTTTGTTTGCATCATCTAGGAGGGTTGGGGGAGAGCCCCACCCCCAATGACAGACTGAGTTTCCTTGAACCTGTATTGCTCTGCAAGGGCCCCAACGAGAGACTGCAGGCCTGCAACTGAGAATGGTGAGGTACCCACCATCTGGGATTGTTCTGGGTGCACCCAGGGGAGGGGGTAGAACTCACACTGGGTTGTGTGCCTGATTATGTGGAGGCTCGAGGGAGTAGCCCTCACCTCTTCTTAGATCATTTCAAGTAAAGAAGGATTATTGTTTGCCATCTTACATAAGTGTTTGTGCTTTAGGCTTTGTTATCGTTGTTGCGTGGTGGGAGTGTTGATCTAACTGTGCCAGAGGGGTCAGTCACTAAGGGGATATATCATTGTTCCTGGGGGTGGTAACCTGTCCAGCCCACAGGAGGCTGTACCATTGTCCCAGGTGGAGACATCAAGTCACCATTGGCTATCCGGCTTGGACTCAGGTCCAGCCCCCTTGGAGAAGTACGTTGAGGACCCCGAGGGCACCAGACAGCCCAGATGAGTGAAACAAGAGGGGCTGTTACATTTAGAATGGTGGGGTGTGCACAGATATGGAGCACAAACAAGAGAGTTAACGTATGGTATATCTGGTAGTCCCAGGTTTCCAGTTGCCTTGATTGTACAAACAGCATTGTAGTACAATGAAGACTATTTTAGATGGCCTGGGTTCAAATACTAGCCAAGGCCCTTTCTGTTTCTTCTGTTTGCTTGTGGTCCATAATACATATTGACTGTGTTGACCAGGAATGAAGGGCTATGCGATTATACCTATTTTTAGCATCGTCATGGGGCATTGAATTGGGTTAGCTGTTGCTGGTATCTTTAGTGATTGGGTGAAATTTTGCCAGGACACCATAGAAACCTCCCTACACTTTCTGAGAAAATGTAATTATCTGTGTAGCATCAGGTCATGCATTAAAGAAAGAGTAAGTTGTTTCTGCGAGTCCCAGCTTTCCAGTTGCCTTGGTGACACAGCTGGTAGCACAATGGAAGGTATTTTGGACAGCATGGGTTCAAATCCCAGTTACGGCCCTTATTTCTAATTTCTTCTGTTTGTTTGGGTACCATATATGTGCACACAATGCACCGTGACATCAAAACCATTAACTCCCAGTTAAACTCTGACTTTTTGCTTATCCAGACCTGGCTGGAGGAGCATACTCTGTCCATCAACCTAAAAAAGACCCAAGTTATGCTCTTTGGCACCTTGCTCAAGAGAAAAACCTGCCCTGCTCCGCTAATGATCTATGGGGCTGATGGTTCCCTCCTGCAGACTGTGGATTCCATGAAGTATCTGGGTGTCACCCTCAACCCGCTACTGGATCTTTCCTTGCACATCCGGAACATACGTAAGGCAACTAATGGCAAGCTCAAACTGGCCTATACAGCAAAAAGCTGCCTCACCCCGTCTGCATGACTGGCCTTAGCCAGGGGGGTCCTTCTACCTACGCTCTGCTAAGGGCTTGTATCCTTTGCCCCTGTACTTAAATCCAACCTCACCAAATGGGACATTGCTTACAACAATATTTGCCGCTTCATGCTCTCGGCCCCTGCCCTCATGCACCGCTGCGATCTCTACATGCATCTGGAGTGGCCCCTCCCCCGGAAAAGCACCACACCTTTGTCCTCGGCAACTTCATCGACAGCATTGTCAGAACTGCCATCCCCTCTGACCTCGCCCTACCCCTCAAACATGGATCCCCAACCTACTACTTATGATCTAGCAACTCACAGGACTGCCTAGTGCCAAAACCCCGCACCCTTGCAGGTGATCGTGCTTTCACCGTATATGCGCCAAAAGTGTGGAACTCTTCCCGCCTTAATTCGCTCCTCCTCCTCCTCCCATCGCTGTTTTAAAGCCTCACTGTGGGGCTTCCTAAAATCCGCCTCCGCCTGTCTCTGTGCCTCATAGACCCCCTGCTGTGGCACACTTTTTCCCTGTTTCCGACTGATGGGGGCATGGGTCCAGCATATCTTGCACTTCTACTGCTGTATCTGGCTTGGTAATTACAAACCAGATGTCTACTTTTGCACTGGGCCCACTCCCAGCTCACCTGTCCCAGAGGGTTAACTTACCTAGCCCATCCCTATCTTTCCCCAGCTCTCTCTCCTGCACTTTTGCACTTCTCCTGTTACACTCACCAGGGTTAGGCTTACCCTATATTGTCTGCTGCGCTGTTAATGGCTGTACTATTTTGTTTTATGCTGTTATCTAATTAATTTATCTTTTGCGTATCTCAAAGTGGTATTCTAACATTTAACCAGTTTTGCCTGAAGTCTTTCTCTAGTTAACTGCTTATTAGTCTTTGTTCTGCCAAATGTTCTTGTATGACAACTTTGATTCTTCCTGATGTTCTTGTATGTATTTACTTTGTAATTCTCCAGGGTCGCACCTGAAAATAGGCACTTGGCTGTCTAGTGTGCTTACCCAGTAAACAAAAGCAAATAAATAAATAAACATCCATTGGAACAGACAGATGGGTTCTTGGGTTTAATGTGTCATCCTAAATATCACCTCAGGGCTGCCCCCCGGCTGCTTTACAGTAAATGGATAACTTATAGGGATGCTGATGGGCAGACCAGGGATGAGCAGAAAACTTTGTTTTAAAAAAAAACATGGGGGAGTGTTGGTGAAAAAAATAAGCTGCCTCATCTAGCACCCCCCCACACACCCCATCGGCTCAGTTTAAAAAATAAATAATGATCACTTATTAATGGGGTTGGCTGTCCAGGCTGGTGCTGTGAATCTATGACCTCAGTGCAGACGTGTTCCTTAACATAGTAAACTATTGTGTCATGTTCCAGTGATAGGGTTACTATGTGTTACCGTGTCAGTGTGCACTAACCACTACTCTACTAAGCTGTGTCAATGGATATCATTAAAAGATGTGTTTGGTAGTGACTGTCTCATCTTGTCCTGTGTCCTTTTGTCCATCCTGGTCATCTTCAACTAATCCTGGGTTGTTGGATACTACCCAGTGGCATACCATAATCTTCTGTCTCTTGGGGATCCAGAGCCTGCTGTAGCCTAGCGAGCATACAGTATTTTAATGTTTTACACACACTCTTCAGCTCCGCACCATCCTCCGCAATGCTTGGCCAGTGACTTAGTGATGAGTTTCCGTCAGTACGGTCCAGTCCTGTGGTCCTTGGGGCCACACCATCTGATGGCCCTGCCTAGTGTGGGTAAGCTTGGGTGAATCACCACTCCAGGTACCTCCTGGGAGTGAGCAGAGGCTGTGGGAGTTGGGGGCTGTGCCTTCGGAGGTCTGGCACTGTCAAAAAGTATGTAACCCCTAGGTGGCACTATCCCAAGGGCTACTACCCCCTGCCTGCGTGGCTAGTTGCAGGTTATGGGGCCTGGGTACTGAAACTGGTGCCTCCACCGAGAGAACAGGGTTGTTGGCAGCAAGACTAACCTGGGTACAGCCCTCCGGGATACTGTAACCCCTCTCTTTCCCTTCTAGTGGCCTGGACAATGTACAGTAAACACTTTCACAATAACCCTTGTTCACCACACAAATCCCCACTCTGGCTACACTTACCACCAGGGCTGGTTCCTCTGGCTCGACCCTGGAAACCCCCTGCAAAACAAGGTTATGCACAGTAAATAACAATGGTACAGCACTTGTGTTCCAAACTGGAACCACAGTCAGGTTAAATGCAACAAGAGTTAGATCTGATTTATTTAGGAGACTTGAACAAGGGAGGAGCGTAATCAGGTTGATTGGCTTAAAGTGTAAGTCAATCAGGCAGTTGTGCATGCACTTCAAAGTCCCTACACAGTCATACACTCTGGGTACCCAGGTGAGAGTAAGGTGGGCTAGCCTGGAACGTTGTCCGGGGTAGGCCAGCGTCGCAACCGGTTGGAGCCCTGTGATGGAAGAAAGAAAAATGCACAACCACACACAATTTGTAATCCAGAGCCGGATGGCTCAGTTCGTGACCAGAAAACAACAAGTGAATTAGATGACAACACTTTTAATTTAGCTGATGTCACAGGGAGCTACCCTGGTGTTTACTCATGGTATCCAATACAGGACGTAGGAGGGACGAAATTGAGACTGCAAATGGATGAGCTGGCGTGCCAGGAGAAGCAGGCCCACACGAATCACTGAAGCGTCATTCCTGTTCAAGGCGTTGAGCAGGGGGCTGATCCCCAGGCAGGTCTATCGTCGACGGTTTTCTCTGTGACGTGAGTACTCTCGCTGGGCCAGTGTGACAAGGCTCAGACCGAGAAACAGTTTGGATATGAGTCTGAGAAAGCTGGATGCAGCCTCCAGCAAGCAAGGCATGGTTGAGCACACAGTGGGGAACCAAATCGCTACCCACTAGCAGCACACAGCACATTTTTATAGTAAAGCAATCACCACTATACCAGGCAGAGGGCAGTCTGGTCGCAATCACAGAGTCTCTGAGCAAAAACAGGAGTTCAGCGGTAAATGTAAGCCCTGACAGGCCGATTGCATTCAGCAAATCTTCGGTCTTCTTCTGGTTTCCAGCCTGGTCAACAAGTCAGTGGCTTAAATCTCTCACAAACTTCGGAAGCCATCCGGTTCTTTAGAGAGCTCCCTCACAAGGGACAGCAGAAGGCAGGCCAAGACTCAGCCCTTCCACAGTTCTCCTGCGTGAACTACGCAGCAGCTACTGCTCGAGTCCCTCGAGCTGTTCACTCTTTCACTCTCCAACTCAGACTGATTCTCTCTGCAAGCAGTCTGGGACTTTTCACAGGATCCAAAAGGTTTGGTTCGCTGATCCATCTGTCAGTCAATTCAAGGGCTGCCCCTCCAGGTCCATTCGGGCACCAAAGTCTCGAAACTACAATTCCTACAGAATTTTGCTCCCACAAGACCCCTGGGGACAGAGACCATTTTAGGATCCCCAAAGGTACTGATTGGTCCACAATAGCAATCCAGAACCAAGATGGTGGTGCAATATCAAAAATGTCCATGCTGCAAAAAAGGCAGGTTAGACAAACTTCAATAACATTACTATTCTAATAGTTACTCAGCAAATAAGTGCAGCTTCTAACACGGCCCCCTCTGCACAAATAGCGATGGCAGAACGGAGCGATTATCTGGCAGCCAGGGTGGGACTTGAGCATAGAAACACTCAGCCCCCTCCCAGACTAACTAAGCACCACGTTATAGGCAGCTCTTAAAGAGGCATTAAGGCACTCTCACACCAACACTTTTAAATGCTAAGACGCAGGATACCAGCCTGGCCATGGGCATTTAGGCAAGCCCAAGGAATACTTTTCAGGAACCCCCATTTGTAGGGGAGTTATAAGTATAGTAAATAAATAAAAAAAGGAAGAAGCACCCATTTTGAAACATCTGATACTAATTTTTAATTTTAGAAAACCAGCAGCAGCCAAACCTCTCCCGTTGGTTAACATGTCTTCCACAAGAGTCAGATCTGGTTCTCCTTCAACACCTTCCACCCTACAAAGAAGATGAAGTATTGACAATGCTAAAGAAAAGACTGGGAACTTGAAGCAGAATTTAAAGGATGACTTCAGTAGAGTGACAAAGGGAAGGAATATGCATTCTGGGTCTGAGTATTTATACACAATTCCAGGAAATACTTTGGTGGGGGGTGGGAACATCCAAAAAGCATAAGGTGGTGTATAGAAGTAGTGGAGTTCATGGACTGTCATTAAAATTGTCAGACAGTTAGTGTAAACTGGAAATACTAAACAGTATGTTTGATTTTTTTTTTTGGGTGGGGGAGATTTTGTTTTGCCGTAATTAGAAAACAAATCCTGTCATTCCTTCTTTTTCTCTCTAGTCCTTGCAATAAACACAGCAAGGTAGCCACTGGAAGGAAAAATGATCTTTGTGATCATGGTCGAGGTGAGAAACACAAGAGGCTACTAACATCATTTGTATCGAATGCAACAGTCAGCAACTTTTCTCCACAATCCTTGGATGCTGATGTGGCATCAGCAGAACTGTTGTGAGCAAGGGCTGTGCTGGAGCATCGCTTGCCATTTGCTCTGGCAAATCACATGAGTGAGATATTTCCAGTGATGTTCAGGAACTCTAAGATTGCAGAGAAGTTTTCCTGTAAGGAGAGTAAAGTTAAGTCCCTATTGGTGAATATCATTGGTGAAGAAATCAAACTATCAGTTGTTGGGCAAATTAGAAGAAATAATTTTAGTTTCCTTACTGATGAAAGCAAAGATCAAACTGTTGTAAAGCAGCTGGCACTCTCTGCTTGCACACTTGATGTCCAGGGATGAGAGAAATCATATTTTTACAGGATGATAGAAGTCCAGGGTACACTTTCTGCTTCTGGAATTACATCTGATGCGGTGACCTTATAGTGCCATTATCGAGGCACTCGGAAAGGATGAAGTCCCCATTGAACACATTGTAGGGTTTGGATCTGATGGAACCAGCGTGATGATTGGGGAAGAAATAGTGTTCTCTCCAGACTGAAAAAAGAATTGCTGTATGTTTTCAACATTCATTGCATTTGTCATGTTGCACACCTCGTAGCAAATGATGCCTGCAAAGTGTTCTCTGATGATTTACAGAGCTTACTTGTCGACATCTGGTACTATTTCAAGTGTAACCCCTAGGTGGCATTATCACAAGGGATACTACCCTTGCCTGCGTGACTAAGCACAGGTTGAGGGGCCTGAGTTCTGTGAATGGGTGCTTCCACCCGGGGGGTTAGTTTAAGGGTAGTGTAGCTGCTCTGGGTACAGCCCTCTGGGACTCTGATACCCCCCCATAACCCCTCTAGTGGCCTATACTTGTCAGCAATTAGACAGTTACAATGAACACCAGAATGCAATGTTATACCCTCACTTGGCACACTTACCACCAGGGCTGGATCAGCTGCACTGGCCCTGGAGACTCCCTGCAAAACAAGACCTGCAATGGAGAAAGGCAATAGCAACACAGTATCCCCACCACAAAAGTACACAATAGCCAGGGTGAGAGGTAAGAGCCTCTGGGATTGGGCGCCATAAAAATAAAATTTGCCTTGCCTTGCCTAAATGCAAAAAGATTTAGATCTGATTTATTGGGGGATATGAACAAGGGAGGGGCAGTAATCTGGTGTTTGATTCTGGATCTGATTTACTCAGGTAAGCATGCATGCCTCTATGAGTCCCTCTAACACAGTCACATACACTCTGGGTACCCAGTTGGTCTGTAGGCTAATTAGAAGCGTTCCCCAGGGTAGGCGGTGTTGCAGCTGTTGTTGGGGCTCTTAGGAAGGAAAAAAACACAACATGCACTTTAACCCACAATTTATATTCCGGAGCCGGAGGGCTCAGTTTGAAGTATCAATCAAAACAATTAAATCAGGTACACACTTTGATTTGAGCTTTGTTGCAGGGAGCTACCCTGATGTTTACTCAGGCTACCCAGATCAGGATGCAGAATGGACGAAATGAAGACCTCAGGATGATTTGCTGGTTTGCCAGGGGAAGCAGGTCCCACACGAATCCTGTTCGACGGTGTTGAGCAGGGAACCGAATCCCCAAGCGGGTCTTTCGCTGGATGATTCTCTGCAGCATGAACGGCACTCTAGGCCGAGATGGTGAGGCCCAGATTTGGGGAACAGTTGGGATACAGTCCAGTAAGGTGCTGGATGCAGCTTCCAGCTAGTATGACACATTCAAGCAATGTGGGGAACCAAATCGCAACCCACACTGCACATTCAGCACAATTATAGTAAAGGACAGGCAAATTCGACAGTTCGGATGATAGTCCGGTTGCAATCAACAGTGTCTCTGCGCAAACCGTATGCTCTGCAGTTGTCTCAAGTCCTGACAGGCCGATCGCACCAAGGCAAATCTTCGGTCCACAGCAGGTGAATTTCACTTTGTCACAATTCAGGATTCTGGTCACAATCACAGCAAATTCGGATGAAGTCCGAGGTAGGTAGCATACTCGCCTCTGAGGCCGGGAGATCAGAGGGCTGTGGGTTCAGTTCCCACATCTGGCACTTGGGTTAATATCCCAGTACTGACACTGTAATGCAGCACGAGAGGGGTGCTGCACTTCTGAGGTGCCGTCTTTCGGATGAGACGTTAAACTGAGGTCCCATCTGCCTGGATTGGTGGTAGTTCAGGTGGATGTTAAAGATCCCATGGCACTTATCGAAAAGAGTAGGGGAATTTCCCCGGTGTCCTGGCCAAATTTCCCTCATTCACTAAAAATACCACCAACAGCTTAATCTGGTTTAAGGTCAGTTGGCATTCATCTGTATCCCCCTCCCCCGGGTCGTGCCTGAAAATAGGCAGGATTTGTCTAGTGCACTTACCCGGTCAATAAAAACTAAATAAATAAAAAATAAATAAATATTAATGCAGGCTTCTTCACTCGAGAAGATGGTAGCAGGCAGGCTAGACACAGCTTTCCTGCTGATTCCCCCGGACTATTACGCAGGAGCAGCTGCTTGAATAACTCTAGCTGTTCACTCTCTCAACTCCAACTACACACTCACTCCTAGTTGCAGGCAGCTTGGTGTTTTCCCAGTTATCCAAAAGGCTCGTTTGGTTGATCCATCTGTCTGTCACAGCAAGGGCTCCCCCTCCAGGTCCATTTAGGCGCCAAACAGTAAAAACTACAATTCCTACAGAAATTCACTCCCACAAGACCCCTGGGGACAGTCTCCATTTTAGGGTCCCAAAAGGTACTGATTGGTCCAAACTGGCAGTCCAGAACCAAGATGGTGGTGCAAAACAGAAAGTCCATGCTGCAAAGGAAGGCAGGTTAGACAAACTACTATATCATTTCTATTAAAGCAGATAATCAGTAAACAATCACAGATTCTAGTAGGGCTTCCTCTGCACAATTAGTGATGGCAGAATGAAGCAGCTGTATTGCAGTCTGGGTGGGACTCGAGCCTAAAACCACTTGGCCCCCAACCAGAATAATTATAACCCTATGAAAGTGGTGCCTCTTAAAGAGACATGCACGGAGGCTAATAGGGCACTCACATGCAAGCACTTTTAAATGGTTAGGACACAGAACACCAGCCTGGCAGTGGGCATTAGGCAAGACCAGGAAAACATTTTAGGAACCCCCATTTGTAGGGGGTTTACACAAGTAAAGTGTTAAATGGATGCAAACTTTCCAGACCTTTTAGGACTTCACAGACACAAAATCACAGAGACTTCTCAAACCATGTCAGAGTGGATGGCTCAATCTGCACCAAATAGCTGGGAGAATCATGGAACAGTGTCAGGTGCTGAAGTCATATTTTGAAAGTTCTGGCAAAAAAAATGCCACAGTATTGGGAATCCAAACTGCTTTATATTCCAGTCTAGTAAAGCTGTGCATCATGTTCCTGGACTATTCATTGCCCATCATCTTGCAGTTCAATCTTCTATTCCAGCAGAAAAAAAACAATGTACACATTGTTCTCCATAAGCTGGAGTTTCTTTGCAAAAAGCTGCTTTCAAAATTCATAACAACTGCAACAGTCTGAGGAACTGCACATGTCCAGAGCATTGATGTAATGAACAAAGACAGCCACCTTCCATTGGACCAAGTAACTTTGCAGACTATGATAGTGCCGTCTATAAACACGTGGAGGTACTGAATACTGAGAAATAGCATGACTTGAGCACAAAATTCAAGGCTTTGGCAGACCAATTCCCCAACATTGTTGGAATGAGTGATGGTGTCAGGGAACAATTTGATGACGAAATACTAGAATATGAAATGGTGACCTTCTCTGAAGAAAAGACTACCCTGCCAATTGGTGAGTACTGGCAGTACATCAGGAACCTGAAGAATCCCAGGAATCCAAGCCAGCTAAGGTTCCCACTATTTGGCAAGCCTATATCTGCACTGCTAATCCTGCCCCATTGAAATGCAGACATGGAGCAATTGTTCAGTGAAGTCAACTGCACCAAAATGAAGGATACGCTGAATGTACTGTTGCATATGTCCTTCAATAAAATAGAAGACAACAGTTTTAAATTTAAACCAACTAAGACAATGCTAGAACACTGCAAAAGCAATGACAAATACTAAGGGGCACATACAAATGCACAGTGAATGGATATCCTTTCTAAATAACTTTGCACACTCCTCAGATGTCCATTTTATAAATGTATATTTATTTGTATGCTTGCCTGTTACTCTATTCATACCACTGTTTAATGTCAATATTTAAAGCCCTCTCTTCCCTGTCTGTTTTCCCCTTCATTGTTTTTACAGCTACAGTGGGTGGAGCCTGCAGCCATCTTGCTGTAGCTGAGAAAACAGGATACTAAAGAGCAAAACTTTTGGAGTTGCATAATGTTTCTGCAACTCCAAAATCGCTCTGCTCATCCCATACAATTTAATGGCTCAACCCCCACCACCACCACCTGTGGGCACACTACTTCTCCTGCCATCTTTTGTTTCACTTGTGGAGGTCATGGCAGAACACGGCACAGATTGCCATGTCCAGAATGAGGTCACGGCAGAACACAGCACAGTCTGCCATGTCCAAGATGGCCACTAAACTGAATTGGGCATGTGCAACTACACGCACATGTGCAATACAGTTTGATGTCCATCTTGGACATGGCAGACTGTGTCACGTTCCACCATGACTTCCATGAGCTTGACTGCAACCATATCAGCTCTAGCCAGAATTTATTCTTATAGTGTTATTACTTGTAAAGATTGTACAGTTCTAGAGTAGTAGTTACTGTATGTGACATGTTTTAAATGATTTTTAACTTGTAAAATAAATAAGAACAAATAAAGCAGCCATAACATTTGTTACAGTGTTTTTATTGACTGCTATAATGAAGCCAACTGCATACTTACATTGGTTTTTGCATAAAGGAAAATGTACAGGAATTTCATCCCAGTTTTACAGGGAAAATGAAGGTGCACTGCAGGAACATGCTCCACCTGGTCTGGGAGCACTGGACCTGAAATTCAGCTGCTGAAACTACAGCTCTCACAGCTCTGGAAAGTGATAAAGGTAGGTGCCTCTAGCTTCCCTTTAGTCAATGTTTTATATGCAAAAAAAAATTAACAATTGATCACCTGAAATTCTGAAACTGGATAAGGCAATTACAGTTCTGTCAACCAAGTGTCAGTTTATTGAAGACTGGGGGAATAATTATGGGCTGATTTTAAATGTGACTTGTATTAACCCTTTGGCCCCCATATTCAAATGGTTACTGCAGCATTAATTATGTTAGTGCCATGGCAACTGAGAATAGCTTGAGTCGATGGGGTGGGGGCCATACTCAAAGCCCCGGTTGCACATCACTGACCTGATAGCACAATCACACAGAATTTACCACTGAGCTCATGCAAATGAGGGACACTCTTGCATACAGGGTGTAGTGGTATAGTCAAACACTGTGGCAGGACTAAACGGCCACTGTCGGGGCACTGTTTAACAGTTCTAAAAACTCAGTCCTTATCCATGTATATAGTGGTGTTCCCCTCCCACTTGCCAGGTGTCAGGCAGTGGACTGACAACAGGAGTTGCCGGTGCCAGCCAGCATCACCCCCCTAACCCCCATTGTCTCCTCAGTCAGGCTGTAGACATCCATCAAACCTGTTGGTGGCTAGTGTACTCCTTCACCCCAACTGCCTCACCAGGTGGGCAGAATATGATCCAGTGCCCCCCACCCCCTATAGCCTCACCAGGCAGGCAGGCTATTATCATATGTCCTACCGGTAGCTGGTCTTGCCCCCCCCAACCCTGATTGCCTCACCAAGCAGGAAGGATATGATATGTATAATATCTAAACAGCAACACAGTAGGTTTGAAATTTAAAGGCAACAATAATAATAGGTAGATTGAGTATTTGGATTTAAACCTAAAAGGGGTACCAGGACAAAAGGTAGAAACAAGATGTTACAGGAAATCAATGGCAGGAAAAGGTGTCCTGCATGATCGTAATTCCCACCCAAAACACACTATAGTGAATCTCCCTTTTGGAGAGTTGATATGTTTGAAAAAGGAATAGTCCCACTCAAAGGAATTATCAAAAATCAAAAGAAGACCTTTTTTTCAAGACTGAAGAAGAGATTTTGCAACAAGCATCAGATAAGGTGGATAAAATTGAAAGACAATATCTGCTTAGATATGAAACACCAAACATAAGGCAAGAAAAAGTGGTGTTTGTGTCCACATATGGACCAATGTCAATGGACCCGAGGTCAGTTGTGTCTGGACACTGGCATATATTTGGACAAAGACCTTAAAAAGGTGGGAGCAAGTGCCCCCTTAGTGACTTTTAGGAGAGGCAAAAGATTACATGACCTCTTGACTAAAAGTGAGTTTATAAAAGAAACCAATGAGGGTCTATGGCTTGGATGGAAGCCAGAAGACTTCTTTCCTTGCTGTAGATGTGTTACACGCAAGGATGCCATACAGTCACAAAAGTTTGTAAATCATGGGTCTCTGGGCCTCTGAGAAACAGTAATTGGAACGTCATCACTTGTACTATGAAATATGTAATATATGCCCTTTAGTGTTCTTGTGGTAAAGTCTATATTGGTCAGACAACCAGATTTTTGAAGGAAACAGTACAAGAACACTTCAGGACAATCGTAGACAAGGTGAAAACTATCCAATACCAAGACATTTACAGGGGGTTGAAAGAGTGAGAGATCATAGAACTACATACATGGGAATAGATCATGTCCCTTTAAGACTGGGCGGGGGGATAGGAATTGTGAACTGGATAGGAGGGAATCAGCCTGGATCTTTTAAATTTAGGACCTTAAGACCACATGTTTTTATTTTTTTAAAGTTAATCTTTTTATTAAGCAGTTTTCAATATTTACATACATGATATCCAACATTCCGCATACATATAACCTTTACTGCCATTAACAAATTCACCTACCTGTCACCCAACATTGACAGAGCAAGTAGGCATCTCTGCGATAATCACAACAGTAAAACATGGGAAAATAACAATAAAAAATAAAAGGGTGTTGTCCTGACTTACCCTTCCAAGTCAGGAGCTTCTGACTGGTGAAACAGATGACTGTAAAACAAAAACTGTACCTTAATAACACTGGGGAGGGGGAGCGTGACTTGGCTGAGCCGAAGATGGCCGCTTAATTTTGTTGCTCCTGGGTTCACCAACTATCATCATCCATCCATCTCTACCCAGACATTCATTCTCTGCCAAATACTGGGTGTTTACTCTACCTGCATCACGGTTCAGCTCTGGTATAGTATTTTTGCTATCTCGCAGTTATAGAATTTTATAACTGCAATCAGACAGCTGCTCTATTTTCGGCCTGCAACAATGGCTGACCAACCTTTGCATATCAGCTGTCTCAACAGAATTGAATCAATGTTTCAGCAACTAATCAATGAGTTAAATGACTAAAAAATAACCTCACAACAGCCGGCCCGGTGGCGCTGAGGGTTGAGGCACGGGACGCCACACCTCGCGCCACGCCGGCGACCAGGGTTCGGGAACGGACTCGGGTTGCCGGGGGTCGGCAGGGGGAAGGAGGATCGAGTGTCCCAATGGATGCTCTCCTCCTTCGGGGAGGGGTACCAGGGGTGTTTAACACACTCGACGGCTGGGAGAGCCGGTGGAAGCACCAACTCTCGGGGCAACGGTGGCTCCCTTGGATTGGGAGTCGGGGAAGGGAGGACGCCATTGGCACTTGGCAGGCATGCGTAAGCATGTTCCGCCCGAGCCGGCGTCCTCAGCGGGTGGGAGGGGAGGACAGAAAACCGGAAAACAACCCTCGTCGCTCTGGATGACGGCCGCTCCAGCCACCCAGTCTGCAAACATGGGCAGACCCCGCTGTGTAAGGTGCTCCAAGGGAGTAAGGAGGCAGGTAGGAGACACCTGAGATGCACTTTGGGGGCAGACTCATTGGGGGGGACTGGTGGGCATTGAGCAAGCCCGAAGGAGTGGAGTGACGAGGGCGATCAGGAGATAAAAACAAGAAATTAAAAAAAAAAAAATAAAAATAACCTCACAACAAAATGTTACTAATGTACAATTGCTTGACCAAAAAATCTCTACTACAGAAACTAAAACAATTCAAAATGATGGCTCTATTATGGATCTGAAAGCTACAATCAGGGAGCAGGATAGAATTATTAAAAATCTTCAGGATAAAATTGATGACATCGAAAACAAAAACAGACGTAACAACCTTAGATTTCTGGGATTTCCTGAAGATGCAGAGCTCGGAGATACCAGCGCACTTCTGAAACATGCACTTCCAATGTTGCTTAAACTAACACCCGACCAAGACCTCACTATTGAGAGATGTCATCGTACTCTAAGCCCAAGGCCTGGTCCTACTCAAAAACCAAGGCCCATCATCACCAGATTTCTGAACTATGCACACACAGAATTAATTATTCAAAAAGCAAGGCAAGTGGGTACGCTTACTTGGCAGGATCATAAAATATCAATTTTTAGAGATTTCTCAAGAGAACTATCTAATAAGCGCAGACTTTACAATACTATCAAAACTGTTTTGCATCAGCGGGGTATTAAGTTTGCTCTACGCTACCCAGCCACAATGTGTCTATTTCTGAACGATTCATTTAAAGACTTTCACACACCTGAAGCTTTATCAACGTTTCTCAATATACCTCAAACTACACATACCATAGCCGTTGTTTGTGCTGCAGTCGATCTAAATATTGACCCAAATTCCTGTCAAGAGGTCCGACAGTCTCCAGCGAACATCTTTGAAACTAATCAAAAAACTATAGAGAAGCCTGCACAAACCGCAACTAAAACTTCAGCTCCTGCCCGAGTTTCAACGCGCATACAAGAAAAAAAGTCTGTTCAATCTCTGCATTCTAAACACTTGTGCTGTTCGAATGATACTCCTTCAACCTCGGACTTGCAAACCAAAAAGCATGTTGACTTCTCTAACCCTCTTGCGTTGTCTAATAAATACACTCCACTCTGTGAAGATTCACTCTCATCTCATGAAGAACTTCGAGAAGATGACTTAGATCCACCTGCTGATACCCATGTGAATGCCTTGCCTAATACCAATTTACCTGACTCCTCTTGGGCAGAGCTGGTATCTAGCTCCCCATCTAAATCAGCAGAACCTCCCAAAAAGAAAAGAAAGGGGAAACTAAAGAACAGAATCCATAATACTGCTTCCCAAATGAATAATCGTTACAAGCATTGACTGATACAAGGTTTTGATATTATTTGCGAATATCTATATTAAGCCCCCGAAATCTCATACTAAAATATGTAATACTATTACACCCAGCTGGTTTGACTGAGTAGTCTGTAAACCGCTACTGAATTTTAGGGCTGTATTCAAAGTTTCTTTTTTTGCTTACTTGAAGTCCATCTGCATCTCTTAACACACCTTGAACTGCACCCATCACATCTGTTACCTGTGCTGCATTAGATCTAGTTATTGCCCCAAATCCCTCTTAGGAGGACCGGTGTTTCCCAGCTATCGCCTATGAAAATGGACAGGAACTCAGAGAAACCTGCACAGTTTACAACTAATCCATCTGCTCCTGCCCAAGCCTCTGCGTATATGAGTATGAAAGAAATTTGCCAGCTTTCTACATACCAGACACTTGCGATGCTGGAATAACATCCCCTCATTGTTCTACTTGGAGTCTGTAAACATGTTGGCTTTTCCACCCTCCTTGCGCTGTCTAACAGGTGTGCTTCACTTCATAATGTTTCATTACCACCTTCGTGAAGCACTTTGTGAGGATGACTAGGAGCCACTTGCTGATGCCCTCGCAAATCTGCTGCCTACATTTAATTCCCCTGTCTCCTCCTGGGCAGAACTGGTGGCTGATTCCCCATACCCTCTGAAAAAGAAAACTAAGGGGAGGCTGAAGAACAACGTAATTAACACTGTTTATCAGGTGCAGAACTGTAAGGTGCATTGATTGGCATGTGTTTCTGACTTTGTGTGTGAACATTTATGTGGAGCTCTTTACTTCAGTATCACATTTGGTTACTCCTTTTTTCTCTTTTTCTTTTGTTCAAATGTGATGCCTATCTTAACTTGTTAGCGCTATCACATTCAGCTGGTTGGGTCGTATCAAGGCTGTAAATCGCGTCGGAAACTTAGGAGCTGTATTTTTTCATTGAATTGAATTTACAAGTATATTCTTGCTGAACTTATCTAAATGTGTAAACCTATTTACATGGATATATACAATTTTTTTTTCTTTTGGGTCTTTCCCAGGCCCATAGGTGTTCTACTAGCTATCAGTTTATCAATAAAATAAAAAAGTGAAACATAAAACATAGCATAACGCCATGTACGTTTAGTACATTTAAAGATTCACTTTCACTTTATGGCAATGCTATATACATATATTTACATAGTGGTTATCTATATATATTTTTAGTGTACCTACTACTTTAAGTTAATAGCACACATATATCACATATCCGTTCTTTAATAAGGTTATGTGGATGTCTACATATCTTATAAGCCTTTATCTTCTGGATTATGCTGTTTAGTGATATGTGATGTTATATTGGCATACCATCCTTTTTATTGAACTAATATGATATAGTTCAACATGATTACCAGGTCCAGTTTTATTACCACTTTAAAATGTTTTTTGCATTGTTTGGTATGATGTTTATTGGTCTTTCCCAGGGTTCTAGCTTAACTACCTGAGTTCTAGTCATAATAATTACTTATAAGATATTGTTACACATAGTTAATACCTTAGGAATATAGCGTGTTGCTTTTTCTTAAGTGTTATCTACGTTTTTACATGCCTAGTAGTGTGGCGAGAGAGTCTCTGGTATGTGTACCGACTCCTATCTCTCTACACTTCACAAATGTTCTTACCTGTAATATACAAGTTTTCATTGTTTCTATAAATATTCTCTCTACCATTTTATCCCTGTATTTCTCTTTAGTGAGACTCAATAGATATATTTATCATATTATTTTGAATCCATATATTCTAAGGATCCTGCTCACATTTGTACAACCTATTCACTTGCCTTTAGAACCTTTGACATTCTCTGACTTAGTTTTTTATGAGTCCCTCATTCTGATTTGTAACTTCCTATTTTACCGTTTACCATTATGAGTGATTTAATATTACATTCATGGAATGTTAAGGGACTCAATTCACCTTGTAAGCGCAAACAAATACTTACCTGCCTTAAGAAGCATAAAACACATATTGCTTTCTTAGAAGAAACTAAACTTATGTCAGAGGATGTTAACAGGTTAAAAAAGGATTGGGTTGGTCAAGTATTTGCATCCTCTGCCTCCTCTAAAAAATGAGGTGTCGCTATTCTATTACATAAGTCTCTTAATTGGACCCCAAAGAAAACTATCATGGATTCGGATGGTAGATGGATTATAATTCAATTATCTTCCACTGTAGGTACTTTTATGTTAGTTAATGTTTATGCCCCTAACTCTGACTCCCCTGAATTTTTTCATAACTTGGCTCAACAAATTTTGATTAATAACAACAATAACTCACCCATTCTTATGGGTGGGGATTTTAATTTAACCTTAGAAGCACACCTAGATAGAAGTAATAAGTCATACGATGCTCATCCACGAAGCATTAATGCCTTGACATTGCTAACGAAAGATCTGGGCCTTTCTGACGTTTGGAGACTTTCCCACCCTAGACAGCATGACTATACATTTTACTCCCCATTGCACAAATCTTACAGCCGTATTGATTATTGGCTTTCATCCCCTTTTATTACAGAAAAAACTATTAATACAGACATCCTCCCAATTACCATATCAGACCACTCTCCTATAAGTTTACATCTACTTTGGGGTCCACCCCCTTCTAAATCTCCTTCTTGGCGTTTAGATCCACTTTTACTCAGGGACCCAGAATTTATTCCTTGGATTACAGCCCAGACTCAAGACTTTCTCTTATTTAATGATACCTCTGAGGTATCTCAAGTCACAGTTTGGGAAGCATTAAAAGCAACAATTAGAGGCAAAATTATTAGTTTTGCAGCTCACAGGAAAAAGCTAAGAGAGCAACAACTAGCAAATTTAGAGAATTCCCTTAAAGAGAAAGAAACTCAGTACTATAAAACAAAACACCCCAATCATGACTCACCACTACATCTTGAAATTCTTCAATTGAGAATTAAAATAAATGAATTAATATCCAGGAAGGCTGAACTTGCCCTTTTAAGGCTTAAACACCGCTATTGGGAACAAGGAGATAAATGTGGGAAGTTGCTTTCTTAACAGCTTCAAACTCAACAGATGGAGAGATATATTGCTGGTTTGAAAGACTCATCAGGCCAAATTTATACAGACAACCTTACAATAAACCATATTATGCGTTCTTGCTACCAGCAACTATATTCTCATCCAAATTCCAGTTCTTCCAATCAAATACATGAATTTCTCGATAAACTGCAGCTTCCTCACCTCTCTCATCAAGAAGGTAAAGCCATCAAAAAATGGAGAGCAATGAGTACTAATGCCCATAGTCTGGGTAACAAGCTTCCTGAATTAGTGGCCTTGATGGAGGAGGAACATCTGGATATCGTGGCAGTCACAGAAACATGGTACACACAAAACCATGACTGGGACATAAACATACCAGGATACATTGTCTACAGGAGGGACAGGGAAGGTAAAAGAGGAGTAGTTCTTTACATAAGGGAAGGAATAAAAGCAACAGAACAAAAGGGTAAACAGCGAGGAGAAGAAGCACTGTGGGTAAATTTGGAGACAGGCAATGGCACCACAATACGCACAGGGTTGTAGACAGACCTTCCTCAGGGGAGAAATGGACAGGAAATGACAGAAAGTATACTTAGAATGGAAGAAAGGGGAGATATTGCTGATGGGTGATCTGAATACACCAGATGTTAACTGGAGTGCAGTTGCAGCTGCCACTTTGAAAGAGCAGTTATTCTAGATGCCCTACAGGGGCATGCCTTAGACAACTAGTACTGGAGCCCACTCGAGAGGGAGCAAGATTAGACTTGATTCTCTCAAATGGAGATGGAGAGGATTACAGATGTAGAAGTGGGTAGCCATCTGGGAACTAGTGACCATCAACAGTATGGTTCATAATAAACACAGCAATAGAGTCAAGCCAACAAAGACAAAAGTACTGGACTTTAGGAGGGCTGACTTTTCCAAATGGGTGAGTGCCTAAGGAATGCACTAGCAAATGAGCAGGAAGGAGGGTGGAAGAACAATGGGGAATAATAAAAACTGCCATCATAGAGATAACGAGCCTTGTGTGAAGCAAATAAACAAAACAAGAGCGATGTAAGAAACCACTATGGTTCTCAAAGGAAGTGGCAGTGAAGGTTCAAGAGAAAAAAGAAAGCATTCAGGAAGTACAAGGAATCATGAAGGAGCAGGACAGAGAACTGTATCAGTTAAAGTAAAAGGAGGCTGGAAGGCAGTCAGAACAGCAAAGGCCCAAACCAAGGAAAAATATAGCCAACTCAGTTAAGAAGGGGGATAAAACCTTTTATAGGTACATCAGGGAGCGAAGAAGACCCAGGGAGGATAGTGAGGCTTAATAAAGGGAGGAGGGTGGGCAGAGGGAGACTGTGAAAAGGCAGAGATACTAAACAAATATTTTGCTCAATATTTACAAATGAAGAGGGGGAGGTACATAAAACAAACAGTAGTAACACTCTGGATACAGAAGTTGATACCAGCCCATTTACAGAAGAAAGGGTTCTGAAAGAACTCTTAAAACTGAAGGTGGACAAAGCAATGGGGCCTGATGGGATTCATCCCAGAATTCTACAAGAACTAAGGGTAGAACTAGTGTCACCACTGACTACCCTTTTTAACAAATCATGGGAGGATGGGGTGGTACCCAAGGACTGGAGGAGGGCAGATTTGATTCCCTTCACAAAAGTGGGGAGCAAGGCAGAAGCAGGAAACTACAGACCTGTTAGTTTGACCTCAGTGATAGGAAAATTATGGAATCACTTCTGAAGGAAAGAATTGTTGAGTATCTAGAGGCCAGAGGGGCACAGAACCCTAGGCAGCATGGATTCACAGCGGGAAGGTCATGCCAGACAAATCTGATAGATTTCTTTGACTGGGTGACCAAAGTAGTAGATCAGGGAGGGGCTGTGGACATGGCCTACCTAGACTTTAGCAAGGCATTTGACACAGTCCCACACAAAAGATTAATATACAAGTTAGCCAGCCTGGGAGTGGGTCCCAAGATGACAGCCTGGGTAAATAATTGGCTGGAGAATAGGACACAGAGAGTAATAGTAAATGGAGTCCACTCAGAAGAAAGGAGGGTTACTAGTGGGGTACCGCAGGGTTCAGTATTAGGACCGGTCCTCTTCAATGTCTTTATAAGCGACATTACGGAAGGACTGGAAGGAAAGTATGTCTCTTTGCAGATGACACTAAGATCTGCAACAGAGTTGATGCACAGGGTGGGGTGGAAAGGATGAGAAGGACTTGGCAAGGTTAGAGGAATGGTCAAATGTATGGCAGCTTAGATTCAATGCTAAGAAGTGCAAGGTAATGCACCTGGGAAACAAAAACCCAGGGGAAGAGTACACAATGGGGGTGAGATACTAACAACAATAAAAATGGAAAGGGACCTGGGGGTAGTCATATCAGATGACCTAAAGGTGGGCAAGCAATGTGAGAGGGCAGCAAGGAGGGCTGGGGGGTTACTAGAATGCATAGGGAGAGGCATCACCAGTAGAAAACAGGAAGTTATTATCCCTGTGTACAGACAGCTGGTGAGACCCCATCTGGAGTACTGTGTGCAGTTCTGGAGACCCAATCTCTGCAAAGACATAGACAGGATGGAAGCTGTCCAGAGGAGGGCAACTAAAATGGTGCAGGGTCTGCACCAGAAGACATATGAAGAGAGACTTAAGGAGCTTAATATGTATAGGCTCGAGGAAAGGAGGGAGAGGGGGGACATGATAGAAACTTTCAAGTACCTCAAGGGAATCAACAAAGTCCAAGAGGGTAGCATCTTTCAAAAAAGAGGTGTGCAAGAACAAGAGGGCACAATTTGAAGATGGGGGGGTGGCTCAGAGGTAATTTAAGGAAGTATTTTTTCACAGAGAGGGTTGTGGATGCATGGAACGGCCTTCCGGAGGAGGTTGTGGAGTCAAAATCAGTGGTGGAATTCAAGCATGCATGGGACAATCATAAGGCAATTCTAGGGTGTGGGGGTAAGAAGAAGTAGGCTGCTGGTTAACTAGGATCTGCAGCTTATCCAGTAGGTAGGGAAATGGGCAGACTGGGTGGGCCAAGCGGTCCTTATCTGCCGCCAGATTCTATGTTTCTATGTTTCATCAAGATATAGCCATACTGGATGAACCATTTGCCCTACAAGAGATCCAAACAGCACTATCATCTTTAAAAAATGCTAAATCCCCTGGGAGTGATGGTTTCCCTGTTGATTTCTATAAATCCCTATCTGGTACTCTTTGCCCTTTACTTCTTAAGGTCTATCTGGAAGCATTTTCTAATGGTAAACTACCCCACACTATGACCAAGGCTATTATTACTGTTTTACCAAAAAAAGATAAAGATCCCTCTCTTCCCTCAAGTTACAGACCGATATCACTGCTCAATACAGATGGAAAAATCTTTGCTAAATTATTAACCTTTCACTTAGATTCATTAATTTCAAAACTCATCCATCCTTCTCAAGCCGGATTTATTAAACATAGAACTGGTTCTGATCATCTTCGTTCCTTGTTTAACTTAATTTACAAAGCAAAAACTCTTAAATCACCAGCCACGGCCATAGCCATTGATTTTGAGAAAGCATTTGATTCCCTTAATTGGAACTATTTATACCAAGTTTTATCACATTTTGGTTTCACTAACAATTTCTGCGCCTGTATCAAATTATTGTACACTCTCCCTTCTGCTCGAATTCTGACTAACACAACTATATCCCCCTCCTTTCAGCTTGCAAGAGGCACTAGACAGGGATGCCCCTTATCACCATATTTGTTTATACTTGCCATGGAGCCTCTCTCTGTAGCTCTTCATCAATCCTGCATAATTAAAGGCTTCCCTATCGGTAACTCTCGCTACACTTCACTCTCTTATGCAGATGATCTTCTTATTCTCCTAGAAAATCTCCAATCTTCAGGGCAACCTTTAGTTAAACTTCTTAACGAATTCACCTTTATCTCGGGACTTGCTCTAAATCTTAATAAATCTGAAACGCTACCATTAAACAACCTCTGTAAATCTTATATGAATGATCCTTTGGGCTTCTGCTGCGCTCCCCAAGGCATCTCATATTTAGGTATCCGGATCATCCCATCATTGGATAAAGTATGGGATGCTAATTTCTCTCCTCTATTAGCTAACATTAAAAATATATTTGACAGATGGAAATTGCTTAATCTTACCTTTAATGGGAAAATTTCTGCTATTAAAATGACAATAACTCCTAAAATATTGTATCTTTTTTCTAATATCCCTCTAAAACTTCCCTCTTGTTTCCTCATCAAAATTGACAAATTAATAGGTAATTTTATTTGGGATGGCAAAATCCCCCGATTTAGTCGTAACAAACTTAGATCACATTGGTCAAGAGGTGGATTTGACCTCCCTTGGTTTCAGGCCTACTTTTGGGCTTTTCGTGCAGCCCAGACTATCAAATGGTTTATTCAACCTGACGCCAATTCACCTTTATGGGTTAATATGGAAGCCTCCCTTTGTGCTAACAACATTGCTACCTCTTTTATTTATAATCCCATCCCCTCTAAATTAAAATATCACCCCACTATAGTACCATCCATGTTTTACTGGAAAATAATTCATAAACGTCTCAAATCAAACCCTACCCCTCTTGCTTTTGCTCCTATCTGGGGAAATAGCCAAATATCTCTTGAAAACCATCCAATCTACTGTCGATCCTGGAAAAATAGAGGCATACTTTTTTTAAGAGACATACTTGAACCCCATATGTTAAGAATAAAATCTTATTCTGATATATGTACTTAATGGAATCTTCCCCACCAGGATTTTTGGAAATATCTACAGCTTCATACAGCATGCACTTATTATTTCTCACTTATTACGAATCAATCCTTATATGATCAGCACATCTCCAAATGGATAAAAACAACATGTAAATTAAATAGTGTCATCTATAAAGATATTAGAGAATCACTACCGGACCAGTCCATTAGTGCAAAAAATAAATGGAGCAACTTGTTACACTATAACATTACAAATGAGCAATGGCATAGGTGTTGGCTTTCTTGCCACAAATCTTTTAAGGATAAGTGTAGCTCGCTCATTCAGACTAAAATTCTTCATTTATCGTATAGGACCCCAACTGTATTGCATAAAATGGGATTAACGGATAATGACAACTGCTGGCGATGTAACTCGCCCAATGGCAATTTACTTCATATTTTATGGGATTGTCCCCCCATACAAAAATTTTGGTATCATATTCATATACTTGCAATGAAAGTGACTGGTCAACCCTTTGTATTAGATCCCAAACACTGTATACTTGGTATTTTTGACCCTCATCCCCATAATATTCCCCAATCCCTGAACAGATGGTTAACCGTACTTTTTCTTCTAGCTAAACATAGTATACTTATGCATTGGAGATCTAATACAATCCCCACCCTTCCTGATATTCTTAATCATTTATCTCAATATGCCTCCCTGGATCGTATGACACATATTTCTTTCAACCGACTCAATATGTATAATAAATGTTGGCAGGAATATTTTAAATATTTGGATTCATCTGGCCATTCTGGCACTTAAAGTATGGATTGAAATACTTTATATAATATCTCTCTCGCTCCTCCTATTGATATCCTCCATTGCCACAGGTTATGGTCTCACTTTTTCTCTACTTACTTTATAATCTCTTTCTCTTCGCTATTTCTTCCTCTTCTCTTGTTATTTTTAATCCTTTCTATATAAGTTTTAGTAGCACTCTAACGATATATATATATTATAGTAATGTACAACTATGACTATTCATATCTCCTCTCTCACCTTCTACTTCTTCTATTTTCACTCTGTAATATGTAGTGCTAAGCCTTTTCTTTTCATTATAATATTGTAACTGTCTAGTTTAGGTCATTAATCCAAAATTATTATACTACCATTGAATAGTCTTTTTTTCCTCCTTTGTTAGATGTTATGCTACTTAGTTTATTATTTATATAACCTTATATAGTATTGTTATAGGGTATACTTGCTGTTTGTTTATCTTTTAAATACTTCAATAAAAAGATTAACTGCAAAAAAAATAACACTGCGGAGGGGGAAACCTTCTTCACCTAGTGTGCAAAGATTGGGGAGTGCGTGGCTTTCCACAGTTGAGAGCTCGTGGTACCCGGAGAAACAACATATATGTGGGACCAAAATATCAAGCCAAACCCTGGAAATGCCTCATGGAGGCCTTAACCTATCCTTTGTATGTTTACATGCCAGTGTCTTGCTTCTGTCTATGTATTCTAGGTAGGGGGACCAGATTATTTCATATTTACTTATGTTCCCACTGCTATAACAGGTTATTCTGCTCAGACTGGCTAACTTTTCCAGTGCTCTGAGCCAATCTTTAACTGTTGGTGTAGCAGTTGTCCTCCACTTTTGCAGAATCAATCATTTTGCCTCCACAAATGCCTGAATTATCCATAGGTATTGGGATTTTGACAGACCCAGGTCTGGAAAGGGAAGATCTAAAACCCAGACTCTTGGATCCAGTGGGACAGGGGTGTCCAAAATGATTGAGTAATGTTGGGCGATATCCCACCAGAAAGGCTGCAGTGGGGGACAGCACCAGAGGATATGTAGCAAATCTGCAGAAAGGGCTTTGCACCTCCAGCAGTTATCCATCTGAGATAGTCCCATCACTTTTAGCTGTGCTGCGGTTCTATACCACAAGTGCAGCTCATTATTCTGGATAAGGAGGCTCCTCTGGCATTTCAGGCTTGGTCGGCCCTCACCCACCCCTGGCACCACTCTTCCTCTGAGATTGGTGTACCCAGCTTTGCCACCCACCGTGCTTTGGCGGGCAAGAAAGGGTCTGGGGCACTGTCTCTCATGAGGATCTGTATTCTACCTGCTAACCCAGACTTGCATCTGCTCTATTTTTTGATAGGGAAGGGTTCTGAGTTTGGGTTCTTGCTCCTTCTACACACCAGACAGACACATTTTCTTGTTACCCATTTGTTCAGCAGGCTTTTAATTTGAAGATATCTCCAAAAGTCCCCTTTGGGCAACCCATATCAAGCTTGAAGCTCTTGAAAGGAGTCAATGTGGGCCCCGTCGGGAGTAATTATGTCACATATGCTTATAATCAATTTCCTGGCCCAACCCTCCCACTGAACTGGTTTGAGGTCAATGCAGAGGTGTGGCTTGTTCCATAAAGGAGTGTGGCAGCCAGGGTTGATACACAATTTGGCTCTGTGGCCTATCCTCTGCCAAGCCATATGAGTGCTATGGATTGTACCCCAACACCGATACTGTTTGGGTAGAGGATAGCCCAAATACACCAAGAGGAGAACTCCTTGCATAAGATTTTTTTATATGTCAAGCCATGCTGGGGGTGCTACATTGTTATTTTGGAACCATCTCATAGTTTTGGCAGTAATAAATGCTAGTGAATATAGGGCAAAGTTGGGCAGATTCCATCCCTCTTTGGTCCAGGGGGCCCTAAGCTTAGCCCTGCTATATCATGGCGGGGTGCAGCCCCACAGAAACCTACTCACCATGCTATTCAGTTTATGGGTCCATTTATTGGGAAGAATAATCAGAAGATGGGATAAACGATAATACATTTTGGGGGCTGCCATCAATTTTATTGAACTATTTTGCCTGCCATTGATAACTGTGGGTGGTCCCACCTATCCATATCCTTCTGCACTTTTGCTATCAGGGGTTTAAGGTTATGGTCAGCAAGAGATTTCAGGTCTGAGGAGATCTTGACCCCCAAGTAAGTTATTCCTGCCTACGCCCACGTTAGACCCAGATTCCCCAACGCACTTGGGGATGACAGTTTATTGAGGAGGCAATAACTCGAACTTTGCTACATTGATTCTAAGCCCAGAAAAATCCCTGAACATATTTAGTGTGCTTAAAGTATGTGGTAGACTGCGTGAGATGTTATTGGTCAGAATTAAGCAGTCATCTGCATATAGTTTTGTGGTATTTATCCTCACCCCTATGGTAATCCCTGTGATCCCGGGGTGTTCTCGTATTGCGGCCGCTAAGGGTTCCATCGCTAAGACAAATAATAGTGGGGACAGTGGGCACCCCATCTGGTGCCCCTGTGCAGAGTGAAGGGATTGGATAGCATCCCTTTGGTTAGTACACTTGCCCTTGGCTTGTTATACATGGTCCTAATCCAGGTCTTAAAATATGCGCCAACATTGAAAGTGCTCAAGACCGCATGCAGATACTTCCACTCCACTGAATCAAATGCTTTTTCAAAGTCAATTGTGACTGCGGCTGCCAGAGTTGGGAGTTTGGTTGCCGTCTAAAGTAGGGCACATAATGCTCGAATGTGATCAGAGCTATGCCAACCCTTAACGAAACAGACCTAGGCAGAGTGGGTGATGCCCAGTAGAACTATCTAATCTGAGTGCTAAAACTGTAGCAAGGATTTTAGCATCCACGTTGATCAACGAGATGGGTCTAGCTGACAGGGAGAGTATGGTCCTTACCTGCTTTGGGAAGGACAGTAATGATAGCTTCTTTCAGGGTGGGGGGAAGTTCTCCTACAGTATGGGTCTCCTGTAGCATAAGTAAAAGTGGGGAGGTAATCAGGGGGTGGACCACCTTATAAAAGTCCACAGGGAAACCATCTCCCCCAGGGGCTTTATGAGGGGCCATGCATAGTATAGCTTGGTTAATTTCGGCTTCCAAAATAGAGGAGTCTAAGGCCTCCTGTTGTTGTTGTAGAAATTTAGGGAGAGGAAGGTTTGCTATAAATTTGTTATATTTATCCCAGCTCCAGTCCACTTGGGAGGAACATAATTTTGTATAAAAATTCGTCATTATCTCATTAATCATTTTAGAGTTCAGGAGAGTTTGCCTTTTTTATCTTTTAGCTGCAGGATGACCTTTTCAGCCTGCCGCTGCTTCAGCCAGCATGCAAGGAGCTTACTGGCCCTCTCTTTGTCTGCCCAATATTTAAACTGAACCTGCTGTAGGTATAATTCAGCTTTCTGGGTAGTCAAGCTATTGAGCTGAAGCCGAAGTGCTGCAAAGTCTGACACTAATTGGAGTTTGTTCAGGGCTTTAGGGTTCCTTTTATATAGGCTCTCCAGCTGTTTAAGTTTATCCCCCAGATGGGCTTGCTCTTTTTCTCTCTGTTTGCACCTATAGGCTGCATAACTAATTATTTTGCCATGGATGGTGGCCTTGTATGCCTCCCAAATAGTGGTTGCAGTGGCTGTCCCTGCGGGGCTTTCCTTAAAATACATTTCAGTCTTGTTTTTAAGCCAGATAGTGAAGTCCTTGTCCTGTAAGAGAAGAGGGTCCAGTCACCATAGGAGGGAACTCTTACTGTGTCTGGCCATTAGGAGGTTCAAGACCATTGGGACATGATCCAACATGTAGAGCGATGCAATGGTCACCCCCATTGTGGCAGCAGTCATATTGCCTGATGTAAACCAGTAGTCTAGTCTACTGGCCATAACCTTGGAGCAGAGAAATATGTGTAATTTCTCTCCGTAGGGTGTGAGAGGAGCCATATGTCAGATAACTGATGTAGGGATAAAAGCCCCTTTAGTGTGTGGAGAGAGCGGGTATGTGGTTCGGGTCTGGCGTTAGTTCTATCTAGCAGATAATCAATTGATAGATTAAAATCACCCCCCCATGAGAATGTCAGGGTTATTATATGATACGTCCATACTTTTCTGGGATAGGGAGTCAAAAAAAGCAGGGGTATCCTCATTTGGGGCATATACATTGATTAACAACATGGGCCCAGTGGGGGTAGATAGCTTTATAATTATCCACCTCCCATCCCCATTAGTGAATACCTTGAGAGGCAGCCACTGCAACGTACAATGAAGCAAAATTGAGACACCCCTCTTAGCTGAGCCTAAAACACTGTGTGATTCAGCTCCCACCCAGTCTCTTACCAGCTTTTTTGCTTCCTTTGAGCTTAATTTCATCTCTTGTAGGAAGGCAACCTGGGTGCCTAATTTTTTAAATCTGGCCAGCACTTGCTTTCTTATTGCCAGAGAGTTAAGGCCCTTCACATTCCAGGTAGTGGCTGTCACATCTGGAAGGCTAGCTATCAGAGGGTCGTCACCATTTGACATATGAACAGATGACAGTTCTATAGTATAGTACCACGTGTCTTTTCCTGATTCCCCTAAATGTCAGGTTTAGGATTAGCCTAGGTTCTAAGGTCTTAAAAAAGATAAATAGAAAAAAAAAAGAGCTAGTGTTCTGCCTGAAACTATTATTAATTCTAAGGTACTTTTTTTTTCTCTTTGGTTAATTAGAAGATTGTGTACCCAATATTAGTAGGTGTGCTATGTGGGACTGCTCTCTGCTTGGCAGCTGACATGTCTGTCTCTATTCCCTCTGCATCATCGGCATTGTGACCTCACTGTCAGTGACATCACTGCTGCTTCCGAACAGCCACTAGGTACCTGCCAAATATGATACCAGTGATGTCACTGTGTGAGATCACAGTGATGAAGATGTATTGGAGGGATTGGAGATAGATATGTCAGCTGCCGGGCTGAGAGCTATGCCATATATCCAACACAGTATCACATAAAAAAAAAAAAGAACAACTTTTTAATGAACAAAAAGGAAAAGAAAAAATACTTCAGAAATAAAAAGTTATATCTGACTACTTCTTAAAATGTTTATTATCTTCCTGTCAGTTTTGGTTCCACTGGCTCTTTAAAAACTGTAGGCATTAAGGGGGTCCCCTGTTTGTAATCCGGACAAGGTCAGACCAGGTTGCCATACAGGTCTTCTGCCTGGACCTGTCTTGAAGATTGCACAGTCCTGCCAAGAACTTAACCCCCCAATTCCTAGCTAACTAAATAAACAGAGAAGAAATCCCCAAAGCCACAACTCTAAGGTAATCACAGTTCTAAAGGTTCACTCAGTTGGTTTTCGTACGTTACAGCTCGGCTGTGAAAACTAAGATCGGTGAAATCTCAGCTTCCTCTTCATATCTGACAGATGGATTTCTACCAAGCAAACAGCTAGCAAACAGGCAAGAAGGAGGGGTGGAGGAACAATGGGGAGTGATCAAAACAGCCATCACAGAGGCAACAAGCCATTGTGTAAAGCACATCAATAAAACACAATGAAGGAAAAAACTGCTATGGTTCACAAAAGACGTGGCAGGGAAGGTTAAGGAGAAAAGGACAGCATTCAGGAAATATGAGGAAACACAGAAGGAGCAGGACAGAGAACGTTATCAGTTAAAGCAGAAAGAGGCTGGGAAGGCAGTCAGAATAGCAAAGGCCCAAACCGAGGAAAGGATAGCCAATTCTGTTAAGAACAGGGATAAGACCGTTTATAGGTACATTAGGGCACAAAGAAAGACCAAAGGAGGGATACTGAAGCTTAATAAAGGGGAGGGAATGTGGGTAGAGGGTGACAGTGAAAAAGCAGGGATACTGAACGAATATTTCTGCTCAATATTCACAAAGGAAGAGGAAGGGGAGTTACCTAAACCAAACAAGAGAAACACTCTGAAGACGGGGTCGATACCAGTCCATTTACAGAAGAAAGAGTTCTGAAAGAACTAATAAAATTGAAGGTGGACAAAGCAATGGGGCCTGATGGGATTCACCCAAGAATTCTAAAAGAACTAAGGGTAGAACTAGTGACACTGCTGACTACTCTCTTTAACAAATCATGGGAGGATGGGGTGGTACCCGAGGACTGGAGGAGGGCAGATGTGATTCCTCTTCATAAAAGTGGAAGCAGGACAGAGACAGGAAACTATAGACCAGTTAGTTTGACCTCAGTGGTAGGGAAAATGATGGAATCACTTCTGAAGGAAAGAACTGTTGAGTACCTAGAGGCCAGTGGGGCACAGGACCCAAGGCAGCATGGATTCACGATGGGAAGGTCTTGTCAGATGAATCTAATAGATTTCTTTGACTGGGTGACCAAAGTAGTAGACCAGGGAGGGGCTGTGGACATGGCCTACCTAGATTTTAGCAAGGCATTTGATACAGTCCCACACAAAAGATTAATACACAAGATAGCCAGCCTTGGAGTGGGTCCCAAGGTGGTAGCCTGGATAAAAAATTGACTAGACAACAGGACGCAAAGGGTAGTAGTAAATGGAGTACACAGTGAAGAAGGGAGGGTTACTAGCAGGGTACCGCAGGGTTCAGTACTGGGACCGGTCCTTTTTAATGTCTTTATAAGTGACATTGCAGAGGAACTAAAAGGAAAAGTATGTCTCTTTGCAGATGACACAAAGATATGCAACAAAGTTGATACACAAGATGGAGTGGAAAGGGTGAGAAGGGACTTGGCAAGGTTGGAGGAATGGTCAGATGTACGGCAGCTCAGATTCAATGCAAAGAAGTGCAAGGTAATGCACATGGGAAACAAAAACCCAGAGGAAGCGTACACAATGGGGGGTGAGATACTAACAACAACAAAAATGGAAAGGGACCTGGGGGTAATTATATCAGATGACCTAAAGGTGGACAAGCAATGTGAGAAGGCAGTAAGGATGGCTGGGGGGATACTGGGATGCATAGGAAGAGGCATCAATAGTAGAAAACAGGAAGTTGTTATCCCTCTGTACAGACAGTTGGTGAGACCCCATCTGGAGTACTGTGTGCAGTTCTGGAGACTCCATCTCCGCAAAGACATAGACAGAGTGGAGGCTGTCCAAAGGAGGGCAACCAAAATGGTGCAGGGTCTGCACCAGAAGACATACCGAAGAAAGACTAAAGGAGCTTAATATGTATACTCCTGAGGAAAGAAGGGAGAGGGACATGATAGAAACTTCAAGCACCTCAAGGGAATTAACAAAGTCCAAGAGGGTGCATCTTCCAGAAAAAGATGCAAGAACAAGGAGGCACAATTTGAAGATAGACGGGGACGGCTCAGGGTAATGTGAGGAAGTATTTTTCACTGAGAGGGTTGTGGATGCATGGAACAGCCTCCCTGAGGAGGTCGTGGAGTCAAGAACAGTGGGGGACTTCAAGAATGCATGGGACAGGCATAAGGCAATCCTAGTGGCGGATAAGAGGAAGTAAGCTGTTGGTTAACTAGGATCTGCAGCTTATCTGTTAGGTAGGAAAATGGGCAGACTAGGTGGGCCAAGCGGTCCTTATCTGCTGTCAAATTCTATGTTTCTATGTTTCTATGTTATACAAGTTCCCCCTTGAGACCCCACTTCTACTTGGATACCTTCCTTGTTTCCGGTGATCTAGCACTGCTCTATTTTTACCTTTTGGTATCACTGGGTATAGAGATGGTGGGGTATACCCCCCATTAGCCAAATGTCAGCCCCATGCAAGGGAATATAAATCCAAGAGGGTAGCATCTCTAACAACATCCAAGATGCCTCCTCATGTACTAATATCATTAACCAGCCAACTGGCAACAAGTAAAACAATAGGATAAGAATCATACTCAGTGTAAACCTTTCAGAACTGACCACCTGCTGTGGCCTAGAGGTGAGTGAAATCCACCCTCCTCCAATGATCCGGCAGTCCACCTCCAGGGGGAATGGTGATGGCCAAGTGTATATGGAACGCCTTACCTGTGGGTCTATGATAAGTCATGCTCACCACAGGACAACTCTACTGGAAGGAGAAGATAAATATATCTTTATCCAATTGAGCATGGTAGGTTAGGGGCCTGAAGGATCCTCTTTACTGTAAGCCCATTGTGAGGACTCTGATGGCGCATTGTACACCTCCCATTGTTGCTATCCCATGGGAGTGTCCCCAGAACCTGCTGTGAGGAGTGTGCTCAGGTGTGGTTTTTTTTTGATAGGTCTCTCCTACCATGGGCATTTAAACCTATCATTCAGATTGTCTCTGTTGAGAAAGCAGTAAACTTAACCCATGTGGTGCTATCCACCCTAATGGGAGCACACTGTATCAACTATGTAGCAACTTCTATCTCAGCGTCTACCCTGGGGGCTGTTTGCGCTGTTCTGCAAAGCTCCTAGAAAAGGAAGTGTGTCCCTGCATACAGCACATCGCTCCACCAGCTCTCACAGGGACCCAGCTCCAATATCCCTGCATTAACGAAGTCTCTCGGAGTAGCTGTGATTTCCTTTGGATGACGCAGGATTTAGAGTGCAAACCATGTGAGGGGGGGGTGTGCTCACCTCATACACTGCCCCATACCTTCTAATCATTGTGTGATCTTAAGCCCCCTAACGGGCATAATGACTCAAACCTTCAGTTTAACATTTAAAACATTATTACAGTCCCGACTTGAGTACAGAGTGAGTAGAGTAGCTCTCCCCCAATCCAAGTGTATGAGATGGAGGGCAACAATTGAATAGTTATGCTCCCAGTGCTAAGTATCCCCCCTTCCCCCAATATCTATATGCTGGAGATGAGCTACAACCTACGTTCAGATAAAATGCTAAAGCCTCTCCCCGGAAGATAATAGGCAGTTAGACTCTGGGGAATAAGTACTATCTCACTGTACCTGCAGGAAAAGTCCAGATTCAAGAGTCTAGCAGAACCTAAGTTACCAACGTCATAGAGGGCAAATGTCCATCTGGAGTCTCTTGCCAGCATTCTACCCAATCATGTGGGACATGGGCCCAGTATCCATTACTGCAATCCTCTGTTGCTTTTGGGCTCCGTGTGGTTCCAGTACTGTTTGATTCATCCAAATTCAAAGCTGTTGGGAGAAGATCTCACAGAGGCTCATACCGGTTGGTGGTCTTGACTGGCATATTATAGGTGGAAGAGCTGCTCCCGTTGGAGAGATGTACCTTGCGCTGTTGACTCCTTGATCTTTCTCTGTGGGTTCTGGATCCCCTGGACTTGGCCTGCTCAATGCTTTGTGGCCGTGTCTTGGTCTCCGGTCTACCCCTTTGGACTTTTTGCCATTCTGATCCATCCTGCTGAGGTTCCGATGTGTGGTGAGGCTGAATTACCCAAGTGCAAGGGGTAGAAGAAACCTCCATCAATTGCTGGGCCTCACTACAAGGTTGGGAAGGCAGCTGTCGGGAGTCAGCTTTTTCTCCTGCAATGTCCTCGAAGAACCTTTCAACTTTGTTAGGGCTGCTAAATGTAATAAATCCCCCTCTGTACTGGACTCAAAGCATCGCTGGATAGTGCAAAGATGCAGATATGTCCATTCGATATAGTGTTTGCTTTACTGGCCCGTAAGTCCTTCTCTGCTTTGAGAGTTCTAGAGAGTAATCCTGATAAATCTGTACTGGGTTGCCTTCCTACATCAGATTTTTCAAGTCTCTGGCAGCCTGCAAGTACATTTCTTTTTCGGGGAATCAGAGGAACTTGCACAAAATCAGCCTCGGGCATTCTCCCTGTCTTGGCTGAGGGGCAAGAGAGCGATGGGCTCGCTCTAACTCCAGGGGTACTTGGTTGTTCATTTTAAGCATCACCAGGAGGCTTCTCCTCAGAAAGGCATTCATATTGGCGCCTTCTGTGCCCTTGGTGATACTGATTATTCTAATATTTTTTCATCATCCCCGATTCTCCAAATCATCAATTTTAGCAAGGAGATGTTGAAGCTGGTTATTATGAACCCTCAGTTGACAATGGTGATCATACAGGATACTGTCTTGCCATTTAATTACAGTTTCATTACTAGTGACTCTGGTTGTTAAAAAGGATAGATCTTTTTTTGTACTGGCAGTTGTATCCTTCAGTTCTGCAGTATCTGACAAGACTTTACTTAGCATGGCAGTTATGTTCATCAGTCGCAGTTCCATATTAGCAGTTCCGGTGAGGGACACCCCTGCCCCTTGCCCTTGGAGCCTCTGAATGGATGATCTGTCGAAGCTAGGCTCCAAACTCGACTCTGGTGGTCTGACAGTGTCCAACAGGCCCAGAATGTAAGAATCAGTTGGCAGACCCTTAATGGCCATAAACAGTGCCCACAAGCTCGAAATCTGTCCAGAATGGTATCAAACTGAAGGCCGGGTCCTGTAGAAGACTAATACATCGAGTGTTCAGGGATAGACAGTGATAGATATGCCAGATGGGTCCAGATGGGTGGTCTAGGTAGTGCAGCTATTCACTTGCACAACCTCCATCTTGGTTGGCTAGCTCCACCCCCCTGCAAGACCACATGGTTTTAATGAATGTATCGACTGGAAACCATTCATACACTGGAGGAATATAAGGGTCTGATTAAACTGATTTGATATAGTCTGCCTTATCTAAAGTACTTGTATGTGCACTAAATAATAAAATATGATGATGAATTGAATTTATGTGTGGTCCCCAAACAGTATGGAGCCATAATGTCACAAATAAATGTAATTGTATTGGTTTAACCAGGTACAATGCTTTGAATTGTTAAATTAAATAATGAAATGGATTTTGTCACTAATGTGATTAAGGTTTGCATCTATTCCTGCAGTGGGGAAGGTTTACTAATAGGAAATTACCCTAACATATCCAGTGGTTAACTGGAAGTGGAAACCAGCCTCACTAATGAGAGCAGGGATGGATGCAGACCTCTCCCATTCAGTCACAAAAGCTGGTTTAATTTGATGGGTTAATTTGTTTTATTATTTGCACTTGAATCACTGACTATATATACATATATATATATAGATAGATATACACACACACATACACACACACGTATATAGATACCCACACACACATATATATATATATATATATATATATATACACACAGTATATATGTATGCATATATTATGGTAGAGTACCCCATTTAATGTTAAATGGTGAAACTTTGCACCTTAATAACTTTACCACCATTCAATGGATCTGCCTGAAATTTGTCAGGCATAGGGCATAACCATAGATCTTGGATCTGCAAGGTTTTGTACCAGTCGGACATACGGCTGCAGAGTTATTAAGCGACATTCCGGGGTGCATTTACTGTTTTTTTGCGCATTCTTTGCTCACTCCTACAGGTTGCATGGTTAGCGACTGGTCTGAAAACTTCAGGGAACATGTGGCCAGAGACCTCAATATGCCTTTTGAAGATTTCATGAAAAAAGATTAAACGGTTCAAAAGTTATTCAAAAAACAAGTTTCCCATTATAGTCAATGGGAAAAGTTAAAATGTTTGACAGTGTCGCAAATGCAGTTTTTAGTGTCGAAAACGACCCCTGTAGTGTCGTAAGTCAGCCATTTTTTTTTTCAGTTAGTGATCACAGAAATGCTTGGCATTTAAAATTGGGACCCTCTAGTAACACAATCATTTTTGTGTACACTTAGTCGTACCCTGAGGTTGCTAGCCATGTCTTTATTTTGGGGTTAAACACCCCAAAAATATGTTTTTCAAATTTTTGGGAAAACTAGTGTCACAAAGTAGTGTTGCACCTGCAACACTTTCGTGATTTTTTTTGCGGAAGTGTTGTGATTTGCGACATTAAAATGCAACACTATGGGGAAAATAACAGCATTTCTTTGCCACACTGCTGCAAACTAACGGTTTGGTCTTTTTTGCTGAAATTTGGAGGGAAGAAAGCCAACATCCCACAGATGTGCCGCCTTTTGGTGGTTTGGTCAAAAAATATTATAGGGCAGCAAAGTTACGGCACTCCAAATTTGACACGTTTTCCCATAGGATAACATTAAGGCGTCCATGGCATTACAGGAATCCTTTGCCGCCCTGCTGCAAAATAACGGTTTGGTCTTTGGGGCTGAAATTTGGAGGGTAGAAAGCTAACATCCCACAGATGTGTCTTTTGGTAGTTTGGTGGAAAAATATTACAGCACGGTAAAGTGATGGCACTCCGAAGTTGACGCTTTTTCTCATAGGATAACATTACAGCGTCCATCGTGCCTTTCAGGGCCCGTATCTCGGAAACGGTGCGAGATACGGACTTTTGGTTGTAAAAATGCTTATCCCCCAAACAGGAGCTAAGTGCAAAACTAGTCAGGAAAGTCATAATTCATATGAATTTTTTTTTCTACTTCGTACGGTTCCTGAGATATAAGCAATTTAGTATTCCAAGTCCTAATTTTCTGCTCCGAGGCCTATTATCATGCATACATTCTTTGTTTTCACTAAGTTTTTCAATGCAGTTTTTGGGGAAAAGAAGGGTGTGCCCTTTCGTTACTGTGCCAGTTAGCATTTCCAGTTGCGTTTTCGTTACCGATCGCATCACCGTTCCCATCTACGCTACTGTGTGCATTATGGTTTGCATTTTCGTTTGCGCTTGTGTTTGCATTTCTGTTTCTGTTTCATTTGGCATTATTGTTGCTGTTACTATTTGTGTTTACAATTGCAGTACCATGAACGTGAGCGTAATGGTTTGCATTTCCATACCCACTTGCGTTTGCGTTTCCATTTCTATTTCCTTTCGCTTTATTGTTGCTGTTACAGTTATCATTTGCGTTTACAATAGCGGTACCATGACCGTGCACATTACCAGCTGCATTTCCATATACGCTTGCATCTCCGTTTGCATCACTGTTCGCTTTGGAGTCACTTTGCTCCTGCATTTCTATTAACGCTTGTTTTACAATTTACGTTTGTGTCATCATGTGCACAACCATTATCCTTGCATTTGCTTTGCTGTTACCATTACTGTGTCACAAAAAATCACGTGGTGGGAGCATTCCATTCACTATTTATAGTCCTCATTCTCAAAAAGAAGGGAAATTAGAGGCAAAAAACTCTATTTAATGCATCAGTTAGGGTTGTTCCACAGTGACAAAAGTGAGGAAATTCAGTGTTAGGGTTGAAACCCCCCCCTTGCACCCCCTCAGCCCGCCCCCCCCATTCGGCATCAAGGTGTACATTGGGGTCATCGGTCCTAACTCTCACCCCATTCTCCTATGCCTCTGCTTGTTCACGCATGTGATGGGGTGAGAGTTAGGGTCAATGACCCCAATGCACACCCCGATGCCGGTTGTGGGGGCAGGCTGAGGGGTGCAAGGGGGGTTTTCAACCCTAACACTGAATTTCCTCACTTTTGCCGCTGTGGAACAACCCTAACTGATGCATTAAATGGAGTTTTTTGCCTTTTATATATATATATATATATATAAGAGAGAGAGAGAGAGAGAGAGAGAGAGTAACATGTGTAGCCACACCTCCTGATGAAGGGGTAGGAGACCCCGAAGTGTCGAGGTTGAGAGCACAATTGTGGGAGCCTGAAAGCACTTTTTGCACCAAATAATATTGTGTTTTGAACTGTGCCATTTACATTTTATCATTTTTGTAAGTACGAATTTTGTACAAAGACATTTTTTATAAGTAAAAACATTATTCTACTGAAATTATTTTGTCTGGAATGCTGGTATCTTTACTAAATTGCAGGATATGATCATATGCCTGATTGGTGGCTAATGTATGACCCCCACCCCTCCACCCCAGATCACTTCCCTAGGCAGGTAGGATATGCTCATATGCCCCATTGGTGGCTTGTATAATTCCCCCACCCCCAATTGCCACACCCCTCCTGTGCAATTAACCAGGAAAGACATAGTAAGCTAGAGCTTGTTTCCAGGTGCAACGAAGGAGCACAAAGAAGCTAAGTGACTTGCTCACGGTCACACAGTATGCAAGTGGGGGGCTGAAGGGATTCAAACCCAGGTCTCTAGGTTTGCAGCTCAGTGCCCTTAACCATTGTGCTATACCTCCCCTCCTGTCACATGAGCTCAGGACTAACCTCACTCCCTACCCACCCCTTGCCCCCACTCACCACAGCCAATGCCAGTTAATGACATCAGGATCTGGGCCAGTGGCTGGTGCAACCCCCTCTGCTAACTACCTCAGGTGACAGCCATCTGAATGATAAGGGGTGTGCCCATGACTACTGTACCACAGAATAACAGCAGTCATGTGCACATTCCCTGTCATTCAGATGATGGCTGGCTGAGGGGGTGAGTGGTAGGGGTGTGCCAGCTGCCGTCCCAGATCCCAGTGACATACAGGGGCATGATTGCAGTGAGTCAGGGCAAGGTTGGTGGGCACCACAAGGCAACTTTATTTCTTAGGCACCCCTTTCCTGTGGCTCAGGGCACTGTACAGGTGAAGAAACCATAACAAAAAGCTGAGGAACAATACATGAATAAATAAATTCCAGAATAAATAACAAATGATCTCACACACAACTGGGGAGGAGGGTCTTCAGTGGGCTGGATGGGAGGGGGTTAGTAGCTCAGTCTGGGGGGCATGGAAATTGGGAGATGGGTTGGGGCTTACACTAGCCATCAACAGAGATTTTGATCATACACTTCCCATCTGGAGAGGTGATTGGGGGGGTGGGGATCCTCCAGACCGCCAAGTATGTACAGCAGCATATGGATGGGTGACTGAGGTGGTGGCAACCAGCCCTGCACAATGCTGATGCTCTGCCCACGTGGTGGAATTGCATGAAATGCTATGTACAATATTGCCAATCTGTCCAGAAATATCATAATGTGTTTTGGAAAAAGTAATTATTTTTTGATCTAGACTACTTCTACTTTTGGGTCTTAATAATGTATTTCTGTTTACATTCCTGACTTTTTCCAGTGTATCTCTTTATAGTTTTTCATTGTAACCCCTTTAGAGGAAGTCTGAAATCAATTTCTCTGCTAGAACGATGAAATCTTCTTCTCGTGAACAATTTATTTTAATTCTGATTAATTGCTTATATGGGATTGAGTTTTTGTGCTTCTGAAGATGTGCACTAGATGCACAAAGTAAACTATTGGCTGCTGTAGGTTTTTTGTAGCCCATACTCTTGATTATTTCATTGTTTTCACCTTTTAGTTCTATGTCTAAGAATGTTATTCTTTTACTGTCAAACTGGCCTGTGAATTCAAGGCTATCACTTTTAGTATTTATGCATTTGATGAACTGAAGTATTTCCTCTGAATTACCATCCCATATACAAATTACTTTGTCACCGCTTTAAACCATCTAGGAATCCAAAAAATTGGCATTTCGCCAGAGGAAACAAAACCCATAGAGGAGGGAACAGAGGAGGACGGGGGGGGTTGAAAACTGGAAGGATACACAGAGGAAGCAAAAAGACAGCAGGGGGTATGATAAAAGGACAAATGGCAGAACATGGAAGGTCATGTATACCAATGCCCACAGCCTAGGGAATAAAATCCCAGACCTGGGGGCCTTGATGATGGAGGCTGACCTGGACATTGTAGCTATTGCAGAGACAAGGTATACTGGAAACCATGACTGGGATTCAGCAGTGCCATGTTATACTCGGTTTAGAAGACACGGGGGGGGGTAAAAAGGGAGGAGGTGTGGCTCTTTACTTCAGGGAGGATATTAGGGTGACTGAGATACAGGGAATGCAGAGAGGAGTGAAGGTACTTAGGGTCACCCTTGAGATGAGCAACGGCACTGCTATTTGCACGGGCGTGATATGCAGACCTCCAGTACAGGGGAGGAGGTGGAAAGGGTTCTAGTGGAGTCCATCACTCTGTGCAAGGGGCAGGACTCAGGCAACTAGTGCTAGAGTTCACCAGGGTGGGTGCAGTTTTGAACCTGGTACTCATTAATGGGGACAGAATTAAGGAAGTCAGGGTGGGTGAACACCTAGGATCCAGTGATCATCACATGGTGTGGTTCAGCATGAGTACAGTGGCAGAGTCAAACCACACAAAGATGAGGGTCCTTGATTTTAGGAGGGTGGACTTTACTAAGATGTGGATAAGTCTCAGGCATTTCCTGGCAGGGAGGGACAAAAACCGGGGGAGTGGAGCAGCAGTGGGCCCATCTGAAAAGAGCCATAGTGGAGGCGACAAGCCTTTGCATTAGGCAAGTAAACAAGGGCAAGAGAAAGCCACTATGGTTCTTCAAGGAAGTGGACAGGAAGGTAAGGGTGAAAAAGATGGCTTTCAGAAAATACAAGGAAACACAGCAGGAGGAGGAGGACAGGGCAATGTATCTGGATAAACATAGGGAGGCAGGGAAAGCAGTCAGGACAGGAGCACTAAGACACAAACAGAGGAGAAAACAGCACAGGAGGTAAAAAAAGGAGACATGACTTTTCATAGGTACAGTACTTTAGTAAAAGAAGAAAAATCAGAATTGGGATAGTAAGGTTTAATGGGGAGGAAGAAGAGTGTGTGGAAGGGACCTGGAAAAAAGCATCAATACTGAACAAATATTTTCATTCTGTATTCACAGAAGAAGATGAGGGACTACAGTTAGGCAACATTAACAGATATGGGAGGGAAATGGACACCAGTCCATTTACAGAAGACAGAGTCCTAAAAGAACTCACAAAACCAAAAGTTAACAAGGTAATGGGACCAGATGGGCTACATCCTAGAATATCATGGGAACTACAGGAGATGCTGGCAGCACCACTGGCAGCCCTGTTCAATGAATCACTGGATACAGGAGTGGTTCCAGAGGACTGGAGGAGGGCAGATGTAGTCCCTCTTTACAAAAGTGGGAGTAGGGAGGAGGCTGGAAACTATAGACCATTCAGCCTCATCTCAATAGTGGGAACAATTATGGAATCACTGCTTAAATAAACGATTGTGGAACACCTTGAATCCAGTGGAGCACAGGATCCAAGACAGCATGGATTCACAGAAGGAAGGTCGTCAAACAAATCAAATCGATTTCTTTGACTGGGTGACTAGGGTCGTAGATCAAGGGAGAGTGGTGGATGTAACCTACCTGGATTTCAGTAAGGCCTTTGATATTGTTCCACATAGAAGACTTGTGAACAATCAGGGCATCCTGGGTATGGGTCACAAGGTGGTAAACTGGGTTAGGAACTGGTTGAGTGATAGAAGACAGAGGGTCATGGTAAATGGTGCTCAATCTGAGGAAAGGAGGGTGATCAGCGGGTGCCACAGGGATCAGTCCTGCACCCAGTCCTGTTTAATGTCTTCATATGTGACATTGCGGAAGGTCTGGAGGGGAAGGTGTACCTCTTTGTGGATGGCACTAAGATCTGCAACAGGGTGGACACTTCCGGGAGGAGTGGAAAAAATGAGGAGGGACCTAGGTAAACTGGAAGAATGGTCTAGAGTGTGGCAGCTAAATTTTAATGCGAAAAAGTGCAAAATCATGCATTTGAGGTGCAAGATCCCAGGGGAGGATTATATGATGGGGGGAGACACTGATGGTCACTGAACAGGAAAGGGATTTGGTGGTAATCATATCTGATGACCTAAAGGTGGCCAAACAATGTGCCAAGGCTGTGGGGAGAGCCAGTGAGATGCTGGGGTGCGTAGGGAGAAGTATCACTAGTAGAAGGAAGGAGGAAGGAGGTGGTGATGGCACTGTACAGGTCACTGGTAAAGCCTCATTTGAAATAATGTGTCCAGTTCTGGAGCCTGCATCTCTGTAAGGACATAGACAGGGTAGAGGCAGTTTAAAGAAGGGCAACAAAGATGGTGCAGGACCTGCACCAAAAATCATATGAGGAGAGACTGGGAGACATTAATATGTATACCTTGGAGGAAAGGAGAGATGGGGGAGATATGATAGAAACCTACAAATAACTAAAAGGCATAAATAGAGTGCTGGAGGGTAGCATCTTTCAGAAAAGGAGATGTCCAGGAACAAGGGAGCATGACATGAGGTGGGAAGGGTGTAGACTAAGGGTTAGCATGAGGAAATATTTCTTCACGGAAAGGGTGGTGTATGCATGGAATAGACTCCCAGCAGAGCTGGTGGGGGTAAACACAGTGGGGAATTCATATCATATATATCATATGTCATATCATTTCAACTTCATTTATAAGTGCATTTCCGAAAAGATCAATGCACTGTACAACATTACAGGAAAAACCATAAAAACATCAATAACATTTTTAACCAGAATTTAAAACTATTCATAAATTACAGTGATGGTACACTAAGTGCTCAAGTCAGGAAATGCCAGACAAAATCAATGAGTTTTTAAGGCAGCTTTGAAGCTCTCGACGGTCAGGTACTCTCTGATCCGATGAGGCAGAGAATTCAATAGGGTAGGGGCCACAAAAGCAAAAGAATGGACCTCGGAGGTCTTTAGTTGAACCCTGGGAACCTCTAGCAATCCCCTGTCAGAGGAATGGAGTGAGCAGAGGGGACAATAGGGGCAAAGAAGATCCTGCAAGTAGTGCAGTCCCTGACCGTGTAGGGCTTTATAGGTCAGTAACCTGACCTTGAAGGTGATCCACCAATGAACGGGCAGCCAGTGCAGATCAAGCATGCATGGGACTGGCATAGGGGAACCCTAGCAATAGGAATGAGGAGGTAAAGCTGGAGATTAAGTAGGGTCTATAGCTTTTACAGTAGGCAGGGACAATGGGCAGACTCGATGGGCCTAGCGGTTCTGATCTGCTGTCAATTTCTATGTTTCTATGATAAAGCGGTACATATGCACCACTTTATTGATGAAATGGCTGTGATCCCTGCTCCAGATTAAATCCTTTTCCCATTTTCCCATTACCAAATTCATGTAGGATGGAACCATGATGGCCCCCATGGCCATCCCACACTTTTGTCTAAAGAGTTCTTTGTTAAAGACAAAATAATTATGTTCCAAAATTAATTTTAAACCTTTTAAAATAAAGCCTTTTGGTATTGAATCTCCTATTGTGAATTTGTCTAAATAATACTGTAACCCCTCACCCCTGCCTTTTTACTAAAACGACAGGTGGCATGCTGTTGGCGTTGGCAGCAATACCTGGTGGGGACCTGGGTTTGGGGAGGATGAGGTTACCTGGCGCAAGGGACCTAAATTTGGCTACTCTGCACAGGGGCACCCAAGTAAATCCAACTACAGGAAGCAATAACTGTAATGTCCAGTACCATACTAACATACTAAAATGCCACCAGAATAGGCCTAACGGTCTTTTGTGTCTACTCGTTTGGTCAGCCTCCACCCTGGGTGCTGACCTTGCTGCCCCCCTCGCCTCCTCTGGCTTCTCCCTTCCCAGTTCTGGATATTCTTGCTGCATTGGATTTTGCTTCCAGAACCCTTCCCCTGTACCTGTCCCACCCCCTCTTGAACCCCTCCACTGTCTCTGCCTCCACCAGCCCCCTAGGCAGCACATTCCATGGCTCCACCACCCTCTCAGTGAAGTAGCACCTCCTCCTTTCTCCCCTGAATCTTCCCCCCTCCAGCTTCCACCCATGCCCTCTAGTGGCCCCCCTCCTCCTTCCTTCGAAGCACCCTGACTGTTCCTCCCCTATTTACCTCTTCATGTACCTGAAGGCCTCTATCATGTCCCCGGTCCCTTCTCTCTTCCAATGTGTACATATTTAGCTCTTTGAGCCTCTCCTCATAGGTCCTGTCCCCCAAGCCCCAAATCATTTTGGTTGCCCTCCTCTGGACCCTCTCCAGGAGGGTAATGTCCCTCTTTAAGTGTGACCTCCAAAACTGCACGCAGTACTCAAGGTGCAGCCTCACCAAGCAGTTATACAGAGGGAGTATCACTTCCCTCCTTCTGGAGGTGATCCCCCTAGCGATGCATCCCAGCATCCTGTTGGCCTTGACTGCTGCCCTCCTAGAAGTCTCTGAGTTGTTCATCTTGACATCCACCACCATCCCCAGGTCCTTCTCAGCCATCGAGGACTTGTAGCATTCCCCCAGGTGTACACACTTCACTGGGGTTTCTGCCCCCAGGTGGAGTACCTTGCATTTCCCTGCACTGAACCTCAGCTTCCACTTTCTAGACCATCTTTCCAGAGCTCCAGGTCCCCTGTAGGCCACCTCCCTCCTCCCCATCCACCACCACCCCAGTTTTGAGTCATCCACAAAGAGACTCATCTCACTCCTGATTCCTGTCCTTATGTCAGAGACATAGGCGTTGAAGAGGAGGGGCCCAAGGACTGATCCCTGTGGGACCCCACTAATGACCCTCCTTGGGGATGAGACTATCCCGCCAACTATGACCCTCTGGGTCCGGTCCTGGAGCCAATTGCCTATCCATCTGATCTTCTTGTTCCCCACCCCCAGTTCTCCCAGCTTATCCAACAGGCCCACGTGAGGAACAGAGTCAAATGCCTTGCTGAAGTCTAGAAAGAGGACGTCCACTGGTCTACCCAGGTCCAAGGCACTCATCACCCAGTCATAGAACTCCACAAGGTTTGTCTGACACGATTTCCCCGGGACGAATCCATGCTGTCTGTCGTCCAGGCACCCTGACTTTTCCAGGTCCCCCCCAGCCTCTCCTTGACAATGCCCTCCATCACCTTGCCCACCACCGATGTCAGGCTGACAGGCCTGTAGTTCCCTGCCACCTCCCTTGATGCCCCCTTGTGGATAGGCACTATATTCGCCACCTTCCAGTCCTGGGGCACCCACCCTGTCCTCAGAGAGATGGTGAAAAGCTCCGCCAGGGGTTTCACCAGGACATCTGCAAGTTCCTTCAGCACTCTGGGATGTAATTTATCCGGCCCCGGTGCTTTCTCGTCTTAAGGAGCTGAGGCTTCCTCACTCTCTCTGCTGTGATTTCCACTTCCGGTACCTCTTCTCCTGCTTAGCCCTCCCCTCCTGCCAGTGATGCCTCCCCTCTCCCCAGACCCTTCCGATCGGTGGGGTCCCCCCCTCCTCAGTATCTCTGTCTCCTCCCATGTATGATGCAGCACCCCATTTTCCTTGGGAAAACTGAGGTGGAACACTCATTTAGTACCTCAGCCTGCTCCCCTGGGTCTTGTGCCCATCTCTCCCCTGATTTAATCCTGCTAATCTGCCCCTTCACCCTTTGTTTTCCCCAATGTATCTGAAGAACCCTTGTTCCTCTACTAATTTCCTGGCCAGGTTCTGTTCCTTCCTTGCCTTAGCCACCCTCACCCACCCTAGTGGCCCTTCTAGCCATCAGCTCACTCCCTCAATCCCTTTCACTCCTTGAGCACTTGAATTGCCTATAGGCTGCCTTCTTTCCCCGCACCACCTCCTGGACCTCCCTGGTCCACCAGCAGGGTTTTCGGGCCCTACCGCATTTTCGTCTTACTCTTGCACAGGTGCTGGTAGCATCCTGTACCCCTCTTCTGATGATTTCCCACCTACTATCAGCATCCATGTCTGACCCAATCACATCCAAATGCTCCTTAAGGATCCTTCCCATTTCCGTAAATGTCTGGCTCTGGACCCACCAAGCACTCAGCCTGGACTTGCATGCACTTTGGATACACAGCACGACTGGCCCGGCTCCCCTGCCAGCCACTTGACTGATGGTCCATTTGAGAATGAACCCAAACTTTACTTGGAGAGACTCCCATCACACAAGGAGTATATTTTCCCAAGCTGTGGCTCCCCACACCACATAGAGTCTGCGACTCCTAGAGAATTTTTTCTTACTTCCATGAACTCCCATCAAACAAGGAGAATATTTCCCATCCTGTGTCCCACACCACATAGAGTCTGCGACTCCTAGAGATTTTCAAGTTGCGACCCTCGTCTGGGTACCCACCCCATCACTGGCCAAGTGCATGAGGCAAGTAGCAAATCACAGAAGAAATCCGTAGAGGTGGACCTGGTTACTAAAGATGGGGGGTGTTCCCACCTCCAGCTCCCACAGCCCATACCCAGCCATTTCTCTGGACAAACATAAACTTAAACTGTGAAAATGTAGATTAAACGGTGGATGATCTGAAGCACCCCCTCTACAGCATTACTTGAAATCCATTAAAACTCTAGACTTTTTGACTGCTCTATTTGTTTTCCTAGTAAAATAGTCCTCCCAAAATAGCAGTCCACATCCCAACTTCCTTTATATTTCCAAACTGATGAAACAATTGGTTTGCCCCTTCAAATGGAGCAAAACACTCACCCATTCGTTGCAGGTGCCCCACAGGTGAAGTACCACTTCTTTTACTGTTATACAAGAACAGACACTGAAAACAGGCAGCTTTCTTCCATAGTGGAAATAGGGGATTGCTCCTGGAATCCACAGAGTGACTTTTCTTCCACCCCCCAGAGGGAAGGGGCACTGAGACCTGGACAGCGGTCTCCACCACTTTCAAAAGGTAAACAGGATCACACCTCCTTCTCCAACAAAGGTAAACAGAAACTGCCTTTGAAAACTCCCAAAGTTCTAAACTCACTCCCTGAGCTGCATATTCCAATGTGGCTTATGCAGCTGCGACAGTTCTATGGTGATGTCATCTCTCAAGTCTCAGTTGTGACTGAGAACAGAGTGAGACAGTGTGAAACCCATTTAACTGGAGTTTCACAAGCTGCCTTCCCTGCCTACCACTAGGTCTTACTGGGATTCTAGTAGCCCCGGGTAACAAGGGGGTTACACTCACCCTTGACCAGGAAAATGACTGTCCCCAGTCATTATGCACCCGGCCTTAGGCCATCCCACCCTATGTGCTACCTGCGGAGGGGGGTGATCAGGCCCCCTCGTACCATGTGCAAGCACAGGCAGGCAACACTAAGGGCCTAGAGGCCTATAGCTGACATGTCAGCCTCTACACTATCCACTTACTATGGACACCTAGTGGCTCTGGTAGAACCATCCAGAGCATAGCCCTGATAGATCAGCACTACGGCCCCTACTGCAGGTCAGGGCCACAGCCTGTACATCCTACCTAACCCTCTAGGGAAAACCTATCTGCCTCTAACATAACATCCCAAACATAAACAAAACCCGGGGACCTCCCTGACCTTGGGCAACCTGCAACTACTAAACAGCACTTTAAATTCTAACACAATAAAGCACTGACAAGGAACTCCGATGAGCCCCTCCTCTTCTTCTTGTCTTCTCTTCTGTCTTCCCAGGAACACCTGTAAGAAAAGACAAAAACAAAACACACTCCTAATCTGCATACACAGTCTACCTAAAAAACAACAACCCCTACCATACAGAAAAAAACACTGAACAATCCCAAAAGAATTTTTTAGAAAAAAGTAGAAAAACACAGTATTTACATTAGAGTACAATAATGACATTGATTACAATACACATTTGGGGGATGGAGTGCCCTAAAAGTCCCAACTAGTGACCACAAGGCCCGAAGGCTAGTCCAATAAAGAGTCTCTCCTGGGCCGAAGCCCCATGAAACACAGTTCTAGAAGGCCAAAATCCCAAAGGGGAGAGTCTTTCGGACAGTTCACACATTTTTGAAGTCTGTAGTGTAGGGGTGTACTGCAATGTCATAAAAGATAGAAAAAGGTTTTTTGGACTTACCAGCCTCTTGTAGTATAAGGCAGGCACCGACCTGCACCACGGCCAAGACTCTCCCTGCAGCATTTCTTCTGATACAGCTAGGCGGACATCTTCCAGGAACACAGGAGGCACATCTGGAAACAGCTGGGTTGATGTCATCTCTGGAGAAGGAACCTTAGAACAGGAACAAAAAGAAAAACAGCTGGTCCGATGTCATCCAATTACCAGGCGATGAACGGAAACAGCTGGGCTGGTGTCCTCTCTGGATCTGAAGTCATCTGGTGGGCCAGTAGATGGTTGCTGAACAAGACAGTACACTGTAGACTGAAGAATGTGGAGCACCTGGGTCATGGTTATTCATATTGGCAGATCAATAAGGGCACTTCACAGTCTAGATGTGGCAGTATTGAATACCACTGCTCGGCTCTCCATTTTGTAGGCACGGGCTTAATTACTGGGAGGTCCTTGCACTGAGGCTAATAGTACCGGGGGTCAGGGGTTGAATTATTACCCCATCTGGGCAAACATAATTCACACAGTGGGAGACTTCACGTCCCTCTCCATCCACTATTCTCACTCTGTCCACAAACAGTGTCCTGCCTCTCTTCCACTGTGTATACTTTTCGTGGAACAGTTTATTTTCTACATGCTGGTTGGCCCCAGGATGCACATGTTTCATTGCTTCGTCCCAGATCCAGGATTTTCTGCAGTCCTCAATCTCCTCCCAGACTTTCCAAGGAAAGGTAGGAAAGGTCATACCATAGATTTCATTGGCCTTTCTACAACCAGTCTCTCCTCTTTACTTGCTTTGGTCAATCTGAGACCGCTGGCCTGGCTTGAGGGATGGCCAGTCCTGGTTCTGCCAGACAGCACCCTCAAAAGAAATTAAAAAGCGGATCCCTGACTTCTTCTTCTTGTAAAGCCAGGGCAGTGGCATCACCACCTTCTTGAACACATTCCTCGAGGCAAGATCTTGAGGCTGTGGCCATTCCTTTCTCACAAGGCCACATAGGTTCCCCTCATCTTCCTCTTCACTGAGATCTGAGCCCAGGAGTGAGCAGTCGTTCTCATCCCTGAGACTATCCACTCATCACAAGAGGAGGTGCACCTCCCATTCAAGGCCTCCGCATCTCATCTTCACCTCCGAGACTTGGGCTAGCCCCCACCCAGGGGTCTATTGATGCTTTATCGAAATTTCTTTCTGAGATCCAGCATCCAAAACTTCAATTTCAGATTCAGTCTCTAATTCTGCACCCTCTAACTTTGTGCCACTCCCCCAAGGACCTTCCTCCACAGGCTCCACCTGATGCTGTGTGCTGCCAACTGCAGATTCTTGAATTTTTGTCCATGTAGAGCCAAACAAATTGGGCGCTTTATACAAACCATATTTTGTAGACATCCAGCACAGTGAGGAATCATGAAGACATCCCTTCCAGCACTCAAGCACATCTGGCATACACACACTGCATAATTAGGAATTGCTACATCAGGAGGGAGTTGCCCTCCATAGCACCACTTTTCAATGTCTCTCAGTCTATTTACTGCTGCTGTTCCTGCAACCCGGGCATTATCCGGGTAACGAGCTGGTCCTGAGGCCATAACTGCAGAAAAACAAACAAAATTCACTGTAACTGAAAGTCCCACTTTAAATGAACACACTCTGTAGCTTTAAAATGGCTCCTCTGCTGCTGTGTTTACTTTACTACCCCACCCTGTAATGGCGGCGGCAACACTCCGTGCATCAACACTTTAGATATGGTCAAGCCACTGCGCACCGATTTGCATCAGCTACTGATAACTTTTACTCAAACTGCACAATTTGCTCTGATCTGGCTGTTCACACATTTACAGGATTTTCCTTGGACTTTTCACATGTTGGCAACATTCATTTAATTACACTCCCTTAAAACTTCAGGTTTCAGCACAGGATTGCCTGCTTCTACTAGTGTTGCACTTTTTTACAACCCACAGTCTCTCACTGGCTGAAAACTTTAAACTGAGGCTACTTTCATTGCTATGCACACATTCAATGGCTTTACAGACTTGCACTTGCCAGCAGGACATCACACAGTCGCTACTTGCAAAGCGACTATACAGCTGCACACACATTTTATATGGCATTTTCTGAAAATCACTGATTGAGCAGTTTTTTAATTGTTTACTCACTGTTATTGTAGCAACTTGCTGCGATGGGGTAAAGCGGCCTGCAGCCAGATTTTTGAAGGCCTGGAATGCAAGCGGGCGGGCAGTCTCGCGATCGTCGTTTTACCACAAAATCCACTAATTCCACGATCGATTTGCAGGTTGAGCCAAAGTCACTTTTGGAACTGTTTCACAAGCGCTTTGAATCCTATAATGCTCCTCCACTGCCAGTACATGCATTACTCTCTGTCTCCCTCTCGAATGCTGAAGCAGTCACAGAAGAGCTGGCTGAGGGGCGGGACTAATGGCAAACTGACCAACCACACGATGCCATGCAAATGAGCCTCTTCTTCCTCACGAGGGCTCCTCTCCTCACGGTGATCATCGAGCAGGCAAATTTAAACTGTAAAATGCACTTTTTTTTTTCTTCTTCAACTGACTCCATGGCGGGAGCCCATTTCAACCACGTAACATTGCCATTACTCTGCCGTCTCTAGCTTTGCACAGAAAGCATTTCCAACATCCAGGGCATAATTTCTCTGTTGCTACCCCTAGTTTTCCATACTTTCCTTCACAGAATTCTTTTTAAAACTGACAAAAAACACTATAAACTTTGTTGATGATGCAGGACAAGGGCACACTCTTTGGCTTTACAGCTCCTTGGTAAACAGTTGGCATTTTTTAAACAGCAGCACAAGATTCACAGCACACAGCAACACACTAGGGAAATTGCTTCAACTTTTTGGGCTACCCACTGCCAGATAGCCAAAATGCTAGCCTACTTGCCCAAGCACCTTCCTTTCCGAACAAATCCAAAGCAGTGCCTCCATTTTTGTAACCCCTCACCCTGCCTTTTTACTAAAGCGACAAAGCGATGGGTGGCATGCTGTTGGCGTTGGCAGCAATACCTGGTGGGGACCTGGGTTGGGAGGATGAGGTTACCTGGCGCAAGGGACCTAGGGTTTGGCTACTCTGCACAGGGGCACCAAGTAAATCCAACTACAGGAAGCAATAACTGTAATGTCCAGAACCAGGATTGGGATTTTTCAGTGTGGCTTTATTCAAAACTAGCTGACACATGACAAAGCATTGAATGGTCCCCCAAGGGGCTACGTTCACTGTATATGCAGATAGAGACTAAAGGCGGTCCATTTGAAGAATGAACCCATTTTTACTATTGTCTGGCCCTGGACCCACCAGGCACTCAGCCCGGACTTGCATGCACTTTGGATACACAGCCTGACTGGCCCGGCTCCCCTGCCGGCCACTTGACTGACGGTCCATTTGAGAATGAACCCAAATTTTACTTGGAGAGACTCCCATCTCACAAGGAGTATATTTTCCCAAGCTGTGGCTCCCCACACCACATAGAGTCTGCGACTCCTAGAGAGATTTGTTTTCTTACTTCCATGAACTCCCATCAAACAAGGAGAATATTTCCCATCCTGTGGCTCCCCACACCACATAGAGTCTGCGACTCCTAGAGAGATTTTCAAGTTGCGACCTACGTCTGGGTACCCACCCCATCACTGGCCAAGTGCATGAGGCAAGTAGCAAATCACAGAAGAAATCCGTAGAGGTGGACCTGGTTACTAAAGATGGGGGGTGTTCCCACCTCCAGCTCCCACAGCCCATACCCAGCCATTTCTCTGGACAAACATAAACTTAAACTGTGAAAATGTAGATTAAACGGTGGATGATCTGAAGCACCCCCTCTACAGCATTACTTGGAATCCAATAAAACTTTAGACTTTTTGACTGCTCTATTTGTTTGTCCTAGTGAAATAGTCCTCCCAAAATAGCAGTCCACATCCCAACTTCCTTTATATTTCCAAATTGATGAAACAATTGGTTTGCCCCTTCAAATGGATCAAAACACTCACCCATTCGTTGCAGGTGCCCCACAGGCGAAGTACCACTTCTTTTACTGTTATACAAGAACAGACACTGAAAACAGGCAGCTTTCTTCCATAGTGGAAATAGGGGATTGCCCTGGAATCCACAGAGGGACTTTTCTTCCATTCCCCGGAGAGGGCACTGAGACCTGGACAGCGGTCTCCACCACTTTCAAAAGGTAAACAGGATCACACCTCCTTCTCCAACAAAGGTAAACAGAAACTGCCTTTGAAAACTCCCAAAGTTCTAAACTCACTCCCTGAGCTGCAGATTCCAATGTGGCTTATGCAGCTCGACAGTTCTATGGTGATGTCATCTCTCAAGTCTCAGCTGTGACTGAGAACAGAGTGAGACAGTGCGAATCCCATTTAACTGGAGTTTCACAAGCTGCCTTCCCTGCCTACCACTAGGTCTTACTGGGATTCTAGTAACCCCGGGTAACAAGGGGGTTACAATACTTTACAGTGTCTGATCCTTCTTTATGGTGGATTGATGTGTACAAACTTACGACATCAATTGTTACTAACATGTAGCCCTCTTTCCATACAAAATCTGTTAATGTATCTAACAAATGCATAGTGTCACATAAATGTGATTTCAAGCCCACTAAATATTGTTTTAAAAAACAATCAATGTATTGACCCAGATTATAAGTGATAGAGTCGATTCCAGACACAATCGGGCAAAAGGTGGGGTTCTTCATGGTTTTTATGAAATTTTGGTAAGCCATAAAACATTGGTATAATGGGAATTTAGGTTTAATGAATGATCACTCCTCTCCTGTTAGCCAGCCTTTCTCATATGCCTCATCTACTAGAGAAAATAACTCAGATATTTTGAAATTGGATCTGATTTTAGTTTTTCAGGATTTGCATTATTTCCCAATAGTTCTTCTATTTGTCCTACATAGTACTTTTCATCCAACAAAATAATGTTCCATCCTTTGTCCGATTGTTTGATAATCGCATTTTCTAATGAATGAGTTGCACTTACAGGCCAAGGTGGACAGCAGTACATATTTCAGATAGGTTTTGAATGCCAGGAGAGGGTCTAATGAGTGGCATAGGGTTGGGAGGCAGTTCCTGAGCTTTGGGACGGTTACCGAGAAGGCTCTTTGTCCTGCGTCCATGGAGGTCCATGGGGTAGTTAAGCAGGTTGTGAGATGAGGATTTCAGTTCCCATGTGCTGTGTTTAAAGGAGAGAAGACCAGTTAAGGGGGAATGGACACTGTCCTTAAGAGCTTTGTATATAAGGGTTCCCATAAGGAAGTCCCGGGGAGTCTGGGAAGAGCCACCTGAGAGTTGTTTATAAGGAGCAGTGTTGGGTGTTGAGTGGGGCTAACAGAACAAAATGACAGATGCTATTGTAGGCAGTATTGAGGTGGGTGAGTTGTCTAGATGAGGTTTGGGAAATGATGGTGGAGCAGTAGTCCAGTAGTGGTAGGAGCGTGCCCTGCCCAAAAGCAAGCTGTACTTCAGAGGACACGAGATGTTGTAGGTGATAACAGGTACTCAGTTGTTGGTTAACTCACTTTATCATCAGTCCAATATGATCCTGGTAGGTTAGGGAGGGATCTAGAGTGCACCTAAGTACTTGTAAGTACAGACTTGTTCAAGGGGGGACTCATCAGGGAGCTGGATGTCTAGGGAGTTTGTCTGGCTTTCATTGCATTTTGTGAGTCTGTGTAGGATCCTGAAAAGCATGGTCTTAGTTTTTTGATGTTAACAAGAAGTCTGTTGGCAGTAAACCAGTCATGGGTTGACATAAAATCACTGGAGAGGAAGAGGGTAATTGTTGGGGACTGTGGTCACTTGTATAAATTATAAGATCATCCATGTACATTATCTTGTGACATTCTGGAAGGATGCATAGAAGATTGTTGACAAACACTGAGAAAAGAGTGGGACCTAATATGGACCCCTGTGGGACACCACTATGTATCTCCAGGGAACCGAATGCTACCTCTCCAATGCAGACCCTCTCAGATCAGTTGGAGAGATAATCTCTAAACCAGTTAGTGGTGCCTGGTGAAAAACCGTAGGAGGTGAGTTTATAAAGGAGGCAGTCATACTCAACAAGGTTGAATGCCTTGGAGAGATCAATGAATACCACTCCTGTGAGCTTACCCTTGTCCACTGCTCTTAGAATGTGGTCAGAGAAGCAAGCTAGTACCATGGTATTGCTGAAGCCCTTCCGAAAACTGTGTTTGTTAGGGGATAGTGTGCTGTATTTGGATATGAATTCAGGTGTTTCAAAAAAGACAATTTTCACCAAGATTTTACTCAGGTGGGTGAGTAGGGAAACAGGTCTGTGGTTGTCCATAGTTTTTGGATCACCAGATTTAAAGATGGAAACAACTCTGGGTGGCCTGTTTCCAGTGGACAGGGACAAGTTGGCAGAAGGAAGACAAGGATGGCAGAAGGAGGAACAGAAAGTGTGGCAGAAGATTCATTTTGAACATGTTGATGCAACACAGAAGAGACAAGAGCAGAAGCTTCCAGTTACTCACGTCTGATTGCATGGCTTGGTAAAGTGAAGTATAATTAATGCAGAACAACTTGTTAGTGTGAGAAGTGACCTGGAAGCTCAACTATTGAAGCTGATTATTTTTAGCCCAAGCAAAGGATAAAGATGCTTTGAAAGTTTGGAAACATGCAACGCTGACCAGTAGGGCTGCCAGTTTAGAATAGCTCAGTTTGTACCCAGACAACTCTCCAAAATTAGCAAGTGTGTAAAGTAATGCAGGTACCAAGGACTCAACTTCTGAAAGAAAAAAAATTGAGTAGTCCATGTAGAGGGAGAATTTATGTGTGTTCAGGCCCACCTGGATACCAAAAATATTGGGATCCTAGTGGACTACCAGAACCAGTGGTTTAGGGCTGATTGCAAAAAACATTGGCGACAAAGGACAGGCTTGCTGGGTGCCTCTTTCCAAGTGGAACCAATTTGAAATATAGCCACTGACCTTTATTATACATGAGGGCATTGATTGTATATAGAAATGTAGGGCTAAACTGAAAGGACTGCTGAGAATACTTTAGAAATTGCCAATTCACCGTATCAAATGCTTTCTATGCATCCATTGATATGGCTATTTGGGCCTATTTCTTGTGTTTCTGAGAGGTGAAAAGGTTAAGTAACCATCAGACATTATCTTGTAGGAACCACCCTTTAATAAAGCCTGTTTGATCTCAGTGTACAGTAGTGAAAATACTGTATGAACTTGTAATCTGTCTACAGAAGTTCCTGTAAGGAGCTTCATGTCTGTGCAGAAAACGGAGATGGGATGGTAGGAACTGCACTTGGTAGCATCCTTGCCTTCTTTGTATAAAACAAATTTGTGCCTGATTCCAGGATGCTGGAACTGCCACTCCCTCCAGCACTTCATTAAGCACTTGAACAAGATATGGCAATAACTGCTAAGAAAAATGTTTGTACCACTCAAATGGTAAGACATCTGGGCCATGGGACTTAATGTTCTTGAGAAGTTTAATTTTAAGATTTCTTCCCCTGTGATGGGAGCATCCAAAGTTGCCTGCACTACCTCCAATGGAACAGGAAGCATGAGAGACCAGAAAAAAACAGCAAGCCCCCCCCCCCATAGAAAATATTCCATAAAAGCTTGCAAACTTATCTAGGATGACTTTGGGGGGTTCCCAGTGTAACCACCCCTCCTCCAAGTGTTGCAGTTTCAAAACTGCTCAATTCGGTTTCCTCCCTAAGTTATAAGGTCAATAGACAGCCTGCCCTGTTACTCTGTTCATAGTATTTCTGTCAAGTGAAGCGGAGATTTTTCTGCACCACTTCATCCAGCAGTTTGTTAAGGTGGGCTTTTTTTTCTTCCAACTGCCATTTACCCCTGCATTAAGAGTGATTGAAGGCAAGCTTCCAGGTCAAATATCGAATTTTCTAAAGTGATACATCTCTGGGCCTTCTCCTTCTTTAGTTGAGATGCATAATAGTCTCTTTGCTCACCTGAGCTTTGAAAACAATCCTAGGTTATAGCAGCTGAGGTATCGGAATTCAGATGATTGCTCCAGTAGTGAGATGTAACATCTTCCATATGATCTTTATAACCCTGATCATGTAATAGACTGACATTAAATTGCCACAGTGTGTTGCAAGGAATACAGACAGTCTTTAGATCTAAAGTCACTTGGGAATGATCCGAAAGGATAGAAGAGCCAATCTTACAAGTAACAGCTTTAGACACCCAGTTTGTAGAGATACAAAAATGGTCAACATGTGAATAAGGGGTATGCCGTGGGGAATAACAAGTGTACTCTCATTTGGCAGGGCGTAAATGGTGCCAGACATCTGTTAGTGCCAATTCACCAGCTAGCCTGGTCAAAAGCCTACTGGACCCAGTGTCTCCATGGTCACCTCTTCCCTGCCTGTTCAAAGCACTGTTTACTGCACAACCAAAATCTCCCCCATAATAGAAATGAACAGAGCTTTGGATCATACTAAAAGAACATTTTTTTAAGCAAGGTTATCAGATCAGACTGATCATTTGAAGCATATACATTGAGCCCAGTGCAAGGTATATCCCGACACAGGCACTCAAGTTTAATAAATCTGCCTTCCTGGTTTTGGGTGGCATTTGTTACCTGTAAAGCGATATCCCTCCAGATTAGAATTGCTACCTCTTGCTGATGTGGCTTATTCTCGTAAGTGGAGGCACATACCTCATCCACCCACCCACTGGTGATGCTCAACTTGTGATAAGTGGGATTCCTGAACAAAGGCAATATGGACTCTGCTATTGTTTAATTCTTTGAGAAGCCTGCACCATTTAACAGGATTGTTAGTTCCCTATCATTAAAAGTAGTTATTTTTAGATCTCCCATCATTCAACTTATAATGAGGTACAAAAATATAAACCAAGCCAAGAAAGACCCAAGTTCCAGCCTGGACTCATGATTCCCTTTTGCAATGGTACCTCCATATTAGTATAGTAAAGCATTCTGCAAAACTTATTCATAACTGTACCTTCCAACTGCAGGAAATATCCTTAACTTTAACTAAAACATTTATGTAACAATTAGAACAACAGATGCAGCAAAAATGCTTCAAGGTATGCAAAATAGTCACTGCTGTGGTGATGGCAGTTTGCAGCACCTGAAGCAGCACCAAGCAAACACCCCGCTATTTTAGGTATCCATGAGGGATCCCCAGTAGCACTTGGCATGGCATCCTAGCAAGGCAATGCATCTGTATGTGCTACTGAATCTGCGTACTCTACGTCATGCAGAGATTGCATAAAGAGCCTCTGTTCCCTAAATAATTGATCCTATATATATATATATATAGTATGAGAAGCCTGAGTGTAAGAATCATACTGTATCTTAACAGTCTGACCACTCATTGCTTGGTCAATGTGTGGGCACTTCCGTCCTGATGAGCATAAGGCACCACTTAGGTCCTCCCCAGGGTGAAGTGCCCCACTCACCAGAGCCCCCTACATTATCAACAAGAGTTCTAGTTGAATAGCAACAGACAATGGGCAGCATTTCAAACAAACATTTTGAACTGACTGGGATATGAGACCACAACTTGCTAGCTCCTTCCTACAGGACCCCACAAGAAATTCAGTCTTGGGTGCACTCCATGTAGACGGGAGGTACATCATCTGTAATGTACCTCAGAGGAAGTAGGACTAGAGCTCACATGATTCCTCCTTCCTTGGAAAGATCAGGGTCAGTACCCCCCCAACACCTAGGAGTCCCTCCTTAAAATGATGCTCTTGCTTTTATCTGAAGGTTATGTCAAGAATGAATTCAGACTGCCCCATGGACCAGCAAAACCAGTCTTGAGGCTATGGGGACCTGGTGGTAAGGGATAGGCATGGTCAGCACTAGCCACCCCCCCCGGCTCACAGCTCGCAACAAGTATAGGCTTAGAATTACCTTTATATTGAGCTGCTAAATAGTGTAAGTAGGGACTGGGACTCTTGTACAGAATGGACAACCCCAGCCTCAGGACCTCCACAGGGAGTCTCCACCAAAACAGGCCCCATACTGCTCCAACAAAAAAGAAAAGGAAAAAAGGGAATAGAAAAAAGGGCACCTACCCCAAATAGGCAAGTGCTGAAAATATAAGGGGCAGACTATAATAAATGCAAAGTGGTATACTGACCAGGCTTCAGACTGGCACCTGAATCCCTCCCTGCCAAAGCATAGGTCCCCACCCCCGTCGAGCTCAAACTGAATTTCCCTCTGCAGATGAACATTATGGTATAAATAAATATGCAATCTGGCCTAACTGTAAACAACAATAGGGCCTCAGGTGGTACACTTGATATGTTCTCTCATTACAAGCAAAGGGTAACAAATTTGATTCCCAGGGAAGACATATATCTGTCATTTCATTAGGGTCTCAGGTGGTACACTGGACATGTTCTCACCTTACAAGCAAAGGGTCACAGGTTTGATTCCCAGGGAGGACATATATATGCCATCTCATTTAGAGAAGGGAAAAAAACTTTTATTTTAGCAGTGTCAGTGGCTCAGCAGGTAGCACATTCGCCTCTGAGGCCAGGAGATCAGATGGCTGTCAGAGGACTGTGGGTTCAATTCCCATACCTGGCACTTGGGTTTATATCCCAAGACTGACACTGTAGTGCAGCATGAAGGGGTGCTGCATTTCTGAGGTGCCATCTCTCGAATGAGATGTTAAACTGAGGTCCCATCTTCTTGTTCTGGTGGTAGTTCAGTTGGATGTCAAAGATCCCTTGGCACTTATCGAAAAGACTAGGGGAATTTTTTATTAAAGAAAACATAACATCAAAAAAAAAATTCCAAACAAATGAACATAAAAAAAAAAACCACAGAGTAATCAAAATCAAATTTACAGTTATGAGAGTTTCTACCTTCTATTTTCTATTTCTCCATAATACTAACAGGTATTCTCTACGAAAAGTAAGTTTCAGTCCATATTTAAAATGTTGTTAGGTGTTCCTATAGATCATATTTCATATTATCCAGTGGATATTTTGCCAATACATCAGGAATTTTCTTCTATCAAAATGAAAACTTTCTTTCAGTTTTACCTGAGAGATAGCAGACTCTGTTTAATTAATACTAAGCTTGGCATATTGACATGTTGTAGAGAATATTGGCATCTAGCTTGCCACATAAAATACTTATTACATACAAAAATTACATTGAGTGTACTGGGATGGTATCTGCTCATAAAACCTGAATATTCCCCTAAAATCAAACATTCATATGTCATGTGTTTTACTGAACTCCAGCTCCATCTAGTGGCTAAATCTGCCCAAAACTGAACAGAAACTCTACAGTGGAAATAGACATGCTCTAAAGTTTCTTCTATTCCCATACATTCAGGCCTGATACATTGCTTTTCTGTAATAGGCTTATGTTTTCATATTTCCTTTGATCCCTAGCTTGCCATGACAACTGAGCCATTGGACATCCCACATAGATATGGGAATTCTTTTATCCATTAAAATTTTCAGAGCTAGGGTTAGTTTGGATGGTAAACATTTTGGAAAATCAACCTGCACTGTAAAGTTGTTATTCATTATTTCTGAGTATAATTACTTCTTATTAAGATCCTGTACCATATTTCTACTTATTTTCCATAGTTAAATTTTTTTTATTGTCGAGATTGCAAAATATGGGACCTGTAACACGGGTGAATTTAGGAACCTCGTTCTCCCAGTTCCTGAAGAAGGGTTGAAACAGTAACTGTGTTCACTGGTCCCAGGGGTGCTGTGTTCTTCCACTCTTGACCTTAAAGGAGGGTACCAAAAAGAAAGAATGATAAAAGACTAATGGGTGAATCATACATAATCCCCCCGATTTATTTTTTAAATAAGTAGAGTCCCTTTTGATAAGGTTTAACCTACTCCACCATATCATTTGAAAAAAAAAAAAACAATTTAGTAGCCTTGTATCCAAAACTGCTAGAATAGGGAATATATGACTGACACAATAAAAAATAAGGGAGCAAAAACTTCTTAATAATCATGACCCTTTTTTGCTTTGAAAAGGACCAAGTTTTCCATTGTTGTACTTTTTTCTCACCGATTAAAAGCTGTTCTGCCCAGTTTAGATAAGTAAAGTCTCTATTCCCAAAGTGTAGCCCCCAGATTTTAATCTCGGTGTTTGAAATTTTGATCTGTCCTATGTGGTTTTCAGGGGGATTTTCCTCTAGCTGTAAACCTATACTTTTATTGTAATTTATCTCCGCCCATATGAGCCTAGAGAAATTGTCTAAGGTATGTATAGCCCTTATCCTTGATTCTGAGTTTTGTACCATTAGACAAATGTCATCTGTATAAGCAGTTACTTTCTGAGGCGGTATAGCTACAGATGGTGTGATTCCTATTATAGTGCTATAATGTAGTATAGTCCTAATGATGGGGTCTAATGTGAAAATATACAATAGCAGACTGATGGGGCAACCCTGTCTCACCCCTCTTTTTAATAGGAGCCCATCTCCTACTAACCCATTTAGTGATGGAAACCCCATTGCATTTGTATATAATGTTTTGATCATAAGATGAAATTTTGTGGAAATCCATATTTCCCTAATACCTGGAATAAGAATTCATGTGAATTCCCCCTTAACTTCACCCTTGACAAGGGTGCCTCTGTTGCTGCAAGCAGCCGAGTGGGCCTCTTCTGTCTGCCAGCTGTCTTCCTCACTGTACTGCCATCTGATCACCAGACTGAAGCTTCACTCTTGACATGGGTGCCCCTTCTGCTGCAAGCAGCCAGGCGGGCCTCTTCTGTCCACCGGCTGCCTTCTTCACTGTACTGCCCTCCGATCACCAGACTGAAGGTACGCTGCTGAAACTTGACTGGCCAGAACCATCATTTCTGCCTGCTGACAGGCTGCTGCAGTTCTTTAATCTCTTTGTTACTAGTCTCCTTCTGGACTTTAAGCTAATGTTACATACTGGTTGCGGTACTGATTAAACCTCTCAAATTGTCCTGGGAATCCTAATCTAAAAGTGAACCTAAGCCTGTTTACAGCAATTTTGCACTGCAAGGACAGTTTGAAGTTCAAGTCTTTTTAGTCTGCAGATTTGTAGATTTTAAAGTATTACAGCTCTCTGTGTTTTAAGGTCCAGTGCTAATCTACCCTGGAGCAGAAACAAACTTTAAAGTGATACAGTTATTTCTGTTTAGAATAAATTTCATTTGGGTCACAGTTGTGAGCTTTGCCCTGCAAATAATCCAATTCCCGTTTCGCTTTCTCTCCTACTGCCTCCTCCTTGCTTGAATTTTTATGCCCCCCCATTTCCAGTCTTTATTAAATACTCTCTCTCCCCCCTTGGCACCACCCCTATGCAATCTTCTTCCTTTGTTCTCAGGTCACAGCCAAACTGTAAGGGTTCACATCTGCCTATAAGGCCAGGACACCCCCCATAGCTCCATCACATCTTACTTTATTTTACTTTCCTCCCCCTCTCAAGACCCTGCTTGCTGTGCCACCACTCTTTTCCAATCTCAGACATGGCAACCAGACTAATGTTAATTCTTATACTCCTGCCCACTCTCTGTTTGCAGCCACTGAATGACCCTAAATCAGCTGACCCTCTTATCACGGAGCACCCCCTACGGCAACATCTACAGCACTATAACATCCATGCATAGCTGTGGCCCACATGCCAACTGCATGCCTAACAACATACCCTGGCCTACCTGGCCCAGAACACATCCAGCTCAGCCAGGGATTCCCCCTCCCACAGTCCTGCCTAAATTGGCCATTCTCTCTGATAAGCATGCAGCTTGAATGAATCCACAAGACAGCACAAAGCTAGCCTTAAACACTTTAAAAGTTACCTGGTCAGATTGGTACTCCTGTTACTACTGCTCTCAGGCAACATCCACCCTAATCCCGGCCCTCCTCTATTTCAGGGGTTCAGTGCACCAGAACCAGGCACCTTAACCTTTGCATCACTAAACATCTGCAGCCTGACAGCAAAGTTTGACAACCTTCAAGCCTGGGTAGCCTTACATAATTCAGATATGCAGTCTGTGGTAGAGACATGGCTCACTCCCAAGATCCCTGAAGGCGCCATCAGTCTACCGGGCTATTCGATCTTTAGGCAATATTGTAAATCTAAAAGAGGTGGCGGCTGTGCAATCTACCTTAAGGACAGCCTTCACGGCATAGTCCTGAATTTACCCAGCCTAGGGTTGTTCGCCCAGGCCCTTGCCATTAAGGTTCTTCTTGGGGCCCACAACAAAACTGTCACAATTCTATCTGTCTACGTCCTCCCAAAGAACTCGGCCCAAGGTCTCCATGCTGTCATAGACTGTCTTGGAAGCCTAACCCTAAGCTCTGAGGTTATACTCTTAGGTGATTTCAATATCAGTTGGCTTGCCCCTGAAGCTAACCAATTCAAGGATGCAATTCAGGCTATCCACTTTACCCAGCTCATTGAAACTCCCACTAGGACTAACTACAGGGTGTGCACTAGTACTTTTATTGACTGGGTGCTTACCAACTGACCTGAGCATGCCTGTAATGCCTTCATCCTCCCAGATGACATCAGTAACCACTCCCCTGTCATGTTCAGCTGGGCTAATAATTTCTCCAAACCACCTCCTAGAACAATCACCAGCAGAGTTCTCAAACATGGTCATGCTGACCACTTCAAAATGGATCTCCTCAGTGTTGACTGGTCCTTGGTTTTTGAGGCTTCTGACGTTGATGACACACTCAACCATTTCATCCTCCTCTTCAGTACAATCTGTGACACCCATGCTCCCATAAAAGCACACAAGATCAAAGGCTACTTTAACCCCTGGATGAGCCCTGATACCTGATTCAGCTGATGAAAAACAGAGACCACCTCTGGCATACAGCTAGGGCCACTGGCAAGCAGTCTGATATCCTGAACTACAAATGTGCAAGGAACAACTGTACCAGGACCATCTGATTAGCCAAAAGTGTATACTATAAAGATGCCTTAACCAAGAACTGGAATGACGGGCACACATTCTGGGCTAACCTAAATGAGGTCACTGGGCGAGAACTCAAAACAGACCCTACCATGCTCTGCGTTGATGGCTCCCCCATCCTTGACCCTAAATCTATCACCAACACCTTTAACAATGCCTTCACTGACTTGCAGCATGTTCTACCCACCGACTTCTTCTCCCCCGCCATCCCTGTTGCACCCACGCAATCCCCATCGCATCTCCCCTTTCACTTCAAGACCATTACCTTCGGAGAAACCAGGAAATATCTACGCAAAGTGCTTGGTAAGTGAAAATTCAGTGGGGATAACCTCGACCCGAAACTAATCTTGCTCTCACTTGAAGAAATCCTGTCCCTTCTCACCCATATCCTTAACCTCTCGCTCCATTTCACAGTATTCCCCCAGAAATGGAAGGCTGCAGTGGTCACTTCTGTGTACAAGAGTGGGGATCGTGCCCTCCCCAAGAATTATAGACCCATGTCTATACTACCACCACTCTCAAAGGCCCTTGAATGAATCATTGCTGATCAACTTGTCAATTATCTGGACAAGCACATGCTGCTACGCACAGAGCAACATGGCTTTAGGGCTGGGCATAGCACCACTACAGCCCTCCTGGAATTCACAGGCTTCATCCACAAATCCCTCGATCTTGGCCAGCTAGTTGGAGCTATTTCTATTGACCTAACAAAGGCCTTTGACACAGTCAACCATGCCCTCCTAGTTGACCAACTCACTGCCATAGACCTTGCCCCTGAGGCGGCTGCATGGTTCCGCAGCTACCTACACTGCGGAACACAGCAAGTCAGGATAGATACCTTTCTCTCTGACACCAAGCCTGAGTGCTCAGGCATTCCACAGGGGTCAATAATGGGCTTCCTCCTCTTTAGCCTATTTCTGAATTGCCTCCCCCCAAACCAGTCAGTGCCGTATCCTCCTCTATGCGGATGGTGCGGTTATCTTTTCTAATTGCTCTTACCCCACCGCTCTTGAGCAACAGCTACAACGTGACTTCACCAGCGTTGACTTATGGTTCAAAAATCATAAATTGATAATGAACTACAAAAGAAACAAAAACCATGTTGTTCACCAGCCTTAAGAACAAGCAAAAAGCTGCCCGATATCAATATGCAATATGGGTGGCGTTCCTCTCGAACGTGTTCATCACTTCAAATATCTTGGACTTACTCTTGACAGCTTGCTCTCCTATGCCCTCCACATAGACATCACAGCTAATGCAATCGACAAATGCTTAGGGCTACTTTATCACCATAGGCAGAGCCTGATCCCTGAAGCCCTCAGCATAGCAGTCCACAGTGGAGTGGGTTCCCTAGTGGACTACGGACTGCCAGTATATGGCTCTGCCAGATACTGCCCTCTGATGTATAAAAACTGTCCTTAACAAAGCCTGCAGGCTCACCTTCGGGGCACACCGACTGACCCACACCTGCAATCTCTATGCAAAGGCTCACTGGTTAGCGCTTTTTGGTCACTTAAAATATCAATCCTACCTCCTGGCCAAAACGATCTGCCTTGGTCAGTTCCCAACTGGGGTCCAATAACTCTTGGTTCCGAGCACAAATCCCAGGCCCCCCTGAATTTCGGAACTGCAGTCCTTCCTGACTCCAAAATGTCAGAAATCTCAAGGACAAAGGTCCTTTGCCTATCGAGCACCATTGCAGTTTAACTTCCTCCAAGAGAACATTATTAGCCTGCCCACTCTGTGGACCTTCAAAAAGAACCCGAAGAACCATTTAATACAGGAATTTCAATGTGCCTGCCATCGCATAGATACCTGAGGCCTGAAATTCATGGAGTCTTTTAATAGTTTACGTGCCCTGTCTGGATGCCATATGCCCTGTCTGGATGGTCCTGTAGACTCCCCCCCTTCCCCCGCCATATATGAGATGGACTGCATTTCATCTCGGTGCTTGGTCTAGACTGTTATTCTTAAACAAGTCAGAAAAAGTGGGGCCAGTTCTTCTCCTGTCCTGGCAAGGGGAGAGGGAGGAGGAATGGGGGCAATCAAAATGTGTTCCAGCACCTTGGTTTGTATGTTGCCCATTATCAGAAAAATTTCCTTCAAGGTTTGCACCAACCTGTCTCATGTCACAGCTCTTTTCTGAGTGTTTCTCCTGATGTTGTTGTTCCATAGGGGACCCCTGATTTGCCATTGGAGTCTGCGAAAAATCGATCTAGTCTGGGTCCGGTATCCATTTGCCATTGTCCTGTTGTATCCATTCCATTTGTTCAGAGCTGTTTCTTTTGGCCATTTGTCCTCTGATGAAAAGAATTCTTTGCTCAGTGGCTCTATTGTCTTCTGCTTTCTTCCATCATCCACATCAGCACTCTGGCCTTGTCCTGTTGGCCCTGCCTTCTCACTCAGCTGATGCCCAGCTGTTTCTCCTTTTCCCACTGTCAGAGTTTCAGTGGTTTGCTCATTTGTAACCTCTGACAATATTCTTTTTGCACTGCTGACGTTTTGCATTTCCGTGTCTTTTCTGTGTTTACTAATCCCATCTGAAGCCATCAGAAATATTTTGGAAGATTCACCGAAATCCATTTTCCCTGCTGCATGAACTGTGTCATGCAAATCATTCAGTCTTTTAATCTCTGGGATCATACAAAGTTCCATCTCCTCATCCCCCTAAGTTTACCGAAGCCGGGATCAGGAATTGAGCCTTTGGCTACCGCTTGGACACATCCTCCTTGTCCTCCAGTCTGACTCCATCTGCCACTGTGTTGACAAAACAGCAGCTCCCCCTACTGACCAAATATGAGAATTTCCCCGGTATTCTGGCCAAAGTTCCCCCATTCACTGGAAATACCACCAACAGCTTAATCTGGTTCAAGGTCAGTTGTCACTCATCAGTGTGGTGGGGTTAAGGGGGGGAGAGGCAGCTGCCAGTGAGGTGCTAGCTGCATTCTCAAGCAGACTTGATAGACTATGTGACCTGTTTCTGCTGGCAAGTAGTAAGCAAGTAAATAGCTTCAGAAAAGACAGCCACCACTAAATTAGTGGGAACTGATGAAACCACAAAAGAAAACGTGTTAGTGTGGACAAGTCCCACAGTCCCTTTGCCATTCAATTGGCAAGTTTCAAGGATGAAGAAGAGGTGGACTCTGATGCCTTGAGTTGAGAAGCAGGTTGATTTATTGTCTTGCGGCATGCTTTTTTGGCCCATGTGGATTTGCAGAAGGTAGATGGCATGTTAGAACCAAGGCCCCTACTTTTCTGTGGCACTTTGAGGCCAAGTTCTGTGGCAGGATTACAATTTGCCGCAGAACTTCTGTGGAGGTGGTTTGTAATTTCTGTGAAAGTTATGCGGCACCAATGAACTGCCACATCACAGCATTCGCTTGTCATCCTGACTTCACATTCACGGCATTGGCTGTGGCACTCAGGATGGGGGAACGCACAGTAACACTAGTTAAAAAAAACACAGAAACATAATTGTATTTTTAAAAAAGCTAAAAAATATCTATCACTTAAGGTCCTATCCTACTGCATAACTCAAATACGCACAGGGGACCTTATGTGATAAATAAGTCATCTATGTACTCATGCTGGTTACACCACTAGCAGGGTCCCCACTGTGTGTCACTTATATATTTATAGGCAATCTTTAATGACATCGTTTTTTACAAAATAAATTTCCCTTTTTGTGACCACGAAAATGTATACTCCTTCATAAAGGTCCATTTGGAAGTGGAATAAACAGAATAAAGAATATATTGCAATACTCATTTTTCATGCCAACCTATTTCTCCTGACACACTGCTTAACCCCATCAGGCCAAGACATGCACATGAACGTCTTGTGAGAGAAGGCCCCCTCAGACTGTCACAAGGTGTCATCCATGTGACAGAACACTGCGCCATACCTTCCCAGACTCAGAGTAGTGGTGTGCGACAAAGCTGCCCCCCAATTCTTGTGCCACCAAGCCAGCTCCCAGAGCTCATCCCTGATCCTGAGTTGCTGGCATGGAAATACAACATGCTGCCCGTTGTCCAATGGCTGGCCCTGCACACAACATTTCGCCATAACTTTTTAGCTAGTTCTATCAACCCATGATAACATGTAATCAATAACCCTGGCAAAAATATGTACAGTGCAATTATTAATTTAGTAGATTTGTTCTATCAACAGGTCTACACATCATTATTATTCCACCTTTCTAGGCATAATTACTTTATTTTTCTTAAAAACAACAGGTTAATTCATTGTACCAGTTATTCATTTCAGACGGCATCCCTTTACCTTAAAAGCACAAATAAATATATACAAAGTAAGGTTTGGTGTTAACAGGTCTATGCTATTGTTTAAGTATTCCCTAGTGTAATAACTTAAGACTGAATATTTTATTAGGCTGTAGCACAGGTTGAGCAACTATCATAGTATCTTATGTGCTGTGCCACTTTCTCTGGGATTGGGAGCTGTGGTAGATAAGTAACTATTCATTTCTGTGGCAGAATGCAGCCCTGTCATTAACCAATATATGATATTACAGCACTGATAACAACACATGCTGAGCATAGAAGGGTTTAGGATATAAAAGGAGGGAAGGGATCCAGGTGCTATGGATTAACTGGAAATATTAATAAAGAATCACTAAGAACAGTGAATTCTGTAGCATTGCAGATATTCTGAGGTATGTTGCAAGTTCTGCACAAAATTCTGCAGTCGCAAAATTCAAGGGGCCTTGGTTAGAACTGTCTGTAGCTTGGTGTCATCTATGTTACTCTAGATCACTCACCTGTGGAAAAGTGGGTGATTCCTTGAGCTTAATGCCATGTTTTAATAGCATAGGTGTGGCGTCAGTCAGCAATTCATACAGCTTTGAGCTCATTTCTGTATAAACCCACAGATAGGCAGGGTATTCCAGGCGGGCTTAGATTCCCTTGTACTTCAGTTGTGGACTGCTAGGACCTGCCAGTGTGTCTGCATAGTGGCCTGGGTGAAATCATGCTGAAAGTACAGTTAGAGTCCCTGAAGATGATTTCTTGCTTAGCCCAGGCCCAGTACAGGATCTGTATTTTCACTAAAAAGTCTCAAATAAAGACCATTGGTCTTGCTTTTAGGTCTTTAGGGGGAGTCGCTAAGGTATTATGTGCCCTGATGATGTTTAAGGCAAAGGAGTCTTCCAGCCCCAGTAAGTCCCTTAGAAGGCCCTTTATATACTGACAAGTGTCCCCTGTCTCTACCCATTCGAGGATGCCATGAATCCCGATTTCGTCACAGTGGAATTGATTTCCCAGGTCCTCCACCGTCTTTCGTAGCTCAAGCTTTCTGCCATGTAAGTAAACACTGCCTCCATCTGAAGGTCCATTGTAGCTGCATATTCTGTAAGGCAGGTCTCCACCACTGTAGTCCATTTCTCTAAAATGTGCAGATGCCAATGACAATCAGGTACAGTCAATTCCAACTTCAAAAGTGCTGAGCTTATATGTTTAAGATCTGTACAAAGTCACTTGGAGGTAATCATGTATAATTCCTTCCCCTCATCGTACTCACTTTTAGGTGGACATAATGTGGCCACCTAGGAAGAGGATTGGTTGCTGCTTCAGCTCTGAACAGATTCTGCACAGGGTAGCGGCTTAGTCAAAGTATCCTCAAGTTGCTGCCTAGTGGCCATTAAGAAGTCTTAGATGGTGCATTTTTTTGACAGATATATGATTTACCAAGCTCAGATGAGGGCCAATAAAGTTCCAGGTAGAGTGAAGTGGAGGAGTTAAGCCGCCAGTGCTATGATGATATCACCAGAAATCAGTTTAAAAAGAAAAACAGGAAATTACAAGGGATGGTTTTCTTTTTTTTCAGGGATCTGAGAGGATTGAGTTCCCAAGTGTTAGTTGTTTGTTCGGTGGCACCGGGGTTTAGGCACCCCACTGTTGCATAGTATGATGAGAGTTGTTAGTCGGCACACATCCGCTACTGATACTGCACTCCGGCGCATAGCTGTAGCCCTTAACAAGGCATTTAGACTCCTTATTTCAGCTGCCCACCTTTCTCACACATGTGACATTTACGAGCAGGCTAACTGGCTCCAGCTATCTATGGCTAAAGTACCAGACCTGCATCCTAGCTAAGAAGACATCACTGGCCTTATGCCCTGGAGTCCAATCAATATTGACCCCGCAGTAGCCCACCACCCTAACTAGAAGATCAGACAGTCTAACTTTACAATACCTCGCTGTCGGACCTCTCCAAGCTCAGCGTTTTAGCTTGTCAGAGCCTCCACCTGGTTCAACTTGCTACCTACAGAAATCTCCAACATTGCCACGATTGGTGCTTTTAAGTGTAAACTGCATCAACACCTTGTGGCTAGTGCCTTCTGTGATTGCTTCTTATAATCCCCTCCAGGCATACTACCCTCAAGCATCCCTCCTCACTGCCTCAGCTCCTCCTTCTCTCCTACCCCCCACTACTGGGTATAGGATGAATCTGTCTCCTTTCTTTTCACCCCCTTCCTCCTCCCTTGCTGTTTCCCATCTACCACATACCCAACGCAATGCCCTCTCCATTTCTCCCCTCCTCCCTCTCTCTCTCTCTCTCCCATACCACCCCCTCACCACAACCACTCTTCTTTCTCTTTTCCCTTTAACTCACTAATAACAAAGCGTCACCTAGCCACCTATAACTTGTACTGTATAATTAACTCACAACACAATTCCTTGACAATGCCTTTGGCTGCTATTATTGTAACCTTACTTGTCTTTTTTTTTTTTGTAAGTTCCATTGTAATGATCATGTTATGTTATGTTTTCTACCTTATTGTCCTTATTGCCTTGATGTGGAACCTTTGTAAAAGAGCCCTCGGCTCAAAGGTGTCATCCGAAATACAAATAAATAAATAAATAAATAAATAAACACATGGTAGGCCACCCCAGTGCTAGAGGGGGCCACCCAATGCTAGAGTGGGCCAGAGATTGCTGTTTGTGTGTGTGAGGTGGTGTTTGCCAGCACCATGGGTTGGGCACCCCAGTGTTAGACTGTGTATCTTGGTCTTTTAATCAGTAGGGAGGGATACTATCAGCAGGGTTAAGCAGCTGCCACCAGTACAGTAGTATGCAGCAGGGTCTGGCAGGGCGCTGGCAGAGGGAAGTTGTTTTTGCAATACTGCAACCATAAAATGTGCATTGCACCACAAGGGGGCGCTGCTGGTAAAGGCACATAACTGAAAAAACAAGAAAAACAGAACACACCAACAGCTGATGAAGTATTACAAAATGCTATTTATTGAGCTGAGAAGGTGAATTTCTGGCACTTCGAATACACTGACTCTTCATGGGGAGGGCTGGGGGGACAAGCAATGAGTAGATTCACAAACAGTATAAACAAATAAATGGTGAAGATGTGAATAAAATAATAGAAGGGCTGAATGGAGGGATAGGAATGGAAAATTGAAAAGGAGAAAAAGTGGCAGGAACAAAGAAGGTCGAGGTGATAGTACAATAAATTACATAAACTTAATAGCAAGTGATACAAACGTAATATCACAGAGAGCCACAAACTAAAATGAGAAATAAACCTCTGACAAAAATGGAAAGGAACAAACCAGAGACCCAATGCCAGACAGAGATGATCTTGAACAGAAAGAAACACGATCGGAGATATGATGATGGAATGATTTGCTCCCTGGTGATGAAATATCATGGAGTCTAAGAAGTAGAAAGAGAGAACAAGTGTTAATATTCAATCATTTCTTTTTGCAATAGATGGGCCAGGCAGGAGAGGGTTGTACCAGTGGTGGGATTTGAACATCTGCAGCCGGGAGAGTAACTGTGCAGCTGCATCTGGTGGTGGCTCACAGAGGGAGTTTGTTTTTTAAATAGCTAGGTCAGGCAGGATGGGAGTGATAACAGTGGTGGGGTTGAGAACCCACTGCCAGTAAATCAATAGTGCAGCAGTATATTGACAAGGCAGCCACAGACAGGAAGATGCTGTGGTCATTGTATAACGTCTCTGACATCCCCAGGACAACAGGGAAACAAAGCACTGGACAGCACCACCAGCAAAGTGGAACAGACTGCCTGGGAATGTTGGCAGTAGGAAGTTCAAGCTGCACAACAGAACCAATTTGCATTTTCCAGCCTTATGACTGACCAAGATCTTCAAAGAGAAAAGCAGCAGAAAGTCAGAGAGTGGGCTGAACTGGAGCGGAGACTGGAGATTCTGATGTTGTGATAGGTGGATAAGGGACAAGCCCCCAACAGCCCTCTTAGAGCTCAGACCAATCGTAATATGTTTGCCTGCTTTTGGCAAGCAAACATAAACAAGAAAGAATTTGCTAAAAATAGATAAAAGTCCATACGACTACGAGACAGAGAGAGAGAAAGAGAGAGAGGGAGAAAGATAGAGACGGGGGGGAGGGGCTCTGCATGTCTGTATGTGGGGATAAGGCCTGCTTTCCTGGCAATAACTAGTCCTGCCATCGTCCCTCTGTCCTGTCCTGCTGCAGTTGTATTAGTCTTTTCTGGAATTAAGAAAAAATACAAGTTTGTTCAAATTAGTTTAAAGTCCTCAGAGCTCTGTGCTTGTGTGTCTCTGACTGTGCCCTGCCGCTGTGCCTCGCCTACACATTCATACCATATAAGACACTCACTTGAGCTGTGGGGAAAGAATGTATGACAACAAACAGAAATAAAAACCTAATTATTTGTCTTTTGGATTTATTAAACCAGGCCAATCTTCAACAGCACCCCTAGAATTTCAAAGTAATAATATAATCAAGTCAGTGACTGAATATAGAGAATGGTGTATGAGTAACCATACACAACAAGGCTGTGTTTCCATCAAGGGGAGAGATGCCATTATAGACCCTGAGAGCAAGGCTCACAAGGTTTCTGTGATGTCATCTTTTCCTGAGATAGAAACAGCATTGTTGTGTATGGTTGCCCATAGATTATTTTGTATAATGGATGTTTAATTTATTCACATCTGTCTAACTCTGTCTAGAACTGTGATCAAATAAACAGAAAATGACAAGCAACAGGATAGAAATAAAAACATTTAATGTGATTTAAACATCACCTTTTGCGCTCTTTCTCAGATTCACCCCAAAGCCACAGAATTATCTTCATCCACCTTGGAGTTGCTGACTGCATTAAACAAGTGTTTAAATAGCTGATTTTAGGACTGGAAGGGATCATATTTTCACTCCCTGCAGCCAAGATCCCAACATTTTCCACTTCCCTATTTGGAGACACACCACCATGCTCTTAACATTTTGTGATGCAATAGTTGAGAGAGTGCAGGGGTGCACTCCATTGACTTCAGTGGGGTTCATCTTCAGTTACGGTTTTTCATATTCTAAAAGCCCAATGTGTACAAATCAAGGCTACTGTTAACAAAGAAGGCTCTTAGGGGCAGAACTGAGGTGGTATCACCATATCATTCCTATGTTGTGTCTCTGATGGGTCAACAGCACCCCGTAATCTACCATATCAAATGCCGAGGAAAGATCTAGCAGTAGAAGATCATTGAATATCATGACTAACATGGTCTCCTTGCTATACCAAGGTCTAAACCCAGACTGAAATGGCTCAAAGGTCTCATAACATTTCAGTTACCTTTTCAAAGGATAATAATAATAATTAATAACTTTTATTTCTATGGCACCTTTCAAAAAACAAAGCGCCTTACAAAATTTAAAAACACATCAAGCATTACAAATTTTAAAATATATAAAACAGCTAACACAGTTAGGCAGACAGATTCACTCACCAAACGCTTGATTCCATAAATATGTTTTCAGGGCCTTTTTAAATCCCTCCATGGTCACGCACTCCTGTAATTGTTGGGGTAGAGAATTCCAGAGGGTAGGGGCCGCATGCATAAATGTACGGGCCCCAGAGGATTTCAGACACACCCTCGGGATCTCTAGCAACCCCTCGTCAGCTGAGCGGAGCAATCGCCCAGGGCAGTAAGGAACCAGGAGCTCTTTCAGGTAGTCCGGGCCAAGTCCATGTAAGGCTTTAAAAGTCATAAGACCGACTTTAAAGATGATCTGCCACTATACTGGCAGCCAGTGCAGTCCATGCAGCACCAGCGTAATATGACTAGATCGGGAAGTGCCAGTCAAAAGCCGGGCCGTTGCATTCTGCACCAGCTGTAGGCAGTGGATTTCCACCCCAGGAAGCCTTAGGTAGAGGGAATTGCAATAGTTCAAGCATGAGGACACAAAGGCATGGACCATCGAGGAAGCTCGCCGGATGGAACAAGGTGCCTAATCCTGGAGATATTCCTTAGATAGTAGAATGAGGCTTTGATGACGGCAGACACCTGCGAATGCAGTTAGCCCTTCATCAAAAATTACCCCCATGTTACGCATCTGTTCAGAGGTCAGGAGTGAGACACCCCCAAGATACAACCTGGAGGGTGAACCAACCCCCAAACCCCCTATCTGGCATGTCAGATCCACAGCCAGCACCTCTGTCTCTTCTGAGTTCAACTTTAGCCAACTCGAGTCCATCCACTCCTGGATTTCTTTGAGGCAGTTATTAAAGATTGAGAGAGCTCCATCCTGGTCGGGTGCAAAAGAAAAGTAGAGCTGGGTATCATGAGGATAGCAGTGAAACCTCAGCCCATACCTTCTTACAATGTCTCCGAGGGGCAGCATGTACACTGCGAACAACATGAGGGACAGCACAGACATGAGGAACCCCACAAAACAGAAAAACCTGGGTTTGAGGAATAAACCCTGGAAACCACTCTCTGCATTCTTCCAGTGAGGTAAGATGTAAACCACCTGAGGACTACACTGGATAGTCCACAGATGAACCTCAGGTGCTCAAGTAGAACCCCATGGTCCACAGTGTCAAAAGCTGATGAGAGATCTAGAAGAACCAGGATGGAACAGTTCTTCTTATCCCTAGCCATCAGGAGATCATTGAACACCCGAACCAGCACTGTCTCAGTACTATGCCTCTTTCAAAAACCGGACTGGAGGGGTTCATAGATATCATGGATGGTCAAATGGTTTTCTAGCTGTATGGCCACTACTTTTTCAATCACCTACCCTAAAAAGGGAAGGTTAGAGATTGTTCTGTAGTTTGGATGGCAATTGGGGTCCAAAGAAGCTTTCTTCAAGAGGGGTGTTACCATTGCCTCCTTCAGGGAGCTAGGAAACTCATCTGTTTCCAAGGAGCACCAGACTATCCGTGTTAGGACCAGACTGATGGAATTAATACAACCCAAAATCAGGGAAGTTGGTCCAGGATCCAAACTACAGCACATAGGGTGTGCACCCCGGATAATCCGCATGACGTCCATGAACTCTGGTCAGTCGAAGGTACTCCAGAAAAGCCGAGGAGCCTCAGTTACACACCGATCCAAAGCAACAATCTTGGAGTGTGCGGGCTGGAGTCCCGCCCTAATGTCGGCCACCTTAGTTGCAAAGAATTGAGCAAGTTCATCACACTCTATTTGCGAAAAGGCCTTTCGGACTTGTAGGCAGGCTAGGTTGCACAGTCTGTCTACAGTGCAAGAGAGCTGAGTTGCCGCAATCTCCCCGGACAGGAACTCTGCCTTCTTACGGGTGATTGCAGATTGATAGGCTTGATAATGCTCCATCAATCTAAGACAGTTGGCATCAAGGGAGGATCTCCACCAGCAACACTCTAACCTTCGTCCTAGTCGTTGCATCTCCCTCAAGGTCCCATCAAACCATGGGGACTGAAGGCTAAGGGAGAGAGGGCGAACACGGACAGGAGCAACGACATCCAGGGCCACTGGGATAGCTGTATTATAGGCTACCACGAGGGCATCTGGGTCACTGTTTGCCACTGGAAGGGTCGATAGGTCAAGAACCGCTACCAGGCCTTCAGAGTTAACATCTCATAAAGGGCGATACCTGACCATCTCCACAGGTGTAGGCCTACAAAACTAAACCCCACGTTGTAGTGATCGGACCATCCAACTGGTTCCACCCCCAAATCAGAGGCCTCAATCCCCAGGAGAAAGACTAAATCAAGGGAGTGACCATGTTTATGGGTAGCAGTGGTAATTATCTGTGTAAGGCCCAGAGATGACATCGACTGGAAGAAGTGTTGCCCAAACTGCAAGAATTTGTCATTGACCCAGGCGCTGAAGTCACCCAGAACCATCAGTCTGGGTGACTCGAATGCCATGTCAGTGACAAAGTCCACCACTTCCTGAAGGAACCGATTCTCATCTCCAGGTGGACGGTAGATGAGGGCAATCCTACAACCTACACCAGCTATCACAGTACACCCAAATGATTCAGTCTCCTCAACTGGTACACTCGTGCGGCTGAGTTCGGTCTTAAAATAGACCGCAACCCCCCCCTCCCCCCGTGACCCAATCTCGGGCGGTGAATCACCGAGTACCCGACTGGAGTTAAGGCCTCCAAAGTGGGGCCAGAATTCTTGTCCAGCCAGGTCTCGGTGATGCAAGCCAAATCCATCGATCCTACAAGATCTGCAATAACTGCAGTCTTGTTTTTAATGGACCTGGCATTGCATAACACAGCCCAAGTTGGATGAACCTCCAGGGCTGCCCGGGCCACCTGCCCACCAATACTGGTGGTGCCCTTGGGGTATGGAAACCAGACATAGCGAACCATGATCTAGATTCCATTTCACCCCAGGGCATCTCCTGGATCTTACTACCATGATGTGGTGGCCATGCTCATTCACCCTCCGCTGTTCACCCTCCGCCCCCTCCTCCCCTTACGAACAATACCCAGCGCCCTCCAGCGCTGGTAAATTGTAAACTGTAATGGGGGATGAAAGAAGGGATGGAGGGCACAGAGAACAGAGGGTGAATAGCACACAACTGTGTGGGCAGGCCTCTGACACATTCTAACAATCAAATGATCTCAGTTCACACTTAGCTAACCAGAAAACTAATAAAATTAAAAACAAAAACAAATAACATAAAAAGCAACAAAATATAAACACACAACACTTAAGAAAATAAATAACCTAAAAGACTCCCAAACCCTAAATTTCAATCACCCACCCCCAATGACCTAAAATATATTAAAACAAATCTTAAAATACAAATAAAATATAAGTGATTCAACTTCGGACCCAAAACAGTGGTTTGGTCAGCGTACAAGGTCAGTCATACAATAAATAATGAGTTCCTTTATACCGCAGCTGTAACTTAACATCCGAGGACTGAAGATAAATCCAAATAGAAAAATCAAAGTCTTCAGTCCCCCAAGGCCCTTTCATCACCATAAGAGGATAATTGAAGTACAAGGACTCTCACTCCTTGAGTGGAGAAAATTTGTCATCAATAGTTATTATTTCAGCCTTGGAGTGCTCTTACCACAAGGAAGACTGATAAAAAAGTAAAATGAAACATAAATGATTATTCAGCCCCCCAGACCCTCTCACTGTGAGGGAGACTGAAGCAACAAGGCACTCTCACTGCTTCACAGAAGTGTAATTGTAGTCAAATAGAAATAGGCAGAAAAATTAGTAGGAAAAGTTCTCTTCTTTAATGTCCAAGTTAATGCAGGAGCAGGGCACACAAAAACTCCTGAAGGGGAAACCAACACCGCCAAAGCCAGCAGTCACTACTATGGGGCTCCGCCGGGACCAGCCCACCAATTGGTGGGAGGTTTAAGACAAGCTTGTAATTTGCAAGATTCTCAGGGTCCAATGATGGCTTTTTCAGCACAGGTTTCACTACTGCCCTTTTCAGTTCAGTGGGGCAGTGGCATAGCTTCAATGGTGCAAAAGATGCAGTTGCAACTGGGCCCACAATGTTACAGGGGCCCAATTGGACTGGAGTTTTGTTTTTAAATTTTAAAGTAAAAATGAACATTAGTCACTCTCCCTTAGTCATATATGCGATTGTAATAAATGAACATTCACCACTCTCCCTTAGTCGTACACATAAAAACTAAGAAGCCCAAGATGCCTTCCAAAAAAAACAAAGGCTGCTAGCCCACCTTGATTGGTAGGGCTTCAACCCATTCAAGAGAATTGGGAGCATACTGTGGGATGGGGTATGGATGTGCAGCTCAATGGGTGGAGCATGTGTCACAGGAGTGGGCATGAGCAGTTCAGCCATCTTGAGCTGTGTTGTTGCAAAGAGGGTTGGGGAGAGTAGTGGCAGTGCGCTGGGACCAAATACTGTGAGCGAGCAAGTTGGTTGTGCATCAGGGAGCTCTGAAACAGCACCAACAGCAGCAGCAGATGGATCTTCTTGTATGGTCCGCACCAAGTAGGTAGAGCCCAGGTAGGGAGGCTGGGGGATGGGAGTTTGCATTGAAAGTTTCTGATCTGATCATTGAGCAACTCAGGTTGGTGTGGAACTTTGATAGCTGGTGTGGGAAGCCAGGTAGGGAGAGGAGCTGCAACTGTTCTTGGGGGGCATCAATCTGTGCTGTTCTCATGTGGGTACTACATCAGTGCTGCGTGGTGCTTTGCTATGGGGGGGGCTTGGTTCTGAGATACTTAATTAATTTCTGCCTTCTGTGCTGTTTACTGTCAAGCTTTGACTAGTGGAGGATCTTTTGGTGTCTTTTGGATCCCTTCCTGTCTGCGTGTGTGGCTACATGGCCAGGAAGAACAAGGCAGGCCAGGGGGTGTCAACCTATATGCACCCGATCCAGAGAATGATCTCCATGTGCAGACAGCATGTACAATTATATAGAAGTAGTCTGTAGCACAATATATTGTGTTTGTGTATTTATGGATAAGATGGATCTATGCTCATTTTCCAAACTGGTTGCAGTAAGCAAATTATTATATTTTAAAATGGGGGTGCTATAACATACTCTTGCACAGGGCCCTTTTGATATTTACTATGCCACTGCAGTTCCAAGCCCCCAATCATACCAGCCTTCTATCTGTCTATCTCAGTTCGGAGACTGTCTATGTGTCAATAACAAAATACTCTTTCACTGTCCACTCTACCTCATCTAAGTCTCTTCACTAAACCAAACAGAGCAAACTTTGACTCTGTACCTCCCTATTAGGTGGCTCTAAAAAACCTACTACTTATATTACTATTCTGCTCAGGGAATGCTGAGCTAAACCCAGGCCCACCCCTGCCTATCCCAACACCCCCAGACATGCAGCACCTGAAAGGATTAACTTTACTGCATCTAAATGTATGTAGCAGTCTTTGGAAACTAGACTATGTACAGGCATGGGTACTCCACTCAGAACGGATGTTCTGGTGATTTCAGAAACCTGGTTGAGGAGTTCAACCCCAGACCATGAAATCAATCTCCTCAATTATAACATATATTGGGCAGCTAGACCGGGGTGGGGGGTGCAATTTATGTTGGAGACAAGCTCACAGCCACTCTAAGCAACTCCTTATCATTCCTGAAAGAATATGAGTAGATTTCCCTGAAACTGTCCCTACCTTCCTTGGAAACCATCAGTATCAATGGCTGTTACAGGCCCCCTATCAGGACGCCTTGCCCTCCTAAACTACCTAAGCAAATTCGTAGACTCACAGACCAGTGAAGTCATTATTATGGGAGCCTTAAATCTAGACTGGCTCTTTAACTCATCCAGACCCCTAAAAGATTTGTGTGATGAGTGTGGGCTCTCTCAGCTGATATCAGAAGTTACCCGCCCAAATCCCAAAAAAAACACGAATAGCATACCTTGGTTTTCTGCCGACTAGAAGGCCGCTTTGCACAACAGAGGTGCACTTTGGAAAAGGGCCAGAAAAACCAAGGACCCAGCTGACTGGGTTGCCTTCAGAAAATCAAGAAACTTACAGTATGTACTAAGATCATCAGGGCTGCTAAAGCAAGCTATTTCCATTCAAAATTAGCCTCCTCTACAAATATTTTCTGGAGAACTTTAAGGAAGATAGAAGGTCATTGGTCTAACAACACCCGCCCCCCCAAAAAAAAATAATCTCCAGTAATACCTGCACCACAGATAGGCAGTGTATTCTCAAACTGATTAATAATCACTTTGCCACAGCTGGGCTTGCATTTGACACATCAACTGAAAGCAAATTTTGCCATCCGGCCACAGACTCCACCCTGCACAGACACCTGTACAGGTCTCCTGCCCACAATGTGAAATTCTGATTAAGCCCTATTACCTACAAACAAGTGAAGGATTTATTTTGGGTCTAGATACCAGGAAAAGCACAGGTGCAGACTACTTAGACCCCTTCTTCCTAAAATTGGGTCACCACACCTTAGCCGCCCCAATAACACACCTCTTTAACATGTCCTAAGCCCATGATGAACTCCCCCCCTCCTTATGGAAAGTGGCCCACATAGTCCCACTCCTCAAGTCTGGCGACATTTGTGATCTACACAACTATAGGCCTATATCTCTATTACCCATTCTCTCCAAACTATTAGAAAAATAAGTAAATAACCAGATTAGAAATTACTTGGATTCTTTTCAATTATTAAACCCCATCCAATCCGGCCTCAGAAAAAGCCACAGTACAATATCTGCTCTCGGTAAGGTCACAAATGACTGTCATTTGGCCCTTGATGAAAACGCTACATCAGTGACTTATTTCTCTATTTAAGTAAGGCATTTGACACAGTCGACCATGATCTTCTGTTGTCTAAACTACAAGACATCGGCCTAGATGCCATTGCCATTAACTGGTTCACGAGCTACCTAAAGGGAAGACAACAAATCAGGCCACAAGGGGACCTGCCTCCCCTTAAGACACTACCTAGAGGTATCCCACAAGGCTCAATATTGGGACCACTGCTGTTTACATTATACATCAATTGCATCGGCACCAGTCTAAGCCGGGCAGACTTCCACTTATTCACCGACTACACGGTTATGTATGTCAGTGAGTCCACTCTTGAACTTGCCTGTAGTACATTGCAATAAGAGTTTAATATCTTTGTGAACCTCATTTATTTACTTATTTCAGAGTTTAACCATGAAGGCATGCTGAGCAGAGTACTGCTCGATTCCAGATGTGTCCTGGGACATATACAATATACAGAGGAATTCAGTCATAATACAGCAGTGGTAAAAAAACAGGGTACATAATGAAATGGAACTACAGTGAAATAAGGGTACAGCAGTGAAATAAGGGCATGAAAGTGGTACTATAAACAGGGTAGCACAGTCATTACATTGATAAACATAAACAGATTGGAGGTGCAGCATGATGACAAGTGCATTGACAACAATAGGTTTAAAAGGGGTATAGCTACAGAGCAATCACAGGAAGGGGTTGGTGGCCTAAGGGCAGATAGAGGTGTTGGGCACAAGAGCAGGTGGCGTTGAAATGTGCTGAGAGAAGAGTGTTGAGGTGCTGGGAGGGAGAGGTGTGCTGAATGTCTGGGGGAAGGGAGCTCCACAGCTTAGGCATTATGTAGCTGAAAGCAGCCTGGCCTTTCAAGATGGACCTAAGGGGAATATGTAGAAGATGAGTGTCATGTTGCCTAAGCTTGTAGGCAGGGGTTGGGTGAGCAGACAGGGCCGAATTGAGGTGTGGGAGGAAGGACTGATCCCAGGACTTGGCAACAATGCAAGCGCAGTGCACCGATCTGCGGTCTTGCAGGGAGGGCAGATCCAGGGACTGATAAAGGGTGCAATGATGGGTGGAGTAGGAACAGTCGAGGGTGAAACGACAGAAAGAATGAAGGAGGGAGTCCAGTCTGGACAGGGTGGACTTGAGGGCAACACTGTAGACTACATCTGCATAGTCAAAAATTGGCAGAATCATTTTCTGTACAATTGCCCAGCGGATTGGCAACAGGATGCAACCACGATTACGGTAAAGTGCACCCAGTCTGGGGTGGAGTTTTTGTGGAGGTCATCTGTGTGTGCAGAAAAGTCAAGCTGCTGGTTGAGCCAGACCCCAAGGTATCTGAAGGAGGGTAATGACTCCAGTGAAGTCCTGTCTAGGTTGTAGAAGTTCGGGGGGGGGGCGTGAGAGTCTTTGCCTTGTGCCAAAGGTCATAGAGACTGTCTTCTTCGCATTTAGGTGAAGTTGACTGGAGCGAAGCCAGAGCTGGACACTGTTGAAGTCCTGCTGCATTGTTGTTGCTACATCAGTAGCGGAGGGGCCAGATGAATACAGCACCATGTCGTCTGCATACATGTGAATGGAGGTGTGTGTGCAGGCAGCAGGCAGGTCATTTAGGAAGATAGAGAACAGAAGTGGCCCCAGGACAGAGCCCTGTAGCACCCCCGATGAGACAGGGAGGGGATCTGTGGTGGCATTACCAATCCTGACAGATTGTGTCTAGCCAACTAGGTATGATCAGAACTAGTCAGTGGCCTTACTAGAGAGCCCTGCGTTGGTGAGCTTTGCCAGGAGAAGAGAGTGTGATACTGTGTCGAACGCCTTTGCTAGGTCAAGAAAGATGGCTGAGGTGATGTGTCCTTTATCCATGGCAGAGAGGATAGAGGCAGTGAGCCTCAGCAGGGAGATGGTGGTGGAATGGCCTTCCCAAAGCCAGACTGATAAGGGGTTTAGAAGGAAGAGGCATCGAGGAAGGAGAGTTAAGATAGGACAATTTTTTCCTGAATTTTCGCCAGAATGGGAAGGAGGGAAATAGGGCAGTAGTTACCTGGGGCAGAGGGATCACCTCCTTTTGGGAGTGGAATGACAAATGCTTACTTCCACTCAGCAGGTACCTATGTTGAAGAGAAAGATAGGGTAAGAAACACTGCCAATGGGGCTGACAGGTACAGCATTTTGGAGTCAAGTGTGGAGGGGCACTTGCCCTTGGTCAGGTTGAGAGCAATAAGGACATTGTGCACCTCCAATGGTGTGACTGGATGAAAGGAGAAGGAGTATGTGGGCAGTGGGGCTTGATCACTCACATTGTGGGGGAGGTGGCATGGGGGAAGGAGAGAGGATATTAGTGCATCAGTGCAGCTTGTAAAGTAGAAGTTGAAAGCTGCGGCTACAGCTGGAGGGTCGGTAACCATGGATGAACCTAAGTTTAGTGTTGGCGTTGGTGACTGGGGGGAAAAAGCAATTTAAGGACCTTCCAGAAGTTAGCTGGATGGTTTATGTTTGTGCGAAAGACAGTATTGAAATACTTTGCTTTTGCCTGGTGGATTAATTTAGTACATGCGTTGCACAGAGCCCAGTATTTTAGGTGAGCTTGAGGCAATCCAGACACCTTAAAAGCTTTCCATGCCAGGTCTCTTGCTTAGAGACTTGCTATGACATCAGCCATAATCCAGGGGAGGTGTGCACCACACACCCTGGACCGTCTAAGCGAGGCATAGTGGTTCCAAACAGCAAGAAACCTAGTTTTGAAACCATTCAGAGTGGCTTCAGTGAAGGAAGCTTGGTGGATGAAGGACCAGTCTGTAACGGCCAGGTCACGTAGGAGGGAGTTGAAGTCCAGGGATTTATAGGACCTGATCAGGAGGGTGTTTGGGGGGCTGTCTTGGGCCTGAAGATTTTCTGACCATGTAAGTCATGTGATGATCACTAAGGGAGTCAGGGAGCAGGCCTGCGGCTAGTATCCTGTGCAGGTGGGAGGTGAGTGACCAAACAAGGAGAGTGATTTAGCGTTTTGTGATTTAGGTGAGTGGGTTCTGTGATCATCTGAGAAAGGTTTAGGTCACCTACATTGTTCCATAGTTTAGAGTTTGCATGGGAGAGCCAATTTTACTTGAAGTCCCCAAGTATGTGGAGCTCACCCCCTGATGCTCGGGTTCTTAGGTGTCCAAGGTGGTCCAAGATGGTGGGCAAGATATGTCGGGTGAGCAGTAGAAGCCTGAGACCTATATCAGTGCAGTTTGAGGGAGGGTTAGTTTTATCAGAAGTGCATCAATGAATTGTGTGGGGTGTGGGGTAAGTTAGTGAGATGTTGGTGTACTGCAGCATATGTTACCCCCCTGCAAATGGGGGTTCCCAAAAGTCTTCCAGGAGCTTGTCTGAATGCTCCAAGTCTGGGCGGTGTTCGGTGTCTGAGCTGTTTAAATGTGGTTCAAAGTGAGTGCTATTTGAGCCTCCATGTACTGTCTCTTTAAGAGCTGTCTGCTTGCAGACTTAATTAGTTTGTATGGGGGAACTGTGTATTTAATGCTTGAATCCCGCCCGAGCTGCTGCCAATTCACTCCGTTTCTGCCATCACTACATGTGCTGAGGGAGCCTTGTTGAAAGATATAACTGTTTGCCAGAAATCATTTAGAGTGACTGAGAAAATATAGTTTATCTAACCTGTCTTTATTTTAGCACAAACTGTTTCAGTGTAGCTCTTTCATTTTTGTCCTGAACTGCTGTACTGGGCCAATTGGGTTAAGGGAGCCCTAAAATGGAGCCTGTGGATGAATCAGAACTTGGACTCTTAATTTTGAGCCAGCCACAAGCGGATTGTATGGGCAGTGACTCTGGGAAATGTAGTTTTGACCTTGGCACTTTTTTCCACCAACAGAGGGAGTCTTATTGTGAGTGACAGCCGAACCAACCAACAGAATGGTGTGGAGCTAAAGAAAATGCCCTGCTCTGAGACTGGAAAGCTCAGATCAGTTGTGACAGTGAAGAGAGAAGGAGCTGTGTGCTTCTGCGGTGTATAGTTTCGCGCAGGAAGCACTTGTGAGGCCCTGAGGTTCGGCCTGCAGCCGTTGCAAGTACTAGTTCGGACTGAATCTGACTGTGAGGAGAAAGAAGGAAGTCTGAAGAGTGGAAACCAGGCTCACCCTGTAGAAGACTGGAGAAATTGCTGAATCGCGCTTGATCTGTCAGGAACAGAAGCTGCTGTGTGCGCTTCCGGGTATTTTGCAGTAATTGCGATTGGGATCGGGGAGCAGCCTGCCTGGTATAGTATTTTCCTTTTACATATGAATGTGCATAGTACTTGTGGGGAATTGCTATTTCCAACCCCGTGCTGTGTTGAAGCTGGAAGCAAACCCCAGCTTAGTTTGGACTCAATACGCTTGCTATCAACTGAGTGGGGTTCAGTCACAAGGACCTTGTCTCCATGTCCTGTTGTTCTGGCAATCCAGAAGAACATTTACCATCCGGTCCTTAGCTTGGGTATTGTGAGTACAAATCAGGGTATTCCTCTGCAGTCTGTTTTCAATCACAAGTGTGTCATCTAATTCTTGTTGTTTCCCTGCTTCATGGACTGAGCCATCCGGCTCCGGATTACAATTGGGTGTTATGCATATATTTTCTTCTACAGGGCCCCATCCATCTGCACCTGCCGGCCAACCCCGGGCAACGGACCTGGCTAGCCCCCCCCCCCAACTTTGGTACCCAGAGTGTGACTTTTCAGACCCTGTATGTGTGCACAGTACTGTGATTTAAAGCCACCAATTAACCTGATTTCCTATATACTGTCTGTGGTGTTGGTACTTATGGAAACAGTATTGTGTTTTGCTGTGTATGTTGTTTAACCTTATTTTACAGGGGGTCCTCAGAGATGTGATGCAGAATCAGTTTCGAGGGTAAGTGGTATCTATATGAGTGAACAGTGTGTATACGTGGAGTATTGGGCCTGAAACTCCGGGGTACTGTGTGAGCCACTAGAGGGAATAAAAGGGGGTCTCAGTGTCCCAGAGGGCTGTGACCAAGCTAGTCTAAACACTACAAACCTTGACCTCTGGGTGGAGGCACCCGCCATAGGACCTAGGCCCCTCAACCTGTCCCTAGTCAAACAGGCAGGGGTAGTAGCCCTTGGGATAGCGCCACCTAGGGGTTACACGTAGATGCTACATACATGGCAATGCCGCCACCTCTTTTGCAGCCTGGCCAGTCATGGCAGATAACAGTGTAACCTGGGATCGTGATTTCTGAGTCTTTGTTATGGGGCTTTAACCAGGACTCTGTAATGATCAGGATGTCAGGGTGAAGTGTGAGAACAGTTGGTTACAGCAAGGGTAGTTTAAGCAGGAGGCTGCATATGTTCAGGTGCACCAATTTCAGACCTCTGTAGAGTTGAGAGTGTGTTGTGGAGGCTGGACCGGGAGGGGAGAAAGGTCCGGGATGTGGTTCTGTGTTCCCAGATAGCAGCATACAGCAGCAAATGCAAAGGAGACAAAGACAATGTTCCTTGTGCCAAAATCAAACCCAATCACCTTATTCCAAGGGCCCAATCCCTAATCATGTCCCTCCTGGGGAGCCTATAGTAATGGTTGACAAATTTAAATATCTCAGCTTCTGGACAGACAACAAACTTTCCTATACAGTCCATTGGCTGGCAGTATAGCCTAGAGGTTAGAGGAATGAGGTGTGAACAAGCTTGATACATCCAACAGACCAGACCTGAGTTTGATTCTCACAACCTCCACTTGCATAATGTGCAACTCTGAGCAAGTCATTTAACCACCCAGTGCTCCCAGGTCGCCCATGAAAATAGGCACTTGTGCCTAGTGGGCCTTACCCGGTTACCAAAGACTAAAATAAATATTGAAGAACTAGGAAAAAAGTTGAAAAAAACAGCTAGGACTATTCTTCAGAATTAGACTTCTCTTAACCCACAAGGCCAAGCATAGGCTAGTACAATCCACATTCATCTTCCTTTTGGACAATGCTGACATTCTCTACAGGCATGGTCCAAAGACTGCTCTGGCAAAACTAGACATCTTATATAACAGGGCCATAAGATTTATAACCAGCGCTCCCTTCAGGACACACCATTGCTCTCTTTTTTTTTGTTTTCCAATTGTTTAACCAGGAAAGGCACACTAAGCTGAAAGTTTGTTTACAGGTGCAACCTGGGAGCACAGGAAAGTTAAGTGACTTACTCAAGGTCACACGGTATGCAAGTGGGGGCTGTGGGATTCAAACCCAAGTCTCCAGATTTGCAGCTCAGAGCCTTAAACCACTGCACTATATTGCCTCCCTTTATACCATGTTGGTCTGGCCATCCCTAAATATCAGAAGAATCAGGAACGCGGCCCTGTGGACGTATAGAGCCTTTATCAGTAAGCTGCCTTGCTACATCTCAAGCCTTCTAACCTTCACACTTGGTAACTATTCACTCAGAAGTCATTCCTGCCTGTCCCTCGACATCCCTGGATCTAGAACACGTTTTGGAGCCTCCTCACTAAGTCACTCCCTACCAGCACTTTAGAATATCCTTCAGAAATCCATGAAGCTCACATCATTTGCCAAACTACCAACCTTGAAATAATTATTAAGGCTTCATACCTCTGATTCATGCAATTTCCCCCTCTTAACCACCATTAGTATGTGGATCGCAAAGACCACCATTATAGGCTTCCCGAACTAAGCACTTCCCATACATATGTGGAATCAACAAAGTCCAAAAGGGTAGCATCTTTCAGAAAAAGAGATGTGCAAGAACAAGGGGACACAATTCGAAAATAGAGGGAAGATAGCTCAGGGGCAATGTGAGGAAGTATTTTTTCACATAGAGGGCAGTGGACGCATGGAACAGCCTTCCTGAGGATGTTGTGGGGTCTAAAACTGTGGGAGAATTCAAGAATGCATGGGACAGACATAAGGCAATTCTTGTGGGGGGGGTAGGAAGAAATAGGCTGTTGGTTAAATAGGATCTGCAGCTTATCCTGTAGGTAGGGAAATGGAAGACTAGATGGGCCAAGCGGTCCTTATCTGCCATCAAAGTCTTTGTTTCTGTGTTTCTATGTAAGTTCCCTCATCTTTAACACATATCCCCCTCTTTTACTAACCACCAACTCATACTCTTCCTCCCTTTCCCCTTGGTATCCACCCCTTCTTCACCAATTACCTCTTCCTTAAGCCACCCTTAACTGTGCTGGTGCCACCCCCAGGTACCACTGGTGTATTGTAATTATGATTATGTGCCTTGATCATATGTATGTATTGTAAATATTCCCCACTTGTGTCAACCCTGTTTCATAGGTACAAGAGTGTTACAGTGTTATCATATGTCCTGTATTATTTTAATCGTTGTGTATTTCATGTGTATTGTTTCGCAGAATGTTCTGCCCAGGTCCACTTTGTAAATGAGTCCTCTCAACAGTGTTCCACCCGGTTAAATACAAATGATTGATTGACTTGATTGATTGATTGATTGATTGATTGACAGTGGGGGAAAACCCTCCTGAAGTGAACACCTGATTATCTCAGTGATTAATGGAATCAGAGTCTGCCAGCAACTTAAGATAAACCTGGTAGACCCTAGTTCCAACATACAGCATGTAGGGTACAGTCCAAAGAGAACTCTGGAGATCTCCTCCATCAGGACAGGCTCAAACTCCTCCCATGGTGACAGAGAGCTAAAGTTCAAGTTTATTTCACCAGGAAAACTCCACTGAGGAGGTCCTGTTAAGGACAGAACAATACGACAAGATACAACGGCAATGCAGTGCAACTATACAATTGATTAGAGATTACACGAATAAAACAAACAGTGGCACAGTAATAACAATTGTGACAGTTCTAATAATTCTAAAAAGATAAAATTGCATTCGATTTGGAGGGAAGAAAGAGCTTATTACAGAGCTTAAGTCCCTCACCTCCTGAATACTGCAGGCCTCAACATGCTGCCTGATGAGATGCCAGCTCTGATGGAGAAAACTTTGCAAGGGAAAAATTGATTGAACTCATTTCATTTATATGCAGTAAAACTCTTCCCAGCTGAAGATAGAGAGGATTTAAGTCTGTCCAGAGTGCCGAAGAGTTGAGCTGGTCGGTTTTTCCCTTCAGCAATCACACATGACAGGGACACTGTCTTTTTCAGCATGGTCAACTGCTGATATTCACCATAGGGTGCATTCAGTGTCAGTTTATCCTCCTCTGACCTGTATCTTCACCAGGAATGCTCAACCTCAACCCCTTAGTCTTCAACTGCTTAAGGTCATCATCAAACCAGGGTGACCTAGGATGGGACATCAAGGAGCGAATATGATAGGGTGTCAAAGAGTCAAAGGCTGCAGGTTTTGTTATAGCTCTCCACAGTATTCTGCACTCCCCCGTACATGCTAATGCCATGCTTGAGATGTCCAGGATCACCAGGAAGTTAGTTGGCTCCACATTACTAACAGAACGATATATGATCATCTCCACAGGAAGGGTTAGAAAATGGGGGGGTTGGGGGCGCCCACGAAGGAACTGTATGACATGATGACCCATCCACCTGACTGGATCAACCCTTACACTACTAATGTCAAGACCCAATGCAAAGACCAAATCTAAGGCATGGCCTTTTTGGTGACTCCTGGTGGCAATCACCTGTACTAGATCTACTGAAGACACAAACTTGAGGAACTGTTGTCCAAACAAAGAGTGTCTTCATCATGGACCCAAGTGTTGAAGTTGCCAAGCACTAACAATGTAGATGAATCCATCACCGAGTTGGCCATGAAGCTCTCCAGTTTCTGCAAGAATTCACTCCTGTGCTCCGGTGGATGGTACACAAGAATGATTCTACAACCTATACCAAGACCTCCTACAGACAGCAACGGCCACAGCTCAGTCAGTTATAAAGGATTAATTTCAAGAAGTATGTTTTTTATCTTTGCTTTTATCTCCCAGAGAGTTTGGAACACATAACAGCAGCCAGCAATGGGTCACTGTGTCAGCCAGCCAACACTGAACCCACAAATGCAACTGGTCAAGTGTTAATTAAGAAATTCCAAAAGAGACAAGCTCAATGAAAACACTGCCACATCTGGATAACGGTTTTAAATAATTGATTATCAGTTTTTTTCTTGGGACAATACTAACTGTACAGAAAGTATTTATATAGGTTTTCTAGAAGTGTTATGTTTGTTAAACACAAGAGGCAAGTGTTAAGCATTTTTACAATGTTTTAGCACGTTTATGAGCAAAATACTAAACAATTTTTAGAGTTAAATAAAACCCTGGATAATTTTATTGATTTATTATACATTTAAAACACAGCATGTACTGACTTTTAGTGTAAGTATACTCGGGTATGCCTCCCCATAAGGACTATCCACTTCTGGAACTGGCAGAACCACAGAATGGTGCGTCTCTCTGATGCTGGGCTGGAATGCTCTGATTGGTATATTAGTTCTTCAGGCATGCCTTCCCTTCCTTCTTCAGATGGGAAGGACTTTCTGATTCAGAAATGAACAAGTGATGTGACTGTCTAAGTTCTCACAAGAAAAGGACTCCTGTACAATGCTTCCAGAAGCCCCATTTTCTTTCTCATCAGTTACATCTTCCTAACCTTTCTCCGAATGGAAGAACTTTCCATTGTAACTAAACATGGAGCTACAGTCTGTTCCCTTGGTGGCTGTCTTCCTGCTGATCCCCTTTTATTTCTCAAAGGTATACCTTTCCTTCTCCTAATGGAAAGGATTTTTCAGAACTAAACTTTCAAGTACCTCAAGGGAATCAACAAAATCCAAGAGGGCAGCATCTTTCAAAAAATTAGGTGTGCAAGAACAAGGGGGCACAATTTGAAGATAGCAGGGGCGGCTTAGAGGTAAAGTAAGGAAGTATTTTTTCATAGAGAGGGTTGTGGATGCATGGAACGGCCTTCTGGAGGAGGTTGTGGAGTCAAAAACAGTGGTTGAATTCAAGCATTCATGGGACAGTCATAAGGCAATTCTAGGGGGTGGGGGTAGAAAGAAGTAGGCTGCTGGTTAACTAGGATCTGCAGCTTATCCATTAGGTAGGGAAATAGGCAGACTGGGTCAGCCAAGCGGTCCTTATCTGCCATCAAATTCTATGTTTCTATGCAAGTCTTATCTCAGTTACCCCATGACTGACTCTAGACTTCAGTACTGGTGCACAGTGCCCCCCTTTTTTCTCATCAGGTACTGTATACCTTTACTTTCCCTTTGTTTGTCCAGTGGGAAGGTTTTTCCATTTGTAACTGAATATGGTGTCTTAGTTTCCAAACAACTGTCCTCCAGTTGACGTTCCTATTTTTTCTCATATCTTCCTTCTCATTTTTGGATGGATGGATGGATGGATGGACGGACTTCCCACAACTCAGCAAGTCCTTTTTCAGTTCCCCCGGGACTCCAGACAGCAATGCTAATGATGCCCCATGTTCTCTTCATCAAGTAGGATGGATTGTCTTATTAGTCCCCATAATCCGTTCCTTAAAAAACACACACACAAAGCCGGCCCAGTGGCACTGGAGGTTGAGGCGCTGGTTGCTATGCCTCGCGCCACACCAGCAACCCAGGTTCGGGAATGAGCCCAAACTGCCGGGGGTCAGGAGGGGTGAAAGAGGTCCGAGCATCTGGAGGACTGCTTTCCTCTCTTGGGGGGCCTGTTGTCCTGCTCATTGACTGCTCTCTACCGGTAGCTGGAGGGCAGTACGGGTTGGGAGACACGTACTAACATCCTTACATCAGTAGGGGAGGAGGGACAGGAGAAAAAGAGGAAAAGGGAAGCTGGTGGGCTCCATGATGCCCCCATGTCCCTGTACTGCCCCTGGCTTCTGGATTTGTTTTCTGGGGGGAGAAAGCCAGTGCTCTCCTCCCTGGCCCCACCACGGGGAACTACTGGGGGTTGGATGAGTGGGGATGGGTGGGGATGGAGAATGAGTCTGTCCGAGGGAGGGCCATAGCTGCCCGCCAGGCTTCGGGGCACAAAAACAAAATATAGAAAAAAAGAATAATAGAAACACACACACACACACACACACAATATCGGCCTTGGAGAATTGGCCACAACCATATGTTTATTAACTAGCATTTTACACAATTAGAGTGGCATGAGCAGCTCAGGAGATCTCACCAGTCACCTTGGAAACTTCTGCACCCCTTCCCGCAATGAGCAATACCCATGTGCAAACCAAGGAAATGATTTACATCTCTGAGTTGGCTTAACTTCTATGAGTGGGGAGGACATATGGCTGGGGGGCAACCGAGCACCCCCGTCTAATGGTGCAGCTCCCACAGGAAACCTCAAAAAAGTTGAACCATGACACCCCCAGATGGGGTCCAGGTCTTACAGCCCCCGCATCTTATGCCAACCAGGAAAAAAGTCTTTTAGAAGAATTCAACTCCTTCCCCTTTCCCTCTTGTACCATCACCCTGAGAGACTCCCAAGCCACCACAGGATGGATGCTGTCCAACTCCCCTAAGCAGCTCGCTCTAAATACTCCTCTAAGACCTCATGGAATGAATTAAACAACAAGTCCCAATCCTTGTTCCTTAAATGAACCCCATCCTTAGCATTAAGTTCCAGCAGGATGTGTTGATATTAATATGCTGCACCACGGCTCCCCAAATAGAATCCAACAGCAACATCTCCCTGTCTATGCATACGCATGCTTTATTTATGATCTGAAAGTTCTGTGCATTCCACCAGTGATGCCTATGGGTAATATGGGACCAAAGATTTTTTTGGTCCCAGCCCAGTTTGTAAATGGATCTTATGTCCTCCTTCATCCTGAGAAGCAAAATCAATAGCATTCCGGAGTCCCAGGTCATTCCTGCCCAGATTAACCAGCAGTATGTTTGACTACTGTCAACCTAAGGAGAAGCTTCCCCTCCTGTCCAACATATGCCTCCCTGACACAACCAATGGATTTGTGCTTTCTGCTGTGGAATCACCAGGTTATACCTCTAGGCCAACATCCTGCTCCCTCCACTACCCAGTGATTGAAAGAGTGTCCACAGAGTCAAACCCTTTTAGGACCATCAGGGAACCTGAAAAACCAAAAGACAGTGTTAAAGCAAATGTGGTCTTACATGATGCAAAAACACAAGGGATTTTCATCGGCCCAGGGCCTGGATTTGCCCATCCATAAGCCCCTGGGCCATGTCATTTGTTGCTGCCTCTATCCTGAAAGAATGCATACTGAATTCCTTGGGGTTCAAACCCACTGATTGAACTGCCAGGCTTCAGACATACTTGATTCGTACGTCATTACCAGGGTGCCATCTGCATGCTGCAGGAAGGCCAACTCCTCTGGCCTGCAAAGAGCCATGTAATACACCACCATGATTTTTACATCCCAGGCCACCACCCCCAACCCCCAGAGCCTGCATGGTGCAGCAGTAACCTTTGCCTCCTTGGTCAATCTTACTCCTGTGGAGCCACCCTCTGGTGTCACAGCTATGTCTTCAGCCTGCAGACCCACAGGGGACCCCCCCCCTTTGTCAGTTGATCAACTCTGAAACTTGAAAGGCCCCACAGAGGGCTAACAAAAACATAGTCTTGAATAATCAAACTTCCTGTGGTGACCAGCAGGCCACTGAGAGGGCCTCTTAAACTCTTTTAAGTGTTTCTGGGCTAAGGGTGATGCCTCTGGTTGACTACTTCAGGAACCCTCTGCTTGAACCCTCAAGAAGCTTCTGAACCTTGAAAGCTCAAGTAGTGGCATTGAAGCCTAAACCTGGGAAAACCAAGACAGCCCGCTAGGTGATGCCTCACAACTCCAGGTGTCAGACCACACTACTTAGCCTCTATGATATAGCTGCGCAACTGATCTGCAGATATTGGCCAACTACTAGGCCATCCAGTGTCTACTTGGAAGGTGCAATAGTGGTCTACTCCAATGCAATATGCTGCTCTGGTTTGGGGGTAATAGAGTTACCACTATCCTGTGATAAGGGTGTCTGCTATTGAGTGCTTACAAAAAGAGTGACTCAATAGCAGCATCTGTTCACAGGGCTACTGAATGGGGGGGCTAATACGGATATAGCGACATCCTGTCACTATATGCACACACGCGCAGAGGGGAAGCGAGCACGCTGTGCGATGGACAGAAGGGGAGGGAGGGTTTGTGAGGCATAGTGTGGTGGTGGGTTGTTGAGCTGGCCCTGTGGCATGGTGGGTGGGTGGCAGGCTAGGGCTGCGAGGGTGGTGAGGTCGGTTCTGGGCACAAGTTCGTTTTGTTGCCCACCCAGCTTAAAAAAAAATTTTCATCCTGTTTTGCACCCCACCGACATGCACCCCCCTGGAGTTGAGAATCCTTTAGTAGGGGGGTGTGTGGAGAGTGAGTGGGTGCAGACCCCCGCATAAACAAATAAAAAACAAGTCCCCAGAGCCCTTTTACCATACACTGGGAGTATACATCGGCAAAATTGATTTTCACCGATGTACATTCGCCGAAACGGCAATCACCTTTCCACGATCACCATTATCACATAGAAACAGAGTTACCTATACATTCTCAGGCCTCAGGGTCTGTGCCTTCCACAGGAAAGGAGGGACTGAACATGGATTCTGATCCACTGCTGGAGCCAACTCCCTGAACTTCTGCCACTGTGAATGAGATGAAGCATCAGCAACACCATTCTCAATGCCAGGGACATGCACAGCTTTAAAATGAATATTTAGAAGCATGCACTTGATCTTTGTATACCTGTTAGTCTTGCTTTACTTAATTCATTTTGATGCAGTCAATGACATGCCACAATCCTTGTACCTAAAGAAAGGTCAATTGTATTATGAATTTCCCCAGCTGTACTGCCTAATATTTGTATGTGGGTTTTTACACTGTCTAGTATAAACTGAAAACTTTCAATAAAAATTATATTGTATATAAAAAAAAAGCATGCAGTTGAGGACAAAGATCCTCCTGAGGTATCCTAATGGACCCTTGGCCCCCTAGTTGCCTACTGATTGTGTGTACCATGCCCATGTTATCGGTCTGAAAAAAAACACCCTCTTATTCCAGAACTGGTGGCCACTGCCACCATATGCTCTGTGCCACCACTATAGGGAAAAATTCCAACAGCGTAACCTGCCTTGTGAGTCAAACTGCTACTCATCTTGAGGGCCACTCAGCAGCACACTATGCACCCCTGTAGTATGCCCTGAAACACTGGCCCCCTGATGCCTCCGAAAATAATTCCAGCCCCCATCTGTCTACTGTCATGGGCCATGAAGAGATGCCATTAAAGCGGGAAATGAAGGTTAACAATATCTCCACATCTTTCTGAAGGCCTCAATCACCCAAATCTGGTGGAGAGGCTTCAGGGTGTCAGATCCCAGCTTCACCATCTGTTATAAAAATATCTTGCCCATCAGGCAAAGGTTAAATGGCCCACCAACTGTTGGTGCTCCTTTAAGATAATCTTCTTGACCGCATTACATGGCCTAGAAGAGCCCCAACACAATCTCATCCTGGGGCAAGCGGCATTCCTGTGCTTCTGCATCTATCTAGATGCCGTGGAGTGACATGACTGAATTTGGGACTCTACTTTAACATTGGCCAATGGATCCCCAAAGCTGTGGCACAGGTGTAAGAATATGTCTAGTGTCTGACCAAAGACTGTGGAGTGGACTGGGCCCATAAACAAGAAGTCTTCCATAGAAACATAGACCTTGACAGCAGATAAGGACCGCTTGGCCCACCCAGTCTGCCCATTTCCCTACCTATTGGTTAAGCTGCAAATCCTACTTAACCAACAGCCTACTTCCTCTTACCGATCACTATAATTGCCTTATGTCTGGCCCATTCATTCTTGAATTCCTCCACTGTTTTTGACCCCATGACCTCCTCAGAAAGCCTGTTCCATTTCAGATAATGGACAAATCCCCTGCCCCCTCCCCCCCCACACACACACCTTTTTGTTGGCAGTAGCCCAATGCAAGAAGGTGTGGCCACACTTTATTTTGAGTGTCAGTTTCATTGTAACTGTGAAGTAGGTAATCATTAGTTATATGCAACAGGGGTTATTACACTAGTTACACATTTGTTGCACGTAACTGCTTTGCAGTTGGAATGCAGTTAGAGTGTAGTTATACTGTAACTACAGTGTAGTTAAGGAAACTTAAAGTGTTATTGAAGGTGCTGAAACACTCAAACACTGCTCAGGTTACCGAACACAACATACTGTAGGTGTACAATTATCTACATAATACTGCTCTTCAAACTTCATCCCCAAAAAGTCTCAGTTGGATGGATGAACTGGTAGCAGTTAGAATGCAAACTCGATATCTGCCTTAATCATAAGAGCTCCTAGATCCGCTGTGCACACTGCTTCAACTGCTCTGTCAAATTATGCATACTGAACTGCTGTGTAGTGCAGGTCAATGTGGTCATTTATTGAGTTGCTATCAAGGTATGACAGGTGGTTATATCCTGTGGCTGGGATGTATCAAGGCATTGGGGGGAGGCCAGGGGCAAACCCGTGGCTGGGGCAAGAAACAATAAATAAAAAAAAAAATTATGCAGTATTTGCCAGAGGCCTTCTTGGGAACTAGGCCAATAGGACAAACTTACAGATTAGGAAATGGCAGGGAGGAATAAGGGCCACTAATTTTCCCAAACCCAGTTGTTTCCAGAGCTTATGTCAGACCACCTGCAGCCTTTTCCTAGTGGACTTTAGGTTCTCATCTTTGTAGCCCTGCCAATGGCCTTCGTACAGGATCTTAAAGCTAAGTAAGAACATTTGCAACTCGTATTACTCAATATTCATCTTCATATGTTATAAGTAAGTTCACTAATTCCTTCCTGTCAAAAGTTGGATCCTGAAGAAATTGACCTAGCCAAAATTGTCTTGGTTTTTCATACAAAATACATTCGATCAGCTCATGAATCAAATCATCAGTTTTATTTCCTTTACACAAACATTCCTTAGATTGAAAAGAAAAGAAAAGGAAAAAGCCTTCAGACAGTATAAAAAAACAAGAAAGACTGTGATAGGGAAGAATACAGGACCAAGCTCAAAGAGGCCGGGAAGGCAATCAGGGTAGCCAAAGCACAAACTAAACAAAAAATTGTGACAGAAATTAAAATGGCTGACAAAACTTTTTATAGGTACATCCAGGAAAAAAGAAAGACCTAGGGGGAATAGTCAGACTAAGAAACAAGGAAGGACATCAGGTGGAGGATGATATACAGAAAGCAGAAGTATTAAACGAATACTTCTGCTCCATTTTTAAAAGAGGACAAAATGGTAATGTTGCAACACTAGTTATGAGTCTCCACATCCAGGAAGCAGGCACAAGCCCCTTTACAAAAGAGAGGGTCCTAGAAGAATTAAATAAATTGAAGACAGAAAAGCTATGGGACCAAACGGAATTCATCCTCTGGTATTGAAAGAGCTTAGGGATGGACTCCCCGCTCCATTGGCCAAACTTTTTGATAAATCACGGGAGAGCAGACAGGTACCAGAGAACTGGAAAAAGGCCACTGTTGCGCCCCTACACAACAGCAGAAGCAAAGAAGAGGCAGGAAACTACCACCCTGGCAGCCTCACCTCATTTGTGTGGAAAATTATGGAATCATTACTAAAGGACAGGATAGTGGCATACCTGAAAACCAGTGGAAGACTAGACCCTAAGCAGCATGGCTTCAAACTGGTAGGTCATGCCTGACAAACATGATAGAAGTATTTGACTGGGTGACAAAAGTAGTAGACAAAGGTGGGGCAGTAGATGTTGTATATCTAGACTTTAGTAAGGCCTTGGAGTCCATCATCCACAGGAGGCTTATTAACAAACTGGGAAATGCAGGTGTAGGAGAGAAAATTGTTAACTGGGTGAGAAACTGGCTTCAGAAGAAGACCCAGAATGTTCTAATGAATGGCATCCTGTTGAGAGAGGGGATGGTGACATGTGGGGTTCCGCAGGGTTCGATCCTTGGATCAATCCTCTTCAACATATTCATCAACGACATCACAGATGGATTAGAGGGAAAGTATGCCTGTTTGCAAATGACACCAAGCTCTGCAACAGGGTGGACATACAGGAAGGGCCCATAAGATGGAATTGGACCTAACAAAACTGGAAGATTGGTCCAGAACTTGGCAGCAGAAGTCCAACACCAAGAAGTGTAAGGTCATGCACCTAGGGAAAAGAAACACAGGAAAAAAGTACTATCTAGGGGATGAACAATTAGCCATCATGAACCTAGAACATGTCTTAGGGGTCATGGTACCCAGTGGCCTAAAGGTAGGGAGGCAATGTGAGAAGGCAGCACAGAAAGGCAGTAACATCCTCGGTAGCATCAGAAGAGGGGTCACAAGCAGAAAGCTCGAAGTGATAATCCCACTTTACAGATCCTTCGTGAGGCCACACCTGGAATACTGTGTCCAGTTCTGGAGACCCCACCTTAAAAAGGATATAAACCATCTGGAAACTGTGCAAAGAAGAGCTACAAAGATGGTTCAGGACCTCGACCATGAAACCTATGAGACAAGACTTAAATAATTAAACATGTACTCCCTGGAACAGAGGAGACATGTTAGAAACCTTTAAATACCTAAAGGGTGGGAGTGTGGCTAAGCCTTTGACCAAGATGGCAGCATAACTGCCCTGCTCCCTTCTTGTGGATCTATCCTAGTGCATCCTGCTGCTGGGGGAATTCCTTTCTTGCTCTAAGTGCATAATTTCGGAAGAGGGACATACCTGCTACGCTGTCACCATGTTGTCCTGATTTTCTTCTTCTTTGGAAGTACAGAGCCTGCTGAAGCCTCCTTCGGATCCATGACCTCTGGGATGGCCTTCTCCTCTCCCACATCACCTACACCTACAAAAATGGAAGAGATGTTTCACCAACTGATGGCACAGATGACCCAAATGACCTTAGCTCTCAATAACAACAGTCAGACTCTGCACTCTATTGAGATGCATCTATTTCATACAGAACACCAGCTTAAGGCCCACGACTCAGCTCTGCAGGAACTGACTGCAACTACCCGAGAGCAGGCCCACCTTATCCACTATCTCCAGGATAAGGTAGACGACTTAGTAAACCACAGTCGGCAAAATAACCTACGCTTTCTGGGCTTTCCAGAGGGAGCTGAATGCCAAAACACTACTGGATTTCTTCAGGAAACCTTAGTGCACCTTCTGGGGTTGCCTCCGACAACTGTTCTGCACATTGAACAGGCCCATCATACGCTAGCTCCAGCACCCAAACCTGGAGAGCGGCCGCACCCTATCCTGGCCCTTTTTCTTAACTTCAGGCAAAAAGAGCAGATCACAGTGGCAGCGAGAGAGAAAGGTCCTCTTACCTAGCAGGGCAATGCAATTCAAATTTATCAGGACTATTCTCGGGAGTTGAATGAGCACTGCAAGGCTTACTCCGTCTGCTGCAGAATCTTGCATGCTCACCGTGTCACCTTTTCGCTGTGCTACCCGGCCACTATGCGGGTGATGTACAATGGGGCGCCCCTCACCTTCTCCACCCCAGGTAGTCTCTTGGACTTTCTCAGACTGTAATTCCCTAATGAATTCCAAAGCCCAGACCTCTTTGGCTCCCCCAGTATGTCTCAGGACCCTCCCAGCTGCCCAGAATCCTCCTCTAGGCCTGCATCGCCTTCCTCTACCCAGCTGGTCTACAAGTTTGCTTCCCCCTCCCTCACCGCGGCAAGAGTTGCCATTCACCTCATTGTCATGAACAGAGGCAACCACCCACCGCCCAACAAGCTGAAGCTGTAACTCCCGGACCTGTGGAAGTAGACTTGTGCCAGTTTCACTCACCAAACAAATATGCCCCACTCCTCAACCTCCAGGAGGACAACGCGCTGGCAATAAACCAACCGACTACTGGAACACTGAATGTTGCGGGCAGCTCTTGGGCTGAAGTAGCTGCACCGCCCTCCCAGGATGATCTGGTGCCTGAACAGGCCCCAACACCGACCACTCCAGCTCAACTGCCAGCACCAGATCAGGAAGCCCAGAGCAGATCCTCTATGCCTCAGCCTACGGCAGCCCCTACATGACCTGGCGACGGCATGAAGATGCAATCTTTCCTCTCCCTGCCTTGGCAGGGCCTGGCTCTGGGACTCAGTTGAGGGCCGCAAGTGTGTTTTTTTTTTTTTTCCTTTTCTATGCATGGTGTCTCTCTATGTTTCTTCCCACACCTTTTTTTCTTCAGCCTAATGCCATCTCTCCTGTTTGGACTGTAGCTGGTGTGGACATATTATTAAAGGACATTTTGTCTTACCGAATTAGGTTTCAGGCACAATTTAGCAATCTTCCTTTCTATTGCTTGAATAGTGTTGCTAGATCGCCGTGCATCATATACTCCCCTAGCCCCTCGCCTTTTCCAATGTTAACTCAGGGCAGGTACCCTAAAGTGGATAGCTGGACATACATACTGTTTCACCTCATGTCCGGCCCTCGGCTAACCCTCTTGCTGGTCCAGCACCTATTTTTTGGGTAACCTGAATGGGAAGGTGCCTAACCTCACCCCCCATGCCAGCAGCCTTACATTCCTTCTATGCCTGATCTTCGGGTGCCTTTTACCACACCTGCGGCATGAGTGTTGCCCTATCATGGCACGACCTTATCCCTCCCCCCCTTTTCTCTCTTTCGCTTGGCCACATTACCACTCTATTCCTGTCCCCCCTGCTCTGCCCCTTCACTGATGTGTTGCCTGTGCTGGGACTTCTCGGGGCTGCATCTTACTGCTGACCTGACAGGATACGACGGTCGCTCAGACACTCAGGATACCCTAACCCTGCACAATAGCTTGTTTTGCCTTTGTGCATCCTTACCTCTTCCCCATGCTTGTCACATTCCACAGGGGGAATGGGTACTGTAGCTGCCCTCTATGCACAAGTGGATGAGCAGTGAACCTCTCACTTTCTGCTCGCCACTAATACCTACCCCATGAGAGGTCGGCGGATGGCCTTGGCACCGAGTATGCCGGCCTGAATGCCCTCCTCCGATTATAGGAATTATGAAGTTTATTAATGTTATTGTACATAGTTTTATTAGGTATCAGGCCTGTTGCCTGATTGTCTACTGTGTTTACTGTCTATTCTGGGTGCCCATCAGAGCTTTGTTCCCTATATGTACTGTTTGGCTTGGCTATGGCCTGCTACTGGGTGCTGTCCGGGCTACTCTAAGATTCTGGGTCACTACACCCTCTGCCTCTTTGCCTACTTTTTTCAAGCTTGTTTTCAGCCCCTCCCTCCCTTATTGGGACCATGAGTGACCTCCACGTTTACACCTGAAACGTATGGGGCTTGAGTACCCCTGTCAAACATAAACAGGTGTTATTTCACATGAAGAGGCTGAGGGCTCTAGTTGCCTTCCTACAAGAAACTAAACTCATGGCACAAGACCATGCTCTCCTTGCCAGAGACTGGGTGGGACAGGTTTTTGCCTCATCCCTATCCTCTGAACAGAGGGACGTAGCGATACTTCTGCATAAATCTCTCACCTGGTTCCCTATCAAGGTTAGAACAGACCCAAATGGCAGATGGGTGCTAGCTCTCTTGCACACCCCTGAAGGCCCCCTTCTCCTGGGCTGTTTATATGCTCCTAATGAGGACGATCCCTCATACTTTCACACACTTGCACAGGAAATAAGTTCTATCGCCTCCCCCTCCACCCCTACCATACTCGGAGGGGACTTTAACCTAGTGTTAGTACCTCAAATGGACCGCAGTGCCCTCTCTCCCACACAACACCCCAAAGGACGTCAAGCGCTCCTACACTTGATGGCCAAAATTGGCTTGACTGATATTTGGAGGGTCTTACACCCTCAGAAGAGGGATAACTCCTTCACCTCATCAGTACATGGTTCACATAGCCGTCTAGATTTTTAGCTTATCTCCAAAGAAGTATCTCCTATGGCAGTCAGCTCTGAGATTCTACCTACAGTGGTTTCAGACCATGCTCCAGTGCACTTGCATATCCTCTTGGGGCCTCTCCATACGAAGTCCAATCTGTGGAAATTAGACTCCCTTCTCCTCAAGGACCCAGAATTTATTAAATGGGCTACCTCGGAGACTACCTTTTTCCTAGCAGAGAACCCTCCCCTAGATACTTCTCCAGGTACTATGTGGGAGGCTTTCAAAGCCACCTTGTGGGGGGCCATAATGGGGTTTGCTTCTAGGCACCCGCAAGCAATGGGAACAATGCCTGGCCTCGTTAGAGATACAACTTAAGACTCTAGAAGCTCAGGCCAAGCAGACTCCTCACTTCCCACTGGACTCTTCTGCCTATAAAGAAATGCTGTCAGTCCGTATGACTATCAATGAATTACCTGCACATAAGGCTGAGGTCGCTTTATTGAGACTATGACATCATTACTGGGAGGGTGAGGAAAAAGCTGGAAAACTCCTGGCCTACCGGTTGTGCAAACAGCAGTCAGAGCGGCACATCTCAGGACTGAGAGACTCGACAGGTCACATTTACACTGACGCACAGGCCATTAACGATGTCATGAAGCATTTTTATTGCGACCTTTACTCCTGTGCTAGAACTCAGGAGCCTAGCTCCATAGAGTCCTTCCTGGCCTCCCTATGTCTCCCTAGTCTCCTTCCTTCCCAGATTAGGACTCTGGACCTCCCAATTACGCTGACCAAAGTCACTTCAGCCATTAAGACCCTACATCCCGGGAAAACCCTGGGTGGTGATGGTTTTACGGTTGAACTCTGACAAGCTCTCGCTCCCCAGATTGCCCCCCTCCTCTTCCAGGTCTATAATGAGGCTCTCATTACTGGTACTTTTCCCCCCACTTTCCATGAGACTATAATCACGTTTTTTCTTAAAAGGATAAGGACCCTATTTTGGCCTCTAATTATCGCCCAATATCCTTTATCAACACAAACAGCAAGATCTTTGCTAAGATTCTTGCTTTCAGACTTAGCCCACTCCTCCCTTCTCTGATCCATCCCTTGCAAGTTGGCTTCATGCTGGGACGACTCAGTAAGGACCATATCAGGTCCTTAATTAATATCATCTATCAGGCTAAAGCCTCCCCTACTCCTGCGGCTGCTATTGCAGTTGATTTTGAAAAAGCTTTTGATTCTCTGGAGTGGGACTATCTTGAAAAGGTGCTGTATCACTTTGGCTTTGGGACCTGTTTCCAGAACTGGGTCAGGGTGATGTATCACCAACCTACGGCCAGAATTCGAACCAACATGGTCATATCCACACCCTTCCAGCTTCGCAGGGGTACCCGCCAAGGATGTCTCCTCTCCCCCCTTTTATTTATCCTAGCTGTAGAACCCTTGGCCACCGCGATTAGACAGCACCCAGACATACAGAAAATTGCCTTTGGGTCCCAGACCTGTGCCACGCTCATGTACGCTGACGATCTGCTAGTCCTTGTGGCTAATGCCACCATAGCACTCTCTGCGCTCCTTAGAGTGCTCGCACAGTTTGTGGAGCTCTCTGGTTTGAGGATGAATACCTCCAAAACCGATTTGCTCCCTCTCAACCCTCAGTGCAGTCCAATTTTGGTTCCCCCCTGGGGCTTAAATGGGCCCACAATGAGTTACTATATCTCGGCATACATATTTCCCCGGACCTGTCGACTATTTGGGATCTCAATATGAAACCTGTACTTGCAAATCTAAAAACCTAACTGGATAGGTGGAGATTGCTTCACCTTACTATGCCTGGGAAAATTACTGCTCTTAAAATGATTTCAATTCCCAAAATTCTCCACCCTTTATCCCATATCCTCCTAGACCCCCCCGGCGAAGTGGCTCTGCTCCATAGACACCGTGGTGGGGAATTTTTGTGGGACACCAAAAAACCCTGATATAGTAGAGGGAAACTGCGATCACACTGAAAGGTGAGAGGCTGGAACCTTCCTTGGTTTAAGGGCTATGTATGGGCGTATTCTATAGCGCAATCATTAAAAAGGTTTTCCACCATGGCCCCCGAATCTCTGCAATGGGTGTATATGGAGCAATCGCTCACACAGGTCCGTACCCTTCTCCTGTTAATATACAACCCTCTTCCTAAAACCTTGCAATCTCACCCCACCATTGGACCTGCAGTGCGAATTTGGTTTAAAGTTCATACTAAGCTCAAAACCAATCCCAAACCGCCCGTTTACATGCCTATATTTAATAACGCCCATATCAGGATGGAGTGCAAACCGATTAATTGGCCTCACTGGGAACATCACGGCATAAGATTTGCAGCCGATGTCTTAGACCGGGGCTGGCTGATGATGCCCTCCTTCTCAGAGTTGGCTGAAATGTTGGGCCTGCACAAAAGTGACTTCTGGAGATATTTACAACCACGTAGTTCACTGATGGCCCACTTTAAAACACACTCGGACAAGTCATCCCCACCTCAGAAACTCTCCTCCTGGCTTAAACTTTCCAGGGACCAAGCCAGCATGGTGTACACTGATCTACGAGAGAGTTTTCCTTCCCAGACCGAAGAGTCTAAACAAAAGTGGGAGAAGGCGCTACAGATCAAGCTGGAGGCTCAGCAATGGGCTCTCTGCTGCGGGTGCACCGGAGTTATCCTGACACCCACAGCAAACTTATACAAAATAAGCTGCTGCATCACTGGTACAGGACTCCGGATCTTGTACACAAAGCTAAGCTTCTGGACAACAACCTATGCTGGAGATGCCAAGCCCACATTGGTGATCTATACCACAATATTTGGACATGCTCACTAATTGCCCAGTTCGGGCAAGTTGTTTGTCAATTGGCAACCTGAACCCTGACCCAGGTAGTGCAGATGGACCCCCTGATGTGGATTTTGGGACTACCCCCCCCCCAAAATATCACCCTCAAGGGGCAACAACTTCGCTGGATAGATCTGCTAAATATCTCAGCTAAGCGTCTAATCCTGTCTCGGTGGAGTCCCTTCCCTCGCTGAACTTCAGCATGCTCTTGCACAATTAGCCTCTCTGGACCACATGACACATGTCACACGTGATGCTCTAGCAGCTTATACTGCCTGCTGGGCCCCCTTTCTTGCCTACTTAAAACCTAGAACTGGGATAGGATGAGCACCAAGATGCTTATCGTATCTGACTTACTCATTCGATTTCCCTGAGTTAGACCCCCACCATAAGCTTCCCCTAGCCAACCTAGCAATCTGTAATATCTCTGTTTCTATATCATTCTCCATGAAATGTCCAACCGCATCAGATGGGCATGCAGGTGTGATTACTGTACTATAATTAACGGTCTCCGTTTTTTGCCATAGACAAAACCGTGTGTTAAATACCGTAACACCTGAGTAGGCGTTACGGCATTCACTCGCTCCCTTTCCATACCAACGCGCTCGAGACAAGTAAATAGAGCGCGAGCTTCCAACTGTCCCTGTTTCCGCAAACAGTACTGACGAGAAAAACACTTACTTCTCTGCATTATCTCCATCCCAAATACACTCTTGTGCTTCTAAGCTCACTGGTAAACTGAGGTAATGCAGAGGTAAGTATAAATCAGCTATTCTTGAAAACTAGAAGTTTTGAATGAGCTTCCGCCTTCTGTTTATTAAGCAGAGCCTTCAATTATATAAAATAAAATATGGGGAGAATGTGTCAAACTTGAATTTAACACACACCCGAGTTGTTGGATGGCACTCATAAGCCCAGAGGGCTTAGCCCTCGGGGTTTTAATTGCCATCAACAACTTCGGGTATTAAATCTCATCTACTTCTCCCCATACTTTATCCTATATGTGTTATATTTACTGTATTCTATCTTAATGCCTTAGCCTTTTTTGTTTTCTCTCTGGCTTGCAATGCTATTGACTGCTCTGTAATTTGTACCAGTTTACATATATGGCCAGAGAACTAAGAGCCCTCCTTTACCTTCCTTCTCTCCAGATACTCAATGAGACGCTATGGACTTTTTCCTTGTGATGACTCTTCTCTGACCAATAGTGTTGTGATATATGATGTGTTATGTACTGGTGTGTGCAAGCATAAAATGTTGAATAAAAGTTATTAACTGAAAAAAAAAAAAAATACCTAAAGGGTATCAACTCAGTGTAGAATCAAAACCTCTTCCAAGAAAATAAGAAGGCATGTACTAGAAGTCACAACAGATGTCTAATGGCAGGGAGATTTTGGAGCAACATTAGGAAGTTTTTCTTCACCGAAAGGGTAGTGGAGCCATGGAACAGGCTGCCGCAGGAGTTCGTGGACACCAAGACTGTAAAGGAGTTCAAAATATCCTGGGACAGACATAGCAGAATATTGAAATAAGGGAATATACTTGGGGGTGGGGGTCAAATAATGGGCAAACTAGATGGCTTATGCGGTCCCCATCTGCCATCATTGTTCTTATGTTCTTCTTAACTTTTTCTGTTTCACATGTACTATATATTGACCAGAGCACCATGCTAAGGAAAGTTTTGAATCTAATGATTCTGAAACATGTTCTTCTCTTAACATCCACGATTACATGAAGATAGTGTCTAATTTTGTGCTTACTGTCATTATCTATTAACCAGGGTACATAATGTGAAGCATTTATTAATTCAATATCCCTACATGCTGCACACAATGAATAGTGTTACTAACAAACTTTTTTATACCTCAGACTTATCACAATATTATTTTTACTGTAATTCCAAAGATATGAGAGTTTATATTTGTGAAGTTATAATAATAAATGCATTAACCATTGTGATTTCTGACACCACAGAAATCCCACTGTTTTTTCTTTTAGATATTGTTTTGGGAGTCTCTCCTCATCCATACAAGACCCATTTATCCAGTAATTGATTTTCTTGTTTTTAAACTCCAAACAACTGCACATCCCAGCCCAGCCCTGAAAAAGACAGCTGGAACAGATTTAGGTATTCCCAGTAATGTATGTAAAAATTGAGCTAAAATGCTTTCCACTGACCACCCCTCACAGTCCCTGGAATGTTCAATCCTCTCCAACCCCACTGAACCCCAGCAATGCATGTTCATTCCCAAATAAGAGTCGCTAATGCCACTGGACTTGTCTGTTGAAAAAAAAATTTTAAAATATATCCAATAGGCTTATGGATCTATACATTCCAGGGTCAGACCTGTCACCTTTTACGTGCCAACAGCATAGATGATAACACCTATTTTGGTAATTCATACTCTTTTGTGCATTAAGTCAAGTTTACAGTTACATTCAGTGTGAGTGATTCAGCTGCACGATGTCATTGTTGATGTCAGTGATATGGCTTTTAGATCTAGGCATAGGTTTTAAGACCTCCACAAGCCTAGGTTTGATCCACTGCATTGCACATTTTTTTTCTCACCAACTACAATTTTTGTTGTCTGTCAGAAATTGTTAGATGTCATTGCAGATGTAGTGAAGGGTTTCAGCAGAGCTAAATAGCAGACATTCCAATAACTGAACTTATAGTAGTTCTACAGTATGTTGTAGTTAATTACTTTAATCCCTGCTGAGGCTTGTATAGGTTTGAATACAATTTGAGTCACCTGTTTTGCACATTGTGACACAACCTCTCCACCTTAGGAACTGAAACTTATTTACCAGTTTCTCAGCGGCACACTGAATATGTGTTTGTTTGGAAGGCAAAGGATCAGTGGTTCAAATCCTGGCAGGGGGGCTGAAGCCAGCTTCTTTACGCACATGTATAGATCTTACTTTTCGCAGATGGCATACCCCAGGCCTATCTTATATATTCCAATTTCTTGGCCCACAGGGAGTCTGCTCTTTTACGAATCTCCAATCTCTATCATGTATCAAATAGAGAACATTTCAGATACCTGCAGATCTGTACCTCCTGCTACATAAAGGTCCTCAGAGAAGCCATTTCACTGATCCACTTCCCACACTGCTGCATATTATGAGTAATTCAACAAAGGGCCACCCATGTCAACACATGATTGGGCACCTTCACAGAGGTTTACTAGAATATTCAAGAGATTCAACTCAATCGATAATTGATGCCTGGAATGTAGAATTATACATGTCTATTCCTTATTGGGTGTTGCTAAAATATACAGCCCCATCTATAAAAGTCTCCTCTGCCCCATATTGGTGCAAATTGCTATGGCAGATATTTCAATAACCCCTCCAGTTTGACTAAATACCTATCGCCACAATATGGACACTGCTGGAGGCAAATGTGGGCCAACCATTTACATATATTTTGGTCATGCACGATTATTGCTTAGTTTTGGCACCAGATCATGGAGAGCCTTTATAAAATTATTGGAGCCAATGGGATCCTAACCCCAGAATTGGTTCTCCTCTCAATACTGCCCCATGACATTTGTTTGACATCAGTCCCATGCTTTATATATATGTACTGGGAGCCAAGAAAGAGGTTACTTGTTTGTGGTGACAGACGTGTCCGCTCATGCGATTCCAGTGGCATAAAATTATTAATGATATGTATACACTGGAATGACTTATAGCAAGTAGTAGGGGTGCTGAAAAGCAATTTGAGATTAAATGGCAGTCATGGGTCTTCTATATTTCTGGAAAGGACGACTCTTTTGTCTCATGCGGGGATGGCGTGTTGTAAGGGATTGGGGTCGTTCCAAGTTGTGTCGGGCTTCTTGGGATCTTTAAAACTGGTACAGCCTGGACCTCAGTCATACTATTTCTATTACTTGTTCTTTGTCTAACAGGCTATGGAAATATATATCTAGATCTTTGCTACGTTTTCAGTATATAAGTGGCACAATCTATGCTATGATTGAAGATGCTACCTATTACCTTTGTACTAGATCCTTTGTATGCCCTGCTTGGTTTATGGTGATATACTGCGAGTTCACCTGTATCCTCCTCTGAGTAATAAAATAAAGAATTAAAAAAAATCCTGGCAGGGACTTAAACATATATTTTCTAAGATAGAAACATAGAATTTGATGGGAGATAAGGGCCGTTTGACCACTTGGCCTACCAAGCCTGCCCATTTTTCCTCACCTACAGTATCATGGTACCATGGACCTTAATCCATCTCTGTCTCTTTCTCCCTCCCTCCCTTCATTTCCACTATGATACCCTTATGCCTGCCCCATATATTCCTGAACCCCACCACTGTCTTCAACTCCACCACCTCTGGTGGAAGGCCATTCCAGGAATCCACCACTTTTTCTGTGAAGAAGTACTTCCTCACATCTCTCCTGAATCTACTCCCTCCAGCTTCATAGTATATCCCTTTGTTCTTGAGCTCCTTTTTTTCTGAAAAATACTTCCCTCCTGTACCTTAGTTAACCCCCATAAGATGCCTGAAAGTCTCTATCATATAGAAACTCACTTGAGTGGCAATTCATGGTACTGTGGAATTGGAATAGTAATTTAGGTGAGGAGTAAATTTATTTATGAAGGTAAATCCCCTGTTGGGATTAGATCCCCAGTCACCTGGTTTGCAGGTTGTAACATAACCTCAACACAGCAAAATAACAGTAGCGCTCAATTGTGGAGGAAAATATTAGATGATCATGAAAGTATAAGTAGTGTCATTGAAAACATTTATTAAACTGCAGCTTAATAAATGCTGGTGGTGATACTACTGTGTATATAGTTTTGTGAGTACCTACATTATTCCTTCAGAACTGAGTGCTACCATTGTTTTGCTGTGCTATGGTCTCATAATTGTGTAGCACCCTTTATTTACTGTGACTGTGTGGTTTTGTGTTGTTCTTGTTTCTGACATAACCTCTACACTATAAGAAAGGCAACTCACTTACCATCATCTCAGAGGCACATTGAACGTGTGCTTGCTTAACAAGCAGTGAATCAGTGGTTTAAATTCAGGTAGACATAGTCTGAACAAGAAGAGAACTACAGCCCAGATAACCTCACAATAAATTGAAAAGAAACTCTTTGAGGGAGCAGTCAATTCTAATCAAAGAAGTAAAAACAGAGCAAATAAATTGGAAAAAAACAGGCTCACTCACCAAATAGTAAAATGTAAGATGGTCTCATTTATAAAAAAAAACAACACAGAAATCAGGTGCAGATACATGCAGTCACCAATGTTTTGGAATTCAAGCACACACAGGGTGCTCTGGTGTGTCTAAAAAATGTTTACAGTAACATAATTCCCAAATAGTATTTCCTCAATATATTCAAGAGATAGTATATTGTAAAATAAAAGATCTTTTTTTGAGGTTGGCTGTGCTGGAGTTCTGTTCCTTGACAATTAAAGTGCAATAAAAATGCTTATCAGACAGTTGTTTAAGAATTTCTGCTTCATACTTAACTATTCATTACAACAATCACAAACCATTGTTGGCTTGCTTGGTAACAATACTGTGGTTTTGTTGTAATGATTTAATAGCATCCTTTTCTGCATGTATGCAATTAAAGTAATGTGATTTTGGCTTTTGCTGAATCTCATATTCACGTTTTGTGGAAAATCATCACAGATTGATTAGGTGATGGAAAGAACTGTGGTTTCTTTTTGAAGCTCACTTTATGTACTTGCAGTGCTGTGGAGGTGTCAGAAGTCTGAGTTTCATTCCTAGTGTCATCATGTGTCTGATCTGTGATGTTAATGTCCCTCTGAGTTGTATTAGAGCACATTTATCCATTTTGTTCTCTTATAGTTCATCTTTTCTTTCTTGCTTTGAGTAATTGACCCATAGATTTAGCTTACTTGTAAACTTTGCAAGTCCACAGTAGTTTCAGATTCCTTTAGTTGGTTTGTGGGCACAAAAGTCAGACCTCTAAGAACTCTATGTTCCACATCACTGAGACAGTTATTAGAAACATTTATTACTATGGACTGGGTCTGAGCATTAATGTATATATTTTATTCTCTCCAGCCAATATGTTCTCCTTTTTCTGAGAATGATCCAATACCACGGACCCCCCCCCCCCGCAAGTCCCTGCTCCCTGAATGTGTTCTCTTCCTGTACAGACATCTGGCAGGATACTGCCATCTGCAGTGTAACCCTAGTGGGCTGGCAGAGCAGCCAAGCCCTGTATCATGACACTTGAGTTCTGACAGTGCACTAAACTCTGTCACCTTAGCTGCACCCTATTTCACAATCTCGGGCACATTTGCTACAGTTTTTACTATTTATGGTAGCTTACGCCAACTATCTGGTGCAAGCTCCATAAAAAAGTCCTTCAGGATTGCCACAAGTTAGACCAGAAAAAGTTGGTCTAACTTGTGGCAATGGCCATACAGGATAGAAAATCCCATTAGATCACTGCAAGCCCCATGCGGCATATTGTCAGCACACCGGGGGGTTGCAGTGATTAAAGCCATTTGAAAATCCTACCCAGTGTCTATGTATCAGCACTGTGTTATTAGCATATCGCTGGGTGTGGCTCTGGAAATGGCAAGCCCTGTGTCAATATGCTATATTTTGGTTTGCAAAGCGCCATTCTAGATAGCACATCGCTAACCTTCTGAAAATGGGGGCCTTTATCTTGATTCAGTCAGATTTAAATTTCAAGGATTAAACCTAAGAGGATATTAAACTTATTGGCACTGGTATGTGTTGATTCTTAAGGGGGTAATGTTTTACTGTGGCAGTTTATCTGTTGTTTCATTGCTGATTTAAATCATTGAAATACAGTATATTTGGTTTATGGTTCTGACATATCTGCTTGATATATACATAAATTATTATATGTTTTCCTATGTTGCTATAGGCTGCATGCATTTGTTATTCTCTTTTTGGTGAACTACTCATAAACTAACTCTGAAAATTAAGAAGTCTTTATACTCATTCTTTTCAGCGAACCATAATTACCATATTGATCCTTATCATGACAATAAGATTTGTGAGGCCCCCAGGGATAGTTACTGGATAAGTATTGGTATTGTGTTCTTCAAATTTAACTGCACTAGGATTTGTTTTGTTTAGTATATGTTACTTAGCAATTTTATAACTAAGAAATCCAAATGATAAAGTGTATGAAAAACAATGTTTATCACCTATTGAACACAGCTGAGTTTGCTTGGGCAATCTGCATATGGGTTTTTAACCATTTAAGAGTAGCAACAAATATGATTTCAACAAATGTACAGCTGTGAAATTAATGTTTTTCCATGTGTGTATATTTGGAAAATTATCAATGATAAAAAGTCAGTAGGCTATTTGTATAACCCTGTGACTGTGTGCCCTGATGAAGAGGTACCACCTCGATATGTTAGCAGTGTTTTCCCAAGCAGTACTGTTACCCTAATGGTGAAATTCAGAATAAATCTTTACATATAGTAAGACTGTGGGGAGCGGGTCACCTTTTCAATACACAGCTTGCAATTGTACTAATCTGTCAACTTACCCACTATCAAGCATCTCTGGGTGAAAACACTATAAAAAGAGTGTACTGAGAAGGCCAATTCTCTTTACAGGTAGTGAACTCCTGAACCCAGGTTCATAATATCACCAGCAACCCACTGGCAGTGTAAGACAGGACCTAATACCAGTACTACCTCCCTTCAGTTTGGAGGCACCACCAGGATCATTGCTTACTATCCTAGAATGAGTTGCCACCTGGCTCCAATGATTTTCAGAGAAAGCATTCAAACCATTGCCCAACATGGTGTTTATGGCTATAGAGAAATGATGCAAATGGGAGGGGTTTAAACCCAAGAAAGTGACTCTAATGCATAATGTTCCTGAGGATATGGACAAAGTGTCTCTAAAGGGTGCACTGAAAGGAATCCTTTTGGGAGTGGGGAAGATGAAGTTGTTAACATTGCTAAACTGGAAGCTCCACAATGAACATATTGTTCAAAATGTGACCAGGAGGTAGCCCACAGTACAATTTACATCAAAATGATTATGCCACCAGTTTTTAACCCATTCTTTGTACGTGACTGCTATGAGATGCCAGCCAGATGGTTTGTTTTTACCCCTTTACCTGGAGAGTGTGGCTTTCAACTGAAATTATTCAGGCAATTCATTCAGAGCTCAGTAGAAACAAGCAAACAACTAGGTATCCGTGACTGAGAGATTTCCTAAGTAGAGCCATAACAGCTCAAATGTTTACTGGCTGTGCACAGTAAGTTTAATGTGGACAGTAGTAAGGATCACAGGTGTCCTGAGTGTGATTTATAGAGGAAGTGTCAAGGCTAGAGCTCTTTCTATTGGCAGCAGTAGTGACTGGCTGGCCCATATAAAAGACACGAGGCTTGATTTTCAAAGGGTGATGCAGGGTTTGCATCAAGCCCTGCATCAAACCCATTTTTTTGGTGCAGCTGTGCCAAACTTCTTTGATGCATTTGCACCCCATTTTAGTACATCGGGTGCAGTTGAGACAGTTTCCTCAATTTACAGCAGCTTGCACCAAAGGTTTGGCTCAAGCCCCCTTAAAAGAATCCCCTAAATGGTATAAGTTAGACCAGGAAAAAGCTGGTCTAACTTGCAGCATTTGGCACTTGGGGTTGAAAATCCCATTTGCCAGCTGGGAGAATGCCGCAAGCCCCATGCGCACAATGATTGTTGCACCAGAGGCATTCCTGGGGCATCGAGAATGAAGCTCATGCTTTCTATGGAAGGCAAAACCATGGACAATTTGAAGAATCTGTTGGGGAGCAACACCCCACCAGTGGCTGCCATGCTAGATGCTCTAAGACACGTGATGGAAAAATTGTCCAAAAGCCTCCTCCAAGTACCACAAGTGACAGGCATTCTTAGGGACAAACCCCACTACAACAAATGCTGGGAAGCATTACGCTCAGAGAGCCTTGCATGTACCCAAAATAAGGAGCTTGTGCTCAAGCGCACGTCACCAGGTGGGTGATGCCTCACATCACCATGGGTGCATGCCAGGCTGTGCCCGATTCTGGTAAATGCCAGACTACAAATAAAGAGCCTCCAGGGGTGTCAGGCACTCCTAGAAAGCAGATCACTGAGAGCCATGATAGGAAACAGCATCAGACTGGCAAGTCTGTCTATATGTTACCTCGCTGTTACAATAAATGGAGAAGTACTCCTTCAAATGTGAAAGGTTTACTAGTGGTGTTTTGTCTCCTGGCTAGGCTCCCCTGTGAACAAGTTAAAGGCAGTGTCGGCCATTCAAATTGTTTAGAAACCATTTTTGAGCAGTTTGCAGCATGTTTTCATTGCACCATGATTTGAGGCCTAAAGTAACCACTGAATTACAGTGAGCACAGTGTGAGAGCTTTTAAGATGGTTTGATTTAAAAAAGCACAGTGATATGTGAATATCTTAGGATATCAGTGGAAAGCGAATGAGGGGGGCCACCACACTGGGGTAGTAAGATCCAGGAGACGCCCTGGGGCGAAATGGAACCCAGAGCATGGTGTCTCATGCTTGGTTACCATACCCAACGGCACTACCGATTGTGGTAGGCAGATGGTTTGGGTGGCCCAAGAGGTTCGTCCAACTCGGGCGGTGTTATGCAATGCCAGGTACATTAAAAACAAGACTGCAGTTATTGTGGATCTTTTTGAAACAGTGGACCTGGCTTACATCACAGAGACCTGGCTGGATGAAAACTCTGGCCTCATTTTGTAGGCTTTAACTACAGTCGGATGCTCAGTGATACACTGCCCGTGGTTGGATCACGGGGAGCGGGGGCTGAACCTCACGAGTGTACTAGTTGAGGAAGTGGAGTCATTTGAGTGTACCATAGTAGCAGGTGTAGGTTATCGGATCACCCTCATCTACAGACCACCTGGTAATGAGAAGCGCTTCTTTCAGGAAGTGGCAGACTTCGTCATCAACATGGCATTTTAGTCACCCAGACTGATGGTTCTGGGTGGCTTCAACGCCTGGATCGATGATAAACTCTCGAAATTTGGACAGCACTTCCTCCAGTTGATGACATCTCTGGGTCTTACACAGGTGATTACCACTGCTGCTTATAAACACGGACACTTTCTTGGCTTAGTTTTCCTCCTAGGGATTGAAGCCTCTGACTTGGGGGTGGAACCAGTTGCATGGTCCGATCATTACACAGTGGGGTTCAGTTTTAGCACCCCCCCGCTTCATAGGCCTCCCCCTGTGGAGATGGTCAGGTACCGCCCTTTATGAGACATAAGTTCTCATAGCCTATCTGTGATGCTTGACCTATCATCCCTCTCTGTGGCAAGCAATGATCCAGAGACCCTCATAATGGCCTATATTATGGCCGCTTCGATGGCTCTGGATGCTATTGCTCCAGTCCGAGTTCGTCCTCTCTCCCTTTGCCCTCAATCCTCATGGTTTGATGGGATTCTGAGGGAGATGCAGTGACTAGGACGAAGGCTAGAGCATTGCTGGTGGAAATCTGCCCTTGATGCCTACCGCCTTAGATTGATGGACCATTATCAAGTCTATCAATCCGCAATCACCCATAAGAAGGCAGAGTTCCTGTCCAGGGAGATTGCAGTAGCTCAGAATTGACCAGCTCAGTTGTTCTGAACTGTGGACAGACTGTGCAACCCAGCCTGTCTTCAAGTTCGGAAAGCAGTTTCGCAAACAGAGTGCGATGACCTTGCTCGATTCTTTGCTGCTATGGTGGTTGACATCAGGGCAGTGCTCCAACCGCACTCCCTGGGTGTTGCTTTAGATCAGCATGTGGTCATTGCTCCTCTGTGTTCCTGGAGTGCCTTCAGCCACCCAGACTTCATGGATGTCATGTGGATCATCCAGGGTATGTGTCCTACATGCTGTAGTTTGGACCCTGGACCAACTTCCCTGATTTTGGGTTGTATTGATGCTATCGGTCTGGTCCTAGCGTGGATAATTTGGTGCTCCCTGGAATCTGGAGAGTTTCCTAACTCTCTGAAAGAGGGGGTAGTGTTACCGCTTTTGAAGAAAGCTACTTTGGACCCAAACTTCCACGCCAACTACAGGCCAATCTCTAACCTCCCTTTTTTAGGGAAGGTGATTGAGAAAGTAGTGGCAGCACAACTGGATGACCATTTGACCATCCATGACATCCATGAGCCCCTCCAGTCCAGTTTTTGAAAGAGACACAGTACCGAGACAGCACTGGTTTGGGTGCTCAATGATCTCCTGATGGCTAGAGATTGGAAGAACTGCTCCATCTTGGTTCTTCTGGATCTCTCATCAGCGTTTGACACCGTGGACCATGGGGAGTTACTTAGCCATCTGAGGTGCATCTGTGAACTGTCAGGAACAGTCCTCAGATGGTTTACATCATTTCTCACTGTAAGAACTCAGAGAGTGATATCTGGGGTGTTTTCATCAGACCCAGTTTCTCTGTCTTGTGGAGTCCCTCAGGGTTCGGTTTTGTTGCCCATGTTGTTCGCGGTGTACATGTTGCCCATAGAAGACATTGTAAGAAGGTATGGCTGAGGTTTCATTGCTATGCCGATGATACCCAGCTCTACCTTTCTCTTGCACCTGGCCAGGATAGAGCTCTCTCGGTCTTTAATAGCTGTCTCAAAGAAATTCAGGAGTGGATGGATTCGAGCTGGCTGAAGTTGAACTCCAGTAAGACTGAGGTGTTGGTTGTGGAACCTGGTCGCTGGACAGGGGGTTCGGGGGGTGGGTCGCCCTCTGGACTTGTTCTTGGAGGTGTCTCTCTCCCAACCTCTGACCAGGTGAGAAATCTGGGCGTAATTTTTGACAAAGGGTTGACCCTGCATTCGCAGGTGTCGGCTGTTGCCAAATCTTCCTTTTACCTTCTAAAGAATATCTCCAGGGTTAAACATCTGGTTCCATCCAGCGACCTTTCTGTTCTGGTCCACGCCTTTGTGTCCTCACACTTAGATTATAGCAACTCCCTATACCTAGGGATTTCTGGGGTGGAAATCCACCACTTGCAGCTGGTGCAGAACGTGGCAGCCCGGCTTCTAACAGGATCTTCTCAGTCCTGTCATATTATGCCGGTGCTGCGTGAACTGCACTGGCTGCCAGTACAGTGGCGGATCACCTTTAAAGTTGGCTTGCTGACTTTCAAAGCCCTACAAAGAATGGGCCCGGACTACCTGAAAGAGCTCCTGGTCTTTTATTGCCCTGGGCGATCACTCCGCTCAGCCAGCGAGGGGTTGCTAGAGATCCCTAAGGTACATTTGAAATCATCGAAGCCAGATCATTTATGTTCATGGCTCCCACACTCTGGAATTCTCTACCTTGCCAGTTACAGGAGTGCACGACTGTGGGGGGGTTTAAGCTGGCCCTAAAGACTTTTTTGTGGCACCAGGCATATGGTGAATAATTAACTGATCAATGTCATTTTATGATGTGTGATTTTATGATTGCTTTATTCATATCTGTTCCTGATTTTAATTTGTACGGTGCCTTGGCACTTGAAAGACGCCTAACAAATAAAGATATTAAAAAGATATTACCAAATGAAACAGTATTAAGGAGACTAATGATTTATAAATGTGTCATTACATTAAAAAACCTTTTGTGTGTGAAAAAAATGGAAGCAGTATACCAGGTGATTAATTTTTCTGTTTAACTGCATTAGAAACATAGTGATTGTGAATAGCACATAAATTATGAATACTAAAGAAACCTTTATATCTTTTTGGTTTAATAGTAATTCTTAGCGAGTAACAGAAACTCCAGAAGGGATAGTATATTTTTTTTAACTTTATTGTTTTCAAAGGAAACGATACAGTAAGTATTCTCCTGCAAGTGATTGAGTTGTACAACCAAGCATAAATGGGGTAACACAAACAAGTTGCAACATTCTTGTACAGAAGGAAGTGGGGATAAAACTATACTGTTGGGAATAATACTCCCAAAGTCCCAAATGTTCTAAGAAATGCCAGTCACTTCAATGGCAAAGGTAGTGTCCATAGGGATATGTTGAAAGAAATTGTACTGCACTAAACCAGTACTGCTATATACCTTATGCTGCCACTATAATAATTAGGAAGGTAAAACCCCACACTCCCACACCAAGCCCCATTAATAAAATTCACAATTATTTTTTAAATTAGGCACTTTAACAGCAGAGGCCTTAACACATTATAGAACCCCTAAAAGATAGTATAATCATGGAAAGTCCTGAAGAGCAGGGATCCCATCTTAGATCTGATAACAAAAAATGTAGCCATATAACTTCCCCCACTCATGAACATTTCCTCTAACCAAACTCCCAGGGAAAAACAATATAAAAATATAAGGATCCAAAAGGCCACTCAGCCTTCATCAGAGTCCATCTCTTCTGCTAGGGTCCCTTGAGGTGGCTGTTTTTGAAATTCAGCTTCTGTTTTTTCCACCCAGCGACCTGTGTCCTTTGGGTCATTAAACTGCCAGCTCTTTCCTCCATATGATATGCGTAGTCGAGCAGGTAACAAAAAGGAGTGTACAATCCCCAACACGCGCAATTTCTGCCTAATGGCATCAAACTGCTTTCACTTTGCCTGTGTTTGATATGAACGGTTCGGGAAGAACTTATGCCCCTGGAACTCAATTGGGTATGTCGCTCGTGCTGCATTAATGATTGCATCCATCACCTCAGGGTCAATAGTTTTAAGTAATATTGTCCGCAGCTGGCTCACATCAGCAGGCCGTGCTCTGGTGTTGATGCAGTATGCCAAATGAAGGTCCATCCAGTCGAACTCTTCAGAAATTGTAAGTTTATCTGCTAACCACAGCCACAGAAAACTGAGGAGATGAGCCCCTTCCGCGCCCTCAGGAAGCCTGATGATACAAATGTTTCCCACTCGTAGGCTGTTTTGGCAAGGCAAGACAAAATTTATTTAAAAGATGCCCAATCCCGGAGGCTCTGGGTGCCATACAGATAAATAAACACATATTCAAAAATAAATCAGTAAAACACAAAAATAATGATAAACATATAAATAATAACACTTCATATAAACATTTCCCATAGACAAGCTAACATCAAATTACCAACGGCTATAAACTAATCAAACCTATAAATTAATAACTTAATCCAAAAATGCCTGAGTGGATAGGAGGGTCTTAAGGTGGGCCTTGAATACCTCCAATGTAGGGGCCCCCTTAACCCCAAGGAGCAGCGAATTCTACAGGATGGGGGTGGCAACACTAAAAGCCCTGTCACCAGCCAATTTCAACCTTGTCCTGGGAATCACTAGGGGGCTCCCACAGAAGGAATGGAGGGGGTGAACCAAAACAGCAGGTACAAGAAGGTCTAACAGATAACCAGGGCCCTGGCCGTGTAGGGCCTTATAAGTGAGAAGACCCACCTTAAAGAGGATCCTCCACCTGACCGGCAAACAGTGCAGCTCACGCAACACTGGTGTAATGTGGCAACATTTTGGCTGCCCAGTAAGTAACTGGGCAGCTGCATTCTGCACTAGCTGCAGTCTGTGGAGAGATCCTCCTGCGACTCCGAGGTAGAGCGCATTACAGTAGTCAAGCCTTGATGTAACTAAGGCATGCATCAAACTGCGGAGATTCAGAGGTAGAACAAGGGGCTTTATCCTGGTGACATTTCTGAGATGGAAAAAGCAGGAGCGGACAGTGGAAGTTATCAGCACCTCCATAGTCAAACTCCTATCCAGAATGACACCAAGATTTTGCACCCTAAAGGAGGCCTTCAATTGAACAGATTGCAGAACAAGTCCAGTCTCTGATTCAGAGGCCATCCTATCATGCACTCTGTTTGACGCCACCACCAATACCTCCATCTTATAGGGGTTCAGTCGTAACCAGCTAGAGGCCATCCAGTCATTGATCTCAGCAAGGCAGCTATTTAGCACATCTACCATGTTGTATGTTCCTGGGGCAAAGGATAAGTATAGCTGGGTATCATCAGCATAGCAATGAAACCCCAAGTCATACTTCCTAATGATCCCTCCCAGTGGTAGCATGTACACTGCAAACAACATTGGGGCTAACACCAAACCCTGAGGTACTCCGAAAGATAGGGGGCTGGGGGTAGAGGAGAAATTTCCCATTATGACCCGTTGCCTGCTATTAGTTAGAAAGGACTCAAACCAGCAGATGACAGTGCCAGTGAGTCCACAGAGTTCCCTAAGGCGGTCAAGCAACACACAATGGTCCACAGTGTCAAATGCTGAAGGGAGATCAAGGAGAACAAGAATTGTCTTTTCTCCTCGATCTCTAGCCCTGAGGACATCATTCTGCACCTGAACAAGCATGGTTTCTGTGCTATGACTAGCCCAAAATCCTGACTAGAAGTGTTCATACAACTCGTGGGTCATGAGGTGCTCTTCCAACTGAAGGGCCACTTCCTTCTCCACAACCTTTGCCAGAAAGGGAAGATTGGAGATAGGTCGGTAATTTGCCCTAACCTCTGGGTCCAACAATGGTTTCTTTAGGAGTTGTCTCACCAAAGCCTCCTTCAAGGCATCAGGGAAGACCCCCTCAGATAAGGAACACCGGACAATCAGAACAAACACCGGGTCAACGGTGTTGATGCATCTCATTAAGAAATGCATCCGCAATGGATCCAGTTCACAAAAAGTGTGCTTCAGATTGGTCGCCACCCCAATGACCTCACTTACCTCTACTGGTCTAAACTCCCCCAACTAGGCAGAATGCACTCAGAACACCTCTGGCAGCCACTGCCTGCTATAACATTGCTAACTGGAGGAACTCCCTGCCGGATACCAGACACGCTGTCTGAGAAGAACTGAGCAAACTCTTTGCATTCAGCATTAAAAAAAACCTTCTTCAGCTGTAGACAAGCAGGACGAAGTAGCCTGTACACAGTCTGAAAAAGTATAGCTGGTCGGTTCTTCCCGGCAGCAATCTCTCTGGACAGGAACACTGCCTTCATACGGTTGATTGCCACTGGTATGCAATATAATGCACACACAGGGCCAGTTTGTCCTCCTTCAGGCCAGACCTCCTCCAGCAGCACTCCAACCTCCGACCCTTTCTCTTCATCTCCCTGAGGTCCCCATCAAACCATGGGGATCTCAGGTAGGAAGATTTGGGTCATACACGGACAGGTATGAGGGAGTCAATGGCATCAGATAGCACTCTATTATAAGAGCCCACTATGGCACCAATGCCTCCAACACATGCATTAACCACACCAGATAGATTGGCTGCCACCAAAAAACCCTCAAGTCTCCCTCACAGCTGTAGATTTTCTTTTGTTAGTAGGGTTGCAGTGGCTTGAGTCACTAGCAATCTTTTGTCCGCATCTGTAGCCAGGTCTTTTACAGATGCCAAGGCCGTCTCATGTGCTTCCTGTTTAGTTAGTGTTTTTTCTATCTTGGCATCTACGGCCCTTACTGTATCTAGGATTGTTTGCCATGGAGGTTCTTGTGATGGGCTAGTTGATGGAGGCCTGGGAAAATCTGCCTCAACGCCCGTCCAGATTTGAGATGCTGTAGGCCTTTAAGTCCCTGAGGTTTGCTGTTGAGCATTCTTTCGACCCATAGCAAATTTGGTGTCATTCTGTAGAGAATAAGTTGTAGAATTTAAAGAACTCCACCAATTTCAAATAAAATGCCTTTTGATCGAAATGTTGTAGAATAATTGGAGCCACTAGTGTGAAGCTGTGAAGGTATGCTTCCTGCCTAGAAACTGGCTCTCTGGAGCCCCCAGAAGGACTAGTATTTAAAGTACTAACAAAAGTAAGTGAAGGTTCTTGAGTTTTAATTTTGTTGTATACTAAATTATAGTTCCAGCTGTGTATGGTATAACTATAACTATAAGATTTTAAAATAAAATAATTTGTAGATAATGCCAGAGTCCCTGATGAATGGGTAAGCCCCAAAATGTTGGTATTTTATGAACAGGATGGAGATAGATGTATAATTTAATAACTATATATCCCTGTGAACTTAGTTGGTGAGTGAGTCTGTAAAGCCAGACCTTCTGGTTACCCAACATAAGGACACAGAAGTCATAGAGTCACTGTTCAAAATTTATTGCTTGATAGCAGACAAAGAAACATAAAAATCAGCCAGCAGATACAGTACATGTAAGGAGAAAAAAGGGCTTTTTTGGACTGTGAGGAGCTTATTGTTCTCCTTGTGTGTATCTGCTAACTGATTTTGAAGTTTATTTGTCTGTTATCAAGTAATACATTTTGAACAACGACTCCACGACTTCTGTGTCCTTATTTTGTGTACACACAAGGCTCAGTGATGCAGTGCTTCCCTACATTTGTTTCTGTTTAGCCAGGGACTAGGCCGCCCTATGCGGCACCAAATACCTGACTGCTGTGCACACTTCTAACCTGTCCATTACACCCCCAACCCGACATGCAAGAAGAACTTTGATACCTGGAGTGAGCAAGCTGTATTGAAGATGCAAGACATGGAAACATCTGTCCATGAGAAGCAGTCTTGTCTCAATGCTTTCAGGGCCATAGATGGTCACTGTTTAGGCCCTGCTTCTATCAAAGAGTGATGTTACTGCCGTGGACTGTTACTGTTAACTGGGTAAGTGCCATGCTAACTGTGAATAGCGCCATCACTCCAGGTGGGGCCATAATATCAAGGCCCCCAGTGTGCCGCACTAACTCAGCAGCATGCTCACACAAAATATAGCACTGCACTTATGCAAATGAGGGATCCCTCATGCATAATGGGTGCAATAATATATTTGTAGGTTTCAGTGGCACTAAACAGCCACCAGCTTGGTGCTGTTTACTACTGCTGAAACTCTGGCATTAAACTGATGCTATGGATGCACCCCCATCGCACATGTGACATATGTATGCACTTCCCTGGTGCCTAGTGGCTCCCCTTCCCCCAATTGCCCATGTTACCAAATGTATGCACTTCTCTGGTGCCTAGTGATCTCTCTTCCCCCGATATCCCATGTTACCAAATGTAAGCAATTCCCCTGTGCCTACTGAACCCCCCAATTGCCCATGTTACTAAATGTAAGCATTTCCCTAGGGCCTAGTGGACCCTTATTCTCCCCAGTCACCACTGTGTTCAAAAACTCCTTGATTACCTGGTAGTGTAGCAGACCCCGGTAAGCAGGGTGGATGGGGAAAACTCATGGAAATAATTCTAAAGGAAAGACTGGTGTCATACCTGGAGGACAACAGCCTCCAGGATGTGAAGCAGCATGGGTGTGTTTTGAGGAAGCCCTGTCAAACTAACCTGATACAATATTATGACTGGTTGGCAGGTGAGCTGGATAATTGTCATTCGGTTGATGTTCTTTACTTAGACTTCAGCAAGGCCTTCTGTTCAGTGCCTCATGGGCGGCTTGGGGGGAAACTAACAGGTGCAGGGGTTGGGGCAAAAATGACAAACTGGATTACAAGCTTGCTGAGTGGGAGGCTGCAACAGGTGATGGTGGGAGGGGAGCTCTCATCTCCGAAGCCAGTGATGAGTGGGTTGCCACAAGGCTCTGTGCTGGGACCAGTATTATTTGGGCTCTTCATATCAGACATTGTGCATGGAGTGGTGAGCAAGGTAAGTCTGTTCGCAGACGACACCAAAATGGGAGCAGTAGTGGATGAATAGGAGGGATGGATGCAGCTGCAGGGGGACCTAAGCAAGCTAGAGGAGTAGTCAGAGAGGTGGCAGCTGGGGTTCAATGCAAAGAAGTGTAAGGTTATGCACTTCATGGTGAAGAACCCAAGGAGAAAATACTGGCTGGGGGGAGGGGTTAAGCTGAGGATAGCTGAGGAGGAGAAGGACCTAGGGGTAATTTTTACAGGGACCATGAACAATACTGCCCAGTGCAGGAGAGTGGCTGCAAAAGTGAACAAAATGCTGGGGTGCATAGCGAGGGGGTTTTCATCCAGGTGAAGAGAGGTGATCTTGCCCCTCTACAGGTCGCTGGTAAGGCTGCCCTTGGAGTATTGTGTGCAGTTTTGGAGACCTTACCTGAAGCATGATATCAGGCTACCGGATGGGGTGCAGAGGAGGGCAATGAAGACGATATGTGAAATGAAGGGGAGAGACCATGAGAGCAGGCTTGGAGACCTAAACATGTATACATACCCAGGAGGATAGAAGGGACAGGCACAGGGTCATAATGTCGGAGGACATTATGCTGCATGGCAAAATCATGCTGCCAATACAGCGCGATTCTTGCCATGTGGCATATCTCTTTTTTCTGAAGGGGGCTCTGCCACCCACACCCCCCATTATGGGGGGGGGCTGCACCCTCCCCACACCTCCCAGTATAGATTTGAGATTCTCAACTCTGGGAGGGGGGCTTCAAGTCAGGGAGCACACAAAGGTTAAAAAAAAGATAACGGTTTCTGGGACTGGGAATCAAACCCGGTACCAGAAGCACTGCCTGGGTACCCTGCTGCTGTGGCTCGGTCCATTGAGCCACAGCAGCTGGTCGGCAGAACCCACTCCCAGCAGAGGTGTTATCCTCTGCCTGGGAGAGTGAGAATGGTGCAATACTACATACAGCAGTGTATGCGGTATTGCACCATTCGCTCACTGGTGCAGTGCTGTACCAGGTTAGCCATAATGTTGTATGCTATTAAGCGTGCAACATTATGACCTGGTATGGAAGGGACAGGGCGCACATGATAGAAACATTCAAGTATCTGAGGGGAATCAGTAAGGATTGGGCTTACACAGTCTTTAAGCTAAGGAGGGGGAGGGACACCAGGGGGCACGGGCTAAGAACAGAGGGGAGAAGACTTAAGAGGGAAATGAGGAGACACTATTTCATGGAGAAGGAGGTAGCAAAATGGAATGTACTACCAGAATGGGTGGTATCATGTAAATCTGTGAACAGCTTTAAAAGGGCATGGGACAGGGAGCAGGGGAGAGTGATGGTGGGGGGGCAGCAGTGGGATGACAAGGGGTGGGGGTGGGGCAGCTGCAAACTAGGGTTGCTAGTTGTACACTCGAGCAGACGTAGATAGACCGGGTGGTCTGTTACTGCTGGAACATTCGTATGTTCATATGTTAGGGAAGGAGTGGATTAAGGCCTTAATATTGATAATAATCCTATAAATTACTGAGGAGGGGGTCAAGGTGATGTGTCCTCTGAGGTGAAAATCCCCTACTAGAAATTTGTATCCATAAGTGTACTCAGAGTACCTGAGATCATCATTCCGAAAACCAGAAAGCAGATTCCATTCAGTGTTAAAAGCCAATTTAAAATGTCATTTTTAAAATATAAAGAAAGGCATTCACTTCATGTTGCAGGGCCAGGGTCAATAAAAAAATGCACAGTCACCTTGAAAAAGAAGAAGAGGAAGAATCAGCATTCATATAGCACTTTCATACACAACATATCCCAAAAACATCAACATTTTTTATTACGTAAATTTATAAACTAATAAATGAACAAATGTACCCCCTTCCTGAACAATTTCCATCTGACAGTCCCCTTCCTAGAGTCAATATGTCTGCCTCTGTGTGGACCCACTGAATGCTATGGGCAGAGGTGTCATTCTAGGGTAGCCAAGTGTTGCAGGTGATGCTCCTATGAATTCTTTACACCCCCCTATGGTGCCCCTTGCAAGCCCTGGGAACCCCTAAAACAGTGTTTGCCTAGCATGTATTTCTATAAAGTGTGATAGGTGGAGGAGCTTTACAACCCCCTGTGGTACCCCTTGCAACCCCTGGGAACCCCTAAAACAGTGTTTGCCTAGCATGTATTTCTATAAAGTGTGATAGGTGGAGGAGCTTTACAACCCCCTGTGGTACCCCTTGCAACCCCTGGGAACCCCTAAAACAGTGTTTGCCTAGCATGTATTTCTATAAAGTGTGATAGGTGGAGGGCTTTACAACCCCTGTGGTACCCCTTGCAACCCCTTGGAACCCCTAAAACAGTGTTTGTCTAGCATGTATTTCTATAAAGTGTGATAGGTGGAGGAGCCTTACAACCCCCTGTGGTGCCCCTTGCAACCCCTGGGAACCCCTAAAACATTGTTTGCCTAGCATGTATTTCTATAAAGTGTGATAGGTGGAGGAGCTTTACAACCCCCTATGGTGCCCCTTGCAACCCCTGGGAACCCCTAAAACATTGTTTGCCTAGCATGTATTTCTATAAAGTGTGATAGGTGGAGGAGCTTTGCAACCCCTATGATTCTGCTGAAATGATACTCTGCTATTGGTAAGGTCCCACCTTCCTTTAGTGGACAGCTACCCCTCCTACAAATATAAAGTTATGGGAGTTCCACCTCTTACATATTTCCAAATTTACCAACTGCATTCTAATAGGCTACAATATGCTATTTATTGCATCAAATTTAAAGCCACACAGCAGAAAATTTAACATTTTAAAAAGGCTGTGACATAATTTAAAAATTTAAGTTGACAAAAAAGTCATCAGAATTAATGAGAATAAAATACATGCACAGGTGCCAACTATAATTTAAGGCATTTGTCTCCTACTGTGTAACTGTAGCAGTAGCTGGTAGGGATGGCCTTGTTTTGTTATCTCTGACACCTCTGAGTCAGTAACTTTTCTGGCAAAAATTACATTAATAAACAAATATACATACTGCATGACACAGCATCCTAGTTGTTCACATTGTATATTAGTATCAGCTGGGAAGCGGCATACCATTATTCCTGTTCTGTGAGGCTAAGTGGCATCTGCATACAGCTCGGTTTATGAAATCCCAAACACACTTCATGTAATACAGTACTTACTTTTACCCAATCCACAAAAATTCCACATCATTCACTGCATGATGGTAACTTTACAAAAACAAAAAAAGGTTCTACAAAAATACAATCAGCCAGATTCAGTGCATGCAGCCTAGGGCAAGATCCTGCCAAACAAACTTGATAGACTTTTTCGACTGAGTCACGAGGATGTTGCACAGGGGTTAGGTGATAAACGTACTATATCTGGACTTCAGCAAGGCATTTGATTCAGTGCCATATGGCAGGCTGATCAGCAAGCTGAGTGATATGGGAATAGGGGATAAGCTGCTGGGGTGGGTCAGGAGTTGGCTGCGGGACAGGAACCAGAGAGTGGTGGTGGTGGGGGGGGGGGAGTATCCAAACCTAGACCTGTAACCAGTGAGGTCCCATAGGGCTTTGTACTCGGACCGGTGCTATTTAACATCTTTATTGGTGACATAGTAGAAGGGGTCAAAAGTAAAATCTGCCTGTTTGCAAATGGTACTATGCCCTGTAGAAGCATGGACAGGAGCTCAAGGAAGATCTGGCTAGGCTAGGCTAGAGAAATGGTCGGGGCATCTGGCAGTTGGGATTCAATGCTAAGAAATGCAAGGTCATGCACCTGGGAGGTAGGAACCCAGGGGCCAGAAACTGGGGAGGGGGAATACAGGTGACCATCTCAGAGGAGGAAAAGGATCTAGGAGGATTGGTCAGGGGTGACATGAAAGACTCTGTGCAGTGCTGTAAGGCAGCAGCAAAAGCAAATAAAATGCTGTGCTTCATTGCCAAGGGAATCACCTCTAGGAAAGAGGAAGTTATTCTGCCACTATACAGGTCACTGGTAAGACCACACCTAGAATGTTGTGTACAGTTCTGGTGATCTAATCTGAAGAAAGATGTCAAGCTACTAGAGGGGGTTCAACGGAGGGTGACTAAAATTATCCAGGGCATGGGGATAAAACATATGACGAGAAGCTGTGTGAGCTCAACATGTATTCCCTGGAGGACAGAAGGGAAAGGGGAGACATGATAGAAACCTTCAAGTACCTAAAGGGTATAAACAGGGTTGGATCGGAGGACATCTTCAATTTAAGAGGGGGAGGGTACAACAAAGGAGGCATAGCCTAAAACTAGAGGAAGGTAGATTTAAGAAGGAATTGAGGAGGCACTTTTTTACTGAAAGGGTGGTGTCAGGATGGAATGAGCTGCCAGAGGAGGTATTATCAGCAAATGCAGTAGCCAGTTTCAAGGGGGTGGGACAGGGTGAAAAAATTAGAACAGGAGGAATCAGTACTGAGAAGAAGGGGGGAAATGTGGTGGGGGTGGAGAACTCCTAGAGGAAAAGGGGAGGGGGGCAGCTCCAGGGAACTAGACTGAGCTGCACACTCAAACAGACTTGATAGATCAATGAGGTCAGTTTCTGCTGGAAAATTTGTATATTCGTAGGTCAGCCTCTGTCATAATGGCCAAAAGGTCCAGGATTTTTAATTCCCAGACTACGAGCATTTGCGCACATGGTCTTCCAAATTCTTTTACCACCCTTCTTGTCAGCCCCCATTTTTCCCTTTTGCCTACTTTCCTTACCCCCTCTGCCTTCATTCACATCCCTCTTCATTTCTACCATACTGCTTTTCCTGCTGTTAGGAACCCTTGGGGATTTCCCACCCTTAGGGTTTTCCCTATTGACTAATTCAGCTTGCGGAGGTGGACACAGTTGACATCTCCTTGATTCTTGCTGCCACCCTCCTCAGCTAGTTTAAATGCTTGCCAATGTAGCATTTCAATTGCTCACTGAGGACTGTGGTTCTCCTCCTGGATGGATGCAGACCAAAGTAGTAGACCAGGGAGGGCCTGTGGATATGGCCTACCTAGACTTTAGCAAGGCGTTTGACACAGTCGCACACAAAAGATTAATATACAAGTTAGCCAGCCTTGGAGTGGGTCCCAATGTGGTAGCCTGATAAAAAACTGGCTGGACAACAGGACACAAAGGGTAATAGTAAACGGAGTCCACAGTGAAGAAAGAAGGGTAACTAGTGGGGTACCGCAGGGTTCGGTACTGGGACCGGTCCTCTTTGATGTATTTATAAGTGACATTAGAGAGCACCTGGAAGGAAAAGTATGTCTCTTTGCAGATGACACAAAGATCCGCAACAGGGTTGATACACAAGGTGGAGTGGAAAGGATGAAAAGGGACTTGGCAAGGTTGGAGGAATGGTCAAATATATGGCAGCTCAGATTCAATTCAAAGAAGTGCAAGGTAATGCATCTGGGAAACAAAACCCAAGGGAAGAGTACACAGTGGGGGTGAGTTAACAACAACAAAAATCGAAAGAGACCTAGGAGTAATTATATCAGATGACCTAAAGGTGGGCAAGCAATGTGAGAAGACAGTAAGGAGGGCTGGGGGGATACTGAGATGCATAGGGAGAGGCATCAATAATAGAAAACAGGAAGTTATTATCCCTTTGTACAGACAGTTGGTGAGACCCAATCTGGAGTACTGCATGCAATTCTGGAGACCCCATCTCAGCAAAGACATAGACAGAGTGGAGGCTGTTCAGAGGAGGGTAACCAAAATGGTGCAGGGTCTGCACCAAAAGACATACAAGGAGAGACTAAAGCATGTAATATGTATACCCTTGAGGAAAGGAGGGAGGGGGTACATAATAGAAACTTCTAAGTATCTCAAGGGAATTAACAAAGTACTAGAGGGTAGCATCTTTCAGAAGAAGAGGTGTGCAAGAACAAGGGGGCACAATTTGAAGATAGAGGGGGGGACGGCTCAGAGGTAATATTAGAAAGTATTTTTTCACAGAGAGGGTTGTGGATGCATGGAACAGCCTTCCTGAGGAGGGTGTGGAGTGAGTAACAGTGGGAGAATTCAAGAATGCATGGGACAGACATAAGGCAATTCTAGTGGGGGTTTGGAGGAAGTAAGCTGTTGATTAACTAGAATCTGCAGCTTATCCATCGAGTAGGGCAATGGGCAGACTAGGTGGGCCAAGCAGTCCTTATCTGCTGTCAAATTCTATGTTTCTATCCCCCATATAGGCCTTTTTCCCTCCAGGTGGGACCCCAGTCCCCAATGTAGTTGAAACCCTCTTCTCTGCACCACTCCTTAAACCACTAGTTGAAACTCCTGGTATGGAGTACTCTATCCTCCCCCTATCCCTCATAGACAAGCAATACCTCAGATAAGGCCATTGAGCATGCTACCTGCCTAAGACCCTACCCAACTCCCCGAACTCCTCCTGCACTCAATTAGCCTCATCCCTAGCTAGGTTATTCAATCTCAGGTGGAAAATGACATCCAGCTCTCCCTCCCGACCTGTTGCCCTAGCAATCCTCAGGATCCACTTCTCATCCCTCTGAGCCATGGCACTGAATAGGCATCTAACCCCCTTTCCCCTCCCTCCCTCCCTCCCTGTCCCTATATCTATCCCCTAACAATGTAGTCCCACAAGGAATTGCTTCCTCCTCCTCCTCCGAGGGTCCTCTGCCACCCTCCTTGGGGCCTCCCCTATGTAGGAGCCCCACATCTTTCCTGGTCACTACTGCAGGTGCCTCCATGGGACAGTCCCACTCTGCCAGAGTAGTGTATGAGTTGCGTAATGGTTCCATCTGTGGGATGTGCCTCTGACCTACCACCCTCACCCTTTCTGAACCCACCGTAGTCCACTCACTCCTCCTCCTTTGCATCCTTGGAGGCAGCAGTGGTGGATTTGGTGGTCCCTGGGTGAGGGAGGAGGCCCCTTGAATCCTAGCAAACTTGGCCTGAAGGCAAGTAATCTCTCCCCTAAGCCAAGAGGGGGTGCAAGTAGATGGGGGAGTACCGCAGTCTCCAGAAAGTCTTCCCGAACACTTATGCCCCAAAGCCTCTGCACTACACCATTCCCAGCATGTCTATTTTCTACTCTGGTTGCCTTTGTTTTGTTTTCCTTAAACCCTTTTTTTAACCCTACCCTAGATAGGGTGTTTCACCTCTCCCCTACTTTTACTTGTACCTAACTCTCCTCTCTCTCCTGCAGTGTGTGCTACCCTTACCCTAGATAGGTTATTTTTCCACTCCCCAACTTCTGCTTGTACCTAACTCCCCTTTCTCCCCTGCAGTGCGTGAGATACCGATGTGGTGAGCAAGCCAACAGCCAGTCATTATTTGCAGATATAATTCTGTTTTATATATATATTTATATATATATATATATATATATATATATATATATATATATATATATACTGTATATATATATACAATAGGGGTGAGTGGTAAATGAGTGAGATAAAACAGCGTATCATCCACTGCAGTGTGATATTTTACCCTCTGCTCTACTGTGATGACATGAGACATTTACACACAAGGTCACAAAGGTCACTGATATCATCACCCTAGGCAGCTTTCCCTCAGCATGAAAGAAACACCTGTGCTGTTACCATAGACACAAATGCAGAACTACCTGAGAGGTCTCACTGCTGCCTACAGCTAACTCAGTGAGCATTACAAAACACCTATCCCCCTTCCCCCAACTTCCAGGTCATTACTGTGATGCTCTCAACTTGATGCAGCCAGAATTCCAAACAACACAGCTTCACAGAACAGTCTAAACTACTGCCTACAGCTAACTCAACTACCACTGAAACACACTCTCACTTGTTCCTCAAACTCTGATTCTCACCCATTACAATTACTGTGATAATTTCAACTTCACCGCAGCCAGAATCCTAAAGAGCACAATTTCACAGAACACTCCACTCTGCCTGCAGCTAACTTAATTACCACTAAAAACAGTATCAGCTGTTCTGACACTCTGCCTCTCAGTTCATTACAATTGCTGTGATGCTTTTAACTTAACTGCAGCCAGACTGCTAAAAAATGCAGCTTCACAAAAGTATGTTTCTCATTCCTATCTAAAACTAACTCATTTAGCATTGCAAAACACACTCATGTGTCTCTCAGAGTTTATAACACTGCCAGCCCATTCAGAAAAGCTCACACAGAATGAGCAAACACATTAACAGGAACATAACACAAGACAGCATAACAAAACTTCTGAAACTCTTGGCCGTATTGTATATATCGAATACATGATGGGCAGATCATGTGCTATGGCAAATATTGTCACTCCTGCATCGTGAGCTTGGATATCTCACTCTACAGGAGTGACAATATTTGCCATATCACACTCATGCCCATCATGTATCCTATATATATATATATATATATATATATATATATATATATATACACATATACATTTTTTTTTACGTGATTCTGTGTATGTGTATGTGTACATGCCACAAGAATGCCAGTGTTAAGGCAATATGCACATGAAGAGAGAGAGAGTGGATTTCTTTTAAAAATATTTGACCTTCCTCTGACCTGACGGGCAGCTGCTTGCCAGGAAGCTAAGGTTGCATTTTCAGGTCCCTTAACAGATATGCCAAAATCCATTTACCTGTCATAAACCATGCACTTCAGAGCCCAGGATGTGTTAAACAGGATTTGGGGAAATAGCCATTCTTGACAGGACACTGTGAATTAGCTTACAGAGTGTTATACTGAGACATCAAAGTTTTAACCCTGAAGTCATGTTCATGATCATTACATGTGCCAGGAAGTTGTGATGTCAGAACCTTACTAATACTTACTTAATCCTCCACCACCCTCCCCAGTACCCCGATTCCTCTTCCCTCTTTTTCTTACTCCCTATCCAACCTCCTGCCCTAGTCATATAGTGACCCTTTCCTATGTGATTCCTTACCCCCACACTGTGCAATCTATGTATCATCCCCTCTGTATGTGTCCCTATCTGTGCATCCATGGTCTTGAAAATTATTATGTATGCCTTTCTTTTTGATATCTTAATATGCCTTGATATTGCAAATGTGTGATTGCATTTTCTAAGCCATCTCAATATGAATTGGTTTTGAAAGATGTATAGCTTGTCGTGATGTCTTGTATTATTTGTGATACATCCACCCAGGACCACTCTGTAAATGAATTCACTTAATGGTGCATTCCTGGTTAAATAAAAATTGAACTGAATTGAATTAAGACAATTTTGGGAAAGCACAAGAGTGACATCTACTGGCCTAAAAGAGAAGGCCCTTTGGGATTAGACAGTTCTTTTTCTTCAGGCTATATCCAGCTATATAAGGAACTGAACAAGGGTCATTTACTTTCATTTTTCTGCTGAGCATCTTCAAGGACACTCTCTCCCGATCACAAGAGAAGCAAAACTGCCACAGCACAGAGACTAAGAATCAAAAACTGCACTTACTCTTTACAGACTTCAATTCACTACAAACTAAGGTAGAACTTTAGATAACTGTTATAGTGCATTTTTTTGTACATTTCCACTTTTTATGGCCGTGGGCAGAGCCTACAGCCATCTTGCTATCTGTAACTGGAAAATAGAGTATTGTGGAACACATGTTTTGGACTTTTCAATGTATTCTTCCATGCCAACTGAAATAAAATATTCCCTTCTTTCTGTTAAAAATGTTGGAGACATAACTTCAAGCTGCTTATCAGATGCCATTAGGAAACTGAAACAGCTTGTTAAATATTTTTTAAATATCAGTTGCCTATTAAACTGGAGATTTGCACATATAAAACCTTAGCATTTAAACAGCTTCTTGATACTAGTTTAACTTGGGAATGTATTGCCTTTCAAGAAATATTCATACCTCATAAATGTCACCCTTTCCCATAAAATGTATGATTTACATTGTTTTTTAACCTCAACAGACACTATCTGATGAGCAGTTTCAGACATATCCCAGGTTGTCAGTGAACTGCTTAGACTAAATATGTAGCAATCAGAAGCCAATTTCTACTGTGGTTTTGGGGAAAAAATATATTGAGCTACAGCACACACACACACACACACACACACTTTGCACACCATCCTCATGGCCACGACATTCAAAATAAATATTGCATTCTAATATGTTATAAAGAAACTGTTTATGTCAGTGAACACAGTGAAGTTCAGTTTACAGTAGATTTCCTTTAAATATTTCTTATGATATATTTTGTACACACACACACACACACATACACAACACATTATACACCATTCTCATGGCCATAATACTGCCGGGTGGCCTGGGTTTAAGTCCCAGCTGAGGCACTTATTCTTTTTCACCTCTGTTTGTATGTGTTCCATAAACTATGCACACCACACTCCTGTTTGACTGTTGCAAGTAAATATTTGTGTTGCTATTGGGTTGTGCATTTGAGAAAGAGTAATGTGCTTTGGGATGGCCCAGGTTCCAGTTGTCTCAGCGGTGCAGCTGGTTAGTGCAATAGAAATGGTATTCCGGACAGCCTGGGTTCAAGCCCAGCTGAGGCACTTATTCTTTCTCACCTCTGTTTGTATGTGTTCCATAAAATATGCACACCACACTCCTGTGTGATTGTTACAATAAAGAAACTGTTCGTTTATGTCAGTGACCACAGTGAAGTTCAGTTTAGAGTAGATTTCCTTTAAATATTTCTTATCCCATATTTTGTATCCTGGATAGCACAGGGTAGATGCTACATCTCATTGTCATAGGGATCTTCATTTACACATTTGTGCACTGTATTTACTCAGGCTGTCCCAGAATAGATGCAATATCTTGTTTTCAGTGGGGTCATGATTTTTCCATTTTGATAAGGTATTTCTTCAGGTCAGCCTAGTCCAGGGCCCCCATATTCAAAGAAGATGTGCAGAGCATCCCAGTGGAAATGGGAGATGTGCCGCACAACTCCAACAATGCACCCGCAGCATGATATTCAGATGTGTGGGATGTGCCTGCTGCAAGGGAATGGGTCAGCGTGCACACAAATAGTATGCCATGCAAGTCAAGGGTGTGTTCTCATGCACATGCCATGCTGCTGCATACTCAGTGGGAAATTTGCCACTCACAGCCCAGAGCAGCACAGCCCACAGCTAGGCCATGAATAGCTGGCCTAACCCAGTCAGCCAACCACAGGTGGGCTGCAAATGTGCACCCAGGTTCACAGCAACCTGGCAGCCCTGGTGGACTAGAGGTACCCCTCCCATCCTCGATCAATCCAACTCCATCCCCGAAGAGCTCCATAGCATAGGGGCCCCCCTGAACCAAATTGCACCACAGGAAACCACAGTCCATATCCATAACATAGAGGAATCCCACCCACTGCCCTGGTACATAGGCAACCCAGCTCCCTCCATACCTGACCTGTTGTGGAGACTGGCACTGCCCTCCACACCCTGCCACAGCCAGCCACTGACTGCACTAGACCCAGGCCGGGAACATGCACTCCAGAATGACCCAAGTGGCTGTACCATACATTGGGACACTACACAAGCTGCAGATCCACCAGTGTTTGTAGCTGTGTGTATGTCCCTGGCAAACCGTAAGAGGGAATTGACATACATCCTATGTATGCCTTGTCAATGCTGTATCTTCCTGCTGTCATACACTCTTCCTCATTCCCCTGTTTAACATGCCACCCTCTGGACTGTTGAGGTATCCTGGGTGCCCTAGGGTTCAACATCCTGCAATGCCATTTATAGTGCGCACTCCAGGCTATGGCTAGTGAGTTTGCGGTTCCCCAATTGTAGAAACAAATGGGAGGTCAGCTGTAACATGCCTGTTCTGGGACCTGTTTGAGTGAGTACAGCATTGGCTTTCACCCACACTGAGTAGTGCAATGCCACATTGGACAGTGGATACCCATGACAGTGCCTGAGGTGTATGGCCACTGGGCGTTGTCGACTGCACACAGCTCGTACCTATGTACGACATATTCCAGTATCCGACTGCTAGTGCTTCACCACCCAAAAATAAGATGCCATTTCTTCTATGAACTATCCAGGCTAAATAGGTAGTAATCAGTAGGCATATTCTAGGAAAACACATTGTAAAAATGTGTAAAAGGAAGACTGCATTGAAACTACCTCTCAGCAGATCTGCATTGTGCAAATTCATTAGAAATAAGCTCTCCACAGCCATATCAGCTCTGACCAGATCTTCTTTGTGTTATGCTGTGACCAAATTAATCAAACCTTTTTGTTGTAATGTAGGATAAGTATTTATTTAGTAAAGACATTTGTTTTGTTTAAGAAACCTGCCAGAGTGAGATTTCTGTATTGTGTGTGTGATTGTGGGATGTTTCAGTAATAATCTGTGACTAAACTGTTATTGCTAAGGGGTGCCATCATAAGCTACCAAATCAAACAAAGGGTCTGAAAATGGAAAGTCTGGATAAAGATAGGGGGAATACCAAAGTCTCAAGGAAGGGTTCATATTTGGCTACAAGACTTGAGACTAGTATTGTACACTGATCCAGAGTTTAGAGGGATGCCCTGCATCCTCATGGTGGGTGTCCAGTTGTGACCTCAGTGAACATTCTAAAAGGACACAAGGAGGGTATTCCTGTTCCCTTCTCCCTGTCACAGATTGCACTTAGGGGTGGGCACTGTGAGCTCAGTGCACCTGACCCTCAGGAGTGGGTTCATGACAGATCTGGTACATAACAGTGGGATCTGAAAGATCTGGATGCAGAGTGTTGTGATTTGAGAGGTATTGTTGGCACAGGCGTAACAGTTGGATTCAAGGCCAGTGTATCAGATTGATAAACTGAAAGCAATCCACACACAATCAAGGCAGAGATTGGTAAAAATATCATTTTTATATATCATTTGGTTGTAGTATAAAGTTCCCTACCAGTTTTCTTTTTTCTCAGGTGTAAGCTAGATTAGCAGTAGTTAGGGAAGAAGATGGCTTCCATCTACAGTGAATACACTGCAGACTACCTAAAGCAGTGTTGTCAGAAAAGAGGAATTCAGTGTGAGGGATGAACCAAAAATCACCTTTTGGAGGCTCTTGTGGCAGCCAATGAGCAAGCAACTGCCCAGGACCTCGAGTTACAGCCAGTGATGGAGAAGGACCAGGCCTTGGGCATGGGGGTGCCAAGGGATATTGCAGAGTCCAGTCCCAGGGAGGAAGACAGTGAGACCAGAGGGAACCCAGAGCCACAGTGCCAGTGGAAGACCACCACAAAGCTGGAGCTGGAAGGGATCAGGCTGCAGCTGGAATTGAGGAAATTGGAACTGGAATTCGAGCAGAGGAAGTTTGAGATGGAGCTACAAGAAAGACAGTACCAGAGAGCATCTGAGAGAGAGGACAAAGAGCACCTGAGAGAATTTGCACTGGAGAGGCAAAGACTCCAATGACCCCAGAGGAGGCAAGTGGAAAGGATAGACCTAAAACTCTAGGGCTGGGGTATAAATTAAGTTCCAAATTAATAGCGGAATTTAAAGATGCAGAGGATATGGGTGCATTTTTTAATTTGTTTAAAAAGGTCTGTATCCAGGCCAGAATACCCAGAGAGTCCTGGAGCTTCCAGCTATCCTTGCTACTTACTGGTAAAGGGTGTGAGGTGCTAGGCCAAATGGACAATCATGATAGCCAAGATTAAGATATGCTTAAAACTGATTGAACTAACTCCTGAAGCATACAGGGTTAATTTCCTTAAGTTCAAGAGAAGCTCTGACATGAGCTATGAAGAACTAATCCGCAAAGCAGCATCCATTGTTGAAGCGCTGGTGGGAGGGAGTGGAAGCAAATTCTGTGGAAAAAATTAGAGCAGTTCTTTTGGGTTTGCCCAGCAGAACTAACAACCTGGTTAGAGGACCAAGATCCAAAAACAGGCTGCTGAACTCCCAGATTGCTATGCCAGGAGCAGGCAAGCTTTGAAAGGGATTGGGGCAGGTGTGGCCGAAAGGGAAAAGCATGCCTTCAGGGCATCTGAAACCCTCACTGCCTCCACAGAAAGGGGGAAGCCCCAGGTTACAAAAAAGGGATTTCTCTGCTAAAAGAAATGATGACTGTTGGTTTTGCAAACAGCCAGGGCATCTTGCCAGACAGTGTCCTAAAAAGGCACGGAGTGGACAAAGTGGTGCTCGAACAGAGTTGAGTGCACTGTGTATCCCTGAATGCATGCCTGTAAACATGAGGGAGCACATACACCCGGTTACTGCATATGGGGTGCAGAGTCCATGGGATAAGGGACATGGGCATCTCTCACCTTAGTAAATGAGGATTTGTTTGGGCCTGAACAGCTTATATCTAATCAGTTTGTAACATTAAGGGGATTCACTGGGGAGGATAAAACTCTGCCACTAGCTAGTGTTCTCCTGGACTAGGGCGAGACAGGAGAGAGGGTGCAAAAAGTGGCCATGGTAGACAATCTCACCCTGGATGTGATAATAGGGAACAATCTCCGGAAGGGGTGGTGTGTGCGGTTACCCGCAGTCAGATGGTAAAGGCCACTTGCAATTCCTTGGACCCCATAGAAGCCCCTGAAGCCTGCTGTTGCTTTTGGCAGATAGGAATCTTGCTTTCAGAGCAAGGAGCAGCTGACTAAAAGCTATAACCTTTCTTACTAATATAACATTTCTATCTCAGCAGGAGTCAGTGCCTGTTGGGATTAAGCAAACATATACTTTATTATAAGTGGGGGGGTCTCATTTACGATGAAAAAAAGAAAGTCAGTGTGTTTTTCTGTGTTTGGGAAAGGGGACTTATCAACTTCTTAGTTTGCTAAAACAGTAGGGGAGGAGAGAAGTTGATTGGGGGTGTGGCTTAGGCAGTAGACAACTAGGTGACTCCAATTACAGTTTCCTTCTGCTAGCTTTTGGAAGACAGGAATCTTGCTTTCAGAGCAAGGAGCAGTTGACTAAAAAGCTAGAATATTTATTACTAATAGAACACTTCTATCTCAGCAGGAGTCAGTGCCTCTTGGGATTAAGCAAACATACTTTATTAGAAGTGGGAGGGGTCTCATTTCGGGTAAAAAAAAGGAAAGTCGGTGTGTTTTTCTGTGATGAGGAAAGAGGATTGTATCAACTTCTTAGTTTGCTAAATCAGGAGGGGAGGAGAGAAGTTAATTGGGGTGTGGTTTAAGCAGTAGAAAACCAGGTGTCTCCAATTACAGTTTTCTGCTGCTAGCTTTTGGCAGACAGGAATCTTGCTTTCAGAGCAAGGAGCAGCTGACTAAAAAGCTAGAACTTTTCTTACTAATTGCCTCCTTCCCTCCCTGCCACCCTCCCACCCTTAGCCAGTTCTACTTTTATAGGCACTGGATTTGACTGACAACAGAAACTTCCTGTTTGGCAATAGGAAGGGAAGAATCAGTGAGACACATGTGTTTCATCATCATTGAAGAAAGATAGTAGCTCTCCCTCACCCCCTTCCCCCAGTTGCTGGAGGTCTGACTCTGAGCAAGGAATAAGGAGACTACCAAAGGATACAGGAAGTTCCTGTCCCAGAACAGGAATTGTGAGAGCTGTAAGGGCACATAGGCAGTAGGAAAGTAGGTGGAAAAATAAATAGAGGGAGGAAAGAGTAAGCATACAAAGCAACAGGAGATGGGCCACAAAATAAGACATGGTGGGAGTGGTGCAGTGCAATGGCTGTGCGAAGAAAGTCTTCCAGGAGACATTCTGGAGGCTTCAATGATGCCCTATTTGCAGGCACCTCTCTGGTCTGAAGGAGGAAGTTGTCTGTCTCCAGGCTGACCTGTCTAGGATTTGTGAAACCTCCTCTCCCACCCAGGGACCACCAGAGCCACCACCGCTACCCAGAGGTTGCCAAGAAAGATGAGCAGTTGGACCAAGATGGGCTCAGAAAGGGAGAGTGTGGTGGAACAGAGTTGCATCCCTCCAGCTGTACCTCTCCACAGTTCATACGCTCTTCTGGCGGATAGTGGTTCCTCCTCAGAGGCACCTGCAGTGGAGACCAAGGAGGATGCTGGGAACCTCTGCAAAGGAGACCCACAGGAGGGTGGCACAGGACCCCACAGGGGAAGGAAACAACTCCCAGTGGGGTATTCAATCATTAGGGGGGTAGAACTGGGGGAGGAAGGAGAGAGGGAGGTAAGGTGCTTGTCTGGCACCACGGCATGGAGGAACTGGAAACGAATACTCAGGATCACAGAAGCAGCTGCATGAGGTAGGGAGCTGGATGTCATTGTCCACCAAGGGACAAATGACCTGTCTGGGAATGGGATAGGAGCAGTGTAAGAGGAGTTTATAGAGTTGGGGAGGGGCCTTAGACAAGTAGCATGTATAGTAACCTTCTCGGAAGTGCTGCCTGTCTATGGCAAGGACAATGCTAGCGTACTCTGCATCATGGGATTCAATGAAAGGTTGAACAACTGGTGTGGAGCTCAGGGTTTTGGCTTCATTGGGGACTGGGGATCCACCTGGAGGGATACAGGCCTATACTGCTGCAATGGTCTGCAGCTCTCCTGGAAGGGAACCAGAATCCTAGGTGATAGGTTTAAATGCCTCATTGGCAAGAATCTAAACTAGCCAAGTGGAGAAGCACTGAAAAGGAGCAGGGAAATCCGAGCCTACCCCCACAAAACATGGTGGTTAGTGAGGTAAACACCAAGGTAGAGAAGACAATAGGGAGCAGGACAGGGGTAAATGCAGAAAAAGGCAAAGGCAGTAAGGACAGAGATGGTGCTAAAAGGGGTAAGACCATCAAAAAATGGAGGGTGATGAGTACCAATGCCCGTAGTCTGTGTAACAAGCTACCTGAATGAGTAGCCTTGATGGAAGAGGGACACCTGGATATCGTGGCAGTCACAGAACATGGTACACAGAGACCCATGACTGGGATGTCAACATACCAGGATACACAATCTACAGAAGGGACAGAGAGGGTAAAAGAGGAGGAGGAGTAACTTTCTATGTGTGGAAAAGGATCAAAGCAACAGAACTAAAGAGTAAACTGGGAGTAGAGGAGGCACTGTGGGTCATTTTGGAGACAGAAAATGGCACCACAGTCTGCATGGGGGTTGTATACAGACCCCCATCTCAGGGGGAGGCAATGGACAAGGAAATGATAGAAGACATCCTTAGAATGGCAGATAAAGGGGAGATATTGTTGATGGGGTATCTGAACATGTCAGATGTTAACTGGAGCACCTTTGCTGAAGCCACATCCAAGAGCAGGGTCATTCTTGATGCCCTACAGGAGGCATGCCTCAGACAGCTAATGTTGGAACCCACTCGGGAGGGGGCAATCTTAGACCTGGTACTCTCAAGCGGGGGCGTAGAAAGGATCTAGGATTTAGAAGTGGGTAGCCATCTGATAAACACAGCCATAGAGTCAAGAAATGCAAAAGCAAGAACACTGAACTTTAGGAGGGCTGACTTTGGGAAAATAGGAGAGTGCCTCAGAAAAGCACTAGCAAACAGGCAAGAAGGAGGGGTGGAGGAACAATGGGGGAAAATCAAAACAGCCATCACAGAGGCAACAAGCCTTTGTTAAAGCAAATCAACTAAACAAATGAAGGAAAAAACACTATGATTCTCAAAAGAGGTGGCAGGAAAGGTTAGGAGAAAAAGATAAAATTCAGGAGGTATAAGGAAACACAGAAGGAGCAGGACAGAGAACTGTACCAGTTAAAGCAGAAGGAAATGGGGAAGGCAGTCAGAATAGCAAAGGTCCAAACTGAGGAAAAGATATCCAACTCAGTTAAGAAGAGGTATAAAACCTTTTATAGGTACATTAAGGAGTGAAGAAAGACCAAGGGAGGGATATTGAAGCTTAATAAAGGAAAGGGAGGGTAGGCAGAGGGTGACAGTTAAAAAGTAGGGATACTGAATGAATACTGCTCAGGATTCACAAAAGAAGAGGAGGGGTGGTACCTAAACCAAAGAATAGAAGCACTCTGGATAGGGGTCAACACCAGTCCATTCACAGAGAAAAGGGTCCTGAAAGAACTCCTAAAACTGAAGGTGGACAAAGCAATGGGGCCTGAGGGGATTCACCCTAGAATTCTAAAAGAATTAAGGGGAGAACTAGTGACACCACTGACTACCCTTTTTAACAAATCATGGGAGGATGGTGTGGTACCTGAGGGCTGCAAGACAGAGGCAGAAAACTATAGACCTGTTAGTTTGACCTCAGTGGTAGGGAAAATGATGGAATCACTTCTAAGGGAAAGACTTGTGGAGTTTCTAGAGGCCAGTGTGGCACAGGACCCAAGGCAGCATGGATTCACAGCAGGAAGGTCATGTCAGATGAATCTAATTGATTTCTTTGAGTGGGAGACCAAAGTAGTACACCAGGAAGGGGCTGTGGGCATGGCTCACCTAGAGTTTAGCAAGGCATTTGACACAGTTCCATACAAAAGATTAATAAACAAGCTAGCCAGCCTTGGAGTGGGTCCCAGGGTTGTAGCCTGGGTAAAACATGGGCTGGACAACAGGACACAGAGGGTAACAGTAAGTGGAGTCCACTCCAAAGAAAGGGGAGTTACTAGTGGGGTACTGCAGGGTTCAGTACTGGGACCAGTCATTTTTAATGTCTTTATAAGTGACACTGCAGTGGGACTGAAAGGGAAAGTATGCTTCTTTGCAGACAACACAAAGATCTGCACAAGAGGGGATGGAAAGGATGAGAAGGGACTTGGCAAGGTTGCAGGAATGGTCAAAGTATGGCAGCTTAGATTCAATGCAAAGAAGTACAAAGTAATGCACCTGGAAAACAAAAAAAACAGGGAAAGAGCACACAACGTGGGGGGAGGTACTAACAACAACAAAAATGGAAAGGGACCTAAGGGTAGTCATATCAGATGACTTAATGGTAGGCATGCAATGTGTGAAGGCAGTAAGGAGGGCTGGGGGGATACTGAGATGCATAGGGAGAGGCATCATCAGTAGAAAAAAATAAGTTGTTATCCCTCTTTACAAACAGTTGGTGAGACCCAGTCTGGAATACTGTGTGCAGTTCTGGAGACCTCATCTCCACAAGGACATAGACAGGATGGAGGCAGTCCAGAGGAGGGCAACTAAAATGGTCAGAGTCTGCACCAGAAGTCATACAAAGAGAGACAAAATTATTTTAATATGTATACCGTCGATGAAAGGAGGGAGAGGGGGGACATAATAGAAACATTTAAGTACCTCAAGGGAATCAATAAAGTCCAAGAGTGTAGCATCTTTCAGAAAAAGAGATGTGCAAGAACAAGAGGGCACAATTTGAAGATGGGGGGGACAGCTCAGGGGCAATGTAAGGAAGTATTTTTTCACAGAGAGGGTAATGGATGCATGGAACAGCCTTCTTGAGGAAGTTGTGGGGTCAAAAACAGTGGGGGAATTCAAGAATGCATAGGACAGACATAAAGCAATTCTTGTGGGGGGGTAGGAGGAAATAGGCCATTGATTAACAAGGATCTGCAGCTTATCCAGTAGGTAGGGAAATGAGCAGACTGGGTGGGCCAAGTGGTCCTTATCTGCTGACAAAGTCTATGTTTCTATGGAAAAATGGAAGGCTGGTTCCCCAGCCTGTGTCTCCTGAAATGGAGAGTAGTGAAATGTCGGTAGGACTTCCCCAAGTAGCAGTTCACAAAACAGCTACCGAAGGTTACTCCAAGAAGGGAGGGGTAACACATTTATTTATTTAGTTAGTTAGTTAGTTAGTTAGTTATGTATTTAGTTAGTTAGTTAGTTAGTTAGTTAGTTAGTTAGTTAGTTAGTTAGTTAAAAGTTTTACCAGGAAGGCACACCAAGCAGAGCACTGCTCGATTCCAGGTGCGTCCTGGGGTAGGGTGACAGTGGAGATACAATATTTAATACACAATCATGACTATAACACAAGGAACAGAATAATTAAATTGGTAATGATCAGAAGGTTAGGGATGGCAGTGACCCTGAATGCACTGATGCTAGAGCTATGGCCCCAGTTTAGGAACTGAGGGGGTCATGTCCCATGCCTTGGGAAACTGTGAAGATTTTGCAGCTGCTCAGAGAGCTGATCCTAGTTTGGAGAGGCTGAGGGCTTGTGCAAAATCTGGTGGGACACAGGAAGGTGACATATGACATAGGGTATTTTGGGACAGTGGACTGTTGTATATCCAGGATGTGAGGACAGAGGGAGAGGTGATGGGCAGACAGCTTGTCTTTCCCTAGGGTAATAAAGCGGTTGCTCAAAATCACTCATGATACTCCCATGTCCAGATATCTGGGCATTGCATGCACCATGCAGCGATTGGCCCAGAATTTCTATTGGCTCAGCATCACCCAGCAGATGAAGGAATATTGCAGGTCTTGTCACTGATGCCAACAAATAGGGAAGGCAGGCAGTAAAACCAAGGCTGCCCTAATCCCCTTGCCCATTGAGGATGAGCCATTCCAGAGGGTAGGAATGGATATTGTTTGACCTTTGAGAACCCCAAGCTCCTCCAGGAAGAAGTTTATCCTGATAGTGGTCGATTATGTCACCCGATACCCAGAGGCAGTCTCCCTCTCCTTACCTAGGACAGACAAAATGGCATTTGCCTTGCTAGAGATTTTCTCCTGTGTCGGGTTTCCACAGTGGGTTATCACTGATCAAGGGGGTGCCTTCATGTCAGACCTGATGAAGTGTTTGTTGGAGAAGTGTAGAGTGATGCAGAGATGCACAACACCTTATCACCTACAAGCCAATAGGCTTGTGGATAGGTTTAACGTTACCTAAAATCGATGCTCCAAGTGTTTGCCGAACAGCATGGGAGGGACTGAGAGAAATATCTTCCTACCTGTTGTTTACATACAGGGAGGTGCCCCAAGAGTCAACAGGGTTCTCCTCTTGAACTCTTATATGGATGTAGGGTGTGTGGGTCCCTAGACTTCATCCAGAAAGACTGGGAAAGCAAGCATGCCACCAGGGAACTCCCATAGTGGACTACTGTATGTCCTTAAGTTTAGGAAGAAGCTGAAGGAGCTTATGGGACAGCCCAAAGCAACCTGTCAGCTGCTCAACAGAAGCAAAAGGTTTGGTACAACCATGGAGCCAGAGCTTGCTCGTACAGCACAGGTCAGGAAAACATGGTCCTAATCCCACTATGGAAGGACAAGCTGCAGGCTGAGTGGGGGGAACCATACACGGTAGTCCAGCAAGTTAATGACATGAACTATATTGTAGAACTACCTGATAGGAGACATACTCATAGGCTGTACCATGTCAACATGATGAAGCCATATGCAAATAGGGCTGACATTGTAGTGTGTAGTCCTGGGGAGGGAACAGATGAGGAAGACCCCTTATTGGACTTGCTGGAGGAAAGAAAGCAGGAGTCATCTGTGGAGGCAATCAAGCTATCGCCCCAGCTGACCCTGAAACAGTCCTGGGAAGTGAGGGAGGTTTTAGAGGACTTTTCCCCTTCTTTTTTTATGGCCAAGCCTGGACAAATCCCTTAGCAACACACAATGTAAACATGGAGACACAAGCACCAATATGGTGGACAGCCTACCAGGTGTCTGAAGCCATCCTAAAGGACATTGGGAGGGAGGTTGAAGAAATGCTGCATTTAAGGGTGTTCCAGAAATCCCACAGCCCTGGGCCTCACCCATAGCCCTTGTTTCCAAGCTAGATGGCTCTACTTGCTTTTGTGTGGACTATTGTGGACTCAATGCTGTCACGAAGTCTGATGCCCACCCAATGCCACAGATGGATGAACTACTGGACAAGTTTGGAGGGGTGACATACCTTACCACCATTGACCTGACGAAAGGGTACTGGCAGGTGGAGTTAACTGCCAGAGCTAGGGAGAGATCAGCCTTCATCACTTTAGTAGGGTTAATGAATTCAGGGTAATGCCTTTTGGAATGAGGAATGCCCCGTTACGTTCCAAATGTTGGTCAACCAGGTGTTACATGGTACTGAACAGTATGGACTGGCGCATCTGGATGATAATTTTTTAGAAGTGTGTCCACAGGCTATACATTTTCCACAGGGAACATACCATTCTTTAATGGTCCCAGAAGTAATTGTGTTGTTTTCACCTCAGTTTTAACATGTTGTGAATATACAAGTTTATCTGTAATAGTAGTGATCTTCTTTGAGACCATAATAGGTGTCTGCTCAAAAATGTTTTCAGTAGTAGGATTCTCCTTAAGAATTCTCCAATTCCCCACTAGAATCTTCTTAATCTGTGGCATCATTTGGTTGTGTTCTGTACTAAAAGCTACTCTGTTTTCCTTTTCTCATATCACTTCTTTCTCTTTTTTAGTCTTTAACAAATCCTATCTATCAATGTGTGAGGCCTTAAGACTTGCTTCTTCAATTTTTTCAGTTTGATAGTCCCTCTCTTTGAACCTTTCTATTATTCTATATACCTCTTTGTAATATACTTTTGCTGTACTGCAATTCTGCTTAGCTCTTAAACATTGAGAATATGAAATACTCTCCACTAAATTTCTAGGGTGAAAACTTCTCCAGTGTAGTATAGTATTCCAATCTGTCTTTTTTCCTAAATAATCTCATTTCCAGATAGTCATTCCTTTTATAGATTGTTATATCTAAGAAATCTATCTGAATAACATCAACTCTGAACATGAATTTCAGATTTGCATCACAAGAATTGAGGTACACTCGAAATTCATCAAGTTCTTCTTGACTTCCTGTCCAAATCAGTATTACTGTAGAACTATTAATGTTTGCGTAAAGTTTATAACCCGCTCCTGCGTTGGAATCGTCAATTGCGCAAATGTAATATCGCGCATTGCTACCCACTCTGCCGATCATCTTCCCCGCACAAACCATCAGCTCTGTATGTAGCTCTGTCCGCTGCACCAATGCACCAATCCCTGAGAGAAGTTTGAAAGATGCTGTGGAGGGAGGGAGAGAGAGAGAGAGAGAGAGAGAAAGTAGCACGCGTGGTGCTGCCAGTGTCATTACATTACCTGTCTTTGTGCTCAGAGAGTAAGATACTGTGGTTCGAGAGAGCGAGCAGCAGCGGCACTGGTGCCAGTGATGGAGAAGTGTGTCTCTGTGCTTCTGGGCTTCCAGTTCCATTTGATTTATCCACCGCACTGAGCCAATTTGCTCCCGACCTGTTTTTGCAGCTGTCCGGCACAAACACCCCCCTTTCTCTCTCTCTCTCTTTCTCTGGATAACAGTGAGTGGATCCTGCATAATATAGCGAAGGAGATGTCAGACTGCAGCATGAGAGCGAGAAAGAGAGAGAGAGACAGCAAGCAGCTCCTCCAAAAAGACTGATCCTTTTCTCTCTGTCTCTGTGGATAACACTACCACATGGTCGGCTGAAAAGTAATGATCGCTGTAAAACTAATATCGCGCTTAAAGGGAAAGCGCGATTATAGTGATAGTTCTTTTACAGCGATCATTACTAGTTCTACAGTATATCATCAATAAATATCTTCCAGAAATATATTTTTTCTTCAAAGTTATGTCCTGCATTGTGTATACAGAAAATATATTCTGATTCAAAATTATGCATAAAAGCATTTGCATAATTCAGAGCATTAGTGCTTCCCATGGCCGTCCCTCTTGCCTATTCAAAAAATTGGTCTTCAAATTTAAAATAATTCTTTGTCAGAACTATCTCTGCTAACTCTAGAAGTGTCCTAGTAGTGGGACGTACTCCCAATGGTCTCTGATCCAATAATTTGCCCATGCTTTCTAGTCCCTTCTCATGAGGTATAGAGATATAAAGATCTTTAACATCTATAGTTATCAAGATAGAATTACGGGATATACCTCTTTGGTTAATCTGTTCCAATAATTGCAACACATAGGTTGTATCCCGTAAATAAGTGGGAATGTTCTCAATCAATGGTTGCAAATGAAAATTAACAAATTTAGATAAAGGTTCCAAGATTGATCCAATGCTAGAAACAAATGGCCTACCTGGTGGTTTCTTCTCATTGTTGTGGATTTTAGGAGAGAATAGAATACTGGAGTCCTGGGAAAAGAGGTTTTCATCATCTCTACTTCCCATTTTTTTAACCATCCATTGTTTCCATTTCAAAAGGGTATTCGAAATTTGAGACTTAATTTCAGAAATAGGATCCTTAGACAGGGCTCGTAGTTTAAATTGTCTAAAAGAGTTCTAACACATCTTCCTATAGTCTTCTACATTTTGAATGACTATAGATCCCCTTTGTCCACTGGTTTAACAACTATACTAGGGTCCTTTTCTAACCCATTTAAGGCATCTCTTTCCTTTTTAGTTAAATTAAACTTGGTAGGTTTTATATTGGTGGTTAGCAACTTCTTGATTTTTTTCATATACCAATTGTATATTATGTTCAACCGCATGATTATTACCTACTTGTGGCTTGTATTTTGATTGATACCCCATTGCTGGTGTCAAATTCGTTTTTCTCTGGATTTGTATCAAGAATATGTGAAAACTGGGCTTTTAACTGTAAGTTTCTAAAGAACTTTGCAAGTCTATCTCAATTTGAAACTGATCAATCTCTTTACTAATTGAAAAGGAAGGGCCACGAAGAGGACAATTTTCTCATCTTCCGTTAATATTCTTTCACTCAAATAAAAATCACTGTCTCCCTCCTCTTTGGTACCTTCTGTTGCCTTTGCCTCTTCATCCTCTAATTTGTTCTCTGATACCTCTATTTTCTAGATTGTGTTCCCTTCTCCTGAGTTTGCACCTGTCTGATGGGCTCTGGTCTCCACCTTCCACCCTCTCCTGAATCTGTTCAGTAGTTCATACCATCATTTCTTGAGGTCCCCCTGCAACTAAAAAAGGCTCTCTAGTTTTCTGTGTGCCTAATTGATGATGGCTTCTAGTATAACTACCCGAACTATCTGAGCTTGAGTCTGTATTTCTAGTAAATGTTTTATTACATTTTTTGTAAGTATATATTCTATTATTTTTATAATCAGTTGTATCCCTATAAAATTTTCGAATTTTAGTTTCCCTTAATGTCTTTTCATATTCTTTCAATTTTTTTATTAACGTCCTCAAGCCACTGTGTTAGCTCTTCAGGTTTTATCAAAGTTTGAATGGAGCTCTGATACTCCTGAATTTCTTCTGTAAGTTTAATTCTAGTTAAGTATAACACGCCTCAATTAAGGCATACATAAAGTCAACACTACAATGTGTTCTGATCCCATCCACTTATTACTAAGGATTTCATCCTGAATGCCCAAATTGGCTCAATAGCACTCTAAGACCTCTAGGTATTTGTTTAAACTCAAGGTATTTAGCCAACATCAACCCATGCAAGTCCAATCTTAAATCTTTGTTCTTCAAATTTTCAATTCTTTTCTTTAATGTTTTATACTGTCTATATCCAATTGGGCCAGGTCTCTATTCCCTTTCATTTATTTAAATAAATTCTCATGTTCAATGTCAGTGAATGTGCAAAAGGAGAAGCCTGCATCAGCACTGCCTCCTGCTCATTAATGTATCCATAGCTGACTGGCAACTTCGGACATGAGTGAAATCAAACTAAAAACTGTACCTATAAACTTTATACTGTATGTACATACAATTTTCTGTATACACAATGCAGGACATAACTTTAAAGAAAAAATATATTTCTTGAAGAGATATATCAATGATATAAAACTGATTTGGACAGGAAGTCAAAAAGAACTTTATGAATTTTGGGTTTATCCAATTCTTGTGATGCAAATCTGAAATTCATATTCAATGTTGATGTTACTCAGAAAGATTTCTTAGCTATAATAATCTATAAAAGGAATGACTATCTGGAAATGAGATTATTTAGGAAAAAGACAGATCGGAATACTGTACTACACTGGATAAATTTTCATCCTAGAAATTTAGTGGAGAGTATTCCATATTATCAATTTTTTGAGCTAAGTGGAATTGCAGTACAGCAAAAGAATATCACAAACAGGAATGCAGAATAATAGAAAGGTTCAAAGAGAGGGACTATCAAACTGAAAAAAAATTGAATAAGCACATCTTAAGGCCTCACACATTGATAGACAGAATTTATTAAAGACTAAAAGAGAGCAGTGATACAAAAAAGGAAAACAGAGTAGTTTTAGCACAGAACACAACCAAATGATGCCACAGATTAGGAAGATTCTAGTGGGGAATTGGAGAATTCTTAATGAGGATCTGACTACTAAAAACATTTTGAACAGACACCTATAAATGGTCTCAAAAGACCACGACTATTAGAATAAACTTGTATATTCACAACATGTTAAAACTGAGGTGAAAACAACACAATTACTTCTGGGACCATTAAAGAAAGTTATGTTCCCCTGTGGAAAATGTATAGCCTGTGGACACACTTCTAAAAAAGAAATATTCAAACATCGTCACACAGGAAAGGAATATCATATTAAGTCACGTATTAGCTGTGCAACCTCAGGGGTAATATATATATAGTGCAATGTCTATGTGACCAACTATATGTTGACAAAATTCTTAGGGAATTAAGAACTAGGATTTCAGAACATAGGAGTTGTATAAGAAATAAAGCTGAGAATTCCTCACTAGTTAGACACTTCAATCGGAAAGGACATAACCCAGTACAAATATGTTTTGGGGTCTAGAACAAGTCCCAATTTTGGAAAGAGGAGGAGATTATAATAATAAATTAGAACAGTGCACACTTTTTGGATGTATGAGCTGGAGTTTTTAATGAAAAGTGGGGATTAAATGAGGAGACTAATTGGCAAATCTTTTGGCATTAACCATGAATTAATATAGAGATATGTGAAATGAGTAGATAAGAAAGTGAGAAGCAATGTAAGGAATAGAGCTGTTGCTAATATAAGAGGATATTAACAATAAAATAATTTTAGGTGGAGAATGCAGGACAGGATATTGGTGTGCATATGTTTTAAGGTAGCAAAATAATAAGTTCTATAGGAAGGGATCTATCTGACCCTAGTGCCTTTGGGAGATGGAACAAACCTGGTCTTCCCCATATAAGTTAAAATTGAATAATCTTATATTAATTTGTTTGACAGATGATTAGATTTAGAAAAAATACAAAAATTAGCAGTACCTAAAAGTTTTCTGAGAAAATATTATAGTATAGAATTCTGAAATGTGAGGAAAACCAGGCTTGTGGACATTTCAAATGCTTGAGGAGGCTTATGAAACTTGAATGATTATTAACGTAACTTAGTATAAGCATTTATATAAGTGCTCCTTTTGCTTTGGCACTAGGATCCAAACTTGAGGCTAATTTCTAAAGCATGGAGCTTTTAACAAGTTTAATAATGATTTGAATGACTCCTTAATAGGATAGTCACTGGTGCATCTTTGCTGCAGGCACTATGATCCACGAAATACCGTATGTCCATGGAGAAGAGTTATAATGTTACCTAGCAACAGCTTTGCTTGTTGAGCGTGATGATGATTCAGTCGTCTCATGACCCTCCCCATGGACTTAAACAGGTACAAAGCACAGATACATAGTTGCTGCCAGTTAGTAACAAGTAGGAGCACACACCAGGAGCTTTCCAAGTAAGCCACATACTGGTTTGAAGATTTATAACATAATATTGCTTAATAAGGCTTATGAGCATGTATGGGATGATACATATATATATATATATATATATATATAATATATATATATATATGAATGCGGTGAAACTTGGGTTCATAAATAAATGGGTCTGCACGCTTAAAAGTAATGTATCAACTTAGTAAAATATTCTATGGTAGGATGCTTTTAAGAAATGTGACGAACATTATGTATCAGTAATCCAATGATAAACATAGAACTAGTTTATTATATATCTTGTTTGAAAAGCTGACATTATAATGGACGTGATGATTCATATGCAAACTCTATGTTGGCCTTTAGGAGAAGCACTGACGTGGTACTAATTTGGCTTAGTAATTGCAGAAGTTGATTGAATTACAGTAGATACACAGGTAAATAACATGCATATAAGAACTGTATACTATTTTTGGAAACTTTTCAATGAGGTGAACTACAAGTACTGAAACTTTGAACTTATATTTTATTTTTGGTAAGTATTGGTAAGTATCAGGAATGAAGATGTGCACTTCAGAGGAATTACTCTGGCATTAAGCTGTGTCTCTGAAAGCTTGGTTATGAAGTAAAGCAATGTTTTTTAACAAGCTGTAAAATAAGGTGGCTGGTTTAGGGTGAAACAAACATCATGTAAAAAAATTGTGTAGTGTAACTGTGTCTTCATTTTATTTTTAATTATTTCATTAATGTATTTAATTTATATAGAGTTCATTTGATCACAAATAAAGTTTGAAGTAGCCTAAGATGACAATGGCTTTGCATTTATAAATGAGATTGTTGCCCTATGAATTTTAACATTGAAAATTGATAAATTTCAGGAATTGAAAATAATATAATTTTTATATATATTTGTTATAGTTCCCCTGAAGAAGCCTGATTGCCAGGTGAAACGTTGGGACTGTTGAATAAAAGAAGTTTGATAACTTGAGAAATTAAAGTGTTGGCAACTTTGTTTGCTAGAGCTAACAAAATCTATTTACCTGTCACAAACCATGCACTTCAGAGCCCATGATGTGTTAAACAGGATTTGGGGAAATAGCCATTCTTGACAGGACACTGTGAATTAGCTTACAGGGTTATACTGAGACATCACAGTTTTAACCTGAAGTCATGTTCATGATCATTATATGTGCCAGGAAGTTGCGATGTCAGAACCTTAATAATACAATTTTGGGAAAGCGTAAGAGTGACATCTACTGGCTAAAAGGGAAGGCCCCTTTGGGCTTAGACAGTTCTTTTTCTTCAGGCTTCCTCCAGCTATATAAGGAATTGAACAAGGGTCTTTTGTTCTCATTTTTCTGCTGAGCATCTTCAAGGACACACTCTCCTGATCACTAGAGAGGCAAAATTCCCACAGCACAGAGAATAAGAACCAGAGATTACATTTATTCTTTACAGAGTTCAGTTCATTCATATTAACAATAAAATAATTTTAGGTGGAGAATGCAGGACAGGATATTGGTGTGCATATGTTTTAAGGTAGCAAAATAATAAGTTCTATAGGAAGAGATCTATCTCTCCCTAGTGCCTTTGGGAGATGGAACAAACCTGGTCTTCCCCATACAAACTAAGGTAGAATTTTAGATAACTGTTATAGTGAATATTTTTGTACATTTCCACTTTTTTAGTGTTATGCTGTGACCAAATTGATCAACTCTTTTTGTTGTAATGTACTGTATGATAATCATTTAATTATTTAGTAAAGACATTTGTTTTGCTTAGTGAGATTCTTATATTGCGTGTGTGATAGTAGGATGTTTCAGTAATAATCTGTAACTAAACTGTTATTGCTAAGGGGTGCCATCATAAACTATCAAATTGAACAAAGGGTCTGAAAGGGAAAGTCTGGATAAAGATAGAGGAATACCAAAGTCTCAAGGAAGGGTTCATATTTGGCTACAAGACTCGAGACTAGTATTATACCCTGATTCAGAGTTTAGAGGTATGCCCTGGGATCTCATGGTGGGTGTTCAGTCGTGACCTTGGTGAGAATTCTGAAAGGACACAATGAGGGTATTTCTGTTCTCACCTCCCTGTCACAGACTGCACTTAGGGGTGGATACTGTGAGCTCAGTGGACCTGACCCTCAGGAATGGTTTTGTGATAACCCCTATCCTAGATATGGTGTTTCACCACTTCTTAACATTTGCTTTGTTTGTACATAACTCTGCTCACTCCCTTGCTGTGTGCTGCACAAAAGGAGTTCAACAGAGCAATTACCACAGTTGTCCTGCTTTCTTGCTGCAGTGTAGAGTGGCTGACTGCCAGCTGCCTTGTTGTGCTGACTCCAATGAAGCAGACTCCGCTGTCTGTCCTTGTCATGTGGGTCCTTAGCAAGGGGGGCTGCATTGGGGGGGTGATGCTTGGTGGTGTAGCCCTTTTGTAGGACCCTTCCTACTTTCTGGTCTCGCCTGCTGCATCCCCAATAGACTGGGGCACCGGCTGGAGGTGTAGCTTTCTCCGTGATTGACTCCTTCAGTGAAGCCTTTTTGATTGTTTGATCCTCCTTGGCCTCTAAATCTGTTGGTGTAGTTGAAGTGGGGATATGAGGGGTAAGAATTATTCCCTCTGTTACTGTTAATGAATAAAGGAAAGCCACAAAGATGGTACAAGGACTACACCAGAAACCATATGACAAAAGATTGAGGGATCTCAACATGTATTCCTTGGAACAATGGAGGGAAAAGGGAGACATGATTGAAACTTTCAGATACATGAAGGTAATAAACAGGGTACAGGTTCAGGACCTATTTCAGGTCAAGAGTTATGCAAGATCTAGTGGGCATAATGTGAAGTTGAGTGGGGGGTAAGTTCAACAGCAACACACACAATTTTTTTTTTTTTCACGGCGAGGGTGATGAACACCTGAGATAGCCTCCCCCAAGGAGTGGTGGAGGTGAAAATGGTTGAGGCTTTCAAGAATGCTTGGGATAAATGCAAAGGCATCATAACACTGAGTAGCAGTTAAGGGAGGGGGTTAGGTTCTTGGAAGACTAGATGGATCTTGTGGTCTCCTTCTCCCATCATTTTCTATGTTTTTAATGGCCTTGTCAGCTGGCAGAAAAATTGTTATTCGAATGAAACCTAGGTCTGGATGGTAGATATGTGGATGTTGTATTCTGGTCTTTCCCCAGGGTTTTCCCCCTCCTTGCCTTTGATATATTTGTCTAGGCCTTCTCCAACTGGTAGGAATCCATTGAATGGTAGTTTGTGTTACATTGCCTTGGATTCATTAGCTGCATCCCACAGTTTGAGCCACAGTACCCTTCTACTGTGGCTGATGGGTGCTGCAGCCCTTGCAATAATTTTGAGTGAATCCACTGCCATATCTGCTAGATATTTTGTAGATAAACATTGTCTGTCTGGAATAGCTGGGCCTCCTCTGATTTGGGGTCCAGAATCTTGGACACATCTTTTATCTAGGCTAATTGCACCCTGGTGGCGTAAATGGCAGCACTAGCTGCTTTAGCTCCGAGTCCTGCCAGTTTAAAATTCTTTTTCAGGATATCCTCTAGTTTTCTGTCTGTCGGGTCCTTCAGACCTGCAGTGCCCCCTGATGGGAGAACTGTTTTCTTGTCATTTAATTATACTAGGAGGAAGTACTTCTTCACCTTAAGGGTGATTAAGCCATGGAATAGCTTACCATTACAAGTGATTATCAGTAAGGATAAAGCACAATTTAAATCAAGATTGGATAAATATTTTGTATCCATTAAATCCTTGACATATTACTGATTTGGTTAGTATGTGAGCATCTATGGACCATCAGGCTCTCTTGCTTTCTATATACCTTAGTATAAACCTTAGTATGAACCACTATCTGGAGGTTCATTAGGGGTGGTGTGCACCACAACTGTAGTTTGTCTTCCAGCGATGGGTACACTTTGTATCAACATTCTAGAATGCATGCTGAGTCCACTGATCCCCATTCTTTAGCCATGAGCTCATTGATAGCCTTGCATACTGGAAGTACATTCCTGTGCTTGGCTGATGGCAGCAGTGAGGGCATTAGCTTAGATTGTGGAGGTGCTGCTGGTGTGTTGAACCCCACTGTCTCCATGATATGGGATACCAGAGGCAGAATTTAGTCCAGGGAAACACCATTTAGCCATTAACAAATGGGAATCTGTTTCCATGTCAGCCTCATCCTCTGACTCCTTTCTGCAGTCACCTCCCAGCTACAGGGTGCTTAAACATGGATCTGCTGGGCATTGAGAATCAGTGTTGGAGCTGAAGATGACTCATTAGTTAGATTAGGATTGTGCAGGCCAGCTATTTCCATGAGTTTTTCCAGCATGGCTGTCATAAAGTTCCTGGGCTTATACTATTTACTGGTTCTGCAAAATGATGGAGGTGGAGTCCATAAATTTCCCAGGTGTTTCCACTATTTGGTGGAAAGATGTAGGTGGCTTATTGGACATGGGTCTGGAAGTGGATGGCTGTTGGGATGTTCCAGTGGCCTTATCATTGGGGTAGGATGCTTCTGATATTATAGGGGATTATTTGGTACAGGATGGACTGAAGTGACCCAATTGGGCTGTTGGCAGTGGGACATTGCAGGTGGTACATCTCTTTGTCCTGACCATGGTAACCCCGTATGAAGACATATCAGAAAGGGAAGTTTGTAAGAGTGGTCCTCTGTCTGCTGTAATATTACACCATAGTCCAAAACCTGATATCAGTGGGTGTGCAGTGCAGGGGACCCCATATGGCATTCTTGCATGCTGTGTACATGCTACATGCCAAAATCATTAGTCCTTGTGTCTGTCTTTGAGACCTTTATAGTAAGCTATAGGCTTAGCTATTATCCTCCCTAGTAAGATGGCTGCTGGAAATGTAGCCAGGACAGTAATGTGGAACAGCTGTATAGAACTACTATCTTGCCCCTCCACAGGCTGGATGCCTGAAGAGGCATGGAATGGATCATTTCTGACTGCTGCATGACCCCAGTAACACAGAAGCAGTTGCCCCTCACCATGATGGTGACTGTGAGTGATGTGGATCAGGTCACTACCAGTGGCAGGACTGCTCTGTCATGTGTGCTTCAAAAACTGCCTTTCCCTGGTGAAGTATTGAGGTTGGTGAGCCTGTAAGTGCGCAACTCTTTCCCGAGGTATTTGTGTCACTGGATACTACATTGGGAGTACTGTCATGATCAAGATGGTGGCTGTCTTACTGCGCATGCATGAACATTTATTGTGATTATTTTACTGTGATTTTATTGTTATTTAACTCTTGTCATAATTTGTAAATCTTAATGTTTGCTAAATTGTGCAGCGCTTTGGTTTTGAAAAGCGCTTAAAAAATTAAAATTTACTTACTTACTTACATTGTGGCTAATGCACATATACGAATATCATGATCTCAGCTCTGAAGGATAATGACTCCCAGAGGTAACTCAACAGGCATGAGGGCACAAGGTGAGTAGGGAAGAGGATTCCCTTTAAAAATAACAAGAAGTGACATAAAACTTGTAACATGTTGTGGGCGCCTTTTAGTGCACCGTGCTTGGTCTACTACTCATTCCCTCGGTGCTTCGTCCCATGTCCCCTGAGGACCACATACACAAAACAGTAATTCCTGGTAGCTGTGTAATAGTAGCTGATCCTGGGATTGCTAGCAGGGATTCCAGGATCAAGTGGACTGAGAGTCCAGGCTGAGAGGGACTATCTTGTTATGCGATGAGCAGCACGTCATGTAACCGCTACATGAGGGTTCACCATCCTGCATCAGTATGCCATCTTAGCATTTGCGTGCATGCAGGGCTGAGCAGCAAATTCAAACATAGCAGTAACCTTGTGGATGTCATACCCATATTGTGGTGAGTTAGGGCTTACAATGGGCTTACAGCATTCCAGCAGATGTTAAAGAGGTCCAAAGGTATATAGAGTAAATGCCTGCTTAATATAATTTCCCCTTAGGTATATGATGTACTATTGCATTTCCAGCCCTGGACACAGTAACTGGCAACCACAGAGACAAATATATAAAGATATGAAACAGAACAATTTAGTATCAAAAAAGCCTCCCTGTTACACTGATTAGTCACAAGACTAAATAATAATAACACATACCATAGTATTTAAGGTGATTTAGCTCCACATTTGGATCCTTACAAACTACTGAATAACAGGAACTGTGATTCCCTACTGCAACCTGATCAGTACCTCAGAGATTATCCCCCACAATGCTTACTTACTATGCTTTATGCAGTTTTGTTTATTTATTTATTTATTTAGTACAAGTCGGGTTTACAACCCTTGAGTCAGGGACTCATTTACAAAGGCACCTCGTCGCAGGGAGGGCAGACAACATGACAGTAAGAATAGTGCAGTTTACAACAGTGGATAATATTACAGGTGCGCAAGGAACATTTAACATAGAAACACTTAGGTTACAATAATTGCAGTTTTCATATCACTTGGGTTACATAAAGTTTCAAGTTGGGGTTTCATACCTGAATATAGAAGGTCTGCAGAGGAGACAGAGGGTTATAACCCTATACGGACCTCGTGGGGTCTGGGGAGAGGGTAAGGCAGTCCAGTGGACATTGTCATGCAAGGAGTAGGGCAGGTAGGTGCCATAGGTTAAAGCAGGTGGTTAGTTGCACTTGCAACAGTGGGTATAAAAGATGTGGTTCCGAAGGGCGTTTTTGAAGGCACCGATTTTGGGCAAGTTGGAGATGCAGCTAGGGAGTGAGTTGAACCAGGTGGAGGCTCGGTAGAGGAAAGATCTCTGGGCAAGAGAGGTTCTGTTTCTGGGCACCTGGAAGATGGTCTTAACAGAGCTATGGGTGGTGACAGATGATAACGAACACTGTAGGGAGGTGGAGACCCCCAGGAGGGAGAGTCTGTGCAGGGATTTCTTAGCGAATAGGCAGGTCTGGTAGAGCAGTCACTCATCTAAGTTGAGCAGATTGGTGGTAGAGTAGAGTAGGCAGGTGTGAGTGTGGCTGAGGGCACCGGTCAGGAGCATGCAGGCCTTATTAATGGAGAGATGGATTTTGGAGAGCGCAGTATTGTCAGCAGCGGCGTAGATGGGCAGGCCATAGTCCACGAGGGACAGGACGGAGGAGGTGATGGCCAGCCTGAGGGTAACCAGAGGAAGGCAGTCCCTGTGTCAGTATAGCATGCCAATCTGAGAGTTGATGGCAGCTGACAGGGCAGTACTGTGGGTGTGGAAGGAGAGGGCAGTGTCGAACGTGATGCCTAGGTATTTGTATGTGGTTACTTGCTCTAGTGGGTGCGGAATGCTGGGGAAAATCAGGAGGGGGTTATTTTTAGCTTTATTTTGGTGGTGGGAGAAGAGCATTGATTTGGATTTCTTCAAGTTAATGACCAGTCTGCGGTCACCGAACCAACTTTCGGCTTAAGTGTAAGCTTGCTGAAGGGATAATTGGAGGGAGGTGAGATTGGGATGTGAGGCAAAGAGGACTGCATCGTCAACATAGAGGAGCATCTTACTGGTACAGGCACTGGGGAGGGTGTTGAGATAGAAACTAAACAGGACTGGACCCAGGATGGAGCCCTGGGGGACTCTGGAGCGAACAGGAAGTGTGCTGGAGAGGGAGCCGCTGATCTTAACGCACTGGGATATAGCGAAGAGGTAGCTAGAGAACCATGACACGGGACCATTGGAGAATCCAATTTGGTGGAGAGGGTCAAGTAGGAGGTGGTGACAGACAGTGTTGAAGGCCTTGGAAAGGTCAATGAACACTGCACCTGTAAGGCTGCCAGAGTCGAGGGCAGAGTGCAGGTGTTGGGAGAATTCCAAGAGAGCCGTGGTTGTACTGTGACCTGGGTGGAAACCATGCTGTTCAGGACACATTATGTTGTGCTTGATTAAGTATTCAGTGAGCTGGATAGATACCACTTTCTCAAGGGCTTTAGAGAGTGGGGGGAGGATGGAGATTGGCCGATAATTATTGGGAGTGGACGGTCACCACTCTATATATGGGTGTGATTTGGGCCATTTTTCAAGCACGTGAAAACTGACCTAGGCATAGAGACCAGTTTAGAAGGTCAGTAAGGGGGACTAGGACTTCATCCAGGACCATACGGAGGATCCTGGAGTCGAGGGGGTCACTACTGGGGTTATTGCTGCTCAGGGCTTTTAGGAGGTGTGGCCTGGCTTCTTGGGGGGATAGGGTGCACAGGTAGATAGGTGGGCAAAGCAGGGTCGGTGGGGGAGAGGCGGGGACTGGGTCAAAGAAGTTACTGGGGAGGACCAAGCTTAAGTCAGAGAAGGCAGAGTTAAGGCTGTTGGCAATAATGAGTGGATCTGAGGTGGGGGTGCCATCGATGGAGAGCTGGTGTGGTGGGGGGAGCGAGACTTTCCATTCAGTTTTTTCAAATTATCCCAGAAGGTCCAGGCTGAGCCCCAGGTTGAAGCGAGAGTGGTCTGGTAGTGTTCTGCCTTGGCCCGCCTAATGGCCCAAGTGCACTTATTACATTCTGTGTTGTAGGCTTGTCTATCAGATGCCTTTCCAGATTCTACAGCAATGTGCCAGAGATTATCTCTGGTTTTGAGTCTCTGGAGGAGGGTTGGGGTGATCCATGGGGCATTCTGTTTCTTGGAGTGGGTCCTGGTGTGGGGACGAAGAGGTCACAGGCCTTACAGAAGGCATTTGTGAAGTGGTCTAGTGCTGAGTTAATGTCAGGAGTGTGCTGGATAGGGGACCAGTTGAGCTGGGTTAGGTATTGTTTTAATTTTCTGAGGCCGCTGGGCTGAAAGCACCAGTGCAGACTGGTCTGGGACACTGGCTTTGGAGTGGAGGATGACCAGAGACTAAGAACTGGGGAGTGGTCACTAAGAGAGTAGGTGACGTCAGTGCCATCCTTGATTTTGTGGGGGTGATTAGATATGACAACATCTAGGAGGGTGCTGGTGCTAGTAGAGTGGTTGAATCTAGTAGGCTATGTGACCAACTGGGCCATATCCAGGGCAGCAAAGGAGTCCCTTATGTGAGAGGCAGTGGAGGCAAGCCAGTTAACATTGAGATCACCTAGGATGACTTGCTCCACTTTGTGGGGGATGGATGTGAGGTAGTCAATGAGGGACTGGACCGCTTGGTTTTGATTTCTCAGGGGTACGTAGGAGACTGTGAGGAGGAGAGGGCCTCTGGCAGGGTCAGGTGTGATTTTTATGGTGAGGGCTTGGTCTCCATAGTCAAGTTTGGGAGCACGGAGTGCCTGACCTATGAGGGAGTCCCATACTAGTAGTGCGTAACCACTGCCGCATTTGCCTACATGGTTTTCCCTGTAGATGGTATATCCAGATAGGGTGGTAGCTGAGTCAGGGGTGGATTTGGAGAGTCAGGTCTCTACCAATGCAAGTATGTCAGGTTGATGTTGAACGACCCAGCACTGGAGGGCAGCGGATTTCTTTAGTAGACTGCAGATGTTTATGGATGCAAAACGGAGTCCGGATGCAGTACAGTTTTTGGGAGAGCTGGAAGCCAGGGGTCCTGGGTTCAGGTGTACATTTCCAGATAATAGTAATAGCAGTATGATTATTCTGGTTAGGGGCCGGTGGCGATGAGTGCCCCTGGGTCGATGCCCAGCTGAGGACTTTACAATGAGGGTGCATGGGGTGGGTAAAGCATGAAGGGAAGGAATGGCTGGGGACAGTTGGGTCCAGGATGGGCCTGGGAGGGTGGAGGGAATGGGCTGTTGGCAGGGTGGGGGTGCTGGGGGTCAGGGGTGCATCTAGGGTGGGGGCCAAGTCATTGTTGGGTAGTCTGGAGTGGGGTGCCTCACATGGTAAACAGGAGTACCGGTCAGTGAGAGGTCTGGGCCAGGAGGATGAGGGAGACCAGACATTGTAAAGAAGTGTAGGAGCCCATATTTTATGCTTATAGCAGACAATAAGCGTGCTGGCTGACCTACAGTGATGGTGGCTGCCACCGTGGAGTAGTGGTAGTGGTAGTGGTAGTGCTGCCGACTTTGGTGCAGAGGGTACCAGGTTCGAATACTCCAGTGGGGGGGACTTAGAGCCTAACGGGGAGGCAGTCTGGGGTTGCCAAGAAGGCTGGGGAGTACTAGGTTGGTGGTGAAAAGGGGGTGGAAATAGCAACTCCTAGTGGTCACAGGGGGGAGTAGGTTAGGTGGTGGCTATGAGGGTGTGGTCATCTGGGGATTGAGTAGGGAGGTTAAGTACTGAGCAGGGTATGGTCACGGGGAGGTGCAGTGAGGTATTCCAGACAGGGACTGAGCAGCTGAGAGGTGAGGAAGCTGAAAGTCCAAGAGTAGTAGAGTGTAAGGAGATGTAGGCGGATTGGGATGGCTGGAGGATAATCCCCTAGTGGGCAAAAGTATAAGCTGCAAATGGGGAAATGGGGACTTAGTTCCAGAAAGAGCAGGAAGTCACGTGACAGGATACAACAATAAAGGGAGGGTTGTTCTTGGGTGGGAGGGTGGCTGGAATGGGTGGGGCAGTCAACGCAAAGCGTCGATGGGCTAACACCCCTACGAAATAAGCTGGTAGAAGGAGGTAGACTTTACCTCTTAAGGCTCCTCTGTGGTGCTCATTGCCCCAGTTGAAGCATGCTGAACTGTGGTGAGTTTCTGCTGGGGGGTGCACCTGAGGCCTATACGGGAAGAGAACAAAAGAATGAAATTAATATGCAGCAGGAGGCTTTGGAGGCCCTGTGGACCTTATTGGGCATACGTCAAGACATAGCCTGGATATCGGGATTGGGTCCCTAGTGCACATGCACAAGAATCTCGATCAACATGGCGATTAGGGCCTTCACAGCAGGTAAGAAATAACAATCCCAAACAACAGTTCTTTACAGTATAACCCCTAGAAAAACACCTAAACTGTGTACAGATATCGTGCTGTAAGAGAAACCACACTGCCTGACTTAATGCACTGTAACAGCGAGTAGAATAGCATAGTATGCAGTCGCTAGAGAGATAACTCAAAATGAACTGTAATAGCAGGCAGAGTGAGGAACAACACAGTCGCTAGAGAGTCCAGAAACAGAGCTAACTGAGGCCCTTAAGGTGTCCCTGTAGTGTAGCTGAGATCTTCCTTGAAAGATTCAGTCCACGGGTGCTGCAAAAACTTTCAGTAGCTATGTAGGGATAAATAATATAAACTCACCCTTACGAAATATGCAATTGTTGTTACTTCAGCTATTTACATGAGAATAACAGGGTGAGGGGAATCCCTGTACTATGTTCCCATTGCCTAATGCAATAATTATTTGTATACAGTGGTGGGAAAATTAAAAAAAAACTTTGGCCGGCCTACTAGTACAGTGGAAGTGCTTATGTCTGTGACACCGATGACCGGGGTTCGGGAGCGGACCTTGGACACTGGAAGGTCGGCTGGGGAGAGGAGGCTGAGTGTCAAGGGACAGCTCCCCTTTCCAGGAGGAAGGGAACTTGGTACCTGATGCCGCTAACCCCTAGCACTGGCAGGAGGTTATGGCAGCCTGGGACCTATAGGGGAGCCTGTCAGGGGTGGGGACAGTGGACCTCTGCACATTGGGTGCGGGAGTGCACCTAATCATGTGCTGAGGTCATTGCATGACTAGCCCCCCTCAGACAGGTGGGGAGGGACAAACAAGGGAAAAAACCCTCAGTGTGACCCCTTTGGCGACTAGATCCCGGCATGTGCCTGGACCTAGCCGATGGGGTAGCTCTCTCTCCTGGCAGCATCCATGAGTCAAAAATCACGAGCCTAAAAATAATTTTTTGTTTACTAGATGTCAAGCCTCAAATGTAAAGAAATCATTTATTTACACTACTCACATCAAGTCCATAATTCCAGCCAGGGCCTTGTACAGACCTCGCGTTGTGCCTGACCTTGATAAACGTATCTGTTCAGCTGCGGTAGCCTGGCTTTCATTGACACTTGCTGTCTAACTGTTATTTTTTTGTCCCACAGCACTTGTCTCTTGATCTACTGTACCTGTCAGCTTCAGCGGCTTTGTTTGCAGTCGTGCCTTTCAAATACTCACTTCTGCTGAAACAAGTTGATTAGTGTGTTTCACTGACCCCCTTCTTTATTACCCCCCAACAGATTTCTCAATTTCAGTAGCAGCGTAGATCATTGTTACAACACCCAAAGCATCCTTAAACAGCTGTCACACGAGTTCCATGAATTGCATTCCCCCTGCTACTGTACCTCTATTATCCACAAAGTAATCAGCAATCGGCTGCAAGAACCACAAGTCCTGATTTTGCCATCCCATCTTGTATCGCTTTGGAACATTCTGATGCGCTATTGGTCAATGTTTGCCTTCCCTACCTGTGTGGTCTAAGACTGCTATTAACTCTATTTCATATGGTTATCTCCTTGCTTAGCCAAATGTAGTGCCTTGCACCTTATGTATTTGGACTATGTCATGTCTGGTCTGACCTGTTCTGACAATGTGTTCTTGACAATGGTAATTTTCTGCCTGCCTGTTATAATTAATTCAGGTCACCCTGAAGAAGGAAAGCTACATTTCAGTGGGCCTACCCGTTAACAAAATTAATAAATAAATATGTCCCCATATCCACTCTAGAACCCTGTTAACTCTGAAATTGACATGGCAGATATTGTGGACCATTTTCAGAGGTATAGTACACACAGCCATTTGAGGAGAAACAGCACCATCTTGTGACAGAAAAGGCAAATTTCCACACTAAGCATCCAAAGGAGGAAACTAATTGTTCAAAACGAGTCAAGAGATAATGCACAAGACACAGCACCAAGCATGGGGTGCCAGAAGATTACAAAATGTGGGTGGCTAAAGATCTGAAGGACACTTGTTACGGTATAAAGGACACTTTTTCCAAACCAGTTTTTGATATATAGAAATACATTAAATGCACATTTATAGTGAAGATAGTAATATTAAGAATATTTTTTCAGACAGGTATTATGAAGTTTAACCACTCATGTCAAAGGTATTTAAATGCTTTATTTTGTTGTTCCACCATGGTGCACTGCACACACAACTCAAATCCCTCCACTGCTACCTCCTGGTATCCAGGCACTTAGAAAAATCTGCAAATTACAATGCTAATTATCATAGACAGCGGACAGCACAGTGAATCATCCAGCAGCCTCTTGGAAGATTATATGTTTTTTATATGTTGAAAATTGCACTGAGCAAATATTATTTCCCTCCTTTCTCATTTTAGCACTTGTTATAGGATATCTACACTGCATGCCAAGCTTTAACATAGCAAGGAGCACCCATCTATAGAAAAAACAGAGCAAACACAAACACAGAAAAAACATCAAATGAGCCTGTGTAGAAAGGTCTTACTGCATGTACTATAGCATTTTCTGGAGGGAACCCAGAGGGCAACTATTTTCATTTCCGACATTTTCTTCTTAATCCAGAAGGCTTCAGTGATAGAAATGCCACCTGTAAAAGGGATAGACAGCTCATAATTTTTTTCAGAGCCAAAAGCAAGAGGGTATGTCTGTATTCCAAATAGACCTTAAGTGAGGTTGGTGGGATTATGGAACATGGGCAGGCAGGAGCTGAGATACTGGGAGCCATAACCGAGCTGGGCATTTTGATTTTAATACAGAAACAGAATTTGTTAGCAGAAAAGGACTACTTGGCCCACCTAGTCTGCCCAGATGGTCCCACACTAGTCTGCCTCTGCAGACCTTAACTGGTCTCTGGTGACCCGGGCCGGTGACCCTCCCTCATCCTTGCCTATTTACTAATATTTCTCTATGTCTATCCCACACATGCTTGACACACCCTACTGCTTTTGCCTCTACCAAACACTGTTTCAAAGCATTAGAATCAGAAGGTGATGCTTCTGTGCGCAAGTCTAGTGCTGGTAGTATAGTCTAGAGGTTAAAGCAATCTGCTGTGAATGAACTTACTAAATCCAGCAGCCCTGGGTTTGATTCTCATAACCTCCACTTACATAGTGTGTGACTGAGCAAGTCACTTAACCACCCCAGTGCTCCAAGGCCACACCTAAAAACAGGTACTTGTGCATAGTGTGCCTTACCTGGTCACAACTCGAGAAACAATGGGCAAAAATAAAGGGAGGCACTGAAAAGGCAACACATTTCTGTGCCAGACAGGTTAGCAAGGGTAACAGAAAAAAGAGACCATTATCGTTCTCTAAAGAAGTAGCGGAGAAAGTAAAGGCAAACAAACTAGCAACTAGAAGGTACAAGAGGACACTGAAGGAGGAAGATAGGGAGAGTTACCAGGAGAAACAAAGGGAGGCAGTGAGAGCAGTTAGGAGTGCAAAGGCGCAAATGGAGAATACTGCCCAGTCAATAACCAAAGCGGTTAAAACATTCTTTAGATATTTAAGCAAGAAGAGAAATACCAAAGGAAGGATAGTAAGGCTAAAAGGAAAAGGAGGGGTTTGTGAGGAAGAGGACTAAAAAAAGCAGACATACAGTATTGAACAATTACTTTTGTTCAGTATTTACAGAGGAAGGGGTAGGCGATGGACCAAAGATAAGGGACAAGAGCAGGAATGGAGGTGAAGACTAGTCCTTTTACAGAGGAGGGAGTCCTCAAGGAACTAGCACAATTAAAGAACACAAGGCAGGATTTATAAGCAGACTAGGTGGGCCTAGTGGTCCTTATCTGCTGTCAAGTATTATGTTACTATGTAATTAATGAGACCTGATGGGGTGCACTCTAAGATACTGAAGGAACTCAAGGAGGTGCTGCACCTCAGACAGCTCTGTTCAACCTATCACTAGAAACGGGAAGTTCCAGGAACTGGAGGAGGGCAGAAGTGGTCGCACTTCAGAAAAGTGGATGGAAAATGGGAGGAGGCAGGAAATTACAGACCTGTCAGCATGACTTTGGTAGGGGATAAAGAAATGGAATCGCTACGAAGGAAAGGATTGGGGAATACATTGTAACCAGTGGATTACAGGATCTGAGACACCATGGTTTCACAGGGTGGAGGGCTTGCCAGACAAACCTGATTGAGCTCTTTGACTGGGTCATCAAGGAAGTGGATCAGAAAGGAGCAGTAGATGTAGCCTACTTGGATTTCAGTAACACCTTTAACACCGTTCCACATAGAAGACTGGTGAGGAAGCTGGGCAACCTAGAGTGGCTCAAAAGTAGTAAAATGGGTAAGAAATTGGCTAAGCAATAAGAGTCAAAGGGTGTTGGTGAATGAGATCCACTCTGGAGAAGGTAAGGTGACCAATGAGTGTCACAGAGTCACTACTAGGCCGGTTCTCCTCAGTGTCTTTATTAGGGATGTTGCAGAAGGGCTGGAAGGGAAAGTATGCCTGTCCATGGATGACACAAAAATCTGCAACAAAGTGGACACACCGGGTTGGGGGGCAAGGAATATCTGAAAAGAGGAAGAATGGTCAAGGGAATAGCTGCTGGTTTTCAATGCAAAAAGTGCAAAATCATGCACTGGGGCACAGAAACCTAGGGGCAACGTACCAATTGAGCAGGGAGGTATTAGCAACCACAAAACAGGAAAGGGACCTGGGGTAATCATTTCTGATGACCTGAAGGGATTAGTGTACAGTATGTGAGGTAATACTCAGAAGTGAGAGAGAAATAAGAACTAAGACAACAGTGGGGACTACAAGAGCTAAAGATGGGGCAAATAATATAGAAGATTCAGTAAAACAGCAAACAATAACAAAATTCTTTGATAGAAAACCAGTCACAGGACATATTCTAAATAGCTCTAATGAAAAGGAAAGATTTATAAGGGGAAGAATGTTAAAAGGACTTAGAATTAATAATGGCAGTACCTTTAAGACAGATGCTGACTCCGAAGGCAGTTCAGACCCTGATGAACAACCGTGCAAAGGTAAATATAGCACATGAAATGTAAGTTTTTCCCCATCATCTTGTCTGCCTCAGAAGATTTTAGTGACCGTGAAATAGAACTGGAAAGAGATTTTGGAAAGGTCATCAGTCCCCATGTATTAAATTCTCCCACAGTGGTGTACGCGAACATAACAGGACTATGTTCAAAATTAAATGGTGGTAACTGGCAAATGTATATAAGAGACTGGGGTATTATATCCCTACAAGAAACATAGTTAAATTATACTGATGAACTGATAATACTGTACCTGGAATTTCAACATATGAAAAAAGGTGTCTAAAGAGAATAACATGGATAGAAATAAAGGGGGGACGGATGACCCTAGTATCAACACATCTACTTTGTAAATGTGTAACATGCTGGCACCATTGATATTATAAGTGTAAAGCATGATATGATGTGATATGATATGATATGATACGATATGATTATGGTTGTAGGAGACTTTTAATACTATTGATTAATACTACTGTTAATTTTAACATTATAATACTGTTAATGTTGATTAATACTACTGCTATTGCAATTGTATGTTAGAGATGTACTGCTTTTTATTTAAATAAATGACTACAGCCTTTTGATAACAAATTTTTTCCTGCTCTGATAGCTTTTCATCACCTCCATGATTCTCATTCCTTCTATCCCCTTCCCCATGGCTTGCTTCCTGTTGCCCTCCCAACTTTCTCACTCTGTTCACTTCTTTCTGCAAATCCTATGCTTTTTCACTGTCTCCTTTCTAAGACTGCCCCCTCCCTCCATCTCTAGCCCTTATCTAACCCACTCCCCTTTCACAGTCCCTCTTTCTCTGAGGTGGTGGGTGCAGGACCAGATGGAAGTGCCTACAATGGATCTCCAGCACCTAGGACGTGGCTGCTGCTTCAGATGCTGTCCCCTCTCCTACTGACCACTGCTGAACTCTCAGATATGGCTTACCTAGCAGCCTTCACCTCCACTAATCCACTACTGCCTTCCAAGCCCTGATTGGACAGTTCTTGGGTCCCAATGCCCCTTATTGGCTGATACCTTGAGCCACTAAAGACTGTAGCTCCCTGCCTTTAGAATCGAGCTTTCAGCTGGGCTTACTCCATCCCTGCTTCTCTGTTTGAATTTAATTGTAACTGCTCTGCCTTGCTTCTCTGTGCCTTTTCTATCCCTGATTTTGAACTGCTATTAATGTAAAACTGCATATTCTCCCCCAGAATTTGAAAGGTTCTTAATATAAAACTGCAAATGTATTCTTGGAACTAATATTGCTATTGTATATTAGAGCAGTACTGATTTATTTTTTTGGTTTTTAAGTGTCAATTTCCCATTAGCAGATTATAAAGATCTGCCACTAGAGGATGTTAGTTCTTTTGCAGCATGACTGAAGTAAGAGGATCTTTCACTGTGAACTATAGGCCCCCCTCATTTGATCTCTAGCCAACCCTTGTAGATACTTCAAGCTGCTCTATATCTGACTGCTTGAACCTCTGACCCTCCACTCCGGAGACTTACACCCTATCCGATACGGCACTGGAGCAGCCACTTTGGCTCTGTACTTTTTCACTCCCTCTACTTTTCCTATCCCCTCTTGTCTGAAGCCACCCCCCTTCCTGAGACTTCGACCGTCTAGTTATCGGTCACTAAACTTATGCTCCAATATGAGGTGGGCTATGCTACCACTGCTGGCTGTCTCACTGCTAGGCACCCTACTCCTTATAGATTTTGGTGCTTCCATACTTGTCATAGAACAGAAGCTCCTATCCTTCCTTACCTCCTGCTTCACCCCTGACATCCCCGTCCCAATGTCAGGAGGAGGACCCCATAGGCCTTGCTTTTTGCATTTTTCCAAACAGGATGCCTGCCATCTTGGCTTCCTCCTTTTTACTACTACTATCCCTTTCCATATTGTCCCACGGCATAGTACCTGCTCTTCTCTTTGCTTCTACTAGCAGGAGACATTAAGACCAATCCTGCCCCCCATGAACCGCCACTGATCACTGAAATCTATATGGAACTCCTTCTTTGGTTTGAAGTTCCACACATCAACCTCTGCAGCCTCTCCTCCAAATTCATCGACCTTGAACCCTTGGTTCCCGATACAGGCCACATGTGCCAGGCATCTCTGAGACGTGGCTAAAACCTCATCTCTCTGATACTGTCTACTATCTCCCAGGATACTCCTGCTGAGGCATGACAGGACTGGTAAGAAATGGGGTGGTGCAGTGGCTATCTACATCTGTGAATCTCTCTCTGCTATCCCCGTCCTCTGCTCCAACCCTAGCTCACCCAGTGAGTGGCTCTTAGTGGGACTGACCATAGTTGCAGCAAAAAAGATGTATGTGGGATGCTGCTATAACCCCCCTCCAGGACACCCACCAGGTCTCACCACCCACCTTGAAGGGATAGGAAGCCTCTCCCCCACTAGGGACACCATCCTCCTTGGGGATTTCAACCTGGACTGGCTTAGTGCCCAGGAACCTGATTACTCTAACCAACTCAAGCTCCATAACCTAGTCCAAATTATCACCATCTCCACCAGGTACAACCCTAGTACCCAAAACCATTCACTTCTTGACTGGGTAATCACCAATGGAGAGGACAGGGTGCTCCTATCAGGACATCTGTCTGATGCTATTAGCTATCACTCCCCAACCTTACTGGTCTGGGCCTCTAAGACAAAGTGCTCACCCCTAAACTACTCTCCTTCCATAATTTCAATCGTCCGACATCCCTCCTCTTTAATGATGTTCAAGCGATAAACTGGTCAGCCTTCTACACCCTCTCTGACATGTCCGAAGCTGGGAGTTTCTTCAACCACATAATCTCTTTTCAAAATCAACATTTCCCCTGACTACTCGCCGAGTTAGGGGTGGCTGTATGGACTGGGTTACTAAAGACCTCCTGGACATGATGAGAGAAAGGGATAGACTATGGTCAGCATATAAAAAAAAGCTCCTCTACCCGATGGAATGAGTACCGGTGGCTACGAAACCTTTGTAAACAGTCAGCCCTTGCCAAAAAGCATGCCTTCCTTCAGGGCAAATGAAGGAACGGTCTTCATGATCCCCATTGCTTCTGGTGTGACGTCGGTTAATTACTCAACCCTTGAACTCATAACCCCATTGTTTACCCTGACACTCCCTCCGGACATCTGGCTGACCCAGTTGCTGTGGCAGAGGCCTTCAATAAAAAAACTCACAGACCTGTCTGCCCTCCTCAGCAAACTGCCACCCCTGGTGACCACTGGTCTCTCTGATCATCCTACCACCCATACCCCACAAACTCCTCCCCTCCCCTCTTTCTACTTCTGGATCATCACCCCCACGGGCACTGCCAAACAGCCTGCCTAGTTGGGGCAGCCTGGGCAGCGATGGTCTTTTCCCTGCTATGCTTAAACTTATATCACCTGCCATCTTAAAACCACTCACCTACCTCTTTAACCTGGCATTGACTACCTCCTCAGTGCCCAGCACTTGGAAGCATGGCAGGATGGTCCCTGAGTTCAAAGACTGGCGACCCACACTATCTCCAGATAACTATTGGCCCTATATCTTGCTCCCCCACCTTAGTAAACTCCTAGAAAGGATTGTCCACTGACAACTGTCTAACTATATTGACATGCACACAACCTACTGTCCAGACAGCAACACGGCTTCCATAAGCATCACTCCACCACATCTGCCCTCACCCTGTTTACCAATCATATTCTTAGGAACATGGACCTTGGAAGAGCAACGGGTGCTGTCTTTATTGACCTGTCTAAAGCATTTGACCTGGTCGACCACATCCTGTTGCTCTCCTCCCTCTGCACTCTTGGCTGCTCTACTGAGACCATGAAGTGTTTCCAAAGTTACCTTTCAGATACATCTCAGTCGGTATGTGTAGGACCATCTACTTCCCCTGCCCTTCCAGTTGTTTCCGGTGTACCTTAGGGCTCCATCCTGAGTCCACTCTTATTCTCCCTGTTTATAAACTCTAGCCCCTCTGACTGTCTCACTTGTGATTCCCTGTTTTATGCAGGTGACCATGTCCTCTTCACTAGTGACAAGGCTCTTGAGAATGTATTCAGGGTTTTATCTGATAACTATTCTGCGGCGCACATCTGGTTCCATTCACATCACCTTATTGTTAAGCAGTTGGGGTCTGGCAGAGGTTGTCTGAACCTTCTTTTGCTGAGTAGTTGGGGAAAGGATTTAGTTGCTGGATAAACTTTAAATTCTGTTTCAGTCTGTGGACTTTAGGACAGTAGTGCTGACTTGTTTAATACAGTGTTTGTGTGTGTGTGTGGGACCTTCCTCCAGAGGAGGTTGCAGTGCTTGGAGGTGCAGTGAGGGGCAGACACAGGGCTTGGAGGTGCAGTGAGGGGCAGACACAGGGCTGATACACTCTCGTGAGAGTCGGGTGTGGGCCCTAATCCCACTCTTCCCCATCCCTCCTTCCCCAGAGCACAGCTCATTTATAGGGGAACACCTGCCCTGCAATTGGAGAAAGGGGCTTCAGGTGCAGCTCATGTAGTTCTATTTAATAATGCTGCCACAGGGCAAGGAAAAAGCATAGGTAGGTCTCAAATAGGAGTACAGCATCCACAATGAATTGCTGACTAGTGTGATAGTTGGATATTGTGAAGGGCCTTCAACTGGAATATATCAGGTAAAATATGTTAGAGGCTGGGCTAGGATTAGTTAATTCTACTTGTTGTAGGGATAGTTAGTGTGGAGAGGCTGTATAGGTAGTGTGGACCATGGGTAGGATTGTTGGGTGCAATGGTTGTGGGGCATCAATGCAGATGAATATACTGTGGAGGCTGGGAGGGTGTCCAATATGCCACAGGTGAAGGAGGCTCAAGGGAGAGTTTCAGTGGCTTGGCAGGGAGCTGGGAAGGTTGAGGGATGAGTGGAAGATTATGTCGGTAGGAGGGCTGACATCTGAGAGTATTGTGGGGGCACCACAGAGAAGGAACAGTGGGTCAAGGGAGGGAGGAGGGGACAAACTAGACAGGAAGCCAGCTGATGAAGGGTGGACTCTAGTAGGACCTAGAAAAAGAGGAGCAGCAGTAGGTAGGAGGGAGGAGAAAGCACATAGTAAGGCAAAGGGGATAAGGAACATGTTTACTTTACTAGCAACAGATGGGAAAGAGGATGCAGGAGGTGATTGCACAAGGGATAGCACTCACAAAAAAGAGGGAGTGAGGTGCATTGCTAGTGGAGAGATTGAGCATGGTGTGGCAAGGGAGGGATAATACTTGGAGAGGTGATGAGGGAGAGGGAGGTTGGCAGTCAAACAGGAGGAGGGGGAGTCCTAATTGGGAGGGACAGGGGGGAAGACACTGGGGTACATGGTAAAAAAACAGTCTTGACAGTCTTGAGTGGCTCCATAAATGAGAACTTGGGTGGGGGGGTGGAGACAGGCACAACGAAAGAGGAGGGGGGTGTACTGGTGTTGGGGGACTCCATATTCAAGGGGATCAGATGGGGCAGCAAGGGGGAGAAACACAGTCAGATATGGGTGGAGTCCATACCAGGATTAAAGGCAGACATGGCAGGACAGGCAATCCTAAGGTGCATAAAGAAGGGTAGGAGGAAACCACACATTGTGGTACATGTGGGGACAAATGACCTAGCTTGGGAAATGGTGGAGGTAACAAGGGATAGGACTGAGGAAGTGGGAAGGTTGTGCGAGGAGACTGGGGAGTTTGTGGCCTTCTCTGAAGTGCCCCCAGTACCCTGCGCAAGCACAGTGAGAAAGAAGAGGATTAGAAAGTTGAACATATGGTTGGTAGAATGGTGTCGAACTAAGGGGTATGGGGTGGTGGATGGCTAGGGCAGTACCTGGGATAATAGCAATCTGTTTGCAAGGGATAAGCTGCAGCTGAGTGGGGAGGGGAAGGAGGTATTAAAGCAAAGACTGGGGAGGTATATTGCAACAAGGGTGAATTTAAACTAGATGGGGGGTGGCAAGTGGACAGCAGGTTGGCAGGGATTCGATAGCGTGGAGTCACAGCCTACCCCCCAGGCAAGCAGGGAAGGACTCTGGGCAGCCAAAATAGGAGGGAGTAGAAGGGAGGAGATGGAGGCTAGTGAAGGGAAGGCATTATGGAGGGTGGTCTCATTGAATGCAAGAAGCCTAGGAAACAAATCCGCTGAGCTACAGGCACTCTTAGCAGTGTGGAGGGTGGATATTGCAGCTGTCACAGAAACATAGGCAACTGAGCACCAGGACTGGGATCTGGCAATCCCAGGATACAAATTATACAGGAAGGAAATGTAAGGAGGGGAAGGGTGTGGGGTGGCAGTCTACTGTATGTGAGGGACGGGATCAAATGCACAAAAGACAAGGGAGAAGAAAGGAGAACAGAGGCAATCTGGCTGCAGCTTCTAGACTCAAGGGGTAGGAAATTGCGGTTTGGGGTGGTATACAGGTCACCATCCCAGTCTGAGGAGCTTGATAGGGAGTTAGCGGGACAAATCAAAAGGTATGTAGAAAAGAGAAGGTGGTCATCATGGGGGATTTCAACTTGCCAGGGGTTGACTGGAGCATTCCAGTCACCTCCAGTGCTAGGGAGCAAGTGCTCCTGGATGCAATCCAGGAGGATCTCCTGACACAGTTGGTTACTGTACCTACTAGGCTAAAGAACACTTTAGATCTGGTATTGTCAAATGGGGAGGCAGTGAGGGAACTAAAGGTAGAGGACCCACTAGCCAACAGCAATCACCAAATGGTGTGGTTTAATATTACGATGTGCTGGGAGCCAGAGAAATCAGTAACTCGGGTGGTAAACTTCAGGGGAGCAGACTTTGGGAGGATGCAGAAAGTACTGAAAGGGAAACTGAAGGGCATAAGGCAGGAGATGGACATGGAGCAGAAATGGGTTATTATTAAACAAGGGGTTACAGAGGCAACAGAAGCCTGCACCAAGGCACAGAGTTAGAGGCGCAGAGCAAGAAAACCATGCTGGTTGAATAGCGAGGTTGTGGAGGTGGTGAGGGCAAAACGAGTGGTGCACCAGAGGTTTAGGAGGACAAGGAAGGAAGTGGACAGGGAGGAATATGCAAGATGGTCCAGGGAGGTGACCAGAAAAGTGAGAGAAGCCATGGCCCAGCGGAAGCTGAGATTAACACAGAGAATTAATGGGAGGGAGAAAGACATTTTCAGATACACCTGGGAGAAAAGAAAATGCAAGGAGACAATAGTGAGGATAAAAAGGAGTGGAGAGTGGACGGAAAAGGGGAAGGAGCAGGCAGAAGCACTGAATGAATACTTTTGCTCAGTGTTCATGGAAGAAAAGGGGGGACCGCTACCAGCATGGGCTGGGAGGGTGGAGACAGGGGGAGAGGAGGTGACAGATGGAAGAATTGAGGCAAATAGAGTCCTAGAGGACTGAGGGCACTGAAGGTAGACAAGGCACCAGGGCCGGATGGTATCCACCCCAGGGTGTTGAGGGAGATGGTGGAGGTGTTGGCAGAGCTGCTGGCAGATCTGTACAGCAACTCACTGGAGTCGGGATGTGTGCCACTGGACTGGGGATGGCACATGTAGTACCATTACACAAGAGCAGGCTAAGGGATGAACTGAGTAATTATCGTCCGGTAAGTCTCACTCCATAGGGTGCAAACTCATGGAAATGATACTAAAGGAAAAACTGGTGTCATACCTGGAGGACAATGGCCTCCAGGATGTGAGGCAGCATGGGTTTGTTTCAGGGAAGTCTTGTCAAACCAACCTCATACAATATTATGACTGGGTGACAGGTGAGCTGGATAAGGGTCATGCGGTGGATGTTCTTTACTTGGACTTCAGCAAGGTCTTCAATTCGGTGCCTCACGAGTGGCTTGGAAGGAAGCTAACTGGTGTAGGAGTAGGGGCCAAAATGATAAACTGGATTACAAGCTGGCTGAGTGGCAGGCTGTAATGGATGGTGGTGAGAGGGGAGCTCTCAACTCCAAGGCCAGAGACAAGTGGGGTGCCACAGGGCTCTGTATTGGGGCCAGTATTGTTTGGGCTCTTTATATCAGACATTGCACACAGGGTGGTGAGCAAGGTAAGTCTGTTCACTGACGACACCAAAATTGGAGCAGTGGTGAATGGAGAGAGGGATGGAAGCAGCTGCAGGGGCCTACATGAAGCTACAGGAGTGGTCAGAGAGGTGGCAGCTGGGATTCAATGCAAAGAAGTGTAATGTTATGCACTTTGGGGTGAAGAACCCAAGGAGAGAATACAGGCTGGGGGGGTTAAGCTGGGGATCACTGAGGAGGAGGAGAAGGACCTAGGGGTAATGATAACAGGGACCATGAACAACACTGCCCAGTGCAGGAGAGTTGCTACAAAAGTGAACAAAATGCTGGGATGCATAGTGAGGGGGCTTTCATCCAGGTGAAGAAAGGTGATCTTGCCCCTCTATAGGTCACTGGTAAGGCCGCACTTAGAGTATTGTGTGCAGTTTTGGAGGCCATACCTAAAGCGTGATATCAGGGTACTAGATGGGGTGCAGAGGAGGCAACAAAGATGATATGTGGAATGGAGGAAGAGACAATGACAGCAGCCTGGGAGACCTGAACATGCACACCCTGGAGGACAGAAGGGACAGGAGGGACATGATAGAGACATTCAAGTATCTGAGGGGAATCAATAAGGATGGGGCAGATGGGGCCTTTAAGTTAAGGAAGGGAGGGTCACCAGGGTGCATGGGCTAAGAATAGAGGGGAAGATTTAGGAAGGAAATGAGGAGACACTATTTCACAGAGAGGGTGGTAGCAAAATGGAACGCCCTACCAGAATGGATGGTATCATGTAAATCTGTGAACAGCTTCAAAAGGGCATGGGACAGGGAACAGGGGAGGATGAGGGTGGGGAGGTGGGGGTGGCAGTGGAATGACAAAGGGGGCAGCTGCAAACTAGGGGTGGTGGCTGACACTCGAGCTCACTTAGATAGACCGGTGGTCTGTTTCTGGTACATTCATTGTTCATATGTTCGCACGTTCGTATGTTCAATTAATGCTAAAAACAAAATCCATGCTATTTGGGTCTAAGCCCTTCTTTCTAAAGTAGCCAAGACTGGGTCCACCCTCTAGTTGTCTCACCAGACAACACTGTATTAAAATGTACTAACCTTCAAAAATCTGGGAGTTATCCTGGACCCATCCCTCTCCTTTTCCCATCATATCTCCTCTGTTATCTGCCGTATTGACCAGAAACTTGGTATCAGATAGTCACTCCTGACCAGGGAAGCCCATTTAGCCATTGCCCAAGGCAACCTGCTACCCTTGATTGACTACTGCTCCCCTAGTTACTCACACATATCCTCAGTCTTGTGTGCACGCCTCTGCTCTATGTACAACAACGTACAACAACATATGTCGTTTCACTCTCCTGGCACCTTATTCCACTCACCACTGCCACCTCTACCAGACTCTTGGCTATCTCCCACTACACTGCAGATTTGATAATGGGCTTAGTTGCCTCCTAGACAGTGCCATCAAGCATGGCGAAGCCTCCCCTTATATGCCGCTCCTGAAGACCAGAACTCCCTCAAGGTGCCTGCATGCATCCTAAGTCCCCCAGATATCCCGAATGTCTCCTCAGCTATGGGTAGCAGAGCATTATCTGTAGCTGCTCCCACTTTGTGGAACAGAATCCCCATGCCCATACACTCTCTGGACTCCCATGACACTTTCAAGACACATCTCAAATCCTGGCTGCTTGATGAGGCCACATGATATTGCTAGCTTGGATAACCCCACCACCACCTTTCTGACTTTTTCCTCTTGGGCTGCTTTGGCCTCCCCTGCCTTCCCTCATTTCTTTGGACTCCTTTCTTACATCCCTAACTACCTGCTTCTCAGGCTGTCCCTTGGCTATTGTCTTGTATGTTTCTTTTTCTTTTTTACATCATGCATTCATTTGCATTTATCCTTTGTAAATAATTCTATAATAATTGTTGCTTATCATGAAATACAGATTGTTTTTTGTTTTTCAGGCTTTCGTTAATTTTCTTTCTTATGTTATTTTCTTTGTTCACCAATGATGTCTGTATTTCACTTTGTTCACCAATGATGTCTGTCTATCCACGTGGGCTGGATATTCAAAGGGTTGCACCATGCGCATAGGGTTGCGCCTGCGCCAAGTCTGAAATTGCGCCATTCTGCCATATTCAGCAGGAGGCAGTTGCACCCCCAAGTCAAGCTGAGCAACAACGCCAATGCTAATGAAGGCATGCTCAACCTGGGGAGAACCAGCCATAAACTGCACAGCCCGATATTCAGCGGGCTGTGCAGGAGATGTCAGGCGCAACCCCAAACCTGCGCCTGCACAACTTTGAGCAAAAAAAAAGGTAAGTTGAGGGCCACCCACAGGTGAGCTGCCACATTGCAGGGTGCAACACAGCAGCTGCCACCTGTGGAGTGGCCCTCACTTTTCTGCACCTGCAATCGCGGGCATAATAGTAACCCCGACTGGCCCGATCGCGGGCATAAGGTGAAAACACCTCCTCCCCTCACTGGCCCAATCGCGGGCATGGTGAAAACACCCCCGACTGGCGGGTCGCGGGCATAGTGAAAACACCCTCCTCCCCCGACTGGCCCGATCGCGGGCATAGTGGCACCCCCCTCCCCGACCTGGCCCGATCGCGGGCATAAGTGAAAAAAATCCCCCACCCCAACTGGCCCGATCGCGGGCATAAGTGAAAAAAAACACCCCACTAGCCCGATGCGGGCAGAACAGGGTTCAACCCCCAAGAACATATCCCTGGTGGTCCAGTGGACCGCGCAGCCGATCAGCGGGCATAGAGTCCACCACCCCAGGTCCACCTACCCTGGTAATCTGGTGGCCCCCACCACCCACGGAGCCCCTCCCCCCTCCCGTCAGCGGTAGGCGGCATCCACCGCCTGCCGCCCGCCTCGCCAACTGACTGTTGGTAGGGCTGCCGCCCATTGGTTCAGAGCAAGAGCCAATGGGCATGCAGCCATACATCTAAGGCAGTCAGATATGTATAGAATTCATTCACATATCTGGACTTCTGCTCTGTTATGGGCTACACACCATTAGCTCTTGCTCTGAACCAATAGGCGTAGCCCTACCGAATAATCAATCGGCGAGCAGCGGGCGCCCGCTGAGTGGGATGCTGCTCCTGCCGGCTGGCCGGAGGGTGGTGGGGCTCCGATGGTGGGTGGGGTGGGGCCACTAGTCACCAGGGTAGGTGGACATCAGGAGGTGGACTCTTATGTCCACGATAGGCTTAGCGGTCCACTGGACCACCAGGGATATGTTCTTGGGGGGTTGAACTCTGTTCTGCCAGCGATCGGGCTAGTGGGGGTGGGTTTTTTCACTTATGCGGATCATAATGGTTTACACTATGCCCTGTCCGAGCCAGTCGGGGTGAGGGTACTATATGCCCGCAGTGGACCAGTGGGGAGGTGGGGTATTTCAACAGTTATGCCCGCGTCGGGCTGCAGGCGTCGGTCCCGATGCTGCTGCCTGGCAGGGGCACCAGGCACAAGTCCTGGGATCGGCGACCTGCATGCTAATAATGGAATGCAATTGGCTTATAAATAGATGCAAATGGCCCCCCTGTGCCTTGCATGAATTATGGCCCTATTTACATGTCATCTTTTGAATATCGGAAATTTGCGCATGGCACAATGGAACTTGCGCCACCGCATCTTGAATGCTCCACTCTGACCACTTGCGGTGGCGCAAGTTCCACTGCGCCATGCACAGTGGCTGTGACTGGGGGGTGATATTCAAAGGAGTTGCTCAATAGCGCACCTCCGTTTAATATCGCCCCGGCCACACCCCTGCGCAACTATTTTGTGCAGCGCAAGGGCTTGCGCCACTGATTGGCGCAGTTTGAATACCCAGCCCAGTGTTTGTACTCATTATATTACTTGCCACCACCTCTGTAAATGCCACCTGTGTGGCCCGGATCATGCCTGAAAATGGTCCCCTGGATCAGTGCACTTACCCGCTTACCAAAGACTTAAATAAAAAATACTAGACTTGGTACACACTTAGAAAGTGAATGTGATATGAACCTTTTGAACCTAAACTGTTTGTACAGCATACCAAGAAGTGCTTCAAGAGACTGTTTATTTAATAATAGATGCAATTATCTGCTATGCTTCTTATTGAGAATAATCTGAGCTTACTTAATGGTAGGACTAATGGGGACATAATAGGGGAAATTACATTTCCAACGAGATGGGGAAGATCGGTATTATATTTGCAGCATTTAGCTTATTTGAGTATGATAGGGTGGCGAGTTTTGAGGTCATGTCAGAAACATCAAGTGACCAGTTTCCATGTATTATTAATTCAAATGATAGAAACATAGAAATTGATGGCAGATAAGGACTGATAGGCCCATCCAGTCTGCCCACTTTTCCTGCCTACTGTAAAAGCCACAGACCCTACCTGATCTCCGGCTTTACCTCCTCGTTCCTATTGCTAGGGTTCCCCTATGCCTGTCCCATGCATGCTTGAATTCCCCCACTGTGCTTCCCTCTACCAACTCTGCTGGGTGTCTACTCCATGCATCTACCACCCTTTCTATGAAGAAATACTTCCTCACGGTACCCCTTAGCCTACCCCCTTTCAACCTTCTGTCGTGCCCCCTCGTTCCTGGACATCTCCTTTTCTGAAAGATGCTAATCTCCGGTACCCTATTTATGCCTTTTAGATATTTGTAGGTTTCTATCATATCTCCCCTGTCTCTCTTCTCCTCCAGGGTATACATATTGAGGTCTCCCAGTCTCTTCTCATATGGCTTTTGGTGCAGGCATTGCACCATCTTTGTTGCCCTTCTTTGAACTGTCTCTACCCTGTCTACATCCTTACAGAGATGCATCCTCCAGAACTGGACACCGTATACCAAATGAGGCCTCACCAATGATCTGTATAGTGGCATCACCACCTCCTTCCTTCTGTTCGTGATACCTCTCACTATGCACCCCAGCATCCCACTGGCTCTTCCCACAGCCTTGGTACATTGTTTGGCCACCTTTAGGTCATCAGAAATGATTACCCCCAAATCCCTTTCCTGTTTGGTGACCATCAGTCCCCCCCCCAACATGTAATCTTCCCCTGGGTTCTTGTAGAAACATAGAAACATAGAATTTGACAGCAGATAAAGACCACTTGACTCACCTAGTCTGCCCATTTTCCTACCTAACAGATAAGCTGCAGATCCTAGTTAACCAACAGCTTACTTCCTCCTACCCCCCACTAGGACTGCCTTATGTCTGTCCCATGCATTCTTGAATTCCCCCACTGTTCTTGACTCCACGACTTCCTCAGGGAGGCTGTTCCACGCATCCACAACCCTCTCTGTGAAAACATACAGTACTTCCTCACATTACCTCTGAGCTGTGCCCCCTCTATCTTCAAATTGTACCCCCTTGTTCTTGCACATCTCTTTTTCTGAAAGATGCTACCCTCTTGGACTTTGTTGATTCCCTTGAGGTACTTGAAAGTTTCTATCATGTCCTCTCTCTCCCTTCTTTCCTCAAGGGTATACATATTAAGTAAGCAATAATACCCAACAGGGTGGGCGGTATTGTGCTATACCGGACTGCCCAGGGGTGTAATGAGGCCCGACGACGCAGGCGGAGGGCCTTATAGCCCCTGGAAGGTCCGGTATAGCACAATACCGCCCACCCTGGAGGGTATTATTGTGCTTAGAAAATGGGCACTATAAAATGAAAATAAGTTTTATAAAAAGTTTAAATAAAAAAATAGTTTAAAATACATTTTTGTAATAAAATAGTTCCTCCGCCTGCACTAAAATATATGTGTGTTTTGTTTCTTTAGATAGAGTCTTTCCTTGAACTGGAGCCTTTCAATCTGGATGTCATGGTTTATCACACACACACACACACACACACACACACACACACACAGATTCTGGTTGCCACGGAGAAACAATAACACTAATGAGCACCTACCTCAGAGCTGCTTTCATGCCCCCAGGATCGCGATTGCAATTGTAATCAGCGTGACAGGAATTTTTTTTCACAATTTCTGTTTTTTTATTTACTCCTATCTACCCTCAGTGCCCGCTCCTTCGGGCCGCTCAACCCATCTCTGCCCCGAACATAGCCTCCACCCCCCACAGCAGTTTCTCCGTTTCCTCTGCTTCAGTCTATTACGTCTATGATGTTTTTTGCCTGGTCATACCTGGAGAAGGATGTACACAGCATCCACGTCTATCAAGCGCTGTTCATTGCTCTACTGAGAAAGGCAGTGTGAGAGCAGATGAACAGGAAGAGGTTTTTGTATTTGTTCTTTTTTTTTAAAACATGCCTGGTAGCGCTTGGAAGAGATGCGAGTGCACGGACAGTTGAAGGGACTGGGAGATCAGAAACATGTCTCGATCAACTGACAGCTGCTGTATTAGAGAACTAAGTGCAAGTTGGGTTTAGATTCATTTATTTTATGTGAGCGTTGGGTTGTAGTTGGTATTTAAAACTAATAGACTGGCAGAGCAAGGGGAAGGTGACGAGTTGTTCAGTTTGTAAAATGGCGGCAAATTTGAAAATAAGCATCAGCTGGCTATACAGGTACGATCGCGGTCATGGTATGGTAAGCGACAGCATGACTGTTTCAAGTGAAGGCAGTTCTGTAGTGTTTGGCAACACAGGAAAAAAAAAATTGTATGTAACTTTTTTTTCTTTTCCGACTCGTATGTGGCGACTATTTGTTGATGCGTCGGCTGGGGGAGAGGGGTGTCGCTCACTAAGTGAGAAAAAAACATGGCGGTATTTGCGTTTTTCAAAATTCTAATGGCCCAGTATTATTTCGAATGATATGAGGCAATGCAGAGTGGGACTTGTTATTTCCCAGTCTCTATTGTCTCATACCCGACTGGCTGATTTCTGCTTTTAGCCAATCAGCATCAAGATTACACTTTGCCCATTTTCTAAGCTCCTTTAGTCTTTCGTCATATGTCTTCTGGTGCAGACCCTGCACCATTTTGGTTGCCCTCCTCGGGACAGCCTCCACTCTGTCTATGTCTTTGCGGAGATTGGGTCTCCAGAACTGCACACAGTACTCCAGATGGGGTCTCACCAACTGTCTGTACAGAGGGATAACAACTTCCTGTTTTCTACTATTGATGCCTCTTTCTATGCATACCAGTATCCTCCCAGCCTTCCTTACTGCCTTCTCACATTGCTTACCCACCTTTAGATCATCTGATATAATTACCCCCAGGTCCCTTTCCATTTTTACTGTTGTCAGAATCTCACCCCCCATTGTGTACTCTTCCCCTGGGTTTTTGTTTCCCATGTGCATTACCTTGCACTTCTTTGCATTGCATCTGAGCTGCCATACATTTGACCATTCCTCCAACCTTGCCAAGTCCCTTCTCATCCTTTCCACTCCATCTTGTGTATCAACCCTGTTGCAGATCTTTGTGTTGTCTGCAAGAGACATACTTTTCCTTCCAGTTCCTCTGCAATGTCACTTATAAAGACATTAAAAGGACCGGTCAGTACTGAACCCTCGGTAACCGCTAGTAACCCTCCTTTCTTCACTGTGTACTCCATTTACTGCTACCCTTGCATCCTGTTGTCTAGCCAATTTTTATCCAGGTTACCACCTTAGGACCCACTCCCAGGCTGGCTAACTTGTGTATTAATCTTTGTGTGGACTGTATGAAATGCCTTGCTAAAATCTAGGTAGGCCATGTCCACAGCCCCTCCCTGGTCTACTACTTTGGTCACCCAGTCAAAGAAATCTATTAGATTCATCTGACATGACCTTCCCATCGTGAATCCATGCTGCCTTGGGTCCTGTGCCCCACTGGCCTCTAGGTACTCAACAATTCTTTCCTTCAGAAGTGATTCCATCAATTTCCCTACCACTGAGGTCAAACTAACTGATCTGTAGTTCCCTGCTTCTGTCCTGCTTGAAAATAATTGTGCCCGAAAATAAATGTTTTTGCACTTTTTGCATTAATCTCACCTGCCACTCTGGACCATTCCTCCAGTTTACCTTTGTCCCTTCTCATTTTGTCCACTCCTCCGGATGTCCACACTGTTGCAGATCTTAGTGTCATCCACAGAGCACATTTTCCCTCAGCCCCTCCGCAATGTCACTTATGAAAATATTAACCAGGACTGGGTCCAGGACTGATCTTTGTAGCACCCTACTAGTCACCCTCCTTTCCTCAGATTAAGCACCATTTACCACAACCCTCTATCTTCTATCGCTCAACCAGTTCCTAATCCAGTTTACCACCTGTGACCCATTCCCTGGCTGCCCAGCTTGTTCACAAGTCTTCTATGTGGAACGGCTATCAAGGCCTTACTGAAATCCAGGATAGGCCACATCCACTGCTCCTCTTGATCCATGACCTTAATCACCCAGCCAAAGAAATCATTTAGATTTGTTTGACATTCCCACTGTGAATCCATGCGGTCTCAGATCCAATGTTCCACTGGATTCAAGGTATTGCACGATCCTTTGCTTAAGTAGTGATTCCATAATCATGTCCACTGCAGAAGTGAGGCTGACTGGTCTATAGTTTATAGCCTCCTCCCTACTGCCACTTTTGTGAAGAGGGACTACATCTGCCCTCCTCCAGTCCTCCAGAACCACTCCCGTATCGAGTGACTCATTGAACAGGGTTGCCAGTGGTGTTGCCAGTACCTCCCATAGTTCCCTTAATATTCTAGGATGTATCTTATCTGGTTCCATTGCCTTGTCCACTTTCAGTTTTGTGAGTTCTTTTAGTACTCTCTCTTCTGTAAATGGACTGGTGTCCATTTCCCTCCCATATTTGTTCATGTTGCCTAACTGCAGTCCCTCACCTTCTTCTTCTGTAAATACAGAGCAAAAATATTTGTTCAGTATTGTTGCTTTTCCCAGGTCCTCTTCCACACACTCTCCTTCTTCCCCTTTAAGCCTTACAATCCCACAGCTTGTTTTTCTCCTTTCACTAATGTACCTATAAAAAGTCTTGTCTCCGTTTTTTATTTCCCGTGCTGTTTTTTCCTCCATTTGTGCCTTTGTACTCCTAACTGTTTTCCCTGCCACCCTCTGTTTAACTAGATACACTACCCTCTCCTCCTCCTCCTGCTCCTGTATTTCCTGAAAGCTGTCTTTTTCACCCTTACTTTCCCAGCCACTGGCTTTGTGAACCACAGTGGCTTTCTAGTTCTCTTGCCCTTGTTTGCGTGCCTAATGTAAAGGTTTGTCACCTTCACTATGGCTCCTTTCAGACTGGCCCACTGCTCTTCCACTTACCCCCCTTTTGTCCCTTTCTGCAGGGCACGCTTGAGACATATCCCCATCTTAGTAAAGTCCACTGTACTGAAATCCAAGACCCTTGCCTTTATGGGGCTTGACGCTGCCACTATACCCATGCTGAACCACACTGTGTGCTGATCACTGGATTAGGCTAAATGTACCTATGACCCAATATTACATACTCAGGCAGATGAACACCTGGTGACATATGGTGCAAAGAGAGGTAAATGGGAACCTATAGCTCCAACCAAATTGGAAGAAGTACAAGAAGATGCTATAATCCTTAAAACTGAGGAAGATATTCTAAATATGCCACAACATTCAAAATTTAGTCAGTCAGTTAGTCAGTGTCAGTGGCTCAGTAGGTAGCGCACTCGCCTCTGAGGCCAGGAGATCAAAGGGCTGTGGGTTCAGTTCCCACATCTGGCACTTGGGTTAATATCCTAGTACTGACACTGTAGTGCAGCATGAGAGGGGTGCAGCACTTCTGAGGTGCCGTCTTTCGGATGAGACGTTAAACCAAGGTCCCATCTACCTGGATTGGTGGTAGTTCAGGTGGATGCTAAAGATCCCACGGCACGTATCAAAAAGAGTAGGGGAAGTTTTTATTGAGAGAAAACATAACATCACAAAAAAAAGAGCAAATTAAAAGATATTAATACAAAAAGAAAAGAGAAAAAAAAAAAAAGGAACAATGTGTTACATATCACCATGAAAGAAAAAGTCTTCACAACATAGGAAAATGTTTCCATAAAGCTATCATTTGGTCATTAGAATAATGCTTCCTATCAGTTGCATATAAAGTAAGTAAGTCATTATGAACAGACTCAATTATAACTGAATAAGAAATCTGTTGCTGTTGTAACACAAGTTTACATCGACTTGCCATAGAAAATACTGTAATAAAGCAAAAAACATTTAAGGTACTTTTATGATAGGTTTTCCAAGTCCCTGTATAATCTCCCAGAATGAGAGTATGATATGTTAATGAAGTAAGATCGGCATTTTCCAATAAAGTGCTGCTTGTGACCAAAAGCCTGACTATCTATACAATCTATAAAGAAATGCTGTTGACTTTCTTCCATATTAATACATTGTGGTTTTAAACAATATCTGTCATCTAGAGGTTTGTATTTCATGTTTCCCCTGACACCTAATCTTCCATGAGCTGACATCCAAATAACATCCCAAGTTTTGACTGGGATTCTATAATCTGTTAATTTATGTAGTGCTGAGATCATGTTAGTGGGGGTACACTGAGGAAAAAGCAGTGTAATTTTCTGGACTTCATAAACAATATGAGCATAAAAAGTTTTCGAGACAATGTAAGTAATTTTGCAGTGGAATCTTCCACTGATAGAGTTTCTTAAGTGTGGCAAGTCCATACTTAGGTAAGAGAGTCAGATAAAATAATTTTGGGAAATAAAGACCATTTAAAGAAATATTTATGCCAAATTGACTGGACCCAGAACTGCCAAGTTAACGAGGGCTGAGTCCAAATAAATGAAAATGATGAAAACAAAAAGGTAGAATGGAAAAAAACAACGGGATTAATCATATTGAGACCTCCATCTTTTTGGGGCAGGTATGTGTAGTCTCTCTTTATAGGGTTAAGTCTGTTTCCCCAGAGCATCTGGAAAAAAATGCTATATAACCTAGTTTCTATAGAGACAGGGGGAGGAAAAACATGACTTATGTATGTAAACTGGGGCAACAAAAATTGTTTAATAATCGCTACTCTTTTTTGTTTACTAAAGGTCCAGCTTTTCCAGAGGTTTACCTTTGATTCTCCTATCTCCAATCTTTTTTCCCAATTATATAGTGCCATGTCCTCAACTCCAAACCACACCCCTAATATTTTTGAGGCATCGTGATACAGGTATATTAAAATGGTAGAGACTAATGAAGGAATAGTTTGTAAGGGTATTATAAAGCTTTTCCTATATTTAGGGGCACCTGAAAATTCTCCAAAAAGTAAAATCTCTAATGCTCTTTGTAATGACAGAGACATTTGCTAATAGCAAAGAACATCATCTGCAAATGCTGTAATTTTACTTTATCTGATACCAGGGAGGAAAGTCCCATAATCTGATAGTCAGAAACAATACTTCTAATGACTGGGTCCAAAATGAAAGTATACAGTAGAGGGCTTAAAGGGCAACCTTGCCGTACACCTCTCTTAATTTTAATTTCAGAACCCATTAATCCATTTACAAGTGGAATAGTGACTGCCTGGCTATACAGGTTAATTATCCATTGAACAAACGTTTCCGGAATGCCATAATGAGTTAAAACAAAATACAAATAGGAGTGACAGACCGTATCGAAAGCTTTTGCTTGATCTAAGGCCACTATAATGCCTGAACCTGAAGAGTTTTGTGACAACGTAGAAAAAATATCTCTTACTAAATACAGGTTTTGTTGAATAGTTCTAGTGGGTATAGAACAAGTTTGTGCTGGATGGATCAAAATTTCTGCAGCTTTTATTAATCGATTATGCAAAATCTTAGTTAATATTTTGTAGTGGTGTTTAATAAACTAATCGGTCTCAATTAGATACCAAACTCTTATCACCCTTTTGTATAAAAGGTCATAAGTAGAGTAGACAGGGTTTTAGCAGTTGGAATATTTAAAACTGAATTAAAACTGGAGGCAGAAAGAATTCCATATATTTAGAGCAAGTTTTATAGAACTCATTTGGTATGCCATCCAGACCTGGAGCAGTTCCAGACTTCAAATGTTTTATTACCTCTGCAACTTCATATGAAGTAATAGGAAGTACTAATGATTGTAAAATATTTTCCGAAGTTTAGGTATAGTGGGGAGTTTGTTAGTGGAAATGCTTCTATAAGTAATGTGGTTGAGGACGAGAAATATTCTTGTATATATTGTTGGACAATAGATAATATCCCTATCTCAGAGGTAACCAACTCCCCCTGAGAATTAACAAGTCCTGTCATTAAAGTATTAGTAAGATGGGTTTTACAGGCCTGGAAAGTATCAGACATGGGACTATGTTTTATCCCATATTTGAATTCTAAATCTAGAGATTTTGCCCTATCATATTGAAAATCCTTCAGTGATTTTTTTATTGTTGTAATTTGGGAATGAATTAAGGAACGTTCTTTAGGCGGTAAGGACATTAATTTGTATAATTGATTTCTATGTAATAAATATTGAAGATATTCTGAGTTTACTTTAAGTTTACCCCACTTAATAAACAAAGATTTAATTTCACTTTTCAATTGTACCCACCAATCATAATAATTGTCAAAGAAACCCATAGTAGAGAATTTAGCAGTAAAAACTTTCTAATTTAGAAAAGAATTTTCGTCCTGCAAAAAAGAAGTATTTAATCTCCATCGGCAGTGTAAGAAGGGAAAAATAGGGGATATGAGTCAATGAAAGATTGCTGAATAAAATATGATGGTCCGAAAATTCAGTAGGTAAAGCTGAACAATTTTTGGAAAAGATATGGAAACAAAAAATATATCAATCAGGTTGAAAAAGTGTGTCTAAAATATGTTTCACCGCCCGTGGGTGTGAAGCTTCTAAAAGCGTCTTTGAGGCCTGAATCTTTAATCAGTTTATGAAGAAAATGGAATCGTAATATATCTTTTCCCAAGTAGTTTATTCATATTGTTATCTAGAGAGCAGTTAAAATCTCCTCCCCAAATAATATGTTTCCTAGTTAGCAAAAGGGTTTAACCTCTTCAAAAATCTCTATCCGAGATAATTTTGTCTGAGGTGCATACAAATTAATCAAGCGAAGGAATATTCCCCAAAGAAAAATCCAAAAGTAACAACCTGCCAGGTCTAAGGTCCATTACGAGATATTTTAATGATGTATTTCCAAATAATACCCCAATCCCGTCTGCAACATCTGAGCCAAATGTCCAGAAGGAAGGACCCCAAATCCACTTCCTTTGCAATTGTGTCATTTCAAAAGAGATGTTACCGTGGTCTCTTGTAAAAATTATCCAGTTTCAAAGACCCCAAATACATCAAAATAGATAATTGTCTTTGAAAAGTTTTATACTACAGACATTGTATGAGGCCAGTTTTAATATGGTCATATGGAATCAAAAATGTCAAGGACTATTTTTTGACTAACCTTCCTTTTCTTCCCTTTTTCCTTTCTTTTCTTTCGCTAGCTCTGTTGTTTTACTCTCATCATCTTCGGTAATTAATTCTGATACATGAGAGGTATCAGATTCAAGGTCTGACTCCCTGGGGTCATCTTGAAGAGGGGAAAAGATATTCTCTGTAGGTAAAGGGTTATGGGGGGATTGTTTTATAGAGGCCCTAGTAAGTCGCCTGCTTTTGATGGTGTCGAATGGGGGGGGGCATAGAAAGGCCAGCAGTTTGTTTACTGGAGGCGGGAGGTTTGGAAGCAGTGTGGCTATCTGCAGAAATATGGGGTTCCTTAAAAACAGTCCCTGTCATTTTAGGGGTCACCACATGGTCTGCTGCTGGAGGGGTTGAAGGCATAGAGGCAGTTTTGTCAACAGGTCTATGTTTTTTTGCCTAGGCTTTCTTTAGTAACTCATCTTGATCCCAACCTTCAGTGCAATTTCTGCGAGCCAGGGCACTGGTGAAAGGCGTGGCCCTTTCGGCCAGAGGTTGCACTGAAAAATGTTGGTACACATATCTAAAGAGTGACCAAAACCTCCACATAAGGGCATTTCAGCACATCACAGACACTACTTATGGGTTTTGGCTCCACACTTGTAGCAGGCTCTGGGTTGTCCACCATAAAGCAAACTCCCTATCTTTACCCAAAAAGAAACTGTTGGGAAGATGTACTACCTCAGAGTTGACTAGGAAGAGTTTACTTTGAACTTCCAGCTCCCAGTCCATATGCCTTCAGAATCCAGTAAGGCCTCTGGCGGGCTCAAAATATCGCATTTAGACTGCAACCAATGATAAATATCGCTGACATTTACCCCTTCGTTACGAAACATAATTGTAATGTAGAGAATTTGTGGTCTAGTGAGTGGGATAACAGAGAAGGGGTCCAAATTGGGGTAGTCTTAAGGGTAGTATACTTATCCCAAAATTTGTGTAGAAGGGTATGAGACTGGAAACTAATATCAAATGAGTCCTCACCTGAAATGTGGATTAAAGCATATATATCCGAGGCAGAAAAACCCATAGAGAATTTTAAAAGCTGTTTAAACACATAATACCTATCTGGATGCTCTGGGAGACCACCTTTATAGCATATCCTAACAGCATTACGTCTCGGGGCCTGTTCTAATTTATTTTTAAATAACTCCGACATAGGAGGCCTGGTTTGGGAGTCTGTACCCCTGCTTGTGAAGACATTTCAATATTTTCTTTTACAAACCCAGCAGTATCAGAAAAGAGGTAGTTGGTTTCAAGAAACCAAGTACTCTCCCACCCTCAGTGAATACAGCGCTTTTAGATGGAATGTCAGAAATACCTGGGCCCAGTGATTCTGAATTGGTGGCATGCTTAGAAATGGAAGAGTCCAACGAGAAGGTAGTCCAATCGGATCAGGAATCCAACGTCCGAGTCCGTTTTCGCCATCCTGCTCCTGTTAGGGCCAAATCTTCCGACCAGTCGACAGAGGAATCCTGTGGGGCCCTTTCCTGCAGTCCAAAGCACCGTCGCATAGCCTGTGACACTCGTTGTCCGCTTGCAAAACCTGTCCCTGTAGCATCATGTTCTCGGGAAATCCGTTCCGCCTGAGTGCTCGATTCTAAACCAGTCCCTGGAGTCAGAGAGGAACACGCTGAATCCGGACTCGATGCTGCTGGCTCCACGAACCCCTCGGTTACCGAACTCCCGCTTGCTGGAATATCTCCAGCCACCTCCAAAAAACTCGTTCTTGCTTCGGTGCCATTTCCAACAAGGGAATATCCACGGACAAATTGGAGTCTTGCAAAGGAGTACAAACCGCATCTCTGAACCTTGCTGAAATCAACCTCCATCTCAACGGTAGTTACTGTAATGCTGCCATCATGCAGCGTGACGTCAGCGAAACACCTACTGATGGCAACTAGGCAGCCAGTAGGGGAAATTCCCCAGTGTCCTGGCCAAATTTCCCTCATTCACTCAAAATACCACCAACAGCTTAATCTGGTTCAAGGTCAGTTGGCTTTCATCTGTATCCCCCTCCCCCGGGTCGTGGCTGAAAATAGGCAGGATTTGTCTAGTGCACTTACCCGGTCAACAAAAAATAAATAAATAAATAAAATAAAATCTACAGTCTATGGCTGAGAAAATATAATACAACAAATTGGAGATATGCTGTCTTCCGGTAATAGATATCCTGGGATTCAACAAGATCATGTTAAGAAGAAACACTCATGGTATGATAAGCAATGTAAATACAAAAAACTACAGCTGAGTAAATTGGCAAGGGAAACTAGACACTTTTATGAGTTACACAATAAGGAAGCGTTTATAAAATTAAGGAGAGAGTATTATGATCTACTGGTAGTCATGAGAAGGTCCTATGATAAAAATAAGTGGGCAGAGTTAAAGGATGATATACAGAGAAAGATACCAGAACATTTTGGAATCTTACTGTCATTGGACAAAATCAAAGAGGATACAATCAAAGACATATGACTATCCAAGCAGTTATTCCAGCAAAAATATGGACAAACTATTATAAAGCTCTTCTTGGTCAGTCAAACCATGATGTTAGTTTAGTGAATCTCACCTAAAGGAAAGAGGTCTCTCAGATGGGATGCCAATAACCATTAGCCAAATAATAAAATACATTAATAATCAGAAGAATAACAAATCCACTCCTTTCCAGCAGAAGTGTTCAAAATAATGCCCCTTGGTTGTCTGATATTCTTGCTAAACTTTTAACTATGTCTATGTGACAGGGGACATACCTTAATACTGGTGTACATCTGAGATTGTTCCACCATACAAGACAGGAGAAGTGTAGGACCCTGTTTCCTACAGACCAGTCTTTCTTCTTATGTGTTTCTGCAAAAATTATACAATATACCATCTAGAGGAGTTGGAAAATGGTTCAGAACCTGAAAATGTGCCTATTCAAAGCAATTTGGATTTAGGAAAAATGTTCCACATTAGATGACATCTTCGTTTTACAGTATGTATACCATAAATATGTACAATAAAAAAAACTATTATTTCTGTCTTTTCTGGCATTTGTGGGACCTTTGCTAATGTAACTAGTTCAATTCCATGGGAAAGGCTATACAATCTCAAGATCCTATCATATTTGTTGGAAACTCTGAGACCACCCACACCGATAGCAAAATTTCAGTTTACTATACAACTCAGTGGCACTTGTCAAAGAAAATATTAGTGAGTAAAGGGGTGAAAACAAGGATGCCTGTTACCCCCCCCCTTTTGTTTAAAGGGATGTTCTCACCCCACCCCAGCCTCAGAGTGTCTTTAGTTTAAAAAACACGTTATGATTGATTACATTCTGTAGAGATTGCTGATATAGCTGATAGTCTGATTCTGATTCCTTCTATTCTTTTTAAAAGTGAAAAATAGACTGCCCACTGTACTGGTGTTGCCACATAGAAATGTGTTTGTTTACAGCCCTTGATCAACTCCCACTGTATCTCTCCTGGACATGGGAACCCCCCCCCCCCAACACCATCTAGCCACTTATGATGCAGTGGGAGACAAGGAGACTAATTCATCATGAGTGACTGCTCTGTTTGGGGCTTTCCTAGTGTTCACAAAGTATGCAATATGGTGGATCAATGATTTGAAACAAAACAAGGTTGGGAATATTTACATTATTAGCATGCATTTCACTTCTGCTAAGAAGGGAATCAGATGAAACAGCCAGCAACATCACTGAATCTTAAAGAAGGTAGGCAATCATAAAATGTGGGTTTTCAACTAGAAATAATATGGGACCCCATATTCAGAGCCATCCGGATGCATGGCGCAAATGGATGTGCTGCACAAAAAATGGTCGGCTAGCTCTGATGGGATATTCAACAGAATGCTCGAACAGAACAGATCGCGTATTCTGTTTGAATTTCGGACCCTGGATGCATGGCACATAGCTGGCAGACACCATGCTTGCTGCATACCTGGATGCACTATTTTCTGTAAGGGCGATATTCAGCCTAAATATACTAATGAGCTCATTGGGCATGCATGCCCATTGTAGTCTCATTAGCATGGTTATGCTGGGCTATATGTGCTGGGCTAGCCCTCTCCCCCTCCCCAGCCCTGATCACAGCCTGTCATATAAACATACACATATCCTCATTTCCATAGTGTAGTGAACCCTCCTCCCAGCCCTGATCCTCGATGTAATAAAGTACAAACATTTTCACCATTTCCATAGTGTAGTGGATCTCGCTCCTAGCCCCGAGCCTCGTTATAAGAAAGTACAAACATTTTCCTTGTTTCCATTGCATAGTGGACCCCACCCTCCCTACCCTGGTAGAGCAGTAACCCCCTCCCGCATCCCCAACCCGGCGTGTGTCAGAGACTGGCACAGCCCTCCACACCGTGCCATGGCCAGCCACTAATTGATCAGTACCAGAGTCCATGCAGTAAACAGTATGCACTCACTGGCTGGCAATTACCAATGAGCACATACAATTTACTGTACACGCTCGGGTACCGATTAGTCAGCGGCTGGCCATGGCAGGGTGTGGAGGGTTGTGCCAGTTGTTGGCACAGATCGGGTTAGGGGGTATGGGGTGGGTTACTTCCTACTGGGGTGGGGAGTGAGGGTCCACTACACTATGGAAATAGGGAAAATGTTTGTACTTTATTACACTGGGGCTCAGATCAGGAGGGGACCACTACACTAGGGAAACGGAGAAGACTGAGAGATGGTGCAACAATTCAGATGGCTGTAGCACAGCTAAACAGTTATAAACATGAGTTGTGAAACCTATTGTCCAAAAATCAATGTAACTGGTACCCTAAATAGCTATGTGTTTCTGCCATGCATATCTCTATATTGTCTGCTCAACTGATGCTCTGTTTCTTGTCTTTGTATACTGATGTACAGTAATTACATTAATTTGATGTTTTGTATTATGTTCCATCCTATGTATTTTTGATTGTTCTGGTTGATATGAAAACAGGCCCTTGTCTCATGGACTTTCCAGAGTATAAATAAACAAAACAAAATCAAGCTACCTTGGATAAACTAGATCTAAAACTAATTACAATAAAATAAAAAATAAAAATTTTAGGAACCCTCAGAACTTCTCTTACCATTAGGCAGCAGATTCCATATGTAGAAATTGCTTGGAGGTTGCAGAATTTAAAACAACCTTTAGAAATATACAAACATTTTCAAAACAAAGGCTACTCTAAGGTTGTCTTAGATGAGGCATTAGCAAAAGCAACAGTTGCAGACGAAAGCAGTTACTTCAGGTCAAACAAAACCTGAGCAATGAGGCAACCCACTAATTTGTGTATCGTGGGGTACAATTCTCTGGCTCAAAGATAATAGAGATTCTTATCAAAAATGTCCTTACTACAGCATTGTGATATCCCTGATCTTTTTTCTAACCCCCCAACGGTAACCTACAGTACAGAAGAGGCAAAAATTCAAAAGATCACCTGATCACCCACAGCCATCTTATACTAGCTGATACAATCCGCCCCCCGCCTGGTTACCCCCACAACCAAAGGGCTTTTTTACATGCAGTAATTGTTCTGCTTGTACCTATGGTATGCTTGGTAAAGAATTTGTTTGTCTTGAATGGGACATTTGAAGGTTTAAAATCTACAAGAAGCAATAATTCTAAACTACTAGGTGAAAAAAAAAGTAACAATTATAAGAAGTAGGTTCTTTACTCAGAGAGTGGTTGGAATGTGGAATAAACTGCCTCAAAATATCTTTAATAGGGGAATTTAACAATTTTCGATCATAGACTGGATCACTGTATGTGAGACAAAAAGTTTGAATTCCACCCATAAGGCACATGGATGGCAAGTTCAATAAAGGGCCTTGTTGCCTACTGTACTCGTATAACTCCTATGAACCTATTGCAGCTGACAGGTTTGAGTGAAGAAATGCATTATTCTGTTTGTCTGTGAGAAACATGATTGTATAAAGGCTGAAATAACTTGAATGTTATTAACATACAACACTGTTGAACTGATTTCTTTCAGATATTCTTCCACTCTGTTCAGTGCATTAGAATATGAAATGTTGTTGGAATAAACTCTGAATATGGCAACTGGAATTGTGAACCTTGTTTTTAATAGTTATATTCATTTTATATGTTTGACATTTCTTGTTTGTGCTGGCTTTGCTCACCGTAATACATATGTATAAATGAATCCCACTCTTAACCATCATGGATTGCACGGTATCCCATGGGTACTGCTGAGTTCAGTCAAGATTTAAACTAAGCTAGCAGCCTGGCGTATTTTGTGCTGAATTTTAACATTTTACTAAGCACTATGGGCCTGATTCTAGAAAGGCAAATAGGCCAGATGCATGTAAAGCAATTGCGACATGCGATATATGCCATGTTCCAGAACATGCAAGACATACGACAAATGTAACTGTGCAAGTCGCGACATGCAAGATACACGATATAAAAGGGCATAACACGCAGCAGCGACATAAGATACACCAGCAGAAATGCAAGAGCGATGGCAGAAGCTGCAGCAGAGAGGCAAAGATATAAGAGAAACTTCAACCATGAGGCGGTCAATACACTAGTGCAGGAGATAGATAAGCACCATGCACTCCTCATGAATTGAGGAGGGGAGACTAAGAAGAGGGATAAAAGGACGATGGCATGGGACAGAGTCACATGCAAGGTGAATGCCATAGCAGCACAACGGAGGACAGTGCATGACATACAAAAAAAGTACAATGACTTAAAGCGCCTAGTGAAGTGCAAGCTGGCCCAGAACAGATGGAGCACACAGGGCAGGGTGGACCACCCAGCAGCAGCCACTCAGCAGCCTTGAGGAGGATAGCAGCACACTTGAGCCAGCAGAGCATCGATAGTGTCACAGAGCTGGACACCTTCAGACAGCAAACCGGCACAGGTAGGGACAATCAACACCAATGCATGTGACAGGCCTGACATGGCAACAGCACTGCATCCAACAGAAAAGGTGGTGTGGGTGGGGTGACACTGTGTAGGCAGATGCAGCAGTGAGGTGGCATGCCACATCAATGCCAAATGGCCAGAGCCAGCCACAGAGTGGGCACAGGGAACCATATCATGGCCAGGGTGTCCCAGGGACAAGCACGTGTATAGCTGACGTGTGGTGCCATGCAAAGGAACGTGCTATGCTGATCTGTGGAGGGGTCAGGTACATGCACATGGAACCGGTGGGGGGGCCTTGCTGTGACATGCACTGTGTACTGTTGGGGGCTGTTTTTCAGGTATGGGCTGTGTTGAAAAAGGGGTGCTCTGATACATAGAAACATAGAAACATAGATTTTGACGGCAGATAAGGACGGCTTGGCCCACCCAGTCTGCCCGTTTCCTACCTAATGGATAAGCTGCAGATCCTAGTTAACCAAAACTACTTCTTCCTTCCCCACCCCTAGAATTGCCTTATGACTGTTCCATGCATGCTTGAATTCCACCACTGTTTTTGGCTCATTAGCTTCCTCCGGAAGGCCGCTCCATGCATCCACAACCCTCTGTGAAAAAAATACTTCCTTAAATTACCTCTGAGTCAGCCTCTTCTATCTAAATTGTGCCCTTTGTTCTTGCACACCTCTTTTTGAAAGATGCTACCCTCTTGGACTTTGTTGATTCCCTTGAGGTGCTTGAAAGTTTCTATCATGTCCCCCTCTCCCTTCTTTCCTCAAGGCTATACATATTTAGCTCCTTAAGTCTCTCTTCATATGTCTTCGGTGCAGACCCTGCACCATTTTAGTGCCCTCCTCTGGACAGCTTCCATCCTGTTTATGTCTTTGAGATTGGGTCTCCAGAACTGCATGCAGTACTCCAGATGGGGTCTCACCAGCTGTCTGTACAGAGGGATAATAACTTCCTGTTTTCTACTGGTGATGCCTCTCCCTATGCATCCCAGTATCCCTCAGCCCTCCTTGCTGCCCTCTCACATTGCTTGCCCACCTTTAGGTCATCTGATATGACTACCCCCAGGTCCCTTTCCATTTTTGTTGTTGTTAGTATCTCACCCCCATTGTGTACTCTTCCCCAGGGTTTTTGTTTCCCAGGTGCATTACCTTGCACTTCTTAGCAATGAATCTAAGCTGCCATACATTTGACCATTCCTCTAACCTTGCCAAGTCCATTCTCATCCTTTCCACCCTCCTTGCATCAACTCTGTTGCAGATCTTTGTGACATCTGCAAAGAGACATACTTTCCTTCCAGTCCCTCTGCAATGTCACTTATAAAGACATTGAAGAGGACCAGTCCTAATACTGAACCATGTGGTACCCCACTAGTAACCCTCCTTTCTTCAGAGTGGACTCCATTTACTATTACTCTCTGTGTCCTATTCTCCAGCCAATTCTTTACCCAGGCTGTCATCTTGGGACCCACTCCCAGGCTGGCTAACTTGTATATTAATCTTTTGTGTGGGACTGTGTCAAATGCCTTGCTAAAGTCTAGGTAGGCCATGTCCACAGCCCCTCCCTGATCTACTACTTTGGGCACCCAGTCAAAGAAATCTATCAGATTTGTCTGGCATGACCTTCCCGCTGTGAATCCATGCTGCCTTGGGTCCTGTGCCCCTCTGGCCTCTAGATACTCAACAATTCTTTCCTTCAGAAGTGATTCCATCATTTTCCCTACCACTGAGGTTAAACTAACAGGTCTGTAGTTTCCTGCTTCTGCCTTGCTCCCACTTTTGTGAAGGGGAATCACATCTGCCCTTCTCCAGTCCTTGGGTACCACCCCATCCTCCCATGATTTGTTAAAGAGGGTAGTCAGTGGTGTCACCAGTTCTACCCTTAGTTCTTTTAGAATTCTGGGATGAATCCCATCAGGCCTCATTGCTTTGTCCACCTTCAGTTTTAAGAGTTCTTTCAGAACCTTTTCTTCTGTAAAAGGGCTGGTATCAACTTCTGTATCCAGAGTGTTTCTACTGTTTGTTTTAGGTACCTCCCCTACTTCCTTTGTAAATACTGAGCAAAAATATTTGTTTAGTATCTCTGCCTTTTCACAGTCACCCTCTGCCCACCCTCCCTCTCTCCTCTTTATTAAGCCTCACTAACCCTCCCTTGGTCTTCTTTCGCTCCCTGATGTACCTATAAAAGGTTTTAACCCCCTTCTTAACTGAGTTGGCTATCTTTTCCTCGGTTTGGGCCTTTGCTGTTCTGACTGCCTTCCCAGCTTCTTTTTGCTTAACTGATACAGTTCTCTGTCCTGCTCCTTCTGTGATTCCTTGTACTTCCTGAATGCTTTCTTTTTCTCTTGAACCTTCACTGCCACTTCCTTTGAGAACCATGGTGGTTTCTTACATCGTTTCGTTTTGTTTATTTGCTTCACACAAAGGCTTGTTACCTCTGTGATGGCAGTTTTTATTATTCCCCATTGTTCTTCCACCCCTCCTTCCTGCCCATTTGCTAGTGCATTCCTTAGGCACTCACCCATTTTGGCAAAGTCAGCCCCCTAAAGTCCAGTACTTTTGCCTTTGTATGGCTTGATTCTATTGCTGTGTTTATTGTGAACCATACTGTTCGATGGTCGCTAGTTTCCAGATGGCTACCCACTTCTACATCTGTGATCCTCTCTTCATCTCCATTTGAGAGAACCAGGTCTAAGATTGCTCCCTCTCGAGTGGGCTCCAATACTAGTTGTCTAAGGCATGCCTCCTGTAGGGAATCCAGAATAACCCCACTCTTCGAAGTGGCTGCTGCAACTGCACTCCAGTTAACATCTGGCATATTCAGATCACCCATCAGCAATATCTCCCCTTTTTCTGCCATTCTAAGTATACTTTCCATCATTTCCTTGTCTATTTCCTCCCCCTGAGAAGGGGGTCTGTATACAACCCCTGTGCAGATTGTGGTGCCATTGCCGGTCTCCAAATTTATCCACAGTGCTTCTCCTCCTCGCTGTTTTCCCTTTTGTTCTGTTGCTTTGATTCCTTCCCTTATGTAAAGAGCTACTCCTCCTCCTCTTTACCTCCCTGTCCCTCCTGTAGATAGTGTATCCTGGTATGTTTACGTCCCAGTCATGATTTTGTGTGTACCATGTTTCTGTGACTGCCACGATATCCAGATGTTCCTCCTCCATCAAAGCCACTAATTCAGGAAGCTTGTTACTCAGACTACGGGCATTGGTACTCATTGCTCTCCATTTTTTGATGGCTTTACCTTCTTTTGCAGCATCCCCCACTGACCTTTCTACCTCGGTCTTTTTCTTATTTAGTACCCTGTTTTGTAGGGAGGGCTGGGATTTTCCTGCTGCTTATCAGTGCCCCCCTTGACTAGTTTAAAAGCTTGCCAATGAAGCATTTAAACCGATTGCTCAAAAGACTTGTTCCCTTCCTGGACAGATGCAGACCATCCTGCCAGTATAGGCTGGTGTCCCTCCAGATGGAACCCCAGTCCCCAATGAAGCCAAACCCCTGTGCTCCACACCATTTTTTCAACCATTCATTAAACTGCATGGTGCAAAGTACCCTCGCCTCACTCATGCCATTGACAGGCAGCACCTCAGAGAAGGATATTGTGTGTGCTACTTGTCTTAGGCCCCTCCCCAATTCTACATAGTCCTTCTGCACTGCTCTAATCTCATGATGAGCCAAGTCATTTGACTCTAGGTGGACAATGACATCCAGCTCAGACTCCCGTGCAGCTGTTCTCGTGATCCTGAGGATGCGCTTCCTGTCTCTCCAAGCCATGGCACCAGACAGGCACCTTGCTTGCAGTTTCCCTCTCCCCCCAGTTCTGGCCCTTAATAATTGAGTCCCCACCAGGAGCTGCTTCCTTTCCCTGTGGTGTCCTCTGCCTCCTTCTGTGGGCCTCCCTTGTGACAGTTGTCCTCAGCCTCCTTAGTCTCCTCTGCAGGTGCATCCATAGGGGAGCTATGCTCCCCAGAATGGTGTATGGATTGTGGTGTGGAACAACTGACTGGGTGTGCCTCTGTTCCACCATCCTCACCCTCCCTGAGGCCCACTGTGATCCAACTGCTGTGCTTTCTTGCAACCTCTGAGGTAGTGGTGGTGGCTCTGGTACTCCCTGGATGGGGAGATTCCCTTCCCTACCGTCCAGTGTGGCCTGGGGAAACATAGAAACATAGACTTTGATGGCAGATAAGGACCACTGGGCCCATCTAGTCTGCCCATTTCCTACCTACAGGATAGGCGAGATCCTAGTTAACCAACAGCCTATTTCTTCCTACCCCCACAAATTGCCTTATGTCTGTCCCATGCATTCTTGAATTCTCCCAGTTTTAGACCCCACAACCTCCTCAGGAAGGCTGTTCCATGCATCCACTACCCTCTCTGTGAAATAATACTTCCTCACATTACCTCTGATCCCCCTCCTTCTATCTTTAAATTGTGTCCCCTTGTTCTTGCAAGTCTCTTTTCTGAAAGATGCTACCCTCTTGGACTTTGTTGATTCCACTGAGGTACTTAAAAGTTTCTATCATGTCCCCCCTCTCCCTTCTTTCCTCAAGGGTATACATATTAAGCTCCTTTAGTCTCTCCTCATACGGCTTCTCTTGCAGACCCTGCACCATTTTAGTTGCCCTCCTCTGGACTGCCTCTATCCTGTCTATGTCCTTGCGGAGATGGGGTCTCCAGAACTGGACACAGTACTCCAGATGGGGTCTCATCAACTGTCTGTACAGAGGGATAACAACTTCCTGTTTTCTGCTGATGATGCCTCTCCCTATACATCCCAGTATACCCCCAGCCCTCCCTACTGCCTTCTCACATTGCTTGCTAACCTTAAGGTCATCTGATATGATTACCCCCAGGTCCCTTTCCTTTTTTGTTGTTGTTACTACCTCCCACCCATTGTGTATTCTTTCCTGGGTTCTTGTTTCCCAGGTGCATTATTTTGCACTTCTTTGCATTGAATCCTAGCTGCCATACTTCTGACCATTCCTCCAACCTGACAAGTCCTTTTCATCCTTTCCACACCTCCTTGTGTATCAACCCTGTTGCAGATCTTTGTGTCATCTGCAAAAAGGCATACTTTTCCTTCCAGTCCCTCTGAAATGTCACTGATGAAGACATTAAAAAGGACTGGACCCAATACTGAACCCTGCGGTACCCCACTAGTAACCCCCCTTTTTTCAGAGTGGACTCCATTTACAATTACCTTCTGTGTCCTGTTGTCCAGCCAATGTTTTACCCAGGCTACCACCCTGGGTCCCACTCCCAGGCTGGTTAATTTGACTATTAATCTTTTGTGTGGGACTGTGTCAAATGCCTTGCTAAAGTCTAGGTAGGCCATGTCTACAGCACCTCCCTGGTCTACTACTTTGGTCACCCAGTCAAAGAAATCTATTAGATTCATCTGACATGACCTTCCCGCTGTGAACCCATGCTGCCTTGGGTCCTGTGCTCCACTGGCCTCTAGGTACTCAACTATTCTTTCCTTCAGAAGTGACTCCATCACTTTCCCTACTACAGAGGTCAGATTGACAGGTCTGTAGTTTCCTGCCTCTGTCTTGGTCCCAATTTTGTGAAGGGGAATCACATCCGCCTTCCTCCAGTCCTCGGGTACCACACCATCCTCCCATGATTTATTAAAAAGAGTAGCCAGTGGTTTCACTAGTTCCTCCCTTAATTCTTTTAGAATTCTGGGGTGAATTCCATCAGGACCCATTGCTTTGTCCACCTTCAGTTTTAGGAGTTCTTGCAGAACCCTTTCTTCTGTGAAAGGACTGGGATCGACCCCCCTATCAAGAGTGCTTCTGTTAATTGGATTAGGCACTTCCTCCTTTTTGAATACTGAGCAGAAATATTCGTTCAGTATTCCTGCTTTTTCACTGTCCCTCTGCCCACCCACCGTTCATTCTTCAGCCTCACTATCCCTCCCTTTGTCTTTCTCGCTGCTGATGTACCTATAAAAGGTTTTATCCCCTTCTTAACTGAGTTGGCTATCTTTTCCTCAGTTTGGGCCTTTGCTATTCTGACTTCCCTCCTGCTTCCTTCTGCCTTAACTGGTACAGCCTCTGTTCTGCTCCTTCTGTGTTTCCTTATACTTCCAGAATGCTATCTTTTTTCCTGACTTTCACAGCCACCTCTTTTGAGAACCATAGTGGCTTTTTCTTCGCTTTGATTTGTTTATTTGCTTCACACAAAGGCTTGTTGCCTCTGTGATGGCAGTTTGATAATTCCCATTGTTGCTCCACCTCCTTCTAGCCTGTTTGCTAGTGCTTTCTGAGGGCACTCTCCCATCCTTCCAAAGTCAGCCCTCCTAAAGTCCAGTACCCTCACTTTTGTATGGCTTGACACTGTAGCTGAGTTTAACGTGAACCACACTGTTTGATGGTCACTTGTCCCCAGATGGCAACCCACTTCTAGATCTGAGATTCTCTCACTGCCCCCGTTTCAGAGTATGAGGTCTAAGATTGCTCCCTCACGAGTGGGTTCCGAAACTAGCTGTCTAATGCCTGCCACCTGTAGGGCATCAAGAATGGCCCTGCTCTTGGATGTGGCTGCAGCAAATGTGCTCCAGTTAACATCTGGCATATTCAGGTCTCCCATCAACAGTATCTTCCCTTTCTCTGCTATTCTAAGAATGCCTTCTATCATATCCTTGTCCATTCCCTCCCCCTGACATGGGGGTCTGTACACAACCCCTGTGTGGATTGTGGTGCCCTTTCCAGTCTCCAAGGTGACCCACAGTGCCTCCTCTCCTCCCTGTTTACTCTTTTGTTCAGTTGCTTTTATCCCTTCCTTTACATAGGAACTACTCCTCCCTCTTCTCCCCTGCCTGTCTCTCCTGTAGGTTATGTACTGGTATGTTAACATCCCAGTCATGGTTCTCTGTGTACCATATTTCTGTGACTGCCACGATATCCAGGCATCCTCTTCCATTAAGGCCATCAGCTCATGGAGCTTGTTGCCCAGACTACGGCATGGTACTCATTACCTCCATTTCCTGATGGCCTTACTCCCTTTTGCCCTATCCTGTCCTTCTTGCCTTTGTCACTTTCTCCATTTACCCTACCCTTCTCTCTCGACACCTCTATGTTGGTGTTTGCTGCACTTACTACCGTGATTATTTGGGGGGCTAGGATTTTCCTGCTCCTTTCCAGTGCCTCCCCCTTGGCTAGTTTAAAAGCTTGCCAATGAAGCATTTAAACCTATCACCTAGGATCCTGGTTCCCCTCCGGACAGATGCAGCTCATCATGCCAGTATAGGCTTGCTTCACTCCAGGTGGACCCCCAGTCCCCAATGAAGCCAAATCCCTGAGATCCACACCAGTTTTTCAACCACTGTTTGAATCCCATGGTGCGGAACACCCTAGCCTCTCCTATGCCATAGATGAGTAGCACCTCTGGAGAAGGTTATCTGCGTGCTACTTGACTAAGGCCCCTCCCCAATTCCACAAACTCTTCCTGCACTTCTCTAATCCCTTTCTTAGCCAGGTCATTTGTCCCTGGGTGGACAATGACATCCAGCTCCTCCTGTGCAGCTGCTCTGGCAATCCTGAGGATTCGCTCCCTGTCCTCCAAGCCATGGCGCCAGGCAGGCACCTACCTCCCTCCCCTTCCTCTCCCAGTTCTACCTTACTAACAATGGAGTCCCCCACCAGGAGTTGTTTCCTTCCCCTGCAGGGTCCCTGCCACCCTCCTGTGGGTCTTCTTTGTGGAGGTTCCCAGCATCCTCCTTGGTCTCCACTGTGGGTGCCTCCATAGAGGAACCACACTTTGCCAGAATGGCATAGGAATTGTGGAGAGGTACAACTGGAGGGATGCACCTCTGTTCCACCACCCTCACCCTCCCTGAGCCCACTGTTGTCCAACCGCTCCTCTTTCTTGGCAACCTCTGAGGCAACGGCAGTGGCACTGGTGGTCCCTGGATGGAAGAGGAGGTCCCACAAATCCTGGCCAACTCAGCTTGGAGATGAGCAACCTCCTCCCTCAGCCCAGAGAGGTGCCTGCAGATGGGACAACACCACATCCTCCAGAACATCTCCCAGAAGACTGCTGCTCCACAGCCACTGCACAACACCACTCCAATCATGTCTTATTTCTGGCCCCTTAACTGTTTGCAATTCTTACTCTTTCCTCTCTTTTTTTCTCTCTCTCCTTACTTTCTGCCTGTGTGCCCTTTAAGTTCCTGATTGTCCTGTTCTGAGACAAGAATATCCTATATTTCTCAGTAGACCACTTACTTGCTCAGAGGCAGACCTCCAGCAGCTAGAGGGGCCGGAGAGCTACTCTTGCCCCTTCTAGGATGGTGGGTCCTTGTGGTTCTGTGATCACTCACTTCCTGCCCCTAAACAGGAAGTTCCTGTTGTCAGTCAAATCCTGTGCCTATAAAAATAGAGCTAGCTTTGGGTGGGGGAAGGAGGCAATATAGTCCAACAGAGAAGTTCAGTCACACAGCAGTCCTTTCTCCTGGCGTCTTCTGCCAAGCTATTAGCAGAATCTTTCTAAAGCAGTCTTTGAATGTAGCTTCCGTCTAGCTAAGCCACTCCCCCTACTTACCAGATCTTTCTACAAGTAATTTAAACCTCACAGCAGTTAAGTCCTTTCAGTCACCTGAGATTTACATCTAGATAGCTCTTCAGATACCCATTCAGTTTAGTTAACCCAAACACACACTTTTTTTTTTGTTTTGTTTTGTATGTTAGTTTTTTACCCTAAATTAGGTCCAAGTACAAAAGTTGTTCTACTTTAGTCCCAGCAGAGAAGTTCAGTCACACAGCAGTCCTTTCTCCTGGTGTCTTCTGCCAACCAGACTACTGTCCAGTGTGGCCTGAAGATGGGCAACTTCCTCCTCAGGGCAGAGAGTTGTCTGCAAATAGGGCAGCATCTCAGCCTCCAGAAAGACTCCCAGAAGACTGCTGCCCCACAGCCATTATGCACTGTGTACTGTTGAGGGGGCTGTGTTGAACAGGGGGAAGCTGTGACATGCACTGTGTACTGTTGGGGGGACTGTGCACAGGTATGGGCTGTGCTGAGCAGAGGAGTGCTGTCACATGCACTGTGTACTGTTGGGGGGCTGTGTACAGTTATGGGCTGTGCGAACAGCGGTGCTGTGACATTCACTGTGTACTGTTAGGGGCTTGCACAGGTATATGCTATGCTGAACGGGTGTGCTGTGACAAAAACTGTGTACTGTTGGAAGGCTGTGCTGAACAGGGGGGAGCTGTGACATGCACTGTGTATTGCTGGGGAGCTGTGCACAGGTATGGGCTATGCTGAACAGGGGGTGCTGTGACATGCACTGTGTACTGTTGGGGGGTCTGTGCACAGGTATGGGTTGTGCTGAACAGTGGGGTACCGAGACATGCACTGTGTACTGTTGAGGGGACTGTGCTGAACAGGGGGAGCTGTGTCATGCACTGTGTACTGTTGTAGGGGCTGTGCACAGGTATGGGCTGTGCTAAACGGGGGGTGCTGTGACATGCACTGTGTACTGTTGGGGTGCTGTGCTCAACAGGGGGAGCTGTGACATGCACTGTGTACTGTTGGTGGGCTGTGCACAGTATGGGCTGTGCTGAACAGATGGGTGATGTGACTTGCACTGTGTACTGTAGGGGGAGCTGTGCACAGATCTGGGCTGTGCTGAATAGGGGTTCATGGGGTACTGCCACAGTGCTTGCAGAGGGAGGGCAAGGGCTGATGGGCATGTGCATGGATGGTAGGGCCAACACACCTGGGGAGGACCAGCCCCTGCAGCACAGTGTTCCCCCATGACCGTGGCCATAGATAGTGTCACTGTGTGGGGAGCTGAACAGGGCAGCAGTATGGCAACTGAAATAGATGTACCAAGGTGGACAGCACAGGATGGGCAGCAACAGTGGAAGGACCACACCAACAGCAAATGATGCAGGTACAGAGGTGGCATACACCAGGTGGGACTGTACACAAGTGAGGCAGGTGCAATGCTATAGTGCAATGCTGAAGCACACCTGTGAGGGCAACATGAAGCAGGCAGGAGAGTGCACACAATGTTGTGGAGACATACTAACATGTTGTCCATCCAATAGGTGCTGTGGCAGCTGGCGATGGTGGGCCGAGTGGAGCCAGAATGCAGGAGCAGCAGCATGGCCAGGATGATGCCAGCACAGACCAGGCCACTGGCACAGTATCGGAGATGGCAGCAGCACACCAACAAGTGGTGGCAGCCCAGACACCTGCAGACTTGTTGCTTGCACCGGAACCCATGGCGGAGCCTGATGGGAATGGGATGGTGACGGCCCCATGGGTGAGAAGGGGTGGCCAGCAGTGAGGAGGATGCAGCAGGCCAGCTACTCAAGCAGCAGGACACCACTGAGGACACCAGCAGCAATGCCACACGGCAGAGGCGGTGCGGATGACTGGGACATCCAGGAGGTGACTGATCATGTGCAACCGGCAGCACAGGACACAGCAATAGAGTTGCTGACCCCTCTGAGCATCTGTGGACTGGAGGAGCAACTGAATGAGGCCGTCTGGGAGCTGTGGGACCAGCTGTTCCCACTGGCCTACACAAGGGACTACTGCCAGTCAGTGCTGGCCGGGCAGGGGGATGTGAGGCAGGAGCTGGGGAACATCTGGCAGGCCATGCAGGAGCACCACAACAGCATTGAGACTCAGCTGTCCAGCATTGCCAGCAATCTGCAGGCATGTGCCAGGGAGACAATGGTATGCATGGACAGCCTGGGGGATGCCATACAGGGCATACAGCTCTGTGCTGAATGCCAGGCATGGAACACATGCCTGGTACAGCAACAGTGCCACCCACGCCATGACTACAGCCATGTAGGCCAGTGTGCACTGCAGCCTTTGCAACACCTACAGTACTTGGCCCAGCATATGGCACCCCTAACCACTGCGCAAGTAAGCACATAGACACAGCCACCGGAACTTGTGCAACTCCCACCCCTGGGCCAGGTGGTGGTGGCACCACCCCATGCAGTCATGCAAACTGAGCTGCAGGCCCAGCCTTGCAAGGCCCACACAGACCTGGGCACAGGTCAGCACCATGGTGCACCCACTGTGACCCACAAAGCCATGCTCTCACCATAGGCACAGGACAGGACAACAGACACAGACATGCCTACCGGAACAGGTACAGTGTCCACACAGGAGGCATGCACACGGAGGGTGCAGGACAGGCCACACAGGTACCAGGAAGGTCCACATGGGATGGGGAACACAACTGTGTAGCACTGGTGCAGCTGCCATCACATGTGGCAAAAGGCATGTTGGCTTGAGGGCAGAGGCACAGCAGAGTCACTGTGGTGGCACACACATGCCCATGGGGCGCGATGCCAGGGAGGTCCACCAGGATGCCGCACAACCCACCAGCACACCAGGGTCCTCCACAGCCTAGCACCTGGCACCAGAGGGGTCCGTGCGAGCATGGCATGACCATGGCAGACATCTATAGTATGCCCAGCAGTGTGGTGCAGATGGGGGATGGTTGGGTGGAGCTGCAATGGTGAGGTGAAGCCAATAGCATGGCAGGGAGGTACCTGTATTCAGGGGGCACTGTGCAGTACACAAGGGTATGAGTGTGTGTACATGTGACTGTGTATATGGGTGAGTGTGGGAGCATGCATGATGGGGAAGTCAGGGGAGAACTGCATCAAGTGCATCTGATGTTGACTGTGCACGATGTAAATAAACCACTGCACCTGATTACTATGATGTCGTGTATCTTTCTTCAGATATCATGTGATGTCCACCAGTGCTGGTCGCAGCTCTGGAAGGGCAGGCGCTGTTAGGTAGGTGATAGCCATTTCGGGTCATGGGTCAGGCCATCGATGGGACAAGGCATCACAGCACTGGAGCGGTGGCGTCAGGCAGCAGGCTCAGGGTACAGGTAGGGTGAGACCAGCTGTTGTCCATGGGGACTGGTGCATGGGGTACAGCTGAATACCAGGATGCCACGGCATGCAGGGGCCACAGGAGGGCTACCACAATGGCCAGTGGCAGCAGGGGTGCCATAGGCAGAGGCATGCCCAGACTGGTAGCCCAGGCAGGCCGCATGCCATGTGTACTGTGATACCACAGCAGGACAGCAGCAATGTCTGGCACAGCCACAGGGCATGACTGTGGCCTGGGTCTCAATGCCGATGTGCTACTGGTGCCACACCCAGGGACAGGGGTGCACCTGGGTGGTGTGTCACCCAGTGTGGCCACAACCAGCACAGCGGTTGGCAGTGCTGAGCCTGGAGGAGTGGGAACACAGCACGCTGCTGTGCACAGGTGACACAGCTGTCATGCACATGTGCATGTCCCCGTGAGGTGTCAACACCAGGCACTGTGCACGCCACACAGCCATGCCATGTTCCTGCAGCAACACACAGTGGATTACACCATGGGGTGGTGTGTGTTGCACCACTGATGTCCACATGGAGTGGCACACACAGCACACAGGTGCCAGGTCATTGCCAGCACACAGTACCATGATGATTGTTGCCAGCCAGCATGGTACAGTGTGGTGACAACTGACACCCAGACAGCACAGCACAGCATGACAGGCTCTGACCTCACTGCCAATGTGTTGTACAGGCATGCATCCCACCCTTTGCCGCTGACAGGTGCAGTGCACCCAAGGGATCTACAGGCACCTGGCAGTGGCCCACACTGCCAGATCGTTACAGGCACAGCACCACCTCCCCACCTCTGCAGGTGATGCAGTCCTGCTGCTGGCAGGTGGGTACCCATATACAATGACTGTGCCAGCACCACACCATGAACGTGTGCAGTGCTGTGCAGTCCCACCTATGTGGGTGGACTGATGTTGGTTGGCAGCAACCTGCCAATGACCACCACTTGGCACATATACACAGCTGGGCCTACACATGCTGCATGCGCATCCTCTGCCCATATCACAGATGCATAGCATGCCGCAGGAGGAAAGCGCGAGTTCGTGAGATCAATATTGCGGGCATAAGCGTACATTGCAGGTGCCGTATAGCGAAGCAAGCCACAGCTGCTTTATGCGTATCTGCGATGCCGTTCGGTGTGTGCGTATAGCGCGCTGCAGCGCGAGCCATGTGGTGTAGCTAGGCTGTAATACCAAGTAGAGGGTCAGGAGTTGTGTGCTAGATCCGCACAGGGAGGCAGCAGTGCCACAGCCAAGCAGAGCAGGACAGAACAGACAACAGACTGGTGAGTACTGGGCCACAGCAAGCCACACACCCCATACCTCTCAGCCTCTCAGCAGTACCCATAGCACTGGCCAGAAACCTGCATAGCACAGGGCCAGACCATACCTCTCCACTGTAACTCTGACATACAGGGCAGTCCCTGATGTTGCCTCAGTTACCTCTTCTGTCCCCATTTATTTTGCATTGCTGTCACTTGAAGGGTAGGGATTTGGATCACAATGTAATGCCAGCTATGGGTGTTACAGTCTAGTTCTCATTAGGGAATGATATTCACACCTAGAAGCATGTTGTACACAGCTCCTGAACTAATATTACTATTGTAACATATGTGTCCCTGTTGTTGGTCATCAGTCCCTGAGCAATGCAAGCCCTCTCCCTGAGTTGTGATGAAGGAGGTGGCAGGTATGGGCCAGACTGTGTAGCACATCCTTACTGTGAGCATTACTCTGTCCATCACGGGTGGGCCCCACAATGTTAGTGAAAGGGATGTTTGTACCAACACAGGTCAGTTTAGTAATAGAGTGTGGGTTCTACACTGGCTCTAACATGCTGAGGAACATCAGTACACCAATGTGGTGCAAGGGTACATTTGAGTAAGACTATCGTAGTGCTATGCAGACAGCATAGCGGGTGAGGGATGTGTCGCCCCCTACTGCTCAGTTCAGCCACACACAGGGTCATCATCCTGTAGGAGGCCCAGGGTCAGGGGTGCAGCCAGACACGTAGGCATGTACACAGGTTGGTATTAGATGCCTATGTTGACGAGTGCAGTACCGCACTGTTCCCCATGGCCATACCCCACATCCATTGGTCCCCAGACATGGAACATTGCCTATCACATTGTGTGACTACTGCTCAATATGTGGTACATCTAACCACATCAATGCCTAGGGAGCACAGAACACTGTCATAATGTGTGCAGTTCTGTTCACAGGGTCAGGTATGAAGTGATTACTCTGGCTATGTCATCGTCTACTGTAGACGTGTGCATTCCAGTGATAATACAGACTGTGGGACAGGTCCATGCATTCTGGAACAGAGTGCATCTGTGCTGTAGGCTGTGGATGGTTCCTCATACTGTGGTACAGTCGTGAGGTATGCACATGCCACTGGCTGCTTGCCCCCATGCATGGCTGACCACAGATGAACTACAGTGCACCCAGACTCCCACACAGCAGCCCAGGGGCTGTATGATTGACCTGTCCATGGGGTACAGAGACACCCAACAGTGATCTATCATCATGGCAATGTCCCTTAGCCCTATGATACAGAGGCCTGATGGCAATGTTGGGATACATGGACATTTGGGAGCACACCAGCACCATTGTGCTGCCCCACTCCAATACATTTGTACACCATGGTAGCACATGGGCCATGCCTGCACACCCATGCCAGGGTGGTACTTGTCTTGTTGTGACATGGGCACTGCCAGGATGGTGCACATCCCACACAACACCTCTTACATGTACACTCCTCATAGTCAGGGTCATGGTCTTGTATTGTGGTTACTGTGCTGCTGCATATGTGTTGCATGTCTGTATGGTGGGATTGCATCAATGCATTGGTGGGCTGCAACACATGCTGGCCTGTGTGCTGTTACTGTTCCTGATGGTTGGTCAGGTCATGTAGCATCATACATGCCTGTGTGCAGCACATGGCTGCCCATGTCCCAGCTGTCCCAAGCCTCACAGGTCAGGTGTTGCCACACGTCCCTTCAGACAGTATGGGGGTGACTGACACAGCCCATTGCCAGCATGACACACAGGTTCATGGCTGCCTGTATGGCTGGCTGTGTACCACTGTCCCTGTACCATGTCCTACATGGTATGCCTGTCAGGTACACAATGGTGGCCTGTCTGCAATGCCACCAGCTGTCATTGCAGGCATGCTCCCAGCACCACCACCCCTGTGCTGGGTCTGTCACAGCAGGGTGACCTGGGGACAGTCCTGGGCCATGTTCAGGGACATACCTGTGGGTTGGTGACAGATGGGGGTATGCAGCACCCACAGGCATCAAGCCACAGTGGCACATACAGGGGTGTACTAACCCATGTCCATTCCCTCCCTAGCACCACAGCAGACACAAATGGGTCTTAGATAAGTATTAACCATTGCACTGCTGCACTGTTCCATTCCATGTACAGCACTGTGTACCTGACATTGTTGCTCACTGTCCCCTGTAGGATACAACACCACCACACAGGACCAGGTGAATCATGCTGCCACATCACTGCAGCTGTGGTGGTCACTGACTGTGCCACTGGCTATGATGCCCTGCTCTTTCTCCATTCAGATGTGCCACCAGATCCATCAGCGCCACCCTCCTGTCACTGCAGTGCACAGTCCAGTAGGTATCTGTCATTCTACTTTGTGTCAGCTGAGTTTGTATGGGACTGCCCCATGGGTGCCTGCTGGATGGGGCGCATGCTGCTCACGTCATGGGGGTGGTGGTGCAGACATGGCAGGGCTGCATGCAGTGCCCACACCCACACCTGTTCAGGGTCAGGCTGTGTCATGCCTCTGCAGGGGACAGAGTGGCCTGTTGGTGCACTGTGGTCATAGTGTGCAGCACTGCGTGCCCATCACACCTGCATGGCAGTGCTCAGCCTGTCCACGCTTCCCGCTGTGTATGTTGATAGTGCATGGTGCACCACCTGTGGTGAGGCCCATGGTAGCACTCTGTGACCCTGACCCGGTCCCATGTACCATAACCGGAGGCCAGTGTTACACACACATGGTGGGTGGGGGACGTCAACACATCCATGAAGACACTGTGAAGTGACCCGTGCCATTCCTTCCCCCTGAAGGTCTCACACAGGCAAGCTGAGATGTCCTCAGGATCCTCACTCAGCCTCCAGGCAGATACCTAACTGCATGCCACTGGAGATAGCCATGCTGGTCAACTGTGTGCAGCAGTGGGGCAGAATCTACTGCCACCTGGGTGCAGGAGATGATCGCCATGAGTGGGAGTGTGCATGGTCATGTCACTGTGCATGCATGGCGGATACCAGTAGCACTCACAGGACTGTCCACCAGCTTGCACACACTGCTGGCAGGAACTGATGCAGAGGGGCCGAGATCTGCACTACATGATTAGCATGGTGCGGACAGGGATGCAGACATGCGGTCTGGGCAAGACACGGGTTCAGGTATATATACCTATGGTTGTTTATCTGTTGGGCAGTGCTGTCATGGTAGTCAGTGATGTGCATGCCACACACACTCACCTGTCCCTACATGCCACAGATTTGACTGCACATCCAGGGCATGCAGCAGGCTGCATCTGCACCCTCAGGCAGGAGGCACTTCACTGGAGGTCTGGTAAGTGCATACGTGGTCCTCTTGCCGTCGCCATGGTGGACTGCCTCGCATGGTGGATCATGCCAGCCCTCACATTGCCCATGTAGTGTGTGTGCCACCTGACCAGGCCTAGCACTGACCATATCCTTACACCCTCACAGGTGTCCATAGCCGACTTTCACAATGGCAGAGGCCTGCTGAGGGCACGTATAGGAGGTCAAGGCCACCAATGCTGTGAAGTACCAGAGGCGCACACAGTGCAGGCAGTGGAGGGCCAGGGTCCTCACACCAACTTCCTCCTCTTCCTCCACCTCCTCCTCAGCAGTAGTGCCTGCTGAAGACATGGGCACCGTTGCACAAGAGGCAGTACCGACAGACCCCACAGATGTTGGGCGCCAGGGGCCTGTCACACAGCCTGCTCCCAGACTGGCCATAGAGGGCAACATTGCAGTGAAGGAGGACCAGGCCCTGGCTGCATCACCATCAGGGACTGCAGTGGGGACTGATGTGCACCGGCAGCCAAGGATGCCCCACCACCTGATACTGCACCATGTGTTGGTGCACCTACAGCAGGGGACACAGGACCACAGCCACTGGATGACATGCCAGGGGTTGCAGCGGGGAGGCTGTTGATGTCATGGCTGGAGACCCTGGTGCTGTTCCATGCAGGGTGGCCTGGATCAGGAGTGCCTTGTGGCCCTTATGCGGTCATACTACAGGATATTATGCTCCTTCATGGATCAGTAGCGCCCTGTTGTCCGAACCCAGCGGACCTAGTGACAGTGGATCTGCACATTTCTCCCGTGGGTTGGTCTGTGTCTGTGGGTGGGTATGTATATAGGGGTGGTTGTCTTGTTTGGGTGGGTTTGTATTTATGGGTGTGGTGGTCTACATTTGGATGGGCATTTCTATATGTTTGTGTTCATTGTTCTAGGTGGGTTGTTCTTGTGGGGACCAGTGTTCTGTTGTTTGTGGGTGCGGGTGGGCATTTGGGGTTGGTTGTGGGATGCTGCTTGGATGTGGGCACTTTGTTTTTGTTACCCTGTTGTGCCATTGCCTGTTGTTCAGACCGTTCATTGTTTATATGTATCCCTGTTGCTGTTCATTTGCATTAAACTGTTTACCTTCATCACTGTGTCTGTGTGTCTGTTCTATTGTACGTGTGCATGGATGTAGCGAGTGTGTGTTACCATGCACATGGGTGCTCACTGGTGGTGGTGCCTGCGCATCCCCAGTGTTTCCTCACTGTGAATCTGGTCAGTGTGCCAGTTGTGCGCTCTTGACCCATGGCACTGTCCACTGGCCACATCTGCATGGTGTCCTGTGTGCTGCAGGTTACCATGCATGGTGTGTGCATCCATGCCACCTCACATTGTACTTCCCAGCTGTGTGTGGAACGGTGCCTGTGCTGCACCCTTTCACCTTGGGGAACCATTGTTCCCTGTGGGTGGCACCACTGGCATGGGCATTGGTGTGTCTCACCACCATATGTCTACAGGTCTGTGCCACCCGGTGCTGTGTCCCTGCTGTGGTTGCATTGTTTACATGTATCTGTGGCCATGGCAGGGGTGTTGTGCCAGGTGAAGCCATCGTCCTAGCATTGTGACTCTGTGCACCTTTTGTCCCTCGTGCCACACTGTAGCTGTGTGCCTGCTTTGCTCACACCATCTGTCTGTCATGTATCCCATGGTGTGTTGTTGTGTGCTGCATGCACGGCCTACTGCATGGCACTGGTTCTGCCCTGTTCATGTGTGTCGGTGTCTACAGGCCTTACAGGTGTGTGCCCACATAGTGTGCTGCCTGGCCCTGCCCATTGACCTACCCTACTTGTCGTGTGGTGCCATGCCTATTCTGTACTGCCCTCTGCATGGCCACCCCCCCCCCAGCAGACTGTGCTGTGCCTATCACCACCTACCTGTTGTGCTGGTCTTCTTACATTGCTCCATACTGTCTCAATTCCCACACCGTACCATGTCCATGGCTGTGTGTGCACCACCCAATGTGACCACATTCCACGGGACCTGTTGCCATCATCCAGTGTCACCATGGCCTGTGCACTGCACCAGGCGGCACCCCGGTGTGTTGTTTTGTTGGACATCTCTGCCTGGCATTTAGTGGCTGTCACTGTGGTTCCATGGCATCTCTCAGGTAAAGTGCCTCTATCAGGTCGCATCATGCACATTGGCCTGCCTGTGCCAGTGCTGCATCTGTCTGGTGGTGTCTCTTATGTCTGTGTGTCCTGCCATTCCACTTCTGGTCTTCCTCATCCACATCCTCCAGTTGGTCCGGTGGTGGCAGACGGTGTTGCACTGTGATGTTGTGCAGGATCAGCAGACAATAAATATCTTGCAGGTTGTCTCTGGACTGTGCTGTAGAGCCCCCGACAATCTATCAATGCACCTGAATCATGCCTTCAGGACCCCAAAGGTGCACTCAGTGACGCACCTGGTCTGGCTGTGTGCCTCGTTGTATTGTGTCTGTGCTGCTGTGCATGTGTGGTGCAGTGGTGTCATCACCCATGGCACCTGTGGATATGCGCTGTCCCTCGTTGGATAGATGGTACATCATCAGTCTCTGTAGTCTATGGTCCTGTGTCTGCATGGTGTGCAGGTGTTCAGGTATGCAGTGCTCTGTGCTGTGTTCACTTACCTACTAGCCATCCTCCCATGAGCTGGCCCCTCTGGTAGCCCTCGTGTAGCCCACTGTTGTGCAGGATGTATGCATCATGCATGGAACCAGGGTACTGGGAAACCACATCCAGTATGCGGCCATGATTGCCACACACCACCTGCATGTTCATGGAGTGGTGGTCCTTCCAATTCACATACACATCCCCATTGACTGATGGTGCCTGTATGGCAACATGGGTGCAGTCTAGTGCACCCATTACATGTGGAAACTGGGCGATGGTGTAGAAGCCCTGCATCACTGCCTGCTGCTGTCGTGCTTCCCGGGGGAAGGTGATGTACTGGTCCATGTGGGCCACCATGGCATTCAAGAACTGGTGTAGGCACCTGGATGTGGTCGGCTGTGATATTTCCACAGTGTCGCCTGTTGGTGTCTGGAAATGTCCCTGTTGCCAGGAAGCATAGTGCTGCTGTCACCTTCACCTCCACAGGGACTGGCTGCCCTCTGCAGGTGGCACTGCACAGGTCTGCACGGAGGTCACCGTGATATCCCATCTATGATGGCCTGGGGTAGTCAGTAGTGTGCGATGCACTGTTCCTCCATCAGGTCCTGGTTTGTCTTCCTCACCCTGTACAGCCGTGGTGCATTGCATCTGTCAGGTCTGTGCCATCCTGGTTGCTGCCTGTTCCTCTGGTTCCGGGCATTGTGTCGCCTCCTATGCCTGTCCCAGTGCTCCAGTAGTAGCACACCTAGCATTGCTACTGGTCCTTCCATTTTGTCTCTCTCTCTCTCCTCTCTCTGTCTGTGACAGTGTTGTGCTGCTGTGTCTCCAGCCTGCCTTTCTGTGCTCCTTTATATACATATTGTAAGTTTCACCTGCTCCCACCTGGTGTATGTTATGTCAACTGGTCTTGGCGTAAGTTGTGGCACTGCAGCTTCTAGAATCTCACCTTGGCGTATCTCTTCCGTTTTCTTGGCATATGTTCAGTTATGCATTGGTGTATCTGTGGGTATATTGCAACTGCGGTGTAAGTCACATTTGGTGTACTGAGTTGCGTCATGGTGCATGTCACATTGTAGAATTGCATTTGTCACATTTGCTTGACGTATTTGCAACTTGCACCAGTTTCCTTGGCATATCTGCGTTGCGCTGTGGTGTATTCTTTGTAGAATCGGGCCCTATGTTTTTTCTTTGTTCCCACAGCCCCTTCCTTCTCACTTTTCTGTTTTTTTTTTTTATATTTCTAGTATTCAAGTGAGCACTATTTTTGTAAATATGAAGTATATATTATAGTGTGAGGGACCAAATCACTTTGCTTGAAAAATAAGCATAGAGGTTCTTGTTTACATAATGTGCTGTTTATACACATTTAAATTGGACAACATGTAATTTTGGACAAAAGCACACCTTGTTTTTGTTTTTACAAAAGCACAACTGGTCGCTTCGTGGGTGGATCACAACTGCATTTGTCAATATGTGTCAATAATTTTGTGAATGACCAATAGTGTAAGTACAGACCTAGTATTTAAAGAGTGTCATGAGCCGACACCATAGTCATGACCACTTCTGATGAAGCAGCACACTTGAAGTGTTGAGAAACTTGGCTATAGTGTATTCATTTAATTCTCATGCTGGCATATTGACATGAAATAAAAACACATTCTGTACAGCACTTCAACTTATAGTATCTATGTACACTGCAATCCTTCCACTGTTCGTATCTGCCAGGTTCTGTTCACAATTAGAAAAATATATTCACTGGTCTCTGTACAATCCTTTAATTTTGGCTCTGTTTTGATGATATGTCAATTTTTGGCTAGTATCTGCCTCACTTTATTAACCTCAGAATTTTTATTTATTTATTGAAAAGTTTCACCAGGAAAGGCACACTGAACAATAAAAAATTGCTCGTCTCATGGAGCATCCTGTGGGAAGGGAACATGGGAGTACAGTAATCAAAAACACATTTCCAAGCAGTATTACAGAAACGTATATATACAATAATTAACAACACATTTCCAAAGGTAATATAAAACAGAGAAGCAACAGAGGAAAAAAAAACATCATTTAGTAGCATTGGATATACATTGGGATTTGATGCCAGAGGAGCAAATCAAATCAATGAAGACTTAATACATACAATGTGAACAAGGAAGTGCAGTAAGTACATTGATTTCTCCTCACGTTAAGTGCTAGGCTGGGAAAGGGGATGGGGAAGCCAGAGGAAATTAGGAGGAGTAAGGAGCCAGAGGGAAATTATGAGCATTAAACATAGAGAATTAAATGTAGTGACAAAGTTAAGAGTAGTATCCTGTGTTTTTTCCAAATTACCTCTCCCAGTACTTGTATTAGTAAGCAACCATTCCTCTTATATAAATCAGCTCTTTGTTCAGCTTTTCCACAAGTATAATATAGAGGATAATGGCTGGGGATCGGGTGATAACCGCTGTAATCACCTCAGTGGTTGCTAGGGCAACATGGTAAACCTCGAGAGTGCAGCTCGAGAGGTTTACTGTAGCCCTAGCAACCACGCAGGAGGTGATTTCCAATGGTTATTACCCGATCCAGCCATTATCTTTTATAGTGTATGGTCAAAAACACTGTTTGCATTATATGTGTGAAAATTATGGAACTCTGGTGCATTCTGTTTTGTTATGCCACTGTTTGGAAGTTCTGAAGTGTGGTTAACAACTTTTAAAATTCTAAACAGTGCATAACAAAGCTGTGTCACTGCTGATTATGGTGGTTAATAGGCACTTACCATACATTATACATATTTATTCTGTATTGTTGCTCTTGTTTACATCCCGGTTCCCCCCTGAAAATGGGCATCTATTGCTCTTGGCACCAATCCCGTTAACAAATTACAAATAAATAAAGTCACGCTATACCCTCTTTCTTCAAAATGAAATTCGATTTCATTAACTCCGGCCTGATAAGTATCCTCTGGGCTGCAACTGTGCTTTAAGTGTAAAAACTGGCTAACAGGAATGTTCTCCACCATATGCCCAGGGTGGCAGCTTGCATAATAAAGAACAGGGTTTCTATCTGTAGACTTATGATATACGTCCATATAGATACCGCATTTATCATCTTTCATAATCACTACTTCTAGATAATTTGCTCCACATCATAATTCAAAGAGAATTTAAGGCTGCTATTTGAAGACTCTAAATACAGTACAAATTCCTATAGTTCGGTTAATGTTCCCCTCCATAGGATCAGTATATCATCCACAGAGCCTTTTGCATAGGTCTGTTTCCTCAAAATATGTATTTTCAGTTTCTGATAATACCACCTGTTTCTATCACCCAGCTAAACAAAGATTAGCGTAACTGAGTGCAAAAGATGCACCCATAGCTGTTCCCTTTTTTTGACAGTAATATTTGGACAAGAACAGAAAGACACTGCAGTTAAGTACCTTTTCTGTCAAGGTTAACAAAAACTCAGTGAATGAGGGTGACAAGTTTGTGTTGTTACACAGTGTCAGACTGAAAGCAGTAATCCAGTCCAGTACCAATAATAATAATAATAATAATATTCTTTATATTTAATCGCCTTTCAAAATCAAGGCACAGAACAAATGTAAAATCACACCATAATAAAACATTACAATACAAATTACAATACAAATTATTAATACATCACATCAGACAGCATGACAAAATAGCAAAATCAAACCAAATCAACCTCTTCCCCATAAGCCTTAGTCCATAAGAAGGATTTTAAGGCTTGTTTAAAACCCTCCACTGTCGCACACTCTCTAATCCAACGTGGTAGAGAATTCCAGAGGGTCGGAGCCATAAACGCAAAAGCCCGGGCATCCTATGATTTCAAAATAACCCTTGGAATCTCTAGCAACCCCTCGCCAGCTGAGCGGAGCAGTCGCTCCGGGAGATAGGGAACCAGGAGCTCTTTCAGGTAGTCAGGGCCCAAACCATGCAGGGCTTTGTAGGTCAACAGACCGACTTTAAAGGTGATCCGCCACTGAACCGGCAGCCAGTGCAGTCTCTGCAGCACTGGTGTAACATGGGAAGAACGAGAAGTCCCAGTTAACAACCGGGCTGCAGAGTTCTGCACCAGCTGCAGGCAGCAGATATCAACCCCAGGAAGCCCAAAGTAAAGGGAATTGCAGTAGTCCAGACGCGAGGTCACAAAGGCGTGGATCAGCGTAGGTAGGTCCCCAGACGGAACAAGGTGCTTGATCCTAGCGATGTTCCTAAGATGATAAAAGGAAACTTTAATGACAGCCGACACTTGATCACGTAGTGTCAGCTGATCGTCAAGAATCACCCCTAGGTTCCGCACCCGTTCAGAGGTGGGGAGCTCAACACCCCCCAGGAATAAACCTGAGGGATGGTTTATCCCCCCCCCATCCAGTGACCAGGATCCACAACCATCACCTCCGTCTTCCCGGGATTTAACTTCAACCAGCTGGACCTCATCCAACCTTGGATTTCACCGAGGCAGTTATTAATCACTGAGAGTGCTCTATTCTGGTCAGGTGCAAAAGACAGGTAGAGCTGAGTATCATCGGCATAACAATGAAACACCAGCCCATGCCGTCTTACAATGTCTCCGAGGGGAAGCATGTACACCACAAACAACATGGAGACAGCACAGAGCCCTGAGGCACCCCACATGACAGAGAGACATGATCGGAGGAAAACACTCCTGATACCACCCTCTGAGTTCTACCAGTGAGGAAAGACGTAAACCATCTGAGGACTAAACCTGAAAGCCCACAGATGATTCTCAGGCACTCCAGCAGAACCGCATGGCCTACAGTGTCAAATGCTGATGACAGGTCCAAAAGGACCAAAATGGATAATTTTTTCTGGTCTCTCGCCATCAGGAGATCATTGAGCACCTGAACCAGCGCAGTCTCGGTGCTGTGCCTCTTTCGAAAACCCAATTGAAGGGGATCATAGATGCTATGCATGGTCAAATGGTTGTCTGACTGAGTAGTCACTACTTTCTCAATTACCTTCCCAACAAAGGGAAGGTTTGAGATAGGCAGTAGTTACCGAGAAGTCAGGGTCCAAAGAAGCCTTCTTCAACACTGGTGTCACCACTGCCTCCTTCAGGGATCAAGGATATTCACCAGAGTCTAAGGAGCACCAGACTATCCTCTCCAGAACCGGAAGATAATCTCCCTCAGCCCATAACCAAGGCTGTGGGCCTGGATCTAAACTACAGGATGTAATCGTGTACCCTGGGCAATCCTCATAACACATCTTGATTTCCGACCTCTTGAAAAGAAACTTAGGGAAAGAAGAGGGCATGTGGCCAGAGGCAGGTCCACGGCCGTTCCCATAGAGGTGTGTTTGGTCTCACCCTGATGTCTTCCACCTTGTCTGCAAAGAACTGAGCGCTCCCTCACACTTAAATTGCGAAAAGCTCTACGAACCTGCAGACAGGCTGGGTTGCACAGTCTGTCTATGGTTCGAAAGAGCTGTGCTGGTGTTCTGAGCAGCGGCAATTTCCCGGACAGGAATACTGCCTTCTTATGGGCAATTGCTGACTGGTAGAGTTGATAATGCTCTAGCAGTCTAAGGTGATCGGCATCTAAGCTGGATTTCCACCAACACCTCTCTAACCTGTGTCCAAGTCACGCATCTCCATCAAGTCCCCATCAGACCATGGGGACCACGGAGAAGGAGAGAGAGGCACACACGGATGGGAACAATAGAATCCAGGGCATTGGTAATGGCCTTATTATAGGCCAGAACCAAGGCCCCAGGATCCGAGCTCATCATTGAAATTCTGATAGGTCAAGCACCGAGTTAGACCATCAGAGTCACATCCTGTAAAGGCGACACTTGACCATCTCCACAGGGGTAGATCTATGCAAGGGTGCTAAAATTGATCTCACAGTGTGATGATCAGACCATCTGACAGGTTCCACCTCCACGCGGAGGCTTCCATCCCCAGGAGAAAACCAGATCAAGCAAATGGCCGCATTTATGAGAGGCAGAGGTAACAACCTGTGAGAGGCCCAATGAATTCATCAATTGGAGGAAGTGCTGTCAATATGCCAGTGCTAAAACAGCGCAGAAAGAACTGTGAAGCGTGTGAAGCACGGAAACATTTAGAGTGACAGGGATATAATAACAGTATGGAATTACCGCTACCCCTGTTGCTGTGCACTTGAAGTGAGAAGGGATCAAGTTGTGGTGTGGTGTGGTGCTTGGTTGAGCTGCTCCTGTGGTGGAATGGCTAAGATACCAACACATGGTAGGGTTGGAGTCCTGGAACTATAGTTCGGTTCCCCCGGTCTCCTGGTGTTGCTACTATTTTGTTGTTATAAAAAGAAATGTTCCCCCCTCCCAAGTTTCTTCCCTTCCCAAAGTCCACCTGAGCTGGTTAATTTAAGTCTGGTGGGTTTAGAGGGCAAAGCCCCTCATCATGTCAAAGGGTGTCGGGGACAGAGCCCCACCCCACAAAAACAAAGAGGTCCCATTATTTCTAATGGTGTGCGCTGTTGTTGTTAGGGTCACTGTTGTTACCGATGTTATTTTGAGGCACAGCATTTTGCTTGTGGCATTGATTACCATGATGTTTTTGTTTCCAACATTATGACCCCGTGCCATCCTGTCCTGAAGGGGAATGCTGGTATAGAGTGACTGGACATCTAGTGTAGCTAGTATCCAGTCATCCTCTATACTTTGATTTTCTGAAATACCCAGGATGTGGCTTGTGTCTCAAACATTAAGACCTCATAGATGTTGCCAGCTCCTTGAAACAATTTAGGTATAGTCAAGTCAAGTCAAGTTTATTTATAAAGCGCCTTTCAAAACCAAGGTGCTGTACAAAAATAGATAAAATAATAAAATCCAAACATTTAAAGCAACCATAACTAAGAAGGATAAGCCAGAGTAAAAAGATATGTCTTTAAAGCAGTTTTAAAATTATCAACGATAATAATGTAAGATGGAATGTTGTTAGTGACTGAAATCCATCACTTTCAAAATGTCATTATGGTGTGGTAGCTATGTCATTGCAGCTGTTATGCTGGACAAGCTACATAGTTATCACAGCATAACAACATTGAACACACTAGCACATGCATATGACCAGGAAGCGGCTGCTGCAGTGAAAATAACAGCCAATCAAGTGGCACAGTGGAGGATAAACAAAGCAGATCTCCCAAATAGTGACGTTAAGTTTCCATTTTAGCAGCAGTTGGCACTCTACACCATAAAAACAATGGATACCCAACTATCAGTAACTAACTGGGTTAGTTCATCTCGAGAGTTACCCATAGGGACCAAACCTCTCGAGCTACACTGTAGAGGTTCAAATGGTCACCGTGGCAACCTCTCAATGAACTAATCAGCTTGCTACTGATAGTTGGGTATCCATTATTCTCTATACTCTGTTCAAGTCCCTACAAAGTCACTTGTTCCTCTCAATTGAAGTTATGAAATCTTGGTGTGGGTGGATATTCCATCTTTTTTGTGCCCATTTCATAGGCCATTTCAAAGATGGCCACTGCATGATGTGCAGGGGTATGAAGATAGATGTTTTTTCTTGTGGGCTCATCCTGATGTTGTCCTTGATGATGCTTGTATCTGTGTAAATTCTACAGTACATCACTTCTAGCTGTTAAACTGTGCTCCTGGTCTTGCTCTTGTGATTTTTATTGCTGTCACTATAAAAGCTTCAAATTTAAATTCCTGGTAAACTTATGTAGATAATGTACTATGTCAAATTCTTTCATTTGTTTACTTGGTACAAATGGCAGCTCATATTCCAAAACATTTACTTCAGTATTTTTCAGTTGGTACTCTGAAATATTAACAACTACCGATTTATTCAATGTCTGCCTCTTCTCCGTTGGTTGCATTGAGGTTGACCCTGATAGTTCCTCTGGCAATAATGGGTCTGGTTGTGATTCTGTACTCACTTGTATCTGGCTTGACACCTTTTTCTTCCCAGTGCTAGACTTCCTTGTCTGGTTCATTTTCCGTGAACCGTGCAATTCTCTCCTTCTCCTTAGAGGCCTCTGTTGTAGCTGTGGTACTGTGGAGAGTAATGTTTGTATCTGAAAGTTTGCTTGCTGGTTTGGAGGAATTTCCTCCTGGCTTCTGTATAAAAAACAACCATTTGTCAATGCCGAATGTTTACTTGCTGGCATTGGCATTGGTAGTGTAGGAGTTACAGAGCTGCATAATAGGAATGGCAGTGAAGTATTCAACTGAAACGAACCCCACCACCACCAACAGAGACTGACAGGCATTGGGGTGTGCCTTTTGGTCAAATCAGGCATACGCGGCCATGCCATTTCACCACACCCTACCCTGCAGACACTGACAAGTGTCACGGTGTGCCTTGGGGTCTTTAGCCCTTATGCGCACCCCATTCCATCAGGAAATATGGTGAGATGGGTGTGGTATAGGAGAACGGGGTGAACTTTGGGACAGAAGAGTCCAGGGCATACCTCAGTGCCTCTCACTGGCTGCAGGGCATGGAATGGTATGAGCATTATAGACGAGAATCCCAAGTCACACCCCTGATGCCTGTCATTCTCTACAGGGTGGGGCGTTATAGTTGAAAACCCTAATGCCTCAGGCATTCGTTGGCATTTTCACTCCAAATTTTCAACATGGTTTTTTTGTGAACCCCACCTCATGAACAGTGGCAATATCAGTTTGTTAGCTGAAAGCTGATTTTGCACAGCGACTACGGCATTTAGCACCACAGGTGCAAAAATACATTCCAAACAGGATGTGAAAAATGACAGCTGTACTGTTCATGGGGAGGTGTAAAAAATGGCAATGTTGAAAATCTGCAGTGAAAATATTAAAAAAACTGGTGAAGTCACAAGCGTGCATAGAAACTGCAACGCACACCCATGATGTAATTAGTTTGGGTTTTTTATTACAGCAGATTGTCAACACAGGCATTTCTAGTTTGGGGATTTTTTTTACAGCAGATTGTCAACACAGGCATTTTAGGACCTCCGATCATGAACAGTGTCACTGTGATTTTCTTTATCTGTCTCGAACAATGATTTCCACAGCAACCACGCATTTCTGCGTGAAAGTGTGAAAACACATTTCAGCCATGTTGTGAAAAATGACAGCTGTACTGTTCATAAGGAAGTGTGGAAAATACCACTGGTAAAAATCTGGACTGAAAATATTACAAAGTCACGAACTTACTTAGGTGCGTGGAAACTGTGCAGCAATGCTCACCGTGAGCACAGTCATTTTATGGACTTCATCATTAAATTTTTCAACATAGCCATTTTAAGACCTCTGCTCATGAACAGTGTCACTGTGATTTTCTTTATCTGTCCCAAACATTGATTGCGTACACCCACTGCGCCATTGCGCTACATACGGAAAAATTTTGGGTGAGATGTGAAAATGACAGCTGTACTGCTCATAAGGAGGTGTGGTAAAATGGCAATGTTGAAAATCTGGAGTGCAAATATTAAAAATTTGCAAATGAACAGTGTTACTGTGATTTTCTTAATGTGTCCCATACATTGATTTCACACACAGACTGCGCCATTGTGTGCTACATGCGCGGAAAAATATTTTAGGCAGATGTGAAAAATGACAGCTGTACTGCTCATAAGGAGGTGGTAAAATGGCAATGTTGAAAATCTGAGTGCAAATATTAAAATTCACAAACTTATGAGTGTACATAGGAACTGCACAATGCACGCTCATAAAACGATCATTTTGGAATTTTGTCACCAAATTTGCAACCTCGCTTTTTGAGCTCACCTTATGAACACTGGCACTGTTGTTTTATTAATCGGTCCCGAAAGGTGATTTTGGCGCAGTGACTATGAAATCACCCTTCAGGCCCGATTAACACCATGACATTTCAAGAATTCATGAGGAGGGGTCCCAAAAACCCCATGTTGAAAATTTGGTGCCAAATTCCAAAAATGCCGGAGATATGCATTAAAGTTGAAAAACCTTATTTATTGCATTATACAGCTTACCGGCATTTCCTCAGTTTATGGTTGGCTTGAAGAGTGCAAACGTGTTCCCAAATACCCGAATCGTGGCGCCAGACTCTGGAGGTAAGTATGGGGTGAGGTGGGGGTGTGGGGAGGCGGAGTGCACAGTAGGTGGGAGAGCACTGAGTGAGACGTTTTCTTGTTTGCAGGGTTTCTTTTTCTTTTTAAGGAAGACAACACAGGGACGTTTGCCACACTGGGGTGGGCTCCCAGCATGGCAGCTTGAAGGCTGTTTGGGGGTGGGCCTGTTGCCGATGGGGACTAGGCACTCCCCATCGGCCACATGGGACTTGTGCCATGCTGGGGTGGGTTCTCAGCATGGCAGCTGTAAGGCTGTTTGGGGGGCTGGAGCCAACAGGGATTGGCCACCCTGTCGGCATATAGGACTTGTGCCACGCTGGGGTGGGCTCCCAGCGTGGCAGCTGTTGGGGGGGCCTGGAGCTGACGGGGATTGGGCACCCCATGGGCCATACAGTGTGGAGCGAGTGAGCACGCAATATGCAGTATAGTATAGAGGGAGCTCTGCTCACTGAAGCAGAGCTCTCCCTCTTAACTGTGTGCCACTGCATTTTCAACTGCTGTCATTGACAGCTGCAGCAGTGATTGGAGAACTGGGGCAGCGCCTGCAACCACACTTGCTGAATTGGAAGATGGCTGCCACACCTCCAAAAACTCGGATGATGGCATCTATGTTTTTGCACGAAGGCAAGCAAACATAAAAATCACTGGTTGCCACCCTTCTGACTTGGAACCACTAGAGTAGGTATCTCTTTGTGGTTATGTAGTGAAAGATTTTTTTTAAATAGACTTTGGTTGGTGTTCTGTTCATGCTGAAACTTCCTTTTCTTTTCCACTTGACTCTAGCATCATACAGTTTGATTGTATTTTCAAGTTGGATCCAATAGTCAGTATATTCAGTATAGTTTGTGTGGAGGAGTTAGGCTACACCCTCAGCTGTGACTGATGAACCATTTTTCTATCTCCTTATTTCCTAGCTACCAAAGCTTCTGTTGCACAACAGTTAACACTTTTCTCTTTGCTTTCTTCTTTCCCTCTACCCTAGGTTGGCCACCTAGTATAGATCTTTACTAAACTTTCTATTAATTCTCTCTTTCATTCATTTCCATTTCCGTCCATCAGACCCTGGAATTATGCCAAACACCGGAGAGGTGTTGTGTAAAGTGCATATGTGCATTTTGTGTAAAATAAACATGAAGGCTATTTTAGATAGCAGGATTGAATACAGTTAAGAAAGCCTTTTAAAGAAAAATTATTCAGAAGTTATATCAAGCTAATCATTTAATGATTAGTACAGTTATACAAAATCCTTAAGGTATTTTCATAAATTCACATTAAAACCTGTTACTGTATGAAGCTAAACAAAAAAAAACTGTTGTATGTTTTATAAAAATGCTTAGACATCATGAATCAGAGATATTGAGAGTCAATATTTGTGGTGATATGCACCATACCTTTAATGAACAGAAAGTTCCTGGAATAAACAAACTCCCTTGGTTTTAAAACAGCACGTCAGACATATAACAGCACATTCAGACATGAAAATAGAAAAGAGCTTATTCAGGTGACCCTCAAAAGATACAAAACCTCTTCACTGAGTTTGCTTCAGTTCAGTCCGTTAGAGTTCAGTCTTGAGAGTGAAGGAGAGAGGCTACTGTAGACAAGCTGTTGAATGCAGATGAAAAGGGTCTTAGAAGCATTAAGATCCAGGACTGTATTATGTGAGAAATTACTGATGTTAAGTAACAATTTCGTTGCAAATTTTTTTGTTTTCATTTATTATTTTTCTAACCTTTGAAAATAAATATTACACCACAGTGTGTTTAACCCTGTAAATTTACCTAATCTGCAGTTGATTCAACATGCTGTGACAGTTTGAAAACAATTTTAATATGTTCTCTTTCTCAGAAAGTTAATTTCTTAGTTCAGCTTCAATTTCCAAAGTGTCACAGACCCATCAACCATACCCCAGCCAGCACAATTATCCCTTTGGCTGCCACAAATCTTCACCCATTTTCATCTCTTACCAGGGATCCAATATTCAAAACTCAGCTTCAGGGCAAAATTAGCACTGCCGGTGTGCAAAATAGCCAAGAACCATTTTCAAGCTACTGTATATTCAAAGGAACACCCTGGGCTAAATCAGTCGACTATAGTGTGCAAATGAATGTGTGCAATCAGGTTGAAGTGCAGTGCAAAATACCCAGCAAACAAGACAGCTCTGAATATAGCAACTGGGAAGGCCAAACCACAACAGCAGCCCAGTGCACACAGAGGTGGAGTACAGCAGAGTCCATGATTGATGGACAGTGTGTGTGATAGCAATAAAGTATTGCACAACTGCAAACAACATTGCAGGCCACACACTGCAGAACTGTGCTATACTTTTGAGAGATTCATCCGGGGCTAACTCATTTGCATGGTGCTAACACATTAGCCTAGTGCAAACACATTAGCCTGGGCCAAAATGTTGCTATATTCAAAGCCCCTATGCAAATGAGCCTACTTATGTAATCCATGTGAAAACAGCCACATTGGCATCTCATCTGGGCCTGCTTTGCAAACATTACCATGTAGTTTGTCTGGTGCTATTGCATGGTGCACATAGCTCCACCTGTATGTCAGACTGGAACTACAGGTCAGAAGCCACAGGCTGGGGTGTGCAAACAGCTCCACCTGTATGCCAGATCTGAGCAACAGTTTGGTAGCTGCAGGCAATGGTTGTTGGGAGACTTACACAGTGCATACTTCTCAACCGTTCATCACTGAAATGAGGGACACAGACACTCAGAATGAAAGACAATGAGGGACACTGATCCCCATACTGAGGGAGATATGTGCAAACATGGGGATACAGGCTCAGAACACAGTGGAAGCACTATGTGTACCTGCAGAAAGGTTCTGTGTGAGTCAGAATCACAGAATATTATACATGTATGCATGACAGTTTGAGTGAACAGCACAGTCTCAGTGTGAACAGTACCATGTCCCTGAGGGATGATTGAGGGACAGAGAGATTGTGAGGGGTACAATGAAAGACATCCCACATAATCAGGGACAGTTGAGAGGCATGGCTCAGTGTACCCTGCTGTGAACAGAACAACCTGGAAACTCCAGAGCAGCATGAGCCCCAGGCCAGGGGAACAAACAAAAAACAGAGCCTGATGTACCCAAAGAACTGTTGTCCTCTCCCTGAATGCCTTAGTGTGGGTTTGTGGATGGTCTCTGGAGGATATGTGGGTGATACACTCAGAGGCAATGACAGTATGAGTGACCTAACTCAGTCTGCATGATCTGACGTTGAAATATTAACGAGAGCTCAACACCATAGAGACTGGCTGAAGGAAAATTTAAAGTGATTGAATTGTCTGATGCTTGGTTCTCACTGACCCTTTATCAAAGGCCAGCCTTTGATAAGAGGGTCCAGTGGACCAGAAACGCGTCAGGCAATCTCAATAAACTTTTAAAATGTTTCCCTTTGGGCCAAGTTCTTTGTGGTGGTGAGTGCCTGGATTTGTGTTTTGACTTTTAGTTTTCCATGGCACCCTCAGTCCTAGTGCGAGCTCCTTTGTGGTTTTGTTATGATCTAATGCCGTGTGCATGGACATCTGCAAGGTGGTCCAGTGCCCCAGCTGATCCTGTGTACATGTTGTGTGGTATACTCATGTATGTGTAAATATATGTAATAGATAACCCACTCTTAGGTGTGTGGTTGTGCTCTGATATCACTGCGCCTTGGTGTCGTCAACCACCCAAGGCATGGGTATATCAGGCGTGACTGCACACCATAGAGTGAGTTATCTATCTTATAAAATGGCAAAATTGTTTTTTAGAGTGGTAAAAGTGCAGCACACAGCATCCCCAATAGTCTAGTGGTCCCCCAACCACAATCACACACACATGGAAAAGTAATACCAGTCCCATACCCTGGTAGTCTAGTGCCCCCAGCCATGATCATACACACATGGAAAAGTAATAGCAGTCCCATACCCTAGTAGTCTATTGTCCCCACCTCAGGCATGATCCCTGACACATGTAATATTAATAGTAGTCCCTTTCCCAAGTAGTCAAGTATTACACTCAACCTGATCCCCAATCACCTACATGTAGGTAGTAAATTCCCACTAATGGCAGTATAGTCCACCCCCACCCCAGCCCTGATCCCCTGCAGGAATGAGTCACAATACCCTGGTGGTCCAGTGGACCACTGCAGCTGTACTATACCAGAATGCACTAATTCAGAGCTCAGTCAGCAGCAGACCATGAAGGTGAGTGATGGGCTGAGCCAGTCACCTGCTCCGGTACAGGATGGGGGGGATGCTGGGTGATAGGCACTGCCGGGGAGCCATTAGACCACCTGGTATTTGGGGCTTGCACAATATGGCGGATTGAGGCTGTCATGGTCCACTGGACCACCATAGATAATTAAACATTTTGCATGTGAGATGGGGTGGTGGGGATGTGACTACCAGGATAGTTGTGTTCCATGATAAATACATATGTGGTAATTCAGCTGCTTTGCCAATAGACTGGTCATGACTTTTTATTATATGTTCCATCTCTTAGCATGTGTAAAATACACTACCACAGAGGTAAATGCACAGCAGTTTAAAACACCAAATTCCAGTTTAACATTAGTTAGCAGTTCCAGGATCAGCACAGATAACAACGTCCAGCAGTACCAGAAGGGGTATTGATATGAACATATTCACATGTTGCCTTATGTCTCTTAAGCAGGCTGGCAAGTAAATATGCCCTTCTATTATTTCAGACATTTTATGATTTACACAGGTACAGCAGGTGAGAGAAGAAGATGTGTCACCCAGTGAGTGTGGTCTAGTGACAACAATTGTCAGAACAAAGCACCATACCCCACTAAATTAATTCCATTGGAATCAGTTGCTTGCTGTGTGTTGCCACTTCCTAAGTTGGACAAATAATAATTGTGTGACTCTTCTTGATGTTAGCAGGCAGCAGACAGAAGAGACATGCAGCGTCTCCCTCTATCTCCTCTCTCTCTCTCTCTCTCTGTCGGACTGGGTGTTGCTAAGAAATTCATTTTGGATTAATGGCTAATCAAATTGTGGTACAATACAAAGGGTATCCCGTGACTTGGGCGACCGCGATTGGGTGCCTACCGAAAGGGTGACTCAGTTGCAGTGCCTGTCTTCAGGGTGACTGAGGAAAGTGGGTGACCAGTGATGGGGTTATGCTAATAGTGACATCCTGTCACTACATGCTTATGTGCACCATGGGGGAGTGAGCACGCCAAGAGTGGGCTGGGAGGGATGGAGGGGTCATAGGGGGTGGCACCACTGCAAGCTGCTGAGCTGCTTCCGTGGCATGGTGGGTGGATTCAGGGCTGTGGCAGAAGTGGTGCTGGGTTTGGGTCCAGGCACAGATTTTTTGTTCGCCCAGCCCAAATTTTTATTTTTTCCACATTTGCACCCTTCCAACATGCACCCCTGAGTTAAGAATCCTTGAGTGGTGGCTGTGGGGTGAAGTCCACCATGGGGGTGTGGGGGCATAGCCCCCATATCAAGCAGAAAATCCCAGCTCCCCAGCACTGTTTTGCTATGCGCTGGGAGTACATAGCCAAAATTTTTTTCAGCTATGTGTCATCGCCTAACAGTGATTACCCATCGGTGAACGCCATTATCACATAGAGCCAATACAAAGAGAGGCTGCAAGCTACAGAAAAACAGATGTGACAGCAGCAAAGTAAAACACAACAATAAACAAAATCAACATCCCACACACACACACAAGGGTGCACAATAAAATTTGCAGCACAGCATTTCAAAGAAACACATTCTGTGGCAGTATTAGTGCACACAAGCCTGTGGACTGGCCAAAGGGCAGACTCAATACATACCTGTACAGTAGATAGCCTACCATGCACAAAGTAATTAATTGAATTGGAACTTACAGGTTGCTGCCTTGGACTCGGAGGATGGATCATGGGAGGAAAACAATCTTTTTTTTGCCAATGTACAATATGGTATTTTACAAAAAATGTAGGAAATATAGTTATTTTATTTAAACAGAAGCAGACAATGACAGCAGAAAATATCATTGGTCCCAACTCCCATCCACACGTTTGTCCATAAAGCCCCAACCAGAACTCAGAAAGAGATGGGAAGGAAAGGATTTTGTTTTGATTTCGCAGATCTTGTTCTGCTGGTGCAGTTATACAGATGAACCCGGGGAAATACTTAGTGCAGTTTACACAGTGCTTATTTTGGCTGTTTTTTTTTGTTTTGTTTTGTTTTTTTTGCCACAGAACCCTTACCAAACTAATCAGTCCTCCGCAAACCAGAAGAAGAGAGCCCCAACATCAAACAGAGAATAGAAGATTACGGTTTGGTACTTAATAAGAACTTTCAATTCAACTTTAACTTACAATGAAGCAGGAGAGCAGGAGCGGGCATGCAGACTACTGTAGCAGCAGATGGTAGGGTGTGACAGGGTGCATTCCTACCACTGTGGTAGGACCCCTTGAGGATATTAGGTTGCAACCTCTCTACATATTCTTATCCAATAAAGCTATCCCTTTCTTTCCTTATGGAGGCCACCTCCAGACAACTCTCTGTGCTTCTCTTTAACTTTCTTCTCTCTTCCTTTAATGGGTCCAGACATTGGAGGTCAATGTGCAGTGACCTCACGCTCCCAGTCAGAAGGAGCTGATATAACAATAGAAATAACTCTATAGAATGGCTGGCTGTTTTAGCTAGAATGAAATATATGCATTGTATACAGTAAAGCACCCTAATCAAAAGGGATATAGTGGCTATTTAGTGTGTAGGCAGAGAAAGACCTACATGACTAGCCTGTACATTAGTATTTATTGCGAAGCAGCAAAACCAATTTCCTTATTGTTCTGTAGCCTTGTTGCTGCTATGGAAATGTTAGAACCTGTACTGAATGCTGCAGTTTATCTATTGAATACATTGTACTGCATAATAAAGATTACAGCATGGGAAAAATACTGTCGTGAAAGAACCTAGCATAAGCATAGCTAGTGAAGACATAAAAGGGTAGAATACTAAAAGGGGGTAAAGCAAACACAAACCTTCTGGCAACACAATATGCTTTAAACAAACATACTTCTTGAAGGAGAAGGAATAAATTAAGTCTGTCCTTTCCTGAAGCAGGGGCAAGAATGAAATATCATGTATAGGGGAACAGCGGCCCCTTGTGACCCCTTTTATAGTAAGCTGTCTGTCACTCAAGTCCTAGTAGAATGTTTTCCACTTTTAAGAAGGGAAAATCTTTCTGAAAGTCCTTCTATTATCTAAAGGTGCTCCTCATTATAGAATATACAATGACTGGGACCTGTCTGTACCAGGGTACAGATTATTTTGTAGGGACAGAGTGATTGGGAAAGGAGGAGGGTGGCACTAAATGTGAAGGAAGGACTGAAGTGTGTGGGGAGGAAGGGGAGGAGGTAGTACCAGGTCACTTTGGATGCAAATCCAGGATTCCAAGAATAGGATTCTTAGAATGGGAGTGGTGTATAAGGCCACCATCTCAGATGGAGGAGTTAGACAGGGAACTAGCGGGACAGATCAGAAGGACCTGCAAGAAGGGTAGTGTGGTGATTGTGGGGACTTCAACATGCCAGGAGTGGACTGGAGCACCCCAACAACCAGGAACAGAAGGGAGCAGGTACTGCTGGATGCCTTCCAGGACAGCTTCCTGCTGCAAATGGTCAGTGAACCAACCAGGTTAGAAATACCCTTGACCTTGGGCTGGCAAATGGGAATCATGATAGCCAAGATTAAGATATGCTTAAAACTGATTGAACTAACTCCTGAAGCATACAGGGTTAATTTCCTTAAGTTCAAGAGAAGCTCTGACATGAGCTATGAAGAACTAATCCGCAAAGCAGCATCCATTGTTGAAGCGCTGGTGGGAGGAGGAAGCAAATTCTGTGGAAAAATTAGAGCAGTTCTTTTGGGTTTGCTCAGCAGAACTAACAACCTGGTTAGAGGACCAAGATCCAAAAACAGGCTGCTGAACTCCCAGATTGCTATGCCAGGAGCAGGCAAGCTTTGAAAGGGATTGGGGCAGGTGTGGCAGCGCGGAAAGGGAAAAGCATGCCTTCAGGGCATCTGAAACCCTCACTGCCTCCACAGAAAGGGGGAAGCCCCAGGTTACAAAAAAGGGATTTCTCTGCTAAAAGAAATGATGACTGTTGGTTTTGCAAACAGCCAGGGCATCTTGCCAGACAGTGTCCTAAAAAGGCACGGAGTGGACAAAGTGGTGCTCGAACAGAGTTGAGTGCACTGTGTATCCCTGAATGCATGCCTGTAAACATGAGGGAGCACATACACCCGGTTACTGCATATGGGGTGCAGAGTCCATGGGATAAGGGACATGGGCATCTCTCACCTTAGTAAATGAGGATTTGTTTGGGCCTGAACAGCTTATATCTAATCAGTTTGTAACATTAAGGGGATTCACTGGGGAGGATAAAACTCTGCCACTAGCTAGTGTTCTCCTGGACTAGGGCGAGACAGGAGAGAGGGTGCAAAAAGTGGCCATGGTAGACAATCTCACCCTGGATGTGATAATAGGGAACAATCTCCGGAAGGGGTGGTGTGTGCGGTTACCCGCAGTCAGATGGTAAAGGCCACTTGCAATTCCTTGGACCCCATAGAAGCCCCTGAAGCCTGCTGTTGCTTTTGGCAGATAGGAATCTTGCTTTCAGAGCAAGGAGCAGCTGACTAAAAGCTATAACTTTTCTTACTAATATAACATTTCTATCTCAGCAGGAGTCAGTGCCTGTTGGGATTAAGCAAACATATACTTTATTATAAGTGGGGGGGTCTCATTTACGATGAAAAAAAGAAAGTCAGTGTGTTTTTCTGTGTTTGGGAAAGGGGACTTATCAACTTCTTAGTTTGCTAAAACAGTAGGGGAGGAGAGAAGTTGATTGGGGGTGTGGCTTAGGCAGTAGACAACTAGGTGACTCAATTACAGTTTCCTTCTGCTAGCTTTTGAAGACAGGAATCTTGCTTTCAGAGCAAGGAGCAGTTGACTAAAAGCTAGAATATTTATTACTAATAGAACACTTCTATCTCAGCAGGAGTCAGTGCCTCTTGGGATTAAGCAAACATACTTTATTAGAAGTGGGAGGGTCTCATTTCGGGTAAGAAAAGTAGAGTGTGTGTTTTTCTGTGATGAGGAAGAGGATTGTATCAACTTCTTAGTTTGCTAAATCAGGAGGGGAGGAGAGAAGTTAATTGGGGTGTGGTTTAAGCAGTAGAAAACCAGGTGTCTCCAATTACAGTTTTCTGCTGCTAGCTTTTGGCAGACAGGAATCTTGCTTTCAGAGCAAGGAGCAGCTGACTAAAAAGCTAGAACTTTTCTTACTAATTGCCCTCCTTCCCTCCCTGCCACCCTCCCACCCTTAGCCAGTTCTACTTTTATAGGCACTGGATTTGACTGACAACAGAAACTTCCTGTTTGGCAATAGGAAGGGAAGAATCAGTGAGACACATGTGTTTCATCATCATTGAAGAAAGATAGTAGCTCTCCCTCACCCCCTTCCCCCAGTTGCTGGAGGTCTGACTCTGAGCAAGGAATAAGGAGACTACCAAAGGATACAGGAAGTTCCTGTCCCAGAACAGGAATTGTGAGAGCTGTAAGGGCACATAGGCAGTAGGAAAGTAGGTGGAAAAATAAATAGAGGGAGGAAAGAGTAAGCATACAAAGCAACAGGAGATGGGCCACAAAATAAGACATGGTGGGAGTGGTGCAGTGCAATGGCTGTGCGAAGAAAGTCTTCCAGGAGACATTCTGGAGGCTTCAATGATGCCCTATTTGCAGGCACCTCTCTGGTCTGAAGGAGAAGTTGTCTGTCTCAGGCTGACCTGTCTAGGATTTGTGAAACCTCCTCTCCACCCAGGGACCACCAGAGCCACCACCGCTACCCAGAGGTTGCCAAGAAAGATGAGCAGTTGGACCAAGATGGGCTCAGAAAGGAGAGTGTGGTGGAACAGAGTTGCATCCTCCAGCTGTACCTCTCCACAGTTCATAGCTCTTCTGGCGGATAGTGGTTCCTCCTCAGAGGCACCTGCAGTGGAGACCAAGGAGGATGCTGGGAACCTCTGCAAAGGAGACCCACAGGAGGGTGGCTACAGGACCCCACAGGGAAGGAAACAACTCCCAGTGGGGTATTCAATCATTAGGGGGTAGAACTGGGGAGGAAGGAGAGGGAGGTAGGTGCTTGTCTGGCACCACGGCATGGAGGAACTGGAAGCGAATACTCAGGATCACAGAAGCAGCTGCATGAGGTAGGAGCTGGATGTCATTGTCCACCAAGGGACAAATGACCTGTCTGGGAATGGGATAGGAGCAGTGTAAGAGGAGTTTATAGAGTTGGGGAGGGCCTTAGACAAGTAGCATGTATAGTAACCTTCTCGGAAGTGCTGCCTGTCTATGGCAAGGACAATGCTAGCGTACTCTGCATCATGGGATTCAATGAAAGGTTGAACAACTGGTGTGGAGCTCAGGGTTTTGGCTTCATTGGGGACTGGGGATCCACCTGGAGGGATACAGGCCTATACTGCTGCAATGGTCTGCAGCTCTCCTGGAAGGAACCAGAATCCTAGGTGATAGGTTTAAATGCCTCATTGGCAAGAATCTAAACTAGCCAAGTGGAGAAGCACTGAAAGGAGCAGGAAATCCGAGCCTACCCCACAAAACATGGTGGTTAGTGAGGTAAACACCAAGGTAGAAGACAATAGGGAGCAGGACAGGGGTAAATGCAGAAAAAGGCAAAGGCAGTAAGGACAGAGATGGTGCTAAAAGGGGTAAGACCATCAAAAAATGGAGGGTGATGAGTACCAATGCCCGTAGTCTGTGTAACAAGCTACCTGAATGAGTAGCCTTGATGGAAGAGGGACACCTGGATATCGTGGCAGTCACAGAACATGGTACACAGAGACCCATGACTGGGATGTCAACATACCAGGATACACAATCTACAGAAGGGACAGAGAGGGTAAAAGAGGAGGAGGAGTAACTTTCTATGTGGAAAAGGATCAAACAACAGAACTAAAGAGTAAACTGGGAGTAGAGGAGGCACTGTGGGTCATTTTGGAGACAGAATGGCACCACAGTCTGCATAGGGGTTGTAATGACCCCCATCTCAGGAGGCAATGGACAAGGAAATGATAGAAGACATCCTTAGAATGGCAGATAAAGGGAGATATTGTTGATGGGGTATCTGAACATGTCAGATGTTAACTGGAGCACCTTTGCTGAAGCCACATCCAAGAGCAGGGTCATTCTTGATGCCCTACAGGAGGCATGCCTCAGACAGCTAATGTTGGAACCCACTGGGAGGGCAATCTTAGACCTGGTACTCTCAGCGGGCGTGAAAGGATCTAGGATTTAGAAGTGGGTAGCCATCTGATAAACACAGCCATAGAGTCAAGAAATGCAAAAGCAAGAACACTGAACTTTAGGAGGGCTGACTTTGGGAAAATAGGAGAGTGCCTCAGAAAAGCACTAGCAAACAGGCAAGAAGGAGGGGTGGAGGAACAATGGGGGAAAATCAAAACAGCCATCACAGAGGCAACAAGCCTTTGTGTAAAGCAAATCAACTAAACAAAATGAAGGAAAAAAACACTATGATTCTCAAAAGAGGTGGCAGGGAAGGTTAAGGAGAAAAAGATAAAATTCAGGAGGTATAAGGAAACACAGAAGGAGCAGGACAGAGAACTGTACCAGTTAAAGCAGAAGGAAATGGGGAAGGCAGTCAGAATAGCAAAGGTCCAAACTGAGGAAAAGATATCCAACTCAGTTAAGAAGAGGTATAAAACCTTTTATAGGTACATTAAGGAGTGAAGAAAGACCAAGGGAGGGATATTGAAGCTTAATAAAGGAAAGGGAGGGTAGGCAGAGGGTGACAGTTAAAAAGTAGGGATACTGAATGAATACTGCTCAGGATTCACAAAAGAAGAGGAGGGGTGGTACCTAAACCAAAGAATAGAAGCACTCTGGATAGGGGGGTCAACACCAGTCCATTCACAGAGAAAAGGGTCCTGAAAGAACTCCTAAAACTGAAGGTGGACAAAGCAATGGGGCCTGACGGGATTCACCCTAGAATTCTAAAAGAATTAAGGGGAGAACTAGTGACACCACTGACTACCCTTTTTAACAAATCATGGGAGGATGGTGTGGTACCTGAGGGCTGCAAGACAGAGGCAGAAAACTATAGACCTGTTAGTTTGACCTCAGTGGTAGGGAAAATGATGGAATCACTTCTAAGGAAAGACTGTGGAGTTTCTAGAGGCCAGTGTGGCACAGGACCCAAGGCAGCATGGATTCACAGCAGGAAGGTCATGTCAGATGAATCTAATTGATTTCTTTGAGTGGGAGACCAAAGTAGTACACCAGGAAGGGCTGTGGGCATGGCTCACCTAGAGTTTAGCAAGGCATTTGACACAGTTCCATACAAAAGATTAATAAACAAACTAGCCAGCCTTGGAGTGGGTCCCAGGGTTGTAGCCTGGGTAAAACATGGGCTGGACAACAGGACACAGAGGGTAACAGTAAGTGGAGTCCACTCCAAAGAAGGGAGTTACTAGTGGGGTACTGCAGGGTTCAGTACTGGGACCAGTCATTTTAATGTCTTTATAAGTGACACTGCAGTGGGACTGAAAGGAAAGTATGCTTCTTTGCAGACAACACAAAGATCTGCACAAGAGGGATGGAAAAGGATGAGAAGGGACTTGGCAAGGTTGCAGGAATGGTCAAGAGTATGGCAGCTTAGATTCAATGCAAAGAAGTACAAAGTAAATGACCTGGAAAACAAAAAACAGGAAAGACACACAAGCGTGGGGAGGTACTAACAACAACAAATGGAAGGGACCAAGGTGTCATATCAGATGGTGAGCATGCAATGATGAGGCGATGAGCATCATCAGTGAAAAAATAGTTGTTATCCTCTTACAAACAGTTGGTGAGACCCAGTCTGAATACTGTGTGCAGTTCTGGAGACCTCATCTCCACAAGGACATAGAACAGGATGGAGGCAGTCCAGAGGAGGGCAACTAAAATGGTCAGAGTCTGCACCAGAAGTCATACAAAGAGAGACAAAATTATTTTAATATGTATACCGTCGATGAAAGGAGGAGAGGGGACATAATAGAAACATTTAAGTACCTCAAGGAATCAATAAAGTCCAAGAGTGTAGCATCTTTCAGAAAAGAGATGTGCAAGAACAAGAGGGCACAATTTGAAGATGGGGGACAGCTCAGGGCAATGTAAGAAGTATTTTTCACAGAAGGGGTAATGGATGCATGGAACAGCCTTCTTGAGGAAGTTGTGGGGTCAAAAACAGTGGGGAATTCAAGAATGCATAGGACAGACATAAAGCAATTCTTGTGGGGGTAGGAGGAAATAGGCCATTGATTAACAAGGATCTGCAGCTTATCCAGTAGGTAGGAAATGAGCAGACTGGGTGGGCCAAGTGGTCCTTATCTGCTGACAAAGTCTATGTTTCTATGGAAAATGGAAGGCTGGTTCCCCAGCCTGTGTCTCCTAGTAAAGGAGAGTAGTAAATGTCGGTAGGACTTCCCAAGTAGCAGTTCACAAAACAGCTACCAAGGTTACTCCAAGAAGGGAGGGGTAACACATTTATTTATTTAGTTAGTTAGTTAAGTTAGATAGTTGTATTTAGTTAGTTAGTTAGTTAGTTAGTTAGTTAGTTAGTTAGTTAGTTAGTTAAAAGTTTTACCAGGAAGGCACACCAAGCAGAGCACTGCTCGGGATTCCAGGTGCGCCCTGGGGTAGGGGTGACAGTGGAGATACAATATTTAATACACAATCATGACTATAACACAAGGAACAGAATAATTAAATTGGTAATGATCAGAAGGTTAGGGATGGCAGTGACCTGAATGCACTGATGCTAGAGCTATGGCCCCAGTTTAGGAACTGAGGGGTCATGTCCCATGCCTTGGGAAACTGTGAAGATTTTGCAGCTGCTCGGAGAGCTGATCCTAGTTTGGAGAGGCTGAGGGCTTGTGCAAAATCTGGTGGGACACAGGAAGGTGACATATGACATAGGGTATTTTGGGACAGTGGACTGTTGTATATCCAGGATGTGAGGACAGAGGGAGAGGTGATGGGCAGACAGCTTGTCTTTCCCCAGGGGTAATATAAGCGGTTGCTCAAAATCACTCATGATACTCCCATGTCCAGATATCTGGGCATTGCATGCACCATGCAGCGATTGGCCCAGAATTTCTATTGGCTCAGCATCACCCAGCAGATGAAGGAATATTGCAGGTCTTGTCACTGATGCCAACAAATAGGGAAGGCAGGCAGTAAAACCAAGGCTGCCCTAATCCCCTTGCCCATTGAGGATGAGCCATTCCAGAGGGTAGGAATGGATATTGTTTGACCTTTGAGACCCCAAGCTCCTCCAGGAAGAAGTTTATCCTGATAGTGGTCGATTATGTCACCGATACCCAGAGGCAGTCTCCTCTCCTTACCTAGGACAGACAAAATGGCATTTGCCTTGCTAGAGATTTTCTCCTGTGTCGGGTTTCCACAGTGGGTTATCACTGATCAAGGGGGTGCCTTCATGTCAGACCTGATGAAGTGTTTGTTGGAGAAGTGTAGAGTGATGCAGAGATGCACAACACCTTATCACCCACAAGCCAATAGGCTTGTGGATAGGTTTAACGTTACCCTAAAATCGATGCTCCAAGTGTTTGCCGAACAGCATGGGAGGGACTGAGAGAAATATCTTCCCTACCTGTTGTTTACATACAGGGAGGTGCCCCAAGAGTCAACAGGGTTCTCCCTCTTTGAACTCTTATATGGATGTAGGGTGTGTGGGTCCCTAGACTTCATCCAGAAAGACTGGGAAAGCAAGCATGCCACCCAGGGAACTCCCATAGTGGACTACTGTATGTCCTTAAGTTTAGGAAGAAGCTGAAGGAGCTTATGGGACAGCCCAAAGCAACCTGTCAGCTGCTCAACAGAAGCAAAAGGTTTGGTACAACCATGGAGCCAGAGCTTGCTCGTACAGCACAGGTCAGGAAAACATGGTCCTAATCCCACTATGGAAGGACAAGCTGCAGGCTGAGTGGGGAACTATACACGGTAGTCCAGCAAGTTAATGACATGAACTATATTGTAGAACTACCTGATAGGAGAATACTCATAGGCTGTACCATGTCAACATGATGAAGCCATATGCAAATAGGGCTGACATTGTAGTGTGTAGTCCTGGGGAGGGAACAGATGAGGAAGACCCCTTATTGGACTTGCTGGAGGAAAGAAAGCAGAGTCATCTCAGAGGCAATCGTTTATCTCCCAGCTGACCCTGAAACAGTCCTGGGAAGTGAGGGAGGTTTTAGAGGACTTTTTCCTTCTTTTATGGCCAAGCCTGGACAAACTTCCTTAGCAACACACAATGTAAACATGGAGACACAAGCACCAATATGGTGGACAGCCTACCAGGTGTCTGAAGCCATCCTAAAGGACATTGGGAGGGAGGTTGAAGAAATGCTGCATTTAAGGGTGTTCCAGAAATCCCACAGCCCCTGGGCCTCACCCATAGCCCTTGTTTCCAAGCTAGATGGCTCTACTTGCTTTTGTGTGGACTATTGTGGACTCAATGCTGTCACGAAGTCTGATGCCCACCCAATGCCACAGATGGATGAACTACTGGACAAGTTTGGAGGGGTGACATACCTTACCACCATTGACCTGACGAAAGGGTACTGGCAGGTGGAGTTAACTGCCAGAGCTAGGGAGAGATCAGCCTTCATCACTTTAGTAGGGTTAATGAATTCAGGGTAATGCCTTTTGGAATGAGGAATGCCCCGTTACGTTCCAAATGTTGGTCAACCAGGTGTTACATGGTACTGAACAGTATGGACTGGCGCATCTGGATGATAATTTTTTAGAAGTGTGTCCACAGGCTATACATTTTCCACAGGGAACATACCATTCTTTAATGGTCCCAGAAGTAATTGTGTTGTTTTCACCTCAGTTTTAACATGTTGTGAATATACAAGTTTATCTGTAATAGTAGTGATCTTCTTTGAGACCATAATAGGTGTCTGCTCAAAATGTTTTCAGTAGTAGGATTCTCCTTAAGAATTCTCCAATTCCCCACTAGAATCTTCTTAATCTGTGGCATCATTTGGTTGTGTTCTGTACTAAAAGCTACTCTGTTTTCCTTTTCTCATATCACTTCTTTCTCTTTTTAGTCTTTAACAAATCCTATCTATCAATGTGTGAGGCCTTAAGACTTGCTTCTTCAATTTTTCAGTTTGATAGTCCCTCTTGAACCTTTCTATTATTCTATATACCTCTTTGTAATATACTTTTGCTGTACTGCAATTCTGCTTAGCTCTTAAACATTGAGAATATGAAATACTCTCCACTAAATTTCTAGGGTGAAAACTTCTCCAGTGTAGTATAGTATTCCAATCTGTCTTTTTTCCTAAATAATCTCATTTCCAGATAGTCATTCCTTTTATAGATTGTTATATCTAAGAAATCTATCTGAATAACATCAACTCTGAACATGAATTTCAGATTTGCATCACAAGAATTGAGGTACACTCGAAATTCATCAAGTTCTTCTTGACTTCCTGTCCAAATCAGTATTACTGTAGAACTATTAATGTTTGCGTAAAGTTTATAACGCGCTCCTGCGTTGGAATCGTCAATTGCGCAAATGTAATATCGCGCATAGCCCACTCTGCGATCATCTTCCCGCTAAAACCATCAGCTCTGTATGTAGCTCTGTCTCACTGCACCAATGCACCAATCCCTGAGAGAAGTTTGAAAGATGCTGTGGAGGGAGGAGAGAGAGAGAGAGAGAGAGAAAGTAACGCATGTGCTGCCATGTCGTGATTACATTACCTGTCTTTGTGCTCAGAGAGTAAGATACTGTGGTTCGAGAGAGCGAGCAGCAGCGGCACTGGTGCCAGTGATGGAGAAGTGTGTCTCTGTGCTTCTGGGCTTCCAGTTCCATTTGATTTATCCACCGCACTGAGCCAATTTGCTCCCGACCTGTTTTTGCAGCTGTCCGGCAACAAACACCCACCCCTCCCCTTTTTTCTCTCTCTCTCTTTCTCTGGATAACAGTGAGTGGATCCTGCATAATATAGCGAAGGAGATGTCAGACTGCAGCATGAGAGCGAGAAAGAGAGAGAGAGAGACAGCAAGCAGCTCCTCCAAAAAGACTGATCCTTTTCTCTCTGTCTCTGTGGATAACACTACCACATGGTCGGCTGAAAAGTAATGATCGCTGTAAAACTAATATCGCGCTTAAAGGGAAAGCGCGATTATAGTGATAGTTCTTTTACAGCGATCATTACTAGTTCTAATATATCATCAATAAATATCTTCCAGAAATATATTTTTCTTCAAAGTTATGTCCTGCATTGTATACAGAAAATATATTCTGATTCAAAATTATGCATAAAGCATTTGCATAATTCAAGCATTAGTGCTTCCATGGCCGTCCCTCTTGCCTATTCAAAAATTGGTCTTCAAATTTAAAATAATTCTTTGTCAGAACTATCTCTGCTAACTCTAGAAGTGTCCTAGTAGTGGACGTACTCCCAATGGTCTCTGATCCAATAATTTGCCCATGCTTTCTAGTCCCTTCTCATGAGGTATAGAGATATAAAGATCTTTAACATCTATAGTTATCAAGATAGAATTACGGGATATACCTCTTTGGTTAATCTGTTCCAATAATTGCAACACATAGGTTGTATCCCGTAAATAAGTGGGAATGTTCTCAATCAATGGTTGCAAATGAAAATTAACAAATTTAGATAAAGGTTCCAAGATTGATCCAATGCTAGAAACAAATGGCCTACCTGGTGGTTTCTTCTCATTGTTGTGGATTTTAGGGAGAGAATAGAATACTGGAGTCCTGGGAAAAGAGGTTTTCATCATCTCTACTTCCCATTTTTTTAACCATCCCATTGTTTCCATTTCAAAAAGGGTATTCGAAATTTGAGACTTAATTTCAGAAATAGGATCCTTAGACAGGGCTCGGTAGTTTAAATTGTCTAAAAGAAGTTCTAAGCACATCTTCCTATAGTCTTCTACATTTTGAATGACTATAGATCCCCCCTTTGTCCACTGGTTTAACAACTATACTAGGGTCCTTTTCTAACCCATTTAAGGCATCTCTTTCCTTTTTAGTTAAATTAAACTTGGTAGGTTTTATATTGGTGGTTAGCAACTTCTTGATTTTTTTCATATACCAATTGTATATTATGTTCAACCGCATGATTATTACCTACTTGTGGCTTGTATTTTGATTGATACCCCATTGCTGGTGTCAAATTCGTTTTTCTCTGGATTTGTATCAAGAATATGTGAAAACTGGGCTTTTAACTGTAAGTTTCTAAAGAACTTTTGCAAGTCTATCTCAATTTGAAACTGATCAATCTCTTTACTAATTGAAAAGGAAGGGCCACGAGAGAGGACAATTTTCTCATCTTCCGTTAATATTCTTTCACTCAAATAAAAAATCACTGTCTCCCTCCTCTTTGGTACCTTCTGTTGCCTTTGCCTCTTCATCCTCTAATTTGTTCTCTGATACCTCTATTTTCTAGATTGTGTTCCCTTCTCCTGAGTTTGCACCTGTCTGATGGGCTCTGGTCTCCACCTTCCACCCTCTCCTGAATCTGTTCAGTAGTTCATACCATCATTTCTTGAGGTCCCCCTGCAACTAAAAAAGGCTCTCTAGTTTTCTGTGTGCCTAATTGATGATGGCTTCTAGTATAACTACCCGAACTATCTGAGCTTGAGTCTGTATTTCTAGTAAATGTTTTATTACATTTTTTGTAAGTATATATTCTATTATTTTTATAATCAGTTGTATCCCTATAAAATTTTCGAATTTTAGTTTCCCTTAATGTCTTTTCATATTCTTTCAATTTTTTTATTAACGTCCTCAAGCCACTGTGTTAGCTCTTCAGGTTTTATCAAAGTTTGAATGGAGCTCTGATACTCCTGAATTTCTTCTGTAAGTTTAATTCTAGTTCGTATAACCGCCTCAATTAAGGCATACATAAAGTCAACACTACAATGTGTTCTGATCCCATCCCACTTATTACTAAGGATTTCATCCTGAATGCCCAAATTTGGCTCAATAGCCACTCTAAGACCTCTAGGTATTTGTTTAAACTCAAGGTATTTAGCCAACATCAACCCATGCAAGTCCAATCTTAAATCTTTGTTCTTCAAATTTTCAATTCTTTTCTTTAATGTTTTTATACTGTCTATATCCAATTGGGCCAGGTCTCTATTCCCTTTCATTTATTTAAATAAATTCTCATGTTCAATGTCAGTGAATGTGCAAAAGGAGAAGCCTGCATCAGCACTGCCTCCTGCTGCATTTAATGTATCCATAGCTGACTGGCAACTTCGGACATGAGTGAAATCAAACTAAAAACTGTACCTATAAACTTTATACTGTATGTACATACAATTTTCTGTATACACAATGCAGGACATAACTTTAAAGAAAAAATATATTTCTTGAAGAGATATATCAATGATATAAAACTGATTTGGACAGGAAGTCAAAAAGAACTTTATGAATTTTGGGTTTATCCAATTCTTGTGATGCAAATCTGAAATTCATATTCAATGTTGATGTTACTCAGAAAGATTTCTTAGCTATAATAATCTATAAAAGGAATGACTATCTGGAAATGAGATTATTTAGAAAAGACAGATCGAATACTGTACTACACTGGATAAATTTTCATCCTAGAAATTTAGTGGAGTATTCCATATTATCAATTTTTGAGCTAAGTGGAATTGCAGTACAGCAAAAGAATATCACAAACAGGAATGCAGAATAATAGAAAGGTTCAAAGAGAGGGACTATCAAACTGAAAAAAAATTGAATAAGCACATCTTAAGGCCTCACACATTGATAGACAGAATTTATTAAAGACTAAAAAAGAGAACGAAGTGATACAAAAAAAGGAAAACAGAGTAGTTTTTAGCACAGAACACAACCAAATGATGCCACAGATTAGGAAGATTCTAGTGGGGAATTGGAGAATTCTTAATGAGGATCTGACTACTAAAAACATTTTTGAACAGACACCTATCGTGGTCTCAAAGAAGACCACGACTATTACAGATAAACTTGTATATTCACAACATGTTAAAACTGAGGTGAAAACAACACAATTACTTCTGGGACCATTAAAGAAAGTTATGTTCCCCTGTGGAAAATGTATAGCCTGTGGACACACTTCTAAAAAAGAAATATTCAAACATCGTCACACAGGAAAGGAATATCATATTAAGTCACGTATTAGCTGTGCAACCTCAGGGTAATATATATAAGTGCAATGTCTATGTGACCAACTATATGTTGACAAAATTCTTAGGGAATTAAGAACTAGGATTTCAGAACATAGGAGTTGTATAAGAAATAAAGCTGAGAATTCCTCACTAGTTAGACACTTCAATCGGAAAGGACATAACCCAGTACAAATATGTTTTGGGGTCTAGAACAAGTCCCAATTTTGGAAAGAGGAGGAGATTATAATAATAAATTAGAACAGTGCACACTTTTTGGATGTATGAGCTGGAGTTTTTAATGAAAAGTGGGGATTAAATGAGGAGACTAATTGGCAAATCTTTTGGCATTAACCATGAATTAATATAGAGATATGTGAAATGAGTAGATAAGAAAGTGAGAAGCAATGTAAGGAATAGAGCTGTTGCTAATATAAGAGGATATTAACAATAAAATAATTTTAGGTGGAGAATGCAGGACAGGATATTGGTGTGCATATGTTTTAAGGTAGCAAAATAATAAGTTCTATAGGAAGGGATATCTGACCCTAGTGCCTTTGGGAGATGGAACAAACCTGGTCTTCCCCATATAAGTTAAAATTGAATAATCTTATATTAATTTGTTTGACAGATGATTAGATTTAGAAAAAATACAAAAATTAGCAGTACCTAAAAGTTTTCTGAGAAAATATTATAGTATAGAATTCTGAAATGTGAGGAAAACCAGGCTTGTGGACATTTCAAGTAACGAGGAGGCTTATGAAACTTGAATGATTATTAACGTAACTTAGTATAAGCATTTATATAAGTGCTCCTTTTGCTTTGGCACTAGGATCCAAACTTGAGGCTAATTTCTAAAGCATGGAGCTTTTTAACAAGTTTAATAATGATTTGAATGACTCCTTAATAGGATAGTCACTGGTGCATCTTTTGCTGCAGGCACTATGATCCAGCCGAAATACCGTATGTCCATGGAGAAGAGTTATAATGTTACCTAGCAACAGCTTTGCTTGTTGAAGCGTGATGATGATTCAGTCGTCTCATGACCCTCCCCATGGACTTAAACAGGTACAAAGCACAGATACATGGTTGCTGCCAGTTAGTAACAAGTAGGAGCACACACCACGGAGCTTTCCAAGTAAGCCACATACTGGTTTGAAGATTTATAACATAATATTGCTTAATAAGGCTTATGAGCATGTATGGGGATGATACATATATATATATATATATATATATATAATATATATATATATATGAATGCGTGAAACTTGGGTTCATAAATAAATGGGTCTGCACGCTTAAAAGTAATGTATCAACTTAGTAAAATATTCTATGGTAGGATGCTTTTAAGAAATGTGACGAACATTATGTATCAGTAATCCAATGATAAACATAGAACTAGTTTATTATATATCTTGTTTGAAAAGCTGACATTATAATGGACGTGATGATTCATATGCAAACTCTATGTTGGCCTTTAGGAGAAGCACTCGACGTGGTACTAATTTGGCTTGGTAATTGCAGAAGTTGATTGAATTACAGTAGATACACAGGTAAATAACATGCATATAAGAACTGTATACTATTTTTGGAAACTTTTCAATGAGAGTGAACTACAAGTACTGAAACTTTGAACTTATATTTTTAATTTTTTGGTAAGTATCAGGAATGAAGATGTGCACTTCAGAGGAATTACTCTGGCATTAAGCTGTGTCTCTGAAAGCTTGGTTATGAAGTAAAGCAATGTTTTTTAACAAGCTGTAAAATAAGGTGGCTGGTTTAGGGTGAAACAAACATCATGTAAAAAAATTGTGTAGTGTAACTGTGTCTTCATTTTATTTTTAATTATTTCATTAATGTATTTAATTTATATAGAGTTCATTTGATCACAAATAAAGTTTGAAGTAGCCTAAGATGACAATGGCTTTGCATTTATAAATGAGATTGTTGCCCTATGAATTTTAACATTGAAAATTGATAAATTTCAGGAATTGAAAATAATATAATTTTTATATATATTTGTTATAGTTCCCCTGAAGAAGCCTGATTGCCAGGTGAAACGTTGGGACTGTTGAATAAAAGAAGTTTGATAACTTGAGAAATTAAAGTGTTGGCAACTTTGTTTGCTAGAGCTAACAAAATCTATTTACCTGTCACAAACCATGCACTTCAGAGCCCATGATGTGTTAAACAGGATTTGGGGAAATAGCCATTCTTGACAGGACACTGTGAATTAGCTTACAGGGTTATACTGAGACATCACAGTTTTAACCTGAAGTCATGTTCATGATCATTATATGTGCCAGGAAGTTGCGATGTCAGAACCTTAATAATACAATTTTGGGAAAGCGCAAGAGTGACATCTACTGGCTAAAAGGGAAGGCCCCTTTGGGCTTAGACAGTTCTTTTTCTTCAGGCTTCCTCCAGCTATATAAGGAATTGAACAAGGGTCTTTTGTTCTCATTTTTCTGCTGAGCATCTTCAAGGACACACTCTCCTGATCACTAGAGAGGCAAAATTCCCACAGCACAGAGAATAAGAACCAGAGATTACATTTATTCTTTACAGAGTTCAGTTCATTCATATTAACAATAAAATAATTTAGGTGGAGAATGCAGGACAGGATATATGTTTTAAGGTAGCAAAATAATAAGTTCTATAGGAAGAGATCTATCTCTCCTAGTGCCTTTAGGAGATGGAACAAACCTGGTCTTCCCATACAAACTAAGGTAGAATTTTAGATAACTGTTATAGTGAATATTTTGTACATTTCCACTTTTTAGTGTTATGCTGTGACCAAATTGATCAACTCTTTTGTTGTAATGTACTGTATGATAATCATTTAATTATTTAGTAAAGACATTTGTTTTGCTTAGTGAGATTCTTATTGCGTGGTGTGATAGTAGGATGTTTCAGTAATAATCTGTAACTAAACTGTTATTGCTAAGAGGTGCCATCATAAACTATCAAATTGAACAAAGGGTCTGAAAGGGAAAGTCTGGATAAAGATAGAGGAATACCAAAGTCTCAAGGAAGGGTTCATATTTGGCTACAAGACTCGAGACTAGTATTATACCCTGATTCAGAGTTTAGAGGTATGCCCTGGGATCTCATGGTGGGTGTTCAGTCGTGACCTTGGTGAGAATTCTGAAAGGACACAATGAGGGTATTTCTGTTCTCACCTCCCTGTCACAGACTGCACTTAGGGGTGGATACTGTGAGCTCAGTGGACCTGACCCTCAGGAATGGTTTTGTGATAACCCCTATCCTAGATATGGTGTTTCACCACTTCTTAACATTTGCTTTGTTTGTACATAACTCTGCTCACTCCCTTGCTGTGTGCTGCACAAAGGAGTTCAACAGAGCAATTACCACAGTTGTCCTGCTTTCTTGCTGCAGTGTAGAGTGGCTGACTGCCAGCTGCCTTGTTGTGCTGACTCCAATGAAGCAGACTCCGCTGTCTGTCCTTGTCATGTGGGTCCTTCAGGGGGCTGCATTGGGGGGTGATGCTTGGTGGTGTAGCCCTTTGTAGGACCCTTCCTACTTTCTGGTCTCGCCTGCTGCATCCCCAATAGACTGGGGCACCGGCTGGAGGTGTAGCTTTCTCCGTGATTGACTCCTTCAGTGAAGCCTTTTGATTGTTTGATCCTCCTTGGCCTCTAAATCTGTTGGTGTAGTTGAAGTGGGGATATGAGGGTAAGAATTATTCCTCTGTTACTGTTAATGAATAAAGGAAAGCCACAAAGATGGTACAAGGACTACACCAGAAACCATATGACAAAAGATTGAGGGATCTCAACATGTATTCCTTGGAACAATGGAGGGAAAAGGGAGACATGATTGAAACTTTCAGATACATGAAGGTAATAAACAGGGTACAGGTTCAGGACCTATTTCAGGTCAAGAGTTATGCAAGATCTAGTGGGCATAATGTGAAGTTGAGTGGGGGTAAGTTCAACAGCAACACACACAATTTTTTTTTTCATCACGCGAGGGTGATGAACACCTGAGATAGCCTCCCCAAGGAGTGGTGGAGGTGAAAATGGTTGAGAGCTTTCAAGAATGCTTGGGATAAATGCAAAGGCATCATAACACTGAGTAGCAGTTAAGGGAGGGGTTAGGTTCTTGGAAGACTAGATGGATCTTGTGGTCTCCTTCTCCCATCATTTTCTATGTTTTTAATGGCCTTGTCAGCTGGCAGAAAAATTGTTATTGAATGAAACCTAGGTCTGGATGGTAGATATGTGGATGTTGTATTCTGGTCTTTCCCCAGGGTTTCCCCTCCTTGCCTTTGATATATTTGTCTAGGCCTTCTCCAACTGGTAGGAATCCATTGAATGGTAGTTTGTGTTACGTGCCTTGATTCATTAGCTGCATCCATAGTTTGAGCCACAGTACTTTCTACTGTGGCTGATGGGTGCCAAGCCCTTGCAATAATTTTGAGTGAATCCACTGCCATATCTGCTAGATATTTTGTAGATAAACATTGTCTGTCTGGAATAGCTGGGCCTCCTCTGATTTGGGGTCCAGAATCTTGGACACATCTTTTATCTAGGCTAATTGCACCCTGGTGGCGTAAATGGCAGCACTAGCTGCTTTAGCTCCGAGTCCTGCCAGTTTAAAATTCTTTTTCAGGATATCCTCTAGTTTTCTGTCTGTCGGGTCCTTCAGACCTGCAGTGCCCCCTGATGGGAGAACTGTTTTCTTGTCATTTAATTATACTAGGAGGAAGTACTTCTTCACCTTAAGGGTGATTAAGCCATGGAATAGCTTACCATTACAAGTGATTATCAGTAAGGATAAAGCACAATTTAAATCAAGATTGGATAAATATTTTGTATCCATTAAATCCTTGACATATTACTGATTTGGTTAGTATGTGAGCATCTATGGACCATCAGGCTCTCTTGCTTTCTATATACCTTAGTATAAACCTTAGTATGAACCACTATCTGGAGGTTCATTAGAATTGTGTGCACCACAACTGTAGTTTGTCTTCCAGCGATGGGTACACTTTGTATCAACATTCTAGAATGCATGCTGAGTCCACTGATCCCCATTCTTTAGCCATGAGCTCATTGATAGCCTTGCATACTGGAAGTACATTCCTGTGCTTGGCTGATGGCAGCAGTGAGGGCATTAGCTTAGATTGTGGAGGTGCTGCTGGTGTGTTGAACCCCACTGTCTCCATGATATGGGATACCAGAGGCAGAATTTAGTCCAGGGAAACACCATTTAGCCATTAACAAATGGGAATCTGTTTCCATGTCAGCCTCATCCTCTGACTCCTTTCTGCAGTCACCTCCCAGCTACAGGGTGCTTAAACATGGATCTGCTGGGCATTGAGAATCAGTGTTGGAGCTGAAGATGACTCATTAGTTAGATTAGGATTGTGCAGGCCAGCTATTTCCATGAGTTTTTCCAGCATGGCTGTCATAAAGTTCCTGGGCTTATACTATTTACTGGTTCTGCAAAATGATGGAGGTGGAGTCCATAAATTTCCCAGGTGTTTCCACTATTTGGTGGAAAGATGTAGGTGGCTTATTGGACATGGGTCTGGAAGTGGATGGCTGTTGGGATGTTCCAGTGGCCTTATCATTGGGGTAGGATGCTTCTGATATTATAGGGGATTATTTGGTACAGGATGGACTGAAGTGACCCAATTGGGCTGTTGGCAGTGGGACATTGCAGGTGGTACATCTCTTTGTCCTGACCATGGTAACCCCGTATGAAGACATATCAGAAAGGGAAGTTTGTAAGAGTGGTCCTCTGTCTGCTGTGTAATATTACACCATAGTCCAAAAACCTGATATCAGTGGGTGTGCAGTGTAGCGGGGGACCCCCATATGGCATTCTTGCATGCTGTGTACATGCTACATGCCAAAATCATTAGTCCTTGTGTCTGTCTTTGAGACCTTTATAGTAAGCTATAGGCTTAGCTATTATCCTCCCTAGTAAGATGGCTGCTGGAAATGTAGCCAGGACAGTAATGTGGAACAGCTGTATAGAACTACTATCTTGCCCCTCCACAGGCTGGATGCCTGAAGAGGCATGGAATGGATCATTTCTGACTGCTGCATGACCCCAGTAACACAGAAGCAGTTGCCCCTCACCATGATGGTGACTGTGAGTGATGTGGATCAGGTCACTACCAGTGGCAGGACTGCTCTGTCATGTGTGCTTCAAAACTGCCTTTCCCTGGTGAGTATTGAGGTTGGTGAGCCTGTAAGTGCATAACTCTTTCCGAGTATTTGTGTCACTGGATACTACATTGGAGTACTGTCATGATCAAGATGGTGGCTGTCTTACTGCGCATGCATGAACATTTATTGTGATTATTTTACTGTGATTTTATTGTTATTTAACTCTTGTCATAATTTGTAAATCTTAATGTTTGCTAAATTGTGCAGCGCTTTGGTTTTGAAAAGCGCTTAAAAAATTAAAATTTACTTACTTACTTACATTGTGGCTAATGCACATATACGAATATCATGATCTCAGCTCTGAAGGATAATGACTCCCAGAGGTAACTCAACAGACGCAGGGCACAAGGTGAGTAGGGGAAGAGGATTCCCTTTAAAAATAACAAGAAGTGACATAAAACTTGTAACATGTTGTGGACGCCCTTTTTAGTGCACCGTGCTTGGTCTACTACTCATTCCCTCGGTGCTCGTCCCATGTCCCCTGAGGACCACATACGCAAAACAGTACTCCCTGGTAGCTGTGTAATAGTAGCTGATCCTGGGATTGCTAGCAGGGATTCCAGGATCAAGTGGACTGAGAGTCCAGGCTGAGAGGGACTATCTTGTTATGCGATGAGCAGCACGTCATGTAACTGCTACATGAGGGTTCACCATCCTGCATCAGTATGTTATCTTAGCATTTGCGTGATGCAGGGCTGAGCAGCAATTCAAACATAGCAGTAACCTTGTGGATGTCATACCCATATTGTGGTGAGTTAGGGCTTACAATGGGCTTACAGCATTCCAGCAGATGTTAAAGAGGTCCAAAGGTATATAGAGTAAATGCCTGCTTAATATAATTTCCCCTTAGGTATATGATGTACTATTGCATTTCCAGCCCTGGACACAGTAACTGGCAAGCCACAGAGACAAATATATAAAGATATGAAACAGAACAATTTAGTATCAAAAAAGCCTCCCTGTTACACTGATTAGTCACAAGACTAAATAATAATAACACATACCATAGTATTTAAGGTGATTTAGCTCCACATTTGGATCCTTACAAACTACTGAATAACAGGAACTGTGATTCCCTACTGCAACCTGATCAGTACCTCAGAGATTATCCCCACAATGCTTACTTACTATGCTTTATGCAGTTTTGTTTATTTATTTATTTATTTAGTACAAGTCGGGTTTACAACCCTTGAGTCAGGGACTCATTTACAAAGGCACCTCGTCGCAGGAGGGCAGACAACATGACAGTAAGAATAGTGCAGTTTACAACAGTGGATAATATTACAAAGTGCAGGAACATTTAAATATAGAAACACTTAGGTTACAATAATTGCAGTTTTCATATCACTTGGGTTACATAAAGTTTCAAGTTGGGGTTTCATACCTGAATATAGAAGGTCTGCAGAGGAGACAGAGGGTTATAACCCTATACGGACCTCGTGGGGTCTGGGGAGAGGGTAAGGCAGTCCAGTGGACATTGTCATGCAAGGAGTAGGGCAGGTAGGTGCCATAGGTTAAAGCAGGTGGTTAGTTGCACTTGCAACAGTGGGTATAAAAGATGTGGTTCCGAAGGGCGTTTTTGAAGGCACCGATTTTGGGCAAGTTGGAGATGCAGCTAGGGGAGGAGTTGAACCAGGTGGAGGCTCGGAGAGGAAAGATCTCTGGGCAAGAGAGTTCTGTTTCTGGGCACCTGGAAGATGGTCTTAACAGAGCTATGGGTGGTGACAGATGATACTTGAACACTGTGGGAGGTGGAGACCCCAGGGAGAGTCTGTGCAGGGAGTTTCTTGGCATTGACAGGTCTGGTAGAGCAGTCACTCATCTAAGTTGAGCAGATTGGTGGTAGAGTAGGTAGGGCAGGTGTGAGTGTGGCTGAGGGCACCGGTCAGGAGCATGCAGGCCTTATTAATGGAGAGATGGATTTTGGAGAGCGCGTATTGTCAGCAGCGGCGAGATGGGCAGGCCATAGTCCACGAGGGACAGGACGGAGGAGGTGATGGCCAGCCTGAGGGTAACAGAGGAAGGCAGTCCCTGTGTCAGTATAGCATGCCAATCTGAGAGTTGATGGCAGCTGACAGGGCAGTACTGTGGGTGTGGAAGGAGAGGGCAGTGTTTAACGTGATGCCTAGGTATTTGTATGTGGTTACTTGCTCTAGTGGGTGCGGAATGCTGGGGAAAATCAGGAGGGGTTATTTTAGCTTTATTTTGGTGGTGGGAGAAGGCATTGATTTGGATTTCTTCAAGTTAATGACCAGTCTGCGGTCACCGAACCAACTTTCGGCTTATGTGTAAGCTTGCTGAAGGATAATTGGAGGGAGGTGAGATTGGGATGTGAGGCAAAGAGGACTGCATCGTCAACATAGAGGAGCATCTTACTGGTACAGGCACTGGGGAGGGTGTTGAGATAGAAACTAAACAGGACTGGACCCAGGATGGAGCCCTGGGGACTCTGGAGCAACAGGAAGTGTGCTGGAGAGGGAGCCGCTGATCTTAACGCACTGGGATATAGCGAAGAGGTAGCTAGAGAACTATGACACGGGACCATTGGAGAATCCAATTTGGTGGAGAGGGTCAAGTAGGAGGTGGTGACAGACAGTGCTGAAGGCCTTGAAAGGTCAATGAACACTGCACCTGTAAGGCTGCCAGAGTCGAGGGCAGAGTGCAGGTGTTGGGAGAATTCCAAGAGAGTCGTGGGTTGTACTGTGACCTGGGTGGAAACCATGCTGTTCAGGACACATTATGTTGTGCTTGATTAAGTATTCAGTGAGCTGGATAGATACCACTTTCTCAAGGGCTTTAGAGAGTGGGGGGAGGATGGAGATTGGCCGATAATTATTGGGAGTGGACCGGTCACCACTCTTATATATGGGTGTGATTTGGGCCATTTTTCAAGCACGTGAAAACTGACCTAGGCATAGAGACCAGTTTAGAAGGTCAGTAAGGGGGACTAGGACTTCATCCAGGACCATACGGAGGATCCTGGAGTCGAGGGGGTCACTACTGGGGTTATTGCTGCTCAGGGCTTTTAGGAGGTGTGGCCTGGCTTCTTGGGGGGATAGGGTGCACAGGTAGATAGGTGGGCAAAGCAGGGTCGGTGGGGGAGAGGCGGGGACTGGGTCAAAGAAGTTACTGGGGAGGACCAAGCTTAAGTCAGAGAAGGCAGAGTTAAGGCTGTTGGCAATAATGAGTGGATCTGAGGTGGGGGTGCCATCGATGGAGAGCTGGTGTGGTGGGGGGAGCGAGACTTTCCATTCAGTTTTTTCAAATTATCCCAGAAGGTCCAGGCTGAGCCCCAGGTTGAAGCGAGAGTGGTCTGGTAGTGTTCTGCCTTGGCCCGCCTAATGGCCCAAGTGCACTTATTACATTCTGTGTTGTAGGCTTGTCTATCAGATGCCTTTCCAGATTCTACAGCAATGTGCCAGAGATTATCTCTGGTTTTGAGTCTCTGGGAGGAGGTTGGGGTGATCCATGGGCATTCTGTTTCTTGGAGTGGGTCCTGGTGTGGGGACAAGAGGTCACAGGCCTTACAGAAGGCATTTGTGAAGTGGTCTAGTGCTGAGTTAATGTCAGGAGTGTGCTGGATAGGGGACCAGTTGAGCTGGGTTAGGTATTGTTTTAATTTTCTGAGGCCGCTGGGCTGAAAGCACCAGTGCAGACTGGTCTGGGACACTGGCTTTGGAGTGGAGGATGACCAGAGACTAAGAACTGGGGAGTGGTCACTAAGAGAGTAGGTGACGTCAGTGCCATCCTTGATTTTGTGGGGGTGATTAGATATGACAACATCTAGGAGGGTGCTGGTGCTAGTAGAGTGGTTGAATCTAGTAGGCTATGTGACCAACTGGGCCATATCCAGGGCAGCAAAGGAGTCCCTTATGTGAGGGCGTGGAGGCAAGCCAGTTAACATTGAGATCACCTAGGATGACTTGCTCCACTTTGTGGGGGATGGATGTGAGGTAGTCAATGAGGGACTGGACCGCTTGGTTTTGATTTCTCAGGGTACGTGAGGAGACTGTGAGGAGGAGAGCCTCTGGCAGGTCAGGTGTGATTTTATGGTGAGGGCTTGGTTCCATAGTCAAGTTTGGGAGCACGGAGTGCCTGACCTATGAGGGAGTCCCATACTAGTAGTGCGTAACCACTGCCGCATTTGCCTACATGGTTTTCCCTGTAGATGGTATATCCAGATAGGGTGGTAGCTGAGTCAGGGGTGGATTTGGAGAGTCAGGTCTCTACCAATGCAAGTATGTCAGGTTGATGTTGAACGACCCAGCACTGGAGGGCAGCGGATTTCTTTAGTAGACTGCAGATGTTTATGGATGCAAACGGAGTCGGATGCAGTACAGTTTTGGGAGAGCTGAAGCCAGGGGTCCTGGGTTCAGGTGTACATTCAGATAATAGTAATAGCAGTATGATTATTCTGGTTAGGGGCGGTGGCGATGAGTGCCCTGGTCGATGCCCAGCTGAGGACTTTACAATGAGGGTGCATGGGGTGGGTAAAGCATGAAGGGAAGGAATGGCTGGGGACAGTTGGGTCCAGGATGGGCCTGGGAGGGTGGAGGGAATGGGCTGTTGGCAGGGTGGGGTGCTGGGGGTCAGGGGTGCATCTAGGGTGGGGGGCAAGTCATTGTTGGGTAGTCTGGGTGGGGTGCCTCACATGGTAAACAGGAGTACCGGTCAGTGAGAGGTCTGGGCCAGGAGGATGAGGGAGACCAGACATTGTAAAGTAAGTGTAGAGCCCATATTTTATGCTTATAGCAGACAATAAGCGTGCTGGCTGACCTACAGTGATGGTGGCTGCCACCGTGGAGTAGTGGTAGTGGTAGTGGTAGTGCTGCCGACTTTGGTGCAGAGGGTACCAGGTTGAATACTCAGTGGGGGGACTTAGAGCCTAACGGGAGGCAGTCTGGGGTTGCCAAGAAGGCTGGGGAGTACTAGGTTGGTGGTGAAAAGGGGGTGGAAATAGCAACTCCTAGTGGTCACAGGGGGGAGTAGGTTAGGTGGTGGCTATGAGGGTGTGGTCATCTGGGGATTGAGTAGGGAGGTTAAGTACTGAGCAGGGTATGGTCACGGGGGAGGTGCAGTGAGGTATTCCAGACAGGGACTGAGCAGCTGAGAGGTAGAGGAAGCTGAAAGTCCAAGAGTAGTAGAGTGTAAGGAGATGTAGAGCGGATTTGGGATGGCTGGAGGATAATCCCCCTAGTGGGCAAAAGTATAAGCTGCAAATGGGGAAATGGGGACTTAGTTCCAGAAAGAGCAGGAAGTCACGTGACAGGATACAACAATAAAGGGAGGGTTGTTCTTGGGTGGGAGGGTGGCTGGAATGGGTGGGGCAGTCAACGCAAAGCGTCGATGGGCTAACACCCCTACGAAATAAGCTGGTAGAAGGAGGTAGACTTTACCTCAAGGCCCTCTGTGGTGCTCATTGCCCCAGTTGAAGCATGCTGAACTGTGGTGAGTTTCTGCTGGGGGGTGCACCTGAGGCCTATACGGGAAGAGAACAAAAGAATGAAATTAATATGCAGCAGGAGGCTTTGGAGGCCCTGTGGACCTTATTGCGCATACGTCAAGACATAGCCTGGATATCGGGATTGGGTCCCTAGTGCACATGCACAAGAATCTCGATCAACATGGCGATTAGGACGCTACAGCAGGTAAGAAATAACAATCCCAAACAACAGTTCTTTACAGTATAACCCCCTAGAAAAAACCCTAAACTGTGTACAGATATCGTGCTGTAAGAGAAACCACACTGCCTGACTTAATGCACTGTAACAGCGAGTAGAATAGCATAGTATGCAGTCGCTAGAGAGATAACTCAAAATGAACTGTAATAGCAGGCAGAGTGAGGAACAACACAGTCGCTAGAGAGTCCAGAAACAGAGCTAACTGAGGCCCTTAAGGTGTCCCTGTAGTGTAGCTGAGATCTTCCTTGAAAGATTCAGTCCACTGGTGCTGCAAAAACTTTCAGTAGCTATGTAGGATAAATATAAACTCCCTTCGCTAAATATGCAATTGTTGTTACTTCAGCTATTTACATGAGAATAACAGGGTGAGGGAATCCTGTACTATGTTCCCATTGCCTAATGCAATAATTATTTGTATACAGTGGTGGGAAAATTAAAAAAACTTTCACGGCCTACTAGTACAGTGGAAGTGCTTATGTCTGTGACACCGATGACCGGGGTTCGGGAGCGGACCTTGGACACTGGAAGGTCGGCTGGGGGAGAGGAGGCTGAGTGTCCAAGGGACAGCTCACCCTTTCCAGGGAGGAAGGGAACTTGGTACCTGATGCCGCCTAACCCCTAGCACTGGCAGGAGGTTATGGCAGCCTGGGACCTTATAGGGAGCCTGTCAGGGTGGGGACCAGTGGACCTCTGCACATTGGGTGCGGGAGTGCACCTAATCATGTGCTGAGGTCATTGCATGACTGGCCCCCCCTCAGACAGGTGGGGAGGGGACAAACAAGGGGAAAAAACCCTCAGTGTGACCCCTTTGACGACTAGATCCCGGCATGTGCCTGGACCTAGCCGATGGGGGGGGGGGGGTAGCTCTCCTCTCCCTGGCAGCATCCATGAGTCAAAAATACGAGCCTAAAAAAATAATTTTTTTGTTTACTAGATGTCAAGCCTCAAATGTAAAGAAATCATTTATTTACACTACTCCACATCAAGTCCCATAATTCCAGCCAGGGCCTTGTACAGACCTCGCGTTGTGCCTGACCTTGATAAACGTATCTGTTCAGCTGCGGTAGCCTGGCTTTCATTGACACTTGCTGTCTAACTGTTATTTTTTTGTCCCACAGCACTTGTCTCTTGATCTACTGTACCTGTCAGCTTCAGCGGCTTTGTTTGCAGTCGTGCCTTTCAAATACTCACTTCTGCTGAAACAGTTGATTAGTGTTTCACTGACCCCTTCTTTATTACCCCCAACAGATTTCTCAATTTCAGTAGCAGATCATTGTTACAACACCCAAAGCATCCTTAAACAGCTGTCACACGAGTTCCATGAATTGCATTCCCACTGCTACTGTGCCTCATTATCCAAAGTAATCAGCAATCGGCTGCAAGAACCACAAGTCCTGATTTTGCCATCCCATCTTGTATCGCTTTGGAACATTCTGATGCGCTATTGGTCAATGTTTGCCTTCCCTACCTGTGTGTGTGGTCTAAGACTGCTATTAACTCTATTTCATATGGTTATCTCCTTGCTTAGCCAAATGTAGTGCCTTGCACCTTATGTATTTGGACTATGTCATGTCTGGTCTGACCTGTTCTGACAATGTGTTCTTGACAATGGTAATTTTCTGCCTGCCTGTTATAATTAATTCCGGGTCACCCCTGAAAGAAGGAAAGCTACATTTCAGTGGGCCTACCCGGTTAACAAAATTAATAAATAAATATGTCCCCATATCCACTCTAGAACCCCCTGTTAACTCTGAAATTGACATGGCAGATATTGTGGACCATTTTCAGAGGTATAGTACACACAGCCATTTGAGGAGAAACAGCACCATCTTGTGACAGAAAAGGCAAATTTCCACACTAAGCATCCAAAGGAGGAAACTAATTGTTCAAAACGAGTCAAGAGATAATGCACAAGACACAGCACCAAGCATGGGGTGCCAGAAGATTACAAAATGTGGGTGGTTAAAGATCTGAAGGACACTTGTTACGTATAAAGGACACTTTTCCAAACCAGTTTTTGATATATAGAAATACATTAAATGCACATTTATAGTGAAGATAGTAATATTAAGAATATTTTTCAGACAGGTATTATGAAGTTTAACCACTCATGTCAAGGTATTTAAATGCTTTATTTTGTTGTTCCACCATGGTGCACTGCACACACAACTCAAATCCCTCCACTGCTACCTCCTGGTATCCAGGCACTTAGAAAAATCTGCAAATTACAATGCTAATTATCATAGACAGCGGACAGCACAGTGAATCATCCAGCAGCCTCTTGGAAGATTATATGTTTTTTTATATGTTGAAAATTGCACTGAGCAAATATTATTTCCCTCCTTGTCTCATTTTAGCACTTGTTATAGGATATCTACACTGCATGCCAAGCTTTAACATAGCAAGGAGCACCCCATCTATAGAAAAAACAGAGCAAACACAAACACAGAAAAAACATCAAATGAGCCTGTGTAGAAAGGTCTTACTGCATGTACTATAGCATTTTCTGGAGGGAACCCAGAGGGCAACTATTTTCATTTCCGACATTTTCTTCTTAATCCAGAAGGCTTCAGTGATAGAAATGCCACCTGTAAAAGGGATAGACAGCTCATAATTTTTTTCAGAGCCAAAAGCAAGAGGGTATGTCTGTATTCCAAATAGACCTTAAGTGAGGTTGGTGGGATTATGGAACATGGGCAGGCAGGAGCTGAGATACTGGGAGCCATAACCGAGCTGGGCATTTTGATTTTAATACAGAAACAGAATTTGTTAGCAGAAAAGGACTGCTTGGCCCACCTAGTCTGCCCAGATGGTCCCACACTAGTCTGCCTCTGCAGACCTTAACTGGTCTCTGGTGACCCGGGCCGGTGACCCTCCCTCATCCTTGCCTATTTACTAATATTTCTCTATGTCTATCCCACACATGCTTGACACACCCTACTGCTTTTGCCTCTACCAAACACTGTTTCAAAGCATTAGAATCAGAAGGTGATGCTTCTGTGCGCAAGTCTAGTGCTGGTAGTATAGTCTAGAGGTTAAAGCAATCTGCTGTGAATGAACTTACTAAATCCAGCAGCCCTGGGTTTGATTCTCATAACCTCCACTTACATAGTGTGTGACTGAGCAAGTCACTTAACCACCCCAGTGCTCCAAGGCCACACCTAAAAACAGGTACTTGTGCATAGTGTGCCTTACCTGGTCACAACTCGAGAAACAATGGGCAAAAATAAAGGGAGGCACTGAAAAGGCAACACATTTCTGTGCCAGACAGGTTAGCAAGGGTAACAGAAAAAAGAGACCATTATCGTTCTCTAAAGAAGTAGCGGAGAAAGTAAAGGCAAACAAACTAGCAACTAGAAGGTACAAGAGGACACTGAAGGAGGAAGATAGGGAGAGTTACCAGGAGAAACAAAGGGAGGCAGTGAGAGCAGTTAGGAGTGCAAAGGCGCAAATGGAGAATACTGCCCAGTCAATAACCAAAGCGGTTAAAACATTCTTTAGATATTTAAGCAAGAAGAGAAATACCAAAGGAAGGATAGTAAGGCTAAAAGGAAAAGGAGGGGTTTGTGAGGAAGAGGACTAAAAAAAGCAGACATACAGTATTGAACAATTACTTTTGTTCAGTATTTACGAAGAGGAAGGGGTAGGCGATGGACCAAAGATAAGGGACAAGAGCAGGAATGGAGGTGAAGACTAGTCCTTTTACAGAGGAGGAGTCCTCAAGGAACTAGCACAATTAAAGAACACAAGGCAGGATTTATAAGCAGACTAGGTGGGCCTAGTGGTCCTTATCTGCTGTCAAGTATTATGTTACTATGTAATTAATGAGACCTGATGGGGTGCACTCTAAGATACTGAAGGAACTCAAGGAGGTGCTGCACCTCAGACAGCTCTGTTCAACCTATCACTAGAAACGGGAAGTTCCAGGAACTGGAGGAGGGCAGAAGTGGTCGCACTTCAGAAAAGTGGATGGAAAATGGGAGGAGGCAGGAAATTACAGACCTGTCAGCATGACTTTGGTAGGGGATAAAGAAATGGAATCGCTACGAAGGAAAGGATTGGGGAATACATTGTAACCAGTGGATTACAGGATCTGAGACACCATGGTTTCACAGGGTGGAGGGCTTGCCAGACAAACCTGATTGAGCTCTTTGACTGGGTCATCAAGGAAGTGGATCAGAAAGGAGCAGTAGATGTAGCCTACTTGGATTTCAGTAACACCTTTAACACCGTTCCACATAGAAGACTGGTGAGGAAGCTGGGCAACCTAGGAGTGGCTCCAAAAGTAGTAAAATGGGTAAGAAATTGGCTAAGCAATAAGAGTCAAAGGGTGTTGGTGAATGAGATCCACTCTGGAGAAGGTAAGGTGACCAGCGGAGTGTCACAGGGGGTCACTACTAGGCCCGGTTCTCCTCAGTGTCTTTATTAGGGATGTTGCAGAAGGGCTGGAAGGGAAAGTATGCCTGTCCATGGATGACACAAAAAATCTGCAACAAAGTGGACACACCGGGTTGGGGGGGGGGCAAGGAATATCTGAAAAAGAGGGAAGAATGGTCAAGGGAATAGCTGCTGGTTTTCAATGCAAAAAAGTGCAAAATCATGCACTTGGGGCACAGAAACCTAGGGGCAACGTACCAATTGAGCAGGGAGGTATTAGCAACCACAAAACAGGAAAGGGACCTGGGGTAATCATTTCTGATGACCTGAAGGGATTAGTGTACAGTATGTGAGGTAATACTCAGAAGTGAGAGAGAAATAAGAACTAAGACAACAGTGGGGACTACAAGAGCTAAAGATGGGGCAAATAATATAGAAGATTCAGTAAAACAGCAAACAATAACAAAATTCTTTGATAGAAAACCAGTCACAGGACATATTCTAAATAGCTCTAATGAAAAGGAAAGATTTATAAGGGAAGAATGTTAAAAGGACTTAGAATTAATAATGGCAGTACCTTTAAGACAGATGCTGACTCAAGGCAGTTCAGACCCTGATGAACAACCGTGCAAAGGTAAATATAGCACATGAAATGTAAGTTTTCCCCATCATCTTGTCTGCCTCAGAAGATTTTAGTGACCGTGAAATAGAACTGGAAAGAGATTTTGAAAGGTCATCAGTCCCATGTATTAAATTCTCCCACAGTGGTGTACGCGAACATAACAGGACTATGTTCAAAATTAAATGGTGGTAACTGGCAAATGTATATAAGAGACTGGGTATTATATCCCTACAAGAAACATAGTTAAATTATACTGATGAACTGATAATACTGTACCTGGAATTTCAACATATGAAAAAAGGTGTCTAAAGAGAATAACATGGATAGAAATAAAGGGGACGGATGACCTAGTATCAACACATCTACTTTGTAAATGTGTAACATGCTGGCACCATTGATATTATAAGTGTAAAGCATGATATGATGTGATATGATATGATATGATACGATATGATTATGGTTGTAGGAGACTTTTAATACTATTGATTAATACTACTGTTAATTTTAACATTATAATACTGTTAATGTTGATTAATACTACTGCTATTGCAATTGTATGTTAGAGATGTACTGCTTTTTATTTAAATAAATGACTACAGCCTTTTGATAACAAATTTTTTCCTGCTCTGATAGCTTTTTCATCACCTCCGCAGTTCTCATTCCTTCTATCCCCTTCCCCATGGCTTGCTTCCTGTTGCCCTCCCAACTTTCTCACTCTGTTCACTTCTTTCTGCAAATCCTATGCTTTTTCACTGTCTCCTTTCTAAGACTGCCCCCTCCCTCCATCTCTAGCCCTTATCTAACCCACCCCTTTCACAGTCCCTCTTTCTCTGAGGTGGTGGGTGCAGGACCAGATGGAAGTGCCTACAATGGATCTCCAGCACCTAGGACGTGGCTGCTGCTCAGATGCTGTCCCTCTCCTACTGACCACTGCTGAACTCTCAGATATGGCTTACCTAGCAGCCTTCACCTCCACTAATCCACTACTGCCTTCCAAGCCCTGATTGGACAGTTCTTGGGTCCCAATGCCCTTATTGGCTGATACCTTGAGCCACTAAAGACTGTAGCTCCTGCCTTTAGAATCGAGCTTCAGCTGGGCTTACTCCATCCCTGCTCTCTGTTTGAATTTAATTGTAACTGCTCTGCCTTGCTTCTCTGTGCCTTTTCTATCCCTGATTTTGAACTGCTATTAATGTAAAACTGCATATTCTCCCCCAGAATTTGAAAGGTTCTTAATATAAAACTGCAAATGTATTCTTGGAACTAATATTGCTATTGTATATTAGAGCAGTACTGATTTATTTTTTTGGTTTTTAAGTGTCCAATTTCCCATTAGCAGATTATAAAGATCTGCCACTAGAGGGATGTTAGTTCTTTTGCAGCATGACTGAAGTAAGAGGATCTTTCACTGTGAACTATAGGCCCCCCTCATTTGATCTCTAGCCAACCCTTGTAGATACTTCAAGCTGCTCTATATCTGACTGCTTGAACCTCTGACCCTCCACTCCGGAGACTTACACCCTATCCGATACGGCACTGGAGCAGCCACTTTGGCTCTGTACTTTTTCACTTCCTCTACTTTTCCTATCCCCTCTTGTCTGAAGCCACCCCCCTCCCTGAGACTTCGACCGTCTAGTTATCGGTCACTAAACTTATGCTCCAATATGAGGTGGGCTATGCTACCACTGCTGGCTGTCTCACTGCTAGGCACCCTACTCCTTATAGATTTTGGTGCTTCCATACTTGTCATAGAACAGAAGCTCCTATCCTTCCTTACCTCCTGCTTCACCCCTGACATCCCCCGTCCCAATGTCAGGGAGGAGGGTACCCCCATAGGCCTTGCTTTTTTGCATTTTTTCCAAACAGGATGCCTGCCATCTTGGCTTCCTCCTTTTTTCTACTACTACTATCCCCTTTCCATATTGTCCCACGGCATAGTACCTGCTCTTCTCTTTGCTTCTACTAGCAGGAGACATTAAGACCAATCCTGCGCCCCCCCCCCCCCATGAACCGCCACTGATCACTGAAATCCTATATGGAACTCCTTCTTTGGTTTGAAGTTCACACACATCAACCTCTGCAGCCTCTCCTCCAAATTCATCGACCTTGAACCCTTGGTTCCCGATACAGGCCACATGTGCCAGGCATCTCTGAGACGTGGCTAAAACCTCATCTCTCTGATACTGTCTACTATCTCCCAGGATACTCCCTGCTGAGGCATGACAGGACTGGTAAGAAATGGGGTGGTGCAGTGGCTATCTACATCTGTGAATCTCTCTCTGCTATCCCCGTCCTCTGCTCCAACCCTAGCTCACCCAGTGAGTGGCTCTTAGTGGGACTGACCATAGTTGCAGCAAAAAAGATGTATGTGGGATGCTGCTATAACCCCCCTTCAGGACACCCACCAGGTCTCACCACCCACCTTGAAGGGATAGGAAGCCTCTCCCCCACTAGGGACACCATCCTCCTTGGGGATTTCAACCTGGACTGGCTTAGTGCCCAGGAACCTGATTACTCTAACCAACTCAAGCTCCATAACCTAGTCCAAATTATCACCATCTCCACCAGGTACAACCCTAGTACCCAAAACCATTCACTTCTTGACTGGGTAATCACCAATGGAGAGGACAGGGTGCTCCTATCAGGACATCTGTCTGATGCTATTAGCTATCACTCCCCAACCTTACTGGTCTGGGCCTCTAAGACAAAGTGCTCACCCCCTAAACTACTCTCCTTCCATAATTTCAATCGTCCCGACATCCCCTTCCTCTTTAATGATGTTCAAGCGATAAACTGGTCAGCCTTCTACACCCTCTCTGACATGTCCGAAGCTGGGAGTTTCTTCACAACCGCAAATCTCCTTTTTCAAAATCAACATTTCCCCCTGACTACTCGCCGAGTTAGGGGTGGCTGTATGGACTGGGTTACTAAAGACCTCCTGGACATGATGAGAGAAAGGGATAGACTATGGTCAGCATATAAAAAAAAGCTCCTCTACCCGATGGAATGAGTACCGGTGGCTACGAAACCTTTGTAAACAGTCAGCCCTTGCCAAAAAGCATGCCTTCCTTCAGGGCAAATGAAGGAACGGTCTTCATGATCCCCATTGCTTCTGGTGTGACGTCGGTTAATTACTCAACCCTTGAACTCATAACCCCATTGTTTACCCTGACACTCCCTCCGGACATCTGGCTGACCCAGTTGCTGTGGCAGAGGCCTTCAATAAAAAAACTCACAGACCTGTCTGCCCTCCTCAGCAAACTGCCACCCCTGGTGACCACTGGTCTCTCTGATCATCCTACCACCCATACCCCACAAACTCCTCCTCCCTCTTTCTACTTCTGGATCATCACCCCCACGGGCACTGCCAAACAGCCTGCCTAGTTGGGGCAGCCTGGGCAGCGATGGTCTTTTCCCTGCTATGCTTAAACTTATATCACCTGCCATCTTAAAACCACTCACCTACCTCTTTAACCTGGCATTGACTACCTCCTCAGTGCCCAGCACTTGGAAGCATGGCAGGATGGTCACAATTTTTAAGACTGGCGACCCACTATCTCCAGATAACTATTGGCCTATATCCTTGCTCCCCCACCTTAGTAAACTCCTAGAAAGGATTGTCCACTGACAACTGTCTAACTATATTGACATGCACACAACCTACTGTCCAGACAGCAACACGGCTTCCATAAGCATCACTCCACCACATCTGCCCTCACCCTGTTTACCAATCATATTCTTAGGAACATGGACCTTGGAAGAGCAACGGGTGCTGTCTTTATTGACCTGTCTAAGCATTTGACCTGGTCGACCACATCCTGTTGCTCTCCTCCTCTGCACTCTTGGCTGCTCTACTGAGACCATGAAGTGTTTCCAAAGTTACCTTTCAGATACATCTCAGTCGGTATGTGTAGGACCATCTACTTCCCTGCCCTTCCAGTTGTTTCCGGTGTACCTAGGGCTCCATCCTGAGTCCACTCTTATTCTCCCTGTTTATAAACTCTAGCCCCTCTGACTGTCTCACTTGTGATTCCTGTTTTATGCAGGTGACCATGTCCTCTTCACTAGTGACAAGGCTCTGAGAATGTATTCAGGTTTTATCTGATAACTATTTCATGGGGTATATCTGGTTCCATTCACATCACCTTATTGTTAAGCAGTTGGGGTCTGGCAGAGGTTGTCTGAACCTTCTTTTGCTGAGTAGTTGGGGAAAGGATTTAGTTGCTGGATAAACTTTAAATTCTGTTTCAGTCTGTGGACTTTAGGACAGTAGTGCTGACTTGTTTAATACAGTGTTTGTGTGTGTGTGTGGGACCTTCCTCCAGAGGAGGTTGCAGTGCTTGGAGGTGCAGTGAGGGGCAGACACAGGGCTTGGAGGTGCAGTGAGGGGCAGACACAGGGCTGATACACTCTCGTGAGAGTCGGGTGTGGGCCTAATCCTCTTCCCCATCCTCCTTCCCCAGAGCACAGCTCATTTATAGGGGAACACCTGCCCTGCAATTGGAGAAAGGGGCTTCAGGTGCAGCTCATGTAGTTCTATTTAATAATGCTGCCACAGGGCAAGGAAAAAGCATAGGTAGGTCTCAAATAGGAGTACAGCATCCACAATGAATTGCTGACTAGTGTGATAGTTGGATATTGTGAAGGGCCTTCAACTGGAATATATCAGGTAAAATTTATGTTAGAGGCTGGGCTAGGATTAGTTAATTCTACTTGTTGTAGGGATAGTTAGTGTGGAGAGGCTGTATAGGTAGTGTGGACCATGGGTAGGATTGTTGGGTGCAATGGTTGTGGGGCATCAATGCAGATGAATATACTGTGGAGGCTGGGAGGGTGTCCAATATGCCACAGGTGAAGGAGGCTCAAGGGAGAGTTTCAGTGGCTTGGCAGGGAGCTGGGAAGGTTGAGGGATGAGTGGAAGATTATGTCGGTAGGAGGGCTGACATCTGAGAGTATTGTGGGGGCACCACAGAGAAGGAACAGTGGGTCAAGGGAGGAGGAGGGACAAACTAGACAGGAAGCCAGCTGATGAAGGGTGGACTCTAGTAGGACCTAGAAAAGAGGAGCAGCAGTAGGTAGGAGGGAGGAGAAAGCACATAGTAAGGCAAAGGGATAAGGAACATGTTTACTTTACTAGCAACAGATGGGAAAGAGGATGCAGGAGGTGATTGCATGAGGATAGCACTCACAAAAAGAGGGAGTGAGGTGCATTGCTAGTGGAGAGATTGAGCATGTGTGGCAAGGGAGGATAATACTTGGAGAGGTGATGAGGGAGAGGGAGGTTGGCAGTCAAACAGGAGGAGGGGAGTCCTAATTGGGGGGACAGGGGAAGACACTGGGGTACATGGTAAAAACAGTCTTGACAGTCTTGAGTGGCTCCATAAATGAGAACTTGGGTGGGGGGTGGAGACAGGCACAACGAAAGAGGAGGGTGTACTGGTGTTGGGGACTCCATATTCAAGGGGATCAGATGGGGCAGCAAGGGGAGAAACACAGTCAGATATGGGTGGAGTCCATACCAGGATTAAAAGGCAGACATGGCAGGACAGGCAATCTAAGGTGCATAAAGAAGGGTAGGAGGAAACCACACATTGTGGTACATGTGGGACAAATGACCTAGCTTGGGAAATGGTGGAGTAACAAGGGATAGGACTGAGGAAGTGGGAAGGTTGTGCGAGGAGACTGGGGAGTCTGGCCTGCTAAGTGCCCCCAGTGCCCTCACATAAGCACAGTGAGAAAGAAGAGGATTGAAAGTTGAACATATGGTTGGTAGAATGGTGTCGAACTAAGGGGTATGGGGTGGTGGATGGCTAGGGCAGTACCTGGGATAATAGCAATCTGTTTGCAAGGGATAAGCTGCAGCTGAGTGGGGAGGGGAAGGAGGTATTAAAGCAAAGACTGGGGAGGTATATTGCAACAAGGGTGAATTTAAACTAGATGGGGGGTGGCAAGTGGACAGCAGGTTGGCAGGGATTCGATAGCGTGGAGTCACAGCCTACCCCCCAGGCAAGCAGGGAAGGACTCTGGGCAGCCAAAATAGGAGGGAGTAGAAGGGAGGAGATGGAGGCTAGTGAAGGGAAGGCATTATGGAGGGTGGTCTCATTGAATGCAAGAAGCCTAGGAAACAAATCCGCTGAGCTACAGGCACTCTTAGCAGTGTGGAGGGTGGATATTGCAGCTGTCACAGAAACATAGGCAACTGAGCACCAGGACTGGGATCTGGCAATCCCAGGATACAAATTATACAGGAAGGAAATGTAAGGAGGGAGGGTGGGTGGCAGTCTACTGTATGTGAGGGACGGGATCAAATGCACAAAAGACAAGGGAGAAGAAAGGAGAACAGAGGCAATCTGGCTGCAGCTTCTAGACTCAAGGGGTAGGAAATTGCGGTTTGGGGTGGTATACAGGTCACCATCCCAGTCTGAGGAGCTTGATAGGGAGTTAGCGGGACAAATCAAAAGGTATGTAGAAAAGAGAAGGTGGTCATCATGGGGGATTTCAACTTGCCAGGGGTTGACTGGAGCATTCCAGTCACCTCCAGTGCTAGGGAGCAAGTGCTCCTGGATGCAATCCAGGAGGATCTCCTGACACAGTTGGTTACTGTACCTACTAGGCTAAAGAACACTTTAGATCTGGTATTGTCAAATGGGGAGGCAGTGAGGGAACTAAAGGTAGAGGACCCACTAGCCAACAGCAATCACCAAATGGTGTGGTTTAATATTACGATGTGCTGGGAGCCAGAGAAATCAGTAACTCGGGTGGTAAACTTCAGGGGAGCAGACTTTGGGAGGATGCAGAAAGTACTGAAAGGGAAACTGAAGGGCATAAGGCAGGAGATGGACATGGAGCAGAAATGGGTTATTATTAAACAAGGGGTTACAGAGGCAACAGAAGCCTGCACCAAGGCACAGAGTTAGAGGCGAGAGCAAGAAACCATGCTGGTTGAATAGCTAGGTTGTGGAGGTGGTGAGGGCAAAACGAGTGGTGCACCAGAGGTTTAGGAGGACAAGGAAGGAAGTGGACAGGGAGGAATATGCAAGATGGTCCAGGGAGGTGACCAGAAAAGTGAGAGAAGCCATGGCCCAGCGGAAGCTGAGATTAACACAGAGAATTAATGGGAGGGAGAAAGACATTTTCAGATACACCTGGGAGAAAAGAAAATGCAAGGAGACAATAGTGAGGATAAAAAGGAGTGGAGAGTGGACGGAAAAGGGGAAGGAGCAGGCAGAAGCACTGAATGAATACTTTTGCTCAGTGTTCATGGAAGAAAAGGGGGGACCGCTACCAGCATGGGCTGGGAGGGTGGAGACAGGGGGAGAGGAGGTGACAGGATGGAAGATTTGAGGCAAATAGAGTCCTAGAGGACTGAGGGCACTGAAGGTAGATGAAGGCACCAGGGCGGATGGTATCCACCCAGGGTGTTGAGGAGATGGTGGAGGTGTTGGCAGAGCTGCTGGCAGATCTGTACAGCAACTCACTGGAGTCGGGATGTGTGCCACTGGACTGGGGATGGCACATGTAGTACCATTACACAAGAGCAGGCTAAGGGATGAACTGAGTAATTATCGTCCGTGAAGTCTCACTCCATAGGGTGCAAACTCATGGAAATGATACTAAAGGAAAAACTGAGGTCATACCTGGAGGACAATGGCCTCCAGGATGTGAGGCAGCATGGGTTTGTTTAGGAAGTCTTGTCAAACCAACCTCATACAATATTATGACTGGTGACAGGTGAGCTGGATAGGGTCTGCGTGGATGTTCTTACTTGGACTTCAGCAAGGTCTTCAATTCGGTGCCTCACGGTGGCTTGGAAGGAAGCTAACTGGTGTAGGAGTAGGGGCAAAAATGATAAACTGGATTACAAGCTGGCTGAGTGGCAGGCTGTAATGGATGGTGGTGAGAGGGGAGCTCTCAACTCCAAGGCCAGAGACAAGTGGGGTGCCACAGGGCTCTGTATTGGGGCCAGTATTGTTTGGGCTCTTTATATCAGACATTGCACACAGGGTGGTGAGCAAGGTAAGTCTGTTCACTGACGACACCAAAATTGGAGCAGTGGTGAATGGAGAGGAGGGATGGAAGCAGCTGCAGGGGGGCCTACGCAAGCTACAGGAGTGGTCAGAGAGGTGGCAGCTGGGATTCAATGCAAAGAAGTGTAATGTTATGCACTTTGGGGTGAAGAACCCAAGGAGAGAATACAGGCTGGGGGGGTTAAGCTGGGGATCACTGAGGAGGAGGAGAAGGACCTAGGGGTAATGATAACAGGGACCATGAACAACACTGCCCAGTGCAGGAGAGTTGCTACAAAAGTGAACAAAATGCTGGGATGCATAGTGAGGGGGCTTTCATCCAGGTGAAGAAAGGTGATCTTGCCCCTCTATAGGTCACTGGTAAGGCCGCACTTAGAGTATTGTGTGCAGTTTTGGAGGCCATACCTAAAGCGTGATATCAGGGTACTAGATGGGGTGCAGAGGAGGCAACAAAGATGATATGTGGAATGGAGGGAAGAGACAATGACAGCAGCCTGGGAGACCTGAACATGTACACCCTGGAGGACAGAAGGGACAGGAGGGACATGATAGAGACATTCAAGTATCTGAGGGGAATCAATAAGGATGGGGCAGATGGGGCCTTTAAGTTAAGGAAGGGGAGGGTCACCAGGGTGCATGGGCTAAGAATAGAGGGGGGAAGATTTAGGAAGGAAATGAGGAGACACTATTTCACAGAGAGGGTGGTAGCAAAATGGAACGCCCTACCAGAATGGATGGTATCATGTAAATCTGTGAACAGCTTCAAAGGACATGGGACAGGGAACAGGGAGAGTGAGGGTGGGGAGGTGGGGGTGGCAGTGGAATGACAAAGGGGGGGGGCAGCTGCAAACTAGGGGTGGTGGCTGCACACTCGAGCTAACTTAGATAGACCGGGTGGTCTGTTTCTGCTGGTACATTCATATGTTCATATGTTCGTACGTTCGTATGTTCATTAATGCTAAAAAACAAAATCCATGCTATTTGGGTCTAAGCCCTTCCTTTCTAAGGTCGCCAAGACTGGGTCCACCCTCTAGTTGTCTCACCAGACAACACTGTACTTGAAAATGTACTAACCTTCAAAAATCTGGGAGTTATCCTGGACCCATCCCTCTCCTTTTCCCATCATATCTCCTCTGTTATCTGCCGTATTGACCAGAAACTTGGTATCAGATAGTCACTCCTGACCAGGGAAGCCCATTTAGCCATTGCCCAAGGCAACCTGCTACCCTTGATTGACTACTGCTCCCTAGTTACTCACACATATCCTCAGTCTTGTGTGCACGCCTGCTCTATGTACAACAACGTACAACACATATGTCGCTTTCACCTCCTGGCACCTTATTCCACTCACCACTGCCACCTCTACCAGACTCTTGGCTATCTCCCACTACACTGCAGATTTGATAATGGGCTTAGTTGCCTCCTAGACAGTGCCATCAAGCATGGCGAAGCCTCCCCTTATATGCCGCTCCTGAAGACCAGAACTCCTCAAGGTGCCTGCATGCATCCTAAGTCCCCCAGATATCCAATGTCTCCTCAGCTATGGGTAGCAGAGCATTATCTGTAGCTGCTCCCACTTTGTGGAACAGAATCCTTGCCCATACACTCTCTGGACTCCCATGACACTTTCAAGACACATCTCAAATCCTGGCTGCTTGATGAGGCCACATGATATTGCTAGCTTGGATAACCCCACCACCACCTTTCTGACTTTTTCCTCTTGGGCTGCTTTGGCCTCCCCTGCCTTCCCTCATTTCTTTGGACTCCTTTCTTACATCCCTAACTACCTGCTTCTCAGGCTGTCCCACTTGGCTATTGTCTTGTATGTTTCTTTTTTCTTTTTTACATCATGCATTCATTTGCATTTATCCTTTGTAAATAATTCTATAATAATTGTTGCTTATCATGAAATACAGATTGTTTTTTTGTTTTTCAGGCTTTCGTTAATTTTCTTTCTTATGTTATTTTCTTTGTTCACCAATGATGTCTGTATTTCCACTTTGTTCACCAATGATGTCTGTCTATCCACGTGGGCTGGATATTCAAAAGGGTTGCACCATGCGCAATAGGGTTGCGCCTGCGCAAGTCTGAAATTGCGCCATTCTGCCATATTCAGCAGGAGGCAGTTGCACCCCCCAAGTCAAGCTGAGCAACAACGCAATGCTAATGAAGGCATGCTCAACCTGAGGGGGAGGAACCATGCATAAACTGCACAGCCCGATATTCAGCGGGCTGTGCAGAGTTGTGCAGGCGCAACCCCAAACCTGCGCCTGCACAACTTTGAGCAAAAAAAAAAAAGGGGTAAGTCGAGGGCCACCCACAGGTGAGCTGCCACATTGCAGGGTGCAACACAGCAGCTGCCACCTGTGGGTGGCCCTATTTCTCTCCCCCTGCAGCCCAATCGCGGGCATAATAGTAACCCCGACTGGCCCGATGCGGGCATAAGTGAAAACACCTCCTCCCTCACTGGCCCAATCGCTGGCATAAGTGAAAACACCTCGACTTGGTCCGATCGCAGGCATAAGTGAAAACACCCTCCTCTCCGTACCGGTTCGCTGGGCATAGGAAATGCCGATCGCGGGACAGTGAAACTTCATCTCAACTGGTTCGATCGCGGCATGTGAAAACATTCTCACTGACTGCAGAACACCCTTACATATCTCGGTGGTTCAGTGATGGGCGCAGCCGATCGCGGGCACAGAGTCCATCACTTCAGTGTTCACTTGCCCCGGTACTCCAGGTTTTCACTCACGGAGCCCCCCTCCTTCCGCCGCCGGCGGGCGGTAAAGTGCCTCCTGCCGCCCGCCGCCGCCACCGATCAGCCGACGCCTATTGTCTGTGAGCAAGAGCCAATGGGCGAGTCTATAACAGACAGCAAGTCCAGATATGTGAATGATCATATCCGACTGCTCAGAGGAGTGGCTGTACACCCATTGGCTCTGTTTGAACCATCGGGCGTGCAGCCCCACTCAACAGTCAATCGGCTGGCAGCGGGCGGCAGGCGGGTGGATGCTGCTGCCTGCCGCTGACGGGGGAGGTGGTGGGCCTGGGTGGGTGGGTGGGGCCACTAGATCACCAGGGTAGGTGGACTTGGAGGGTGACTCTATGTCCACGATCGGGCTTCGCGTCCACTGGACCACCAGGGATATGTTCTGGGGGTTGACTTTGTCCTGCCCGCGATCGGGCTAGTGGGGGTGGTTTTTTCACTTATGCCCGCGATCGGGCCAGTCGGGGTGGGGATTTTCACTTATGCCCGCGATCGGGCCAGTCGGGGTGGGGGGTTACTATGTGCCCGCAATTGGACCAGTGGGAGGTGGGGGTATTTCAACAGTTATGCTCGCGATCGGGAGGTAGGGGCGCTGGTCCCCGATGGCTGCTGCCTGGCAGGGCACCTGGCACAAGTCTCCGGGATCGGCGACCTGCATGCTAATAATGGAATGCAATTGGCTATAAATAGATGCAAATGGCCCCTGTGCCTTGCATGAATTATGGCCCTATTTACATGTCATCTTTGAATATCGGAGAATTCGCATGGCACAATGGAACTTGCGCCACCGATCTTGAATGCTCCACTCTGACCACTTGCGGTGGCTACCAGTTCCACTGCGCCATGCACAGTGGTTGTGACTGGGGTGATATTCAAAGGAGTTGCTCAATAGCGCACCTCCGCTTAATATCGCCCGCCACACCCCTGCGCAACTATTTTGTGTAGCGCAAGGGCTTGCGCCAAGATTGGCGAGTTTGAACACCAAGCCCAGTGTTTGTACTCATTATATTACTTGCCACCACCTCTGTAAATGCCACCTGTGTGGCCCGGATCATGCCTGAAAATGGTCCCTGGATCAGTGCACTTACCCGCTACCAAAGACTTAAATAAAAATACTAGACTTGGTACACACTTAGAAAGTGAATGTGATATGAACCTTTGAACCTAAACTGTTTGTACAGCATACCAAGAAGTGCTTCAAGAGACTGTTTATTTAATAATAGATGCAATTATCTGCTATGCTTCTTATTGAGAATAATCTGAGCTTACTTAATGGTAGGACTAATGGGACATAATAGGGGAAATTACATTTCCAACGAGATGGGGAAGATCGGTATTATATTTGCAGCATTTAGCTTATTTGAGTATGATAGGGTGGCGTAGTTTTGAGGTCATGTCAGAAACATCAAGTGACCAGTTTCCATGTATTATTAATTCAAATGATAGAAACATAGAAATTGATGGCAGATAAGGACTGATAGGCCCATCCAGTCTGCCCACTTTTCCTGCCTACTGTAAAAGCCACAGACCCTACCTGATCTCCAGCTACTCCTCGCTTCCTATTGCTAGGGTTCCCTATGCCTGTCCCATGCATGCTTGAATTCCCCACTGTGCTTCCTCTACCAACTCTGCTGGGTGTCTACTCCATGCATCTACCACCCTTTCTATGAAGAAATACTTCTCACGGTACCCCTTAGCCTACCCCTTTCAACCTTCTGTGTGCCCCTCGCTCCTGGACATCTCCTTTCTGAAAGATGCTAATCTCCTGCACCTATTTATGCCTTTTAGATATTTGTAGGTTTCTATCATATCTCCCTGTCTCTTCTCCTCCAGGGTATACATATTGAGGTCTCCCAGTCTCTTCATATGGCTTTTGGTGCAGGCATTGCACCATCTTTTGTTGCCCTTCTTTGAACTGTCTCTACCCTGTCTACATCCTTACAGAGATGCATCCTCCAGAACTGGACAATCAGATACCAAATGAGGCCTCACCAATGATCTGTATAGTGGCATCACCACCTCCTTCCTTCTGTTCGTGATACCTCTCACTATGCACCCCAGCATCCCACTGGCTCTTCCCACAGCCTTGGTACATTGTTTGGCCACCTTTAGGTCATCAGAAATGATTACCCCCAAATCCCTTTCCTGTTTGGTGACCATCAGTCCCCCCCCCAACATGTAATCTTCCCCTGGGTTCTTGTAGAAACATAGAAACATAGAATTTGACAGCAGATAAAGACCACTTGACTCACCTAGTCTGCCCATTTTCCTACCTAACAGATAAGCTGCAGATCCTAGTTAACCAACAGCTTACTTCCTCCTCACCCCACTAGGACTGCCTTATGTCTGTCCCATGCATTCTTGAATTTCCACTGTTCTTGACTCCACGACTTCCTCAGAGGCTGTTCCACGATCCACAACCCTCTCTGTGAAAACATACAGTACTTCCTCACATTACCTCTGAGCTGTGCCCCTCTATCTTCAAATTGTACCCCTTGTTCTTGCACATCTTTTCTGAAAGATGCTACCCTCTTGGACTTGTTGATTCCTTGAGGTACTTGAAAGTTTCTATCATGTCCTCTCTCCCTTCTTTCCTCAAGGGTATACATATTAAGTAGCAATAATACCCAACAGGGGTGGTATTGTGCTATACCGGCTGCCAGGGGTGTAATGAGGCCCGACGCCGCAGGCGGAGGGCCTTATAGCCCCTGGAAGGTCCGTATAAGCACAATACCGCCACCTTGGAGGGTATTATTGTGCTTAGAAAATGGGCACTATAAATGAAAATAAGTTTTATAAAAAGTTTAAATAAAAAATAGTTTAAAATACATTTTGTAATAAAATAGTTCCTCCATTACAAATATATGTGTTTTGTTTCTTTAGATAGAGTCTTTCCTTGAACTGGAGCCTTTCAATCTGGATGTCATGGTTATCACACACACACACACACACACACACACACACACAGATTCTGGTTGCCACGGAGAAACAATAACACTAATGAGCACCTACCTCAGAGCTGCTTTCATGCCCCCAGGATCGCGATTGCAATTGTAATCATGTGACAGGAATTTTTTTTTTCACAATTTCTGTTTTTTATTTACTCCTATCTACCCTCAGTGCCCGCTCCTTCGGGCGCTCAACCCATCTCTGCCCCGAACATAGCCTCCACCCCCCACAGCAGTTTCTCCGTTTCTCTGCTTCAGTCTATTACGTCTATGATGTTTTTTGCCTGGTCATACCTGGAGAAGGATGTACACAGCATCCACGTCTATCAAGCGCTGTTCATTGCTCTACTGAAAAAGGCAGTGTGAGAGCAGATGAACAGGAAGAGGTTTTTGTATTTGTTCTTTTTTTTTAAAACATGCCTGGTAGCGCTTGGAAGAGATGCGAGTGCACGGACAGTTGAAAGGGACTGGGAGATCAGAAACATGTCTACGATCAACTGACAGCTGCTGTATTAGAGAACTAAGTGCAAGTTGGGTTTAGATTCATTTATTTTATGTGAGCGTTGGGTTGTAGTTGGTATTTAAAACTAATAGACTGGCAGAGCAAGGAAGGTGACGAGTTGTTCAGTTTGTAAAATGGCGCAAATTTGAAAATAAGCATCAGCTGGCTATACAGGTACGATCGCGGTCATGGTATGGTAGCGACAGCATGACTGTTTCAAGTGAAGGCAGTTCTGTAGTGTTTGTAACACAGGAAAAAAATTGATGTAACTTTTTTCTTTTCCGACTCGTATGTGGCGACTATTTGTTGATCGTCGGCTGGGGGAGAGGGGTGTCGCTCACTAGAGTGAAAAACATAGCGGTATTTGCGTTTTCAAAATTCTAATGGCCCAGTATTATTTCAATGATATGAGGCAATGCAGAGGGGACTTGTTATTTCCAGTCTCTATTGTCCATACCCGACTGGCTGATTTCGCTTTTAGCCAATCAGCATCAAGATTACACTTTGCCCATTTTCTAAGCTCCTTTAGTCTTTCATATATGTCTTCTGGTGCAGACCCTGCACCATTTTGGTTGCCCTCCTGGGACAGCCTCCACTCTGTCTATGTCTTTGCGGAGATGGGGTCTCCAGAACTGCACACAGTACTCCAGATGGGGTCTCACCAACTGTCTGTACAGAGGGATAACAACTTCCTGTTTTCTACTATTGATGCCTCTTCCTATGCATACCAGTATCCTCCCAGCCTTCCTTACTGCCTTCTCACATTGCTTACCCACCTTTAGATCATCTGATATAATTACCCCAGGTCCCTTTCCATTTTACTGTTGTCAGAATCTCACCCCCATTGTGTACTCTTCCCTGGGTTTTGTTTCCATGTGCATTACCTTGCTTCTTTGCATTGCATCTGAGCTGCCATACATTTGACCATTCCTCCAACCTTGCCAAGTCCCTTCTCATCCTTTCCACTCCATCTTGTGTATCAACCCTGTTGCAGATCTTTGTGTTGTCTGCAAGAGACATACTTTTCCTTCCAGTTCCTCTGCAATGTCACTTATAAAGACATTAAAAGGACCGGTCCGTACTGAACCCTGCGTAACCCGCTAGTAACCCTCCTTTCTTCACTGTGTACTCCATTTACTGCTACCCTTTGCATCCTGTTGTCTAGCCAATTTTTTATCCAGGTTACCACCTTGGGACCCACTCCCAGGCTGGCTAACTTGTGTATTAATCTTTTGTGTGGACTGTATGAAATGCCTTGCTAAAATCTAGGTAGGCCATGTCCACAGGCCCTCCCTGGTCTACTACTTTGGTCACCCAGTCAAAGAAATCTATTAGATTCATCTGACATGACCTTCCCATCGTGAATCCATGCTGCCTTGGGTCCTGTGCCCCACTGGCCTCTAGGTACTCAACAATTCTTTCCTTCAGAAGTGATTCCATCAATTTCCCTACCACTGAGGTCAAACTAACTGATCTGTAGTTCCCTGCTTCTGTCCTGCTTGAAAATAATTGTGCCCGAAAATAAATGTTTTTGCACTTTTTTGCATTAAATCTCACCTGCCACACTCTGGACCATTCCTCCAGTTTACCTTTGTCCCTTCTCATTTTGTCCACTCCTACCGGAGTGTCCACACTGTTGCAGATCTTAGTGTCATCCACAGAGAGGCACATTTTCCCCTCCAGCCCCTCCGCAATGTCACTTATGAAAATATTAACCAGGACTGGGTCCAGGACTGATCTTTGTGGCACCCTACTAGTCACCCTCCTTTCCTCAGATTAAGCACCATTTACCACAACCCTCTATCTTCTATCGCTCAACCAGTTCCTAATCCAGTTTACCACCTTGTGACCCATTCCCTGGCTGCCCAGCTTGTTCACAAGTCTTCTATGTGGAACGGTATCGAAGGCCTTACTGAAATCCAGGTAGGCCACATCCACTGCTCCTCTTTGATCCATGACCTTAATCACCCAGCCAAAGAAATCATTTAGATTTGTTTGACATTCCCACTGTGAATCCATGCGGTCTCAGATCCAATGTTCCACTGGATTCAAGGTATTGCACGATCCTTTGCTTAAGTAGTGATTCCATAATCATGTCCACTGCAGAAGTGAGGCTGACTGGTCTATAGTTTATAGCCTCCTCCCTACTGCCACTTTTGTGAAGAGGGACTACATCTGCCCTCCTCCAGTCCTCCAGAACCACTCCCGTATCGAGTGACTCATTGAACAGGGTTGCCAGTGGTGTTGCCAGTACCTCCCATAGTTCCCTTAATATTCTAGGATGTATCTTATCTGGTTCCATTGCCTTGTCCACTTTCAGTTTTGTGAGTTCTTTTAGTACTCTCTCTTCTGTAAATGGACTGGTGTCCATTTCCCTCCCATATTTGTTCATGTTGCCTAACTGCAGTCCCTCACCTTCTTCTTCTGTAAATACAGAGCAAAAATATTTGTTCAGTATTGTTGCTTTTCCCAGGTCCTCTTCCACACACTCTCCTTCTTCCCCTTTAAGCCTTACAATCCCACAGCTTGTTTTTCTCCTTTCACTAATGTACCTATAAAAAGTCTTGTCTCCGTTTTTTATTTCCCGTGCTGTTTTTTCCTCCATTTGTGCCTTTGTACTCCTAACTGTTTTCCCTGCCACCCTCTGTTTAACTAGATACACTACCCTCTCCTCCTCCTCCTGCTCCTGTATTTCCTGAAAGCTGTCTTTTTCACCCTTACTTTCCCAGCCACTGGCTTTGTGAACCACAGTGGCTTTCTAGTTCTCTTGCCCTTGTTTGCGTGCCTAATGTAAAGGTTTGTCACCTTCACTATGGCTCCTTTCAGACTGGCCCACTGCTCTTCCACTACCCCTTTGTCCCTTTCTGCAGGGCACGCTTGAGACATATCCCCATCTTAGTAAAGTCCACTGTACTGAAATCCAAGACCCTTGCCTTTATGGGGCTTGCTGCCACTATACCCATGCTGAACCACACTGTGTGCTGATCACTGGATTAGGCTAAATGTACCTATGACCCAATATTACATACTCAGGCAGATGAACACCTGGTGACATATGGTGCAAAGAGAGGTAAATGGGAACCTATAGCTCCAACCAAATTGGAAGAAGTACAAGAAGATGCTATAATCCTTAAAACTGAGGAAGATATTCTAAATATGCCACAACATTCAAAATTTAGTCAGTCAGTTAGTCAGTGTCAGTGGCTCAGTAGGTAGCGCACTCGCCTCTGAGGCCAGGAGATCAAAGGGCTGTGGGTTCAGTTCCCACATCTGGCACTTGGGTTAATATCCTAGTACTGACACTGTAGTGCAGCATGAGAGGGGTGCAGCACTTCTGAGGTGCCGTCTTCGGATGAGACGTTAAACCAAGGTCCCATCTACCTGGATTGGTGGTAGTTCAGGTGGATGCTAAAGATCCCACGCACGTATCAAAAGAGTAGGGAAGTTTTTATTGAGAGAAAACATAACATCACAAAAAAAAGAGCAAATTAAAAGATATTAATACAAAAAGAAAAGAGAAAAAAAAGGAACAATGTGTTACATATCACCATGAAAGAAAAAGTCTTCACAACATAGGAAAATGTTTCCATAAAGCTATCATTTGGTCATTAGAATAATGCTTCCTATCAGTTGCATATAAAGTAAGTAAGTCATTATGAACAGACTCAATTATAACTGAATAAGAAATCTGTTGCTGTTGTAACACAAGTTTACATCGGGCTTGCCATAGAAAATACTGTAATAAAGCAAAGAAAACATTTAAGGTACTTTTATGATAGGTTTTCCAAGTCCCTGTATAATCTCCCAGAATGAGAGTATGATATGTTAATGAAGTAAGATGCGCATTTTCCAATAAAGTGCTGCTTGTGACCAAAAGCCTGACTATCTATACAATCTATAAAGAAATGCTGTTGACTTTCTTCCATATTAATACATTGTGGTTTTAAACAATATCTGTCATCTAGAGGTTTGTATTTCATGTTTCCCTGACACCTAATCTTCCATGAGCTGACATCCAAATAACATCCCAAGTTTTGACTGGGATTCTATAATCTGTTAATTTATGTAGTGCTGAGATCATGTTGGTGGGGTACACTGAGGAAAAGCAGTGTAATTTTCTGGACTTCATAAACAATATGAGCATAAAAAGTTTTTCGAGACAATGTAGTAATTTTTGCAGTGGAATCTTCCACTGATAGAGTTTCTTAAGTGTGGCAAGTCCATACTTAGGTAAGGAGTCAGATAAAATAATTTTGGGGAAATAAAGACCATTTAAAGAAATATTTATGCCAAATTGACTGGACCCAGAACTGCCAAGTTAACGAGGGTGAGTCCAAATAAATGAAAATGATGAAAACAAAAGGTAGAATGGAAAAAACAACAGGATTAATCATATTGAGACCTCCATCTTTTTGGGGCAGGTATGTGTAGTCTCTCTTTATAGGGTTAAGTCTGTTTCCCAGAGCATCTGGAAAAAATGCTATATAACCTAGTTTCTATAGAGACAGGGGAGGAAAAACATGACTTATGTATGTAAACTGGGGCAACAAAAATTGTTTAATAATCGCTACTCTTTTTTGTTTACTAAAGGTCCAGCTTTTCCAGAGGTTTACCTTTGATTCTCCTATCTCCAGTCTTTTTTCCCAATTATATAGTGCCATGTCCTCAACTCCAAACCACACCCCTAATATTTTTTGAGGCATGCGTGATACAGGTATATTAAAATAGGTAGAGACTAATGAAGGAATAGTTTGTAAGGGTATTATAAAGCTTTTCCTATATTTAAGGGCTTCCTGAAAATTCTCCAAAAAGTAAAATCTCTAATGCTCTTTGTAATGACGAGACATTTGCTAATAGCAAAGTAACATCATCTGCAAATGCTGTAATTTTTACTTTATCTGACCAAGGGGAGGGGGAAAGTCCCATAATCTGATAGTCAGAAACAATACTTCTAATGACTGGGTCCAAAATGAAAGTATACAGTAGAGGGCTTAAAGGGCAACCTTGCCGTACACCTCTCTTAATTTTAATTTCAGAACCCATTAATCCATTTACAAGTGGAATAGTGACTGCCTGGCTATACAGGTTAATTATCCATTGAACAAACGTTTCCGGAATGCCATAATGAGTTAAAACAAAATACAAATAGGAGTGACAGACCGTGACAAGCTTTTGCTTGATCTAAGGCCACTATAATGCCTGAACCTGAAGAGTTTTGTGACAACGTAGAAAAAATATCTCTTACTAAATACAGGTTTTGTTGAATAGTTCTAGTGGGTATAGAACAAGTTTGTGCTGGATGGATCAAAATTTCTGCAGCTTTTATTAATCGATTATGCAAAATCTTAGTTAATATTTTGTAGTCGGTGTTTAATAAACTAATCGGTCTCCAATTAGATACCAAACTCTTATCACCCTTTTTGTATAAAAAGGTCATAAGTGAGGTAGACAGGGTTTTAGCAGTTGGAATATTTAAAACTGAATTAAAAACTGGAGGCAGAAAGAATTCCATATATTTAGAGCAAGTTTTATAGAACTCATTTGGTATGCCATCCAGACCTGGAGCAGTTCCAGACTTCAAATGTTTTATTACCTCTGCAACTTCATATGAAGTAATAGGAAGTACTAATGATTGTAAAATATTTTCCGGAAGTTTAGGTATAGTGGGGAGTTTGTTAAGTGGAAATGCTTCTATAAGTAATGTGGTTGAGGACGAGAAATATTCTTGTATATATTGTTGGACAATAGATAATATCCCTATCTCAGAGGTAACCAACTCCCCCTGAGAATTAACAAGTCCTGTCATTAAAGTATTAGTAAGATGGGTTTTACAGGCCTGGAAAGTATCAGACATGGGACTATGTTTTATCCCATATTTGAATTCTAAATCTAGAATTTTGCCCTATCATATTGAAAATCCTTCAGTGATTTTTTATTGTTGTAATTTGGGAATGAATTAAGGAACGTTCTTTAGGCGGTAAGGACATTAATTTGTATAATTGATTTCTATGTAATAAATATTGAAGATATTCTGAGTTTACTTTAAGTTTACCCCACTTAATAAACAAAGATTTAATTTCACTTTTCAATTGTACCCACCAATCATAATAATTGTCAAAGAAACCCATAGTAGAGAATTTAGCAGTAAAAAAACTTTCTAATTTAGAAAAAGAATTTTCGTCCTGCAAAAAAGAAGTATTTAATCTCCATCGGCAGTGTAAAGAGGGAAAAATAGGGGGGATATGAGTCAATGAAAGATTGCTGAATAAAATATGATGGTCCGAAAATTCAGTAGGTAAAGCTGAACAATTTTTTGGAAAAAGATATCGGGAAACAAAAAACATATCAATACGGGTTGAAAAAGTGTGTCTAAAATATGTTTCACCGCCCCGTGGGTGTAGGCTTCTAAAAACGTCTTTGAGGCCTGAATCTTTAATCAGTTTATGAAGAAAATTGGAATCGCAATATATCTTTTTCCCAAGTAGTTTATTCATATTGTTATCTAGAGAGCAGTTAAAATCTCCTCCCCAAATAATATGTTTCCTAGTTAGCAAAAAGGGTTTAACCTCTTCAAAAATCTCTATCCGAGATAATTTTGTCTGAGGTGCATACAAATTAATCAAACGAAAGGAATATTCCCCAAAGAAAAAATCCAAAAGTAACAACCTGCCAGGTCTAAGGTCCATTACACGAGATATTTTAAATGATGTATTTCCAAATAATACCCCAATCCCGTCTGCAACATCTGAGCCAAATGTCCAGAAGGAAGGACCCCAAATCCACTTCCTTTGCAATTGTGTCATTTCAAAAAGAGATGTTACCGTGGTCTCTTGTAAAAGAATTATATCCAGTTTCAAAGACCCCAAATACATCAAAATAGATAATTGTCTTTGAAAAGTTTTTATACTACAGACATTGTATGAGGCCAGTTTTAATATGGTCATATGGAATCAAAAAATGTCAAGGACTATTTTTTTGACTAACCTTCCTTTTCTTCCCTTTTTTCCTTTCTTTTCTTTCGCTAGCTCTGTTGTTTTACTCTCATCATCTTCGGTAATTAATTCTGATACATGAGAGGTATCAGATTCAAGGTCTGACTCCCTGGGGTCATCTTGAAGAGGGGAAAAGATATTCTCTGTAGGTAAAGGGGTTATGGGGGATTGTTTTATAGAGGCCCTAGTAAGTCGCCTGCTTTTGATGGTGTCGAATGGGGGGGGGCATAGAAAGGCCAGCAGTTTGTTTACTGGAGGGGAGGTTTGGAAGCAGGTGGCTATCTGCAGAAATATGGGGTTCCTTAAAAACAGTCCCTGTCATTTTAGGGTCACCACATGGTCTGCTGCTGGAGGGGTTGAAGGCATAGAGGCAGTTTGTCCAACAGGTCTATGTTTTTTGCCTAGGCTTTCTTTAGTAACTCATCTTGATCCCAACCTTCAGTGCAATTTCTGCGAGCCCAGGGCACTGGTGAGAAAGGCGTGGCCCTTTAGGCCTTGAGGTTGCACTGAAAAATGTTGTACACATATCTAAAGAGTGACCAAAACCTCCACATAGGGGCATTTCAGCACATCACAGACACTACTTATGGGTTTTGGCTCCACACTTGTAGCAGGCTCTGGGTTGTCCACCATAAAAGCAAACTCCCTATCTTTACCCAAAAAGAAACTGTTGGGAAGATGTACTACCTCAGAGTTGACTAGGAAGAGTTTACTTTGAACTTCCAGCTCCCAGTCCATATGCCTTCAGAATCCAGTAAGGCCTCTGGCGGCTCAAAATGTCGCATTTAGACTGCAACCAATGATAAATATCACTGACATTTACCCTTCATTCTGAAACATAATTGTAATGTAGAGAATTTGTGGTCTAGTGAGTGGGATAACAGAGAAAGGGGTCCAAATTGGGGTAGTCTTAAGGGTAGTATACTTATCCCAAAATTTGTGTAGAAGGGTATGAGACTGGAAACTAATATCAAATGAGTCCTCACCTGAAATGTGGATTAAAGCATATATATCCGAGGCAGAAAACCCATAGAAATTTTAAAAGCTGTTTAAACACATAATACCTATCTGGATGCTCTGGGAGACCACCTTTATAGCATATCCTAACAGCATTACGTCTGGGCCTGTTCTAATTTATTTTTAAATAACTCCGACATAGGAGGCCTGGTTTGGGAGTCTGTACCCCTGCTTGTGAAGACATTTCAATATTTTCTTTACAAACCCAGCAGTATCAGAAAAGAGGTAGTTGGTTTCGAAGAAACCAAAGTACTCTCCCCACCCTCAGTGAATACAGCGCTTTTAGATGGAATGTCAGAAATACCTGGGCCCAGTGATTCTGAATTGGTGGCATGCTTAGAAATGGAAGAGTCCAACGAGAAGGTAGTCCAATCCGGATCAGGAATCCAACGTCCGGAGTCCGTTTTGCGCCATCCTGCTCCTGTTAGGGCCAAATCTTCCGACCAGTCGACAGAGGAATCCTGTGGGGCCCTTTCCTGCAGTCCAAAGCACCGTCGCATAGCCTGTGACACTCATTGTCCGCTTGCAAAACCTGTCCCTGTAGCATCATGTTCTCGGGAAATCCGTTCCGCCTGAGCGCTTGATTCTAAACCAGTCCCTGGAGTCAGAGAGGAACACGCTGAATCCGGACTCGATGCTGCTGGCTCCACGAACCCCTCGGTTACCGAACTCCCGCTTGCTGGAATATCTCCAGCCACCTCCAAAAAACTCGTTCTTGCTTCCGGTGCCATTTCCAACAAGGGAATATCCACGGACAAATTGGGGGAGTCTTGCAAAGGAGTACAAACCGCATTCTCTGGAACCTTGCTGAAATCAACCTCCATCTCCAACGGTAGTTGCTGTAATGCTGCCATCATGCAGCGTGACGTCAGCGAAACACCTACTGATGGCAACTAGGCAGCCAGTAGGGGAAATTCCCCAGTGTCCTGGCCAAATTTCCCTCATTCACTCAAAATACCACCAACAGCTTAATCTGGTTCAAGGTCAGTTGGCTTTCATCTGTATCCCCCTCCCGATTAGACGTGGCTGAAAATAGGCAGGATTTGTCTAGTGCACTTACCGGTCAACAAAAAATAAATAAATAAATAAAATAAAATCTACAGTCTATGGCTGAGAAATATAATACAACAAATTGGAGATATGCTGTCTTCCGGTAATAGATATCCTGGGATTCAACAAGATCATGTTAAGAAGAAACACTCATGGTATGATAAGCAATGTAAATACAAAAACTACAGCTGAGTAAATTGGCAGGGAAACTAGACACTTTTATGAGTTACACAATAAGGAAGCGTTTATAAAATTAAGGAGAGAGTATTATGATCTACTGGTAGTCATGAGAAGGTCCTATGATAAAAATAAGTGGGCAGAGTTAAGGATGATATACAGAGAAAGATACCAGAACATTTTGGAATCTTACTGTCATTGGACAAAAATCAAAGAGGATACAATCAAAGACATATGACTATCCAAGCAGTTATTCCAGCAAAAATATGGACAAACTATTATAAAGCTCTTCTTGGTCAGTCAAACCATGATGTTAGTTTAGTGAATCTCACCTAAAGGAAAGAGGTCTCTCAGATGGGATGCCAATAACCATTAGCCAAATAATAAAATACATTAATAATCAGAAGAATAACAAATCCACTCCTTTCCAGCAGAAGTGTTCAAAAAATAATGCCCCTTGGTTGTCTGATATTCTTGCTAAACTTTTTAACTATGTCTATGTGACAGGGGACATACCTTAATACTGGTGTACATCTGAGATTGTTCCACCATACAAGACAGGAGAAGTGTAGGACCCTGTTTCCTACAGACCAGTCTTTCTTCTTATGTGTTTCTGCAAAAATTATACAATATACCATCTAGAGGAGTTGGAAAATGGGTCAGAACCTGAAAATGTGCCTATTCCAAAGCAATTTGGATTTAGGAAAAATGTTCCACATTAGATGACATCTTCGTTTTACAGTATGTATACCATAAATATGTACAATAAAAAAAAAAAACTATTATTTCTGTCTTTTCTGGCATTTGTGGGACCTTTGCTAATGTAACTAGTTCAATTCCATGGGAAAGGCTATACAATCTCAAGATCCTATCATATTTGTTGGAAACTCTGAGACCACCCACACCGATAGCAAAATTTCAGTTTACTATACAACTCAGTGGCACTTGTCAAAGAAAATATTAGTGAGTAAAGGGTGAAAACAAGGATGCCTGTTACCCCCCTTTGTTTAAAGGGATGTTCTCACCCCACCCCAGCCTCAGAGTGTCTTTAGTTTAAAAACACGTTATGATTGATTACATTCTGTAGAGATTGCTGATATAGCTGATAGTCTGATTCTGATTCCTTCTATTCTTTTAAAAGTGAAAAATAGACTGCCCACTGTACTGGTGTTGCCATAAGAAATGTGTTTGTTTACAGCCCTTGATCAACTCCACTGTATCTCTCCTGGACATGGGAACCCCCAACACCATCTAGCCACTTATGATGCAGTGGGAGACAAGGAGACTAATTCATCATGAGTGACTGCTCTGTTTGGGGCTTTCCTAGTGTTCACAAAGTATGCAATATGAGTGGATCAATGATTTGAAACAAAACAAGGTTGGGAATATTTACATTATTAGCATGCATTTCACTTCTGCTAAGAAAGGAATCAGATGAAACAGCCAGCAACATCACTGAATCTTAAAGAAGGTAGGCAATCATAAAATGTGGGTTTTCAACTAGAAATAATATGGGACCCCATATTCAGAGCCATCCGGATGCATGGCGCAAATGGATGTGCTGCACAAAAAAATGGTCCGGCTAGCTCTGATGGGATATTCAACAGAATGCTCGAACAGAACAGATCGCGTATTCTGTTTGAATTTCGGACCCTGGATGCATGGCACATAGCTGGCAGACACCATGCTTGCTGCATACCTGGATGCACTATTTTCTGTAAGGGCGATATTCAGCCTAAATATACTAATGAGCTCATTGGGCATGCATGCCCATTGTAGTCTCATTAGCATGGTTATGCTGGGCTATATGTTGGGCTAGCCCTCCCCTCCCCCCAGCCCTGATCACAGCCTGTCATATAAACATACACATATCCTCATTTCCATAGTGTAGTGAACCTCCTCCAGCCCTGATCCTCGATGTAATAAAGTACAAACATTTTCACCATTTCCATAGTGTAGTGGATCTCGCTCCTAGCCCCGAGCCTCGTTATAAGAAAGTACAAACATTTTCCTTGTTTCCATTGCATAGTGGACCCCCACCCTCCCTACCCTGGTAGGCAGTAACCCCCCCTCCCCGCATCCCCCAACCCGACGTGTGTCAGAGACTGGCACAGCCCTCCACACCGTGCCATGGCCAGCCACTAATTGATCAGTACCAGAGTCCATGCAGTAAACAGTATGCACTCACTGGCTGGCAATTACCAATGAGCACATACAATTTACTGTACACGCTCGGGTACCGATTAGTCAGCGGCTGGCCATGGCAGGGTGTGGAGGGTTGTGCCAGTTGTTGGCACAGATCGGGTTAGGGGGTATGGGGTGGGTTACTTCCTACTGGGGTGGGGAGTGAGGGTCCACTACACTATGGAAATAGGGAAAATGTTTGTACTTTATTACACTGGGGCTCAGATCAGGAGGGGACCACTACACTAGGGAAACGGAGAAGACTGAGAGATGGTGCAACAATTCAGATGGCTGTAGCACAGCTAAACAGTTATAAACATGAGTTGTGAAACCTATTGTCCAAAAATCAATGTAACTGGTACCCTAAATAGCTATGTGTTTCTGCCATGCATATCTCTATATTGTCTGCTCAACTGATGCTCTGTTTCTTGTCTTTGTATACTGATGTACAGTAATTACATTAATTTGATGTTTTGTATTATGTTCCATCCTATGTATTTTTGATTGTTCTGGTTGACCATGAAAACAGGCCCTTGTCTCATGGACTTTCCAGAGTATAAATAAACAAAAACCAAAATCAAGCTACCTTGGATAAACTAGATCTAAAACTAATTACAATAAAATAAAAAAAATAAAGAATTTTAGGGAACCCTCAGAACTTCTCTTACCATTCGACAGCAGATTCCATATGTAGAAATTGCTTGGAGGTTGCAGAATTTAAAAACAACCTTTAGAAATATACAAACATTTTCAAAACAAAGGCTACTCTAAGGTTGTCTTAGATGAGGCATTAGCAAAAGCAACAGTTGCAGACAGAGAGCAGTTACTTCAGGTCAAACAAAACCTGAGCAATGAGGCAACCCCACTAATTTGTGTACGGGGGTACAATTCTCTGGCTCCAAAGATAACAGAGATTCTTATCAAAAAATGTCCCTTACTACAGCATTGTGATATCCCTGATCTTTTTTCTAACCCCCCAACGGTAACCTACAGTACAGAAGAGGCAAAAATTCAAAAGATCACCTGATCACCCACAGCCATCTTATACTAGCTGATACAATCCGCCCCCCGCCTGGTTACCCCCACAACCAAAGGGCTTTTTACATGCAGTAATTGTTCTGCTTGTACCTATGGTATGCTTGGTAAAGAATTTGTTTGTCTTGAATGGGACATTTGAAGGTTTAAAATCTACAAGAAGCAATAATTCTAAACTACTAGGTGAAAAAAAGTAACAATTATAAAAGTAGGTTCTTTACTCAGAGAGTGGTTGGAATGTGGAATAAACTGCCTCAAAATATCTTTAATAGGGGAATTTAACAATTTTCGATCATAGACTGGATCACTGTATGTGAGACAAAAGTTTGAATTCCACCCATAAGGCACATGGATGGCAAGTTCAATAGGGGCCTTGTTGCCTACTGTACTCGTATAACTCCTATGAACCTATTGCAGCTGACAGGTTTGAGTGAAGAAATGCATTATTCTGTTTGTCTGTGAGAAACATGATTGTATAAAGGCTGAAATAACTTGAATGTTATTAACATACAACACTGTTGAACTGATTTCTTTCAGATATTCTTCCACTCTGTTCAGTGCATTAGAATATGAAATGTTGTTGGAATAAACTCTGAATATGGCAACTGGAATTGTGAACCTTGTTTTTAATAGTTATATTCATTTTATATGTTTGACATTTCTTGTTTGTGCTGGCTTTGCTCACCGTAATACATATGTATAAATGAATCCCACTCTTAACCATCATGGATTGCACGGTATCCCATGGGTACTGCTGAGTTCAGTCAAAGATTTAAACTAAGCTAGCAGCCTGGCCGTATTTTTGTGCTGAATTTTAACATTTTACTAAGCACTATGGGCCTGATTCTAGAAAGGCAAATAGGCCAGATGCATGTAAAGCAATTGCGACATGCGATATATGCCATGTTCCAGAACATGCAAGACATACACGCCTAAATGTAACTGTGCAAGTCGACATGCAAGACACGATATAAAAAGGGCATAACACGAGTGTTTACATAAGATACACCAGCAGAAATGCAAGAGCGATGGCAGAAGCTGCAGCAGAGGCAAAGATATAAGAGAAACTTCAACCATGAGGCGTGTCAATACACTAGTGCAGGAGATAGATAAGCACCATGCACTCCTCATGAATTGAGGAGGGGAGACTAAGAAGAGGGATAAAAGGACGATGGCATGGGACAGAGTCACATGCAAGGTGAATGCCATAGCAGCACAACGGAGGACAGTGCATGACATACAAAAAAAGTACAATGACTTAAAGCGCCTAGTGAAGTGCAAGCTGGCCCAGAACAGATGGAGCACACAGGGCAAGGGGGTGGACCCACCCAGCAGCAGCCACTCAGCAGCCTTGAGAGGAGGATAGCAGCACACTTGAGCCAGCAGAGCATCGATAGTGTCACAGAGCTGGACACCTTCAGACAGCAAACCGGCACAGGTAGGGACAATCAACACCAATGCATGTGACAGGCCTGACATGGCAACAGCACTGCATCCAACAGAAAAGGTGGTGTGGGTGGGGTGACACTGTGTAGGCAGATGCAGCAGTGAGGTGGCATGCCACATCAATGCCAAATGGCCAGAGCCAGCCACAGAGTGGGCACAGGGAACCATATCATGGCCAGGGTGTCCCAGGGACAAGCACGTGTATAGCTGACGTGTGGTGCCATGCAAAGGAACGTGCTATGCTGATCTGTGGAGGGGTCAGGTACATGCACATGGAACCGGTGGGGGGGCCTTGCTGTGACATGCACTGTGTACTGTTGGGGGGCTGTTTTCAGGTATGGGCTGTGCTGAAAAAGGGGGTGCTCTGATACATAGAAACATAGAAACATAGATTTTGACGGCAGATAAGGACCGCTTGGCCCACCCAGTCTGCCCGTTTCCCTACCTAATGGATAAGCTGCAGATCCTAGTTAACCAGCAGCCTACTTCTTCCTTCCCCCAACCCCTAGAATTGCCTTATGACTGTCCCATGCATGCTTGAATTCCACCACTGTTTTTGGCTCCACAGCTTCCTCCGGAAGGCCGTTCCATGCATCCACAACCCTCTGTGAAAAAAATACTTCCTTAAATTACCTCTGAGTCCGCCTCTATCTGATCAAATTGTGCCCTTTGTTCTTGCACACCTCTTTTTGAAAGATGCTACCCTCTTGGACTTTGTTGATTCCCTTGAGGTACTTGAAAGTTTCTATCATGTCCCCCCTCTCCCTTCTTTCCTCAAGGCTATACATATTTAGCTCCTTAAGTCTCTCTTCATATGTCTTCCGTGCAGACCCTGCACCATTTTAGTTGCCCTCCTCTGGACAGCTTCCATCCTGTTTATGTCTTTCTGAGATTGGGTCTCCAGAACTGCATGCAGTACTCCAGATGGGGTCTCACCAACTGTCTGTACAGAGGGATAAAACTTCCTGTTTTCTACTGGTGATGCTCTCCCTATGCATTCCAGTATCCCTCAGCCCTCCTTGCTGCCCTCTCACATTGCTTGCCCACCTTTAGGTCATCTGATATGACTACCCCCAGGTCCCTTTCCATTTTTGTTGTTGTTAGTATCTCACCCCCCATTGTGTACTCTTCCCCAGGGTTTTTGTTTCCCAGGTGCATTACCTTGCACTTCTTAGCAATGAATCTAAGCTGCCATACATTTAACCATTCCTCTAACCTTGCCAAGTCCATTCTCATCCTTTCCACCCCACCTTGTGCATCAACTCTGTTGCAGATCTTTGTGACATCTGCAAAGAGACATACTTTTCCTTCCAGTCCCTCTGCAATGTCGCTTATAAAGACATTGAAGAGGACCGGTCCTAATACTGAACCATGTGGTACCCCACTAGTAACCCTCCTTTCTTCAGAGTGGACTCCATTTACTATTACTCTCTGTGTCCTATTCTCCAGCCAATTCTTTACCCAGGCTGTCATCTTGGGACCCACTCCCAGGCTGGCTAACTTGTATATTAATCTTTTGTGTGGGACTGTGTCAAATGCCTTGCTAAAGTCTAGGTAGGCCATGTCCACAGCCCCTCCTGATCTACTACTTGGGCACCCAGTCAAAGAAATCTATCAGATTTGTCTGGCATGACCTTCCCGCTGTGAATCCATGCTGCCTTGGGTCCTGTGCCCCTCTGGCCTCTAGATACTCAACAATTCTTTCCTTCAGAAGTGATTCCATCATTTTCCCTACCACTGAGGTTAAACTAACAGGTCTGTAGTTTCCTGCTTCTGCCTTGCTCCCACTTTTGTGAAGGGAATCACATCTGCCCTTCTCCAGTCCTTGGGTACCACCCCATCCTCCCATGATTTGTTAAAGAGGGTAGTCAGTGGTGTCACCAGTTCTACCCTTAGTTCTTTAGAATTCTGGGATGAATCCCATCAGGCCTCATTGCTTTGTCCACCTTCAGTTTTAAGAGTTCTTTCAGAACCTTTTCTTCTGTAAAGGGCTGGTATCAACTTCTGTATCCAGAGTGTTTCTACTGTTTGTTTTAGGTACCTCCCCTACTTCCTTTGTAAATACTGAGCAAAAATATTTGTTTAGTATCTCTGCCTTTTCACAGTCACCCTCTGCCCACCCTCCCTCTCTCCTCTTTATTAAGCCTCACTAACCCTCCCTTGGTCTTCTTTCGCTCCCTGATGTACCTATAAAAGGTTTTAACCCCCTTCTTAACTGAGTTGGCTATCTTTTCCTCGGTTTGGGCCTTTGCTGTTCTGACTGCCTTCCCAGCTTCTTTTTGCTTAACTGATACAGTTCTCTGTCCTGCTCCTTCTGTGATTCCTTGTACTTCCTGAATGCTTTCTTTTCTCTTGAACCTTCACTGCCACTTCCTTTTGAGAACCATGGTGGTTTCTTACATCGTTTCGTTTGTTTATTTGCTTCACACAAAGGCTTGTTACCTCTGTGATGGCAGTTTTATTATTCCCATTGTTCTTCCACCCTCCTTCCTGCCCATTTGCTAGTGCATTCCTTAGGCACTCACCCATTTTGGCAAAGTCAGCCCTCCTAAAGTCCAGTACTTTTGCCTTTGTATGGCTTGATTCTATTGCTGTGTTTATTGTGAACCATACTGTTCGATGGTCGCTAGTTTCCAGATGGCTACCCACTTCTACATCTGTGATCCTCTTCATCTCCATTTGAGAGAACCAGGTCTAAGATTGCTTCTCTCGAGTGGGCTCCAATACTAGTTGTCTAAGGCATGCCTCCTGTAGGGAATCCAGAATAACCCCACTCTTCGAAGTGGCTGCTGCAACTGCACTCCAGTTAACATCTGGCATATTCAGATCACCCATCAGCAATATCTCCCCTTTTTCTGCCATTCTAAGTATACTTTCTATCATTTCCTTGTCTATTTCCTCCCCCTGAGAAGGGGGTCTGTATACAACCCCTGTGCAGATTGTGGTGCCATTGCCGGTCTCCAAATTTATCCACAGTGCTTCTCCTCCTCGCTGTTTTCCCTTTTGTTCTGTTGCTTTGATTCCTTCCCTATGTAAAGAGCTACTCCTCCTCCTCTTTACCCTCCCTGTCCCTCCTGTAGATAGTGTATCCTGGTATGTTTACGTCCCAGTCATGATTTTGTGTGTACCATGTTTCTGTGACTGCCACGATATCCAGATGTTCCTCCTCCATCAAAGCCACTAATTCAGGAAGCTTGTTACTCAGACTACGGGCATTGGTACTATTGCTCTCCATTTTTGATGGCTTTACCTTCTTTGCAGCATCCCCCACTGACCTTTCTACCTCGGGTCTTTTTCTTATTTAGTACCCTGTTTTGTAGGAGAGGCTGGGATTTTCCTGCTGCTTATCAGTGCCCCCCTTGACTAGTTTAAAAGTTGCCAATGAAGCATTTAAACCGATTGCTCAAAGACTTGTTCCTTCCTGGACAGATGCAGACCATCCTGCCAGTATAGGCTGGTGTCCTCCAGATGGAACCCCAGTCCCCAATGAAGCCAAACCCTGTGCTCCACACCATTTTTTCAACCATTCATTAAACTGCATGGTGCAAAGTACCCTCGCCTCACTCATGCCATTGACAGGCAGCACCTCAGAGAAGGATATTGTGTGTGCTACTTGTCTTAGGCCCCTCCCCAATTCTACATAGTCCTTCTGCACTGCTCTAATCTCATGATGAGCCAAGTCATTTGACTCTAGGTGGACAATGACATCCAGCTCAGACTCCCGTGCAGCTGTTCTCGTGATCCTGAGGATGCGCTTCCTGTCTCTCCAAGCCATGGCACCAGACAGGCACCTTGCTTCAGTTTTCCCTACTCCCCCCAGTTCTAGCCCCTTAATAATTGAGTCCCCCACCAGGAGCTGCTTCCTTTCCTTGTGGTGTCCTCTGCCTCCTTCCTGTGGGCCTCCCTTGTGACAGTTGTCCCTCAGCCCTTAGTCTCCCTCTGCAGGTGTGATCCATAGGGGAGCTATGCTCCCCAGAATGGTGTATGGATTGTGGTGTGGAACAACTGACTGGGTGTGCCTCTGTTCCACCATCCTCACCCTCCCTGGAGCCCACTGTGATCCAACTGCTGTGCTTTCTCAACCTCTGAGGTAGTGGTGGTGGCTCTGGTACTCCCTGGATGGGGAGATTCTCTTCCTCCGTCCAGTGTGGCCTGGGAAACATAGAAACATAGACTTTGATGGCAGATAAGGACCACTAGGCCCATCTAGTCTGCCCATTTCCTACCTACAGGATAGCCGCAGATCCTAGTTAACCAACAGCCTATTTCTTCCTACCCCCACAAGAATTGCCTTATGTCTGTCCCATGCATTCTTGAATTCTCCCACAGTTTTAGACCCCACAACCCCTCAGGAAGGCTGTTCCATGCATCCACTACCCTCTGTGAAATAATACTTCCATCATACTACCTCTGATCCGCCTCCTTCTATCTTTAAATTGTGTCCCTTGTTCTTGCAAGTCTCTTTTCTGAAAGATGCTACCCTCTTGGACTTTGTTGATTCCACTGAGGTACTTAAAGTTTCTATCATGTCCCCTCTCCTTCTTTCCTCAAGGGTATACATATTAAGCTCCTTTAGTCTCCTCCACACGGCTTCTCTTGCAGACCCTGCACCATTTTAGTTGCCCTCCTCTGACTGCCTCTATCCTGTCTATGTCCTTGCGGAGATGGGGTCTCCAGAACTGGACACAGTACCTCAGATGGGTCTCATCAACTGTCTGTACAGAGGGATAACAACTTCCTGTTTTCTGCTGATGATGCCTCTCCCTATACATCCCAGTATACCCTCAGCCCTTCCTACTGCCTTCTCACATTGCTTGCTAACCTTAAGGTTATCTGATATGATTACCCCAGGTCCCTTTCCTTTTGTTGTTGTTACTACCTCCCCACCCATTGTGTATTCTTTTCCTGGTTCTTGTTTCCCAGGTGCATTATTTTGCACTTCTTTGCATTGAATCCTAGCTGCCATACTTCTGACCATTCCTCCAACCTTCAAGTCCCTTTCATCCTTTCCACACCTCCTGTGTATCAACCCTGTTGCAGATCTTTGTGTCATCTGCAAAAAGGCATACTTTTCCTTCCAGTCCCTCTGCAATGTCACTGATGAAGACATTAAAAAGGACTGGACCCAATACTGAACCCTGTGGTACCCCACTAGTAACCCCCCTTTCTTCAGAGTGGACTCCATTTACAATTACCTTCTGTGTCCTGTTGTCCAGCCAATGTTTTACCCAGGCTACCACCCTGGGTCCCACTCCCAGGCTGGTTAATTTGACTATTAATCTTTTGTGTGGGACTGTGTCAAATGCCTTGCTAAAGTCTAGGTAGGCCATGTCTACAGCACCTCCCTGGTCTACTACTTTGGTCACCCAGTCAAAGAAATCTATTAGATTCATCTGACATGACCTTCCCGGGCCAGAACCCATGCTGCCTTGGGTCCTGTGCTCCACTGGCCTCTAGGTACTCAACTATTCTTTTCCTTCAGAAGTGACTCCATCACTTTCCCTACTACAGAGGTCAGATTGACAGGTCTGTAGTTTCCTGCCTCTGTCTTGGTCCCACTTTTGTGAAGGGAATCATTCCTCCAGTCCTCGGGTACCACACCATCCTCCCATGATTTATTAAAAGAGTAGCCAGTGGTTTCACTAGTTCCTCCCTTAATTCTTTTAGAATTCTGGGTGAATTCCATCAGGACCCATTGCTTTGTCCACCTTCAGTTTTAGGAGTTCTTGCAGAACCCTTTCTTCTGTGAAAGGACTGGGATCGACCCCTATCAAGAGTGCTTCTGTTAATTGGATTAGGCACTTCCTCCTTTTGGAATACTGAGCAGAAATATTCGTTCAGTATTCCTGCTTTTTCACTGTCCCCCTCTGCCCACCCACCGTTCATTCTATTCAGCCTCACTATCCCTCCCTTTGTCTTTCTACGCTCGCTGATGTACCTATAAAAGGTTTTATCCCCCTTCTTAACTGAGTTGGCTATCTTTTCCTCAGTTTGGGCCTTTGCTATTCTGACTTCCCTCCCTGCTTCCTTCTGCCTTAACTGGTACAGCTCTCTGTCCTGCTCCTTCTGTGTTTCCTTATACTTCCAGAATGCTATCTTTTCTTCCTGACTTTCACAGCCACCTCTTTGAGAACCATAGTGGCTTTTTTCTTTCGCTTTGATTTGTTTATTTGCTTCACACAAAGGCTTGTTGCCTCTGTGATGGCAGTTTTGATAATTCCTCATTGTTGCTCCACACCTCCTTCTAGCCTGTTTGCTAGTGCTTTCTGAGGCACTCTCCATCTTGCCAAAGTCAGCCCTCCTAAAGTCCAGTACCCTCACTTTTGTATGGCTTGACACTGTAGCTGAGTTTAACGTGAACCACACTGTTTGATGGTCACTTGTCCCCAGATGGCAACCCACTTCTAGATCTGAGATTCTCTCACTGCCCCCGTTTCAGAGTATGAGGTCTAAGATTGCTCCCTCACGAGTGGGTTCCGAAACTAGCTGTCTAATGCCTGCCACCTGTAGGGCATCAAGAATGGCCCTGCTCTTGGATGTGGCTGCAGCAAATGTGCTCCAGTTAACATCTGGCATATTCAGGTCTCCCATCAACAGTATTTCCTTTCTCTGCTATTCTAAGAATGCCTTCTATCATATCCTTGTCCATTCCTTCCCCTGACATGGGGGTCTGTACACAACCCTGTGTGGATTGTGGTGCCTTTCCAGTCTCCAAGGTGACCCACAGTGCCTCCTCTCCTCCCTGTTTACTCTTTTGTTCAGTTGCTTTTATCCCTTCCTTTACATAGAGAACTACCTCCCTCTCTTCTCCCCTGCCTGTCTCTCCTGTAGGTTATGTACCTAGTATGTTAACATCCCAGTCATGGTCTCTCTGTGTCCATATTTCTGTGACTGCCACGATATCCAGGCATCCTCTTCCATTAAGGCCATCAGCTCATGGAGCTTGTTGCCCAGACTACGGCATTGGTACTCATTACCCTCCATTTCCTGATGGCCTTACTCCTTTGCCCTATCCCTGTCCTTCTTGCCTTTGTCACTTTCTCCATTTACCCTACTCCTCCCTATCGACACCTCTATGTTGGTGTTTGCTGCACTTACTACTCGTGATTATTTGGGGCTAGGATTTTCCTGCTCCTTTCCAGTGCCTCCCCTTGGCTAGTTTAAAAGCTTGCCAATGAAGCATTTAAACCTATCACCTAGGATCCTGGTTCCCCTCCGGACAGATGCAGCTCATCATGCCAGTATGGCTTGCTTCACCCAGGTGGACCCCAGTCCCCAATGAAGCTAAATCTCTGAGATCCACACCAGTTTTTCAACCACTGTTTGAATCCCATGGTGCGGAACACCTTAGCCTCTCCTATGCCATAGATGAGTAGCACCTCTGGAGAAGGTGTTACCGGCGTGCTACTTGACTAAGGCCCCTCCCCAATTCCACAAACTCTTCCTGCACTTCTCTAATCCCTTTCTTAGCCAGGTCATTTGTCCCTAGGTGGACAATGACATCCAGCTCCCTCCCCTGTGCAGCTGCTCTGGCAATCCTGAGGATTCGCTCCCTGTCCCTCCAAGCCATGGCGCCAGGCAGGCACCTTACCTCCCTCTCCCCTTCCTCTCCCAGTTCTACCTTACTAACAATGGAGTCCCCCACCAGGAGTTGTTTCCTTCCCCTGCAGGGTCCCCTGCCACCCTCCTGTGGGTCTTCTTTGTGGAGGTTCCCAGCATCCTCCTTGGTCTCCACTGTGGGTGCCTCCATAGAGGAACCACACTTGCCAGAATGGCATAGGAATTGTGAGAGAGGTACAACTGGAGGATGCACTCTGTTCCACCACCCTCACCCTCCCTGAGCCCACTGTTGTCCAACCGCCTCTTTCTTGGCAACCTCTGAGGCAACGGCAGTGGCACTGGTGGTCCCTGGATGGAAGAGGAGGTCCCACAATCCTGGCCAACTCAGCTTGGAGATGAGCAACCTCCTCCTCAGCCCAGAGAGGTGCCTGCAGATGGGACAACACCACATCCTCCAGAACATCTCCCAGAAGACTGCTGCTCCACAGCCACTGCACAACACCACTCCAATCATGTCTTATTTCTGGCCCCTTAACTGTTTGCAACTTCTTTCCTCTCTTTTTCTCTCTCTCCTTACTTTCTGCCTGTGTGCCCTTTTCCTGATTGTCCTGTTCTGAGACAAGAATATCCTATATTTCTCAGTAGACCACTTACTTGCTCAGAGGCAGACCTCCAGCAGCTAGAGGGGCCGGAGAGCTACTCTTGCCCCTTCTAGGATGGTGGGTCCTTGTGGTTCTGTGATCACTCACTTCCTGCCCCTAAACAGGAAGTTCCTGTTGTCAGTCAAATCCTGTGCCTATAAAATAGAGCTAGCTTTGGGTGGGGGAAGGAGGGCAATATAGTCCAACAGAGAAGTTCAGTCACACAGCAGTCCTTTCTCCTGGCGTCTTCTGCCAAGCTATTAGCAGAATCTTTCTAAAGCAGTCTTTGAATGTAGCTTCCGTCTAGCTAAGCCACTCCCCCTACTTACCAGATCTTTCTACAAGTAATTTAAACCTCACAGCAGTTAAGTCCTTTCAGTCACCTGAGATTTACATCTAGATAGCTCTTCAGATACCCATTCAGTTTAGTTAACCCAAACACACACTTTTTTTTTTTTGTTTTTGTTTTGTATGTTAGTTTTTTTACCCTAAATTAGAGGTCCAAGTACAAAAGTTGTTCTACTTTAGTCCCAGCAGAGAAGTTCAGTCACACAGCAGTCCTTTCTCCTGGTGTCTTCTGCCAACCAGACTACTGTCCAGTGTGGCCTGAAGATGGGCAACTTCCTCCCTCAGGGCAGAGAGTTGTCTGCAAATAGGGCAGCATCTCAGCCTCCAGAAAGACTCCCAGAAGACTGCTGCCCCACAGCCATTATGCACTGTGTACTGTTGAGGGGGCTGTGTTGAACAGGGGGAAGCTGTGACATGCACTGTGTACTGTTGGGGGGACTGTGCACAGGTATGGGCTGTGCTGAGCAGAGGAGTGCTGTCACATGCACTGTGTACTGTTGGGGGGCTGTGTACAGTTATGGGCTGTGCCGAACAGCGGGGTGCTGTGACATTCACTGTGTACTGTTAGGGGGCTGTGCACAGGTATATGCTATGCTGAACCGGGTGTGCTGTGACAAAAACTGTGTACTGTTGGAAGGCTGTGCTGAACAGGGGGGGAGCTGTGACATGCACTGTGTATTGCTGGGGGGAGCTGTGCACAGGTATGGGCTGTGCTGAACAGGGGGGTGCTGTGACATGCACTGTGTACTGTTGGGGGGTCTGTGCACAGGTATGGGTTGTGCTGAACAGTGGGGTACCGAGACATGCACTGTGTACTGTTGAGGGACTGTGCTGAACAGGGAGCTGTCATGCACTGTGTACTGTTGTAGGGGCTGTGCACAGGTATGGGCTGTGCTAAACGGGGGGTGCTGTGACATGCACTGTGTACTGTTGGGGTGCTGTGCTCAACAGGGGGAGCTGTGACATGCACTGTGTACTGTTGGTGGGCTGTGCACAGTATGGGCTGTGCTGAACAGATGGGTGATGTGACTTGCACTGTGTACTGTAGGGGGAGCTGTGCACAGATCTGGGCTGTGCTGAATAGGGGTGCATGGGGTACTGCCACAGTGCTTGCAGAGGGAGGGCAAGGGCTGATGGGCATGTGCATGGATGGTAGGGCCAACACACCTGGGGAGGACCAGCCCCTGCAGCACAGTGTTCCCCCATGACCGTGGCCATAGATAGTGTCACTGTGTGGGGAGCTGAACAGGGCAGCAGTATGGCAACTGAAATAGATGTACCAAGGTGGACAGCACAGGATGGGCAGCAACAGTGGAAGGACCACACCAACAGCAAATGATGCAGGTACAGAGGTGGCATACACCAGGTGGGACTGTACACAAGTGAGGCAGGTGCAATGCTATAGTGCAATGCTGAAGCACACCTGTGAGGGCAACATGAAGCAGGCAGGAGAGTGCACACAATGTTGTGGAGACATACTAACATGTTGTCCATCCAATAGGTGCTGTGGCAGCTGGCGATGGTGGGCCGAGTGGAGCCAGAATGCAGGAGCAGCAGCATGGCCAGGATGATGCCAGCACAGACCAGGCCACTGGCACAGTATCAGGAGATGGCAGCAGCACACCAACAAGTGGTGGCAGCCCAGACACCTGCAGACTTGTGACTGGCACACCGGAACCCATGGCGGAGCCTGATGGGAATGGGGATGGTGACGGCCCCATGGGTGAGAAGGGGGTGGCCAGCAGTGAGGAGGATGCAGCAGGCCAGCTACTCAAGCAGCAGGACACCACTGAGGACACCAGCAGCAATGCCACACCGGCAGAGGCGGTGCGGATGACTGGGGACATCCAGGAGGTGACTGATCATGTGCAACCGGCAGCACAGGACACAGCAATAGAGTTGCTGACCCCTCTGAGCATCTGTGGACTGGAGGAGCAACTGAATGAGGCCGTCTGGGAGCTGTGGGACCAGCTGTTCCCACTGGCCTACATAAGGGACTACTGCCAGTCAGTGCTGGCCGGGCAGGGGGATGTGAGGCAGGAGCTGGGGAACATCTGGCAGGCCATGCAGGAGCACCACAACAGCATTGAGACTCAGCTGTCCAGCATTGCCAGCAATCTGCAGGCATGTGCCAGGGAGACAATGGTATGCATGGACAGCCTGGGGGATGCCATACAGGGCATACAGCTCTGTGCTGAATGCCAGGCATGGAACACATGCTGGTACAGCAACAGTGCCACAACACAGCCATGACTACAGCCATGTAGGCCATAGAGTGTGCACTGCAGCCTTTGCAACACCTACAGTACTTGGCCCAGCATATGGCACCCCTAACCACTGCGCAAGTAAGCACATAGACACAGCCACCGGAACTTGTGCAACTCCCACCCCTGGGCCAGGTGGTGGTGGCACCACCCCATGCAGTCATGCAAACTGAGCTGCAGGCCCAGCCTTGCAAGGCCCACACAGACCTGGGCACAGGTCAGCACCATGGTGCACCCACTGTGACCCACAAAGCCATGCTCTCACCATAGGCACAGGACAGGACAACAGACACAGACATGCCTACCGGAACAGGTACAGTGTCCACACAGGGAGGCATGCACACGGAGGCTGGTGCAGGACAGGCCACACAGGTACCAGGAAGGTCCACATGGGATGGGGGAACACACTGTGTAGCACTGGTGCAGCTGCCATCACATGTGGCAAAAAGGCATGTTGGCTTGAGGGGGCAGAGGCACAGCAGAGTCACTGTGGTGGCACACACATGCCCATGGGGCGCGATGCCAGGGGAGGTCCACCAGGATGCCGCACAACCCACCAGCACACCAGGGTCCTCCACAGCCTAGCACCTGGCACCAGAGGGGTCCGTGTGAGCATGGCATGACCATGGCAGACATCTATAGTATGCCCAGCAGTGTGGTGCAGATGGGGATGGTTGGGTGGAGCTGCAATGAAGGTGAAGTAATAGTACATGGCAGGGAGGTACCTGTATTCAGGGGCACTGTGCAGTACACAGGGTATGAGTGTGTACATGTGACTGTGTATATGGGTGAGTGTGGGAGCATGCATGATGGGGAAGTCAGGGGAGCACTGCATCAAGTGCATCTGATGTTGACTGTGCACGATGTAAATAAACCACTGCACCTGATTACTATGATGTCGTGTATCTTTCTTCAGATATCATGTGATGTCCACCAGTGCTGGTCGCAGCTCTGGAAGGGCAGGCGCTGTTAGGTAGGTGATAGCCATTTCGGGTCATGGGTCAGGCCATCGATGGGACAAGGCATCACAGCACTGGAGCGGTGGCGTCAGGCAGCAGGCTCCAGGGTACAGGTAGGGTGAGCCCAGCTGCTGTCCACGTGGGGACTGGTGCATGGGGTACAGCTGAATACCAGGATGCCACGGCATGCAGGGGCCACAGGAGGGCTACCACAATGGCCAGTGGCAGCAGGGGTGCCATAGGCAGAGGCATGCCCAGACTGGTAGCCCAGGCAGGCCGCATGCCATGTGTACTGTGATACCACAGCAGGACAGCAGCAATGTCTGGCACAGCCACAGGGCATGACTGTGGCCTGGGTCTCAATGCCGATGTGCTACTGGTGCCACACCCAGGGGAGGGTGCACCTGGTGGTGTGTCACCCAGTGTGGCTACAACCAGTACAGCGGTTGGCAGTGCTGAGCCTGGAGGAGTGGGGAACACAGCACGCTGCTGTGCACAGGTGACACAGCTGTCATGCACATGCATGTCCCGTGAGTGTCAACACCAGGCACTGTGCACGCCACACAGCCATGCCATGTTCCCGCAGCAACACACAGTGGATTACACCATGGGGTGGTGTGTTGCCACTGATGTCCACATGGAGTGGCACACACAGCACACAGGTGCCAGGTCATTGCCAGCACACAGTACCATGATGATTGTTGCCAGCCAGCATGGTACAGTGTGGTGACAACTGACACCCAGACAGCACAGCACAGCATGACAGGCTATGACCTCACTGCCAATGTGTTGTACAGGCATGCATCCCACCCTTGCCGTTGACAGGTGCAGTGCACCCAAGGGATCACAGGCACTCTGGCAGTGGCCCACACTGCCAGACGTTACATGGCACAGCACCACCTCCCCCCACCTCTGCAGGTGATGCAGTCCTGCTGCTGGCAGGGTGGGTACCCATATGCAATGACTGTGCCAGCACCACACCATGAACGTGTGCAGTGCTGTGCAGTCCCACCTATGTGGGTGGACTGATGTTGGTTGGCAGCAACCTGCCAATGACCACCACTTGGCACATATACACAGCTGGGCCTTCACACATGCTGCACATGCATGACATCCTCTGCCCATATCACAGATGCATAGCATGCCGCAGGAGGCAAACGCAGTTGCGAGATCAATATTGCAGGCCGCAAACGTACATGCGGAGTGCTATGGCACAAGCCACAACTGCACAGCGCTATCTGCGATGCACGTGCGGTGTGTTGTGTGCCACGCATGTGCAGTGAGCCATGTGGTGTAGCTAGGCTGTAATACCAAGTAGAGGGTCAGGAGCTGGTGTGCTAGATCCGGTACAGGGAGGCAGCAGTGCCACAGCCAAGCAGAGCAGGACAGGAACAGACAACAGACTGGTGAGTACTGGGCCACAGCAAGCCACACACCCCCCATACCTCTCAGCCTCTCAGCAGTACTACCCATAGCACTGGCCAGAAAACCTGCATAGCACAGGGCCAGACCATACCCCTCCACTGTACCTGACATACAGGGCAGTCCCTGATGTTGCCTCAGTTACCTCTTCTGTCCCTCATTTATTTTGCATTGCTGTCACTTGAAGGGTAGGGATTTGGATCACAATGTAATGCCAGCTATGGGTGTTACAGTCTAGTTCTCATTAGGGGAATGATATTCACACCTAGAAGCATGTTGTACACAGCTCCTGGAACTAATATTACTATTGTAACATATGTGTCCCTGTTATTGGTCATCAGTCCCTGAGCAATGCAAGCCCTCTCCCTGAGTTGTGATGAAGGAGGTGGAGAGGTATGGGCCAGACTGTGTAGCACATCCTTACTGGGAGCAATACTCTCTCCACCATGGGTGGGCCCCACAATGTTAGTGATAAGGGGATGTTTGTACCAACACAGGTCAGTTTAGTAATAGAGTGTGGGTTCTACACTGGCTCTAACATGCTGAGGAACATCAGTACACCAATGTGGTGCAAGGGTACATTTGAGTAAGACTATCGTAGTGCTATGCAGACAGCATAGTGGGTGAGGGATGTGTCGCCCCCTACTGCTCAGTTCAGCCACACACAGGTTATCATCCTGTAGGAGGCCCAGGTCAGGGTGCAGCCAGACACGTAGGCATGTACACAGGTTGGTATTAGATGCCTCATGTTGACGAAAGTGCAGTACACGACTGTTCCCATGGCCATACTCCCCTACATCCATTGGTCCCCAGACATGAACATTGCCTATCACATTGTGTGTACTACTGCTCAATATGTGGTACATCTAACCACATCAATGCCTAGGGGCACAGAACACTGTCATAATGTGTGCAGTTCTGTTCACAGGTCAGGTATGAAGTGATTACTCTGGCTATGTCATCGTCTACTGTAGACGGTGCATTCCAGTGATAATACAGACTGTGGGACAGGTCCATGCATTCTGGAACAGAGTGCATCTGTGCTGTAGGCTGTGGATGGTTCCTCATACTGTGGTACAGTCGTGAGGTATGCACATGCCACTGGCTGCTGTGCCCCCCCCCCATGCATGGCTGACCACAGATGAACTACAGTGCACCCCAGACTCCCACACAGCAGCCCAGGGGCTGTATGATTGACCTGTCCATGGGGTACAGAGACACCCCAACAGTGATCTATCATCATGGCAATGTCCCTTAGGCCTAACGATACAGAGGGCCTGATGGCAATGTTGGGATACATGGACTTTGGGGGCACACCAGCACCATTGTGCTGCCCCACTCCAATACATTTGTACAGCATGGTGCACATGGGCCATGCCCAGGGTGGTATTTGACTTGTTGTGACATGGGCACTGCCAGGATGGTGCACATCCCCACACAACACCTCTTACATGTACACTCCTCATAGTCAGGGTCATGGTCTTGTATTGTAGTTACTGTGCTGCTGCATATGTGTTGCATGTCTGTATGGTGGGATTGCATCAATGCATTGGTGGGCTGCAACACATGCTGGCCTGTGTGCTGTTACTGTTCCTGATGGTTGGTCAGGTCATGTAGCATCATACATGCCTGTGTGCAGCACATGGCTGCCCATGTCCCAGCTGTCCCAAGCCTCACAGGTCAGGTGTTGCCACACGTCCCTTCAGACAGTATGGGGTGACTGACATGCCCATTGCCAGCATGACACACAGGTTCATGGCTGCCTGTATGGCTGGCTGTGTACCACTGTCCCTGTACCATGTCCTACATGGTATGCCTGTCAGGTACACAATGGTGGCCTGTCTGCAATGCCACCAGCTGTCATTGCAGGCATGCTCCCAGCACCACCACCCCTGTGCTGGGTCTGTCACAGCAGGGTGACCTGGGGACAGTCCTGGGCCATGTTCAGGGACATACCTGTGGGTTGGTGACAGATGGGGGGTATGCAGCACCCACAGGCATCAAGCCACAGTGGCACATACAGTGGTGTACTAACCCATGTCCATTCCCTTCCTAGCACCACAGCAGACACAAATGGGTCTTAGATAAGTATTAACCATTGCACTGCTGCACTGTTCCATTCCATGTACAGCACTGTGTACCTGACATTGTTGCTCACTGTCCCCTGTGTAGGATACAACACCACCACACAGGACCAGGTAGGATCATGTTGCCACATCACTGCAGCTGTGGTGGTCACTGACTGTGCCACTGGCTAATGATGCCCTGCTCTTTCTCCATTCAGATGTGCCACCAGATCCATCAGCGCCACCCACTCCTGTCACTGCAGTGCACAGTCCAGGTAGGTATCTGTCATTCTACTTTGTGTCAGCTGAGTTTGGCCATGGGACTGCCCCATGGGTGCCTGCTGGATGGGGCCGCATGCTGCTCCGCATGGGGGTGGTGGTGCAGACATGTGGCAGGGCTGCATGCAGTGCTCCACACCCACACTGTTCAGGGTCAGGCTGTGTCATGCCTCTGCAGGGGACAGGTGGCCTGTTGGTGCACTGTGGTCATAGTGTGCAGCACTGCGTGCCCATCCACCTGCATGGCAGTGCTCAGCCTGTCCACGCTTCCCGCTGTGTATGTTGATAGTGCATGGTGCACCACCTGTGGTGGGGGCCCATGGTGGCACTCCTGTGACCCTGACCCGGTCCCATGTACCATAACCGGAGGCCAGTGTTACACATGGTGGGTGGGGGACGTCAACACATCCATGGAGACACTGTGAAGTGACCCGTGTGCCATTCCTTCCCCCCATGAAGGTCTCACACCAGCAAGCTGAGATGTCCTCAGGATCCTCACTCAGCCTCCAGGCAGATGCCTAACTTCATGCCACTGGAGATGGCCATGCTGGTCAACTGTGTGCAGCAGTGGGGCAGAATGCTACTGCCACCTGGGTGCAGGAGATGCACTGCTGCGGAGTGGGAGTGTGCATGGCATGTCATCTGTGCATGCATGGCGGATACCAGTAGCACTCACAGGACTGTCCACCAGCTTGCACACTGCTGGCAGGAACTGATGCAGAGGGGGCCCAGGATCCTGCACTACATGATTAGCATGGTGCGGCACAGGGATGCAGACATGCGGTCTGGGCAAGACACGGGTTCAGGTATATATACCTATGGTTGTTTATCTGTTGGGGCAGTGCTGTCATGGTAGTCATGATGTGTCATGCCACACACACACTCACCTGTCCCTACATGCCACAGATTTGACTGGCACATCCCAGGGCATGCAGCAGGGCTGCATCTGCACCCTCAGGCAGGAGGCACTTCACTGGAGGTCTGGTAAGTGCATGCAGTGGTCCTCTTGTGCCGTCGCCATGGTGGACTGCCGCATGGTGGATCATGCTGTGCCCTCACATTGCCTATGTGTGTGTGTGCCACCTGACCAGGCCTAGCACTGACCATATCCTTTACACCCCTACAGGTGTCCATAGCCGACTTTCACAATGGCAGAGGGCCTTGCTGAGGGCAATGGCGGAGGTCAAGGCCACCAATGCTGTGAAGTACCAGAGGCGCACACAGTGCAGGCAGTGGAGGGCCAGGGTCCTTACACCAACTTCCTCCTCTTCCTCCACCTCCTCCTCAGCAGTAGTGCCTGCTGAAGACATGGGCACCGTTGCACAAGAGGCAGTACCGACAGACCCCACAGATGTTGGGCGCCAGGGGCCTGTCACACAGCCTGCTCCCAGACTGGCCATAGAGGGCAACATTGCAGTGAAGGAGGACCAGGCCCTGGCTGCATCACCATCAGGGACTGCAGTGGGGACTGATGTAGCACGGGCAGCCAAGGATGCCCCACCACCTGATACTGCACCATGTGTTGGTGCACCTACAGCAGGGGACACAGGACCACAGCCACTGGATGACATGCCAGGGTTGCAGCAGGGGGAGGCTGTTGATGTCATGGCTGGAGACCCTGGTGCTGTTCCCATGCAGGGTGGCCTGGATCAGGAGTGCCTTGTGGCCCTTGTATCGGTCATACTACAGGATATTATGCTCCTTCATGGATCAGTGGGCGCCCTGTTGTCCGAACTCCAGCGGACCTAGTGACAGTGGATCTGCACATTTCTCCCGTGGGTTGGTCTGTGTCTGTGGGTGGGTATGTATATAGGGGTGGTTGTCTTGTTTGGGTGGGTTTGTATTTATGGGTGTGGTGGTCTACATTTGGATGGGCATTTCTATATGTTTGTGTTCATTGTTCTAGGTGGGTTGTTCTTGTGGGGACCAGTGTTCTGTTGTTTGTGGGTGCGGGTGGGCATTTGGGGTTGGTTGTGGGATGCTGCTTGGATGTGGGCACTTTGTTTTGTTACCCTGTTGTGCCATTGCCTGTTGTTCAGACCCGTTCATTGTTTATATGTATCCCTGTTGCTGTTCATTTGCATTAAACTGTTTACCTTCATCACTGTGTCTGTGTGTCTGTTCTATTGTACGTGTGCATGGATGTGTGAGTGTGTGTTACCATGCACATGGGTGCTCACTGGTGGTGGTGCCTGCTGTCCCCAGTGTTTCCTCACTGTGAATCTGGTCAGTGTGCCAGTTGTGCTGCTCTTGACCCATGGCACTGTCCACTGGCCACATCTGCATGGTGTCCTGTGTGCTGCAGGTTACCATGCATGGTGTGGCATCCATGCCACCTCACATTGTACTTCCCAGCTGTGTGGTGGAACGGTGCCTGTGCTGCACCCTTTCACCTTGGGGAACCATTGTTCCCTGTGGGTGGCACCACTGGCATGGGCATTGGTGTGTCTCACCACCATATGTCTACAGGTCTGTGCCACCCGGTGCTGTGTCCCTGCTGTGGTTGCATTGTTTACATGTATCTGTGGCCATGGCAGGGGTGTTGTGCCAGGTGAAGCCATCGTCCTAGCATTGTGACTCTGTGCACCTTTTGTCCCTCGTGCCACACTGTAGCTGTGTGCCTGCTTTGCTCACACCATCTGTCTGTCATGTATCCCATGGTGTGTTGTTGTGTGCTGTATGCACGGCCTACTGCATGGCACTGGTTCTGCCCTGTTCATGTGTGTCGGTGTCTACAGGCCTTACAGGTGTGTGCCACATAGTGTGCTGCCTGGCCCTGCCCATTGACCTACCCTACTGGTCGTGTGGTGCCATGCTCATTCTGTACTGCCTCTGCATGGCCACCCCCCCCCCAGCAGACTGTGCTGTGCCTATCACCACCTACCTGTTGTGCTGGTCTTCTTACATTGCTCCATACTGTCTCAATTCCCACACCGTACCATGTCCATGGCTGTGTGTGCACCACCCAATGTGACCACATTCCACGGGACCTGTTGCCATCATCCAGTGTCACCATGGCCTGTGCACTGCACCAGGCGGCACCCCGGTGTGTTGTTTTGTTGGACATCTCTGCCTGGCATTTAGTGGCTGTCACTGTGGTTCCATGGCATCTCTCAGGTAAAGTGCCTCTATCAGGTCGCATCATGCACATTGGCCTGCCTGTGCCAGTGCTGCATCTGTCTGGTGGTGTCTCTTATGTCTGTGTGTCCTGCCATTCCACTTCTGGTCTTCCTCATCCACATCCTCCAGTTGGTCCGGTGGTGGCAGACGGTGTTGACTGTGATGTTGTGCAGGATCAGCAGACAATAAATATCTTGCAGGTTGTCTCCTGGACTGTGCTGTAGAGCGCTGACAATCTATCAATGCACCTGAATCATGCCTTCAGGACCCCAAAGGTGCACTCAGTGACGCACCTGGTCTGGCTGTGTGCCTCGCTGTATTGTGTCTGTGCTGTTGTGCATGTGGTGCAGTGGTGTCATCACCCATGGCACCTGTGGATATGCTGTCCCTCGTTGGATAGATGGTACATCATCAGTCTCTGTAGTCTATGGTCCTGTGTCTGCATGGTGTGCAGGTGTTCAGGTATGCAGTGCTCTGTGCTGTGTTCACTTACCTACTAGCCATCCTCCCATGAGCTGGCCCCTCTGGTAGCCCTCGTGTAGCCCACTGTTGTGCAGGATGTATGCATCATGCATGGAACCAGGGTACTGGGAAACCACATCCAGTATGCGGCCATGATTGCCACACACCACCTGCATGTTCATGGAGTGGTGGTCCTTCCAATTCACATACACATCCCCATTGACTGATGGTGCTGTTGGCAACATGGGTGCAGTCTAGTGCACCCATTACATGTGGAAACTGGGCGATGGTGTAGAAGCCCTGCATCACTGCCTGCTGCTGTCGTGCTTCCCGGGGGAAGGTGATGTACTGGTCCATGTGGGCCACCATGGCATTCAAGAACTGGTGTAGGCACCTGGATGTGGTCGGCTGTGATATTTCCACAGTGTCGCCTGTTGGTGTCTGAAATGTCCCTGTTGCCAGGAAGCATAGTGCTGCTGTCACCTTCACCTCCACAGGGACTGGCTGCCCTCTGCAGGTGGCACTGCACAGGTCTGCACGGAGGTCATCGCATATCCCATCTATGATGGCCTGGGGTAGTCAGTAGTGTGCGATGCACTGTTCCTCCATCAGGTCCTGGTTTGTCTTCCTCACCCTGTACAGCCGTGGTGCATTGCATCTGTCAGGTCTGTGCCATCCTGGTTGCTGCCTGTTCCTCTGGTTCCGGGCATTGTGTCGCCTCCTATGCCTGTCCCAGTGCTCCAGTAGTAGCACACCTAGCATTGCTACTGGTCCTTCCATTTTGTCTCTCTCCTCTCTCCTCTCTCTGTCTGTGACAGTGTTGTGCTGCTGTGTCTCCAGCCTGCCTTTCTGTGCTCCTTTATATACTGTGTAAGTTTCACCTGCTCCCACCTGGTGTATGTTATGTCAACTGGTCTTGGCGTAAGTTGTGGCACTGCAGCTTCTAGAATCTCACCTTGGCGTATCTCTTCCGTTTTCTTGGCATATGTTCAGTTATGCATTGGTGTATCTGTGGGTATATTGCAACTGCGGTGTAAGTCACATTTGGTGTACTGAGTTGCGCCATGGTGCATGTCACATTGTAGAATTGCATTTGTCACATTTGCTTGACGATTTGCAACTTGCACCAGTTTCCTTGGCATATTCATGCATGGCGCTGTGGTGTATTCTTTTGTAGAATCGGGCCCTATGTTTTTCTTTGTTCCCACAGCCCTTCCTTCTCACTTTTCTGTTTTTTTTATATTTCTAGTATTCAAGTGAGCACTATTTTTGTAAATATGAAGTATATATTATAGTGTGAGGGACCAAATCACTTTGCTTGAAAAATAAGCATAGAGGTTCTTGTTTACATAATGTGCTGTTTATACACATTTAAATTGGACAACATGTAATTTTGGACAAAAGCACACCTTGTTTTTGTTTTTACAAAAGCACAACTGGTCGCTTCGTGGGTGGATCACAACTGCATTTGTCAATATGTGTCAATAATTTTGTGAATGACCAATAGTGTAAGTACAGACCTAGTATTTAAAGAGTGTCATGAGCCGACACCATAGTCATGACCCCCGACGATGAAGCAGCACACCTTGAAGTGTTGAGAAACTTTTGGCTATAGTGTATTCATTTAATTCTCATGCTGGCATATTGACATGAAATAAAAACACATTCTGTACAGCACTTCAACTTATAGTATCTATGTACACTGCAATCCTTCCACTGTTCGTATCTGCCAGGTTCTGTTCACAATTAGAAAAATATATTCACTGGTCTCTGTACAATCCTTTAATTTTGGCTCTGTTTTGATGATATGTCAATTTTTGGCTAGTATCTGCCTCACTTTATTAACCTCAGAATTTTATTTATTTATTGAAAAGTTTCACCAGAAAGGCACACTGAACAATAAAAATTGCTCGTCTCATGGAGCATCCTGTGGGAAGGGAACATGGGAGTACAGTAATCAAAAACACATTTCCAAGCAGTATTACAGAAACGTATATATACAATAATTAACAACACATTTCCAAAGGTAATATAAAACAGAGAAGCAACAGAGGAAAAAAAAACATCATTTAGTAGCATTGGATATACATTGGGATTTGATGCCAGAGGAGCAAATCAAATCAATGAAGACTTAATACATACAATGTGAACAAGGAAGTGCAGTAAAGTACATTGATTTCTCCTCACGTTAAGTGCTAGGCTGGGAAAGGGGATGGGGAAGCCAGAGAGGAAATTAGGAGGAGTAAGGAGCCAGAGGGGAAATTATGAGCATTAAACATAGAGAATTAAATGTAGTGACAAAGTTAAGAGTAGTATCCTGTGTTTTTTTTCCAAATTACCTCTCCTACAGTACTTGTATTAGTAAGCAACCATTCCTCTTATATAAATCAGCTCTTTGTTCAGCTTTTTCCACACAAGTATAATATAGAGGATAATGGCTGGGGATCGGGTGATAACCACGCTGTAATCACCTCAAGTGGTTGCTAGGGCAACATGGTAAACCTCGAGAGTGCAGCTCGAGAGGTTTACTGTAGCCCTAGCAACCACGAGAGGTGATTTCAATATGGTTATTACCCGATCCCCAGCCATTATCTTTTATAGTGTATGGTCAAAAAAACACTGTTTGCATTATATGTGTGAAAATTATGGAACTCTGGTGCATTCTGTTTTGTTATGCCACTGTTTGGAAGTTCTGAAGTGTGGTTAACAACTTTTAAAATTCTAAACAGTGCATAACAAAGCTGTGTCACTGCTGATTATGGTGGTTAATAGGCACTTACCATACATTATACATATTTATTCTGTATTGTTGCTCTTGTTTACATCCCGGTTCCCCTGAAAATGGGCATCTATTGCTCTTGGCACCAATCCGTGTAACAAATTACAAATAAATAAAGTCACTATACCCTCTTTCTTCAAAATGAAATTCGATTTCATTAACTCCGGCCTGATAAGTATCCTCTGGGCTGCAACTGTGCTTTAAGTGTAAAAACTGGCTAACAGGAATGTTCTCCACCATATGCCCAGGGTGGCAGCTTGCATAATAAAGAACAGGGTTTCTATCTGTAGACTTATGATATACGTCCATATAGATACCGCATTTATCATCTTTCATAATCACTACTTCTAGATAATTTGCTCCACATCATAATTCAAAGAGAATTTAAGGCTGCTATTTGAAGACTCTAAATAAGTACAAATTCCTATAGTTCGTTAATGTTCCCTCCATAGGATCAGTATATCATCCACAGAGCCTTTTGCATAGGTCTGTTTCCTCAAAATATGTATTTTCAGTTTCTGATAATACCACCTGTTTCTATCACCCAGCTAAACAAAGATTAGTGTAATCTGAGGCAAAAGATGCACCCATAGCTGTTCCCTTTTTGACAGTAATATTTGGACAAGAACAGAAAGACACTGCAGTTAAGTACCTTTTCTGTCAAGGTTAACAAAAACTCAGTGAATGAGGGTGACAAGTTTGTGTTGTTACACAGTGTCAGACTGAAAGCAGTAATCCAGTCCAGTACCAATAATAATAATAATAATAATATTCTTTATATTTAATGCGCCTTTCAAAAATCAAGGCGCAGAACAAGTTGTAAAATCACACCATAATAAAACATTACAATACAAATTACAATACAAATTATTAATACATCACATCAGACAGCATGACAAAATAGCAAAATCAAACCAAATCAACCTCTTCCCCATAAGCCTTAGTCCATAAGAAGGATTTTAAGGCTTGTTTAAAACTCCCCACTGTCGCACACTCTCTAATCCAACGTGGTAGAGAATTCCAGAGGGTCGGAGCCATAAACGCAAAAGCCCGGGCATCCTATGATTTCAAAATAACCCTTGGAATCTCTAGCAACCCCTCGCCAGCTGAGCGGAGCAGTCGCTCCGGGAGATAGGGAACCAGGAGCTCTTTCAGGTAGTCAGGGCCCAAACCATGCAGGGCTTTGTAGGTCAACAGACCGACTTTAAAGGTGATCCGCCACTGAACCGGCAGCCAGTGCAGTCTCTGCAGCACTGGTGTAACATGGGAAGAACGAGAAGTCCCAGTTAACAACCGGGCTGCAGAGTTCTGCACCAGCTGCAGGCAGCAGATATCAACCCCAGGAAGCCCAAAGTAAAGGGAATTGCAGTAGTCCAGACGCGAGGTCACAAAGGCGTGGATCAGCGTAGGTAGGTCCCCAGACGGAACAAGGTGCTTGATCCTAGCGATGTTCCTAAGATGATAAAAGGAAACTTTAATGACAGCCGACACTTGATCACGTAGTGTCAGCTGATCGTCAAGAATCACCCCTAGGTTCCGCATCTCAGAGGTGGGGAGCTTCAACACCCCCAGGAATAAACCTGAGGGATGGTTTATCCCCACCCCATCCAGTGACCAGGATCCACAACCATCACCTCCGTCTTCCGGGATTTAACTTCAACCAGCTGGACCTCATCCAACCTTGGATTTCACCGAGGCAGTTATTAATCACTGAGAGTGCTCTATTCTGGTCAGGTGCAAAAGACAGGTAGAGCTGAGTATCATCGGCATAACAATGAAACACCAGCCCATGCCGCCTTACAATGTCTCCGAGGGAAGCATGTACACCACAAACAACATGGAGACAGCACAGAGCCCTGAGGCACCCACATGACAGAGAGACATGATCGGAGGAAAACACTCCTGATACCACCCTCTGAGTTCTACCAGTGAGGAAAGACGTAAACCATCTGAGGACTAAACCTGAAAGCCCACAGATGATTCTCAGGCACTCCAGCAGAACCGCATGGCCTACAGTGTCAAATGCTGATGACAGGTCCAAAAGGACCAAAATGGATAATTTTTTCTGGTCTCTCGCCATCAGGAGATCATTGAGCACCTGAACCAGCGCAGTCTCGGTGCTGTGCCTCTTTCGAAAACCCAATTGAAGGGGATCATAGATGCTATGCATGGTCAAATGGTTGTCTGACTGAGTAGTCACTACTTTCTCAATTACCTTCCCAACAAAGGGAAGGTTTGAGATAGGCCGGTAGTTACCGAGGAAGTCAGGGTCCAAAGAAGCCTTCTTCAACACTGGTGTCACCACTGCCTCCTTCAGGGATCAAGGATATTCACCAGAGTCTAAGGAGCACCAGACTATCCTCTCCAGAACCGGGAAGATAATCTCCCCTCAGCCCATAACCAAGGCTGTGGGGCCTGGATCTAAACTACAGGATGTAATGCGTGTACCCTGGGCAATCCTCATAACATCTTCGATTTCCGACCTCTTGAAGAAACTTCAGGAAAGAAGAGGGCATGTGACCGGGGCCAGGTCCACGGCCGTTCCCATAGAGAGTGTCGTGTAGGTCTCCACCCTGATGTCTTCCACCTTGTCTGCAAAGAACTGAGCGAGCTCCTCACACTTAAATTGCGAAAAAGCTCTACGAACCTGCAGACAGGCTGGGTTGCACAGTCTGTCTATGGTTCGAAAGAGCTGTGCTGGTCGGTTCTGAGCAGCGGCAATTTCCCCGGACAGGAATACTGCCTTCTTATGGGCAATTGCTGACTGGTAGAGTTGATAATGCTCTAGCAGTCTAAGGTGGTCGGCATCTAAGCTGGATTTCCACCAACACCTCTCTAACCTGTGTCCAAGTCGACGCATCTCCATCAAGTCCCCATCGAACCATGGGGACCACGGGCGAAGGGAGAGAGGGCACACACGGATGGGAACAATAGAATCCAGGGCATTGGTAATGGCCTTATTATAGGCCAGAACCAAGGCCTCAGGATCCGAGCTCATCATTGGAAATTCTGATAGGTCAAGCACCGCAGTTAGACCATCAGGAGTCACATCCTGTAAAGGGCGACACTTGACCATCTCCACAGGGGTAGATCTATGCAAGGGGGTGCTAAAATTGAATCTCACAGTGTGATGATCAGACCATCTGACAGGTTCCACCTCCACGCCGGAGGCTTCCATCCCCAGGAGGAAAACCAGATCAAGCAAATGGCCGCATTTATGAGAGGCAGAGGTAACAACCTGTGAGAGGCCCAATGAATTCATCAATTGGAGGAAGTGCTGTCAATATGCCAGTGCTAAAACAGCGCAGAAAGAACTGTGAAGCGTGTGAAGCACGGAAACATTTAGAGTGACAGGGATATAATAACAGTATGGAATTACACTACCCCTGTTGCTGTGCAAATTGAAGGGGAAGGACTGTGTGGTGTGGTGTGGTGCTTGGTTGAGCTGCTCCTGTGGTGGAATGGCTAAGATACCAACACATGGTAGGGTTGGAGTCCTGGAACTATAGTTCGTTCCCCGGTCTCCTGGTGTTGCTACTATTTTGTTGTTATAAAGAAATGTTCCCCTCCCAAGTTTCTTCCTTCCCAAAGTCCACCTGAGCTGGTTAATTTAAGTCTGGTGGGTTTAGAGGCAAAGCCCCTCATCATGTCAAGGACAGAGCCCCACCCCACAAAACAAAGAGGTCCCATTATTTCTAATGGTGTGCGCCGTTGTTGTTAGGGTCACTGTTGTTACCGAGATGTTATTTTGAGGCACAGCATTTTGCTTGTGGCATTGATTACCATGATGTTTTGTTTCCAACATTATGACCCGTGCCATCCTGTCCTGAAGGGAATGCTGTGATATAGAGTGACTGGACATCTAGTGTAGCTAGTATCCAGTCATCCTCTATACTTTGATTTTCTGAAATACCCAGGATGTGGCTTGTGTCTCAAACATTAAGACCTCATAGATGTTGCCAGCTCCTTGAAACAATTTAGGTATAGTCAAGTCAAGTCAAGTTTATTTATAAAGCGCCTTCAAAACCAAGGTGCTGTACAAAAATAGATAAAATAATAAAATCCAAACATTTAAAGCAACCATAACTAAGAAGGATAAGTCAGAGTAAAAGATATGTCTTTAAAGCAGTTTTAAAATTATCAACGATAATAATGTAAGATGGAATGTTGTTAGTGACTGAAATCCATCACTTTCAAAATGTCATTATGGTGTGGTAGCTATGTCATTGCAGCTGTTATGCTGGACAAGCTACATAGTTATCACAGCATAACAACATTGAACACACTAGCACATGCATATGACCAGGAAGCGGCTGCTGCAGTGAAAATAACAGCCAATCAGAGTGGCACAGTGGAGGATAAACAAAGCAGATCTCCCAAATAGTGACGTTAAGTTTCCATTTTAGCAGCAGTTGGCACTCTACACCATAAAAAAACAATGGATACCCAACTATCAGTAACTAACTGGGTTAGTTCATCTCGAGGTTACCCATGGGGACCAAACCTCTCGAGCTACACTGTAGAGGTTCAAATGGTCACCGTGGCAACCTCTCAATGAACTAATCAGCTTGTTACTGATAGTTGGGTATCCATTATTCTCTATACTCTGTTCAAGTCCCTACAAAGTCACTTGTTCCTCTCAATTGAAGTTATGAAATCTTGGTGTGGGTGGATATTCCATCTTTTTTTTTTGTGCCCATTTCATAGGCCATTTCAAAGATGGCCACTGCATGATGTGCAGGGGGTATGAAGATAGATGTTTTTTTCCTGTGGGGCTCATCCTGATGTTGTCCTTGATGATGCTTGTATCTGTATAAATTCTACAGTACATCACTTCTAGCTGTTAAACTGTGCTCCTGGTCTTGCTCTTGTGATTTTTTATTGCTGTCACTATAAAAAGCTTCAAATTTAAATTCCTGGTAAACTTATGTAGATAATGTACTATGTCAAATTCTTTCATTTGTTTACTTGGTACAAATGGCAGCTCATATTCCAAAACATTTACTTCAGTATTTTTCAGTTGGTACTCTGAAATATTAACAACTACCGATTTATTCAATGTCTGCCTCTTCTCCGTTGGTTGCATTGAGGTTGACCCTGATAGTTCCTCTGGCAATAATGGGTCTGGTTGTGATTCTGTACTCACTTGTATCTGGCTTGACACCTTTTTCTTCCCAGTGCTAGACTTCCTTGTCTGGTTCATTTTCCGTGAACCGTGCAATTCTCTCCTTCTCCTTAGAGGCCTCTGTTGTAGCTGTGGTACTGTGGAGAGTAATGTTTGTATCTGAAAGTTTGCTTGCTGGTTTGGAGGAATTTCCTCCTGGCTTCTGTATAAAAAACAACCATTTGTCAATGCCGAATGTTTACTTGCTGGCATTGGCATTGGTAGTGTAGGAGTTACAGAGCTGCATAATAGGAATGGCAGTGAAGTATTCAACTGAAACGAACCCCACCACCACCCAACAGAGACTGACAGGCATTGGGGTGTGCCTTTTGGTCGTCAGGCATAACGGCCATGCCATTTCACCACACCCTACCCTGCAGACACTGACAAGTGTCACGGTGTGCCTTGGGGTCTTTAGCCCTTATGCGCACCCCATTCCATCAGGAAATATGGTGAGATGGGTGTGGTATAGGAGAACGGGGTGAACTTTGGGACAGAAGAGTCCAGGGCATACCTCAGTGCCTCTCACTGGCTGCAGGGCATGGAATGGTATGAGCATTATAGACGAGAATCCCAAGTCACACCCCTGATGCCTGTCATTCTCTACAGGGTGGGGCGTTATAGTTGAAACCCTAATGCCTCAGGCACGTTCGGCATTTTCACCCAAATTTTCAACATGGTTTTTGTAGAACCCCACCTCATGAACAGTGGCAATATCAGTTTGTTAGCTGAAAGCTGATTTTGCACAGCGACTACGGCATTTAGCACCACAGGTGCAAAAATACATTCCAAACAGGATGTGAAAAATGACAGCTGTACTGTCTATGGGGAGGTGTAAAATGGCAATGTTGAAAATCTGCAGTGAAAATATTAAAAAACTGGTGAAGTCACAAGCGTGCATAGAAACTGCAACGCACACCCATGATGTAATTAGTTTGGGTTTTTTATTACAGCAGATTGTCAACACAGGCATTTCTAGTTTGGGGATTTTTTTTACAGCAGATTGTCAACACAGGCATTTTAGGACCTCCGATCATGAACAGTGTCACTGTGATTTTCTTTATCTGTCTCGAACAATGATTTCCCACAGCAACCACGCATTTCTGCGCTGAAAGTGTGAAAACACATTTCAGCCATGTTGTGAAAAATGACAGCTGTACTGTTCATAAGGAAGTGTGGAAAAATACCACTGGTAAAAATCTGGACTGAAAATATTACAAAGTCACGAACTTACTTAGGTGCGTGGAAACTGTGCAGCAATGCTCACTGTGAGCACAGTCACTTTATGGACTTCATCATTAAATTTTTCAACATAGCCATTTTAAGACCTCTGCTCATGAACAGTGTCACTGTGATTTTCTTTATCTGTCCCAAACATTGATTGCGTACACCCACTGCGCCATTGTGCGCTACATGCACGGAAAAAATTTTGGGTGAGATGTGAAAAATGACAGCTGTACTGCTCATAAGGAGGTGTGGTAAAATGGCAATGTTGAAAATCTGGAGTGCAAATATTAAAAATTTGCAAATGAACAGTGTTACTGTGATTTTCTTAATGTGTCCCATACATTGATTTCACACACCGACTGCGCCATTGTGTGCTACATGCGCGGAAAAATATTTTGGGCGAGATGTGAAAAATGACAGCTGTACTGCTCATAAGGAGGTGGTAAAATGGCAATGTTGAAAATCTGGAGTGCAAATATTAAAAATTCACAAACTTATGAGTGTACATAGGAACTGCACAATGCACGCTCATAAAACAGTCATTTTTAGGAATTTTGTCACCAAATTTGCAACATACGCTTTTTGAGAGCTCACCTTATGAACACTGGCACTGTTGTTTCATTAATCGGTCCCGAAAGGTGATTTTGCGCAGTGACTATGAAATCACCCTTCAGGCCCGATTAACACCATGACATTTCAAGAATTCATGAGGAGGGGTCCCAAAAACCCCATGTTGAAAATTTGGTGCCAAAATTCCAAAAAATGCCGGAGATATGCATTAAAGTTGAAAAAACCTTATTTATTGCATTATACAGCTTACCGGCATTTCCTCAGTTTGTGGTTGGCTTCGAAGAGTGCAAACGTGTTCCCAGTCCACCGAAGATCGTGGCGCCAGACTCTGGAGGTAAGTATGGGGTGAGGTGGGGGTGTGGGGAGGCGGAGTGCACAGTAGGTGGGAGAGCACTGAGTGAACGTTTTCTTGTTTGCAGGGTTTCTTTTTCTTTTTTAAGGAAGACAACACAGGACGTTTGCCACACTGGGGTGGGCTCCCAGCATGGCAGCTTGAAGGCTGTTTGGGGGTGGCCTGTTGCCGATGGGGACTGGGAAACCCCATCGGCCACATGGGACTTGTGCCATGCTGGGGTGGGTTCTCAGCATGGCAGCTGTAAGGCTGTTTGGGGGCTGGAGCCAACAGGGATTGGCCACCCTGTCGGCTATAGGACTTGTGCCACGCTGGGTGGGCTCCCAGCGTGGCAGCTGTTTGGGGGGCCTGGAGCTGACGGGGATTGGGCACCCCATGGGCCATACAGTGTGGGGGAGGCGGTGAGCACGCAATATGCGTGGTGAGTAGGAGGGAGCTCTGCTCACTGAAGCAGAGCTCTCCTCTTAACTGTGTGCCACTGCATTTTCAACTGCTGTCATTGACAGCTGCAGCAGTGATTGGAGAACTGGCGCCTGCAACCACACTTGCTGAATTGGAAGATGGCTGCCACACCTCCAAAAACTCGGATGATGGCATTATGTTTCTTGCACGGGCAAGCAAACATAAAAATCACTGGTTGCCACCCCTTCTGACTTGGAACCACTAGAGTAGGTATCTCTTTGTGGTTATGTAGTGAAAGATTTTTTTTTTTTAAATAGACTTTGGTTGGTGTTCTGTTCATGCTGAAACTTCCTTTTCTTTTTCCACTTGACTCTAGCATCATACAGTTTGATTGTATTTTCAAGTTGGATCCAATAGTCAGTATATTCAGTATAGTTTGTGTGGAGGAGTTAGGCTACACCCTCAGCTGTGACTGATGAACCATTTTTCTATCTCCTTATTTCCTAGCTACCAAAGCTTCTGTTGCACAACAGTTAACACTTTTCTCTTTGCTTTCTTCTTTCCCCTCTACCCTAGGTTGGCCACCTAGTATAGATCTTTACTAAACTTTCTATTAATTCTCTCTTTTCATTCATTTTCCATTTCCGTCCATCCAGACCCTGGAATTATGCCAAACACCCCGGAGAGGTGTTGTGTAAAGTGCATATGTGCATTTTGTGTAAAATAAACATGAAGGCTATTTTAGATAGCAGGATTGAATACAGTTAAGAAAGCCTTTTTAAAGAAAAATTATTCAGAAGTTATATCAAGCTAATCATTTAATGATTAGTACAGTTATACAAAATCCTTAAGGTATTTTCATAAATTCACATTAAAAACCTGTTACTGTATGAAGCTAAACAAAAAAAAAAACTGTTGTATGTTTTATAAAAATGCTTAGACATCATGAATCAGAGATATTGAGAGTCAATATTTGTGGTGATATGCACCATACCTTTAATGAACCAGAAAGTTCCCTGGAATAAACAAACTCCCTTGGTTTTAAAACAGCACGTCCAGACATATAACAGCACATTCAGACATGAAAATAGAAAGAGCTTATTCAGGTGACCCCTCCAAAAAGATACAAAACCTCTTCACTGAGTTTGCTTCAGTTCAGTCCGTTAGAGTTCAGTCTTGAGAGTGAAGGAGAGAGAGGCTACTGTAGACAAGCTGTTGAATGCAGATGAAAAGGGTCTTAGAAGCATTAAGATCCAGGACTGTATTATGTGAGAAATTACTGATGTTAAGTAACAATTTTCGTTGCAAATTTTTTTTGTTTTCATTTATTATTTTTCTAACCTTTGAAAAATAAATATTACACCACAGTGTGTTTTAACCCTGTAAATTTACCTAATCTGCAGTTGATTCAACATGCTGTGACAGTTTGAAAACAATTTTAATATGTTCTCTTTCTCAGAAAGTTAATTTCTTAGTTCAGCTTCAATTTCCAAAGTGTCACAGACCCATCAACCATACCCCAGCCAGCACAATTATCCCCTTTGGCTGCCACAAATCTTCACCCATTTTCATCTCTTACCAGGGATCCAATATTCAAAACTCAGCTTCAGGGCAAAATTAGCACTGCCCGGTGTGCAAAAATAGCCAAGAACCATTTTCAAGCTACTGTATATTCAAAGGAACACCCTGGGCTAAATCAGTCGACTATAGTGTGCAAATGAATGTGTGCAATCAGGGTTGAGAGTGCAGTGCAAAAATACCCAGCAAACAAGACAGCTCTGAATATAGCAACTGGGAAGGCCAAACCACAACAGCAGCCCAGTGCACACAGAGGTGGAGTACAGCAGAGTCGCAGTTGATGGACAGTGTGTGTGATAGCAATAAAGTATTGCACAACTGCAAACAACATTGCAGGCCACACACTGCAGAACTGTGCTATACTTTTGAGAGATTCATCCGGGGCTAACTCATTTGCATGGTGCTAACACATTAGCCTAGTGCAAACACATTAGCCTGGGCCAAAATGTTGCTATATTCAAAGCCCCTATGCAAATGAGCCTACTTATGTAATCCATGTGAAAACAGCCACATTGGCATCTCATCTGGGCCTGCTTTGCAAACATTACCATGTAGTTTGTCTGGTGCTATTGCATGGTGCACATAGCTCCACCTGTATGTCAGACTGGAACTACAGGTCAGAAGCCACAGGCTGGGGTGTGCAAACAGCTCCACCTGTATGCCAGATCTGAGCAACAGTTTGGTAGCTGCAGGCAATGGTTGTTGGGAGACTTACACAGTGCATACTTCTCAACCGTTCATCACTGAAATGAGGGACACAGACACTCAGAATGAAAGACAATGAGGGACACTGATCCCCATACTGAGGGAGATATGTGCAAACATGGGGATACAGGCTCAGAACACAGTGGAAGCACTATGTACCTGCAGAAAGGTTCTGTGTGAGTCAGAATCACAGAATATTATACATGTATGCATGACAGTTTGAGTGAACAGCACAGTCTCAGTGTGAACAGTACCATGTCCCTGAGGGATGATTGAGGGACAGAGATTGTGAGGGTACAATGAAAGACATCCCACATAATCAGGGACAGTTGAGAGGCATGGCTCAGTGTACCCTGCTGTGAACAGAACAACCTGGAAACTCCAGAGCAGCATGAGCCCCAGGCCAGGGGAACAAACAAAAAACAGAGCCTGATGTACCCAAAGAACTGTTGTCCTCTCCCTGAATGCCTTAGTGTGGGTTTGTGGATGGTCTCTGGAGGATATGTGGGTGATACACTCAGAGGCAATGACAGTATGAGTGACCTAACTCAGTCTGCATGATCTAATGCGAAACACAAATCAGGCACTCACCACCACAAAGAACTTGGCTCAGAAGGAAACATTTTAAAAGGATTTATTGATTGCTGACACTTTCTTCCCACTGACCCTTTATCAAAGGCTAGCCTTTGATAAAGGGTCCAGTGGGACCAGAAACGCGTCAGGCAATTCAATAAATCCTTTTAAAATGTTTCCCTTTTGGGCCAAGTTCTTTTGTGGTGGTGAGTGCCTGGATTTGTGTTTTTGACTTTTAGTTTTCCATGGCACCCCGTCCTAGTGCGAGCTCCTTTGTGGTTTTTGTTATGATCTAATGCCGGTGTGCATGGACATCTGCAAGGTGGTCCAGTGCCCCCCCAGCTGATCCTGTGTACATGTTGTGTGGTATACTCATGTATGTGTAAATATATGTAATAGATAACCCACTCTTAGGTGTGTGGTTGTGCTCTGATATACGCACGCCTTGGTGTGCGTCAACCACCCAAGGCATGGGTATATCAGAGCGTGACTGCACACCATAGAGTGAGTTATCTATCTTATAAAATGGCAAAATTGTTTTTTAGAGTGGTAAAAGTGCAGCACACAGCATCCCCAATAGTCTAGTGGTCCCCCCAACCACAATCACACACACATGGAAAAGTAATACCAGTCCCATACCCTGGTAGTCTAGTGCCCCCCCAGCCATGATCATACACACATGGAAAAGTAATAGCAGTCCCATACCCTAGTAGTCTATTGTCCCCCCACCTCAGGCATGATCCCTGACACATGTAATATTAATAGTAGTCCCTTTCCCAAGTAGTCAAGTATTACACTCAACCTGATCCCCAATCACCTACATGTAGGTAGTAAATTCCCACTAATGGCAGTATAGTCCACCCCCACCCCAGCCCTGATCCCCTGCAGGAATGAGTCACAATACCCTGGTGGTCCAGTGGACCACTGCAGCTGTACTATACCAGAATGCACTAATTCAGAGCTCAGTCAGCAGCAGACCATGAAGGTGAGTGATGGGCTGAGCCAGTCACCTGCTCCGGTACAGGATGGGGGATGCTGGGTGATAGGCACTGCCAGAGCCATTAGACCACCTGGTATTTGGGGCTTGCACAATATGGCGGATTGGCTGTCATGGTCCACTGGACCACCATAGATAATTAAACATTTTGCATGTGAGATGGGGTGGTGGGGATGTGACTACCAGGATAGTTGTGTTCCATGATAAATACATATGTGGTAATTCAGCTGCTTTGCCAATAGACTGGTCATGACTTTTTATTATATGTTCCATCTCTTAGCATGTGTGAAAATACACTACCACAGAGAGTAAATGCACAGCAGTTTAAAACACCAAATTCCAGTTTAACATTAGTTAGCAGTTCCAGGATCAGCACAGATAACAACGTCAGCAGTACCAGAAGGGGTATTGATATGAACATATTCACATGTTGCCTTTATGTCTCTTAAGCAGGCTGGCAAGTAAATATGCCCTTCTATTATTTCAGTACATTTTATGATTTACACAGGTACAGCAGGTGAGAGAAGAAGATGTGTCACCCAGTGAGTGTGGTCTAGTGACAACAATTGTCAGAACAAAGCACCATACCCCACTAAATTAATTCCATTGGAATCAGTTGCTTGCTGTGTGTTGCCACTTCCTAAGTTGGACAAATAATAATTGTGTGACTCTTCTTGATGTTAGCAGGCAGCAGACAGAAGAGACATGCAGCGTGCTCCCTCTATCTCCCTCTCTCTCTCTCTCTCTCTGTCGGACTGGGTGTTGCTAAGAAATTCATTTTGGATTATGGCTAATCAAATTGTGGTACAATACAAAGGGTATCCCGTGACTTGGGCGACCGCGATTGGGTGCCTACCGAAAGGGTGACTCAGTTGCAGTGCCTGTCTTCAGGGTGACTGGGGAAAGTGGGTGACCAGATGGGGGGTTGCGTTAATAGTGACATCCTGTCACTACATGCTTATGTGCACCATGGGGGGGGAGTGAGCACGCCAAGAGTGGGCTGGGAGGGGATGGAGGGGTCATAGGGGGTGGCACCACTGCAAGCTGCTGAGCTGCTTCCGTGGCATGGTGGGTGGATTCAGGGCTGTGGCAGAAGTGGTGCTGGGTTTGGGTCCAGGCACAGATTTTTTTTGTTGCGCCCAGCCCAAATTTTTATTTTTTCCACATTTGCACCCCTTCCAACATGCACCCCCCTTGAGTTCAGAATCCTTGAGTGGTGGCTGTGGGGGGTGAAGTCCACCATGGGGGGTGTGGGGGGCATAGCCCCCCATATCAAGCAGAAAATCCCAGCTCCCCAGCACTGTTTTGCTGTGCGCTGGGGAGTACATAGCCAAAATATTTTTTCAGCTATGTGTCATCGCCTAACAGTGATTACCCATCGGTGAACGCCATTATCACATAGAGCCAATACAAAGAGAGGCTGCAAGCTACAGAAAAACAGATGTGACAGCAGCAAAGTAAAACACAACAATAAACAAAATCAACATCCCCGCAACACACACAAGGGTGCACAATAAAAATTTGCAGCACAGCATTTCAAAGAAACACATTCTGTGGCAGTATTAGTGCACACAAGCCTGTGGACTGGCCAAAGGGCAGACTCAATACATACCGTACAGTAGATAGCCTACCATGCACAAAGTAATTAATTGAATTGGAACTTACAGGTTGCCTTGGACTCGGAGGATGGATCATGGAGGAAAACAATCTTTTTGCCAATGTACAATATGGTATTTTACAAAAAATGTAGGAAATATAGTTATTTTATTTAAACAGAAGCAGACAATGACAGCAGAAAATATCATTGGTCCCAACTCCCATCCACACGTTTGTCCATAAAGCCCCAACCAGAACTCAGAAAGAGATGGGAAGGGAAAGGATTTTGTTTTGATTTCAGCAGATCTTGTTCTGCTGGTGCAGTTATACAGATGAACCCGGGGAAATACTTAGTGCAGTTTACACACAGTGCTTATTTTGGCTGTTTTTTTTTGTTTTGTTTTGTTTTTTTTGCCACAGAACCCTTACCAAACTAATCAGTCCTCCGCAAACCAGAAGAAGAGAGCCCCAACATCAAACAGAGAATAGAAGATTACGGTTTGGTACTTAATAAGAACTTTCAATTCAACTTAACTTACAATGAAGCAGGAGAGCAGGAGGGCATGCAGACTACTGTAGCAGCAGATGGTAGGTGTGACAGGGTGCATTCCTACCACTGTGGTAGGACCCTTGAGGATATTAGGTTGCAACCTCTCTACATATTCTTATCCAATAAAGCTATCCTTTCTTTCCTTATGGAGGCCACCTCCAGACAACTCTCTGTGCTTCTCTTTAACTTTCTTCTCTTCCTTTAATGGGTCTCAGACATTGGAGGTCAATGTGCAGTGACCTCACGCTCCCAGTCAGAAGGAGCTGATATAACAATAGAAATAACTCTATAGAATGGCTGGCTGTTTTAGCTAGAATGAAATATATGCATTGTATACAGTAAAGCACCCTAATCAAAAGGGATATAGTGGCTATTTAGTGTGTAGGCAGAGAAAGACCTACATGACTAGCCTGTACATTAGTATTTATTAGTGACAGCAAAACCAATTTCCTTATTGTTCTGTAGCCTTGTTGCTGCTATGGAAATGTTAGAACCTGTACTGAATGCTGCAGTTTATCTATTGAATACATTGTACTGCATAATAAAGATTACAGCATGGGAAAAATACTGTCGGAAAGAACCTAGCATAAGCATAGCTAGTGAAGACATAAAAGGGTAGAATACTAAAAGGGGTAAAGCAAACACAAACCTTCTGGCAACACAATATGCTTTAAACAAACATACTTCTTGAAGGAGAAGGAATAAATTAAGTCTGTCCTTTCCTGAAGCAGGGGCAAGAATGAAATATCATGTATAGGGGAACAGCGGCCCCTTGTGACCCCTTTTTATAGTAAGCTGTCTGTCACTCAAGTCCTAGTAGAATGTTTTCCACTTTTAAGAAGGGGAAAATCTTTCTGGAAAGTCCCTTCTATTATCTAAAGGTGCTCCTCATTATAGAATATACAATGACTGGGACCTGTCTGTACCAGGGTACAGATTATTTTGTAGGGACAGAGTGATTGGGAAAGGAGGAGGGGTGGCACTAAATGTGAAGGAAGGACTGAAGTGTGTAAGGGAGGAAGGGGAGGAGGGTAGTACGGAGTCACTTTGGATGCAAATCCAGGATTCCAAGAATAGGATTCTTAGAATGGGAGTGGTGTATAGGCCACCATCTCAGATGGAGGAGTTAGACAGGGAACTAGCGGGACAGATCAGAAGGACCTGCAAGAAGGGTAGTGTGGTGATTGTGGGGGACTTCAACATGCCAGGAGTGGACTGGAGCACCCCAACAACCAGGAACAGAAGGGAGCAGGTACTGCTGGATGCCTTCCAGGACAGCTTCCTGCTGCAAATGGTCAGTGAACCAACCAGGTTAGAAAATACCCTTGACCTTGGGCTGGCAAATGGGGACTTTGTGAAAGAACTTACAGTGGAGGAACTGCTGTCAGGGAGTGACCACCGCTCAGTATGGCTCACATTGGATATGGGCAAGGAAGGAGTGGAATCTGGCACAGTAGTGCTGGACTTCAGGAGGGCCGACTTTGGGAGGATGGGGGAAGTGGTAAAAGGGTACCTGGCTAGAATTCAATCTAGTATGGACCCTAACCAGAGGTGGGAGCTCATAAAGCTGGGGATAGTGGAGGCAACCAAAACCTGCTGCAAAGCCCAGAGCAAGAAGGCTAGGGCTAAGAAACCAATCTAGTTGAGCAAGGAGGTCATGGAAAAGGTAAGGAGGAAAAGAGCTGCCTTTAGGAAGTACAAGAAAACAGGGAGGGGGGAGGACAGGGAGGAGTACTTGATAGAATCGAAGGAGGTGACAAGGGCAGTAAGGGGAGCCAAAGCATCTATGGAACTCAGGCTGGCACAAGGCATTAAGAAGGGGGAGAAGGACTTCTTTAAGTACATCTGGGAGAAAAGGAGCTGTAAGGACCACATAGTAAGGATTAGGAAGGACGGGGTTGGGTGGAAGCAGGGTGCAATAAGGCGGAAGCACTAAATGAGTACTTCTGCTCAGTATTTACTAAAGAGAAGAGGGGGGTGACACCCAAAGTGGGAGAAATGGCAGAAGGGGGGAGTGGTGACAGATGGGAAATCATGGAGAGCAGAGTTTGAGAGAGTTTGAAGGCACTGAGGGTGGACAGGCGCCAGGCCCAGATGGCATCCACCCAGGGTACTGAAGGAGCTGGCAGAGGTCCTGCAGTGACCTTGGCAGACCTATTTAATGCCTCACTACATTTGAGGTGTGTACCTCAGGACTGGAGGATGGCTCATGTGGTGCCCTCCACAAGAGTGGCCCCAAGGATGAACCGAAACTACAGACCAGTGAGCCTCACATCCATCGTGGTAAGCTAATGGAGACTATCCTGAAGGAGAGGCTGGTGGCCCTCTTAGAGGTCAAAGGACTACAGGACAGCAGACAGCATGGCTTCATACGTGGCAGATCCTGCCAAACCAACCTGGTCGAGTTCTATGAGTGCGTAACTGAGGCAACTGGACAGGGGCCATGCAGTGGATGTCCTGTATCTGGACTTCAGTAAGGCATCGACTCCAGTGCCACATGGAAGGCTGGGAAGGAAGTTAGTAGGCACAGGGCGGGTGCAAAGCTGTTGAGATGGGTAGAAAACTGGCTGCAGGAAGGCAACAGAGGGTGGTGATCGGTGGGGAGCTCTCACACCCAAGGACAGTGACGAGCGGTGTTCCACAGGGCTCAGTGTTGGGACCAGTGTTGTTTGGGACATTCATTGCAGACATATAATGGGACATCAAGAGCAAGATCAGTCTGTTTGCTGATGATACCAAGGTAGGCGCGGTGGTGGATGACCTAGGGGGATGGCAGGGGTTGCAGGATGATCTGGCAAAGCTTGAAACTTGGTCAGACATGTGGCAACTGGGCTTAATGCCAAAAAGTGCAAGGTGCTGCAATTTGTGATGAAGAACCCAAGGAGGAGTTACCAGCTAGGGAGTGCAGCTAGCCCAGACAGAGAGGAGAAGGATCTGGGTGTGCTCATTACAGGGTCAATGAATAACTCGGCACAATGTAGGAAGGCAGCTGCAAGGCCAACAAAATGCTGTGTTGTATTGCAAGGTAAATCCTCAGGAGGGAGGAGGTGATTCTGCCACTGTATAGGTCATTAGTTAGACCACACCCGAGTACTGCGTGCAGTACTGGCGTCCATATCTGAAGAGGGACATTAAGTTACTGGAGGGGTGCAGCGCAGGCGACAAAAATGATCAAGGTGCTGGGGACTTATCATATGAGAGGAGGTTGAAGGAGTTGAACATGTACTCACTGGAGAGGAGAGACAGGGTGACATGATTGAAACCTTTAAATACATGAAAGGAATAAACAAGACGGGTACAGAGGGCTGTTCAAAGTAAGGGAGGGAGGGCCATCAGGGGCCATGATATGAGACTGGAGCGAGGAAGGTTCAGGAGGAGATGAGGAGACACTTTTTACGAGAGGGTGGTGGCTAGGTGGAATCGTTACCTGCTGAAGTGGTATGCAGTAGAACAGTGGACTGCTTCAAGCGAGGATGGGACAGGACAAGGGGAGGGTTAATGAAGGGAAGGGTGGGAGGGAGGGCAGCTGCAGAATAAGGGTGCTAGGCTGCACATTCGAGCAGACTTGATAGACCTCTAGGCCTTATCTGCTGGCAAATTTCGTTTGTTCATATAGAAGGGCAACTAAGTCCTTCTAGCTGGTCATTACTTAAATGAAGGGCCACAATGATGTTGGTCACCTGACTCAGGTGGGTGGGTATAAATAGTACTGCCTGAGCAAACAGATGTTAGATAGGGTCAGTGTCTTCTGACTGAGTGTAGGTGAAGAACTAGGAGAGTCCTGTGCTGCACTAAGGAGAAACATTGTGAAAAGTATTTACAAGTCTTTTCTTTTGAATCATTTTGATTGTTTTATTTGTACTTTATATGATGCTAAAGCTGTTGTTTATGATTACAAAATAAACATTCCACTTAGAAAAAGTGAGTTGCACCCACAATCTTGTGTTTGTGTCCATCTGTATTTCCCACACCTTTACAAGTGGTAGTAGTGGTGGGATTTACAGCTGCTAGTGTCTTGCCAGAGACAGGAGACATTGCGGTGGATACCATCCGATATCCCAGGTGGACACATGGTACAGGGTGTCAAAGTGACTGGCACCCTTACCAGGAAGATGGCTGCTCAGATGGGAGCACCACTCCTAGACAGCCTTCCATTGACTGTCAGACCTAAAGTGAAGAAGCAACCTTTAGAGGATGATGATGACCTGAGCAAGGTACCCGAGAAGGATCCAGAAGGATGTGGAGACTGACTGGCCAAACTGATGCGGCTTGTCCACTGGCTAAGCGGAAGATGGCTGGAGGCAGACCAGCATCAGAGGAGGCTGAGCATCATTGCCAGATACTAGTGGAAATAACCGTATGGAGGAATTGGTGGTGGCAGCTGAGGACCAGGAGACATGGCACTCAGATAAGGTGGGCCCTGAATGGAAGCCTAATTGACGGAACTGCCAATTTTTCCTGGCTGTTACCTGGTGGAGGATGGTATTTGAGAAGGGAAGGACCATGAGAAGTCCCCAGGTCTGACTGTCTGGACATGACAGTGCTGGTGAGATGGCTGCAAACAAGTTGCAGGAGACCGTGGTGATCGAAGAGACTTGTGTGGTCAATGTAATGGCCAGTGCCCCACCTATTGACTGGGAAAAGTTGCAAGCTGGGGATGCTGAGTTGACCAGCTTACATGCCTATGTCTCTGTACATGAGAGTAGAATGTTAAATGGGGGTGCGGGAACAAAATTGTGCTGGTATGAACTGCAGAAGGGTGTTCTTCATCACATGAAGCCCAATCCCAGAACTGGTCAAGTAAATGTGAGGGTGGTGGTGTCCATAGCCCACAGGAAGGAGGTACTGGAGACTGTTTGTTCCAACCCACTCTAGACCATTAAACCATGGCTAAATCCTGAGTAGAATAACAGCAATATTACTGGCCAGAAATGTATAGGCAGGTGGCTGCCTATGTGGAAACCAGTGCTGTGTGCCAGGGGTACCTGACAGATGGGAAGGAGATGGAACCCAAAGGTGGGAGGGCCTAAAGAGATGGCACTCATTGAAAAGGAGAGGCACTCACATATGTTAAGAGGTACTAGATAGTAGCCAGCATTTGACTGTGTTCTTCTACTACTACTACTACTTGCTTCTTTTAGGATAAAAACCCCAGAAAGTTGTAGTGAATACTCCTTTTGTACTGATGGAAGTACATTTAGACTGGAAGAATGGAAAGGTGGTTTGATCTCCCATGTTTTCTTTTTAGATTTAGCCCCAGGGTAAAGTAATGTGTCAGTGAGTAGCTGGTACATCACTAGGATGATTACTTATTAAGGGACCCTGGGGTAGAGCTTTTGGTGAGGGTAGGCCTAGCTCCATCCCCTTCCAGGGAAAGGGAAAGGTGATGACTGCCTAATATGAAATATTTATTTTATTTATTTATTTAGAGTTTGGTAACCGGGTAAGCCCACTGAGACCAGAGATCCCTTTTCAGGGGCGACCCGGGATTAGTGACACAGAGTACATATCTTGGCAACATTAAACAGTAGTCTTAGGTATACATTTGTAGATACAGAGTGTACATACATAGCAGAATTGTATCGGATGACATTGGGTAGGAAACATAACAAGGAGAGGGATACACATGGGTAACTGTAGGACAGCATTAGCTGAGTACATAGGAAGTCATGGGGGTACATAGTTAGGTATTAACATACATGAGTTTATGGTTTGTACATGGTATACTATTGGTAATATCGTTGGCCCAGAGGGCAGAGGGTTCCACTGGTCTAATAAATGGTTTCATAGTACCTTAGCAGTTTACAGAGGGGATGCTATAGGAAAGCAGTTGAAGTTGGCACCAGAGGTCACAGAGGGGTGATCATGATAAGGGGGTAACGGTTGCACCCACAGAGGCTAAGTTCGAGGAGATATGCTTTGAGGCCAGATTTGAACCCTAGGAGAGAAGGCTTGTAGACTAGAGCCATAGGAAGGGCATTCCATAATAGTGGGGCAGCGTAGTGGAAGGAGCATTTGCCTTGATTGGTACGAACCCAGGGGGTGGCAAGGGGACATCTAGCCGAGGATCGAAGGGTACGATGCTGGGTCTTTGGGATGAGTAGATCACGTGGTGAGGAGGAGGACCAAGGGAGGTGAATTGAAAGCAAGGCAGGCAGAGGGTAGGCCAGCTTGTGCGGAGGGAGGGCCAGTGTGGATCTGCTAAGGCCTCGCAGTGATGCCTCCTAGGGAGAGAGTTAGTAGCGAGCCACTTTATGGTAGATGTGGAGAGCTATTGAGCTCAGACTCTGGAGTGACTGCAGTAGTGGGGCACCATAGAGGATTGTTGGGAGGAGATTGAGGTTGGCGATTGTTGACGTGCCTTGCTAGTGATGGAGTTTCCCAGACGATAGAGGAGCCCCATCTTCTGGTGGGTGGTTCGGGTTAGGGAGGTGATGTGGTGTTTATAGGTCAGCTCCTGATCGAGGAGGACACCTAGGTACTTGAGCTGATCTAAGACCTCAACCCTACTCCCTAGGGCTGACGTGAGCTTGAGTAGGTCACTTCTGTTAGCCCCGAACCATCTTGTCCCGAACAGGACGGCCTAGGTTTTGTCATTATTCATTTTTAGAGAATTTGCTGAGAACCATGCCTCAAGGTCAGAGAGACAGGCCTGCAGCTTGGTAGAGATGACATTCAGGTGGGGGTCGCTGAGTAGACTATGGTGTCATCTGCATAAAGAATGAGGTTACTTGGCCTGCAGCCTCCTCGATGTCGCTTAAGAACAGTGAGAAGTAGGGGCCCAAGATCGAGCCCTGGGGTACCCCTAAGACCATGGGTCTTTTGCGGATTGAGAGCCCTCCAACGGACTTTCTGTGTTCTGTTAGTCAGGTAGTTCTCGAACCATGAGAGGGCATGTGCATCCAGACCCTGGTTGCCAGAGCTTGGAGGAGGAGTTCATGGCTGACCATGTCAAAGGCCTTGGATAGGTCGATGAATAGAGCGCCTGTTGGGAAGCCCTGGTCCATGGCCTTAAGAATGTCAGATGTGAGCAGATTAGGGCAGTGTCAGTGCCATGGCCTTTTCTGAACCCATGTTGTACATCGGAGAGTAGTAGATGCTGTTCTAGGTAGTCCTGTAGTTGATTATACACGAGCCTCTCCTGTACTTTTCCAAGACAGCTGAGAAGGGAGATTGGCTCAGTTTCCTGTGAGGTCACGGGGACCTTTTATGGATAGGGACAATAGTCGAGACCTTCCATTTGGTAGGGATGGTTCCTTCGAGGAGTGACCTATTAATCACTAGGGTGACAGGATAGGCAATAGCTGTGGCAGCTGCTCTCAGCAGTCTAGGTTCTAAAAGGTCATGCCCAGGGGAGGAGTTGGAGTTTATTTTGAGGAGCAGTGGAGTACAGTGGATGGTTCGGACTAGTTTCAGGTGGAATTGGGGCCATGGAGGGTTTGGTCCCAAGGGATGAAGGAGGCGACCAGGAGGAACTTAAGAGGTTAGCGAAGTAGTCGGAGAAGGCTTCGGCAGCAGCCAAGGGGTCGCTGGTCAAGGAGTTACCGACCAGAAGTGTGTCATTAGGTGAGTTTGGTGTACCCTTGATGAGGGAGTTAATGTGACCCCAGAATTTCTTGGGGTTACTGAGATGACCTGTTTGAAGGTCCCTTAGGTACTGTGATTTAGCCTGTTTAGAGGTTTTCTTGCAAAGATTCCTCAGTTTCCTATACTTCTCCTCCCATTCAGGTGTACTGCCAGAAGACTTGTAGAGTTCCCAGGCCCTGTCACAGAGTATCATAGTTTGCTTAAGGTTAGGGCTCAGCCATTTGTGGCACTTTCTCTGAAACCTTAGTTGCTTCCGAGGAGCGTGTAGGTTAGCCAAGGACAAGAATGAGTTGGTGAAGTAGTCGAGTGCCTCATCGAGTGAGGGGAGAGAGATGATGGGGTTCCAGTCAATAGTCCCCAGGGCAGAGCAGAAGTCAGCAGGGACAAACCTGCTAAAGTTCCTTGCTTCTATGATGCTAGCAGGGGGTTTTGCAGGGTTTATTGGACCATATACAGAAAGTTGGAGAGTGGTCGTTAAGGGAATCAGACATGATCCCAGCAGTAAGTATGCGGTCAGGGCAGGAGACTAGAGCCCAGTCGATCAAGGAGTGGTTGCCAGTTTTGGCATTGTGTCTGGTGGGGAGGTCAATGACTTGGGTGAGAGAGGAGTCGAGTACTAGATTCTTGGTCGCAGGAGACCCAGGGGCCAACCAGTTTAGGTTGACCTCCCCCAAAATATGCTCCTCAAAGGAGTTGATTAGGGGTTCAAGGGAACTGACAGCTGAGTGAGGAGGAGATAGGCGCAGCCTATGTAAAGGGCTTAGTGTCACCAAGGAGCACTTTAAGGATTAGGATCTGCTGTACGGGTCATGGGAGGCAGGGTGGTTGACCTGTGAGGCATTCAAGGAGGAGTTGAGGTAAATGAGAACCCCACCTCCTCTTTTTTTTCCCTCTCTGTCCTTTCGGAAAACTTGATAGCTGGCTAAGTCCACTTCATGTGGGAGGATCTGGCGTTTGAGCCATGTTTCAGTGACCGCAGGTATATCAGGTTTGTACAGCATTGTCCAGGCCTCCAGGTCATGAATTTTGTGCCTTATGCTGCTGATGTTCATATGCACCAACTGATCCCCTAGAGTTTGCCCAGAGGGGTTAGTAGGGTCAGTCAGGGTGAGATTGGGGATTAGGGCCTGGGTTGGTTCAATGTCCCCCCCTAGCACCAGCTTGAGCCTGGCATAAAAGCCCAAGTCCTTCAAGGGGATGAGTGGATGGCTCCATTGGTCGGGGATGCGGAGGAAGGAAGACAAGTAGGTGTGGTGTCCTTTCAGGGAGGGACAGGCAGGGGTGATCAATGCCGTTAGGTGGAGTCTCCGTTGGGCATATGTGGAGTGGAAGGAGGAAGATAGATTGGTAGGCCCTTTCGGAAGTGGCCTATGTGTGCCATGGCAAGGTTTATTAGATCCGTTCGCCCTCAGCGCAGGAGGTCCAGGGGTGTATAGGGTAGGAGCCCTTCTCAGAGGGGGGAGTCACAGGGAGGGGAGGGCAGTATAGAATAAATAAGCTGAGTGTTCAGAGCCACCCATGTCAATAAATAATCCATGGTATAGATATGAGGGAGTCTCGGACTCTGGGAGTAGTGTGCTTGTGGTAACTGTTCTAGGTGATCAGGGTAGTTAGTCTATAGTGATTCTGGCTATAAGCGGGCCACGTTTGGCAGGTTTACGCACTAGAAGAAGGCAGTGATCAGAATATCTTTTATTTTGTTCTTCTCTATCTCTCTCTGATGGCTTAATAACTAGCAACAGAGGTAACAGGCAGAGTCTGGTAGAGCGGCACTAGCGTTAGCAGCTGATAAGCTGCAGATGGGAGACTGGCTGATGAGGTTTTTCACATCACGTAACAAAACCTATAAAACAAAGAGCTCACCAAGGGCGGTGGTGGGGTGGTGGGAGCTGGCGCGGAGCGCAAGCGGGGAAAACACACGCTGGAGCAGCGAGCCGCAAGTTGCCAGTTACCTTCGTTTCGGGGCTCCGGGGGGGGCGCTTCCACACCTAGCACCTTGCTTCAGGGAGGGCTTCCTTTGCAGCCCTCGCGACCCGACTGTGGAGGAGAGGAGAAGAGGGGATTAAATATCAGAGAGGGAAGGAGGAGCGACTGACACAGGTAGGTAATTGTACTTTTAATTTGCAGCACCCAGTAGATGCATTCTGACACTTTTGGGGCCGATTTCGGACAATTTGATCTAGCAGGGCAATACTGAGCTACTTCTAACTCACAGAGCACTTAGTTTAAGGCAACAGATAAACGGAATTAGAACACAGCACTGTGCTAGGTCATAATAGGTAATGCTGCATTTCATGTAGCTTAAATAGCATCTAACTTCCAATTAAATTAAGGCACATTAAGGTAACAGGTAAAAAAGGGTTTCAACAGTGCACTATGCAAGGCTCAGAAACAGTTGAAAAAAAACCAATCAATATGTCCACGCCGACTTCTTCTGGCTAGGGTCCTTCTAGATTTCAAATAAAAATGGCGCCAACACCACGCTGGGAGCAGCGACCTGCAAGTTGCCAGTTACCTTCATTTCGACTCCAGGGGGCGCTCCACACCTTGGCGCTTTACTTCAGGGAGGGCTTCCTTTGCAGCCCCCACGATCCGACTTCATTTCTGGCCTGGGGGCGCTTCACACCTAGCGCCTTGCTTCAGGGGCTTCCTTTGCAGCCCTCATGACCCGACTTCGTTTAGGGGCTCCAGGCGCTTCCACACCTAGCGCCTTGCTTCAGGGAGGGCTTCCTTTGCAGCCCTCGTGACCCGACTTAGTTTCGGGGCTCCAGGGGGGGCGCTTCCACACCTAGCGCCTTGCTTCAGGGAGGGCTTCCTTTGCAGCCCTCGCAACCCAACTTCGTTTCAGGGCTCCAGGGGGGGCACTTCCACACCTAGCGCCTTGCTTCAGGGAGGGCTTCCTTTGCTGCCCTCCAACAGTTTTGTTCTCCATCTCTCATCTTCCTTCATATTTTCTATTCTGACAGGGTAGCTACCTTCAGACAAAACTCTTTTCTCTTCTAAGCTGCCTTTTCACTGATCTGTTATCTTTTTCTTCTTTTGTCCAAGTATTGGGAGGTTATTAGACATGACCTACAACTGAAATATTAGAAGGTGCACACTTTTGGAATAGGTGCCTGATACTATACTAAAAATGGTTTGGAGGTGTTAGTACCCTTGGTAAATGTGACTGTGGGGATATATTAGTCAGTCCAGACTGTATACTATTGCCAAATTTGAAATGTGTTAACCCCAGAGTATGTATATGTATTACTTTGTTATAACCAATGTAGGAGTTACAAGGCTGAGTAGTACTGTCTAATGAGACCCTGGGGTAGATCTTTATGGAGAGGGAGGGCCGAAGTTCCACCCCTTCCAGGGCTTATTGGAAGGGTAACCCATAATTTATGGTTTCCCTCATAAAAAGTGGGGGGTAAGTGTGACAGGGTGCATCCCTGCCACTGTAGTAGGACCCCTTGAGTATATTAGGTTGCAACCTCTCTCTCTCTCTCTCTCTATATATATATATATATATAGATAGATATATATTCTTATCTAATAAAACTATCCCTTTTTTTCCTTATGGAGGCAGGCCACCTCCAGACAACCCTCTGTGCTTCTTTTTAGCTTTCTTTTCTCTTCCTTTCATGGGTCCATATGATTGGAGGTCAACATGCAGTGACCTCAAGCTCCCAGAGAGAAGGAGCTGATATAATAATAGAAATAACTCTATAGAATGGCTGACTATTTTAGCTAGAATGAAATATATGCATTGTATACAGTAAAATACCCTAATCAAAAGGGATACAGTGGCTATTTAGTGTGAAGGCAGAGAAAGACCTACATGACTAGCCTGTACATTAATATTTATTACAAAGCAACAAAACCCCTTTCCCTTTTTTCTGTAACCCTGTTGCTGCTATGGAAATGTTAGAACCTGTACTGAATGCTGCAGTTTATCTATTGAATACATTGTACTGCATAATAAAGATTAAAGCATAGGAAAATTACTGTCATGAAAGAACCTAGCATAAACATAGCTAGTGAAGACATAAAAGGCTAGAATACTAAAAGGGGGTAAAGCAAACACAAACCTTCTTTTGGCAACACAATAAGCTTTAAGCAAACATACTTCTTGAAGGAGAAGGAATAAATTAAGTCTGTTCTTACCTGATGCAGGGGAAAGAATGAAATATCATGTATAGGGGAACAGCGGCCCCTTGTGGTCCCTTTTTATAGTAAGCTGTCTGCCACTCAAGTCCCAATGGAAAGTTTTCCACCTTTAAGAAGGGGAAAATCTTTCTGGGAAAGTTCCTTTCTATTATCTAAAGCTGCTCCTCATTAAAGAAGGGTAACTAAGTCCTTCTAGCCAGTTATTTAATTAAATGAAGGGCCATGATGATGCTTGGTCACCTGACTCATGTGGGTGGGTATAAATAGTTCTGCCTGAGCAAACAGATGTTGTAACATGGCATCAATAGTGTGCCTGTGATCGAAGCGAGCCAATAGGGCGAGGGGCGGTCACGGACGGCAGCCAGGCGGGCATTAACTCCAGCGATATGCTGCCGTGCCCGCTCGCAGTACTCACCAACAGCCAGACCCCTGCCTAGCAGCACTGGGCGCGATGTGCAAGGGAGACGAGGTGCAGGACCGCAGTTGTGACGCTCAGTGCTGTGGCAGACAGATACCACATCCGTGGGGGATATACCAAGGTGCATAGAATGCTCAGAGATGGAGTGTCCTACCCACAAGTGCCCGTGCAGAGCAGTAAACTGGAGAACAAGCTGGCCAGCATACTACAGTGAGCACCTGCAGCACAACCCACTCAGATGAGAATCCTAGCAGGACCCGGAAATAACATCGACCGAGATGCACCGCCATGGCAGCAGTCATGAGAGCTGCTAAAATGTCCATTGCAGACCTCCCGCACTAATAATAGAGCAGTACCTGAACGGAACTCTGCACAATGTGACAGAACTGTTATCTGTCCGTTTCTGTGACACTAGATGAGCAGTCTCACTTGAGCACATCAGTATGTATGTAATCTGTGCTACAGGGCTTTGTGATATTCCATTAAAATATGTTACAACTCCCACGCCTCCGCCTGGTACTGTATTGCTGTCACAGTGGTCCCCTCGACATCCCTTCAACAAGCATCAGGTCAGTAAGATCAGCATTACTCCGCCGGTGTGTTTATCGCGAGTTGATGCGGGGTGGCGGTGCCGCGCCATGGGCACTACCGCCTCCATGACGACAATCCAGCATTAGAGCACACCTCCGTCATGGCTTAATGCTTACTTAGATAGGGTCAATGTCTTCTGACTAAGTGTAGGTGAAGGACTAGGGGAGTCCTGTGCTGCACTAAGGAGAAACATTGTGAAAAGTATTTACAAGTCTTTTCTTTTGAATTGTTGTGATTGTTTTATTTTTACTTTATATGATGCAAAAGCTGTTGTTTATGATTACAAAATAAACATCCCACTTAGAAAAAGTGAGTTGCACCCAAAATCTTGTGTTTGTGTCCATCTGTATTTCCCATACCTTTACATAGGGTTGGCATGCAGGCATTGGCAAATGAAATAAAGGTTTATGCCTGGGTCATTGGTTTGCTAAGGGGTTACAGAGCCTAGCTGCAAGGCTGTTCAAGATGTATTGTGTCTTAGGGTTATTGCCAGTTTCTCAGTAGCCTGATACTGTTTGCTGGAGATGTATATTGTGTCTTATGTTTTATGACTAAAATGGACTGATATGAATACTGAGTGTGTTGGGGTCAGTGATCTGGGGTGGGGGGGCACTGTATATTATGTGGATGGGGACTATCTTTATCCAGTGATTACCAAGGAAATGGGGGTTCAGGGGGGCACTGTACATTCAATGGATGGGGGAGTGTTGTTATTCTGTGTTAAATGAGGACATTATGCATCAGGGAGGGGAGCCACTAGACCATCAGATTGCATCCCTTGGGTGCTCTGTGCAGCATGCAATGTTGCTGTGTCCAGCCCCCTTCCTTTGCTTCAGAGTTACCACATGCTTATCAGCAGTGGTATTTAGCAACATGCTGCAGGTTATGCTAATGGCAGGAGCACGGCACTATTGTTTTGAATATCCCGCACATGGGTTTTCATGTCCCCATCCCTTTGTCCCTCCTTGAATACATTATTTTGGAGACGGCACTATCACGCTAGTCGTGCGCTAATTGCTCTTTTGAATATTGCAGCCGGGCACAATTGTGGCACAAACAGTTTGCACCTGGCACAAGGCTTTGAATATCTGGCCCTATGTCTCATGCCCACAGTCGACCCTCTAAGTAAAGATGGCATACCCTGGACACCTGGACTCTTTAAGCCCAGTCACCAGTCATCTGCATCAAGTTAAGGCAGACTGCTTGAACCCCAAGTGAAGTGTGGGTCTGATATTTCAATTTTACTCCAGTCCCTTCACATCATCAGGAGGGATTTCAGTTATTTCAATTATTAAAAATAAATTAGCATGTCTCTTCCAGAATTACAGATGCCTCTTGACACTACAGTGCCTCTTGTTAAAGAATGTAACAAAGTCATAGTATATAAGGCTAAAACAGGCTATGTTTATTTACACAAAATCTGTATATATTTACAAATAGAACCACATCAGAATGAAAGTGTATTTACAAGAGAAAATGCAAAGCAATTTATGTAAACAGTAAATGCAACATGTAGGTCTTCCTATAGTTAAACTGACATAAATAGAAAAGAATAAAAGTTTTAAGTAAGTAAAGTTTTTAGTAAGCTTTTAAAATGTTACCCAACTGTCTCTTCCTTCCTTTATCCTTTCATATCAGCCAGTCTTCTATGCACGCTGGCCTTTCAGCTTTGTACAGTGGAACCAGTCATGATGCAACACAGCAAAATGCAGTAAATGACATGTAATAAAATACTGCATAACAAATGGACCTAATTGCCACTGAATTGCAGAGTTCCTTGCAGTATACTGCAGTATTTTGTGTTATACTGTGGCAGTATTGTGTTGCATCCTCACTGGTGCCACGGTATCTGCTCATGGGTTCTGAATGTCTTTTTAATAAAACATCTGCAATCCTGCTTAAATCTCTTTCCCATAGATACCATCTTGATTGGACCAGTTGTTTTTTTAACACATTTGCCATCCAATTGCCCATCCTACTGAGGTACGACTGATTCCCAAACATTATCACAATTCAAATTAAGACCCAGCATATGCTTTCTACACCTTTGAGCTCTTTCATTCACCCCCTGGAGCTTATTCCATAGCCATGTAAGCCTGATTATTTAATGACTTATCATATAAACCTCTGAGACAAGCTTTATCTTCACAGAAAAAGCAAATGACCCCTTTGATCTTATGTCTTGAGAAAGACAAGTTTGCTAACTTCATATATTACTATGCCATAATAATGCCCAGTTTAGCCAAACAGAGCATCCCTAAAATTAACTAAATCAAACCTGCTAAGGAGTCTAACAAGTGCAGTTGCCATCCAGTAAGAAAGAGATCTTGTTCAACTCCCAAATGCTGGCTGTTTTACTAACCGCAGACCATGTGGTACCCAGTTAACACTAAGTTATGTTTCTAGCATAACTCTCTGTCAGTACAATCCTTGAGCCTTTAACACTACACATTCTTTTTTTTTTATTTATTTATTGGAGATTTAGAAATACCTTTGAGTCAGAGACTCCTTTACAAAGGTTCCATGTCACATATTTTACATACAAAGACAGGTTACATAGCAGTACATCAGTACATAGTCAGGTAGCTACAGGAGCAATTGTGAGGCTAACAGTGAAAAAACTAGGTAAAAGTTACTGCAAACACAAAATACAGATTGCACACATGTGCAGAGCTAGGCTAGGGGGACACAGGTTGTGTCGGGGGGAACTGGCCACAGCCTTTGCCGGCCAGAATAGTATAAGGTTTTTCAGTGGCAATCACAGTGGTTCAAGGACTGTAGGAGGTCTCTAAGAGCAGTTTTGAATGGTCCAAGTCTGTTCTCTTTGCAAGTGGGGTGGGCAGACCGTTCATCCAGGAAGGGCTCTGTAGCTGAAGGACCTTGAATTGGGAATGCAGCAGTGGGGGACAGAGAGGAGTTGCTTTCCAGAGCTACGAGTAAGTTTAAGTGTCAGGGCCAGTCTTATTAGTGGTGTGAGTCCTATGGGGCAGAGGCCTAAGGTAATTTTTTTTGCCATGAGGCAGGTGTGGAACCTAATCCTGTTGTCAAGGTTCAGCCAGTTGGTATCGTTGTATAGGGAGCATGTGTGAGTTAGATGGTCACAGCCCAGGGTGAGGCGACATGCTTTATTTAGGGAGACACGTAGTCTATGGAGGGCCGATGAGTTCACCGCCCCATGAATGAGTAGGCCATAGTCTAGCAGGGAGAGGACAGGATGAGACAGCAAACCTCAAGACGTTTGGGGTAAGGCAGTGTTTGAGGCGATACAGGAGCCCAAGCCGCACATTGAGGGCAGCAGATAGGAGGTGGATATGTTGGTGGAAAGTGAGTGGGGGGTCAAGGGTTCATCCTAGGTATCTCAAGGAGTCCACTTGTTCCAGGGGAGTCAGGTTGGCAGTTCGTACTTGAGGGCAAAGTTCCTTTCTAGCATTAGCGGGTGGGAAAAGTACATCACCCTAGTCTTGTTATAGTTCAGGACAAGACGTTGAAAGGCGAACCATTTTTCAGTGGAACTAAAGGAGGATTGAAGGGAAAGGTGGAGTTGCAAAGGGTCAGAGTTTTAGGTATAGAGGACGGCATCATCCGCATAGAGGAGTAAGTTCCTGGAGCAGGTACTGGGGAGGGAGTTAAGAAAGAGGCTGAACAGTAGTGGTCCAAGGACAGACCCTTGCGGGACACCAGAGAGGACAGGTAGCCTACTAGATAGGGTGTCCCCAAATTTGACCTACTGGGAATGGTTAGACAGGTAGTCAGAGAACCAGCCGAGGGCATCCTGAGAGAATCCAGTGTTGGTCAGTGGCGGATAGCAGGAGTGGGTGGTTAATGGTGTTGAATGCCTTAGTGAGATCAATGAAGACAGCTCCTGTGATTTGACCTCTGTCTGAAGCGCAGTGAATGTGAGTGGTGAGTTCCAGGAGGGCAGTGGTGGTACTATGTCCCTTCCGGAAGCCGTGTTGCTGCATACTAAGCAGGTTGTATTTGTTGAGGTGGTCCATTAGCTGATCTGAGACTATCCTCTCAAGGGCCTTGGATAGGGGAGGGAGAATGGAGATAGGTTGGTAGTTGTTAGTGAGGATACGGTCCCCATTTTTAAGTATCAGCGTAATATGTGCAGATTTCCAGTAGGAGGGGAATTTCCCTAGGCATAAGGAGCGGTTTAGTATATGGGTGAGGGGGTTGAGCACCTCAGGGAGAGAGAGTCAGAGGAGTTTCAGGTCTAAGGTGTCACTGCTATACCGGGAGTGGCTTAGTGCCCTTCTGAGATAAGGCTCGGCGCCCTTAGGTGCAATGCTGTGCAGGTGAAAGGAGGGACTATTGGGGGTGGGGGTGGGTCAAAGAAGTTTGGGGAGAACCATGCTGAGGTTAGAGAAGGCATCATTGAAGGCATCGGCCATTCAGGCTGGATCAAAGGTAAGGCACCCATCAACCCTAATCTGGCTAGGGGTGGTGTTGGGAGCATTTCCACAGAGGTCCTTAATATTGGCCCAGAACTTTCATCCTGAGCCCCAGGAGTTGGTTAGGGAAGTCTTGTAATTCTCTGCTTTAGTTTTACGCAAGGACCAAGTACATTTGTTCCATGCCTCTCTATAGCTCTGTCTGTCAGCTGGCAGGCCAGTCTCATTGGAGAGGTGCCATAGGGAATCTCTGTTCCGCATGAGGTCCAGGAGATGTTCAGTGATCCACGGCGCCAGATTACCTTTGGCCACCCTTTTGGTGATCGGAGCAAATTTATCGCAAATGGTGTTAAAGGTGAAGATGAAGAGGTCAAGGGCTCGGTCAGGGTCGGGGGCCTTCATAATGAAGGACCAGTCCATTTTCCTGAGATATACTTTGAGTTGTGCAAGTTTGCCTGGGCCAAGTCTGTGCCGATAGATTATTTGGGGGGGGGGGGATTTGGGTGATTTGTACATCCAGGAGCAGAGTACAGGAGAGTGATTGCTAAGGGCATTTGGGAGAACAGTAGTACTAGCGATTTTAATGGAGTGGTTGGTGAATACCAGGTCCAGCAGGGAGGAGGACCCAGTGCGCTGGTTCAGTCGGGTAGGGGATAAGACTACTTGCATAAGGTCTTGGGCAGTAGCCGCGTCTATGAATGGTGTGGCAGCTTTGTCAAGCCAGTTAATATTAAAGTCTCCTAGTATGATTTTCTTGGCTTGTGGTGGAAGAGTGGTCAGGTAGCACAGTACAGAGTCGAAGGCCGCCTTCTGATCCCTGGGGGGAATGTAGACCAGAGTGATGAGGAGGGGGGGATCTAGAGGTTCCCAGTGTGACTTTTATATTGAGGGCCTGTGGGCCAGGATGTAACTGGGAGGTGGGAAGTGAATGTCATAGGACCCTCTTTAGTATATACTGACACAGCCCCGTTTACACTCTGATCTGCCTGGAAAAGTTGTACCCAGTGAGATTTAGCGATGAGTCAGGGACCGATGTGGACAGCCAGGTTTCACTAACCCCAATGATTTCAGGCTGGTGCTGGTGGACCCAGCCCTGGAAGGAGTCCCACTTTTTTAGAAGGCTACAAACATTAAGGGTGGCTATACGCAGTCCGCTAGTTGGTGGGTGGGCAGGTGCGGTAGTTTTAATGCATCCTTAATGTTTTGCAGTTCTCTTTGTGCCTGACTCTGGCTTGGTAGTTGATGTTGCCTATTTTCAATGCATGCAGCTATTTAATTATTTATTTATTTATTTGAAAACTAGTAATCATGAGAGGCACACTGAGCCAAGGCTCATTTCTAGGTGCAACCTGGGTGGGGGGGGGGTTACAGGAGGAACAGTGAAACATATTACAATTCATTATGTAGTACAGACAAGAAAAGCAGACACAGTAAATAATACTTCACTGTCAGAAGCTTGTGTAACAATATGAATTTGTCAGCTTATGTATTATTTATTATAAGGATGCTGTGAATGAAAACTACTGATTTTCAAAGAATGTATGGCTTCTCCTTTGAAGACGGTGATGTTCAGAAAGACAAACCTTGTAATGATTAACAACAAAAGATGACTCCCAGAAGAGGAGTTGTTTACTTTAACCTTATAGAGGAATTTAATTATATGTTTGCGTGGAATGCTCTCAGAACCATAGAGAGGCAAGCCAAGTATATGTTTGTGTGGATTACTATCAGAAATGGAACTGTTTACTGTAACCATACAGGGGTATTTGCTTTGACAAGGAACTGTTTGTACCTTGTGACTAAAATCAAAGGTTTGAAGAAGTTTTATAATCTTACATTGGAGCTTGAATGTAATGTGGTTATCATCAGAAGCTTGAGGAACTGGGTCTAGCCTTCCAACATTGTAAACACATTGGGTATAAATATAGAACCAGTTTGGTGGCCAAGCTGAGACAGAACCTGGACTGTTGACAGGCCTGTGCTATGTCTGTTCTCCCAAAAAGGTGATGCCCTTCCTGTAAACTGCATGGCTGATAAATAAAATGTGTTTATATGCTGTAACTGTTTCTTTGTGATGCCAGTGCCCACCAGAGCACAAATCTACAAGGGCTTGATTTTATACAAATTGAAATTGGCACCTCAGATAGGATTCATTCAAAGAACATAGAAACCGCGATGGGGTAGATAAGGATCATAACCTAACTACTCTGGGCACTGTGTGTTGGTGGATAGAGGCATGGGATCCCCGCAGCTGATCAAAGACACATAGAATGTCCAGCCTATTCTTTAAGTGCCGCACAGTTATGAGTTGACAGTTTAACTGTTAGTTGGCAGACAGGGCGTAGGGGGCTAACTGCTGACTGAGGGCACATAGTGTGCTGAGTTGCTGCTTAACTACAACATTTGATTGTGATCATGGCACATTGTGTGCCCTGCTTATGTTTAAAATGCAGCCTAACATTGGCCCGGTGGTGCTGAGGGTTGAGGCGCTAGATGCCACACCTCATGCCACACAGGCGACCCGGGTTTGGGAATGGACTAGGGCCACCGGGGGTTGACAGGGGAGAGGGTGGATTGAGCATCCCAGGACTGCTCCCCTCCCTCTGGGGTGGGTCTGGGGGAAGCGCCGTGCTTGAGCACACCCTGGTGATGACCGGGGGTGGCACAAGTGCAGCCCCAACAATGGGGTGGAACACAGCAAGATGCCCACATGTGCATTGTGCATCATTGCACTGCTGACTCCTGAGGACCTAATTGGAAGAAAAAAGGCTAGGTGCGACCATGCAGCTTGATGGCCGTGCCCCTGCTGACCTGGAGGCCTGTCATGGAATCACATCGAGGGGTCTGGTCCAGTCCATGATGAAGAGGTAAGGGAGATCCTTTGATGGATTGGAACACCATACCAGACTCCCATGTATCGAGTGAGTCTGCTGTCCTCCAGGTGAGTGGGGTCTGGTAGCTGGATGCCCCTGCCAGTGCACTGCAGAAAGATGCATAAACACAAGGAATAAAAAAATAAAAATAAAAAATAAAATGCAGCCTAACCATAAATCAGCAGACAGGGTGTGGGGACCAAGCAATTGACTAAAGGCACATCACATGCCATGGGTCTGCTTAAGTGCATTGTTATGGCTCCATGTGATAATGGTGAGCGTCAAAACAGTGAATCCAGAAAACTGAATGCAATTAGAGTGCATTGGTGTCCTGTATCATCACAGACACTGTATGACCCCTGATGCTCTCCAGCAATCATTTCCATCCTTGACTATGGATTAGTCACCTATGGTGACACAATGGATACTGCCCTTAAAAGATTCACACTTGCACTAAACAAGTCCTGCAGGCTGATCACTGGTACTGTTTGACACATGCACACATGTGACTTGTATGGGCAGACAAACTGGCTCCACCTTAAGGGTAGGATTACCTACCAAACCTGCCTGCTCACCAAAACAATCAGCCTAGGCCTCACTCCCACTGCTACCTTGCCTCTCATCTCACCTTCCCTTAATATTTGCTCCTCCTGCAATGCTGCCAAACAAACATTTCATGTCCCATTTTGCAGAACTTCACAAGCAGAGCACACCTCCTGGCTCAACACACTTCCCCCTGATATTATGAATGAACCTAAACTGGGTCCCTTTAAGCTCCTGCTCCTCAAACACCTTACTGCCTTTAGCAGCTGTTATTGTGCCCACTAAGTAATTCCCCCCTCTTCCTCTCCCCTTATGTCTTTTTCCCTTCCACCCTATACCCCTCCCTCCCCTCCTTCCTCCTTCTCCACCCCCTTTCCTTAGTATTCAATATTTCTCTACTTCCCTTGATCTCCCCTTCCCTGATCCACTCCTAACACCCCCTACCGTGGTCCTACTTTTCCTCCATCTGACAAAGTCTTCTTTGATTGCCTTGTACAACCTACTCACCCTGCGCTTCACATGTTACCGACCTTAGTTAGGTCATAATTCAACCTAGCTGATTGTGCTTCGCAATGCTAGTTCTAACTGTACTCATAGTTTCCATTACTTATGTTAACTCCTTTTAGGCAACTACTGGTTTGTCAACATTGCTGTTACTGTTTTATCACCCTGTTGTCTACTACTGTAACTAGATGCTGACTGTACCTAATTACCCCTGGCACCTACATTCTAATTAATGTTCTTGCTATCTTGCAATTTACTTGTTATAGGAACTTGTTCTAATTTAATGTCCACTGGTTATTACTACACATTGTTTCCTTGTTTTTGATGCCTTTTTTAGCTTACCTTGTTTAGTTGTTCAGTTTGACGTAGAACCTTTGTAAAAGAACTGCTAGTTCAAATGTCACTGTAATCCAAGTTATCAATAAATAAATAAAAATAATAAACAGCTACCATCAGAAACATTAACTTTCACCCAATACACAGTACATTGCCAGAAAAGTACACTAATCTAACCTACTTTTCTGTAGGCAGGGGGCTCTGCCCCCACACCCCCATGAGGGGGCTGCACCCACCAAACCCCCTGCTATCTTTAGGATTCTTACTTCAGGTGCTCCTTGACACTGGGGTAGGTTAGCACCTTGGAGTCACTTTTAACACCATGTCACACTTTGCTAGTGGTCACCTTTTTTGTTGTCGCTCACTTGCCTTTGCCATTGTAGAATCACCCTTATTAATTCACCTTATTTATGTGATACCTATTGTTATTTGTGATCATAGTAGAGAATTACATCTCCAAGTTTGTGACCAGCCATGGGGCAGTGGAGTTCAAGCAGGACGTGAAACACCAGTCTGAACCCTGGCTGTGGGTCAAGAAACAGTTTAAAGATCTAGAGCATGACAAGAAACTAAAGGAAAAAGAAAAAAAAAGTTATTGTATGGCAAGCATTCGAAGCTAAAATGAAATGTATGAAAGATAATTTGAGTGAAATGAAACAAATCTTGTAAGACAAAAAACAGAGCATCTGGTCTCTTATGGACCAGTTGACTAATTTAACAGCTGCCAAAAAAACATTGACTTGCAGTGTAGATGAGAAACAAATGGAGACAGACACATTGCAATTACACTCAAGCTGCAGTGCACGGATCTTAAAGGAGCTGTGCATGTGCAGCATGAGCAGTTTCAAGAACTAGCTAAGGGGACTGAGACTGGTTACTCCAAACATCACCAAAAGTATAGGAGATTGCAAGAGCAAGATTTAAATGACAAAGGTTAGGTGTATGAAGGAAAACACTAGCATGCTGAGACCTGAAACCTTCAGTGCAGAAATGGGCTTACAGTATGCCAGCTTAACCTTTAACTTTTTTTTCCTGTTTTGGCTGCAACCTTTCTTGTATACTAACCTTTCTTCTATGTTAATCCTTCTAATATTCTGTCTTTTCTTCCTTGGTCTGATCACCCAGAGCAGAAACTTTGTTTTTCTTTTTCTGATTCCTCTCTTTCTACCCCCATGTACACATCTGTGGCTAAACATTAAGTCATGTGGGCTGCTTTTGAGCAGTTAGCATGAAAGAAAAGCTTGTTGGCTTTGGTGCTATGTTCTTCTGGTAAAGTTGCTATGTGTAAAATATGGTACCTGTGATAAAAATTACATAAGCAAATGTTACAATACTGTTTTCTGACCCTAAAAAGGGAAAAAGTAAAATAAAACATTGAAAGTGAACTACAGCAAACCTCCTTTACTTTTACATGAAGAGTTACTAAGGTGTCAGGAAGCTTGATGTGGTTTGGGGTAAAAATTTATAAACCACAACCTGTTTCATATTTTTTTAATTCTCTGGGTCTGTGGAGTTCAGTTTTTCTTGTGAACTGTTCATTAAAGCATCAGTTATAATGGTTATCATCACCGCCTCACCCCGGAGGCTCTACGGATCACTGTCAATTCCTCCATCCTCTCCCTCCTTGACTACAGCATTACCATATACTGTGCTGCCCCCAACTCTGTGCTAAACGCACTCCACCTGTGACTTAACAAAGCCTGCCATCTCATCCTAGGCTGTGATCGCCTCACCCACACCTGTATACTCTACAATGTCTCTAAATGGCTAAACCTAGATAGCAGAATCAGATATCATACAAGCCTCATGACAAAGAAGATACTCCTAGGTCTCATCCCTCCTTCTCTCTCCCCAATTATTCAACCAGCATCCCCAGTCAGATCCACATGAAACTCTAACAAACCGCTACTCTGGGTACCCCACCTCCATACCTCCCAACTGCAAAGAACTTTCAGCTACCAAGCCCCGACTTGGACTAACTCTCTCTCAATCCAAATAGCCAATGAAACAAGGATAGGTCCTTTTAAAGCTAGACTAAGGGAACTCCTCCTCGGCTCTAATGCCTGTGATTGCCCATGACCCTTTTCTACATCATTCTACCTTAAGTGTGCCTATAACTATTTCTGTCTCTGGGTCAATATCTCTACTACCTCTCTATCAGAATATCAGCCAGTTACAGTATTTTCTGCAACTATTTTGGCCGTGCTAAAATGAGACTCAACTACTGTACAGATCAGGACCTCCTCCTGATCTACCTTGACTGACATGTATTGTGATGTAATGTATTTCTTCATTATGTATTATGACTAACACGTACTGAAATGTAATGTAACTCTTCATTATGTATTATACTGTACTGTCTCATCTCTGTTAACTAATGTTGCCCTGTATTTTAATGTATGACGTGGAACCTTTGTAAATGAGTCTTTGACTCAAAGGTCTTTCTAATTACTGTATATCCAATAAACAATAATGCAAAATAACCTAATAGAAAAAGTGCAAGTGATCAGAACAGGTGAATAACATTTTTTGAAGTTATATCTATTTATGGCTTGTGATACAATTGCATCTCAGTTGATAGGTTTGGGAAAGGGACTTGCCAGTATCATTTACCTTCCAGAAAAAAAAAACAGAACTTGCTCCTTTTTCCAAAGGAGCTTATTTATGGTTCTTAAGAGGAACAATCTTGGGAATTTGCCTTTATACTATGTTTAAGGTTTTCCTCTTAATAGCCACAACATGCCTAAATTACTGTAGGTAAGTCACATATCCATGTGATTTTCATGTTTCCACAATTAAATTAATTAGGGAGGCAAGAAAGTTGAAAATTGCAACCTTTTTCTTTATGGTGTATGATGTCAGAATCACTGTCTTGGATTTCAGGGACGCATGTTGAGCAACCTCTGCTTAAACCATGGGATAAAGGACTATGCATTGTAAATTTATTGCATAAGCATAAGACAAGTGTGCATCTTCATTTCAGTAAGTGCTTTTCAGCTTTGTAGCAAAAAAATGCAACTTGGATAGGAAGCATTACACTTCCTGTCATGCATGTACCACAGAGTGAATGGCATCATGTTCTTGTTATGCTAAAAACATTACTATTGCATGTATTTTTTTTGTTCTGGCAGAGAAGGTTAATTATTCTTATGTATTGTATAACTTTATTAGCAAGCTTTACATGTCATATTTCACATTTTTAAGTAGCCTTGTCACATTTTAGTTGTTTCTTGGGCATGTAGTAGTATAACACAGGATCTTAATAACAATATTGGTCATTTTTGACAATTGTCTATTTTCAGGAAATCTTTTAGTTTTGTATGTGATATGTATTGGCTACCTCATAAGAATTTTAACATAAACTGCTTGTTAAGAAGGTTAAATCTCACTCTAAAATAGCTCCCTTTGCCCCTTTGCCCACTGCATTGCACACGCTAATCTCCTTGCAAAGCAAGGTACTCGAAGAGGGAAGCTATGGACCTTTATGCCCCCACCATCTATGGCAAGATTTACAGTAAAACAAGCTGGCCTCATGGAACCAGTTATCCAGTAGACTGGAATGTGAGAGACAATATCATGATTTTTGCCTTTGTAACACCTGAACATGCATTATGTGATAGATGGCAGGGTCCTTACTTTATTGTGAATAAATGTAACCCTTCTGTGCACAAAGCTCATATTACAGGCAATAAAAGGCCAACAGATAGATGGTTTCATGCTAATTAGTTGAAACTGTTTAAGGGTTAGAACTAATGTGTGGAGGAAAGGATGGGAATCAAATACTTCTGCTTGTTTTCTATAATTTCAGAATGCAGAAGAGCACTCTGGTAATCTTCCTCTTTGCTGAACATGTAATGGATGAGGAGAGCATGCAGATGGAAGTAGTTTCACTGGTCCATGGCATGGAGGGTGACACCATAGTTCTCCCTGTAAATGTGATTGGGAGGGTATAGAAATGGTGATATGGGGAAGTTCTGGGGACTTGCACAGTAATACCTGGGAAGATGAGAGTCCGGGAAACTCCCAGTGGCACATGGACAGAGTTGTTGAGTATGAACAATGGTCTCTCTTGCTGTAAAATATTATGAAACAGGATGAAGGTGGATGGAACATCTACACTGGAGGTCAAATGGATTGGTGGCTAGTGTGTGGTAATAAAGAACTAAAAGTGACTGTACTAACAATGACCCAGCCACCCACCATGAGCACCATTAACACTGTTAAAACTACCTTTATGAATTTGTCAATGCCCTGGAGAGTAACTGGGTCCACCTAGTAACTTACCTTCTACTTCTATCCTGGGGGACTTTGTTAAACAATGTACAATTTTTGCATATACCTGTAGCTTTTAATCTTTTTTTCTGTCTAGGATATGATGGAATACATGCCTTGTGTGGGGATGAGTGCATCTATGTTTTATGTCTCTCTCGATTAGTTATTACTGCTGCTCACCAAGCTAGGGCTCAAGATCCCATAGCCAGACAGGAAACTCCTCCGAAGCATGGACACCTTCGTTCTAGGTGGCTACAGAGCCTAGATGGAATGATGGGCTCCATCTCGGGCCTTGTTAAGTTTGGGTATGCATATTATAATTTTTTTTGGTAAATACAATTGTATCATATTATAAAATGCTGTATGTTAGCAGCAAATTTTTGTATAACTGTGTGACTAGTCAGTATATTATGTCTGCTCTCTGTTGTATGTGTGTCTGTACCCCCTTCCCTGAGTCGTACCTGGAAATGAGCTTCACTCATGGTAACTTTCTTGGTTATCAAATTTTAAATAAATAAATATGGAACTGGGCAGACTTAGAAACAATTAAGATGACATATCCATTATTTTGAACATCAATCTGTTGTGTCCATCTTTAATCTGGATTTGCAGGGGATTGATGGTCTAACTAGAGAAGAGAGATAAGCTGCATACAATACACAAGATATTTCAAGGTTTTTTAATCAAATGCAGTCCAAAAATTAATGAATTGATCTGTGTTAATAACAGAGAAGCATGCCAGCAGCAAATGGGCAGAGAAGTAATATGCACAGGCTATGGCAATTTTGTTCTTACAATGACTACTAATTTGATCAGAAATGAGGAGACAGGGGACCTTATTCCAGAAGAGGGACTCAGGGCTTGATTCAAGCCTTGTGTTTGATGCAAAAGGGGTCGCAGATACGCCAAAGCCCCTCAGATGCAGAGTGGTCCGATTCTCAAAGTGGTGGTGCATTTTCAACATTTTCCCTACTTTACAGCTGCTTGTACCAAAGAGTTGGCAGGGAGTAGGTGGTCTAACTCCCTGCATCCAGCATTCTGGACTTGCAGTAGGACTTTTGTGGCAAGCATCTTTTGGAATCACGCTTGCTGCAATGTTTGACGCAAATTGCAATTTGTGTCAAACACCCTGTAACAAGTTCTCTGTGACAAACACATCCTTTCCAGAATCAGCCCAAGGATGTTTCCCTGACCTCATTCCAGATAATTACTTGAGCAAATGGTATTACCCAGTCTGTGTTACCAATACACAGGACATCCATTCAGGATGCTTGAAATCCGGTCAGAAATTTTCATCTGTGACAGCTAGAAACTTGAGGTATGTTACCTTGCACCCTAACCAGGATGAGTGTTACATAAGTGGGTCCTGTTCTGTCAAAGATGCTTTATAAATATATTTTACTGTTTCCCTACCAGTGTTTGATCCAGATGAAGCCGTTTAAAAAAAAAATGGCCACAGTCTATTCAGTAGGCTACCTAGAGGGGGACATTTATAAAGAGAGGGTGGACATACCATCCCTTTTGGTTTTCAACCCCACTACAGAAATTTGGCAGGCGACAAACACAGCATGTTGCCTTGTGAAAGGATATAGGTATGTATGTCTGTGTGACATTTTTGATGTTGCTGTACCTGTACAAAGACATGATGGGACTGTGAACCAAAATACTACCCAAAACTTGACACGCCTTCTGAGGCTCACAAAATGGTGCCCCCTCATTGAAACGGTGACTTACAACATGGATGATCAGTACTGCATATCCACTTGTCATGAATCATTCATTTATGGCAACTTGCTACGTCCAGGGATTGCCTCAAACTTCTGCTTCACACCCACTGCTCGCACTGTCATTGGTCAAACAGTTACACTACCAGTACCATTTCCTAATGAATAATATGTTCTTAGTTAATTTGGTCATCAAAATTAGGTCATAAAATGCATTCCCAACATTTAATGTGCATATTTCTCCTCTCTCCCTAAACTTTAAAATGTATTGAACCGTGAAAATGAACATGTGATAAGAATCATAAATAGCATGAATCAAGCACAGCAGTCAATGAATACTCTATTACATGATGGTGATTTTGATTTATTAATCTCAAGTAGTTGAATGGAAATTACTTTCTAAGGAACTGAAAGCTTTAAAATTAGCTAATGCTCTTCATCTGTATAAACAGTCAAATTAAATAGGTGATGATACCATTTTCATGTATCTAACGAGGGACTGTAACCATATGAATTTCTCAGCTTATGTTTTAAGGATGCTGTGAAAGAAAACTACTGCTTTTCAAATATTGTATGGTTTCATATTTAAAACAAGCTAAAGCACACGCGCTCACCCATTAGAACTCGGACACGGAGCTACTTTTAAAATCCCATTTATTAGGCACCAAGATGCGCTTGATGCGTTTTGGACAAAGTCCTTGAAAAAGCGTGTGCTTTAGCTTGTTTTAAATATTTTCGTTTATTTGGCTAGATGCACCGCTAATTCCGAGTGCACGGTTCGTCTGTTGGAAGATATTGTATGGTTTCTTCTTTAAAGAAGGTGAATTTCAGAAAGACAAACCATGTAATGACTAACAGCAAAAGATGACTCTCAGAAGAAGAGCTGTTTACTTTATTATACAGAGGAATTTATTAAAGGAGTGCAGTTAGCGCCTCTATCGTTAGGGTTAGACTGACACTTCAATGTTAAACCCCAATATTTGCATCTTGATAACTTTTGCATACTTTGACAAACTAGCCCAAAATTTGGAATGTGCAGTTAGGCTACCAGAGTCTCAAAATGTGAAAAGTTTTGTGGTGGTGTCTTGTACGGTTTTCAAGATATGGGGTGCTAAAAATAAAAAAAGTAAAAAAACTTTTTCCCTTTATTTAACATATTTCATTTTTTTGCTTACCATTTAAAGCCCAGATGGTATGACATTTTTTTATGACATTTTCAGGGCTGATGGGGTCTGTGCCAACAGTGTGCTTTAGGATAGTTTGGTGAAAATATCATACCATTTTTGAATTATAATGATTTTTTGAATAAAGGCTAGCTGGGGCATCACTAGGGGTGGGCATTCAGGGATTGAGCTCAGAATATTTCTAGTAAACCCCAAACAAAATGTCATAAATGCATAAAATATAAATTCCATGTTGAAACGTAACAGTTTGTTGGCCTGCCCAACTCCAAAGCCGCACGCTGCTGGCCCGGGGGGCAGTTCGAGCCCCCCTTGATCGGATATGGAGTTCCGCAGACCACAGGGTTTGATTTTACTGTCAGTGGGGTGGCCACTTTGAGACAGAAGTCACGGAGATACTCTGGGGCAGTAATGGGATGGACCAGGTGGTCCAGCGCTATCAGCTCAGCCGCACTTCTCATTGGCTTTGCAGAGTAAAAGTTTGTGCTCAAAGTAGTTGCCTCCACGTGACAAGTCACTGACGAGGAGAGAGGAAAAGTTAAAGTAATTGCAGCTGTTTAAAAAGTAAAAAGGTGCCGCTGTGTTTGGGATCAGTCTGATATGACCAGGAAGCGGCTGCTGCAGTGAAAATAACAGCCAATCAGAGTGGCACAGTGGAGGATAAACAAAGCAGATCTCCCAAATAGTGACGTTAAGTTTCCATTTTAGCAGCAGTTGGCACTCTACACAGAAAAACAATGGATACCCAACTATCAGTAACTAACTGGGTTAGTTCATCTCGAGGAGTTACCCATGGGGACCAAACCTCTCGAGCTACACTGTAGAGGTTCAAATGGTCACCGTGGCAACCTTCAATGAACTAATCAGCTTGTTACTGATAGTTGGGTATCCATATCTCTATACTCTGTTCAAGTCCCTACAAAGTCACTTGTTCCTCTCAATTGAAGTTATGAAATCTTGGTGTGGGTGGATATTCCATCTTTTTTTTGTGCCCATTTCATAGGCCATTTCAAAGATGGCCACTGCATGATGTGCAGGGGGTATGAAGATAGATGTTTTTTTCTTGTGGGGCTCATCCTGATGTTGTCCTTGATGATGCTTGTATCTGTGTAAATTCTACAGTACATCACTTCTAGCTGTTAAACTGTGCTCCTGGTCTTGCTCTTGTGATTTTTTATTGCTGTCACTATAAAAAGCTTCAAATTTAAATTCCTGGTAAACTTATGTAGATAATGTACTATGTCAAATTCTTTCATTTGTTTACTTGGTACAAATGGCAGCTCATATTCCAAAACATTTACTTCAGTATTTTTCAGTTGGTACTCTGAAATATTAACAACTACCGATTTATTCAATGTCTGCCTCTTCTCCGTTGGTTGCATTGAGGTTGACCCTGATAGTTCTCTGGCAATAATGGGTCTGGTTGTGATTCTGTACTCACTTGTATCTGGCTTGACACCTTTTCTTCCCAGTGCTAGACTTCCTTGTCTGGTTCATTTCCGTGAACTGTGCATTCTCTCCTTCTCCTTAGAGGCCTCTGTTGTAGCTGTGGTACTGTGAGAGTAATGTTTGTATCTGAAAGTTTGCTTGCTGGTTTGGAGGAATTTCTCCTGGCTGTATAAAAACAACCATTTGTCAATGCCGAATGTTTACTTGCTGGCATTGGCATTGGTAGTGTAGGAGTTACAGAGCTGCATAATAGGAATGGCAGTGAAGTATTCAACTGAAACGAACCCCACCACCACCCAACAGAGACTGACAGGCATTGGGGTGTGCCTTTTGGTCAGTCAGGCATAACGGCTCATGCCATTTCACCACACCCTACCCTGCAGACACTGACGATGTCACGGTGTGCCTTTGGGGTCTTTAGCCTTATGCGCACTCCCATTCCATCAGGAAATATGGTGAGATGGTGTGGTATAGGAGAACGGGTGAACTTTGGGACAGAAGAGTCCAGGGCATACCTCAGTGCCTCTCACTGGCTGCAGGGCATGGAATGGTATGAGCATTATAGCGAGAATCCCAAGTCACACCCCTGATGCCTGTCATTCTCTACAGGGTGGGGCGTTATAGTCGTAAACCCTAATGCCTCAGGCATTCGTTGGCATTTTCACTCCAAATTTTCAACATGGTTTTTTGTAGACCCCACCTCATGAACAGTGGCAATATCAGTTTGTTAGCTGAAAGCTGATTTTGCACAGCGACTCTGGCATTTAGCACAGGTGCAAAAATACATTCCAAACAGGATGTGAAAATGACAGCTGTACTGTTCTATGGGGAGGTGTAAAATGGCAATGTTGAAAATCTGCAGTGAAAATATTAAACTGGTGAAGTCACAAGCGTGTACAGAAACTGCAACGCACACCCATGATGTAATAGTTTGGCTTTTTATTACAGCAGATTGTCAACACAGGCATTTCTAGTTTGGGGATTTTTTTTACAGCAGATTGTCAACACAGGCATTTTAGGACCTCCGATCATGAACAGTGTCACTGTGATTTTCTTTATCTGTCTCGAACAATGATTTCCCACAGCAACCACGCATTTCTGCGCTGAAAGTGTGAAAACACATTTCAGCCATGTTGTGAAAAATGACAGCTGTACTGTTCATAAGGAAGTGTGGAAAAATACCACTGGTAAAAATCTGGACTGAAAATATTACAAAGTCACGAACTTACGAGGGTGCGTGGAAACTGCGCAATGCTCACTCGTAGCACAGTCATTTTATGGACTTCCATCACCAAATTTTCAACATAGCCATTTTAAGACCTCTGCTCATGAACAGTGTCACTGTGATTTTCTTTATCTGTCCCAAACATTGATTGCGTACACCCACTGCGCCATTGTGCGCTACATGCACGGAAAAAATTTTGGGTGAGATGTGAAAAATGACAGCTGTACTGCTCATAAGGAGGTGTGGTAAAATGGCAATGTTGAAAAATCTGGAGTGCAAATATTAAAATTTGCAAATGAACAGTGTTACTGTGATTTTCTTAATGTGTCCCATACATTGATTTCACACACAAACTGCGCCATTGTGTGCTACGTAGCGGCGAGGAAAAATATTTTGATGAGATGTGAAAAATGACAGCTGTACTGCTCATAAGGAGGTGGTAAAATGGCAATGTTGAAAATCTGGAGTGCAAATATTAAAAATTCACAAACTTATGAGTGTACATAGGAACTGCACAATGCACGCTCATAAAACAGTCATTTTTAGGAATTTTGTCACCAAATTTGCAACATAAGCTTTTTGAGAGCTCACCTTATGAACACTGGCACTGTTGTTTCATTAATCGGTCCCGAAAGGTGATTTTGCGCAGTGACTATGAAATCACCCTTCAGGCCCGATTAACACCATGACATTTCAAGAATTCATGAGGAGGGGTCCCAAAAACCCCATGTTGAAAATTTGGTGCCAAAATTCCAAAAAATGCCGGAGATATGCATTAAAGTTGAAAAAACCTTATTTATTGCATTATACAGCTTACCGGCATTTCCTCAGTTTATGGTTGGCTTGAAGAGTGCAAACGTGTTCCCAAATACCCGAATCGTGGCGCCAGACTCTGGAGGTAAGTATGGGGTGAGGTGGGGGTGTGGGGAGGCGGAGTGCACAGTAGGTGGGAGAGCACTGAGTGAACGTTTTCTTGTTTGCAGGGTTTCTTTTTCTTTTTTAAGGAAGACAACACAGGACGTTTGCCACACTGGGGTGGGCTCCCAGCATGGCAGCTTGAAGGCTGTTTGGGGGGGTGGGCCTGTTGCCGATGGGGGACTGGGCACCCCCATCGGCCATACGGACTTGTGCCATGCTGGGGTGGGTTCTCAGCATGGCAGCTGTAAGGCTGTTTGGGGGCTGGAGCCAACAGGGATTGGCCACCCTGTCGGCCATAAGGACTTGTGCCACGCTGGGGTGGGCTCCCAGCGTGGCAGCTGTTTGGGGGGGCCTGGAGCTGACGGGGGATTGGGCACCCCCATGGGCCATACAGTGTGGGGGGGAGCGAGTGAGCACGCAATATGCGTGCGTGTATAGGGAGGGGAGCTCTGCTCACTGAAGCAGAGCTCTCCCTCTTAACTGTGTGCCACTGCATTTTCAACTGCTGTCATTGACAGCTGCAGCAGTGATTGGAGAACTGGGGCAGCGCCTGCAACCACACTTGCTGAATTGGAAGATGGCTGCCACACCTCCAAAAACTCGGATGATGGCACTATGTTTCTTGCAGGTGCGTGCAAGCAAACATAAAAATCACTGGTTGCCACCCCTTCTGACTTGGAACCACTAGAGTAGGTATCTCTTTGTGGTTATGTAGTGAAAGATTTTTTTTTTAAATAGACTTTGGTTGGTGTTCTGTTCATGCTGAAACTTCCTTTTCTTTTCCACTTGACTCTAGCATCATACAGTTTGATTGTATTTTCAAGTTGGATCCAATAGTCAGTATATTCAGTATAGTTTGTGTGGAGGAGTTAGGCTACACCCTCAGCTGTGACTGATGAACCATTTTTCTATCTCCTTATTTCCTAGCTACCAAAGCTTCTGTTGCACAACAGTTAACACTTTTCTCTTTGCTTTCTTCTTTCCCCTCTACCCTAGGTTGGCCACCTAGTATAGATCTTTACTAAACTTTCTATTAATTCTCTCTTTTCATTCATTTTCCATTTCCGTCCATCCAGACCTGGAATTATGCCAAACACCCGGAGAGGTGTTGTGTAAAGTGCATATGTGCATTTTGTGTAAAATAAACATGAAGGCTATTTTAGATAGCAGGATTGAATACAGTTAAGAAAGCCTTTTAAAGAAAAATTATTCAGAAGTTATATCAAGCTAATCATTTAATGATTAGTACAGTTATACAAAATCCTTAAGGTATTTTCATAAATTCACATTAAAAACCTGTTACTGTATGAAGCTAAACAAAAAAAAAAACTGTTGTATGTTTTATAAAAATGCTTAGACATCATGAATCAGAGATATTGAGAGTCAATATTTGTGGTGATATCACCATACCTTTAATGAACCAGAAAGTTCCTGGAATAAACAAACTCCCTTGGTTTTAAAACAGCACGTCCAGACATATAACAGCACATTCAGACATGAAAATAGAAAGAGCTTATTCAGGTGACCCTCCAAAAGATACAAAACCTCTTCACTGAGTTTGCTTCAGTTCAGTCCGTTAGAGTTCAGTCTTGAGAGTGAAGAGAGAGAGCTACTGTAGACAAGCTGTTGAATGCAGATGAAAAGGGTCTTAGAAGCATTAAGATCCAGGACTGTATTATGTGAGAAATTACTGATGTTAAGTAACAATTTTCGTTGCAAATTTTTTTTGTTTTCATTTATTATTTTTCTAACCTTTGAAAAATAAATATTACACCACAGTGTGTTTTAACCCTGTAAATTTACCTAATCTGCAGTTGATTCAACATGCTGTGACAGTTTGAAAACAATTTTAATATGTTCTCTTTCTCAGAAAGTTAATTTCTTAGTTCAGCTTCAATTTCCAAAGTGTCACAGACCCATCAACCATACCCCAGCCAGCACAATTATCCTTTGGCTGCCACAAATCTTCACCCATTTTCATCTCTTACCAGGGATCCAATATTCAAAACTCAGCTTCAGGGCAAATTAGCACTGCCGGTGTGCAAAAATAGCCAAGAACCATTTTCAAGCTACTGTATATTCAAAGGAACACCCTGGGCTAAATCAGTCGACTATAGTGTGCAAATGAATGTGTGCAATCAGGTTGAGAGTGCAGTGCAAAATACCCAGCAAACAAGACAGCTCTGAATATAGCAACTGGGAAGGCCAAACCACAACAGCAGCCCAGTGCACACAGAGGTGGAGTACAGCAGAGTCTGATTGATGGACAGTGTGTGTGATAGCAATAAAGTATTGCACAACTGCAAACAACATTGCAGGCCACACACTGCAGAACTGTGCTATACTTTTGAGAGATTCATCCGGGGCTAACTCATTTGCATGGTGCTAACACATTAGCCTAGTGCAAACACATTAGCCTGGGCCAAAATGTTGCTATATTCAAAGCCCTATGCAAATGAGCCTACTTATGTAATCCATGTGAAAACAGCCACATTGGCATCTCATCTGGGCCTGCTTTGCAAACATTACCATGTAGTTTGTCTGGTGCTATTGCATGGTGCACATAGCTCCACCTGTATGTCAGACTGGAACTACAGGTCAGAAGCCACAGGCTGGTGTGCAAACAGCTCCACCTGTATGCCAGATCTGAGCAACAGTTTGGTAGCTGCAGGCAATGGTTGTTGGGAGACTTACACAGTGCATACTTCTCAACCGTTCATCACTGAAATGAGGGACACAGACACTCAGAATGAAAGACAATGAGGGACACTGATCCCATACTGAGGGAGATATGTGCAAACATGGGGATACAGGCTCAGAACACAGTGGAAGCACTATGTGTACCTGCAGAAAGGTTCTGTGTGAGTCAGAATCACAGATATTATACATGTATGCATGACAGTTTGAGTGAACAGCACAGTCTCAGTGTGAACAGTACCATGTCCCTGAGGGATGATTGAGGGACAGAGAGATTGTGAGGGTACAATGAAAGACATCCCACATAATCAGGGACAGTTGAGAGGCATGGCTCAGTGTCCCCTGCTGTGAACAGAACAACCTGGAAACTCCAGAGCAGCATGAGCCCCAGGCCAGAGGAACAAACAAAAACAGAGCCTGATGTACCCAAAGAACTGTTGTCCTCTCCCTGAATGCCTTAGTGTGGGTTTGTGGATGGTCTCTGGAGGATATGTGGGTGATACACTCAGAGGCAATGACAGTATGAGTGACCTAACTCAGTCTGCATGATCTAATGCCGAAAACACAAATCCAGGCACTCACCACCACAAAAGAACTTGGCCCAGAAGGGAAACATTTTAAAAGGATTTATTGAATTGCCTGACACATTTCTGGTCCCACTGGACCCTTTATCAAAGGCTAGCCTTTGATAAAGGTCCAGTGAGACAACAAACGAGCAATTCAATCAATCCTTTAAAATGTTTCCTCTGAGCAAGTTCTTTGTGATGAGTGAGTGCCTGATTTTGTTTCAGATTTTTCCATGGCACCCGTCCAGTGCGAGGCTCCTTTGTGGTTTTGTTATGATCTAATGCCGGTGTGCATGGACATCTGCAAGGTGGTCCAGTGCCCCCAGCTGATCCTGTGTACATGTTGTGTGGTATACTCATGTATGTGTAAATATATGTAATAGATAACCCACTCTTAGGTGTGTGGTTGTGCTCTGATATCATGCGCCTTGGTGTACGTCAACCACCCAAGGCATGGGTATATCAGAGCGTGACTGCACACCATAGAGTGAGTTATCTATCTTATAAAATAGCAAAATTGTTTTTTAGAGTGGTAAAAGTGCAGCACACAGCATCCCCAATAGTCTAGTGGTCCCCCAACCACAATCACACACACATGGAAAAGTAATACCAGTCCCATACCCTGGTAGTCTAGTGCCCCCAGCCATGATCATACACACATGGAAAAGTAATAGCAGTCCCATACCCTAGTAGTCTATTGTCCCCCACCTCAGGCATGATCCCTGACACATGTAATATTAATAGTAGTCCCTTTCCCAAGTAGTCAATATACACTCAACCTGATCCCCAATCACCTACATGTAGGTAGTAAATTCCCACTAATGGCAGTATAGTCCACCCCACCCCAGCCCTGATCCCTGCAGGAATGAGTCACAATACCCTGGTGGTCCAGTGGACCACTGCAGCTGTACTACACCAGAATGCACTAATTCAGAGCTCAGTCAGCAGCAGACCATGAAGGTGAGTGATGGGCTGAGCCAGTCACCTGCTCCGGTACAGGATGGGGGGGATGCTGGGTGATAGGCACTGCCGGGGAGCCATTAGACCACCTGGTATTTGGGGCTTGCACAATATGGCGGATTGAGGCTGTCATGGTCCACTGGACCACCATAGATAATTAAACATTTTGCATGTGAGATGGGGTGGTGGGGATGTGACTACCAGGATAGTTGTGTTCCATGATAAATACATATGTGGTAATTCAGCTGCTTTGCCAATAGACTGGTCATGACTTTTTATTATATGTTCCATCTCTTAGCATGTGTGAAAATACACTACCACAGAGAGTAAATGCACAGCAGTTTAAAACACCAAATTCCAGTTTAACATTAGTTAGCAGTTCCAGGATCAGCACAGATAACAACGTCAGCAGTACCAGAAGGGGTATTGATATGAACATATTCACATGTTGCCTTTATGTCTCTTAAGCAGGCTGGCAAGTAAATATGCCCTTCTATTATTTCAGACATTTTTATGATTTACACAGGTACAGCAGGTGAGAGAAGAAGATGTGTCACCCAGTGAGTGTGGTCTAGTGACAACAATTGTCAGAACAAAGCACCATACCCCACTAAATTAATTCCATTGGAATCAGTTGCTTGCTGTGTGTTGCCACTTCCTAAGTTGGACAAATAATAATTGTGTGACTCTTCTTGATGTTAGCAGGCAGCAGACAGAAGAGACATGCAGCGTGCTCCCTCTATCTCCCTCTCTCTCTCTCTCTCTCTGTCGGACTGGGTGTTGCTAAGAAATTCATTTTGGATTAATGGCTAATCAAATTGTGGTACAATACAAAGGGTATCCCGTGACTTGGGCGACCGCGATTGGGTGCCTACCGAAAGGGTGACTCAGTTGCAGTGCCTGTCTTCAGGGTGACTGGGGAAAGTGGGTGACCAGATGGGGGGTTGCGTTAATAGTGACATCCTGTCACTACATGCTTATGTGCACCATGGGGGGGGAGTGAGCACGCCAAGAGTGGGCTGGGAGGGGATGGAGGGGTCATAGGGGGTGGCACCACTGCAAGCTGCTGAGCTGCTTCCGTGGCATGGTGGGTGGATTCAGGGCTGTGGCAGAAGTGGTGCTGGGTTTGGGTCCAGGCACAGATTTTTTTTGTTGCGCCCAGCCCAAATTTTTATTTTTTCCACATTTGCACCCCTTCCAACATGCACCCCCCTGGAGTTAAGAATCCTTGAGTGGTGGCTGTGGGGGGTGAAGTCCACCATGGGGGTGTGGGGGCATAGCCCCATATCAAGCAGAAAATCCCAGCTCCCCAGCACTGTTTTGCTGTGCGCTGGGGAGTACATAGCCAAAATATTTTTCAGCTATGTGTCATCGCCTAACAGTGATTACCCATCGGTGAACGCCATTATCACATAGAGCCAATACAAAGAGAGGCTGCAAGCTACAGAAAAACAGATGTGACAGCAGCAAAGTAAAACACAACAATAAACAAAATCAACATCCCCGCAACACACACAAGGGTGCACAATAAAAATTTGCAGCACAGCATTTCAAAGAAACACATTCTGTGGCAGTATTAGTGTGCACACAAGCCTGTGGACTGGCCAAAGGGCAGACTCAATACATACCTGTACAGTAGATAGCCTACCATGCACAAAGTAATTAATTGAATTGGAACTTACAGGTTGCTGCCTTGGACTCGGAGGATGGATCATGGGAGGAAAACAATCTTTTTTTTGCCAATGTACAATATGGTATTTTACAAAAAATGTAGGAAATATAGTTATTTTATTTAAACAGAAGCAGACAATGACAGCAGAAAATATCATTGGTCCCAACTCCCATCCACACGTTTGTCCATAAAGCCCCAACCAGAACTCAGAAAGAGATGGGAAGGGAAAGGATTTTGTTTTGATTTCAGCAGATCTTGTTCTGCTGGTGCAGTTATACAGATGAACCCGGGGAAATACTTAGTGCAGTTTACACACAGTGCTTATTTTGGCTGTTTTTTTTTGTTTTGTTTTGTTTTTTTTGCCACAGAACCCTTACCAAACTAATCAGTCCTCCGCAAACCAGAAGAAGAGAGCCCCAACATCAAACAGAGAATAGAAGATTACGGTTTGGTACTTAATAAGAACTTTCAATTCAACTTTAACTTACAATGAAGCAGAGAGCAGGCGGGCATGCAGACTACTGTAGCAGCAGATGGTAGGGTGTGACAGGGTGCATTCCTACCACTGTGGTAGGACCCCTTGAGGATATTAGGTTGCAACCTCTCTACATATTCTTATCCAATAAAGCTATCCCTTTCTTTCCTTATGGAGGCCACCTCCAGACAACTCTCTGTGCTTCTCTTTAACTTTCTTCTCTCTTCCTTTAATGGGTCCGTATTATTGGAGGTCAATGTGCAGTGACCTCACGCTCCCAGTCAGAAGGAGCTGATATAACAATAGAAATAACTCTATAGAATGGCTGGCTGTTTTAGCTAGAATGAAATATATGCATTGTATACAGTAAAGCACCCTAATCAAAAGGGATATAGTGGCTATTTAGTGTGTAGGCAGAGAAAGACCTACATGACTAGCCTGTACATTAGTATTTATTGAGCAGCAAAACCAATTTCCTTATTGTTCTGTAGCCTTGTTGCTGCTATGGAAATGTTAGAACCTGTACTGAATGCTGCAGTTTATCTATTGAATACATTGTACTGCATAATAAAGATTACAGCATGGGAAAAATACTGTCGGAAAGAACCTAGCATAAGCATAGCTAGTGAAGACATAAAAGGGTAGAATACTAAAAGGGGTAAAGCAAACACAAACCTTCTGGCAACACAATATGCTTTAAACAAACATACTTCTTGAAGGAGAAGGAAATAAATTAAGTCTGTCCTTTCCTGAAGCAGGGCAAGAATGAAATATCATGTATAGAGACACGATGCCCTTGTGACCCCTTTATAGTAAGCTGTCTGTCACTCAAGTCCTAGTAGAATGTTTTCCACTTTTAAGAAGGGAAAATCTTTCTGAAAGTCCTTCTATTATCTAAAGGTGCTCCTCATTATAGAATATACAATGACTGGGACCTGTCTGTACCAGGGTACAGATTATTTTGTAGGGACAGAGTGATTGGGAAAGGAGGAGGGTGGCACTAAATGTGAAGGAAGGACTGAAGTGTGTAAGGGAGGAAGGGGAGGAGGGTAGTACCAGGTCACTTTGGATGCAAATCCAGGATTCCAAGAATAGGATTCTTAGAATGGGAGTGGTGTATAAGGCCACCATCTCAGATGGAGGAGTTAGACAGGGAACTAGCGGGACAGATCAGAAGGACCTGCAAGAAGGGTAGTGTGGTGATTGTGGGGGACTTCAACATGCCAGGAGTGGACTGGAGCACCCCAACAACCAGGAACAGAAGGGAGCAGGTACTGCTGGATGCCTTCCAGGACAGCTTCCTGCTGCAAATGGTCAGTGAACCAACCAGGTTAGAAAATACCCTTGACCTTGGGCTGGCAAATGGGGACTTTGTGAAAGAACTTACAGTGGAGGAACTGCTGTCAGGGAGTGACCACCGCTCAGTATGGCTCACATTGGATATGGGCAAGGAAGGAGTGGAATCTGGCACAGTAGTGCTGGACTTCAGGAGGGCCGACTTTGGGAGGATGGGGGAAGTGGTAAAAGGGTACCTGGCTAGAATTCAATCTAGTATGGACCCTAACCAGAGGTGGGAGCTCATAAAGCTGGGGATAGTGGAGGCAACCAAAACCTGCTGCAAAGCCCAGAGCAAGAAGGCTAGGGCTAAGAAACCAATCTAGTTGAGCAAGGAGGTCATGGAAAAGGTAAGGAGGAAAAGAGCTGCCTTTAGGAAGTACAAGAAAACAGGGAGGGGGAGGACAGGGAGGAGTACTTGATAGAATCGAAGGAGGTGACAAGGGCAGTAAGGGGAGCCAAAGCATCTATGGAACTCAGGCTGGCACAAGGCATTAAGAAGGGGGAGAAGGACTTCTTTAAGTACATCTGGGAGAAAAGGAGCTGTAAGGACCACATAGTAAGGATTAGGAAGGCGGGGGGTTGGGTGGAAGCAGGGTGCGATAAGGCGGAAGCACTAAATGAGTACTTCTGCTCAGTATTTACTAAGGAGAAGAGGGGTGACACCCAAAGTGGGAGAAATGGCAGAAGCGGGGGAGTGGTGACAGATGGGAAATCATGGAGAGCAGAGTTTGAGAGAGTTTGAAGGCACTGAGGGTGGACAGGCGCCAGGCCCAGATGGCATCCACCCCAGGTACTGAAGGAGCTGGCAGAGGTCCTGCAGTGACCTTGGCAGACCTATTTAATGCCTCACTACATTTGAGGTGTGTACCTCAGGACTGGAGGATGGCTCATGTGGTGCCCCTCCACAAGAGTGGCCCCAAGGATGAACCGGGAAACTACAGACCAGTGAGCCTCACATCCATCGTGGGTAAGCTAATGGAGACTATCCTGAAGGAGAGGCTGGTGGCCCTCTTAGAGGTCAAAGGACTACAGGACAGCAGACAGCATGGCTTCATACGTGGCAGATCCTGCCAAACCAACCTGGTCGAGTTCTATGAGTGCGTAACTAGGCAACTGGACAGGGGCCATGCAGTGGATGTCCTGTATCTGGACTTCAGTAAGGCATTCGACTCAGTGCCACATGGAAGGCTGGGAAGGAAGTTAGTAGGCACAGGGGCGGGTGCAAAGCTGTTGAGATGGGTAGAAAACTGGCTGCAGGGAAGGCAACAGAGGGTGGTGATCGGTGGGGAGCTCTCACACCCAAGGACAGTGACGACCGGTGTTCCACAGGGCTCAGTGTTGGGACCAGTGTTGTTTGGGACATTCATTGCAGACATATAATGGGACATCAAAAGCAAGATCAGTCTGTTTGCTGATGATACCAAGGTAGAAGCGGTGGTGGATGACCTAGGGGGATGGTAGGGTTGCGGGATGATCTGGGAAAGCTTGAAACTTGGTCAGACATGTGGCAACTGGGCTTTAATGCCAAAAAGTGCAAGGTGCTGCAATTTGTGATGAAGAACCCAAGGAGGAGTTACCAGCTAGGGGGAGTGCAGCTAGCCCAGACAGAGGAGGAGAAGGATCTGGGTGTGCTCATTACAGGGTCAATGAATAACTCGGCACAATGTAGGAAGGCAGCTGCAAAGGCCAACAAAATGCTGTGTTGTATTGCAAGGGGTAAATCCTCGAGGAGGGAGGAGGTGATTCTGCCACTGTATAGGTCATTAGTTAGACCACACCCGGAGTACTGCGTGCAGTACTGGCGTCCATATCTGAAGAGGGACATTAAGTTACTGGAGGGGGTGCAGCGCAGAGCGACAAAAATGATCAAGGTGCTGGGGGACTTATCATATGAGAGGAGGTTGAAGGAGTTGAACATGTACTCACTGGAGGAGAGGAGAGACAGGGTGACATGATTGAAACCTTTAAATACATGAAAGGAATAAACAAGACGGGTACAGAGGGCTGTTCAAAGTAAGGGAGGGAGGGCCATCAGGGGCCATGATATGAGACTGGAGCGAGGAAGGTTCAGGAGGAGATGAGGAGACACTTTTTGCAGAGGGTGGTGGCTAGGTGGAATCGTTACCTGCTGAAGTGGTATGCAGTAGAACAGTGGACTGCTTCAAGCGAGGATGGGACAGGACAAGGGGAGGGTTAATGAAGGGGAGGGTGGGAGGGAGGGCAGCTGCAGAATAAGGGTGCTAGCTGCACATTCGAGCAGACTTGATAGACCTCTAGGCCTTTATCTGCTGGCAAATTTCGTTTGTTCATATAGAAGGGCAACTAAGTCCTTCTAGCTGGTCATTTACTTAAATGAAGGGCCACAATGATGCTTGGTCACCTGACTCAGGTGGGTGGGTATAAATAGTACTGCCTGAGCAAACAGATGTTAGATAGGGTCAGTGTCTTCTGACTGAGTGTAGGTGAAGAACTAGGAGAGTCCTGTGCTGCACTAAGGAGAAACATTGTGAAAAGTATTTACAAGTCTTTTCTTTTGAATCATTTTGATTGTTTTATTTGTACTTTATATGATGCTAAAGCTGTTGTTTATGATTACAAAATAAACATTCCACTTAGAAAAAGTGAGTTGCACCCACAATCTTGTGTTTGTGTCCATCTGTATTTCCCACACCTTTACAAGTGGTAGTAGTGGTGGGATTTACAGCTGCTAGTGTCTTGCCAGAGACAGGAGACATTCTTGGGTGGATACCATCCGATATCCCAGGTGGACACATGGTACAGGGTGTCAAAGTGACTGGCACCCTTACCAGGAAGATGGCTGCTCAGATGGGAGCACCACTCCTAGACAGCCTTCCATTGACTGTCAGACCTAAAGTGAAGAAGCAACCTTTAGAGGATGATGATGACCTGAGCAAGGTACCCGAGAAGGATCCAGAAGGATGTGGAGACTGACTGGCCAAACTGATGCGGCTTGTCCACTGGCTAAGCGGAAGATGGCTGGAGGCAGACCAGCATCAGAGGGAGGCTGAGCATCATTGCCAGATACTAGTGGAAATAACCCGTATGGAGGAATTGGTGGTGGCAGCTGAGGACCAGGAGACATGGCACCTAGATAAGGTGGGCCCCTGAATGGAAGCCTAATTGACGGAACTGCCAATTTTTCCTGGCTGTTACCTGGTGGAGGATGGTATTTGAGAAGGGAAGGACCATGAGAAGTCCCCAGGTCTGACTGTCTGGACATGACAGTGCTGGTGAGATGCTGCAAACAAGTTGCAGGAGACCGTGGTGATCGAAGAGACTTGTGTGGTCAATGTAATGGCCAGTGCCCCACCTATTGACTGGGAAAAGTTGCAAGCTGGGGATGCTGAGTTGACCAGCTTACATGCCTATGTCTCTGTACATGAGAGTAGAATGTTAAATGGGGGTGCGGGAACAAAATTGTGCTGGTATGAACTGCAGAAGGGTGTTCTTCATCACATGAAGCCCAATCCCAGAACTGGTCAAGTAAATGTGAGGGTGGTGGTGTCCATAGCCCACAGGAAGGAGGTACTGGAGACTGTTTGTTCCAACCCACTCTAGACCATTAAACCATGGCTAAATCCTGAGTAGAATAACAGCACAATATTACTGGCCAGAAATGTATAGGCAGGTGGCTGCCTATGTGGAAACCAGTGCTGTGTGCCAGGGGGTACCTGACAGATGGGAAGGAGATGGAACCCAAAGGTGGGAGGGCCTAAAGAGATGGCACTCATTGAAAAGGGAGAGGCACTCACATATGTTAAGAGGTACTAGATAGTAGCCAGCATTTGACTGTGTTCTTCTACTACTACTACTACTTGCTTCTTTTAGGATAAAAACCCCAGAAAGTTGTAGTGAATACTCCTTTTGTACTGATGGAAGTACATTTAGACTGGAAGAATGGAAAGGTGGTTTGATCTCCCATGTTTTCTTTTTAGATTTAGCCCCAGGGTAAAGTAATGTGTCAGTGAGTAGCTGGTACATCACTAGGATGATTACTTATTAAGGGACCCTGGGGTAGAGCTTTTGGTGAGGGTAGGCCTAGCTCCATCCCCTTCCAGGGAAAGGGAAAGGTGATGACTGCCTAATATGAAATATTTATTTTATTTATTTATTTAGAGTTTGGTAACCGGGTAAGCCCACTGAGACCAGAGATCCCTTTTCAGGGGCGCACCGGGATTAGTGAGACACAGAGTACATATCTTGGCAACATTAAACAGTAGTCTTAGGTATACATTTGTAGATACAGAGTGTACATACATAGCAGAATTGTATCGGATGACATTGGGTAGGAAACATAACAAGGAGAGGGATACACATGGGTAACTGTAGGACAGCATTAGCTGAGTACATAGGAAGTCACAGGGGGTACATAGTTAGGTATTAACATACATGAGTTTATGGTTTGTACATGGTATACATTGGGTAACATCGTTGGCCCAGAGGGCAGAGGGTTCCACTGGTCTAATAAATGGTTTCATAGTACCTTAGCAGTTTACAGAGGGGATGCTATAGGAAAGCAGTTGAAGTTGGCACCAGAGGTCACAGAGGGGTGATCATGATAAGGGGGTAACGGTTGCACCCACAGAGGCTAAGTTCGAGGAGATATGCTTTGAGGCCAGATTTGAACCCTAGGAGAGAAGGCTTGTAGACTAGAGCCATAGGAAGGGCATTCCATAATAGTGGGGCAGCGTAGTGGAAGGAGCATTTGCCTTGATTGGTACGAACCCAGGGGGTGGCAAGGGGACATCTAGCCGAGGATCGAAGGGTACGATGCTGGGTCTTTGGGATGAGTAGATCACGCAGGTGAGGAGGAGGACCAAGGGAGGTGAATTTGAAAGCAAGGCAGGCAGAGGAGTAGGCCAGCTTGTGCCGGAGGGAGGGCCAGTGTAGATCTGCTAAGGCCTCGCAGTGATGCCTCCTAGGGAGAGAGTTAGTAGCGAAGCGAGCCACTTTATGGTAGAGTGTGGAGAGCTTATTGAGCTCAGACTCTCGGAGTGACTGCAGTAGTGGGGCACCATAGAGGATTGTTGGGAGGAGATTGAGGTTGGCGATTGCGTGACGTGCCTTGCTAGTGATGGAGTTTCCCAGACGATAGAGGAGCCCCATCTTCTGGTGGGTGGTTCGGGTTAGGGAGGTGATGTGGTGTTTATAGGTCAGCTCCTGATCGAGGAGGACACCTAGGTACTTGAGCTGATCTAAGACCTCAACCCTACTCCCTAGGGCTGACGTGAGCTTGAGTAGGTCACTTCTGTTAGCCCCGAACCATCTTGTCCCGAACAGGACGGCCTAGGTTTTGTCATTATTCATTTTTAGAGAATTTGCTGAGAACCATGCCTCAAGGTCAGAGAGACAGGCCTGCAGCTTGGTAGAGATGACATTCAGGTGGGGGTCGCTGAGTAGACTATGGTGTCATCTGCATAAAGAATGAGGTTACTTGGCCTGCAGCCTCCCTCGATGTCGTTTAAGAACAGTGAGAATAGTAGGGGGCCCAAGATCGAGCCCTGGGGTACCCCTAAGACCATGGGTCTTTTGCCGGATTGAGAGCCCCTCCAACGGACTTTCTGTGTTCTGTTAGTCAGGTAGTTCTCGAACCATGAGAGGGCATGTGCATCCAGACCTAGTTGCCAGAGCTTGGAGAGGAGGAGTTCATGGCTGACCATGTCAAAGGCCTTGGATAGGTCGATGAATAGAGCGCCTGTTGGGAAGCCCTGGTCCATGGCCTTAAGAATGTCAGATGTGAGTCAGATTAGGGCAGTGTCAGTGCCATGGCCTTTTCTGAACCCATGTTGTACATCGGAGAGTAGTAGATGCTGTTCTAGGTAGTCCTGTAGTTGATTATACACGAGCCTCTCCTGTACTTTTCCAAGACAGCTGAGAAGGGAGATTGGCCTGTAGTTTCCCGTGAGGTCACGGGGACCTTTTTTATGGATAGGGACAATAGTCGAGACCTTCCATTTGGTAGGGATGGTTCCTTCGAGGAGTGACCTATTAATCACTAGGGTGACAGGATAGGCAATAGCTGTGGCAGCTGCTCTCAGCAGTCTAGGTTCTAAAAGGTCATGCCCAGGGGAGGAGTTGGAGTTTATTTTGAGGAGCAGTGGGAGTACAGTGGATGGTTCGACTAGTTTCAGGTGGAATTGGGGCCATGGGAGGGTTTGGTCCCAAGGGATGAAGGGAGGCGACCCAGGAGGAACTTAAGAGGTTAGCGAAGTAGTCGGAGAAGGCTTCGGCAGCAGCCAAGGGGTCGCTGGTCAAGGAGTTACCGACCAGAAGTGTGTCATTAGGTGAGTTTGGTGTACCCTTGATGAGGGAGTTAATGTGACCCCAGAATTTCTTGGGGTTACTGAGATGACCTGTTTGAAGGTCCCTTAGGTACTGTGATTTAGCCTGTTTAGAGGTTTTCTTGCAAAGATTCCTCAGTTTCCTATACTTCTCCCATTCAGGTGTACTGCCAGAAGACTTGTAGAGTTCCCAGGCCCTGTCACAGAGTATCATAGTTTGCTTAAGGTTAGGGCTCAGCCATTTGTGGCACTTTCTCTGAAACCTTAGTTGCTTCCGAGGAGCGTGTAGGTTAGCCAGGACAAGAATGAGTTGGTGAAGTAGTCGAGTGCCCCATCGAATGAGGGAGAGAGATGATGGGGTTCCAGTCAATAGTCCCAGGGCAGAGCAGAAGTCAGTAGGGACAAACCTGCTAAAGTTCCTTGCTTCTATGATGCTAGCAGGGTTTTGCAGGGTTTATTGGACCATATACAGAAAGTTGGAGAGTGGTCGTTAAGGGAATCAGACATGATCCCAGCAGTAAGTATGCGGTCAGGGCAGGAGACTAGAGCCCAGTCGATCAAGGAGTGGTTGCCAGTTTTGGCATTGTGTCTGGTGGGGAGGTCAATGACTTGGGTGAGAGAGGAGTCGAGTACTAGATTCTTGGTCGCAGGAGACCCAGGGGCCAACCAGTTTAGGTTGACCTCCCCCAAAATATGCTCCTCAAAGGAGTTGATTAGGGGTTCAAGGGAACTGACAGCTGAGTGAGGAGGGAGATAGGCGCAGCCTATGTAAAGGGGCTTAGTGTCACCAAGGAGCACTTTAAGGATTAGGATCTCGCTGTACGGGTCATGGGAGGCAGGGTGGTTGACCTGTGAGGCATTCAAGGAGGAGTTGAGGTAAATGAGAACCCCACCTCCTCTTTTTTTTCCCTCTCTGTCCTTTCGGAAAACTTGATAGCTGGCTAAGTCCACTTCATGTGGGAGGATCTGGCGTTTGAGCCATGTTTCAGTGACCGCAGGTATATCAGGTTTGTACAGCATTGTCCAGGCCTCCAGGTCATGAATTTTGTGCCTTATGCTGCTGATGTTCATATGCACCAACTTGATCCCCCTAGAGTTTGCCCAGAGGGGGTTAGTAGGGTCAGTCAGGGTGAGATTGGGGGATTAGGGGCCTGGGTTGGGTTCAATGTCCCCCCCTAGCACCAGCTTGAGCCTGGCATAAAAGCCCAAGTCCTTCAAGGGGATGAGTGGATGGCTCCATTGGTCGGGGATGCGGAGGAAGGAAGACAAGTAGGTGTGGTGTCCTTTCAGGAGGGACAGGCAGGGTGATCAATGCCGTTAGGTGGAGTCTCCGTTGGGCATATGTGGAGTGGAAGGAGGAAGATAGATTGGTAGCCCTTTCGGAAGTGGCTATGTGTGCCATGGCAAGGTTTATTAGATCCGTTAGCCCTCAGCGCAGGAGGTCCAGGGGTGTATAGGGTAGGAGCCCTTCTCAGAGGGGGGGCAGTCACAGGGGAGGGGAGGGCAGTATAGAATAAATAAGCTGAGTGTTCAGGAGCCACCCATGTCAATAAATAATCCATGGTATAGATATGAGGGAGTCTCGGGACTCTGGGAGTAGTGTGCTTGTGGGTAACTGTTCTAGGTGATCAGGGGTAGTTAGTCTATAGTGATTCTGGCTATAAGCGGGGCCACGTTTGGCAGGTTTACGCACTAGAAGAAGGCAGTGATCAGAATATCTTTTATTTTTTGTTCTCTCTCTATCTCTCTCTCTGATGGCTTAATAACTAGCAACAGAGGTAACAGGCAGAGTCTGGTAGAGCGGCCACTAGCGTTAGCAGCTGATAAGCTGCAGATGGGAGAATTGGCTGATAGGTTTTTTCACATCACGTAACAAAACCTATAAAACAAAGAGCTCACCAAGGGCGGTGGTGGGGAGCCGGCGCGAGAGCCGGGCGGGGCCAACACACGCTGGAGCAGCGAGCCGCAAGCTGCCAGTTACCTCGCTTCGGGCCCTGGGGGCGCCACACCTAGCACCTGCTTCAGGGAGGGTCCTTTGCAGCCCTCGCGACCCGACTGTGGAGGAGAGGAGAAGAGGGATTAAATATCGAGAGGGAAGGAGGAGCGACTGACACAGGTAGGTAATTGTACTTTTAATTTGCAGCACCAGTAGATGCATTCTGACACTTTGGGGCCGATTTCGGACAATTTGATCTAGCAGGGCAATACTGAGCTACTTCTAACTCACAGAGCACTTAGTTTAAGGCAACAGATAAACGGAATTAGAACACAGCACTGTGCTAGGTCATAATAGGTAATGCTGCATTTCATGTAGCTTAAATAGCATCTAACTTCCAATTAAATTAAGGCACATTAAGGTAACAGGTAAAAAAGGGTTTCAACAGTGCACTATGCAAGGCTCAGAAACAGTTGAAAAAAAACCAATCAATATGTCCACGCCGACTTCTTCTGGCTAGGGTCCTTCTAGATTTCAAATAAAAATGGCGCCAACACCACGCTGGGAGCAGCGAGCCGCAAGTTGCCAGTTACCTTCATTTCGGGACTCCAGGGGGGGCGCTTCCACACCTTGCGCCTTACTTCAGGGAGGGCTTCCTTTGCAGCCCTCACGATCCGACTTCATTTCGGGGCTCGGGGGGGGGCGCTTCCACACCTAGCGCCTTGCTTCGGAGGCTTCCTTTGCAGCCCTCATGACCCGACTTCGTTTAGGGGCTCCAGGCGCTTCCACACCCCTGGCGCCTTGCTTCAGGGAGGCTTCCTTTGCAGCCCTCGTGACCCGACTTAGTTCCCGGGGCTCCAGGGGGGGCGCTTCCACACCTAGCGCCTTGCTTCAGGGAGGGCTTCCTTTGCAGCCCTCGCAACCCAACTTCGTTTCAGGGCTCCAGGGGGGGCACTTCCACACCTAGCGCCTTGCTTCAGGGAGGGCTTCCTTTGCTGCCCTCCAACAGTTTTGTTCTCCATCTCTCATCTTCCTTCATATTTTCTATTCTGACAGGGTAGCTACCTTCAGACAAAACTCTTTTCTCTCTTCTAAGCTGCCTTTTTCTACTGATCTGTTATCTTTTTTCTTCTTTTGGTCCAAGTATTGGGAGGTTATTAGACATGACCTACAACTGAAATATTAGAAGGTGCACACTTTTGGAATAGGTGCCTGATACTATACTAAAAATGGTTTGGAGGTGTTAGTACCCTTGGTAAATGTGACTGTGGGGATATATTAGTCAGTCCAGACTGTATACTATTGCCAAATTTGAAATGTGTTAACCCCAGAGTATGTATATGTATTACTTTGTTATAACCAATGTAGGAGTTACAAGGCTGAGTAGTACTGTCTAATGAGACCCTGGGGTAGATCTTTATGGAGAGGGAGGGCCGAAGTTCCACCCCTTCCAGGGCTTATTGGAAGGGTAACCCATAATTTATGGTTTCCCTCATAAAAAGTGGGGGGTAAGTGTGACAGGGTGCATCCCTGCCACTGTAGTAGGACCCCTTGAGTATATTAGGTTGCAACCTCTCTCTCTCTCTCTCTCTATATATATATATATATATAGATAGATATATATTCTTATCTAATAAAACTATCCCTTTTTTTTCCTTATGGAGGCAGGCCACCTCCAGACAACCCTCTGTGCTTCTTTTTAGCTTTCTTTCTCTTCCTTTCATGGTCCATATGATTGAGGTCAACATGCAGTGACCTCAAGCTCCCAGAGAGAAGGAGCTGATATAATAATAGAAATAACTCTATAGAATGGCTGACTATTTTAGCTAGAATGAAATATATGCATTGTATACAGTAAAATACCCTAATCAAAAGGGATACAGTGGCTATTTAGTGTGAAGGCAGAGAAAGACCTACATGACTAGCCTGTACATTAATATTTATTACAAAGCAACAAAACCCTTTCCTTTTTCTGTAACCCTGTTGCTGCTATGGAAATGTTAGAACCTGTACTGAATGCTGCAGTTTATCTATTGAATACATTGTACTGCATAATAAAGATTAAAGCATAGAAAATTACTGTCATGAAAGAACCTAGCATAAACATAGCTAGTGAAGACATAAAAAGGCTGAGAATACTAAAAGGGTAAAGCAAACACAAACCTTCTTTTGGCAACACAATAAGCTTTAAGCAAACATACTTCTTGAAGGAGAAGGAATAAATTAAGTCTGTTCTTACCTGATGCAGGGGAAAGAATGAAATATCATGTATAGGGGAACAGCGGCCCCTTGTGGTCCCTTTTTATAGTAAGCTGTCTGCCACTCAAGTCCCAATGGAAAGTTTTCCACCTTTAAGAAGGGGAAAATCTTTCTGGGAAAGTTCCTTTCTATTATCTAAAGCTGCTCCTCATTAAAGAAGGGTAACTAAGTCCTTCTAGCCAGTTATTTAATTAAATGAAGGGCCATGATGATGCTTGGTCACCTGACTCATGTGGGTGGGTATAAATAGTTCTGCCTGAGCAAACAGATGTTGTAACATGGCATCAATAGTGTGCCTGTGATCGAGCGAGCCAATAGGCGTAGGGCGGTCACGAGACGGCAGCCGAAGCGGGCATTAACCCAGCGTATATGCCGTGCCCGCTTCCGCAGTACCACCAACAGCCAGACCCCCTGCCTAGCAGCACTGGGCGCGATGTGCAAGGGAGACGAGGAGTGGCAGGACCGGCAGTTGTGACGCTCAGTGCTGTGGCAGACAGATACCACATCCGTGGGGGATATACCAAGGTGCATAGAATGCTCAGAGATGGAGTGTCCTACCCACAAGTGCCCGTGCAGAGCAGTAAACTGGAGAACAAGCTGGCCAGCATACTACAGTGAGCACCTGCAGCACAACCCACTCAGATGAGAATCCTAGCAGGACCCGGAAATAACATCGACCGAGATGCACCGCGCGATGGCAGCAGTCATGAGAGCCGTTAAAATGTCCATTGCAGACCTCCCGGCACCAATAATAGAGCAGTACCTGCACGGAACTCTGCACAATGTGACAGAACTGTTATCTGTCCGTTTCTGTGACACTAGATGAGCAGTCTCACTTGAGCACATCAGTATGTATGTAATCTGTGCTACAGGGCTTTGTGATATTCCATTAAAATATGTTACAATTCCCACGCCTCCGCCTGGTACTGTATTGCTGTCACAGTGGTCCCCCTCGACATCCCTTCAACAAGCATCAGGCCGTGTTACAAAAGCATTAAGCCACTCCGTCGGTGTGCTCTAATGCGATTGATGCGGGGGGGGCGGGTGGTAGCCCTCGGCCATGGGCCTCGGGCACGCACCGCCCCCCCATGCATCAATCCAGCATTAGAGCACACCTCCGTCATGGCTTAATGCTTACTTAGATAGGGTCAATGTCTTCTGACTAAGTGTAGGTGAAGGACTAGGGGAGTCCTGTGCTGCACTAAGGAGAAACATTGTGAAAAGTATTTACAAGTCTTTTCTTTTGAATTGTTGTGATTGTTTTATTTTTACTTTATATGATGCAAAAGCTGTTGTTTATGATTACAAAATAAACATCCCACTTAGAAAAAGTGAGTTGCACCCAAAATCTTGTGTTTGTGTCCATCTGTATTTCCCATACCTTTACATAGGGTTGGCATGCAGGCATTGGCAAATGAAATAAAGGTTTATGCCTGGGTCATTGGCTTGCTGGGCGGGGTTACAGAGCCTAGCTGCAAGGCTGTTCAAGATGTATTGTGTCTTAGGGTTATTGCCAGTTTCTCAGTAGCCTGATACTGTTTGCTGGAGATGTATATTGTGTCTTATGTTTTATGACTAAAATGGACTGATATGAATACTGAGTGTGTTGGGGTCAGTGATCTGGGGTGGGGGGGCACTGTATATTATGTGGATGGGGACTATCTTTATCCAGTGATTACCAAGGAAATGGGGGTTCAGGGGGGCACTGTACATTCAATGGATGGGGGAGTGTTGTTATTCTGTGTTAAATGAGGACATTATGCATCAGGGAGGGGAGCCACTAGACCATCAGATTGCATCCCTTGGGTGCTCTGTGCAGCATGCAATGTTGCTGTGTCCAGCCCCCCTTCCTTTGCCCAGAGTTACCACATGCTTATCAGCAGTGGTATTTAGCAACATGCTGCAGGTTATGCTAATGGCAGGAGCACGGCACTATTGTTTTGAATATCCCGGTACATGGGTTTTCATGTCCCCATCCCTTTGTCCCTCCCTTGAATACATTATTTTTTGGAGACGGCACTATCACGTTGTGCCGGCGCTAATTGCTCTTTTGAATATTGCAGCCGGGCACAATTGTGGCACAAACAGTTTGCACCTGGCACAAGGCTTTGAATATCTGGCCCTATGTCTCATGCCCACAGTCGACCCTCTAAGTAAAGATGGCATACCCTGGACACCTGGACTCTTTAAGCCCAGTCACCAGTCATCTGCATCAAGTTAAGGCAGACTGCTTGAACCCCAAGTGAAGTGTGGGTCTGATATTTCAATTTTTACTCCAGTCCCTTCACATCATCAGGAGGGATTTCAGTTATTTCCAATTATTAAAAATAAATTAGCATGTCTCTTCCAGAATTACAGATGCCTCTTGACACTCACAGTGCCTCTTGTTAAAGAATGTAACAAAGTCATAGTATATAAGGCTAAAACAGGCTATGTTTATTTACACAAAATCTGTATATATTTACAAATAGAACCACATCAGAATGAAAGTGTATTTACAAGAGAAAAATGCAAAGCAATTTATGTAAACAGTAAATGCAACATGTAGGTCTTCCTATAGTTAAACTGACATAAATAGAAAAGAATAAAAGTTTTTAAGTAAGTAAAGTTTTTAGTAAGCTTTTAAAATGTTACCCAACTGTCTCTTCCTTCCTTTATCCTTTCATATCAGCCAGTCTTCTCATGCACGCTGGCCTTTCAGCTTTGTACAGTGGAACCAGTCATGATGCAACACAGCAAAATGCAGTAAATGACATGTAATAAAATACTGCATAACAAATGGACCTAATTGCCACTGAATTGCAGAGTTCCTTGCAGTATACTGCAGTATTTTGTGTTATACTGTGGCAGTATTGTGTTGCATCCTCACTGGTGCCACGGTATCTGCTCATGGGTTCTGAATGTCTTTTTAATAAAACATCTGCAATCCTGCTTAAATCTCTTTCCCATAGATACCATCTTGATTGGACCAGTTGTTTTTTAACACATTTGCCATCCAATTGCCCATCCTACTGAGGTACGACTGATTCCCAAACATTATCACAATTCAAATTAAGACCCAGCATATGCTTTCTACACCTTTGAGCTCTTTCATTCACCCCCTGGAGCTTATTCCATAGCCATGTAAGCCTGATTATTTAATGACTTATCATATAAACCTCTGAGACAAGCTTTATCTTCACAGAAAAAGCAAATGACCCCTTTGATCTTATGTCTTGAGAAAGACAAGTTTGCTAACTTCATATATTACTATGCCATAATAATGCCCAGTTTAGCCAAACAGAGCATCCCTAAAATTAACTAAATCAAACCTGCTAAGGAGTCTAACAAGTGCAGTTGCCATCCAGTAAGAAAGAGATCTTGTTCAACTCAAATGCTGGCTGTTTTACTAACAGCAGACCATGTGGTACCCAGTTAACACTAAGTTATGTTTCTAGCATAACTCTCTGTCAATACAATCCTTGAGCCTTTAACACTACACATTCTTTTTTTTATTTATTTATTGAGATTTAGAAATACCTTTGAGTCAGAGACTCCTTTACAAAGGTTCCATGTCACATATTTTACATACAAAGACAGGTTACATAGCAGTACATCAGTACATAGTCAGGTAGCTACAGGAGCAATTGTGAGGCTAACAGTGAAAAACTAGGTAAAAGTTACTGCAAACACAAAATACAGATTGCACATGTGCAGAGCTAGGCTAGGGGGACACAGGTTGTGGCGGGGGGGGGGGAACTGGCCACAGCCTTTGCCGGCCAGAATAGTATAAGGTTTTTCAGTGGCAATCACAGTGGTTCAAGGACTGTAGGAGGTCTCTAAGAGCAGTTTTGAATGGTCCAAGTCTGTTCTCTTTTGCAAGTGGGGTGGGCAGACCGTTCATCCAGGAAGGGGCTCTGTAGCTGAAGGACCTTTGGAATTGGGAGATACGGCAGTGGGGGACAGAGAGGAGTTGCTTTCCAGAGCTACGAGTAAGTTTAAGTGTCAGGGCCAGTCTTATTAGTGGTGTGAGTCCTATGGGGCAGAGGCCTAAGGTAATTTTTTTTGCCATGAGGCAGGTGTGGAACCTAATCCTGTTGTCAAGGTTCAGCCAGTTGGTATCGTTGTATAGGGAGCATGTGTGAGTTAGATGGTCACAGCCCAGGGTGAGGCGACATGCTTTGTTGGGAGACACGTGAGTCTATGGAGGGCCGATGAGTTCACCGCCCCATGAATGAGTAGGCCATAGTCTAGCAGGGAGAGGACAGGATGAGACAGCAAACCTCAAGGCGTTTGGGGTAAGGCAGTGTTTGAGGCGATACAGGGCCCAAGCCACATTGAGGGCAACAGATAGGAGGTGGATATGTTGGTGGAAAGTGAGTGGGGGTCAAGGGTTCATCCTAGGTATCTCAAAGGAGTCCACTTGTTCCAGGGAGTCAGGTTGGCAGTTCGTACTTGAGGGCAAAGTTCCTTTCTAGCATTGAGCGGGTGGGAAAAGTACATCACCCTAGTCTTGTTATAGTTCAGGACAAGACGTTGAAAGGCGAACCATTTTTCAGTGGAACTAAAGGAGGATTGAAGGGAAAGGTGGAGTTGCAAAGGGTCAGAGTTTTAGGTATAGAGGACGGCATCATCCGCATAGAGGAGTAAGTTCCTGGAGCAGGTACTGGGGAGGGAGTTAAGAAAGAGGCTGAACAGTAGTGGTCCAAGGACAGACCCTTGCGGGACACCAGAGAGGACAGGTAGCCTACTAGATAGGGTGTCCCCAAATTTGACCTACTGGGAATGGTTAGACAGGTAGTCGAGAGAACCAGCCGAGGGCATCCTGAGAGAATCCAGTGTTGGTCAGTGCGGATAGCAGGGTGGGTGGTTAATGGTGTTGAATGCCTTAGTGAGATCAATGAAGACAGCTCCTGTGATTTGACCTCTGTCTGAAGCGCAGTGAATGTGAGTGGTGAGTTCCAGGAGGGCAGTGGTGGTACTATGTCCCTTCCGGAAGCCGTGTTGCTGCATACTAAGCAGGTTGTATTTGTTGAGGTGGTCCATTAGCTGATCTGAGACTATCCTCTCAAGGGCCTTGGATAGGGGAGGGAGAATGGAGATAGGTTGGTAGTTGTTAGTGAGGATCGGTCCCCATTTTAAGTATCAGCGTAATATGTGCAGATTTCCAGTAGGAGGAATTTCCTAGGCATAAGGAGGCGGTTTAGTATATGGGTGAGGGGTTGAGCACCTCAGGAGAGAGAGTCAGAGGAGTTTCAGGTCTAAGGTGTCACTGCTATACGGGAGTGGCTTAGTGCCCTTCTGAGATAAGGCTCGGCGCCCTTAGGTGCAATGCTGTGCAGGTGAAAGGAGGGACTATTGGGGGTGGGGGTGGGTCAAAAAGTTTGGGGAGAACCATGCTGAGGTTAGAGAGGCATCATTGAAGGCATCGCCATTCAGGCTGGATCAAGGTAAAGCACCCATCAACCCTAATCTGGCTAGGGGTGGTGTTGGAGCATTTCCACAGAGGTCCTTAATATTGGCCCAGAACTTTCATCCTGAGCCCAGGAGTTGGTTAGGAAGTCTTGTAATTCTCTGCTTTAGTTTTACGCAAGGACCAAGTACATTTGTTCCATGCCTCTCTATAGCTCTGTCTGTCAGCTGGCAGGCCAGTCTCATTGGAGAGGTGCCATAGGGAATCTCTGTTCCGCATGAGGTCAGGAGATGTTCAGTGATCCACAGTAGCCAGATTACCTTTGGCCACCCTTTGGTGATCGGAGCAAATTTATAGCAAATGGTGTTAAAGGTGAAGATGAAGAGGTCAAGGAGCTCGGTCAGGGTGAGGGCCTTCATAATGAAGGACCAGTCCATTTTCCTGAGATATACTTTGAGTTGTGCAAGTTTGCCTGGCCAAGTCTGTGCCGATAGATTATTTGGGGGATTTGGGTGATTTGTACATCCAGGAGCAGAGTACAGGAGAGTGATTGCTAAGGGCATTTGGGAGAACAGTAGTACTAGCGATTTTAATGGGTGGTTGGTGAATACCAGGTCCAGCAGGGAGGAGGACCCAGTGCGCTGGTTCAGTCGGGTGAGGGATAAGACTACTTGCATAAGGTCTTGGGCAGTAGCAGCGTCTATGAATGGTGTGGCAGCTTTGTCAAGCCAGTTAATATTAAAGTCTCTAGTATGATTTTCTTGGCTTGTGGTGGAAGAGTGGTCAGGTAGCACAGTACAGAGTCGAAGGCCGCCTTCTGATCCCTGGGGGGAATGTAGACCAGAGTGATGAGGAGGGGGGGATCTAGAGGTTCCCAGTGTGACTTTTATATTGAGGGCCTGTGGGCCAGGATGTAGCTGGGAGGTGGGAAGTGATGTCCCATAGGACCTCTTTAGTATATACTGACACAGCCCCGTTCACTCTCGATCTGCCTGGAAAAGTTGTACCCAGTGAGATTTAGCGATGAGTCAGGGACCGATGTGGACAGCCAGGTTTCACTAACCCCAATGATTTCAGGCTGGTGCTGGTGGACCCAGCCCTGGAAGGAGTCCCACTTTTTGAAGGCTACAAACATTAAGGTGTGTCGCAGTCCGCTAGTTGGTGGGTGGGCAGGTGCGGTAGTTTTAATGCATCCTTAATGTTTTGCAGTTCTCTTTGTGCCTGACTCTGGCTTGGTAGTTGATGTTGCCTATTTTCAATGCATGCAGCTATTTAATTATTTATTTATTTATTTGAAAACTAGTAATCATGAGAGGCACACTGAGCCAAGGCTCATTTCTAGGTGCAACCTGGGTGGGGGTTACAGGAGGAACAGTGAAACATATTACAATTCATTATGTAGTACAGACAAGAAAAGCAGACACAGTAAATAATACTTCACTGTCAGAAGCTTGTGTAACAATATGAATTTGTCAGCTTATGTATTATTTATTATAAGGATGCTGTGAATGAAAACTACTGATTTTCAAAGAATGTATGGCTTCTCCTTTGAAGGCGGTGATGTTCAGAAAGACAAACCTTGTAATGATTAACAACAAAAGATGACTCCCAGAAGAGGAGTTGTTTACTTTAACCTTATAGAGAATTTAATTATATGTTTGCAGTAGGATGCTCTCAGAACCATAGAGGCAAGCCAAGTATATGTTTGTGTGGATTACTATCAGAAATGGAACTGTTTACTGTAACCATACAGGGGTATTTGCTTTGACAAAAGAACTGTTTGTACCTTGTGACTAAAATCAAAGGTTTGAAGAAGTTTTATAATCTTACATTGGAGCTTGAATGTAATGTGGTTATCATCAGAAGCTTGAGGAACTGGGTCTAGCCTTCCAACATTGTAAACACATTGGGTATAAATATAGAACCAGTTTGGTGGCCAAGCTGAGACAGAACCTGGACTGTTGACAGGCCTGTGCTATGTCTGTTCTCCCAAAAAGGTGATGCCCTTCCTGTAAACTGCATGGCTGATAAATAAAATGTGTTTATATGCTGTAACTGTTTCTTTGTGATGCCAGTGCCCACCAGAGCACAAATCTACAAGGGCTTGATTTTATACAAATTGAAATTGGCACCTCAGATAGGATTCATTCAAAGAACATAGAAACCGCGATGGGGTAGATAAGGATCATAACCTAACTACTCTGGGCACTGTGTGTTGGTGGATAGAGGCATGGGATCCCCGCAGCTGATCAAAGACACATAGAATGTCCAGCCTATTCTTTAAGTGCCGCACAGTTATGAGTTGACAGTTTAACTGTTAGTTGGCAGACAGGGCGTAGGGGGCTAACTGCTGACTGAGGGCACATAGTGTGCTGAGTTGCTGCTTAACTACAACATTTGATTGTGATCATGGCACATTGTGTGCCCTGCTTATGTTTAAAATGCAGCCTAACATTGGCCCGGTGGTGCTGAGGGTTGAGGCGCTAGATGCCACACCTCATGCCACACAGAGCGCGACCGGGTTTGGGAATGGACTAGGGCCACCGGGGGTTGACAGGGGAGAGGGTGGATTGAGCATCCCAGGACTGCTCCCCTCCCTCTGGGGTGGGTCTGGGGGAAGCGCCGTGCTTGAGCACACCCTGGTGATGACCGGGGGTGGCACAAGTGCAGCCCCAACAATGGGGTGGAACACAGCAAGATGCCCACATGTGCATTGTGCATCATTGCACTGCTGACTCCTGAGGACCTAATTGGAAGAAAAAAGGCTAGGTGCGACCATGCAGCTTGATGGCCGTGCCCCTGCTGACCTGGAGGCCTGTCATGGAATCACATCGGGGGGTCTGGTCCAGTCCATGATGAAGAGGTAAGGGAGATCCTTTGATGGATTGGAACACCATACCAGACTCCATGTATCGAGTGAGTCTGCTGTCCTCCAGGTGAGTGGGGTCTGTAGCTGGATGCCCCTGCCAGTGCACTGCAGAAAGATGCATAAACACAAGGAATAAAAATAAAAATAAAAATAAAATGCAGCCTAACCATAAATCAGCAGACAGGGTGTGGGGACCAAGCAATTGACTAAAGGCACATCACATGCCATGGGTCTGCTTAGTGCATTGTTATGGCTCCATGTGATAATGGTGGCGTCAAAACAGTGAATCCAGAAAACTGAATGCAATTAGAGTGCATTGGTGTCCTGTATCATCACAGACACTGTATGACCCCTGATGCTCTCCAGCAATCATTTCCATCCTTGACTATGGATTAGTCACCTATGGTGACACAATGGATACTGCCTTAAAAGATTCACACTTGCACTAAACAAGTCCTGCAGGCTGATCACTGGTACTGTTTGACACATGCACACATGTGACTTGTATGAGCGAGACAAACTGGCTCCACCTAGGGTAGGATTACCTACCAAACCTGCCTGCTCACCAAAACAATCAGCCTAGGCCTCACTCCCACTGCTACCTTGCCTCATCTCACCTTCCCTTAATATTTGCTCCTCCTGCAATGCTGCCAAACAAACATTTCATGTCCCATTTTGCAGAACTTCCACAAGCAGAGCACACCTCCTGGCTCAACACACTTCCCCTGATATTATGAATGAACCTAAACTGGGTCCCTTTAAGCTCCTGCTCCTCAAACACCTTACTGCCTTTAGCAGCTGTTATTGTGCCCACTAAGTAATTCCCCCTCTTCCTCTCCCCTTATGTCTTTTTCCCTTCCACCCATACCCTCCTCCCCTCCTTCCTCCTTCTCCACCCCTTTCCTTAGTATTCAATATTTCTCTACTTCCTTGATCTCCCTCCCTGATCCACTCCTAACACCCCCTACCGTGGTCCTACTTTTCCTCCATCTGACAAAGTCTTCTTTGATTGCCTTGTACAACCTACTCACCCTGCGCTTCACATGTTACCGACCTTAGTTAGGTCATAATTCAACCTAGCTGATTGTGCTTCGCAATGCTAGTTCTAACTGTACTCATAGTTTCCATTACTTATGTTAACTCCTTTTAGGCAACTACTGGTTTGTCAACATTGCTGTTACTGTTTTATCACCCTGTTGTCTACTACTGTAACTAGATGCTGACTGTACCTAATTACCCCTGGCACCTACATTCTAATTAATGTTCTTGCTATCTTGCAATTTACTTGTTATAGGAACTTGTTCTAATTTAATGTCCACTGGTTATTACTACACATTGTTTCCTTGTTTTTGATGCCTTTTTTAGCTTACCTTGTTTAGTTGTTCAGTTTGACGTAGAACCTTTGTAAAAGAACTGCTAGTTCAAATGTCACTGTAATCCAAGTTATCAATAAATAAATAAAATAATAAACAGCTACCATCAGAAACATTAACTTTCACCCAATACACAGTACATTGCCAGAAAAGTACACTAATCTAACCTACTTTTCTGTAGGCAGGGGGCTCTGCCTCCACACCCCCATGGGGGGGCTGCACCCACCAAACCCCCTGCTATCTTTAGGATTCTTACTTCAGGTGCTCCTTGACACTGGGGTAGGTTAGCACCTTGGAGTCACTTTTAACACCATGTCACACTTTGCTAGTGGTCACCTTTTTTGTTGTCGCTCACTTGCCTTTGCCATTGTAGAATCACCCTTATTAATTCACCTTATTTATGTGATACCTATTGTTATTTGTGATCATAGTAGAGAATTACATCTCCAAGTTTGTGACCAGCCATGGGGCAGTGGAGTTCAAGCAGGACGTGAAACACCAGTCTGAACCCTGGCTGTGGGTCCAAGAAACAGTTTAAAGATCTAGAGCATGACAAGAAACTAAAGGAAAAGAAAAAAAGTTATTGTATGGCAAGCATTGAAGCTAAAATGAAATGTATGAAAGATAATTTGAGTGAAATGAAACAAATCTTGTAAGACAAAAATAGAGCATCTGGTCTCTTATGGACCAGTTGACTAATTTAACAGCTGCCAAAAAAACATTGACTTGCAGTGTAGATGAGAAACAAATGGAGACAGACACATTGCAATTACACTCAAGCTGCAGTGCACGGATCTTAAAGGAGCTGTGCATGTGCAGCATGAGCAGTTCAAGAACTAGCTAAGGGGACTGAGACTGGTTACTCCAAACATCACCAAAAGTATAGGAGATTGCAAGAGCAAGATTTAAATGACAAAGGTTAGGTGTATGAAGGAAAACACTAGCATGCTGAGACCTGAAACCTTCAGTGCAGAAATGGGCTTACAGTATGCCAGCTTAACCTTTAACTTTTTTTTCCTGTTTTGGCTGCAACCTTTCTTGTATACTAACCTTTCTTCTATGTTAATCCTTCTAATATTCTGTCTTTTCTTCCTTGGTCTGATCACCCAGAGCAGAAACTTTGTTTTTCTTTTCTGATTCCTCTCTTTCTACCCCATGTACACATCTGTGGCTAAACATTAAGTCATGTGGGCTGCTTTTGAGCAGTTAGCATGAAAGAAAAGCTTGTTGGCTTTGGTGCTATGTTCTTCTGGTAAAGTTGCTATGTGTAAAATATGGTACCTGTGATAAAAATTACATAAGCAAATGTTACAATACTGTTTTCTGACCCTAAAAGGAAAAAGTAAAATAAAACATTGAAAGTGAACTACAGCAACCTCCTTTACTTTTACATGAAGAGTTACTAAGGTGTCAGGAAGCTTGATGTGGTTTGGGGTAAAATTTATAAACCACAACCTGTTTCATATTTTTTAATTCTCTGGGTCTGTGGAGTTCAGTTTTCTTGTGAACTGTTCATTAAAGCATCAGTTATAATGGTTATCATCACACGCCTCACCCGGAGGCTCTACGGATCACTGTCAATTCCTCCATCCTCTCCCTCCTTGACTACAGCATTACCATATACTGTGCTGCCCCCAACTCTGTGCTAAACGCACTCCACCTGTGACTTAACAAAGCCTGCCATCTCATCCTAGGCTGTGATCGCCTCACCCACACCTGTATACTCTACAATGTCTCTAAATGGCTAAACCTAGATAGCAGAATCAGATATCATACAAGCCTCATGACAAAGAAGATACTCCTAGGTCTCATCCCTCCTTCTCTCTCCCAATTATTCAACCAGCATCCCCAGTCAGATCCACATGAAACTCTAACAAACCGCTACTCTGGGTACCCCACCTCCATACCTCCCAACTGCAAAGAACTTTCAGCTACCAAGCCCCGACTTGGACTAACTCTCTCTCAATCCAAATAGCCAATGAAACAAGGATAGGTCCTTTTAAAGCTAGACTAAGGGAACTCCTCCTCGGCTCTAATGCCTGTGATTGCCCATGACCCTTTTCTACATCATTCTACCTTAAGTGTGCCTATAACTATTTCTGTCTCTGGGTCAATATCTCTACTACCTCTCTATCAGAATATCAGCCAGTTACAGTATTTTCTGCAACTATTTTGGCCGTGCTAAAATGAGACTCAACTACTGTACAGATCAGGACCTCCTCCTGATCTACCTTGACTGACATGTATTGTGATGTAATGTATTTCTTCATTATGTATTATGACTAACACGTACTGAAATGTAATGTAACTCTTCATTATGTATTATACTGTACTGTCTCATCTCTGTTAACTAATGTTGCCCTGTATTTTAATGTATGACGTGGAACCTTTGTAAATGAGTCTTTGACTCAAAGGTCTTTCTAATTACTGTATATCCAATAAACAATAATGCAAAATAACCTAATAGAAAAAGTGCAAGTGATCAGAACAGGTGAATAACATTTTTTGAAGTTATATCTATTTATGGCTTGTGATACAATTGCATCTCAGTTGATAGGTTTGGGAAAGGGACTTGCCAGTATCATTTACCTTCCAGAAAAAAAAAACAGAACTTGCTCCTTTTTCCAAAGGAGCTTATTTATGGTTCTTAAGAGGAACAATCTTGGGAATTTGCCTTTATACTATGTTTAAGGTTTTCCTCTTAATAGCCACAACATGCCTAAATTACTGTAGGTAAGTCACATATCCATGTGATTTTCATGTTTCCACAATTAAATTAATTAGGGAGGCAAGAAAGTTGAAAATTGCAACCTTTTTCTTTATGGTGTATGATGTCAGAATCACTGTCTTGGATTTCAGGGACGCATGTTGAGCAACCTCTGCTTAAACCATGGGATAAAGGACTATGCATTGTAAATTTATTGCATAAGCATAAGACAAGTGTGCATCTTCATTTCAGTAAGTGCTTTTCAGCTTTGTAGCAAAAAAATGCAACTTGGATAGGAAGCATTACACTTCCTGTCATGCATGTACCACAGAGTGAATGGCATCATGTTCTTGTTATGCTAAAAACATTACTATTGCATGTATTTTTTTTGTTCTGGCAGAGAAGGTTAATTATTCTTATGTATTGTATAACTTTATTAGCAAGCTTTACATGTCATATTTCACATTTTTAAGTAGCCTTGTCACATTTTAGTTGTTTCTTGGGCATGTAGTAGTATAACACAGGATCTTAATAACAATATTGGTCATTTTTGACAATTGTCTATTTTCAGGAAATCTTTTAGTTTTGTATGTGATATGTATTGGCTACCTCATAAGAATTTTAACATAAACTGCTTGTTAAGAAGGTTAAATCTCACTCTAAAATAGCTCCCTTTGCCCCTTTGCCCACTGCATTGCACACGCTAATCTCCTTGCAAAGCAAGGTACTCGAAGAGGGAAGCTATGGACCTTTATGCCCCCACCATCTATGGCAAGATTTACAGTAAAACAAGCTGGCCTCATGGAACCAGTTATCCAGTAGACTGGAATGTGAGAGACAATATCATGATTTTTGCCTTTGTAACACCTGAACATGCATTATGTGATAGATGGCAGGGTCCTTACTTTATTGTGAATAAATGTAACCCTTCTGTGCACAAAGCTCATATTACAGGCAATAAAAGGCCAACAGATAGATGGTTTCATGCTAATTAGTTGAAACTGTTTAAGGGTTAGAACTAATGTGTGGAGGAAAGGATGGGAATCAAATACTTCTGCTTGTTTTCTATAATTTCAGAATGCAGAAGAGCACTCTGGTAATCTTCCTCTTTGCTGAACATGTAATGGATGAGGAGAGCATGCAGATGGAAGTAGTTTCACTGGTCCATGGCATGGAGGGTGACACCATAGTTCTCCCTGTAAATGTGATTGGGAGGGTATAGAAATGGTGATATGGGGAAGTTCTGGGGACTTGCACAGTAATACCTGGGAAGATGAGAGTCCGGGAAACTCCCAGTGGCACATGGACAGAGTTGTTGAGTATGAACAATGGTCTCTCTTGCTGTAAAATATTATGAAACAGGATGAAGGTGGATGGAACATCTACACTGGAGGTCAAATGGATTGGTGGCTAGTGTGTGGTAATAAAGAACTAAAAGTGACTGTACTAACAATGACCCAGCCACCCACCATGAGCACCATTAACACTGTTAAAACTACCTTTATGAATTTGTCAATGCCCTGGAGAGTAACTGGGTCCACCTAGTAACTTACCTTCTACTTCTATCCTGGGGGACTTTGTTAAACAATGTACAATTTTTGCATATACCTGTAGCTTTTAATCTTTTTTTCTGTCTAGGATATGATGGAATACATGCCTTGTGTGGGGATGAGTGCATCTATGTTTTATGTCTCTCTCGATTAGTTATTACTGCTGCTCACCAAGCTAGGGCTCAAGATCCCATAGCCAGACAGGAAACTCCTCCGAAGCATGGACACCTTCGTTCTAGGTGGCTACAGAGCCTAGATGGAATGATGGGCTCCATCTCGGGCCTTGTTAAGTTTGGGTATGCATATTATAATTTTTTTTGGTAAATACAATTGTATCATATTATAAAATGCTGTATGTTAGCAGCAAATTTTTGTATAACTGTGTGACTAGTCAGTATATTATGTCTGCTCTCTGTTGTATGTGTGTCTGTACCCCCTTCCCTGAGTCGTACCTGGAAATGAGCTTCACTCATGGTAACTTTCTTGGTTATCAAATTTTAAATAAATAAATATGGAACTGGGCAGACTTAGAAACAATTAAGATGACATATCCATTATTTTGAACATCAATCTGTTGTGTCCATCTTTAATCTGGATTTGCAGGGGATTGATGGTCTAACTAGAGAAGAGAGATAAGCTGCATACAATACACAAGATATTTCAAGGTTTTTTAATCAAATGCAGTCCAAAAATTAATGAATTGATCTGTGTTAATAACAGAGAAGCATGCCAGCAGCAAATGGGCAGAGAAGTAATATGCACAGGCTATGGCAATTTTGTTCTTACAATGACTACTAATTTGATCAGAAATGAGGAGACAGGGGACCTTATTCCAGAAGAGGGACTCAGGGCTTGATTCAAGCCTTGTGTTTGATGCAAAAGGGGTCGCAGATACGCCAAAGCCCCTCAGATGCAGAGTGGTCCGATTCTCAAAGTGGTGGTGCATTTTCAACATTTTCCCTACTTTACAGCTGCTTGTACCAAAGAGTTGGCAGGGAGTAGGTGGTCTAACTCCCTGCATCCAGCATTCTGGACTTGCAGTAGGACTTTTGTGGCAAGCATCTTTTGGAATCACGCTTGCTGCAATGTTTGACGCAAATTGCAATTTGTGTCAAACACCCTGTAACAAGTTCTCTGTGACAAACACATCCTTTCCAGAATCAGCCCAAGGATGTTTCCCTGACCTCATTCCAGATAATTACTTGAGCAAATGGTATTACCCAGTCTGTGTTACCAATACACAGGACATCCATTCAGGATGCTTGAAATCCGGTCAGAAATTTTCATCTGTGACAGCTAGAAACTTGAGGTATGTTACCTTGCACCCTAACCAGGATGAGTGTTACATAAGTGGGTCCTGTTCTGTCAAAGATGCTTTATAAATATATTTTACTGTTTCCCTACCAGTGTTTGATCCAGATGAAGCCGTTTAAAAAAAAAATGGCCACAGTCTATTCAGTAGGCTACCTAGAGGGGGACATTTATAAAGAGAGGGTGGACATACCATCCCTTTTGGTTTTCAACCCCACTACAGAAATTTGGCAGGCGACAAACACAGCATGTTGCCTTGTGAAAGGATATAGGTATGTATGTCTGTGTGACATTTTTGATGTTGCTGTACCTGTACAAAGACATGATGGGACTGTGAACCAAAATACTACCCAAAACTTGACACGCCTTCTGAGGCTCACAAAATGGTGCCCCCTCATTGAAACGGTGACTTACAACATGGATGATCAGTACTGCATATCCACTTGTCATGAATCATTCATTTATGGCAACTTGCTACGTCCAGGGATTGCCTCAAACTTCTGCTTCACACCCACTGCTCGCACTGTCATTGGTCAAACAGTTACACTACCAGTACCATTTCCTAATGAATAATATGTTCTTAGTTAATTTGGTCATCAAAATTAGGTCATAAAATGCATTCCAACATTTAATGTGCATATTTCTCCTCTCTCCCTAAACTTTAAAATGTATTGAACCGTGAAAATGAACATGTGATAAGAATCATAAATAGCATGAATCAAGCACAGCAGTCAATGAATACTCTATTACATGATGGTGATTTTGATTTATTAATCTCAAGTAGTTGAATGGAAATTACTTTCTAAGGAACTGAAAGCTTTAAAATTAGCTAATGCTCTTCATCTGTATAAACAGTCAAATTAAATAGGTGATGATACCATTTTCATGTATCTAACGAGGGACTGTAACCATATGAATTTCTCAGCTTATGTTTTAAGGATGCTGTGAAAGAAAACTACTGCTTTTCAAATATTGTATGGTTTCATATTTAAAACAAGCTAAAGCACACGCTCACCCATTAGAACTCGGACACGGAGCTACTTTTAAAATCCCATTTATTAGGCACCAAGATGCGCTTGATGCGTTTTGGACAAAGTCCTTGAAAAAGCGTGTGCTTTAGCTTGTTTTAAATATTTTCGTTTATTTGGCTAGATGCACCGCTAATTCCGAGTGCACGGTTCGTCTGTTGGAAGATATTGTATGGTTTCTTCTTTAAAGAAGGTGAATTTCAGAAAGACAAACCATGTAATGACTAACAGCAAAAGATGACTCTCAGAAGAAGAGCTGTTTACTTTATTATACAGAGGAATTTATTAAAGGAGTGCAGTTAGCGCCTCTATCGTTAGGGTTAGACTGACACTTCAATGTTAAACCCCAATATTTGCATCTTGATAACTTTTGCATACTTTGACAAACTAGCCCAAAATTTGGAATGTGCAGTTAGGCTACCAGAGTCTCAAAATGTGAAAAGTTTTGTGGTGGTGTCTTGTACGGTTTTCAAGATATGGGGTGCTAAAAATAAAAAAAGTAAAAAAACTTTTTCCCTTTATTTAACATATTTCATTTTTTTGCTTACCATTTAAAGCCCAGATGGTATGACATTTTTTTATGACATTTTCAGGGCTGATGGGGTCTGTGCCAACAGTGTGCTTTGGGATAGTTTGGTGAAAAATATCATACCATTTTTGAATTATAATGATTTTTTGAATAAAGGCTAGCTGGGGCATCACTAGGGGTGGGCATTCAGGGATTGAGCTCAGAATATTTCTAGTAAACCCCAAACAAAATGTCATAAATGCATAAAATATAAATTCCATGTTGAAACGTAACAGTTTGTTGGCCTGCCCAACTCCAAAGCCGCACGCTGCTGGCCCGGGGGGCAGTTCGAGCCCCCCTTGATCGGATATGGAGTTCCGCAGACCACAGGGTTTGATTTTACTGTCAGTGGGGTGGCCACTTTGAGACAGAAGTCACGGAGATACTCTGGGGCAGTAATGGGATGGACCAGGTGGTCCAGCGCTATCAGCTCAGCCGCACTTCTCATTGGCTTTGCAGAGTAAAAGTTTGTGCTCAAAGTAGTTGCCTCCACGTGACAAGTCACTGACGAGGAGAGAGGAAAAAGTTAAAGTAATTGCAGCTGTTTAAAAAGTAAAAAAGGTGCCGCTGTGTTTGGGATCAGTCTGTCCTCTTTATGTTGCCGTCCTGCTGCTTAGACTGGGTGCCACTTCCAAGTGCTAAAATTTAAACAAAATTTATCATCAAGAAGGACTGGGGGCGTAGGTGGACTGGAGCAAGCTGTGGGGTTATGGTTAATCAGTTGCAGGCAGGAAATCACAAAGAAAACTGAGTTAATGCTTCTTTATGTACATTTCTTCCTATATCCAGGTCTCTTCTTCTTAGTTATTTTTTTATCTTCCTTTCTTTGTTTTTCATCTTTTTTTTAATTTATATCTATTTTCAGTCCTGTTGTATCCCCATTATCTGTTTCATCCTGATGCTGACAGTGGCACAGAGAAAATTAAATACTTAACAGCATTCACATAGTGAAGCAAGGATGAAGTGACATTTCTAGTTCATTAGCTAATCAAGTTGGTGAGCACCTGAAGACAAAGGTCCAGGGCAGGACTGGAGGGGTGGGCAAGAAGGGCTTGAAGTCCAGTCTGGCACTAATTGTTTTTCAGTCTGGGCAATCTGTTACCATACCACCTTTCTATCACATTACTGTGATACTGTATATAGCAAAGTGGATATTCTGCAATTCTTCTAGCCTCCCATCTCTATACATTTAGTGCTAGAGGAAAGGTCAGTCTGAAGTATAACTTTTTTTTACAAATTACTCAGTCACAGTTTGTTTTCTAAAGGTTCTCATGCCAGTACATTTTACCAAGTTGGGTATGTGTAATTTTGAAAAATGGTTTACTGCCAGTGCCGTCCAATACAACCCTTGTTTTACATGAAATGAGCATTTATTCAGTGTGATGTTCCTGATCGCCAGTTTATAAATAATAAAAAGATAGCAAACCATGAATGATGGTCTTTGGACTTTTGTCACATTTATTTAGCTTTCATGGACTGGGATGTGATCTCCCAATCCCTGAAAGCTAAGTAAAGGTGTACAAAATGGATTAATGGATAATCTTCAGCCCTCAAAGGTTAAAATTTATGTTTTTTAGTCTTTGAAGGACATTGAAATGTCAATGAACCCAAGGCTGGAACAGTAGTGGTATTGTAAAATTTTGATTGCAGATGTCACAGATAACTAGTCAAATACCAAAATCCAGCACAGTTCTGGACAAGCTTTCATTGGTTCTTTTTGTTAATTTAAAATACATTAAAAAAGATGTTGAGACTTTTGAAAATTTAGAATTGGACCATAAAATATTAAATAAAACTTAAAGTAAGTAGATCAACTGTAAGGGTCAAAGATTCCTGTTGCCATGTAAGTGACTCTATCAATGAAATAGGAATAGACTAAAGTTGTAGAAAATCAGCCGGCCTGCTGGCTCAGAGGCACGACTTCCATTTAGGGTGCTGATGCCCCGGGTTCAGAAATAGACTCCGGAGTCAGAGAGCCAACCAGGTCGAGTAAGATTGAGCACCCAGTGGACTGCTCTCCTATTCTGAGTGGAGGTGGGGTTGAGTGTCTGATGCATGACAGACCCCTGGTGGAGGGCTGGAGTCCTGAAGGATTAATCCTAAGTCATCCAACAAACATTCATGGTGCAACCCTTCTAAAATTAATGGAAACATAGAAACATAGACTTTGACAGCAGATAAGAACCACTGGGCCTGCCCAGTCTACCCATTTCCCTACCTATTGGAAAAGCTGCAGATTCTAATTAACCAACAGCCTACTTCCTGAAACCCCCCACTATAATTGCCTTATGTCTGTCACATGCATGTTTGAATTCCCCCACTGTTTTAGACCCCACACCCTCCCCAGGAAGGTGGTTCCATGCATCCACCACTCTCTCCATGAAAAAAAATTCCCTTACATTACCCCTGAGCCATCCCCCCTCTATCTTTAAATTGTGCCCCCTTGTTCTTACACATTTCTTTTTCTGAAAGATGCTACCCTCCTGGATTTTGTTGATTCCCTTGAGGTACTTGAAAGTTTCTATCATGCCCACCCATCCCTCCTTTCATCAAGGGTATACATATTAAGCTCTCTCAGTCTCTCTTCATATGGTTTGTGATGCAGATTCTGCACCATTTTAGTTGTCCTCCTCTGGACTGCTTCCATCCTGTCTATGTCCTTGCATAGATGGGGTCTCACCAACTGTCTGTACAGAGGGATAACCACTTCCCTTTTCCTACTTGTGATGCCCCTCCCTATGCATCCGAGTATCCCCCAGGCTCTCCTTATCAACTTCTCACATTGCTTACCCACCTTTAGGTCATCTGATATTACTACCCCCAGGTCCCTTTCAATTATTGCTGTTGTTAGTACCTCCCGTGCTATTGTGTACTCTTCTCCAGGGTTTTTGTTTCCCAGGTGTATTACTTTGCACTTCTTTGCATTGAATTTAAGTTGCCATATGTCTGACCATTCCTCCAACCTTGCCAAGTCCCTTCTCATCCTTTCTACCCCCCATGTATCAACTCTGTTAGAGATCTTTGTGTCATCTGGAAAGAGGCATACCTTTCCTTCCAGACCTTCTACAATGTCACCTATAAAGACGTTAAGAGGACTGGACCCAGTACTGAGCCCTGAGGTACTCCACTAGTAACCCTCCTTTCTTCAGAATGTATTCCATTCACTATTACCTTCTGCATCCTGTTGTACAACCAGTTTGCTACCCAGGCTACCACTCTGGGACCCACTCCCAGGCTGGCTAACTTGATTATTAATCTTTTGTGCGGGACTGTGTCAAATGCCTTGTTAAAGTCTAGGAAAGCCATATTCACAGCCCCTCCCTGGTCTATCACTTTGGTCACCCAGTTAAAGAAATCAATTAGATTTGTCTGACATGACCTTCGTGCTGTGAATCCATGCTGCTTTGGGCCCTGTGCCCCGCTGGCCTCTAGGTACTCAACAATTCTTTCTTTCAGAAGTGATTCCAACATTTTCCCTACCACTGAGGTCAAACTAACAGGTCTGTTGTTTCCTGCTTCTGCCTTGCTCCCACTTTTGTGAAGGAGTCTCACATCTGCCTTCCTCCAGTCCTCAGGTACCATGCCATCCTCCCACGATTTGTTAAAAAGTGTGGTCAGTGGTGTCACTAGGTCTCCCCTTAGTTCTTTTAGGAATCTGGGGTGAATCCCATCAGGCCCCATTGCTTTGTCCACCTTGAGTTTTAGGAGTTCTTTCAGGACTCTTTCTTCTGTAAATGGACTGGTGTCAACCCCCCTACCCAAAGTGCTTCCATTGTTTGGTTTAGGTAACTCCTCCTCTTCTTCTTTTGTGAATACTAAGCAAAAGTATTCATTCAGCATCTCAGCCTTTTTACTGCCTCCCTCTGCCCACCTCCTCTCTCCTTCATTAATCTTCACTATCCCTCTCTTAACTTCTCTATGCTCCCTAATGTAACTATAAAAGGCTTTATCCCTCTTCTTAACTGAGTTGGCTATTTTTCCCTCGGTTTGGGCCTTTGCTATTCTTACTGCCTTCCCCACTTCTTTCTGCTTTAATTAATACAGTTCCCTGTTGAGCTCATTTTGTGATTCCTTATACTTTTTGAATGCAGCCTTTTTCTTCTTAACCTTCCCTGCCACCTTTTTGAGAACCAAAGTCTTTTTTTTACTCTGCTTTGTTTTCCTCATTTGTTTCACACAAAGGCTTGTTGCCTCCATGATGGCAGTTTTGATTTTTCTCCATTTTACTTCCACCCCTCCTTTCTGGCCATTTGCTAGTGCATTCCTCAGGTATTCACCCATTGTGCCAAAGTCAGCCCTTCTAAAGTCCAGTATGCTTGTTTTTGTATGGCTTGTCTCCATGGTTGTGCTTATTGTGAAGCACACTGTGCAGTGGTCACTTGTTCCCAGATGTCTACTGACTTCTAAATCTGTGATCCTCTCTCCATTTGAGACTACCAGGTCTAATATTGCTCCCTCCCAAGTGGGTTCCAACACTAGCTGTCTAAGACATGCCCCCTGTAAGGCATCGAGAATGACCCTGTTCTTGGATGTGGCTGCAGTACATGTTGTCCAGTTAACATCTGGCATATTCAGGTCCCCCATCAACAGTATCTCCTCCTTTTCAGCCATTTTGAGAATATCCTCTCTCATTTTCTTGTCCATTTCCTCCCCTTGAGATGGGGGTCTGTATACAACCCCTGTGCGGACTGTGATCCCATTCTCTGTCTCCAAGGTGACCCACAGTGTCTCTGGTCCTTCCCCTTTACTTAGTTCTGTAGCTTTGATTCCTTCCTTTATGTAGAGAGCTACTCCACCTCCTCTTTTGCCCTCTCTGTCCCTTCTGTAGATTGTGTACCCTGGTATGTTGACATCCCAGTCATGGTTCTCTGTGTACTATGTTTCTGTGACTGCCACAATATCCAAGTGTTCCTCTTCTATCAGGGCTACTACCTCAGGAAGCTTGTTTCCCAGACTACGGGCATTGGTACTCACTGCCCTCCATTTAATGTTGGCTTTATTCTCCCCCCCATCTCTGCTCATACTGTCTTTGTCTATTTTTCCATTTACCCCTGTCCTGCCCTCTGTCAAGCTCTATACCTCGGTGTTTACCTTACCAGCTGCCATGTTTTGTGGGGGGAGGCTTGAAATTTCCTGCTTCCTATCAGCACCTTCCCCCTTGGCAAGTTTAAAAGCTTGCTAAGGAAGCATTTAAACCTGTCACCTAGGAGCTTGGGTCCCTTCCTGGACAGATGCAGACCATCGTGCCAGTATAGACCTTCATCTCTCCAGGTGGACCCCCCAGTCCCCAATGAAGCCAAAGCCCTGTGCTATGCACCAGTTTTGCAACCATTCATTAAACTGCATGGTGTGCAGTACCCTAGCCTCACCCCTGCCATAGATTGGCAGCACCTCTGAGAAGGTTACCATGCTTGCTACCTGCCTGAGGCCCTTCCCCAACCCCATAAATTCGTCCTGCACTGCACTGCTCTCATGTCTAGCTAGGTCATTTGTCCCAAGGTGGACAATGATATCTAGTTCCCTCTCCTGTGATGCTGCTTCTGCAATCTTGAGAATTTGCTTCCTGTCCCTCCAAGCCATGGCACCAGGCAGGCACCTTACTTCCCTCTCCCCTCCCTTTCCCAGTTCTACCCCTAACAATTGAGACCCTATCAGAAGTTGTTTCCTTCCCCTGTGGTGTCCCTTGCCACCCTTTTGTGGGTCTCCCTTATGGATGTCTCCAGCATTCTTCTTGGTCTCCACTGAGGGTGTCATCATGGAGGAACCTTGCTCTGCCAGACTGGCATATGATTTGTGTAGAGGTACAACTAGAGGGCTTCACCTCTGTTCTACCACCCTCACCCCCCAGAACCCATTGTGGTCCAACTGCACCTCATACTTGGCAACCTCTGAGGCGGTGGTTGTGGCACTGGTGCTCTTTGGGCAGAGGAGGCCTTCTTAGTCCTTGCCAGTTCAGCATGGAGGTGGGCAACCTCCTCCCTCAGAGCTGACAGTTGCCTGAAAATAGGGCAGCAATGCAGTTTCCAGAATGTCTCCCAGAAAACTGCTGCCCCACAGCCAGTGCATTGCACCACTCCCCACATGTCCCTCTCCCTTATAATATACAATATGTAATATAAATATATATATATATATATATATATATATTTTTTTTTTTTTTTTTAGTGCGTAGTTACCCTTTATGCACTGTTCTGGGTTATTAAGAATATGACAGTTCTGCCCCAAGACCTGTTGAGGAATTGATGTCAGAACCTTGGCTATAAAGGAAATGCCATGCCTGGGGTGGATGGGCAGTCCACAACCACTGGTGACTGTTAGAAACAATCAAATGCACCACTGCTCCACCACCCTGGTGAGTACTGCCCTTCTTTATAGTAATTCAACCAACAACACAATTTACTAGACCACTGCTCCTACACAAACCACTCTACTGAGTCCAGGGATAAAAATAAACTCACTCCTCAGCCAGCAGGATACTTCTAAAATGTTGCAAGGATATCCTTCCAAATCCTAGGTCTCAATCACAGGAAGTGGAGCAGCATTGCCTAAGGATCCTGAATCTAGCTTTATTCCTGCAGGACAAGCTTTATAATGCCTGACACTGGACTTGAACTTTGTGTCATGGTCAGTGGGGCCCTCTCTATCAGCATGGCACAACAACAGCATCTGCCAACATGGGGACAGTCTTCTATAGAAGGGATGTTTGGCCAACTAATGGAGCAGATGTCTCAGGTGACCATGACTACCACCCACAACACTCAGGTTTTCCAGACACTGGAAGCCCGCATTTTACAAACTGAGAGGTGGGTAAATGCCATGGAGCTCAAGGTTCAGGACATCATGGGGATTCTCAGGGAGCAGCAACACACCATCCAGATCATGAGGAGCAAAACTGATGACATCGAAAACAGAGGTTGTTGCAACAACCTGAGATTTCTGGGCTTCCCTGAGTGCCTGGAAGCAAGGAATACTGAGGGCTTCCTACAAAAAGCTCTCATGGACATGCTTCATTTGGATTCCTCATGGCCAGTCCAGGTGGAGCAAGCCCACCATTCCCTTGTGCCAGTGCCCAAGCTCCAGTACAGACCTCAGCCCATAGTCACCCATTTTATGGAGTATCGAGAGAAGGAACTAGTACTGTCAAAGGCCAGGGAGCTTAAATGAGTACTCTGGTGCTCCCATCACATCAGTATATTCCAAGATTATAAAAAAGGACCTATCTGACAGGTGGCTGGCCTACATGGAGGCAGGTGCACCATGCATAAAATCAGGCTATCCTTCTCCCTATGCTACCCTGGAACCATGAGAGTAGAGCACAATGGTGTCCCTCTTAACTTTGACTCCCCAGATGCCTTAACTAATTTTCTCCAGAGGAACTGGCCCCAAAGCGTAAACCCTCCCTCGCATCAGTCTGCTAATTCCAGGGAGACAACTGAGGGTTTAGACAGAAGATCCCCTCTCCACAGGGTCAGAACTGAGGATTGGCATGAACCTCCTGAATCTCCATGGGAAGTCCTTCCATGCAACAACAGGAAGAGACACTCGCTGAAGATGCACACCAGGAGAGACAACCCAACTGAAAGAACCCCCGCTGAACCAGCAGAAGGATATCAGATGGACACTGACTGCTGATCCACTCCAAGAGTTTTACACAGCAAACCGGTATGGAGCCCTGAGAGCTCCTTCCCCAGAACTGCATCCGAAGACCACCAGGGAACCTGGTGGTGACCTTGTAAGTCTCCACATCCAGCCGGATCTCCCACCATGTGCAGAGATGACTCCAACGATGGCTGCCTTCAGCTCCTGCACCCACAAGAGCCTACATCCTGCTTCTGCCATGGGGCCACTCATCGAAGCCGGCAGCCCAGTTTGCTGCCTAGACCTGGTGACTCCAGATCACTGCAGATTACCCACAAAGAATGAAGCCAAAGCTTCGGGGTCAGATAAGTAATCTTTTTTTTTCTGTTTAATCCCTGAATTTGCATTTGGATCTGCAGCACCTGAGTAGGGATTAGGGGTTCCTAGGGAAGGACCATGTCACTGCGATGGCCTACCTCAACTACCACATTAGGCCAAGCCTGACTCTTGATTTTCGTGGTGACACTCATCCCCACACCCTTTGAGTCAGCACCGTTCCAGCCAGGAGGAGGGAACATGCCACCATATTAGACCTACATGAACTACCACTCTAAGCCAAACCTGACTCTCGATTTCCGAGGAGACGCCCCCCCCTTTATTCTACACCCAGCATTATTCTGGCAGTTTTGATTAGAGTTGCTGTGAGCCCCACTCTCATACTGGGAGGAGTCTGTTGGGGATGAAGTTCCCAATCTGTGGGATCAGCCTAGGGTGAGGGGAGGGGTGATGGCTGCTACATCACCATTTCCATTCTGCCGCTAACAGGGACTGCCTCTCCCCTCAACTCGCAATCACTGAAGGGCCTTTTGACTGTCTCCAGGTTTTTTTTTCTTTTTTATTTAAATAGGTCTGACTGTATGTATAACATGTTTCAGTGTTGTTCTAGCATGACAGTGCAGTCAGACAGAGAGAGAGAGGACTTAGATTAGTGGATGAAGGATCATGGAAAGGTACAGGACACAGCTCCAAGGCAAGTGACTACTGCAAGGTATGGGAAAAGATCACTGCAAAAATCTGGGGATACTCAGGATGGGCTCAACCGTAAGCCTTACCCAGAGCATTTGACCATCAGTGTTCCCACACCAGAATCTCAGCTTGCTGACTCTCTAACTTGCTGACAGCTTCACTACCTCTCCCCTTCCCTCTCCCCCATCTCAATACTGCGACTGCTGCACTGCCCAGCAACCCAAAATCCCTATCCGGGGGGATAAAGGGTATTGCACTTTTGCAGCACCCCTCCTAAGTCTACCCCCCATCACTCCCAATATGGGATGGGGGTACTCCACTCCCCTCCTCTTTTCCAGCTCTGACCACAGTTAACACTGCTTTCCAAGCTGCTTTCCCTCAATGGCAACCAGGTAGTCACTGACTCCACTATCAGAATCCACTTAGATGGCTTCACAGCTGGTTTGTGGGCTATCTCACCCTGAGCTCTGCCATAGAGAGTCAAGGGGGACTGCAGCATATAATTGTACCCAGGGACTTGAGGTGAGCGATCAGCAGGACACTGCAGCCCTCAATACACCTCTACAACCCCTACCTGAATCTAAAAGCCAAAAGATATATATAGTTGTGTTTGAAGAAAGTTTGTTTATAACTGTATGGGCACACAAATGTACATGTTAGTCATTTTCATATCTTAACAGGTTGCCCATCTGGAATGCCACCTTCTAACCACTCTACATACCAGGCTCCATCTGATACCAAGCTGCTCCTGCAGAGTGCCACCCTCCTGCTCCTAGCCTCGACTTCCTCAACACAGTATTCTCACAGTATGTACCGGCTTCTTTTCTTAAATGGATGACACTATATGTCTTACATGGAACATTAGGGGGCTTAACACCCCCAATAAGAGGAAGTAGGTGCTTTCACATCTTAAGAGGTTATGAGCAGGAGACTAAGCTAACAGCCGTGGACCATGAAAGTCTCAAGAGGGACTGGGTGGGACAGGTTATTCATGCCTCCGCTCCCACTTGGAAGAGAGGTGTGTCAATACTTCTACACAAGACCCTGCGCTGGTCAGTTAGGAAGAAAATCAGTGACGTAGGGGGTGGGTGGGTACTGGCCCTCATGGATATGGCACAGGGTCCTCTGCTTCTCAGCAATGTATATGGCCCTAACAAGGACTTGCCATCACTCTTCCATAAGCTAGCCCAGGAGTTAGGAGCTCTGGCCCAGGAGGATGTCCCACTGATAATGGGGGGGGTGATTTCAACCTAACCCTATACCCCTTTCTCAAAAGAAGTACCTCTAATATTGAACCCCACTCCAAGGGTGCACAGGACCTTGTGCCACTGCAGCAGGATATAGCCCTCACCGACATCTGGAGGATCTTCCACCCATTGGTGCGTGACTTATCTTTTCATTCCCTGCTTCACAGCTCCCACATTCATATCCACTTCTTGCTTACTTCCCCTTACATTATCCAGAACCCTCTGGAAATCACCATTTCAGACCATGCCCCAGTGCTGCTGACCTTCACGTGGGGCTCCCCTCCCCAGCTTCCCCATCTTGGAGGCTTGACCCCCTGCTCCTTCATGACCCTGAGTTCACCCAGTGGCTCCAGAGTGAGGCCTCTCTGTTTCCAAAATAATCACATTGCTGTTACCTCCCCTGATAACACATGGGAGGCCTTCAAGGCCACCCTGTGAGGAGTGATCATGGGCTATGCTTACAGGAGGAGAAAAAAGAGGGAACACCACCTCTTGGAGCTGGAGAAGCTACTTAAGTCAGTGGATGATACCTTCAAATCTCTCATGAATCCCTCGCTCCAGTCCCAGACTGGCTGTCAGGTGGGCCACCCTGAGGATAGAAATAAATGAGCTGCTCTCCAGTAAAGCCAAGATCTCTATTATCCATTTAAAGCACAAGTACTGGGAGGGAGGAAGGGAGGGAAACTCGTTGCTTACTGGCAGAAAAAGTAGCAAGCCGAGAGGCATATTGTGGCCCTGGTGGACAATCTGGGCAATGTCCAGACCAAGGCGGAGGGTATAAATCAGACAATGGCAGAAATCTATGCCACACTCTATAAGTCCTCCAGACTTCCAGATCCCCAAGAGGTTCTCCTCTTTCAACAGTCCCTCAGCCTCCCTACAATTTCACACCTACAAGCCCAAGCTCTCGATGTCCCGATAACCATAGTAGAAGTGTCCTCTACTTTGTTATCCTTAAAAAACCGGAAGCCCGGGGTGGGGAGATGGCCTGCCACTGGAAGTATTGCAACTCCTGCAACCCATAGTCTCCCTAGTACTCCAACAGGTCTTCACCAAAGCCCTTAAGGTTGGTATCTTCTCCCCCTCCTTTCAGGAGGTGGTAATAACCATACTCCTTAAGAAAGGGAAAGACCCCCCAAAAGTGGCCAGCTACAGACCCATACCTCTGCTCAATGCAGATAGCAAGATTCTGGCCAAAATTCTGGCTAACAGACTAAACCCACTCCTTCCCAGCCTTATACACCCATCTCAGCTATGTTTTGTCTAAGGCCTATACAGCTCTGACCACATTAGGTCACTGGTGAACTTAATGCACAAAGTCAAGACCCTCCACATTTCTGTTGCAGCCATAGCGATCGATTTCGAGAAGGCCTTCAACTCCCTGGAATGGGATTTCGTACAAAAGATGCTCTCCATAATGGGTTTGTGTGAAGGTTTTAGAACAGGGATCAGTGTGATCTATTCCTCCCCATGGCCAAAGTCCTTACTAACTCCATGATGTCTTCCCCCTTTCCACTGGGCAGGGGCACATGCCAGAGCCACCCCCATCACCACTACTGATCATATTAGTTGTGGAGCTGCTAGCCACATCTCTTCGGCAAAATTCCCTCATTCAGGGGTTGGCTATAGGGGGAGACAAGTACACCACATTGATGTATGCAGATGATCTTTTACTCCGGGTAGCAGATATTGGCTAGGCCATTCCCCCTTCTGGAAACCCTTTCCAGTTTTGCCACCTTCTCAGGACTGAGACTGAACCAATTGAATATGGATGTCCTCACCCTCAATGTCAAATTATCCCAAGCTTGGCCTCAGCACACAATCTCCACTGGTCACCTGAGGGAATAACCTATCCTGGAGTAGTTATCACCCCGGACCTGCCAAAGCTGTGGGAGGTGAATTTGAAAACTCTACTCGTCTCAACTCAGACAGAGTTGGACAAGTGGAGAACCCTCCAACTTATCTTGGCTAGTAAAATCTCAACTGTAAAAATGATCACTGCACCCAGGATTATGTACTTGCTATCACATATCCCGCTGAAACTCCCTCCTCTTTGGTATAGGAAAACTGACTCCATGCTGGGGAATTTTATTTGGGAAGGAAAATGGCCAAGGTACAGTAGAAACAAGCTGAGGGCCCATGGATCAGAAGGAGTATGGGGCCTCCCCCTGGTTTGAGGGATACAAATGGGCCTTTTAGGCCACCCAAACACTTAAGTGGTTCACAGTCCCAGACCAAGACACCCCACAATGGCTAGGTAAGGAGAGCAACCAGCAAGGTGGCACACCTAACCTTGTTGTTATGCAATCCCCCCCAGGATCCACTCCCCCCAACAATTGGCCCCATGCAGGAGAACTGGAGTATGCACCACAAAAGTTGAACTCTGACCCCATCCTTTATTGCCTCATCCTACTATGGGCAATGCAGACATCTCTGTTGACAAAAAACACATCGCTTGGGCTGCCTGGGCAGATGCAGGTCTGCATCATCTTTGGGATCTATTCATCCCAGGCACTACCACTTTAGAATCCTTCACAGGGCTGAGGGTCAGCCATGAGGTCTCCCACAAGGACTTTTGGTGGTTCCTCCAACTTAAGAGTGCCATTGCCGGCTATGCCAGGAGGCACCCCCCTGGACATGATCACCTCACCACTTGAGAACTGGCTAACCATGGAAAAGAGCCAGACCAGCTTCACATACTCTAGTCTCAGAGCATGCCTGCCCTCTCAATCCCTGGCATCCAAAAAGAAAATGGGAACTGGTGGCCGGCCCACCGGCACAACGGTTGGATTTCCGCTTGCAGTACTGGCAACTCAGGTTTGGAAATGGACCTGGGTTGTCAGAGGGCCGGCCAGGGGGAGAAGGATAGAGCATCCTCAGACTGCTCTCCTTCTCTGGAGGCTGGGCATACCGCAAGAACACCAATGCCTGTGTCACTCAGGGGTGGGGTGGACATTGGCAGTCATTGCACATCCCTGCCCCTGCCTACAGAGGAAAGAAAAACCTGGGCCTGTTCTGTCTCCATGATACCCTCCCCTTGGGGTCTCCATTAGCCTCTGATGGCAGATCCCCAACCAGATACTGTACATACGGCAGTGTTGGGGCTGTCGCCGCAACCCCACCCTCTGGGGAGTAAAGCAGGGGTGACTGGGGAGCACTGGCTATGATCGGAGGTGGAGGCACAGGGGGGTCATGACCAGGGTGGATTCCCAATGGACCAAGGTACCGCAAAAAGCATAGTAAATAAAAAAAAAGGAAAAGAAAATGGGAACTGGCTCTGAAATTGCAGATTTCTGACCAAGAATGGAAATCATGTTTGAAGCTGGCCCACACAGCCTTCCCTGACACTAGGAGCATATCAATACAGAACAATGTCATCCATTGCTGGTACAGGACCCCAGCAGTCTTATACAAGGCCAGTATGAACCAGGATAATCTCTGCTGGATTTGTCAGGTGGCGTGAGGGGACCTAGTCCATATTCTATGGGACTGCCAGGTAATTCAACCACTGTGGCAACAAGTCTGTGCCTTAGGGTCAGAAATCCTGGGGAAACCAGTGTCCATGACACCAGAGGTGCTGCTACTAGGTATTCACACCTCCCTTCCACAATTCCAAACCCAAGAGCAAAAGTGGTTAGCTTTTCTAAGTATGCAGGTTAAAAGATTATTGCTTTGCAGATGGCGATCGCAGGAGGTCCCAATGATCAAGGAAGTTTTAAACACCCTCTTGCAGGTGGCCAGCCTATCCAGAATGAAGCATATAGTAGTTAACACCTTCCCCAGTATATAACCCTATAGCAACCGTTCATAACCTTCCAGAAACCCAAAGAGCGTATTGGCCGAATATGCCACCTCAAGCCTCTATCGCCCCTCGACCCTACCACTGGAGTCAGCAATGGCTAAAGGTTTTCCCCTGACACCTGGGGATCCCAGGCATCTGTTGGTATGGTATGGTATGGATAACCAGATTCTTTTTGAGATATCCGTATATGTCTAGTAGATTCTTTGTGTGTGTTCTGTTTGTATTGCTGGTATGTCAAGTGCCTAGCCTACTATCCCATGAAGTTCTTCAGAAACTGCTCCTAGAGGTGTCACTACAAGAAGCCACCCAGGTAGGCCTTCTTAGAAATGTGTCTATTGTGACTAGGTAAATACATGGAAATCTCCCACAACTTAATAACAATTGTCAGCTGTCTGTAAGCCAATGTGAGGGGGGAAGAGTTAATAACAACAAAAAACAAATGAGAACTAGGAGTAATTATATCAGATGACCTAAAGGTGGGCAAGCAGTGTGAAAAGGCAGTAAGGAGGGTGGGGGGGGTACTGTGATGCATAGGGAGAGGCATCAACAGTAGAAAACAAGAAGTTGTTATCCCTCTGTACAGACAGTTGGTAAGACCCCATCTGGAGTACTGTGTTCAATTCTGGAGACCCCACCTCCACAAAGACATAGACAGAGTGGAGGCTGTTGAGAGAACGGCAACCAAAATGGTGCAGGGTCTGCACCAGAAGACATACGAGGAGAGACTAAAGCAGCTTAATGTATATACCCTTGAGGAAAGGAGGGAGAGGGGGGACATGACAAAAACTTTGAAGTATCTCAAGGGAATTAACAAAGTACAAGAGGGTAGCATCTTTCAGAAGAAGAGATGTGCAAGAACAAGGGAGGACAATTTGAAGATAGAGGGGAATGGCTCAGAGAAAATATTAGAAAGTATTTATTCACAGAGAGGGTTGTGGATGCATGGAACAGCCTTCCTGAGGAGGTTGTGGAGTCAGGAACAGAGGGAGAATTCAAGAATGCATAGGACAGGCACAAGGCAATTCTAGAGGGTGGGTAGGAGGAAGTAAGTTGTTGATTAACTAGAATCTGCAGCTTATCCATCAGGTAGGGAAATGGGCAGACTAGGTGGGCCAAGCAGTCCTTATCTGCCATCAAATTCTATGTTTCTATGTTTCTATCTGTTGTCAAATTACCCCTTTGCCTGTTCTTTCACAAATATGCATGTTTGTTTTTTGTTCTGTAAGTATATTTGCTTGTCTGTCTCAAACACTGTTGTATTATTACAGATATGGTACACAGGTTTACAATGTATGTTATATGTGTAGTAAGTTTTGAAAACAATAAAAATGTTAACCACAAAAAAAAAATCCCACATACCTCCATAATGCAAAGCATTGTGGGATGTATGTACAAATTACCACTGAAATCTAGACTGATTCTACTTTAAGCAGGAATGCATGGTGCCAAAGGACCTTTCACATAATCTGCAAAGACTGACAATGGAAGACACACACACACATGTTTTACCTCACCTTTGAGATACAGAAGAGGTGTACTGATGAGGCCTGAGTAGGACAGAACACATTTGCGTGTCTTCTGTTCTTATACTTTGCAGACTGTGTGAAAGGCCAGCCCACTAGCTAAATGCTGGTAGATTCTGTATTGGGCTAGTAAGATTTCCCATTAACTAGACCTGCAAGGTTGTACTAGAATAGGTAACATTTCAATATGTATACCAGTTGGGCCAGAGGAAAAGTCTGTGGAGCTAGTGGATTTTTGCAGTGACTAGCCTTGCTGGATAGGGGCTGTAAAACATAATTTTGACCTGTAAAATGGTAGATCCCAGACCCAGGAGTACTTTTTTTAAGTAATGTGATGGTCCATCTTATAAGTGAAATAATCCACTCCAGACCATGGGTGTATCAGGGCATTAATGCACTTCCCAGCTGGTGGAAGGCATTTGGGCTTCCCCCTCATGCCTCATAACACACCCAGGGCATGCATTAATGCCCCAATACACCATGGCCTGTTGAGAGTTATAGCTTATTTGCCTCATGCCTTTACAAATAATGCTAAACACAGAATTTAAATACAGTATACTTACAGACAGGCTTGTGAGCCTTCCCTGGAACAGGTTTGGGCCTTCCAAGGTAGGCTGGCCTCAGTGCCTCACCATATAAGAAAAAATGGTATAGAATATGCTTCAGTTGCTTTGGGAGTTTTGCTGCTCTCTGGTGCTCAGAATGCACCAGAAAGCAACAAAAACCCAAAAGCTTTTGGGGGCCTGGTGGCCCCCAAACCTGTGGCTTATTGGTTGTGAGACCCGTGAGTGGGTTGGGATCAAGCCCCAGATCTACTGAAATGCTAGAAATGCTCCTGAAGGCAAGACAGGCAGGTAAAAAAATGGTGCAATTGGTAAAAAACCTTTCACAGGTGTTAACTGGTCATACTTTACTGTTCATGTGTAGAAAAAAAAATCAATCACGAAAGGTAAAAAATGACACTGTGCCTGGTTATTTGCATGATTTACTTGCTATACTGGGAAAAAAAACACTTGAGATGGCTGCCATTTTTGTTTTACTGTTTAGAATTTATAAACAGTATTATTACAATCAAATTATGCATTTTAACAAAAACAAATACCTGAACCTAGCTAAAAAAAGACTTTTGGGGGGGCATGCCAAAACCAGGGTGCCCAGCTTAGCGAGAGGAGCCTTTGACCTGTGTTCTATGTATGAGACCACCTGGATTTTTTTGACTTCTGCAGCCGCAGCTGGAACTCATGCTGCAGGCTGCAGTTAAAAGGGTGATTGCTGTTTCCCTGGTTTTTAATGGCACCCACCTCCATCTGCCATCCCTGTAGGTGTGTGATGTTGTCCTGGTGACTAGTGGCACCCCCCACCTTCCAGTTGCCATCCCTGCAATACATTTATAGTGAAATCCATGCCTGGGACAGCGTTGTTGTGCTGCACTCGGTGTGTTACGATTTTGTTGTGCTGCACCGAGTACGTCACTGGTGCAGCACAACAAGATCGAATGCATTCGCACATGCACAATTGAGTGGCCCACAGCAATGTGGAAGTAAGCATGTGGTGGCAGATACCAAAGTAAGCCTTTTTTTGGTCATACACTTGTTCTGGGGATCACAGAGTACTGCTTATTGTTGCCCATACACTATAAAAGATTGTGTATGAGCAACCATACACAAACAAGGCAGTTGTGAGATCTTGAGATTTCCATGGTAATGGACCTCTCGAGCTGTGAGCTCGAGGTCTCTGGTTACCACAGAAACCTCTTGATCACAACTGCCTTGTTGTGTATGCTTGCTCATACACAATCCTTTATATTTTTCCCTGGTGTCTAGTGGCACCCCCTAGCCTTCAATCACCATCCCCCTTGTAAATTCATCTTTCCTTGGTGTCTAGTGGGACCCCCACCCTTCTATCACCATCCTACTTGTAATTCAATCTTTCCCTGGTGTCTAGTGGTACCCTCAACTCCCCCCCCCCCATTGCTGTCCATGCTTGAAATAAAGAAAACAGTCCCTTGATGTGTTTTTTCCAAACCTGCAAAAAAGAAAACAGTCCATCGCCAATCAGACCCCCACCCCACCTCCCGCTCAGCACCCACCACCCCACACAGTTCAGTACACCCTCATACACCCTCATTCACCTGAACAAGTCCCAGGGTGAAGATTTAATCTCTGATTGAAGACACATCATGCTATTAGAACTGGCAACTGCAACATTAAAAACTAAGGTAAATGTGGCTCAATGTACAGTATTTTGGAGTTTTCAGCTCTGTTGCATAACTTGGCCATTTTTGCATATTTTGACACAAAATTTTCAACATGTCCTTTTGGGAGACCCCACCTCATGAACAATGTTGGTCGAATTAGGTAAAATCCTGCATAAAAAAAATTTGTGGTTACCTGTCAAAATCACCTTTCGGGCTGGATTTGAAAATGTTCACCACACTTGTTCATGAGGTGTGCTCATAAGAAGACTATGCTGAAAAGTTGGGGTCAAAATATGTAAAAATAGCAAAGTTATGAGCATCCATTGAAATTTTACTATGCACGCTCATAACTTTGAAAATGTTAAATATTTTGATCTAAAATTTTTAACATAGCCTTTTTATGACCCCACCTCATGAATGTTACAGCTGTCAATTTTCAAATCCAGGTCAAAATGTGTTTTCACACCCATGAAATGTTTTGAAGTTTTGGTGGGAATTTGAAAATTTTTTTATTTATTTTATTTATTTGTTTAAATGTTTCACCAGGAAGGCACATTGAGCGACAAGTCGCTCGTCTCCAGGAGCGACCTGGGAGGAAGGGGTACAATAGGAATGAGACATTAAACATTCAAGTTATAAGTTCAACATTAACATACAGTTGTAAGGCAGGTGTTACAAACAGTGTTCCAACAGTGTTGTGCATGATAGGTAAAAAGAGTGGACAATAATAAGTGCCGGATTAATAAGTAAACAAGTGCTTACATGAAAGAAAAGAGGAAAAAACAGAGGCAGTGGTGAGGTGAGAGGAGAGGGAAGAGTTGTGTCCCTGGAGACCCTTTCAGGATGCAAGTAACCCTGCAAGGGGGCTGGTGGGACCAGAGAGAAGGGTATAAGGAAGTGTCCCAGAGAGAACCCTTCAGGGTGGTGGGGGAAGGGAGTAGATGAGGGATACAAGCCCCTTGGGGGTAGGAGAGGGACCCTTGGAGAGCACTCATGGTCCCTTACTCTCTGTGAGAGATCAGTGGAGGCCAGTAAGGGGGAACAATTTGGGGGAAGGGGAGGAGAGCTAGAAATTTGGGGGTGTGCACAGGGTAGAATAAAGGGGACAGTAGAGGGGTAGGGTTTGTCCAGAGCTTAGAGGAGGGAGTTAGGGAGGGACATGGCAGAAGCAGCTAGGAGCAAGGTAATTATTGAGGGCAGAGCTGATGGAGTAGGTGGAGGATGAGTGTCGGATTTGAGGGAGAAGGGAATTCCAAAGTTTTGGGAGGTGGTGAGAGTAACTGGATTGGCCAGTTTGGGTGGATCTGCAGGGGACTACCAGGGTGCAAGAGTCGGTTGATCTAAGGAATGGGAGGGTGGGGGTGTTATAAAGGAGGAGGTGAGGTAGGAAGGGAGCCCACCCAACCAGTGCTTGGAGGTGAATTTAACACAGTGGGAGTGTCGCCTATTTGTAAGAGAGGAGAAGGATAGGGCATGATAAAGATTGCAGTGGTGGGTGCGAGGGGGGAATCCAGGACAAAGCAGCAGAAGAAATTGAAGAGGGTGTCCAGTCTGGCCAGGGAGGACTTAGGAGCAGCATCACAGAATACATCACAGTAGTCAAAATTGGGCAGTATCATCTTCTGAACAAGATCACGCCTTGCCATAGGAGGGATGCAACTACGGTTCCTGAACAGGGCACCAAGCTTGGAGTGCAGTTTTTCTGGATGGCATCAATATGTCCAGAGAAGTTTAGGTGTTGGTCCAACCAAACACCTAAGTACCTGAAGGAGGGTGTGTCCTCAAGTAAAGGCCCATCAAGGGTATGGAAAATGGGTAGGGAAGGAAGCCTAGAGAGTCTCTGCCTTGTGCCAGAGGTCATGGGGACAGTCTTCTTGGCATTGAGAAAAAGTTGATGTTAGCAAACCAGAGCTGAATCTTGTCAAAGTCTTGCTATAAGCTGGTTGTAACCTCATCAGAACAGGAGCCAGATGCATACAGGACTGTATCATAAGCATACATATGTATAGCGGAAGATGGGGAGCAAACAGAGGGAAGGTCATTTAAGAAGATGGAGAGTAAGAGGGGCCCTAATACAGAGCCCTTGGGGACTCCAGTGCTAATCGGGAGGGGAGGGGAAGTGGCATCTAAGATCTTAACTGATTGGGTTCTGCCAATAAGGTGGGCCTTGATCGAGTTTGTGGCGGAGGGAGATAGGCCAGCTGCCAGGAGTTAGTCGAGGAGAAAATGTTTACTACTGGGTTCATAAAGCGGAGTAATAAAAAGGCTATGCTGACAGTTTGGTTGCTGGTGTCCTACAAATGTAAGCACAGGGCCCTCTGGCCCTGCGCTTCCACAGAAACATAAATATATGAATCTATAGATGGATGAGAGAGCAGAGCCCTGCATTCCCACAGGCAAATAAGGATACGATTACACTATCTCAAAAAGTAAGGAAATTCTTTGCAAAAAAAAATATGTTTCATACTGGATTTCATACTGGATAATAGGAAAGTCAAGAAGACAGAGCCCATAAAAGCTTTCCCCACAATTCAGTGGCAGCAACTGAGGTTACCAACTTCCTTAGTATATTTATCTATTCTGATCTTAAATACCTCCACATGCTCTGCATCGACTATTTCCTGTGGTAATCTATTCCACATACTAATTGCTTGATTTTTAAACCCATTTTTCGTATATCTATCGTACATACTTTTTCCTTCGACTGTCTATTATGTCCTCTCAGCAGATATTTTGGATTTTTAAATTCAATTTCCATCCTCATATTTTGATCCCCTAAGATTTTAAATAGAAACAACAAATGTCCCCCCTTTTTCTCCTCTCTTCCAAGGACCCCAATCCCAGCATCTCCAATCTCTCCTCATAATACTGACCCTCACCCCCTGAAATCATCTTTGTATGAGTCCTCTGAGGTCTTTCTACCATTTTAACATCTTTCACCAAATACTAACTCCATACTGTTTAACAGTAGTACAATAGAGGCCTCTCTAAGGTCATATATAATGGCATCAGAGCATCCTTACCTCTGGAGTGAAAACCTTGTCTAATACTGTTTACTAAAAAACATTACCTTTAGTAGATATATTCCTACATTGTATATCAGTCTTTAAATCTCTTCGGATATAGATTCCCAGATCTTGCTCACACTTAGATTCCTTTAGTTCTATACCCTTCATATAATAATTTTGGTGAATAGTTTTCCTTCCCATGTGAATTATGATACATTTATCTTTGTTAAAATTCATTCCATGTTCCTCTGCCCATTTCAAGATCTGTAATAAATCTCTTCCAAAACTTAACCTTTCATCAAATGTATCCACTACCCCTCCTATTTTCACATCATCTGCAAACTTCACCAACCTATTTTCACTACCTATATCCAAGTCGCTAATAAATGAGACAAACAGTAACAGTCCCAGCACCGACCCCTGGGGAACACCACTCCCCACCCTCTGAGGTTCTGATAACACTCCTCTAATCCTCACCTGTTGCTTTCTATTGGCCAACCATTGCTTTACCCATTTTACCATTGTTGGATCTATTTCCAATGTAATCATTTTCTCTACTATCTTGTTATGTGGCTCAGTATCAAAAGCTCAACTGAAATCCAATAACACCACATCCACACTCTTTTCCTCCTCCACCCATTTGTGTGTATGTTCATAGAAAGTTGTAAGGTTTGTCTCACATGCTCTGCCCGCAACAAAACCGTGCTGAAGCTGATCTATCCTTCCCTTTTTAACCATAATGTCTCTTATTTCATTACTAATGATGCCTTCAATTATCTTTCCCACCACCGACATCAGCCGCATGATCTCTCTTCCCCTTCTTGTAAATCGGCACTACATATGCCCTTCTCCACTCATCCGGCACCACACCCACATCAAGGGATCTTTGACCCATCCAGGTTATAACAGTCACCAATGCATTCCTCAACTCCTTTAACATATATGGGTGAATATCATCTGGTCCTGCCGCTTTATCCCCTTTTAATCCCATAATCCTTTTCATCACCTTCTCTTCTGATATTATTCGCTTTGGATCAAGGTTCCCACTAACTTCTACACTAATTTCCAATCCATTATTCTGCTCTTTATATACAGAACTGAAACATTAGGCAAATTCATTTGGAATATCCAGTGGGTCTGACATTATTTCCCCTTTAACTGTTAATGGGCCCAACATGTTGCTTTCTCCCGTCTGCCTGCTTACATAAGCAGAAAAGCTTTTATTGTTCTTGTTCATTGCCAGTCTAATTTCAAGCTGCTTTTTTGATTTTTTTATTTCCTGTTAAAGTTTCTTTAAAATTCTTTTATACCTATCCTTATTTTCTGCTGTCCCGGCCTTTTTCATCTTCTGAAAACAAACCTTTTTTTTACATAGTCTAACTTTTCGTTTTGTTAGCCATTGAGGCTTCTTCCCTTTATTATTATAGACTCTCTTTTGTGGAATATAAGTTTCCTTGATCTCATTTATTTTTCTTATGAATATTTCCCATGATTTCTCAATATCATAATCTCCCAATGTATGTTCCCAATCAACTTTCCTTAATACCTCCCTCATTTGTCTATGGTCCCCCTTCTTGTATAGGTATTGAATCGTGTTACCCCTTACCAGTTTCTTCTCCCAGTCTAATTCAAATAGTACAGAATAATGATCACTCATCCCTATTTTTGCCTGAATATTTACTTGTTTAACAATATCACTTCTATTTGTAATAATGATATCCAATATATTCTCACCCCTTGCTCCTTCATAAACACATTGCTGCATTCCTGCTGCGACCAGTCCTTTGTGGAACCTACTTAATATGTTATTTCCCATCTGATTTTCACCCCATCTGATTTCTGGCGTGTTTAAATCTCCCATCATAACAACATCAGTATCCTCTGCTGACCTACTTATATATTCAAGGAAGGCTTCTGTCTCCAATACGTTTGTATCAGGCGCTCTGTAAAACACTGATAACCTACATTTTTTTCACTATTCCCAACAGTTCAGTTGTTATAATTTCTGTTTTTCCCAGCTCCACCATCTCGTCTATTCTCCTAATCTCTAAATCTTCCCTAACAAAAAGAGCAACTCCTCCTCCCTCTTTTTCATCCCTGTTTCTATTAATCAATTTATAACCGGGTATATTCTGAGACCATCCATTTTCATTCTTCCACCAAATCTCAACCACCCCACCATATCCAACTCACCCTCTTTCATTAGAATTTCCAATTCTAATCTACATACTTCATTTAAACTCCTAGCGTTGAAAAACATGACCTTTAAGGACTTAATCCTTCTAACTTTGCTTCTGTTTGTCATTTTTTCCCTACTGATTTCTTTGTTCATCCCCCTTCCATTTAGTTTAAACTAATTTTGTAAATGTTAATGCATCAGTTAGGGATCAGGATAAAGCAACAAAAGTAAGGAAATGTGATGTTAGGGTTTCCAACCTTAACACCCCTTCCCAACCCCTGGAGAGAATCAGGGGTGGGGTCTTCCTAGGGGTTGTCAACTCTAATGCTCCCCCACTCTGTGCACTCATGAAACATACACACCTGTCTCCATCACATCTCAGCTTTTCTGTTACTGCAATGGGGTGAGCATTAGGGTTGACAACCCCAAGGAAGACACGGTTAGTTGCAAATAATTCATATGTTTGTATATAATGCTATCAGACAATAGAGATGACTTTGCCCGTTATATGTTTGTGTAGATTACTATCAAAAGAGTAACTGTTTACTGTACCCCTACAGAGGAATTTGCTTTGACAAGGTATTGTTTGTACCTTGTGATTAATTCAAAGGTTTAAAGATGTTTTGTAATCTTACACTGGAGCATGAAGGTAATGTGATTATTATCAGAAGCTTGATGATCTGGTTCTAGCTTTCCAACATTGTAAGCACCAGAAATATATAAAAAGGGCCAATTAGGTGGACAAACTTAGACAGAACCTGGACTGCAGACAGGTCTATTCTGCATCTGTTCTCCCAGGAAAGGTGATAACACTTCTTGTAAATTGCATGGCTGATAAATACAATGTCCCTACTGTATATGTTGTAACTGTGTTTCTTTGTGATACCAGTACCCACTAGAGCACAAACCCATGAGGGTTAGATTTTTACACAAATTTACACTTGGAACAGATTAATGTGCAGATATCTGCAGTATACAATATGTTGTGCAATACAAGTGCAAGAAGAAAACTGAAATTCAGCTAGCTAGGAGGGGATTTGAATCACCTTTGTTGAAAAAGAGGGAGTGAACAAATGCAGAGGTAGTAGCATTATCAGTATTGTTTGTAAAACTTAACGGGGGGATGCTACTCCTGGTGCTGGCAAGTTTACAATTTAATTAAAGGTAACTCCCCAGTCTTCCCCAGCACCATACTAGCTGATGGCATCACACTATCTGTCTCACTTTCCATTTCAAATGGTTTAAATCACTTCTTTACTGATCTTGCTAGCTATACTTCACACTTTACCCCTTCTCCTAATTTTGACCTCTCCTGTCTCCCTCAAAGGCAGCTTCCTTCTTGCCCTGAATTTCACCTCAAATTAGTTACATGCAAAGAAGTATTGTAGCTATTATTAAAGTTAAAGGAAGATAGCTTCCTGGGTTTCAACTCCTTAGAACCTTGTTTTCTAAAACAGCACTTCAGCCCTTGCTATTCATTTGTGATCTGATAAATTAGTCCCTTTCTACTGGGAGGGTGCCTGCTAAATGGAAAGTCACACTAGTCATTCCACTGCACAAGGGAGGTGCTTATGCAGTTGAAAATGTCTGACCCATATCAATTCTCTACCCACTAACGAAGATACAAGAATGACTTATTTTCAACCAACTTCAATCTTACTTGGAATGTCATCTCCAATCCAACCATCAGCATGGCTTCAGAAAGAATTATAGCACCTCACTGCCTTCACCAAGCTAACCTCAGATATCCTCAGCTCACTCAATAAAGGGCTTTACATCAAGGCCCTATTTGTAGACCTAACTAAAGCCTTTGATTTGGTAAACCATAACCTTCTGTTACACAAACTTCATTCTTTCGGTTTGGACAAACTATCACTCTCCTTGTTCCAGAATTACCTATCCGGCCATTCCCAAGGAGTAAAATGGTTGGGGGCTCTCTCCTCATTTAATATTATAACCCACGGGTCAATACCGGGGCCTCTTCTGTTCTCTGTATTTATAAGCAACTTACCCCTGAACTGGACGGTTCCCTGGTGCAACTTTATGCTGATGATGCTGTTTTATACGGGTCCTCTAGTGAGACCCTATGGCTTAATCTCAGCCTGGAATCTGACTTCCATACAATTGATAAATGGTTCCTTAAGAATCACTTAGTCCTTAACACCAAAAAAAAAAAAAAAATCAATGTTATTCTTCAACCCCTCCAGAAAAGTGACAGCCCAAGGCTCACTTCACAATCAGTCTACCACAGGGGATACCCTTGAATCAGTGCATTCATTCAAATATTTGGATTTCCTGCTAGACCCCTCCCTCTCTTTCGAGCAGCATTTGACACAGACTACTAAAAAACTCAGTCAGGAACTAGGATTGTTCTGCTGTGTTTATCCTCTCCTCTCCTCTCCTTTCTCATGCCTCTGGTCAAAAGATTGCCACCTCCTCCCCACATTTTTCTACGGTGCCCCTATATTGCTCTTCGCCAAGCTGACAACACTATCCCAGCTGAGAATGCTTTATGGGAGGGCTTTAAGTCAAGGTTCAATGGGCAGAGCAACAACGTCACTCCACCATCAAGTTTAAAGGTCGCAGCATCCTGGGTCTCACCAGTATTCTTTTTCGTTGCTGTTTACCATCCTGGACCCGTCCCTCATTCTGCTGTGTCATCTCTGCTTCTTCTTTTGTTAAGTCTCACTCTGCGCTCCTCTCCTTGTTCCACCTCCTCTGCACCCCGACTCGTACTTCATTCCTTTACTGTTGTGAGTTCCGTGTTCTTCATTCTCCTTCTCAATTTACCCTTGTTGCTCTGGCTCTTCTGGAGCTCTTCGTTAGCTCGCCTGGCTGCCCAGTCCTTTCTACCTCTTCCGTTCATTTTTCCCCTGGTCATCCTATCTGCCTTGCCTCATTTTGTGCTACTCTCCTCAAGTCCTCCTTCTGCCCCCTTCCCTCCCGTACCCTCATTTTGTTCCCGGTTCTCCCACTCCCTGCAGCTGCCTCGCTGCTGTTTCTTACAGGCTTCGGCTGTGGTTCTCCCTGTTTCCTGCCTTGCCTCTGTTTCAGATGAAATTCTTCCTCTCACCTCTGTCTCACTTGCCACTCCTCATTTCTGCATTGACCCTTTGATCTCTCCTCTGCTGCTGGCTCCCCTCTGGGGCCACCCGTTACTTTACCCTGCTGCCTTCGGTGTGCTCCACTCTTCTTTTCTACCTATCGTGCTTTCATACAAACTGTTCATCTTTTTGATCTTCGTTTTGCTGCACCCATATTCATTCATGGCTTCTTTGCTTTCTTCTGGCTACTGTAACAGCTCTCCTTTCACGTCTGCCCTATCTTGCCCAGTGAGCCTTCTGTGGGAGGCATTTTGGCAGGGTTTTGGACCATTAAACTCTGTCTCATATGGCTCCCATCTGGACAGCCTTACTGTTGCAGATTTCTTTGCTTGACTCAACTGCCACTGCATAGCATTCCATGGTAAGCACAGCTCTGCTTCTCTTATTCGGCATGTTGTCTATATGTGGAGTGATCTTTGACGCTTCCTGCATGGCAATCTTGTCTGATATTATGCAAACAAGTACAAAAAAGGAAAAAAAACCTGGATTTACGTTTCTTGTGGCTGTCCAGACTCAGGTTGTTTCGCCTGCTACCCAGGCATTTGATATGCAGGCTGTGTGTGTGGGAGTTGATGTGCATTATGGCTGCCACTGCTTTGTCACTTTGCTTCCAGTCTAGTACTTCTTGTAAAGTGTTTTGGAATATATTGTGTCTGCATACAATCAGTCTGTCTATTCTTTACTGCTCTCTGGTGCCTCGGCCTTCCCATTTGACCAGTGCCTTGGCCTGCTCCACCCACTCCTCTCATGGCCTACTGGGGTTCCTGCCCTATCGCTACCAGCATTCTAGACTTCAAATTCCTCTTGTCTTGTCTCTTATTCAATATTCGTTTGGCATTCACTTCTGCTTCTCAAGCTGCCTGTCATTTCTTATGTCCACTGCTCCTGGACTACCACCTCCCGTCTCTGGCCTATTACAGCCTGACCTCATAGATCTCCGTTGATTCCCTCTCCTTCATCTTCCTCCCATCTCTGCTGCCTTACCTCACCTCGATCTCCATGTTCTTTCTTTTAGGCATCCCTTTCATGGATCTTATGCCATCTGCTCCATCTCACCCTACTTCAGTTCTCATTCCATGCCAGCAGAGTCCTATGCTACCCTATTGACCTCCCTACCATCCTTTGTCCTTTCATGCTTCATTTTCCAGTTCCTGCCTTCATGGTGTCTATCCATCATTGTACCTCATTCGTTCCTCTGTTACCTTCCTCAGCCTAGCGCCTGTTCTCATCCTGGCTGTCATTGTTTCTCTCACCTCCTGGCTTCTGTCCTCATCAGCCTCCAGGGCTTCCCTCTTTCCTCGTACCTAGCACTCTCCATTCCACTCTACCTTGCCTCGACATGCCCATCCAGTTCTATCCCTACCGTCCTAGTCCTTTCTTACCTCACTTTCCAGTACCAGCCTTCATGGCATCTCTCCATCATCGTACCCCATTCATTCCTATGATACCTTCCTCAGCCTAGTGCCTCTTCTCATCCTGGCCATCATGGATTCTTTCCACTCATGACTTCCCTCCTCATCATAAATAATCTGAGTTTGGCTCCTCTTGATCTCCTGCCCTGAGCTCGTACTCTCTGGTTCGCATACCCTCTGGTTCCTGACTTGCCTTCTTGGCCTTGGAGTCTGCCTCCTTTCGATGAATTTCATTGCCCGCATTGCTATCTAGAGCATGATACTTCCACTCTTTGCTTCACTCTTCATCGTACATCGTCCACTTTTGATCGCTCCTCATCATACTTTGTCCAGTTTTGTTCCTCGTCGTCTCATCTTCCAATACTGTACGGGCAGTCCTGGATTTCCTCCACTCATGACATGCTATTGATATTTCTCTTTAGGCATGCCTGTCATGACTCCTATGCTACCTAGTCAACCCATGGCCATCCTGCCACATGTATCCATCCTGCCGCATGTATCGAGTTTCAATCTCCAGTCATCATACATTCCACCTTCCCTCGGGATTTCTCTATTTACATCGCTTACTCTACCATACCTATCAGTGAATTCTATGCCATTCTATACCACCCATCTGGCATTTCTTCCAGTCGAGGCCCGCAATCGATATTTCTGTTGAGCCCTATATATCCTGCCTCTGCTGCCACCTCCTCTAACCTAAGCAATAGTGCAGTATTCATCCAGTTCCTGACTTCAGCCATCCTTTGGGTATACCTCTCCTGAATCCTATGCACCCTCTTCAATTTGCACCAGCCTTCGACTACTGTGTGATGACTTATACTGGCTGGGTTCCATGCTACCCCCATAGATTGTTATCCTTGCCTCTTGTTTTGCTGACTCATGGTTCTCTGCCCTGGTTCCCTGCCGGGTTCCATGCTGCTCCATTATTTGCGCTCCTTCTTCTTTCCACTCCTCCATCTGCTCCCCTCCTGTTCAGGGCGCTCTGCTGCCCCTCTCCCATTACGAGCTGGGTGAGGTACCTGCATCTGCTGTTTCTGGATTTTCTTACAACACTCTCACTCCTACTGTCTGACCTGTGCCATGCTTCAACCGGGTCACTCCTGCCTCACTGTTCAGCTCCTGCTATTGCCGTTCTGCAGGTGTGTGGGCTCGTAGTGGCTTTGTCATTTGTCTTCCTCATTTATTCCTGTTGCTCATTCACTCATCCCATTCTTCCACTATATATAAAAAAAGGGTGTCTCTCTGTGGCTTTTGGTTTGAATTGGTGCTCGGCATATGGCTTGGCACAATCTCAGCATTTGCTGGACTTTGTTTCTTGGTCTCTGGATGATGTGGGAGATGGCCTTGCAGTTGCTGGTTGTTTGGGACTTATTTTCAGCCTTGTGAATCCTCCTCTTGCTACTGCCCTTTCTGGACTCCCCCATCTCTGCTCTGCTTCAGGCATTTCATGGCCTACATTTATTGCTTAAATTGGGCATGCTTCCCTAGCCCTCACATTGACCTGTGCATTTCTTCTAGGGTTTTTTTCCCCATCCAACTATCCCTTTCCCCACTCGTACTTGTCTCTTTGGTGTTTATTCCTATGCTTCCTCATCGGACCACTGCTGTCTCAAAGTTCTTACAAACTACCTTCTCTCAATCTACCATCCCCATCATTTGGCTGTCTCTGGCTCATGTAGTTCTCATCCCATCCCAGACATTGAGGATTCACGCCAATCATGACCAATCAGTATCTATTTGCTGGCTCCATCTGGCCTGCACTTGATATTTCATTTGAACATCTCTGTCATGACTCATTTGCCATTTCATTGGCCCGAGGCCCTCCTGCCGCATTTATCAGGTTCGTGACTCTGGTCATCATTACCCACCTCATTGCACTTTGGGCACATCTCTCATGACTCATACCTCAGTTTCATGTGCCAGCCTGCATGGCTTCCCTCTACCATCGTATGATTAGCCTCTGATTCTCCTTACTCATCACTCTATTAAGCTCATCGAACCATAGCTTGGCTACCTTGAATTGACTCGATATTCAATCGAAGACGTGCAGGTCCACAATATCATTCCTCATCCTGTGCATCTTTTTCATTTGCTTATTCAGTTTCAGTTGTCTCGATTCTACTCTATCTCCACTCATGACTTTGCCTTCCATCCATTGACCTTTGCTACAGGCTGGCTGCTCTCCACCATCATCCCAGTTCAAGTTTCTGTGCTTCATTAATCCACGGCCCTCACGCCTCATGTATCAGGTTCCTGATTTCATCCATCATCAGCAGTCCTGGCTTCACTCCATTCAAGGCTTCTATATCTCATCATGCCTCAGGTTTCTTTTAGTTTGCTGTGCTGTTGCACCGTCTATGGCTAATTGCATGTGGCCTTCCATCGACCCCAGCCTGCGTGTTTCCCCATCTGGCTTGCTCTTTTGCAGCTCTCATCCTGCATCGGCTGGGTCCTGCACTGACCCATTGACCTCCCTCCGTCCTTTGTCACCTCGCTTCTTTGTAGCAGACCCCATGGCTTCAATCCCTCTTCATGCCTTCTCTGTTTCTTTATTTGCCTTCTCTGTCCTAGCACTTTTTCTAGCACCAGCTATCATGGCTCCACTCCACTCTTAGCTTCCCTCTTCATCTTACTTCATCCAGTTGTGGTCCTCAATCGCTCCGCCTGAGTTGCCTTTGGTTTCTGATCTCCCTTCTTGGCCTCTGAGTCTACCTCCTGTCAAAGAGCCTGCTTCCTTTAATTCCTTCATCCTGGTTCATTTTCAAGTTCATTCCAGTCTCTTCCTACTCAAATTCCATATCGGCCATCCAGGATTCACTCTGCTCGTGGCCTGCTTTTGATATTCTTTTGGGCATTCCTACCATACCTCCTATGCCACCTATCAACCGCGGCTATCCTGACACTTGTATAGAGTTATTAACTCTAAGTCATATTGAGTTTATAAATCCAGTCATCATTCACTCAAGCATCACCTCAAAGTTTAGCGTCTAATCATTCCCATCGCCTATTTCACTCACATCGCTCACCTCAATAATGCCTCAAAGTTTAATTATTTACATCTCTTACTTGAACATTCCTATCATTGAATTCCATACTACCGCATCAACTACAAACTCAGGGTCTAATTATTCAGAATCTAGTCATTTACATCACATAATCAAACATGCCTCTTCAACCTCAGTGTCTATTAGTTGCATTGCTCAATCAAGTACAGTGGAGTCCACTTAAGTACACATCAGATAAGTGCACATCCTGGTTTAGTGCACAGAAAATTAATATCCCATTTTTTTCCCTATCTGTGCAACGTTACATAATCCAGATAAGTGCACTACACATAAGTGCACATTTCGGATATGCGCACTATCTTAAGGTTAAAAATTGACCATTTTTCTGATAAAAATCTGGATTCGTGCACATTACGTGGAACAAGGCATGGTTCAGTAGTGCAGCATGGAGAAAATCAAGAAAAATACCCTGACTCTAGAGGAGAAGATCATTTATGCCGATCGAGAAAGACTTCTGGCAGAGTGGGAGAGTGGTGAGAAACTCAAACAAAAGAGAAAGCGAATGGGCAAAAAGCTCAGTTAATCCCCAAACTCATGGATGATAGCCTATATTTTTACTCATTGGCTCCAAAATGTAAACACTCACATTTGCCGAGGTAGAGCCTGCTGAAACAGTGTATAAAACTGATCTGCCTCCCAGCATATCTGTCTGTCAGTTTCTTAAATATGTGGACATAGATGCATCACTACACACTGGGGGAGCTCTGAGCAGGAAATCCACTGCTGATGAGGAAGAGAAGGGTCTGGATGATGAGCAGTCTCCCCGACGACCTAACAACAAAAATTACTGTTTTTTTCCCAGTAATTGTTGATTGCTTGTATGTACTGTAATGTAATCCTACTGTGCATAATAAACATAATGAGAAGATTAAGTACTGTACTGCTTTTATGTGACCGCACCTGGTTAACAAAGTGTTTACCGCAATACAGAACCTGTGTTAAGTGTAGAAAATCATTTTGTTCGGATAAGTGCACAGCCTGCACAAGTGCACAAAAAAGTCATATCTTGAGGGTATCCACTTAAGCGGGCTCCACTGTATATCGTTCAATCAAACCAGTATGCATTATCATCGGTATCCTCTTAAGCACATCTGGATACACCTTGCTCTGACCTATACATGGATCCACTTCCTCCCATCCTTACTTCTCTGTTACACTATGCTCCTCTGATCTGCTATCTCTCATCGAACACTCAAGCATACCCTCCTTGGGTTCCTAATACCTCATGTACCTTATTTGAATCCGTGCTTCTTTGGATTTTTTTCCCTATCCCATCATTATCCTCTCTACTCATATCCCTCATCCATGAACCATTCTTACATATGTCCTCAAATCAAACATTGTCAGTCTGAAGGGAAGGTGACCTAGGCCTTGGATCCCCAGAGGTTTCCTCCTAAAAAAGGGGGGGTTTTCCTCTCCTCCATGCCAATGGTCATTATATTAGTTAGAGTCAGTGCTTTATTCTCATTAGTTAGTTAAGTTCTGCTGTTGGATGGAGGCGGATGGTGGCCCCGGCTTTCTCCTCTCTCCTTAGGAAGTAAGCCATTCTCTTCACAGAAATTATTCATCATCCTCGCCTCTTCGATGCTTGACATCTTTAGGTATTCTTTTTGAGCTTCTTCCTACCCTACCTTTAGCTGACACATTCATTCCTGGCACTTGTAGGGGGGAACCCTTCTCTAGGGTTCCGTGCATCATACTCCTAAAGGGTGGTATATCCCACGGATAGAAAGGCAGAAAGCCAGAAAGAAAACTCAAGTTACACAAGCATTCTCATATTATCTCATTTTGTTGCATCAGTATATCGAATAGGAGGGCTTTAAGCCTGAGGTTTGATGGGCAGAGCAACAATGTCACTCCCCCATCGAATTTAAAGGTTGCAACATCCTGGGTCTCACCAGGATTCTTTTTCATTGCCCACCATCCTCCTCTCCTCCTTCAGCGGCACATCTCTCTTACCTGTGGGCTTCTTCCTACCCTATCTTTAGGCAATGCATTTATTCCCAGTACCTGTAGGGGGGAGACCCTCCTCTAGGGTTCCTTGTGTCATACTCCTACAAGGTGGGTGGTATATCCCATGGACAGAGAGGCAGAAAGCCACAAAGAAAATTCAAGTTACACAAGCATTCTCACATTATCTTATTTTGATGCATCAGCACATCGAACTGCAGGGTGGGATGATTTGCTCTTGGAGCCAACTCACACTGGCACCACTGCGAGGTTCTAGCATCTAGCAGGTCTGATTATGATCAAAGATTGCAGTTCTCCTCTCTCTGTTCTACAAATGTACCTTCCTCTTCTCTCTCTGTCTCCCCCCTTCCTGAGTGACCTACCAACATGTAAATACACTCCACTTTTACTCAGAGTATCCTTGGCCCCTTTGCTTAACACTCCTTATCCATGACTAGCAATAGGCAAGCAATCATTTGCCTACTCTGCACCCACCACTTGGGATTCACTCCCCTTAGTTTCACTCTCCCTCTCCTCTCTTGCTATGTTTAAGTGCTCCCTCTCTGCACATCTTTTGCAGCCTAAGCCCTGCACCTGCTTTGGCTAATCCTCAAAGTACTTAGCTAAATTAAGGGCACATGACTTTGTAGTCTTTTCCTTTCTCTCTCTCTACTAATTGCTCTTTACTTCCTTTCTTTCTCTGCTAATTGCTCACTACTTCTGTACATTTCTGTGAACACCATATGAACCATGCTTCTTACATGATCTATTTGATTTTGTGCCTGGGTGTACACTAGTCTTAGTTCTTCATAAACTAAACAACAATGTTTGTATCGTGCTATAATCTGACACTCTGTATGGTTGTACTTTTGACATTTCTTACTGTGCCTTGAGGCACTAAAGTGTATATACTGTGTATATTCTGCCTTCCTGCTGTGTATTAATTCTGTTTCATCTGCTATATATAATATTTTTGACACACGTAATATTGCATTGTACCCTTGTCCTGGGTCACCCCAGAAAAAGGGACTATATTGTCTCAATGGGCCTACCCGGTTACCAAAATGTGAAATAAATAAATAAGACATATAATTACTGAGCTGTAGACATTCCACAGTCCGTGTTCTGTTGTTCAAGCCTACTATGAACAATAGCAAGTAGTAAAGGAAGGCAGCTCAAGAACAAACTGGAGCCACAGTGTGTAAAACGAAACAATGGCAGGCAGTAGCAGGGCTCACAGTCACCAGAACTCAAAATCAGGAGCTCTTAGGTGCAAGTTAATGATGACAATTATTCCTTTCTATCCCCCAACCTCTGTTTCCCCTTCCGCATGCCTTTCAGTCATTTTCTGCTTACATTTTTTTGTTTATTTATTTATTTGAATAGAATTGGAATTACAAACCTTTGAATCAGAGACTCCTTTATAAAGGCTTGATGTCAAGATAATAATATGATTTACAAACAATAGTAGAGAACATACAATAATGAAGGTAGCAAGTTCTATAAAAGATATGGCACAATAATGATGTGCAAGGTACAGGTAGACACATTATTGTAGGCATTGATTACAAATACTTAGGAAACCACTTAGAGACAGAGGTGGTCCCATCCAGGTAGTTAAGCTAAACAGGTGTCCATTGTCAGGAGAGGAAGGTGAGGGAGCAGAGAGGGTGGGGGGACTAGCTAGATTGAGGACAGTTACAGGTATGGGTAGCAAGGAGATGGTCATGGAGGAGGGATATGAAACACCCAAGTTTGGATTCAAGTCTGATAGAGCTGGGAAGGGAGTTCAGCCAAGTGGGAGCTCTATAGGAGTAGGAACGTTGACCCAGTGCATTCCTGATATGTGGGACTAGTTGGGTGGATTTGGATGAGTTGTGGGTGGCTACAGATATGGGTGAAGGTTGGATGAGGAGGGTAAGTCCAGGTAAGGCAAGGCCACTGGAGATCTTCCTGGTGAAGCAGGGAAGGCAGTAAGGCAGGCAAAGGCCCAAACTGAGGAAACACTAGCATAAACAGTAAAAGAAGGTGACAAGACATTCTATAGATACATTACTGAAAGGAGACAGTTCAGAGGGGGCATTGCTAAGATCAAAGGGGATGAGGGGGCATGTGAGGAGGAGGACCATGTAAAAGCATCTATCCTAAATAGATATTTCTCAGTATTTACTGAAGAGAAGGTAAGGCTGGGCCCACAGCTCAGCACCATGCACACAGAGGGAAGGGAGGTGTGCACTAGTCCCTTCACAAAAGAAAGGGTCCTACAAGAGCTCGATAAGCTCAGGGTGGATAAGGCAATGGGACCTGATGGTATACATCCCAAGCTACTAAAGGAGCTAAGGGTGAAACTGGCAGAGCCTTTATCAGAACTGTTCAGTGAGTCTCTGAGCACAGGAGAGGTCCCAGAAGACTGGAGAAGGGCTCATGTGATCCCACTCCACAAGAGTGGTAGCAGGGAGGAGGCAGGGACCTAAAGACCAGTTAGTCTTACCTCAGTAGTGGGCAAGATTATGGAGGCACTCTGTAAGGAAAGGATAGTGCAACACCTGGAATCCATAGGAGCACAGGATCCAAGCAAGACAGCATGGGTTTACAAAAGGAAGATCCTGTCAAACTAATCTCATAGATTTCTTTGACTGGGTAACCAGAGTGGTGGACCAAGGGGGAGTAGTTGATGTCACCTACCTTGACTTCAGCAAAGCTTTCAATACTGTTCCACATATAAGATTGATTAATAAGCTGGGTAGGCTCAGGGTGGCTCAGAAGTTGGTCAACTGGGTGGCAAACTGGTTGATGGGCAGAAAACAGAGAGTGGTGGTAAACGGTATAGTCAGAAAAGATGCAAGTTACAAGTGGGGTACCTCAGAGATCAGTCCTAGGGCCAGTCCTCTTCAATATCTTCATCAGTGACATTGCATACGGACTGGAGGGTAAGGTTTGTCTGTTTGCAGATGACACCAAGATCTGCAACACAGGAGATGATCCAGATGGGGTGGGCAGAATGAAAGGAGATCTTGATAAACTGGCAAAATAGTTGGAAGAGTGGCAACTGGGGTTTAATGCAAAGAAGTGCAAGAGCTTGCACATAGGGAAAAGAAACCCTGAAGCCACCTATAGGCTGGGAAGGGAGTTGCTGGCAGTCACAAGGGAAGAAAGAGCCTTGGGCATCATCATCACCAATGACCTGAAATCATCCAGGCAGACTACTAAAGCAGTAGGTAAGGCTAGGGGGATGTTGGAGTGTACCAGTAGGTGTATCACAAGTCAGAAGAGGGAGGTAATAATCCCTCTTTACAAGACACTGGTTAGGCCCCATCTGCAGTACTGTGTGCAGTACTGAAGGCCACACCTTCATAAGGACATTAACCAGACTGAGGCAGTCCAGAGAAAGGCAACCAAAATGGTGCAGGGACTGCATCAGAAAACATATGAGGACAGATTAATGGCACTCAATATGTATACCCTAGAGCAATGGAGGAGAGAGGTGATATTATCAAAACATTCAAACACCTTAAGAGCATTAACAAGGTGAAAGAGTCTAACATGTTTCAATATAAGAAAATAGCAGGACAAGAGGACACAGCACGAGATTAGAGGGAGGCTGATTAAGGGGTAATGTGAGGAAGTTCTTTTTCACAGAAATGGTGGTGGATGCATGGAATGGCCTACCTCAGGAAGTGGTGGATATGAATACAGTGCAGGGTTTCAAACAGGCATGAGACAGGCATAAGGGAGCAATACAGATGAGTATGAATAGATAGGCCATTGACAGATTAAAGGCCAATGGCACACTTATAAGGTAGAAAAAGAAATGGGCAGACTGGCTGGGCCTTGCAGTCCTTATCTGCCATCAACTTCTATGTTTCTATGAGTAGACAGGTTTGGTACTTTAGCCTATCATTGAAGTTGAGCCACTTTGCCAAACTGTAGAGTGTGCAGGTGTGGGTAAGTCTGAGACTGCCTGTGGCTAACTGGCATGCCTTGTTTAAGGATATTTGAATTCTATGGAGGGCAGTGCCATTGGCTGCCCCATAGACCAGTATCCCATAGTCAATGAGGGACAGTACAGAGGATGAGATAGCAAGCTGGAGGGCTTCAGGTGAGAGGCAGCACCTATGGTGAAAGAGAAGGCCAATTCTAGAGTTGACTGCTGTGCTGAGGAGGTAAATATGGTCATGGAAGGTGAGCATGGAGTTGAAGGTGATCCCCAGGTATTTGAAGGCATTCACCTGCTTGAAGGGGTGGAGAATGTTATTGTGAATATGGAGTGGTTTTCCTTTGTGTATACTTTGGTGATGGGAAAATAGCATAACCTTGGTCTTTTTATAATTCAGTACAAGCCTGTGATTGACAAGCCAGGATTCAGCCTTGCTAAACAATTTCTGGAGGGATGTTTGAAGGGAGTTGGGGTCCATATGGGAGGAGTAGAGGACTGCATCATTCGTATATAAAAGGATTTTTCCAGAGCAGGCCTTGGGTAAGGAATTGAGGAACAGGCTAAATAGAATGGGTCCCAAGATGGAGCCCTGGAGTACACCAGAGAGCACCTGGAGGGGGTTGGAGAGGATACAATTAATTTTGACCCACTGGGAGTGATTAAAGAGGCAGTCCATAAACCAGGCTGTTACCTCCTGGGAGAGGTCGAGGTGGGAGAGAACAGTTAGGAGGAGAGTATGATTAACAGTGTCAAAAGCTTTTGACAAATCAAGGAAGATCAAGCCAACCAGGCACCCATTGTCTAGAGTGGAGTGGATAAAACTGGAGAATTCAAGGAAGGCAGTGGTGGTGCTGTGTACTCACCAGAATCCATGTTGGTCTTTAGTGAGGAGGTCATATTTGGTGAGATGGTCAGTAAGTTGATCTGAGACAATTTTTCCAAAGGGCTTTTGAGAAGGGGGAGGACATATATAGAGCAATAGTTACTGGGGCAGAAACGGTCCCCACTTTTGTGAATGGGGTAACAGTAGCAGTTTTCCAGATGGATGGGAAATTACTGAGGCAGAGGGAGAGGTTGTGGAGGCAGGTGAGAGGGGATGAGGACCACAAATCTAGAACCAGAAGAAAGGAATTTGAGGTCCAGGATATCATTTCTGTGACAGGTACCACTTAGGGTTTTAAGGAGATAGGGCTTAGCATCCTGTGGCGTGAGAGCTCTGAAATGGAATGGTGGGTGGGGGTGTGAGGGGAGCTGGGGGGGAATAATGGGGTCAAAGAAGTTGGGTGGAAGTGTAAGGCTGAGATCTGAAAAGGAGGAGTTAAGGGTGTCAGCAACAAGTTGCAGGTCAGTGGAAATGGAGCCATTGATATTGAGTTGGGATGGAGGACAGGCAGTGGATTTGTCATTGATTATCTTCATGTTATACTAAAAATTTGTGGCCAGTGACCCAGGCAAAGGTAAGGGAGGTCATGAAGTAGTCAGATCTGGCTTTACATAAGGTCCATGTGCAGCTGTTATGAGCGGTCTGGTAACACCGCCTGTCGGCAGGCTTACCAGAGTCTAGGGCTTTTTTCCAGAGGTTGTCTCTGAGACACATCTGATTAAGTAGTGTCTGGGAGATGCAAGGGGTGTCAAGACCTTTAAAAGTATGTTTGGTGAGGGGGAAAATATGTAACAGGCATAGTTGAAGGAGCGGGTGAAGTAGTTTAGGGCAGAATCAATGTCTCTAGCAAGGTTTACAGGGACCAGTCCAAATTTGCAAGGTGGTCTTTAAGTAGACCCAGCCTGCCAGGTTTGAGCTGCCACTGGAGGACAGTTTTAGGGTGTGGTTTCTTTATCTTGTATGACCAAGTACAGAATATGGGAGAGTGGTCACTAAGAGCATTGGGGAGCAGAGTGGAGTTGGTGATTTTGTGGGGATGGTTGGACAGAACAAGGTTCAGTAGAGTGGAGGTGCCATTGGTGGGGTTAACCTGGGTTGGGTGGGTAACAAGTTGAGTGAGGTCAAAGGCAGCAATAGCATCCTTGTAGGGGAAGGCAGAGTGAGAGAGCCAATTTATGTTGAAGTCCCCAAAAGTTAATTGTTCAGACTTGGGGGGAGGTGAGAGAGGTAGTCCATTAAAGACTGGAAAGTGAGTTTCTTGCTGTCCGGGGGAATGTAGATGGTGGTGATGACCAGAAAGGCCCTGGCAATACCCAATGTAACATTTAGTGATAGAGCCTGGGTACCAGCCTCCAGCTGGGGGGGGGCATACCCCTGGAGGGACTCTCAGAGGCAGATAACACAGCCATCCCCACGTATTCCAACTCTGTCTTCCTGGAACAGGCTGTAACCAGGGACGGAGATAGCTGAGTTGAGGATGGATTATGAGAGCCAAGTCTCGACTGTAGTTAGGATGTCTGGCTGGTGTTGGGCCATCCATGCTTGGAGGTCATTTAATTTTTTTAGAAGGCTGCAGATGTTGATGGAAGCAATGAGAAGTCCAGGAAGAGGGGGGCAGTGCCAGGAGGGGAAGGAGGGGGGCCTGGATTTGTGAATGTTACCAGACATAAGAAGGAAGGAGGAGTGTGCTGAGGAACAATTTGCAGAGTGATCTGTAGCAGTTAGGAGCAGTGGAATGGGGACAGGTCAGCTGAGAGAGACAGGTAGGGATGGGTAGGGCATGAAGGAGGAATAGACAAAAGAGGGGGGCCAGGGGGAGTCAGGGTGGGGAGTGACTGGGGGTAGGGAGTGCATAGGGGTAGGTGGTTGGGAGTGGACAGGCTAAGGTGGTGAAAAAAATGAAAGTACTGAGGGGGGAGCAAAGGAGCTATCTGAGAGAGAGGCTGGGGCAGCAAGGGGAGAGTAGGGTAAGGAGGAGAACTGCAAGATGGAGAGAAGGGTTGTTGGAGCAGTGGGGCGAAATGACGCCATACCTAGCAGACTAGCAAGGAAATAGAGGGTTGGAAGAGCTGTAAAGGGTACTTATGGGCATCAATTTGTGGGCAGCCTGGATAGAACAGTAGTAGAGTAGCAGACTCCAGTGCAGAAGGTAGCCTGTTTGAGTCTTGTGGGGAGGCTAGGAGGGGCAGGCTGAATAAGGGGGAGGAGGAGTGATAGAGATGTGGGAGTGGGGAAAGTCAGCTGGAGGTGTGTGCAGAAAATGGGGGAGCTGGGGTGGAAGTAGTGGCAACACTGCCTCCTAGTGGTCAAGGAGAGGAAAAATCAGAGGGTGGGGGGATGGAAGGAGCTTGGGATGAGGAGGGGACTAGTAGTGGAGGGGAAGGAGGAGAGAAAAGGAGAAGAGTAGGTGTGCTACTACCATCTAGTGTCAGGGAGTGATAACCTGCCAAGGGAAGAATAGACACTTAGAGAAAGGATCGTGTGATAGGAAGATGTCAATAAATTAAGGGATGCCCCTGGGTGGGTGGGTGGCTGGGGTGGGCCGGGCAGTCGATGCACAGCATCAATGGGCTAACACCCCACGCAGTAGTGGCTGCTCTGGGGAAGTAGAGCAGTTACTTTTAAGGGCTCTGCAGTCCTCTCTGTCCCTGCTGTTAGTGTCTGCTTATTGTGTGTTTTTAAGTACATATTATCAATATTGTACTTGTATGTCATGTTCTCTGATATAGATTTAGATACATTATTATTGTACATAAGAAAAACACACTGTCACTGTAAATTTCAACTTTATAAAGCTTCTTGTTGCACAGTGACACCATGTCTTGAAAAAGCTCCCACAGGGCAGAGCGAAATGTTGGCGGTCTTGGGGTGAGAACTACTGCTGGTTTAAATCTGTAATAAAATACTATTTTAACTTGCAATCAAGAGTTCCTGGTTTTGAGTTCTGGTGGCAGTGAGCCCTAATACTGCCTGCCATAGTCTCATGTATTCATCACCACCTCACTACCACCTTCCTTGTATGCAAGTTTAATTGTGGTCTGCGCACTAGCCTTTAAACATTTTTAGACATTTGTTTCTTCACTGATGATATTAACATACCTAGGATGAAAGTTCTGCTGCATTAATTCACTTATGTCCTTCTCACATCGATGCAAAAAGACATTTACTGTCGGGCTTGAGAGCAGGCAAAATGTAAACGGTTTTCTTTGTTCACCTTGGAAATGGCCTGTTATGAAGGGTTCCTTCTCCAAACTGCTAGGATGTCCACACCCTGGTCCCACATTAGTTCAGTTAAGACAGTGATAGTGTCCTGTGTTGACTGCAATTCCAGTATGGGAGAATCCTCCCATGTCGCTGCTGTTAAAATATAGTGGAGATTTAAAGTCCTACACAGTTTATAGAGGTCAACTGCTGTCTCAAAAAATCCAGATTACTTGACAGAACAAGTGAAAACCTTTTGTCCTGAATGCTATGTTATGCTTCAGTTAGAACATGGAATGAACAATTGATTATGTTATCCTGCTATGCTAAGTCCTGCTCAGGTAATGCCTGTGTACCAGTTTGGGCTGTGTGTGCCAATCCATTCAGAACCTGATGGTTCACTGTGTGTGTGGTCTGTACCTCAGTAATCTGCATTACCAGTGGAAGCAGCCCTGTGGGGGTCCATCTTTGCTTTGTTTGTTCTCTGTGTATGTGAATAAAAGCCACACTCAAGAATTCCAACCTGGTTTGGACATTACAGTTATTGCTTCCGGTGTCTGGATTTACTTGGGTGCCCCAGACCAGAAGTACAAACCTAGCATAATGCTGAGCAAACATTTTCTCCCAGGGACCGAGGTTGATGGCCATGCTAAAAGGTCCCTCCAGGTGTGAGCCAAGTAGTTGCCACTTTTGATTTGCCTGTCCGAGGATGGCAGGCTATGAAGTAGAAGTATGGGTCAACAGAACTGTTCATAGTGACTGCCCCCATTTCTCTCAGTGGCATCATGTGTGAAAGCCCTGCTAGTTGGACAAGGGGGGCCAGTTGGGGGAGGTTACATCTATTATTCTAACACCACAGCGCACATTAATAGTGGGGTATCCTAGCATGCACCATAGTCACCCATATCACATGATCACCATTATTCATTGTTCGCTATTATTGGTGGTGCTCATATTGAGTTGTCCAAATATAGTCGCTGTTATATACTCGCTGTTATTACTAGGGTAATGCCTGCAAAATGGGCTTACATGCTGAGACAAAGAGAAAACGCAGCTGTACCCCTTCCCTCTCCAAAAATCAAGAGAGAAGGAAGACTGCCTGCTGAGAGGGAGGGGCTAGCTACCCCTCCCCATGGCAGGAAGAAAAGAGGAGTGGAAAAAGACAAAGCTGGTGAGAGAGAGAGAGGGAGAGTTTTTTTTTTTTTCCAGAGGGGTCTGGGGGCTAAGAGACTGGATTGGAAGCGACAGTTAGAATGAGCCTCTGACTTTTGGGACTACTCCATGCAGGGGCCCTTGAATTCCAACTGGGGGAGAGCTCTGCAAGCTGAATGGCCACTAGCCCAAGTCTGGCTGAAGGGAAGCTGATCCACCCTGTGTCTTCAGTGTAAATACACTGCTGCAGTAGAAACCAGAGAGATAGAAGGACGAACAGGCCTGCTTGGTGAATATTGTATACAAAGGCCTTGGGTGAAGCTGGAAAGGCCAGGCAGGTGAAGAACAGTGCCTCCTCCACCCTCCATGCATATCATTGAATCAGGAAAACCATCATTCTCCTGGGGAAACCATGAATACCCTGAGCCACAGCTCTGGGGATTCTTTGTTTGCATCAGCTAGGAGAGCTGGGGAAGAGCCCCACCCCCAATGACATACTGATTTTCCTTGAACCTGTGTTGCTCTGCAAGGGCCCCAACAAGAGACTACAGGCATGCAACTGAGAACGGGGAGGTACCCCCCATCTGGGATTGTTCTGGGTGCACCCAGGGGAGGGGGGAGAGCTCATACTGGGCTGTGTGCCAGATTATGTGAAGGCTTGGGGGAGTAGCCCTTACCTCTTCTTAGATAATTTTAAATAAAGAGGGATTGTTTGTCATCTTACATAAGTGTTTGTGCTTTGTGCTTTGTTGTCATTGTTGCGGGGTGGGAGTGTTGATCTAACTGTGCATGAGGGGTCAGTCACTAATGGGACATATCATTGTTCCTGGGGAATGGTAACCTGTCTTGCCCACAGGAGGCTGTACCATTGCCCCAGGTGGAGGCACCAAATCACCATTGGTGATCCAGCCAGAACTCAGGCCCAGCCCCCCTGGGGAAGTAAGCTGAGGACCCCAAGGGCTCCAGTTCAGCCCAGGTGAGAGAGACAAGAGTGACTGTTACAAATGGAGACACTGCTGAGATTCTAAATTATTGACCCCGTGACTGCCCAAAAATGACTGTAGTTGACCTCCCTACCCCACATCTAGGTGTATTCCTCTAGTAGTCTTATAATCCTGTGGTTGCGTGATAGTTTTGTACTGAGTATATGGGGGAAGCCAGGGAAATGGCATTCCAGGATGCAGAGGACTGGTACGACTTTGAGGGGCTGGACTCCCGTAAGATGCTGCTCATGCGTAATATGACAGTGGTGCAACAGAAGGAGGACATATTGAACATATTAGAGGGGGTCCTACCCGACGACAGGGGTTGAAGATCCAGATGATGGTGACCATCCAGGTTCGGGGGTGTAGGGATATAACCGTGGAAGCAGGAAAGGATTTGGGTTCCATGGAGGTACCAACCGAAGTCACCCTGGAGCATCCAATGTGATCTGGGCCCTATTAAAAAAGGGGTAACCCAGTGGCCCAAACCTCAGGGAGTCAGGCACCTTGTGCCCCCTGCCCAAGGAACAGAAGGGTTTCAAAACTTGGCTGGGGGAGAGGCTCAGGGAGGAAGGAAAGATCCTGCATGATATCCAGACTCTGCTCCCAGCAGGGAAGGCACCTCCAATGGGTCTGCCAGGTGGATTGATCCCCTATATGGGGGTGACCCATGAACAGTGTAAGAGTTTGTGCACCTTTTGGGTGCCCTGCCCACGCCCACGGGGGAAGACAATTTCCACTCCTGAAGCAGCCAGGCTGCCCAGATGATCCAGGTCTGGGGGTGCTCAGAGGAGGAAAAGTGCAAGAGGGCCTTGGAGAGCCTCCGGGATATGGCACTAGATGTGATCCAGTCCCTATGGGCCAGCCAGTCCCACTGCACCCCCCAGGACTATTTGGACATCCTGCAAAGCACCTTTGGGGTGGTCAAAAAGGGGGAGGCAGTATTGAGCCAGCTGTGAGCACCACTCAAAAGGTGGGTGAGAAACTGTGCCAGTACATCACCTGAGTCGAGACTGTGGTGCGCAAGCTGGCCGAGGCTAGGCACGACCCCTCTTCCGTGGTAGCGCAGATGCAGTTGGAGCAAATACTGAGAAGGGCAGTGCACTCCCCCTGACAGTAGTTGCCCTCAGGCTGCAGACTCAGAAGAACAACCCCCTCTTTCAAGCAGCTGCTGGATGAGGTCAAGGAGGAGGAGGAGGAGGCCCAACAGGAAGTGGGAGCCCCATGGGCAGCACTCATCACCACCAGCGTTGCCCTGCAGCCAAAGGAGACAGCCCAACCTGAACAGGTTGGTTCGCCTGACCTGGGGGTGGTGTTACAGGAAGTACAGGGCATGAAGGACATGGTACGGGCAATGCAGCAGGCCATGAAGTCCCTCTCTCTCCCAGCCAGGGAGGCACCTGACACTTGGCAGCCACCCCTGAGCTATACAGCTCCCCAGTCCAGCCCTCAAGGGTTTCTAGGGCCCCAGAATGGGTGTATTTGCTTCAGGTGTGGGCAGGACAGCCATACCAAGTGTGGTTGCCATAGGGAGGTGAATCCCCAGCTGGTAACAGAGAGGCACCAGGACCAGGAAAACTCCCAATGAGGGCCAGTAAGGAAGCAACCCACATCCCCAAGATGGCCTTGCTCCACCCCCTGGACCGACCCACAAATACCATGTCCAAGAGCTTGATTGATCCTCAGGCCGACCCCGGAGTCCTGGAGGAATGGGTGGCCTGCTTCATACTGCTGGACAGTGGAACCCAGGTTACCATCATCCACCAGCCCTTTTATGAACAGCACCTAACCCACCTCCCTCTCCGACCCCTGTCAGGGTTGTCCCTGTGGGGTATTAGCAGCACTGATTACCCTTACAATGGATAATGTGTAGTCAGTATCTCCTTCCCAACAAAGGGAGGGGAAGCCCTGCCCTCTATAGAGACCTTAGCATTGGTCTGTTTGGAGCTGAAGAGCATGTCTGACACCCCAGTGCTTATTGGGACCAATGCCAACATGTTCGAGAGGTTGGCCCAGATGTGTCATGACTGGGGTGACATCGGCGAACTCGCTAGCCCTGTAGTTACTGCTGCTGTGAAGCAGTTGGTGCTTGAAGTGACTAGTGACCCCAGAGGGGCCAACGGAGGTGGGGTCGGAGTGGTCTTGTGGGTAAAGGGGGGAAGACTAACTCTCCCCTCAGGTGCCAAGTGCCATATGGTAGGCATCACCCAGTTCAACCGATCCCCCTCTGGGGAGGTGCTCATTCTCGACACCCCTCCTCTGGGCAGCCTGCCACATGAGCTCTTAGTCAAGAGGGGGGTACTGCCTGCCCCAGACAGTCCCCAAGCCTGGCATGTTACGGTTACGGTTCAGAACAAGTCAAGAAAAAGGGTGACAATCCAGAGGGGTTGTGTGTTGGCATTCATCTTTTGGTGTGACGGGGCTGTATCTGTCACCCCCAGCGAAGATCCTGGGAAAGAGATAGACCCATTCTTGTTTGATTTTGGAAGCTCCCCAATCTCTGATGCCAATAAATGGAGCCTGAGCCACAAGTTGGCCAAGTCCCGTGGGTCTTCTCTTTGCACAAGTGGGACATGGGATGTGTCACAGGGGAAGAGCACCACATCCAGCTGAGAGACGATGGCCCGTTCAGACAGCGGTCATGGAGGTTAGCCCCCAGGGATGTGGAGGATGTGCAGAAACACCTAATGGAGTTGCTGGGTGCAGGAGTCATCAGGGAGTCCCACAGCCCATATGCTTCCCCCATTGTGGTAGCTCAGAAGAAGAGTGGAACAGTGAGAATGTGCATTGACTACCACTCGCTAAACAAACAAACTATACCAGACCTGTACGCAGTGCCCAGAGTGGAGGACACAATCGACAGCCTGTCCAGGAGCAAGTGGTTCTCCATGCTGGACCTTTAGAGCGGGTACTACCAGATACCCATCCTGTTTATTTACAATCCTCTGGCAAGTTGTTCCATGAGTTGACCACTCTCTCAGTAAAAAATTTTTTACGTTTGTTGGTTTGAAAGTGCCCACCCTGGACCTGCAGTGAGTGCCTCCTTGTGGCATAATTACATCTTTTAAATGTAATATCTAATTCCCTACTCATATGTTCATTTTTTTACAAAATCATAATATAGTAATAGGTCACCACTTCTCCTCCTCTCCTCCAGAGAGTACAATCCCAATTTGATATGGTCAGTACTTTTAGAGACTTTGATATGAACCACTTGATAGCAGGTTAAGAGTGGATACATATATGAATAGTCCTAAGGAACAGTCAGCAGCTGTTAAGTTCTAAATAGCTGGGGCTAGATTCACAAAACTTTGCCCACGCAAACTGGGTTTTGCGCAAAGTCTGTATTCACAAAAGTTCGGTTTGCACTCTCAAACGGGGTTTGCACTGGAGCAAAGTGTGGTGGGGCCACAGTGCAAATGAGGGGGAAGGGACATGAATATTAGCATTGTCCAATTCACAAAGCATATGCTCTGCACAAGGGCCTTTTTCAGGGTCTCCTTGTGTGGAGCAAATACCACCAACTCAGACTCTGCTTTAATCCTGTGCAACCCTCGTGGTTAGCAGAGGTACTGCAGTGCCCCTTCCCTCCCAATTACCAGCCCAATAATAAAAATATAAGTTTTCCTGGTGGTAGTGGTCCCCCCCCCCCGATCACTGGTCCAATAAAAATATATAACTTTCCCTGGTGGTGGTGATCCCCTTCCCCAATCACTGATTGCTGGACCAATAGAACAAAAAATTCCCTGGTGCTAGTGGTCCTCCACCTGGTGATCACCAGCCTGATTATAACAAATAAGTTTCACTAGTGTCCAGTGGTCCCTCCCTTCACCTGATCACCCATCCAACATTGACAGCATAGTCCCTGGTGTCCAGTGTAACCCCTCCATCCTGACCCCCTGTATAGAATATTTAAGCTATTCCTTGGTGGTCTAGTGGACCCCTCCCTATCCCCAATCCACTGTGTAGAAACATAGAACTTGATGGCAGATAAGGGCCACTTAGCCCACCCAGTCTGCCCATTTCCCTACCTAATGGATAAGCTGCAGATCCTAGTTAACCAGCAGCCTACTTCTTTCTACCCCCACTCCCTAGAATTGCCTTATGGCTGTCCCATGCATGCTTGAATTCAACCACTGTTTTTGACACCACAACCTCCTCCAGAAGGTGTTCCATGCATCCACAACCCTCTCTGTGAAAAAATACTTCCTTACATTACCTCTTAGCTGTCCCCATCTTCAAATTGTGCCCCCTTGTTCTTGCACGCCTCTTTGTTTGAAAGATGCTACCCTCTTGGACTTTGTTGATTCCCTTGAGGTACTTGAAAGTTTCTATCATGTCCCCCCTCTCCCTCCTTTCCTCAAGGCTATACATATTAAGCTCCTTTAGTCTCTCTTCATATGTCTTCCGATGCAGACCCTGCACCATTTTAGTTGCCCTCCTCTGAACAGCTTCCATCTTGTCTATGTCCTTGTGGAGACTGGGTCTCCACTACTCCAGATGGGGTCCAACCAGCTGTCTGTACAGAGGGATAACAACTTCCTGCTTTCTACCGGTGATGCCTCTCCCTATGCATACCAGTATCCCCCAAGCCCTCCATACTGCCCTCTCACATTGCTTGTCTATCTTTAAGTCATCTGATATGACTACCCCCAGGTCCCTTTCCATTGTTGTTGTTGTTAGTATCTCACCCCCATTGTGTACTCTTCCCCTGGGTTTTTGTTTCCCAGGTGCATTACTTTGCACTTCTTAGCATTAAATCTAAGCTGCCATACATTTGACCTCTAACCTTGCGAAGTCCCTTGTCATCCTTTCCACCCCACCTTGTGCATCAACTCTTTTGCAGATCTGTTGTGAAATTAAATCTTTCCCTGGTGTTTAGTGGACCCCCACTCTCACCCCAACCCTGGAAGGTAGTGTCCCACCAGTCCACTCACCCCATCCCTGCTGGAACAATGGGTTATAATATCACTTTTTAGAATGTAGCACTTGGATTTACCTTGGGCCTTACCCAAAAATTTCAAAAATAATTATAAAATTCAAATATGATATTATCCTTGTTCTCCAGGTTCTGGATCATGACAATAACACTTCTGCCACACTTAGAAATATGAAACATATATATTTTATTAACACCTATATAATAATTCCAATAAGAAATTCGAAAACATTATTTATGTCCAACTTCTCAGTATGTTAAATATAGGCCTTGCTTCATCCAATATTGGAAAGAGTCCTTCCCGTAGCAGTTTTGGCATCTGGACTTTGTTGCAGATTGTGCAGACTTTCAACCTTATCCTTAGTACCTCCTGGCGGATGCAATGGCTCATCCGAAATGCTGGTCCCAAGCAGGCATGGCTTCAGGCTTCTGGCCTAGTAAAAGTTTCAAGACCACCAAAATTGTAAAAACAGCTAACATAGGTCCTCACACACTGAAGGATCAGACAGTTCTGAAGTAGACTTGGCTTAGTTTGCCTATATGTTTCTACATCAAATGACATCATCGCCAAACTCTGATTGGTCATTGCAGATGACATAAGATGAAATTCAGCACCACCCAGAAATCATTTTTTTAAGAAATTACTTTAGTCTAAGACAGAGTTTTTGTATAAAACTATTTTTCTTTCTTGCATCGATGGACACTGTGGTACAAACTTAAAACTTATATTTTTAGATGCAGCTCAAAATCAAGATTTATTTAAGACCAAACATGAGTGTTAATTCTAATATAAGACCTACAGTTAATAAACACCTTAGAAACATTGAAACTTTGACTATAGTGGCAGATAACGACCACTTGGCCCACCTAGTCTGCCCATTTCCCTACCTACAGGATTAACTGCCGATCCTATTTAACAAACAGCCTATTTCTTCCTACCTCCACAAAAATTGCCTTATGTCTGTCCCATGCATTCGTGAATTCTCCCACAATTTTAGACCTCACAACCTCCTCAGGAAGGCTGTTCCATGCATTCACCACCCTCTCTGTGAAAAAAATGTTTCCTCACACTGCCCCTGAGCCGTCTCCCCTCTATCTTCAAATTGTGTCCCCTTGTTCTTGCGCAACTCTTTTTCTAAAGGATCCTACTCTCTTGTACTTTGTTGATTCCATGGAGGTACTTAAAAGTTTCTATCATGTCCCCCCTCTCCCTCCTTTCCTCAAGGGTACAAATATTAAGCTCTTTTAGTCTTTACTCATAAGGCTTGTCTTGCAGACCTTGCACCATTTTAGTTGCCCTCCTCTGCACTGCCTCCTTCCTGTCTATGTCCTGAGATTGGGTCTCCAGAACTGGACGCAGTACTCCAGATGGAGTCTCACCAGTTGTCTGTACAGAGGGATAACAACTTCTTGTTTTCTACTGGTGATGCCTCTCCCTATACATCCCAGTATCCCCCAGCCCTCCCTACTGCCGTCTCACATTGTTTGCTTACCATATGGTCATCTGATATGATTACCACAGGTCCCTTTCCATTTCTGTTGTTGTTACTACCTCCCCCCATTGTGTAATCTTCCCCTGGGTTTTTGTTTCCCAGGTGCAATATTTTGCACTTCTTGTCATTGAATCCAAGCTGCCATACTTCTGACTATTCCTCCAACCTTGCCAAGTCCCTTCTCATCCTTTCCATGCCTCCTTGTGTATCAGCCCTATGCAGATCTTTGTGTCATCTTGCAAAGAGGCATATTTTTCCTTCCAGTCTCTCTGCAATGTCACCTATAAAGACATTAAAAAGGACTGGACCCATTACTGAACCCAGCGGTACCCCACTAGTAACCCCTCTTTCTTCAGAGTGGACTCCATTTACAATTACCTTCTGTATCCTGTTGTCCAGCCAATGTTTTACCCAGGCTACCACCCTGGGACCCACTCCCAGGCTGGTTAATTTGACTATTAATCTTTTGTGTGGGACTGTGTCAAATGCCTTGCTAAAGTCTAAGTAGGCCATGTCCACAGCTGTCCCTGGTCTACTACTTTGGTCACCTAGTCAAAGAAATCAATTAGATTTGTCTGACATGACCTTTCCTCTGTGAACCCATGCTGCCTTGGGTCCTGTGTACCACTGGCCTCTAGGTACTCAGCAGTTCTTTCCTTTAGAAATGATTCCATCACTTTCTCTACCACAGAGGTCAAACTGACAGGTCTGTAGCTTCCTGCGTCTGTTTTGCTCCCACTTTTATGAAGGGGTATCACATCCACCTGCCTCCAATCCTCCGGTACCACACCATCCTCCCATGATTTTTTAAAAAGGGTAGACAGTGGTGTCACTAGTTCACTCCTTAATTCTTTTAGAACTCTGGAGTGAATTCCATCTAGCCCCATTGCTTTGTCCACCTTCAGTTTTAGGTGTTCTTTCAGAACCCTTTCTTCTGTAAAAGGATTAGGATTGACCCCCCTATACAGAGTGCTTCTGCTACTTGGATTAGGCACCTCCTCCTCTTATGTGAATGCTGAGCAGAAGTATTCATTCAGTATCCCTGCCTTTTCACTGTCCCTCTCTGCCCACTCACCGTCCATTCTGTTCAGCCTCACTATCCCTCCCTTTGTCTTTCTACACTCCTTGATGTATTTATAAAAGGTTTTATTCCGCTTCTTAACTGAGCTGGCTATCTTTTCCTCAGTTTGGGTCTTTGCTCTTCTGACTACCCTGCCTGCTTCCTTATGCCTTAACCTGTTACAGTTCTCTGTCCTGCTCCTTCTGTGTTTCCGTATACTTCCTAAATGCTATCTTTTTCTCCAACCTTCACCACCACCTCTTTTGAGACCCAAAGTTCCCTTTTCTTTAATTTTGATTTGTTTATTTGCTTCATACAAAGTCTTGTTGCCTCTGTGATGATAGTTTTGATGTTTCCCTATTGTTGCTTCACCCCTCCGTCTAGCCTGTTTGCTAGTGCTTTTCTAAGGCACTCTACCATCTTGCCAAAGACATCCCTCCAGAAGTCCAGAACCCTCACTTTTGTTTGGCTTCACTCTGTAGCTGAGTTAATCATGAACCACACTGTTTGGTGGTCACTTGTTCTCAGATGGCTACCCACTTCTAGATCTGAGATCCTCTCACTGTCCCCATTTGAGAGTATGAGATCTAAGATTGCTCCCTCATGAGTGGGTTCCAAAACTAGCTGTCTGAGGAATGCCACCTGAATGGCTTCAAGAATGGCCCTGCTTTTGGGTGTGGCTGCTGCAAAGGTGCTCCAGTTAACATCTGACATATTCAGGTCCCTCACCAACAGTATCTCCCCTTTCTCTGCCATCCTAAGGATGCCTTCTATCATATCCTTGTCCATTCCCTGCCCCTGACATGGGGGCTTGTATACAACCCCTGTGCAGATTGTGGTGCCATTTCCAGTCTCAAAGGTGACCCACAGTGCCTCCTCTCCTCCCGGTTTACTCTTTTGTTCAGTTGCTTTTATCCCTTCCCTTACATAGAGAGCCACTCCTCCTCCTCTTTTCCCCTCCCTGTCTCTTCTGTAGGTTGTGTACCCTAGTATGTTAACATCCCATTCATAGTTCTCTGTGTACCATATTTCTGTGACTGTTACAATATCCAGGCATCCCTCTTCCATCAAGGCCACCAGTTCAGGGAGCTTGTTGCCCAGACTACAGGCATTGGTACTCATTACTCTCCATTTCTTGATGGTCTTACCCCCTTTTGCCCCATCCCTGTCTTTATTGCATTTGTCATTTTCTCCATTTACCCCTACCCTTCTCCCTATTGACATCTCTATCTTGGTGTTTGCCTCACTTACTACCCTGATCTTCTTGGGGGTCTAGAGTTTCCCTGCTCCTTTCCAGTGCCTCCCCCTTCGCTAGTTTAAATGCTTGCCAATGAAGCATTTAAACCTATCACCTAGGATCCTGGTTCCCCTCCTGGACAGATGTAGACCATCTCACCAATATAGGCCTACATCCCTCCAGGTGGACCCCCAGTCCCCAATAAAACCAAATCCATGAGCTCTGCACCAGTTTTTCAACCACTGATTGAATCCCATTGTGTGGAGCTCCCTAACTTTATTTTGTAAGTATTTACAGATTTCAAAAGTAAATTTTTTGTGTGTTTAAAAGGATATATGCTTTGCTTATCTGCCAATTTTACACTGTCTATAACATGAAAACCTATTTATAAAAGTGATTTTCTTTGTCTGTGTCTAATGACACATGACATCATGCAGTCTGAAGCTCATTGAACAGTGCCTTAACACAAAGTGACTACTGTAGGTGTTGCTGTTAGGTAATCAATTAAGACTCACATCATTAGAAAGGTTGTAAGATCAGCTTGCTTTTCACACCAAACTTGTGCATTCATTGTAGACAGTTTTGGTGCTGCAAAATTTTATAACAAGCAAGCATTAAAAAGTTCTTGCTGCTTTGAAATTCAGCCACTTTAGAGAGCCATACATTTCTTATTAAGTTTCTGAATTTGGGCTTTGTAGTGTTTAAAACCTTTTTATTATGAATAAAAGTCTCAATTTCATGGAACCAATGCATTTCAGTCTGTGTTAGACTTTTGTGTACCAGGAGTTGGTTGGCACAAAAAAACATGTTCATATATCATGTCAAATTTCCATAGCAACAATGTCTTAATCTAAGTTTAAGCTCTTCTGCCAGCTCTTTGAAGAGAGGCCAGTGATGGGGAAGCTTCCAATTTAAATGGAGAATCCACTGGACAATTTTTTTTCTGAAGTTGTCTTATGTACACAATATCCCCTTTTTGTTGTCCAAGGTTTTACAAAGTTTTTCTTTTTACAGCTATACTCATGTGGACATCGAATTTAACCAGAAGTTTAATAAGTATCCTTTATAAAGAATATAAAATAGTAATTAATAATTAATATGAATAGTATAATATAATAATAAAATATCTGTAATCATATTGGTTTTGTTCCTACATTTTCCCCCTTTTGAATTAAAAATACACCCCAAAAATGCATTTTGTAATTCAAAACTATAATCCTACTATATTGGTATATAGAAACAATGCAATGAAGGAAGAGTCACTGGTGATAAATGAAATAACAATTCAGCAAAGTAGGAGACCGTGGCTACTAAACCCCAACACTTCGGGTCTTACTTGTGACCCTTTATCAGCGGGTGTGGCTTATATTGGTATATAGTTTAAGCATTGTAGGGAAAGTGAACCAAAACATAAAGTTGCATCATTATGTGATAATTTATAATATCATCATCACACATGACATAATCAAGTGTGACATCACTAGATGACATCATTGGAGATTTACTTTTTGGCATAGAAATATGTACAGTACTTCATGAACAAATGTGATTGAACATGATTACAACTGTATACACCTCTAAATGAAGTAACAATCTTATCCATTGTTTTGAACATTATACAAATACAACAACTTCTCTTTACTCATCAGTTTCAAAAATCAGTATTACAATTAACATTTTAAGTAGACTCTAATTCCTGATCACCACTTTTAGATTCACTCAGAATATTTTCCAAGTCATTGTTACGTTCACAATATTGTCTCAACTGATTAATATGAACCATTTACAGTAGGTATAACTTTGCCAGTGTGTTTTTTTTGTTTGTTTTAGTTCAATATGGTATGCTACAGTTGAGATTTTGTCAGTGATCAGAAAGGGTCCTTGCCAACTTGGAAGAAATTTTTTGACTTTGGCTTTATCCCAATTGTAGTTAAGGTAAAACACTTTATCACCAATTTGATTCTCTTTTGGATTAGTTTTTCTGTCATAAGTTTCTCCAGGTTCTTTTGGGCAAATGCAAAGGTTTCCCACAAATGCTGTTTTAAATGGGTTGCATATTCGTGTGCTGTAGTGGCACATGCTGAATTTACATTTTCTGTAGTATACAGAAGATGTAGGGGTAACACCATCTGTCTTCCTGTCATCATTTCAAAAGGAGATAGACGTGTAGACTTATTAGAAGTGGCCCATATGGCAATTAATACTAGTGTTAACTTTACATCATGATCTTTTCCTGAAGAACTGATATATTTCTTCAGTATGTACACAATTGTTTAATTAGCATGTTCCACCTGTCCAGATGATTGATGATGGTGGGACACATGAAGTTTTCTCTGTACCCCGAGAATTTTCCACATGTTTTCTGTTACTTCTCTATCAGATTCTACTCTTAATGGTAATCCCCTCAATTAAACACATGGGCCCAGATATTCAGACTGCACCAGGCTGTGGTGCAAGCCTGGGCGCAGCACAACTTGAATGTGCAGGGGCGTTGACAGGGTGATATTCAATGGAGCTGCGCCATGGCACAGCATCACTGAATATCGCACCTCGGCCACCAGCAGTGCACATGGTGCAGTGCCACTGCACCTACACAAGTGGCCAGAGTGGAGCGGGGGGATGCACTAGCACAAGTTCCATTGCACTAGGTGCAACAACCACGATATTCAAAAGTGCACATGCAAATGGTGCCATAATGCATGGACGGTGCAAATGGGTCCATTTGCATGTCATTATGGCCCCATTTGCATGCAGTTGCACTGATCCCCGGTGACTTGCACCTGGCACCCTGCCAGGCTGCAGCTGTTGGAGACCGACGCACCCTGCACATTGCAGAAAAGTACCCCAATGCCCAATTGTGGGCATGTGCAAAAGAAGTACACATCCTATATCCCTGGTGGTCCAGTGGACCACTTGCAGCCCCATCGTGGGCATATGTTGTGAAATAAACATGCTATATCCCTAGTGGTCCAGTGGACTGCTCACAGCCCAATCACAGGCATATGTAATAAAAAGGAGATGTCCAATATCCCTGGTGGTCCAGTGGTACCTCCTGCCCACCCACCACCCACTGAGTCCCACTGCCCCGCTCCCCAGTCAGCAGCAGGTGGCAGCCACCCACCACTTCCCACCTCACCACCTGCCGACTGACACTGTGCGGTGGGGCTGTATGCCCATTGGTCCACAGCATGAGCCAATGAATGTGCAGCCGTGCCATACTACACAGTCCAGATATGTGAATATTCACATATCTGGACTGTGTAGATAGTACGGGCTGCATGTCCATTGGCTCATGCTGTGGACCAATGGGCATACAGCCCTACATACAGTGTCAGTCAGGTGGCGGCGGGCAGGTAGGTGGGTGCTGCCACCCTGGGGAGTGGAGTGAGGGCTCAGTGGGGGTGAGGGTACCACTGACTACCAGGGATATTGGACCTCTCCTTTTTATTACATATGCCCGTGATCGGGCTGCGAGTGGTCCACTGAACCACCAGGGATATAGGACATTTATTTCACAACATATGCCCATGATCGGGCTGCAAGTGGTCCACTGGACCACTAGGGATATAGGACATTTATTTTATTCTACATATGCCCATGATCAGGCTGCGAGCAGTCCACTGAACCACCAGGGATATAGGACATTAACATTATTCTACATATGCCCGCGATTGGGCTGCATGCAGTCTACTGGACCACCAGGTATATTGGACGTTTATGTTCTTCAACATATGCCCATGATCAGGCATGGGGGGTGTTGCCACGAAGGTGCAGCCGGAGCTCAGGTGGCCACCCACAGGTGGCAGCTGCCGTGTTGTACCCTGCAATATGGCAGCTCACCTGTGGGTGGCCAGCTGGTGTTCCTTTTTTTGGTTCACCTGCGTGCGCACAGGTAGGGATTGCACATGCATGGGCTCAGCACGTCCCGGGCTGAATATCGGGATGTGCAGAGTATGGATGGGCACACCCCCCTACCTGTGCCGCATACATTACTGATGCACTCAGTCACATTGAGATTTGTGCCAGGCTCAATCCCCGTTTGAATATCACACCATGAGTGTATTTAGTGTGGTTGCGCATGGAGCAACACTGTTGTGCCATGAGCAACCCTTCTGAATATATGGGCCATAGTTTATTAATAAGAATGCAGTGGTTTTGGCTGTGTTATTTGGAGCAGGTATACACTCAGCCCAGTTTGTGAACAGACAAGTGACTGTCAAAAGGTATTGGTTCCCCCTTGAAGATCTGATAACTGGGCCAATCCAGTCAATCTGGATGTCTTACCAAGACATGGTGATCCTTTTTGACTGTAGTGGTGCCCTATATCTGTGAGTACCTGGTTTGCACCGGCAACACATTATGCACCCTTGTACATACTCTGCAACATTCTTGTACATGTAGGGCTAGTAGGCTATCTCTTTTAATGTTTCATAAGTTCTTCTATCCCCCATGTGCTCTTGATGGTTCATCATGAGCATGTCATAACATGATTCCCCTGCAGCCTAAAGGAACCACACACTGGACCTCGTGTGGATTTTACCAACTCTTACCAAGAGAGCATTCCTTAATTGGAATTTATCCTTTTGGTTATACATGGCTCTCAGGTCACACTGTTCTGTAGGTCACTGTCAGAAATCATATTTTCAGTGGGATCCTTGATGAAGTGGCAAAACTTTCCTACCACTTCATCCTCTTGTTGCATTTTCACTAAATCAAAGTCAGATTTTTTACTATACAAATGTATCACCTTCTTTTCCTGTTCCTGTTGCTTCTGTCTGTGGGTAACCACATCCACATTAGTTTCCTGAACCAACTGATCTATGGCTAGGATAAGGTCTGCATGCATCAGCATATTGCCTCTTGCATTAATCATACCATTCACCTTCCACCCTGGTAAATCTGTAAGGTAGTGCTGCCTAACATAATCAGAATCAATACAAATCATAATGTCTTGTAGCTTATGTTGTACTGGAGATCTGTACTACTACATATGCAGCTGCCAATTCTGCATATTGATTAAACTTAGGGCCGTGCTTGTACTTGATAGGAGTACATGGCATATTATTATGCCATACCACTCCTAAACCAGAATACCAGTCTACACCTTGCTGGAATGAACAACAATCAACATAGGCTCTAGGCAAATTTTCACACATGTTCTCTTCATAATGGTGGTGCCTGTTAAGTTTGTATACCATTTCCAATTCAGGAGATATGCCAGGCTCTTGTACTGGATGTTCATCTACAGTACAATCATGCATCTCCAGGTCTGCCAACCCTTGAGCTTCTGAATTCCTTTTGTTCTTCACATACCTAACCTCTAGGAGTAGGCCCTGGAGTGCTAAGCTCCAGGCCACAATTCTGCTGCTAGGCACATTACCATCCTTAAGTTTCTGGCTCCCCAGAAATGTAAGTGGCTGGTGACCAGTCTCTTGAATAACTTTCTTACCACAAATGTAGTTTTTGAACCATTATACTGCCCACACAGTGGAAAACAATGCTTTTTCACAATCTGAAAACTTTTTCTCAACATCACTCAAGGTTTTACTCGCATAAGCAATAACATGTTTGTCTGAATCATGTTACTGATATAACACTGCACTGATGCTGCTACTAGTATCCTACCTCTAGATAAAAGTCCTTATACATTTTTGGGTAAGCAGGACACAGTACTTGACTCAGACTATCTTTCAAAGCTTGCATGGCTTTCTCCTGCTCCCCCACTGCACACACACTCAGGGTTCTGACTTTTTCAGCAGCCTGGTGAGGGGATTGGCAATTTCTGCATAGTCCTGGATATACTGTCTTGGTAGTTACAGAATCATAGAAAGCTGTGTAACTCCTTTAAAGTTTTAGGTTGACCAATTTTTTTTGGACTGCCTCAGCTTTGGTATGCTGAGGACATAGACCATCAGGACCAACTTCATGCCCAAGATAGTTTACCTTATTTTTGAACCATTGCCCCTTTGGTAAGGACAACTTGGCACCAGCGGCCTTTAGCTGGTTTAACACATAGGTTACTTCAGCCAGATGTTCCTCAAAAGTGTTGTTTTTGATTAGTACATCATTCACATAAACCAGATTTCCTCTGCTTTCAACATCAGGCATGGGCTTATGTAGAATGATATTATAATCTGCTGGTGAATTTAAATACCCTAAAGGACAACTGTTCCATGTGTATTGTCTCCTTCCAAAGGTAGAAACCAATTTATATTGATCCTTTGGTTCTCCTTTTAATGTTCAAAATCCATTTGCTATATCTAGGGTAGTGAAGTATTTGGCACCCTGAACTTTGGCCAAGCTTTGGTCCAAATATGTCATGGGCCAGTGAGATAAAGGTACCTGTTAGTTTAACTTTCTATAGTCAATAGTGAGCCTCCACTTTCCTGTAGGTGTGAGTACAGGCCAGATGAGGGAATTATAAGTAGAGTTCACCTGTCTTATAATTCTATGCGCCATCAAGGTATCCAATATCTCTTGTATATGTTGATAAGATGCTAGTGGTATTCTGTAATGGCATACATAAACAGGACCTTTACTAGGGTCGGTAGCTACTCTGGTAACATGGAGGTCAGTTACCTCACAATCACGAGCATCTTTTGTGAACATGTCCTTGAACTGAATGAACATTTCACTAACTTTCTTTTTTTCTGTTTCCATTCTGACATGGAACCTTTGTAAAAGAGCCTCAACTCAAAGGTATTGTGTAATCCTAGACTTAAATAAATAAATAAAATTTCACAACTACAGTTTTGTATAGTTCAAAAAGAGAAAGAGCAGCACACTACAGCGAGGGGGGTGCTCTTTACAGAGGTTGCAAACCTGTAACATGTCAAAAGTCCAAAAAGTAAGAGCACACCACGACTTTTCAGCTTAATAGCTAATTTTTATTGCCAAAGTGTTCACGGCCAGAAACCCAGTGCTTCAGCTGAATAGCCTTCAAAGGGGTTTGGCTCAGTGTGATAAAACAAGCATTTATAAACAAAATCTGACATCATCTGAAAGTGACATTTTAGGTTTTTACATGGATGTATAAACACCACTATTTTCCTAATTTAAACATGTTATTACAAAAAATATACATATATAAAGGAATACAAGAAATATATCAGTTACAGAGATACAAGCTGTTAAAGAATTGCAGGTAGAAGATGATATTGTAATAAAATCAGCAGATGGGGGGGCAATATTGTTGTTCTAGATAGAAATCACTATATTTCTATTGTATTAAGTTTATTAAATGATTCCTCAAGCTATGAAAAGCTAAAAAGTAACCCCATGTTCCAGTATAAACCTGAATTAAGTTTACTACTTCAAGAAGCAGTGAGACAAGGGGAAATAACAGAGAAAGAACTACAGTTTATGTGGAATGAAAATCCCATTCTACCTTGTCATTATATACTACCTAAGATTCACAAAAATATGAATAATCCTCCTGGTAGACCAATCATTTCCTCCATAGGTTCCCTTACAGAAAAACTTGGAGTATTTGTAGACTTCTTTTTACAGAGGGAAGTAGTTATACTTCCATCTTATATGAAAGACACTACACATGTCTTAAATAAACATAGAGAAATTCAGTGGACAGATGATATGTTATGGTTAACCATTGATGCAGAATCCCTGTACACTCAGATAGTGCATGAACACGGACTTAGTGCCTGTAAATATTTTTTAGAGAAAAGGGAAAATACAGATGAAATTCCTGTAGATTTCATACTGTCAGCAATCCACTTGATTTTGAACCATAATAATTTTGAATTTTTAGGAGACCACTACAGACAGATAAGGGGGACAGCAATGGGTGCATGTATGGCCCCATCTTATGCAAACTTATTTCTAGTTAAATAGGAAGAAATTACAATCTTTCAGAATACAAACCCTTACCTAGAGAATGTAATTTTATGGACACGTTTTATTGATGACATTTTGGTATGAAGTTCACATTCAAAACTGATTTTGAAAATATAGACTTCTTAGATCTGACCCTACAAAAACCTCTAAAACCTGAAAAGTCTATTATTACAAAAAAATCACAGAAAACCAACAACCACCAATATATTACTCAGGGCTGATAGTGCACACCCAAAAAACTTAAAGGATTGTATACCCTATGGACAATTTCTACAATTACAAAGGAATTGTTCTGATGATTTAAACTTTTGGAAAGAAGCAGAAGAATTAAGAAAGAGATTCTTAGAAAGAGGCTATAACAATGATTTCCTCACTCATGCATTGAATAAAGCAGTAAACAGAAGGAGGGAGGAGTTACTAGAAGAAAAAAGAAAGAATTATCAAATATGAATGCACCTATAACATTTGTAACTGAACATAACAATTGGTGTGGGCGGATAGGGAATGTTGTATACAGAAATTGGCACATACTACATTCTGATATAAACTTGAAAGAAGTGGTAGGAGAAACACCGAGAATTACTTTTTCAAGAGGACAGAATTTAAAAGATAAGATGATTAGGAGCAGATTAACCAAGCCTGAAAAAAGTACATGGATAGGAACAAAACCACAAGGAAATTTTAAATGTCAAAGATGTAGTATCTGCTGTTACTGTAACACAGGATTTGAATTTACACACCCACAAAATAGAGAAAAATACATAATGAAGGAATTTATCAATTGTGATATAACATTTGTAGTTTATGCCATATGCTGTGGGTGTAACCAACTACATGTCGGACGCACAACAAGGGCCCTAAAACAGAGAATCCAAGAACATGTTAGGAATATTATAAATGGAAAAACAGATACTCCTATTAGCTTACATTTTGCACAAAAACATACTTCTGACCAAAAAAGTTTAAAATTCATGGGAATAGACTGGCAACAACCCCTGAGATATGGTGGTGATAGAACTAATGAACTACTGAAAAAGGAGAGTAGGTGGATTTTCAAATTAGGGACTGTGAAACCTCATGGACTAAATGACCAATGGGACTTAAAGCCCTTTCTAAAAGTAAAGAAGTATTAGAAAGATTATGCTTCTTATGAATCATCTATGTGCATTGAATGGTTTATTAATCAATTTCTATCTTTCTTTCTCTTGCAGATCATCTGGTGAATGAATGTCTGTGGATCCCCAGCCTAAAAATGGTTCCTTCTACCACTTAGTGGATGGAAGTAGACTTAGGGTGATCACATCTTGACGTCTTCCCAGTTCTCCTCATATCTATTACTCTCTCTCTATATATAGTATATGTATTAAATTCCTTCAAAATTTCCAGAAGCAGTGCTAATCCATTCTCTCCTTTCCTTCCCTTTCCCTTTCCTTTACTCTTTGTCCCCCACCTCCCCATTTCTCCTATTTCTTTCTATTCTGGTACACCTCTTTCTTTCCCCACCCCCCACTTTTTAATTCATTTTCCTTTCTATCCCCTTCGCCTTTTCTTTCCTTCCCCTTCCTCCCAGGATGAGACGGAGAAGAAACGTATATTAAAGATTGTGATTAGGTGAACATATGTATAGTAAAAATGTATTCCTTTATATATGTATACTTTTTGTAATAACATGTTTAAATTAGGAAAATAGTGATGTTTATATATCCATGTAAAAACATAAAATGTCACTTTCTGATGATGTCAGATTTTGTTTATAAATGCTTGTTTTATCACACTGAGCCAAACCTCTTTGAAGGCTATTCATACAGTTTTGTTCTTCAAAATCAGGGAAGGTAAATTTTTACCTATTTGTACCGCATCTTCTATTATATTAGAAACATTTTCAGTATCAATCACATGTACCTCTTTAAATTGTTCTGTTTCATTAACCATAGTGGACAGTACAAGATAATAATTTTCAACTTTACATGACTGCATTGCTTCCTTCTCTACTGGACAAATTTCTTGTAAAACAATTACACCGTTTGGTATAGACCTATTTTTTTATCTGTTTCATCCTGAACAATGTCTTCTGGTAACTCCCCAATAACTGGAACAACTAATTCCAAATCATAGAAGGATTCTCCATCGCTATCCTTAACTTACAGTTAGCCCCTATAGTGATGGTCTCTACTGCTGGGTTATGTACCAAGAGGTGCATTACTCTGCTGCTCATGTCCAGGTAGGGTGTGAAGGGCACTTTTAAACCCATGTCACCAAGTTGCTTGTCAAGCACAAAGAGTGCAGTCTTATCTGGCATTTCTTGGCCTTTCTTTACATTAACCCTACAAGAGAAGTCTGTGACATTATGTGGAATTGTTGTAGTGAACTCATTCACCACCTGGCATACTTGAGGAATAGTTTGTCCAGACTTCAAGGCCTGTGGTGTCATGGTTATTGGATAGGGGTCTCCCCTTATTCGAGTCCAAAGAACATCATTGGTTAGGTTAACATACACACCCAGTCATACAAGCATGTCTAGCCCAAGGTGCATGGGAGATTCTAGGCCTTGTACTACCTTTATAGGTTGTTGTATTTTCTTTTGCCCTATCTGGAGATTCAAAGCACAGATACCTATGCTTCTCACACTAGTTTTCTGGAATGGGACATTCTCTAACCGCTCCTGTTTTTTTCACATACATTAAACTAGGCCTCCACCTTTTTAACATCTTGTAAAACAGTTTACTAATTAAACAGTGCTTGTAACCTAAGCATAATATAGAACTGACAGTCTGCAAATTCTCTGCTTTGATGGGCACCTTTAATCTACCTTCCTATGACCTTATGCGGCAGAGCAATTACCAGTGATTTAGTGGCAGCATTCTTTTTCCACCAATGCCAGAGGGGGATGGGTACTCAGAATCCAATGTCTCTGTGTCAGTTGCAGGATGGGTCTCTAAGATAACAGGGTCCACTTCCTTGGTGAAGAAAGTAAGGCCTCTGGCATTAACCTCAGACTTGACCACATCATGCCCTGACAGACAAACCACATGAGTTCTTCTCCTCCATGGAGCCAAATTTTCATGCTCACCTAGTACAGATACATCAGGTACATCAGAATGTACAAAATTCAATTTAATCATTGTATCATTTTTCTCAAGCTAACATGATTATGATTGTTTAGCAACCAAAAGACTCTTCCCAAATGGAATAGGTCTGTTTACCTGTGCCCATAGGATTCCACGAAAATAATCAATGATAGGCCAAAATATTTTTAGGAGGAAATTTCCAATGAAGAAATCATCCCCAGTTCTATCAGTGATATACACTCCATGGTTGACTTCCATCTTGCCAAACCTCAACTTCAGCCAAACTTTACCTAGAGTCTGTTGGTCCCCCTCCCCCGTAACTTACTACTTGTAAGTCATCAGAGAGGGTTTTCAATGCCTTAGAGTTATCCTCCAGATGAACCAGTTTGCCATTAAAGCTTCTGGACATCAAGGTAACTTTGGCTCCAGAGTCCACCAAAGCTTCATGACTCAGGCTGTTTTCAATATTTATGTCAAAGTAAAGCCTATCTGAGCCCCTTTATTGATTAAGTTTCCCAAGAAGAATTTGTATTTCTTAACATCTGGCAACATGGCAGGTTCACTGTGACCCTCTACATTGCTTGCAGCAGTAATTTCTGATACCTCTAGGGGAAGGTCAAGTTCTGGGCTAATGTTTTCATTTTCAAATTCCACAATAGCTTCATTTCCATTGTCTGCAATTGCAATTTCATTGACCTGGGCAGCATTAGGGAGGGCAGAAGGCACTAGTCAGTTGGCAATATTACTGGTTCCACTGGCATTGTAGATTGCAGGTGAGTTCTGTGTGGATGCAGGAGAACCAGAAGGCAGAGGAGGAGGACACGGGACTAAACATTGGAGAAGCATTTTTATTTCTCCCATCTGATCTTTCATTCCCTGTATTTCCTCTATGACTGGGGAACCAAGTCTAGCTCTGTCTTGGGGTCTGTAACTGCCTTAATCATTATTATAGTTTTGTCACCCTCCATAGGTACCTCTACCACCTCTGTAATATCCTCTCCCATGCCCTCAGCCCTATCCTCTACCAAGATCATAACCTCCATAGGAGGGTCCCTTGTTTTGAAATGGCTGGAGTTATGAGAATTGCTGAGGGCTTTGATAGAACTGTGACTCAGTGCCAGGTGGTGGGACCACAACAGGGGAAGCTTGGGAAGGGTTGGTAGGTTGGATTACCACTGTGGGGTCAGGTACAGCCTTGGGCTGCTTCACAGCTTTTACTGGTGGGGTATTGTTGCCCTTTTTCTTCTTTTGCCTCCTGCTTTTGGAAGTAGACAGCTCACCCCCTTCCATAGCCAAAGTATTTGAGATAGTTACCTCGACACTTGGACCTTGGAAGAGTAACAAGAATAATTTGATTAAAAATATTTTATTATTATAATATCATTATTCTATTCTTATTGAATATAAATTACTATTTTATATTCTTTATAAGGGATACTATTAAACTTCTGGTTAAATTCAATACCCACATGAGTTTAGCTGTAAAAAGGAAAAACTTCGTAAAACCTTGGACAACAAAAAGGGGATATAACATACATGAGACAACTTCAAATAAAAAAGCAATTCTCCAGTGGAGTCTTTGTTTAAATTGGAGGCTTCCCCACCACTGGCCTTACTTCAAAGAGCTGGCAGAAGATCTTAAACTCAGATTAAGAGATTATTGCTATGGGAACTGGACATGATATATGAAATTCTTTTTGTGCCAACCAACTCCTGGTACACAAACATCTAACATAGATTGAAATGCATCAGTTTCATGAAATTGAGACTTTTATTCATAGAAAAAAGTTTAAAACACTTCAAAGCCCAAATTCACAAACTTATTAAGAAATGTATGGATCTCTAAAGTGGCTGAATTTCAAAGCTGCAAGAGCTTTGTAATGCTTGCTATTTATAAAATTTTGCAGCACCAACACTGTCTAAAATGAATGTACAAGTTTGGTGTCAAAAGTAAGCTGACCTTATAACCTTTCTAATGATGTGTGTCTTGACTGATTCTCTAACAGCAGCACCTAGTTGCTTCATGTTAAAGCATTGTTCAATGAGTTCCAGACTTCATGATGTCATGTATCATTATATAAACACAAAGAGAATCACTTTTAGAAATAGGTTTTTCATGTTATAGACAGTGTAAAAATGGCAGATAAGCAAGACATATATCCTTTTAAACACACCAAAAAAATGTACTTATGAAATCTGTAAATACTTTTTAGATATGTATAAAATAAAAAATTCTATCAATTTTAGATGACCTGCAGGTCTTATGTTAGAAGTAACACTATCTTGTTTGGTCTTAAATAAATCCTGATTTTGAGCTGCATCTAAAAATATAAGATTTAAGTTTGTGCCACAGTGCCCATAGATGCAAGAAAGAAAAATAATTTCATGCAAAAACTCTGTCTTAGACTAAAGTCATTTCTAAAAAAAATATTTCTGGGTGATGCTGAATAGCATTGTATATCATCTGCAAGGACCAATCAGAGTTTGGTGATGATGTCATGTGATGTAGAAACATATAGGCAAATTAAACCAAGCCCACTTCAGAACTGTCTGATCCTGGCCAGTGCCATTTGAAGATGGAAGCAGCTGTGTAAACTCTGTATGATCTTATCCTTTTTCAAACAAAATCCTGCTCCAAATTTTTTTTTGTAATCAGTTTGTCATTTATGATCGTTAATGGTACAGTGGTCCTGAAATTCACTAAAAAAAGAGTAAATAACACAGTTGTAAAGTGTTGAAAAGCCAAATAGTAATTTACAAATATGCCAGCTGGAAGGCCCCATTCTGCACGATCACCTCGCTCAAATGCGCACATGATGAATGCCAAAGAGACAACTTCACACAGCATGTATGCTGACTATGCCACAAAAAATGATATAGCAGACTTAAAGAGTTTATTGTCTGACCTTAAGATCAATATTACTAATGTTAAGCAAACAGCAGCAACTTTAGCCAAACAAAATTAAGAAATGACCTCTCATATTGGAATTAATAGTGCAACAAATAATGAGTTAACATCTATTATGGGTTACTTAGAACAGTTTACTCAAAGACAGTCAAAGCAAATCTCTTATTTAATGGAGAAAGTGGACAATTTAGAAAACAGAGGCAGGTGAAACAATATAAGAATCCCAAGAGTACCAGAAGGTCTTGAGGGCAATAATATGATAGCCTTTCTACAGCATTTTATTCCGGACCTTTTGGGCTACCAGTGGTTATGGCCACTAGAAACTGAAAGCGTGCATCAAGAGCTAGGTCCTAAGGGAATGAATCAAAGATCCAGACCTATAATAGTGTATTTTTTTAAGATTTTCTGCAGAAGAGGAAGTGCTGCATTTAGCAAGAGAGACAACATCTTTAATGTGGCGAAGTGACAAGGTGCTTATTTTTCAGGACTTTTAAACTGAGTTGGTTTCCAGACATAAGAAGTATGATGAAGTTAAGCAACAATTAAGAACTGATGGTGTACAATATTATTTAAAATATCCAGCTACCCTGTGCATACAAAGTCCAGAAGGTAAAACAGTAAAATGTGACTCAGTGAAAGAAGCACTCAATGTAATTCAATCATACAGGGACAATATTCAAAAGCACTCAAGCTTTCATTTGAACCCCAACCACCAGTCTTTTCAATATGCACAAGGTCAATTGGTCCCAGAATGATCAAGTTCTGCCTCAAACTCCAAACATGGAAGATCTACAACAGCTGCCAATAATGCACAGACTCCTTTGCAATCAATAAAACACTTAAAAAGTTCAATGCCTCACTTTTACTGTGCAGTGGTTCAACAACCAGAACAACTGATATGACACAGATATTCAAAGGAAGGCCAAAAATCCTGGGAGACCTTCTAGAATACCACAACCATCCTGGCAATTGAATCCAAGGAGGAGAGAGAGAGAGAGAGAGAAGTGGAGAAAACCACTACACCTCCTCCCCAATTAGCACCCCGCCAGATACAGAAGTGTTTAGTGATATGGAAATAGCATCCTCTAAGACTGATGCTCCAACTGAACCTTCTGCGCTACTGCATACTTTAGGAACTCATAAAGGGGAACTTGTCTAGTGAGCGAGGAGTTAAGAGCCTTAATTTATTAATGACAGAAACTGCACAGGGAATGCTTTCAGATGCAACATGGTCAGAAGGAACTTTGTGAAATATGCATGCATTTTTTTCTTTCTACCTGATTACACTTGCTATTGCAGTAGCCATCGTTGGTACTTTGTTAAATATGCCAAATCTACTTACTGTTAGTGTTTGGGTTTGGCCCAAAACAGGATTGTTTAATGGACAAATTATCTGAATGTCTGCATGATGTTTAAGCATATATGCATTTGATCAATTTAAAATTGTGCTGATGTAGTAAGAGGTTCAATAATTATTCTTTTTTAACCAATTTCCTTAAGTTAATGACAATCTAAGGTTGCCATAACATAATTTAACACCAGAGGCTTATACGGTAGTAACAATTGAGGTACAATGTTTATGCCATTGTTAGCTAGATCTTGTTGATCAGGCTTTATAGTGCTGTGTGTGGTGAAATGAGGGTCTTGCTGATGGAGGTGATGTGTCTGTTAAATATTATTGAATGCTAGCTCTGTCTGTAATTAACATGTTATGCATGTCTCTCCTCTCCTTGCCTCTCCTCGTTATTTGTTACTGTCTCTTATCTTAAACTGTAGAGCTGAAGACGGCTGTATTGTAACCATGGCTTTTAAGCACACAATGTTAAATATAGTAAGTTACTAAGGTCAAGAAGGCTGCTAAAGAGAGTGTAATACATTCTGATTAAAATGCACCTTCTAAAGTTGCTATAATTTTTAGCAGATGTAATGAAATAATTGGTGATCTATAGTAAGTCCTGTGGTTGAAAAACTTTGTGCAGATGCATTTCTGAGTTATAAAGAGACCCTGCTGGGCAAATAAGTCCTTGAACAGTTACCCTTACCCTAATTGGTTGTATGAATGCACTAGAATATGTTATGTTAAATATTATAAGATATATATGGTGTGTGTCTATTATGAGTGTTTTTCCTCCTGGTTGTACCTCTGGCTGGCTGCCTTGCACTATTTCTCTGGATGTGCATTGACCTCTCTTATTGTTGCTATCTATTATACTATTACATAGGAGCATCTTTATTCTACTAACAGGGATGAGTTGTTTGCCTTGCTCTCACAGTCATCAACAAGCTAGTTGGCACCTGTGCCAAAGCCACTTTGGACTCTAGTTTGGTGGACTTTTTCTTGGCAGTACAGTAGAGTTCATTCTACTGGTCTTACTACACTTTTGTTTACTCAAACATATATATTTGGTATAATTACTTAAACTTCATTGTTGGCAAAGTTCTAATAGGAATATTTTGCACCTTTATTTAATTGATTGGGATCTATATCTGGTTTATGTAATTTTATTAACACTGCTCTAATGAGTTTCCTGTTACAAAGAGTGCTATTTATTGTATTCAAACTAGTTTTAGATAGTGGCCATTCACTCTAGTTTATTTATTATAACAAGTTTGCTTTCTATTAGCAACATATTATACTACTTTTGATCTTGATTAAAGTGACATATTTAAATATGCATCCTTATAAAACTGTGTCATGGAATGTCAATGGCTTAGGAACCCCAATAAAAAGGAAAAAAAATATTAACAGAGTTAAATAATGGAAAAGTAGATTTAGCTGTTTTGCAAGAGACCCATTTGGATGACACTGAATCAGCTAAACTCCGTAGATCTTGGGTGGGACAAATTAAATTTAGTGCTTTTAGTTCCAAACAAAGAGGGGTAGCAATACTTATTAGAAAGGGTGTCAACTTCATCAAGTCTGGTCATGTGTCTGACCTGGAGGGGAGATTTCAAATTCTATTGGGTTCATTAGATGGTTTGAAGGTAATATTGCATAATATGTATGTCTCTAATTCATGTCAACATGTATTTTTTGATCTGACCACTGCACAACTTATTTGTTATTCAGAATATAAATTCATAGTGGGTGGTGACTTTAATGAGGTAGTAGACCCTGCTATTGAAAAAAAAAATTTCCAAGGGACCCCTACAATGATTAAGACCCACTACTCTCTGCATAACATGATTAAGACCTTGTCACTAACTGATATCTGGAGAATTGTTAACCCAAAAGAGAAGGATTACACATTTTTTTCTAATCATCATTCGACATTCAGTCAGATAGACTATTTGTTTATATCCTCAGACCTGGTGAACTGTGTGATGGATGCCAAAATACATTCTATTGTTTTATCTGTTCATGCCCTTATGGGTATGTGCATTATTTTAGTTAAAGGAAAACCTAAAGAAATGAGATGGAGGTTTAACACCTCTCTGTTAAAATATAAAAAAATAATGAGTGGGTAACTAATGAAACTGATGAATATTTTAGGATTAATGATAATGGGGAAGTCACAGATGCAAGTCTTTGAGAAGCATACAAGGCATATATTAGGGACAGAATAATTAGTTTTTCTGCAGCTAAGAAAAGATAGAAAGATAAGGATATACTTGAGAAACAGTCAGCCTTAGCTGCACTGAAAAGCAAACGAAAAATTCTAAAAATATCGATCATAGTCTGTTATACAAGATGGCAATAAAAAATTGAAATTAATGCTATGATCTCAGCAAACACAGAATATGCTCTTTTTCAGATGAAACAGAGATGTTGGGAATCTGGTGAGAAAGCAGGGAAACTGCTTGAGCATATGCTTAGAAAAATACAAGACTAAAGTATTATTCCAGGTATACAAAAAGCAAATGCAATTCTAAGGGGTAATAAAGATATTAATAAAGTATTCACAAATTTCTGTACCCAGATCTATGCACATAAAAATATTGAACTATAGAAAATATCCTTCTTTTTAAAATCCAATCCTAGGACTGAGATACATAAGATATGTCTAAAACAACTTAATAAATGTCTAAACATAGAAAAAATAATATCGGTAATTAACTCACTCCCTAGTGAGAAACCCCCAGGGTTAGATGGTCTCCCAGGGGAATTCTTAAGAACCTTAAGTACAAAGATCTCCTCTCTTTTACTTATAATATATAATGAAGCTTGGGAAAAGGGAGCCTTACCTTCCATGCTTACAAAAGTTTTGGTCACCCTGATTCACAAGAAAGATAAAGATCCTTTCTTATGCAATAGCTACTGCCCTATATCCCTGATGAATACAGATTATAAAATAGTAGCTAAAGTACTCACTAACAGATTACAAAATATTATGCATGAGTTAATTGGTACATCAGCAAGTTGGATTTGTCCCAGATAGATCAGGAGCGGACAGTGTGAGGAGACTTATGAATATGATCTGGCAGGCTAATAAAATTATGAAACCATATTTGGTTCTTTCATTGGACATATTTAAGGCCTTTGGCTCTATATACTGGGAATATATGTTTATGGTCTTAGATCATTTTGGTTGTGGAGACAGTTTTAGTAATTGTGTTACTCTGCTTTATAAAAATGCATCAGCTCAGATTCTCTCTAATGGACTCATCTCAAAATGAATCCCATTAGCATGTGGAACAAGGCAAGGTTGCCCTATGTCCCCTTACCTGTTTATTCTAGTGACTGATCCTTTAATTAGATGTATTGCTAGCCACTCAAGTATTTCACGGATTAACATCGATTCAATAGAACACAAGACATTTGCATTCATAGATAATCTGCTACTAACCTTATCTAATCCAATAACATCTTATAAAACAGTCAAGAGAATATTGTCACATTTTGGATCAGTGTCAGGGCTGCAGATTAACTGGGATATGACATACATACTATGCCCCACCCAAACTCCCTCTATTTTACAATATTTATCAGAAATATTCAAAAATAACTGGGTGAAAGTTCAATTAACATATTTAGGTCTTCAAATTACTACTAAACTAGAATCTTTAGCTAACATTAATTATCTACCACTACTGCAGGATATAGAAGCTTAACTAGCTCATTGGAAAAAGCTTAATCTTTCACTTTGGAGTAAAGTTAATTCAATAAAGATGATTATAGCCCCAAAAATAGTTCATATTTTTCTGAATATACCCATTCTTCTTAAAACAATTTGCATTGAAAACTTGATTCACTGTTTAGGAAATTCTTGTGGGATGATAAATGCCAACAATTAAGTATTAGTAAAATCAGAGTACCACATGAACTGGGAGGACTAGCAATGCCACATTGGGAATGTTACCAGTGGGCATTTATATTTAAGCAAGCCGCTACATACATGCAGCCTAGTGCTAATAACTCACCATTTGTCCCTTTATGGGTACAAACAGAAAAAAAGTCTGTTAAAATCTAGCCATTTTACTGTTTTTATATATGCAGTACACCCCTTCCTAAAGAACTGAAAGGTAGTCCTTGTATGGAGAGCACTGTTAATGTTCTTAAAAAACTAAATAATGCTATCAACCCTGCACATTTGCCTTTAAAAACAATGCCACTCTGGTCTAACCCTCATATTATAAAAAAAATCCTCCCTGTTGTCAAATAATGACTGGGCGAGGATGGGTATCAGTAGAATCAATGACATACTTACACAAAGTTCATACATAATGTTATCCTTTTCTGAGATTAAGACAAAATATTATGATTTGCCATGGTTCCACTTCCATTATTATTTGCAGCTCCGTAAAAAGTGCTGAAGGAATGCATCCTGTTGGACAATTTATCCCTACCCTACTCCTCTGAGTGGGAATAATTGATTAAATTAGGGTCATGAAAGGTTTTATATATAAAATAATAATCAACGCTACTACATCTTCAACTCTGACCTCCTCAGCTAGGCAGAAATGAGAAATAGATCTGGATGTTTCCATATCAGAACAAGACTGGAACTCAGCAAGGGAACATGCATACTATGGGAGCAGGGATAGACAAGGTAAGCTCATCCATTATAAAATTATTCACCAGTTTTATTTGTCACCTATGAGACTGCATGAGATAGGTTTAGCTCCTAGTTCTAATTGTTGGAGATGCCAGAGTCCAAATGCCAATATCTTGCATATGTTGTGGAACTGTTCTCTACTAAAAGCATTCTGGGTTGAGATACAAAAAGTATGTAATTAATCATTATTAATTGATATACCTTATACACCATTCATCTATATTCTGGGCATTTTCCCACCCGATTCCACTCTTAATTGTCAGCAGAGATTATGGCTTTCTATAGTATCAATGTCTGCAAAATGTCTGATACTCAAATATTGGAAGGGTCCTAGTGCAGCCTCATTGCTGGAATGGTATAACATGATGAGCTACACTGCCAATAATGAGAGAATATCTTATATACTGTTGGATAAGTTGGATACTTTTTTGAGTATATGGGGTCCCTTCTTGCAACTAGCCATTTTTTAAAGATTTAAAGCGACCATATCTTTTTTGTGTGTGTGTCAAATTTAATATTGAGCACTGCTATATACCTAGTAGTAAAATATTCTTTTGTCAATATGTTCTTTTGATTGTAAGATTTATAAATATGTATCAATTCATTTAGAACTCATAGGAACTGGCATGGTTTAAATATCTGTATATGAGCTAATAATTAATATAGTTATTGTTGGCTTAATGATAAAGTGGTATTTAACACTGTCATATTTCTGTTAAATTATATTAGTTATTATTATTATTGTGTTATGAAAACTGAATATTAAATAACATTTATCATGGCAAAAAAAAAAACTATCTGATCTTTCGGTGTGTGATGACCTATGTTGGCTGTCTTGACAATTTTGGTGGTCTTGGAACTTTTACTAGGCCAGAAGCCAGAAGCCATGCCTACTGGGGACCAGCATTTGGGCTGAACCATTGCATCCACCAGGGGGTGCTAAGAACAAGCCTCGAAAGTTTGCACAATGTGCAACAAAGTCCAGCTGCTAAAACTGTTACCGGAAGGTCTCTTTACAGTATTGGATGAAGCAAGGCCAATGTTTTACATGCTGAGAATCTGGACTAAAGTAATGTTTTGTCATTTCTGCTAAAATCCTGGACAAGAGCCCGACTCTGAAATTTACCAAACAGCAAGCCTGCAGTGCTATTGGATAGCAGTGAGTTTGGAGCTGCAGGTTCGAGAGCAGGAAGGAAATGAAACAGGAAGGAGTCACAGTAGCCAGTTATCAAAACAACTTTGCTGTCCATGGGGAAATCCCTTCCTATAAACTGTTGTGCTGCTGAACTGCTAAAATCTTGCTGTCTGATTTTTCCTGCCAAATCCTGACAAGTGACTTTTTTTATTCTCGTTTACCCTCTTCTCTGTCCTCAGCACTCCCATTCTTCAGGAGACACCTACGGTCTGTTGTGCCTTGCTCACCTGTCTACCAACCAGCCCAATCCATCCCCTATTGAGCCATGGTTATACTCCCAGGCTGGTATGGGGAGAGGGCTCTTTCACCCACGATGTGTCTAGATTTTGTTGGGATGCAGTCTCCACTGATGGCAGGGGCACTGAGGATCAGGACCTTGATGCTCTGCCTACTGGAGGTGCTAAAGCTGTTTTTCCTGGTGTTCTATGCATTCCATGTTCCCTGACATCAAGACATTAGAAGCGCTGATGTCCAGCAAGCCTGCCCCCTATTCGACTTTGGGCTTGTTGTGTCTTGAGTCTCCACTTGAGGTTGCACTAGCGCCACAACAGGATCCCCCCCCGAGAAGTTAAACTGTCCTTAGGATGCTCAAGCCTCCTCCTCCCAGCCAGCCCTCCAGCTCCTGGGCTCATTCCCAAACCCAGGTCACTGGCATCGCAAGCGGAAATCCAACTGTTGTGCCAATGGGCCAGCATAAGTGACTTTTTGATGATTCATGACATCAAGCAAGAAGGATCCAGCCTGCATTGCTCCATTGATGTCAGAAGACTCTACAGTTCCAGATCCGAGGGGGAAAAGACAGAAGACTAGAGCCAAGTCAAGCCACTGAAGGACTTTTATCATCCAAAATCAAATGTTCTCACCAAGATTTTGAAAGTTAAAAAAGAGAAAAAGACCAAGCCTACAGATAACTAAAAATGTAAGTATTATTTTAATAATTACAATTTTAACACTTTAATTTGGTTATTTGGGGTGGTAACATAGTGAATTCTAGCTACAAAACCATGGGTATATAGTTAAGCTAAACTTTAGCCAAAAAGAAATATATTTTGCATGCTATGAAGTTCTGAAATAAGTCTTTCAGAAATATAATCTGAGACACTAGCGTAATGAGTTGCAAGTTTGGTTAATTTCAATGTCTGGCTCTTGTCCAGGCTGTTAGCAGAAATTCCCAAACATTACATTAGTCCAGATTCTCAGTATGTAAAACATAGTCCTTGCTTCATCCAATATTGGAAAGCATCCTTCCTGTAACAGTTTTAGCAGTTGGACTTTGTTGCACATTGTTTAGACTTTCAAGCTTTTCCTTAGCACCCCCAGGTGGATACAATGACTCAACCCAAATGCTGGTCCCAAGCAGGCGTGGCTTCAGGCTTCTGGCCTAGTAAAAGTTCCAAGACCACCAAAATTGTCAAGACAGCCAACATAGGTCCTCACACACCGAAGCATCAGACAGTTCAGAATTGGGTTTGGCTTAATTTGCCTATATGTTTCTACATCAGATGACATCATCACCAAACTCTGATTGGTCATTGCAGATGCCATACGATGAAATTCAGCACCACCCAGAAATCTTTTTTTTTTTTAAAGAAATTACTTTTGTCTAAGGCAGAGTTTTTGTATAAAACTATTTTTCTTTCTTGCATCTATGGACACTGTGGCACAAACTTAAAACTTGTATTTTTAGATGCAGCTCAAAATCAGGATTTAAGATCAAACATGATAGTGTTAATTGTAATATAAGACCTGCAGTTTATAAAAACCTTATAAAACATTTTATTTTATAGATATCTAAAAAGTATTTACTGATCACAGAAGTACATTTTTTGTATTCAAATAGATATGTCTTGCTTATCTGCCATTTTTACACTGTGTATAACATGAAAAACCTCTTTCTAAAAGTGATTCTCTTTGTGTCTAATGATGCATGACATCATGCAGTCTGGAGCTCATTGAACAATGCTTTAACACAAAGCGACTAGGTACTGCTGTTAGGTAATCAGTCAAGACTCACATCAATAGAAAGGCTGTATGGTCAGCTCGCTTTTGATGCCTAACTTGTGCAGTCACTTTAGACAGTTTTGATGCTGCAAAATTTTATAAATAGCAGGCATTACAAAGCTCTTGCAGCTTTGAAATTCAGCCACTTTAGAGATCCATACATTTCTTATTAAGTTTGTGAATTTGGGCTTTCTAGTTTTTTAAACTTTTTTTTCTATGAATAAAAATCTCAATTTCATGAAAGTGATGCGTTTCAATCTGTGTTAGACTTCTATGTACAAGGAGCTAGTTGGCACACAAAAAAATGTTCATATACCATGCCAAGTCCCCATAGCAGTACTCTCTTAGTCTGAGTTTATGATCTTATGCCAGCTCTTTGAAGAGAGGTCAGTGGTGGGGAAGCTTCCAATTTAAATGGAGACCCCACTGGACAATGTTTTTTTTTCTGAACTTGTCTCATGTATGCTATATCCCCTTTTGTTGTCCAATGGTTTACAAAGTTGTTTTTTTCACAGTTAAACTCATGTGGACATTGAATTTAACCTGAAGTTTAGTAGTGTCCCTTATAAAGAATATAAAATAGTAATTAATAATGAATAAGAACAGGATAATAATAGTATAATAATAAAATATTTTAATTAAATTAGTCTTGTTCCTACATCCTGACCCTGAGCCAGGAACCAGCACAGCCCTCTGCTCTTCACCGTGGCCGGCCACCAACTGAGCTGTCGTTGAGTGCATTGTGTATGCAGTATGCGCTCAATGACAGCAAAGTCAGTGGCTGGCTATGGTGGATAGCAGAGGCTCTGCCGGTTGCTGGCTTGGAGTTGGGGTGGGGGCAGGATGGTGGAACATTACCTGCCAGGGTAGGGAGTGGGGGTCCACTAGACACCAGGGAAAGGCTTAATTTCACTATACAAGGGATCAGTATGGGGGAGTTACACTGGACACCAGGGAAAATGCTGTCAATGTTGGGTGAGTGATCGGGTGGGGAGGGACCACTGGACACCAGGGAAACCTGTTCTGTATTCTCATGCCAGCGATCGAGGTGAGGGAGATCACTAGCACTAGGGAAATATTGTGTATAGATAGGGCATGGAGTGCAGTTGGGGGGAGAGACCACTGGCACCAGGGAAACTTATCTGTCATATCTCCTGGGCCAGCAATCTCTGGGGGGGACCACTAGCATTTGGGGAACTTTTTTTCTATTGGATCAGTGATTGGCCATTGGGGGGAACTGATACCACCAGGAAAACTTATATTTTTTTGTTATTGAGCCAGTGATCACAGTTGGAGGTCCATGAGACCACATGGACACAGGGCTGCCTCTAGGGCAGGGGCTTGAGAATGTGTTAAACTCCATTGCAGCCCATGTAAATGGGCCCACAATGGGTATGCAAATGGTCACATATTGCCTTGCATGCTCAACGGGCTCATTAACATGGCTGCTTTTGTGAATCAGAAATAGGGCACCTGTGCTGTTCATTGTGGGGCCATACTCCTTGCATGTGGGGAGGCGTCAGTGGGGTTAGCACTGTAGTATTTGGGTTAGTGCCATGTTGACCTGGTCCTACTCTCAGTAAATAGCAACATTTGACAACTGGGCACTCACAAAGTGCAACACAAACTTCTGCAGTATGCTTTGTGAATTTTTGTGAATCTAGCCCCAGATGTATATAAGCAATTGGCATTGTTCCCCACAATTCAGCACGTGTATACATATCCTTTTGTCTCTTTCTCTTACCCACTCAGAAGGTCAAGAAACTGCTGGATTGATTGTTGACTATATGCATGCCTTTGCAATTCTGTTGGTGTCATTACGATTTACAAGTTAAAAACAACTGCACTATTGTTTGGGGAATCACAACTAGAGACTTATAACTGCTGACCTGAATGTTAGATCAATAACATTCTGAAAAAGAAACAAATACAATAACATTGAAACTGTGACTGCTTACAATGGATGCTTAAAGAAATGTAATACATGGGGGATATAAGGAGTGTAAAGCCAAATTGTTCTAGAATGTTTATTTAATACATAAAATAAATGTTACATGTAAGAGTAAATAAAAGCAAATTGACCACCATAACCTAGGAAGAAGTGGTGGAATACAGCCTCAAGACTTTGGTAGAATGAATGGTTGTAACAAATCTTTATAATAAAATATTGATTTCAGTTTAGAAAATTAGGAGTTTTCAAGTCTTCCTTACCCTTTTTGAAGCTGTTTCAGTGTCATTAGAGGTAAGACTCCTCTGTACTGTATTAATGTTACCCCCTAATGAGAGTGGAAGGCAGCCAAGTAGCAAACCCCTCTTTGAACTGGTGTGCTACAGACCCCAAATAACCCAGCAGAGCATGATATCCAGTTTACAGTGGAATTTACCAGAGCAATCAAATTAGTTATGGGGGTGATCGCTGGGCAGGTCAAACTCCCTGGTATACACCAGTGTCTCAGAAGGGCTAATGATTAGATATAAGACAAAATCCTGTCCACCTTCAATGACTGCTTTCTAGAGCAGCATGACAACCTGGGGATTCAGTTATAAGACACACTTGAACTTGTTTTCCATAGCAGGGATGGGGTCATCTCCAATGTGAATATCAAGGAATCAGTGGGAGGGAGTGAACACTACTGTGTAACCTTATCTCTGGTGACAAGGAAAACTAGCAGTGCCTCAACTGCCAGGGCATGCAACATCAGAAATGCAAATTTTTCCATAATAAAACATCTGGTATGCAAGAGTCTGAAGTAGCTGAAAGATGCTGGTAATGCAGAACACATAAGAGCTTGTTGAAGAGGGTACTTGAAGCAGCCCCAGAGGCATGCATCTATGAAAGGAAAAGGGTAAAAAGGGAAAAATGATATCCTGCAGGCTCAACAGTCAGAGCTGCAGACAACACCAAAGCCTTCTTCCAGCATATACAGTAGATATGGGAAGCTGAATGAGAAAATCCAGTCTCTGAAATAAGTGAACGAAGTGAGAAGCCAGCGGGAAAGTTGTGGCAATTCCTGATATGTGAAAGAAACATTTCCCTTTTGTGCTCATCATGGGAATCCTAGGGCAGGGAGGGTGCTCTTTAGGAGGTTCCATGGCAACAGAAGCAGCTTATGATGCAACCTGCAGACTACCCCCCACCCCGGTAGCTGACTATCTGGCACATATCACATGAGGTGGATGGGATTCACCCTAGGATCACACTGGAACTAAGGGTACAGTTGGTGCAACCATTTGTAATAATCTTTTTTCTAAACAGGAGTAGTACTAGAGGACTAGAAAGTGTCCTAAGTGGTCCCACACTTAAAGAAGGCAGCTAGGTATGTCCCTGGCAACTACAGGCTCATCAGGCTCATGTCAGTGTTGCGCTAAGTCCTGAAAGTCATTATCAAAGTAACAATCCTGGAGCACTTTGTGGAGGCCTCTCAGCATAGATTTATGAGGGGCAATCATGCCAAACCAACTTGATCATCTTCCTCAAAGGGAAGCAGGGAGGTGGATGGGGCAGGGCATTAGACATGGTCTATTTGGGCTTCAGTAATAGTAAGGGATTTGACACTGTGATAAAAGACAAACTTCTGAGCTCAGTTCACCAGTGTGGTATACACAATGTGGATTGCTACGTGGCTTGGGGGCAGGAAGCAGATTGATGTGGTGGACAGGCATTACTCTGAATGGAGAAAGGCTTTCATGGCATTCCTCAGGGATCAGTGCTTTTGCCACTGCTATTCCACTTTTTTATCAACAAATCTGGAAACTGAGGTATCTACCACACTGCTTAAGTTTACTGATGATACTAACCTAACTTGGGTGGTGGGCTCCCATGCGGATGGGGACAAACATCCAGATGACCAGAACAAGAAGGTTGATTGGTTGGACTCCTGGAATCTCAGATTCCATGCAGCCAAATGTATGGAACTACACATAGGAATGAAAAACTGAGGTGGAACCTACACACTGAATTAGGCTTTACTTGCTGCTCTGGAGGAGAACATGGAACTGGGGTCATAGTTTATCTACGTATTTGTCTGTCTGAAGTTTCTCAAACTGCAATAACCCCAAGAGATGCAGTATCTCATTTTCATGGGGTCCCTTTCATGGGGTCCCAGGGAGGACAGCAGCAATCAACAAGTTAGCATAGTGCTTACATACAGGCTACAATATACAAGGCAAACAACAGCTGAAATGGTAAGCACATCCAAACAGTAATCAAAGCAAGCTAACAAAGTGGGGATTGCAGCAAAGAGCATGAGCCTTATTATTAATTATAACAGTGAAGGGGACAAAGCATGACAGTCAGTTTGTGGCTGCTGTTGAAAGGACCAGAAGAATGCTGGCTGGATCAAAAGGGGCTAACCAGCATAGTTAAGGGAAGTTATCTAATCTCTCAAAGCTCTGGTCAGACCACATCTTGAGCACTGCCTGCTGTTTCTCACTCCCCAATGCAAAACAAATTCTGGTCAGAGTCGATACGGCTATGGAGAGCTTTTTGGAGTGGCAAGAGCATTGAAAATAATATGTGGTGCTCTCCCTGTACCGTAGTCAGCCATAAATAATACTGTATTGATTAGAGTATTGCACGTGTGACACTCGTGCTTGCGCAGTTTGCCCCAGAGTCAGACATGCATTATATGGTGGCACTGACATAACTACATATGCACGATACTCATGCATACGCAGTTTAATACAGCGTAAACATGTTGCATATGGCAGACATCACTTCTACAAATGTGGAAAAGAAAAGTAGTGTGCAGGGAAGGGTGTGTGTGTGTTTATGCACCCCACAGAGGGGATGGGCTGCATAAACAGAATCATTGGAAACTATGCACCGAGGCAGCATGCCAGACAGCGGCCTGGTAACGTGCTTCCACAGTGCTTTTATATAAATCTGATGATGGCATAACATCTGTGAAGCTTGGCCCACACAGCCATACAAATCTGGCTGCTATTTATCACTTCAGAAGGCAGATTATTGCAAATGTCTAATGTCCTTTGTGTTTAATAAATCTTACGCTTGCTTGTTTTAAAATTGTTTAGCCTAATTTGTTATTCATGTCCCCTTACCTTTTGTTCCATTCTAAAATTTTAAATTTAATTCTTCCATTAGATCCTCCTTGTTAATGATTTCATACATCATCAACTCATTTCCCTCAACACGCCTGTTGTGCAGAGTATTTACCCCCACCTACTCCCTCTGCATCTCCCCCTATAGGACCCTCACTCTCCCTGTTTGTACTTCCACTTCAAGGAGAGCTGCCTTCTCCTATCACTTTACAAACATTTGGAACTCCCTCCCATTAGATATCCATTCTGCTCCATCTACTCGTTCATTGTCCTATCTCCTTTGACTCTATATTTTCCCATCCTGCAATTGCACCTGACCCATCTTGCCTTCATCACCCTTCCCTGCCTTCTCTTCTATTCTATTTCCACTACTCTACCCCCTTCTACTCCTCCCTAGGTATGACATTCGCCTATAGCACTAGCTGGGTTTACATCAAGTAGTGTTCATGCCCTTGGTGTTCCACTCCTGGGGTAAGGCCTGCCTCTCCCCTTCCACTTCACTCCTCTTTAATTCTTCCCTTTCACAATTTCATGCCACCTCCACCCATCTCCCTTTTGTTCCCAATCCTCCCTCCCACCCTTTCCTCAAGTTAGCTACACCCACCTCTTCTGTGCCAGTATTCTGTTCCCCATTTTATCCCTCACCTCCCCCCCCCATACCCTGCCAATCCCCCTTGCAGGGTATGCATTCTGGAGTGGTAAAGGCTCACCTTATCTCTAACAATCTCCCACTCCCCCATCTCCCTATTCTAACAAGGTTTCTCACTTATTTATTTATTTATTGCATTTTGTTGACCTTATAAGCCCACTGAGACAAGAAGTCCATGTTTCAGGGGTGACCAGTTGGGGACTGGGGATACAGATGGTAACCAAATCAGATTGAACCAGATTAAGCTGCTGGTGGTATTTTTAGTGAATGATGGAAATTTGGACAGGACACTGGGGAAATTCCCCTACTCTCCTGCAGGGGAACCACTGACCATCTGGGAGATGGTCAGTCCAGGAGAGTCATCTGGAGGGGTGGATGTGCAGGAGGTTGGGGAGTGAGTCTTCTCCCTTACCTCTGGAATGGCAGAGACCAAAAATATCTATGATGCCGAGGGGCATCTGGAGTCAGATGGTCTCATGGAAGTTAGTTAGGAAACTAGTGGGATCACAGCGGTTTCTGGAAGGTCTGAATCACAATTGAAGATAATGAGGAAAATGGAGGACAGTACTCAACAAACTGATATAGCAATTCAGGAGCTATTGCTGGCAGAAGAAACAGCCTACTGAAAAAAAGGAGGAACTCACAAAGCAGTTGCACACCATAAATCCACAAATGACTGCAGAAACACCTGTGAGTGTACTCAGGAAACAGGATGCATAGAGCAGACTCCAGGACATGAAGAGATGATGCAACCACAACAATTGGTCATGCCCGAGGAGAGTGGTGATGCTACGCCTTTCAGGTCACAGATCACAGACAGTGCCAGATTTGATTTCTCAGTGGCTAATTGGAAACCAGAGTCTTTTTCTTATGGAACATGGAATATTGATGGGGTCTCATCCAACATGATGCAATGGATTCATGCACAGACTAGCCTATGTTGAGGCCCTGCAAAACAAGCTACTGTTCCATCAACGTTGGCTACTGCCACATCAACAAAGGATCATATTGAAAAAAGGTTATGAGACGCTGACTCAGCCATTGATGCTGCGACAGGGAGATGGATTTCAGGTATGACTCCCATTTCTATGCATCACGTCACTGTGTCTAACAATGCCCAGAGAGGGTTGCAAGATATGACTACTATAGTTAATTTAGATACAGAGATGGAGGCCATTAAGTCAGGGCTGAAATCACCCGAGTTTACCTGCAGAACTTTTATTGACTCAAAATCCAGATTTTCCTATCTTTTTGACTAAACAGACAGCAGTCCATAATATGTCAAAGGGCCCCGCTGGTCAATTACCTGAACATACTGTCTCTTTCCTGACTGCTGCGACAAGACCTCAAAATGTAGGTGATCTGGCTTCTAATACTTGTGAAGCTAATACCTCTACTACTGTACCATCTAGACCATATGCCTCGTTATTTCACTCCCTGACATTACCAGGAAAAAGGCATAACATTGTCTGCTGGCACTATAAAGGGGGCCTGGACATACTGTACATCTGGACAGAATTTATGTGGTACGTACTTTACTAAAAGGTTCAATGGGGGTTAATGCCATGGAAATCTATGCCTTGATTCACATCTCTAGTGGTCCTGATGGTGAAGGAGGTAATGCCACCTCCCTCACAGACCACTTCTTTGACTGGGAAATGAATGGCATTAAGAAAAAGGGATGGCAGGAAACCTCCACCTCCTAAACAGTTCAAAATATCTGACTTAAAATGGTTTTCAGTTTTCCATAAGCAAATTGAGTTGTCTGGTAATGAATAAGATTAATCTTCTTGGAGCTCTTCCATACCGGACCAATGCATGGATCTGGATGAGGCACCTCTGATAGAGTGGGGATTCCACAACAAGAAAAGGAATCCTCCTCCCTAAAAAGAAAAAACAAGATGAGAAATGTGAAAGGGAACCAAAAAAATCCACTGTGATTTTACTTTTTAGTTGACATTTGTTTTTTTTTGTAATTCGACCTGACATCTCTTTCCTTTTATTCCTGCAACGTCAATAGTATTAAGTCCAAAAGGAAAAGAGCAGCTACATTTTCAAACCTGATTGCTACGGGCAGGGAGTGTTGTTTTTGCAAGACACATGGCTAAATTCACTCCCTGAAATAGCAAAGGGAGTGAGGGAATGGTATGTGGGGCCCTCTTATTGGTCTATGGGCCAAGTCTCTTGTTCTGGGGGTAGGAATGTGTTTAATAATGCTCAGTTTAAACTCCTGAAGCTGATAGATTTATTTCCTGGCAGAACCTTAATATTGGATGTGTCCATCGAAGGGTGTTTATATGGATTAATCAATGTTTATGCGACACAAACAAAGGCAGAATGCATTGACATGTTTCCTTAATTCAGCCTTATTTATTCACACCGTATAATTTTTTTTTGGGGGGGGGATCTTTAATTGTGGCTTGGGTTTGGCAGATAGAGGCCGTAATGCAAGGACCAAGAAAGTATTCTGTGGCATGACTTGCTTAAATAATATTATTAAATCAGTAGCACTTAAAGACGCTTTTTATTCAGTCCATTTTAAAGAGGGGCTTTGGTCAAAAGTGCTACATTGCAGAATTAGAATAAGCATACCCCCAATAAATCTCATACCAAACATCAGGCTTCTGTTTTACTTCATTTTAAAGTTATGGGTTATTATGTAACCCTGATTTCACTACCTGTTCAAAAAAGCCAGTTTCAGTGAAGAGGTCTTGATGATGATGTCATCTCCTGGACTCACAGTCTAGCCCTACCTGTCGGCAAGCTTATAGGACCTGTTTCTCAAAAGTTGAAAGGTTATTCTGCAATGGTTTTCACAAGTAAAACAGGCAGCACCATTCTAAAAACAGTGCTATAGAATCAATGAGTTTCAGGTTTTGTGACAGAGTTAACAAATTTGTATTTTAATGCCTTTTTGGTGTGATTTATTTCTCCAGGGTTGCAGGATGCTGAGTCAGCATGCCTCCAGGCTGCTGATATCATGTGAACTGCTACTCTGCAGTGCCTGTTTGGAACTGCTACAAGTGTTGCAATGTTGGTAACTGCATTGCTGTTTGTCAGTGTCTGCTTTACAATAAGTTTTAATAGGGGCTTTATATGTGTTAATTCCTACTAGTGGTGGAAGTGTTAGCCCTGGTAAAACAATCACTGTAATGTGTAATACAACGCAGATGAGCCTGGATATAGCTCAAGTAACAACCTGTCAATAATAAAACAGAAAATGAGCTCTGCTCAACTGAGTATCCCATTCATTCATACTTTAATGATGAATAAAATATTGATTGATTGATTGAGTGATTAAACATTGAGTTGGCTGCTGCACAAAAACTCTTAATAAGCTTTCAAAACAGCACTACTTCTCCCACCTCCATTTATAGGGTGATGGAATAATTGATTTGAAGTGCCATCCTGTGAAATCACCTCAATTAAGTGATAGGTGTGAATGATCACAGCCTTTCACCACATCAAATATATCCAGTCTGAAAATCTCACATTAGTGTGCTGTGACTTAGCGTCCAGCAACCCAGGAAAAAAGGACCACAACAAAAAAGCACCAAAAACCAAAATATGAATTTGTCAACATTGTTACAAAACCTGAAACACACATAGGTTTTAAAGGAATGTTTATAGAATGGTGCTACCCATTTTACTGCAGAAAATGATTTGCACATAGTTTTTAAACTTTGGAGAAGCAGGATCTGTATGCTTGCTGACAGGGAGGGCTAGACTGTGAGTTCAGGAGATGACATCATCAGCACCTCTTCACTGAAACTGACTTTTTTGAACAGGCAGAGAATTTAGGGTTGTAAAATGATTTGTTACTTTTAAACAAAGTAACTTAGGGGTCACAGTTTTGGCATGAGGGTGATTGGGGCTGTGTTAATCCATATTCTGAATTTATTGATGCCAGTAATTTGTCACCATAGTCCCTCTTTAAATCTGAGCCCATGTTTCATACAGGTCAGTTGTCCACTCGCATTGATTTATTTTTCTGCTAGCCGTATGGTTATACATTCTATTACAACAGAGCCGGTGGAATTCGCTGACCATAAAATACTTATCTTAAGGGTTGGAAATTATTTCTGACACAGAACAGGGAGATTTAACATGTGAGATTATGAATTTCATTACAGCTCAAAAATCAGTTTTGGTATTTTAGGATTCGTATGTACTGTACAGTGGTGGTCGGATACTAAATATGATCTAATCTCTTTGTTAAAATGAGAAGGCAAATGGTGTAGGGAGTCTCAATATTGGCAACATTTACAAAATTGAAAACAGTTACAAAAACTTATTTCATTAAGTGTTACGACAGGTTTAAATTATACTGCACAAATTTCTTCCATCAAACATCAATGATGGGATTTCATTCCATGCAGGTGGAAAAAATCAGATAGCAACAGGAATATGGGATGTAAGGGAAGGCAGTAGTGGTCTGCCCTTATAATACATGCAAGTCAAAAGTGGCCCAGAAAACTTTTGAAAGTTTCATAGATAAACAAAACAGCTGAAAAACTACTGCAAAAGGTATTTTAGATGTAGTAACTGGACATTCCTTCAATTTATTTTTTTTCAAGACAGCAGATTCAAGGGGTCAAGAGAGTTTTTTTGATAGCTTGATATTGCCTTATTGTACACTGGGTGTTCTAAGGTCTTTGGTAGAAGATATCTCACCTTCAGAGGTTACTTCTGCTGTCAAATCCTTGTCACCTGGAAAGGCTCCTGGACCAGACAGCCTACCCGGTGAGATTTACAAATTAATAGAGCCAGAATTAGCACTGGAGCTAGCAAGGTTTTTTTAAGATATTCTAAATTTGGCTGAAATTCCATTGGAAATGGTGAAAGGGAGGCTGATTTTCCTTTATAAAAAAGATGATAAGTGATATATTGAGAACTGGAGACCCATTTGTCTCCTTAGTAGTGATTTCAAGTGGTTGGCTAAAATGTTGCAGACCAGACTTTCAAAAGTGGTGAAATATCTCATCTTCTCTGTGCAATTCTTTTCTGTGAAAGAGTGATCTGTGACAGATAATTTAATTCTTGTATAACCAATCTTTTAAAGGGGTAGGAAAAATCAATTGGAAGGGTTGGTATTTGCATTGGATCAGAAACAGGCTTTTAATGCTGTTAACCATGCCTATCTCTGGTCTGTACTGCAGTCATGTGGCATCCCTCAGAGATTCATATGCTGGCTCTACAGTCTATATCATACTGCCACTGTGATACCAATGGTAAATTGGTGGGTGGAGACTATGCTTCCTGTGAAAACAAGGGTTAGGCAAGGCTGCCCTTTACGTCCCCTACTTTGTGTTTTTAGTATAGACTCACTTCTTTAGCAGCTAAATACCACACCTGTCATTAGACATCTCAGTGCCCCGAAGGCCTGGTTCCTTTTGCAGCCACTGCATTTGCAGATGATCTTCGTCTGATGGTTATGGATGATGCATCTGCAGATTCAGTTATGCAGATTTGTCATGAGTTCAGACAATTTTGAGGGGCAGATTCAAACTTAGCCAAATGTCAAGGAAAGCATTTGGGGGATTCGAGAGATGACATTGTCATAGTAGCTGGGATTCCTCATATCTACACCTATGAAAATATTAGGGATTTGGTTTGAAGAAGGACAACTGGAACTTATGAATTGGTTACCAAAATTGGAACAAGGTAAATCACTCATAGCACAATGGAATACTCACAAAATGAACAAAAGGAAAATAATTTATTTGATGAAGATTTTTTTGGTTCTCCATTTTCTTTATCTTAGTTACATTTTTCCTCCCCCCAAGGAGTTAGAAACTACCCTTTATAATGTTTTTTTTTTCAAGCGATGTTGGGCAACTGTCTCAATCCGATCAAAAGAAACATTTTATATCTACCTATTGCTGAGGGGGTTGGGTATGGTGAATCTTGTAGTGTTCTTTTTTACTATTTTCATGATGACTAATTTAAAACCATTGCTGTTCAACAGTGGACAATGTTGGACCCCATTTGTTTACACTTCCTGCTACCCTTGGTTTAAACGATGGGAGCAAGGTCAATTAAGGGGACTGGGGGCAGCTGGTCAAACACCCCTCTATATCTGGCACTTATTTTTAAAACTTAATTATCAGTATGATGATCTTAACTGACCACAGGAAGTGTATGTACACCCGCATCATGGTGGGTTTTTTTACAGACCAATGTGTTTTCCCTAAATGTCATCAGAATAGTTTATTAGGTTTAAAAAGTATATTGTGAAATGCATGTATTTCCCCCTCATGTGTGGGATGTCCACAGGCTCTGCTGTCATGAGAGGCTGAACCTCAAGGCTAACCAAAAACATAAACAGCTGGCAGATATGATGTGTAGCAGGCCACAATGTACACAGAAACTGGAAACTATGCAACATTTGTTTTTCATGTGCTCATATATTTTGACTTTTGGGGATTTTTGGGTTAAAATATGGCGGGCTCCCATTTTGGGGTCTATTAGTCATATAATTCTAATATATCATTCATCCATGTGGACCTGTCTGGAGTAAATAGGATGTGAACACTTTACAGGTGCTGTTTGCCATTATAAGATGGCATATCTGGAACTCTAGATGTGTGTATACCCTACAACAAAAGGAGATGAAATACACAGAAATTGTTACAAAAATTACTGCTGATCTTAGAAGAGTATATTATGAAGAAATGAAAAGAAATCAGGAACAAAATCTAAGAGCAAAATGTAGGAATACACTGTGGATGATGGACTCCGATGTTCCCATAACTTGAATTTAGTATTCTTTAAGGTATTTTTTTTTTCTGGCCTTTCAATTTGCTACTACGCACATTTTTTCCTTTTCTTTAGCCTATTTTCACTTGTATAAACAGAAAAATGATATTGGACTGCTTAGAAGAATTAAGATACAACCTCACATTTAACAGTGTGATTATCACTATTTGTTTTTCTGTTTCCCTTTATTTTGGGAGTTTCTCTCTCAAGTGCCGTATGCTACATCCGAAGTTTGATTTTTAGGACATTGTATAAAGGAATGTACAAGGCTAAGATATGACTATCTTTTTACAGCTGTATTTGATTTGTCATTTTTATTTTTTGCTGTACCTTTTTTCTTTTATACACAGTACTTGATGTTTGTACTGTATAATTGGTGTATTTGGTATGGTGAGTTTGAGGGTTGTTTGTATGTTTTCTTTTGGAATTTGTTCATGCATCTTATTGGTGATTTGTAGTTTTTTTCGGATGATTTTCTTTCCCTAATAAACACTCCTACTCTCCAGCAGGGGGAATCACTAGTCATCTGGCAGGATGACCACTGTGTGTCCAGCTCAGTGGAGTGAGGACATGTGGGGGAAGGGAAGTGGGTCTCCTTAACTACCCCAACCTTACTAGAGACCCAAATGGATGGAACTATTAATTTTTCTCCAATATCTGAGGAAGCTTTGAATATCACTGATTTGAGATCAAACTGTCCAGAAGATCGACAGATGGAAGTAGAAATTGTTTCAGATGCTTTTACTAACCTGCAGGAATTCAACCCAGATGAGGTGTTGACCAGTATGTCCCCTAAACAGGAATGAGCACACCTAGCAACTCAGTGAGTAGTTGCCCAAGAGGAGAAAAAACTAAAACAGGCCTTAGCCGAAAAGAAAAAAACAATTGTTGAAACAAATTGAGGAGGAAGAGAAGAAATATAAAATTGCATCAGAATGTCTGCAGCAAATGACGGAATCCCACAGCAAAACAGCTGCCGAAGTAGGAAACCTGGAAATGTCAGAACCCATTGGTAATGTGAGAAGAATCATTGAAGGATTACAAAAACATAAAAAAGGACTATCAGTACAAAAATATTGGGACCCATTTCGAGGAGGAAGGGACCTTGGAAATCTGAAACAGAAGGATGATGAGTAGAGGAGGAATGGTTGGCAGCTATGGCCTTGAGAGGCGCAGGTTGGGTGGAAGAACAGCTCCCGGATTCTGGACCTTGGTGACCCAGCTGTGGTGTGCTTTGCTGAAACCAAAGTTACAGAGACAGGCAAAATGGTTGCTTCTCCTATAGCATTACACACTGGTGAAACTGTTACTGCACTAAGTTAAGGGCTTTCGGTTCAGGAAAATTTGCCTGAGGAAGAATGTACTGTACAAATGGTGACTGGGGACAGTATAACCAAAGGGCAACAAATGTACCAGAGCAGTCAGGAACATGTAAACAACTAAATATAGAGATGCAAGTTATTATCTAAGATGGCGCTAAAACAGGGGCAATTGCAGATGCTGTTAAAGAGAGGGTACCCTCCAGGAGATAATAGGACCAAGGGCAAGAGAAGACATTATCTCGGGGCATCCCAAGGAAACTGTTACAAATTTGGAAAACCTCCCTATTGGGGAGGGAATATATAACTTGCAGGACCCTTCTAAAAAGAAAACATTTAAACCCTTACTAAGAATGGCCGAGCTATTCAAACATAAAGGTGAACCTGCACCAAGGAGGAATGCCATTTGGCTAATTTATGAAGGAGGCCTTGAAAACCCTCCAGACAGAGTATATATTGGATGTACCTTGCTAAAGAACTCCCTGAAGTTCCACGCTTCAGATGTTTTTCCCCTCATACACACAGATTACCATAATTATGATGTCAGTTTTAAAACAGTGGAGGCCCTGGACAGATTCTGGGTTAAATACAATGCCCTGAAAGATTCTCTACTGTGGACCCCATTCCTTGCTATACCCATTACAAAACCTGCAGTAAGGACTCTAACAATCTTATTAAAAATGAAGGGTTGAACATAGCGGAGATTCTATTTTGGTTAAGAAAGTGCTGTGAGGTTTTGGAGCACCCCTCTCCCATTATTGATTCTGAACAAATCAGGATACGGGGATGGAAAGTGAAATATGAACTCCTTATGTCTAACAATGGTATTGTGCACCTACCAAGCTGTTTTTACCTAGGCAGAGACTGTGGCTCACCATTCTATCCAGGTCAACCAAAGTCCTGCCATAAGTGTGCATCTTGAACACATTTGAATAATGCATGTGATTCTTCCAAATGTACCCACTGTCTTGACATTGGCCATACTGCTACAACATGTGTAAACACATTTAGATGTAATCTCTGTGAAAAGAAAGGCCATTTATATGTCAGATGCCCCTGAACATCCCATAACAACGATGAAGGCTCAGCTCATGAAGCACTGGTGACACAGGCCCAAAAAAAGGATGTGCACAAGCATCAGAGAGGAGAATGTAAGAAATACATAAAGAGAAGGAGAAAACAAAAGAAAAAGATAGATAACAACAGGAAAAAAATGTTGAAATGAACCAGCTTAATCATTCAAAAGAAATGACCCAACAACTAGAAGTCATAGGATAACTGGCGATGGAGACACCAGGGAATGTAGGAACAGAAGACGCTATCACTTCCACAAGCCATTGTGCACAGTCTGCCTAAATAGAACAAAATACTGGAATGGAGGTTCCAGGTAATATGGAATGGGACATGGAGGAAGTAGATGGTTCAGACTTTGTACCAGACACTCTAAACAATGCTATTGATACTCCACAGAACTTACAGGAACAAATAAAAATACCCACCCCAAAGCCACCAGCAGAAGCACCCTTTATACTAGTGTCCTACAAAAAATGACCAGGATCAAACGTTGGGAAGAAAACTGAACCTAAAGGGAAAGAAAGGAAAGTGTATAAAGGAAAGCAAACACTAGTAACAGCTAACAAATATATGGCTCTACAAAAAAGAAATCAAATGAAGACACAGAAGAAGAGGACACAGAATCAGACAAATCATCCATCTCTTCGACTAAAGATCTCTTATCTGTAATACAGGACAGTGGTCAAGGGGAGAAAGGAAGAAAGAAATGGGCCACTAGGTCTCAACCTTAATGATGCGACTATTATGGTTATACATTCTTTTTTTCAGTATGGCAACCTTAAAGGTTATATCAGTAAATGTTAATAGCATTAAGAGTACTAAAAGAAAGTTAACCATACTGACTGAACTAATGCAATATTCCTCTGATATAATATGTATTCAGGATACAAGAATTAAATCCTTACAAGAAATAGCTTTAGTCACAAAACAGTGGAGTAATGGAGCCTCATTCTGGTTCAGAGGTTAGACCTCTGTGACAGTGTGAGGATTTTGTTTTCAGATAAAAATGTAAAAGTCTCCAGATTAATAGACTTAGAACGTGGTAGAGCTTTGATACTAGATATTCAGTAAGGGAACACCAGATTATAAACAATAAATACATATGCTTCACAAACTAAAACTCAGAGAATATTTTTGTTTAAAAAAATACATCCCTTTTTGCACACAGCCAGGTTGGTAATATTGGGTGGCAATTTTAACTGTGGCCTCCACCAAACTGACAGAGGCCTTAAAACCTCTAAAATGTTTTGTGTCTCCACGATTTTAAAAGATTTAATAGTTACAACAAATCTAAAAGATGCATATAGAGAAGTACACCCGCAAGGGGGATTTACTTATTATAGGGGTACTCTCAATACAAGAATTGACTTCCTGTTTAAATCCCAGATATTAATGATAACGTGGGTAGTTACCAAAGACCTAGCTTTTTCAGACCATTTTGCCATTTTTTTTAGACTGCTCCTGGGAAGATACTCCGGTATGTGGGAAAGGACCATGGTGCCTAAATGCAAACCTATTGGAAAAAGAAAAAATTAAACAAGATATGGCCAGATTATGGACTGCGAGAAAACTGTAAAATGCATCTATGAGTCAACAGGCGATTGGTGGAAGGAAACAAAGATGAGTTTTAAAACTCTCTTTCAAAAACATACAGGAAAACAGGCAATAGACAATTATTTGGACTGTCTTACACTATGGAGACAATTACACAGATTAATATCTTTTACAGAAACGATACAGCAGGATTACAGTGCCCAAATTAAGGAAATAAAAAAACAAATGTATATCCAACAATACAATAGAGCTAAAACTACACAACAAGAATTAAGGTTTGGAACAGACAGTAAGAAACAAACCATTGATCCATTTAAAGACACAAAAACAAGGACAGAAAATAAAATTATAACACTGTCAGAAGACATACAGGGTAGAAGGGTAACAGGCAAACAAGGAATTCTGGGAATAATGAATCACTATGTGATGGAAACTTTTTCCACATCACCTTTTATATCAGGTCATGAGGAATATTTGAAGGGGTTAGAATTTCCCAAATCAACAGAATATCAAAAAGCAGAATTGATTGAACGTATTAAAGGAGAGAAAGCAAAATACATGATCAAAGCTTTGAAAAAAAACAAACATTTCCAGGCAGTGATGGTCGTACATCAGAATTTTATAAAGCAAATATTGAAATAGTTGCACTTCAACTAGTATTACTGTACAACGACATTCTACAGCACAAAAAATTCCAAAATCTATGGCTAGTGCAGATTTGATATTCCTGTATAAAAAGAGCAATAAAGCAAACATAAGAAACTGGACACCCATCAGTATTTTAAATACTGATTTTAAAATTTTAAGTAAAATCCTAACAAAAGATTGGCAAAGATTTCCCATACCCTAATTAGTGAGGTACAGGCTTGTTCAATTCCAAAAAGAGGAATACAAGATAATTTGATAATGCTAAGGGAACTGTTAAAGAGGTGTCAAGCAGGTACAGAAGAAGGATACTTACTAAGTATGGACCAACAAAAAGAATTTGATTCAGTATCACATGACTATATGTTTCTTGTTTTAGAGAAATACAGGATACCTGGAATTTTTGTAAAATGGCTTAGTAGTTTTTATAGATCAGCTAAAGTAATGGCAAAAATCAATGGATGGTTGGGGGAGACGAAACAAATTGCACAGAGGGGTTAGCCCCCTCAGCGCCTTGCTCTATGTATATTGTATAGATCCCTTTCTTCATGATATAATGACATAGGAAAGCATTAAGGGTGTGCAGTTAATAAGAAATAGTTTGCCTTTAAATGTATTAGCATATGTGGACGATGTGGTCCTAGTGGTAAAACAGGAAACTCTTGAAGTGGATGTGATAAAGCAGTTAGAGATGTTTTCTGGAGCATCAAGGTCCCGAATTAATATAGGGAAAAGTAAAGGAGTATATGTAGGGATAGATACTTCAGGAAAAAATACCTTTGCCTCTATCCCGATAACATCTGAACCAATTTCTATTTTGGGATTTTATTTGGGAAAGGGGATTTAGTTGAGATGAACTGGGAACAAACACTGAATAAAGTGGAACAATCTTCAGCCAGATGGATACACAGACAGCTAAAAGGAAAAGGGTATTATTGATAAAAAGCCTGATTCTTCCCATTTTTCTATGTATCAGTTTTTTGTCATCGTCTTCCCATCCCCACCCCTCATTTGGAAACTAGATTGTATGGAGTCTTTTTCAGGGTCCCTTGGGGGAGCAGACTGAACCCAGTCAAGAGGGATATTACATATAGAAGTACATCTGAGGTGGCTTAAGTATGCCAAATCCCATAGCTTTCTTTCATAGTGTATTTTTTATTGTACAATATCTTTGAACCTTTAGCTAAACAATGGAAAGAAATGACAACTGAATGGGTACCTTTATGTATGCAAGCATGGGAACAAGAGAAACATAGATTGTTTACCAGAGTTCAAGTACTTCCTAACTATGTAAAGAATATGTTACAAAAGCTAATTAAATGGAAGGTGCCATGTAATATGACACCTCAGGTGACTACACAGGAAATTTATGAAGCTATCATACGGTCATAAAATCAAGGACAAGTGATTTTACTCTGCTGTGACACTCATCAGAACAAAATAGTCCTCTCACAGCTCCAGAACCCAAAACTTCCAGTCTTTGCTTGGGACTTAATATGGTTAACCATTCATGGGAAATTAAATGTAAAAAAACAATAACGAACTTAGAAAATGGGTTGTGAAAATCTTAGAAGCTGATTGGCTTAGGCTACCAGCTACCCAGTCTGGTATCTGGCAACTGGCAAGAGAGACCAGGAAATAAGGAGTCCCAGTCTCTGGCTGCCTGTTTACCGTAAGATATTATGGGGCCAAAGAATGTTCAATTTGAAAATACTGCCATGTTTTGTCTATGGTTAGCGAGAAGGGGATTTTCTACAACCCATTTTCTAAAAGCCGCCCACTCCGAACCCCATCCATCTGCTGCTAGTATCAAATAAAGAATTACAAATAGAAAAAGGAGGCAATCACACTCTGGAGTAGGCTGGGAGAGAGAAAGAATAAACAGTTCTCCACACTTCGCTGGCAACAATAAGTGAACGCGACTGTCCCGACCGCTATGTTCCTAAACTCACTTAATGAGTGACTGAATGAGCTCTACCTACCTTGTTTTATTTTTGTGCCTCCTGCTCTCATCAACTATCCTGACCTCTCCTTAGCCCAAAAATCACAGGTGTGGTAGCTAAATATTTTTTAACATCAGAAGTGCATGTACCAGGGCTCACTGAAAGGCTTCTCACACAAAACTGCCATAGTGGAATGTTTGCACTACAGAAAGAAGGTCACTCTCACTCTTTTTGCTTGCTTACCACAACAGCTTCCAAAACCCAGCCTTTTCAAATTATTTTCATTTTATTTCAAAGATGCAGTTGCGGTCAAAAGTCTGTGTGAGAGTTACAAACTGTGTGCTGTAAACTGCTTAATAAAAAACAAACGCAAATGGAAGACCGCAGTAACAAGCAAGCATTTTGTTCAGTGTTATACCTGGACTGTTCTGTTTTTATTGAACAGCTGCAACATAATTTGAGCAAGTTAGGTTTTGGAAGCTATTGTGGTAAGCTAAGCAAGCAAAAGAGTGAGAGAGGCCTCCTTTCTGAAGTGTTGACCTTCTGCTAATCTGCTATTCTCAATCAACCTTGCTTACAGCTAGGCAAAGGAACAACACTGATGCCCAACCCAAACTGCTCAGTTTGAAATGGAAGCTCCACTGTCTAAAATGGAAAGCTCACATTTCAGTGCTTTGCATTGTGGACCACTCTGACTGTGCTGTTCCTCCACAGACCCCCCCCCCCAAACAAGTTCATACTTAAACTGGCACAATGAGAAAAAATGTTTTTCTCACATGTTTCACCCACCTAAAAACAGGCACTAGCACCCATTCATGAAATGTGCCCAGTCCTCTCTACTACTATCCTTCAACTGGCCAACCACCGGTGTGCTGTACTGCCATAAGTCAACAGCAGATTTCCATTTACAGTACAGACTGGACAGTTACTCTTTTCACACAGTGCCGCAGCTACAACTAGCAAATTTCCTTAAATATTTACAACTCATAAGGCAGCTACAACATTGATATACTCTAGCAGGAAATGCTAGACAGGACTATTCTTCCCAAACTGAAAATTTAAAATCAGAAATGAAAAACTTTCAATACAATACAGAAAAATTGTTAAGAGTTGAACTTCAATATGGAACACAAACATCTCCTACTGGTGATCCCTATGAAGCTTTTAAAACCAGGAATAACAACATTGGACTCCAAAAATTAGGTGACAAGAATGGGACTATAATAGAATCAGAGGAAGAATTATACCAAATAATAAAAAATATATTCAATTACATAACATGGATAACCCTCCCACTAGAAATTATATTAACTTATATCTTCAGGATACCCAAACTCCACCCCCACCCCCTGAAAATATAAAAGATTTAGCATTACCCATTCTTGCCCCTGAAATAGAACAGACTCTGAGATACTTAAAATTGGGGGCCTCCTGTTGTCCTGACAGATTCCCTTATGAATTTTACAAAGTTTTTTCTACAGAATTAGCTGTTTGTCTTCAGACAGTGTTTTCCCACTTCCTTTTAACAAATTATTCCCTCCAGATTTTATTGAGGAACTGATAATATTTCTGTTCAAATCAGAAGACCATTGAAAAATCCAAAACTGGAGAACAATTTCTATCTTAAATTCTGATTTTAAAATTCTCTCCAAAATCCTGAACAAAGAACTAAGGAATATGGCTAACAGTCTGATCCACCCTTCTCTCAGTTTTGTGGACCCCCAGATAGGAAAATAGAATTTGCATTAATGATTATTAGAGACTTGATAGAAGTTAATAATTCAAAGAGGAAACATGGCTGTATTATCTCCCTTGATCAATGCAAGGCCTTTGATAAGGAGTGTCACTCTTTCCTGTTCACCTCTCTGGAGAAATATGGTGTTCCAAGGGCATTTGTTGAATGGTTAAAAACCCTATGCTCTTCTGCCACAGTTTAACCTGTTATAAACATACATGTCTCAGGGAAAATAAAAGTTGTTGCTGGGGTTAGGTAATGGTGTCCTTTAAGTCTTCTCCTGTATATTTTTGTTCTGGATCCTCTTTTAAGAAAACTACAAGCAATAACCTAGTGGCAAGGGTTGGGAGGAATGTCAAATTTAGATCTGATTAGAGCAAAAGCCTATGCAGATGACACGGTAGTTTTCATGTCTAACCAAGTCCAGATCCCTGCTCTTCTTCAGGTCATAAATGAATATTCTAGTATTTCCAATTCCCATTAAATATCGAGAAATGAAAAGGATTATTTATAGATTCTAACCCCCCCCACACACACACACACATCAGTATAAAAAGTAATAAGATGTCCTCAACTCCCATATAAATATTAGGGATAACCTTTGGCCCACAGAACATGCCTCTGGAGAACTGGGAGGTAGCCCTGCAGGGAGTAAAGAGAAAGATCCTAAGATGGAAAAGTTGGAAATTATCCAAGATCAAGCGAGTTCACATTATAAAAAAAGTTTATTATACCCTGTCTGCTTTATATTGCCTTAATTTCTTCCCCCTTCATTGGTCCTTGAAACCAGACTTTATGCCTGTTTTTTTCAAACGTTATGGGGGAACAGGCTGAATCCAATTAAAAGATGGTATACATATTTACCAAAGCATCAAGAGGGACTTGGAATGGTGGACCCTGTTACTTTTTTCATGGGCTATTTGTATCTCAAAATATTAAAATAGCCATCTGAAAACCTCTCGAGCTACAATCTCGAGGTTTACAATGATGTCATGGCAACCCCTCAAAGTGTTTACAGTGTGGTTATTAACCAAAGACCATATATCATTCCCTTTTTAATAATCCATATATTGCCTACATACTAATGACACAGCCAATGATGTGCCTTATAATCTGTGGCCTTTTTTTTTTTGGACCACTGTATTTATTTTTGGGAAATCACTTGCAACCTGGAATGTGCTCTGTTTTGTTAGGTTAACAATGGGTTAACCTTATCAACTGCAAAATGCTAGCTGCCCCCCCATCTCTCTCCCTCTATCTCTCCACACTTTTATAACACTGGGATCACCCCTTACCACCCACACCAGAAGTGACCATTCACACAAGAAACTATTTACTGTAGCTTCATATCACAAGGCAAACCAGAGGAATTGAAAAATAAATTTCACTGAACTAACTGCTTTATTAGGTCTTTGACTATAAACCTTTGTCTGCCTTGTGCTTCATTGTCTTCAATTTTGGAATGTCAGTAATGAGGCGGAGGTGCTCTGACTAGTAGCATAGCATAGCACAGCACAGCATAATGTGATTCTTAAACACAAGGTCCTCAGCCTAGAAAAGCTGTGAAGGGATTGTCTGAATATAAAGGAGGTATGAATCAACAAAAATCCCGCATAATCAGATATATACCAACAGTGAGGTCACTTAGAGCAGGCTTGAGGGGAGAGACAAGAGACAGACAAACAAGCTGAAAAAATAGTGTTGGAACTGGTCTATGCAACAGAGAGAAAAGAGTATTTCATTCAACTGGCATAGTGATTTGTAGTTGTGGTAGGATACACTGAACACTCCAAAAAGTTGTTCTTTGGTATCCCATTTTTAAAGCTAAAGCAAGATGGCTGTAGACTCCACCCAGTCATAAAAAGACATCAAGGCAGTAAAAAGTGCATCACAGGACCACCAAAATGATCAGAGGTATGAAAGACAAATGTTATGAGCTCTTGAGATGCTGGTGGCCCTTAGCAGGTTCATAATTCAAGGACAGTCATTTACTGTGACTGAAAAATGGCAAAATCCATTTTGCTAAATGGAAAAAAAAACAGTATTGTTACTAGTGTCTACAAAACCAGAATCCATTTTTTACCAGTGCTTTCATTTGTGAGCTTTAACATTTTTTTAGCTAGCATGTATTTTAGCAGTTTTGCTGTCTAGTATTGTGCATCAGTTCTCATGGTTATTAAAAATAATAAACTCTATGATAAGCTCAACCTGTACTGCTATCGTCCACCGTCAGCAGACTTTAACTAAAGTTCACAGTTAGCCAATGAAATCTCCCAGTTAGCAAAAAATGGTTCAGTTTGAATGTTGGGTGATTTCAATCTTCCAACTATAAATTGGGATACTTTAATGGGTTCAAACCATTATGACCAAAAATTTCTTGCAACCATTATTGATTTGGGACTCTATCAATTGGTTAAGGCACCAACCCGGGGAAGTAACATCTTGGATCTTGTCATGACCAACATAGACATCCCGGTGAATAATTTATTAATATCAGAACCACTTGGTAATAGTGATCATATGTCCTTACTTTTTACTATCCCATTCTGTCAACGCCCTGTAAAAAACAAGCAGAGAATTAAGCAATATGACCGGGCAGATTTTCATAAAATAAATCATTTAGGAGCACTTAATTGGGACAATAATTTTTCCCCACTTAACATTGATGAAGCATGGGATTTTCTAAAACCACAAATTCAAGAACTTGAATATCAGTATATTCTGGAAAAACATAAGTACAATAATAAAGGTAAAATTCCCCTTTGGTTTAACAGATCTATAAAAAAACAAATCTCTCAAAAACAAAAGCTTTTCTCTTTATTAAAAAAGTCCCCTTACTCAAAAGAATGAAATATTAATTAAATACAGGGAATCGGTTAAAGCATTAAAAAATTAGATTCTGTTAGCTAAACGTAATTTAGAATTTTGTATTGCACATACTAAAGGCTCTCATAAAGCTTTGTATGCCTACCTAAATAGTAAAAAAGGAAATAGAAGGACAATTGGTCCACTAAATATAAATAACACAATAATTATTTCCGACTCTGAGACCGCTTCCGCTTTAAATAACTATTTCTCATCAGTTTTTGTTCAGGACCCATCCCAAATTCTCTCCAATAGACACTTCCCAAGTCATACAAAATATAAGGTTTTACGGAATGCTGTCAACAAACTATTATTAACATTAAAGAACTCGACAAGTCCTGGCCCAGATGACATATGTCCCAAATTTCTTTTGGGCATTAAAGATACTATTGCCCTACCACTCGCTATTACTTTTGACAAATCTCTTCACAAATCAAGGATTCCCTCTGATTGGCTAACTGCAATAGTGACTCCCATTTTCAAACAGGGTTCCCACGCAAAAGTAGAAAACTATCACCCAATTAGCTTAACCTCAATCCCTTGTAAATTAATTAAAACTTTTCTTGAAACAGAAATGGAAACCTTGAACATAATTGATACATTCCAACATGGATTTAAAACTGTTTTTTCTTGCACCACAAACCTGCTTTCATTCTATAAATATATTAGTATGAATCTTGATTCAAATATTCCAACTGATGTCATCCTATTTGATTACAGTAAAGCATTTGATAAAGTGTCACATGACATTCTGATTAAAAAACTTATTCTTTTAGGATTCTCATCAACATTAGTTTCATGGTAAACAGCTGGCTGAGTAATCACACTCAGAGAGTTAGGGTAAATGGCACCTTGTCAGATTTGGGTAGGGTGACAAGCGGAGTTCCCCAAGGCTCTGTTTTGAGACCCACCCTTTTTAATGTTTTCAACAGCGATATGAAAATTTGTTCTCCTAACATTTTTATGAAATTTGCTGATGACACCAAATGAGGGGGTACTGTGAACAATACAGTCAACACAAAAACCTTATTAACTGACCTTGCTTCGATCGAACATTGGGCTACTATAAATAAAATGTACTTTAATGTAACAAAATGTGCAGTCTTACACATGAGTAAAAACAACCCCAAACAAGTATACACTTTGAATAACATAACTATTAGGGCATCTTGTTTAGAAAAAGATCTTGGGATTCTAGTAAATAATAAACTTTCCTCATCTTCTCACTGTAATAAAATAGCCAATCAAGCTAATGCTCTTCTTCACAGGATAAATAGCACATTTGTTTCTAAGTCTGAATTGTGTATTATGACCCTGTATAGATCTCATGTCAGACCAAACATGGACTATGGCTCCTCTTTTTGGAGTCCTTACCTAGTATCAGACATAAATAGAATTGAACAAATTCAGCACAGGGTGACAAAAATTATTCCATATTTTGCTCATTTGGATTATGACTCTAGACTACAGAAGACAGGCTTGTATTCACTCCAACAGAGAAGAACTAGAGGTGATCTTTTACAGTTATTCAAAATCATGAAATCTCCCTTTCTGATGGAACAATGTGGTATAACATTATCCAACAGAAAAATTGTAGCTAGGCTACATAATAAACAACTGGATATTAAAAAGTCTAATACAAATAAAAGACACAACTTCTTTACTATTAGAACTCCTATGTTATGGAACACACAACCACAAGATATTGTTGATTCACCTACTGTTATGATTTTCAAAAATAAACTAGATAAATTGTTATTAAAATAGTACCATATACAATGATCCACACATGTGGAGGACAGTCTCAATGGGCTGTGGCCTTCTTTTGTCCATCTAACCAAGTAAACCAAGTACTTCACTTTGGTTTTGTGTCTTATATGTACACACAGTCCTCCCAGTATTATCAATGCCTATTCACCCAAGTGATCTGAGTTTGCAGATCTTGGAGGCCAGTGTGTGTGTGTGTGTGTGTGTGTATGTGTGTATGTATCAGACCTCATGTATGGCATTTTGAGTTGGCCAGCCCTCATATGTCACAGCAGCAGCACCATGACCCCCATCTCGCAAGGTGACAGCATGAGCAGCACTATGGTCCCCATCCCTCAGAGGTGACAGCAGCAGAAGAAGCACTATGGTCCCCATCTCTGAGGAGTGACAATGGCAGCAGCAGGAGCAGCACTATGGCTCCTGTCCCTCAGGGGTAATGGTAGCAACATTATGGCCTTCACCCCACAAGGGTGATGGCAGCAGCAGTATGGCCCTTATCTCTCAGGGATAACAACAGCAGCACTATGGCCCCTATCCTTCAGTACTGACAGCAGAAGCACTATGGCCCCCATTCCTGAGGTATGGCAGTGACAGCAACAGGAGCAGCAGTATAGCCCCCTTCTCTCAGGGGTAACGATGGCAGCACTATAGCCCTCACCCTTCAGGGGTAATGGCAGTAGCACTATGACCCCCTTCCCTCAGGTGTGATGGCAGCAGCACTATAACTGACAATCCCTCAGAGGTGATGGCAGCAGCAGCACTGTGGCCCCATCACTCAGGATGACAGTGACAGCAACAGCACTATGGCCCCCATCCCTTAGGTGTGATGGCAGCAGCAGCACTGCAGTTTCCCACCCTTCAGGTGTGATGGCAACAGCAGCAGTGCTACCACCCCAAACCTTCAGGTGTAATGGCAGCAGCAATAGTATGGCCTCAGAAGTGACTGCAGCAGCTACACTACAGCGCCAGCCATCAGGTGTGAAAGCAGCATTATGACCTTCATCCCTCAGGGGTGATGGCAGCACTATATCTCCTATCCCTCAATTATGATTGTATCAGCACATGGGCCACATCCCTCAGATGTGACAGCAGCAGCACTGTGGCCCCATCTTTCAGGGGTGATAGCAGCAGAACCACTATTGCCCCCATCCCTCAGGTGTAATGGCATGAGCAGCATTATGGTGTTGTCCCTAAGGGGTGACAGTGGCAGCACCAGCACTATGGCTCCTGTCCCTCAGATGTGACAGCAGCAGCACCATGGCCCCCATCACGCAGGTGACAGCAGCAGCACTGTGGCCCCATCCCTCAGGTGACAGCAGCAGCACTGTGTCCCCATCCCTCAGGTGACAGCAGCAACAATGTGGCCCCATCCCTCAGGGGACAGCAGCAGCAGCACTGCGGCCCCATCCCTCAGGGATGACAGTAGCATTACAAAGGCCTCAATTCCTTAGGTATGATGACAGCAGCTACACTGCAGCATCCATCCCTCAGGGGTGATGGCAAAAGCACTATCGCCTCAATCCCTCAGGTGTGACTGCAGTAGCAACAGTGCAGCCTCCATTCCTCAGAGGTGATGGCAGTAGCAACAGCACTACAATCCCATTCCTTCACCACCCACATCCCACATGCCCAAGTTACAAACTACTGAGTCTCTTAGCTTCTCAGAACTCAGATGTGAATTAAGCCGAACCTCCAGATGTTAGAGTGGATTCATTGGTTTGGTCCTATTTAACATTTAACTGCCTGAATTGGTTTCTTTGAATTAAAGTGCCTTCACCTAAAAAAATCCACAAGTGTGATTAGTGTAGGACCTTGTAATGGAAAATCATACATCTCCCAAACATGTGGATACTTTTTTTTAGAAAATACAAAATCACACATGCCCTCACAATGCAAAACATCATGGGCTGCATATGCAAATCACCACAGAATGCTATGCTGGTTCAACTTTAAGCAGAATTGCATGGTGCCGAAAGGCCTCTCACACAGTTTGCAAAGGGTACTAACAGATGACATAGACATGTGTTTCCTCCTACCAGGACTCATCAGTATGCCTCGTCTGTTTGACACCCCAGTGGAATGAACCAGCTACCCTAAGACAGTGTGTCTTGGTTATGTTGTGGTGAACCCATTAAAATAAAAAACTATTTAAAAGACAAAGAACCTCTGTGCGCAAACACTGAGGCAAGGGTTACCCCAAAAGGCATTTGGCTGGGAAGCTAAGTTTCAAGAAAATATAAAATCACACATGCCCCCACAATGCAAAGCATCATGGGCTGCATATGCAAATCACCACAGAATGTTATGCTGGTTCAACTTTAAGCAGAATTGCATGGTGCCAAAAGGCCTCTCACACAGTTTGCAAAGGGTGCTAACAGATGACATAGACACGTGTTTCGTCCTACCAGGACTCATCAGTATGCCTTGTCTGTTTGACACCCCAGTGGAATGAACCAGCTACCCTAAGACAGTGTGTCTTGGTTATGTTGTGGTGAACCCATTAAAATAAAAATCTATTTAAAAGACAAAGAACCTCTGTGCACAAACACTGAGGCAAGGGTTACCCCAAAGGGCATTTGGCTGGGAAGCCAAGTTTCAAGAAAATACAAAATCACACATGCCAGAAACTTGGCTTCCCAGCCAAATGCCCTTTGGTGTAACCCTTGCCTCAGTGTTTGTGCGCAGAGGTTCTTTGCCTTTTAAATAGTCGATGTCATCTGTTAGCAACCTTTGCAAACTGTGTGAGAGGCCTTTCCGCACCATGCAATTCTGCTTAAAGTTGAACCAGCATAACATTCTGTGGTGATTTGCATATGCAGCCCATGATGCTTTACATTGTGGGGGCATGTGTGATTTTGTATTTTCTTGAAACTTGGCTTCCCAGCCAAATGCCCTTTGGGGTAACCCTTGCCTCAGTGTTTGCACACAGAGGTTCTTTTACTTTTTTTTTAACTTGGTCTCCATGAAAAGGAGATCTCTCAATGTTCATGTCTGAGCTCAGATGTGAACTGAGCATCACTCTGCCTACTGTCATCATACAGCACCTGGGGCCTTCACTTCTGTGTGTCCCTGAGTATACTTTCTGGCTTGGGTGCAGCTACAACACCACACTCAACCCTAATGGCATTATATAGTGGCAGATAGAGTAACAACAGAGATGGGTGCAGTTGGTTAAATTCACTCCGTGAATTAATCCACAAAGTTAACACAATTTACAGAGTGTGGAATGGGATTGATCTATGAAGTGCAGAATTTCACCACAAGTGGCAGAATTTCACCTGCGAGGTGCGGAATTTTCCCCTCAAGCAGCAGAATTTCACCCGAAAATATTGAAATTCCACCATTCGCAGGAAAAATTCCATCATTTCCAGCAAAATTCTGCACTTCACAGGTGATTTTTGCAGTTTTGCATTGAAAACTTCACAATTAATGCATAGTCAAAGTCATTGAGGGCAGGGAAAACTTTGCAAAACTCCACGGATGTGAATTTCGGCCACTTCGCGGCAGCTTTGTTGGTGATTTAAAATTTTATCACAACTCCATTGGGCATTATAGAAAATTCAAGGGCACACAGATGCTAGTGCCCCCCTGACTCATTTAGGGAAAAAGAACAAGCAACAGCAGCAGCCCACTCTACACACTGGCATCATACAGTTTCTGGCACCTTACTTGCTGTGTTCCTCTGTGTGTGCAGTCTGGCTTGGGTGCTGCTGCAGCACCCCACCAATCCATGCTGGTATCATGCAGTGGCAGGTAGGGTAACAACAGCACCCAGGTCATACAGCAAATTCAGGAGCACACAGAAGCTAAGCCCCTACCCCGCCACACTCTGGGCCAACAACTAACAACAACAGCATGGAGAACTGCCAGCACTTACACAATCAGCAGCCCAACTCACCCACTCAACTTAAAAGAACACTCTCAAAAATAAAAATGAAAAAGTGACACAGGCTGGTAGTGTACAACACAGGCTGGTAGTGTACAACACTGGCAAGAGGGAGATCTGGGGTTGTGAGCTGAGTTGATCCAGACTCCCCTTCCCTGGGATGGTGGGGTTTAGACCATGATACAGAGGCACTGTATGCTGACCTGAGGGGGACACACCTCAGTGGGTAGTAGGGTCTCCCTTGATAATGTGGGTGACCACACAATGTTGTAAAACCCCTCCAGATTGGTTGATCCCGCACAAAGGTATCCTGATCACAAAGCATCATGTCAGCCTCCTAGCTCAGAAAGACTAACAGTTCAACTTCTTGGAGATATGCATTTAAATAAATGCAGTTACAGACACCAAATGGACCCCACCCCACCCCTGCCTGATTCTCCAAGTGTGCTAATACTAAGTTTTTTCAGAATTTTAATCATACAGTGTAAAAATAGTTTAGGTACATACTTTTTTCTACAAAAAAACTTTACTCTCTGGATGGATGACAGTTGCACCCACTAATGAAAGGGTTAGATGCAGAGGAGAAACTATAAACCTGATACTCTCACCCATGCTGCCCAACCCAGTTCCCCGAACAAGCTGAGGCTTAGCTTTTTTTGTTGTTGTTATTGTTGTTTTAACTCATCTAGTATGAAAAACATTTAGGAATATTCTATTTCTACGCTTAAATGTTACTTTCAGGTTGGGAAGCAACAGCATCAGCTGATTGAATGAAGAGTTAGATGCAGGAGCAGTTAAAATTTAAACCTGACACCCCCACTTCCAATGCCTAGTCCTATTCCTTGAGTGTGCTGATACTTACCATGTTATATGTGGGTTTTTTTCAGTATCATCCAGTGTAATATAAATAATAAAAGAAATGAAGGTACATACTAAATGAAAACGGTGCTTTCAGGATGGAGAGCAGTCCTCAGCTGATGGAAAGGCTCAAGGGAAGAATGAGTGGTTAAACTGAAGCAATGGTGGTTACAACAAAGCAGCATGGGTGGTTTCCTTACTGATTCTATAAGCAGCAAAGCAGAAAGAATGCACAGCAGAGCAGCATTCGTTATAAGATGCTGAAGTTTGGGGGATTCTATGCAGTGACAGGTAATTTCCATGAGGCACCGGTAGAAGAATTCACAATCTACAAACCAAGTAGGATTCCATGATTTCTACCACTGTTATCATGCAAAATGGAAAACCAGGGTCCTTGTTCAGGATGGAGAAAAAGAGGCATTTTTTTCCTGCATACTCAAGATTATCAACAAGGTCAGACTGGCAGATGTCTGAGCTGATCCCCCAATCAGGAAGCTGGGATGTGCCCTGAAGCTCAGAGGTGATATATTCAAGGACTGTTAGCGAGCACTTTTTCTCCTAGAGGGTGGTGAACTTACAGCACAACCATACCAATAGGACAGCATCATCACAAAGACCTCAGAAAAAAACAAAATATGGCTTTGTTGCTTTCAAATATTTGTGAATTTACTCACACCTGGCTGGAGCCATAAAAAAACAGATGCCAACTGGAGCTTACAGCCCTCTGACCAGTTTCATGCTCAGGCACAATGATTAGGGAGTATAATACGGTCTAACAGAGGAGTATTAGTATTACAATAATGCATTGCTAATACCTATAACATATTTGTACATGTACCAAATGCAAGTCTAGGCCTCTTTGGACTGCTATGTATAGCTAGATAACTGCTTCTTACACAGCAATTATTTCTGTATTAGTTCTGAGTTGGCAGCCACACACACTCACACATACCTGGCCTAGTTTCAGAGTGGAAATTCACCAGAATCATACTGTCCATGGGAATGCACTGTAGTTGTTTTGTACTCTGAGGAGACACAGTAGGAAACCGAGTTGTGTAGTTAGCTACTGATACAGGGTTTTACTGAGAACTCCAAGGACGACATGTGAGACATGATGTGGACAAGCAGCCTTGGTAATTTTGCTAAGATGTCTGAGTTTCATAAGGGTCCTTCGATGTCTCATACAACTATACATGAAGCGGGGTATAAGTATGGGTCTGAGTGAAACAGGGAGTTGTGATGTGGATTCCATTTTAAGAAGAACTCTGTACCTGCTGCCAGTCTTCACAGAGAAGGCAATTTTTGCCAGGTTATCTTTCTGTAAGCTGACTGCTGCAAATAATTCAGTCTATGAAGCTATGCTTTGCTTTGTATTGCTATTTGTGTACAAACTATATAATATGGAAATTTACCTAAGAACTGTCTGAGTCATGTGTGGTTATTTATAATTACATGTTGGCATAAGTACCCCAAAATTTCTTTACAAATGACAACTTTGGTGTGTTCTCCTGGGACCTTGTAAAAGAGAGGTGGGGCTGAACCCAAATGTAGTTGCGCCATTAGCAATACAAGCCAAGGGCGGCCAATTTTTAAAGGTTCATAATATAGTTGTGGCTACTAGGAGAAGAACTAGGCATAGCCCCAGAATTATGATTTTAGTTCAGGGTTCCAAAGGACCCAATTAGCCGGCAGGAAGGAGGAATATATTGTTGCTTTTGGGGCTCAGAATCTAAGCAAGGAAGCTAGATGTAAAAGGGAACCCTGGATATTTAAGCAACAGTGTTGTTTTGAATCACATAAGAATATTACTGTTTGACTTTGCAGGACAAAATCAAATGTGTTTGGAAATCTGTGGCAGAGTTGAAAAACATTAACTATAAACTGTGAATAGTAAATGAAAATCAAAAGGAGTTAGACAGACTGCCAGAACATATTAAATGTAAAACCTGTGATAAGTTCAGCTTTGAGCTGCAGTGCACAGACCTTAAAAGCCAATCTTACTGATGCTGATTTCTCCAAATGTCACCAAAAGTATAGACGATTAAAAGGGCAAGCTTTGAATGACAAAGTTTAGAGATAAGAAGGGAGCGTCAACATACCAAATAACCATAAACTTTAACTTCATCTCCTTTTTCTGTTTGGGCAGCCTTCCACATTTCTACAGTACTTTGTGTCTTGTCTTATCTCATCTGTAATCTATCGATCTTGGTTTGCTCACCCAGGATAGACATCTTCTAATGTTCTGTTTGACTTCTCTCTCTATTGGCCAGCCTTTCTCCACTCTCACACAAAGTATCGCACTGGGACCTTTGCCAGGAACCTTCTATTGGCTCAAACAAATAACGGAGATAGAAATTCTCACTCAAGAAACTACACCTATGCTCCATGAACCTCCTGCTCCTCCTCCTGCTGATGTCGGGTAATGTCCATCCAATCCCTGGTCCAGTCTGCTCCAGTTATGTGAAACCTTCTGGGGCTCTCATCCTTGCAAACCCTCAAAATTTTAAAGAAGTAACATGGAAGTAACCAAAAACCTCCCCATCTATGCTAAATGTTGATGGGACCACTACTCTAGACCCTATGATCATTGCCAATACCTTCAATGCTGCCTTCACCGACCTCAGTTCCATTCTTTCTCCTGACTTTTTTGCAGTAAATAACTCTCCCTCAATCATAAACCCCATCACCCTGTCTAAACATCCTCCTTTCTACTTCAAAGAGGTCAAATTTAATGAAGCCTACAATTACATTACCAAAGCAATCTCTAAGTCCAGAACTTGTGGTGACTCCTTGGACCTTAAGCTGCTATCTTTCATCCTTGAAGAGGTACTACATCCATTAACCAATATTCTTAACCTCTCCCTTAGTCGCAGTCAGTTCCCTGACAAATGGAAATCTGCCACTGTTACCCCGGTCCATAAAAGTGATGACAAGACCAATCATACGAACTATCGGCCGATCTCCATATTGCCCCCACTTTCTAAGGACCATGAGTGTATAGTTGCAGACCAGCTCACTGACTACCTGGACAAATATAATATTCTTTGTGTACATTAACACAGTTTCAGAAAGGTCACAGCACTCTGGACAGTGGCCACCTAACTGGGGCTGTCTTTATCGACTTGACCAAGGCATTTGACACTGTCCACCATCGGCTGCTAATAGACCAGCTGCTGAACTCTGGGCTCTCTCATGACTCTACAGTGTGGTTTAAAAGCTACCTTGAAAATCATTTGCAAAGAGCAAAAATTGATGATGTAGTCTCTGATACTCAACCAGTTCGCTCTGGTGTCTCCCCCGGGATCCATACTGGGTCCACTTCTTTTTAGCCTTTTTCTAAATTCCCTTCCACAATCCTGCTCGGAACAAATCATCCTGTATGCTGACAACACGGTTGTTATCTCTTCACACAAAGACCCTACACTACTACAACTCAGTCTACAACATGGTTTCACCTCCGTTGAGAATTGGTTTACTAATCATAAACCTGTCCTTAATCACAAAAAAGCAAAGTATGTACTTTTTAGCAGCTCTCACAACCAGCACAGGCTACACCCCCTGACTATCTCCACCAGCCAGGGGAATACCCTTGAACAGGTCCAATGTTTCAAATACCTAAGGATCCTACTTGACTTCAACCTATCCTACGGGGCCCAATTTGACAGTGTAGCAAAGCAGCTAATATGCGACTAGGCTTATTGTTCAAGCACAGGCAACATCTCACCCCAGAAGCCTTGAAGATCGCTGTCCAGAGTTCCGTGATTTCCATCATTGACTACAGTCTAATCATTTATGGCTCAGCCACGGCAACTACCCTCAGATGCATATCAACATCCCTCAACAAGGCCTGTCAGCTTATCACTGAAGCCCACCATCTTACTCATACCTGTGATCTTTACTCTCAATCTGGATGGCTTCAACTGTCCAACCATATTACGTATCTGACCTGCACCATGGCAAAAAAAATATTCCTGGGCCTTGCCCCTCCTGGTGTCCAAGCTCTACTGAACCCTAGCACTAATCTGTGAGGCTCCAGGAGATCTGAATTGCAGCTCTTGCAAGTTCCCCACTGTCACACTACCCAGGGTCAATGATCTTTTGCCCACAGGGCTCCCTCGTGGCTGAATAGACTCAGCACCACCATCTCTGCTGCTCCCAAACTTGGCATGTTTAAAACCACGCTCTGACTCCATCTTACTGCCTCCAGCTCCTGTGATTGCTTCACCTAATCAGAAATACTTGCCACCAACAAGCTTGACAGGTATATACTAGATGGAGGAAACTTGCAAAACTATGTATGAATAACAGGAGTAGAATATGGGCTAATGACTTCTATGCTCATATCCCTCTTTAGTATGAACCTCAGTATTAATCTACTTTGTTATACAATACTGTGCTGCGGCAAAGCATCAGTTTACAACTAACTGACATTTTCCAGTGACACACCATTACCTGTACCATAGATGCCTATAGAAAATGAACAATGACAGCGGTGGCTTGTGATGGTGACGTGCTGCAAAGTGCAGCGGGAGTTGGTGGCAGAGTGGCAGACCCCACTGGACCCGTTATTGCAGCATGCTTGTTTTGCTAGCCAGTCGACATCAGTGAGTCCCTAGGAAGCTATTGAACCATGCTGGCTATGAGTGATCCACTATTGCAGGGACCCAGGAAGTACTGTCAGTCATCTGTGATCTGATGCTGTGTTAAGCCTTCCAGTGGCTATGACTGCTCCCAAGCCACACAGTCTGCTTAAGAAAGTGTTTTGGCTGCTATACTTCTGTGTGATTGCTGTTTCATTTGGAGAACTGTGGCTTCTATGACTGTTTACAAGACACCTCATTTTAAATGTACTGCTTTATGTGCTGCTTTTGACTGCTACCTGCTGCTTTATGTGCTGACTCTGTCTTGTGTCTGTAGTAATTATTCCAGAGCTGATTCCACCTGTTGCCCAAGTGTTGCTATAGCAACAACACCCATTTGCACTCACTTCTGACACTGTTTGTTAAGCCATGCCCCTTCCCCCAATTGGTGGTGTCAGCCCAGTTTGGTGGGGTTGTAGGGTTTAAAAAGCTTTGCTGTTAATATGCATCAGTGTCTACAGCAGCAGCTTGTGTTGGCAAAGTGCAATGGGAGTTGGTGGGAGTCCATGGAAGGCCATGGAAGACATTATTTGCTGGTCACATTATACCTGGTTGTATTGAAGATTTACCTTGGGTTATAGCTTTATTATTGAAGTTTATTATGTTCATTTTATTCACCACAATTAGTTAGGTCAGCATTTTATTATTATGTTTACTACTGTCTGATGTGTTTAGTATTCACATTGAAACCAAACAGTCTGTGGTTAGTAATAAAACAGACAAGTTTTTTATGCCTAATTTGCTAGTCAGAAATCACTGTTTGATCAACTCTTACTGGTTATTGTTAGCCAAGAAGTATGCTCTACGTGTATGTGGTTATTTGTTTATGTTTTCCTTTTCTTCTATATTTTTTAAAGTTTTGACTAAGGTAGGTGTTTTTATGAGCTATTTTGTGATGTTTAGTTTGCTTTTATTAATCGTGAATGTTGAGACTAATCCTGGGCCTGAATTGCATAGAAACTCATTTGGTAATGTAATTTCTAGTTCATGGCTTACTTCTCATGGCATGAACATTTTGCAAATGAATGTTAGAAGTCTTACTCCCAAACTGGCCAATATTGAAGTGTTTGCCCAAACTCATAAACAGGAATTAATTGTAATAATGGAATCCTGGTTGAAAGTTAAAATACTGGATATTTTATGTAAGATACCAGGGTATGAAATTATCAGAGTAGATAGACCTGGCAAGAAAAAAGGGGTGGGGGTAAGTAGTTTATTATCAAGAACATCTAGAGTTAAGTTTGTTGGGTTCAAGTTCTAATTCTGAATCTCCTTTTTTTTTGTAAATACAATTTTTATTGAACTACTTTCAGGTCATACATCAACAATAATCCATTTTTAAGAGTACATGTATTATTAAGAAACAGTGGGCCATTATATGCTGTATCATGTTCCTTTACATTGGGTGCCCAGTCACATATCAGAGCTTGACCATGTTAATCACACTCTACCCTAGACACATTTCGGGGAGCGATTTTATTAATATTCAACATATTTGTCAGACTACCCAACCTTCCAGTTTTCAAGGTATTTTCATGGGGCATGTTGCAGCTTACTAGCCCCTTTGGGGTGTTAAACTGAGGAAATAAGTGAATAGTCTTAAGGGAAGAGGGGGGCAACCTGTATACAGAGACTGGGGGACCCCCAATTCCCTTAATAGGGCTAATTCTCAGTAACCCCCTTCCAATCAGGACAGCCCTACTCCTCCACCCACCCAGCAGTCCAACTTTCTCAACAGAAATTCAAGGGATGAAATCAGGGTCCTTTGTCATAATATGTAGGATCCACCCATTCCACCTGGAAAAGCACAACTCACCCCATCATTTATGGAATGTGTTATTCTTTCCAGCCTATATATTTGGTTCACTATATTTCTCCAGCTGTCCAGGATGGGAACCATCAGGGTAAGCCAGGCTCTTGTGATAGCTTTTTTGGCCACTACCAAAATGATGCTTAGGAGGTACCATGTACGAGAACCATGGAATTCATCTGGCATCTCCAACAGCAGGAACACCTCCGCTGTCAATGCCACTGGCCTCCCGTACAGTTTCTCTAATTCCATATGTAATGCTTGAAAGAAAGGTTGCAGAACTGGGCAGGACCACATGACATGCATTAAGTGTGCAGTGGTTTTGCAACAGTTTCTCCATCATGTGGAGGAACCTCCACTAGTGTATTGCGCTGTTATGACTGGTGTCCTAAAATATCTTATCAGGTGTTTCCAAGAGTATTCCTCCATTGATGTGAGCTGGAGTCCCTTGAGGTGACTCTGCAAGCCCAATTCCACTGCTTTGGAGTTATGGAATGTTCTGGTTCCTCCTGCCAAGTTTGTATGGTGTGTGTGTCGGGGGTTCCCCATTGACTCGGACAAAGCTTTGTAAAGTTATAATATTAAGTGTTTCGTTATCCCTGTTTTGAGTATCGTTATTACCAAGGCGACAAGGGTAGGGTTGGATTCAGGTTGGCATGCTCCAAGTGAGAGGGAATTCAAAAATGTCAGATTTGTAAATACCAATAGAGGTCCCTATGCCGGAGTCCATAAATCTGCTGTATCTTGGCAAAAGATTTTGAATATGGGTCCAGTTGTCAGCTGGGGATATATTGTAGGTAGTAATACTCCCATTGCTGGAACACCAGATTGAGCTGAGCAGGTTGAAAGCCCTCCAACATGGCTATTGGACACAACAAACTTAGAACAGGGCCTAGGTGTAAGGCTTTCCTAAGCAAGGTCCAAGCTCTTTTTTGGTGTGCTGTCCAAGAGTTAAGTGCTTTGTTGGTCCTTGATTGCTGTGATTGGTGGTAAAGGGTTCTACAGAAGTCCCACGGGGGGGGGACTGCTTGTTCCATCTCTAGCCACAGTCAGTGGGGGAGGCCCAGCTGTCACAAAACTATAAATCTGACATGGCATGCCCCATAGTATAGCCTAAGGTTTGGTAGTGCTAGACTTCACTTTTCCCTCAGCAAGAAAAGTGTGGGCAACTTAGCTTGAGGTTGATGTCCTGCCCAAATAAACTGTGTTATGGCTTTATTTTGTTTGAAGAAGTGTGGGGACAATTATAGGGGTATGTTTTGAAACAGGTACAGTGCCCTTGGAAGAATCACCATCTGCACTATCTCAATTCTTTTGGAGAAGCTGAGGGCTAATATATTCCAACTGGTTAGGTCACTTATGGTTTGTTCCATAAAAGGGGTGTACTGTAATTGTTTTGGTGGGCTAGTTTTTGGGTATGGGCTAGGTAGATTCCCAGATACTTTAGCTTCTCTAGTCCCATTTGAAAGGGAAGCAATGGATAATATCAAGAGGGGAATGGCATTTGAATGTGAGGGCTTCAGTTTTAGTGGAATTGACCTTATAACCCAAAATGGAGCCGTACTCCTCTAATATTTTGAAAATTGCTGGGAAGGAACTGCTGGGATCATTCACATATATCAGGACATCCTCCAAAAGACCCATATGGTGTTCCTCCCCACCCAGTGTTATTCCTGAGAGCTCAGTGGATTCTCAGACTACCTGTGCAAGGGGTTCAATATTGAGGGCGCATAGCAGGTGGGACAAAGGGCAACCCTGGCAAGTAGCACGGTGCAGTCCGAAGTCTGCAGAGTGATGTCCTGAGATCTTAACACAGGCCTGAGGGGACTGATATAGGTTCTTAATAACTGTGATAAGAGGCTCCAGAAAGCCAGATTTCTCCATTGTGGACTACAGGAATTGCCATAACACCCTGTTGAATGCTTTTTCAGCATCAAGACTCAACATCAATAATGGAGTTTGTCGGGATTCCATTTCATGTATTAGTTACAGTGCCCTTTTGGTGTTATCAGTGGTGGTCCTGCTCTGTACAAATTCAGTTTGGTCATGGACAATTATCTTAGGCAGGATCTCTTCTATTCTGTGGGCTTGTAAGGACATATAATATTTATAATCTGTGTTTAACACAGAGATAGGGCAGTCGGAGGGAAATATTTGGAAATTTTTGCTGGGTTTCAGATCACAGAAATTGCCGCCTGCATCCAGCTTGGGGGAAGGGGTTTTCCAGACTGTGCCTCACTAAATGCCTATAACAAAGGGGAATTAAGTATTCCTTCCCTATCTTATAAAACTCTGCTCTATAGCCATCTGGACCTGGGGCCTTCAAGGACTTAAAATTAGTAACGGCTGCCTCTAACTCCTCCCACCAGATTGGAGCAATTAAATTATTCTTTTGGTCTTCTGCAAGAGTGGGTAGTGAAATTTTTGCTAGGAACCTCTGTATGGCTTCTTGGGATTCCGGATGGTCAGGGGTATAGAGAGACTGATACTATGTACAGAATGCATTTGTAATATCATGCAATTTTGTATGGTGGGTGCCAGTTAGTGGGTGTTTTACAGTGGAAATAGTTGTGGCCCATCTTTGCTTTTGCAGCTGGTATGCTAGCAGCCCTGATGCCCTAGGCCCACTTTATAATATTTCTGCCAAAGAAACATCAAAGCTATCTCTATCTGTTGCAGACAGTAAGCATTTAGGTCAGCCTTAACTTGTTTTATTTGCAGTAGTACAGAGGGGTTCCCCTGCTTGTGCACCATACACAGAAAATGTAGGGTATCCTCCAGCTGCATCAGATGTTCCTGTTGTGTTCTGGTTTGATTCAAGGTGTACTGAACTATGTGACCTCTATGCACCACTTTAAGTGCATCCCAGTGAACAGCCCTGGTCATCTTCAGGGTATCATTATCTTGGAGATGCTTCTGAACCTTGTCCCTTAGTTAATCCCGAAACTGCTCCCCCTTAAGATAATAGGGGTTTAGGCACCACCTAGTAGAGCGATGCTCCTGCACTAAATCCCACCTTGTGATCACAGGAGCATGATCCAAGTGGGAGATATCCCCCAATCTGCCATCCACCAGGTGACAAAGATGTTCCACCTGAACGGAGCACAAATCAGTATGGGAATAGGTTCTGTGTACTCCTGAATAAAATATATAACCTCTGGTTCGAGGATGGGTAAATCTTCATACGTCAGCCCAACCTACCTCTATCATAAATCACTTAAAGGTCTTGTGGGGGTGCTGGCTACTGCCTACATGCCATACTGGAAGAGTCCCAACTAGGATCTGGAGAGATGTTAAAATTGACAGACAATGAGAGTAATCCCTTTGTGTGCGTCACTACCTTGTCAAGTATCCGTTTGATGACCACTGAGCTAGAGCCCGGGGGCAAGTATGCATTAGCCAGGGTTACTTCAATATCACACAGTCTGCCTTGGGCAATTACAAACCCGCCTTCTGGATCTGTCCAAGAATTGGAGTACCAGAAGAGCATGCTGTGAGGTATCAATATAGCCACCCCCCTCTTCCAGCCACTATGGCATGAAGAAGAATGGACTGAATGGTACCCACATTTTGTCAGTTTATCATGTCCCAATTTGAACAGGTGTATCTCCTATAGGAATATCAAGTTGGAGTTGGTCTTCTTGAGGAGAGACATGATGTGGGAATGCTTAATGGGACTGGTAAGGCCATTAACATTAAGCAAATATAACTGCATGTGTTGTGCCATCATACATATTGACCTTGAGCATCTCCCAGTATCCGCATGTCCCCAGCAGCATCCTTACCTTGGCAAAGTTCACTGTAATACATTTGTTTGGTTATTATGTAGACCTTATATAACACAATACACTGACGAACAACATGTAACTAAGAGATAACAGGGGTTGGGTAAACCTTGTACACTTCAAAATGTAAACTACCTCCAGACCTGCCAACTGGGCTGTCTATGAGGATAAGGTGCAACCTGTGACTTCCATTTCCAAATGCCCACCAGGGGCTTTGGAGGGCATGGTTTTTACCTTGCTGGGGATGTGGGCCGAACCAAAATGGCCCTATTGATGCAAACATCATCATCTTAGGTACTGGTGTATGTGAAGAGGTTTTGGGACATCATCATGCTACATTCTCCACCTGGAGGATGTGATGTTGGGGTTGTAACCTGTAATGACTGACATTGATGTGCTTTGGGAGAAGCATGTCAGTGGGGAGGGGGGGATGAACTAAGGACTAGGAGAGGAGGAGGAGGGGAAGCAGCACCTGGGGAAGAGTCGTTGGGTATATTCAGTGCTGGTAGGCTATATGGGAGCCCTCCACATCATAGCCTTAGCTTATATTATGTTAGAGAGGCAGCCCAGTGGGTTCTGGGTCCTTTAACACTTGTATGAATTATGGGAGTATCACTAGTATATGTGGGATACACCAAGTAGATCCCTTCCCTTGCAATCCGGGGCAGGAATCGGGCATGGACTCATAATTAAGTCCAACCTCAGGAGCCTTCTATCATGCCAGTGACACCGAAACCCATACAGATTCCCCCCACCTCCCAGCCATCCCAAAATACTGTCTAACCAAAGATCCCATGAGTCTTTTAGGTCATCAATTCCTGTTCTTAATCCTTACTGTCCATAGTTCCTGATGGGGCCAGGGTAGAAATCTCACCTAACACCCCCACACCCTGCTTGTTTGAGTGACTTTAATCAATGGGGGTAGTTTAGAGTCTGGCGGTAATCCCAGACAGTTTCAGATATACTTTGTTACTGCTTCACAGTTTCCAGCATTACCTCTCTCCTATAGAAATGCGGTCAGAATTCCACCCAACAAGGTCAGTGGATGGCTCTCCTATGAAGTTCATGGAACACCTCCAGTGCTCCCCGCAACCCCCTAATCCCCTCCCCAAGAACATAAAAAAAACTAAGTGTGAGTAAACCCCGCAATCCTATTAATAATAATAATTGCTGCTGGGCGAGGGCTACAAACATAGTGAGCCCAGCACCCCTGCCAACGCACCACCTCCCCCCCAAAAAAACAACAGACCTTTGCCTAATCCACCAATGGATACAGGCCAGAGTAATTTAAGGATGAGCTATATCACTATCTCAGTAAATGGCCAGTGTTGGGATTCAATTATTCTCATTCTATAAACTTAAATAATTGTCTTCTGTAAACAAGCTCTGTATAGTCTGGTTGGATCCATGGGCTCCAGTCCAGCAGTCCACCCCCCAAGCTAGGACCTCTTAATATGATGCATTGATAATCCTTCCTCCCACATGTATACTTAGTGTTGCAGTGTACCTGGAGTTTAATCTCAGTGTCCCATTTGTCTGCCATCCTGGAGGGAGGAAAGGAAGGGACAGGGCCACTTTATACAAAATTAAAAAGTTCCTCCTGAACTGGCAGCTCCTATAAGATCTTATTCCATTCAGCCAATCTACTATTCCTGAGGTGGCTACCCATTGACACACCTAAGGAGGAACCAATCTCCGCAGGAGGGGTTGAGTGGTGGACCCATTTAGTGGTTGGAGCACCATGCGGTCAGCGCAATCTTGTCTGTGACCACAAGGAGACAGCCCACAGCAGCATGCACCACCACCAAATCAAGGCCCCCTAATCTGGAACCCACCAAGGTCAGTAACTATAAGTCTCTCTGGTCAAGAGGTGAAAGCTCTACTAATACTAGCCTCCAGATTCTCCACTCTCCAACCCCTCCTGCATCCAGATCCCCTTCCCCCAATGTGAATGTTTACAGGTATGTTTGTTAAGAAAGAGAGGATTACTGCAAGGAGGGGAGGGAGGATGGCAGACAGCATTACATTACTGCTATTTGGGTCTGTTAGTTTAAATATGCACCGGGGGAAACATTTCTCCATGTTATCTATATCTGTGGGTAGGGCGGCTGTTAGGTGCATCTCCTTGTGAAAGTCTCTCAGTTCGGTTAGGAAAAGAACCATTTGTTTTTGTAAGGCTCTGTTACCAACCCAATCTGATCATGTCGGCCCATGCCTGCTAGGGGATCTCAAGTCCTCACTCTGTGTTGTATCCCTCCCCATCAACAGAATCCTTTGGCGAAGAATCACAGCTGTGTTTTCCTTTAGGTATAGCTGCACTGTAATATACAGTAGTATTTGCTGGTAAATTAACAGCTTAGATCATGATTTTATGTTATTATAGCTATCTAGGTGGAATGGAGCTCTGAGTCTATGGTGCTTCCTGCAGCATAACGTCACTGAAAGTCCTGAATCTCCTTTTGATTGATTGCTCTACCAGTTGGTGCCAGGAGGCTGTAAGAAGGTAATTGTTGGATGCTTGGAAAATCCTCCACAATGTGGGCTATCTGGGTTAAAGGAATATTTGATGTAGTTAATAATGTTATCCAAAATTATGATTTTGTATTGGTTGATGATATGGATATAAATTGGGCAAATAGAGATAATTAAGGCTCAGACTCTTTTTATAAGCTTGTAATTTTGTCTCAACTGATAAATGAGCCAACTAGGTTAAACTCTCTTTCAGATAAACATTCTATAATTGACTAGGTAGTCATGAATAAATTAAATATTGTTTCATGTTTGGGAGTTCTCAGTGAATCAGTTAGTGATTACTTGGCCACATTTTGTATTCTTAATTTTAAATGGCATACACTTCCAACTTGATTTATACAGTTTTATAGTTTTAAAAAGGTTAATCTAGATGTTTGAAGACTGAATTGTTAAAAATTAATTGGTTGTTTCTTTATTCTGTTCCTGACACGGATTGTGCTGTAGAATTTTTTTGTAAGCAACTGTTACCTATTCAGAACCATTTGTTTCCTTTACAAAAATTTAGAGTTAGAGGTGCTAAAAATGGCTTGTTTACAAAGGATATTAAAAGATGTATTCAAATGAGAGACTTGGCTTGGATTGCGTATAAGCAATCTCCTTCATTTCATTATTACAAGCTTATAGGTCCCTTCGAAATAAAGTTAGTAAATTGGTGATTTCAGCTAAAAATGATTACTACAGGGTTAAATTTGATGCTGGATTGTCTGGCTTGAGGAGTTTTGGAGTACTGTAAATTCTCTTGTGTCCACTTAGAATAAGATTAGTACTAAGCTGTTAAAAACAAATGAACAGGAGGTTACTGATCCTATAACAATTGCAAATGTACTTAAATCTAAATTTTCAGTTTTGTCTTGTTATAATTCTGGTTTGTGCTCACAGATAGATGGTAATAACAGATCTACTGTTGTTTCTTTTGGTTAGCCTTCTTTTTATTTTCATAGAGATTCCAGATATGAAGTTCTGAAACTGGTGGGTGTGCTCCCTGATAAGTTTAGTGACTGTGGCTGTGCGCTTGATGGTCGGTTTGTTAAATTTGTTTTTCCTTCTGTGTCTGGTTCTCTTTCTTTTATTTTCAATCTTTGTTTAATTTCGGGTTCTCTTCCTATTTCTTGAAAAAATGCAAAGTTTGTCCCGATTCCAAAGAAGGCAGGTGTTGATTTTGTTGAGGATTTTAAGCCAATCTCAATTTTAAAAACCCTTGAGTAAAGTTCTTGAGAAACTGGTGGCCAATCAAGTTACTCATTATCTTGAGACCTACAATATCATGTGTCCTCGACAGCACAGATTTTGAAGGAATCACGGGACTGAAACAGCCTTGGTCAGGTTCACAAACTCTGTCCTAGGTGGTTTTGAGAAGGGTGCTATGACAGGGGCGGTGTTCATGGACCTGACCATGACATTCAGTCTCATTTATCATTCGCTACTTTGCACAAAATTAGGGGAATTGTGTTTTTCTGTTAATGTGGTGGATTGGTTCAGGAACTATTTAACTGACCGATCTCAAATTGTCTGTGTGAATGCGGTCCAATCCGATGCCTGTGATGTAAGGTGTGGTGTCCCACAGTGGTCCATTTTGGGATCCCTGTTATTTTCTCTTTTTATTAACAAACTTCTGACTCTGTGCAATTCTTGCCAAAGTCTCTTATATGCAGACAATTTGATCGTTTTCAATCAAGCAAAATCCATCTCCCAGTTAAACAATTGTTTAGAGTATGATTTTCAGGAGATATGCAAATAGTTCTTAGCTAACTCACTGGTTTTGAATGTAAAAAAACCCAAATCAAATCAATGTTATTTGGTTCTGCACCTATGTTGAGAGATAATATAAGCTTACAGGTTCATGACATAGGTGGGACTGCAATTGAACAGGTGTCTGAGTTTAAGTACTTAGGTGTTCTTCTTGATTCTGGGATGACCTTTTTTTGTTAAGTTAATGCAGTTAGTAGAGTTATTAATAGTAAATTAAGTATTTTGCATAAATTTAGGAGATATTTTTCCTTTAAAATCCGTTGGTCAATTGCCATAGGTTCTTTGTTACCACATTTTGATTACAATTCTAGTTTTTATTATAATCTATGTGTAAAAGAGAGTAATATTGCTACAGTTGTACACAATAATATATGTCATTTTGTCCTGGCCCTTCCTCCCCGTATCCATCGTTTATCATATTCCTAGTTGGGTTGGCTGTCCCCGAGTTGTAAATGTGCTTATTTTCTGGGATGTCAAATGTTTCAGGCAGTTCATGGTAAGTTTCAGTACCCTCTCTCTGATTTAATTACTATTCGGGCCCCAGTGTCAAATTTAAGTTTATCATTTGGTGTTTCGCTTAACATTCCAGATCACAAAATCCAAATCAGGTAGTCCCTCCTTTCAAATTGCAGCCTCACTTTTTTTAATGCTTTACCAGGCAGGTTACATGTGGATATGTCTCTGAGGTCTTTTAAGTTTAATTTAAAAAAATATGTAATGTCTAATGATATTTGTAAATGTTTTTCATAATGTTTTTTTTCTGCCATATTTGTTTTTTGTCAATGTTTGATCTTTTTTTTTTTGATACATTTGTTGTTTATTATGTGTAAGGTTGGACCTGAAAAAGGACTTTTGTCCAGCCAATCCAAATCTCTCTATACAGTGCTCATTCAGTAGTTCAAGGTGTTTTAAAGTCTTTCCTCCTAGTTACTGCTGTGTGTGTTTGGGCATCCTCTACTGCATTGTGTTTTGTAACACTGCAGTTGAAATAGAGGCTCGGGCCAAGGGGTGGAACAGAACTTGCTGACACTGATGGTCACAGGGTGATAAGGACCAATTAGTGTCAGGCAAAGTTGCGAAGGCAACTAAATATGCCTCAATGCTTCTGAAGGGGCAGAGGGTGCTTTCTGCCCCAAGGCAATGAAATGTTAAGTGTAACTGAACTTGTGTGGTCCTGACCTACTGCCGATTATTTAGGTAAGCCTTAAGAGATGTTCAGAAATTGATTAAAGTTTCTATTGCTATCCTCAGCTTGTGCAGTCTATGTTTAAATTGACATCATAATTTAAAAGATAGAGCACTTTGTGAAATGCCATACTAATATTCTAAATACATTAGTTTTTAACAAGTATGTTAGATAAGTGTCCTTGATTGTCTCTCATGAGTCATAACCAATAATTCATTATTCTAAAAGTCTTTCATAAATATTTAAAGATGCGTATAAGGATTAATTATGGCAGTGTAAGGTCAGGAATAAACGTTCAGTACTAGTTATTACAATATATCTTTTCTATGCTTCCTGAACTGTGCCTTAATGACATAGACATATATATGGGATCAAGGCCTAGCACAAAAGAAGGTATGTATGATATGTATATCATATCATATCAATATGCATGTATTACATGACTGTTAACTGAAACACGATCTAAGATCAATGCATTAGTTGCAAACAGTCTTTAAAGATCTACTGTAACACAAACACATAGGTAAAGGAGTAATATGCACAGCCTATGGGAACAATGTTCTCACAATGATTTTTAATTTGTGCATGAGAAGCAGAAACAAGGGCACTTACCTGACCTCATCTCTGATAACTATTTGGCCAAGTGATATTGCCTAGCATGTGTAACCAGTTCACAAGATATCCATACAGGATGTCTTGACACCTGTCAGAAATGTTTCTTTGTGACAGCTAGGAATTTGGGGTACTTCTCTTTGCACCCCAACCAGGGCAAATTGTATCAATATTTGACCCAGCCAAGGCTCCTGTTGACAATCTGGCCACAGTCCATTCTGTAGGTTACTTGGAAGGTGACATCTAAAAGGAACAGAGTGAACACCCCTTCCTTTGTGATGCACAACCCCATCACGACCTTATGGCAGGTCCTACATACTACTTCCTGTACAACAAGAGGACATCGCCACCATTGTGATGTCTTTGATGTGGTGACACATGTGTGGCCACGATGGTGGTACCGAGGAGAACATAAGCATTTCTATCAATTCAGAATGGCACTTGCCCAGTGTGGCTCACCAAATGGCACCTTCCCATGGCAAAAGTCACCTACAGCATGGCTGGTCAGTATTGCCTAACTAAAAACTATAAATTATTTATGGAACATTGGTGTACCCAGTGACTACTCCAAACTTCTGCTTCACATTTCTGCTTGCAAAGTTATTAATTAAATGGTTATTCTTCCAGTGCTAATTTGCGAAGATTAGTATGTTCTTAGTGAACTTGGCCATCAAAATGATGTCATAAATTATATTCCAATCTTTAATGTGCATATTTCTCCATTTTAATTACATTTAGATTTAGAAATTAGCTTTAAACTGTTAATCATACTACAAATTAGTTTAGTGCTTATTGTATTTGCCATGCTATGCTGCCGTAGACATCTTTTGCATAACCATTATAAAGAATTAAGTATGTTAAAATATGCTGATGCTTTCCAACCTAAGTGATGTATTTTCTTTTTGAGACACCACTTTGCAAAATTATTTTATATTTTTGCAAACATTGTCAAAGAAGGGAGTGTAGGGAGACAGCTGAGTACTGCTTATATAGTATGATTAGCAGTATACACATACAACTTATTGCATCTATTAGTATTATTACAATACTGCATTGCTAATATATACAGCTTATTAGTACATGTATCAAATGCAAGTCTAACCTTTCTGGACCTATATGTATAGCTGAATACCAGCTTCTTACACACCAGCTGTTCCTGTACTAGTTCTGTTGAGTCAGCACACACACACACACACACACACACACACACACACAGAGCCTAGTTTCAGAGACAGGAAATTCACCAGAATCATACTGTCCATGAGAACATAGTTGCTTTGTACTCTGAGGAGATACAGCAGCAAACAGGGTTGTATAGTTACTTACTAATAAGGGGTAGTGCTGAGAACTGGGGTAATGCTGAGAACTCCAAGGACAACATGTGAGACATGATGTGGGCAAGCAGCCTTGATAATGCTGCTAAGATGTCTGAGTTTTATAAGGGTCCTTGGCTGTCTTACACAATTGTACATGAAGCTGGGTATAAGTATGGGTCAGAGAGAAACAAGGAGTTGAGATGTGGATTCCATCTCAAGAAGAACTCTGTACCTGATGCCCATCTCCACAGAGAAGGTAATTTTGGCCAGGTTATCTTTCTGTAAGCTGACTGCTACAAAGAATTCAGTCTATGACTCTATGTTTTGCTTAGTATTGCTATTTGTGTACAAACTGTGTAATATGGAAATTTGTATAACAGCTGTCTGTGTCATGTGGTTATTTGTAATTACACATTGGCATGAGTACCCCAAAATTTCCTTACATAGCCCTAGAATGGACAGAGAGACACCAAGGGTGGGCATTATGACTCCAGGGTTGACACTGAGGCACAAAGGGTAGTAATTCTGCCCATCAGGGTGGGCATTCAGGCCTAAAGGTGGCCACGGAGGCACAGAGAGTGGCCATTACAAACTACTATGGAGGTTATTACAGCCTCATTCTGGCATTCTGGCTATAGGTTGGGTATTCTAGCACTTAAGGTTGGATTTCCTTCTCACAAGGAAGTCAATCTGGACATAGGTTGGGCAGTTACACAAAAAGGTGGTCATTTCAGCCCCAGTGTGGTTATATTAGCCCTAGAGTGGACAGAGAGGCATCAGGGGTGGGCATTATGGTTCCTGGGTGAGCACTGAGGCTCAGAGGGTAGTAATTCAGGCCATAATGGTGGGCATTCTACACATAGGATGAGCATACAGTCACAAAGGGGGAGTATTCTGCCCCTAGTAGTGGGCATTTTGGCCTCAAGGTGGGCACTGTAGCATATAGGCAGATCATTCAAACCATCAAGCTGTGTATTAAGGCCCAAGGGTGGGCATTTCTGCAGGCATGTTGGGCATTCTGGCCCCCAAGAAAGTCATTCCAGTCCAATGATGGGCACTCCCACCTGAAGATAAGCATTCTGGCACACAGTTTGGTAATTCCATTCCTATGTGTGGTCATTCCAGACCTACTGTAGGCTGGGCACTGAAGAACAGAAAGTCATCATTTCTGTCCCTGGGTGGGCAATGTGGCCCAGGGTGAGCATTGAGGCACAGAGGTGGGCATTCAGGCCACAGTGTGGACATTTAGGCCTAGGGTGGGCATTCTGACCATTGGGTGGGCACTGAGACACAATGGGTGGATATTCCAGTCAGCCAGGTGGTCATTCCAGCTCTAGGATGGACATTAGGGCACAGAGGGTGGGAATTCCAGCTCCCAGGGTTGGCACTAAGGCACAGAGAGTGTCATTCTAGAAACAAATGTTATCATTCCAACCCTAGTAAGGGCATTTAGGTATAGTGGTGAACATTACAGTCCTATGATGGGCATTCTGGCATCAGGGTGATCATTCTGGACCCCAGGGAAGCTATTCTGGCCTTGGTTGGCATTATGGCCCTAGGGTGGATATTCCAACACATAGGATGTTCTTTATGGCCCCAAGGGTTCTCATTCTGGATCTAAGTGGACACTGAGGCACAGAGGGTGGGCATTCAAGCTCCAGCATAGGCAATGAATCACAGATGGTGGGTATTTAGGCCCAGGGTTGGCATTCTGGTCCTAGGATGAGCATTTTGGCAGCATAGTATTCACTGAGGCACAGAGGGTGATCATTCTTCCCCTAGGGTGCACATTCTGGCCCTCAGGTTGGGCATTCCACCCCTCAAGGTTAACATTCTGGCCCTATGGTGGATGTTCTGGCTCAGAGAGTGGTAATTCTAGCTTTAGTGTGGGCACTGAGGCACTGATGATGGGAATCTCAGCCCTAGGGCTGGCATTCCAGCCCCCAGTGTAGTCATTCCAGCCCTTGGGGGAATTCTGCCTAAGAAGGGTGATTATTCCAGTCCTAGGGTGGTCATGGGGATCCAGAGGGTATGCATCCTTGCCTGAGAATGGTTATTTTGACCCCCCTATGGTTGTCATTATAGCTCAAAGGGTGTGTACTCAGGCCTGAGTGTGGTCATTTCAGCACTCAGAGTGCTCATTGAGCCACAGATGGTGGGTATTCTGGCCCCAGGGTTGGCATTCCAGCCTCAGGTGTGTAGTCTGTCCCCAGGGTGGGAACTGAGGCACAAAGGGTAGTTATTCCACCACTAGGGCAGGCACTGAGACACAGAGGGTGAGCATTTATTTATTTAGCTTTCATTGACCAGGTAAGCACACTAGACAAACACTGTGCCTATTTTCAGGTGGATCCCAGGAGAGTTGTATAAGATAACTAACCCATAGCTTACACAACAGTAAGTCACCCCAGTATGAAGAGAACAAACTGGAAGTGAAACAAGGAAAACTCCAGTCCACTAGGATAAATACTGTCCCGTTGCCCTATAGGTCAGACCCATACAGTTAAGTGCACATGCAGGCTAATTTAGTCTTCAAAAAGTCCCAGAGGAGCTTTTTGAAATGTGAGTGGGAGGCAGCCCTCCAAGCTAGAGAAGGGAAGGAGTTCCACAGCCCTGGTGCCCAAGTCACAAAAAGCCTGGTCACCTGAGGCAGTACAAGTGTTAGGAACCACTAAAAGGGTCTGGTCAATGGATCTGAGTTGGTAGCTCTGGATATGTTTTTTTAGCTGGCCTGCCAGGATAGATGGAATAGCAGTCCTAAAAGAATTATTTACAAAACAGCACAGGGAAAAACAGTGACTGTTTGAACAAGATAATCATCCCAATTTGCTATAATGTGCACTGCAAACTTTGAGGCAGGCAGCTGATAGAGCAAAGCTACAAACATTACGATATGCTACATCCTATTTTGTGAGAGACGCCTTAGCCACATTAGCATATGTGATGAGGCCATACTTAAGTTTGGGGAGGGGCACCCTCCTTGCAAGGGTAGCATGAGCTTGAGGGGTAAGGATATTTTTTGCCCTATAGGCCAGACCTGGTTTACAGTTAACAGCCCTACATACACGTGAAACATGCAGGCAAAGGTCTAGCTGAGGGTCCAGAGTCACTCCAAGGTATTTAATCACAAGTCACAGCAGGTAGGGAAAATAGGGCAGACAGTGGGCCAAGAAGTCTTTCTCTGCTGACATCTTCTATGTTTCTATGTAAACTGTAGTCAGAAAGAAATAATGTGACCTACTTGGAATTGAACCCAGGTCCCTGGAATATGGTCCCGGTGCTCTAACCACTGAGCTGCTGGCTCACATGGTTGGACCTGGGGTTTCTGGACACACCTCCTTTCTTTGGTATTGCATATCCTGCAACTAGGAATAATCACGACTAATTGCTAAGGTACTTACAGGAGTGCACAGTGGCAAAGGAGGACCCCTCACCACTAATGACTTTCAGGGGTTCAGAGCAGTACTTAATCTTACAAGGGAAGCTAAACAGCATTGTCTGTGTCTTCTTGACATTTAGTAGCAGTCTATCTGCAGTAATATAAGGCTGGATATGACAGAAGTCATTCTTTAGCTGTGTGTTAACAGTTGTAATTGTTGGCACTGGTGAGCAGCACAAGGTCATCCATGTATAAAGTGAAGCTACAGAGAGCCGGCACCCTAGGGAATTGATTTATGAATACAGAAGAAAAGAAGAGGCCCTAGGAGGGAGCCTTGTGGGTTCCCCAACTTGATGGGTGTAAGCTCAGACAAAGCTCTGTTAAATTAAACAAACTGTTGCCTTTCGTTAAGATAACTGGGGAACCAAGCAATAGCATGGCTGGACAGGACAACCCAGAAGAACAAAGCTTGAGACAAAGGGACTTATGGTCCACCATACCAAAAGCTTTTGAGAGGTCCACAAAAGCCACCTCTGTGAGTTCACTATGGTCTATGGCAGCAGTGATGACAGAGGTGACAGCAGTAAAAGCACTGGAGATACTATGCCCTTTTCAAAATCCATGTTGCACTGGAGTCTGTACATTATTGGAGAAGAGGTATTCAGTGACCTAGAAGGTATAGTATATACATGGATATGTATGGTAGTATATGCATGGATATATATATATATACACAGTATGTATATGTTTGCATATATATATATATATATATATATATATATATTTATACATATACATATACGTATATATACACTAGGGTTCAGCGGTCAGTTATATACTAAAGTCAAAAGTTTGGGCGTCAATAACTTTGAACCCATTCTATGGATTTGCCTGAAATTTGGTACATGCATTGGAGCATGGTAGATCTCTTGATTTACCAAATTGCATTTCAGTCAGAGTGATGGCTGTTGTGTATGAAAGTGCTGAAAAATGCAAAATTATCCATTTTTGGAGGCACCTTTTGGGATTCTGAATGTGGTCCTGCACAGTCATCGTGTGGTGTGCTGCTCTGTGAGATGGCTCATTTGAAAGAGCTTTGGTGGCCGAACATGCCGCTTTTTGTTTGGTGAATAAATAATAAGGCATTCAAAAGTTATGGCACTTTTAAGTTCCCATTATAAATCAATGGGAACATTTATATGTATGTTTTGCGAACAAAGAATGGGGTTCTGGCCATCTCATCCTGCCTGGAGGTCAAAGAATTTGCAGCCTCGTGGTTCAAGAATCTTTGTCCCCGAGGATTTTTTCAAATTCTTTGATCGTGAGGTCCGCCATCTTGTTTTCAGTTTTCTGATCAGAAAAACACAAATATGTCGGCTCAGGAGTCACTTCTGAAGTAAAACTTGGATGGGTTTTATTAAGGGGGCCCCATACTATCGAGCCATGTCTTTGGTTCCATCCAAATCGATCTAAAAATAGAGTTATTAGCTTTTAAAATCTTCATTCACAGATTGCTAACAATCTTTGATCGCGAGCCTGCAAATTCTTTGATCACAAGATTCTTTGATCGCAATAATGCATCATGAGCGAGGGACAAGATGGCAAGATTTTAAAATGTATTTTTGTAGCCCAAGGGTGCCCTACAAAGGTATATAAGGGTGGGTTTTGCTCAGGGGGTTTCGTTCTGCCCCATCTGAATAAAAAAACTTACGTTTTCATTATCCATGGTAGTCTAGCGGCCCCCCTCCCCATCATAATACATTCCATACCAATCCCTCTATCCCTGGTAGTCTAGTGGCCCCCCCCAATGAGTATTTAATGAATATGTCTGTTTTTTTGTCTGTGGTAGTCTAGTACCCTCCCCATGTATTGTATTAATATTTCTTGCACATATCCTGGGCAGTCTAGTAGCCCCCCAATCTGTATTTCATTATTATTAATATCCCTGGTAGTCTAGCGGTCCCCCACCCCATCACAATAAAATAAATAAGCATCTTCAATGTCCTGGTAGTCTAGTAGCCCCACCCCCCACCCAGGAGTGCCAGCCCACCTAGCACCCTCCCCACCCTTCCCCAGCAGGCATTGGCACAGCCACTTATCACCTCCACGGCCAGCTGTTGACTGTGTATATTACGAGCACTTATTCAAACAAGCACTCAGAAATAATTTCAGAGTGCCTGTTTGAATTAGCACTCATAATAAACACAGTTGGTGGCTGGCCGTGGAGGTGAGAGGTGGGCTGTGCCAGTCGCTGGGTGGGCTGGCATGGCTGGGTGGGGGGCCATTAGACTACCAGGATATTGAAGATGCTTATTTATTTTATTGTGGGGGGCACTAGACTACCAGGGATATGTGCAAGAAATATTAAGAAACATACATGGGGGGACCACTAGACTACCATGGATAAAAAACAGACATATTCATTAAATACTCATTGGGGGAGCCACTAGACTACCAGGGATAGAGGGATCACTATGGACAGTATTACGATGGGGAGGGGGCCCCTAGACTACCAGGGATAATGAAACAAATGTTTTTTTATTCAGATGGGGCAGAACCAGGCTCCCTGAGCAAAACCCACCCTTACATTACTTTGTAGGGCACCACTGGGCTACAGAAAACTTTTTTGAAATCTGGCCATCTCGTCCCTCGCTTTTTGTTAGAGAGCGAGGAATGTCTTTGATCGCGAGGCTGCAAATTCTTCCACCGCCAGATTCTTTGATTGCGATCATGCATCAGGAGCAAGGGACGAGATGGGCAGATGAAAAAATCAAATTTTTGAACTCAGGGGTGTCCTAGGAAGACAAGTGAGGGTGGGTTTTACTCAGGGAGATTCATTCTGATGAACCATGGTGGTGGTTTACTGCAATTGTGTTAATTTTGCAAATTACACAACTTTTTATTCTTTGGTCGTGACTATACAAATTCTTTGATCACGGGCCTGCAAATTCTTTGATTGTAAGATTCTTTGATCGCGATCATGCATTGTGAGTGAGGGACGAGATGGCCCAATTTAAAAATCAATTTTCTCAGCCCAGAGGTGTCCCATGAAGTCAAATGAGGGTGGGTTTTACTAAGGGGGCTTTGTTCTGTCAGACCATGGTGGTAGTTTTGCGCAATTCCTTCCATTTTTGTATTTATAAGGTTTTTAATTCTTTGATCGTGAGCCTGCAAATTCTTTGATCACGAGCCTGCAAATTCTTTGATTGTGAGATTCTTAGATTGCCATCTTTGATCATGAGGGCAGGACAAGATGGCCAGATTTTTTATAATGGAATAGATAGAGAAATTGTACTAATCTTTGACATTGAATATGTTGGAAATGGTTTGGTCTTTTTACTTGAGATTTGGAAGGAAGAAAGACAACATCCTCCAGATGTGGCTTTTCATGGTTTGGTCAAAAAATTTTACAGGGTGGCAAATGTACGGCACTACAAAGTTGATGCTTTTTCCCACAGGATAACATTACGGCATCTGCTGCATTGCAGGAATTCTTTGCCACCCTGCTGCAAAATAACGGTTTGGTCTTTTGGTCAGCAATTTGGAAGGAAGGAAGCCAACATCCTACAGATGTGCTTTTGGTGGTTTGGTGAACAAATATTACAGGGCGGCAAACTGATGGCACTCCAAAGTTGAAGCTTTTTCCCATAGGATTACATTATGGCGTCTGTCACGCCTTTCAGGGCCTGTATCTTGGAAACAGTGCGAGATACGGATTTTTGTCTCAAAAACACTTAGCCCCCAAAGGGAGCTAAGTACAAAACTAGCCAGGAAAGTCATAATTCATACGAAATGTTAATTTTATTTTTACGCTGTACGGTTCCTGAGATATAAGCAATTTAGTATTGCAAGTCGTAATTTTGTGTTTCAAGGTTCATTATTATGCATACAGTCTTTGTTTTCACTGTGTTTTTCAATGCAGTTTTTTTGGGGGAAAAAAAGGGTGTGCCCTTTCGTTACTGTGCCAGTTAGCGTTTCCAGTTGCATTTCCATTACCGTTCGTGTCACCATTCCCGTCTACGCCACCGTGTGTGCTATGGTTTGCACTTTTGTTTGTAGTTGCATTTCTGTTTCTGTTTCGTTTGGCGTTATTGTTGCTGTTACCGTTACAATTTGCATTTGCAATTGCGGTACCATGTCCATGCGCATCATGGTTTGTGTTTCCGTACGCGCTTGCATTTGTGTTTCAGTTTCTGTCTCCTTTGGCGTTATTGTTGCTGTTACCATTAGCATTTGCATTTCCAATTGTGTTACTGTGAACATGTGTGTTACCAGTTGTTTCGTATGCAATTCCGTTTGTGTCTCCGTTTCCGTCACTGTTTGCCATGCACATCTATTTCCGTTTGTGTTATCATTTATGTTTGGAGCACCATGTGCGTAACTGTTTGCGCTTGTGTTTGCATTGCACTTACTGTTACTATGTCACACAAAATCATGTGGTGGGAGTGCAGGGCCTGAAGGGCCTCGTGCTCCCACCAACTTGGCAACTTTCTATTTTTCTATTCTTTCTTAAAAAGTAAGGAAATTATTTGCAAAAAACTTCGTTAATGCATCAGTTAGGGGCTCCCCTATAGCAACAAAGTGAGGAATTCTATTTAGGTTCACCACTTTACCCTTCAGTGCCGCTCTCACTCAACAGGCATCGGGTGTTGGGGTCTCTGGTCCCAACTCCTCACCCCATTCTCCTCACACTGCACCACCTTAGCTTGTTTACAAAATGGGGATGAGAGTTAGGCCTAAGGACCCAACGCATAACCCAATGCCTGTTGGTGGGGGCGGGCTGGGGTGGGGAAAAGGTGGAACCCTAAAATCAAATTTCCTAGCTTTTTCACTGTAGAAGAACCCTAACTGCTGCATTAATGAAGTTTTTGCATATAATATATATATATATATACACACACACATATACATATATATATATATATATATATATTATAAAGATATATATATATATATATATATACATAGGAAGTCTAAAGAATGCCATTAGGGTTGTAGTTTATGCATATGGATATTTGTTGTCTTACGTATGTAAGTTCCTGTCATGCCCAGTGAGTTTTTCTTTGTGTACGTGTACTGACATGTGTCCACTATCTCTGGAAAGAATAAAGATGGCCACTGAACATATGTGCTATAACTGAGTCTCCCTACACAGGCACATAAAATACTACACTGGTGACATAGGATGATCAAAACAACTTAGATCAGTGCAAAAAAAAGGTTACATGAGCTAATGCATGTTTTTTTTTTAAAGGCATGTTTTTTAACTGCTGTAAATCCCCACCTGCTGCCTCATGCATTTAGTTTGTTGGACTGCTTACAGTATCTTTCCTCACCAGTCAGGCTAATGTAAGCACTATAAATCTGTGAGCTGCAATCTCTTGCTTACCTACAAAATCTATCAAGAATCAAAATAAAAACTCCAGCTAGTGTGAACTGCCTGTTTAACTTGCTGAGTTTGAAGAGAAAAGCATTACAGAGTGAAAGCAGAGACTCTCTGGTATGTAAAACCTAAGAACAGCCATAAATTATGTCGACACTTACATCAACAGCTTAAATTCTGACCACAGCAGTAAAAGCAGCTCTACAGCAGCCCCTTGTGGCATACTAGAGAAATTGCAGCATATACTGGAAAGCCTTGGAAAAGAAAACAAAGAGTTTTTTTGTATGGACCCTGCAGCAACACAACAACCTGCTAAAAACATGACTGCAGTTGGCAGAGTACCAGAATTTGATGAATCAAATGAGGACTTTGATTCTTATTTGGAATGCTTTGGACACTGGTTGGAGGCAAATGAATTTCCTAATGCAAAAAAAGGCAAAGGTCTTCCTAGCAGTTTTAGGACCTACAGGGTACCTGCTCCTTGAGAATTTGACTGCACCTGCCAAAGTGGTGGACGTGCCATATTCCCAACTCTCAAACACTTTCACTGCATCTCAAGCCCAAGCCAATTCTCATTGCAGAATGCTTCAGAATTTATTGTTGGAACCAAAAGGAGGGGGAAGCTCTTGCTGATTACATCATTGCTTTCAAGCATCTGGAAAGCACTTGTGACTTTGGCAAGTTTCTGGAGGATGCCCTCTGGGATCACTCTTTCTGTGGTCTGAGAGAAGAAGCCTATCAAAAATGCCTGTTGTCAGAAAAGGACTTAAACTTCAAAACAGCCTCTGAGAAGGCCCTTGCTATGGAGCTCACTCAGAAGGATACCAGGGAACCAGCAGGATATTCTGAACCCCAAAAAAGTGGAGTTCACAAGGGCACACATACTCCAGCACCCAAGGCACATTCCAGACCATGAAGTGGTTCTTCCTCTATTTATCAGCAATCCCAAACATTTCTGAAGCCAGCACCACAGGGCACTTCTGCAAAGTCAAAACCATGTTGCAGATATGGAGCAGCAAAGCACATGCTAATTTCGACACGAGAAATGCCCCAGTTGTGGAAAAGTGGGTCACATACTGAAAGTGTGCAAAAGTACATCACAGACTGCTACTGCATGATTTGTCACAGAAGGCACTACAGCCACTAAAACAGAAGATGAGGCATTGTGCCTGTTCATGGTTTATGCAACATGGGCAAAAACAGCAGAAATTTACCTCCAAATGCAGCTAGCAGGAAACCTGGTTAGCATGCAGCTAGACACCGGAGCCTTAGTATCTCTTGTTCCAGAGCACATCTACAGAGAGAAACTTCAGCAGTACCTATTGTAACCATCATATATTCAACTCTCATCTTACTTGAGAGGGCCAATCCCTGTGCTAGGGGAGACTGAAGTACCAGTCACCTACAGGGGAGGAACATGCACCTTGCCTCCAGTGGTGGTACAACAGGGTTTTAAATAATTAATTAGCAGTTGTTGTTTTTTTCTTGGGACAATACTAACTGTATAGAAAATATTTATATAGGTTTTCTAGTAGTGTTATGTTTTGTTAAGCACAGTGAGGCAAGTGCTATGCATTTTCACAATGTTTTAGCACTTTTATGAGCAAAATGCTAATCAATTTTTAGAGTTAAATAAAACCCTGGTACAAGGAGAAAGACCTGAATTATTAGCCAGAGACTGGCTCACACAGATCAAATTGAACTGGGAAAAGATCTTCAGTTTAAATACCGTGACCAAAGCACCGCAAGATGTGCTAAAGAAAGTATTGGACAAACATGGTCCTGTTTTCCAGGATGGTTATGGCATGATTCGGGACTCCAAGGCAAAGATCTGAGTGCAACTGGGAGCCGCTCTAATTTTCCACAAGCCATAACCAGTACCTCATGATTTAAGGGAAGCAGTAGAGAAGGAAATGGACCATCTCGAAAGTCATGGTCTCATCTCACGAGTAGAGAGGAGCGACTGGGCTGCCCCTATCATTGTGGTACTAAAACGAGACAAAGCAGTGAGATTGTGTGGTGACTACAATGTTACAGTAAACAGTTGTATACAGTCAGACTCATACCCATTACCAAATGCAGATGACTTGTTTGCCATACTCACAGTGGACAAGTTCCTTAGCAAGTTAGATTTATCTTTTGCATACCAACATTTGGAACTGGAACCAGAGTTGGAACTCTATCTAACCATCAACAACCACAAGGGACATTACCAGTATCATCGCTTGGCATATGGAGTTTCCACAGCACCAGCAATTTTTCAGAACACAATGGACCAGATACTGCACAGACTGGACTATGTAGTACGCTTTATGGATGATATCTTGGTAACAGCACCCACAGTGGAAGAGCATCTTACAATCCCAGGCCAAGTTCTAACCAGACTGCAATGGTATGAACTGAGAGTAAAACTAGCCAAATGCTAATTTCTGCAAAATTCTGTTGAGTACATAGGTTACTGGATCAACACCCAAAGCCTATGCCCAATAGAAAGCAAGGTGAATGCTATAGTCAAGGCATCTGCACCAAAAATGTGAAAGAGTTTAAGATCATTTTTAGGACTCTTGAACTACTACAGACAGTTCCTAACCCAACTGTCCACACTGCTGCAACCACTCCATGACTTGCTACAGAAAGTAGCTTGATGGACTTGGTCAACACGGTGCGAGGAAGTATTCCAGGCTTGCAAGAAGTGTCTTCTAAGCAGAAAATCGTTAACACACTATGACCCCACCAAATCTCTGAGGCTAGCATTTGCTGTGTCATCATATTGAGTGGGGGTCATCATCTCTCATGTGCTACCTTCTGGGGCAGAACACCCGATCACTTTTACTTCCAGTATGTTGTCCCTAAGCAAAATAAACTATGCTCAGATCTAGAAAGAAGCTTTGAGCATAATTTGTGGTGTCAATAAGTTCCATAAGTACTTGTATGGATGGAAATTCACTCTGCTAACAGATCACAAGCCTCTACCGGCAATTCTGGGGCCAAAGGCTGCAATACCAACTCTCACAGCACTCAGAATGCAGGATGGTCCCTGATGTTGTTGATTTGTGACTATGACATTGAATACAGATGTTCTCATGATCACACAAATGCAGATGCATTATCAAGCCTGCCATGCAAAGATGCTACAGAGAAGGAAGATGATGGGGTCAGTAATCCATCTTTCTCATCTTGAGGAACTACCCATTGCATCACAGCAGAGACATGGTGAGATCCTGTCCTCTCTAAAGTGCTAGATTTCACCCTAAATGGTTGGCCCACCTTCACAAGCAACCCGACTCTCTGATCTTTCTTAGACAAGAAGGACCAGTTGTCCACAAAACAAGACTGTGTTCTGTGGGGAGCTTAAGCTGTGATACTTCCAAAATTCCTCAAGAGATTACTTTCCTGACTTACATGATGGTCACCTTGGACTCTCTCAAAAGAAGGAATTGGCCAGAGGATATCTCTGGTGGCCAGGCCTTGACCAAGATATCCAACATCTTATCAACCAATGTGCACCATGTGTGGCTGTCCAGAACCAACCATCAACCACACCCTTGTATCCATGGTGCTGGGCTACCACACCATGGGCGCACATCCATGTTGACTATGCTGAAGTGGACAAACAGCAATTCCTAGTAGTACCTGATGTACAGTCTAAATGACTGGAAGTGTTGACCACACAAGTCATGACTACTGATAAGACTGTAAACCTTCTGAGACAATGTTTTTCCTCTTATGGTCTACCACGGGAGTTAGTGTCAGACAATGGTCCCCAATTTTCTTCCCGTAACTTCAAACTGTTCTTAAAGGGGAATTGTCATCAATTATGAACATATGAAATTTTATAGTAGACAAAGGCCTAGAGGCCTATCAAGTCTGCTCAAATGTGCAGCTAGCACTCCTTATTCTGCAGCTGCCCCTTCCTACCACCCTTCCCCTCAATTGACCCCCCCTTGTCCTGGCCCATCCCCTTTGAAGCAGTCCACTGTTCTACTGGATACCATTTCTGCAGGTAACGCATTCCACCCAGCTACCACCCTCTCTGTAAAAAAGTGTCTCCCTCCTGAACTTTCCTCCCTCCAGTCTCATATCATGGCCTCTAGTGTCCCTCCCCTTCCTTACTTTGAACAGCCCCACTGTACCTATCTTGTTTATTCCTTTCACGTACTTAAAGGTTTCAATCATGTCCCCCTGTCCCTCCTCTCCTCTCCTCCAGTGAGTACTGTTCAACTCCCTCAGCCTCCTCTCATATGATAAGTCCCCCAGCCCTTTGATCATCTTTGTCACCCTGCAATGCACCCCCTCCAGTAACATAATGTCCCTCTTCAGATACATGTGCCAGTACTGCATGCAGTACTCCAGGTGCAGTCTAACTAATGACGTATGCAGTGGCAGAATCACCTCCTCCCACCTCGAGGATATAACCCTTGCAATGCAACCCAGCATTTTGTTGGCCTTTGCAGCTGCCTTCCTACATTGTGCCGAGTTGTTCATTGACTCTGTAATAAGCACCCCCAGATCCTTCTCCTCCTCTGTCTGGGCTAGCTGCACTCCCCCCAGCTGGTAACTCCCCCTTGGGTTCTTCACCCGAAAATGCAGCACTTTGCACTTTTTGGCATTAAACCCCAGTTGACAGGTGTCTGACTAGGTTTCAAGCTTTGCCAGATCATCCTGCAACCCCTGCCACCCCCCCCAGGTCATCCTTCATTGCTCCTATCTTGGTATCATCAGCAAACAGACTGATCTTGTTGTTGATGTCCAATGATATGTCTGCAGTGAATATCCCAAACAACACTGGTCCCAACACCGAGCCCTGTGGAACACTGCTTGTCACTACCCTTGGGTGTGAGAGCTCCCCACCCACCACCACCCTCTGATGCCTTCCCTGAAGCCAGTTCCCTACCTATCTCACCAGCTTTGCACTCACCCCTGTGCCTTCTAACTTACTTCCCAGCCTCCCAATGGGCACCAAGTCGAATGCCTTACTAAAGTCCAGATACAAGACATCCAGTGCATGGCTCCTGTCCAGTTGCCTAGTTACCCAGTCATAGAACTCCACCAGGTTGGTTTGGCAGGATCTGCCACATATGAAGCCATGCTGTCTGCTGTCCTGTAGTCCTTTGGCTTCTAGGAGGGCCACCAGCATCTCCTTCAGGATAGTCTCCATCAGCTTACCCACGATGGATGTGAGGCTCACCAGTCTGTAGTTCCAAGTTCATCCTTGGGGCCACTCTTGTGGAGGGACACCACATGAGCCATCATCCAATCCTGAGGCACACACCCTGAGTGTAGTAAGGCATTAAATAGGTCTGCCAAAAGTCCCACAAGGGCCACTGCCAACTCCTTCAGTATCTTGGGGTGGATGCCATCTGGGTCTGGCACCTTGTCCACCCTCAGTGCCTTCAAACCCTCCCAAACTCTGCACTCCATGATTTCCCCATCTGTCACCCCTCCACCCCATTTCTGCCATTCCTCCCCCCATGGGTATCAACCCTCTCTTCTCCTTAGTAAATACTGAGCAGAAGTAATCATTTAGCACTTCTGCCTTATTGCACCCTGCTTCCACCCAACCCCCTCCTTCCTAATCCTTACTGTGTGGTCCTTACAGCTCCTTTTCACCCTGATGTACCTAAAGAAGTCCTTCTTCCCCCTTCTTAATGCCTTGTGCCAGCCTGAGCTCCATAGATGCTTGGCTCCCCTTACTGCCCATGTCACCTCTTTCGATTCCATCAGGTACTCCTCCCTGTCCTCCCCTCTCCTTGCTTTCTTGTACCTCCTAAAGGCAGCTCTTTTCCTCCTTACCTTTTCCATGACCTCCTTGCTCAACCAGCTCCATTTCTTAGCCCTAGTCTTCTTGCTCTGGGCCTTGCAACAGGTTTTGGTTGTCTCCATTATTTCCTGCTTTATGAGCTCCCACCTCTGGTAAGTGCCCATACTAGATTGAATTCTGACCAGGTACCCTTTTACCACTTCTCCCATCCTCCCAAAGTTGGCCCTCCTGAAGTCCAGCACTCTTGTGCCAGATTCCACTCCTTCCTTGCCCATATCCAATGTTAGCCATACTGAGTGGTGGTCACTCCCTGACAGTGGTTCTTCCACCGTACATTCTCTCACAAATTCCCCATTTTCCAGCACAAGGTCAAGGGTATTCCCTAACCTGATTGGTTCACTGACCATTTGCAGCAGGAAGCTGTCCTGGAAGGCATCCAGCAGTACCTGCTCCCTTCTATTCCTGATAGTTGGGGTACTCCAGTCCACTCCTGGCATGTTGAAGTCCCCCACAATCACCACACTACCCTTCTCGCAGGTCCTCCTGATCTGTCCCGCTAGTTCCCTGTCTAACTCCTCCATCTGAGAGGGCAGCCTGTACACCACTCCCATTCTAAGAATCCTATTCTTGGAATCCTAGATTTGCATCCAAAGTGACTCTGTACTACCCTCTTCCCCCTTCCACCCTTACACACTTCAGTCCTTCCTTCACATATAGTACCACTCCCCTCCTTTCCCAATCACCCTGTCCCTACGAAATAACCTGTACCCTGGTACAGACAGGTCCCAGTCATTGTATTGGGTGGCCCATGTTTCTGTGATGGCTGCAATGTCCACCTTTCCCTCTGCCATGAGCACCTGTAACTCTGCAGTTTTCCTCCCAAGGCTCCCAGCATTAAGGGTAACTACCTTCCACCCTTCACCCCCATCCTGCCCTCCTTTACTAGCATCAGCAATAGTACTTGCCATTTGTCCTTTATCACTGTTATGGGGGTAAACTCAAATGGTTTCCCAACTTGTGCTCTCTGCATGTCTCTTGCCCACTTGCCACCCCACGCTCCTAGTTTAAATTCCCAACTTCCTGTATGTACTCCTCTAGCCTCTGTTTCAACACTTTCTTTCCCCTCCTCACTCAAGTATAGTATGTCCTTGGCAAAGAGACTACTATCCTCCCAGGCCCCTCACCACCACCCCCAACAGCCCATACCCTTTAGCATGACACCAGGTTCTTAGCCATCCATTAAATTCCTCTATTCTCAGCTTTCTAGTTGTGCTTGCCATGGGGACTGGAAGTATCTTTGAAAAAGTTACTGATCTTTCTGCCCCCTCTTACATAATTATCCTAGTTCCTCAAACCTCCTCTGGACTATATCTACTGTCTTGTCAGCCAGGTTGTTCATCCCAAGATGTATAATTAAATGAGGCTTGTCCCTACTCCTTCTAGCATATTTCAGAACAGATTGTCCCACCCTTTCTGCTGTCATTCCTGGCATGGCCTCTATCCAAATTTGACTATGCCTTTCTCCCTTGCTACCCCACCTGACTCCTATTAGTATTGAGTCCCCCAGCACTAAGATTCCACCCTCTTACTCCCTGCTTGCTTCCATTCATCTCCATCTCTCATTCCCAGCCTTCTTCCTCCTGCACATTATTTCCCCCTTTTGCCCCTGTTGCAATTCTCCCAGCAGAACTTCCCCCTGCTCCAGTTTGGTCCAGGCATTTATCAAGCACTCCTCCAATTGCATCCATTCCCTCCTCCTTCTTCCCCCTAGCAGTGCAAAACTATTTTCTGAAGACCCCTCACAAATGCCCACTTCCTCTCTCTTCATAGTAACCTGTTCCCTCCTTTCCACTACATGATTGTTGCCACTTCTTCTCCTCCCCTCACAAGTCCCTGTCTCCTCTTTCCATTTGTCTTTTGTCTCCTGACCTGGTTTCCCCGGCAAACGTTCTTCCTGGCCTGGGACCCTTTGTCTCCACTTCCCTTCTTCTGACCCTCTCCTCACCACTGTTGGCTCAAATTGCCCTCCCTCATCTCCCTTCCCCTCCTTCCAGTATTGGGTTAAACCCGCCTCCGGTCTGCCTTGCCTGTCTTAGATCCTCCTGCAGACCCTCAATCTCTTTTCTAAGTTTCTCTGTGGTTGTACACCAAACATCCTCCTACCGTCCAGGCAATTTTTAGAAAGATTGATGCACCGCAGTTGTTGCAACCTACCACCCTACCCATTGCTCTTGTTGCCCACCAGCGACCCCCCCCCACCCTTCCAGATGAAGGATACCAAACACTCCCCCAAGTTTACCTTCTCCTCCCTCCATCAGTGCAAAACATTCTTCTCCTTTTCTTAATTTCCTTTACCCCTTGTCATACATGTCTAGATAGATTGAGCAACTGCTTTTTACATTTCTATCCTTCCTGTACACACCCAAAAAGAGACTTTAAGTAACTATTGCACAACCTTCTTCAAACTCCTACTCCTCCTTTCCACAATGCAAAGAAGTAACAATGAAAGCTCCTTGTTTTGCAGTTACTTCCCTTCCACTGAGATAGCAGTCACCGCTTCACTTGTTGCTGTTCCTTTGCTGGGGATGTCTGCTTCTGCTATGACAGGTGCATGTCCTTTGCTCTTTTGGGGAAGTTATGTCAGATTGGGCAAACTGTTGATAATTCCCATGTAACATTTCACATGCCCACAGCCGTTCAAGACCCTCCATGCATGTAAAATTCAAAAAAAAAAATGTAATTTCTTATCCCCAGTACAGTGTATTTTCCAACTCTGTTCAGCTCCATTTTTGAGCATGCACTGTTGTGCAACCATCTGGCGACATCACTGACAATCTCCACTCTCTACTTCAATATGGGATACATTTGCTGTCCTGCCTACATGCACAAGTTAAGTTTTTATCTACACACACCTGACAGCGTGCAAATGTGCGGTGTGTATGTGCATACATATGGCCAATCCGTGAAGGTGTTAGTCAATTTTTTTTCTAGTATCCTGATATGGATAGTCACAGTCTGGGCTGCTAGACTCACACTTCTATCACAGTCACAGAAACTTGCATCTTCAAAGGCACAGCTTCACTGAATCACCAGTGGTTGGTTGCCATGGTGTTGGGGGGGTGTTGTGGTGCCTGAGGTTGATTCTGTATCCTATCTAAAAAACCATGATGGCTACACTGTCATCTATGGCATGAAATGGCTCTTGCAGTGCGGGTTTCTTTAGGTGGGAGTGGGGTTTAGGGAGGGGGGTCCAGAATGGCAGAAGCACTGATATTACCTGGTCCCAAACTGAACGGATGTCCCGTGTGCTACGGAGGCACGAGATCCTTTGTATCTACCATTACTAACAGCCACACCTGTAACAGGAGGTCCAGATTAGCTTAAAGAAACAGACATGTCAGGAATCATTGCAGTGCTACTAACCAAGAGGGCACGAATAAAACAGAGTTGCCAGAATGCATCCCGGAGCTGCTGGACAGGGTACACTGAAGAGCCATTCTGACTTCTGGCTACCATTTATGGAGAAAGCTGGGGGGAAGGGGCCAATGTAGTAATGGAAGAATGGGAGGTCAACAAACCAAACCGACTTGCTGCACAACTGAGATCGGGGACACTTCTGCTTGTGAAACACTCAGAGCATGGGTGGGTTCCTCATCTCTTGTAAATAGGTCCACAATCTTTTTTTTTGAGTGGGGTGGGGGAAGGATGGGACTCCCTATGTCTTTCATGGGTACTGTTGCTCTGGTGCTGAGCTTTGGGAGCAAGCCCCTTGCTACTCTCTCTGCCTCACCACAACTGGCTGTAGAAGCCCTGACCGAGGCAGTAAACTCCATCCTTGAAGTACCTAGTCTGCAGTTCAGTCTGGCTGTCCCCAGGGCTCCAAGAATGCCAGATCCTTTTGAGCAACTGTTAGAATATACCAGGAGCAATACTTACAGCCACACCTGTAACGCTAGCTTCAGATCATCGTAAACTAATAGAGTTGACTGGATGCATCGGGGAGTTGCTAACGGGGATGGCACATGGGAAATAGAAGACCCAATCAGACCTTTGGTTGTCATGGGGATAATGGGGGGTCCCTACTAGTTGATGAAGGGAGGGGAAACAAAGAGATGGACTGAGAGTGTACTCACAAGCCCCAGTGGCCCCAATCTCAGCTGTGCAGCAAGCAGTCTCTGCAGAGTGCCGACATGGGATGGCCAGTGTGTACTGCAGTCCAAGTTGCATGACAGGTATATTTGTACATCAAATAATGTGTGTACATAGAGAGTGTTTTACCAGGTTGCCACCGGCAGCATTCCATGTGTGTACAGTCGTGGAGCTGAAGCACTGTAATTAGAGAGACACACACACCAAAAATGTCAATCAGACCTTAACAAACGAGCCTTCCCTCTTCTGTTGACTTGAACAATCGAAACCACGGGAGCAGCTAATAGTGATAAACCAAATGAGCAAAAATAACACACCAAGCAATTGCATGGGTTTCTTTAATTGAAATAGCACTAAAAACAATGGTGACAGTTGATAATGTCACTTCCACTAGTGGGATGTCAATCAAACACAAAAAATGGTGGTGGAATGCGACTGAATAAAAAAGATTTATTTTGGAGTGTCCCTCGCATTTTTTTTTTGGACACACAATGCAAATGGCATTGAATTAGTGCTACTGAAATATGTGTAGATGCAGAGATTGCTGACAGTTCCCCTTTAAAACAGAATGGCGTCTGACATATTTTAACTCCACCTTACCATCCAGCATCCAGTGAAACAGCTGAAAGAGCTGTACAGACATTCAAAAAAGCTTGGAATATATTACATTCACAGCAAGTACCTACAGCTCAAAGGTTGGCTTGTTTCCTGTTTGCTTACAGAAACACTCTTCACACAGTCGCAGAGCAAACACCTGCGGAACTGTTTCTCAAACGTCAACCTCATACTCGTTTGTCATTGCTCAAGCTGGACTTGGATGACTTTGTCGCAAAGCATCAACTACAACAACTACAACACCAAAAAGGTAATGACAAGTCAGCCAAGCCAGTACGAATTTTTCATCCTGGGGAAAGATAGTTCGAGACTGTAGACATCCCAAGATTTCTTGGATTTCTGGGGCGGTAACTGAAACACTTGGGCCTTCGACTTATGCAGTTTGTGTGGAACATCGACTTGTTCACATACACGTGGATCACCTGCTGCATTCCAAGGTTCCAGAAAATGCAGCAGAAAACATCACTCCAGATGAGGACAGTGACACAGAGGACTTTACTCCTGCCTGTAAAGTTTCACCGGGGCCAGTGCCAAATAACGAAACACCTGCTTCACCAGCAGCAGTTGCTCTAGCCCATAGTTATCCCATTAGGCACCAAAGACCACCACAAAGACTTGGCCTTTAAAGTCATGTATTGAACCTGTACCTCTGTGCAATTGAACACTTACTTGTACTGTTACTTAGTTAGTGACAAGTTCTACCCAAGGGGCAGAATAATCCCCTGAACTTGTTTCTGGGTACCAAAACGTCTACTTTGGCCCGAAAGTTAGGGAATGTTACTGCTGAAGTATTTTAGACAAGTTTCTGCTTAAGGGGGAGGAGTGTAGTATATACATGGATGTGTATGGCAATATATACATATATATATATATTTATATACACATATATATGTATGCTAGGAAGTCTACAGAACAACATTATGGCTGAAGTTTATGTATATGAATATTTGTAGTCCTACGTATGTAAGTTCTTGTCATGACCAGTTGGTTTTTCTTTGTGTATGTGCACTGATGTGTGTCCACTATCTCTGGGAATCTGGGAAGAATAAAGATGGCCACTAAACATATGTGCTGCAACTGAGTCTCCCTGCAAAGGCATATAAAATATTACAGAAGGCAACAATCTTCTCCAGAACCTTGCTGATCATCAGCAGTGTCCCTATAGGGTGATAATTGCTCAGAACTTTAGCATCTCCTTGTTTGAAAACCCGGCCCACCCTAGCCACCTTCCACACATCTGAGACAACCCCAGAAAGTAGGGAGAGGTTGAAGACATGGGCTATAGATGGGGCGAGGAGAGGCCCTGGGGTTATCATTCCAGTCCTCAGAGTAGTTATTTGGGCCCCAAGGATGGGAATTCTGACTCTAGGGAGGACATCCAGCCCAGATGGTGGGTGTCCCTGCCCTATGGTGGGCATAGAGGTACAGAGAGTAGGTATTCTGGTCCTAGCATAATCAACCCAGCCTTAAGCTTAACATTCTGGCCTACAGGGTGGTCATTCTGGCCCTCAGGGGGACATTCTGGCTCAAGGGTGGCATTCTGGCACTCAGGATGGGTATTCAGCCATGGAAGGTGGACATTATAGCCCTAAGGAGGTCAATCCAGCCCCTAGGATGCTAATTCAGCTCTTGGGTGGGCAACTCAGCCCACAGATGGTCATTTTGGGCCTAAGGTAGGCATTGAGGCACAGAGGGTGGGAATTCAGGCACTAGGGATGTTATTCCGGTTCTCAGGGTGGGCATTCTTGTACTCAGGGTAGGCATTCAGGCACAGAGGTTGGTGACTATGGCCACAGAGTTGCCATTCCAGCCAGCAGGGTGGTAATTCTAGCACCAGAGTGGTCATTCCTGCCCAAGCATGGTCATTCTTACACAAAGGGTGGGCATTCTGGCCCTAGGGTGGTGGGCATGGAAGCACAGAGGGTGGGACTTCTTGGCCTAGAGGGGTCATTCCAACCCTTAGGTTGTCATTCCAGCCCTAGGGACGGACAATTAGGATCTAGGGTGGTCATATCAGCACTCAGGGAAAGCAGTGAGCCACAGATGTTGTGCATTTTGGCCCAAGCATTGGCATTCCAGCCCTAGGGTGGACAGTTTGGTCCCAGAGTTGACACTAAGGTACAGAGCATGATCAATCCACCATTACGGTGGGCAATGAAATAGATGATGGTCATTCCAGCACTGGGGTGGCATCCTAGCCCAGAGAGCGGTCATACTGGAACTAAGGCCCAGTACACTGAGGCACAGAAAGTCTTGATTCTGACCTCAGGGTGGTCACTGTATCCCACAAGGTTGTTATTCTGGCCCTCAGGATCGATATTCTGGTAGTCAGAGTGGGCAGACAACACAGAGGGTATACTGTGGTGTTAGAGTGGTCATTACAACCAACAGAGCGGTCATTCCAGCACCAGGGTGGTCAGTCTGGCCCTATTATAGTCCAGAGCATGGAGATTCCAGCCCTTAGGTGAGCACTGAGGTAGACAGGGTGGATGTTCCTGCCCTAGGATTACTCAGATCTCAGGGTGTTCATTCTGGTCTCTAGGGATCATTCTGACACTAAGGGTGGGTATTCCAACACTCAGGGTTGCACATCTAAGCACAGATGGTACAGTCTGGCCCTAGGGTGGTCATTCTGGGCCAGGGGGTGGGCTGAATGCACAGATGAAACAGTCTGGCCCTAGGGTGGTCATTCTGGGCCAGGGAGTGGGCATTTTAGCCCTATGTCTGGTGTTGAGGCACAGAGGATGGCTGTTCTGGCCCAAAGGATGGATATTCAGAAACCAAGGGTAAGCATTCTGGCCCTACAGTGGGCACTCAGTCCCATGGTGGGGTCATTCCAGCTCTAGAGTCTGCATTGAAGCAAAGAGCATGGACATTCTGGCAACAGGGTGGGAATTCCAGCCCTAGGGTTGGCACTTTGATACCAGGGAGGGCACTAATTCCAGCCTGCAAGGTGATTATTCTGGGCCTCAGTGTGGTCATTCTTGTCTTAGGTAGTCATTCTGCCCCAGAGAGTGGACACTCCATTCCTAGGGTGAGCATTCCTATTCTAGGTGGTTAGTCAGTCCTTAGGGTGGTCATTCCATCCCCCAGGTGTTATTCTGGTCCTCAGGGTGTGCAAGCATTCAGGCACAAAGAGTGGTCACTGCAGCCCTAGGCAGTCATTCTGGCCCACATGGTGGAGATTCTGGCCCTCAGGATGTGCATTCCAGCTCTGTGTGGTCATTGAAGCACAGTGGGTGAGCATTCCAGCCCTAGGGTGGACAAAGAGACAGAGAAAGAGGGCATACTGGAGCCAGGGTGGGCATCCCAACCCCAGCTTAGGCACTGAACCACAGAGGTGGTTATTTTGGCCACTTGGGTGGGCATTCTAGCCCTAGGGTGGGCATCAAGGCAAAGGGGGTAATGATTCCAGCCCTAGGGTATACATTTTATCATTTTGGGTGGGCACTGTGACCTCCAGGGTGGTAATTCTGGCCCTCTGTGTGGTAATTTGGTTCTAGGGTGGGCATTTTGGCCCCTGGTTGGGTAGCCTGGCAACACGGTGGTCACTATGGTACACATAGTGGGTATTCCAGCACTTGGGAGGGCACTGTGACCCTCAGAGTGGGCATTCTGGCCCTCTAAGGTGTGGTATTATGGCCCTAGGGTGGGTATTTCTGATCCTGAATGGGAAGTGTGCCCCTCAGGGTGTGCATTCCTTCTTCTAGGGTAGGTACTGTCGCTCACAGGGCAGGCATTTCCACCCCCAGGGTAAGCATCCCAAGACAGGATGGGTACTGTGCCCCTTAGAGAAGGCATGCAGGTACATAGGATAGGCAATTTGGCCCTAGGGTGGTACTTCCAGCACACAGGTTTGGCATGCAGACCATAGGGTGGGCATTCTGGAACAAAGGGTGGGTATTCTGACCCAACTGGTAGGATCTGTGCCCACCAGGGTGGGCATTCCAGCTCCCAGAAGTGTGCATTAAGGCTTGAGCATGGATATTCCTGTCCCCAGGATGGACACTGTGCCTCTCAGGTGGGTATTCTGGCACCAGGCTGGGCATTATGGATACTAGGTAGTCACTGTGAAACAAAAGGTGGGCATTCTGGCTACTAGGTGATCATTGTGGAACAAAGGGTGGGCTTGTGCAGGCTTTTGTTCCCATTAGGGTATGTATTCTGGCTACCCCAGCCTGAGCATTCAGAACATGGATGAGCACTGTGCATCTCAAGATAGGCACTTGGCCCCTAGGGTAAGTGTTATGTCCATAGAATGGGCATTCCAGCCCTTGGATGGCCACTGTGTCCCTCAGGTTGCTTATTCTCCCAGGGTGGGCATAATGGCTCACAGGGTGGGCATTCCAGCCACTGGAGTGGACATTCAACAAATGGTGGGGCACTGTACTCTTTACAATAGGTATTTAAGCACACAGGGTGGGCATTCTGGCCTCCAGGGTTGGAATTCCTGCACTCAAGGTTTGGCACAACATGTGGATATTCTGGCACAGTGGGTGGGTACTCTGGCCCTTTGGTGGGCTCTGAGCCCACCAGAAAGGGATTCTGCCACCCTGAATGGGCATTTGGACCCTCTGCCTTAGTGTGGGTATTCTGGCCCCCATCATGGGGTTTCTGGCACACAGGGCGGCATCCTGATAAACAGGATTGATATTCTGGTACAGTGTGAACATTCTAACCCTTGGATTTGTTCTTTTTCAACATGGAGGAGCATTTCAGTCCCCATACTGGGCTTTCCATTTCTCATAGGGATCATTCCAGCAGTAGGGTGGGCATTCCAGCCCAAATGGTGTGCATTATGGTCATTCCTGACCCTGAATGGTCAGTGTGCACCTCGATGTGGGCATTGCTGTCCACAGGGAAGGTCTGACACATGTTTATTTATTTATTTTATTTAGTTTTTGCTCACCGAGTAAGTGCACTAGCCATAGAATGAATATTTTCAGGCACAACCCTGGAGAGTACAACAGATAGCTTGACAAATACATTATATCAGTGCAAAACATTACATAATAACAGGCATAGCTAACAGTGGAAAATAATACATCAAAAGAAAATAACATATGTGAAAGATTAGAACATTGTACAGTCCATAATGGGTGAGCAGCAGGTAGCAATGAACCCAAACAGTTTGAGTGCAAAACTTAGTGAAAATTTACAATGAAAGCAGCATATGGCAGCGTAAGCTATTACACACTCCAAAGGGATTACCTACATCCTAGTAAGAAAGCAAAACAATAGTACAAACCATGGCAACTAGTATAGTGAGAATAGGTTATAGCAGTGTACAGAAAAGGAAGGACTATGAGAGAGAGGGCTGTCCAGCTAGGACCCAATAGCTGAAACAGAGAGAACGGTGCAACCCAGGGAGGTAGAGCAAGTGCAGACGTATCCAGTAGGTAGAGGTGGGATATTGAAAGGGAGGGAAGAGAGAGTAGGGAACAAGAGAAAGTATAAGTGGGCAGAGGGGAAATTTGGTAGGGTCCAGACGGTGCTATGATTTTAACAGAGAAAAGTTAGTATAGGCAAAGCAGAGCTAGGTGGGGTCAAAACAAGCACATTGGTCTACTGAAGACAGGTTAGGCACTGCTCACTTTAAAGAAGGCATTCAGGCCCACATGGTGGGTATTCCGGCACTTAAGGTGGGCATTCCAACATGAAGGTTGGGCATTTAGGCTGTAGGGTGAGCATTCTGAGACAATGGGTGGATATCCTAGTCCTTTGGTGGGTTCTGAACCCACCAGGGAGGGAATTCTGGGCCCTAGAGAGGGTATTCGTGCCCTATTGTGGGCACTCCTATTCCCAGGGTGAGCATTCTGGCAGACATAGTGAGTATTCTAGCACAAATGGTTTGGCCTTCTCACCCCAGGGTGGGGAACTGTGCCCCTCAGGGTAGGCTTAACAGCCTTCATGGAGGTCATTCAGGCCATACTGTGGACATTCTAGTCCCCAGGTGGTGCATTCCAGCACAAAGAATGAGCATTCCTGCAGCAGGACGCCCATTCCGGTCCTATGGTGAAGGAGCTGTTCTGGTCCCCAGAGTGCACAATCCTGGAGAAGAGGTGGTCATTCTGGTCTCTGAGTGAACATTCTGACCAAAGGGTGGGCATTTCAGAACCCAGTGTGAGCATTCTGACACAAAGAGTGCATACGCTGGCACATATGGTGGTCATCCAAACACTGGCACACAGACTGGTCAATCTGACCCTTAGGTGGACATTCTGGACTTTCTGTGTGCATTCCAACACAAAGGGTGGACATTCCATCCCCAGGGTCAGCACTGTTGCACACAGGGTTAGCATTCAGTCATGCAGGGTGAGCATTTCACCTTTTGGCTCCAGGGTGGGAACCACCTCTCAAGACGGTCATTCCATCTTAGTGTGGACATTTTGAGGACTTGGTAAAATCCAGACCGCTGGACCTGGACTGAACCAAAATGGTGCAAGCCAGACTGGCTGGTCTGGCTAGATCAGGTGCAACTTGTGTGGCTAGGCTGTTTCGGACTGACCAGACAGTTCAGGTATTAGCATTTTGGTCCACCCATTCCGGCTGGTCCAGAGTTCATCTAGGGTGAGGGTATGGATGAAGTCAAGAACACCGGACTGTATTTTTTTACTACTTTGGTCCAGTTTGAGTCTGGCGATGTGGATTTCACCCATATCTATTACTTTGTATGAAATTCAGACCAGCCGGAATGGACTGGCCAAAACGGTAAAAAATTAATTGACTGGTGTGGTCAGAACATGCAAGCTGCACTTGATCTGGCCAGCCCAGCTGTCCAGATTTCACCAATACCTAGCATTCTGGCCTATAGGTGGCCAGTTCCAGCAGGTGGGGAATCATTCCGATGGATGGGTGTCAAACCAGGGCAGCTGTTCCAGTGAGTGAGTTTTTTTCACTTGTGGTGGCAGTATCACTAATGACAAGCACTTATCCTCATCTGCTGAAGCAAGGAAAAGGGGTGGGGGTTAAAATTAGCAGCAGTAAGGAATAAATAGGGACTTGGCCCTTTGTTCTCCAGGGCAGTTTGGGGGCTGGGGCTGGCTGCAGTTGTCAGAATACAGCAAGAATTCATGTTGTTTGAATAAGGTCGTCCTTTCTCAGACTACTACAGCTCTACCTATAAACAAAGAATCTCATAAGATAGATATTTTAGGTAAAAGAATCTTTGCTGCATCCGCCCTGGGTATGCGTATTGCCAGCTACCAGGGCTATTTCTCTCAAAATGAGTATATTATTTGGCATTTGCTCAAACAAATGGTTGAAGCTCTACCAGACTCGGACGCTAATTCAGAGCTTCTTCAAGCCATAACCAGGGGTATCAAGTCCAACAACCAACAGGTTAAAGCAGCTATGGACGCCTTCGCGATACAGCATCACGAGCAGCGGTAGCAGGCATTTATACCCACCGCCATTCCTAACTGCGCACTTCAGGTTTCACGAATGATGCCCAGCAACAGGTCATGGCATTGCCCTTCGATGGTGTGTATCTCTTCGGCCCTCAAGTAGAACAGGCTCTAGAGGCCACACAAAAGATGAGGTCATCCATTAAATTGGCTTGACCTCCTCCCGCCCCCCTCCCTCTCGAGGGGGAGTTAACAAATGCCAGTTTCATTATCATCAGTCCTTTCGAGGCAAAGGCAGGGGGGTTTCAATAAAAACCCAGCCCCTCAGCCTCAAAAGAAAACACAACAGAAGGCGCAAGGACCCAAAGTGCCCAGTGCCGCCTTCTGAGTTGTTGGCCCAAGTCCCACTTCGGCTGCCCTAAGGGGACTCTTCCTCAGCAGTGGGAGGTCTTCTGACTCAATTCTACAATCGCTGGAAGTCCATAACATCAGACAAATGGGTTCTCCGGATAATCTGCGAGGGGTATTCCCTCAATCTTTTTGAGACCCCTCCGGATCGGCCTCCCAAATGACAGCCCAGGCTGTCAGTACTTCAGTCAGAACTTCTCGCCTCCAAGAAACACGGCCTTCTGAACAACAGGGCAGTGGAAGTAGTTCTGCTGGATCAACGGAAAACAGGGTTCTACTCCCATTACTTTCTGTTTCCAAAGAAAACCAGGGGCATGCGCCCCATTTTGGACCTCAGAGAATTAAACAAATTTCTTCCCAAAGAGAAATTCAAAATGATATCGCTAGGAACCCTGTTACCTTTGCTTCATCAACATGACTGGTTAGCCTCCCTGGACATACAGGATGCTTACCAGCATATCCCTATTCACCCAAGGCATCACAGATACCTGAGGTACGTGGCTTTGGGCCAGTATTATCAGTTCAGAGTCCTGCCCTTTGCGCTATCCTCGGTGCCATGGGTTTTTACAAAGTGTTGTGCAATACTCACAGCGCATCTCAGAAAAATCGGAATACAAGTTTTCCCATATCTGGATGACTGGCTTCTAGCCAGCCCTTCCAGGCAGGGAACCATCGACGCTGTTGCCACAGCCTCAGACTTTCTCACATCCATGGGAGTCCTGCTAAACCTCAAGAAATCAGTTGCAGCCCTCCCAGAGGCTCCTTTTCATAGGAGCTCTTCTGCCAGAGAACAGACAGAACACCAGGAGGAAGGAGCTACTGGTATAACTAAAACTTCTCTCCTCGGACTATATTGCCCTCCTTCCCTCCCCGTCACCCTAAACCAGTTCTACTTTTATAGGCACAGGATTTAACTGACAACAGGAACTTCCTGTTTGGGAGCAGGAAGTGAGTGACCACAGAGCCACCAAAGACTCACCATCCTAGAAGGGCAAGAGTAGCTCTCTGTTCTGCCCTAGCTGCTGGAGGTTTGACTCTGAGGAGACTACTGAGAAATATAGGAACTTCTTGTCTTAGAACAGGAAGATCAGGAGCTAAAAGGGCACAGAGTAAGTAAGTAGGGGAAGAAAAAAAATAAAAATAAACAAACAGAGGAAAGAGTAAGGATTCCAAACAACAGTTAGGGGGCCAGAAAAGACATGATGGGAGTGGTGCCGTGCAGTGGCTGTGGACCAGCAGTCTTCCGGAAGACATTCTGGAGGATGCAGTGTTGTCCCATCTGCAAGCACCTCTCTGGGCTGAGGGAGGAGGTTGCTCATCTCCAGGCTGAGTTGGCCAGGATTTGTGGGACCTCCTGTCCCACCCAGGGACCACCAGAGTTTGCCAAGAAAGAGGAGCGGTTGGACCACAGTGGGCTCAGGGAGGGTGAGGGTGGTGGAAAAGAGGTGCATCCCTCCAGTTGTACCTCTCCACAATTTCTATGCCATTCTGGAAAAGTGTGGTTCCTCTATGGAGACACCCACAGTAGAGACCAAGGAGGATGCTGGGAACCTCCACAAAGGAGACCCACAGAAGGGTGGCATGGGACTCCACAGGGGAAGGAAACAACTCCTGGTGGGGGACTCCATTGTTAGTAAGGTAGAACTGGGGGAGGAAGGGGAGAGGGAGGTAAGGTGACTGCCTGGCGCCACAGCTTGGAGGGATAGGGAGCGAATCTGCAGGATTACAGGAGCAGCTGCACAAGGGAGGGAGCCGGATGTCTTTGTCCACCTAGGGAAAAATTACCTGGCTAAGAAAGGGATCAGAGCAGAGCAAGAATCATTTGTGGAGATGGGGAGGGGCCTTAGACAAATAGCACACACAGTAACCGCCTTGGAGGTGCTGCCTGTCAATGGCACGGATGAGGCTAGGGTGCTCCACACCATGGGATTCAATCAGTGGTTGAAAAACTGGTGCAGAGCTCAGGGATTTGGCTTCATAGGGGACTGGGGGTACACCTGGATGGATGCAGGCCTATACTGGCATGATGGTCTGCATCTTTCCAGGAGGGGAACCAGGATCCTAGGTGATAGGTTTAAATACTTCATTGGCAAGCATTTAAACTAGCCAAGGGGGAAGGCACTAGAAAGGAACAGGGAAATCCTAGCCCCCCAACGAAATCAGGGTACTAAGTGAGGTAGACACCAACATAGAGATGTCAATAGGGAGAAGCGCTGGGGTAAATGGAGAAAGTGACAAATGCAGTAAGGACACGGATGGGGCAAAAAGGGGTCAGGCCTTCAAGAAATGGAGGGTAATGAGTACCAATGCCCATAGTCTGAGCAACAAGCTCCCTGAACTGGTGGCCTTGATGGAAGTGAGATGCCTGGATATCGTAGCAGTCACAGAAACATGGTACACAGAGAACTATGACTGGGATGTTAACATACCAGGGTACACAACCTACAGGAGAGAGAGGGAGGGCAGAAGGGGGGAGTAGCTCTCTACCTAAGGGAAGGGATAAAATCAACTGAACAAAAGAGTAAACAGGGAGGAGAGGAGGCACTGTGGGTCACCTTAGAGACTGGAAATAGCACCACAATCTGCACAGGGGTTTTATACAGACCCCCATGTCGGGGGGAAGGAATGGACAAGGATATGATAGATGGCATACTTAGGATGGCAGAGAAAGGGGAGATACTGTTGATGGGGGACCTTAATATGCCAGATGTTAACTGAAGCACCTTTGCTGCAGCCATATCCAAAAGCAGGGCCATTCTTGATGCCCTTCAGGTGGCATGCCTCAGACAGCTAGTTTTGGAACCTACTCATGAGGGAGCAATCTTATACCTCGTACTCTCAAATGGGGACAGTGAGAGGATCTCAGATCTAGAAGTGGGTAGCCATTTGGGAACAAGTGTCCACCAAACAGTGTGGTTCATGATAAACTCAGCTACAGAGTCAAGCCATACAAAAGTGAGGGTTATGGACTTCAGGAGGGCTCACTTTGGCAAGATGGGAGAGTGCCTAAGAAAAGCACTAGCAAACAGGCTAGAAGGAGAGGTGGAACAACAATGATGAATTATCAAAACTTCCATCACAGAGGCAACAAGCCTTTGTGTGAAGCAAATAAACAAATCAAAATGAAAGAAAAAAGCCACTATGGTTCTCAAAAGAAGTGGTGGTGAAGGTTAGGGAGAAAAATATAGCATTTAGGAAGTATAAGAAAACACAGAAGGAGCAGGACAGAGAACTGTACCAGTTAAGGCAGAAATAAGCAAGGAGGGTAGTCAGAATAGCAAAGGCCCAAACTGAGGAAAAGATAGCCAACTCAGTTAAGAAGGGGAATAAAACCTTTTATAGGTATATCAGGGAGTGTAGAAAGACAAAGGGAGGGATAGTGAGGCTGCGGGTGGGCAGAGAGTGACAGTGAAAAAGCAGGGATACTGAATGAATATTTCTGTTCAATATTCACAAAACAAGAAGTGGGAGAGGTGCCTAATCCAATTAACAGAAGCACTCTGAAGAGGGTCTCGATCCCAGTCCTTTCACAGAAGAGAGGGTTCCAAAAGAACTCCAAAAACTGAAGGTGGACAAAGCAATGGGGCCAGATGGAATTCACACCAGAATTCTAAAAGAATTAAGTAGAGAACTAGTGACACCACCGACTACCCTTTATAACAAATTATGGGAGGATGGTGTGGTACCTGAGGACTGGAAGAAGGCTGATGTGATTCCCTTTCACAAAAGTGGGAGGAAGACAGAGGAAGGAAACTACAGACCTGTCAGTTTGACCTCTGTGGTAGGGAAAGTGATGGAGTCACTTCTGAAGGAAAGAATTGTTGAGTACCTAGAGGCCAGTGGGGCACAGGACCCAAGGCAGCATGGGTTCACAACGGGAAGGTCATATCAGACGAATCTAATTGATTTCTTTGACTGGGTGACCAAAGTAGTAGACCAGGGAGGGGCTGTGGACATGGCCTACCTAGACTTTAGCAAGGCATTTGACACAGTCCCGCACAAAAGGTTAGTAGTCAAATTAACCAGCCTTGGAGTGGGTCCCAGGGTGGTAGCCTGGGTAAAACATTGACTGAACAACAGGACACAGAAGGTAATTGTAAATGGAGTCCACTCTGAAGAAAGAGGGGTTACTAGTGGGGTACTGCAGGGTTCAGTACTGGGTCCAGTCCTTTTTTAATGTCTTTAAGTGACATTGCAGAGGGACTGGAAGGAAAAGTATACCTCTTTGCAGATGACACAAAGATCTGCAACAGGGTTGATACACAAGGAAGCGTGGAAAGGATGAGAAGGGACTTGGCAAGGTTGGAGGAATGGTCAGAAGTATGGCAGCTTGGATTCAGTGCAAAGAAGTGCAAAATAATGCACCTGGGAAACAAAAACCCAGGGGAAGATTACATAATGGGGGGAGATAGTAACAACAAAAATGGAAAGGGACCTGGGGGGTAATCATACCCGATGCCTTTAAGGTTGTCAAGCAATGTAAGAAGGCGGTAGGGAGGGCTGGAGGGATACTGGGATGTATAGAGAAAGGCATCACCAGCAGAACACAGGAAGTTGTTATCCCTCTGTACAGACTGTTGGTGAGACCCCATCTGGAGTACTGTGTCCAGTTCTGGAGACCACATCTATGCAAGGACATAGACTGGATGGAGGCAGTTCATAGGAGGGCAACTAAAATGGTACAGGATCTGCAAGAGAAGCCATACGAGAAGAGGCTGAAGGAGCTTAATAGGTATACCCTTGAGGAAAGGAGGGAGAGGGAGGACATGATAGAAATGTTTAAGTACCTCAGTGGAATCAACAAAGTCCAAGAGGGTAGCATCTTTCAGAAAAAGAGATGTGCAAGAACAAGGGGACACAATTTGAAGATAGAGGGGGGAACGGCTCAGGGGCAATGTGAGGAAGTATTTTTTCACAGAGAGGGTCTAGGCGATGGAACTGCCTTCCTGAGGAGGTTGTGGGGTCTAAAACTGTGGGAGAATTCAAGAATGCATGGGACAGACATAAGGCAATTTTTATGGGGGGTAGGAAGAAACAGGCTGTTGGTTAAATAGGATCTGCAGCTTATCCTCTAGGTAGGGAAATGGGCAGACTAGGTGGGCCAAGCGGAACTTATCTGCCGTCAAAGTCTGTGTTTCTATGTTTCTATGATAAGAATAAGGGCTTCATACAGTGTCAGTTATAGGTTATAGTGTCAGTGGCTCAGTAGGTTGTACACTCACCTCTGAGGCCGGGAGATCAGAGGGCTGTGGGTTCAGTTCCCACCTCTGGCACTTGGGTTACTATCCCAGTACTGACACTGTAGTGCAGCATGAGAGGGGTGCTGCACTTCTGAGGTGCCGTCTTTCAGATGAGACATTAAACTGAGGTCCCATCTGCCAGGATTGGTGGTAGTTCAGGTGGATGTTAATGATCCCATGGCACTTATCGAAAAGAGTAGGGGAACTTCCCCAGTGTCCTGGCCAGATTTCCCTCATTCACTAAAAATACCACCAACAGTTTCCTCTGGTTCAAGGTCAGTTGGCATTCATCTGTATCCCCCTCCCCCGGGTCATGCCTGAAAATAGGCAGGATTTGTCTAGTGCACTTACCCGGTCAACAAAATCTAAATAAAATAAATAAATACATAGTAAGTATGTTTCCCCAGTGGTTTTCAAAAGTTGCTCTTCATGGTTTAGAATGATAAGAACAAGTTTCCTCAGCTGAAGCAATCCGAATTAGTTGCTCTTAACACTTCACAATGTGAAGAACAACTTTTCTCGGGTGCACCAATACTAATACACATTTGAGTGCCAACTAAGCCACCCCTGACACACAGCTGCTCTAAATGAACTCGCACATACTGCCTCAAAATAACAACTCAAACATAGTTTCTCTTTGTAAAACATATATACTGTCCTAGCATACATACTAAAAAAGTGTTACAAACTTGCAGGTTCTCCACACCTCATTACTATGGTGACATTATAAGGCACAAGAGTTTTGCCCTCATGCCCATGATGTCATCACACTAAGGAGCTATGGAGCACCAGCTTGTTCTTAACACTTAGGAGTTAGTTATTCTCTATGGGCCCAGTCCCTGCCCCTCTCCCACATGGGGAGGATCGGGAAACTCCATGGAATGCCCCCTATGCACAGGATGTGCATCATTGGAGCACCGCCAGTATCCACAAAGGGGGATGTGCTCTTCTTGGCACCCAATCCCGACCAAGTGCCTTGTTACATTAGCCAGGATCTTCTCCAATCCTCTAATGGGCTTTCACAGTGCAGAGAATAGAAGGGGCAGCAGCTATGCCTGTCTAGGCACTACAATAGCAGCTGCACGCTCCCCTCTGACTGGCCACAAAACTGGTCAACAAGCCCAATCAGCCCCCAGCATGAGAAGCCTCTGCAGCAGGCTGGGGGGCATCACTGGTGGGTGTAGGTAACTTTGGCACAGGAAAGTTTGCCACAGGAAAATTTGGTACAGAAAATTAAACAGCCGGAAATCTGGTCCACGCTGCCAAGGATCACCACTCCAGCGAAATTTCTCGTTTAAGTGTAGATTTACTATTACAACACCATGCCACTGTGGATCACCACTCTGTGAGGATATGCATGTCAATGGGGTTCATGCATATTAATGAAATACACTCAGCATGACATCACCACTTTTGAATCTCTGTATAAATAAGGTTTGGTGGGCTATAACCCACAAGATTAACATTAAACCTGAGACTAGATGCATCTGTACGTGCTAAGCTGGCAATTGTTAATAAAGTGCTTCAAATTACACTTACCTGCCTCCATGTATTATTACATGGTGTCAGAAGATGGAGCAGCTGTCACCACCACCTGCTTTTGATCTCCCTGGCATTCTGGCTGAAAACTAGTGTCACTTCAAGCAGCAAGTCGAAATTTTCTTTGTGGCTGTGGGTGTTGCAGAGAAGTCCCATAAGATATAGGCTCTGATGTTCTTACATGTTGGAGATGTATAATACTTTCAACTGGGCAAATAAGGTAGACGAGGAAAACTTGTCCAAAGTGATGGAGTCATTTGAGAGGTACTGCAACCCACGCAAGAACTTGACATAGGAAAGGCATCCATTTAATATTTGGAATCAAAATCCAGATGAATCTATTGATGCCTATGTTACAGAGTCATGCCTGAGAGCTAAGTCTTGTGAGTTTGGCAGCCTGAATGGCTCACTGATTAGAGAAAGAATTATTTGTGGCATTGTAAATGATCATGTGCAATGCCTCCTGCTCCTAGAAGCAGATTTTTTTTTTAAATTCAGTATACTTTATTCAAGTACAGTAATATCCATCCATGGAATGTACAATAGAACAATCACACAATTGGGATGTTACAGATAGTCAAAACATGGTACATTTTGATATCTTAAAAAAAAACACAAATCCCCTTAACCACCCTCCTCCCCTCCAACATACTTCCTACCCCACCTCCCCCGCCCCCATGAGCTGAGGTTACACAGAGCATAAAATACAGAAAGACCCATAAAAACAACACTTGTTGATGCCAATCCAAGAAGTTCAGCTAAGGATAGGTGAGTGAGTGTGAAGTGTACAGAGGTAAAAATGGATAATCAGTGAGAGGGATCTCTGATATCTGCTACTTGGTGTCAGGAAGCAGAAGGGAACCTAGCCAAGTAAGGTTAAGGGGCAGAGGCAATGAACCAGAGGGTATGAAGCTTTTCCCACCTCCTTCGATATTGGGGCATTGTACCCCTAATATTAGCTATTGATTTTTCTAACCATAAGTTATAGAAAAGTTCCTTGACCCACTCCAGGTAAGAGAGGACCTGCTGGTCTTTCCAGTGCCTCAATACTAACTTTTTCACAGACAGGTATATAAGGGTAATGTGTTATCGCAATAGAAGAGTAATCCCCCAACACGCAAACACTGGGGTTAAACGTAGAAACATAGAAACATAGAATTTGACGGCAGATAAGGACCGCTTGGCCCACCCAGTCTGCCCATTTCCCTACCTACTGGATAAGCTGCAGATCCTAGTTAACCAGCAGCCTACTTCTTCCTACCCCCACCCCCCAGAATTGCCTTATGACTATCCCATGCATGCTTGAATTCCACCACTGATTTTGACTCCACAACCTCCTCCGGAAGGCCGTTCCATGCATCCACAACCCTCTCTGTGAAAAAATACTTCCTTAAATTACCTCTGAGCAGCCCCCCCCCATCTTCAAATTGTGCCCTCTTGTTCTTGCACACCTCTTTTTTTGAAAGATGCTACCCTCTTGGACTTTGTTGATTCCCTTGAGGTACTTGAAAGTTTCTATCATGTCCCCCCTCTCCCTCCTTTCCTCGAGGCTATACATATTAAGCTCCTTAAGTCTCTCTTCATATGTCTTCCGGTGCAGACTCTGCACCATTTTAGTTGCACTCCTCTGGACAGCTTCCATCCTGTCTATATCTTTGCGGAGATTGGGTCTCCAGAACTGCACGCAGTACTCCAGATGGGGTCTCACCAGCTGTCTGTACAGAGGGATAATAACTTCCTGTTTTCTACTGGTGATGCCTCTCCCTATGCATCCCAGTAACCCCCCAGCCCTCCTTGCAGTCCTGTCACATTGCTTGCCCATCTTTAGGTCATCTGATACGACTACCCCCAGGTCCCTTTCCATTCTTGTTGTTGTTAGTATCTCACCCCCCATTGTGTACTCTTCCTCTGGGTTTTTGTTTCCCAGGTGCATTACCTTGCACTTCTTAGCATTGAATCTAAGCTGCCATACATTTGACCATTCCTCTAACCTTGCCAAGTCCCTTCTCATCCTTTCCACCTCACGCTGTGCATCAACTTGTTGCAGATCTTAGTGTCATCTGCAAGAGACATACTTTTCCTTCCAGTCCTTCTGCAATGTCGCTATAAAGACATTGAAGAGGACCGTCCTAATACTGAACCCTCAGATACCCCACTAGTAACCCTCCTTTCTTCTGGAGTGGACTCCATTTACTATAACTCTCTGTGTCCTATTCTCCAGCCAATTCTTTACCCAGGCTGTCATCTTGGGACCCACTCCCAGGCTGGCTAACTTGTATATTAATCTTTTGTGTGGGACTGTGTCAAATGCCTTGCTAAAGTCTAGGTAGGCCATGTCCACAGCCCCTCCCTGATCTACTACTTTGGTCACCCAGTCAAAGAAATCTATCAGATTTGTCTGGCATGACCTTCCCGCTGTGAATCCATGCTGCCTAGGGTCCTGTGCCCCTCTGGACTCTAGATACTCGACAATTCTTTCCTTTAGATGTGATTCCATCATTTTCCCTATCACTGAGGTTAAACTAACAGGTCTATAGTTTCCTGCTTCTGCCTTGCTCCCACTTTGTGAAGGGGAATCACATCTGCCCTCTCCAGTCCTCGGTACCACCCCATCCTCCATGATTTGTTAAAAGGGTAGTCAGTGGTGTCACTAGTTCTACCCTTAGTGCTTTTAGAATTCTGGGATGAATCCCATCAGGCCCCCTTGCTTTGTCCACCTTCAGTTTTAAGAGTTCTTTCAGAACCCTTTCTTCTGTAAATGGTCGTATCAACTTCTGTATCCAGAGTGTTACTACTGTTTGTTTTATGTATCTCCCCTCTTCCTTCGTAAATACTGAGCAAAATATTTGTTTAGTATCTCTGCCTTTTCACAGTCTCCTCTGCCCACCCTCCCTCCTTTATTAAGCCTCACTATCCCTCCCTTGGTCTTCCTTCGCTCCCTGATGTACCTATAAAAGGTTTTATCCCCTTCTTAACTGAGTTGGCTATCTTTTCCTCAGTTTGGGCCTTTGCTGTTCTGACTGCCTTCCCAGCCTCCTTTTGCTTTAACTGATACAGTTCTCTGTCCTGCTCCTTCTAGTATTCCTTGTACTTCCTGAATGCTTTCTTCTCTCTTGAACCTTCACTGCCACTTCCTTTGAGAACCATAGTGGTTTCTTACATCATCTCGTTTTGTTTATTTGCTTCACACAAAGGCTTGTTACCTCTGTGATGGCAGTTTTATTATTCCCCATTGTTCTTCCACCCTCCTTCCTGCCCATTTGCTAGTGCATTCCTTAGGCACTCACCCATTATGGCAAGTCAGCCCTCCTAAAGTCCAGTACTTTTGTCTTTGTATGGCTTTGAATCTCCGTCATTGTGTTTATTGTGAACTATACTGTTCGATGGTCGCTAGTTCCCAGATGGCTACCCACTTCTACATCTGTGATCCTCTCTCCATCTCCATTTGAGAGTATCAAGTCTAATATTGCTCCCTCTTAGTGGGCTCCAGTACTAGTTGTTAAGTGCATGCCCCTGTAGGGCATCTAGAATAACTGCACTTTTCAAAGTGGCAGCTGCAACTGCACTCCAGTTAACATCTGGCATATTCAGATCACCCATCAGCAGTATCTCCCTTTTTCTGCCATTCTAAGTATACCTTCTATCATTTCCTTGTCCATTTCTCCCTGAGAAGGGGTCTGTATACAACCCTCAGGGATTGTGGTGCCATTGCCTGTCTCCAAATTTACCCACAGTGCTTCTTCTCCTCCCTGTTTACCCTTTTGTTCTGTTGCTTTTATTCCTTCCTTTATGTAAAGAACTACTCCTCCTCCTCTTTTACCCTCCCTGTCCCTCCTGTAGATAGTGTATCCTGGTATGTTTACGTCCCAGTCAAGGTTTTGTGTGTACCATGTTTCTGTGACTGCCACAATATCCAGATGTTCCTCCTCCATCAAGGCCACTCTAAACAAATCTTGAAGTCCTAAAAGGGGATCCACCCTGGCCTCAATAAGGGACCAAAGACCTACCCGGTCACCAAAATGTAATAAATAAATAAAAATAAATAAAGAGGAGCAACCATAGGACATTCCCAAAATATGTGCAAAAGTGACCCCTGCTCCTGACCACACCTAAAATACAACGGGTAGGGCAGCTTCCCCATCCCATACATTTTGGCTAGTGTAAGATATATATTATGTAAAATAAAGAACTTTACTAATCTCAGCCTATCATTGGCAGTATATTGATACACACCTTGCCAAATCTTCACCCACCGAAGTGGGCCAGAGGGAAGAGCAATACTCCAATAAGAGGACTGTCCTCCAGCTGTAGAGTAAAGTTTACCAAACAGGGTCAATACTAGACAGGATATGAGAAGCAGATATGACACTTGCTAAAACTATTGATATCTTCACACTGGCTGAATTTAGTGAAAGGCAAATTAAAAGTGTGAGGGAGTCCCCTTGAGAGGAAACTGCAGTCAATATGACAGTTCTCAAAGGGGTGGGGAGATCGAGAGCCTGTGCACAAAGTGAGAGGGAGTTTGCAAGCAAGAGAGTCAAGAATGAGCAGATGTGGAAAATTTGGTTGAGAGCATGGACCAAACAGGTGACCAGTGTATGGACAAAGGTGTTGACTATGCAATAGACTAAATAATTTTGCCAGAATGTGCAATACTGAGCGAGGCACAAAAGTGCACGTTGTTAATGAAGAGACCAGTAGTGAAAGTAAGAATACCTTTACAGTTAAGACGCTCACAGATAATGCTGGGGAAACTGACTAGAAAGTGAATTTGAATATAAATGGGAAACTTGTGACTTTTAAGCTGGACACTGGAGCTCAGTGTAGCATCATGCCTTTGAACATGTATTGAGCTGTGTCTAAAGAGACTATCCAGAAATCAAAAGCAAGATTGGTCTCGTATTCAGGCCACCAGCTCAACGTGCACGGGAAAGTTACACTGGCTGTGGGTTTCAAAAATCAGTACTATGTTGTAAATGCTGTCAGCATTATTTTAAGGCCCCCATGGAAGCAATAAAATAAGAATATTAATCACCAGTCACTGCTGCTTCAAATAACAGCAGTGGTGTTTTCCACATCACTAAATGGGTGGAATATCCATGAAATCTTGTCCCTGCTCGATCGGGACCCATGTGGCGCTTCTGCATTTGCCAAAAAGTTTCAGCAGCATTTTAAAATATAGACATTTTTCTGAAAATAATCCTCGTAGCAGCCACCGACTCCCACTACAGCATAGCATGGTATGTGGGAGTGGTGGGACGGAAGTGGGCTGCAGCATTTTCTTTGCAGATCACCTTTAAAAGACAAGGTAAAAGCTGAACTTGATAATATGGAGAAGTCGGGCATTACTGAAAAAGCGGAGAGGCCCACAAGTTAGGTTAATTTAATGATAGTAATAAAGAAGGCCAATAAGGTAAGAATATGTATTGATCCCAGAGATCTGAACAAAGCAGTTAAGAGACAGCATTACCCTATCAAAACAGTAGAAGTAGTAGTCACCAGGCTTGCTGGCACCAAAATCTTCTCTGTGCTAGATGCTGGTCATGCTTTTTGGCAAAACAAGCTTGATGAGCCCAGCTCAGAATTATTGACCTTTAACACACCGTTTGGGCGTTATAAGTTTAAGCATATACCATTTGGAATTTGCTCAGCCCCAGAAGTTTTTCACAGATATTTGAAGGTTTAGATGTGTTGAGGCTTACATGGATGACACACTGATATGGGGCTCAGATTTACAAGAGCATAATGAGAGACTGAAAAGAGTATTACCGAGGGCATGGGAGTGCCATCTTACTTTGAAATTGAAAAAATACAGAACTGGACTGAAAGAATTCCCCTGTGTTGGGCATAAATTAAGTCAGAAAGGCCTAGTTGCTGACCTAGGGAAAATCAAGGCTGTTGAGGACATGCTCACACACAAGTGTGTAACAGAACTACAGAGGTTCACGGGGCTGGTTAATTACCTACCCAAGTTTATACCTAACCTTTCTACCATAAGCATGCCCCTGAGAGAATTACTGGAAAAAGAAACTACATGGCATTGGGAAGCCAGACTGACCAAATATTTAATGAACATAAGAGGGTTATCATGGAGGTAATTCGGCCACGGTACAGGGCACTGGTGAGGTCACACTTGGAATATCGTGCAATTGTAAACCCTTTTTAAAGTGGGACATCAGGCTGCTGGAGGGGGTGCAGAGAAGGGTGACCAGGATGCTAAGTGGGATGAGGGAAAGGCCCTATGAGGACAGACTACAGAGGCTAAATATGTACTCGTTGGAGGACAGACGGGACTGAGGAGACATAACTGAGACCTTCAAATACTTGAAAGGCATAAACAGGGCTGACCAGGAGGGATAGAAACTTTCAAGTACCTCAAGGGAATCAACAAAGTCCAAGAGGGTAGCATCTTTCAAAAAAAGAGGCGTGCAAGAACAAGGGGGCACAATTTGAAGATAGAGGGGGGGCGGCTCAGCGGTAATGTAAGGAAGTATTTTTTCACAGAGAGGGTTGTGGATGCATGGAACGGCCTTCCGGAGGAGGTTGTGGAGTCAAAAACAGTGACTGAATTCAAGCATGCATGGGACAGCCATAAGGCAATTCTAGGGGATGGGGTAGAAAGAAGTAGGTTAACTAGGCTGCTGGTTAACTAGGATCTGCAGCTTATCCATTAGGTAGGGAAATGGGCAGACAGGGTGGGCCAGGCGGTCCTTATCTGCCGTCAAATTCTATGTTTCTATGTTTCTATGTGTGTTCAAGTATAGAAGGGAAGGGATCGCAAGAGGGAATATGCAGAAATTGGAGGGGGGAGGTTCAGGAGGTAGATGAGGAGGCACTTTCTCACAGAGAGGGTAGTGGCACCATGAAATGCTTTATCTGCGGAACTGATAATGCAAACATCGGTAGAAGGATTTAAGAGGGGGGTGGGACAGGGTCAAGAGCAAAATCAGAATGGGGAAGGAGGGGGAGGAAGGAGGTAACACAGATGATGTATTCAGGAGGAAAGATGGGGAGGTGGGCGGCAGCATCAGTATTCAAAACTGAGAGCTGCACACTCGAGCAGACTTGACTGACCACAAGGCCTCTATCTGCTGGCATCTTCATACAGATCATGCACCTTCCAGTGCTAGCCAACTCTGACCTACACAAGCCAGTGATTCTGTCTGTTGATAATTATTCTGAAGAGCTAGGAGGATATCTGTGTATCTGCCCTACTTGCTTCAAATTGTACCTGTGTGCCAGATATTCAAATCCGCGCCATTCTTCAGGCGCAGTCCTCGCGGGCGCCAAAAAGTCGCGCGAGGGGTGTGGCCAGGTGATATTCAACAGAGTTGCGCTATTGCACAACTTCTTTGAATATCGCCCCTGGCCACGCCCACTGTGCATGGCGAGTGGAACTGTCCACCGCAAGTGGTCAGATGGAGCATTGAGATGCGGTGGCATAAGTTCCATTGCGCCATGCGTAACACCCCTGCGATATTCAAGGGCGACATGCAAATGGGGCTATAATTTATGCAAAAGCTGGGGGCCATTTGCATCTAATTACAGCCCCATTTGCATCGTCTGCTGTCACAGGTCGGCGATCCCCACGACTTGCGCCTGGCGACGCCTGCCAGGCAGCAGCCGCTGGGGACCGACGCCCCTGCAGCCCGATTGCGGGCAGAACAGTATTCTGTCCCCCCAGCAGCCTGATCACGGGCATAATGTAACTCCCCAGCAGCCCGATCGAGGCATAATGTAAACTTCCCCCACCCCAGCAGCCCGATCGCAGGCATAATGTAACTTCCCCCCACCCCGAATAGCCCGATCGCGGGCATAATATAAAGTGCCCCCGAGTAGCCCGATCATGGCGGCATCCTCACCCCCACGTCCAGAATCTCTGGTGATCTAGTGGCCCCACCCTCCCGCCCACGGAGCCCTCACCACCCCGCCTCCTTCGATTCATTCACATATCTGGACTGTCTTAGACGGTATAGCTGTATGCCCATTGGCTCATGCCTGAACCAATGGGCGGCAGCCCCATTGAGCTGTCAGTCGTGGCGCGGCACACATCCCGCCTGCCACCCCACCGCCCACCGACTGACAGTTAGTAGGCTGCACGCCTACTGGTTCAGAGCATGAGCCAATGGGCATGCAGCCCATACCGCATAAGGCAGTCCAGATATGTGAATGAATTCGGGAGCGGGTTGGTGGGGCTCCGTGGGCGGGAGGGTGGGGGCCACTAGATCACCAGGTATTCTGGACGGGGTGAGGATGCCGCCACGATCAGGCTACCTGAGGGGACCTTTATTACGCCCGCGATCGGGCTATTTGGGGGTGGGGGAAGTTATATTATGCCCGCGATCGATTGCTGTGGGGGAGTTTATTATGCCCACGACGGGCTACTGGGGGCATCAGCCCGCGATCGGGCATGGAGGAGCACCGCCAGGTGTGGCAGTAACAGGAGGGCCACCCACAGGTGGCAGCTGCTGTGTTGCGTCCCGCAATGCGGCAGCTCACCTGTGGGTAGCCCCCGACGCCATCCTTTTTTTTTGGCGATTAGCAGTGCACAGGTAGGTTGCACTGATAACCTGCACAGCCTAGCTAAATATCGGGCTGTGCAGTTTATGCATGGGCCGCCACCCCACCTGTGCTGGATATATTACTGATGCGCCAGACGATCGGGATTTGTGCAGGCGCATCTTTTCCTTTTTAATATCGACTGGCAAGATCAGTGGGTTGTGCATGGCGAACACTGCACACCATGCGCAACCCTTTGAATATCTGGCCTCATGTTCTTCAATTTTCTGTACTCTCCCAGGTCGTACCTGAAAATAGGCATGTGTTTGTCTAGTGTACTTACCTGGTTAACAAAAGCTAAATTAATAAATAAATAAATATCTGCTACAAGCAAATAAATCTGTCACCTTTGCTTCGAGATCACTCAGTAAAGCAGAGAAAAACTATGCCCAAATTGAAAAAGAGATGTTAGCTATTGTCTATGGATGCAATGCATTCCACATATGGGAGATAGAAAGTGATAGGGGAAACTGATCACAAGCCATTAGAGTTTGTTCAGGAAACCGGTGCACATTGCCGCACCTTGCATTCACAGAATGATGCTTAAGCTACTAAAATATGATTTGCAAGTGATGTACAAAGCGGGACAAGAACTTCACATAGCTGACTTCCTCAGCAGAGCAGTCTAAATAGCTTTTCTACCTGAAAATGGCATTGATAAATATGAAGTTCACACAAGTGCCGAAATACCAGTCACTGATGAGAAATTAAAACAGTTTTGAAATGAAACTCAAAGAGACCCAGAACTACAGAAATTTGTTGCAAGGTTGGCCCTTTAAGAGATCACAAGTAGATTCTGAGAATAATTCACCACTGAAAGTGGATTACTCTTCAAGGGTGAAAGACTGATTGTGCCTACTTCATCCAGAAAAGAAATACTCATGAAAATAAATGGCACTCATTTGAGAATACAGAACAGCCGGAGAAGAGCAAGAGATGTTCTGTTTTGGCATGATATGAATAGCTAGATCAGTAATTTGGTAGCCAACTGTGGCATCTGCACTAGCTACAGAAAAGCTCAGCCAATAGAGCCCATGAAACCCCATAGCATTCCTGAGAGGCCTTGGCAAAAGGTGGGACTGTAACTGATTTATTTATTTATCTAAAAGTTTCACCAGGAAAAGCATACTGAGCAGACTAGCTAATTTCCAGATGTGTACGGGGTGGGGGGGTAGGGGAGTGGATAAAGCAAGAGTACATGGAACAGTTGATATAAATGTACAGAACCCAAAGGCAATATACAGCTTAAATATACAATTCAATACACAGTTAACAACTGGACTGAGCAAAAAATGCAGGTACAGGTTTGAATTCAACAGAGAAAACTATCTTGCTATGGTAGACTACGTTTCAAAATTCATTGAGATTTCTAGATTGCAGAATTCAACAAGTGAGACTGTGATTAAAGTGATTTTGTCACATTATGACTGAGAGAAATTAACTCTCCCCACTGGATACCGAAGGGTTGCAAAAGGCATCCTGTCCCCTTAGTAACAACCAGTGCAGTACCTGTATTTTGAAATGTCTGGTCGTATTTTTGTCCTGAAAACACCAGCCAGCACATTCTTTTACTTCCTCCTGCATGACTATGCTCCCATGCTATGACAGCATGCAAGAGACAGCATGAGGTGCACCCCAATTGAAGTGAATGGGGCTCGACTTTGCATGGTTTTTAACAACATATAATGGCCAGTCTGAGATTAATGAAGGACACCACTTGACTAACAAGGGCTTTGTCCTTCATAAATCTCAGACTGACCATTATATGTTGTTAAATACCATGCAAAATTGAGCCCCATTCACTTTATTGAGGTGCACCACCCCCCAGCAGGACTTCACGTCGCTGAGGCGTATTCATGCAGGAGAAAGTAAAGGGATGTGCGGGCTGGTGTTTTCAGGGCAAAAATACAATCGCAAATTTCAGAATACAGGCATTGCATTGACTGTTACTAAGTGGACAGAATGACTCTCGCAACTTTTGGGTATCCAGTGGGGAGAGTTAATTTCTCAAAGAAATAATGTGACAAAATCACTGTAACCATATTATATCACCATGAGCAAGAAACGGAATACCTGAAATTCTCATTACTGATAATGGCCCTCAACTTACTAGTGCTGAGTTTGAGACTTTTGCAAAACAGTATGAGTTCAAACATGTCACTTTGTCACCCAGATCTCCTCAGAGCAATGGAATGGTAGAACAAGCTGTACAAACAATGAAGAATTTGTTGAAAAAAGCTAAGTAGGACCATAAATATTCCTACCTGGCACTGCTAGACTTGGGAAACACACCTACTGAAGGCCTGGGGTCGCCAGCCCGACTGTTAATGGGACATCATAGAAACATAGACTTTGACGGCAGAAAAGAACCACTTGGCCCACCCAGTCTGCCCATTTCCCTACCTACTGGATAAGCTGCAGATTCTAGTTAACCAACAGCCTGCTTCCTGCAACCCCGCACTATAATTGCTTTGTGTCTGTCCCAAGCATGTTTGAATTCCCTCACTGTTTTAGACCCAATGACCTCCTCAGGAAGGCTGTTCCATGTTTCCACCACTCTCTCCATGAAAAAGAATTTCCTCACATTACCCCTGAGCCATCCCCCCTCTATCTTTAAACTGTGCCCCCTTGTTCTTACACATCTCTTTTTCTGAAAGATGCTACCCTCCTGGATTTTGTTGATAGCCTTGAGGTACTTGAACATTTCTATCATGTCCCCCCTGTCCCTCCTTTCATCAAGGGTATACATATTAAGCTCTCTCAGTCTCTCTTCATATGGTTTCTGATGTAGACCCTGCACCATTTTAGTTGCCCTCCTCTGGACTGCTTCCATCCTGTCTATGTCCTTACGTAGATGAGGTCTCCAAAACTGCACACAGTACTCCAGATGGGGTCTCACCAACTGTCTGTATAGAGGGATAATCACTTCCCTTTTTCTACTTGTGATGCCCCTTCCTATGCATCCCAGTATCCCCCTGGCTCTCCTTACTTACTTCTCACATTGCTTTCCCACCTTTAGGTCATCTGATATGACTACTCCCAGGTCCCTTTCCATTTTTGTTGTTGTTAGTACCTCCCCTGCTATTGTGTACTCTTCTCCTGGGTTTTTGTTTCCCAGGTGCATTACTTTGCACTTCTTTGCATTGAATCTAAGTTGCCATATGTCTGACCATTCCTCCAACCTTGCCAAGTCCCTTCTCATCTTTTCTACCCCTCTTGTGTATCAACTCTGTTACAGATCTTTGTGTCATCTGCAAGAGGCATACCTTTCCCTTCAGACCCTCTGCAATGTCACTTATAAAGATGTTAAAGAGGATTGGACCCAGTACTGAGCCCCGAGGTACTCCACTAGTAACCCCCCTTTCTTCGGAATGTGTTCCATTCACTATTACCTTCTGTGTCCTGTTGTGCAGCCAGTTCGCTACCCAGGCTACCACACTGGGACCCACTCCCAGACTGGCTAACTTGATTATTAATCTTTTGTGCAGGACTGTGTCAAATGCCTTGCTAAAGTCTAGGTAGGCCATATCCACAGCCCCTCCCTGGTCTATTACTTTGGTCACCCAGTCAAAGAAATCAATTAGATTCATCTGACATGAACTTCCTGCTGTAAATCCATGTTGCTTTGGGTCCTGTGCCCCACTGGCCTCTAGGTGCTCAACAATTCTTTCTTTCAGAAGTGATTCCATCATTTCCCTACCACTGAGGTCAAACTTACAGGTCTGTAGTTTCTTGCTTCTGCCTTGCTCCCACTTTTGTAAGGGAATCACATCTGCCCTCCTCCAGTCCTCAGGTACCACCCCATCCTGCCATGATTTGTTAAAAAGTGTGGTCAGTGGTGTCACTAGGTCCCCCTTAGTTCTTTTTAGGATTCTGGGGTGAATCCGTCAGGCCCCATTGCTTTGTCCACCTTGAGTTTTAGGGAGTTCTTTCAGGACTCCTTCTTCTGTGAATGGACTGGTATCAACCCCCCTACCCAGAGTGCTTCTATTGTCTGGTTTAGGTAACTGCTCCTCATCTTCTTTTGTGAATACTGAGCAAAAGTATTCATTCAGTATCTCTGCCTTTTCACTGTCTCCCTCTGCCCACCTCCCCTCTCCTTTATTAATCTTCACTATCCTCCCTCAACCTTTCTATGCTCCTAATGTACCTATAAAGGTTTTATCCCCTTTTGACCGAGTTGGCTATTTTTTCCTCGGTTTGTGCCTTTGCCATTCTGACTGCCTTTCCTACTTCTTTCTGCTTTAATTGATACAGTTCCTGTCATGCTCTGTCTCTGATTCCTTATAGTTTTGAATGCAGCCTTTTCTCCTTAACCTTCCCTGCCACCTCTTTTGAGAACCATAGTGTTTTTACGCTTTGTTTTCTTTATTTGTTTTACACAAAGACTTGTTGCCTCTATGATGGCAGTTTTGCTTTTTCTCCATTGTTCTTCCACCCTCCTATTTGGCCATTTGCTAGTGCATTCTTCAGGTGTTCACCCATTTTGCCAAAGTTAGCCCTTCTAAAGTCCAGTATCCTTGTTTTGTATGGCTTATCTCCATGGTTGTGCTCATTGTGAAGCACACTGTGCAGTGGTCGCTTGTTCCCAGATGTCTACTGACTTCTAAATTTGTGATCCTCTCTCCATTTGAGAGTACCAGGTCTAGTATTGCTCCCTCCCGAGTGGGTTCCAGTACTAGCTGTCTAAGTTCTGCCCCCTGCAGGGCATCGAGAATGACCCTGCTCTTGGATGTGGCTGCAGTACATGGCCTCCAGTTAACATCTGGCAAATTCAGGTCCCCCATCAACAGTATCTCCCCTTTTTCAGCCATTTTGAGAATGTCCTCTATCATTTTCTTGTCCATTTCCTCCGCTTGAGACGGGGGTCTGTATACAGTCCCTGTGCGGATTGCGATGCCATTCCCCATCTCCAAGGTAACCAGAGTGCCTCTTGTCCTCCCCCTTTACTTTTTAGTTCTGTAGCTTTGATCCCTTCCCTTATGTATGAGGCTACTCCACCTCCTCTTTGCCTTCCCTGTCCCTTCTGTAGATTGTGTACCCTGGTATGTTGACATCCATTCCACGGTTCTCGGTGTACCATGTTTCTGTGACTGCCACAATATCAATTGTTCATCTTCCATCAAAGCTACTAGCTCAGAGCTTGTTTTCCCAGACTACGGGCATTAGTAGTCATTGCCCTCCATTTAATGTTGGCTTGATCCTTTTTCCCCTTCCGGCTCTTATTGCTCTTATCTATTTTACCATTTACCCCCATCCTGCCCTGTGTTGGAGCTCTCGTACTCAGTGTTTACCCCACTACCTGCCCTGTTTTGTGGGGAGGTTGACTTTTCCTGCCTTTTATCAGTACCTCCCCTTATCTAGTTTAAAAGCTTGCCAAGGAAGCATTTAAACCTGTCACCTAGGAGCTTGGTCCCCTTTGTGGACAAATGCAGACCATCATACCAGTATAGACCTTTATCTCTCCAGGTGGACCCCCAGTCCCCAATGAAGCCAAAGCCTTGTGCTCTGCACCAGTTTTGCAACCATTCATTAAACTGCATGGTGTGCAGTACCTTAGCCTCATTCCTGCCATGGACTGGTAGCACCTCTGAGAAGGTTACTGTGCTTGCTGCCCGTCGAACAAGAACTCTTAATTGCAACATGGCATCAACTGCTAAAGCCCAATTTAATAGAGATTGATGTGCACGCTGCTGTAGAGAAAACACAGAGAAAACAACAGTATTATTATAATCAACATTCACACCCCATGCCTGCTTTAACTCGAGGATAATTGGTGCATCTGAACATCACTGAGAATGACTGGACCCCTACAGTAGTCCTCTTGCCAGCCCAAACCCCTTGATATGTAGTTGAAGCTAATGGGAAACAGTATCGACGCAACCAAAGGGACATTTGGGACCTCCTCAGCCACAGTCCAGTTTGCCACAGAGGCAACATGACCTCTGTCCCACAGAGAGTGATGTCGAGTCAGCGGGGGAGAGAGAGAGAGAGAGAGAGAGAGGCTGAGTCGGTGGTAGGGAGAAAATGTCCCACAGGAAGAGACGCAGCCATGGCGGTGCAACAGCAACAGGACCCAAGCAAGGACCCACCACCGGCGATGGCAGCAATGTTGTCAACTGCTCCAAGGAGCATGCATGGCCCGACAGAAAGCCCGACAGGGTGACCAGCCGCCCAATAATAAAGCCTGCAAGATACAGGACCTAGAATGGGCTCTCGACACTATGGACTAAAGAACTGTAAAGTACAGTTTATTGACCCTCATAATCAGGGACACATCCTCAAACGTGGATATACAAGCTCAGAACACATTATAAATCATTGTGTTTAATTATACAAAGTTTATTTTTGATTTAGCATCTGAAAATATTATGAATTTCTGCTGTTAAGTCCGAATTTGCAGCACATTCTCTGTGAGGACAGCACCTTTTCCATAAGGGTCAGAGCCGTTTTGACTAGGGGTAAAAATGAGCGACGCCCCTCATAATCAGGGACAGTTATAGGGTAGTCCAGGAGAACTGTGTATCCCAACTTGCCCTGCTTCCTCTGCTCAGCTCAGGCAGGGATTTAGTCCTGGTCCGGACCCGGTCCCCCTCCCCCTCCGCACACCTGCGGAATTAAGGTATGTCGGGGCTCAGGGGGGCCGTGGATGCCAGCAGGGCAGTTCATCCCAGAGACGCGCAGGGGTGCCTCTGAGGGTTGGGCTCTAAGTTGTTGACACTTAGGGGTTAGTTAAACTCGTATTTATCTTCCAACCAAGCAAAGGTGCATGGGGGTACTCACGCTTTATATTGAGTGCCACCACCGTTTTGTCCTTACAATAGCTGTTCCGGTTTAGCTCCGGGTTTGCCCCGCCACCCATCTTGCCCCCATTCCACATTTTACTACCTGCGCGGTTCTAAGCAGCAGTTTCAAGAATTAGCCCGCTGCAAAAAATGTGTTTGTGAGGGAGGACTACAACTCCCATACTGCCTAGCTTTGCAAAGCAAGCTTCCCTGTGGGGTTGCCGCAGTTGTACAGTATCTATCTGATTGAGAAACCAGTGAAGCGGAATTGATATTGCACGGCATATCGCTGCTGCTTGGTTCGACAAATGGTGACGAACGGATTAAAGGCGTGTTGCTGATATGGCTTTCGAAGGTAAGGGGACATTTGGATGATCAGATCGTGCTGACATATTTTTACCTGGATAGTTTGTTTTGAGGGAATGTTAGTTGTTTAGCTATGAGACTGTGAACGTGTGTGTTAGAGCGCCTCACCTGTGAGCCGTGGCTGTAATCGGGCTGCTGCAGCCGGGCAGGCTGGGAATGAATACGCTTGGCAGGCAGCAGTGATGGACTATGTATGGAATGAGGATCCTCATTTACTAGTAATGGAGAAGCTGCAGACTGCATTACTGGTCCGGTGATAATGCAACAGCCCACATACTTCCAGTATAATGTATATGGAAAACTGAAGCGAGTAGTATCAGCCACTGCTTCACCTGGGGTAGATAACGATGTCAGTTGTAACTGTCGAAATTGAGAACATGGGACCTGTATGAGCAGCCGGCTGCCCTCATGGGAACCACCCTCCCTCCATGATTCTCACCTTACAGTAGAAGGAGTATTCCATAGAGGAAGATACTAGTTTAAGTATGCAGACACTCAGAATCCAAGCGACAAACAGTACTGGTCAGTTTCTTCAAGGTCTTTTATTATCTAATTGTAGGAGTGAAAGAAGGAACGTTATTGCTACAGTATCTAGTAAAGGCCCTAGTTAACTGAACTGCATAACTTCATAGCCCTTTATTGAGCTTTAGTCCTGCTGCAAGCAAAAGTTGTGTCAGAGCGGTGTCAACTGTAACTGTAACAACAATAACAAACAAAACAAAAACACATTTAGAAGAACTTATGATAACTTTTGTTCAAGACAGGAGGGGTGTTGCAGGGCTCAGTACTGTGACTGGTCCTCTTCATTGTCTTAGTAAGTGACGTTGAGCGAGAACTGGAAGGGAAAGTATGCCTTTGTGCAGATGACACTGAAATTTGTAATAGGGTGGACGCTCGGGAGGGGGTGGAGCGAATATGCAGGGATCTTGGGGAAACTCGAGGAGTGGTCAAGAGCATGGCAGTTGTGGTTCAATGCAAAAAGTGCAAAAGCATGCACCTTGGGCATAGGAATCCAGAATCTGAGTGTAGGATATGAGGGTATAACTGGCCATCACTAAGCAGGAAAAGGAGCTTGAGGTTATCGTATTTGATGACCTCAAAGTGTGACAAAGCAGCAGGTAGGTGTAGTGGGATGCATTGGGAGAGATATCTATGTCAGAATGTGGGAGGTGGTGTTGCCACTGTATTGCTCGCTTGTGAGACCCCACCCTAGAGTGTTGTGTCCAGTTCTGGAGGCTGCATCTTGGACAGGACATAGACATGATGGAGGCAGTCCAGAGGAGGGCAACTAAAATGGTGCAGGGGCTGCCCAAAAAGACCTATGAGGAAAGACTGCAGGATCTCACCATGTACACCCTGGAAGAGAGGAGAGTGAGTGGGGACATGATAGAGACCTTCAGGTACCTCACAGGGGTGAGCAGGGTGCAGGAGAGGAGTCTTTCAAATGAGAAAGAGCACCAGGACCAGAGTGCATGCAATTAAGCAGAACTGGAGGTAGTTAAAGAGGGATGTGAGGAAGTTCTACTTCAGGATGGAGGCAGTCCGGTGGAGGGCAACGAAAATGATGCAGGGGTTGTATGAGAAGCCCTATGAAGAGAGACTGAGGGTCTCATCATGTACATCATGGAACAGAAGAGAGTGAAAGGAGACATGTTAGAGACCTGCAGGTACTGCATGGCCATGAACAGGTGCAGGAGGGGAGTCCCTTTCAAATGAGAAAGGGTACCAGGACCAGAGGGCATGTGATGAGGCTGGGGAGGTGACATTTCAGAGGATGTGAGGGTGTACTACTTCACTGAAAGAGTGGTGGACACCTGGAACACACTGATGGTCGAGGTGAAACAGTAGGGGGCTTCAGGCATGTGTAGGATAGACTCGAAAATATTAGTAATTAGGGAGGAGGGTCACTGGTGATCAGTTAGAGTCTGCGGATACAGACTGGGTGGGCCAAGCTGTCCTTTTTCTGCTGACAGATTCTATGTTTCTTAGTTAAAGTTAGAGGTAAAAGAGAAAATAGTTACTGGTTGGTGTTAATTACAGCCTGAAACAGTACCTAACGTTCTCTGTTACACACATTGGCCAGGATATTGAAAGATAATTAGCAAGTGTTAACAGGGCTGGTGCCTCACCAACAGTGGTTAGTGTCGTTGAAGCAGGGGAATCGGGGCTGGTGCAGTGGTAGCACTCCTGCTTATGATGCCTACCACCTGGAAATGTGCTTGAGGCATTGGAGGGCAGGCCAGGGAAGATGGATTGAGAGTCCCAGAGCGTGCTGTTCTCGAGGTGGTAGGGACTGTAGACTGTCGTGCTACAGCTACTTTGGTGACCACAGGTGGCAGTGCCAGCTGGTATTAGGAAGGGAGGACATTCATGGGCGCTGTCATGTGGTCCTGTGGTTGGCATCCTAGGTGAAGAGCAGAAGCCCTCCAAAATGTGCAGCAAGAAGCTCCCCACACCGCAGGTTGAGCACCACCAGCTGAAGTACCCACCACTGGCTGCACTTCAATTCTTATTGGTGGAACTGGTGCCCCTCCCACCATTGCCCCATCTTGTGGGGCAAGCAAGGTAGAATCAAGCAGTAGAAGATGTCTGTAGGTCCCAGGGAAGGCAGGCAATGGGATTGGGTGTGGGGGAATCATGGTGAGATAAGACTTGCTGGTGTGAAGGGGGGGGCAAAGTACAGTAAATTGTTAAAAAAATAAAAACCAGGAGGCTCACTAAATGCGCCATACTTAAAGGCACAGTTAGGGAGGTAGTAACCTGTTAGGGAGCAGCACTTACATAAACTGGTGTACCTATGCTGGTTGCATGACTGTGCCTTGTATACAGACACTCTGGCATACTCCAGAACAGTATTATCAAACAGACATATTTCTGATGTGCAAAAATTAAAAATGCTTCAGAAATAAGAAGTTACAACTGACTTCATAAAATTTTTTTATTTTCCTGTCTGCCTGTTTTGGCTCCACCGGCTCTTTAAACAGCCATTGGTGTCATGCTATTTAATTCCTCCACAAACCTGATCTTAAGTGCCGCAGTACTGCCCTACCCACCTGATTGCTATTCCAATAATGTTTCAAACTTGCCTTGGTAGTCTCATTGACCCCACCTTCCAAATGCCGGTCTGATCTGTGTAAAACATTTCACTGGCATTCTAGTGGTCTTGCACCCCCCTAATTGTAATTCGCTCCATGTAAAACATTTCCCTGGCAGTATAGTAACACCCTCCCATGACTGTCATACTGCTCCATTTAAAATATTTCCTTGGTAGTCTAGTGGCACCCTCAACCCGCTCCCCCCTATCACCAGTCCGATCAGCGCAAAACATTTCCCTGACTTCCTGATGGCCCCTGCCCTAATCCTCATACCGATCCAGTTATAACATTTTCCTGGTAGTCTTGTTGCTCTGCCATCATCGTTATATTGCTCTTTTATTTATCTATTTATTGAATTCTTAGATTACAATATCTCTGAGCAAAAACGGCTCTTTTACAGAGGTTCCATGTCAGTGGGGAAGGGTAACATACATACAAAGGTAAACATGTTGAATTTACAAGTAGCAGCAGTCTAGAAAATTGACTGGACATTGTAACTAGAAATCTGCAACCAGGTAGGTACACCAATGAAACAGAAACAGAGTAATAAACACATGGACCCAAGAGAGGGGGCAGCCTAGGAGGCCTTATTGATACCATATGGATAGATAACAGGGGGTGCTAGGTACTGGTAGGGTGGGAAAAGCGAAGAAAGCAAGTGGAGGGTGACAGGGTTGTTAGTGCAGGAGAGAAGGGGTTGTGAGATAGGCGAGAGACAGGGATAAAAAGCATGAGAGAAGGGATGGAATCAAGGTTCACAAGCTGGGACACAGGTGCTGGGATGGATCATCGGAGAACAGAGGTGCCAGTTAGGTGAAACAATCACAGTTACTGTTTGCTTTGAGGTGCTAACAAAGCATGTGTTTGAATGGGCCCAGTTTTGGTACGGATTATTTATTTATTTATTTATTTAGTTTTTGTTGACTGGGTAAGTACTCTAGACAAATCCTGCCTATTTTCAGGCACGACCCGGGGGAGGGGGATACAGGTGAATGCCAACTGACCTTGAACCAGATTAAGCTGTTGGTGGTATTTTTAGTGAATGAGAGAAATGTGGCCAGGACACCGGGGAAATTCCCCTACTCTTTTCGATAAGTGCCATGGGATCTTTAACATCCACCTGAACTACCACCAATCCAGGCAGATGGGACCTCGGTTAAACGTCTCATCCGAAAGATGGCACCTCAGAAGTGCAGCACCTCTCTCATGTTACACTACAGTGTCAGTACTGGGATATTAACCCAGGTGCCAGATGTGGGAACTGAACCCACAGCCCTCTGATCTCCTGGCCTCAGAGGCGAGTGTGCTTCCTACTGAGCCACTGACACTAAATTAGATATCAGAGTGCAGGGCATTGTACCAAAGAAGTGCTCTGTAAGTGAAGGATTGTTGCCCTTGGGTTGTGTGGCACCTGGGTACAAGGAAAAGTTGATTCCTGAGCTACAAGTGTGTTGTGAGCTGCAGTAGGGGCTTAGAAGCTTTACAACTCCAAGAGGTGTGAGACCAAGGATAACTTTTTTAGTTAACGTGCAGGTTTGTTATTAAATCCTACCGTTTAGCTGAAACCATCCAGTTTGTGCATACAGGTCACTGGTGTGCGTGACGCAGGCTGCTCCAGTGAGGAGTATGAATGCTTTGAGTGCCACGGATATCCTACGGAGGGATGTAGTTGAGGCTGACCCATAAATCGGCTACCTCAGCTGAATCCAAACTTGGCCCTTTTAGAACTCTCCTTGGGGAACATATATTTCCTCCAGCTCCTGTGATTGCTTCTAACTTGACTTTTCTTCCTGCCTACCTCTGTTCCTCTTTACTAGTCGTCAGCAACTCTCTTTGGTTCTCTCTTGCCTCCCTCTCCTTCCTCCCTCTTCTCCCCTCCTCAGTTTTTTCCCATACCTTCAGCTTTCTCCTTGTCCCCAGCTCTGTCTGGCATTAGTATGTACCCGTTTCCATCTTGACTAGTTTGATTAATTATATAATGTGTTTACCTGACTTTGGCTAGTTTTTATCCTGTCCAATATTGCTTGCTTTATTTGTACCGAATTTGCTTGTCACTTCCTGTATCCTTTATGTGTACCTCCCTGATGTGAAGCCTCTTAAAGAGAGTCTCTGACTCAAAGGTTTGTAATTCCAATTCTCTTAATAAAAAAATAAATAAATGATCAACCTGTAATCAATTATGGTGATGACAGAGCTATATATTGCTAGTCTTAGAGCCTCGGATGTCAGGCTATGTTTCTGGCTGTGGAGTTACCCAATCCTAATATTGACAGCTCTGGCTACTTTCTCAGTGTGCTGCGCATAGGATAGGGAGCTATCCACAGTTACCCCAATATATCTGAAGTGTTGGATCTGTTGTAGTGGGATGCCAGTGCGGTTTCTGATGGTGAGAGTTAGGTATTTGTGCTCGTTGCTTGAGCTGCCAAAAAGCATGACTTTAGGCTTTTTGTAGTTCAACACCAGTTTGTGACTACTGAACCAGTCCTCCACTTTCTTAAAACTGAGCTGTAGGTGGTGTTCCAGAAACATTTTTGTGGCAATCTAGTTGTTCCTCCACCACACGATTGTCATACTGTTCCATTAAAAACATTTTTCTGATCATCTAGTGGCCCTCTACGCCACCAGTTGCCAGTTCGATCCATGTAAAACATTTCCCTGGCAGTCTAATGGCCCACACTTCCTGATTATCATGCGAATCTGTTTAAAACATGTCCCTGGTAGTCTAGTGGCCCACCCATCCCCTTATTGCCATACCACTCTGTTTGAAACATTTCCCTGGCAATCTTGTGGTCTCTCCTCCACTCAGTTGTCATACTCATCCTTTTAAAACATTGCTCTGGTAGTCTAGTGGCTGCACACGCCCTGATCATCTTGCTGCTCTGTGTAAAATATTTCCTGGTGGTGAGAACCCCCACCCCGATTGCCAGCCCGGTCCATGTAAAACATTTCACTTGTAGTCTAGTGGCCCACATGCAGTCACTGGCACACCTAAGGTACACACCCACTCTGGCCTACCCATTTAGTACCTGTCACCCTCATCCGCCTATTAGCCCCTGACACAGCCAGCAGTACTGGCCATAGTGACTGCCAGTTCCAGTAAGTTGGCAACTGGCACAAACCAACTCCTCACACCACCTCACTGGTCACCAGCAGACTGACAAGGAGTGGATGCTTATGTACTGTTGAAACTGCTGTTGGTGATGGGGGAGGTGGGAGCTGAGTGGGTGAGGTGGGGAAGGAGTGGGAGTGTGTGCACTGTACCTGGGATTACATGGAAGGGGATACCACTGGACTACTAGGAGCATTTCTGTACAGTCTGGGATTGGGTGGGGGATGCACTAGACCACCAGGAATTTTGAAAGTCTCTCGGGGATAAGGACGGTGTTGCAGATGTCACAGTGGGTGGCTACCTGAGGACCAGTGATCACTGTACAGTGTGATTCAGTGTAAGTACTGTGGCAGGATCAAACTTCACAAAGGCAAGAGTCCTGGACTTCATGAGAGCCAATTTTAAAAAAGATGGGGAATGCCTCAGGGATGCCCTGGCGGGGGGAGGACATGAGGGGAGAAGAGGAACAGTGGGCAAGTCTAAAAGGAGGGCTAGAGCAGGCAACAAACCTCTGTGTCAGACAAGTGAGCAAGAGCAGGAGAAAAAAGAGACCGCTTTGGTTCTCAAAAGAGGTGGCCGAGAAGATAAGGGCAAAAAGGTAGCATTCAGGAGGTATAAGGAGACACAGAGAGAGCAAGATAGGTGTATGAGGAGTAACAAGAGGGAGGCAGGGAAAGCAATTAGAAGTGCAAAGGTGCAGATGGAGGTGAAAAATAGCCCAGGCAGTGCAGAAAGGGGGCAAGGTATTTTTCAGGTACGTAAGCGAAAGGAAAAGGCCAGGAGAGGGATAGTAAGGTTTAGGAAGGAAGGAGGGGGAGTGTGTGGAGGGAGACCAGGAAAAAGTGGACATCTTGAACAAGTACTTTTGTTCAGTGTTTACTGAGGAAGGGGAAAGTGAGGGACCACAGATAAGGGCCAGGAGCAGTGAGGGAAGGGAGGCTGACACTAGTCCATTTACAGAGGAGAGGGAGCTTGTAAATCTGAAAGTGGACAAGGCAGTGGGGCCAAAAGGAGTGCATCCTAGGATACTGAGGGAGCTCAGAGAGATGCTGGCATCCTAGGATATTGAGGGGAACTCGGAGAGGTGCTAGCTGCATCTCTGACAGCCCTGTTCAATAACATGCTGGAGATGGGAGTGGTTCCGGAGGACTTGAGGAGGGCAGATGTAGTCCCACGTCACAGAAGTGGAAGCAAAGAGAAGGCTGGCAACTACAGGCCAGTCAGCCTTACTTCAGTGGTGGAGTAAGTAACGGAATCACTACTGAAGGAGAGGATTGTAGAACATCTGGAATTCAGTATCCTTCAGGATCCGAGGCAGCACGGATTCACTTGAGAGAGATCATGTCAAACAAATCTGATAGCATAGATTTCTTTGACTAGGTGACCAGGGAATTGAATCAGGGGTAGAGTGGTGGATGTGGCCTACCTAGACTTCAGTAAGGCATTTGAAACTGTTCCACATAGGAGACTAGTAAACAAGCTGAGAAGCCTATGAGTGGGTCCTAAGGTGGCAAACTAGGTGAGAAATAGGTTGGGGACAGGAAACGGGGTGGTGGTAAATGGAGTTCACTCTGAGCCAAGGGAGGGTGACAAGCGGGGTGCCACAGGGATCAGTTTTTAGTCCAATCCTTTTTAATAGCGACATTGCAGAGGGGCTAGAAGGGAAGGTATGCCTCTTTGCAGATGACACTAAAATCTGTAATGGGGTAGACACTATGGGGGGGAATGAATAGTGATCTAGAAAAGTTGGAGGAATGGTCAAGGGTGTGGCAGCTGGGTTTCAATGCAGAGACGTGTAAAATCATACATTTGGGACACAGAAACCCAGGGGCAGAGCAGAAAATGGTGGGGATAGTATTAACCACCACCAAACAGGAAAGGGATCTGGGAGTAATCAAATCTGATGAACTAAAGGTGGCCAGACAGTGTGACAAGGCAGTGGGGAGAGCTAGTGAGATGCTAGGCTACATAGGGAAGGGGTATCACCAGCAGAAAGAGATAGGTGCTGTTGCTACTGTATAGATCGCTGGTGAGACCTCACCTAGAGTACTGTGTCCAGTTCTCCAGAAGGACATAGACAGGGTTGAGGTGGTCCAAAGGAGGGCAAACAAAATGGTGCAGGGTTTGCATCACAAGCCTTATGAGGAGAGACTGAAGGACCTCTATATGTACACCCTGGAGAAAAGGAGGGAGGGGGTATATGGTAGAAACATTCAAATACCTCACAAGTATAAACAAAGTTCAAGAGGGAAGCATTTTTCAGAAAAAGAGATGCTCAAGAGCAAGGGGAGATGCTATGAAGCTGGAAAGGGGGAAGATTCAGGGGAGGTGTGAGGAAGTACTTCTTCATGGAAAGAGTGGTGGATGCCTGGAATATGGGGGCAACAATGGTAGTGGGCTTCAAGAATGCATGGGATAGGCATAAGGGAACCTTAGAGGTAGGAAACCGGGCGGGGGGAGCTGGAGATCAAGTAGGGTCTGCAGTGTTATAGTAGGCAGGAAAAGACTCAGTGGGCCAATCGGTCCTTATCTGTCATTAACATCTATGGTTCTATGTAAGGGGATCCACTAGGCCACAAAGACAGTTAACTATTAATTAATTTGGGCCTCGGACAGGGGGTTGTTGGGTGATTGAGCACTATTATGCATGTTGGTAAGGGCGGGGTTTTGGAAGCTGTACATGGCACTTCCATGGTAGCATTTTACCACTTCCAAAATCTGCTGACTATAACACTGCATTCTGTATGCTAGATGGTGCCCTCATTTGGAAGGGCATAGTTGTGTATTCAGTGCGATCGTGCTAAGCACTGTGTGCCATGCACTGTGTCCTTTAAATATTAACCTTGCCACATTTGAATGCACTATGCTTGGTTATTGTAGCACTGTTCATGGTTGTTTTTTTATTATTATTTTGCTCTTTTTTTTTCTGGCTCTGTCTGACTGGACATGCATCAGTCTTGTTCCCTGTGCCCACTTCCCCTGACCCACTTCAACTCCTGGGCACCCTGGCTTGCCACCAGGGGAGCCTTGCCCCCAATGGTGACTCGGTCAGTATAGGGAGTGAGGATTTATGGTCAGCAGCATGGGGCCTGTGGCGTGTGACAGAAGTCATGGTGCGTGGCCAGATTGTTTTTCTGGTGTGGTACCTCAGGGAGGTGTGGCATCCAGTGACTTGATGGTGTGTACACCACACATCTGGCAAGCCTCCCAACACTGTGTAGGTCCAGCCGTTGGATCCCTGGCCTCCATCAGGTGTCAGTCATACTACGGTAGCTCCCCCAACTCCCCCCCAGAGGAGGAGAGCAGTATGTGGGACACTCGCTCCTCCTGTTTCCCTCGTTAGCCTTATAGCAGCTGGGCACTGATTGAACTTGGCTTGCTGGTGTTGCAAGCAGAAGCCTTACTGCTGTGCTGGTCCAGCGCTGTTCATGTTAAAAATTAGACTAAAGGCTAGAGGTTAAGTCAAAGAATGGCTGTTTTTAGGTACTGTAACATTATATGCATATATAGGGGATGTGACAAGGGCTGACTTAAAAGATTCCACCATGTTGGTTCGACATTGATTTCATTGACCAACACTGCAGCGACAGCACAGTGCCAATGGCGACCACGTTGCCCTCAAGTGTGCCTTCCGACTGCCGTCACGGCAAAGCACCGGGGCACATCATGGCTAAAGGCCCGGCCCAACATGGGGGGCTTCTCTCACCGCACCCCTGAAAATAATATAATCACCTTGAGGTCAGAGGTATGGGGGGAACCGTGCAACATTCCTGGCGCAGCAAGATGGCAGGCACTGCAAAATCCCGATTGACGGAATGACTGTGAATTGGGTTGCAGTGCCCACATTGCCATCGATGTAGGGGTTTTGCTGCGTTGATGGCACACTGCCTTAAGATATCATTATATCTTCATGAGAGGATCTCGTTCTGTTGACATCTTATGAGTGACAAAGACACGGGTGAGATAGCACTAGACCAGTACCCTCAAATGACGATAAGTATATCTTTGAGCAGAACATGTCATATTTGATTTATACAATCAGTGGTTAGGTGATTTTGTGACAGAAATGGTAAAAAACAAGAAAAGGAAAAGTGTAAAAGTATAAACTGTGCCTCTGTTAAATGGCTCGGCATAAGAGCGGAAATCTGTCTACTGTAGCTAAAAAAATAAAAATAAATAAATAAATGGCATCTCACATGTGAAAATAAATATCTGAACATTCTTGGTGTACTGTCCAAGTCAGGGAAATCAATTTCTGAGCATGCTCAGTTACCATTATCATTTATTTGGCTCATGTTGCCAAAAGTAACATGTTTATTTTGGCAAAATTATTTTCACACATATTACATAAAACAAAATGTTAGTATTTTTATATGTCTGGCTGCCTCCCTGATAGCCTTATTCAGTCAGCCATTGGAATTGGGTGGGGTTCTGGAGGATTGGAGGAGAGTGGATGTGGTCCCTCTAAATAGGAGTGGCAGCAGGGAAGAGGCTATAGGCCTGTGGGTCTCACCTCAGTGGTGGGGAAATTAATGGAAACACTGTTAATGGAAAGTTGGTAGAGTATCTTGAATGAAAGCAACATGGATTCATGGGGGGAAGATTGATTCCTTTGACTGAATGACCAGGGAAGATGATCAGGGGAGGGCGGTGGACGTGGCCCATCTGGACATTAGCAAGGCTTTTGGCATTGTGCCGCACAGGAGACTGATTAAGTAATTGAGCAGCCTGTGTGGGGGATGTAAAGTGGTGAACTGGATTAGAAATTGGTTAATGGATGGGAGACAGAGGGTGGTGGTCAATGGCACTCACTCTAAGGATAGAAGAGTGACAGAGTGCTGCAGGGCTCGGTACTGAGGCTGGTTCTCTTCAGTGTCTTTGTAAGTGGTACTGAAGTTTAATTGGAAGAGAAAATATGTCTTTTTGCAGATTATACCAAAATTTGTTATAGGGTGGACAGTCAAAAGGGGGTGGAAAGAATGTGTAGGGATCCTGGGTAACTCGAGGAATGGTCAACAACATAGCAGTTGGGGATCGCTGCCAAAAGGTGCAAAATTGTACACCTAGGGCATAGGAACCCAGTAACTGAGTGTAGGATGGGGGGGTGGGGGTATTGTCAGTCACTAAGCAGGAAAGGGACCTTGGGGTTATCATATCTGGTAGGACAGGTGAAAAAACAGTGTGTAGGGCCAGTGTGTTGCTGGGATGCACTGGGAGGAGGTGTCTTCAGCAGGAGGAGGGTGGTGGTGTTGCCACTGTATCACTCACTAGTGAGACTCAACCTGGAGTATATTGTGTTCAGTTTTGGAGGCTGCACCTGAGAAAGGACATAGGGTGAAGGCAGTCTGAAGGAGGACAATTAATATCATGTAGGAGTTGTACCAAGACCCCTATGAGGAGAGACTGAGGGATCTCAACATGTATACCCTCCCTGGAAGAGGGGAGAGTGAGAGGGGCCATTACTTCACTGACCTCAGCAGTTGTGACTGCTCTGCCTAGGCTTGCAGCTTTGTTTCACTTCTTTCCTCCCTTGCTACCCTCCCCACTTTTCTCCGCCCCTCCATCCCCTGATACTCCCCGTCTCTCTCCCACCCCCACCTACCATTCTACCCTCTCTTACCTCCCACCTACCATTCCACCCCCATCCCGCTCCTCTCCTCATGTCTTCCTCTCCCTATCACCCTATCTCTTGTTGCTCCACCCCCAGACTACCTAGCACTTATCTTTCTGTTCTTGCACTTATGAAAATGTCAAATCCTGGACTGCATACCCCCTTTTCCCACCCCTTCCCTTCTTATCCCCCACACCTTGTTTCACTGATGTCACCCCTAGGATTGTTTTCATTTGTATCTGTGCCTTGCTATATGTACACTCGTATTGTTAATTGTGCATTATTTGCCACTGGCTGTTTGCTACTGTGCTAGTCTATACACATGTACTGCCTTTTGCTACTAAGTTAACCTCCTGATCTGTATTGTATCTTACCACTGTTTTGCTTGCACCCATTGCTGATGTGGAACCTTAGTAAAAGAACCATTTGTTCAAAGGTATTTGTAAGCCTAGTAGTAAATAAATAAAAATAAATGAAAAGATAGAAACCTTCATGTACCTCACAGGGGTGAGCGGGGTGCAAGAGGGGAGTCGCTTTCAAATGAGAAAGAACACCAAGACCAGAAGACATAGAGGTGAAGTGTGTGGGGTAAAGAGGAATTTGAGGAAGTTCTACTTCACTGAAAGAGCCGGAGACACTTGGAATAGTCCGTCGAAGTGGTGGAGGCGATAACAGTAGGGGCTTCAAGCATGCGTGAAATAGACATAAGGGAATATAACTGAATAAGCAGGGAGGAGGGAGGGTCGCCAATGACCAGTTAGGGTCTGTTGAAGCATACCAGCCAGGGATCATCTGGACAGACTGTGTGGGCCAATTGGTCCTTTTCTGCCGACAGATTCTGAGTTTATGAGTTAGACCATTGGTAAAAAGAATGAACAGCAGTGGCCCCAAAACTGAATGCTGTGGGACCCCATTACTCATAACCCTCCCAAAAGAACATGTCTAACTGACTCTAACTCTGTGCTGCCTAAACAAAAAAGTGTGCACAGCAACACCCCCAATAATGTTACAGTTAAAGAGCTTCAGCATAAAATAAAAAAAAAATTGCACACCACAGCAAGTATGGTGAGAAAAATTACAGCTATGGATTTATTAAACCAACAGAGGCATCCAGAATGGCTGACCTAATGCACCTCCGCATCACCTCCTATATGACTTCATCAGGAAGCCTGATGAATACTTCTGTCAATTTAATAAATTTACTTGTGCATTTTTTCTGTATGTTGATATTGTGTACCCCCTCCTTTGTTTTACCCTGTGCTGCTGACCTCCCAAATAATCCTAAACCACCACAGCACATCCTCAGCCAGGCCAAAAGTCGCAAGTTTATCTAAGAGCAAATCATGATTGACCAAGTCAAATGTCTTGAACAAATCTAAAAACAAGGCACCGACCTGTTCACTTCTATTACGTGCCTTGAACTAAAAATCAGTCCAACAAAGCAAGGCAGAGGATGTGCAGTGGCCAGGTTTCGACACCCTTTTGGCAGCCAGTCAGCAAATAATGGGCATTTACATAATCAATGAGCTGATCTTATTCTTCCTGTCCCAAAAGCTTAGAAAGAGGCAGCAAAATAAATATAGGACAGTAAAGCTGACCTGCTGGTGCAGCAGTAGAGCTTCCACTTGCGACATCAATGACCTGGGTTCAGGAACAAGCCTAGGCCATTTGAGGGCCGGCTGTGGGGGAGGTTGGCTGAGAGCCCCATGGACACTTGCCTCCTTCAGGGAGGTAATATGGTTTCTGCTGCAATACTGCCACCTGGATGACCACAGGTGGTGGTGCAGTTGGGACCATGAATTGAGGGAGGGGACATAGGCGGCATGACCTGTTGCATCAGCAAGGCCTTCCTGACACCTGGGGGCAAGACAGAAAATGCAGAAAAAACGCCCTGACTGCAGTAGGATGCAGTCTGCTGCCTGTTTCAGGCTCCACACCACCAACTGAGGTCTTCCTTGTTGCTTGACACTTGAACTGTGTCCTGGGATGTAAGGGATAGAGACAGACCTGCTGTTTGTTGTAGCATGTCCAGCATATTCATTGATGGAATGTGGTATAACTGCGGTTGTGAGATTAAGGTTGATAAAAATAGAACAATAAGCAGCACAGGTAACAAAACCATTTCTGGACAACTGCATAATCACAACTGTTGCACACATAAACTCAAAGCACACACCACCTGAAAAAGGAAAAATGCCAAGCTCCAAACTAGTAAAATCGTTTTCTGTTATTGACACCAAAAGGACAGGTCATGTACTTTCCCACCTAATGTGTTTTGGATTCTCTCAATCCTTGGTGTGTGCTCGATTTTATGTGTGCATCAGTTTTGTTTGTTGATTAAGCACCACCTACCCTGTGCAGGCTTTTTTCATTTTGCTGTAATCAGAACTATGAGGACTAGAATAAGATTGACAACAATGGGAGCAAACTAGGTAGCAAAAGTGCCTATGCAGGACAACCGAGGATGACTTAGCCCACCCCTGTCTTGGGAGAGAGAGAGATATAATAGAGGTATGGCTACCAGCATGCATAGCAGGATCTGTGGAGGGGTTGTGGGATAACAGATGGACCTGACTCACAACTTTAGTTTCAACACACAATCTCTGTCAGATATTTATTTAAAACACAGTGGATAACCTTAAGCAATGGCGTATCTCTTCTTGAATATATCAGTTTGCAGCACCAGACTATACATGTTCTTTCTCTGCACATGGTTAGCACCTGCTAACCCACTGATCTATGTCTTTAGTGAAAATTAATTCCCTATGTTGGTCTTGTGTGTTTGGGTGATGGGGAGCTCAAAAAAAGAAAAAAACCCAAAACAAGCTAAAGACAAAGAACCACAGTGCAGAAGCACTGGAGCAAGGGTCACCCCAAAGGGCATTGGCAATGGAGCCAAGTTTCAAAGAAACACAACATCACACACACCCATAATGCAACACATCATGGGATGTATATGCAAATCACCATTAAAAGTTAGGCTGGTTCAGCTTAAAGCAGGAATGCATGGTGCCAAAGGGCCTCTCAAACAATCTATAATTTGCATGCATTTTAAATAACACAACGGGGGTTTTCTGACATCTCTATACCTGTAACTTAATTTATATAATATAGTCCCCTAGTAACTTTTTACCTGTATCAAAATCACCTAGTGCTATGGTATTTTCAACATTTACAGGTTTCATACACATAAGGCATATACATCAAGATATTTTATGTCATAGTGCTATTGCACAGTAAATCCAACGAGGAACACAGCCTGTTGTTTTACATTAGCTCAGAGGTCAATACAATAACCTCCCTGTATGAGGACCTGAGAGGGTAAAGCAAAATTAAAGAGGACACTATAGCATAGTTAAAAATGAGAGGGGCGTCCATAGGGGGCCAACCTTATGGACTAGATTTTGTAAAGGATGGATTAGGCTAAGAAATAGAAGAACTATTGCAACAGATTTAAGAAAAGGTTGGTCCTCAAGACTGGCAGGGTCTCCCTGTCGCAGGATCCCAGAAAGTTAAGAGGACAGATGGGAGAGGCGGTCCAAAGTTGAGAGTTGAGTTAGTGCAATGAGGAGATCCTGAAGGGAAACCAGATCACTGTACACCATCTACAAAGAAGTCTCTTAGCCTGCATGCTCAGAAGTATGATTTTTAAGTACTTATGTATAGTGCCTCAGCTCACATGCCTAAAATAAAACACAGGCCCAAAGTGTTGTCTCTGTTTTAGTTCCCTAAGATTATACTATACTGATTTTGCTATCAAGAGGTGTTTTCGCGTGAATGATTAGGATGCTTGCCATTGATTCTTATTCGGAAAATGTTTTGCCTTTTTTTTTTTTCTCCTTGCTTTCTTCCTTCTGCCTGAGCCTGTGGGGAGTCCTATGGAACCCTTCTGCTTGGACTGGACTGGGATGTTGATTGTAAGGGCCTGGGGTTGGGTCATCGGTTCTAGGGGCTAAATTGAGGATAGAGCAGGTGGCGCAGTACCCCCGCAGGATGGCGGTGGCCGATTTGTGGATCTAATGGTGGTGCGTGGCTCAGCCCAGTAGCGTACCAGCTCATGTTGAGTCTGCTGAATACTGGATCTGTGCTGCTGTCTAGTGGTGGTGTGGTGGAGGAAAGCCTTCTGGAACTGTACTGTGTGGGGGCAATACTGTGGACAATAGTGCCTTGGGAGCTGTACCTTCCCCGATGACAGCCCAGTCTATATTTAACTGTTGGAATAACCAGTTGGCATATGAGGTCACGAGCTGTTGGCTCGTTTGACTGTAGTTCATGACTGGGGCTGCCCACCCTGCGGACTTGAGGGACAGTGGTTTTATTTTGCTAATTATCTGAGGGGGGGGACTTTGTTAGTACTGTCCCTCTGTGATTCCACTTATGGTCAGTTGGAGCATTGACTGGATCTGCCGCCCCACCAAACTTTTTTTTATGGGGGTGGTAAGGGGTTGCTCGATTTTTAGTTGTGGGGGGGGGCCTGGGATCCACAGCCCATCTTTGAGCTTGCTTTTTTTCCTTGGGTATATAGTGCAGATTAGGGGTGTGTGGCCCTTGGGGGAGCCCTGTGGGCTCAGGTGGAGAGGGAATGAGTTTTTTTATTTTGCGGTTTGCTTTTCCTTCTGGGGTGGGGGGAGCAGGTTGTTAATTGCTTCACTGTGATATCTGAATGTCTGAAAGGATTGGTAATGTGGCTCAGAACCAGCTACTTGGGGAACATGCAGTACCTTAAGGGTTATACCTAAGGTTTTTGGGCCACAGGGGGGCTGCTAGCTGCAGGTCGCCCAAACATTAACACCATAAAGCCATCTACTTTGTTGTGCAGTTCATTGTTTTCTTGCTGCATGTCATGTTTGATGTCTGTCATTCAAGTAGGGGGCAATGGGGAGAATGGGGGGGTTCCCTTCTTCTGTTCTGTGTGTAATCATAAAATGATTCCCTTCCTCTGTTCTGTGTGTAATCATAATGTGCTACATAGATGTCAAAATATCTTATTTTATGTTAAAGGGTTAGCCAACCCAATAAAATGAAGTCAGGTTTTACAGGCGCTGCAGAGGGTCAGAGTGTCTATAGCATTATTGCAAGAAATGCATTCACCGCAAGATGAACATAAACAATTTAAGAGGACCTGGGTTGGGCAGTGTGTCTATCTTCATACATTCAACATCCACATAGAAGGGGAGTAGCAGTGCTGATTTGAAAGGGGCTACCTCTGCAAATTGATAGGGTGGTTAAAATGTCCTGGGCCATTACATTTAAATAGAGTGTCAGTTTGGGTCCACTCCATTTGCCTTACTGAATGTTTACGCCCAGTGCTCAGTTCAGGAGAAAATGGCTTTTTGTCAAGACACCTTGTTGAGCTTTCCCCAGGCACTGGCCAGTTACATATCTTGGGGGGTGATTTCAACTTGGTATTAAACAGTTACATGGCTCGGTAGACTCACGGTGGAAGCATTGTAACTGCAGAGAGGAGAAGTGAGGCTTTTAGAAAACTCCTTAGGGAGCTGGTTTTGGAGGATTCCTGGGGGTGGTAACAACCCCATGACGTGGATTATACATTTTATTCAACCCCCCCCCCCGAGATTGAACTGTAGGCTTAATATGCTTTTTCTCCCCAGGGAATGGTTGTATGCAATTTTGCAGTCCTCCATTGGTCACTTTACCCTATCAGACCTCAATCCTGTTTCGGTGGATCTGGCAGTGCAGCCTGCCTGTAAGAATCTGCCTGGCATCTTAACAATTCCCTCCTGAATATTCCATAGAAATGTAGAAACATAGACTTTGACGGCAGCTAAGAGCCACTTGTCCTACCTAGTCTGCCCATTTCCCTACCTACCTACTGGATAAGCTGCAGATCCTAGTTAACCTACAGACTACTACTTCTTGCCCCCCATCAGAATTGCCTTTTGTCTGTCCCATGCATTCTTGAATTCCCCCACTGTTTTTGACCCTGCAACCTCCTCAGGAAGGCTGTTTTATGCATCCACCACTCTGTCTGTGAAAAAATACTTCCTCACATTGCCCCTGAGCCGTCCCCTCTATGTCTTCAAATTGTGTCCCCTTCTTCTTGCACATCTCTTTTTCTGAAAGATGCTACCCTCTTGAACTTTGTTGATTCCGTTGAGGTACTTGAAAGTTTTTATCATGTCCCCCCATCTTCCTCCTTTCCTCAAGGGTATATATATTAAGCTCCTTTAGTCTCTCTTCCTATGGCTTCTGGTGCAGACCCTGCACCATTTTAGTTGCCCTCCTCTGGACTGCCTACATCCTGTCTATGTCCTTGCAGAGATCGGGTCTCCAGAACTGCATGCAGTACTCCAGATGGGGTCTCACCAACTGTCTGTACAGGGGGCACAATCTGAAGATGGGGGGGTGGCTCAGGGGCAGTGTGAGGAAGTATTTTTTTCACGGAGAGGGTGGTGAACACATGGAATGACCTTCCTGAGGGAGTCATGAGGTCAAAAACAGTGCGGAAATTCAAGAATGCAGGGTATAGACATAAGGCAATTCTGGAGGGGGGAGGTAGGAGGAAGTAGGCTGTTGGTTAACTAGGATATGCAGCTTATCCAATAGGTAGGGAAATGGACAGACAAGGTGAGCCAAGCGGTCCTTATCTCCAATCAAAGTCTACATTTCTATGTTTCTGTAATACATTCTATACTACATCTAAACCCTTTTGGTGTCTGGAAACAGACCACCCTGTTTTAATGATGGCTTTCCTTTTACTTGGGCCCCACAAAACAAAATGTACTATTTGGATGTCAGAATTACCAACCCCCTCCCCACCAGCTTTCCATATAGGTTTGACCATATCTCTCTCTCTTCCAAGAGAGAGCCAGGACTTGAATCAGTAGACATTTCTCCCCCTTTCCCTGGGAGGGCAGGGTGGCTGCACTGAAAATGAATGTTCTCCCCAGCCTTCTCTTTTATTCTCAGGCCCTGCCGATACAGCCACCTAGGGCATTCGGGATTAAACTTCAGCAGGCAGTGCTGAAGTTTTTGTGGCTGGGGCACAGAAAGAGAATCAGATATCACACCATGTGTCTTCCGGGGAGAGAGACTTACTCTTCTTAATTTTAAACATTGTTATATAGTGGCCCAGTCAGCGCAGTTGGTAGACATTATTAAGCAGAATCTTGAAACTGGCTGGTATGCTCTTGAGAACAGGAGCTAACTCCCAGGTCCTCTCTGTACCCTACCCTTTATGCCCTGGATGGTTCCTAACATTGACAATTTATCTAACCTTCTTTGCAGGTCCTTCTGACCTGTAAGAAATTAACATAGTCTGGTAATGGCCGTAATCCATCGAAACAGTTTTTTTTCGGGCGGGGGGTGTGTGTTCTTTGCAGACCTCAAAAACAGATATAACCTTCCTAACACGGATCGTTACCAGTTTTTTTTTCTTTCAAGTGAGGCACTACATCTTGTCTGGGGAAAAGAAACTTCACTTTACTACAGACCTTACAACTTTGGAAGATTTAAAAACAAAAAGTGCCACTCTCAGTGAATTGTGCTGCTGGCGGAAACAAACTGAATAAGAAGAAAAAAAACCAAAAATGCGCGCAGTCACACAAACTGTGACATTCTGAAAAGATCTGCCAAACACAATCAGGGTATTTGTGTTTAGTCTTTATTTCTTGCAGTAACAGCCACAGCAAACCATGCAGGTAACCAACTCAGCACAGCACCTCAACGGTTTGCGCATGCACGCTTTGTCAAAATGAGGGTAGGGGTACACATTATCATGTATTTTGGGATTACCCCCATATTCGAGAATTCTCGAGGGAGGTGCAGCTAGAACTAGAACAAATTTGGGGCTTTCAGATGACCTTTATATAAAACCCTGGTGTTAGCTGCCTCCCCTTAATTTAAAACGTCAATAGACCAGAGAGTTATTACATATTTTTTGCCTCATGGCTGTTAAAAGTATTTCCTATCATTGGCTTACATCCATGATTCCAACCCTGGGAATGGACGGAGAGGATCCAGCATGTGGCAGATACAGAAAAAAATCACAGCTGACTTGAGGCTGATAAGGAAGAAGTATTTGGTTAAGTGGGAAAAGGTGAGCCGGCCCAGTAGCGTAAAGGGCAGAGGAGCCCAGCACTTCTCCTCTCCTACGCCGGTGACCCGAGTTTGGCAGCGAGCTCTGGCTGCCAGGGGTTGGCTGGGAGAGTATTGAGTGGCTGTCAGGCAGTTCTCCTCTCTTGGATAGGGGAAGTTAGCTTTCCCGGCCATTGACTGCCACTGAGTGGAGGCTCGATGGTAGTGCTGGGCAGATGGGGGGCTGGGGCTAGGCTGAGTGAGTGGATCGGGGCTCGTTTGGGCCACGGCGTATACGCACAAACCGTAGCCAAGACCCGGGAGTAAAGGGGAAAACCAGGAGGAAAATGCCTTCGGTCAAAGGATGAAGACCGACCCCTTGCAGGCCTTGCACCAGTGGCCAGGCACCTGTCACACTCCAGTGGCAGAGGACGACAGCAGAAAGGTAGGCCCCAGTGGAGCCGGGTGACATGGCTGGTCAGAAGGGGGTAGCTGGGGCGAAAGGAGAAAAAACACAATATGGGGGGAAAAAAAGAAAAAAGTGGGAAAAGGTGGCTAGCCCATTGGCAGCTCAACTGATGTAATCTGGCACTCTGAATGCCATGGCCCAGCTGGGCCATTTCCCTCTCTTCTTCCGCCTCCCTGTGCTCCCCCTATAGGAGGTTTCACCGACTGCGCTGACAGGCATATGGTTCTCAGTTTTTAATTGTTGCAGTTTATAGTTGATTGCCAAAAATGATGCTTTCTTTACACTTGGAGGTAGTGGTGAGTTTGATTAAAATGAGCTCCATTATTTGTGTGCTTTACGTGCTGTATTTTGTAAAATTCAGAACTTCAGGGGCTAGATTGGAGGCAGTGTAGTGCAATGGTTTAAGGCTCTGAGCTGCAAACCTGGAGACCTGGATTTGAATCCCACAGCCCCGATTTGCATACTGTGTGACCCTGGGCAAGTCGGTTAACTTCATTGTGCTTCCAGGTTGCACCTGTAAACAAGCTTCAGCTTAGTGTCTCTCTACTGGTTAAAAAAAAAAAAAAAAGATTCACAAAAAATTGCAACATTCAGCACAAAAGTTTGCATTGATCTTTGCAGTTGCCTAGGTGGTAAAAAATGCTGTTCACAGATGGATAGCATAGGGACCTATCTGACTGTGAATAGGGGTAGGTAAACCCCACTAGTGCTGCCCTGCCCTGCATTCCTTTAAATGGGCTTGCAGTGAATAGCGCCGGTAGACTATTTGTTCTTCACAAAAGCAGCCATGCAAATGAGCCCCTTGGGCATGCAAGGCGCTAGCTGGCTATTTGCATGCTCACTATGGGCTCATTTACATGGACTGCGGGTGTTGTAGTGTGCCACGCCAGCCCCTGCCCAACGCAGCCATAGTCACTGGAGGTCTAGTGGTCCCTCCCCTGTCCCCGATGCTGATCCTTGTCCCATTAATTCCTATTAAATATCCCTGGTAGTCTAGTGGTCTCCCAATCACCTTCGGTTACTAAATAATATTGTCCCTGGTAGCTCAGTGGTCCCCCCCATTCTCCAGTCGCTGTCGTGTTATTAAATACTAAGTTCCCTAGCAGTCTAGTGGTCCCTCCCTTCTCCCCATTGTCCAGTCGCCATCCTGTAGGTAAAAAAAAAGTCATGCCCTGTCCCGTGATCCCTTCCTCACTGTTCGCTGCCCCAAGAAGTACACTGTAAAGAGAGAGAGAGACAGTGCATTGGTATGGGTTCCCTCCCCTTCCCCTGTGTCCTCTGACTGCCAGCCTGTCATACAGTGAGAAATCTCCCTGTGGCTAGCAGTACCTCCCCCGCCTGGTGACTTGTCCAACATGTATAAAATATTACCATTGGTGTCAGTGATCCCCCCCACCAAGATCCCGATGCCTTGGAACAGAAATATCCCCCATTTTCTGGTGGTCTAATGGATCCCCACCCTGTCAGAGATTGACCTGCCTCTCCACTTCCTCCCCCAAACCCAGTCCCCAGCTGGCGAGCAGCACAGCCCTCCTCTCACTTCCACGGCTGGCCGCTGACTGAGCTCTCACTGAGCGCGTACTGTATACAGTACGCACTCATTGACTGACAGCTTAGTTTGAGTTGTCATTTAATGACTGCGTGCTGTGTATAGTACACGCTCATTGAGAGCTCAGTTGGCAGCCAGTCATGGAGGTGAGAGGGGGGCTGTGCTAGTCAGTGGCTGGGAATCAGGTTTGGGAGGGGAGCGGGGGGTCAGTCTCTTACAGGGTGGGCGTTCACTAGGCCACCAGGAAATGTGGTTTTTCTGTTCTAAGGCATCGATCTTTTGGGGGGCACCACTGGACACCAATGGTAATATTTTATACATGTTGGATGAGTCATCTGGTGGGGAGGGACCGCTAGCCACCGGAGAGAGAGAGATTCCTGACTGTATGACAGGATGGCAGCTGGAGGACATGGGGGCAATACCACCTGCACTGCCTCTCTTTCTCTCTTTGCAGTGTACTTCTTGGGGTAGCGATCGAGGGAGGGATTATGGGACAAGGCGTGATTTTTTTTTTTCCTACAGGACAACGATCAGACAATGGGGGAGGGCCACTAGACTACCAGGGAACCTACTATTTAATAACAGGATGCCAATCCGAGAATGGGGGAGGGGAAGGATCACTGAACTACCAAGGACCGTATTATTTAGTACTGGGATGGCGAACAGGGGAGGGGGATGGGACCACTAGACTACCAGGGATATTCTTTCTTTACAATGGGAATGGTGATCAGGGAGGGGGATGGGACCACTACACTACAAGGAGTAACTGTGTTGTGGGTGTGGGGGCCACTGCAGTACCTCTGGCAGCTAGTAGGGTTGCGTGGAATTCTGAATGATCTCGGTTAGTGGTATTTCCTCCATGCAGTGGACCTTCGCAAAAAGCCCTTGCATTGGAAAAAAGGAGTCGTTAATGGCACATCACCATTATGCAGGTCCCCTCACCCTAATTTGAATTGCGACCTCCTGAACCCTTTGCCCCAGCCCAAGCCCATTCTGATGGTGGCACTCTGAAGGGTAGCTAATTTTGCAGTCCAACATTTTTCAGTTAGATGAGGAAAGGACTGCACTGCAATAGAGAGCACTATTGACTCATGAAACTCTCCTTCTGTTTTTATGTTGGCATGCTTACGCAGCCAACATTGTGCGGTAGTGGAGATTTGGAGGCACGGTCGCTGTTGAGCAATTGCAGGGCACGCACCGGTCAGTGCGTCCCTCATTCCCCAATCGGCCTGCATGCTGGTGCCACACCATGCATACTAATGTGGTGAGCATATCTAAGGAAAGGTCTGTTGCAATGTGAGCAAAGCTCGTCACATGCAGTGGATCTTCCTACGTGCTTCGCTAGCTACAAACATGGCGGCACAGTGGCCGCTAAACTGCCGACTTCGGGGGTGCCCAATCCCCCGGTCGGCTTACCCTGCCCCCCATGTATGTGCCGATGGGGGAGCTCACTCCTTGTCAGCATAATGTGTCCCCCTCCTTTTTGTTAGTGGAGGGGTGCCCAATCCCCCTTGGCTCATGTGCCCCACCCCACTTTCATTGTTTGCCGATAGGGGTGCCCAATCCCCATTGGCATCCGTCCCTACCTTTTCCCACTTTAATGTGCCGCAGGAGTGCCCAATCCCTCATCGGCTACTGTATCCCCCCGAAAAAAAAAAAATATAAAAAAAAAGAAAACCGTCCACGATGTTTTTTTCTTTTAACACCTGTAAACTGAAAACGGTCCCTCGTAGTCTCCCTACCCCCCTCTCACCGCCCGCACCCACCCACTGTGCAGCCTGCCTCCCCACACCCCCCTTCACACCATACTTGCCTCCGGAGCATGGCGCGATGATCTTCGGTGGACCGGGAACACGTCTGCACTCTTCAAAGCCGACCGCGAACTGAGGAAATGCCGGTAAGCTGTATAATGGAATAAATAGGGTTTTTTCAACTTTGATGCATATCTCAGGCATTTTTTTGGAATTTTTATACCAAACTTTCAACATGGGGTTTTTGGGACCCCTCCTCATGAATTCTGTAACTGTTGTGATGTTAATTGGTCCCGAAAGGTGATTTCGCAGTCACTGCGCAGGAATCACCTTTTGGGACCGATGATCTGGACAGTGGCTGTATTCATGAGGTGGGCTCTAAAAAACCTATGTTTCAAATTCAGTGGAAAAATCCAAAAAATAGCTGTTTTACGAGTGTGTGTTGCGCAGTTGCTATGCACGCCCGTAACTTCGCGAATTCGCAATGTTTTCATGCCAGATTTTCAACATTGTCATTTTTCTACACCTCCTTGTGAAAAGTACTGCTGTCATTTTTCACATCCTGGCCGAAATGTGTTTCCGCACATCTGTCGCATAATGCCATGGTCACTGTGGGAAATCAGTGTTTGGGGCAGATTACAAAAATGACAGTGACGCTGTTCATGAGCAGAGGTCCTAAAATGTCTATGTTGAAAATTTGGTGATGATACTCCTTAAAATGACTGTGTTACAAGTGTGCATTGTGCAGTTTGCACGCATGCTCGTAACGTTGTGCGTTTGTAATATTTTCACTCTGGATTTTCACCATTGGCATTTTTCCACACCTCTTGAACAGTACAGCTGTCATTTTACATATCCTGCCCGAAATGTGTTTTCACACATCCGACACTGAATAGCGCGGTCGCTCTGCGAAATCACTTTTTTGGGTCAGTGTGAGGAAATGACAGTGACATTGTACATGAGCAGAGGTGCTAAAATGCCAGTGTTGAAAATTTGATGCCAAAAATCCATAAAATGACTGTTACAAGTGTGCGTTGCGCATTTCCCACGCACTCTTGTAACTTCACAAATTTGCAATATTTACATGCCACATTTTCACCACTGCCATTTTTTTACACCTCCTTATGAACAGTACAGCTGTCATTTATCACATCCTGCCAAAAATGTGTTTCCGCACTGCACTACCAAAGCCAATGCCAGTGCGACAACATTCGGCATTGACACATGCTTTTTCTCTTTCCTGTGCTGCCCCTTGTCCACTAGACTTCCTTCACTCACTTGTCTTCTTACTCTGATCTCCCCCTCTGCTAGCACTTCTGCCTCTGCCTAAACAAGTGACTCAGCTTTACCCTCTGTCTAGTCACTCCAAAAGTAAGGCAATAGCATGTGCACGCCTGAGAGGACAATTCCTATCTCTTCTGCTCTGCACATTTTATTGCACTGCCTTATTCTTTTGAATGCACCTAATCTTATCAGTGCTCCCTTTTCTGCCTCAGGATCCCTTTTGCACTGACACACACACTGTCGCAACTTATCTGCACTGCTGCCCCTGTCCTTGCCCCCTCCTCTTGAATTTGCCACACCTGGTTGTGCAGAGTCATTTCTTTACTTCCGCACCAGCATTCTGGGTCTTACAGGGTGGCCTCTTGTCCCCAGACCTGTTTATTTTAAACTACTACATTTTAGTGTTTCTACATGTGTGAACTTCTACGCATCATGCCTATCCCGCTTGTTACCTAATATAAGTGCTTTTTCTCCTCAGGGAATAGTTGTATGCAGTTTCGCAGTGCTCCATTGGTCACTTTACCCTATCAGACTTCAATCCTGTTTCGGTGGATCTGGCAGTGCAGCCTGTCTGTAAGAATCTGTCCTGGCATCTTACCAATTCCCTCCTGACGTCCAGCACCAGTAGGCATGCACCTTACTTCAAAGGACATCGATAACTCCTCAAAGTTTTCATAAATGCCCTCAATAAGCTTTTCCTTATCCTGCTGCTCTGCTCTGGGAATGTGGAACCTAATCCTTGCCCTCCCACTCCTGCCCCTCTTGACCTTGCCCAGCTTAAAGATATTGGGCTGTTACATTAGTGCCTGCAGCCTCCTTAAAAAAACATGACTCTATACAATCCTGGGCCTGCACTCCATGCCAGATGTGATAGTAATCTCCGAATCCTGGCTCCCGTGGCACCACCCTTGACTACAATATTAACATTCCTGCATATAACACGTTCAGGGTAGGCGGCAGTCGAGAGGAGGTGGGGTCGCTATCTATGTGTCTGTCAAACTTATGACCTCAGTGGTTGACACCAGATCCATTCCCAAAGAATTTGAGTACCTGACCTTGAAGATCTCTTTACCTTCTAATGAGGCCTTATACATCATGGGATGCTATAGACAACCGTCAGAACACCAGGAGGAAGGAGCTACTGATATAACTAAAACTCCTCTACTGGGACTAAGAACTAGAAATCTTGTACTGGGACCTTAAATTTAGGGTAAAAAAAAAAGTGTGTTGATCAGAGATAGTTGAAGTTAATTGTTATCTGTTATCTGTGTACTTATCTAGGTGCTTGTCACAGGTGTCAGAAGGGAATTGTTATCTGTGAAATTAACTAAGTGTAGAAAGATTTGCAAAGTTGGGGGGAGTGGCTTAGCTAGAAGGAGCCAGGATAAACCCAGATTTAAGCACTGCCCTAGATTGCTTCTGCCAGAGAACAGACAGAACACCAGGAGGAAGGAGCTGCTAGTATAACTAAACTTGTCTACTAGGACTAACAAATAGAAATCTTGTACTGGGACCTTCAATTTAGGGTTAAAAAAAAAGTTAGTGTGTTTGTCAGAGGTAGTTGAAGTAAATTGTTATCTGTTGTCTGTGTTATCTGTGTACTTATCTAGGTGCCTGTCCCAGGTGTCAGAAGGGAATTGTTATCTGTGAAATTGAGTGTAGAAAGATTTGCAAAGTAGGGGGAGTGGCTTTGCTAGAAGGAGCCAGATTAAAACCAGATTTAAGCACAGCCCTAGATAGCTTCTGCCAGAGAACAGACAGAACACCAGGAGGAAGGAGCTACTGGTATAACTAAAACTTCTCTCCTGGGACTAAGAACTAGAAATCTTGTACTGGGACCTTCGATTTAGGGTAAAAAAAAAGAACATGTTTGTCAGAGGTAGTTGAAGTAAATTGTTATATGTGTGCTAATCTAGGTGCTTGTCACAGGTGTCAGAAGGGAATTGTTATCAGTGAAATTAACCAAGTGCAGAAAGATTTGCAAAGTAGGGGGAGTGGCTTAGCTAGAAGGAGCCAGGTTTTGTGCTATCTACTGAGCAACTGACACTGTATGGGGCTGCGAATAGTACTGCCCTGCAGGAGAGAGACACAGAATGAGGCAGAACAAGAAAAAAGACAGGAAGGAACCTGGAGAAGCAAAGGCAGGATAAAATAAAGGGGAGCCAACAGGGGAGAGCCAGGGAAGTGAACCCCCTGCGACACAAGACAAAAATGAGAGGCAGATTGGGGGGGGATCATAGCCCAGTGTATTGGTTACAGGTCAGATGCAAAGAGAAAGAAGGCAGAAACAAGAAAAGGGCAGTACAGATAAAGAGAAAAGAAGGATGTGAAAAGAACTGAAGTGATGCAAGGTGAAGTCAGCACCAAAGAAATTACATTTTTTATGTTTCCCTTTCATTTTGAAAATTCTCCTGTATGTATCACTCTGGAGAGGATCCCCATGATGCAGTTGTGAAATATAAGCCGTATAAGATGTGCAGCTTTGCTTACCCCCCCACCCTACCTTTCCTCACTATCTCCAGAGAGATGGTGATTTATGTGAGAATCATGTCATGCCTAGAGTCACAGGATCCCTGGCCAAGGTTTGAGGTAATACCACAGATGGTGTCCTCTTGCCCTTGTCTGTCTTGTTGGGGATAATGATATATCCTATCTGTTGGACAGACATGCCAAGAGGCTTTGCTGGGATTCAGAGTGAGGACCACAATTCTGAAAGGCAGCATCTCTAATTCCCATTATTGATCGAGGGAGTGCTCTTGACTAATTGGAGTGCTCCTTTTTTCTGTGCCTGAGAAACTCTTATTCTGTGAAGTGTGTCTCATGCACAGCAGCCCTGGAAATGGGCACATTTGGGGTGGGATTTTAAAAGTCTAATATTACTGAGTGATCTTGATCGATAATATATTTACAACACCAAGACCAGTCTTAGGATTGTAAGAGTGGTCACACTTACATCTTTACGCTATCAGAACTGCTCATTTTCGGTTTATGGTTCTCATATTCCAACAATGCACGTGAGACCACACTTACAACCATAAGAGTGGTCTTGGCAGCACTGTTAACGTACATTTTAAATCATGACAGCATGCTATTTCTTTTGTTAATTTGTATTTTTTAATCTTTTGTCACCCAGTCTGCACCTTCTGGAGCAGTCCCACCAACCCCATTACCTGGCTTCTCTGGAACTTACCTCATGCTCATACTCATATTGTCCCTTGCCACAGAATCAAGAGGTGCTCAGTTACCAGTGTGGGGATTGCGGGGCATCAGGACGTTACCTGTCCACAGTCAGGATTTTTTCACCATCCCCCAGGCCCACAGTGCGTGTGGCAATAGTGTAGCACTCTGGACCCATGCAAGTAGCATAGCGTTATGTCTCGAAAATATTGTACATTACGCTACATTACTGCTATGCTACTTTACATAACTGTGTAGCTGTGTCACTTTGACTGCTTCACTGTTCTTCTGTCTCCCCTTTTTAACAAGAGGTATGGGGGTGGAACTCCAATTAAAAAAAAAAAAAAAAAATTATAGTTAAATACAATATAGCTAGTTATGTGTTTCCATGAACATCCCCCATTTCCAGGGCTGGATTTTAGTATTTATTTATTTTTTGGGGGATGTGTTGTGATTGGGATTCCAGTGAAATATATAACATACCTTTTAGCATAAATAAAAATATAGTGTAAGTAAGTCTGGAGTGCTACACTATCGCCGCGCATGCAGTAACAAATTGTGCTTAACTGTTCCTCCTTGGAGATGCCCCTGGTGTCCTGCAGATAGGATTCCTTTCCCTTGTATCCTGCTGCCATGCCACCCAGATTTCTTCAGGGGTCAGCTACCTAGCAGGATGTGTATACCCACCAAGGAAGGAGAGCTGTCTGGGAATGCTCAAGGCTTCTTCCCACGACCAGCCCCCAAGCAGCTTGAGTTGCTTGTGGAAGGTGGTGTTGCAACAAGTTCAGCCCACCATACCACAGACCATTTGTCTTGAATAGCTATTAAAGAAAGAAAACACAGGGCATAAAGGTTTTTAATATCAATTTGGTAAAAATCAGTATTGGTAGCTTTATATAAAATAGAGCACAGTATAGTATAAGGACACAAAAAATACAGTCGTGGTTGGAATACGGAGTCCAGAAAAATGTAGCAATAGTACTCTCTTTTACAGCTTTTTAATTCCCACCTCACCCCCGACATGTGTGTTTTTTCTAGCATATTGTTAGTACCTGGCTTTGTGGCTATTTATTACACTATTTAATATCCCAACTGTTCCAGTTTGAAAAACATTCTTGTGATATTTGGGATCAGGATGTGAGTTTATAAGCAGGTGTAACCCCTAGATGGCGCTATCCTAGGGGCTACTATCCCTGCCTGATTTGCCACTAACAGGTTGAGGGGCCTGGATCCAATGGCGGGTGCCTCCACCCAGAGGTCAGGGTTTGCAATAGTTAAACTAACTTGGTCACAGCCCTCTGGGACACTGCAACCCCCCTTTCTTCCCACTAGTGGCCCACACAATATATCAGAATTACCTTCACAGTATACACTTACCCCCAGGTCTGGTTCCGGCACTGGGACCTCTGTGAAATGAGATACAGTGCAACAATCACAGTACAGTACTTTAACATAGACAAATACCTCAGGCAGTATAACTTTGCTGAAACAAGCAGCTCTGATTTATTTAGGGGATATAACAAGGACAGGGAAATCAGGTTAATTAGCTTATCACTCTAATAATCTACCTATGGCTCTGTGCACAGGCCTATCCCTATCAGTTACTGTCCCTGGGTACCCAAGCCCTAGTGGCTAGTCCAAACCGTGGCAGCTGGTAGGGGCCTTTCACACAGAGAAAAGGAGAATTAAACAGTCAGCAGTACAGTAATTCCATTTGGATTTAATGTGGCAATTCAACAGGGAGCGACCCTGAATTAGTACTCCACGACCTCCAAATAAGATAGGGTCCTTCAATGTCAGCAGGGCTCACTTGAGGTACACAAGCCTCTTCACACATCCATATAAAAGAAAGCACTATAACAGGCAGGCTGCATCTGTATCCCGATCGCAATTACTGCACAATACCCGGAGAACACACAGCAGATTCAGTTCCTGACAGACCGATTGCAATTTTCAGCAATTCCTCCAGTCTTCTACAGGTGAGCCTGGTTTCTACTCTTCAGAGATCCTTTGATTCTTTTCACAGGACGGATTCAGTCCTAACAAGCTGTTACACAAGCTGCAGACCGGAACTCTGGGCCTTACACACGTTTTTTGACTAAAACTGCACACTGAAACAGCACAGGGCTCCTTCCTTCTTCACTGCCAAAGCTCAACTGAAACTCCAACCGACAAAACGGGCACTTCCTTTGAGTTCCTCCCAGTTCTTGACTGGATTGGCTGTCACTCACAAAGACTGCTGCTGTTGGTCCAAAAGGCACTGAAGTCTAAACTACATCTCCCAAGTCACTGCCCATACAATCCTCTTGTGGCTGGCTCAGATTATGAGTCCAAGTTCTGATTCGTCCAAGGCACCATTTTAGAGCTAGCTTACCCCACACTGATTGGTCCAGTTCAGCAGTTCAAAACTAGAATGGGGAACTAGCAGACACAGTTCTGGCTGCAAAGAAAGCAGGTTAGACAAACTGTAATTTCATTATTACTCTAAATAATTTCTGGCAAACAGTTACATCTTTCAGATAGGTTCCCTTTGCACTCCTAGTGACTGCAAAAATGAAGTGAATTGGCAGCAGCTCAGTGGTACTCAGAGAAGCACACAGTCCCCCCCATACAAACTAATTATATCTGCAAGCAGACAGCTCTTAAAGAGACAGTACCAGAGGCTCTAAAAACACTCACTGATAAATGGCTTAAATGCCAAACACCATTCAGGCTTGGAGCATTCAAGCAAGCTCCTGGAAGTCTTTTGGGAACCCCCATTTGCAGGGGGGTTACACAGGGATATAAAATCAAGAACTAACTTTAATCCTTACTTTGATTCTCTTTACCTGCCTCTAAACTGTATCCTGCTCATTGTATCTGTGACAGAATGCTGTACGTTTTAAAGCAAACATGCAATAAAGTAAGAAAAATATAACATTGTTTTTAAGACACATTTATGATTGTTTTTTCACTGTCCCATGATTTTATGTGGTATGTGTAAAGCCGCTTTTTTTAATGTTTGAGACACAACTTTATTTATTTGTACTTACCTGATTATATATTCATGTGGGCAATTATTTATTGGTTGTGTTTCAAGCCAAACACTGCCCCCTGACGAAGCCACTCCCAAGAGGCACTACATAGGGGTGTTTGGCGTCCTGGGTTAGTTTGGTGCTAAAATAAATAATATAACTCTGATTTGTGATGCATGCTTCCTTTTCTGTTTTTTTTTTTTTTTTGTTTTGTTTTATTTTGTTTTTAATTTACCACACCAGTGGGATAGCACTAACATGACATTATTCTTAGCCAAGCTATTTCTAAACGTTCCAGGTACTCTTATAACCAGAAAAGGATGCATCATGCAACTAGTTCTAAAATTCTGAAGTTCTGTGCTCAGTTGTCATAGTCCATTCCTTTACAGGGGTTTCACCAAGTGTCTGTAAAGTAAAACTTTTTAATTTTTAAAATCAAGTTCCATGTTTCAAAACATGTTTCTGTATTTTTTAAATGAGCATTTTAAACCATTGGGGATTTTTTTCTGTTTTTTTTTTTTTGCATGATCTAGCTATTAAAAGTACTGTTTCTTTCTAAACAACTGCCATTAGGCTTCTGAAGAAGGACTGGTTGATACGAAAGCTAGAACACTTTGTTCTTGTTGTTCCATCTATGTTGGTCCATTAAAAGGTATCAAATCATTTGCTTCTGGATGTTTCAAAACATAAATTTTCAGCATGATATATATATATATATATATATATATATATATATATATATATATATATAGAGAGAATATCTGTCCCTGAACTGTTAAGGGCAAGCTGATATTCCACATCGCGTTAGTGTGATGACATCATTGGCATGAGAGTGAAGGTAGAGTGCTCTAATGGTGTCACCACATTAATGATACCAGCAGGGGCTTAGCAATTGTTGTGTTTTTTTTGTATGTAATAGCAGCCTGTTTAAAAAAAAAAAAAAAAGGTTTGCAAGTTAATGCCATCTGTGTGTTTTTCTTTTTTTCTGTTTTTTTGTAATTGTTAAAACAATGTAAGGCTCTGTGTTGTTGTGTTTTGTTTTTTTTTTGCTTTTTTCAAAATTCCTGGATTAAGGTGTCATTGTGAAACCACTCTTAAGCTGAAGCAGCTGCCTCAGTCAGTTTGCTCTTCAGCAGTCTCTGGTTGGCTGGAGTGTGATGCTAATTAGGATATCATGTTTTAGAATGTGAATCAATTCTCTGAACAGTCCAAAGAGTTAATTATTGTTTTATAAAAACACTGACGAAATGGTCTGATTGTGTATTATGTTTATATGTATAATTCCTATATTTCTTGAGGTTCTGAGTGTGTTCTCAAGTTCTTTGGGTGAGAGAACAGTGAAGCGGAGAGTAGACTTAGCTTTTAACATCACCACTAGCCTCTTGGAACTAGAGGGTGCTGCTTACCGTGCCTCAACAATAGGACTGTCACTGCAG